>CANTUS010000010.1:19595000-24620000 GCA_947683365.1 Euphorbia pulcherrima
TGAATTTACAACTTCACATTTGCTGGTTTTTTCTAGTAAGTTGGTGGCTACTTAACCAAAGCCTAATGCTTAAGGTATCGTAACTTTGAAGTTGATGGATCTTTATATATAGATCACATGGAATTGTAATTATACTGGAACAACAAACGAGCTGAACCGAGACCAAAGCTATCTAAGCTTTTCGGCTTGAAAATGAAAATGATTGAGTTCGGTTTGGCTCAAAGGTCGTCGAGCTTGGGATACTTTCGCTCGACTAGAGTTTGTGGACAAATTCGGCTCGAATTTGTGAGCTTGCAAGACTATACGAGACTTATTTATTCAATTCATCTCTTGCCTGTTATTTCAAAATACATTTTTTTTTGCCAAATCAAAATTCAATACATGTATGTAATAGACATGAAGAACTTTACGGTTTTTTCTTAATTAAAAATATTTAAAATTAAAACGAGCGTACATGTTTATGAATATATAGAAAATTAATAACAAATTTATAACTAATTGTGAAATTATATGAGCTTGTTTGCGAGCTTTCAAGCCAAACATTAAAAAGCTCGGCTTGACTCGATAATATCTTGACCCAATCTTGAACTCGATTTGAGCTTTATCAAACCAAGCTCTAGCCGAGCTTTAATTGAGCCCATCTCAAACTATTCCCCGAGTAGCTTAGCTCGATTCCAACCCTAATTATGATTTGATTATATTGAAGAAGAGTTATAGTTAATTATGATACAACTATGGAATTTTTCATTTGTTGATATTTTCACTGTTTTGAAAACGTTGAAGTCATCTGATATTTAAGAAAGTTGTCTTAATTTTAAAAATTTGTGGAAGTGTTGTACTCTCTCCATTTCATTTTAATCAACCTTTTTAAGTTTTTTTATTTTGTTTCATTTTATTCATCACTTTAGATTATTAATACATTATTTATTATATTTTTACTAATTTACCTTTATATTAATTATAAGAGAGATTATGTATTAATGAAATTATATGTTGGTAATTAAGAAGAATGAGACTTTTAATATAAAAATGCAAAAGGCAAGTTATTTCAATTGTATAATAAATATTTTATTGATATTGATGTAAATTCTAAAATGTCACTCAAATTAGAATGGAGGGAGTACTAATTTGGAAATCAAATGTCTTTATTCAATTTTCAGAACTCAGAATTTTAGGAGAAATTTTAGAAAAAAATCACATGTCCCTAATTTAGTGTGTTTTTTCATGTCCCTCATTTATTTTTTGATATGTGGTAAATTTGTATAAGAGATGTGATTAAAAGTAGAAAAGTAAATTTGAAAAATAATAAAATAATAATAAATATTGTCACATGTCAAAAAATGTATGTGGGACATGAAATGGGACACCAAATTAAGGATGTGATTTTTTTCCAAAAAATTTGTATGTAAAAAATTATTAGTTATGAAAAATACGTGAATATATTTCAAATTTGTGTATTGATTATAAAAATAATTATTTTTTTAACTATTGGTTCCACATGAAAAAAATTTCTAAATTCAAATTAATGAAGAAATAAAATGAATAACATCAAAATAAATATATGTATTACATGAAAATTTCATTAATTGAAAATGTATTCACACTTATCAAGGAAAAAATAATTATGGATGCCTAAAGAAACTAGAGAAAGTTAAAAAAAAAAACTTATTTTATCGTGGAGTATAGCTATTTCTTTGTATTTTATAAAGTATATGGACTTTTATGAAATTTTTACAAAGATATGTCACGTATCAATTTGTTACTGAGTTTTTAAAAGTTTGACACATGACATACGTACAGTACACTGTCTGAAATATGACTGATTTAGATGGTAAATATGTGTGTTTAGATGGTAAATATGTACATAATTGTCAATTTCAGAAAGATAATATGTCCTATTAAAAGTTGGGATGGATAATAAACTATTTGAACTAAATACATGCGGATTTTTATGTATTTGGCCTCAAACTAAGGTCTTGTTCTCTTGAACTACAATTCAGTTCAGTTTAAACCGCTTCAGTTCACTTCACTTTAATTTATAAATTTACATTGAAATAAATTCAGTTCAATTTCATTCAGTTCACTCCAATTCTACTCAATTTAATTTAATTTAATTTAATTAATTTTAATTTAATTTATAAAATTATAATACAAAATACATGGCCTATAATATAAATATAGAACAAATAATAGTATATATGTATATATAAAAAAAAGGGATTATATCACGTGATAAGTGCGACAAATATTTCGTTTCATCTATAAAAACCATAAATTGAATTCAGTAAAAAAGATTTAAAATATATCACAGGGTGGCTCCTCCCCCAATTATTCTAACTTATTCAAAAATAAATTAACTTTAAACCCTAAAACCCTGATTTCCTGCTGTCTTCTTTTTTGGGCTCGTATTTTCCTCTTGGCCCCCCTGCTCTGTTTCTCGTCTCGCAATTATTCATCAGCTCCGACTGTGTCTGCATAACAAGGTAAGCTTTCCGAAGGCAATCCTGTATCTTTTTCGTTCTCCTATCTATATATGCATCGGCTGTGTTTAATTCAAGAAATTTGTGTATCTGTGTAATATAAATTGTTTTTGTTTTCTGTCTACTGTTTTGCTCACCAAACAAACCCTGGCTCCTTTTAAATTTCGCTTTCATATCATGTTTTTCCAAGATATAGTTGTCTGCTGCTTCAGTTTGGTTTTTGTACGCTAGTTGGTTTGTTCATCATTATATTTAACCTAGGTTTGTTATTTCCATTCCCATTTCTTTCTAATGCTTTCAATTTCAGAGATTGGATTTTGATTGTTTCTCTTTAGTTCTTACATCGCTGTGGCCTATGTACTGTGCTTAAGCTTGAAGGGGAATGCTTTTTATTTATAATTGAATGTAAAATGGGCTTTAATTTGGCTGGTTTGAAATGTGTGATTGAATTAGGTTTTTTTGTTGATGTTGGTCATAGACTCCTATATTCCAATTTGTTTTAATCTCTGTAAAAGGTTCAGGTTCAATAAGATTACTGTTCTATTGTCTTCTCATTGCTGAAGACTCACTTTAATTATGTATAGTACAGCTATTTTCCTGTATTAAAATGAAAGCTTTAAGACAACTATGTGAATGTCGCTAGATTCTGTATTTCATTTAAACTATTGCTTGATTTTTTTGTCAAGACAATTTGATTGCCTTTCAAGCTGTATGTGTATTCAGTTTAGCTACACATTTGTTCTTAACTGTAATTTCTTTTGTTTCCCACGTCTCATTACCAACCTAGATGATTGCAAGTGGTAGGTTTTGCCAGGTGCCCACCAGGACAGTTTCCATGCTTTACTATAGCAGAGCTGTTTGTAATTTGCCCACCTGCTTGTTTCATGTAGCAAACGTAATCTGGTTCAGTCTCTTTTGTGATGTAGTAGTTTTCTAGACGATTCTGTTGGTTGACACTGACAGAGATCAGTATATTATAGCTTTTGTAAGACCAATTTGGCATTTATTTCCTATGCTTTACTATTCATTACTTACGAGTCGAATGGCACTGCCATATTCTTACGGACTCACTGTTTTAGGTTCATTAATTGGGAACAATGAACAAAGTTTTGGCCTCGTATAATGAGAAACCAGTCGAAGATGACGGGACATATAATACTGATGAAGAAGTATCCGATTTTGAATCTGATTCACTTCAAAAGAAGCCATATTCAACAGGGACGGTCTCATCGATAAACTCCAAGATATAAGCTAGCCGGAAAATGTCAAATGGATACACAGACTGGCAATCGACATTGAGCAAGACCAAGATATTGATGTCAACAACGATTTAGCACGAGAGAACGCTTTTTATCAACAACCACTAGAAGGAACACGCAGGGCCTTCGAGCAGGTCGAGCCAATGGGGCTCCCTTTTCTCAGACCTACCGATTATTATGCTGAGATGGTTAAATCAGATACACACATGGAGAAAATCAAGAGGCGGCTTTTGTTCGAGAAGAAAAACATCGAGGAGGCTGAGGAGAGAAGGAAGGCTAGAGAAGCGAAGCGGCTCGCCAAAGAGGTTCAGGCACAGAAGCAGAAAGAACGAACCGCCCAGAAAAAATCGGAAATTGAGGCTGTTAAGAAGTGGAGGAAACAGCGACAGCAAAGCGGGTTTGCTGGGGGCGGTAAAGATGGAGAGACGAAATTGCCCTTTGAAGATGGAGAAGGGTTCGGTAGGCCAAACAAGAGAAGGCCTGCAGTGTCTCCAGGGGATCGAGCGGGAGGAAAAGCGAAACAAGATTGGAAAAAGGGGGGCAAAAAGGGACAAATTAAGAGGGAGTCGAGGAATTTGAAATTCGGGTATGGTGTAAAGAAGGGTTTAAAGAAACAGAACACGGCAGATTCGGTGGACAATTTCAGAGGCTCCAAGAAAGGAGGTATGCCAGGTAACAACAAAAGGAAAAGGTGATTCAAGATTTTGAAATGCTTGTTGTTTTAGAACCGAATTTCGGTAATGCTTTCGAGTTCCATTTGGTAGGCATTAATGGTATGTATTGAGGTATTTTGTTTGAAATTTTGGTTAGCCAAATTTGTTAAATTAACCCCACAAATGGATGGTTATATTATCAACAAATTTACAAATTAAGGGTCGCTGAAGTAGTTACATTTATTAGTGTTATTGAACAATTAAATTAACACCTACTAAGTTAATAGTAGAGCTGTTTTTCAGATTGATATTATTGGGAATCTTACTATTTTATCCAGTTTTAGATTAATTTTGAATTGGGAATTAGCCGATCCTATTTAAGGCTTGGTTGGATGTTGAGATTAATTTTGAATGAGTATGGTTTCAGTCAATATTCTCAGCTGACCAACTGAACAAAAGGCATGTGGATATAAAAATAAAAAAGAAATCTATTCTTTACAAATTATAGAGAATTTTAATAGGGTCACTGATGATTTTTGTATTTTATTTATGGTTAGGAATTTAAAGGCTTAACTCAAAATCCAACTATAACTGAAATAAGCTTAAAAAAAAAGTAGTTTTTACTATTGCTAATAGTTAGTGATTTGAATCTGTAGTCATGGTGGTAATTGGGGTGTCGGTAGGGATGTTAATGAGCCAAACCAAGACCGAACCTATAAGGGTTCGGTTCGGCTCGAAAACAAAAAATGTTTAGGCTCGGTTCGAAGCTCGTCAAGCTTAAAATATTCTAGCTTGGCTCGATTCGCGAACTTGCGAGCCTAAACGAACCTCCTTTAATCGTGTTAAATTTCTACTATTATTCTCTAAATACAACATTTTGACAAATTAAAATTAGGAAATTTGTCATGGTTGTCTGAAAAGCCCAAAATAATTGGCCCAAACTAAAAAGTAATTACAAATGAATTAAAACATTTACAAACCTACGGTCTCTTACAAACCATTCTCACCAAAAACTCTTCCATTTCTCCCTCTCCAGTACCTGCAATTTCAAATTCGAAAAACCATAGATCTCGGCTCTCTGATTTACAAAATCGCTCCAATCCCTTTCCCTCTCCCGTATAATCAACGTATCGATCATCTTTAGATAGTGAAATTACTCCCCAAACTGCTACTGACGAATCGTATTTCATGTAGAAATCAGAAGGTAAGAAACGAAAAAACCCTAACATTATCATCTGTTCATTCTCTTTCCATTCACTAATCAAACGCTTGATTACAGATTTCAATGGCTGCAAATAGAGTAATTACAAGGAGCAAAGCATCAGAAATAACGGAAACGCAAATGGAAGTAGAAGCAAGAACAGAACCAGAGGTATGATTCCTAAATTCTAACAGATCTGTTAAAAACGGAATGTAAATTGAACTACAAGTGCATATTTTCCATATAACAACAAGATAACCATCAAATATCTAAAAGAATTCTACTAGATAAAGATTAATTGACTACCAAAGATACGTAATGTGTAGCAGTAGATATCAATCAGTGTGTATTAAATCTGATATTTAAATAACTTACAAAGTTCTAATATCTAAAACATATATGTCAGAAAAATACGAAATGTTGAAAGAATGATTCAACAACTGTCTATGAGTTCATGTAAATATGTATTCAAAGTTTCTTGCTACAACTACAATCACATTTTTTAGACATAATCTTGAAAATAATAATGTGCACCTTGGTGAATGTGATGTATAAAGATAAGGAGTCATACTATAGATTAGGAATATAATACATATCTACTAGTTATATGCCAAAAAACTATACGATGTCTACTAGAAATCTATTATATATCAAATAGATGCAATATGAAGAAGATTGTCAACTGAATATAATACATAACTAGTAAGTTACATACCAGATAACTATAGGATGTCTACTAGAAATATACTAGATATCAAATAGATGCAGACTGAAGAATATTGTAAACTGAATATAATAAATATCCACTAGTTATATACCAAATAACTATGGGATGTCTACTAGAAATCTACTAGATATCAAATAGATGCATTATTAAGAAAATTATCAACCGAGTACTGAGTACATAAGTCTACTAACCGCACCACTGGTTTTATGTTTCACATGTTTCCTATGCAAAAAGTTAACAAGATTGAAATATATTACTAACACTTCATCTTAAACTTAATACAGGCAAGTGTCAGGCATCAAGCAAGGACATACAACCTTATATACCCTTCAAATACACAATGGGTGCTTGCTGTAAAAGCAACATCAAATGAAAAAGTCATATCTTTCTTGAAAGACAATTTAGCAACGAACGTGCTAATCATGCTGAAGGGGGACATTTTTGGAAAATTTTCAAGGGACCAAACTTGAAGCCACAGAACACACTTCTCCACAACTTGATCGTACGGGAAATCAGATAGATGGAAGATAGTTGCATCTGCATTCTAGTAGGAAACAAACCACTTTATTTCAGCATAGAATACTTCTTGCTAATATCAGGACTGAAAACAAGGCCAACAAATTTCAGATTGGAAGATACAAAAGAGTCAATGAATTTCAGAAAGAAGTATTTTAAAAAACATCCAGATGACATCAAAATGAAAGATATAGAGAAATTACTGGATTCAAGTAAAAAAGGGAAAGCCAAAGTACAAGATGAAGAAGACTAATTAAAGCTAGCTCTACTGTATTTCATCGCTTTCTACTTAATGGGTATGGATCCTGATGTAAAAATCCCACTAGAGTACTTTGACTGTGTATACAACAATACTTACAAGGAAGCAGCTTGGGGTGATATTTCGTATCAGTGCACATTGGAAGGTCTGAAGAAAAACGGGAAATATGGAAGTAAACCAGGTTCGTACAGATTAAATGGATGCCCACTAGTCTTCCAAGCATGGTTTTACAAAGTAGGTGGAGCATATGAGGGGTACATATGCAAAAAAAGGAAACACCAGAATTCATGCCGCGCCTTTTTAAATGGGAAGCATTTGACAAAGAGTTCAAGACTAAAGAGTTGAAGAGACTCATATTCAACAAGAGTCTAAAAAATGTAAGTAGCCAAAACACCAAAACTACTATGTCTATGGTTTTCATGAAAACAATTATATATATGCACATCAGTTAGGTAACTTGTAGATATCTAGTAGATAGATAGTAAATATCAAATAAACCTCTATTAGACACCTAGTTTAATTATGTGTCGTTGCTTAGGTCACTAATAAAGAGCCAGAAATTAGAACATTGAATCTTACTGAATAATTTGATTCTTGCAGATGCAAATCCGAAAGATAGAGCCAATAGATGAAGAGATTACAAGATTATCCCTGCATGAGTACCTTCCAATGATAGACCCGACAGAGTCTGATATTTGGTTCATTCAAACAATCCATTCAGAGAAAAATGAGAGCAGCCAAGAGAAATTCATCACAAAATTAGAAAACCTGTCAAAGAAGATGGAAAGTGAGTTCAAGAAAATCACCACAAGACTCAATAAAATGTAGAAGAAATTAGATACTTTGACAGGACGTGTTAATAAGATGGAAGATAGCCTAGAAGAAATTAACAAGTTTCAAAGTATTGGGGAGGAAGAAAATATAGAACATCATGGCAATGAAACTGATGAAGAGGCTGACGATGAAAATAAGAATGAAAAGAGTGAAGACGATGATAAAGAAGAAAGTGGTAAAAGTGGTGATGATGGATCTAGTGATGGAAATAATGATGGCGAAGATGGGGACAAAGAAAAAAATGCAAAGGAAAACAGTAATTTTGATGCTAAAAGTGAAGAGAGAAGTGAGAATGGCAATAGCGAATTAGAAAGTGGAGAAAGTGATGAAAATAGAGGTGAATCGCAAAAATCAAGTGACAGAGAAAAGGATGGACCTGAGATGAGTGATAACGAGGACACTGAGGTTGACGGAGAGGACAATGAAATCAAAAAAGACACAATTGACAATGAAGAGAACATAGAGGTAAAAAAATTAAAACTACAAAACTATTTAATTTGTATTACATGAAAAAAATAAAGCACACATATTTTTAATCTAAGAATCTGTTAATTGATTTCTTGCAGAAACAAGGAAGTGAAGACAAGATGTCAGTAGATGACGAGCAAGATGAGGAAGGAGGCACAATGCCAATAAATACAAGCACACCGGACACAACAATACTTACTCCAGAAAATGAAACTGACGAAACAGGTGGAACTATACCAATTGATGCAAGTACAGGAGGAACAACAGTGATATCTGAAGAAGAAGAAACTAATAACACAGAAGGGACTATTGATGTCAATGTAAGAAAAATACATACTTCTAAAGTAAACAAAAACTTTAATTAAGTGTCTATAAATGCATGATTAAGAGAGTGAATGATGTAAATGACTTGTTTTCTGTTATCTTTGAAGGAAACACCCCAACAGAAAAGAGAAGAGACAGAGATTGCACCAATGGAGGAAGATCTTGAAGATGGCGGAAACCAAGAGAGTGTGGAAGACAAGATTCAAACAGTAGAGCTGAAACTAACAGAGGTAAACAAAAAAAACAATTCAGAAAGACAAAAATATCATATGTGTTGATACGTATCTAATAGATGTGAAAATGTGTCTAGTAGTCTTCTAGTGGATGTCTAGTAGACATCTAGTAGATATAAAAAAGTGACATACACCATCAGTCTAATACTCATCCATTTGCAGGATGAAGGAGAAGAGGAAGTGAAAACTACAGTACAAAAAGAGGATGAGAACAAACAACCTGATGCAAAGGATGGCAAGCAAAAACAAGAGAAGAAGAGATGCGGAGAGCTGCTCCCCTTCAATCCGAACTGGGACTTAATAACCGCAAACCTAAGCCCCTCAAATGAAAAAGACAGTGAGAAGCAAGAAGGTGTACAACATAAAGGGGACAAGAGTGATATGAGTGAAGGAGAAAATCAAAAGCAAGAAGCTAGTAAGGCTGTAATGCAATCTGGAGAGCTCCAATAGCAGGTAAAAATCATATTAAATACCTTTTTTAAAAAATAAAAATACACTTGATTTGATTTATTAAAATTTAAAAACATTATCAGGGTGGATCTCCCTGTTTCTTAGACATTCTTGATCCAACAGAACTCGATAAGTTAGAAGCAGATAGTATACGAAAATATGCCATTATTAAAGAGATAAAACAAGTGTGTATTTGATTCTTCAAAATATTACATTTCTACAGCATTGACAAAAAAGAAAACAAATATTCTAACGATGCACGATTACCATTGTCTTATCTTCAGGAGTTTGAGGATGACTTTATTGAGGTTGGCCAATAACCTTACATGCGAAGAACAAAGAGAAAGGTATACATAGCGAATTTCAGACCAGCAATGAAAAGAAAGGTAAAGTCAGAATATGTGCTTGATGACTATGCAATGATAGGATAGTAGATCGAAGATAAACAACTCATTGCAGATTTGCATCCCATCGCTGATGTTCAAAATCATGGCAGTTTCGAACAAGACATTCTTTGCTGATATTTACATTGAAGGAGAACAGATAAGCAATGATGTAAGTAACATTGCAAAATTTGAAAATTTTAGAAAAATATAAGAACAAATTACCTAAAACAAATCCTGTTAAGAAAAACCTAACACTAATACAAAAACAAAAGTTAGACAGCTAGTAAAATTCTAGTCGACTCAGATTACAAAGATTATTATTTATAATGCTTGTAATTTCTCAACAGGTTGTTGATGTTGTGATGTACTACATAAGAAAAAAAGGCAAACATTGTGAAAGAATCAACTACAGCTTTACAACTACGGATACAATGTTCAATCAAAGGATCCATGCATTAGGGGAAACATTGAAAAAATGAGAGGGACAGAAAAAAGTACAAGAACAGGCAAGTATAATAGACGCAATCTCATTCCAAATGGCAGGGAGGCAAATTTGGTGTGGAAGGCATTGGAGTGAAGTAGAACATGTGTTTTTCCCAATTCTGGTAGGAAATAACCATTGGGTTCTAGGGAGATTTGATATCTACCAGCGTAAGATCTACATATACGATTCTGAAACCAAGAGGAGATCACAGAGATTTATAGAGATTGCTGCCAATGAAAACAGTACGATCTTGCCAATTTACCTTAAAGAAGCAAGGATATTTGATGCAAATAAAAAGATCGGAGAGTCCAAAGCATACAAAAACAAGAACCCTCTGGTAAAGATTGAGTTCGAAATAGTGACAGGATTACCACAACAAACCCTATGGTAAGTCTCAAACAAAACAGAGACACACATTGCACCATTTTCTCTCTTTGAACCTAAATTTTAACTTAAAACAAAAAATCAATAATGAAAACACTACTTACATTACTAATGTTTTTTTCTATTAAACAAAATGCAATGACTGTGGTATATATATGTTGAGCTTCCTTGAATACATCATTGAGCAGAAAGAGATACCAATGGAATTCAATGTCAAGATTCACAGAATTTGGTTAGCACTCAGTTTATACAAGCATGGAAAAAAATATGCGGATGAAGACATAGAGAGTGATGAGGAGTATGTAAGATGAACGGAAGACGCAGAAGCTTGATTTCATAATGCTTGTCATTGAAATTTAGATAGAAATTATCTGGTTTAACTGTTTGATCTTATGATTGTGTTATTGATAGAGATTGAAGTAATCTAATTAGGAATATTTTTGAAGTTGTCCTTGAGTCATTGGTAGGGATTTAAGTAGTTTAATTAGGAATCTGTTTCAAAGTACTGAAATTGACATATTATGATAATACTGCATTTCGCAATGACTGAGTTTGTCAGAATAAATGTTTTATAGAAAAATTATGTCCAAGTACAAGAGATGGATGACTAGCAGACAACTACTAGATATCTAATAGATGTCCAGTAGAAATCTATTTAAAAACTACTTGATGACTACTAGATATATAACGTGATTCAAACATGCAACTTCTTGCACTTGAGCATTTTAAAAACAAAAATATGAACACAAATTTAAAAAGGCGACAAAGAAACAGACAATAAAAGTTTAACAGAATGTTGTAATGTCAAACGGAACCAATAGAAAACTAATAGAAATATGGTAGACATCTAGTACTAATATTATATAAAAAAAATTTAACATCAATTACACCAACAAATAGAGCAACAAGAACTTAAAAAAGATCCAACATAACCTTTTTAGCATCCAAATAAGTGCAAAAGAAAAGAATCAAATTATATTTAGTTGATTAACCCAAAACAAACACAAATAACAAAACCACAGGTCTTCATTTTTCACCCTTACAAGTTCTCCTATTGTGCCCGTTTCTAAGACAAACACTGCATTGTACAGACGACTTGCCAGCCTTCTCCAATGCCGAGTGATATCTTTCTTTTTTTAGTCTCCCTGGTTTTACCTTCACATCTGGAGGAAGAACAACTTGTTGCTTAATATCAGTAGGTACAACCCAACTACCACTTTAAGGCAAGGGATTTATGGTTCCTTCGTAAGCTGCTAGCATTTTGGCTTTAGTATAATAATCGGAACAATAGTCATAAGTAACCAAGTGAAATTTCTTTATATGAGCAAGAGCATGTTCACATGGAAGCTCATCCATTTGAAACTTATTACACGTACATGTCCTCTTGTTCAAATCAACAGAAAACTCAGAACCATTACTAGTAATGGAACCCAAACGAGCAGTTGATGGATTTACCTAACATCAATGGAATAGAGAAAAGTGAATAACAGATCTACATGACAGCTACGATCGATGCAAACAATTCATACAGTTAACTAAATTATATATTCAACTGACAAACTAGTACATACTATAAATATTTGATGTCTAGTAGATACCTAGTAGAAAACTCATAGACATATGGTAGATAACTAACAAATCTTTATTAGACATCCAATATAAAACGTAATTCTTGAAATAACTTAGCAACAAATTTAAAAATAAATAAAACAGAAGAACAAAGGTTAAAGAACTAACCCTCATTCTTGAAGCCAATGCAAACCGATCTTGAAGCTCTTTTTCATATCTCTGTGTTAAAATTGAAAATGTGTTCAACCCAACATTTCTATTCTTATAAAATAATTTTTGCATCAGAGATCTCAGATAATCAACAAAAGATGCAATTGGGAGAGATTTTGCATCCTTTATCATAGCATTAACGGATTCTGCTATATTCGACGTCAATGAAAAATACCTCTTACAGGGTGCATACAACCTGCTCCATCTTTCATAACCTGCCTTTCTTAAATACTCAGGAATGCCTTTCTTAATTTCCGCAAGTTGTAACATATTGTTATCAAACTACTTCGAAGTGTAAGATTTACAAGCTTGGAGAAAATACTTGGACATTTCTCCTAAGCTATTTTTGAATTCCACTTTCATATTCTGAAGAAGATGGTAAGAGCAAATGCAATGCGTAACCTCAGGAAACACTATCAAACAAGTCTTTCCGATACTCTTATGATGATCGGAAACAACAACCATCTCAGGTCTCACTCCGTATGCAACTTTCAATTGACTAAAAAACCAATGCCACGACGCGTCATTCTCTCCATCAACGACAGCGAAAGCAAGTGGAAAAATCATCTCTACAATTCAAAAAAAGAAAAAAAAACAAAGAGTTATGACAAAAATGCATGACAGAAAAATAACTTCAAATAGGAATAAGTACTAGATAACTAATACATATCTACTAGGCATCCACTAGATACTTACTAGATATCTATTAGTTATCTGACATGTTAAGAAAAATAAGCACCTGCCGCATCATGAGCAGAAGCAGTCAACAACACACCCTTATAACGCGTAGTAAGAAATGTAGCATCAACAATAATGACAGGTCTACAGTGTTTCCCACCTTCAATAGAAGCTGAAAACGCAATGAAGAGGTATTTAAACCGAGGGCCTTCCATCACAAGATCTATTACTGAGCCTAGATTAGTTTCCCTAATCATAAACAACAAACTCGGTAAAGAAGAATATGATTCAGATGGTGATCCATTAATCATCTTCAATGCTTCTTCTTTTGCACGCCAGGCTTTTTGGTAATTAATATCCGCTCCCAAATGATCCTTCAAGTCATTAACAATATCAAACGGTCTATACACCCTCTTATAACTTACCAACATATTTTTAACATATTTGGGAACTACATTTGTTGTAGCCTGCCTCTTATCACCATTCCTTGTATCAAGGTCACATATATGATTTTCACAAAATTTCCTCACTACGAAACACAACCCATTCTGTCTCCTTGAAGCTCTAAAATACCAAGAGCAGTTTTCTTCAATACACCGTAACCATAACTATTCGGGACATGATTTCTGAATCTTGAATTGAAAATCATTTCTTATTGCATAAAAACTCATAGCATCTTTTACTACATATCTATCCTTAAAAACCTGCCCAACCTTAAACGAATCAACATTTGTAACCGAAATCTCAAACTCATAAATAAAACTTAGCCCCAATTTTGCATCTCATCTAACGCCATATCAGACATATTACTTATGTAAACAGAATGCTCATCATGAAAATCTACTTCACCATCAATAGGACACAGATTAGATAAAGTATCTACTTCCAAAGCAGGGACAATACTATTACTAGTTCCCTCCACTACAGAACCTGACAACAAATAGATAACAAACATGTACAAAATAGTGAGGATAAAAGAAACTTACAAAGATAAACATATACAATTCAATTGACAAAACTAACATAACATTAAAGAAAATTTAGAATGACAATATAAAAAAGCATGTAATCGTAGAACAAATGAATATAAACAACAAATTCAAAAGTACCATATATATAGTAATGAACCACCAGATACCTAATACAAAAATATCAGATGTGTACTAAAAAAATATTACAAGACTGATAAAAAAAACTTTGAAACACAACACACAGTCTAGTAGATATCTAGTATGGATATGGTAGATGTCCGACAAATATCTAACAGACAACTACTTAAAATAAATTAGTGAAATACCATTCATCTAATAGTTACCTAGTAGATAACTGTTAGATATCATACGGAAATATGACAGAGATCTCAAAATACTGATAAAAAACTGCACAACAACAAATGCAAAGCAAAAAATAGATAAATCACCTTGAGCATCACCAGAAACAGCAGATGATGTTGTTACACACAAAGGATACTCAGTTAACACATTAGTCCGAGCTTTCAATTGGAGATATATACGAATAGCCAAATCATTCTTGATCTCCAATGGAGGATATCCATCTGCAACTTGATACTCAATTTTAATATAAAAATTCTGCTCATCTAACATTAAACACTCAAGAACAGAACATTTAAATGCAGAGAAATTAGCAGACCTAGAAACTAAACCCGCAGCTATAGTAAAAGAGACAAAATTATGCTTAGTAGTCCATAATCCATTGTGATGAACTAAAATCGTGATATCTTCCATCAATTGAAAATAATGAAAGCAACAGATATTCAAATGAAAATAACTATCAGAAACACGAAATCAAACAAAATCAACGGAAAATTGAAAAAATCGAAATCGAAGGACTGAGAACAAAGATCAAATCGCACAAATTAGAGAAATCATGAAGGAATAGAAGTGATTTGAAAAGGAAAAGGCGAAATCAAATGGAGAAGAAAATCGTAAAAATTGATCGAGAAGAAGCAGAATTGCAGAGATAAAATCTCATAGATGAATGAATGATAGCAGAATTCGTTATTGAGTAAAAAACAGAAACCGGTGACTTATATACACTGTAATTCTGTAAATTGTTTATAAAAAAATAAAAAATAAGAAATAAATAAAGAGGATGTTATATATGTAAATATTTTAGTATTTGTTGACATTTGTGTAAGATCTCCTTAAAATTATAAAAGTCCAAAAATATGAAACCAAGGTTGAAATTTAAAAGAACATGGTTTCGAACCAACGTTAAATCTACATCGACCATATAATACATGCTCAATTACTCGTATAAACATAAATTAGAAATGGTTTCATATTGTATATTGTAATAAAATAATAGTACATATAAAAATTATACGAACTTGTGAATATCTCGAACCGATCTCAAACTCGAGTCAAAATCTGTCAAGCCGAGCTCTGACTGAGCTTTGACCGAGCCAATCTCAAATTATTTGCTGGGTTTCAAGCTTGTTAACATCCCTAGACGTACTAAGAGAATTGAAATGTTGTAGTAGCAACAGTTTCAGACTAGTTTAGAAACCGTGCTAAAATTGTCAATATGGTGCTTTAAAAGTATAAAATAATCATAATTTACTTTTAATTTTACATGATAATAATAATAATCATAAACAGACAATAGACATTAGACTATATATGTAAATGTAAAGAGTAAAAGATTCAAGTGTCATTATCAATGAATAATAACAAGAATGGAGCAACCAGGAGACAAATGTAGCCACCAGTAATCTTATGACCACACCAGCCCCATTCCCTCTTTATTTTACAGAATCCTATGCTCAATTACTCTGCATATATAAATATATAGTACTATATGATAGTGAAATCAACTCATAATTTTTTTACCCATTAAAGGGGTAAATAAAGTTTGAACAATTTTGACTGGTCAATGAACAGAAGCAATCAGTAAAATTAAAATGCAATTAAAATCAATGCCAAAATTCCCTAAAGAAGCCCAATCCTCTAACACAACGTTGAGCAAAAGTTCTTAACTACATGCCACAATACAATAAAAGTTAAAAAATGAGTCCCAAGTCCCACTATTGTGTCCCTATTCTACTATGGTGTCAATTATTATACTGTATTGTCCCCATTTTCATACCATATTTTGTCTCCTTCACAAAGTTGCTATGTTAAGTAGCCTTTCATTTTAACTTAATTTTAGTTCGATTCGGTTACAATGAATTCAACATAGTTATGAATAATATTATTAATACCGGATCGGACATTATACTAGTGAAACTAATGATGTACTATTGGTATAATTAGTGGTTTATCGGTCTTTTTTTTTGAAAGAATATATTATTTAGGACTTCTAGCGGCTATTGCAACGCTTTCTGGATCTTTTAAAACGCTTATACGTGTTGTCAGAGGGGTTTTGGAACTCTTCTGCATGTTTCTAGTGGGTTTTTAGTCTTTTGGGACGCTTTCTAGGTCTTTTCCATCAATTTGAGTCTATTGCAACACTTTCTAAGCATCGGTATAGCCTTTTAAAAAACCATTTTAAAGTTAAACTGTACCGTAACCTAGCCATGATTGATTTAGGGTAAAATCGATCGAACCAGCTAGTACGATACAGCTTTCATAACACTGGTTATAAATTAATTTATAGAGTCATTGTTTTACCTTTATATTTAACTTTGAGTTTTTTTTTTGTTAAACAAACATTTGAGTCTAATATTTTGTAGAAATATTAATTCATGATTAAGTAACGAACTTATAAAACTGTTGCAAAATATAACAACAGGTTTACATGTACATTTTTTTGAAAACAGGTTTACATGTACATGCATCATGAGATTCCTTGAGTATCATTATGCTTAATGTTATTATTATATGTAAAGATGAAAACAAAGAAAAAGCAAAAGCAAAATAACAATGCAAAGTAAAAGCATAAAAATAAATTAAAAAAAAAAAGGAGAGGATTGATACCTCTCCTTTCTCTTTCAGTACTGTAATTAATCAGCTTTCACCATTTTCGAGAGTTTAGTACTCTCTCTCTCTCTTTTATGTTTTATGTTCTTTTCTTCCTTACATTTCTAACTTTCATTGTTGTCTCTTTCTTTCCCAGGCCACAAACCAACACAAATTCACAAACTCGTAAATTAATTTGGCCATTCACATCAACTTCTCTAAGTACTATACATGGCGAAATTTGTGTTAGATAGTCCAAATTTCAGACAAGACCATTTTGTTTTTTATTTTTTAACTTTCGAAATGCATACGTTGCGCCTGAACTTGGCATTAAAAGTCATATCTTATCCCAAACTTCTAAATGTTTCATTTTAAGCTATAAAGTTGGTAATACTAATACAGCTTGCCCCTCAATGTCACGTGTCGACTTCTAGTTGGAGGGAGAAAAATTTAAAAAAATAATATCTTTGAAAATTCATACCAACAATAAACTGACACGCGGCATTGGGGAAGGGCAAATTGTATCAGTTTTGCCAATTCTATGGGGTAAAGTGAAACACTTGAAAATTGGGGATGACATGCGATAATCATAGTCAACTTTAGGAGGCAACGAATGCGTTTGGCCTTTTTTTTGTAATATTTACAAGTATCTTCAATGAGATAATCTTGTTCGGGGTCCATTCACGTTAAGGCTCCTCACCCCTCGCAACAAGTATATTTAGTAGGATTATTGAACCTTGTTTTCCGCCAACTTTCTCAGCCTGCATTGCTAACTGAGCTACACCTTATTGGTTGCCTTTAAACTTTTTAATTTATACACATATATTTATATATGTATATATGAACGTTACATGTATATATATAATACTAATATAACGGTATAATCATAATAATACTACTAATAATAAAAATCATAATAATACAGAATGCAGACAATGTTCCCTGCTGCATGGACTACTACTTTATCATTAAAACCTAAATAATTTCCCCCCTTTCCCTTTCATTATTTATTCTCTCTCCATTTTGCATTTAAAGCTAGTAACCACACTGTCTGATCATATTAAACTCCAATGCCTATAATTTCTCCACTTCTGTCCTAATAAATTTACATTCTTGCGTGTTGCTTCCCTTATTTTTAGCTATAAAGTTCATTGCTTTCCTCCTGTGAGTGGTTCATAGTATGGGGAAAATTGCAGGAGCTAACTGGTTAGCTGCAGTTAAAAGAGCTTTCAGGTCCCCCAACAAAAACAACACTAACAATGCCAAGAACAAAAGAGAAAATCGAGAACTCGAAGAAGACGAGGATCACAAGGTAATCTTTTCTTGCTCTCTATCGTTTTCCCTTTAAAAACAGGCTGCATTAGTGTTTAAGAGTTTCCGTGCTGTGTATTCGTGTTTTAGAAGAGAGGCAAGAAAAGAAGATGGATTTTCAAGAAAGGCTGTAGTAATCAAGAAACAGTTATTCATCATTCAGCTAACAGTAGCATGAACGAAGCGAAAGGCGCAAAAGACCGACATGCCCTTGAGGTTGCTGTGGCGACAGCAGCTGCAGCTCAGGCAGCAGTTGCAACGGCTCAAGCAGCGGTCGAGGTGGCTAGGCTAACAAGGCCTAATTCGCTCTTTCTTAAGCAACATCTTGCAGCCATTTCTATTCAGACGGCTTTCCGAGGATACCTAGCGAGGCGAGCACTCGTGGCACTTAAGGGACTGGTAAAGCTGCAAGCTTTAGTGAGAGGGCACAATGTGAGGAAGAGGGCAAAGATGACATTTCACTGTATGCAAGCTCTAATGAGAGTGCAAGGTAGAGTGCTTAAGGAACAAAGAAGTCGGCTTTCGAATTTCGAAGGATGCACAAAGTCGAAATTTTTGAACTATAACCGGATATCCCATTGGGAAGATGAATTGCATCCTCAACCATATGAGGGCTTTCATATGGCTTTCAAAAGGGACAAGTCACTTGCTCATGCTTTCTCTCACAAGGTAAGTCCTTTCTTGTTCATTATTATGGCCTAGCTAGTTTTCTATACGCCCCTTCAACTATGTAATAGTGAGGGCCGGTCTTACAAATTTTGATTACAAGATTAATCCTACCACATTAATGCTTCAAATTGTATACAAAGAAGTTAGGTAAGGGATAAAAACTATATAAGGATATATAAACTTAACTTTTTCCAACAAAAAAATTATGTAAAATATTAATTGTTGTAAGTATGCTTAATTAGTTATTTAATAATGTGGAGTAATATTTTCTTAATAAAAAAAAGAAAATTATGGTGTTACATCCATATAGATCAATAACTATTAGAGTCTTTGACTTTGTGAGGCCCGCTTAGGGCCTCTACTGTAAGGTTGGCCCTCGTAATAGTAGGGGTATAGTTTTGGAGTTTAAGACATCAAATTGAAATGTATGCATTAATTTGACATTGGTGAGCCTATGACCTCAGATTGAGCTTCGTAGCGACTTGGTTGTTGTTGTTGTAAAGCCCAAGTTTGAGAGTCTATAAGGATGCTTTATGTCATAAACCATATTGTCAATTCTTGTTATTTGTTAATTATTGGTGTATTTGATGAAGATATGGAGACCAAGTAGCTATGCAAGTGAAGGAGAATTGGAAGAGAGACCAAGTCCAAGATCATTAGCAAGAGATCCGATCAAAATTGTGCAAATGGACACCTCATCATCTCACAATTTCTCAACCCCAAGAAACCACAAATCTAACTTATATAACAACAATAGGCCTACTACTTACTATTCAATAGCCTCTCCTCTTTCCAAACACTATGAGTCACCAGCCACACCGCTACTACTTGACCAAGCCCCCTATTCGGCTAGCCCTCGTTGCTCAACTCAGAACTACACACCTAATTACATGGCTGCCACTGCTTCTGCATCGGCTAAAGCTCGTTTTCGGTCCCAAAGTGCACCAAGACAAAGGCCTAATTCAACTCCCGAGAGAGAAAAGAAGGGTGGTTCTGCGAAGAAACGGCTGTTTTTCCCCGAAAATACAAGCAATGATTCTTGTTCTAATCAGAGTATTATTGGTGATCATGATCATCCTTGTACTAATTATGATCTTAGCAGGTGGTTAAGGTGATCATTAACTTTGATTAATTAAGGTTAGATGATTTGAACAAGAGAAGTTAGATCATAAAGAATTGTATGCTTTGTTTATTTGTTTTTATAAAAAGTAGCTGCATTTTACCGCATGCTGAGACAATAGAAGCATAGGCTAGACAAGATCATTTTAAAGAGGGAAAGAAATCATGTTGTTATTCTAATGATAATTAACTACTCCCTCCATCTAGAAATTATTATCTCTTTAATCATTTTATTAATTCTCTTTTTAGTAATCAATTTAGATTATCAATGAATTTTATACAATTTTTTCTTTAATTTGCCCTTGTATTAACTATGAGAGAGATTATGTATTGTTAAAATTATAAGTGAGTAATTAAGAAGAAAGAGAATTTAGTAAAGGATAAATTAATCATTTTAGTTGTATAATAAATTTTTCATTGATTTTGATAATTCGATTAAATAGATAATATTTTATAAATGAAAGAAGTACTAAATTAGAGTGATGATGGATGGGATAACCATTGTGAAGATAATTAATAATATAATTTTGGCTTTCTCAAAATTCTAGAGAACAATTGTTTATACACATTGGAGTAGAAATTATTAGGTAAAAAGCAAATGCGGCCAGAGCCATTATGTTTTCAACTTTTATTTAATTGATAAGTAGATGTATTGAATTGAATTGATTGGTACTGAATTGAATTAAATGATACTGAACTGAATTGAATTATACTGAAATTGAACTAAATGATACTGAAACTGAAAATACTGAAACTGAATTATAATTAATAATATAAATAATATTTTAAAAATATTAAAATATATAATAATTAAGAACACTTTAAATAATAGTATACATTCTAATAAAATTTATTAATTGTTACATGTAATAATAATTAAATATACCATTATAAATTATTATTATTATTATTATTATTATATTTTATTGTAATTATTATTATGAATATTACCTTATTATTTTAATTGTTATCAATATTTATAAAACGTTATTACTTTTATTTATTTATTTATTTTCTACAAAATTATTTATCTTAGAAATAATAATTGACAATGTTAAAAATATTATTATTATTTTCTTTTTCTTTGTTGTTATTAATGATTACTGATATTAATATATATATATATATATAATGTATAAATAGAAATGAATTAAAATTGACATTGAAACGATATTATCATTAATATTCATTACTTTTAATATTTATGAATAATAATATACATTAATAATGTTGATATAATGCATAAACTGAAACTTAATATTGAATTCTGAATACTGAATGCTGAAACTGAATACTGAAACTGAACTAAACTGAACTGATTGGTACTGAACTGAACTGAACTGAACAAAAAATAAGTTGAAAAGAACTGGGCCTAAATATTGAACTACTTATCCTTCCATTTGGTTCATGGAGAATCGCCCGTATGCCCGACTACAGTTTGACATTACTTTTTAAGCTGCTGCCAAAATAAGTTACTTTCATAAATTTTAAATAGAACTAAATATATTCTTAAAAAAATAGAACTATATATTTTAGCTTTGAACAACACATTTTGATCCGTCATACTAGTTAATTAGGAATTGTCTGATTTATTTTTTCTAAAATAAAATGGACTACTTGTAGGAAAGCTTAAAAATTGAGCTTTTGAAAAAAAATTTAGCCAAACTAACCCTAAAAAGAGTTCATACAAATGTGTTGATCTTGGATAACAATTCTAAGCTAGTAATGTTAAATTCAAAGATACTGAGTTTTTTTTTTAAGATTTAAAATCAAATTGTCTCTAATACTCTAAGAATGTTTTAGGATAAATAATTATGACCCCCTATATTTTGCACTAATACACTACTACCTCCCTAAGTTTTCTCAATATATTTTAAACCTCTCCGAGTTTTGCTTCCATCCAACTAACACCTCCCTCGGTTAAATTTTACAATTTCTTCATCTAAATAGCATTCGTTTTAACAAAATTACCCTTATCTTTCTTGTTATTTGTTTATCTAACTTCTTTTCACCATAATTTTATATTAAATATGTGTATTTCGTTCTTACCAAAAAAAATATGTGTATTTCTTATTTCACCTCTTTATTTTCAACTTATTTTTATTGCTTTGTTTCAAGGAATATGAGTTTTTCTGATAAAAAAAAGAATAAAAAACTATAGTTTATCAAACATGCACTTAGACTCAAATTACTAATATAAATAAAACAAGCTTTGATACAACATCAATGAGGCTTTAAAAACATACTGTATTAGGAATATAAAATAATATTACCAAAAAAACCTGGAATATAAAATATATATATATATATATATATATATATATATATATATATATATATATATATATATATATATATATATCATGAACATTATAAATTTTTTATTTCTTCTTCTAACAAAATTGTATTTCACTTTTCAAAAATAAAAAAATTGAAGAATTGGAAATTAAGCCCTAACTCATATGTATTAAGTAAAGCCTTGAAAACTTTTTTTCTTCATCTCTGATCAATAACCTAGTCGTAGAAAAAATCATCATTGCAGGATTATGGATAAAGTTAAATGAAAGTAGTCAAAAAGACGGAAAATGAAAGAGATAGAGAGAGAAAGCTAAAGCACACAAGTTTATATGATAATATAGTGAAAAAAAAGTATATGGATGGAAAAGAAATATAAGGTTGATTTTTTTAAAATAAAAGCTATTTGGATGGAAAAGTTAATAAATTTAATATAAAGAGGTTTTTGCTGGATGAAAATAAAACATAGAGAGGTTTAAATCATTTTGAAAAACTTAAGGAGGTAATAATGTATTAGTGCAAATCATTAAAAGGCTATAATTATTTACCCAATGTTTTATAACTCAAGGCTACGTGGATTCTACATTGTTAAGCAGTTATCTATTAAATAATTCACATTATAGGGTTCAAATCCATTGTTGTGATTTTCATTGTTCAGTAGATTTAAGAGAATCACAGCAGTACAATTACTTCAAATTCCTTACTAGATTTTTTTATTTTCTTGTTCCATGTGGTATTTGTTTTCTTACCTTGTCTATTCTGATAGTAGTTAGTAGTTCATTGGCAACTTAGTATTTATAATTTCAATTTAGTAAGGGCCAGTTTGGGATTGCTTTCCCAGACTACTTTCTCGAAAAACTCTATTTTCAAGCTTTTTCAAGTTAGTGTTTCGAAAAGTTCCGGAAATCAATAGCAAACACTTCATAATAAATTAGTATTAAAAATTAAAATATTTTGTTCAATGTCAAAATATGTTCTATTAAAAGTTTATAAATTGAACTTTTCGTGATATCAACTAGCAATCCCAAATAGGCCCCAAGTATTAAGTTACTTTATCTTGTAGTTCAACATTTTTCTAGCAGCTCTATTTTGCATTTTTCTCGCCTAACATACCTCGGACATACATTAGGCCTTGCGCTTTAGCGCACCTTTAAAACGTTAAAAACTATGCCAAATTTGGAAAAATAACTCCCAGTAAATCTCACTGGATGTAGAATCGGAACTACATGGGATGAGATCATTAATAAAGGTATGCTAAATGCAAGAAATTCAAAAAGAAAAACGACGAATATATAATTACAACACCATCTCTTTCTCTGCATCTCTAAGTATAATCTCTCTACTTGCTGTAATGCCTCTCAGAAATAGGATTTCATTATGAATTTTGCTTGTAACCGTAAGTATTAAGTATGACATTGATTTTTCTGGAAGCTACTTGTATGATCCTAATGCTTCTAAATATTCAAAACAGGACAGTTTTGGTAATCAAATCATTCGGTACCATTACATTTTGGGTTCTGATGTTAGAGCTTATTATCCTAAATGTTCCTCTTAAATTTCTCTTCTGGCTACTCAACAAATCTCTACCATGCCATACAATTTCTATGTTCTATAAGGTAGCAACAGCAGAAATTCAACTGTAAGCATCACATCAGCAACTCCTGTTCGAATAACTATGAACATTAAGACATCACTCGCCTTAAGCTTGAACTAAACGACCAGTAACGTTACATTTAGACATCACTCGCCTTGAGCTTGAACTCTACTGAGAGTGAGACCCTATAAACATGAACCTTTGTTACCTGAATTTAAGTCCAGGGTTGTGGCATTTAAACATGGTAAAACCGCAATCAAAGTTCAAAGGCCTAATGCACACTTAGCCCCCCAAACTTGGCATTTTATAACAGGTTTATGTAGCAGAAAGGAACCGGAAATGCAGAAAGTAACGTTGTTTCTGAGACTGAGACGGAAACGGAACGTTAGTTTCCGTGCTCCAACAGGTGGAGCCTTCAACTTTCAAAAGTCTTTACCAGCCCCCTAATCTTGGCAAAAATGTTGACTGCAGCCCGTCAGTGCCGGGCGTCCCCCTTTGATTGGAGAGAGGAAAATAAAAAAAATTGACTTCTTTAAAAAGTCAAACCAATCACAAGGTGACATGTGACACTGAGGGAGGGGGGGTTGCATTGAATACTTATGCCAAGTTTGGGGGGCTGGTAGAGGCTTTTAAAAGTTATAGGCGTCACCTGATATAAAGCGCCAAGTTTGAAGGGTTCGATATGCATTAAGCCAAGTTCAAATGAAAAGCTAATGTAGGAGCTGAAAGTCGAAACCGGGCCAATATAGCAGCTGAAAGTATAGTTCTGCCTTAGGAAGTTAGGCTTAAAGTAAACTTTCGGCCAGCTAAATTTGTTTACAGTAGACATTCTTAACTTTTCTCCTACCTTCTGTGAATGAAATTCAAGGTGAAAGACCCACCAAATCACCAATAACATGTTATTACGATTTATCAGCATCAATAAATTAGGGTTTTGCGTTCATCACTATCTATCAATCAGAATACTAAGAACTAGGGTAGCAATCAAGGGAGAATGGAAATGAATATCAACAACTCTCAAGAAGATAAGAAGAACAAAGCAATATATCCAATTATAGAGTTGATTAGATGACCTAAACAAAATTCAATTTCAAAAACTTAAGATTATGAAATAAGAAGAAACTCAAAATCATTCAGTACTGGAATCTCTGTTTCGGAGTCTGTAAATGATACGGCCCCTAGAGGAATCATATCGACTGACCTCAACTCTGACTCTATCTCCAGGCAATATCCGAACAAAATTCTTCCGAATCTTACCGGAAATATACCCAATAATCAGGTCTTGATTGTCTAATTTAACCCGAAACATACCGTTGGGCAGCGATTCGGTTACCGAGCCTTCGTGAGTCCATTTTTGCTCCCCGGTGGGATTAGGTTTTGCTTGAGTGGAAAAATCGAACCTAGGAGATGGAATCGTGAGGGCGAGCGGAGTTGTTTTGATGATTCTGTGACCGAGAAAGGCAGTTGTTGGTGGAAAATAGGTGCGATTTGATGAAGACGGAGAAGAGACCCCGGCGGCGGTGAGGATGTGGAATTGGGCGGCGGCGGAGGTCATATTAGTTGACGGGAACTGAAATTGAAGAAGGGAAATGGAGGGAAAGGAAGAGAAGATGAAGCTCAAAGGTGAGTCTGTGGTTGAAAGAGAAAAAGGGATGATAATAGTAGGATTGCAGGAAAGAGAGGAAAAGAAAATATACGGATAAGTTTGTTCAATTCGTGAATCGAAGTTAAGTTCAATTCATATACTTCGCTTTAACTTTTTTTTTTTATTTTGGTTGGTACTAGTTAATTTCAATTTAATTTAATTTAAATATATTTATATAAAAATAAAAAAGTTTTAAATTACTTTTATATTCTTATAGCTTTTTAAAGAGTTTTATTATTAAATTTTTTTATTTTATTACTATATTATTTTAATTTATATTATTATAATAATAATATTTAAAATTAATTAATATCTATATTAATCATAATAATACTAAAATATAAAATTAAAATAATAATAACAACAACAATAACAATAATAAAATAATAACAACAACAATAGCAATAATAAAACATTTGATGAATATTTAAAAGTGATTAATATTCATACTAATCATAATAATACCAAAATATATAACCGTTGATTATAATATATATATAAAGAATTCTTAAATTACTTCTTTACCGTTATAACTTTTAAAAGAACTTTATTATTAAATTTCTTTTATTTTATTACTATATTATTTCAATTTATATTACTGTAATAATAGTAATTAAAATTGATTAATATTCATACTAATCATAACAATACTAAAATATAAAATTAAAATAATAATAACAACAACAATAATAACGATAATAAAATATTTGATGAGTATTTAAAAGTTGTTAATATTCATGCTAATCATATCAATACCAAAATATATGACTGTTAATTATAAAATTAAAATAATAACAATAATAATAATAATTTTTACCCCTATACCTTTCAAAAGAAATATTTCAATTTTATTATTAACTTTGTTTTATTTTATTACCATTTTATTTCAATTTATATTTTTTTAAAATTTTTTTACCTCATATGGGCTTACAATAATAATAAAGGGAAACCCTATCCCACTCCACCCGAATGTAGACTAGAATCTGTGACCTCTAGGATCACAGCTTCAAGGCTCAACCACTAGACCAAGCCTTTGCCACTTTATTCCAATTTATATTACTATAATAATGGTATTTAAAATTGATTAAATAATCATACTAATCATAACAATACCATTGAAATAAAATTAAAATAATAATAACAAGAACAACAACAATAGTAATAATAAAATATTTGATAAGTATATAAAATTTGTTAATATTCATAATAATCATAACAATACCAAAATATAATTAACGTTTCACTTTTAATATAATAAATTCTTATATGGAAAACTCATAAATATAATAAATTATAATATAAATACATACTGATTATTAATAAGATAATAAAATAAAATAAATTTAATAATAAAAAAATTGAAGTAAAGAAGTCTTGAATTACTTTTATACCCCTATAACTTTCAAAATAACTTTATTATTAAATTTCTTTTATTTAATTATCATATTATTCTAATTTATATTACTATAATAATGGTATTTAAAATTAATTAATATTCATATTAATCATAATAATAACAAAATATAAAATTAAAATAATAATAACTACAATAATAGCGATAATAAAATATTTGATGAGTATTTAAAAGTAGTTAATATTCATACTAATCATAATAATACCAAAATATATAACCGTTGATTATAAAATCTATCTATATATATATATATATATATATATATATATGTATATATATATATATATATGTATATATATATGTATGTATATATATATATGTATGTATATATATATATATATGTATGTATATATATATATGTATGTATATATATATATGTATGTATGTTTATATATATGTATATATATATATATGTATGTATATATATATAAGCAAAGAAGTCCTAAATTACTTCTTTACCCTATAGCTTTCAAAAGAACTTTATTAATAAATTTCTTTTATTTTATTACCATATTATTCTAATTTATATTAATATAATAATGGTATTTAAAATTAGTTAATATTCATACTCTTCATAACAATACTAAAATATAAAATTAAAATAACAACAACAACAACAATAGGATAATAATATACAACTGTTGATTATAAAATTAAAATAACAACAACAATAATAATAATTTTTACCCCTATACATTTCAAAAGAAATATTTCAATTTTATTATTAAATTTATTTTATTTTATTACCATATTATTCCAATTTATATTTTTTTAGAAAAATTTGCCTCATATGGGCTTACAATAATAACAAGGCAAAACTCCCTCCCACCCCACCAGAATGTGGACTCGAACCTACGACCTCTAGGATCACAGCTTCAAAGCTCAACCACTAGACCAAGCCTTTGCCACTTTATATTACTATAATAATGATATTTAAAATTGATTAAATAATCATACTAATCATAACAATACCATTGAAATAAAATTAAAATAATAATAACAAGAACAACAATAATAGTAATAATAAAATATTTGATAAGTATATAAAATTTGTTAATATTCATAATAATTATAACAATACCAAAATATAATTCTGTTGATTATAAAATTAAAATTAAAATAACAAAAACAACAACATTAAAATTAAAATAACAAAAACAACAACATTAAAATTAAAATAACAAAAATAACAATAATAATAAAATATTTGATGAGGAAAAATGAGTGACATTAATTCTTATCGAGTCACATTAATTCTAAATTATAAACCTTTAAATATTTCAATTTTATTATTAGATTTATTTTATTTTATTACCATAGTATTCCAATTTATATTTTTTACAAAAATTTGTCTCATATAAGCTTACAATAATAATAAAGGAAAACCTCATCCCACCCCGCCCGAATGTGGACTCGAACCTGCGACCTCTAGAATCACAGCTTCAAGGCTCAACCACTAGACCAAGCCTTTGCCACTTTATTCCAATTTATATTACTATAATAATGGTATTTAAAATTAGTTAATAGTCATACTAATCATAACAATACCAAAATTTAAAATTGAAATAAAATTAAAATAATAATTGTTGGAATATAATGTCAATATATTATATATATAGTAAAAGCTAGTTAAATACCTTTTTCAGAACAGAAAACGTCTTTAGAAAATGCAGCGAAAAGAATATGATCGAGAGCTGCGTATTACTAGTCAGGTATTGAACTACATTCTATGAGAGAGCGTTACACGAACCATAAACTAAAGCAAAATAGAGACAAATCAAAATATATATAAAATGAGAGATAGGATCAAAATGAAAACTTTTTTTTTATTTCTCCCATGTCCAGCATACGAACATGTATGTTGTATATACAAGTCCATCCATATGGACATCTAGTCATTAGTTGCCTAGCATATAAGGCAGGCAATTGAATGATTGCCTACCGTATAGGGTAGGTAATTGATTTAAACCCCCTATCTCTCATTCGGTTAATATGTACTTATACATACAGTCCACTTTAGATTACACCGATACAAATACGGGTGTAATGGGTCTAAAGCTAATACCAAATAAATCTTACCTGTACTGGTACGGGCAGATCGGGTCTAAAATCCAACATCTCCCACTCGCACGTAACATAACAGATCTATTACTTTTGTCTCTTTCATACTTGTAAATAGTTCATGCGACCAACATACCTTGAGAGCTATAATCCTATATACTCGTTGGAGATATAAAGCAGCTCGCTGAAAAATATCGAAGCGTTGTATGCATTATCCTAGATTCCATATCACATCCACTGTAATCCTTTGATCTCTATAGTTTTCTATCATCACAGTTATGCACACATGCATAACTACCCGGGTTGTGAAGTATAAAAACTCAAGATGTGAATTCATGGTAATCTTCCCCTTATACTGTATTCCTTCCATCATAATCTAACTCGCTTGTCCAGTCGGGCCCATTTAAGGTCGAATCATACTTAACCTCTTAAGAGTCTCCTTCTAAAACAGCCACATTAGACTATACTTTCAGAATAAGTTAGGCTCCTGAGGATAGCAAGCTAACAAAACCACATTTTCGCTGCGTGAGTCTCACACTAGGAAAAGCTAAGATCATTTCTTTTCTATCTCATGGTTGATAAGCACACATGGTATGAAATCATGTGTTATGGTGTTCTTTTCTTTCCATTTAAAAGAAGCGCATGTCTGATTAACACCATACAAAAAAAGCATAAGTTAAATGTGCCAAAACATCTAACTTTAGTTCGCTTACTTTATGAACTACTTTTGGCTACAAGGACAGAAAATGAGTATGTTACTTGTAATAAGTCCATTTGTAGATTACATATAATCTGTTACATACTTGCCTTTTGCAGATATGTGACTCTTGCACTTTTATGAAAACGGTTTTCATATTTCAAGCAAGACAGCTTCCATTATTAAACACGCTCTCAATTGTTGAAAAATAGCCTCATCCTTCATATCTGTTATCTAATAATAGAATAAAGGTAAACGTTCGTGTGAGTGAGCTATTTCTCTGTCTTACATGCATCTCTAATAACAACAAATATTGATAAATAATATTTGTACTCGTGTATTGCAAAATTCAAACTCTATTGGATAATATGTTCTCAAACATATGACCTACATCCAATAGATCTAGCATATTCAACATATACATCTTTCATGTTGAACCCTTCACGTGCTATATAGAGAAATGATACTTAATATTTTACATGCTTTAACTTGATATAGAACCTCAATTTCGTGGCAAAAGCTATATTAGATTAACTGCTATTTTCCATTCTAATTACAGTTTGAGCATCTGTAGAAGTAATATAAAGATGGTCATTAACCTTCCTAATCAATTAGCTTCTAAATAAGAGTATCACATACACTCTACTTTATAATGTATAGGGCGACATAAGTTTATTTCTTGTTACTTCATAATATGAAACTATTGTCAATTAACAAGATGAAACTAAAACATGGTTCTTATTTTATCTATGTCTCTAATCCAATCGCCATTTGGGCATCCTTTTAATTACATATTATTGCAAACTAACAGCATAAAAAATAGCCTACAACGCCTTTAAGGTACCTCAGTATCCTTTTCGCGGTTTTTAATGTGCTTTTCTTGGACTTCGCGGATATATGCTTATAATGCCAACTGCATTACAAATATCAGATTGTATACACACTATAGTGTATATATGAGGCTTCACAAAGCTCTCATATAAGGAAAATTAATCATTCGTTCATTTTCTCATTTGTGTTGTTGGACGCATGCAAGTGTTTTCCACTTTGACCTTCAGTCATCTGGTTATACATATAGGCTTAAGATTGCTTATATTGAAAACTCAAGAACATTGTCGGTTTATGTCCCTTAAGGCAAGGTTAACAACTTCACGAGTATTCTTTTCGAATCTTAATTCTAAGAGTATAAGCAATTTTACTTAGAACTACCATTTCAAAATTTGATATTAATCAAACTTTGATCTAATTCACACATTCCATGTCATTTTCAGCTATCAGAACGTCATTGACATGCAATGACATACTAACAAATCTCTTCGATCTAATTATAAAATTGAATATTTCTTGATCTTGCAAGACTATTTGAGGCAATAAATTGATCATTTCATCGTGCAAACCTTTTGTTTGTGCCTTAGTTACAAATCTACAGGTCTTTCCTTGTAGATTTATTTATCTTCTCACTATAGAGAAAAAATTAGCCTTAACATCCACTTAATGTACTTCTAGATCTTAACTTGTTATAATAGCATGGATAGTCTAATGGATTATGTATAGTACTTTTGCAATTAGGCGAACTTAATATCCATTGATATTGTCATCAACCTAATGATTGAGAATTCAATTGTTCTTCATAGCCTTTCTTCCCTATGACCAACCAACTCATAAACTTCGTTGGATTTCACGGAAGCCATTTTTTCACAGTTTTAATCCATTATTCTTGTGCGGGAATGGGAGAGTCTCTTTCTCTCATCATCATTTTATGAACTGAACAATTGAACCAAAATAGTCATGTCATCAATACATCAATCGATGATATTCAACTATTTTTCCGCAGTTCCAAATTTTGATAAATATCTCATATATTTTTCAAAATTCTATATGCTCCCACTTGAACCATGTTCCATACTCCCACTGAATTTTGGATCTATCTAGTTACCAAAAACATAGAAAATTGGTCAAGACCTTGATCTCGATCATTCGTAATGTTTTGAGGTTTTTGAACATATTCATGGACTTCAAAATTTCTCCCACTCGAATGGAGAGATACGTTCATCAATTTTAAGGAAAATGGTATACTAAATAATGGTTCAACTTATCTAACTTAATTAACTTATTCTCTAAGAAGACATCAATACTTGATCTGAATTTTGTCACTTTATTTTTTTTCCTCCCATTGCGACATGTCCTTTTGACACGTTATGATACTTTAGAAAAAGATTCATTATTGCATCTTAAGTGTAGTAACTAATACTTGCTCAATGTATCATGGGTGAAAAATTTTGTAACCTCCTTGGTTATGGTTATAAAAATCAGGTTTTTGACATGTCCACAACTCATAAGTAGTGGAAGTGGCAAATTTATAAGGCACCTGGTTAAGATTTTGTGTCGTTGTTAATTAGGATATCTCCCCAGTATGAGATAAATAAATCTGTTACAACCACCATTGATTAACCACATTAAGAAGAGTCATATTCTTTTCTTAACAACATCGTTGTGTTGAGTAAAAGAAATTGAATACTCATGTTCAATTTCCTTTTTATCACATAAAGGTTGAATTTTATCATAATAAAATATACCTAACCACGGTCAGTTCTCAAAGCTTTAATTTTAAACTAATTGATTCTCAACAAGGTTCATAAACCTTTTGAAGCAATACAAAGCTCCAATCTTGTGAGATATCAATTAATCAAGACCATACATTATATACATGAGAGTGATGAAACATAATAAGCCACATGCCTTTTTGCCCTCACTTCCGGTCAGATCACTAATGGATTAATTATAAAAGGAAATCATTTGCCTTCTGAATAATATTTACATATTTTTCTATAAATGACAAAAATAAGTAATTCAAACTTATTTGAATTTACGATTAAACATTTTTTTACTTATTCGACTCATTCAAATTAAGTCAATACAGTTTAATGTAATATGTCATTAAATTGTATTACCATTTCAATTACATATAAAAGTATACAATTGAAAATATGCCTTTAATATATCTTTTTGGATCAATATCCAAAAACTTATTAAATCATTCAAAATATGTCCCAACACAACTTTGAACTATTATTTTCAAAGTACAAGCTGAATCTTATATTCAACACAATTATAACAAAAATGAGATTCCATAGAATCTCGAAAGAAATAGGACATCATGTATAATCATTGTACATCTAACTTCATAGACATAACAATGCATCAATTCCCGTGATTTCAACTCTTAAGTTGATTTCTACATAGATACTTTATCTATACAGGATTACTTGAAATAATATAAAGGATCCTCGGTCCCCACTACATGATGATACTTGAATCAACAAGTCACAAATGAATTGTATTTTGTATGATATATTGAAGACAAAAATTTACTCACACTGGAGTTAATTAGATATATCTTTGACATTAAATTCACAATCTTAATTATAATTTAAAATATTTCACTTTTGCAGTATATATATTTCTTTCATTTCAAATGTCATTAGGCTCATAAACTCTTTGCTTTTTTTTATTAATGAAAGCGCTTATGCTTTTATTGATGGTTATTGAAACTATTTCCAATAAATACATGAAATGTCTCATTATTGACGTAATAATCAATATTAGACTCTTACCCTCCAACTTATTTGGGTGGATTTTATTATCAAAATACTAATATTTTGATATTATTTATAAGCATCATATATGCTTTTTTATGATATTAGCAAAGAGTAGATAACAACTTTTTAATTTTCCCTTTTGATAGCCCACATGGACCTTTGTCCAATTTGTGCTAAGCGTTTGTTCTCTCCTTGAACTTTAGCCATAACTATAGTGTAGGAGTCTAGAACGTGTTATATTATAGCACATATAATCTTTTAATGCTCTTTCTCACAGTTGTTCACTTACAACTTGAGTCCCATTAATTTTAGTAATTCTACCACAACTGATATTAATTATAATTATATTGTATGAACTTATTCTTACAATTTTCATTTATAAGCACGATTTAATATGAATTTGATAATACACAAATATTTAATATACAACCAATAAATTTGAGCAAAATTTTTTGTTAGAATTCAATTCGAAAAAGAAAGCTTAAAGACTCTAATCACCCTATCTTTTCTAATGAAAAAATTTGCTAAATTTATATGTATGCATATTAAATATCAATATTCTTATAACTTATTACAAGAATAAAAATTCATCAATACTGTCACTTACAGTATTTACAATATATTAAGCTCATATAATAAATTGTACAATGATAAATTTAATGAATAAATATTAACAAATATTTATTACATGGATTTTGAACTTATTTAAAATTTCTCATATGGTACTTCTTCTTTAAGTAACTACAATAAATTACACATATAAAATAAATTGACAAAAAATTAATAAATATTCTCAAATATTTATTTTTAAATTAAGAACTTGTTCTTAACAATTTAATAAATAGAGATTTCAATTTCACATATATTAGTACTTATATCTTAAGTACATATAATTTATTATACTCATATAATAAATTATAAAATTAATAAATATCCTCAAATATTTATTTATTTTTTTAGGTAAGAACTTATTCTTAACTTTTTAACAGAGAAAGTTATTCTCATGGTGTTATTAACTTGATCAAAATATGTTTATTTTAATTAAGAACTCATTCTTAATATCAACATAACACTTATGTTTGTGTTATAAATTTAATTGTTCCATAAAATTTGGTTATAGACAATTTATCAATAAATATCATTACTAAGCATTATTTATTTCAATCTTAAATAAAATAAATATTGTATAAATTTAACTTTCAAATATGAGTATTCCTAATTTCTGGTCTACAACAAACCGTAAGAAAAATCTTATGATTTATTAGGGTGCATACTAATAAGGACCCATCAATATTTGAAAGGTTCCAGTAATAATAATATGTTCATTTATTAATAATCAAATTTATAGGAACTTAATAGACGAGACATATCTAGTCAATTTTTTTTATATTCAATAAATGTCCAAATAATCATAATTATTTCTTTATCACAATAAAGATTAATATTTTAGTCCAGTTTTTATTTTCGTAACTCATTCACAAAAATAAACTTATTTAACGTACCTATACATATTATTTATGATCAAAACATGTTTCGATCAATCCAAAAATCGGAACAGTGCTCATCCAACGAATTCAAATATTCTAAAAATATTTATAATTTTTTGTGAATTATTTATTGAACAGAAATAAGTTTAAATAATTTTATTTAATCAAAATATTAAGAGTTAATTTTCTGTCCATAAAAAAATTAAATAAAATTCATCGAAAAATCTGAAATATTCGAAAACTTAGAACTGCCAAAAACCGATGGTCGAACGTCTCCCGGAAATGACTTCACTCTCCGCCTCATTGGAGAGTGGGGTCCACTTGCCGGCCTCTGGACATTTTCCGGCGGCCGGGTTCCGGCTACCCCTAGGATTTTGGATACTATAAATTCGTTGGTGGTGTCCGTTTGTCCGTTTGATAACGGAAAGATGGAGTTTGACATACAAACTCCTAAACCTGAGAGTGGAATAATAATAAAAAGTTATATATATAAATATATATAATAAAAAACTCTTCAGATTTATTTATATTGATTTTTACATAAAATCAGTCCAAAATTTATCTCTCTAAAATCATTTTTCTCAAAAATATGATTTTACACAAAATTTAAAATATGTAGTTCGAAACTAATTTTCGAAAAATGACCGAATACATAGTATATGGCTCTACTACCAATATTGGAATATAATATTAATATATTATATATAGAGTAGAAGATAGTTAAATACCTTTTTCCGTATAGAAAATGTCTTTAAAAAATGTAGCGGAAAGAATATGATCGAGAGCTACGTATTACTAGTCAAGTAACGAACTACTTCCTATGAGACAACGTTACACGAACCACAAACTAAAGTAAAATACAGACAAATCAAAATATATATAAAATGAGAGATAAGATCAAAATGAAAACTTTTTTTTTATTTCTCCCATGTCCAGCATATGAACATGTATGCTATATATACAAGTCCATCCCTATGGACATCCAGTCATTAATTGCCTAGCGTATAAGACAGGCAATTGAACAATTGTCTGCCGTATAGGGTAAGTAATTGATTTAAACCCTTTATCTTTCATTCGATTAATATATACTTATACATACAATTCACTTTAAATTACACCGATATAAATACAGGTGTAATGGGTTTAAAGCTAATACCAAATAAATCGCACCTGTACTGGTACGGGTGGATCGGGTCTAAAATCCAACAATAACAACAACAACAATACTAATAATAAAATATTTGATGAGTATTTAAAAATTTGTTAATATTCAAACTAATCTTAACAATACAAAAATATAATTCTGCTAATTATAAAATTAAAATAATAATAATAACAATAATAATAATAATAATAAAATATTTAATGAGAAAAAAGAAGTGACGTTAATTCTTATAGAGTCACATTATTTCTAAATTATAAACATATTTAAGAATGAATTATAAATTATATCCGTAAAAAAATCCATGTATTTAATTAATTGCTAATTAATGTTTAAAATATTTAATTTTTCTTAAATAGGATTATAATCAATAGAATTATATTTTGATATTGTTATGATTATTATGAATATTAAACAATTTTAAAATTTATTCTTAAACATGTTTATAATTTAGAATTAATGTGACTCTATAAGAATTAATGTCACTCATTTTTCCTCATCAAATATTTTATTATTATTATTATTGTTGTTGTTATTATTATTTTAATTTTATAACCAATAAAATTATATTTTGGTATTATTATGATTATTATGAATATTAGTCAGTTTTAAATACCATAATTATAGAAACAAATCAAAGTAAACGTATAACTAATTAAAGCAATAATTACAGAGTAAAATATTTCATAATTGTTGATAAAAATTATATTACAAAACTGTTATAGTAATTAATGATTATTTGACTTTTAAAATAATATTCAAATGGATATATATATATATATATATATATATATATATATATATATATATATATAAAAGGAAAACTCATCAAAATATTTAACATTTCACTTTTACTATAAATACTAACTAATTAAAATTTGTTGATTATAATCCTATTTAAGAATTAATGTGACTCTTTTTTCCTTATCAAATATTTGACAATGAATCCCAATATAACTACAAAAAAAGTATAAATTATAAACCTATTTAAGGAAAAATTTGAATTTTATGACGATAATTACTCCTATAATGGAATATTTTAAATTATTTGGTCAACTAATATATCTCCTAAATCTATTTATTTGAAATTTAATTTTTTGTTCTTGATTTTATTCAATTATGTTGGTTATAATCCTATTTGGAAAAAATTTGAATTTCGTAACAGTACTTACTCCTTATTTAAGAATCAGTGTGACTCCTTTTTCGTCATCAAATTTTGACAGGAAATCATAAGATAATTGTAGAAAAGTATAGTGTTCACAAGATAGCAAGTGGATCAGTAGAAATAAAGACTATTGCAGAATTGGTGGAATGTAAACAACTAAGTACAATATTTTGGCAAGCAAATTTGTTCTAATTAATTAAATATTCTCAATTAAAACGTGGTAAACAATTTCTTCTTTTTTCCTCAAATCAGGCATAAATAAATCATGCTTCACAATTATTTTTATGATGATTATTAAAATTATTCATGAACGAGTTTTTTGGATTGTGGAAAATATTGTTGATTTAGAGTTCCAAAATGGTTGGTCATATTCAAAGTATAGAAACAACATATATTTTAAAAAGGTAGAAGTAAATGGGAATAGGTTCTTTTGCCAAAAGTGTAATCGTTTTGATTACTCGGCTTTCCACAGGTAAATATTGTGTATCTAAAATTTGGCTTTCAATTGTTCAACTAATACAGTTTAAGTATTTCGATATTAAAATTTTAATGAATTAAACATTCAAACTGGTTTCACAAATATAAGCTTCAAGTTCGTGTAATGGATGACACATGGTTTATTTCTTTACTAATTTCGGACCATAAAGCGCAAGAACTGATTAGAAAAACTGCAAATGAATTGAGGGATACAATAATTGAGGTACATAGTTTTCCCATCAATAATATATCTTCTTTGAATTCCAATTAAGTTTAGTTTTTTCTTTCTTAATAATATTTTAAACATCTTTTATTGCTTTTTGTCTTTTACAATTATATTAGATAACAGATGCACTTAATTAAACACCTATACTAATGCAATTGGAGAACATTATAGGAAGAGAAATAATGTTCAAACTTTCAATTAAGAGCAACAATATTATTACACATGATGAAGTGTATTATGTGGTTAAACTTATGCAGGATGAATAACTTCTGAAACAATATAATCTTTCTCCCTCAAAATTCATTGACTGCAAGTTCAATATCATTTTATATGTCACTTCGAATTAGTACGTTGTATTATTTATATTTTAGTACATATATATTTTAACTTTAATTTTTTTTACAATAGGATCCATATTTCGATGTTGATCAATTTTCAGATGCAAATAAAAATTTCAAGGTACTTCTAACATTTATATTTTAAGTACAAATGATTCATTATGTACTATGATTTGAATTAGATCTTTTATTTATTTATTTATTTATTTTTGTTTCGCAGGATTCGATATCACAAAATGAGGTCAATTCTCCTGTCACACCTGTAGACACAATAAATGAAACTCTGACACCGTCGATATTGATAGATGAAGATAATGCACAAGTTTAGAGCAATCGAGCAAAACAAATGAGGATTAAGAGTGAAAAAATAATTGATATGTAACTCTTTTTTGTAGAAAGATGAGTATTTGTTTGGATTATTTCATTTTAAATGTGTTATTTCTTCTTATTTCTACGTTTCCAATTTTTTGGATAAATTTTTTAGTTCTTATATTATTTTCTCCAAAGTGGAAAAAAATATATCTGATTGATTGATTATAAGCCTATTTAAGAAAAAATTTGAATTTTATAATAGTATTTACTCCCTATGGATAATAATAAAATATTTATAATTATTTGATCAAACGAAATAATAGAAATATTTCATTATTATCACAATAAATATTTAATAAAATCACAATATTAAATTTTAAGAACTAAATTTAGGAATTAATGAGGCTTTTTTTTCTCATCAAATATTTGATATAGAATTACAAGATAACTGCATAAAAGTATAAATTAAAATCCTATTTCAGAATAAAAATTTAATTTTATAATAGTACTTACTCCTTATGGTTAATAATAGAATATTTTTAATTATTTGATCAAGTGAAATAATTAAAAATATTCTATTATTAGCACAATACATATTTAATAAAATCAAAAATTAAATTTATAAAAATAGATTTAGAAATTAACGTGACTCTTTTTTTCTCATTGAATATTTGACATGGAATCACAAGATAACGGCAGAAAATATTAAATTATAATCCTATTTAATAAAAAAATAAATTTTATAATAGTTTTTACTCCTATAATGTAATATTTTAAATTATTTGGTCAACTAATATATCTCCTAAATCTATTTCTTTAAAATTTAATTTGTTCTTGATTTTATTTAATTCTGTTGATTATAATTTTATTCAAGAAAATTTTTGAATATCGTAATAGTATTTACTCCTTCTTATTTAAGAATCATCGTGACTCTTTTTCTCTCATCAAATATTGGCAAAAAGAGTATAAATTATAATCCTATTCAAGAAAAGATCTGAATTTTATAATAGTACATACTCCTTCCTATGGATAATTTTATAATAGTAACTCCTTCTTATGGAAGATAATGGAATTTTTTTTATTTCATCAAGTGAATTCAAATTTCATAATTATTATTTAAGTATATCTATCAACTAATATATCTCCTAAATCTACTTTCTTAAAATTTAAAATATTGTTACTGATTTTATTTAATTCTATTCTGTTGATTATAATCCTATTAAAGAGAAAAATTTTAAATCTAATATAGTTTTTTAAGTAAAGATATCATCCTAGCGATTAATTACTCTAAATATAAGCATAAAGAATGTCTATAACTCAAGAAGAATTTCTTATTATTCCTCTTATCTATCTCTCTCTCTCTTTAAACTCCTCATTGTTCCTTGAAGAAAAAAGGAAAAGATAATTCATGCCCTTTTCTCATATATATATATATATATATATATATATATTAAAATAAACTTATCATTGAAATACTTATTACAAATGACTTATCCGTGCATCGCACGGGTACTATATTAGTTTATATAAAACAAGTTAAGTTCAGTTCAACTGACTGCTTTCCAGTTCAAATCAACCGATTTCAGTACAATTATGTTCAGCCAACTTTAATTCAGTTCAATTTAGTTGAGCTTTCAAAAGTTGAATAGAATATGACCTTAGTTATGAAAATCAAATCAACTAAAATCTGACGCGTGGCGCTTAAAGGTGGTAATTCGGTACCTTTTTACAAAGTTTAGGGGGTTAAGATTAGATGACTTCTAATATATCAGGCCTTTGTCAATTGTTCACCAATTTATTGTTAAATCAAATTAGTGTCTCATAATTGTTGCGATGTTACATTTTTAGGTAGTGCAAAAACTTCTAAACGCTAATGTTTCCCGTTTTCGATGGAAACGTAAAATGACGTTGTTTTTATCGTTTCGCTTTGTGCGTTTCCCATTCTAAAAACATTTGCTCCTGTTTTCCGTGCTATCTATTGAAAAATATGTTGTTAATGAGCTCATTGGTGAAGAAATGATTTTCGAGATATATTATTTCAATTTGATTCACGATTTAGTTGTTAGAATTTTCATTTTAAGAAGCAAACCTTCTCTAGCTTTAGGCAGTGAGTAATCTTAAAAAAACAACCATAAGTAGATATATAAAATGTCACGTGATTGAGCTATAGGTTTTCAATTTATGCAGACCGTTGTTAAAGCCCATTCATGAATTAAAGTGAAACCTAAAAAAGGTTTGGGAAGTCTGAAAACTAACCGGGAAATTGTAAAAAATATAGAATCTCAGTAGGATATTTTTGAAATTTACTATTAAGTCAAACTAATTACATGTATAGAAAAAATATAAATAATTTATAAATTAATAAAAACATAAGAAAATAGTTACATAAATATCATATAGTAGTTATACGGTAAATATGTAGTAATCAATCTACTAAATATCTACTATATATCTAATACCGATCTACTAGATTTTTACTAGATATCTACTACATATCTAATACCGATCTACTAGATGTTTACTAGATGACTACTAAACGATTACTAGATATTTACCAGATAACCACCACATGATATTTTTGTAATTATTTTCAGTTGTTTTTGTTAATTTATAAATAGTTTATGGCATGCCCAAATTATTTTTATTTTTATAGGCATTAGTGTAAGAAGGCCGAGCTAATTTTCCTTTTATATGAACTCTCTTTTCTTTCTAGTGGAAGTAAAAATGAATTCATTATAATTTATAGTTACGTTGAAATGTATTACTCATTGAATTTGGTTCTTGATGATGGTATATTGAGGAGTATTTGTGAGTTTGTCTGTGGGTGTTGTCCATTCATGATGGTACATTGAGGAGTATTTGTGAGTTTGTATGTGGGATAAGCAATCGCATTTGGACAATCAATCCTTTTTCCAAGGCTACCTCAATTTGTATTATTCTACTACTCTCAACTTTGAAAAAGTTCTCGTAGTCCCTAAATTTTTATAAAGTTTATAAATTCACCCATTAAATACCACATGTCAATTTCTAATTAAAGAGAAAATAATTAAAAGAATGACATCTTTGAAAAGTCAAACCGATCAGAACCTAAGATGTGACATTTAAAGAGCAAACTGATGCACTTTTTAAAAGTTATAGAAGCTATGAAGATTTTTTTCAGATTTAAAAAAGCAATAGGCGAAATGAAATAGGATAAGAGAATTGGTAGCACATTAAGCCTTTTTAATGGTAGTTATGCAACCCTTTGTTCCAGGGGGCAATGTCATCTATGATCCAAAGGTAGGAATGTTAAATAAAAAGTGTGAAGAATAACCGAAATTTTCACCGGCACAAATAAAGGTTAGGAAATTATACCCTAGTAAGAAAATGATAACGGATGGAATTGAGCTACCCATGATAACGGGTATAGAGTTTCAAAATCTCTAAAAAGTTGGCAAATCACACCGCACGAGAAATTCCACGAAACTATATAAATTAATAATACAACCCTCTTTGAGAAGGATTTGAATTTTCTAAAAATCAAATACTTTAAAATTATACATTTTACTTAATCTTAATCCTCCATTAAATTTTAATGATTTAGATTTAATTTTAGTAGTTTGTTAGATTAAAAATGAGGTCTACAGTGTAATAATCCAAATCCGTTTGAGAAATTCTCAATTCTTGCCTCTAAGGTACCAGATATGTATTTGACATCATATATCAAATTTCTCCAAAAGTACTATGATTATTATATACAAAATGGTAAAACATTGAAGACACATTTTTTCTATTATCTTATTTCATTAACAACCTATACACACATATATAAATATAAATATATACACACATCGGTAGAGGACACGTAACCCATACTAAATCCCATACCTAGACCCATACTTTCTATTGCTACTATGACCGTAAAACTCCCCCTCAAGCTAGACCATGCATGTCCAACTTCATACAAACATAAAACAAATTCACATTACAAACAAAAAAACAAATACAACGAAACTCAAACTTGTAACACTAAAAATCATTGATTTATTGCAGAAATTGGATCTATAACCGAGATCCTCAGACACTGCACTTTTGTAAAGTGCAATTTTCAAACGTTAATCCAAACAGGAACTCTCGCCCAAACCATTGCCAGAAAACATTGCACGTATTAATGGTCTTCGAAGTATCCAGATTCCGTAAACTTTACCTCGATAAACCGAATACAAATCGACCAAAGTAACAAAATATTAAACCCAACACAAACAACTCCAACTATAAAGGAACTCAACAAAGGAACCCCATCCTTACACCTAAATACCCGCCAAAACCAAAAACAAAAAACTAGGAGGAAGCCCCCGTAGAAGTCCCGTGGCCGGAGCATCTGCCATTTCGCCAAAATAAGGGTGTCACTGATTTTAGCACCAAAAACCAATATGCTGCCAATGGCAGAAACTTGCTGGAAAACAAAAGGTTGCCAGAAAAATAAAGAAGAAACAAAAACAGAAGCGGAAATAAAAAAAACCCAGGAATACTGCTCACGAGGCAATTCTGATACCATGTAAATTATTGAAGACTACATTCTTTCTATTATCTTATTTCATCAATAATCAATACATATGTATATAGTATATACGTAAGAAGAAGACACTTGACCTATACTAAAACCCTTACCTGGACCTATACTTCACTGTTCCTATTGCAACTATGACTGTAGCAATTGTTGCTACTCTCTAACGAAAATCAATGATTTTGCTTGGGAATATGTACAACATAGAAAAGCACCGATATGTTCATAGAAAAGATTTCTCAAGTTGTCAATCCATCAAAATTCAAGAATTGTACAAAATTATATTTTCTCACTTGTTTAATCTGATTTCATAGCGCAAACAAGTAACCATTTCTCTTTCAAAGAAAATAAATAGGCAAAAATCCATTACCTTAGCATCAAAACAAATGAAGCTAATATCTTGAGGCAAATTGCTTCTTTGGAAGTGCTCTCCAGCCAATGTCTCGCCTATAAAACCCGCCAGGCCAATTGATATTCTCAACTGCCAGATAGGCTATATCCTTTGCCTCTTCAAGATCCCTTCCTTTGGCAGTCACCCCAAGAACACGACCGCCTGTCGCAATAAAATTACCATCCTTATCCAAAGCTGTTCCGGCATGGAATACTTCAACTGTTGGAGCAACATTTTCTGCTTCTTCGAGATTTCGAATTATCGTGCCCTTCTCGTAAGAACCAGGGTAACCTTTGCTTGCCATTACCACAACCATGGCAGAGCCTTCGGACCAGTTTAGAGATACCCCACTTAACTCTCCTCTACAAGCTGCAAGAAGTACTTGTGCTAGATCCGATTCTAACCGTACCATTAATACCTGTTTATTGATACAAATGAATATAGAGACTTGAAATTATTAGTTTCAGAAGTGTTTTAAGTGATTAACAAGCAAAATCAGCAATCTATCCACATCCTATGAGACAGACAGATGGCTAGCAAGTTGGTTTCTTCTAATTACACATGGCCATAAATTTCAAGAAATAGTACTGAAAAAGTATGGAACTATAGAAGGTAGCAGTTTATTCTAAATACTCCACTTCAATCTCAAAAAAATGCTCAAGAACACCTTAATAGCCTCCACATCCCAGCCAGAGATGTAAGTACAATTGGGGGCATAACTACCTTTCTGGACCATGTGGTATAATTCATTACCCATTTGGTCCATCTAGTCTACAAGTTACCTATTTGGTCCTTGTGTTGTGCAACCTATTAACTTTTTTGGTCCCTTTAGTGCATATTTATGCATAGTTACATCACTAGTACAGGACCTAAAAAGGTAATAAATTGCATAGTACATGGACTTAATGGGTAAAAGTTGCATAGCACAGGGTTAAAAAAGGGTTAAAAAAGGTAACGAATTGCATAGTATAGGGGCCAAATGAGTAACATGAATAGCAGATTGACCAAATGAACAAATGAGTTATACCACAGGGACCAAAAAGGCCCTTTTGCCCACAACTGGGAAAATCAATCTTCTAGTACTATACGGTACAGACAACTTATCCTAACAATCACTAGAGTCAAGAGAAAGATACAACTCACTGAAGCAAGGTTGTAGCACGATATTCTTAACAAAAAGCAGTCAACAGTGAAGTCTATTGTGACAAAGAACGAGTAACACATAATGCATGTGAAATGGTTATAGGTGGCTAACCCGTTTTAGCAGTAAATCTTGCATTTTTTCACAGCGTTAAATGGAAGTTACAAGTCATAACTCGTAAGGGTAAAAAATTTCCTCTAAACAGTAAAGAGACATTTTTTACACAGTGCATTATTTGTGATGAGTAACTAACCTGACACTCGGGATCACCAAATCGTACGTTATACTCGATTAGCTTAGGCAAGCCAGACTTCTTCTCAATCATCAACCCAGCATATAAAACTCCAATAAATTTGCAACCCTCAGCTGCCATTCCTTTCACAGTAGGAAGAACTATAGTATCCATAACCACTGACTGAAGTTCTCTAGTTAATACTGGCGCCGGAGAATATGCCCCCATCCCACCAGTATTTGGCCCTGTATCGCCATCCCCAACTCGCTTATGGTCCTGAGCTGACTCCAAGGGAATGGCAGTCTCTCCATCTACCAATGCAAAAAAAGATGTTTCTTCTCCTTCCAAGTATTCCTCGACAATGACACGGCCACCCGCAGCACCAAAGTCACCCTTCACAAGCATCGAGTCAACAGCGTCAAATGCATCCTCCAATGTCGTGGCGACAATTACTCCTTTTCCAGCAGCCAAACCATCTGCTTTGATGACTATAGGAGCTCCTTGGTTCTGAATATATTGTTTTGCAGCAGATGGATCCGTAAATGTTCGGTACTGCAACAAAAAGGATGAAGTACGTTAGGCTACTTAAGAATATTGGGATTTGTGAAAACAAGAGTAAGCACAAACAACTGGCAGAATCATAGTTGTCAGCTATGCAGCATGGAAACTCCCACACAGTAACGTTTCCGTTTCAGAAATTGACACTCACGGAAAATGGTAAGAAATGTTTCAGGGCCGTTTCCATAAATAATAAAAGTTGGAAACTCGTTTCCTCATGATTAGGGAAACCATTTCCGGCTAATTATCATCAATTTTTTTTACTATTACTCTTCTAAACAAAAATTTCTTTCTCATCTAATACTCTCAATCAATAATTTGCAATATTTTATGCTTTAGTGCGGAGTAAAATCATGGTTCATTTAATTATTGTGTTATTCTTCTATTTTCAACTTATATGAGTACATATTTATAATTCTTATATTTATAGATATACCCTTCTATTTTCATTATTTATGCATTTCCCCACAATTTCCTAGCCTATGTTTTCTTAGAACTGGGTTTCCCAGTGTCCGTTCCGTGCTACCTAGATAGTTAAAGGCGCAAGGCGCAAAGGGGCCAGGCGCATCCAAAGGCAAGGTGCAAGACGAGTCAAGGCACGCGACCTTGCCTGTTATACAGCGCACCCTTCGCGAGCCGCACCTTTGACAACTATGGACAAAATTCGACACAAGTAATAAGGACACCATGTAACCTTTGCAGTAGGAATTCTGTACTTGTCACACAAGCTCTTCATAAAGTTCTTTGATCCTTCCAAGGCAGCTGCTTCGGCTGATGGTCCAAAGGTAGGAATTCCAACCTTGACTAGATCATTTGCAAGGCCAGCAACCAGAGGGGCCTCGGGTCCAACAACTACAAGTCCCACACCCCATTTGCGGCAGAATGATATCACCGCTGAGCTATCAGAGATGTCAAGGTCAGGAATACAAGTGGCATTTCCAGAGTTGGCAATCCCTGCATTGCCAGGAGCACAAAAGACTGCATCACAGGACGGAGATCTTTGCAACGCATAGCAAAGTGCGTGCTCTCGACCCCCTCCACCAATTACCAAAACCACAGCCCTCTCTTCTGAGAATCAATTATTGACAAAACAAGAACAAGTTAATACTACAAAAGCTTCAACTTTCGGTCGATACAAAAAATATCTGTTATAGTTACTAAAAGCATTTACAAACAACATTGACACGGCAAATAGGAAAAAATCTCCTTTCATATTATTCTGATAATTTACAATCCAAAATCAAGTTACTCAAACTCAAACAGAAATAAAAGCATAAAACGGCCAGTCATTCATAGCTAATATATTTTAGGTCGAATACATCTATTGCCCCTCGAACTTGGCACGAAAACCCAGTTGCCACCCAGAACTTTCAGAAGTTCCAACAAATCCCTTGAACTTGGTAGAAGTGCACGAGTTTGCCATCTCATTGCCACGTGTCAACTTTTGATTGAAGAAAGAAAATTCAGAAAAATGACATCTTTGGGAAGTCAAACCAACCAGAAGCTGAAACAACATGGCATTGAGGAGCAAATTGGTGCACTTTTGCCAAGTTCAAGAGACTAGTTGAAACTTTTTGAAACTCCAGAGTGCCATTTTGCCAAGTTCAAGAGACTAGTTGAAACTTTTTGAAACTCCAGAGTGCCATCGGGCTTTTTGTGCCAAGTTCAAGAGACTAGTTGGAACTTTTTGAAACTCCAGGGTGCCATCCGGCTTTTTGTGCCAAGTTTAGGAGGTCTCGATGCATTTGGCCTACATTTTACTGATTTACAGCAAATTCATAGTCCTCCATTGTTGTCATAAATAACTAAAACGAGCTCTGAGAATGCAATTAGATCATCATTCATCATTGTTTTCAAAAAATTTCTCTTACTAGTGACAAACAACAAAGGCAAAACCCAAAAAATGGCTTTCATTAATGATCAAAAGTAGGAAATTCCACTAGAAAATAAGGGAAAACAATACCAAAAATAGAAGAAAAATTTGAATTCTTACCATAAGCACCATTGCAATTGGCATCAACTGAAACTGAGCGCTCTACTTTCTGAGCGAAACAATTGAACGAGGAGTACGAAAGCGGTGAGGAGCCCTTAGCTGAAAGTCGCAAATCGGTAGAATTTTTCTTGCAATTGGTGGAACTCAATTGAGCAACAGAGGATAAGGTAGAAGAAAAACATGGAAATAAACAAGAGTGAGTGTTTGATAAATGGAAACCATTGGGTGAATGGAGTTTGAGAGAAGGAAGCAGGTTTAAAGCAACAGAAGACATGTGAAATGCCGATATAGAGAGGGTTTAAGGGTTGAAGGGTTTGGTCTATAATTTATAGAAAATAGGAACAGAGTAAATGGATGCATGTGGAAAACAGGGTTCTGTTTGCTCTATGAAAGCGAAAGCAAACCGGAGAAGGGACGAGGACGAGGACGAGGAGTTCTGGTGTGGGTTTTATGGGCATGCCTGGTTCTAGGCCCGCGGTTTTATGCGACCCACTCATGTCTTGATAATTGTTAAAAGTTTAAAATAGATAATAAAGAAGTCAACTATATTCATTTGATACAAAACTTAATTGAAAAATAAGAACCTGCTACATCTTTGAATAAGAAAACAGTGGACGATTTTATGAATAAAAAGATTTGATTAACTGATATGTACTACAAAATATATCCATTAGCCTTTTCTTTGATATGGAGCCCATTCAGTAAAATATAGTATAGCATAATTATTCCCATTAGCACAACTGGTTCCACTTATCAAAATATACGAAAATTAATCCATCAAACTTTGACTTTATCATATTTAGATTTGGATTAAATTTAATTAAAAAATAAGTGTTTAAATTCAGCTTATAATAGCAGATTCGAGCCGTGTCTGTTGAATAGTCCGACCCACAAACAAGTCTAAACTATTTCCGCATTGTTGGATACTCACACCGCTACATGCATAAATTTTTAATTGAATAACCTAATTCATTTATAAATTTTATTTTTCAAACAAATAATTATTCAAATTTTATTGATAAAAACAATAAAAATAACACCATAATTAGTTAAAATTTTTCAAACCTTGATCAAATTACATTCTACAAAAAATGTAAGAAGTAAATTATAGAAATTGTTAATTTTTTGAATTATTAATTTTTAATATACTTTAAGGCCCTGTTCTTTTTAATTTTTGAAAGCTGAACTGAGCTGAAGTTGGTTGAACTAAACTGAAATGGGCTTAACTGAACTGAACTTATTTTAAAGTAAATTTATAACTACGCATAGTTAAACTGAAATGGACTGCAGTAAACTTAATTGAACTGAACTAAATTGAATTGTAGTTCAAGAGAACATAGCCTAACTCACATTTTAAAATATATTAAAATTCATTTTTATAGCTAAAATTCATTTATATATGTTTGGATGTGGGGCTTAATCGTTAATAAATATGAGAAACACCTCAAAGTTACGTGGAATTTATTAGAGGATAAAGAATACGTGAAAACTATCTACACCTCTGTGGGTACGAAATAGGAAAAAAAATTTCCCGAACTCTAAATGCGGAATCCTCGAAACTAAACTTGAATAGTGTTGGGTGCATAGTGGAGGTAGTGTAATATAGCGGAAACTCCAACGAACAATATGAACAATAGTTTAATAGTCGTAATCTGTTGAAATTGCAACTCCAATAGAAAATCAACTCTTCTAAGGCTCTTCGTAATTACGGCTACTAAAGAATTTTAAAAAATTTCAATAAGATGCATCTTATTCATAATAATCAAGAAAACAAAACTCATATAATCTATTACATCAAAGTTCTTTCGAATACTAATTATTTTAATGCTAATAAAACTTTAAATAATTAAAATAACATTTTTCATCTAATAAAACACCAAATATACTAAAACATAACATTCTAATACAATTGGACTACCTAAATAAAATCAATTAAAAATAAAAATATGATATTAATTTCGAAATTATCATAAATCCCGATTTTTAGAAAGTAAACAATCGATTTCACCGACACCGAAATCTTTCAATTCGGAGCATCCAGCCTAAACAACACATATGACCCCAATACAGTTTCATCCCTTTAAGTATCATAGCATCACCTACACCAAACCTTACCACATTAACATCCTACTTTAATTGTGGGCTATCCTTTCCGCGTATTTTATCTAGAACCGTAAATGAAATGAGTAGATCAAACTTCTGCAAAACTCGAGCTTTATTCGTTAAATTTCAATGAACTCAAGCTCTTGGTTCCAATCCATCCCAAGCCAAAAAGGTTAGGTGGGTTTGGTTGAGATCAAAATGAGCATTTTTAAATAAAAACTCAATAAATTAGAATAATATCAACCCAATCCAATCCATAAAGTACTCCAATCTCAGTCTATCATTCCTCCAAAACTATTATAATAATATTTTTTACGCTTTGTAATGTTGAAGTAATATTAATAATAACAATTAAAGTTTGATAGATGTGATAAGGTATTAATAACAAATTTAAAGTATAATTTTGTAGTTAATGATTAGAAAATAAAACATTGGTGATATTAGTCTAAGTGGTAAGTGATTTGATATTATTTAAGTAAGGTTTCAAGGTCTTAAGTTCGAATCTTATGTACGACCCGGATCGAATCTGAATATAATCGTAGTAAAGTTCTGGTTACTAGATGAGTAAAAAAAAATATAGAACAATAGAGTTTAAAGTGAAAATTAGAGTTCAAAATTGGAAATATACTAAACAACACCTAAATGAATCACAAAAGTGTTTTTGTGCAGTTGATGTCTTGCTATTGAGATTGAATTTAAAATCTTAAAAATTATAGGTTTAAATTAATGGAATAAAAATTTTTTTTATGTTTAATAATATAATCGTATTTACCTAAATTTTAAATAAAAATTACAAAAGTGTTATACAGGCCCGGCCTTAATCAGAGTCGGTTTGGGGTGGTATAACGGGTGTCACCTTTTAGGACTCATAATTAGAAGGAGCCTATTTTTTAATTTTTTTAATTTTTTTATATAAACAAAAATTAAATTTTGTTGCTATTTTTAATAAAAAGTTTAATATTTAATTTTTTAGTTCCATTTTTCTGAAATAATTGAATATAATTAATTTTTTAATTCCATTTTTCTGAAATAATTAAATATAATTAATTTTTTTAGTTTGTTGTTAAATTATATATTTTATTTTATAATTAGATTCCAAAAGTATTAGTACCAGTGGCAAAATAGCTAGTTGAACCTCAACAATTGAAAGTTTCATCCTTAAAAAAACATGCATTATTTATACATATGCTGAAGTTATGAGAATAATTATTCTACAATTTTCTTACAAAAATACATATTATTGGACTATTTTTTTTATCAAAATGGCCCAATTTATTAGCTTCATATGCAGTGCCGGCCCAATAAGTACCACCGTCCAGAGCCCATAGTTAGAAGAGGGCCAATTTTTTAGTTTTTTTAATTTTTTATATAAAAAAGTTAAATTTTACTATTATTTTTAATAAAAAATTTAATATTTTTAATGAATCATAATATAATAGCATAAATTAAAATTTTATATTGTATTACTCATTTAATTTTTTAGTTTTATTTTTCTGAAATAATTGAATATAATTAATTTTTTTAGTTTCTTGTCAAATTGTATATTTTATTTTATAATTAGATTTCAAAAGTATCAGTCTCAGTGATAAAATAGCTAGTTGAACCTAAAAAATTGAAAGTTTCATTCTTAAAAAAAACATGCCTTAATTATACATGTGTTGAAATTATCAGAACAATTATCCAACAATTTTCTTACAAAAATATATATTATTAAATTATTTTTTTATCAAAACGATCTAATTTATTAACTTTATATATCATTTTATCTAGAGCCTCAAAAATATCAGGACCAAGCCTGAACTTAATGTTAGGGCCAATGAACCGACTGCTTTGGGACCAAAAGATAAGGGCCCCAATTATTTGTTTTCATTTTATATATGTTATTGTTATTGTTAACAGTTCATTCAATTTTCAATTTTTTATGATGTTGTTTTCATATTTTTTTTGAGAAAAATAGACTAATTAAACATTAAATGAGAGTAATTAAGAATTAATCGGTTTCTTTCCAATTTTTTATAAATTCAGATTAATTAAACATTAAATGAAATAATAATGATTTTTATTTACAGTGAGTTTTCTAGTCTGTTTGTTAGCTACAAATTAACTTTAATTTTTTCTAATTAATTTTTTATTCTAAAAATATTTATAATTTTCTATAAATTTTGTAAAGTTGGACGCTTCAAAGTAGAGCCTAAATTTTATAGGATCGGCTATGGTGTTATACCATATGATTGAGATGATATTTAAGTGAAATAATGTTAGCATAAGATAAAGATCGTGTTTTCCAGATTCCCTGTTGGACTTTGGCTTTAAAACTAGGAAAATTTACCATATACCCTATCTTATTAGTAATTCTTTTTTATTTATTACCAAAAAAAAAAAATTAGTAATTCTTTTTTACTTTCGTTTCCTGACTAATTTTTGTATTAGTTTTATTCTTTTTTAACATTTCGTTTTTCCTCTTTTTTTCGTGAATTATACTCTCCACTAACGACCAACTTCTCTCTTAATTAATTTAAATTTCTTAACTTATTACAATCATATATCTTAAACCGTTAATTTTTTCGACACAATTAAAATACTTCATTTATTTTATTTTTATCAATAAAATAAGATTAAACTCAATATTTTTTTTCACTAAAGAACTTAAAACTAGTATAAAAATTTGTATACAAATCTTCTATTTGGTACAAAAGTTTTTATATCAATTTATATTTGGTATAAAAAACTGTTATACCAGTGATATATATCTGGTATAAAGCGTTTACACTATTGAAAATTAATATAAGTGATATGAAGCTTTTTATCATGTATAAATCATTTATACTATCAAAAATCAACAAAACAATAGATATAGAGTTAGGGTTATGCATAATCGAATCAAAATTCAAATAAAAAAAATTATTTGCGATAGTATAAATGACCCCAACCCCGGCCGCTCAAGCCTCTAATTAGTGTGGGTTAAATGTTGGTAGTTATTTTTTAATTTTATCTAGCCCAATTTGAATGCACTTTAAACTAAGGCCTCTTTACATAAATGAGTTGAAAAATAAAAATATTTGGCCAAAGAATTAACAAACAGCAAGAAGAGGAAAAATAGGGAAAACTATCTATAAATATAGAGTCATTTCCAAAAAAATTTACAAACTTTCCTACCATGGGCAATGTTCACTAATTATTTTTTTATTTTATTTTATTTTATATTTATCTCTCAATCGTTTATTTTTTACATATCGCTTTAGAATTTTTTATTCGTCTCCTTTTTATTTTCGAAATGACATCCACTGTGATATATTTTTTCCATTTTTTTTGAATTGTCATATATTCAATACATATCCAATAGAAGTTCATTAGAAATTAATAAGTAGAAGAACTTTGATTCAAGATACTAGATGAATTTTTTATAGATCAAAAGTTTAAAATATACTTGTACATATGTTTAATATCAACTTCAGATTAAATTTTTTCTAAATAGAAGTCTGGTAAATGTTCAATAGATATTCAAGTGCATACGGCTTGAATTGCTTAATTCTCAAATAAATATAAACCGATATTGTATGATCTTCTGCAACTGGCTTCCTTCAAATTATCAAGAATTACTCCAGAATCTTCATCAGCAGAAAATTTAGAGCTAAACTTAGAATAGGCGAATGAAGAACATCAACTAAACTTCTTATTGGTCCCTCTACGTACACTCAGTGAGTGGGGGGGGGGGGGGGGTGAATGACTCGCTAGTATAAAACAAGTAACTTTTTTCGCGATTAAATAAACTGCGCTGAGCAGGTCAGCGGGAAACACAGAAACTGAGTAAAACTTCAACGGTAAAGTAAGGAACACAGAGATTTTATACAGGTTCGGCAACCTGTGCTTACATCTAGTCCCAAAAGAGTTTCTTGCTTTAATCCACTAATCTCAACTCCTTTACCCTAGGGGGAGAAGCCTTTCACAGAGTGTCCCAATTACAACTGAGTATCCTCCTCACTGTAATCACTCACCTGTTGAGTAGAATACCCTATTCTACCAGCAACTCAATAGAATCTAAACAAGAGCTAGATTCAACTTATAGAAACGTTGATCTAGTTACAAATAATCTAATATTACAGTTCAAATGATCTATTCTAATCTCTCTTATTGCAAAGCAGATTCTTGCTGAGTAGATGCTTCCTGAATGAACTTCTTTAAAGCTTGGAAATTGACAGAGTTTTGCTTCTTAGAAATTCAGATGAATTCACCAAGTTCTAACGCTTGCCTTCTTGCTCCTTTTATAGTTGAAATCAAGAATGTAGCCGTTGAACTTGCCTTGAACTTGCCTTGGCATCTTCTGCAATTTGACAGCTTAGCTATTCACCCGTTGCTTCTTCGAATCGATCCGTTAGGAGATAGAATCACACCGTTGTGAAATAGAAATCAATCCGTTAGAGACAGATTGAATCAGAGCTCTAAATTTAAATCTCTATCGTTTGATACCAGTCTTCCATTAGAGAGAACTTGCGCTAACTTGCTACGTGTCATCTTCCTATTCCTTCTAGAAATCTGACATACTTGTAGAGTCACGAATTTGCAGGAGATACGCGCTGCAACAATCCATTTTGACTTTGTCTTTATGCAGCTTTTCTCCGGACAACTTTTGTCTTTATCTACACTGAGCCTTTGTCTTTGTCGCGTCATTAATTCCTCTTTTATATGACGTCTTTCATTAATGTCTGTAAAAGTAACTAGACAAAAAGCAAGATTTCATTTTTCCTTAAATGGAATGGTCAGCGTTTCTAGAAAACTGAAGTAACTCAGCGAAAAGAATAATTAAGTAAACATAGCTGAAACATAATCTAAATATCGACCGATGAGTGAACAGTGCTTAGTCAGCGGTGTGAGCGGACGATGTTTCGCGCGGTGGCAGTGGGGCCGGGCCCGGTCGGGCCGGCCCGTTGGAATGATGGGGGATGAGTGTGATGTGTTTGGAAACTGATTTTGCATATTTTAATGCTCAAAAGATACGGGATCGAAATCCCGTACTTAAAATAGAGTCGCCACCCGGTTCAGTTCAACTGGGAAATTTTTGGTACGATTTTCCCATCGGGTGGTTGGACCATACCTTAAGTAGAGATTCCGAGTTCGGATGATGTTATCTATTTTTTGTTAGGCCAAGTTAAGATACTTCATTCTTTCTTAATCGGTTTAATCCATTCTATTTATTTGTGTTTTCAGTTATTTTGTTATTTTCGCTTTTATCAAGCAATTGAAGCGATGAATAAAATATTTACAGCCATAAAAAAGGTAAGTGCGGAAAATAAAATTATTACAAGGCTTCCAAATCCCGTACATTTTCTATGCAGTAAATAAATTACCCGACTGTCCGATACACGTCTGCCTGCAGAAGATGGTTGGCACGAATATGACATATTTTATTTACAATATTATAAGGCCCGATTGGATGGCTAAAATGAGGTTTGAATAGCGTTTGCAGGGAAATTCCATTTTTATCCAAATTTTAGACTCGATCATTGCTTTAATCGGATTATAAGTGAAAATGCCACTCGTTGTGGGGTGGGGTCTGTTTTCAGGGGATTTTGAACCTCCATCGTTACACTATATGTCCTAGCTTCAGAAAATAAGTTAGTTCGGGAATAAACAAAAATAAAACTGCTGTCCACAAAGTTATGCCGCCGACGGAGCAACTGATGCCGCCGGCGACATGGCTGATGCTGCAGGCGACATCAGTTATGTCACCGACGATATCAGCTTGTAGGCAGTAGTAGTAGCAGTAAAAATGACCGAAAACCCAAAAATGAATATAAATTGACGAAAATTAACACAAATCAGTAATATTAATGCCAACGAGCTATGAGACTCAGGATTTTTACCTCGAGGTCGTGAATCCACCTCTTCATGAGCTGAAAGAAACACCTCCGGAGAGCTTGTTACGACGATTTAGCAATAAATTTAAGTGCTTTTGGTTTTTTTTAAATCCAATCAAGTTGATTTTAACTTAAAGACTTACTAATTTTAAGCTCACAATCAGAGAATTCAAAGAAGAAAAACCAGGAAAAATGGATCGGAATCCTTTTTTTCTGTTTTATCTAGTTCTTATCTCACTAAAATCTATTCTAAAAAAATCCTAACCTCCAAATTCCCTCTTATTCTCTCAAAAAAGCAGCTCAAGGTGTGCTTTTATAGGTGAAATGGGGTGCTATTTGAGGCCTTTTTGAATAATTCTGCCGAAAGTGGCCGAAAGGCTGTCTGTGATGGGGCCCGTTTTAGGTCATGCCGTCGGTGACATAGTGATGTCGCCGGCGGTATGGACGATGTCCCCGGCGGTATGGTGATGCCGCCGGCGGTATGGATGATGCCTCTGGCGGCATCAGCCTCAGCATACCGACAGCTAATGGGCCAAAAAGCCAAAAAAGTCGGAAAAGTGGTTTAATAGTGGGTGAAAAGGCATCTTTTTGACTTTTAATAATATTTTAAAGGGTATTTATTACTTGGGTGCTAATCATCGGTTCAAGCTCCCACCAGACGCGTTATCGGCCACGCCGAACTGTATTCTACCAAATAAAAATTCGCGAGGAATATTTTTTTGGTAATAAAAATTCCAAAGAGAACTTTTAATTTGAGGCATTAAAATCGGGTACACGTCATCATCGTCTCGCGAGAGGGACTGTAAAATCCCGTGCTCACAAGCGGTAACTACACAGCTCAATCCAAAACAACCTAGAGTTAAAACTAAATAGTTAGGTCAGCGGAGACTAGATATTCTACCCTCGAATTCAATAACTCGCATATAACCATAGACTATTTATTTTAACATCATTATTGATTTAATTAACTCAAACTTAACTTAATTGGTATGATAAAAACTTAAGCACTACTGAGTCATCCATTGAGTCAGCCTAACCTTGTGCTTGGTTCAACAATTTGAGCAAAGGATAGAGGAAAATCTCACACCTGAAGCCTAAAGCAGCTGTTACCACAGGTCCATTCCGGTCCAATGAGGAATTACGCCTATTTCGTTCAGTGATCAGACAAAAGAGCCAAAAAGGACCGAATTATCATCCAAAATCCGAAATTTAAAAATCCACATTCCAACGAAGCTCCGATTTAGCATTTCCTACTGAAAAATTAAAAAGTCAAAATTTGGTCAGACATAGATAATCAGCCCGCCGACTATTTACCTATCTACAGTAAAAAAAATTAAATCTTACCAAGATCTGGGGAGATTTTACGGGATCTGATGTAAAATCTTGTTAGATAGGTAATTAGCTCGTCGGCCAATTACCCCCATTATAAATAGGGGACTCGCCCCCTCATTTTCAACAACAGACAAAATTTTAGAAAATTCTAAAATTACCATTGTGTCCTTTTTTAGTTCCAGAGTCCCAAAAGCCCCGAAACTCTGTCAAAACATATCCAAATTCAAGCTTTATCATCTACACTAGGTATAAACTCGGTTTACTGTCTTTTTAGATCAAGATCTCACTATGATCTTTGGTCTAAAAATGACTAAATCTCTCAAAAATCCAGCATTTCTGTTAGGAATAATCCAAGATTATAGTCATAACTTGGATTAAACCTGTTTTCCAACAAAATCACAATCTCTCCTCACAACTTTGGTCCCGCACCGGCTCTCAAGTCATCCTAGACAGATGAAAAGATAAAACTGAGGGTAATTGGCTCTAAGCCCAACTTTAAAATTTATTTAAATTCATCTTTGCATTCTCATTTCTCTGGTTAAGTGACCCACTAGAGCCACTTAAACTACAATATGTGTAAATAAGCTCGCAGGTATGGATGAAACGACCAGAACGTGAGGAAACTCTATCTGAGTTTCCGGGCAAAACCCAAGCGCTGCAGTTACTCTGCCGAAATGTCGGTAGCAAATTTCTATTTATTTATTTTGTTATAATGACCGTTTTATTTCTTGAATTTAATTCTTAAATAAAGCCATTGTAATGCAAAAATTACTACAAATTCCAAAGTTCCAAAATTAATTCGACCAATTTGAACAATATGAGTAACTATTGTGTCCGAACTCAGAATCTCACTTTCTTTTTGGTATAAAAATCCCATTTTGGATCAATATGCCACAATTCTCGGTGGAGCTGAACCGGGTGGCGGCTCTATTTTATTTATAAATAAAGTAAAAATGCTTTATTTTAAAAACATCTTTTCTTAATAAAGTGGCAAATATATTTCTCAATATAATCACATTTTTGGCTTATATAAAGTCACTACATTTAAGCAAAATGGACTTTCCCAAACGCGCCCCGCGCACCGCACCCCGCGTGCATCCTGCATTAAAACCTTTGCCCGCTCACAGTGGTGACTCCGCTGGGGAGTTACTAAAATTATTTTTATAAAAAATTGATTTTTATAAAAATTCTTTTTTTTGACTCAATAATTAAAATATTGTTCAAGTTAAATTTTGGAACTACAAAATATGTGGTAATTTCAACATTATACAAATTTTAGGATTGCATAGCATTTGCATTCTTTACCCAATAACCATTTTAGGTGTCTTTTGGTGAAGTATCTCTGAGTTCGCTTAGGGCTTGAGGGGTATGAATCTGATCACACCCCTTGCGTAACGTAGGAGGGCCATGTTCGCTTAAGGGCAAGCCTACCCGAGTATATTATATTTGGAAAAGCTCCCTTTAGTTCGCTTAGGGCCACTGGGACTCGGTACAGAAAGGCACAAGGTACCCAATCGCACCCTATCTTGAGACCAAAACCCACATATAGATGAACCGTAGACACTTCCTCATAGGTTTACCTAAAAACCAAGAGAGCACGCGACCGGACTTCGCTAAGTCCCCCGCTGACTTTAAAGCGAGGTAACCAATTAGAGTTAAAAGGGCGGTAGGCATGATCTAACCGTTCGCTACATGTGCATGTTTATTAAATATAAATAAAAGCAAAAACTAAAAACGGATATCATAAACATCATAATTGTATAAAAAGTAACCATATCTTTGTGCAACCATGACATTGATGTGTGCTACACCATTTTATTTCCTTAGTTATAGAAACCTAAAATAAACCAAGACCAGTGAGTCTACCTAGGCTCAACTTATGAGCCGAAATAAACCAAGACCAGTGAGTTTACCTAGGCTCAACTCATGAGCTAAAATAAACCAAGACCATTGAGTCTACCTAGGCTCAACTCATGAGCCAAAACAAATCAAGACTAGTCGGCCTACCTAGGCTCAGCCCGTGAGCCAAAATACATAAAACCTTCGAGTGACCAGCTAGTCAGGTCACCTTGGACCATAGAGTTAGCCTTCGAATGACCAGCGAGTCAGCTCACCTTGGACCATAGAGTCAACCTTCGAGTGACCAGTGAGTCAGCTCACCTTAGACCATAGAGTCAAACCTTCGAGTGACCAACGAGTCAGCTCACCTTGGACCATAGAGTCAAGCCTTCCAATGATCAGCGAGTCAGCTCACCTTAGACCATAGATTCAACCTTTGAGTGACCAGCGAGCCGGCTCACCTTGGACTATAGAGTCAACCTTTGAGTGACCAACAAGTCCGCTCACCTTGGGCCATAGAGCCAACCTTTAAGTGACCAATGAGTCAACTCACCTTGGATGATAGAGTTAAGCCTTCGAGTGACCAGCGAGCCAACTCACCTTGGACCATAGAGTCAACATTTGAGTGACCTGCGAGTCAGCTCACCTTTGACCATAGAGTCAGCCTTCGAGTGACCAGCGAGTTAGCTCACCTTTGACCATAGAGTCAGCATTTGAGTGACCAGCGAGTCAGCTCCCCTTAGACTGAAGAGTCAACCCTTGATTGACCAGCAAGTTAGCTCACCCCTGATTATCGAGTCGAATCAAAGTTAGATTCACCCCCTGGTCTTTAAACAACGTATTTGTGATATTCTGCAAATATAACAAACTAACCTCGCCGATTGCTCCATGAACAATTAGCATGCACCATACCCCTTATTATTTGTACATGTCCATCCATTCATTCATTTGCTTATTCATTTATTCATCCACTCATGCATCCCGACAGGCCAAGGTAAGCGGGGCTTAGAGCTGCACCTAATACACTTACTAACACTTGATCTCTTATATTTTTAGGTTGAAAGCGAGAGAAAAGGAGGATAAGACATATTACAAGAAGCCCAAAAGTAACACCCCCACCACCAGTCGAATCTTTGGCCAGATTTTTCTCCAATCTAGAACCTAAAATCGCAATGGCAGACGATGATGCAGTTGGATAATCCCTCAGAAGGATTCTTAATGCTAAAGAGTTTAGTGATGTTTGGGAAAGGCTGAGCACTTCTAATGCTCAGAAAGCCCAAGAGCAAGATGTTGGATATGATGTATGCCCTTAAGGCAATTAGGGCGATATATCTTAATTATGTAATAGTACGAATAATTTGTTTAATCAATAAAGGCATTTGTTCTTTTGTTTATATCAATGTGTTTTTATACATATATATTATAGCTGGTTAAAATATATTCATTGATGTATGTATACAAAAGTCCTTGACATATCATAGCATGAAGTCAGAGAAATTATAGTTGGACTATATTTGGTGGAACCTACTTCATGTGCAATTATGATTATGTCTAAACTATCCCTAGTCACAGTGTCATCAAGAAAGGATATTGATGAAACGGAAAGACTAGCATGTGGTCAACTTTCTTGGAAAGGGTCCAAGCAGTTAATCTCCTAAATACTGAAGGTGGTGCCTTAAGCTTGACACATGGATATATCTGGGAGATATATTTGAGACCGCAGCAAGATAAACACTTGGTATAAATATCAATGTGTTAGTGTTTATCTTCATGCAATAAGCTTTGCGAATGTCCTCATACTTAAGATGCTAGTTGCCTTGTGTGGTACTATTGCTATACTTTGGGTCATTGCTATGCACTCATTGATTTAGGGTGCTACGGGTGATTACGGGTATAGTGATAACAACACGTTGGTAGACTGAGTAGTCGGAAAGAATCCATCACTCCGGATATATTAAGGAGTTATACCTGGCCACTTGTTGAAGTGATGATTGCCATAAACCTCTGATCAGAGTATGTGTTTGATAGAAATGGTTTCTAGTCAAACACACTATGGTAAAAGGCAATATACTTCGGTAACAAGTAAATAACTGGGATAGCTTGGAGCAACCTTGCTATTAGTGGGTTAACACTTTAACCGAACCCAATAAACCAGATGGTACTAATATTAAAGAATGGAAGGAATTTATCGCACTGGATAACTATTGCATTAACTGGGATTAAGTCATAAGCATAAATGACGTTCCGAGTAATGGGGGATGGTAGACCCTTGCTAGAGGCGTACTACAGTCGTTTAAGGTAATCAAGTTCTATTCACGGTCTAGAACATCGAGCCAATGGTTCCATTAGAACAAGGGTTGGTTAAGCCTTAACAGCTCAATACTTCGGGATCCTATAAGGTCACACACATTGGACCTTCATCGGACTAAGTAAAGAACTAATAGATTTATTCTATTACAAAATATAACATAAATAATAATTGGATAATTATTTGATTGGTTAAAATTGATTAGATCAATTTTGGATAGACCAAGGAATTTATTTTGACCGGTAACTAATTAATTATAGTCATAAATAAATTATAATTGATTAGATCAATTTTTGTTGGACCAAGAAATTTATTTTGAATGATGACTAATTTATTAAGGTCAGAAAATAAATAATTGAAAAAGGATTAAAAAGGGGAATTTTGCATTGGCGAGTTTAATTGGACCGAGAGTATAAAAATATTTTATACAGACTCGAGTGCGCGGGAGTACACCGAAAGGTGTACAAGCAATGCTGGGCATTGCTCGCGGCAGCCCATAAAAATGGGCTGCACATGCGTAGCCCAAAAGCAAGGCAAAGCCCAAAATGGCTTTGCCTTGCCAATGCACAGAGACGCTGTGCATATGGGATGGGAGTAATTACTCCCATCCCACATTGCTTATAAGGGGGAGCAAAATGCTCCCCCAAGCCTATATATAGGCTTTCCCCTTTCCTTTCAAAATATACCAAGCTCAAAGCATAAATCCTAAGCGAGATAATTAATCTCTCGGGTACTTGAGCAAGTTATTTTTGTGGAGCCTGAATTTATTCGGGCACCGCTAGTTTATATTTTGGGTGAGGCTTCTAGAGTGGTCTGGCAACTACTCGAGGCTTCTTAGTTCTTCCTCTTGGGGAGGTTTTGGTTGGTGGGGTTCGTGTGGATACTGATAGAGGCTATCCTACGACTGGAGGCTTGTGCAAGAAGGTCCTGCAAAAGCACGCTTCAACTGGTAAGTTCTTTTTCTTTCTCTTTTAATTATTAAGTCTTTTTCTTTAAGTGTTTTTAGACTTAATAATTATGCTTAGGTTATTTTTGCATGCTTAGTTTATTTTATGCTTAGGTTATAACTTAGAGTTATAACATGCTTAGTATAAAATAAATATGCTAGGATATAATTTGGAATTATGGTATGCCTAGTCCTTTAGCATGCTAACCTAGGTAGAGAATTATTTAGTTAAGGCTTTATTTAATTTATATGCAACTAATAGGAGTTCCTGGGACATGGACAAAATTTTGAATTTCCGTCATGCCTCTTATGCATGTTCAATTTGACTGTCAGTTCCCAACAGTGGTATCAGAGCCTGCCTATTTAGTGCATAATTAAGTTAGAAGCAAACTAAATATTATTTTCTAAATGAAATGATTTGTTTATTTAATTGTTTAGAACAATATATATAAACTTCTGTCTTTCATTTCAAGGTTAGAAATTAGTTATGAATAATTTTAAATAAGCTTGCTCAACTTACTCAAATTATACAAGTGTCAATAATTTATTTAAATTACATGGGTTATAGATGCTCCCAATTTACATGAATTGGAAGAACGAAATTTATTAGTTCAAGAGAATCCATTGGTCTTCAAGTTTGTGCCCGTATTTGTTCTGGCTAAGGATTGGACTTGGTGTCTACTCCTCATAGGGCACCTCTCCTACCTGGGAACCTATATCGGTGCAATTTGAATTGACAAATCGGGGGATTAATATGAACTAATTTATTTCTAGTATATAAGATGGTGCTTATATGTGTTTCTATAACAAAGTAAAAAAAATTAAAATTATTGAATAAAAGCTTAAAGGAAATGCAATATAAATATAACAAATTAAAGCGTTAATTATTTTGCATATAATCTAGGTTGATGGAATAATTATAATAAAGAGCTGAACCCACCTAAGGTTAGACCTTATAAATTAATTCTAAAATTCCCTGAATTAATACAAGTAATTATAATTTTGTCCATCTGATAAAATCCTAGATTGGGTGAGACGTTTAACACCAATAAAATCCCAAAGTAAATATATTAAGGCAAGTTATAGTCTTCCTTACTCAAATTTATAATACGGTCTTTTTGGGCTATCAAAGTGCTACGCAAAGCATTCCTTCTAGTCCACATTGATTGGTTGTAAAGTTTGAGATAGGGTCTGCCTTAACAGAGCTGGGGTAGTCCACCATAAAATTGGGGCCCAGATCTGAGACATATTCAAGGAGATGCTAATATAAGAGCACACGTCCCTTGGGATTAGGGAACTTGAATGAATTAGCAATTGCATGCGATGCAAATGGAATTGGATTCCAACTATGACTGACTATTATGACTTGACTCATAAAATTGGGGGTTGTAATAGACTAGTTATAGATGCTACCTACTAAGAAATTTAGCTGGGCTAAAATTCACAAATTCAATAGAATGGGCTATTGTAAATTTCGAAGAAAATAGTAGGAAAATGTATTTAATTAAAAGTCCTCATATTAAATACATGTACTTAAACTAATATCTAAACACTTTTCTTTTCTTATGTCTTAGGTTGAAAATGGCTTCCAATTTTAATCTCCGTATGTTACTTGACACTAAATTGAATGGCTCGAACTTTTCTGATTGGTTCCGAGCAGTGAGAATAGTTCTCAGATCTGAGGGAATTGCCTATGTCCTAAGTGAAATTTTCCCTGTAGAACCTGATGTTGAGGATCATGTGGAACATGATGCCTGGTTGAACCACAGGAAAGATCGTGAGACTGCCATGTGTATTATGTTGGGGTCCATGAATTCTGAGCTTCAGAAACAACATGAGAACATGCCCTTGGAGGATATGGTTCTCCATCTTAAAGAACTCTTTTCGGAGAGGGAGAGGACAGAGAGGTATGAGACCTCTAAGCTCCTTTTCGGGACCAAGATGCAGGCTGGCACCTCTGCCTCTCAGCATGTACTGAAACTCTTGGGATACCTTGAGAAGCTGAATCGATTGGGATTCGAGATGAATCATGACTTGAGCATTGACCTTGTGTTGATGTCCTTGATAGATAGTTACTCAGGCTTCGTAACTAACTATTACATGAACAGGATTAATTCAACTATCCCTGAATTAATTAACATGCTGAAAATAGTAGAACCTCAGATCAAGAAAGATCAGAAATCTCTACTGTTGGTTGAAAAAGGCAAGGCTTCTAAGAAGAAGAAGCAGGCACTGGGTGCCAAGAAAAGAATTAGTAAGAAGAAGAATGAAAAGAAGGCATCTAAGTATGTCTGCTTCCAATGTGGGAAACCGGGACATTGGAAGAGGGATTGCAAAGCTCCTGCTTCTGAGCATTTGAAGAAGAAGCCTACAGAGGCATCTACTTCAGGTATATTTGTAATTAAAAACTTTGCTACTTTTCTGCAAGAATCCACTTGGGTATTAGATACTGGTTGTGGTTCTCATATCTGTACTTCTGTGCAGGGACTAAGGAACTGTAGAAAACTTGTAAAAGGGGAGATGGACCTACGCACGGGAAATGGAGCCAGAGTTGCTGCATTAGCCGTAGGGAGCTTTAGTCTTGTTTTGCCAAGTGGACTTGTTTTAGTTTTGAATAATTGTTATTACATTCCAAGTGTTACTAAGAATATTGTATCTGTTGCGTGTTTAGCAACAGAGGGATTTGAAATTTTATTTTCGAATAATAATTGTCAGATTCGTTTGAATAATATTCTTTATGGTTATGGAATGTTGAAAGGTGGCATTTATATTCTTGATACTAAAACAGAAGTTTTCAATATAAATAATGTAAAGAAAGTTAAATTAGGTAATGAGAATTCCTTCTACTTATGGCATTGCCGTTTAGGCCACATAAACAAAGATCGCTTAACCAAGTTGCATAAGCATGGAGACTTAAGCCCAATAGACTTGGAGTCTTATGGTGATTGCGAACCTTGTTTAAAAGGAAAAATGACAAAGTTACCCTTTAAAGGAAAGGGTGAACGAGCCACGAGTACATTGGAACTTATACACACTGATGTGTGTGGTCCAATGAGTGTTCAGGCACTAGGAGGATACTCCTACTTCATAACCTTTATTGATGATTACTCACGATACGGTTATTTGTACTTGATGAAGCACAAGTCTGAAAGTTTTGAAAAATTCAAACTATTTAGAGCTGAAGTAGAGAAACAGCTTGAGAAAAGTATTAAAACACTTTGATCGGATCGAGGTGGAGAATACTTAAGTCAGGAGTTTCAGGATTATCTAAAGGGAAATGGGATAGTTCCCTAGTGGACCCCTCCTTATACACCTCAACACAATGGAGTGTCAGAAAGGAGGAATCGGACTTTATTAGATATGGTCAGGTCCATGATGAGCCATGCAGTTCTTAGTAAATCCTTTTGGGGATATGCACTTGAGAGCGCGGTTTATGTCTTAAACAGAGTGCCCTCTAAATCAGTTGATTTTACACCTTATAAAAGATTGTGTAATAAAAAGCCATCTCTAAATCACTTAAGAGTATGGGGTTGTCCTGCTATGGTGAAGAGGATAGCGTCAGATAAGCTAAATGCCAAGGCTGACAAATGTCTGTTCATTGGATATCCAAAGGAAACAATTGGATATCTGTTTTACCAACCCGAAGCACAAAAGGTATTTGTGTCTCGGAATGCTCACTTTTTGGAAAAGGAACACTTACTTGAAAAGGTCAGTGGGAGCAATATTGAACTGGAAGTTCAAGAGGAAGAAATAGACGATCAACTGATTGACCCTATTCTAGATACACAAGAGAGTGTGATCCAAGAACAAACTATCGAAACACAATCATTGCGAAGATCAAGTCGTGTTCATAAGGGTCCCGATAGATATAGGTTTATTATCACTAATGATAAAGAACTATATCTTGTGGAGGATGATGAACCAAGGACATATGATGAGGCAATAAAAGGCTTAGATTCTGATAAATGGCAAAAGGCCATGAAATCAGAAATGGATTCCATGTACGAGAACCAAGTTTGGAATTTGGTTGATGCACCGTAAGAGGTTAGACCAATTGAGTGCAAATGGGTCTTCAAGAAGAAGACAAACATGGATGGTAATGTAATTACCTATAAAGCAAGGTTGGTTGCGAAAGGTTATAGTCAACGGGAAGGTATTGACTATGATGAAACCTTCTCACCGGTAGCCATGCTCAAATCCATAAGGATACTCCTCGCCATTGCTGCTCATTACGATTATGAGATCTGGCAGATGGATGTAAAAACAACATTCCTCAATGGGGATTTAGACCGGGATGCGTATATGACACAACCTGAGGGTTTTACATCTCAGAATGGCTCGAAGGTATGCAAGCTACAAAGATCCATTTATGGACTTAAGCAGGCATCAAGGAGTTGGAATATAAGGTTTGATCAGACAATCCGGGAATTGGATTTCTGCCCAAATGCAAATGAGCCTTGTGTTTACAAGAAGGTTAGTGGGAGTGCAGTCGTTTTTCTAGTATTGTATGTTGATGACATTCTGCTAATAGGAAATGACATTTCTCTTCTTCAAAACGTTAAAGTATGGTTGTCAAGAAAGTTCTCCATGAAAGACCTTGGTGAAGCAGCATTTATACTAGGTATAAAGATCTACAGGGATAGATCCAAGAGGCTGTTAGGTCTTTCTCAAAGTACATATATAGACAAGGTGTTGAATAGGTTCAACCTTGAGCATTCTAAGAAAGGTTATCTCCCAATGACAAAGGGGATTAACCTATCTAAAGCTGAGTGTCCGAAGACAGCTCAAGAGAGAATGCGCATGAAGGATATACCCTATGCATCCTCGATAGGATCCATCATATATGCTATGATATATACTAGGCCGGATGTCTCTCAAGCTTTGAGCTTTACGAGTAGATATCAGTCAGATCTAGGTGAAAAGCACTGGATGGCCGTCAAGGCAATCCTTAAGTACTTGAGAAGGACTAAGGATGAGTTCTTGATTTATGGAGAAGGTGATCTCACTATCAAAGGTTACACTGACGCAAGCTTTCAATCTGACAAGGATGACTTTAAGTCTCAGTCAGGTTTTGTGTATGTGTTAAATGGAGGGGTAGTATGTGGAAGAGTTCCAAGCAAGAAACTACTGCTGATTCAACCACGGAATCTGAATACATTGCTACATGTGAAGCAGCAAAAGAAGCTGTCTGGTTAAAGGGATTTATTGGTGATCTCGGTGTGGTGCCTGAGGCTATTAATCCAATTACTTTATATTGTGATAATAATGGTGCCATAGCTCAGGCAAAGGAACCACGGTCTCATCAGAAAAACAGACATGTATCCAGAAAGTATCATATAATCAGGGAGATTGTTGATGCTCAGATAATAAGATTAGAATATGTACCCACTGATCAGAACCTCGCGGATGGTCTGACAAAGCCATTGACTCAAGTCAAACATGACCAGCATGTTAAAGCATATGGATTAAAACATATGGCTAATTGGCCTTAGTGCAAGTGGGAGTTTGTTGGATATGATGTATGCCCTTAAGGCAATTAGGGCGATATATCTTAATTATGTAATAGTACGAATAATTTGTTTAATCAATAAAGGCATTTGTTCTTTTGTTTATATCAATGTGTTTTTATACATATATATTATAGCTGGTTAAAATATATTCATTGATGTATGTATACAAAAGTCCTTGACATATCATAGCATGAAGTTAGAGAAATTATAGTTGGACTATATTTGGTGGAACCTACTTCATGTGCAATTTTGATTATGTCTAAACTATCCTTAGTCACAGTGTCATCAAGAAAGGATATTGATGAAACGGAAAGACTAGCATGTGATCAACTTTCTTGGAAAGGGTCCAAGCAGTTAATCTCCTAAATACTGAAAGTGGTGCCTTAAGCTTGACACATGGATATATCTGGGAGATATATTGGAGACCGCAGCAAGATAAACACTTGGTATAAATATCAATGTGTTAGTGTTTATCTTCATGCAATAAGCTTTGCGAATGTCCTCATACTTAAGATGCTAGTTGCCTTGTGTGGTACTATTGCTATACTTTGGGTCATTGCTATGCACTCATTGATTTAGGGTGCTACGGGTGATTACGGGTATAGTGATAACAACACGTTGGTAGACTGAGTAGTCGGAAAGAATCCATCGCTCCGGATATATTAAGGAGTTATACCTGGCCACTTGTTGAAGTGATGATTGCCATAAACCTCTGATCAGAGTATGTGTTTGATAGAAATGGTTTCTAGTCAAACACACTATGGTAAAAGGCAATATACTTCGGTAACAAGTAAATAACTGGGATAGCTTGGAGCAACCTTGCTATTAGTGGGTTAACACTTTAACCGAACCCAATAAACCAGATGGTACTAATATTAAAGAATGGAAGGAATTTATCGCACTGGATAACTATTGCATTAACCGGGATTAAGTCATAAGCATAAATGACGTTCCGAGTAATGGGGGATGGTAGACCCTTGCTAGAGGCATACTACAGTCGTTTAAGGTAATCAAGTTCTATTCACGGTCTAGAACATCGAGCCAATGGTTCCATTAGAACAAGGGTTGGTTAAGCCTTAACAGCTCAATACTTCGGGATCCTATAAGGTCACACACATTGGACCTTCATCGGACCAAGTAAAGAACTAATAGATTTATTCTATTACAAAATATAACATAAATAATAATTGGATTATTATTTGATTGGTTAAAATTGATTAGATCAATTTTGGATAGACCAAGGAATTTATTTTGACCGGTAACTAATTAATTATAGTCATAAATAAATTATAATTGATTAGATCAATTTTGGTTGGACCAAGAAATTTATTTTGAATGATGACTAATTTATTAGGGTTAGAAAATAAATAATTGAAAAAGGATTAAAAAGGGGAATTTTGCATTGGCGAGTTTAATTGGACCGAGAGTATAAAAATATTTTATACAGACTCGAGTGCGCGGGAGTACACCGAAAGGTGTACAAGCAATGCTGGGCATTGCTCGCGGCAGCCCATAAAAATGGGCTGCACATGCACAGCCCAAAAGCAAGGCAAAGCCCAAAATGGCTTTGCCTTGCCAATGCACAGAGACGCTGTGCATATGGGATGGGAGTAATTACTCCCATCCCACATTGCTTATAAGGGGGAGCAAAATGCTCCCCCAAGCCTATATATAGGCTTTCCCCTTTCCTTTCAAAATATACCAAGCTCAAAGCATAAATCCTAAGCGAGATAATTAATCTCTCGGGTACTTGAGCAAGTTATTTTTGTGGAGCCTGAATTTATTCGGGCACCGCTAGTTTATATTTTGGGTGAGGCTTCTAGAGTGGTCTAGCAACTACTCGAGGCTTCTTAGTTCTTCCTCTTGGGGAGGTTTTGGTTGGTGGGGTTCGTGTGGATACTGATAGAGGCTATCCTACGACTGGAGGCTTGTGCAAGAAGGTCCTGCAAAAGCACGCTTCAACTGGTAAGTTCTTTTTCTTTCCCTTTTAATTATTAAGTCTTTTTCTTTAAGTGTTTTTAGACTTAATAATTATGCTTAGGTTATTTTTGCATGCTTAGTTTATTTTATGCTTAGGTTATAACTTAGAGTTATAGCATGCTTAGTATAAAATAAATATGCTAGGATATAATTTGAAATTATGGTATGCCTAGTCCTTTAGCATGCTAACCTAGGTAGAGAATTATTTAGTTAAGGCTTTATTTAATTTATATGCAACTAATAGGAGTTCCTAGGACATGGACAAAATTTTGAATTTCCGTCATGCCTCTTATGCATGTTCAATTTGACTGTCAGTTCCCAACACAAGAGGCCGAGATAGTGGCGCTAAAGGCAAAGATGGCGGATATGGAGAAGTTATCTCCCATAAAAGATAAATCTGTTGCTCCCTTCATCAAGCAGTAATTAGACATCCACCGATTCTTGTCAATTGAATTAGAAGCCCTTTTGGCTAACTTTGTGATGCCTTGTATAGCTCCGTATGCTAGTACTGGGCCTCCTCACACGTATGTGGATGGTTATCTTCGAATTATGGCTAGAATGAACATCTCCAAGGTTCATATAGTTAATTTATTTCTAGCTACTCTATGAGGACCCGCATCTGAGTGGTATATGTGGATGCCAACAAACGTGAAATTTGATTGGAAGAAGCTATGCTCAGCATTTTTAGAACATTATGCCTTCAATATGAAGGTTAAAACTACTTTGCAAGACTTTAAAAGGATCAAACAATGGCCAAATGAGTCCTTTAAAGAATTTTACCTAAGATAGATGGCCATCCGTGTACTTGTAACTAGGGCACCCGGCCATGATGCCTTAATAGTGAAGCTTGTCAAAGGATCTAGCCCGAAATGCTGGGAGAAGATGAAGATGAAAAAGTCGACATCTTTAACGATATAGTGGACTATACTAAAAGATTGGAAAAGTATGAGGAAGAAGATCGAGCAAAGAAGCGAGAACAACAAGCTTATACTAAACCTCGATATTGGGAAAAGGGTGGATCCTCCAAACAGGGTAGTTTTGAATCCTCAAAGACTCTGGCCAAAGTTGTAGCAGCCACTCAGGTGCAGACTCAACAATCTATCTCCCCATAGGTAGAATCATTATCACATATATTCATTAAACTAAGGAAGTCTGACCAACTCTAGAGCATCAAACCATTTGTTCCACCTACTGCAGCAGATAAAGATAACTTTTGTGCCTATCATGTCACCAAGTGGCACCGCACCAATGAATGCACCCGAATACTGAAAGATCTACAACAGATGATAGCTGACGGGAGAATGAAAGAGCCTGAGAAGAAACCAAGCATGCAGACTAATCCCCTGCCAAACTTTGAGGCCATAATAAATGCCATCAATATTCAGGTGGAGGCCGACGAATACGATATTGACATGATACATAACTTCCGATATGACCCAGGATGGGGGGACAACATGATTTCGGACAACATAGACATTATCTACATAGTCGATCAATATGTCTTAAGGATGAGAAGAGAAGGACTGGATCAATACCAAGTGCCACCGCACCTTATATACCAAGGAGACTCTGACCCAAATGAGCAAGTAGAAGAATTCGTCTAGTTTATGCATGAACAAGGAATAGCCATGATGGGTTTTGCACATCAGTTCCCCAGGTTCTTCAGAAGGACTGGCCATGGATTAGTATGATACAATGCCAATAGAGGGTCGATTGAATTGGTACTTTATGGAGAGGTCTTTCCTTTACTACTTCAGGGCTTCTCAACCATACCCAGACATGCTTTGCTAGTGGTTGGCACCATAAGTAGATTAGCACAATACTGGTTGGTAGGATATTCCTCCTCCACAACCCCCCATGTATACTCCCCCAGATTACATGAGTCCGAATTACTTTGAAACAAGTTTATTCAAATTTGGGAGCTCTTCTGGAGCAGCATGCCTAAAAAATCAAGATTTTTATGATCCTGAATAAGCTTGGAGTGATCACAGGGACCAGCAAAGGTACCTTGGCATTAACCTGAATGGGGTGACACCGGACCCACTTGCCTAACTTTGTACAGGTATAGCATCAGAAATGACCCACAGAAACCAAGTGAGCATCGAATTGTGAGACCCATTTGAAGGGATTCATGCTGACATTATAACATATGGTGCCCGTATAGAGGAAACATTTGCCATTATACGAGGCATGGTCTCTGACTTTCATGTGGCTATCACAGGGGTCGAGGCTAAAATGAATAAGGAAGATCTCAAGGAAGATCCCGAAGAAGATCCTTAGGAAGATCTTGAGGAAGATTCTAAAGAAGATCCTAAGAAAGATCCCAAAGAAGAGCCCGAGGAAGATCCCAAGGAGGACCCAGAAGAAGATTCTGGTGATGATATCCTAGTTTAACACACACTAAATTAGGTCTTTAAACCATAGGATGGGCAACAACCTTTCAAGGATTAAGATGAGGAAGTAGAAGAATTTGTGGACTCCAGCAAATCGAATCATGAAGACGAAAGTGAGGTAGATAACTTAGGGTATGGATTAGAGGTCTTCTCAAGCGATGAGCTAAACCATTTGATGGGAGATTTTGAGCTCCCTTCCCCAATGGTATGATGGTCAATTATGATGGTGTTGAGAGCTATGCCTCCTCTTTAGAGCATAACTCCCTAGGCGCCCTATGATCCTGCGATAAGTGACTATTTAAGGGATTTTACAAACTTTGACTCAGGTAGTGAACATATCATTAATATGATTCAAGAAGAGGGGCAAGAGCCTTCTCAAGAGTACATCATGGAGAGAATTTATGTAGAAAAGGAACTATCTCAAGCCAGTTATCAGATTCAAAGCCCGGACTTGAGGGAAGTTTATCCTATATTCTACGATGGAAACACAAGGCCATGCCCCCACATCCACGAATTTTTCCAAATGATGAACGATGGGTACATTCACTACACCCATTAGCTAGAGAGGTTCCGTCTGACTCTCTGAGAAAAAGTAGTTGACTGGTATGAGGGGCTAACATTCTACCAGAGGTCATTCTGGAACACTTTAGCTAGATACTTCATCGATTAATTTGCATGGATAGACCCATTGGAGGGCAAAACTCCTGAGTTAGACAAGCATAGAAACCCATTATTGTACTGGGAATGGAAGGTGACTAATGCTATATGCCCAACATCGATGAAATTAGCCAAGGAATATCCATGGTATATGAATAAGTATGATGATGAACCAGAAGAGGTTGTCGTGTGCGATAATGAACAATATGCAAGTGGGAGGGCCTCCTCCTCCATCCACATGATCAAGCAAGACTCCAATCCTGTCTTGTGTCAGATCCTATAAGAGAACCCCATCGTCCCAGAAAGATAGCCTGAAAAGGTTTCCTTTATGCAATGGCCCTTCACCACCAAAGCGCCATCTTCCATAAATAAGTCGATTGACTTGGGAGAGATACCGTTTGATGAAGATTTTGATGAATTCGAGGTCTTCAAAACAACAGACTCACTAACCTAGGTTGTCAGTCCTATCACCAGAGGAGGGAAAATCACTGGATCCATAGCCCCATCTGCGCCAAGAGCTGAGCCCCCAACACCTTCTATTTTTGCTAAATCTTCAGAATAGTCCGATCATGGATCAGTTAAAGGCTACCACTACCAAGATGAGCATCTGGGACCTCCTCCTTGGTTCTTAAGACCACAAGCTTGCTGTTGTTAAAAAGCTGATAGAGATCGAAACATCTCCCCTAGCATCATCGGAATAAGTTTGCGCGCTACTTAACAACGAGACTAGCACTATCATCCCTGAAATTATCTTCTCGAGCTTGGATCTACCCGATAAAGGCATTGGCCATAATAAGGCTCTCTACTTGAAGGCAAGTGTTTTTAAGAGCATCATGCCGTGTATAATGGTTGACGATGGTTGATCGCTGAATGTCTGTCCTAAGGATATTCTACCAATCCTAGGACTAATCGAGAAAGACCGGAAGAGATCCATGACGGTCAGTAAGGCCTATGATAATTCTAAGAGGACTGTCATTGGCACATTTGAGGCCAAAGTTACCATCAGTAAAATCTCATCTATAGTACTCTTCACAGTTATAGACATCCTATTGACCTTCTCTATGTTGCTCGGATGGCCATGGTTCCATGCGCTCGGAGGAATTCCATCCACCCTTCACCAAAAAATCAAATCCCATTCCATGGAAAGATTGTTACTCTGGAGGCTAACGAAGCCTCAATGGTGGCAGCACTGAAAAATGGAAGAAAGCCACATGAAAGGGTTTACGACGGCCACGATCAACCAAGAATCAAATAAGCAGCCAGAGGTGTACTGGGGCCCTTGGATTCAGGGTTACATGCAGAAGTACCACACTCCTAGAAAAGGACTAGGTGCCCATGAATAGGGAATGCTGACCTTTAAATATAGGGGTAGGAGAATGGAAGCCTGCAGGACTCAGTTATACAAGATCTAAGACAATTACCCACAAGACCGTCTCTTAGATGAAGTCACAACAACCCTACAACGGAACCCCTGAACCCATCACTCACCGGGGGAGGACAATTTTGAGATTCAAAATTTTCTTGGATATAATCGACTATAGCAAGCACGGTAAAAGATCTGTGACTTGTGTGATGAAGAAAGCAGGTCATTAACCAAATGCTAGGGCAATTCCAGATCAGACCAAGCTCGATGAATAGGTACACCCAAAGAAGATCAAGAAGCCAAGTAAAGAGGAGGAAATCCTTGACACTCTAACCAAGCAACTTCAAGCACAGCTCAAGATAGTGGAAGAAGCAAAGAGAAAAGGAGGTAGCTTGAGCCAAGCCATCATAGACATGGTCAAGACCATGAAGGGCAAGATAAAGGTAGAAGAGGAAGATAACGAGGACATCATGTTGAAGCCAGCTGCCATAGAAGAATCATCTGCTTTAAAGCCAGACCCCACTGATTAGGATAAGTCTTTTATTTCCATTTCCAGCATGTTTGAAATGAATAATGTACTTTATGATGATAATAAGATGAAGAACTTTGCTTATTTGGATTGCGTTTCTAATTATGATTCCATGCATCCATTCCAACATTCATCTAGCATCTTTAACATCAATAATGATATTATAAAAGAAATTAACTTAAATGCGGAAGATGATCAAAATATGGTATACATTTCCAATCAATTGCCCATCGAACAAGAGAGAGAACTGATAAAAGTATTAAAAAGTCACATTTTAGCCTTTGCTTAGTCTCATGAAGTCATGCCAGGACTTGATTGGTACATTACTGAACACAAGATCCCCATGGATCCAATTCGACCAGTAAAGCAAAAGATAAGAAGAATGCGTCCTGAATGGGTGAAAAAGGTCAAAGCAAAAGTGGCCAAACATATCAAGGCTAACTTCATTGAGGTCGTCGAGTATCCCACCTAGCTATCCAATGTAGTTCCTGTACCCAAGAAGAATGGTGATGCCTGAGTTTGTGTTGACTTTAGGGACTTGAATAAGGCCAGTCCTAAGGATGAATTCCTGCTACCACACATCGACGTCCTGGTAGACATTGCGACAAGATCAGCCATGTATTCCTTTATGGATGGGTTCTCTAGCTACCACCAGATCCTCATGAATGTAATAGATAAGTTCAAAACTGCATTCATCTCAGAGTGGGGAACCTATTATTTTAGAGTGATGCCTTTTGGACTCAAGAGCGCAGGGGCAACCTACCAATGAGCAGTCACGACATTGCTATATGACTTAATCCACAAAGAAGTTGAGGTCTACGTGGATGATATGATTGTAAAGTCCTCTACGCCAGAAGAACACCCAGTAGTTTTAGAGCGATTCCTCATAAGAATAGAGAAATACAATCTCCATCTCAACCCAAAGAAGTGTATATTCGGTGTAATGTCAGACAAGCTACTGGGGTACGTGGTTAGCCAAAGAGGCATAGAGATGGATCCCGATAAAGCTAATGCTATCAAGGAAATGCCTGTGCTAAAAACCAAGAAAGAAGTGAGAAGTTTCTTGGGATCCATACAGTACGTCAATCGCTTTATAGCATGGCTAACCACCATATATGAGCCTATCTTCAAGCTCTTGAGGAAGCAACAACCAATAGAATAGAATGACTAATGTCAGGAAGCCTTGGATAGGATCAAGGCTTATCTAATGAACCCTCAAGTGCTGAAGTTGCCAATTCTTGGAAAGCCGTTCATTCTCTATTTTGCAATAGAAGAGACATCTGTAGAAGCCATGTTGGTTTAGGAGCACGAAGATAAGAAGGAACACACAGTTTACTACCTCAGTAAGAAATTGTTAGAATACGAGACTCGATACATTATCATGGAGAAAACTTGTGCCTCCATGGTCTGGCTCACCAAGAAACTCATGCATTACTTCTAATCTTATAGGATTCAAGCGGTTGCAAAACTAGATCCAATGAAGTATTTATGCCAGGCTCCCTCGCTAACCGGGAAACTGGCAAGGTGGCTCTTATTACTATAGAAATTTGATATCGAGTACATTACTAAGAAGACCTTCAAGGGAAGGGCAGTGGTCAAATTCCTAGCAAACTAATCGCTCGATAAAGGAGGACAGGAAAACCTGGAATTCCCTAACGAATGCTTTGCAACGGCTACACAAAGTTCTAAAAAATGGACCACATTCTTCGATGGCGCTGCTAATAAGCTAGGAGCTAGCTTGGGAGTCATCATCATTATGCTAGATGGAGCATTCATACCCCTATCAAAATGATTAGAATTTCTCACCACGAATAGCGGGGCAGAATATGAAGCCTATCTATTTGTAATGTCTGCCTTGATCACTCTTAGAGCGGACAAGGTGAAAATTATTAGTGATTCAGCTTTGGTCATCAAACATGTCACAGGAGATTGGAAACTAAAGGACAAATCCCTCAGACCTTACTTAGAGGCTATATGGAGGAAAGCCACAGTGTTCAACGAATGCAAATTTTTTCACATGCCCCGAGAAGAGAACTAGATGGTAGATGCGTTGGACACTTTAGCCTCTTTATGGGAAGGGCCCTAAAAGGAACCAATCAAACCCCTTATTATGGAAACGACTCAATTTCCTATACTATACCCGTGCAATAGATGATATCGTGGATAAGGAAGAACCCTAGTACTCTGACATCGTCAAGTTCCTCGAAAGTGGTGAATTTTTGGCTGAGGCTACGGATTCTGAAAAGAATATGATAAGAAAGCTCATGGTATAGTTCTTCTTGATTAAAGGAGATCTTTTGAAGAGGTCCTCTTATGGCCTACTGTTAAAGTGCCTGACCCAACAAGAAGGTGAAAGGGTAATAAAAGAAGTACATTCAGGAGACTGCAGTCCACACATGAATAGTGTCATGATGGAAAAGAAAATCCAAAGAATGGGGTACTTTTGGCTAACCATACTAGCCGAATGTATTCAAGAAGCAAAGACTTGCCATACTTGTCAGATATACGAAATTGTGAGCCACTTACCCCCGATAACACTACAAAGTTTAACAATGACTTGGTCATTCTTAGCTTGGGGTATTGATATCATCGGTGAGATAAGACCATCTTCGACTAATGGCAATCGCTTTATTATAGTAGCAGTCGATTACTTTTCTAAATGGGTTGAAGTAGAATCGTATACGAGCATCACGACCAAGAAAATGGCTTGATTTATTCAGCGATGTAACTTTGCTAGAAATGACATTCCTCATCATATAGTAAGTGATAATGGTGTGCCATTCTGAGGGGAAACAACCGATCTTATTAAAAAGCATGGGATCAAGCATTATCACTCTTTGCCCTATCGTCCTCAGGCTAATGGAGATATAGAAGTGGCCAATAAAGCAATTAAGAAAATCCTCTCCAAGATGATCTCTAACTACCGAGATTGGGCCGATCATTTGCCCTAGTGGGGGATACAGAACTAGTGTCAAAACTCCTACAGGTCAAATCAAATCTTTGCGCATAGCCCTTGAAGCAAGATTGCCTAAAGATGAATGGGCAAAATCAAGATACGAGGAACTGACTTTGATCGTTGAAAAATGGTTAACCGCATTGGAGAATCTATAGTTATATCAACAGCACATGGCTAGGGCTTACAACCATAAAGTCAAGGGGCAAGATCAACCCTTGAGAATGGGCGATCTAGTCCTAAAGCAACCTAGTAAAACGCACACAAACACTTAAGGGAAGTTCCAGCCAAACTGGGAAGGGCCGTACGGAGTAAGAAAGACTCTTACTAAAGGGGCAGTCAAAATCTCAAACCTGAACGGCAACAAATTCGTGAATCCGATAAATCACGACAAGCTAAAGCTCTATCTCGTGTAAAAAATATATATATATAAAAAGAAATATAAAGGTCTGTCAAGAGCTAGTGAGGGCTCTTGAGCAAAAATAAAAACCCCAAAATAAAAGAGCAAAGCCTTAGGTAAAACTTATTCTGAACCTTAGGCGACGATGGACATTTCTTAGGAATAAATATCATTTTTCCTTCCTATTTAAAAGATATCTTTTGTGATAACATGTTTATGTTAAATATACTAAATGAGTGCATTAAATAGAAACTGTGAATTGTTTAAATAAAATGAGCATTCAAATAACATTATTTCATCTTTATTACATATAGAAGTGCATCATAAATAGGAAATGGAAACGGCAAAGGCAAAAAATGATGCCCGATGCCTTTATCCCCCATGGGAGCAAAAGATACACAATGATAAGCTCAATGAGCTCCAAGGAAACTATAAAGTCTCTGCATCTCAGTAAGCCTCTCCCCAAGAGTAGGAAGCCTGCAAGTGCTCATAACCCAGATGCGATAAGCCTCGGAGGGGTGGACGTCAAAGGGTATGGAATAGTTCATCTCCACCTGAGAGCGGATGATCCACCTCACGTCATGACAGTAAACCCGAGTATAAGAAAGCTCAGAATCGATCAGGGTACACAAGGATGTTGGGAATCCCTAAGGGCGACCATACTACTTGCACAAGCGATCCAAAGAGTAGGTGATAAACTCTAAAAGACAAATGGGTGCCACACTACCTTTGGAAACATCAGTAGTCACATGCGTGATTCCTCACCAAGGGCAAACCCAATAAATATCCTCAGTAGCTTGACTCCCCATAAACTCAACCCACTCCTCAACGGTAAAGTCTCTATGAGGGCGGTTGCCGATGTGAACTATAGTACCCCATGCCCATTGGGCCTTCGGATAATAATCCATGCTTATAGGGATAGACATCAGAGAAAGCTTATCCCAAAGCCAAAGCTGCAAGACCAACACAAAAGCATAAAAAATAAGAACAAAAAAATAAAAAAAGATAGCTTGCTGGATTGAAAACCTAAAAAAGCGGTCCAGATAAAAATCAAGGCAAGCTTGATTAATCAAAAACCTGAAAGGGCGGTTCATGTAAAAGAAAGGCTCAAATAAGATTTACCTGAAGGAGAAGTCTGCTTCCCCTAGTAGTAGCTTCAGCTCCATTCCAGGAAGAGCACACAAAGATCAGTGTCTCAGCTAAACTCACTACAATGGAGGGTTTCCCTTCTAACATCTAATCAATGATAGTCAGGAAGGCAAAGCTGCAAACCATGGTAGGAACCTCGTAAAGGAAGACTCCCAATAAGAGTAAGCAAATGAGTGAAAGCCAGCTTACGTCGTTAGGAGAAAGGTTCCTAAATATGTCAAAAGCCATGTCCAACCTTAAGCCCACGTCACAAATCAGTCGGCGCCTATCAAATCTTTACAACTAAAAATGGTCCATCAATGGGTCAAAAATATCGAGACGATACGTCGGAATGGCTGGGGGAATGTCAGCCGAAGATCTCAGGGGCTCACAGAATTCCTCGAATAAGGGGCATAACTCGTGCTCTCCAAAATGGAACACATTATTGACAGGATCCTAGAATCTGATAGCAGCTTGGATCACGTTATCCTTAACAAAAATGCGACAATATTCCTTCATATATGCTAGAACATAGATCCTGAGATGGTCCTAAGTGTCAGAGTTCTTCAAGTAAACGTTCAGATCTGCACGAAAACGGATATAGTTCTCCATGGCGAAATCTCAAAGAGTAGTAGTTCACTATACGTAGTTTATGGGGTAATCTGCCAATATCTGGTAGATTACCCTGATAAACTCGATCAATGATAAAAGAAAGCACAAAGCAAGGGAATAATGCAAAATTCTTTTATATATAAAAATGTGTTTGTACAAAAAAGAGGCACTTTAAATGGCCCAAAGAAAAGAAAACAACAAAAAGAAAGCCTGTCTACTGCCCACTGGAACTCGGGTGGCTAGGATCAAAAGACAACGAAGGAGGAGGATAACCACCCTGAGGAAAGAATTCGAAAGTATCGCCCTATCCCTACTGTGGCTACTGCTGCGGATCATCCACTTGGAGCATCCCTAATAGACCTCGGAGCCGTCGGATCTCCAGATGCAACATTTTAACACAAATCATTCATATGCATTTCATGACATGCCATGCATCATTAAAATAATGAAATAATAAATGCCATATCAGAATTTTGGCTCATCATGAACCGCTGCTGTCATTGGATATATCCCTAATCGGTGATGCTATCAGCGATGGGCACATGCAACGATGAGAGATCAGGATAAGTCAAAACCATCACAATCTAAGATCCTAAAGAAAAAGGAGAGAAAAATTATAGAAGGCTCACATGAGTGGTCTTGGCCGGATGGAAGGCCACTGGATGCTCAAGATCCAAATAAGGCGGAATCACTAGCGTAGAAGCACTCAGGTCAGGGCGGTACATTAGAGATATGGGCGATTGATACTGAAACCCTTGATGTCCCTCTACCATTACCAAACCCTGAGGTAGGACAGATGATACCGAAGAGCTACCCACATGAGCAAAATTGGATGCAGGAATTTTCCTACCTTGATGATCCTGAAAAGACAACAAGGTAATGACAAGTTAGTCCAATTAAGAGCGATAATGAAAAAAAACAAGGAAGAAACTTGAGCCAATGAAAGAGAAGATACTGTCATCCGAACAGTTCCAGGCGAACCCAATCTAGCCTGACCGCTAGGGGAAGAATTCGAAGGGGCATCACCCTTAGAAGGATTGTGAATGTCTAGCTCAGGGGCGACGGGGAATGGACCTGTCTCCGGCCATCCAAGTAGCTACGAATGGTAGAGCTCCTCATACCCCCCAACCCACTCCGGGAATGCGTTGGGTAAGCCATTGGAGGCCAGCCGCCCAAATTCTGGTGAGCTGCATGGCCAGAAGATCCACCGGGGCACCTTAGGAGGAATAGAGCACGACCGGGGAGGGAGGTGCCAATTCTGGATGCGCTCTCTAAGGTACCACTCTAAGGAGAAGGGAGTCTCTATAATCATTCAAGTGTTCACAAATTCCTTAGCCAATCTCCTAACCTCTGGCTAGTGAACCCATTCCCCTAAGGCTATGTCCTGATTTTAAAAAAAGATGAAGAGAAGCCAAGTGTTAATACAACAATTGTAGTAGATATAGCGATCAAAGCAAATTAAGGCAGTTATAGAGTATACCTGCTCCAAAGACAGAGCACGGAGGTGAGCAGAAAGAGTGGAACGGGACGCCATCTCCCAACCATGCCAGTAGTGTGGCAGATGAGGATAGAATGGATTCTCACACAAGCTTGGTCCTAAGAAGAATCCCTATCTCAAAAAGCCAGATCTGCAATCAGTCAAAAGAAATCAGGATGCCAAAAGACAGACAAAAATGCTCATAAAGGAAGAAAATGAGGTAAATCCTTACATAAACAATCCGAAGGCAAGATTTGAAATTGCCAATCCTGTTCCTCACGCACTGATCAAGGGCCCAACATAAATGACCCAATTTGGCTCAACCCTTGGCATACTCATCAAAGTGAGTTGAATCAATCAGAGCAGGCAGAATGTGAAGATTCACGATCGTACCCCTAGTAGGAAAGCACAACCATGACAAAGTAGCAGCCATGAAAGCTCTGGCCTCGCAGGTAGAGGTTAAATGTATCCTATCCCCGGTGGTCCAAAAGGTCATAAGTTTCTCGCAGGAAACTCACACGGGCTTGTCCTTAGAATAGCCGATCAAAGCCTCAATGGTGTCCACATTAAAGTTGTCATAAGTAAAGCAAGTATTGAAATGGATCACATTACCATGGAAAGGAAGACCTGTGATGGTGCAGTAATCCACTTGAGTGATAGTATATTCCTTGCACTGGAAGTGAATAGTGTAGGTAGTATTGGACCACCTGCTCAGGATGTGGGTGGAAGTATAGGCTGGGATGTATTGATACTTGCGATGCCTCGCGTACTAGCAGTTCCTCACCATCCTCCCCAAGGACATCCCATCAACAATGGTTTTAGCGTAAGGAGATAGTACCTTATACCACTTGTGAAAGTGGGTACTACTACCAACCTCGTGACCGGTGACCTGCAGAAGTAATGCATGTACACTGATAACACACCAGACTTTGATAAATTGCACGATTATCGAAGGTCATTGCATTCATGCCATAAATAAAGCAAAAAGTACATATACATAACAAATAAATAATAACATCATAGATAATAATCATAACAATAATACATGGTAACAAATGCGGCAAAAGCAGTAAGGCTTACCCGAATCTGAGAATGGTGGTCTGAAGGCTTCGAAGCAGGTGGGATAAAATCCCCAGGGAGAATCTCGTGGTACATCCAGTTTGGCAAAAGCCCGTATAAAGCCTCGGTAGGAACCTCAGAGAGTTCCACTTACTCACCGTCGATAATCACATTCCGATTAGTCACTTGGATGGCTGGCAAATCCAAGCAGAAATTCTAAAGCTTGAACCACATAGAAACCCCGAAAAAATCTGAAGAGGAGGGGCAGAAAATGAAAAAAGATGAGAGAAATCATTGTCGAAAATAGCTTGGAAGCAAAAATTTTTAAAGTAGAGAAGCAGAAAACGCAAAGAGAAAGAAGAGAGAATTTTTGGTGTGGTGAAAATGGGAGCCAAACTGCTGTATTTATAGACTGTAGGTAGTTAGCCCATCGGTTAATTACCTATGCCAGCAGTCATGCATTTATGTGTAACGACTATGAAAGTTATTGTTACATAGGTCATTAGGCGCCGACTAATTGTATGTTTTGAAAATTTTTGCAATTTTGCACATTTCATCCATTTTCTGCATTGTTTATAAAACGAGGGGACCTAAAAGCTGTTTTTACATAGTCATTCATGCATTAAGCACCCCAAAAATATTTATTTCGACTCCCGGTCAATTTTAACCTCATGCAACTAATTAATTTTTAATCGAAGGGGCAAAATATGTTTTGTTTTAAAATTTGTAGATTAAACACATTTTAACTCATTGCATTCCACACACACTCTTTTGTTTGTTTCGCATAAGAAAAAATCTCTAGCATAAAATTTATGTATGCGAGGGGCAAACTGTTAGCACAGGTCTGTTCCGCCCTGGTGAGGAATTACGCCTATTTCGTTCAGTGATCAGACAAAAGAGCCGAAAAGGACCGAATTGTCATCCAAAATCAAAAATTCAAAAATTCACATTCCAGGGAAGCTCCGATTTAGCATTTCCTACTGAAAAATCAAAAAGTCAAAATTTGGTCAAACATAGGATTTCAGCCCGCCGTCTATTTACCTATCTATAGTAAAAAAATCAAAACTTACCGAGATCTAGCAAGATTTTACGGAATCTGATGTAAAATCTTGTCAGATAGGTAATTAGCCCGCCTGCTAATTACCTCCCCATTATAAATAGGGGACTTGCCCTCTCATTTTCAACAGCAGACAAAATTTTGGAAAATCCCAAAATTACGATTGTGTCCTTTTTCAGTTTCGGAGTCCCAAAAGACCCGAAACTCTATCAAAATACTTCTAAATTCGAGCTTTATCACCTACACTAGGTATAAACTCGGTTTACTGTCTTTTTAGATCAAGATCTCACCGTGATCTTCGTTCTAAAAACGACTAAATCTCTAAAAAATCCAGCATTTCTCTTAGGGATAATCCAAGATTATAGTCATAATTTGGGTTAAACTTGTTTTCCAACCAAATCACAATCTCTCCTCACAACTTCAGTCCCACACCGGCTCTCAAGTCATCGTGGACAGGCGAAAAGGTAAACTGAGGGTAATTGGCTCTAAGCCTAACTTTAAAACTCATTTAAATTCATCTTCTATTATTTTATTATTGCACATTGCATTCTCATTTCTCTTGTCAAGTGAGCTACTGGAGCCACTTAAACTATAATATGTGTAAATAAGCTCGCAGATACGGATGAAATGTCCAGAACGTGAGGAAACTCTATCCGAGTTTTCGGGCCAAAATCCAAGCGTTGCTGTTATTCTACCAAAATTTCGGTACCAAATTTCTTTTTATTTATGCCGTTATAATGCCCATTTTATTTCTTGAATTTAATTCTTAAATAAAGCCATTGTAATGTCGAAATTACCACAAATTCTAAAGTTTCAAAATTAATCCGAACAATTTGAACAATATGGGTAACTATTGTGTCCAAACTCAGAATCTCAATTTCTTTTAGGTATAAAAATCCCATTTTGGATTAGTATACCACAATTCCCGGTGGAGCTGAACCGGGAGGCAATTCTATTTTTTTAAATAAAGTAAAATTGCTTTATTTTAAAATATCTTTTCTTAATAAAATGTGCAAATATTTCTCAATATAATCATATTTTTGGCTTATATAAAGTCACTGCATTTAAGCAAACCGGACTTTTCCAAATACGCCCCATACCCCGCATCCCGCGTGCATCCTACATTAAAACCTTCGCCCGCTCACAACAGCACTAGATCAGTAAAAACCAACAATAACACAAACTAAAATAATGATTCCATACAAAAACTACCAAAACTAAGATATATCACCTATCTATTAGATATCTACAAGATGTCAATTGGACATCTTTTAGATGTCTAACAGTTTCCAAATCAACATGATTATAACTTAGATCACTAACCAACAATGATTTTAGCCTTAATTTGGAATACAAGCACACTTTTCAACATAAAAAATGCTTGCTCCACCAGTATGAATTAGTTATTAATAACAAAACAACTACCTGAATTTTTTAAACATATAATGTGGACTTCAATTACACCAAAACAATTCTATAAAAAATGTCAAAACTAAGATATACTAACTGTCTATTGGATATTTATCAGATGTCTATTGGATATCTATCAAATTTCTAACAGATTCATTATAATTTAGGTCACTAACAAACAATGATCTCAGCCTTAATTTGGAATACAATCACACCTTTCAACACCGAAATTACTTGCTCCACCAGCAGCCTAATTGAATTGGCCATTAATAACAAAACAACTACCTTAGCTTTTTTTTCAAACACATAGTGTGCGCTTTAATTTCAACAAAACAATTCCATGCAAAAAAAACTGTCAAAACTAAGATATGTTGAATAGCTATTGGATATCTAGCAAATGTTTATTGGATATCTATCAGATTTCTAATAGATTCCAACCAACATGATTATGATTTAGTTCACTAACCAACAAAAATCTTAGCCTTAATTTGGATTACAAACACACGTTCAACAATTAAATTGTTTGCTCGACCCATCGGCCTAATTAAATTGGTCATTAATAACAAAATAACTATCTTAGCATTTTATCAAACACATAGAGTGCACTTCAATTTCAACAAAATATAAAAACTTCTTTTTTAGTTTCATGCCATCCATAAAATACCAAAAGCAAAATAAATCAGCAGCTAAAAACATCAAATCCATCAATAAGAGAAAACTTAGCAACTTTATCTCGAAATCGAAATAAAAATCCAGAAAACAAAATCAAGCTTCAATGAACAAAACAAAAACAAACTGAAAAAATCTAAATAACGATGAATCAAATGCCGGAAAACGAATTGGAAGGAGAAGAAAGAAACAGATCGAAAATAAGAAGGAGAAGATGATGATAATTGAACTAAAAAACAGATTGAAAGAAGAAGAATATGTTACCTATGGTAAAATCAGTAGAGAGAAAATGCAGGAATAAAAGAAGGGGAAAATAGAGCTAATGCTAAAACATGGCCTTATATAGAACGTATTAATGTAGAAAATCTATATATATATAAAAGCAATAAAGTCCTGAAAGACTTCTTTGCCCTTATACCTTAAAAAAAATTATCCTTATACTTTTTTATATATATTACAAATTAATATCACTTACCATGAATAATAAATGATAAAAACTAACTAAAAATAGTATTAATAACAAATAAATTTTTTGATTAGTTTATAATGAATAAATTTTAATAACAAATAAATATATAAAAACAATAAAAGTTATATTTCATTTATGAATATATATCATTTATATTCATACTAATCATAACCACTATTTTAAAAATCTCCGCCTAGTTCCGTCCAGGCCCTGCCTAGGCGCTATTTTGGGGCTTACCACCCGACTTTTCATTCATAGGGCGCTATCAGGCGCTCGACCGATTTATCGCTACATAGGCACCGCCTAGTCCGGTTTTTTCTGCCTAGGTGGCGCCTAATTTTGATACCATTATTTATGATAGTCATAGTTAACAAGCAAAAAGTAGTTTAGTTGGTTAAACTAAAGTACAATAAAGTGTTATCAAAATAAAATTGTCATTTTGAGTCTCAAATAGAGAAATAATATGCTCTTTGCCACTAATAAGGAGGTCCCTACCGTTCAATTAGCACGTGATTTTTGAAACACAGTCTAAATTTGTTTTTTGATATTTTATATTATTATAATTTACTTTTTAGTTGAATTTATATTTTTATATATATGATAAATATTTTAAAATAAAAAATAGAAATCCACCTTAGTCCCGCCTAGGTTTTGCCTAGGCTCCGCTCAGGCATTTTGAAGCTCTGGTTACCCGACTAACGCCTAGCAGTTTTTAGAACATTGATCATAACAATACCAAAATACAAAATTGAAATATATTTGATGAGGGAAAAAAGAGTGTCACATTAATTCTTAAATATGATTAAAATCATTAAAAGATAATAATAATAATAATAATAATAATAATAATAATAATAATAACAACAACAACAACAACAATAAAATATATTTGATAAAGAGAGTAACGTTAATTCTTAAATAGGATAATAATCAGAAAACAACAACAACAACAACAACAATAATAATAATAATAATAATAATAATAATATTAAAAAAATATATTTGATGATGAAAAGTCAAATTAAATATTAAATAGGATTATAATCTATCAAAATATCAACGGCTGATAATTTCACCAATTATATCCTTCAACAACAATAACAATAATAAAATATATTATTATTATTATTATTATTATTATTACTAATTAATGTTAATTCTTAAATAGAATTATAATCATAAAATAATAATAATAACAACAACAACCGTAACAATAATAATAAAAATAATATATATATATAAGCAATGAAGTCCTAAAAGACTTCTTCGCCCTTATACCTTTAATTAGTTAGTATTTATATTAAAAGTGAAATGTTAGATATTTTGATAAGTTTTCCTTATATATATTTGTTTGAATATTGTTTTAAAGTTCAAATAATTATTAATTATTATAACAGTTTTACAATATAATTTTTATTAGCAATTATGAATTATTTTAATGTGTAAATTTTACTTTAATTGGTTGTACGTTTAATTTATTTTATTTTTATAATAATGATATTAAAATTGGTTATTATTAAAATATTTCAAACTAAATTTTCCTAATTTATTACATCATTAATAGCATCTTAATTTATCCTCAAACAACTATTTCATTCCATTATAAAAAGGATCCTATTCGTGTTTCATTTGTACCATTTCTTTCACTTTATTTTAGTTTTTTCTCAATTAATATTGTTTTAAACATCTGTTATTATTTTTCGTCTTTTAAAATTATTTTAGATTTTAGATGTCTGTTGCACTTGGTGAAACAACTATACTAGTGGAATTGGAGAACATTATAGGAAGGGAAGTTATGTTTAAACTTTCAGTTAAGAGCAACAATATTATTGCACATAATGAAGTGTATTATGTGGTGACACTTACAGAAGATGAATAACTTCTGAATAAATATAATCTTTTGCTCCCTCAAAATTCACTGACTGCACGTTTAGTTTTTTTATATGTAACTTCAAATTAGTATGTTTTATTATTTGTATTTTAGTTCATATATATTTTAACTTTAAAGTTTTTTTTACAGTAGAAATCAGATTTCGATGTTGATCAATTTCCAGATGCAAATGAAAATTTTAAGGTACTTTTAACATTTGTATTATAAGTACAAATGATTTATTATCTGATATGATTTGAATTGGGTCTTTTATTTATATATTTACTTATTTATGTTTAACATGATTCGATATCAGAGAATGAAGTCAATTCTCCTGTCACACCTATAGAGATAAGAAATGAAACTTTGACACTGCCGATATTGATAGATGAAGATAACGCACAGATATCGAGCAATCAAGCAAAACAAATGAGGATTAAGAAGGAGAAGAATAATTGATATGTATCTCTTTAAGTCCTAAAAGCCTTTTTTTTTTATCTTTATACCTTTTAAAAGACATTTTTACCCAAAAAAAAACCTTAAGTCTAATTATGGCTAATTATTGACTATTATATCTCCTAAATCTATTTTCTAAAATTTAATTTGTTGTTCTTGATTTTTTTTAATTCCGTTGAATATAATCCTATTTAAAAAAATATAATTTTATAATAGTACTTACTCCTTCTCATGGAATATTTTTAATTATTTGATCAATTGAATTTGAATTTCATAATTATAAATTAAGTATATCTATTAACTAATATATCTTATAAATATATATTTTCTAAATTTAATTTGTTCTTCATATTTTATTTAATTCTATTTTATTAATTATAATCCTATTTAATAATTAATGTGACTCTTTTTTACTCATAAAATATTTGACAGAGAATCACAAGAAAACGGCAAAAAAGTATAAAGTATAATCCTATTTAAATTTTTTTTTGAATTTTATATTTATTTATAATTATTTATTTCGTATTATTGGATTGTTTCATTTTAAACATGTGTCATTTCTTCTTATTTTTACCTTTTCAATTTGTTGGGTAAATTCTGTAATTCTTATAGTATTTTCTCCAAATTGAAAAAGACCATTGTTGATGGATGAATTTGTCCAGAAGAAATAAATGAATTTTATGAATCCTTTGGTGATTTATAAATTGAAGTGTGATCCATTGGTGATTAAGATGAGATTTGGAAAAAAAAGATAAGATAATGAAGAATCTTAGATTATGAAAAGTTTGGAATGTGGTCACATGATTAAACGAAAAAAAGAGAAGAGAAATTAAGGGCTAAGATTTGAATAAAATTGAGAACACAAATTTGTTATCCCGTACTCTAGCTCTACTTTTATAAGTTTATTTATTAAGATTACGAATGTAGTATAATTGTATTAATTAAAAAAAAAGTTAATAATTAAGTTGTAACTAATATAACAATATAAAAGGTAAGTATAATAAATTGAATTTAATATTCTATGTGTATAAAGATGTTTTCCGCAAATAAATTATATTGCGAAATAAATTTGTCATTGATATACTAATTATAAATGACATATCCATGCACCGCACGGGGTACTATATTAGTTAAAATAAAAAAATATTTAACTAGTAGGGCATTGACATAAATAATTTGAAAAAAATGACCCATCTTAACAAATCCCCTTAAACGAATCATAAACTTCATAAAGTAGCCCTATTTACATTTTTTCTATAATATTTTTTTATTTATTGAGTTTGAAAATAACTATAATAATAAAAGAAATACTGCTCAAAATAATATGAAAGAGAAAAGATTAACAGAATTTTATTCTGTTGTTGACTAAGTATATATCTTGGTATTTTATACCAATTCTGAACTCAAAATTAACCTTTTAGGTTTATAACTTTATACAGTTTGACTGTATTCACAAGTGGTTAAGCTGGGTAGGCTTTGATACATTTTTACTAGCGTAAATCGTTGACACTGATCAAAATAATGGATAAATTTTTTGGGAAATTTTCTAACAGTAGTTCAAGCAATAGAAAAAATATTAATAAAAGTAAAAATAAAGAAATATTACTTGTTAATAATATAGATAATGAATTACATAACTGGAATTTACCTCCTATAGATGCTAAAAGTATCTATAAGACTAATAATAATTTTTTATTTAAATCTGACTATATTATTAAGACTGTAGAACAGTCTATATCTATGGATAATAATTTATTGTCTTTCAATCTATTATCTGCTAATCTTATAAATAAGCATAAAGAGTTATACTCTTTTATTCATATAGGCATGATACAAGTTGCGGTGAAACCAGCAACTAGAATAGGTTTGCCTATAACGGCACTAATTTGTCTAAGAGACAAAAGAAATAATAAATTCTCAGATTCTCTGTTAGGAGCCGTTGAATCCTCCTTAACAGATGGACCAGTCTATTTTAGCTGTTATCCTAATTTAACAGTTCCACTAGACTGTCCACATGTTTTAGATATAGCTTCTTTAGATATCAAAATAGAAGGTTTTGATATGAAGCTAGGATCAAAAAATTTGATTTTAATCTATAGAATTCATTACAAAGTAATGAATAGTATAGTCCCAAATATAAGGGATGATGCTAGTAGGTTGCTAAAAGCACCTAAAGGGGTTACTACCCTATTTTTAACCGACTTAACTAAAGGAAATTTAGTGGTCCCTAAACCTATACCATGGGAACAATTAAATTTTCCTGAGTCATGGAAAATAGATCATGCAATTCCTTTAAAAAAGGAAGAAAATTCTGATTTGGATTATATCCTTGAAGAATCTATTGGTAGTGTGATCTTAAAGTTCACAAAAGACTCTTCTTCTAGAAGATCTTTTATTAGGATTAATAGTACTCCTAGTATGATGTCTTCAAGACATTCAACTTCTTCAATTCCAGTGGCTATGCCAATTAGAACTGAAGAAGAAATTAAGGCTACTGAAAGAATGCCTTCTAATGTGGTAAAACTAGTCTACGAAAAGCCTAACAGTCCAACAATGTCCGATATGGGTTATCACTCCATTCTTACCTTAACAAAAGAATTAAATTCTTTTGATAAATGGTTTTTAGTAACTTTCTCTGAAAAGGAAAGAAAAGGTTGGACAAAGAAATTTAATTAGTATAAGTCAAATAGTGATGAAGGTCTTAAAGACATTCCTGACTACATGAAGTCTATTTGCAGGATTAAAGGAATAAAATTCCCTAAATTAGATAATCCTCAATATTTAGAAACTTTAGAGTCGTCATATAAGACTTTTATTACTCAAAAGGGGGAAACTCTTAAAAGTGTTCATCCGCCCTTAGCTTCGGTCTCATATGAGGTAGAGCCTAAAGTTAAGATTGAAATTAGTCCTTTTATCGCAGGATCTGATGTTGTGGTAAAATAATCTAATTTCACTAACCTTAGTCTCCATACTATAGGAGAACAACTTACTCGTATTGAAAATACGATTCCCAAACCTGCTCTAAAAGAAGGGGGAGAGGACAAGGTAATTATAAAACCCACCTCTAGTCAGAAGTTAAACTTCCAATTTGATAATACTCAAGAAAAATTAATAGAGGAATTTACAAAGAAACTTACTGAAATTCCTGTTGATAGAAAACAAAAGCAAATTTCTCCTCTAACAAAGAAAATAGATGAAATCGATGAAATAGATAATAGTTCTGAACTAGGTACTGAAAACTCTGAAATGAGTTACTCTGAAATTGAAAATTTACAACCTTTATTTCAAAATATGAAATTAGAAAACACTAGTAAAACCAGTAATCAGATAAATAAAATTTATCAGTCTAAAAAAGGTTCTGAAAAATCGTATTATCCCAGACCATCCCCAGTAAGTTTACAATATGAGGAGTTTAGACCCTCTATGCTACCTTTTGATGGTAGATCTATAGAAGAGTGGAATGTAGATGGCATGTCTGAATACCAAATTGAAAATATTATTCAATACATGCTAATGCAGGCCTCTGCTTCTAGAATTCATGGCAATAGTTACTGAAGCTATTGTTGCTGGTTTTACAGGCCAACTAAATGGTTGGTAGGATTTCTGTTTAAACACAAAAGCTAAGAATAATATTCTTAACGCCGTTAAAATTGAAGGAAATCAGCCTATTCCTGATTCCGTCAATGTGTTAATATACACCTTGATCCTACATTTTCTAGGATCAACTTCTTTATTCTTTGAACAAACTACAGAGCATCTCATGAATTTACGCTGTAGGGATCTCTCTGAGTTTAAATGGTACAAAGATGTGTTCTTTAGTGCTGTTTTCACTAGAGATGATTGTAATCAGGATTTTTGGAAAGAAAAATTCATTTCCGGACTTCCTAGATTATTTGCTAATAGAGTTAAGGAAAGAATTAGGAATAAATTTGGAGGAACTATCCCATATAACAACTTAACCTATGGAGAAATTTCTACTAAAATTATCTCAGAAGGTATGTTGTTATGTAACGAATTAAAAATTCATAAACAAATGAAGTCTGAGAAAATGTCTGGAAAAAGAATTCTTGGCACTTTCTGGGAATAGTTAGGTTATAATCCTATTAAGAGATCTAAAAGATCTGTTCAAAAGATTAAGAGAGATTTTAAGTTTGATCGTAAAACTAATCAGAAATCTTACAGAATTCCTAAAAGGAAAACTTTCAAAAGAAAATCCTTAAATAATAAATCTTCAAAGATGAAAGAAAAATTGGTTGTTTGTTACAAATGTGGCAAAATAGGACACTATTCTAATAAATGTCGTGTAAAACAACAAATTAGGTCTTTATCAATAGATCAAGGTCTGAAAGATTCTCTTGAGAAAATCATGCTAATAGCATCTGACTCAGAAAAGGAACACTTTATAATTAATAATATAGATGATAATACTTCTGAATCAAATTCAGACAGTAGCCCAGAATGTGATGGTCATTGCGACTATTACAAATCACTATATTCATTAAATGGACCAATGGTTCTTACTAAAAGTGAGGACTCTTTATTAACCCTGATCGAAAAAATCCAAGATCCTTTTGAAAGAAGAATACATTTAGAACAATATTTAGAATTGATTAAAAATCAACGGTCAAACGAAGCCAGTACTTCTAGAACTACCAAAGTAGAGAAAAAACTAGAAGAAAAAACTACTGCTTATGATTTGAAAGAAATATTTGGCAGGTTCAAAACCTTTAAAGTAAAAGAACCCACAGTTAATGATTTAAAGTTAGAAATTAATGACCTTAAAAAGGAGATAAAAGATCTGAAAGATAGAGTTCTAATTCTAGAGTCTACAAACAAAGAAAGTGATAGTTCTGAGGAAGAAGAAATTCCAGAAGAATTATTACAGCAACTAGAAGATTCTAAAGCTGTCAAGGAATTAAAAATTCCTACTCAAGAAACTAAAAGTTTCAAATATATTGATTTAATTAATAGAGTTGTCACTTATAAGTGGCATACAAAGATTACTTTAGTTGTCAACAAAGAATTTATTGTCACAACCATTGCTCTTATAGACTCTGGTGCCGATTTAAATTGTATTAATGAAGGACTTATTCCTTTAAAATATTTGACTAAAACTTTAGAAGAATTGCATACTACCAATGGTGAAAAACTAGCAGTCAACTTCAAGTTGAATAACGCAGCAATCTGTAACAAAGGGTTATGTTTAGAAATACCATTTATAATGGTTAAAAATTTAAATCAGACTGTTATACTAGGAAATCCTTTCCTTCACAGTCTATTTCCTATTAAGGAGATCTCTGAAAGAGGTATTAGTACAGATATTTCGGGAAGAGAGATAATTTTTAAATTCTTATCTCAACCCAAGGCTAAAAGCTTAAATATTCTTAAAACAAATATTCTCAACAAAGAGAAATTTATCAACTCCTTAAAGGAAGAAGTTAGCTTTAATGTTTTAAAAACTAAAATTGAAAACCCCAATTTGCAAAAGCAAATCTCTGAACTATAGCAATTAATGGTAAAAGAAATATGTTCTGACATTTCAACAGCGTTTTGGAATAGAAAGAAACATATCGTCTCTTTACCATACGAACCAGATTTTAATGAAAAGTTTATTCCAACCAAAGTTAGGCCTATTGCTATGTCTGCAAGGCATTTAGAAATCTATAAAACAGAAATCAATGATCTCTTGAATAAAGGTTTAATTAGGAAAAGCTCTAGTCCTGGGAGCTGTCCAGCCTTTTACATTGAAAACGCTGCTGAACTCGAAAGAGGAGTTCCTAGGCTAGTCATAAATTACAAGCCTCTTAATAAAGCTCTTAGATGGATAAGATATCCACTTCCTAATAAAAGGGATCTTTTAAACAGACTACTAGGAACTCCTTTTTCGAGTTCAGCAGCATTTTCAACGTAAAAGGCTGGACAACTCCAAGGACTAGAGCTTTTCCTAATTAAACCTTTATTCAAGAGATCATTGATTTCTATTTTACAGATTTCTAAATGCCTTGTAGACATAGCAATAGGCCTAGCTTTGGTTGGAATAAACTTTTCATTAAAATTTGGTTCGTATGGTAAAGAGACGATATGTTTCTTTCTATTCCGAAACACTGTTGGAATGTCAGAACATATTTCTTTTACCATTAATTGCTATAGTTCAGAGATTTGCTTTTGCAAATCGGGGTTTTTAATTTTAGTTTTTAAAACATTAAAGCTAACTTCTTCCTTTAAGGAGTTGATAAACTTCTCTCTGTTGAGAATATTTGTTTTAAGAATATTTAAGCTTTTAACTTTGGGTTGAGATAAGAATTTAAAAATTATCTCTCTTCCCAAAATATCTGTACTAATACCTATTTCAGAGATCTCCTTAATAGGAAATAGACTGTGAAGGAAAGGATTTCCTAGTATAACAGTCTGATTTAAATTTTTAACCATTATAAATGGTATTTCTAAACATAACCCTTTGTTATAGATTGTTGCATTATTCAACTTGAAGTTGACTGCTAGCTTTTCACCATTGGCAGTATGCAATTCTTCTAAAGTTTTAGTGAAATATTTTGAAGGAATAAGTCCTTCATTAATACAATTTAAATCTGCACCAGAGTCTATAAGAGCAATGGTTGTGACAATAAATTCTTTGTTGACAACTAAAGTAATCTTTGTATGCCACTTATAAGTGATAACTCTATTAATTAAATCAATATATTTGAAACTTTTATTTTCTTGAGTAGGAATTTTTAATTCCTTGACAGCTTTAGAATCTTCCAGTTGCTGTAATAATTTTTCTGGAATTTCTTCTTCCTCAGAACTATCACTTTCTTTATTTGTAGACTCTAGAATTAGAACTCTATCTTTCAGATCTTTTATCTCCTTTTTAAGGTCATTAATTTCTAACTTTAAATCATTAATTGTGGGTTCTTTTCCTTTAAAGGTTTTAAACCTGCCTAATATTTCTTTCAAATCATAAGCAGCAGTTTTTTCTTCTAGTTTTTTCTCTACTTTGGTAGTTCTAGAAGTACTGGCTTCGTTTGACCGTTGATTTTTAATCAATTCTAAATACTGTTCTAAATGTATTATTCTTTTAGAAGGATCTTGGATTTGTTCGATTAGGGTTAATAAAGAGTCCTCACTTTTAGTAAGAACCATTAGTCCATTTAATGAACATAGTGATTTGTAATAGTCGCAATGACCATCACATTCTGGGCTGCTGTCTGAATTTGATTCAGAAGTATTATCATCTATATTATCAATTATAAAGTCTTCCTTTTCTGAGTCAGATGCTATTAGCATGATTTTCTCAAGAGAATCTTTCAGACCTTGATCTATTGATAAAGACCTAATTTGTTGTTTTACACGACATTTATTAGAATAGTGTCCTATTTTGCCACATTTGTAACAAACAACTAATTTTTCTTTCTTCTTTGAAGATTTATCTTTTAAGGATTTTCTTTTGAAAGTTTTCCTTTTAGGAATTTTGTAAGATTTCTGATTAGTTTTATGATCAAACTTAAAATCTCTCTTAATCTTTTGAACAGATCTTTTAGATCTCTTAATAGGATTATAACTTAACTATTCACAGAAAGTGCCAAGAATTCTTTTTCTCGACATTTTCTCAGACTTCACTTGTTTATGAATTTTTAGTTCATTACATAACAACATACCTTCTGAGATAATTTCAGCAGAAATTTCTCCATAGGTTAAGTTGTTATATGGGATAGTTCCTCCAAATTTATTCCTAATTCTTTCCTTAACTCTATCAGCAAATAATCTAAGAAGTCCGGAAATGAATTTTTCTTTCCAAAAATCCTGATTACAATCATCTCTAGTGTAAACAGCACCAAAGAACACATCTTTGTACCATTTAAACTCAGAGAGATCCCTACAGCGTAAATTCATGAGCTGCTCTGTAGTTTGCTCAAAGAATAAAGAAGTTGATCCTAGAAAATGTAGGATCAAGGTGTATATTAACACATTGACGGAATCAGGAACAAGCTGATTTCCTTCAATTTTAACGGCGTTAAGAATATTATTCTTAGCTTCTGTGTTTAAACAGAAATCCCACCAACCATTTAGTTGGCCTGTAAATCTAGCAACAATAGCTTCAGCCATAACTTTATCACTATTGCCATGAATTCTAGAAGTAGAGGCGTGCATTAGCATGTATTGAATAACATTTTTAATTTGGTATTCAGACATGCCATCTACATTCCACTCTTTTATAGATCTACCATCAAAAGATAGCATAGAGGGTCTAAACTCCTCATACTATAAATTTACTAGGGATGGTCTGGGATAATACGGTTTTTCATAACCTTCTTTAGACTGATAAATTTTATTTATCTGATTACTGGTTTTACCAGTGTTTTCTAATTTCATATTTTGAAATAAAGATTGTAAATTTTCAATTTCAGAGTAACTCATTTCAGAGTTTTCAGTACCTAGTTCAGAACTATTATCTGTTTCATCAATTTCATCTATTTTCTTTATTAGAGGAGAAATTTGCTTTTGTTTTCTATCAACTGGAATTTCAGCAAGTTTCTTTGTAATTTTAAATTTTATAATAAAATCTAAATATACATTTTTTAATGTTGTTGTACATTTTATTATATAAATCTGAATCCAATTTGAATTTAACCCGAGTCCAATTCATTCCAAACAAAAAAAAATAGGTGGTTTGGTTGAGTTTGGAATGAGCATTTTTAGATGAAAACTCAATATATCGGTGTAAGCCCCGAGCCAATTCAATCCATAAACATGTGTACTCCAATCCAATATCATACCTCCGAGATTATTATATGGGAAATTAGTACATTTTTACTTTTTACTTTATAATGTTAAAGTAATATAATAATGGTTAAAGATTGATATTACAATGATCAATTGGCATTGATATACATTCATTGATCATATGTAACTCTCCACCATTTACTTATATCTTTATTATTTTACTTGTGACTGTTGGAGATGTGTGCGTTATCCCATATGGGAAATAAAGAGGGATTATGAGTGAAATATAAGTGGTATAGATTGAGCCTTAACACAAGCCAATTAGTTTTATGTTAGATGGGTTCAACCCCACTTGTGTGCTCACTCAAGCTATCAAGCCCATAACACTCTTAAGGCCCACAGATTCTCTACATGGTATCAAAGTGGAGGAAAGCCTAACAGCCAGTGATCCTGGATTCGTGATTAAAGTCCTGGTGGAGTTTGGGCTAGTAGAGAAAGGCTAGACCCCGATGTTAACCTTGAGCCTCAGAGAAAAGGGCCAATGAGTGTTTGATAAGTGGTAATTGGTCCAGACCCACTTGTACTTGAGGGGAGTATTAGAGATGTGTGGGTTATCCCACATGGGAAATAAAGAGGGATTATGAGTGAAATATAAGTGGTGTAGATTGGGCCTTAACACAAGCCAATTGGTTTTGTGTAAGATGGGTTCAACCCCACTTGTGTACTCACTCAAGCTATCAAGCCCATAACACTCTCAAGGCCCACAGATTCTCTACAGTGACCTTACAAGTTCTAGTCCTTTACCTATAAATATAGGTTATTGTAAGCTATACAAGGTGAGTGAATAATATATGAATTCCATATTACTTTCTCTCTATCTTTGTTTCTTTTTCTCTTTGTTCATGCCATGTATATTCTTGTTGATTCATATTATTTCTAACATATTATCATCACGAGTTTGCTCTTCCGTTTTATTCGATATGTAGAAAAATACATATAGTGATGGGTATCAAGAAGACGCCTAAAATTTGATCAATGGGGAAGTTTACTTTTGTTTGAAATTTTATTATAATTGTTAATTTTAATTATTATGATTTCTTCATAATAACTTTATTCATTCCCTTTTATTCTTTTGTTGGTAGAATTTATGCACACGAGGAATGATGTTTCTTTAACAATGAATCGCAATTTCCTAGTCGGATTCATCCAAACATATGAATCTACTCATCTGAAATCATCAAGCAATTTTCAAAGTTTTGACTATTGGATTGTCAATGAGATTTTCTGAGGAATTTCCGTATAAACTATGATATAGGGGATAAAGGAACATGTTGGTAATTTTTTTTTCAATTTTATTGAATTGTATTTGAGTTAAAATTGAGATGTATAAAAATTGTTATAGTCGACTATAAAGATCCCGAAGATCTTTTTTGTAAAAGTGCTTTAAATAAGATATATAACCATTTGAAAGTATTAGACCTGGTAGCAATTTTCCACCGGAAGTGGAAAAATTAAAATTGATGAGCAATTTCACCTGAAGTGAAAAATAAAATTGGTGAATATTTTCGACCCGAAGTCAAAGAATTAATTTTATGAATAATCTCCACACAAAGTGGCATTGTAAAATCAATGAATATTTTCCACCCGAAGTGGAAGAATAAAATTGATGAACAATCTCGACGCAAAGTGGCATTGTAAAATTGATGCTTAAATTTTCCCTCGAAGTGGAAAAGTAAAATTGATGTATAATTACCACAAGAAGTGAAAAATAAAATTGAGGCCTAATATAACCACCAGAAGTGGAAAATTAAATTGATATGTTCGATCGTATAAATTTTCTAATATTAGTTGACGTCAAGGCTAATAAAGTCATTTTATACATTTAAAAAGGCCACATATTATTATAATGTTACCACAATATTGGGTAACATAAGGCTCTAGAAGAGTCGATATATATGTAATAAGGGGAAAACATTTTGTAAATGCTCCAGAACAACCAGAATTACTGTACCAAGGGATAAAAATTTATTCAATGCTCCAGAAGAGCTAGTTTTAAGGTACTAAAGAAATAAAAAAATTATTGAATGCTCTGGAAGAGCTAGTATAATGTGTTAAGGGGACAAACAAATTATTGAATGGTCCGAAAGACCCAATGTTAATCTACTAATGGGATGATTATTATGAATAATCTATTATATTACCAATTTCTCACATATGGAGTTTTAAAATATTCGCAGAAATGAATATTATTGAAAGTGTGCGTGAAGACATTAAAGAATGTCTTCATGGTACATATATTTTGTGGCCAGTTTAACTATAAACCAGAAGTTTATAGATTTAGATGCTTAATAAAAATTTGGCACAACCGACTAGGCAATCCTGGTTTGTTATTGATGAGAAAAATGATTGAAAATGCAGATTGTCATAAGTCAAAGAACTAGAAGTTTCTAATTACAAAAAAAGAACTAGAAGTTTCTTCAAAATAATGAATTATTATGTGCTAATTGTTCACAAGAAAAATTGACTATAAAACCTTCCAGTAGTAAGGTTGTAAATGAATCTTCAATGTTTTCAAAATGCATATCATGTAACATATGTGGACTAATTCATAGTTTTCAATGTATGCACTTCCCGAAGAAGTATAAGCACCAAGAGTTGATGCTTCAACTAAATGGTCATAACTCACATGTATGCTTTTGTATATCAATTGAGATTAAAATATGGAAATCCTGTAGAATATGTTCAGGTTTAAAATGGTATGATAGAACTATTTATTAAACTTCTGCAATTAATTGCATGACTATTGATTATACGAACAAATCTCCATACATATATATGGGGAGCTGCAATTTTGCATGAGCAACTCTTATATGTTTAAGACCAACAAGCTATTATGGTTATTTTTTCCCCCACAATTTGTTGAGCACAAGGCCCCTTAAGTCGCAGTTGCAAGAATGCGGAATAGCAACAACAACAAGAATCAACAAGAATCGACTAAAGTTGACTAGAGTCAATAAGAGTCGACTAGAATCGACCAAATATGCAAAGAAACTAAACAACCCACATAACACCAAAGTTTTTACGTGGAAACCTATCCGACGCGAAGAGTAAAACTACGGGACTGATAACAGAGTCCACCCCTACTGATTTTATTGATAAGTTGAGGGAAAAAGAACTCAACAAAGTCTTACAAGAGTTTACTTCCACCAACGTCTATCACTCAATGAGAACAAGAAGAGAACAAGTGAGAAAACACCGAAATGAGCAAAATAGACAATCTGTCCATGAACAGAATAATCTCAGAAACTCCAGTTAAAAAACCCAATGGTCAGTCTTTAGACAAGGATGTCAAAAACACTCCAACCAAATTTCACGGTGATCCAACGGGTAGAACTTTGGCGACCGTCCGATGAGTAAGCTGTGCGCAACTCTCCATTAATCTCACTTTTCACTCTTACTTCTTTTCTCTACCTAATGTATTGGCTATTTGGAATGCCAGAACATCAGCCACAAAGAGGCTTTAAATAGACCTCCAAATCTTGGTGAATAAGCCAAGACTCCTCGAATTCCATGCCAAGACTCTTCGTCTTCTACAACAAGACTCTTAATCTTCTACAAGTGTATGCATCCTTAATTATGACAAATGCATGAAACATAAAGTGCATGAATTTGGGCTAGAACCCCAACAATATCCCCCTTGAGCCCAAATTGAGGAAGACAATGTAACAACAACAACATCAAAATGATATCCCAGAGAGCTTACAACAAAGCTCCAACTTGCTTCCGAGAACAATCTTTGTCTATTTCTGCTCCATTTTTATCTATGTGGACTTTCCTTAATACCAATTCTTTTTCCTCAATCACATCTCACAACCAATGATATCTAACATCAATGTGCTTCATTCGAGAATGATACATGGTATTCTTACTCAGATCTATTGCACTCTGACTATCATAGAATACTAAATACTCACCGTGCTTCAAACTCAGCTCTTGAAGAAATCTCTTTGGCCAAATATGCTCTTTACAAGCTTCCATAGCTGCTACATACTCTGCCTCAGTAGTAGATAATGCTACACACTTTTGAAGTTTGGATTGCCAGGAAATAGCTCCCCTTGCAAAAGTAAACATAAAACCCGAGGTAGACTTTCTTTCATCCAAATCAATAGCCATGTCAGCATCTGTATACCCTTCAAGAATCTGTTTTCCACCTCCAAAACACAAACTAAGATTTGAGGTACCATGCAAGTATCTGAATATCCACTTCACTGCTTCCCGGTGAACTTTACCTGGATAGGACAAAAATCAACTTACCAATCCAAGAGCTTGAGCAATATCTAGCCTAGTTCAAACCATAGCATACATCAAAGAACCAACAATAGAGGAATAAGGAACAGACAACATACTTTCTTTCTCCTCCTGCGTTTTAGGACAAGTTCTTTTGCTCAACCTAAAATGAGCTGCTAATGGTTGACTAACTGGCTTGGCATCTTTCATATTGAACCTTTCAAGCACCCGTTCAATATACTTTTCTTGTGACAACCACAATTTGCCAGCCTTTCTATCATGAACTATCTTTATGCCCAAATTCTGCTTTGCCGGACCTAAATCCTTCATTGTAAATGATTCTAACAAACTCTTCTTCAAATTAAAAATCATATCTGAATCCTATCTAACAATCAACATATCATCTACATTTAATAAAAGGATGATAAATTTACCATTTGAGAACTGTCTGAAATACACACAAGGATCAGCCAATGTCCTCTTATAACCATTGGAAGTTATAAAAGAATCAAACCTCCTATACCACGGCCTTGGTGCTTGCTTCAGCCCATAAAGACTCTTCTTCAGTTTGCACACAAAATTTTCTTTTCCGTTTTCCTCAAATCCTTCTGGTTATTCTAAATAGATATCTTCTTGTAAATCACCATGCAAGAAAGCTATCTTCACATTAAGCTACTCCAACTCAAAATCAAGACTCGCAGCTAAACCCAAAATGGTTCTTATAGAAGTCATCTTCACAACAGGAGAGAAAATATCATCAAAATCAATCCCCTTTTTCTCATTTCATCCCTTGACCACCAATCTAGCTTTTCGCTTTACACTCTGATCGACATTTTTCTTGTTCTTGAAAATCCACCTATTTTTCAAGACTTTCTTTTCTTTCAGATGCTTCACCAATTCATAAGTCTCATTATTCCTCAAGGAATCTATCTTTTCTTTCATAGCATTCAACCAAGACCCTTTATCTTTACTAGATAATGCTTCTTAAAAGCTTTCTGGTTCTCCATCTTCTATGACAAGAATGAATTCTGAGCTTGGATATCTTATAGATGACCTTCTTTCTCTAGATGATCTTCGAACTTGTGTTTGTTCAGCCTATAGGGATGGTGGCTCCCCCTGCTCATGAATCTCTTCATCTTAAGCATCATAATATTGAACATTCTCATCATCATGTACATCAACAAGTTCTGGTGTATCATCAATACTAATCGGTTTTTCCTCAACATTGTCAGGTCTTGCTTCAATATTCTCACATGTTGGCTGCTTAACATAAGTAGGACTAGACACAGAAGGAACATCAATAGTATCAAAAGAAGATTCTGTGGTAGAATTATACCTTTTACTCAGAAACTCGACACCTCGCCCGTGCTTAAAGGATACTACACTCTGCTTCTCACTACTTCCTTCTTCTCCAAATCATAGACTCTATAGCCATACTCTTCATAACATAGCCAACAAAAATGCATGGTTTAGTCTTGGAATCAAGCTTTGATCGCTCCTCTTTCGGCACATGTATAAATGCCTTACATCCAAAGACTCTCAAATGGGCATAAATGGGATTACCACCCTTCCATGCTTTCTGGAATGTCAAGACCAAGAGGAATAGATGGAGAATGATTAATCAAATAAGTCACCAGGTTTACTACTTTAGCCCATAATGTATTAGGAAGATTAGACATTCTCAGCAAACACCTCACTCTCTCCATAATGGTTCTGTTCATCCTTTCAACTACACTATTATTTTATGGAGTACCCAAAACTATCTTCACATGTCTAATGCCATGATGTGAACAATAACCCTTAAATGCATTTGAGGTATACTCACCACTATTGTCTGACCGGAGACATTTCAACTTTCCACCAGTCTCCCTTTCCACTATGGCATGAAACTTCTAAAAAATCTCAAACACTTGACTTTTCTGCTTTAACAAGTAGACCCAAGTCTCTCGAGTCGCATCATCAATAAATGTGATAAAATACCTATTGCCACTAATAGACTCCACATCTAATGGACCACAAACATCGGAATGAACCAACTCTAACTTTCCTTCCTTCTCTGTAGATTTTCCTGCAAATGAAGCTCTATATTGCTTTCTAGCCAAGCAATGCTCAACAAGGGTCAATGGAGGCTCATTAATCCACAAGAATGAGGGATTCACCTGCCAAATGCTTTATCCCTTTATTCGTCATATGTCCCAATCTTTGATGCCATAAGTTGGGAGAATTCTTCTCTTCAACTGCATATATATCACCATAACATACTCTGAAGTATGTCTTATACAATGAGCAACACAACTCGCCCCAAGCAACTATCATTGAACCCTTGGATAACTTCCATTTGCCATCAGTAAAGGTGTGATTGAAATCTTCATGATCAAGAACATTTGCTGTAAACAAATTCAAGCACAAGTCCGGAATATGGCGAACATTCTTCAATGTCATCGTGCAACCAACATCCATCTTTACACGGATGTCACCTATACCAATAATGCTTACTGAGCTCTCATTTTCCATTCTAACACTACCAAAGTCTCCAGCTTTGTAGTTCAAGAAATATTCCTTCCGAGGAACACAATGATAAGAAGCTCCAGTATCAACAAGCCATTCAGAAGCCGAATCATCAACCTGATGACACTCATAAACTGTACAAAGCTAACCGGTATCATCAGCAGTCTTCACCACAGTTGCTGCAGTACCATTGTCATCTCCTCCTGATTGGGAATCTGGTTTCTTCTTCTGTTCACACTTCTATTTGAAATAGTTCTTCTTAATATGGCCATACTTATCACAATAATGGCATACACGAGTCTCCTTTCCCTCTCTGGACTTAGACCCTCCCCTTGATTTACTACGCCCTCTTGGACTTCTACTCTTGTCTCTTCCTCTATTTTCAACAACAAGGGCTTATGAACTATCAACTCCCATCTCCTTTCTTCTTAGCACTTCATTGAACATGCTTTCTTTGATCATATTCAATGAAAGAACACCATCCGGCGCTGAGTTACTAATAGTCACCACAAGAGTTTCCCAACTGTAGGGCAAAGAGCTTAATAAGAACAAAGCCTACAACTCATCATCAAGAACGATTTTTATAGTGGTTAATTTGTTGATAATATCCTGAAAGTCACTTAGATGTTCAGCCACTAAATTTCCACTTTTCAGCTAATTAACAAGCTTCCAAATGAGTGAAGCCTTGTTGTGAGTGGTCTTCCTCTCATAAAGACCTTCTAGCTTCTTCCATAACTCAGATGGGCCGGACTCCTTAAAAACGTGATTGTAGATGCTAATATCAATTCACTGTCTAATAGTCCCCAAAGTCTTCCTTTTCAACTTCTCCTATTCTTTATCTTCCATCTTCTCGGGTTTGACCGGTTTAGAACTTCCAACCTCGGTCTATCATAATCTATTAGATCAAATAGATCTTTACAAAATAGCATATCCTCCATCATGGATTGCCATATGGAATAATTGGTTGATGTCAACTTGACCATAGAACTATTACCATTAGACTCTATGATAACTCCGGAACTGATCTTTAACATATCTGATATCACTTATTGAGCACAAGGCCTCTTAAGTCATAGTTACAAGAATGTAGAATAGCAACAATGACAAGAATCAACAAGAATCGACTAAAGTCGACTAGATACAACAAGAGTCGACTAGAATCAACCAAATATGCAAAGAAAATAAATAAGCTATACAACACCAAAGTTTTTACGTGGAAACCTCTCCGATGTGAAGAGTAAAACCATGGGACCGAAAACAGAGTCCACCCCTATTGATTTTATTGATAAGTTGAGGGAAAAAGAACTCAACAAAGTCTTACAAGAGTTTAGTCAAAAAAACATCTATCACTCAATGAGAACAAGAAGAGAACAAGTGAGAAAACACCAAAATGAGCAAAATAGACAGTCTGCCCACAAACAGAATAATCTTAGAAACTCTCATTAAGAAACCCAACGGTCAGTCTTTAGACAAGGATGTAAAAGATCACTCTGACCAAATTTCATGGTGATGCAAAGGCTAGAACTCCGGCGATCGTCCGATGAGTAAGCTGTGCGCAACTCTCCTTTAATCTCACTTTTCACACTCTTACTTCTTTTGTCTACCCAATGTATTGTCTATTTGGAATGCCAGAACATCAACCATAAAGAGGCTTTAAATAGACCTCCAAATCTTGGTGAATAAGCCAAGACTCCTCTAATTCCATGCCAAGACTCCTCTAATTCCATGCCAAGACTCTTTATATTCTACAACAAGAGTCTTAGTCTTCTATAAGTGTATGCATCCTTAATTATGACAAATGCATGAAACATAAAGTGCATGAATTTAGGATAAAACCCCAACACATTTAGCTTTGGTAACAAGCCCATTACTTCTCATCTAAGAATTTTTTGTTTTGCAGTTTATGTGAATATAACTCCACAACAATGAACCAAAATGGGTCCTTCAAGGAGATTATTATTTCATATTGGATATGAATCTCCATTAACGATTAATTGAGCCTTTATAAAATTATATGCTTTTTGCAAAGATTGCAAATTTTATTTTGATGAAAGCATTTTCCTAAAATTAGGGGGAGAAAGTAAAAAAGATAATTTTGGAAAAGACAAATTTGTCTAATGCTTCATTGTTAATTTATACGGATCCTATAACTAGGGTTGAGCAAATGTCGGGTTGGTCCAAAAATTGAACCGAACCGAAACCCGAATTAGTAAATAAATGAAAACCAAAATCGAACCGAATATCGTTCGGTTCGGTCTAAACCGAACTGAATATAATACGGTTCGGATTTGGTTCGGTTCGGTTATAACCGAATTTCTCAAACTATATATTTACAAATAATTTGTAGTTTATTTTTTTGTTTATGGATTTAAACTAATTTTATTTCGATATGTGTTAAATTTAATGGCAATTAGACATTTAAATTTATATTTTCAACAACAAATATAAATACTAATATTAGTGGTATGACATGTATATATAATGAATTAGTGAATGAATTGTATTCCAAATAGGATTAGGATTTTCAAGTTGTAAAGTACATCAATTCTTTCTTAATTAGGATTACTTTAAGTTAAAATCGCCTATTTATTATTATTGTCTACCAATTAGAGTGTCACATGTCGTAAATATAAATAGAATTTTAGATATGATATAAATATATATATTTAAATATAACATTTATTAATGTATTCGGTTCGGTTCGGTTTTATTTCAATTTCTATTACAAAAACTGAAACCGAACCGAAACCCGATTTTTAAGAATTTTAAGAATCAAAACCGAACCGAAATAAATTCAGTTCAGATCGATTTGGTTTTTTTCTTCGGTTTCGATTTGGGTTTTGGTTCCAGTTCGGTTCTGCACACCCCTACCTATAACGGGATGTAAAATGCAGTTCTTGAAGAATAATTATAAATACCGCTATAACACGCCTGCAACATGGATGACCAATTGATTTAAAGGATAAAAATCCTTGAAAAAGAAAAATTCTCGTGAATAAAGGTAATCTCATTAAGGATATATGTACTAATACGCTTCCTGCAGAAGTAATAGCACTAGAAGTATGAACACCTGAAGTTGTCCAAAATGTGGATATTCAAATAAATTATATTAGTACCGAGTAATAGATGAAATATAGATAAAATGAATATAATCCATATTTTTTCTATAATATGGCAATATACATATAGTTTGCATGATATTTTCTATCTTTCTCATAGTATCTTTTATATAGTTTATGTTGTTGCAAATCTTTGTTATTTTATTCTTTTGTGATAGGTGCAATAATTTGTCCATGTCTTTTTGACACTAAAGGAAAAAGTTAATATGCACTTAATGAATGTTGTTATAGCTTATCTAATGATGTTTACATGAAAAATTTCTCAAGGACTAAAATTAAAGGAAAAAGTACGACAAATGAGAATTATATTCCATACAGTTGAAAATATTTATGCATGGATTAAGACAATTTGGATGCGCATTTGGTAAATCAATTGTCAAAGAAGATCTAACGACAATTTAAGAAGATAATGTCGCATGCATTGCTCATTTGAAGGAAGTCTACATGTAAGAAGATGCAATGAAATGCATTTCACCTAAATTTATCTTCGCTCGTGATCTTGAAAAGTATGGTGTATTCAATATTCAACAAATCAGCTCACACAAATATTTGGGAGATTCGTTCACAAAAACTTTACCTTCAGCAAATTCAAGAAGTTGGTTTACATTATCAGAACGTTTCATTTCAAAGTTTTTCAATAATCTTACGAATAGGAGGAGTAAATACTGTACTCTTTTTCCCTTAACCAAAAATTTTATCCTACAAAATTATCCTCGATAAGGTTTTTAACGATAATAATAATAATAATAATTATAATAATAATAATAATAACGACCGAGATACTATAAAAGTTTGACAGATGTAATAAGGTAATAATAAATTATTTGAATTATAAATATGAAGTTAATAATTAGAAAATAAAACATCACACACATTTCAAATCATAGAAAAATATGATTTAAAGTAAAAATTAAAGTTGCCCAAATGGAAATGTACTTAACAACACTTAAATGAATCACTAAAGTGATATGTGATAAGATCCATTAAATGATATTGAGTGAAATAATATTAGCATAAGATAAAGGTCACTTTATTTCTGATTCCTTGCGGAGTTGGAAGTTGTTAGTTGGCAGCTTCAAATTTATGGATCTTTAGCATTTTATTCTATTATTACTGTGTTTTGGAAAGTCGTATGCTTTTATTTGTTAGTACTATTAGTTTTCATTTGCCAAATGTTGAAAACCAATTTTTTTAATATTTACGAGTATCTTTATTAAAATAATTTTATTTGGAGTATAATCATAATTAAAGTTTATTATCTCTCCCGATAAATATATTTAATAGGATTTAAACCTTATTCTCCTCTAATTTATTATGTATTTTCAACTGAGCTATACATTATTAAAAAATGTTGAAAAGCACTTGAGTTTGACTAATGAGGTCATCATGATGATCATTTTTCAAATTGATAGGGTTTGCATTTGATTAAGGGCTAGTTTGGGTAAACTTTTTTTCATAATTTTTTTTAAAAGTTTCATTTTTAAATTTTTTTATAAGTAGTAGATTTTATTTTAGAAAAAATAAATTAAATAGTTTCTAATTTATTAGTATGAAGGATCAAAATGTATTGTTCAAAGTTAAAATATGTAGTTCTATTTAAAATTTGTGAAAATAAATTATTTTAATAATAATTTAAAAAGCAATACCAAACTGACCCTAACTATTCTCCTAGTTATCAATGTTTTAAAAATCGCTAGGTGCTAGTCGGACGGCCAAGATTTTCGGTGCCTAGGAGGGGCATGGGCGGTGCCTAGACGGATTTATAATTTTTTTTTATATTTATTAATAAATAAAAATATATATTTAACTAAAAAATAAATTATAATATAATAATATATTTCAAAACATATTTTAATATATATTAATATTAAAATTAATTCCTTAAAAACATAGTGTTATATAAATTTTTATGATTTATAGCGTACTATTTTTCGGTTTGAAATTCAAATGAAAATTGTGTGGTGAGAATATTTTGGTGTACATTAGTTATATCAATCGAATTACCTTTTTTGAATTAAAAAAATTGAACTATAGTTATTATAAGTATCGATATCTTAAAAATTGTGAAAAAAATAAAATTAAGATAGTGCCAAGGCGAAAAGAGTCAAATTAAATGATAATATATCGATCCAGCATTTAATAACGCACAAAAAATAAAAAATCAAACGATAAACCTTAAAATAACATATTGTAACACGAAAATTTTTAAAACATTATTAATTATTAATGTTATTTAACTCTGTGGCCCTACCCTACAATAATTATTGCTTAATTATATGAAATTAATAAAAACAATTATGTACCTTTTGTAAAAATTATTATACATTACTTTGCCAAGTTATTTTTTTATTATGATAGCATGACATTGACAACTATACACAAATAATAGATAGGAATTTAAAAACTTGCCTAATACATCACTAACGACATTTCATTGCTAATTGATTGCAATAATGATCAGTTGTCGATTCCGAAACTCTATTAATTTGTTACTTTTGGCTTTCATTTTCATTGGTTCAACAGCTTTCACAAGATCACATTTATTTGCATGCAATTGAAAATTGCATAGCGTCAATTCGGTCCCTTCAAATTTCAGATCCTGGACGATAAATAAAATATAGGATCGTATAGAATAAAAGGTATGTTCAATAATTTCAATAACAAGTTTTTTAAAAAATTAAAGAATTACTCTTATATTAAATATAAAAGAAAATCTTACCCTATCCTCTATGTAACTTATATTCATGACATCCCCTAATCATAATAAGAGTCTCAACTACTAATTTAAGACGTCTATCATTAACTAACGTAGCTACATAACTAATTTTATATACATTATTATATGTTAAATCGATATTATATATATTATGCGAACAACATAGTCAAACCGTTCCCCTAAAATTAAATTCACAAAATTTTCAGTATATATATATTAGTCATAGTAACTAAAATGACAATAGTTGAATATATATATATAGAAACAATCAAATATTTTTTTGAAATACATAATTATCTATGAAACTATTATATATCTTAATATTTTTTATAGTACCATATCATTATGATTAATGTACAAAACCATTAGTTTATCTCTAATAACATCTATTTAATTTTAAAATAGTAAGTTTAATAAATAAAAAGAAAAAAATATTTAGATAGAATAACACCTAAATTTTGTATAAACAGAGAAGAGAAAATATATTTAGATAACATACAATTTAATAATTTTGTAAATGAAAATATATGTAAAAATAAATTTGAAATGTTGTGAATAATAATTATTATTAAAGGGAAATTATCAGTTATGGCTCATTTGCCCAATATAAATATTAAAATAACTCAACAAAGAAATCATACCTTTTTAATCATTTTTAAGATTCCTTTTAACTCTTATACGCTCATTATTATTCATTACATGCATCATGCGATTAGAAAAGTTTTTTCTAATTTTTTTGCCTTATTTTGCATTTATTTCTCAAATCGTTCATTTTTTCGACATGTCGCTTTAGAGTCTTTTATTCGTCTCATTTTTATTTTCCAAACGCGATCTAGTGTGTATACTTTTTCCAATTTTTTTTACCTGTTACAAACCTAATATATTTCTGTTACAAATCTAATATAAGACTTATAACATATTTATAACAGATATATAATAGATATATATCAGTTCAATGGATATTGCAAATACAAAGAGACTTATATTAGAATTATAACACACACACATATATATATATATATATATATATATATATATATATATATATATATATATATATATATATATATATATATATATAACAATGAGTATTATAAATACAAAGAGACTTATATTAGAATTATAACAGATTTATATTAACTTTATAACAGATATATATCAAATATATAATAAATTTATACTATAAATTAATTCTGCCAACTAAAAATCAAAGTACTGACAGTTCTAATAACCAATTTAATCTGTTCCAACACTTATTATAAATGTTGATAAAAGCCAATAAACGGTGACATGTTTATTACCTGTACAAAAGTGTGAATAAAACTGTAAAAAGGGAGCGGGAAATTGAGCACCAACAAATTTGTAAAAAATATTTGATAATAAAAAAATAAAATAAAAAAAACTAAATTATACCCTCTCTCTCTCGCTCCTTCTTAATCGTGACTTTCCTCTTCATAGTCTCCTCTCTCACAGATCTCTATCATCGTTGACCTGTCCTCCCTACTCCGCCGTACCAGCTACTTCCTCACCACTCCTTCCTTACCAAGTGTGACTCCGATTCAAAATGGCAGGTTCAAATTCTATTCCACTCTTCCATTTCTATCTTCTAATCGATTAGGTTATACTTGCACCTCTTTGATTTCTCCTCTCTTCCATTCTTTTTCCCATGTTCACTGTTGAGGCAACAAGAACGACAAAAATTAGCAGAGGAGCAAGCACGAGTTTCAACCCTTGTGTTTGAAAAGCAGGTGTTGTAAGAGAAACTTGTAGATCCTGCTAGAAGACCTCCTAGTATAGTGCCTATTGAATCATCAATTTGTATGTGCTTTATTATCTTCCTTGTTCTTTTGCTTTCTCTTACTCTACCTCTTGTTTGTGCACAGTTGAAGGACCTAAAAAAGTGTCTGATCAAGCCTTTTCAATGTTAAGGGAATGTTTGCAATTGTTCTTGTTTTCAATTTGGAGTTGTTCTTGTTCTTGTTTTCAGTTTGGCTACCATTTGTGTAATTATTGCTTGCTGGCACCATATTCTAATATGATTAGTTTCTTATTGGCATCACTTACCATATTTCATCAGGATCATTTCTCTAAAATAGTTTCTCTATCCATTCTAATCCCTTGTGAGAAGGATGGATGAATTTATGGGTTTCAATTTTGGACTACTTTGTTGATACAAGTTACATAGCTTTGCAGGACGAAAAGGAGAAACTTGAAAAGCAGTTAGATGATATAGCTGTAGCAGTTGAAAGATTGGAGAACAGTAGACATAAGCTTTTAAAGGAGGTTCAGTCTTTACTTTCGTGTTTCTTTTAGTAATACCGATGGAAGTAATACCTAGATTTCAAAAAACGAGAGTAATCTCCTTGAAACAATGTCTGGTGAAAGGGAAAGTCATTGACGCTGCAATACTATCTTCACCAAATCGATGACTGCTCATGGGAACAACTCTAATTGATTCAAAACGGCAAGCGAAAATGGAATATGTGAAATTGGAATCACAACGATGGTGAGTTGAAACAAGATAAGGTGTGTTTCAGCTCTATCAATTATTACTTTTACTGTTTGGCATGTCAAATTTAGGGTATCAAATCTCTGATTAGATTTCTGATTTGGTGTTTTATTGAGTTCTGTTTTGGCTAAGGGAGAGGTGACAAAGTAATTGAATTGTATATTTCTTTAATTGAATTATACTTTTCTTGTATATTTCTTTAATTGAATTTTGCTTTGCTTGTGCTTCAGTTGTATGTACAAAGTAAATCATCTTCTGCTAATTAAACATTAAATTTAACTATTTAACAAGTGATAAAAAGTTTATATAGTAATGTTTGTTTGTTTATTTACATTCACCAACTAAGCTGCACCTAATAAAATAACATCTTGAGATATTCAGAGAATAGATTAAAGCATACTTGACTGAGCCACAATAGAACAAACAAGGGGATGAGCATACTTGACTAAGCTGCACCTAATAGAGTAACAACTTGAGATATTCAATTGTGTTTTAATCTTATCTTTATATCTTATTTGTAAAACTTGACTCTTAACTGGCGCTGAATAGGACTTCACTATTTTATGTTTGGGGTTTGGTCACTCTTTGGAAATAAAGGTGCTAATTGACTTGAACTGTACTAAAAGTAAATGTGCATGTTTACATTATGTATTTTTGTTATGCTTTGTTGGGTATATGTGGTGCATTTATATACGTGTAATTCAAGTGTAGAGATATTTATAGTAAAGTGATTCAAGTAGGTAAAACAAGTTAGGATGGATTATTTATGTTAAGCTTTTTTTGTTTTTTAGTCAGGTGGTTGCCGAGATTGGTAATACTGTCCAAACAAAGGTATTGCACTTGGTTCTCTTTGCTATATTCTTGTTCTTGTGTTTGCTTCTTACATGTTTAATTTATGAATTTATATTGATGCAGGATTTCATTTCTTGAGGCAGACAATAGCCCACCCAGTAATATGAGATTTTTTTTATAATAATGTCATATTGAGACTTCAACTTTGTAGTTTAAGTTTTTTTGTTTGGGTATGTGTATGAGATTGATGCTAATGGAAGAATCTCAAGGCACTCAAGGAATTGACTCAATATCAGTGAGAACAAGGTAATTATTTTTACATTACTATAAATGTAAATGAAACTTTATATTTACTTTTTGGAATTGTTAAATTTAAACTTTCCATTCATTAGTGCTTTTAATTTTTGTATATGTACTGGCTGTAGCTCAATATTTGTTGAGACAACCTCTAGTTGCTTCCATATCCGAATACAAGTCTGAAGTTCTGAGTCTAAACAAGAAAGACTTGAAATGTTTTATTAGGGAGATAGGATTATTCTCAAACTGTTTTCTGTCACAGCAGCTAGAGCCTCAATAATATTTATTAGTGTGATAGGATTCATATTTTGGGTAACTATCATTTGGAAGCTATTTTTGTTTCTTATTAATGTCCTTGGATTTTTATTTATCTATTACATGAAAAGTATTGACAACTGGTATTTCTATTTTTGGCAGAGAGATTCATATCTTACCTTCCCTACATAATGGACTGTTGTATTCCCTTTAGCACATCACGCATTCACAACTTTAAATCTCTGTAATTTCTTCAATAATATATATAAATACTTTAAGTTAAGGACAAAGAGAGATCAATGTAAAAAGTTATTTACCTTTCCCTTCTTTCCTTTGGATGACTTCTTTTTTACCAAAGGAAACTGCCTTTATAACTCTGAACTGATTTATTTTTCTTTTTTGTCAGAAACTAGCAAACCCCAATAGGGAAGCACCGTCCAAAGCAGAAATGTTAGTCGTTATGCATCAACGAAAAGATGGACATAATTACAAGTCCGAAACTGATGTGCTAAAATATCGAATCATAAGAAATTGCCTACTTTATATCTTGCTATCTGTTGGATTTTCTTATTGAACTGATATTGAGCTATTCTTTATCTGCCTAATTAAGTGCCTCATCATTGCAAATGAAGCTATAGTTGTCAAAAGCGCGAAAGCGCAGCGAAACAAAACCTAAGCGCTTCTATTCTGCTTCTGTTGTTCATCTCTTTCTTTCATTCTATTTGATATTTTTTAAGGGCCTGTTTAGCATTGCTGTCAGAGTTGCTGTCACGAAAACCTCCACTTACACACTTTTAATAAAACAACATATTTTGGCATTGGACAAAAGATATTGACTCTTAATACTAATTAATTGGGAACTGTCTGCTATTGATTTTTAGAACTTTTCGTGACAACAGCTTTGAAAAGCTTGAAAATAGAGCTTTTCAGAAAAGCAGTCTGGAAAAGTAATGCCAAACTGGCCCTAAGTCCCTCTATCCACAGTTTTGATTCTTTCTGTTTGGAGCTTTTGTTAGTTAGTTTAAGTTTCCATTTGATATTTGATACTTGTTAATTGATATAGGAAACATAATATTTATATAATTCTGGAGTTTTAGTTTTATGGACATAACCGGGTTTAGTTTTATGGGTTAATACATAATATTGTCTCTTTGTTTGGGTTTCTTTTTACAAGTTCTGTGATTTACCTAGTCTGCTTTTTTCCAATAAAGTGATTGGTTTTTTTACATAGATGCAAGACTAAGTAGGTCTGTGAGATAATTGACTGCTGAATATATATGTTACAACTTTCATATATAGATATGTAATAAATGTTTCTTCTTTTATACACTAAAATTCAAGAAATGTGTGCATCTGGTGCACATAGCGAGAATGTCTAGCAAATTTTGCATGGTGAGTCATCGCATGGACATTCTTAGCTCGTTGGTAGGCATGCATTGCAAAAAAAGCGAAGGGAAAATCTTTAGCAAAAACTACCGGGTTGGATGAGATAAAGCAACAACTAAGGAGCAAAATAGAGGAAGAGATGAAGGCGAAAATGAACCTAAAAATGGCATGGTTTGTTAAGAAGTTGCAACAAGAAAATTCCTATTTAAACCTCAATTTGAATATCTTTGGTGAGTGCTCAAGTGAGAATGATAATGCCTCCTCGAAAGAGACGCAAGAGTAATACTTGGCTAGTTGTTACAACACTACCTTTTGGATGTAACTAGTACTTTATGAATGTTTGATTAGTACTTTTTATGAATGTTATATTAGTACTTTATGGATGTAGCTTGCACTTTCAACTAATACTTTATGAATGTCATATTAATTAGTACTTTTTAGATTTAACAGGATTGCAATCATATCACAATATGATGATATAGACAAATGTTGAACAAAAAAGTGTTGGCTAATCTATAAAAATAAGTTGCTGTTGTAAAATTAAAAAGAGTTGGCTAATGTGTTAAAAGTGTTGTTAAAACAAGAAAAGGTGAAGTCTGAATATGTTGCAGTTTACATGATAAATTGTCGGCAAAAAAGAAAAATGTATAAATGGAAAGAGTTAGGCATTTCTAGTAAAAGTGTTGGCATATCATGTGGTAGTGTTATTTCCATATACATTTACCAACTCTAGAAAAATGTTACCAACAGACAGTGAAATGTTAGTAAAGGGTCTAGTGCCAACACTTTTTACTATGTGGCCATTAATGACCAAAAGTGTCGGTATAGGGACCTATGCCCACGCCGCCATATGGAACACCTTTTTTTTTGACAAAAGTGTAGCCATCTCCTCTATGATAACACTTTTTTGACATTTGTCCTCACTTTTTCGGTGTTGGCAGAGCTAATCTATGGTGTAGTAACAGTTCAATGAGCATTGCAAATACAAAGAGACTTATATTAGAATTATAACAGATTTATATTAGAAATATATCAGATATGTATCTGATATTTTTCTAATATTTTTTTGATATATTTTTGATATATGACAGATTTGTAGTAGATGTATAACAGATTTGTAGTAGATATATAATAGATGTATAACAGATACAAAAAAAATCCAAATTAGTGTTGAAACAAAAAAAAACGCAGCATATATATTTGTTTCTGCTGCATTTTATAGTAGATATATACCAGTTCAATGAGCATTGTAAATGCAAAGAGACTTATATTAGAATTATAATAGATATATAATAGATATATATCAGAAATATATCAAATATGTATCTGATATTTTTCTCATATAATTCTGATATATGACAGATTTGTGGTAGATGTGTCTTTTCCCAATACTCACAATAAAACCAGAAATAATATAATCACCTGAAGACAAGCAGCCTTTGAAAAGCCAAAGCATCTGTTGGTCCCTGTGTGTAGGTATTTAGGGTCAGAGGGGGGTGAATGACCCTTTTTGCGGAATTTTAGACTTTGAAAAGTCTTGTGTAGCGTTTTTGATTTAGATTCGGATTTATGTGTTCCGAATGATGCAGATATAAAATAGAGTGCATAGAAAGTAAAAACTTAAGGTAAAAGAAATCAAACACAAGGATCTTTATACTGGTTCGGCCCTGCCTACATCTAGTCCCAAAGGTTCCTTGCTCTGAGCTTTATCCACTAGTTAATTCCTTTCCAATTGGCAGGAATAAAGCTTTACAGTTATTTCAGGAGATTTATTCTTCTCCGGATGTAGGATATACCACTAGAAGTATCAACTCCTAGCTGAGTCCTCTTGAGCTTGTCTCCGGATGGTAACCCCTCTTCCGAATGTAGGATATACTACTATAAGCATTAACTACTAGCTGAGTTCTTTTACTTTAGTAGGATATACCCCTTAGATTCCACCCAAACCTAAGCCGAGTCCTATAGGGAGATACCACTTAAAGCACCAACTCTAAGCTAGATCCCAATCTCAATACTCACCCAAGTATGAAGATTTTACAACTGATTTTATCAAGGGGTTAGTTTTTGAATTCTTCAAGTTTATATCACACTTGAGAATTCTTACAAAAACAGATGTGGAATTTTTTTAGTTCTTGGAGGGATTTTATTCACTGATTGAGTTAGCTTGAATTCTTTTTGTAATAGCTTCTTGTGAAATCAACCAACACCTTCTCAACTTTTGAAGCTTCCCTTTTATAGGCTTTGATCATAAATGTAGCCGTTGAGTATCGTTTAGATAGATCTTTAATCTTCACTGTTGATTAGGTATGATGTGGCGCTTTCGGAGCCATTGATCATCCTGTTAAACTGAATAAATGTCCAATTTGAATTTTTGGGATTGAGGCTAAAAAGTTGTCAGTGATCATTTTGTTTGTATTTTAGTGAATCATTAACTTTTATGCCAATTGCTTTTATGTGAGCTGCACGCACCATTTTCATTGGTCTATATTAAAAAGGTTGTTACCTTTTTCTCTTTCCTGTGTCAGTTCTTTTGTCCTTTTCTAAAATGCGTGCTAGCTGTCTCTTTTTCAATATTCAAGACAAAAGGATCTTTGACTTCAGACCAAAATGGGAGGGAAATAAAATTTTTAGATAATTTCCTTGTCTTGATATTTGAGTCTTCTGAATGTTTTTTGTCTTAACTTATCCGAATGTTCTTCAGCCAGTCTTCTTGTTCCGGATGCTATTTTGAGAGGTTAAAAGTTTGTTTCCTTTCCAAACTTTGACCGGATGTTTTCCTTTGGGACTTAGGTATTTGAAGTCTTCAATATGTGTCCGGATGACTTATCTTGAACACTTGTGTTTTTGTTTTCTTTATGGACTTAAGAGATTATGTTTTTATTTTCTTCAAACCTGATATATATATGTTCTTGGATTGCTTTTTCCGAATCATTGTTTCCCAATAACATCAAGTCCTCCAATATTAATAATTTCATCTTCAGTTGCTTCCAAAGCCTTTACCAACAAACTAGGAGAAGGAACAAATATCTGAATCGAAAAGAAGTCAGTGTTCCTTATGTGTATTGAATCAAGCCTCCACCCAAAATACACAACTTTGTTGGTTGGTTGTTTTCTCAACAGATACAGCTATATTGATCCCAGCTGAAGTTAAAAGAGCAGCAATGCCCATTTGTCTCTACTGTATATGCAATCAAACTCAAATCTCAATTATCTGAGTACATAATCCACATAAAAACATGATTACAATTAAAATTAAAATTATCGTGATTATGTGTACGCAATATAACTTAAACTGCTAGCCAGAAAGATCCAAAGCCCTACTTCCCCTAAGATAACAATCAAAATTGTCATCACTCAGAATTACACAATTTAAAGACAAAAACACGTAACAAAATTCTGAAATCAAAATGGCAATAAACAGACTAGAAAACGTAACTTTACCTATTTAAACACCAAATACGGTGAATAAGAAGTGATCACCGCTGCGGATGAGAGTGAGAGAAACAAAGAATGAGAGAAGTGGAGGCAGTGGCGATGGGAAGTAGTGGAGTCGGCGACGATGAGCAGAGGTGGAGCAGTAATGAGCGTATTGTGCTTAATAACTTTTTAAAATATTCAAATTAAGTTGTACGCATTTTCTTATTGCATTTTAGTTATTATTTTATCCAAGTTGGTGTATTTAGGTGTTTTCCCCTTTATTAAATAATAGGTAAAAGAGAAAAATAACATAATAAAAGGGCCCAAGGTTGAACACGTAATAGATGATATGTTGGTTAAAAAAAAAGAGATAACAAGCACAAAAGAAGGGGCCCCAGGTACCAAACATGGATCAACGGAAAAGAGAAACACGGCTCAACCACTCATCCACTTCTTATAAAGTAATTATTTCTCTATTATTATATGTAATGTGAATATAAACAAGAACATAAATTATAGAATATAAAACAAGAGGAAGATGGAGAAGAAATAAGTGTAGAACATAAATCATCTCATTTCACTATTCATCAAATGAAAACATAACACCTTGATATATAGGCATTAGCGAGGGGAATGAAAAGGCATATGTTACACGATTTATTAGCCCATTTAGTCATCCGATTATTAAATATAATTAATATATTTATAACACCTCCTTTTTGGATGACTATGCAATATGAATATGCCTTATTAAAACCTTGCTAAGAAAAACTCAGTGAAAATGTAATACCAAAATGCTGATATTTCAAAATAGATTTTCATGTTCTGCAGCTTCAATCCACGAGCGATCAACCTGCAAAACAGACACGAACTTGAGGGCGATCGGTGGTTGCCCCGTGGGGAACCTTCCGATGCTTAAGTCAGTAAAGGGGTTTTGATGGAATTTAGTGAGAGCTTTTTAAGTTTTTCAGAATGTGTACCTTTGATTCTGACCTAAGGATCCTTTATATAGTGCTTAGATTGACCTAATTAGTAATTTGGAATCTTTGTTTGACTAGGAATGAATACGAGAATTATCCTTATTTGATATAGGATTAATTCCATTATTGTCGTAGAAATCCTCTTTGGTTGAGGATCCTATTTAAGTTACATTTCCTCTATATGAGGATTCCTTCCTATTCATCTGCTAAGGAAAGGAATAATATTCCTATTTACTGGTTATAGGAAATATAGTTTATTTAATTAGATTCTGTCCGTATTACATCAAGGCAAAACCTACCTCTAGTTGGTTATGAACTAGCTCGAGGCCTTATCTTAATGAATACCGGCTGGAACATTGTCCAAGGCAGGCCCTTCATATGAAGAGATCTGTTGTTTCTTTGAAGATGTGGGCCAGTCGTCCTAGTTTGACCCGATCTATATGACTGAGACATGTAGGGTTTATTTTACAAAGTTATCAGAAGCCTCCCAGCAAGTGTGAGAAGTTCTTTAGGGCTTCAGACTGCCGTAATTTAGCTCAATTCGAGTAGATAAGTTTAAGTGACATGGTCGATTCTAATCCATGCATTTTGTGAATCTTCCTTGGGAAGTTTGTGCCTTTATATATAGTGAGCGGTAGTCAGAATTTTGAATTTCGAAACGTACTTGTGAATGCTTGCCACGTGGTAGGTAATAATGATAAGTGACTCTTCATTTTTTACTTCTCCCCTATTTAAGTGCGAGGTGAATTCATTTTACCACTTTTGCAATTATTGCTCCCGCTAAGTAATTCTTCTGGTGATTTTCGGTGAGGGATTTTTCAGGCAATTTCTGGTGCACCGTTTTCTCAGCAATTTCTCCTTTCGCGTTTTACTCAATAAGTAAGTCCTTTTAATGCTTACTTTTTTTTTTAATTTTTACTGTGCTTTACCTAGGATGTATGCAAAACGTTTCTCTAATTCTTTGAAGTATGCCTAAAGAATAGTTCTCACATTTGTTATATTTTGGGTATCTTTTGTTTCACCGGAATTTGACTTTTAATTTTTCATAAAATCTTTGAAAATTGCCTAGTATCTCCTTCTTTTCTTGTTTGAAATATGCTTGGAATGTTTTGAGTGTTTTCCTTATTGTTCAAGAGTTTTGCCGGAGTCTGGGTTAAGGGTTCACTGGATTCTAGGTTAATTCTTCATGTATATAAATTTGATGAACTTGATAGTTTTTAGAAAATTTAGAATTATCCCTCCCGGCTGAGATAGAGCGTAAATCCTTTAGGACAGATGCCTTATGAATCTAATTTTTTCTAGGAGGTTGTTCCCTTTTTAGGCGGTCATGTCTTCGCCTTCTAGGAGTACCGGTTCCGTCGATAGAATGTTTGATGACTTGTGCACTAAGTTTCCTGACTTGGTGTCGAGATGTTACGTTAATGTAGATCCAACTAACTTTACTCCTAACACTAGGGTTAAAAGAGCAGTCGAGAGGATGGACCAAATAGAGGGGAATGCCACTGATGAGAGGAGGGCGTCCAATAGAGCCGCCTTAAGTTAGCAACTGCATTCATCTGATTCATCTTAGGCCGGGGATGCTAACGAGGGTGAAGAAATCAACCAACCTGTTTAGGAGGAGGTGCCGGCTCCCATACCTAAAGGTTATAGGGTGAAAAGAGTGGCTTTAAAAGGTAAAGCAAAAGTGGATCCCCATGAGCCAGTCCTCAAGGGGGCAGTTAAGGTAAAAAAGATGACTCTGCGAATTGAGGATATGGTGTCAATTATCCATGAGGCAGATGCGGAATTTGAAAGGGTGACTTTCCCCGTGGATGAGAGATTGCAAGGTTATGCTTCTGTCTTTGAATCAGCGTGTTCATAAACCACCTCCCGGGTGGTTTAGCATCTATTTAGAGCAGATATGGTTTGAATTCATACGTGGAAAGTGTTCCTAGCTCAGATTCATTCAAATGCTTAGGCTGATATCATTGGACATTACAAAATTTGCATTAATTTGGGACTCGGCTTTAATGCCAGTTATTTCAGGCGGGTGGCCTCTTGCAAGATGAATAAGGGAGAGGATCATCTGCATTTTTCTTACAAGAAAGGATTTTACTCTTTTACCAGGAAATTAGACTTAGTAAAGAACTTTAAGTAGTTTATTATGTATATATAAGTTAAGAAGGATGTGCCCACTTTCCCCACCCAATGGAATTTTACTATACTGCCTCCATTTACGGCACCAAAGGATGATCCTGATTTTTGAGTTGAAATGTTTGAGCGCCTGAAGAGGGGGATTTGGTCACTAGCACATATTTCTTTTACTTTTATCCATAGGCATAGGGTGATAGATTACTCATTTGAGTCGGACGATGGTTTTGAATATTATGTCTGCCCTCAACCGCCGGGTGAGTTTTCTTTCTCTAATTTCTCATTACTCTATTTTCAGTTATGTCTAGAGTTAAAGCCAAGATTTCCAATGCCATAGCTAAGCGGGTCAAAAATTTACAACAAGAGAATACTAGCCCGGCTCCCATGGAGTTAGCTATTCAAACTAACGAGGCTGCTGATGCAGTTTTGTTAGGTAAAAATTTTGAGGCAGAGTCAGCCAAAGGGCCTAAGCGCTAGATTGAGAAGGAACCAGAGACGACTATGCGAAAGAAGAAAAAAGCCAAGGGCGCCTATAAGGTAATGTGTTCTACCTATATTTTTATATAACTCCGATATCGTTTATGATTGACATATTGGTTTTTGAGTAGGTTGCCAGTGACTTGGTCGTTGCTCCTGAGGCGGGCGTAGACCCAGTCTCTCCCCTTAATACGGCACTAGTGAGAGAGGCCTTGCTAAAAGTGGCTGGGGATAAGGCAACTCTTAATCTCCCAGCCGTGTAGGAGTCCCTTTACGATGCTATTCCATTAGAGCGGGAGTCTCAATTCTATGAGAAGGAGGATTCTCTTACCCTGTCGGGTCTGCTTTTCAAGAACATCAACCAAGTCCGCTTCCTTTCATTTTACTTTATTATTTTACAAGTTTTTATACTTGTTTGTTGAGTGAGACTAGTGTTTGTCTTAGTCCCTATCTCTGGCAGCTGAGATGTTCCATCGGATGGAAGTTGAGGAGATGAATACTAAGAAACTCCAAGAAGCTATAAATAAGTGTAAAGAGATAAATGGCAGATTGAAGGAGTTGGACAGGAAAAATAAGACGCTGGAAAGTGCTTTAAAAGTTAAAAGATGATCATGCACTTCTCCATTCGGCTCATGAAGTCACTTCCACCAACTTGACAAAGGCCTAAGCTGATCTTGCCTCTTCTTGGCAGGAGTTTGAAGTGGCCCAGCTTAAAAAGGAGAAGGAGGAGACGGAGTTCGTCCAATCCATTGAAGGGATGGTGAACAATGGTTATAAATTTATCTGGATGGTGTTGGAAGCATGCCTACTTCTGTTGGGAACTAACAGTCAGATAGAACATGCATAACAGGCATGGCGAAAATCAAAATTTTGTCCCTGTCCCCAGGAACTCCTATCCATTGCATATAAATTAAATAAAGCCTTAACTAAATAATTCTCTTCCTAGGTTAGCATGCAAAAGCACTAGGCATACCATAATTCCAAATTATATCCTAGCACATTTATTTTATACTAAGCATTCTATCACTCTAAGCTATAACCTAGGCATGTTATAACTCTAAGCTATAACCTAAGCATAAAATAAACTAAGCATGCAAAACAACCTAAGCATAATTATTAAGTCTAAAAATGCTTAAAGAAAAAGACCTAATAATTAAAAGAGAAAGAAAAAGAACTTACCAGTTGAAGCGTGCTTTTGCAGAACCTTGCACAAGCCTCCAAGCGTAGGATAGCCTCTATCAGTATCCACACGAACCCCACCAACCAAAACCTCCCCGAGAGGAAGAACTAAGAAGCCTCGAGTAGTTGCTAGACCACTCCAGAAGCCTCACCCCGAATATATAAACTAGAGGTGCCCGAATAAATTCAGGCTCCTGAAAAATAACGTGCTCAATTACCCGAGAGATTTATTCTTTTCGAATCTCGCTCAGGATTTATATTCTGAGCTATGGTGCACTTTGAAAAGGGGAGGGGACAGCCTATTCATAGGCTTGGGGAGCAAAATTTTTCTCCCCATTAGCAATGTGGGATGGGTGTAAACTCCCAACCTACGCGGGTTGCACACGCAGATCCAAAGGATCCACATGTCACTCTCTCAAATGCAGCGTGCTATACACGCTGCACGTGGCAAGGCAAGCCCTTGTGGGCTTGCCTTGCATGTGAGCCGGGCCTCGCGGCCCATGCCTGAGCCCAGCTCGCGGTGCCCTTTCATGGGCTGCCATTGTGCAGCCCATGAACATGGGCTGCCGTAAACACTGCCTAGCAATGTTCGTGCACCTTTCGGTGTACTCCGCGCAACCGAACTTTCTACAAAATATTTCATACTTTCTAGTTTTAACTCGCCAATGCAAAATTCCTTTTTAATCCTTTCAAATAAATATTTATTTTTCGACTCTAATAAATTAGTTATCAGTCAAAATAAATTTTTTGGTCCAACCAAAATTGATCCAATCAATTATAATTTATTTATGACTCTGATTAATTAGTTACTGGTCAAAATAAATTCCTTGGTTTATCCAAAATTGATCTAATCAATTTTAACCCAAATAATAATCCAATTATTATTTAAGTTATATTTTTATAATAGAATAAATCTATTAGTTCTTTACTCAGTTCGATGAAGGTCCAATGTGTGTGACCTTATAGGATCCCGAAGTATTGAGCTGTTAAGGCTTAACCAACCCTTGTTATAATGGAACCATTGGCTCGATGCTCTAGACTGTGAATAGAATTCGATTACCTTAAATGACTGTAGTACGCCTCTAGAAAGGGTCTACCATCCCCCATTACTTAGAACATCATTTATGCTTATGACTTAATCGCGGTTAATGCAATAGTTATCCAGTGCGATAAATTCCTTCCATTCTTTAATATTAGTACCATCTGGTTTATAGGGTTCGGTTAAAGTGTTAACCCACTAATAGCGAGGTTACTCCCTAGTAGTTTGCTTGTTACCGAAGTATATTGCCTTTTACCATAGTGTGTTTGACTAGAAACCATTTCTATCAAACACATACTCTGATCAGAGGTTTATGGCAATCATCACTTCAACAAGTGGCCAGGTACAACTCCTTAATATATCTGGAGCGATGGATTCTTTCTGACTACTTAGCTTACCAACATGGTGTCGTCACTATACCCGTAATCACCCGTAACACCCTAAATTGTTAAGTGCATAGTAATGACCCAAAGTATAGCAATAGTACCGCACAAGTTAACTAGCATCTCAAGTATGGGGACATTTGCAAAGCTTATTGCACGAAGATAAACATTAACACATTGATATATATACCAAGTGTTTATCTTACTCCGGTCTCCAATATATCTCTCAGATATATCCATGTGTCAAACTTAAGGCACCACCTCCAGTATTTAGGAGATTAACTGCTTGGACCCTTTCCAAGAAAGTTGACCACATTAGTCTTTCCGCTTCATCAATATCCTTTCTCGATGAAACTATGACTATGGATAGTTTAAACATAATCATCATTGCATATGAAGCAGGTTCCACCAAATATAGTCCAACTATAATTTCTTTGACTTCATGCTAGGACACGTCAAGGACTTTTATATATATACATCAATGAATATATTTAACCATTCATAATATATATACAAATACAATGATATAAACAAAAGATCAAATGCCTTTATTGATTAAACAAATTATTTGTACTATTACATAATTAAGATATATCGCCCTAATTGTCCTAAGGGCATACATCATATCCAACAAACTCCCACTTACACTAAGGCCAATTAGCCATATGTCTTATCCATATGCTTTAACATACTGGTCATGTTTGACTTGAGTCAATGGCTTTGTCAGACCATCCGTGAGGTTCTGATAAGTGGGTATATATTCTAATCTTATTATCTTAGCATCAACAATCTCCTTGATTATATGATACTTTCTGGATATATGTCTGTTTTTCTGATGAGGCCGAGGTTCCTTTCCCTGAGCTATGGCACCATTGTTATCATAATATAAAGTAATTGGATCAACAGCCTCAGGCACCACACCGAGATCATCAATAAATCCCTTTAACCAGATAGCTTCTTTTGCTGCTTCGCATGCAACAATGTATTCAGATTTCAAGGTTGAATCAGTAGTAGTTTCTTACTTGGAACTCTTCCAGCATACCGTCCCTCCATTTAACACATACACAAAACTTGATTGAGACTTAAAGTCATCCTTGTCAGATTGAAAACTCACATCAGTGTAACCTCTAATTGTGAGGTCACCTTCTCGATAAATCAAGAACTCATCCTTAGTTCTTCTCAAGTACTTAAGGATTACCTTGACGGCCATCCAGTGCTTTTCACCTAGATCTGACTGATATCTGCTCGTAAAGCACAAAGCCTGAGAGACATCTGGCCTAGTAGATATCATAGCATACATGATGGATCCTATTGCAGACGCATAAGGTATATCCTTCATATGCATTCTCTCTTGAGCTGTCTTCGGACACTCAGCCTTAGATAGGTTTATCTCCTTTATCATCAAGAGATAACCTTTCTTAGAATGCTCAAGGTTGAACCTATTCAATACCTTGTCTATATATGTACTTTAAGAAAGGCCTAACAGCCTCTTGGATCTATCTCTATAGATCTTTATACCTAGTATAAATGCTGCTTCATTAAGGTCTTTCATGGAGAACTTTCTTGACAACCATACTTTAACATTTTGAAGAAGAGAAATGTCGTTTCCTATTAGCAGAATGTCATCAACATACAATACTATAAAAATGACTACACTCCCACTAACCTTCTTGTAAACACAAGGCTCATTTGCATTTAGGCAAACATCCAGTTCCTGAATTGTCTGATCAAACCTTATATTCCAACTTCTGCATGCCTGCTTAAGTCCATAAATGGATATTTGTAGCTTGCATACCTTTGAGCCATTCTGAGATGTAAAACCCTCAGGTTGTGTCATATACACATCCCGATCTAAATCCCTATTCAGGAATGCTGTTTTTACATCCATCTGGCAGATCTCATAATCATAATAAGTAGTAATGGCGAGGAGTATCCTTATAGATTTAAGCATAGCTACCGGTGAGAAGGTTTCATCATAGTCAATACCTTCTCATTGACTATAACCTTTTACAACCAACCTTGCTTTATAGGTAATTACATTACCATCCATGTCAGTCTTCTTCTTGAAGACCCACTTGCACCCATTTGGTCTAACCTCTTACAGTGCATCAACCGAAATCTAGACTTGGTTCTCGTACATGGAATCCATTTCTGATTTCATGGCTTTTAGCCATTTATCAGAATCTGAGCTTTTCATTGCCTCATCATATGTCCTTGGTTCATCATTCTCTGTAAAATATAGTTCCTTATCATCAGCAATGATAAACCTATATCTACCGGGACCTTATGAACATGACTTGATCTTTGCAATGATTGTGTTTTGACAGGTTATTCTTGGATCATATTCTCTTGTGTATCTAGAACGGGGTCAATCAGTTGATTGTTTGTTTCTTCCTCTTGAACTTCCAGTTCAATATTGCTCCCTCTGACTCTTGCAAGTAAGTGTTCCTTTTCCAAAAAGTGAGCATTTCGAGATACAAATACCTTTTGTGCTTCGGGTTGGTAAAATAGATATCCAATTATATCCTTTGGATATCCAATGAACAGACATTTGTTAGCCTTATCATTCAGCTTATCTAACACTATCCTCTTTACCATAACAGGATAGCCCCATACTCTTAAGTGACTTAGAGATGGCTTCTTATTACACCATCTTTCATAAGGTTTAAAATCAACTGATTTAGAGGGCACTCTATTTAATACATAAACCGCGCTCTCCAGTGCATATCCCTAAAGGGATTTACTGAGATCTGCTTAGCTCATAATGGACCGAACCCTATCTAATTAGGTTTGATTCCTCCTTTCTAACACTCCATGCAAGCTTAGTCGGTCTTACATTTCAGAGCCGTTTAGATAGATGTTTAGGTCTTATATTCACCCTTTCTTATTTGGCTTAAGTCATCCATTTTTAATCTGTGTTGGTCTTACATTATTAGTCAGTTTATTCATGTTTTAGGGGAAATTGCCACCTTAAAATGATTTTGTCTTAGTTCTAACTAAGTACTTTGTGTGAAACATTTAATTTGAGCTATAATTATGTTATATTGGGTATCGTGCCATAAAGTGTGATCAGTACTTGTTATAGCAAAGGCATGAAAATAATAATTACTATTATTAATAGGGATTACTTTTACTCATTTCAACATTATTTAAGGTCTTATATTTTGCCTTTTGTAAAATTGGCCAAGTTTTATGCTTAGTCTCTTTTGGCGGTTTTATTTTAGCTGGTAGCCATTATGGCTTTATATTGATTCAGATCTTAGTGCCATCTGAATTTATTGTTTCTTAGTTTTAACTAAATTTTACACATGATGTTAAACCGATTCTGTATCATAAAATGTGTAAGCAAAAGAATGCTTTTATTAATAGTAAATTGAGTACAAGTCCGGGAATTCTATGCATTCGGATAACTACTTGAGGGGAGCCGCCTCATTAAAAACTTCCTTAAGGGAAAAACTAGGGGGAAAAAATACTTAAGGAAGGAAAAAGAGTATGGCTGCTAGAGTCCCTAAGTATCTACTGTATAATAGGGTCTAAGATTGGCGATGTTCCACGTGCGAGGAACCTCTCTACCTTTCAGAGTTCCTAGCTTGTATATAGCTGGCCCAATTACTTTGAGGATTTTGTAGGGGACCTCCCAATTAGCACCTATCTTTCCTTTACCCTCTTGAGCTTGTGAGGCAGCTGAATCTTTGAGAACTAGGTCTCCCTCCTTTAAGTTGATTTCGCTGACTCGATGGTCATTATATCTCATGATTTTGGCCTTGTATGCCGCCATAAGGATCCATGCTCTCTCTTTTCTTTCATCCAGGTTATCTAGGTGGTATTGCATGTTGATGTTATTATGAGGTGTCGATGATATGTGGGTCTCTTAGCGTTTGTGTGAGAGCCGGGGCCCACTGAGGGTTTGGTTGGGTTTATGCATGACAAAACATTTTTAGTTAAAGTTTGCACAATAAGCCAATTTTAATGAATAAAAGAATTGAGACCCAAATCTCAATACAGTTGATAGAGTCACCACCCAAGTTGTCTACTTGGGAAAGAGTTTTAGTATGGTTCCCTTTGGGCGGGAGACTTATACATATTGGATGAGAGATTCGGGTATCAGATGAGTCACTTATTTCTTATTTAGTTGATTCAAAATTACATTCACCTCAGAAAATCGTTTTATTTTTCATCATTTAGGGAATTATTACAGAAATCATATTTCAACACTCTTTCACACTCGTTACATGCGTTTACATATTACAATAAAGCATAAGTAATAAATAGGGGGGATAAAAATTACAACCGGGGGGAAATGGGGGAAATTGCAAAACGAACCTATACATTTGTTCTAAGTTATAAAACAAAATGAAAATAAATTCCCCTGTATCCATAGATGTTAGCACAGTTTATAGCACGCAATAAATCAGCACTTCAGCGTATTTTGTTGTGAAAAGCATCTTAACTCTTGTGGGTTGATTTACCAAATTATTAGTGAAAATGATCGCATGGCAAATGGTGAGTTAGGTTGATTTTAACCGATTAATAGTGAGTTCAGGGTTCTACTTAGGGGTCGGTACCCATACGGATGGGGGGGTACCCATACGGGTAACAGGGAGGACCAGTATGGATGTGGTGTATATGGGTCATGTCTGGCCCTAGACAGAAACTCAGTTTAGTTAAGTTACAGATCAATAGATTGGTGGTAGAAAAATAAAATGAAGAGGGATTTCCTTCCATATGAGTACAGCGCACCAAATTGATATCCTTGGGGATATATGGTGCCAACAAGGCTCATACAGGTTAGAACCAGACCCGAAACAAGAAATGAAAACAACAAATATAATAGAAGTAACAAGCAATAATAATAATAAAATAACTGAGATGTGAGTCTCTTTGAAACTCAGAAACGTTACCTTTTCAATGTGAATCGACTTTGAGGTGATCCTTTTACTGTTGAGAGGGCCCGACCAAAGTAGATGGAATAGGACTATTTAGGTGAGTATTTGTATGGACAGAACCTCCCCTAAACCCTAATAAAAAAAGCTAGGAATGAATAAAATGTGGATAAAACCTCAAGGAAAGGGTTTTCTCCCTATTTTATACCTCCTATACCCCCACTATACCTTTTCTATACCTATAGAAATTGCTAGAGTTTTAGTATATTTTGATATAAAGAATGTGTGTGTAAAAATTGAAGGGAAGGGCCCTTTTTATAGGGGAAGGAGGTCTGACGCAATAAATCACATTTAAGACCTGCCTTTTCCCGAAATAGGAAAGGATTTCCTTCCAAAAGGGCTTGTTTAGGCAATAAGAGTACCCGTACAAGTCCCTCAGGCGTATGGAAGGGATGACCCGTATGGGTCTCCTGGTGGATCTGTAACACCAGGATGTACCCGTATGGGTTCCTAAAGGTAGACTAGGTCTTCAAACCTTGGCCAAACTCAACTCTGCAGTAATAGAAACACCCTTGATGGACAACACCTGAAAGACATTGCATCATATAGCTCTCATCATTGTTTCATGAGAAGGATCGTTAAAATCCAGTGCTCACAAACTGCCCCTCATAGGATCATTGCAAATACGGAACTATATGATCTCATGATGTAAGCGAGGGTTTAGAAATCATACTTGAGGTGATGATATGGGTTAGTTCCTTTCTTGAGGCAAACTTCTTTCCTTTGCTGACGCGTACCCCTCATAACTCTATTGGGGAAGGTATATGTATCCTTTTCTTTAGGCGGATGACTTTCCTGACTGACGTATCCCTTTCTTAAGGCGGATGACTTTCCTTGCCAATGCGTATCCCTTTCCTGAGGTGGATGATTTTCCTTTTACTACTGTGCATATCCCGTTCTTAAGGCGAATGACTTTCCTTTTGCTACTGTGCATATCCCTTTCCTGAGGTGGATGACTTTCCCTTTGCTACTATGCCTATCCCTGGTGACTCTGCTTAGGGAAGGTGTGTATCCTTTTCTTAAGGTGGATCAACTTTCCTGACTGATGACGGTGTATCCCTTTCTTAAGGCTGATGACTTCTCCTCGTATCCTTTTCCTAAGGTGAATGACTCTCCTGCTGATGATGATGTATCCCTTTCCTAAGGCGGATGACTCTCCTGCTGGTGTATCCCTTTCCTAAGGTGGATGACTCTCTTGCTGATGATTATGTATCCCTTTCCTAACGCGGATGACTCACCTGCTGAGGAATTTTAAAAAACCTAAAAAGAGACAACAATCACACCGAGTTAGTCGTTGTCTAAGCAGACACCTTTTTATTCTTAATTGACTTTTGTGAGAACAAAAATATTTTTGTCCATTCAATTAAGAATAAATAAGTGTGGATGTGATAAACTGAAATTCTGTGTAAGAAATGTCGGGTTTGGCCCGATTGATGTTATGCTTATTTTGCCACTAGGGAATGCTCCTAGGGTAAGTGCCCCTAGGGTCTACCAAAACTGCTACTAGAAAGTGGGGGGATGCCCCTAAGATCTGATGATTCCATCATTGGGGAGTGGGAGGATGCCCCTGGAGTGGTGGGGAGGTGCCCATGGATCTGATTCTACTATTGGGAAGTGGGGGAATGCCCCTAGATTAGTAGGGGGATGCCCCTAGATCTGATTTTGCTACTAGAAAGTGGGGGAATGCCCCTACATTTATGGGGGATGCCCCTAGATCTGATTCTGTTATGGGGAAGTGAAGTAATATCCTTTAGCAAAACCTCTTCTGCTGGGGAAGAATTTCCTGGAAAGATTTGCTTACGGGAAGAATTCTTGTGCTAGTATAGACCTGTGTATAAAAATCATTCCTATTAGTGATCAGTTCAAAAATGGCTTACCTTGATTCTTGATTGACTTTTGTGTAAACAAAAATATTTTTGCCCCTTCAATCAAGGATCAAGGTGAGCCTAGGGGCTTGTCCCCAAATATAATGAAAATGTAAGGTTGAGAGGGAGTGAGGTTGGCCCCGAATTTGGACTGGATGAATTCCTGGTGCTTGATGTAATGCTGATGCAAAAATTAGCCTCTAAATAGCAAGAAGGGACCCTTACGAGTGGGCCAGACCTGTACAGGTAAGGGTCTCAGAAAAGAGGACCCGTATGGGTGGGGTGGAACCCACATGAGTCCCTGATGAATGGGTTTAAAAGGAAGACAACCACCTCATCTCCCGCCTCACACTAAAACTTCCCACTTTGCATTTTCCAGCGGTTTCTCCCTCAGGCTTGAGAACTTGCCCCTGGCTAGCGATTCGGGGCTTCAAGAATGCCCGATTTCCTTTAGGTATGCTTTTTGAGAGAGAGACTCATTTTTGGGGCTTACTCCTATCTTTGAAGTCCCTTTGATCCCTCTTCTACTGAGACCCACGCCTCAAAAGTCTAGGTAATTTTATTCGATCCTCCGATTTTCAATTTTGAACTTTTGGCAATCTCTTGGATTTTGGCATGATTTAGGGTGTTTTTGGACCTTGGAATAGAGCCTGATGCATGTAACTTTAGCCTAGGATGCTTTTAGGATTGTTTCAGATGACCTTTGGTTGAGATTGTGTGATTTTGGATTTTTGGGAATTTTACCCGCATAGAGACTGCTTGTAGGGGACCCGTATGGGTAAAGGGGACCCGTACTGGTCTCATTTTTTATACGAATTTAGTTTGAGGATCCATACGGGCGGGGCTTACCTGTATGGGTCCTGTCGTTAGGGACAAAACCTTGTTTCCTTTGATTTCTGCAATCCTTTTCTGATTTCTAATTTATTAGTTATATTCTAACCCTATTAAACTATAATTTTGTCTTTACAATTCTAGTACAAGACCGTGGGGGCTTTGAGCTTTCGCATGAAATGGTATGAGGAGATTTATATCATAAGAGACACGGAGCTGCTAACCCACATTGATTCCTTCGAGTTTAGCAACATTAATTGGGCCATCCCTTAGGCCCCTAAGACACTGGCTCCTGGTGCGTTTTAACTCTGATGTAGAGGTGGTTGGAGATGACCCATACTTTCCATTTGCCTATCGGGGAGGTCACCATTACTCCCTTAGATGTGTGCGCCACCACCGGCTTAGAGTAGAGTGAGGAAGTGGTCCATTTTGATGTATATTCCAATCAATGGCACTCTTGGCTTGAGGTGAAGGCCTATATTACTAGATTCCTTATGCTTCTTCCAGGTGGGATGAACAAGCTCAAGTACGGGGACTTGCATATTCACTAGATTACGCAGCTAAGGCCTATTACGGCGGATAAGAGGGACCAGTATGCTCAATCTTTCTTGCTGGCATTGCTTACCACTGTCTTCTTTTTAGTCTACTCCAGTAACCTCAACTATGGTCTGCTCTTTACTGTAGAGGATCTTGCGGCTATGCCTCGCAAGAACTGGTGCTGGGCTATTCTAGCATAACTATACTATGGATTGGACGTAGGGGTTCGGGGTGACCAGTATGAGCTCTAGATCCATCTGATACCGTAGGTAAATCTCTAACTGATCTCTTGTGCTTTAATCCTTTGTCTAAACTGTATTGTAACTAATTCTTACTTTGTCTTGCAAATTTGGGCTTTTGGGCATCGGTTGATCTCTAGGCCAGGATTGCCCATGCAACCTGAGGTGCCGCATATCATATCCAGATGGATGGGGCTTTGGCAAAATCAGCCCTTGACTACAGCGCAGTACTGAGAGTTCTTACGCTAGCTGCACTCAGATCAGGTAAGCTCCTTCCCTATTCAACTTGTATTGTACATTTCGACAAACCATTAGAAGAAACTGTATTTACTCGGTTGTGATACTCACAGTGCATTCATTGGTGCAAGTTGTTCGAGACCCATGGCAGAGATCGACCACTTATAGAGCCATCGAGTGGATGGGGGCCGGTGTGGATGACCGTCGCTTTGTCCTAGAGTCACCACTTTCTTATGAGTGGTATTTCGGTAAGCGGGTTTGGGGGTGAAGGACCAGTGCCATACTGGAGAGACCAATTCCTCCCCACATCCCAGCGGGCATCTTTTGGCCTCATCTCATACTATGGACTAATCAAGGACTGTACTTACTGGGTGAGGGGGCTCGTGTGCTATCTGTAGAGGGCTCCTACACTGAGTTTATCGATTCTACCCTCCTGTCACCTTATGATAGGATCCATCATGAGGATGAGCCCCTAGAGTTTCACTAGAGCAATGGCGAGGATGATGATGATGATGATGATGATGATGACGATGATGAGGGCGGACCAAAGGGTGACCGCGGGGGTCCATCTACAGTCGGGGGTGCCCGAGATTTAACTAGGTTAGCTACTCCTTCTTAGATACCCTTCTAACTTGGTCTTCGTGAATACTTTACTGCTTTCTGTAATTGATTGTGATATGGAACCTGGATCTTCATTGCTTATAACCTCTTATTTCTATACAGAAGAGGTCTGCTACTACTGCTGCTGCCCCTAAGCCGCCGGTAAAGCAGTCTTGAGCCTCCAAATCTATAAGGGAGGGCATCCTTTAGGCTGAGTTGGTTACTTTCTTCCTACCTCTCAACCACTCTGGGAATTGGGCTATCAAGAAGCTCAAGGAGTCGGTCCAGCCTATCGGTTTCACTCCTTCTAGCTCCACCCATGTAAGGAATCCTTTACCTTGGCCTTTTGTCCATTACTGCTCAAGATGTCTCATTCTGATGTGACCCTTTCCTTTCAGGTGACCATTTTCGAGGCTACGATGATATCTTGGGGTTATTTTTCAGTGTGGGATCTACTATTAGTCCAGGAAGCACTAGCTTCGGTAAGTGTCTTTTACTTACAAAATTTTAACAAACTATGCATCCATGCCATGACATTTATATATGTGTACTGATCTTATGGTTTCTATTACAGACTTTACTGGCTATGGAGTAGAGCAGATATGCCTAGGATTTGTATGCTTCTGAGAAGAGAGCCAGATTTTTAGAGGAGCAGCTGTGGGTAGCCACTACTAAGGCTGATCAGGCTAGGGCTGAGACTGCTCAGGCGAGGGCTAAGATGGAGACGCTAAGGGGTCAGCTAGCGAGGATGATTGAGGAGAGACAGACGCCGGTTCGTTCTGATGATGAGTCCGAGGATGATCTTTCTACATATTTAGTGACTCAGAGAGGCATGGATCAACATGTTGAGGGGAGTGATGCTATCGGGGCTGTTGTAGGGACCTTGGAGACTAGGGCCCCCGCCTAGCCGGCTACCGGTACTAATGACCCTAAGGACCATATGACTGTAGACATGGATGATCTGCTAGTGGTTACTCAGGGCCAGACTCAGGAGGGCTACCTGGCATAAGATCCCCCAGCAGCTTAGGTTATAATTACTTCTTCTGAACTTGTTGGTACTTTTTGGGCCCTGCGTGGCTTGTTTGATTGTCAACTTCTGAATTGGTACTTTTGATATTTCTTTTTTTTATGCATGTGGTTTTTTCTTGAGTTGAGACTATTGAATATTGTTGCTTTGAGAACCCACATTCTGTCCAATGATTTTACAGTGAGGGGATTGGGTGATGTTTAAACTTTTGCATAGGCCACTCAATGCAAGGGGACCTATCTAACATTTTATTTTTCTTTTCTTTTTGTCCTAATTTTTGCCTAAGCTATCCTTGACTACTTATCTCAGTGGACCTTTTTCTTTTTAGCTTTAACTTTTGCCTAGACCGCCCTTTTAGGTTTTCAACCTACCAAGCTTTTGCCTTAATTTTTGCCGAGACCGCCCTTTCAGGTTTTCAATCCCGCAGGCAGTCTTAATTTTTTCCTGAATTATCCTTGACGGCTCAACCCAGCAGACTTTTCTTTTTGCCCTAACTTTTGCTTGGACCGCCCTTTCGGGTTTTCAATCCAGCAGGCTTTTCTAAATACTGCAAATGTGTGATAAATGCGAATACAATGATGCATAACACGTAGAGAAAATTGATGTTCACATACCAGCAATTATTTCACCTAAAGACATGCATGCATTCATAAGACCAAGATTGTTGGCAAAATCATAACATGTTCATTGATGAGATTAATTTGAGTACATAGGAAATGGTAATAATTTCCAATGGTTAACCCCTACAACCTACTGGTCTTTCGTAGATTTTCCAGAAAGTAAATGAAATTTTTCTCTCGATGCTCTAACTTTTGCCTAAGCCATCATTTTTGGGTTTTCACCTTAGCAGGCTTTATTGAAGTACCCTAACTTTTGCCTAACCAGTTTGTGGAGTACTAATTAGCGGGCTACACCCTAATTTTTGCTCGAGCAGTAGAGGACCGCTCGCTGGGTGTTTTATTCTTTATTTCTTTTATTCTTTGTACTATTTTTTTATGATTTAATTCTTTTGACCTAGACATGATAACACTTGATTTACTGGATTCACGAACTCATTTCCATCCATATCCATAAGCTTGATTCCTCCTTTACCAAGGACTTTCTTCATGACGAATGGTCCTTCCCAATTAGGCTTGAACTTGACCCTAGCATTAGTGTTGACCAGGCGCGGTTGCTTGAGGACCAGATCACCGGCTTTGAGAGGTTGTTTCGGGTATCTGATTCTGTTGTTATAAGCTCATGCCATGCACTGTTGGTACATGTAGAGCTAGTTAAGTGCCTTGAGTCACTTTTCATCTATCAAATTCAAATGTTCATACCTGGCTCTTACCCAATCTGATTCTTTTAACTATGATTCAAGTGCCACTCTTAGAGATCTTACTTCTGTTTCAACTAGCAACATGGCTTCCATTCCATATACCAAGGAGAAAGGTGTTTGATCAGTGCTTACACTGGTTCTATACCCCGAAACTGCGAATGGAACTTTATCAGCCCAATCTCTATAAGTAGCTATCGTTTTTGACAAAATCTTCTTGATTAACTTATGATCAGCTTCCTTTTAAAGCTTTTAAAGGATTTGGGCATTTTGTACCCCAATATGTACATTCTATGTTGTTGGTGTTTTTATGAGTCTTCTTGGTATTCTAGTGTGCTTCTATATTCTTTTCCTCTCGTAAAGAAGGAAGGACCTAGGCTAATTGTTATCATGTTTGCTAAGCACTTTTATTATCTATCTTTTTCCGATAGGGGTCAAACCATTGGACAGTGTTACCATTGCGTTTTACTCAAAGTCAACTTCATTAATGAATATGATGGTATTTGAAGAATGTTGTTGTTATAAGTGCATGATGTCATTTAGGATGAAATACTCAAGTAAGATGTGAATGATAGGTGCATCAATTTATTCATGACATGTTAAAGATATAGATACTGATGTTACAACTTATTCATGATATGCCTTATAAGCAGCATTGTTTGCATAAAAAATGTTTGCAACATTAAAAATTACATCATTTGAATAATCCTCCACAGGCAGAGGGTCTTGTTGATTGACAGCTAAACTGGTAGTCCAGGCATGTAAGCGTACTTGTGTTTCCTCTACCACTGCTTTTGTTAAGTTCTTGACAGCCTTATTGATGGGATTGCCTTTCTCATTCCTTTACCAATTCTTCCTCATAAGAATCGCTAGTGCTTTAGTGATGGACTCGATTTCCTTATTCATTTAATCTTCTTCAGAATTCCTACATACTTCTATAGAAACTGAGGTTTCAATTAGGCAGCCTTTCATGAAGTCATTTACATCATTGAAGATCTCAAAACTAGGGACACTTTTACCACTAACTCGACAGGTTCCTCTTCACCTGTGAAATCCCTTTGCTTGATTTCAGCTCCTATTATGACGCAGGACTGAGGCTTAGACTATTTAGCACCAGGACCTAGTCTGAATGGCCATGGAAGAGGTGAGAGGAGTTCCAGCATTCCCTAAAGATTCTTTTTGAGTCCTTTACCCTTTACATGACCCTACTTCATCATCGTCTTCTCAATTTTGAGTGATATGTGCCCCTTAACCAAAAATTTAGTTCCTTGGTGAGCTACAGCCACCCTAGATTCCTTTTCCTCGGCTTCCATAGCCACTATAATGGACGGTTCATCTGCATCAATGGTTACTAACTTGCCACCATGGATGAGTTTAACTTTCTGATGAATGGTGGAAGGGATATCCCCTAATGCATGGAGCCAAGGTCGACCCAACAGTAGCGAGTATGTGACAGGAATATCGAGAATAGTGAATAGGACCTTAGACTTCACTTCCCTAATTGTAACTCTAGCTTTGAAGAACCCAATGACACTCCTCTTTGTATCATCATATGCCCTTTTAACAGTATTAGACTTTTCCAACATGGATTCGTCCAGCCATAAGTGAGGAAGAATTTTGGCAGGGCAGAGATTGAGGGCGGAACCATTGTCCACCATAACACACGGGATAGAACGATCAAAGATTTGCATCCTAATGAAAAGTGCCTTATTATGCTTGTTCCCTTTGGCTGGGAGGTCTGATGGATAGAATTTGATGGGTTCAGTCTGATCAGTAAAAGATCCCCCTATAACTGAGAATACCTCAACCAGAGTAGTAGACGGTGTAGCTTCCGTGCTCAATAACTTTTCTATTAGACCCTTGCGATTATCCTTAGAGTCAATGAGGCACGGGCATATTCTGTACTTAGCAGGGGTAACTTGCAATTGCTGGATGAGAGGGGTGACTTTCAAATCTTTCTTCTCATTACCGGTTGAGGTTTAAGTTTCAATGGCGGGTGTAAAGATTGGGCCCTGATCGGTACTTAGAACGACCTGAATATCTACATCTTTGCCCCTTCTTCTTCTTAGGAGAGGATAAGGAGGAATCCTTCCACTTTGAGTGATATGCAACACCCCATTTTTCTCGTAACTTCTACCTTCAAGGGTTTCCACCAATAAGGTAGGTCCCTTGAGATCATCATTCTCTAATACATAAGCATCGATATCAATTGGTACAGGTTGCACCAATATAGCCTCCTCGTCTCGCACTCCTTCTAACTCAAATGCATCGATTTCAGTATGGGTTGGCTCTTTTGGTAAGGCCACTATCGAATGGACCATAGGATTAGCTTAAGAGATCATATTGAAGATATGGTAGGAAGGCAAGCCTGATTTAACAACTATAACCTGTTTCTTAAAATTTGGCAGGGGGTTATTCATGGTGATGGGTTTAAGCCCAGGTTCCTGAATCTTCTTATCCCTAATCAAATCGTGAATAGCCTCAAGTAGATCCCTATAGGCTCTAGTGCCATGCCCCTTACTAACGTGATAAGCATAAAATTGATCCCTATCTTCAAGTTTGGGTGGGATATAGGGCTTGGTGCTCTGAAGAAGGCTGAGTGCCCTCAACTTAGTGAAGATGGCCAGCAGAGATGCTTTCTAGGGGGAAATACCATCTTTGATGGTATGAAAAGCAGCCACCTCTTCCTGTAACACAGTAGTTTTAAGGTCGGAACCAGATTTTGACTTAGAAGCCTGGGCTGGGGCAAAATGGTCATTCTTTTTAAACCAAGTTTTGGCTGGTATACTCACCCTTTCTATTTCCTCGATCCCTTTCCACTTCTTAGCTTTTTCAAAGACCTCAATGTAGCTTGAGAATTTATCCATACTAAGAAGCTTATGATAAGTTGGTAGGGCACCGTCCATCAATTTTACGATCATCTCTAGGAGACTTAGCCTATCCTTCAATAGAACTTGAGTGGCTATCCATCTTTTGAAGTAGGGTTTGAACTTCTTATTGGCGGCCTGCTTGATAGCCTCTAAATTCTATATGGTAGGTTTAATGGTGGCATTGAAACCATACTGCTCGATGAAAGCCTCCGATAAAGCTTTTTAATTTTTGGTTACCTCATTTGACTGAGTGTTGTACCATTTGATAGTAGGACCTTCTAAGGTGTAGAGGAACATTTTAGTAAGGACCTTATCACAGAACTCCCTAATCCTCATAACCCTTTGATAGGTGGTGATGTGAGATTGAGGTGGACCGGTTCCCTTATACTTTGCTATGCTAGGCATACTAAATTTTTCAGGGACCCAATCCTCCTCTCTAGCTGCTTGGACAGATGGTTAGGGGCCAGGATTAGCATCAAATAATTTCTGAAGCAGGTCACGTAATTTCAAAGATAGAGATGATCCCTCTGATTAGGTAATCGTACCTAAGGGTAAACCTACTGATTGAGGGAAGGTCATCCTCTTATGCGTGACTATAAAATTTGGGATCGGAGTAGATTCTCCAAACTGAAATGGCAGTGGCACAAACCCTTGGCTAAGTTGAGTAAACTGACTGACGACTAAAGGGGCCACTATACCCACTGACTGGAATGGCAAGCTAGTTGAACTGAATGGACCCATAGAACCTAACTAACTAAACTAACTGGAAGAATCTCCATGAGTGTGCACTAGCAGTAATCAAAATTGAGTGAACGAATTATGAGTAATTCCCGATACCGACTCGATGATTACTGCATTCACTATTGGAGCATTGATAGGAGCATTTGCCCTTTTTCCTCGGTCATGATTGCCCTGATGGTAGTTAGCATCTTATCATTCATTTGGTCTAAGAACTGATCACTTCCTAAGTACTATAAGATGGCATATGCAATCTCCAACCTAATCTCAGTCCACGATGTATTTGCCTCCTCCCCAGTAGCAATATTCTCAAATTTGACATCAATCTAGCCATCTAGAGTCAGTATGCAAGACATCTCCTTAGGATAATAGGCAGAAAGATGAACTGGGCTAAACTGACTACTGGATGAAATACCCGGGGACTGTGGTGGATCAACCTTTAACTGCATTAGAGGAACAGAGATGTGAGTCAAACGGACTTGAGATCATCGCCAAGCTTTTTCCCTTTGAGGTTTGGCTGTGGCTGAGGTGATGACCAAGAGATTAGTACATGCATGGGATGGTGTATGCATGCATAAATTACAATAATGCATGGAGGGGTTAGTCATAATACATGCGAAGTGATCAATTTCGTCCTTATTTCTCCCACCGAGTCTGAGGGTATTCTTCCTTAGTCTAATCTCACACAAAAATTAGCCTACCTAAAAGTTAAAATTCTATGGCTTTTGATAAGAATGGTGTAGGGACATATCGGAAGTTAATGGAGAAGGTTCCCATTACATCAAGCCTCTTTTAGAGGGAGATGGCAATGAGTGCTCCACCCACTAAGTTGTACCCAATATCCTTGGTGGTCATAGGTATCACTATTGCGAGTGTCAAGGAAATAATAGGGCACCCTATCCTAGCACTAGAAGAAGAGCACATCTAACTAAAGAGAGAAAGAGATGAGTAGATAGAGTATGATAATTTTCCCAAATGATGAAAACAAAAGCGGATTGAATCAATTAAATAATTTTCGGTGCTCATCTTAATCTTTTAAGCTTTTAAAACAAATCAACATTTTTCAAGTTAAAAGATTAAATCCCCAGTAGAGTCCCAACTGTGAGGTGTCAATGACGTATGGGTCTCCCTTGGCACCTGTGTGAGAGGTGAGGCCCAGTGGGGGTTTGGTTGGGTTTAGGCGTGATAAAACAATTTTAGTTAAAGTTTGCATAATAAGCCAATTTTAATGAATAAAAGAATTGAGACCCAAATCTCGATACAATTGATAGAGTCGCCACCCAAGTTGTCTACTTGGGAGAGAGTTTTGGTACGGTTCCTTCTGGGCAGGAGACTCATACCTACTTGATCAAAGATTCGAGTATCAGATGAGTCCCTTATTTCTCATTTAGTTGATTCAAAATTACATTCACCGCGTAAAACCATTTTAGTTTTCATCATTTAGGGAATTATCACAAAAAGCCTATTTCTACAATCTTTCACACTCGTTACATGCGTTTACATATTACAATAAAGCATAAGTAATAAATAGGGGGGGAGGACACAAAGAGAACCTATACATTTGTTCTAAGTTATAAAACATAATGAAAATAAATTCCCCTGCATCCATAGATGTTAGCACAGTTTATAGCATGCAAAAAATCAGCACTTCAGCGTATTTTGTTGTGAAAATGCATCTTAAATCTTGTGGGTTGATTTACCAGATTATTAGTGAAAATGATCGCATGGCAAATGGTGAGTTGGGTTGATTTTAATGATTAAAAATGAGTTCGGGGTTCTGCCTGGTGGCCGATACCCGTACAGATGGGGGGGTACCCATACGGGTACTAGGATGGACCGGTATGGGTGTGGTATACCCATACGGGTCCTGTCTGGTCCCAGACAGAAACTCAGTTTAATTAAGTTATAGATTACAAATCAATAGATTGGTGGCAGAAAAATAAAATAAAAGAGGGATTTCCTTCCGTATGAGTATGACGCACCAAATTGATATCCTTGAGGATATATGGGGCCAACAAGGCTTATACGGGTTAGGACTAGACCCGAACAAGAAATGAAAACAACAAATACAATAGAAGTAACAAGCAATAATAATAATGAAATAACTGAGATGTAAGTCTCTTTGAAACTCAGAAGCGTTACCTTTTCGACGTGAATCAACTTTGAGGTGATCCCTTTACTGTTGAGAGAGCTTGGCCAAAGTAGATGGAATATGACTATTTAGGTGAGTATTTGTGTGGACAAGACCTCCCCTAAACCCTAATAAAAGAAGTTAGGGATGAAGGCAATGTGGACAAAACCTCAAGGAAAGGGTTTTCTCCCTATTTTATACCTCCTATACCCCCGCTATACCTTTTCTATACCTATAGAAATTGCTAGAGTTTTAGTATATTTTTGATATAAAGAATGTGTGTGTAAAATGTGAAGCGAAGGGCCCTTTTTATAGGGGAAAGGAGGTCTGAATGCAATAAATAACGTTTAAGACCTGCCTTTTCCCAAAATAGGAGAGGATTTCCTTCCAAAAGGGCCTGTTTAGGCAATAAGAGTACGCATACGGGTGGGGCCCCGCCCATATGGGCACTAGGGGACCGTATGGGTCCCCCCTAGGCATATGGAAAGGATGACTCGTACGGGTCTCCTGGTGGATCTATACTACCAGGATGTACCCGTACGGGGTCTCTAAAGCTAGACTAGGTCTCTAAACCTTGGCTAATCTCAACTCTACAGTAGTAGGAACACCCCTGATGGACAACACCTGAAAGACATTACATCTTATAGCTCTCATCATCATTTCATGAGAAGGATTGTTAAAATTAAATGCTCACAGTTATTTTCTTCCTCTGTGTAGTATACCACCTGGTCTGATGGCGCCCCAATTTCAACTGGAATGACCGCCTCCACTCCATAAACTAAAGAATACAGAGTTGCTCTAGTAGTTTTGCAAGGAGTGGTTCTATAATACCACAACACCTTGATCAGTTCATCCAGCCAATTTCCTTTTCTATCGAGCACCCGCTTCTTCAATACGTTACCTAGGTTTCTATTAGTTACTTCAATTTTGCAATTGGTTTGGATGTGCTACCGAGGAAAAATGGTTCTTAATTTTCCCGTGTTCGCAAAAGTTTTTGAATTTTAGAGATATAAATTAGGAACCATTGTCGGCTATGATCTTCTTTGGTACCCTGAACCAAGGGATTATGTTTCTCCATACAAAATCAATGACTCGGTTCGCTGTAACTGAACTAAGTCCCTCCGCCTCGACCCATTTGGAAAAGTTGTTGATTGCGACTAGTATCAATTTCCGTTTCCCAATTGCTTCCGACATTGGGCCTATAATATAAATTCCCCAAACGGCAAAGGGCCAGGCGGTTGTGATAGGCTTTTGATCCGCCTTGGGGATGTATGTCTTCCTGGCGTGTATTTGGCACTGATGGCAAGTTTTGACATAGGCTTCTATGTCAGCTTTTATCATGTCGGCCGGTTGATGGGATCTGCAATCTCCTTTATGGATTTCTTCCAAAATCCGCTTTCCTAGGGCGACGCATTTTAGCCAGACATTTGAGTAGGACTTTTTGTATAACTCATCACCAACCAAAGTGAACTACATGGATTTCCTCACAACTTTTTTCACCTCGACTTTATCTTCTGGGAGCTTATCGCAAGCTAAGTAATCATAAATTGGTTGCATCCAGCCAAGCGACTTCTTTTGTATCTAAAGGCTCATCCGCTACATTGTTTTGTGACTGGGAGATATATTCAATCTTCCACTCGGTGCCTTTTGCTTTTAGCTTATCCAGCAAGGGGCTTACATTGGCCAGAGATTTTATCATGCTAGCTTGTCTTGTTCTATGGGTTTTGTTGATATGGTTTATCACTAGCTTAGAGTCACTTTTAATCATGACCACATCTGGTACTATCTCAATAGCTAGCTCTAGCCCCTTGATGACCGACTCATATTTTGCTGCATTATTTGTGGACAAGAATGCCAACTTGGCAGCGTAAGACAGTCGGATTCTTTTGGGTCCCCGAATGTAAACACTGATGCCGACTCCTTCTGTGCATGAAGACCCATCCATATGGATGGTCCAAGTTTCTTATCGAATTGGTCGGTCTGACTTAAGACCTGCAAATTCTACCATGAAGTTCGCCAAGATTTGAGCTTTTAAGGTGGTCCTGGCCTTGAATCCTATGTTAAATTCTTCTAACCGGATTACCCACTCAGTAAGTCGTCCTAACGTATTAGGCCTTTGTAGTACCTTTTTTAGAGGAAAGCTGGTTCTTACAACTATAGTGTGAGCTTAGAAGTAGGGTCTCAGCCTGCCCACCAAGTGAATTAGCGCAAGGGCAAGCTTTTTGATCTTAGGGTACCTAAGTTCAGAATTCCTTAATACTTTACTAGTGTAGTAAACCAGATGTTGCCCCTGGTCATCTTCTCTAATTAGGATGGTTCCTATCGCCTCATCCATCGTGGTCAGGTACATGTACAGCATTTCCCTATAGATTAGGCGACTTATGAGCTAGAGTTTTGCCAAGAAATCTTTTAAATTATTGAAAGACTCTTGGCAATCCTTGTCCTACTCGAAATCTCTATCTTTCTTGATTACCTTGTGAAAAGGCATGCACCTCTTGCCTGAGAAGGAGATGAACTGCCCCCAAAGCATTAATTCTACGATTGAGGCTTTGTACTTCATTTAATGTTTGAGGCAGTTTCATCCGCACGATAGCTTCAATCTTCTCTAGATTTGCTTCAATTCCTCTTTCTGATATAATAAACCCATGGAAATTTCTATTTTTGACCCTAAAGACGCACTTTTTTGGATTGAGTTTGAGCCGATATACTTGCAATACTTTAAAAACTTTCTCTAAATCATCTATATGTGATTCCTCATTCTTGCTTTTGACAATTATATCATCCACATAAACTTCCTACAGTTTCCCCAACCATATCTTCAAACATCTTGTTCATCAATTGTTGATATGTAGCTCTGGCATTCTTAAGCCCAAACGGCATTACTGTATAACAATACATTCCTTTATGTGTTATAAAGGAAGTCTTTTCTTTGTCCACCGGGTTTATGGGTATTTGATGATATCCTGCTTTGGCATTAAAGAATGAGTAGATGGTGAAACTAGATGTGGAGTCTACCAATTGGTCTATACTCGAGAGAGGGTAACTATCCTTTAGAGTGGCTCTATTCAAATCGGTAAAGTTTATGCACATATTATAATTACCATTTGATTTTTGGACCAGGGCGATGTTGGCCAACCATTTAGGATAGTGTACCTAATGAATATATTTTGCTTTTAACAATTTATCAACCTCCTCTTCTATCGCTTTCTGTCTATCCGGAGCATGCTTTCTTTTCTTCTGGACTACTGGCACCGCCTTCAGGTCGAGGTTGAGGCTATGTTGGATGATCTCTAGCCGGACCCAAGCATATCACCGTGACACTAAGAGAATGAGTGTTGTTGGCCTACAAGGATGAAGTTAATGCTTGGCTTGGTTTCCACTGACCAATCTTTTCCTACTTTTAATGCTTTGCCTGGAGCTACCATAAGTACTTCTTGCTCACCGATTGGCTCTATTATTGGACTATCTTCCTCTCTATCCAGACTCAAATTATCCTGGTCTCTGCTACTATTTCTCTTAGGTGGCTCCGCCTCATCTTTGAGGGTAGCCACATATGTATCGTGGGCCACAGAGGGGCTTCCTATTACTATTGTCATTCCCTTTTTGGTTGGTATTTATAATACCAAGTAGGTGAGAGATATTGAGGCAAATGATTCATATAATAATGGGCACCCTAAAATAATGTTGAAGTCGACTGAGATCTCGGCTATAGTGAAATCCACTTCTGCTCTAGAGATATGTTCTTTGTCCTCAATTTCTACTTCCAGTCTCACTTCCCCTAGAGATACAGTGGAATGTCCGCTAAGGTCTAAGAGGGTGGCATAACCCGGCTGGACCCTCATAGTGGTTACTTTCAATTGCTCAAAACTTGATTTTGCTATTAAATATACCAAACTCCTGGTATCTAAAAGCACTCAGTATACTTTGTACCCTTCTACCACCGCCTCGATCACAAGTGGATTGGTATGTGGCTTAGTCACCATTGTGACTCTTCTGTAGAACTTGTTTGCTTCTGAGATATCTCTTAACTCATGTGGCTGATTATTGTGATGCTTAGGCATTTTTTAAGCCAATTCTTTGTCTGTGCCACCATATATCATTAGTACTTTCTTTTCCTTACCAACTCGCTACTTTACAGCCGGTTTCTCCCAGGAGTTTTCTGAGTCATTTTTCTTTCCATCTGACTTTCTAGCTACCCCTTTCACAAACTAGCTGAACTTGCCGGCTTTGATCAAGGCATTTACTTCTTCTGCCAAAACCCTACAGTCATCTATATAATGTCCTCTAGCTTTATGGAACTCGCAATACTTATCATGGTCTCTACCAAGTGTTTATCCTTCCGGGATATTGGGAAACCTCATATTTTTATTTTTCGACCCATTATTGACCGCCACTAAAATTTTACTTAGGGAAGTGTTTAATTGTGGCTTACTGTCTTCGTGCTGGCTACGCTAACTGGAACTCCTGCTATCATCGCCTCTGCTTTTCTTACCATGCATGTCATCCCGCTTGGAGTAGTCTCTATCATGCAGACTCCTTTTGTGTGACTGAGTGATCTCAATTACTTTAATTAAATCTTGAGCCATTCCAATCATCTGTGTATATTGAGACAGCCTTCGGACTATCAATTCCTATTTGAGCCTTACATTTCGGGTCCCCCTAATAAGGGCTTATTTTGCCGTTCAAAATCAAGGTCACTGATGCCTACACAGGCCTCGTTAAACCTTTCGAGATAATCTAAAAGTGACTCATCTGATCTTTGCACTATGTTGTGCAAGTTTTAACTAACGAGCCTGGCCTTTCGGATCTGAGGAACTGTTTCATGAATATTCCTGATAATTGCTCAAAGTCTTTAATCAAATTTTAAAGCTAGAGGAACCAGTTTTTGGCCGTTCCACCCAAAGTACTGGAGAAGTTCCTACATCTATAGGCATCTAAAGCATTGATTAGGTCCATCCGGTCATAATATTCACTTAAATATTCCTTAGGATTTTCTTTCCTATAATATTTGTCAATGATGAGGGGGACGACATAGTTTAGTAATTTCTATGCCAGAATACTCTTTTTGAAGGGAGTGATATTCTTTTCGTTTAGAGGCTTCTGATATGAAATGGCATATTTATTCAATCTTCTTTTGAACTTTGAGTAGCTATCTTTCAAAGAGCTATCTAAGTCGATTTCTGTCGATGAGGAGGAAGAGTAAGGGGATCTATACTTTCTGCTTCTCCTCACATTTTTCCCTTTTAGTATTCGACGAGCGCGCTCCTCCGACACAATTGTAACAGCGATTGAGTCGGTTGGTATGCTTCGCATTTGAGGCGGTGTTCTATTCTAGGTTTTACTGATTTTGGATGGCATGTGAAGGCTGCTGTGAGCACTAGATTTTAATGGTCCTTCTCACGAAACAATGATGAGAGCTATATGATGCATTCTCTTGTAGGTGTTATCCATCAGAGGTGTTCCTACTACTGTAGAGTTGAGTTTGGCCAAAGTTTAGAGACCTGGTCTACCCTTAGGGACCTGTACAGGTGCTGTCTACTAGTTAACCGACATGGGTCATTTCCTTACGTACCCCTGGAGAGGACCTGTACGGGTCCTCCCGGACCCATATGTGTCCTTTTGTTGCTTGATCAGGCTTTATAGAAGGAGATCATTACCTTTTTTGAGAAAAGGCGAGTCATGAACATGATTTATTGTGTTCAGACCTCATTTCACCCTATAAATAGGGGCCTTTCCTCACCATTTCAAAAAAAAGACACAACACATATACAACATATATTATAGGCAAATTCTAGCAGTTTCTATAGGTATAGAAAGGGTATAGTTGAGGTATAGGAGGTATAAAATAGGGAGAAAACCCATTCCTTGAGGTTTTATCCACATTTTATTCATTCCTAACTTCATTTTCTAGGGTTTGAGGGAGGTTTTGTCCATACAAATACTCACCCAAATAGTCCTAAAATCTCCATTTCATCATCTACTTTGGCTAGACTCTCTCAACAGTAGGGATCGCCTCAAAGTGGATTCACGTCGTAAAGGTAACGCTCCTGAGTTTCAAAGAGACTCACATCTCAGTTATTTTATCATTATTCTCTACCACTTATATTCTATATGTTCTTTTATTCCTATTTTGGGTCTGGTTCTAATCCATATGAGCCTTGTTGGACCCCATGTCCTTAGGGCTATGAAACTGGTGCGCCATACTCATACGAAAGGAAATCCCATTTTTATTTCATTTTTCCTCCATTAATCTGTTCATCATATTGAACTGAGTTTCTGCCCGGGATCAGATAGGACCCGTACGAGTCCCCCATACCTGTATCGGTCGTTCTTGGTAGCCCTACGGGTCCCACCCATCCGTATGGGTACGGCCCCGAGGCAAATGCTAGAATTCATTTTTAATCTGTTAAAAATCAATCCACTCATCATTTGCCATGCGATCAATTTCACTAATAATCTGGAAAATCAACCCACAAAAGGCAAAATGTGTTTTATAACAAAATACGTTGAAGACTCATTATTTCTCTCCGATCCTAGAAGTCATTCGGGGCATTATCGTTCGTAAAACCGCCACGCTAACATAATCACATTTTTCCTAATGAGATGCTATAAACTGTGCTAATCTTTCTGGATGTAGGGGAATTCATTTTTATTTTGTTTTATAACTTAGAACAAATGTATGGTTATCTTGCAATTCCCCCATTTTCCCCCGGTTGTAATTTTTATTCCCCCATTTATGGCTTGTGCTTTATTATAATATATAAATGCATGTAACCAGTGTGAAAGAGTGTAGAAAATAGGATTTCTGTGATAATTCCCCAAATGATGAATACAAAACGGTTTTATGCGGCGAATGTAATTTTGAATTAACTAAATGAGAAATAAGTGACTCATCCAATACCCGAATCTCTGATCCAAAAGGTATGAGTCTCCCGTCTAATGGAATCCATACCAAAACTCTTTCCTAAGTGGATAACTTGGGTGGCGACTCTATCATTTGTATCGAGATTTGGGTCTCGATTCTTTTATTCATTAAAATTAGCTAATTGTGCAAACTTGAACTAAAAAGGTTTCATCACGCCTAAATCCAACCAACCCCTAGTGGGCCCCGACTCTCACCAAGGTGCCAAGGGAGACCCATACGTCATCGACACCTCATAGTGGCGACTCTATTGGGCACTTATTCTTTTAACTTGAAAAATTTTGGTTTGTTTTAAAAGCTTAAAAGATAAAGATGAGCACAAAAAATCAGTAAGTTAATTGAACCCGTTTTCTTCTTCATCATTTGGAAAAATTATTACAGTCTATCTTCTCACCTCTTTCTCTCTTTAGCTAGATGCTCTCTTCTTCTAGCACTAGGTTAGGGTGCCCAATTTTTCCACAAAACTTTTGAAAGTGTCACCCATGCCCGCTAGGAATTGGGGACACTCTAATGGGTGGAGTACTCATTACTAGCTCCCTCTAAAAGAGGCTTGATGCAATGGGAACCTTTTACATCAAACTTTCGATATGTCCCTATGCAATTCTTATCAAAAGCCTAAGAATTTTTACCTTCTAGGTACCCATTTCTATATAAGATTAGACTAAGGAAGAATACCCTCAGAACTGGCGGGAGAAATAAGGACGGAATCAATCGCTTAGCATGTGTTGTTATACACTCCCTTGTAACTAACCTATTCATGCATCATTGTAATTTATGCATGCATAACGCATTCCATGCATGTACTGATATTTTGGTTATCACCTCAGCCAAAGCTCAAAGGGTTAAAACTTGGCAATGCTCTCAGGCTTGTTTGACACAAATTTCGGCTCCACCACTACCTCCTCCTCCTCCAGCTCAGTTAAGGGTTGCTCCACTTCTGTCTATAGGGTATTTTTTCCAGCAGTTAGTTTGGTCCAATTGATCTTAGTACTGCCTATCATCCCGAGGAAATAACTCGTATCCTGACTCCAGAGGGCCAAATTAATGTTGAGGTTGAGAATGTTGCTACTGGTGACGAGGCAAATGCATCAAGGGCCGAGGTTAGGTCGGAGATTACAAATGCCATCTCGTAGTACTTCGGAAGTGATTAGTTCTCAGACTGAATGAATGATAAGATAGCTTCCATCAGGGCAATATTAGCCAAAGAGAGAATGGTCAATGCTTCTCATAACACACCAGTCAGTGCTCCAGCATTGAATAGAGTGATTAGTGAGCAGTTACCCCTTTCAAGATTTACTCACAATCCATTCACTCAATTTCAGTTACCACTTGTTCGAACCCGCGGAGATTCCTCCATCCAGTTGGGTTCAGTCAGGTTTAGTTGGTCCACTTGGTTTAGTTAGCCAGCCATTACAGTTGGTGGCTATAGTGGTTCCACCAGCCATCAGTCAATTCACTCAGCCTAGTCAAGGGTTTGTGCCACCATCATTTAAGTTTGGGGCATCCCGTCCAACCCCTAATTTTGTGGTCACACCTAAGGGAAGGACCTTCCCTTAATCAACAGGTTTACCCTTGGGTTCGGCTACTTAGTCAGAGGGATAATCCTTGTCTGTGGAATTGCATGATCTACTTTAGAAATTGCTTGCTACCAACCCTAACACTCAGCCATCATCACTATCAGTTCAAACCTCTAGGAAGGCAGATTGGGTCCCTAAAAACTTTAGTATGCCTAGCATAGCGAAGTATAAGGGAACTAGTCCACCTCAATCTCACATCACCACCTATCAAAGGGTTATAAGAATAAGGAAGATAAGTGATAAAGTCCTTACCGAGATGTTTCCTGGCACCCGGGAAGGTCCTGCTATCGAATGGTATAATACTTTGTCAAATGAGGTAATAGGAAACTGGAAAGCCTTATCTGAGTCTTTTATTGAGCAATACAACTTCAATGCCACTATTGAGACTACTATAAAAAATTTGGAGGCGATCAAACAGGCCCCCAATGAGAAATTCAAGCCCTATTTTGAAAGGTGGATGGCCACTTAAGTTTTATTGAAAGATAGACTAAGTCATCCTGAGATGATCGTAAAGTTAATAGATGGTGCCCTTCCTGCCTATCGTAAGGTTCTTTGCATGGATAAATTCTCTAGCTACATGGAGGTCTTCAAATAGGCTAAGAAATGGGAAAGGATCAAGGAATTGGAGAAGGCGAGTGTGCTGGCCAAAACTTGGTTTAAAAAGAATGCCCCTTCAGCCCCAGCTCAGGCTTCTAAGCCGAGGTTTAGCTCCGATCCCAAAGCAGCGGCAATACAAGAAGAAGTGGCTGCAGTCCGCACCATTAAGGATGGTATTTCCCCATGGAAGGCACTGTTACCTGCAATCTTTAGTAAGTTAAGGGCACTTAGTCTTTTTTAACGGATCAAGCCCTATGTTCCACCCAAACCTGAAGATAGGGATCAGTTTTGTGCTTATCATGTCAGCAAAGGTCATCGCACTGGTGCCTGTAGAGATCTACTTGAGGCTATTTTTGGTCTAATTAGGGAAAAGAAGATTCGAGAACTCGAGCTTAAACCCAGCACCATGAATAACCCCTTGCCAAATTTTGAGAAATAGGCTGCGGTCGTCGAGTCAGGGTTACCCTCCTATCATGTCTTTAATATGATCTCGTAATCTAATCCTATAGTTCACTCAGTAGTTGCTTTACCTGATGAATCGGTCCCCATTGACATCGATGCATACGAGTTAGAAGGAGCTTATAATGAGGAGGCTATGTTGGTTCAACTAAAACTAATTGATATCGATGCTTATATGTTGGAGAATGATGAACTCAAAGGACCAAACTTGCTAGTAGAAACTTCAGAGGGAGAAGTTATATGAAAATGGGGTGTTATATGTTACCCGAAGTGGAAAGGTTGCTCATAATCCTCTCCTAAAAAGAAGAAGAGGTAGAGATGTGGATATCCAGGTTATCCCAAATGTTAATTAGGGTGTAACCTTTACACCTGCTATTGACCCAATTGGTACTTAAGAGAAAGATTTAAAAGTCACCCCTCTCATCCAGCAATTGCAAGTTACCCCCACCAAGTACAACATTTGGCAACTTCTCATTGACTCTGAAGATCATCACAAGGGTTTGATAGAAAAGTTATTAAGCATGGAGGCTACACCGTCCACTACCTTGGTTGAAGTGTTTTTAGTTATTGGGGGATCTCCTCCCGGTCAAGTTGAACCCATTATGTTTTATATGTCAGACCTCCCAACAGAAGGAAATAAGCATAACAAGGCACTTGTCACTAAGGTGCAAATCTTTGATCGTTCTATCCCTTGTGTCATGGTGGATGATTGTTCTGCCCTTAATCTCTACCCTGCCAAGATCCTTCCTCATTTAGGGCTTGATGACTCCATGTTAGAAAAATCCAGTATTGTTATAAGGGTTTGTGATGATACAAAGAGGAGCGTCATTGGGGTCTTTAAAGCTGAGGTTACAGTTGGAGGGATTAAAGTTTGAAGTCTTATTCACCGTCCTTGATATTCCTGTCACTTACTCATTATTATTGGGTCGACCTTAGCTCCATGCATTAGGGGCCATCCCTTCCATAGTCCATCAAAAAGTTAAACTCATTCATAATGGCAAGTTAGTTACCATTGAAGCTGACGAGCCATCTATTATAGTAGCTATGGAAGCAGAAGAAAAGGAATCTAGGGTGGTTGTAGCTCACCAGGGTCTGAAGTTTTCAGTTAAGGGATACATATCGCTTAAAATTGAAAAGATTATGATGAAGAAGGGTTATGTAGAAGGAAATGGGCTTGGAAATGATCTTTAGGGTATGCTATAACCCTTTTTTCTTCTACCATGGCCATTTAGACTTGGTTTGAGGAATCACCCAGGTGCTAAGAAGTCCAAACCCCAGTCCTACCTGATGATAGGGGCTGAGGTCAAGCAAAAGATATTCATGGGTGAGGAAGAACCTGTCATAGTGAGGGGCAAGAAGGTCCTCAATTTTGAGATCTTTATCAATGTATATGATTTCAAGAAAGGCTGCATGATTGAAACCTCAGTTTCTGTTAAAATATGTGGGAATGCTGAAGAAGATGAAATGAATGAAGCAATTGAGTCCATCACCAAGGCCTTAGCAGTACGTATAAGGAAGAATTGGAAGGAAAGTGAGAAAGAAAATCCCATCAGCAAGGCTGTCAAAAACTTAGCAAGAGCAATGGCCAAAGAAACGCATGCAAACCTGCACTCCGGAGCTACCAATTCAGCTGTTAGTATTGCTAAAGTTGATCAACAAGTCCCTTTGCCTGTAGAGGATGATTCAAATGTTGTAATTTTTAATGTTGCAAATACTTTTTGTGCTAACAATGTCGCTTATAAGGCATATCATGGATAAGTTATAACTTCAATACTTTTTAAAGCATGTCATGAATAAATTGATGCATCTCTCATTCACATTTCACTCGAGTATTCCATTCTAATGACCTCATGCACTCATAACAACAACATTCTTAAAATATCATTATATTCATTAATGAAGTTGACTTTGAATATATCTCAATGGTATAAATATCCAATGGTTAAAACCTATCACTAAATAACAGAGAGATAATAAAACTTCTTAGCAAACATGATAATAATAAGTCTCAGTCCATCTTTCTTCACGAAGGGAAAAATGTTCAAGGGTACACGTTGTTAAGAAAGAAGACCAAAAAGACTCATGGGAACATCAACAGCAGGCTGGCTCTAGTTATAAAGAATGGAAAGAACATCTCAAGTCACAAAAAGATGCTCAAATCCTTTACAAACTCTGAAGGGAAGCTAATCATTAATGCCAACAAGTCAATCAAGAAAATCTTCTCAACGATAGTGGCTACCTACAGGGATTGGGCTGATAAACTTCCATTTGCAATTTGGGGGTATTGAACAAGCATAAGAACCCCCACTGATCAAACATCTTTTTCCTTGGTATATGGAATAGAAGTTGTGTTACCGGTTGAAACAGAATTAAGATTTCTAATAGTGGCACTCGAAGCCCGATTGAAAGAGTCAAATTGGACAAGGGCTAGGTACGAGCAGATGAACGCAATATATGAAAAGCGACTCAAGGCACTTGACCACCTATAGATGTACCAACAACATATGGCTCGAGCTTATAATAACAAAGTCATATACCCAAAGCAACCTCTCAAAGCGGGTGATATGGTTCTCAAACAGATACACTAGGTCAACACTGACACTAGGGGCAAGTTCATGCCTAATTAGGTAGGACCATTTGTAGTTAAGAAAGTCCTTGGCAAAGGAGGAATCAAGCTTATGGATAAGGAAAAAAATGAGTTCGTGAATCCAGTGAATCAAGATAGGCTTAAGCGTTATCATGTCTAGGTCAAAAGAATTAAATCATAAAAAAGTAGCACATAGAATAAAAAGAAATAAAGAATAAGTCACCCAACGAGTGGTCCTGTACTTCTCGGGCAGAAATTAGGGTGCAACCCGGTGATCGGTATTTCGTAAACCGATCAGACAAAAATTAGGGTACTCTAACGCAAATAAACCCCGCTAAGTTGAAAACCCGAAGAGGGAGACTTAGGCAAAAGTTAGGGCATTGAGAGAAAAATGTTAGTTGCCTTCTGAAAAATCTATAAAAGACCAGTAGGCAGCAGGATTTAACCATTGGAAACTGTTATCATTGCCTATGTACTAAAATTAATCTCATCAATGAACATGTTATGATTTTGCTAAGAATCTTGGTCTTATGAATCCATGCATGTCTTTGGGTGAAATATTCACAGGTGTGTAAACATTAATTTTTTATCTACATGTTATGCATCATTGTTATTCTTTTCACTATACATGTTATCCAACAAAAGATAAAAGTACTGATGGGTCATAAAATAAATCAAGCCTATACAAAATTTAGAAAAAGTCTGCTGGATTGAGCCGCCAAGGACAATTTAGGCAAAAATTAAGACAGTCTGCTGGATGAAAAACCCAAAAGGGCGGTCCAGGCAAAAGTTAAGACAAAAGAAAGGGAAAAAAAGAAAGAAAAAGCATGTGGGATCGAAAACCCGAAAGGACGGTCCTGGCAAAAATTAAGGCAAAGAAAAAGAAAGAAAAAGCCTGTTGGAATGAAAACCCAAAAGGTCGGTCCAGGCAAAAGTTAAGGTGGAAAAAATAGAGAAAAAGCTTGCTAGATTGAAAACCTGAAAGGGCGGTCTAGGCAAAAGTTAAAGCTAAAAAGAAAAGTCCTCTAGGCTGAGCCATCAAGGATAGTTCCGGCAAAAATTAGGACAAAAAGGAAGGAAATTAAATGTTTGATAGGTCATCTCATATCGAATGGCCTGTGAAAAATTTAGAACATCACCTATTCCCCTTACTATGGAATCAATTGATGGCATGTATCCCTAAAAGTGCCAGTTTTAAAATAGCCATGCCAAGGAGTAATACGATCCACAAGCAGCAATATTCAATGGTCTCAGTTCAAGAAAAGAAAATACAGTATGCAAAGTTAAATGTCAAAAGTACCAATCCAAGTTTTACACCAAAATAAGCCACATAGGGCCCAAAAGTATCAAATGTTCAGAAAATAAAAGTGTATATCAATCTAAGCTATTGGGGGATCCTGTCCATGGCGGTCCTCTAGAGTTTGGTCCTACATATCTGCCAGCAGGTCATCCATGTTGATCATTACATGGTCCTCAGTCCCTGCGATACCCTCAGCAGCAGCATCAACTCCCCCAACATGCTGATCCACCTCATACTCAGCTTCACCCCTCTGAGCCACTATCACCGCCACTTGGTAGGCAGTAAGATCATCCTTGGACTCAGAATTAGATGGATTCGGTGTCTTTCTATACTCGGTCATCCATGCCAGCTAGCCCTATAGCACCTCTATCTCAGCCCTCGCCCTAGCAGTCTCCGCCCTAGCCTGGTCAGCCTCAGTAGTGGTTGCTCGCAGCTGCTCCTTCAAGAACCTGGCTCTTTCCTCAAAAGCATCCAAGTCCCGAGCAGACTTACTGCGCTCCATGGCCAGCAAAGTTTGCAATAGAAATCAAAAGATCAATACACATACATTAATGTTATGGCATGTATCATGTATAGTTTGTTAAATTTTACAGGTAAAAGAAACTTACCGAGGCTAGTGCACTTAGGCCAATAGCAGATCCCGTACAAAAGTAGCCCCTGGAAATCCTCTCAACTTAAAAAATGGTCACCTGAAAGAGAAAATCACATCAAGATGGGACATTCTAAGAATCACTATGAAAGATAAGATTAAAGCGAAAAATTCTTTACATGGGTGGAGCTCGAAGGAGTAAGACCAATGGGATGGACCGAATCCTCGAGCTCCTTGATAGCTCGCTTCCTCGAATGATCGAGGAGTTGGAAGAAGGTATCTAGCTCTGCTCGGAGGACTCCCTCTCTCAAGTTCCCCAAAGCGCGGGACAACTTTGCCGATGGCTCAGGAGCAGTAGTAGTAGCAACAGCAGCTGCAGGCCTCTTCCAAGTGGGAGTAAGAGGCTATAACAATAAAGGATCACACTTAAGAACATAATCAATTTCAATAATTAACAAGGTATTCACAAATGCTAAGTTAGAAGGATACTTGAGAAGAAGGGCTAGCGGACCTAGCTGAAGCCTCAACGCCCCGAATTATGGATGGACCCCTATGGTCCCCCCTTAGACGACCCTCATCATCATCATCACTGTCACTCCAGTGGAACTCAAGAGGGTCATCCCTATAATGGATCCTCTCACAAGGACAAAGGAGCGAGGAGTCAATAAACTCAGCGTAGGAGCCCTCTACCAATAGCACTCGAGCTCCCTCGCCTAGAAAGTACAACCCCTGATCTATCTCTGGCATCAAATAAGACCAGAAGACACCCATCGGGGTTAGGGGAAGGATTGATCTCTCTACCATAGCACTGGTCCTCCACCCTCAGACCCGCTTGCCGAAATACCCCTCGAAGGAGAGTGGTGACTCTAGGACAAAGCGACAATCATCCACGCCAGCCCGCATCCTCTCAATATCCCCATAAGTATCCAGCCTATCCCATGGGTCTCGGATGACCTGCACAAAATAAATGCACTATAAATATCACAACCTCATAAATACAGTTTCTACTAATGGTTTTTTGAAATGTAAGATATAAGTTTAGAATGAAAGAAGTTTACCCAATCGAAATGCAGCTGGCGAGGGAACTCCCTATACTATACTATAGTCAAAGCCTGGCCCTGCCAAGGCCCCACCCACTTGGATATAATGTACGACATCTCAGGTTGCATGGGCATGCCTGGCTTAGGGATAAACCGGTGCTCAAAGGCCTAAATCTGCAAGATAAAGTAAAGATTAGCTACAACACTATTTTAATAAAAGGTTAAAGTACATAAGATCAGTTCAAGAATTACCAGCAGGATAAGATGGCAGATCTTAAGCTTAAACTGCTAGCCTTAAACAACTATGCCCGGATAGCCTGGCACCAATTATTACCTGGCACATCGGTAAGATCCGCTACAGTCAAGAGCAAACCATAGTTGAGGTTGCTGGAATAGATAGGGAAGAAGATGGTAGTAAGGAAGGTCAATAGGAAAGACTGGGCATACTGATCCCTCCTCTCCACAACAATGGGGTGCAGCTGCCCGATCCAATAGTCATACAGGTCCCCATACTTGAGCTTGTACATCCCTCCAGGACAAAGCCTAAGTAATCTCGATATATAGGCCTTCACCTCAGGCCAAGAATGCCATCTATCAGCGTAATCATCGAAATGGATGATGTCCCCTCTCCAATCCAGCCCCTGTTGGGAACTGACAGTCAAATTGAACATGCATAAGAGGCATAGAGGAAATTCAAAATTTTATCCCTGTCCCTAGGAACTCCTACTGGTTGCATATAAATTAGATAAAGCCTTAACTAAATAATTCTGTACCTAGGTTAGCATGCTAAAGGACTAGGCATACTATAATTCCAAATTATATCCTAGCATATTTATTTTATACTAAGCATGTTATAACTCTAAGTTCTAACCTAGGAATAAAATAAACTAAGCATGCAAAAATAACCTAAGCATAATTATTAAGTCTAAAAACACTTAAAGAAAAAGACTTAATATTTAAAAGGGAAAGAAAAAGAACTTACCAGTTGAAGCGCGCTTTTGCAGAACCTTCTTGCACAAGCCTTCAATCGTAGGATAGCCTCTATCAGTATCCACACGAACCCCACTAACCAAAACCTCCCCAGGAGGAAGAACTAAGAAGCCTCGAGTAGTTGCTAGACCACTCTAGAAGCCTCACCTAAAAAATATAAACTAGCGGTGCCCGAATAAATTTAGGCTCCACAAAAATAACTTGCTCAATTACCCGAGATATTAATTATCTAGCTTAGGATTTATGCTTTGAGCTTGGTACGATATAAAAGGAAAGGGGATAACCTATATATTGGCTTGGAGGAGCATTTTGCTCCCCCTGTGAGCGATGTTGGATGGGAGTAATTACTCCCATCCCATCTGCACACACGCTGTGTGCACATGCGAGTGGGCTTTGCCTTGCTTGTGGACTGCGCATGTGCAGCCCATTTTATGGGCTGCGACGAGCAATGCCCAGCATTGCTCATACACCTTTTGGTGTACTCTTGCGCACTCGAGCCTATACAAAATATTTTTGTACTCTCGGTCCAATTAAACTCGCCAATGCAAAATTCCCCTTTTTAATCCTTTTTTAAATATTCATTTTCTGACCTAATAAATTAGTCACCAGTCAAAATAAATTTCTTGGTCCAACCAAAATTGATCTAATCAATTATAATTTACTTATGACTCTAATTAATTAGTTACCGATCAAAATAAATTCCTTGGTCTATACAAAATTGATATAATCAATTTTAACCAATTAAATAATAATCCAATTATTATTTATGCTATATTTTCGTAATAGAATAAATCTATTAGTTCTTTACTTAGTCCGATGAAGGTCCAATATGTGTGACCTTATAGGATCCTAAAGTATTGAGCTGTTAAGGCTTAACCAACCCTTCTTCTAATGGAACCATTGCTCAATGCTCTAGACCATGTATAGAACTCGATTACCTTAAATGACTGTAGTACGCCTCTAGCATGGGTCTACCATCCCCCATTACTCGGAACGTCATTTATGCTTATGATTTAATCCCGATTAATGCAATAGTTATCAAGTGCGTTAAATTCCTTCCATTCTTTAATATTAGTACCATCTGGTTTATTGGGTTCAGTTAAAGAATTAACCCACTAATAGCAAGGCTGCTCCAAGCTATCCCAGTTATTAACTTGTTACCGAAGTATATTGCCTTTTACATTAGTGTGTTTGACTAGAAACCATTTCTATCTAACACATGCTCTGATAAGAGGTTTATGGCAATCATCACTTCAACAAGTGGCCAGGTACAACTCCTTAATATATCTGGAGCAATGGATTCTTTCCTACCACTCAGCATACTAACGTGGTGTCCTCACTATACCCATAATCACCGTAGCACCTTAAATAAATTAGTGTATAGCAGTGATCCAAAGTATAGCAATAATACCACACAACGCAACTAGCATCTCAAGTATGAGGACATTGGCAAAGCTTATTGCATCAAGATAAACACCAACACATTAATATTTATACCAAATGTTTATCTTGCTGCGGTCTCCAATATATCTCCCAAATATATCCATGTGTCAAACTTAAGGCACCACCTTCAGTCTTTAGGAGATTTACTACTTGGACCCTTTCCAAGAAAGTTGACCACATGCTAGTCTTTCCGTTTTATCAATATCCTTTCTTGATGAAACTATGACTAGGGATAGTTTAGACATAATCATAATTGCACATGAAGCAGGTTCCACCAAATATAGTCCAACTATAATTTCTCTGACTTCATGCTATGATATGTCAAGGACTTTTGCATACATCAATGAATATATATATTTAACCAGCTTTCATATATAAATATAAATATATATATATATATATATATATATATATATATATATATATATATATATATATATATATATATATATATATATATATATATATATATATAAACAAAACATTAAATGCCTTTATTGATTAAACAAAATATTCGTACTATTATATAATTAAGATATATCGCCTTAATTGCCTTAAGGGCATACATCATATCCAACAAACTCCCACTTGCACTAAGGCTAATTAGCTATATGTTTTAATCCATATGCTTTAACATGCTGGTCATGTTTGACTGGAGTCAATGGCTTTGTCAGACCATCCGCGATGTTCTGATTAGTGGGTACATATTCTAATCTTATTATCTTAACATCAATAATCTCCCTAATTATATGATACTTTCTGGATATATGTCTATTTTTCTGATGAGACCATGGTTCCTTTGCCTGAGCTATGGCGCCATTGTTATCATAATATAAAGTAGTTGGATCAACAGCCTCAGGCACCACACTGAGATCACCAATAAATCCCTTTAACCAGACAGCTTCTTTTGCTGCTTCGTATGTAGCAATGTATTCAGATTTTATGGTTGAATCAACAGTAGTTTCTTACTTGAAACTCTTCTAGCATACTACCCCACCATTTAACACATACACAAAACCTGACTGAGACTTAAAGTCATCCTTGTTAGATTGAAAGCTAGCGTTAGTGTAACCTTTGATAGTGAGGTCACCTTCTTCATAAATCAAAAACTCATCCTTAGTCCTTCTCAAGTACTTAAGGATTGTCTTGACGACCATCCAGTGCTTTTCACCTGGATTTGACTGATATCTGCTCGTAAAGCTCAAAGCCTGAGAGACATCCGGCCTAGTACATATCATCAGGAGATAACCTTTCTTAGAATGCTCAAGGTTGAACCTATTCAATACCTTGTCTATATATGTACTTTGAGAAATACCTAACAGCCTCTTGGATCTATCCCTGTAGATCTTTATACCTAGTATAAATGCTGCTTCACCAAGGTCTTTCATGGAGAACTTTCTTGAAAACCATACTTTAACGTTTTGAAGAAGAGAAATGTCATTTCCTATTAGTAGAATGTCATCGACATACAATACTAGAAAAATGACTGCACTCCCACTAACCTTCTTGTAAACACAAGGCTCATTTGCATTTGGGCAAAAATCCAGTTCCCGGATTGTCTGATCAAACCTTATATTCCAACTCCTGGATGCCTGCTTAAGTCCATAAATAGATCTTTATAGCTTGCATACCTTTGAGCCATTCTGAGATGTAAAACCCTCAGGTTGTGTCATATACATATCCTGATCTAAATCCCCATTTAGGAATGCTATTTTTACATCCATCTGCCAGATCTCATAATCGTAATGAGCAGTAATGGCGAGGAGTATCCTTATGGATTTAAGCATGGCTACTAGTGAGAAGGTTTCATCATAGTCAATACCTTCCCGTTGACTATAACCTTTCATAACCAACCTTGCTTTATAGGTAATTATATTACCGTCCATGTCTATCTTCTTCTTGAAGACCCATTTGCACCCAATTGGTCTAACCTCTTGCGGTGCATCAACCAAATTCCAAATTTGGTTCTCGTACATGGAATCCATTTCTGATTTCATGGCCTTTTACCATTTATCAGAATCTGAGCTTTTCATTGCCTCATCATATGTCCTTGGTTCATCATCCTCCATAAGATATAGTTCCTTATCATTAGTGATGATAAACCCATATCTATTGGGGCCTTTATGAACACGACCTGATCTTTGTAATGATTGTGTTTCGATAGGTTATTCTTGGATCACACTCTCTTGTGTATCTAGAATAGGGTCAATCAGTTAATTGTCTAGTTCTTTCTCTTGAACTTCCAGTTTAATATTGCTCCCACTGACTTTTGCAAGTAAGTGTTCCTTTTCTAAAAAGTGAGCATTCCGAGACACAAATACCTTTTGTGCTTCGGGTTGGTAAAACAGATATCCAATTGTTTCCTTTGGATATCTAATGAATAGACATTTATCAGCCTTGTCATTTAGCTTATCTGACGCTATCCTCTTTACCATGTTAGGATAGCCCCATACTCTTAAGTGACTTAGAGATGGTTTTTTTGTTACACCATATTTCGTATGGGGTAAAATCAACTGATTTAGAGGGCACTCTGTTTAAGACATAAACTGCGCTCCCCAGTGCATATCCCTAAAAGGATTTACTAAGAACTGCATGGCTCATCATGGACCTGACCATATCTAATAAAGTCCTATTCCTCCATTCTGACAGTCCATTGTGTTAGGGTGTATAAGGAGAGGTCCACTGGGGAACTATCCAGTTTTCCTTTAGATAATCCTGAAACTCCTGACTTAAGTATTCTCCATCTCAATCCGATCGAAGTGTTTTAATACTTTTCTCAAGCCGTTTCTCTACTTCAGCTCTAAATAGTTTGAATTTTTCAAAACTTTCAAACGTGTGCTTCATTAAGTACAAATAACCGTATCGTGGGTAATCATCAATAAAGGTTATGAAGTAGGAGTATCCTCCTAGTGCCTAAACACTCATTGGACCACACACATCAGTATGTATAAGTTCTAATGTACTTGTGGCCCACTCACCCTTTCCTTAAAAGGGTAACTTTGTAATTTTTCCTTTTAAACATGGTTTAAAACCACCATTAAGACTCCAAGTCTATTAGACCTAAGTCTCCATGCTTATGCAGCTTGGTTAAGCGATCTTTGTTTATGTGGCCTAAACGACAATGCCATAAATAGAAGAAATTCTTATTATCTAATTTTCTCTTAGCAGTGTTTATATTTGAGAATATGATTTTGTAATTACGAAATATCATTTGTCATATTACAATAAAATATCATTCATAAATTTGATAATACCTTTTATCAAATTGGAAAAAAATTCCATCTATTGTGAGCAGGAAACAATATTTTATAATGACAATTGAATTTCGCTCTTTTACAAATTTAGCGAAATGGAAATTTCAAGTTCCTACATCAATAGCAGCCATCAAGCGCTAATGATTTTCTGTAGGTACAACTCTCCTTTTTGCCAAACCTCTACTTCTCAATAATATCTATACCTTCGTACAGACATGTGATTCTCATTAGGTATTCCATACTAATTTAGAATTCCCTTCTGATGTAGAATTTCTCAATATCAAACATCTTGAAGTGGAAGCTTCAGGCCTCCTCTTCTCATGCTATGAGACTTTAGTCATTTTGATCTTATTTCCAATATCCCATATTGAAATGAAGATCTTATTTCCAATATTTCATGTTGAAAACAATCATATTGTCTCCCAGACAAAATTCTTAGTATTCTTTTTACTTTTCTCTTTACTCTGCTCCATCCTACTTCAAAACTAGACACTATATGTCCCTTTACTTCTTTGAGATATGAACTAATTAATTTTCTGACTAATTGGTCAACCAATTTTTCGTCAAAAATATTTTGGTTCAAATTTTCCACAGGGAAAATCCTTTCTCAAATAAAGACACACACTTTCAAGTCCATGATTTTATGATGCCCTTGTAGCTAAGGTAACATGGATCCTAACATCTCACTTGATGTTTATCCTTGTCTCACATAAGGTAACTGGGATGTAAACAACCTCCAAGGTGTTGTACCCTAGTTTTCTTTATGTATTTAATGCATATCTGTTTCATTCAGAACTGCTTGCATCATGTTGTTTAGATTCAGACTTATACAAAGTACACGCCAAGCCCAAGGCTTTGAGAACTATCCCCATATTTCTAGACAAACCCTTTGAAGCTAGAGCCAATCAAAACTAGTTATCAATGCGAACGTTTGCATTTAAATAAAGATTTCAACCTAAGATATAAGAAAAGAAAAGTGTTTAGATATTAGTTTAAGTATATGTATTTAATAAGAGGACTTTTAATTAAATACATTTTCCTACTATTTTCTTTGAAATTTACAATAACCCATTCTATTGAATTTGTGAATTTTAGCCCGGCTAAATTTCCAAGTAGGTAGCATCTATAACTAGTCTATTGCAACCCCTAATTTTATGAGTCAAGTCATAATAGTAAGTCATAGTCGGAATCTCATTCCATTTGCATCGCATGCAATTGCTAATTCATTCAAGTTCCCTAATCCCAACGGACGTGTGCTCCTATATTAGCATCTCCTTGAATATGTCTCAGATCTGGGCCTAGCCCCCAATTTTATGGTGGACTACCCCAGTTCTGTTAAGGCAGACCCTATCTCAAACTTTACAACCAATCAATGTAGACTAGAAGGAACGCTTTACATATCACTTTGATAGCCCAACGAGACCGTATTATAAATTTGAGTAAGGAAGACTACAACTTGCCTTAATGTATTTACTTTGGGATTTTATTGGTGTTAAATGTCTCACCCAATCTAGGATTTTATTAGATGGACAAAATTATAATAACTTGTATTAATTCAGGGAATTTTAGAATTAATTTATAAGGTCTAACCTTAGGTGGATTCGGCTCTTTGTTATAATTATTCCATCAACCTAGATTATATACAAAATAATTAACACTTTTATTTTTTATATTTATATTGCATTTCCTTTAAGCTTTTATTCAATAAATTTAAATTTTTACTTAGTCATAGAAACATATATAAGCACCATCTTATATACTAGAAATAAATTAGTTCATATAAATCCCCCGGTTGGTCAATTCAAATTGCACCGATATAGGTTCCCAGGTAGGAGAGGTGCCCTATGAGGAGTAGACACCAAGTCCAATCCTTAGCCAGAAAAAATATGGGCACAAACTTGAAGACCAATAGATTCTCTTGAACTAATAAGTTTGGTTCTTTCAATTCATGTAAATTGGGAGCATCTATAACCCATGTAATTTAAATAAATTATTGACACTTGTATAATTTGAGTAAGTTGAGCAGGCTTATTCAAAATTATTCATAACTATTTTCTAACCTTGAAATGAAAGGCATAAGTTTATATATATTGTTTCAAACAATTAAATAAACAAATAATTTCATTTAGAATAAAATATGTAGTTTGCTTCTAACTTAATTATACACTAAATAGGCAGACTCTGATACCACTGTTGGGAACTGACAGTCAAATTAAACATGCATAAGAGGCGTGGCAGAAATTCAAAATTTTGTCCCTGTCCCCAGGAACTCCTATTAGTTGCATACAAATTAAATAAAGCCTTAGCTACATAATTCTCTACTTAGGTTAGCATGCTAAAGGACTAGGCATACCATAATTCCAAATTATATCCTAGCATATTTATTTTATACTAAGCATGTTATAACTCTAAGTTATAACCTAAGCATAAAATAAACTAAGCATGCAAAAATAACCTAAGCATAATTATTAAGTCTAAAAACACTTAAAGAAAAATACATAATTATTAAAAGAGAAAGAAAAAGAACTTACCAATTAAAACGTGCTTTTGTAGAACCTTCTTGCACAAGCCTCCAATCGTAGGATAGCCTCTATCAGTATCCACACGAACCCCATCAACCCAAACCTCCCCAGGAGGAAGAACTAAGAAGCCTCGAGTAGTTGCTAGACCACTCTAGAAGCCTCACCCAAAAATATAAACTAGCGGTGCCCGAATAAATTCAGGCTCCATAAAAATAACTTGCTCAATTACCCGAGAGATTAATTATATCGCTTAGGATTTATACTTTGAGCTTGGTACGATTTGAAAGGAAAGGGGACAACATATATATAGGCATGGGGGAGCATTTTGCTCCCCCTGTGAGCGATGTGGGATGGGAGTAATTACTCCCATCCTATGTGCACATACGCTCTGTGCAGCCCATTTTATGGGTTACCGCGAGTAATGCCCAGCATTGCTCGCACACCTTTCAGTGTACTCCTACGCACTCAAGCCTGTACAAAATATTTTTGTACTCTCAGTCCAATTAAACTCGCCAATGCAAAATTTCCCTTTTTAATCCTCTTACAAATATTTATTTTTTGACCCTAATAAATTAGTCACCAGTCAAAATAAATTTCTTGGTCCAACCAAAATTGATCTAATCAATTATAATTTATTTATGACTCTAATTAATTAGTTACCGGTCAAAATAAATTCCTTGGTCTATCAAAAATTGATCTTATCAATTTTAACCAATTAAATAATAATCCAATTATTATTTATGTTATATTTTAGTAATAGAATAAATCTATTGGTTCTTTACTTAGTCCGATGAAGGTCCAATGTGTGTGACATTATAGGATCCCGAAGTATTGAGCTGTTAAGGCTTAGCCAACCCTTGTTCTAATGGAACCATTGGCTCGATGCTCTAGACCGTGAATAGAACTCAATTACCTTAAACGACTGTAGTATGCCTCTAGCAAGGGTCTGCCATCCCCCATTACTCGGAACGTCATTTGTGCTTATGATTTTATCCCGGTTAATGCAATAGTTATCCAGTGCATTAAATTCCTTCCATTCTTTAATATGAGTACCATCTAGTTTATTGGGTTTGGTTAAAGTGTTAACCCACTAATAGCGAGGTTGCGCCAATCATCACTTCAACAAGTGGCCAGGTACAACTCCTTAATATATCTGAAGCGATGGATTCTTTCCGACTACTCAGCTTACCAACATGCTGTCATCACTATACCCGTAATCACCCGTAGCACCTTAAATAAATTAGTGTATAGCAATGACCCAAAGTATAGCAATAATACCACACAAGGCATCTAGCATCTCAAGTATGAGGACATTGGCAAAGCTTATTGCATAAAGATAAACACCAACACATTGATACTTGTACTAAGTGTTTTTCTTGCTGCGGTCTCCAATATATCTCCTAGATATATCCATGTGTCAAACTTAAGGCACCACCTTTAGTCTTTAGGAGATTAACTACTTTTTCCAAGAAATTTGACCATATGCTAGTCTTTTCATTTCATCAATATCCTTTCTTGATGAAACTATGAATAGGGATAGTTTAGGCATAATCATAATTGCACATGAAGTAGGTTCTACCAAATATAGGCCAACTATAATTTCTCTGACTTAATGCCATGTATGTCAAGGACTTTTGCGTACTTCAATGAATATATATTCAATCAACTTTAATATATATATATATATATAAACAAAAGATTAAATACCTTTATTGATTAAATAAATTATTCATACTTTTACGTAATTAAGATATATCGCCCTAATTGCCTTAAGGGCATACATCATATCCAATAGCCCCGTCAGGGCGCACATGTCCGAGGGAGTGATGGTGACCTCCTCGATTGGTAGATGGAATGTATGGGTCATCTCCGACCATCTCTCCGTAAGAGCCGAGATAGCACCCAGGGCTAATGTCTTCGGAGCCTAAGGGATGGCCCTGATAATCTTAGTGAATCTAAAAGAATCAATGCGGGCTAGTGGCTCGGTATCCCCCACAGTACAGATCTCCTCATATCATTTCTTGCAGAAGCTCAAGGCTCCCACAGTCCTATACTAAAACTGTAAAGGCAAAATTATAGTTCAAAAGGGTTAAGATACAACCAAAAAATCATAAATCATAAAAGAATTGCAGAAGGCAAAGAATCAGGAATTATGTCCTTAAGGACAAGACCCATAAGGGTCTGCTACTCCCATATGGGTCCACAAGCGGCTCCCGTACCAAGAATGGGACCCATACGATCCCCCCTTACCTGTACGGGTCCCTGTAAATAGTGACATTGTGGAAAAAACTTCCCAAAAATCCAAAATCATCCAAATTCAAGCAAAGCTCATCCAAAACTATCCTAAAAGCATCCTAGGATAAAGTTACATACATAAGGCTCTATTTCAAGGTCTAAAGCACCCAAAATCATGGCAAAAGTTGAGAAATCCCTAAAGAATTCAAAATTGGAAAGATGGGGAATGATAGGAAATACCAGGAGTTTCGAAGCATGGGTATCAGGAGAAATGATCAGAGGCACTTCAGAAGCAGGAATGAGCCCCAGAAATGAGTCCCCCACATAAAAAGCATACCTGAGTGAAACTGAGCATTCCTAAAGCTCCAAATTGCCCACTCGGGGCATATCCTCACGTCTAATGGGGAAATAGCCAGTCTTTGGGATCTTTTTTATATATCTTGATCAGTTTTAGGGAGAAAATCGCCTGAGATTGCAAAATGGGAATATTTTTGTGTATGGCGGGATATGAGGGGTCTGATCATCTTTTAAACCCCCTTAACAAGGACTCGTGCGGGTCTCAGCCCACCCGTACGGGTCCCTTTTTGCCATCTAGGGACAGGTTTTAAATTAGAACTTCACGGAAGCATCAGGGCACATCCAGTCCAAATTTGAGACCAACCCCGCTTCTCCTAAACTCTATATTTTAGTTATATTAGGGGCAAAGCCCCAGCTCACCTTGATCCTTGATTGGAGGGGCAAAAATTTTTGTCTTCACAAAAGTCAATCTAGAATCAAGGTAAGCCATTTTTGAATTGATCGCTAATGAGGATAATTTTTATGTATAGGTCCATACTAGTACATGAATTTTTCCCCAGCAAAGAAATCTTACAACGAGAAACTTCCCCAGCGGAAAAGGTTTCACCAGAGAACATTACTCTACTCCCCAGCAGCAGAATCAACCAATCCAAGTGGCATCCCCCCATTTCCCGGGAGCGCAATCAATCGATTGAGCTTTCCAAGAGGCATTCTTCTAGGAGCACCCTTTCGAGGGGCATCCCACTCCAAAGAAATCGGGCCAAACCCGACATTTCTTGCACTTCATTTATAGCTTATTCAAATGCTAATCCTCATCCATACATCTTTATTCTTAATTGAAGGGGCAAAAATTTTTGTTCATGATAAAGTCAAGAATAAAGACGTGTATGCTTAGATAATGACTAACTCGATGTATGATCGTTGTCTCTTTATAGGTAACTTAAAATCCCCTGCAGGAGAGTCATCTGCCTTAGGAAAGGGATACATCATCAACAGGACAGTCATCCACCTTGGGAAAGAGATACATCATCAGCAAGAGAGTCATCTACCTTAGGAAAGGGATGCATCATCAGCAGGAGAGTCATCCGCCTTAGGAAAGGGATACAACATTAACTAGGAGAGTCGGTCCATCTTAGGAAAGGGATACATCAGCTAGGAGAGTCGATCAGCCTTACGAAAAGGATACACAAACTTTCCCTAGTAGAGTCACTAGGGATACGCATTGGCAAAGGAAAGTCAACCACCTCAAGAAAGGGATACTTCTTGGGAAGGAAAGTCGTTTGCCTCAAGAAAGGGACACCCAGGAAAGAAGTTTACCTTAAGAAGGAACTCACCCATATCATCACCTCAAGTATGATTTCTAAACCCTCGCTAACATTATGAGATCATACAGATCCGTATCTGTAGTGATCCCACGAGAGGCAGTCTGTGAGCACTAGATTTTTACAATCCTTCTTATAAAACAATGATGAGAGCTATATGATGCATTCTCTTGTAGGTGTTATCCACCAGAGGTGTTCCTACTACTGCAGAGTTGAGTTTGGCCAAAGTTTGGAGAGCTAGTCTACCCTTAGAGACCCGTACAGGTGCTTTTTGGTGGTACAGATCCTCCGGCGGACCCGTACCGGTCATTTCCTTCTGTACTCCTAGAGGGGACCTGTACGGTTCCCCTTAAACTTGTATGGGTCCTTTATTGCCTGATCAAGCTTTATGAAAGGAGATCATTATCATTTTTAGGAAAAGGCAGGTCAAGAATGTGATTTATTGCGTTCAGACCTCATTTTACCCTATAAATAGGGCCTTTCCTCACCTTTAAAAAAAACAAGACACAACACTTATACAACATATATTATAGGCAAATTCTACCAGTTTCTATAGGTATATAAAGGGTATAGTTGAGGTATAGAAGGTATAAAATAGGGAGAAAACCCATTCCTTGAGGTTTTATCCACATTGTATTCATTCTTAGCTTCGTTTATTAGGGTTTGTGGGAGGTTCTATCCATACAAATATTCATCCAAATAGTCCTGAAATCTCCATTTCATCATCTACTTTGGCTAGACTCTCTCAACAGTAAAGGGACCACCTCAAACTGGATTCACGCCGTAAAGGTAACTCTCCTAAGTTTCAAAAAGACTCACATCTCAGTTATTTTATCATTATTCTGTGCCTCTTCTATTCTATCTATTCTTTTATTCCTATTTTGGGTCAGATCCTAATCTATATAAGCCTTATTGGCACCCCATGTCCTTAGGGATATTAAACTAGTGCGCCATACTCATACAGAAGGAAATCCCATTTTTATTTCATATTTCTTCCATTAATTTGTTCATCATTATGAACTAAGTTGATGCCTGGGATTAAACAAGACTTGTATGGGTCCCCCATACTCGTACGAGTCCTCTCTAGTAGTCGTACAGGTTTCACCCACCCGTACGGGTACCGGCCCTTAGGTAGATTCCAGAATTCATCTTTAATCGGTTAAAAATCAATCCACTCACCATTTGCCATGCGATCATTTTCACTAATAATCCAGTAAATCAACCCACAGAAGGTAAAATGTGTTTTTATAACAAAATACGTTGAAGACTCATTATTTCTCTACGATCCTAAAAGTCATCCGGGCATTATCGATCGTAAAACCACCACGCTAACATAATCACATTTTTCCTAATGAGATGCTGACTTATGGGATGCAATAAACTTTTCTAATCTTTGTAGATGCAGGGCAATTTATTTTTATTTTGTTTTATGACTTAGAACAAATGTATAGGTTCTCTTGCAATTCCCCCATTTTCCCCCGATTGTAATTTTTATTCCCCCATTTGTTTCTTGTGCTTTATTGTAATCTGTAAATGCATGTAATGAGTGTGAAATAGTGTAGAAAATAGGATTTTTGCGATAATTCTCCAAATGATGAAAACAAAACGGTTTTACGATATGAATGTAATTTTGAATTAACTGAATGAGAAATAAGTGACTCATCCGATACCCAAATCTCTGATCCAAAAGGTATAAGTCTCCCGCCCAATGGGAACCAAAACTCTTTTTGAAGTAGACAACTTGGGTGACGACTCTATCATTTATATCGAGATTTGGGTCTCAATTTTTTTATTCATTAAAATTGATTAATTGTGCAAACTTGAACTAAAAAGGTTTCATCATGCCTAATTCTAACCAACACCCAGTGGGCCCCGCCTCTCACCAAGGCGCTAAGGGAGACCCACACGTCATCGACACCTCACAACCGCGATGTATCATCATCGCAATGCCTTGCAGATTTGCCAATTATTCTAACGGTAATCAGTGGTATTGGTACTAACATGATTTCAGTCGGTCGCAATAGGCCTATTTACCTCAGTCCTTCCATCACTAGAGGCATATGCACTTGTGTTTGAGGAACAAAGTTGAATTGGGGGAGTAGGTTCTTTTGAGTACCTTATTCATTGTAAATTATAGCATCAACGTCCGACTCTTCTGATGCGCCTAGCTGGCCTGATGATATATAGTGTTCAAAGGCAGATTTAAGCACCTGCTTCTATTCTTCCAGGGTAAGAGCTGCATTTTTAGCAATCTCCATAAATGAGCTCAATGATGCTTTAGAGGAACTTCCTCTAGGAACTGGATTGGCAGGGGTGATTGGAGTGTCATAAGCAGTTCTAGTTTGCTTAACGCCATCTTGAATATGGTTATCAGTGTCAACGAATGATTCACCAACTTTTTGAGACATGCTGGCAAAGGAAAACTGGATTTGAGAGGATTTGTCCTTTAAGGAACTAAAATTCTCACCTGAGCAGGTAAGTTTAGTTCACGCTCACCGCACCACTGAAAATATGATACCAAAATACCAATATTTTATAATAGATTTTTGTATTCTCCAGCTTCAATCCTCGAAGCGATCAACCTGCAAAATAGACACAAACTTGGGGGTGATCAGTGGTTGACCCGAGGGGAACCCTTCGATGCTTAAGTCAGTAAAGGGGTTTTGATGGAATTTAGTGAGACCATTTTAAGTTTTTCAGAATGTGTACCTTTGATTCTGACATAAGGGTCCTTTATATAGTACTTGGATTGACCTAATTAGCAATTAGAATCTTTGTTTGACTAGGAATGAATACTGGAATTATCCTTATTTGATATAGGATTAATTCCATTATTATCGTAGGAATCCTCTTCGGTTGAGGATCCTATTTAAGCTTTATTTCCTCTATATGAGGATTCATTCCTATTCATCTGCTAAGGAAAGGAATAATATTCGTATTTACTGGTTATAAGAAATATAGTTTCTTTAATTAGATTTTGTTCGTATTACATCAAGGCAAAACCTACCTCTAGCAGGTTATAAACCGGCTCGAGGCCTTATCTTAATGAATATCGGCTAGAACATTGTCCGAGTTGGGCCCTTCATACGGAGAGATATGTTGTTTCTTTGAAAATATGGGCCAGTCGTCCTAGTTTGACCTAGTCTCTATGACCAAGATGGGCAAGGTTTATTTTACAAGCTATCACCCAGTGGGATAAAAACTTCGCGAAGGAAAAAGGGTACAATATTCATATGCAATTAAATTTCCCCTAAAAAATGCAATTGTCAATGCATATCTTTGAATATATGCATTCCAATATAATGCACACATCTTTTGAAATAGAAGCAGATAGCGACTTTGTGCAAAGTTCGGCTGAATTATCACTTGATCTAACCTTTTAGATGTCAACTTGATTTGTCTTCATGAGATCATGAGTATGAAAGAATTCGGATGAAATATGCTTGGTATATCTCCTTTAATGTTAGAATTCCTTCGATTGAGCGACACGAGCGGCATTTTCTTCATAAATTATCATTGGACCTTTTTTGGCTATTGATTTACCACATGCGTTTAGGTCGTAACAATGCATGCATAGACTTTTTGACCTGTAAATAAAGTTTTAATTTGCCATACTTATCCTGCAATTTAAAACCTTCAAAATTTGCATGTAAATATCATATATGTTAGCCTTAACAATATTAATCCATAACATATTAAATTATCCTTACACTGAAAAATTAATATAAAAAAGTCATACCTCCACCATAGAAGAATGTATCAAGAAATATAAATATAACAAATATTAATATAGGAAAAATATATTGACAAAATAAATAGTATGACATTTACTTCTACTTGAACTACATCTTAAATTTCATTTTGTGAATCACTTTTGGTTTGACATGTTTCGAACATACTATAGTCCAGGATCCATAGTCACATTATCATGCTCGTTGCCACATATATGGGTAAAATATGATATAAACCATCATTTGAGTACTTAATATAATTTACTTGAATTTCTTCACTTCAACACTTCAATTGTTTGCACTTCAGGTTCTCACACTTCGGGTGCTAGTACTTCTACAAGAAGTGTATTTATATTAGTACACTTACCCTTAATGAAATTATATTTATTGTCAAAAATTTTCATTCTCGAGGTTTTTTATTAGTTAAACCAATTGGTCATCCACGCTTCAAGCGTGTTATAGCACTATTTTAATTTATTCTTCAGAAATTTCAATAAGAATTGACTTAGGATCCATATAAATTAAAGATGAAGCACTACATAATTTTTCTTTTCGAAAATTGTCTTTCTACTTTCTTTCCCAAGTTTTCGAAAAGTCCTTTCATCAAATTTACAATATGCAAATCTTGCACTAAATAAATCATTTTTAAAGGCTTGAGATACTTAATTATTGTTGAAGATTTGCATCCATATAAATTTATAATTTCCTTTAGGGACCCGTTTTGGTCCATTGTGATGAATCTATAGGCACATATGATGCATAACAAAAAAAACTCTTAGATGAGAAGATTGAGCTCATGACTTGAGGTAAAGGCTTGGTGTAGTGGTTAAGCTATGAAGCTGTGATTCTAGAGGTCGCAGGTTTGAGTCCACACTCGGGCGGAGTGGCATAAGGTTTTCATTTGATATTATTGTAAGCCCATATGAGGCAAATTTTTTTTTAAAAAATTGAACTCATGACCAAAGCTAATTGTAGGGGAAATTAATCACAATAGCTTCTTGGTATAAAACCTATAAAGGTTGTTGCGCATGCAATATTGCATATCCTCATACTGATGCAAAAATATTTATTCGCAAATGTTTAATACATGGTTCCAATGATCCATTTTGAGTATGAACGTATATTTCATGATGTTCAATTTATAATCTTCATTGACACACAAAAACATACATGTGACCATTTAGTTTAAGCATCAACTTCAGGTTCTTGTACTTCTTCAAGAAGTGACAAGATTAAAAACTAAATAATTCAATCGTGGATGAATTGGTCCACATACGTCACATTGCATATTTTTTTTTGCAAATACTGGAGATCAATTCTGACCTTACTACTAAAAGGTTTTATAATAAATTTTCCTTGCGAACAAGTAGCACACAATAATTCATTACTTCGAAGAAATTCTGGTTCTTTAATAGATGTCTATGTGCATTTTTTATAATTTTTCTCATCATTATAAAACTAGGATTGTACTAAATATTATAAGTATCTCAATATATAAACTTCAGGTTTATAATCTATTGTCCTATAAATATTTATGTACCATCAAGCATTCTTTAATATCTTCGCTCACAGTCTTAATATAATATTGCGAATATTTTTAACTTTTCATAATCTTCTGTAAGGATTTGGGAGAAACAAGGCATTATTTACAATTATTCTTTGTCCCATTTGAAATACTCATATTGCCTCTTCTAGGCCATTCAACTTTTTTTTTCCTTTAATACATTATTAATATTTGCTTTTTTGGAACATTTAACAGTTTTCCTTCCTTAGTACATTATGTTGGCTCTTCTTGAGCATTTAAAATTTGTTTCCCCTTATTAAATTAATATTGACTCTTCTAGAGCGTTCAACAATTTTCGTGTTTACCCAACATCATGGTAACATTTTTTCATTCATTTTCATATATAAATTTATTTCATTATCTTTAACGTCAATCAATACCAATAAGATTCATTTCCTTTGAATTTCCACTTTTAGTGGTTGTTATTCATCAAATTTAAGCTTTTCACTTTAGAATTTATTCATCACTTTTATTTTTTTTTCAGATCTGATGGAAATCTTTAGAACATTCATATTAATATAGAATTATATTATATATTTCCTTTGAAACAATTACAACAAATCCACTCGATATTTGATAGTCAAATGTTTAATACCTTTTTATAATACCTTTTATTTTGTAAGTTAAATATAATCATATAAACATAAACAGTAAATAAATGAGTATCACATAACAATAAACAAACAAAAAAAAACACACAAACATTTATCTAATTCAAATGGTTAAAATTGTCTAGTTGATCTTCCACTTCATGTGGTTTTATATTTATATTCATGAGCACAAATATTTTTGCTATAATACCCACGATTAGTAAAATTGACATAATGATATGATTGCATTCACTTCTAAAAATGTATTTGATCCAACGAGACATGTTTATAACATTCAACAAAAGTTCTTACTTTGTTCAATGATATGTAATAAATTTTTTCATCATATCTTTGTGATGATTTTTGTTATCTATTTGCTACTACAGGATCACGTGCTGCTACTCGAGCACATTTAATGCATAAAAGTTCGAGAAAGTTTTATCAAATAAATTCTCATTACTAACTTTCTTTCCACGTAAAGTAAGCTTTTGATAAATATATAATTTTCAAGCGGTCGTACATATTTTTCGAAGATCTACAAGATCTTATAATGTCAAATGTTCTGATGACTAGGAAGATAAACATGGCCTTTGCCTTTCTTTATATTGTAGCATCATTATTCAAATATCTGCGCGATCTTGATATATTATGTATTTTTCAATGCCGATGAAAAATAATTCTTTCTTGTAACATCAGAACCACAAACACATTATTTTTAATAATTGTCATATTTATAATATCAAAAGTTTATTAGAACAAAGATTAACAAAAAAAACACAAATAAAAATTTACCTATATGTTCCCCAATATCATAAAATTTAAATCCTGAAATTACTATGAAATTCCCATCAATAATCCAACAGTTAAAACTCTGAAATTTCTAAATGATTTTAGATGGTAGATTCTACAAAAAAACATAAATCAAGATATCAATATTTTAATTCAATTAATTCAATATTTATCAATTTCATTTCTCCACTTCGGAGTGAAAATTATTTATCAATTTTTTTTCATTTCTAGTGAAAATAAACTTATTTCTCCACTTATAATGAAAATTTTGATGAAAATTAATTATTTCACTTCTAGAGAAAATCAATTTATATTTTTCACTTTGTTTGAAAATTATTCGTTACTTTAATTTTTTGGTGGAAGGTGGAATTTATTCATTAATTTAATTTGTCCGGTGGAATTTATTCATTAATTTAACTTTTCACTTTGAATGAAATTAATTTATCGTTTTTAATTTTTCACTTTTGATGAAATTGTTCATCAATTTTTATTTTTTTCACTTCAGGTCAAAGTTGCTAGCAAATGATTATATACTTTCTTTAAATATTTTTTAAAAAATTCTTCAAGAACTTTTTTTTACCGAAGAAAATAGTCTATTAAATCAAATCAGAATTAATAATAGTTCTAATCAAAGGTGGACGAGTCCCCTTACATGTCGAAGAATCAACTGCTCTAACTAACAATTATGCAGCATGATTCACAGACCGATCAAGATTTTTAATAGTCAATTATTACAATTTTGATAATCTTATGAGAAATAGTATTATTTAACAAAGTATCATCCAAAAGTACCAATCTATATAGTTTTGTATGAATATATAAATTACAATAATATCCTTTCAGGGACATACGTGTATATATATTCTTAAAAATATACAAATTAAATTTATTCATTATCCTCCAAACATATAATTTTATAAATATTCTGGAGGAATATAAAACTTAAAATTATTTTATATATCCTTTGGGGATATAAATTACATATATATTCTTCGAGAATATAAAAATTATCATGATAAAAATAACATAATATAAAAGAAAAGAAAAACAGATGATAGAACTAAAAAAAAATTATACTCGTCACAAAAATATTTTTTAATATTTGATGAAACTGACTAGGCAGATTGCAAACCGTTGTTGAATAATTCATCACTTCTCTTTTGCATAAAATCTATCAATAAAAGTATTCAAAAGAATTAATAAAGTTATTATGAAGAAATAATAATAATAATAATAATAATATTAATAATAATAATAATAATAAATCAACAATAATAGTTAAATTTCAAACAATGTAAAACTTCCCTATTGATTAAATTTTTGTCGTCTTCGTGCTACCCATCACCACACATATTTTTCATCACATCAACTAAATGGTATTCTTGTTGGTATTGATCGAACGAGCAATTCGTGCTGATAACATGTTGTATATAACGTGAATATAAACAAGAACATAAATTATAGAATATAAAACAGGAGGACGATGGAGAAGAAACAAGTGTAGAACATAAATCATCTCATTTCACTATTCATCAAATAGAACGTAACACCTTAATATATAGGCATTACGGAGGGGAATGAAAAGGCATATGTCATAGGATTTATTAGCCCATTTATGTTGATCTAGATTAACAGGATTGAACATGTAAAACATCAGCGAAAATTCAAAAATTTAATCTAGATCCCTAGATCTCCTAAGCATGGCATAATTGATAATAATGCTAGTCTTAAACTACTCCATGTCATTAACACTTATTAAAAAGGACCTAATAATAATTTAACCACTTACCAGTTGAAGCGTGAATCCCGTAGTCAGTTGAAAGACCCCTCAGCTACGTGCACAGACTCCAAAGTAGAAGCCCTCTGTAAATAGTCCACACGAGCACCACCGACTGAAACCTTCTAGAAAGGGAGTACCGATAAATAAGTGGAAGATAGCTAGATCTTCCCTACTAATTTATTCTAGAATAAATTCCCGTCGTTATCTATTCTAAGTAAATACGTCTTTCGACAGATTACTTTTAGGAATCAGAATAACTAAGAGAATAAGAGAGCAAGAGAGGGATTACAAAATTCAGGACGAAAAATAATGAATGAGGAGGCCTCTATTTGTAGTGGTTAGGAATTATCAAAGGACAATAAAGTCCCTATCCTCAACCAATTAGAATCAAAATAGAAAGGGCAATTAAGTATATTTAATTAAAACCGGAAGTAGAGTCTGACACAAACACTGAGAAGCTTGCTTGGGGAGCAAGCTCCCCAATTAAACCCTAACACTACTAGCCAGCGGCCAGCAGTGTGGTCAGGCTTGCACTGGAGTGCAAGCCTAGCCCACTAGGGCTGTGGCCCTGCGCAGGAGAGCAGGACACTTAGGCTTGCACAACCCGCTAGTGGGCCGCACTTTATGTAACCTGTAGGCCTAAGGCCTACGCGTCTAGCACAGCCTGCGCAAGCCTTATGGACTGCCCACCTATGCAGCCCACTTTGGGTTTCTATAATGCGCACCATGCAAGGCCCGTGGGCCTTTATGCACTTGTGCATAAGCCCATGCGCAGATCTTGCACATGTACTGTCCAACGGTATTATGCAAATCCACTCACACAGGTATCCCGAACCTCGCTCTATTTGTGTTTCTACCCCTCCCCTTTTACTATTTTAACCTTATTATTTAACAATTTCATTGGTCCAACCAATAAATATTGGTCTAACCAATATTATGGTCTAACCATATATCCTTACTCTTCTAGGTTAGACCTAGTCTAACAATTCTTTATATAGCTCGGTCGTAACTCAAAGTGTGTGACCTTATAGGATCTCATAATATCAAGCCGTCAAAAGTTTAACCTGGCTCAATCCCTTTTAGAAATTGACCGGCTCAGAGCTCCAGACCGTCATGGACTCTAATTACTTTGATCGATCATAGTGGCACTCTAGCAAAGGCATATGAACCCTCAATATTTGAAATGTCACATACATTTTGACTTAATCCCGATTCCACTATAGTATCAATACAATTCACTCCCTCTATCAATTATTAAGTACCATCTGGTTCTAGGACTCAGTTAAAGTGTTAGTCCACTAGTAGCTATAATAGCTACCCCAGTAGTTTAGTCTTGTTGCCAAAGTACACTACTCAACCATTTAATGTGTTGATCAGGATCTCATCCTATCAACTCATACTCTAATCAGAGGTTTACGAGTGTGTCACTTCTAACAAGTAGCCAAGGTACATCTCCCTTATATTGTCATAATGGAGTGATAGATTACATCTTGACTACTCATCTTGCAAATGGATAGACATCAACTGTACCCGTAATCATCCGTATCACCTAGTCTATAGAGTGTATAGGTATGATCTAAAGTATAGCAACATATGAATAAGGTAACTAGTATCACAAGTCTAAGGATATTCATATTGCTATTGCAATGAGACGATTAAACACTAACACATAATATAGATTATCAATTGCTGTCTCAAAGCGGTCTCCAATGTATCTCCCTGGATACATTCATGTGTTAACCCAAGTTACCACCCTCTAGCACTAGAGATATGCTATTCTAAATCAAATTCAGAGGTATGAGGTCACATGCTAGTCTATTTATATTCAACAATGTCCAGTCTTGATGATACTATGACTAGGGATATTTAGACAAATCATAATTGAACACAAACCAGTTCTCACCAACATAGTCTCAATATGCCCTTGCAATACGTGTTATGATTATATCATGGACTTTTTAAAACACATCAATGAATATATTCTAAACCAGTCATAATATATTTTCACATTCATTGATATAACAAAAGAATGCCTTTATTAATATAACTTTGTTCGTACACATAAAACTAACTAAGAAATATCCCCCTAATTGCCTTTAGTGCATACATCATATCTTACAATCTCCCACTTGCACTAGACCCAATTAGCTACATGTTGTAAGCCATAACTATTAACATGCTAGTCATGCTTAATCTATGTCAAAGGCTTGGTCAGACCATCTGCCAAGTTCTGATATATGTGTACATATTCCATCTATATATCCTTATCTCTTATCATATCGTGAACTATATGATATTTTCTGTGTACATGTCCGTTTCCCTGACGAGACCATGGTTCTTTTGCCTTAGCAATAGCCCCAGTGTTATTGCAATATAATACTATTGGATCCTCATTGTTAGACACTAAGCCGAGATGATGAATAAATCTTTTTATCCAGACATCTTATTTTATCGCTTCTAAAGTAGCAATTTACTCAAATTCTATGGTTGAATCGATAGTTGTATCCTATTTAGAACTTTTCCAAATAACCGCCCCTCCATTTAACATAAACAGGTAACCTGATTGTTACTTGTAGTCATCTATATCAGATTGAAAACTTGCATCAGTGAATCCCTTTGTTGTGAGATCTGTTAGTCCCTGTGAGGGTTTTTTAAGGTCAGAGAGGGGTAAATGACCCTTTTTCACAGAATATACAGACTTTAAAAAGTCTTAGTGTAGTGTGTTTAATTATGATCCGGATTACGGATCCGGATGATGCAGTTATGATAATATAATGCAATAAATAAAGAGTTAAAGAAATCAAACACAGGATTTTATCCTGTTTCAGCCCCGCCTACTCTAGTCCCTAGAGTTTCCTTCCTCCGAGCTTTTCCACTAGTGGATTCCTTTCTAACTGGCAAGAATCAAGCCTTATAGTTTGTCTTCGGATGGTTACCCCTTCTGGATGTAGGATATACCACTAGAAGTACTAACTCCTAGTTGAGTCCTTTAGTCTTCAGTAGGATATACCACTTATACTTCTACCCCAAATCTAAGCTAAGTCCTACATGGAGTTCCCACTCAAAGCACCAACTTTAAGTTGTATCCCAATCTCACAACTCACCTAAGTTGGAGAACCTTACACTCTTGTTTTCACAAACATTTTGGTTTTAGATTTCCTTAAGTTTATAACTTAGGAATCCTTACAACAGATTTGGAATTAATTAATTCTTGGAGGGATTGAAAACTAATTGAATGCTCATTCTTTGTTACTTGTTTTTATCAATCAAACAGCCAACCTTCTCAATTGGTGAAGCTTCCCTTTTATAGGCTTCTATCATAAATGTAGCCATTGTAGGTTGTTGAACTTGTAATAAATCTTCACCCTTGATCAGGTTATAGGTGGCGCTTCCAGAGCGTTGATCAATCCATTAGACTGTAATTTGATCCGTTTGAATTCTACGGATTGATGCTTAAAAGTTATCAGTGATTATTTTACTTGACTTTTTGTGATACACCAACTTTTACACCATTAGCTTTTTGGTGTGAGCTCCATGCGCCTCCTTATTTGTTTAGGTGAAAAAGTATGTTAGCTTTTTCAGTCCGATGTCAGTCATTTTGTCCTTTTACTGAAATGTGCAAGCTGTCACTTTTGTTTTGTTCTTGGGGAAAGGATCTTTGACTATGTAGACCAAAAGGTGAAGGGATAAGTTACCTTTGAAACTTTTCCCATTGTCTTCAAGTATGAGTCTTCCGGATGTCTTTAGACTCTTATTCTTCGGATCTGTCTTCTTTTGGAGATAGGGCAATCAGTTATTCCTGATGATGTCCTTGAGGGATTAAAGCCTATTTCCTTTCCAAGCTTTATTCTGATGATTTCTTGTGCTTAGGTACTTGATATTTTTAATGAACAACCTTGTACCTGGATCTTTGTTCGGATGTTTCCATTTGGATTTAGAATTTAAATAGTTTTAAGTTTTTTTTTCTTTTAAACCTGATCCGGATAGATTAGTTTGATTTTGTGATCCGGATCATTTTTTTCTAACAATCTCCCCCATTTGATGGAAATAAAAACTAAGTACAAGGGAATGGAGTATATATGAACTAAGTATAATTCTTGATACTTAGACATTTATAGGTTTTACTCCCTCGTAATTCTAGCATCCTAACTCGCCCAATATATTTCAATTCTAGCTTCTAAGTTTATTTTAGTACAATTACAGATATTACTTTAGAAGTAAATTTTTGAGAATTAGATATTTTCGCTATATATATACTTCTGCTGTTAACAATAGTTAACATCAATGAAGTTTAGATTATAGATTACAGAAATATATAATAGTGAATCTAGCTATTATAAGATATTATAAAAATTATAGGTAGTCTAACTCTCTCCGAATGGTCCTCCTTCCTTTGCCTTTCCCTTACTGGATTTAGGTTGTTGTATACTCTTCTCCCCCTTTTTGTTTCCATCTTAGGGGTTTATTACCATATAAGTCTTGTTATCCCAAGCTACTTGCAATGCATTTGAATAAATAGTGTAGTCAGCACTACCTTTGGACCTTTCATCAATAATCTTGTCAACCATTGGAGGAGTGAGATAGAAGGGCCAGATTTTCTTCTTCAATTGGTCATAGGATTGTTTGATTGATGGATGAATGCACAAGACAAACTCTTGATCATTTGGATCATAGTAAGGGAAGAGAACCTTAAGGAGAGTTGTCATCCCTTTCTGACCAAAGAAGCTAGAGTCTCCAATGGCTTGGACGAGGTTGTGGAAGACCGGAAGGAGCTAGCTTTCTGGAATGGCAGGGGAGGAAGAGGATCTAGATATTGAGAGGTTATTGATTCCAGTTTAGAGCAGGGTGATTTCTTTACTAATCCCTTTCAAGATATTATGAATAGACTCCGTTTAAAGAGAGATTTCTTTTGTAATGGATGCCTTTTAGTTAGTTATTATCTTCTCTAATCCTGCCAGACGGCTCTACATTTCATCACCCATATCATCTAGGATTTTGTCTTGGATTTTAGGAATTGTTTTCTCAATGAAATATACCAGCATTTCTAGGAGAACTTGCTGGTCTACTCCTAAATATTTTATGGCAATTTTGGGGTCCTTCTCAGCTATGAATTTTGACAAGTTTTCAAACTTGGTATCCAGATAGGCTTTTATTTCTTCTAAGAGCTCGGAGGAGGATGTGACCTTGTCAATTACAGTTCCACAGTTATTTAAAGCCAAGGTGTTGGCTTGATCAGTAGTCCAATTAGCTGTGGAAGCATTTTCTTTAAGCTCTTTCAAAATTGGTGTGATCTGGGATAGAGAAGCTTCGGCAATAGCTCCGGGAGTGGGGAAATCTAGGACTTTGTCTTCTATATTCTTTACTAATAGTTTGATCTCACCTAACTCCTTTTTCACATCTTGATCAGCAACTTGTCTCAGCAGTTCATTTTTAACCCATCTTAGATGGGTGCATGTTGTTCGGAGGCTCTGCTTGATGTACCCTTCCTCATTCTCCTCTTGAGTAGCCTCTTTTAAAAAATGAAGAGCGGTAGATACTTTAGCCTTTACTGTATTATTAGCCAAAACTCTCATAGGGCTAACTTGAGGAGGGAACTTTTCTCAGAGGAGTTGGAGGATTCATCTCTAGAACTAGAGCTACTTCTGGAGGGTTCATTATCAGCTTTATTATTGGTCTCCTCTGAATGGGACTTATCTTGTTCTTCTCTCCTCTCTTCCTACCTTTCCCCAGGACTGGCCTCACCCGTAGAGTTCGCTTTAGAAGCATTCTCTTTGAATCTCGGACCATGTCCCTCCTCTAGAATGATATTATCCGGGTTAGGCTCATCTTCCTTGGATACATTTGGGATATGTGTATCCAAGTTGTCCCTTGTCTCAACTGTGGTATCATCACTAGCAGCAATATTAGTGTTAATATTTAACGTAGCTGTAATAGGAAGTACCTCACTAAGTTATGCTTGGGATAGGTTGATTATCTCTTCATGTGCTCCTACTTCAACCCCTGGATGACAGGAAATATCCTCTATCAACCCTTCTATTGCCTTTTCAGCACTTATGGTAACTCCTCCAGGCATGTTGGAACTGTCCTCAATACCCACTACAATTGCCTTTAGAGGACTTATTTCTGCAGGGATCCCAACTTCCAAAATTAGTAGGTTCTCCAAAAGAGGTTCTATGATGGGTAGGAAGTTGAATGATCTAAATTTTGAAATCTTTGAGACCTAATCCAAGGGAGCTTAGTCTATAAGGATTGGTGTAGCTGAGGATCCTTTAGGTCCTTTTATGGCAAGATTGTTAATTCTATAGTTGTCTGCTACAGAAGCCAACATCTCTTCATACTGAGGATCCTCGGAAGGATATCCTCATTAGATCCTGGAACATTCTTGCCTATTGAGCTTTTGTCCTTAGCCAATTCTTCCATAATGACCCTTTTAGCAGCCTCCTTATCAATAACTATAGCAGTTGGCTTCTTGGCTATTTTCTTTTAATGTTTTTGAGCCTTAACTGCTTCATCAGAAGTGCACCCCTTCCGGGGTGAACTGCTTCTTTGGCGCTGGCATTTCATCTTCTGTTTCCTCTTCATCAAACCCATTTCCCCCCTTCACCAATTCTGATGCTTTTCTTTTCTAGCCTTTCTGATAGCCCTTTCTTATTGTAGTAGCAGCTAATAAAATGATCACAAATTGATCTTTTCAATAAATCAGCTGTCTTAATCAGCCTTCCCCTTGGTTTTTGCTTTTTCAGAGATTTGTTAAGCAACTGGGTGATTGTCTGAGTATCTTCATTCTCCTCTTCATCCACTAGAGCCAGAGCTAATTCTTTCTTTGCCTTTAGGTCTAGTTGTTTTGGCCTTTTTGGGTACCGGACCACTTGCTTCTGGATTGGTAGCTTTTTAGGTCCTATTTTTCTTTTCTTCTCTTAGCCTCTTGGCTTTATCTTCATCCCAGGTTTCATTGAATTGCAGGTTCAGGAAGTTCCTTTGCACAATGGGCTTTCCACTGAGACCTTAAAATCCAGTCAAATCTATCTGATTTGCTTGTAGACTCTGGGTGATAAGAGCTCCATGGGAATTCCTATGATGCTTAATGTAATGAATAAGAAGCACAGGCATAATGATCTCCCTGCTTTTTGCCCAGTGCTCTAACATATAGTATTGGAAGGAAGACACTGTGGTTACTGAGCCCTTCTAGATCAGGACCAACTTTGCTAGCACATGTTGAAGGTATCTTGGGATTTCAGGCTAGTATGTTGAAAATTTATCCCCAAAATACCTTTCCTAAAGCCACATCTCCAGATCGTACTTCACTGTAGCTTTATCTCCATCCAACCTCATTAGAACTCCGCTATTCTTCATACTTAGGAAATTTTGGAAGAATTCAGGTGTTACAGTAATTTCCTTGCCCTGAACCTTAGTTCTTAGGGCATCAAACTTCTTGTTGGCTCTTAAATTATCATAGAATTCCTGGACTAAATCTAGGTAGGTTGGGCAATTTATTTCAAAAATTTTGTGAGGTACTGATCCTCAAATAGCCAAGAATAGGGGTCGATTTTAAAGTGAAAATTATCCCCTAAAAAATCTGTAGGGATAACTAAATCAGAAGGTTTGCAGTCTATAGGGATGAAGTCTTTATCTTTCAGATCAGATTCCGAGAAGACATTTTGAGTTGGAAGCATCACGGGACCAGATTTAGTCATGATTGTTGCCATTTTAAAGAAAGGATTGTAGGAATTGGGGTTTAGATTTCGATTTTTGCAGAGTAACAATAGAGTAGATTCTCGCGTGAGGAAGAAGAGTGAATTTGAGGGGTTTATATAGAATTTTCAAAGTGAGGGTAGTTTGGTAATCCGAACGCCGGTAGTTTGGCGGGATTGATGACATGGCAACCTAATTTTTAAGAGAGAGGTAAATTCAGTTTAATCGAAGAATGGGAACGGTTTATTTTGAATGATAACTGTTAAATTTACCGCGCGTGTAACACCCAGTAGACTTTTGAAATTTAAAAAAGTAATTGTCACCTTTAAGCGCTTTTACTGCCATTTGTCCTTTTTGTCTACTGATGTGGCATACTCTCTTCCGGAACAAATTCCTCTTCAATAGCTCTTCTTTTTCGGATTAGGCTATCTTGCTAATGATCTAGATTAATCTTGGACTATCTTCCGGATTAGCTTCAAATTGGATTTGATATACTAATTGATTCCATTAGCTTCCCAAATTGATCTTTACTTAATGGCTTGGTAAAGATCTCTAATGAAATGATGCCTTATTTTGACATACTTCATCCGGCTATGGAGTACTGGATTCTCTGACACATCAATAGCACTTTTGTTGTCACACATAACATCCACACATCCGGATTAAACTCCATAATCTTCAAGTTATTGCTTGATCCAGAGAAGTTAAGCTACACTACTTCCAGCTGCCATATATTTAGCTTCTATAGTGGATAAGGCAACTGAAGTTTGCTTCTTGCTATACTATAAAAATAAGCAATCTCCAAGGAAATGGCTCCAGATGTATGCTTTCTCTCAAGAGTGTCCCTGCCATAGTCTGCATCAGTGAACCCTTGGAGTGTGAAATCACCATTACTAGGATACCATAGCCCAACTTTAGTAGTTCCTAGTAGGTATCTAAGGATCCTTTTTACAGCTTTGTGATGAGAATCCTTGGGATTAGCTTGATATCTTGCACAGTAACAGACTGCATAATGTATATCAGGTCTGCTAGCTGTCAAGTATAGGAGTGAGCCAATAATCCCTCTATAGAGCTTCTGATCAACATCTTCTCCTTCATAGTCCTTGGATAGGACTATATCCGATCCCATTAGAGTGGATATAGACTTACTCTTGTCCATTTCAAACTTCTTCAAGATTTCCTTGGTGTACTTTGATTGATTAATGAAAATCCCATCCAGACTTTGCTTGATTTGTAGACCATGGAAGAAGTTGAGTTCTCCCATCATGGACATCTCAAATTCCTTCCATTTGAAAGCTGAATTCTTTACACATTCTTTCATTGGTGGCTCCAAATATAATATCATCCATATAAATTTGGACTAGAATGATATCATTTTTCTTCTTTATGATGAATAGTATTGTGTTTGCTTTGCCTCTGATATAACCTTTGGATATAAGGAATGAGGTTAATTGTTCATACCAAGCTCTAGGTGCCTGCTTTAATCCATAGAGAGCCTTTTTCAGCTTGTAGATAATATTCGGATGCTTTGGGTCTTCAAATCCATGTGGTTTCCTAACATAGACTTCTTCTTGGATAACACCATTTAGAAATCCACTTTTGATGTCTATTTGGTATAGTGTGAATCCCATGAATGATGCAAAAGCACATAGAGTCTGGATTGCCTCCAGTCTAGTTACAGGGGCAAAGGTTTCTTTAAAATCAATCCATTCTTATTGATTATAGCCTTGAGCAACCTGTCTGGCTTTATTTCTCACTATAACTCCGGATTCATCTAGCTTATTCTGAAATACCCATTTGGTGCCAATGATTGACTTTCCCTTTGGTGGTGCTACTAGATCCCATACATCATTCCTGGTGAATTGATCTAGCTCTTCCTGCATTGCCATCACCCAACTTTCATCTCCTTCTGCATCTTGAAATTTCTTTGGCTCCATGAGAGACACAAAAGCAGTATGACTCATCAACCTATTGAGCTGAGATCTGGTTCTTATTGGATTCTAAAAAACATCCAGAATATTTTCAATGGGATGATCTCTGTGTGTCCGAATCTCCCTTTGTAGGCCTTCATGTTGAACCGGGACTTTCTCCACTTCAGCTTCAACCACTCCTTCTTGGCCTTCATTAAAGTTAATCTCTTATGGGTTGAGATTAACTTGTTGTACTTCTGGATCAAAAGATATTCCTTCATCTTCCTCTTTGTACTTCTTGATATGGAATGAATCAGGAACTTCTGCCGCTTTCTTTTCTCCAGGATTTTCAATTTCTGGAACTGGATCTTCTGAAGTATAACTTTTCTTACCTGCAGAGTTAGTCTCATCAAAATCTACATGTATTGACTCTACTATAGATTGGGTTTGTTTATTGACAACTCTATAAGCCTTACTATGTGTCGAGTATCCAAGGAAAATTGCTTCATCAGATTTAGGATCAAATTTTCCTAGTTGCTTTCTATCATTAAGCATGTAGCATTTACATCCAAATGCTTTGAAATACCCAATTTTGGGTTTTATTCCCTTCCAGATTTCATATGGGGTCATTTCTATGGTTGTGAGCTAACGATCGAATCCCCTGCCCACAAGGTAAGGTTTAATGCTCTTCGGCGTAGGGCGGAGAAACAACGAGCGCTGTGAAGTGAGCTAAGGGATAGTCCTTATTTTAGTGCGATGAAAATGGATAATGAAAGCGATGTTGAAGTTGAAATTTAATCCGATTTAAGTGTTAAGGGATACGAGACTTAGAATCCCGTATTTTAAGATAGAGTCGCCACCTGGTTAAGCTCCACCAGGAATTTGGGTATGATATTCCCATCGAATGGTTGGACTATACCTTAAGATAGAGATTCTGAGTCCGGATGATGTTGCTTACTTTTCAATTTTTAAATCAACCCATTTATGTTAGTAAATGCGACTTCGGTTCTTATGCGGTTTAAATCCGATTATAGTTTGGAGTTTTCGATTTATATGCCATACATCACACGAAAAGCGGTAAATAAAGCAAATAAAATAATTATTACAAGGCTTTAGAAATACCAATACATTTTTCTAATGCGAGAACATAAATAAACGGGTGAAACCGGGTTTTAATCGAGCTCACCGACTCGGACCTAGCTCCAAACGAGGCAAGAGATATATTGGAATAATAACAGACAAAGCATAAATAAATAAATGAGAAATAAAAGCACATGGTATTTTTGGATTTTTTGGGACAAAAACACAATTTTTGGGTGCAATTAACAATCTAACAACCTAAAAAAGGTGAAATAAATCAACTAAACATCCTAAGATCAGATTTAGTATTTTCTGAATATTTTTGGAATTTTCAACCAATGCAAAAAGGTTCATTAGGCATTTATTTAGCAAAAAGGTCATTTTTAAGCCATCAAATAGTTATTTAACCCATTAAACAATAGATAAAATAATTTCCAGAAGCTATAAAAATTTATTTAATTAACATCAGATTATTTGTGATATTTAGATATCCTTCGGGTAAAAATAGGGACTGAAAATGAATTAAAATGGACAAAAAAGGACTTAAAACCAAATTTCGGCGATCAAAGCTATGGCGGCAGCTTTGACCGCCGTCACTATAGCCTTGACCGCTATAGTGGCAGCGGTGGAGGCTGTCGCTACAGCCTTGGCCATCAAGCTTTATTTCTAAGGGGAACAACGGTGTTTTTGCGTCTATAAACTCGAAACCATTAAAGTTTTAAGTCCTAATCAACTGTATTTCAATAGATCTGGACTTAAAACACTCCAATAATGTTGATTTTATGGATTTGGGTAAGAAAAAACCCAAAAATCGTAAGAAATAACGGGACCTCTATGAGGGTGGAGTTCACCTCCATAGCTATAGCCTTCACCGCTATAATAGTAGCGGCCAAGGCTATAGGGATAGAGGTGAAGGCTATCCCTATAGAGGTCGGATTATTTTTCGATGGTTTTCCAAAAACACCAAGGAAAAACCAGGAAACAACACCAAAAGCAGCAAGAATAGCAACAATAAACAATAAAATGAAGTAAAAGATTAGGAGAACTCAATTTTGTTACCTCTAGGCCATGAATCTAACTCGGGAGACTCGAATCGGACGTTTGGCAAGCTTTTGATGATTTTTCGAGGGAATGGCGATAGAAATAGCGACGAAAATAGTGACAGATTATTTGGGTGGTATTTGAGGAAAAGTCTATAAAACCATCTTTTATCCATTTTAACCTATGATTTCTAATTGATTTTAGTGTTTAAACTATGAGATCAAGCCTAAGAAAAACTAAGAATCGAGATTAGAAACGATTAAATCCGGATTCTATATTTTTCTTAAGCTGTCTCTCTCTAGTTCTTCCCTTTCTATCTCTTGTTCTTGATTTTCTCTCAAAAAGTGGTTTCTAAATTCTAAATCTGGAGAAAAAGTCCTATCTCTCTCTCTTGGATTAGCTTAAATACTCTCACACACAAAAATCCACCGACTTAGGTGAATTTTTGGGAAAAATACGTAGAGAAATCGCAAGAGGAGAGAGAGAACGAAGTGGCACGACCTGTAAGCCCAAAGCTACCGTCATGGCAGTGGCCGCCATAGGGGCGGCGACCACCACCATGATAGCAGCTTCCACCGCCACTATGATGGCAGTGGTTGCTGCTATAGTGGCAGGGGTGGCCACCCCGGTTGCGTTCACCACCATAAAGGGCGGTGGTGACAGCCACATCAGTGGCAGTCACCGTCGTCGGAGGGCAAACTACCACTATCGCCGTCGGCGGTGGAGGCAGTGAAATAGGGGTCAGGGAGCCTGGATGCTAGGGTTTTGGTAAATTAGGGTTAGGCTTTAGGTGATTAGGTTTTAGGTAATTAAATAGGGTTTAGGTTAATTAAATAGGGTTTAGATTAATTAATTAGGTTTAGGTTAATTAATTAGGATTGTTAGCGCAATTAGGGCATGTTAGGGTTTCTACTTCTAATGCTATATCTTTCACTACGGTTATCCGAATAAGGCGATTATTGACATTCCGGAAAGCTCGGAGAGTAAAAAATCTAATGATATAAATAAGAGTCACTGAAAATGTTTGAATCTTATAGAAAATTGCAAAACAAATACTGCACATGAGTGGAAGGAAATGGCTAATTCTAAATACATGTGAATGGTATTTAAGCACCACCAAAGGTCCAAAATCATCAAAAAGGTACATGCTAAATGCGATTTGACCTTTAAAGAATAGAACAACTAGACTATATGAGGTTAGAGCAATAAGTCATCATCATTCCAAGGGTCACCAAAAAGCCCGCGCTTATAGGCTGCCCCTTGGGAGATTACCATTTGGCAAACCAAGCATGATCTCATGGAAGAGCAAGGGATAGAGGGTTATACCTGAGGCGCGGATCCTTGAACCTGTTGTCTAGTGGGGTTGCCATCAATAGACTTATCGAGAACGAGATTCTAACTTGGATATTTTGATTCAGTATACCTGTTAAGAGAGTTTTGAGGTTTGCCAAGGGTGGGCTTGGGCTTTTGAGGGTTACCAAGCATAGGCTTGGGCTTTTAAGGTTTTGCCAAGCATGGGCTTGGGCTTTTGAGGCTTTTCCAAGTGCAGCCATAGGCTTTTGAGATCTGCCAAGTACGGGCTTAGGCTTTTAAGGTTTTACAAAGCATAGGCATGGGCTTTTGAGGTTTGCCAAGTATAGGCTTGGGCTTTTAAGGTTTGCCAAGCACGACCTTAGGATTTTGAGGTTTACCAAGCATGGGCTTTACCAAGCATGGGCTTGGACTTTTAAAGTTTGCCAAGCATGGGCTTAGCCTTTTGAGGTTTGCCAAGCACGGGATTGGGCTTTTGAGTTTTGCCAAGATTGGGCTTTGGCTTTTCAGGTTTGCCAAGTATGGGCTTGGGCTTTTGAGGTTTGCCAAGCATAAGCTTAGGCGTTTGAGGTTTTTCCAAGCATGGGCTGGGCTTTTGAAGTTTTCCAAGCACAGGCTTAGGCTATTAAGGTTTGCCAAGCATGGGCTTAGGCTTTTAAGGGTTTGCCAAGCACTAGCTTAGGCTTTTAAGGTTTTGCCAAGCACAGGGTTGGGCTTTTGAGGGTTTCTAAGCTTGGGCTTAGGTTTTGAGGGTTTGCCAAGCACAGTCTTTGGCTTTTGAGGTTTTGCCAAGTATGGGCTTAGGCTTTTGAGGGTTACAAAGCACATGCTTGGGCTCTTAAGGTTTGCCAAGTGCGAGCTTGGCCTTTTAAGGGTTACCAAGTATGGGCTTGGGCTTTTGAGGGTTGCCAAGCACGGGCTTGGGCTTTTGAGGGTTACCAAGAGCGAGCTTAGGCTTTTGAGGGTTGCCAAGTGAGGGCTTAGGCTTTTGAGGATTGCTAAGCGTATGCTTGGGCTTGTGAGGATTGCCAAGCGCGGGCTTGGGCTTTTGAGGTTGCCAAGCACAGGCTTGGGATTTTGAGGGTTGGCAAGAGCGGGCTTGGGCTTTTTAAGGTTGCCAAGCACGGGCTTGGGTTTTTAAGGGGTTGCCAAGTGCGGGCTTTGGTTTTTGAATTTTGGATTCTCAGATCTACAAGTTGCATCAAGGTGCCCCTGGAGATTCGGAAGGTTTTATTGGGGTGCCCTTGGAGATTCAGAAGGTTGTATTGAGGTGACCCTGGAGATTTTGAAGGTTGGGTTGAGGTGCCCCTGGAGATTTAGAAGGTTATCCAAATTTTGGATTTTCTTATCATATGAGCACCAAGATTGCCACATGGTGCACCTATTAAGAAAAATTTTGAGATATCAATAATTGGCATGAGTTGCATTTTTGTTGCTTAACTGATTTTGTGGAACAAAAGTTTTTGCCCCTTCAATTAAGCAATAAAAACAAAAGACTTAAATATAAATTGAGATGAGATTTTCGGGAGTTTGGAGAAACAGCTGAGACCGAGCGCCGAGTCTGGCTGATATGCCCCTTGATACAGGTATTTGCTTGGAGGTCGAGCGCATAGCTCGAGGATGCTTTTCTGTGCTTTGTTTCCTATAGAATTAAGCATAGAATAATAGACATGACATTTATGAATATTATGCATGAATTTATGAATGCTTGAGCTCCTCGGATTGATCATCCTCCATATCTGAGCTACATGACCGCTGGCCTGATTAATTTTGCTCAATTCGATTGCTTGCTCGATTAACTTATCTGACCTAGCCTCTTACTAAGTGAGAGGATATATGGAATTGAATTGCAGCATAGACAAGGCAAGAATGCCCCTGGCGGAGGATTAGGGATGTGATACAGATTAGGTGGGGATGCCCCTGGTGGATAATTAGAGAAGTTGCGATGCACACACTAGGCTTGTGTGGCTGGACATTAAGGTTGAGGATTGTCATTTTCTACACACCCTGTTGCTTGCATAAGCGATTATTGAATTGAGCATATCAAAGACAAGTGGGAGCAAAAAGCCAAGTTTGAGATTCTGGATGACGAACGGCTAGATGCTATCACTACCAATGAATTCTACCAAGGACGATTTTGAAGGATACGAACCTAGTGAACTGAAGATGCTCGGTCATGTTTGGAATCAGAGTAGACACAAGTATAAGATGAATTTGAGTCCTTCAAATCTACTAGACCAGAGAATGTATTCAGACACCGGATGATGACGATAATGTAAGTAATTCGATGTGATCAATGGCAGTCATTTATCTTTGTTTTGCTTGTATTAAATTTTGCGTAGACTTGAACATTGAGATCGACGTATCAGACTTTGTTTATTATTTTGCTCTTATGTTCTAATTTTTGCTTAGATTGCCCTTTTCGGTTTTTCAATCCAGTGAACTTTTTCCTGTCTTTTGCATAGACCTCGATGTTTTTAGTCTATCAGGATTTTTGCCTTTTATCATTGCTTTTCTTTTCTTTTGAGGTATCGGGTTGACTGCACAGAACCCTTCGTTTGACTCATCTATTGCATTTCGCCTTTTGGGCCAAATAAATTCATTCACGCATAAACATAAAGGATTCAGTAAAATGACATTTCCATTAAATGAAGTAAGTTTGAGTACACGATTATGATAACCTTCTCTATTGACCCAAACTTTGGTGTTAACTAGCCTATAAAGGTTTTCTAGCCAACACACTCTCATAGCTCACTTTACCCTAACTTTTTTCTTAGACCATCCTTTTTGGATTTTTAGTCTAGTAGGTTATTTTGCACCCTAACTTTTGCCTGATTGGTTTATAGAATGCCGATCAGCGGGATACACCCTAATTTTTGCCTGAGCAGTAGAGGACCACTCTTCGAGTGATTGATTTTATTTATTTTTTATGTGCCGCTTTTCTAGATTTGATTTTTTTTGTTAGATATGATAATGCTTCAACCTATTTTAATTGATAGGGTTTACGAGCTCATTACCATTGATAATCATGCCCCTTGCACGGGGCACTTTTTTGAATACGCGACGTCTTACCCAATCTGATTGGAACCTCCCCCTTGGATCGATGTTGGTAGGCTTTGCTTGCTTTGGTATCAGATCACCAGCGCTTGACTGTACCTTTGATGCTTGACTCAATTGTTGTTTGGCCTCGCTACACGCTGTCGGCATACCTGAAGACTGCTTAACCTATTCAGACCATGCTTTAGTCTATAGAGGGTCTCTTTGACTGCAACTCTTAAGGACTTCATCTTAGTTTTGGTTGGTAGCATGATTTCTATTTTGCAGGGGAAGGAATAAGGTGTCCAGAGAATTCAGACATTTGCTTAGTACCCACAAAGAGCAAACAGTGGTTAAACTCTGACCCTTGTGGTGCTCTTGGAAATAAACCTTTTAAGAAACTAGCTTGTGGGTTCAGTTGCACGATTAGCTCGAGGTCGGATCAAACAGGTGGTTGTCCCTTGGGACTGAAACTCGTTGTCTGAGACAATGCTATGGAGTAGCCTATACCAGGTTAAGATACATTTCTCGATGAACTTAGACATCCTCTTAGAGGTAATGTTGGCAAAAGACTCAGCTTCCCCTTATGTGAGAAGCAACGTGCCTCTATGGTGATGAAACAGTGCTCATTTATTGGTGAGGGTTGAATCTCGCCAATTATATGTGTCCCCCTCACCGAGAATGGCTAAGGAGGAGAGAAATAGGGAAGGTATGGGGAGTTGGAAGGGATTGGATAGTAGGCAATGTGGTATCGGGGGTGGGAATTTTGAGAAAGGGTGGACGAAGAAAAGATAAGCCATAATTCTGTCGAAGATGACCCGGTGATACTCTTTCTCCATAATTGGTCAACACTTCTTCAGTAGCTTGAAAATCGGTTTGTACACAGAGGTGAGGCCGATGAAGAACCGATTGTTATATTGGATCTATCTAAGAAAGAACTGAGCTTCTTTTTCCACTTTAGGTGTGAAGATAGGATGCTTGGCAATCTGATGATGAACCTTGGGTATGGCTAGGTGTGATCAGGGGAAAGAGTTATCATGATCTTTTAAGCACTTGTTATCTCCCATTTTCTTCCAGAGCTTAGGCCATTAGAAAATGGTCACCATTTTAGGTTATTATCCGTACTCAAACTTATTTTAATTGAAGAAACGTTATGAATATTGGACACATTATGCTTATGGTAAAAATGAATGCAAGGGCCCATCGAGCGAAACATTAAATAGATAAGCAGAAAGAGAGTGTTTCATTAAATTAAAGTGCCTTAAAGGCATAATTGTTCACATTTAGATACTAGGAAAAGAAAATTACATAAATAGATAGCTGTCCGCCACAGGCGGAGGGTCTTGATTGGTAGAGTTGGTAGATTAAGCATCCTTGGTAGCTTCCATTGGCATGTCGTCCAGGATGAGATCCAGAACATTCACTTGTTCAACTGATGACTTGTCTCCTTCATTCGCTAGAGACCTCGCGAGATTCTTGCTAGAGTTGGTGATAGAATTGGATTCTATAATAGAGTTGGCTAAATCAGAGAAGACCATTGCCAACACAACATCTTCAAGGAGACCGAAATTAATGGCACTCACTCCATCATCGAATCTCGGTGATAGTTTCTCCTCAGTATTGGTTTTCCTAGCTGGTTCATCCATTTTTCTTTTTTTTGCCAAGCACTAAATAGCCATGCCTAGAGGTTTACATTGATATGTTGTATGTCCCTTTTGAACATGATAGCGACAAAAATTCCCTTTCTCTTTGGGCATAGGAGAACGGTATTCACGAAGAGGGCTAAGCGTTCCTTTCTCTCACAATTAGGCAAATAAGATGTGAAGAGGGAGCTTTCAGGGAGGCGCGAATGCCTTTTAACTAGGAGCCTGAGCGGTGTGGTTTGAACTACGGAAACACTCTCTTGATCGACTACTTGAACTACAGTTATCTTCTCCTTAGTTGGGGCTGGAGTAACTTCGAAAGACTAAGAATTGTTGCTCTTGTTAAACCAGGGTTTGCCACTTGGTTTGCTAGCCCTTTCCTTCTCTTCCTGGCGCTCGATCTTCTTAGCTTTTTCAAAAACTTTTGATAGGACTCGAAAGAGTCGATCTCTATATCTTTGCGGAGCATCGGGAGAGCCCCGTCGAGCAACTTCGTAATCATTTCCTATAAACTGAGCTTTTGTTTTAAAAGAGTGGCCATCCACCGAATGAAATAAGATTTGAAAGCTTCATCGGGCTTCTATTTAATGGCTTCAAAATGATGGATCGTAGTCTCCATTGTAGAGTTAAATCCATAGTAGGAAATAAAAGCTTCAGATAGGAGTTTGCAATCTAGGATTGTGGACTCCGGGAGAGTATTATACCACTCGAGAGCAGGTCCTAAAAGGGTACACAGGAATAAATTAGCCAGCACTTTATCCCCAATCTTTTGGATACGCATGATCTGCTTATACATTCCTATGTGGGACTTGGGGGGTCCTTCGCCTGAATAAGCTTCCATTCGGGGCATTAAGAAATTTTTAGGCACCCAATCATCATCTCTTACTTCTTCCTTATCCTTACCTCTATTCAGAAATTGCCTGAAGAAAGCCGCCATTTTGGGTTTTACGCCCGAAGGCTGCGTGACCTGGTCGTACGGAGATGACCCAAACTGAAAAGGTAGAGGAGCCAAGATTTTGATCTGGGGCCGAGAAAAAGGATTCTGAGGGTAAGTAGTCTCCCAAGGAGTGACCACGAAGCTAGAAGGAGAGGGTGTGAAAATAGTTGGCTGAACAGGAGGAACAATAAAGCCACCCGATGGGATTGACATCTGAGGAGCAAATTCCCCTGAGAAAGCGGGGAGAATAGGAGACTAGAGAGCAGGCCTCAAGTGCACAGGGGAAGGAGAGCTAAAGGTCAGTGCAGCGAATGACAAGGGTGGCTGAGAAGAACTCTGACCAAATTGAAATTGACTTTGTTGGACAGAACGGATAGGCGGAAGCGATGAGACCAAAAACTGATTCTAAACTAGCGGGGACTGAACTATCTCTCCAGGAGCTTGAAATATAGGCCCCGTTGGCCTCTGAGACTCTCTTTACTATTTGAGAGCGAATCTAACTTGCTCTTAAATAGTGGCCCGAAATATATCTGATTGGAGGAACATAGCCATAACATTAGCCAAATCAAAACCCAACTAAGATTACCCCTGATCAATCTGCGAAGGAGTGCCCTCGGTCGAAAACTTGCTAGACGGAGGAATATCAGACATGGTAGGAATAAGTGATTCTGACACTAAATGGTGAACTAAACGGCGGTTGAGGTGCAACCAAAGAGGACTGCGGTGATGGGGACATCTGGGTCTAACTAAACAAATCGGAAGATGATCAGCCCGAATCGAACCATGAATAAGATGGATGATTATATAATAATTTGAGTGATGAATGCCATATATATTGGGGGTGGTTTAGAGATGTAGAGAGCAGAAGAGCTTATGATGCGAAGCTTAACCTCAAAATACAATAGATGTATGAATTCCTCGCTATGCCTAGTAAACTAGTTACGGGTCATCGGGACTCAATGATCTCAGGCATTTTGCTATATTCTCCCTTTAAGCGAGGGGAGAGTAGAGGTAAGCAAAAAAATTGAAAAAAATGGTCAGCCACATGTGGCCTATGCATGGAGCTTTGCATGAATGGGCACAACACAAGTAGCACACTCTAAGCATGGGATTTTCGGTGACCCTTGGAATGATGGTCACTATGAGCCGATGACCCCCAATCCCCTCGCCTGCACGATAAGCTTTAATGCTCTTTGATGTGGGGCGAAGAAACAATGAGCATTGTGGAGCGTGCTAAGGGATGATCCTTATTTTAGCATAATTAAATGGATAATGGAAGCGATGTTGAAGTTGAAGTTTAGTCCGATTAATTGGTTAAAGGATACGAGACTTAGAATCCTATATTTTAAAATAGAGTCACCACCCAGTTAAGCTCCATCGGGAAATTGGGTACGATATTCCCACCGGATGGTTAGACCGTACCTTAAAACAGAGATTCTAGGTTTGGATGATGTTGCTTACTTTTCAATTTTTAAATCAAGCCGATTATATTTTAATAAGCGTGAACTTAGTTCTTATGCGATTTAATCCGATTATTGTTTGGTGTTTTCAGTTTATATGCCATACATCACATAGAAAGCAATAAATAAACAAAGCAAGAAAATAAAATTATTACAAGGCTTTACGAATACCTATACATTTTTCTAATGCAAGAAAATAAATAAAGCGATAAATAAATAAATGGGTAAAATCGGGTCTTAACCGAGCTTACCAACTCGGACCCGGCTCTAAACGAGGCAGTTGATATATAAGAATAAGCACAAATAAAGCATGGATAAATAAATGCGGAAAATAAACACAAAGGATGAGGAAAACGATATTTTTGGATTTTTCGGGGAAAAAACATAATTTTCGGGTGTTAATTAATTATTTAATAACCTAAGAAGGGTGAAATAAATTAACTAAACATCCTAAAGTCAGATTTAGCATATTCAGAATATTTTTGAAATTTTTAGTTGGTGGAAAATTATTTATTTAGATTTATTTAAAAATGCTATTTTTAAGCTATTAAAATGCATATTAAATCAACTAAAAAATAAAAATAAAAAATAAAAATAAAATCTAAAAATAGACTAAAATAATAAAAATAGTTTCAGATTATTTATAAATTTTTGAAAATTTTTTGGGTTGAAATTGAGGCTAAAAACACGTTAAAATGATCAAAACAGGGTAAAAAAGACAAAACGGGGCCAAAAATAACGTAATAAAGAAAAACAGGGATCATTTGGAAATTATTACCAGTAGGCCGACTTAGTGAAGTGGTAGGCCGACTCAGCGACATGGTAGGCCGACTCAACTAGGTGGCCTAGATGACGCTCAGTCGGCCTTCGTCCCACTGAAGTGGCCTGCTGGAAAAAGAGTCTAAACAAGCCAGAATCGACCTTTTTGTGTCTGAAAATCCAAGATTACTAAAATTTCAAGTCGTTTCCTACCTATTACAGTAGATTTGGACTTAAAATGCTTAAATGATAGCTTGGGGGGTAAAGAACCCAGAAAATCTGACAAAATAACGGTTGGCCGCTTGAGCGACCCGTAGGCTGACTGGATGAAGCGGTAGGCCGACTCAGCGAGGCGGCCTAGGTGACGTTCACTTGGCCTGAAAAATAAAGGGGCCAAAAGCCCGAAAAAATAACCAAAAATGCAGCAGTAGAAATAAATAACAGAAGAAATAGATTAGAACTCAGAAAGTTACCTAAAGGCCGTGAATCCACTCTCGAGACTCAAACTGGACGCTTGACAAGCTTTGTGATGGATTGGAGATGAAAACCCAACGAAACAACCGATTTAGCAAGGGATTTAGTGATTTGTGAGGAAAAAGTCCCTAAATCCTATTTAAACCAATTTTTACCTAAGATTTCTAATAGATTTTAGTGTTTGAGTTAGAAGATTAAGCCTAAGAACAACTAAGAATCAAGATGAGAGAGGATTAAACCTAGATTCTAGCTTTTCTTGAGCTCTCTCTCCTCAGTACTTCCCTTTCTCTCTCTTGTTCTTGAATTTTCTCTCTAAAATCAGCCAAAGAAAAAAAAAGTCCTCAAATCTAATTTTTGAGGGGTATTTATAGGCTTTTCAAGTGTAAAATAAACAAATTAATCCTCCAAATGTCAATATTTGTCAAAAAAATACGAAATCCTGACGACCTGGCCAAGGAAAAACCGGAAAAACTCCAGACAAAGAAACAATGTGTGAAGGTCACGTGACTAACACGGCTGGGCTAAGGCCGCGTCTCGTGATGCGGTAGGTTGCATCATATGATGCGGACGAGACGCGGCCCAGCCCAAGCCGCATTACATGATGCGGCTAGATCTAGGCTTGGAACCTGGATGCCCTTACTACTTTCCTTTCTTGGATTCCTGGATCACCGGGATTTGATCTCAGCCAGGTACTCGACTAGTGCATATCCACTCCCAAGTCGCATATTTCTTATCCTTTTATGGTTGCTCTATTGCTCATGGCTGAGTTTATTTATGGGGTTGGCACCGTTGCCCCATCCCAGCTAGTTTTGATCATTGGGTGCGCCTCAATGGGCATATCTCCATTATTTCTAGGGTTAGTCGAGACCCTATTCCGCTTGGATAGAGCTGTTGGTGGTCCTGATCACATCGGAGACCACTTCTCCGTACTACAGGTATTCCCTTTACCTGACTCTAACCCCAAAACTGATACTGAATCTGAATCTGAGATTGAAACTAAAACTGAACTTGAATCTGAATCTGAAACTGAAACTAAATCTAAATCTAAATTTAAATCTGAATCTGCAGGTTTACCTCTTAGAGAAGCTAGCTTTGCTCCAGGACCCTCAAGGCAATTCAAGAGGATATAGGCCTAGGAATTATCATGGTAGGGCCTATGTCACTGCTGGCTATGATGCCCTGATGACCGATGATTGGGCAACAATCATAGAGGGTCTATATGACGTAGACATTCACTTGGTCTACCGCTGGTGGGAGATTTCTGATGTTCTGGTGGACACTGGTGGAGGCAAGGTTCAGCTTGTAGGGCTACTGCACTTTGAGCACTATTTGCCTTATCACTAGTGTCGATAGTGGGGGAGACGATAGAGGGTCCTACTGCACTTGGGAGATTTTGAGGCCAAGCCATTCTCAGCCCATCTTTTTATCCATGCCAGAGAGGCATCGGCCCGCCAAGCGAGTTATGAGACCTTAGACTATGATCAACTGGATGCCACTACTACTGATGGATTCTACCAAGGGTGGCTTCGACAGGTTAGAAGATTATAGTGTCGAAAGAAGCACTTGCGTTCGTGGCTTGAGTGGAGCGACAAGCAGGTAGGACTCGATCCTTTATCAGCAAAGGAGAAGCTGGTTCGAGCCTTCAACTCTGATTATGATGATGATGATGATGATGAGGGTGCGGGGCCATCTGGGTGATTGACGATTGCGCTATCCTTACTTTTGTTTGTCTTTACTTTTGCATAGGCCTGAACATTGTGTTAGGCCCATCAGACTTTTATTTGCTGCTTTTATATCCTAACTTTTACTTGGACTGCCCTTTTCGGGATTTCAATCCAGCAGACTTTCCGGCTTTTGCATAGGCCTAAATTCTTTCACCCTATCGAAATTTATGCCTCTTTCTATTTCTTATGATTTCCATTTTATTTGGCGTGAAAGAATTTGAGTTAAGCGACATCCCAAACTTGACTTATCTACAACATTTTGCCTTTAGGGCCCAGAATATTCATTCGCACACAAACATAAGAGCTTAGTAAGAATGACATTTCCATTAATTGAAGTAAGCTTGAGTACATAATGATGACTACCATTTCTACTAACCCAAATCCTGGCGTTAACTAGCCTAAGAAGGTTCTCTTGTCAACAAACTCTCGTGCCTCACTATACCCTAACTTTTGCCTAGGTCGCCCTTTTTGGGTTTTTAGCCTAGGGGGTCGATGTTGCACCCTAACTTTTGCCTGACTAGTTTGTGGAATACCAATCAGCGGGGTACACCCTAATTTTTGCCCGAGCAGTAAAGGACCACTCACCGGGTGATTTGATTTTAGTTGCTTTTTATGAGTGCCGCTTTTCTGGATTTAATTCTTTCGATTTAGATATGATAATGCTTTAACTGATCCTGATTGATAGGGTTCGTGAACTCATTACCATCTATATCCATAATCTTCATTCCGCCCTTACCGAGAACCTTCTTAATCATATAAGGTCCTTCCCAATTTGGCTGAAACTTCCCCCTTGGATCGGTGGTGGAAGGTTTCACTTGGTTTAGGACCAAGTCACCGGCTTTCAATGGGTACTTATGGTGCTTGACCCGGCTGTTATAGGCTCTTGCCATATGCTGCTGATACATTTGAAGGCTATCCAAGGCTTTCAGGCATTGCTTGTCCAGAGTATTCAGCTATTCAAACCTTGCTTTTGCCCATTTAGTCTCTTCATGCTTGGATTCAAGCGCCACTCACAAAGACTTCATCTTAATTTCAATAGGTAAAATGGCTTCTATACCGTAAACCAAGGAAAAGGGTTTTAACTTATGGGAGTCCTGATGCTTCTTCGGTACCCCTAAAGAGCGAACGGTAACTTATCAACCCAATTTTGGTAACCGGCTATGATCTTAGAGAGGATTTTCTTAACGGACTTGTTGGCTACCTCCACCGCACTGTTGGCTTAAGGACTATAGGGTGAAGATCTATAATGCTCTATACCATACTTCTCAATCAACTCTACGGTTGCCCCTTGGAATTAAACCCCATTATCTGAGACAATATGATAAGGTAGACCATACAGAGCAAAAATGTGCTTCTCAATGAACTTGGCCATCTTCTTGGCGGTAATATTGGTGTACTATTCGGCTTCCACCCATTTAGAGAAATAATCCACTGCCACGATTAGGAAGCGGTGACCATTAGTTGTTGATGGCCAAATCTCGCCAATTCTATCTATCCCCCATACTAAAAATGGCCAAGGAGTTGATAAACTATAAAGTTTAGTGGGTGGAAGATGCTGAATATCTCTATAAATCTGCCACTAGTGACATTGCTTAACTTTGGAGACACAGTCGGTAATCAGAGGTAACCAGAAGTACCCCATCTGCTGAATTTTCTTGGCTAATGCCAGGCCATTCATATAAAGTCCACAATCACCCGTATAAACCTCTCCCACAACCCGACGAGCTTCTGATTCAGTCAGACACTGGAGTAACAACCCATCGAAAGCGCGCTTGAAGAGATCATTTTCCATAATCCTGAACTAAAAGGCCAACTTTTAAAGCATAGCACGATTGGAGTCAGTAGTGTCATTGGGATACTGACCGCTCCAGAGAAATTGCACAATGTCCAAGTACCAGCAGGGTTCGTCACTAATGGTGAGAATGTGGTCAAATTTGCACGATTAGTAGGGAACCTTTGCCAAAACTAAGATCATAGGGCAGATGGGTTAGCGTTGGGGACCTTCCCACATCGAAGCCAGTGTAGCTAATGAATCAGCCATCTGATTTTCATCTCGGGGGACATGTTGATAGAGATATATTGCAAAGTGAGCTGACAAATCCCAAACGGCATGGACATAAGGACGGAGAGACTCTTCTTTGATTTTCCAATCTCCCATGACTTGACAGATAACCAGGGTTGAATCTCCAATCACGGAAGCGTGCTTTGCCCCTACAAGCAAAAGGGCTTCAAGACCAAATAGACAAGCTTCGTACTCGGCCCTATTCTTAGTAGTGGGAAACTCCAACTGCTTAGATAGAGGTATAACTTCATTGTTAGGTGTGAATAAGATAACTCCCAGGCCTGCCTCGAATCTTTTCACAGCACCATCAAAATGCATAGTCCACATGGGGTTGGTGACTCCGGTCATAGCTAATTGCTCATCGAGAAAGTTCAAGTTCTCGACATAATCGGAATCCAGAGGTTGGTTTGCTAAAAATTCTACAACTGCTCTTCCTTTGATAACTTTCATTGTGACATACTCAATATCGAATTCGAAAAGCAACAGTAACCATCTAGATAACTTACCGGATAAGGTGGGCGACTGACAAAGATATTTCATTGGATCAATCTTAGCAATGGCCTAAACTTTGTATGATTGGAAGTAGTGGTGCAACTTCTTAGTTAACTAAACCATGGCAGCACACATCTTTTCAACAATTGAGTAATGAGTTTCATAATCCAACAGCTTCTTACTTAAGTAGTACACGGCATGCTGCTTCCTACTGTCATCTTCTTAAACCAACATTGCCCCTATGGCGGAGTCATCAATTGCTAAGTACAGGATCAATGGTATACCTAGGGTGGGCGGACGAAGGACGGGTAGGCGAAGAAGGTAGGCCTTGATTTTGTCGAAGGTGATCTGGCAATGCTCATCCCACACAATCTGCTGATGCCTCCTTAATAGCTTAAAGATTGGCTCACAAACGGTGGAGAGGCGAGAAATGAACCTACTGACATATTGGATGCAACTAAGAAATGACCGAACTTCTTTTTCTGTCTTCGGAGTGGGCATATCCCTGATCACCTAAATCTTATCTGGATCCATTTCAATCCCCCTTTGACTGACCACATGGCCTAAAAGCTTTCCCGATGTAACTCCAAATATGCACTTCTTTGGATTAAGGCGTAAGTTATATTTCTCAATGTGAGTCATAAACTTATCCAAAACTGCGGGGTGCTCTTCTCTAGTAGCAGACTTAACTAACATGTCATCCACGTAGACCTCTACTTCCTTGTGGATCATGTCATGCAAGGGAGTGGTGACATATTTTAATAAACGTGAACTTAGTTCTTATGCGATTTAATCTGATTATTGTTTGGTGTTTTCGGTTTATATGCCATACATCACACGGAAAGCAATAAATAAACAAAGCAAGAAAATAAAATTATTACAAGGCTTTACGAATACCTATACATTTTTCTAATGCAAGAAAATAAATAAAGCGATAAATAAATAAATAGGTGAAACTGGGTCTTAACTGAGCTTACCAACTCGGACCCGGCTCCAAATGAGGCAATAGATATATAAGAATAATCACAAATAAAGCATGGATAAATAAATCTGGAAAATAAACACAAAGCATGAGGAAAATGATATTTTTGGATTTTTCGGGTCAAAAACATAATTTTCGGGCGTTAATTAATTATTTAACAACCTAAGAAGGGTGAAATAAATTAACTAAATATCCTAAAATCAGATTTAGCATATTCAGAATATTTTTAAAATTTTTAGTTGGTGGAAAACGATTTATTTAGATTTATTTAGTTAAAAATGCTATTTTTTAAGCTATTAAAATGTATATTAAATCAAATAAAAAATAAAAATAAAATCTTAAAATAGAATAAAATAATAAAAACAGTTTCAGATTATTTGTGTATTTTTGGAAATTTTTTAGGTTAAAATTGAGGCTAAAAACACGTTAAAATGACCAAAACTAGGTCAAAAAGGACAAAACGGGGCCAAAAATAATACAATAAAGCAAACAGGGATCATTTGGATATTTTTACCAAAAGGCCGACTTAGTAAGGTGGTAGGCCGACTCAGCGACATGGTAGGCCGACTCAACGAGGTGGCCTAGATGATGCTCAGTCGACCTTCGTCCCACTGAAGTGGCCTGCTGGAGAAAGAGTCTAAACAAGCCGGAATCAACCTTTTTGTGCCTGAAAACCCAAGATTACTAAAATTTCAAGTCGTTTCCTACCTGTTACAGTAGATTCAGACTTAAAATGCTTAAATAACTTTGGTTTTTCAGCTTGGGGGGAGGGGGGGTTGGGGAAGAACCTAGAAAATCTAACAAAACAATGGTAGGAACTGGACGAAGCGGTAGGCCGACTCAGCGAGGCGCCCTAGGTGACGTTCAGTCGGCCTGACATTCGCAGGAACAGTCAGCCGGAATTTTGATAGAAAATCACAAAAAGGATGAATAAAGGGGCCAAACGCCCGAAAAAATAACAAAAAACACAGCAGCAGAAATAAATAACAGAAGAAATAGATTGGAACTCGAAAAGTTACCTAAAGGCAGTGAATCCACTCTCGAGACTCGAACCGGATGATCGGCAAGCTTTGTGACGGATTTGAGATGAAAACCCGACGAAACAACCGATTTAGCAAAGAATTTAGTGATTTGTGAGGAAAAAGTCCCTAAATCCTTTTCAACCAATTTTACCTAAGATTTCTAATAGATTTTAGTGTTTAAGCTACAAGATTAAGCCTAAGAACAACTAAGAATAGAGGTTAGAGAGGATTAAACCCGTATTCTAGCTTTTCTTGAGCTTTCTCTCTCCAGTACTTCTCTTTCTCTCTCTTATTCTTGAATTTTCTCTCTAAAATCAGCCAAAGAAAAAAAAGTCCTCCTCAAATCTGATTTTTGAGGGGTATTTATAGACTTTTCAAGGGTAAAATACCCAAATTAATCCTCTAAATGTCAATATTTCACCGAAAAATCCCAAAACCTGACTTGCTCGCCAAGGAAAACCCGAAAAAACTCTAGATCAAGAAACCCCGCGCGAAGGTCGCGTTACTAGCGCGGTTGGGCCAAGGCCGCGTCACATAATGTGGCAGCCAGCCCAGGCTGTGTCACATAACGTGGCCAGATCTAGGCCGCTTCATACGATGCGGCCTACCGCATGGTCCACATGGCCCGGCGCATGGACCACACGACCTGGCTTATGGACCATGCGGCCTAGCCTCCCAGCGGCGGTGCCAGCCGCCGCCGCCAGATCGGGGGTACCCTAGGAAAAAAGCCAAAGGGGCTCGATGAGTCGGCCCCAAAATGCGAACAAATCATACTACGGGCATCCGAACGAGGCGATACTTGACATTTCGGAAAGCTCGGGGAACTAAGAATCTAACGATGCAAACGAGACTTGCTAAAATGTCCGGATTTTTAAGAAAAAAATAGTGAAACAATTTACTACGAGCGAGGGGGAAGGAAGCAGTTAACAAATTAAAAGCAGTCCAATTATTTAATTAATCGGGGTCAAAGATCTTAAATTCATTAACAAAGAACTTGCCAAATGCGATTTCATTCCAAAATAATGGAACAACTAGACCGGAAAAGGTTAGAGCAAAAAGTCATCATCGTTCCGAGGGTCACCGAAAAGCCTGTGCTCACAGGCTGCCCCTCGAGAGATTGTCACTTGGCGGGCCAAGTGTGATCTCTCAAAAGAGAAAAGGATAGGAGGCTATACTTGAATTGCAAATTCCTGAGCCGATTGTCTACTGGGGTTGCCATCCATAACTTTTTAGGAGGAACAAGATAGTCCTAGAAGTGAAACTCCGAAACGGTTGTTTATGGACGGTACAGGGACGTGCCATATATAGACCTTTTAAAGCTAAAAATCCCGAACCGGTTATTTACTGGAGGTTTTGGGAACGCACCATTGACAAAACAGTCGAGATGAAAATTTTTCTGAGTGGAGGAATTCTGAATCGGTTGTTTTCTGGGTACGCCATTGGCAGACCTATCAAGAATATAATTCGAGAAATTAGAATGTGATAAATATATCCCCTTTTTTATTGCTTAATTGATTTTGTGAAACAAACATTTTTGCCCCTTCAATTAACAATAAAAAGGGTGAGAATAAAACAGAGATTAGAGATGCCCGGAAGGCGAAAAGAAATAACCGATCGGAGGATTTCCCCTATTGGAAAAACAATGATCCGGATAATAAAAACTAATATCAATCCGGATCAAGTTTGAAAGAAATAAAAACAAGTGTAAGAAACTCTCTTGAAATCCAAATGGAATCATCCGGACAAGCTAAGATCGCCTGTTAAATAAAATCAGAAACCTAATCAATGGAGGAAAGTTATCCAGACAAAATAAGAAAAGAAAACAAACTTCCATCCTCAAAGACTTGCAACCGGAAGAACTGATTGAAGCCATCTCCAGAAGGTAGATCCGAAACATATAGGTCAAAAGGACAGCCGAAAGACACATCAAGAAGACCTATATTCAACAACTAAGGAAAGTGTAAAACATAGCTTTCCTTATGCCTCTTTTGATCTACAGTAGTCAAAAAACCTTTTTGTTGAACACAGCTGGCATTGATCAGAGAAAAGTCAGAAGGAGCAGATATAGGATAGAGAAAGTCTAAACTACTTTTCTCCTAGACCAATAAAGGCGCGCGTGGAGCTCACACCATATGATAATTGGTATGAAAGTTGGTGCATCACAAAACGACAAGAAAAATGATCACTGACAACTTTTTAAGCACCAATCCCAAGAATTTAAAATGAATCAAAATTATGGTCTAACGGACTAATCAACAGATCTGGAAGCTCCACATCACAACCTGATCAAGGGTGAAGATTAAATGTAAGCTCACCAACCACAAACGGCTACATTTATGATCAAAGCCTATAAAAGGAACTCTTCACCAAATGAGAAGGTAACTAATTGACTTACAAAAAGCAAGTAACAAAGTAATACACATTCAATCATTCAAAATAATCCCTCCAAGAACCCTTGATTCAAAATCTGTTTGTAAGGATTCCCAAGTAAAACTATAAACTTGAGGAACTCCAAAACCAACCTTTTGTTGCAAACCAAAAGTGTAATAATCTCCAACTTGGGTGAGTTGGGAGATTAGGATAGAACTTGAAGTAGGTGCTTTGAGCGAGATCTCCCTGTAGTACTCAGCTTAGATTAGAGGTAGAAGGCTAAGTGGTATATCCTACTAAAGACGAGAGGACTCAGCTAGGAGTTGGTGCTTATAGTGGTATATCCTATTCCAGAAGAAGTCATCATCCGGAGACAAATCTATAAGGCTTAATTCCTGCTAGTTAAAAAGGAATCCATTAGTAGACAAGCTCGGAAGAAGGAAATTTCAGGGACTGGACGTAGGAAGGGCCGAACCAGTATAAAATAATTATGTTTGATATTTGTTTAGTTTTACTTTATTGCATTTATATTGCATCATCTGGATCCATCTTCCGGATCACATTTATCATCCGGATCCATCTTCTGGATCATAATCAAACACACTACACATAGACTTTATCTAAGTCTACAAATTCCGCGAAAAAAGGTCATTCACCCCCTCTGCATTTATAAATACTCTAACAGGGACCAACAAGCGGTATCAGAGCAAGTGCTCAAACTAGAGATCTAATTATCTCGAGCTAAAGGTCCACATATTTTGATTCATAAATCAAAATGAGTTTCCACAACTCGCAACTTCTTCCTGAGGGTATGTCTGTTACCTGTCCTGCACTCTTCACCGGTGAACACTACACGTTCTAGAAAAATTAGATGAAGAACTTCATCCAGTCACAAAGTATACAAGCATGGTTAGTTATTAAAGATGGTCCATATGAACCTACTTACGAAGTAGGATGTATGACTACCCGAAAGCCATCAAGTATGTAGGATGATAATGACTTTAAAAAATTGCTTGAAAATGCAAATGCTATTAACATGCTTCATTTTGCTCTTAGTGCAGTGGAATTCAACAGGATATCCGGATGAGAAACTGCTAAAGAGATATGGGAGAAGCTGGAAGTAACCTATGAGGAACCTACCAAAGTAAGAGAAGCCAAACTTGATCTACTCCAACAAAAGTTTGAATCTTTCAAGATGGCACCTAAAGAATCAATCAGCAGCATGAACACTAGATACACAAATCTAGTAAATGAAATGAAGAGGCTAGGGAAGGAGATTCCATAAGTAGATATGGTCAAGAAAGTGCTCCGGAGTCTCACCAAGGAATGGGACAACAAAAAGACTGCCATTACGGAAGCTCATGACTTAAATTTCTACAGTTATGATGAGCACATTGGTAATCTTCTAACTCAAGAACTGTCCTTGGAAAGACACAGTCAACAAGAAAAGAGATCTGAGGAGTGAAAGAAGGCCATTGCTCTTAAGGCAGAATCCACCGGATCAGGCTCATTTAGAGAGAAAGAGGAAATAGATGAGTCAATGAGTACTAAAGATCAACTCGCTCTATTGACCAAAAGGCTAAATCAATTCATACAAAAGAAGGATAGAAGAAGATCAAAAAGGTATGAATCTCAGAGACAAGAGAAGGCACCTCTAGAAGAAGTAAGCACAGAAGGAATCCGAAAGAAAGGAAAGATCCGGAGAAAGAAGCTGCTTGTTTTGAGTGTGGCGAAAAAGGCCACTTCAGAACAAAATGCCCCAAGCTCAAGAGAGCTAAGAAACTTAAAAAGAAGGCAATGGTTGCTACTTGGAGCAACAGTGCAGAAATTAGCAGCTCATCCTCAATAGAAGAAGAGAAAACCGTTAACTCTGCATTCATGGCTCTAATAGAGCCGAGAGCAGAGCAATCCGGAAGGAACACCTCCAGACAAGAAACTGTGCAATTTAAAGAATCAAAATCAAATTCATTAAACACTGAGGTAAACTCTTACTCTAACTCTACCTCTAACTTTGATCTTGCAAAAGCTCTTTCTATTGTTATCAATGGAGTAAAGAAGAACGCAAAGGCCATTGAATCCCTGAAAAGAGTGATATTAGAATTAGCTGAAGATGCTAAAGTAATAGCGCAAGACATCAATCTGGTTAGAGCAACCAAATATATTGATGTAGTATAAGAAAACTGAAATAAAGAATCCAAGAAAAGATGATCCTCCTCTTTCTCAGAACCGGATTCAAAGGAACCCAAATCAAAAGACAAATGAAGTTAACAGACAACCACAAGCTCAAAGATATACTACGTCTCAGAAAGTAAAAGCTAAAATAGCTTACAACCAACTACCTATCAAACAGAGGAGAAATCATAATGTTGAAGTCGCACATCCAACCAACTTCCGAAATTATACCGGACCATCCACTAATGTGCACGAAGCTGGATATTAAGGCAACTACGAAAGAAAGGATCTAAAGAAGATCAGCAAGAAGCAAATACAAAACACGCCTACTTCAGGATGCAGGTTTTATTGGAAAAATAACCATATGACTAAATCATGTAGATTAAAAAATGGCTATTATGATGATTATCCTTGGCCTGAGATGGTTATTAACCCGAGAGGACCCAAATCTGATTGGGTACCTAAACTCACTTGATCAGTTTTGCAGGTATGCCTTAGATCCACAGTAGATCAACACACTTGGTATATTGATAGTGGATGTTCAAGGCACATGACAGGTGATGAGAAGGCCTTCATCACATTATCCCGGAAGAAGGGAGGCAAAGTAAGCTTTAGAGACAATCAAAAGGGACAGATCATTGGTCATGGAACCATTGGATCTGGGTTAAAGATTGGAGATGTCTCACTAGTTGATGGACTATAATTCAACCTACTGAATGTAGCTCAACTATGTGACAAAGGAAGAAAAGTCACATTTAACTCCGGAGGCTACTTAATTTATAAAAGTAAGCCAAATCAACTTATTCTTTATGCACCTAGAGTAAATAATGTCTATTATGTAAACATTAAAAATGATAAAAAGAATATATGTCTGGTGCCTAAAGAAGAAGAATTATGGCTATGGCACCGGAGATTGGGACATGTAAGCATGAATCTCCTATCCAAATTAGCCAAAAAGGAATTAGTTGAGGGTTTACCTAAAGTTGCTTTTGATTAGGATCATCTATGCACCGCATGTCAATTAGGTAAACAACACCAGAAAAGTTTCCCTTCCATATCATACATTCCTTCCAAAAGAGTACTTGAGCTCTTACACAATGATCTTTTTGGTCCAATTAAGCCACTGAGCTTAGATAAAAGAGAATACACCATGGTCATTGTAGATGACTATTCTTGATATACCTGGGTTCTCCTGCTAACAAGCAAGGATGAAGCATTTAACCAATTCTCCAAAACATTCATCCGGATAGAAGTAGAATAGGGCATACGCATTGCACGCATCCGAAGCGATAATGGTGGGGAGTTAAAAAATAAGCATTTTGCTAACTTTTGTGACTCCAAGGGCATTGAACACAACTTCTCTGCCCCTCACACTCCTCAATAAAATGGAGTGGTAGAAAGAAAAAATAGGACCATAGTAGAAATGGCAAGAATAATGCTAAGTGAAAATAGTTTGCCAAAATATTTCTAGGGTGAGGCCGTAAACACAACATGCTACAGCTTAAATAGAGCTCTCATTAGAAAAACTATAGATTAGACCCCATATGAAATCTGGAAGCGAAGAAAACCAAAAATTGGATACTTCAAAGCATTTGGATGTAAATGCTACATCCTTAATGACAGAGAGCAATTAGGAAAATTTGATCCTAAATCTGATGAATCAATTTTTCTAGGCTACTCAACACATAGTAAGGCTTATAGAGTCTTCAATAAACGAACCCAATCTGTAGTAGAGTCTATACATGTAGATTTTGATGAAACTAATACTGCATGAAAGAAAAACTTCGCTCCTAAAGATCAAGCTCTGGAAGCTGAAAAATCTGAAGAGAAAAAGATATCCCTGATTCATTTCAAATCAAGAAATACACAGAGGAAGATGAGGGAAATCCTATAATCCAGAGGCATATCAAGTCAATCACAATCCACAGGAAATTGACTTTAATGAAGAAATAGTTGAAGCTGAAGAAGAGCAAGTCCAAATTCAATATAAAGGTCTGGAAAGAGAAATCCGGACACACATAGATCATTCCATTGATAATATTTTGGATGACATTCAGAATCCAGTTAGAACCAGAGGACAGCTCAACCAGATGATGAGTCACATTGCTTTTTTCTCTCTCATAGAGCCAAAGAATTTTCAAGATGCTCAAGGAGAAGAAAGCTAGATGATGGCGATGCAAGAAGAACTAGATCAATTCACCAGAAATGATGTATGGGATCTTGTGCCCTCTCCCGAAGGAAAGCCAATTATAGGTACTAAATGGGTGTTCCGAAATAAACTTGATGAATCCGAAGCAGTAATTAGAAATAAGGCAAGACTAGTTGCTCAAGGCTACAATCAACAAGAAGGAATTGATTTCGAAGAAACATTAGCTCCTGTAGCAAGACTGGAAGCAATCCGGATCCTATGTGCTTTTGCATCATTTATGGGGTTCACATAATACCAAATGGATGTCAAAAGTGCATTTCTAAATGGCGTCATTCAAGAAGAAGTATATGTCAAGCAACCACTAGAATTTGAAGATCCAAAGCATCCAGATCATGTATATAAACTAAAGAAAGCTCTCTATGGATTAAAGCAGGCACCAAGAGCCTGGTATGAAAGACTGAACTCATTCCTTATATCTAAGGAATATACTAGAGGCAGAGCAGATACCACACTCTTCTTCATGAAGAAGAAGAAGATTGATACTATTCTATTCCAAATCTATATGGATGATATCATTTTTGGTGCCACTGATGAGAAGATGTGCAAAGAATTCAGCTCTTAAATGTAGAAGGAATTTGAGATGTCTATGATAGGAGAACTCAACTTCTTTCTTGGCCTACAAATCAAACAAAGTCCAGACGAGATCTTCATCAATCAATCAAAATACACCAAGGAGATTCTGAAAAAATTTGAAATGGACAGCAGCAATGTCTACTCCCATGAGTTGAGACACAGTCTTATCCAAGGACTGTGAATGAAAAGGTGTTGATCAAAAGCTATATAGAGGAATGATTGGCTCACTCCTATACGTAACAGCTAGCAGACCTGACATTCACTATGCAGTATGCTATTGTGCAAGATATCAAGCTAATCCAAAGGATTCTCATATCAAGGCTATCAAGAGGATACTGAGATATCTCCTAGGAACCACTAAAGTTGGGTTATGCTATCCTAGAAATGGAGACTTTACTATCCAGGGATTTATAGATGCAGATTATGGCAGAGATACTCTTGAGAGAAAAAGTACATTAGGAGGATGTCATTTTCTTAGGGATTGCTTAGTCTCATGGTATAGCAAGAAATAAACTTCAGTTGCCTTATCCACCATAGAAGCTGAATATATGGCAGCTGGAAGTTATGTTGCTCAACTCCTATGGATCAAAAAATAACTTGAAGATTATGGAGTGCAATACGGATGTGTGGATGTATTATGTGACAGCAAAAGTGCTATCGATGTGTCAAAGAATCTGGTGCTTCATAGCCGGATGAAACATGTTAACATAAGGCATCACTTCATCCGGGATCATGTGATGAAAAAGGATGTTGCACTGGTATATATCGTAATAAATGAACAAAGAACTGATATCTTTACCAAACCCTTGAGTAAAGATCAATTTGGGAAATTGAGAGAATCAATTCAAATGTCAAATCCAATCTAGAAAAACTCCGAAAGATAGCATCAAAACAAGCCGGATGTTGAAATAAAATTCCCACTCTGGAAGAAAAGAAGAGTTGGAGTGGCATATTCTGGAAGACTGCCACATCAGTCGATAACAATGACGTTTGGCAGTAAAAGCCCATCAAGGTAACTGTTACTTTTTCAATTTCAAAAGTCCAATAGCTGTTACACGGGCCGTAAATACATCAGTTAATTCAAAAAAAAACCATTCCCATTCTCTGGTAAAACTGAATTCACCTCTCTTCTGACAATCTGACTGCCATGTCATCAATTCAGTCAAAAATACCAAAGTTTGGATTATAGTTATGCCCTTACTTTAAAAAGTCTATAAAAACCCCCCCTTAAAATCCCTTCTCTTCTTCACACGAGCAAGAATCTGACTGTTACTCTGTAAAAACAAAACCCTAAAACATCATCTCTCAAAAACTCAAAAATGGCAGCCAAAAGCACCTCAAACACCCTCAAAATCTTACCAACCAAAAACCTCTTTCAAGTATCAGACTTGAAAGAAGAAGATTTTGAACCTTTAAATCTCAAAACCTCTGATTTCGTCATCCGTACTGATCATCTAGGAGATGACTATCTATTCAAAACTCCACTCTTCTTCAGCCTAATTGCAGATCAAAATTTGGGTGATCTTCTCTAAATAAACTGCCCAACCTATCCAAACTGGTGAAAGAGTTCTACTTAAATTTAAGTGCACATAATCACTTTGATGCCCTACGCACTAAGGTTCAAGGAAAGATTATCCTTCTAACACTAGAATTCTTTGAGAAGAATCTAAAAATGGAAAACTTTGGAGTTTTCTTGAGAAAAGATGGGGATGAGACTAGAATTGAGTATGACTCCAAGTTGTGGCTCCACCAGAATTATTTTGGTGACAAATTCTCAACATACTTCCCCAAAATGCCAGATTGCTACAGCATGCTCTAGCAAAGCTTATTCTGATAAGGAAAGGATCATTGACTACAGTTTCTTCCCACCAACACTACATTCTGCAGTACTGGGTTAGCAGCATTGAAGTAAACTGGCCAGTCTTGATCATCCATTATCTCAAGACACATGTCAACTCATATGGTTCCTTGATCACGAGGATCCTTCAAACAGAAGGAGTGGATCTTACCAGATTTGAAGGAATTTATGGAAAGCCCATCCTCGAGAAGAACTTCCTGAACCTCTGCTTCAATGAAGAATGGGATGAAGAAAAAGCGAAGCTAAGAAGGGACGAGTGAAAAGTTAAATCTAGAAACGCAGCTGATCCGGAAGTAGAAGCCCCAGTTCCTAAGAGGCCTAGAACTACAAAAGCCAAAGCCAAAAGGCAAACAGAACTGGTTTCGAAAGAAGTTGATAAGGATACTTTGCCTTTTACTCAAGTCCTAGGCTCTGAACAACCAAGATATAGAGGAAGATTGATAAAAGCTGCAGCCACGAAAGGACTGCATTGGCTTACTGCCAGTTTACCGAAAATCACTAAAAAGGCAATTGAGGCTGGAAGAAAGAAAGCTAAGAGAACTTTGGCCAAGTATAAGGAAGAAGCTGATGATAAGGAAACAAAGGATGAGGCTCCTCCTCAAAAATAGCTTCAGAGAAAGGGGCTAACATTTGATAAAGCTCTTGCTGCTCAACAAAAGAAAGCTAATGAGGGCAGAAGGCTTACTGGGATAGTACTAAATGAAGAAGCCAAGCAGTATAGAGAGAAGGTTGCATTGGAAAAGGCTAAATCCAGTAAAGGGAAGAATATTCCTGGAGAAACAAAAATTGTAGAGCAAGATGACAATAAATTTGATGTCATTCAAGCAGTAATCAAGGAAAACATGAAAATTAACAGAGAAAGAACTGAAGGTCCTAGAGATTCCTCACAGGTTCCTCCTATTCTTGTTAATTCACAAGCCCTAGATATCATCTCAAAAATTTTAGAATCAGCTCAATTCATCTTTGCTGAAAGAACAGATCCACTTCCGGAGAATCTGCTTGGACTAAGCTGTGAGGTCATAAACCTTAAAAGTCCTGAAAAGGCATTATAGAAGGCTGTTGAGGACAGTGCCAATATGTCGGGGGTAGAAAGTCCTAAAAAGGCATCTGCTAAAATGGTTAAGGATAGTTCCAGCCATCCGGAGGAAGGGCCAGAAGAAGAAAGAAGGGATGAGAATCAGACGCAATAAACCATTAAGGTAACCCCTAATCTTCTTCATCCCTTTTCTGATACTAAAAAGCATAACTTAGCCACAACCTCTCAAAATGTGCCTAAGGATATAGTGCCAATCTCGAATGCAAAAGCTCCGGAGGAGGGAGAAAGTCAGAGTTCCAAGGGAAACACTTTTGAAGTGGATCATATAGGCGAGGCTAATCCGAAGGAAAGGGAAATAAGCAACAGTAAAGCAGAAAGAGTAGTTGGAGGCCCACAATCGCCAAATAATAGCCCCTTTGGAAGTAGCTTAAGCTCCGAAAGTGAGTCAAGCTCATCCGGTAGTGAATCATCCGGACCATCCAACAAACGCTTCCCTCCTTATACCAAATCATTGACTCTTCCTAATGAAAACTCCAAAGAATTGAAAGTAAGTGCAGCTCTCAAACTCCTTCAAAAAGAGCCTCCTGACCATCTGCACTCACCTCAAGGCTATGGAAAAGGAACTTGTCAGGCAGATGTCGAATCAAGAGGGCCGCAAGGACTCAGGTGAAATCAAAGAAAAGCTGAACTGTCTCCCCAGAATTGGGCAATAATTCATGAAATTCCCAACACCTGGAGCACTGGCAGCAGCTTCCCTCTCTAAGATTAAGCCTCTCTTGAATGAAATAAGGAAAGCACCTCTGAATCAAACCGCAACGCCAGTCAAGCAAATAACTTAGCCTCTGATAACTATGCAACAGTGCTAGAAAAGGTGTCCTCCTCTGCCACCGACCTATCTATAGAACTTAAAGACTATATAGATACCAAGCTTGAAACCTTGTCAAAATTCATGGAGGATAGGGATTTGGAACCAACTCTGCTCAACATGGAGACTGATCAGTAAGTCACTCAGGAGATGCTTGCAAATTTTATAGACAAAATCCTCCCCCAACTGAAAGAGAAAATTCTTGATGATATGGGTGATGAAATTCAATCAAGGAACTCCAGCATTGAACAATCAATAAATGAGTGGAAGAAAACCATCTTCAAAGAGATTAAGGATCAGACGGAATCTATCCACAATATCTGGAAGGGACTTAGTGACGAAATCACTCTTCTTCAAACCGGAATAAATAAATTATCTATCTCCGGACCCTCCTCTTCTCCGAATACTCTAGAGTGCCAGCTTATTCCAATCCTACATGATCTAGTTTAGTCTATAGAGGATTCAGGGTTCATGAGCGAAAAAGGCTTGACTATTTTCACCGAGGCCATGTTCCCTTACTTTGATCCGAAGGACCAAGAACAGATTCTACGCATCCTCCCTCAAGTCTCACAGTCATATGATCAGCTCCGGAGGGCCCTTCGTCCTTACTACTTGACTCTACCTATTGTAAATCAAATTATTGATGAGCGAGCCAAAGGTAACAAAGACTACTCTGTCTACTCCTCTGCATGGCAGAAATCTTAGGATAAACGCACCTATATGGTCATTGACCCCCTTGATGGAAGCAAAAAGGGGGAAGAAGAAGATAGTCAGTAAGGAGACGGAAGAGGGAAAGGAAAGACATTGCAAGTCCGGAAGAGTGGTCCATCCGGAGGGATAGTTAAGCTAGCTAGATAAAAATTATAATACTTAGATTCTCTTTATGTGTATTTCTGTATCTTGTAACACTGAACTTCATTATGTTAACTATTATTAACAGTAGAAGTATATATAAAGGGAAAAATTCTTAACTATCTAAACAAATGCTTTTAAAGTACAATCTATAATTGTACTGCAACAAACATAGAAGCAAAATTCATAAAATTATGGGGGAGCCTGGATACTAAAATCATGGGGGAGAAACTTAAAAGTTAACTATCTTAAGTTTTTATTTCCATCAAATGGGGGAGATTGTTGGAAAAACTATGATCCGGATAATAAAAACTAATATCAATCCAAACCAAGTTTGAAAGAAACAAAAACAAGTGTAAGAAACTCTCTTAATATCCAAATGGAAGCATCCGGACAAAGCTAAGATCGCCTGTTAAACAAAATCAAAAACCTAAGCAATGGAGGAAAGTTATCCGAACAAAATAAGAAAAGAAAATAAACTTCCATCCTCAAAGACTTGCAACAGGAAGAATTGATTAAGCCATCTCCGGAAGGAAGATCCGGAACATATAGGTCAAAAGGACATCCAGAAGACACATCCGAAAGACCTATATTCAACAACTAAGGAAAGTGTAAAACATAGCTTTCCTTATGCCTCTTTTGGTCTACAGTAGTCAAAAAAACCTTTTTGTTGAAGACAGCTGGCATTGATTAGAGAAAAGTCAAAAGGAGCAGACATAGGATAGAGAAAGTCTAAACTACTTTTCTCGTAGACCAATAAAGGCACGCGTGGAGCTCACACCATATGACAATTGGTATGAAAGTTGGTGCATCACAAAATGACAAGAAAAATGATCACTGACAACTTTTTAAGCACCAATCCCAAGAATTTAAAATGAATCAAAAGTATGGTCTAATGGACTAATCAACGGATCCGGAAGCTCCACCTCACAACCTGATTAAGGGTGAAGATTAAATGTAAGCTCACCAACCACAAACGGCTACATTTATGATCAAAGCCTATAAAAGGAACTCTTCACCAAATAAGAAGGTAACTGATTCACTTACAAAAAGTAAGTAACAACGCAATACACATTCGATTAGTCAAAATAATCCCTTCAAGAACCCTTGATTCAAAATCTGTTTGTTAAGGATTCCCAAGTAAAACTATAAACTTGAGGAACTCTAAAACCAAACTTTTGTTGCAAACCAAAAGTATAATGATCTCCAACTTGGGTGAGTTGGGAGATTGGAATAGAACTTGAAGTAGGTGCTTTGAGTGAGATCTCCCTGTAGGACTCAGCTTAGATCCGAGGTAGAAGGCTAAGTGGTATATCCTACTAAAGACGAGAGGACTCGGCTAGGAGTTGGTGCTTCTAGTGGTATATCCTACTTCCGAAAGAAGTTATCATCCAGAGATAAATCTATAAGGCTTAATTCCTACCAGTTGAAAAGGAATCCATTAGTAGACAAGCTCGGAAGAAGGAAATTATGGGGACTGGACGTAGGCAGGGCCGAACCAGTATAAAATACTTGTGTTAGATATTTGTTTAGTTTTACTATACTGCATTCATATTGCATCATCCGGATCCATCTTCCAGATTATAATCAAACACGCTACTCATAGACTTTGTCTAAGTTTATAAATTCCGCATTCACCCCCCTCTGCCCTTATAAATACTTTAACAGGGACCAACAGCCCCTTATTGAAAGGAATATTCCCTTCTACTACAAGACAAAAAGGAATATATTCCTTTTACTTTTCTTATACATACTTCCTTTCTTTTCATTTCATTTCATTTCTCTCCTTTCATTCCTTTTTTTTCTTTCTTTCCATATTCTTTCCTTTCAATTCTTCTCTCTTTACCCGAGATACTCCTCAATTTTTCGAACTCTAGGAAGGATGTACTGCAAGAAAGGGCTCAAGAGGACTCATAATCTTGACCACAAAATGCTACCACGAGGGAATGATGGCCGGCGGATTTACCCAGTTTAGTGGGCATCCGGACTACGGGCCTCTAACACATATACAGGATATACACCGACTTCTCAGGTTGCGATATTCACTAACTTGGAGGGGCATGCTTCTGATCTTCAGGTAAACTGATAAAACCAAAATTTTGCCAAAGTTTCCTTAAAATGCCATGAACTTGATTTGGATTTTTAGGGTGCTTTAGGCTTTAAATTAGGCAAAACATGTTGAGGAAAGATGTTTAGGATGCATTTATTTGTGTTTCGGGGCTGATTTGAATGAATTTATATTGAAATTGGGCCTAAAAAGGCAGAAAATAGGCTTTTTCGAGGACAAGCCGCTGCCGATGAGAGGCCGGCCACCGGCTGCAGTGAGGCCGCATCGATGCCACCGGGGGCCGCGACGACTGCCGGCGACGGAAAAAAGGCATCTTTTGGGGAAATCGAGGGGCCTATCTGAACAGTTTTTTCTCACACTAGGTCTGATTTTGTTAGTCAAAATTTGGATCTAAAGTAGGCTAGATGCTGAAAAAATTGATTTACTGGTGATTTTGCATACTTTAACTGCTAGTTCTAACGCTTGACATTAATTTTTCATAGCCACACGGTCTCAAGGCAATGGGATCATTACAGAGGTGTGCTAACTGGTGGAATCAGATTATAGGTCGGGCTGACAACTTATTGGTCGTGGCCATTCAGTGAATGGGGCTCAAGCGGATGCTGGATTCTCTAACCATGTTGCGCCGTCCGATGAGCCTGGATATACTAGGATGTTTAGTGGAGCGTTGGAGTGAGGTTATGCACACCTTCCATCTTCTAGTTGGTGAGATGACAATCACCCCTTCCGATGTCTGTGCCATGATCGAGATGCAATGGGAGGGCTTTCCAATGGTATTCGATGTCTATCCCGATCACTTTTGCCATGAACCGGAGGCCCGCGCCTGGGTTGCAGCACTTTTAGGGGTTCTAATGCCAGCTAATGGCAAGCTGAGATACACGGATCTGCATGAGCATTGGGTCACGGTGACCAACCTTAGCGGGGAGCACTTTAACCAGTACCTCTGATCGTTCCTCCTGACCATACTAACATGCCTATTCTTTCCTTGCTCCTCGAGTAGGGCCTCACTCGGGTTACTATGCACCCTCAAGGATTTAGGCAGCTTTACTATATGGAACTGCTCGAGGGCCATTCTTGGCCATATTTATTATAATCTAAACTGCCCGGTACGTGGAAAGGTCATCGAGTTTAAGGCCGGGCAGCTATGGGTCTTGGTAATGAATCCCCTTTGACTAAAATCTTTAACATACACTTCTGCTTTTAGATGCTTTTTGAGCTTTTTTACTTATTACATTTATAGATGTGGGCCTTCGAGTATCGGATTATCTATCCCCCAGACTTAAAGGATCAGCCACCACCCGGGTCACATGCCATTGTCCGGTGGATGGTTAGCTGGTCAAATGTTGACCGAGAGTATTTAAGGCAGCTGTGCCGTCACCGGGTAACCTAACTTTCTAAGCATTTAGTTTAAACATTAGTTCAAAACCATATTTACAAAAGAGTAAGAATACTTACATCGATAAATGCTGCGATTTTGTTTGTTCTTATTTGGCAGATCGTTTCCAACCCTTAGAAGAAGTTGGTTAATTATCAACATGTGAAGGAAGTCCGGGGGACCATAGATGGGTACCGATTCGTATTGGGGTGCCCATTTAGCCTGGAGTGGTACTTTGGCAAGTGGGTTCGCTGATGGAGGACTAGCACCACTGCTTGGAGGAGAGTCCCCCTTGATGTACCTGTCGGTATCTTTTGGCCTTACCTTATGTTGCCGGACGACCAGGCTCGATTTAGGTGAGGAGATCAGGTCTGGGTGGCCTTGGTTGGTAGATATTATAATGCTCATCTGAGGCGACTGATTCCTTCTTGCCCCAGGAGGGCCCGAGATAATGTGGTGTGAAACTTTAAGTTCGGCGATGATGGCATTCAGATAAAAGGCTGCACTGAGCTTGACGGGGTGGATGACAATGCCGATGATATCCCTTCTGAGGCTGACGATGAGATGGCTTATATGGACCTAGGCGAGATGCTTTTTGGTGATGCTGGGTCGGGCGTCGAGCCACCTGCCCCTAGGCAGGGGCGCCGAGGGGTACGACACTCAAACTTCTAACAAATTTCCTCCATATATGCTTGAATTATTATATTACTCTGATTCTGCCTTGATTGATCAATCTATTTTTATTTTCATTTCAAGGGACCCGAAGAGATAGGAGAGGAGCCCCCATGTTCAATATAGGAGTACACGCAGGGCCTTTGCATGAGAATATGACCGATCCATAGTTTGCTTCTGCTGGGCCAGCTCCTCCTACTTAGAGACCATTCCCAACGGGATTCATAGAGTGAGTATTGGTAAACCAGTTGGATACCTCTTTAAGCCTGATGACCCCGTCCGGGAGTTCGAGAGCATAGACACATTAAGGAGTATATTGCACCTTTGACCTTTGCTCCACCGGAGACCACACATGTAAGAATCTAACTCATGCTTTACATTGTTACTTCTTATAGTCTAGTGTTGCCTAACTATGGTGATTGGTTGGTTCTGCTTTTAATTGCGTAGGTCCCTATCTCGGAGGCTGAGCGCTTGGCCTGGGGTTGCTTTAGCATGAGGGACTTGGTCATTGCACAGGATTCCACAGGCTGGGTGAGTTACTGCCTTACAACCTGTTAAGATTTAAAATGAGTAAAGTATGTAGGATATTTGTTAGTTTATGAATGAATATTATGAATGCTTGAATTATCGGGCTGATCACTGATATTTGTAGCTCTTGGTTGGGATGGAGCAAGACAAGTATCGGAGTGAGTGAGAGGAGCGGATATAGATCAAGCATAAGTGTGCGGATTACCAGAGTTGGTTGGATCAAGAGAGGGTGGATCACGAGGCTCAGCTAGCTCGCAAGAGGATAGATTATGAGTGTTGGCTAGTAGACTGCGAGAGGCAATTGGCTGAGCAGAGGGAGTAGTACACCCGAGAGATAGAGACATTATGGAGTTATATTGAGAGGGTGGAGAAGAGATAAGATCAATTAGAGAGGGAGACTGAGGTTTATAGGGGTAGCCATAGCGACGGAGGATACGAGACTGAGGTCACTATGATCGATACCAGCCAAGCTACGCACTTTTAGGCTACCTTAGAGATGATAGGCTTTTTGGGGATACAGCCTATAGGTTTGGCTTTTCCTCCGAGATTTAGCATGGGTAGAGCTTCGAGGCCTCGTGTCTCAGAGAGGAGGTCCGGGGGTCACCTCAAATGAGCTCTTACTCTTATGCATCTTTATTTTTTTAATGTACTGGTGACTTTGATGGATGATTTGATTGTGCAATGGTTGACTTGTTTGTCTGATTGATTGTGCTGCTTATTCTCTAGATGAATGCTAGGCGCGATAGATGTTTAACTAGGAACGAACTAATTAACGCTTATAATCATCCGAATTAACGAATGCAACCTTATTTGACGGGCAACTAGCAGATAGAGATCATTGATTGAGACATACAATGCTAGGCTGCGGCAGTTCTTGCGCATTTTAACAAGCTCTAACTGGGAGAGACTAGAGGTTTTCAGATTTGCGGGGCTTCGATACATTGCTAGCAGGCCGGTGAACGTGGCTTTTCTCTATGCGGCATTCTTCCATTGGGACCCGATGGACCATGTATTCTGCTTCTTAGGCTTTGAGCTTTACCCATTGGTGGAGGAGTATCATGCTATTATCGGTATGATCTGTACTCGTGGGATACGCTTTGCTATGCCAGAGGTGCATTTTGGGGCTAAGGATCAGCTAACCGAGTTGTAGAACCTGGATGCCCCTACTAATTTCCTTTCCTAGATTCCTGGATCACCGGGATTTAATCTCAGTCCGGTACTCAATTGGTGCATAGCCACTCCTAGGTCACATATTTCTTATCCTTTTATAGTGGCTATATTGCTCATAGCTGAGTTTATTTACGGGGTTGGAACCGTTACCCCATTCCAGCTAGTTTTGATCATTGGGAAGGCCTCAATAGGCATATCTCTATTATTTCTAAGGTTAGACGAGACCCTATTCTGCTTGGTAGAGCTTTTAGTGATCCCGATCGCATCGGTGACCACTTCTCCATACCACAGGTATTCCCTTTAACTGACTCTAACCCCAAAACCGATACTGAATCTAAATCTGAGATTGAAATTGAAACTAAACCTAAATCTGAAACTGAAACTGAAACTAAATCTGAATCTAAATTTGAATTTGAATCTACAGGTTTGGCTCTTAGAGAAGCTTGCTTTGCTCTAGGACCCTCGAGGCAATCCGAGACAATATAAGCCTAGGAATTATCATGGTATGGCCTATGTCACTGCTAGCCATGATGCCCTAATGACCGATGATTGAACAACGATCATGAAGGGTCTATCCGACGCAGACATTCACTGGGTCTATCGCTGGTGGGAGATTTTTAATATTCTGGAGGACACCGGTGGAGGCAAGGTTCAAGTTGTAGGGCTACTGCACTTTAAGCACTACTCACCTTATCGCTTGTATCGACAGTGGGGGCAACGATAGAGGGTCCCACTGCGCTTGGGAGATTTTAAGGCTGGGCCATTCTCAGCCCATCTTTTTGTCCATGCCAGAGAGGTATAGGCTTGTCGAGCGAGTTATGAGACCTTAGACTATAATTGACTGGATGCCACTACTACTGATAGATTCTACCAAGGGTGGCTTCGACAGGTTGGAAGATTATGATGTCAGAAGAAGCGCCTACATTTATGGCTTGAGTGGAGCAACAGGCAGGCTGGACTCGATCCTTTATCAGTGGAGGAGAAGCTGGTTCGAGCCTTCAACTCTGATTATGATAATGATGATGATGATGATGAGGGCGCGGAGCCTTCTGGGTGATTTACGATTGCGCTATCCTTACTTTTGTTTGTCTTTACTTTTGCATAGGCCTGAACATTGTGTGAGGCCCATCAGACTTTTATTTGCTGCTTTTATGTCTTAACTTTTGCCTGGACCTCCCTTTTCGGGGTTTTCAATCCATCGGACTTTCTATCTTTTGCATAGGCCTAGATTCTTTCAGCCTATCAAAATTTATGCCTCTTTCTATTTCTTATGATTTCCAGTTTATTTGGCGTGCAAGAATTTGAGTTAAGCAATATCCTAAACTCGACTTATCTACAACATTTTGCCTTTAGGGCCCAGTATATTCATTTGCACACAAATATAAGAGCTTAGTAAAAATGACATTTCTATTAATTGAAGTAAGCTTGAGTACATAAGGATGATAAACATTTCTACTGACCCAAATCCTGGCATTAACTAGCCTAAGAAGGTTCTCTAGTCAACAAACTCTCATACCTCACTATACCCTAACTTATGCCTAGGCCATCCTTTTCGGGTTTTTAGCCTAGGGGGTCGATGTTGCGCCCTAACTTTTGCCTGACTAGTTTGCGGAATACCAATCAGTGGGATACACCCTAATTTTTGCCTGAGCAGTAAACGACCACTCGCCGGGTGATTTGATTTTATTTGCTTTTTATAAGTGCTGCTTTTATGGATTTAATTCTTTTGATTTAGATATGATAACGCTTTAAGCGATCCTAATCTTCATTCCGCCCTTACCGAGAACCTTTTTAATCACATAAGTTCCTTCCCAATTTGGCTAAAACTTCCTCCTCAGATCGGTGGAGGAAAGTTTCACTTGCTTTAGGACCAAGTCACCGGCTTTCAATGGGTACTTATGGTGCTTAACCTATTGTAGGCTCTTCACATATGCTGCTGATATATTTGAAGGCTATCCAAGGCTTTCATGGGTTGCTCGTCCAGAGTATTCAGCTATTCAAATAGTGCTTTTGTCCATTCAGTCTCTTCGAGCTTAGATTCGAGCGCCACTCGTAAAGACTTTATCTTAATTTCAACAGGTAAGACGGCTTCCATGCCGTAAACTAAGGAAAAGGGGGTTTGACTTGTGGGAGTTATAATGCTTGTTTGGTACCCCCAAAGAGCGAACTGTAACTTATCAGCCCAATCTCGGTAACCGGCTATGGTCTTAGAAAAGATTTTCTTAACTGACTTGTTAGCTGCCTCCGCCGCACCGTTGGCTTGAGGACGGTAGGGCGAAGATCTATGATGCTCTGTACCATACTTCTCAATCAACTCCATGATTACCCCTTGCAATTAAACCCCATTATCTGAGACAATATGATGAGGTAGACCATATCGAGCAAAAATATGCTTCTCGATGAACTTGGCCATCTTCTTGGCGGTAATACTTGTGTACGATCTGGCTTCACCCATTTAGAGAAATAATCCACTACCACGATGATGGAGCGGTGACCATTAGTTGATGATGGCTGAATCTTGCCAATTCTAACTATCCCCCATGCCGAGAATGGCCAAGGAGTAGATAAACTGTGAAGTTTAGTGGGTGGAAGATGCTGAATATCTCCATAAATCTAACATTGGTGACATTGCTTAACTTCGGAGACACAGTCGGCAATCAGAGTTAACTAGAAGCACCCCATCCGCTGAATTTTCTTGGCTAAGGCCAGGCCATTCATATGAGGTCTATAATCACCCACATGAACCTCTACCATAACCCGACGAGGTTCTGATTCAGTCAGACACTGGAGTAATAACCTATCGAAAGTGCGCTTGAAGAGATCATTTTCCACAATACTAAACTGAAAGGCCAACTTTTAGAGCATAGAAAAATCAGAATCGGTAGCGCCATCGGGATACTGACTGCTCTGGAGAAATTGCACAATGTCCGAGTACCAGCAGGGCTCATCACTAATGGTGAAAATGTGGGTAAATTTGCGTGAATGGTAGGGAACCTTTACCGAAACTAAGATCAGAGGGCAGATGGGTTGGCGCTGTGGACCTTCCCACATTGAAGCCAGTGTAGCTAACAAATCAACCATCTAATTTTCATCTCGGGGGACATGTTGATAGAGACACATTGTAAAGTGAGCTGAAAAATCCCAAACGATATGGACATAAGGACGGAGAGACTCTTCTTTGATTTCCCAATCTCCCACAACTTGATGGATAACCAGGGCTGAATCGCCAATCATGAAAGCATGTTTTTCCCCTATAAGCAAAAGGGCTTCAAGACCAAATAGACAAGCTTCGTACTCAACCCCATTATTAGTAGTGGGAAACTCCAACCACTTAGATAGAGGTATAACTTCATTGTTGGGTGTGAATAAGATAACTCCCAGGCCTGCCCCGAATCTATTCACAGCACCATCAAAGTACATGATCCACATAGGGTTAGCGACTTTGGTTATAGCTAATTACTTGTCAGGGAAGTCCAAGTTCTCGACATAATCAGAGTCGAGAGCTTGGTTTGCCAAAAATTCTACAACTGCTCTTGCTTTGATAACTTTCGTCTTAACATACTCAATATTGAATTCGGAAAGCAACATTAACCATCTTGATAACTTGCCGAATAAGGTGGGTGACTGACAAAGATATTTCATTAGGTCAACCTTAGCAATGGCCTGAACTTTGTATGATTGGAAGTACTGGTGCAACTTTTTAGTTAACCAAACTATGGCAGCACACGTCTTTCTGACAATTGAGTAACGGGTTTCATAATCCAATAGCTTCTCACTTAAGTAGTACACGGCATGCTCCTTCTTACTGTCATCTTCTTAAGGCCGTGCAGCTATGGGTCTTGGTAATAAATCCCCTTTGACTAAAATATTTAATATACACTTCTGCTTTTAGATGCTTTCTGAGCTTTTTTACTTATTGCATTTACAGATGTGGGCCTTCGAGTATCAGATTATCTATCCCCTAGACTTAGAGGATTAGCCACCACCTGGGTCACATGTCATTGCTCGGTGGATGGTTAGCTGATCAAATGTTGACCGAGCGGGTAGGCTGTGCTGGTACCGAGAGTATTTGAGGCAGTTGCGCCGTCACCGGGTAACCTTACTTTCTGCGCATTAAGTTTAAACATTAGTTCAAAATCGTATTTACAAAAGAGTAAGAATACTTACATTGATAAATGTTATGGTTTTCTTTGTTCTTATTTGGCAGATCGCTTCCAACCCTTGGAAGAAGTTGGTTAATTATTAGCACAAGAAGGAAGTCTGGGGGACCGTAGACGGGTGCCGATTCGTATTAGAGTGCCCATTTAGCATAGAATGGTACTTTGGCGAGCGGGTTCACCGATGGAGGACCAGCACCACTGCTCGAAGGAGAGTCCCCCCTAATGTACCTGTCGTTATATTTTGGCCTCACCTTATGTCGCTGAATGACCAGGCTCGATTTGCAGGAGGAGATCAAGTCCAGGTGGCCTCGGTTGGCAGATATTATATTGCTTATATAAGGCAACTGATTCTTTCTTACCCCAAGAGGGCCCGAGATGATATTGTGCAAAACTTTGAGTTTGGCGACGATGGCATTCAAACAGATGGTAGCACTGGGCTTGACGGGGTGGATGATGATGCCAATGATGTCCCTTCTAAGGCTGATGACAAGATGGCTTAAATAGACCTAGGCAAGATGCTTTTTGGCGATGCATGGTCGGGCATCGAGCCATCTGTCCGTAGGCAGGGGCGCCGAGGGGTACGATACCCAAACTTCTTACAAATTTCCTCCATATATGCTTGAATTATTATACTAATATGATTCTGCCTTGACTGATCAATCTATTTTTCTTTTGATTTTAGGGGACCCGGAGAGATAGGAGAGGAGGCCCCATGTTCAATATAGGAGCACACGCAGGGCCTTCGTACCAGAATACGACTAATCTAGATATTACTTTCGCTGGGCCAGGTCGTCCTACTTAGAGACCATTCCCACTAGGATTCATCGAGGGAGTGTTGGTAAACCAGTTGGATACATCTTTATGCCTGATAACCCATCCAGGAGTTCGAGATCATAGACACATTGAGGAGTATATTGCGCCTTTGATCTTTGCTCCGCCGGAGACCACACATGTAAGAATCTGACTCATGCTTTACTTTATTAGTTCTTATAGTCTAGTGTCGCCTAACCATGGTGATTGGTTGGTTCTGCTTTTGATCGCGCAGGTACCTGTCTCAGAGGCTGAATGTTTGGCCATGGGTTGCTTTAGCATGAGGGACTTGGTCATTGCACAGGATTCCACAGGCTGGGTGAGATTCTATCTTGCAACCTGTTAAGATTTAAAATGAGAAAAGTATATAGGACATTTGTTTGTTTATGAATGAATGTTATGAATGCATGAATTATCGGGCTGATCACTAACATTTGCAGCTCTTGGTCGAGATGGAGCAAGATAAGTATCGGAGTGAGAGAGAGGAGCGGATGCAGATCGAGCATAAGTGTACGGATTACCGGAGTTGGCTGGATCGAGAGAGGATGGATCACGAGGGTTAGCTAACTCGAGAGACGAAAGATTATGAGTGTCGGCTAAAAGACTACGAGAGGCAACTAGCTGAGTAGAGGGAGCAGTGCACTCAAGAGATGGAGATGCTGTGGAGTTATGATGAGAGGGTGGAGGAGCGGCAAGATTAATTAGAGATAGAGGCTGAGGTTCGTAGGGGTAGCCATAGCGACGGAGGATACAAGACTGAGGTCACTATGATCAATACTAGCAAGTCCGCGCACTTTCAGGCTACCCTGGAGATGATGGGCTTTCCGAGGATGCAACCTATGGGTTTGGCTTTTCCACCTAGATTTAGCATAGGTGGAGCTTTGAGGCCTGGTGTCTCAGAGAGGAGGTTTGGTGGTCGCCTCGAATGAGCTCTTACTCTTATGCATCTTTATTTTTCTAATATACTGGTGACTTTGATGGATGATTTGATTGTGTGATGCTTGACTTGTTTGTCTGATTGATTGTGTTGCTTATTCATTAGATGAATGCTAGGCGCGATAGATGCTTAACTAGGAACGAACTAATTAACGCCTATAATCTTCTGAAATAATGAATGCACCCTTATTTGAAAGGCGACTAGCAGATAGAGATCATGTTGGGAACTGACAGTCAAACTGAACATGCATAAGAGGCATGGTGGAAATTCAAAATTTTGTCCCTATCCCCAGGAACTCCTATTAGTTGCATATAAATTAAATAAAGCCTTAACTAAATAATTCTCTACCTAGGTTAGCATGCTAAAGGACTAGGCATACCATAATTCCAAATTATATCTAGCATATTCATTTTATACTAAGCATGTTATAACTATAAGTTATAACCTAAGCATAAAATAAACTAAGCATGCAAAAATAACCTAAGCATAATTATTAAGTCTAAAAACACTTAAAGAAAAAGACTTATTAATTAAAAGAGAAAGAAAAAGAACTTACCAGTTGAAGCGTGCTTTTGCAAAACCTTGTTGCACAAGCCTACAATCGTAGGATAGCCTCTATCAGTATCCACACGCACCCCACCAACCAAAACCTCCACAGGAGGAAGAACTAAGAAGCCTCGAGTAGTTGCTAGACCACTCTAGAAGCCTCACCAAAAAATATAAACTAGCGGTGCCCGAATAAATTCAGACTCCACAAAAATAACTTGCTCAATTACCCGAGAGATTGATTATCTCGCTTAGGATTTATGCTTCGAGCTTGGTGCAATTTGAATGGAAAGGGGAAAGCCTATATATAGGCTTGGGGGAGCAAAAATGCTCCCCTTGTGGGCGATGTGGGATGGGAGTAATTACTCCCATCCCACCATATATATACATGCACACTGTATATGCCCTTTTCATGGGCTGCCTTTGTACAGCCCATGAATAAGGGCTGCTGGTACACTCCGCTCAACCAAACTATGTACAAAATATTTTGTACTTTTCGGTGTTAACTCGCCAATGCAAAATCCCCTTTAAATCCTTTCAAATAAATATTTATTTTTGACTTTAATAAATTAGTTACCAGTCAAAATAAATTTCTTGGTCCAACCAAAATTGATCTAATCAATTATAATTTATTTATGACTCTAATTAATTAGTTACCGATCAAATAAATTCCTTGGTCTATCCAAAATTGATCTAACCAACTTTAACCAATTAAATAATAATCCAACTATTATTTATGTTATATTTTCATAATAGAATAAATCTATTAGTTCTTTACTTAGTCCGATGAAGGTCCAATGTGTCTGACCTTATAGGATTCTGAAGTATTGAGCTGTTAAGCCTTAACCAACCCTTGTTCTAATGGAACCATTGGCTTGATGTTCTAGACCGTGAATAGAACTCAATTACCTTAAACGACTGTAGTACGCCTCTAGCAAGGGTCTACCATCCCTCATTACTCAGAATGTCATTTATGCTTATGACTTAATCCGGGTTAATGCAATAGTAATCTAGTGCGATAAATTCCTTCCATTCTTTAATATTAGTACCATCTGGATTATTGGGTTTGGTTAAAGTGTTAACCCACTAATAGCAAGGTTGATACAAGCTATCCCAGTTATTTACTTGTTACTGAAGTATATTACCTATTACCATAGTGTGTTTGACTAGAAACCATTTCTATCAAACACATACTCTGATCAGAGGTTTATGGCAATCATAACTTCAACAAGTGGCCAGGTACAACTCTTTAATATATCCGGAATGATGGATTCTTTCCGACTACTCAGCCTACCAACATGCTGTCATCACTATACCCGTAATCACCCGTTGCACCCTAAATTAATGAGTGGATAATAATGACCCAAAGTATAGCAATAGTACCACACAAGGCAACTAGCATCTTAAGTATGAGGACATTTGCAAAGCTTATTGCATGAAGATAAACACCAACACATTGATATTTATACCAAGTGTTTATCTTGCTGCGGTCTCTAATTTATCTCCTAGATATATCCATGTATCAAGCTTAAGGCACCACCTTCAATCTTTAGGAGATTAACTGCTTGGACCCTTTCCGAGAAAGTTGACCACATGCTAGTCTTTCCGTTTCATCAATATCCTTTCTTGATGAAACTACGACTAGGGATAGTTTAGACATAATCATAATTACACATGAAGCAGGTTCCACCAAATATAGTCCAACTATAATTTCTTTGGCTTCATGCTATGATATGTCAAGGACTTTTGTATACATACATCAATGAATATATTTTAACCAGCTATAATATATATGTATAGAAATACATTGATATAAACAAAAGAGCACATGCCTTTATTAATTAAATAAATTATTCGTACTATTATATAATTAAGATATATCACCCTAATTGCCTTAACGGCATACATCATATCCAACAAACTCCCACTTGCACTAAGGCCAATTAGCAATATGTTTTAATCCATATGCTTTAATATGCTTGTCATGTTTGACTTGAGTCAATGGCTTTATCAGACCATCCGTGAGGTTCTGATCAGTGGGTATATATTCTAATCTTATTATCTTACGATCAACAATCTCCCTAATTATATAATACTTTCTAGATGCATGTCTATTTTTCTGATGAGACCGTGGTTCCTTTGCCTGAGCTATAGCACCATTGTTATCACAATATAAAGTAATAGATCAACAGCCTCAGACACCATACTGAGATCACCAATAAATCCCTTTAACTAGATAGCTTCTTTTATTGCTTTGCATGCAGTAATGTATTCAGATTTTATGGTTAAATCAGCAGTAGTTTCTTGCTTGGAACTCTCCTAGCATATTGCCCCTCCATTTAACATATACCAAAACCTGACTGAGACTTAAAGTCATCCTTGTCAGATTGAAAACTCGCGTCAGTTTAACCTTTGATAATGAGGTCACCTTCTCTATAAATCAAGAACTCATCCTCAGTCCTTCTCAAGTACTGAAGGATTGCCTTGACGGCCATGCAATGCTTTTCACTTCGATCTAATCGATATCTGCTCGTAAACCTCCAAGCCTGAGAGACATCTGGCCTAGTACATATTATAGCATACATGATGGATCATATTGTAAATGCATAGGGTATATCCTTCATACACATTCTCTCCTAAGCTGTCTTCGGATACTCAGCCTTAGATAGGTTAATCCCCTTTATCATCGGGAGATAACCTTTCTTAGAATGCTCAAGGTTGAACCTATTCAATACCTTGTCTGTATATGTACTTTCAGAAAGACCTAATAGCCTCTTGGATCTATCCCTGTAGATCTTTATACCTAGTATAAATGCTGCTTCACTAAGGTCTTTCATGGATGACTTTCTTGATAACCATACTTTAATGTTTTAAAGAAGAGAAATGTCGTTTCCTATTAGCAGAATGTCATCAACATACAATACTAGAAAAATGACTGCACTCCCACTAACCTTCTTGCAAACATAAGGCTCATTTGCATTTGGGCAGAAATCCAGTTCTCGGATTATCTGATCAAACCTTATATTGTGTCATATACACATCCCAGTCTAATTCCCCATTCAGGAATGTCGTTTTTACATCCATCTGCCAGATCTCACAATCATAATGAGCAGCAATGGCAAGGAGTATACTTATGGATTTAAGCATGGCTACCGGTGAGAAGGTTTCATCATAGTCAATACCTTCCCATTGACTATAACCTTTCACAACCAACCTTGCTTTATAGGTAATTACATTACCATTCTATATCTGTCTTCTTCTTGAAGACCCATTTGCACCTAATTGGTCTAACCTCTTACGGTACATCAACCAAATTCCAAACTTGGTTCTCATACATGGAATTCATTTATGATTTCATTGCCTTTTACCATTTATCAGAATCTGAGCTTTTCATTGCCTCATCATATGCGCTTGGTTCATCATCCTCCATAAGATATAGTTCCTTATCATTAGTAATGATAAACCCATATCTATCGAGACCCTTATAAACATGACCTGATCTTTGAAATGATTGTGTGTTAATAGGTTATTCTTGGATCACACTCTCTTGTGTATCTAGATCGGGGTCAATCAGTTAATTGTCTGTCTCTTTCTCTTGAACTTATAGTGCAATATTGCTCCCACTGACTTTTGCAAGTGTTCCTTTTCTAAAAAGTGAGCATTTCGAGACATAAATACCTTTTGTGCTTCTGGTTGGTAAAACAAATATCCAATTATTTCCTTTAGATATCCAATGAATAGACATTTGTCAGCCTTGGCATTTAGCTTATCTAACACTATCCTCTTTAACATTGCAGGACAGCCCCATACTCTTAAGTGACTTAAAGATGGCTTTTTGTTACACCATGTTTCATAAGGTGTAAAATCAACTAATTTAGAGGGCACTCTATTTAAGACATAAACCACGCTCTCCACTGCATATCCCTAAAAGGATTTACTAAGAACTGCATGGCTCATCATGGACCTAACCATATCTAATAAAGTCCTATTCCTCCTTTCTGACACTCCATTGTGTTAGGGTGTATAAGGAGGGGTCCACTGGGGAGCTATCCTGTTTTCCTTTAGATAATCCTAAAACTCCTGACTTAAGTATTCTCCACCTCGATCTGATAGAAGTGTTTTAATACTTTTCTCAAGCTGTTTCTCTACTTTAGCTCTAAATAGTTTGAATTTTTAAAAACTTTCAGACTTGTGCTTCATCAAGTACAAATAACTGTATCATGAGTAATCATTAATAAAGGTTATAAAGTAGGAGTATCCTCCTAGTGCCTGAACACTCATTAGACCACACACATCACTGTGTATAAGTTCCAATGTACTCGTGGCTTATTCACCCTTTCCTTTAAAGGGTAACTTTGTCATTTTTCCTTTTAAAAAAGGTTTGCAATCACCATAAGACTCCAAGTCTATTGGGCCTAAGTCTCCATGCTTATGGAACTTGGTTAAGCGATCTCTGTTTATATGGCCTAATTGGCTATGCCATAAGTAGAAGGAATTCTCATTATCTAATTTAACTTTCTTCATATTGTTTATATTGAAAACTTCTATTTTAGTATCAAGAATATAAATGCCACCTTTCAACATTCCATAACCATAAAGAATATTATTCAAACAAATCTAAAAATTATTATTTGAAAACAAAATTTCAAATCCTTCTGCTGCTAAACATGCAACAGATACAATATTCTTAGTAACACTTGGAATATAGTAATAATTGTTCAAAACTAAAACAAGCCGACTTGGAAAAATAAGACTAAAGCTCCCTACGACTAATGCAGCAACTCTGGCTCCATTTCCCACGCATAGGTCCGACTCCCCTTTTGCAAGTTTTCTATAGTTCCTTAGTCCCTGCACAGAAGTATAGATATGAGAACCACAACCAGTATCCAATACCTAAATGGATTCTTGCAGAGAAGTAGCAAAGTTTTCAATTACAAACATACCTGAAGTAGATGCCTCTGTAGGCTTCTTCTTTAAATGCTCAGAAGCAGGAGGTTTGCAATCCCTCTTCGAATGTCCCGGTTTCCCACATTGGAAGCAGACATACTTAGATGCCTTCTTTTCATTCTTCTTCTTACTAATTCTTTTCTTAGCACCCAGTGCCTGCTTCTTCTTCTTCTTAGAAGCCTTGCCTTTTTCAACCAACAATAGAGGTTTCTGATCCTTCTTGATCTGAGGTTCTACTATTTTCAGCATGTTGATTAATTTAGGGATAGATGAATTAATCATGTTCATGTAATAGTTAGTCACGAAGCCTGAGTAACTATCTATCAAGGACATCAACGCAAGGTCAATGCTCAAGTCATGATTCATCTCGAATCCCAATCAATTCAACTTCTCAAGGTATCCCAAGAGTTTTAGTACATGCTGAGAGGCAGAGCTGCCAGGTACCGAAAAGGAGCTTGGATGTCTTATACCTCTCTGTCATCTCCCTCTCCGAAAAGAGTTCTTCAAGATGGAGAACCATATCCTCCAAGGGCATGTTCTTATGTTGTTTCTGAAGCTCAGGATTCATGGACCCTAACATAATACACATGAAAGTCTCACGATATTTCCTGTGCTTCAACCAGGCATCATGTTCCATATGATCCTTAACATCAGGTTCTATAGGGAAAATTTCACTTAGTATATACGCAATTCCCTCAGATCTGAGAACTATTCTCACTACTCGGAACCAATCAGAAAAGTTCAAGCCATTCAATTTGGTGTCAAGTAACATACGGAGATTAAAATTGGAAGCCATTTTCAACCTAAGATATAAGAAAAGCGAAGCGTTTAGATATTAGTTTAAGTACATGTATTTAATATGAGGACTTTTAATTAAATACATTTTCCAACTATTTTCTTCAAAATTTACAATAGCCCATTCTATTGAATTCGTGAATTTTAGCCTAGCTAAATTTCCTAGTAGGTAGCATTTATAACTAATCTATTACAACCCCCAATTTAATGAGTCAAGTCATAATAATAAGTCATAGTTGGAATCCCATTCCATTTGCATCGCATGCAATTGCTAATTCATTCAAGTTCCCTAATCCCAAGGGACGTGTGCTCTTATATTAGCATCTCCTTGAATAATTATTACTACCCCAGCTCTGTTAAGGCAGACCTATCTCAAACTTTACAACCAATCAATGTGGACTAGAAGGAACGCTTTGCGTAGCACTTTGATAGCCCAAAGAGACCGTATTATAAATTTGAGTAAGAAAGACTATAACTTGCCTTAATATATTTACTTTGAGATTTTATTGGTGTTAAACGTCTCACCCAATCTAGGATTTTATCTGATGGACAAAATTATAATAACTTGTATCAATTCAGGGAATTTTAGAATTAATATATAAGGTCTAACCTTAGGTGGGTTCAGCTCTTTATTATAATTATTCCATCAACCTAGATTAGATGCAAAATAATTAACACTTTTATTTGTTATATTTATATTGCATTTCCTTTAAGCTTTTATTCAATAATTTTAATTTTTTTACTTTGTTATGGAAACATATTTAAGTACCATCTTATATACTAGAAATAAATTAGTTCATATTAATCCCCCGATTGGTCAATTCAAATTGCACCGATATAGGTTCCCAGGTAGGAGAGGTGCCCTATGAGGAGTAGACACCAAGTCCAATCCTTAGCTAGAATAAATACGGGTACAAACTTGAAGACCAATGGATTCTCTTGAACTAATAAATTTCGTTCTTCCAACTATAACCCATGTAATTTAAATAAATTATTAACACTTGTATAATTTGAGTAAGTTGAGCAGGCTTATTCAAAATTATTTATAACCATTTCCTAACCTTGAAATGAAAGGCACAAGTTTATATATATTGTTCCAAATAATTAAATAAACAAATCATTTCATTTAGAAAATAATATTTATTTTGCTTCTAACTTAATTATGCACTAAATAGGTAGGCTCTGATACCACTGTTAGGAACTGACAGTCAAATTGAACATGCATAAGAGGCATGGCGGAAATTCAAAATTATGTCCTTGTCCCCAGGAACTCCAATTAGTTGCATATAAATTAAATAAAGCCTTAACTAAACAATTCTCTACCTAGGTTAGCATGCTAAAGGACTAGGCATACCATAATTCCAAATTATATCCTAGCATATTTATTTTATGCTAAGCATGTTATAACTCTAAGTTATAATCTAATGTTATAACTCTAAGTTATAATCTAAGCATGCAAAAATAACCTAAGCATAATTATTAAGTCTAAAAACACTTAAAGAAAACGACTTAATAATTAAAAGAGAAAGAAAAAGAACTTACCAGTTGAAGTGTGTTTTTGTAGAACCTTCTTGCACAAGCCTTCAATCGTAGGATAGCCTCTATCAGTATCCACACGAACCCCACTAACCAAAACCTCCCCTAGAGGAAGAACTAAGAAGCCTCAAGTAGTTGCTAGACCACTCTAGAAGTCTCACCAAAAAATATAAACTAGTGGTGCCCGAATAAATTCAGGCTCCACAAAAATAACTTGCTCAATTACTCGAGAGATTAATTATCTCGCTTAGGATTTATGCTTTGATCTTGGTGCAATTTAAAAGGAAAGGGGACAGCCTATATATAGGCTTCGGGGAGCAAAAATGCTCCCCCTGTGGGCGATGTGGGATGGGAGTAATTACTCCCATCCCACCATATATATACATGCATGCTGCGTTTGCCCTTTTTATGGGTTGCCTTTGTGCTGCCCATGAATAAGGGCTGCCGGTGCACTCCGCTCAACTAAACTATTTACAAAATATTTCATACTTTTCGGTTTTAACTCGCCATTGCAAAATCTCCTTTAAATCCTTTCAAATAAATATTTATTTTTGACTCCAATAAATTAGTTATGAGTCAAAATAAATTTCTTGGTCCAACCAAAATTGATCTAATCAATTATAATTTATTTATGACTCTAATTAATTAGTTACCGATCAAAATAAATTCCTTAGTCTATGCAAAATTGATCTAATCAATTTTAACCAATCAAATAATAATCCAATTATTATTTATGTTATATTTTCGTAACAGAATAAATCTATTAGTTCTTTACTTAGTCCGTGAAGGTCCAATGTGTGTGACCTTATAGGATTCTGAAGTATTGAGCTGTTAAGGCTTAACCAACCCTTGTTCTAATGGAAGCATTGGCTCGATATTCTAGAATGTGAATAGAACTCGATTACCTTAAACGACTGTAGTACGCCTCTAGCAAGGGTCTACCATCCCCCATTACTCAAAACGTCATTTATGCTTATGACTTAATCGGGTTAATGCAATAGTTATCCAGTGCGATAAATTCCTTCCATTTTTTAATATTAGTACCATCTAGTTTATTGGGTTTGGTTAAAGTGTTAACCCACTAATAGCAAGGTTGCTCCAAGCTATCCCAGTTATTTACTTGTTACCTAAGTATATTGCCTTTTACCATAGCGTGTTTGACTAGAAACCTTTTCTATCAAACAGATACTCTGATCAGAGGTTTATGGATATCATCACTTCACTAAGTGGCCAAGTACAACTCCTTAATATACCCAAAGCGATGGATTCTTTCCGACTACTCAGCCTACCATCGTGTTGTCATCACTATACCCGTAATCACCCGTAGCACCCTAAATTAATGAGTGTATAGTAATGACCAAAAGTATAGGAATAGTAACACATATGGCAACTAGAATCTCAAGTATGAGGACATTCACAGAGCTTATTTCATGAAGATAAACACCAACACATTGAAATTTATACCAAGTGTTTATCTTGCTGCGGTCTCCAATATATCTCCCAGATATACCCATGTGTCAAGCTTAAGGCACCACCCTCAGTCTTTAGGAGATTAACTGCTTGGACCCTTTCCAAGAAAGTTGACCACGTGCTAGTCTTTCCATTTCATCAATATCCTTTCTTGATGAAACTGTGACTAGGGACAGTTTAGACATAATCATAATTACACATGAAGCAGGTTCCACCAAATGTAGTCCAACTATAATTTCTCTGACTTCATGCTATGATGTGTCAAGGACTTTTGTATACATACATCAATGAATATATTTTAACCAGCTATAATATATATGTATAGAAACACATTATGAGCGGACGATGTTTCGCGTGGCGGCAACGGTGCCGGGCCGATTGGGTCGGCCTCTTTAAATGACGGGGGATGAGTGTGATGTGATTGGAAATTGATTTTGCATGTTTTAATGCTCAAAAGATACGAGATCAAAATCTTGTACTTAAATTAGAGTCGCCACCTGGTTCAACTCAATCAGAAAATTTTTGGTATGATTTTTCTGCCGATTGGACCATACCTTAAGTAGAAATTTCGAGTTCAGATGATATTATCTATTTTTCATTAGGCCAAGTTAAGATACTTCATTCTTTCTTAATCGGTTTAATCCATCCTATTTATTTGTGTTTTCAGTTGTTTTCAGTTGTTTTTCAGTTGTTTTTGCGTTTATCAAGCAATTGAAGCGATGAATAAAATATTTACAACCATAAAAAAAAAGTGCGGAAAATAAAATTATTACAAGGATTCCAAATCCTATACATTTTTCTATGTAATAAATAAAATACCTGAATGTTTGATATTCGTCTACCTGCAGAAGATTGTTAGCACGGATATGGCATATTTTATTTATAGTATTATAAAGCCCGATCGGATGGCTATTTGAACGGCGTTTTCGAGGAAATTCCATTTTTAACCAATTTTTAGGCTCAATCATTACTTTAATCGGATTATAAGTGAAAATACCCACACATTACAAGGTGGGTTTGTTTTCAAGAGGTTTTGAACTTCTTCATTACATTATATGTTCTAGCTTCAGAAAATAACCTAATCCGGGAACAAATGAAAATAAAATTGTTGTCCAAAAAGTCATATCACCGATGATACAACTAATGTCGTCGGTAACATGACTGATTTTACTAGCGACATGGCTGACGCTGTCGGCGACATCAATTATGTCTCCGGCAAGATCAGCTTGTAGGCAGCAGTGGTGGTAGTAAAAAATGACCAAAACCCAAAAATGAATATAAATCGATGAAATTTAACACAAATCAGTAATGTTAATGCCAAAGAGCTATGAGACTCAGGATTTTTACCTCGAGGCCATGAATCCACCTCTTCATGAACTAAAAGAAACACCTCCAGGGAGCTTGTTATGACGATTTAGCAGTAAATTTAAGCGCTTTTGGTTTCTAAATCCAATTAAGTTGATTTTAACTTAAAGACTTACTGATTTCAAACTCACAATCAGAGAATTCAAAGAAGGAAAACCAGGAAAAAATGGATCAGAATCCTTTTTCTCTATTTCATCTAATTCTTATCTCACTAAAATCTATTCCCACATTCAAATCCTAACCTTCCAATTCCTCTTTTTAAAATGCAGCTCAAGGTGTGCTTTTATAGGTGAAATGGGGTGTTTTTTAGGCCTTTTTGACCAATTCCGCTGAAAGTGGCCGAAAGGCTGTCTATAGAGGGACTCATTTCGAGTCATGCTGCCAGTGATATGATGATGCAGTCGGCAGAATTGCTGATGTCACCAGCGATATGGTGATGCCACCGGCGGCATGGCTAATACCGCTAGTGGCATCAGCCTCTAGCATACCGATAGCCAACGGGCCCAAAAGCTAAAAAAAAGTGGTGAAAACTGGTTTAATAGTGGGTGGAAAGGCATCCTTTTAACTCTTAATAATATTTTAATGGGTATTTATTATTTAGGTGCAAATCATCAGTTCAAGCTCCTACCGGACGCGTTATCGGCCACACCAAATTGGATTCTACTAAGTATAAAATTCGCGAGGAATATTATTTTGGTAATAAAAATTCTAAAGAGAACTTTTATTTTAAGGCATTAAAATCGGGTACACGTCATCATCATCGGGTGATAGGGACTATAAAATCCTGTGCTCACAGGCTGCCCCTTAGGGGATCACTTCTGCCACAGGTTAGTAGGATCATACGAAAGAGCAAGGGATAGGAATGATACCTGATGGATGACTGGTTTTCCCCTTGGTTGGACTTTGTGCTTTGTAGAGAGGTTACCCCTTGGTCGGGCTTATGCTTTGTGGAGAAATTGCCCCTTGGTCGGGCTTGAGCTTTATGGAAAGGACGCCCTTTGGTCGGACTTATGCTTTGTGGAGAGTTTATCCTATGGTCGAACTTATGCTTTATGGAGAGATTGTCCCTTGGTCGGACTTTTGTTTCATAGATTGATTGCCCCTTGGTCGGGCTTACGCTTTGTGGGGAGTTTGTCCCTTGGTTGGGTTTTGTGTTTTATAGATTGGTTGCCCCTCAGGCGTGCTTATACTTTACGGAGAAATTACCTGGTGGTCGGGCTTGAGCTTTGTGGAAAGGACGCCCTTTGGTCGGACTTATGCTTTATGGAGTGATCGTCCCTTAGTCGGACTTATGCTTTGCGAAGGGATTGTCCCTTGGTTGGACTTTATGTTTTATAGATTATTGCCCCTTGGTTGGGCTTGCGCTTTATGGAGAGATTTTCCCTTGGTTGGGTTTTATGTTTTGTAGATTAGTTGCCCCTCGGTCGGGCTTATGCTTTACGGAGAAATTATCCCTTGGTCGGGTTTTGTGTTTTGTAGATTGGTTGCCTCTCGGTCGGGCTTATGCTTTGCAGAGAAATTGCCCCTAGGTTGGGTTTGAGCTTTGTGGAAAGGATGCCCTTTGGTCAGACTTATGCTTTGTGGAGGGATCATCCCTTGGTCGGACTTATGCTTTGTGGAAAGATTGTCCCTTAGTCGGACTTTGTGTTTTGTAGATTGGTTGCCCCTTGGTCGGGCTTGCACTTCGTGGGGAGTTTATCCCTTAGTTGGATTTTCACTTTAAAGAGATTGCCCTTCGGTCGAACTAATGTTTTATGTAGTGATTATCCTTTGGTTGAGCTTGTGCAAAATCTGAATTAGAGGAGCGATGTTGCCGGCGGCATGAATAATGTCGCTGGCGGTATAAATCGATGCCGCCGGTGACATGAGTGCTACGTGGCAGCTTTGACTGGTCAAGTAATTTCAAAATTTGAACTGAAAGTGGGCGATGTCGCCGGTGGTATGAGTGATATCGTTGGCGGTATGGCGTGATGCTGCTGATGGCATCGCTTGACAGTTTCAGAAAAATTAAAACTCCTCAAATTCTGCGCGGTAGATTAAAAGGAAGTAAAACTCCCTTCTTCCTTATTTATTTAGAAAACCGTACCCCTCACATCTTATTCTCCAAATTCTTTGATTTCTCTTTCATTATTCAAATCATGAAGAGAATCGCCAAGGCTTTCAGGGGTAAATCTGCTAAGGCTAGGGAGGACCTGCCTGATTCCTCCGTCGAGGGATTGAAAATTCTTTCCGTTCCTACTGCATATGGCCGGAAGGAAATGGCCAAGATGTATGGCTATGGGATCAATTCTCCTATCTCCAATCTAACCTCAGAGAAGGAGAAGCACCTCTGCTATGTTCACGTAATCACGCAAAATCCGAATCTCATCTTTTTGGGTTAGATTTCGATTTAGCCTTAGGCTTGAAATTATGCCATGATAGGGGTCACAAGTGTGAAATAGGTTGATTATGAACTGATATCGCATGCTTTAGGTTCACTTTTTTTTACCCTTTTTGGGCTTATTGTTTGATTGATTCTGATTTTTGTGGTTTTGGCACGATGGGTGCGATTTTAGGAAATAAAAGGTTCTGCCTGCAGGTAGTGATATCACCGGCGATATGAGTGATGTCGCTGGCGGCATCAATCCTTACAAAAGGGGGCCAAGGAGGTCTGATGTTACTTTTATTTGAAGTAATATTACCGGAGATATCATCTATGCCACAAGCAGCATAGGATGATGCCGCCGGCGATATCACTTCTAGCAGAAGCAACATCAACAGCTTTCTATCAGATTTTAGTGATGAGAAAATACTCAGGACTTATCTATTTTATTTTTGATTTTGCAGCCATATGAACTGACCTATATAGGGGGGATGGGCACCAATGGTGAGTGGTGGCACCATATTCTGGAGAAAGACCCTGAGCTTGCACTTGCCATCAATGAGACAGGATTCGGGGACTTGGCCCGGATTATGCCAATGCTGATGCCCAAGCTTTCTCATTCAGCAGTGATAGCCCTAACCAAGGCCATCCATACTTTCCACTTCTCTTTCGGGGAAGCTACTATTACACCCTCCGATGTCGTAGCTATGACCGGCCTCCCTTAGACGGATGAGGTCATACACTTTGATGCTTACATGGATAAGTACCAGGTTGAGAGGCCCGTGGTGAGGTGGGTGAAGGAGCTATTTGGTCTAAAGCCTATTTCTGGGCGGCTGTCATATGGTGAGTTGCACCAATATTGGACTCGAGTGGATGTAGTGCCCACGGATGAGAGGGGGGCTTGTGTCCGGTCCTTTGTGATTTCTTTGCTCACCATGCTATTCTTCCCAATCTCGGGGAGCAAGATCAATTATATGCTGATAACTGCGGTGGAGGACGTGGCGTGCATTAAGAGGAAGAATTGGCCGAGGGCTATCTTGGCTCAGCTGTACCATGGGCTAGACGTGGGAGCCCGGAAGACGGTGAAAGCCCTTCGCCTCTACCATCTGCTACTCTAGGTATATCTCTTTGGAAGTATTTTCCTTGATCGTCTGCGTTTCATTTATTATTAATGCCTTTTGAACTAATTAGTTATTTTTGTGCAGGCTTGGGCATTTGAGCACCAGATTCTCCCGTCAAGCGAGTTTAAACCGTACCGCCGGGCTCTCACTTTCTCACCTACTTGTGCGGGGGTGTTGGTGGGAAGGCCAAGTACCCTACAAAATAAAGGGAGGTCCTGAGGAGCACGCGGTTAGGCTCGGTATGTGATTTTTAACTTAGTCCTTATTTTTATACTTTGGAATAAAACAAAAGTGTTCATGACTTTATATTGGTTGTTTTGGTTTATGGTTGGTGCAGCTTATCCAGGATCCATTTGACCGAGTGGAGAATCTGGCAAAGATTACGAGGGTTAGGAGGGAGGTGGATGACTGTTGGTTCATCATGGAGTGTCCTTTGTCCTAGCAGTGGTATCTGGGCGAGAATATCTGGGGTTGAGGGTCTGTTCTGGTTGCCGATAGGCCGGTGCCTGCTGATCCTCCCAGGGGCTTATGGTGGCCCCATTCGGTGATCACTTCTAAGGTCGATAAGGCCGATTATATTAAGGGGAACGGCCGAGTGATCCCTAGCGCTCCCGGCCTCTAGGAGCAGGACCAGTAGCGTCTACTCCCCTTGTGTCCCCGCATCCATAAGAATGATACGATTGAGTATCATAATGAGCTGCGACTGGATGAGGAGAAGAGGTGCCTCAATGGCATTGTGGATATTGAGGAGGAAGAGGATGAAGAAGACGAAGAGCTTGAAGGTGATGTTGAAATCGAACTTGAGGGGGAGGATGAGGCAGGCGCGGATGTAGCCGGCGGGAGTGCGCCAATATCCCAAGGGGGACAACATTCTTTTAAGGTCTGATTGCATTTATGTGCATAATTTATAATTATCCAGGGATGTTGCTGACATGCATTTTTTATGTTTTTCAGGAACCCGCGAGGAAGAGAGGTCGGGATAACCAGAGCGGGTACGGTACTATAGTGTACCGAAGAGCATAAACTTCATAGAGGGATGTCTGGTCAACCCGATGGAAATCACATTCCCGCTGATGAATTCTTGGGGTGAGTTCCTCCCCAGGAATATAGGCTCCAATCGGCAGGCACCAATTTTCATGCCGCAAAATACTACTTACGTAAGGCCTGGTAATTATTTTCTTATTTAGCCTTCGATGTGGGTGTCTAGTGATTTGTCTTTTGGATTTTTCAGGTGGTGCGGAGCCATGTGGAGCAGCTTGCAGAGAACAACTTTGTTCTCTGGGATACACTAATCGGGCAGTCGCTCCTTGCTCAGGTACATTCCCTATTTATGCCTATGTTAAGATAAGATGCATGTATGGATGCTATGAATGATATGCATCGCTGATGTTTTCTCTGGTTTGTAGGATTTCTTGGCCCTTTCCTTGTCAGATGCCGATTTAGCCCGGCGGAGGTACGAGGTGGAGACTGTAGACCTATGGCATCGTGTGAGTGACCTTGAGGGTCAACTGGCAGCTACCATTCAGGAATGGAGAAGCTAGCAAAATCTGGACCGTGTATACCCTTGTAGTACCAATCGTAGGGGGGTCAAGAAGCCTATCGGCCGACGCCCACCTTCCACGATCGAGGTGTCTAGCAGTGTGCCCATGATAGAGGAAAGAGAAGAGGATGATATTGATGACTGGCTTGTAAGCCTCAAAGATATTTCATGTTGCCCGACCGTTAGTCGCGGGCATGCCTAGTTTTTCATTTTCATTTTGCTTTTTTTTATTTCCTTGTTTGTACCCTTGATACATTGGGGTTGGAATAATTTGGTTTTATCATTGGGTTTTTTTTTGTGGTCTAGACATTCAGAATTTTTGGATGGTTTGTGCCTTCGGGCTTTTTATTTTGAGTAAGAATGGATCATTGTTTGGAAAGGCATTGAAAACGGATTGCAGGATTGTTTACAGGTTTTGTACAGGTCTGTAATGGGAAAAAATGCTTCTGATGTCGCGAAAAATTAACTCCATACCGCCGGCGGCATGACCCATATCCCCCAAACTCATCTAGGTAAAATAATATATACAGGGCTGTCTGAAAGTCCACATCACCGGCGATATCACCTGATATCGCCCAATCTGATCTATATCACCAGCGGCATCATTTACATCGGCAGCAGCATCACTCATATCACCGGCAGTATTAGTTTTCCAGTAATCTAATTTTGACTATTCTATCAATTCCTGTTATGGCAACCTATAATCAAAAGCTACAAGGTTTTTTGCAGAGTCTGGGGAATGCAGACTGGAAGAGGCTTGAAAAATTCGGGCTTCAGGGGTTTTGATATATCACGGCGTGGCCCGTAAGCCACGAGTTACTTCGAGCGGCACTATCTTTTTGGGATCCAATGGACCATATTTTCCGATTTTCATCATCCGAGCTTTGCCCCTTGCTCGAAGAATTCCACACTATTTTAGGGACACCGTGTCCTAAATGTATTATTCTGGCACTGTCGGACTTTCATTTTGGCATAGACGGAATTCCTCCAGGGTTATGGAATTTGGATTTTGTGGACCCATTTTTGTCTCAGTTGCCCGACAAACCTGGGTTTCAGCTTAGAGTTATTCTACAGTGGTGCCGTGGAGCGTCCCGATCCTATCCTGCTTGGCCATTCATGGTGGCATTGCTACTCATGACGTAGTTTATGTGTGGAGTGAGCCCAATTACTCTGCTTAAGCTGATTTCACTCATCAGCCCTATGTTGACAAGGGCTTCTCCCGTGGTTATAGGATTGGTCGATGTTTTGCTAAACGTGGATGCTGCTTCTGTTGACCCGTCACTTATTGAAGATCAGCTTATATTATTATAAGTACCTTTTGTTCTTTCTGATTCCGCACATTTCCTTCCCTAATCCTTACCTGAGTTTAAAATTATAGGTATGGCTGATGGAGAAGCTGAAGTTGAGGGAGGCGCCATGAGGGAACCCAAAAAAGTATCTTCCCGTCCATCTGAGGGCCAGAGGGCTTATGCGGGCTAATTTCGATGAGTTGACATATGATGATTGGGTGCCTATTTTGAGGGGGTATACTAACACACAGGTTCAGTGGGTTAGTCCATGGTAGACAATTCAGGATGTGGTTGTAGAATCTTGGGGAGCATGTGTTCAACTGATTGGTCTGGAGAAATCTTCATTTTATACCCCTTACTGATTGTGCCATCAGTATAGCAAGAGGCAAAGAGTCCTAATCAAAATGCCCCACAACTAGATTTGAGTTTACAAAGCTAGGTGGGTCAACCATATTCGGGAGAAGTGGTCCAGGGAGGCTGTATTTGAAATTTTGGATTATGATCACATAGAAACCATCGAGACTAATACATATTACAGGGGATGGCTTGCTGAGATAAGAGACTTGTCGACCCATTAAAAGCGCTCATGGGCCCGTTTTGAGGGGGAACGTGCGGAGTGAGGAGAGGAGCCCTTTTCTACTAACACATCGAGGTGGATCTCTAGGTACTATGACGATGATGCGGGAAGCTTGATTTGAGTCTTGCTTTTGTCAGAACTATCAGACCTTTTTTTTGCATCTAAAATGAAAATAAAATGAACTCTATCCGAGGCTTGCTGAAGTTGTCTTAATCTTATGAATACAGTATCCACATAAGTATAAGCATTTAGATTTCAACAAAAGAGAACTTTTATAAATTGAGATAAAATAAAGTACATGATGTTTGGTTAACATTCCCATTGATCTAACTCCCGGTGTCAACTAGCCGAGACCGGTTTTCTAGAAGGCACTCGCTCTTTGCTCACATACCCTAACTTTTGCCTAGATCACCCTTTTCGGGTTTTTGATCTAGCGGGTTTGTATCATTCCCTAATTTTTGCATGGCTGGTTTGCAGGATACCAATCGTCAGGCGTCACCCTAATTTTTGCCCGATTAGTTAAAGACTGAAAGCCGGGTAATTATTACGTATATATTTTTTGGTGTGCTGCTTTTCTGATTTGTTTCTTTTAAATTAAACATGATAACGCTTAAAACTGTCTTAGTTTACGGGATTTACGAATTCGTTCCCATCCATGTCCATAAGCTTAGCTGCCCCTTTACTAAGCAGCTTCTTTATTACATATGGTCCTTCGCAGTTTGGCCTAAATTTACCCCTCGCATTAGTGGTAGAATGTTTCGATTGTTTAAGGACCAAATCACTAGCCTTCAGGGGGAACTTCTGATGTCTTACCCGACTGTTATTTGCCCAAGCCATATGTTGTTGGTACATCTGGAGGTTGTCGAGGGCCTTTAACCTCTACTCATCCATCATGTTCAATTATTCAAATCTCGCCCGAGTCCATTCGGATTCTTCTAATTTAGCCTCTAGAGTGACTTTTAATGAGGTCATCTGAGTTTTAACTGGCAAGACTGCTTCCATCCCGTAGACTAGGGAGAACGGAGTTTGGCCCATCGGGGTACGTATGCTGGTGCGATATCTCCAGATAGTGAAATGTAGCTTATCTGCCCAATCCCTGTAATTGGCTATCATCTTAGAAAGGATCATCTTTACCGATTTATTGGCTGCCTCCACAGCTCCATTGGCTTATGGTCTATATGGAGAAGATCTATAGTGCTCGATCCCATACTTCTCAATTAGAGAAGCAGTTGCTCCTTAAAATTGTACTCCATTGTCTGAGACTATATAGTGTGGGAGCCCATATCGAGCGAAGATGTGCTTCTCTATGAACTTGGCCATCTGCTTAGCGGTGACATTGGTGAAGGATTTGGATTCCACCTATTTTGAGAAGTAATCTACTGCTACCACAATGATTTTATGGCCGTTTGTTAAAGAAGGATGGATTTCACCAATTATGTCTATCCCTTATGCCGAGAATGGCCAAGGGATGGATAAATGATGGAGTTCGGTGGGTGGCAGATGCTGCATATGTCCATAAATCTAGCATTGGTGGCATCATTTGACCAGGGCGATACAATCGGCTATGAGAGTGAGATAAAAATACCCTAACCACTGGATTTTCTTTGCAAGAGCAAGGCTGTTCATACGAGGGTCACAGTCACTGACATGGACCTAAGTCATTACGTTCTGAGCCTCGGAGTCAGTGAGGTAATGGAGAAGTAGGCCGTCGCTGGTGCGCTTGAATAGATCATTATCCACAATATAAAACTGGATAGTGAGCCGTCATAGGGTGGTACAGTCTGAGTCAGAAGAATCCGTAGGGTATTGGCCGGTCTGAAGGAATAGGATAATGTCAGAGTACCAACAAGGTTCGGATGAAATGGTGAGGATTAGAGGAGCCGGTTGAACATGATATAGGGTCTTAGTGGACAGTAAAATCAAAGGGTGGATAGGCTGCTGTTGGGGTCCTTCCCATATGGACGTGAGAGTGGCGAGAGCATCTGCCATTTGATTCTCATCTCAGGGGACATGGCGGTACAAGCACGAGGTAAATTTCTCTAACAATTCATGGACAGCCTCAACATAAGGACGAAGAGATTCTTCTTTAATTTCCCAATCTCCAATGACTTGATGGACAACCAAAGCCAAATCTCCGATGACAAAAATGCGATGGGCCTGAACTTGAACAAGAGCCTTAAGGCCGAACAAACAAGCTTCATATTCAGCGCCGTTGTTAGTGATAGTGAATTCTAAGCATTTGGACAATGGGATTACCTCATTATCTGGCATGACGATGATGACCCCGAGACCTGCACCTCGGCGCTTCACAGCACCATCAAAGTACATTGTCCAAACATCGTCAAGGGTTGTAACAGAAGCAAGCTATTCATCAGGAAACTCCAAGTTTTCCTTATAGTCAGAGCTGAGGGGTTGATTAACCAGGAATTCTGCTACGGCCCGCCCCTTAATGACCTTCCGAGTTATATATTCAATGTCAAACTCAGATAGGAGAAGTAGCCATCGGGATAATTTGCCCGTGAGGGTACGGGATTGACAAAGAAACTTCATTGGATCAATCTTGGCCACGGCTTGGACGCGATAAGATTGGAAATAATATCGCAACTTCTTAGTGAGCCAAACCATAGTAGTACAGGTCTTTTCTATAATTAAATACCAGGTTTCATAATCTAACAACATCTTGCTCAAGTATTAGATGGCATGTTCGCGCTTATCATCATGTTCTTGGACAAGTATGGCCCCGGTGGAAGTTTCCTCAATGGCCAGATAAAGGATGAGTGGTTTCCCTGGGATGGGGGGTCTCAAGATGGGTGGATCAACAAGATATGCCTTGATTTTATCAAATGCTACTTGGTAGTGATCATTCCATACCACGGGTTGTTGTTTCTTTAATAGTTTAAAGATGGGTTCGTAAATAGTAGTGAGGTGAGCAATGAACCTACTAACATACTGTAAGGACCCTAAAAATGATCGGACCTCCTTCTCTGTCTTAGGGGGAGGCATGTCCCTACTGGCTTTAGCTTTGTTTGGATCCATTTCAATCCCTTTCTGGCTAACCACGTATCCCAACAGCTTGCCGAAGGTAACTCTAAATACGCATTTCTTTGGATTTAGGCTAAGATTATACTTTTCAATGCGAGTCATGAACTTGTAAAAAATAGCAGGGTGCTCCTCTCGAGTGGCGGACTTCATAATCTTGTCGTCCACATACACTTCTACTTCTTTATAGATCATGTCATGCAGGAGGGTGGTTACAGCTCGCTGATAAGTGGCCCCAGTATTTTTCAACCCAAATGGCATTACCTTGTAGCAATACACCCCCATTCAGTGATGAACGATGTTTTGACTTTATCGATAATATTAACCAAAATCTGATTGTAACCTGAGAACCCATCCATGAATGAATACATGGTCGCCCTGGTGGTGCTATCAATTAGGACATTGATGTGTGGGAGAGGGAAGTCGTCTTTTGGCGAGGCTTTATTGAGGTCTCAAAAATCCACACAGACTCGGACCCTACCATCCTTCTTCGAAACTGGGACGATGTTAGACAACCAAGTTGGGTATTCTACCACTTCTATGAATCGAGCTTTAATCAACCTTGAGACCTCTGTCTTAACCTGTTCTGCCCATTCAGGTCTCAACTGATGGAGTTTCTGCTTGACAGGCCAAAATTTAGGATCAGTTGGGATTTTGTGTTCGGCAATTTATCGGTCAACCCAAGGCATGTCTTCGTACGACTAAGCAAAAGCGTTAACATGATTTTCAAGCACTTTTATGATATCACTTCTTTCCTCGAGAGTTAAATCTTTGGAAATGGTTACCATTTTGGGATTGTCATCTGTACTTAGGTTTATTTCACTTAATAATGTATCACTAATGCCAAAAACATTATGCATATCGTTATATGAATGCATGGATCCATCAGGAAAGACATCAAACAAGTAAGCAGAATGGGTGTTATTCATTGCATTAAAAGCCTCATAAGCAGCATTGTTTGCATCAAAAATATTAGAAATATTAAAAATTACATCGTCCATATCCTCCTCCACAGGCGGAGGGGCTTCAATAGCAACATCGATGGGAGAAGTGTCCTCTATATCGTCTGTCAAAATGGCACTCAAGTCACGCTCTAGAGCGGTCTTTTGGGCAATGGTGAGTGATGGCCCTTCAGACAGGTCGGCCTTTTTGGTGAGAGCCCTGGTGAGTTTTCCTACTATTATTGTCATAGCGTCTTCTTTCCCGGTACGCTTCCAGCCTTTCCTCATCAATAGTGCCATAGCTTCTGTCACGGTTGCTACAGCATTCTCAATTTCTGGATTGATAGACTATTCATCACTTTTTTCAGACTCATCGTCGGGATGCATCTTGCCTTTCCCCTTAGCCTTATCAGAAACAACATTGACAGGTGTATCAGGCTCAGTAGGCTTAGGTTTAGTTGAAACTATCATGTGACCAGTCTCGAAGTTATAGACATCTTTAAAGATCTCAAAGTCGGGCCACATTTTCCTGCCGTACTCGATTGGCTCAGGCTCCCCCTTATAAGGCCTCTTACCTTGGATCTCACAAACAGTGACCATGCAGTATGAGCAAGAAAGGACGTGGCGATAGGCTTTTCTAGGCTTATATCCTAATCCAGCTCCATGAATAAGGATTTTCGGCTCCAATGCCTCAATAATTCCCTGTTTGTGTATTCCTCCACCTCTACTAGGCTTGTAACTAGATTTCTTCATTAGTTTACCCATACCCGTATGAAGGTAGCTATGCCAAAGGGGAGGGGGCTTTTGAGCTTTGCTAATCATGGCAATCTGAAGGCCTTTTTCAAAAGCGGGATCGCCCTCTATAGTCACCATTCTATCTTCATCAATTAGCTTGATTTTCTGATGTAGTGTAGAGGGAACTATGCCCAAAGCATGGAGCTATGGTCGGCCAAGCAACAGAGAATAGGTAACTGGAATGTTAAGTACGGTGAAACGCACATTACTTGCCACACCTTCGACAGTGACTTCTGCCTCAAAAGTCCCAATTACATTACGTTTTGAATCATTATAAGCTTCAATAACTGTGCTGGACCTTTCAAGCATGTCCTCTGATAGTCCTAGATAAGAAAGGATTTTTAGAGGGCACAGGTTTAGAGCGGAGCCATCATCCACCATGACGTATGGGATGACCTTATCAAGAATTTGGATCCAGATAAATAAGGACCTATTGTGATCCCTATCCTCGAGCATAAGATCAAAACCGTCAAATACAATCTGAGGCCCTTTCTTAGGGGAATGCCTTCTCCTATTGTGGCGCATATCTCAACAGCTGAGGTGGTCGGATTAGCTTCCAGATCAAGGAGTCGTTTAATCAAACCCTTGCGATGCCCTTCGGAGTCGATTACTAGTTGCTAGATCCTGTTTCGGGCTTGGGTGTTTTTTTAGCTGGGTAATGAGGGGGTCAACCTCAAGACTGGTAGGGATAGGCGGAGGTGGAGAAGGTGGTCTTGTAATAGTTCTAACTCTGCCAGGAATCAGGTCTTTGTTTAGGCGAAGATATCGGTCTTCAGGCTGATAAATACGACTACTCCCAGTAATATTAAGGACATCATTGAACAAGATACTCTTAGTGGCTCATATTTTAAATAGATATTGTTGCTCTTCGGAGCCTGAATTCGGGTTTTATAGCTCATACTTGTCCATGCTAAAAAGGTCATTGTGATCCACCTTGAATAAGTTTGTGCTTATGGCCCTAGTCTCTCGAGCCATTTCCCCATCTTCATCAGAATAGTTCTCCTTCGAAATAAAGGAATCTACACTGAATAGTGTTTTCTCCTCAGGTTTCTTTCTTTTTGCCACGAATGGTTTAGACCTGCGGCTCTCTTACTTTGGCTGGTTTGGATCAATTTCTATTCCCTAAATGGAGTTAACTCCCGGGTTGGCTTGATTGATAAGATCAAAGACCGAGCAAGATGGTAAACCCAAACCAATGACTAGGATAGAGTTACTACTTTCCAACCTCTGAGTAAGGAGATCGAAGACTATGGCTTTGGATAAACCAAATTGGACCATGCTGACCTTACTTCCGAAATTTGGTAAAGGATTATTCATAGTGCTCGGAGCCTTATCCGGTTCAACAATCTTTGCTTCGCTAACCAACCGTTGAATTGCTGAGAGTAGGGCCTTGGAATTATTGGTTTGGTGTCCTACCTGAATGTGATAATTACAGAAGTTATTCTTATCTTCAAGTCTAGGTGGCTTGTATTCCTGAAGGGACTGTATGAAACCTGCTTCCCTTAAATGCTGAAAGATGACCCGCAGGGGCAACTTATAAGGGTTAGTCAAAGCAAAAGGGGCACGAGAAGGCTGGTTTATAGCAATCATTGATGGAGCCAAAGTGACTGTGAGGGGCGTAGCGGGGGTGTGATAAATGGCTTGAATTATAGCCGGTGTTTTAGGCTTAGCCAGTGCTAGGGCTGAGGGTTGAAGTTCATTCTTCCTGAACCACGGTTTCCCCATTCTCTCGGCCTTCTCACGCTCTGCATCACACTCAATTTTCTCAGCTTTCTCAAACACAGCCTTGTAAGAAAGAAAGGAATCTGTAGCCATTTCCTTGCAAAATAGGGGGAGACCCCTTCAAGGAGTCTAACAATCATTTCCTCAAGGCTGAGCTTAGACTTCATCAAGACCTGAGTCAACATCCATCTATTGAAGTATTGCTTAAAGGTTTCATTGGGCATTTAACGGACCCTCTCAAGATGCTAGAGGGTTAGTTCTATCATAGTATTGAAACTATAATATGCTTTCAAAGCCTCAGATAAGAGAGTCTAGTCGGTGATAATATGTTGCTGCAAGGTGTGATACCATTCAAGGGCAGGACCCCGAAGGGAGTAGGGAAACATTTCAGCAAGTACCTTATCACTTTACTTCTTTACGCGTATTACTCTTTCATACATTATAATGTGAGAGGCAGGTGCTCTTGAGCCATCATAATGAGCCATGTTTGGTATAGTAAAATTATCGGGGACCCAATCTTCATCCCTTTCAGATTTCTTATCAGTGATGAGTCGGTTGATGTAAGCTTGAATCTCGGGTGTCATGCCCAGAGGCTGCATGACCTGGTCACTGGCCGATTTGTGAGAGATAGTCGGGGCTTCAGGTGTCGCGCCCAGAGAATGCACGACTTAGTCGTTGACAGTTTGAGAAGCTATCATTTACCAAACAAAAGCAGCTACCTCATGTGTCACGCTCGGCGGTTGCATGACCTGGTCGTTGAGTGTTGGAGGTAGCGGAGGGCGAATGGTCAGCTGGCTGGCAAAAGGATTTTGGGGGTAGGTGGTGCCTTTACAAGTTACAATGAACTGCGAAGGTGTGAAGGAGGGTAGTGGCTAAGAAACTGGGCTTTGGTGAGTGAATATGGGAGGAGTGGAGCTTTGAGCGAAGGGTCTTGGATTAAAAGGCATAACTGATGGGATGGTCAAAGTTAATAAGAAAGCAGAAGCCGGCCCAAACTGGAATGCACTTGCCATGGGTTGGGTTGATTTAAACATAGGTGCAATGGGTCTTGCCCCTACCAGACTAGTCAACATCTGTGTCGAACCATTTGTGGCCTGAATATCAGATGTTGATACTCGATTGGAATTCTTGTCTTCGAGAGCTCGCTTAACAGCTGCCTAAACCGTAGTTTGCATAGAAGCTTAGAAAGCGTCCGAGTTCAGGAACTATTTTATAACACTAGCAAACTTGAAACCAGGTGGTGGTTAGGATCCTATTCTCGAGCTAGAAGTAGGGCCAAAGGGCTCTTTTGGAGGAGGGGTACCTTTATTTCTTAGAAAAGATATGGCTAGTCGAGAAGGATTTTGGCTTAACTGAACTTTTTCTGAATCTGAGTCCCCACTGGAATCAATGTGTGGAATTCCTTTAACTTCTGTGGTGACAATCGGGGTCAGAGGATGACGTATCAGATGGTGTTCTATCCTTTTCCAAGCCAGGGTACAACGATCAGTGCGCCTCCTCCTAGCTGAAATGGTAGGCAGTGGATCAGACCATGAATGGGTTGGTGAATGGTATGCATGGTATGCATTCCTTTTGTTCCTTAAGAGTGATGCGTGATGCATATGGCTACATGTAGATATGGTTAGAGATTACGTGATGGCTTATCCCTCTAACATACGTGGGACGTTTGTACCTCACGTCATACATAGCGATATGTGGTAACGTAAAGGAGGTACAAGAGAAGTCCTACATGTGTTGCTAAACCTCTTCTATAGGTGGAAGTGGTAAGGGTAAGTTGATTCATTTTTGTCTCTTAAAGCCGATGCATGGGGGTGCATGATCACAGAGCACATAGCACGCGAATCGTCCCTCTTCCAACCTTATGACTCCCGAGTAACGCCTCTTTGGAAGGATGGAGTTTGGCCTCTTCACCGGTAATGGCAAATGAAGCATGTCCCAATTATTTTATTTGTTTTGGGTAATCGTAAGGGTAATGATGTGCTAAGGTTTTTTCTTGCACGGCTTTAGTATAGGGTTGTTGATGTAGAAGGTTCTCGTTTACCTTGATTCCACGTTACTCAACCACTACCCAAATAGGTGTGATCGTAGGAGTTTACGTGTTGGTTAAAACAAGTGATCTACCTACTAGGCATCCTCAATTCCAACAGGGCATAAGTGATACTTCGTGAGCTTCTTGGGTTAAAATAGGGCACCTAAAATTATCAAACTATCTACACGTGTGAGGATAAAATGTTATAAAAAAGAATGAAGTTTTAATTTGGCCAATGATTTCAATACATCATCAAAATCTTTTAAACTCTATGAAAGAAAGTTTAAGTTTAAAGAGATCAGATTTCCCCAGCAGAGTCGCCACTGTGAGCGAATGACATTTTGTGCAGCGGCAGCGTGGCCGGGCCTGTCGGGCCGGCTTCTTTTAATGATGGGGGAAGAGTGTGATCTGATTGGAAAATGATTTTGCATGTTTTAATGCTCAAAAGATACGAGATTGAAATCTCGTACTTAAACTAGAGTCGCCATCCGGTTCAGCTCAACCGAGAAATTTTTGGTACGATTTTCCCACCAGGTGGTTGGACCATACCTTAAGTAGAGATTCTTAGTTCGGATGATGTTATCTATTTTTCATTAGGCCAAGTTAAGATACTTCATTCTTTCTTAATCGATTTAATCCATCCTATTTATTTATGTTTTCAGTTGTTTTGTTGTTTTCGCGTTTATCAAGCAATTGAAGCGATGAATAAAATATTTACAGCCATGAAAAATTGCAGAAAATAAAATTATTACCAGGATTCCAAATCCTATACATTTTTCTATGCAATAAATAAAATACCTGAATGTTTGATATACGTCTACCTGCAGAAGATTGTTAGCACGGATATGGCATATTTTATTTATAGTATTATAAAGCCCGGTCGGATGGCTAAAATGAGATTTGAACGGCATTTTCGAGGAAATTCCATTCTTAACCAATTTTAGGCTCAATCGTTACTTTAATCGGATTATGAGTGAAAATACCCACACATTACGGGGTGGGGTTTGTTTTTAAGAGGTTTTGAACTTCTTCATTACATTATATGTTCTAGCTTTGAAAATAAGCAAATCCAGGAACAAATGAAAATAAAACTATTGTCCAAAAAGTCATATCGCCGATGACACAACTGATGCTGTCGGTGACATGACTGATGTTGCTGGCGACATGGCTGATGCCGCCGGCGACATCAATTATATCCCCGACGATATCAGCTTGTAGGCAGCAGTGGTGGCAGTAAAAAATGACTGAAAACCTAAAAATGAATATAAATCGACGACATTTAACACAAATCAGTAATGTTAATGCCATAGAGCTATGAGACTCAAGATTTTTACCTCGAGGCCGTGAATCCACCTCTTCGTGAACCAAAAGAAACACCTCTGAGGAGCTTGTTATGACGATTTAGCAGTAAATTTAAGTGCTTCTCATTTTTAAATCCAATTAAGTTGATTTTAACTTAAAGACTTACTGATTTCAAACTCATAATCAGAGAATTCAAAGAAGAAAAACTAGGAAAAAATGGATCAGAATCCTTTTTTTCTGTTTTATCTAATTCTTATCTTGCTAAAATCTATTCCCACATCCAAATCCTAACCTCCCAATTCCTCTTTTTAAAATGCAGCCCAAGGTGTGCTTTTATAGGTGAAATGAGGTGTTTTTTAGGCCTTTTTTACCAATTCCGCCGAAAGTGGCCGAAAGGCTGTCTGTAGAGGGACCCCTTTCGGGTCATGCTGCCAGTGACATGATCATGCAACTGGCGGTATCGTTGATGTCACTGGCGGTATGGTGATGCCACCGGCGGCATGGCTGATGTCGCTGCTGGCATCAGCCTCCAGCATACCTACAGCCAACGGGCCCAAAAGCAAAAAAAAGTCATAAAAAGTAGTTTAATAGTGGGTGGAAATGCATCTTTTTGACTTTTAATAATATTTTAATGGGTATTTATTATTTGGGTGCAAATCATCAATTCAAGCTCCTACCGGACGCGTTATCAGCCACACTGAACTGGATTCTACCAAGTATAAAATTTGCGAGGAATATTATTTTAGTAATAAAAATTCTAAAAAGAACTTTTATTTTGAGGCATTAAAATCGGGTACACATCATCGTCATCTCGCGAGAGGGACTAGAAAATCCCCGTGCTCACACACATTGATATAAATAAAAGAACAAATACCTTTATTGATTAAATAAATTATTTATACTATTACATAATTAAGATATATCGCCCTAATTGCCTTAAGGGCATACATCATAAGCAAAACATCACTGATAGAGACACGCAATGCTAGGCTGAGGCATTTCTTACGCACTTTAGCGAGCTCTGACTGGGAGAGACTATAGGTTTTCAGATTAGCGGGGCTTTGATACATTGCTAGCAGGCCGGTGAATGTGGCTTTCCTCCATATAGCATTCTTCCATTACGACCCGATGGACCATGTATTCTGCTTCTCAGGCTTTGAGCTTTGCCCGTTGTTGGAGTATCACGCTATTCTCAGTATGATCTGTACTCGCGGGATATGTTTTGCTATGCCAGAGGTGCATTTTGGTGCTGAGGATCAACTAAACGGGTTGTGGAACCTGGATGCCCCTACTACTTTCCTTTCCTAAATTCCAGCATCACTAGGATTTGATCTCAGCCGGGTACTCGACTGGTGCATAGCCACTCCCAGGTCGCATATTTCTTATGCTTTTATGGTGGCTCTATTGCTCATGGCTGAGTTTATTTGCGGGGTTGGCACCATTGCCCCATTCCAACTAGTTTCGATCATTGGGCAGGCCTCAATGGGCATATCTCTATTATTTCTAGGGTTAGCAGAGACCCTATTCCACTTGGATAGAGCTGGCGATGATCCCGATCGCATCGGAGACCACTTCTCTATACTACAGGTATTCCCTTTAACTGACTCTAACCCCAAAATAGATACTGAATTTGAATCTAAGATTGAAACTCAACCTGAATCTGAAACTGATACTAAATCTGAATCTGAATCTGAATCTACAGGTTTGGCTCTTAGAGAAGCTAGCTTTGCTCCAGGACCCTTAAGGCAATCCAAGACGATATGTGCCTAGGAATTATTATAGTAGGGCCTATGTCACTGTTGGCCATGATGCCCTGACGACCGATGATTAGACAGCGATCATGGAGGGTCTATCCAATGTAGACATTCACTGGGTCTACCGCTGGAGGGAGATTTCTAATGTTTTAGAAGACATCGTTGGAGGCAAGGTTCAGCTTGTAGGGCTACGGCACTTTGAGAACTACTCGCCTTATCGCTTGTATCGACAGTGGAGGCAACGACAGAGGGTCCTACTACACTTAGGAGATTTTAAGGCTGGGCCATTCTCAGCCCATCTTCTTATCCATGCCAGAGAGGTATGGGCCTACCGAGCAAGTTATGAGACCTTAGATGGCTTCGATAGGATGGAAGATTATGGTGTCGGAAGAAGCACATGTATTTATGGCTTGAGTGAAGCGATAGGCAGGCGGGACTCGATCCTTTACCAGCGGAGGAGAAGATGGTTCGAGCCTTCGACTCCGATGATAATGATGATGATGATGAGGAGGAGGGCGCTGGGCCTTCTGGATAATTTACGATTGCGCTATCCTTACTTTTGTCTGTCTTTACTTTTGCATAGGCCTGAACATTGTGTTAGGCCTATCAGACTTTTATTTGCTGCTTTTATGTTTTAACTTCTGCCTGGACCACCCTTTTCGAGTTTTCAATCTAGCGGACTTTTTGCCTTTTGCATAGGCCTAGATGCTTTCTGCCTATCAGAATTTATGCCTCTTTCTATTTCTTATGATTTCCATTTTATTTGGCGCGCAAGTGTTTGAGTTAAGCGACATCCCAAACTCGACTTATCTATAACATTTTGCCTTTATGGCCCAGTATATTCATTTGCACACAAACATAAGAGCTTACTAAGAATGACATTTCCATTAATTGAAGTAAGCTTGAGTATATAATGATGATAACCATTTCTACTGACCCAAATCCTAGCATTAACTAGCCTAAGAAGGTTCTCTTGTCAACAAACTCTCATGCCCCACTATACCCTAACTTTTGCCTAGGCCACCCTTTTCGGGTTTTTAGCATAGGAGGTCGATGTTGCACCCTAACTTTTGCCTGACTAGTTTGCGAAATACCAATCAGTAGGATAAACCCTAATTTTTGCCCCGAGCAGTAAAGGATCACTCGTCGAGTGATTTGATTTTATTTGCTTTTTATGAGTGCCGCTTTTCTGGATTTAATTCTTTTGATTTAGATATGATAACGCTTTAACCGGTCCTGATTGATAGGGTTCGTGAACTCATTACCATCCATATCTATAATCTTCATTTTGGCCTTACCGAGAACCTTCTTAATCACATAAGGTCCTTCCCAATTTGGCCAAAACTTCCCCCTCAGATCGGTGGTGAAAGGTTTTACTTGCTTTAGGACCAAGTCACCGGCTTTCAACAGGTACTTATAGTGCTTGACCCGGCTATTGTAGGCTCTTGCCATACGTTGCTAATACATTTGAAGGCTATCCAAGGCTTTTAAGCGTTGCTCGTCCAGAGTATTCAGCTGTTCAAACCTTGCTTTTACCCATTCAGTCTCTTCGAGCTCAGATTCGAGCACCACTAACAAAGACTTCATCTCAATTTCAACAGGTAAAATGGCTTCCATATCATAAACCAAGGAAAAGGGGGTTTGACTTGTGGGAGTCCTGATGCTTGTTTGGTACCCCCAAAGAGCGAACGGTAACTTATTAGCCCAATCTCAGTAATCGGCTATGGTCTTAGAAAGGATTTTCTTAACAGACTTGTTGGCTGCCTCCACCGCATCGTTGGCCTGAGGACGATAGGGCAAAGAACTATGATGCTCTATACCGTACTTCTCAATCAACTCCACAGTTTCCCCTTGGAATTGAAACCCATTATCTGAGACAATATGATGAGGTAGGCCATACCGAGCGAAAATGTACTTCTTGATGAACTTAGCCATCTTCTTGGCGGTAATACTGGTGTACGATTTGGCTTCCACCCATTTAGGGAAATAATTCACTGCCACGATGATGAAGCGGTGACCATTAGTTGATGATGGCCAAATCTCACCAATTATATCTATCACCCACACCGAGAATGGCCAAGGAGTAGATAAACTATTAAGTTCAGTGGCTGGAAGATGCTGAATATCTCCTTAAATCTAGCATTGGTGACATTGCTTAACTTCAGAGACACAGTCGATAATCAGAGTTCACCAGAAGTACCCCACCACTAAATTTTCTTCGCTAAGGCCAGGCCATTCATATGAGGTCCACAATCACCCATATGAAGCTCTCCGATAACCCGATGAGCTTCTGATTCAGTCAGACACCGAAGTAATAACCCATCGGAAGTGCTCTTGAAGAGATCATTTCCACAATCCTAAACTGAAAGGCCAACTTTCGGAGCATAGCACGATCAGAGTCAGTAGCATCATTAGGATATTAATTCCTTCGGAGAAATTGCACAATGTTTGAGTACCAGTAGGGCTCATCACTGATGGTGAGGATTAAGTCTGTCAATGGCATACCCAGAAAACAACTGATTCAGAATTCCTCCACTCAGAAAAATTTTCATCTCGACTGGTCTATCAATGGTGCGTTCCCAAAACCTCCAGTAAATAACCAGTTTAGGATTTTTAGCTCTAAAAGGTCTGTTGATGGCACGTCCCTATACCATCTGTAAATAAGCATTTCGGAGTTTCACTTCTAGGACTATCTTGTTCCTCTTAATAGATCTGTCGATGGCAACCCTAGTAGATAATCGGCTCAAGAATTCGCAAGTCAGGTATAGCCTCCTATCCCTTGCTCTTTCAAGAGATCACACTTGGCCCGCCAAGTGACAATCTCTCGAGGGACAGCCTGTAACCACGGGCTTTTCGATGACCCTCAGAACGATGATGACTTTTTGCTCTAGCCTTTTACGGTCTAGTTGTTCCATTATTTTAGAATCGAATCGCATTTGGCAAGTTCTGTGTTAACGATTTTAAGATCTTTGACCCCGATTAATTAAATAATTGGACCACTTTTAATTTGTAAACTACTTCCTTTCCCCTCGCTTGTAGTAAATTGCTTCGCAATTTTTTCCTTAAAAATTCGGACATTTTCAGCGAGTCTCGCTTGCATCGTTGGATTCTTGGTTCCCCGAGCTTTTTGGAACGTCAAGTATCACCCCGTTTAGATGCCCGTAGTATAGATTGTTCGCGTTTCGGGCCCGACTCATCGAGGCCCTTTGCCTTTTTCCCTAGGCTGCCCCGATACAGCGGCGGCAGCGGCCAGCGCCGCCTCTAGGAGGCTAGGCCGGGTGGTCCACGCGTCGGCCTGTATGGAGCACGCGGTGGGCCACGTGGCTCACGCGGCCTTCCAAGTTGTGTTGTATGACATGGCCTAGATCAGGCCACGTCATGTGATGCAGCCTACCGCATCATATGATGAGGCCTCGGTCCAACCGCATTAGTAACACGACCTTTGCGCGGGGTTTCTTTGTCTGGAGTTTTTCCACGTTTTCCTTGGCCAGCAAGTCGGGCTTTAGGATTTTTCCGTCAAATATTGACATTTGGAGGATTAATATGGGTATTTTACACTTGAAAAGTCTATAAATACCTATCAAGAATCAGGTTTGAGGAGGACTTTTTTTTTTCTTTGGCTGATTTTAGAGAGAAAATTCAAGAACGAGAGAGAGAAAGGGAAGCACTAGAGAGAGAAAGCTCAAGAAAAGCTAGAATCCGGGTTTAATCCTCTCTAATCCTGATTCTTAGTTGTTCTTAGGCTTAATCTTGTAGCTTAAACACTAAAATCTATTAGAAATCTTAGGTAAAAATTGGTTTAAATAGGATTTAGGGACTTTTTCCTCACAAATCACTAAATCCCTTGCTAAATCGGTTGTTTCGTCGGGTTTTTATCTCAAATCCATCACAAAGCTTGCCAAGCATCCAGTTCGAGTCTCGAGAGTGGATTCACGACCTTTAGGTAACTTTCTGAGTTTCAATCTATTTCTTCTGTTATTTATTTCTGCTACTGTGTTTTTGGCTTTTTTTCCGGGCGTTTAGCCCCTTTATTCGTCCTTTTTATGATTTTCTCTCAAATATCCAGCTGACTATTCCAGCGAACGTCAGGCTGACTGAACGTCACCTAGGCCGCCTCGCTAAGTCGGCCTACCGCTTCGTCCAATCGGCCTACCGTTGTTTTGTCAGATTTTCTAGGTTCTTTTCCTCCCTAAGCTAAAAAACCAAAGTTATTTAAGCATTTTAAGTCCGAATCTACTGTAACAGGTAGGAAACGACTTGAAATTTTAGTAATCTTGGGTTTTTAGACACAAAAAGGTCGATTCCGGCTTGTTTAGACTCTTTTTCTAGCAGGCCACTTCAATGGGAGGAAGGCCAACTGAGCGTCATCTAGGCCACCTCGTTCAGTCGGCCTACCATGTCGCTGAGTCGGCCTACCACCTCACTAAGTCAGCCTACTGGTAAAAATGTCCAAATGATCCCTGTTTGCTTTATTATATTATTTTTGGCCCCATTTTATCGTTTTTGACCCGATTTTGGTCATTTTAACGTGTTTTTAGCCCCAATTTCAGCCCATAAAATTTTCAAAAATTCACAAATAATCTGAAACTATTTTTATTACTTTATTCTTTTTTTAGATTTCATTTTTATTTTTTATTTGATTTAATATGCATTTTAATAGCTTAAAATAGTGTTTTTAGCTAAATAAATCTAAATAAATCATTTTTCACCAACTAAAAATTCCAAAAATATTTTGAATATGCTAAATCTAATTTTAGGATGTTTAGTCAATTTATTTCACCCTTCTTAGGTTGTTAAATAATTAATTAACTCCCAAAAATTATATTTTTATCCCGAAAAATCTAAAAATATCGTTTTCCTCATGCTTTGTGTTTATTTTCTGCATTTATTTATCCATACTTTATTTGTGATTATTCTTACATATCTATTGCCTCGTTTGGAGCCGGGTCTCAGTTAAGACCCGGTTTCACCCATTTATTTATTTATCGCTTTATTTATTTTCTTGCATTAGAAAAATGTATAGGTATTTGTAAAGCCTTGTAATAATTTTATTTTCTTGCTTTGTTTATTTATTGCTTTTCTTGTGATGTATGGCATGTAAACCGAAAAAACCAAACAATAATCGGATTAAATAGCATAAGAACCAAGTTCACATTTATTAAAATATAATCAGCTTGATTTAAAAATTAAAAAGTAAGCAACATCATTCGAACCTAGAATCTCTATTTTAAGGTACGGTCCAACCACCCAGTGGGAATATCGTACCCAATTTCCCGATGGAGCTTAACCGGGTGGCGACTCTATTTTAAAATACGGGATTCTAAGTCTCATATCCCTTAACCCATTAATCGGACTAAACTTTAACTTCAACATCACTTCCATTATCTATTTTCATCTCGCTAAAATAAGGATCATCCCTTAGCACGCTACACAACGCTTGTTGTATCTCCACCCTATACCGAAGAGCGTTAAAGATTACCATGCAGGCGGGGGGATCGAGGGTTGTTGGCTCACACACACGAAAGCAAATAACCCTCTTCTAACCTTATGACTCCCTGCGCAATGATAATTTGGATTCTGGGGTTAACTCTAGCACCAGGGAACGGCAAGAGAGTATGCGACCTAAATCTAGATTGTTTCGGCGAGCCCAAGGGGAATTTGCTACGGTTAGTATTATCGTGGTCTATAGTCTCAAACTACGGGTGTCACGAACGACACTGTAGAAGGGTCTCGTTTACCTTGATTCCGTGTAACTCAACCACTCCTCAAATGAGTGCTACTGCAGGAATTACACGTCGGTTGAAATGAGTGTTCCACCCATAAATATCCCTAATTCTTAGCGAGCATGAGGTATACAAGTGAACTTCACGGGGGTGATAAAAATGGCACCTTAAAACTTAGAATCTAAGTAAGCGATGGATGAAAAAGGCATAAGAAATAAAGCATTGATTTAAAAACGATTTAGGCACATCATCAAAATCCGTTAACCAAAGTTCAAAATGAGAACTTTTTCAATTTTAAGTTAAAAGGAATACCCAACAGAGTCGCCACTGTAAGCTGACAATCGAATCCCCCACCCGCAAGGTAAGCTTTAATGCTCTTCGGCTTGGGGCGGAGAAATAACGAGTGCTGTGAAGCGTGTTAAGGGATAGTCCTTATTTTAGCGTGATGAAAATGGATAATGAAAGCGATGTTCAAGTTGAAATTTAGTCCAATTTAAGTGTTAAGGGATACGAGACTTAGAATCTCGTATTTTAAGATAGAGTCGCCACCTGGTTAAGCTCCACCGAGAATTTGAGTAATATTCCCACCGAGTTGTTCGACCGTACCTTAAGATAGAGATTCTGAGTCCGGATGATGTTGCTTACTTTTCAATTTTTAAATCAAGCAATTTATGTTAATAAATGCGACTTCGATTCTAATGAGATTTAAATTCGATTATAGTTTGGAGTTTTCGATCTATATGCCATACATCACACGAAAGGCGGTAAATAAAGGAAATAAAATAATTATTACAAGGCTTTACAAATACCTATACATTTTTCTAATGCGAGAAAATAAATAAAGCGATAAATAAATAAACGGGCAAAATCGGGTTTTAACCGAGCTTACCGACTCGGACCTAGCTCTAAACGAGGCAAGAGATATACGGGAATAATAATAGACAAAGCATAAATAAATAAATGAAGAAAATAAACACATAGCATGGAGAAAAAAAACACAATTTTCGGGACAAAAACACAATTTTCGGGTGTTAATTAACAATCTAACAACTTAAAAAAAGGTGAAATAAATCAACTAAATATCTAAGATCAGATTTAATATTTTCTGAATATTTTTAGAATTTTCAACCATCACAAAAAGGTTCACTAGGCATTTATTTACCAAAAATGTCATTTTTAAGCCATTAAATAGTCATTTAACCCATTAAACAACAGATAAAATAATTTCCAGCAGCTATAAAAATTAATTTAATTAATTTCAAATTATTTGTGATTTTTAGATATCTTTCGAGTAAAAATTGGGACTGAAAATGAATTAGAACGGACAAAAATGGACTTAAAACCAAATTTTAGCGGTCAAAGCTTGGCGGCAGCTTTGACCGCCGTCACTATAGCCTTGACCGCTATAGTGGCAGTGGTGGAGGCTATAGTGGCGGCGGTCAAGGCTGTTGCTACAGCCTTGGCCATCGAGCTTTATTTTTAAGGGGAACAATAGTGTTTTTTCATCCATAAACTCGAAACTATAGAAGTTTTAAGTCGCAATCAACTGTATTTCATCAGATCTGGACTTAAAACACTCCAATAATGTTGATTTTATAGATTTGGGTCAGAAAATACCCAAAAATCGTAAGAAATCACAAGACCTCTATAAGGGTGGAGTTCACCTCCATAGTTATAGCCTTCACCGCTATAATAGTAGCGGCCAAGGCTATAGGGATAGAGGTGAAGGCTATCCCTATAGAGGTCAGATTATTTTCTGACGATTTTCCAAAAACACCAAGGAAAAACTAAGAAACAACACCAAAAGCAGCAAGAACAGCAACAATAAACAATAAAATGAAGTAAAAGATTAAGGGAACTCAGTTTTGTTACCTCTAGGCCGTGAATCTAACTCAGGAGACTCAAATCGGATGTTTGGCATGCTTTTGATGATTTTTCGACGGAATAACGATGGAAATAGCGACGAAAATAGTGAGAGATATTTGGTTGGTATGTGAGGAAAAGTCTCTAAAACCCTATTTAATCCATTTTGACCTATGATTTCTAATTGATTTTAGTGTTTAAAAGTATGAGATCAAGCCTAAGAATAACTAAGGATCGAGATTAGAAAGGATTAAAACCGGATTCTATGCTTTTCTTAAGCTTTCTCTCTCTGGTTCTTCCCTTTCTCTCTCTAGTTCTTCCCTTTCTCTCTCTTGTTCTTGATTTTCTCTCAAAAAGTGATTTCTAAATTCTAAATCTAGAGAAAAAATCCTATCTCTCTCTCTCTTGGATTAGCTTAAATACTCTCACACACAAAAATCCACCGACTTAGTTGAATTTTCGGGAAAAATATATGGTAAAATCGCAAGAGGAGAGAGAATGCAGCGCTATCACGAGGTGGATACCATATGGGTGGAAGCCGCCACCATGATAGCAGTATCCACTGCCACTATGGTGGCAGTGGTTGTTGCTATAGTGGTGGGGGTGTCCATAATTGGGGTAGCCACCCCGGTGGCGTTCACTGCCATAAAGGGCAGCGGTGAACGCCATCACGGTGGGGGTGACTGCCACATCAGTGTCGGTCACTGTCCTTAAAGGGCAAACCACCGCCGCTGCCAGCGATGGTGGTAGCAAAAGGGGGGTTGGGGAGCTTGGATGCTAGGGTTTTGGTAAATTAGGGTTAGGGTTTAGGTGATTAGGGTTTAGGTTAATTTATTAGGGTTTAGGTTAATTTATTAAGGTTTAGGTTAATTAATTAGGGTTTTGGTGATTAGGGTTTAGGTTAATGAATTAGGGTTTAGGTTAATTAATTAGGGTTTTAGGGCAATTAGGGCAGGTTAGGGTTTCTAGTTCCAACGCCTATATCTTTCACTACGGTTATCCGATTAAGGCGATTCTTGACATTCTAGAAAGCACGGAGAGTCAAGAATCCAATGATATAAATGAGACTCAATGAAAATGTTTGGAACTTATAGAAAATTTCAAAACAAATTACTGCTCGCGAGCTAAAGGAAACGGCTAATTCTAAATGCATGTGAATGGTATTTAAGCGCCGCCAAAGGTCCGAAATCATCAAAAAAGTATTTACCAAATGCGATTTGACCTTCTAAGAACAGAACAATATTAGACCATATGACATCAGAGCAACAAGTCATCATCATTCCAAGGGTCACGGAAAAAGCCCGTGCTCATAATGGTCTTTCTAATGAGAGCTCTATTTGGAAAATAACATGTTATATTCACGGCCTCTCCTCAGAAGTATTTTGGCAAACAATTTTCATCGAGCATTGTTCTAGCTATCTCAACTATGGTCATGTTCTTTCTCTTAACAACTTCAATCTATTAAGGAGTGTGACGGGCAGAGAAGTTATGTTCAATGCCCTTGGAGTCACAAAAATCAGCAAAATGCTTATTTTTGAATTCTCCAACATTATCACTCTGGATGCGTGCAATGCTTATGCCCTGTTCTACTTCTATCCATATAAATGTTTTATAGAATTGGTCAAACACTTCATATTTGCTTGCTAGCTAGAGCAGCCAGGTATATTGAGAATAATCATCCACAATGACCATAGTGTATTCTCTTCTACCTAAACTCAATGGTTTGATTGGACCAAAGAGATCAATATGCAAGAGCTCAAGTACTCTTTTAGAAGGAATGTATGAGATGGAAGGGAAACTTTTCTTATGTTGTTTACCTAATTAACATGCAGTGCATAGATGATCCTTATCAAAAGCAACCTTAGGCAAATCCACTACTAATTCCTTTTTGGCTAGTTTGGACAGGAGGTTCACGCTGACATGTCCTAACCTCCGGTGCCATAGCCATGATTCTTCTTCTTTAGACACCAAGCAGATATCCTTTTTATAATTTCTACTGTTTATAGAATAGACATTATTTACTCTAGGTGGATAAAGAATGAGTTTTTTCGACTTACTATCATAGATTGAGCAGCCTCCGGAATCAAATATCACTTTTCTTCCTTTATCAAAGAGTTGGGCCACACTTAGCAAGTTGAATTTCAGTCCATTAACTAATGAGACATCTTTTATCTTTAGCTCAGATCCAATGGTTCCATGGCCAATGATTTGTCCCTCTTGATTATCTTCAAAGCTTACTTCGCCTCCCTTCTTCCGAGTTAATGTGATGAATGCCTTCTCATCACCTGTCATGTACCTTGAGCATCCACTATCAATGTACCAAGTGTATGGATCTAAGGCATAACAACAAAATAGAATAAGTGGGTTTGGGTACCCAATCAGATTTGGGTCCTCTCGGGTAAATAACCATCTCAGGCTAAGGGTAAACATCAAAATAACCATTTTTTAATCTACATAATTTAGTAATATGATTATTTTCCACAAAACCTGCACCCTGAAATGGGTATGTTCTACTTTTGCTTCTCGTTGATCATTTCCAGATCCTTCTTCCCATAGTTCCCTTTATATCCAACTTTTTGCATACTGGTGGATGGTCCAGTGTGAATCCGAAAATTGGTTAGAGGTGCAAACTTTTGCTCCATAATTTCTTCTCTATTTGATTGGTTGTTGGTTGTAAGCCACCTTAGCCTTTCCCTTTTGAGCAGCAGTATATCTTTGGGCTTATGGTTACCTGCCAACTTCCTTCATCCTTTGGGTCTTTTAGAATATGTTCTGAGCAGGAGGATGATGATCTCTTCTTAGAGCTTTTGTCTCTGGCCTCTTCTTGGATACTTCCTTTAATAGATTGATTTCTCTATCCAGTCCCATTACATTTGCATTTAGAATCTTGATCGATTACTCAGGAAGTTTTCCTCTACAACATCAATATGCTTGGTTGCTCTAACTAGATTGATTTCTTATACCATTACTTCAGCATCTTCTGCTAACTCCATTACTGCTCTTTTAAGGGACTTGATTGCTTTTGTATTCTCCTTTACACCCTTGATTACAATAGATAGAGCTCTAGCAAGGTCAAGATTAGAAGCAGAATTGGAACAAGAATTTACCTCATTGTTTTATATATTTGATTTTGATTCTCTAATTTACATTGTTTCTTGCTTGGAGGCATTCCTTCCAGATTGCTCTGCTTCCAAATCAGTCAGAGCCATGAATGCACAGTTGGCAATCTGTTCTTCTTCTATTGAAGATGAGCTACTACTTTCTTCACTATTGCTCCAGGTAGCTACCATTGCCTTCTTTTTAAACTTCTTGGTTTTCTTAAGCTTGGGACATTTTTTCATGAAATGGCCTTTTTCTCCACATTCAAAACAAGCAGCTTCTTTTTCCAGATCCTTCTTTTCTTCCTGATTCTTTCTGGGTCTATCCTTTTTGGATGTCCCTTCTTTTGATTTCTAGGATTCATACTTTCTTGATCTCCTTCTATCTTTCTTTTGTATAAATTTGTTGATTTTTTTGGTCAATAGAGCAAGTTGATCTTTAGTGCTCAGTGATTCATTGATTTGCTCTTTTTCTCCAGATAAAGCTGATCTGGTGGATTCTACCTTAAGTGCAATGGCGTTCTTCTTCTCCTCAAGCTTCTTTTCTTATTGGTTATATCTCTCCAAGGATAACTCTTGGGTTAGAAGATTACCAATGAGTTTATCATAACTATAAAAGTTTAAGTCATGAGCTTCCTCAATGGCAGTCTTTTTATTATCCCATTCTTTGGTGAGACTCTAGAGCACCTTCTTTACCATCTCTACTTCAGAGATTTCTTTTCCTAGCCTTTTCATCTCATTCACTAGATTGGTGTATCCAGTGTTCATACTGCTGATTGATTCTTTAGGCTTCAATTTGAAGGATTCAAGCTTTTACAGGAGTAAATCAAGTTTGGCTTCTCTTACTTTGGTAGTTCCTTCATAGGTTACTCTAGCTACTCCTAAATTTATTTTGTAATCTCACATTCGGATATTCTATTAAATTCAGCTGCACTAAGAGCACAATGAAGTATATTAATAGCATTTGTATTTTCATGCAACTTTGTAAAATCATTCTCATCCCACATGCTTGATGGCTTTCGGGTAGTCATACCCTTTACTTCATAAGTAGGCTTATATGGGCCATCTTTAATAACTAACTATGCTTGCATGCTTTGTAACTGGATGAAGTTCTTCATCCAGTTTTTCCAAAACAAGTAGTGTTCATAAGTAAAGAGTGGAGAATGGGTAATGGACATACCCTCGGAAAGGAGTTGTGAGTTTTGGAAACTCATGTATGAATCAAAATATTAGACCTTTAGCTCAAGATTTTTAGATCTTTAGTTTTGAGAACTTGCTCTGATACCACTTGTTGGTTCATATGAGGGTCTTTATAAGGTCAGAGGGGGTGAATGACCCTTTTTCACGGAATATACAGACTTTAAAAAGTCATAGTGTAGTGTGTTTGATTATGATCAGAATGATGGATCTGGATGATGTGGTTATGCCAATATAATGCAATAAATAAAGAGTTAAAGAAATCAAACATAAAGGATTTCATCCTAGTATCTGAATGACGCAGTTATGACAATATAATGCAATAAATAAAGAGTTAAAGAAATCAAACACAAAGGATTTTATCCTAGTTCGGCCCTGCTTACTCTAGTCCCTGGAGTTTCCTTCCTCCGAGCTTTTCCACTAGTGGATTCTTTTCCAACTGGCAGGAATCAAGCATTGCAGTTTGTCTTCGGATAGTAACCCCTTCTGGATGTAGGATATACCACTAGAAGCACCAACTCCTAGCTTAGGCCTTTAGTCTTTAGTAGGATATACCACTTAGACTTCTACCCTGAATCTAAGCTGAGTCCTACAGGGAGTTCCCACTCAAAGTTCCAACTTTAAGTTGTATCCCAATCTCATAACTCACCCAAGTTGGATATCCTTACAATCTTGTTTTCACAAAGGTTTTGGTTTTAGATTTCCTTAAGTTTATAACTCACTTAGGAATCCTTACAACAAATTTAGAATTAATTGATTCTTAGAGGGATTGAAAACTGATTAAATGCTCATTGTGTTACTTGTTTTTATCAATCACACCCAACCTTCTCAATTAGTGAAGCTTCCCTTTTATAGGCTTCTATCATAAATGTAGCCGTTGTAGGTTGTTTAACTTATAATAAATCTTCACCCTTGATCAAGTTATAGGTGGTGCTTCCGGAGCCATTGATCAATTTGTTAGACTATAATTTGATCTATTTGAATTCTAGGGATTGATGCTTAAAAGTTGTCAGTGATCGTTTTGCTTGGATTTTTATGATGCACCAACTTTTACACCATTAGCTTTTTGGTGTGAGCTCCACGCGCCTCCTTATTGATCTAGGTGAAAAAGTCTGTTAGCTTTTTCAGTCCGATGTCAGCCCTTTTGTCCTTTTACTGAAACGTGTAAGCTGTCACTTTTGTCTTATTCATGGGGAAAGGATCTTTGACTATGTAGACCAAAAGGTGGAGGGAAAGGTTATCTTTGAAAATTTTCCCATTATGTTCAAGTATGAGTCTTCTAAATGTCTTTAGACTCATATTCTCCGGATCTGTCTTTTTCCAGAGATAGGGCAATCAGTTCTTTCGAATGTTGTTCTTGAGGGATTAAAGCTTTTTTCCTTTCCAAGCTTTATTCTGATGATTCCTTGTGCTTAGGTACTTAATGTTTTCAATGACTAACCTTGTAGCTGGATCTTTGTCCGGATGTTTCCATTTGGATTTTGGGATTTACAAAGTTTTAAGTTTTTGTTTCTTTCAAACCTGATCCGGATAGATTAGTTTAATTTTATAATCCGAATTCTTGTTTTCCAACAAGATCACTTCCTCCATATACTAAGAACATTTTCTTAGTCCTTTTCAAGTACTCAAGGATATTCTTAATGGCCTTCCAGTGCTTCTCACCTAAATCAGATTGAAATCTGCTTGTGATGCTCAACGTATGTCAGACATCTGGTTGTATACGTACCATAACATGCATGACAGATACTATTACGGATGCATAAGGTATTCCATTCATGCGCAATCTCTCCTCTTGTGTCCCCGGACACTCATATTTAGAAAGGTTAATTCCATGAGACATTGGAAGATAACCCTTTATTGATTGCTCAAGATTGAACCTAGTCAATACCTTATCTATGTATGTATCATGCAAAAGACTTAGCAACCTCTTAGATCTATCTCTATAGATCTTTATACCTAGTATAAATGCTACTTCTCCAAGGTCTTTCATGGAGAACTTTCTTGACAACCACGACTTAACCATTTAAAGAAGAGAAATGTCATTTCCTATTAGTAGTATGTCATCAACATATAGCACAAGAAAAATGACTGCACTCCCACTAACTTTCTTGTATACACAAGGCTCATAAGCATTTGATATAAAATCTAACTCTTTGATTGTATTATCAAACCTTATATTCCAACTCCTGGATACTTGCCTAAGTCCATAAATGGATCTTTGCAGCTTGCATACCTACGAGCCATTCTGAGATATAAAACCCTCAGGTTGTATCATATACACATCCCGATCTAAGTTTCCATTTAGGAAAGCGATTTTCACATCCATCTGCTAGATCTCATAATCATAATGAGCAATAATGGCCAAGAGTGACCTTATTGATTTAAGCATGGCTACCAGTGAAAATGTTTCGTCATAGTCAATTCCTTCTCTTTGACTATAGCCCTTTGCCACCAACCTCACCTTATAGGTAATTACATTACCATCCTATGAGCGGATGACCTTTTTCCTGCTCGTAAGGACCGCTGAGATACACTACATAGGGGGTGGAAATAACGAGCTCTGTGAAGCGAGCCGAGGGATTGATCCTCATTTTAGCATGATAAAAAGATGGTTTGATATTAATGTTGAATTTAAGTCCAATTTGCATGTTAAGGGATATGAGACTTGAAATCCCATATTTTAAAATAGAGTCGCCACCCGGTTAAGCTCCATCGAGAATTTGGGTACGATATTCCCACCAGGTAGTTAGACCGTACCTTAAAATAGAGATTCCAATTTTGGATGAAGTTATCTATTTTACATTAGGCTAAGTTAAAATATTTCATTCTTTCTTAATCGATTTTAATCCACCCTATTTATTGTGTTTTTAGTATTATGTTATTATTGAGTTTATCGAGTAAATTATTACAGTCATCCAAAAGTAAAGGCAAAAATTGAAATTATTACAGGGCGTTCAAATCCAATGCATTATCTATACAATAAATAAAATGCCCGAAGGCCTAATATACATCTACCTACAGAAGATGGTTAGTACAGATATGACACGTCGTACGAGATTTATCATAAATCATGTATAGTTAGCAAACCAAACAAGACCCAAGTTAGCGTGAACATGGCGTAAACATTTATATCGTTATGAAGCCCGGTTGGATGGCTAAAATGAGATTTGAATAGCGTTTGAGAAAAATTTTGCTTTCAACCAAATTTTAGACTCTATTATTATTTTATCCGGATTATTAGTGAAAATGACACATGGTATGTGGTGGGGTCTATTTTCAGAAGGTTTTGGACCTCCATCGTTGCACTGTGTATCCTAGCTTTGGAAAATAAACTAGGTCGGAAAAGAAAGAAATAAAATAGCTGTCTAGAAGGCCATGCCACCGGCGATATGGCTGATGCCACCAGCGATATTAGTGATATCGCTAGAGGCATCAGTATGCAGGCAGGTTGCATGGCTTTCTGAGTACCACAAAGAAAGGATCCTACGAGAAAGTGAGGCCTTTAGGGAATGTGATGTCACTAGTGGTATCAGCGATATCTCTAGCGACATGAGTGATACCGCCGGCGACATCACATGTCTCCGGCGACTTCAATTTCTTGCAGCAGCAGCACGTAATGGTCGAAAAATGACCGAAAGCCCGAAAAGAACACAAATCAACAAGAATTAGTACATACCAGCAATATTAATGCCAAAGAGCTTTAAGACTTAGGATTTTACCTCGGGGCCGTGAATCCACCTCTTTATGAACCAAGGAACACCTCCGGGGAGCTTATAGAGATAATTTGGTAGTAAATTTGGCACTTGAGTCTCTAAATTCCTATTTAGATTGATTTTAATCTAATGTCTACTGATTTTAAACTCACAATCAGAGAGTTCAAAGAAGAAAAACTAGGAAATGGATTCAAACCCTTTTTCCTTCCTTTTCTAATTCTTATCTTACTAGAACTAGTTTCTCGCTCTAGAATTCTGTAAGTTCTAATTTCAGATTAATCTCCTCCTCTTTTCTGAAGCCTAAGGTGTGTTTTTAAAGGCAAATTAGGGTGGTCTTCGAGACCTTTCAGCCATTTTCACCAAAATGGCAAAAAAGAGACTGTCCTAAGGAGGAATAAGAAATCTGTCTATAGAGCCCGATTTAGCCATGCCGCCGGCGTTATGGATGATACCGCCGACGGCATGAGGTGATGCTACTGGCAGCATCAGCTTTTAAAAAGATGACTGCCAGCGGGCCCACAAGCCTGAAAAGCTGCCAAACACGGGTCAAAGGGGTAAAAGTGAGAATTTTAAATTTTAATGATATTTTAATGGGTATCTAGAGGTTTATTTAATTTGGGTGTAAATCATCGGTTCAAGCTCCTACCGGACGCGTTATCGACCACGCTGGATTAGATTCTACCAAGTATAAAGTTCACAACGAAGATTATATTGGTAATAAAAATTCTAAAGAGAACTTTTTTATTTTAAGGCATTAAAATCGGGTACACATCATCATTCTCTCGTGAGAGGGACTGCAAAATCTCGTGCTCACAGGCTGCCCCTTGGGGGATCACTACTACCACATGTCAGTATGATCGCATGAAAGAGCAAGGGATAGGAATGATACCCGATGAATGACTGGTTTGCCCCTTGGTCGGACTTGTGCTTTATGGAAAGGATGCCCCTTGGTCGGACTTGATCCTTACAGAGAGATCGCCCCTTGGTCAGACTTATGCTTTGTAGATTGGTTGCCCTTTGGTTGGACTTATGCTTTGTAGATTGGTTACCCTTTGGTCAAAATTATGCTTTGTGGATTGGGTACCCATTGGTCGAACTTATGCTTTATAGATTGGTTGCCCCTTGGTCGGACTTATGCTTTGTAGAGTGATTGCCCCTTGGTCGAACTTATGCTTTGTGAATTATTGCCCCTTGGTCGGGCTTATGCTTCGTGGAGAGATTGCCTCTTAGCCAGACTTATGCTTTGTGGATTAGTTGTCCCTTGGTTGGACTTATGCTTTGTGGATTGGTTACCCTTTGGTCAGACTTATGCTTCATGGAGGGATTGCCCCTTGGTCAGACTTATGCTTTTTGAATTGGTTTCCCCTTAGTCGAACTTATGCTTTATGGATCGGTGGAGTGTAGTTCTGGGTCACGTTATAATCTTGGAGGGGTGAACCCAAAGGTGACATGTATAATGCCGGGACCTTCAGTTGGCATTCTGGGGGTGAACCCAAAGGGTGATATGTACAGAGACTGTATCAGGGACCTTCAGTTAGTGTTCTGGGGGTAAACCCAAAGGATGATACGTATAGAGACTATATCAAGGACCTTCAGTTGGCATGCTAGGGGTGAACCCCAACGGGTGATATGAACAGAGACTATTTTAGGGACCTTTAATTGGTGTTCTAGGGGTGAGCCCAAAGGGTGATACGTATAGAGACTTTATCAGGGACCTTCAGTTGGCGTTTTGAGGGTGAACTCAAAAGGTGATACATATAGAGACTGTATTAGGGACCTTTAGTTGGCGTTCAATAGGGTGAACCCGAAGGGTGATACTTACAGAGACTGTATCAGGGACCTTCAGTTGGCATTCTGGGGGTGAACTCGAACGGTGATACGTATAGAGACTGTATCAAGGACCTTCAGTTAGCGTTCAAGGGGGTGAACCCGAAGGGTGATACATACGGATACTATATCAGGAACCTTCAGTTGCCGTTCGAGTGGTGAACCCGAAGATTGACATGTATTAGGTTATGCCAGGACCTTCGAGTAGTGTATAGAATGAGCATATTGGGTTTGCGTTTATGTATTGTACCTGCGAAGAGTAGAGTGAGAATAAGATTAGACAGGTTTTAGATGACATTTTTACTGCTTGATCAATTTTATGCAACAAAATAATTTTTGGCCCTTCGATCAATAGTAAAAATGTAATAATAAAAACAACAAGGGTTTAGAAGTTTGGGTATACCATGGCTGGAGTCGGAATTTTATCGAGGATGGCTAAAAGAAAGCATGGAAAGATCTGATATCACTGGCGATATGAATGATGTCGCTGGCGATTTAAGGTGATATCGTCGGCAACATGAGTGCCATGTGGCAGCTTTGATTGGTTAAAAAAATTCAAAATTCAAATTAGAGGAGGCGATATCGCTGGCGACAAGGGTGATGTCGCTGGCAGTATAGAATGATGCCGCCGGTATGAATCAGACAGTTTCAAATAAATTAAAACTCAAATTCTACGCGGCTGTTTAAAAGGAAGTAAAACAATCTTCCTTCCTTATTTTGTAGAAACCGTACCCACCCTTTCGCTCTATTCTTCTCCAAATCTTTCACTTTCTTCATTATTCCAATCATGAAGAGAATTGCCAAGGCTTTCAAGGGAAAATCTGCTAAGGCTAGAGAGAGCCTGCCTGATTCCTCCGTCGAGGGGCTGAAACTTCTCTCGGTTCCTATTGCTTATGGCTTGAAGGAGATGGCCAAGATGTATGGGTATAGGATCAATTCCCCCATTACCAACCTGACCCCTGAGAAGGAAAAACATCTTTCTTACGTCTAGGTAATCCTACAAAACTCAAAATTCTTCTTTTTGGGTTGAGTTTTGATTCAGCCTTAGGCTCAAAATTGTGCCATGATAGGAGTTATAAGCATGATATAGATCGATTATAAACTAATATTGCATGTTTTAGGTTTGATTTGTACTGTTTTTAGGCTTATGGTTTGATTAATTGTGATTTTATGGTTTTGGGGCGATGGGTGCGATTTTTATGGCAAAACATGTTCTGCCCGCAGGTTGTAATATCTCCGGTGACATAAGCGATGTCGCCAGTGGCATTAGGCCTTGTAAAAAGGCCTAGGAAGGTGTGATGCCATTTCTACTTAAGGCGATGCTGCCAACGATATCAGTGGTATGGATGATGTCGCCGGCGATATCACTTCTAGCAGAAGCGACATCAGCAGCCTTCTAATAAGTAATAGCAATGAGAAAATAAATAGGGACTTATCTATTTTGCTTATGATTTTTACAGCCACACAGACTGACCTATACTAGAGGTATGGGCACCATTGGTGAGTGGTGGCACCATATTTCGGAAAAGGATCCTAAACTTGCGCTAGCCATCAATGAGACGGGCTTCGAGGACTTAGCCTGAATCATGCCGATGTTAATGCCAAAGCTCTCCCATCCGACTGTGATGGCTCTTATAGAGAGGTGGTCTGAAACCACTCATACCTTCCACTTCTCATTTGGGGAAGTGACTATCCCGCCCTCTAATGTTATAGCTATGACCGGGCTCCTCTGGACAGATGAGGTCATTCATTTTGACACCTACATGGACAAATATCACACCGAAAGGCCCGTGGTGAGGCGAGTGAAGGAGTTATTTAGTTTAAAGCCCATCTCAGGGCGGCTATCTTATGGTGAGCTGCACCAACACTAGACTAAAGCAGATGTGGTGTCGGAAGATGATAGGGATGCATGCGTCTGCTCCTTCGTGATTTCCTTGCTCACCATATTGTTTTTCCTGGTTTCGAGGGGCAAGATCAATTACGGGCTGATATCCATCGTGGAAGATATGGCGGGCATCAGGAAGAAGAATTGGTCACGGGCCATCCCGACATAAATGTATCATGTGCTAGATGCGGGCGCTCGGAAGAAGGGGAAGGCCCTCCGTCTCTGCCATCTGCTACTTTAGGTATACCTTCCTTAGAAGCATTTTACTTAATTGCGCATGTCTCATTTACTACGGATGTTTTTTGAACTGATTAATTGTTACTTATGTAGGCTTGGGCTTTTGAGCACCAGATCCTCCCGTCGGTTGAGTTTAAGAAGACCGTGCCGCCGGGCTCCCATTTTCTCACCCGCTGGTGCGGGGGTATTGGCGGGAAGGCCAAGTACCCCACAAAGTATAGGGAGGTCCTGAGGAGCATGCGATTGAGCTCGATTTGTGATCTTTTGATTTGGTCCCTGTTTCACACTTAGAACAAAACATTAGTAATTAAAAAGCGTTTATAAATTTACATTATACTTACATCAGTCGTTTTGGTTGATTGTTGGTGCAGCTTGTCTTGGACCCGTTTAACGGGGTGGAGAACCTGCTGGAAGTCACGAGGGTCAAGAGGGAGGTGGATGACCGTCGGTTTGTCATGGAGTGCCCTTTGTCCCAGTAGTGGTACTTAGGGGAGCGCATCCGGGGCTGGAGGTTTGTCCCCATCGCCGATCGATCGGTGCCCACCGATCCTCCTAAAGGTCTATAGTGGCCTCATCTGGTGATTACGTCCGCGGCTGACCAAGCTAATTATATCGAGGGGAATGGTCGGGTCATTCCTAGTATCCCGTGCTCCAATGAATGGCACTAGCAGCGCCTACTCCCCCTGTGCCCCCACATCCATAGGAATGATACAATCGAGTATCATAATGAGTAAAGGCTGGAGGAGGAGAAGAGGTGGCTCAAAGGTATTATAGATGTCCAAGAGGAGGAAGAAGAAGAAGATGAGGAGGCTGAGATGGAGGTTGAAGATAACGTTCATATCGAGCTTGAGAGGGAGGACGAGATACGTATGGATGTAGCTGGCGGGAGTGTGCCGATGTCACAGGGGGGGCACCACTCTTTTGAGGTATGATTGTGTTTATGTGCACGATTTGCAATTGTTTGGGTTAGGAATGTCGCTTATGTGTATTTTTCATGCTTTTTAGGAACCTGCGAGGAAAAGAGGTCGGGACAACCAGAGCAGGACACAATACTATAGTGTACTAGAGGGTATAAATTTTATGGAAGGGCATTTGGTTAACCTGATGGAAACCCGGTTCCTGCTGATGAATTCTCAAGACGAGTTCCAACCCAGGAACATAGGCCCGAGCTGGCATGTTCTGATTTTCATGCTAGAGAGCACTACTTATGTAAGGGTTGAGAACATGATAATTGCTTTCTTGCTTACCCTTGGATGCGGGTGCTTATTGATTTGCCTTTCGGATTTTTCAGGTTACACGAAGCCATGTAGAGCAACTAGCAGAGAATAATTTCGCTCTTCGGGACACACTTATTGGGCAACTGCTGCTTGTTCAGGTACATTCCCTATTATGACATGCCAAAATAAGATAATATGTATGTATGGATGTTATGAATGAAGTGCATTGACACTTTCCATGGTTTGCAGGATTTCTTAGCCCTTTCCCTATCGGATGCCAATGCGGCCAGGCGGAGATATGAGGAGGAGATTGTAGAACTACGACGTCGTATGAGCGACCTTGAGGGTCAACTGGAGGCTAAGCGGAGGAGCAAGCAAAACTTAGATCGTGCGTACCCCGATAGTACCAATCACAAAGGAGTGAAGATGTCCGTCGACCGACACCCGTTTACTACGATTGAGGAGTCTAGCAGCATCTCGATGACTGCGGGAAGAGAGGAGGATGAGGTTGATGATTGGCTAGTGAGCCCTGAGGACGTTTCATCTCGCCCGGCCGGCAGTGGCGGGCATGCCTAGATTATGCTTTCATTTTGCTTTTTATTTCGGATTTTGGTTTGTATCCTCGACCCTTTGGGGTTTGAATAATTTGAATTATTGTTTGCTTTTGGTTTGGTAGGTTAGTTGTTCGGAATATTTAAATGGTTTGTGCCCTCAGGTTTTCTTTGAATAAAATGGATTTGCACTCGCACTAGATTTTAAAAATGGATTATAAGGCTATTTATAAGTTTTGCATAGGTCCGAAATGATGAAATTACTTCTAATGCCTCTGGGAAATTAATTCCATGCCATTAGCGGCATCATTCACATCGTCGGGTGCATCACCTCAAAATCGCCCACACCTATACCGCTAGCGGCATCAACTGATATCGCCCAAATCACCCCATATCACTGGTGGCATCGCCGATATCATGGCTGTATCAACTGCCCAGAAACATAGATTCGGCCATTTCTTCAAGTTCTGCTATGACAAGCCACACTCAACAGCTATGGGGGTTCCTACAAAGTCTGAGGAACGCAGATTGGAGAGAACTAGAGAAATTCGGGCTTCCTTTTTTAACTCTAACTTTTGCATAGACTACCCTAAGGGGTTTTCAATCTATCGAGCCTTGTCCTAATTTTTGCCTGGACCGCCCTTTTAGGTTTTCAACCCAGTAGACTTATTCCAACTTTAGTATAGACCTAGATGTTTTCAGTCTATCTGGATCTTTGAATTGAAACACTAATGAGCTCAGAGCATCTTCAATTAAGCTTACTTGCGATGTTTTCTTCACTTGGTCGCCATGCATTCATATAATCACAAGCATAGAGGTTTCACTATGAAAAACACTTTTATCGAGTCAATTTAGTTTGAGTACAAGAAGTTGACAATCATTTCCATTAATCGAACTCTTGGTATTAACTAGCCTTTACAGATTTTCAAGTTAACATGTCACTGTTTTTCTCTTGTGCTCTAATTTTTGTCTAAACCGCCCTTTTTGGGTTTTCAGTTCAATGGGCGACATGGACTTATCCTCTAATTTTTGCACGGCCAATTTGTAGGATACCAACCATCAAGTGCCACCCTAATTTTTGTCCGATCAGTAAAAGACTGAAAGGAGGGTGATTATCATATTTATTTTTTTGGTGTGCTGCTTTTCTGATTTATTTCTTTTGTTTAGACCTGATAACGCTTAAGCCTGTCCTGGTTGACTAGGTCGATGAACTCGCTCTTGTCCGTGCTCATGACTTTGATAGCCCTACTCATTCGGTATCATCTTTGGCCATACAACAGCCTTCTCAATCTGATCTAAACTTTTTTGTTAACGTAATTATCGGAGGGTTCCAGATGCTTCAATGTCGTGTCTATGACTTTTGGTGAGGGTATTAGGTATCTGACTTGCTGTTGCACATTCGATTGTACCTTTGCATATTCTCCAAGGTTCTTAGTGTCCGTCCGGTTTTCACCTGGATCACCCGATTCATTCTGACCTTTAAAGTTACATTGGGTAACCTTGCTTTGATTTTAATTGGCCACATTGCAAGGAGTTTAGTTTGTAGGAGTTTTAGCGCTTATGCAAAGCCTTCTTAGTTGGTTCGATTGCCGTTCTGATTGCTATTCTGATTGCTCCTTTAGTCTGTGGTTTGTATAGCCCTTCCTGGTTAGGCCTAAATTTGCCCCTTGTACTGGTGGTGGAGGGTTTTGACCAAGTGACATTTGGTTCGGGGGACCTTTTACTTAGTGCCTTTGAAAGGTGAAATGGTAGATTGTTTTGCTGGTTTACTTGGCAAGCTGATCATGACTTCTATTGTGCGCTTATCTTTGTGGTTTTATGGGGTAAAGGTGCTTACCCTCATACTTTATACTCTTGCCAGTGGTTATCCCCTGATCTTTATTACTCGAGGGGTTAGATGCAGGTTAATTTGTGCTAGGTGAAGATGTGTTTCTCTACGAGTTTGGTCATTTCCTTGGCGGTGACATTGGTGTAAGATTTGGCTACGGTGTTTATTTGATGGAGGTTGGGTTTCATCAATCGTGTATGCCCCCATGCCAAGGATGGCCAAGGAGCAGAGAAGTGTTGGATAGGGCTTGAAAAAGGGAAACGGGTAGGTGGGTGAAAATGTATGCCACGATTTTCCATTTCAGGGAACCAGTTGATACTTATTTGGTAGCTTGAAGGTGCACCATTCCGGGGTTACTAAGTTAATTCTAGAACAGACTCGTAGTGTTCAACAATATGACTATTGATTTGGGGACCAAGCAAAAGCATTATTACGGTCTTTAAGCACTTTATTATCTCACATGTGTTTGACAGGAGTTAAGTTATTGGATTTGATTATCAAATAAGAATCTTCATTTGTACTCAAACTAATTTCATATAGTAAAACATCCTGAATACTGGAAGCATCATGCGTATGCTTATATGAATGCGTGGATTAATTGGTAGAAACATGACATAAGTAAGAAAAATAGAAGTTGCTCATGGAGCTTAAAGTTTGGTACATGAAAAGGTCAACAAAACAAAGCAAATAAATCTAACGATTACATATTAAAAGTCATCAACCTCCACAGGCGGAGGGCCTTGCAAGATCATGCCTTTAGGCAGGAATTGATCGGGAGTGAAGTGTTGGAGGCCTTCTCTAGGGCAAAAGGAGGGTGGCTAGACTGAGATGCAGCCACTGTCGAAAAAGCTTGGGTGGCTGCTACCTGGACATTATCATCTTTTCTAAGCCATACATTTTCCATCCTCTCAGTTTGCTTAAATTCAGCCCTCCTAATCTCATTGTCAAGGTATGTTTTCCTCTTTCCACTAGCCTTATCCTTAGAATCGACGACCCTAGTGAGCTCATGTGGCCCATTCACTTGCTTAGGCATACTAAAAAAGGTCATACTTGCCAGGTCGACGAGCCTTGTGACCCCAGGCATTCTATCCGGCTTTACCAGATGATGTATAGCTTGGGCCAAGGTTTGGCACTCATTCGTGCAATGTCCCCACTGGACATGATACCCATAAAAGTTTCGCTTCTCATCTTCCAGTGGGCTTTTGTACTCACGAAAGGGGTTCGATGAGACCATCCCTTCTTAATTTGGTGAAAATCACATTGAGGGGTAAAACCCATGGGTTTATAATGGCAGTCGCGATAGGCTCTTGAGAGTCTTTTCGGCTCCTCTAGGCCTGAGATGGCAACATTCTTAACCCATTATAGCCTTTTGCCAGGTGTATACTAGAACCCTTGGAGACCCGATAGCTATTTCCTTGGGGTTCCCTCTCCCTTTGACATGCCGGCACTAGTTGGTGCAAAAAAGCTTCCACCTCATGTGTCATGCCCCGAGGATGTACGAGCTGGCCATTGGCTGGCTGACGCATGGCTTCAGGTGTTACACCTGAAGATCGCATGATCTGGTCGTGGCTTCTAAACTAACTGTAGGAATAAGGAGTCAATTAATCAAGTCGGGGACCAGCCACCAGATCATCATCAAAAAGGTTTGGCTAATGGGTCATCCCCCGAGGTGCCTTGTCAAGAGGCGGTGGCGGCAATACTGGTCGGGTCGATTATTTAGGAAGAGCTGAGATTTGCTGGGTGAGTTTGTCAGGAAATGGATGGAGGATTGAGTTTTGGGCCATATGTCTTGGGCTTGAAGGTATGAAAGAGACAGTTAGCTGAGTCACGGGAGTTTGATAAAGTTGGAATAAACTGGGTTGGGGCCGAGTTGGAACTGACTGGATAGGAGGCTGAATGAATTGAGCTAGCCGTGCCCCTGGTGGGCTACCTAGAAACTGGTCTGAGCCATCCTAAATGAAGCCACTCTAATACAGAGGCTGACGGCCTGATTCTGAAATCCAACTGGCGTTCTCATTTGCTAGGGCTTGCCTGACAAATAACTGCACTATTGCCTGGATTTGTTCCTGAATAGTGTTGTAGAAGAGATCTAAACAGACAAATTGGGTTATAGCGGTGGCGATTTCCGTGCTGAGGGATGGTGGAAGAACTGGTCCTATGGTAGGGGTGGAACTAGCTTGGTCCTCGATTGGGGCAAGGTCATCATCATAAGGGAGAGTCATGGCTTGTTGTAAAGATCTTGGAAGGAAGACTGTCTAGGATCATAAACTGTAGGTCAAACCATAAATGGGTTGTAAACACTATGGATGGTATGCATGCTTTTTGTTTTTGAAAGCGGTGCATGATATGTAAGGCTACACATAGATGTGGTTAGAGATGATATGATGGGTTATCCCTCTAACATACGTGGGACGTTTGTATTTCACCTCATACATAGTGATATGTGGTGATGCAACGAAAGCACAAGAGAAGTGCTACGTATGTTGCTAAACTTCTTCCATGGGCGGAAGTAGTAAGGGTAAGTTGATTCATTTTTGGCTCTTAAAGTCAATGCATAGGGATGCATGATCACAGAGTACATAGCACATAAATCATCCCTATTCCATCCTTATGACTCCCGCGTAACACCTTTTTGGAAGGATGGAGTTTGGCTTCTTCACCGAAAATGGCGAGAGAAGTGAGTCCCAATTTTTTTTTATTCTGGTGATCCTAAAGGGATGAAGTGCTAAGGCTTTTTCTAGAGCGGCTTTAGTATAGGGTTGTTGATGTAGAAGGTTCTCATTTACCTTGATTCCACGTTACTCAACCACTCTCCAAATAGGTGCGATCGCAGGAGTTTACGCGTTGGTTAAAATGAGTGATCCACCTACTAGGCATCCTTAATTCCAACAGGGCATGAGTGATACTTTTGTGAGCTTCTCGGGTAAAATAGGGCACCTAAAAATTACCAAACTATCTATACGCGTGTTTTAGGATAAAAAGCTATAAAAAAGAATGAAGTTTTAATTTGGCCAATGATTTCAATACATCATCAAAATCCTTTAAACCTGTTGAAAATTTTAAGTTTCAAGTTTAAAGAGGTCATATCCCCAGCAGAGTTGCCACTATGAGCGGACGACCTTTTTCCCGCCTACGAGGATCGCATGAGATACGCCGCACGGGGGGTGGAAATAACGAGCGCTGTGAAGGGAGCTAAGGGATTGATCCTCATTTTAGCGTGATGAAAAGATGGTTTGATGTTGATGCTGAATTTAAGTCCAATTTGCATGTTAAGGAGACTTAAAATCCCGTATTTTAAAATAGAGTCGCCACCGGGTTAAGCTCCATCGGGAATTTGGTACGATATTCCCACCGGGTGGTTAGACCGTACCTTAAAATAGAGATTCCAAGTTCAGATAAAGTTATCTATTTTACATTACGCCAAGTTAAAATATTTCATTCTTTCTTAATCGGTTTTAATCCACCCTATTTATTATGTTTTCAGTTATTATGTTGTTATTGAGTTTATCGAGTAAATTGTTACAGTCATCCAAAAGTAAATGCAGAATTTGAAATTATTACAGGGCTTTCAAATCCTATACATTCTCTATGTAATAAATAAAGTACCCAAAGGCCTAATATACATCTACCTGTAGAAGATGGTAAGTACAAATACGACACGTCGTACGGCATATATCATGAATCATGTATAGTTAGCAAACCAAACAAGACCCGAGTTAGCGTGAACATGGCGTAAACATTTATATCATTATGAAGCCCGGTTGGATGGCTAAAATGAGATTTGAACAGCGTTTGAGGAAAATTTCATTTTTAACCGGATTTTAGACTCGATTGTTATTTTATCTGGATTATTTGTGAAAATGCCACATGGTATGTTGTGGGGTCAGTTTTCAGAAGGTTTTGGACCTCCATCGTTGCACTGTGTATCCTAGCTTTTGAAAATAAACTAGGTCAAAAAAGAAAGAAATAAAACAGCTGTCTAAAAGGCCATGCCGCTGGCGACATGGCTGATGCCGCCAGCAACATTAGTGATGTCGCTAGAGGCATCAGTCTGTAGGTAGGTTGCATGGCTTTCTGAGTACCATAAAGAAAGGGTCCTACAAGAAAGTGAGGCCTCTGGGGAATGTGATGTCACTAGTGGTATCAGCGATGTCTCTAGCGACATGAGTGATACTACCGGCGACATCACATGTCTCCGGCAACTTCAGTTTCTTGCAGCAGCAACAGGTAACGGTCAAAAAATGACTGAAAGCCCGAAAAGAACACAAATCAACAAGAATCAGCATATACCAGCAATATTAATGCCAAAGAGCTTAGAGACTTAGGATTTTACCTCAGGGCCGTGAATCCACCTCTTCGTGAACCAAGGAACACCTCCGAGGAGCTTGTAGTGATGATTTGGTAGTAAATTTGGCACTTAAGTCTCTAAATTCCTATTTAGATTGATTTTAATCTAATGTCTGCTGCTTTTAAACTCACAATGAGAGAGTTCAAAGAAGAAAAACTAGGAAAAAATGGATTCAAATCCTTTTTCCTACCTTTTCTAATTCTTATCTCACTAGAACTAGTTTATCACTCTAGAATTCTATAAGTTCTAATTTCATATTAATCTCCTCCTCTTTTCTGAAGCCTAAGGTGTGTTTTTGTAGGCAAATTAGGGTGGTCTTCGAGACCTTTCAGCCATTTTCACCAAAATGGCAAAAAAGAGATTGTCCCAAGAAGGAAGAAGAAAGATGTCTGTAGAGCCCGATTTGGCCATGCCGCCGGTGACATGGATGATATCGCCGACGATATGGGGCAATGCCGCTAGCGGTATCAGCTTTTAAAAAGATGACTGCCAGCGGGTCCACAAGCCTGAAAAGCTACCAAACATGGGTCAAAGGGATCAAAGTGGGAAATTTTAAATTTTAATGATATTTTAATGGTTATTTAGAGGTTTATTTAATTTGGGTGTAAATCATTGGTTCAAGCTCATACCAGATGCGTTATCGGCCACGCCGGATTGGATTCTACTAATTATAAAGTTCACAAGGAACATTATATTGGCAATAAAAATCCCAAAGAGAACTTTCTTATTTTAAAGCATTAAAATTGGGTACACGTCATCATCGTCTCACAAGAGGGACTGCAAAATCCCGTGTTCACACATCCATGTCGATTTTCTTCTTTAAAATCCATTTGCAACCTATAGGTCTAACCTCATCAAGTGTATCAACCAATTCCCATACTTGGTTTTCATACATGGAATCCATTTCTGATTTCATGGCTTTTAACCATTTATCAGAGTCTGAGCACTCCATTGCTTCTTTGTCAGTCTTAGGTTCATCATCCTCCATTAGAAAGATTTATTTGTCATCTATGATGAAAAGTCCATATCTTTCAGGAGCGTTAGGAACCCTACCAGATCTACGTAATGGTTTGTTGTGTAACAGGTTGTTCCTCGATCACTCGCTTTTGTAAGCATGTGTTCCTTCTCAAGGAACTGAGCAGTCCTAGAAACAAACACATTTTATTCCTTAGGATCATAAAAGGTATATCCTACTGTCTCTTTAGGATAACCTATGAACAAGCATTTGTCAGCCCTAGCTCCCAGCTTGTCTGACATTATCCTTTTAACATAGGCAGGACATCCCCAAACTCTTAGGTGAGAAAGAGATGGTTTCTTACCATACGACCTTTTGTATGGTGTTGTATCAACTGATTTTAAGGGCATACGATTTAGTATATAAACTGCGCTCTCAAGTGCATATACCCAAAAGGATTTGCTAAGACTTGCTTAGCTCATCATGGACCGAACCATGTCTAATAAAGTTTTATTCCTCCTCTCAAACACACCATTGTGCTGAGGAGTATAAGGAGGGGTCCATTGGGGTAATATTCCATTATCCATTAGATAATCTTGAAATTCTCGACTCAAATATTCTTCACCTCGGTCTAACCGTAGTGGTTTAATATTCTTTCCAATTTGTTTCTCAACTTCATTCTTATAGCCTTTAAATTTTTCAAAACTATCTGATTTGTGCCTCATAAGGTATAAATGCCCATATCGTGAGTAATCATCGATAAAAGATATGAATTAAACGAATACTCCATGTGTTTGCACATTTATTGGACCACATACATCTGTGTGTATTATTTCCAATGCACTTGTAGCACGTTGCCCTTTACCGTTAAAGGGTTTCTTTGTCATTTTACCTAATAAACAAGGTTCGCAAGCCCCATAATACTCCCTATCTATTGGGCCCAAGTCACCACCTTTGTGTAACTTAGTTAAGCGGGTTTCATTTATATGGCCTAAATGACAATGCCATAAGTAGGATGATTTGTCTTTATCTAATTTCAATCTCTTAGCATCATTCATATTAAAAATTTCAAATTTAGTATTTAAAACATATATGCCATCCATCAAAACTCCATTGCTATAAAGAACACTATTTTTACGAATTTGACAATCTTTATTATTAAATAAAACTTCAAATCCTTCTGCTACTAAACACGCAACAGAAATAATATTCTTAGTAACAACCGGAATATAATAGCATTTATTTAATTCTAAAACCAGGCCACTTAGCAATTTGAGACTATATGTTCCTACAGCTGATGCAGCAACCTGTGCTCTATTTCCAACTCATAGGTCCAACTCTCATTTAGCCAGCCTTCTAAGGTTCCGCAACCCCTACACAGAAGTACAGATATGAGTACCACATCCAGTATTTATTACCCATGTAGACTCATAAGGAACTATAGTGAAATTTTCAATTATGAACATACCTGAAGTATAAGCATATTTTAGGTTTGTCTTCTCATGATCAGAAAATGCAGCCATCAGCCGTTCCACTCTCACTTTAGAGAAGGACTTAAGCTCAACATGATTTCTCTTACATTATGCCTCCATCATGAGTTTTCTCTTGACTTTTAAACCTCTCATCCTTTTAATCTTGAGGTCTTTAGCAACAAGTCGATCTTCTAAATCATTTTGATATTGAATATCAACCAGCTCGAGCATATCGATCGTTTGAGATAACCCACAGTCACGACTCTTAAAGGTAAATTCTGATTTAAACGCATCGTACCTCTCAAGCAGACCTTTCAGAACTATTCCTTTTGAGTCATCCAGACTAGAGTTAATTTCAAATTTCTTTAGCTCCTCTGACGTGTCATACACGCGTATAAAAAATATAGCTACTGAAGAGTCTTTTCCCATTCCCACATAATGCATGAAAATTTTTCAGTTCACCAAGTTTTGGGAGATTTCAAAGCAATGACTCCAAGTCTTCTTCTAAGTGCAAATCCTGATAATTAGGTAGCATTCCATCGACCATCAAGTATTTCACTAACTTACAGTCTCTTTGATGCTTCCTATAATCATCAATTTTGCAAGGAAAGGCATTTGCATCGGGATGTTTAGGGCGTGGGTTATTAAGAACATAACTTAAAGTATTGTTCTCGAGAAACACCTTTACCACCTCGAACCACTCCATGAAGTTCCAGCCTTTAAATTTGATTTTGTCAAGAGGATGATTATTGATTATTTTGTTAAGAGGATACATATTCAATATAGATATTAAAAAAAGAATTATTGCTTTAGACTTAGTTCTTTTACGTGCATTTAATTTAAGGTCTTTTAATTAAATACATATTCCTGCTATTTTATCAAGGTTCAATTCAAAAACATAATAGCACCTTCTATTGTCTTTCAGGAAATACGGTCTAACCATTCTCTTTAGTAGGTAGCATCTATAACTCATTTAAGCTAACCCCCGCTATCACGATCAAGCTAACTTAAATAGCTATAGGAGGATCTAGTCCATTTGCATCTAATGCAATTGCTAATCCATTTGAGTTCCAACTAATGGACGTGTTTAACCAATTATATGACTCCTCAAATGATGCCTCCAGCCCAGCATTAGCTGCGATATTATAGACAACCAACTCAGTCCGATTAAGACTTAACTCTAAATTGAATCATGTGGATAGAAGATCTTAAAGAAGAAGGCGCGTTGTGCGTGAGCAATTCATTCAATGAAAAGGCCTAGAATCACACTTCAATTTTTAGGAAGGCTGATTTTGTCTTAATATTTTAATGGGGATTTATTGGTGCAACTGGTCTTGCCTAATCTAGGACTTATACATGGACTTGATTATGAAACTATAACTAATTCCGGGCTAAAAGGAATTAGTAGGTCCAACCTAGGGTCATGCTTAACTGGTAATTCATAATTATTCCACCATGCCTAAACTCCACATAGCATGCAAAACAAACAAGGGGGTTCATTGTTCAAGTTCTCGCACCTATGTCTATAAGTTTTAATTTAACAATTTAAACTTTTATTTATAAAACCATATAATGAATCCAATTTATTATACTAGAAATCAACTAATTCAAAAAGTCCCTTTGGTAATTAGAATCTAGAACCGATGAGAATTCTCAGGTAGGAGAGGCCCCCTTGAAGTGAATGAGCAGCCTTGTCCAATCCTTGCCAGAATAAACACAGGCCCTTCTGACTCACTTAACCATAGACTAATTTAAGAATTATTCCATTTAATTCAAAAATTAAAGCATTTACAATTTCAAGTAAAATATTGTTAATTCTTAGATAACTACCCTGACTAAGTTTGAGCAACACTTAATCTAGTTATCACATCATTTTCTATTACAAGAAATAAATTCCTAGGCATGACATATCATGCTCAAAAATATTTCATGGAAAATCAGACCTAGAATATTTTTAGTCAGTCATACAATGGCATTAGGCAGGCTCGGATACCACTGTTGGTCTAGATTAAAAGGATTGAACATGTAAAACATGCGCAGTAGAAATTCAAAAATTTAATCTAGATCTCTGGATCTCCTAAGCATGGCTTAATTGGTGATGATAATAATAATAATAATAATAATAATAATAATAATAATGCTAGTCTTAAATTATTCTAGGTCATAAACACTTATTAAAAGGACCTAATAATTTAACCACTTACCAGTTGAAACGTGAATCCCGTAGTCGATTAAAAGACCCTCAGCTATGTACACAGACTCCAAATTAGAAGCCCTCTATAAATAGTCCACACGAGTACCACCGACCAAAACCTTCTAGAAAGGGAGTACCGATAAATAAGTGGAAGATAGCTAGATCTTCCCTACTAATTTATTCTAGAAGAAATTCCCTTAGTTTTATATTCTAAGTAAATACGGCTTTCCATGGATTACTTTTAGCAATCAAAATAACTAAGAAAATAAGAGAGTAAGATAGGGATTACAAAATTCAGGATGAAAAATAATGAAGGAGGAAGCCTCTATTTATAGTGGTTAGGAATTATTCAAAGGACAACAAAGTCCCTATCCTCAACCAATCAGAATTAAAATAGAAAAGGCAATTAAGTATATTTAATTAAAACTGAAAGTAGAGTCTAAGACAAACACTGGGGAGCTTGCTTGGGGAGCAAGCTCCCTAATTAAACCCTAACACTGCTGGCCGGCGGCCAGCAGTGGCCAGCAGCAGCCAACAGTATGGCTGGGCTTGCATACAGCATAGCCTACTAGTGGGTTGCGCTCTACGTGACACGCAGGCCTAAGGCCTGCTCGTCCAGCGTGGCTCGCACAAGCCCTCGTGAGTTGTACACTTGTGAAGCCCACTTGGACTTACGCAGCTCGCTCGCGCAAGGCCTGCAAGCCTTTGTGCACTTGTGCACTAGCCCCCGCGCAGATATTGTGCATGTACTGTCCAAAAGTAAATGTGCAAATCCACTCATGCAGGTTCCCCGAGCCCCGCTTTGTTTGTGTTTCTACTTCCCCTTTTACTATTTTAACCTCCTTATCATTTAACAGGTTCATTTGTCCAACCAATGAATAATGGTCTAACCAATATTATGGTCTAATTATATATCCTTGCTCTTCTAGATTAGACCTAGTCTAACGGTTCTTTACATAGCTCGGTGGTAACTCAAAGTGTGTGTCCTTGTAGGATCACTTAATATCGAGCCATCAAAAGTTTAACCTGGTTCAATCCCTTTTAGGAATTGACTAGCTCAGAGCTCTAGACCGTCATGGACTCCAATTACTTTGATCGATCATGGTGGCACTCTAACAAAGGCATATAACCCCTTAATATTCGGAATATCACTGTATTGTGGCTTAATCCCGGTTCTACAATAGTATCAATACAATTCACTCTCTCTATCAACTATTAAGTACCATCTGGTTTCTAGGACTCGGTTTAAGTGTTAGTCCACTAGTAGCTATAATAGCTACCCCAGTAGTTTAGTCTTGTTGCCAAAGTGCACTACTCAACCATTTAATGTATTGATCAGGATCCCATCCTGTCAACTCATACTCTGATCAGAGGTTTATAAGTGTGCGACTTTTAATAAGTGGCCAAGGTACATCACCCTAATATTGCTATAATGGAGTGATAGATTCCATCTTGACTACTCAGCTTACCAACGGACAGACATCAACTATACCCGTAATCATCCGTATCACCTAGTCTATAGAGTGTATAGGTATGATATAAAGTATAGCAACATCCAAACAAGGTAACTAGTATCTCAGGTCTAAGGATATTCGTATTGTTATTACAATGAGACAATTAAACACCAACACATAATTTAGATTACTGAGTGTTATCTCATAGTAGTCTCCAATGTATCTCCCTGATTACATTGATGTGTTAACCCAAGGTACCAACCTCTAGCACTGGAGATATGCTACTCTGAATCAAATTCAAGAGGTATGATGACACATGCTAGTCTATCCGTATTCATCAATGTCCAGTCTTGATGATACTACAACTATGGATATTTAGACAAATCATAATTGCACACAAACTAGTTCTCACCAACATAGTCTCACTATGCCCTTGCAATACGTACTATGATTATGTCATGGACTTTTGCAAACACATCAATGAATATATTCTAAACCAATCATAGTATATTTCACAGTCATTGATATAATAAAAGAATGCCTTTATTAGTATAACTTTGTTCGTACAAATAAAACTAACTAAGAAATATCGCCCTAATTGCCTCTAGGTATACATCATATCTAACAATTTAGTCATCCAATTAATATATATATATATACATATATTTATATAATTAATATATTTATAACATTTATCTATTTATTTATATTTATACTTTTCTTTAGTCCTATATTCATACAAACCCAAAAAATTCGAGGCCCTTAAAACTCGGGGCCCTGAGCGGTCGCTCAGCCTGCTTCTACTAATAGCCCGCCCTACATAGCGTGTTGAGTTGAAAAAAACTTGGCAAAATAATGTGTTTTTACTAAATGAATATCTACTTATATGTATATTGGTTCATTTTGTAACCAATATAAAAGGATAAAACTGTAACTGTTTTTTCCATTCACATTAAGGGATGAGCTTATTGTTGGATATCTTTTTTTTAACTTAAAGTTTGGGCCAGTAATGCAGGCACGAATATTATAAAATAGAAACAAAAAAGCATACAAAGTAGGAGAGTCAACGGTGTGGGTTCAGTGCAGGTAGTTGAATCCTCATTCCGTACCCAATACTTTTCGGGTCCGGTTTTGAGGATTCCCCAATCAGTGATTCGGATTTTTTTTTCACTCATTCCGCACCCACATGAGTTCAAGCAGTTTTTAGGGAATCTCCGCCCACCAATAAATTCAAAAAAACTTTAGGTGTGTTCTCATATTTATTAATGATCAGAGTCCACATAAAAACGTATATTAGTATATTTTAGCTATAGAAAATTGAATCTTAATCTATTATAAAATGTGAATGAAACTATATAAAAAAATTATTAATCCAAATAATTAAAAATTTTATCATTTACTCTTATATATCCGTATAACTCAATTTGATCAAATTTTGATAAACTTCATGTTTATTAAGGAAATTATATGATAAAATCAAAGAACATAAACCGAATTCCAAAAAAAGATTAGAGAGTTCATTCATATCAACTAAGTAATACAATGAGAAAAGCCTTTGTAATTCTAGCTTGGCTTGGTTTGTGAACTAATAATAGAAAATACACAAGAAGATACAATTGCAAACTAATTAACTAGTTTTCTGATTGTTGGAACTAACTTGTATTCGTTGACATCTGCAGGATATAAAGATTCAATTAATTGTGCTATTATTTTTATTGTTTTTTGTTAATAAAACTTGAATATACAATTGCTTAAAAGATGATTTTTTAATGAATTAGATGTTATTATATTAAAATCATTTCTATATATATATGCATGTGTATTCAGGTTTTTGTTCAGTGATTTTATGCGGTTGCAGCATGGGTTACCCAACGGTATGGGGACGACTGCACCCACACCCGCCCACGTTTTATTATCAGGGGTAAAATTTCACCCATCCCCACCCTTGCAGTTGAAAATTTTTTATTATTTCCTGCCCGCATTGGTTCGAATGTTGCGGTTTTTGGGTATTCCCCATCCTATTAACATTCCTAATATAAAGTAACAGAAAAGAAAAAGAAGAAGCTTAATACTTGAAATTGCTTATAAGAAGCATAGTCATAAAACAAGCCACTAACATGGCAAAAGAAACCACCAACTAAAGGAACCAAAACTCATTCCAAAGGAAGTGTTTGTTGCCTTAGATTTGAGCTCATGACTAGAAGTGCAACACATGAAAGACCTGGACTGGCGAACCGTTCTAACTGTGAAAGCCATACTAAACAAATAAGTTAAAAACTTCTCTTCTTTCCTATCCTAAAAAAAGAAGGAAGAGCTCCTCCCTCTCTTCATCCTCAAATACTTCCTTCTTTCTCAACACATCATGATGATGATAAAGGAGAAAGTTGCAGAGAGGGAGGAGGAAGAAGGAAGCAAGGTAATAGAAAATGGGTGACACTGAAAAAAGAAGGTAGGAAAGAGAGAAGCGAATGAAGAGTTTAACTTAATAAAAAAATACTATATAAAATGGCAAAACATAAATACAAAGCTCTGGAAATATAACCCACGAGATTTTGTATTTTTATATTAGCTCATTGTTGGATATCAACAAGCATAAAAAGAGGAATATAAGTACTTACTAGGTCTTAACACAAAGGAATAATTTTATGTTAGATGGACCTAATTTCAATTATACTCTCTCTCTCGCTCATGCATCAAGCTCAATACTTTCAAGGTTCACATAGTCATTCTATACTACAACAAAAGAATGTCTAACAACATAAAAGTCATGAGTATGTATTTAATATCATGGTAGAATTTGGTGCTAATAAAGAAGATTAGACTGAGTTGATGCCTTTAGAAGTTGGAGGAAACTGGCCAAGAAATGTTGCAATGGACAATTAGTCCATACGCATTTGTTGAGGAGTATTGACGATATATGTAATAATATATGAAGGATGTGATATGAGTAGAGTGAAAGAAATTTCTCAAAACTGAAGAAGCCGAGATCGATTCATGCTAATTCATCAAGAAAGAAATTGTAATGGAAGCATACCTTAGTCTTGAATTGAATGAATTGTGATTACCGTAGTATCGAATGATCCTCCAAAAGATCCAATTGATGAATCAAAGGGAAGCGTTGCATCTCTGAAATAATTGATTGTTTTCCTGGATATCTTCCCCTTATTTATATAATACTGAATTGGCAAATTTCTATTTTGACCCTTCAACAATATAGAATTTACTCAACAGCCCTATGCTTTCTTCCTATGACCAAATTGACACCTTAATAGTCAATATTTCTGAATTTGACCACAGACTTATTGACTATTTATTATGACTACCGTACAATTTAATCATTTTCATATTTAGCCCACACTTATTGATTTATCTAAAAATAAATCCAACAATCTCCCACTTGGATAACATATGTTGCCTGATGAAATGTGTGCAATCTTATGCGCTAAAAAATGTAGTCATAAACAATATATCTGAACAATCTCATTCATTAGTCATACTGATGAAGAACTCATGGGATAGTCATCACAATCTTTGCGAGTCAATTCACCATCAATCACGTTCATCAATATTTCTAAATGACATCAATCAGTTATAGGAGTGTAGTCTTGATAGTACATGCAATGTGATCTATCATGTCTGTTTTCAGCTGGTCCTCTTTATTAAGATCAAACATATATCAAGCATAATATATATGTTATACAGAATGTATACAACTGAATACTTTATTTTTTGCAGATTCTGAATTATATCATAAAGATATCTAATTCGAATAGAGCATCAACATAACATAATCAAACTCCCACTGAAACTGAATATACTAAAATAGTGCAATATCCAAATGAGCTACATGCTCCTGAAAATCCATATGTGTCACTATTTTAATAAGCGGCCGCAATTATGGAGTTTACTAATATGCTCTATGATTATCTTTACACTATGTACTTTCTCCTTTACAATCAGAAACTTTATATCAATATGGATTTGATCAATAAGAGCTTCTGTGTTATTGGAGAACTTAATTGTAAAACTATTGTCACAATAAAACTGTATTTGGGCATTTAAAAAACCTAACCATGTGATAAAATTCCTTAACTACAGTCCTTGATAGGATGTACCATAATACACTACAAATTATGCTTCCATAATGGAGATCACTATTAGAGTCTGTTTAGAACTCTTCTTCTACATCGCTCCTCATACCAAAATGAAAATGTAGCATGATGTGAACTTTATGCTGTTTACACATCCAATAAATGCATAATCCAAATACTGAATGATCTCCATATGATCTAACTTTCCATACGTGATAGTCTTGATAAAGCTTAAATTACCACTAACGAGAAGCCTCCCTAAGTCCATAGATGGATTTCCTTAATTTTTATAGGCTCTTGAGGTTATTGACTTTGATCTTGATGAAGAATACCTTCTTCAGCCTAACGGGAAAGTTCTTCAATATTGCCTTATATTGGAACTGAAATTATTTCAAACCTTATCTTCCTTTCAAATTAATTTAATATCATTCAAGAGTTTTACTAGCAATCACTAATATGCTCACAATCCACATCCCAATAATAATGGATATCTCTTATATATATCAAGATACCAGCACAACATTAGCCATTCTATCTTTGGACAGAAATTAATAACTTGTAATTGGAACCTTGTTGTAGTAATCAAATATTAACAATAAGTTCTGTCAAATAATAAATCTTCCTTTGGGTCGATTTATTATCCACGTGGATAAATCAAATAATTGTCATGTTTATTACCATATGTATTTATTATTTGGCCAAGTGGCAACCTTCCTTGGGTCAGTTACCAGTCACATCAATAATAAATATACAAACAGATAATTCGATAAGTTAAAATTAATATCCACAAGAAAGCTCACTTTAGTGGGATGTTGTTTCAATTAATTTTACTTAAAAAAATTATTCAAATATATGAGAGAGGCAACCTGAAAATTTGTCATGAAATTTAAGAAAAACCAAAATCATATTAATGGCAAATTAAAATTTTTACCATGCATTATTATAAAATTACCTCAAAAATATTTTATTTCGGACCAATAATTAATTTAGAAACCATAAAATTTAATTGCAGGTCCAAAGAGCTCAAAAAATATATAGTTCAGATTCTTTTGCAATGCTTAGCAAAGAAACTGTCACAGAAACACTAAAGAATGCATCTCTTGCTTTTGCCAACTTTTTGAAGCATAGCCAGATGAATATGCAACGATTTAATAGCGTCGTAGAAATATCCAAAAGACTCGCCTCCTGGCCCTTACGGCAATAGAATATAAATGTTGCAAAAGCGCTGCTTTATCCAAAAGTGATCATTGGAATGGTCATAGCCGTAGCATACAAGCAATAAAGTACCGACGGATTTACCAACGGAATATTCTAACAGCGATTCTGGAACAAATTTTCATCCAACTTTCTTCAAATTTTCTAACCCGAAATACATAATATAAAATCAAAATATATCTCAACCATCAACTTAAGGTGAATGCTATGGTGACTTTATTTTTTTCTTACTTAACAATTATCACCATTGGATTAAACTTCACTCCACTAATCCAAAAACCTCAACTTAATATGGAATATGAACTATATGATTATATTATAACATTTCAAGATTGAAAACCAAAAGAAATAATGAAGAAATCAAAAATTAAACCCGAAAAAGGAACGAGAACAAAAAAATAACCATTGTGAGCACGGGCTTTTCGGTGACCCTCGGAACGATGATGAGTTTTTGCTCTAACCTTTTACAGTCTAGTTGTTCCATTCTTTTAGAATCGAATCGCGTTTGGCAAGCTCTTTGTTGACGAATCTGTGCCTTTGACCCCGATTAAAAATAATTAAATCGTGTTTAGATTAGCCGTTTCCCTTCCTCACGCGCAACAATTTGTATTGCAATTTTCCATAAAAATTTGAACATTTTCAGCAAGACTCGTTTATGTCGTTGGATTCGGGACTCTCCAAGCTTTCCAGAATGTTAAGAATTGCCTTAATCGAATAATAGTAGTAAAAGTTGTGAGCGTTCGAAGTCCGGCCCATATTGGTCCCCTTTTTCTCCTCATTTTTTCTCTCCAGGGCCCCTCACTCCGGCGACAGCAGTCGGCGCCACCGCCTGACGGTGAGGCTGGACCACACGGCTGGCCGACAAACCCATGCGGTGGGCCACATGGCTCATGCGACCTAGCGCGGTCTCCCAGGCTTGGGAGACAGCGCCTGGGCCTCATCATGTGATGTGGCCCAGATTGGGCCACATCACATGACGCTGCCTGAGCCCTGCCGCATCAAGGACGCGGCCTTCTCACGGGGAGCCCCTATTTCTGCCTTTTTGGGTTTTTCTTCACCCCCAAGTCGGGTTTTTAGGATTTTTCCGTCAAATTCCAACATTTGGAGGATTAATTGTGAGATTTTGCACTTGAGAAAGTCTATAAAAAACCCATTAAATTCAGGTTTAGAGGACTTTTTTTCGCTGAAATGAAGAAAAATCCTGGTTTTGAGAGATTAAGCAAATTTAGGAGGTATAAGTTTCATAAAGGGGTGGAAATCTAATCATCTTAATTTCCTAAGCTTTATTATTAGGCTTCATTCCTAAGTTAAATCATTAAAATCAATTAGAAATCTTAGGTAAAATTGATTTAAATAGGATTTAGGGACTTTCTCCTCATAAATCACTAAATCCCTTGCTAAATTGTTCACTACTTCGTCGGGTTTCATCACAAATCCGTCACAAAGCTTGACAAGCATCTGGTTTGGGTCTCGAGAGTGGATTCATGGCCTCTAGGTAACTTTCGGAGTTCCATTCTATTTCATTTAGTTATTTATTACTTTTGCTGTGTTTTTTGTTGATTTTCTGGGCATTTGGACCCTTTTTTCATCTTTTTGTGATTTTTTGGTGAAACTCCGGCTTACTGTTCCGGCGAACGTCAGGCTGCCTGAGCGACGTGGCTGGCCGACTAGGTGAGTTGGCCTACATGTCGTTCAAGTGGCCAATCGTTGTTTCACCGGATTTTCTGGGCTCTTTTCCCCCAAACTAAAAAACCAAAGTTATTTTAACATTTTAAGTCCGAATCTACTGTAATAATGTGGGAAACGACTTGAAGTGTCAGTAATCTTGGGTTTTCAGGCACAAAAATGTCGATTCTGGCTTATTTAGACACTTTTTTCCGGCAGACCACTTCAGTGAGGCGAAGGCCGACTCAGTGTCATCTAGGCCACCTCGCTGAGTCGGCCTACCATGTCACTGAGTCGGCCTACCACCTCACTGAGTCAGCCTACTGGTAAAAAATGTCCAGATGGTTCCTATTTGTTTTATTTGGTGTTTTTACCCTATTTTATCGTTTTAATGCGTTTTCAGCCCTGATTTTCACCCAAAAAATCTCCAAAAATCACAAATAATTTGAAATTAATTAAATTAATTTTTAATCTGCTGAAATTATTTTATTAATTATTAAATTAGTTAAATGTCTATTTAATGGTTTAAAATGAGTTTTTCACCTAATAAATCTAAATAAATTCTTGTCCATCAATTAAAAATCCCAAAATATTTTTTGGAATTTTCTTCACATGTTTTTAGGTTGTTTATTTTATTTAATTAATCTTTAAGTTGTTAGATAATTAGCTAATGCCCGAAAATTGTGTTTTGGCCCCGAAAAATTCAAAAATATGCTTTCCCCGTATTGTGTATTTATTTTCCGCCATTTATTTAGTTATGCTTTGTTTATTATTATTCGCATATATATTTTGCCTCGTTTGGAGCCGATTCCGAGTCGGTAAGCTCAGTTAAAGCCCGGTTTTACCCGTTTATTTATTTGTCGCTTTATTTATTTTTCTAGCATTAGAAAATGTATAGGTATTTGTAAAGCCTTGTAATAATTATTTTATTTGCTTTATTTACCGCTTTTCGTGTGATGTATGGCATATAAACCAAAAACTCCAAACTATAATCGGATTTAAATCGCATAAGAACCGAAGCCGCATTTGTTAAGATAAATCGCTTGATTTAAAAATTGAAAAGTAAGCAACATCATCCGGACTTGGAATCTCTGTTTTAAGGTAAGATCCAACCACCTAATGGTAATATCGTACCCAAATTCTCGGTGGAGCTTAACCGGGTGGCGACTCTATCTTAAAATACAAGATTTTAAGTCTCGTATCCCTTAACACTTAAATCGGACTAAATTTCAACATTAATATCGCTTTTATTATCCGTTTTCATCACGCTATAATAAGGATTATCCCTTAGCATGCTTCACAGCGCTCGTTGTTTTTCCGACCCCCGCCAAACGCATCTCACGCGAACCTCGCGGGCAGGGGAATAGGTCGCTAGCTTATAGTGGCGACTCCGCTAGGGAATTCCTTTTAACTTAAAATTTGAAATATCACTCTCATTTACCAACTTTAGTTCAAGGATTTTGATGATGTGCCTAAATCGTTTTTAAATCAATGCTTTATTTCTTATGCCTTTTGAATCCACAGCTTAGTTAGATTCTAAGTTTTAAGGTGCCATAATTTTCACCCCGGTGAAGCTCACCTGTATACCTCATGCCCGCCAGGAATTGGGGATATTTGTTGTGGAACACTCAATTCCTACAGTCGCACTCATTTGAGGAGTGGTTGAGTTATACAGGATCATGGTAAATGAGACCCTTCTACAGTGTCGTTCCACGACACCAGCAGTTTGAGACTATGAATCACGATAAAACTAGTCATAGCATCTTACCTTTAGGCTCACCGGAATAATTTAGATTTAGGGTGCATACTCTCTTGCGGTTTCTTGGCACTAGAGTTAGCCCTAGACTATAAATTGGCGTTGTGTGGGAGTTATAAGGTTGGAAGAGGTTTATTTGGTTTCATGTGCTACTTGTGTTGTGCTCATTCATGTAAAACTCATGCATAGGCCGCATGTGGCTGACCTTTATTTTTGGTTTTCGCTTACCTCTACTCTCCCCTCTCTTAAAGGGGGAATTTGACAAAATGCCTGAGATCATTTGAGTCCCGATGACCCATACCTAGTTCGCTAGGCATAGCAAGGAATTCACACGTCTCATGTATTTTAGGGTTAAGCTTTGCATCATAGCTCTTTTGCTCTCTACCTCTCTAAACCACCCCCGATATATATGGCATTCATCACTCAAAATATTTATGTAGTCATCCATCTCATTCATGGTCTGATTCGGGCTGATCATCTTTCGGTTTCTCTAGCTAGATCTAGATGTCCCCATCGACATAGTCCTCTCTGGTAGCATCTCGACGGCCGTTTAGTTCATCGTTCAGTGTCAAAATCTGCTCTTTCAACCATGTCTGATATTCCTCTATCTAGCAGGTTTCCAACCGAGGGCACTCCTCCCTCTGTCTCTTCTCTGTCGGTTGATCAGGGGCAATCTCAGTTGGGTTCAGAGTTGGCCAATGCTATGGCTATGTTCCTGCAATCAGATATGTTTTGGGCCATTATTCAAGAGCAAGTTAGATCGGCTCTTAAGGAAGAAAGAGAGTCTCAAAGGCCAACAGGGCCTATATTTCAAGCTCTAAGAGAGATAGTTCAGTCTCCACCAATTCAGAATCAATTTTCGATCCCTCCGCTTCCCCCTATTTGTCCTATCCAGTAGAGCCAATTCCTATTTGGTCAGAGTTCCTCTCAGCCACCCCTGTCATTTGCTCTACCAATCTTTGGTTTTCCTCCCCCTGTGCCTTTGAGGCCCATTAGCCAAGCTCCTATATTCCCGGCTTTCTCAGGTGGTTTTACTCCACAAATGGTTGTTCCATCCAGTGGTTTCATCATCTCCTCGACGTTGCCAACACCATTTACGCCATCTCCCCCTAATTTTGTAGCTACCCCATATGGAACTACTTACCCCTAGAATCCTTTTGCTCACCCCCAGATCAAGACCCCGGCACCACCGCCATTTCAGTTTGGATCATCTTCCGCACTCAATGGCCAGGTCATACAGCCTCCGGGCCTGACACCTAAAATGGCGGCCTTCTTCAAGCAATTTCTGAATAGGGACGAGAATAAGGAAGAAGTGAAAGATGATGATTGGGTGCCCAAGAATTTTTCAATGCCCCAGATGGAGGCTTATTCAGGTAAGGGACCTCCCAAGTCCTATATAGTGATGTATGAGCAGATCATGCATGTCCAAGAGATTGGGGATAAAGTACTAGCTAAGTTATTCCCCGTGTACCCTTTCAGGCCCTGCTCTCGAGTGGTACAATACCCTCCCAGAATCCATAATTCTTGATTGGAAACTCCTATTTGAAGCTTTAATTACCCACTATGGATTTAATTCTACAATGGAGAATAGTATTCAGCATCTTGAAGCTGTCAACCAAAAGCCAAGTGAATCCTTTAAATCATATTTCAACAGGTGGATGGCCACCTAGGTTTTATTAAAATAAAAGCTCAGCCTAAAGGAAATGGTTCTAAAGTCATTAGATGGGACTCTCCCGATGCTCCCAAAAGAGATGGAAACCTACTCATTCGAATCTTATCAAGAGGTCTTTGAGAAAGCTGAGAAGATCGAGGGCCGAGAGGAGAAGGAAAGGGCTAACAAGCTGAGTGGCGGCAAACCCTGGTTTAATAAGAGCAATAATTCTAGATCTTTTGGAACTGCTCCTGTCCCAACTGGGGAGGGGAATGTCTCCACAGCCCAAGTCATCACCCGAGAGAATGCTGTGACCACCCAGGTTGCTCCTCGCAAAGGGGTCTTTGTATCTCTATAAAAATTGCCCCTCAATGTCATTTTTGCCAAGCTATAGGAGACAGGCCAACTTAACCCTATGCATGAGTATAGACCTCCCACCGCCGAAGAGAAGGGAAGCTTCTGCAAGTATCATGTTCAAAAGGGGCATTGAACTGATCAGAGCTGAACTCTAGCTTCTACCATAGCTCGAATGGTTAAGGAAGGGAAGATCAAAGAGCCGGTTGGGAGAGCCGATGCTGAAGGGAAACCGTTAGCAACTTCAAATGATGAGATAGGGGCAATCAACTCTGGTCTGCCCTAAAGAATTTGTGTTGGCCTCGATCTTATCCAGTTCACCTGACACCATTATGGAACCCAATTCTATCAATGACAAGAATCCCACGAGGCCTCTTACAAATGAAAAAGACAAGTCATCAGCCAAGTGAAAGTTCTAGATCTCATCCTGGATGACGCACCAATGAAAGCTACCGAGGATGCCTAATCTACTAGCACCGCAGCTCAAGACCCTCGGCCTGTAGAGGATGACTATCTATTATGTAATTTTCTTCTTCCTAGTATTTGGGTGTGAACAATTCTGCTTTTAAGGCACTTTAATTCAATGAAAGACTCTCGTTATGTTTACTCGTTTCATGTTTCACCCGATGGGTCCATGCATTCATTTTTGTCTTAAGCATAATGTGTTAAGTATTCATAACGTTTCTTTAACTGAAATAAATTAGAGTACAGATGATAACCTAAAATGGTAACCATTTCTAATGACCTAACCTCTAAAAGAGAAAGAGAGATTAAAGAGTGCTTTAAAATCATGATAATGCTTCTGCCTAGTCGTGTCTAAACACACTCATTGTCAGATCGTCAAGCATCTTAGTTCTTCCTTGGATAGGTTCAACATGTCAATCGGTTCATCGCCGGCCTCACGTCTATATGCAAGCCCATTTTCAAACTACCAAAGAAGTGTCAGTCTATTATAGAAAAGGAACATCGCCAGATTACCTTTAACAAATTTGAGGCTTACCTTTTTTTGCCCACCCATTCTCAAATTTCCCACCCCTGATAGACCATTGATTCTTACTCATATCTTATCCCTTCCAATTCCCACGCCTTCACTGTTTCTCTCCTTATTGGCCATTCTCGACGAGGTGGATGTATGATTGGCAAGATTCAGCCTTTATTAATAAATGAACACTACTTCATCACCATAGGGGCAAGTTACTTCTGGAAATAGGGGGAAGCCGAGTCTTTTGCCAACATCACCGCCGAGAGGATGGCCAAGTTCATCGAGAAGCAGGTCTTTGCTCGACATAGCCTACCTTTTCTCATTATCTCAGACAACGAGTTTCGGTTCTGAGGGACAACCACTTGTTTGATCCAACCCCAAGCTAATAGGGCAACTAAAGCCATGAACTAGATTCTTAAAAGGTTTATTTCCAAGAGCACCATAAGGGTCATAGTATTAGCCGATAAACCACCATTTGCTCTTGGTGGGTACAGTACAAGTCTCAGAATTCTCGCAAATCTGAATATCTTTCTCCTTTGTCTGTGGAATGAAAGTCGTGCTAGTAACCAATGCCAAGATGAAATCCTTGAGAGTCACGCTAAATCCAAGTCAAAGGGACCCCCATAGACTAAGGTACAGTTCGAGCAGCTTAAACAATCTTCAGATGCACTAGCAGCGCATAGCGAGGCCGTACAACAATCGAGTCAAGCATCAGAGGTACAGTCAAAGGCCAATGATCTGATTCTAAAGCAAGCAAAGCCTGCTAACACCAACCCAAGGGGAAAGTTCCAACCAGACTGTTTAAGACCTCACATATTCAGAAAAGCACTCGATATAAGGGGCATAATTATGGACGGTAGCGAGTTCATAAACCCTATCAATCAAAGCAGGTTGACTCATTATCATATCTAACCCAAAAGAATCAAATCCAAAAGCGGCACGTAAAAAATAAATAAAATCAAATCACCCGGTGAGTGGTCTTTTATTACTTGGACAAAAATTAGGGTATAACCCGCTGATCGATATTCTATAAACCGGTCAAGCGAAAGTTAGGGTGAAAAATATCCTGCTAGTTTGAAAACTCGAAAAGAGCGGTCTAGGTAAAAGTCAGGGCAAAGTGAGCAATGAGAGTGTGTTGGCTAGAAAACCTTCATAGGCTGGTTAACACCAGAGTTTGGGTCAATAAAAATGGTTATCATCATCGTGTACTCAAACTTACCTCATTTAATGGAAATGTCATTTTACTGAATTCTTTATGTTTGTGCTTGAATCAGTATATTGGGCCTAAAAGGTGAAATGCAATAGATAAGTCGAACGTAGGGTTCCATGCAGTCAACCCAATTCCTCAAAAGAAATAAAAGCAAAGATAAAAGGCAAACAAAAATCCTGAAGGTAATAACTGCTGTCAGCCACATCGAGATATCTGCATTACCATCATCAACATCAGAGTGCCTGAATACATTCTCCGATCTAATGGATTCGAAGGGCTCAAATTCGCCCTCTATCATGCCACTCCAGTCTCGACCGCAACCAAGCATCAGGAAAAGTCTGCAATCTCCCCAACCATCCTTGGTAGAATTCATTGGTAGTGATAGTGTCCAGTTGCTCGTTATCCAGAATCTTGAACTTTACTTCGTGCACCCCCTTGTCTTTGACCTGCTCGATCCAGCAATCAATTTACAGTCGGCTCGCCGCAGCTTCCCTAGTTCTCCACTAAGGGCATTCCCACCTAATCAGTGCAACATCCCTAATCCTTTGCTAGAGGCATCCTTGTCTTGTCCGTGCCTTAAAGCAATTCCATATATTCTCTCTCCGACCAAGTGACCAAATTAAGCAAAATCAATTAAGCGAGCAATCATGTAGCTCCTGTGTGGAAGATGATCACCCCGAGCATCTCATGCATTCATACATTCATGCATAATATTCATAAATGTCATATCTATCATTCTATGCTGAGTTCTACAGGAAACAAAGCACAGAAAAGTATCCTTGAGCTATACACTCGACCTCCAAGCAAGCACCCATGTCAAGGGTCATCTCAAAATGGTTTCCTATCGTACTTCAAAGATTGAGTATCCAAGGGGCACATCAGCTTGTCTCAAATGCTCAACCTCAACACTTTCTCCGGACTCCCGAAAATCCTACCTCTATTTATATTTCATTCTTTCATTTTTATTGCTTAATTGGAGGGGCAAATTTTTTGTTTCACAAAATCAATTAAGCAATAAAAATGCCGCTTATATCATTTACTAATGCTTCAAGACTACCTTAACAGGTACAACATGTGGTATTCCCAGATGAAAAGTCAACTCGAGAATCCAAAATTCTAAGCTTAGAAATTTCCCCCAGGGGCACCTTAATGCAGATACCCAGGGGCATCTCGATGCAATCATCAGAGGCATCCCAACACATGTGTCGAGTTGCACTCAAAGGGCATATCAACTAGACCTGATTGATGGATCGGTAGTTTCTCCATACTTCTGAAAATCTCACCTCAATTTATATTTCATTCTTCCATTTTTATTGCTTAATTGAAGGGGCAAAATTTTTTGTTTCACAAAATTAATTAAGTAATAAAAATGCAGCTTATATCATTTACTAATGTCTTAAAACCTACCTTGACAAGTACACTATGCGGCAATCCTGATGGACAATTGATCCGAAGATCTAGAATCTAGAATTTAGAAAATCCTTCCAAGGCACCTCTATACAGGTTTTGACCCTCCAGGGGCACCGTGATATGGCTTTTAGTCCTCCAGGGGTAGGCCGATGCAGCTGCCGTAAAATCAACCTAACAATGGATTTCCCGGACTTCCCGGATATTTCCAAACTTTTTTTCTCGATATTCCATTTTTATTGCTTAATTGAAGGGGCAAAATTTTTTGTTCCATAAAATCAATTAACCAATTAAAAATGCAATTGCCGACAACTACTAACTTCTCAAATTTCTATTCTCGATAGGTCCGTTGATGGTGCGTTCCTAGACCACCCTTAGACAACCGATTCAACCTCTACCTTTGAGAGGTCTGAGGTGACCGTCAAAATCTCAAGTCCATTTTTAAAGTGTTTGAGGTCACCGTAAAGATGTTTGAAGGTCCGAGGTGATCGTCAAAATCTCAAGTCCATTTTTGAAGTGTTCGAGGTGACCGTAAAGATGTTCGAATGTCCGAAGAGACCGTCAAAATCTCAAGTCCATTTTTGAAGTGTCCGGGGTGACTGCAAAGATTTTTGAAGGTTTAAGGTGACCATTAAAATCTCAAGCCCATTTTTGAAGTGTCTGCGGTGACCGCAAAGGTGGTCGAGGGGTCCGAAGTGACCGTTACATTCTGAGTCCATTTTTAAAGAGTCTGAGGCGATGCATAAATGTTTGAAGGCCTGAGCTGACTGAAAAATACCAAAGTATCTTATACAACCAACAACTGTATACAACCAACAACCCGTCTCAAGTCCGTTAGGGGCAACGAAGGCAATGCTGATTTATCTCCTAAGTTTATCTGGTTGTTGATAGGTCTGTTAATGGCAATCCCAGAAGACAACCAGTTTGAGAATCCCAACCTCATGTATAACCTTCTATCCCTCGCTCTTTCGTGAAATCATATTTGACCCATCAAATTGTAATCTTACGAGGAGCAGCTTCTGAGCATGGGCTTTTCGGTGACCCTCGGAACGTGATGGCTTTTTGCTCTAACCTTTTACGGTCTAGTTGTTCCATTCTTTTAGAATTGAATCGTGCTTGGCAAGCTCTTTGTTGATGAATCTGTGCCTTTGACCCTGATTAAAAATAGTTAACTCGCGTTTAGATTAGCTGTTTCCCTTCCTCGCTTGCAGCAATTTGTTTTGCAATTTTGCATAAAATTTGAACATTTTCAGCAAGTCTCATTTATGTCGTTGGATTATTGACTCTCCAAGCGTTCCGGAATATCAAGAATCACCTTAATCGAATAACCGCAGTGAGATTTATGAGCGTTTGAAGTCCAGCCCATATCGGTCCCCTTTTTCTCCTTATTTTTTCCCTCTAGGGCCCCCGCTCTAGCAATGGCGGCCGACGAGGCCGCGAGGTCCACACGTGGCCTGCGTGAGCCACATGGTGGGCCACGTGGCTTACGTGGTCTGAGCCCTGCCGCGTCAGCGATGCGGCGTCCCCGCGAGGAACCCCTGTTCCTGCATTTTTTGGGTTTTTCTTGGCCCACAAGTCGGTTTTTCGTGATTTTTCCATCAAATTCCAACATTTGGAGGATTAATTGTGAGATTTTGCACTTGACAAAGTCTATAAAAACCCGTTAAATTCAGGTTTAGAGGACTTTTTTTGGCTGAAATGAAGAAAAATTTTGATTTTGAGAGATTAAGCAAATTTAGGAGGAATAAGCTTCATAAAGGGGTGAAAATCTAATCATCTTAATTTCCTAAGCTTTATTAGGCTTCATTCCTTAGTTAAATCATTAAAATCAATTAGAAATCCTAGGTAAAATTGTTTTAAATAGGATTTAGGGACTTTTTCCTTATAAATCACTAAATTCCTTGCTAAATTGGTCACCGTTTTGTCGGGTTTCGTCACAAATCCTTCCAGTTCAGGTGTCGAGAGTGGATTCACGACCTCTAGGTAACTTTCTGAGTTCCAATCTATTTCATTTAGCTATTTATTGCTTTTGCTGTGTTTTTGGTTGATTTTCTAGGCATTTGGCCGCTTTTTTCGTCTTGTTTGTGATTTTCCGACAAAACTCTGGCTGACTGTTCCGGCAAATGTCAGGCCGCCTGAACGATGTGGCTGGCCGACTCGGCGAGTCGGCCTACGTGTCGTTCAAGTGGTCAATTGTTGTTTCACCGAATTTTCTTAGTTCTTTTCCCCCAAGCTGAAAAACCAAAGTTATTTTAACATTTTAAGTCCGAATCTACTGTAATAATGTGGGAAACGACTTGAAGTGTAAGTAATCTTGGGTTTTCAGGCACAAAAATGTCGATTCTGGCTTGTTTAGAGACTTTTTTCCTGCAGACCACTTCAATGAGGCGAAGGCCGACTGAGTGTCATCTATGCCACCTCGCTGAGTCGGCCTACCATGTCACTGAGTCGGCCTACCACCTCACTGAGTCGACCTACTGGTAAAAAAATATCCAGATGGTCCCTGTTTGTTTTATTTTGTGTTTTTGGCCCTATTTTATCGTTTTAATGCGTTTTCAGCCCCGATTTTCACCCGAAAAAATCTCCAAAAATGACAAATAATTTGAAATTAATTAAATTAATTTTTAATCTGCTGGAATTATTTTATTAATTTTTAAATTGGTTAAATGTCTATTTAATGGCTTAAAACAGGTTTTTCACCTAATAAATCTAAATAAATCCTTATCCAACACTTAAAAACTCCAAAATATTTTCTGAAATTTTCTTTACATTTTTTTAGGTTGTTTAGTTTATTTAATTAATCTTTAAGTTGCTAAATAATTAGCTAATGCCCGAAAATTATATTTTGATTCCGAAAAATCCAAAAATATGATTTCCCCGTATTGTGTATTTATTTTCTGCCATTTATTTAGTTATGCTTTGTCTATTATTATTCGCATATATCTTTTGCCTCGTTTGGAGTCGGATCCGAGTAGGTAAGCTCGGTTAAAGCCCGGTTTCGCCTGTTTATTTATTTGTCGCTTTATTTATTTTTCTCGCATTAGAAAAATGTATAGGTATTTGTAAAGCCTTGTAATAATTATTTTATTTGCTTTATCTACCATTTTTCGTGTGATGTATGGCATATAAACCGAAAACTCTAAACTATAATCGGATTTAAATTGCATAAGAACCGAAGTCGCATTTATTAAGATAAATGGCTTGATTTAAAAATTGAAAAGTAAGCAACATCATCCGGACTTGAAATCTCTATTTTAAGGTACAGTCCAACCACCCGGTGGGAATATCGTACCCAAATTCCCGATGGAGCTTAACCGGGTGGGGACTCTATCTTAAAATATGGGATTTTAAGTCTCGTATCCCTTAACACTTAAATCAAACTAAATTTTAACCCCAATATCGCTTTCATTATCCGTTTTCGTCACACTATAATAAGAATTATCCCTTATCACGCTTCACAGCCCTCGTTGTTTTTCCGCCCCCCGCCAAACGCATCTCACGCGAACCTCCCGGGCGGGGAATTGGTCGCTAGCTCACAACCATATATTTATAATCCCTGAACGAATTACCCAGTGAATAACCGAAATTCAACAATCTATGAAGTATTTTGTTATCAAAACGGAATTTCTCTAGAAATTCATAGATTTAAACCATAAAACTTTAAAAAAATCTATAAACATAATTAATGAAAACCGATATGTTAATGATTCAACACATGGACATATTTTTACCGAGAAAAATACATGAAATCACCAAAAGAAAGTAACTTATTACATATATATCTTAAATGAACATGAATATCTTCTGAACCAATAATTAAATTCGAATACAAATAAATTTAATTTGTATGAGCCCTCATGAAATACGATGGAAAATTATACCAAAACCAAATTATATGTCACAAAAAAAAAATTGTCTACCCAAAACCAAATCCAAACCAAAAATACTCTAATGAGAAATTGAATCAAACATGAAGAACATATGCCAAACTTATGTCAAAAAACAACAAATGTTGTAATAATTTAATCAGTATGCCACAGAAAATGTTTCGGCAAAACCGAAACAAGAAACCCAAATCAATTGAAACATGGCCAAACTGATTTGTATTAACACAAACTTGGAATTATTCATTATGATCAAAACTCAATTAAAAGAAAACCTCCGTAAATAATATTTCAAGATCCAAAAGCAATTCCAGTCCAAAATTTAATTTCTTTAGTTAATTGATGACCAAAAACCACAGAGGATCATATAAACTTGGTCCAATGCTTTTTAATACTCTTTAAGTTGTACACTTTTATCTTTAATGTACCATAACTTTTAAGTGGACCTTTAAAATATATCAATTTATAAAAAGTACACCTTCGTACGATCTCAATCGGTCTAAACCAATCTCGCCCTAATGTGTGAAAAACACGTGCCATTACATGTACAATCTACTTGTCCAGATCACTTGCAATGTAATTATATGGAATTTATAATTTTAAAAAATAAAAAACTAATTATAAAAAATATATATTCAATTTTCTCTTTGTCCCCTTCTCTACATGCACGTTCTTCTCCGTACATTCAACTTCCCCAGCAATTAATTATTATTCCTCTCTTTTTTAACATCTTAACATTTTTATCTTTATTTCTTTACTTCTCCTTCTTCAAATTTCAAACTATCACCTCTATTTTTCTATCCTTTCTTTAAATCAAGTTTATAAATTCATTTTAATTAAGTGGCCATGGCGGTTTTTATGGTGGAGTTCGACTGAAGAAGAGTGGCGGCGGCCGTCGGAATGAGAGTTAAATTCAGATTTTGAGTTTTCTAGGTTGGGTTTTTCTTCAATTACTAAAGGAATTTATTAAGTATTTTAATTTGAGTTAAATTTTGGGATTTTAGGATTTGAGAATTTTAAATGAGAGTTTCAGATTTTACGATTCCACCTGCATCTTTGTCGACTCCAACTGCATCTCCAGTTTAACTTATCGTGGCCGGATTCTTGTGGGTTTTGGATTATTATGATTTGTGTTGCCGTCCCGATTGATGCTTCCGGAATGTATTTTCTTGGTGGTGTCAACTTCATTCAGAAATCGAGATAATGAAAGCTAGGCTAAATGAAACATCTGGAAGAGACGGGATGAAGAGCAAGCGCTATTTATTAAGAAATTTGAAGAGGTGAAGTGAGAGGGGAGAGTAGAAGGCGAATTGGTTGGAAATTGAGAGATTAAGGATGAGTTTCAGCCATTTAAGGTGAATTTTTTGTTGGAAATTGAGAGGATTAGGAGAGGGGAGAGTTGAAGACGATGAACATCAATTAAATATTAATTTTATTTAATTTTTTAATAATTATAAGTCAACCGACGCAAACAGGGACACATCAGATGCTGCACGCATGTAGTATGGATGTGCACTTTTTATAAATTAAATTATTTTAAAGGTTCATTTGAAAATTAGAATACATTAAAGGCAAAAATACACAACTTAAAATGTATTAAAGAGCATTAAACTTACATCAACTAATTATGAAGCCCCATGAATTCTAAAAAAGAAGATTAATATAAATCAATATACTTAATTCACGTAGTAATCAATGGCCATCAACATATAAAAAAAATAATTGCACAATAATCATATGATCATAATATGCAATTAACCATTCACATATTCACAAACTTAATATGAACTCGTGCAAATCCAAACGATAATAATAACATCATTTTGCGAAGTTCACCAATAATCATTAATAAACCAATTCAATTTAAATACCTTCTCGATGAATCGAAAATGAACCACTCTGATACTAATTGAAAGAAATTTCTCGAAATTGAATTGAAGTTCAAATCGATTCATGTTAATTCATCAAGAAAGAAACTGAAATGGAAGCGTATCTTAATCTTGAGTTGAATGAATTGTGGTTACCGTAGGAACGAATGATTTTTCAGAAGATCTGATCGATGAACCGAAGGAAAGCGTTTTATCTATGAAATAATCGATGGTTCTCATGGAGACTAGCTGCCTCTTTTATAGAAAATTGAATTGCCAAATTTCTATTTTGGCCTTTCAATGAAACTGAATTTATTTAACGTCCCTACACTTTTCCCTACAACTAAATTAATACCTTAATAGACATTATTTCTGAATTTGACCATAAATTTATAGACTATTTATTATTGACTACCATAAGTATTTAATCATTTTCATATTTAGCCCTTCATAAATCTAAAAATAAATCCAACATACAGTAAATGTTTAACACAAACTAACTAATTTTGAATTACATGTATTCTCACTCATGCATCATAGTCAACATTTCTATGACCCAAGAGTTTCTTACTGATTAATGATTATCCAACCACAAACTATTTGTCAAAATAGAATTTTAATAAATTTAATATTTAGTTTTAGTTTCTACATTTTCTTTTAATACATGTGCTTAAAGAAAACTAAACACTCGTGATTTAAAAAATTTATAATCCACTCTTTTATTCAATACATGTTTCCATGAAACACTTAACATGATATATATTTTCGTTAAGGCATATTTTATAGTTACTTTATTTAATTATTACTTTATCTTTTTCACCATTAAATTAAAATAACCACACCTCATCTAATGGTGAAAAAGTGCAAAGTAATAAATACTTTATAAAAAATAAAGTAACTATAAAAAGCACCTTTCAAATTTTCCATATGAAACAATAATACACTGTATATTTATATGAAATAAAATACTATCTATTCAAAACACAAAAATGTCTTTTCATGATGCATGTAATTTATGAATGTAATTAGTATAATTTAAGAATATAAAATTGGTGGTAACATATAAATGGGGTATACCTATCAGGTCACCAGAAGCTCAAATAAAGTTCACTATCCATTATATTGCATATAAATACAATCATCCTCTTCATATCTAAGGTACATTCTCCATCTCTTCTACTCTCTCTATACATATACTTTTAGGCATCAGAGTGGTTTCAGCTAACCCCCGGTGTTCTCTTCTACTTGTGCAGATCATAGGTAAAAGGGACTCGAAGAAGACGTGTTCCACCATTGCTGCGGTGAGCGTCGAGTTCACTTCTTCGACTTTCAGATATCACGTATCCATTCAGATTTTAATGATCTGGTAAAGGACCGTTGAAGCCCATATTCTCAAGTTCCTTAACAAGGCATGGCAGAGCCTCTCTCTTGTTCAAATCAGGGCAAAATATCAATATTTAAGAACATAGACGAACTGAAATCGATCAGTTAAAAGAAGATTCATAGGTTGCGATGTCTCGGGAATCACTTACATCTTTAAATCGCTAGTAAAATCATCAGCCGGATTGAACAATTTCAGAAGCTAATCCTCCGTTCAGGCGATTTCCCAGCAATACTGGAATCATTTTTCTCCGATCGTTCGGCTCATGCGAGTAGCAGAAATAGCGGTTCTCCTTTCGATATAATCTCCTAGCTACTACGATGATAAACTACCTACGGGTAACTCTTAATCGCTTTGCCTTCATTGCCCTTTTCAATTGCACTTCACACCTAATCTGATAAAAGATTTGTTGAGTGATTTGATGAATATTCATGGCTACACATGTGAAAATAATGTATTTTTACTGATTTCATTGTTTTAAGTTTTGATAGTTTGCTGCCTCATTTTGTTTTTATCCTTCAAGTTAAGGCTAGACCCCTTAATTTTGATTTGAACAGCTTGTTGTGGGCGTGGTCTGATTGGAAATTTTAATGATACTTTTCATTTTTGATCAATTAAAACAAAAGAGTGGAAATTAAACCATTATATTTGATTGTAATTAACCTACAATAGAGGGACTTGCATGCAATTAAGCATAATATTTTTTACCTCAATAACACATGTCCATGGTGTCTCCAACATGTCTCAATGCATAGAGTTAATTTGAAGACAAATTATGCCATGATTTCACCCATTTTAATGGTACTTGGTTTACATTAATTGGTTAAAATTACATGCAATTGATGTCCACTTTTTTTATTTACATTAGTGACACGTAGTGAGATGGCACAACATACTTCCAACATAAGCTTCATTATTATCACGTACACTTTCATTTTGAGATAAATGCTAATAAAGGTTGTGTGCTTTCATAATTGCTATACTGACACCAATATTTCCACTACTAACAACATCTCTTACACTTGACGAAACATGTCCATAAAAATGAGGTGGCACTGTATATCTTACACTAATGATAAATGTTTAAGGGAAGCAAAAAGTTATTATGAATAAGATTTCCTTATGGAAAATATTCAAAAGAAGTAGTATGCCAATGCATGAAATTATTAATAAAAAACTACAATACGCTCGATTGACTCCAGAATCAGGTAATATAATTTATTAGATGCTCGACTCGACCTTAACAACATCTAGGGCTCCTTAGAGCCTCAACAACATCTAGGACTCCTTAGAGTCTCCGCTATCCAGATTCCACACGGCCTAGAGCGAACAGAGGGCTCCACAAAGCCTCAACCACATTCAAGGCTCCACAGCCTTCTCAATGATAATATGGCTTCATACAATGATAGCCATGCTCAAGGCTCTAAACAGCCTCAAGGGCTCATACGGCTCCAGAACGCCCCAATCGCGTCCAAGGCTACGTACGATCTCAACTGAATCCAAGGCTCTACACAGCCTCATCACATTTAATTTTCTATACATCATCGATCGCATCTAATGCGAGGAATAACTTTGGTAACATCTAAAACTTCACACCATGTAAAGTGACTCCAGGAAGCCTTAATATTGCCTAAAAGAAAAATGGCTCCATACAGACGCATCCAAATCTTTACACCACATAAAGTAGATCAACATATGCTCGATCTAGTCAATGGATCTACATACCTTCAAGTGCACTTATATTGAATCTAGAACTCTACAACAAGCAACTGCGACTACACAACCTTAATTGAATTTGGAACGACATACAAAAACCTCAACCGAGGCTAAACAATCTCAACTTTATCTAGAGTGGCTCTTGACAACCTTAACGGTATCTAGACTTTACACCATGTATAGTGGCTTCAATGTTAACATCTTATAAACATAGAGTGGCTTCAGGCAGCCTAAACTACGTCTAAAGACTATATATCAAGTAAAAAGGGCTACAGACAACATCGTGACACTTGCGCATTCATAACGATTAAATTCCTCATAACCTCTAAGCATTCATAACGATTAAGTTCCTCATCACCTCTAACACAAGAAATCTTCATAATTTAGAAGATGTAACACCTCTCATTAACCTCTCGTTCAATTGCTTGAAGACTAGCTCTTTATGCAATTGGAATATCGCTAGTTCTAAAACATTGCAGGCTTGCTTCCAGAGCCTTTGGAGCTTTATAACGTCTAGACACCATCTCTTGAACTCCTCAAATTGACTTTAACATCAAGAACATTCATGTCACCATGACACTTAACAAACCATGTAAGGCCAATAAAGAAGAAATCTCGCAAGCATATGATGACATCCTACCACTGCAATCCAACACTGATGTGGCCTCTATTTAAACAACAAAAGCATAATTCTCTCTTTAGAGATTTACATGTGCTCTTTGATCTAAAAAGACCTGCCACCCTAGAACCATTCCAAGGTACTTGTTCCATTGTTAATCGTTCTACATTTTCACTACAATGATTTTAAGAACACAAGATCCATTACTGGATAACTTTTAAAAGTATGCCCATAAGTTATATCATGGTCTAACACTAACCATATTACGTCATCTATATCTAATGCCCACCATGGGCATGAGCTAGAATCCTTATTGTACTAGAAGAGCACATATTGGGCCATCTATATCTAATGTCCAACATAGGCTAGATCCAAATTTCTCCTTATGAGCTAGATTCCTCGTCATCCTAGAAGATTTAAGTCTCTCGCTCATTGATTTTGCACTTCTTTGGAAATTTGTGATAAATTCTTTGGGATCATCGTAAATAACTCACTGAATCCGAGAGCTAGATCGCTTCGACGACAAACATGCCATCAAGATCTAAAACTCTCCAAGAGTTAGATCACTTTGACGACAAACTCATCATCAAGATTTAAAACTCACCAGGAGTTAATCTCCTTACTAAAGAGCTACATCAGTACAGTCGCCTATCGCACTATCCAAATTTAACTCTAAATGAACTAGAACTCTCAAAGGTTAATGTGTCATACATATCTATCACTCCTCAAGAGCCAAAGTCTCAACCACATCTAGAGTCCTCAAAAGCTAGACAACTTTAAATCATCTCTAACTCTAAGATGCAATTGTGTAGATTTGTGATATGGTGGAGAGAGTATGCCTCTCACCCATCGGTTTCACACGCATTCTTGATCTCCAAACACTCAAACACTTGCGAAATTGAGAACATCTCAAACACTCAATTGGTTGTCATATACAAGCCCTCCTGAAGTTTAAATCCAAATCTAGGGCCCGCTAAGCGAGATCTATTTAAAGGTTAACACGCAATCCATCATTAGAGCTCACTAAGAGCTAGATCTTTTCAATGGCCAACAAGTCATTCATATCTAACTCTTCTAGAGCTAGAACCCTTTAAGGGTAAAACGCCATCCAGCTCTTGCTTCTCATGATCAAAACACTCCAATGTGTAACATATCATCAAAAAGTTTATAGAATCATTCCAGACCCACAGGCATTCCTCATCCATTAGCAAAGAAGTTATCAATCATAGCATATTGATCCCTTGAAGAATTTTAAAACCCTCTTACCTTCAAAAGCTTTACATATAAGACTCAACACGAGCCAGATTCATTCTCATACCCATGAATAATTCATACTTGAACTGAACTATCAGAGAAAATCTAGACCGTCACAAGTTTGATCCCTCGCTATAACTCGAAGAACCCTCCATAGGCCTTTAAATTTCTATGAGTTAGATCTATGTCAGCTCCACTATCCACAACAAGCTCATCATCTTTTCCCAAGTTTCACAGCTCAAACCTTTAGTGACTTTAAAAGTTATCACCCTGCGATGGAAGATCCACAATATTGTCAAGAGTAATGAAGAACGAGTTTTAGATAAATCTAAAACCACTTGAGCAAGAGGGAAACCATTAGTTCCCAACTAGTGGGACGTTGCCATGGTACTCACCGTTCATGCAATCCAAGTGAAGTCTTCATCTAAATCCATTCAATCCAAGAAAAGTCTTAGCTACCAAAATTTAGCTCCAAGATCGTATTGCTTCCAAGAATTACATTAAAAAGTCCTTCTGGATTCCTTATTTGTGCATCTTGGAACCCTCTAGCCGCTAGACGCCTAACTCATTTCCACAAGATTTCTATACAACATAAGGACCTCTAGCACCTTGTAACGTCCAAATCCATAAGGAAAGTCCTTGTAATATCCAAGACATCATCTCAACCTTATAGAAAGATTTCACATAACTCTAGGACCAGTAGAAAAACCCTTTATAGGCTCAATGGCCTGTGGCGTCATCCAAATTCCAAAACTCTATTAAAATCGTTTAAAGGCACCTCGCTACGTCCAAACTCCAGAACTTTTAACGACAAATAAAGTCTATCCTGAAGACTCATGTGCACATTTAAACCCCTTAAAATAGTAGGGCAATAAACATTTTGCAAGCACTAAGCCCTCACAAGCATTCTCTCATTAAAAGGCATAAATCTAAGGCCTTTATCCCGGAAAATACAAGTCCTTCTAGAAAGACATTAATACATTTTCCTCAAGTAGGCACTAATACTTTTCCTCTAAGACACTAAGTCATAGTTCCACTAGCTAGCTTCCCACCAACTCCAGAACATCACATATTTCCTGTTAGCTCTCCACAAGCTAACTCCTTGGTAACTCTGGATCTCCATTGATTCCATTTTGAAGATGGCCGACTAAAGTCAAAGAGTCACTAACCTGAGCTCCTATGCTCTCTAGAAGACCCTTTGCACCTAGTAAAGACTAAATCCAAAATCCCTTCACACCATGTGAAGGCTAGTTTTAGAAATTTCTAACACTATGAGCCCTTCATACATTATCGATTTCTAAGCATACATGTCCTCATGCATTCGTGAACAATCAGACCTAAAATTTAGAGATGATTATACATGTGGACGAAGATTCTCATAAGCACTAGAGTATACATGTCGTAAAGAACATACAATGCTCCAAGAGCCCTCATAGATCATCACATGGAATAGTTTCCAAGTCGCCCTCTACCTTAGTAATCTCTAGCGCTTGCTTTCAGCTCATTTTTTACTCACTCTCTTTGCCACATTAAAGACTTACTCTGACTTCACATTTGATTTAGATTGGTTCCTAGAAGCTCACCATCTCTAAGACAAAAATATCTCTTAGTACTTCTTGCTCTGAGCGAGATCATATTTCTCCACATTGTTGGCTCCTAGTTAATCCTATAGCAATAAAACTTGGTTTAAGTCATCCTTTCCTCTATGATCCAAAGATGTTTTCCTTAAATGTAGTGACTTCCAGTACCACTTCTTCACTGACATCTCAGATTCTCTTGACATCATCCAAGGCTGCTTTCGGTTCTAACTTCACTTTAGATCGATTCGAAACAAGCACTAGATCCTCTACTCTCATGATGGGCAAACGAATCACTGCCACCATGACTTTCCACTTCAACATGATCTTTCATTCCAACATGAACTTCAACTAACTCCAACCACTCTTTATATCCTGCAAGGTCATGTCACTTTATTTTATGTAAAATATCTTCCTAAGATCCCTCACTATGCGAATAATCTCTCAAAGACCACATCATGCAAAATCTATCCCAAGATTTCACACCATGTGAGGATTCTCTGAAAGATTTTTGACACCATGCAAACCTCTTTTTCCAGAAATCAACTGCAAAACCATCAAGACAAATCCAACGCTAGATCCATGAACTCCACAGAATGATCACGATGACCATTAAAATGATTTCCCACTTTGTTGCTTTCCATTTTAGCATGGTCTTTCACCACAACACATCTTTCATATTAGCAGAGATTTTAACATATAGTTTAACCGTCTGTCCAATATCCTTTTGACCGCTCCAAGAACCCCTTTTATACATTTTGGAAGACTCTTTAAGATCTCGCACCATGTGAGAACCCTCTAGAAAGCTCTTTGCACTTTGCAAAGTTACTTTCCTTTGCACCATGCAAAATTTATCCTCAAGATCTCCGATTATGCGAAGACCTTCTAGAAGACCCATACAATCCCTAAAATCTCTCACCATGAGGAAACCCATAAACTCCTTGCACCATGCAAAGACCCCCTGGAATCCTTCCATGCCTAAGTTAAAATAACGTTAAAAACTCTCGAACACCTCTTGCACCATACAAGACCTCCAGAAGACCTTCTTGCATCATCCGAATTCATCCAAATCCTCACATCAATGAAATTCCTAGACACTCTTTACTCCTTACAAGTTCAAAAACGGTTCGTGTCATACGAAAACTACAGAAAAACACATTGCTACTTCCAATGTGGCAACACAATACATAAATGCATTTTTTAGCACTAAGGGGAGGGGACATCTTGGTGGTACCCATATAAATGGGTTATACCCATCAGGCCACCAGAAGCCCAAATAAAGCCCACTACCCATCATATTGCCTATAAATACAACCATCCTCTTCATACCCAAGGTACATTCTCCATCTCTTCTACTCTCTCTCTCTATACATATACTTTTCCATATCTGTTCAATATCGTACTTAGGCATCGGAGTGGTTTCGGCCAACCCTCGGTGTTCTCTTCTACTTGTGCAGATCATAGGTACAAGGGACTCGGAGAAGACGTGCTCCACCAAAAATTATTTCTAATATTTTTAATTAATGTGAAAAATGTCATATTTTTTTAAGAAGTAGGATTTTTTTAGCAGTAGTCAAGCTTCGATTCCTGGTCATCCTCATCCAAATTATCGTCTAATTTCTCATCGGGTTAAAACTTTTGATCCATTATATAGTTAATATAATATTTGATCTATTTTTAAACTATAATATTAGATAATGATAAAGAAAATCAAGTAGAACTAGTCCTTATTCAATTATTGGACAACAAAATGAAAATAAATAAAAAAAAAAAGAAGGGGTGTGATAATTAAATTGTCAATATATGAAATTGGTAAGGACAAAAGTGGCATGTTCCAGGGGTATGGAAAGTTGTAATGCGGTGCCAAAATGTATACATAAACTCTTCAACAAATTATTGAACTATTGGGTCACCTTTTTCCACTCAATTTAATTTCTTCCTTCTATTTTGAATATATATGCAATTTTTTTTTAATTTTACAGTGTATAAATCGATTTGATTAATATTTTATCTTGAGAAATCACTCGTGAAAATATTATGCGATTTATTTGGCATTTTGGTCATTAAAAAGAGTAAAATGCTCATTGTTGCAAATTCTTCAATGTGTTCTTGCTTTTCTTTTATCATATAGTAATTTTGAATATTTAGTTAGAACCGCTTTTAGTTATTTTATAGATATTAAGTTGTTAGCAACAACCAAGATAAAAGCCACGTTAAACGGGGCACTTAAAATGAGATTATAAACATATATCTACCAAAACATACCATAAAATAATGTTTGCATAATTGCATATGTAGACCTAGTAGAATTAATAAATTTACAACTTTTGGATGTGGGAATTGGCTGTCTGTAAAAAATTAATAATATGTTTTATTTCATCCTTATCCTTCAAAAGACATACAACCCATTAATTTCTGTTTTTTTCTGTATATAATAAAATAAAAAATTTTCATGTATGTATCCTAAAATGTATTATATGCTTTATATGCATATATACACTCATTTATTTTATTTCCATGAAGCCATTCTAGGTATATTCATACCACCGTATTAAAACTTATTACTTAAGTTTACACATCCACATAATTCGGTCGAGAATTTGTAGATTTTATAAGCCCATCATCGACAGTTACTTATTCTGATGATGTGTTATAAATATGATTTTCAAAACTAAATCAGATCGGTTAGTTGAATTGGGTTCAACCGAAATCCGTTTTTGGTCGATCGGTTTTCAAACGATTTGAATCGGTCAGTTGGATAAAAAATTAGTCGGTTTAGTGACTGATTCGACCAAGCCAATAACTTTTAAAAAATATATTTTTTTGGTAGGTGTTGAATTTTGGACACAAAACCTTCAACTTTTAATAAGGTATTAGCCAGTTAAACTATAACTAATTAATAATAAGTTATTAAATATATTTCTTATATTATAATATTTTATATTATTATATTTACTCCTACTATTAATATCCTTTCAACTAGAATTAATATTTTAATTTTTACAAAATTACAATGAATATAGTGTATTTTATTTTATATCTTGATTAAATTTTTATTATATTATATTATTTAAAAAATGTACTAAAATTTCAAATTGTGATTTAATATTTTTTTCAGCTTTTAAAATTTTAAATTATTATATAATATGAATAAATTCATTAACGTATTAAAATAATATTTAATTCATATTAAATTTGATTTAATGTGATAAGAATTAACATGTTTATTTTATTGTTATTTAAATAATAAACTTTAAATTATAAAGTATTCAAATTAAGTGTTATATATATTATTAGTGTAATATTTCTTGCATTATATATTTTTATTTTAAATTATTATAAATATTATTATTTTAATATATATTATAAAAATTTAATTCAATCATTGATTTAATTCGGATGAACCTTAAATTCATGAATTTATATAATATGGCTAGCATAGGAATGGGTTGGCATGAATTTATATAATATGGCTAGCATAGGAATGGGTTGGTAGGGAAGCAATGGTCAACTTAAGGTTATGTTATTTTCAATTTGTGAAAGCTGAACTGAATTGAAGTGGACTGAATTGAATTGAAGTGGGCTGAATTAAAATAAAGTGGTCTGAATTGAACTGAATTGAACTTATTTCAGTGTAAATTTATAAATATGTATAGCTGAACTGAACTATACTGCACTAAACTGAACTAAATTATATTAAATTGAACTGAACTATATTAAATTATAATAAAAAAAATATAAGCTAATTACGAGACAAAAGTAACTAAATTGAAGTAAGGAAAACTAATTTTTAGTCTAAAACAAATTTAATTGCAAAACAACATTGTATTTCACATTCATTACAGCTTAGAAATTTATAATGAATTAATTTGACTATTTCTTTAACTTTATCTTTTCGGTTCAATTACAGGTTGTAATAATTTATATGGTCGATAATAATCATTTTCTAACAAATTCTCTTGTATCATATTACTCATAAACTAGTTAAAAAAAACCCAACAACACACTAACTACGTCCTAATGTCAAATAAACAGACAAACTTCATTTCCAAATCATTTTATCTGTAAAATTTTTAATAACATAATTTTATTTGAAATTTAGCGGCAGATGTCATCTCAGCACAATACGTCACACTGGTATTAATAGGTCCCACATATTATATATTTTAGTCTCCTATAATTTATTTATCCTTCAAATAAAAACCCTCAAGATTGGCATAAAATCCCAAACTCAACAAACACATAGCCCCACCTCTCCTTTTCTTTAAAAAATGAAGGGGTATTCAAAGATAAAGATTATTCACTCTCCTTCTCATAATTCCCATTCAAGATCCATGGAGCCAAATCCAGATCAATGGATATCGTTCGAAGACCACACGAATCCCAACAAATCCGTTGAATCGCCACCGGGATTCCAAGAAACCGGTGGCAATGAGGGCGGCCGGAAAGTCAAGAACCAAGAAATTTCCAAGAATCAAGAGGAGGGATTTTCAAAGCCGAAGTTGAAGAGGAATTCATCGGTTTCATCGGGTTCTGCAACATTTAATTCAGCTGTAAAAAAGGCGTTTTCGATGAGAAGATCGACTTCAGTTGTTGATAGGTATTGCAGAATCCATGATCAAGCTTCAGCTCTGCCATCATCGCCTACATATCGAGCTTCGAGTACTGATGATACAGATTATGTGAGTAACTCAACACCTATGAAGAAAAAGAGTACGAGAGGAAGGATCCTTAAAGCCTGTAAGAAACTCATTGGGATGTAATTGTTTTTTTTTTACATTTTTAATTTATTTATTAAGACAATTTATAAAATATATATGGTTTCATATATGGGATGCTCTTGTTTTCTGTGTTTTTCCCCTTGTTGAATGTATTAGTATTATGGTTTTAATATTTGCAACGATGAAATTGTACAAAAATTATAACATTATAGTTTTTTTTTTATTCTGTCTATTATCAGTAAATAGACAGAAAGAGCTTAAAAATGTTATCTGAGATTTGAGTTTAAACTCCAGCTTAAATAAATCATTTATTAAAAATAGTAGCATAATGTTCTAGTATATAAGAAATTAGGAGTTTATCTCTAAAGATACTGTTTTCTTTTTTTCACCTCCATATGGTCTTGATAGTTTTAAGCCATATCTACGTCCAGATTAATCCCCGATCGTTAATTTATGGGTGCCTTAAAGGACGTTGACCCTAAAATTTAAAGTTATTTTATGCACATCATAAAAATTCGATCCCTAATAAATATTTAAAAATGAACTAATTTCATTTTTATTTTGAAAGCAGTATAAGATTATTTGTAATTGTAATCAAATATTTAAAAGTTCCATTTAATAAAAAAAAGCAAAAGATAAAGAAATTGTTGTTAAGTGATAAATACAGCTGAAATTCAGACTATCTTTATTGACTTTACTGTAATTTAATATTGACTTATTCTAGCAATAATGGGGCCATAAATTTCAATCTTCAGATCATCATTCCAACCTTTTTGAAGTGTGAAGTATTTAACTGCTTGTCTTGTTCTTACTCTAACATAGTAGTAATTATTTACTGTAGATTTTGTCTAAGCTAATTCAATTAATTAAGAAAATTCAGTTTTGTTAATTGATTTCTACACATGAATTGGTGATGAGATGAGATGAGATGAGATCCAAACAACTTATCAGTCACATGATGTTGTTCAGTACTTCCATGTTAATTTATAAAATGGTATCAATTATAAATTATATAAAATGGCACTATTAAAAATATCAAGTATATTAAAATTGCGTATAGGAACAAGAACATCTATTAATTTATTAAACAATAGGAACCACATGGTAAATAATAATTAATGGGATGAAAATATATATTACTATGATATTTGTTTGAAAAAATTTGTCGTGTTTAACTTTTGTGTCCCTAATGGTAATTTATATTTAATTTTCGATAACACGATTGATAACATAGTCCGAATTAATTAAGAGTATGAACACTAAATAAAACGGGATAGAGAGTAGATAGCAAACCAAAACAAAGCTGTAATAATCAATTTTTCCAAAAAAAAAAAAAAAACTGTCCTGCTAATATGATTCTGCCAACTAGCTTGTAATTTATACCAATTGCTTCACATATTTTTCCTTATTTTTATTTGAATTTTAGGTAATATAGCACCAACTATTAATTGACTTAGCTGTCAATAAAAGTATTCTAATTTTTTGTTTGAAAAGTCATTGTCAATTTGCCTTATTTTCAGGGTTTTAATACAGTTAGCCCTCGTTTTTTTTAATTTATAAATAATAATATTAAATTAAATTAAATTTATTAATATTTATTTTATTATAAATTTATATATATAATAATAATAAATATTAAACAGTATTAAATTAAACTGAATATAAATTAAAAAGAATAGGGTATGTTCATAAAAATTAAAATAATTTTGACACGTTATAAATTATTTATAAATTAATATAAATAATATAAATAATTATAAAAATATTATATATAGTAGTTATTTAATAAATATATAGTAATTATCTAGTAGTTATCTAATAAATATTTAGTAGATCGATATTAGATATATAGCAAATATCTAGTAGATCGATTACTAAATATTTATCATATAACTCTACATGATATTTTTGTAATTATTTTCTCTTGTTTTTGTTAATTTATAAATTATTTAATTAGTTTTACTTAATGGTGAATTTTGTAAATATTTTAGTGAGATATGCATATTTTTGACAATTTTCAGAGCATCTTTAGTAAACAATTCATTCTATCAATTATTTTGACATATAGGCAAAAATAGACAATCAATTAAAAAATGACTTTACACTAGATCTTCTATTTACTCTTTTCAATATGACATGTCACAATAAATGCTGTACAATACTATTTCATCTTAGCTTAATACATAACTACCCCTTAACTTAGCATTTTTTTTCAAGTGTCTCCCTCACCTTTTGACTGACTCTCTAAACCCCATGAACTTGACTTTTTTTTGCATCACATAGCCGCCCAAAACCCAAAGGCCCAATTTTGTTACAGAAACTGAAGACACGCGCAATGACATGGATGGGAGAAAAAAATTCTAAAATAATACCCCTCTTTTAACTTTCAATATTCTTAATTCCCTCTCCTTCTTTCACCCAAAAAATAATTTCGACCTTCTTGTGAATGTTCCAATTCATCCATCGTCATTGCTATCTTACCCTATCTCACTAAAATTTTCTACTTCTCTGATGAAAATCGAAGTCATAATCGCCAGTGTAACAACTCTTAAAGACCATAAATTTCAAATTTGAAAATCGCTATAGTCAAATGACCTGTTCCTACTGTCATCAGAAAAATCACAATAAAAAGGATTGTCGTAAGAGAAAAGCAGATCTAGTTGCACAGGTATAAGTGGCTTTCTGTATTTATCGATAATTTAATTGCGATTTTGTATTGAATGCTAGTGCTGTATTTTTTTGTGTTTCTCAGGGTGATGTTGAGAATCCTGGTTTACCTTCACTAGCTTCAGGAAGCAAGAAGGCAACAAGCAGTAAGAATAAAAGTAGCATCGCCTGTATCTGTAAAGAGAGTGCTGAGCCAGCAACTGGATATCAGGTATAACTTCATGTTGGGTTAGTTGGAGCGAGACTCTCATTGACTATACAATCACTACAAATAAATTACAGTAATTAACTACTGATGTATGATATTTTTCTTATGAAAATCAATGGCATACTTAGTATATACTAGGCTTAATGATTTTTACAGATTTGCAATCACTTAGATTCTCGTAAATCCATTTTGGAGGCTATATGCAATCTTTAAGAATTTGAGGCAAAGCTTGTGTTACTTTACTGCCATTTTAGAGCCAAATGCCATGAATGAGGTGTGGGTAGGATTCTAAAATAGCTTACTTGTTTGATGTGTGTGTGTGTGTTACAGCCTGCAAAGAAAAGAAATGTGAGTGCTAACAAAGAAAAAGAAGGATATGGTGTCTTTACAAGTGAAAGGACTGGTTTGGACTTGTGTGCAGGTACAAGAATTGTGTAATTTGTATTTTGCTATAAGTTAGTACAATATGTAATAGGTGTCCATTGTTTTTATATGCAGAACGGGAAGCCTGAGCAGAACAAAGTAATATCAACATGACCTGCAAAATTTAAAAGCTCAGCAGTGGTTACAGGAGACCTTGGATTCATTCCCAAGACTAGGAAATGGAAAGCAAAAGAAATTGCTACCCAAGTTGACTTGTTGAATGCAAGATCACAAAATATGATAAAGACAAAAAATGCTGCAATTCAGCTAAGGGAAAGTCAAAAGACATCTATTACAGCCACTGAAGAATAAAGAAGAAGAGCTGCAGCTAATAAAGCTGCTGCTGAAAAGATTTTAGCAAGCAAGAGGGCTGGAATTGTGAATCAAAAAGAGAGCAGCAACTAACCTTCAAGGAGGGTTACAAAGAATCAATTTAAGGGTGACAAATCAAGCTCACAACCAAGTCTACACAAATTTTGGAGGCCTTAGTGGATGTTTGATGTGTTTGTCTTTTGGAAACATGTATGTTGGGTAATTTAGTGCATCTATTTTGGGTTTTTTAGCCTCTGAAGCACAAAACTATTATAGTGCTTGGCATTTGGATGATTTGTGTATGTCTTTTAGATGAGTTAGCCTCTGAAGCACAAAATTGTTATAGTGTTTGGCTTTTGGATGATTTGGCCTCTTAGGCACATTAGGAATGATATAGTTAAGTTGTGTCTTTGCACAAACTGATGTACTATATTTCTTTACCTTAATGCATTAAGTATTGTCCATTTTGTTGCATTTGTTGTCATGTTTGAGTAATATTTTCCTAACTGAAGTTGAATCTTAGTTTCAACGACTCACTTCCCTAATAAATTATGCAAAATGAAACCAAAATGAAACCTTGTGCAAACTAAGTTTTTTCATTAATGTCTTCTTAAACATTTTACAACTACTGAAAAACTAATAAAACACATACACCAATTGCAACACGTAACTACAGATTTCAGAATATACGCCCTATTAAAACTCCAATTAAAAGGCACAAAAACGTCTTTATCCCCGTAACCACCTTCAATTTCGCCCCCTTCACTAATTTTCTTTAAATATTTGCAGATTACTTCCCTCCTATATCCGTCAACTAGAGGGCCAAACCATAGAAAAAAACCACAATCTCTTTCCCGCGTCTGCCATAAATAAATAGAATAGAAGAGATTAAATTGATTACCAGAAGAACATACACAATCAAGCACAAATTAAAATCCAAAAGTCACAAATTTTACATTTTAAATAAACAACTCACCCCATATTTTCTACAACCAAAAAATCCTCTACCGGAATTTGTATCGCTCCATGAAGCTTTCAGTACTGCAGTAACTTCACAGTTGCAGTCAGATATTTCAATTTCCGTCACGCCTTTGTCAATCAGTTTTTTTCAATTACAGACTTGTAGATGATAAAGAAAATTATTGAATGAAAACAATTTTATGACAGAGAACAAGTGAACACAAAGGGATGGAGAGGAGAAAATTATAGGATTACTTTTTTTGAAATAGGGTTAAGAAAAGGGGATAAATTTTTATAGATGAAGAATAAATGATGGATTACGGATTTGAAGATTTGGGGATAATTGCTGTCAGTGTTCTTCCCATTTTATGACCGCTCTGACTTTTCTTTTATATTTCTTTCACCCAAGCGCTTCTCATTTTTTATCTCTGCATGCTCATTGCCACATCATCTTTAGGTGGCTATATGATGTAAAAAAAGCCAAGTTTAGGGGGGCTTAGAGGGTCACCCAAAAGGTGAGGGGGGCACTTGAAAAAAAGTGTCAAGGGGTAGCTATGTATGAAGCCTTTCATCTTTTACATATAGACAATCAAATAGAAACTTACATAATTAATTTAATATTATTTTATTGATGAGAGAGACTATCTAGAAAATTATTTAATTTTTTATTTTTATTTTATTTTAAAAATTACAATAGAAGATCAAATAGGGAATTTATATTAAATACCTGGCTTTTTACACCCTTCTCCAATCTAAAGGTTGAGAATATAATAAAAGTTAATTAATTATTTTCTGACTCCAATTAAATACTCCATGATAAATTATCAACCCTTGGATAAGATGAAGGTGTAAAAAGTCAGGTGGTTAATATAAAATCCCATCAAATAAACAATCTACTATATATAGCTACTTTTAAAAATGTCTTGTCTATTTTACCACATCATCAATGTGATCTTCTATTCTACATGTCACATAATTCTAGAACCCATAATTTACTAAAGATGCTCTCAAGCTAATAGGTTTTTTTTTTTAATTTAAGATAATTTGGTTGATTTCCCGCTATTTCAATAAAATTTATAAAGTTGAAACCGTTAATAATCGAAAACAAACTCGCAACTATAAAGAAAAATAATTTACTCACCGAACCAACTTAGATATTGAGGTAACTACGTCGACAGTTGGACTAGTTCTTATGATTTATCCTCTCTCTTGCACTTGGATTGAGACATCAAGATTCAAGAGATATTAATTTGGCAAATTTGTCCATGTTTTGTGATTGATTCATTAGTTTTCCTTTTATAGTTTTTAAAAGGAAAAAAGGTCCCTTAGGTGTCCATTTAAAAACAGACACATAATTATGAAATATGGTGCAAAAAGTAAGTAAACACTTTGGGAGAAAAATCTAATGCATAATTGCCTTTACAAAAAATTCTTATCACAACGATTTCTGTATTTGAAAAACAATCTTAAATTGTCCCTAGCTCAAACATAAATTATTATTTTTTAAATCACTGACAAAAATATCAAAAAGCAAAATTTATGTAAATGTATTCGTATTAGCTTGTTTCTACAGATTCAAGGTAAATTGCATATTGTATGTATTCAAGGAGAAATAAAATCTATTTGGGACTTAACTATCCAATTTTAATACATTAAGAACCCAAAAGACGTGAAACATCCATTCCATCATTTACAATATGAAAATATATTGTTAACCGTGCATTAACAAGTAACTCTAAATTGTGCACTAAGTTATCATATTAAAATTGGATAAGTCAGATCTAAAATATTGTATACTATATAGGTCAAACATTAAATAGATAATTTCATAGGTAATGTATTAAAAGGACATTTAAGTTATAAAGCAAGATAAAAATTTATATTTAAGTCAATATAGTATAAAGGTATTATATAGAATTTTCTTTACATATTTTGTTTCATAGGTAACGCAGCTAAACGGCATATATTGTATTTGTTTTTTTAAAAATTTGTTTTATAAAGGACATGTATGAAAGGGCAGTAACAAGTGTATAAATTGGATAAGGAGGGATATAGGAGTTTCCCATCACAATTGGATTGCATCAAGGATCACCTCTAAGCCCATTTTTATTTGCCCTAGTTATGGATGAATTGACCACCAAAATATAAGACGACATCTCATGGTGTATGTTGCTTGCAGATGACATCTTATTGTTTAATGCGTTGGAGAGTAAAGGTTTTAAGTTAAATAGAAGTAAGACGGAGTATTTGCATACCAAGTTCAGCTTACGGAAGGGAGACGAAGGAGAAGTAAAACTAGGAGATACAATCCTTCTAAAAGCAGACGATTTAGGTATTTGGGCTCTATCTTCCACAATGAGGGGAAAATTGATGATGTAACTCATAGAATTAATGGAGAAGTGCTACCGGAGTCTTATGTGACAAAAAGATATATTTGAAAGTGAAAGGTAAATTCTACAGAACGGTGGTTAAGCCAGCCATGACATATGGGAGTGAATGTTGGGCTATTAAGACGCAACATATTCAAAGGATGAATGTGGCGGAAATGAGGATGCTTATGTGGATGAGTTGGCATATAAGGATGGATTGAATTAGAAATGGGTGCATCCGCCAAAAGACCGGTGTGGCACATATTGAGGATAAACTGACAGAAGGACGACTAAGGGGGTATGGACATATGCTGCGTATACCAATAGATGCTCCAGTTAGAAAATGTGAGAACTTAAGGACAGAGAGTAAAGGTAGAGGGAGAGGTAGACCTAAGATTACTTGTAGAGAAACTATTTCTAAGGATATGCGTTTGCTCGGTATGGACGAAAATTTGGCTTTTGATAGAGCTTCATGGCATCGAAAGATCCATATAATCGACCCCATCTAACGTGTGATTTAAGGCTTAGTTGGTTGATTGTTTTATATAATGTGAGTGGTATAATATTTATTTAATAATAATTAAAGAAAAACTCTTTTATTAAAAACAATATAACAATATAAAACACAATTATACGAAAATATAGGAAAATACCACCTTTATATGATTTTTCTTATTTACTAAACTTTTTATTTTTGAGCTTTGTATCACTTTTTAGGATTTTATTTTTCTCTTTATCATACTTATTTATTCCTATAGTAACAATATTTTCTCTCATATTTAATTTAATTTTTTCAACTTAAAATGATTATATCTCACAAACCGTCAATATTTTTCACATGAGTCTTTAGAATGTTTTGTTCGTCTTATTTTTATCTTTAAAACAACATCCATGGTGAATATTTTTGGAGCAAAAAAAATTATCGCAATCTTATACTAGTTATTTACTACCTTTATACCAGGTATAAGAGCTTTTTTAGCTTTAAAGAGAATAATTTTGCTCATGTTTTATGTTATTTACCAGGAAATAAATGAAAAATTTGTGATATAAAGAAATTATACCATTCTTATACCAGGTATAAGAATTCGCGAAAAAATGGTAAAACTGGTATAAGACTGCGATAAATTGTTTTTGCTCAAAAATTAATTAATATAGATTTCGTTTTAAAGATAAAAATAAGACGAACAAAATATTTTAAGTCTTGTGTTGAAAAAATTAACGGTATGTGAGATATGACCTTTTTAAGTTGCAAAAAATCAAATTAAATAGGAAGATTAGTTGTTGCAATGGGGATTCTTATAATTCGGGTAAAAGAAAAATTTAAAAATTAAAATCTTGTAATTAAGAAAAGAAAAATTTTTTATTATGGAATTTAAACTTAAAAATTCAAAATCTTATATTTAGCAAAATTATCATGTATTATAAAGATTGGATAAGTGGTACATTAAGTTTGGTGGATTGGGCTAAAAGAATGGATAAGGCCCTTCTTGTCCAAGCTCATCAAGCCAAGCCTATCCACTACTAATGGAATGATATTCGTTTGTTACCCTTTTTCTTTTGAAATTTGAGTGTTGAGAAGCAAGGTGAAATCAGAAGATTTGACAGAGAAAAGGGGAACTTTAATTTCAATTTTGGTTTGAACGATAGACAATAAAATTGGGATTTAAGGTTGAACTGTCTGGAAAAAGAATGAAAAATACAAGATGAAAGATGAATTCATTCATCATTGAATTAGGATTTAATCTATCAAAAGGAAATGAATTTGAATTTTGGAAAGTTAATTTTTTGGGAGGTGATGAACATGAACAGTATAGTTGATATAATTTATTTTTTTTATTCTGAAAATAAATGAATTCTGATTTTATCCTTGCTACGTCAACGATTTTAACGCCGTTATGGAAAAAGCCCTTTTTTGCTAACGTTTTCAACCACAATCCTTGTTTTAAAAAAAAAATTATAATTCTCTTTTTAAAAACAGTCGAAACCATAAGATATGTTTTTAAAATTTACCTTATTATATTTCTAGCTATTATACCGTTTATGTTTCATACCTTTACTCATAGTTATCCAAACTAGAGTAATCGAGTCGGAATTGTTGGTATGTTGAAGGACATGTTTCCTTTGATTATAATTTAATACAGTTTAGTTTAATTTAAATCACTTTAGCTTAGTGCACTTCAGTTCAGTTCAACTATATATAGTTATAAATTTATACTGAAATGAGTTCAGTTCAGGTCAGTTCAACTCAACTTAACTCACTTCAACTCAATTTAATTTAATTAAGTCAACTTCAATTTAATTTAATTCGACTCTTAAAAATTAAAAACAACGATACCTTAACAATGCTGCTTAAACATTAAAATTACGAAATATATTTATAATAATATTCAATTTTATATTTTGAAAACAATATTCCAAAACCTCATTTACATTCTTTTAAGCAAAAAAAAATTCTTGCGGCTACCGAATAATTAGGAATTTCACCCAACCCGCTCTAACTATACGCGGTATTTCAATTCAATATTTAACATTTTATTATCTTTATTTTTTTCTTCCCAATCCTCATTTCTTTAAAAATTCCTCCTAGTACGTATTTTTATTTCCCTCTTTGAAATCTGATTTTGATTTTTATTTTCATTTGATTTGATTTCGTTTTTGCAGGGATCATTTCGGAGGGGGAATTGAGGATAACCGGAAAAAAATTAATGGCCAACGAAACTGTCGCTTGTGGCGTTTCCAGCTGCGGCGGCAGTGGCGATGAGGCCGGAACACCGTCCCCCAATTGTAGGGTTAAATTCTTGTGTAGTTATGGCGGGAAAATCTTGCCTAGACTCACCGATGGTCAGCTCAAGTACGTCGGAGGCGAGACTCGTGTCATCGGCGTTCCTAGAGACATCAATTTCTCAGGTTTTTATTCTATTTCTATCTACACCTATTATTTAGGGTTTAATGAATCTACTAGGTTGAAATTTTAATTCTCGCCATTGTAATTCATGTTGATTTGGTCTTTTCCAGTTCTACCTATCAATTAACTGATAATGTTGTCGTTTGATTATTTCCGTTATGCGGTTTTAGTATGTTTAATCATTTATTGGTACATTTACATATCATTTATTGGTACATTTTCATCTAAATTTACTTCACAATGCTATCTTCTCTATTGCATATATGCTATCATGTCCATCGTTTTGATGGGGCAAATATTTACCCTTCTTTAGCTTTAGATTATAATGGACTAAAGCAAAATGACTCATTAAACTTCATGAACTTCTTTGAGCTTCTTTTATTGGGAGTTACAGATAGCTCTTGCAACTCCAATTCAGGGTCAATTGAAAACAACCTCTCTCTGTAATTACAGGGGTAAGGCTGTGTACACACGACCCCCTTGCCCCGCTTGTGCGGGAGCCTTGTTAGGCATTAGGATAATGTTGTTGTTGTTTGCATATATAGCCCACTTGTTGTCCCTCAGATTTTCTTTCCTTCAATCACATTGAAGAATGATAACCAATTTGTTTGGAGATTGAGTTAAGTTTCTCTCTGTGGAGTAAAGAATAACAACTAATGTTCTTATTATCATCCATATATTAAGCACTGTCCTTTTTATATGCTCGTATCTTAACACTGACTCGGAAGGAAAAAGTTGAAATTATGAGTTCAGTGATTTGATCTTCCATTCTGGTGAAGTAAATGTGGATACAAGTGTTCGAACTTGTCTACTTGTTAAAAAAAAATGCTTGAAGTTTCTTCTGATTCTAAAAGCCAAGTTGTTATGCTGTTGAGTTTTTGTATAAGTAGGCTTCTTTCATGATTTTCTCTTTTTGGTGGTATTATTTGGCTATGTCGTCTTTTGATGACCGAAAAAATTGAATTATGCAGCATTGATAAAGAAGCTTACTTCAGATATCGAAGGCAACATGGTCCTGAAGTACCAGCTAATACCTGAAGATCTCGATGTGTTGGTATCAGTAAGAAACGACGAGGATTTAAAGCATATGTTAGAAGAATATGACCGTCACGAAAACGGAGGAGCAGCCAAATTTAGAGCCTTCTTATTTCCTTCAACCCCTGTTGTACTTGAGAACCAAAATACCCCTACAGATCCTCAAGCAATAGAAAACCGTTACATTGATGCAATCAACAACACATTTCGTTCAAATCCCAATCCCGAACTTCCTTCTGTCACTGCAAATCGTCCTACATTTACAATCTCCGCTAGCTCTTCTCCTACAGGCTATTCCCCTGAAAGCAATACTGATCCCATACCCCATGAACAACCCTTTAAGAGTGGCTATCAGAATAGTAGACTCGGAATGCAAAGAGTACATAGCTCCCCGAGTCTCTATAATCTCGGTTCAAATCACCAACAAAGTAACAGCCATGGCAATCGCCATTTATATCAGCAACACCACTACCACCATCAACACCACCATTACAGTAGCCAATGTTCTAGACCGCCGAGTTCTGGGAGGGCGCCGGTGATTCCTTTGAATCAATGCTACTCGAATGTGCATAGTCTAGGAAGCTCGAATGCACATAATTGGAACTCATGTGGGCATAATATGATGGGAAGTGGAAATGCCAACTGGTATGGGCATTATGATGAACACCCGGGTTGTGGATGTAGGGCAACCGAAAGATTCGATAGTCTTCCGACCAGCCCTAGGAGTAGAATTCTGGAGTGAAAAAATGAAATAGATGCTAATTGGGTTACAAGTTGAGTTTTTATTTTATTTTTTGTGCTGATAACTTCTTTCTATACATATTGCTTTCTTGATAGGCACAGAAAAGAAAAGAGATACGAAAAAAGAATGTGAATATTTATAGTTTTGTTTCAGGGTTTGTTGTGTTGTTATAGTGTTGAAGTAGGGCTAGGATCGATGGATATCCCCTGTAAAGTGAGAAGGAATTTTGGAAAACTACACTTGATTGACAGTTTAAAGTTATGTTTGAGGGGTTTCTGTATAAGAAATTAAGTTTCATGTGTTGATGATCCGGTTATATTTCATGATTTGTTGAAGAAATTTCTACTAAAGTTGAAAATATGTTAGCTTTAGGAATTTGGTAAGCTGCTCTTAAAGTTGATCTCGGATACTTGAATAGAATTATATAATTTGACTTTGAATAAAATATTTTGGTCTTTTATATTAATTAATTAAAAATTATTTAATTTATTTTTTTAAAATAAAATATATTACTTTTAAAAAAAATTAAAAATAAAGCTTTTAAAAAAATTACTAAAAAAATTTAGCGCAACTGGTCGTTAATAATAATATTTAGAAGAGATAATTATGAAGGGACATGTGTTGTGTATAAAGAAAGATGGACCATCATGTATTTGAAAATGGCAGCAGCATTATCACTACATTGACTGCTGCTAAGGTGGACCATAATATTTCTCAATTTTGGTTTTTATCCATTTGACTCATTGTCTTTTATTTCTCCACACATTATATATAGAGAAATCCTTTTGTAAGGTTGACATTAATAGTTCGGATATAAATTGAGTTATTTATATAAATATATAATGCACTAAATTTTAAAATTTTGTTTACTTTGACTATAATTTATTTTAGTTCAATTCATATCATTTTACATAGTTATATATTTATATTAAAATAAATTTATTTTAATTTAATCAACTTCAGTTTAATTTTACTTTAAAAAGTTAAAAAAATAAGGTTAATATATATATATATATATATATGAAGAGATGACTGAAAATGGTTTAAATTTACAAGTTGACTAAGTTCTAATCGTGCATAATCTTTATCCATATTACAAACTCTCCTTATCACATTTTCATCATCAAATTTCTAGATATTTATCTTCTACTAATAAATGATAACTTCAATTATAATATGAAGAAACAGTCAGATACGTTCTTAACATTTTTGGCATTGTACACAAAATAATATAGAACAAATAGGTTGAGTTTCTTTAATTTTAACGTGTTACAATTAAATGGATACAATAATATATAGGGTAAACTTTAAAAAAATACTTTGTGGTTTCACTCATTTGTAAAATGGGGTCTGAGGAATTTTTTTTTACAAAATGGGATTAGTGGTTTTAAAAAATTTACAAAAAGGAGCCTTTGACTTCAAAATAGTGGTGTTACATTGAATATTTTAAATAATTTAATATTCTAATAATTTAACCTTATTATTTAAAAAATATACGTCAGAGTTTGAGTAATTTTTGGAGATTTTTTTTATTATTTATAGTTTGTTATCATAATTTAATTAAAAAAAATATTTACATTAGTCAAAAAATTTCAAATTTTTTCACTGATGTGTATTGTAATTTTAATAACTATCCCGCAAAAATTTAGATAAAAACGAAAAAGATTACATACTTTCGTGATATAATTTAATATTGATGATCCTTTATTTACAAATTTTTTAAAACCATAGACCCTGTTTTGTAAAAAAAATTCCATTTTATAAATGAATAAAATTATAAAATACTTTTTTAAAATTTACCCTAATTTATATAAGATGTAACAATAAAATTTAGGAAAATTTTTAATTATAATATTAGATTTATATTAATACTAAACATTCTATTGAAACTCAGTGTACAGATAATGTTTTTTTCTTAATAAGCACAGAGAACGTTATAGTACTTGTTCTGACTGTTAATCTTTTTGGAATTTTCCTCTATTTGAATTAACCTAATATAAAATTTCGAACCGGTAAAATTTTATATGAAATGATGATATTTAATAATTTTTTTATTTTATGAAGTAAAATTTATATATTATAATAATAAAAAGTGTATATGAGTTAAATATATAATAAAAAGGTATGTTTTGTATTTTTGTATTTATATTTTAATATATTTAATATTTTTTAATAAATTAATTAATTAAAGTAGAAAAATATTATTTTATTTTTTAATTAATATTTAATTTTTTACTTCATTATAATTAATGATAATGAAAATATTTAAAAATATTAAATAAAAAAAATTAATTAAAATACCTGAAGATGGAGTGAGGGTCCAAATAAAAAAAACATAAACGGGGCAAGAAAAAGCTAATTTTGAACACGTGGCGATCAGCCGACGAAGATTAACAGATGGACAGTGGACTGGTTACCACTACCTAACCAGCCTTTTTGAAATTGTCCAGATTCAAAAGCTATACTTTCCACGCTCACAGTCGCCTGAGCTACAGGAATGGGTCATTCAAGTTCAAAGGAAGGATCACCTGAACCAGACGAACTCTCTCACCGTTCAAGGTTCAAGAAGAAGCTCCGCCTCTTCCGTCGTTCTCCCGGTAATGGCTCCGCATCCGGCGGCGGTGGTTATGTTCTCAGACTCGCCTCTGCTGAGGATTTCGCCGGAATCGCTCTTCTCACTCTCATTAGTGTAGGTTTTATCTGTTTCTATTATTTTTATATGAAGCATGGCATTAGCTGACAGTTGCTGGATAATTATATAGGCGGAGATGAAGTTCAAAGACAAATGGATGACTTGTGTTTCTCTCGGGGAGCAGACTTTTCGTACGGAGATATCTGATCAGTTAAGCGTTTTCTTGCTTTCTAGTTGAAAAATACGCGTTTGATCTCGTGATCTGTAGTTAATCTTCTATTTGACCGGTATAGAATTGTTTGTTTCTTCGGGGATTAACTCACATTACTGAAGAAAGAATGCTCTAACCAACTATGTTTGATTTGAATATTCTTTTGCGATCCGGAGCTGGTTCCACAACAATCCTGTAATTTGAGGCTATATGAATGTCGGTAGACCAGGTGATGGCATCCTTTTTCTTGTTCAGGAGAAATTATTGACGGAAATGAGCTTTTGTTCTCTTTGTCCCACTCACTAACTAGCCAGTCCTACACGTTGAGCCTGAATTATTGCTTGTGCTTTAATTTGTTAGATGCCTATAGGCTTCCAATTGAAATAGAGATTTCTGAATGGTTGATCAAGACTTGGTGGGAGTGAAAGGGAGTGAGAGGCCATCCATAGCTCTGCATAATATGGTCTTAAGTCGCTTTTTAGTACAATCAGTAGTCTTTCAAATAATACAACGATAGTTCTCGTCTGCTTGATATGACTGATATCTGTAATTTGATATCCATGTTAACTTAATAACTTAGGTTAATCTTTATAATAATACTTCCTGAAAAACACGGTGACTTTTAACTTTTAAAACTTGACCGATTTTCTTTTACATACCAGCTGCTTCTAACTTTTGAACATGTTGAATTTACTTTACTCGTTTTTGTTTCTGCTGCAGGACTGAAAAGCCCATTTGGAAGTCAGTGAGTACTTTAACCTCTACCTCCCTGAAGTTGTCCCTTTTCTTGATATTTTTGGTTTATTTATCTTCTTGTCTTATTAATCGAAATGGCCAATCCATGTTGTCATATCATATGATTACTTACCATATGTCTACTTTTCTTCCTTCATGACTGTGGTTTTGGAGTTATAAATTTGAATTTGATAGAGTCCATAAGTGCCCTGGTTTCAATGCTTGAAAATATCTTTCTCATTTGTCGTCCTAATTTTCTGGACCACTAACATAATTATTATAACATTAATAAAAAAGTTAAGATTGCAAAGATATGGTTACTTTTCTTTGACAAAAATTGGTGACTTATACTTATTACAGTGGTTTGGGCTCCTTTTGCTTATTTCACATTTGTAAGACTTAGGAAGGTAGGAAACACAAAGCCCTTTCATCCATGTGAAGCAATTAGTTTTTGGACAGTTACGGGTGCAATGCAGATGCTCTTATCTGAATATTCTATTATTGTATGGGGTGATAGTAATGTGACAGTGAAATTGATGATAGGTTTTTCATCAACTGCACTTAGTCATTAATGAAAGTCTGCTATACTAGCATCCCGTATTCCATTAGTGTTTGTGATTATGGTGAAAAATGTTTGAGAAGTATCGGTATAGAATTTTGTGAGGGGAGGAAATTAACAAGAGCTATTTGTACCATAATTGCTGGAAACATGTGTTGGACATATATGTGCAGTTATGTATATGGGTAGATAAAAGGGACTGACCTGTTAGAAAAGATGTAATTTATGTTGGAAATCGGGGATTACTTGGATATTTCTGAAGTCGCGAAAACGCTGTCCATTTGAAATTTATTTGGTCGGTTTACCAAATTTTCAATCGGATAAAATCAGAAAAAGAATCAAGAACAAGAATTTTATTTGCAGTGAAATTTCAACCGAATTTTTCTGTGTTTTGCCAATATCGTTTTGGTGAAATAAATAGCCAAAACGTCAACAGACATGCTGTTTAGCAGCCATGTCTAAAAGATATGTTTATTCCGGGATTCAGTTGTGTCCAGCAGACACACTGTTTCGGTCCAAAAATTCTTTTTTTGATGAATTTTTCCAAAGGATGCGTGAGTTCAGGGATAAAAACCCAGCCCGGGGCGCTGCCCCAGGACCCCGCCAGAGGCTGCCGACCCTCGGACCCCGCACCCGAGGGCGCTGCCCCTAGACCCCCCAAATCGTAAACTGAACCCGAACAAGTGTGCACTCCGCACTCTCCAGACTTGTTCGGTGAAATGTCACGATCGCATTGGTCAAACTAGTTGATCCAGTTACACTAAAATATTAACAATCCTCCCCCATTTTAGTGTAATCCTTGATTAACTAACAAAATGACAACAAATAACAAACTTATGCATAAATGAAATATCGTGGTCTTAGTATATTACACATTCCAAATATTCGAATACCAAGGTGTCACTATGGATTGAACCTTAGTTATTCATTATGAATACATGAAGATAACATACACATAAGCAAAATTCTAAAAGTTCTAACTTGACACTATCTTTTACTAGCCTTGTGTCCTTATCTTTCATAAGCATATCAAGGCCAAACTTCATGCTCACATAGGTAGCTCTTTTACTCTTGCACCTGCATATGCAATTTTTCAAAAGAACTATTAAGAAGATAAACTTCAACCTCCTTTATCTTGCAGGTCTGAACACATACCTTGGGATGATGTTACTAATGTGTTCCAATCTGCAAATGTTAAGCTTTCCACATTGAATGCTACATCTAATGTCATATTAGATGGGAATTGGGTATCTCAACATGCGAGATTTTAGATGGACTTTAATCCCATCCCCATAGCCGATTTGTGCACAAGATCTCTTCTTAACCCTTTGGTTAAATGATCGGCTAAATTTTGCTCAGTTTTTATAAACTCTAGTGATATGACACCTTGCATGATGCGTTCCCGAATCATGCTATGTCTAACACTTAAATGTCTAGATCTGCCCTTAATACTTATCTATAAGTATTGGCCAAGGCAGCTTCACTATCACACCTAATAGATATAGGCGATATTGGTTTAGGCCACAATGGAATATCATAAACGAGTTCTCTCAGCCATTCAGCTTCTTTACCAGCTGCTGCTAATGCAACAAATTCAGATTCCATTGTTGAATCAACAATACAAGTATGTTTCTTCGACGCCCAAGAGATAGTGCCTCCCCCAAGAAGGAATACCCATCCACTTGTGGAAGAACTATCTTCTTCATTAGATATATAACTTGCATCTGAATAACCCTCGAAAACTGAAGGAAATCCGGTATAAGTCAAACCATAATCCTTGGTTCCTTTTAAGTACTTGAATACTCGGCTTAAAGCTTGCCAATGGTGTGAACTAGGATTACTAGTATACCTACTAAGTTTTCCAACAGCAAAGGCTATATCAGGCCTAGTGCTAATCATGGCATACATAAGACTGCCAATGGCTCTCGAGTATTCAAGTTGAGATACTGCAACACCTTTATTAGGCAGAAGCTTAAGACAAGGATCTAAGGGAGTGCTAACTGGAGAACAATCCTTGAAATTGAATTTATTCAAAATCTTCTCAATATAATGAGCTTGGGAAATTGAAATAACGTTGTTCTTCCGCTTAATTCTTATACCAAGAATCACCTCAGCCTCCCCCAAATCCTTCATTTCAAAACTAGATGACAAGAATTTCTTCATTTCATCAACTTGATTTTGGTCAGTACCAAAAATCAACATGTCATCCACGTATAAGCAAATCATAGCTCCTTTACCAGAAGGATCAAACTTGCTATATACACATTTGTCCGCTTGGTTGATATGAAAACCGTTAGACAAAACCACATCATCAAATTTTCGATGCCAAGTTGTTATGGTCCCGGGATTGGGATCGAGTTATGGGCTTTTTGTTAGTAGAGGTGGAGGGTGTTTGTGTCGGTGAAGAAGTGAATTTCTTCTTACGACCTATTTTGGAAGAACGTAAGGCTCGATTAGAGGGAACCTTAAAACCTCTGAGTTAAAGTACTCAAAACTATATTTGATTTTCAAGCTTAATTCTTCATTAATGTTTCTGAAATTTATACAGATTGTGTAACCCCTACTCCTACATCAACTAAACCATGACTCAATAATGGAGACTTCTAATAACTAAATAACTGAAATTGAAAAGAAAGTGGACTCTAATTACGGAGACTGAAAATAATGCATAAAAGATAATTAAACCAACCACTAAGTTGGTTGAATTGGTCAACCCTCTATCCTGTTTCCCACGTTCTCATATCAATTCTTCCCGACCCCGAAGAAAGCTTGTCCTCAAGCTTGATTGTTGAGTATTATTGCATCTGAGTCCTCAACAAATCCTTCCCCTTCTTGCAAGTCAATCCAAAACAATTTCTTGCATTGATGGCCTCGCATAAATGGTTCATCACAATTGAAGCACAACCGTTGCTTCCTTCTTTCTTCCATTTCTTCTCGCGTGAGCCTTTTTACTGGACGATTGGTGTGCGAATCTGCAATTGGTAAGCTGCATTTGGCATCTCGATTGGCAGTTATCTTGGGAAATATTTTCCTTTCGTACAATCGAGACATGCTCATTGCGGTTACAAGGCCATGTGGTTGGTGGAGCTCAACTTCAACTGAAATGGACTCTTGCAATCCACTTAGATACAACTGGATTTTCTGATTCTGAGTTAAATTTCCAGCCCTTGAAACTAACACTTCAAATTTGTTTTGATACTCAGCTGAACCCGTTTGCTTGAGCTTGGCGAGTTCCCCCAATTTGTTGCTTCTAATGGGAGGACCAAAACGCAGATTGCATTGATTAACAAAATCTGTCCAATTGGGATCTGGAATATCTTGTACCATTTGTAAAAACCATAATTGAGCAATTCCCTCTAAATGATAAGAGGCTAAGCTTACCTTTTCTTCCTCGGGTGTCGATTGGTGCCGGAAAAAGTGTTGACAACGGCTAATCCAACCCAAGGGGTCTTCTAGCCCATTGAAACGAGGAAAATCAAGTTTTGTGAATTTTGGTACAACTAAGTGTCCTCCAGAATTTTCAGATGTTTCTGCCCCATAAATTCCTTTGTCTTTCCTTGTTTTTGTCTGACTTTCGGCACTTGAAGATGCCACAATCCCTTCTTTGTAGATTCCAAGTCGAGAGTCATGGCATCCAATTTGGCGTGAAGCTGCTCAACTTTCTCATTACGGATTTGATTGGCTTGCTGTTCGGATTTGAGTAAGTTGAAGAGTTTGTTAAGCTGTTCTCGAGTCGATTCACCCATAACTGCTGGCTCTGGTACCAAGTTGTTATGGTCCCGGGATTGGGATCGAGTTATGGGCTTTTTGTTAGTAGAGGTGGAGGGTGTTTGTGTTGGTGAAGAAGTGAATTTCTTCTTACGACCTATTTTGGAAGAACGTAAGGCTCGATTAGAGGGAACCTTAAAACCTCTGAGTTAAAGTACTCAAAACTATATTTGATTTTCAAGCTTAATTCTTCATTAATGTTTCTGAAATTTATACAGATTATGTAACCCCTACTCCTACATCAACTAAACCATGACTCAATAATGGAGACTTCTAATAACTAAATAACTGAAATTGAAAAGAAAGTGGACTCTAATTACGAAAACTGAAAATAATGCATAAAAGATAATTAAACCACCCACTAAGTTGGTTGAATTGGTCAACCCTCTATCCTGTTTCCCACGTTCTCATATCACAAGCTTTCGGTGCTTGTTTCAATCCATTTAAGGATTTCTTCAACTTGCATACCTTGTTTTCACAACCTGACACAACAAACCCTTCCGGTTGTTTCATATAGATTTTCTCATCTAATTCACCATTTAGGAATGCAGTTTTAACATCCATTTGATGAATTACAAGGTTGTGTATAGCTGCTAGAACTATCAACAACCTAATAGTAGAAGTCCTTGCAATAGGAGCATAAGTATCAAAGAAGTCAATTCCTTCTTTTTGCCTAAAGCCTTGGATAACCAATTTGGCTTTATACTTATCTATGGTACCATCCACTTTCATTTTCCTTTTGAAGATCCACCTATTTCCTAGTGGTTTACATCCGGGTGGTAAATCAGCAAATTCCCATGTATTATTGTGCATGATAGAGTCGATCTCATCCTGGATTGCTTCTTTCCAGAATGCAACATCTCTTGAAGCCATAGCTTCATTAAACGTTTTTGGATCCTCTTCAACAACCAACCAACCAACCAACCAACTAAGCCTTAAATCCTACGCTAGGTGGGGTCAGCTATATCGATCTTCCGACGCCATGAAGCTCTATCAAAAGCCAAATTTTCGTCCATACCGAGTAAACGCATATCCTTAGAAATAGTTTCCCTCCAAGTAATCTTAGGTCTACCTCTCCCTCTACCCTTACTCTCTGTCCATAAGTTCTCACATTTTCTAACTAGAGTATCTATTGGTCTACGTAGCACATGTCCATACCACCTTAGTCGTCTTTTCTCAGTTTATCCTCAATATGTGCCACACCAGTCTTTTGGCGGATGCACTCATTTCTAATTCGATCCATCCTTGTATGCCCACTCATCCACCTAAGCATCCTCATTTCCGCCACATTCATCCTTTGAATATGTTGCGTCTTAATAGCCCAACATTCACTCCCATATGTCATGGCTGGCCTAACCACTGTTCTGTAGAATTTACCTTTCACTTTCATAGGTATATTTTTGTCACATAAGACTTCGGTAGCACTTCTCCATTTCATTACATTAATTCTATGAGTTACATCATCATCAATCATCCCCTCCTCGTGGAAGATAGAGCCCAAATACCTAAATCGTTTGCATTTTGGTACGATTGTATCTCCTAGTTTTACTTCTCCTTCGTCTCCTTTCCGTAAGCTGAACTTGGTGTGCAAATACTCCGTCTTACTTCTACTTAACTTAAAACCTTTACTCTCTAACACATTTATCCACACCTCTAGCTTCTTGTTAACCCCTTCCCTTGATTCATCAATCAATACGATGTCATCCACAAACAACATACACCATGGGATGTCTTGTATTTTGGTGGTCAACTCATCCATAACTAGGGCAAATAAAAATGGGCTTAGAGATGATCCTTGATGCAATCCAATCGTGATGGGAAACTCCTCTGTCACTCCTTGTCCAGTTTTAACACTTGTTACCGCCCCTTCATGCATGTCCTTTATTAGGTTTATGTACTTTACATGAATAACTGTTTTCTCCGGTGCCCACCAAAGTACTTTCCTCGGCACTCTATCATATGTTTTCTCTAAGTCAAATGAAAACCATATGAATGTCCTTCTTCTCCCTATATATCTCCATTAGATTTCTCAGAAGAAAAATAGCTTCAGTCGTGGACCTACTAGGCATGAAACCAAATTGGTTTGCGGAAACCTTAGCGATCATCCTAAGACGGTGTTCAATCACTCTCCCAAGGTTTCATTGTATGACTCATCAGTTTAATACCTCGATAATTAGAGCAGTCTTGTATATCTCCTTTGTTCTTAAATATAGGTATAAGGGTGCTTCTTCTCCACTCGTTCGGCATTTTCCTCTCCCTATATATAGAGTTAAATAGTTTGGTTAACCAAACTATTCCCTCATCTCCAAGGCAATTCCATGCCTCGATCGATATGTTATCTGGCCTACATGCTTTCCCTACCTTCATCCTTTTCAGAGCTTCCTTCACTTCATTATGCGTAATTCTTCTTGTGTAATTTAGGTTTTTCTCAACTCCGCTTACCTCCAATCCTGCAATGTCATCTTCCTTTCCATCATTGAATAACCGATCAAAGTAGTTTCTCCATCTCTCTTTGATCTCTCTATCTCCTAACAAGACTCTTTGTGTTTCATCTTTAATGCATTTGACTCCATTCAAATCCTTTGTCTTCTTATCCCTCAATCGAGCTAGCTTGTATATGTCTCTCTCCTTCACGTGTTCCTAGCTTTTGGTACAAGCCTTCAAAGTATTTACCTCGTGCTTGACTAACAGTCTTCTTAGCTTCTTTCTTAACCCTCTTGTATTTCTCAAAAGCCTCACCATCAGTTGCTTTTGGTAACATCTTATACCAATACCTCTTCTCCTTTATAACATTTTGAACCTCCTCATTCCACCACCATGCATCCTGAGGGCAAGGTCCTTGTCCCTTAGAAATCCCTAACACTTCACTTGCTACTTTGCTTACACGTTCTCCCATTACTTTCCATATTGAGTTTGTGTCGATTTCCATATATCCAAATCCTCCATCTAATACCTTTTTCTTAAACTCCAACATCTTGATACCCTGAAGGGCCCACCATCTAATCTTTGGTTCCCTATATTCTTTTCTCTTTCTCCAAATATCCATTTTCTTGTTGTCCAAGACTAATAGCCTATGTTGAGATGTTAGCGCTTCTCCCGGAATAACCTTAGAGTTGAAAGTGATCTCCAACCTCATCCCTTGATCCTTCAACAATAAAACAATATTGATATTGATTCTCAACCTCATCCCTTGATCTTTCATTCAACAATAAAACATTATTGATACTGATTCTCAACCTCATCCCTTGATCCTTCAACTAAATAAAGTTGAAAGTGATCTCCAAAAGATTTAGCTTTTCTAACTGTAGTACTTTTCCCAGATGGTCCAGGCAAGGAAACATTTCCACCAGATAAACTTTCAGAATGAACTGAGTTCTCACTACATGAATTCTGAATCATGTCTCTTGGTCTAGATATAGATGTAAATCTATCTTCATAAAAAACAACATCTCTTGACTCTACAACCGAGTTTACAGATACATAGTCATTAGATTCTATTACATAGAACCTATATGCATGGGAATGCTCTGCATACCCAATGAAGATACAATCTATACCTCTTTCACCCAAGTTTCGTCTTTTCGGTTCAGTGATTCTTACCACTGCTCTACAACCCCAAACTCTCAGAAAACTCAACTTTGGTGGCTTTTTAAACCAACATTCATAGGGGGTAATTTTATTCCTTTTATTAGGAATTCTATTTAATAAATAACAGGCCGTTAGCATAGCCTCACCCTAGAATCCTTCACTTAAACCTGAATAGGACAACAAAGAATTAACCATTTCTTTCAAGGTTCTATTCTTCCTTTCAGCCACAACGTTTTGTTGTAGGGAGCTGTGGTTTGATGTATTATATCAGTAAATTGAAAATATACTGGATCATAATACTCACCTCCCCTATCAGTACGTAAACTTTTAATGAAATTACTTTGATGTAACTCTACCTCTTGTTTATAGATTTTAAATTTATCAAGAGCCTCATCCTTTGCATGCAATAGATAAACATAACAATATCTGGATGCATCATCAATAAAAGTAATAACGTACTTTTTATTTCCTATTGGAGGCGTAGAGTGAAAATCGCACAAGTCACTATGTATTAGATCCAATACATTAGTCACTCGGTTAACATTCTTAAAAGGTTTTCTGGTTATCTTTGTCAACATACAAGTTTTACATTTCTCACGATTTAAATCAATGGCAGGTATAAGGCTCATTTTAGACATATTTTAATGTACATGTCCTAGTCTAGCATGCCATAATTCTGATTTATTCAAATTTTTACTATCACTAGAAGAAAGCATAAAAGAAGATTGATCACTAAAAGAAACTTAAATATTTAACATAAACATACCATTACATAATATCCAAATCCTACAAAAGTATCATGTTTCGACAAGATATACTTGCCACTTTCTTACACTTGTTTGTACCCACAGTTATTTAATACAACACCAGACAACAGATTCTTTCGAATCCCAGGAACATACAATACATTACTTGAACAAATACATTTTCCAGAAGTAAAGACAATATCCACTTTTCCAAGTCTTTTGATTGGTTTAGTCGCAACATTTCCCATCTTTAATATCGATCCATCTTTGATTGGTTGAAAATCTTTGAACCAACGAAGATCCTTACAAACATGACTTGTTGCACCCGAATCAATCCACCAAACAACATCATCATCCTGCACATAAATGCTTAAGATATTAAAGACACATAATTCTGATTAGAGTTACAATTTTGCATTAAAATTTGACCTTGTTGCTTTTCAGGATCCTTAGATCCACTCGAACCAGAATTGTTCTTCCCTTTACCAACTCGGCAATCCTTCTTGAAATGACCAGGTTTGCCACACTTCCAAGACGCCACTTTAGGCTTCTTGTTGGAGAACTTATTGTTGTTTCCTTTAAACTTGCGTGTACTACCTTTGTCACTGTTTGGATTCTTAGAAAATCCACCTTCTTCAACCATATTTATAGAAACAGTACCAACTTGGTTCTTGCTCTTAGGATTATTCTCAATCTCTTGAGCCCTTAAGGATTCTTCGATCCTAAGATGACTGCCAAGTTGAACCAGAGTCAACTCTTCTTTATTATGTTTCAATGTATGCTTGAAATCTCTCCAAGATGGTGGCAGTTTGTCAATGATACTAGAAACAAAAAATGGATTCATCCATCTTCATATCATGTTGAACAAATTGTCACAAAATCCTTAATAATTCTTTATATTGTTCCATGGCAGGTCTAGTATCAACCATCCTGTAATTGATGAAATTACTGACCAGAAACTTCTTGCTAGAAGCATCATCTGCCATATACTTTGATTCTAGAGAATCTCATAGTTCTTTTGCAGATTCAATGTTTTGATATATATCGAATAGGGAATCAGACATACCATTTAGAATGTGCCCACGACAGATGTAATCATCATTCTCCCATTTGCAGCGCTTCCTTGTCTGTTCCACAGTTTCATTCTCTATGATTTCTGGCATGGGAGTACTCAGAACATAAACCACTTTCAGTGTTGTCAACAGAAAATGCATCTTTTTCTGCCATCTTCGAAAATCCTGATCCTCAAACTTATCCAGTTTTGCAAACTTACTGGACATCTCTTAACAGTTTCAGCATTCGACATCTTCAGAAAAAATAAATTTCAATCTTTGTTGGAAATCGGGGATTACTTAGATATTTCTGAAGTCGCGAAAATGCTGTCAGATTGAACTTTATTTGGTCGGTTTACCAAACTTTCAATCGGATAAAATCAGAGAAAGAATCAAGAACTAGAATTTTATTTGCAGTGAAATTTCAACCGAATTTTTCTGTGTTTTGCCAATATCGTTTTGGTGAAATAAATAGCCAAAATGTCAACAGACATGCTGTTTGGGGTAGCAGCCATGTCCAAAAGACATGTTTATTCTGGGATTCAGTTGTGTTCAACAGACACACTGTTTCGGTCCAAAAATTCATTTTCTGATAAATTTTTCCAAAGGATGCGTGGGTTCAGGGATAAAAACCCAGCCCGGGGCCCCGCCCCATGACCCCGCCAGGGGCTGCCGCCCCTTGGACCCCTCACCTGGGAGTGCTGTCCCCGGACCCCCCAAATCGTAAACAGAACTCGGACAAGTGTGCACTCCGCACTCTCCAGACTTGTTCGGTGAAATGTCACGATCGCATTGGTCAGACTAGTTGATCCAATTACACTAAAATATTAACAATTTATGCTGACCAATGAGATTTCTCTTCGTTTCTTTTTCTGTTTCTCATCTCCAATGTGTTTGAATTGTATGTGTTGCATACTTTCTCCCTTGTTCATTACATTTTAGTTTGATATGTAGTTCGTGTAAAGTAGCTTTGCATTCATGATTTGGTGGTCCATCTGATAATGCTCTCTCTCATTCTTATGAATTTTCTGCCTACTTCTGCAATGGTTTTTGCTGCTTCTTCACTAGCTGTACAAGTGAAACATGTGGTGCCAATGTTGTAGCAGTGGGCTTCCAGATTAGAACTAGAATGCTTATTATAGAAAAAGATGTTAAACCAAATGTTTAGAGCACCTGTCCCAGGAACTGGTAACAGCTAATATTTGATGATGTATGCTCTGCTTCTATGATATAGACGAACTTATTTTATTTCCTTCAGTCGATTCAAACTTGAGGATAAGTTAAAATATCCTTGAAATCTCAATCGAAATAATAATAACTTGTTTTTCTGTTGTTCTCTATGTAAGTGCTGGCTTTATGGCAAGATGCTTCCTATCTTCAACTAGCATTCTTTTAGCATGTGCTTTTTGAGCCATAGTGTTATTTATACTGTGTGACTTAAATCTTTTTGGAGACGAACATGGTTGATAATCAAGCATCTGCGAGGTTAAGTAAATGTTACCGATTGTGCCCGTATGAAATTTATGCTCATGTTTCTTTCACAGGAAAAGAAACTTCTTTTGGACAGAAATGGGCCTCATGTTGCTAGGATCTCTGTATTTGAGGTAAGTGTAGCTAATGTCAATTTGCAGATTTTTCTTAAGTCTGTACTATGAAATAAATTAATTTTTTGCTGCAGACGAATAGAATAAAGAAGAATAATCTCATAGGCTACTGTGAGATTGATCTACTCAAATTTCTAACACAGGTGAGCTACTTGAACATTAAATAATACCCCCCTCGTGATTTCTTTATCATCAGCTTGGTATCATTAAAGTATTTTACCACAAGAAAATGAGAAAACAATTGGGTAAGGGGCTAACTTATATATTGAAATTCAGTTCACATGAAAAAATCACTTTTAGGTGGCTCACTTATTTATTTGGCATAAGAATTTGAGCACTTGCTTCCTCCTGCACTCTGCCTTTCGTTTTCTGAGTCATCTCTAGCTGGGTCGATAACCTTGATTTGATGAAAGGTATGCAACATTCATGATTGTCAAAGATGAATATTCTAGAGTATATTCAGGAATCTTCAAATAGTAACTATTTGATGTCTTAGTATGAAAATGAATTACATTTTTACATTGATCAACTCTGTAGCGGAACTGGTCAATAAATCTATAAGTAGAATGGCTAAGAGCACTGCAAAAAATGGATTCTGGAAGAGATTAGCTTATGCTTTTGAGTCATTCTGTTGATCACTTGTTTAACTGGTACAAACTCAATAGTAGCATACTATTAATTAGTTTTAGCTAGTGAAAAATAGGCCCATTCTGTTCTGACATATGAAATTTGCGTCTTTAAGCTGTATCATGACAAGGATACAAAATCGTTCCATGGTGTACTTTTTTCTCTGCCCTTTGGGTTTAGTCCTTTAAAATATAATTGCTTTTTTCGTGATATCTCACCTCATCATGTTCCAGGTTTGGCATGATCTTAATGCAAAGTTTAGACTTTTGGATTGCCTTCTTATTCACCTTGTTAACTTCTTGAGTAGTGTTCTTTCTTTTTCTTTTCTTCAGGAATCAGATTCAGAGTTTGAGAATTTTGATCTCTTTGATCCTTCTTCATCAGATGTCGTGGGGAGAATCTCCCTATCATGCTCTGTTGAGGTTTGCAAGAAGCAACCTACAATTCATTTCAGTTGATGAGACCTGAATAATTTTGAACTTCATCTCAAAATATTGACAGGATCCAGTTGAAACAGAAAAACGTTTTGCACGACGCATCTTGTCGATTGTGGTATGATTTACATTTTATATCTTGTAGGCCACTGTGTCATTCAGATTTTTTTGTTATATTTTCAGAGTTTTTATTCACTCCACAGCCAGTAAAATGATCAGAAATTTTTTGGGAGGGATGGAGAGTAGTTGAACAAGGATCAAACCCCATGGTGTTCTGATTGGTTAAATGCATACTTTCATGGGTTACTTTAATTTTATTTTGTGTGACGGAGTTACAGTCGTTAAATGTTGAATAGTTTATATAGATCCAAATGTTTTTTAGCTGAACATTCATAAATTGTATTTCATATCAAGTTCACCTCATTTAGGTCAAGCAAATGGTTAGGTCAAGCAAATGGGTCAAGTAGTTGTGTTTTTTTGTTGTTGTATACAATATATAATGTTGAGAGTTCAACGTCAGCATGACCTACTATCTGTCTAAACCCAAATACTAATCTCCCACCTTATGCATTCACCTCCACCAAGCTTCTCTTTGATGATTTGACATTTCCCCTGAATTTTCAAACAATTGATGGTAGTAACACTGCCAAAACTGACTGTTAAGAGTGTCTCAAAATTTAGATATATATAATTTTTCATCGAGTAGAAAGAACAACATAAATATTTCAGGAATAATCTTTTTAGTACTTACTTTTTATTACTTCTGTCTTCTGGTCCCTTGTACCATCATAGGATTACAATGAAGATGGGCAACTTTCATTCTCTGAGTTCTCCGACTTGATCAAGGCTTTTGGCAACCAAGTGGCAGTTATTAAGGTTTGCCACAATAACTTTTGTATCTTAATATTTATGGTATTTTCTATGACATAAGCTGCATGAATCTGGATCTATTTAAAAATTTAAAGTTTCCAAATTTTAGAGATTGTGTTTGTGCTCTCTGATTTTCCTGAGCTGTTGTATTTAATTATAAGCATGTGGAACTTGCTGATGGTATTTCCTCTAGGTGTACTTATTTGTGTATGTTTCAATACAATGTATTAGAGTTTTAGCATTCACATCTGAAGGCTCATCTTGCCAAACATTTGATAAAAGTGCAATATATCTTAGAATCTTGCTTTGTAGATATAATTTTCTGAGCATTATGTTTACCTTGTCTACTAGAAAGAGGAGATTTTTAAAGCTGCTGACAAGAATGGGGATGGTGTTGTGAGCATGGATGAATTGGCTGAGCTTCTTTCTATTCAACAAGAAAAGTAAAAATCATCTAAACTTAGAGGCAGTAAGCTTGAAATTTGAATGCTTTTTTCTAATGCCTAGATTATTTTTGTCCAAACATCAGATGATAATTAATCCTTGCTCCCCATGCATTAAGGTGTGGGTTAGAATTTAGCAAAGGTTTGCACTGAAGAAAAATCTGTTTTACTTTCTTCTGAAATCTTAAATGGTTTTGGTGTTTTTGCCATAAACTTTCCAATAAATCCCTTTACAATTGTTCCATTTCACCATTAAAAATTTTGTTTTTATTTCCTTTTCTTTTTGTTACTTAGTAAATCACATGAAAGTTTCTTTACACCACATCTGAAGTCTCTCAGCACACGCTACCTCAGAGTTCATGTTTTTATGGGAAAAAACATGGTTGTTTTTACTGGATAACTCACTACGATAGTTTGGAATATGTATGAGCATGAAGAAAGAGCTTAACTGTGATGTTGATGTGGATGCTGATTGAATATGCTTATAGCATTGGTAACGCTTCATGGAGACAGTTGTAATAAAGGCCTACTTTTTTTACTTTATTTTACCTTTTTTGTCTCTTTTTTTTCCTTCTATTTAGTTTGATGTAGTGGGGCAGGAAGAAATATATCCTTTCTTGAGCTTGACATTATATTAGTCAGTGATTCAATTTCTTGGCATATATCTTAGTAGTATATTATGTTTGGTTTTTGTTTTGCAGAGAGCCTCTTATTTCCTGCTGTCCTGTCTGTGGCGAGAGTCTTGAAGCTTTTGATAGGTTAAATACTGTGGTTCACTTGAGCCTCTGCTTCGACGAAGGGACAGGAAACCAAATTATGACTGGAGGATTTTTGACAGATAAAGAGGCTTCATATGGGTGAGAGCACTATTTATTTGTTAGCACTTGATATATTTCTCCTCATGGTTAGGTATTTGTGATGTTTGTGTTTAAAAAGCTAGTTTCGACCATAATCTGTTTAGGTGGATGTTCAAATTGAGTGAATGGGCACACTTTTCATCCTACGATGTTGGTTTAAACTCTGGATCCAGTGCTTCACATATTCTGGTATTTTTCTTATAATTCTTGTGGATATCTCTCATATCCTGTTTCTTTTTTTGTTATCTTCAGATACTCTCATTACCTTTAAACTAATAGCTTGTTCTGGGAACAACCGTGACATATGCGTCAAATTTGCTCATTACCTTTAAACTGTTTGCTTGTTGCTTCAGGTGTTTGATAGGATAACAAAGAGACTAGTGGAGGAGTTGATTGATGGAAAGATTGTGATGTCAATGAGAGCACTTTACCAATCAAAGATAGGACTTGGAATTATGAACTCAGGTATATGATACCCTTAATCGAATATCAAAGAAATAAAACATTTATAGAGGAACTTTATCCCGTCCTTTATCAGCTATACATCTGAGTATTATCCATGGGTTTACTGTACCATTAAACCAATGCTGCTTGTCAATTACTAAATCATACTATACCTAACGTTATCCTCATGGTTATGATTAAGGAAAAGGTCCTAAGTGAACAGTTGAACATCAATATAAGAATTCGTAGAATTGCTGTTGTGAAGATAGTTTACTCTCTTTCCAGTCTTTTTTCATGTGGTGACCTATTTTGGTGCAGGGGCTAAGCAATTGCTACAAAGTATTTCAGAAAAGCAGGGAAGGAAAATGAACTCTACTGAATCTGCAAATGAAATTCCAAAATTTCTTGAATTTTTTAAGGTATAATATTCCTGCGTAGTAGATCAGGAATGTACTATTTATATTGAGGTTGAATTAATATTTAAATATTTCTAAGTGTTAGTTGCACTAGGAAGCCTGAGATAATTGTTCTGTTTCATTTTTGAGCTGCTGCTAGACTATTATCTGCTAAATGTAAGTTTATGCAATCTAATAAATAACAAATAAAGACTTAAGTTAACTTGAGTGTTTTCCATAAATAATTTTTCATGTTTTTAGCCTGATGAGAAAGGCTTCATCTAATCATATCCAAATTGTTCGCATTTTTTTCTAAAGCTTATGGAAAAGGTCTTCGTCTTCAAAGAGCTACAGTTGACTGTTCTGTCTTTCTTGGATATAAAAGCATTAATTATGTCAGTTTAGGAGGGCTTCTTAAGGCTTAGGACCAAGGCGCAAAGTTTGAAATTAGGTTTTTATTATGATCCATTTCCAAATACAGAGGACCCTTGAAAAAAAGAGAAGTTTACAGTAAGTTTGGATACTGTTAGAGAAATGAGGAAAATGTAAGCCATCTCTACCTATAGACATCAAACAAGCATTTATATGTTACAACAGTATGTGGCAGTTGATATATGATTTTGGTTATCTCTATGTTCGTTAGGCGTCTTGGAATCTTGGTTATTCTTGGAATATGTATTCTCTAGATTTTTTTCACTGGTCGCATAAGGGGTAACAGCACTTTGCTTATGGTTGGCATGCATTAATTTCATTTCGGACTTTTGGTCTTTATATAATGAGCTCTTGTGTTGAATAATATCTATTTCATTACTCGTCGTTGTTGATAGACTTGATTAAGGATTTTTCAGTTCTAGTTTCATGTCAACTGATATATGGGTTTATCAAATTAATTGTACTCACTTGTGGTGGTGTAGGATCAAATCAATTTGGCCGAAGTCAAGCTCCCGTTGGAAAGTTTTAAGGTTAATAAAAATATAGTATTGATTCATTGATTTGCATTGTGATTGAGCTCAAACATCCTTTTTTTCTGGACAATGGAAGTCCACATGGTCTATCTTGCCAACTGGCATGGAAGCCATGCTTTTACAAGAAAAATAATGATATCAATTGCTTCTCATTAATTTCAATTTAGTCTTGCCTGTAGAGGGAGGCATTAAATTTGTAAACATTGCTGAACCTTACCGATCTCTTAACCTTGAACATGCAGACTTTCAATGAGTTTTTCATACGGGAGTTAAAGCCAAGTGCAAGACCAATTGCTTCCCCTGAACATGAAGAAGCTGCTGTATGTGCAGCTGATTGTCGTCTGATGGCATTTCAAAATGTCGAAGATAGTACAAGATTGTGGATCAAGGTTAATCTTTATTTTTAATGTGATATCACCTCAACAGTATTGATTACTAGTAACTTTTCATACAAACAGACGTAAAAACACTTAAATAATCCTTAATAGGTTTTCTCTTTAGTGGATTCCTTGCTATGGTAATTATGTAAACGTCGCTTGTGCAAATTTTAGGGCCGAAAGTTTTCTATTCAAGGTCTGCTGGGAAAGGAAATAAGCTCTACTGCTTTTATTGATGGATCTGTTGTCATTTTCCGATTGGCACCACAGGTATATCTTCACTTGAACCTGACACGTATATGTGATTTCTTAATGCAAGCTTTTGAAACAAAAAAGAGATAGACCCAGGAGGTTGCTGATCCTATTACAGGGTTTCCAACTGGCAAAGTGCCATAGGATGACTTAGGGTTTAATTTTGAATCTAAATATGCTCTGGTTGTTGGATGAAAAGAGGAAACAACTAGCTTTTTATGGATTTCAATCCCTTCTACTTGTTTCTTATGGTTCGTTGTAAATATTGAAACTTCCTCACTCCATGTATCTAAACTGCTGCAGGATTATCATCGATTTCATTCTCCAGTTTCTGGAACCATAGAGCAATTTGTAGATGTGCCTGGATATTTATACACAGTGAGTGGATTAATGTATATGACATGCTTGGTTACTCTTCAATCAGTTCTATATATATATGTTTTTCTAATTTTTTTGATAATGACAGGTTAATCCTATAGCTGTCAATAGTGAATATTGCAATGTTTTCACAGAGAACAAGCGAGTTATATCTATAATTTCCACTACAGAATTTGGGAAGGTTAGCTATCGCAATCTGTTTGGGGAAGTCATTTTACTTTCAGCATCATGCTTTGAACTTTTAGACCATGGATTTGGTGTATTCTTAACTAATAGTTTGCAAATTATTTTTTGCCGATTCTTTTCTGTGAAGGCATTTGTAACGATTTGTTACATACTTAAGAACAGATTGAGTTAGATTAGAACGGAGATAAGAGAGAAGAAGACTCAAGAGAGAAATAGAAGAGATAACAGAATATAGAAAGGGATTAGAATAGATTAGACAAAATTGTAGCAGAATAGAGAACATGATAGAGAATTGATATAAATAAATAGACTCTAACAGCAACAAGAACTTCTATTACTAAATGAAAATAGTAGAAACAAGATTACAACTCAAATGGAAGAGAAAGATAAAGATCAAGGCACAAACAAGCTAAAATAAAACCAGAGCAATGCTAGCTCCCACAGGGCTCTGCCCCTTCTCAACTTACAGTTGAGACCCCAATAACAAAATACCCGATAGCTGTCTTTTTACCCTCCCTTAACTCTATTTATATATTCCCTAAAACCCTAAACCCATATCAACTTATTTAATTACTATCCTACCCTTAACTATTTACTATTTCCTAACAGAACATTATAGGGAGGAACTGATATTTGGTATTAATTGATTGGTATCTTTTACATTGCAATACATTCCTTTTATAGTAGAATACTAGAATTCTAATAATAGATTGGACTCTTGTCGACTATATCCTAACAAACTCTCCAACAACTGAGTCTAATCCTTACGAACTATCTATAATAATTGGCTAACAAATCAGCCTTAGGGAATTACTGAAAATAGCATAATTACTAATGAAATGCTACTATTAACTATGATAATCATGACAACATTCAGTAGCTGGTGGAGCAATGTTTCTTGATCAACTGATTGTTTGTATTAATTAGCATAAGGTTAACAAATTGTGATCTAAACTTACCAAAAATGTCTTGATTTTCTTCAAGCAATTCTGTTTCTAACAAGGAACTTGGTCTGTCTTGGTGACGCTACTAGCAATTTGGTTATTGATATTACTATTAGTATGCTCCGTTCTCTAATGAACAGAGATCAGAGGTCACAATATTAGTTTCTAATTCTTCATTTCAGACACTTGGTCCACATGTGGTTTAGTTTGGATATTCAGTTTAATAGCAGTGTGTCACTGATTCGGACACTTTATTTTCATGTTTTCTTAAGGTTGCGTTTGTGGCGATTGGAGCTACTATGGTTGGAAGCATCACCTTTTCGAGAAAAAAGGGCGACTTTGTGAAGAAAGGAGATGAAGTTAGCAATTCAAAATTATAATGTCTATTAGCATTATTCCATAATGTCTGACCATAAAAAAATGCTTGCTTTTTTAAACTTGACAATGTGTTATTACATTACAGCTTGGATATTTCTCATTTGGCGGAAGCACTGTGATTTGCGTCTTTCAAAAGGTTGGTATTGCATGGAGCATATTCTTTTTTTCTTTCTCTAATTTCAAAACTTGAATTTTCAGTGGATTATCCAGACATATTGTATGATAAAGGTAAAATTGCACTCCTGAATATGCTACAGAACCAAATACATTAGGATTTTTTTTCGCAGTACTTTGATTTGAGTTGTAATATGGTGGGACGGATGGAGTATTTGCAGGATGCAATAAAGATAGACGAGGACCTTCTAGCCAATAGCGGCAGATCACTGGAGACTCTAGTTCGTGTTGGAATGAGTTTGGGTGTTGCTACTCGGAAATCAACTCAAATCAATTTGCCAACGTTGGAAAATTGTGTGATTGGAGATTGAGGTAGTTCTAATATGTCGTAATATGATGGTAGCTCTTGTAAGCATGTATAGTTGAATTTCAATCCTGTGTTTATTTTGGCCTGTGTTTATTAATAGTTTGGGCACTATTATTGTGTAATATCTTAACTTGTGTTGGGCATGAAGTAAAATTTGAATTTGCTCTACTGTAATGTAGAAGATGGTAGTTGCTAGTGTGTATAGAAAAAACTGTCCCCCTACCTTTTAATTTGTACCACAACTGTGCTTTAAACTCACTTTTGGTATCAAATTATCTCGATCTTTCAATGGCTTTCAACTGTCCTAACCGTGCTGGACTTATTTTGGAACGTTTATAGATAATCTCAATCTATCATGTATGCTATTTTGATTATGCAAGTTCTAAAAGATTCAATCTATACTATATGAAGGAATGCAGGAATCGATCGAAATTTTGTAACTATTGCCCAAGTACAGTCTAAGCGATTGAGAGAGATATTGGAAGTTTTGGGGCATGATTTAGCTGGAAATGGGAAGGTTGATTAAATATGCAGAGGGATTTTGTAGAAGATATGAAACAAAACTTATCTGTTGCTTCATCTAAGAATTGATGTTTTTTTTTTTGAAGAAATGAATTCTAACAATATTCAAATGTTAGTCTGTTGCTTCATCAAAGAATCAATGTTTTTCTTTTGAAGAAATGAATTCTAACAATGCTCAAATGTTAGTCTCTTGAGAAAAGAAATTGCCAATTTCAATAAACTCACAATCCAGAATGTTTATGCTGTTTTGTAAAAAGATTTTTGTGAAATTTTTTATTTAAAAAATGTACATGTGATTTCAAAAGTTAGTATAAACATGCTTCTCAAAATTTAGAAATCATATTTGGAAGAGTAATCTTATCTATTTTAAAATAAAATTTTACAGCTTTTTCTATAAAAATACAATACATCTCAAAATTTACTTAAATCTTAATAAATAATTAAAAAAAATATAGTTGAAATATAAAAGTATTGAATATATCATTCAAATGTAGTTTCAAAAACTTAAGAAGCATATTTTTGCTAACTTCTGTAACTATAAGCATCCTTTTGAGATAAAAAATTTCACAGGGACTTTTTTACCAAACGATCAAATTACAAGACATATTTTCGAAGTTTATCCATAAAAAATTAATATAAACTGAAGGATTTATACAAGGTTTGGAATGAATATAAAAAAATTAAAAATTAAAAAAGATAACAAGCGTTGGGTGTCAAATTGAAGAGGCAATATATCAGTATTTCACTTGATTTATAACATCAAACGAGTCCAGTACATTATTAACATGGAGAGGCAACTGCCATTTTAATCTACCACTCTAAGCTGTAGTGCAATACTTTCTAAGCTACCATTAAAATTCTGCTATTTGGTGCTTCTTTCTCTATACTTGTGAACTCAATTTGTTCCCATCCCCTCAAAAGGACAAAAATTTATAACCAATTCAAACCAGGCCTAACAAATTTCCTCTACACACCACCACCACCTATCCTTCATCTCACTTGTGATCTGTAAAATCGGCATCAATAACATCTCCATCCGTGGGACCCTGGCTCGACGAATCTGAAGGTCCAGCTTCGCCACCTGGCACAGGGCCAGCTCCTGCTGCCCCTGGTTGGTTGTAAAGTGACTGACCCAATTGCATTACTTCTTGATTAAGTGCGGCCATGGCGTCTTTTATCACCTGGGTTGATCCTTCATTGATTGCATCCTTGAGCTCCTTTAGTTTTCCCTCTACCTTCTCTTTAACCGGGGCTGGAACTTTGTCTCCAAGCTCCTTTAACTGCTTTTCTGTCTGGTACACAACTGAATCTGCCTGGTTTTTCGTGTCAATGGCGTCTCTCTTCTCCTTGTCTTCCTTTGCAAATCTCTCCGCCTCGCTCACCATTCTCTCGACCTGCATAAACTCGTCGCAAAGAAGTTCATCATAAAGCAAGGGCAAAAGGGTCTTTTTGGTCTATGTGGTACGACTCATTTGTCCATTTGGTAGCTCTATGGTCTCTGTGCTGTTACCATAGTTGTTAAAGGCGCGCCTGAAGCAGGGTGCAGGGTCCAGAGCCTCGCCATACCCCAGGCGAGGTAGCATTCATCAGGCACGCGCCTTGTGCGCCTAGGCGCGCCTTTTGGTGTGGGCCTTGGTGCGCCATGTGCGCCTAAGGCACGCCTGAAGTACACTTTCATTTTTGAAAGTACTATCTTACTTTAATATGTATTTTCCTTCTATTTTTAAGAGTTTTAATAATAATTCAAGGCTATATATTCCTAATTCAATTTCTATTAAGGCCATATTAACTTAAGGATAGATATTCATAATGCAATACGTAAATTATACATATGTACATAAGTTCTTTTTTTGGTATTGTTATTGCATTTAACTTCACTTTTCAAGAATTTTTTTTTGCAAATTTTGTGTGCCTAGCATTCCTTAGACGCACGCCTTTTCGGCGCCTCACCTTGAGGCGCACCTACCCCCCCTAGCGCCAGGGTTGCGCCTAGCGCCTTAACAACTATAGCTATACATAATATGCACTAAAGGGACCAAAAAAGTAATAGATTGCAAGCCCATGGACCAAATAATTTCAGCACCTCAGTGACAAATGCAAGTGTTAATTTGCTAAATGGGTCATGAGGTCATTTTGCTTACTACCCCTAAACTTTGAGAAACTTCCCGTAGCCCCCTGAACTTTCAAAAAGTACACTTAAATGTCACGTGCCAGCTTAGACTGGTGTGACTTTTCAAAGATCTTATTCAAAGGCAATATCTTTTGATTTTCACTCTCCATCAAAAGCTGACATGTTCCATTTAGGGGGGCAAATTGATGTATTTTTGCAAAGTTGAGGGAGTTGCAAGGAACTTTCCAAAGTTCAGGGCACCTGGTGATGCATTTGGCCTTTTTTAAAAGTTCAATGGCGAAAACCAAACTTATACCTCATCACTTGGTAAAGTGCTGGCACCGGTAATGGTGATGTCTTGCTTCTTTCCAGTGCCTTTGTCAACGGCGGTAACCGAAAGAATACCATTGGCATCAATATCGAATTTAACTTCAATCTGAGGCACTCCACGTGGCGCGGGCGGGATACCATCAAGCCGGAAGCTGCCAAGGGACTTGTTATCCCTAACAAATTCTCTCTCGCCCTGAAGGACATTGATTTCGACGCTTGTCTGCCCATCTGCAGCGGTTGAGAACACCTCTGATTTGGAGGTTGGTAAAGTAGTGTTTCGGGGAATGATTTTCGTCATTACTCCCCCGAGAGTCTCTAAACCGAGGGACAATGGCGTCACATCCAATAACACAATATCACTAACATCTCCGGCCAAAACACCAGCCTATAAACAACACACACAAGACCAAGAGTGTCAACTGATAATCAACTATCAAGTACACCATAAATCTTAAGGAACCTGTAACAAGGCCTAATACACGAGGACCCTGAACTTGGCCCTAAACGTCCATTTGCCCCCCGGACTTTCTATTGCTCCAAATTACCCCTGAACTTGTTCAAAGTGCACCTCCTGAACCCTGAATGCTACGTTGGTTGAAAAAACGAAAAAATCAGAAAAATGACATTTTTAATGTGGTGTCCAGGCGCAAATTGGTGCATTTTCTCCATGTTCAAGGGGGTAAATGGAACCTTTGAAATTCCAGAGAGCAAATGGGCGTTTAGGGCCAACTTCAGGGGTCTCAATGTATTAGGCCAACACTAAATTACAAGATAGGAATAGAGCCGCAATGCAACCTGAACAGCAGCACCGAGGGCAACCACTTCATCCGGATTGACAGTGACGTTGGGGTCCTTTCCAGTCATTTTCTTTACGAGTTCTTGCACAGCTGGGATACGTGTGGATCCTCCAACAAGAATGACCTCATCGATGTCTTTAAACGAGAGTTTCGCATCCCTCAAAGAATTCTCAACTGGTGTTTTAAGCCTTAAGAACAATGACAAAGCACCATCAATTAACAATAGTTCTAAGACTACGACAAAAACGCAATAAATTACATCCATTATCCGAGCGGTTCAATGTTTAGTACCTGTCAAGCAGGTCAGAACACAATTCTTCGAATTTAGCTCTTGTGAGGGTGGTCTCAATGTGCTTGGGCCCATCGGCAGTTGCCGTGATGAAAGGCAAACTATATAAGCAAGAACAAGTATTTATCAGTCAAACAACTCATAAAATCGCCAAAAATATATGCAATGGAAGCTACAAGCAAAAATGTACCTGATGTTAGTCTGGGTCAATGTTGAGAGCTCCATTTTCGCCTTCTCAGCTGTCTCAGTCAACCGTTGAAGAGCTTGCTTGTCCTTCAAAAGATCAATACCTTCATTCCTCTTAAAGTCGGCTGCTAGCCAATCAACAATCCTCTGCATAATTAATAGAACACAGTCAATCCCACTAAACGCCAAAAACAATAACAATACCAACAACTTAGGCGGTTAGGCCCTATTTAAAATCAATTCAGTACAGTTCACTGCAGAAGTTCAAGAAACCAGAGCCTCAGGAGTTGTTTGGTATTGCTATGACAACTGTTGTCTCAAAAAGCTCCACTCACAAACTTTTGATAAAACATCATATTTTTGCTTCGGACAATATTTTGACTCTTAATACTAATTAAATAGGGTGTTTGCTATTGATTTTCCAATGCCAAAATCTGTTATGATAGGAAAAGCTTCAAGAAGCTTTTCGGGACAACATCCTGGGAAAGCAAATCCACACTGGCCCTTTATCAAAATGTGACAGCAAAGAAACCTAACCTTATCAAAGTCATCACCACCCAAATGTGTGTCACCTGATGTAGACAACACTTCAAAAACTCCATCACCTACCTCAAGCACTGCATTAGAAATTTCAAACAAAATTTATTAGTAACTTAAACATGTTTAACAAGTCGAACCATGAATTTGACTTAAACGAAGCGGAAACAATACCTGAGACATCAAATGTACCACCACCAAGATCAAAAACAAGGATGGTTTCATTGTTCTTCTTTTCAAAACCATATGCCAATGAAGCAGCAGTAGGCTCATTAATTATCCGAAGAACTTCCAACCCAGCAATTCTCCCTGCATCCTTTGTTGCTGTTCTTTGGGAATCATTGAAGTAAGCAGGCACTGTAACTACAGCTTTTGTCACTTTATCATTCAAAAATTTTGATGCATCATCTACAAGTTTCCTCAATACCTAAACATAAAACACAAACATAAACATAAATTAGCCCCCAATTACATATAAATGAAGAACAATTTCAGCCTGGTCAATCAGAATTGAAGGGCCGGTATGAGGTTTCTGAGCTCAAATTGATCCACTTACAAACTTTTAATAGAACAAAATATTTTGACTTCTACAACAACAACATTACCCCAAGGCCTAACAAGGCTCCCGCACACAAGCGGGTAAGGGGTCTGGTGTGCGCACACTTACCCCTATAATTACGGAGGTTGTTTTCAATTCTATAACGCGGCAGCTATATGTGACTTTACAATAAATAAGTGAACTGTTTGTTATTAATAGAACTTTTCAGGATAACGGCTTGTAAAAACTTAGATTTCAGAAAAGCATTCCGTAAAAGTAATTCATAGAATACCTGAGCTGAAATCTCTTCAGCAGCAAATTGCTTGCCAATAGCAGGGCAATCCAACTTAACATTGCCATTCTCATCTCTCACAACTCTATAAGAAACCTGCTTAGATTCCTCATCAACCTCCGACATTTTCCTCCCAATAAACCTCTTCACAGAGAAGAAAGTATTTTCCGGGTTCACAACAGCCTGCCGCTTCGCAATCTGCCCAACAAGCCTATCCCCATTCTTGGTATACGCAACAACAGACGGCGTCGTTCTTTGCCCCTCGGCGTTGGTCACTATTGTCGGCTTACCTCCTTCCATTGCAGCAACAGCTGAATTCGTCGTCCCCAAATCAATACCCACAACTTTCTCATTTACTACCCTCAAACCTCCAGAGCTGTACCGTCTCCTTGAAGTGTTGCTGTGTCTTAGAAACACCGCCGTTTTGATCCTCGGGTTTTGACCTAAAAATGCAGTCTTTTGAGGGGAGGAAATGGTGGGTTTCCTGGAGGATGATGAAGGAAAGCTAATACCGCTGAGAATGTGAATTTGAGCTGTAGATGAAGCCATTTTTGGAATCAAATTGAAAGGCGCAACACAGAGATGGATTTACAAGAGGGGAAATTGGATATGGAATTGGAATTGATAATTCGAGAAGTGGAAGTGTGAAGAAGATGAGAGGGGTTTGGGGGTTATAGAGCGGAGGAATTTAGCTGACGGTTTGGTGAAGACACGTGGACATGTTCTAGAACCGTCTACGGCTGCGCACGGGCAGGAATATTCGCCTTTGGATTCAGTTTGGGGCTGCCCAGTTGGAAAATTCGAGGTTTTTGTGGACTCACCCAGTGCCAACTTGAGCTCTCCAACTGCTGGACTACTGATTTCGTTATTTTGGATACAATACATTCAAATAGTTGTATATTTATCAATTGTCAAGAATTCTGAGTTTCACTTATTTCTTAATTTTTGTTAGGTCTAGTCCGAATCCATTAAATTCTGTAAGGTATGTAGATCGGGTTTAGGAATAATTTTATTAGAGGTATTCTTTGTATATAAAAAATAAATTTTTATATATATAATGTAATACTTTTGAGTTAAAAATATAAATATTATTAATTAAAAGAATATTTTGTATCATTGTAAAAGTATTTAAATTTTTTTTGGGTCTTATAGTATAATTTAAATATTTTTTTGGTGTATGATTTATTAAAATTATCTATTAGGTGTCTAACGTATTCATTTAGTGCCTATTTGGTACTTGACATATTCAAAATTTACCTATTTGATTCTAGTACATTAAGCATCCATCAAACATCATAAAAAAACCGCATGGATTTATTTTGATGATTATGTATAGACTTATCGACCTTCGACGATCTTTTAAGTTATCATACTAAAATTTGTTATGCCATACACTAAATAGGAGTAAATGCATACGCTAGACGGCAAATAAGTAAATTTTAATATATCAGACACTAAAAGAGTGTTTAAGTTATAGAACATGAGCCAATAAGGTATTTAAGTCATTGTAAAAGTTTAGCATGATATTATTGGAATAAAAAATATTTATAATTTAGCATTTTATGTAATAAATTATATATGTATATTTTTTTGAGTAAACCCAAATCCAACCCAACCTAATCCAACCCGAACCCAGCTCAACCCAGCCCAAAACATATTTTAAGAGGGTTGAGTTGAGTTTGAGATGAGCATTAACATATAAAAGTCTGCAAGGTCCGGCTCGAACCCGTCCCAACCCAGCCCACAAATAGGTCTCTTAATTAGGGTTGTAAACGAGTCGAGCCGAGTTTTGACTTGTTTGTATTCATTCATTTAATTTTTAATCGAACACGAATTGAGCCGAACTTGAATTCGAGTTTAAAATTTTGTTCATGTTCAATTCGTTTAAGTGTTCATTTGTTCGCGAGTTATTTATAAACAACTCAATTATTTTGTTTGTGAATATTTCGGTAATTTGTTCGCGAACACGCTTGCCTACTTTTGTTCTTAAACAACGTTGCCAATTCAATACATAATTTAAAGTGGACTATAAAATTGAGTTGAGTAATGTTATACATATACTTGTTGTATTAGTTTAATTTTATACCGCCATACTTTATTTTAATTCTATAAAATTTTATTTTTGATACATAATAATAATAATCGAGCTTGCTCACGAATATTTATCGAGCCAATCCACGAACTTGTTCGCAAACCACTAATCGAGTTTGATCACGAGTTAACGAGTCGATGTTTGGCTTGTTCATGTTCAGTTCATTTATAATTTGGGCCATAAAATCATGTTCATGAACTGTTCATTTATAAATTGAGTCAAGCCAAGTAAAACTTTTATCAAGCCGAACACCAAACTGTTTACGAACGGCTTGATTCATTTGCGGCCCTATTCTAAACTAGCATTCATGTTCATTCTTCTATATTCACATAAAACATAATAATTTTTTTTTTAGATTTTGCTTTTATTTTATACTCGGTTGCAATTTATACATATAAAAGGTTTTGATCCAAATTACAGAGGTATATCTAATGTAAAATGTATACCTATAGTATACAATATAGTTGTTTGTAACAAAAGAATATGAAACAAAAAGACACAATGTTGTAACAAATAATATAGTTGCCGAATTACATATATATAATCGCTGTAACACACCGTATAATTATAGTTATTGAAACATCGGTATAATTGATGTAACAAAACAGTATAGTTGTTGTTAAACAGTATATAACTCTTGAATTATAAATGTATAGTTCGCATAACCGACAATATACCTTAAATTTTGGTAATAAATGATTGGAAAATTGTCAAAATTAAACATCCACTCAAACACAAAATTTGTACCAAATCCATCTAGTTAGAAATTGAAAGGAGTTCCAAGCAATAAAGAGCGCTAAAGAGATTATTAAATATTGCTTGTTACAATTTTTTAATTTAATATTTAGACGTATTAGACCGCAATTAAATTCAGTTCGATTTTATGTGATTATAAATGTACATTAAAATAAATTTAATTTAACTTATTTTAATTAAGTTAAAAATGAGAAAGCCTTAACAAGTGTTTTATTGGTATAATATTGTTTGAGGCCAAATGTAATCAATGGTTTCCAAAATTTTTTCTTCTTTCATTTACGTAGCTTGCTTTGTTCATTAAGCTAATTTATCGAAGAAACGCGTCTCCATTATAAAGCTCCATAATTAATTTCATTTAAATTAATAGTCCAAGTCAACAGTCACCAAACAAATACTCAATAAATAAATATTCACGAGGGGAATCACTAACTAATTTTGATTGAATATTTTTGGCATCATTCAATTAAATAAAAAAAATTGAGTTGGGGATAAACCATTTCTTTCAATGTCCTTCATATATCTATGCTGTGTTATTAATTATTATTTCAAATTGTAAATTTCTTGTCTTTTTAGTTAAACAAACTGTATTGCTCGGTTGCTATGCTAGTTATGTAATTGAGATTTTTCAAAACATATTGTAAGTATCTTTGTTAAAATAATAAACGTTAAAATTTTTTACTCTTTTTAATAAATAGTCGGCATTTTTTTAGACCTTAACCGTGAAATCTAAGTTTATAGCATTAAAATAGGTTAGAAAGGTAATTAGTTTTTTCAGTAATTATTACCAATTTAATGATTAGCAAATAAATCACCCGGTCAATAATTCACTGGGTTTGATTTGATAATAATATCTATATATTTTTACAAGTATTGTATCATAATATCAATGATTTTGGTAATAAAATGGATAGAGTTTTCACAGGTTTGGGAATCTATTTATCTGGTATTCCTCAATTATCCATTAAAAATAAATAATATATAATTTTTTTTTCAAAGTTCCAACTTCAGACAAATTTTTAGTACAATATAAAGTAAATAAGTAATAAGAACAATGAGACTAATATCAACATGATTTCTAATTACTATTGTATACCCGAATATCTGTGAACCAAAAATATGATATTTAATTGTGTATATTGGGTTATTTCATTGATCGTAATAATATTTTACATGCAAAATTTGTTGGAGTATAATACCGTGACACTAAATATGAATTGCTTGAAAAAATTATATGTTCTCAATTTAGTATTTTCTTTTATATTTTTGAGATATTTTTTGACATACGATAATATTTATTATTATTTTATTATTTTTTAAATTTACTATCATAGTTTTTATCACGAATGTCAAGAAATAAATGGAAAATACATAAGGAGATATTAAATTGAGGATATATAATTTTTTTTTCATAAGCATTCCCGGTCCAGACTCATTAAAGCTTTGCAGAGTTTTATCAAATTTTCCATATGCAACGAAGCGGATTTGGATTGAATTCGGAAAATCGAGAATAGGAACAGAACTGTGAATTTGGAAGATATGAAATCAGATTTGGATTCTCTAAAGTTCAAACTCTCTAAAATTATATATTTCAATAAATCTCGGCCATCCACTGAGTTTTAATGTTTCAGATTTTACTGTACTGTGAATCCTATAAATCACTAAAATTGAATTTAGACCATTAAAACTTAATAAATGATTAAAATTGATTGAAATATAGAATGAAATCGGATTTGATGGTGTTTTTCCAAACTTACCTTCAAAGTAATAAAGAAACAGAAAAAGAGAGTTAAGTCCCGGTCAATGACATGGATAATAGAATTTCAAAGTTTTTCTTTCCATTTCCATGGTCAAACTATTTAATTACTTCTTCTTTCTCCTTCTTTAAGCTCTCTGTTCTTTTCACTTTCTTTCACCTTCTTTAGGGTTCCTCTCCATGCACTTCTTGTCTTCCTTCCATTCTTTTTTATCTACAAAATTTGGCCATCAGATGCTTTGTTTTATGTGCTTCGAATTTCAATTTTGTTTCGCCTTTATTTGACCTCTCAGAAGATATTCATCGGAGGAAATTCTCTGGTTCAATTTTACGGCTCAGGCAATGTAAGGAATTTCCGTCTATTTGACCTTATATTTGCATCTGTTCTTTCATGTGGAAGAAATTAGATCTGTTCTCAACTTAAATAATGCGTTAAATTAGTTGAGCAAGTATGATGGATTGAATGTGAAGTAGAACATTGATCAGCTTGATGTGCAAACGCTTTACGAATGTTGCTTTAGTCTGAGTTGAAATTCAGCATGTTTTGAATATATTGTGTAATTCTTAGTTTTTTATTTTTTAATTTGTTTTTAGTTTTCTTTTATGTGAATTTTGAATTTGGTTACAGTTTGATCATGATTAGTTTGTGTACCTTCTTTAATTTGAATGCTGATGAGAAATCACTAGTCCTTAAAAGTCATGGATTTTACTTAATTTGAGATGTACATGTATTTTGAACTCTTGAAATGTGTTTATTTTGGTTAGATAGAGGCTTAGAGTTGAATATGTGTGTTGTGAAATTCATGTAGGGGTTGGTTCGGTTAACGGTGAAGTGCAGAGATAATGGCACTTAGACGTCCTGCTCCTGAGGCAGCTGAGATTGCAATTGCATCTGTAGGGTGCGGGTATGATATTACAGCCGATTTAAGACTGAAATACTGCAAAGGAAATGCAAAGGATTCGCAGTTGATTGAGATTGATGAAGGTGGTGGTAGAGAGATCGTTTTGCCTGGTGGAATTTCGATCCAAAATGTGCCAAAGTCAATTAAGTGTGATAAAGGGGAGAGAACTAGGTTTAAGTCGGATATTCTCTCATTTCAGCAAGTAATTCTTTCTTTCTTTCTTTATTTAGTGAATACCACTAAATCTAATCTTTCATTTATATATATTGACATTTATTTTTCGTCGTTCTTCTGCATGATTTTTCTCTTAGTTGGTCAGAATAGGTAACATTTTGCTTTCTGTTGCTTTTGCTGCGATATATGTTTTCGCCCACTTGGCTTTCCGTGAACTGTGTTTTCTTCTTCATTGTTAACATCTTTGGGAAATTTTGCATCATTGTTGAATTCCTTTTAAAGACCATACATCCTGTCCCTATTTTCTCATGCTTTTAATTTAGTACTTTACAACATGAGCGCCTCTGCCAGAAGTTGCTATGAGACATGGAGATTTCTAGCATTTAAGATGTAAGGTTAAATTTAGTATTTGGATTCTGGTCCTTCGTTCTTGGGATTCACCAAAGATTTATATATATTGGACCGCTTCATTATCCGTTCCTTTTCCCTTCTATGTTGGCCTTGGATTTTGTAAAGGAAAAGAAAATTCAGTACATATCTAATGTCCATTTTGTTTTGGGTGTCTGTTACTTTCCAATTTCTCATCTTTATGGTGATTCTTCTTTCATCACAGATGTCAGAGCAATTTAACCAAGAAATGTCATTGACTGGAAAAATTCCCTGTGGCCTTTTCAATACCATGTTTGAGTTCACAGGTGTTTGGCAGAAAGATGCTGCTAACACCAAAACCCTTTCTTTTGATGGTGTATTCATTACACTTTATACAGTTGCATTAGAAAAGTCACAAATGGTACTTTGTGATCATGTTAAGAAGGCTGTCCCTTCATCATGGGAACCTGCAGCATTAGCAAAGTAAGTCCTCACAATTATTTCCAGTCAAACGATGAGATTGAACTCTTTGTATTCATCTGAATTTTTATATTTTTATGATAAAGTTGTATGTGTTTTCGTTACCCGTAGCATTAGCGAAGTAAGCGTTCACAACTATGTCCAGTTAAATGATGAGCTTATAGACTTTGTACCTCATCTGAATATTTATTTTCTGATAAAGTCATATGTGTTTTGGTTACCCCTTGCATTAGTGTAGTAACTCTGTACAGCTATTTTCAGTCAAGGGATGAGATTTTAGACTTTGTACTAATGAAATTTTGCATATGTCTACGCTGTAAGGAAATAAATGAAACCTCCAGCAGTTCTGGCCTTCTATCTTCTATGGTTGAAATTTAATTTTTATCTATTTTATTGCACATAACTTGGTAAACCAGAAGCAATAGTTGTTTCACAATTGATGAAATTTCGTTTCTGCATTTTTTTGATAAATATAAAAAATCTTATTGAAAATGACAAATTTTCGAATTGCATTCTGTATTGCTGCTTGTCCATTATTTTGATGGGGCCAAAGATTCACCATTCTTTGGCTTTAGATTATAATGGACTAAAGCAAAATGACTCATTAAACTATCTGAGCTTCTTTGATTGTGAAGTCACGGATAGCTATTGCAACTCCACTTTAGGGTCAATTGGAAACAACCTCTTTGTAATTACAGAGGTAAGGTTGCGTACACCCGACCCCCCCTTACCCCACTTATGCGGGAGCCTTGAAGGCATTGGGGTAATGTTGTTGTTGTATTCTGTATTGCTGCATTAAATATATATTTACATCATGAGGTAGAAAATTGATTGACATTTAAATTTCTCAAAAGCAGGTTATATAGATTTGAAGCTGAGGTACTCACTGTAAGTTTATTGTTCTAGGTTTATCGATACATTTGGCACTCATATTATTGTTGGTGTGAAGATGGGTGGGAAGGATGTAATATATATGAAACAAAATCATTCGTCAGTTCTTCAACCTGCTGATATACAAATGAGACTGAAGGATATTGCCGATAAGAGGTTTTTAGATACCAATGAACAGTACAGCGTTGCTTCTGAACAAGTTTATCAGAATAACAAGGTTTATTGCACATCTGTTTAGTAAACTGTGGCTTTTGTTTTTGAATTTAATCATTGAAGTGTTTACCTGCCAAATTGTACTGGAATCACTGGTTGAAATCCCACAAAACCTGTGTCATAATTTACGAACATTGGTTTAAATCCCACGAAAGTGTAATTTGTTACCATTGTCTGCAAATTCCTTATGACCGTGGTATATGGTCATTTTCATGAGTGAAAAACTATAAATTTGAATGCTTTCTGGAGCATAGTTATTTTGAGGTATAGGTGTCATCTGTTCCCGTTGTAAATTTCATTAATTTGAGCTCTTGGTCTTGGCAAAGTAAATACTCTGGTCATGCTCCTTATGACTGTAGTATATGGTCATTTTCATGAGTGAAAAACTATAAATTTGAATGCCTGCTGGAGCATAGTTATTCTGAGGTGTAGGTGTCATCTGTTCCCGTTGTAAATTTCATTAATTGAGCTCTTGGTCTTGGCAAAGTAAATGCTGCTTATTATTTTTGCGGTGCATGGACATCTCAACAGATATGATCCATTACTTTTTTGGTCTTCAAATATCTGACATAATGATGCAACTAATTATTAATTGTAATGGCAAAGCAGAAACTGATATCTGATGGTCGTTGCCTTAAAAAATAGATGAAAAGTTCTTGATTGATATGAACTATTCTAGGCATTTATGCACTCATTTTCTATTTCAGATGGAAATCAGGGAGCAGCGGCTGAGGTTTGCTGATACCAGTCCCTCGAGTTCATATTCTCTCAAGGAGGTGCATTTATCAGACAGTTTTATTCTTGATGACATATTGTTATTCTGATGGTCCTCATCAAATCTTGATTTCTTAGTAAATGCCCATTGGTGGGTTTTGCAGTTTTTAATAAAAATAATAATTTTAGGTGTCATTCTCATTTGATCATTGTAATGGCAGGATATTGTAAGGATTTATAAAAGAAGAGGTGGAAATGATAATAAAGGGCTGACCCATAGCGAGTGGTTGCATACTGTCCAATTTGAGCCTGATGTAATCTCAATGTCCTTCATCCCAATAACATCTCTATTGAATGGAGTCCCAGGGAGTGGATTTCTTAGCCATGCCATAAATCTTTACCTAAGATGTGAGTAAATTTGATGGATTCATGTCATTCCCGATTCTGACAAAATTGATCTTTGAACTGCATTGCATGCTTTTCCACTGAATGCATCCCTTTTAACTATTGAATTTCTCATGGTCTTCTCTGATGCATGTTGAGATACCTAAATATGTTATAATCTGGTAATGGCTTACTTTTTACGCTGAAAGGTACTCTAAGAGACTAAGGCCCTGTTCTTTTCAACTTATATTCAGTCCAGTTCAGTTTAGTACTGCATACATATAAATTTACACTGAAATAAGTTCAGTTCAATTCAGTTCAGTTCAGTTCAGTACTGCTACTTATAAGTTGAAAAGAACAGGCCTAAGAGTACTTAATCAATTTACTTCTCACCAGATAAGCCCCCAATTGAGGAGCTGCACCAGTTCTTGGAATTCCAGCTTCCAAGGCAATGGGCACCAGTTTTTAGTGATCTTCCCCTTGGTCCGCAAAGAAAGCAGCAAAGTAGTGCGTCTTTACAGTTTAGTCTCCTGGGACCTAGGCTTTTTGTTAACACGACTCCGGTAAGGCCTCTTCCCTTTTCAGGTTGACTGTGAAAGTTTTATATAGTTTATTAGAATGAAAAATTACTTTGCATGGCTTACAGATTACTAGAATTTCTTTTCACGCTTGCATAAAAACGCATTTTTAGGGTCTAGATATGGTACACACAATGTTGATTTCCTTCCTGCCGTAGTGTGAGATATATTGAAAAAATACTTGAATGAAGTCAGTAATTATTCTGAGCTCTTTTAAAAGGAAAAAAAAAATTCACATATTTGAATAAGATATTGCTGTATTAAATATCAGAGGAAAATAGCTCACTGCAGCATGTGCCCTTCTCTAAGCCACTGAAGAAAATGATAAAGGAAAGAGAGGAAGTAAAAAAAGAATGTCAGAACACTTTTCTTTGTTTCATTTCATGCTTTAACAATGATGATCATTGCTAACTATGATGACTTGTTATCACTTTAACAATGCATGTGAAAAAAAATAGGAGGAAATGAGGTATAAAAGTTGTGGAAAATAAGGGAAACGTCGGTGATGAATTTGAATTTCCCCCTTTTTTATGAATATGGAATAGGAAATTATACCATAAAAGAACTAATATCCTCTATTGCCATTTGACGAGAAAGTAGTATTAGGACTTAATGTGTAGTGCTCATCATTTCAAATTCACTTTCCTCAACTATGAACATGAGTGATGTGGGCCCAAGCAACAATTTTCATCTCTCATTTTCCTTCTTCCCGTCCCCCTTTTCTACTTCCTTTTCTGGAAAGCATAATATGATTTTCTTGGATAATCTTCTCTGTACACTCTTCCCGTGCTGTTATTGCCTTGATTTACGAAAAAGCATATCGTCAAGATGAATATATTCTTTCACATATGGTGATCCATTCTCTGAATGATTGGAGGTTATATGGGCTATTTTTGCTGTCATCATCAGATGCTTTTTAACTTATTTGCATTCCATGCATAATTTGGATTAGCACTCAAAGAAATATTATTGAGTTCAAATCTTTGGCTGAAAAAGCTTAGCTTAAAGTTTCCATACATACAATTTTTTTTTGAAATGAGGGCTTTTTACATGACTATTTAACATTTGATACCCTAGCCCGATTTAAAAAAAAAAAACATTTGATGCCTATGTTATCTGGTAAAAATATTGAGCGCAAGGTATGGGACTTGTCCCACATTGGTTGTATGGGAAGCCAATATGAGGTTTGTAGGTTAATATGGGCTCTCTACCATTCGACTAGTCTTTTAGTAAGCTCTCCCACTTACCCGGGGTGGTGGCTGTGACTAACGAGGCTCAAAGTGGTGGCCCACAGGTTGGTGGTTGTGACCTACGAGGACGTTGACCCATAAGAATTGTGGTAAAAATATCAATCTCAACGTAGGGGACTTGTCCCACATTGGTTGTATGGAAAGCCAATATGAGGTTTATGGTTAATATGGGCTCACCATTGACTTAGTCGAAAAAGTGAAAATCTGATTTCAGAAGTTCAAAGTTGGTATTCATGATTTTCGTATGATCAGACTCAGCAGCTCGCTCTGCTAATTTAACAATTAGGGTTCTAAAAGATAACAGTGGATTTGTTACTTCAGCAGTTTAGAGTGAAGAACCGCATGCATTCAACGGGATATTTTACGAGTTACTCACTTAGTAGATGTGCTAATATTTTGTTTCTAATGAAGTCATAATCAATGCAAGGGCAATTTCAGTTGCAAGAATCTGCCTTCTGTAATTATTCACTGCATGATTACTTCTTTTCTTGTTTTTCAATACTATTTCTCTCTCCTCTCTGTTTTTTTTTCCTTTGTCTAAAACCTGATCAAATGAATTATCTTTGCAGGTTGATGTTGGCAAGAGGCCAGTTACAGGTCTCCGTCTTTATCTAGAAGGTAAAAGAAGTAACCGCTTAGCCATACACATGCAACACCTTTCTTCACTACCGAAAGTCTTCCAACTTACAGACGATCCAAGTGGCAATTTCAGCCACGAGTCCTACGATCGCAAATTCTACGAGAAAGTCCAGTGGAAGAATTTCTCTCACGTCTGTACAGCTCCCGTGGAGTCCAACGAGGATCTATCTATAGTAACCGGAGCACAGTTGGTAGTCCAGAATTCCGGTTTAAAAAATATCCTCTTTTTACGTCTAAAATTCTCAACCGTGTTGGGAGCAGTATCTGTGAAACATCCAGAGTGGGATGGCTCCCCAGGATTGGCTCACAAATCTGGCCTCATATCGACATTAATCAGTCATCACTTTACAGCCGTTCAGAAGCCGCCACCTAGACCAGCTGACGTGAACATAAATTCAGCGGTGTATCCCGGGGGTCCTCCAGTACCGGTTCAAGTCCCGAAGCTTCTTAAGTTTGTTGACACAACCGAAATGACAAGAGGCCCCCAGGAAACTCCCGGCTATTGGGTAGTCTCGGGGGCTAGGTTAGTGGTTGAGAAAGGCAGGATTTCGCTCCGGGTTAAGTATTCCTTGTTGACTCTTGTACAACCTGATGAAGAGTTGGAGCAAGAAAACTAGCACAAATTTTTAATTTTTTCCTTGTGCCCTCGAGTGAAAATGGGAATCAAAAGAAAAGCCGCGAAAAAGAAAGAAAGATGACCTAAGTTATCGGTGATTGTGAATGGAGAGAAGTTTCTTTAGGTTTGGCAACTGGTATAGGTTGGCAAGTTGTAATATTGTGTTCATCATTGATTTTTTTTTCTGTTGTTATGTAATTGTGTCTATTTGGTGCCTTCGATATGATAAATGAGTGTTTTACAACCTGATTCTGCTAGCTATCTATCAACTCTCATGACAAGCGTATCGTGTATGGGAAATGTTGTTGCTGGAAAGGCAAAAACCCTACTTGGCCTCAAGGTGTCAAGGTTCTAACAATGTAGATTGATTTTAACTTGCATATATTTAAGCCATTCATCTCTCACCTCTCCTATATCACTGACTTGTTCGTTCATGAAATAGAGCTGAATTAAATAAATTCTTTACGAATTTATTGAAGAATATCCGGATCAAAATTTCCACACCAAATGGATTATGATTTGTTTCTTAGCACAAATAGAAAGTAGAATTTATCCAAATTTATTCAGATTTACATATATATAGTAAAGCATAATAATCAAAGAACGCAGAGCAACCTCGGAACTTATTATTAGATTTCATTAATATGAAACATAAATTACATAACTGAAACAACACACATCCACAAAAAGCTAAAGTTCAACAAACAAAACAAAAGCTAGAGTTCTACCCTTCTTAAGATATGTGACTTCAACATATATAAAATGCCTTGTACTAATACTCTAATATCCATAATTCCTTACAAACCTAACAATATTCACATGAAACCATACCAAAACTTTATCCCACAATAGATCCAAGAAATTGTAGTATACGCGCAACACACCAAAATCCTCCCACAAATCCAGGCGCAAGGCTCACATAGAAGTAGAACCAATCCATTGCTTCGGTTTAGTTGCCATGATCTCCTCTTCCTTTTGCATTGCTAGGGGGTGTTGCTTCTTTTTTGTTGCAATCTTTGGTTAGGGGAGGCCCACAGAGTTTGTTGCCGGTGAAACCAGATGGATCCATACTTTGTAGTTGAGTGCTCGTGGGAATTCGTCCTGATAAACTGTTGTTGGACAAGTTCAAAGTGTTTAGAAAACTCATGTTAGACATGCTCTGAGGAATTTCACCAAACAAGCGGTTATGAGACAAATCAAGAGATTCTAATTTCTCCATGGAATCTATGTCCTCAGGAATTGTTCCTCTTAAAAAATTGTACGACAGATTCAAAGATTGCAATCCTGAGAGACTTATAATTCCTTTAGGGATCTCTCCAACAAAACTATTATTTGAAACATCAAAGCTCTTTACCAAGTTAAGGGTAGTAGTACATTCAAACATTTGCCCCTTTCTCACTATCGAGGAACTTCCCACATAACCATGAAGCGTTTTATAATTTCCATTGGAATAGACAATCTCAAAATAATAGGAAGATGAGGAGGATGACATCCCCATCAAGTTACCAACACAAGGTGGTATGGTGCCATTGAGATTGTTATTAGCAAAATCCAGAATATGTAACTCAGTCAAGTTACAAAGCTCCTTAGGCATGTGGCCGTGAAACTTATTCCTCCGAATATTCAGAACCTTCAATTCCCGTAGGTGTTCCGCTGTCCATCTTGGAATTTCTCAGTTAAGCTCATTTTCACCCAAGTCAAGCACAATTAAATGTGTGCAATTTTGAAGCGTTGATGGTATTTCACCAGTCAAACTGTTGTTACGAAGGTTTAGCACCTGCAGATCACTTAAGCTACCAATTGATGTGGGAATGTTGCCGCTGAAGTTGTTGTTGCTCAGTTCCATGAACATCAAAGACGTCCAATTCATCCAACAATTAACTGGCACTGCTCCATTTAGAAGATTATCTTTCAAAACTAAAGCTTTTGAACGAATATTCATCGAACTGCGCTTATTACACAAGAAGTTGTGTATTGATCCAGAAAACAAATTGCGTGAAACATCTATCCAACTAGGTCTAGAAGACATGTACGGTAAAGCAGCCACAAAAAAATTTGAACTCAAGTCAATGGAAGAGAAATGTGAAACATGAAAAGATAAATTATGAACCTTCCCATACATTTGGTTATGAGATAAATCCAATTGAAATAGATCGGAAGAGAAGTTAAATAACCAAGTCGGAAGCGGACTATAAATATTTGCGTAGGACAAGTCAAGCTCTTGCAAATGATTCAAATGACAAAGCCAATGGGGAAACTGAGGCCCAACCTGACTGTATCCCAAATAGAGAATCTCTAAAAGTTGAAATGGAGGAACCCAATCTGGATTAACTTTCCAAATCAGATAATTTCCAGCTGCATAAAACCCGACCAAATTGTGTAGATTTTGAAAGTGAATTTCAGAAACTTCACCTTCCAATGAATTGAACGAAACATCAAGCTCCACTAAGTTTTCAAGCCTACCTAAATTTGTTGAAAATGGACCACTAATCGAATTTCCAGAAACATCCAGAGAAACAAGACTCTTAAACTTCTTCATAAGATCACTCAAATAACCAGTAAACTGAGAACCTGACAAATCCAATGACTCTAGTTCGTCCAAAACACAATCTGACAAAATTTCAATAAGCTCATTTATCTCTTCTTTCAGTTGGGTAGATGACAAAGAAAGCGACCTTAAATTGCATAGGCTTTTGAATGACACTGGAATTTGTCCTACCAAGTTGTTTGAGGACAAATCAAGGGTATTGAGGGGAGTGAGATTTCCAATGAAACTTGGAATTTGCCCTTCCAAATAAGGTCAAGGTGCTCAAGCTGGGTAAACCCACGGAGCAAATAATTTAAGCCATATAATTCATTCCAGGACAAGTCAAGGACAGAAAGGGAAGAAAAGCTGACATTAGCAATTTGACAAGTTTGAGGGATTTGAGTGAGTTGGCAACCGGGCAAGTGTAATTGTTGGAGGGAAGGCAGTTTGCCTAAACCCTCCACCCAGTCGGAGGCTTTCCTGAGGTTTACATTTATTAATTCAAGAAACTTCAAAGATAAAAGTTTAGAAACCCAATCCAACTTGTTAAAATACATATCTGCAAACAAATATGGTTGAATAGAAAGATATTGCAAATTAGAGACCCGGAATTTCTCCATATAAGGAGCTGTTGGACAAATCAAGTGTATGGAGAAAAGTGAGGTTTCCAAGTGAACGTGGAATTATTCCTTCAAACCCTGCGCTAGATAGATTAACGAGTCTTAAACTTGACATTAATCCGAAAAATTTGGGGATGGACTTTCCAACAAAGTCATTTTTGCTAAGATCAACATACTCCAAGCGCTTAAGTTCTAGTAAAGATTCACTTATATTACCACTTAGTGACATTGAATCAGAAAAAGAACCTTGAAGATGGAGCTCGACAACATGGCCAGTCAAGTCGTCGCAGATTACTCCAAACCAAGAGCAGCAGTCCGCCTCGCCGTCCCAAGATGCAAGCATGTGTGAATCATCAATTAGACCTCTCTTAAACTCCAGAAGAGATTTACTCTGCATTCGGGATTTGAGAAGCTGGTGCTAATAAGGAAAATTGCAGTGATTAGAAGTGGAATGGAAGCACTTTACATAATGATCATATAGTTAGTTCTATACCCAATTTTGAAGTAATAGTTTTGAAGTGGAATGAATGAAATTACTGGCTAAAACTGATTGATTTATAGACTCATTTATTTGTTTGTAGAAACTTGTGATACCAAAATACAAAATAAATTCATTTATAACTACTACCTGTACGAGATTGAGACACACATTGAGAACAAGTTAAAAACTCATATATGAACTTTCCATTGTGGAAAATTATATTTGTCAAACCCGGCCTGGCCCCTTAAACTAGTGTAGATAGAGTGTCAACACTCGATGAGTCAGATAGGGTTGGATTGGTGTTTAACCAATTAGAATAAATATGTTAAAATTTAAAATTTTCCTTATTTTAAAAGTATAAAATATGATATAGCAAACAAGAGACTATTGCCTAATATAAATTAAGATCAAGATAAGTGTAAGAATATTTAAGACATATTTTAATATTTACATATAATTAGTTTTCATTAATTATTCAATGAATTGCAAACTAATTGTTTTATATTAAAGACGAACTAAAGTTAATCTAAATAAAAAGAAAAGCAGGGAGTAAAAGAAAAAAATACATATAATAAATAGTTAAAATAAAAAATATTGAAATTATAGATTATATATAAATTCAAGTACAAACTTTCAAAACGATGACAAACATTTTTGAAATTAAAAATGAAGGAGAAGATCTCACGGCACCAAATTCGTTAATATGTAAAGTAATTTATTCGTCACAAAAATTATTGTCACAAAAAGGCTATTATGTGTTACAATAAAATTTTTAATATCATAAAAATTAGTTTTTTAAAATTTTGTTGTAAAATTGTCACATATAATCAGGGCCGTCTCGGAAAAATATGAGACCCTGAGCGAAAAACGAAAATGGACCCTTTTTTTCAATACTATAGAAAATCGATCAATATTGCAATAAAATTATTGTTATAAACTCTGTTGGCATATTGTGTAGCTTATATCAATGAAAACTAATAAATTATGGATGAAATAATATTGAATTGCAGCCAAATATTTTGTTGACTAAAAAAATTAAAAAGATTTTGAAGCATCTTATGAGATTCTCTAATATATAACTAGATATAGCACTACATGCATATATAGTTTTTAAGCTACCAATTGTTCTACACGACTTCTTTTTTTTTTTGTTAAATTTAAACATTTTTTAATACTTAGTTAAATAATTTTTAACTAATTTCATCTTAGTTTTATAAAATATGTTAGAGAACTATAAACTATAAACTTTTTCCTGTGGCATACAACTTAATTTTAAATTTTTGAAATTTAATTTGATAATAGTTAATAATAAAAAATAGCTAAATAGATAATTGCTAGTGCATGTTAGAGAATTAAAAAAAACTAAAGAAAAAATATTAATGTATAATTTGAAAATAAAGAAAAAGTGAAAAGATGAAAGAATAGAAAAAGGGCCCCGTAGGAATCAAACCCTAGTTAATGGCATAAATCAACACCTTCCAAGGCTTGCCTACCACTAGGCCAAAGAAGTAACTTGAAACCAATTTCGGTATTATTGTATATATAATATATTACTTTTAAGGCCCCATGAGCTCGGGGTCCTGAACCGTCGCTCCACTTGCTTCTGTCATTAGTCGGCCCTACATATAATAGATGTTTTTATGACAATATTTTTCTATTACAACTTAAGTTGTAACCTATAATTTGGAAATTTTTTACAATAAAAATTTTATTGTCACAAAAATTATTTATGTGACAATATAAAAAACTTGTTACAAATAATTTATTAGTTCCGTGACAATAAATTTAACTTGAAAAAAATACTTCAGGTACAAGTACCTGTTGTAACTAAAAATATTCAATATGTGACAATAACTTTTTTATTGTCATAGTATAAGTGACAACGTAAAAATTTTGTTACGAGTGAGTTAAACTTGAAACAAAAAAAATACTTATTGTCCCAAACAAATTTGTGACAACATAAAAAGCTTGATGTGAAAAAGTTATTGTTTTTGTTGCAATAAGTATAACTTAAGTTACAAGTAAATGTCGTAACTAAAATCAGTTAATATGTGACAATAAATTTTTATCATCACCAAACCTATATGTGTGACAATGTAAAAAGCCTGTTGTAGAAAATATATTATTTTTTGACAATAAGTTTAACTTGAAACAAAAAAATACTTCAGTTACAAGTAAGTCATAAATAAAACTTTTCAATATGTGACAATAATTTTTCATCATCACAAAATCTATATGCGTGACAACATAAAAAGCTTGTTGCAAAACATATATTATTTTGTGACAATAAGTTCAACTTGGCACAAAAAAATACTTCAGTTACAAGTAATGATTATAACTAAAACTATTCAATTCATGACAATAAATTTTTTATTATCTCAAAAACCATATATGTGACAACATAAAAAAAAACTTGCTACAAAAGTTTTATTATTTTCGTTACAATAATTTTTACTTAAAACAAAAGTACTTCTGTTACAAGTAAAAATATTTTAGTTTATACTAAAACTATTCAATTCGTGACAATAAATTTTTTATTGTCTCAAAAACCATACGTGTGACAACATAAAAAAACTTGCTGCAAAAGTTTTATTATTTTCGTTACAATAATTTTTACTTAAAATAAAAAATACTTCTGTTACAAGTAAAAGTTGTAATTAAAATTATTCAATATGTGATAACAATTTTATATCATCACAAAATCTATACGTGTGACAACATAAAATGCTTGTTGCAAAATATATATTATTTATGTGACAATAAGTTCAACTTGAAACAAAAATATACTTCAGTTACAAGTAATGGTTGTAAATATAACTATTCAATACGTAACAACAATTTTTTTACTGTCACGAAAACTATATGAAGGTTATAGAATATGCATAAATAATGTATTGAAAAGTTATAAGAATGGTACAAAAAGGTATAAGTTATCATTTAAGGTATAAGAGACTCATTAAAGTTAAATTTACTAAACTTTTAAATCGTCTTATACTTTAAGACTATGATTCAATATGTTATTATTTAAACATTTAACTAAAAAATTTTCAAAATATTGACCCATTAACCCGTCTTGGGTCAGGAGTCAACAATTCAGTCTGAAAGGTCAACATGTTTTTATCGAGTCATAATAAGTGGCTTTTTAGTGTCACTCGACCCGTTCTTGTCATCAGGTTCAGATTTTTCTAATTCGACCAATTGGGCCTTACAACAATTGAAAATCCAATGTTGTCAAACACGACCCAACCGAATCAGAAACACCCAAACCTGGTGATAAAAACGGATCGAGTGATGCTAAAAACCCGCTATAATCTAACACGTACCCGTTGACTCGAGACGGGTTAGTGAGTCAATGACTTGAAATTTTTTTATTTAACATTCAAATAAAAATAAATTAAAGTGTAGATGATTTAAAACTTCAATGAAGTTAATTTCAACGAGTCTTTACTCTTTAATATCCATATTTTTTTCATTTTGATCTATGAAATTTATGTCATGAGTAAAAAAATTTACTAATTAAATTTATGTATAGTCTCAAGATTGAACTTGGATAAATGAACTTTACTTAGTTTTCAATATAAAAATAATCAGTTTCCAAGTTAAAAATTTACTATATTTTGAAATTACTCAGGAGAGGAAAAAGGTAAGTGGAAAAGGTTTCCGCCACTGTTAAAAACCCTTACCAAGGTAAGATATTGTATTAAAATAAAAGGTTCCCGATCTCAAGGTGAGATCAAGAAAAAGTTAATTACATGAGAGCAATAAGCTCGGTGAATTAAAAACATCGGAGGCTAGAAAGCACAAACTCCACCTCCTAAACTTAAAAACGAACCAACACAAATAGATACAAGAAACCAAGTGATCCTCCGTGCTCAAAACTCCTTCAAAAATGAATTTGTTCCTCCGCTTTCAAAATGACCAAGCAATAAGAAACCACAACGAAGTACAAAATCCCGATAAGGTCCTGAACAGAAATGATGTCGCCACACTTCCAAGAACTCATAACCAGTCAAAGGCATAGTCATCGAAATGCCAAAAATCCTAAAGGCTTGAACCCATACACGATAACTCCCATTACAGTGGAAAAGTGCATGGTCGGTTGTCTCTGGATCATCAAAAAAGGGCATTTCTCATCAGTCACTGCTTGACATCTACGGCTGAATAAAAACTGCCTCGTTGGAAGACGACCATGAAACACAAGCCACCCAAAAAATTAAACTTTAGGAATAAGGCAAGCTTCCCAAATCAACATAAAGCCCGTGCTTGGCTTCGGCCATTGTGAATAGAATCCACGATCGAAGGAGGATGCCGAATACAATTTTTGCTCGCCCATATCCCACTTGAATCGGTCTGCCACTAATGCGAAATGCAAGTGTCGCTACTGTCCCATCTCATCAGCCCCTTCGACAGAAAATAATAATGACCATCTTTGAGTGATCTAGGTATGAAGTTGTATGCATCTCTTGAGTCGAGATCCTTAGATTTCTTTTCCAAAATGGTCTAAAAAATGCAGCTACTCCAAAAAGAAAGCTGCACCCCTCATACACCAAGCATAATTTTTGATTACATAAATGGTGTAGGTTCAAGAACAATAAAAAGGGACAGATTTGAAGTCTAATTATCTTGCCCAAAGGAACAAAACACGCCATTCCCATCTCCATTCGAACCTGAGAAGAAAAGAAATCCCAAAAAACATTGTTCTTAATACAACATGATATAATGTTATGCCAAATATGAGACAACCGCCTAGCATCATAATTTTCAACCAGCGCTGATGAAGTGAAGCCACAATGATTTACACAAATCTCAAATCAAAGTGAACCATGACCCGTAATCCTCAATTTCCAAAGCCATTTCAAGAGAAGGCTGCAATTAACAAGCTTAAAATCTCTAATAAATAGCCCCCCCAAATGTTTCGATAAAGATAGTCTCCCAACTAACTTTGCTAATATGATGGGTTGTATTTTTAGCATGTATTTATGCTTATTTCTATGTCATAGAGACCATGTTTTTAGTCTCCTTGGATGTTATTACTTCCTTTCTCGTCTTTTCAGGTTTTGAAGGTGATATGGGGAAAACATGCAATATTTAGGAGAGAACTGCCTTTCACCGATACCTGATACAGATAACGTGAGCGATAGTCAGTCCCGTGACTCCAGAACACTTTAGAACGACCAAGACGACATCAATACCGGAGAACACCAAGTCCAGATTTGGAAGTTACCCAATTCGGGCAAATCCTATTCAGGAAGAGCCCAATTCAAGAAGGAAGTTTGATCTCTTTCCTAAATCCATAAAGGAAAGGATTTCGCTACCATTTGAAGATCGAGACTAAAAGGAAAGGAATCCAACGAGATAAATGTGAAGATTCCTATTTTGTCACTAAAGAAGAAGCACTAGGAGAAGCATTCAACCATAAATACCAAGGCCGGCGCATTCCAAAGGGGTATCCGAAAACACATTGAGCATTCAATCTTTCATCTGCAATTTACATTTCACAGTCTTTCTAGTCTAGTTCTAGTCTTTATGTTTTTTAATTTTAAGCACATTTTGGTTTATAGTTTTGGTTTCGAACATCTTTAAGTTTAATTACAAGTTTATTTTTAGTTCTATTGCTTTATTTCAATTTCAGTCTTTATATTTCTCAGCATGATTTACTTTCAGTCTCTTTATATTTTTGCACATTTAAATTCAGTCATGTTTAGCTAAATTCTTTATAGCTTGACCAAGTGAGGGTCAAGGCTGAGTTTAGATGGTGTGAGGACTGAAATTGAATACAAAAGTTCACAAGGCGACTTGTTTACCAATCTCGGTGATTTAAGGGTTTCATGGTAAGGATATCACTTAGTCTCACTATTAGCCTGATCATCCATCTTGTAAGTCTTTATGATTATTGTTAATTCTTATTCTTGCATCCATAATTGTGCCTGAAAAAGGATAGAGTGATAACAGTCTCTATCGAGACTGGAGAGAGGTAATCTTGCGCCTGTTGGGAGTGCTTCACTACCTGTCGGTAAGGATTTAGGCTTTTCTAATATTTATTACTATTTATTGGCAAGCTCTTTGGCGCGAAGATGAGAGACATAGTGAGTAAGAGGGAGGTCGTGGAGCGAAGTCCGATCTCCATACGCTATAAGGAAGAGTTGCTAGTACTGTACGGTGCTTGAGTACTAGTATAACTAAATCTAGGTCCTGGTGTAATTAATTCCTCGTGGATTCACCATGATATTCAATCTTGCTCTACTTTGGTTGAGTCATTGGTTCTCATTATTTCATTACCTGCTTTATTTAGTTTTAATATACAAATTCCTATCGAGAGCACTTCTAGGTCATGATGTGTGTTATCTTCTAAGAATAACATTGTCAAATACCGTTCCTTATGGATTCCCTGCTTGCTACTGACTACTAGTTTGTTTTGTGCAGGGATTTATTTTTGGTGGTCTCGACACCCATCAAATTTTTTGGCCATTACCGGGGAACAGTTCCTTTTGACTTGTCTTTTGACATGGATGACCAGAGCCATAAATCATGGCAACGAGTTCCTCTACGATTTAGAAATTGAAAGATCCAATAGAGCTCGCGCTAAGCAAGGTCGAGAATGTAGAGAGTCCAAACACCAAGCAAAATCTTCAAGCAGACCCAACGACAATCTAATCAATATAGAAGAATTGTTTGATGATTTAACTTACTCAGATTCAGAACCTGAAATAGCCATCATGACCATGGCTAATCAAGAGCAGTCAATCCGAGACCTTACACGGGTCCCAGTGAATCAACAACCATTCTACATCACTTATCTAGCTGAGACTGATGACAACAACTTCAAGATGAGATCTAGATTTGTTCATAGCTTACCCAAATTTGCCGGAAGGGCGGCTGATGCCCCTTACAAACACTTGCGGAAGTTCCATTTAATGGTGTGTTCTATGAAGCCACCTAAGGTCGATCTAGACCTTGAGAAATTGAATTCCTTTGCTTTTTCTCTTGAGGACTCGGCCAATAACTGGTTTTGCCATTTAAAACCAGGATCTATAACATCATGGGAACAAATGTCGAGAGTCTTTCTTGACAAATACTTTCTAGCATCAAGAGTTACCACTTTGAAAAGGCATATCTATTCGGCCAAGATGAAAGACATTGAGAGTCCCCATGAATGTTATGAATGATTCCAGCACCTTTTGGCAGCTTATCTACCACATGGATTTACTGACCAAGCTTTAGTCCAGACTTTCTATGAGGGACTCTCGTCCTCCCAGCGATCTAATATGGATACCGCTTTGGAACTCATAAGGACTATGGAAGAAACCGCTCAATATTTTGGCAATCGTGAAGGAAAATCTACCTCAAGAGCAGTCAATGAGATAAATTCTTATGTTCATTATGATAATTTAGAGAGACTCGCATAGTTTATGCACAAGGTAGCTGTCCAGATCGAGGTCGCGAAGGAGTGTGAACTTTGTAAAAAGGCCACTCATGATGCTGATGAATGTCCTCGTATAGGAGACCCTGAATTCGAGCAAGTAAATGCCATGGAAAACTATGGTAACTATAGACACTATAGGAACTACATTAATTATAGTAACTATAGTAATCAGGGAAATAAGCAACCATATGTCCCACCACCATAAAGAAATCAGATCGGGTGGAGATATTCACAGCACTCGCTTGGGGAAATAATGACCTCCAACAACCACAAGTACCAATAATTTAGCTCATACTAAGGAATCAACGAGTGCAATCATACCGAGACCTCGTAAATAAGTCCATGTCCAGCCCAACCCACCTCAGTAGCCACAACACAATCCTTATGAACTTTTCACTGCTCTCGTTGAAGGTTCTAATAAACGGTTTGAGCTGGTAGATGATTGGATACAGGGACTACAAGGTATCTTCTCAAACTTGGAAAAGAAAATGGCCTAGATAGCTAGCACTCTCTCTAAGATCGAGAGCATGGGGAGACTTCCATCTTAGAATGTTAGCGCGATCATGCCAAGGGAAAAGAAAGAGATTCAACCGGAACTACTGAGAGCAGTAATAGAAGATGAAGTTATTGTGATTCCTGATGACACAAAGGAACCAGTGATTTCTACTGAGACTAGACCTCCTTTCCCAGAGAGACTAGCTAAGTCCAAGAAGATGAAAGAGGAGAAGGAAATCTTCGAGACCTTGAGGAAAGTCGAGATCAACATCTCACTACTTGATGTGATCAAAAAAATACCTAAATATGTAAAATTCCTCAAGGAGATGTGGACCAATAAGAAGAAACATCATGACCTGGAAAAGGTCATGATGGGGGAAAATGTATCCACTGTGATCCAACGTAAGTTACCCCCTAAGCTAAAGGACCAGAGAATGTTCGCGATCAATTGCACCATAGGCCATGTTGAAATTAAAAATGCTATGTGTGATCTCGGTGCATCTATGAATGTCATTCCTTCTTCTATCTACCAACAGATATCAACAAACCATAATATGCCTCTCAAGGAGACTAGGACGGCTTGCAACTCGTGGATCACTCTATTATCTACCCGGAGGTATTTTGGATGACGTATTGGTCAAGGTAAATGATTTTGTTTTTCTCGCTGACTTTTATGTTCTTGATATATGTGATGCAGCTAAGAAGGAGAACTCAGATTTTTTGTTAGGGAGACCATTCTTAAGCACTGCCAAGATAAAAATCAATGTACACAATGGTTCTCTAACCATGGAATTTAAGGGGGAAGTAGCCACTTTCAATGTTTGTGATGCCATGAAGACCCTGGAAGAAGATTTGAGCCTATGCAACATTGATAGTCTTGATCCCATCATTCGATAAATTTTTGAGCTCAATCTCTTAAATGAGTATTTGGTCACACTGAACGAGGCTCTTAACACTGAGAGTCTCGATGATAATGGTTTAGATGAGAAGGTGAGAGAGGCTATTCATAATCTCAACTCACCTCACCTCAATCTCGCTCTACCACCTTTCAGGAAACTCACCCCTTCCATCATCCAACCATCGGAGCTTAAACTCAAAAGTCTGCCAAGTCACCTCAATTATGCTTTCTTAGGGGATAATGGTATGCTGCCCGGTGATCATTTTCAGTAAATTGAGCCCTGATAAAGAAAAACGACCGATCTCCTTGCTCCAGCAACACAAAGAAGTAATTGGATGGACTATAGCCGATATCAAGGGGATTAGTCCTACCACTTGCATGCGTAAAATCAAGCTAGAAGAGAATACCAAGACCTGTCGCCAACCTTATAGAAGACTCAATCCTCCCATGATGGAGGTGGTGAAGAAAGAAGTGATCAAGCTCATAGAGGCTAATCTCATCTACCCTTTCTTCGACAGTGAGTGGGTTAGCCTGGTCCAAGTTGTTCCCAAGAAGACAAGGATCATGGTAATAACACACAAAGTAGGAGAAATGGTCCCGAAGAGAATACAGAATGGATGGAGAGTTTGCATTGACTACCGCAAGCTCAGTACCGCGACCAAGAAGGATCATTTCCCACTACTATTCATTGATCAGATGCTAAAGAGACTAGTAGGAATATCTTATTTCTATTGTCTCAATGGGATGTTAGGATTCTATCAGATCCTGTGGCTCTTGAAGACCAAGAGAAGACAACATGTACATGTCCCTTTGGCACCTTTGCTTACAGACGGATGCCTTTTGATCTCTGCAATGCTCCCACCACATTCCAAAGGTGTATGGTGAGTATCTTTTTAGATTACATGGAGAGCATCATTGAGGTCTTTATGGATGATTTTACAGTGTATGGTGACTCTTTCGATGCATGTCTCGATAACCTTGGTAAGATCCTTAAATGATGTATTGAGTTTGACTTAGTACTTAGCTATGAGAAATGCCACTTCTTGTTGACCAAGGTATGATATTGGATCATGTTGTATCTAAGAAAGGTATTGAGGTAGATAAAGCTAAAATTGATGTTATTCAATCCTTACCTACTTCTGTAAAAGAAGTTAGGTCTTTTCTTGGGCATGCAGGTTTTTATCGTAGGTTCATCAAGAGCTTTTCAAAGATCACGAGACCCTATGTAGATTACTCTAGAAAGATGCTAGTTGCGAGTTTAGAGATCCTTGCAAAGAAGCCTTCGACACTATAAAGAAAAAGCTGGTCTCTGTGCCTATTATCCAAGCACCCAACTAGGACTAGCCCTTCGAGATCATGTGCGATGCAAGCGATAAGGTAGTAGGAGTAGTATTGGGACAACGGGTTGGCCGGGAACCTCATGTCATTTATTACGCCTCCTGGAATCTCGATACAACTCAATGAAACTACACCATGACCAAGAAAGAGCTCCTTGCTATCATTTTTGCATTGGAGAAATTTCTTTCCTACCTTCTCTGTTCCAAGGTCATTGTATACTCAGACCATGCTGCTCTGAAGTACCTCATGACCAAGAAAGAAGCTAAACCAAGGCTGATTCAATGGATCCTTTTGCTTCACGAGCTTTACATCGAGATCAGAGATAAGAAGGGGGCAGAGAACCTGGTGGCCAATCATCTCAGCATGCTGACCAATTCAGAAGAACCAAGGGAAGTCCAGGATGAATATCCAGGGGAAAGTCTCTTTGCTATCACTGAGAATCCATGGTTCGCAGATCTTGTCAATTTTCTTACCACCAGGAAGTTTCCATTGGATTTCACGCGCAATGACAAGGAAAAGATGAAGAGGGAAGCCAACATGTACTTTTGGGATAATCCTTATTTACGGAGGCAAGGTAATGATCTAATTTTGAGGAGATGTGTTTATGAGGAAGAGATACCGAGACTCTTGCAAGCATGTCATTCTGAGTTTTGCGAAGGTCACGGTGGGCCAACGGGAACAACGCAATGCATCCTTGAGTGCAAATTTTATTAGCCCCATATCTTTCATGACTCCTATATTTTTTGTAAGGCATGTGACTACTGTCAACAAATTGGTAATCGAGATCAGCTCCCGATGACTCCCATTTTAGTCGTCGAGATCTTTGATGTCCAGGGTATCGATTTCATGGGTCATTTTCCTCCTTATTATGGGTTTAAGTACATCCTTCTAGCAGTTGATTACGTCTCCAAGTGGATAGAACCCACGGAGGCTAGGAATGATGATGGAAAGACCGTAGCGGACTTTATTGAGGATAACATCATCTGTAGATATGGGAAACCGAGACTATTTATCAGTGATCGTGGCACACATTTTTGCAATAAAACGATCTCAACATTATTGGCGAAATGGGGAGTCAAGCACATGACTTCCACGGCATACCTGTTAGCATTGGTCCTTCCGGCCCGATGAGGAATAATGCCTGTATCGTTCAGTGATCAGACAAAAGAGCTAAAAAAAGGATTGAATTGTCATCCAAAATCCGAAATTCAAAAATTCACATTCTAGGGAAGCTCTGATTTAGCATTTCTTACTGAAAAATCAAAAAGTCAAAGTTTGGCCAAACATGGGTAATTAGCTCACCGGCTAATCGATCTACAGTAAAAAAATTAAATCTTTACGAGATTTGGTCAGGATTTATGGGATCTAAAATCAAATCCTGTCAGAGTGGTAAGTAGCAGCTCGCCGGCTAATTACCAACCCATTATAAATATGGGGTCACCCCCTCATTTCAACAGGGACAAATTTTTTTTATAAATTTCTAAAATTACCTTTGCATCCTCTTTCAGTTCCAGGAATCCCAGAAGTCTCAAAACTCTGTCAAAATACTTCCAGATTCGAGCTTCGTCATCGACACTCGGTATAAGCTCAGTCTCATGTCTTTTTAGATCAAGATCCCACAATGATCTTCGGTCTAAAAATGACCTCAATTTCATATTTCCTGTAGAAATAATCCAAGATTATAGCCATAACTTGGGTTAAATCTATTTTCCTGTAAAATCATAATCTTCGGCAACTTCGGTCCTGCACCAGCTCTCAAGTCATCCTGGACATACGAAAAGGTAAACTGAGGGTAATTGGCACTAAGCCCAACTTTCAAATTCATTAAAACACATTTTTATTGCTTTATTATTACATATTGCATTCCATTCTTCTAGTTAAGTGAGCCGTTGGCACCACTTAAACTATAATATGTGTGAATAAGCTCGCAGGTACGGACAAACATCCAGAATGTGAGGAAACTCTATTCAAGTTTTCGGGCCCAGACCTGAGTGCTGCCGTTACTCTGCCAAAAATTCGGTAGAAAAAGTCTATTTATTAAGCCATTATGATGCCCATTTTATTTCTTGAATTTAATTCTTAAATAAAGCTATTGTAATGCCAAAATTACCACAAATTCCAAAGTTTCAAAATTAATCCAAATAATTTGAACAATATGAGTAACTATCATGTCCGAACTCAGAATCTCACTCTCTTGTCGGTATAAAAACCCCATTTTGGGTCAGTATACCTCAATTCCTGATGGAGCTGAATCGGGTGGTGACTATTTTATGTTTGAATAAAGTAAAATGCTTTATTTCAAAAATATCTTTTCTTAATAAAATGTGAAAATATATTTCTCAATACAATCACATTTTTGGCCTACGAAGCCACCGCATCTAAGCAAACCGGATATTCCCAAACCAAACCCAGCGCCCCCCATGCACTGCACCTTGCGTGCAAAGTCTGACAACCGTTCGCCCGCTCACAGTGGCGACTCTACTGGGGAAATATTTTTATAAAAACCCAATTTTTATAAAAATTCTTTTTGACATGATAATTAAAATATTATTCATATTAAAATTTGAAATTGTGGAATTTGTGATAATTTCTGCATTATGCAAATTTTAGGATTGCGTAGCATTGCATTCTTTACCCCTAAAACAATTTATGTGTCTTTTGGTAAAGTATCTCCAAGTTTGCTTAGGGCTTGAGGGGTATGGATCCAATCACACCCCTTGCATAACGTACGAGGACCTTATTCGCTTAAGGGCAACACCACCTACGTATATTATATGTGGAAAAGCTTCCTTTGGTTTGCTTAGGGCCACTACGACTCAGTACTCAAAGGCGTAGGGTACCCCAAATCGCTCCCAATCCTGAGACCGAAACCCATATATAGATGAACCATAGACACTTTCTCATAGGTCTTCCCAGAAACCTTGAGTGCACACGAGCAGACTTCGCTAAGTTCCCCGTTGGCTTTAAAGCGAAGTAAACCAAATGGAGTTAAAAGGGCTGTAGGCACGATCTAATTGTTTGCTACCTATACAGGTTTATTAAATATAAATAAACTGAAAATGGACATCATAAACATCATGATTGTGTGAAAACTAACCACATCTTTGTGTAGCCATGACATTAACATGTGCCATGCCATTTCATTAACTGAGACCAGTGAGTCCACCTAGGCTCAACTCGTGAGCTAAAATAATCGAGACCAGTAAATCAACCTAGGCTCAACCCTATGAGCCGAAAGACATTAAAGCCCTTTGAGTGACCAGCAAGTCAGCTCAACCCTTGCACCAATGAGTCAAAACCCTTTGAGTGACTAGTGAGTTAGCTCAACCCTTAGACCAATGAGTGAAAACCCTTTGAGTGACCCTAGAGTCAGCTCAACCCTTGGACCAATGAGTAAAAACCCTTTGAGTGACCAGCGAGTCAGCTCAACCCTTGGACTAATGAGTCAAAACCATTTGAGTGACCCTAGAGTCAGCTCAACCCTTGGACCAATGAGTCAAAACCCTTTGAGTGACCCCAATGTCAGCTCAACCCTTAGACTAATGAGTCAAAACCTTTGAGTGACCAGTGAGTCAGCTCAACCCTTAGACCAATGAGTCAAAGCCCTTTGAGTGACCAACGAGTCAGCTCAACCCTTAGACCAATGAGTCAAGACCCTTTGAGTGACCCTAAGTGTCATCTCACCCTTTGGACTAACAAGTTGACCCACTTTTGACCAGCGAGTCAATTCACCCTCGGGCTTTCGAGTCTGATCTGACTCAGGCCCTTGGTCCTTGATCCGTGTGTTTGCAATATTCCATGAATATCGCAAGTTGTCAATTGCTCCTTGAGCGATTGGCATATGCCCGAACCTTTTTTAATTTGATTGTACATCTCCATCATTCATCCATGCATTCGATCACTCATACATTCATTCATTCGCCTATAAAAAAGGTGAGAAATGCCCAGAGCCATGCCCAATGCACTTACTAACACTTAATCTCTTACCCTTTCAGGTTGGAAGTGAAAGAGAGGCAGGTTGAGGCGTATTACGGGTAGTCCAAAAGTCACACCCCCATCACCAATCGAATCTTTAGCTGGATTTTTCTCTAATGTAGAACCTAAAATTGCAATGGCAGACGATGATGTAGTTAGCCAGTCCCTTAGGAGGACTCTTGATGCCCCAGAATTTCATGATATTTGGGAAAGGCTGAGCGATGCTAATGGTCAGAAAACCTAAGAATAAGAAATCAAAATCGAAATAGCTGCACTCAAAGCAAAGATGGCATACATGGAGAAACTATCTCTAGCAAAGGACAAATCTGTTGCCCCCTCTATAGAGCAGTACGTGGATATTGATTGATTCCTGCCTAAGGAGTTAGAAGCCCTTCTGGCTAACTTTGTGATGCCCTACATGGCTCCATATGCTGGCACCGGAACTCCCCACGTGCACTGGGAGAGTTACCTCTGAATTATGACTAGCATGAACATCCCTAAGGTTCATATAGTCAATCTATTTCAAGCAACTCTTTATGGACCCGCCTCTGAGTGGTACATGAGAATGCCAACCGATGTAAAGTTTGATTGGAAGAAGCTATGCTCAGCATTCCTTGAAAACTATGCCTTCAATCTGAAGGTTAAGACTACTCTACAAGATCTCGAAAGAATTAAGCAACGGCCGAATAAGTCCTTTAAAGAATTTTATCTAAAGTGGATCGCTATGCGCATGCTTGTAACCGGGGCACCTCACCAAGATGCCCTGATAGTAACGCTTGTCGAAGGCTCTAGCCTAAAATATCGAGATGAAATGAAAATGAAAAGGTTCGACACCTTCAACGGCATGGTAGATTATGCCAAGAGGCTTGAAAAATATGAGGAAGAAGATCGAGCAAAGAAGTAAGAACAATAAGCTTACTCTAAACCTCGATATTGGGAGAAAGGCGGTTCTTCTAAATAAGGCATCTCCAAATCCTTGCAAGCTGCTCCTAAAGTTGCAGCAGTTACCCAAGTATAGACTCACAAGTCTATCTTTCCATGGGTTGAATCACTATCCCAGATATTCACAAAGCTGAGAAAATCTGATCAACTCCAGAGCATCAAGCCATTCACTCCGCCTACCATGGCAGACAGAGATAACTTCTATGCTTATCATGTAACCAAAGGGCACCGTACTAATGAGTGCTCTCGGCTACTAAAAGATCTACAACAGATGATATTTGATGGAAAAATGAAAGATCCTGAGAAGAAGCCAAGCACTCAAACTAATCTGCAGCTAAACTTTCAAGCCACGGTAAATGCAATAAGTGTTCATGTGGAGGCCGACAAATATGGTATCGATGTAACAGATAGTTTTTGACATGACCCGGGATGGGGGGATAATATGGTCTTTGATAACATGGATATCATCTACATGGTTGACCAGTACATCCTGAGGATGAGGAGAGAATGGCTGGACTGATGTCTTATACCACCACATCTCATATATCGTGGAGATTCAGATCTGAATGAACATCTGAAGGAATTTCTCTGGTTTATGCATGAATAAGGAATAGCCATGATGGGTTTTGCACCGTAGTTTCCCCGATTCTTAGGAGGCCCAACCATGGACTGGTATGACATGTTACCATTGGAAGAACACTAGAATTAGTACTTTATGGCAAGATCTTTCCTGCACTACTTCAGAGCATATCAACCATACCCGGATGAGCTTTGCTGGTGGTATGCACTGCAGGTAGACCGACATAACACCGGCTGGCAAAATATCCCTCCTCCATAACCTCCCATATATACTTATCTAGATTATATGAGTCCCAACTAAGTCGGAACGAGTCTGCTTAAATTCAAGAGCTCTTTAAGGGTAGCACGTCCAGAAATCCAAGAACTATATGATCCTGAACAAGCATGGAGTAGCCACATAGACTAGCAGAGGTATCTCAGCCTAAATCTAGATAGAGGTACACGAGACCAGTTTGGAGAAATCCGCACCGACATTATAGCATATGGTGCCCATTTGGAGGAAATATTTGCCAGCATACAAACCATGGTATTTGAGTTCCGTATAGCCATAGAAGGAGTGAAAGCTGAGCTGAATATGGTAGAAGAAAACCCAAGAGAGGATCCTGAGGAGGATCCCCGAGGAAGATCCTGAGGAAGATGCCAAGGAAGATCCCGAGGAGGATCCCAAGGAAGATCTCGAAGAAGATCCTGAGGAGGACCCCGAAGAGGATCTAAAAGAAGATTCTGATAATGATATCCCAGCTCAGCAAGCACCAAACTGGATCTTTAAACCACAACCTTTCAAAGATTCAGATGAAGAGGTGGAAGAATTTGTCAACTCGAGTGAATCAGATCATGAAGATGAAAGTGAAGTGGATAACTTGGGGTATGAATTAGAGACTTTCTCGAATGATGAGCTAAATCACTTACCAGGAGATTTTGAGTACGCAGCTCCCTTCGCCAATGGCATGATGGTTGATTATGATGGTGTTGAGAGCTACACCTCTTCCCTAAAGCATGACTCCCCGCGCACTTTATGGTTTACAGTAAGTGATGATTCCATAGATTTTATGGACTTCGACTCGGATAGCAAACATGTTGTTAATATGATCCAGGACGAGGGGCAACAACCATCCCGCGAATACATTATGGAGAGAATTTGTTCAGAGAATGAACAAGCTCGAAACAGTTGTCGAATCTAAAGTTCAAACTTGAGGGAAGTTTACCCCATATTCTATAACGGAAATACGAGGCCACGCCCTCACATCTGTGAATTCATGCAAATGATGAACGATGGGTACATTCACTAGGACAATTGGCCCGAAAGGTTCCACTGGACTCTTCGAGAAAAGGCAGTCATTTGGTATGGAGGGCTGACATTTTACCTAAAGTCATTCTGGAACATTCTGGCTAAGTAATTCATTGACTACTTCACATGGGTCGACTCACTAAAAGACACAACACCAAACTATACAGGTACTGAAACCCCTTATTGTACTGGGAATGGTAAGCAACCAACATCGCTTGTCCAACATCAATAGAATCAGCCAAGGAATACCCATGGTATATAAACAAATACCATGACACGCCTGTTCTTTACGATGATATGCTAGATCTATTTAGCAGAAATAAACCAACTGATGAAGCCTCCTCATCCATCCATATGATCAAGCAGGAATCCAATCCTGTCCTATGCCAAATATTATAAGAGAAGCCTGTCGTTCTGGAAAAGTAGCCTAAAAAGGTTCCCTTCATGCAGTGGCCCTTTGCCGCCAGGGCACCGGCTTCTGTGAATAAGCCGATCGACTTGGGAGAAATACCCCTCAATGAGGATTTCGACAAATATAAGGTCTTTAAAACAACAAACCTTCCAATCTAGGTGGTCAGTCCTATAACCAGAGAAGGAAAGGTCACTGGATCAGTAATCCCAGCTGCACCAAGAACTGGGCCTCTAATACCTCCCACTTTTGTTAAGTCCTCGAAACAGGTAGAAAGCCCGATTATGGATCAACTGAAGGCCACTAAAACTAAGATGAGTATTTGGGACCTACTCCTGGGATCTCAAGATTACAGGCTCGCTATTGTTAAAAAGCTGATGGAAATTAAAATGTCTCCTTTGGCATCCCTGGAGCAGGTCTGTGCCCTACTCAATAACGAGACCAGCACTATTATCCCTGACATTATCTTCTCAAGATCAGATCTACCTAATGAAGGCATTCACCATAGTAAGGCTCTTTACTTGAAAGCTAGTATCTTCGGGTGCATCATGCCCTGCATAATGATTGACGATGGCTCATCACTAAATGTTTGTCCTAAAGATATTCTGCCAATTCTAGGACTGACCGAGGAGGACCTAAAGAAGTCCGCAACAATCATCAAAGCTTATGACAATTCCAAAAGGACCTATATCAGCACATTCAAGGCTGAAGTCACTATCGGTGAAATCTCATCTATAGTACTCTTCACAGTCATAGATATCCTAGTAACTTTCTCTATGCTACTTGGGAGACCATGGTTTCATGCTTTAGGAGGAGCCCCAACCACCCTACACCAGAAGATCAAGATCCCATTCTGTGGAAAGATTTTTACCCTGAAAGCCGATGGAGCTTCGGTGGTAGCAACACTGAACATGGAAGAAAGCAACATGAAAGGATTCACCACAGCTATGATCGGCAAGGAAGCAAACAAGCAATCAAAGGCGTACTGGGCCCTATAGATTCAGGGATACATGTCGAAGCACCACACTCCTAGAAAAGGATTAGGTGCCTATGAACAAGGAATGCCTACCTTCAATATAGGAGCGGGAGAATGGAAGCCTATGGGACTCGGTTACACAATCTCTCAAAGAGTTATTCACAAGACGCCCTTTCAAAAGAAGCTACAACAGCCCTACGAAGGAACCCCCGAGCCTATTACTCATTAGGTGAAGACCGTCCAGGATTCCAGATTTTCTCAAACGTAGTCAACTACGGCAAAAATGGTAAAAGCTTTATAAAGAAGGCCAGTCGCCAGCCAGATGTAGGGGCAATCTCGGATCAGACCAAGAATGATGAACATGTACACCCAAAGAAGGTCAAGAGGCTGAGTAGATAGGAAGAAATCCTCAAATACCTAACTAAGCAACTTCAGGCACAACTCAAGATAGTAGAGGAGGCGAGGAGCAAGGAAGGTAACTTGAACCAAACAGTCATGTACATGGTCATGACTATGAAAGGCAAAGCAAAGGTATAAGAGGAAGATGGCGAGGATATCCTGCTAAAGCCAGCTAGCATGGGAGAATCATCCTCAGTAGAGCCAGACCCTACTGATCAGGATGAGTCTTTGATTTCTATTTCTAGCATGTTTAAAATGAATAATGTACTTTATGATGATAATAAGATGAAGAACTTTGCTTATTTGGATTATATTTCTGATTACGATTCCATGCATCCATTCTAGCATTTTTAACATCAATAATGATATTACAAAAGAACTAAACTTAAACACGGAAGATGACCCAAAAATGGTATACATTTCTAATCAATTGCCCATCGAATAAGAGAGAGAATTGATAAAGGTATTGAAAAGTCATGTTTTAGCCTTTGCTTGGTCTCACGAGGATATGCCAGGACTTGACCGGTACATTGCCAAGCACTAGATCCCCACAGACCTAAAAATTTGATCGGTGAAGCAAAAATTGAGAAGGATGCATCCAGAATGGGCTGAAAAGGTCAAAGCAGAGGTGGCAAAATAGATCAAGGAAAATTTTGTCGAAGTCATCGAGTATCCCACTTGGCTATCCAATGTAGTCCCTATACCCAAGAAGAACGGTGATGTCCGAGTTTACGTTGACTTTAGGGACTTGAATAAGGCTACCCCTAAGGACGATTTCTTGCTACCACACATCGATGTTCTGGTAGACAGCGTGGCATGAGCGGCCATGTATTCCTTTATGGATGGATTCTCGGGATACCACCAGAGCCTCATGAACGTAGTAGATAAGTTCAAAGCTGCATTCATCTCAAAGTGGGGAACTTATTATTTCAAAGTAATGCCTTTCAGACTCAAGAACGCATGGGTAACCTACCAGCAAGCAGTCATGACCATGTTACACGACTTGATCCATAAAGAAGTCAAGGTCTATGTGGATGGCATAATTGTGAAATTCGTTACACCAGAAGAACACCCGGTAGTGTTAGAACGATTCCTCACAAGGATTGGGAAGTACAACCTCTGTTTGAACTAGAAAAAGTGCATATTCAGTTTCACATCAGGTAAATTACTGGAGCACGTGGTTAGCCAAAGAGGCATAGAAATAGAACCCGACAAGGCTAATGCTATCAGGGAAATACCCGTGATAAAAACTGAGAAAGAAGTAAGAAGCTTCTTAGGGTCCATACAGTACGTTAGTGGCTTTATAGCACGGTTGACCACCACATGTGAGCCTATCTTCAAACTCTTGAGGAAACAGCAGCTGATAGAGTGGAATGACTAATTCCAGGAAGCCTTTGGTAGAATTAAAGCTTACCTGACGAACCCTCCAGTATTGAAATCGCCAATTCTTGGAAGGCCATTCATTCTCTACTTGGCGATGGAAAAAAGTCTATTATGGCCATGCTAGTTCAAGAAAATGAAGATAAGAGGGAACATGCAGTTTATTACCTCAGCAAAAAATTGATGGAGTATGAGACTCAATACACCATCGTGGAAAAGACTTGCTCTGCCATGGTTTGGCTCACCAAAAAGCTCAGACATTACTTCCAATCATACAAAATCCAAGCAGTTATGAAAGTGGATCCAATGAAGTATTTATGTCAGGCTCCCTCACTAACTAAAAAACTGGCAAGCTGGATCTTGTTATTGTTAGAGTTCGATATTGAGTACGTAATAAAGAAGACCATCAATGGTAGATCAGTGGCTAAATTCCTAGCAAATCAACCACTCGAGAAAGGAGAACAAGAAAGCCTAGAGTTTTCCGACGAATGTCTCGCAGCCACCATAAAGAACCCAAGAAAATGGACTATGTTCTTCGATGGCATCGTCAACAAACAAGGAGCCGGCTTGGGAGTTATCATCTTTACACTAGATGGAGCACTCATACCTCTGTCAAAACGCTTAGAATTTTCCACCATGAATAATAGGGCAGAGTATGAAGCCTGTTTGTTTGAGATGTCTGCCCTAATCACTCTCAGAGTAGACAAAGTAAAAATTATTGGTGATTCGGCTTTGGTCATCAAGCATGTCATAGAGGATTAGGAACTAAAGGAGGAATCCCTCAGGCCTTGCTTAGAAGCTGTATGGAGAAAAGCCATGATGTTCAGCGAATGCGAATTTAGTCACATGCCCCGCGAGGAAAATTAGATGGCAGATGTATTGGCCACTTTAACCTCCATGTGAGAAGGGCCCCAAAAGCAACCAATTAGACCCCTTGTTATGGAAACATCTCAATCTCCTAACTACATTTGCTCAATAAAAGACACCGTGAAAGAAGGAACCCCCTGGTATTTTGATATTGTTAAGTTCCTGGAAAACGATGAATTCCCAGCTGAGGCTACGGATTTTGAAAGAAATATGCTGAAAAAGCTTGCTGTGCGATTCTACCTGGTCAAAGGAGATCTATTTAAGAGGACCTCTAATGGCCTGCTGCTAAAATGCCTGACATAGTAAGAAGCTGAAAAGGTGGTGAAAGAAGTATATTTAGGAGACTGCGGTCCATACATGAACGACATCATGATGGCAAAGAAGATCCAAAGAATGGGATACTTTTGGCTAACCATGCTAGCTGATTTTATTCAAGAAGCAAGGACTTGCCACACTTATCAGATATATGAGGATGCGAGCCACTTGCCACAAACAACATTACAAAGCTTAACAATGCCTTAACCATTCTCGGCCTGGGGCATTGACATCATTGGTGAAATAAGGCCTTCTTGGACCAGCGGTCATCACTTCATTATAGTGGCGGTCGATTACTTTTCCTAGTGGGTTAAAGCATAATCATATGCAAGCATCATGACCAAGAAAATGGCTCGATTTATTCAACGACACATCTTCGCCAGGTACAGCATCCCTCATGATGTGGTGAGTGACAATGGTGTGCAGTTCCAAGGGGAAACAACTAATCTTATTAGAAAGCACGGGATTGAGCATCATCACTCTTCTCCTTGTCGCCCTCAAGCCAACGGAGCTGTAGAAGCAGCTAACAAAGCAATCAAGAAAATCCACTCCAAGATGGTTTCTAACTATCGAGATCTGGTAGATCATTTTCCCTATGCCTTATGGGGATATAGAACCAGTGTTAAGACTCCTACAGGTTAAACTCCTTTTTCCCTTATCTATGGGATGGAGGCGGTGCTGCCTGTTGAAATGGAAATTAAGTCTTTACGCATAGCCCTTGAAGCCAGAATTTTCGAAGATAAATGGGCAAAAGCAAGGCATGAAGAACTGACCTTAATCGACGAAACCGCATTGGAAAATATACAATTATACCAACAGCGCATGGCCAGAGCTTACAACCACAAAGTCAGGGGGCCTAGCCAACCTTTGAAGATGGGTGATTTAGTCTTGAAGCAATCTGTAAAACACACACAAATACTCAAGGAAAATTCTAGCCAAACTGGGAAGGACCATACGTGATAAAGAAGACTCTCAGTAAAGGGGCAGTGAAGATCTCAGATCTGGATGGTAACGAATTTGTGAATCCGGTCAATCGAGACAAGCTAAAATGCTATCTCATGTAAAAACAAAACAAAACAATAATAATAAGGTATGTCAAGAGCTGGAAAAAGCTCTTGAGCAAAAATAAAGACTCCAAAATAAAAGAGTGGAGCCTTAGGTAAAATCCATTCGGAGCCTTGGGCAACGGTGGGCATTTCTTGGAAATAAATACCACTTGTCCTCCGTGATAAATAATATCTTTTGTAGCAACATGTTTATGTTAAAAATACTGCATGAGTGCATTAAATGGAAATTGCGAATTATTTAATGAAACACGCATTCAAATAACATCTTTTAATCCTTATTACATATAAAGGTACATTACAAACAGAAAATAGAAGCGGCAAAGACAAACAATGAGGCCTAATGCCTTTATTCTCCCACGAGAATAAAAGACACATAATGGTGAGCTTGCTAAACCCTAAGGAAGCATTGAAGCCTCCTAGTCTCACTGAGCCTCTCCTCAAAAGTAGCCAGTCCACGAACACTTGTAACCCAGATGTGATAAGCCCCTGAAGGATAGACGTCAAAAGGGGTAGAGTAGTTCATCTCAACCTGAGTGTGACTAATCCATCTCACGTCATGGTGATAGACCCGAGTATAGGAAAGCTCCACGCCAATAAGGGTGCACAAGGATGCAGGAAACCCATCATCTCTAGCAACATCAGTGGTCATATGAGCGATTCCCCACCAAGGGCAAACCTAACGGATATCCTTAGCAGCTCGGCTCCCCATAAACTCAACCCATTCTTCAACTGTAAAATCTCTGTGGGAACGATTACCGATGTGAACTATGGAGCATTGTGCCTAATAAGCCCTTGGATAATATTCCATGCTCGTAGGAACAAACATCACAGAAAGCTTTTCCCAAAGCCAAAGCTACACAAGAAAGCACAAAAAGAAGAAAAATCAACAAAAAGAAAAATGAAAGCAATGAAAAAAAGACAAGAAAAAAGATGAAAAAAAGAAAATATCCTGCTGGATTGAAAACCTGAAAAGGTGGTCCAGGCAAAAATTAAGGCAAGCCTGATGAATCAAAAACCTAAAAGGGCGGTTCATGCAAAAAGAAAGGCTCAAATAAAGGTTAGCTGAAGAAGAATCCTGCTGCGCTTGATAGTAGTTTCAATCCCACTCTGAGAAGCACGCATAAAGATCAGCGTCTCAGCCAAACTAACCATAACGGGAGATTTCCCCTTTAGCATCTAGTCAATGATAGTCAGAAAGGCGAAACTATAAACTATAGTAGGAACCTCGCTGAGAAAACCCCCAACAGAAGCAAATATATGACCAACAACCTACTTGCATTGTCAGAAAGAAGTCCCCTGATTATGTCAAAAGCCAAATCCAACCTCAGGCCCTCATCATAGATCAATCAGTGCTTGTGAAATCGTTAAAGCTAAAAATGATTCAATAATAAATTAAAAAATTCAGGGCGATGCACTGGGATAACTGGAGGCATATCGGCAGAGGACCGGAGAAGCCTACATAATTCCTAGTACAAGGGACATAGCTCATCATCCCTGAACCAAAACATGCTTTTAAGAGGATCCCGGAACCTGACAGTAGCTTGGATCATATTATCCTTGATAAAGATGCGACATTATTCCTTCATGTGCGCTAACCCGCAAACCCCTATACGATCCCAACCGTCGGATTTCTTCAGATAAGCATTTAGATCAGCACAAAAATGAATGTAACCCTCCATGGCAAAATTTTACAAGGGTAACAGTTCGCTATGCATAGTTTATAGGGCAATCTGCCAATATTTGGCTGATTACCTTGATAAACTCGACCAATAATGAAAAGGAAACACAAAGCGAGGGAATAAAGAAAATTTTATTTATGCAAAAGTGTGTTCATAGAAAAGGAGGCGCTGCAAATGGCCCAAAAGAAAGCAAAACTTAAAAGAAAGAGAAAAAGACTATCTAATCGCCCTGCGAGAAGAATTCGGGAGGATTACGTTACCCCTATTGCGGCGGGTCATCCACCTGAAGTATCCCCAACTGAGCTCAAAGCCGTCAGATCTCCAGCTGCAATATTTTAACACAAATCATTCATATGCATTTTATAACACGCCATGCATCATCATTAAACATAATAAGATAACAATATACCGCCATGTCCTAGTTTTGGGTCATCATGAAGCGCTGCTACCCTTGAATATATGCCCAATAGGCACCTACAAGGATGAAAAATCAAAGCAAGTCAGCACTGCCATGATTGAAAATCAAAAGTCAAAGGAAGAAAAGATAGAGGAGACTAACATGAGTGGCGCTAGCAGGATAGAAAGTCACTGGACGCTCAGGATCCAGGTAAAGTGGGATGACCAGGGTATAAGTCTTAGGTCAGGGTGGTACATTATGAACATGGGGGGCTGATACTTGAACCCTTGTTGCCCCTCCACCATCGTCGGGCCCTGAGAGGGGACAGATAATGCCGAGGAGCTACCCGCATGAGTAGAAGTAGTCTCTGGTCTCTTCCTACCCTAGTGATCCTGCAAAGACAATATAACGAGGTCAAGTCAGTGTAAATAAGTGCAATAATCAAAGGAAAAACTCAAGCTAGTGAAAGGGAAGGTACCGTCATCCTGACAGCCTTAGGCGAACCTAGAGTAGAAGCCAAAGGATCATCATCCTGAGGAGGGTTATGGATATCCTACCGAGGAACAATAGGAACAGGATCCATATCTGGCCATCCAAGTAGCTACAGATTGTAAAACTCCTCGTATCCTCCAACCCGCTCCGAGAAGGTGCTATAAATACCCTCAGAGGCCAAACGTGCAAATTCAGGCAAGCGGCGAGGCCAAAAGACCCACTGTGGCACCTCAAGAGGAATAAAATGCAACCTGGGAGGAAGATGCCAACCCTGAATGTGATCTCCCAAGTACCACTCCAAAGAGAAAAGGGTCTTTATGATCAGTTGGGAGTTCACAGACTCCCTAGCCAATCTCATGACCTCCGGCCAGTGAAGAGCATGCCCCTAAGGTTGCTTCTTGATCTGCTAGAAAGAAAAGACCAAACAATTATACAACTATTGTAGCATATATAAAGATTAAAGGAATCATAAAGCATACCTACTCTGAAGAAAGGGTACGGAGACAGGCAGAAAGAGCAGAATCGGACTCCATTTCCCTATCGCAAAAATAGTGTGGCAATTGAGGGCAGAACTGGAAACCACTACTTGGCACGAGCTTGGTCCTCGGAAGGATCACCATCTCAAAAAACCAGATCTGTAAGCAGTCAAGAAAGAGATTAGAACACCAAAAATGGACAAGATACTCATAAAGAAAAGAGATAAGGGTTAAGTCTTTACATAAACAATTTGGAGACAAGACTTGAACTTGTCGATCCTATTCCTCATGCATTAGTTAAGAGCCCAGTATAGGTGACCCAATGCGGCTCAGCTCTATGCGTACTCGTCGAAGTAGGATGGATCTATCAAAGCTGATAGAATATGGAGATTCATGATCAAACCCCCGGTGGGAAAACACAGCCACGACAAAGTAGCGGGCATGAAAGCTCTAGCCTTGAAGGCAGCAGTCAGATACCCTCTATTCCCAGAGGTCTAAAAAGTCATGAGTTTCTTGCAAGAAACTCACCCTGGCTTGTCCCTAGAGTATCCAATCAAAGCTTCAATAATCTCCACATTGAAATTATCATAAGTGAAGCAAGCATTGAAGTGGATCACATTACTGTGGAAGGGTAGACTTCTGATGGTACAATAATCCAGTAGAGTGATGGTATACTCCCCACAATAAAAGTGTGGGTAGTATCAGACCACCTGCTCAAAATGTAGGTAGATGTACCGGCTGGGATGCATGGATACTTGTGGTGCCAGACATACTTGCAGTCCTTGACCATCCTACCCAAAGACGTCCCGTCAATGATAGACTTGACACTGGGGGATAACACCTTGTACCACTTATGAAAGTGGGTAATGCTAGCACCATTATGCTTGGTGACCTGAACAATGCATACACATGTATCACGCACAAATTTTCAATACTCACACAACTACCAAAAATGATAAATCATCACCCAATAATAAATCGTTGCATTAAATGAATCATTGCATAAAAATGTATAAATAAACAATAAAATGGATAGGTCTTTGAGCGAAATAAAAAAACAGTAGTAAGGCTTATCAAAACCTGGGAAAGATGGTCGGAAGGCTTCAAAGAAGGCAGGATAAAATCCCCCGGAGCGATCCCGTGATACATCCAATTCGGAGGAAGCCCATACAAAGCCTCGACCGGAACCTCAGAAAGTTCCACTTGTTCTCTATCAATAAGCACATTCTGAGTAGTCAATTGAACGGCCAGCAGATCCAAAAAGATGTTATAAAGCTTGAACCACATCGAAACCCCGCAAAATCTGAAAAGACGGGGCAGAAGAGGAAAGAAGATGAAAGAAATCATTATCAAAAATAGCTTGAAAGTGGAAATTCTTGAAATAAAGGAGAAAAACCCGCAAGAGAGAAGAAGAGAGAATTGTTGGTGTAAAGAAAATGGGAGCAAACCGCTGTTTTTATAGGCGACTGGTAACTAGCCCGTCGGCTAATTACCTATGTAATTAGCTTGCCGGCTAATTACCTGTCCAACTGTCACCCATTTATGCATCCCACGCATTTACATGTAACGGCTATAAAAGTTACCGTTACATAAGTAATTAGCCCGCCGGCTAATTACCTGTATTTTCAAAATTTTCGCAATTTTGCATTTTTCATCCATTTTCTGCATCCTTTTCAAAACGAGCGGACCTAAAAGCTGTTTTCACATAGTCACACATGCATCTAGCATCCAAAAATATTTATTTTGACCCCTGGTCAATTCTTTGACCTCATGCAACTCATTAATAAATTTTTAATCGACGGGGCAAAATATATTTTATTTCAAAATTTGTCGATTAAAAATATTTTAACTCATTGCATTCCACACACACTGTTTTTGTTTGATTCACATATGATAAAATTTCTAGCACAAAATATATGTATGCGAGGGGTAAATTGTTAGCACAGGTCCGTTCTGGCCCGATGAGGAATAATGCCTATTTCGTTCAATAATCAGACAAAAGAGCCAAAAAAAGGACCAAATTGTCACCCAAAACCAGAAATTCAAAAATCCACATTCCAGGGAAGCTTTGATTTAGTATTTCCTATTGAAAGATAAAAAAGTCAAAGTTTGGTCAAACATGGGTAACTAGCCCGTCGGCTATTTACCGATCCACAGTAAAAAAATCAAATCTTACTAAGATTTGGCCAGGATTTACGGGATCTGAAATCAAATCCTGTCAGATTGGTAACTAGCCCGTCGGCTAATTACCAACCCATTATAAATACGGGGTCACCCCCTCATTTCAACAGGGACGTTTATAAATTTTCAAAATTACCTTTACGTCCTTTTTCAGTTATGGGAAACCCAAAAGTCTCGAAACTCTGTCAAAATACTTCCAGATTCGAGCTTCATCACCGACACTCGGTATAAGCTCAGTCTCCGGTCTTTTTAGATCAAGATCCCACAATAATCTTTGGTCTAAAAATGACCTAAATTTCATATTTCCTGTAGAAATAATCCAAGATTATAGCCATAACTTGGGTTAAATCTATTTTCCTGCAAATCATAATCTTTGGCAACTTCGGTCTTGCACCGGCTCTCAAGTCATCCTAGGCATACGAAAAGGTAAACTGAGGGTAATTGGCTCTAAGCCCAGCTTTCAAATTCTTTAAAACACATTTTTATTGCTTTATTATTACATATTACGTTCCATTCTTCTGGTTAAGTGAGCCGTTGGCACCACTTAAACTATAATATGTGTGAATAAGCTCGCAGGTATGGACAAACATCCAGAATGTGAGGAAACTCTATTTGAGTTTTCAGGCCCAGACCCGAGTGCTACCGTTACTCTGCCAAAAATTCGGTAGAAAAAGTCTATTATTAAGTCGTTATAATGCCCGTTTTATTTCTTGAATTTAATTCTTAAATCAAGCCATTGTAATGCCAAAATTACCACAAATTCCAAAGTTCCAAAATTAATCCAAACAATTTGAACAATATGAGTAACTATCATGTCCGAACTAAGAATCTCACTCTCTTTTTGGTATAACAACCCCATTTTGGGTTAGTATACCACAATTCCTGGTGGAGCTGAACCGGGTGGCGACTCTATTTTATTTTTTAATCAAGTAAAATGCTTTATTTTAAAAATATCTTTTCTTGATAAAACGTAAAAATATATTTCTCAATATAATCATATTTATGGCCTACGAAGCCACCACATCTTAGCAAACTGAATTTTCCCAAATTAAACCTAGCGCACCCCCGTGCATCGTACCACAACCCGTCCACCCGCTCATAATACCACCCATAGACAAACGGATAAGCAAAAGTGAGCAACAGAGAGGTTAAGCTCATGTTAGAGAAAACAGTCAATCCCAACAAAAAAACTAGAGTCTCTGTCTCTTTAAAGATCTCTGGGCAGTCCGTACAGCTTGGAAAGCCCCCATCGGGATGTCACCTTACAGGGTTGTCTATGGGAAGGCATGTCATTTACCTATCGAGATCGAACACAAGGCATATTGGGCCATCAAATAGACCAATTTCAGGCTCGATGTGGCTATAGAGCATAGAAAGTTATAATTACATGAACTGGAGGAGATCCACCATGATGTTTATGAAAGGAATAGGGCCTATAAGGAGACCACTAAGCGCCGCCATGACCTTTTTGCTTCCAGGAAAGTCTTCAGCATGGGACAGAGAGTCCTTATATTCTAATCCCGTCTCAAACCTTTCCTTAGAAAGTTAAGGTCTTGGTAGGCTGGACCTTACATCGTGACCAAAGTATTTTCACATGGGGCAATAATTATACAGAGCATTGCGACTGGGAAAGTTTAGAAAGTTCTAAAAGTCAATGGGCATCATCTCAAGCCCCACTATGAAGGATTCTAAGCTCACTTTGAGGAAATCACTCTCACAAAGACTACTGACACCATACTATGATTTCAGTTTGGTGCGTCGAGCTCACCGACGTTCAACAAAGCACTCTTGGGAGGTAGCCCAAGCATTTCTGACTCTTCGTCTCTCTCTTTTGGTTACCTTTATTAGTTGTTTCTAGACTAGGACTAATTTTTTTCTCTCTCTCATTTATTATAGATTTAGGTCTCTATATTCTCTCTAAGAGTCAAGACATCACTCCCTAAGCGACGTGACTAAATAGACAGGGAATGTAAAATGACTCATGCAACCTGATGCTTGAATAGTGGGTGACATGGAAGTCATGCGTAGATAATGGAGATTTTTGACGGTTTGGTACCAAATCGAGGCTATAATTGCTACTAATCCTACTAATGCCCTTTGAGCCACCCTTACACGCCAAAATCCCCTATTCAAACCTCTCTCTTCACTCTCAACAGTCACGCTACCTTTGAACTCTCAAACTCCCTCTAAAAATTAAATTTCTTCTCTAGTGAATTGTCTTTTCCCCACCACTGAAATGGCTTCCAACCAAGACACTACCACTCCGATAACCTCTGAAATCCTTATCGGTAACATTCCTATCGATACCACCCCCTTCACTGTTGCCATTACCACCACCACCACTGCTATTCCAGCAGTGGATACTTTCTCCACTATCACCACCACTATCGCCAGCACAGCGGACCCTACTCCCGCAGCTCCCAGCACTATTGCTACTACCGTCGTCACCGCTGTTTCACCTCCTGCCACCGTGGTCACTCTTCCAAAGACCATGGCAATGTCAAGAATAGTGCCCTACTCCTACCACCTCTTTCAGCACCACCGCCACACCCGGTGAGCTCCCGCTGGCCGTAGACCCAATCTCTACCGTGTTTCCTGCCACCATTAAACATGAGGAGTCCGGCAAGACTCTAGTGAAGAAAGAAAAGAAATCTCGGGAAGAGGCTAAGCCCCAAGGAGAACTCATCGAGATTGACTCTAATAAAGGGAATCAACTTCACACCTGCTCCTCCTACCAAGAGAAAGATGCTCACAAGGAGCGCGGCTAAAGGAGGCCAGATTTCAAAGAAGGCCAAAGTGGCCAAGGAAGAGCAAACCCCCACTCCCGATGAAAAGAGCAAGATCTACAGCTCTTTCAATCATCCTGCTCCACATACTGCTTATGCTCGCTTCAAGGGCTAGTCTTCAGACCATGACTACTCTCGACATCAACTAGGCCATCATTGATGCCTTCATCGTGATCTCGTGGTTTCCCCTGCTCTTCATTTATTTCCTCTCCTATCTGGAGCTTGTCTGGGAGTTCTATACAATTTCTAATTTAAGCAAGACTATACCAGCTACCAAGAGGAGAGGGTGATTAAGTTCCATCTCCATGAGAGGACTGTAATTTGGAGTCTCGATGACTTTAATAAGGCTTTAGGGATGACTGACCCCTCTGACGACATGTGTGATGCTCTTGATTTCAACGCTAACAAGACCTACGTCTCCCTCTACAACAATGATCCTCTAGTCACCACCCGAAAGTCCGGTGACTTGCGATACTTCTACATTCACGAGCCCCATCTTAGATATGCCCACAGAATCCTTGCCTTTAATTTTTCTGGTCACCATAGAAGTTTTGGGACCCTGAACGAGAAGGAAGTGCACATTCTATGGTGCATGAAGAATAATAAGAAGCTCCACCTAGGAGCCTGGCTGGCCAAACAATTTTAATACGCCCTGACTTATCCCAAGAGCCCCCCGATTCTAGGCCCCATGATCTTAATGATTGCATACGGTATGGAGCATTTCAAGCCTATCCACTACACCAGGACTCTCAAAACTCCACTCCTAGACTTAGAGACTATTGGGATCATGCTACTCACTAAAAAAATCAATGAGCTCGTAGTTATACGCCCTCCTGGTCCTCTTGAAGAAAAGTCTTCTCTACCTACTCTTGAGGACCCCCAGCTAGACTAGCCTACTCGTGATGACCCCACTCTTTTAGCTGCCTACACTAAGCTCCTCTAGAAATACAACCGCCTAGAAGACATGTATAAGGAGCTATACCAAAGCATAATGGAGCTCAGTGGGGATGATTAGAACCTTCAGATCCACTACGATGCCCTCGAACTTAATGTGTACTTCTTAATCCAGCATATCAGGGTCGTAAGGCAAGATCGCTTAAGATTGGCTCTCTCTGCTCGTCTCTTCCTCCACTAGGAGAGTAACATTCTTTTTGCCCTCTCTCTTTTGATCTTTTTCTTCTTTCTTTTGCATTGGGCGCAATGCATGGTTTAGGTATGGGGAAGGGATTTATCCTTTTTATTTTTTTGCTTCTTCTGCTTAATCCTTTTTCTTTCTTTATTAATGAACTTATTTTGCTCTAAGAAAAAGTTTCACAAGGACTCATGCTTTATTTTTTTATTCCCTGTAGTGACCTTGTTTTGCTCTCTAACCTGTTATTAAGACGTGATGATAATCAAGAAGAGAAATACTGCATAAATAACTAATTGAATAACTAATATGACTGTGTCGATTAACTGAAACTTATCATCGAGACCTGAGTTGAATATTACTATTCCAATCTAAAATTTCTGATAACCACCTTATAAATTTCTTAGTCTCGAAGAGTACAGAAAAATGTAATATAATTTTATTATTTAAAGTGCTTTAATCTGGACTTGATTTGATTTTGGTTAGTCCCTGTGTACCATAAGATCCTCCATCGAGACCTTACAATCCTGATTTCAATCTTGGTGGTTACTTTTTGTTGTGTCTTCCACAGTCAGACGAAATGAGATTTACTTGGCTCATAACCTTGTTTATCTCTTTCATAGGGCTGATAGAAGAAAGAGCTATCCACGGCTAAAAATCGGGAGAAGACTCTCTCATAAGGTATAAGAAAGAGCTATCCATGGCTAAAAATTGGGAGAAGACTCTTTCATAGGGAGAGATAGATTAGGAGGTTTTGATGGTTGGAAAAGTGCAACAGGACCTAAGTGAAATGACAAAGTACATAATGAGACAAAGTGGGTTAAAAAAATCATAGAAACCAAGCATGGCTAGATGTATGTTAAGGACCCCACCAAGTAAAAATGTGCCTCAAATAAATAAAAGGTTTAGAAGGAGTCATCTTGTGATCACCAGGATGCTCTAATTTTCAAGTCAAGGTAATTATGAACAATAACAATATTTTGTGTATTCATGGTTTAATTTTGGTAAATACTGTTGGGTAAAGTTCTGAACAAAGTCTTCGTGATGATATCTTACATTAGAATACTCAATAGTCAAAAAAGGCCTCGATATAAGTCTCGGTGAAAGAGTACGGTCTCTGTGAAATTTTTCGGGGTCATTTGCGCAGTTTAAATTTCTCTTCTTTCTGATCTTTAATGCATACTTGAGGGCAAGCATGGAATAAGTGTGAGGAGATTTGATGGGTTCTATTTTCAGTGTGTATTTATGCTTATTTCTATATCATAGAGACCATGTTTTTAATCTCCTTGGCTGTTATTACTTCCTTTCTTGTCTTTTTAGGTTTCAAAGGTGATATGGTGAAAACATGCAATATTTAGGCAAAAACTGCCTTTCACCAATACCTAATAGAGACAGCGGGAGCGATAGTCAGTCCCGGTGATTCTAAAACACTTTAAAACAACCAAGATGACATCAATACCGGAGCACACCAAGTCCAGATCTAGAAGTTACCCAATTCGGGCAAATCCTATTCAGGAAGAGCTTAATTTAAGTAGGAAGTTTGATCTCTTTCCTAATTCCATAACGGAAAGGATTTCACTACCATTTGAAGACCGACGCTAAAAAGAAACGAATCCAATGAGATAAATGTGAAGATTCCTGTTTTGTCATTAAAGAAGAAGCATAAGGAGAAACATTCAGCTATAAATACCATGGCCGACGCATTCCAAATGGGTATCCAAAAACACATCGAGCATCCAATCTATGATCTGCAATTTACATTTCACAGTCTTTCTAGTCTAGTTTTAGTCTTTATGCTTTTTTAATTTTAAGCATATTTTGGTTTACAGTTTTAGTTTCGAACATCTTTAAGTTTAATTGCAAGTTCATTTTCAGTTCTATTATTTTATTCTAATTTCAGTCATTATATTTCTCAGCATGATTTACTTTCAGTCTCTTTATATTTTTGCACATTTAAATTCAGTCATGATTAGCTAAATTCTTTATGGCTTGACAAAGGGAGGGCCAAGGCTGAGTTTAGATGGTGTGAGGACTGCAATTGAACACAAAAGTTCACAAGGCGACCTGTTTACCAATCTCGGTGCTTTAAGGGTTTCATGGTAAGGATATCACTTAGTCTTGTTGTTGGCCTAATCATCAATCCGATAAGTCTTTATGACCATTGTTAATTCTTATTCTTGCATTCATAATTGTGCCTAAAAAAGGATAGAGTGATGATAGTCTCCATCGAGACTAGAGAGAGGCAATCTTGTGCCTGTTGGGAGTGCTTCACTACCTATCGATAAGGATTTAGGCTTTTTTAATATTTATTGCTATTCATTGGTGAGCTCTTTGGTGTGAATCCGAGAGATATAGTGAGTAAGAGGGAGGTTGTGGCGCAAAGTCCGATCTCCATATGCTATTAGGAAGAGTTCCTAGTACTGTATGGTGGGTGAGTACTAGTATAACTAAATCTAGGTCCCGGTGTAATTAATTCCTCATCCTGTGATCACCATGATATTCAGTCTTGCTCTACTTTGGTTGAGTCATTGTATCTCATAATTTTATAACCTGATTTATTTTGTTCTAATAAACAAATTCCTGCTTGCTTCTGTCTACTAGTTTGTTCAGTGAAGGGATTTATTTTTGGTGGTCTTGACACGCATCATAAGACCCCTTAAATTCGCATCACCATTCCACAGAAAATTCCTCATAAGCTGTACAAGCCTACCATTGACCGAAGATGGTAACTTATTCAACAAAAGCAAAGAAATAGGTAAAGATGCAAGGACAGATTTGAGTAGAACCACTCGCTCGACATATGACAAAGAATGCCCTTTCCAACTAGATAATCGGTTCTGGAACTTACCATTCAACATGTTTCAATAGGACATAGGAATGCATTTCATACTAAGCGGTGAACCTAGATAAGTAATCGAGAAATTCTTAATCTTACACCCCAACTTCCCTGCACAAGATTGTAAGATCGAATCACAAACATTAATACCAATAATAGAGCTCTTATGGTAATTAATACGCAAACCCATAATTAGTTAAAGCATCATAAAATACAAATAAAAGTAGGTAAAAGGAATCATCTGCAGGTAAGAAGCACAACGTGTCATCGACGAATTGAAGTAGAGAAATATCGATATCCGATCCCTCCACCAGAAACCGAGGTAAAAGGCCTTTACGAATACTAGCTTCAAAAAATTGTTTCAGCCCCTCAATCGTAACTACAAAAATGAATGGAAAAATAGGATCTCCCTGCTTGACCCCCTACCCAATCGGATCGCATGGACTACCATTAATTAGAATTGAAGTCACCGAATTCTCCCTACAACTTGCTAGCCAATGAATCCATCTATCATCAAATTCCATCCTCCAAAACACCGCATCAATATAGGACCATGATATACTATCATATGCTTTTTGAAAATTAAGTTTCAGAACCAAACCTGACTAACGTCTCTGATGGATAGAGTGAATGGCCTCCGAAGCAATAAACAAGAACTCATGAATATTACGGCCTTTTATAAACGCAAACTGATTTTCAGAAATCAAGTTTGAAAGAAGTGGTTGAAGCCGATTTGCCAACATCTTAGATAGAATTTTATAAATTCCATGAGTAAGAGCAATCAGTCTGTAATTACTCAACAAAGACGAACCAGGAACCTTAGGAATCAACATTGTGTAAGAGGTTTTAATGGAGTTCAGTAGGTGTGCGAACTTGTGAAACCTATTATAAAGCTCTATTAACTCAGACTTCATCTCCCTCGAGAAGCATTTATTAAATAAAAAGTTAAATCCATCCGGACCTGGTGCCTTCCTTTCGTTACAAGACCGTACAATAGTCGATATTTCCTACTCAGTGAACGATGCCACTAGTTGGCAATTATTTGCATCAGTAAGAGTTTGAAAATGCAAACCACTCAAATCAAATGGCACATTAGAAGCTTTGGAGAACAAATTTACATAAAAATTTTGGATAGTGGTTGTGATAAAAATCGGATCAAAATTTAAAGATCCGTCAATCTCCAACTGACTTATTTTGTTACCCCTCAAACATGCCAATACAATGCGGTGGAAAAATGTCGTATTATCATTCCCTAAAACTGTCCTATTTACCCTAGATTGTTGATGTCAAATTTTCTCCAAACTCCATCGGCATTCGGCCAAACAGGCCCTCGTCACCTATAATTCCAAACCTACAGACACATCAATCGGCCGCGACACTGAATTAGATGTAAGACCAATCACCCAAATCTCCAACTCCTGAATACGGCGTTCAAGACCTCTAAAACTTATGGAATGCCACAGTTGAGTACACTCCCTCAGCCATCCTAATTTAAAATCAATATCTCTATTAGGATGTCTTGACCGGATATCAAGCCATTTAGATTTCAAAAAGGTTAGAAAATCATCCTTGTCCCACCAACAGTTCAATGATTGAAAAATTCTTTTGCAACCATTACGCGATGCATGCGACTGAAAAATAATAGGAAAATGATCGGATAAAGAAGAATCAATAGTCATCAAATTCATTCTCGGCCATAAGTCCATTAAATCTCATGAAACTAACACCCGATCAATTCACGAATACGATAAACTATTAGACCAAGTATAATCCCTACCATGTAAAGGAACACCATGTTGGTCTAGATTAAGGTTTTAGCAAGTAAAATAGGTGCAACGGAAATTCAAAAATTTAATCTAGTTCCCTAGATTTCCTAAGCATGGCATGATTGATAATAGTGCTAGTCTTAAATTATTCTAGGCCATAAACACTTATTAAAAGGGCCTAATAATAATAATTTAACCACTTACCAGTTAAAACACGAATCCCGTAGTTGATAGAAAGACCCCTCAACTACATGCACAGACTCCAAAGTAGAAGCCCTCTATAAATAGTCCACATGAGCACCACCAATGAAAATCTTCTAGAAACGAAGAACCGATAAATAAGCGAAGAATAGCTAGATCCTCCATACTAATTTATTCTGGAAGAAATTCCCTTAGTTTTCTATTCTAAGTAAATACGTCTTTCAACGGATTACTTTTAGGAATTAGAACAACTAAGAGAATAAGAGAGCAAGAGAGGGATTATAAAATTCGGGACCGAAAATGATGAAGGAGGAGGCATCTATTTATATTGGTTAGGAATTATTCAAAGGACAACAAAGTCCCTAACCTCAACCAATTAGAAATAAAATAGAAAGGGCAATTAAGTATATTGAATTAAAATCAGAAGTAGAGTCAGACATAAACGCTGGGGAGCTTGCTCCCAAATTAAACCCTAATAGTATTGGCCGGCAGCCAGTACTGTGGCTGGGCTTGCATAGGAGCGCAAGCCACGTGAGTTAAGCACAGTGCAACCCACTAGTGGGCCATGCTCTGCGCGAATCATAGGCCCAGGTCCTGTGCGTCCAGCGCAACCCACTATGGGCTTTTGCAGCCCGCACCGCAGGCTGCCAAAGGCAGCCCTCTCGCGTAAGGCATGCAGGCCTTTGTGTACTTCTGCACTCGACTGCATGCAGAGTTTATGCATGTACTATCCAATAGTATATGTGCAAATTGACTCACACAGGTTCCCCGAACCCCACATAGTTTGTGTTTCTACTTCCCCCTTTCTATTTTAACCTCCTTATTATTTAACAGGTTCATTGTTTCAACCAATGAATATTGGTCTAACCATATTTCCTTGCTCTTCTAGATTAGACCTAGAGTAATTATTCTTTACATAGCTCAGTCGTAACTCAAAGTGTGTGACCTTATAGGATCCCGTAATATCGAGCTGTCAAAAATTTAACTTGGCTCAATCCCTTTTGAGAATTGATCGGCTCGGAGCTCCAGACCATTATGGACTCCAATTACTTTGATTAGTTATAGTGGCACTCTAGCAAAGGCATATGACCCCTCAATATTTGAAACGTCATGTGCAAGTGACTTAATCCTAGTTCCGCAATAGTATCAATATAATTCACTCCTTCTATCAACTGTTAAGTACCATCTGGTTTCTAGGACTCGGTTTAAGCTTTAGTCCACTAGCAACTATAATAGCTACCCCAGTAGTTTACTCTTGTTGCCTAAGTACACTACTCAACCATTTAATGTGTTGATCAGGGTCCCATGCTATCAACTCATACTCTGATCAGAGGTTTACGAGTGTGTCACTTCTAACAAGTGGCCAAGGTACATCTCCCTTATATTGCTATAATGGAGTGATAGATTCCATCTTAACTACTCAGCTTACCAATAAATAGACATCAACTATACCCCTAATTACCCGTAGCATCCAATCTATGAAATGTATAGGTATAATCCAAAGTATAGCAACATCTGAACAAGGTAACTAGTATCTTAGGTCTAAGGATATTTGTATTGCTATTGCAATGAAATGATTAAAACACCAACATATGATATAGATTACCTAGTGTTGTCTTATAGCGGTCTCCAATGTATTTCCATTAATACATTCATGTGTTAACCCAAGGTACCACCCTCTAGCACTAGAATATACTACTCTGAATCAAATTCAAGAGGTATGACGACACATGCTAGTCTATTTGTATTCATAAATGTCCAGTCTTGATGATACTACGATTAGGGATATATAGACAAATCATAATTACACACGAACCAGTTCTCACCAATATAGTCTCACTCTGCCCTTGCAATATGTGCTATGATTATGTCATAGACTTTTGCAAAAATATCAATGAATATATTCTAAACTGGTCATAATATATTTTCACAGTCATTGATATAACAAAAGAATGCCTTTATTAATATAACTTTGTTCATACAAATAAAACTAAGATATATCGCCTTAATTGCTTCTAGGGCATACATTATGTCTAACAATCTCCCACTTCCACTAGAGCTAATTAGCTACATGCCATAAGCTATAACTATTAACATGCTGGTCATGCTTAATCTATGTCAAAGGCTTGGTCAGACCATCCGCCAGGTTCTGATCTGTGGGTATATATTTCATCTGTATATCCTTAAACTATATAATATTTTCTTTGTACATGTCTGTTTCTATGATAAAAGACCATGGTTCTTTTGCCTAAGTAATAGCCCCAGTGTATTCGCAATATATTACTATTGGATCCTCACTGTTAGACACCACGACGAGATCACCAACAAATCTCTTTATCTAGATAGCTTGTTTTGCTACTTCTGAAGTAGTAATGTACTCAAATTCAGTGGTTAAATCCGTAGTTGTATCCTTTTTGGAACTCTTCCAAACAACAGCCCCTCCATTTAACATAAACAGGTAACTTGACTATGACTTATAGTCATCTCTGTTAGATTGAAAACTCACATCAGTGAATCCATTTACTATAAGATTACCCCCTCCATATACTAATAACATTTCCTTAGTCCTTCTCAAGTACTTAAGGTATTCTCAATGGCCTTCCAGTGCTTCTTACCTGGATCAGAGTGAAATCTGCTTGTGATGCTCAACGTACGTGAGATATCAGGCTGTGTACATACCATAACATACATGATAGATCCTATTATAGATGCATAAGGAATTTCATTCATGCATAATCTCTCCTCTTATGTCCTTGGACACCCAGATTTAGAAAGGTTAATTCCATGAGACATTGGAAGATAACCCTTACTTGATTACCCAAGGTTGAACCTAGTCAATACCTTATCTATGTATGTATCTTGTGAAAGACCTAGCAGCCTCTTGGATCTATCTCTATAGATCTTTATACCTAATATAAATGCTGCTTCTCCAAGGTCCTTCATGGAGAACTTTCTTGACAACCACGACTTAACCATTTGAAGAAGAGAAATGTCATTTCCTATTAGCAGTATGTCATAAACATATAGCACAAGGAAAATGACTGCACTCCCACTAACTTTCTTATATGCACAAGGCTCATAAGTATTTGATATAAAATCTAACTCTTTGATCGTATCATCAAAACTTATATTCCAACTCATGGATGCTTGCTTAAGTCCATAAATGGATCTTTGCAGCTTGTATACCTTCGAGCCATTCTGAGATGTAAAACCCTCAGGTTGTATCATATATTCATCCTGATCCATGTTTCCATTTAGGAAAGCGATTTTCACATCCATCTGCCAGATCTTATAATCATAATGAGCAGCAATAGCCAAGAGTATCCTTATGGATTTAAGCATGGCTACCGATGAGAAGGTTTCATCATAGTCAATTCCTTCTCTTTGACTATAGCCCTTTGCCACCAACCTTTCCTTATAGGTAATTACATTACCATCCATGTCAGTTTTCTTCTTGAAAACCCATTTGTAACCTACGGGTCTTACTTTATTAGGTGCATCGTCCAATTCCCATACTTGGTTTTCATACATGGAATCCATTTTTGATTTCATGGCTTTTAACCATTTATCAGAGTTTAAGCACTCCATTGCTTCCTTGTAGGTCTTCAGGTCATCATCCTCCATTAGAAAGATTTGTTTATCATCCATGATGAAAAATCCATACCTTTCAGGAGCATTGGGAATCCTACCAGATATACGCAATGGTGTTGTGTAACAGGTTGTTCCTCGATCACACTCTACTGTGTATCAGGCGTAGGAATTATCAGTTGATCATCTTGTTTGCCTACTTAAACCTCAAGTTCAAGGTCGCACCTACTAGCTTTTGTAAGCAAGTGTTCCTTCTTAAGGAATTGAGCAGTCCTAGAAACAAACACCTTTTATTCATTAGGATCATAAAAGGTATATCCTACAATCTCTTTAGGATAACCTATGAATAATCATTTATCATCCCTAGCTCCCAGCTTGTCTAACATTGTCCTTTTAACATAGGCAGGACATCCCCAAACTCTCAAGAGAGGGTTTCTTACCACACCACCTTTCATATGGTGTTGTATCAACTGATTTTAAGGGCACACAGTTTAGTATATAAGTTGCGCTCTTAAGTACGTATCCCCAAAAGGATTTGCTGAGACTTGATTGTCTAATTATAGATCAAACCATGTCTAACAAAGTTCTGTTCCTCCTCTTAGACACGCCATTGTGCTGAGGAGTATAAGGAGGGGTCCATTAGGGTAATATTCCATTATCCTTTAGATAATCTGGAAACGCTTGGCTTAAATATTCTCCACCTCGGTCTGACCATAGAACCTTAATATTCTTTCTAAGTTGTATCTCAACTTCATTCTTATAGTCTTTAAACTTTTCAAAACTATCTAATTTGTATCTCATAAGGTACAAATACCCATATCGTGAGTAATCATCGATAAAATATATGAAGTAGATGAATCCTCCATGTGTAGACACATTTATTGGACCACATACATCTGTGTGTATTATTTCCAATGTACTTATGGCACATTGCCCTTTACTTTTAAAAGATTTCTTTGTCATTTTGCCTAATAAACAAGGTTCGCATGCCCCATAAGTCTCCTAGTATATTGGGCCCAAGTCACCTCCTTTGTGTAACTTAGTTAAGCGGACTTCATTTATATGGCCCAAATGACAAAGCCATAAGTAGGATGATTTATCTTTATCTAATTTCAATCTCTTAGCATCATTCATATTAAAAATTTTAGCTTTAGTATTTAAAACATATATGCCACCATAAAGAACACTATTTTTATGAATTTGACAATCTTTATTATTAAATAAAACTTCAAATCCTTCTGCTGCTAAACACACAACAAAAATAATATTCTAAGTAACAACCGGAATATAATAGCATTTATTTAATTCTAAAACTAGGCCACTTGGCAATTTGAGACTATATGTTCCTACAGCTGATGCAGCAATCCGTGCTCCATTTCTAACTCACAGGTCCAACTCTCCTTTAGCCAACCATCTACAGTTCTGCAGCCCCTGAACAAAAGTACAGATATGAGTACCATATCTAGTATCTAATACCCATATAGACTTATAAGGAACTGTAGTGAAATTTTCAATCATGAACATACCTGAAATATAAGCATCTTTCAACTTTGTCTTCTCATGCTCAAAAAATGCAGCCATCATCCATTCCACTCTCACTTCAGAGAAGGACTTAAGCTCAACATGATTTCTCTTACATTCTGCCTCCTTCATAAGTTTTCTTTTGACTTTTAAACCTCTTATCCCTTAGATCTTAAGGTCTTTAGCAACAAGTCAATCCTTCAAATCATTTCGATATTGAATATCAACTAGCTTGAGCATATCGATCATTTTACATAACCCACAGTCATGACTCTTGAAGGCAAATTCTGATTTAAACGCATGATGCCTCTCAGGTAGACCTTTAAGAACTATTCCTTTTAAGTCATCTAAACTATAGTTAATTCTAAATTTCTTTAGCTCCTCTAAAGTGTCATACATGTGTATAACAAGTTTAGCTGCTGAAGAGTCTTTTCCCATTCCCACATAATGCATGAAACTTTCCAGTTCACCAAGTTTTGGGAGATTCAGAAGCAATGACTCTAAGTCTGCTTTTAGGTATAAATTCTAATATTTAGGTAACATTCCATTGACCATCAAGTGTTTCACTAACTTACAGTCTCTTTGATGCTTCCTATAATCATCAATTTTGCAAGCGAAAGCATTTGCACTGGGATGTTCAGGGCATGGGTTATTAAGAACATAACTCAAAGCATTGTTCTCGAGAACCACTTTTACAACCTCGAACCACTCCATGAAGTTCCAGCCTTTAAATTTGATTTTGTCAAGAGGATGATTATTGATTGTTTTGTTAAGAGGATACATATTCAAACTAGATATAAGAAAATAATTATTGCTTTAGACTTAGTTCTTGTACCTGCATTTAATTTAAGGTCTTTTAATTAAATACATATTCCTACTATTTTATCAAGGTTCAATTCAAAAACATAATTCGGGAAACATGGTCTAACCATTCTCCTTAGTAGGTAGCATCCATAATTCATTTAAGCGAACCCCCGCTATCACGAGTCAAGCTAACTTAAATAGCTATAAGAGGATCTGGTCCATTTGCATCTAATGCGATTGCTAATCCATTTGAGTTCCAACCAATGGACGTGCATAACTAATTATATGACTCCTCAAATGATTCCTTCAACCCAACATTAGCTCCGATTTTATAGATAACTAACCTAATCTGGTTAAGACTTAACCCTAACTCGAATCATGTGAACAGACGATGTTAAAGAAGAAGGCACGCTTTGCATGAGCAATTCATTCAATGAAAAGGTCTAGAATCACACTTCGATTTTTAGGAAGGCTAATTTTATCTTAATATTTTAATAGGGATTTATTGGTGCAACCGGTCTCGCCTAATCTAGGACTTATACATGGACATGATTATGAAACTATAACTAATTCTGGGCTAAAAGGAATTAGTAGGTACAACATAGGGGTCATGCTCAACTGGTAATTCATAATCATTCCATCATGCCAAGACTCCACATAGCATGCAAAATAAACAAGGGGGTTCATTGTTCAAGTTCTTGCACCTATGTCTATAAGTTTTAATTTAACAATTTAAAATTTCATTTGTAAAACCATATAATGAATCCAATTCATTATGCTAGAAATCAACTAATTCAAAAAGTCCCTTCGGTAATTAGAATCTAGAACCGATAAGATGTCCCAGGTAGGAGAGGCCCCATTGAAGTGAATGAGCAGCCTTGTTCAATCCTTGCCAGAATAAACACGGGCCTTTCTAACTCAGTTAACAATAAACTAATTAAATTAAAGATTTCGTTCTTTTCTAATTTACGAACTATACCATATAATTCAAATATAAATGCATTTACAATTTCAAGTAAAGCATTGTTAATTCTTAGATAACTACCTTGACTAAGTTTAAGCAACACTTAATCTAGTTATCACAATATTTTCTATTGCAAGAAATAAATTCCTAGGCATGACATAGCATACTCGAAAATATTTCATAGAAAATCAGACCTAGCATATTTCTAGTCAATCATACAACCACATTAACCTGGGTCTGCTACTATTGTTGGTCTAGATTAAGGTTTTAGCAAGTAAAACAGGTGCAATGGAAATTTAAAAATCTAATCTAGTTCCCTGGATCTCCTAAGCATGGCATGATTGATAATAGTGCTAGTCTTGAATTATTCTAGGTCACAAACACTTATTAAAAGGACCTAATAATAATTTAACCACTTACCAGTTAAAGCGTTAATCTCGTGGTTGGTACAAAGACCCCTCAGCTACATGCACAGACTCCAAAGTAGAAACCCTCTATAAATAGTCCACATGAGCACAATCGACCAAAACCTTCTAGAAAGGAAGAACCGATAAATAAGCAGAGAATAGCTAGATCCTCCCTACTAATTTATTCTAGAAGAAAGTCCCTTCATTTTCTATTCTAAGTAAATACGTCTTTCGACGAATTTCTTTTAGGAATCAGAATAACTAAGAGAATAAGAGAGCAAGAGAGGGATTATAAAATTCAGGATAAAAAATAATGAAGGAGGAGGCATCTATTTATAGTGGTTAGGAATTATTCAAAGGACAATAAAGTCCATAACCTCAAACAATCAGAAATAAAATAAAAAGGGTAATTAAGTATATTTGATTAAAACCGGAAGTGGAGTCTGACACAAACACTGGGGAGCTTGCTTGGGGATCAAGCTCCCCAATTAAACCCTAACACTGTTGGCCAGCAGCTAGTATGTGGATGGGCTTACGTTGGAGTGCAGGCCATGCGGGTGCGCACAGCGTATCCCATTAGTGGGCCGTGCTCTGTACGATTGGCAACCCTAAGGCCTGGATGTCCAGCGCAACCCATACAAGCCCCTTGTGGGTTACGCCCTTGCGCAGCCCACTACGAGCTTGCACAGCCTGCACCGCGAGCTACCAAAGGCAGCCCACTCGCGCAAGGCCTACTGGCCTTTGTGCACTTCTACATTAGCCCGCGAGCAGATTTTGCCCATGTACTGTCCAATAGTACATGTGCAAATCCACTCACGCAGGTTCCTTGAACCCCGCTTAGTTTGTGTTTCTACGTCTTGTGAGCGGGTGAGGGGTTTTATAAGGATTGCACGGGGGGTGAGGTGCTCGGGGCGCGTCTGGTTCGATTTGAGAAAATCTAGTTTGCTTAAATGTAGTGACTTTATATAAGCCAAAAATGTGATTATATTGTGAAATATATTTACACATTTTATTGAGAAAGGATATTTTTAAAATAAAGCATTTTCACTTTATTTAAAAATAAAATAGAGTTGCCACCCGGTTCAGCTCCACCGGGAGTTGTGGTATAATGATCCAAAATGGGATTTTCATACCGAAGAGAAAATGAGATTCTGAGTTCGGACATGATAGGTACTCATATTGTTCAAATTGTTTGGATTAATTTTGGAATTTTGAATATGTGGTAATTTTGGCATTACAATGACTTTATTTAAGAATTAAATTCAAGAACTAAAACGGGCATTATAACGGCTTAATAAATAGAGTTTTACCACCGAAATTTTGGCAGAGTAACGGTAGCGCTTGGGTTTTGGCCCTGAAACTAGGATAGAGTTTCCTTTCTTTCTGGATGTTTCATTCGTACCTGCAAGCTTATTCACACATATTATAGTTTAAGTGGCTCCAGTGGCTCACTTGACCAAAGAAATGAGAATGCAATATGCAATAATAAAATAATAAAAGATGAATTTAATGAATTTTAAAGTTGGGCTTAGAGCTAATTACCCTGAGTTTACCTTTTCGTCTATCTTGGATGATTTGAGACCCGATGCGGGACCGAAGTTATCAGAGGTTGTGATTTTAGTGGAAAATAGGTTTAATCCAAGTTATGACTTTAATCTTGGATTATTCCTAAAGGAAATGTAGAGTTTAAGTCGTTTCCAGACCGAAGGTCACTGTAGGGTCTTGATCTAAAAAGACCAGAAATTGAGTTTATACCGAGTGTCGGTGATAAAGCTCAAATTTTAAAAATGTTTTGACAGAGTTTCGGGGCTTTTAGGACTCCCGAAACTGAAAAAGGATATGAAGGGAATTTTAGGATTTTTGGAAAAAAATTTTCGTCTGTTGAAAATGAGGGGGCGAGTCCCCTATTTATAATGGAGAAGTAATTAGTCGGCGGGCTAATTACCTATCTGACAAGATTTTACATCAGATCCCGTAAAATCTTGCCAGATCTCGGTAAGATTTTTTTTTTTTACTATAGATAGGTAATTACCCGGTGAGAGGATTACCTATGTTTGACCAAATTTTGACATTTTGATTTTTCAGTAGAAAATGCTAAATTGGAGCTTCCCTAGAATGTGGATTTTTGAATTTTGGATGACAATTCGGTCCTTTTTGGCTCTTAGTCTAATCACTGAACAAAATAGGTAGTATTCTTCATTAGGCCGAAACGGACCTGTGCTAACACTTCCCCTTTTCTATTTTAACCTCCTTATTATTTAACAGGTTCATTGGTCCAACCAATGAATATTGGTCTAACCAATATGTTATGGTCTAACCATATTTCCTTGCTCTTCTAGATTAAACCTAGTCTAACGATTCTTTACATAGCTCGGTCGTAACTCAAAGTGTGTGACCTTATAGGATCCCATAATATCAAGTGGTCAAAAGTTTAACTTAGCTCAATCCCTTTTGGGAATTGACCAGCTCGGAGCTCTAGACCGTTATGGACTCCAATTACTTTGATCGGTCATAGTGGCACTCTAGCAAAGGCATATGACCCCTCAATATTTGGAATGTCACGTGCATGTGACTTAATCCTGATTTTGCAATAGTATTAATACAATTAACTCCTTCTATCAACTGTTAAGTACCTTCCGGGTTCCAGGACTCGGTTTAAGTGTTACTCTACTAGCAGCTGTAATAGCTACCCTAGTAGTTTAGTCTTGCTACCAAAGTACACTACTCAACCATTTGATCTGTTGATCAGGATCCCATCCTATCAACTCATACTCTGATAAGAGGTTTACGAGTGTGTCACTTATAACAAGTGGCCAAGGTACATCTCCCTTATATTGCTATAGTGAAGTGATAGATTCCATCTTGACTACTCAGCTTACCAACGGACATACATCAACTATACCCGTAGTTACTTGTAGCATCCAAGGTAACATGTATAGGTATAATCCAAACTACAACAACATCTGAACAAGGTAACTAGTATCTCAAGTCTAAGAATATTTGTATTATTGTTGCAATGAGACGATTAAAACACCAACACATAATATAGATTGCCGAGTGTTGTCTTATAGTGGTCTCCAATGTATTTCCCTGAATACATTCATATGTTAACCCAAGGTACCACCCTCTAGCACTAGAGATGAGCTACTCTGAATTAAATTCAAGAGGTATAAAGATACATGCTTGTCTATCCACATTCATCAATGTCTAGGCTTAATGATACTAAGACTAGGGATATTTAGATAGATCATAATTACACTCGAACCAGTTCTCACCAATATAGTCTCACTATGCCCTTGCAATACATGCTAAGATTTGCAAACATATCAATGAATATATTCTAAACCAGTCATAATATATTTTCACAGTCATTGATATAACAAAAGAATGCCTTTATCAATATAGCTTTGTTCGTACAAATAAAACCAACTAAGACATATTGCCCTAACACATCATGTCTAACACATCATATAACACACATTCATTAACAAAATCTTAAAACTGCACCATGTAATTTAAAATAATCCCTCCTCTCCCCAACCTTTTCGAACTATGCAAAACTTCATTAAAATCCCTGCAGACCAATACTCTATCAAGACCCTAAACATGCGATGATAATTCCTGCCAAAATTGATGTCTAAGAGCAGGATTAGTAGGACCATATAAACATAACACATGGCCTTCAATTTGGCATGAGACAACATGTAAAATACACCATCTATCTAAAGTGTGAATAACCGTTCCATTAATCAATTGAGAATTCTATGAAATCACCAACCCCCCTGATAAACCCTGAGTAGGAATACAGCAAAATAAGAAATCATTGTTGCCCCAATATTTTCAAATTACTAATTCCAATACATCAGCCACCTTCGTTCCAAGCAGAATAAAAATATCCAAATGCCACTTTCTAATACAAGATTGAACGAAATGCTGCTTCACACCATTTGTCAACCCACCCCGACAATTCCAACTTAACAATCTTAAAGACATAATAAAAAGTTCACCAACCTAGAAGAACGGCTCCACTCATTGCGTTTGCAGGACCTCCACAATCTACCCCTTATATTGATCATTAAGCTTCTCGCCCACCTTATATACCAACATCTCTTCACTCTCTCTCGGCCCCCTCTCTTCCGCTCTAAGAATAATTCTATTTATATTTCAAATATCCGGGCCTGACGAAATTAAAACACCCTGAATCATCACACTTACATTTCCCGATCTTAGTGCCAAACTCTCACTAAAACCAGCCAGCTTCGCTAATTAGTTTCCCCCACTAACAGATTTATTCTTGCCCGTAACATCCACATCCATAGAATTCTCCTCCTATTCTAACGTACTCAAATCAGATACCGCTTCATCCGACTCACTCAAACTATAAGAGAATTTTTCCTGATAGTTTTAGCATCCAACCCCTTGACGAAGGCTGGTGAAAAGTGTCACTTCAGTAGAGGCCATAAGGATTTTTAAATTTTGCCAAGTGGTTCCTAAAGGTATCGAAATAAGATAAGACACCACAACGAGGTGATCCGGTCTCTCAAAGTCACAATTAATAACCATAACGCGTCCGAACCTACCTGCCATCTTGCGAATCACAGACTCACACACAATAGTTGGGGGAATGCCCATAAGGTCGAAGTACATGATACACTCCGATGGTGTAAATTCTGCCGATAGAAATTGTACCATAGATAACATATGACGCATCACAACCCATTCACCTTCCATAAAGCTAGTCATCGCATCCACGGAATTAAAAGAAATAATAACATGGCCGCCTCCCATCGGGGTAGCAAAGACAACATCAAAACCAAGGTCACATAATAAATTAAAGATATTACGAATATAAGCAATATTTTTCAAATGAACTAGGCATGAGTTAACCTTCCAAGGAGCCGCTTCAATCACCGTCTCCAAACATTACGGGATATTATTCCTACTCAGATCACTCTCCCATTTGGAGTGATCCAGTTTTGAATCCACAACAAGTTCACAGAAATCAGTCACTACAGCCGCAAAGGATCTAGTATCATGAGGCGAATCACAAAATTCAATTATCTGTTTAGGAATAATCCTCCTTAGTTGAATCTGAACACTCAACTGTTTCGCCCGAGAAAACCTAGATCTATATGCTCGCAACCTCACAATTCCAATCTCCACAGAATTCAATCTATATAGCGCTTCATGTAATGGTAATGATCTATTGAGAATAACAAAACCGAAATTGAGGTTTATAGCGTTCCTCCTTCTCGCCACATAAACCTATCCATTAACTCCATACTTCATGAAAACCCTTTTCATGGCCACCGAATCATACAAGTTAGGGAAATTCTCGAAATAAACCTTATCAGAATTCGAAATCGATGAAATAGTGTTGGTTTGAGGGGTGTAATTCTGATGGTTCCGTCGGGGGCATAGGGGTTTGGTTTTTGGGGAATGGGTTAGGGATGATGGTTGTGAGTAGAAGGTAGGGTACCGTACTGGTTTGTTGATAGGTGGTAGTGATCTCCGAGGGGCGGTGGTGGTGGGAAGGGAAGGTGTTTGGGTGGTAGGATTGATTGGCGGCTGATCGCCGGAGGCTAGTGTTAGGCATGGCTATCTTTGATGGGTTTTGAATCTTCTAAATATTGAAAATAATAATTTTAACAGTTGTATTACTACTGGTTGAAACTCGGTTTAATCTCAATTGACCCATCAACCCTTTGACCCTCTACCTATAGTAGTTCGAGGACCGGGCAGGGACAACCATGAGAATAACTAATTTAGTACCCACATAAATTGCATCTTTTATATATGGTTAGTTTGGAATGAACTGCAATTCCACAATTTCAGTTCTTAGAATTGAATTCTATGCAAAAGAACATGTCTTGAGTAAATATTTTTTTTGGTAAAAGAAGGTCTAATAGCCAAGGAAACTGCAGAGCATTCCAACTATGTTGGCACCCATCGCAAGACCCTAAAAACTAGAAGACTAAAAATTGCTATAAAATATAACGCCCTGAAGTAGAGGACTAAGAGGTACATTAATGAAAGTTTGATGGATTCATGAGTATATCTGAAATATTACAACAAGAAGAAAGCTTTCTAATTGTTAAAACTGAAATAGTGTAAGATAAAGTACTAAAAACAATATCGTGGGAAGAAAGTGAGCCATCAAACAATAATTTTTTTATAGGCTTCCAAATCCTTCCAAGCAAAGTGTAGAACCAAAAACATGATCTTTCAATTGCAGTTCAACCAATTATATAATTTGCAAATCTAGTTTTTGAAATAACAAAATTAATGGAATCTGATTCAATTCTATGTTTTTTTTACATATCATCTTACAAATTAAAGAAATTCAGTTAGGTTTTAACCTAGTGGATAAGTACTGAAGCTGTGATTTTAGACGTCACAGGTTCCAGTCCACTTTGGGCTGGGATGAGATGGGGTTTTTCTTTATTATTATCGTAAGCCCACTCAGACAAATTTAATCTTTTTTAGAAAAAAGAAATTCAGTTAGAAATGAATTCCATTGTTTTTTCCAAATACATATCATGTTTCAATTTTTTTTATTCAATAACATTACTATAATTTATTTAGGGTAAACTTAAAAAACATGCCTTGTGGTTTGATCTTTTTGTAAAAAGGCACTTGTAGATTTTTTTTCAAATGGGTGTCGTGATTTAAAATGTTAGCAAACAAAGGCTAACCGCAAATTATATTTTTGAAAATTAGTTTTTTTTGTTAATTTTACACCAGTTATTTTAATAAATTAAAGATTCCTATATTTTAACTATAATATTAGAGAATTATATATCAAGATTGGAGTAAGTTTTGAAATTTTTTCATGTTGATATGATTTTTTAAAATTATTATCAATTTTTAATTAAATAAATATTTTTACTCCTAAAAAATTCTAAAATTTATCACCAAAGTGTATTTTATTTTTATAAACTAAGCTGCAAAATTTCACTTCAAAATGAACAAGATTACCCTTTCAAATATGATTTTAAAATTTTGGAAATCCTTTTTTGCTAACTTTAAAAACCACATGCACTCATTTGAAAAAAATAATTCACAATGACATTTTTTGTAAAACAGTCAAATAATATGACATGTTTTTTAAGTTTACTCATTTGTTTATGAATCTCTAATTTTTTGCTTATTATACTAGCTAACCCTTGTTTTCGGGTTACATTTAAAAAAAGTTAGGTGTTATGATTGATAGAGTATATTATGTATTATACAATATTGTAACTAAGGTTACTTATGTAATTGTGTGTACCAAACCCTAATAATATAAATATATAACTCTGATGAGTTGAGAATTTCCCAAGTACAATCTGTATCTATAATAGACTACTCATTCGCCAGTCCCTAAATGAAATAACGCTAATCAAATGTCAAATTTGAACTATATATGTATGTTTGTGTGGAGAAAAAAAAAAGAGAAGTTGGACATTTCAACTAGTTGACACTTAGTATAAGGAAAAAAAAACTAGTTGACACTTGTAGTTGTAGCTTGTAGGAACTAGGCGTGTGCAAAACCGAAACCTAAACCGAAATCAAATAAAAATAATTGAATTGAACTGAATCAAATTTATTTCGGTTTTTAAAATTCTTAAAATTCGAGTTTCGGTTCGTTTGAGTTTTCGTAATAAAAACCGAAATAAAACTGAACCAAACCGAATACATTAATAAATATTATATTTTAATATATATTCATATTATATCTAATATCCTAATCATATTGACGATATACATCACACTAATTAGTAAACAATAATCGCAAATATTAGATTTTAACTTAAGTAATCCTAATTTGAAATTGTTTTATTTTACAACTTTAGGAATATGACTTATTCAATAATTCATTATATGCATGTCATATATACTACTTGAATAATATCTTTTATGTATCAATATTTATATTTATTGTTGTAAATATAAATTTCAAAGTCTAATTACTATCAAATTTAACACACATTAAGATGAAATTACTTTAAGTCTCTCTTATAGAACTCTAAAACGAAAAAATGAATTACAAACTATTTTATAAATTATAGAATTTGAACAATTCGGTTATAACTGAACCGAATCAAATCCAAACTGAATTATCTTCGGTTCGGTCACCGAACCAAACTACATTCAGTTCGGTTTCGGTTCTTATATTTTCACTAATTCGAATTTCGGTCCAATCCTGTGTTTGGACCAAACCGACATTTGCTCACAACCTACTTATAAATATAAGTTTTAACTGGGATCATTTCATCTTCTAATGGGCCTTCTTACAACCTAATTAAGTTCATTTGAAATTTTTCCATCTGTAAAGACCTTGACTTATAAGTCTTTCCAATGAATTAATGTTAAACACCCGAAAATATTATCAACACATCCGGGTCTTTGTAATCAATTGGTTAGTCTTTGTTTTGGTAAGTAAAGTTTTCAACACGACACGAGGGCACTTCGGATGACTAATTCAATTAACTTAACACCATATATAATAAATTATAAGAAAATAATTTTGAATTTCAACCATGCCATTTCAAATTTCTTTTACACGTTCAAAGTTTAAAATTTATTTCTTGCTCTTTTTCTATGTTTTTTAACTTTAGACGTTAAAGTGTCACACATGAAAGTTTAGGATGGCTAAAAGCGGTTAGAATTAAGTTTAAGGGGCAACTTATACATTTGGCATAAGTTATCGGTGATTGTGAATAGAGAAATGTTTATTTAGGTTGGCAAGTTGTAATATTGGTGTGTTTTTTTCCTGTTGTAATGTAATTTTGGGTCTATTTGGTGCCCTCAATTTGATAAAAGAGTATATTTTACAACCAGATTCTACTAGCTATCTATCGACTCCCGTGACAGGCATATCGTGTATTGGAAATGTTGCTGCTGGAAAGGCGAGAAACCCAACCTAGCCTCAAGATGTCGAGGTTCTAACAAAGTAGATTGAATCTGAACTAGCAGATATTGCTATTGTAAATGTCACCATTTAAGCCATTTATCTCTCACTTCTCCTATATCACTGACTTGTTTGTTCGTGAAGTGAAATGGAATGGAATAGAGCTGAATTAATAAATTCCTTAAAAGTTCATTAAAGAATATCCAGACCAAAATTTTCACACCAACTATATTATGAATTGTTTCTTATATACAAAGTTTTCAACAGAAATTGGAATTTATTAAAGTTTATTCATATTTACATATATGGTCAGTTTCCTAAAATAAATTAGCTTCCTAAAGCATAATAATCAAAGAACTCACAACAACCTCGAAACTTATTATTAGATTTCATTAAAATAAACTAAAATTACATTACTGAAACAACACACAACCATAAAAGCTAGACTTTAGCAAACAAAACAAAAGATAAATGACTTAATGACCATAATTCCTTACAAACCTAACAATATTTACATGAAACCATACCAAAACTTTGTCCCACAATAGATCCAAGGAATGGTAGTATGCGCGTCTCCATCGTATATTAAAAGCCAAAGGACCCACAACACAATCCCACGACAAATCCAGGCGCAAGGCTCACATAGAAGTAGAACCAATCCACTGCTTCGGTTTCTTTACCATGATCTCCTCTTCCTTTTGCATTGCTAAAGGGTGATGCTTCTTTCTTGTTGCAATCATTGGTTAGGGGAGGCCCGCAGAGTTTGTTGCCGGTGAAACCAGATGGATTCATACTTTGTAGTTGAGTGCTCGTGGGAATTCGCCCTGATAAATTGTTGTTGGACAAGTTCAAATTGCTCAAAAAATGCATGTTAGACATGCTCTGAGGAATTTCACCAAACAAGCGGTTCTAAGACAAATCAAGAGATTCTAGATTGATCATGGAATCTATGTCCTTAGGAATTGTTTCTGTTAAAAAATTGTGCGACAGATTCAAAGATTGCAATCTTGAGAGACTTATGATTCCTTCAGGGATCTCTCCAACAAAATTATTGTTTGAAAGATCAAAGCTCCTTACAAAGCCAAGGGTAGTACTATATTCCACCATTTGCCCTTTTGTCACTATCGAGGAACTTTCTGTTAGAAAATAATTACAAAATATAAATTAATAAATATATCTTCAATCTCGGTTTTCCTCTTTCCAATATGGGAGTGTCGATCTTGTAAGAATGTTCGCCTTATAGAGTTATTCCACCTCCACTTTATTGATATGATCACCTTATAGAGTTTTCGGTTCTCACCTTTAATCAAAAGATACACGTAATCAATAGAAAAATATAGAAATATAATGGGAATTATAAACAAGTTAAGAAGTAAACACCGATAAGCTGAGTCGTGCGGAGCATTGTCCTAAAGGATACTTGTAGTTCCTTCCAGGATCAAACAGCTTCTTTAACCGATTAGTTGGATCAGGCACAGAAATGCAGTATTATATCCAAAATAGAGATTAGGAAAGAACAAGGAAATAGTTTTTGGGAGGAGTAAAAATGATAATTAGCTTCATCACAAAGACCACATGTAGCAACCTTTTATAGGAAAATATGGTTGATAATTATGGCTATAAATATGGCTAAAAATGTTAATAGACGAATTATAAATTGAATTTATGGGCGTTAAAACTCATTAATAATAATAATAATAATAATAATAATAATAATAAATTACTTTATTTTGAAATAACTTAAAATAAAATTTTCGAACACTTTCCACATAACCTTTAAGCATTTTATGTATTCTATAGGTACCCCTAAGAGAATAGGAGGAGTAGGATGACATCCCTAAAGAATAGGAAGGGGAGGATGACATCCCCGTCAAGTTACCAACACAAGTTAGTATGGTGCTGTTGAGATTGTTATTAGCGAAATCCAGAATTCGTAACCGAGTCAAGTTACAAAGCTCCTTAGGCATGTGGCCGCGAAACTTATTCCCCTGAATATTCAGAACCCCCAATTCTTCTAGGTGTTTTGTTATCCATCTTGGAATTTCTCTGTTAAGCTCATTTTCACCCAAGTCAAGCACACTTAAAGTTGTGGAATTTTGAATCGTAGATGGTATGTCACCAGTCAAACTGTTGTTACGAAGGTTTAGCGTCTCTAGATGACATAAGCTACCAATTGATGTCGAAATGTTGCCACTAAAATTCTTGTTGTTCAGCTCCATGATTAGCAAAGACGTCCAATTCATCCAACAGCTAATTGGCATCGCTCCATTTAGAATGTTATCTTTCAAAATTACAGATATTGAACCAATAGACATTGAACGACGCTCATTACACAAGAAGTTGTGTATTGATGCAGAAAATGAATTGCATGAAGGATCTATCCAAATAGGAGTAGAAGACATGTAAGGTAAAGCACCCACAAAGAAATTTGAACTCAAGTCAATGGAAGAGTAATTTGAAACATGAAGAGATACATTATGAACCTTTCCATACATTTGGTTATGAGATAAATTCAAGTGAAAAAGATCGGGAGAGAAGTAAGAGACCTAAGTCGGAAGCGGTTTATGAATATTCAAGTTCCACAAGTCAAGCTGTTTCAAATGTTTCAAGTGAAGAAGCCAAGGAGGAAACTTAGGCCCAACCTAACAAGATCTCAAAATTAGAATCTTTAAAAGTTGAAATGGAGGAATCCAATCAGGATTAACTTTCCAAATCAGATGATTTTTAGTTGCATCAAACTTGACCAAATTGTATAGATTTTGAAAATGAATTTTAAAAACTTCACCTTCCAACGAATTGAACGAAACATCAAGCTCTACTAAGTTTTCAAGCCTACCTAAACTTGTGGGATACTTCCGTTGTTGTAAGAAATGTCTAAAAATGTCAAAGAGGCCATCTCTCCAAAACTTATTGGAAGTGGGCCACTAATCGAATTTCTAGAAACATCAAGAGAAACAAGACTCTTAAACTTGTTCAAAGGATTACTCAAATAACAAGTAAACTGAGAACTTGACAAATCCAATGAGTTAAAATATTTTTAATTGACAAATTTTGAAATAATATATATTTTGGCCCTTCGATTAAAAATTTATTAATGACTTGCATGATATTAATATTGATCGGGGGTCAAAATAAATATTTTTGGGTGCTTAATGCATGAGTGACTGTGTAAAAATAGCTTTTAGGTCCACTCGTTTTATAAACAATGCAGAAAATGGATGAAATATGCCAAATTGTAAAAATTTTCAAAACATACGTAACTAGCCGGCGGGCTAATTACCTATGTAATGGTAACTTTTATAGCCGTTACGCGTAAACGCGTGCAATGCGTAAATGCATGACGATTGGATAGGTAATTAACCGGAGGGCTAATTACCCGCGCTCTATAAAAACAGCAGCGTGACTCCCATTTTCACCACACCGAAAATTCTCTCCTTCTCTCTTTGTGTTTTCTGCTCTTCCTTTTCAAAAATTTTGCCAGCTATTTTTGTCAATGATTTCTTTTATTTTCTTCCCTTTTCAGCCCCTTCTATTTCAATTTTACGGGGTTTCCATGTGGTTTACGCTTTATAATATCCGCTTGGATCTACCAGTTGTTCAAGTGACTACTCGGAATATGCTCATCGATGGTCAACAAGTGGAATTATCTGAGGTTCCTATCGATGCTTTATACGGGCTCCTGTCAAATTGGATGTATCACAGGATTCATCGTGGGGATTTTATTCCGCCTGCCATAAAGCCTTCCGATCACCTCTATTGGATTCTGGTAAGCCTTACCGCTGCTTTTATATTACATCATGATTTATTCGTTTTATTGCTTATTTATTTTATGCAATGATTTTTGGTGAAAACTGGTATGTGATATGTGTACATGCATTTTTAGGTTACCAAGCATGAGGGTGGTAGCATTACCCACTTTCATAAGTGGTATAAGGTGCTATCTCTTGGTGTGAAGGCCATTGTTGATGGTACGTCCCTGGGGAGGATAGTGAGGAATTGTTGGTACTCGAGACTCGCAAGTATCCATACATTCCATCCGGCACTTTTATCCATATCTTGAGCAGATGGTCCGACACTACCCACACTTTTCATTTCTGTTGTGGGGAATATACTATCACTTTATTGGATTACTGCGCCATCACAGGTCTTCCTTTTCATGGTAATGTGATCCATTTCAATGCTTGCTTTACTTACCACAACTTTAATGTGGACACCATCGAGGATTTGATTGGCTATTCTGGATATAAGCCTGGGCGAATTTCCTGCAAAAACTTATGACCTTCTGGACCACTGGGAATAGGAGGCATTTGACTTTTGCCTATGAGGTTAGGGCTTTCATTATCGTGGTTATGCTTTCCCACTGGGGGTTTGATTATGAATCTCCATATCCTGCCAACCTTGACTAACCCGTCTCGCTTTGATGAGTATGCATGGGGCTGAGGCGTGTTTGGGCCATCTATGTTGGCCCTCGATCAGTGTGCGAGGAACATGATTAGAAAGTTTAAATCTTGCCTTTAGATTGTCTATGTAAGGACTTAACTCTCTTTTTTTCCTTCTTATAAGCATTTTGTACATCTTTTAGCATTTTGATTTCTTCTGTCTTTTTACAGATCTGACTTTTTGAGATGGGGATTCACCTAGGGACCAAACTTGTACGGGATGGTAGCTATCCATTTTGCCCTCGACTTCTACATTACTTGCATGGTTAGGAGATGTAGTGTCGTTCTGTGCTTTCTGCTCACCTCCGTAATATGTCTTCGGAGAAGGTATGTTTCATGATTCCTTGATTTGCTTTAATTGCTATATTTATTGTAATCGTCGTATCATTGTTTGGCCTTTTCTTTCTTTCAAATTAAGACGCAGCCTTGAGGGCATGCTCTTCATTGGCCGGAGGTTATGAGGTTAGTTGAGGAGTTTATGAATACCCGACTAATTATAGAGACTCCCTTCTCCTTAGAGTGGTATCTGGGAGAGCATATCTAGGGTTGGCATCTCCCTCCCAAGTCGCGTTTCATCCCTCCTGAGGTGTCTCGGTGGATTCTTTGGCCTTATAACTTGCTTGACTTTACGCGATTGGCCTCTGGTAGTTTACCCAACGCCTTCCTAAAGCGGTTTAGGGGGTATGAGGAGTTCTGCCATTCACAGCTGTTTGGATGGCTGGAGATGGATCCTATTCCTATTGAGCGTGAACTAGACATTCACAACCCTTTTGAGGGTGACGCGCCTTCAACTTCTACCCCTAGCGGCCAGGCTGGATCGAGATCGCCCGGGACTATTCGGATGACGGTATCCTCTTTTTCATCAATTCGAACTCTTTCCTTATCATTTTTATTATTGCACTTAGTTGGACTGATTTGCCTTTTCTTTGTCGTTCCTTGTAGGATCATCAAGGTAGGAAGAGACCTGCGACTACTTCTGCTCATGTGGGTAGCTCTTTGGCGTCATCTGTCCTGTCTCAGGGTTCAGCGATGGTAGAGGGATATCAGGGATTCTAGTATCAGCCGCCTATGTCTCTAATGTACCGTCCTAACTTGAGTACTTATACGCAGGTGATTTCACCTTATTTTGATTATGAGTATCCGGTGGCCTTCCATCCGGTCGATACTAATCATATGAGTTTCCTCTGCCTTTTTTCTATTCTTCCTTAGATTGTTATGGCTCTGACTTGTTCTAGATCTTTCATTCATACAAGTGCCTATTGCTGATAGCATCTCTGATTGGGGATATATTCAGGATCATCAGCGGTTCATAATGCATTAAAACTTTGATATAGCAGTATGTTTGTTATTTTATTATTTTAACAATGATGCATGGCATGTCATGAAATGCATATGAATGATTTGTGTTAAAATGTTGCAGCTGGAGATTTGATGGCTTCGAGGTCTATTGGGTATGCTCCAGGTGGATGACCCACAGCAGCAGCTACAGTAGGGACAGGGTGATACCTCGAATTCTTTTCTCAGGATGGTTACCCTCCTTTTGATCCTAGCCACCCGAGCTCTAGCGAGCAGTAGATAGGCTTTCCCTTTTTTATCGTTTTCTTTTTTTTTTGTTTAGGCCATTTTTAGTGCCTTCTTCTTGTATGAACACATTTTTTATATATAAAAGAACTTTTCATTATTCCTTCATCTTGTGTTTTTGTCAACAATCGAGTTTACCGGGGTAATCTGCTATATATTGGCAGATTGCCCCATAAACTACGTATAGCAAACTGGTACTCTTTTGAAATTTTGCTATGGAGGGCTACATCCATTTCCATACGGATTTAAACATCTATCTGAAGAATTCTGAAGGTTGGGACCATCTCAGGGCCTGCAGTCTAGCACATATAGAGGAGTATTGTTGCATCTTCGTCAAGGATAATATGATCCAAGCTGCTATCAGATTCTGGGATCCCGTTGACAATGGGTTCCATTTTAGAGAGCTTGAGTTATGCCCCTTGTATAAGGAATTCTATGGGCTCCTGAGATCTTCCCCTATCATGCCCCATTCCAACGCATTGTCTTGAGTTTTCCAATCTATTAATGGATTGTTTTTTATTGCAATGATTTGACAGGCGCTGACTGATTTGTGATGAGGGCTTGAGGTTGGACGTGGTTTTTGACATAGTTAGGAATCTTTCTCCTAACAATATGAGTTGGCTTTCGCTCATTTGCTTACTCTTGCTAGGAGTCTTCCTTTGTGAGGTACCCACTACGGTTTGCAGCTTCGCCTTCTTGACTATCATTGATCAGATGTTAGAGGGGAAATACCCCATTATAGTGAGTTTAGCTGAGACATTGATTTTTATGCGTTCTTCCCGGAATGGGACTGAAGCTACTATAAGGGGTAGCAGACTTCTCCTTCAGGTAATATTTTATTTGAGCCTTTCTTTTTGCATGAACTGCCCTTTCGGGTTTTCGATTCATTAGGTTTGCCTTAATTTTTACCTGGACCGCCTTTTCAGGTCTTCAATCCAGCAAACTATCTTTTTCTTTTCTTTTTCTCTCTTTTTTTTTATTCCTTTTTCTATTTGTTGTGCTTTTTATAGCTTTGGCTTTAGGACAAGCTTTCTGTGTTGTCTGTCCTTAAGAGTATGGATTATTATCTGAAGGCCTACTAGGCGCGGGGCTCCATAGTTCTCATCGACAATCGTTCTCATAGAGATTTTACCATCGAGGAGTGGGTCAAATTTATGGGTAGCCGAGCTGCAGATGATATTTATTGGGTTTGCCCTTGGTGGGGTATCACGCATGTGACTACAGATGTTGCTAGAGGTGGTATGGTCCTCATCGGTCTTTTAGAGATCATCACCTACTCTCCTGGTCGCTTATGCAGGCAATATGGCCGTCCTTAGGGGTTTCTAATGTCCTTGTGTACTTTGATCAGCTCTGAGCTTTCTTATACTCGGGTTTATGGTCATGACGTGAGGTGGATTAGTCACACTCAGGTAGAGATGAACTACTCCATCCCTTTTGACGTCCATCCTTTAAAGGCTTATCATGTCTGGGCTACCAGTGTTCATGGGCTTCCTACTCTTGGAGAGAGGCTTATCGAGACGCAGAGGCTCCGCAGCTTTCTTGAGGGTCATTGAGCTTGCCATCATGTGTCTTTTGTTTCTGTAGGAGAATAAAGGCTTTAGGCCTCATCGTTCTTCTGTATCGCTTCTATTTCCTATTTATAATGTACTTTTATATGTAATAAAGATGAAATGATGTTGTTTGGATGCGTGTTTCATTAAACAATTCGTAGTTTCCATTTAATGCACTCATTTAGTATTTTTAACATGAACATGTTACTACAAGAGATATTATTTAAATAGGAAGGGTAAATGGTATTTATTCCCAAAAAATGCCTATAGTTACCTAAGGTTCCAAGCGGATTTTACCTAAGGCCTCACTCTTTTATTTTGTGGTCTTTATTTTTGCTCAAGGGCCCTCACTATCCCTTCATAGTCCTTTATATTTTTTTACACGAGATAAGGCTTCAGCTTGTTGCGATTTATTGGATTCATGAACTCGTTGCCATCCAGGTCTGAGATTTTTACTGCCCCTTTACTAAGAGTCTTTCTTGCTAAGTACGGACCTGCCAAGTTTGACTGGAACTTCCCTCAAGCATCTTTGTGCATTTTGTGAGATTGGTTTAAGACCAGATCACCCATTCTCAGGGGTTGGTCCTGCCTTTTGACTTTGTGGTTGTAAGCTCTGGCCATAAGCTGTTGGTACAACTATAGATTCTCCAACACGACTAGTCGTCTTTCATCGATTAGAGTCAGTTCCTCATGTCTTGCTTTTTCCCATTCGTCTTCAAGAAGCCGGGCTTTGAGAGCTACACATAAAGATTTGATTTCCATTTCAATGGGCACACCGCCTCCATCCCATAGGCGAGGGAAAAAGGAGTTTAACCTATAGGGGTTTTGACACTAGTTTTGTATCCCCATAAGGCATAGGATAAATGGTCGCCCCAATTGCGGTAGTTAGAGATTATCTTGCAGAGGATCTTCTTGACTTCCTTATTAGCTACTTTCACAGCCCATTGGCTTGAGGGCGATAAGGTGAGGAGTGATGGTGCTTAATTCTATGATTTTTAATAAGGTCGATTGTTTACCCTTGGAACTGTACGCCGTTGTCACTCACTATATGATGAGGAATGTTGTATCTGGTGAAGATATGCCGCTGAATGAACCGGGCCATCTTCTTGGTCATGATGCTTGTGTATGATTCCACTTCAACCCATTTAGAAAAGTAGTCGATGAATACTATGATGAAGCGATGGCCGTTGGTCGAAGAAGGTCTTATCTCGCTGATTATATCAATGCCCTAGGCTAAAAATGGCCAAGGTGTTGTCAAACTTTACAACGTTATCGGGGGTAAGTGACTCACATCTCCGTATATCTAACAAGCATGGCAGGTCTTTGCTTCTTAAACACAGTTGGCTAGCATGGTTAACCAGAAGTATCCCATTCTCTGAATTTTCTTTGCTATCATGATGCCGTTAATATTTGGACCACAGTCTCTGGAATGTGTCTCATTTATTACCTTTTCAGCTTCTTATTGGGTCAGGCACTTTAATAGCATACCATCAGAGGACCTTTTGAATAGATCTCCTTTAATTAGATAGAATTGCACAGCAAGCTTCCTCAGTGTATTTCGGTCAAAATCTGTAGTCTCAGCAGGAAATTCACCATTTTCTAAAAATTTGACAATGTCAGAATACCAGGGTTTTCTTCTTCCACAGCATCTTCTATTGCACAGCTGTAGTACAGAGATTGGGTTATCTCTATAACAAGGGGTTTGATTGGCTACTTTTAGGGTCCTCCCCATATAGAGGCCAGAGTGGCCAACGCATCCGCCACCTGATTCTCCTTGTGGAGCATGTAATGAAATTTGCACTCGTTGAACATTGCGGCTTTTCTCCATATAGCCACTAAGTAAGGTTTAAGGGATTCCTTCTTTAATTCCTAGTCGCCTGTGACATGCTTGATGACCAAAACTGAATCACCGATAATTTTTACTTTGTCCGCTCTAAGGGAGATTTGGGCAGACATTCCAAATAAATAGGCTTTATACTGTGCCCCGTTATTTGTGGTGAGAAATTCTAATTGCTTTTCTAGTGGTATGAGCGCCCCATCTGGTGTTATGATGATGACTCCCAAGCTAGCTCCTCACTTATTAATGGTGCCATCGAAGAATATAGTCCATCTTTTGGGATTCTCTGTAATGGTTATGAAACATTCGTCAAGAAATTCTAGGTTTTCTTATTCTCCTTCCTCGAGTGGTTGATTTGATAGAAATTTGGCCACTGCCCTTCCTTTGATGGTTTTCTTAGTGACATATTTGATATCAAATTATGATAGTAAAAAGAGCCACCTGGCCAGTTTCCCTGTTAGTAAGGGAGCCTGGCACAAATACTTCATTGGATCCACTTTTATGACAGCTTGGATTCTATATGGCTGGAAATAGTGACTGAGCTTCTTAGTGAGCCATACCATGGCAAAACAAGTTTTCTCCATGATAGTGTATTGGGTCTCGTATTCTAGCAACTTCTTGCTAGGGTAGTAAAGTGCGTGTTCCTTCTCATCTTCACGCTCTTAAATTAACATAGCCCCCCACAAATGTCTCTTCTATAGCCAAATAAAGAATGAGCGGCTTTCCAAGAATTGGTGGCTTCAGCACTGGAGGGTTCATTAGGTAAGCTTTAATTTTGTCAAAGGCTTCCTGACATTGGTCATTCCATTCTATTGGTTGCTGCTTCCTTAATAGCTTGAAGATAGGCTCGCATATGGTGGTCAATTGTGCTATAAAGCGACTAACATACTATATGTATCCTAAGAAACTTCTTACTTCTTTCTCGGTCTTTGGCACAGACATTTCCCTGATAGCATTAGCTTTGTCGGGATCCATCTCTATGCCTCTTTTGCTAACCATGTGCCCCAGTAATTTGCCTGACGTGACACCGAATGTACACTTCTTTGGATTGAGATGGAGATTGTATTTCTCAATTCTCATGAGGAATTGTTCCAACACTACCGGGTGCTCTTCTGGTATGTCCGATTTTACAAGCATGTCATCAATGTAGACTTTGACCTCTTTGTAGATCAGATCATTTATTAATGTCATGACTGCTTCTTAGTAGGTTACCCCTGCATTTTTTAGTCAGAAAGGCATCATCGTGAAACAATAGGTGCCCCACTCTAAGATGAATGCGGTTTTGAACTTGTCTATTACATTCATAAGGATCTGGTGATATCCCGAGAACCTATCCATAAAGGAATACATGGCTGCTCTTATCGCGTTATCTACCAGAACATCAATGTGCGGTAGTGGGAAATAGTCCTTAGGGGTAGCCTTATTCAAGTCCCTAAAGTCAACACAAACTTAAATGTTGCCATTCTTCTTGGGTATAAGAACTACATTGGATAGCCAAGTGGAAGACTCAATGACTTCGATAAAATTATCCTTGATTTATTTGGCCACTTCCGGTTTGACCTTTTCAGCCCATTCTGGGTGCATCCTCCTCATCTTTTATTTTACTGGTCGAATGTTTGGGTCTATGGGGATTTTATGCTCGGCGATGTGCCGATCAAGTCCTGGCATGTCTTTATGGGACCAAGCGAAGGCTAAAATGTGATTTTTCAGTACTTTTATCAATTCTCTCTCTTGTTCGACAGGTAGTTGATTGGAAATGTATACTATTTTTGGATCATCTTCCGTATTTAAGTTAATTTCTTTTGTAATATCATTATTGATGTTAAAGATGCTAGATGAGTGCTGGAATGGATGCATGGAATCATAATCAGAAACACAATCCTACTAAGCAAAGTTCTTCATCTTATTATCATCATAAAGTACATTATTCATTTCAAAAAGCTAGAAACAGAAATAAAAGTCTGGCTCCATAGTAGATGATTCTCCTATAGCAGCCGATTTTAACAGGATGTCCTTGTCATCTTCCTCTTGTACCTTTGCCTTGCCTTTCATGGTCGTGACCACATCCATGATGGTTTGGCTCAAGCAACCTCCCTTGCTTTTTGCTTCCTCTACTATCTTGAGCTATGCTTGAAGGTGCTTGGTTAGGGTGTCAAGGATATCCTCCTCTTTACTCAGCTTTTTGACCTTCTTTGGGTGTACCTATTCATCAAGCATGGTCTGATCTGGGATTGCCCGTGCATCTAGCTAGTGACTTACTTCCCTTAACACACAAGTTATGGAGGTTTTACCATTCTTGTAATGGTCAACTACATCTGAGAAAATCTAGAATCCTAGAACTATCCTTCCTTGGTGGGTAACAGGCTCGGGGGTTCCGTTGTAGGGCTATTACAGCTTCTTTTGGAAGACCGTCTTGTGGGCGATTCTTCTATGGCCTGTATAATTGAGTCCTGCAGGCTTCTACTCTCTTGCCCCTACATTAAAGGTCAGCATCCCCTATTTATGGGCACCTAGTCCCTTGCTAGGAGTGTGGTGCTTCTGCATGTATCCTTGAATCTATGGGCCCTAATGCACCTCTAATTGCTTGTTTGATTCTTGCCCAATCATAGCTATGGTAAATCCCCTCATATGGTCCTCTTCCACTTTTAGTTCTGCCACTATGGATGCTTTATTAGCCTCTAGAGTGACACCCTTTCCGTGGAACGGGATCTTGACTTTCTGGTGAAGAGTGGATGGAACCCCTCCCAGAGCAAGGAACCATGGCCGTTCAAGTAGCATAGAGAAGGTCACCGAGATGTCTATGACTATGAAAAGTTCTCTAGATGAGATTTCACAGATGTTAACTTTAGCTTTAAATGTGCCGATGACGGTCCTCTTGGAGTTGTCATAGGCCTTGATGACTATTGTGGATCTCTTTAAGTCCCTCTTGGTTAGTCCTCGGATTGGTAGAATATCCTTAGGATAGACATTCAATGATGAACCATCATCGACCATTGTACAGGGCATGATGAGCCCAAAGACACTAGCCTTTAAGTAGAGAGCGTTATTATGGCAAATGCCTTCATCGGGTAAATCCAAGCTCAAGAAGACAATGTCGGGGATAACAGTGCTAGTCTCATTATTAAGTAGTGCACAGACCTGTTCCGGTGATGCTAGGGTAGATGTTTTGATTTTTATTAGCTTTTTGACAATAGCGAGCCTGAGATCTCAAGAACCAAGGAGAAGGTCCCAGATGCTCATCTTCGTTGTAGTGGCTTTCAATTGATCCATAATCAGACTTTCTATTTGTTTTGAGAATTTAACAAAAGTAGGGGGTGCCAGGGACTCAGTTCTTGGTGTAGCTGGGGCCACTGATCCAGTGACTTTCCCTTCTCTGGTGATAGGACTTACAACCCGAATTGGCGAGTTTGTTGTTTCAAAGACATCAAACTTATCAAAATCCTCTTCAAATGGTATCTCTCCTAAGTCAATCGATTTATTTATGGGGGCTGGTGCTTTAGGGACGAAGGCCACTACATGAAGGGGACCTTTTCAGGCTGCTTTTCTGAAATGATGGGGTTCTCTTATAGGAATTTGCATAGGATAGGATTGGATTCTTGTCTGATCATGTGGATAGATGAGGAAGCCTCGTTGAATGTGTTCTAATTATTGAGCATGTTTGATGCATCATCATAGGCAATTTGTTCGTCGTCATTTTTATTTATGTACCACGGGTATTCCTTAGCCGATTCCATCAACTTTGGGCAGACAGCGTTGGTTGCTTCCCATTCCCAGAACAATAATGGGTTCCCGTGTCTGTCTAGCTTGGGGGTTGAGTTTTCCGGTGGGTCGACCTGTGTGAATTAGTCAATGAATTGCCTAGCCAAAATATTCCAGAATGATTATCTTGTAAAATGTTAGTCCTTTATACCAAATGATTGCCTTCTCTCGGAGTGGATGTGAGGGTGTGGCCTTATACTTTTGTTATAGAATATGGGATAAACTTCCCTCAAATCCGCACTTTAGATCCAGCGACTGCCTCAAGCTAACTCGTTTTCAGCAAGATTCTCTCTATGATGTATTCTCGAGAGGGTTCTTGCCCCTCGTCTTGAATCATATTAATCATATGTTCGCTACCTAAGTTAAAGTCCGTAAAGTCTTCGAAATTATCACTTGCCACAGACCATAAGGTGCCCAGGAGTGGTTCTCTAAAGATAAAGCATAGCTCTTGGCACCATCGTAATCGACCGTCACACCATTGGGGAAGGGAGCCACATATTCAAAATCCCCTGGTAAGTGATTTAGCTCATCGTTTGAAAAGGCCTCTAATTCGTACCCACAAATTCTTCTACTTCTTCATCAAAATCCTCGAAAGGATGTGACTTAAAGACCCAATTTGGCATATGCTAAGCTGGGACATCATTATCAGGATCTTCTTCCTAAGCGTCCTTAGGATCTTCCTCGGGTTCCTCCTCGGGTTCTTCCTCGGGTTCTTCCCAGACATTTATTCTAGCCTCGACTCCTGCGATGGCTATGCGAAAGTCGGAGACCATGGCCCGTACGCTGGCAAATGTTTCCTCTACACGGGCACTATATGCCGTAATGTCGGCACGGATCCCTTCTAATAGGTCTCAAGCTTCCTCTTCTAGGTGCAGGCTGAGATACCTCTGTTGTTCCTCATGATTGCTCCAGGCTTGTTCGGGATCATATAGCTCTCGGCTTTCCTGGGCGTGCTGCTCCGAAAGAGCTCTTAAATTTGAAAAAACTTGTTCCGACATTATTCAAACTCATATAATCTAGAGGATTATGCACGTGAGGTTGTGGAGGAGCAATGTCCAACCGAACAGTATTATGTCGGTCTACGTGTGGTGCCAACCACCAGAAAAGTGCATCCAGGTACGGCTGAGACGCCCTAAAGTAGTAGAGGGAAGATCTCTGCATAAAGTACTAATTCTATCTTCCTTCGAGTGGCATTGATTAGTACTATCCCAAGGCTTGTCCTTATAAAAAAAATGGGGAATTGAGGTGCATGGCTATCCCTCGTTCGTGCATAAATCGAAGGAATTCTTCTATATGCTCATTTGGGTCAAAGTCTCCTCGGTATATGAGGTGTGGTGGCACTTGATACTAGTCCAGCCCTTCTCTCCTCATCCTCAGGATATACTGGTCTACTATATAGATGATATCTATGTTGTTGAAAATCATATTGTCCCCCCATCATAGGTCATGTCAGAAGTTATCGATCACATTGATACCATATTCTTCGGCCTCTACATGAATATTGATGGGGTTCACCCTGAGTGCTTGGTTTCTTCTCAGGTTCTTTCATCCTCCCATCAGTTATCATCTGCTATAGATCCTTCAGTAGGCAGGTGCATTCATTGGTATGATGCCCCTTGGTTACGTGATAATCACAAAAATTATCTCTGTCTACCGTTACAGGTGGAATGAATAATTTGATTATCAGGAGTTGGTCAAACTTCCTCAGCTTGGTGAAAATCTGTGATAGTGATCTACCCATGGGGAGATAGATTGGTGAGTTTACACCTAAGTAGCTACTACAACTTTAGTTGAGGCCTTTAAGGATTCGGAACTGCCTTATTTCGAGGATCCACCCTTTTTCCAGTATTGAGGTTTAACATAAGCTTGATGTTCTAGCTTCTTTGCTTGGTCCTCTTCCTCGTACTTTTCCAGTCTCTTAGCATAGTCCACCATGTCATTGAAGGTTTTGAATCTTTTCATTTTCATTTCATCCCAGTATTCCGGGCTAGATCCTTCGATGAGCTTCACTATTAGAGCGTCTTAGTCAGGTGCCCCGATTACGAGCACGCGAACAACCATCCACCTCAGGTAAAATTCTTAAATGACTCATTTGGCCATTGTTTGATTCTTTCAAGGTCTTGCAAGGTAGTTTTGACCTTCAAATTGAAGGCATAGTTCTCTAAGAATGCCGAGCATAGCTTTCTCCAATCGAATTTCACATCTGTTGGCATCCTCATATACTACTCAGAGGCAGGTCCTCATAGAGTAGCTTGGAAAAGATCAACTATATGAACCTTGGGGATGTTCATGCTAGTCATAATCCAAAGATAACCTTTACATGCATGTGAGGGGGTTAAATACCATCATATGGGGCTATGTAAGGCATTATAGAGTTAGCTGGAAGGGCTTCTAATTCCTTTGGCAAGAATCGACCAATATCCATATACTACTCGACGGAGGGAGCAATAGATTTATCTTTAGTGGGGGAAAGCTTCTCCATGTCTGCCATTTTTGCCTCTAGTACCACTATCTCGGCCTCTTGCTCTTGGGTTTTCTGAGCATTAGCAGCACTCAGCCTTTCCCAAACATCACAAAATTCTGGAGCATTAAGAATACTTCTAAGGGACTGTCTAACTGCATCATCATCTGCCATTATAGTTTCAGGTTCTGGATTGAAGAGAAATCCAGCCAGAGATTTGATTGGTGGTGGTGATGTGACTTTTAGGGTTCTCGTAATATGTCTTAACCTCCTTTTCTCTCGCTTCTAACCTGAAAATGTAAGAGATTAAGTGTTAGTAAGGGTATCGGGTATAGCTTTGAGCCCTACCTACCTCGATCTGTCGGGATGCATGACTGGATGAATGAATGGATGAATTTATGGAATGAATGAATGAATGGATATGTACAAATAACAGGGTAGTTGGGTATACACCAATCATTTGAGGAACAATCGGCAAGGGTAGTCTGCACAAATGCGTGGTTTAAAGACCAAGGGTTTGGGTCACATTTGACTCAATAACCGGGGATGAGTTGACTCACTGGTCAAAGATGGGTTGACTCTATGGTCTAAGGGTGAGCTGACTCGCTAGTCACTTAAAGAAGGGTTGATTCATTGGTCCAAGGGTGAGCTGACTCGCTGGTCACTCAAAAGAGGGTTGACTCATTGGTCCAAGGGTGAGCTGACTTGCTGGTCACTTGAAAAAGGGTTGACTCATTGGTCCAAGGGTGAGCTGACACGTTAGTCACTCAAAAAGGGGTTGACCTATTAGTCCAAGGGTGAGTTGACTCGATGGTCACTCGAAAAGGGGTTGACTCATTTGTCCAAGGGCGAGTTGACTCACTGGTCACTCAAAAAGGGGTTAACTCATTGGTCTAAGGGTGAGTTGACTCATTGGTCACTTGCAAAGGGTTTGACTCATTAGTCTAAGGGTGAGCTGACTCGCCGGTCACTCAAAATAGGGTTAACTCATTGGTCCAAGGGTGAGCTGACTCGCTGGTCACTCAAAAGGGGTTGACTTATTGGTCCAAGGGTGAGCTGACTCGCTAGTCAGTCGAAAAGGGGTTGACTCATTGGTCTAAGGGTGAGCTAACTCACTAGTGACTCGAAAAAGGGTTGACTCATTGGTCCAAGGGTGAGCTAACTCGCTGGTCACGCGAAGAGGGTTTATGTCTCTCGGCTCGAGGGTTGATCCTAGGTGGATTCACTAGTCTCATTATTTCGGCTTACTGGTTGAGCCTAGATGGACTCATTGGTCTCAATTATTTTGGCTCCCGGGTTGAGCCTAGGTGGACTCACCGGTCTCGGTTAATTTAGGTTCCTATGACTTAAGGAAATGAAATGGTATGGCACACATCAATGTCATGGCTGCACAAAGATGTGATTAGTTTTCACACAATCATGATGTTTATGTTGTTTGTTTTTAGTTTATTTATGATGTGATTAGTTTTCACACAATCATGATGTTTATGTTGTTTGTTTTTAGTTTATTTATATTTAATAAACCTGCACAGGTAGCAAATAGTTTGATCGCGCCTACCGCCCTTTTAACTCCATTTGGTTACTTTGTTGGTCCCTGTGTATATAAGGTCAGAGGGGGAGGGGGGGGTGAATGACCCTTTTTCACGAAATTAATAGACTTTAACAAGTCTAAGTGTAGCGTGTTTGATTATGATCCGGAGGATGGATCCGGATAATGCAAATTTGACAATATAATGCAGTAAGTAAAGGGAAGAAAATCAAACACAGTGATTTAAACTAGTTCGGCCCCGCCTACTTCCAGTCTCTGGAGTTTCCTTCCTCTGAGCTTATTCACTAGTGGATTCCTTTCCAACTGGCAGGAATCAAGCCTTACAGGTTATCTCCGGATGGTAACCCCTTCCGGATGTAGGATATACCACTAGAAGCACCAATTTCTAGTTGAGTCCTTTTGTCTTTAGTAGGATATACCACTTAGACTTCTATCCTGAATCTAAGCTGAGTCCTACAGGGAGATCCTACTCAAAGCACCTACTTCAAGCTATATCCCAATCTCACTACTCACCCAAGTAGGAGATCTTTTACACTTTGGTTTTTATCAAAGGTTTTGGTTTTTGGATTTCCTTAAGTTTATAACTCACTTAGGAATCCTCACAAACTGATTTAGAATTGTTTGATTCTTGGAGGGATGAATTTCTGATTGCTTCTTGCTAATTCTCTTTGTTAATTGCTATCTCAAGTCAACCAGCACCTTCTCAACTTATGAAGCTTCCCTTTAATAGGCTTGGATCATAAATGTAGCCGTTGTGGGTTGGTGAGTTGTAACTCAATTCTTCATTGTTGATAAGGAATGATGTGCCACTTCCGAAGCAGTTGATCAATCCGTTAGATAGTAATTTGACCCATTTGAATCCTTAAGATTGAGGCTGAAAAGATGTCAGTGATCGTTTTCCTTGTATTTTTGTGACACACCAATTTTTATACAAGTAACTTTTTGGTGTGAACTCCACGCGCCTCCTTATTGGTCTAGGTGAAAAAGGTTGTTAACTTTTTCTGTCCGGTGTCAGTCCTTTTGTCCTTTTTCTGAAAAGTGCAAGCTGTCTCTTTTGTCTTGTATGTGGGGAAAGAATCTTTAACTATGTAGACCAAAAAGGTGGAGCGAAAAGTTGTCTTTGAAACTTTTCCCACTATCTTGATATCTGAGTCTTCCGGATGCTCTCAAACTCAGAATCTCCGCATCTATCTTCTTCTAGAGTTATTGCAATCAGTTCTTCTGGTTGCTAGTCTGGAGAGATTAAAGTTTGTTTCCTTTCTAGTATATGCTTAGTTACTTGATGTCTTCAATGGATGGCCTTGTAGCTGGATTTTATCCGGATGCTTCCATGTGGATTTGGGAGATACTTTGTTTAGGTTTTTTTTTTCTTTCACCTGATCTAGATATTTTAAGCTAATTCTGATTCCAGATCATTGTTTTTCAACAATCTCCCCTATTTGATGCAAATAAAAACTAAGACAACTAAGAATAAGGGGAAAAGGAGTATATAAGTACGATTCTTGATACTTAGTCATTTACAAATTTTACTCCCCCATAATTTTAGCATCCGTACTCCCCCATAATTTTAGAATTTTAGCTTCTAATATTTTTTATAGTACAATTTCAGATTGTACTTTAGAAGCAATTTTTGAGAATTAGATTTTCACTATATATGTACTTCTACTGTTAATAATGGTTAACATCAATGAAGCTTTAGATTACAGATTACAGAGATACATAATAGTGAATCTAGCTATTACCAAAATTATTATAAAATTATAGGTAGTCTAATTCCCACTGGATGGTCCTCACTCCTTTTCCTTGCCTTTTCTGGTCCCTTCCCCTTGTTGACTCTGCTGGCTTTTCTCCCCCTTTTTGTTTTTAGCTTGGGGATCGATTACTATGTAGGTTCTGTTATCCCAGGCTTCTTGCCAAGCTTTAGAGTATATGGAGTAGTCAATATTACCTTTGCTCCTCTCATCAATAATATGATCAACGGTGGCTGGAGTGAGGTAGTAGGGTCGGCTGGCTTTCTTCAGTTGAGCATAAGTTTGTTTTATGGCAGGATGTATGTGTAGTACAAACTCTTGATTCTTCTAATCAAAATAAGGGAAGATAACTTTAAGCAGTGTTGTTACCCCTTTGTGTTCAAAAAATCCAGAGTCCGCAATGACTTGGACCAGATTGTGGAACACTGGAAGGAGTTGGCCTTCAGAAATTGATGGGCCAGAAGCAGATCCGGCTAAGGACAGTTTATTGATTCCGGTTTGAATGAGAGTAATCTCTTCACTAATACCTCTCCAGATGTTATGGATAGATTCTGTTTAGAGCGGCAGCTCTTTTGTGACGGAAGCTTTCCAATCATTTATGATCTTCTCAAGTCCGCCTAAACTACTTCCTATCTCATCACCCATATCATCCAGCATCTTGTTTTAGATTTTGGGAAGTGTTTTATCTAGAAAATGTACAAGCATCTCCTGGATAACTTGTTGTTCTTCCCCCAGCCCCGTGATTGTAGGTTTGAGATCCCTTTTAGCCATGAATTTTGACAAGTTTTCAAACTTGATTTTATCCAAAATAGTTGCACTCGTGTTTGCTTGACTGGTAATCTGGTTTGCTTCTACTATATTTGATTTAAGTTCCTCAAGTACAGGTTTGACTTGAGATAAAGATGCTTCTATGAGTGTGCATGGGGAGGGAAAGTCCAAGACTTTCTCTTCAATTGATTTGAGGCTTCCCTTTATCTCTCCCAATTCCTTCTTCATGTCTAGACTAGAAGCTTACTTAATTCTATCTTGCTCAATGGACCTTAGATGTATACAGATGGACCGACGACTTTGCTTGATGTACCCTTCCTCATTCTCCACTAGAGTAGCTTCTTTTAGCAATTTAAGCACCGCTGTAACCTTTGCTTGTTTAGTGTTAACAACTGGGATTCTGATAGGACTAGCAGCTGGAGGGAATCTATCTCCGGATGAGCTGGAAGAACCATCTCTAGATGAAACGAAAGAATCACTGCTCTCCTCTTCTTCTTCTTCCATTTCCACAGTCTTCTCATCCTTCTTTTCTTTTAACCGTTCCCTCAGACCGGCCTCGCCCTTAGAGTCTGTTTTAAAAGCGTTCCCTTCAGATCCCAGACCCTGTCCCTCCATCAGAGCAGTAAGTTCTAGGTTAGACACTTGTTCCTTAGACATAGTTTGAGTTATAGTGTCTAAGTTATCCTGAATGTCTGGTGTCATATCACTAGTAGCAGTATTAGTATCAACCTTGAATGAGACTAAGTTAGGGATTACCTTATTTATGTACTAATCCGGATTCTGGTTAGCTTGTTCTTCTCTTTCTTGTTATACATCCTCAACCCCTGATGACTAGAAATGTCCCTAGTCACCCCTACTAATGCCTTAGTAGGACTTACAATCTCTCCCCCAGGTGTATTGGAAATGTCCTCAATGGCCTCTGCATATGCCATTTCAGGACTTTTGGTTTCACCCCTAGGACTGTTGGCATTTTCCTCAACATTCTCTCCTTTTGCCTTTACAGGACTTTCTGCATTAACTGCCTTGACCTCCAAAAGGAGCAGATGTTTTGAAAGAGGTTCTAAGATGGCTTAGAAGTTAAATGAATCTGATTCCGGAATTTTAGAAAGTTCCTCTAAATCAGTTAGGTCTATTAGGATAGGTGTAGTAGCGAAAGATCCTCCGGGTCCCTCGATGGTCAGATTATTGATTCGGTTATTTTCCTTAATGGATGCCATTATTTCCTCATATTGAGGATCCTCTGGAAGCATATCTTCATTTGATTCGGGCACATGTTTGCCTTTTGTACCTTTGGCCTTAGCCAATTCTTCCATTACCACTCTTTTGGCTGCTTCTTCATCAATTATAATCCCCACAGGTTTCTTAGCCTTCTTTAGTAGGGCTTTCTGTGCAGCTCGTGACTCATCGAATGTTGGCCCTTATTTAATGAACTATTTTCTTTTTTATTTTGGGGCCTCATCCCCTGTTTCCTCATCTTCCAACATTTCCTCCAAAGTTTTCTTGGCCTTTTTCCTTCCAGCCATAATCTCCTGAGCTACTACCGGAGGCTGATCCTCCACCTCAACTTCAGGAGTTACAATGTTCCTTCTCTTTTTGGCTGTTGCCTTAATCAGCCTACCCCTCTTCTTAGGCTGTTATGGCGGTTTGTTTAGCAGCTGGGTAATTGTTTGAGTATCTTCATCATCTTCCTCCTCTACTGGAACCAAGGCCAATTGCTGTTGGACCTTTGGCTTAGCTATTCTTGGCTTCTTGGGAGCAGGAGCACTTTCTTCTCAATTGGCTAATTTTCTAGCCCTGCTATTCTTCTCGTCCCTTTGCTTCTTAGCCTTCTCCTCATTCCATTTCTCCCCAAAGCTTAGTGTTCTGAAATTCTTTTCCAAAATTTCTTTCCCTTGCACCGCTTGAAAATCAGTAAGATTCACCCCATATGCTACGAGGATCTGGGTAATGAGTGCGCCATGAGAATTTATATGGTTCTTGAGATAGTTGATGATTAGGACTGGCATGTTTATTTCCTTGCATCCAATCCAATGTTGCAGCATGCAGTGTTGGAAGGCAGATACGGTAGTTGAGGATCCCTTCTAGATTAGAATAAGTTTTACCATTGCATGTTGGAGGAATCTTGGGGTTTCCGGGAAGTAAGTTGAGAACTTATCACCAAAGTAGTTGGGATATAGCCACAACTTTGAGTCATATTCCACCTCTAATTCATCTCCATCAGTTCACAGTAGAAGTCCAGAATTCTTCATGTTGAGATAGTTCTCAAAGAAGGCAGGAGTGATTGTAATCTCTTTCCCTGGAACCTTGGTTCACAGGGCATTAAAGTGTTTGTGGGCTTGGAGGTTGTCGTAGAATTCTTTGACCTATTTTAGATATGTTGGGCGATTGATTTTGAGGAAACCACCCAAGTGCTGATCTTCTTTGAGCGTTGAGTAAGGGAAAGTCTCGAACAGAAAGTTATTGCCCAGAAAATCCATGGGGATGACTGAATCATTGGTTTTTAGTTTGACAGGTTTGAAATTAGCTTCTTTTATATCAGCCTCAGTGAAGACATTCAACTTGAATTTCTTTTTCAGTCATGGTAGCAGCCATTTTAGAAGAGTTTGAAGAAATTTAGGGTTTTGAGTTTTGAAATTTGCAGAGTAACAGTAAAGTAGTTGCTCGCATGAAGAAAGGTAACTTTGGAGGAGTTTATATAGGATTTTCATAGTGTGGGTATTTTAATAATTTGAATGAAGTTAAAGTTAACTGGATTGATGACATGGCAGTTAATTTTGGAGGAGAGAGGTAAATTTCGTTAAAACCAGAGAATGGCAAAGGTTTATTTTAAAATGGCTGGATTATCACTCGCGTGTGATATACGTTTGAAATTAAAAAAGTAACAGTTACCTTTAAAGGTTTTTAGTGTCATTTATCATTCTTGTCTGCTGATGTGGCACTCTTTCTCCAGTAGTGGATTTTTCTTCACTACTTCTTCTCTTCCGGATTTAATGTTTTGCCAATGATCCAAAATAGTTTTGGACTATCTTCCAGATTCCTTTCAAATTGGATTAGACATACCAATTGACTCCCTTAGCTTGCCCAATTGATCTTTACTCAATGGTTTAGTAAAGATGTCTGCTCTTTGCTCATTGGTTGGAATATATACCAAAGCAACATCCTTCTTCATCACATGATCACGGATGAAATGATGTCTTATGTTGACATGCTTCATCCAACTATGGAGTACTGGATTCTTTAACACATCAATAGCGCTTCTGCTATCACACATGACATCTACAAATTCGGGTTAAACTCCATAATCTTCCAGTTGTTGCTTGATCTAAAGGAGTTGAGCTACACAACTTCCAACTGCCATATATTCTGCTTCTGTGGTTGATAAAGCAAATAAAGTTTGCTTCTTGCTGTACCATGATACTAAGCAGTCACCAAGAAAATAGCAACCTTTGGATGTACTCTTTCTCTCAAGAGTATCTCTTCCATAGTCTGTATCAGTGAAACCTTGGAGTGTGAAATCTCCATTACTAGGATACCATAGCCCCACTTCAGTGGTTCCTAGGAGATATCTAAGAATCCTCTTTACTGCCTTGAGATGAAAATCCTTAGGATTAGCTTGATACCTTGCATAGTAGCAAACTACATAGTGTATGTTAGGCCTGCTACCTGTCAAGTATAGAAGTGAGCCAATCATCCCTCTATAGATTTTCTGATCAACATATTCTCCTTCACAATCCTTGGATAGGACTGTATCTGATACCATTGGAGTGGACATAGGCTTGCTCTTGTCCATTTCAAACTTCTTCAAGATATCCTTAGTATACTTTGACTTGTTAATAAAAATCCCATCAGGACTTTGCTTGATTTGTAAGCCAAGGAAGAAATTGAGTTCCCCCATCATTGACATCTCAAATTCCTTCTGCATTTGAGAGCTAAATTCCTCACACATCTTCTCATCTGTTGCTCTAAATATGATATCATCCATATAAATTTGGACTAGAATAATATCATTCTTTTTCTTCTTGATGAAAAGAGTTGTATCTGCTTTCCCCCGGACATATCCTTTAGATATGAGAAATGTGGTGAGTCTCTCATACCAAGCTTTTGGTGCTGCTTCAATCTGTAGAGAGCTTTCTTTAGTTTGTAGACATGATCTGGATGCTTTGAATCTTCAAATCCAGGTGGCTGCTTCACATAGACTTATTCCTAGATAACTCCATTGAGAAATGCACTTTTGACATCCATTTGGAACAAAATGAATCCCACGAATGATGCAAAAGTACAAATAATCCAGATTGCTTCTAGTCTTGCTACAGGGGCAAAGGTTACCTCAAAGTCAATCCCTTCCTACTAATTGTAGCCTTGGGCAATCAGTCTTGCTTTGTTTCTCACCACAACTCCAGATTCATCTAGCTTGTTCCGAAAGACCCACTTGGTGCCAATGATTGACTTTCCCTTTGGTGGTGCTACTAGATCCCATACATCATTCCTAGTGAATTGATCTAGCTCTTCTTGCATTACCATCATCCAGCTTTCATCGCCTTCAGCATCTTAAAATTTCTTTGGCTCAATGAGAGAGACAAAAGCAATATGGCTCATCATCCTGTTCAGTTATCCTCTGGTTCTGATTGGATTTTGGACATCATCCAAAGTGGCTTCTACCAGATGATTTCTGTGAGTCCGAATCTCCCTTTGTAAGCCTTTATGTTGAACTGGGACCTATTCTACTTCTGTCTCAACCACTCCTTCTTGGCCTTCATTAAAATCAATCTTTTGTGGGTTGAGATTGACTTGTTGTATTTCTGGATCAAAGGATATTTCTTCATCTTCCTCTTCGTACTTCTTGATTTGGAATGAATTAGGAACTTTTGCGTCCTTCTTTTCTCCAGAGTTTTCAGCTTCCAGAACTGGATCATCCGGAGTGGAAATTTTCTTACCTACAGGGTTAGTCTTATCGAAATCTGCATGTACTGACTCTACAACAGTTTGGTTTCGTTTATTGAAGACTCTGTAAGCTTTACTATGTGTTGAGTAGCCAAGGAAAATTGCTTCATCAGATTTAGGATCAAATTTTCCGACTTGCTCTCTATCATTTAGGATGTAGCATTTATATACAAATGCCTTAAAGTACCCAATTTTGGGTTTTCTTCCCTTCCAGATTTCATATGGGGTCTTTTCTATGGCCTTTCTAATGAGAGCTCTATTCAAGATGTAACATGTTGTGCTCACGACCTCACCCCAGAAATATTTTGGCAGACAATTCTACTTAGCATTGTTCTAGCCATCTCAACTATGGTCCTATTTTTTCTCTCAACAACTCCATTCTGTTAAGGAGTGTGAGGGGCAGAGAAGTTAAGTTCAATGCCCTTGGAGTCACAAAATTAAAAGGATAACTTGTATAGCATAGGGATCAAAAAGATAAATTGATTATATGACAGGGATGAAAAAGATGGTTAGGCCAATGAATTAATGTTAAACACCCAGAAAAAATTATTAACACATCCGGGTTTTGGCTCTAAGTCAAGGTCTTTGTAATCAATTGGTTAATCTTTGTTTCGGTATGCAAAGTTTTCCACACGACACGAGTTTATAAGAAATAATTTTGAATTTGGACCATGCCATTTCAAATTTCTTTTAGACGTTCTAAAATAAAATTTAAAATTGGTTTTTGCACTACGACAAGGTCTTTGTTTTGGCACTAATTCAATTAATTTAACACTGTATATAATAAATCATAAGAAATAATTTCGAATTTTGACCATGCCATTTCAAATTTCTTTTACACGTTCAAAAGTAAATTTTAAAATTTATTTGTTGCTCTTTTTCTACGTTTTTCAACTTTAAGGGTTAAAGTGTCACACATGAAAATTTGGGGTGGCTAAGGGCGGTTAGAATTAAGTATAAGGGGCAACTTATGCATTTGGCATAAGTTATCGGTGATTATGAATGGAGAAATGTTTATTTAGGTTGGCAAGTTGTAATATTGGTGTGTTTTTTCCTGTTGTAATGTAATTTTGGGTCTATTTGATGCCTTCAATTTGATAAAAGAGTATTTTACAACCTGATTCTGCTAGCTATCCATCGACTCCCGTGACAAGCATACCGTGTATTGGAAATGTTGCTGCTGGAAAGGCGAGAAACCCAACCTGGCCTCAAGGTGTCGAGGTTCTAACAATGTAGATTGAATCTGAACTAGCAGACATTTCTATTGCAAATGTGACCATATAAGCCGGTCATCTCTCGCCTCTCCTATATCACTGACTTGTTTGTTCGTGAAATGGAATGAAATAGAGCTGAATTGAATTTTGAGAATTCATTAAAGAATATCCCGACCAAAATTTCCACACCGACTGGATTATGAATTGTTTCTTACATACAAAGTTTTCAACAGAAATTGGAATTTATTAAAGTTTATTCATATATACATATATGATTAGTTTCCTAAAATAAATTAGCTTCCTAAAGCATAATAATCAAACTCACAACACCCTCCAAACTTATTAATGGATTTCATGAAAAGGAAACTAAAATTACATTACTGAAACAACACAACCACCAAAGCTAAACTTTAACAAACAAAACAAAAGATAAATGACTTCAACGTATATAAAATGCCCTGTACTAAAACTCTAGTAACCATGATTTCTTACAAACCTAACAATATTTATATACCAAAACTTTGTCCCACAATTGATCCAAGAAATTGTAGTATGCACGCCTCCATCGTATATTAAAAGCCAAAGGACTCACAACACACCAAAATCCTGGCCTAACCACCTTTTTTGGCCCTGTGCTATAACAAATTTATCCTTTTGGTCCCTCTGTTATGCACATTACCCTTTTGGTCCCCGTGATATTTATTCTGTTACCCAAATAGTCCTTTTTTAAACGGAGATGCAATTACATTATCACGTAAGATCCATGTGCTAAAAAAAACTATTTAAGCCAATTTATAATAGAAATTTTTTTGGAATAAATTAATAATAAACATATTCATGCTAAATAAGAATTAAAGTATCATCTCTACACTTGTGCTCAGCATTTTCTTCTTCATCGACTTCTCCGAGAAAAGAATTGAATGCTTTTGGAAACTCATTTCAATCTATAATTCAATTCATTTTCTTTGTTTGATAAACTCCTTCATATGAAAGAATTCAAATAATATTGATGAATTTATTCTAGCCATTTCCATTACTGTTCTCATATTGAAGACAATTTCGGTTTCTGAATTTTGGCCTATATTTTCCGTGGCATCACAAATATAACAAGTGTTAATGGGACTTAATTACTTGTTAATAACTTGGCTGCTAAGAACTGACATTAATCTAAGTGATAGGAAGAAGATTAGGTCTAAAATAATATTCAATTGACAGCATTATCAAATAACATTATGCTCTTTCTTTGTTTTAATTGAACTTTTTAATTTATTTTTTTTCCTGAAATTGGTCGAAGATTTTGGAAAATTTGCAGGTTAGGGATTTTGAGGTTTGTTTTGAACAGGGATCAGTGAAGGGGGGAGACAACAAAGATGAGATTCTTTTTTCACATTTATTGTTAATTAAGATCATTAACTTATTTTTTTTATTTTAAATTGATTTGGCTCATTTAATTAATTTCTTTTGACATGTGGATCCTTTGTGGCTTGGAAACTGTAACACCGTTAATAAAGGGACTATTTGGGCAACAGAATAAATACCACAGGGATTAAAAGGATAACGTGTATAGCATAGGGATCAAAAAAATAAATTGATTATACCACAGCGACTAAAAAGGTGGTTGTGGTTAGGCCCCAAAATCCCACCACAAATCCAGGCGCAAGGCTCACATAGAAGTAGAACCAATCCACTGCTGCTGTTTCATTACCATTATCTCCTTTTCCTTTTGCATTGGTAGGGGGCGTTGCTTCTTTCTTATTACAATCCTTGGTAAGGGGAGGCCCACAGAGTTTGCTGCCGGTGAAACCAGATGGATCCATACTTTGTAGTTGAGTGCTCGTGGGAATATGTCCTGATAAATTGTTGTTGAACAAGTTCAAATTGCTTAGAAAACTCATGTTAGACATGCTCTGAGGAATTTCACCAAACAAGCGGTTTTGAGACAAATCAAGAGATTCTAGATTCTCCATGGAATCTATGTCCTTAGGAATTGTTCCTGTTAAAAAATTATATGACAAATTCAAAGATTGCAATCTTGAAAGGTTTTTAATTCCTTCAGGAATCTCTCCAACAAAATTATTATTTGAAAGATCAAAGCTCTTTACAATGTCATGGGTAGTACTGTATTCAACCATTTGCCCTTTTCTCACTATCGAGGAACTTCCCGCATAATCTTGAAACATTTTAGATTTTCCATAGGAATAGACGGTCCTTAAAGTATAGGAGTAGGAGGATGACATCCCCATCAAGTTACCAACACATGTTAGTATGGTGCCACTAAGATTGTTATTAGCAAAATCCAGAATTTATAAGTCAGTCAAGTTGCAAAGCTCCTTAGGCATGTGGCCGCGAAACTTATTCCCCTGAATATTCAGGACCGCCAATTATATTTGGAGTTCCGCTATCCATCTCGGAATTTCTTCGTTAAGCTCATTTTCACCCAAGACAAGCACAGCTAAAACTGTGCAATTTTAAAGCGTTGATGGCATTTCACCAGTCAAACTGAAGTTACGAAGGTTTAGCATCTGTAGACCACTTAAGCTACCAATTGATATGGGAATATTGCCACTGAAATTGTTGTTGGTCATGTCAATGATTGCCGAAGACGTCCAATTCATCCAACAATTAACTGGCACCGCTCCATTTAAAAGATTATCTTTTAAAAGTAGAGAGTTTGAATTTATATCCATCGAACAACGCTTATTACACAAGAAGTTGTGTATTGATCCAGAAAAGAGATTGTGTGAAAGATCTATCCAACTAGGACTAGAAGACATGTAAGGTAAAGCACCCACAAAGAAATTTGAACTCAAGTCAAGGTATGAGTCATCTGAAACACGAAGAGATAAATTATGAACCTTCCTATACATTTGGTTATAGGATAGATCCAATAGAAGTAGATTGGAAGAGAAGTTAAAGAACCAAGTTGGAAGCGGACTATAAATATTTGAGTAGGACAAGTCAAGCTCTTGCAAATGTTTCAAGTGACGAAGCGAATGGGAAAACTGAGGCCCAACCTGATAGGATTTCAAAAATAGAATCTCTACTAGTTTAAATGGAGGAACCCAATCAGGATTAACTTTCCAAATCAGATGGTTTTCATTTCCATAAAACATGACCAAATTGTGTAGATTTTGAAAGTGAATTTCAGAAACTTCACCTTCCAACGAACTGAACGAAACATTAAGCTCCACTAAGTTTTTAAGCCTACCGAAACTTGTTGGGATACTTCCATTGAACTTGTTTTAAGAAAGGTCTAAAAATGTCAAAGAGGTCATCTCTCTAAAACTCATTGGAAGTTGACCACTAATTAAATTTCTAGAAACATCAAGGGAAACAAGACTCATAAACTTATTCAATAGATTACTTAAATAACCAGTAAACTTAGAATCAGACAAATTCAATGACTCTAGTTTGTCCGAAACACAATTTGACAAAATTTGAATAAGCTCATTAATCTCTTGGTTTAGTTGGATATCTGATAAAGTAAGCAACTTCAAATTGCAAAGGCTTCTAAATGACATTAGAATTTCTCCTACAACATTGTTTGAGGACAAATCAAGGGTATTGAGGTAAGTGAGATTTCCAAAGTAACTTGGAATTTGTCCTTCCAAATAATAATTTCCACTTAGGTAAAGGTGCTCAAGCTGGGTCAACCTGCAGAGCAAATAATTTAACCCATAGTGACAGCTGCACTAAAAATCTTACAAGAAGCTGTTCTTGAAGAGAATGAGGAAGGATATGTCAAGCAGAGTCTCTAGAACATCTGCAGGCACTTGAAGTATATTGAAAAAGTGCTACTAGATGAATTCCAGACTCCGGACTTGAAGGTTGAATTGGGGAAGATAAAAGGGAAAGTGTAGAAGATTACAGAGAAAGTGGAAGATTTTCCCTCTCCAAGGACTATAGCAGAAGCATCCCTATCCCAAGTAAATCCAATCCTGAAGGAGATCAAGGAAAGCATCTCTTCAGCCAACCGGACTGCAAATCAAGGACAGAAAGGGATGAAAATCTAACATTAACAATTTGACAAGTTTGAGGAAATTGAGTGAGTTCACAACCTGCCAAGTGTAATTGTTGGAGGGAAGGCAGTTTACCTAAACTCTCCACCCAGTCGCAGGCTTTCCTGAGGTTAACTCCCCCGAAATCAAGAAACTTCAAGAAAGAAAGTTTATAAACCCAATCTAACTTCTTAACTGGTTCAGTGGTGTATTGTCTAATAGAAAGGTATTGCAAATGAGAGAGGTTTCCAAGCACATGAGGAATTTCTCCGTATAAGGAGTTTTCGGACAAATCAAGTGTATAGAGAGAAGTGAGGTTTCCAAGTGAACTTGGAATTTTTCCTTTAAACCTTGCATTAGAAAGATTAAGGAGTCTTAAACTTGACATAAACCCAAAAAATTTGGGGATGGACATTCTAACAAATTCATAGCTGCTAAGATCAAGATACTCCAAGTTCTCAAGTTCTAGCAAAGATTCACTGATATTACCACTCAGTATTATTTGTTAAGTCTAAACCAATTTGGAGGCTAATTAATTCAACCATTTTGGAGGCTAATTAGATGCTAATAAATAAGGTGGGAAGATGGTAGTTAGTAATTGGCATATTAATTACCGATTGGAAAGTTGATGCAACTTTTTTTGCCTATAAATAGGCATTTCCCATAATCCAAATTCATCAAGCAAAATTTGAGAGTTTCCTTTTGTAGAGAGTTATATTTCCTACAAAAGAGCTTAAGAGAAGTTAGGGGAGTAACTTGAGTACTTTTGGAAATACTACACTATTGGGTGTAAGGGTTAATTTGAGTGTTCCAATTTTTCTCCAAAAATCATTTTATACCTCAACCTTGGGTATACTTAAAAGAGCTTATTATATTCCTATTATTTATTAGTGGAGTTATTTTGGTGCCCCATGATTTTTCCATTTAAAGGGTTTTCCACGTAAATCTTTGTGTCTCTTTTATTGCTATATTTATTTTTATACTCCTAAAATCATAAGAAAAGTATGTTGAACGTGTGCTACAACATTTCAACATGTTGAATGCTAAACTAGTTAGCATTCTTCTTGCCGGACATCTAAAGCTGAGCAAGGAATCTTGCCCTATAACTAAAGAAGAGAAGGAAGACATGAGAAAGATTCCACATCCCCCTACAGTAGGGAGTTTGATGTATGCGATGGTTTGCACAAGGCCAGACATTGCACATGCTGTTGGAGTTGTAAGCAGATTCTTAGATAATTCGGGAAGACAACACTGGAAGCTGTAAAGTGGATTCTCATATATTTGAAGGGACATTCAAAGAAGTGCTTATGTTATGGAGGATCTGAACCAATCCTAGAAGGCTTTGTTGATGCTGACATGGCGGGAGATCTCGATCATAGAAAGTCAACTTCGGGATATATATTTACATTTACTAGGGGAGCAATTTCTTAGCAATCGAAATTACAGAAATGTGTTGCACTTTCTACGATCAAAGCAGAGTGCATTTTAGCGCTTGAAGCAGGAAAAGCGATGATTTGGTTAAAGAGATTCTTTGAAGAGTTAGGTCCAAAAAAGCTAACTCTATAGTATATTGCGATAGTCAAAGTGCTATAGACTTAAGTAAGAATACTATGTATCATTCTCGAACAAAGCACATTGATATCCGCTATCACTGGATACGCGAGCAACTGGAAAAGGGGATTTTTCATCTTAAGAAAATTCTAATAAAAGAAAACCCTCAGATATGTTGACAAAAGTTATTCCTCGGGATAAGTTTGAGCTGTGCAATGAGCTGATCGGCATGAGCTCCAAGTAAGAGCTTATTTCATACCCCATTAGTTTAGAGGGGGAGAATTGTTAAGTCCAAACCAATTTGGAGGCTAATTAATTCAACCAATTTGGAGGCTAATAAATTGCCAACAAATAAGGTGGGAGGATGGTAGTTAGTAATTGGCACATTGATTGCCAATTGGAAAGTTGATGCAACTTTTTTTGCCTATAAATAGGCATTTCCCATAATCCAAATTCATCAAGCAAAATTTGACAGTTTCCTTTTGTAGAGAAGAGCTTAAGAGAAGTTAAAGGAGTAAATTGAGTATTTTTAGAAATACTACACTATTGGGTGTAAGGGCTAATTTGAGTGTTCCAAATTTTCTCCTAAAATCACTTTATACCTCAAGCTTGGGTATGCTTGAGAGAGCATACTGTATTCCTATTAGTTATTAGTGGAGTTATTTTGGTGCCCTGTCGTTTTTCCCTTTAAAGGGTTTTCCACGTAAATCTTTGTGTCTCTTTTATTGCTCTATTTATTTTTATACTTGTTGTTGCTACATCTATTCTTGTTAATACATATCACCTTGCTACCAAATTGATATAAAGGACCCAATAAGTGGTATCGAAGCTGTTGCTTCCATAAAGGTGGTTATATTAATTAAAATGGAAGGTTCTTCAACATCCATGATCAAATTGAACGGTTCGAACTTGTCAATTTGAAAGCCTATGATGGAGGATATATTGTACTGCAAAGATATGCATGAAGCAATCAAAGGAGATACCGCACAGTCGAAAGACATGAAAGATCCAGATTGGAGCAAGTTGAATAGAAAGGCCATCGGTACCATTCACCAGTGGCTAAATTTCAACGCGTTCGGCCATGTCTCGGAGGAAACGTCTGCCTATGAACTATAGAAGAAGCTGTAAGATCTTTATGATCGAAAAACTGCTGGAAACAAGTTGTTCTTAATAAGGAAACTTGTCAACATGAAATATAAGGAGGGAACTCCTATTACTGAATTTCTACATGAATTTCGAAGTGTTATTAATCAGTTATCTTCTATGAAAATCACACTTGAAGATGAGGTACAATCCTTATTATTGCTCAATTCTTTACTAGAGAGTTAGGAAACCTTGGTGATATATGTGACCAATTCAGCACTTGATGGAAAAATTTCCTTGAACCACGCTATTAGCACTCTACTCAATGAGGAAACAAGGAGGAAAGTTTTAATTATTAAAAGCAGTCAAGCTCTTATCACAGAACACAGAGGCTGAAGTAAAATTAGAGGTCCTAACAATCCTGACAAATCTAAAGGGTGAGACAAGTTTAGAGGTATATCTAAGTCCAGGGGTAGAGTTAAATTCTACCATTATGGACTAAAAGGCCATCTGAAGAAGAACTGTCAAAAGTTGAAGAGAGAACAGAAGGATGGCAATAACCAGGAGGAAGACAAGAACACCACTGCAATAACTGAGGAGATTATTGTTCTTTCCTTTAGTCATGAAGAATAATATCTGTAAGTCTTAAGTCAAGATGATACAGAATGGGTGATTGACATTGCAGCATCTTATCACGCCACTCCTAACAAGGAGTTCTTCACCACATACAAAGCATGGAATTTTGGTGTGGTGAAGATGGGCAATAATGGCCATTCCAAAATCATTAGAATTGGTGACATTTGTAGTAAGACGAACACTGGCTGCACACTTTGAGGCTCAACTTAATATCTTATGGTGTCCTAGATCGTGAAGGCTTCAAGAATTTCTTTGGGAGTAGGAAATGGAAGTTTACCAGGAATTCCTTGGTGATTGCAAAAGGTGCCATATATTGTACACTGTACGAAACAAATGCAGTCATTTGTAAAGATGGATTGCATGTTGTTGAAGAAGAGTCTTCACCAGATTTATGGCATTATGATTGGCTCACATCAGTGAGAAAGGGTTGCAAATTTTAGCAAAGAAGGTGCTTGTACATTCTGCTAATGGTACACCACTATCTCTATGTGATTACTGCTTATTCGACAAGCAACATAGAGTGTCATTCAATAAGTCATCAAGTAGAAAGTCAAGTGTTCTTGACTTGGTGCACTCAGATGTATGTGGCCCCTTTGAATATGAGACCTTGAGAGGTAACAAGTACTTTTCTTACTTTTATCGATGATGCATCATGGAAGCCGTGGATGTATTTCCTGATAACAAAAGATCAGGTATTCCAGTCATTCCAGAAATTTCATATTATAGTGGAAACAAAGACAAATAAGAAATTAAAATGTCTCGGATCCAATAATGGAGGTGAATACACATCACACGAATTTGAGAGCTATTATTCTAGACATGAAATTCAACATGAAAAGACTATACCTGGAACCCCATAGCACAACGGTGTAGCAGAAAGGATGAATCACACTATTATAAAGAAGGATAGATGTATGCTCAAAATGGCTAACTTGCCAATGTCATTTTGGGGAGAAGTAGCACGCACAACCTGCTATCTCATCAACAGGTCACCATCTGCTGCTCTAGATTTTGATAGCCCAGAAAGAGTATGGACTGGAAAAGATGTTCAATACTCTCATCTGAAAGTGTTCAGCTGTAAGGCATTTGCACATGTGCCTAAGGAGCAACGGTCAAAGCTTGATGACAAATCAAGTCCATGTATCTTCCTTGGATATGGAGATGAAGAGTTCGGGTACAAACTATAGGACCTAGAGAAGAAGAAGACCATCATAAGCAAAGATGTAGTCTTTTGAGAAAATGAGACTATAGAAAGATTTAAGAAGAATGAAAAGTCAGGACTTGTGAATAACGTCACTCCTAGCCATGTTCCTTCATCATCAAATAGTACCATTGGTGGAGATGAGGAACAAGTTTAGAACAACGATGAAATTCTAGAGCTAATGGAGGATCACGAGCAAGAAGATGTTGATGAGCAGGGGGAGCAACCCACCCAGCAAGCTGAAGCTGAACGGTAGCTTAGAAGATCTACTAGGGACAGCCAACCAACATCAAAGTAACCTAGTTCTGAGTATATTCTCCTCACTAATGAAGGGGAGCCAAAGAATTTTCAGGAAGTTCTAACTCGTGCAGATAAAGGATCTTGGATGGAGGCAATGCAAGATGAGATGAATTCCTTGCAGAAAAACAACACATATGATTTACTCAAACTTCCTATAGGAAAAAAAGCCTTGAAGAATAAATGGGTTTTCAAGCTCAAAAGAGATGGCAATGGAAGGCTAGTGAAGTATAAAGCTCGTCTAGTAGTGAAAGGATTCCAACAACAGAAAGGAATTGATTTTAATGAAATCTTTTCTCCGGTGGATAAAATGGCTTCTATTCGAGTAGTTCTAAGCTTGGTAGCAAGTTTGAATCTTGAGCTTGATTAGTTATATGTGAAAACTACCTTCCTTCATGGTGACCTAGAGGAAGAAATCTGTATAGTGCAACCAGAAGGCTTCGAAGTAAAAGGGAAAGAGCACATGGTTTGTAAGTTGCAAAAGAGTCTGTATGGGTTGAAACAAGCACCCAGGAAATAGTGTAAGAAGTTTAACTCTATCGTGAGTAGTCATGACTATAAGAAGACCCAAGCAGATCCATGTGTCTACTTTAAGAGATTCTCTGATAACAACTTCATCATATTATTGTTATACGTTGATGACATGTTGATCGTTGGGACAAGATGTTTCTTCAATTCATAAATTAAAAGAGCAATTAGTAAAGTCCTTTGACATAAAAGACTAGGGTCCAGCACAACAAATTTTAGGCATGAGGATTGTTTGTGATCAAAGCAACAACAGGTTATGGCTGTCATAAGAAAAGTATGTTGAACGTGTTCTATAACATTTCAACATATTGAAAGCTAAACCAGTTAGCATTCCTCTTGCCGGACATCTGAAGCTGAGCAAGGAATCTTGTCCTACAACTAAAGAAGAGAAGGAAGACATTAGAATGATTCCATATCCCTCTGCAGTAGGGAATTAGATGTATGCGATGGTTTGCACAAGGCCAGACATTGCACATGCTGTTGGAGTTGTAAGCAGATTCTTAGACAATTCGGGAAGACAACACTGGGAAGCTGTAAAGTGGATTCTCGGATATTTGAAGGGAAGTTCAAAGAAGTGCTTATGTTATGGAGGATCTAAACCAATCCTAGAAGGCTTCGTCGATACTGATATGGCAGGAGATCTCGATCATAGAAAGTCAACTTCGGGATACATATTTACATTTGCTGGGGGAATAATTTCCTGGCAATCTAAATTATAGAAATTTGTTGCACTTTCTACGACCGAAGCGGAGTACATTTCAGCTGCTAAAGCAGGAAAAGAGATGATTTGGTTAAAGAGATTCTTTGAAGAGTTAGGTCAAAAACAAGCTAACTGCATAGTATATTACGATAGTCAAAGTGTTATAGACTTAAGTAAGAACACTATGTATCATTCTCGAACAAAGCACATTGATATCCGCTATCACTAGATACGCGAGCAACTCGAAAAGGGGATTTTTCATCTTAAGAAAATTCCAACAAAAGAAAACCCCTCAGATATGTTGACAAAAGTTATTCCTCAGGATAAGTTTGAGCTGTGCAATGAGCTGATCGGCATGAGCTCCAAGGAAGAGCTTATTTCATACCCCATTGGTTTGGAGGGGGAGAATTTTTAAGTCCAAACCAATTTAGAGGCTAATCGATTGCTAACGAATAAGGTAGGAAGATGGTAGTTAGTAATTGACATATTAATTGCCAATTGGAAAGTTGATGCAACTTTTTTGCCTATAAACAAGCATTTCCCATAATCCAAATTCATCAAGCAAAATTTGACAGTTTCCTTTTATAGAGAGTTATATTTCCTACAAAAGAGCTTAAGAGAAGTTAAGGGAGTAAATTGAGTACTTTTGGAAATACTACACTATTGGGTGTAAGGGTTAATTTGAGTGTTCCGAATTTTCCTAAAATCATTTTATACCTCAAGCTTGGGTATACTTGAGAGAGCTTATTATATTCCCATTATTTATTACTGAAATTGTTTCGGTGCTCTGTGGTTTTTCCCTTTAAAGGATTTTCCACGTAAATCTTTGTGTCTCTTTTATTGTTCTATTTATTTTTATACTTGTTATTGCTACATCTATTTTAGTTAATATATATCACCTTGCTACAGAATTGTTATACGGGACCCAACATTATGAAGCCATTAGCAGTATACTCATAAGTACCTTGAAGATGGAGCTCGACAACATGGCCATTCAAGTAGTCGCAAATGACTCCAAACCAAGAACAGCAGTCTGGCTCGCGGCCCCAAGATGCAAGCATGTCCGAATCATATATTAGACCTCTCTTAAACTCGAGAAGAGCTTTACTCTCGCGTTGAATGCATTCGGCATTTGAGAAGCTGGTGGTAATAAGAAAAATTGCAGCGATTAGAAGTGGAATCCAAGCACTCAACATAATGATCATATAATAGAAGTAATAATTTTGAAGTGGTATGAATGAGATTACTGGCTAAAACTGATTAATTCATGGACTAATTTATTTGTTTGTAGAAACTTGGGATACCAAACTACCAAATAAATTTCATTTATCACTGATAGCTGTACGAGATTGAGACACACATACTGATAATAAGTTGAAATAAATTTGTGGGTGAGAATTGATACAAAATATCTTGTTTTAATCATATTTGAACTTTCCATTGTGGAAAAACCATGGTTGTTTAACCCGGTTTTGACAACTTGAATAGGTGCAGGTACTGGGTCAGGGTTGATGGATAAATTGGGATTCAACCTCTTAGAATAAACATGTTACAAATTATAATTTTCCATATTTTAAAGAGAGTAAAATATGATATAGTAAACAATAAAGTGTTGCCTAGTAAAATAAAGATAAGATAAGTGTAAGAGCACTTAAAACATATTTTAATATTTACATATAATTAATTTTCATTATTTATTAACCAGGAAACTAATTGTTTTATAACGAAAACGAACTAAAGTTAATTTACCATAAGATTAACAAGTAAAAAATAAAAATAAAAGCAAAGAGTAAAAAAACATATAATAAATAGTTAAAATAAAAAATATTGAAATTGTAGATTATATATAAACTCAAGTATAAACTTTGTAAAATGATGACAAAATTTTTGAAATTAAAATGAAAGAGAAGAGATAGAAGAGTAAGGCCCTGTTATTTTCAACTTACATTCAGTCCAGTTTAGTTCAGTTCTGTATACATATAAATTTACACTGAAATAAGTTCAGTTCAGTATTACTACTTATAAGTTGAAAAGAACATTGCCTAAGAGACTCATTAAAGTTGAATTTACTAAACTTTTAAATCGTCTTATAATTTGATTACAAAAAAAATTCGTCTTCACTTATAAAACTATGAGTCAATAAGTTCTTATTTAAACATTGAACAAAAAAAATTTCAAATTGTTGAAACATTAACCCGTCTGGGGTCGGGAGTCAATAGTTTAACCGAAAAGGTCAACAAGTTTTTAATGAGTCATAATAAGTGGATTTTTTAGTGTCACTCGACCCGTTCTTGTCACCGGGTTCAAATTTTTCTGGTTCGACCAGCTCAGCCTTACAACAATAGAAAAATCGATGTTGTCAGACCCAACCTAGCCGAACAGGAAAAACCCGAACCCGATGATAAAAATAGACCAAGTGATGCTAAAACCCCGTTATAAATTGACACGTTAAAAACCCGTTGACCCATGACGGGTTAATGAGTCAATGACTTGAATTTTTTTTGTTTAACTTTCAAATAAGAATAAATCAAATTGTAGCCTATAGAGATAGACAATTTAAAACTTTAATGAAGTTAATTTCAATTAGTCTTTTACTCTTTAATGAGAATTTTTTTCATTTTGATTTAAAAATTTTATGTCACGAGTTTTAATAATTAAATTTATATATACTCTCAAGATCTTGGATAAAAGAACTTTATTTAGTTTTCAATATAAAAATAAATAGTTTCCAAGTTGAAAATTTACTATATCTGTTGAACTTAGCTTAAAAGAAGTAAAATAGTATCAGAAGCAAAGTTTTGAAGATAACTAAAAATCCATAAGAGGCTGCTCGCTCAGAAGAAATAGAATGAGCTCAAAAGACATCTAAAGCTCAGAAGAATATCCATGGCAAGAACAAAGAAAAATCAAGAGATCAGATGCCAATAAACTCTTAAGGCTTCCTAGAGAAGGAAAGGATCTCTAATTGGCAAAGCTCAAATCTCAATACAACAACTCACGTGAAGACAAATGCTAAAAATAGACCTCTACTTTTTATGACACAAAAAGAGAGATGATCTGCCTATTACTAAATGCGAGTTGAAAACAAGGAAGGATAATTGCCACCAAAAACAGACTGACACAAGTACAACTATCAAAGTATAATTCAGGAAAAATCTGGTCAAACAGAGAAGGTTGGTAGAGTTGACTCCCGCTAAAAATTCTAACGGAATAGAAGATGAGCCTAACAGAAGTCCCAATGGCTCTAAAGGAAAAAGAGTTGTACCGTTTGCTTTTAGTGTTGTTGTGTTTTAGAAACACCCCCGTTTGGATCCTCGAATTTTGACCTAAAAATGTAGTCTTTTGAGGGGGGGGGGGGAGGGGGGAGGGGGGGGATGATGGAGGGAAGCTAATACCACCGACAATATGAAATTGAGCTGTAGATGAAGCCATTTTTAGAATCAAATTGAAAGGCGCAACACAGAGATGAATTTATAAGAGGGGAATTGATAATTGAAGGGGTTAATTCGAGAAGTGGAAGTGCGGAGAAGATGAGAGGAAGTGGAGAGGGTTTGGGGGTTATAGAGCGGAGGAGCGAGAAGGAGATGGGAGGGTTACACGTGAATAAATTCCAGAACCATCTGCGGTTGTGCATGGGAAGGAATATTCGCCATTGGATTTAGTTTGGGGCTATTCGGTTGATAAATTCGAGGTTTTTGTGGACTCACCCAGTGCCCACTCGAGCTCTCCAGCTACTAAGTCATTGCTGATTTTCCCCTTTTTCCGTAATTTTGGATACAATAGAATATGTTCAAATAGTTGTATATTTATAAGCAATGTTATGAAAACCGTTTCGGCCAATTTTAAACCCGACATGGCTATGGTACGATTTAACTAAAAAATGGTTTTTAAAAAAATGATATGGCAACAACAGAAGTGTGGCAAAAGACACAGAAATTGGCAAAAGAACCAGAAAGTGTTGTAAAATACCCAGAAAGTGTTGTAAAATACCCAGAAAGCGTTGCAATAGGCACTAGGAGTCTCGATTACGGGCTGAAATGATCTAGATTTAGAGCTATTCTAACTGACTTGGTTCAATGCTTTAGAGATATTTAGGTAGGAATATACCTAGAATATGCCAAATTATTTATTTTTATTCATATGTAAATTAATGTTTCTAAATAATATATATTCTTTTAAAAATAAAAATCGGTAAAACCACTAATTATATTAGTAATACTGATAATACCATGGAGGAGCGAGGAGGGGAGGGGGAGGGTAAGGCGGTGACACGTGAGCAAATTCCAGAACCATCTGCGGCTGCCCACGGGCAGGAATATTCGTCGTTGGATTCAGTTTGGGGCTGCCCGGTTGGAAATTCAAGGTTTTTGTGGACTCACCCAGTGCCCACTCGAGCTCTCCAACTACTAATTCGCTACTGATTTTCCCCCTTTTCCGTAATTTTGGATACCATAGAATAGGTTCAAATGGTTTTATATTTATAAGCAATGTTAGGAAAACCGTTTCGGCCGGTTTTAAACCCGGCATGGCTATGGTACAATTTAACTAAAAATGGTTTTTTTAAAAAAAGGATATGGCGACAACGGAAGTGTGGCAAAAGACACAGAAAGTGTCAAAAGACCAGAAAGTGTTGCAAAAGACCTAGAAAGCTTTGCAATAGGCACTGGAAGTTTCGATTACGGGCTGAAATGATCTAGAATAATTCTAGAGCTATTCTAACTGACTTGGCTCAATGATTTAGAGATATTTAGGTAAGAATATACCTAGAATGTGTCAAATTATTTATTTTTATTCACATGTAAATTAATATTTCTAAATAATATATATTCTTTTAAAAATAAAAAATCGGCGAAGGCACTAATTATACCAGTAGTAGTGATAATACCGCGTAATAAAATCTTCACCATCATGATATTCGGTACTGTTCTGATAACATTGTTATAAATAAATTGTCTGGAATACCGTGTTTTACTTTTAACTATAACATTCATGAATTATACATGTAATGTGGTTAATGAGAAGATAAAAGGTTTTGATCCAAATTACAAAAGTATATCTACTATAACAGACGAAAGAGCTGTTGAATTCCAAATGTATACTTGTAGTATGCAATATAGTTGTAACAAAAGAATTTGAAACAAAATGACACAATGTTGTCATAAATAATATGGTAGCTGAATTACATGTATAGTTGTTTCTTCAAAAAAACAGATGTATAGTTGTTGTAACACACAGTATAACTGTGATATCGTTTGAAACATCGATACAGTTGATGTAACAAAACAATATAGTTGTTGTTACATACAATATAATTGTTGAATTACAAATGTATAGTTGGCGTAACCAACAATATATCTCAAATTTTGGTAATAAATGATTGGTTAATTGTCAAAATTCAACGCCCTCTGCATCAAACACGAAATTTGTACCAAATCGATCTAGTTAGAAATCGAAAGGGGTTTCTAACCAATAAAGCGCGCTAATTTTTTTGTTGTCCATCTGATTCACCGAAATTTTTCTCCAACTACATCCAGATTCAAGGCCATCTTAGAAATTTATGAGGTCCCAAGCGAAAACAAAAAATGAGCCCGCGGAACAAAATCATTTTCATTAGTTTGAACTCCAAAATTTTTTACAACGATAAAATGTAGACCAATTCTGTAAAAAAACAATCGTTACAAAATCTAGCTGCATATCTTGCTATCGACGTGATAATATGGATTAGTGAGAAAATATATTAATTAAAAAAGGAAATTTTCCAAATATTTTGGCTTATGAATATTTGGAGCCATGAGCAATTACTTAAAATATTTTTCTAATGACCAACCCTAATATTACTTTGAATCAATCAATCAATCAAATATTAAATATCACATTATTAGCCATGTATATAGATCTTTTGACGCCCTAAAACTTTATTAAAAACTAAATGTTAACAAATATCTAGCAAACACATGCTTTAAATTGTTATACACACTTTAATTACACCATATTTTTTTGTTAAATTTGTGTTTTGCCATCTTGAAAATTTTGAAATGATGGGTATAATGAATTTGTTAAACTTTAGTAGCTCTTTGGGTTTTTTTTTTAAATGACGGATATAATGGTTTTGATGTGATAAATAAAATAATACTTAAATGTGATAAATAAATAAATAACAGTTTTTTACTAAATAAATAAATAACACTGTGAGAAGAAAAAAAAGATGTGTGATAAATAAATAAAATGACGTATAAATGTTGGAAGAAAAATAAAAGAGAAGATGTGTGACAAAGAAATAAGATCAAATGTAATTTGTGAGTATGAAAAAAAAAGATTGTATAAAAAAATTTATAACATAAGGTGGGCAAGGAAGGAAAAAAGAGAGCTTGAGAAGATGCTTGATAGATATTTAAGAGATAAAATAGAAAATAAAAGAACAACGTACACATGAAAAGGAAAAAAAATGAAAATGTGAAAAAAATGTGACAACAGGGTGAAGGACGCGCGCTTCCACCACTGAGCTACATTCAATTACTGCAATACATTTCATTTTTTTTAATTTATATAAAATAATATTTTCCAATGTCTGTATCATACCCAAAAAATTCCGAGGTCCCTTAGTTCTCGGGGACCATAAGCGGTCGCCCACCCTACTCCTGCTAATAGCCGGCCATGTCCAGATCCAAACCGGGCATACAGAGCCTTCTTCAGCTTGAAGACATGATCTGGATATTTTGGATCTTCAAAGCCTGGGGGTTGTCTGACATAGACTTCCACTTAAATATATCCATTAAGAAATGCACTCTTAACATCCATCTGAAATAGGTTGAAGTTTAAATGAGATGCAAAAGCACACAGAATTCTTATGGCTTCAAGTCTTGCTACTAGTGCAAAGGTTTCTCCATAGTCAATACCTTCTTATTGATTGTAACCTTGAGCAACTAATCTGACCTTGTTTTTGACAACTATACCAGCTTCATCTAGCTTATTCTTGAAAACCCATTTGGTGCCAATGATTGACTTGCCTCTATTTTTCTCCACCAAATCCCAAACTTCATTTCTAGTAAATTGATCTAGCTCCTCTTGCATTGCAATCATCCAGTTGTCATCAAACTTAGCATCTTCAAACTTCTTTGGTTCAATCAGCGAGACAAATGTTGAATGAGTCATCATTCTGTTCAGCTGACCTCTAGTCAGCATTGGACTTTGCACACTATCAAGAATCTTATCAACTGGGTGATCTCTCCTTGCTCTGACTTCTCTTGGTAGATCAAGATTAGCTCGCTGAGCTACTGTCATAGGTTGAGCATCTACATCATCACCAAAGTTGATGGGTTGGTCCAAGTCAACTTCATAATCTTCTTTTTTGGTACTGGATCAAGGATTACAATGGGCTGACTGACTGATCCGCTGACTTGTTCCTTTTCCTTTTCATCATCACTGGCTTCTCTACCTGTATTGTTAGTTTCATCAAAATCTACATGCATGGACTCCTCTAAGATGCCAGTCCTCTTGATATACACTCGATATGCCCTACTGTGTGTTGAGTAACCCAGAAAGATTCCTTCATCAGCCTTGGGGTCAAATTTAGCCAGTTGGTCTTTGCTGCTTAATATGTAGCATTTACAACCAGAGGCCCTGAGATGACCAACCTTGGGCTTGAGCCCCTTCCAAAGTTCATAAGGAGATTTATTCAAAACTGGGCAAATTAAGACCCTGTTTAGAATGTAACAAGCTGTGTTAACAGCTTCTCCCCAAAAATACTTTCACAGATTGTTATCACTTAGCATAAAACAACCCATCTCCGTAATAGTGTGATTCTTTCTCTCAATAACCCCATTCTGCTGAGGTGTATGAGGGGCAAAAAAATTATGGTTAATACCATGCTTAAAACAAAATTGCTCATATTGCATGTTTTTGAATTCTCTTCCATGGTCACTGTGGATTCTATTAATTTTAGGGTCTTTTTCATTCATGATCTGGGTAGCCAACCTAGAGAATGATTCAAATGTTTCATCTTTGCTTGTTAGCATGATAATCCTAGTGAACCTGGTCATATCATCTACAACCATAAGGGTGTATTTCATTCCACCTAGAATTATTGGCACAACTGAGCCAAACAAATCCATGTGTAGAAGATCAAGGGGGCGAGAAGAAGATATATCAGCTAAGGATTTAAAGGTCTTCCTAAATTATTTTCCAAGTTGGCATGCTGAGCAGAGTTTATCTTTTTCAAAGGCTAGATTGGGTAAACCCTCAACAAGTTTATTTCTGGCTAATTTAGATAGATTGGTCATATTGATATGTCGTAACCTTCTGTGCCATAGCCATGAGTTTTCCTCCTTAGAAACTAAGCACATATTATTAGAGCCAGGGGATAAATCAATCATATAAACATTATTAATTCTAGGAGCATAAAGAATAGATTGGTCAGAGTTATCATCAATGACTGAGCAGCCCGCAGAGTCAAATATCACTTTCCTTCCTCTGTCACACAGCTGAGCAACGCTTAGCAAGTTGAACTTCAGGCCTTTCACAAGAGACACATTATCAATTGAAGGCTTGACTCCTATAGTGCCATTGCCTACAATCTTTCCCTTTTTTGTTGTCTCCAAAATTGACACTTCCATTTCTTCTTCACTCCAATATGATGAATTACTTTATATCACCTGTCATATGACTCGAGCATCCACTATCCAAACCACATTCTTCTATCATTAGTGGATCTCAGGGTCACCTATAAAACAATTAAGTTTTCTTAGGTACCCATGCCTTTTTCTAGCTGGGTCCTCCCTTGTTAGTGGTGGTCATCCTTGACTAGTCATACTCAGTATAGTAACCATTTTTGTGTCTACACATGACTATAGCATATCCTGACTTACCACAAAAATTACAAACGACCTTAGGATTGGGCCTGCTCACTTTACTCTTTTGAGAAATCTTCTCAGAGTGATGAGTGTGGTTACTCTAAGTATTCCTGCTAGGTTGAGGAGGGACCCGCACCTTTTTCAAAGTTGTTAATTCAGCAGCTAGCTCATCCAATTTCTTAGTGAGTTTATTATTATATCCATTATAGTACTCAGCTTTTCCCATTAGGTATAGGATGTCAAGTGAGGTAGAAGAGTTGACATCTTCTAGATCATCACACCTCCTCTGGAGTATGTTGGGAAACTATGATCTGGACCATAAACTAAACTAAACTATCCGGATCAGGTTTGAAAGAAATAAAAACTTAAACTATGTAAAATCCTAAATCCAAATGGAAACATCCGGACAAAGATCCAGCTACAAGGTTGTCCATTGAAGATATTAAATACCTAAGCACATGGAATTAGAATAAAGCTTGGAAAGGAAACAAGCTTTAATCCCTCAAGAACAGCATCCGGAAGAACTGATTGCCCTATCTCCAAAAGAAGGCAGTTTGGAGAATATGAGTCTAAAGACATCCAGAAGGCTCATGGTTGAAGACAATGGGAAAAGTTTCAAAGATAACTTTTCCCTCCACCTTTTGGCCTATGAAGTCAAAGATCCTTTCCCCAAGACAAAGATAAAATGACAGCTTGCATTTTTCAGAGAAAGGACAGAAGGACTGACACCAGACTGAAAAAGCTAACAACCTTTTTCACCTAGACCAATAAGGAGGAGCGTGGAGGTCACATTAAAAGGCTAATGGTATTAAAGCTGGCGCATCACAAAAAGCCAAGTGAAATGATCACTGACAACTTTTCAGCATCAATCCCTAGAATTCAAACGAGTCAAATTACAGTCTAATAGATTGATCAACAGCTCTAAAAGTGACACCAATAACCTGATCTAGGGTGAAGATTTATTTCAAGTTCAATAACCCACAACGGCTACATTTATGATGGAAGCCTATAAAAGGGAAACTTCACCAAATGAGAAGGTTGGCTATTTGATTAACAAAAATAAGTAACAAAGAACAAGCATTCAATCAGCTTACAAATCCCTCCAAGAATTAATTAATTCCGAATCTATTATAAGGATTCCTAAGTGAACTATAAACTTAAGGAAATAAAAAAACCAAAACCTTTGTGAAAACAAGAGTGTAAGGATCTCCAACTTGGGTGAGTTGTGAGATTAGGATACAACTTGAAGTTGGTGTTTTGAGTGGGAACTCCCTATAGGACTCAGCTTAGATTTAGGGTAGAAGTCTAAATGGTTTATCCTACTAAATACAAAAGGACTTACTAGGAGTTGGTGCTTCTAGTGGTATATCCTACATCCAGAAGGGGTTACCATCTGGAGATAAATTGTAAGGCTTGATTCCTGCCAGTTGGAAAGGAATCCACTAGTGGAAAAGCTCGGAGGAGTTTCCCGAACCAAGATAAAATCCTTTGTGTTTGATTTCTTTAACATTTTACTTGTTGCATTTTATTATCATAACTGCATCATCCAGATCCATCATCCAGATCATAATCAAACACACTACACTAAGACTTTTTAAAGTCTATATATTCCATGAAAAAGGGTCATTCACCCCCCTCTAATCCTGTAAAGACTCTCATAGGGACCAACAAGTGGTATCAGAGCAAGTGCTCAAAACTAGAGATCTAACATTCTCGAGCTAAAGGTTCAATATTTTGATTCATACATCAAAATGAGTTCCCAAAACTCATAACTCATTCCTGAGGGTATGTCCATTACCCGTCCTTCACTCTTCACCGATGAACATTACATGTTCTGGAAGAATCGGATGAAGAACTTCATATAATCACAAAGCATGCAAGCATGGTTAGTCATTAAAGATGGCCCATACAAGCCTACTTATGAAGTAGAGGGTATGACTACCCGAAAACCCTCAAGTATGTGGGATGAGAATGAAATTAAAAGTTGCGTGAAAATGCAAATGCTATTAACATGCTTCATTATGCTCTTAGTGCAGCTGAATTTAATAGAATTTCCAGATGCGAGACTGCAAAAGAGATTTAGGAAAAGCTGGAGGTAACCTATGAAGGAACCACCAAAGTAAGAGAAGCTAAACTTGATTTACTCTAGCAAAAGCTTGAATCCTTCAAAAAGGAGCCTAAAGAATCAATCAGCAACATGAAAACTAGATACACCAATCTAGTGAATGAGATGAAAAGGCTGGGAAAAGAAATCTCTGAAGTAGAGATGGTAAAGAAGGTGCTCCGGAGTCTCACCAAAGAATGGGACAACAAAAAGACAGCCATTAAAGAAGCTCATGACTTAAACTTTTACAGTTATGATGAACTCATTGGTAATCTTCTAACAAAGAATTGTCCTTGGAGAGATATACCTAACAAGAAAAGAAACCTGAGGAGAAGAAGAAAGCCATTGTACTAAAGGCAGAATCTACGGGATCAGCTTCATCCGAAGAAGAAGAACAAGCCATGGAACCTCAAAGTACTAAGGAGCAGCTAGCTCTATTAACCAGAAGGCTCTTAAGGTTCCTACAAAAGAAAGAAAGAAGGAAGTCTAGAAAATATAAATCCAGAAGATCAAGAGAAGGAACTTCTAGAAGGGAAGGGCCCAAAAGAAATCTAAAAGAAAAGAAGGATCTGAAAAAAGATACTGCTTATTTTGAATGTGGAGAAAAATGCCATTTTAGAACAAAATGTCCCAAGCTTAAGAGAACCAAGAAGTTCAAAAAGAAGGCAATGGTAGCTACCTAGAGCAACTGTGAAGAAAGTAGCAGCTCATCTCTAACAGAAGAAGAGGAGGCTATAAATTATGCATTCATGGCACTGACTGATCTAGAAGCAGAGTAATCCAAAAGGAATGCCTCTAAGAAAGAAACAGTGCAAATTAAAGAATCAGAATCAGAAATAGCAACCACTGAGGTAAACTCTTGTTCTAACTCTGCTTATAATTTTGACCTTACTAGAGCTCTGTCTATTGTAATCAAAGGTGTAAAGAAGAATGCAAAACAAATTAAGTCTCTCAAAAGAGCAGTAATGGAGTTAGCAGAAGATGCTGAAGTAATGGCATAAGACATCAATCTGGTTAGAGCAACCAAGCATATTGATGTTGTGGAGGAAAACTTCCTAAGGAATCAATCTAGATCCTAAATACAAATGTAATGGGACTGGATAGAGAAATCAATCTATTCAAGGAAGCATCCTGAAAGAAGCCAGAGATAAAAGCTTTAAGAAGAGATAATCATCCTACTGCTCTGAACAGATTCCAAAGGATTCCTAATCAAAGGATAAAGGAAGGTAGCAAGCAACCACAAGCCCAAAGATATATTGATGCTCAAAAGGGAAAGGCTAAGGTGGGTTACAACCAACAGGCTATCAAACAAAGAAGAAATTATGGAGCAGAAGTTGCACCTCCAACTAGTTTCTGGATTCACAATGGACCATCCACCAGTATGCAAAAGGCTGGATATAAAGGGAACTATGAAAAAAGGATCTGAAGAAGATCAACGAGAAGCAAAAGCAGAATAGACCCATCTCAGGGTGCAGGTTTTGTGGGAAAAACAAAAATGTTACTAAATTATGTACATTAAAAAATGGTTATTATGATGTTTACCCTTGGCCTGAGATGGTTAATAACCTCGAGAGGACCTAAATCTAATTAGGTACCCAAACCCACTTTATGTATTTTACATGTATGCCTTAGATCCATAATTGATCAACACACTTGGTGCATTGATAGTGGATGATTAAGGCACATGACAGGTGATGAGAAGGCCTTCATCACACTGACTCAGAAGAAGGGAGGCGAAGTAAGCTTTGGAGACAATCAAAAAGGAAAGATAACTGGTCATGGAACCATTGGATCTGAGTTAAAGATAGAAGATGTCTCATTGGTTGATGGATTGAAATTTAGCCTGCTAAGTGTGGCCCAACTCTGTGACAAAGGAAGAAAAGTCACATTTGATTCTGGAGACTGCTCAATCTATGATAGTAAGTCCAACCAACTCATTCTCTATGCACTTAGAGTAAATAATGTCTATTCTATAAACATTAAAAATGATAAAAAAGAATATCTGCCTGGTGTCTAAAGAAGAAGAATCATGGCTATGGCACCGGAGGTTAGGATATGTGAGCATTTACCTCCTATCCAAACTAGCCAAAAAGGAATTAGTAGTGGGTCTGCCTAAGGTTGCTTTTGGTAAGGATCATCTACGCACTGCATGTCAATTAGGTAAATATCATAAGAAAAGTTTCCCTTCCATCTAATACATTCCTTCTATAAGAGTACTTGAGCTCTTGCATATTGATCTCTTTGGTCCAATCAAACCATTGAGTTTAGGTATAAAAGAATACACCATGGTCATTGTGGATGATTATTCTCGATATACCCGGCTTCTCCTTCTAGCAAGCAAGGATGAAGCCTTTGACCAATTCTCTAAAACATTCATCCGGATAGAAGTAGAACAAGGCATAAGCATTGCACGCATCCGAAGTAATAATGGTAGAGAATTCAAAAATAAGCATTTTGCTGACTTTTGTGACTCCAAGGGCATTGAACATAACTTCTCTGCCCCTCTCACTCCTCAACAGAATAGAGTGATTGAGAGAAAGAACATGACCATAGTTGAGATGGCTAGAACAATGCTCAATCAAAATTGTTTGCCAAAATACTTTTGGGTAGAGGCCGTGAATACAACATGCTATATTCTAAATAGAGCTCTTATTAGAAAGACCATAAAAAAGACCCCATATAAAATCTAGAAGGGAAGAAAACCCAAAATTGGTTATTTCAAAGCATTTGGATGTAAATGTTACATCCTAAATGATAGAGAGCAACTAGGAAAATTTGATCCTAAATCTGATGAAGCAATTTTCCTTGGCTACTCAACAGACAGTAAGACTTATAAAGTCTTCAATAAACGAACCCAAACTGTGGTAGAGTTAATACATGTAGATTTTGATGAGACTAACACTATAGGAAAGAAAAGCTACACTCAAGAAGATCCAGTTTTGGAAGCTAAAAAATCTGGAAAAAGGAAGGAAGCAGGATTTCCTGATTCATTTCAAATCAAGAAGTACAAAGAGGAAGATGAAGGAATATCCTTTGATCCAGAAGTACAACAAGCCAATCTCAATCTACAAGAGATTGACTTCATTAAAGGCCAAGAAGGAATAATTGAAGCTGAAGTAGAGCAAGCTCTAGTTCAGCATGAAAACTTAGAAAGGGAGATCACTCATAGAAATTATCCAGTAGAAGCCGTTTTGGTTGATGTCTAAAATCTAGTCAGAACTAGAGGACAACTCAACAGGATGATGAGTCATACTGCTTTTGTCTCTCTCATAGAGCCAAACAAATTTTAAGATGTTGAAGGAGATGAAAGTTGGATGATGGAAATGCAGGAAGAGCTATATCAATTCACTAGGAATGATGTATGGGATCTAGTACCACCACCTAAAGGAAAATCAATCATTGGCACCAAGTGGATATTCCGAAACAAGCTTGATGAATCTAGAGTGGTGGTGAGAAACAAGGCAAGATTAGTTGCCCAAGGCTACAACTAGTAAGAAGTAATCAATTTTGAAGACCCTTTTGCTCCTGTACCAAGGCTGGAAGCAATACGGATTCTATATGCTTTTGCATCATTCATGGGGTTCACACTATACTAAATGGATGTCAAAAGTGCATTTCAAAATGGTGTGATCCAAGAAGAAGTCTATTTTAAGCAACCACCTAGATTTGAAGATCCAAAGCATCCAGATCATGTCTACAAGATGAAGAAGGCTCTTTATGGCTTAAAGCAGACACCTAGAGCTTGGTATGAAAAATTAACTTCATTTCTTATATGCAAAGGTTATATCAGAGGCAAAGCAGACACCACACTGTTCATCAAATAGAAGAAAAATGATATCATTCAAATCCAAATTTATGTGGATGATATCATATTTGGAGCAACTGATGAAAGAATGTGTGAAGAATTTAGCTCTCAAATGCAGAAGGAATTTGAGATGTGCATGATGGGAGAACTTAACTTCTTCCTTAGTTTATAAATCAAGCAATGTCTAGATAGGATTTTCATTAATCAGTCTAAGTACACTAAGGAAATCTTGAAAAAGTTTAAAATGGACAAGAGCAAGCCTATGTCCACTCCAATGGGATCGAATACAATCCTATACAAGGATTGTGAAAAAGAAGATGTTAATTAGAAGCTCTACAGAGGGATGATTGGTTCCCTTTTATACTTGACAGCTAGCAGACTTGACATACATTATGCAGTTTACTACTGTGCAAGGTATCAAGCTAATCTTAAGGATTCTCATCTCAAGGCAATAAAGAGAATTATTAGATATCTCCTAGGAACCACCGAAGTTGGATTTTAGTATCCTAGTAATGGAGACTTCACTCTCCAAGGGTTCACTGATGCATACTATAGCAGAGACGCTCTTGAGAGAAAGAGTTCATCCAGAGAATGCCACTTCCTTAGAGATTGCTTAGTATCATGGTCTAGCAAGAAATAAACTTCAGTTGCTTTATCTACTACTGAAGCAGAATATATGGCAGTTGGAAGTTATGTAGCTCAACTGTTATAGATCAAGCAACAACTAGAAGATTATGGAGTTCAATCTGGATGTGTTGATGTCATGTGTGACAATAAGAGTTCTGTTGATGTCTCAAAGAATCCAATACTCCATAGTCGGATGAAGCATGTCAGTATAAGGCATCATTTCATTAGAGATCATGTGATGAAGAAAGATGTTGCATTGGTATACATCCAACCAATGAGGAAAGAGCATATATCTTTACCAAGCCATTAAGTAAAGATCAATTTGGGAAGCTAAGGGAGTCAATTGGTATGTCCAATCCAATTTAGGGATAATCCGGAAGGAGCTTGAAATCAAGCCGGATCCTTGGCAGGAAACTTAATTCAAAAAGAAGAAGTATAGGGAAAAATTAATTCCGGAAGGATGCCACGTTAGCAAATAAGAAGGATAAATGGCAGTAAAAGCGAGTAAAGATGACAATTACTTTTTGAATTTCAAAAGTCTATTGGATGTTATACGCATGGTAAATTCGATAGTTATCATTCAAAATAAACCGTTCCCATTCTTCGGTTAAACTGAATTTATCTCTCTCTTAAAAATCTGACTGCCGTGTCATCAATCCAGCCAAAATCCCTGGCATCCGGATTACCAAAATACCCTTGCCTTGGAAAATCTACAAAAAACCCCCTCAAATTCTCCTTCTTCCTCACGCGAGCAACTAAGCACTGTTACTCTACAAAAATCGAAACCCAGAACCCTAATTCCTTCAACTTTCTCTTAAAAATGGTCGTACTTATGACTAGAGAAGGCCCCATAAAGCTCCCTATCATCTTTACAATCTTCAATCTCAAAGATGAAGACTTCACACCCGTTACCCTCAAATAAAGCGACTCTATAGTACCCACAGACTATTTAGGGGATAGATTCCTGTTCAAAATGGACCCCTATTCCAATTTAATTGAGGATCAACATCTCAAAGAGTTTCTCCAAATCAATTGTCCAACTTATCCTGAGTTGGAAAGGGAATTCTATAATAAACTTTGTGCTCACAAAAAACTGGATGCTCTACGCACAAAGGTCCAAGGTAAAGAAATTATGATAACTATAGACTTCTTTGAACACTACCTTCATATGAAGAATAGTGGAGTGCAAATGAGGGTGGATGGAGATGAAGCAAATGTGAAGTATGATCCAAAGATGTCACTTCCGGAGAGATATTTTGGGGATAAATTCTCCACTTACTAGCCTCAGGCACCTCGGATCTTGCAGCTTGTACTGGCCATGCTAATCCTTATTCGAAAAGGATCTTTGACCACATTGTCAACATTCCAATATTGCGTGCTGCAGCACTGGGTAGAATGCAATGAAGTGAATTTCCCAGTCCTAATAATCCACTTCCTAAAGCATCAATGGAACTCACATGGTGCTTTAAATGGAAAGGTTATCCTCCAGAAGAATTTTTTGAACTTAAGGTTCAATGACACATGGGATGAAGCCAAGGCCATAAGGCAATGTGATGAGAAGAAGAACAGAATAAGGAAAGCTGTCAATCCCGATGCAACTGCCTTAGTTCCTAAAAAGGCCAGAACCTAAAAACCAAAGGCAGTAAAATAATTGGCTCTGGTATCGGTAGAAGAAGATGATGATCAACAGACAATCACTCCGCTGCTTAACAAATCCCCTAAAAAAGCAAAATCAAGGGGAAGGCTAATCAAGACGGCTAATTTATTATAGAGACCAGTGTGTGATTCGAAAGCTAGGGAAACCATTGTAGTAGCTGCTACTGCAATAAGAAAGGGCTACCAGAAAAGCCAGAAAATGAAAGCATTAGAATTGCTGAAAGGGGAAAATGGGTATGATGAAGAAGAAACTGAAGATGAAATGCCAGCACCGAAGAAGCAGTTCACCCAGAAGGGGTGTACTTTTGATGAAGCAACCAAGGCACAAAAACATCAAAAGAAAACTGCCAAGAGGCCAACTGCTATCATTATTGATGAAGAGGCAGCAAAGAGGGTAGTTGTGGAGGAGTTGGCTAAGGCTAAAAGCTCAAAGGGCAAAAATATTCCCAAATCTAATGAGGATATCCTTCCGGAGGATCCTCAATATGAAGAAATGATGGCTTCCGTGGTAGATAACTACAGAATCAACAATCTTGCCATGGAAGGTCCCGGAGGATCCTCAGCTACCCCAATCCTCATAGATTAAGCTACCTTGGATGAGGTCTCAAAGATTCCTGAATCCAAATCATTTAACTTCCTGCCCATTACAGAACCTCTTCTGGAGAACCTGCTGATTCCAGAAGCTGAGATCCCTACAGAAATAAGTCCTATAAAGGCTACAGTAGAGGGCATTGAAGACATTACCAATGCGCCTGGGGGATGTATAATAAATCCTAAAAAGGCACTTGGAGGGATGACTGAGGACACTTCAAGTCATCCGGGGATTGAAGTGGGAGCACATGAAGAAACAATTATCTCATCCCAAGTACAACTCAGTGAGGTAACTCCTATCACAGCTAAATTAAATCTTACCACTGATATTACTGCTAGTGATAACATAGCAATTGAAATAAGGGATAACTTGGATACATATGTCCCAAATGTATCAAAGGGAGGTGTGCCTAACCCGAATAATCTTACTCCGGAGAAGGGACATTATTTGGGATCCAATGAGAACACTCCTAAAGTAGACTTAATAGGTGAGGCAAGTCCGGAGGATAGGTTGGAAGAGAGGGAAGAAGAGCAAGATCTAGAGGAGAGTGACAAACAAACAGATATTGAACCCTACAGAAGTAGCTCAAGTTTTGGAGATGACACATCAAGCTCCTCTGAAGAAGAATTTCCTCCAAAGGTTAGCCCTATGAGAGTGCCTACAAATAACACTGTCAAATCCAAAGTTTTAGCAAAACTTTATTTGCTCAAGGAGATGCCCAAGAAGAAAATGAAGAAGGGTATGTCAAGCAAAGCCTCCGAACCATATGCACACATCTACGAGGAGTTGAAATAGATTTGCTCAGATAAGCCAATGATCCAGAAGTTAAGAAGGAGCTAGGTAAAATCAAGCAATCTGTAAAGACAATCGAAGAACAGGTCTTGGATTTTCCCACTCCAGGAGCCATAGCTGAAGCCTCTCTCTCTCTAATCAAGCCAACATTGAATGAGCTTAAGGAAAATGATTCCACAGCCAATCAGACTGCTGATCAAGCCAACACCTTGGCTTCAAATAATTGTGGAACTGTACTTGACAAGATCACATCTTCCTCCTCGGAGCCCTTAGAAGAAATAAAAGCTTATTTAGATACCAAGTTTGAAAACTTGTCAAAATTCATGACTAAAAAAGACCCCACTCCTACAATAAAATATCTGGGAGTAGATCAGCAAGTCACCCAAGAAATGCTGGTGCACTTCATTGAGAAAATTCTTGCCAAAATCCAAGAGAAAATACTGGATGATATAGGTGAGGAAATGGGGTGTCGCCTATCTAGTTTAGAGCAGATAATAACTAACTGGAAGGCAACCATCACCAAAGAAATCCCTCTTCAAACGGAGTCTATCTATAATATTCGGAGGGGAATAATTAAAGAAATTATCCTGCTTTAAAATGGCATTAATAACCTCTCCATATCCGGATCCTCTTCCTCTCTGGCAATCCTAGAAAACCAGCTCTTTCCAGTCTTCCATAACCTTATACAAGCAATTAGAGATTCCAACTTCTTCGGTTAGAAAGGAATGACAACTCTCCTAAAGGTCCTCTTTCCTTACTATAACCCAAAGGATCAAGAGTTTGTCTTGCGCATTCATCCATCCATAAAACAATCCTATGACAATCTGAAGAAGACCATCCAGCCTTACTATCTTACTCCTCCTACCGTTGATTGGATTATTGCTGAAAGATCTAAAGGTAATCCCAATTACTCAATCTACTCAAATGCTTGGCAAGAGGCCTGGGATAACAAGATATATATGGTGATTGATCCCTAAGCTGGCAATAATAAGGGGGAGATAAGTTTACAAGGGGAAGGAGCAAGCAAAGGGAAAGAAAGGGAAGAAGGTCCATCCGGAGGGAATTAGACTAGCTATATAATTATCTTATAAAATCTTATAATAGCTAGATTCACTATTATATATTTCTATAATTTATAATCTGAACTTCATTGAAGCTAACTATTGTTAACAGCAGAAGTATATATATAGTGAAAATATCTAATTCTCAAAATGTTGCTTCTAAAGTACAATCTGCAATTGTACTAAAATATACTTAGAAGCCAGAATTGAAAAATTTTGGGGGAGTTAGGATGCTAGAATTATGGGGAAGTAAAATCTGTAAATGTCTAAGTATCAAGAATCATACTTAGTACATACATACTCCATTCCCTTGTACTTAGTTTTTGTTTCCATCAAATGGGAGAGATTGTTGGGAAACTATTATCCGGACCACAATCTACACTAAACTATCCGGATCATGTTTGAAAGAAATAAAAACCTAAACTATGTAAAATCCTGAATCCAAATAGAAACATCCGGACAAAGATCTAGCTACAAGGTTATCTATTGAAGATATCAAATACCTAAGCACATGGAATTAGAATAAAGCTTGGAAAGGAAACAAGCTTTAATCCCTCAAGAACAGCATCCGAAAGAACTGATTGCCCTATCTCCGGAAGAAGGTAGATCCAAAGAGTATGAGTCTAAAGACATTCGAAAGACTCATGCTTGAAGACAATAGGAAAAGTTTCAAAGATAACTTTTCCCTCAACCTTTTGGTCTATGAAGACAAAGATCCTTTCCCCAAGATAAAGACAAAATGACAGCTTGCATTTTTCAGAGAAAGGATAAAAGGGCTGACATTGGACTGAAAAAGCTAACAACCTTTTTCACCTAGACCAATAAGGAGGCGCGTAGAGCTCACACCAAAAAGCTAATGGTGTTAAAGTTGGTGCATCACAAAAAGCCGAGTAAAACGATCACTGACAACTTTTCAGCCTCAATCTCTAGAATTCAAACGGGGTCAAATTTGAGTCTAACGGATTGATCAATGGCTCTAAAAGCGCCACCAATAACCTGATCTAGGGTGAAGATTTATTACAAGTTCAATAACCCACAACGGCTACATTTATGATGGAAGCCTATAAAAGGGAAAAATAAGTAACAAAGAACAAGCATTCAATTAGCTTACAAATCCATCCAAGAATCATTCAATTCAGAATCTGTTGTAAGGATTCCTAAGTGAACTATAAACTTAAGGAAATCCAAAAACTAAAACCTTTGTGAAAATAAGAGTGTAAGGATCTCCAACTTGGGTGAGTTATGAGATTGGGATACAACTTTAAGTTGGTGTTTTGAGTGGGAACTCCCTTTAGGACTCAGCTTAGATTCGAGGTAGAAGTCTAAATGGTATATCCTACTAAAGACAAAAGGACTCAACTAGGAGTTGGTGCTTCTAGTGGTATATCCTACATCTGAAAGGGGTTACCATCCGAAGATAAATTGTAAGGCTTGATTCTTGCCAGTTGGAAAGGAATCTACTAGTGGAAAAGCTCGGAGGAAGGAAACTCCGAGGACTGGAGTAGGTGGTGCTAAACCACGATAAAATCCTTTGTGTTTGATTTCTTTAACTTTTTACTTATTGTACTTTACTGTCATAACTGCATCATCTGGATCATAATCAAACACACTACAATAAGAATTTTTAAAGTCTGTATCTTCCCCGAAAAGGGTCATTCACCCCCCCTCTGACCCTGTAAAAACTCTTATAGGGATCAATAGAGTACTTGGATGTATTTGGCTGACTTCTTAGTCACATTAATAACATCATTAAGTACTGCGGCAAGTTCATCTGAAGACAAAGGAGATTCATAATTTACCTCAGTTTGGTTTCCCTTGTCTCTGCTTTGGTCAGCTGATTTTTTTGCAGTGAAAGTAGATGGTTGGTCAGCTGACTCTGAGTTGGGCTGATCATCCTTAGCCATGAGACACACATTAGCGAAATCTTGTGCCCCTTCAACTAAGGATGATGAATGTTATTTAGAGTCACTCCAGGAAGAAGCAAGAGCCTTCTTGTTCTTTTTCTTCTTAAACTTATCCTCTTTAGCTTTGGGATAGCTAGACTGGATATGCCCTTTCTCACTATATTCAAAGCATTCAATACCTTTGGTATGCTCTTTGATGAATTCCTTTTGTGGTTTTTCATCTGCTCCTTTCTTATACTTGATCGGCCTTCTGAACTTTTGGAAATTCTCATCTTTCTTCAAGAATCTGCCGAAATTCTTGGTCATTAACGCTATCTCTTCCTTCCCATCCTCTAGATAATCTTCCTCTGAGGAGTCTTCATCATTATTAGCTTTAAGGACAATAGCTCTGCTTGAGCTTTCTCTCTCCTTCTAATTCTGCTTCTTGGACTCATCTTCATATTGATTTAAAGACATTTCATGAGTTAGCAAGGTTCCAATCAGCTCATCAAACTTATACGTCTTCAAATTATGAGATTCTTCAATAGCACTCTTCTTTGCATCTCATTCATGAGTCAAACTTCTTCTTGACAGTCTTTTCTTCTGTGAAGTTCTTGCCAAGTCTTTTCAGCTCATTGACAATATTCATGAACCCGGTGAACATATTGAAAATATCCTCCTTGGGTTTCATATGGAACCATTCATAATCCCTCATAAGGATATTGATCTTGGACTCCTTGACTTTGTCAGTGCCTTTATAAGTTTCTTCTAACTTCTTCCATATCTCTTGAGCAGTTTCACAGCGTAAAATGTGGTTAAACTCAGTTGCATCAAGAGCACAATGGAGATAGTTGATAGCAGCTGCATTTTTCTTATGTCTAGCCAAGGCCTAATTGTCCCACTCATCATAGTACTTATCAACGCGTACTCCATTCTTCACAATAGTAGGAACAAATGGCCCTTTAACAATAACCATCCAAGCATGCATGCTCTAAGACTGGATGAAATTCTTCATTCTAGTCTTCCAATAAGTATAGTGCTCACCATTAAACATGGGAGGCCTGGTGACTGACATGCCTTCTGGCAGAATATAAGCTTAGGTCCTTCCACTAGGTTCTCCTCCCTTGTATGCCATGGTCTTTATCTCAAGATTTTGAGATCTTTTGAATGAGAAACTAGCTCTGATACCACTTGTTGGTCCCTATCCATACACTCAAAGAGTCAGAGGGGGGGTGAATGACTCACTCTTAATTACTTAGGAAACTTTTTCTCAACTTAAAAAGCTCCACTGAGTAGGTCAGCTGGCTGAGTGAAATATGGAAAGACTTCAAAGTAAGGACACAAAGATTTTTATATTGGTTCGGTAACCTATGCTTACATCCAATCCCAAGAGAGTGTCTTGGCTTTAATTCACTAATCCAACTCCTTTACCCTAGGCAGAGAAGCCTTTCACAAATTTTCTCAATTATAGAAAGTACCCTCCAATCTGTAATCGCTCACCCCTTGAGTAGAATACTCTCTTCTACCAGCAGTCTCAATAATTCATAAACAAATGCTGGAGTCAACTTATAGAAATGTCGATCCAATTATAGATGATTTGATATCACACTTCAAGTGATCTAATCTATTCTCTCTTGTTCAAAGAAGATTCTTCGCTGAGTAGAGCTTTCTTTATTGAACTTCTTTAAAGCTTGTGAAATGACAAAGTTTTGCTTCTTCAAAATTCAGGTGTAATCACCGAGTTCTAACACTTGCCTTCTTGCTCCTTTTATAATGGGATTAAGAAAGTAGCCATTGAACTTGCTTTGGCATCTTCTAAATTGACAGCTCATCTATCCACCCATTACTTCTTCAAATCAATCCATTAAAAGATAGAATCGCACCGTTGTAAGATAGAAATCAATCCGTTAGAGACATTTTGAAATTCAAGCTTTAATTTGAATCCTTTATCGTTTGATGCCAGTCTTTCGTTAGAGAGAACTCACGCTAACTTGCTATGTGTCGCTTTCCCATTCCTTCTAGTAATTTTACATTTTGCAGAGCGCGCAGTACTATGTTGTTAATCTGCAGAATTTCCCAATTTGGCAATTGACTTTTTGCAGCTTGAATCTAGAAAACTTTGTCATTTTCTTCATTAACCGGAGTTTTGTCAAGACATTAATTCTTTTTATCTTTGTCTCATTAATGTTCTACAAAAAGTAACACTAAAAGCAAAGATCCCATTTTTCCTTAAATTGTAAAGTCAGTACCTTTGACAGACATAAAGTAACTCAGCAAAAAGATAAAACCGATATACTCAGCTCAAGCGATGAGTGAATAGTATTTAGTCAGCGAATAAAGTACATAATCAGCCCAGAACGACTCAGAGTTAACTAAATAGCTAGGTCAGCGGAGACATAAAATTCTACCTTTGAATTTACTTACCTGCGTACAACCATAGACTATTTATTTTAACATCATTATTGGTTTAATTAACCCAAACTGAACTTAATTGTTATGATCAAAACTTAAGAACTACTGAGTCATCCACTGAGTCAGTCCAACCTTGTGCTTAGTTCAATAGCATGAAAAAATTAAGGTTAGATTTTGTATTTAGAGTCTTAATTAGAATCATATTTGCATTAAATCCGTTAGGGGAGAAGAAAAGACACAACTGTTTATTTTTTTACTTTCAGTTTCTAAATCATCAAAATCGGTCGATTCAAACGATTTACATCGGCTTCTATCAATTCACACTTGATTCTGAGCCTATTTCGATTGACCCCATAGATTCGTATCTTTTTAGGGGTGAATCGAATCAAATCATATGATTCAAATCGCGAATCGTATGATTTCGATAACTATGAGAAAAATTATAAGCTTACCCCATTAACTACATCATTAACCAACTCTTGGGCTGCCTCAATCTGTTCTGCCAAACCACTTATGTGTACTGTTCTCTCTATTGATAAATTTACAGTATTTTGACATTCTTTTTCCACCGAAATGCTGTTTGATTTTTGTAATGAATTTATCTTTTATGGGAGAATGAAATTTCATCAGATTTGGTGGTTGGCTTGGGAAGAATTCAACAATGAGAAAAAATTATAGGCTTTTGGATGATTTGCATTTTCATCTTCTCATCTCGTCAATCTAATTTGAGTAGGTAACTCTGTTACATCAACTCTTATCTGCTGCATGCTTTACGTAAAGTTTTTTGGTACCTGTTTAGAAGAAATGATATACTTTCAGTTATGTCTTTCTAGCCTATCTTTACTGCCGATTTATATCCTGAAAGGCCAATATACAACAGTGACCTTCATCTAATATTTTGAATCAAAGTTCTTCTACTTTTACTAATTTTTATGGAACTTCTATTGGATATCTATAGGATATGTGATAGTTCAAAAACATTGGAAAAAATGTATCATAGTAGATGTCGTTTCGAAGATAAAAAAGAGAGGAACAAAAAATTCTAAAGTGGCATGTAGAAAAAATGTACGATTTGAGAGATAAATACAAAATAAAGCAAAAAAATTTTGAAATAAAATATGACATATACATTTTACACGTTTCACTGTTTGTAAATGCATATGCGGTGTATTTGTAATTTATTTCAACTATTTGTAATTATTTTATGAAATAATATCCTTTTTGTAAAAATTTACTTTTTAGTCTAAGTTATTTTAATTTTTTAACTTATTTGTGTGAAAGCCCCTAATAACACAACATAGATCTATCAAGGACATTGAAAGAAATGGTTTTTCCCCAACTCAATTTTTTATTTAATCGAAGGATGCCAAAAATATACAGTCAAAATTAACTAGTGAATCCCCTATTGAAGAATTATTTATTGAGTATTTGTATGGTGACGGTTGACTTGGACTATAAATTTAAATGAAATTAATTATGGAGCTTTCTGATGGGGACAGTTTTCTTCCGAGCTATATTCTCTTGAATTATAATTTAGTTTAGATTAATTCAGTTCAATTCACTTTAATTAGTGGTGGAGAGAGAGGAGGGACGATGGGGCACGTGCCTCACCGGTCACCAAAAAATCTCTCATACCCCCTCCGCCGGTTACCCCATGAGAGCTAAACTTGGTGGATCACCAAGCTCAGCTAAAGAACACATATTAAATAACCCAGCCCCACGTTCTCCCATTCACGCCCCATTTCTGCCTTCTCTTTTCTCTCTATATTCTTCATGAGTTATTAAATTAATTAGATGTTTAAGTGTTGGAAAGGATGAATTATCTGTTAAGAGTTCAATTTATTTTCTCCATAAGCAAGAGATGGAATACATAGCAGCGAAAGAGAATGGCAAATACACAAGTGAAAGAGAAAATAAATAAAGAGAGAAGGGAGATAAAAGTGGATGAAATGTGAATCCTTTGTGATGTGGTGTTAAATTGAAGTAATTGCAGTATTTATTATAATAGTGCTTTAACTAAGTATTTTCAAATTCCAATTAACACTTTCCACCATTACTTTGCGTTTATTTATTTAATTGTTTATGTTTCATTTCTGTCGTGCGAAAATTTAGTTTAGTAGTTGAGTCTTGAAATTGTGAGTTTAAATGTTGTAGAGGCAATTTTTTTTGAAAAAAATATTTCATTTTTGTTCGATATGTCAATTATATATGTGAATTAAATATTATTTATTGTTGGAAATTGACTATATATATAAGGATATTATAACAATAATAAGAGAAGCCATAGAGAGAATTTGAGAGAAACTTTTATTTCTTAGTTCTGATATATATGAAATGAAGAAATTGAATTTCTATTTATAGAGAAATCCAACGGTAAAAATGATAAATAAGTAAAAAATATATTACATCAAATAATAATGACAGGTAGAAAAGTAGAAAATATATTATATCAATAATTGATAATATGGGCCCTAATAAATCAATAATTTAAAACATATCATATCAAATATTGATGATGTGGACCCTGATACATTAATAATTTAACACTCCCCATTTGATGTATTATCTGCCGCGAATGGAACACTGTCTCGTTGAAAACCTTACTAAGGAAAAACCGTGTGGGATAAAAATAATTTATATCAATAATTGATAATGTGGGACCAAATAAATCAATAATTTAAAATATATCATATCAAATATTGATGACGTGGGCCCTAATACATCAATAATTTAACACTCCCCATTTGATGTATCATGTGCCGCGAATGGGACACTGCCTCGTTAAAAACCTTACTAAAGAAAACCGTGTGGGATAAAAACCTAAGTTACGGGAAAAAGAGTACAGTGTTTACTCCCCCTGTTCACGAGTTAACTGGAGATCCTTAAGACGACGCATTTTAATGCTATAAATCAATTTCTTGAAAGTTGAGGAAGGCAAAGCCTTGGTAAACAAATCTGCTAAATTGTTATAAGAGCGGATTTGTTGAATACTGATTTCACCATTCTTTTCCAGATCGTAAGTGAAGAAAAATTTTGGTGAAATATGCTGTGTTCTGTCTCCTTTAATATAGCCTTCCTTCAATTGAGCAATACAATCAGCATTATCTTCATATATTATCGTCGGGCCTTCCTTGACCGTAACATTTTCACATGCTTCTTGGATATGTTCGATTAATGATCTCAACCACACACATTCACGACTTGCCTCGTGAATCGCTATTAACTCCGCATGATTTGAGGAAGTAGCTGTAATTGTTTGTTTTGTCGATCGCCAAGATATAACTGTTCCTCCATATGTGAATAAATAGTCCGTCTGAGATCGAGCTTTGTGTGGGTCGGATAAATAACTCGCATCTGCATATCCAACTAATTTAAGCTTAGATTCATGTGAATAAAATAAGCCCAAATCAATAGTTCCTCGAAGGTAGCGCATAATATGTTTAATTCCATTCCAATGTCGTCTTGTAGGTGCAGCGCTGTATCTTGATAATAAATTGACAGAAAATGAAGTGTCCGGTCTTTTGTTATTAGCAAGATAAATCAAAGCACCTATTGCATTTAGATACGGTACTTTAGGACCGAGAACTTTTTCAATATTTTCTTTAGGACGGAAAACATTCTTTTTCACATCGAGTGATCGTACAACCATTGAGTTATTCAATGGACGTGCTTTGTCCATATTAAATCGTTTTAGGATCTTTTCTGTGTAGTTTAATTGATGCACTAAAATTCCTTTTTTAAGGTGCTCAATTTGCAAACCAAGACACAATTTTATCTTCCCAAGATCTTTCATCTCAAATTCTTTCTTTAAAGAATCAACTGCTTTTGGAATCTCTTCTAGAGTTCCAATAATATTCAAATCATCAACATAAATTGAGATAATAATAAAATTAGATCCTGATTTTCTTATAAAAACACATTGGCAAATTGGATCTTTTTATATCCTCCTTTTAATAAATATTTACTGAGACGATTATACCACATGTGCCCAGATTGTTTTAATCCATATAAGGATCTTTGTAACTTTACCGAGTAAAGTTCTCATTTGCCATATTTTTCTGGCAGTTTTAATCCTTCAGGGATTTTCATATAAATATCATTATCAAGCGAACCACAGAGGTAAGCTGTGACAATATCCATCAAGTGCATCTATAAATTTTCTTGCACTGCAAAACTAATAAGATATCTAAATGTTATTGCATCCACCACCGGAGAATATGTCTCCTCATAGTCTATCCCAGGTCTTTGGGAAAAACCTTGTGTAACTAATCTGGCTTTATATCTTGTTATTCATTTTCCTCATTTCTCTTTCTAATAAAAACCCATTTATTACCGACAGATTTTACGTCCTGTGGTATTCGAACTACTAGTCCGAATACTTTGCGTTTTTCAAGAGAATTTAGCTCTGCTTGAATTGCTTCTTTCCATTGTTGCCAATCATTTCTACTTTGGCATTCTTCAATAGATGTTGGCTCATAATCCGTATTTTCATTTTCAATATTGATCGCAACATTATATGAAAAAATATGATCTATGACTATTTTATTGCGGTTCCATCTTCTTTCAGTATTGATATAATTTATTTAAATTTCTTCATTTTCAACAGCTTCAGATATTTGCACTTCAGGTGCTTGCACTTCTTTCGGAAGTGTATTTATATTCATATCCTCAATGGGAATATCTTCATTATCAATAACTCTCCACCTTTTAGAATTTTTATTCTTTGAACCAATAGGTCGTCCACGCTTCAGGCGTGTTAGAGTATTATTCGTAGGTTGTTCTTCAGGAATCTCAATACGAATTTGCGCATTTACTGCTGGTATATGCGATTTCGTTACTCTTTTAAGATTAGCGAGTGCATCAGGCAATCGATTTGCTAAATGTTGAAGATGGATTATTCTCTGAACTTCTAGTTCAGAATCATTTGATTTAGGATCCATATGAGAAAGTGATGAAGCATTCCATATTATTTTTTTTCCAAAATTGGGCTCTTATTCTCTCCCCCTAATTTTGGGAAAGTGCTTTCATCAAAATGACAATCTACAAATCGTGCAGTAAACATATCGCCAGTTAATGGCTCAAGATATTTAATTATTGAAGGAAATTCATAGCCAACATAAATTCCTAATCTCCTTTGAGGACCCATTTTAGTTCTTTGTGGTGGAGCAATAGGCACAATACCGCACAACCAAAAACTCTAAGATGAGAAATACTAGGCCCATGGCCAGAAGCTAATTGTAATGGAGAATAATCATGATAACTTACTGACCTTAAACGTATAAGAGATGTTGCATGTAATATTGCATAACCCCAAACTGTAGTAGGGAGATTTGTTCGCAAAATTAGCGGTCTTGCAATTAATTACAGACGTTTAATAAATGATTCTGTTAGATCATTTTGTGTATGAACATATGATACAGGATGTTCGACTTTTATTCCAATCGACATACAATAATCATTAAATGATTTGGATGTGAATTCCCCAGCATTATAAAGGCGAATTGATTTAATAGGATAATCGAAAAACTGTGCCCGTAATCTTATAATTTGAGCAAGTAACCTTGCAAATGCCATATTTCGTGAAGATAATAAGCATACATGTGACCACCTAGTTGAGACATCAATTGGAACCACAAAATATCTAAATGGTCCACATGGTGGATGAATTGGTCCGCAAATATCACATTGTATGCGCTCTAAAAATGATGGCGATTCTATTCCAACCTTACTTCTGGAAGGATTTATTATTAATTTTCCTTGCGAACAAGCAGCACAAAATAATTCATTATTTTGAAGAAACTGCTAGTTCTTCAATGGATGCCCATTTGAATTGTGAATAATTTTTCTCATCATTATCGAACCAGGATGACCCAGTCGATTATGCTAAATTTTATAAGTATCTGAATCTATAAACTTCTAGTTTATAGTTAAATTGACCTCAATCATATTAATAAATGTGTCGTATAAGCCACATGAAAGAGTATAAAATTTTTCAAGTATACATTTCTTACTTGAAATTATTTTTGTAACATAAAGATATTCTTTATTGTTCTCGCTCACAGTTTCAATATGATATCCATTTCTGCGAATATCTTTAAAACTTAATAAATTTCTCTGAGAATTCGGGGAAAATAATGCATTATTTATAATAAGTTTTGTTCCCCTTTGTAATATAATACTAGCTCTTCCGGAGCCTTCAATCATTTTCATTTGTCCCGATATTGTGTAACAACAGTTTCACCCCTTTTAAGAGTATTAATATCTTGCCTCTTTGAGAATAGTATGGGTGATGAAACTATCTACAATACATAAATTTGCTTCATTTTCCTTGAAGTCATATAATACCGGAAAAGAATTCATTTTCTTCATTGAAGAAATGAAAGATGTATTATTATTTACTCATAAATAAACATTGCATAAAAAGTACATTAAACAACAATAACAAAAACAAACCAATAATAATATAAAAATTATAATATATTAACTAAGCAAAATGTATGGAATAATTATTCATAGTTTTCCTTGCCACTGGTGCAGGGGAACAGAAAATCATCTATCTCCATATTGGGGATATCAATAGGGTCATTAGTTGGGGTATTATCATCCAATATAAAATTGGTTTCTGGTTCCACACATTTCTTGAGAGATGCTTGGTATAAGTTTACCAAATGTTTAGCGGTTCTGCAAGTTCTTGACCAATGACCAGTCATACCGCATCTATGGCATTTATTTTCATCATCTTAACTGTTTTTTCTTTTATCAAATCTTTCAATTTGATTATTCCACCTCTAGTGGTTATTTGTATTTTTTCACTTCGGGTGGAAATTATTGCTATTATTATTATTAACATGTTTCCACTTCTGGTGGAAATTGTTATTATTATATCCTCTACCACGCCCATTACAATGACCTCTACCTTGACCATGACCACAACCATTTCTGCGGCCGCATCCATTGAAATTATTATGAATTATCGCATTCACTTCAGGGAATGGATTTGTTCCGGTAGATCGTAATCCATGGTTTTTCAATAGGAGTTGGTTTCTCTATTCTGCTAGGAGAAGAGCAGTAATTAGTTCACTATATTTCTTATAATCTTTTGCTCTTTATTGTTCTCGTAACACCATATTATTCAAATGAAAAGTAGAATATGTCTTTTCCAATAAATCCTCATCAGGTATTTCCTTTCCACATAATCTTAATGTGGATGTAATTTGAAAAAGTTTAGAATTGTATCCACTAACAGATTTAAAATCTTGTAGCCTTAAGTTTATCCATTCATACTAGGCATTTGGTAGAGATATTTTCTTTAGGTGTTCAAACATCTCCTTTAATTGTTTCTAAAGATCTGCAGGATCTTTAACAGTCAAATATTCTGATTGAAGTGATTCATCAAGATGACGGCGGAGAAAAACTAGAGCCATTGCCTTATACTGAGGTCCAATATTATTATTTTTAGTAATAGTATTATTAAGACCCATTGATTCTAGATACATTTCTACATCCAGTACCCAAGTAAGATAATTATTTCCCGATGCATCAAGAGGAATAAATTCCAAACTTTTGATATTAGACATATTAAGAATTATAGGTATAATATATATTTATGGAAAATAAAATAAAATTATGCCTTACTTTGGATTTATTTGGTGATATCCTTGATTGATAGAGCAAGCTCGTGTTGATAACGTGTTAGAAATTAACTATATATGCAAGGATATTATAACAATAATAAGAGAAGGCAGAGAGAGAATTTGAGAGAATTATTTCTGAGATATATGAAATGAAGAAATTGAATTCCTATTTAGAGAGAAATCTAATGGTAAAAATGGTAAATAAGTAAAAAATATATTATATCAAATAATAATGACAGATAGAAAAGTAAAAAATATATCATATCAATAATTGATAACGTGGGCCTTAATAAATCAATAATTTAAAACATATCATATCAAATATTAATGACGTAGGCCCTAATACGTCAATAATTTAATATTTATTACTATTCTTGTTTTGGTTCAACTTTAATAATTTATTTGGTACTCTAGGAGTATTATTACTATTTTTTTTTTTTATGATTATAGGGTTTTGGTTTAACACATGTTTAAGAGAGTGGTATAGGCTTGGTTGAATGGTTGAGCCTTGAAGCTGTGATCATGAAGGTTGTAGGTTTGAGTCCACACTCGGGCGAGGTGGAATGAAGTTTTCCTTTATTATTGTAAGCCTATATTAGGTAATTTTTTTTGAAAAAAACAACTTATGTTTAAGAGATTTATATTGTCTTTGGTTTTATTTAATCATATTTTATGAATTTTTATGCTTGAACAATTTTTAAGTGCACTTTTTTCTAGCATGCCATTTTATGCTCTAGACAATCAAGACCCTTGGGCCTTGAGTGTGTCTTGCACCTTTGACTACTACGGATAGAAAATGTACTATATAATTTTTTTGAATCAGATTGTATTTTCTTAAATGTGAATGTGCCCTACTAGAGTCAGGATCTTGGCTCCGCCACTGACTTTAGTTCAATTCAGTTTAGCTATGTATTGTTATAAATTTACACTAAAATAAGTTCAGTTTAGTTCAACTCAGCTTTGAGAAGTTGAAAAGAATAGGACCTTAGCTTAATGGACAACGCAAGCTAAGTAAGTGGAATGAGAACAATTTTTTGAATTCACTAATTACATTTTTTAGGAGGGGTGCAAAGCTTTAACTATACTTAAGCCTCAAACAATATTATATCAACGAAAAACTTGTAATTATTAAATCAAAAAATTGTAACAAGTGAGGTGCAGAAAATCTTTGGGAGACTCATCCACCACAACTAGGTGTGCGACTGAAACAGGCTCCAAGAGCTTGATATGAGAGACTAACTAAATTTTTACTGAGGAAAGGTTATGTCAAAGGAAAAGCAGATACAACTCTGTTTATCAAAAGGAATCATCAAGATGCGTTGCTAGTTCAAATCTATATTGATGACATCATCTTTGGAGCAACAGATGAAAACCTATACAAAGAGTGCAGCTAGTAGATGAAGAAAGAGTTTGAAATGTCAATGATGGGAGAGCTTAATTTCTTTCTTGGTTTGCAAATCAAGCAAGGCAATGATGGGATCTTCATCAGCCAAGCTAAGTATGCCAAGGAAGTACTCAAGAAGTTTGACATGGATAAAGCCAAGCCAATGTCAACACCAATGGCCACTGATACAATTCTGAGTAAAGATGAGGAAGGTAAACCTGTAGAGAGTAAGCTCTATAGAGGTATTATTAGTTCTCTACTTTACCTAACTACTAGTAGGCCTAACATTCAATATGCTGTATGTTATTGCGCAAGATATCAAGTTGACCCTAGAGAATCTCATTTAGGTACTGTTAAGAGAATTGCCAAGTACTTGCTAGGCTCTATTAATACAGGTTTATTGTATCCAAGTAATGCAGACTTCACTCTGAGAGGATACACAGATGCTGACTATGGAAGAGACAAACTTGAAAGGAAAAGCACCACTAGAGGATGTCATTTCCTTAGTGATTGTCTAGTAATATGGTATAGCAAAAAGCAGACTTCGGTGGCTCTGAGTACAGGTAAGGCTGAGTACATGGCTGCAAGAAGTTATGTAGCACAACTGCTATGGATCAAGCAGCAATTGGAGGATTATGGTATAAAGTCCAAGTGTCTTAAAGTCATGTGTGACAACAAGAGTGCAATTGACCTATCCAAGAATCCAATTCCACATAGTAGGATGAAGGATTCCAACATTAGACATCACTTCATAAGGGATCATGTGCTAAAAGGAGAAGTCAAGCTCACATACATTCCCACTAAAGAATAACGAGCTGACATATTCACAAAGCCTATTGGAAAGGATCAATTCAACACTCTAAGAGAGCTAATCGAAATGTCCAATCCAATTTGAAGAAATTCATTTCCTGCTTACCTATCCTGGAGCTGACAAGAACCTAGGGCACACTTTGAGCTTCAGTAATTTAGGTTAAGTGTTTCTTCTTCGTGCTTGAATTTTGGACACGTCATTAAATTGCCACCGATTTCTTTTCAAATTCAAAACTCAAAGAAACGGTAGCAAGTTATAAAAAGTTCCATATTCAGTTGCAGTTATCTCATATATTTCTCTATCATTAATCCTATGGTAAACTCTGTTTAATCTTATCATTAAAATTATGACTATAGATTGTGAGTCATACACGTAAGCTTTGCAGGTCTTAGTGAAGAGTTTTTGGATATTTAAGGAGAAATTCAGAAAGAGGAAAGGTTACTTTACCAAAATTTCTTTCTGCAATCTTCTTCTCAAAATCCCCAAAATTCTTTATCTCTTTCAAAGCTATTCAAATGGCAAGCACATATGGAAGATCATCTGAACCCAATACTGAGGAAACCTTGTTCATAAGGGATGAAAAGGATTCATGCTGGATTATAACAAGAGATCATATTACTCAAGTAGCGATTGGTATCAACAAATAGGAGGATCTATTCATACCTGCAGGAACCAGATACATTCCAACTGGTTGGTGTTTTAGAGAAAAAGATGTAGTAAAGGAGCCAACAACTCTTGATATGCTCAGTTTCTCAAGCGATGAGTGCTTTGGGAAGTGGACACACCAACATAATCTTAGAGGGTTCTTTGAATTACTTAGTGGATGTTATGAGGAAGTTATAACAAGATTTTTCTATAGGATTCACATAGTTGAGGGCTTCAAGGATCTATTTACTACAACCATGATAGGGAGAAAGGTGTATGTAACCCCCAAGTTGATTGCTGGGTTATTGGGGATGAGAGAAAGAGGACTCAAGATGCGAGTTATAAGGGATGAAGAACATGTGTATATCCTTATTGATTATGAAGTCCCCTCTGACTACAAGGTTGGTGAACTGATAGCCTCTATGTTCGCTAAAGAAGGAAAGCAGGCGCATGAAATTGCTACAAAAGAGTTGCTCCCCAAGACTGCTTCTACATGAAGCTGCTCTAAGTTTAAAAGAGTCTATGTATATGCTCTAACTCATGGGATGTGCATTAACTGGCCCTTGGCAATTTTGCATAGGTTTTTGAAGGTGTCCAAGTACATGGTCCTTAGCCATCTTGTGATGGAGATTTGCTGGGCTAACTGGAAGGATGGGCTCAAAAAAGCAGGATCAATCTAATAGTGATTAAATCTAGAATTCTGAGAAATGCTTACTTTCATGTCTTAAGATGTAATGAGAAGCCAAATAACACTAAGTACATCAAGTTCAAAAAGGGAGAAGTTAAAGTAAAGGATCCTAAGACCATTATGCAAATGAGACCTATCAAGCCTAAAGAGGAGGATCATACTCTTAATGAGTTTATGGCCAAGGAGCTTGAGAGGATTACCAAGCTCAAAGCAGAGAAGGGAGAAGAGAAGGTAGAGAAGAAAGGAAGTAAGAAGGAGGTCAGGAAAGACTCCAAGAAGGATGTAAAGAAGGCTAGCTCAGTAAGCTCTAAGCCTGTAGTTGCCCTTGTTCCTAAAAAGACCAGATCTACCAAGGGAACTAAGGAAGAGAAGCTTAGAGAGCTAACTCCCAAGGAGGTTGAAGAAGAGAAGAAAGCTGAGGAAGAATTGAGAGAGGAGATGCCTCTAGTCAAAAGCAAGAAAAGGAAGAGTGAGGAAGCTCAGATAATGAGAAAAGGCTGAAGGATAGGAAGCTATATCAGTTCCAGTGCCTCAAGTAGGTCAGCCTCAGAAGAAGTTAATGATAAAGAAGCAAACTAGTGTAGTCCAGAATGTAGAGGAAGCTGAGAGACTGAAGGCTACTTAGAAAGAAAGGATTAAGAAAAGGTGAAAGATTTGGAAGCTGATATCAAAAGTAAAGATAAAGAAGCAGCAGTGAAGACTAAGGCTAACATTGAGAAAGTTATTGAATCCACAGTAGCCAGTCTAGCTGATAAAACTATCCCTGAAGTTGTGGAAGAAATGATAGGTGCCCTGGAAGGGATATAGAACTAGGAGGAGTAGGAGGATTGTGAGGTGTCGATGACGTGTGGGTATGCCTTGACGCCTGGGTCAGAGGCGGGGCCCATTGGCGATTGGCTGATTAATTTAGGCATGATAAAACATTTTCAGTTCAAGTTTGCACAAATAGCCAATTTTAATGAATAAAAGAATTGAGACCCACATCTCGATACAAATGATAGAGTCGCCACCCAAGTTTTCTACTTATGAAAGAGTTTTGGTACGGTTCCCATTGGGTGGGAGACTCATACCTATTGGATCAGAGATTCGGGTATCGGATGAGTCATTATTTCTCATTCAGTTGATTCAAAATTACATTCACAGCGTAAAACCATTTTTGTTTTCATCATTTGGGGAATTATCACAGAAATCTTTTTTTTCTACACTTTTTCACAATCGTTACATGCATTTATAGATTACAATAAGCACAAGCAAATAAATGGGGGAATAAAAATTACAACTGGGGGAAATGGGAGAATTACAAGAGAACCTATACATTTGTTCTAAGTTATAAAAAAAATAAATTCCCCTGCATCCACAAAGATTAGCATAGTTTATAGTACATCATAAGTGAGCATTTCAGTAGGAAAACTGTGATTATGTTAGTGGGGCGGTTTTACGATCGATAGTGCCTGGACAGCTTATAGGATCGGAGAGAAATAACTGGTGTTCGATGTATTTTGTTATGAAAACACATTTTAACTTTTGTGATGATTAAACAGATTATTAGTGAAAGTGATCGCTTGGCAAATGGTGAGTTGAATTGATTTTTAACCGAATTAAAATGAATTCTGGATTCTACCTGAGGCTGGAACCCGTACGAGTAGGCGAGACTCATACGACTACCATGGAGGACCGATATGGGTATGGTGTACCCGTATGGGTCATGTCTGGCCCAGGCAGAAGCTTTTTTGAGTTTAACTTGCAGATTAATGGATGAAAAATAAATTAAAAAATGAGATTTCCTTCCATATGAGTATAGCGCACCAATATAATATCTTAAAGATATAAGGTACCAATAAGGCTCATACGGGTTAGGACCAAACCCGAAATAGGAAATAAAAAGAGCAGATATAATAGAGGAGGCAGATAATAACAAAAATAAAATAACTGAAATGTGAGTCTCTTTGAAACTCATGAGCGTTACCTTTGCTGCATGAATCCACTTTGAGGTGATCCCTCTACTGTTGAGAGAGTCTAGCAAAAGTATATAAAATAGGACTATTTAGGCGAGTGTTTGTGTGGATAGAACCTCCCCTGAATCCTAATAAACAAAGCTAGGAATGAATAAAATGTGGACAAAACCTCAGAAGATGGGTTTTCTCCCAGTTTAATACCTACTATACCTCCACTATACCCTTTCTACACCTATAGAAACTGCTAGAATTTGTGTATAGTAAACTTACTATCTTGTAATATGAATTGTGTGTGTTAAAATGTTAAGAGAAGGGCCTTATTTATAGGGGAAAAGAGGTATGAACGCAATAAATTGCGTTCATGACCTGCCTTTTCCTGAAATACTAAAGGATTCCCTTCTAAAAGAGCCTATTTAGGTAACTAGAGGACCTGTACGGGTGGCCCTCCACCCGTACGGGTCCTAAGACCCATACAGGTCCTCCTAGGCGTATGGAAGTAATGGCCCACATAGGTCCGCCTATAGATCTGTACCACCAGGCAGCACCCATATAGGTCCCTAAGGACAGACTAGGTCTCCAAACTTTAGCCAAACTCAACTCTACAGCAGTAGGAACACCTCTGATGGATGACACTTGCAAGAGAGTGCATCATATAGCTCACATCATCATTTCGTGAGAAGGATCATTAAAATCCAATGCTCACAGACTGCCTCTCATAAGATCACTGTAGATACGGATCTATATGATCTCACGATGTTAGCATGGGTTTAGAAATTATACCTAAGGTGATGACATGGGCGAGTTCCTTTCTTGAGGTGAACTCCTTTCCCGGGGGTCCCTTTCTTGAGGTAGATGACTTTCCTTTGCTAATGCGTATCCCTTTCCTGAGGCGGATGACTTTCCTTGCTGCTGCATATCCCTTTCTTGAGGTGAATGACTTTCCTTTGCTGATGTGTATCCCTTTGTTGAGACGGATGACTTTCTTTACTGATGCTTATCCTTTTCTTAAGGCGGATAACTTTCCTTGCTGATGCGTATCCCTTTCTTGAGGCGGATGACTTTCCTTTACTGATGCATATCCTTTTCTTAAGGTGAATGACTTTTCTTACTAATGCGTATCCTTTTTCTAAGGCAAATGACTTTCCTTTACTGATGCGTATCCCTTTCTTGAGGCGGATGACTTGCTAATGCGTATCCCTTTCCTGAGGTTAGATGACTTTCCTTTGCTACTATGCATCCCTAGTGACTCAATTGGGGGAGGTGTGTATCCCTTTCTTTAGGCGGATTGACGTTCCTGACTGATGTACCCCTTTCCTAAGGCGGATTGACTTTCTTGACTAATGGTGTATCTCTTTCTTAAGGTGGATCGACTCTCTTGACTGATAGTGTATCCCTTTCCTAAGGTGGATCGACTCTTTTGACTAATGGTGTATCCCTTCCCTAAGGCAGATCGACTTTCCTGACTGATGGTGTATCCCTTTCCTGAGGAGGATCGACTCTCTTAACTGATATATCCCTTTCCTAAGGAGTATTGACTCTCCTGCTGGTGAATTTGAATAACCTGAAAAGAGATAATAATCAAACACCGAGTTAGTCATTGTACAAACAGACACATCTTTATTCTTAATTGACTTTTGTGAAAATAAAAATATTTTTGCCCCTTCAATTAAGAATAAAGTTGTGTGGATGAAATAAACTGAAAAACCAAGTGCGAGAAATGTTGGGTTTGGCCCGATTGCTGCTTGTTCCGCTACTGAGGAATGCCCCTAGGGGGGTGCTCCTAGGGTTTTTGATGATGGGGGTATGCCCCTTGACTGATTTCACTGCTGGGGAATGTCCCTACTTTAGGTGCCCCTAGGGCTTTTGATGATTGGGGTGTGCTCCTGGATTGGTTAATTCTGCTGTTGGGAAATGGGGGAATGCCCCTTGACTGGATGATTCTATTACTGGGAAATGGGGGGATGTCCCTTGTTTGGTAGGTCGATGCCCCTTCATTGACTCCGTTGTTGGGGAGTAATGTAATATCCTTTGAGTAGAAACTCTTCTGCTGAAGGAACTCTTTCCTGGTAAGATTTGTTTGCTGGTGAAGAACTGCTGTGCTAGGATGGACCTATACACAAAATTCATCTTTGTTAGTGATCAATTTGAAAATAGCTTACCTTAATTCTTGAATGACTTTTGTGAAAGCAAAAATATTTTTCCCCTTCAATCAAGGATCAAGGTGAGCATAGGGCTTGCCCCAAATATAACAGAAGTATAGGGTTGGGGAGGAGTGAGGTTGGCCCCAAACTCTTTCTGGTGCTTTCTAAAATACTGGCTCAAAAATTGGCCTATGAATGGTGAGAGAGGGCCTGTATGGGTGGCCAGGACCGTATAGGTGGGGTCCTTGAGAGTTAGGACCCGTACAGGTCCCCATCGGGGTTTCAAAAGGCTGATCAAACTCTTTGCATCCTGCCTTATACCAAATCTCTCCATTTGCATTTTCTGGCAATTTTCTTCCTAGAACCAATCAAAATGTATAAAAAGATCCGGAAGACTAGCTGTTTCTCCCTTAAACTCAAGGATTTACCCCCGATGGGTGATTCGGGGCTCCAAGAATGCCTGGTTTCCGTTAGGTATGCTTTTAACGAGGAGGACTCATTTTTGGGGCTCACTCCTACCTATAAAGTGCATCTAATCACTTTAGCTAATACCTACGCTTCAAAACTCCAGGTAATTTTGCCCCATTCTCCATTTTTCATTTTTGAACTCTTTGAGAATTGCTTAAATTTTGGCATGAATTAGGGTGTTTTAGACCTTGGAATAGAGCCTGACACATGTAACTTTAGTCTAGGATGCTTTTAGGGTAGTTTTGATTGAGCTTTGACTGAGTTTAGATGGTTTTGGATTGTTTGGGAATTTTTTATGTTGAGGACTATTTGTAGGGACCCATATAGGTAAGGGGGACCCGTACGAGTCCTATTCTAGTACGGGAGCAGATTATGGACCAGTATGGGTGGGGCCTACCTATACCGGTCCTGTCCTCAGGGACAGAATGCTGATTTCTATAATTCTTTTCTAATTTCTGGCATATCTACTGTATTTTAACCGTATTAAATTGTAATTCTATCTTTACAGCTTTAATAAAAAGACTGAAGGGGCCCTGAGCTTCTGTAAGAAATTATACGAGTAGATTCGTACTGCAGGGGACACCGAGTCGCTTGCCCATATTGATTCCTTTGGCTTTAGTGACGTTATCGGGGGCATTCCTCATGGTCTGAAGATACTGACCTCAGGGGCCATTTCAGCCTTAGCAGAGAGATGGTCGGAAATGACCTTCTATTTACCGATTGGGGAGGTTACTATCACTCCCTCAGATATGTGCGCTAGGACAGGATTAGAGTGGAACGGGGATATTGTCCACTTTGATGTTTATGCCGACAGGTGGCATTCTCAGCCCGAGGTGAAGGCTTACATTGCCTGATTACTTGGGCTTCATTCAAACGGGATGAACAAGCTCAAGTACGGGGACTTACATGCTTATAGGATCGGGCAGCCGAGTCTTATTGCGGCTGATAGGAGGGATCAGTACGCCCGGTCTTTCCTATTGACGTTTCTTACCACCGTCTTCTTTCTAGTCCATTCGAGCAACCTCAACTATAGTTTGCTCTCTGCTGTAGAGAATCTTGCTGCTGTACTAGGCAAGAACTGGTGCTGAGCCATTTTGGCATAATTATATTATAGATTAGATGTTGGGGCCCGGGGTGAGTAGTCTGAGCTCAAGATTTACCACCTGATACTATTGCTAAACCACAAACTGATCTCTTATGCTTTGTCCTTTCATTTAAATTGTGCTGTAACTAATCCGTATTTTGTTTTGCAGATTAGGTCCTTTGAGCACCGATTCATCCCTAGGCCGGATTTACCCATGTAGCCCGAGAGGCCGCATATTATATGCAGATGGATGGGGCTTTGGTAGGGCCAGCCCTTGACTAAAGTGCAATATAGAGATTTCCTACGCCAACTGGGTTCAGATCAGTTAAACTTCTTCCCTACTAAACCTACATTTTACATTTCAACAAAACCATTAGTAGTAACTGTATTTACAAGGTTGTGATACTTACAGTGCATTTGTTTTGTGCAGGTCATCCGAGACCTAAGGTAGAGATTGGATATGCATGGGGCTATTGAACGGATGCGGGTCGACGTTGATGACCACCGCTTTATCCTGGAGTCACCACTCTCTTACAAGTGGTGTTTCGGTGAGTGGGTCCGAGGGTGGAGGACCAGTGCGATGGTAGAGAGACCGATCCCTCCTCCGATCCTAGCAGGCATCTTCTGGACCCATTTTATACCGAGGATCGACCACAGGCTATACTTATAGGCGAGGGAGCTCAAGTGCTATCTATAGAGGGCTTGTATAGAGAGTTCATCGATTCCTCGCTTCTTCCTCCTTGCAAGAGGATCCACCATGCGGATGTCCCTCTTGAGTTCTACTAGAGCGACAATGAGGATAATGATGATGGCGATGATGAAGATGGACTGAGGGGCGACCGTGGGTGTCCATCCATAGTTCAGGGTACCGGGGGCCAGCTAGGTCCCCTACCCCTTCCTTTCAGGTATTTTCTTAACTCAACCATCGTGAATACTTTACTGTTTCCTGAAATTGGTTATGATCCTGAATATGTTCCTTTATTGCTACAGCCTTCCACTTTCATGTGAAAGAGACCTGTCGCTGCTACTACTACTGTCCCTGAGCCTCCAAAAAAGCGATCTCGTGCTTCTAGGTCTGTGAGAGAGGGGGTCCTCCGAGTTGAGATAGATACTTTATTCTGGCTCCTTGAGCATTCAGGGAAGCAAGTTTTCAAGGAGCTCGAGGAGTCGGTCTAGCCCATTATCTTCCCTCTATCGAGCTCTACCCATGTAAGGAATCCTTTGCTTTTAACCTTGTCCATTATAGTGATTGCTTAGAACGTCCTATCTTAATGTGACCTTTTCCTTTTAGGTGACCATCTCTGAGGCTGAGAGGATTGCTGGGGGCTACTTCACTGTACGAGATCTACTACTGGCCTAGGATGCACTAGCCTCGGTAAGTTTTTATTACCTGCAAAATTTAACAAACTATACATGATGCAAGCTATGACATTCATGTATGTATACTGATCTTATGATTCAATTGCAGACTCTATTGGCCATAGAGTGTAGCAAGTCTGCTTGGGACTTAGATGCTTCTAAGGAGAGAGCCAGATTCTTAGAGGAGCAGCTGTGGGCAGCCATTATTAAGGCTAACCAGGCTAGGGCCAAGACTCGTCAGGGGAGGGCCGAGATCGAGATGCTGAGGGGTTAGTTGGAGTGGATGACTAAGGATCGGTAGATGTCAAATCCTTCTGATGCTGAGTCCGAGGATGATCTTTCTGCATACTGTATGACTTAGAGGGGTGGAGACTATCATGGTGAGGGAGCGGATATTGCTAAGGCTGCTGTAGGGATATCAAAGACTAGGTCCCCTGCCTAGCTAGCTGCTGATACAGTGAAGTTGAGGATCACATGACGATAGATGTGGATTATCTACTAGCAGATACATAGGATCAAATTCTAGAGGGTCGCTAGGGACAACATCCCCCGGCAGCTTAGATTATGATTACTTTCTGAATTGTTGATACTTTTTGGCCCTGCATGGCTTGTTTTGCATGTAGACTTTGGATTGATACTTTTGGGCCCTGCGTGGCTTGTTTTGGATGTAGACTTTGGATTGGTACTTTTGAGATTTAACTTTTATGCATGCAAATTTTTCTTGAACCGAGATCATTGAGTGTTGCTGTTTTGCGAACCCATATTACTTCTATCCGGTGATTTCGTAGCGAGGGGATCTAGTGAAGTTCTAACTTTTGCATAGGCCATTTGATGTGAGATGACCTATCGAACTTTTATTTTTCTTTCTTTTTATCCTAATTTTTTCCTGAACTATCCTTGACGGCTTAGTCCAGTGGACTTTTTCTTTTTTAGCTTTAACTTTTTCCTAGACCACCCTTTTGGGTATTCAACCTAGCAAGCTTTTTCTTTGTTTTTACCTTAATTTTTACCGAGACTGCCCTTTCAGGTTTTCAATCCCGTAGGCTTCTTTTCCTTTTGATTCGTCTTAACTTTTGCCTGGACCGCCCTTTTGGGTTTTCAACCCAATAGACTGTCTTAATTGTTTCCTGAATTTTCCTTGACAACTCAATCCAATAGACTTTTTTGAATTTATGTACGCCTGATTTCTTTGGTACTTTTAGCTCTATTGGATTACATGAATAATGAAAGGAATAATAATGATGCTCAACATGTAGAGAAAAATTGTTGTTCACACGCCTGGGCTTATTTTGCCTAGAGACATGCATGCATTCATAAGACCAAGATTCTTAGCAAAATAATAATATGTTCATTGATGAAATTAATTTGAGTATGTAGGCAATGATAACAATTTTCAATGGTTAACCCCTACTTCCTACTGGTCTTTTGCAGATTTTCCAGAAAACAACTGACATTTTTCACTCGATCCCCTTACTTTTCCCTAAGCCGCCCTTTTCAGGTTTTCAACTTAATGAGCTTTATTGTGTTGGAGTGCGTTAATTTTTGCCTGACCGGTTTGCAGAATTCCGATCAGTGGGCTGCACCCTAATTTTTTCCCCGAGCAATAGAGGACCACTCGTCGGGTGATTTATCTTTATTTCTTTTATTCTTTGTGCTGCTTTTTTTATGATTTAATTCTTTTGACCTAGACATTATAATGCTTAAGCCTATCTTGATTTACTGGATTCACGAACTCATTTCCATCCATATCCGTAAGCTTGATTCCTCCTTTGCCAATTTCTTAACTACAAATGGTCCTTCTCAATTAGGCCTAAATTTGCCCCTAGCGTCAGTGTTGACTTGATGTAGCTACTTGAAGACCAGATCATCCGCTTTGAAATGTTATTTTGGGTATCTGACTCTACTATTGTAAGCTCGAGCCATGCACTGCTGGTACATCTATCGATGGTCAAGTGCTTGAGTCGCTTTCAATCTATTGCATTTAACTACTTATATCTAGCCATTCCCCAATCAGACTCTCTTAACTAACCTTTGAGTGCCACTCTTAGAGATCTTACTTCTATTTCAATCAGTAATACAACTTTCATTCCATATACCGAGGAGAATGGTGTTTGATCAGTGGGAGTTCTTATACTGGTTCTATACCCTCAAATCATAAAAGGAAGTTTATCAGCCCAGTCCCCGCCTTTGATAAGATCTTTTTGATTGACTTATTAGCATTAATGATCAGCTTCCCGTTAGAGTTTCTGAAGGATTTTGGGCTTTTTTTTGACACAAGATGTTCTTTCCATCTTTCATAACTAGAGCCAGCCTACTGTTGATGCTCTCATGAGTCTTCTTGTTCTTATTTGATGATGTGTACCCTCGTACCCTTTTTCCCCTTCGTGAAGAAAGATGGACTAAGATTTGACGATATCATGTTTGCTAAGCATTTTTATTATCTCTCTTTTATTTGGTGATAGGTTATAACCACTGGATATTTATACCATTGCGATGTATTCAAAGTCAACTTCTTTAATGAATATGATGATATTTTCAAGAATGTTGTTGTTATGAGTGCATGGTGTCACTAGAATGGAATACTCGAGTGAAATGTCAATGAAAGATGCATCAATTTACTCATGACATGCTTTAAGAAGTACTGATGCTACAACTTATCCATGATATGCCTTATAAGTGGCATTATTTGCATCAAAAATATTTGCAACATTAAAAATTACACCATTTGAATCATCCTTCACAAGTGGAAGGCCTTGTTGATCAACTTTGGCAATACTGAAAGCTGAATTGGTATCTCCGATGTGCAGGTTTACATGTGCTTCTTTGGCTACTGCTCTTGCTAAGTTTTTGATAGCCTTGCTAATTGGATTTCCCTTCTCACTTCCCTTCCAATCCTTTCTCATAAGTACTGCTAGTGCCTTGGTGATGGACTCAATTGCTTCTTTCATTTTATGTTCTTCATCATTCCCACATACTTTTATAGAAACTAAGGTTTCAATCAAGTAGCCTTTCTTGAAATCATATATATCATTTAAGATCTCAAAACCATTGACCTTCTTGACCCTTACTTTGACAGGTTCCTCATCATATGTGAATACCTTTTGCTTGCCCTCAGCCCCTATCATAAGGTAGGGTTGGGGTTTAGACTTCTTAGCACCTGAGCGGTTCCCTAAACCAAGTCTGAATGGCCATGGAAGAGGCAAAATGGGCTCCACCATTCCCTGCAGATTCTTTCCGAGCCCCTTACCTTTCACATAACCCTGGTTCATCATGGTCTTTTCAATTTTAAGAGATCTATACCCTCTAATTGAAAACTTTATACCCTGGTGAGCTACGGCCACCCTAGATTCCTTTTCTTCGAACTCTATAGCTGCTATAACAGATGGTTCATCAGCTTCAATGGTTACTAGCTTGCCATTATGGATGACCTTAACTTTCTGATGGACTGTGTAAGGGATGGCTCCTAATGCATGGAGCTAAGGTTGACCCAATAATAATAAGTAGGTGACAGGAATGTCGAGGACAGTGAATAAGACTTTAGATTTCACTCCCCCAACTGTAACTTTAGCTTTAAACACCCCAATGACAATTCTCTTTATATCATCTGTATTGGATTTCTCCAACATGGATTCATCCAGCCCTATGTGAGGAAGGATCTTGACAAGGCAAAGATTAATGGTGGAGCCATCATCTACCATAACACGTAGGATAGACCAATCAAAGATTTGCACCGTGATGAAAAGTGCCTTGTTATGCTTGTTCCCTTCGGCCGAAAGGTCTGATGGATAGAACTTGATGGGTTTCACTTAATCGGGAGGAGATCCCCTAATAACTAAAAAATTTCAACCAAAGTGGTATATGGTGAAGTCTCCATACTTAATAACTTTTCTATCAGACTCTTGCGATGATCTTCAGAGTCAATGAGGGCTGCCAAATACTATACTTAGCAGGTGTAACTTGTAACTGCTGGATGTGCGATGTTACTTTTAAATCCCTCTTTTCATTACTAACCAAGGTTTGAGTTTCAATAGTAAGCATGAAGATTGGACCCTGATTGGTATTTGGAATGACCTGGATATCTACATCTCTGGCCCTTCTTCTTTTTACCAGGAGGAATCCTTCCACTTCGGGTAAAATACAACACCCCATTTTTCATGTAACTTCTCCCTTCGGAAGTTTCCACCAAAAGGTTGGCCCTTCGAGCTCATCATTCTCCAATATATAAGCATTAATATCAATTGGATCTGGTTGAACCAATATAGCCTCCTAATCATGAGTTCCTTCTAACTCAAATGCATCGATGTCAATGGGGAACGGTTCATTAAGTAAGGCCACTATTGAGTGAACCATAGGATTAGCTTACAAGGTCGTATTAAAGACATGGTAGAAGGGTAACCCTGACTCAACAGTTGCAACTGGTTTCTCAAAATTGGGCAGGGGATTATTAATGGTGTTGGGCTTAAGCTCAGGCTCATGAATCTTCTTTTCTTTAATCAAACCACGAATAGCCTCAAGCAGATCTCTACATGCACCAGTGCGTTGACCCTTACTGACGTGATAAGCATAAAATTGATCCCTATCTTTAGGTTTGGGCGGGATATAAGGCTTGATGCTATGAAGAAGACCAAGTGCCCTCAACTTAGTGAAGATGGCAAGTAGAGATGCTTTCCAAGGGGAAATGCCATCTTTGATGGTACGGACTGCAGCCATTTCTTCTTGCACTATTGCTGTTTTAGGATTAGAGCTAGACTTTGACTTAGAAGTCCGAGTTGGGGCTGAAGGTCGTTCTTTTTGAACCAAGGTTTGGCCGGCACACTCGCCTTCTCTAATTCCTCAATTCTTTCCCATTTCTCAGCTTTTTCAAAGACCTCAACATAGCTAGAGAATTTATCCATACTAAGAACCTTATGATATGTAGGCAGGGTAACATCCATTAACTTTACAATCATCTCAAGGGGACTTGTCTATCTTTCAATAAAACTCGAGTGGCCATCCATCTCTTGAAATAGGGCTTGAATTTCTCATTGGGCCTGCTTGATTGTCTTCAAATTCTGGATGGTAGTTTTAATAGTGGCATTGAAACCATACTAATCAATAAAAGCCTCAGATAAAGCTTTCTATTCTCTGGTCACCTCATCTGATAGAGTATTGTACCACTCGATAACAGTACCTTCTAGGGTGCAAGGAACATTTCGGCTAGGACTTTATAACATAATTCTCTGATTCTCATAACCCTCTAATAGGTGGTGATGTGATATTGAGATGGACCAGTTCCCTTATACTTTGCTATGCTAGGCATACTAAAGTTTTTGGGAACCTAATCCTCCTCTCTAGCGGTTTGATCTGATAATGATGATGGCTAGGAGCCGAGATTGGTAGTAAGCAATTTCTGTAGTAGATCACCCAATTCCATGGACAAGGATGATCCCTCCGATTGATTAATCGCACCAAAGGGTAAACCTGTTGATTGAGGAAAGGTCATCCCCTTAAATGTGACCATAAAATTAGGGGTTGGGCCAGATGCCTCAAACTGAAATGGAGGTGATACAAACCCTTGACTAGACTGAGTAAATTAACTGACAGCTGGTGGAACCACTGTACCCACTAACTAGAATGACTGGCTAATTGAACTAAATAGACCCAAAGAACCTAACTGAACAAACTCACTGGAAGAATCCTCTTGAATCAGCATAGGTGGCAATTGAAATTGAGTGAATGTATTATGTGTAACTCTCGATACTTGCTCATTAACCACTGCATTCATTGTTGGATCACTGACATGTGCGCTATGAGAAGCATTGATCATTCTCTCTTCAGCCATGATTACCCTAATGGAAGCTAACATCTTATCATTGATTCGATCCAATAACTAATCACTTCCCAAGTACTGAGAGACGGCATTCACAATCTCCGACCTAATCTTGGCTCTTGACGCATATGCCTCCTCACCAGTAGCAACATTCTCAACCTCAACATCAATTTAGCCCTCTGAAGTCAAGATATGAGACATTTCATTAGGATGATAGGCAGAAGGATCAACCGAACTAAATTGACTACTAGATGAAATACCTATAGATGGAGGTGGAGCAACCTTTAACTAAGCTGAAAGAGGAGGAGAAGGAGGAGGAGGAGGAGCTAAAATTTGAGTCAAGCGAACCTGAGAATGTTGCCAAGTTTTAACCCTTTAAGCTTTGGCTGAGGTGGTAACCAAAAGATTAGTACATGCATGGGATGCATTATGCATGCTCAAACTATAACGATGCATGGTTGGGTTAATTACAGGGGAATGTAACACAACACATGTAAATCCGTCCTTATTTCTTCGACCAGTTTTGAGGGTATTCTTCCTTAGTCTAATCTCATGCAGAAATGGGTACTTAGAAGGTAAAATTCTAAGGCTTTTAATAAGAATGGCATAGGGATATATCGAAAGTTTGATGTAGAAGGTTCCCATCTCATCCAGCCTCTTTTAGAGGGAGATGGCATTGACTGCTCCACCCACTAGAGTGTCCCCTATTCCTGGCGGGCATGGGTAACACCTTTACAAGTGTTGCAAAAATAATAGGGCACCTTAACCTAGCGCTAGAAGAAGAGCGCATCTAACATTTTGGTAAGAAGATAAAGTGTGATAATTTTCCCAAATGATGAAAAAGAAAATGGGTTGAATCAAGTAAATAATATTTGGTGCTCATCTTAATCTTGTAAGCTTTCAAAACAAACCAACATTTTTCAAGTTAAAAGATTATTTCCCTAGCAGAGTCACCATTGTGAGGTGTCGATGACATGTGAGTCTCCCTTGGTGCCTGGGTGAGAGGCGAGGCCCATTGGGGGTTGGTTGATTATTTTAGGCATGACAAAACATTTTTAGTTCAAGTTTATACAAATAGCCAATTTTAATGAATAAAAGAATCGATAACCAAATCTCGATACAAATGACAGAGTCGCCACCCAAGTTGTCTACTTTGGAAAGAGTTTTAGTACAATTCCCATTGGGTGGGAGACTCATACCAATTAGATCAGAGATTTGGCTATCAGATGAGTCACTTATTTCTCATTCAATTGATTCAAAATTAAATTCACCGCATAAAACCGTTTTTGTTTTCTTCATTTGGGGAATTATCACAGAAATCCTATTTTTCTACACTCTTTCACACTCGTTACATGCGTTTATAGATTACAATAAAGTACAAGCAATAAATGGGGGAATAAAAATTACATCGGGGGAAAATGGAGGAATTGCAAGAGAACCTATACATTTGTTCTAAGTTATAAAATAAAATAAAATAAAAATATATTCCCCCGCATCCACAAAGATTAGCACAGTTCATACCACATCATAATTCAACATTTCAGTAGGGAAAATGTGATTGTGTTAGCTGGGCGGTTTTACAATCGATAGTGCCCGGGCGGCTTCTGGGATCGGAGAGAAATAACTGGTCTTCAACATATTTTATTATGAAAACACATTTTAACTTTTGTGATGATTTACCAGATTATTAGTGAAAGTGATCGCATGGTAAATAGTGAGTTAGATTGATTTTTAACTTAATTAAAATGGATTCTAGATTTTGCTTGGGGCTGGTACTCGTATGGGTGGGTGGGACCCATACGGCTATAGGGAGGATCAGTACGGGTATGGTGTACCAGTACGGGTCCTGAGTGGTCCAAGCAGAAGCTTTGTTTAGTTTAACTTGCAGATTGAGATTTCCTTCTATATGAGTATAGCGCACCAATTTAATATCTTAAAGATACACGGTGCCAACAAGGGTCATACGGGTTAGGACCCAACCCAAAACAAGAAATAAAAAGAGTAGATATAATAGAGGAGGCAAAGAATAACAATAATATAATAACTGAAATGAGAGTCACTTTGAAACTCAAGAGCTTTACCTTTACGGAGTGAATCCACTTTGAGGTGATCCCTTTACTATTGAGAGTCTAGCCAAAGTAGATAAAACAAGACTATTTAGGCGAGTGTTTGTGTGGACAGAATCTCGCCTAAATCCTAATAAACGAAGCTAGGAATAAATAAAATGTGGACAAAACCTTAGAAGATGGGATTTCTCTCTATTTTATACCTCCTATACCTCCACTATACCCTTTCTATACCTATAGAAACGGCTAGAATTTGTGTATAGTATACTTAATATCTTGTAATATGGATTGTGTGTGTTAAAATATGAAGAGAAGGGCCCTATTTATAGGGGAAAGCAGGTATGAATGCAATAAATCACGTTTATGACCTGCCTTTTCTCGAAATAGGAAAGGATTCCCTTCCAAAAGAGCCTGTTTAAGCAATAAGTGGACCCGTATGGGTAGGGCCCCAATTGGACCCATACGGATTCCCCTAGGTGAATCAAAGGAATGACTCATAAGGGTCAGCCAGTGGATCCATATCACGAGGTAGCACCTATACGGGTCCCTAAGCGTAGACTAGGTCTCCGAACTTTGGCAAAACTCAACTCTGTAGCTGTGGGAACACCTCTGATGGAGAACACCTGCAAGAGAATGCATCATATAGCTCTCATCATCATTTTGTGAGAAGGATCTTCAAAATGTTGTGCTCACAGACTGCCCTTTATGGGATCACTATAGATACGGATCTATATGATCTCGCGATGTAAGAGAGGGTTTAGAAATTATACCTGAGGTGATGACATGGGTGAGTTCCTTTCTTGAGGTGAACTCCTTTCTTGGGGGTCCCATTCTTGAGACGGATGCCTTTCCTTTGCTGATGTAACCCTTTCTTGAGATGGATGACTTTCCTTGCTTATGCGTATCCCTTTCCTAAGGCGGATGACTTTCCTTTCCTGATGCGTATCCCTTTCTTGAGGCGGATGACTTTCCTTGCTAATGCGTATCCTTTTCTTGAGGCGGATGACTTTCCTTACTGATGCATATCCCTTACTTGAGGTGGATGGCTTTCCTTTGCGGATGCGCATCCTTTTCTTAAGGCGGATGACTTTTCTTGCTAATGCGTATCCCTTCCCTAAGGCGGCTGACTTTCCTTTGCTAATGTGCATCCCTTTCCTAAAGAGGATGACTTTTCTTACTGATGCGTATCCCTTTCTTGAGTGGATTACTTTCCTTTGCTACTATGCATCCCTAGTGACTCACCTAGGGGAAGTGTGTATCCCTTTCTTAAGGCGGATTGACTTTTCTAATTGATGTATCCCTTTCCTAAGGCGGATCGACTTTCCTGACTAATGCATTCCTTTCCTAAGGCAGATCGACTTTCCTGACTAATGGTGTATCCCTCTCTTAAGGTGGATCGACTCTCCTGACTGATGGTGTATCCATTTCCTATGATGGATCTCTCTTGACTAATGGTTTATCCCTTTCCAAAGGCGGATCGACTCTCCTGACTGATGGTGTCTCCCTTTCCTAAGGCGGATCGACTCTCCTGACTGATGTATCCCTTTCCTAAGGTAGATCGACTCTCCTGCTGGTGAATTTGAATAACCTGAAAAGAGACAACAATAGAACACCAAGTTAGTCATTGTCCAAATAGACACATCTTTATTCTTAATTGACTTTTATGAAAATAAAAATATTTTTGCCCCTTTAATTAAGAATAAAGATGTGTAGATGAAATAAACTCAAAAACCAAGTGCAGAAATGTTGAGTTTGGCCCGATTGCTGATTGTTCTACTGTTGGGGAATGCCCCTAGGGGGGTGCCCCTAGGGTTTTTATGATGGGGGTATGCCCCTTAACTGATTTCACTGCTAGGGACTATCCCTACTTTGGGTGCCCCTAGGGCTTTTGATGATGGGAGTGTGCCCTTAGATTACTGGGAAATAGGGGGATGCCTCTTGACTGGATGATTCTGCTACTGGGAAATGGGGTGCTGCCCCTTGGTTGGTGGGTTGATGCCCCTTCATTGACTCCGCTATTGAGGAGTGAAGTAATATCCTTTGAGTAGAACCTCTTCTTTTGGGGGAACTCTTTCCTAGTAAGATTTGTTTTCTGGAGAAGAATTCTTGTGTTAGGATGGACCTGTACACAAAAATCATCTTTGTTAGTGATCAATTCGAAAATAGCTTACCTTGATTCTTGATTGACTTTTGTAAGAACAAAAATATTTTTGCCCCTTCAATCAAGGATCAAGGTGATTATGCTAGCGTGGTGGTTTTATGATCGATAGTGCCCGGGTGGCTTCTAGGATCGAAGAGAAATAGCTGGTCTTTAACGTATTTTGCTTTAAAAACACATTTTAACTTTTGTGATGATTTACCATATTATTATTGAAAGTGATTGCATGGCAAATGGTGAGTTGGATTGATTTTTAACTAAATTAAAATGGATTCTGGATTCTGCCTGGGGCTGATACCCCGTACGGGTGGGTGGGACCCGTATGGCTACTAGGGAGGATAGGTACGGGTATGGTGTACCAGTATGGGTCCTGTCTGGTCCAGGTAGAAACTTTGTTCAGTTTAGCTTGCGGATTAATGGATGAAAAATAAATTAAAAATGGGATTTCCTTCCGTATGAGTATGGCACACCAATTTAATATCTTAAGGATACAAGGTGCCAACAAGGCTCATATGGGTTAGGACCCAACCAAAAACAGGAAATAAAAAAGAGCAGATATAATAGAGGAGGTAGAGAATAACAACAATAAAATAACTAAAATTTGAGTCTCTTTGAAACTCAAGAGCGTTACCTTTGCAGTGTGAATCCACTTTGAGGCGATCCCTTTACTGTTGAGAGAGGCTAGCCAAAGTAGATGAAATAGGACTATTTAGGCAACTGTTTGTGTGGATAGAACCTCCCCTAAATCCTAATAACGAAGCTAAGAATGAATAAAATGTGGATAAAATCTCAGAATCCCTATTTTATATCTCGTATACCTCCACTATAACATTTCTATACCTATAAAAACTATTAGAATTTGTGTATAGTGTACTTACTATCTTATAATATGAATTGTGTGTTAAATATGAAGAGAAGGGCCCTATTTATAGGGGAAAGGAGGTATGAATGTAATAAATAGCGTTCATGACCTGCCTTTTCCCGAAATAGAAAAGGATTCCCTTCCAAAAGAGCCTGTTTAGGCAACAAGAGAACACATATAGGTGGGACCCCACCTGTACGGGTCTTGGGGGACCCGTATGGGTCACCCCTAGGCGTATGGAAGGAATGCCCCGTATGGATCCGCTAGTGGATCTGTACCACCAGGCAGCACCCTGAGTGGATCCCTAAGGGCAGACTAGGTCTCTAAACTTTAGTCAAACTCAACACTGCAGTAGTAGGAACACCTCTGATGGATAACACATGCAAGAGAATGCATCATATAGCCCTTATCATCGTTTCGTGAGAAGGATCATTAAAATCCAATGCTCACAAGGATGAAGAAGTAGAAGTTGTTGAGATAGTAGAGTTTGATATTAATGAAGACCAGCAGGTCAGTTTGACTACTGATGAAGCTAAGGAAGAAAGGAAGGAGAGGAAGAGAGGGTTGCTTAAGAGAATGAGGATTATCATTGATGAAGATGAAGAAGATTTAGAGGACAAGGATGAGGAGGAAGTAGTAGTAGTTGAGCAGGGATCTCAGCTGAATGAGCAATCTCTAGCTCAGGTCAGCTAGTCCACTGTTGAAGGTGTTGTAGAAGAGAAAGAAGAAAACCAAGAAGAGCCATTCCTTTTCCTAAATCTTTCCACTGAAACACCCTTAACCTTCTCCCATATCTGCCCAACCTTAACCTAAAACCCAAATACCATCCACATCCACCTCTAATTAACCAAACACCTCTCATTCCGACCAAACATCCTTCATTCCCCTACTTTCACCTGTTGGGTCTCCTGTGCCTGAACCATTGCTCTTGAAGGGACCAGTTATAAGAGCTCCTCCAGTTATTAAGGAGATTCCAGAACCATGACAACCACAACAATAACCACCTCAACAACCTTAACCCCAATTCAACCACCAGGATGAGCTATTAGGAGATATAAGGAGGATAGGAAGAGCTATATTTCCAGGACTTAGGATAGATGCTGAAATAGATGCCAAAATTGCTAAATCTTTACTATCTGAGGAGGTCCTAAGGAGACTTGCAAAGGCTGTTGAGCCAGTGCAAGGGTTTATACAAGCAATTGAGGAAATAAAGGCTCATTTTAAGTTTATACCTACCCAATATTCTTTGGTAAAGGCTATAGTATCCACTACTTCTCCTATTTTGACACTTGTAGGTAAGCAGGCTAGGCTATTGAAGTTAGAGGTTGCTGAGATTGAGAAGCAATGCAAAAAATCTATGAAAGCAACTACAGAGTTCTGAAAGAAGAGAGGGATTTTAGAAACACAATGATAGACAAATTCAATCCATTGCTAGAAGCAATGCAAGCAGTTCTGAATGGTTATAGTATCTTGAGCAAAGAGAGTGATGAGAACACATCTCATTTGCATGCTGTTATAAATGCTGTTAATGTGCTGATCATAGTGGTCTCCACTCAAGGTAACTCAAATATGCTGACTCAGATGAGAGGAGATATTTTAAAAGGAGTTAAGGACTCAGAGGGAGAAGTCCTAAAGGCATTGACGAGGCTCAATATATCTGATGCTCTAAATAGTGACATTGTAATGGCAGAAGTTAAACAAGAACCATTGCTTCATAAGAAACTTGGTCACATTCATAATCAAATTAAAAATGTTCATGCGGATATCATTAACGATGGTCAAGCAATTGAGCAGATTCATGAGCAGGTATCTACTCATATAAGAAGCACTCCCATGCTAGAGCGGATCCTTAGAGAAAATACTCAAGCTAAGGCTCTGGCCAGTCTCACCTAGATATCCAAGGAAGTACCTAATGCTCAGTACTAGGTCAATCAATCTTAGTCTCACGCCTTGATTGGTCTCTTTGCTTTTCTCAGAGAACAAGATGCTATTTCTAAGAGATATATGAGTTGCTAGTGCAGAATTTTTCTTCCATAATCTATTGCAAGCTCAAGAACTTTGAAGCTTCTCTAAGCTCATTTAATCATCAAGCCCAAGTCATTTTGGATGCAATGGCAATGGGGGAGAAGGATCATGAGAAGCATGAATGAGAGGAGAAAGAGAGAGATCAGAGGGTAGTTGAATTTTCTTGTGAATTATCCAAGGATCTAGAGCGCATTCAACGATAATATGTTGAGACTCATAAAAGGAAAGGGAAGGAGATCACGTTTCCCAAGGAAGAGAAGTCAAGATAGGATCGGTAGGCATTTGAGGAAAGAAGAGAAAACCTTGGAGGACCACTAGTGCCTAAGTAGAATAGAATTTTTGTAATCTGTTGCGCTAATTGTAAAACTTAAAATAGATTAACTCTTCGTTGTCTCTATTCAAGTTTTTTTTTCATATATATAAAGATTACTTATTCTATTCTAAGTTAAGATCTTCTTAACTTCTTCTATTTTCTGCTATATATATGTGTGTTGATTATCCTGTAGAAATATGAGAAGTACTCAGGAATGCTAAACTTTGAAGATTTCAAGGATTATGGAGGAGTTAGCATTCACTTTGAGTTAAATGAAGATGCTGAACAAAGTCATATCAAGCATAAGTATAAAGTATCTCTGATCTAGATATCTTATTGATTTAATTCTCGCTCAGCTAATTGCCATTGATCAAAATTGGGGAGATTGTTGAACCAAGCACAAGGTTGGACTGACTCAGTGGATGACTTAGTAGTGCTTAAGTTTTAATCATAACAATTAAGTTCAATTTGAGTTAATTAAATCAATAATGATGTTAAAATAAATAGTCTATGGTTGTATGTGGGTAAGTATATTCAAGGGTAGAATTTTATGTCTCCACTGACCTAGCGATTTAGTTTAACTCTGAGTCATTCTGGGCTGAGTATGTACTTTAGTGGCTGACTAAATACTATTCACTCAGCGCTTGATATTTAGATTTAGCTTCAACTGAGTATATCGGTTTTATCTTTTCGCTGAGTTACTTTATGTCTGTCAAAGGTACTAACTTTACCATTTAAAGAAAATTGGGATCTTTGCTTTTAGTGTTGCTTTATGGAGAACATTAATAAGACAAAGACAAAAAGAATTAATGTCTTAACAAGATTCCGGTTAATGAAGAAAATGACAAAGTCTTCCAGATTCAAGCTGCAAAAAGTCATTTATCAAATTGGGAAATTCTGCAGATCAATAACATAGTATCGCGAGCTCTGCAAAATGTCAGATTATCATAAGGAAAGGGAAAGTGACACAAAGCAAGTCAGTGCGAGTTCTCTGTAATGGAAGACTGGCATCAAACGACAAAGGATTCAAATTAAAGCTCGAATTTCAATCTGTCTCTAACGGATTGATTTATATCTTACAATAGTGTGGTTCTATCTCTTAACGGATTGATTTAAAGAAGCAATTGGTGGATAGATGAGCTGTCAATTTCAGAAGAGGCCAAAGCAAGTTCAATGGCTACTTTCTTAATCCCACTATAAAAGGAGCAAGAAGGCAAGTGTTAGAACTTGGTGATTACACCTAAATTTTGAAGAAGAAAAACTCTGTCATTTTACAAGCTTTAAAGAAGTTCAATCAAGAAAAGCTCTACTCAGTGAAGAATCTGCTTTGAACAAGAGAGAATAGATTAGATCACTTGAAGTGTGATATCAGATCATCTGTAACTGGATCAAAGTTTCTATAAGTTGACTCCAGTATTTTTTAGGAATTATTGAGGTTGCTGGTAATAGAGGGTATTCTACTCAGCGGGTGAGCGATTACAGGTTGGAGGTTACTTTCTGTAGTTGGGAAAATTTGTGAAAGGCTTCTCCGCCTAGGGTAAAGGAGTTGAGATTAGTGAATTAAAGCCAAGACACTCTCTTGGGACTGGATGTAAGCACAGGTTGCCGAACCAGTATAAAAATCTCTTTATCCTCATTTTGAAGTCTTTTTATATTTCACTCAGCCAGCGGAGCTCTTCAAATCCATTCACCCCCCCTCCGACTCTTTGAGTGTAAGCATGGGGACAAACACATGCATCTTGCTTCGGCCTATTTCAGCAAAACTTATATTCTCTCTTTAATCACCATTAATGGAAGAAAGAAGAAGATAGGTCAGGTAGCTTTTAAAATCGTAGAGAAAATAAGAGGGATAGTAGTAGTGAAAAGGAGAGCAACGAAGATTCTAAGAACAGTTTTATTGTTGCAAAGAGATTTGCAAGATTTTGATTCTGGCTTTGTCTAATTTTGGTCGAATGAACTTTCTTCTGTTTCCCCTATAAATATATTTAGTTTTCTTTTTCATTCTCTATTAACTCAACGCATGCAATGTTTGCTCTTGACATTAGGATAATAGTTATAAGAACTTGGCGAGTGTCGAATTGATCAAATTTAATAAAGTTGCTAACATTTGTGATAGGTGAAGCAAGGTCGATCCTATAGGGAGTGAATTAACTTCATAAAATTCATTTTGTTGAATAAAATGCTGAAAAGTAAAAAAGGGGGGTTTTGAAGGTTGATGGTTGATAAAAACAAAAAAAAACTGCAAATAAAAAATAAGTTTGATAAAAATAATATATGAAAAGCATTCAATCAAAGGCTTAATTCATATTCCCGTTCTTACACTCGATCCTCGGTTCAAAGATTTTCTAAACCAAATATTGCTGAATCGGTTATAGTTACTGAAAGACGCTCCTAGCAACCAATTCTCCCTTAATTTTAAATCAACCACGAGACGCTCTATCATCGACCCTAACTAGACCATAGTACTTTGGAAACGTTCCTCAGTTTTAACTTGGTAATCGCTTTAAGAAATAAGAGAACCAGATTCAAACCAATTTGCCAAGACGTATGACTTGTTTAAGTAAGATTGATTATTCCTTAAGATTAGGCACCTTAATTCAATACTTTACAAACCAATATGACAATTACGCATCAAATCAATTTGTATGTCAACATTGAATTCATCTAATTGAAACAAATGGCCCTTTTGAAACAATTAAAAGAAATAAAATAAACTTTAGTAACCGAAATAAACAAATAGAAAATTGATAAAGAAAGATAAGAACCACGAATGTAGAGAATCGGGATTGAAATAACCTTCAATTGAATTCAAGTGCTTAGAAACACATAATTGAACAAGGCAAATAAGCTACTGAATTTGTAATATGTCTAATGTCTAAGTCTAAAAACAAAACAGTAAATGCCTCTTAAATAGGCAAAATATAAAACTTATTGGAAATTGACAATATATGCAAGGATATTATAACAATAATAAGAGAAAGTAGAGAGAGAATTTGAGAGAAACTTTTATTTCTTATTTCTGAGATATATGAAATGAAGAAATTGAATTCCTATTTACAGAGAAATCCAACGGTAAAAATGGTAAATAAGTAAGAAACATATTACATAAAGTAAAAAAAATATCTCATCAAATTATTAATGGCATGGGCCCTACATCAATAATTCACATCAATAATTCAACACTCCCCCTTTGATGTATCATCTGCCGCGAATGGGACACTGCCTCGTTAAAAACCTCAGTTAAGGGAAAAAGAGTACTGTGTTTACTCCCCCTGCTCACGAGTTAACTGGAGATCCATAAGATGACGCATTCTAATGCTGTAAGTCAATTTCTTGAAAGTTGAGGAAGGAAAAGCCTTGGTAAACAAATCTGCTAAATTATTACAGGAGCGGATTTGTTGAATACTGATTTCACCATTCTTTTCCCGATCATGAGTGAAGAAAATTTTTGGTGAAATATGCTTTGTTCTATCTCCTTTAATATAGCCTTCCTTCAATTGAGCAATACAAGCAGCATTATCTTCATATATTGTCGTCGGATCTTCCTTGACCATAACTTTTTCACATATTTCTTGGATATATTTGATTAATGATCTCAGCCACACACATTCATGACTTGCCTCGTGAATAACTATTAACTCCGCATGATTTAAGGAAGTAGCTGTAATTGTTTGTTTTGTCGATTGCCAAGATATAGCTGTTCCTCCATATGTGAATAAATAGCCTGTTTGAGATCGAGCTTTGTGTGGGTGGGATAAATAACCCGCATCCGCGTATCCAACTAATTTAAGCTTAGATTCATGTGAATAAAATAAGCCTAAATCAATGGTTTCTTGAAGGTAGCGCATTATATGTTTAATTCCATTCCAATGTCGTCTTGTAGGTGCAGCGCTATATCTTGATAATAAATTAATAGAGAATGCTATGTCTGGTCTTGTGTTATTAGCAAGATACATCAAAGCACCTATTGCACTTAGATACGGTACTTCAGGACCGAGAACTTTTTCATTATTTTCTCTAGGACGAAAAATATCCTTTTTCACATCGAGTGACCATACAACTATTGGGTTACACAATGGATGTGCTTTATCCAAATTAAATCATTTCAGGATCTTTTCTGTGTAGTTTGATTGATGCACTAAAATTCCTTTTTCAAGGTGTTCAATTTGCAAACCAAGACACAATTTTGTTTTTCCAAGATATTTCATCTCAAATTCTTTCTTTAAAGAATCAACTGCTTTTAGAATCTCTTCTGGAGTTCCAATAATATTCAAATCATCAACATAAATTGAGATGATAATAAAATTAGATCCTGATTTTCTTATAAAAACACATGGACAAATTGGATCATTTTTATATCCTTCTTTCAATAAATATTAACTGAGACGATTATACCACATGCGTCCAAATTGTTTTAATCCATATAAGGATCTTTGTAACTTTACCGAGTAAAGTTTTAGTTTGCCATATTTTTCTAGCAGCTTTAATCCTTCAGGGATTTTCATATAAATATCATTATCAAGCGAACCATAAAGGTAAGCTATGACAACATCCATCAAATGTATCTGTAATTTTTTGTGCACTGCAAAACTAATAAGATATCTAAAAGTTATTGCATCCACCACTGGAGAATATGTCTCCTCATAGTCTATCCCAGGTCTTTGGGAAAAACCTTGTGTAACTAATCTGGCTTTATATCTTATTATTTCATTTTTCTCATTTCTCTTTCTAATAAAAACCCATTTATTACCTACAGGTTTTACGTCCTGTGGTGTTCAAACTACTGGTCCGAATACTTTGCGTTTTTCACGAGAACTCAGCTCTGCTTGAATTGCTTCTTTCCATTGTTGCCGATCATTTCTACTTTGGCATTCCTCAATAGATGTTGGCTCATGATCCACATTTTCATTTTCAATATTGATCGCAACATTATATGAAAAAATATGATCTATAACTATTTTATTGCGATTCCATCTTCTTTCAGTATTGATATATTTTATTTGAATTTCTTCATTTTCAATACCTTCAGGTATTTGCACTCCATGTGCTTGCTTTTCTTCCGGAAGTGTATTTATATTTATATCCTTAATGGGAATATCTTCATTATCAATAACTTTCCTCTTTTTAGAATTTTATTCTTTGAACCAATAGGTCGTCCACGCTTCAGGCGTGTTAGGGTATTATTTGTAGGTTGTTCTTTAGGAATCTCAATATGAATTGGCACATTTACTGCTGGTATATGCGATTTCGTTAGTCTTTTAGGATTAGCGAGTGCATTAGGCAATTGATTTGCTAAATGTTGAAGATGGATTATTCTCTAAACTTCTAGTTCAAAATCATTTGATTTAGGATCCATATGAGAAAGTGATGAAGCATTCCATATTATTTTCTTTTTCAAAATTGGGCTCTTTTCCAAAATTGGGCTCTTATTCTCTCCCCCTAATTTTGGGAAAGTGCTTTCATCAAAACGACAATCTGCAAATCATGCAGTAAACATATCGTCAGTTAATAGCTCAAGATATTTAATTATTGAAGGGGATTCATAGCCAACATAAATTCCTAATCTCCTTTGAGGACCCATTTTAGTCCTTTGTGGTGGAGCAATAGGCACATATACCGCGCAAGCAAAAACTCTAAGATGAGAAATACTAGGATCATGACCAGAAGCTAATTGTAATGGGGAATAATCATGATAACTTACTGGTCTTAAACATATAAGAGATGTTGCACGTAATATTGCATAACCCCAAACTGTAGTAGGGAGATTTGTTCGCAAAATTAGCGGTCTCACAATTAATTGCGGACGTTTAATAAATGATTCTGCTAGACCATTTTGTGTATGAACGTATGCTACAGGATGTTCAGCTTTTATTCCAATCGACATACAATAATCATTAAATGATTTGGATGTGAATTCCCCAGCATTATCAAGACGAATTGATTTAATAGGATAATCGGGAAACTGTGCCCGTAATCTTATAATTTGAGCAAGTAAACTTGTAAATGCCATATTTCGTGAAGATAATAAGCATACATGTAACCACCTAGTTGAGGCATCAATTAGAACCATAAAATATCTAAATGGTCCACATGGTGATTGAATTGGTCCACAAATATCACATTGTATGCGCTCTAAAAATGCTGGAGATTCTATTACAACCTTACTTCTGGAAGGCTTTATTATTAATTTTCCTTGCGAACAAGCAGCATAAAATAATTCATTATTTTGAAGAAACTTCTGATCCTTCAATGGATGCCCATATAAATTTTCAATAATTTTTCTCAACATTATCGAACTAGGATGACCCAGTCGATCGTGCCAAATTTTGTAAGCATCTGAATCTATAAACTTCTGGTTTATAGTCAAATTGGCCTCAATCATATTAATATGTGTAGTATAAGCCACATGAAAGAGTATAAAATTTTTCAAGTATACATTTCTTACTTGAAATTATTTTTATAACATAAAGATATTCTTTATTGTCTTCGCTCACAGTTTCAATATAATATCCATTTCTGCGAATATCTTTAAAACTTAATAAATTTCTGTGAGAATTCGGGAAAACAATGCATTATTTATAATAAGTTTTGTTCCCCTTTGTAATATAATACTAGCTCTTCCGGAGCCTTCAACCATTTTTGTTTGTCCCGATATTGTGGTAACAACAGTTTTGCCCTTTTTAAGAATATTAAAATATCTTGCCTCTTTGAGAATAGTATGGGGTGGTGGCACTATCTACAATACATAAATTTCCTTCATTTTCCTTGAAGTCATATAATACCAGAAAAGAATTCATTTTCTTCACTGAAGAAACGAAAGATGTATTATTATTTATTCATAAATAAACATTACATAAAAAGTAGCAATAACAAAAGCAAACCAATAATAACATAAAAATTATAATATATTAATTAAGCAAAATATATGGACTATTTATTCAAATTTTTTCTTGCCACTGGTGCTGGGTACAGAAAATCATCCATCTCCATATTGGAGATATCAATAAGCTCATTAGTTGGGGTATTATCATCCAATATAAAATTGGTTTCTGGTTCCGCACATTTCTTGAGAGATGCTTGATATAAGTTTACAAAATGTTTAGCGGTTCCACAAGTTCTTGACTAATGACCAGTCGTACCGCATCTATGGTATTTATTTTCATCATCTTGACTGTTATTTCTTTTATCAAATCTTTCAATTTGATTATTCCACTTCTGGTGGTTATTTATATTTTTCCACTTCGGGTGGAAATTATTGCTATTATTATTAATATGTTTCCACTTCTGGTGGAAATTATTATTATTATATCCTCTACCACGCCCATTACCACGACCTCTACCTCGACCACGACCACGACCACGACCACGACCATTTCTGCGGCCGCGTCCATTAAAATTATTATGAATTATCGCATTCGCTTCAGGGAATGGATTTGTTCCGGTAGGTCGTAGTTCATGATTTTTCAACTGGAGTTGATTTCTATTCAAATGAAAAGTAGAATATGTCTTTTCCAATAAATCTTCATTAGTTATTTCCTTTCCACATAATCTTAGTGTGGATGTAATTTGAAAAAGTTTAGAATCATATGCACTAACAGATTCAAAATCTTGTAGCCTTAAGTTTATCCATTCATACTGGGCATTTGGTAGAGATATTTTCTTTAGGTGTTCAAACCTCTCCTTCAATTGTTTTCAAAGATCTGCATGATCTTTGACAGTCAAATATTCTGATTGAAGTGATTCATCAAGATGACGGCGGAGAAAAACTAGAGTCATTGCCTTATACTGAGGTCCAATATTATTATTTTTAATAATAGTATTATTAAGACCCATTGATTCTAGATACATTTCTGCATCCAGCACCCAGGTAAGATAATTTTTTCCCGATACATCAATTGGAATAAATTCCAAACTTTTGATATTAGACATATTAAGAATTATAGGTATAATATATATATATATATATATATATAAAGGAAATAAAAGAATTATGCCTCACTTTGAATTTATTTGGTGATATCCTCAGTTGGTTGGAGCAAGCTCGTGCTGATAACGTGTTGAAAATTGACTATATATGTAAGGATATTATAACAATAATAAGAGAAAGTAGAGAGAGAATTTGAGAGAAACTTTTATTTCTTATTTCTGAGATATATAAAATGAATAAATTGAATTTCTATTTACAGAGAAATCTAACCGTAAAAATTATAAATAAGTAAGAAACATATTACATAAAATAAAAAATATATCACATCAAATTATTAATGACATGAACCCTACATCAATAATTCAGATCAATAATTCAACAAAACTAATTAAAATTTGCATTTGTCCCCATTATTCCATCATTTGAACACGTTGAGAAGTTGAGATTGTCCATGTCATCCATGCCTTTTAATTAATGGTCCCCGTGAAGAGGAGTGACTTGTCTTCTTGTGGATTTCTCAACTGTTGAAGTGGATTCTAACACGCATTAACTTTTGATTAATTGCCTCGTCCAAAGATAGAAATTCTGCAAGTCAATAATTGTGAAAATAGGTTGGCATGTATTTTCCCTTTGTCCACGTCTACTACTTGAAGAATTGGAATTAATTACTCTCAGTTGTGTAAAGTATTCCATATACGAGATTTACTCCAATGGCTCCAAGTAATTAATCCAACTAAATAACCACTCATATACTCCATCTTTATCACTTTGGCTTTTTCCTAACAAAACAAATTAATACCACAAATGAACCAATATCCAAAGTAATTAAGGGCCAATTAAGCATAGAATAAAGGCCAAGGATAAAATGCATTTTAACAGAACTTTAAAAAATGTAGAACAACTTTGATTCAAAACATTAGGATAATTTTACTGACATTTGGACTTGATATTGACTTCTGAAATAAGATTTTATAGCTGTAACTAGATGATGACTTTTGATATTGTATATATCCACCAAACATCAAATAGATTACCAATAGACATTTGATAGAAGTCCAATAGAAATCCGATATAAATTCAATAGACAATTGATAAAACATTCAAAATACAACAACAACAACAACAACAACAACAACAACAACAACAACAACAACAACAACAACAACAACAACAACAACAACAACATTACCCCAACGCCTAACAAGGCTCTCGCACAAGCAGGGTAAGGAAGGTTGGGTGTACGTAACCTTACCTCTGTAATAACAGAGAAGTTGTTTCCAATTGACCCTGAAGTGGAGTTGCAACGCTATCCGTGACTTCATAATAAAAGAAGCTCAGACAGTTCAATGAACCATTTTGCTTTAGTCCATTTTGCTTTAATGAAACATCCAGAATAATCCAACAACATACTGTAGACAACCAACCGTTATCCAATAGACAACAAATATATATCACTTATTCCAACGAAAAAAATTAAACAATAACTAAAAAGCATCAATATTCAATATACCAAATATCAGATAACAATCTATTAGAAATCTATTGAAATGCCAATTAAAAACACACAAGTCAATTACACATACTTGTACAAATGTCTAATATCAACTTCAAAATAAGTGACAATTGAATTTTAAAATATATTTGTACAGATGTCTATTATCAATTCAAAATAGATTTTCTAAAAGAATTCTAGTATATGTCTGATAGGTGTCCACCAGATGTTCAATAGATGTCCAATAGATTGTCCAAAAATTTCTTTCGAGCTAATATGATGCTATTAACCACTGCCTGGAAAGCCCATCTTAGAACAACAACAACCGGTGTTGCTGCTAGTGACGCAAACTTTACTGCAAACAAAAATGAGCCATACCATATATCACCAAAAATGAATGAATTAAAGATCAAATTGTTGGTTTCTAAGATTCAAGCTTAATTGAAAAAGTAGCAACTAATTCACTATGGAAATAAATACCAAAATAGAGAGCCAATATTTGCAATCAATCACTAAAAGTATATGTGATCTAATTGAATGCCATATCATAAATGCCGAGACTCAAATAGAATTGTAGCGTTCTTCCATTTAAGTCAGAATCATACCATTAACAAACACTGATTAAGGGATCCTTCGCTTAAAACCAAAATTAGATTAAAGTTCAATAATATCCAATAGATACCCAATAGATATTCAATAGATGCCTAAGGTTAACATGACTATAATTTAGGTCACTAATAAACAACGATCTCATCCTTAATTTGGAATGCAAGCACACCTCTCAATACCAAAATTGTTTGCTCCACCAGCAGCCTAATTAAATTAGCCATTGATATCAAAATAACTACCTTAGCATTTTATCAAACACATGACGTGCACCTCGATTTCAATAAAACATAAAACCTACCAACAAACCTACCTCACTTATATTAGCAGGAGTCATCCTGCAACATCAATAATTTCTTCTAATTCTTTCACAATCTCAATTTCAACAACAATATCATAACTATTAAAATATCAATTTCACAATCAAACAGCAAAAACTGTACCAATTAAATTTTAAGATTTAGATCTCATCATATAGGTTTGATGGTGATACCTAAAACCTTGCCTGCTTTCCGTCGTATTGTCCGTCGTGTTTTATTCCATCAAAACGATGAAGGAGATCCTACTCCCACTTCCTTCTACCTCTACCTTTATCTCTCCTTTTCAATTTCACGCCAACGTCGTTGCCATCAGCAAATTGAATTAGGATTCATCCATAAAATTTAGCCTCATCAACAGAGAATGCATCAACTGAAGGTAGAGAGTGGCGGGGAGGAGTGGTGAAAAAGCTAATAAGGTAATCTTACTTTGGAATCAACCATTGAACATGAGAAGGAAGAGAGAATCAGATGGATGTAGTGGAACGTGGATATGAGAATAGTTTTTGAAAAGATATTGATTTAAGATAAGTTTTGAGTTAATAATAATTTTGTAAATAGTTTAAAAAATTAGACTAAACTTGACAAATCCCCGTGTTATTATTTCAAGGGCTCTTTAAATAAATGGGCTGAAAAAACAAATATATTTGGCTCAAAAAATAGTAAATAACAAACGTAAAGAAAACAAGGGAAAATATTCTCATCCTTACATTGTATAACATCCCATTTCACGCATTATATTTGCATTTGTCCACATCTATTACATGTCATAAAATTATTATATTTAATATTTTACATGTTATATTTATAAAATTGGTTAGTTAAAATAATAATTATTTTAACTATATAAAAAACAATATTTAATATCTAGGTACCGAATTATATAACTATAGAATTTTAAGGAATAAGTGCAGTATAGTTATGTTATAGATATAAAATGATTATTTTAACATATGAAGTTGAATAAAATTGGGATATATCTTAAGGATTTAAGTATAAGCATTAGTATTAGAATTAGTATTAATATGGTATTGATATACGTATACGTATTTAGTATTTGTATTAAATAAAGAATATGAGGGCAAATTGGTCTTTTGCCCCTTAGTTTTTTATATGGCCTGATAAGAATAGATTTAGATCAGGTCTTCATCTCCCAAAAACAAAGCATAAGGAAGAAGAGAAGAAGAGAGCTAGAAGGAATGAATTAGGTATTTTATTAACTTTGTAGTGCGATTTTTGTTAGGTTAAAATTAGAATTAGAAGTTTTGGTAAGAAGATTAATTGTTCCTCTTTATGTCAAGGTTCAACCTACAAAATTTGGAGATTTTTAGGTGAGTAGATCAATAGCTATGATTTTCATAAGATGAAGCATGCAGAATTGGATGATCAAAGAGATAGGGTGAGTTTCAAAATTGATATGGGATTATTATACTATTTATAAAATTTTGAGCTTTTGATATGTTATTCCCTTATGTGTATAGTATAAGTAGGGAAAAGAATCAGGTCGATTCATGGTGTGTAGAGAGAGTTATGCTCATTTTATTACGCTGCTGTCCAGATTAAGCGGGACTGAAATAGGTTTTGAAGGAAAATTCACTATAAATCATTTAAGGCTTTGAAAATTTTAAGATTTTAGTATGTTATAGCTTTGTGTATTAGGGATATAATAAAAGAAGAATCAGATCATTTGGTAAAGTGAATTGAAAGTTATGAATTTTTAAGTACAATAAGGTCATAAGGAAAGTAATTCTGTTTTGTGAACATTTGCTTGTAGGAAAGGAAATGTGATAATTATGTGTATATGACTTTAAAAATTTTTTATAGGACCTCAAAATTGTGAAGGTATTCCGGAGGGAGATCCAAGCGCTTCCGAGGGAATTAGCTTGATACTATGTGAGTATAAACATGGTATGAATTTATAGGTGAAATGCTTTGTTATGTGATATTTGAATGTCTGGTGAATTGAATGATTATATGTTATTTAATGAATTTGAATTATATGCACATATGTTTATTTGGTGAAACATGAGTTAATTAAATTATACATGATATACGTATTTGTACAAGAATAAATGAAATAAAGAGAGACGTTGTGACATAGCCGATCAAACATTGCAATACATGTTCTATTATCTGGACCTATATGGTCAACCAATTGCAATATTTGACAAATGGATCGAAAGGTCAACCAATTATTATATAGCTAGCCAGCTAATCAATTATTATCTGTTACAAATGTTACATGTATCCCGGGGCAATAGTTTGGCCGGAAATGTCACAACAATTAAATAAATGAATCATCCAATAGTATATATGAATGACTGCATGTTTATTTTGAAGGTGAGACTATATGTGATTGTTAAATTCATTCATTGTTTATATTCACTAAGTGATGACTCATATAAATCGCTATATTTTTCAGTTGTTGAAGTTGTAGATAAAGTTTTGTACTAGAAGGTCCTTACCCGTAGCTGTCATGGAAGGAAGGTATGTTGGCTGTGTCCATCTCGCTCTCTCTCCTCACATGACAAGCATATAGAATAGAAAGTGGTCGGTTTTTGGTTTTGCTAATCAAACATAATTATGGTTTGTAATATAAACGAATGATATTAGAGTTAATGTAAAATATTAATGGTTGTCTTAATATATGAATATTTATGTAAAAAAAACTTTATGGTATTTTTTATAGTTATTATATGATAATGGTATTTCAGTTGTTATCAGAGCCAGTTCTCACCCAGTACGGTGTGGTTTGGGGATGAATCAAGTGGAAGCTGGTGGGCCTGTAGCAACCCGGTCTTAAGAGGGGTGGCGTCGGGGTAGAAGACCTGAGCAAAGAGCGACCATGAAGGATGTCAATGGGGACAAAAATGAACCGAGTCCACACCCAAAAGAGAGGGTTTCGAGGTTGTGTTGGTATGGGATAACACAATTGAGAACGGTTAAGGATTTCGAGATTGTAATGGTATGGAACATTACAATCGAGAGAGACTTAAGAGATTTGGTTGGTACTACCTATACTAATATGGTGCACCTTCTTTTCGAGAGCCTACTCGGGAGAACTTCAAAGTTGAGCATGCTTGACTTAGAGCAATCTTAGGATGGGTGACCTCCTGGAAAGTAATTTCCAGGAAGTGAGCGAGAGAGGACAAAGCTTACTGAAAAGACTTGTGTTGGTTTGTGGAGGTAGTCGGTCAAACCCGAGGTGTTATAGAATGGTATCAAAGTGGGGATATGGTCATAGGGACACATACAAATACATACATAACATAAGATTGGTATATATTATCTTATAACATGTTGTCATATTCATATAGGGCTGATGAGAACCAAAATGTTAACCCGAGGAGAAAGGGACCAGGCATAAATCAACCTGTAGGAATCCAACCTATTACATCTACATCACCTATGCATTCCCATGCATCAAATTTGCAGCATCATCAGGAAATACCTGTGGTGCAAGCACCTGCAACATTTGTCCAAAGAGAAAGGAGGTTCGATAAATTGAAGAAATAAGGTGCAGAAGAATTCAAGGGAACTATAGATCCTATAATAGCGAAAAGATGATTAAAAAGGCTGGAAAAGAGTTTTCAATATGATGCATTGTACTCCTAATGAGAAGTTCGATTATGCGGTGTTTTTACTTCAAGATGATGCTTATGACTGGTGGGAGACTATCTCAGGGAGTACTGTTCAGTCTCCTATCTTGACTTGGGATGATTTAGTTCGAGAATTCAAATGTAATTAGATGCCAGATGTGTACATTGATGATGAAATAAGACAATTTTTAAACTTGAGGCAAGGGAGGATGACAGTGGTCGAGTATGAAGTTAAGTTCAATTAGCTATCTAGTTATGTACTAACATTAGTGGCTACTGAAAAGGATATATGCAGGAAATTTGATGATGGGCTTATATATGAAATTCGAACCAAGATATCATCATTTGAACTTGAAAGTTACCTAAAGTTGAAAAATGCTGCAGTTAGGGCTAAAGGTTAGAAAAAGAGAGTAGATTATAAAGCTAGAAGAGGTTACAATGATTTTAGTGGTGACCAAAGTAAAAAGTCTACTAAACATCAAACAAATTCTTCTCCATCACAGTTTATAGCTAGAGGAGGAAGAATGAATATGCAAACTCATTCGAGATAAAGTCAGGGACAAAGCTCAGGACAAAAATCTCAGTGTATGCTATGCGGTAAATTGCATGAAGCGAATGCGGGAAACTGACTGGAGCTTATTACTTATATTGCTCTTTTGAACATTTAATATGTAATTGTCCAAAACAAATAGAAGCAACTAAAAGAGCTCAATCAAAGGCTACAGTTCAGAATACCAGAGGTAGGGGAGCTAGTGTAGTAGCAAGTAGAGGTATGGGTAGAGGAACAACAACAAGCAATATTGGTAGATATGAGGCTTAGAGTTCTAGGCCTTCAAGACAGGCTCGCGTTTTTCCATGACTCGACAAGAAGCTATTGATGCACCAGAAGTTATTACCAGTAAGATTCTATTTGCAACATGGATGTTTGTGCATTAATTGATCCTGGATCTACTCATTCATTTATATCATCAAACTTGGCATCACAATTGCATATGGCTTGTGAACCTTTGGGATTTGATCTATATGTAGGAACTCATTTGGGTGAATTGGTGATTGCAAATCATGTGTATCGAAATTGTTTGATTTAAATTGACAAAGTTATACTAAGTATGAATTTGATTAGATTGACTATTAGAGAGTTTGATGTGATTTTGGGTATGGATTGGTTGGAAAAACATCATCCAGTAGTAAATTGTTTTACCAAGGAAGTTATTTTAGAGACATCAGATAAGCCAAAAGTCATTTTTCAGGGTGAACGTCAGATAGTGCTGACTTGTTTGATTTCTACAATTAGTACTTTTCGGTTAATCAAGGGTGGATGTGAGGCATATTTACCACATGTTATTGACACTAAAGTATCAGATGTATCACTTGATGATATTCCTATTGTTAAAGAATTTCCATATGTATTTCCTGTGGACTTACTAGGATTGCCACCTGATATAGAAGCAGAATTTACAATTGATTTAGTTCTAGGAACTCCACCGATTTCTATTTCTCCATATAGAATGGCTCCAGTGGGATTAAAAGAGTTGAAAAAGTAGTTACAAGAGTATGAGTGGATGACCTTTTCTCCGCCCGCGGGGGTCACGTGAGATGCGCCGCACGGGGGGAAATAACAATTGGCGCTATGAAGCATGCCGAGGGATTGATCCTTATTTTAGGCGTGATGAAAGTACTGATGTTGAAGTTGGATTTAAGTTCAATTTAGGTGTTAAAGGATACGAGATCGAAATCCCGTAATTAAAATAGGGTCGCCACCCGGTTCAGCTCAACCGAGAAATTTTGGTACGATTTTCCCACCACGTGGTGGGCCATACCTTAAGTAGAGATTCTGAGTTCGAATGATGTTATCTATTTTTCATTAGGCCAAGTTAAGATATTTCATTCCTTCTTAATCGATTCAATCCATCCTATTTATTGTGTTTTTGGTTATTATGTTGTTATCGCGTTTATCAAGCATCAAATTATTATAGTCATCCAAAAGTAAATGCAGAAATTGAAATTATGAAAGGGCTTTCAAATCCTATACATTCTCTATGTGATAAATAAAATACCCGAAGGCCTAACATCCATCTAACCAAAATCTACCTGCACAAAATGGTTAGCATTGATGCGGCACGTTGTGCGAGACATATAACGAATCATGTATAGTTAACAAACCAAACAAGACCTGAGTTAGCGTGAACATGGCATAAATATTTATATCATTGTGAAGCCCAATTGGATGGCTAAAATGAGATTTGAACGGCGTTTGAGGAAAATTCTGTTTTTAACCAAATTTTAGACTCGATTCTTATTTTTTCAGAATTATTAGTGAAAATGCCACATGGTATGGGGTGGGGTCTATTTTTAGAAGGTTTTGGACCTTCATCGTTGCACTTTGTATCCTAGCTTCGGAAAATAAACTAGGTCCGAAAAGAAAGAAATAAAATAGCTGTCGAGAAGGTCATGCTGCCAGTGACATGGTTGATGCCGCCAACGACATTAGTGATATCGCTAGAGGCATCAGTCTGTAGGCAGGTTCCATGGCTTTCTAAGTATTGTAAAGAAAGGGTCCTAGAAGGAAGTGAGGCCTCTGGGGAATGTGATGTCACTAGCGGTATCAGCGATGTCTCTAGCATCATGAGTGATACCGCTGGCGACATCACTTGTCTCTGGCGACTTCAATTTCTTACAGCAGCAGCAGGTAATGGTCAAAAAATGACTAAAAGCCCGAAAAGAACACAAATCAATAAGAATCAGCATAAACCAGCAATATTAATGCCAAAGATCTTTGAGACTCAGGAATTTCACCTCGGGGCCGTGAATCCACCTCTTCGTAAACCAAGGAACACCTCCGGGGAGATTGTAATGATGATTTGGTAGTGAATTAGGTACTTAAGCTTCTAAGTTCCTATTTAGATTGATTTTAATCTAATGTCTACTGATTTTAGACTCACAATCAGAGAGTTCATAGAAGAAAAACTAGGAAAAATGGATTCAAATCCTTTTTCCTACCTTCTCTAATTCTTATCTCACTAGAACTAGCTTCTCACTCTTGAATTCTGTAAGTTCTAACTTTAGATTAATATTCTCCTTTTTCGAAACCTAAGGTGTGTTTTTATAGGCAAATTGGGGTGTCTTCGAGACCTTTCAGCCATTTTCACCAAAATGGCAAAAAAAGAGACTGTCCCAAGGAGGAAGAAGAAAGCTGTCTGCAGAGCTCAATTTGGCAATACCACCGGCGATATGGATGATACCGCTGGTGGCATGGGGTGATGTCACTGGCAGCATCAGCTTTTAAAAAGCTGACTGCCAGCAGGCCCATAAGCCTAAAAAGCTGCCAAACACAGGTTAAAGGGTTCAAAGAGGGATTTTCAAATTTTAATGTTATGTTAATGGGTATTTAGAGGTTTATTTAATTTAAGTGTAAATCATTGGTTCAAGCTCCTACCGGACGCGTTAGCGGCCACACTGAACTGGATTTTACCAAGTATAAAGTTCGTAAGGAACATTATATTGGTAATAAAAATTCTAAAGAGAACTTTTATTTTGAGGCATTAAAATCGGGTACACGCCATCATCGTCTCGTGAGAGGTACTATAAAATCCTGTGCTTATAGGCTGCCCCTCAGGGGATCACTGCTGCCATATGTCAGTATGATCGCACGAAAGATCAAGGGATAGGAATGATACCTGATGGATTACTGGTTTGCCCCTTGGTCGGACTTGTGCTTTGTGGAATAGAGGCCCCTTGGTCAGACTTGATCCTTGTGGAGAGATTGCCCCTTAGTCAGACTTATGCTTTGTAGATTGGTTGCCCTTTGGTCGGACTTACGCTTTATAGATTTGTTGCCCTTTGGTAGGACTTATGCTTCATGGAGAGATTGCCCCTTGGTAAGACTTACGCTTTATGGATTGGTTGCGCCTTGGTCGGACTTATGCTGTATGGATTGGTTGCTCCTTGGTCGGACTTATGCTTTATGGATTGGTTGCCCCTTGGTCGGATTTATGCTTTGTAGAGTGGTTGCCCCTTGGTCGGACTTATGCTTAGTGAATTGGTTTCCCCTTTGTCGTACTTATACTTCGCGAAGAGATTACCCCTTAGTCGAACTTATGCTTTATGGACTGTTGCCCCTTGGTCGGACTTATGCTTCACGGAGAGATTGTCCCTTGGTCGGACTTATGCTTTATGAATTGGTTGCCCCTTGGTTGGACTTATGCTTCATGGAGAGATTACCCCATGGTTGGACTTATGCTTTATGGATTGGTTGCCCCTTGGTTGGACTTATGCTTCACGGAGAGATTGCCCCTTAGTCGGACTTATGCTTTATGAATTGGTTGCCCCTTGTTCGGACTTATGCTTCACGGAGAGATTACCCCTTAGTCGGACTTATGCTTTGTGGATTGGTTGCCCCTTGGTAGGACTTATGCTTCGTGGAAAGATTGCCCCTTGGTCGGACTTATGCTTTGTGGATTGGTTGCCCCTTGGTCGAACTTATGCTTCACGGAGAGATTGCCGCTTGGTCGGACTTATGCTTTGTGGATTAGTTGCCCCTTGGTCAGACTTATGCTTTGCGGTGAGATTGCCCCTCGGTCGGACTTATGCTTTTTGGGTTGGTTGCCCATTGGTCGGACTTATGCTTCGCAGAGAGATTGCCCCTTAGTCAGACTTATGCTTTGTGGATTGGTTGCCCCTTGGTCGAACTTATGCTTCGAGGAGAGATTGCCCCTTGGTCGGACTTATGCTTTGTGGATTGGCTGCCCTTTGGTCGGACTTATGCTGCGCATAGAGATTGCCCCTTGGTCGGACTTATGCTTTATGGATTCGTTGCCCCTTGGTCGGACTTATGTTTCGCGAAGAGATTGCCCCTTGGTTAGACTTATGCTTTGTGGATTGGTCCTGCCAAGAGTAGAATGAGAACAAGATTAGACAGATTTTAGATGACGTTTTAACTGCTTGATCGATTTTGTGAAAAAAAAATATTTTTTCCCCTTTGATCAACAGTAAAAATGTAATAATAAAAAGTACAGGGGTTTAGAAGTCTAGGGATGCCGGGGCTAGAGCCAGGATTTCACTGAGGATGGCTGAAAAAAGGCATAGAGAGAGATGATATTGCGGGCGACATTAATGATGTTGCAGGTGATTTAAGGTGATATCTCCGGCGATATGAGTGCTACGTGGTAGCTTTGACTGGTCAAACAAATTCCAAATTCAAATCGAATGAGGTGATCTCACTGGCGGTATGACTGATGTCGCTAGCAGTATGGAATGATGCCACAGGTGGCATGAATTGGGCAGTTTCAGATAAATTAAAACTCCTCGAATTCCGCATGGCTGTTTAAAAGGAAGTAAAACACTCTTCCTTCCTTATTCTGCAGAAATCGTACCCCCCTTTTTGCTCCATTCTTCTCCAAATCTTTCACTTTCTCCTTTATTCTAATAATGAATAGAATTGCCAAGGCTTTTAAGCGTAAATTTGCTAAGGCTAGCGAGAGCCTACCTGATTCCTCCATCGAGGGGCTGAAACTTCTCTCGGTTCCTGTTGCTTATGCCTTAAAGGAGATGGCCAATATGTATGGGTATAGGATCAATTCCTCCATCACCAACCTGAACCCGGACAAGGAGAAGCACCTTTGCTACGTCCAGGTAATCTTGCAAAACTCAAAGTTCTTCTTTTTGGGTTGGGTTTCGATCCAGCCTTAGGCTCAAAATCGTGCCATGATAGGAGTTATAAGTATGAAACATATTGATTGTGAATTGATATTGCATATTTTAGGTTTGAGTTTTACTATTCTTAGGCTTAGGATTCGATTACTTGTGATTTTTGTGGTTTTGGTGTGATGGGTGCGATTTTTAGGGCAAAACAGGTTCTGCCCGTAGGTTGGGATGTCACCGGCGACATGAGCGATATCGCCAGTGGCATCATGCCTTGCAAAAGGCCTAGAAAGATGTGATGCTGTTTCTGCTTAAGGTGATGCCGCTAGCGATATCGTCCATACCCTAGCGGTATGAATGATGTCACCGGTGATCGCTTCTAGCAGAAGCGACATTAGCAGCCTTCCAACAGGTATTAGTGATGAGAAAATAAAAAGGGACTTATCTATTTTGCTTTAGATTTTTGCAGCCACACAGACTGACCTATACAGGGAGTATGGGCACCATCGGCGAGTGGTGGCACCATATTTCGAAAAAGGATCCTGAACTTGTGCTAGCCATCAATGAGATGGGCTTTAGGGACTTGGCCTGAATCATGCCCATATTAATGCCAAAGCTCTCCCATCTGACTGTGATGGCTCTTATAGAGAGGGGGTCCGAAACCACCCTTACCTTTCACTTCTCATTTGGGGAGGCGATAATCATACCTTCTGATGTTGTGGCCATGACTGGGCTTCCATGGATGGACGAGGTCATCCATTTTAACACCTATATGGATAAATTTCACACCGAGAGGCCCATGGTGAGGTGAGTGAAGGAGCTATTTGGTTTAAACCCTATCAGGGCGGCTATCTTATGGTGAGCTACACCAACACTAGACTAAAGTGGATGTGGTGCCCGAGGATGATAGAGATGCTTGCGTCCACTCCTTCATGATTTCCTTGCTCACCGTGCTATTTTTCCCGGTTTTAGGGAGCAAGATCAACTATAAGCTGATATCCGCCCTAGAGGATGTGGTGGACATCAAGAAGAAGAACTAGCCAAGGGCCATCTTAGTACAGATGTATCACGGGCTAGATGCGGGCGCTCGAAAGAAGGGGAAGGCCCTCCGTCTCTACCATCTGCTACTTCAGGTATACCTTCCTTGGAAGCATTTTACTTGATTGCTCAGGTCTCATTTATTATGGATATTTTGTGAACTGATTAATTGTTACTTATGCAGGCTTGGGCTTTTGAGCACCAGATCCTCCTGCCAGTTGAGTTTAAGAAGACCATGCAGCCGGGTTCCTATTTTCTCGCCCGCTAGTGCGGGGGTATTGGCTGGAAGGCCAAGTACCCCATGAAGTACAAGGAGGTCCTGAGGAGTGTGTGATTGAGCTTGGTATGCGATCTTTTGATTTGGTCCCTGTTTCACACTTAGAACAAAACATTAGTAAACAAAAAGCATTTTTGAATTTACATTATACTTACATCAGTTGTTTTGGTTAATTGTTGGTGCAGCTTATCTTTAACCCGTTTGATGGGGTAGAGAACCTGCTGGAAGTCTTGAGGGTCCTAAGGGAGGTGGATGACCGTCGGTTTATCTTGGAGTGCCCCTTATTCCAGCAGTGATACTTGGGGGAGCGCGTCCGAGGCTAGAGGTTTATCCTTATCACCGATAGACCGGTGCCTACTGATCCTCCCAAAGGCTTATGGTGGCCCCATCTGGTGATTACATCTGTGGCTGACCAAGCCAATTATATTGATGGGGAATGGCCAGGTTATTCTGAGCATTTTGATCTCCTATAAGCAGCACCAGTAGCACCTACTCCCCCTGTGCCCCTGCATCCATATGGATGATACAATTGAGCATTATAATAAGCAAAGGCTGAAGGAGAAGAAGAGGCAGCTCAAAGGGATAGTGGATGTTGAGGAGGAGGAAGAAGAAGAGGAAGAGGAGGCTGAGATGGAGGTTAAAGACAATGTTGAGTCGAGCTTGAGGGAGAGGACGAGATAGGTGCAGATGTACCTGGTGGGAGCGTACCGATGTCCCAGTAGGGGCACTGCTCTTTTGAGGTATGATTGCGTTTATGTGCATGATTTGGGTTAGGAATGTCGTTTATGTGTGTTTTTCGTGCTTCTCAAGAACCTGCGAGGAAGAGAGGTCGGAACAACTAGAGTGGGACACAGTACTATAGTGTACCGGAGGGTATAAATTTTGTGGAAGGGCGTCTGGTCAACCTAATGAAAACCAGTTCCTATTGATGAATTCCCGAGGCAAGTTCCATCCTAGGAATATAGGCCCGAGCGGCACGCTCCGGTCTTCATGCTAGAGGGCACTACTTATGTAAGGCTTGAGAACATGATAATTGCCTCCTTGCTTACCATTGGATGTGGGTGCTTATTGATTTACCTTTCAGATTTTTTAGGTTGCACAGAGCCATGTAGAGCAATTGGCAGAGAATAGTTTCGCTCTTTGGGACACACTTATTGGGCAATCGCTACTTATTCAGGTACATTTCCTATTATGACATATTGAAATAAGATAAGAGGCATGTATGGATGCTATGAATGAAGTGCATTATCGATGTTTTCCTTAGTTTGTAGGATTTCTTGGCCCTCTCCCTATCAAATGTCGATGCAGCCCGGTAGAGATATAAGGAGGAGACTGCAGAACTCTAACGTCATGTGAGCGACTTTGAGGGTCAGTTGGAGGCTACTATTCAGGAGTAGAGGAGCAAGTAAAACTTGAATCGCGCGCACGCCGGTAGCACCAGTCGTAAAGGAGTGAAGATGTCTGCCGGCCGATGCCTATTCGCTGTAATTAAGGAGTCCAGCATTGTCCCGATGACTGAGGGAAGAGAGGAGGATGAGGTTGACGATTAGCTAGTGAGCCCTGAGGACGTTTCATCTTGCCAAGCCGGCAGTGGCGGGCATGCCTAGATTTATACTTTCATTTTGCTTTTTATTTTGGATTGTGGTCTGTACCCTTGATACATTAGGGTTTGAATAATCTGGATTGTTGTTTGGTTTTACTTTGGTAGGCTAGATATTTGGGATATTTGAATGGTTTGCACCCTCGGGCTTTTTACATTGAATAAAATGGATTGCAGTTGAACAGGTATTGGAAATGGATTATAGGATTATTTATAGGTTTTGTATAGGTTTGTAATGAAAATCATGCTTTTGATGCCGCTTGGAATTAATTCCATGCCGCTGGTGGCATGACTCCATATCGCCTAGACTGAATCAGCTAAAATAATATAGAAGGGGCTGCCCAAAGCTCATATCGCCGGCGCATCAGTTGATACCGCCCAAATCAGTTCATATCACAGGCGACAAAACCCAAATCACCGGCGGCATCATCTATTCAAAAATCTGATTCTAGCCATTCTGCCAATTCCAGCTATGGCAACCCACAACCAATAGCTACGGGGTTTTCTACAAAGTCTGGGAAATGCGGATTGGAAGAAGCTTGAAAAATTCAGGCTTTGAGGTTTCGATATGTCACAGCGTGGCCTATAAGTCCCGAGTTCCTTCGAGCAATGCTATCTTTTTGGCACCTAACGGATCACGTCTTCTGATTTTCATCGTTCGAGCTATGCCCCTTGGTCGAAGAGTTCCATGCTATATTGGGGGTACCATGTCCTAAATGCATGCCCCTAGCACTGTCGGAATTTCATTTTGGCACAAATGGAATTCCTCGAGGGTTATGGAATTTGGACTCTATGAACCCATTTCTGTCCCAATTGCCTGACAAACCTGGGTTTCAGCTCGGAGCAATTTTGGAGTGGTGCCGTAGGGCGCCCCGACCTCACCTTGCTTGGCCATCCATAGTGGCATTACTACTTATGGCGGAGTTTATGTGCGGAGTGAGCCTAATTGCTCCGCTCAGGCTGATTTCACTCATCAGCCCTATTTTGATAGTGGCTTCTTCCATAGCTATGGGGTTGGCCGAGGTTCTGCTGAACATAGATGCCTCTTCTATTGACCCAGCACTTATCGGAGATCAGCTCATATTACTACAGGTATTCTTTGTTCTTCCTAATTTTGAACATTTCTTTTCTCAATCCTTACCTGAATTCGAATTACAAGTATGGCGAATGGAGAAACTGAGGCTGAGTGAAGCACCACGAGGGAATTCAAAGAAGTACCTACCCATTCATCTGATGGAGAGGGGCTTATGCGGGCCCATAGTGGTACATCTAGGATGTGGTTGTGGAATCTTGGGGAGCCCGTGTTCAGTTGATAGGTCTGGAGAGATCTTCATTCTACACCCCTTACCGGTTGTGCCATCTGTACGGCAAGAGGCAAAGAATTCTAATCAAGTTGCCCCATAATCAGATCAAAACCTACAAAGCTAGGTGGGTCAACCATATCCGGGAGAAGTGGTCTAGGGAAGCTATATTTGAGATTCTAGATTATGACCATATGGATACCATCGAGTTCGACACACATTACAGAGGATGGCTTGCTGAGATAAGATGCTTGATGATCCATCGGGAGCGGTCGTGGGCCCACTTTAAGGGGAAGCGTGTGGAACAGGGAGAGGAGCCCTTTTTTACTACCACATTGAGGCGGATCTCTAGGTACTATGATGATGATGTGGGAAGCTCAGTTTGAGATGCACTTTTGTTAGTTCTATCTTTTGCATAGGCTAGTCTGGGTGACAGACCTATCGTACTTTATTTTATGTTACGTCTTTTATTTGGTTCTAACTTTTGCATAGACCTCCCCGAGGGGTTTTCAATCTATCGAACCTTGTCTTAATTTTTGCCTGGACCGTCCTTTTCAGGTTTTCGACCCAGCAGACTTATTCTGACTTTTTTTAGCCTATCAGAATTATTTTTATATATTGCGCATTCGATATGGAATAAAATAAACTCTATCCTAAGCTTACTGGAGCTGTCTTAACCTTATGGATACAGGATTCACATATGCATAAGCATTTGGAATTCAATAAAAGGGACACTTTCATTAATTGAGATAAAATAAAGTACGTGATGTTTGGTTGACATTCCCATTGATTTAACTCTCGGTGCCAAATAGCCTAGATTGGTTTTCTAGAAGGCACTCACTCTTTGCTCACGTACCCCAACTTTTGCCTAGATCATCCTTTTCGGGTTTTCAATCTAGAGGGTTTGACTTATCCCCTAATTTTTGCACGGACAGTTTGTAGTATACTGACCGTTGAGTGTCACCCTAATTTTTGACCAATCGGTAAAAGATTGAAAGGCGGGTGATTTACTTTATCTATTTTTTGTGTGTCGCTTTTCTTGATTTATTTCTTTTGAATCAGATATTATAACGCTTAAGCATGTCTTAGTTTATGGGGTTCACAAACTCATTCCCATCGATGTCTTAATCGCCCCTTTACTAAGCATCTTCTTTATCACGTATGTCCCTTCCTAATTTGGCATAAATTTTCTCCTCGCATCAGTTGTAGAATGTTTCAGCTATTCAAGGACTAGATCACCAGTCTTCAGGGGTAACTTCTAGTGTCTTACCCGACTATTATATGCTCGAGCCATAGGTTGCTAGTACATCTGGAAGTTGTCATGAGCCTTAACCTCTGTTCATCCATCATGTTCAACAGTTCAAATCTCTCCTGGGTCCATTCCGATTCTTTTAACTTAGCCTCCAAGGCGACTCTTAGGGAGGTCACCTGAGTTTTAACTGGCAAGACCGCTTCTATCCCGTAGACCAGGGAAAATGGAGTTTAGCCGGTTGGGGTGCGAATGCTGGTGCGATATCGCCAAATAGCCAAAGGTACTTTATTCACCTAATCCCTATAACCGGCTATCATCTTAGAAAGAATCTTCTTTACCGATTTGTTAGCTGCTTCAACAGCTCCATTAGCTTACAGTCTGTACGGAGAAGATCTGTGGTGTTCAATACCGTCTTTCTCGATTAGATCAGCGGTTGCTCCTTAAAACTGTACCCCATTGTCTAAGACTATATGGTGTGGGAGTCTATACCGAGCAAAAATATGCTTCTCTATGAACTTAGCCATTTGCTTGGCGGTGACATTGGTGAAGGATTTGGCCTCCACCCATTTCGAGAAGTAATCTACTGCTACCACAATGAATCTATGGCCATTTACTGAAGAAGGGCGAATTTGACCAATTATGTCTATCCCCCATGCCGAGAATGGCCAAGGGGTAGATAAATGATAGAGATCGGTGGGTGGTAGATGCTGCATATCACCGTAAACCTGGCATTGGTGGCACCTTTTGACCTAGGCAATGCAATCGGCTGTGAGAGTGAGCCAAAGATATCCTAACCGCTAAATTTTTTTTGCGAGAGCAAGAACATTCATATAGGGGCTATAGTCACCGGCATGGACTTGGGCTATTATGCTTTGGGCCTCAGAGTCAGTTAGGCAACGGAGAAGCAGGTCATCGCTGGCGCATTTGAATAGATCATTATCCACAATACGGAACTAGACAGCGAGTCACCTTAGGGTGGTATGGTCCGAGTCAGAAGAGCCCCATAGGATATTGGCTAGTTTGGAGGAATAGGACAATGTCAGAATACCAACAAGGTGTGGATGAGATTTCGAGGATTAGAGGAGCTGATTGAGCATGGTAGGGGGTCTTGGTGGATAACATCACCAAAGGGCGAATAGGCTGCTACTAAGGCCCTTCCCATAGGGATGCGAGAGTGGTGAGAGCGTCAGCCATTTGATTCTCGTCCGGAGGGATATGGTTGTATAAGCACGAGGTGACTTACTCAGATAATTCATGGATAGCCTCGACATAAGGACGAAGAGATTCCTCTTTAATTTGCCAATCTCCAATAACCTGACGGATGACAAAAGCCAAATCCCTAATGATAGATAAACGGTGGGCCCCAACCTAGATAATAGCCTCAAGACCAAACGGACAAGCTTTGAATTCTAAGCATTTGGAGAACGGGATTATTTCGTTATCTGGTGTGCTGATGATGACACCAAGGCCCGTTCCCTGTCAGTTCATAGCACCATCGAAGTATATCATCCAGACATTTTCTAGGATTGTAACAAAGGCGAGCTGTTCATCAGGAAACTCCAAGTTTTCTACATAGTCAGAGTCAAGGGGATGATTAGCCAGGAATTCGACTGTAGCTCGTCCCTTAATGACCTTTTAGGTCACATACTCAATGTCAAACTCAGATAGGAGAAGCAACCATCGGGACAATTTACCAGCGAGAGTGGGGGATTGACAAAGATACTTTATCGGATCAATCTTGGCCACGGCTTAGACCTGATAAGATTGGAAATAATGCCGTAACTTCTTAGTGAGCCAAACCATGGCGGTGCAGGTCTTTTCCACAACTAAATATCGGGTTTTATAAGCTAATAACTTCTTACTCAAGTAGTAGATAGCGTATTTGTGCTTATCGGTATGCTCTTAGATAAGCATAGCCCGGATGGAAGATTCGTCGATAACTAGGTAAAGGATGAGTGGGTTCCCTTGGATGGGGGGTTTCAAAACTGGTGGGCTGACAAGGTATGCCTTAATTTTATCAAATGCCACTTGGCAGTGATCATTCCATACTACGGGTTGTTGTTTTCTTAATAGCTTAAAAATGGGTTCACAAACAGTAGTGAGCCAGGGCAATGAACCGACTAACATACTAGAAGGACCCTAAAAATGATCGAACTTCTTTCTCTGTCTTAGGTGGAGGCATGTCCCTGATCGCTTTGGCTTTGTTTGGATCCATTTGGATTCCCTTCTAGCTAACCACGTGGCCCAATAATTTACCTGAAGTAACCCCAAACACGCACTTCTTTGGATTCAGGCGGAGGTTATACTTTTTAATACGAGTCATGAACCTGTCAAGAATAGCAGGGTGCTCTTCCCGAGCAGCGGACTTCACAATTATATTGTCCATATACACCTCCACTTCTTTATGGATCATATCATTCAAAAGGGTGATTACGGCGCGCTGATAAGTGGCCCCGGCATTTTTTAACCTGAACGGCATTACCTCGTAGTAATACACCCCCCATTGAGTGATGAATGCCGTTTTGACTTTGTCGACAGTATTAACCAGAATCTGATTATACCCCAAGAATCAGTCCATGAACAAATACATAGCTGCCCTAGCGGCACTATTAATTAGGACATCGATGTACAGGAGTGGGAAGTCGTCCTATGGCGAGGCCTTATTGAGATCTCGGAAATCTACACAAACCCGGGCCCTACCATCTTTCTTTAAAACTGGGACTATGTTGGACAACCAAGTCAGGTATTCTACAACTTCGACAAATCGAGCTTCAATCAACCTTGAAACCTCTGCCTTAACCTAATTTGCCCATTCTGGTCTCAACTAATGGAGCTTCTTCTTGACAGGACAAAATTTAGGATCAGTTGGGATTCTATGTTCGGCAATTTGTCGATCAACCCTAGGCATGACTTTGTATGACCAGGAAAAAATGTTAACATGATCTTTAACCACTTTTATGATCTCACGCCTTTCCTCGGGAGTTAAATCTTTGGAAATGGTCACCAGTTTAGGATTGTCATCTCTACTTAGGTTTATTTCACTTAATGAAGTATCACTAATGCCAAAAATGTTATGCATATTATTATGCGAATGCATGGATCCATCAGGAAAGATGTCAAATAAGTAAGCAAAACGAGAGTCATTCATTGCATTAAAAGCCTCGTAGGCAACATTGTTCGCACCAAACACATTAGAAATGTTAAAAATTACGTCATCCATATCCTCCTCCACAGGTAGAGGGGCTTTAGCAGCAACATCAACAGGAGGAGCATCCTCTGTATTGTCTATCAGAATAGCATCCAGGTCATGCTCTAGAGTGGCCTTTTAGGCAATGGTGAGCGATGGTTCCCCGGACAGGTTGGCTTTCTCAGTGAGGGACCTGGCGAGCTTCCTTACTATCACTATCATAGCATCTTCTTCTCCTGTTCTCTCACCCTTCCATCCCTGCTTCATAAATAGTGCCATAGTCTCAGTCATGGTTGCCACAGCGTTTTCAATTTCTGGATCAATAGACTCCTTATTACTTCCTCCAGGCTCATCTTCGGGATATATCTTACCGTTTCCCTTAACAACATTGAATGGTGGAACTGGCTCAGCGGGATTGGGTTCAGCGAAAAATATCATGCAGCCGGTCTCAAAGTCATAGACATTCTTAAAGACCTCAAAGCTGGGTCACATTTTTCCATCATACTCGATCAGCTCAGGCTCTCCCTTGTAAGGCCTCTTACTATAGATTTCACAAATAGTGACCATATGGCAGTAGCAGGAGGGGACGCGGCGATAGGCCTTTCTAGGCTTATATCCTAATCCAGCTCGATGGGTAAGGATTTTCGGCTCCAAAGCTTCAACAATTCCCTGCTCATACATTCCACCGCCTCTGCCAGGCTTGTAGCCAGATTTCTTTATCAGTTTACCCATACCGGCATGAAGGTAGTTGTGCTAAAGGGGAGGATATTTCTGAGCTTTGCTAACCACGACAATCCAAAGACCTTCTTCTAAACTAGCTTCAGCTTCTATAACGGCCATAACGGAAGCGAGATCGACCTCTATGGTCACCGGTTTATCTTCATGAATAAGCTTGATTTTTTGATGTAGAGTGGAGGGAATGACACCCACAGTCAGCCAAGCAACAGAGAATAAGTAACAGGAATGTCTATTACAGTGAAGCGTATATTGCTCGTCACTCCTTCCACAATCACCTCTGCCCCAAAGGCCCCAATTACACTACGCTATGAATCATCATAAGCTCTAATAATAGTGCTGGATTTTTTAAGCATATCCTCCAATAATCCTAGATGAGGATGGATTTTTAGAGGGCACAGATTTAGAGCGGAGCCATAGTCCACCATGACACACGTGATAACCTTATCGAGGATTTGGATGCAAATGAACAAGGCCCTATTATGATCCTTCCCCTCGAGAAGAAGATTAAAATAGTCAAACACAATCCGAGGCCCTTTTTCTCAATGGAATGCCTTCTCCAACCGTAGCGCACATCTCAACAACCGAGGTGGTCGGATTAACTTCTAAATTGAGGAGCCGCTTAATCAACCCCTTGTGATGCCCTTCAAAGTCGATTACTAGCTGCCAGATACTGTATCGGGCTTGGGTGTTTTTTATCTGAGTAATGAGAGGGTCAACTTTGAGACTGTCCGGAGGTGGAGAAGGGGGTCTAGTGGTAGTCCCAATCCTGTTAGTAACTGGGCCTTTGCTTAAGCGAAGATATCGATCTTCAAGTTGATATACACGACCACTCCGAGTAATGTTAAGAACATCATTAAGCAAGACACTCTTAGTGGCTCATGTTTCAAATAGATACTGTTGCTTCTCAGAGTCCGAATCCGGGTTCTGCAACTTATACCCGTCTACGCTAAAAAGTTCCTTTTAATTAACCTTGAATAATCCACTTAGTTTCTCCTTGGTAGTTGAATCAACCCTAAATAACTCGATGCTTACGGCCTGGGTCTCCTGAGCTACTCCCTCATCATCATCGGAGTAGTCGCCCTTTGAAACTAAGGAATCTACGCTAAACAACGGTCTTTTCCCAACTTTCATTCTTTTTGCCACGAATGGCTAAGACCTGTGGCTTTCTTGCTTTGGTGGATCTATATTAACTTCCATCCCCTGGACAGAGTTGACCCCCGAGTTGGCTTGATCAATTAGATGAAAAACCGAGTTAGAAGAGAGACCCAAACTGATGACCAAGATAGAATTATTACTGTCCGACCTCCGAACAAGGAGATCAAAGATTATGGCTTCAGATAAACTAGACTGGACCATGCCCACCTTGTTCCTAAAATTCGATAAAGGATTACTTATAGTGCTCGGAATCGTATCAGGTTTAGCGATCTTTGCTTCACTAACCAGACGCTGAATTACTGAGAGCAGGGTTTTGTAATTGTTGGTTTGGTGTCCTACCTGAAAATGATAGTTACAGAAGTTGTTCTTATCCTCAGGTCTAGGTGATTTGTATTCCTGAAGGGACTGGATAAAACCTCCTTCCCTCAGACGCTGAAAGATGACCCATAGAGGTAACTTTTAAGGGATTGCCAAAATAAAAGGGGGGCGAGGAGGTTAGATTGCGGTAACCACCGGTGAAGCCGAAGTGATTGTTAGGGGCACAGCAGGGGCTTGAGAAATGGCTTGAACTGTAGCCAGAGATTTAGGCTTAGCTGGTGCTGGAGCCGAGAGCTGAGTTTCATTATTTTTTCTGAACCATGGCCTTTTCGCTTTTTTGGCCTTTTTGCGCTCTGCCTCACACTCGATTTTATCGGCTTTCTTAAATACAGCCTTGTAGGACAGAAAAGAATCTATAGCCATTTCTTTAAGGAACAGAGGAAGAGACCCCTCGAGGAGCTTGACAATCATTTCCTCAAGACTTAACTCAGATTTCATCAAGACCTAGGTTTACATCCACCGGTTAAAGTATTACTTGAAGGTTTTATTTGGCATTTAGCGGATCCCCACGAGATGTTGGAGGGTTATTTCTATCATAGTATTAAAACCATAATGCACCTTCAACACCTCAGATAGAAGTTTCCAGTCAACGACAATATGCTGTGGCAAGGTGTGCTACCATTCAAGGGAAGGCCCCAAAGGGAGCAAGGAAACATTTCAGCAAGCACTTTATCACTTAATTTCTTTACGTGTATAATCCTTTCATACATTATAATGTGAGAGGCAGGTGCTCCAGAACCATCATAATGAGCTATATTCGGCATGGTGAAATTATTAGGGACCCAATCTTTGTCTCTTTTAGGCTCTTCAGCGGCAATGAGGCAGTTGATGTAAGCTTAGATCTCGGGTGTCATGCCCAGAGGCTGCGTGACCTATCATTGACTAGCTTATGTGAAAGAGATAGGGCTTTGGATGTCGCGCTTAGAGAATATGTGACCTGGTCGTTGACAGTCTATGAAGCCATCATTTGTCGGACAAAAGCGGCTACTTCGGGTGTTATGCTCGGTGGTTGTGTGACCTGGTCATAGACTGGCGGAGATAGCAGAGGACGAATGGTCAGCTAGCTAGTAAAAGGATTTTAGGGGTAGGTTGTACCCTTGGGAGTTACAATGAACTACTGAGGAGTGAAAGAGGGCAGTGGCTAAGAAGCTGGGCACTGGTGAGTAAATGTCGGAGGAGCTGAGCTTTGAGCAAAAGGTCTTGGATTAAAAGGCGCCATCGATGGGGTAGTCAAAGTTGACAGAAAAGCCCAAGCTTGCCCAAACTAGAACGGGCTTGCCATAAGCTGGGTTGATTGAAAGACAGGTGCTACAGGTCTTATCCCTACTAGACCGGCCAACATCTGTGCTGAACCGTTCTGGGCCTGCATATTGGATTCTGATACACGGTTGAAGTTTCTATCTTCGAGAGCTTGCTTAACGGTGGCCTAAATAGTGGTCTGGATAGAAGCGTGAAAAGTGTTCAAGTTCAGGAATTATGCCATAACTGAAATGGTAGGCAGCGGATCAGACCATGCATGGGTTGCGTAATGCCATGGATGGGTGAATGGTCTTTATTCAATAACTGATGGGTGATATGTATGGCTGCAAGTAGATATGGTTACAGATGATGTGATGGCTTATCCCTCCAACATCTGTGGGACGTTCGTACCCGTTGTCATGTACAATGATATATCATGACTCAATAGGTTATAAAAGAAGTCATGCGAATGTTGCTAAACCTCTTCCATGAATGGAGATCGGTAAGGGTAAGTTAGATTTTGGCTTTTGAAGCCAATGCATGGTGATGCATGAGCATGTAGCATATAGCACACGAAACGTCCCTTTTCCGACCTTATGACTCTCGTGTAATGCCTCTTTGGAAGGATGGAGTTTAGCCTCTTCACCGGTAATGGCGAGAGAAGTGTGTCCCAATTATTTTTTATTATTTTGGTAATCTTAAAGGTATAAAGTGCTAAGGCTTTTTCTAACGCGGCTTTAATATAGGGTTGTTGATGTAGAAGGTTCTCGTTTACCTTGATTCCACGTTACTCAACCACCCCCCAATTAGGTGCCATCGCAGGAGTTTACGTGTTGGTTAAAATAAGTGATCCACCCGCTAGGTATCCTTAATTCTAACAGGGCATGAGTGATACTTTCGTGAGCTTCTCGGGTAAAATAGGGCACTAAAAAATTACCGAACTATCTACACGCGTGTTTAAGGATAAAACGTCATTAAAAAGAATGAAGTCTTAATTTGGCCAATGATTTCAATACGTCATGAAAATCCTTTAAACTTTTTTAGAAATTTTAAATTCAAGTTTAAAGATAAATAATCCCCAGCAGAGTCACCACTATGAGTGGACGCCTTTTTCTAGCCTGCGGGGACCGCGTGAGATGCATAGCATGAAGGGGGGAAATAACAAGTGCTGCTGTGAAGTGTGTTGAGGGATTGATCCTCATTTTAGGCGTGATGAAAGTACTGATGTTGAAGTTAGATTTAAGTTCAATTTAGGTGTTAAAGGATACGAGATCGAAATCCTATACTTAAAATAGAGTCGCCACCCGACTCAGCTCAACCAAAAAATTTTGGTATGATTTTCCCACCAGGTTGTAGACCGCACCTTAAGTAGAGATTCTGAGCTTGGATGATGTTATCTATTTTTCATCAGGCCAAGTTAAGATATTTCATTCCTTCTCAATCGGTTTAATCCATCCTATTTATTGTGTTTTCAGTTATTATGTTGTTATCGCATTCATCAAGCATCGAATTATTACAGTCCTCTAAAATTAAATACAGAAATTAAAATTATTATAGGGCTTTCAAATCCTATACATTCTCTATGCAATAAATAAAATACCCAAAGACCTAACATCCATCTAACCTAAATCTACCTGCACAAAATGGTTAGCACTAATGCGGTACGTTGTGCGAGACATATCACAAATCATGTATAGTTAGCAAACCAAACAAGACCCGAGTTAGCGTGAACATGGCATAAATATTTATATTATTGTAAAGTCCGATTGGATGGCTAAAATGAGATTTGAACAGCATTTGAGGAAAATTCCACTTTTAACCAAATTTTAGACTCGATTGTTATTTTATCTGGATTATTAGTGAAAATGCCACATGGTATAGGGTAGGGTCTATTTTCAGAAGGTTTTGGACCTCCATCATTGCACTGTGTATCCTAGATTTGAAAAATAAGCTAGGTCAGAAAAGAAAGAAATAAAATAGCTGTCCAGAAGGTCATGCCGTTGGCGACATGGCTGATGCCGCTTGCGATATCAGTAATGTCGCTAGAGGCATTAGTCTGTAGGCAGGTTGTATGGCTTTCTGAGTACCATAAAGAAAAGGTCCTATAAGAAAGTGAGGCCTCTGGTGAATATGATGTCACTAGCGATATCAGCAATGTCTCTAGCGATATGAGTGATACCGCCGGTGCATCACATGTCTCCGGCGACTTCAATTTCTTGCAGCAGCAGCAGCAGGTAACAGTTAAAAAATGACCAAAAGCCTGAAAAGGACACAAATCAATAAGAATCAGCACAACCCAGTAATATTAATGCCAAAGAGCTTTAAGACTCAGGATTTTTACCTCGGGGCCGTGAATCCACCTCTTCGTGAACCAAGGAACACCTCCAAGGAGCTTGTAATGATGATTTGGTAGTGAATTGGGTACTTAAGCTTTTAAGTTCCTATTTAGATTGATTTTAATCTAATGTCTATTGATTTTAGACTCACAATCGGAGAGTTTAAAGAAGAAAAACCAGGAAAAATGGATTCAAATCCCTTTTCCTACCTTTTCTAATTCTTATCTCACTAGAACTAGCTTCTCACTCTAGAATTCTATAAGTTCTAACTTCAGATTAATCTCCTCCTTTTTTGAAACCTAAGGTTTGTTTTTATAGGCAAATTGGGGTGGTCTTCGAGACCTTTCAGCCATTTTTACCGAAATGGTAAAAAAAGAGACTGTCGTAAGGTGGAAGAAGAAAGCTGTCTGTAGAGCCCGATTTGGCCATACCACCGGCGATATGGATGATACCGCCAATGGTGTGGGGCAATGCTGCTGGCGGCACCAACTTTTAAAAAGCTGACTGCCAGCGGCCTTACAAGCCTGAAAAGCTGCCAAACACGGGTCAAAGGGGTTAAAGAGGGATTTTTTAATTTTAATCATATTTTAATGGGTATTTAGAGGTTTATTTAATTTGGGTGTAAATCATCGGTTCAAGCTCCTACCAGACGCGTTATCGGCCACGCCGAACTAGATTCTACCAAGTATAAAGTTCACAAGGAACATTATATTGGAAATAAAAATTCTAAAGAGAACTTTTATTTTGAGGCATTAAAATCGGGTACATGTCATCATCGTCTCGCAAGAGGGACTGCAAAATCCCGTGCTCACAAAGAGTTGCTTGACAAGGTATTATCAGACCTAGTATGTCTCCTCGGGGTGCTCCAGTGTTGTTTATTAAGAAAAAGGAAGGCACTATGCGACTTTGCATTAATTACAGACAGTTAAATTGGGTAACTGTGAAGAATAAATATCCTTTGATGATTTATTCGATCAATTACAAGGAGTATGTGTATTTCTAAAATTGATTTGAGGTTAGGGTTTTATCAACTCGGAATTTCAGCCCAAAATGCTCCAAAAACAGCTTTCAGAATTCGATATGGACATTATGAATTTATGGTGATGCCATTTGGTTTGACAAATGCACCTGCAGCTTTCATGGCTTTGATGAACAAGGTATTTCAACAGTATCTTGACAAGTTTGTTATTGTTTTCATTGATGACATACTTGTGTACTTGAAATGCAATGAAGAACACGAGCAACATTTGAGAATTATGCTTCAGATTTTGAGAGGAAAATAGTTGTATGCAAAGTTTAGCAAATGTGAATTCTGGTTCGTTCATGTTTTATTTTTGGGATATGTGGTTTCCGGTCAAGGCATTCAGGTTGATCCTAAAAAGATTGAAGCAGTGATTCATAAAAAGCTCCAAAAAATGTAGCAAAAGTAAGAAGTTTTCTGGGATTAACAGGATATTATCGATGATTTATTGATGGATGTTCTCTTATTGTTGCTCCAATGATAAAATTACTATAAAAGAATGTACAGTTCCAATGGACAGATGATTGCTAGAAAAGTTTTGATAAATTAAAGAAACGATTGACTACAGCTCCGATTTTGACAATTTTGACTGGCACTGGTGGATTTGTTATTTACATTGATGCTTCTCACCAAGGTTTGGGTTATGCTCTAATACTACACGGGAAGGTAATTGCGTATGCATCTAGATAATTAAAACCATATGAACTATCTTATCCAGTGCATGATTTGGAACTTGCTGCTATTGTGTTTGCTTTGAAAATTTGGACGCATTATTCGTATGGAGAAATTTTTCAAATTTTCACTAATCATAAGAGTTTGAAATATTTTTTGACTCAGAAAGAATTGAATATAAGGCAGAGGAGATGGCTAGAATTGTTGAAAGATTATGATTTCACAATAGAATATCATCCGAGAAAAGCGAATGTTGTAGCTGATGCCTTAAGTAGAAAATCTAGTAGTGTAATGGCTAATGTTCAAGTTTCTAAACTCCCATACTTAGTTCAATTGCAAGCAATGAATGTTGACTTAAAATTGGGTGAAAATGGTGCATTATTAGCTAACTTCAAGGTCAGTGTTACATGATAAAATTAAGGAAGCCCAGGTTTGAGATTCTCAATTAAAAGAGATTATGGAAAATGTCAAGCAAGGAAAGAGCACTGATTTTACGTTAGAAAATGATATTTTGATGTCGAGACAAAGAATTTGTGTGCCTGATGTTGATAATTTGAAGAAGGAAATTTTAGAAGAAGCTCATACTGCTCTATATGCTATGCATCCAAGAATGACAAAAATGTATCATACCTTGCGCTCTCATTTTTTGTGGTCTAGAATAAAGAAGGATATTGCTGAATACATTGTTGATATGTCAATAAGTAAAGATTGAACATCAAGCTCCAGTTGGGAAATTACGACCATTGCTTATACTAGTTTGGAAATAGGAGATGGTTACTATAGATTTTGTGTATGGGTTTCCGAAAACTCCAAGAAAGAATGGTGCTATTTGGTACATTGTTGATAGATTGACGAAATCAGTCCACTTTTTACCCATACATTGGGGTTGTGCATTGGAGAATTTGGCGAAGAAGTATGTGAATGAAATTGTCAGGTTATATGGAATACATGTGTCTATTGTATCAGATAGACATCCTCGATTTACATCTCTATTTTAGAGAAGTTTACAGCAGGCATTGGGCACTAAATTGAACTTTAGTAATGCTTTTCATCCTCAAACAGATGGTCAATCAAAAAGAATAATTTAGACTTTGGAAGAAGTGCTTCGAGCTTGTGTTATAGAATTCAAAGGTGCGTGGGACGAATATATTGCTCTAATGGAATTCGCTTATAATAATCACTATTATAGTAGTATTGGAATGGCACCGTGTGAGGCTCTTTATGGAAGAAAATGCAGAAGTCCTATTTGTTAGGATGAAGAAGGGATGAGAGTTTTAGAGGGTCCAGAAATAGTTCAAGACATAGTTGAAAAGGTGAAGATAGTAAGAGAAAGAATCAAGGCAGCACAAGATAGACAAAAAAGTTATGTTGATCAACATTGAAGGGAAAGGGAATATGAAGTAGGGGATAAAGTTTTTCTTCGTGAAAGGCGTGTTAAGGTTTAAGAAGAAAGGGAAGCTTAGTCCGCGGTACATAGGGCCTTATGAAATTCTTGAAAGAATTGGTCCGCTTGCTTATAAATTGGCATTACCACTAGAGTTAGCTCAAATTCACAATGTCTTTCATGCTAAGGAAGTATCGGTCAGACCCTACTCATGTATTGAAGGACCAAGAGATAGAGATTGCTGATAATTTGAGTTATGTAGAAGAACCAGTAGCAATTATCGGGTATAAGACCAAACAATTGCGAAACAAAGAAATACTACTGGTAAAAGTACTTTGAAAATGTCATTCAGTAGAAGAAGCCACTTGGGAAACAGAAGATCGAATGAGAAAGGACTATTATTATTTATTTTCTGATTCAGGTATTTAATTTCGAGGACGAAATTCTTTAAGAGGGGGAGGATTATAACATCCCATTTCATATATTATATTTTCATTTGTCCACATCTGTTACATATCATGAAATTATTATATTTATTATTTTACATGTTATATTTATTAAAATTGGTTAGTTAAAATAATAGTTATTTTAACCATACAAAATATGATTTTTAATATCTAGGTACTGAATTATATAGCTATAGAATTTTAAGGAATAAGTGGAGTATAGTTATGTTATAGATATAAAATGCTTATTTGAACATATGGAGTTGAATAAAATTGTGATATATCATAGGGATTTAAGTATAAGAATTAGTTTTAGAATTAGTATTAATATGGTATAGATATACGTATTTAGTATTTAGTATTTGTATTAAATAAAGAATTTGAGGGCAAATTGGTCTTTTGCCCCTTAGAATTTTGTATGGCCTAATAAGAATAGATTTAGATCAGGTCTTCATCTCCCAAAAACAAAGCATAAGGAAGAAGAGAAGAAGAGAGCTAGAAGGAAGGAATCAGGTATTTTAGTAACTTTGTAGTACAATTTTTGTTAGGTTAAAGTTAGAATTAGAAGTTTTAGTAAGAATATGAATTGTTCCTCTTTATGTCAAGGTTCATCTTGAAAAATTTGGGGATTTTTAGCTGAGTAGATCAATAGCTATGAGTTTTATAAGATGAAGTATGCATAATTGGATGATTAAAGAGATAGGGTGAGTTTCGAAATTAATCTGGGATTGTTATACTGCTTAGAAAATTTTGATTTTTTGATACGTTATTTCCTTAGGTGTAAGTTTAAGTGGGAAAAGATTCATATTGTGTAGAGAGAGTTATGCTTGTTTTATTACGTGGTTGTCCAGGTTAAGTGGGACTGAAATAGGTTTTGAAGGAAAATTCACTATAAATCGTATAAGGCTTTGTAAATTTTGTGGTTTTAGTATGTTACAGATTTGTGAATGAAGGATAGAATAAAAGAAGAATCAGCTCATTTGGTGAAGTGAATTGAAAGTTATGAATTTTTAAGTAGAATAAGGTCATAAGGAAAGTAATTTTGTTTTGTGAACATTTGCTTGTAGGAAAGGAAATATGATAATTATGTGTATATGATATTGAAATTATTTTTATAGGAGCTCAAAATCATGATGGTATTTCGGAGGAAGATTCAAGTTGCTTTCGAGGGAATTAGCTTGATACTATGTGAGTATAAACATGATATGAATTTATGGGTGAAATGCTTTGTTATGTGATATTTGAATGTCTGGTGAATTGTTGTGAATTGAATGATTATATGTTATTTGATAAATTTGAATTATATGCACATATGTTTATTTGTTGAAACATGAGTTAATCGAATTATACATGATACACTTATTTATACAAGAACAAATGAAATAAAGAGAGACGTTGTGAGATAGCCGATCAAACATTGCAATACATGTTTTGTTATCTGGACCTATATGGTCAACCAATTGCAATATTTGACAAATGGATCGAAAGGTCAACCAATTGTTTATCTAGACTGAAAGGTCAACCAATTGTTATATAGTTGGCCAGCAAATCAATTGTTATCTATTACAAATATTACATGTATCTCGGAGCAATAGTTTGGCCAAAAATGTCACAACAATTAAATAAATGAATCATCCAATAGTATATATGAATGATTGCATGTTTATTTTGAAGGTGTGACTGTATGTGATTGTTAAATTCATTGATTGTTTATATTCATTGAGTGGCAACTCATATAAATCGCTATATTTTTCAGTTGTTGAAGTTGTAGATAAAGTTTTGTATTAGAAGGTCCTTACCCCTAGTTGTCATGGAAGAAAGGTCTGCCGGCTGTGTCCATCTCGCTCTCTCTCCTCATATGACAAGCATATAGAATAGAAAGTGGTCGGGTTTTGGTTTTGCTAATCAAACATAATTATTGTTTGTAATATAAACAAATGATATTAGAGTTAATGTAAAATATTAATGGTTGTGTTAATATATAAATATTTATGTACAAAAAAAATTTATAGTATTTTTTTATAGTTATTATGTGATTAGGGTGTTTAACATTATAGTGAAAAGAAATCCCAAAAACGTCTTCCAATTCCTCTCACTCTCCCTCTCACGCTTTCAACAAAAATCAAATCCAAAAAGCTTTAAAAAACCGTCAAAATCATTTTATAATCTTCAAAACCATTTGAATAATCTACAAACACAGTTGGTCAACTTTAGAAAGTGAAAACCCATTCTCATCCGCAACATTCATCATCCAATATTGTTCACATTCATCATTCAAAATAGTTCTGTTCACTTCCGTTACTGAAAATCATTATCGATTGTACTCGAAAATCTTCTACTGCTTCGATTCCTATTTAAAATCACAAAAACTCAACGGGTTTGAACTGGTGTATTCGTGAATTGAAAAACTCAGGTATTGTTTCTCTTTCTTCTTTGTTGTTTTTGCTAATTTCAGATTTAATGGTTGCTTTTAATAACTTATTTCGTGTTTACTACTATGAGCTTTAATTTTGTGTATTTGATCCTAGATTTTGATAATAATGGTTGGGTTTAGATAAAATTTGGGATTTTTTAATGTTAAATGTATTGCAGATCAATTTTTATTAGCTATTTGAAATGATGAATGGTTTGATTTGAGGAAAATCTCATGTGAAGTGTGCAGATAAGGTGTTTGTAGGAATGCCTGAATGATAATTGGTAAAAATCATGTACAATAGAAATCAAATAGACGCATGATATATATATATATATATATATATATATATATATATCAGATGAAACTGAAACTGTCCTGATATATATATCATATGTTCAATACAAGAAACAAGGTTTTCACTTAGTTATCGTTGTTGAATGATTTTGAAGCGAGGTTAATGTTGATACTATGTGATTTTTTTTGAAGATTATGACGATGATGATTATAATTGGGTTCTTTTGTGTGCTTGATTTAACTAATTTGAACTGAACTGGATTCTAGATCCATACCAGGAGCTTATTTTGATTCTGATTTTGGATTAGGAGTTCCATGGTTGTTTTTTAGGTTTTTTTTTATATATTGCATAATGGATTCATTTAAATGTGTTCAATTCTTCAAACATTGCATTGTCACTGCTGGATAGGTTTCTTTAAAAGTATGCAAAGAATTTCAGCACTATGTCATTTGTTTTTAACAGTCCGAGAGTTGCCTATTTGGAAGCACGATGTAACTTGTCCTTAAGTCTTTTGTAATTATAATTAAAGCAGTTTTTGGATAGATTTATTACATCTTGTTCATTAAAATGTCTTATTATAATTGTGAGCACGGGATTTTGCAGTCCCTCTCGCGAGACGATGATGACGTGTACCCGATTTCAATACCTCAAAATAAAAGTTCGCTTCAGAATTTTTATTACCAAAATAATATTCCTTGTGAATTTTATAATTGGTAGAATCCAGTTCGGCGTGGCCGATAACGCGTTCGGTAGGAGCTTGAACCGATGATTTACACCCAAATTAAATAATGTCCATTAAAATATTGTTAAGGGCCATAAAGATGCTTTTTTCCACTATTAAAGCCACTTTTTCCCGGTTTTTTGGCTTCTTTTGACCCACTAACTGAAGGCATGTTGAAGGCTGATGCCGCCCACAGCATCATCCATGTCGCCGGCGATATGACCATACCGCCGGCGATATGGATCATACCGCCGGCGACATTACGATGCCGCCGGCGATATGACTCGAAGCGGGTCCTCTTACAGACAGCCTTTTCGACCACTTTCGGTGGAATTATTAAAAAAGGCCCCAAAAAGCACCCCATTTCACCTATAAAAGGGCTCCTTGGGCTGCACTTGAAAAGAGAGAGAAGGTAGAAATAGATAATAGTGAGATAAAAATTAGATAAAACAGAAAAAACGGGATTCCGACCCATTTTTCCTGGTTTTTCTTCTTTGAACTCTCTGATTGTGAGTTGAAATCGACAAATCTTTAAGTCAAAATCATCTTGGTAGAACTTAGAAACCAAAAGACACTAAAAATCATTATTAAATCATTGTAACAAAGCTCCCCGGAGGTGTTTTATTCGGATCACGAAGAGGTGGATTCACAACCCCGAGGTAAAAATCCTGAGTCTTATAGCTCTTTGGCATTGTTATTAGTGATTTGTAAGAATTCTCGTTCATTTACGATCTTTTGAGTTTTCGGTCACTTTGACTACAAACCACTGCTATAGCAAGGAATTGGAGTCGCCGGAGACATGTAATGTTGCCGGCTGTATCACCCATGTCGCGAGAGGCATCGTTGGTACCGCCGCTAGCGTCACATTCCCCGGAGACCTCGCTTTCTCGCGAAACCCTTTCTTTACGGTATTCAGAAAACCCTATGCCCATCTGCATGCAGATGTCGCCCGTGACATAGTTGATGTCGCCGGCGGCATCATCCATGCCGCCAGCGACATCAATTATTTCGCCGGCGGCATCAGATGCAATCGGCGGCTTGGCTTTCTGGACAGCAGTATCATTTTCGTTTATTTCCAAGCTAATTTATTTTCTGAAGCTAGGATCTATAGTGCAACGATGGAGATTCGAAATCTCCTGAAAACAGACCCGCCCCATAACAAGTGGTATATTCATTTGTAATCCGATTAAAGCGACAACCGAATCTAAAATTTGGACAAAAATTGAATTTCCCCTCAAATGCCATTCGAACCTCATTTTAGCCATTCAATCGGGCTTTATGATATTATAAATAGATATGCCATATTCGTGTTAACTATCATCTGCAGGTGGGTATATATCGGACATTCGGGTATTTTATCTGTTACGTAGAAAAAGTACAGGACTTGAAAATCTTGTAATGATTCTACTTTCCGCACTTTCTTTTCTTTTGCGATTGTAAATATTTTATTTATCGCTTCAATTGCTTGATAAACACGAAAACCACAAAATAACTGAAAATACGAATAAATAGGGTGGATTAAACCGATTAAGAAAGAATGAAGTATCCTAACTTGGCCTAATGAAAAGTACATAACATCATCCGAACTCGGAATCTCTACTTAAGGTATGGTCCAACCACCCGGTGGGAAAATCGTACTGAAAATTTCCCGGTTGAGCTGAACCGGGTGGCGACTCTATTCTAAGTACGGGGTTTCGATCTCGTATCTTTTAAGCATTACAATACACAAAATCATTTTCTCTTCAACCATATCACATTCGTCTCCCCGATGCACAAAAAGCGGGCCCGCCCGACAGGGCCCGGCCCCACGCCGTAGCCGCGCAAACTGCCGTCTGCTCACAGTGGCGACTCCGCTGGGGATCTTTTTCTTTAAACTTGAATCTTCCTTCATAGTTTAAAAGATTTTGATGATGTATTGAAATCATTGGCCAAATTAAAACTTCACTCCTTTCTTATGACATCTTGTCCTCACGCGTGTAGATAGTTCGGTAATTTTAGGAACCCTATTTTTAGCCGAGAAGCTCACAAAGTATCACTCATGCCCTGTTGGAATTGAGGATGCCTAGTGGGTGGATCACTCGTTTCAACCAACACGTAAACTCCTATAACCACGCCCATTCGGGTAGTGATTGAGTAAACGTGGAATCAAGGTAAACGGGAACCTTCTACATCAACAACCCTATACCAAAGTCGCGTTAGAAAAAAGCCTTAGCACATCATTCCCCTTAGGATTACCCAAAATGAATAAAATAATTGGGACGCGCTACTTTCGCCATTACCGGTGAAGCAGCCAAACTCCATCCTACCAAAGAGGCGTTACGCGGGAGTCAAAAGGTTGGAACAGGGCCGATTCGCATGCTAAGTGCTCTATGATCATGCACCCTCATACATCGGCTTTAAGGGCCGAAAATGAATCAACTTGCCCTTACCACTTCCACTCGTGGAAGAGGTTTAGCAACATGTGTAGGACTTCTCTTGTACCTCCGTTGCGTCACCACATATCGCTATGTATGACGTGAAGTACACACGTCTCATATATGTTGGAGGGTTAAGCCATCACATCATCCTTAACCACATCTACGTGCAGCCATACGCACTACATGTCACTCCCAGGACACGAAAAGCATGCATACCACGCATATCATTCACCCATCCACGTATAGCCTGATCCGCTGCCTACTATTTCAGCTAGGAGGAGGCGCACTGACCGTCGCACCCCGGCCTGGAGAAGGATAGAACATCGCCTAATACGTCATCCTCCGACCCCGGTTGCCACCACGGAAGTTGAAGGAATCCCCCATACCGATTCCAATGAGGAATCAGATTCAGAGCAAGTGCAGTTAAGCCAAAGTTTCCTTCGACCGACCATGTCTTTCCCGAGAAATGTAGGGACCCCACCTCCAGAAGAGCCCCTTGGTCTCACTTCCAGCTCGGGAATAGGATCCCAACCGCCTCCTGGCTTTGACTTGACCAATGCTATGTTGCAGTTCTTAAACTTGGATGCTTTCCAAACCTCAATCCAAACTACGGTTGATGCAGCGATTAAGCGAGCTCTGGAAAACAGGAATTCCGATAGAGTATCAGCATCCGACATCCATGCTCCGGACGGTATAACTCGGATACTGACCAGTCTGGTAGAGGTAGGACCTGTCGCACCTGTACTTCAATCAATCCAACCCCTGACGAGTCCGTTCCAGTTTGGACAGGCTTCGGCTCTCTTGTCGACTTCAACCACTCCACCAGCTGTACCTTTCAACCCAAGACCTTTCACCCAAACCTCAACTCCTCTGACATTCAATCACCAAAGCCCATCGTCTCGGCCTCTACCCTCATTCACACCTCCACAGTTTGTCGTAACTCCTAAAGGCACAACTTACCCCCAGAATCCATTTGCCAGCCATTTGACTGTCCGTCCTACGCTGCCTTCAACATTCAACCACCAGGTCACACAACCTCCGGGTGTGACACCTGAGGTAGCCGCTTTCGTTTGACAAATGATAGCTTCTCAGACCGTCAGCGACCAGGTCATGCATTCTCCGGGCGCGACACCCCAAGCCCCAACTATCTCTCGAGGACCGATCAGTGACCAGGTCACACAACCTCCGGGCGTGACACCAGAAATCCAAGCTTACATCAACCGCCTCATCATTAATAAAAAAACCTGAAAGGGACGAGGATTGGGTCCCTGACAATTTTACTATGCCAAACATGGCTCATTATGATGGCTCGAGAGCACCCGCCTCTCACATCATTATGTACGAAAGGGTGATGCGGGTAAAGAAGCTAAGTGACAAAGTACTGGCTGAGATGTTTCCTTGTTCTCTTCGGGGACCGGCACTTGAGTGGTACCACACTTTGCCACAGCATATTGTCACCGACTGGACGCTCTTATCTGAGGCTTTGAAAGTACACTATAGGTTCAATACTATGATGGAGACGACCCTCCAACATCTTGAGAGGATCCGTCAAATGCCCAACGAAACCTTTAAACAGTACTTCAATAGGTGGATGTCAACCCAAGTCTTGATGAAGTCTAAGCTTAGCCTTGAGGAAATGATTGTCAAACTCCTCGAAGGATCTCTCCCCTTGTTCCGCAAGGAAATGGCTACGGATTCTTTCCTTTCTTACAAAGCTGTGTTTGAGAAAGCAGAAAAGATTGAGCGTGAGGCAGAACGCGAGAAGGCCGAGAGGGCAGGAAAACCATGGTTCAGGAAAAATGAAGCGCAACCCTCGACCCTAGCGCCGGTTAAGCCAAAAAACCTGGCTGCTATCCAGACCATTTCTCATACCCCTGCTACGCCACCATCAACAATTGCCTCGGTCCAGACTCCTCGGCCCCCTTTTGTTTTGACCAACCCCTATAAATTACCCCTCCGGGTCATCTACCAACGGTTGAGAGAAGCGGGTTTTATACAGTCCCTTCAAGAATATAAGCCACCCAAACCTGAAGATAAGAATAACTTCTGTAATTATCACGTTCAGGTGGGGCACCAAACCAACAACTGCAAGGCCCTACTCTCAGCTATTCAGCGATTGGTTAGCGAGGCAAAGATTGCTGAACCAGAAAAAGCCCCGAGCACTATGAATAACCCTTTACCAAGCTTCGAAAGTAAGGTCAGAATGGTCCAATCTGGTTTACTTGAAGCCACGGTCTTCGACCTCCTTGCCCAGGGGCCGGGCAGTAGTAATTTCGTCCTGGTCATCGGTTCAGGACTTCCATCTTGCTCAGTTTTTGAACTTATCAATCAGGCTAACCCAGGAGTTAACTCCATTCAAGGAATGGAAAGGGATCCAAGCCAACCAAAACAAAAGGGTCGTAGGTCTAGACCATTTGTGGCGAAGAGAAGGAAAGCTGAGGGAAAGGCACTATTCAGTGTAGATTCCTTTGTTTCAAAGGAGAACTATTCTGATGAGGAGGTGGAAATGGCTCGGGAATCCAAGGCCATAAGTACCAACTTGTTCAAGGTCGACCACCATGACCTTTTTAGTGTGGATAAATATGAACTACAAGACCCAGATTCGGACTCTGAAGAGCAGCAGTACCTATTTGAGACGCGAGCCACCAAGAGCGTCTTACTCGACAATGTCCTCAATATCACCCGGAGTGGTCGTGTATATCAGCCGGAAGATCGGTATCTCCGTCTAAACAAAGACCCGATTCCTGGCAGGGTTGGAACTACAGCGAGGCCCCCTTCTCCACCTCCACCTGTCCCTACTAGTCTTGAGGTTGACCCCCTCATTACCCAGTTGAAAAACACCCAAGCCCGATACAGCATCTGGCAACTGGTAATTGACTCAGAAAGGCATCGTAAGGGTTTGATCAAACGGCTCCTTGACCTGGAGGCTAGTCTGACCACTTCGGTCGTTGAGATGTGCGCTACGATAGGAGAAGGCATTCCCCCAAGAAAAGGGCCTCAGATCGTGTTTGATAGTTTTGATCTTACACTTGAAGGAAGGGATCACAATAGGGCCTTGTTCATCCGGGTTCAAATTCTTGATAAGGTCATCCCATGCGTCATGGTAGATGATGGCTCCGCCCTAAACCTATGCCCTTTAAAGATCCTTCCTCATCTGGGACTGTCAGAGGACATGCTCGAAAGGTCCAACACTGTTATCAGAGCTTATGACGACTCAAAGCGCAATGTAATTGGGGTCTTTGAGGCAGGGGTTACTGTCGAAGGTATCACAAACAATGTACGTTTCACCGTCATTGACATTCCTGTTACCTATTCTCTACTGCTTGGTCGGCCATGGCTCCATGCATTGGGTGCTGTACCCTCCACATTACACCAAAAGATCAAGCTAATCCATGGTGATAGAATGATAACTATAGAGGCCGATCCTGCTTCTGTCATGGCCGTTATGGAAGCCGAAGCAAACCTAGAAAAGAGCCTCCAGATTGCCGTAATTAGTAAGGCTGAAAGATCCCTTCCCCTTTGGCATAGCTACCTCCACGCGGGTATGGGCAAGCTAATGAAGAAGTCTGGTTACAGGCATGGCAAGGGTGGAGGAATACATGAACAGGGGATTATTGAGGCATTGGAACCAAAGATCCTCATTCGTGGAGCTGGACTGGGGTATAAGCCTAGAAAAGCCTATCGTCGCGTCCCTCACTGTTATTGCCGCATGGTCACTACTTGTGAAATCCAGGGAAAGAGGCTTTATAAAGGGGAGACCGAACCAATCGAGCATGACGGGAAAATGTGGCCCGGCTTTGAAATCTTTAAAGATGTCTACGACTTTGAGGCCGGTGACATGATAACTTCAGCTGAACCTGAACCTGCAGAGTCTGATGTGCCTGTCAACGTGATTTCTGAAAAAGATAAGGGGAAAGATAAGATGTATCCCGAAGGTGAGTCTGTCGATCCAGAAATTGAGGATGCCGTGGCAACCGTGACGAGAGCTATGGCACTACTGATGAAGAAAGGCTGGAAAGGTAATGGGAAAGAAGACGCAACGATAACTATAGTGGAAGAGCTCGCCAGGGCTATAACCGAAAAGGCTGACCTGTCTGAGGGACCGTCGCTCACCACTACCCAAAAGACCACCTGGGAGCACAACCTAAACACCACCCCGACAGATGATACAGGGAATACACCTCCCATCGACACAACCGCTGAAGTCCCTCCGCATGTGGAGGAAGATATGGATGATGTAATTTTCAATATTTCTGATGTTTTTGATACGAATAATGCCGCTTATGAGGCTTTTTACGCAATGAATAACCCCCGTTCAGCTTACTTGTTTGATGTCTTCCCGAATGGATCCATGCATTCATGTAACAATATGCACAACGTTTTTGGCATTGGTGAAACTCTATTAAGTGAAATAAACCTAAGTACGGATGACAATCCAAAAATGGTAACCATTTCCAAAGACTTAACTCCCGAGGAAAAAAGTGAGATCATAAAAGTGCTTAAGAATCATGTTAATGCTTTCGCCTGGTCATACGAGGACATGCCTGGAGTTGATCGACAAATCGCCGAACACAGGATCCCAACTGATCCTAAATTCCGACCTGTCAAACAAAAGCTCCGCCGGTTGAGACCTGAATGGGCAGAACAAGTTAAGATAGAAGTTTCAAGGTTGATCGAAGCTCGATTCATAGAAGTAGTAGAATACCCGACTTGGTTGTCCAACATCGTCCCGGTACCAAAGAAGGATGGTAGAGTTCGAGTCTGCGTAGACTTTCGAGATCTCAATAAAGCCTCGCCGAAGGATGACTTCCCTCTCCCGCACATTGATGTCCTAATTGACAGTGCCGCCAGGGCGGCTATGTATTCGTTCATGGATGGATTCTCAGGATATAATCAAATCCTGGTTAATGTTGCCGATAAAGTCAAAACAGCATTCATTACTGAGTGGGGGGTTTATTGCTATAAGGTAATGCCATTCGGGTTAAAAAATGCCGGAGCCACTTATCAACGAGCTGTAACTACCCTGCTACACGACATGATCCATAAAGAAGTGGAAGTGTATGTGGACGACATGATTGTGAAATCCGCCACTCGAGAGGAACACCCTGCTGTTCTTGACAAGTTCATGACTCGCATTGAAAAATACAATCTTCGTCTAAATCCGAAGAAATGTGTGTTTGGAGTTACCTCCGGCAAGCTATTAGGACACGTGGTTAGCCAAAAAGGAATTGAAATGGACCCAGACAAAGCCAAAGCCATCAGGGATATGCCTTCCCCTAAGACAGAAAAAGAGGTCCGATCGTTTTTAGGGTCCTTACAGTATGTTAGTCGATTCATTGCTCGCCTCACTACTGTCTGCGAACCCATCTTTAAGTTGTTAAAGAAACAGCAACCCGTGGTATGGAACAATCACTGCCAGGTAGCATTCGACAGAATCAAGGCATACCTTGTCAATCCACCGGTCTTGACGCCTCCCATCCCAGGGAAACCTCTCATCCTTTATCTGGCCATTGAAGAAACGTCCGTCGGGGCCATGCTTGTCCAAGAACATGATGATAAGCGCGAGCATGCCATCTACTACCTAAGTAAAAAACTGTTGGATTACGAAGCCCGATATTCAATTGTGGAGAAGACTTGTGCTACCATGGTTTGGCTCACTAAGAAGTTGCGACATTATTTCCAATCCTATCGAGTCTAGGCCGTAGCCAAAATTGATCCAATGAAGTTTCTTTGTCAATCCCCTACTCTAGCCGGTAAATTGTCACGATGGCTACTTCTCTTATCTGAGTTTGACATTGAATATGTAACCCGAAAGGTCATTAAAGGGAGGGCTGTAGCCGAATTCTTGGCTAATCAACCCCTCAGCTCCGATTATAAGGAAAATTTAGAGTTCTCTGACGAACAGCTAGCCTCTGCTACAACCCTTGTTGACAATTGGACGATGTACTTTGACGGCGCTGTGAACCGCCGGGGAGCAGGTCTCGGAGTCATCATCGTCACACCAGATAATGAGATAATCCCGTTATCCAAATGTTTAGAATTCACTGTCACCAACAACGGCGCTGAATACGAAGCTTGCTTGTTTGGCCTCGAGGCTCTTCTTCAGGTTCAAGCACACCATGTATCCGTCATCGGAGATTCGGCTCTAGTAGTTCGTCAGGTTGTTGGAGATTGGGAAGTTAAAGAAGAATCCCTTCGCCCTTATGTTGAGGCCGTTCGCGAATTGTCTGAGAAATTTACCTCATGCTTGTACCGCCATGTCCCTCGAGATGAGAACCAAATGGCAGATGCTCTCGCCACTCTCGCGTCCTTATGGGAAGGACCCCAACAGCAACCTATCCGCCCGTTGGTTTTGCTATCCACCAAGACCCCATATCGTGTTCAAACGACTCCTCCAGTTCTCGCCATTTCATCCGAACCTTGTTGGTATTCTGACATAGTCTTATTTCTTCAGACCGGCCAATACCCCACAGATTCTTCCGACTCGGACCGTAACACCCTACGGCGGCTTGCTACCCAATTTCGTATTATAGATAATGATCTATTCAAGCGCACCAGTGAGGGCCTACTCCTCCGTTGTCTCACTGATACCGAGGCTCAGAACGTAATGATCCAGGTCCATGCCGGCGACTGTGGCCCTCACATGAATGGTCTAGCCCTTGCAAAGAAGATCCAGCGACTAGGGTATTTTTGGCTCACTCTCACAGCCGATTGTATCGCCCAAGTCAAACGATGCCACCAATGCCAGATTTACGGGGATATGCGACATTTGCCACCGACCGAGCTCCATCACTTGTCCACCCCTTGGCCATTCTCGGTATGGGGTATAGATATAATTGGTGAAATCCGTCCTTCCTCAACAAATGGCCACAAATTCATTGTGGTAGCAGTAGATTACTTTTCAAAATGGGTTGAAGCCGAATCCTTCACCAATGTCACTGCCAGACAGATGGCCAAATTCATAGAAAAGCATATCTTTGCGCGGTATGGGCTCCCACATCATATAGTCTCAGATAACGGGGTACAGTTTCAAGGAGCAACCGCTTCATTAATTGAGAAGTATGGGATCGAACACCACAGGTCTTCTCCATATAGACCACAAGCCAATGGAGCTGTTGAGGCAGCCAATAAATCGGTAAAAAAGATTCTTTCTAAGATGATAGCCGGTTATAGAGATTGGGCGGATAAGTTGCACTTCGCTATTTGGGGATACCGCACCAGCATACGCACTCCGACAGGCCAAACTCCATTTTCTTTGGTCTACGGAATGGAAGCGGTCTTGCCAGTTGAGACTCAGGTGACCTCATTAAGAGTTGCCCTGGAAGCTAAGTTAGAAGAATCCGAATGGACTCGGACAAGGTTCGAACAGTTGAACATGATGGATGAACAAAAGTTGAAAGCCCTTGACAACCTCCAGATGTACCAACAACGTGTGGCTCGGGCATATAACAGTCGGGTAAAACATCAAAAGTTCCCCCTAAAGGTCAGTGATCTGGTCCTCAAGCAGTTGAAACACTCTACCACTGATGTGAGGGGAAAATTCAGGCCGAACTGGGAAGGACCATACGTGATAAAGAAGCTGCTTAGCAAAGGGGCGGCTAAACTTATGGACATGGATGGGAACGAGTTCGTAAATCCAGTAAACCAAGACAGGCTTAAGCGTTATCATGTTTAAAAGAACCAAATCAGAAAAGCAGCACACGAAAAAACACATACATAATAATCTCCCGCCTTTCAGTCTTTCACTGATCGGGCAAAAATTAGGGTGATACCCGACGATTGGTATTCTGCGAACCAACCGTGTAAAAGTTAGGGGATAAGACAAACCTGCTAGATCGAAAACCCGAACAGGGCGATCTAGGAAAAAGTTAGGGTATGTGAGCACAGAGTGAGTGCCTTCTAGAAAACCGAACTCGGCTAGTCGGCACCGGGAGTTAAGTCGATGGAAATGGCAACCAAACATCATGTACTTTATTTTATCTCGATTAATAAAAAGTTTTCTTTTGTTAAAAATCTAGATGCTTATGCTTACGTGAATCATGTATTCATAAATTCAAGACAACTTCGACAAGCTTTGAACAGGGTTCATTTTGTTCCATTTTAGATAGAATAAAAAAAAAAAAAAACTGATGATTCCGACAATGACAAGACTTAAAACGAACTTCCCGCATCATCACCCTGGTACCTAGAGATCCGCCTTGGTGTGCTAGTAGAGAGAGAATCTTCCCCTCGCTCTGCACATTCCCCCTCCAAACGGGCCCATGACCGCTTTCGACGGGTCGGCAAACCTCTTATCTCGGCAAGCCATCCTCTATAGTATGTGTCAGTTTCAGTGGTTTCTAGTTGATCATAATCTAGAATATCGAACACGGCCTCCCTGGACCACTTCTCCTGAATATGGTTGACTCACCTAGCTTTGTAAACTCCGATCTGGTTATGGGGCAATTTGATCGGGACTCTCTGCCTCTTACCATACTGACGACATAGCCGGTATGGGGTATAAAATGAAGATTTCTCCAAGCCTATCAATTGAACATAGGCTCCCCAAGATTCTACGACCACATCCTGAATTCTCCACCACGGACTAACCCACTGAACCTGCACGTCAGTATACCCCCTCAGGATAGTCACCCAATCGTCATATGTCAGCTCATCGAAATCAGCCCGCATAAGCCCTCTCTCCCTCAGATGGACCGGAAGATACTTTTTTGGATTCCCTTGAGGTGCCTCCCTCAGCTTTAGCTTCTCCATCAACCAGACCTATAAATGCAGAACTCGGGTAAGGATAGGAGAAAGAAATGATGGGATCAAAAAGAACAAGAGATACCTGTAATAATGTGAATTGATCCCCAATGAGTGACGAGTCAACAGAAGCAGCATCCACGTTTAACAAAACATCGGCCAATCCCACGGCCACGGGGGAAGCCCCTGTCGACATGGGGCCAATGAGGGAAATTAACCTCAGCGGAGCAACCAGGCTCACTCCACACATAAACTCCGCCATAAGTAATAAGGCCATCATAAATGGCCAAGCAGGATGGGATCGGGACACTCCACGACACCACTCCAAGACTGCTTCGAGCTGAAAACCAGGTCTGTCAAGCAACTGAGATAGAAATGGGTCGATAGAATCTAAATTCCACAGCCCTCGTGGGATTCCATTTATGCCAAATTAAAGATCCGGTAATGCCAGCGAAACGCGCTTAGGACACGGAGTCCCTAAAATAGCATGGAATTCTTCGAGCAAGGGGCAAAGCTCGAACGATGAAAAGCGGAAAACATGGTCCATTGGATCCCAAAAGGACAATACCGCTCGAAGGAATTCGCGGCTCACAGGCCACGCCGCGACATATCGAAAACCCCAAAGCCTGAATTTTTTGAGCCTCTTCCAGTCGACATTCCCCAAACTCTGCAGAAAACCCCGTAGTTTATGATTATGGGTTGCCATGACAAGTAGTGGACAGAATGGTTGAAATCAGACTGCTGGAAAGTTGATGCCGCCGGCGAAGTGTTTGATGCCGCCGGCGATTTGGTTGATGCCGCCGGCGATTTGGTTAATGCCGCCGGTGATATGGAGCCAACTAGGGCGATATCAGACGATGCCGCCGGCGATATGGACTTCAGACAGCCCTGTATATATTATTTTAGCTCGAACCATTTGGGCGATATGGGTCATGCCGCCGGCGGCATGGAGTGAATTTTCCGGCGACATCAGAAACATTTCTGCCATTTCAGACCTATGCAAAACCTGTAAACAATCGTATTCATCTTTATATTCAAAATAGAAGCCCGGGGGCACAAATTGCTCAAATTGTATCGAATCCTCTGGCCCATAATAAAAATATCAAAACCCCAATGTGTCGGAGGTACAAACAAGAACAAGGCAAAACAAAAAAGAAAAGCAAAACTAAGCATATCCGCCACTACCGGCTGGACGTGATGAAACGTCATCGGGACTTGCGAACCAATCGTCGACATCGTCTGCTTCTCTTCCCTCCGTCATGGGAACGCTACTAGACTCCTCAGCCGCGGTAAACGCACACCGGCCGGCAAACTTCTTGACCCCCCTACGACTGGTACCCCCAGGGTGTGCGCGGTCCAGATTCTGTTTACTTCTCTGTTCTTGAGCGGTGGCGGCCAGCTGTCCCTCGAGATCGCTCACGCGGCGCTGTAAAGCTGCAGTCTCCTCCTCATATCGCCGCCGGGCTGCGTCAGCATCAGACATAGAAAGGGCTAAAAAATCCTGCAAACCGGAGAAAATATCAGCCTTGCATATCATGCATAACATCCATACATATATCCCATCTTAACATGTGCATAAAATACCTGAACAAGAAGCGATTGCCCAATGAGGGTATCCCGGAGAACAAAATTGTTCTCCGCCAGCTGCTCCACATGACTCCGCGCCACCTAGAAAATCCAAAAAGCATACCCTTAGACACCCACTTCTAAGGCTTAATAAGAAAATAACTATTAGGACTTACGTAGGTTGTATTTTCGGGCATAAAAATCGGGGCTTGCCGGCTCGAGCCAACATTCCTATGAGAGAATTCACCCCGGGAGTTCATCAATAGGAAAGTGGTTTCCAGCGGGTTGACCAATCTCCCCTCCACGAAGGTCATGCCCTCCGGCGCGCCGTAATGTCGGGTCCCACTCTGGTTATCCCGACCCCTCTTTCTCGCAGGTTCCTGCAAAACATGAAAGTCACACGTCAACAACATCCCTAAACAACTTCAAAATCATACACACAAGCACAATTATACCTCGAAAGAACGATGTTCCCCCTGGGACGTCGGCACACTCCCGCCGGCTACACCCGCACCTACCTCATCCTCCCCCTCGGGGTCGACCGCAACATCCCCTTCCAACGCTTCATCCTCATCATCATCCTCCTCCTTAACGTCCACAATGCCTCCGAGGCGCCTCTTTTCATCCTCCAACCGTTGCTCGTTATGATACTCAATTGTATCATTGCCATGGATACGAGGACACACGGGGAGTAGACGCTGAAAAAGCCGCTCATAGAGGCCAGGAACGCTAGGGATCACACGGCCATTTCCTTCAATGTAATCAGCTTTGTCGGCCTCGGCAGAAATCACCAAATGAGGCCACCACAAGCCCCGCGGAGGATCGGCAGGCACCGGCCTAGCTGCAACCGGAAGGGACCTCCAGCCCCGGACGCGCTCGCCCAGATACCACTGCTGGGACAGGGGGCACTCAATCACAAATCGGCGGTCGTCCACCTCCCTCCGAACCCGTGCAACCTCAGCGAAGTTCTCCACCCCATCGAACGGGTCCAAGACGAGCTACAACAAAACAACCAACATAAGTCCATAGACCAAATAAATATATATAAAAAAAAAACCCGTACCGAACTCAGTCGCACGCTCCTTAGGACCTCCCTATACAGCGTAGGGTACTTCGCCATCCCACCGATGCACCCGCACCAGCGGGCAAGGAAATGAGAGCCCGACGGCACAACCTTCTTAAACTCCATCGGTGGGAGGATCTGATGCTCGAATGCCCAAGCCTGCACAAATAACGACCGATCAATTCAAAAGACGTCATAAGAACACATGTTAAGAAAAAAAAAATTTATACCTGGAGTAGCAGATGGCAAAGGCGAAGGGCTTTTTCATTCTTCCGGCCTCCCACGTCCAGCCCGTGGTACAATTGGGCCAAGATGGCCCTCGGCCAATTCTTCCTCCTGATTCCCGGCACATCTTCCACCGCGGTTATGAGTATGTAGTTGATCTTACTCCCCGAGATTGGGAAGAACAGCACGGTGAGTAGTGAGATCACAAAGGAATGGACACATGCCTCCCTTTCCTCCTCAGGCACCACATCCACCTGGGTCCAATAACGGTACAACTCACCATAGGACAGCCGCCCAGAAACGGGCTTCAGTCCGAACAACTCCTTTACCCGCCTCACCACGGGCCTCTCAACATGGTACTTGTCCATGTAGACGTCAAAATGGATAACCTCGTCCGTCCAAGGAAGGCCGGTCATGGCTACCACATCAGAAGGGGTGATTGTAACTTCTCCAAAGGGGAGATGGAAGGTGTGGGTAGTCTCGGACCACCTTTCAGTCAAGGCCGTTACCGAAGAATGAGGTAGCTTAGGCATCAACATAGGCATGATTCGAGCTAAATCCCCAAACCCCGTCTCGTTAATCACGAGCGCAAGCTCGGGATCATTCTCTGAAATATGATGCCACCACTCACCGATGGTGCCAATCCCTCCTGTGTAAGTCAATTCGTATGGCTGCAAAATCGAAAGCAAAACGGATCAATTCTGTGCATTTCTGTCAAAAAGGCTGCTGATGTCGCCTCTGTTAAGAGCGATATCGCCGGCGGCATCAGCCCATACCGCCAGCGGCATGGCTCATGTCGCCGGCGACATCAGCTCCAACAGAAGCGACATCAGCTCCAACAGAAGCGACATCAGACTCCCATAAAGCCTTTGACAAAGGCTGATGTCGCCAGCGGCATCACTCATACCGCCAGCGGCATCACTCATCGCGGGCAGAACCTGTTTTCTCCCTAAATTGCAACCATCGTGCCAAAAATCACAATCAATCAAACAATAAGGCAAAAACTGATCCTAAAGCATGCAATATGACTGAGATATTCCACATTTTAAACCCCTATAATAGCATGTTTTCAAATCTAAAGCAAAATCAAATCGAATTCAAAAAGAAGTAATCGAGGTTTTTGTGGGATTACCTGGATATAACAGAGATGTTTCTCCTTCTCCGGAGTCAGGTTGGTGATAGGAGAGTTAATGCCATAGCCATACATTTTGGCCGTCTCCTTGAGGCCGTATGCAGTGGGAACAGAAAGGATTTTTAAACCCTCGACGGAAGAATCGGGCAGGCTCTCCCTAGCCTTAGATTTGCCCCTGAAAGCATTACTAATCCTCTTCATGATTTGAAAAAGCAAAGATAAAAATCAAAGAGCTTTGGGAGAGAAGAGAAGGGATACGGTTTTGAGAGAGAATGGGGGAAGAAAAGAGTTCCAATCTCTTTTTAAAACTGCCGCGCGGAATTCGAGGAGTTTTAATTTATCTGAAACTGTCCCTCCATGCCGCCGGCGACATCAGCCCATGCCGCCGGCGACATCATCCATGCCGCCGGCGATATCGCCGCATTTAGTTCAAATTTTGAAGTTATCTGACCAGTCAAAGCTGCCACGTGGCATCCATACCACCGGCGACATCAGCCCATGCCGCCGGCGACATCATCACTCAGGCCGCCGGCGATATCGTCGCATTTAGTTCAAATTTTGAAATTATCTGACCAGTCAAAGCTGACACGTGGCATCCATACCACCGGCGACATCAGCCCTTGCCGCCGACGACATCACTCAAACCGCCAGAAACATCAACTCAGGCAATGTTGCCCCTCCAAATTAGATTTTCAAAATGAACCCAACCAAAGGGCGATCACTTCAGAAACGAAAGCCCAACCGAAGGGCAATCACTTAAGAAACGAAAGCCCAACCGAAGGGCAATCACTTCAGAAACAAAAGCCCGACCCAAGGGCGATCACAACAGAACAAGCCCGACCGAAGGGCGATCTTTTCAAAATTAGCCCGACCGAAGGGCGATCTCTTCAAACAAGCCCGACCGAAGGGCGACCTCTCCAAACACGAGCCCAATCGAAGGGCAATCTCAACAGAACAAGCCCAACCGAAGGGCAACCTCTTCAAAACGAGCCCGACCGAAGGGCGATCTCTCAGAACAAGCCCGACCGAAGGGCGATCTTTTCAAAACGAGCCCGACCGAAGGGCGATCTCTTCAAACAAGCCCGACCGAAGGGCGACCTCTCCAAACACGAGCCTAATCGAAGGGCAATCTCAACAGAACAAGCCCAACCGAAGGGCAACCTCTTCAAAACGAGCCCGACCGAAGGGCGATCTCTCGAAACAAGCCCGACCCAAGGGCGATCACAACAGAACAAGCCCGACCGAAGGGCGATCTCTTCAAAACAAGCCCGACCGAAGGGCGATCTCTCAAAACGAGCCCGACCGAAGGGCGATCTCTCGAAACGAGCCCGACCCAAGGGCGATCACAATAGAACAAGCCCGATCGAAGGGCGATCTCTCAAAATGAGCCCAACCGAAGGGCAACCTCTTCAAAACGAGCCCAACCAAAGGACAATCACTGTACCAAATGAGAGCCCGACCGAGGGGCAAACCTCTTTATCCAAAGCAGGAGCCCGACCAAGGGGCAAACCTCTTTATCCAAAATAGGAGCCCGACCAAGGGGCAAACCTCTTTATTCAAAGCAGAAGTCCGACCAAGGGACAAATTCTCTACGAGGCACAAGTCCGACCAAAGGACAAATTCTCTACGAAGCACAAGTCCGACCAAGGGACGAACAAACGATAAAGTGCGAGTCCGACCAAGGGACGAACCGCCAACGAAGCGTAAGTCCGACCAAGGGACGAACCGTCAACAAAGCGTGAGTCCGACCAAGGGACGAACCGTCAACAAAACATAAGTCCGGCCAAGGGACGAACCGTCAACGAAGCGTAAGTCCGACCAAGGGACGAACCATCAACACAGCGTAAGTCCGACCAAAGGACGAACCGTCAACAAAGCGTGAGTCCGACCAAGGGACGAACCGTCAACAAAACATAAGTCCGACCAAGGGACGAACCGTCAACGAAGCGTAAGTCCGACCAAGGGACGAACCGTCAACACAGCGTAAGTCCGACCAAAGGACGAACCGTCGACAGAGCATAAGTCCGACCAAGGGACAAACCAGTCATCCTTCAGGTATCATTCCTATCCCTTGCTCTTTCGGGTGATCATACTGACCTATGGCAGCAGTGATCCCCCGAGGGGCAACCTGTGAGCACGGGATTTTGCAGTCCCTCTCGCGAGACGATGATGACGTGTACCCGATTTCAATACCTCAAAATAAAAGTTCGCTTCAGAATTTTTATTACCAAAATAATATTCCTTGTGAATTTTATAATTGGTAGAATCCAGTTCGGCGTGGCCGATAACGCGTTCGGTAGGAGCTTGAACCGATGATTTACACCCAAATTAAATAATGTCCATTAAAATATTGTTAAGGGCCATAAAGATGCTTTTTTCCACTATTAAAGCCACTTTTTCCCGGTTTTTTGGCTTCTTTTGACCCACTAACTGAAGGCATGTTGAAGGTTGATGCCGCCCAGAGCATCATCCATGTCGCCGGCGATATGACCATACCGCCGGCGACATGGATCATACCGCCGGCGACATTACGATGCCGCCGGCGATATGACTCGAAGCGGGTCCTCTTACAGACAGCCTTTTCGACCACTTTTGGTGGAATTATTAAAAAAGGCCCCAAAAAGCACCCCATTTCACCTATAAAAGGGCTCCTTGGGCTGCACTTGAAAAGAGAGAGAAGGTAGAAATAGATAATAATGAGATAAGAATTAGATAAAACAGAAAAAACGGGATTCCGACCCATTTTTCCTGGTTTTTCTTCTTTGAACTCTCTGATTGTGAGTTGAAATCGACAAATCTTTAAGTCAAAATCATCTTGGTAGAACTTAGAAACCAAAAGACACTAAAAATCATTATTAAATCATTGTAACAAAGCTCCCCGGAGGTGTTTTATTCGGATCACGAAGAGGTGGATTCACAACCCCGAGGTAAAAATCCTGAGTCTTATAGCTCTTTGGCATTGTTATTAGTGATTTGTAAGAATTCTCGTTCATTTACGTTCTTTTGAGTTTTCGGTCACTTTGACTACAAACCACTGCTATAGAAAGGAATTGGAGTCGCCGGAGACATGTAATGTTGCCGGCTGTATCACCCATGTCGCGAGAGGCATCGTTGGTACCGCCGCTAGCGTCACATTCCCTGGAGACCTCGCTTTCTCGCGAAACCCTTTCTTTACGGTATTCAGAAAACCCTATGCCCATCTGCATGCTGATGTCGCCCGTGATATAGTTGATGTCGCCGGCGGCATCATCCATGCCGCCAGCGACATCAATTATTTCGCCGGCGGCATCAGATGCAATCGGCGGCTTGGCTTTCTGGACAGCAGTATCATTTTCGTTTATTTCCAAACTAATTTATTTTCTGAAGCTAGGATCTATAGTGCAACGATGGAGATTCGAAATCTCCTGAAAACAGACCCGCCCCATAACAAGTGGTATATTCATTTGTAATCCGATTAAAGCGACAACCGAATCTAAAATTTGGACAAAAATGGAATTTCCCCTCAAACGCCATTCGAACCTCATTTTAGCCATTCAATCGGGCTTTATGATATTATAAATAGATATGCCATATTCGTGTTAACTATCATCTGCAGGTGGGTATATATCGGACATTCGGGTATTTTATCTGTTACGTAGAAAAAGTACAGGACTTGAAAATCTTGTAATGATTCTACTTTCCGCACTTTCTTTTCTTTTGCGATTGTAAATATTTTATTTATCGCTTCAATTGCTTGATAAACACGAAAACCACAAAATAACTGAAAATACGAATAAATAGGGTGGATTAAACCGATTAAGAAAGAATGAAGTATCCTAACTTGGCCTAATGAAAAGTACATAACATCATCCGAACTTGGAATCTCTACTTAAGGTATGGTCCAACCACCCGGTGGGAAAATCGTACTGAAAATTTCCCGGTTGAGCTGAACCGGGTGGCGACTCTATTCTAAGTACGGGGTTTCGATCTCGTATCTTTTAAGCATTACAATACACAAAATCATTTTCTCTTCAACCATATCACATTCGTCTCCCCGACGCACAAAAAGCGGGCCCGCCCGACAGGGCCCAGCCCCGCACCGCAGCCGCGTAAACTGCCGTCCGCTCACAATAATACTGACATTATGTTTATAAAATAAATTACAGTGATTGCGGTATCTTTATGCTAACCTTTTTAGAGTACATGATTGAGCAAAAACCAATCCCAGATCAGTTTGATGTCAAAATCAATAGAAGACGGTTGGCTAGCTTTAAACTTATACTTAAATGGAAGGGAATATCTAGAAACCAAACTTGAGAGCCACGAGCAGCATATCGACACAATAGACAGTCCATAGAGATAGTTCTGATGATCAATTATGTTTATGATGGAAATTGAAATAGAAACGAATTCAGATCGTACCTTTTTCCGTGCACGAAACTGTAAATCTTCACAATTTGATGCAAAGTTGTTGACTAACCCATATTATATTGGGGTTGAGTCGTTAACCACAACTTCTTTAGGAATTTGATGAAGAACTATGGAAAACCCAAGTTATCCGGATTTTTGGGAGAGAGAAAGTGTACTTATTATAGTAAGTTGAAAATGGAAAATGAATTTTCCATACGCCATGTAATGCACATTTGGATACATTGAACTTTTCATTAACTGCAACCAAGCCCTTAAACTCTTATTTATTTGCAATTAAATCTTTTAAAGTTGAATAACTTTTTAAATTAAGTCCCTAGACTTATTTAATTCTCTAATTATAACCAATTACCAAAATTGGATCGGATCCTTTAACCCAATTGACATGGGAGGACTGGGTATTTCCAACGGCTTGAATTCTAGAAATCTTGTGTAGTTAGGGATCTAAGTAATTGGAATTGATGTCCGTTTTAACATACTTGAATTTTAATAGTTATGATATTGTATTTGCCAATCAAAAATCTTTTATATTTTATCATAATATATTATATGTTTGATAATTCAATTGGAGAACTATGACACTTATAGTAGATATTAGACATATTCTAAATAACGAGAATCAATAACTAAAAAAGCAACAACTGATATTGTATGTATTCATCAGACATCTAACAGTTTACCAGTAGACATTCGATATTAATCCAATAAACAACTGATGAAACATCCAGAATAATAACAAAATACTATAGACACCTAATGTATATCACTTATTCCAACGAAAAAAGAAACAGTAACAAAAAATTATCAATATTCAATATACAAAATATCATATAACAATATATTGGAAATCTATTTAAATGCCAATTGAAAACACACAAGTCAATTACATATACTTGTACAAATGTCTAATGTCAACTTCAAAATAAGTGAAAATTGAAATTTAAAATATACTTGTACATATGTCTAATATCAGTTTCAAAATAGATTTTCTAATAAAAGTCTAGTAGATATTTTGTAGATGTCCAATAGATATCCGATAGATGTCTGGTAAATTTCCAATAGATATATAATAGATGTCTGGTAGATGTCTAGTGAATACTCCAAAAATTTCTTTTGAGCTAACTCGATGCTGCTAACCACTGCTTGAAAAGTCCATCCTAAAAGACCAACAATCGATGTTATTGCTAGTGACTCAAACATTGCTACAAATAAAATTAAACCATGCCTCATACCTACAACAATGAATGAATTACAAATTAAGTTGTTGGTTTCTACTATTCAAGCCTAATTGAAAATGTAGTAACTAATTCACTATGGAAATAAACAAGAAAATTGATGGCAAATCTTTGCAATTAATCTCCAAAACTTCTTGTGATATAATTGAATGTCATATCATATCTGCTAGGAATCAAATAGAACTATAGTGTTCTTCTATTTAAGTCAGAAGCATAACATTAATAAGAGCTGATTAAGGGATTTTTCGCTTAAAACCAAAATTAGGCTGAAGTTCAATAATATAAAAAAACATGATATTTACCAACATGATAGATATCAAATAGACATCGAACAGAAACAGGGTAGATAACTAGTATATGTCTAATGGACACCTACTAACAACTAGAAAGAAGCCAACCACGATCTAGTAGATACATAGTAAATAACTGATAGATATCTAGTAGAAATCTAATAGAAATACCACATAAAAAATCAATGAATTGTGAAACACTGAACAAAAGCAAAAACAAAGCTTAAAAACTGATTACCTTCAACATCACCAAAAACAACAGAGAGTGTTATCACACAAAAACTACTGAGTTTTGAGTATGTTTTGAGTAACAAATAGAACGAAATCCCACACCTGAAACTCCAAGGATCAAGATCAAGTCAATAGAAACAACAACACGAACTAACATAACAATACCTTAAAAAAACTACCAAAGCTAATATATGTCACCAATCTATTGAATATCTACAAGATGTCTATTGGATATCTACAAGATATCTAATAGATATAGAACCAGCATGATTATAATTTAGATCGCTAACCAACACCGATCTCAACCTTAATTTGGAATACAATCACACTTTTCAACACAAAAAATGTTTGCGCCACTAGCAGCCTAATTAAATTGGCCATTAATAAAAAAAAACAACTACCTTAGCATTTTTTTCAAACACATAATGTGCACTTCAATTTTAGCAAAATGATTTCATAAAAAACAGTCAAAACTAAGATATATTATATATCTATTGGATATCTACCAAATGTCTAACACATTCAAAACCAACATGATTATAATTTAGGCCACTAACCAAAAATGATTTTAGCCTTAACTCGGAATACAAGAACACTTTTCAACACCAAAATTGCTTGCTTTACCAACATGCTAATTAAATTGGTCATTAATAACAAAATAACTACCTTATCATTTTATGAAACATATAGTGTGCACTTCAATATCTACCCATATAACATCAAACTCTCAATTATATCATGTTTAAAGTCACAAAAACCAGTTTATATCACGAAATGAAAGGAATGAGCAAAACATGAAATAAAAAAATCATGAAATAACTTTAATTTAGGATTCGAAGAACAAAAAAAATGAATGAACTACAAAATCTTGAAATAAAAGGAGTGAGCTCAAAACAGAATTAAATCCATGAAACAACTTCAATTTAAGATTCAACCAAACAAAAACAAAAAACAGAAGCACAACTTACAGAGAATACAAATCAATCAATGCGCGGAAAATCAAATGGAAGAAAAAGAAGAATGTAGAACTCAGGACACAAGGAGAGAAGGCGAAGATTAGAGAAGAAGAAGAAATATGAGATCAAAAGAGAGAAATGCAGATCACAAAACGTCAGTTACTGCCTAAAGAAGGAAGCTTATATACAGCGTATTGATGTAGACAATTAGGTAAATAAATATTAATTGAGAAATATTTAGATGACATGGTAAAATTATAAATATTTTAGAAATGGTGAACCATCTTGACAAATTCCCTTATTTCAAATTGTAAATTTCTTGCTTCTTTTGTTTTTTCAGTTACACATTGTATTTGCTCGGTTGCTATGCTAGTTTTGTAATTGAGATTTTTTTAAAAAAATATTTACAAGTATTTCATTGAAATAATCTATTTTGAGGCATAATCATAGTTGAAGTTTCTGGGCCTAGCATCTTTTTGGACCATGTGCTATTACTCGTTTACCTTTTGTGTCCCTCTACTATCCATGTTAACTTCTTAGTCCCTGTGCTTTGGGTTCTGTTACTCATTTAGTCCTTTTCTTAACGGATTTATAAACTTCTTATATATTAGATCTACATGTTTGTTTTTTTTTTTTTGGTGTCGAAAAAATTGGATTAAAATGAATTAAAAACTTCGTAACCAGGATCAATTCATAAAAACCCCAAATATATAATATATAATCAAATTTCCCCTTTCCTCACCAAAAACTCCAAACTAGCTTTTAATTTTTTTTAAATTTATCAGCCATTTGCGGTTTCTAACTATTAATAATATTGAAATTACTCCAACTCTCTGTTCGGTGATAATAACGAACTAAGAAACCCATTGCAATGAAATATTCTCAAGCTTCGCTTTCCGATGCGTAAAATCTATATGCATATATATAGCATGGTTGTCGGCCAAGAGGAGGTGATTCCACTTATCTGTATCAAGTGGTGTTGGGAGGAGTGTGTGAGGGGTTTCAGAGAGAATTATGTTATGTGTCCCCCCCCCCCTTTATGTGTGAGTTTGTCCTCCTTGTATAGAGGTATGGGGGTGGTTAGTGGGCCTTATAGGCCTTCGTTTAACCATTGGGTATGGGCCCTCTGATACATGGTCCATGCCACATGTCCCCCTTCTTAATAAGTTAAGAAATATATTTATATATTTAATTGTTACTTGTGCTTTAAACGATGACTGAAAATTGATGCATTAATTGGTATTGTCAAAAGATACAACATGTTTGTTGAGACAAATGCATATGTTGTTAGATAGCAATAAGTTTTTTTTTTGCAACAACGATTTGGTATCGTGGATCTCACTGGATTAGATTTTGCGTTTGAGGTAATTATATTGCTATTCGAGCCTAACCTAATTTTGTGTTAGGGAGGGTATTGTAAACTTCATTGGTATTGTTCTCCTGTGTTTGTATGGTTTATTAAAGTGTAAAAACAATCCCAACAGGTGTCCACTTTGGTAAATGCAATATTTTCTCTATTGGGTGTCTTATTGTTAGTTATGGTGAGGGTGTTGGATATAACCTATAGTGAATATGATTGCTTTCATTTTATCATCCCTCTCTCTAAAGGGTTTTGGTGAGCACTTAGCTTTTAATGGTATGTTCATCATGTTTCAGGCCTTGTTAGACGTACACCCTTTGGGAATGTTTTATACTTGGATGTGTGACTGACAAGCAGTACATCGAACACTCCCTTATGTAATGGCTACTTTGAGCCTTATCTTCTTCAATTTTGCATAGGGATATGGCTTCGTTGAACTAGCTTTGGATTGTTAAGTATATTGCCATTATATATCGGTAATGGTAATATTTAGCACTGGTAACAAGAATGGGGTGTTGGCAATGACAACCTTGCGTTGGGTTGAAAACGTTCCTCTTTCATTGGCGGTGACCATATTTTTATTGGCATTGGCAGTTTTGTTGGAAACGTAAAATGATGTTGACAACGTGAATAGGGATTTGGCGATAGTAACCTTACTTTGGGTTGGTGCGCTAAAAAACTTTGATAGTTTAGTTGGTATCTCTTTGATACCGATGTCTCAATTGTATTTATGGTAGTTAGACAATATGTTGGTAATGATTATGATCGATCGTATTTCCATTAACTTACTTTATTAGTTTCGATCTTGTATTAGTAAAAGGTAATTCTATTGTGTACTTTTTGAGTTGGCATAATGCCTTAGATTTAGTTGACTCTAGTGAGAGGGGTCATTTGAACTTTACTTTTGTAGATGTAGTTTGGTCTTGATTGGATCCAATTTTATGGAAGCACGTTGGACATTATTTTATGCAACAAATATTTTATTGGTGATCACTTCTTGGGTGTGGTATTGGAAGCAATAGCTACCGTATAATTGAAGATATTCCCTTCGAAATATATCAAATTTGCCTGGGAGCATATGCCCTTAATAAGTTATACTCATATATTTTGTGTCTCTTATGGGACTTAGTATGTTGGGAAACAGTGATCCAGAAGAACCAGTTAAAGAACTATCCAGATCAAGTTTAAAGAAAACAAAAACATGTAATCTCCTAAATCCAAAATGGAAGCATAAGATCCAAGACAAGTCATCAGGACATATATTGAGGACTATAAATACCTAAGCACACAATGGAAGCATCAGTTAAAGTTTGGAAAGGAAACAAACTTTAAACCTCTCAAAAGCAGCATCTGGAAGAAGAACTAGTTGAAGAAGCATTCGGATATATTTGGTCTAAAGACATCCAGAAGGCTAAAATATCAAGACAAAGGGAAAAGTTCAAATTTACTTTTTCCCTCTCTTTTTGGTCTGAAGTCAAAGATCCTTTTGCCTTGAAGAAGACAGCTAGCATGCACTCCAGAAAAGGATAAAAGGACTTAAACAGGAAAGAGAAAAATGTAACAACCTTTTTCACATAAACCAATGAGAATGGCGTGTGGAGCTCACACCAAAGCAAATGATATAAAAGTTGGCGAGTCACTAAAATCCAAACAAAACAATCACTGACAACTTTTTGCCTCAATCTGAAGAATTCAAACAGGTCAAAATCTGTGCTTAACGGATTAATCAATGTCTCCGGGTGCGCCACATTATACTTGATCAACGGTGAAGATTCAATTCAACCTCAACGGTTCACAACGGCTTCATTATGATCAAAGCCTATAAAAGGGAAGCTTCACAAGTTAAGAAGGTGTTGGTTGATTTTACAGAAGCTATTATAAGAGAATTCAAGCTATTGCAATCAGTAATATAATCCCTCCAAGAACTAAACCATTCAAAATTAGTTTGTAAGAACTCTCAAGTAATGATTATAAACTTGAAGAGTTCAAAACCCTATCAAAAGAAAAATCAGTTGTAAAGATCTCATACTTGGGTGAGTATTGAGATTGGGATCTAGCTTAGTGTTGGTGCTTTAAGTGAAATCTCCCAGTAGGACTCAGCTTAGGTTTGGGTAGAATCTAAGTGGTATATCCTACTAAAGTGAAATGACTAAGCTAGGAGTTGGTGCTTCTGGTGGTATATCCTACATCCAAAAGGGGTTACCATCTGGAGACAAGCTTAAGAGGACTCAAGTAGGAGTTGTGCTTCTAGTGGTATATCCTACATTTGTAGGAGAATAAATCTCTAGAGACAAATTATAAAGCTTGATTCCTATCAGTTGGAAAGGAATCCACTAGTGGAAAAGCTCGGAGTAAGGACACTCCAGGGACTGGAGTAGGCAAGGCCAGATCAGGATAAAATACTATATTTGATTCTCTAACTCTTTATTTATTATACATCATATCATATTTTGCATTATCTAGATCCATTATATTTGGAACATATCAAACACGCTACACAAGAATTTTTAAAGTCTGTTAATTCTATAAAAAGGGTCATTTACCCCCACTTTGACCTTATATAGACCATCATAGGGACCAATAAGTGGTATCAGAGAAAGTACTCAAAACTAGAGATCTAATAATCTTGAGCGAAAGGTTCATATTTTGATCCAAGAATCAAAATGAATATTAATAACTCATAGCTTCTTCTAGAGGGTATGTCCATTACCCATCCTCCACTCTTCACTGGTGAACACTACACGTTCTGAAAAAATCAGGTGAAGAATTTCATTTAGGCTCAAAGCATGTTGGCATGGATGGCCATTAAAGATGGCCCATAAGTTCTTATTTATGAAGTAGAGGGTTTAACAACCCAGAAGCCATTAAATCTGTGGGATGAGAATGATTATAAAAGATTGCATGGAAACGCAAATGCTATTAACATGCTTCATTGCGCTCTTAGTGCAGCTGAATTTAATGGGATTTTTGGATGCGAAACTGCACAAGAGATATGGCAGAAACTTGAGGTGACTTATGAAGGCACCAATAAAAGGAAACTAGAATTGATCTCCTACAACAAAAGCTGAAATCTTTCAAAATGGAGGCCAAAGAATCTATCAATAGCATGAACACTAGATACACCAATCTAGTAAATGAAATGAAAAGGCTTGGGAAGGAGATCACAAAATTAGAGATGGTAAAGAAAGTTATCCGAAGCCTCACCAAAGCGTGGGATAATAAAAAGACTACCATTGAGGAAGCTTGTGACTTAAACTTCTATAGTTATGATGAGCTCATTGGTAATCTCTTGACTCAAGAGCTATCTCTGGAGAGATATAACTAATAAGAGAAGAACCCTGAAGAAAAGAACAAAGCTATCGCTCTAAAGGCAGAGTCCTCCGAATCGGCTTCCTCTGGAACGAAAAAGCAGCTAAAGGAATCTCAATGCAACAATGAAAAAATGGCTATGCTAGGTAAATAGTTTAATAGATTCCTAAAAAACAAAGATAAAAGGAATTCTAGAAGATATGATTCTAGAAGAATGAAGGAAAGCTCCTCCAAAAGGGACAAGCAAAGGAAGTCTCCGAAAGAGAAGAAAGATCCGGAAAAAGATGCTGCCTATTTTGAATCTAGAGAGAAAGGCCATTTTAGAACCAAATGCCCTCAGCTCAAAAGAGATAAGAAATATAAGAAGAAGGAAATGGTGGCCACATGGAGCGATAGTGAAGAAAGAAACAGTTCATCTTCAATGGAGGAAGAAAAAACTGCTAACTATGCATTTATGGCACTGACTAATCTGGAAGAAGGGCAATCTGGAAGACATCTTTCTAAGCAAGACACTATACAAATTGAAGAATCAGAATCAGAGATAGCTAGTGCTGAGGTAAACTCTCACTCTAATTCTAATTCTAAAATTAAACTTGTTAGAGCTTTAGGGATTGTGATCAAGAATGTGAGGAAGAATACAAAAGCCATTAAATCCCTACAAAGACAAGTAATGGAGCTTGCAGAAGATGCTGAAGCACTGGCACAAGATGTCAACCAGATAAGAACCACAAAGCACATTGATATAGTTAAAGAAAACTTCTTGAAAAATCAAGTGCAGATATTAAGTGCAAATCTAACTGGGCTAGAGAGGGAACTAGCTCCAATGAAGGAGGCATCCGAAAGGAAACTAGATCCTTCATAAAGAAGAAGGAACCCAAGACAAGCAGCATAAAGAAATCCAAATCCTACTACTAAGAAGAATCTAGAGCCTTCAAATCAAAAAGAGAAGAAATTTAGCAGGCCACCTGAAGCACAGAGATACACAGCTACTCAAAAAAGAAAGGCTAAAGTAGTCTATAATGAGCAACCCATCAAGCAAAGAAAAAACCACAGAGTAGAGATTGCACCTCCAACTAGCTTTTGGATACACACTGCTCAACCGGATCTATATAAAGTCAGATACATTAGACACTTTAGAAAGGAGGATCTTGAGAAGATCCAAAAGTAGCATGAGAAGAACAAACCCATTTTAGGGTGCAGGTTTTGTGGGAAAAATAATCATATTACTAAATTATATAGATTGAAAAATGGTTATTATGACATTTAACTCGAGAGGACCCAAATTTAATTGGGTACCAAAACCCACTTGATTTGTTTTACAGGTATGCCTTAGATCCACAATAGATCAATACGCATGGTACATTGATAGTGGATACTCAAGGCACATGACTGGTGATGAGAAAGCCTTCATCACTTTAATCCGTAAGAAAGGTGGAAAAGTAAGCTTTAGAGATAACCAAAAGGGACAGATCATTGGACATAGAACCATTGGATCTGATTTAAAGAGAGAAGATGTCTCACTAGTTGATGGATTCAAATTCAACCTGCTCAGTGTCGCACAACTCTGTGGCAAAGGGAGAAAAGTCACCTTTGACTCCGGAGGCTGCTCAATCGTTGATAGTAAGTCTAATTAACTCATTCTTTATGCACCTAGGGTAAATAATGTCTATTCTGTTAACATTAAAAATGAGAAAAAGAATATATACTTGGTGTCTAGAGAAGACGAATCATGGCTTTGGCATCGGAGGTTGGGGCATGTAAGCATGAACCTCTTGTCCAAACTAGCCAAAAAGGAATTGGTTATAGGTTTGCCTAAGGTTGCTTTTGATAAGGATCACATATGCACTGCATGTCAATTAGGTAAATAATATAGAAAAAGCTTCCCTTCCATCTCCTATATACCCTCTAAGTGAGTTCTTGAACTCTTGCACATAGATCGCTTTGGTCCAATCAAACCAATGAGTTTAGGTAGAAGAGAATACATAATGGTCATTGTGGATGATTATTCTCGCTATACCTGTGCTGCTTTACTAGCTAGCAAAGATGAAGCATTTGACCATTTCTCAAAAATATTTGTCCGGATAGAAGTAGAACACGGCATAAGCATTGCACGTATCTAGAGTGATAATGGAGGAGAATTTAAAAATAAGCATTTTGCTGAATTATGTGAATCCAAGGGCATTGAACATAACTTTTCTGCTCCTCATACACCTCAACAAAATGGGGTTGTTGAAAGGAAAAATAGAACAATAGTTGAGATGGCTCGAACAATGCTAAATGAGAATAGATTGCCTAAATACTTTTAGGGTGAGGCCGTAAATACTGCATGTTACATCTTAAATAGAGCTCATATTAGAAAGACCATAGACTAGACCCCATATGAAATATAGAAGGGAAGGAAACCCAAAATTGGGTACTTCAAAGCTTTTGGATGTGAATGCTACATCCTAAATGATAGAGAGCAATTAGGAAATTTTGATTCTAAATCTGATGAAGCAATTTTCCTTGGCTACTCAAGAACACATAGCAAAGCTTACAGAGTCTATAACAAATGAATCCAAATAGTGGTAGAGTCAATACATGTAGATTTTGATGAGACTAACCATGCAGGGAAAACAAGTTCCAGTCTGGAAGATTTAACTCCGAAAGCTAAAAATACTGGAGAAAAGGAAGAAGTGCAAATTCCTGATTCCTTTTAAATCAAGAAGTACAAAGAAGAAGATAAGGGAATCAACTTTAACCCAGAAATACCACAAGGAGATCTCAATCAACATGATATAAATTTTATTGATGATCAAGAAGAGGAGGTTGAAGTAGAATAAGAATAAACTCCAATTCAGCATGTAGACCTTCAAAGAGAGATCCGGACTCACATAAATATCCAATTGAAGCCATTTTGGATAATGTTCAGAATCCAATCAGAACCAGAGGACAACTCAATTGGATGATGAGCCATGCTGCTTTTGTCTCTCTTATTGAGCTAAAGAAGTTTCAAGATGCTGAAGGAGATGAAAGCTGGAAATGCAAGAAGAACTAGATTAGTTCACTAGAAATGATGTTTGGGATGTAGTACCACTTCCAGAAGGAAAGTCAATCATTGGGACTAAATGGGTATTCCAAAAAAAAATAGATGAATCCGGAGTTATGGTGAGAAATAAGGCAAGATTAGTTACTCAAGGCTACAATCAGCAAGAAGGCATTGACTTTGAGGAGACATTTGCACCAATAGCAAGATTAGAGGCAATCTGGATTCTGTGTGCTTTTGCATCATTCATGAGATTCGCATTGTTCCAAATGGATGTCAAAAGTGCATTTATAAATGGAGTAATCCAAGAAGAGGTCTATATCAAGCAACCTCATGGATTTGAAGATTCAAAGCATCTGGACCATGTCTATAAACTGAAGAAGGCCCTGCATGGATTGAAGCAAGCACCAAGAGCCTGGTATGAAAGACTTACTTCATTCCTCATATCCACGGGTTACATCTAGGGTAAAGTAGACACAACTCTTTTTATCAAGAAGAAAAAGGGTGATGTCATTCTAGTCTAGATCTATGTAGATGACATAATCTTTAGAGCAACAGATGAAAATATGTGTGAAGAATTCAACACTCAAATGTAGAAGGAATTTGAGATGTCTATGATGGGAGAGCTCAATTTCTTCCTTAGTCTACAAATCAAGCAGAGTCTAAATGAAATTTTCATCTATCAATCCGAATACACCAAGGAGATTCTAAAGAAGTTTGAATGGACAAGAGCAAGCCAATGTCCATACCTATGGGATTAGATACAGTCCTTTTAAAGGATTATGAAGGAGAAGATGTAGATCAGAAGCTCTACAGAGGAATGATTGGATCACTTTTATACTTGACATCTAGTAAACCTGATATACATTATGCAGTTTGATACTGTGCAAGATATCAAGCAAATCCAAAGGATTCTCATCTCAAAGCTATGAAGAGGGTACTCAGGTACTTACTGGGAACAACTGAAGTTAGACTATGGTATCCCAGCAATGGAAATTTCACCTTGCAAGGCTACAATGATGTAGACTATGGTAGAGACACTCTTGAAAGAAAGAGTACATCCGTAGGTTGTCACTTTTTTAGAGATTTCTTGGAGTCATGGTATAGCAAGGAGCAAACTTTAGTAGCCTTGTCAACTAGAAAAGCTAAATATATGGCAACTAGAGGTTGTGTTGCTCAACTCCTATGAATCAAGCAGCAATTGGAAGACTATGGAGTTCAATCCGGATGTGTGGATGTAATGTGTGACAACAAGAGTCTAATTTATATGTCTAAAAATCAAGTGCTACATAGCAGGATGAAACATGTCAATATTAGGCACCATTTCATCAGGGATCGTGATATGAGGAAGGATGTAACTTTAGTTTACATTCCAACAAATGAACAAAAGGCAGATGTCTTTACTGAGCCATTAAGCAAAGATCAATTCAACAAATTAAGAGTGTCAATTAGAATTTACCAATCCAGTTTAAAGATCGATCTGGAAGACATTCTGGAGTTAGTTTTGGTTTTCTACAAGTCAGGGAATCCAAGAAGAAAGTAGAAAAATTCAAATCACTGGACCTAGAGGGAATATTGCCAGCTGATTAGACAGGATTCACAAATGGCAGTAAAAGCGTGAAAAGGTAATTGTACACGCTTTAAATTTTAAACGTTTATTGGGCATTACACACACGGCAAAACTTAAAAGTTATACTTAAATAAAATGTTCAAATTCTCCGGTTAAATGCCATTTACCTCTCTCCTCATTTTTACCCGCCACATCATTGATCCAGTTAAGTTTAACTGCGTCCGAATTATCAAACTACCCTCACCTTGGGAATTCTATAAAAACCTCCAAAATTCCTCTTCTTTCTCATGTGGGCAACAATCTTACTGTTACTCTGCAAATTTCTTCTCAAAACCCTAAATTCCCATTTTTTTTTAAATTTTCCACATGGCCAACACCAACACTCAAATCAAAACCACTCCTCCTCCTAACAATATCTTTAAAGTGGAAGATCTTCGTGATTCTAACTTTATCCCCGTAAAGAAAATTGCCTTAGACACTGTCATTCCTTCTGATTTCCTGGGAGATGACTATCTATTTTCAACAGACCCTTCAATCAACTCCGTAGAGACCAAGGGTTAGAAACCTTCCTCAAAATCCATAACCCAACCTATTTTGTATTCATAAAGCAATTTTACGATAATCTCAAAGCCCATTACTATTACGATGCTCTTCGGACCAATGTAGATGGCACGGAGACAACTCTAACTTCAGGGTTATTTGTCACTCACTTTAATATGGAGAATGATGGGGTAGTACTAATAACAGATGGAGATGAACAAAAAGTGAAGCATGAACCACTGAAATGGCTTCCACTAAAGTATTTTGGAGATAAGTTCTCCACTTACTAGCCAGAGACTCCTAGATTGCTGCAGTTTGTATTGGCAAAATTTGTGCTAATCTAGAAGGGCTCTCTCACCATAGTATCCTCATTCCAACATAGTATCCTCCAGCACTGGCAGAAAGTGTAGTAATCAACATGCCATTACTTCTAATCCATTTCATCAGGCAATACAAATATACTCATGGGGGCCTCATCACCAAAATCCTGGTTGAAAATGGAATTGATGTCACTAAGGAGGAATCAGTAGATGGAAAGGCAATATTGGAGAACAATTTCAAAAACCTGTCTTTTAGAGACACATAGGACAAAGAGAAAACCATTAGTCAGAGGGACGAGAGAAAGGAGAAAAGTAGGGTACGGAAGGCCAGAGTGGAAATTGCTCTAGAAGGTAAGAAAGCCAGAACTACCGTATCCAGGGCTCAATGTAAAATCAATCTCAACCCTGTTGAGGAAGAGGTTGAGAAAGTAAATGAAGATACTCTCACCCTCAACCAACTATTAAAGTGAACCCCAGAAAAGCCAAAGAAGAGAGGTAGGCTGATAAAAGCTGTAGCAAAGAAGTTGGTTTATATGCTAGAAGCAACTGAGAAAATAGCCGTAACTGCTGCTGCAATCAAAAAAGGGTGGAAGGAAGAGGAGAAAACCACAATTGAGGATATCCTAGAATAGGAAGATGGCTCTAGTAGTGAAGAGACAAGAGATGGTGAGCCTGCCCCAAAGAAGTAATTCATTCGGAAGGGATCAACATTTAATGAAGCACTTAAAGCATAGAGAGAGCAATTAGCCATTAGAAAACCTGCTGCTGGTATACAGATCAAAGAACCAAACCCCAAGGTACCCAACGTAGTAGACATAAATAAGGGAAAGGAGATTATGGTTACTGGAAAGCCCATTCTTCCGGAAAATATCATTCTAAAAGATCCTCAATATGAGGAAATGATGATAGCAGTCAAGGAAAATCTTAAAGAGAATAGGCTGACCATTGAGGGACCTAGAGGCTCTTCCGAGACAATAACTAACAGTCCACCGGTCCTCATTGCTTCAATAGATCTTACACTCCTACAAGAAAATGAGTATCTGAAGGAACCCCTATTTGTATTCAAGGCCAGAATTGAACCTCTTTCGGATAATCTCTTGAACCAGACACCAAAAATAACTAAGGTAGAAAGTCCTACAAAGGCATCAGGAGGGAAAGATGAAGAAAATACCATCATTCCAGATCAGACAGAAGTGCAAACTATCAGTCCTGTAAAGGCAAAAGAAGGGGAGAATGAAGACAATACCAGTCTTTTGGATACTGGGATAGTTGAGCGGACAGAAATAGAGCACATTAAGCACAATAGTCCACTGAGGTAATCCCCATCTTAAATTCTAATAATGCTACTAAAAATCTGCCTGGTGATGGCAATGAAACTCTAGACAACTTATATGTAGAAATCCAAACTGTATTTAAGGATATTCAATCTATCCCAGAGCAAAATGCTCTGGAGGAGGGAGCTGGTTTGAGAATTATTGAGCACACTTCTAAAGTGGACTTTAAGATCGAGGCCACTCTAGAGTTAAGGTTGGAAGAGAATAGTACAGGACAAAGGAAGGATGAGACAAGTGAGGAAGAAACTTCTGGATTAGAAAAATCTGGAAGCAGCTCTGGATCTGAAGAAACCTCATCCTCATATAGCATCCTAAACAAGCCAACAGTTAATCCCAAGCCAACCAGAGCTAAATAGTTAAGAGTTGCCATTAAAATGATTGAGGAAGCCATATCTGAGGGGTTTAGAGAAGGGGAAATCAAGAGGAGTCTCCAAAGCATATGTGCACAACTAAAGTCCGTAGAGAATCTTATTAAAGTCAACTCCTTAACTCTAGATAACAAGGAAGAACTAGGGGAAATCAAGGGCTCCTTATAGAATATAGCTACCAAAGTTGAAGCCTTTCCTACAACTGAACAAGTGGCAGAAACTTCCCCATCCAAAATCACTCTAGTGCTGGATCAAATGAATGCAAATATTGTCGGAGCAAAATTGCTCTACAACTCAAGCACTCATTGGAGATGACAATAACTACGCAATTATTATGGGTCAAATCACTTCCTCATCCACTAATCTCAAAACTGAACTCAAGGAGTATATTGATAGCAAGTTTGAAAACTTGAGAAAATTCATCCCTGGAGCTATAGTTGAATCTAGAAAGGGCATCACATCCAGACTTACACTTTCAAATGAAGAACATTAAGCTATCCAGGAAATGATCTGCAATTTCCTAGATGAAGGACTCCCCAAGCTCCTGGATAAGTAGATTGAGGAGATAAGTAATGATTTTGGGAGTCATCTCTCTGGAACTTATAAGTTAATTACAAACCTTAAGGAGTCCTTCAACAAAGACCTCATAACGCTAAACTCTAGTATTCATAATATCCTGAGAGACATCATCCAGGAGATTGAGAACTCCAAACTGGTATGGCTAATCTTTCCATCAACACTTCTTCTACTTCCAGAACCATCCAGGAAAGCCTTCTCCGCCCAATCTTCCATAACGTCATCCAATACATTGGCGAAACCAAATTCTTTAGATATAAGTGCGACTTAACATTTCTTAAAGCCCTCTTTCCATTCTTTGAAGATAAAGACAGGAAACATCCTCTTAAGATGATTCCGAATATAATCAAATCTTACAAGTAGCTTTGGGACCAACTCAAACTAGTTCATCTCCTTCCAGCTACTATTGAGACCATAATTGAAAAGCGCTTGGAAGGAAATATTGACTACTCTTTCTATTCCGGAGCTTAGCAAAGAAGTTGGTATCAATGAACATATATGGTGATAGACCCCCAATATGATGCTAACACAAGCAAAGCAAATCAAGGTGATGCTATGGAAGAGTAGAATAGTACATTTATAGAATAGCTATTTCCCATTGTAAAATCTTGTAATAGCTAGTTCTATAATTTTTCACTTATATATATCTATTCCTGCTATCCAAAACTTCATGAGGTTAACCATTGCTGACAATAGAAGTATATATAGTGAAAATATTCTACTTAAAAATCGCTTCTAAGTATAATCTATAATTGTACTTCAAAAACTTAGAAGCTAGAATGCAAAAATATTGGGGGAGTTAGGATGCTTGAATTATGGGGGAGTAAACCTATAAATGAATAAGTATCAAGAATCATACTTAGCTCATAATACCCCTTTTTGCTTATGCTTAGATGTGCTTAATTTTTTGTTTCCATCAAATGGGGGAGATTATTGGGAAACAATGATCCGGAAGAACCAGTTAAAGAACTATCTAAATCAAGTTTGAAGAAAACAAAAACATAGAGAATAAAAACATGTAATCTCCTTAATCCAAAATGGAAGCATAAGATCCAAGACAAGTCATCAGGAAATTTATTAAAGACTGTAAAATACCTAAGCACATAATGGAAGCATCCGCTTAAAGTTTGGAAAGGAAACGTACATTAAACCTCTTAAAAATAGCATCCAAAAGAAGAACTGATTGAAGAAGCATCCGAATATATTTGGTCTAAAGACATTTTGAAGGCTCAAATATCAAGACAAAGGGAAAAGTTCAAATTTACCTTTTCCCTCTCTTTTTGGTTTGAAGTCAAAGATCCATTTGCCTTGAAGAAGATAGCCAGCACGCACTCTAGAAAAGGATAAAAGGACTGATACTGGAAAGAGAAAAACTTAACAACCTTTTTCACATAGACCAATGAGAATGGCGTGTGGAGTACATACCAAAGCAAACATCATAAAAGTTGGTGAGTCACTAAAATCCAAATAAAATAACCACTGACAACTTTTTGCCTCAATCCCAAGAAATCAAACGGGTAAAAATCTGTCCCTAATAGATTAATCAATGGCTTCGGATGCGCCACTTCATACTTGATTAATGGTGAAGATTCAATTCAACCTCAACAGTACACAACGGCTACATTAATGATCAAAGCCTATAAAAGGCAAGCTTTATAAGTTGAGAATGTGCTAGTTGATTTTACAAAAGCTATTATAAGAGAATTCAAGCTATTGCAATCAGTAATATAATCCCTCCAAGGACCAAACCATTCAAAATCAATTTGTAAGAACTCTCAAGTAAAGATTATTAACTTGAAGAGTTCTAAACCTTTTCAAAAGAAAAATCAGTTGTAAAGATCTCATACTTGGGTGAGTATTGAGATTGGGATCTAGCTTAGAGTTGGTGCTTTAAGTGAAATCTCCCTGTCAGACTCAGCTTAGGTTTGGGTAGAATCTAAGTGGTATATCCTGCTAAAGTGAAAGGACTTAGCTAGGAGTTAGTGCTTGTAGTTGTATATCCTACATTCGGAAGGGGTTACCATCCGGAGATGAGCTCAAAAGGACTCATCTAGGAGTTGGTGCTTCTAGTGGTATATCCTACATTCGGAGAAGAATAAATCTCTAGAGACAAATTGTAAGGCTTGATTCTTGCTAGTTGGAAAGGAATTCACTAGTGAAAAAACTCGGAGTAAGGACACTCTGGGGACTGGAGTAGGCGGGGCTGAACTAGGATAAAATACCGTGTTTGAATCTCTAACTCTTTATTTATTGCACATCATTTCATATTTTACAGTATCCAGATCCATTATGTCCAGAACATATCAAACACGCTACACAAGACTTTTTTAAGTCCATTAATTCCATAAAAAGGGTCATTCACACCCCCTCTAACCTTATATAGACTCTTACAGGGACTAACATAGTACTTAGGAGTCATTATTGGACTGATTTTGTTGTCTAATGTATTTTTAGTGTTTTGGTTGCAGACCACCCCAATCACATTTGATTGGATATTGGCTTCAATTGTATTGGTTTTGATCTTCAATTATATTGAATGATGCCAATATTCCAAATAAAAGACCTTTAGAGAGTATCCGATAGAGGTTTCAATTGAACTGAATTAGAATAGATCTTCATATAGATTACACGATACCAATGTTCCAAATAAAATAGCCTTCAAAAAAAATATTAGATTTAAACTTCAATTAAATTAAATTAGATTTGAAGTTCAACTAGTTTGGGCGATGCCAATGTTCCAATGATAATAGCCTTCGAGAGTTTCTATGATTTTGTATTATGAAATCATCCAGTAAGGATGTTCGCCTTTGTTTCTTTGAGTCTTTATCATGTACATCGACTGAGTAGTCAATTTATGATGAGTGCCTTAAGGTCTTTTGTTAAATATATCATCTTCTATTTTTGAAATATTTTTTCTATGGTTACTAATGCCAACAGGTTATGGTGTTGGAAGGCTATATTCTTGCAAATACCAACTAGTTATTGTGTTGGAAATTTCTATGCTTTGGAAAATGCCAATAGGTTGTGGCATTAGAAGGCTTTATGCTTGCTAATGCCATCAAGTTATGGCATTGGTAGGCTCAATGCTTGCGAATGCCAATGGGTTTTTGCGTCGATAGGCTCTATGCTTGCTAATGCTAACAAGTTATGGTTTTGGTAGGCTCAATGATTGCGAATGCTAATAGGTTATGGCGTTGGTAGACTTTGTGCTTAAGATCACCAATTAGCTTTGATGTTCAAAAGTTCTATGCTTTGAGAAACGCCAATATGTTGTGGCATTGGAAGGCTCTATGTTTTCCAATGCCAATGGGTCGTGGCATTGGTAAGCTCTATACTTGGGAAATTTTAACTGGTCTCGACATTGGTAGGCTTTATGCTTGCGAATGCCAATGGGTCGTGGTGTTGGAAAGCTTTATACTTCAAAAATTCCAACTAGTTCGGGGATAAGTTTGAGATGTCGAACAATGAAGTTATAATGTCATTGAGTGAATTCATTGGTCAAAAATGTTTGAGTTTTCGAACGAAGTAGAAAGTTGCCAATGTTGCTTTATTATTGGGAAACATTTTTGGATTACTTGATAAGGGTGACTTGTTGGATTGATAAAATTGTTCAGATGGTTGGTTGGTTTTTTATTGACCATCATTTGTAAGACCAATGCCAACAAGTATATGCGATGTCATTGGTATAGCTAATTGATTGAACTAATTGTCAAATAACTTTGGATAAATTAGCGAATTGCTATTCCATCCGACTTTGGGCAAACTGATTAGAGTAATTAACTAATAGCTTCACACGAATCCATTAAATGGATGGTTGAGTAGCTTTGTTGAGCGAATGACCCATACTAATGCCATCGTTGGTCGAATCTATTGTATTAGTGGTCGGATGCATTGAACAGATGGTTAAATAGATTTATTGAGGGAATGTCCCATAGTAATAAGATTATTGGTCAGATCTACTAGACCGATGGTTGAAATAAGCTTAGGAAAAAGTGAGAATGACCATTGCTTAATTGAACCATTTTGAAATGCTTTTGGCAAAAGGACTTTGGTGGAGTGACAGAGGCCTATGTGAAACCTTTGAACGTGAATGAAGTTTATATAGAGGCCTTAGACATGCTAGATGATATTATACAGCCCTTGGATGTGTTCGCCACTTTCCACTTACTTGTCTAAATCACAAAAATTGAAAAGTCAATGTTATGGTGTCTTTGGTTGAGTCCAATAAACTAGTAGTTGAATTTGTTAGACTGTTGGTTAAAACTGTTAGACCGATGGTCTAATAGCTTTGATAGGCGAAAGAGCGAATGATTTATAATGTTGAGGTCGTTGGTCAGATTTGTTAGGATGATGGTTGAATTTATTGGTCGTTGTTCGAATCCATTTGACTGATGGTTGAAACCGATTGATCAATATTCTTGAGTTGTTGGACAAGCGAGCGAATCATAATTTTTGTTGCCCTTAGGCGAATTTATTAGATTATTGGTCAAATGGCTTATTATTTGTTAGGCAAAAAAGCAGATGGCCAATATGATGATGCCAATAACGAACCCATGGGGCAAATTCATTGTTGGAATAATTTTTTTATCAATAGGTCAATAGCCCATGTCATGCCACCGTTCAGTGATTTATTAGAGATAAAACAAATAAAGAATGGTAGGATGCTGTTGGGGAAATTTGTTAGAATAATAAGCAATGTCACAGTTGGGAAGTTTTGTTAGGGTATAGGCAAATGGGCAATGTCATGCCTACGTTCGACGAACCTGTAAGGGAATTAAAGAATAGCCAATGTCATGCCACCGTTGGGTTAATTTGTTAGGGAAAGGCTGATAGCCAATGTTCGGATGTATTTGGGGGAACTTATCAGGGAAAATTTTGTTAGTCCCTATGCATACACTCAATGAGTCAGAGGGGGGGTGAATGAATCACTCAAAAAACTTATGAAACTTTTCCTCAATAATTACTTACTCTGTTGAGTGAGGTCAGCTTGCTGAGTGAAATACTGGAAAATGTAAAAAAGTAAAGAACACTGAGTTTTTTATACTGGTTTGGCAACCCATGCTTACATCCAGTCCTGAGAGAGTGTCTCGACTTTAATCCACTAATGTCAACCCATTTACTCTAGACAGAGAAGCCTTTCACAAATTCCTCAATTAAAGTAAGTACCCTCCAAACTGCAATCGCTCACCCGCTGACTAGAATACCCTATTCTATAAGTAACTCACAACGAGTCTAAATAAGAGCTAGACTCAACTTTTAAATCGTTGATCCAATTACAGATTATCTAATATTACAATTGAATTATCTATAGTAATCTCTCTTATTCTAAAGCAGATTCTAGCTAGGTTAAGCTTTCTTACTTGAACTTCTTCAAAGCTTGTATTTTGACAGAGTTTAGCTTCTTGAGAAATTCAGGTATAATCACTAAGTTCTAATGCTTGCCTTCTTGCTCCTTTTATAGTTGGATTGAGAAAGTAGCCGTTGAAATTATCTTGACATCTTCTGAAGTTGACAGATCAATAATTCACCCGTTGCTTCTTCAAATCGATCCGTTAAGAGATAGAATTGCACCGCTGTGAAATACATTTCAATCCGTTAGATTGAAATTCGAGCTTCAATTTGAATTCTTTGTCATTTGATGTCAGTCTTTCGTTAGAGAGAATTTATGTTGACTTGCCACATGTCTTCACCCCATTCCCTCTGGTATTCTAACATGTTACAGAGTGCGCTATACAAGGTTGGTAGATCTGTAGAATTGCCCAAAGTGGAAAATGACTTGTTTGCAGCTTTGCATTGCAAGACTTCGTCATTTGCTTTATAATTCTGAGTCTTGTCAAGGCATTAATTCTTTTTATCTTTGTCTCATTAATGTTCCTGCAAAAAGCAATGCTAAAAGCAAAGATACCTTTTTACCTTAAATGGTAAAGTCAGCAGCGTTGACAGACTTAAGGTAACTCAGCGAAAATGATAAATAGTAAAGCACCCAGCTGAAACAAAATCTAAATATCAAGCTCTGAGTGAATATTACTAAGTCAGGGACTAAGCAGATACTCTGCCAAGAAATAGCTCAGTGTTAAACTAAATAGCTAGGTCAGCGGAGACTCAAAATTCTACCCTAGAATTTACTAACTCCTCATCTAACCATAGGCTATTTATTTTAACATCATTATTGATTTAATTAACTCAGACTGAACTTAATTGTTATGATCCAAACTTAAGCACTACTGAGTCAGTCCACTGAGTCAGTCTAACTCGTGATTGGTTCAACAATCTCCCCCATTTTTATCAATGACAATTAACTTGAGAGAGAATTAAATCAATAAGATATCTAGAATAGAGTTACCTTATACTTATGCTTGATATGTCTTTGTTCAGCATCTTCAATTTGCTCAGAGTGAATGCTAACTCCCCCATAACTCTTGAATCTTCTGAGTTCAGCATTCCTCAACACTTCTCATATATTTCTGCAAAAGATCAACACATATATGCAGCAAAGAATATATGAAGTTAAGAAGATCTTAACTTAGAACAGAAACTGTAATCTTTCATTAATTAAAAACTTGAGTACAGATAATAATGAGTTAATCTATACTAAGTTTTACATTGAGCTCTAACGATTACACATATATTCTATTCTAATATTTAGGCATGGGGCTCCTAAATTTGCTCTCCTTTCTTCATAAGCTTGCTGATCCCATTTTGACTTCTTTTCCTTAGGCAGCGCAATCTCCTTGCCTTTCCTCTTTTTGTTATCATGATATTCTAGTTGAATGCATTCTAAATCCTTAGACAGGTTGTAAGAAAATTCAGTAATACTCTTCTCTCTTTCCTTTTCATCCTTCTCATGCTTTTCCTGATCCTTCTCCCCTATTGACATTACATCCAAAATGGCTTGGGCTCGGTGATCAAACGAGCTTAGAGACTCCTCAAATGTTTCGAGCTGACCATAGACATTGGTTGAAAATTTCTGCACCAATAGCTTGTATATCTCCTGGGATATGGCATCTTGTTCTCCGAGAAAGGCGAATAAGCCTACCAAAGCATGGGATTGAGAGAGATTGACTTGATATTAAGTGCTCAGTCCTTCCTTGGTTATTTGGGTGACACTTGCCAAAGCCTTAGCCTGATTATTTTCTCTAAGTATCCGCTCTAGCATGGGAGTGCTCCTTATGTGAGTAGTGACTTCATCATGGGTTTTATCTATTGCTTCCCCATCGTTAATGACATTTGCATAAACTTGCTTGATTTGGTCTCTGATGTGACCAAGATTCTGGTGAAGTATAGGCTCTAGTTCAGCATCTTCCATAACTATTTCACTATTTAGAGCATCTGAAATATTTAGCCTCTTTAAGGCATTTAGCACAGCTCCCTCTGAGTCCTTGACTCCCTTCAACATCTCCTCTTTCACATTCCTTAACTCAGTGTATCATCCATGATGCTTAGTTACCACTGTGATCAGAGCATTAAGGCCATCAACTACAACATTTAAAAGAGCTTTGTTATCTTCATTTTCTTTGCTCAGAATGCTATACCCATCTAGCACCTTTAGCATTGCTTCAAATAGAGGGTTGAATTTATCAATCATTGAACTTCTGAAGTCCCTCTCATCATTCAACACTTTGCAGTTGCTCTCATAGATCTTTACCATCTGCTTCTTGAGCTCTGTAACTTCCCTCTTCAGACCACCAGCCTGCCTACTTGTAATAGATAATAAGGCAAATACATGGGATACTATTGCCTTAATCAATGAAAATTATATAGGTACAGATCTGATGTGAGCCTTCAACTCCTCAACTACTTCTACAAAACCTTGCACTGGCTCCACAGCCTTTGCAATCCTCCTCAAGACTTCCTTAGATAGTAAAGATTTTACTATCTCAACATCGATTTCAGCATCTATCCTTAATCATGGATACTTTGCTCTCCCCATTCTCCTTATATCTCCTAAAAGCGCGGCTTGGGGGTTGACTTGGGGTTAAGGTTGAAGTTATTGAGGTAGTTGTTGTTGTTGGGGTTGTTCAGGAATTTTCTCAATAATTAGAGGCCCTCTAACTAGTGGAGGTCCTTCTAAATATAATGGTTCATGCACTGGAGATCCTATAAGAGAGAGATATGGGATGATAGCTGTTTGGTCAGAATCTGTGGTATTGGTTTGGTCAGAGGTGGATGTGGATGTGGATGGTGTTTGAGTTTCAGGTAAGGGTAAGGCAGAAATTAGTAAAGGTGAGAGTGGTGTTTTAGTAGATGGGTTTGGGAAGGTAAAAGGTTCTTCGGTTCCCTCCTACTTCTCTTCAATAGCATCTTCAACAACGGATTCGCTGACCTGAGTTAGAGAATCCTCAGTCAGCTGAGCTCCGTGCTCAACTACAGCTTCCTCTTCCTCCTTATCTTCCAAGTCTCCCTCATCCTCATCTATCACTACCTTCATCTTCTTAAACAAACTCCTCCTCCTCTCCTTCCTAGCTTCCTTAGCATCATCAGCAGTCAGAGTGACTTACTGATCAGAGTTTAACACATCGAATTCCACAGCTTCTACTTCTACAACATCATCTTCCTCTCCTTCCTGATCTTCCTGATTCTCTATACCTTTAAGAGCTCCTATCATCTCATCAACCACTTCTGGCACTTCTTTCTCAGTTAGGCTAGCAATAGTAAACTGTAAAAATTTTTGAGTATCAGTCTTAACTCTGGCTGCTGCTTCCTCAGCCTTCCTCCTAATTTCAGCCTCTATCTCTTCCTGCTTCTTCTTTATCCTCTCTTCCTCACTAGCTTTAACTCTTTTAGCTTCTTCTATATCCTGGACAACTCTAGTTCCTCTGTTCATCATCAGCTTTTTCTTTGGCTGACCTACTTGGGGAATAGGAACTGATATAGCTTCCTTTCCCCTTGTAGTTACTACATCCAACTGAGCAGCATTAACTTTCCTCTTTTTCTCCCTTTTCAGAGGCATTTCTTCCCTTAACTCTTCCTTAGATTGCCTTTCTTCCTCAATCTCCTTTAGAGTCAGCTCATGGGATTTCTCTTCTTTAGTTCCCTTAGATGATCTTGTTTTATTGGGAACAACTGCTTGAACTGAGCTTGATGAGGTCCCTTTCTTACTTTCCTTCTTGGAGCCCTTCCTCACCTCCTCCACAACATTCTTCTCTAGCATATCTTCTCCTTTTTCTACTCTGAGCTTGGTGATTCTTTCCAGCTCACTTTCCACAAAGGCATCCAAGGTCAAGTACTCTTGATTAGGCTGAATTAGCTTCATCTCCACTCTCATTTCTCTTGGCTTTAGCTTGATATGTTTAGTATTAGATAGCCACTCATTTGCTTTAACTCTATGAAAGTGAGCATTGCTCAGGATTCTGGACTCAATTATTTCAAACTGAATATTGCTTTTGGTTGCCCAACCTTCCAAATCTAGCTCATACGCCCTATAAATCTCCATCACCAACTGACCATATACCATATGCTTGCTGACCTTTAAGAATTGGTGTAGAATGGCCATGGGCCAATTGATGCTCATGCCATGAGTCAGCGCATAGACGAATACCCTTTCAAACTTGGAACAACATCAAATTTAGCCTATCTTGGGCAACAAAACTTAGTAATAAGTTCATGGGCTTGCTTCCCCTCTTTTATGAACATGGAGGCTATAAGTTCCCCTACTTTATAGTCCTCTGGAACCTCATAGTCTATGGGAATATCAACATGGTCTTCATCATTAATAACTTACAGTCTGAGTCCTCTTTCTCTCATCCTCAATAGACTTACAATGAGCTTGGAAGTACCATAGACTTTTCTCCCCATCATGGTGGTCACGAAAAGATCCTTCTAACCTTCCATCATATGAATTCCATGGTAGAATCTTTCAACAATCTGCTCATACCACCCACTTGGCATCTCAAAAAATCCTTTCAAGTGGTGCTAGCGCGTCCACTTGCCAAATCGCTCATCACTTAAGAAACTAAGCATATCTATGGTGGTTGGCTTCTCCCTCTGTATTCTCCATAAAGCACCATCTTATTGGAATATATTTTGTTCTGGTTAAAATTCTCAAATCTTCGATCTTATCCATACTAATCGCCAACTGAGCAACATGATCTCTTGTAGTTACCCAGTGAGTATCCTTCTTATTTCTTACAAAAAGACCATATCTTCTTCCTGAAGTGCTCGTCATTGATTTTTTTTGAGAGGAATAGATATTTTAGGGATTTAGGAAGAAAAATTGTAGAAAAGGAAATTTTGGTAAAAGTAACCTTTCCTCTTTCTGAATTTCTCCTTAAATACCCAAAGTCTCTTTGCTTAAACCTGCAAAGCTACATGTATGACTCATAATCCATGGTCTTAAGATTCAATGGTTAGATTGCATGACATATACTATAGGATTAATGAACGCAAGAAACACGGGATAACTACTACTCAATATGGATCATTTCATAACTTACTACCGTTTCTATCAAGTTCAAATTTAAAAGATAACCGATGACAGTTAATGATGTGTCCAAAATTCAAGTGGCAAAAGAGATACTTAACCTAATTTGTAGAATCTCAGAGTGTGCCCTAGTTTGGTTAGCTTCAGAATAGGCCAGAGTGGAATGTATTTCTTTAAATTGGATTGGACATTCCGACCAGCTGTCTTAGATTATTGAATTGATCCTTTCCAATAGGTTTTGTGAATATGTTAGCTCGATGTTTTTCAGTAGGAATGTATATAAGCTTGACTTCTCCTTTTAGCACATGTTCCCTTATTAAGTGATGTCTAATATTGACATGCTTCATCCTGCCATGTTGAACTGGATTCTTGGATAGGTCCATTGCACTCTTGTTGTCATACATACTTTAAGACACTTAGACTTTATACCATAATCCTCCAGTTGCTGCTCGATCCATATTAGTTATGCTACACAACTTCTTGCAGCCATGTACTCTGCCTCAGCAGTACTTAGAGCTACAGAAGTCTGGTTTTTGCTATACTAAGTTACTAGACAATCACCAAGGAAATGGCAACCTCCTATGGTGCTTTTTCCTTTCTAGCTTATCTCTTCCATACTCAGAAATTTGCATTACTTGGATACCATAAACCTGCATCAATAATGCCTTGCAAATATTTGAGAATTCTCTTAACAGTAACTAAGTGAGATTCTCTGGGGTCAGCTTGATATCTTGCACTATAGCATACAACATATTGAATGCTAGGCCTACTAGCAGTTAAGTAAAGTAGAGAACTAATAATACCTTTGTAGAGCTTACTCTCTACAGGTTTACCTTCCTCATCTTTATCCAGAATTGTATCAGTGGCCATGCATGTTGACATTGGCTTGGTTTGATCCATGTCAAACTTCTTTACTACTTCCTTTACTTAGCTTGACTGATGAAGATTCCATCTTTGCCTTGCTTGATTTGCAAACCAAGGAAGAAATTAAGCTCTCCCATCATTGACATTTCAAATTCCTTCTTCATCTACTGAATGAACTCTTTGCATAGCTTTTCATCAGTTTCTCTAAAGATGATATCATCAACATAAATTTGAACTACCAACACATCTTGATGCTTCTTCTTGATAAACAGAGTTGTATTTGCTTTTCCTCTGACATAACCTTTGCTAATTAAAAAGTTACTCAGTCTCTCATACCAAGCTCTTCGAGCCTATTTTAGTCCATATAGAGCTTTCTTAAGCTTGAAGACATGATTTGGAAACTTTGGATCTTCAAAGCCTGAGGGCTATCTGACATAGACTTCCTCTTGAATATAACCATTAAGAAATGCACTCTTAACATCCATTTGAAATAACTTGAAGTTCATATGGGATGCAAAAGCAGAGAGAATTCTTATGGTTTCAAGTCTTGCTATTGGTGCAAAAGTTTCTCCTTAGTCAGTGCCTTCTTATTAATTGTAGCCTTGAGCAACTAGTCTGGCCTTGTTTCTAACAACATTTCTGGCTTCATCTAGCTTGTTCTTGAAAACCCATTTGGTGCCTCTAACTAACTTTCCTTTGGGTTTCTTCACCAAATCCCAAACTTCATTTCTTCTAAATTGGTCTAGCTCTTCTTGCACTGCAATTATCTAATTGTCATCAAACTCTGCATCTTCAAACTTCTTTGGTTTAATCAATGAAACAAATGCTAAATGGCTTATCATTCTAAGCTAACCTCTAGTCAGCACTAGAGTTTGCACACTATCAATAATCTTTTCAACTGGGTGATCTCTCCTTGCTCTGACTTCTTTTGGTATATCAGGATCAGCTTGCTAAACTACCATCATTGGTTGAGAATCTATATCATCACCAAAGTTGATTAATTGGTCCAAGTCAACTTCTTCTTCTTCTTTTTCAGGTACTAGATCAGGAATTACTATGGGCTGACTGACTGATCTGCTAACTTGTTCCTTTTCTCTTTCATCATCACTGGGTTCTTTACCGGCACTGTTAGTTTCATTGAAATCTATATGTATGGACTCCTCTAAGATGTCAGTCCTCTTGACATACACTCTGTATGCCCTACTGTGTGTTGAGTAACCCGAAAAGATTCCTTCATCAGCCTTGGGGTCAAATTTAGCCAATTAGTCTTTAGTGTTTAATATGAAGCATTTACAACCAAAGGCCTTGAGATGACCAACCTTGCCAAGTTGAGTCAAAAATATAAACATTATTAAGTCTAGGAGCATAAAGAATAGTTTGGTCATAGTTACCATCAATGACTAAGCAGCCCATTGATTCAAAAATTACTTTCCTACCTTTGTCACATAGCTGACCAACACTTAGCAAGTTGAACTTAGGCCTTTGACCAGAGACACATTATCAATTGAAGGCTTGACTCCCACTGTGCCATTACCAACAATCTTTCCAATTTTGTTGTCTCCAAAACTGACACTTCCATTTCTTCTTCGCTCTAATATGATGAATTGCTTTGCATCACCTGTCATATACCTCAAGCATCCACTATCCAAATACCACATTCTTCTGTCATTAGTGGATCTCAGGCCCACCTGGAAAATAGTTAAGTTTTCTTAGGTACCCATGCTTTTTTCTGGCTAAGTCCTCCCTTATTAGTGGTGGTCATCCTTGATTAGTCATACTCATTATAGTAACCATTTTTATGCCTACACATGACTGTTGCATGTCTTGGCTTACCATAAAAATATGAGCAGCCTTAGGAATAGGCGTGCTCACTTTACTCTTTTGAGAAACCTTCTCAGAGTGGTGAGTGCAGTTACTCTAAGTATTCCTGCTAGGTTGAGGAGGGACCTGCACCTTTTTCAAAGTTGTTGATTCAATGGCTAGCTCATCCAATCTCTTAGTGAGTTTGAATTTATATCCATTTTATTACTCAGCTTTTTCCATCAGGTATAGGATGTCAAGTGAGGTAGAAGAATTAACATCTTCTAGATCATCACACCTCCTTTGAAGTACTTTGATGTATTTGGTTGACTTCTTAGTCACATGAATAATATCATTAAGTACTGTGACAAGATCATCTGAAGATAATAGGGGTTCAGAATTTACCTCAGAGTGGTTTCCTTTATCTCTGCTCTAGTCAACTGCTTGTCTGGCAGTGAAAGTAGTTGGTTGGCCAGCTGACTCTGAGTGAACTAGATCATCCTTAGCCATGAGACACACATTGGCAGAATCTTATGCCTCTTCATCTGAGGATGATGACTCTTGTTCAGAGTCACTCCAGGTAGCAGCAAGGGCTTTCTCACTCATCTTCTTCTTGAACTTGTCCTTCTTAGCCTTAGGACAGCTCAACTGAATACGCCCCTTTTCACCACATTTAAAGCATTTAATACCTTTATTATACTCCTTTCATGGTCTATCATCTGCACCTTCCTTATACTTGCTTGTCTTTATAAACTTTTGAAAGTTCTTATCTTTTCCCAAGTATCTTCTAAAATTATTGGTCATTAGAGCTATTTCTTCTTTTATGTCCTCTGGATATCCTTCCTCAGAGGAATCTTCAACATCATCATCAGCTCTCAGAATAAAAGCTCTTTTAGAGTTCTCTTTCTCCTTGTGCATGTGCTTCTTGGAATCATCTTCATATTATTTTAAGGACATTCATGAGTTAGTAGAGTTCCAATCAGCTCATCAAATTTGTAGGTCTTCAAATCATGGGCTTCTTCAATAGCACTCTTCTTGGCTTCCCATTCCTGAGTCAAACTTCTCAAGATCTTCTTGACAGTCTCTTCTTCTGTGAAGGTCTTGCCAAGTCTTTTCAGCTCATTGACTATATTCACGAACTTGGTGTTCATGTTGGAAATATCCTCCTTAGGTTTCATGTGGAACTACTTATAATCCCTTATAAGGATATTGATCTTGGATTCTTTTACCTTGTCAGTACCTTCATACATCACTTCCAACTTCTTCCATACCTCTTTGGTTGTCTCGCATCCTGAAATGCGATTGAACTTAGTTGCATTAAGAGCACAATGAATATAGTAGATAACGGCTGCATTTTATTTCAATCCGATCAAGTCCTGACTGTCCCATTCATTGAAGTATTTATAAACCTTTACTCCATTCTTCACGATGGTGGGAACATATGTCCCTTCTACAATAGCCATCCAAGCATGCAAACTCTGAGAGTGGATGAAATTCTTTATCCTATTCGTCTAGTAAGTATAATGCTCTCTATTGAAAATTGGAGGCCTGCTGACTGACATGCCTTCTAGCAGAATATAAGCTTGGGCTCTCCCACTGGATTCTCCTTTGTACGCCATGGTTTTTATCTCAAAGATTATAAAATCTGTGAAATGAGAACTACTCTAATACCACTTATTGGTCCCTATGCGTACACTTACTGAGTCAGAGGGGGGGTGAATGACTCACTCAAAAAACTTATGAAACTTTTTCTTGATAATTACTTACTCCGCTGAGCGAGGTCAACTCACTGAGTGAAATACTGGAAAATGTAGAAATGTAAAGAACACTGAGATTTTTAAAATGGTTCGGCAACCTGTGCTTACATTCAGTCCTGAGAGAGTGTCTCAAATTTAATCCACTAATTTCAACTCCTTTACCCTAAGCGGAGAAGCCTTTCGCAAAATCCCCAAGTACAGTGAGTACCTTCAAACTGTAATCGTTCACCCGTTGACTAGAATACCCTCTTCTATCAATAATTCACAACGAGTTTAAACAAGAGCTGGACTCAACTTATAAATCGTTGATCCAGTTATAGATTATCTTATATTATAATTGAATGATCTATACTATTCTCTCTTCTTCTAAAGCAGATTCTAGATGAGTTGTGCTTTCTTGCTTGAACTTCTTTATAGCTTGTATTTTGACCGAGTTTAGCTTCTTGAGAAATTCAGGTGTAATCACCAAGTTCTAACGCTTGCCTTCTTGGTCCTTTTATAGTTGGATTGAGAAAGTAGCCGTCGAACTTATCTTGGCATCTTCTGAAGTTGACAGCTCAGTAATTCACTTGTTGCTTCTTTAAATCGATCCGCTAAGAGATAGAATTGCACCGCTATGAAATACGTTTTAATCCGTTAGATTGAAATTCAAGCTTCAATTTGAATTCTTTGTCGTTTGATGCCAGTCTTTCGTTAGGGAGAATTTGCACTGACTTACCACGTATCTTCATCCAGTTCCCTCTGGTATTCTGACATGTTGTAGAGTGCTCGATACAAGGTTGTTATATCTGTAGAATTGCCCAAAGTGGCAAATGATTTGTTGCAGCTTTGCATTAGAAGACTTTATCATTTTCTTTATAATTCTGAGTCTTGTCAAGGCATTAATTCTTTATGTCTTTGTCTCATTGATGTTCCTACAAAAAAGCAACACTAAAAGTAAAGATACTTGTTTACCTTAAATGGTAAAGTCAGCAGCATTGATAGACTTAAAGTAACTCAGCGAAAATGATAAATCGTAAAGCACATAGCTGAAATAAATTCTAAATATCAAGCCCTAAGTGAATATTACTAAGTCAGGGACTAAGCAGATACTCAGCCCGGATACAGCTCAGAGTTAAACTAAATAGCTAGGTCAGCGGAGACTTGAAATTCTACCCTAGAATTTTCTAACTCCTCGTCCAACTATAGACTATTTATTTTAACATCATTATTGATTTAATTAACTCAAACTGAACTTAATTATTGTGATCAAAACTTAAGCACTACTGAGTCAGACCACTGAGTCAGTCAATCTCGTGCTTGGTTTAACAAAGTTAATAGCCAATGTTATGCCCCCATTTGGATGAATCTGATGGGGAATTGGCGATTAGCCAATCCTAATTTTTAAAATATACCATTTTTTATTTTGATAAGGGTGCTATGCCCATCTTGTACTCTTTAATTTTGTGTTGGACAAGGTTTTTAAGCCTAATTCTCAAAATATTGTGCATTAGATAAGGGTGCCCAGCCCAATTCTTTTAACCTTTAATTAATGTTAGATTGGTGTTATGCCCAAGTTTTTTAACCTTCAAGCATTGATTGAGGGGTTCTTTGCCCAATTGTTTTAATCTTCAAGGTTTGTTGGAATGATGTTATAGAAATTATTGGAATTTTTGTTGGATAAGTGTTGTGCCCAAATCTAGTAATTTTTACTTCGTGTTGGGTGAGGGTGTTGTGCCCAATTTTCAATTAATGTTGGATAAGGGTGATATGTCCAATTTTACTCTCCAACTTTATATGCATCGTATAAAGGTACTATACCCATTTTGTATCAATTAATGTTGGTTGGGTGCTATTCCCAATTCTCAATTTATGTTGGATAAGAGTGCTACGCCCAATTAAAATATACAATTTCCGTGTTGGGTAAGGGTGCTACGCCCATTTTGTCAATTAATGTTGGTTGGGTGCTATGCCCAATTCTAGTAATCTTTACTTCATGTTGGGTGAGGGTGCTATGCCCAATTTTCAATTAATGTTGGATAAGGGTGATATGCCCATTTGAAATATACAATTTTTGTGCTGGATAAGGTGCTACGCGCATTTTGTCTATTTATATTGGTTGGGTGCTATGCCCAATTTTTGTAATCTTTACTTCCTATTGGAAAGGTGCTACGCCCAATTCTCAATTAATGTTAGATAAGGGTGCTATGCCCAATTGAAAGATACAATTTTCGTATTAGATAAGAGTGTTATGCCCATTTTATCAATTAATGTCAGATAAGGGTGCTATGCCAAATTGAAACATATAATTTTCGTGTTGGATAAGGGTGCTACGCCCATTTTATCAATGAATGTTGGTTGGGTGCTATGCCCAATTCTTATAATCTTTACTTCGTGTTGGGAGGGTGCTTTGCCCAATGCTCAATTAATATCGGATAAGGGTGTTATTCCTAATATGAAAATACAATTTTCGTGTTGTATAAGAGTGCTACACCCATTTTGTAGTATTGTGAAGATCTTCCTTTGGATTAGGCCATTCCATGTGATTAGGTCATCCGGTGTATTAGCATTTGTCGGGCTTCCTTACGGATGATCACTTTAGGGCAATATTTTATCATCCGACAATTACAATGAGCATCCATAAATACCAGCATCCGATAGGGCTCAACATCCATTGGAAGCTCGTTGTAATCATTTGACATTTTGAATTTTGTAAAGCAGGGACATTGGATTGATGATTCTGACGAATGTTGTAGACTTCATGCATTTTCCTTTGGCATAATGACAAAGTGAAAGCATACTTCCAATATTCCGATACAAATTGTTAGCATTCGATCATAACATAAAGTGCATATTTCTAAGGTATATTCTCAATATTCTAGTATGATAATACTAAGGAAAGGAAAAAGAAAACTTATCAGTGTTACCTTTAGTTTTGGAGGTGGTGACTATGTTGGAAGGATTTTCCCAATTTAAATCAGAACATGTAATTTATAGCTCAGTTGTAGTAGCTTTTTTTTATGGATAGTTCAGTGGTATTTGAACTCCTCGTTAGGATGATTGACATGTTGGGATCTCTATTGGAGTGATTTGAATGACCTAAGGCCCCTTATTAGTGTGATTCGAACATGCCAAGACTCCCATTGGTACGGTGGTTGGTTCAGATGAATTAAGATCCAACATAGATCTTTTGGTTCATGGAATCATTTCCAATCAAGATATTTCTAATAGTAGGTTCGAATCCTCTTCTCAATTGGGAAGCGAATCAATCCATTAGAACCCTTTCCAACCGAATAACTCTTTACATACTATGAATGGGGGCCACGAATCCAACCTTATCAATTCATTGGAAGCGCTTCCAACCGAATTTCCATTGAAACCTCTAACCTTCCCATTGAGAAAGAATTGTTGTCAATTTACACTTCCTATCCGAACACCTCCATAAATGGGTAATCCATTGGAATCCTTTACAACCAAACAACTATTTGCACACTATGAATAGGGACAGCGAATCCAACCCTATCAATCCATTGAAAGCCTTTCAAACCGAACAACTCTTCGCATACTACGAATGGGGCAGCGAATCCAACCAATTTTATATTCATTTTGAAGGAACTCATGTTTTGTATTAGGCATGAAAATGATTTATTTCTCTACCGATCCATGACTTTGAGAATGGATTTTAGTGTGTTTCAAGAGAAAGAAATTGGGTTTGATTCCCAAGCTTCGCCAGCTTTGACGAACCACCTTGGAATGATCGGCAAATTGAATTGATGAGTTGACTCAATTGTGAGAGCCCTTATTTCCAAGTACATTTTGGCAAATTAACAAACTTGAAAAAGGCCAATCTTCTTTGGAAATCATTCAACACTTTCAAAATTGGTCTATTTAATGAGAAAGAGCTAATAATTCTTTCAAACTCTACATGCCATTAAAAATTTGAGGAGTTTTAAGTAATATGAGATTTGGGGTTTAGAACTTCAAGCTGAAGTTGGGTTCGTTTCCCACAGACGACGCTAATGGCACGGTTGGTCTGCCAACAGGAGGCGATTCTGCTTATTTGTATCAAGTGTCGTTGGGAGGGGTGTGTGAGGGGTTTTAGAGAGAATTGTATTGTGTCCCCCCTATGTATTAGTTTGTCCTCCTTTTATAGAGATGTGGGGGTGGTTAATGAGCTTCATAGGTCTTGATTTAACTATTGGATATCGGCCCTTTAATACATGGTCCATGCCATTTATATCACAAATCACAATAATAAACCTTGAAACTGGTACTTTTTGGTTAATAACAAATATATAGTTAAATAAGAACCAGTAACTCCAAAATGATCCAGATGTACAGCTCCATCATCAAATGATGTTTGAAACCATACTAGATTAATCACCTTGAACTACATATTTTGGTCTTTGGTTTTCAATTAGCATTTTCAGAATTGAGTTTTCTTGCATCGAAATAGAATCTGAGTAAATTTAAAATAAAAAAAAAAAGATAATTTTTAAAAGGTAAAGTTAATAGTGGAGTTAGTGATGGTGAAGAAGAAGCACGATCTTTTGACATGCAATTGGTCTATTTTGAATTTGGAGCTTATTCAAATATTTCTTTTCATTTGTTACCCAAATTTTTCACTCAGGCCGACACGCGTGGACCTAGCATGATAGAATGTTAAAAAGTCTTGTAGGAAAAGGATCAAATGGTTAATGAAACTTAAATTATGGGGATTAAAAAAATAATGTGTATAGTAAAAAGATATAAAGAATAAAATAATAACAACACATCGTTTAAAAAGGGAGTTAGGTTAAAGTTTCTCACTCTACTAACAAATAGTTGGCATTTTTTTAGACCCTAATCATGGAATCTAAGGCCTCATTTATTTGCAGGAAAATAATATGCAGGAAAATAATATGCGGGAGAAAATATCGTGTAAAGGAAAATATTTTGCAGGAAAATAAAATATTTTTCTTTATTTGGCCCTATTAATGGAAAATATATTCCGGTGATTGTTTAAAATATTGAAAAATATTTTCTAACCACAAAATTTAAGTACTTAATATTATTTATTTTGATATATTAACATTTTCGATCATATTTACGTAAAAATAGAAAATATGTGAAATATTGAATTATTATTTTATAAAAAGCAAGTCTTGTAGAACAATTACTAATTTTACATAAAAATAAATATAGGTGGAGGTGGATTGAAAATGGTACGTGGTAACATTAAGGGTGAAGGTGAAATATACATAGGCAACAATGGTGGTGGTGGCTCTAGAGGTGGAGATGGAAATAAAGATGGTAGCGGTAAAAGCAAAGATAATGGTGGTGGTGCAAAAATTAGGTAGAGAAAATAGTGGATGTGGAGGCGGTGATGGCGTTAACGGTGGTGGGGTGGGGTGAATGGAGGGGTGGTAGTTGTGGTGAGGCAGAAGAAATGATGGTGTTGATGGTTAAAGTGGGATGGAAAAAGTGCATGTGTTACATATAGGGAAAATGTTTTACCATCTTTTATAGGGCTAAAACGTTTTTCATTATTTACACTACATTTTCATGTTGACCTGCAAAATATTTTTCATTAACTTATTTTTCAAATAAAATAAATACCGAAAAATCCAAAAAATATTTTCATACATAATATTTTCCGGCAAACAAATGGTGCCTAAGTTTCTAGTCATAAAAAATAAATTAGAAAGGTAATTAGTTTTTTCAGTAATAATTTCATGATTAGCATATAAATCAACCTACTCAATAATTCACTGGGTTTGATTGGGTAATATTCCCTCCATCTTTTATTATTGATCTTCTAACACATTTCATACTTTTTAAGGAATTAATTAATTAAGATAGAAAAATACTATTTTACCCTCTAATTAATATTTAGTTTTCCACTCCATTACAATTAATGATAATAGGATAAATGAGGGTATAATTGGAAAAATAGTCTAAAAAGTGCCTAAATATATGAGAATGACAAGTAAAAAAATATTTAAAAAAGTAATAAAAATACCTATTTTAAAAAGATGAAGGAGTATATTTATATTTTTTGTACAAATATGATATTGGTATCATAATATCAATGATTTTGGTAATAAAATTGAATGAGTTTTTAACGATTTTTAAATGCTTTCTCTATATTCATTAAGGATTTTGTTGAAACTTTTTCGTTATTGTTCGGAGATTCCCATTTTTTACCGCGGGATTCCAATTATCTGTTAAATAATTAATATGCATTTTTTTTAAAGTTCCAACTTTCAGACCAGTTGTTAGGCCCTGTTATTTTCAACTTATTTTATGTGTGATTCAGTTCAGTTCAGTACCATTTAGTTCAGTTTAGTATCATCCAGTTCAGTTTCAGTATTCAGTATTCAGCATTCAGTATTCAACATTCAGCAATCAATATTCAGTATTCAATATTAAGTTTCAGTTTATACATTATATCAATATTATTAATTTATATTATTATTCATCAATAATAAAAAAACAATGAATATTATCATTTCAATTTCAAGTTTATTTCTATTTATACATTATATAAATATTATTAATTAATATTAGTAATCACAAATAATAATAAAGAAAAAGTAATCAATAATAAATTATTATTATTATTTTTTTATGGATAATTTTATAGTTAATAAATAAATAAAAGTAATAATATTTTATAAATATTGATAATTCATAATAATAATTGAGATAATAATAATAATAATAATAATAATAATAATAATAATTTACTATAGTAAGGAGATGAAAACTTTTTAGTGTATAATAATAATAATAATAATTTATAATAATAATAATTTATTATAATAATAATTTATTATAATAACAATAACAATAATAATAATAATGATAATAATGATAATAATTTATAATTTTATAACAACAATAATTATTATTATTATATGTAATAATTAATAAAAAAATTTTGAAATATATAATATTATTTAAAGTGTTATTAATTATAATGTTAATAATAATATATAATAATAATTTATAATGATATATTTAATTATAATGTTATAAATTTTAATATTTTAAAAATATTATTTATATTATTAATTATAATTTAGTTTCAGTTTCAGTATTTTCAATTTCAATATCATTCAGTTCAATTTCAGTATAATTTAATTTAGTTCAGTATCAATTAATTCAATTCTATTTAATTTAATATATCTATTTATCAGTTAAAAAGAACAAAACCTTAATACAAATAATTGATGATAATAATACTAAGACTAATATCAACGTGATTGCTAATTGCTATTGAAAATGGTGTCTCCACTTCATATTTAATGTCACAATATTATACTCCAACAAATTTTGTCGGTACTAGTAACACAATATAAACTAACACAATTAATACAGTATCTAATTTTTACTCTTACCTCTGTTTTTTTTTTTGGTGAATTACTCTTACCTCTGTTTCACTAAGTTTTAACTCACACTAAAAAGTTTTCGTCTTCTTACCCCATCCTTTTAATCCCTAATTTCCCAAATTGATTAATTGATGTTCTGCGTTTTTCTTCCCAATCGCACCTCTGTTTCACCGGTCACTGCTCTGCTTCTATTTTATTCTCTTCACTTCGTGGATTTTTTCTTTCTGCCGTATTGCCGCTTCTTCTCCGTTGATCGTCGCTGCCCTTTAAAGCGCTATTACTCCGCCATTTCTGGGTCAGCTCATGGAACTTTCATTAGGTTTAGGGTTTTCAGTTTTTTATGCTTTTTTATGTTTCTTGTAAAATTATGTCTGGTTGTGATTTGGGGTTAGGCCAATAAGCAAAATTGAGTGAAAGACTTTTGGGTAATTAGGATTTTAGGACTTCCATGAACATTAGTTATTTGAATAAGCAAATTTGTTGATGTTATGATATGCAAAGGAATTTTCTTACAATAAAAGAACCGAAAATCTGTTCCAAGAAGCAAATTTTTCTACAATAAAAGACCTGAGAACTTGAATTAAGGAATTTTGTATTTTTATGTTATCGGCATATATTGACTTATCTAGTTACCTACTGGATGCTGGCTGTTGGGGATTTAGGCTCACTTATGTTTTTAGTTTTTCTTATCTGTCATGCTTTTACTTTTTATCAACTTCTGTTTATTTGTAGTTCTATTTTAGAGAGGTAAGGTTCCTAGAACTCAAAGTGGACTAGAAGAAAATATTAACTATCCCGTCTAAGTAGTCTTTTGCGATGGCGAACCCTAACCCTCGGCGCCCTCTAGCTGCCGCTCCCCCCACTGCTTATGACCGCCGCCGGCCACTGTTGGTGGTCTCAAGCCCCCACTACCCGGCCCCCATCCATCATGTTCAACTGTTCAAATCTTACCTGGGTCCATTCTGATTCTTTTAACTTAGCCTCCAGGGTGACTCTTAGGGAGGTCACCTGAGTTTCAACTAGCAAGACCACTTCCATCCCGTAGATCAGGGAAAACGGAGTTTGGCCGGTTGGGGTGCGAATGCTGCTGCGATATCCCCAAATAGCAAAAGGTAGTTTATCCGCCCAATCCCTACAATCGGCTATCATTTTAGAAAGAATTTTCTTTACCGATTTGTTAGCTGCTTCAACAGTTCCATTAGCTTGCGGTCTGTATGGGGAAAATCTATGGTGTTCAATACCGTATTTCTCGATTAGACCGGCGGCTGCTCCTTGAAATTGTACCCCAATGTCTGAGACTATATGGTGTAGGAGTCCATACCGAGCGAAAATGTGCTTCTCTATGAACTTGGCCATTTGCTTGGCAGTGACATTGGTGAAGGATTAGGCCTCCACCCATTTCGAGAAGTAATCTACTGCTACCATAATGAATCTATGGCCATTTGTTGAAGAAGGACGAATTTCGCCAATTATGTCTATCCCCCACGCCGAGAAGGGTCAAGGGGTAGATATTATGATGGAGTTCAATGGGTGGTAGGTGCTGCATATCGCCGTAAACTTGGCATTGGTGGCACCTTTTGACCTGGGCAATGCAATCGACTGTGAGAGTGACCCAAAAATATCCTAATCGCTGAATTTTCTTAGCGAGAGCAAGATCATTCATATGGGGGCCACAGTCACCGGCATGGACCTGGGCTATTACGCTCTAGGCCTCGGAGTCAGCTAGGCAATGGAGAAGTAGGCCGTCGCTGGTGCGTTTGAACAGATCATTATCCATAATACAGAACTAGACAGCGAGCCGCCTTAGGGTGGTATTCTCCGAGTCAGAAGAACCCATAGGATATTGGCCGGTTTGGAGGAATAGGACAATGTTGGAATACCTACAAGGTGCGGACCATATGGCGAGGATTGGAGGAGCCGATTGAGCTTGGTAAGGGGTCTTGGTGGACAATATAACCAATGGGCGAATAGGCTGCTGCTGAGGCCCTTCCCATAGGGATGCGAGAGTGGTGAGACATGGCGGTATATGCACGAGGTGAATCGCTCAGACAATTCGCGGATAGCCTCGATATAAGGACGGAGAGATTCCTCTTTAATTTCCCAATCTCCGATAACCTGACGGACGACAAGAGCCGAATCCCCAACAATAGATACACAACGGGCCCCAACACGGAGAAGAGCCTCAACACCAAACAGACAAGCTTCATATTCAGCGCTATTGTTAGTGACAGTGAATTTTAAGCGTTTGGACAACGGGATTATTTCGTTATTTGGGGTGACAATGACAACGCCGAGGCCCGCTCCTTGTCGGTTCATAGCACCGTCGAAGTACATCGTCCAAACATGTTCAAGGATTGCAACAGAGGCGAGCTGTTCATCAGGAAACTCTAAGTTTTCTACATAGTCAGAGTCAAGGGGATGAATAGCTAAGAATTCGGCTATGGCCCGTCCCTTAATGACCTTTCGAGTCACATACTCAATGTCGAACTTAGACAGGAGAAGCAACCATTGGGACAATTTACCGGCGAGAGTGGGGGATTGACAAAGATACTTCATCGGATCAATCTTGGCCACAGCTTGGACCCGATAAGATTGGAAATAATGTCGTAACTTCTTAGTGAGCCAAACCATGGCGGCACTAGTCTTTTCCACAATCGAATATGGGGTTTTGTAAGCTAATAACTTCTTACTCAAGTAGTAGATAGCGTGTTCGAGCTTATCTGCATGCTCTTGGACAAGCATAGCCGCGACGGAAGAGTCGTCGATCGCTAGGTAAAGGATGAGTGGGTTCCCTGGGATGGGGGGTTTTAAAACGGGTGGGTTGATAAGGTACGCCTTGATTTTGACAAACACCACTTGGTAGTGATCATTCCATACTATGGGTTGTTGTTTTCTTGACAGCTTAAAGATGGGTTTGCAAACAGTAGTGAGGCGGTCAATGAATCGACTAACGTACTGCAAGGACCCTAAAAATGATCGAACCTCTTTCTCTGTCTTAGGTGGAGGCATGTCCTTGATCGCTTTGGCTTTGTCTGGATCCATTTCGATTCCTTTCTAGTTAACCACATGGCCCAATAATTTGCCTGAAGTAACCCCAAACACACACTTCTTCGAATTCAGGCGTAGGTTATATTTTTCAATACGAGTCATGAACCTGTCAAGAATAGCAGGGTGCTCTTCCCGAGCAGCGGACTTCATAATCATATCATCCACATACACCTCCACTTCTTTATGGATCATGTCGCGTAGGAGGGCTGTTACGGCGTGCTGATAAGTGGCTCCGACATTTTTTAACCCGAACTGCATTACCCTATAGCAATACACCCCCCATTCAGTGATGAACGTTGTTTTGACTTTGTCGACAATATTAACCAGAATCTGATTATACCCCGAGAATCGATCCATCAATGAATATATAGCTACCCTGGCGGCACTATCAATCAGGACATCGATGTGCGGGGAGTGGGAAGTCGTCCTTTGGCGAGGCATTATTGAGATCTCGGAAATCTACACAGACCCGGACCCTACCATCTTTCTTCGAAACCGGGACTATGTTAGACAACCAAGTCTGGTGTTCCACAACTTTGACGAATCGAGCTTCAATCAATCTCGAAACCTCTGCCTTAACCTGATCTTCCCATTCTGGTCTCAACCGGCGGAGCTTCTGCTTGACAGGCCAAAATTTAGGATCAGTTGGGATTCTGTGTTCGGTAATTTATCGATCAACCCCAGGCATATCTTTGTATGACTAGGCAAAAGCACTAACATGATCTTTAAGCACCTTTATGATCTCACATTTTTCCTCGGGAGTTAAATCTTTGGAAATGGTCACCATTTTAGGATTGTCATCTATACTTAGGTTTATTTCACTTAATGAAGTATCACTAATGCCAAAACTCTTATGCATATTATTATGCGAATGCATGGATCCATCAGGAAAGACATCAAACAAGTAAGCAAAACGAGAGTCATTCATTGCATTAAAAGCCTCGTAGGCAGTATTGTTTGCATCAAACACATCAGAAATGTTAAAAATTACATCATCCATATCCTCCTCCACAGGCGGAGGGGCTTCAGTAGCAACATCAACAGAAGGAGCATCCTCCGTATTGTCTGTCAGAATGGCATCCAAGTCGTGCTCCAGAGCGACCTTTTAGGCAATGGTGAGCGATGGTTCCTCCGACAAGTTGGCTTTCTCAGTGAGGGCCCTAGCGAGCTTCCTTACTATCACTGTCATAGCATCTTCTTCCCCGGTTCTCTCACCCTTCCAGCCCTGCTTCATCAACAGCGTCATAGCCTCAGTCATGGTTGCCATAGCATTTTTAATATCTAGATCAATAGACTCCTCATTACTTCCCCCAGGCTTATCTTCGGGATACATCTTACCCTTTCCCTTAACAACATTAACAAGTGCAACAGGCTCAGTGGGCTTGGGTTCGGCCGAAGCTATCATGCGGCCGGTCTTGAAGTCAGACATTCTTGAAGACCTTAAAGTAGGGCCACATTTTTCCGCCATACTCGATCGGCTCAGGCTCTCCCTTGTAAGGCCTCTTGCTCTGGATTTCACAAACAGTGACCATGCGGCAGTAGTAGGAGGGGACGCGATGATGGGCCTTTCTAGGCTTATATCCCAATCCAGCTCGATGAAGGATTTTCGGCTCCAAAGCTTCAACAATTCCTTGCTCATACATTCCACCGCCTCGCCAGGCTTGTAGCCAGATTTCTTCATCAGTTTACCCATACCGGCATGAAGGTAGCTGTACCAAAGGGGAGGAGATTTCTGAGTTTTACTAACAACGGCGATCCGAAGACCTCCTTTTAAACTAGCTTTGGATTCCATAACGGCCATAACAGAAGTGGGATCGGCCTCTATGGTCACCAGTTTATCTTCATGAATAAGCTTGATTTTCTGGTGTAGAGTGGAGGGAACGGCACCCAAGGCGTGAAGCCACAGTCGGCCAAGCAAGAGAGAATAAGTAACAAGAATGTCTAGTATAGTAAAGCGTACATTGCTAGTCACTCCTTCTACAGTGACCTCTACCCCAAAGGTCCCAATTACACTGTGCTTCGAATCATCATAAGCTCTAATAACAGTGCTGGATTTTTTAAGAATGTCCTCTGACAGTCCCAGATGAGGAAGGATTTTTAGAGGGCATAGGTTCAGAGCGGAGCCATCGTCCACCATGACACACGGGATAACCTTATCGAGGATTTGGATGCGGATGAACAAGGCCCTATAGTGATCTTTCCCCTCGAGCGTAAGATCAAAATGATCGAACACAATCTGAGGCCCTTTTCTCGGGGGAATGCCTTCTCCAACTGTAGCGCACATCTCAATGACCGAGGTGGTCGGATTAGCTTGTAAATCGAGGAGCCGCTTAATCAACCCCTTGCAATGCCCTTCAAAGACGATTACCAGCTGCTAGATACTATATCAGGCTTGGGTGTTTTTTAGCTGAGTAATGAGAGGGTCAACTTCGAGACTGGCCGGAGCAGCCGGAGGTGGAGAAGGGGGTCTAGCGGTAGTCCCAATCCTGTTAGGAACCGGGTCTTTGCTTAAGCAGAGATATCGATCCTCAGATTGATATACACGACCACTCCGAGTAATGTTAAGAACATCATCGAGCAAGACACTCTTAGTGGCTCGTGTTTCAAACAGATATTGTTGTTCCTCAGAGTCCGAATCTGGGTTCTGCAACTCATACCCGTCTACGCTAAAAAGCTCCTTTTGATCAACCTTGAATAATCTACTTGATTTCTCCTTGGCAGGTGAATCAACCCTAAACAACTCGGTGCTTAAGGCCTGGGTCTCCTGAGCTACTCCCTCATCATCATCGGAGTAATCGCCCTTTAAAACAAAGGAATCCACGCTAAACAACGGTCTTTTCTCAACTTTTATTTTTTTTGCCACGAATGGCTGAGATCTGCGGATTTCTTACTTCGACGGATTTGGATCAACTTTCATCCCTTGGACATAATTGACCCTTGGGTTGGCTTGATTGATTAGATGAAAAACCAAGTTAGACGAGTGACCCGAACTGATGACCAAGATAGAATTATTACTGTCCGGCCTCCGAGAAAGGAGATCGAAGATTGTGGCTTGAAACAAACCAGACTGGACTATGCCCACCTTGTTCCTAAAATTCAGCAAAGGATTACTCATAGTGCTCGGAAGTTTGTTAGGTTCAGCGATCTATGCTCCACTAACCAAACGTTGAATTGCTGAGAGCAGGGTTTTGCAATTGTTGGTTTGGTGTCCTACCTGAACATGATAGTTACAAAAGTTGTTCTTATCTTCGGGTTTAGGCGGTTTGTATTCCTAAAGGGACTAGATAAAACCCGATTCCCTCAAACGCTGAAAGATGACCCGTAGAGGTAACTTATAAGGGTTAGCCAAAATAAAAGGGGGGCGAGGAGGCTGGATTGCGGCAACCACCGACAGAGCTGGAGTGATTGTTAGGGGTGCAGCAGGGGTTTGAGAAACAGCTTGAACTGCAGCCGAAGCTTTAGGCTTAGCTGGTGCTAGAGCCGAGAGCTGAGTTTTATTGTTTTTTCTGAACCATGGCCTTCTCGCTTTTTCGGCCTTTTTGCGCTTTGCCTCACGCTCGATTTCTCTGCTTTCTTGAATACGGCCTTGTAGGACAGAAAAGAATCAGTAGCCATTTCTTTATAGAACAGAGGAAGAGAGCCCTCAAAGAGCTTGACAATCATTTCCTTGAGACTTAACTTGGATTTCATCAAGACCTGGGTTGACATCCACCGGTTAAAGTATTGTTTGAAGGTTTCATTGGGCATTTGACGGATCCCCTTGAGATGTTGGAGGGTTGTTTCCATCATAGTATTAAAACCATAATGCACCTTCAATGCCTTAGATAGAAGATTCCAGTCAGCAACAATATGATGTGGTAAGGTGTGATACCATTCAAGGGCAGGGCCCCCCGAAAGGAGCAAGGAAACATTTCAGCAAGCACTTTATCACTTAATTTCTTTACACGTATAATCCTTTCATACATTATAATGTGAGAGGGAGGTGCTCCAGAACCATCGTAATGAGCTATATTCGGTATAGGGAAGTTATCAGGGACCTAGTCTTTGTCTTTTGCAGGCTCTTTGGCGGTGATGAGACGATTGATGTAAGCTTGGATCTCGGGTGTCATGCCCGGAGGCTGCATGACCTGGTCGTTGACCGGCTTGTGAGAAAGAGCCAGGGCTTTGGTTGTCGCGCCCGGAGAATACGCGACCTGGTCGTTGACAGTCTTAGAAGCCATCATTTGTCAGACAAAAGCTGCTACTTCGAGTGTCACGCCCGGCGGTTGTGTGACCTGGTCATGGACTGGCAGAGATAGCGGAGGATGAATGGTCAGCTGGCTAGTAAAAGGATTCTGGGGGTAGGTGGTACCCTTGGGAGTTACAATGAACTATAGAGGAGTGAAAGAGGGCAGTGGCTGAGAAGCTGGGCATTGGTGAGTAAATGCCGAAGGAGCCGAGCTTTGAGCAAAAGGTCTTAGATTAAAAGGCACAATTGATGGGGTAGCCAAAGTTGACAGAAAAGCCGAAGCTTTCCCAAACTGGAACGGGCTTACCATAGGTTGGGTTGATTGAAAGACAGGTGCCACAGGTCTTATTCCCACTGGACCGGCCAACATCTGTGCTAAGCAGTTCTAGGCCTGCATATCGGGTTCTGATACTCGGTCGGAGTTTCTATCTTCGAGAGCTTGCTTAACGGCAGCCTGAACAGTGGTCTGGATAGAAGCCTGAAAAGCGTCCGAGTTCAGGAATTATGCCATAGCATTGGCAAAGTCAAAGCTGGGAGGTGGCTGGGATCCCACCCCCAAGGTAGGAGTAGGGCCGGCTGGCTCTTCAGGAGGAGTCCCTTCGTTGCTTGGAAAAGACATGGCTGGCTGGGAGGGATTCTGACCCAACTAAACTTATTCTGAATCTGACTCCCTACTAGAATCGGAGTAAGGAATCCCCTCGACTTCCATAGGGGTGAGAGAATGATGAATCAAACAGTGCTCTGGCCATTTCCAGACCGGGGTACAACGATAAGTCCACCTCCTTCTAGCTGAAACGGCAGGTAGTGGATCAGATCATGTGTGGGTTGTATGATGTCATGGATGAGTGCACAATCACCAATGCGTGGCATGTATGGCTGCATGTAGATGTGGTTAGAGATGATGCGATGGCTTATCCCTTCAATTTACGTGGGACGTTTGTATCTCATGTCATACATAGTTATATGTGGTGACGCAATAGAGGCACAAGAGAAGTCCTATGTATGTTGCTAAACTTCTTCCACGGGCGGAAGTAGTAAGGGTAAGTTGATTCATTTTTTGCTCTTGAAGCCGAAGCATGGGGGTGCATGATCACGGAGTACATAGCACGCCAATCATCCGTCTTCCAACCTTATGACTCCCGCGTAACGCCTCTTTGGAAGATGGAGTTTGGCTTCTTCACCGGTAATGGCGAAAGAAGCGCGTCCCAATTATTTTATTTGTTCCGGCAGCCCTAAGGAATGAAGTGCTAAGGCTTTTTTTAGTGCGGCTTTGGTATAAGGTTGTTGATGTAGAAGGTTCTCGTTTACCTTGATTCTACGTTACTCAACCACTCCCTAAATAGGTGCGATTGCAAGAGTTTACGTGTTGGTTAAAATCAGTGATCCACCCACTAGGCATCCTCAATTCCAACAGGGCATGAGTGATACTTTTGTGAGCTTCTCGGGTAAAATGGGGCACCTAAAAATTATCGAACTATCTACACGCTTAAGGATAAAACCTTATTAAAAGAATAAAGTTTTAATTTGGCCAATGATTTCAATACATCATCAAAAATCCTTTAAACTTGTCGAAAATTTTAAGTTTCAAGTTTAAAGAGGTTTGATCCCCAGCAGAGTCACCACTGTGAGCGGACAACCTTTTTCCCGCCCGCGAGAGCCGCGTGAGATGCGCCGTACGGGGGAAATAACAACTGGCGCTGTGAAGCGTGTTGAGGGATTGGTCCTCATTTTAGCGTGATGAACATGGATTAACTGATGTCGAAGTTGGGTTTAAGTTCAAATTAAGTGTTTACAGAATACGAGATCGAAATCCTGTGCTTAAAATAGAGTCGCCACCCGGTTCAACTCAATCAAAAAATTTTGGTACAATTTTCCCACCAGGTGGTAGACCGTACTTTAAGTAGATATTCTGAGTTCGGATTATGTTATCTATTTTTCATTAGGCCAAGTTAAAACATTTCATTCTTTCTTAATCAGTTTAATCCATCCCATTTATTTATGTTTTCAGTTATTATGTTGTTATCGCGTTTATCAAGCATCGAATAAATTATTACAGTTATCCAAAAGTAAAGGCAGAAATTGAAATTATTACAGGGCTTTCAAATCCTATACATTCTCTATGCGATAAATAAAATACCCGAAGGCCTAACATACATCTACCTGCAGAAGATGGTTAGTACGGATAAGGCACATCGTACGGGTTATATCACGAATCATGTACAGTTAGCAAACCAAGCAAGACCCAAGTTAGCATGAGCATGGCGTAAATATTTATATCGTTATGAAGCCCGGTTAGATGGCCAAAATGAGATTTGAACGGCGTTTGAGGAAAATTCTATTTTTAACCAAATTTTAGACTCGATTGTTATTTTATCCGGATTATTAATAAAAATGCCACATGATATATGGTGGGGTTTGCTTTCGGAAGGTTTTGGACCTCCATCGTTGCACTGTGTATCCTAGCTTCGGAAAATAAACTAGGTCAGGAGAGAAAGAAATAAAATAGCTTTCCAGAAGGCCATGCCACCGCCGACATGACTGATGCCGTCGGCGACATCAGTGATGTTGCTAGAGGCATTAGTTTGTAGGGAGGTTGCATGGCTTTCTAAGTACCATAAAGAAAGGGTCCTACAAGAAAGTGAGGCCTCTAGGGAATGTGATGTCACTAGCGGTATGAGCGATGTCTCTAGCGATATGAGTGATACCGCCGGCGACATCACATGTCTCCGACGACTTCAATTTCTTGCAGCAGCAGTAGGTAACGGTCGAAAAAATGATCGAAAGCCCGAAAAGAACACAAATCAATAAGAATCAGCACAAACCAGCAATATTAATGCCAAAGAGCTTTCAGACTCGAGATGTTTACCTCGGGGCCATGAATCCACCTCTTCGTGAACTAAGGAACACCTCCGGAGAGCTTGTAATGATGATTTGGTGGTAAATGGGGTACTTGGGTCTCTAAATTCCTATTTAGATTGATTTTAATCTAATGTCTACTGATTTTAAACTCACAATCAGAGAGTTCAAAGAAGAAAAATCAGGAAAAATGAATTCAAATCCTTTTTCCTACCTTTTCTAATTCTTATCTCACTAAAATCTATTTTCTCACTCAAGAATTCTGTAAACTCCAATTTTAGATCCCCCTTTTTTCTTCTCCCCTCCTTTTTTGAAATCTAAGGTGTATTTTTATAGGCAAATTGGGGTGGTCTTCGAGACCTTTTAACCATTTTCACCGAAATGGCAAAAAAGAGATTGTCCTAAGGAGGAAGAAGAAAGTTGTCTGCAGAGTTCGATTTGGCCATGCTGCTGGCGATATGGATGATACCGCCGGCGGCATCAACTTTCAAAAAACTGACTGCCAGTGGGCCCACAAGCCTGAAAAGCTGCCAAACACGGGTCAAAGGGCTCAAAGTGGGATTTTTTAATTTTATTGATATTTGAATGGGTATTTGTAGATTTTATCAATTTCTGTGTAAATCATCGGTTCAAGCTCCTACCGGACGCGTTATTGGTCACGCCGAACTGAATTCTACCAAGTATAAAGTTCGCAAGGAACATTATATTGGTAATAAAAATTCTAAAGAGAACTTTTATTTTGAGGCATTAAAATTGGGTACACGTCATCATCGTCTCGCAAGAGGGACTGCAAAATTCCGTGCTCACAGAGGCGCTTAATAGATTGAATATTATAACAATCGGTGTTGTTAATTTATGTGCGTTCTAAGCCAGATTTCCCAGCCCTAAATGGACATTTGAGGAACCTCAGCCACGAAAAGTTATTCCGAAACCGAAAGCAATATTCAGGGTGTCTCTGCGCAATAATAGTTCATATATGGATATTGTGAATGTCGGTAAGGGATCGAAAGATACAATGAACAAGGAAGGCATGAAAACTGCAAGTGATCCAAACAAATTTGAGAGTTCGAAGGAGAGTACAGAATTTATAATACAGGTTGCACCTTGGAGAGCTAAAGCATGTGTCATACGTTTGAAAAATCTTGCCCATGTGAGAAATATTTATGAATTGTTGACTGAAAATGGCTTTAATATCGATGTGGCTGCCCCGGTAGGTAGTGAGGCTGTGATTATTTCTTTCTTTACTGTCGAGGATATGCATAGTTTTGTTAATGGTGATTGGAATGTGTTGAATCATGTGATATCCTGGGTGAAAATATTAACTATTGATTTTGTTCCATCGGAGTGTATTATGTACCTGGATTTTATGGTTATACCGCCATCCGTAGTGAGTGAGCAGCTGGTCCGGATGTTGGAACTTCGCTTCAGTCGTATTATAGCAATTGACTTCGATTTTGTGAGATTGAATCATCTTGATGTAGTATCATGCTTAGTGTCAATCCTGTTAGGCACTGCTTCCCTCAATTTCAAACTCTCTATGGGATCGAAAGAGGTGACGGTTTTTTCTAATCTCAAACAAGGTGTTGGCTGCCAAAAATGTGATGATAATGTTGAGTTTTCCTCGAGTGACTCAAAGGCCGAATCTACTGAGTATAGTAACTCAAGCTTAGTAGACGGATCCCATGATGTAGGTGAGGAAACCGAGACTAATTCTGGTGGATAGGGGAATCGGCCGACTGTAAGTCTAGTTGCTAGTTTGAAATCAGTTTTAAGGATTGAAAATGGGACATTTTCAGACAATGGCATCTCGATTTCATCTGGGCCTGACATCTCCAATATGAATTGTGTAATTATTAGGACATAGGAGGGTATCTTGAACGTAAGGGAAGAAGTGTTGACTTCTAAAGTAGGTGAGAAATTAGAACTGTTTAGTGGTCATCATGAGGCGGTGATCGTGGAGGCTTTAGAAGCACATTGATTAAAGCTTCCTTTTCGAGGTCTGTGATTTATTTTAATGTCTTTTAATGGGGGGGGGTGTTGAATGGTGCAAAATAGTTTCTTGTGCGCTCTTGTATTAGAAAATGGCATTTGCAGAGTTTTATGTTAGTGGAGACAAAGGTGGGGGAAGTGTCGGTCATATGTAAATTTTGGGGTCATAATGAGTTTCAGTCTCGTTGTATACAATCCATAGGTTATCTGGGGGGTTATTGATATCATGGAATTCTAGAACAACTAGTGGTACAGTTATTCACAATGCGGAAAGATGGTGCATTTTACATATGGTGTCGGGTCTTATTGAAGTTCAGTTGATTTATTTGTATGGGCCAACGAATTATGTAGAAAGAAATCAGCTCTGTGGTGAATTAGAACCCTATATTCAGGGTGTGGAGAGAGTGATGGTTTGTGGGGATTTCAATGAGATTTTGCACAGCTCGGAAAGATCAGGAGGTAGGGGTTGATTTCGACTTCTATGATGCAGTTTAAAGATTTTTTAATGATTGTACACTCTTTGATCTTCCCTTACATGGTAATGATTGTACACTCTTTGATCTTCCCTTACATGGTAGAGACTATACGTGGTTTAACAGTCAATCATTCTCGAGGATTGACCTGGTATTAGTGTCATATGATCTAGTTGACTTATGGCCGAGAATGCAGTTGCAAACTATTGATTCATCCTTATCGGACCGTTTCCCAATTATTTCTGAGTCACATGCTTCGGAGGGGTCGGTGAGTAGGATTTTTCGATCTTTGAATTATTGGTAGGACAATGATGGCTTCTTACAGTTTTTGAAGGGGAAGTGGCAGGAGATCTGTGTGAACCTACGGTATAGGGATATTGATGCTAAGTTGAAGCTCTTGAGAGACTTTATTCAGCCTTGGCATGCGTCTCATTATGGGGGACTGGAATGGAAAATAAAAGAGCTGGAGAATAGGGCTATAGTCCTCACGTCGAGTTCAGTGGCACGACCTATTGATGTGGGGGATGGGTCGGAGTTACAGCTGGTTAGGAACGAATTGGCTAATAGTCGTAGAAGTCTTAAGAAAATCAGACACCAATAGTCTAGAGTTAACTGGACGGTATTGGGAGATGACAATATAGCATTCTTTCATCGAGTAGCATCAGCCCCTTCAAGAGGGAACAAGATTAGCCAACTGGAGGTTAATGGGATTCTTTCTAGTGATCCAGTTGTGATTTCATCCACCATTCGAAACTTTTATGAGAATCTATTTGCAAAACCTTCAGAGGTGCCTTTTGATTTGAGAGGGTTGAATTTCAAGATGGTTGATGGTAACTCAAACGAGTCTCTGGTGTTGCCTTTTTCAAAGGGGCAAATTTGGTCCGCTATCAGTTCATGTGTTGAAAGAGAAGCACTGGGTCATGATGGGTATAGTTTTTTCTTCTACAAGCGCTTTTGGGGGAAATTAAATCGGAAGTTCTGAACTTATTTCAGAAGTTTCATGAAGCATCACATTTGCTGAATGCCCTAAAGACTTCGTTCACGATCTTGATTCCTAAAATTCCAGGATCTGCAACACTTGGGAATTATAGGCCGATTTCCCTTATTCATGGTATTTACAAGATTTTGTCCAAGGTATTAGCAACCGACTTCAACTGTTACTTCGAAGCCTAATCTCTTAGAATCAATTTGCTTTTATTAAGGGCCGAAACATTCATGAGCGCTCTTTTATTGCTTCGGAGCTAATACATTCAGTCCATATGAGTAGGCAATCATGCCTTGTTTTGAAGCTTGATTTTCAAAAAGCCTATGACAGTATTTCTTGGACTTTTATTGATGTGGTGTTTAGGAGAATGGCCTTTGATGAGAAATGGATAAGGTGGTTAGCAAGCTTAAGGGAAAACTCAACTACATCAGTTTTGATCAAAGGGAAACCATGTAATCCCATACGACTGAAGAGAGGGGTTAAGCAGTGGGATCCTATCTCACCTTTCATATTCGTATTAGCAATTGAAGGCTTGCAACAATTGTTCGATGCAAGTGTTAGAAAAGGTATTCTTCCTGGATTTCGAGTGGATGGGTCGGATGTAGACATCTCTCTCCTTTAATTTGCAGATGATACGATATGATTCTTACCTGCAGATGAGTCCCTTTTACCTATCTTTATTCACATTTTAAGTTGCTTTAAGTTTATTTCTGGATTGCGTATTAATTACCACAAAAGTTCCATCTTGGGTGTTCATGTACATGATTCTTTATTACAGTCTTGTGCGACTAGGTTAGGATGTAAGATTGAGAGTTTCCCTATTACATATTTAGGGGCACCACTTAGTAGGAAACGTGTCCCGATTTTGTATTGGAATTCGTTGATTGATAAGTTCCATAATCATCTGTCTAGTTGGAAGGGTCAATGTTTATCATATGCAGGGAGGGTAGCTCTTGTTAAATCTTTCCTTGCGTCACTTCCTTTATACCTTTTATCCCTTCATAAAATGCTCCACTCAGTTCATACTAAGATTGTTCAACTTATGCGAAATTTTTTGTGGAAGGGGGACGCAAATTCTAGGGGTATTAGTAAAGTGAGCTGGGAAACAATTACTTAGCCGAAAAACCTTGGGGGATTATTTATTAGACACTTTAAGCTTGTTAATTACAGTCTCCTTTTGAAATGGTTGTGGAAATTAAGAGAATTGGAACAAGAGTCCTTATGGTTTGAATTTTATGTGAAACGATATGGCTTTGTATCATGGGCATCGTGTGAATTAGCAGAAGGTAGACGTTTGTCGCCTATTTGGCGTGACATTATTTTGTGTTGCATTAAGAACAATGTTTGGTGGAATTATTTTTTTTTAAAACCCCCTGGAGGAACGTTGTTTCCCTTCAAGAAGAAAAAGGTTGGGGCTTCTGCTTACCTACAAAACACCTACCCCTCTTTTATTAAAATCAAACTTAGTTCTCAAGAAGAGAACATAAGAAAGTCAATTACAAGAGAGTATCAAATTCAGATTATTAAAAATATCCGAAACAATAAAGCCTAGATGCCGCTTCCTACATGTAAATACATGCCAACACAAATAAATACTCGCATATAAATGGTCTTCCGAATCAATAATGCCCTCAACCATGAACTTATTCTGGCGTTTCCATATTGCCCACGCTATAAATAACCAAAGTGATGTGCCGAATTCCCTGCCTGGTCCAATCAAAAAATAGCTCTACCAATGCTCCAAAAAGCCAACACCGGAATGAGGCATAATAATTGCAATACCTAGCAAACCAAAAGCTTGAGTCCACACTCTATAGCTATCTGCGCAGTGAAATATCGCATGCTCTATCGTCTCCTCTTCAGTATAGAATGGGCATATCCTATCATCCACAGCTCGGCATCCCCTATTGAATAGGGAAAGTTTCGTTGGCAATCGTCTATGTAATACAAGCCACCCAAAAAAACTAGACCTTGGGCAAAAGGCACGCCTCCCAACAAATCATGAAGTTCACCACAGGTTTCAGCCAAAGGGGGTTTTAAAGAAACCACTACAGAATAAAGATGCTGAAAAAACTTTTTGCTCTCTGATATCCTATAGGAATCGATTAGCTCTACCATCAAAAAATAACTGTCGTGGTTGGCCCAATGCAAGGGCAGCTTCCTCATCAAGAAACAACATAGGACAGCTTTGGGTAACCTAATTCCTTAGCTCAACACATCTCTCTTGGTTCGAGATTCTCAGGTTTTGCTTCCAAAAGGGTCTCCTTGTCGGATCAGCCCCAAACACAAAGGAACAACCCTGTTTCACTGAACGCATTTTACGATTACACATATTGTATAAATCCGGAAATAACGAAGCAAGTGATTGATTAGACGTCCGATTATCATGCATAAAGGAACACAACATCCCATCCCCCACCACAACCCTCACATTAGATTTGAAATAATTCCACGGCACATTATTTTTAGAGCAACATGAAATAATATCTCGCCAAATAGGCGACAAACTTCTACCATCTACTAATTCACATGATGCCCATGATACAAAACCATATCATTTCACACAAAATTCAAACCATAAGGACTCTTGTTCCGCCTCTCTTAATTTCCGCAACCACTTCAAAAGAAGACTGCAGTTAGCAAGCTTAAAGTCTCCAATGAATAATCCCCCAAGGTTTTTTGGCAAAGTAATTGTTTCCCAGCTCACTTTACTAATACCCCTAGAATTAGCATCTCCTTTCCACAAAAAGTTACGCATAAGTTGGATAATCTTAGTATTAACCGATTGGGGCATTTTATGAAGGGATAGAAGGTGTATAGGAAGTCACGCAAGAACAGATTTAACAAGAACTACCCTCCTAGCATATGATAAACATTGACCTTTCCAACTTGATAAATGATTATGGAACTTATCAATCAATGAATTCCAATACAAAACAGGGACACGTTTCGTACTAAGTGGTGCTCCTAAATAAGTAATAGGGAAACTCTCAATCCTACAACCCAGCCTAGTCACACAAGACTTTAGCAAAGTATCATGAACACGAATACCCATAATGGAACTTTCGTGAAAATTAATACGCAACCCAGAAATCAACTCAAAGCAACGTAAAATGCGAATAAAGATAGGTAAAAGAGACTCATCTGCAGGTAAGAAGCATATCGTGTCATCAGCAAATTGAAGGAGAGAGATGTCTACATCCCACCCATCCACTCGAAACTCTGGCAGAATACCTTTTCTAACGCTTGCATCAAACAATTGTTTCAAGTCGTCAACTGCTAGCACGAATATGAAAGATGAGATAGGATCCCCCTACTTAACCCCCCCCTTTCCAATCGTATGGGGTTACATGGTTTTCCATTGACTAAAATTGAAGTAGTTGAGTTTTCCTTGCAGCTTGCTAGACACCTTATCCATTTCTCATCAAATCTCATTCTCCTAAACACCGTATCAATAGAAGTCCAAGAAATACTATCATAGGCTTTCTAAAAGTTCAGCTTCAAAACCAGGCATGATTTCCTACTCATATGAACCGAATGTATTACCTTGGAAGCAATAAAAGAGCACTCGTGAATGTTCCAGCCCTTAATAAAAGCAAATTGATTCTCAGATATTAGGCTTCGAAGTAACGGTTGAAGTCGGTTTGCTAACACCTTGGACCAGGTCTTGTAAATCCCATGAATAAGGGAAATCGGTCTATTGTTACCAAGAGTTGCGGATCCTGGAATTTTAGGAATCAAGATCGTGAACGAATTCTTTAAGGCATTTGGCAGATTTGATGTTTCATGAAACCTTTGAAATAATTTCAGAACTTCCGATTTTAGATTCCCCCCAGAAGCGCTTGTAGAAGAAAAACCTATACCTATCCGGACTCGGTGCTTTTCCTTCATTACAAGAACATACAGCCGCCCAAACTTCCTCCTCAGAAAAAGGCAACACCAGCAAAAAGGCAACACCAGCGACTCATTTGAGTCACCATCGACCATCTTGAAATTCAACCATCTCAAGTCAAAGGGCACCTCAGACGTTCTCGCAAATAAGTTCGCATAGAAGTTATGAATGGTGGAAGAAATCAAAATTGGGTCACTAGAAAGACTCCCATCAAACTCCAGCTGGCTAATCTTATTCCCTCTTGATCGGGCCATACTACCCAATGAAAAAATGTCGTGTTGTCATCCCCCAGTACCATCCAGTTAACTCTAGATTGCTGGTGCCTAATTTTCTCAAAACTTCTACGGTTCTCCGCCAACTTGTTCCTTACCCTGTGTAATTCCGACCTATCCCCCACATCAATAGGGCGAGCTATACCACTTGACGTGAGTGCTATATACCTATCCTCCAGCTCTCTAATTTTCCATTCCAATGTTTGGTGGGATTATTTTACCTCTAATGTTCGGGTAGAGATGGGGGATGGGGAGTTGTGTTCCTTTTGGCAAGATAATTGGACGTCTAATCAATCACTTGCATCGCTATTTTCGGATTTATACAAAATGTGTAATCGTAAACTTTGTTCAATGCAATAGGGCTGTTTTTTCATGTTTGGGGCTGAGCAGATTTTGAGAACCTTTTGGAAGCGGAACTTGAGAATTTCGAGTCAAGAGAGATGTGTAGAACTAAGGAACTGGGTTACTCAAGTTGTTCTATGCTCTTCCTTGATGAGGAGGCTGCTCTTGCGTTGGGCCAACCACGACAATTATTTTTTGCTAGCAGGGCTGATCGGTTTTTATGGGATATCGGGGAACAAAAAAATTTTTCGGCTTCCTCATTCTGTCATGGATTCTATCAGACACCCCCCCCCCCTCTTTGGCCGAAACCTGAGGTGAAATTGATGATATACTGGCAGGCATGCCTTTTGCCCAAGGTACAATTTTTTGGGTGGCTTTTACTATATAGACGACTGCCAATGGAGCTATAACGGATGGGACATGTCCCTTCTGTGCTGAAGAAGAGACGACTGAGCATGCATTATTCCACTGCGCGGGAAGTTATCGATTGTGGACTCAAGTTTTTGGATTGCTAGATATTGTAGTAACTACGCCTCGATCCGGATTTGGCTTTTTGGAGCATTGGCGAAACTATTTTTCGGCTGGACCTGGCAGGGAATTCGGAACATCACTTTGGTTCTTTATCGCGTGGGCAATATGGAGAAGATGGAACAAGTTCGTATTTGAAGGAATTCTAAGCTCGGAAGATCATATTAGTTCATGTATTTATTTGTGCTGGTTTGTCTTTAAGTTTTGGAGGCGGCAATTGTGTTTTTTAGCTTCAGATGTATTTAATTGCCCTAGCATTGTTCTCTCTTGTAATTGACTAACTCATGCTCTCATCTTGAGAGCAAGTGAACGATTTTATTAATAAAAGAGGGGTAGGTATTTTGTAGGCAAGCGGAAGTGCTACCCTAGTTAGGATGTCCGTTCCGAAATTTTCACCTGCCCCAACCATTTTCTTTTCGGAGGGATACACTGTCCCTCCGGAGGGTTTCAAAAAAACGTGGACTAGAAGAAGCATCAAAGAATGACGTTTGGGGTTCAGCTTGCAACAACGGAGGACATAACAAGCGTACTTGTCATAATGCGAGAAATTGCATGATTATTTTTACGCTACTAAAGATACATTTGTCGATTACAATTGCTTTACATTGTGCTTTGGTTTATTGTCAACTTCTATTTAATTAACATGGGAGACCTCTAATTTTGAGTTACTTTCTATGTCAAGAAACATTATGATGAAGTATAAGAATCAAGACACTTCTCTACAATTACAATTCTCTTCTCTTAGTTTTCATAGTGCAATACATTACTGTATTTTACAGTACACCATATCTCAAGTTTAACTTAACCAAAGTAGCATGGTTAAAGTGGAATTCAAGTAACTTGAACACGTGTTTTTTTGCATATTACCATAAATTCAACAACCCGACATTACAAATTGTTACTTGATTAATTGCCAGCTAAAGGAGTTAACAGTGCCTTCTCTAATTCGATCAAATATATTATATTTTTTTATTGATTCATAAGGGAAGAGTTGGCTGCATTAGAAAACTAAACCACTACAAACCAAATTTAAACTATAAGTTCAGTTCATGGTTTAGCTTGAAATGAAATTTACAAATCTCATGCACATTAGTAATGCACAAATATGCTGGAAAAGAACCTCTCTTACAAATATTCTACTTTATATAATCACTACGGGTGGTAGATTACTGTTATTTAGAATTATTATAGAATGACAATCCTCCTCAGGTGATGTTTGTGGATCATCATAGCGTAAATTAAGTTGTTGCAAGTTTGCTATAACTGGTGAAGAAGCAACATCTTCAGCTGAAAAAGAATAACAAGAAAGTCAATCATTATAAAACCTACAATGGCTACATCATAGTCAAATTGTAAGCACTGTAATTAGGCATTGTACAGACTTAAGCGAGCACCGAGAGCTTGGAACAACCTCATCAACAAATACTTTCGGGAGAATGGATTTGTCAAGTGCCCACATGAGTATGCCTTGTACGTGAAAGTGAAAGGTAGAGACATATTTCTTGTTTGTCTATATGTGGATGATCTCATTTTTACCGGGAACAATCCTCAAATGTTCAACGATTTCAAGAAGACAATGACTCGTGAATTCGAAATGATTGACATTGGCCTGATGTCGTATTATCTTGGCATTGTAGTAAAGCAAAGTGATGATGGAATTTTTATTTGTCAAAGTGGCTTTGTCAAGGAGATCTTGAAGAAATTCAAGATGGAGAATTGCAACCCTTTCCGCACTTCGGTCGAATGCAGTTTGAAGTTGACCAAGGATAAAACTGGAGTTAGGGTGAACCCGACGATTTTCCGAAGTTTGATCGAGAGTCTCAGATACCTGACGTGCACAAGGCCAGATATTCTATATGCAGTTGTACTAGTGAGCAGATACATGAAAGAATCGAAGGAGTCTCATTGGAATGCAGTGAAAAGAATACTCCGCTATGTCAAAGGTACAACTAATTTTGGATTGCATTATTCAAAATCTGAAGAATTCAGATTAGATGGATACAGCGATGGTGATTGGGCCGGAGATAAAAATGGTCGGAAAAGCACGAGCGGATTTGCATTTTTTCTTGGTGACACAATGTTTACTTGGAGTTCAAAGAAGCAACCAATTGTGACACTATCAACCTGTGAGGCTGAATATGTTGCTACAACCTCATGTGTATGTCATGCGATTTGGTTAAGACGATTGTTGAAGGAACTACAAATGACACAACATGATCCAACTGATATCTTTGTTGATAACAAGTCAGCTTTAGCGTTACCAAAAAACCCGATGTTCCATGTGTGAGCTGATAACCTATTCCCACCCGCGAGGACCGCGTGAGATGCATTGCACTGGGGGTGAAAAATAACGAGCGCTGTGAAGCGTGCTAAGGGAGAATCCTTATTTTAGGCATGATGAAAATAATAAGGAAAATGATGATGATCTTGAATTTAAGTCCAATTTGCATGTTAAGGGATACGAGACTTGAAATCCCGTATATTAAGATAGAGTCGCCACCCGGTTAAACTCCACCAGGAATTTGGGTACGATATTCTCACCGGTTGGTTGGACCATACCTTAAAACAGAGATTCCAAGTCCGGATGATCTTGCTTACTTTTTAATTTCTAAATCAACCATTTATATTTTAATAAATGCGACTTTAGCTCTTATGCGATTTAAATCCGGTTATTATTTGAAATTTTCGGTTTATATGCCATACGTCACACAAAAACGGTAAATAAAGCAAATAAATAATTATTACAAGGCTTTACAAATACCTATATATTTTTCTGGTGTGGGAAAATGGATAAAGCGAGATAAATAAATAAAAGGATGAAACCGGGTTCTAACCGAGCTTACCAACTCAAACCCGGCTCCGAACGAGGCAAAATATTCACGAGAATAATCATAAACAAAGCATAAATTAGTAAATGAGGAAGATAAAGATATAGCATAGAGAAAACATATTTTTGAATTTTTTAGGACTAAAAACACAATTTCGTGTATTTAAATAAGCATCTAAACAACCTAACATTCAATAAAAATAAACTAAACGACCTAAAATAATAAGAAAAATGCAGAAAATATTTTTTGAAATTTTATATGATGCTAAAAAGACTTATTGGGGTTTATTTAGTTGAGAACACCATTTTTTAGCCATTAAAAGGAGACTTAACTAATTAAATAATTAATAATAATATGAAAAACAGATTAAGAATTATATTATGAAATTATAAATTAAATGTGATTTTTCGGGAATTTTTCGGGTGAAAACTGGAGTAAAAAATGCAAGAAAACGATAAAACAAGGCCAAAAACACAAAATAAAGCACACATGGACCATTTGGATTTTTTTACCAGTAGCCCGACTCAGTGAGGTGGTAGGCAGATTAAGTGACATGGTAGGCTGACTCAGTGGGTTGGCCTAAATGACACTCAGTCGGCCTTCCGCCCACTGAGGTGGTCTACCGGAAAAAGGTGTCTAAACATGCCAGAATCGACATTTCTTTGTCCAAAAACCCAAGATTATTGACATTTCAAGTCATTTCCTACATTATTCTAGTAGATTTGGACTTAAAATACTAAAGTAACTTTGATTTTTCAGTTTGGGAGGAAAAACCCAAGAAAATCCGGCGAAAAAGTAATTGGTCGTTTGAGCGACATGTAGGTCGATTGAGCGACATGGTAGGCCGAGTCGCCGAGTCGGCCAGCCAAGTCGTTCAGGCGGCCTACCGGTCATCGGGGCGGTCAGCCGGAGTTTTGCCGGAAAATCACGAAAAAGTCAAAAACAAGGGCTAAACACCCGGAAAAACAACCAAAAGCACATTAAAAAGCAATAAATAACTTAAAGAAATAGATTGGAACTCAAAAAATCACCTAAAGGCTGTGAATCCACTCTCGAGACTCGAATCAACCTTTGGCGAGCTTTTGACGATTTGGTGACAGAAATACCGACGAACAGAGACCGATTTAGCAAGGGATTTTGTGATTTTGTGAGAAAAAGTCCCTAAATCCTATTTAAATCAGTTTTTATTTAAGATTTCTATTCGATTTTAATATTTAAGCTAAAAGATTAAGCCTAATAAAGCTTAGGAAAACTAGAGCATTTGAATTTCCATAGCTTTATTAAACTTATTTTTTCTAAAAGCCTAAAAAATGCTAAAATCTGAGTTTTCTACTTAAAAATGAGCCAAAAAGTCCTAAAATCTGAAATTTTGGGGGTTTTTATAGACCTTAAAGAGTGCGAATTTCACAATTAATCCCCTAAATGCTTGGATTTGATGAAAAACTCGCAAAACCCGATTTGCAGGGTAAGAAAAACTCGGAAAAACGCATAGAAAAGGGGTGCCCGCTCCAAGGCCGAGTTGCTGATGCGGCCGGACTTAGGCCGCATCAGGCGACGAGGCCAGATCTAGGCCGCATCGCCGACGCGGCCTAGGCATGGTCCCCTAGGCATGGGGGACCATGCTACGCCTCATGAGCCATGCAGCCCACCCGTCCAGCGAAGGCGCCGGCCACCGTCGCCAGAGCAGGGGTACCGGCAGGGAGAGGAAAAGCAAAGGATAGGGCCTGGCAAAGGCTAGACTTTGAACGTTCATAACTAAAGCTACGGTCATTCGATTAAGGCAATTCTTGACATTCCAGAAAGCTCAGAGAGTAAAAAATCCAATGATATAAATGAGACTCGCTGAAAATGTTCGGATCTTATAAAAAATTGCAAAACAAAATATTGCGTGCAAGGGAAAGATAACGACTAGTTCTAAATGGGTGTTAATTATTTTTAATCGCGGTCAAAGGCACAAACTCGTCAAAAGAAGCTTTCTGAATGTGATTCGACTTTAAAAGATAAAACTACTGACCCATAAAAGGTTAGAGCAAAAAGTCATCATCGTTTGGCGGCTCACCGAAAAGCTCGTGCTCAGAGGCTGCCCCTCGTGAGATTACCATTTGACATGTCAAATGTGATCTCACGAAAAAGCGAGGGATACGAGGTTATACCTGATTTGCAAATTCCTGAACCGGTTATCCTCTGGGATTGCCATAAATAGACCTATCAAGAACTAGGCTGACTTAGAGATTTTGATTCAGTATTACCTTCGTTGCCCCTAACGGATTTGAGATGGATTGCCGGTTATGTACAGTTAGATTCGCCAAGAGTGCCAAAAGAGTCCCACGGACTTTGAGCATTGTCGAGAGCATCTGAAGAGATCCTTGGACTAAATTTAGTTTCTTGGACTGAAGCACACGCCGAGAATGTCTTACAAGATCATCGGACTAGGAAGACCTGCTTGGGTTGAAACGCATGCCGGGGATGACTAACGAGATCCCTGGGCTGGAATGCATACCACGAATGCCACAAAAAGATGCTGAGGATGCCTAATCTACTAGCTCTACCAATCAAGACCCTACGCCTATAGAGGATGACTATGTATCTAGTATTTCTTTTCTATTATTTAGATGTGAACAACTCTGCCTTTAAGGCATTTTATATTCAATCAAAGACTCTCTTTTTGGTTATATGCTTGATGTTTGGCTCGATGGGTCCATGCATTCATTTTATCATAAACATAACGCGTTCAGTATTCATGATGTTTCTTTAACTGAAATAAATTTGAGTACATGTGATAACCTAAAATGGTAACCATTTCTAATGACCTAACCTCTGAAAGAAAAAGAGAGATAGAAGTGCTGAAAGAGCATGATAACGCTTACACCTGATCACACCTGGACATACCCGGGGTTCATTATTAGATTTCTGAACATCGCATCTTCACACCTAAAACAGAAAAAAAGAAGCTCAATCCTTCCTTGGGTCAATTCGGTATGCTAGCCGATTCGTCACAAGCCTCACAGTTATATGCGAACCCAGCTCTCAAGCTAATAAAAAAGGTAAGCCTAAAAAATATTTTCTGTATTTCCCTTATTATTTTAGGTTGTTTAGTTTATTTTATTGAATGTTAGGTTGTTTAGATGCTTATTTAAATACCCAAAAATTGCGTTTTTAGTCCTGAAAAATCCAAAAATATGTTTTTCTCTATGCTATGTGTTTATCTTCCGCATTTACTTATTTATGCTTTGTTTATGATTATTCTTGGGAATATTTTGCCTCGTTCAGAGCCGGGTCTGAGTTGGTAAGCTCGGTTAGGACCCGGTTTCATTCTTTTATTTATTTATCTGGCTTTATCCATTTTTCGGTACTAGAAAAATGTATCGGTATTTGTAAAGCCTTGTAATAATTATTTATTTGCTTTATTTACCGTTTTGTGTGATGTATAGCATATAAACCAAAAATTCCAAATAATAATCGGATTTAAATCGTATAAGAACTAAATTCGCATTTATTAAAATATAAATGGCTTAATTTAGAAATTGAAAAGTAAGCAACATCATCCGGACTTGGAATCTCTGTTTTAAGGTACGGTCCAACCACCCGGTGAGAATATCGTACCCAAATTCCCAGTGGTGCTTAACCGGGTGGTGACTCTATCTTCAAATACGGGATTTCAAGTCTCGTATCCCTTAACATGCAAATTGGACTTAAATTCAACATCAACATCATTTTCCTTATTATTTTCATCACGCCTAAAATAAGGATTCTCTCTTAGCACGGTTCACAGCGCTCGTTATTTTCCACCCCCCATGTAACGCATCTCATGCGGTCCTCGCGGGTGGGAATAGGTCGTCATCTTACAGTGGCGACTCTGCTGGGGAGTTTTCTTTTAACTTAAAATTTGGAAAATCGCTTTCGTTTTTAAAAATTGGCTAAAGGATTTTGATGATGTGCCTAAATCATTTTTAAATCAACGCTTTATTTCTTATGCCTTTTGAATCCACCGCTTAGTGAGATTCTAAGTTTAAGGTACCATCATTATTTCACCCCATGAAGCTTACTTGTATACCTCATGCCCACCAGGAATTGGGGATATTTATGGGTGGATCACTCATTTCAACCAACGTATAATTCCCGCGATCGCACTCATTTGAGGAGTGGTTAAGTTACACGAAATCAAGGTGAATGAGGCCCTTCTATAGTATTGTTCCACGATACCAGCAGTTTGAGACTATGAACCGCAATAAATCTAGCCATAGCAACTTCCCCTTAGGTTCACCAAAACAAGTTAGACCTAGGTCGCATACTCTCTTATCGTTTCCTTGCGCTAGAGTCAACTCCAGATTCTATATTAGCATTGTGTAGGAGTCATAAGGTTGGAAGAGATTTATTCGCTTTTTTGTATGCTACTTATGTTATGCTCATGCATATGCACCTCATGCATAGGCGGACTGTGGCCAACTTTTTTATTTCAGTTTTCCCTTACCTCTACTCTCCCCTCGCTTGAAGGGGAAATTTCACAAAATGCCTGAGATTGTTTGAGTCCCCATGACCCATATCTAGTTCGCTAGGCATGGTGAGGAATTTGCACGTCTCATATATTTTAGGGTTAAGCTTTGCATCATAAGCCTTTCTACTCTCTACCTCTCTAAGCCACCACCGTATAAATGGCATTCATCACTCGAATATTTACGTAATCATTCATTTCATTCATGGTTCGATTCAGGCTGATCATCTTTTAGTTTCCCTAGTAAGGTCGAGATATCCTCTTCACTACAGTCCTCTTTAGCTTCAACTCGATCGCCATTTGGTTCACCTACCAGTGAGTTCAGTGTCAGAATTAGTTATTCCTACCATGTCTTATCCGCGTTTGAATGATGTGCCTCATGAGAGCACTCTTTCTCCTTCTCCCTCCCCACCTCATCAGAGTTAGGCTCAGGGTCAGTCTCAGATGGGTTCAGAGTTAGCTCATGTTATAGCTCAGTTTCTTCAGTTTGATCTCTTCAGAAATGCCATCTAAGATCAGGTTCGATAAGCTCTCAGAGAAGAAAGGAGTGTTCAGGGACCATCAGGGCCATTTTCTCAAGCTCAGGGATAGTTTAGGATTATTCAGAATGGGGCGGTTCAGAACGATTTAGGTTAGAGCAGTTTGGGTTAGATTTCGTCAGTTTAAGCTCCGCCTATCTTTCACCCAATGCCGCCCGTCTGACCTATCCAATAGAGCCAGTTTCAGTTTGGTCAAAGTTCCTCTCAGCCTCCCTTATCCTTTGTTCCACCAACCTTTGGCTTTCCTCCTTTGAACCCGAGGCCTTCCCCACTAGCTCCTACTTTCCCCACTTTCTCAAGAGGATTTACTCCACAGATGACTGTACTTTTAAGTGGTTTTGCCCTTCCTCTGACACCCCCGATGTCATTTACCCCCTCTCCTCCAAGTTTCACGATCTCCCCAAGTGGAATTGTTTATCCCCCAAACCCTTTTGCTCCTAAGTTCCAAGCTCATCCCCAAGTTGAGGTTAGAACTCCTCCTCTACCATTTTAATTTAGGGCCTCTTTTGTGCACAATAACCAGGCCACGTAGCCTCCGGGTGTGACACCAAGCGACCAGGTAACATAGCCTCCAGGCGTGATACGAGAAATGACGACTTTCTTTAAGCAGCGTCTGGGTAAGAACGAAGAGAAAGAAGAGGTGAGGGATGAATATTGGGTTCCTAAGAACTTTTTGATGCCCCGAATGGAAGCGTACTCTAGTGAGGGGCCTCTTAAATTCCATATCAAAATGTACGAGCGGATCATGCGTGTCTAGAAAATTAGGGACAAAGTTCTAGCTAAGTTATTTCTGTGTACTCTATCCGGACCTGCATTTGAGTGGTACAATACTCTCTCGGAGTCAACAATCCTAGATTGGAAACTCCTGTCTGAAGCCTTGATTGCCCACTATGGTTTCAATTCCTCCATAAAAACCACCATTCAGCATCTTGAATGACTCAAACAAAAGCAAGGTGATTTAAGTCATATTTCAATAGGTGGATGGCCACTCAGGTTTTATTAAAGCAAAAGCTCAATCTTGAAGAGATGATTCTGAAGCTACTCGATGGGGCTCTTCCAGTTCTCCGTAAAGAAATGGAGACCGACTCGTTCGAATCTTATCAAAAGGTCTTTAAAAAAGCCGAGAAAATAGACCGTCGTGAGGAGAAAGAGAAAGCTAACAAGTTAAGTGGTGGCAAACCCTAGTTTAACAAGAACAACAATTCTCAATCTTTCAAAGTTACTCCGGTTCCAACTGAGGAGAAGATAGCAGCAGTTCAAGTCATCGCTCAGGAGAATTCTTCCGTAGTGCAAGCTGCACCTGCCCGGACGCCTACTTAGAAAGCATTTGTGTCTCTATGGAAGCTCCCTCTTAGTGTTTTGTTTGCCAAGTTACTGGAAAGGCATGCTTACCTCTCTTCATGAATATCATGCTCCTACACCCGAAGAAAGAGGGAACTTTTATCGCTATCATGTTCAGGTAGGGCACACAATAGATCAGTGCAAACCTCTAGGCAGGGCCATCTGGCACTTAATGAGAGAAGGGAAAATGGCTCAGCCAGCTAGAAAGACCGATACTGAGGAGAAACCATCACCGAGCTCAGATGTTGAAATAGGCGCGATCAATTTTGGTCTCCCCGAAGAATTTGTGTTGCTTCGGTCTTCTCTAGTTTGGTCGACAACACTATGCAAGCCAATTCTACCACCAAATCTGACGAGAATCTCATGAGGTCTCTAGCAAATGAAGGAGATAAGTCATCAGCCGAACTAGGGAAAGTTCTGGATCTCATCCCGGATGACATGCCGAGGATGCCTAATCTACCAGCTCTACCAATCAAGACCCTCCGCCTGTGGAGGATGACTATCTATCTAATATGAAATTCTCTTTTCTTTTCTAGTATTTAGATGTGAATAACTCTGCATTTAAGGCATTTTATATTCAATCAAAGACTCTCTTTTTGCTTATATGCTTGATGTTTCACCTGATGGGTCCATGCACTCATTTTATCATAAACATAACACGTTTAGTATTCATGATGTTTCTTTAACTAAAATAAATTTGAGTATATGTGATAACCTAAAATGGTAACCATTTCTAATGACCTAACCTCTGAAAGAAGAAGAGAGATAAAAGTGCTAAAAGATCATGATAACGCTTACACCTGATCACACCTGGACATATCCGGGGTTCATTATCAGATTACCGAACATCACATCTTCACACCTAAAATAGAAAAAGAAGCTCAGTCCTTCCTTGGGTCAATTCGGTATACTAGCCGGTTCGTCACAAGCCTCACAACTATATGCGAACTGAGCTCTCAAGCTACTAAAGAAGTGTCAGCCTATTTTGTGGAATAAAATCGCCAGTTTACCTTTGACAAAATTAAGGCTTACCTTTTTTATCCCACCCATTCTTAAAATTCCCACCCCCAATACACCATTGACTCTTCCCAATATCAATTCTCTTACACCTACAAACCTTCTTACATTTCTCTCCTCACTGACCATTCTCGGCGAGGGGGATAAGTACGACCTGCGAAATTTGACCTTCATCAATAAGGGACCACTACTTCATCATCGTAGGGGCAGGTTACCTCTTGAAATAGGGGGAAGTTGAGCCTTTCACCAACATCACCGCCGAGAAAATGGCCAAGTTCATCGAGAAACACATCTTTGTTTGGTGTGGCCTACCTATTCACATCATTTCGGATAATGGATTTCACTCCCAAGGGGCAACCACTGATTTGATCAAGAAATATGGAACCAAGCGCCGTAGATCATCACCCGACTAACCACTAGCTAATGGGGCAACTGAAGCCGCAAACCAATTTATTAAGAAGTTTATTTCCAAGACTAGTTCGAGAATCAAAGGTTGAGCCGATGGGCTAGCATTCCCCTTCGAAGATGTCAAGCAAATGTCAGAATTCTTGCAAACTAAACACATTTCTCATGTGTCTATAAAACGGAAGTCGTGCTAACAACCAATGCCAAGATGAAATCCTTAAGAGTCTCATCGAATCTAAGTCAAAGGGACCCCCATAGACTAAAGCACGTTTCAAACAACTTGAATAATCTTCAGATGTACTAGTAGGGTATAGCAAAAGCATACAATAACCGAGCCAGGCATCAGGAATATCTGCCAAAAGTCGCCAATCCAGGTCTAAAGCAAGTATAGCCTACCGATACCGGTCTAAGGGGGAAAGTCCCGATTGAGTATGGAAAGACCTTATGTAATCAGAAAGGTACTCGGTTCTTAGGGTATAAAGTTTATGGATGTTAATGAGCTCGTAAACCCTACCAAACAAAGCAGGTTGAAGCGTTATCATATCTAACAAAAAAGAATCAAACCCAGAAAAGCGGTACATAAAAAATTATATAAAATAAATCACCCGGCGAGTGGTCCTCTACTGCTCGGGCAAAAATTAAGGTATATCCCACTGATCGATATTCTACAAACCGATCAGGCAAAAGTTAGGGTGCAAGAATAGCCTGCTAGACTGAAAACCCGAAAAGAGAGGCCTAGGCAAAAGTTAGGGTAAAGCGAGTCGAGAGTGTGTTGGCTAGAAAACCTTTATAGGCTAGTTAACACCAGAGTATAGGTCAATAGAAATGGTTATCATCATCATGTACTTAAACTTAATTCATTTAATAGAAATGTCATTTTATTGAATTCTTTATGTTTGTGCTTGAATGAATATATTGGGCCCTAAAGGCGAAATGTTGCAAGTAAGTCGAACGAAGGGTGTTCCGTGTAGTCAACCCAATTCCTCAAAAGATAATAAAAGGCAAAAATCCGGATGGACTAAAAACAGCGAGGTCTATGCAAAAGCCAGGAAAAGTTCGCTGGATTGAAAACCCTAAAAGGGCGGTTCAGGCAAAAATTAGGACATAAAAGCAAAATAAATAAGTCTGATGGACCCGACACAATGTTCGGGTCTATTCAAAAATTAAGACAATCAAAACAAAGATAAATGACTGCCATCAATCGCATCGAGATACCTGCATTATCGTCATTAGCATCAGAGTGCCTGAATACATTCTCCGGTCTAGTAAATTTGAAGGGCTCAAATTCGTCCTGTGCACGTGTCCACTCCAATCTCGACCGTGGCCAAGCATCTCGAGTCTGCAATCTCCTGAAACCATTCTATGTAGAATTCATTCGTAGTGATAGAGTCCAGTCGTTCATTATTCAGAATCTTGAACTTTGCTTCATGCACCCCCCTTGTCTTCGATATGCTCGATCAAACAATCAATTTGCAGTCGACTCGCCACAGCTTCCCTAATTATCCGCCAGGGGCATTCCCACCTGATCTGTGCGACATCCCTAAGTCCTCATCAAGGGCATCTGAATCTGATCTGTACAGTAATGCAATTCCGTATGATCTCTCTTCAAGCAAGTCAATCTCCCCGATCAAAGTCGATCAAGCAAGTCAATCAGTCATCTTGAAGATGATCAGCCCGAGCATCTCATGCATTCATACATTCATGCATAATGTTCATAAATGTCATGTCTATTGTTCTATGTTGAACTCTACAGGAAACAAAACACAGAAAAGTATCCTCGAGCTCGACCTCCAAACAAGAACCTGTATCATGGGGCATCTTAAAATTTTTTTGAATCCTATATTCTAGGTCGTGCCCAAGGGGCATGTTAACTAATGTCTTTGAGCTCTACATTCAATCTCTGTAGTTTCTCCGGACTCCCGGAAATCCTAACTCTTATTTCATTCTTCCTTTTTTATTGCTTAATTGAAGGGGCAAAAATATTTTTTATTCAACAAAATCAATTAAGCAATAAAAACGCAATTCATACCATCTACGAATGCTTTAAAATTCCCTTGATAGGTACACCATAGGGCAGTCCCGATGGACATCCGACCCAAGGATCCTAAAATCACAACTCAGATTTTCTCCTATGGGCACCTTGATGCAATTGCCCAGGGGCACCTCGATATAATCATCAGGGGCATCTCAAGATTGTCTTCTAACCTACTTTCAAAGATAGTGAACCCAAGGGGCATACCAGCTAGACCCGATGGACACCTCAGCAGTTCTCCGGACTCCCGGAAACCCTAACTCAACTTGTATTTCATTCTTCCGTTTTTATTGCTTAATTGTAGGAGCAAAAAATATTTTTGTTCCACAAAATCAATTAAGCAATAAAAATGCAACTCATGTCAATTACTAATATCTCAAAACTTCCTTGACAGGCACAATCTATTTAGTCTGACGGTCTCAGGCATTTTCGGTAAATCATCTAGTCCGACGGTCTCCTCAGGCGTTTTCGGCAAATCCGTTAGTCCAACAACCTCGTTAGACATCCTCGGCATCTTTCTGTGGCGTTCTTGGTATGCATTCCCGTCCAAGGATCTCGTAAGACGTCCTCGACATGGGTTTCAATCCAAGCAAATCCTTTGGTCCGACGATCTCGTTAGACATCCTCGGCATCTTTCTGTGGCGTTCTTGGTATGCATTTCAGTCTAGGGATCTCGAAAGACGTCCTCAGCATGCATCTCAATCCAAGCAAGTCTTCCCAGGCAGATGATCTCTTTAGACGTTCTCGGCATCTTTTTGTGGCATTCTTGGTATGCATTCCAATCCAAGGATCTCGTAAGACGTCCTCGACATGCGTTTCAATCCAAGCAAATCCTTTTGTTCGACGATCTCTTTAGGGGCATCCTCAGCTCACACCATGATCGGAGTAAGCTCATCAACACGAGATTTCATTTCATTAGAAAATGCATCGAACATAAGGAGGTGACACTGACATGTGTCAAAACGCAAGATCAAATCGCAGATATATATATATACGAAGCCATTGAAATATGATGTGTTCAATCGATTGCGAGCGTTGTTGGGATTAACCGAAAATTATGTTTAAGGGGGAGTGTTAAAGTTAAACATAATTTAACTATTTTATAATAAAAAAATAAAAGAAGAAAAAGACAAGTAAAAAATGTAGGGAGTGAAAGGATAGAGAGTGAAAAGGGGCTTAGTTGCTCCATTTTAAGTGTGAGAGTAAGTAAAGTGTTTTCAGAATAAAGAAAAAGGTAGTGCAGAGTGTGAAAATAATAAAGAGTGAGAGTGAAAAAATTAAAGTCTGCATATTTTGTGAAAGTATTTTGCCTTGTAAAATAATTAGTAAGTAATTGAGTTAAAGTTTGTGTTTATTCCTCTTTAATCCCAACATTTCTTTACCCCTTAGCATTAGCGAAGTAAGCCTTCACAGCTATGTCCAGTTAAATGATGAGCTTATAGACTTTGTACCTCATCTGAATATTTATTTTCTGATAAAGTTATATGTGTTTTGGTCACCCCTTTGTATTAGCGTAGTAACTCTGTACAGCTATTTTCAGTCAAGGGATGAGATTTTAAACTTTGTACTAATGAAATTTTGCACATGTCTACGCTGTAAGGAAGGAAATAAATGAAACCTCCAGCAGTTCTGGCCTTCTATCTTCTATGGTTGAAATTTAATTTTTATCTATTTTATTGCAAACAACTTGGTAAACCAGAAGCAATAGTTGTTTCACAATTGATGAAATTTCGTTTATGCATTTTTTTGATAAATATAAAAAATCTTACTGAAAATGACAAATTTCCAAATTGCATTCTGTATTGCTGCATTAAATAAATATTTACATCTTGAGGTAGAAAATTGATTGACATTTAAATTTCTCAAAAGCAGGTTATATAGATTTGAAGCTGAGGTACTCACTGTAAGTTTATTGTTCTAGGTTTATCGATACATTTGGCACTCATATTATTGTTGGCGTGAAGATGGGTGGGAAGGATGTAATATATATGAAACAAAATCATTCATCAGTTCTTCAACCTGCTGATATACAAAAGAGACTGAAGGATATTGCTGATAAGAGGTTTTTAGATACCAATGAACAGTACAGCGTTGCTTCTGAACAAGTTTACCAGAATAACAAGGTTTATTGCACATCTGTTTAGTAAACTGTGACTTTTGTTTTTGAATTTAATGATTGAAGTGTTTACCTGCCAAATTGTACTTGAATCACTGGTTGAAATCCCACAAAACCTGTGTCATAATTTACGACAATTGGTTTAAATCCCACGAAAGTGTAATTTGTTACCAATGCCATTGTCTGCAAATTCCTTATGACCGTAGTATATGGTCATTTTTCATGAGTGATAAACTAGAAATTTGAATGCCTGCAGGAGCATGGTTATTTTAGGGTGTATGTGTCATCTGTTCCTGTTGTGAATTTCATGAAAAAAGAGCTGGTGGCAAAGAAAATGCTGTGTATTATTGTTATGGTGCAGCAGAAGGATGTAATGGGCATCTCAGTTCAGCAAGGATGAACCATTACCCTTTGGTCCTCAAATGACATAATGACACAACACAACTGGTTATTAGTTGTAAATTGTAAAGCAGAAACTAATATTTGATGGGCATTGCCTTTCAAAGTAGATGAAAAATGCTTAATTGATATGAACATTCTAGGCATTTATGCACTCATTTTCTATCTCAGATGGAAATCAGGGAGCAGCGGCTGAGGTTTGCTGATACCAGTCCTTCGAGTTCTTATTCTCACAAGGAGGTGCGTTTATCAGACACTTCATTCTTGATTTCATAGTGTTATTTTTTATGGTCCTGATGAAATTTGATTTCTTTGTAAAAGCTCATTGATGGGTTTTGCAGTACCTAATAAAAATGATAATTTTAGGTCATTCTCATTTGATCTCTGTAATGGCAGGATATTGTAAGGATTTATAAAAGAAGAGGTGGAAATGATAATAAAGGGTTGTCCCATAGTGAGTAGTTGTATACTGTTCAATTTGAGTCTGATGTAATATCAATGTCTTTCATCCCATAATGGAGTGCCAGGGAGTGGATTTCTGAGCCATGCCATAAATCTTTACCTAAGATGTGAGTAAATTTAATGGATTCATGTCATTCCGGATTCTGAAAAAATTGATCTTTGAACTGCATTGCATGATTTTTGAGCCATGCCATAAATCTTTACCAAAGATGTGAGTAAATTTAATGGATTCATGTCATTCCGGATTCTGAAAAAATTGATCTTTGAACTGCATTGCATGATTTTTTACCGAATGCATTCCCTCAAACTGTAGAACTTTCTCACAGTAATTGCTTTACTTATTATGCCGAAAGGTATTCTTAGATTGCTTTATCAATTTGCTTCTCTTCACCAGATAAGCCCCCGATTGAGGAGTTGCACCAGTTTTTGGAATTCCAGCTACCAAGGCAATGGGCACCAGTTTTTAGTGATCTTTCCCTTGCTCCACAGAGAAAGCAGCAAAGTAGTGCGTCTTTACAGTTTAGTCTCCTGGGACCTAGGCTTTTTGTTAACACCACTCCGGTAAGGCTTCTTCTCTTTTCAGGTAGTTTGATTGTGAAAGTTCATGTAGCTTATTAGAATATACAAAAACTTCTTCATGCTTACAGATTACTAGAATTTATGTTTGTGCTCACATAATAATGCATTTCTAGGGTCTAGATATCCTACGCCTTGTTGATTTCCTTACTGCTGTCGTGTGAACTGTGAAATATTGTAAAATATACTTGAATGAATTCGTAATTTGAATAAGATATTGCTGCTTATATCAGTGGAAAATAGCTCAGAACAGCATGTGCCCTTCTCTATGCCCCAGGAGAATATCATAAAGGAAACAGAGGGAGTGATAAGTGATGAATGTCAGAAAACTTTTCTTTATGAAAAGTCTTTCATTTCGTACTTACTCTAACAATGATGATCACTGTTGACAGTGATGACCATTGTTGCAATCACTTAAACGATACTTGTGAAGAAAACAATAGGTGGGATGAGGAAAAAAATTGGTGGGAAGATAAGAAAACTTCGGAGATGAATTTGAATTTCCCCCTTTTTATAAATACAAAATAGGAAATTATACAAAAAAAACTAATATCCTTTATTGCCGTTTTATAAATAAAGTAATATCAGGTCTGAATTTGTAGTACTCCTCATTTCAAATTCACCATAGTTTTTACGGGCGCAAGGCGCACTGAAGTGCCAAAGGGTCAGGTGCACCGAGGCGCAAGACAAGGTGCGCGCCCGAGGGACTTGATGCGTATGTAGAAAAAGTGCAATAATTATTAGTTGCTACCACAAACAAACCTTCATTTTTGCATTGAGCCGCGTTGAGGCGCAAAAGGTGCATCCAAGGCGCACAAAAGCGCGCCTGAGGCGAACAAGGCGCGCGCCTGATGAACCTCACCTTGCCTGACCTTCTACGAGGCGCTCGCCCTTGAGCCTCGAGCGCCTTGTGCCCGAGGCGCGCCCGTAACAACTTTGAAATTCACTTCCCTTTTCATCTCCCATTTTCTTGCTTTTTTCCCGTCCCCACCCCGCCCCCACCGCCTTTTTACTCCTTTTCTGGAAAGCATAATATGATTTATTCAGATCATCTTCTACAATCCTGATTCAAATTATAGTCTCTTACATTCTACAATCCTGTTGTGTTATTGCCTTGATTGACAAAAAAGTATATCATCAAGATGGACGTACTTTGCTTTCACATATGGTGATGCATTCTTTTAATGGTTGGAGTCTAAATGCCATTGTTGCCGTCATTATCAGATGCTTTTGAACTTGCTTGCATTCCATGAATAATTTTGATTTGCACTCGAACAATAATATTGTGTTTCGGCTCTTTGGCCGAAAAAGCACAGCTTTTGAAATGAGGGCACATTATATGACTATTTAACATTTGATACCCTTGTTGTAATATTTTATTCAACTTGGATTGTGTGAAAATTTGATTTCAAAAGTTCAAAGTTGGGATTTGTATTTTTATCAGACTGCTTATTTTAACAATTAGGTGGTGTTTGTTTCGCGGAAATGCTATTCTATGGAATAGAAGAAAAATGAATGAAAAAAGATTAAAAATGATTGAATTTTTGTCTCGAATCCACCATCGGATAAAATAGCTATTCCTAGCTATACACATCTCATGGAATAGATATTCTTATTTGAAATGAAGGAATAACTATTCCATGACTCATGTATAATAGCCAATTCCATCCGATGGCGAATTCTAGGCAAATGCTCTACCATATTTAACCCCTTTTCATTCATCTTTCTTCTATTCCATGGAATAGACATTCCATGAACCAAAAGAGCCCTTAGGGTTTTAGGGTTTTAAACTGTAACAGTTGATTTGTTACTTCAGCAGTTTAGAGTGAAAAACTCCATTGATTCAACAGGATATGTTGCGAGTTACTCTCTTAGTAAATGTGCTAATAATTGTTTCTAATGAAAGCTATAATTAATACAAGGCAAGCAGCAATTTTGGCAAGAGGCCCCGGTTGATGTTGGCAAGAGGCCAGTTACAGGTCTTCGTCTTTATCTAGAAGGAAAAAGAAGCAACCGTTTAGCCATACACATGCAGCACCATTCTTCACTACCGAAAGTCTTCCAACTTACAGATGATCCAAGCAGAAATTTCAGCCACGAGTCCTACGATCGCAAATTCTACGAGAAAGTCCATTGGAAGAATTTCTCTCACGTCTGTACAGCTCCCGTGGAGTTCAACGAGGATCTATCTATAGTAATTGGAGCACAATTGGTAGTCCAGAATTCCGGTTTTAAAAACATCCTCTTTTTACGCCTAAAATTCTCAACCGTGTTGGGAGCTGTATTGGTGAAACATCCAGAGTGGGATGGATCGCCAGGATTGGCTCATAAATCTGGCCTCATATTGACATTGATTAGTCATCACTTCACCGCTGTTCAGAAGCCGCCACCTAGACCAGCTGATGTGAATATAAATTCGGCTGACACATGGCATTGATGGGGCAACCTGTATAAGTTTTTCAACTTTAGGGGTTAAAGTATCACACATGAAAGTTTGGGATGATCAAGGGCGGTTAGAATCAAGTTTAGGGGACAATATGTATTAGGCTGAAAGAGAACGAAGAAATAGAGAAGAAAGATGGCATAAGTAATCGGTGATTGTGAATGGAGATTTGTGTGTTTAGGGTGGCAAGTTGTTGTAATATTGTGTTCATCGTTGATGTTTTTCTCTGTTGTAATGTAATTTTGGGTCTATTTGGTGCCTTCAATCTGATGAAAGAGTATTTTACAACCTGATTCTGCTACCTCATTTAAAAAAAACTAAATGAAGGGGGGGAGTTGAGAGTGGGAAACCACAAGGAAGTTAGTTAGAGTTGGATCAATTACAAGGTTGAAATACATAATTTCATGATGTAATGTAAAGACAAGGTCATTATATAAATGTGGGGTGACAGTTACACCCCTCTCCTGTGCTATTCACTTAATTTGATTATCTTTTATTGATAACGATGTTGAAATGAAGCTGATGTAGAATATAAGTTAATTGGTCCTACAAATCAACTTGAAAATAATTTTTGATATGGATGAAAATTAAAAATTATCTTTTTAATTAAATATTTATCTTATTTAAGTTTATTTTATAATTGTATTTTATAGTAAAGATTGCATATATACAGGGATTTCTATTTTATTTTATTTTATCTATTTGAGTAGTTTAGTTTATTTAGGAGTTTTAGTTATTTTAGAATTTCTCATTTAAAATAATTGCCTATAAATAGGCTTTAATATAATAGATTAGGGAGCTTCTGATTATATTTGAATAAGAATGTTTCTCATTGATTTTCCTAAATATCTTTAATCCTAGAAGAGTTTCGAGATTTTAGAAGACTATGTTTCCTTCAATCTGGAAGATTTGTTGGAGATTTAGTATTACATTTTCCTAATTCCTATGAACAAGACGATCCCAGGGTCTTAGAAGATCGGTGTCCGATGTCAGGCGTATGATCAACGGAGTTTAGTATGGAATATTCATTGTCTTCCATTATACAGGACGATATCAACGGGTTTCGATGTTTTTTACTATTTTCCAGTATCCTGCTTGATTACGGGTCTCGGTATTTATCATGGCGATTCTCTTCCGCTGCATCAGATAATCAATTTGTGTGGATTATATTTCAACCCCTTTATAAAGCTCTTCTCTATAAAGCTCTTCTCTAGTGGAATTCAACTACTCTTACTTCACAATTTACTTTCAGATTTTTCAAGTTTTGGAAGGATGCAGCAGATGATGCTAAACAAATGATCTGTTCACAGGATTTTACTTTCAGAAATTCCAGAGATTGGAATAATCAAGATTGCATAGGTTTAATCCTCTTATCTGTGGCAGTGTCGTCGACTTAATTTTGAGTCCTTGGAACTTGAACAACTCTTTAACAGAAGAATGACAGACCTCGAGCCGATCAAGATTGGATATCATGGAAAGGAAATGGAGAAGAGGACCATGCAATTTTGTTGTGGAACTTGAAACAAGTCGCAACTCAAAGTTTTCCACTTTAGAAAAGAAGTTTGAGGGCAATTCAAATTGCATTATTGCTGTAATAGACTTGATGTCTAAAAACAGATTTTCCAAATCGGGAAACACCTGCACACCATTGCAAAAAATATGAATGAAATCAGACCTGAAAGCTTTAATTCTGTTGAAAGTTATAACAGTACTAATCAGTAGCCAATGCTTCCTTACATGTACCTAGGCCGTTTTGCAAAAAAGTGCTTGTAGAATTTTTTATTTTAAATGGGTGCCCGTAGTTTTAAAAGTTAGCAAAAACATGCTACTCACATGATATGTTTTTTAAAATTAGCTTTTTTGTTAATGCTACACCAGTTATTTCAATAAATTCAACATTCCTATATTTCAACTATATTATTTGTGAATTATTCATCAAGATTTGAGTAAGTTTTGGAAATCTTTCATTTTGTTAATTTTTTTAAAGTTATCGTCAATTTTTAATTAATATAAATAATTTGCACTTCTCAAAAAATTCTAAAATTTTTGACTAATGTGTATTGTAATTTTATACATAAAGCTGCAAAATTTTACGTCAACATAGATAAGATTACCCTTCTAAATGCGGTTTCAAAATTTTAAGAAGCATGTTTTTGCTAACTTTTGAAACAACAAGCACCCACTTGAAAGAAAAAATTCCACAAGGATTTTTTGCAAAATTGTCAAACCACATGATGTTTTTGAAGTTTACCCTAAATAAAACAACTCAGTTAGGTCTTAGCCTAGTGGTTAAATACTAAAGTTGTGATCCTAGACATCACAGGTTCGAGTCCACATTCGGGTGGGGTGAGATTATTTTTTTTTGTTATTATTATAAGCCCAATGTGTTAAAAAAAATTTTAAAAAAAAGAATTTCAGTTGGAAATGAATCCCTTAATTTTAAATCAATCACGAGACGCTCTATGATTGATCCTAACTAAACCATAGTACTTTGGAAACATTCCTCAGTTTTAACTTGGTAATTGCTTTAAGAAATAGGGGAACTCGATTCAAACCAATTTGTCAAGACGCTTGACTCGTTTAAGTAAGACCGTTTATTTCTTAAGATAGAAAAATCATAATTTGATACTATACAAATCGATATGGCGATTACGGATCAAACCACTATGTATGTCAACAATGAATTCATTCGATTGAAACAACGTCGACTTTTTGTAATAATTAAATGAACCAATATAAACTTTAGGCATCGAAATGAATAAATAGCAAATTAATAGAGAAAGATGAAGGAAATTTAGACCTCACGAATAAACATAACCAAAAATTGAATTAGCATTCGATTGAATTGAACAAAATAAAAATGAAAATATTAATTAAACGATTCTAGTCTATCTATTTTTCTGTACATCTCTAAACAACCAAATAAAAGGCTATTTAAATAGGCCAACAAACTAATCTAAAAATAAAGAGTTACAATTTATCTCATTGCATCCACTACATGATAAAGTGATTTTTGACATTTGACCATGTTTTAGAGTAGTTAGATGCTGTAAAAGTGGGAATAATCAAGTCCATGTCATCAGAAAATAGTTGTTATCACGTCATAAGAAAATTATTATAGCGTGAGCTATGTTATACCCATAACACATGGTCAAAATAAATTAAGATTTCTTTCTTCAGTTATGTGATTTGTTCTACTTAACAACCCACTTAATGTTAAAATCAAACTTTTTTGCTTTTTTAGTTGCTACTATCCATTTACTCTCCCATCTTTATCTCATTTTTAGCATTATCATCTAAAATAACTATTTTTCTAAGAAAATCAAAATAAATCCATAAATAAATAAATATCTTTAAAACAATGGATCAATTAAGCACAAAATTAGACCAAAATAATGGATAAAATGAATTCTAACAATTTACGAATCTCTAATAATTTGCTTATTAAACTAGCTAACCCTTGTTTCCGGGTTACATTTTAAAATCGTTAGGTGTTATAATAGACAACTCAGTCCCTACATAAAATTATTCTATTCAAATGTCAAATTTGAGCTATGTATGTATGTTTGTGCGGAGAGAAAAAGAGAACTTGGACATTTCAACTAGTTGGCCCTTGCAGTGTTAGGAACCTTTATAAACATAAGTTATAACTGGGGTCATTTCGTCTTCGGATGGGCCTTCTTACAGCCTTAGTTCATTTGAAATTTTTCTATGTGCAAAGACCTTGACTTAGAAGTCTTTCCAATGAATTAATGCTAAACACCAAAAATAATTTCTCAACAAATCTTTCTAATTTCCTACAACTTTTTTAGAAAAGTAATATGGAAGTAGAGAGAGTACATCAATTGGTGTTTGAAATGGAAATTAGACTTGGATTCCAGTTCTTAGCTAGAATTGAATTCTATGCAACAGAACATGTCTCGAGTAAATTCCACCAACTATACAATTTGCAAATCTAGTTTTTGTATACCATAATTCAAAAATAATTTATTCCAAGCAATATTGCCTTAATTTATCTATGAATCTTTCATTTTTTGCTTATCATACTAGCTAACCCTTGTTGTTTTCAGGTTATATTTTAAGATAAACTTAAAAAAAGTACTTTATAGTTTCAGGGTTTTATAAAATGGAGCCTGAAGAATTTTATTTTTCAAAACGGAATCTAAAGTTTTACAAAGTTAACACAACTAAGATTTTTAACTGCCACCGTCCATTTTAATCAGGTGGCAAGGGACAAAGTTGGAGGTCCACTTTTTTTTTTTTCATCTTCTTCTCATTTGCTGAATCACTAGCCTTAAAACTCAACTCAAAATCTTAAAAATTCAAGCTCAAATGGTAAGTTAATGTCATCAGCAAACTTTCCTAAGTGAAACGAAGTTGGATTTCATCATGTGAGGAAGGTGAAATAAAAAAAGGAATTTAAAGAGAAGGGGAACCGCCAATGGCATTCCTCACAGCCAATTCTTGCATCAAAGAAGCGCGTTGCAAGCCATACCCAATATAAAAATCCACAATATGAACTATATAAAAACCGTCAGTTGCTTCAAAGAGGGCTTGATTGCAAGTAAAAATGGAGAATTTTGAAGGATCGGTGAAATCTCGGAGAAAAATTTGAAAGCCAATTTCGAATACAATGACATGTGGAGAAGCAACTGTAAGGCCTTTATAAAGTCAAAAGTAGCCCGAATTTGAGGCTTATTGTTCGATTAGCTCTGCCGCTGGGCAATTGGTTGAATTAACGCTTGCTGAAGCTGTTAGGCTGTTGTAATTTGTTCATCTTGTTAGTGATTTCAGTTGAATCTGACATTTGTTTTTTCCTTAAAAAATCAAATTAAACTTGCGCTTATTGTTTCGATGGAACAAAATAATTTGGGGGTTGAAATTGAAAAAAATCAGCATTCTTTGTTTGTGAATTTATTGGGTTTTGGTTTCCAACTGGTGGGTTATGTTTCTTCCATGGTTTTCATCCATTTTGTTAAAGTTGAGTTGAGCTTTAGGTTACTAGTTCACCAAATGGGAAGAAGTTGAAAAAGAGTGGATTTCCATCTTTGTCCTTGCCATGTCATCAAAATTGATCGTGGCAGTTAAAAATCCTTCTTTTGCTAACTTTTTGAAATTTTAAACTCGTTTTAAAAAAAATTCTCAAACCCCATTTTATAAAAGTCTGAAATCAAATGGTAATTTTTTAAAATTTACCTGTATTTTAATATCATTAGGTGTTATAATAGATTGCTCACTCCCCAAATAAAAAGTTATATGTATGTATTTTTTGGAGAGAAAAAGAGAAGTTGGACATTTCAACTAGTTGGCACTTGTTAAATAGGGTAATACAAGGAAATACTATCTTTATAGAATATTATTTTTATATACCTAACTTTCTTTTTCTTTAGTTTTCTACCACTTTTAAGGTTATTATTTTTCTCTTTATCATAATCTTCTCTCTCATATTTAATTTGATTTTCACAACTTAAAACGACTATATCTCACAAACAGTTAATTTTTTCGACATGAGCTTTTAGAAGTTTTTATTCGTCTTATTTTTATCTTTAAAACGAAATCCATATTGAATATTTTTGGAGCAATAAAAAATTTAAAGTCTTATACTAGATTTTTATTACATTTATATCAGATATAAGATTTTTTTTGCTTTAAATAGAACAATGTTGCTAATATTTTATGTTATATACCTGAAAATAAATGAAAAACTAATGCTTTAAAGATATTATACCACTCTTATACAAGGTATAAGAATTTACGAAACATTGGTAAAATTGGTATAAGATGCGAAAAATTTTTTTGCTAAAAAAATATTCAATATGGATTTGTTTTAAAGATAAAAATAAAACGAACAAAATATTCTAAAGACTCATCAAAAAAATTAACGGTTTGTAAGATATAATCATTTTTAAGTTGCAAAAATCAAATTATTTAATAGAAAGAGTTGTTACAATGAGGGTTTTTATATTCATATAAGCCACATTGTAGAGTCTGGGGTCCTTGAACCCCACAATTTTATAAGAAAAATACTATACATACATGTATATATAAAATATGAACCCATTAAAACTATCAATTAGACCCATATCAATATTAAAACTACATACTAATTTTAGAAAAAAATAGAATTTAGGAAGAAATTTCTATTACATGTGTTAGTAAATCCGTTTAACAATCATTTAATTAAAATATAAAACAAGTATATTAGATAGTTTATTTTTAAAAAAGTTTTTTAATATATATATGGAAACCACGCTAAACTGTTTCAAGATTTATTACTGTTCATGTAAAAGTAAAATTCAAAAGTTAAAATATTATAATCAAGAAAGGGCTTAAGTAATTAAGAGAAGTAAGCTTTTATGGTGAGATTCATAAAATATTAAGTTGGTATTTATAAAATTAAAAACTCAAAATTTTATATTTAGCTAAGTTGCGGATTTAAATATAAGTTTTAATTAGGGTCATTTGGTCTTCTGATGGGCCTTCTTACAACCTAATTAAGTTCATTTGAAATTTTTCTATGTGCAAAGACCTTGACTTATAAGTCATTCCAATGAATTAATGTTAAACACCAATAAAAAATATTTATCAACAAATCTTTCTAACTTCCTACAAGTTTTATAGAAAATGAATATGGAAGTAGAGAGAGTACATCAATTGGTTTTGGCTCTACGTCAAGTTCTTCGACACGATGGCCCCTCGGATAACTAATTAACTTACACCATATATAATAAAATTATAAGAAAATAATTTTGAATTTGGACCTAGCAATATGAAATTTCTTTTACACGTTCAAAAATAAATTTAAAATTTTTTTCTTGCCCTTTTTCTACATTGTTCACTCATTTATATGTGATTTATCCTTTTTCCATGCTATCCCGTACTACTCTCTCATTTTCTTTTTCTATTTTTATGTTATTTGGTTTCATAATTAACTCTTAATCCTTTACTTTTTACATACGTTTGAAAATAGATCTATATTGATACTTTATTTTCAATATTTTTGTTGGTCTCAGTTAGATTTGTTCATGGGTCGGGCATAATTGGGCCTAGCTAAAAAATTTAGAAGCTCAGGCAAGGCCCAACCTATATAAAATAAAAATCTGGCTCGGACCGGACTGGATCGGGTCCAATATAAGCTTTTTACATAAATGGACAAAAAAAATTTAGACCAAAAAAATATTTTTTTTAAAGAACCATGATTTTTTGCAGGAGTCAAGGTTTGATTCCTAGTTATCCCCATTCAAACTAGTGGATGTATCAGGTCCAAAAAAATTTTGACAAAAAAATAATAATAACACAAATAGAAAGAACAGGGGAAAAAATCCCATAAATACGTTCCAAGCTAAACAAATTACACCCGTCTCTTCCACTTCCTCACATCACTCCTCTCGCGCGATTTCATTGGAAATTAAATTCAAAAGCCAAAATCCCAAAATCGTTCACCATAACTGCAAAAATCGTTCAAATAATCTCTCAAAATCGGTTTCATCTACTTTAAACACTGACATTGATTTCGAAATTCATTCACTGGAGTTCAAAAATTACGATTCTCAGAGAAATTCGACATCTACAGAGGTAAGAAAACGAAACCTAATCTCGTTTTTGGTTCTCTTGTTACTGAATTCATGTTAAACGAAAACCTAATTTCATGTTATTAATCAGAATCAAAATAAATCTCTACTTCTTCCATTGTTTACATAAAGCTGTTCTTGAGAGAAGTAATTGTTTCCCCCCAATTCTGTTCAGAATTATATCTTGCAATTGTGCACACGAAGTGTTTGTATAAATGCCTGAATGAAGTTTGATTAACGAGTATTTTATTTATATTGGATGTCTATATGATTTATATTGGACGTCTGTTGGATTTCTATTGTTTCTTACATATTAATAATTCCTTGTCAAGTTCTATAGTTGAGGGAAGTGTGGATTGGATTGTTCTTTTTGTTGAATATGTGAAAGAGTCTATTCTCCTTCTTTGGTCCCTAGCATGCAATGGAGACCTAAAAGTCCACTCCAAAATCAAATTGAGTCAGTATCTTATCTATCTTATGCATATGCATTTTCTGTCTAGTGCATGGGGTTGATACAATTAGTAATTAGAGGAATATTAGTGCAGGGAAAAATATACTATAGTAAAATAATAAGGTTATAGAGTAGCATGACACTACAAGCACTATCTTAGCATCTTGAAGCTTATATTTGTTCAATTCATCATTATACCTCATAGTTTTTACGAGCCCAAGGTGCACTGAGGCGTTAGAGAGCCAGGCGTGAGGCACAAGGCGAGGCACGTTCCCGAGGGACTTGAGGCGCATATAGAAAAAAGTGCAATAAATATTAGTTGCTACCATAAACAAACATTCATTTTTCAATTGAGGAACACATGGAGCAAAAGGCGCAACCAATGCGCGCCCGAGGCGCGCGCCCGTGACAACTATGTTATACATACCATCAAATGTCAATATTTCATCTGTTCAATCTTAAATGACATTGACTACTAAGCTCCTTTATGTAAAATTAAAGTTTTATTAATGAGTATTCGATTTTTATTGGATGTCTAAAGGATTTATATTGGTTCTTACATATTATTAATTCCTTGCCAGGTTCTGTAGTTGAGGGAAGTGTGAATTGTATTATTCTTTTTGTTGAATAGGAATGTGAGAACATGTGAATTGTATTGTCAGGGATACAATTTGTTCAATTTGCTTGATTAATGAGTAATTGTTTAGAAGCACGGGGTAACTTATTCTTAAGTCTTTTATAATTATAATTAAAGTAGTATTTGGATAGATTTATTACATCTTCTTCATCAAAATATCTTATTATAATACTGATATTCTGTTTCAAAATAAATTGCAGCAATTTTGGCATCTTTATGCTGAGCTTTTTGGAGTACATAACTGAGAAAAAACCAATCCTAGATCAGTTTGATGGCCAAATCCACAGAACATAGTTGGCTATGGAAGGGAATATCTAAAAAAAACTTGAGAGCCATGAGCAATATATCGACAAAATAGACAGTCAATAGAGATACTTTTGATGATCAATTATGTTTGAATTCTGGAAATCTTGTGTATTTAGGGATCTAAGTAGTTGGAATTGATGTCCCTTTGAACATATTTGAAGTTTACAAAATATGGAATTGTCTTCTTCTACCATAATACAATATCTATTTCGCAATTCAATTGAAAAAGTATGATACTTACAGTAAATATTAGACATATTGAACATATGAAACAGAAAGTTAGAAAAACTTTCAAGAATGACAGCAATACACTGATATTAGCAGGGACCATATACAATGCATATAGAAATCCTATAGAAAAGCATTATACATCCTACAGAAAATCCTATAGACATGAAACGTTTATCAGTAGACAGCAAAAGCATACCACTTAATTCAAACAAAGTAAGAAAAAAAAGAAACAGTAACTAAAAATGATCATTATTCAATATACAAAATAACAAATGATAATCTATTAGAAATCTATTGAAACGCTAATTAAAAACACACAAGTCAATTACATATACTTGTACAAATGTCTAATATCAAGTTCAAAACAAGTGACAATTGAAATATACTTCTACATATATCGAATATCAATTTCAAAACAGATTTTCTAATACAATTCTAGATGTCCAGAAAGATGTCCGATAGATGTCCAATAGATGTCCAATAGATGTCCACTTCCTGAAAAGCACATCCTAGAAGACCAACAATCGATGTTGCTCCTAGTGATGCAAACATTACTGCAAAATAAAATTGAACCATACCATATATTAGCATATATTAGCAAGAATAAATGAATTATAGATCATGTTGTTGGTTTTCAAAGATTCAAGATTAATTGAAAAAGTAGCAACTAATTCACCATGAGAATAAACACTAAAACAAATAGCGAATCTTTGCAATCAATCACCAAAACGATTTTTGATCTAACTGAATGTCATATCATATATGTTGAGACTCAAATAGAATTGTAGCGTTCTAATATTCAATAATATCCAATAAATGTCCAATATATACCCTGTAGACGTCCAATATATTCAATTTCACACCACAACTTTCTTCAACATTCTATCGAACAGTTGGTGTGCACCTCAGTTTCAAATTACAAATTCAGGTTTTTCCATTTAAAATTAACTCAACAAAGTACTGATCTGAAAAATTGAAACGGAAAAAGGAGAGAAAAATTGGATGATTCAGTACTTGCCTTTGGAATTCAAAGTACAAATTTAGAATTCTTCCATTTCAAAATTAACTCAAAAAATTGTAGATCTGGACGAAAGAGAAAAAGGAGAAAAAAATTGGATGATTTAATTAGTTTTAATCCTAACCCTTGTGTTAATGGCTTTAGAATCCATATCGGGACCAGGCATACAAGTGGCGGTGAATGACGGAGATTTTTTCAGATTTGGAGTGGATTTCGATAATAGAGGTCGCTCTCTTATTTTTCTCGGTCTCCTTGGCAGGGTCAAACCAAAGCTCCTTTTTTTTCTTGTTTATTTATAGACAGTTCATTTGTAAAATAAACTTTAAAGAATATATATATGTGTGTAGTTTGAAAATTATGTCCAATCATAACAAATTCCCATAATAAAATCTAATGTCCAACCCACGAGCCTATCAATTAATTTTTTTAGTAAAAAAATTAGAATATTAATCAATAAACAAATAATTATAATAAAACAATCGTAACTAAATTTATAATATAAGTCACAAACTTAAGTTTAGGTGCTACATTTTACATGAAAAAATTTAAAACTCAACGATATAAATTTTTATTTAGGATTATATAATATATATATATATAATTATATATAATATTATTATTAATTATTAATTTGGGCCGGGCTTGAATTTTATTACCAAACCAATTCCGTCATATTTTTAATTTGGGCCACGCCGGTTCGGACCTATTCTCTAATTAGGTTGTCCAACCTTGTCCCATGAAAGGTGGGCATGGGCAAGCTGATGGGCCAATGCCGAGGTCTAGTCCTTGTTAAAGGGTGATAAGAGTTAGAGAGTGTGATTAACTCCTTTTCGAGGAATTAAGCTTTATGTTTGCATCGGAGGCAAGTGTGAAATTAATCAAATATCCAAAGTATAAAAAAGCACAATTATATAAACTCAAGTAAGCAATTAATAGTGAGTACGAGAAAAGAGAAATCGAACACAATAGATTTTATACTTGTTTGGCCTCCTACCTACTTCCAGTCCTTGAATACTGCGAGCGGGCGACCTTTTCCTCGACCCGCATAAGATGCGGGCGCGAAAAAGTAATAGGCGCTGTGAAGTGGGCTAAGGGAGAATCCTCGATTTAGCATGAGGAAAAGATGTATTGATAAAATCGATGTTGAAGTTGAATTTTCGTCCAATTTAGATGTTAAGGGATACGAGACTTGAAATCCCGTATTTTAAGATAGAGTTGCCACCCGGGTTAGCTCAACGGGGAATTTGAGTACGATATTTCTACCGGGTGGTTGGACCGTACCTTAAAACAAAGATTCCAAGTTCGGATAATGTTGCTTACTTTTCAATTTTTAAATAAAAAAACGTTTACATTTTAATAAGCGCGGCTTCAGTTCTTATGCGATTTAAATCCGATTAATGTTTGGAGTTTTCGGTTTTTATAGCCATACATCACACAAAAGCAATAAATAAAGTAAGTAAATAAATTATTACATGGCTTTACAAATACCTATACATTTTTCTAATGCGGGAAACGTAAAAGAACGGATAAATAAAGCGAATAAGGAGAGACCAAAATTGGGCCTCAACCGAACTTACCAACACCGAAATGGCTCAAAACACGATAATTAAATCACAAATAATCACAAATAAGGCATGGATAATTAAAGGCAGAAAAATAAATTTTATTATGGAGAAAAACATTTTTTTATGGATTTTTTAGAGTTAAAAAGGCATTTTTTAGGCATATAATGGTTATTCAATCAATTAAATAATAAAAAAATAAAATAAATCAGATTAAAAAAATTTTAAGTTATTCCAGAATTTTTATGATTTTTAGAAATTTTTTTGGTCCAAATCGGTGAGAAAAACGCAAAAAAAAGACTGAAAAACGAACAGAAAAGAAGCTAAAAGCAAACTCAGACAGACAATGCTATAGCCACAGCCTTCGCCGCTATTATTATATTGGTCACCGCTATAGCAATAGAGGTCGCCGCTATAGCAATAGAGGTCGCCGTTATAGTGACGGCGGCCAAGGCTATAACTATAGGCCTTGTCGTCAAAATTCGCTTTTAAGGCAGAAACCAGGTGTTTTTGTATCCATAAACTCGAAACCATTGAAGTTTTAAGTTGTAATCAACTATATTTTAACAGATTTAGACTTAAAACACACAAATAATGTTGATTTTATGGATTTGGGTAAGAAAATATATAAAAATCACAAAAAATAATGAGAGCTCTATAAGGGTGGAGTTCACCTTTATAGATATAGCATTCACCGCTATAACATTATCAGCCAAGGCTATCCCTATAGAAGTCAGTGAGTTTTGAGGACACGAGGTGAATGACCACTTATGTATATTGTCTTCGATTGTACTTGCGAAACTAATATTGGGGATGAGTTTATTTATGGTACCCGATACTTTTTGTATTAGGCAGTGTTTTAAAAAACGTTAGGCGCTAATCGGACGGTCAGAGCTTTAAAAAGTCTAGGTGCAGCCTGAGTGGGGACTAGACGGGGCCTAGTGGTAGCCTAGACAAATTTTTATTTTTTAAATTTTTTATTATTTATACATAAAAATATAATTTCAACTAAAATATAAATTATAAAATATTAAAAAAATAATTTAGAGCATGTTTTAAAATTGAAAATGAGACTTTTATTGTGAAAACCCTTTTATGTATTTTTATTTTACCAACTAAGTTATTTTTAATAGGTTAAAAATATTAAATTATAATTATTACAGATATCGATATCTTAAAATATTTAATTCAGGCGTTGTTTAGACGAAAAAAATCAAACTAAATTATATTTAAAAGATAATAAATTAATTAAAAGCCTGACAGTTTTATGAGAATGAAAAATTAGACGATAAAATTTAAAATAGAGCATAAAAAAAATTTAAATAAAATAAAACGAGAATTTTTAAAACACACGTATTAGAAACGGAGGACAATTTATTTAAATATAATTAGATTTTTATTTTATTAGCTGTTGGGCACGACTTTGGATGGATCCGCTGATATCAAGTCTCCCTGGGTTATTCACTCTTCAACCTTCTATTGAATGAATTCTTTGATTCCTCATTCACTTGTGTTCATTCTCCTTTCTCAATCTCAACCTCTGTGCTTATCCATTTCAGGCGCTCTCGTAATTCTCTCACTTCTTCGATTCCTCAGGTATATGATATAAATCTCTCTATCTTCCTCCTAATTCTCATTGATTTTTACCGTATTTCGAATTTTGGATGATGGTTGCTGGGTGTTTCTATTATTTAATTTATTTTTTATACTTCTCTGTAATTTTTAGGTTTTTCGGAAGAAAACGATGGGGAATCGAGAGCGCTCTCTTATTCCTCTCACTTCTTCAATTCCTCAGGTATGTCATATAAATCTCTTTTTCTGCTTGCTAATTCCCATCGATTTTATCGTAGTTTGAATTTTGGATGATGGTTGCCCTTTGTTTTCATTAATTTATACTTCTCTGTGATTTTTAGGTTGCTGATACATAATTTGTAAAATCAAATTTTACGATCCAAAACTTTATGCATAATAAGTGTATACTAAACTCTAAAGCCAAATTGTTAAGCCTCCATTTGAGAGGAACAGATTCAATCAAAACAACCATGTTAACTCAATTAACGTTCATAGCATCAGAATTACACGAACTTAGGCTAATATAAGCCATTTCCCCTATCTCCTAGAGTATTCTGATATCTAACTATTTAAAGAATTCAAAACAGTAATAACATAAGCAGTTCATCGTATTTCAACATATCAAAGCAGTACATCAACAAGAGAGTATGAATGTTTACATTTTTTCTTTAGGTCTTATTCAAATGCTTCAGGTATTTACTCTTTATTCGCCTGATAATTAATATTGCACTAGGTTTCTTTTTCGTTGGGACTTTTTTTCAACTGAACCCAATCATGCTCCTCTATTGAATAGTTTCACTCTGATTTCTCAATGAAGCCTTCAAAAGCAAGGTCAATACAGAGTTAGAGAGAGCTATTAGATTGAATTCCATGGTGCATGCCTTTGATAAGATTAACAGCTTCTATGCATTATTTGTTTAATATCTCATAGATTATGAATAAGATTAAAATCTGGCAAATTTTACTGATAAGGAATTTAAAAATTTGGTAAGTTTGTATAGTTTTGTCTCTTTTAGTTATGTCTGGATATGCTGTACTTTGCAAATTACTCTACTGATGTAGCAAGGCACTTGTTGCAGCGTGCAAGGGTGCTACTGAACATTTATCTAATGCTTATGATCAACTGATGTGTGTAGATAAAAACATCTGAAAGTTGGGGTTTGAGAACTAGATTATACCAACAATTGCTAGTCATTCTGACATCCTTGCCCTTCACTAAAGGCATGGTTAAGAAAGGATCTGTTGATTGTGTACAGATTCTGCAGAACATTGTAGTCACATTATGCATTACTATTTTTGCTCACCTTAGTGGACTTTAGGCTATCATGTTCGGTTATTGCATTTAACCTTCTCCTATCAGTAACCCTTCCCTTTGAAACCCTTTTCTTCTGTTGTTATTAGATCGCAAGGGAAGTTTTAGATGCAGGTGCTAGGGTCACTCGTCCAGTCATAAGAACTGGTGAAGTTTAGAGTGGCTCATGAGTATCTACTATTGCAGCATGTATGTTGATTCTGTGCTTTAAAGTTTGAATATCGCTTCTTGAATCCATTGAAGTTATATAAGAAATAAAACAATATTGCTAACATTTTAGTTACGATAGCTCTAGGGGGTGAATTTTTTATGTATATGTTGTATGTTTTCATTCTTACAACTTCTGTTTTTCTCCAATCTTTTTCTAATTTTTTGTAACTTTTTTTAACTGTTGAGATGTGAGGTTATCCCACATTGTATGTCTGTATGTCTGAAGTCGGTTAATATGCAACTTATTTTTCCTCTTATAAGTACCATGTGCATATGAATAAGTTGAGAACTTAATTTGTCTTCATGCATTGTACTACAAAGGTGTGCATGGTAGGAATTTAGTGCATTTTCTAAAGTCTGGTGGATATTCTTATTTGTGAAATAATTCTTGCAGTTGTAAAATGCTTATTGAGCACGTAGGAAATGTTGATGAAGTATCTTAACAATCAGTCATTTGTACTTATGACTGTTTAAAGGAAGCAATTTCTGTTAGTGTGTCTTGAGTAGATGTTTCCTTCCCCTTTCTGCTAATCTGTGTATTTCTTTTTTAAGTACTTGTTAAAAATCCTGAATGTTTCCCCCACCATCAGTTTTCCATTATTATTTTATATACATGGTTTCCCATTAAATATTTCTGTATCCATGCACATAAGTTTTAAAAATTCTATGTAACAATATAACTTGAGAACTTACACTATTGTCTGATATTGATAGGAAATGTTCTTTAGATGGAGTAAACAATTTCTAGCGTTGAAAATATATTTGAACAGTTAGTTATGCCCACCTAGCTTCTTCATATTATCTTATTTGGATTTGTTACTACAGAATAAAGCACTTCAGATTTCTTGCCCTGTGCAATCCGTTCATTAGCTGTTATTGCACATAATTATCGTATCTCTGGCATCTCTTTTCTTGTTGTTCCTTCTCTGCTAACATGGGACCCTTTATAATTGAAAATCTGTTGGTGGTTATCAAAACTTATGTATGAACTTGTATTGTCTGTGGTTTTTTATATTGGTTTATACTTGGAGTTTCTATTTATGTTGGAGTTTCTATTTATGTTGTACATGAATCCTTTTTTTAGAAATCTATTGATGCTTTATTGATGAATCAATATAGTTCTCAAGAAATTCATAAATCTATGTCTAATTGATAATTTATAGCTCCATTCAATCCAAATATTATTTATTTTCTTATATTTTTTTGTAGATTTCTTACGGGGACGAAATTTGTCTACTTTTTCTAAGGACGTAATTGTCCCTTTCTTTAAAGACAAATAACCGTCTTTAGATGAAGGGACACAAGTCGTCTTCTTTATACAAATTAAGACGACAATTGTCCCAATTTTTAAGAACAAATAACTGTCTCTAAATGTGGGGATGTAAGTCGTCTTCTCATAATAGGTTTGGGAATCGTCTCTCGTATCAGAGACGGAATTCGTCCATATCCTCAGAGACGGATATCATCCTTAAAAATATGGATTATGTTCTATTTTTCGTCCCCTATAATTTCGGGTACGGAGGTATCAGGCACGGATGAAGATGATGACAAAATCATTCCCTAAAGTTTAGAGGACGACTTATCATACTTTTGATGACAATTTGAGTTGTCTCCAAAAGCCTTTTTTTGTAGTGACTATTTTTCGGGATTTTGCAAGAACACCAAAGAAAACAACACAAAAAAACCAAGAACAGCAACTAGAAAGCAATAAAAAAGTAAATAGATAAGGGAACTCAATTTTGTTACCTCTAGACCGTGAATCTAACTTAAGGAGACTTGAATCAACCCTCGGCGAGGTCCCTTTGATGATTTTCAGATGAAGCTGAATAGTGATGGAATCAATGACGAAAATAGCAATGAAATTTTAGGTCGTATTTGAAAAATAAGTCTCTAAACATATTTAATCCGATTTTAACCTATGATTTCTAATAGAGTTTAGTGTTTAATCTACAAGATCAAACCTTAGAACAACTAAGAATAGTGATTAACAGAAATTAATCCGGATTTTATGCTTTTTTTAAGCTTTCTCTCTCTACTTATAGACTTTCTCTCTCTTGTTAATTTCTCTCAAAAAAACTCAGGTTAAAATTAGACATCAGGAGAAAAGTCCTCTAATCTTTCTCCTAGATGGGGTTTGTTGGGAAATAATGATTCGGATCACAAAATTAAACTAATCTATCCGGATCAGGTTTGAAAGAAACAAAAACTTAAAACTATCTAAAACCCAAATCCAAATGGAAACATCCGGACAAAGATCTAGCTTCAAGGTTGTCCATTGAAGACATCAAGTACCTAAGCACATAGAATCATCAGAATAGCGCTTGGAAAGGAAACAAGCTTTAATCCCTCAAGAACAGCATCCAGAAGAACTAATTGTCCTAGCTCCGGAAGCATAGAGATCCGGAGACAGTGAGTCTAAACACATCCGAAAGACTCATGCTTGAAGACAATGGGAAAAGTTTCAAGGATAGCTTTTCCCTCCACCTTTTGGTCTATGAAGTCAAAGATCCTTTCCCCATGAACAAGACAAAAGTGACAGCTTGCAATTTTCAGTAAAAGGAAAAAAGGACTGACATTGGACTGAAAAAGCTAACTACCTTTTTCACCTAGACCAATAAGGAGGTGCGTGGAGCTCACACCAAAAAGCTAATGGTGTAAAAGTTGGTGCATCACAAAAAGCCAAGTAAAACGATCACTGACAACTTTTCAGCATCAATCCCTAGAATTCAAACGGGTTAGATTACAGTCTAATGGATTGATCAACGGCCCCGAAAGTGCCACCTATAACCTGATCAAGGGTGAAGATTTATTACAGGCTCAACAACCCACAACGGCTACATTTATGATAGAAGCCTATAAAAGGGAAGCTTCACCAAATGAGAAGGTTGACTGTTTGATTGACAAAAACAAGTAACAAAGCACAAGCATTCAATCAGTTTACAAATCCCTCCAAGAATCAATTAATTCCAAATCTGTTGTAAAATTCCTAAGTGAGTTATAAACTTAAGGAAATCCAAAACCAAAACCTCTGTGAAAACTTAAGGATCTCCAACTTGGGTGAGTTGTGAGATCGGGTTACAACTTAAAGTTGGTGCTTTGAGTGGGAACTCCCCGTAGGACTCAGCATAGATTCGGGATAGAAGTTTAAGTGGTATATCCTACTAAATACTAAAGGACTCAGCTAGGGGTTGGTGCTTCTAATGGTATATCCTACATCCGGAAGGGGTTACCATCCGGAGACAAATTGTAAGGCTTGATTCCTGCCAGTTGGAAAGGAATCCACAAGTGGAAAATCTCGGAGGAAGGAAACTCCGGGGACTGGAGTAGGCGGGGCCGAACCGGGATAAAATCCTTTGTGTTTGATTTCTTTAACTCTTTATTTATTTCATTATATTATCAAAACTACATCATCCAGATCCATCATACGGATTATAATCAAACACACTACACTAAGACTTTATAAAGTCTGTATATTACGTGAAAAAGAGTCATTCACCCCCTCTGACCTTATGAAGACCCTGATAGGGACCAACAAGTGGTATCGGAGCAAGTTCTTAAAACTAGAGATCTAACAATCTTGAGCTAAAGGTCCAATATTTTGATTCATACATTAAAATGAGTTTCGAAAACTCACAACTCCTTCCCGAGGGTATGTCCATTACTCGTCCTCTACTCTTCACCGGTGAACATTACACGTTCTAGAGGAATCGAATGAAGAACTTCATACAACCACAAAGTATGCAAGCATGGTTAGTCATTAAAGATGGCCCAAATGAGCCTACTTATAAAGTAGAGGGTATGACTACCCGAAAGCCCTCAAGTATGTGGGATGAGAATGACTTTAAAAAGTTACGTGAAAACGCAAATACTGTTAACATGCTTCATTGTGCTCTTAGTGTAGCTGAATTTAACAGAATATCCAGTTGCGAGACTACAAAAGAGATTTGGGAGAAACTGAAGGTAACCTATGAAGGAACCACCAAAGTAAGAGAAGCTAAGCTTGATCTACTCCAGCAGAAGTTTGAAGCTTTCAAAATGGAGCCAAAAGAATCCATCAGTAATATGAACACTAGATACACCAATCTAGTGAATCAGATAAAGAGGCTCGGAAAGGAAATCCCTGAAGTAGAGATGGTGAAGAAAGTGCTCTGGAGTCTCACCAAGGAATGGGACAACAAGAAGACTGCCATTGAGGAAGCTCATGACCTAAACTTCTTTAGTTATGATGAACTCATTGACAATCTCTTAACTCAAGAGCTATCATTTGAGGGATACAGCCAACAAGAAAAGAAGCCTGAAGAGAAAAAGAAAGCCATTGCACTAAAGGCAGAATCTACCGAATCAGCTTCATCCGTAGAAGAAGAACAAGCCACGGAACCTCAAAGTACTAAGGAGCAACTAGCTCTATTAACCAGAAGGCTCAACAGGTTCCTACAAAAGAAAGAAAGAAGGAAGTCTAGAAAATATGAATCCCGAAGATCAAGAGAAGGAACTTCCGGAAGGGACAGGCCCAAAAGAAATCCGAAAGAAAAGAAGGATCCGGAAAAAGATGCTGCCTGTTTTGAATATGAAGAAAAAGACCATTTTAGAACAAACTGTCCCAAGCTTAAGAGAACCAAGAAGTTCAAAAAGAAGGCAATGGTAGCTACCTAGAGCAACAGTGAAGAAAACAGTAGCTCATCATCAATAGAAGAAGAGGAGACTGCTAATTGCGAATTCATGGCCCTAACTGATCCGGAAGGAAACCAATCCGGAAGGAATGCCTCCAAGCAAGAAATAGTGCAAATCGAAGAATCAGGAATCAGAAACAGCAAACACTAAGGTAAATTCTTGTTCTAATACTGCTTCTAATTTTGACCTCGCTAGAGCTCTATCTGTTGTAATCAAAGGTGTAAAGAAGAATGCAAAAGCAATCAAGTCTCTCTAAAGAGCAGTAATAGAGTGATCAGAAAATGCTGAAGTAATGGCACAAGACATCAATCTAGTTAGAGCAACCAAGCATATTGATATTGTGGAGGAAAAGTTCCTGAGGAATCAAGTCCAGATCCTAAATGCAAATGTAATGAGACTTGATAGAGAAATCAATCCATTAAAGGAAGTATCCTGGAAGAGGCTAGAGATAAAAGCTGCAAGAAGAGATCATCATCCTCCTGCTCAGAACAAATTCGAAAGGACCCCTAATCAAAGGATAAAGGAAGTTAGCAGGCAACCACAAGCCCAAAGATATACTGCTGCTCAAAAGGGAAAGGCTAAGGTGGGTTACAACCAACAACCTGTCAAGTAAAGTAGAAATTGTGGAGTAGAAGTTGCACCTCCAACCAGTTTCTAGATTCACACTGGACCATCCACCAGTATGCAAAAAGCTGGATATAAAGGGAACTATGGGAAGGAGGATCTGGAGAAAATCAACGAGAAGCAAAAGCAGAATAGAACCATTTCAGGGTGCAGGTTTTGTGGGAAAAAGAATCATATTACTAAATCTTGTAGATTAAAAAAATGGTTATCTTGATGTTTACCCTTGGCCTGAGATGGTTATTAACCGGAGAGGACCCAAATTTGATTCGGTACCCAAATCCACTTGATCTGTTTTGCAGGTATGCCTTAGATCCACAATTGATCAACACACTTGGTACATTGATAGTGGATGCTCAGGGCACATGATAGTTGATGAGAAGGCCTTCATCACATTGACCCGGAAGAGGGGAGGTAAAGTAAGCTTTGGAGACATTCAAAAGGGACAAATCATTGGTCATGGAACCATTGGATCTAAGTTAAAGATAGAAGATGTCTCATAGGTTGATGGACTGAAATTCAACTTGCTAAGTGTGGCCCAACTCTGTGACAAAGGAAGAAAAGTCACATTTGATTTCGGAGGCTGCTCAATCTATGATAGTAAGTCCAACCAACTCATCCTTTATACACCTAGAGTAAATAATGTCTATTCTATAAACATTAAAAATGATAAAAAGAATATATTCTTGGTGTCTAAAGAAGAAGAATCATGGCTATGGCACCGGAGGTTAGGACATGTCAGCATGAACCTCCTGTCCAAACTAGCCAAAAAGAAATTAGTAGTGGGTTTGCTAAGGTTGCTTTTGATAAGGATCATCTATGCACTACATGTCAATTAGGTAAACAGCATAGGAAAAGTTTCCCTTCCATCTCATACATTCCTTCTAAAAGAGTAGTTGAGCTCTTGCACGTTGATCTGTTTGGTCCAATCAAACCATTGAGTTTAGGTAGAAGAGAATACACAATGCTCACTGTGGATAATTATTCTCGATATACCTGGGTGCTCTTGCTAGCAAGCAAAGATTAGGCCTTTGACCAATTCTCTAAAACATTCATCCGGATAGAAGTAGAATAGGGCATAAGCATTACACGCATCCAGAGTGATAATGGTAGAGAATTCAAAAATAAGCATGTTGCTGACTTTTGTGACTCCAAGGGCATAGAACATAACTTCTCTGCCCCTCACATTCCTCAACAAAATGGAGTTATTGAGAGAAAAAATAGGACCATAGTTGAGATGGCTAGAACAATGCTCAATGAAATTTTTTTGCCAAAATACTTCTGGAGAGAGGCCGTCAATACAGCATGTTATATTCTAAATAGAGCTCTCATCAGAAATGCTATAGAAAAGACCCCCTATGAAATCTGGAATTGAATAAAACCTAAAATTGGGTATTTCAAAGCATTCGGATGTAAATGCTACATCCTTAATGATAGAGATCAACTAAGAAAATTTGATCCTAAATCTGATGAAGCGATTTTCCTTGGCTACTCAACATATAATAAGGCTTACAAAGTCTTCAATAAATGAACCCAATCTGTAGTAGAGTCAATACATGTAGATTTCGATGAGACTAACACTGTAGGTAAGAAAAGCTACACTCTGGAAGATTCGGTTCTGGAAGCTGAAAAACCTGGAGAAAAGAAGGAAGTAGAAATTTCTGATTCATTTCAAATCAAGAAGTACAAAGAGGAAGATGAAGGAATATCCTTTAATCCAGAAGTACAACAAATTAATCTCAACCCACAGGAGATTGACTTTAATGAAGGCCAAGAAGGAGTGGTTGAAGCTGAAGTGGAGCAAGTCCCAGTTCAACGTGAAGGCCTACAAAGGGAGATCCAGACACATAGAGATCATTCTATTGAACATATTCAGGATGATGTTCAGAATCCAGTAAGAACCAGGGGTCAGATCAATAGGATGATGAGCCATGCTGTTTTATCTCTCTCTTGGAGCCAAACAAATTTCAAGACGCTGAAGGAGATGAAAGTTGGATGATGGGAATACAGGAAGAGCTAGATCAATTTGCCAGAAATGATGTATGGGATCTTGTAGCACCTCCAAAAGGAAAGTCAATTATTGGCACCAAATGGTATTCTGGAATAAGCTAGTTGAATCTAGAGTTGTACTAAGAAACAAAGCAAGACTGGCTGCTTAAGGCTACAATCAACAAGAAGGGATTGATTTTGAAGAAACTTTTGCCCCTGTAGCTAGACTGGAGGCAGTTCAAATTCTATGTGCTTTTGTATCATTCGTGGGATTCACATTATTCCAAATGGATGTCAAAAGTGCATTCCTTAATGGGGTGATCTAGGAAGAAGTCTATGTTAAGCAACCACCCGGATTTGAAGACCCAAAGCATCCGAATCATGTCTATAAGCTGAAGAAGGCTCTCTATGGCCTAAAGCAAGCACCAGGAGCCTGGTATGACAGACTCATTACATTTCTCATATCCAAAGGGTATATCTGGGGCAAAGCAGATACAACTCTTTTCATCAAGAAGTAGAAGAATGACATTATTTTAGTCCAAATCTATGTGGATGATATCATATTTAGAGCCACTGATGAAAGGATGTGTGAAGAATTCAGTTCTCAAACGCAGAAGGAATTTGAGATGTCCATGATGAGAGAGCTTAATTTCTTCCTTGGTCTACAAATCAAGCAAAGTCTGGATGGGATTTTCATTAACCAGTCAAAGTACACCAAGGAAATCTTGTATAAGTTTAAAATGGACAAGAGCAAGCCTATGTCCACTCCAATGGGATCAGATAGAATACTCCTATCCAAGGATTGTGAAGAAGAAAATGTAGATCAGAAACTCTACAGAGGGATTATTGGTTCACTCCTATACTTGACAGCTAGTAGACCTGACATACATTATGCAGTCTGTTACTATGCAAGATATCAATCTAATCCCAAGGATTCTCATCTCAAAGCTGTAAAAAGGATCCTTAGATACCTCCTAGGGACAACTGAAGTTGGTTTATGGTATCCTAGTAATGGAGATTTCACACTCCAAGGGTTCACTAATGCAGACTATGGCTGGGATACTCTTGAGAGAAAGAGTACATCCGGAGGTTGCCATTTCCTTGGAGATTGCTTAGTTTCATAGTACAGCAAGAAGGAAACTTCAGTTGCCTCGTCATCTACTGAAGCTGAATTCATGGCAGCTGAAAGTTGTGTAGCTCAAATTCTCTGGATCAAGCAATAACTTGAAGATCATGGAGTTCAATCCGGATGTGTAGATGTTATGTGTGATGATAAAAGTGCTATCGATGTGTCAAAGAATCCAGTACTCCATAGCCGGATGAAGCATGTAAACATAAGGCATCGTTTCATTAGAGATCATGTAATGAAGAAAAATGTTGCATTGGTATACAATCCAACCAATGGGCAAAGAGAAGATATCTTTACCAAGCCATTAAGTAAAGATCAATTTGGAAAGCTAATGGAATCAATTGTTATGTCAAATCCAATTTGAAGCTAATCCGGAAGACAGTCCAAGATTAATCTAGATCATTAGCAAGATAGCCTAGTCTGGAAAAGAAGAGCTATTGAAGAGGATCTTGTTTTGAAAGAGAGTATGCCACATTAGCAAACAAGAAGGACAAATGGCAGTAAAAGCGCTTAAAGGTGACCGTTACTTTTTTGAATTTCGAAAGTCTATTGGGTGTTACACGTGCGGTAAATTCGACAGTTATCATTCAAAATAAACCGTTCCCATTCTCCGGTTAAACTGAAGTTACCTCTCTCTTAAAAATCTGATTGCCATATCATCAATCCAGCCAAACTACCGGCATCCGAATTACCAAACTACCATCACTTTGAAAATTCTATATAAACACCTCAAATTCACTCTTCTTCCTCACATGAGCAACTACTCTACTGTTACTCTGCAAAAATCAAAACCCAGAACCCTAATTCTTCTGAAAAATTCTCTCAAAGTGGCAGCAATCGTAAACCAATAAGAAATCCAAAATCTCCCAACTAGAAATCTCTTCTCAAAATCCGACCTAAAAGATGCTGATTTTGACCCATCAAAACTAAAACCTAGCAATTCAGTCATTCCTACGGACTTCCTAGGAGACATTTTTTGTCCGAAACACCCCCTTTCTCAACGCTAATCGATGATCAGCATTTAGGTGACTTTCTCAACATGAACTGCCCAACGTATCCGGAATTGGTTAAAGAATTCCATGACAACTGTGAACCAAGTTTCAAGGGAAAGAAATCACTAGTACCCCCGATTTCTTTGAAGAGAGACTCAATATGAAGAATTCCGGATTGCAACTGCGGACCGATGGAGATGAAGCGGGAGTGGAGTATAATTCAAAGCTTTGGTTACATCCCAATTACTTTGGGGATAAATTTTCTACTCACTTCCCAGAAACCCCACAATTTCTCCAGCATGTCATGGCAAAGCTCATTCTAATTCGAAAGGGATCCCTTGGATGCGTGGAAATTAACTGGTCTGTACTGATAATCAGTTATCTCAACAACCATGTCAATTCCCACAGGGCTCTAATTACCTGGATCCTCTTAATTAATGAGGTAAATCTGACTGGTTCCCATGCTGAAAATGGAAAAGAAATTCTTGAGAAGAACTTCAGAAGATTGACCTTCGGAGAAGAATGGAATGAAGAGAAAGCAAAGAAGCTTAGAGACGACAGAAAGAATAAGACCCGGAAAGCAGCAAATCCGAATACCATAGTCCTTACCTGCAAAAGGCCAGAACTACAAGACCAAAGGCCCAGAAATAGATGGCCATAATCCCGGATGAAGAGGAAAATGAAGACACACAAACAATTACCCAACTGCTTCAAAAATCTCCAGCAAAGCTAAAACCAAGGGGAAGGTTGATTAAGACAGCTAATTTATTGAAAAGACCGGTATATGATCCGAAAGTAGGAAAAACCATTACAGTAGCTACTGCTACAATAAGAAAGGGCTATCAGAAAGGCTAAAAAAGAAAAGCATCAGAATTGCTAAAAGGGGGAAATGGGTCTGATGAAGAGGAAACTAAAGATGAAATGCCAGCGCCAAAGAGGTAATTCACCCGGCAGGGGTGCACTTTTGATGAAGCCTTTAAGGGTCAAAAACATCAAAAGAAAACAGCCAAGAAGCCAACTGCCATAGTTATTGATGAAGAGGCTGCTAAGAGGGTTGTTGTGGAAGAATTGGCTAAGGCCAAAAGTTCAAAGGCAAGAATGTTCCTGGATCTAATGAGGATATCCTTCCGGAGGATCCTTAGTATAAAGAGATTATGGCTTTTATGGCAGATAACTACAGAATTAACAATCTTGCCATAGAAGGACCTGGAGGATCCTCAGCTACCCCAATTATCCTAGATCAAGCTGCCTTGGCTGAAGTGTCAAAGATTTTGGAATCCGGATCATTCAGCTTCCTACCCATCATAGAACCTCTTCCGGAGAACCTACTAACTCCGGAAGCTGAAATCCCTGCGAAAATAAGTCCTATAAAGGCAATTGTAGATGATGTTGAGGACTGTTCCAACACGCTTGGGGGAGTTATTGTAAGTCCTGAAAAGGCATTTGAAGGGGTTATAGAGGACAATTCCTGTCATCCGGGAGTTGAAGTCAGAAGAAGTGAAGAAAAAGAAGCCTTAAGCATCCAAATTCCTTTGCCATTTAATGAGGTACCCCTTGCCATTGCTCCTTTAAATTTTTATGTTGATCTTGCTGGTGATGACTCAGGAGTTGAGACAATGGACAACTTGGATACACATGTCCCAAATGTATCCAAGGAAGGTGAGCCCAACCTAGATAATATCATTTCAGAGGAGGGACAGGGTGTGAGATCCAAAGAGAATGCTTCTAAAGCAGACTCTAAGGGTGAGGCCAGTTCGGAAGAAAGGTCAAAAGAGAGGCTAGAAGAATAAGATAAGTCCCATTCAGAGGAAACCAATAATAAAGCTGGTAACGAACCCTCCAGAAGCAGCTCTAGTTCCGGAGATGAATCTTCCAGTTCCTTTGAAGAAGAATTTCCTCCAAAAGTTAGCCCCATGAGAGTGCCTGCAAATAACACAGTAAAAGCCAAAGTTTCAGCAGCACTTCATCTACTAAAAGAGGCTACTCAAGAGGAGGATGAGGAAGGGTACATCAAGCAGAGCCTCCAGATAATATGCACCCATCTAAGAGGGGTTAAAAAAGAACTGCTGAGGTAAGCTGCTGATTCTGATGTAAAGAAGGAGTTGGGTGAAATTAAAAATTTAGTAAAGAAAATAGAAGACAAAGTCTTGGATTTCCCAACTCCAGGAGCTATTGTTGAAGCTTATCTCTTCCTAATCAAGCCAACATTAACTAAGCTTAAAGAAAATGCTTCCATAGCTAATCGGACTGCTGATCAAGCCAATACCTTGGCTTCAAATAACTGTGGAACTGTACTTGACAAGATCACATCCTCCTCCTCCGAGTTCTTCGAAGAAATCAAAGTCTATCTGGATACCAAGTTTGAAAACTTGTCAAAATTCATGGTTGAGAAGGACCTCAAGCCCACTATCTCAGTTTTAGGCATTGACCAGCAAGTCACCCAGGAAATGCTGGTGCACTTAATTGAGAAAAATCTTCCTAAAATCTAAGAAAAAATACTTGATGACATGGGTGATGAACTGCAAAGCCATCTAGCTGGATTAGAGAAGCAAATAAGTGATTGGAAGGCATCCATCACAAAAGAACTCTCTCTTTAAACATGATTCATTCATAATATCCAGAAAGGGATTAGTGAAGAAATAAGCCTGCTCCAAACTGGAATCAATAAGCTTTCAATATCCGGATCCTCTTCCTCTCTTACAATTCTGGAAAGCTAGCTCCTTCCAATCTTCCACAATCTAGTACAAGCCATTGGAGACTTCGGCTTCTTTGGTCAGAAGGGAATGACAACTCTCCTAAAGGTCCTCTTCCCTTAATATGATCCCATGGATTAAGAGTTTATCTTACGCATTCATCCGTCAATCAAACAATCCTATGACCAATTGAAGAAGACAATCCGACCCTTCTGTCTCACTCCTATGGTTGATAAAATTATTGATGAAAGGTTCAAAGGTAGTGTTGACTACACCATTTATTCAAATGCATGGCAAGCAGCTTAGGATAATAAGAGTTATATGGTAATAGACCCCCAAGCTGGAAATAAAAAGGAATCATGCAAAGGAAAGGAAAAGGAAGGAGGACCATCCAGAGAGAATTAGATTAGCTATAATTTTTGTAATATCTTGTAATAGTTAGAATTCTCTATTATATATTTCTGTAATTTGTAATCTGAATTTCATTGATGTTAACTATTGTTAACAGCAAAAGTATATATAATGAAAATATCTAATTCTCAAAATGTTGCTTCCAAAGTACAATTTGCAATTGTACTAAAATAAACTTAAAAGCTAGAATTGAAAATTATTGGGGGGAGTTGGGATGCTAGAATTATGGGGGAGTAAAATCTGTAAATGTCTAAGTATCAAGAATCATACTTAGTTCATTTATACTCCATTCCCTTGCACTTAGTTTTTGTTTCCATCAAATGGGGGAGATTGTTGGGAAACAATGATCCGGATCACAAAATTAAACTAATTTATCCGGATCAGTTTTGAAAGAAACAAAAACTTAAAACTATGTAAAACCCAAATCCAAATGGAAACATCAGGACAAAGATCCAGATTCAAGGTTATCCATTGAAGACATCAAGTACCTAAGCACATGGAATCATCACAATAAAGCTTGGAAAGGAAATAAGCTTTAATACCTCAATAACAGCATCCGAAAGAACTGATTGTCCTAGCTCCGGAAGCAAAGAGATCTGGAGACGATGAGTTTGAAGACATCCAGAAGACTCATGCTTGAAGACAATGGGAAAATTTTCAAGGATAGTTTTTCCCTCTACCTTTTGGTCTATGAACTCAAAGATCCTTTCCCTATCAATAAGACAAAACTGACAACTTGCAATTTTCAGTAAAAGGACAAAAGGATTGACATCGGACTAAAAAATCTAACTACCTTTTCACCTAGACCAATAAGAAGGCGCGTGGAGCTCACACCAAAAAGCTAATGGTGTAAAAGTTGGTGCATCACAAAAAGCCAAGTAAAACGATCACTGATAACTTTTTAGCATCCATCCGCAGAATTCAAATGGGTCAAGTTATAGTCTAACAGATTGATCAACGGCTCAAAAGTGCCACCTATAACCTGATCAAGGGTGAAGATTTATTACAGGCTTAACAACCCACAACGGCTATATTTGTGATAGAAATCTATAAAAGGGAAGCTTCACCAAATGAGAAGGTTGGCTGTTTGACTGACAAAAACAAGTAACAAAGTACAAGCATTCAATTAGTTTACAAATTCCTCCAAGAATCAATTAATACCAAATCTGTTGTAAGGATTCTTAGGTGAGTTATAAACTTAAGGAAATCAAAAACCAAAACCTTTGTGAAAACAAGAGTGTAAGGATCTCCAACTTGGGTGAATTGTGAGATCGGGATACAACTTAAAGTTGGTGCTTTGAGTGGGAACTCCTTGTAGGACTCAGCTTAGATTCGGGGTAGAAGTCTAAGTGTTATATCCTACTAAAGACTATAGGACTCAGCTAGGAGTTGGTGCTTCTAGTGCTATATCCTACATTTGGGATGGGTTACCATCCGGAGACAAATTGTAAGGCTTCATTCCTGCCAGTTGGAAAGGATTCCACTAGTGGAAAAGCTCGGAGGAAGGAAACTCCGGGGACTGGAGTAGGCAGGGGCGAGCCCGGATAAAATCCTTTGTGTTTGATTTCTTTAACTCTTTATTTATTTCATTATATTATCATAACTGCATCATCCAGATCCATCATCCGGATCATAATCAAACACACTACACTAACACTTTTTAAAGTCTGTATATTCCATGAAAAAGGGTCATTCACCCCCCTCTGACCTTAAAAAGGCCCTCACAGGCACCAACAAGTGGTATCAGAGCAAGTGCTTAAAACAAGAGATCTAACGATTTCGAGCTAAAGGTCTAACATTTTGATTCATACATCAAAATGAGTTTTAAAAACTCACAACTCCTTCCCCGAGGGTATATCCATTACCCATCCTCCACTCTTCACCGGTGAATATTACACATTCTAGAAGAACCGGATGAAGAACTTCATACAATCATAAAGTATGCAAGCATGGTTTGTTAGTAAAGATGGCCCATATGAGCCCACTTATAAAGTAGAGGGTATGACTACTCGAAAGCCCTCAAGTATGTAGGATGAGAATGACTTTAAAAAGTTGCGTGAAAATGCAAATGTTATTAACATGCTTCATTGTGCTCTAAGTGTAGCAGAACTTAACAGAATATTCGAATGTGAGACTACAAAAGAGATTTGGGAGAAGCTGGAGGTAACCTTTGAAGGAAAGAGAAGTTAAGGTTGATCTACTCCAGCAGAAGTTTGAAGCTTTCAAAATGGAGCCAAAAGAATCTATCAGTAATATGAACACTAGATACACCAATCTAGTGAATGAGATGAAGAGGCTCGGAAAGGAAATTCCTGAAGTAGAGATGGTGAAGAAAGTGCTTCGGAGTCTCACCAAGGAATGGGACAACAAGAAGACTACCATTGAGGAAGCTCATGACCTAAACTTCTATAGTTGTGATGAACCCATTGGTAATCTCTTAACTCAAGAGCTATCATTTGAGGGATACCGCCAATAAGAAAAGAAGCCTGAAGAGAAAAAGAAAGCCATTGCTTTAAAGGTAGAATCTACTGAATCAACTTCATCCGGAGAAGAAGAACAAGCCACAGAACCTCAAAGTACTAAGGAGCAACTAGCTCTATTAACTAGAAGGCTCAACAGGTTCCTATAAAAGAAAGAAAGAAGAAAGTCTATAAAATATGAATCCCGAATATCAAGAGAGGGAACTTCCAGAAGGGACAGGCCTAAAAGAAATCCAAAAGAAAAGAAGGATCCGGGAAAAGATGCTGCCTATTTTGAATGTCGAGAAAAAGGCCATTTCAGAACAAAATGTTCTAAGCTTAAGAGAACCAAGAAGTTTAAAAAGAAGGCAATGGTAGCTACCTGGATCAACAGTGAAGAAAATAGCAGCTCATCTTCAACAGAAGAAGAGGAGACTGCCAATTGCTCATTCATGGCCCGAAAGCAGACCAATCTGGAAGGAATGCCTCCAAGTAAGAAATAGTGCAAATCAAAGAATCAGAATCAAAAACAGCAAACACTGAGGTAAATTCTTGTTCTAATTCTGCTTTTAGTTTTGACCTCGCTAGAGCTCTATCTATTGTAATCAAGGGTGTAAAGAAGAATGCAAAAGCAATCAAGTCTATCTAAAGAGCAGTAATGGAGTTAGCAGAAGATGCTGAAGTAATGGCACAAGACATTAATCTAGTTATAACATCCAAGCATATTGATGTTGTAGAGGAAAACTTCATGAGGAATCAAGTCTAGATCCTAAATGCAAATGTAATGGGATTGGATAGAGAAATCAATCTATTAAAGGAAGTATCCAGGAAGAGGCCAGAGATAAAAGCTCCAAGAAGAAATCATCCTCCTCCTGCTCAGAATAAATTCCAAAGGACCTCTAATCAAAGGATGAAGGAAGTTAGCAGGCAACCACAAGCCCAAAGATATACTGGTGCTCAAAAGGGAAAGGCTAAGGTGGGTTACAACCAACAGCCTATCAAATAAAGACGAAATTGTGGAGTAGATGTGGCACCTCTAACTAGTTTCTGGATTCACACCGGACCATCCACCAGTATTGAAAAAGTTGGATATAAAGGGAACTATGGGAAGGAGGATCTGGAGAAAATCAATGAGAAGCAAAAGCAGAACAAACCCATTTCAGGGTGCATGTTTTATGGGAAAAACAATAATATTACTAAATCATGTAGATTAAAAAATGGTTATTATGATGTTTACCCTTGGCCTGAGATGGTTGTTAACCCGAGAGGACCCAAATTTGATTAGTTACCCAAACCCACTTAAATAGTTTTGCAGGTATACCTTAGATCCACAGTTGATCGACACACTTGGTACATTGATAGTGGATGCTCAAGGCACATGACAGGTGATAAGAAGGCCTTCATCACGTTGACCCCGAAGAGGGGAGGTAATGTAAGCTTTGGAGACAATCAAAAGGGACAGATCATTGGTCATGGAATAGTTGGATCTAAGTTAAAGATAGAAGATGTCTCATTGGTTGATGAACTGAAATTCAACTTGCTAAGTGTATCCTAACTCTGTGACAAAGGAAGAAAAGTCACATTTGATTCCAGAGGCTGCTCAATCTATGATAGTAAGTCCAACCAACTCATCCTTTATGCACCTAGAGTAAATAATGTCTATTCTGTAAACATTAAAAATGATAAAAAGAATATATGCTTGGTGTCTAAAGAAGAAGAATCATGGCTCTGGCACCGGAGGTTAGGACATGTTAGCATGAACCTCCTGTCCAAACTAGCCAAAAAGGAATTAGTAGTAGGTTTTCCTAAGGTTGCTTTTGATAAGGATCATCTATGCTCTGCATGTCAATTAGGTAAATAGCATAAGAAAAGTTTCACGTCCATCTCATCCATTCCTTCCAAAAGAGTAGTTGAGCTCTTGCATATTAATCTCTTTGGTCCAATCAAAACATTGAGTTTAGGTAGAAGAGAATACACCATGGTCATTGTGGATGATTATTCTTGATATACCTGGGTGCTCTTGCTAGAAAGCAAAGATGAGGCCCTTGACCAATTCTCTAAAACATTCATCCGGATAGAAGTAGAACATGGCGTAAGCATTGCACGCATCCAGAGTGATAATGGTAGAGAATTCAAAAATAAGCATTTTGCTGACTTTTATGACTCCAAGGGCGTAGAACATAAGTTCTCTGCCCCTCACATTCCTCAACAGAATGGAGTTGTTGAGAGAAAAAATAGGACCATAGTTGAGATGGCTAGAACAATGCTCAATGAAAATTGTTTGCCAAAATACTTCTGGGGAGAGGCTATCAATACAGCATGTTATATTCTAAATAGAGCTGTCATCAGAAAGACCATAGAAAGGACCCCCTATGAAATCCGAAAGGGAATAAAACCTAAAATTGGGTGTTTCAAAGCATTTGGATCAAATGCTTCACCCTTAATGATAGAGAGCAAGTAAGAAAATTTGATCCTAAATCAGATGAAGCAATTTTCCTTGGCTACTCAACATATAGTAAGGCTTACAAAGTCTTCAATAAACGAACCCAATCTATAGTAGAGTCAATACATGTAGATTTCGGTGAGACTAACATTGTAGGTAAGAAAAGCTACACTCCGGAAGATCCGATTCCGGAAGGTAAAAAATCTGGAGAAAAGAAGGAAGCAGGAATTCCTGATTCATTTCCAATCAAGAAGTACAAAGAGGAAGAAGATGGAATATCCTTTGATCCAGAAGTACAACAAGTTAATCTCAACCCAGAGGAGATTGACTTTAATGAAGGCTAAGAATGTATGGTTGAAGCTGAAGTGGAGCAACTCCCAATTCAACATGAAGGCCTATAAAGGGAGATCCGGACATACAGAGATCATTCTATTGAAAATATTTTAGATGATGTTCAGAATCCAGTAAGAACCATGGGTCATCTCAATAGGATGATAAGCCATGCTGCTTTTGTCTCTCTCATTGAGCTAAAGAAATTTCAAGATACTGAAGGAGATGAAAGTTGGATGATGGCAATACAGGAAGAGCTCGATCAATTCGCTAGAAATGATTTATGGGATCTTGTAGCACCTTCAAAAGGAAAGTCAATCATTGGCACCAAATGGGTATTCTGGAATAAGCTAGATGAATCCGGAGTTGTAGTAAGAAACAAAGCAAGACTGGTTGCTCGAGGCTACAATCAACAAGAAGGGATTGATTTTGAAGAAACTTTTGCCCCTGTAGCTAGACTGGAGGCAATCCGGATTCTATGTGCTTTTGCATCATTCATGGGATTCACATTATTGCAAATGGATGTCAAAAGTGCATTCCTTAATGGGGTGACCTAGGAAGAAGTCTATGTTAAGCAACCACCTGGATTTGAAGACCCAAAGCATCCAGATCATGTCTATAACCTGAAGAAGGCTCTCTATGGCCTGAAGCAAGCACTAAGAGCCTGGTATGAGAGACCCACTACATTTCTCTTATCTAAAGGGTATATCTGGAGCAAAGTAGATACAACTCTTTTCATCAAGAAGAAGAAGAATGACATTATTTTAGTCTAAATCTATGTCGATGATATCATATTTGGAGCCACTGATGAAAGGATGTGTGAAGAATTCAGTTCTCAAATGCAGAAGGAATTCGAGATGTCCATGATAGGAGAGCTTAATTTCTTCCTTGGTCTACAAATCAAGCAAAGTCCGAATGGGATTTTCATTAACCAAACAAAGTACACCAAGGAAATCTTGAAGAAATTTAAGATGGACAAGAGCAAGCCTATGTCCACTCCAATGGGATTAGATACAGTACTCCTATCCAAGGATTGTAAAGGAGAAAATGTATATTAGAAACTCTACAGAGGGAAGACTAGTTCACTCCTATACTTGACAACTAGCAGACCTGACATACATTATCCAGTCTATTACTGTGCAAGATATCAAGATGATCCCATGGATTCTCATCTCAAAAATGTAAAAAGGATCCTTAGCTACCTCATAGGAACCACTGAAGTGGGGTTAGGGTATCCTAGTAATGGAGATTTCACACTCCAAGGGTTCACTGATGCAGACTATGGCAGGGATACTCTTGAGAGAAAGAGTGCATGTGGAGGTTGCTATTTCCTTGGAGATTGCTTAGTTTCATGGTACAGCAGGAAGCAAACTTCAGTTGGCTTGTCATCTACTGAAGCTGAATACATGGTAGCTGGAAGTTATGTTGCTCAACTCCTCTAGATTAAGCAACAACTCGGAGATTATGGAGTTCAATTTTGATGTGTGAATGTTATGTGTGACAACAAAAGTGCTATTGATGTGTCAAAGGATCACGTAATCCATATCCGGATGAAACATGTCAACATAAGGCATCATTTCATTAGAGATCATGTAATGAAGAAAAATGTTGCATTGGTATAATTCCAACCAATGAGCAAAGAGCAGATATCTTTACCAAGCCATTAAGTAAAGATCAATTTGGAAAGCTAAGGGAATCAATTGGTATGTCAAATCCGATTTGACGCTAATCCGAAAGATAGTCCAAGATTAATCTGGATCATTGGCAAGATAGCCTAATTCGGAAAAGAAGAGCTATTAAAGAGGAATTTTTCCGAAAGAGAGTATGCCACCTCAGCAAACAAGAAGGACAAATGGCAATAAAAGCGCGTAAAGGTGACAGTTACTTTTTTGAGTTTTAAAAGTCTATTGGGTGTTACACACACGGTAAATTCGACAGTTGTCATTCAAAATAAATCGTTCCCATTCTCCGGTTAAACTGAATTTACCTCTCTCTTAAAAATTCACTTGCCATGTCATCAATCCAGCCAAACTGCCGGCATTCGGATTACCAAACTACCCTTACTTTGAAAATTCTATATAAACCCCTCAAATTCACTCTTCTTCCTTATGCGAATAACTACTCTACTGTTACTAAAAAAAAAAAATCAAAACCCAGAACCCTAATTCTTCTTAAAAATTCTCTCAAAATGGCCGCAATCGTAAACCAAGAAGAAATCCAAAATCTCCCAACCAGAAATCTCTTCTTAAAATCCGACCTAAAAGATGCTGATTTTGAGCCATCAAAACTAAAACCCAGCAATTGATTCATTCCTATGGACTTCCTAGGAGACAATTTTTTGTTCAAAACACCGCTTTTCTCAACGCTAATCGATGATTAGCATTTGGGTGACTTTCTCAAGATCAACTGCCCAACGTATCCGAAATTGGTTAAAGAATTCTATGACAACCGACGCCCTGCGAACCAAGGTTTAAGGGAAAGAAATCCCCACTAACCCCGATTTCTTTGAAGAGAGACTCAATATGAAGAATTCCGTATTGCAACTACAGATCGATGGTGATGTAGCAAAAGTGGAGTATGATCCAAAGCTGTGGTCACATCCCAATTACTTTAGGGGCAAATTTTTTACTCACTTCCCAGAAACCCCACGATTTCTCCAACATGTCATGGCAAAGCTCATTCTAATTCGGAAGGGATCCCTAACAACAGTCTCTGCCTTGTAATATTGCATCTTACAACATTGGGTTGGATGTGTGGAAATCAACTGGCTTATACTGATAACCAGTTATCTCAAGAACCATGTCAATTCCCACGAGGCTCTAGTTACCCGGATCCTCTTAATAATGAGGTAAATCTAACTGGTTTCCATGCTGAAAATGGAATAAAATTCTTGAGAAGAACTTCTGAAGATAGACCTTCGAAGAAGAATGGAATGAAGAGAAAGCAAAGAAGCTCAAGGACAACAGAAAGAACAAGACCCGAAAAGCAGCAAATCCAGATACCATAGTCCTTACCTGCAAAATGGCTAGAACTGCAAGACCAAAGGCCCAGAAATAAATGGCCATAATTCCAGATGAGGAGGAAAATGAAGACACATAAACAACTACCCAACTGCTTCAAAAATCTCAAGCAAAGCCAGAACCAAGGGGAAGGTTGATTAAGACAGCTGATTTATTGAAAAGACCGATATGTGATCCGGAAGCAAGGGAAGCCATTGCAGCAGCTGCTACTGTAATATGAATGGGTTATCTGAAAGGCCAGAAAGAAAAGCATCAGAATTGTGAAAAGGGGGAAATGGGTCTGATGAAGAGGAAACTGAAGATGAAATGCCAGCGCCAAAGAGGCAATTCACCTGGAAGGCGTGCACTCTTGATGAAGCCGTTAAGGCTAAAAAACATTAAAAGAAAACAGCCAAGAAGCCAACTACTATAGTTATTGATAAAGGGGCTGCTAAGAGGGTTGGAAAGAAAATAAGCACATGGAATCATCATAATAAAGCTTGGAAAGGAAACAAGCTTTAATCCCTCAAGAACAGCATCTAAAAGAACTAATTATCTTAGCTCCGGAAGCTTAGAGATCTGGAGATAATTAGTTTGAAGACATCCGAAAGACTCATGCTTGAAGATAATGGGAAAAGTTTCAAGGATAGCTTTTCCCTCCACCTTTTGGTCTATGAAGTCAAAGATCCTTTCCTTGTGAATAAGACAAAAGTGATAGCTTGCACTTTTTAGTAAAAGGATAAAAGGACTGAAATCAGACTGAAAAAGCTAACTACATTTTTCACCTAGACCAGTAAGGAGGCACATGAAGCTCAAACCAAAAAGCTAATGGTGTGAAAGTTGGTGCATCCCAAAAAGCAAAGTAAAACGATCACTAATAACTTTTCAACATCAATCCCTAAAATTCAAACAGGTCAAATTATAGTATAACGGATTGATCAACGGCTCCGAAAGCGCCACCTATAACCTGATCAAGAATGAAGATTTATTATAGGCTCAATAATCCACAATGGCTACATTTATGATAGAAGCCTACAAAAGGGAAGTTTCACCAAATGAGAAGGTTGGCTGTTTGATTGACAAAAACAAGTAACAAAGCACAAGCATTCAATCAGTTTACAAATCCCTCCAAGAATCCATTAACTCCACATCTGTTGTAAGGATTCCTAAGTGAGTTATAAACTTAAGGAAATCCAAAACCAAAACCTTTGTGAAAACAAGAGTGTAAGGATCTCCAACTTGGGTGAGTTGTGAGATCAGGATATAACTTGAAGTTGGTGCTTTGAGTGGGAACTCCCTGTAGGACTCAACTTAGATTCGGGGTAGAAGTCTAAGTGGTATATCCTACTAAAGACTAAAGGACTCAGCTAGGAGTTGGTGCTTCTAGTGGTATATCCTACATCCGGAAGGGGTTACCATCCGGAGACAAATTGTAAGGTTTGATTCTTGCTAGTTGGAAAGGAATCCACTAGTGGAAAAGCTCGGAGGAAGGAAACTCTGGGGACTGGAGTAGGCGGGGCCGAACTAGGATAAAATCATTTCAGTTTGATTTCTTTGACTCTTTATTTATTGTATTATATTATCATAATTGCATCATCCGGATCCATCATTCAGATCATAATCAAACACACTACACTAAGACTTTTTAAAGCCTATATATTCCGCCAAAAAGGGTCATTCACCCAGACCCTCACAGGGACCAATAGGTTTAAATACTCCTACACTAAAAAATACACCTACTTAGGCAAATTTTCCGGGAGAATACGTCGCCCAATTGAGAGGAGAGAGGGAAAATAAAGTGGCACGACCAAAAAATGGCCGTGCCACACCCAATGCCATTATCATAATGGTGGCCGCTATAGGGGTGGTGGCCACCAGTGTGACCGCAGCAGCCATCGCCATAGGGATGGCGGGTGGCCGCTACCATGGTAATTGCGAAGCTACCATGGTGGCGGGGGGTGGACACAATGGGCCACCCCAGTGGTGCTCCACGACACAAATGGTGGTGGTGACTGCCACCACGGTGGCGGTGGCCACTACTATAGTGGCAAAAGGGGGGAGAGAGCTACGGTTAGGTTAGGGTTTTTAGGGTTTCGATTAGGGTTTCAACTTTAAACACTTATAACTTTCACTACGGTTATCCGATTTAGGCGATTCTTGACATTTCGGAAACCTCAAAGAGTCTATAATCCAAAAATTTAAATGAGACTCACTAAAAATGTTTGGGTCTTATAGAAAATTGTGAAATAAATTACTATACGCAAGTGAAAGGAAACGATTAATTCTAAATGCATGCTCATGATTTTTAAGTGCGATCAAAGTTCTAAAATCATAAAAAAGGTACTTTCAAAATGTGATTCGACCCTCAAAGAATAGAATAAATGGTCCATACAAGGTCAGAGCAACAAGTCATCATCGTTCCATGGGTTATCGAAAAGCCCGTGCTCATAGGCTGCCCCTAGGGAGATTATCACTTAGCGGGCCATGTATAATCTCATGAAAGAGTAAGGGTTAGAAAGTTATACCTGATGTTTGGATTCTCAAACTAGTTGCCTTCTGGGATTATCATCAATGGACCTATCGAGAATGAGGTTGACTTAGAAAATTTGATTCGGTATTGCCTTCATTGCCCCTAATGAATTTGAGGTAGATCGTTGGTTGCTTTACAGACACCTGACATAAACTGCTTGTTGCCTTATAGTTGGATTTGTCAAGAGTGCTAAAAGAGTCCGTTGGACTAAATTGATTGCCGAGGGCATCCAGGGAGACCCTTGGACCAAAATGATTTGCTTGTACTGAAACACATCCTGAGAATGTCTAACGAGATCATCGAACCAGGAAGACCTGCTTAGATTGAAATACATGCCGGGGATGACCAATGAGATCCCTAAGCTGGAATGCTTATCGAGAACATCACTAAAAGATGCCGAGAACGTCTAACAAGATCATTGGACTGAGAAGACTCGCTTGGATTAAAATGCATACTGAGGATGAGTAACGAGATCCCTAGGCTGGAATGCATACCAAGAACACCACTAAAAGATGCCTAGAATGTCTGACGAGATCAACAAATTGGGAGGTCTTTTTTGGATTGAAACGCATGTCGAGGATGACTAATGAGATCCCTGGTCTAAAACGCTTACTAAGAATGCCATAGAAAGATGTCGAGGATGTCTAATGAGATCATCGGACTGGGAGGTCTTGCATGGATTGAAACACGTATCGAGGATGACCAACGAGATCCTTAGACTGGAACGCATACCAAGAATACCACTAAAAGATGCCTAGAACATTTGACGAGATCAACGAATTGGGTGGTCTTTCTTGGATTAAAATGCGTACCGAGGATGACTAAAGAGATCTCTAGTCTGGAATGCATACCAAGAATGCCACTAAAAGATGCTGAGGATGTCTAACGAGATCATCGGACTAGGAGGTCTTGCTTGGATTAAAACGCATGCCAAGGATGACTAACGAGATCCCTAGTCTGGAATGCATACCAAGGATGCCACTAAAAGATGCCGAGGATGTCTAACGAGATCATTGGATTGAGAGGTCTTCCTTGTATTGAAATGCATCCCGATGATGACCAATGAGATCCATGGATTAGAACACATACTAAGAACGCCATTGAAAGATGTTGAGGATGTCTAATGAGATCATAAGACTAGAGGATTTTCTTGGATTAAAACGCATGCCGAGGATGACCAACGAGATCCCTGGACTGGAACGCATACCAAGAATGCCACTCAAAGATGCTAAGGATGTCCAACGAGATCATTGGACTAAAGGATTTGCTAAAAATTCTCGAGAGACCGTCAGACTAAAGGGTTTGCCAAAAATGCCTGAGAAGACCATCAGACTAAAGGATTTTCCAAAAATGCTTGAGAAGACCGTCGGACTATGCACATTATGCTTGTCAATGAAGTTTTAAGATATTAGTAAGTGACATAAGTTACGTTTTCATTGGTTAATTGATTTTATGGAACAAAAATATTTTTACCCCTTCAATTAAGCAATAAAAACGAAAGAATGAAATATAAATTGAGATGAGATTTTAGGGAAACCAGAGAAGCTGCCAAGGTTGAGCACTGAGACTAGCCAATGTGACCCTGGGAGAAACTCTGTCTTTGAATGTATGATAGAAAACAATTTTGAGATGTCCTTTGATATGGGTGTTTGCTTGGAGGTCAAGCGTATGGCTTGAGAATACTTTTTCGTGCTTTGTTTCCTATAGAATTCAGTATATGATAATAGATATGACATTTATAAATATTATGCATGAATGCATGAATGTATGTGCTGCTTGGACTGATCATCCTCCACATATAAGCTGCATGATTGATTGCCTTATCGATTTTGATTAATTTGGTTGCTTGCTAGGAGAGAGAATATATGGAATTACTTTACATCATGGACAAGACAAGAATGCTCCTAGCGGAGGATTAGGGATGTTGCACAGATTAGGTGGAATTGCCCCTAAATGAGAATTAGGGAAGTCGCGGCGTACATGCGAGACTTGTGTGTTTGGATACCATGGCTGAGATAGGACCCGTGAATTCTGTGTTGCTAGTATGATAAGTGATAGAAGGCTCCTCATGAGCTATTCAAAGCAGTGAGTCGACTGTAAATTGATTGCTGGATCGAGCATGTTAAAGATAAAGGGGGTGCACGAAGCAAAGTTCAAGATTCTGGATAACGAACGAATGGGTGCTATCACAACCAATGAATTCTATGAAGCATGGTTTAAGAAGATTAGTATGTTATGGACTTGAGACGTTCGATCGTGGTCGAGATTGGAGTGGATACGTGCAGAGGCTAGATTTGAGCCCTTTGAGTCCATCAAATTGCAGAAGATATTCAGGCACTATGATGATGATGACCATAATGCGGGTATTTTGATGTGATCGATGGCAGTCATTACTTTCGCTTTTATATGACTTAATTTTTGCATAGACCCGAACATTGTGATGGGCTAATCAGACTTTATTTATTTTGCTTTTATGTCCTAATTTTTGCTTAGACTGCCCTTTTCGAGTTTTCAATCAGGCGGAGTTTTCCTGGCTTTTGTATAGACCTCGATGTTTTCAGTCTATTAGGATTTTTACCTTTTATCTTTGCTTTTCTTTTCTTTTGAGGTACCGGGTTGACTGCACAGAACCCTACGTTCGATTTACTTGCAACATTTCGGCTTTAGGGCCCAATATATTCATTCAAGCATAAACATAAGAGTTTAGTAAAGATGACATTTCCATTAAATGAATTAAGTTTGAGTATATGATGATGTTAACCATTTCTATTGACCCAAACTCTAGTGTTACCTAGCCTGTAAAGGTTTTCTAGCCAACACACTCTGGTTGCTCACTCTTACCCTAATTTTTGCCTAAACTGCCCTTTTCAGGTTTTCAGTCTAGCGGGTCATTCTTGCACCTAACTTTTGCTTGAATGGTTTGTAGAATACCTAATAGCGAGATACACCCTAATTTTTGCCCGACCAGTAGAGGACCACTCACCGAGTGATTTATTTTATTTATTTTTTATGTTCCACTTTTCTGGATTTGATTCTTTTGATTTAGATATGATAACGCTTTAACGGATCCTGATTGATGGGGTTTGAGAATTCATTACCATCCATATCCATAATTTTCATTACGCCTTTATCGAGAACTTTCTTCATCACATAAGGTCCTTCCCAATTGGGCCAAAATTTCCTCTTTGGGTCAGTGTTGGTAGGCTTCACTTGCTTTAAAACTAAGTCACTAGCTTTGAATAGGCATCGTAGATGCTTGACCCGGCTGTTGTATGCTCTTGCCATACACTGCTAATACATTTGGAGGATATCCAAGGCTTTCAAGTGCTGCTCGTCCATGGTATTCAGTTGCCTGAACCTTGCTCTTATCCATTCAATATCTTCAAGTTTGGATTCAAGTGCCACTCGCAGAGACTTCATCTCAACCTCAGCTGGTAGGACTGCTTCCATCCCGTAAACTAAAGAGAAAGGGGTTTAACTTGTAGGAGTTCTGATGCTTGTTTTATACCTCCAAAGATCGAAAGGTAACTTATCAGGCCGCCCAATCTTGAATATTGTTATAGTAGCCTCGGAGAGAACCTTCTTGATAAGTTGGTTTGCAATTTTGGTTGGCCCGCGGAACAGAAATCCATTGTCCGAAATGATGTCGAGGGGTAGGCCATACCTAGCCAATATGTGTTTCCTGTTGAACTTGGCCATCTTCTCGGCGGTGATAATGGTGAAAGACTCGGCTTCTCCCTATTTTAAGAAGTAACCTGCTCCTATGGTGATGAAGCAGTGCTCATTTACTGATGAGGGTCAAATCTCGCAGACCATATGTCCCCCTCGCCGAGAATGCCCAGTGAGAAGGGAAATAGGGAAGGGTTGTGGTTGTAACGGAATGTCTATTGGGAAGAATCAATGTTGTATTGGGGGTGGGAATTTTAAAAATGGTTGGGCAAAGAAAAGGTAAGCCATAATTATGTCGAAAGTGGTCTAGCGATGCTCCTTCTCCATAATCGGCTGACGCTTCTTCAGTGGCTTGAAAATAGGTTTGCACATCGTGGCATGTGATGAACTAATTGACATATTAAACCCATCTAAGGAAGAACTAAGCTTCTTTTTCTATTTTAGGTGTGAAAATGTGACGCTTGGGAATCTGACGATGGACCCTGGGTATGCATAGGTATGATCGGGCGAATACATTATCATGATCTTTAAGCACTTTTTATCTCTCATTTTCTTTCAGAGGTTAGGTCATTAGAAAATGGTTACCATTATATGTTGTCATCTGTACTCAAATTTATTTCATTTAAAGAAACGTCATGAATTCTGAACACGTTATGCTTATGATAGAATGAAGGCATGGGCCCATTGGGTGAAACATCAAACGAGTAAACAAAATAAGAGTCTTGGATTGAATAAAAATGCCTTAAAGGCAAAGTTGTTCACATCTAAATACTAGAAAAACAAAATTACATCATAGATAGTCATCCTCCACAGGCGGAGTGTCTTGAGTGGTAGAACTGGTAGATTAGGCATCCTCAGTAACTTTTATTAGTATGTCATCTAGGGTGAGATCCAGAACTTTCTCTGGTTCTGTGGGTGGCTTATCTCCTTCATTCGCTAGAGACCTTGTGAGATTCTTGTCAGATTTGGCAGTAGAATTGGCTTGCATAGTGGTGTCAGCTGAACTAGAGAAGACCAAAGCCAACACAAATTCTTCAGTTAGACCAAAATTGATCGCACGTACCTCATTGCTCGAGTTCAGTGATGGTTTCTCTTCAGTATTGGTCTTTCTACCTGAACATGTTAGCGATAAAAGTTTCCTCGTTCTTCGGGTGCAGGAGTACGATATTCACGAAGAGATTTAAGCATGCCTTTCTCTAGCAACTTAGCAAACAGAACACTTAGTGGGAGCTTCCATAGAGACACGAACAATTTCTAAACAGGTGTCTGAGCAGGTTTGGGTTGAACTGCGGAAACATTCTCCTAAGTGATGACTTTAACTGCAGCTGTCTTCTCCTCAGTCAGAACAGGAGTAACTTTAAAAGATTGAGAATTGTTGTTCTTATTAAACCAGGGTTTGCCACTACTTGGCTTGTTAGCTTGCTCTTTCTCCTCATGAATCTCTATTTTCTTGGCTTTTTCAAAAGCATTCCGATAAGATTTAAAAGAGTCAGTTTCCATTTCCTTACCGAGAATCGGGAGAGCCCCGTCAACCGGCTTCGAAATCACTTCCTTTAAACTGAGCTTTTGCTTTAACAGGACCTGAGTGGCCATCCACCTATTAAAGTAGGACTGAAAGGATTCACCTTGCTTTTACTTAATAGCTTTAAGATGATGGATAGTTGTTTCCATAGTGGAATTAAGCCATAGTGACCAGTCAGGGCCTCAGAAAGGAGCTTCCAATCTAGGATTGTTGACTGGAGGAGAGTATTGTACCATTCGAGAGCTGGCCTTGCTAGAGTACATGGAAATAACTTAGCAAGAACTTTGTACCCGATTTTCTAAACAAGCATAATCCACTCATACATCACGATGTGGGATTTGGGAGGTCCCTCACCGGAGTAGGCTTCCACTCGAGGCATTGAAAAGTTTTTGGGACCTAATCTTTGTCCCTCACTTCTTCCTTTTCCTCATTCTTACCCAGAAGCTTAAAGAATGCCATCATTTCGAGTGTCCCACCCGAAGGTTGCGTGACCTGGTCAATCGGTGACACACCCGGAGGTTGTGAGACCTAGTCATTGTGTGCAGAAGAGGCCCCGAATTGAAATGGCAAAGGAGGAGTTAGAATCTCAACTTGGGGATGAGTTTGTAAGTTAGGAGCTAAAGGGTTTGGAGGATAAACAGTCCCGCTTGGGGAGATCGTGAAACTAGGAGGAAAGGGTGTAAACGACATCGAGGGTGTCGGAGGAAGGGTAAAACCACTTAAAGGTACAGTCATCTGTGGAGTAAATCTCCTTGAGAAAGCAAGGAAAGCGGGAGCTTGAGGGGAAGGCCTCGGGTTAAAAGGAGAACACCCAAAGGTCAGAGGAGCAAAAGACGGGAGAGGCTGAACCGAGGAACCCTGACCAAACTGAAACTAAATCGGTCGGACAGGTCGGAGCGATGGGGCTGAAAACTGAGGCTGAACAGGTAGAGACTGATTTGACACATTCTGAATGATTTCTATCTATCCTTGAGCTTGAAATACAAGCCCCAAAGGCCTTTGAATCTCTCTCTTCCCTTAGAGCTGAGTGAATTTGCTCTTGAATGGTAACACAAAACAGATCAGACTATAGAAATATGGCTATAACATTGGCTAGCTTAGAACCCGGTTGTGACTGATTCTGATCAGTCAAAGGAGAAGAAGCAGGAGGAGGAGAAACCTCGGATGGAACCCCACTAGCTGGCGGGATATCAGACATGATAGAAAGAATAGATTCTGACACTAAACTCACTGGCCGACGAACCAAACAATGATCGAGTCGGAGCCAAAGAGGACTGCGGTAGTGAGGACATCTCGACTTAACTAGAGAATTCGGAAGATGATCAGCCCGAATCAAACCATCAATGAAATGGATGATTACATAATAATCGAAGTGATGAATGCCATATATAAGGGTGGTTTAGAGAGGTAGAGAGAAGAAGGGCTTATAATGCGAAGCTTAACCCCAAATATGTGAGACGTGCGAATTCCTCGCTATGCCTAGCAAACTAGATACGGGTCGTCGGGACTTATACAATCTCAGGCATTTTGTTAAATTCCCCCTTCAAGTGAGGGGAGAGTAGAGGTAAGTGAAAATTGAAATAGAATGGTCTGCCACAGGTGGCCTATGCATTAAGTGCGGATGCCTGAGCACAACACAAGTAGCACACAAAAAGCGAATAAATCTCTTCCAACCTTATGACTCCCGCGCAACGCCGTTCAAAAGATTTGGGGCTTAACTCAAATGCCAACGAACGACAAATGAGTATGCGACCTAAATCTAATTTGTTTTGGTAAACCTAAGGGGAAGTTGCTATGGCTAGATTTATCGCGGTTCATAGTCTCAAACTGCTAGTATTGTGGAACGATACTGTAGAAGGGTCTTATTTACCTTAATTCCATGTAACACAACCACTCCTCAAATGAGTGCTATCGCGGGAATTACATGTTGGTTATAATGAGTGATCCACCCATAAATATCCCCAATTCCTGGCAGGCATGAGGTATACAAGTGAGCTTTATGGGGGTGAAATAAGGGCACCTTAAACCTAGAATCTAACTAAGCGGTGGATAAAAAAGGCATAAGAAATAAAGCGTTGATTTAAAAAATGAGTTAGGCACATCATCAAAATCCCTTAACCAAAATTTGAAAATGAAAGCGATTTTTAAGTTTTAAGTTAAAAGGACATCCCCAGCAGAGTCGCCACTGCGAGCGGGCGACCTTTTCCCCGACCCGCGTGAGATGCGGGCGTGGAAAAGTAGTAGGCGCTATGAAGCGGGCTAAGGAAGAATCCTCAATTTAGCGTGAGGAAAAGATGTATTGATAAAATTGATGTTGATATTGAATTTTAGTCCAATTTAGATGTTAAGGGATACGAGACTTGAAATCCCGTATTTTCAGATAGAGTCGCCACCCTGTTTAGCTCCATCGGGAATTTGGGTACGATATTCCCACCTGGTGGTTGGACCGTACCTTAAAACAGAGATTCCAAGTTCGGATGATGTTGCTTACTTTTCAATTTTTAAATTAAAAAAACTGTTTACATTTTAATAAACGCGGCTTCAGTTCTTCTACGATTTAAATCCGGTTAATGTTTGGAGTTTTCGGTTTATATAGCAATACATCACACAAAATCAATAAATTAAGCAAGTACATAAATTATTACATGGCTTTACAAATACCTATATATTTTTCTACTACGGGAAATGTAAAAGAACGGATAAATAAAGCAAATAAGGAGAGACCGAAATCGGGCCTCAATCGAACTTACCAACACTGAAATGGCTCGAAACACGATAAATAAATCACAAATAATCACAAATAAGGCATGAATAATTAAAGGCAGAAAAATAAATTTTATTATGGAGAAAAACATTTTTATGGAATTTTTAGAGTTAAAAAGGCATTTTTTGGCATATAATGGTTATTTAATCAATTAAATAGTAAATAAATAAAATAAATCAGATAAAAAAAATTTTAAGTTATTCCAGGATTTTTATGATTTTTATAAAATTTTCCGGGTGCAAATCGGTGAGAAAAATGCGAAAAAAAGACTGAAAAATGAACCGAAAAGGAGCTAAAAGCAAACTCAGACATGCAATGCTATAGTGACAGCCTTCGCCGCTATCGCTATAGTGGTTACTGTTATAGCTATAGAGGTCGCCGCTATAGCGACGGCGGCCAAGGCTATAACTACAGTCTTGCCTTCAAAATTCGCTTTTAAGGGAGAAATCGGGTGTTTTTGCATCCATAAACTCGAAATCATTGAAGTTTTAAGTCATAATCAACTATATTTTAATAAATCTAGACTTAAAACACACAAATAATTTTGATTTTATGGATTTGGGTAAGAAAATACCCAAAAATCGCAAGAAATAATGAGACCTCTATAGGGGTGGAGTTCACCTCTATAGCTATAGCCCTCGCCGCTATAACAGAAGCGACCAAGGCTATAGGGATAGAGGTGAAGGCTATCCCTATAGAGGTTAAACTTTTTTTTGGGATTTTGCAAGAACACCAAAGAAAACAACACCAAAAACTCCAAGAACAGCAACTAGAAAGCAATAAAAAAGTAAATGGATAAATGAACTCAGTTTTGTTACCTCTACGCAATGAATCTAACTCAGGAGACTCGAATCAACCCTTGGCGATGTCCCTTTGATGATTTCAGACGAAGTAGAATAGTGACGGAATCAATGACGAAAATAGCAACAGAATTTTAGGTCTTATTTGGAAAATAAGTCTCTAATCCTATTTAATCCAATTTTAACCTATGATTTCTAGTAGATTTTAGTGTTTAATCTACAAGATCAAACCTAAGAACAACTAAGAATCGTGATTAACAGAAATTAATCCGGATTCTATGCTTTTCTTAAGCTTTCTCTTTCTAGGTATAGATTATCTCTCTCTTGTTCTTAATTTCTCTCAAAAAACTCAGATTAAAATTCAAAATCCGGAGAAAAGTCCTCTAATCCTAGATGGGTTTAAATACTCCCACACTCAAAAATACACTGACTTAGGCAAATTTTCAGGGAGAATACGAGGCCTAATCGAGAGGAGAGAAGGAAAACAAAGTGGCATGGCCAAAAAATGGCCGTATCACACCCAACAGCATCGTCACGGAGGTGGCCGCTACTGGGGTGGCAGCCACCGCTGTGACCACAGCAGCCACTGCTATAGGGATGGCGGTGGCCTCTACCATGGTAGCGGTGAAGCTACCATGGTAGCGGTGAAGCTACCATGGTGGCGGGGGGTGGCCACAACGGGTGGCCACCCTGGTGGCGCAGACCACCATAAACAATGGCAGTGACCGCCACCACGATGGAGGTGGCCACCATAGCGGCGTGGCCACCACTCCAGTGGTGGTCACTACCGTCGGAGGGCACGCTGCCGCTGCCATCGAGGGAGAGAGGTAGGGTTTTAGGGTTTCGATTAGGGTTTCGACTTCAAACACTCATAAATTTCACTACGGTTATACAATTAAGGCGATTCTTGACATTCCGGAAACCTCAAAGAGTCTAGAACCAAACAATATAAACAAGACTTACTAAATTTTTTTGAATCTTATAGAAAATGGCAAAACAAATTATTGCGCGCTAGTGAAAGAAAATGGTTAATTCTAAATGCATGCTCATGATTTTTAAGCGCGGTCAAAGGTCCAAAATCATAAAAAAGGTACTTGAAAAACGTGATTCGACCCTCAAAGAATAGAATAACTAGTCCATACAAGGTCAAAGCAATAAGTCATCATCGTTCCGCGGGTCACCGAAAAGCCTGTGCTCACAAATACCCTACTTCGAGCTTTGGTGCACTAGTAGTTGTCAACTCCTTCCAAGACGTAACAACATTCACAAATCAATCATATCATAAAGAATACCCTTCTGTTTGTGATCTTTATTCCATCGTTCAACTTCTAATCCAAGTTTAGCTAAACATCAAGCCTTGACAATAATCCTACCAAGCCTTTTATATTATTTAATGAAAGAAGGTTTCAAGATCTTCAACTTTGTTTTAGTGATCTCTTACATCAGGTTTTGAACTTCTTGTTCCAGGCTTTTTAAGTTTGCTATCATGAAAAACCTAGCGAACATGAACAAGCCAAAGCTGATTTACAGCCCTATTTAGACCTTGTGCATGACTTAGGCTTGGGCAGACCCAATAGGGTAGACAAGAGGTGTGATCTCCTATGCCCCATAGCCAGAAGGGGTCAAGGATATTTTTTGTTAAAATTTTTAATTGTTAAGGAAGGGAATTTTTTTAATTAAGATTTAAGGCCGAGAAATCCAGTCTTGAATATTATTAAAAAAAAAGAAAATCAAACAAGAAAAATAAAGAAAAACAAAAATAAAACAAACACGAGCAAGCCATGAAACAAATAAAAAGTACCTATCAGGTGGGTTGTGAGAACATTGTGACGCCCTTCTAGCCACAAATAGCTTTTTCTTCTTTCCAACTTTTGCTTGCCAAGGAAAAATGTCCTCCTCAGTTGCATAGTAATTAGAAAACTATATTGTAAGAAAATTATTATTTCTTAGGTTACAAAATTAATAATTTTCTATTAAGTGGACAACATATAACATACAAATAAATTAGCTATTTATTGACTTATTTATTTCATTGTTTATGAGCCAAATAAATTGGCTAATAATGAAATAAAACTTACAAGAAATGTAAAGGACTCATAGAATATGGAACTTATGGGATTTCCATTTTATGAGTACATAAAGCCATACACTTAGTTACAGTCCCCAAGATACTAAATCATATTAGTTTTCTACTCTACCCATTAAGAGAGAAAATATTTTGGTCACACTTGAAAGTTTGGGATGGCCAAAAGCGGTTAGAATCAAGTTTAGGGGGCAACTTATGCATTTGGCTGAAAGAGAATGAAGAAATTGAGATGAAAGGTATAAGTATTCGGTGACTGTATATGGAGATTTGTTTGTTTACGGTGGCAAGATGTTGTAATGTGTATTTTTTTTCTGTTATGTAATTTTGGGTCTATTTGGTGCCTTCAATATGATAAAAGAGTGTTTTACAACCTGATTCTGCTACCTATCCATCGGCTCTCGTGACAAGCATATCGTGTATTGGAAGTGTTGCTCCGGAAAGGCGGGAACATTTCACTGGAATCCAACTGGATTATGAATTGTTTCTTATATACAAAATTTTCATAGAAATTATAATTTATCAAAGTTTATTCAGATTTACGTATATGATTAGTTTACTAAAGCATAATAATCAAAGAGGGACTTGTTATTAGATTTTATTACTGAAACAACACACAACCCTTCTTTAAGATAAATGACTTCAGCATATACAAAATGCCTCGTAGTAATACTCTAATTACCATAATTTCTTACAAACCTAACAATATTTGTAACGCCCCCCTTCTAGGGAGCGTCACGGTAACTATAAACACCGAATAAACAACTCTACTCCACTATATAGAGTTCAATACTTATAGATTTAATACGTACAAATACCAATATAAAGTTTTAAACTCCAAATTATTCTCCAAATGCTAATTATTCTCCAAATATTTCTCAATGTCACTTTACATTTCTCACTCTCTAGTACATGCCATTATTCTACAAACCATAATGTTACATTAAAATATAAATCCACCTCGAATCTTTCCTTAATTGCTCTTTGAGCTGATCCACCTGTACCACTTTGGTCCAAGCTATCTACAAGTTCTCCACCTACGCATAGAAAATCAACTACACGCTAAGCAATTTGCTTAGTGGTGTCCATAAAAAAAATAACAACTTTGAATATTTTTAAAATAGAAACAAAATATATTTATAAGTCAAAAATAAATTAACCAACTTTATGGAACCAAATCACAAAACTTATATAGTCATCCTTTCAAAGTATAATCAAATTTATATCTAATTTTTCCAAACACTTTAACCACATATTGCCCAAAGTAAAACAAGTCCTGAATAACGGTAAAATAGATACGGGAGCGTACAAGCCCGAAGCCAAAGCTTCAAAATCAATATATCGGTCAAGCCCAAAGTCGAAGCTTCAAAAATCAATATATCGGTCAAGCCCGAAGCCGAAGCTTCAAAAATCAATATATCGATCAAGCCCGAAGCCGAAGCTTCAATATCAATATATATATATATATATATATATATATATATATATATATATATATATATATTGGCCAAAGCCCGAAGCCAAAGCTTCAATTGTTTGTACAGTACTGTACCCCCCTTTATTGGCTCCAATCTACCCTGACCCGTATTCTACTCGTTTAATAAGGGCAATAAATCAAAGTAACATCTTAAAAATTCCTGTATAAACCATCAATCATAATTCAACATAACTTCAGTAATTAAGAAATCAAAATCCCAAATTTTTAAGCATCAAACTTCAATTAAAACTCAATAAAATCAATATCATACTTTCCAGAATTTTTCCAGGTTTCATAACCTGACTTCCCCTGCATTTTTCACTATCAAAACATCATCCAATCGAAGAACTTTCTTCTAAACATAATTAGACACATGTCTTAGATTTCCAAATCCACCAGAATCACAGAAATCCAAATTTTATAACCAAAGTTATGATCAAAATACTAAACAGTGTACCAAGCTGAGATTTTCCGCAAACAGATTTCATGACTCAACTTCAAATGAAAATTTCACATTGAAAACGAAAGAAATTCAACAAGGTTTCTTCTGAACATACGATCCTTACTTTCTGTAGATATCAATAGAATCAAGAATCGCTCAAATCGGATTTATATAATGAGAGAAAACATTAAAACAAAACAGGTATATAATCTGGAAAATTTCCCGAAAAATCGAGAAATCGAAATTCGGGACACAAACCTTTTTCTATGCTCTTTCTAGCTCTCTTCTACCCCTTTTGCCTTTGATTTACTTGCAATAGCTTCCTCTACAACAACTATATATAATTCTATCAAGATATTGCATAAATAAACTTCCTAATACCATAAATATGCTTAATCTACCATAAATTCTACTAATTAAGCTTTAATTTCACCAAAAATCACTTACCTAAAACTCGGATTACTATTCATCCGAATCTTAATTTCTGAAATCCTCCTCTTCTAGTCTTGATTGACTGAAATTGATGATGATAGAGGGCTTAAGGATCGATTTCTAACAAGAATTCGAAGTTGAATCGAAGAAATCGGAAGTTTTTGCATTAGGGAGAATTTTGGTTAAAGGAAAGGAAGAAATGGAGAAATTGATGAAATGATGGAGAAGAAGAGAAGTGGCTGCAATGTATTGAGTTTTTGTTTTTTGTTTTTTTTCCAATATTGCCCTTGGACAAAAAATTAAATGTCTAATTCATCCCTTTTACTTAATTAGCTCTTATTTCCTCATGCCTCATATCCAATAACAACAATAACAATAAAAATAATTTCTATGATATTTTTAATACCATAGTAATTTATTATAAGCAAAATTTTGGAAATTTCGGTTCGTTACAATTCTCCCCCTCTTATGAATTTTCGTCCCGAAAATTTCCTGAAAACAATAGCGGATATTGAGTTTTCATTGTATCCTCCGGTTCCCAAGTTGCTTCTTCAACCTTATGATTCCTCCAAAGTACTTTTACCAAAGGAATAGACTTGTTTCTCAATTGTTTAACCTCTCTTGCCAAGATTTGTACCGGTTTCTCTTCATACGTCAGGTCGGGTTCGATTTCTACGACATCAGAAGATAAGATATGTGATGGATCTGATCTGTATCTCCTTAACATTGACACATGGAACACATTATGAATTTTGTCGAGTGTTGGGGGGTACTGCCAACCGATAAGCTACCGGTCCAACCTTCTCTATAACCTCATATGGGCCAATGAATCTCGGACTGAGCTTGCCTTTCTTGCCAAATCGCAGGACTTTCTTCCAAGGAGATACTTTGAGAAACACTTTATCTCCCACTTCATAAGTAATGTCTTTTCTTTTTAGATCAGCATAAGATTTTTGTCTATCTGATGCAGGCTTCAATCTTTCTTGAATAAGTTTTACCTTCTCTTTTGTCTCCTGAATCAAATCCACTCCCACAATCTTGTTTTCACTAAGTTCGGTCCAATATAATGGAGTTCGACATTTTCTTCCATACAATGCTTCATATGGCGCCATTTGTATGCTTGACTGATAGCTGTTATTATAGGCAAACTCCATGAGGGACAAATACTTATCCCAACTTCCTTCAAATACAATGATACAACCTCTCATCATGTCTTCCAACGCCTGAATTACTCTTTCAGATTGACCATCTGTTTGAGGATGAAATGAAGTACTGAAATGAAGTTTGCTACCTAATTCCTCTTGCAACTTCTTCCAAAATCTCGAAGTAAATCTTGGATCTCGGTCAGAAATGATTGAAATAGGCACTCCGTGTAGCCTTACTATCTCATCCATATATAACTGAGCCAACCTATCAAGTGAATAATCCATCCTAACTGGAAGAAAGTGGGCAGACTTTATCAATCTATCTACAACAACCCACACTGCATCATGTTTCTTCTGTGTACGTGGTAAAGACGTCACGAAGTCCATTGTGATTTTTTCCCATTTCCATTCTGGAATTGTTATAGGTTGCAACAATCCAGAAGGAACTTGATGTTCTGCTTTCACCTGTTGACAAGTTAGACATTGAGCAACATAGTTAGTAATGTCTTTCTTCATCCCATTCCACCAATAATGGCTCTTCAAATTTTGGTACATCTTGTTTGCTCCAGGATGCATTGCATAAGGACTACTATGCCCCTCTTGTAAGATATTCTTCTTTAATTCTTCATTGTTTGGCACACATAGTCTATCTTTAAAATATAGACATCCATCTTCTCAAACTATATAGTTGTCTACGATACCCACTTGTGTCCTTGCTCGAATGATCTTTAAGTCACCATCTTCATTTTGTGCTTGCTTAACCTGTTGTAGTAGCGCAGGTTGGATCTTCAATTCTGCAATTAAGGCTCCACTACTGGTAAGAGCTAACCCCGTATTCATAGCCCTTAGTGCCATCATTGTCTTTCTGCTGAGAGCATCTGCCACTACATTAGCCTTTCCTGGATGGTAATCAATAAGACAATCGTAATCTTTAATGAATTCCATCCACCTTCTTTGCCTTAAATTCAACTCTTTCTGTGTTGGCAAATATTTCAAACTTTTGTGATCTGTATAAATATAACATTTTTCTCCATAAAGATAAAGTCGCCAAATTTTCAAGGCAAAGACTATTGCAGCCAATTCCAAATCATGAGTAGGATAATTCCTTTCATGATTCTTTAATTGCCTGGAAGCATAGGCAATCACTTTTCCTTCTTGCATCAAAACACACCCAAGACCACTATGTGAAGTATCACTATAGATTACAAAATCTTTTCCAGGTTCTGGTTGAGTAAGGATGGGTGCTTTTGTTAACATCGCCTTTAATTTCTCAAAACTTTCTTGACACTTGTGATTCCACTCAAATTTTGCATTCTTTTGAAGTAGTTTCATCAGTGGGGCAGCAATAACTGAAAATCCTTTCACAAATCTTCTATAATACCCTGCTAAGCCAAGGAAACTTCTGACTTCCATAGGGTTCTTTGGTGGTTTCCATTCGACAACTGCTTCTATCTTTTTAGGATCCACTTTAATTCCTTCGGCAGAAACAACATGGCCTAAGAAAGAAACTTCTTCAAGCCAAAACTCACATTTGCTAAGTTTGGCATATAATTTATTTTCCCTCAAAGTTTGGAAGACTATTCGCAAATGTTGATCATGCTCTTCCCGTGACTTGGAATACACCAAAATATCATCAATGAAAACCACTACAAACCTGTCTAAATATAAGTAAAAGACACGGTTCATGAGGTCCATAAATGCTGCTGGTGCATTAGTTAGACCAAATGGCATCACCAAAAATTTATAGTGTCCATATCTGGTTCGGAAAGCCGTCTTTGCTATATCATCATCTTTCACTCTCATTTGATAGTAGCCCGATCTCAAATCAATCTTGGAGAAGTATTTGGCACCTTTGAGTTGATCAAATAAGTCTTCAATCCTTGGCAATGGATACTTATTCTTGATTGTCAATTTATTTAACTCTCGGTAATCAGTACACAATCGGAGCGACCCATCTTTCTTCTTAACAAACAACACTGGTGCACCCCATGGGGATATACTCGGGCGTATGAATCCTTTCTCTATCAATTCTTGCAACTGAATCTTCAACTCTTTCAGTTCAGCAGGCGCGATTTTGTATGGTGCTTTGGATACTGGTGCGGTGCCCGGCAATACATCAATTGCGAATTCTACCTCTCTTTTTAGTGGCAACCCCGGTAGTTCTTCTGGAAATACATCGGGAAAATCACATACCGTAGGAATATTCTGCAATTCTAACTCACCTTCCTTCAATTCTAGAGTGAAGATTAGGTAGGCCTGACATCCCTTCCTAACCAGCCTTTTAGTCTTCATAAAAGAAATTATGTTACATAGATAATCTGATCTTTCCCCCACGATAACTATTTCTTCTCCATCAGAAACTTCAAGTGACATTCTTTTATTTTTGCAATCCACTATAGCCCGATGTTCCGATAACCAATCCATTCCCAAGATAACATCATAATCTCGGAAAGGTAACTCAATTAAATTTGCATGGAAAAGTTGATGTTGAATCATAATAGGGCAATTCATGTACACTTTGTTTACTATCACACTGTGTCCTAAAGGATTAGTCACTTCAATATTTTCTCCTAATTCTTCTACATGCAATCCTTTCTCTTGTGCTAATGCAGTACATATATATAAATGAGATGAACCGGGATCTATCAAAGCATAAACATCATGATTAAAGAATGAAAATTTACCGACAATAACTTCGGTAGATTCTCTAGTCTCAGGCCCTCGGATTGCATAACTTCGCGCCATTCCTCCAGGTCTACCACTCTGCGGTGCTTGTTGAGCCACATCATGTCCACTTGAACCACTAGCATTTCCTCTTCCCCTTCCTCTTCCACCTTGCATTGTAGGAGTAGGAACTACTCCAGGTGCAAATGTACTTATCTATTTTTTAGGACAATTTGCAATCAAATGTTCCCTCGAGCCACATTTAAAGCAGACTCTACCTTTTCCCCAACATTCCCCTGTATGCATCCTTCCACAATTAGAACATTGTGGAATATTTCCTCTGCCTCTACCTGAAGGTACGCTAGCCGCTGATCCCGTACTTATGGTTTGTCTCGGTGAAAACCCTCTGAAATAAGATTGTGTTTGTTCTGATGTCCCCTTCTGTCTCTTACTTGCAGATTTTGAACTAGCTGGACCCTGTGATCCCTTTTGAAATCCAGACCTTTTTGCCATTCTTTGTTGTCTATCTGAATTAATCTTCTCAATGCCCGTAGCAGCATCAACCAAGTCATTGAACACCCTAATCCTTTGTGCAAGTAAATGAACTCTAATTTCATCATTCAGCCCATCCTCGAATCTCTTACATCGCCTCACTTCACTGTCAACGATATCATGAGCATACCTCTCGAGTTTGAGGAATTAAACTTCATATTCTGATACCGTCATTCGTCCCTGTCTCAAAGATAAAAATAATTTCCTCTGCTCATCCTTAAATCGTTAGCTAACGTATTTCTTGTCAAATTGTTCCAAGAAAAGGCCTCAAGTGATTTCTCTGGGTTGCCTTTCTCTCACAATATTATCCCACCACCTCCTAGCTTGTTCTTTGAGTAGACCTTGCACACAGTCCAATCTCTCTTCATCTGTAAAATGAAGCCTAGTCATACACCATTTAGTATGATCAAGCCAATCTTCTGCAATTGCAGGATTCACTGTGTCCCCTTTGAAATCATCAGCTGGAAGCTTCTTGATTCTTTCAAGAGGAGTTCTCTCCTCTCTTCTTTCTATGTGAGGTACTACAGGAACTTGAGGGATTTGTATGTTTCGTAGTACTTGTGTGATTACTTCAGTAGTCATATGCTGAAGTAAAGCAGCTTGTGCTGGAGTAGGTTGTTCAGGAAAGCCATGAACTGGTGGTGGTTCATGTCTCTGTTCATCCCCTTGTCTGATACGGACCGTACTCTCAGCATCCTCTTCCTCACTCTGGTTGTGACTACTAGCCATAATTTATTCCTGAAAATTGGACCAAAGTGGATCAAATAACTAACATAACATATTTATATCTTAAATGGCATGTACATACTGGTCCTAGAATCGCCTAAACCTCAGCTTTGATACCAACAAATGTAACGCCCCCCCTTCTAGGGAGCGTCACGGTAACTATAAACACCCAATAAACAACTCTACTCCACTATATAGAGTTCAATACTTATAGATTTAATACGTACAAATACCAATATAAAGTTTTAAACTCCAAATTATTCTCCAAATGCTAATTATTCTCCAAATATTTCTCAATGTCACTTTACATTTCTCACTCTCTAGTACATGCCATTATTCTACAAACCATAATGTTACATTAAAATATAAATCCACCTCGAATCTTTCCTTAATTGCTCTTTAAGCTGATCCACCTGTACCACTTTGGTCCAAGCTATCTACAAGTTCTCCACCTACGCGTAGAAAATCAACTACACGCTAAGCAATTTGCTTAGTGGTGTCCATAAAAAAAATAACAACTTTGAATATTTTTAAAATAGAAACAAAATATATTTATAAGTCAAAAACAAATTAACCAACTTTATGGAACCAAATCACAAAACTCATATAGTCATCCTTTCAAAGTATAATCAAATTTATATCTAATTTTTCCAAACACTTTAACCACATATTGCCCAAAGTAAACAAGTCCTGAATAACGGTAAAATGGATACGGGAGCGGACAAGCCCGAAGCCAAAGCTTCAAAATCAATATATCGGTCAAGCCCGAAGCCGAAGCTTCAAAAATCAATATATCGGTCAAGCCCGAAGCCGAAGCTTCAAAAATCAATATATCGGTCAAGCTCGAAGCCGAAGCTTCAATATCAATATATATATATATAATAATATCGGCCAAAGCCCGAAGCCAAAGCTTCAATTGTTTGTACAGTACTGTACCCCCCTTTATTGGCGCCAATCTACCCTGACCCGTATTCTACTCGTTTAATGAGGGCAATAAATCAAAGTAACATCTTAAAAATTCCAGTATAAACCATCAATCATAATTCAACATAACTTCAGTAATTAAGAAATCAAAATCCCAAATTTTTAAGCATCAAACTTCAATTAAAACTCAATAAAATCAATATCATACTTTCCAGAATTTTTCCAGGTTTCATAACCTGACTTCCCCTGCATTTTTCACTATCAAAACATCATCCAATCGAAGAACTTTCTTCTAAACATAATTAGACACATGTCTCAGATTTCCAAATCCACCAGAATCACAGAAATCCAAATTTTATAACCAAAGTTATGATCAAAATACTAAACAGTGTACCAAGCTGAGATTTTCCGAAAACAGATTTCATGACTCAACTTCAAACGAAAATTTCACATTGAAAACGAAAGAAATTCAACAAGGTTTCTTCTGAACATATGATCCTTACTTTCTGTAGATATCAATAGAATTAAGAATCGTTCAAATAGGATTTATATAACGAGAGAAAACATTAAAACAAAACAGGTATATAATCTGGAAAATTTCCCGAAAAATCGAGAAATCGAAATTCGGGACACAAACCTTTTTCTATGCTCTTTCTAGCTCTCTTCTACCCCTTTTGCCTTTGATTTACTTGCAATAGCTTCCTCTACAACAACCATATATAATTCTATCAAGATATTGCATAAATAAACTTCCTAATACCATAAATATGCTTAATCTACCATAAATTCTACTAATTAAGCTTTAATTTCACCAAAAATCACTCACCTCAAACTCGGGTTACTATTCATCCGAATCTTAATTTCTGAAATCCTCCTCTTCTAGTCTTGATTGACTGAAATTGATGATGATAGAGGGCTTAAGGATCGATTTCTAACAAGAATTCGAAGTTGAATCGAAGAAATCGGAAGTTTTTGCATTAGGGAGAATTTTGGTTAAAGGAAAGGAAGAAATGGAGAAATTGATGAAATGTTGGAGAAGAAGAGAAGTGGCTGCAATGTATTGAGTTTTTGTTTTTTTTTTCAATATTGCCCTTGGACAAAAAATTAAATGTCTAATTCATCCCTTTTACTTAATTAGCTCTTATTTCCTCATGCCTCATATCCAATAACAACAATAACAATAAAAATAATTTCTATGATATTTTTAATACCATAGTAATTTATTATAAGCAAAATTTTGGAAATTTCGGTTCGTTACAATATTTACGTGAAACCATACCAAAACTTTGTCCTACAATAGATCCAAGAAATTGTAGTATGCGTGCCTACATCGTATGTTAAAAGCCAAAGGACCCACAACGCACCAAAATCCCACCACAAATCCAGGCGCAAGGCTCACATAGCAGTAGAAACAATCCACTGCTTCGATTTCGTTGCCATGATCTCCTCTACTTTTTGCATTGCTAGGGGGTGTTGCTTCTTTCTTTTTACAATCATTGGTAAGGGGAAGCCCATAAAGTTTGTTGCTGGTGAAACCAGATGGATCCATACTTTGTAGTTGAGTGCTCGTGGGAATTCGTCCTGATAAACTATTGTTGGACAAGTTCAAAGTGCTTAGAAAACTCATGTTAGACATGCTCTGAGGAATTTCACCAAACAAGCGGTTCTGAGATAAATCAATAGATTCTAATTTCTCCATGAAATCTATGTCCTTAGGAATTGTTCCTGTTAAAAAATTGTACGACAAATTCAAAGATTGCAATCCTGAGAGGTTTGTAATTCCTTTAGGGATCTCTCCAACAAAATTATTATTTGAAAGATCAAAGCTCTTTACAAAGTCAAGCGTAGTACTATATTCAACCATTTCCCCTTTTCTCACCATCGAGGAACTTCCCACATAACCTTGAAACATTTTAGATTTTCTATAGGAATAGACAGTCATTAAAGAATAGGAGGAGGAGGATGACATCCCCATCAAGTTACCATCACAAGTTAGTATGGTGCCATTGAGATTGTTATTAGCAAAATCCAGAATTCTTAGGTCAGTCAAGTTACAAAGCTCCTTAGGCATGTGGTCGCGAAACTTATTCCCCCGAATATTTAAAACCTTCAATTCTATTAGGAGTTCCGATGTCCATCTTGGAATTTCTCTGTTAAGCTCATTTTCACCCAAGTCAAGCACAGTTAAACATGTGCAATTTTGAAGCATTGATGGTATTTCACCGGTCAAACTATTGTTATGAAGGTTTAGCATCTGTAGTTCACTTAAGCTACCAATTGTTGTGGGAATGTTGCTACTAAAATTATTGTTGCTCAGTTCCATGAACAACAAAGATGTCCAATTCATCCAACAATTAACTGGCACCGCTCCATTTAGAAGATTATCTTTCAAAACTAGAGAGTTTGAATATATATCCATCGAACGACGCTTATTACACAAGAAGTTGTTTATCGATCCAGAAAAGAAATTGTGTGAAAGATCTATCCAACTAGGACTAGAAGACATGTAAGGTAATGCACCCACAAAGAAATTTGAACTCAAGTCAATGAAAGAGTCATGTGAAACATGAAGAGATAAATTATGAACCTTCCCATACATTTGGTTATGAGATAGATCCAATAGAAGTAGATTTGAAGAGAAGTTAAAGAACTAAGTTGGAAACGGGTTATGAATATTTGAGTAGGACAAGTCAAGCTCTTGCAAATGTTTCAAGTGATGAAACCAATGGGGAAATTGAGGCCCAACCTGATTGGATCTCAAAAATAGAATCTCTAAAAGTTGAAATGGAGGGACCCAATCAGGAATAACTTTCCAAATCAGATGATTTTCATATGCATAAAACTTGATCAAATTGTGTAGATTTTGAAAGTAAATTGAAGAAACTTCACCTTCCAACGAATTGAACGAAACGTCAAGCTCTACTAAGTTTTCAAGCCTACCTAAACTTGTTGGGATACTTCCATTCAACTTGTTGTAAGAAAGGTCTAAAAATTTCAAAGAGGCCATCTCTCCAAAATTTATTGGAAGTGGACCACTAATCGAATTTCTAGAAACATCAAGAGAAACAAGACTCGTAAACATGTTCAAGAGATTACTTAAATAGCCAGTAAACTGAGAATCAGACAAATCCAGTGACTCTAGTTTGTCTGAAACACAATCTGACAAAATTTGAATAAGCTCATTAATCTCTTGGTTTAGTTGGGTATCTGATAAATAAAGTGACCTCAAATTGCAAAGGTTTTTGAATGACACTGGAATTTGTCCTATAAATATGTTTGAGGACAAATCAAGGGTACTGAGGGAAGTGAGATTTCCAATGGAACTTAGATTTTGTCCTTCCAAATAAATTCCCCTAAGGTAAAGGTGCTCAAGCTGGGTAAACCCACAAAGCGAATCATTTAAGCCATAGAATTCGTTGAAGGACAAGTCAAGGACAGAAAGGGAAGAAAAGCTGACATTAGCAGTTTGACAAGTTTGAGGAATTTGAGTGAGTTGGCAATGTGACAAATGTAATTTTTGGAGGGAAGGCAATTTTCCTAAACTCTCCACCCAGTTAGAGGCTTTACTGAGGTCTACAAATGTGAAATCAAGAAACTTCAAAGATGAAAGTTTAGAAACCCAATCTAACTTGTTAACGTACATAGGTGGACTATTGGAGTTTGATTGAATAGAAAGATATTGCAAATTAGAGAGTTTTCCTACCTCATTAGGAATTTCTCCGAATAAGTAGCTGAAGGAGAAGTCAAGTGTATTGAGAGAAGTGAGGTTTCCCAGTGAACTTGGAATTTTTCCTTCAAACCCTGCTCTAGATAGATTAAGGTGTCTTAAACTTGACATGAATCCAAAAAATTTGGGGATGGACTTTCCAACAAAGTAATTTTCACTAAGAACAAGATACTCCAAGTGCTTCAGTGCTAGTAAAGATTCGCTGATATTACCACTTAGTAACATTGAATCATAAGCCAAGTCATAATTACCTTGAAGATGGAGCTTGACAACATGGCTAGTCAAGTAGTCGCAGTTTACTCCAAGCTACGAACAACAGTCTGCCTTGCGGTCCCATGATGCAAGCTTGTCTGAATCATCAATTAGACCTCTCTTAAATGCAAGAAGAGCTTCACTCTCGTGTTGATTGCATTCGGCATTTGAGAAGCTGGTGCTAATAAAAAGAATCGCAGGGATTAGAATTGGAATGGAAGCACTCAACATAATGATCATATAGTTCTATACCAAATTTTGAAGTGGAATGAATGTGATTACTGGCTAAAACTTATTAATTTATATACTAATTTATTTGTTTGTAGAAACTTGTGATATCAAACTGCCAAATAAATTTCATTTTATCACTAATACCTGTATGTGATTAAGACACACATACTGATAACAAGTTTAAAGAAATTTGAACTGCAAATGCATGTGTGTGTGGAGAGAAAAAGAAAAGTTGGGAGACTTCAACAAGTTGGCACTTGTAAGAACCTTGTTATCAGTGTTGTAAGACTCGGTCCCGCCATACTGGAAAAATCCGGCCCCAGTTATGAAAATGGGCCGGGTGACCCTAAAAACCCACTATATAGTGATCCGCCAATCACTCGTTTGACTGGCGGTCGTGTTGAGTGGTGTCCCTCATTATTGTGGGACCCACTGAATTATTTAATTAAAAAAGAAAAAGAAAATGGGCATGTCGGCAGAGTATTTTTTAAAAAAGTGTACAGTAAAATTACTGTGCATAATTCGGCCATACACGTTTTAAATCTCCTATAAATAGAGGAGGTTTTGCTCATTTTAAGATCAGAGCAGGAGAGGAAGAAAACACAGATAAAATATTATCTGTGTAGAGAAACTTAGGAAAAGGGTTCCAAAGAGTTGGGTAAGAGAGAAAATAGTGAGGTTTTGGGAAAGACTTGAGTGCCACTATTTTGTAATCTCTTGGTGTACCTACTATTATTTTATAGTGGAGAATTATTCGGAGTTTGTCCCGTGGTTTCTCCCTAATTTATTTGGGGTTTCCACGTAAAAATCTTTATGTCTTTTTTTATTCTACTGCTATTATTTTTCTCGTAATCTATTATTGGGCTTAACAAGTGGTATCAGAGCCGAAGGTTATTTTATAGTAGAATTCGTGGATATATTTTTCAAAATTAAATATACCACGACGACGAGAAAAATACGGCAAATCCGGTGGCGCAATCCGTTCAAAAAACCGTCGCAGATACGCAGTTTGAGTGAATAGTAAAATAGTAACTTGAATATAACTATTCATATTTGCTCATTTTATGAATAATATTATTTAAGTATACGGGAGGCATACTGCTACTATTGCAATATACAGTATTATTTGGGTATAAGGTACTATTCATATATACAACACTATTTACATGAATAGTAAAATTTTGCCATTTTTAAAGTTTTGACATGACGAATGACGGTGTAATAATCAAATTTACGGATACAAATTATTCAATATGGAAATCCAGAATGGAGGACTACCTCAATTGCAAAGATTTGTATGATCCAATTGAGGGTGACGACGCATAATCGAAGGATATGAAAGATCAACAGTGGATACAGTTGAAGAAGTAGACATTGGGTACAATACGCCAATGGATAGATGCTAGCCTGTACAATCACGTGAGGAACGAAATAGATCCCAAAGTTCTCTGGAAGAAGCTAGAGGATATGTACGAGGCTAAAAATGCTCAAGGAAAAGTGTTCATGATTCGCAAAGTCATGAACTTGAAACTGACAGAGGGACGATCAATCACACAACACTTGAACAACATTGAAGGATTCATAAGTGAGTTAGCAGTCACTAGTATGTCCTTGGATGATGAGATGCAAGCATGTCTTTTAATGGGAACTCTACCAGATAGCTGGGATACTCTTGTCGTATCATTGAGTAACTCAGCTCCAAATGGTGTGGTAACAATATCTATGGTAAAGAATAGCCTACTTAATGAAGAACTTCATAGAAGAGATGCTGCCAGTACCAGTGCGCAACCCCTTGTCATAGAAAATAGGGGTCGAAGCAAGAGTAGAGGTCCTGGGAATGGAAAATCGAAAGATAGATCCAAGTCCCGGGAGGTCATGCTACCACTGTAGAAAGCAGGGCCATCTCAAAAGGAACTGCCGTTTCTTTAAATAAGAGAATGCAAACCGAAGTCATGATAATGATAAAAATACATCTGCTACAGTCACAAAAGAAGATGGAGAGGTGGCTTTAGTATCTCATGATGCAGATTGTTGTCATGCTAGAGATGTAGATACCGAGAGGATTATAGATTCTGGTGCCTCGTACCACTGTGTTCCAAAAAAGAAATACTTCTCAACCTATAAAGCGGGCAATTTTGGTACTATTAAATTGGGAAATAATAGTGTCTCACAAATGGTTGGAATCAGCGATATCTGTTTAAGATAAGTGTTGGATGCACATTAACACTTAAAAATGTGCGACACATTCCAGATCTTCGGTTGAACTTGTTGTCTGTTAGTGTATTGGACAAGGAAGGTTATCACAATCATACATGCGATGGAAATTGGAAACCCACCAAAGGATCGTTGGTGGTGGCGAAAGGAAGATTGTGTTGCTCGCTATACAAAACGCACACAACAATATGTGCGAGTCAACTGAATATAGTTGGAGATGATGCTTCACCAAATTTGCGGCATAGGCGAATGACGCATGTTAGTGAGAAAGGGTTGAATATACTGACGAAGAAGTCCCTCATCCCATTAGCTAAAGGAAAAATTAACCCATGTGATCACTGTTTATTTGGGAAGCAACATCGAGTTTCATTTCAGAAAAGCTCTAGAAGGAGAAATAATAAGTTAGAGTTGGTACACTCTGACGTTTGTGGTCCCATGGATACAGAATCCATTAGGGGAAGAAGATACTTTCTTGTATTTCATAAGAATGATTTCATCGGTGAAAGATCTATAAGTGACGGTGTTATCGATATTACACCAGAGAGCATTCTATTAGATGATGCCATAGAAAGAAGAATGCGTTTATCATAATAAGATGGAGAAGAAAAGCCAGTTATGAGGGATCAAGATACGATTGTAGATGAAGATACGAATGAAGAGGGTATTGAGCAAGGGGAGCTAGAGAACCCCATTCTACTAAAAGAAGAACCTCAATTAAGGAGGTCAATCAGAGAATGCCAACCATCTACAAAATACTCTAGTTTTGATTATATTTTAATCACTGATGAGGGGGAGCTTGAAAGCTTCCAAGATGTACAACCTTGTAAAGATAAAGATTGTTGGATAAATGCCATGCAGGAGGAGATGAATTCTTTAAAGAAGAATGACACGTACGAGCTGGTGAAACTTCCTAAAGGGAAGAGAACACTCAAGAACAAATTGGTGTACAAGCTGAAGAAAGATGATGGAAACCTAGTGAGATTCAAAGCTCGATTGGTTGTCAAAGGCTTTACTCAAAAGAAAGGTATCGACTTTGAGCATGGGGATTTAGAAGAAGAAATTTATGTAGAACAACCAGAAGGTTTCAAGGTCAAGGGAAAGGAGGACATGGTTTGTCGCCTGAAGAAAAGTTTGTATGGGTTGAAACAAGCCCCGTGACAATGGTATGAAAAGTTTGATTCCTTCATGGTGAATCAAGGATACAAGAGGACAGAAGCTGATCCATGTGTATATGTCTAGAAATTCCCCGATGGAAAATTTATCATTCTTCTCTTATATGTTGATGATATGTTAATTGTTAGACCAGATGTCAAAATGATTAGTAAGTTGAAGTGTGATTTGTCTAAGGCGTTTGACATGTAGGATTTGGGACCGGCAAGGCGAATTCTCGGAATGGAGATTACTCGAGATCGAAGGTCCAACAGGCTATTGCTATCACAAGAAAAATATATTTAACGAGTACTAGAAAGATTCAATATGAAAAATGCTAAACCGTTTAGCACTCCACTTGTCGCTCATTTCAAGTTGAGTAAGAAATCCTACCCTTCAATAGAGAAAAATAAAGAACATATGTCAAATGTTCCATATTCTTCAGCGGTCGGCAGTTTGATATATGCAATGGTTTGTACGAGACTAGACATCACTCATGCAGTTGGAGTTATGAGTAGATTCCTGTCAAATCCCCAAAAGATACATTTGGAAGCAGTAAAATGGATCTTCAGATACCTGAGAGGAACTTCAAAGCTATGTTTAACTTTTGGAGTTGGAAAATCTGCACTTGTTGGTTACACAGATGCAGACATGGCTGGTGACCTTGATGAAAGAAAATCTACATAGGGTTATTTATTTACATTCTCAGGGGAGATATTTCATGGCATTCACGGTTACAAAAATGTGTTTCGTTATCAACAATCGAAGCAGAGTACGTTGCAGCAGCGGAAGCAGGAAAGGAATGCTTTGGTTAAAGTGATTCTTTACCAAATTGGGTGTGCAACAAGAAGAATACGTAGCTTATAGTGACAGTCAAAGTGCATTAGACTTGATCAGGAATACTATATACCATGCACGAACAAAACATATTAATGTAAGGTATCATTGGCTTAGACATACCATCGAATAAAAAGAGTTTAAGTTGCAGAAGATTCATACAGACAATAATGCTGCTAATATGCTGACAAAGGCCATTCCAAAAGAAAAGTTTGACCAGTGCATTGAAGCAACCAGGATATAGAGTCCCACAATGTAGTCGGGAGGGGGAGATTTATTGAGTGGTGTCCCTCATTATTGTGAGACCCACTGAATTAATTAATTAAAAAAAGAAAAAGGGGCATGTCGGCAGAGTATTTTTTCAAAAAGTGCACAGTAAAATTACTGTGCACAATTCGGCCATACGCGTTTTAAATCTCCTATAAATAGAGGAGGTTTTGCTCATTTTAAGAGCAGAGCAGGAGAGGAAGAAAACACAGATAAAATATTATCTGTGTAGAGAAACTTAGGAAAAGTGTTCTTAAGGGTTGGGTAAGAGAAAAAACAGTGAGGTTTTAGGAAACACTTGAGTGCCACTATTTTGGAATCTCTTGGTGTTCCTACTATTATTTTATGGTGGAGAATTATTCGGAGTTTGTCCCGTGGTTTCTCCCTAATTTATTTGGGGATTCCACGTAAAAATCTTTGTGTCTTTTTTATTCTACTGCTATTATTTTTCTCGTAATCTATTATTGGGCCTAACAAGTCAGACCGATGACCCAACATTCTTGTTTAAATAAAAACATATTAAATCATAGTTTTTAAAATTTAGCTGATAAAAAGTTACGTGAATTTAATTTAAATGTGTCTCTTGCTCTTTTATCTTCATTTTCTTCCATTTTAATTCGATAAATTTATGTCATAACCATATAATCTTTATTGGAACAAATATACCAAGTACATTGGCTGTTACACATAAACTTCATCGAACCTTTAATTCGGGTCTAGGGAGTCGGCCAGGGTTCTCTCTTGAACCCTAGACGTCTAGACAATCGGCAACTAGTTTTCTCCGGCGTTTGGCGATGTTTCCACTAGCGCCAGGTAGGTTAAATCCCTCAATAGCAGACCTAGTGATTGTGGCTAGGGTTTTGTTTTAAACAGCGTTTGGCCGGGTTTCAACAAGTCGGCGACTAGGCGGCGCCCCGATCCCACCGGCTTTTGTTTTCTCATTTGATTTTCGGCGTCAGGGTTTCATTGGCATCCGATCGATTTGTTCTCACAGCTGCAGACCTTCCGGCTAGGGTTCTATTTTTCTCTAGCGTTTGGCTGAGCTTCAACAATATGGCGTCTAGGCGACTAGGCGGCGCCCTGATTCTGCCGGCGTTTTGCCAAGTAGGGTTCTGTTTGGATGGCCGACTAGGGATCGATGCTCGACAGCTCTTCGGAGGGTCCATCCCTCCTCTACCGGCTATTTTGTCGGCTATTTTTCAACAAAGACGATCGCATCTCCTCCTTTGATGCACTAAGGTGCGGGTGGCTTTGGCTAATTTCTAGTCGTATACTTGTCCTATGGCATCTCACCATTTGCTCAGGGTGGTGCCTTTTTCAGGCAGTAGTTATTGCGAGTTTAACAGCTTGATCTTCAGAATGGTTGTTTTCTTGGTCTGCTGCGGTTCTCCTTGGAATGTGTTTGTTTATCGGTTTGGATCTCGTCCGAATTGATGGTTAGATGTTTTGATGTCATGGTCTTGCACGACCTCACATCCGTTAGGTCTAATCATCTCAACCTTCTCGCAAGGATTGATTATGGTGTATCACGGGGAACTTATTCCCGCAACTCATTTTGCTAAGGATCTTTAGATCTTTAGGATTCATTATGTTGTGATTGAGACTTTTAGTCTATTATTTTTTCACTAGGTTGCAAAATTTTTTTGTAACATCCCTGTGATGCTTTTTGTTTGTTGCTTTTTCTTTTCTTTAATAAATGGAGCCGGCTTTCTGCCGGGTTCAACCTTTAAATAAAAAAATATAATCTTTATTGTTATATTTATATATAATCAACAATTTTAATACCTTTTTTTATTTTAAACATCCATTATATGTATATTTGTTGTATTCTTTATTTTCCTTTTTGTATTTTTTTACTTTTTAATCTCGTAATCTATGTAGCACGAAAATGGGAAAGGAAATGTTTCCGATTTTTGGAAAAGCTCACTGGAAAAGCAAAAAATAACCCGATTTCAAGTTTTCTAGAGGGAAACGGAAACAGAAAATATTAGTGTCTAGGAGTTTCCGTATTTCATAGCTCACAATAAATTAACATTATTTATTTAGTTTTTTTTAAGTATAAAATACTTTATTTATTTTTCAATATGAAATGATTAGTTTCCTAATTAATTAATAATGAAAATTAGTCATGTGTAAATATCAAAATTCAAGCAAGTATTTTTACACTAATTTTAGTCTTAAATTTAGTACAAGATAATAATTTATTGTTTGCTATATCATATTTTAATATTCTTATATATTAAAAAGTATATATTTTTAATATATTTATTTTAAATGATTGAACCTCGAGTGATCCTTACACCCTTATCCTTAACCTTCACTGATTTAAGATCAAGCCGGGTCTGACAACCATGCTTGTTATAAATGTAGGTTTTAACTACTGTCAATTCGTCTTCGGATGGGCCTTCTTGCAGCCTAATTAAGTTCATTTGCAATTTTTCCATGTGCCAAAGACTTGACTTCGAAGTCTTGGCATTGAATTGATGTGAGAGAGTACATCCAGGTTTTGGCACTAAGTCAAGGTCTTTGCAATGAGTTGGTTAGTCTTTGTTTTTGTACGCATAGTCTTCCACACGAGGGCCCCAATATGATGTCTAAGTAACCCATTGAAATTTCTATTACAGGCGTTCAAAAATAAAATTTAAAGTTTATTTCTTGCTTTTTTTTACGTTGTTAACCCATTTATATATAATTTATCCCTTCTCCTTGCTATTCAGTATTGGGTCATATTTTTTTTGGACTATAATTTAATACAGTTCAATTTAATTCAGGCCACTTCAGTTCAGTTCAGACTTGATGTAGTTGAGAGGGCATTAACCTACTTGGAGAAGATTGATCGTCAATATAGGTGAATTTTTAAGTTTTAAATTTTGGTGAATTCTTGCCTTATTTTCATCAGAATCGGTCCCGTGAATAATAATCACAGCTATGCGGTGTGCTACGTCATTTTTTGGCCAAATAATATCGTTTAGGCCCTCAATTTTATATTTTTCTATTTTAAGGACTAAATTGCATTTTCTTAAAACTTTGTGTGCTTATTTTTTTGTTTTGCCGTTTTACACATGGCTACCCTAGAATATAAATAAGCGTGTAACACCTTCAATTAGCAGTTTTTGCAGTCATAAGAATTCAGATTACAACTTTTGCAATTTCTCTTAGTTTTTGCGATTTCTGAGAGTTTTGTGAAGAGTCGATCGTTGTTAATTTTGCAATTTCTTCAATTTTAGACTATAAACCAAATTTTGTTGATATTCTACTGCATCAGTTTGGTATCAGAGCCTAACTGTGATCGAAGGATGCCGCCAAAGAGAGAGCGAAGTGTCGCTGAGATTGCAGAAGAGGAGGAGACCCAACGGATTACTGCGATTGTCGACCGTCAATTGGAAGCAAGGTTTAATAATCTCATTGGTCAGTTGAGAGATCAATTAACCGATCAGTTTCGGGATGTGTTGAACGAAGAAGAAAAGAATCAAAATTTTAGGAGGAGGAACGGTCCGAATCCAAACCGCGATAGTGATGATGAATCTGAAAACACTTATGGTAGGCATAATCGGAATCGAGAAACAGAGGATAGGCATTGGGAAGCGGGAATGTGAACGGACGTCCTAGAATTCCGAGGGACCCTTCAACGTGAAGAGTTCCTTGATTGGCTAGCCGCAGTAGAGGAGATCTTTGAATTTAAGGGAGTTCCAAAAGACAGGCAGGTATCTCTAGTGGCAACTAGATTACGAGATCAGGCGATGGCGTGGTGGCAACAGTTGAAAAATACCATAGCGCGAATGGGAAAATAAAAAATTATTACTTGGGAGAAAATGAAGAAGCAGTTGAGGGCGAATTTTCTTCCTCATAACTTTCAGCGCTTGATGTACCAACGACTGCAGAATTTGAAGTAAGGTAATCGATTTGTCGATGATTACACTATGGATTTTTATCAACTTGTGGCAAGGAATGATCTCTTTGAGTCAGAGGAGCAATTGGTGTCAAGGTTTATTGGAGGGCTACGAGAACAAATCCGAGATGCAGTTAATGATTTTGATCCTCTCTCGATTTCAAAAGCACATCAGAGGGCGTCGAGGATGGAGAGAAAGGGTTGAACTTCTGCTGGAAGTTTTTTCAGAGGTAGCGAAGGCGGATGTAGTGGTGGAGTGAATGTTAGGGCTATTAACTCTCCTAGTGGTAGCGGCACTACAACTAATAGGGCAACCACTCAAGCTGTAAATTCTTCAGCAGCTCAGGGTCATAGCACTATCAAGTGTTTTAAATGTGGAGAGACAGGTCATAGGCAATTTGAGTGTAAGGCAGCAGGAAAGCGAGTAATGGTTATAGAGTCTAGAGTTTCAAATGATTTTCATGTTGATGAAGAGGGGCATGATGTTGAGGAAGAGGTGGATGAGGAGATAATTGTTGAAGGAGACGTGGGTACCGCACTCGTGGTTAGGCGATCTTGCCTTACCCCTTGCACTACTGAGGAACACTGGTTGAGGAATAACATATTCCAGTCCACTTGTACTATCAAGGGTAAGGTCTATAAGTTCATGATCGATGCTGGCAGTTGTGCGAATATTATCTCTTTAGTGGCAGTCAGAAAATTGGAGTTGCCAATGGAGAAACATCCTAATCCTTATAAACTAGCTTGGTTAAAGCCTGGCGGGGAAGTTACAGTGAATAAGAGAGTGCTAGTGTCTTTCTCTATAGGGGAGAAGTATAAGGATGAGGGGTGGTGTGATGTAGTTGATATGGATGCTTGCCAACTGTTTTTGGGGAGACCATGGCAGTATGATAGGGGAGTTAACCACGATGGGGTTGCTAATTCTTATAGCTTCCTATTTAAGGGTAAGAAGATAATTTTACTCCCAAAAAAGGAGGAGAGAAAGAGCGGGATTAATATGTTGACGCACAGGCAATTTAAGGAGGAGTTGAAGCAAACTGATGTAGTATATGCGGTGTTGGGTCGTGTAATGAGTGAGACGATTGATAAGGTTCCCAAATTGTCCAAACCATTGTTGAATGAATTCCGAGATGTCTTTCCAGCAGATTTACTAAACGAGTTGCCACCTATGCGGGATATTCAACATCAGATTGATCTTGTGCTAACCTCACTATCGTATGAGTCCGTCAGAACGTGAGGAGTTGCGGAGACAGGTTGAAGAGTTGATAGCTAAGGGATATGTTAGAGAGAGCTTGAGTCCTTATGCAGTGCCAGCCTTACTTATTCCAAAGAAGGATGGTACTTGGATAATGTTCGTAGACAGCAGAGCTATTAATAAAATCACAGTCAGGTATCGCTTTCCTATTCCTCGCTTGGATGATCTATTAGACCAACTTAGTGGAGCTACGGTGTTCACTAAAATTGATTTAAAAAGTGGATACCATCAGATTCGTATTAAACCCGGGGATGAGTGGAAAATAACTTTTAAGACTAGGAAGGGATTATATGAATGGTTAGTTATGCCTTTTAGATTGTCTAATTCCCCTAGTACTTTTATACGGATTATGAATCAGGTTTTGAGACCCTTCATAGGTCATTATGTTGTTGTGTATTTTGATGATATCTTGATTTATAGTGCTGACCATGATTTGCATTTGAGGCATTTAAGCAAAGTGGTTGTTGTTTTAAGGAGGGAGAAGATGTATACTGCTGTTAAGAAATGTGTTTTTATGACCCCAAGCATGCTTTTTCTAGGTTATAAAATTTCAGATATGGGATTGATGGTAGATGAGACAAAAGTAGAGGCAGTTTGTACATGGCCAAGGCCTAGTTCGATTACTGATGTTCGTAGTTTTCACGGGTTGGCATCTTTTTATCGAAGATTCATTCCCCATTTCAGCAGTATCATGGCTCATATCACCAATTGTATGAAGAAAAATGGACAGTTTGAGTGGTTGAATGAGGGAGAAAAGGCTTTCCAGGAGATCAAATTTCGGTTGACATCTGCGCCGATACTTGTTCTACAAGATTTTCAGCAACCTTTTAAGTTGCATTGTGATGCCTCCAAAATAGGAGTGGGAGTAGTTTTAAGCCAGAATGGGAGACCAGTAGCTTACTTCAGTGAAAAGCTCTCGGGAGCAAAAGTGAGATATAGTACTTATAATGTGGAATTTTATGCTATTGTGCAGGCTGTGAAGCATTGACGCCATTATTTGTTTCAAAGGGAATTTGTATTGTATACCGATCATGAGGCCTTGAAGCATTTACATGGACAAGATAAAGTCTCTGCTCGACATGCCTCATGGGTTGCTTTCCTTCTAGAATTCACTTTTGTTGTTAAACATAAAGCTGGTGTTACAAATAAAGTTGCAGATGCACTTAGTAGAAGGCGCAACTTGATGAATCGGTTGTCTATGGAGGTACCTAGCTTTGAAAATATATGTGATCTTTATTCTACTGACCCATATTTTGCTGCTGTATTGAGGCGCATTGAGATAGGGGAGAAGGCAGAGTTTGCACTATCAGATGGGTTTCTTTTCAGAGGGAACCAATTATGCATACCAGATTGTAGTTTGCGGCTTCTTATCATTCAGGAATTACACGGGGAAGGTCACGTTGGTCGAGATAGGACACTATAGTTGGTGCAGACTTATTACTTTTGGCCAACACTTCGAAAAGAGGTTGATAAATTCGTACAATGTTGTCGAATTTGCCAAGTGTCCAAAGGAGCAGCTACTAACACAGGCTTGTACATGTCACTTCCGGTTCCTTCAGGCCCTTGGGAGGATGTTAGTATGGATTTTGTTCTTGGGTTACCTTGTACACAATGGGGAAATGATTCAATTTTTGTGGTTGTAGACCATTTTTCTAAGATGGTGCATTTTATCCCATCCAAGAAGACAACAGATGTTGTTAAGGTTGCACAGTTGTATTTTCGAGAGGTTTTCAAACTTCATGGTTTGCCAAAATCTATTGTGTCAGATAGAGACACACATTTTCTTAGTCACTTTTGGCACACATTATGGAAGATGGTAAATACTCGGCTGAACTTTAGTAGTGCATATCACCCTCAAACAGACGGGCAGACAGAGGGAGTCACCCGTTCGTTAGGAAATCTGCTTCGTAGTTTAGTCGGTGAAAATTTGAAGAGTTGGGATTTGAAGTTAAGTCAGGCTGAATTTGCACAACCATGCGGTGAACCGCAACACCGGTTATAGTCCTTTCGCAATTATCTATTCAGCATTGCCTCGTGGTCCCTTAGATCTCTTACCCCTTCCAACCAAGGGTCGTCAAAATGGCACAGCCGAGTCCTTTGTGGAGAGTTTGAAAAGTGTTCATGATGCTGTGCAAGAGAACTTGCAGCATTCCAGCAACAAGTATAAGGAAACTGCTGATAAGAAACGTCGGCATGTGGAGTTTGAAGTAAGGGATTTTGTTTGGGCTGTTCTTACTAAAGATCGGTTCTCGGTGGGGGATTATAACAAACTGTCTGCAAAGAAGATCGGTCCGGTGGAGATTACTAAGAAATTCAATCCTAATGCCTACCTTTGAAACTGCATAGTCATATTCGCACTTCTGACGTGTTCATTCATCTTGTGCGGTACTCTAGGGATTCTTCTGATGATGACAATTTGAGGGCGAATTCTGTCCACCCCGCAGAGAATGATATAGTTGAGAGGGCATTAACCTACTTGGAGAAGGTTGATCGTCAATATGGGTGAATTTTCAAGTTTTGGATTTTGGTGAATTCTTGCCTTATTTTCAACAGAATTGGTCCCGTGAATAATAATTACAGCTATGCAGTGCGCTACGTCATTTTTTGGCCAAATAATGTCGTTTACGCGCTCAATTTTATGTTTTTTATTCTAGGGACTAAATTGCATTTTCTTAAAACTTTGTGTGCTTTTTTTTTTGTTTTGCCATTTTGCACATGGCTGCCCTAAACTATAAATAAGCGTGTAACACCTTCAATTGGCAGTTTTTGCCATCATAAGAATTCAGATTACAACTTTTGTAATTTCTCTTAGTTTTTGAGATTTCTGAGAGTTTTGTGAAGAGTCGATCGTTGTTGATTTTGCGATTTCTTCAATTTTCGACTATAAACCAAATTTTGTTGATATTCTGCTGCGTCACTTTAGCTCAGTTCGGTTTATAAGTTCTGTCCAGTTCAGTGCAGCTTACTTAAGTTCAGTTCAGTTCAGCCAATTTTAGTTCAGTTCAGCTTACTTAAGTTCAGTTAAGTTTGGCAACTTCAGTTCAGATCAGTTCAATTTAGTTCAGTTAAGTTCAGCTTTCAGAAGTTGAAAAGAACATGATCTTACTCTCTCAATTTTTTTTTTGTATTTTTTTGTTATCAAATGGTGTAGCTGAAGTGGCCGTATATATAAGTTGTAAGTCTGCTTATTCTTTTTCTTATTTTGTTAACATTGCTTCATATTTAGTTGTGATTATAAGATCTAATTAGCATTAAAATGTATTAAATATGCCCTACAGAAACAATTCCACGAAGGTTCTGCTGAAATATTCATGATGGAAGTGCTACTAATAATTTACTTTGTTTTGTCCTTCTTTCCTTAGTTTAGCATAATCCAGTTGACCAGCAATAGTTTTTCCCTAATTCACAGTTTTAGAACTGGAAAGAACACGTGATCTTTCAAGGATTTGGCTACATGTAGTAGATATGGATGCATTCTTTATGTGCTACTGCTGAAACAATAACTAATCCAAAATTGAAGGGCAAGCCAATGGTTGTTTGTAGCATGTCTATGATATCCACTGCCAATTTAGAGGTTTGAAATCACTTTGTAATTTTCGAGTAGAAAAGTTAGTGAACATTTAAGTGATCGTGGTTAGTGGAATGATACATTTCATGGTTTTGAAAACCGGACCGGACCGGCCGGTCGGACCGGGTTCGACCGGAACCGGTGCTTGGTCCGGTCCGGTTTGATTGGATTCTTATATAATCAACAATCGGTCAACGACCGGTTGAATCGGTCGGTTCGATCGGAAATCAGCCGGTTCAACCGATAATCGGTTTCCGGTTCTCTTAAATAATGTTTTTTTAAAAATTGTTAGTGGTGTAAATTGAACACAAAACCTCCAACATATGTTTCAATACGTGCTCTACCAACTGAGCTACCACACACAAGTAGTAACATTTTCTCCTTATATACTTTTATGTTATATATTGTTAATTTTTAAATTGTTTTAATAATATTTTATCGTAAAAAAACCCGTAATAAATATTCTTTTATTTCATATACTACACGTTTTATTAAATTTAAAATATTTCTTTCAATAACAGCTTTAAATATTTTTATAACGAAATAACATATAAATTTTTTAAATAACGTTACTCTAAGTTTTTTGATTAAATTTATATTAAATGGATATATAATTTTTTTATTTTACATATTGTGTATAAATTTTAATTCTTTTAATGCGTAATTTTTATATATCATAAGTCAAATTTATTAACTTTTTTTATCCAATCTATATAATATAGAATTCGGTTTGAATTCTTTCATTAGATTATATTAGTTATCATAAAATCCGGTTCGACCACCAATTTAATCCGGTTGAACCTTAAATCCATAAACCACTGCCTTCACCAATTGAGGGACCGATCCAATTCTGAAAACCATGATACATTTAGAGAATTATTTATAATTTTACAATACGGTAGGCATGGAAATTCGGGGTTCAGGCTCACTTCCCGTAAACTATGTCCAAGGTAATTTTCATTCCAACAGATTTCAATGAGTATACTCATTACAGTGATTTAATTTTGTTCTAATTTTTTTTCTTGGTTCATATTTGGTTGTAAAACAGTGTTCAAAACCTTTGACATTTATGTACTTTTTAGTTTTCCAAATATATGATCCCCTTATCTTTTTTTTAAAACCCTCCAGGAGAACGTGTGTCCCTCCGAAAAGAAAAAGGTTGGGACAGGTGAAAATTTTGGGGCGAACATTCCAACTAGGTTGGCACTTTCGCTTACCTATAAAACACCTACTCCTTTTTTATTAATATTAAAGAAAAAACCAGATGACAAAAGGAGCGTTATATGAACCAAAACAGACTTCGACCAGAAAAAATTCCCTCTGAGAATAAAAGAAAGAAATTACATAAAACGATAGTTTATCTACCCTCGCAGGTCATGGAGAAAAACTTATAGCAGAAAGATGGAGCCGTTGACCATCATGGAGGGCCAATGCATCAGCAAAACGATTTCCTTCCCTGAATATATGAGTAACTACAACATTCATCTTACTCAAAAGTCTGCAACATCTAACCCAATCCACTTGAACATTCCAAGGGACCAATGTTATCCGCGAAAGCAGTAGCAAAACTACGTAGGAGGAGTCGCATTCAATCCAAATATGTGACCAGTTTCGTTGGACAGCTGTATCATCCATGAGAATTACTGCTCTAAGAAAAGGTGTTCTCTAATGGAGCCGTGAAACAATGCAAAACCACACCATTCTCATCCCTGAAAACCGCCCCACATCCCGACGGTCCCGGAGCCCCAACCGAAGAATGCATCTGTATTAACTTTGATCCAGCTAGGGGGAGGTGGCGCCCATTGAACCGGAATAATTCTCGGAGCTCTATCAATGCGCGGTTGCAAGCGTAGGTTCGTTAAAATTTTTCTCTCCACCACCGAATTCCATACCGTGCCAAAGCCTAGAAGATCAGTGCATCTTAACGTTGCCCAAAGAAGATGTAAAGAGCGATGGATGTTTGGGCGAATATTGTCAAAAATGGAGGGATTCCTTGCATTCCATAGAAGCCAAATCACGTTCACAACTCTAGTTCACCAAAGCACTTGAATTTGCGTACTAAAACGATGAATGAAAGCCGAGGTGACAAGCCATATGAGGTCTGAAGATAGATCTAAAGAGCGACCAAATAAAGATGCATGGGCTGTCCATAAAATGTTTAGCAAAGGAGTAGCAAACAAAGAGGTGGGTTATGTCCTCATAATTTTCCGAACAGAGCGAGCACATCGAGATGGTATTAATCCCTCTTTTCTATAAAACATCATGTGTGGATATCCTTGCAGAGAGTTCTTTCCAGCAGGTGATGGAAAAGGAGGAGGAGATGGAGCTGTGCCAAATATTAGACATGATGAAGCATCTAGGTAGCTGAGGTTGCAACCATCTGTAGAATAATTTAACAGTAAAAACACCATTACTAGCCGGCCTCCATACACAAATATCTGAATCAGTTCCTGTGATAGACACATTATTTATTTGTCCCAGAATTTCAGGTGGTAATGGCGGTAAATCAGCCCACCCCTCATGCATTAAAAAATTTCCAACAGTATCAAACAACTATAATTTTACGTCCAAAGGGAGCTCCAGTTGCACCGCCACAGTCGGGTTAAGTCAATTGGAGTTTCGTAAATATAAATTAGAGGACGGACCTATGAACCATGCAACATGATCACGTAAAGTTTGAAGGGGTGATGAATGGAATTCCATACGCTGGAGATTGTTAGCCAGCCATAATCAACTCCATTTTACCCAAATCTTTGCCGCAATAAATCAAAACATAAGCTTTTTGAGGAGAGCAGCCCCCAGGAAAATTTAGCAAGCAAGGAGTAATTTATATCCTGAATATTCTTCAAACCGAGTTCCCCATAACTCTTAGGCTATAAACAAACTTTCCAGGAAGCCGTGACCAACTTCCGCTTATCAATTGAACCAGTCCAAATGAAATTTCTAGCTGTTGGATATGATGTTTGCCACTAAAGCAATTAGGGCGATATATCTTAATTGTGTAATAGTACGAATATTTTGTTTAAATAAAGGCATTTAATCTGTTGTCTATATCGATGTGTTTACAAGCATATTATAGCTGGTTAAAATATATTCATTGATGTATGTATATAAAAGTCCTTGACGTATTAGAGCATGAAGTCAGAGAAATTATAGTTGGAATATATTTAGTGAGACCTACTTCATATGCAATTATGATTACGTCTAAACTATCCATAGTCATAGTTTTATCAAGAAAGGATATTGATGAAGCGGAAAGACTAGCATGTGGTCAACTTTCTTGGAAAGGGTCCAAGCAGTCAACCTCCTAAGGATTGAAGGTGGTGCCTCAAGTTTGACACATGGATATATCTGGGAGATATAGTGGAGACCGCAGTAAGATAAACACTTGGTATATATCAATGTGTTAGTGTTTATCTTCATGCAATAAACTTTGTGAATATCCTCACACTTGAGATCTTAGTTACCTTGTGTGGTACTATTTCTATACTTTGGGTCATTCCTACACACTCATTAATTTAGGGTGTTACGGGTGATTATGGGTATAGTGACGACATCACGTTGGTAAGCTGAGTAGTCGGAAAGAATCCATCGCTCCGGATATATTAAGGAGTTGTACCTGGCCACTTGTTGAAGTGATGATTCCTATAAACCTCTGATCAAAGTATGTGTTTGATAGAAATAGTTTCTAGTCAAACACACTATGGTAAAAGGTAATATACATCGATAACAAGTTAATAACTGGGATAGCTTGAAGCAACCTTGCTATTAATGGGTTAACACTTTAGCCGAACCCTATAAACCAGATGGTACTAATATTAAAGAATGGAAGGAGTTCACTGCACTGGATAACTGTTAATTTAACTGGGATTAAGTCATAAGCATAAATGACGTTCTCAATAATGGGGGGCGGTAGACCCTTGCTAGAGGCGTACTACAGTCGCTTAAGGTAATCGAGTTCTATTCATGGTCTAGAACCTCGAGCCAATGGTTTCATTAGAACAAGGGTTGATTAAGCCTTAACAGCTCAGTACTTCGGGATCTTATAAGGTCACACACTTTGGACCTTCATCGGACTAAGTAAAGAACTAATAGATTTATTCTATTATGAAAATATAATATATTAATTATTGGATTATTATTTAATTGGTTAAAGATGATTAGATCATTTTGGATAGACCAGGGAATTTATTTTTGACAGCTAACTAATTTATTAGGGTCGGAAAATAAATATTTATTTGAAAGGGATTAAAAGGGAATTTTTCTTAGGCGAGGTAAACCAAAAAGTAAGAAATATATTTTGTACAGGTTTGGTTGCACGGAGTACACCAAAAGGTGCGCAAACACTGTTGGGCAGTGTTCGCGGCAGCCCATGAAAATAGGCTGCACAAAGGCAGACCATGAGGGGCACTGCGAGTTGGGCTCACAGCATGGGTTGCGTGGCCTGGCTTGCCTTGCATCACACAGCGTGCCCTGCATGCTATGTGCGTGTGGGTGAGCACGCGGATCCTTTGGATCCACGTAGCTGACCCATGTGGGATAGGGTTTTGCACCCTATCCCACATTAGTTTTTGGGGAGCAATATTTTCCTCCCCAAGCCTATAAATAGTCTTTCCCTCACTCCTTTCGACTTGCACCATCAGCTCAAACTAAATCCTAAGTTAAGCTTCGCAAAGATTAATCTCTCGGGTAATTGAGTAAGTTCTTTTTTAGGAGCCGGAATTTATTCGAGCACCTCTAGTCTATATTTTCGGGTGGGGCTTCTGGAGTGGTCTAGCAACTACTCGAGGCTCCTTAGTTCTTCTTCTCGGGAGGTTTGCGTTGGTGGGGTTCATGTGGATACTCATAGAGGCTATCCTACGCTTGGAGGCTTGTGTAAGGAGGTTCTGCTAAAGCACGCTTCAACTAGTAAGTTTTTTTTCTTTCTCTTTTAATTATTATGTCTTTTTCTTTAAGCATTTTTAGACTTAATAATTATGCTTAGGTTGTTTTGCATGCTTAGTTTATTTTATGCTTAGGTCGTTGCTTAGAGTTATAACATGCTTAGGTTATAGCTTAGGGTTATAACATGCTTAGGTTATAGCTTAGAGTTATAACATGCTTATTAGGATGTAATTTAGGATTATGGTATGCCTAGCCCTTTGCATGCTAACTTAGGTAGAGAATTATTTAGTTAAGGCTTTATTTAATTTATATGCATCTATTATGAGTTCCTGGGGACACGGACAAAATTTTGAATTTCCGCCATGCCTGTTATGCATGTTCAATTTGAATGTTAGTTACCAATAGTAGTATCAGAGCCTGCCTATTTAGTGCATAATTAAGTTAGAAACGAACTAAATATTATTTTCTATTTGAAATGACTATTGTTTATTTAATTGTTTGGAACAATATATATGAACTTGTGCTTTTCATTCCAAGGTTAGAAAATGGCTGTGAATAATTTTGAATAAGCCTGCTCAACTTACTCAAATTATACAAGTTTCACTAATTTATTTAAATTACATGGGTTATAGAGGCTTCCAATTTAAATGAATTGGAAGAACAAAATTTATCAGTTCAAGAGAATCCATTGGTCTTCAAGTTTGTGCCCATATTTGTTCTGGCTAAGGATTGGACTTGGTGTCTACTCACTTGAAGGGCACCTCTCCTACCTAGGAACCTATATCGATGCAACTTGAATTGACCAATCGGGGATTAAATATGGACTAATTTATTTCTAGTATATAAGATAGTGTTTATATATGTTTCTATAACAAAGTAAAAATTAAATTAATTGAATAAAAGCTTAAAGGAAATGTAATATAAATATAACAAATAAAAGTGTTAATTATTTCGTATATAATCTAGGTTGATGGAAAAATTATAACAAAGAGCTTGAACCCACCTAAGGTTGGACCTTATAAATTAATTCTAAAATTCCCTGAATTAATATAAGTTATTATAAATATGTCCATCTGATAAAATCCTAGATTGGGTGCGACGTTTAACACCAATGAAATCCTAAAGTAAATATATTAAGGCAAGTTATAGTCTTCCTTACTCAAATTTATAATACGATTTCTTTGGGCTATCAAAGTGTTGTGCAAAGCGTTCCTTCTAGTCCACATTGATAGGTTGTAAAGTTTGGGATAGAGTCTGCCTTAACGGAAGTGGTAGTCCACCATAAAATTAGGGGCTAGGCCCAGATCTGAGTCATATTCTAGGAGATGCTAATATAAGAGCACACGTCCCTTAGGATTAGGGAACTTGAATGAATTAGCAATTGCATACGATGCAAATGGAATGGGATTCCAACCATAACTTACTATTGGGACTTGACTGATAAAATTGGGGATTATAATAGACTAGTTATAGATGCTACCTACTAGGAAATTTAGTTGGGCTAAAATTCCCAAATTCAATGGAATGGGCTATTGTAAATTTCGAAGAAAACAGTAGTACAAATGTATTTAATTAAAAGTCCTTATATTAAATGCATGTACTTAAAGTAATATCTAAACTCTTTTTCTTTTCTTATATCTTAGGTTGAAAATGACTTCCAACATTAATCTTCGTATGTTACTTGACACCAAATTGAATGGCTTGAACTTTTTTGATTGGTTTCGAGCTGTGAGAATAATTCTCAGATTCGAGGGAATTGCCTATGTTCTAAGTGAAATTTTCCCTAATGAACCTGATGTTAAGGATCATGTGGAACATGAGGCCTGGTTGAAGCATAGGAAAGATCGTGAGACTGCCATATGTATCATGTTGGGGTCCATGAATTCTGAGCTTTAGAAACAACATAAGATTAGAGGACATGGTTCTCCATCTTGAAGAGCTCTTTTCAAAGCAGGAAAGGACAGAGAGGTATAAGACCTTCCAAGCTCCTTTGCGAAACCAAGATGCAGGCTGGCACCTCTGCCTCTCAGCATGTAGTGAAGCTCTTAGGATACCTTGAGAAGCTGAATCGATTAGGATTCAAGATGAATCATGACTTGAGCATTGACCTTGTGTTGATGTCCTTGATAGATAGTTACTCAGGCTTCATGACTAACTATTACATGAACAAGATTAATTCTACTATCCTTGAATTAATCAACATACTGAAAATAGTAGAACCTCAGACCGAGAAGGATCAGAAACCACTATTGTTTATTGGGAAAGGCAAGGCTTCTAAGAAAAAAAGTAGCCACTAGGTGCCAAGAAAAGAATCAGAAAGAAGAAGATAGAAAATAAGACATCTAAGTATGTCTGCTTCCAATGTGGGAAACCAGAACATTGGAAGAGAGATTGTAAAGCTCCTGCTTCTAAACATTTAAAGAAGAAGGATGTAGAGGAATCTACTTCAGGTATGTTTGTAATTGAAAGCTATGCTACTTTTCCTCATGAATCCACTTAGGTATTAGATACTGGTTGTGGTTCTCATATCTGTACTTCTGTGTAGGGACTAAGGAATAATAGAAGACTTGCAAAAGGGGAGATAGACCTTCGTGTGGGAAATGGAACTAGAGTTACTGCATTAGCCGTAGGAAGCTTCAATCTTATTTTGCCAAGTGGACTTGTTTTTATTTTGAATAATTATTACTAAATTCCAACTGTTACTAAGAATATTGTATCTGTTGTGTGTTTAGCAACAGAAGGATTTGAAATTTTAGTTTCGAATAATAATTGTCAGATTCATTTGAATAATGTTCTTTATGGTTATGGAATGTTCAATTGTGGCATTTATGTTCTTGATACTAAAATAGAAGTTTTTAATATAAACAATATGAAGAAATTTAAATTAGATAATGAGAATTCCTTCTACTTATGGCATTGTCGTTTAGGCCACATAAACAAAGATTGCTTAACCAAGTTGCATAAACGTGGAGACTTGGGCCTAATAGACTTGGAGTCTTATAGTGATTGCGAACCTTGTTTAAGAGGAAAAATGACAAAGTTACCCTTTAAAGGAAAGGGTAAATGGGCCACGAGTACATTGGAACTTATACATGCTGATGTGTGTGGTCCAATGAGTGTTCAGGCACTAGGAGGATACTCCTACTTTATAACCTTTATTGATGATTATTCACTATACGGTTATTTGTACTTAATAAAGCATAAGTCTGAAAGTTTTGAAAAGTTCAAACTAAACAGAGCTGAAGTAGAGAAACAGCTTGAGAAAAGTATTAAGACACTTCGATCAGATCGAGGTGGAGAATACTTAAGTAAGGAGTTTCAGGATTATCTAAAGGAAAACGGGATAGTTCCCCAATGGACCCCTCCTTATAAGCCCCAACACAATGGAATGTTAAAAAGGAGGAATCAGACTTTATTAGATATGGTTCGGTCCATGATGAGCCATACAGATCTCAGTAAATCCTTTTTGGGATATGCACTAGAGAGCACAGTTTATGTATTAAATAGAGTGCCCTTTAAATTAGTTGATCTTACACCTTACGAAAGATGGTATAATAAAAAGCCATCTCTATGTCACTTAATAGTATGGGGTTGTCCTACAATGGTAAAGAGGATAGCGTCAGATAAGTTGAATGCTCAATCTGATAAATATCTGTTCATTGGATATCCAAAGGAAACTATTAGATATCTATTTTACCAACCTGAAGCATAGAAGGTATTTGTGTCTCAAAATGCTCCTTTTTGGAAAAGGAACACTTACTTGCAATAGTTACTGGGAGCAATATTGAACTAGAAGTTCAAGAGGAAGAAACAAACAATTAGCTGATTGACCCCATTCTAGATACACAAGAAAGTGTGATCCAAGAATAGCCTGTCAAAATATAATCATTGCGAAGATCAGGTTGTGTTCATAAAGGTCTTGATAGATTTGGTTTTATCATCACTGATGATAAGGAACTATATATCATGGAGGATGATGAACCAAGGACATATGATGAGGCAATGAAAAGCTCAGGTTCTGATAAATGGCTAAAAGCCATGAAATCAGAAATGGATTCCATGTATGAGAACTAAGTTTGGAATTTGGTTGATGCACCATAAGAGGTTAGACCAATCAGGTGCAAATGGGTATTCAAGAAGAAGACTGACACGGACAGTAATGTAATTACCTATAAAGCAAGGTTGGTTGTGAAAGGTTATAGTCAACTTGAAGGTATCGACTATGATGAAACTTCCTCAACGGTAGCCATGCTTAAATCTATAAGGATACTCCTTGCCATTCTGCTCATTACGATTTGAGATCTAGCAGATGGATGTTAAAACAACATTCCTGAATGGAGATTTAGATCAGGATGTATATATGACACAACTTGAGGGTTTTACATCTCAAAATGTCTCAAAGGTATGCAAGCTTCAAAGATCCATTTATGGACTTAAGCTGGCATCCAAGAGTTGGAATATAAGGTCTGATCAGACAATTCGTGAACTGGATTTCTGTCCAAACATTAATGAGCCTTGCATTTACAAGAAGGTTAGTGGGAGTGCAGTCATTTTCTTAGTATTGTATGTCGATGACATTCTACTAATAGGAAACGATATTTCTCTTCTTTAAAATGTTAAAGTATGGTTGTCTAGAAAATTCTCCATGAAAGACCTTGGTGAAGCAGCATTTATACCAGGTATAAAGATGTATAGGGATAGATCCAAGAGGTTATTAGGTCTTTCTTAAAGTACATATATAGACAAGGTATTGAATAGGTTCAACCTTGAGGATTCGAAGAAAGGTTATCTCCCGATGACAAAGGGGATAAACCTATATAAGGCTGAGTGTCCAAACATAGCTCAGGAGAGAATGCGCATGAAGGATATACCCTATATATCCGTGATAGGATCCATCATGTATGCTATGATATGTACTAGGCTAAATGTCTCTCAGGCTTTGAGCTTTACAAGCAAATATAAGTCAGAACCAGGTGAAAACACTGGATGTCCGCCAAGGCAATTCTTAAGTACTTGAGAAGGACTAAAGATGAGTTATTGATTTATGGAGAAGGTGACCTCACAATTAAAGGTTACACTAACACGAGTTTTTAATCTGACAAGGAAGACTTTAAGTCTCGGCCAGGTTTTGTGTATGTGTTGAATAGAGGGGCGGTATGCTGGAAGAATTCTAATCAAGAAACTACTATTGATTCAACCACGAAATCTGAATACATTTCTATATGCGAAAAAGCAAAAGAAGCTGTCTGGTTAAAGGGAATTATTGGTGATCTCGGTGTGGTGACTGAGTCTGTTGATCCAATTACTTTGTATTATGATAACAACGGTGCTATAGCTTAGGCAAAGGAACCACGATCTCATCAGAAAAATAGACATGTATCCAGAAAGTATCATATAATCAGGGATATTGTTTATGCTAAGATAATAAGACTAGAATATATTCCCACAGACCAGAACCTCGCGGATGGTCTAATAAAGCCATTGACTCAAGTCAAACATGACCAGTATGTTAAAGCAAATGGATTAAGACATATAGCTAATTGGCCTTAGTGCAAGTGGGAGTTTGTTGGATATGATGTATGCCCTTAAGACAATTAGGGTGATATATCTTAATTATGTAATAGTGCGAATATTTGGTTTAAGTAATAAAGGCATTTAATCTTTTGTTTATATCGACGTGTTTATAAATATATTATAGCTAGTTAAAATATATTCATTGATGTATATATTCAAAAGTCCTTGGCGTATCATAGCATGAAGTCAGAGAAATTATAGTTGGACTATATTTAGTGAGACATGCTTCATGTGCAGTTATGATTATTTCTAAACTATCCCTAGTCATAGTTTCATCAAGAAAGGATATTGATGAAGTGGAAAGACTAGCATGTGGTCAACTTTCTTGGAAAGGGTCCAAGCAGTCAACCTCCTAAGGACTGAAGGTGGTGCCTCAAGTTTGACATATAGATATATCTGGGAGATATATTGGAGACCGCAGTAAGATAAACACTTGTTATATATCAATGTGTTAGTGTTTATCTTCATGCAGTAAGCTTTGTAAATATCCTCATACTTGAGATACTAGTTACCTTTTGTGGTGCTATTACAACACACTCATTAATTTATGGTGTTACGGGTGATTACGGGTATAGTGATGATAGCACGTTGGTAAGTTGAGTAGTCGGAAAGAATCCATCGATCCGGATATATTAAGGAGTTGTACCTGGCCACTTGTTGAAGTGATGATTGCTATAAACCTCTAATTAGAGTATGTGTTTGATAGAAATAGTTTCTAGTCAAACACAATATGGTAAAAGGCAATATACTTCAGTAACAAGTTAATAACTGGGATAGCTTGGAGCAACCTTGCAATTAGTGGGTTAACACTTTAACCGAACCCTATAAACCAGATGGTACTATTATTAAAAAATGGAAGGAGTTCATTGCATTGGATAACTATTGCATTACCCGGGATTAATTCATAACCATAAATGACATTTCGAGTAATGGGGGATGGTAGACCCTTGCTAGAGGAGTACTACAATCACTTAAGGTAATCGAGTTCTATTCACGGTCTAGAACCTCTAGCCAATGGTTCCATTAGAACAAGCATTGGTTAAGCCGTAACAGCACAATACTTCGGGATCCTATAAGGTCACACACTTTGGACCTTCATCGGACTAAGTAAAGAACTAATGGATTTATTCTATTATGAAAATGTAACATATTAATAATTGGATTATTATATAATTGGTTAAACATGATTATATAATTTTCGATAGACCCGGGAATTTATTTTTGACCGCTAACTAATTTAGTAGGGTCAAAAAATAAATATTTATTTGAAAGGGATTAAAAGGGAATTTTTCTTTGGCGAGTTAAACCGAAAAGTATGAATTATATTTTATACAGGTTCGGTTGCATGGAGTACACCGAAAGGTGCACAAACACTGCTAGGCAGTGTTCGCAGAAGCCCATGAAAATGGGCTGCACAAAGGCAGCCCATGAGGGGCACTGCAAGCTGGGTTTGCGGAATGGGCTTCGAGGCCCAGCTCACGCGTAAGGCAAGCTCGCAAGGGCTTACCTTGTGGCACACAGTGTGTTAACCCACGTGTGTGCGTGTGGGTCAGCATGCGGATCCTTAGGATCTGCGTGTATGACCCACGTGGGATAGGGTTTTGCACCCTATCCCACATTGGTTTTTAGGGAGGAATATTTTGCTCCCCAATCCTATAAATAGGCTTTCCGTCACCCCTTTCAACTTACACCCTCAGCTCAAAGCTAAATCCTAAGTTGAGATTCACAAAGATTAATCTCTCGGATAATTGAGCAAGTTCTTTTTTAGGAGCCTGAATTTATTCGGGGCACCTTTAGTCTATATTTTTGGGTGGGGGTTCTAGGGTGGCTAGCAACTACTCAAGGCTCCTTAGTTCTTCCTCTAGGGAGGTTTTGGTTAGTAGGGTTCGTGTGGATACTCGTAGAGCCTATCCTATTCTTGGAGGCTTGTGCATGGAGGTTCTGCTAAAGCACGCTTCAATTGGTAAGTTTTCTTTCTTTCTCTTTTAATTATTAGGTCTTTTTCTTTAAGCATTTTTAGACTTAATAATTATGCTTAGGTTGTTTTGCATGCTTAGTTTATTTTATGCTTAGCTTGTAGCTTAGAGTTATAACATGCTTAGGTTATAGCTTAGAGTTATAACATGCTTCGGTTATAGCTTAGAGTTATAATATGTTAGGTTATAGCTTAGAGTTATAACTTGCTTAGTATAAAATATATGTGCTAGGATGTAATTTAGAATTATGGTATGCCTAGCCCTTTGCATGTTAACCTATGTAGAAAATTATTTAGCTAAGGCTTTATTTAATTTATATGCATCTATTAAGAGTTCCTGGGGACAGGGACAAAAATTTGAATTTTTGCCATGCCTGTTATGCATGTTCAATTTGAATATCAGTTTCTAACACTAGTCGTACGCTCTAAGCTGGCAAGGAGGGTGCGTGGCCATTTATAAGTGACAAAAGAATGTAATAGGGAGCTATTAATAACCGATTGTACCAATATAATGCGACCAGCCATGGATAAACAATTTCCTTTCCATCTCGCAAATTTCTCAAGTGTTCTGTGGAGGATTGGTCGAAGGTAGGCAGCCATAGGAGACCTCTTAAAGAGCGGAACCCTAAGGTAGTTGAAAGGAAAATTCCCTCGATGAATCCCAGTGATGTCCGCAAGATGAGAAGCACGAGTGGAAACCATTGAACTGCCAAAATATATACTAGATTTCGCCCAATTCACTCTTTGCCCCGAATTATTACAGTACATCACAAAAGTGTCACGTAACAATTTCATATTCTTCAAGGTAGTGGCATAAAAAAGCAAAATATCGTCTGCATAGAGCATATGAGATGGAAAAAGTGAATTAAATGTGTACCTCATCTAAGCTAGGGTACCCGCATTTGCTGAGATAGTGAGCAAGCGACGTAGAAAATCTTCCGCAGTGCAAAAGAGCAACGGCGAAAGTGGGTCTCCCTGGTGGACTCCCCTATAGCACTGAAAATATCCATTAGTGCCTGCGGGTGTTAGAATCAAAATTCTGGCTAAGTGAAGAATGTTCTGAATCAAACCAATAAACATAGGAGAAAATCTAAAAGAATTAAGGACTATGCACAGAAAACCCCAATCTAAAGTGTCAAAAGCCTTTTTGATATCAATTTTCATTAGCAAATTTCCACCATAAAATCATTTCCCAAGAAGATCCACCCCTTCCGAGGTGAGAGTAATACTCTCTGGGATGCTGCGATCACGGATAAAGCCATACTGATTAGGAGTAATGATTCTGGAAGTGATACTGCTCAATCAGTTAGCTAAAATCTTTGAAACAATTTTGAAGACAAAATTACTTATAACAATCGGGCGAAATTCTTCTGCTCTAACCGTACCCTCTGACTTAGGGATAAGAAGCATAAGATTATGGTTCAACCCAGGTAGCATAACACCTGTGTCAAAGAATTGATAAATAGCTCGGCAAGCATCATAACCAATAATATCCCTGAATTTCTGAAAGAAAATCCCCGTGAAACCATTCGGGCCTGGAGCACTAGACCCATCTATACTGAAAATCATGGTCCGTATCTCTTCCGATGAGGGCTTAGAAATCAGTAGATTATTCTCTTGATTCGTAACTATTGAGGGGATTACTGAATTCACTAACCCCTTATTAACGTGAACATGCTCATCCTAACTAAATAAATCAGAGTAGAAAGAAACCATATGAGCTGAGATAGCCTTGATATCTATGTTTAGGTACCCATTAATAAGTAATGTGGTTTTGCCCCTCGTTGCTTTCTTTTGATTAGCCATTAGGTAGAAGAAGGCAGAGTTACGGTCACCCTTCTTCAGCCATCTTACTCCACTTTTTTCTTTCAGATAAATCTCTTTTTGAGGTAAATGAATATCTAATTGAGCATGCACATCCATCTCCTCTTGAAGCATCTGGTCGGTCAATCCATCCCTCGATATAAAATTCTAAATGTGTTCGAGGTGATTGTGACTTTAACGGATATTATTATCAAAATGTCCATAGACTTCTCCATTCCAAGTACGAAGAATAGGACATAAGGTTTTGAGCTTTAAAATAAGTGATTGAATTGGTGGTAGGGATGGCGTTTGTGTAGCCTAGTGATCTAAAACAACCTGTCGTAGATTAGAGTGAGAAATCCACATAGATTGGAACTAAAATTTAGAAATCCTTGGATGGTCAAAGGTGATTCCAAAAATAATCGGATGATGATCAGAAAAATGTCATGCCAAATCATCACAGTGGTAAGAGCTGTATCCTAAAGTAAAATCCGGCAAAATAAGGGCACTATCCAATCTCGATTCCACTCGGGCTGCCCCTACTCTTCCATTAAACCAAGTATAGAAAGGACCCATATAAGGAACATCCACAAGATCATTATCATCGATACATTCCCTAAATTCCCTAATCGATCTAGGGTTTAGAGCCGCGCTTTTCATGAGCACCTAACATGACATTGAAATCCCCAATCTAAAGCTACTTGCCAACGGTAGAGGAAATCAATGTTCTAATGTCGCTGTACGTAATATGCCTCTGGTTAATAAATACACTTCTATAAATGAAACCAACATTAATTCCCATGTTGTCTAGTTTAAAACTAATTAGTTGATCTGTGATAGTGTGAAGAGAAATATTCAACCTATAACAGGATGACTTCAGTACCCAGAGGGTAGATAACTGCTTGTCATTAACTACAAAAAAATTATAACTGATTCTCCGCCAAAAGGAGGAATCGATAGAGTCAAAAGTTACCATTGGTTTAGCCAGACAAACAATGAAAGGTTTAAAAACATTAAGGAACAAAAATACTGTTAGGTTTTGTTGTTACCGAAATGCCTATAATACCAATAAAGGAGAAACAATAAGGATACCTGAAACGGTTCAATCACGGCCGCTGTGATGTTGAAACCTTAGATTTTTGCTTCTTTTTCTTATTTATGACATCTTCACATTTAGAGTTATCCTCTTCCTCTGCCATATTGGCCCAGGAAGTATTGGTGCTCAGTGTTTACTATTTGTTGCCAAATTATCGTTATGTTCTATAGAGTCCCCTTCCGTCAGTTGCACCACCAAGTGAATTCCATTTGGCACAACCGAATTTATATGCTGGTTAGGGGTACGAATCTCCTCTTCCATCTGAATAATCACGTTGTTTTGATCTTTCAGAGGTTGTTCCTTCTCGGATTCCACATCATCTGAGACCTATGAAGTGCTTCGGATAGGGCTCATCAGAGCAATTTGCTTCTTTTTAAGGCTATCCTTCAGGTTATGAAAGATAGTAGTCATCTGGACAGTATTTTTGTTCCTTTCCTCAAGATCACGTAGTCATTATTTACTCCTTTGGAAAAGTTCCAGATTGGGCTGTCAGGTATCCTTTCTCTGAGTGTTTTTTTTCTCTGTTGTTTTGTGGATAGGCCGCTCCGATTTCTTATTTCTCCAACAATCATATGCTTGATGGCCTACCGAGCTACAAATCTTGCAAAACGCCAGTGGATTCTCAAATAGAATATCAATCCATATCTCATGCCCCTCCCTTACTATCCCGACTGAATTCAGCAAGTTAGTGGACATATCCACATCAACATAAACTCTTGCAAAATGGCCAAAGGTTCCATCATGCGTGTTTTTATCCACCCAAAGGAGAAAGCTGAAACTACTAACAATTTTAGCTAAGGTACATGGATCACAATATTCCCACTGGTAGTGCAACAAGTCTCACCCAAACCTGTGCGTTGGTAGAGTTTTTTGGAAAAGGACCAAAGTCCGGCACGTATAGCTGTAGCCAAAAAATCCCATGCTTGAGATTAATGCTTCCCTTACTCCATACCATGTTCTTGATTTCTAAAGACCCTAGCATGATATGGAAATAACCAATATGAATCAGCCTTCATTGGGATTTTATTCCCCAAAAAGTGGTCAATTGCTTTTACAATTCCTCTAAGGTTTTGGGTTTTTCTCCTTTGTTTAGGATCAATCTCCCGATGAGTGAGAAAGCGCACTACTTAACACAATTATTATAAATCTCTTGAGTAATATGAACTGTTTTAAACCCACCCTTTTTCATCACATGTGTGGCCGAGATGATCGGGGCAGAAACGGTGGTCTTGTCATGCACAGCATCTGCATACGTAGGTTTTTTTGGTTGAGGGGCCTTTGAAACTACCAGACTATAGTCATTACAATAAAATGCCAAATAGGATGTGTCCATGGCGTTCAGAATTGAAATCAGATCGGAAAAGATGAAAGAAAGATCAAAAACCGCCGGCAGCTGGTTTTAGGGTTTTCATCGCCTCCCCCAAGGATATTGATCAAGTACGCATGAAGCTTATCTTACTATAATTGATGTCTGCAACCAAAGGGGAATAATTATTGAAGAAGTATGCTAATTTCTAGATCAAGCATTAGTTCATTTATGCAGTCTATATTTAGATTTCTGTGGAGTACCTTTTATATTATTCTTTTTGTGCCAAGATTGCTTAGGAAGAGCTCGGATATGTCGTGTATGAAGAGATTGGTTTAACGTTTTTTAAAAAATTTTGCGCAAAGAAAAATCCCCACCCACCCCGGATGTGGTTTGAACCTAGGACCTCTAAAGGCCACAACTTTTGTGTTAACTTGTAATGCTAGAGTTGCTTCAAATTTTTTATTTGCAATGCTTCGATAACACTATCTTCTGATAATGTTGCAGTTCTTATGTTGCATACAATTAACAATTTACTCAATACTTCCCTCTTCTACTTTCTATTGTTTTGAAATACTCTTTTGGATTAAACAGTTTCAAAAGGATTATTAACAAATAATATTTTTACTGATGAGTTTTGTCCTTCTTGTCTGTAAGCAGGCTTGACATACTTTTTTTATTTAAAGGTTGAGCCAGGCAGAAAGCCGACTCTATTTATTAAAGAAAAGAAAAAGCAACAAACAAAAAACATCACAATGTTACAAAAAAAATGCAACCTAGTGCAAAAATAATGGACTAAAAGTCCCAATCATAATATAATGAATCCTAAGGATCTAAAGATCCTTAGCAAAATGAGCTGTGAGAAGAAGTTCCCCGTGATGCACCATAATCAATCCCTTCACGAAGGCCGAGATGATTAGTCCTAATGGATGTGAGGTCGTGCAAGACCCTGACACCAAAACATCTAACAATTGATTTAGACGAGATCCAAACCGATAAACAAAACACATTCCAAGGAGAACCACAGTAGACGAAGGAAAAAACCATTCTGAAGATCGAAGCTGTTAAACTTGTGATCACTACTGCCTGAAAAAGGCACCACCCAGAGCAAACGGTGAGACTCCATAGGGCATGTATACAGTTAGGAATTAGCTAAAGCCACCCGCACCTTAACGAATTAAAGAAGGAGATGCGATCCTTTTTATTGAAAAATAGCCGAAAAAACCACCGATAGAAGAAGGAAGGACCCTCCGAGGAGCTATCGGGCTTTGACCCCCAGTCGCGCCGTCCAAACAGAACCCTACCTGGCAAAATGCCAGTGGAATCAAGGTGCCACGAAGTTGCCTAGATGTCGTTTTGTTAAAACCTGGCTAAATGCGGGGGAAAAACAGAACCCTAGCCGTAAGGTCTGCAGCTGTGGGATCAAATCGATTGGACGCCGGTGAAATCCTAATGCCGAAAATCAGATGAGAAAACAAATGCCACTAGGACTGGGGCACTGCCTAGTTTCCATCTTATCGAAGCCCGGCCAAACACTGTAGAAAACAAAACCCTAGCGCAATTATGAGATCTGCTACTGAAGGATTTAACCGATCAGGTGCCGATGGAAACCTGGCCAAACGCCGGAGAAAACTAGTCCCTGATTATCAAGGCGGCTAGGATTTATGAGAAAACCCTACCCGCCTCATGGAAAATTTGTTTATTTAGAAGTAATGGTTTGATAAACTTGCAGAGCTTGAACTTCTGATTTATTCATAGTTGATGTTGAGGGGCTCACAAATGTAATAGGTTAGCATACTCATATGTCATATATGCAAAAGTCTTCCACTTTTTTTAGACATAGTGAGAGAGAAAAATGCAAGCAGGAAGCCCCATCACCATTAAAAACCTTCCCCTAGACTCATGTTATTAAAGAAAAGAAAAAAATACGAAAAAAGTAAAAAACAGTCAAACAACCATAATGACAAAAGACAAAAAAACTATCAATTAGGAGAAAACTTCTGTGGAGGTTTGCGCTCCCGTTAAGCTACCTCCCTGCGCTCTCGTTTGGCTTGTTCTTTGGTGGTGACCGATACCCTTTGTTCCCTTGGGAGTTGGATATTGTCCCCCTCATCCATCTCACGCCAAAAACTATCATCGCAGGAAGAGAACGAATAACCTTGCCTAACATGTGTAAAATGCTTGGCCTTGTTTTTCATTTTTGCCTCTTCTCATTCTACAGAATCCACCTAAGAGCCTAGGACACCTCTCTTAGGTTGTGAATAATGAAAATCAAAGTCCTCTTGGTCAACCTCATCCAAAGCATTCGTGAAGTGATTAGAATAATCAGATACTTCGGTAATATGGCCATCAACTAGCTTAGGAACTTTAGTTTCCTTATCTCTGAGATCCACCATTAAGTTAACTGTCTCCAAAGTATTAATTAGGCTCTGCCTATTTCAGATGTTTCTTGATTAACCATAATCGGTTCTAAATTCTTTGTAAGAGCATTCCCCAATTCAGAACTCTAAGGATTAGCCAACTCTTGAACTGAATCAGATTTTCTCGGCTCCCTTTCAAAAACCTCATTAGCCACAGCCTCAATCATCGCAGTAGTTGCATCCTCAATCGACTAAGAAACCATTGCCTCAATCTCAACCATCTCTACACTCTCAATAGGGGCAACCCTAGATGCCGTAGATTTATCCACCTGCCTAGAGGTAGCTTAAACCTGCTTACCACTCAGTTTTCCCTCCTGCGGCTTAGCCACTGTGCCATCTATTTTCTTGTTATCCTTCCTATTATGCTTGCAATCGCTCCAAACACGAGAAAAAATTTCAGAATTTTGGAATATTCTCATATCCCACATCAATCTAAATCTACTTTCCATTTCTTTCAACACCCACAGTAAGAGGTAAAGTATTCACTCAGTCTACATCAATAAGAATACGTGCATGGTGCCCAAAATCACCTTCAATGGTAGTACAATCTACCCTAGTAAAATTTCCAATACCTTTGGCTATACAAGCTAATGTAGATGGATCCCAATATTCCCAAGGCAATCCATGCAGCTTAACCCATACAAGAGCCTTAGTAGTATTCCAGTTTTGGGACAAAAAATGCCTCTATTGAAAACCCAATTCTACATGGCCTTAGATTTAAGAAGAATACGATAATAACTCTTTCCAAGGGAGATTAAACGCCAATGTACCGAGATTCCCCAAATCTTGGTTAAAGCCTCCTTTAAAGAAGCAAGCTTATAAGGCGAATCCCCTTTTAGAAGAACCAATTGCCCTATAAGTGATTTCACACACATATCAATACGTTTTTCATATAAAGCTTATGGAATTTTATAGAAGTAAACCCACCTTTATTGACAACCTCGGCTGAAGCCATGGCAGAGGAATTTATGGCAGTCGCAATCGCGGTCATGCTCCCTCTCACAAGAGCTGCATAAGATGAATTCTTAGAGTTAGGATTTGAATTGGCAGCATCCATGACTTGCGGCTATTGTAATCTCGGAGTTTGGTTTTGTTTTCTTGATTCGGTAGTTGCGGCTTTCTTCAAATCGGCAGTGGTTCATAGGAAACCCTCCCAAATGAACATAAAGGCTATGTTGATGTCGTCTAGAGAAAAGGGCAACGCCGGATTTGAGACACTGGCGGCCATAGTGGCAAGAAATTAGTGGAATATTTGATAGAAAAAAGAGTTAGGGTTTTGCCCTAGAAAAATCGCCCATTTAGTTCTATGTTATAAACTTATAATTGAGGAATTAGTCGAACCTATTTCATACTAGTTATATGAAATATTTATAAACTTATAAAGCTCTTCCACTTTAATGTGCTTTTAAAAATTAAGATCAGTGTATGCCTAACTATGTTTTAAGTGACACATAGGTTAAGCATATCGCTTATTTATCTTTTCTTACATGGGGATGTGTGGTTATTCATACAGAGACAATTTTTATTATGTTTTAGTTGATCAACTGAAACTAGCTACTGAATGCATGTATTTTGTCCAAAGAATTTATGTGGTGGATGATTGTTGAAAATTTTTTAAGACCGTAAATATTAAGTTGTGTTGTTTAATCAATACGGATTCAATTATTGCATTGTTTTTATACATGGCTCAACGAGGGATGCAAATGAGCCTAACCGGGATCGAACTTATCTAAACTCGGCTCGGGTTGAAAATAAAAATGATTGAGCTTGGCTCGGCTCGGCTCGTAGCTCGTCGAGCCTTGAATAGTTTAGATCGGCTCGAGATTATAGACAAACTCGACTTTAGTTCCCTAGCTTATTATCTCTAAATATACACTTTTTGCAAATTAAAATTCAAAGCCTTTTTATATTAGATGATTAGGTTAAGGTTTTTTTGAGAAGTGGTAGAATTAGAAGTGGTTAAAGATTTTTAGCTTTAATTAATAATAGGATACACAACTTTTTCTTAATTAGAATATTTAAAATTAAAACTAACCTACCAGATTTTAATAAATATAGATGAAATTATTAATATTAAAAAGTAACTAAAAAATTATACGAGCCTGCTCGTGAGCTTTCAAGTCGAACTTTAAAAAGCTAGACTTGACTCATTAATATCTCAAGTTGATCTCGAACTCGAGTCGAGCCTTATCGAGCAGTGCTCGCGTACCGCTCAACTCAATTACAACCCTAGGCTCAACAATTCCATAGCTCCCTTCAATGCAATATTTTTCATTTTGAATTATCAATAAAATTGTCATAACAGATATTTTTCATTTTAAAATATCAATAAAATTGTCATAAAGATAAAAATAATTGTCCTCTTATGTAGGGACAAAAAGTCGTCCCTACGGATAGGGATGAAAATGTTGTTTGGAGACAAATAAGTGTCTTTTTGAATGTAGAGTCGCAAGTCGTCTTCTTTATATAAAGATGACAACTGCCCCAAATTTTAAGGACAAATGATTGTCTCTAAAAGTAGTCACAAAAGTCATCTTCTTATAGTTGAGAAGACAATCGTCTCTCATATTAGAGACATAATTTGTCCATATTTGCAAAGAAGGATATCATTCTTAAAAATAGAGATGACATTCCATTTTTTTTTCCCTTTGCTTTCGGGTACGGAGGTATCAGGCACATATGAAGAGGACGAAAAAATCGTCTCCTAAAGTTTAGAGGACGCTTTTTCATAATTTCAAGGACAATTTATGTTGTCCCCAAAAATTCTTTATTTTGTAGTGGTTATTTGATTTCATAATAAACTCTCAAACCTTAACGTACTATTTTACATACATTTGAAAATAGTGTAAGAGAAAAATATTACAATTGTAACATCCCAAAATTTTGAAATTTAAAATATAGTAAATTGTCATAAAATAAATTATAATAAAAGTTATAATTAGTATAAATATTAGATGAAAGGAGTTAATATGGTAATAAGGGAATATGAATTATTGATAGATTTTAGTCTTTTATGATAGTAAATAAGAGATTTTTTATTGGTAAATAATAGTAAATAAGAAATGATAACTTATTTAGTTAGAGAAGAAATGCTCTCTAGCTCTTGATTTCTGATCTCCTCCGGTCAATTCTTGATCAAACTCCTCCATGGAAGAATCATATTTATCCTTTTACTTCAAAAAGAAGGATTATTCTTCACTTGCTAAAAACCTAACGATGTTACTACCAAAAACCCTAACCCTAAAACTACCTTCGCTGGAGTTGTTAGGGGGACGAACTCGACTGAATCGAGTGGTGTGAATTCCAAGATCTTGGAATCTACAGAAGTTTCAACAAAGAGTGGATTCACTTCAGTAAAAATCCCTCAATCTCCGTGTTCAAATTCTCTTATTGGGAGGCTGATCTTGCAGCGAGGAGATGCTCCATACAGATTACCGCCACTCAAGGAAACCCTAACTAAAATTTGGGGATTCAATGAGCAGTGGAGGCTGATTTCCCTAGGTAAGGGTTACTATCACATATTACTTAATTCTCTAGACATTATGCAGCGAATATGGAACAAAGGACCAATTGGCCTAAAGCCTGGAATGATGCGACTTCAAGCATGGCAACCGAACTTCAACCCGGCAGCTTAAAAAATGACTAAAGCTTTAGTCTGGGTTAATTACATAGTGTACCTTGGGAATATTGGGATGTGGGAATCCTTGCTTGCATCGCCAAAGGAATTGGCCAGTTCTCAAGAGTTGATAACGTTAGCCTCGATGGTGACTATGGACATTTTGCTTGCGTATTGATTGATGTTGATTTGGTAGGTAGTCTCCTTATGACTATTGGGGTGGAGAAAGAAGGTAAGCAATTATGGCTTGATGTTGAATATGAAAACATACCTGATTTTTGCAAAATATGTTCTAACATAGGACATTCATGGAAGGAGTGTCATCAAAATTCAATGGCTAAGTCTGATAAAGTGGTTAAAAAACCGGCAGGTCTTGTTTTGGAGAAAGTTATTGGTAAGTAAGCTGCCTCATCTGCCCCTAGGCGGGTAGATAAACCTACAATATCTAGCGATGCCCCCTATTATGAATGTTGACAGAATTGATATTGAAGCATTGGTTACTAAGGCGATTGAGGCTGCGCTAATGCAGTAACTGAGGCTGCAGCTAATTAGGTGTTTGAAAAGGAGCTCGGAAATTTTAAGGTGGCTCAAGATATTCCTGAATTGGGGAATGTTCTTATTAATAACTTGGTAGTTGCAGTTAATATAAAGAATGGTCAAATTAATATTTTGGAGGCAGCTAACTTAGTTGCGGATCTCGGAGATTGGGGATCTGAAGTTCACAAGTCAATCGATGGCCATATTACTGACGATTCTTATGATGCTTTGGATGAGGTTGAATAAGAGGACTTTGAATCAGATTATTCACAACCAGAGAAAGGTTTCTCGGGCTCTTGGGCAGACTCTGCGGAACGTGAAGAGGCAAGAATGAAAAATAAGGTCAAGCAGTTGACACCTGTTAGGTAAGATTTTTCATTCTCTTCCTGTGATGATAGTTTTAGGCGTGAGATTGATGACGGAGACGATATATTCCCAAGGAAACAAAGGGTGTCGGCCACTGCTAAGGAACAGGCTAGACAAGAGCGTAAGGAGCTTGCTAAATGAGAGCACAAGGAGCTTGCTAAACGAGAGCGCAAGGAGCTTGCTAAACAGGAGCGAAAACCTCCACAGAAGTTCTCTTTCGTAGATAGTACTTTGTTATATGTCGTAATGATTGTTTGACTTTCTTTTATTTTTTTGTATTTTTTCTTCTCTTTAATAATACAAGCCAAGGGGAGGATTTTTAACAACTGTGGGGTGTAAAACCTCTGCTTGCCTTTTCCCTCTCACTGGGTAATTTTTTTTAAAAAAAAACTTAATTAGTTTTTTTTTTTGGTAATTCTGGAAATTAAATAACAAACAAATGGGCTAGAGCAAATGCCTAGGCATAGAAAAGAAACAAAAAGCACAAAAGAAGAGCTATCCTGGAACAATAGTAGGACACTACCTTCCAATAGCTACACCCAAAGGGTCATCTAGAAGTAAATTATGCATTCATGTTGGAGGGTTATCAAGACACTTCAACCTAATGTCAGTAGTCAACGCTAGTTTGGCAAGGAAATCTGCATAGCCATTTGATTTCCTGTAACAATGGATTAGCTTTGTGTTAGGCATCGAGTTAAGAAGATGCTTGATATCCGCAATGATGTTGTGTTGGGATTTCCCCAATAATTGGGACTGTGAGTTGTTTATCAGGTCAACCAGTTCAAGTGAGTCAGATTCAATTATAACATTGGTAAAGCCCCTTTCTAATGCAATTTAGACAGCTGAGAAAATAGCCCATGCATCTGCAAGAATGACATTGACAATTCCAATATTATTCGTGAAACCAATAATCCAATTACCAGTGTGATCTCGAAAGACTCCACTCGTGCCTACTGCTCTTATTTCTTGGTTACAAGTCCCGTCCACATTAGCTTTTAACCATCCTCTAAGAGGCTTATGCCATCTTGCCATCCTTTCAATAGTATGGGGGATACTGCAAAGAAGTTTGGGTGACTAGCTTTGCTTGCAGCCTTCTACAAAGTTCTTTACCAAAACGCACTTCTCGAAAGGGATTCTTTGTTGCTCCTCAAAGATTTGGCAGTTCCTCTACTTCCAAATCCACCAGTTTGTTACGTAAAAGGCTAGATACTAGTGGTAATCCCAAATATATCATTTATTGCTACTCAAATTTATTCGCCACCACCCGTGTTCTGCAACATTAAAAAAACTCAAGCATCTAAATTTGGATTCCTATATTACTCCATATGTTCAAGCTAATAGAATCCTTTCCTTTCTCTCAAGTAGCTTCGTACCTTACAAAACTGTAACCACTCCTGGCATACATGCTATATTTTCTCTTTTATACCGAAACCATGAGATTCAACTTCAAAGAAAGTCTCTTTCTATCTCTTTAGAAATAACCTATATAATTCAGAAATTCAATATAGACTTGCCGATGCCAATGCATATATAGCTGTCTAAAATCTCCCTTACACACACTATGTACTAGAATACCTCAAAAGAAGGGATGTCTATTCATACTACTAGTCTGAGTCACGACTACCAGGGCAATCCCGTAAAGCATGTAAAGTTGTTTCAAGCTCAAGGTGGCAGATTCCGCACTTATCATGCTCAACCAGATGCCTTTTTCTTTGTTTCTTGTTAGTGAGAATTCTGTTTTAGAATGCAAGCGAAATGAAGTATTAAATTCTGTGGGGTATTTTCAATTTCCATATATGCATAATCATCGGGTCAGGTGGTTGGTAAGGTTGGTGGTTAATCATTTCGAAAGCCGATTTGGAGGTGAAAATTCCTGAGGGTGTTTTTCTCCATGTAATTTCGTCAGCTTCCATGTTTTCACTGCTGATCCTAAAGGCAGCAAGGTGTAAAAGTATCTCTGAAGGCAAAATTTTCTCAAGGTTCACCCAGTCCCATGTTCTAGCATCAGTCATACATATATTAACCCTTTTATTAATATGATCACTCCGAATATTGCTCATGATTTCTGATAGAGGTTGTTCCATCAGCCACGGATCCAGCCAGAAGTGCACCTGGGATCCTTCTCTCGGGATCCAAGCTATCCCTTTATGAAATTCTGGTAGGATCTTAAGCAAGCTTCTCCACAATGTGACTTTCTTCCTTTTCTAGTTGAAAGCGAGAAGATATCTGACTTCGTAAAATATTTCCCTTTCAATAGCTTCACCCACAAGGTCCATGGCTCTCTTATTATTCTCTATAGAACTTTCATTAATAGAGCCATATTATGCAATTTACTAGTTCTAATTCCAATTCCACCATTCTTATGAGTTTGGCATACTTGTTCCCATGGAATTAGATGCATTTTCCTATTACCTTCACTACTTCCCCAAAGGAAACTTCGGTTTGCTTTGTCCAAAGCCTCCCAAGTAGCTGCAGGTAGGAGATTAGATTGCATTAGGTGATTTGGAATACCATTTGTTACTGCTTTGATTAGTGTAGCCCGTCCCACCAAAGATAGGCACGAGGCTTTCCAACCTGTCAATCTTGCTTGGATGTGTCCACCACAGAACTAAAAGTGCTTTTCTTGACCCGCTCTTTAGAAGTGGCACTCCTAGATACTTGCCCAGACATTTTGTAAGAGGGATACCACATTTTTGGATCATAGCTCGGGCCATTGAGGGCTTATTATTATTTGAAAAGCAAAGCTGGGACTTGTTTAGGCTAACTCATTGTCCAGATAGATCACAAAATTCAGCTAGGCAGGATTCTATAACTTCAATTTGATCTATAGTAGCTTCAACAAACAGTAACAAATCATCCGCGAAAAATAAATGAGTAATAGGCGGGCAATTTTTTGCACAATTGATTCCTTTCCAAAGCCCTGCGTCAATTTTCGATTGAATAATATGTCCCAGTCTTTCTAGGCATAGGACAAACAGGTATGGTGAGAGGGGGTCACCTTGTCGAATACCATGGGTAGGGAAAAATTGATCTGTTATGCTTCCATTGAATAGAATGCGCATCGAGGGCGTTGAAATACATTTGTGAATCAGTTCAATCCACTGTTGTAATATCCCAATGCTTTTCAAAGTGTTAATCAAAAAATCCCATCTAAGCCTATCATAGGCTTTTTCCAGGTCAATTTTAATTGCCATAAAACCTTTCTTTCCCTTCTTAACCCTCATCGAATGCATAACTTTTTGGGCAATTATGATGTTATCATTATCTGGAGATCCGAAATGAAGCTGCACTGATTATGTAACACCCCCTGTATAGGGAGTGCCACAGTAATGACAATCACCCAATATACAACTTTACTCCACTATATAAAGTTCAATACTTATTGATTTAATATGTACAAATACAAACATAATGTTTCAAACTCTGAATTATTCTCCAAATATTTCTCAATGCCACTTTACATTTCTCACACTATCTAGTGATGGAAACTGACAGTCAAATTGAACATGCACAAGAGGCATGGTGAAAATTCAAAATTTTGTCCCTGTCCCTAGGAACTCCTATTAGTTGCATATAAATTAAATAAAGCCTTAACTAAATAATTCTCTACCTAGGTTAGCATGCTAAAGGACTAGGCATACCATAATTCCAAATTATATCCTAGCATATTTATTTTATACTAAGCATGTTATAACTCTAAGTTATAACTTAAGCAGAAAATAAACTAAGCATGTAAAAAAACCTAAGCATAATTATTAAGTCAAAAAACAATTAAAGGAAAAGACTTAATAATTAAAAGAGAAAGAAAAAGAACTTACCATTTGAAGCATGCTTTTGTAGAACCTTCTTGCACAAGCCTCCAATAGTAGGATAGCCTCTATGAGTATCCACATGAACCCCACCAACCAAAACCTCCCCAGGAGGAAGAACTGAGAAGCCTCGAGTAGTTGCTAGACCACTCTAGAAGCCTCACCCAAAAATATAGACTAGCGGTGCCCGAATAAATTCAGGCTCTACAAAAATAACTTGCTCAAGTACGGGAGAGATTAATTATCTCGCTTAGGATTTATGCTTTGAGCTTGGTACAATTTGAAAGGAAAGGGAATTGCCTATATATAGGCTTGGGGGAGAATTTTGCTCCCCCTTTTAAATGATGTGGGATGGGAGCAATTACTCCTATCCCATGTGCACACAAGCTGTGCACATGGGAAGGCAAAGCCCTTGTGGGCTTTGCCTTGCTTGTGGGTTGCGCATGTGCAACCCATTTTTATGGGCTGCCGCGAGCAATGCCCAGCATTGCTAGCACACCTTTCGGTGTACTCCCGCTCACTCGAGTCTGTACAAAATACTTTTATACTCTCGGTCCAATTAAACTCGCCAATGCAATATTCCACTTTTAATCCTTTTTCAAATATTTATTTTCTGACCCTAATAAATTAGTCATCATTCAACATAAATTTCTTGGTCCAACCAAAATTGATCTAATCAATTATAATTTATTTATGACTCTAATTAATTAGTTACCGGTCAAAATAAATTCCTTGGTCTATCCAAAATTGATCTAATCAATTTTAACCAATCAAATAATAATCCAATTATTATTCAGGTTATATTTTTGTAATAGAATAAATCTATTAGTTCTTTACTTAGTCCGATGAAGGTCCAATGTGTGTGACCTTATAGGATCCCAAAGTATTGAGTTGTTAAGGCTTAGCCAACCCTTGTTCTAATGGAACCATTGGCTCGATGCTCTAGACTGTGAATAGAACTCGATTACCTTAAATGACTGTAGTACGCCTCTAGCAAGGGTCTACCATCCCCCATTACTCTGAACGTCATCTATGCTTATGACTTAATCCCAGTTAATGCAATAGTTATCCAATGCGATAAATTCCTTCCATTCTTTAATATTAGTACCATCTGGTTTATTGGGTTCAATTAAAGTGTTAACCCACTAATAGCGAGGTTGCTCCAAGCTATCCCAGTTATTTATTTGTTACCGAAGTATATTGCCTTTCACCACAGTGTGTTTGACTAGAAACCATTTCTATCAAACACATAATCTGATCAGACGTTTATGGCAATCATCACTTCAACAAGTGGCCAGGTACAACTCCTTAATATATCCGGAGCGATGGATTCTTTCCAACTACTCAGCCTACCAACGTGTTGTCATAACTATACCCGTAATCACCCGTAGCACCCTAAATTAATGAGTGCATAGTAATGACCCAAAGTATAGCAATTGTACCATACAAGGTAGCTAGCATCTTAAGTATGAGGACATTCGCAAAGCTTATTGCATGAAGATAAAAACTAGCACATTGATATATATACCAAGTGTTTATATTGCTACGGTCTCCAATATATCTCCAAGATATATCCATGTGTCAAACTTAAGGCACCACCTTCAGTCTTTAGGAGATTAACTGTTTGTACCCTTTCCAAGAAAGTTAACCACATGCTAGTCTTTCCGTTTCATCAATATCCTTTCTTGATGAAACTATGACTAGGGATAGTTTAAACATAATCATAACTGCACATGACGCAGGTTCCACCAAATATAGTCCAACTATAATTTCTCTGACTTCATGCTATGATATGTTAAGGACTTTTGGATACATCAGTGAATATATATTTAACCAGCTTTAATATATATATATATATATATATATATATACTAGCATATTGATATAAACAAAAGATTAAATGCCTTTATTGATTAAACAAATTATTCGTACCATTACATAATTAAGTTATATCGCCCTAATTGCCTTAAGGGCATACATCATATCCAACAAACTCCCACTTACACTAAGGTCAATTAGCCATATGTTTTAATCCATATGCTTTAACATGCTGGTCATGTTTGACTTGAGTCAATGGCTTTGTCAGACCATCCGCAAGGTTTTAATCAGTGGGTACATATTCTATTCTTATTATCTTAGCATCAACAATCTCCCTGATTATATGGTACTTTCTGGATATGTGTTTGTTTTTTTATGAGACCGTGGTTCCTTTGCCTGAGCTATGGCACCATTGTTATCACAATTTAAAGTAATTGGATCAACATCCTCAGGCACCACACCGAGACCACTAATAAATCCCTTTAACCAGACAGCTTCTTTTGCTGCTTCATATGCAGCAATGTATTCAGATTCCATGGTTGAATCAGTAGTAGTTTCTTGCTTGGAACTCTTGCAGCATACTGCCCCTCCATTTAACACATACACAAAACCTGACTAAGACTTAAAGTCATCCTTGTCAGATTAAAAGCTCGCGTCAGTGTAACCTTTGATAGTGAGGTCACCTTCTCTATAAATCAAGAACTCATCCTTAGTCCTTCTCAAGTACTTAAGGATTGCCTTGACAGCCATCCAGTGCTTTTCACCTGGATTTGACTGATATCTGCTCGTAAACCTCAAAGCCTGAGAGACATCCGACCTAGTACATATCATAGCATACATGATGGATCCTATCATGGATGCATAGGGTATATCCTTCATGCGCATTCTCTCCTGACCTGTCTTCGGACACTCAGCCTTAGATAGGTTAATCCCCTTTGTCATCGGGAGATAACCTTTCTTAGAATGCTTAAGGTTAAACCTATTCAACACCTTGTCTATATATGTACTTTGAGAAAGACCTAAAAACTTCTTGGATCTATCCCTGTAGATCTTTACACCTAGTATAAATGCTGCTTCACCAAGGTCTTTCATGGAGAACTTTCTTGACAACCATACTTTAACATTTTGAAGAAGAGACATGTTGTTTCCTATTAGCAGAATGTCATCAAAATACAATACTAGAAAAACGACTACACTTCCACTAACCTTCTTGAAAACATAAGACTCATTTGCATTTGGGCAGAAATCCAGTTCCCGGATTGTCTGATCAAACCTTATATTCTAACTCCTGGATGCTTGCTTAAGTCTATAAATGGATCTTTGTAGCTTGATACCTTCGAGCCATTTTGAGATGTAAAACCCTCAGGTTATGTCATATACACATCCCGATCTAAATCCCCATTCAGGAATGCTATTTTTACAACCATCTGCCAGATCTTATAATCATAATGAGCAGCAATGGCGAGGAGTATCCTTATGGATTTAAGCATGGCTACCGGTGAGAAGGTTTCATCATAGTCAATACCTTCCCGTTGACTATAACCTTTTGTAACCAACCTTTGCTAATAGGTAATTACATTACCATCCATGTCTGCCTTCTTCTTGAAGACCCATTTGCACCCAATTAATCTAACCTCTTGTAGTGCATCAGCCAAATTCCAAACCTGGTTCTCGTACATGGAATCCGTTTCTGATTTCATGGGCTTTTGCCATTTATCATAATCTGAGCTTTTTATTGCCTCATCATATGTCTTTGGTTCATCATCCTCCATAAGATATAGTTTCGTATCATCAGTGATGATAAACCCATATCTATTAGGACCTTTATGAACACGACCTGATCTTCGCAATGATTGTGTTTCGACAAGTTATTCTTGGATCACACTCTCTTCTGTATCTAGAACGGGGTCAATCAATTGATTATCTGTCTCTTTCTCTTAAACTTCTAGTTTAATATTGCTCCCACTAACTTCTACAAGTAAGTGTTCCTTTTCCAAAAAGTGAGCATTCCAAGACACAAATACCTTTTATGCTTCTGGTTGGCAAAATAGATATCCAATTGTTTCCTTTGGATATCCAATGAATAGACATTTGTTAGCCTTGGCATTTAGCTTATCTGACGCTATCCTCTTTACCATGGCAGGACAGCCCCATACTCTTAAGTGGCTTAGAAATGGCTTTTTATTACACCATCTTTCATAAGGTGTAAAATCAACTGATTTAAAGGGCACTCTATTTAAGACATAAACCGCGCTCTCTAGTCCATATCCCCAAAAGGATTTACTAAGAACTGCATGGTTCATCATGGACCTGACCATATCTAATAAAGTCTTATTCCTCCTTTTTGACACTCCATTGTGTTGGGGTGTATAAAGAGGGGTCCACTGGGGAACTATCCCGTTTTCCTTTAGATAATCCTGAAACTCCTGACTTAAGTATTCTCCACCTCGATCCGATCAAAGTGTTTTAATACTTTTCTCAAGTTGTTTCTCTACTTCAGCTTCGAATAGTTTGAATTTTTCAAAACTTTCAGACTTGTGCTTCATCAAGTACAAATAATCGTATTATGAGTAATCATCAATAAAGGTTATGAAGTAGGGGTATCCTCCGAGTGCCTGAACACTCATTGGTCCACACACATCAGTGTGTATAAGTTCCAATGTACTCATGGCTCGTTCACCCTTTCCTTTAAAGGGTAGCTTTGTCATTTTTCCTTTTAAACAAGGTTCGCAATCACCATAAGACTCTTAAGTCTATTGGGCCCAAGTCTCCACGCTTATGCAACTTGGTTAAGCGATCTCTGTTTATGTGGCCTAAACGGCAATGCCATAAGTAGAAGGAATTCTCATTATCTAATTTAACTTTCTTCACATTGTTTATATTGAAAACTTCTATTTTAGTATCAAGAATATAAATGCCACCTTTTAATATTCCATAACCATAAAGAATATTATTCAAACGAATCTGACAATTATTATTCAAAAATAAAATTTCAAATCCTTGTGCTGCTAAACATGCAACAGATACAATATTCTTAGTAACACTTGGAATACAGTAACAATTATTCAGAACTAAAACAAGTCCACTTGGCAAAATAAGACTAAAGCTCCCTACGGCTAATGCAGCAACTCTAGCTCCATTTTCCACGCGTAGGTCCATCTCCCCTTTTGCAAGTTTTCTACAGTTCCTTAGTCCCTGCACAAAAGTATAAATATGAGAACCACAACCAGTATCCAATACCCAAGTGGATTCTTGCGGAAAAGTAGCAAAGTTTTCAATTACAAACATACCTGAAGTAGAGGCCTCTATAGGCTTCTTCTTCAAATGCTCAGCAGTAGGAGCTTTGCAATCCCTCTTCTAATGTCCCGGTTTCCCACATTGGAAGCAGACATACTTAGATGCCTTCTTTTCATTCTTCTTCTTACTGATTCTTTTCTTAGCACCTAGTGCCTGCTTCTTCTTCTTAGAAGCCTTGCCTTTTTCAACCAACAGTAGAGGTTTCTAATCCTTCTTAATCTGAGGTTCTAATGTTTTCAGGATGTTGATTAATTCAGGGATAGTAGAATTAATCTTGTTCATATAATAGTTAGTCACGAAGCCTAAGTAACTATCTATCAAGGACATTAACACAAGGTTAATGCTCAAGTCATGATTCATCTCGAATCCCAATCGATTCAGCTTCTCAAGGTATCCCAAGAGTTTCAGTACATGCTGAGAGGCAGAGGTGCCAGCCTGCATCTTGGTTCCGAAAAAGGGCTTGGAGGTCTCATACCTCTCTGTCCTCTCCCTCTCTAAAAAGCATTATTCAAGATGGAGAACCATATCCTCCAAGGGCATGTTCTCATGTTGTTTCTGAAGCTCAGGATTCATGGACCCCAACATAATAAACGTGGCAGTCTCACGATCTTTCCTGTGCTTCAACCAGGCATCATGTTCCACATGATCCTCAACATTAGGTTCTACAGGGAAAATTTCACTTAGGACATAGGCAATTCGCTCGGATCTCAGAACAGTTCTCACTGCTCGGAACCAATTAGAAAAGTTCGAGCCATTCAATTTGGTGTCAAGTAACATATGGAGATTAAAATTGGAAGCCATTTTCAACCTAAGATATAAGAAAAGAAAAGTGTTTAGATATTGGTTTAAGTACATGTATTTAATATGAGGACTTTTAATTAAATACATTTTCTTACTATTTTCTTCGAAATTTACAATAGCCCATTCTATTGAATTCGTGAATTTTAGCTCAGCTAAATTTCCTAGTAGGTAGCATCTATAACTAGAATATTACAACCCCCAATTTTATGAGTCAAGTCATAATAGTAAGTCATAGTTGGAATCCCATTCCATTTACATCGCATGCAATTGCTAATTCATTCAAGTTCCCTAATTCCAAGGGACATGTTCTCTTATATTATCATCTCCTTGAATATGTCTCAGATCTGGGCCTAGCCCCTAATTTTATGGTGGACTACCCCAGCTCTGTTAAGGCAGACCCTATCTCAAACTTTACAACCAATCAATGTGGACTAGAAGGAACGCTTTGTGTAGCACTTTGATAGCCCAAAGAGACCGTATTATAAATTTGAGTAAGGAAGACTATAACTTGCCTTAATATATTTGTTTTGGGATTTTATTGGTGTTAAACGTCTCACCCAATCTAGGATTTTATCATATGGACAAAATTTTAATAACTTGTATTAATTCAGGGAATTTTAGAATTAATTTATAAGGTCTAACCTTAGGTGGGTTCAGCTCTTTATTATAATTATTCCATCAACCTAGATTATATGCAAAATAATTAACACTTTTATTTGTTATATTTATATTGCATTTTCTTTAAGCTTTTCTTCAATAAATTTAATTTTTTACTTTGTTACAGAAACATATATAAGCACTATCTTATATACTAGAAATAAATTAGTTCATATTAATCCCCCAATTGGTCAATTCAAATTGCACCGATATAGGTTTCCAGGTAGGAGAGGTGCCCTATGAGGAGTAGACACCAAGTCCAATCCTTAGCTAGAACAAATACGGGCACGAACTTGAAGACCAACGGATTCTCTTGAACTAATAAATTTCGTTCTTCCAATTCATGTAAATTGGGAGCATCTATAACCCATGTAATTTAAATAAATTATTGACACTTGTATAATTTGAGTAAGTTGAGCATGCTTATTCAAAATTATTTATAATCATTTTCTAACCTTGAAATGAAAGACACAAGTTTATATATATATTATTCCAAATAATTAAATAAACAAATCATTTCATCTAGAAAATAATATTTAGTTTGCTTCTAACTTAATTATGCACTAAATAGGCAGGCTCTGATACCACTGTTGGGAGCTGATAGTGAAATTGAACATGCACAAGAGGCATAGCGGAAATTCAAAATTTTGTCCCTGTCCCCGGGAACTCCTATTAGTTGCCTATGAATTAAATAAAGCCTTAACTAAATAATTCTCTACCTAGGTTAGCATGCTAAAGGACTACATACCATAATTCTAAATTATATCCTAGCATATTTATTTTATACTAAGCATGTTATAACTCTAAGTTATAACCTAAGCATAAAATAAACTAAGGATGCAAAAAACCTAAGCATAATTATTAAGTCTAAAAACACTTAAAGAAAAAGACTTAATAATTAAAAGAGAAAGAAAAAGAACTTACCAGTTGAAGCGTGCTTTTGGAGAACCTTCTTGTACAAGCCCCCAATAGTAGGATAGCCTCTATGAGTACCCACACAAACCCCACCAACCAAAACATCCCTAGGAGGAAGAACTAAGAAGCCTTGAGTAGTTGCTAGACCACTCTAGAAGCCTCACCCAAAAATATAAACTAGCGGTGCCCAAATAAATTCAGGCCCCACAAAAATAACTTGCTTAAGTACGTAAGAGATTAATTATCTCACTTAGGATTTATGCTTTGAGCTTGATAAAATTTGAAAGGAGAGGGAATAGCCTACATATAGGCTTGGGGGAGCATTTTGCCCCCCCTTTTAAACGATGTGGGATGGGAGTAATTACTCCCATCTCATGTGCACACAAGTTGTGCACATGGCAAGGCAAAGCCCTTGTGGGCTTTGCCTTACTTGTGGGCTGTGCATGTGCAGCCCATTTTTATGGGCTGCCGCGAGCAATGCCTAGCATTACTCGCACACCTTTCAGTGTACTCCCGCGCACTCAAGTCTGTACAAAATACTTTTATACTCTCGGTCCGATTAAACTCGCCAATGCAAAATTCCTCTTTTTAATCCTTTTTCAAATATTTATTTTTTGACCCATTAATTAGTCATCATTGAAAATAAGTTTCTTGGTCCAACCAAAATTGATCTAATCAATTATAATTTATTTATGACTCTAATTAATTAGTTACCGGCCAAAATAAATTCCTTGGTCTATCCAAAACTGATCTAATCAATTTTAACTAATCAAATAATAATCCAATTATTATTCATGTTATATTTTTGAAATAGAATAAATCTATTAGTTCTTTACTTAGTCCGATGAAGGTCCATTGTGTGCGACCTTATAGGATCCCAAAGTATTGAGTTGTTAAGGTTTAACCAACCCTTGTTCTAATGGAACCATTGGCTCGATGCTCTAGACCGTGAATAGAACTCGATTACCTTAAACGACTGTAGTACGCCTCTAGCAAGGGTCTACCATCCCCCATTACTCAGAACATCATTTGTGCTTATGACTTAATCCCGGTTAATGCAATAGTTATCCAATGCGATAAATTCCTTCCATTCTTTAGTATTAGTACCATTTGGTTTATTGGGTTCGGTTAAAGTGTTAACGCACTAATAGCGAGGTTACTCCAAGCTATCCCAGTTATTTACTTGTTACCGATGTATATTGCCTTTTACCATAGTGTGTTTGACTAGAAACCATTTCTATCAAACACATACTCTGATCAGAGGTTTATGGCAATCATCACTTCAACAAGTGGCCAGGTACAACTCCTTAATATATCCGGAGCGATGGATTCTTTTCGACTACTCAGCCTACCAACGTGTTGTCATCACTATACCCGTAATTACCCGTAGCACCCTAAATTAATGAGTGCATTGTAACGACCCAAGGTACAGTAATGGTACCACACAAGGTAGCTAGCATCTCAAGTATGAGGACATTCACAAAGCTTGTTGCATGAAGATAAACACTAACACATTGATATATATACCAAGTGTTTATCTTGCTGCGGTCTCCGTTATATCTCCAAGATATATCCATGTGTCAAACTTAAGACACCACCTTTAGGAGATTAACTGCTTGGACCCTTTTTAAGAAAGTTGACCACATGCTAGTCTTTCCGTTTCATCAATATCCTTTCTTGATGAAACTATGACTAGGGATAGTTTAAACATAATCATAATTGCACATGAAGCAGGTTCCACCAAATATAGTCGAACTATAATTTCTCTGACTTCATGCTATGATATGTCAAGGACTTTTGCATACATTAGTGAAAATATATTTAACCAGCTTTAATATATATATATATATATATATATATATATATATATATATATATATATATATATATATATATATATATATACAAGCATATTGATATAAATAAAAGATTAAATGCCTTTATTGATTAAATAAATTATTCGTACCATTACATAATTAAGATATGTCGCCCTAATTGCCTTAAGGGCATCCATCATATCCAACATCTAGTACATGCCATTATTCTAGAAACTATAATATTACATTGAAATACAAATCCACCTCGAGTCTTTCCTTATATACTCTTCAAGCTAATCCACTTATACAACTTTGGTCCAAGCTATCTACAAATGTCCACCTATGTGTAGAAAAACAACTACACACTAAGCAATTTGCTTAGTGGTGCCCATAAAAGAAATACAGCTTTGAACATTTTTAACATTTTAAAATAGAAACAAAGTATGTTCATAAGTCAAAACAAATTAAACAACTTTATAAAACAAAATCACAAACTTATATAATAATCCTTTCAAAGTACAATCAAATTTATATCCAATTTTTCCAAACACATTAACCATATATTGCCCAAAGTAAACAAGTCATGAATAACGGTAAAATGGATACGGGAGCGGACAAGCTCGAAGCCAAAGCTTCAATATCAATGTATCGGTCAAGCCCAAAGTCGAAGCTTAAAAATTAATATATCGGCCAACCCCGAAGCCGAAGCTTCAAAATCAATATATAGGTCAAGCCTGAAGTCAAAGCTTCAAAATCAATACATTTTTATTAGAATATCGGCCGAAGCCCAAAGCTAAAGCTTCAATTATTTGTACAGTAATGTACCCCTCCTTTATTGGCGCCGATCTACCCTGACCCATATTCTACTCGTTTAATAAGGGCAATAAATCAAAGTGACATCTTAAAATATTTAGTATAAACCATCAAACATAATTCAACATAACTTCAAAAATTAAGAAATTCAAATCCTAAATTTTAAAGCATCAAACTTCAATTAAAACATAATAAAATCAACATTCATATTTTCCAGATTTCCAGATTTTGTGACCTGACTTCCCATGCATTTTTCACTATTAACTCATCATCAAATTGAAGAACTTTCTTCTAAACATAATTAGCCATATATCTGCTGCTCTGGAGGATCTCCCAAATTCGAACAAACTTGTTTCAATGTAGTTTGGACTCATATAATCTAGTGGAGTGTACATAGGAGGTTATGGAGGAGGGATATCTTGCCAGCTAGTATTATGTCGGTCTACCTGTGGTGCCTACCAACCAGCAGAGTTCATCTGGGTATGGTTGAGATGCCATAAATTAGTGGAGGATAGATCTCTCCATAAAGTACCAGTTCCGACGTCCTTCGAGTGGCATCGTGCCATACCCCTCCATGGCTGGGCTTTCTAGGAATTTAGGGAATTGAGGTGCAAAACCCCTTATAACTATTCCTCATTCCTACATAAACTGAAGGAATTCCTCTACATATTGATTCGGGTTGAAGTCTCCTCAGTATATGAGGTGTGGCGGCACTTGGTATTAATCCAGCCCTTCTCTCCTCATTCTCAGGATGTACTAGTCAACCATGTAGATAATATCCATGTTATCAAAGATCATATTGGCCCCCATCCTGGTTCATATTGGAAGTTATTCGTTACATCGATACCATATTCATCGGCTTCCACATGAATACCGATGGCATTCACCGTAACTTAAAAGTTTAGCAAAGGATTACTCTGAGTGCTTGGTTTTTTCTTAGGCTCTTTCATTCTCCCACCGGCTATCATCTACTATAGATCTTTTAGTAGCCGAGCGCATTTAGTGGTGCGATGCCCCTTGGTCACGCGATAAGCATAGAAGTTGTCTCTATCTGCCATAACAAGTGAAGTAAACTGCTTGATGCTCTGAAGTTGGTTAGACTTTCTCAGTTTGGTGAATATCTATGACAGTGATTCTACCCACTGGGAGATAGATTGGTGAGTCTACACCAGAGTGGGTACTACAACTTTGGCTGGAGCCTTTGGGGACTCAGAACTACCCTGCTTGGAGGACCTGCCATTTTCCCAGTATCGAGGTTTAGTATAAGCCTATTGCTCTTGCTTCTAGGGCCGATCTTTTTCCTCATACTTTTCAAGTCTCTTAGCATAGTTTACCATGTCGTTGAAGGTGTCAAATCTTTTCATTTTCATTTTATCCCGGTATTTTGGGCTAGAGCCTTCAACAAGCTTCACTATTAGGGCGTTTAGGTCAGGTGCCCCGGTTAAGAGTACTAGAACAGCCATCCACCTCAGATAGAACTCTTTGAAGGGCTCATTAGGCCGTTGTTTGATTCTTTCAAGGTCTTGCAAAGTAGTCTTGACCTTTAGATTGAAGGCATAATTCTCTACGAATGCCGAGCATAGTTTTCTCTAATCAAATTTTACGTTTGTTGGCATCCTCATGTACCATTCAGAGGCGGGTCCTCATAGAGTAGCTTAGAAAAGATTAACTATTTGAACCTTAGGGATGTTCATGCTAGTCATAATCTAAATATAACCCTCCACATGCGCATGAGTGGGTCTAGTACCAGTATATGGGGCTATGTAAGGCATCACAAAGTTAGCTGAAAGGGCTTCTCACTCCTTTGGCAAGAATTGATCAATATCAACATACTATTCAATGAAGGGAATATCAGATTTTTCTTTAGCCGAGGACAGCTTCTTCATGTCTTCCATCTTTGCCTTTAGTGCTGCTATTTCGGCCTCTTGCTCTTAGGTATTCTAAGCATTAGTAGCGCTCAGCCTTTCCCCGACATCAAGAAATTCTAAAGCATCAAGAATCCTCCTGAGGAATTATCCAACTGCATTATCATTCGCCATTATGGTTTCAGGTTTTGGATTAGAGAAAAATCCGATCAGAGATTTGATTGGTGGTAAGGGTGTGACTGTTGGACTTCCCGTAATATTCTTAGTCTCCTTCTCTCTCGCTTCCAACCTAAAAATACAAGAGATCAAGTATTAGTAAATATGTTGGAGGTGGCTCCAAGCTTCATTTACCTTAGCTCATAGGGATGCATGAATGGATGAATGATTGAGTGAGCAAATGAATGAGTAGATGTGTACAGATAGGCATATGCCAATTGTTTGAGGAGTAAAATGCAAGGGTAGTTTATGACATTCGTGGAACATCACAAACATGTGGTTCGAAGGCCAAGGGTTTGATTCTGATTAGACTCGATAGCTCAGGGGGGGAGTTGACTCCCTAGTCAAAGGTGGGTCGACTCATCTATCCAAGGGTGAGATGACTCTCTGATCACTCGAAAGGTTTTAACTCACTAGTCCAAAGGTGAGCTAACTCGCTAGTCACTCAAAAGATTTTGAGTCATTGTTCCAAGGGGTGAGCTGACTCTCTAGTCACTAGAACGATTTTGACTCATTGGTCCGAAGGTGAGCTGACTCTATGGCCACTCGAAGGGTTTTGACTCATTGGTCCAAAGGTGAGCTGAATCGCTGGGCACTCATAAGATTTTAACTCATTGGTCCAAGGCTAAGCTGACTCTCTAGTCACTTAAAAGGTTTTGACTCATTGGTCCAAAGGTGAGCTGACTCTATGGTCAGCCGAAGGGTTTTGACTCATTGGTCCAAAGGTGAGCTGACTCGCTGGTCACTCGAAAGATTTTGACTCATTGGTCTAAGGGTGAGTTGACTCTATAGCCACTCGAAGGGTTTGACTCATTGGTCTAAGGGTGAGCTGACTCGCTGGTCACTCGAAAGGCTTTGACTCATTGGTCCAAGGGTGAGCTGACTCTATAGACACTCGAAGGGTTTTGACTCATTGGTCCAAGGGTGAGCTAACTCCCTAATCACATGAAAGATTTTGACTCATTGGTCCAAGGGTGAGCTAACTCGCTGGTCACTTTATTATTGACTTGATTGTCAAAGGTGAGTTGACTCGCTGGTCACTCGAAGGTGTTTGACTTATTGGTATAAGGGTGAGCTGACTCGCTGGTCACTCGAAAGGCTTTGACTCATTGGTCTTAGTTTGTTTTGGCTCGTGGGTTGAGCCTAAGTCGAATCACTGGTCTTGGTTTATTTCAGCTCGTGGGTTAAGCTTAGGTCGACTCACTGGTCTTGGGCTATTTTGACTCATGGGTTAAGCCTAAGTGGACTTACGAGTCTCAGTTTATTTCAGCTCGCGGGTTGAGCCTAGGTTGACTCACTAGTCTCGGTTTATTTCAGCTCATGTGTTGAGCCTAGATGGACTCACTGGTCTCAGGCTATTTTGGCTCGTGGATTGAGCCTAGGTCGACTCACTGGTCTCGGTCAATTTTAGGTTCCTAAAACTTAAGGAAATAAAATGGTATGGCACACATCAATGTCGTGGCTGCACAAAGATATGGTTAGTTTTCACATAATCATGATGTTTATGATGTCCGTTTTAGTTTATTTATATTTAGTAAACCTACACAGGTAGCAAACATTTAGATCATGCCTACCGCCCTTTTAACTCCATTGGGTTACTTCGCTTTAAAGCCAACGGGGGACTTACCGAAGTATGCTCGCGTGCACTCAAGGTTTTTTGGGTAAACCTATGGGAAAGTGTCTATGGTTCATCTATATGCGGGTTTCAGTCTCAAGATTGGGTGTGATTTAGGGTACCCTACACCTTTGTGTACCTAGTCCCAGTGGTCCTAAGTGAACCAAAGGAAACTTTTCCACATATAATATACGTAGGTAGTCTTGCCCTTAAGTGAGCAAGGTCCTCGTACGTTACGCAAGGGGTGTGATAGTATCCATACCCCTCAAGCCCTAAGCAAACTTGGAGATAATTCACCAAAAGACACCTAAATTGGTTTTTGGGTAAAGAATGCAGATGCTATGCAATCCTAAAATTTGTGTAGTGATGAAATTACCACATATTCAAGAATTCCAAGATTTAATTTGAACAATATTTTAATTATTATATCAAGAAAGAATTTTTTATAAAAATCAGGTTTTTATAAAAATAATTATTTCCCCAGTGAAGTCGCCACTATGAGCGGGCGAACGTTTTTGGGTCTGGTTGTGCACACGGGGTACGGTGCAAGGGGCACGATTCGGTGCAGTTTTATGAAACCGCGGAGTTTGGTTTGGTTTAAGAAAATCCGATTTGTTTAAATGCGTTGGCTTTGTAGGCAAAAAATGTGATTATATTGAGAAATATATTTACACATTTTATTAGGAAAAGATATTTTTAAAATAAAGCATTTTACTTTATTTAAAAATAAAAATAGAGTCACCACCCGATTCAGCTCCACCGGGAATTGTGGTATGTTGTCCGAAAATGTGATTTTTAGACCGAAAAGAAAGTCAGATTTTGAGTTCGGACATAATAGGTACTCATATTGTTGAAATTGCTTGAGTAAATTTTAGAATTTGTGGTAATTTCTCCATTACAATGGCTTTATTTAAGGATTAAATTCAAGAAATAAAACATGCATTATAACGGCATAATAAATTTGATATTTTCTATCAAAATTTCGGCAGAGTAACGGCAGCACTTGAGCCTCGGCCTGGAAACTCAGATAGAGTTTCCTCTCATTCCGGATGTTTCATCCGTACCTCCGACCTTATTTGCACATATTATAGTTTAAATGGCTCACTTAATCAGAGAAATGAAAATGCAATGTGTAATAATAGAATAATGAAAATGAATTTTAATGAATTTGAAAGTTGGGCTTAGAGCTAATTACCCTCAGTTTACCTTTTCGTCTGTCCAGGATGACTTGAGAGCCGGTGCAGGACCGAAGTTATCAAAGGTTGTGATTTTAGTGGAAAACAGGTTTAACCCAAGTTATGGCTATAATCTAGGATTATTCCTAAGAGAAATGCGGGACTTTGAGAGAAATTGAGTCGTTCCTAGACCGAAGATCACTGTAGGATCTTGATAAAAAAAAGACAGTAAATCGAGTTTATAGCTAGTGTAGGTGATAAAGCTCGAATTTGGAAGTAGTTTGGCAGAGTTTCAGGGCTTTTAGGACTCCCGAAACTGAAAAATGACATAAAGGTAATTTTGGGATTTTGAAAATTTGCATCCCTTCTATTGATATGGGGGGGTGACCCCGTATTTATTACCTATCTGACAAGATTTTACATCAGATCCCGTAAAATCTTGCCAGATCTTGGTGAAATTTGATTTTTTTACTGTAGATAGGTGATTACCTGGTGGGAGGATTACCTACGTTTGACCAAATTTTGACTTTTTGATTTTTCAGTAGGAAATGCTAAATCGGAACTTCCCTAGAATGTGGATTTTTGAATTTTGGATGACAATTCGGTCCTTTTTGGCTCTTTTGTCTGATCACTGAACGCAATAGGCATTATCCCTCATTGAGTCGGAACGGACCTGTGCTAACAATAGTTATAATTTATTAAATTAAAAAAATAAAACTAACTAACATCAAATCTCGGTGGAAACTTCAAAACTTTTTTTTTTTCAGATTTTTAACTAAGAAAAACATATGTTATTTGATGTTATTTTCCATTGAAATTTTTGTTTGATTTCTCATTAGTTTTGATAATAAAAATACAATTTCATTTGTCGCAATGTTTAAATTTTTGGGTAAAACATCTAATTGGGCAAGATTTACAATAATTACCTTTTTTGCTCAAAAAAATGCGTGTAACCAATATGGAATTTCTCAATCTCCTGCTAACCTTTATATGCCCTACATAAACACACGAAACTCACTACAAATTTTGTTATTCAGTCGACATCTCTTCTTAATTATCTCTAGTCGACGATTCAAAGTTTTAGTCCCAATTTTATTTTGCTTTTAGATTTCATCTGTATTCTTCGTTCTCAATTTCAAATTTGATTTCTAATTCAAATATGTTCTTCAAATTAGCTTCATTTGTGTTCTTCGTTCTCAATTTCAGATTTGATTTTGAATTCAAATATGTTTTTTAGTCACAATTTCTTTGCTCTACTACGACCTAGATTTGGAATCGAATTTCAGAATTCGAATTTCATCTGTGTTCTTTGTTCTCGATTTCATATGTGTTATTCATTCTCAATTTAAGATTTGATTTCAAATTCAAATCTGTTCTTCTTTTGCGATTCATTTGCTCTACTACAATCTAGACTTTGAATTGAATTTTTGAATTCAAAGATGAACACCACTCCTATTTTGCTTCTATGAGCGGTAGCTCATCGGCTCAATCTTTGATCCTTGCGATAGTCTTGGACATAAACTTCTTGATAAGTTGGTTTGTGGCTTCAGTTGCCCCATTAGCTTATGGCATGTTAGGTGAAGATCTGTGGCGCTCGATTCCATATTTCTTGATCAAATCAGTGGTTGCCCCTTGGGACTGAACCTTATTTTTTAAGAATAAGTGGTGAAGTAGGCCATATCGAGCTTAGATGAGCTTCTCGATGAACTTGGCCGTCTTCTCGGTGGTAACGATGGTGCAAGGCTCGGCTTTCCCCTATTTTGAGAAGTAATTCATTGATGTGATGATGACATGGTATCTATTGGTTGATGAAGGCTGATTTTTGCCAATCATATTTATCTCCCACGTCAAGAATGGCCAATAAGTAGAGGAACAGTGAGGGTGGGGAACTGGAAGGTATTGGATATTAGTAAGGATTAGTGGTGTATTGGGGGTGGGAATTTTGGGAATGGGTGGGCGAAGAAAAGCTAAGCCTTAGTTCTGTCGAAGGTGGTCTGGCGATGCTCCTTCTCCGTAATCGATCGACGCTTCTTCGGTAGTTTTAAAATAGGTTGGCACATAGTTGCTAGGCTCATGACAAATTGACTGACATATTGAACCTATCCAAGGAAGAACTGATCTTCTTTCTCTATTTCAGGCTCAAAGATGCGATGCTCGGCATTCTGACAATGAACCCCGAGTGAGACCAGGTACGACCAAGCGAAAGTGTTATCATGATCTTTAAGCACTTTTATCTCTCTTTTTATTTCATAGGTTAGGTCAATTGAAATGGTTACCATCACATGCACTCAAATTTATTTTGGTTAAAGAAATATCATGAATACTGAACACATTATGCTTAAGATAAAACGAATGTATGGACCCATCGGGCGAAGCATCAAGTAGATAATATTAGTCCCTGTGCAGGTCTAAATAAGGTCAGAGGGGGGTGAATGATGCTTTTTCGTAGAATTAATAGACTTTAAAAGGTCTTAGTGTAGCGTGTTTGAGTATGTTCTAGATGTGATGGATCCGGATGATGCAAATATGAAATATAATGCAAATAAGTAAAGAGTAAGAAAATCAAACACAGAGTTTTATCCTGGTTTAGCCCCACCTACTCCAGTCCCCGGAGTATGCTTCCTCTGAGCTTTTCCACTAGTGGATTCCTTTCCAACTGGCAAGAATCAAGCCTTACAATTTATCTCCGGATAGCAACCCCTTCAAGATGTAGGATATACCACTAGAAGCACCAACTCCTAGCTGAATCCTTTTGTCTTTAGTAGGATATAGCACTTAGATTTCTACCCCAAATTTAAGATGAGTTCTATAGGGAGATCCTACTCAAAGCACCAACTTTAAGCTATATCCCAATCTCACTACTCACCCTAGTAGGAGATCTTTTACACTTTGGTTTTCTCAAAGGTTTTGGTTTTGGAGTTCCTCAAGTTTATAACTCACTTGGGAATCCTTACAAATAGATTTGGAATTGTTTGATTCTTGGAGGGATGTATTTATTGATTTCTATAGCGAATTCTCTTGTTAGTGCTTTCTTAAATCAACCAGCACCTTCTCAAATTATGAAGCTTCTCTTTTATATCCTTGTATCATAAATATAGCCTTTGTGGGTTGTTGAACTTGAATTAAATCTTCACCGTTGATCACGTAATATGTGGCGCTTCCAGAACTGTTGATCAATCCATTAGACAGAGATTTTAACCCATTTAAATCCTTGGGATTTAGGCTGAAAAGTTGTTAGCGATCGTTTTCCTTGTATTTTAGTGATTCACCAACTTTTACGCCAATAGTCCGGAGTGTGTACGCCACGCGCCTTTCTTACTGGTCTAGGTACAAAAGGTTGCTACCTTTTTTCTTTCCTGTGTCAGCCCTTTATCCTTTTTTTGAAAAATTACTAGTTGTCATTTTTTTCTTGCTTATGGGGAAAGGATCTTTGACTTTGAGACCAAAAAGATGGAGGGAAAACTTGTTTTCGAAACTTTTCCCTTTGTCTTTATAACTACGTCTTTCGGATGACTTTTAGTCTTCATATCCAGATGCTATTCAATCAGTTCTTTTGGATGCTATTTTGGGCGGTTCAAAGTTTGTTACCTTTCCAAACTCTAATCGGGTGCTTCAATTTTGTGCTTATGTTTGACTTGGATTAGACGCTTCCATTTAGATTTAGGAGATTACGTATTCTTACAAGCATTTATTTTCTTTAAACCTATAAGTTTTTGTTTTCTTCAAACTTGATCCAGATAGTCTGGTTTTTTGGACCATTGTTTCCCAACAATCTGTCCCATTTGATGAAAATAAAAACTAAGCACAATTAAGCATAAGGGGATATGATCTAAGTATTATTCTTGATACTTAGTCATTTACAAGAATTACTCCCCCATAATCTAAGCATCCTTATTCACCCATTATTTTTGCATCTTTGGCTTTTATATTTTTAAAGTACAATTACAAATTGTACTTAGAAGCATTTTTGTGTAAATGTTTTTCACTATATATACTTCTGATGTTAACAATGGTTAACACCAATGAAGTTCCGGATTACAGATACCGAGTGCATATAAGTGAAAATTTTCAAAGCTAGCTATTACAAGATTTTTACATGATAACAATAGCTAACTAAACATTTACCTATCTACTTCCATATCACCATCTAGCTTACTGGTTGTGCTCTTCTCCCCCTTATTGTTTTCATCTGATTCGGGGTCAATTACCATATATGTTCGCTTGTCCTAGGTTTTCTGCCATGCCTCTTAGTATATAGAATAGTCTACATTTCAGTGTAAGCGCTTCACAAAAATTATTTCAAAAGTGGCAGGAAGGAGTTGGAATGGCCTTAGTAGAGTCTAGAGCTCTTTATAAGATATGGTCATATCCGGAATCATCCTTATCAAAATATGGAAACATGCACTTGAGGAGAGTTAGACTGCACTTGTACCTGAAAAATCCAATGTCGCCTATATGTTTGACAAGATCATTGACCACTGGTAGGAGAAGACTATCCTGGGTTAAGGATTAAGGTTCGGAAGAAGAGATTGATAGATTAGCCTTACCTGACTTTAAGGCATCAATATCCTGACAATTATCTCTTCGGACAATATGGATACTAGAATTGAGCATGGTGAGATCCTTGTAGAAAGCCTCTTCAAGGTTTTTGATTAAATCATTAGTTCCGGATGCATGGTTGCCACTATCATCACTGATCTCATGCACTTGCTTCTTTCGTAGTTTAGGGAGAGCCTCATCAAGAAAATCCATGAACATTTCTTGAGCATCTTGATGCTCCTCATTTAATAAGGTCAATCCAAATACTACATTTTTACCACCTTCAGCAACAGCCTCGAGAAGAGATTTTTCAAGGTTTTCAAACTTCTGCTCAAGATACTTTTTGAGTTCGGTGGAGAGTTTTATAGATGTTGAAGTGATTTGGCCCATGAGAGTTATACAGATATTATCCCCTCCGGTGAGAGCTTAAATAGTAGAGCGATTTGCTCCTGCTATATTTGAAATCATTTACTCTAGAACCGGAGTGATCTTTGCAAGGATACTTTTACTACTAAGTCATCAGTTGGGAAGTCCTCTACCTCATTCTCGATCTTTTGGATGGTTCCCTTAATCTCCCTAATATCTGACTTTAAATCCGGAGAATAAGATTTTTATTGTCAATGATTCTCCAACGATTTTAGAATTCCAATTACTTCCCGGAGTGCCTTGGAGATGTTATCTTCCTTGTGCCCTTCAACTATGGCTTCTTCTATATGCCTAAGAGCCACTCTCAGTTTTTCACGCCCGTTTGGCTTGGGATTTATAATTCTGGGCTTTTTCAGTTCACCAAAAGAGGAGGATGAAGTTTCTTTGGAACTTGAATTGCTTCTAGATGCTCTGGATGGCTCTCCATCATCTCTTTTCTCTTCAACCCGTGGCATGATCTCCCTATCTTCCACCCTTTCCTTCAAAATGGCCTCGCCCATTAAGTCCACTTTAGAAGTGTTCTCGTTGGGTCCCAGACCATTTCCCTCCTCCAAAACAGTGTGTTCCAGGTTAGACTGGTTATCTTAGGATGCAGTTTAGGTGTCTGCACCCAAGTTGTCATTTATCTCAATGGCATCACCAGCCGGAGTTTCATCAGTAGAGGGGATATTTAGGAGAATGATTACATTAATATCTTGTTGAGGTTCTATTTGATCTGCTCCATTCTATCCTATAATACTACTATCCAGAAGACTGGAACTATCCTTAGTCTCCCCTCCTAATGCCTGGATAGGACTTGCAACCACAACCATTGCATTGCCCGGAATGGTGGAATTGTCCTCATCATCCCTTCTTTTACCTTTGTAGGACTTTTCAAATCCATAACTTCTAGCTCTATATTCAGCAAGTTATCCGGAAAGAAGTTCTGACCTTGCTTAAAAATTGAATAGATCCTCTTCCTGATACTTGGCCTCTATGAGAAGCTCAAGGTCTTTTGGTGCTAGGAGGATGGGTGGACTATCTATGGCTATTGTTGCTCCGGATGTGCCTCCGGGTCCCTCCTTGGTTAAGTTGTTGATGTTTTTATTATCTCGGACTACAGACATCATATCCTTTTATTGAGGATCCTCTAGGAATATGATATCCGAAAGAACTAGCCTTGGAGTGAACACTACCAACTCCTTTTCCTTGCTTAAGTTAACTAGAGTGGTTGCCTTGGGAGAAGGTTCTCTTATGGTTATTTTGGTAAAAGGCTTCTTGATGGGGAGCTTTGCTCTTTCTTTTGCTTGTTTTACCTTTAACGCTTCTTGGAAGGTTAATCCCCTCTTCTAAAGCTGCCTTTTAAGAATAGGCTCTTCTTCCTTTGTTTCCTCTTTCAGATCTTAAATCGGTCTCTTCCTTTTATCTGATGCCTTTATCCGCCTTCCTCTTGGCTTCTTAGGCTGTTCAGGTGTGGCCTTCATCAGCTGTGTGAGAGGAATTCTATCCTCATCATCATCTTCTACAACATGCTTTGTATTTATTTCTTTTGAGCCTTTGGTTTAGTGGTTTTGGCTCTCTTCGCCTTCAGAGCGATATCAGTTCTGGCCTTTCTGACTCTTGCCTTTTCCTTCTTTTCATCTCTGAGCTGGATTGCTTTTTCCTTATCCCAAGTTCTTCGAAGCATAATTTTCTAAAGTTCGTCTCTAGGATCTCCTTTCCTTGGACGGATTGTGCTCCGAACAAATTGATTCCATTTGCTAGGAGGATTCTGTAATGAGGGCACCATGAGAGTTTCTATGTTGTCTCAGAAAGTGGATGATTAGCACTAGCGTATTTACAACCCTGCTTTCCACCTAGTGCTGTAGGATATAGTGTTGAAAAGATGAGATAGTGGTTACGGATCCTTTCGGGATAAGGATTAGTTTCGCCAAACATGTTGAAGGAATATGGGTGTTTCTGGCCAGTAGGTGTGGAGAATTTATCTCCAAAGTAGTTGGTTGGAAGCCATTTCTTAGGGTTGTATTTGACCTGAACTCCATCGTTCTTCATGTTGAGATTTTTTACAAAGAATTCCGGTGTGACAGTAATCACCTTCCCTTGAACTTTAGTTCTGAGAGCATCATAGTAAGAGTGAACTCTTAGATTGTCACAGAATTCCCTGACCAAATCCGGATAGGTGGGATAATTGATCTTGAGGAAGTCGATGAGGTGTTGATCCTTTAGAAGTTATGAATAGGGTTCTGTGTCAAAAAGAAAGTTGTCCCCTAAGTAGTCTGTTGGTATCACGGAGTCTGGATTTTTCCATTTGAGAGGGGCAAAATCTATATCCTTAAGATCAGACTCATTGAAGGTGTATCTTGGAGGAGAAGGAGTGGTTTGATTTGAAACCATTTGAGAGTTTTGAGAAGGTTCAGAAAATTAGGGTTCTGAGAATTGATTTTTACAGAGTAATAGTATAGAATTACTTGCGTGAAGAAGAAAAGGGATTTTTGAGGGGGTTTTTTTTATAGAAATCCCAGAGTGAGGGTAATTTGGTAATCCGGATTACGATAAGTTTAACTGGATTGATGATGTGGTAGTTAAATATTTAGGAGAGAGGTTAATAGCATTTTACTGGAGAATGGGAACGGTTTATTTTTAAAACAACCATTTAATTTTACCGCACATGTAACACCCAATAAACGTTTGAAATTCAAAAAGTGGACAGTTACCTTTATGCACTTTTACTGCCATTTGTCTTTACTATCTGCTTAGCTGGCAATATTCTCTCTGAATCTAGAGTCAGAATTACTTCTTCTTTTCTTCTTAACTCTTTGACTTGAAAAAGTCCAAGCTAATCCCTGATTTGCTTCCAGATTTTTCTTCAAATTGGATTGGACATTCCAATTGATTCCTTTAGCTTATTGAATTGATCTTTACTTAATGTCTTAGTAAAGATATCTGCTCTTTGTTCATTGGTTGGAATGTACACCAATGCAACACCCTTATTCATCACATGATCCTAGATGAAATGATGCCTAATGTTTATATGTTTCATCCTGCTATGGAGCACCGGATTCTTGGACACATCAATGGCTCTTTTATTGTCACACATAACATCCATACATCTGGATTGAACTTTATAATCCTCTAGCTATTGCTTGATCCATAGGAGTTAAGCTACACAACTTCCTACTGCCATATACGCTGATTCTGTGGTTGATAAGGCAACTGAAGTTTGCTTCTTGCTATACTAGGATACCAAGCAATCTCCAAGAAAGGGACAGCGTGCAATCTACATCAGTGAAGCCTTGGAGTGTGAAATTCCCATTACTAGGATACCATAACCCAACTTCAGTGGTTCCTAGGTGATATCTAAGGATTCTCTTTACTACTTTGAGATGTGAATCCTTAGGATTGGACTGATATCTTGTATAGTAGCAAACAACATAATGTATGTCAGGTCTGCTAGCTATCAAGTATAATAGTGATCCAATCATTCCTCTATAGAGCTTCTGATCTACTTCTTCTCCTTCATAACCCATTGATAGGACTATTTCTGATCCCATGGGAGTAGACATTAGCTTGCTTTGGTCCATTTTAAACTTCTTTAGAATCTCCTTTGTGTACTTGGACTAGTGATGAAAATTACATTCGGACTCTGCTTAATTTGCAAACCAAGGAAGAAATTGAGTTCTCCCATCATAGACATCTCAAACTCCTTCTGTATTTGAGTGCTAAATTCTTCACACATCTTTTCATCTGTTGCTCCAAAGATGATGTCATCAATATAAATTTGGACTAGAATGACATCATCCTTCTTCTTCTTCATGAAAAGAGTCGTATCTGCCTTACCTTGGATATACCCCTCGGATATAAGAAATGTAGTGAGTCTCTCACACCAAGCTCTTGGTGCTTACTTCAATCCATAGAGGGCTTTCTTCAGCTTGTATACATGATCCGGATGCTTTGAATCTTCGAATCCAAGTGGTTGCTTGACATAGACTTCTTCCTGGATATCTCCATTTAGGAATGTAATTTTGACATTCATTTAGAACAGTGTCAATCCTATGAATGATGCAAAAGCACATAGAATCCGGATTGCCTCCAATCTTGCTACAGGGGCAAATGTTTCTTCAAAGTCAATCCCTTCCTGTTAATTGTAGCCTTGGATAACCAATCTTGCCTTGTTTCTCACCACTACTCCGGATTCAACTAGCTTATTCTGAAATACCCATTTGGTACCAATGATTGACTTTCCTTTTGGTGGTGATACTAGATCCCAAACATCATTTCTGGTGAATTGATATAGTTCTTCATCATCCTATTGAGTTTTCCTTTGGTTCTGATTGGATTTTGGACATAATCTAAAATAGCTTATACCGGATAATTTCTGTGGGTCTGAATTTCTCTTCGAAGATCCACATGCTGGTCTGGAGCTTGTTCCTCAACTACATCAATTTCTTCTTAATTATCTATAAAGTTTATCTCATGGAGATTAAGATAACCTTGTGGAACTTTTAAGTTAAGAGTAATTCCATCATCTTCTTCCTTGTACTTCTTGATCTAAAAGGAATCTTGAATCTGCACTTCTTCTTTTTCTCTAGTGTTTTTAACTTCTGGAGTTAAATCTTCCGAATTTGAGCTTCTTCTTCCTGCTTGGTTAGTCTCATTGAAATCTACATGTATTATCTCAACCACAGTTTGGTTTCGTTTGTTATAGACTCTGTAAGCTTTTCTATGTGTTGAGTAGCCAAGGAAAATTGCTTCATCAGATTCAGGATCAAATTTTCCTAATTGCTCTCTATCATTCTAGATGTAGCATTTACAAACAAAGGCTTTAGACTACCCAATTTTGGGTTTCCTTCCCTTCTAGATTTCATAGGGGGCACTTTTTAAGGTCTTACTAATGAGAGCTCTATTCAAAATGTAGCATGTTATGTTTACGGACTCACCCCAAAAGTATTTTGGCAAACAATTCTCATATAGCATTTTTCTAGCCATCTCAACTATGGTTCTATTTTTCCTTTCAACAACTCAATTTTTGTTGAGGAGTATGAGGGGCAGAGAAGTTATGTTCAATGCCCTTGGATTTGCAGAATTCAGCAAAATGCATGTTTTTGAATTCTCCTCCATTATCACTCCGGATGCGGCAATGCTCATGCTCTGTTCTACTTCTATCTGGATGAAAATTTTTTAGAATTGGTCAAAGGCTTCATCTTTGCTAGCTAACAAAGCCACCCAGGTATAGTGAGAATAATCATCCATAATGACCATAGTGTATTCTCTTCTGCCTAAACTCAATGGTTTGATTGGACTAAAGAGATCAATATGTAAGAGTTTAAGAAATCTCCTGGAAGGTATGTATGAGATGGAAGGGAAGCTTTTTCTATGTTGTTTACCTAAATGACATGTAGTGCCTATGTGATCCTTATCAAAAGCAACCTTCGGCAAACCCACATCCAATTCTTTTTGGCTAATTTGGATAGGAGGTTTATGCTTACATGTCCCAACCTCCGGTGCCATAGCCATGATTCTTCTTCTTTAGATACCAGGCATATATTCTTTTTATCATTTTTAATTTTAACACAATAAACATTATTTACTCTAGGTGCATGAAGAATGAGTTGATTTGACTTACTATCATAGATTGAGCATCCTCCGGAGTCAAAGATGACTTTTCTTCCACTGTCACAGAGTTGTGCTACACTTAGTAAGTTCAACTTCAGTCCATCAACTAATGAGACAAATTCTATCTTTATTTCAAATCCAATGGTTCCATGTCCAATGATCTGTCTTTTTTAATTGTCTTCAAAGCTTACTTTTCCACCTTTCTTCCGGATTAGAGTGATAAAGGCTTTCTCATCACCAGTCATGTGCCTTGAGCATCCATTATCAATGTACTAAGTGTGTTGATCTTCTGTGGATCTAAGGCATACCTATAAAATAGATCAAGTGGGTTTGGGTACCCAATCAGATTTGGGTCTTCTCGGGTTATCAACCATTTCAGGCTAAGGACAAACATCATAATAACCATTTTTTAATCTACATAATTTAGTATGATGATTGTTTTTCCCATAAAACCTGCACCATGAGACAAGTCTATTCTGCTTGTACTTCTTTTGGATCTTTTCAAGATCCTCCTTTCCATAGGTTCCGATTTATCCAGCTTCTTGTATGCTTATTTCTCCGGAATGTACTCGGAAGCTGGATGGAGATGAAACCTCTACTCTATAGTCCCTTCTTTGCTTGGAAGGTTACTTATCATGGACTACTTTGGCTCTTCCTTTTTGAGCAAATGTGTATCTCTGTCCTTGAGGCTGCCTCTGAAGTTTCATCTCTTTTTAATTTGAGGGTCTTGGATTCCTTTTAGCACCAGTGTTTAGATTTCTTTATATTCCCTGCCTTGGATTTCTTCTTAGTTGTGAAGGACCTGGTTTCCTTCCGGATGCTTCCTTCATCAGAGTTAGCTCCATATCTAACCCAATCAAGTTAGCAATTAAGATCTGCACTTAATTTCTTAGTAAGTTTTCTTCTACCACATTAATGTGTTTAGTGGCTCTTATTAAATTGACATCTTGTGCTAATGCTTCACCATCTTCGGCAAGTTCCCTTACTTATCTTCTTAGGGATTTGATAGCTTTTATATTCTTTCTCACATTCTTGATCACAATCCCTAAGGCTCTAGCAAGTTCAAAGTTAGAAACAGAATCAGAGTGAGAGTTTACCTCAATACTAGTTATTTCTAATTCTGATTCTTCAATTTGCACAGTATCTTGCTTGGATGGATCTCTTTCGGATTATTCTACTTTCAGATCAGTCAGTGCCATGAATGCACAGTTGGTAGTTTCTTCTTCTTTTATTGAAGATGAGGAACTACTTTCTTCACTATTCCTCCAAGTGGCCACCAGTGCCTTTTTCTTGTGTTTCTTGTCCTTTTTAAGGTAAGGGCATTTGGTTCTAAAGTGGCCTTTATCTGCACATATGAAACAAGCAGCTTCTTTTTATCGGATCCTTCTTTTCTTCTAGAGCCTTTCTTGGCCTGTCGCTTCTTGAGGTGCCTTCCTTTGATCTTTCGGACTCATACCTTCTTGAGTCCCTCCTATATTTCTTTTTCAGGAATCTATTAAAGTATCTGGCAAGCATGGCCATATCTTCTTTATTATAGTGAGATTCCTTCAACTATTTGTCTAATCTGGAGGAGGCTGATTCAGTAGAGTCTGCCTTAAATGCAATGGCCTTCTTCTTTTCTTCAGACTTTTTCTCTTATTGGCTATATCTCTCCAAGGATAACTCTTGAGTTAAGAGATTATGATTAAGCTCGTCATAACTATAGAAGTTTAAGTCATGAGCTTCTTCAATGGCAGTCTTCCTGTTGTCTCATTCCTTGGTGAGACTCCGGAGCACCTTCTTTACCATCTCAACTTCAGAGATTTCCTTTCCGAGCCTCTTCATTTTATTCACTAGATTTGTGTGTCTAGTGGTCATGCTACTGATTGACTCTTTTAGCTCTATCTTGATGGTCTCAAGCTTTTGCTACAGTAGATCAAGTTTGGCTTCTCTGACTTTATTGGTTCCTTTATAGGTTTCTTCCAGTTTCTGCTAAATTTCTTGTGCAGTTTCACATCCGAATATTCTATTAAATTCTAATGCACTAAGAGCACAGTGAAGTATATTAATAGCATTTGCATTTTCACATAATTTTTTATAATCATTCACATCTCATAAACTTGAGGGCTTTCGGTAGTTATACCCTCTACTTCGTTAGTAGGCTCATATAGGCCATCTTCAATGGCTATCTATGCTGACATGCTTTGTGTTTGAATGAAGTTGTCTATCCTATTCTTTTAGAACGTGTAGTGTTCACCGGTGAAGAGTGGAGGATGGATAATAGACATACCCTCCGGAAGGAGCTGTGAGTTTTAATTCTTGGATCAAAATATGGACCTTTAGCTCGAGATTGTTAGATCTCTAGTTATGAGCACTCGCTCTAATACCACTTGTTAGTCCCTTTGAGGGTCTATATAAGATCAAAGGGGGGTGAATGACCCTTTTTCACGGAATTAACAGACTTTAAAAGGTCTTAGTGTAGCGTGTTTGATTATATTCCGAATGTAATGGATCTGAATGATGCAAATATGAAATATAATGCAAATAAGTAAAGAGTAAGAATATCAAACACAGAGTTTTATCCTGGTTTGGCCCCTCCTACTCCAGGCCTTGGAGTTTCCAACCTCCGAGCTGTTCAACTAGTGAATTGCTTTCCAACTAGCGGGAATCAAGCCTTACAATTTGCCTCCAGATGGTAACCCCTTCCAGATGTAGGATATACCATGAGAATCATCAACTCCTAGCTGATTCCTCTTGTCTTTAGCAGGATATACCACTTAGATTTCTACCCCAAATCTAAGCTGAGTCGTACAGGGAGATCCTACTCAAAGCACCAACTTTAAGCTATATCCCAATCTCACTACTCACCCAAGTAGGAGATCTTTTACACTTTGGTTTTCTCAAAGGTTATGGTTTTGGAGTTCCTCAAGTTTATAACTCACTTGGGAATACTTACAAACAGATTTAGAATTGTTTGATTCTTAGAGGGATGTGTTTACTGATTGCTATAGCAAATTCTCTTGTTAATGCTTTCTTGAATCAACTAGGACCTTCTCAACTTATGAAGCTTCCCTTTTATAAGCTTGTATCATAAATGCAGCCATTGTGGGTTATTAAACTTGAATCAAATATTCACCATTGATTAGGTAATATGTGGTGCTTCTAGAGTCGTTGATCAATCCGTTAGATAGAGATTTTGACCCATTTAAATCCTTGGAATTAGGGTTGAAAAGTTTTTAGCAATCGTTTTCCTTGTATTTTAGTGATTCACCAACTTTTACGCTAGTAGTCCAGAGTGTGTGTGCCACACGCCTTTCTTATTAATCTAGTTACAAAAGGTTGTTACCTTTTCTCTTTTCAGTGTCAGTCCTTTGTCCTTTTTCTGAAAAATTGCTAGCTGTCATTTTTTTCTTGCTTGTAGGGAAAGGATCTTTGACTTGGAGACCAAAAAGATGGAGGGAAAAGTTGCTTTTGAAACTTTTCCCTTTGTCTTTATAATTGTGTCTTTCGGATGACTTTTAGTCTTTATATCCGGATGCTATTCAATCAGTTCTTCTGGACGTTGTTTTTGGCAGTTCAAAGTTTGTTTCCTTTCCAAACTTTAACCTAATGCTTCCATTTTGTGCTTAGGCTTGTCTTGGATTTGATGCTTCCATTTGGATTTAGAAGATTAACTATTCTTATGAGCTTTTGTTTTCTTTAAGCATATAAGTTTTTGTTTTCTTCAAACTTGATCCGGATAGTCTAGTTTTTTGGGTCATTATTTCCCAATAATAAATAAAAAGAGTCTTTAATTGAATAAAAAATGCCATAAAGGCAGAGTTATTCACATCTAAATACTAGAGAAAAAGAAAATTGCATCATAGATAGTCATCCTCCATAGGCTGAGGGTCTTAATTGGTAGAGCTAGTAGATTAGGCATCCTCGATAGCTATCAACGGTATGTCATCCAGGTTGAGACCTAAAACACTTTCTTGTTCCGCTGATGACTTATCGCCTTCATTCGCTAAAGACCTTGCAATATTCTTGCTAGCTTTGGTGATGTAATTGGCTTTAATAGCAGTGTCAACTGAACTAGAGAGGACCCTGGCCAACACAATTTCTTCGAGGAGATCGAAATTAATTGCACCTACCTCACCATTTGAGCTCAGAGATGGCTTCTCCTCAGTATTGGTTTTCCTAACCGGTTCTTCCATTTTTCCCTCTCTCACTAAGCGCGAAATGGCAATGCCTAGAGGTTTATATTAATCTGTTGTGTGCCCTACCTGAACATGATAGCAATAAAAAATTCCCCTTCTCTTTGGGTGTGGGAGAACAGTATTCATGAAGAGGATTAAGCATGCCTTTCTCTCGTAACTTGGCCAACAGGACACTAAGAGGGAGCTTCCACAGAGACACGAACGCTTTCTGACTAGATGTCTGAGTAGGTGCGGCTTAAACTACAGAGACATTCTCTTGAGTGATGACTTGAACCGTGGGTTCTTATCCTCAGTTGGGATAGGGGAAACTTCTAAAGTTCCAGAACTGTTGTTCTTATTAAACCAAGGCTTGCCGCCACTTGGCTTGTTAGCTTTCTGCTGCAGAATGAAGAAATAAAATGAATAAGGATGAGGTAGTGTTGCGCTGTTTGGCTAGATGCTCCAATTTGGACGATTCATGTGTCTGTATTGGGTGGAAAAAGGCTTCTAAGAAGAACTGATGGTTACACCATGAGCCCAATGCTGTTTTGGTGAAATCAAACTCTAAGAGCTTTAAAATTTGGATTTATTGTAAAGTCTGAGAATTATTAGCATTTTCATTATTTTATTTTAATTATGAAGTTTAATTTTATTAGGATTCATTATTTTATTAGGATTAGAATTTCTTGTTCTTTTAGGATTTAGAGTTTCTTGATTTCTTATTCTTTTAGGATTAGGATAAATAGCCTATATAAAGGGCTATGATGTAAGAAATTGTTCAGTTTAAGTTCTTGTTTTCTCGATTATTCATTAATAAGAAGAGTATTCTTATTAAAATTTTCTAAAGTTCTTAGAGAGTAGATAGGTTTTTTAGAAGGCCTAATTATCTTAGAGAGTATTTAAGATTGTTAGAAGAATTGACTTCCTGCAACTAGCGAGATCAAAGGAATTCAGTTATTTATCTTATGATTTCTTTCCACTGCATCAGTTGGTATCATAGCCTAATCTGCACTAAGGCACCGACGGAGGTATAGTGTTGCTATGACAGGCGAGGAAGAGGAATTGGCCACCATACTATTTGCATCAGTGAGAATCATATTTATCCTTTAAATTTCAAATTTTAGTTTTTATTTTATTTTTTTGGGTAGATTGTCGAAAAGATAAAAAAAAGAAAAAAAGAAAAAAAAATTCAGTTGATATCAAAGATAGATTCGCAATATAGCTCCGCACATAAGGGGCATAGTATTGCTAAGATAGCCAAGCAAGAGGATCTTTTTCGTCGAAGAATGAAAGCGACGTTTGATGATTTTGCCAAGGAGGTGAGGGATATACTTATCGAAGAGTTTCGCAAGTATGGAACTAAAGTACTGCGCAAATTGAGGAATGCACAAAAAGAGAAGAATTTAAATTCTTACTACAATAAAGTCAAAGTTAGGGAACATAATTATGATCAACAATTCTCCCAAGACAAGGTTAGCGAGTCTTCTATACCATCTATTGTAGATGAAATCCCTATTTTGTATGAATATGGTGATACAGGGGATAGCATTGATGATATTGAGGAATCAATTGTTGATTCAACGCCTATTACAGAGATTGAAAAAGTAAACAAGGTTCCTATAATATTTTCAAACTACCATAATCAGCCAAATACTTTTCAAGTTCCAACTTCCAATTCGTAAGTTTCGAATAATATATATCCATTCGTTTTTGCTGGTGATTCAATATTTTTAAATAATGATTTGTCCAATAAATTTTTTGTTGTGGCTATCACTGAGAAGATAATGCCTCGAATGACAAATATTCGAGGATGAATTTTATTCAACCTGGGGAGAATGATGCAGAATGAAGAAATAAAACGAACAAGGACGAGGTTGTGTTGCGCTGTTTGGCTGGATGCTCCGATTTGGATGATTCAGGTGTCTATTTTGAGTAAAAACAAGCTTCTAAGAAGAACTCTTGGTTATACCATGAGCCCGATGCTGTTTTGGTGAAATTCAAACTCTAAGAGCTTCGAAATTTGGATTTATTGTAAAATCCGAGAATTATTAGCATTTTCGTTATTTTATTTTATTTAGGAAGTTTAATTTATTAGGATTCATTATTTTATTAGGATTAAAATTTCTTGTTCTTTTAGGATTTACAGTTTCTTGATTTCTTGTTCTTTTAGTTTCTTGATTTCTTGTTCTTTTAGGATTAGGATAAATAGCTTATATAAAGGGCTATGATGTTAAGAACTGTTCAGTTTAAGTTCTTGTTTTCTCGATTATTCATCAATAAGAAGAGTATTCTTATTAAAATTTTCTAAAGTTCTTAGAGAGTATCTAGTTTTTTAGAAGGCCTAATTATCTTAGAGAGTATCTAAGATTGATAGAAGAATTGACTTCCTGCGACTTGCATGATCAAAGGAATTCAGTTATTTATCTTGTGATTTCTTTCCGCTGCATCACTTTCTCTTTCTCTTACTATTCATGGTGCTCTATTTTCTCGGCCTTCTCAAAAGCCTTCGTATACGAGTCATAAGAATCTATTTCCATCTCATTTCAAAAGATTGGGAGAGATCCATCAAGGAGCTTCGGGATCATCTCCTTTAAATTGAGTTTTTACTTTAGAAGCACTTGGGTGGCCATCAACCGGTTAAATAGGAATTAAAAGTCTCTCCTTGTTTTTGCTTCACTTCCTCGAGGTGTTGAATGGTGATTTCCATGGTCAAATTGAAATCATAGTGGGTGACTAGAGCCTCGGTAGGAAGAGTGTTATACCATTCGTGAGCTAGTCCACCCAAAGTGCACGGGAATAACTTGGCTAGAACCTTATCACCGATCTTCTGAACACACATAATTTGCTTGTACATGATAATGTGGGACTTAGGGGGACCTTCACTAGTGTAGGCTTCTATCATTGGTATAGAAAAGTTCTTTGGGACCCAATCCTCATCTCTCACATCTTCTTTCTTTTGATTCATAGCCAATAATTATCTCAAAAGTGCCTCCACTTTGGGTGTCATGCCTGGAGATTGCATGACCTAGTCGATTGATGTCCTGCCTAGAGAATGTGTGACCTGGTCATTCCGAGCAGAAGTGGCACCAAACTTGAATGATGATGGCGGCGATGGAGTCAAACACGTGGACGTGCTCACAAATTCTGAGCAAATGGATTTTGAGGATAGGTGGTGCCTCTCGGAGTGACCATAAAATTAGGAGGAGTAAAAGACTTAGGGGGTGTCAAAGGAAGGGTAAAACTACTTAAAGGTACGATCATTTGTGGAGTGAAACCCCCTGAAAAAGCGGGGAAGACTGAGGTACAAACAATCTGCCTTGTGTTATGAGGAGGGAACACAAAGGTCGATGGAGAAAATGATGGAGGTGCTTGAGTGGCTGGCCCAGAATTATGAGTAGGGAAAGTGAAGATTGGAGGTGTAAAGGATGGAGGTGGTTGAGTAGAGCTCTGACCAAACTGGAATTGATCCAGATGGATGGACTGATTTGGCAAGATAGTCTAACTTTAAGATGACATCCCAACCAATGAAATCTGAGCTGACCCACTCTGAACTGCCCATTCTGAATGACTTCTAACTGTCCTTAAGCTTGAGCATTAGGCCCTGATGGCCGCCTCTGAGTATTCCTTTCCTCTCTTAAAATAGAATGGAGTAGCTCCTTGATAGAAGTACGGAACAAGTCGGATCGAAGGAAAATGGCCATTGCACTGGCAATCTCGGTGCCTAATTGCAACTAATTCTGATTGGTTGGAGGAGGAGGAAGAGGATGAGTACCCTCAGAAGAAGTCCCATCAGCAGGTGGCAAACCATACATGACAGACAGAGCAAATTCTAAAACTTAAACTAAAGTCACTGACCGACGGACCAAGCAATGATCAAGTCGGAGCTAAAGAGGATTGCAATGACAAGGATATCTCAACCTAACTCTGAAATCGGAAGAGGGTCAACCCGAATTGAACCATGGATGAAGTGAATGATTATATAATAATTTGAGTGATGAATGTTGTATATATAGGAGCGGTTTAGAGAGGTAGGGAGTAGGAAAGCTTATAATGCAAAGCTTAACCCTAAAATATATAAGACGTGAGAACCCCTTGCTATGCCTAGCGAACTAGATACGGTTCCTCGGTACCCAAACAATCTCAGACGTTTTGTTAAATTCCCCCTTAAAAGTGAGGGGAGAGTAGAGGTAAGCGAAAGAATAAAAGAAAAGTCGACCACATGCGGCCTATCCATGAGGTGCATATGCATGAGCACAACATAAATAGCATGCGATAAGCAAACTTCTTCTAGCCTTATGACTCATGCGCAACGCCGTTCAAAAGATCTAGGGCTTAACTCAAATGCCAACGAACGACAATTGAGTATGTGACCTAAATCTAAAACATCCGTGTGTCGGTGATTTCTAAGGGGAAGTTGCTAAGGCTTTATCTAACATGATCATGGTCTCAAACTATTGGTATTGTATAACAATACTGCAGAAGGTTCTCGTTTACCTTGATTTCGCGTAGCTCAACCACTCCTCAAAGGAGTGCTATCGTGGCAAATATGCGTTGGTTGGAATGAGTGATCCACCCATAAATATCCCTAATTCTTGGTGAGCATGAGGTATACAAGTGAGCTTCACGGGGTGAGATAATGACACCTTAACCTAGTAACTAACTACGCGATGGATTCAAAAGGTATAAGAAATAAAGCTTTGATTTAAAAAATGATTTCAGCACATCATCAAAATCCTTTAACCAATTTTTGAAAATGAAAGCGAATTTTCAAATTTTAAGTTAAGAAGAGTTCCCCAGCAGAGTCGCCACTGTGAGCGGACGTCCTTTTCTGCGCAACCCGTAGGAGAGGCAAGACGTGGGATAACAAACATTGTGAAGCGTGCTAAAGGGATTGATCCTCATTTTAGAGGTGTGATGAAAAATAGACTAATAAAAGCGATATTAAAGTTGAATTTTAGTCCAATTTAAATGTTAAAAGATACGAGACCCGAAATTCCGTATTTTAAGATAGAGGCGCCACCCGGTTTAGCTCTACTGGGAATATGGGTACGATATTCCCACCGGGTGGTTACACCGTACCTTAAAACAGAGATTCCAAATTCGGATGATGTTGCTTACTTTTCATTTATTAAATCAAACCATTTACATTTTATTAAAGGTGGCTTTAGTTCTTATGCGATTCAAATCCTCCTAATTGGAGTTTTCGGTTAAAATAATCCATACATCATGCAGCGAATCATGCGATAAAGTGATAAATAAAGCAAACAAATTAATTATTACATGGCTTTATAAATTCCTATACATTTTTCTAAAGCGGAAATAAAACGAATAAAAAATGAGAAATCAAAACCGGGCCTCAACCGAACTTACCAACACCGAACCGGCTTCAAAAATAATAAAACACACGCAAATGAACACAAATAACACACAAATAATCATAGGGAAGAAATAAAAATTAATCCATGAGAAAAGCATTTTTTGAGGATTTTCGGGGCTAAAAACACATCTTTTTGAACATCTAATAATTATCTAAGCAACCTAATAATTAATTAAATAAACTAAATAACCCTAAAATTAAATAAAATATTTACAGAATATGTTTGGATTTTGATTTAGGATAAAAAGTTTATTAAGAATTTATTTAGTGAAAAAGCTATTTTGAGCCATTAAATAGACATTTAACCAATTAAATAATTAATAAAATGATTCTAGTAGATTTAAAATTATTTTAATTAACTCTAGATTATTTATAATTTTTTGGAAATTTTTCGGGTGAAAATCGGGGCAAAAAATGCAAGGAAAAGATAAAACATGGCCAACAAATAAAGCAGGGACTTTCTGGCATTTTTTCCAGTTTGACCGATGTGGTGGCCATCTGACCGCTGCCATGGCAGAGGTCAGATGACCACCGGAGCGGTCAGACCAGAAACGCGCCAAACGGATAAAAATCAGTATTTTTACACCTGAAAACTTAAGATTACCAAAATTTTAAGCTGATTCCCATGATATTTCAGTAGATTTGGACTTAAAATGACGAAATAACTTTGATTTTTTTACTTCGGGACAAAAAGGGACCTAAAAACACCGGAAAAGATGTTTGAAAAATAACGAAAGAAAAAGAGATAACCACCCCAAAAACAACCAAGATAGAAGCAAAATAATTAAATAAATTAATTAAATAGATAAAGGAACTCAGATTTGTTACCTCTAGGCCATGAATATGCTCTTTGAGACTCAAATCCACCCTTGGTGAGATCTTTTTTTGATGATTTTGAAGATTTGGATAGTGTTTTTAAGGAAAAGTCACTAAAAACCTATTTAATCAATTTTCAAGCTATGATTCTAATGGATTTTAGTTTAAATCTAAGAGATTAAACTAGATAAAGACCAAGAAACTGACTTATAGAAATTCTTTAGCCTTTATTAAGCTTTCTCTCTCTAATTCTTAAGTTTATCTCACTAAAAATTGAGTTTTTAATCTGATGAAAATTAACCAAAAGTCCTGAAAAAAATGATTTTAATGATTTATATAGACTCAATTAGGTGTAAATAACCCAATTAGTCTCTCAAATACTCAGATTTTATGGTTAAAACAGGTAAAACAAAAAATGGCCGAAAAAGGGGTTTGACCGCGCTCCTGACACGGTTCTCCGCGCCTCTGGGGCGGTCAACTCGCAAGGAGCGCGGCAAAGGGGGCCGACATGCCGCGCCCTCTGGCGAGTTCACCTCGCTCCCTGGCACGTTAAACGTGCAAGGAGCGCTGCAATAGGGGCTGACACAAGGAAACGGAGCCGAAAACTTAAAAAGAGCATAACTTTCACCACGGTTATCCGATTTAAGCGATTCTTGACATTCTGGAAACCTCGGAGAGTCTAAAATCTAGCCAAATTAACGGGACTTGCTGAAAATGATTGAGTTTAAGAGAAAACCATGAAATAAATTACCGTGTGCGAGAGAAAGATTACGGTTAATTTTTAAACGCATTTTAATTATTTTTAAGTGAGGTCATAGGTCCAAAATCATCAAATAGGTACTTGCCAAACGTGATTCGACTCTCAAAGAATAGAACAACTAGTCTCTAAAAGGTTAGAGCAAAAAGTCACCATCGTTCCACGGGACACCGAAAAGTCCGTGCTCACAGCTTCATGTAAACGAATCATGGACTGTTATTACGCACATTTACACGTCTAATACATACTTACACATGTTACATATCTGTTGTATACTTGCTACAAGTCTAATAAGAGTGTTTGATGAACATATAAAAAAGTTGTAACAACATTGTATCAGATAATAATGTTGTTGAAGTGTTCCTTTATATCTGTTACACATATAGTACATACCTACTACAAATCTGCTACAAATCTGTTACACATCTAGTACAAACCTACTACATACATGTTACATATATGTTATACGATTGCTACAAGACTAATAAATGTGTAATACAAAATGTCTGATGGATATATAACAGACATGCAATAATATTGTACTAGATAGAATTAAAAATGAAGTGTTTGGCAAAGTCTTCATGTCTTTTATCTGTTACAGGTCTACTACACCTGTTATATGGCTTCTTTTTTTGAACTAAAAGTAAAAAAAAGATATGTGCACATGAATATGAACACTATATAATCAATTAGGATATTTGAAATCCCAAAAATGCATATCCAATCCATTTTGACCATTATAGAGAAGTTTCATATATTATTTGAACTACCTGTTATAAGTCTGTTGCAAAGCTGTTATATATCTGTTACAAGTCTGTTACAAACCTACTACAAATATGAAACTTAGCAAGAACGTAGGAAAGTTATGAAGAGCGTATGAAAGATTGGAGGACGTATGAAGATTATTGAGAAAACAGATTATGGGCTTTAGGTAATTGAGCTAAACTTGAGCCGAAATTATTTTGCTCAAACCGGTCGAATCCAACAATTTTCCTAAAATTTTTACTTATTAAATGGTCCAAACTTTATTTCGCCCATAGGCCCCCGAAGGCCTAAAAACGGAACTACTCTTTAGGCATGTCGCCGCGAAATTTATTCCCCGGAATAGTCAAATACTAAATGCTCACATCAGTAAAGATAATCTCCCAATTATAAATATAAAAAAATAACTAAAAGAGAAATTACAGAAAGATTTTCTGCACCAATAAAAACTTCATTAGCAAGAAGAAATAATAAGATGCTTTAATGGAGCGCACAAGCAGTCCATACAAATTTACAAACGAAAAATATAAAATTTACATCTGAATGAAAAATTCAGTTACATTGTATTGGAGTTTGAATCAAATTTACAACAAAACAGAACACAAAAATCCACGACAAGAGGGCAAGAAGTGCTTCTAGCGAGCCACTTGGCGATGCATTTGGCATGAAAAATATGAGCACGAGGCGTAATTACTCCACAACATTTCTCAACTTTATCGAAACATATACTGCAATCTTCATCTTCGTAAGTCTTGATGTTCGTTATCTTTATATGAAAAGCCAACATCTTGATGGACGCCAACTCCGAGTCATCAATTTTGAGCGTGTTGAGACGGTCCTCTATCTGCTTAATCAATGGCATATGGTGACGCCAATCAATCCCTAAACAGCTAAATTTTTCGGAGATAATCCTTCTGACTGTATAGGGATTTCTATTCCAAAAATCAATCTCTGTACAAAAAGATTCTTCAGCAGTATCGCCTGCAAGTATAGTGCTGTCGGCCATCTTCACTCGGATATCGTAGTCGATGTAGACAAAAACGTGAGGGGAATTAGACGGGGCGCTGGAATAATCAAACCCTAACTGATCAGGTCCGATTCTTGTGAATTCTAGAGAGAGACCCTCGATTGCCATGTTTAATGGATTCTAGCAAGAGAGATGATTTGTGGAAAGGAAGATGTTATATTTATACAATGAATGGATCGTAATGGTAAAGGTAACTATATTGGAACCCAAGTATATTATTATACAGCAATATAAATTATTGGAATCTAATTAGCTTCTCTTGATAATTATATGACATGCATATAACCGAATAGGAATGTAATTAATTTAAAATTTACCGACTTAGATTCTTTCCTGATAACAAGGGGGTGACCAAATGCCAACTACCTAAGGCTCTGTTCTTTTGGACTACAATTCAGATCACTACACTTCAGTTCAGACCACTTCAGTTTCAATTCAGTCTACTGCAGTTCAGTTCAGCCTTGCGTAGTTATAAACTTACACTAAAATAAGTTCAGTTCAGTTCAACTCACTTCAGTTTAATTCAATCTAGTTTAGTTCAATTCAGTTCAGTTGAGCCAATTTTTCAGTTCAGCTCTCAAAAGTTGAAAATAACAGGGCCTAAACTCGATAGCTTATCATAAAATCAAACTTAAAAGGACAAAAACACAAGTATAGAACCAAATACAAATAGTTGGATTTCAGATTTTGAATTAAAAGAGAAAGGACAAGAGCACATAATTGGCTGTAAAATTTAGTTATATATTATTATTCTAAAACATGATAATAGTGCAAGTCGGACTCCACACTAACTTAAATAAGCGTGAAATTTATATCAGTTCACCTATAAACTTGAAATTAGAAAAATATATAAGAGTTATTAAAACTAAATACAATAAATAAAAATTAATAATATTTTTATTTTAAATCAAAAATAATATTATTGACCTTTAACGTTGATTTTTTAGGCTCTAAACATCTATATGTCTTCAAGTATTAAAAACCTTACAAATAAAACTGAATAAATATTAAATTATTAACTAGAAAGCTATCAAGTCCCATACTTCTGTCTACGAATCAAAACACAACAGCCTGAGATGGCACTTGAATGAATGACTAATTTTACAAGGAGTCGGGTACTTAGAATACCCAGCTCCCGACAATCAGTGGCGGAGTCAGCACCCGGACTTTGGGGGTGGGGGGGCAAAATTTCATATGGAGAAAGACATGTAGTGTTAAATCGACGACGATAGTGGTAGTCAATTTGTGCAAAAGAGTGGTATGAATAGCAGTTTAGCATTTTTCAATGAAGAACTAATATTTTGACTCAACAATTAACCTTTAGTTTTAGAATTAAGTTGATTTATAAAAAAAATGTGTTATAAAGTCTATGTATGATTAGAGTTGACGTTTCAGAAATTATTTATTAATCGACATTTAAGAAATTTTATTAATTTTATTATGAATAAATTACTAAAAATAGTGGCAAATGGCAAATGAATTAGCCTGGTGGTTGAGCACTGAAGTTGTGATCCTAAAGGTCACAGGTTCGAGTCCACATACGGGTGGGGTGAGATAGGGTCTTTCTTTGTTATTATTGTAAGCCTATTGAATTAAATTTTTTTAAAAGAATTACTAAAAATATGAAAGAAGGAATAAATAAAATAGAAATATAAAATTTTTTGAAAAAATAAAAATAAAGAATGTATTTGAGAAGTCTTATTTACTGACAAAAGATTATATAAGAATAATAAATGAAATAATTAAAATAAATAAATAGAATGGATACTGAAAAAACAAGTGAAAAAGAGTACAAAAGACAAAGGAGGAATTGATAAAAAAAATTATATAAAAAATAAGAGAATATATTTAAGAAATTTTATTTATTAAATAAGGATTCTTTAAAAAATACAGAAGACATTGAAAGAAAGAAGTGATTTAGAATTAGTGAGAAATATAGAAAAATAGTTGACGGCTGTGGCAAATCTGCGCGCCTAAGAGATGGAAACTCGCGCTCTAACCGATGGGGTAAAATGTAGATAATTGATTACATTTAACGTTATATTTAATATATACTACCTTATCTTTAATATTTATTATTATTTTTTTTATTTAAAGGTTGAGTACTGAAATTTAACCTTTATTTATTAAATAAAAAAAAGAAAAATACAAAAAAGAAAAAGAAAGAAAAAAAGGAAACAAAAGAAAATAAAAGATCTCTTTATAAAGGAGATTTGCATCCCAGTTTATGATCACGCTGAACTTGATCCCTAGTAGTAAGCATTAGGCAATGGCACTGTAGGTGTGAAGCCTTCAATTGACAATGTGTCTCTGGTAAAAGGCCTAAAGTTCAACTTGCTAAGCATTGCTCAGCTGTGTGACAAAGGCAGAAAAGTGATCTTGACTCAGTGGGCTGCTCAGTCATTGATGGTAATTCTGACAAAACTATTCTTTATGCTCCTAGAGTCAATAATGTTTATATGTTTGTTTTATTCCCTGGCTCCAATGATATATGCTTAGTTTCTAAGGAGGAAAACTCATGGCTATGGCACAGAAGGTTAGGACAAATCAATATGACTAATCTGTACAAATTAGCTAGAAATGAACTTATTGAGGGTTTACCCAATCTAGCCTTTGATAAAGATATACTCTACTCAGCATGCCAACTTGGGAAACAATTTAGGAAGACTTTTAAATCTATAGCTAATATATCTTCTTCTAGTCCCCTTGATCTTCTACACATGGACTTATTTGGGCCTATTGTGCCAACTAGTCTAGGTGGAATGAAATACACCCTTTGTGGTTGTAGATGATTTGACCAGGTTCATTTGGATTATCCTGCTATCCAACAAAGATGAAACATTTGGATCCTTCTCTAGGTTGGCTACCCGGATTATGAATGAAAAAGACCTTAAAATTAATAGAATCTACAATGACCATGGAAGAGAATTCAAAAACACGCCGTTTGAGGAATTCTGTTCTAAGCATTGTATTGACCACAATTTTTCTGCACGTCATACACCCCAACAGAATGGGGTAGTTGAGAGAAATAATCGCACTATTGCGGAGATGGGTCATTCTATGCAGAGAACTGGCATCCTAGAGGAGTCAATGCATGTATATTTTGATGAAACTAATAATGCAGGTAGAGAAGCCAGTGATGATGAAATAGAAAAGGATCCAGTCAGTGGAACAATCAGTCAGCCCATAGTCATACCAGATCCAACTCAAGAAAAAGAGGAAGATGAAGCTGACCTAGACCAATCAATCAACTTTGGTGATGATGTGGATGCTCAACCAATTACTGTAGTTCAGCGAGCTGATCCTGATCTACCCAAAGAAGTCAGAGCAAGAAGAGATCACCCAGTTGACAAAATTCTTGATAATGTGCAAAATCCAGTGCTGACTAGATGTCAGCTAAACATAATGATGAGCCACTCAGCATTTGTGTCCTTGATTGAACCAAAGAAATTTGAAGATGCTGAATTTGATGACAACTGGATGATTGCAATGCAAGAAGAGCTAGACCAATTCAGGAAGAATGAAGTATGGGATTTGGTGGAAAAACCCAAAGGAAAGTCAATCATAGGCACCAAATGGGTTTTCAAAAACAAGCTAGATGAAGCTGGCAATGTTATCAGAAACAAGGCCACACTAGTTGCTTAAGGCTACAATCAACAAGAAGGCATTGATTATAGAGAAACTTTTGCCCCAGTCACAAGACTTGAAACCATAAGAATTCTTTGTGCTTTTGCATCTCATATGAACTTCAAGCTTTTTCAAATGGATGTAAAGAGTGCATTTCTTAATGGTTATATTCAATAAGAAGTCTATGTCAGACAGTCCCCAGGATTTGAAGACCTTAAGTATCCAAAGCATGTGTTCAAGTTGAAGAAAGCTCTATATGGACTGAAACAGGCTTGTAGAGCTTGGTATGAGAGATCGACTAAATTTTTTATCAGCAAAGGTTATGTCAGAGGGAAAGCAGATACTACTCTATTTATTAAGAAGAGGCATCAAGATGTGTTACTAGTCCAAATCTATGTGGATGACATCATCTTTGGAGCAACTGATGAGAAGATATACAATGATGAGAGAGCTTAATTTTTTCCTTGGTTTGCAAATCAAGCAAGGTGATGATGGGATTTTCATCAGTTAAGCTAAGTATGCCAAGGAAGTACTCAAGAAGTTTGACATGGATAAAGCTAAGCCAATGTTAACACCCATGGCCACTGATAAAATTCTGAGTAAAGATGAGGAAGGTAAACCTATAGAGAGTAAGCTCTACAGAGGGATTATTGGTTCTCTACTTTACTTAACTGCTAGTAGGCCTGACATTCAATATGCAGTATGTTATTGTGCAAGATATCAAGCTGACCCTAGAGATTCTCACTTAACTGTTGTTAAGATAATTCTCAGGTATTTGCTAGGCTCTATTGATGCAGGTTTATGGTATCCAAGTAATGCATATTTCACTCTAAGAGGATACACAGATACTGACTATAGAAGAGACAAACTAGAAAGGAAAAGCACCACAGGAGGTGATCATTTCCTTAGTGATTATCTAGTAATATTGTATAGCAAGAAGTAGACTTCTATGGCTCTGAGTACAGCTGGGGCTGAGTACATGGCTGCAGGAAGTTGTGTAGCACAACTGCTATGGATCAAGCAGCAACTGGAGGATTATGGTATAAAGTCAAATTGTCTTGAAGTCATGTGTGACAACAAGAGTGCAATTGACCTATCCAAGAATCCAGTTCAACATGGAGGGATGAAGCATGTCAATATTACACATCACCTTATAAGGGATCATGTGCTAAAAGGAGAACTCAAGCTCACATACAACCCAACTGAAGGACAGCGAGCTGACATATTCATAAAAGCCCATTGGAAAGGATTAATTCAATACTCTCAGACAGCTGATCGGAATGTCCAATCCAATATGAAGAAATACATTTCACTCTGACCTATTCTAGAGTTGAGTAAACTAGGGCACACTCTGAGCTTCAGTAAAAAGGTTAAGTATTTCTTTGACCGCTCGAATTATGGACACTTCATTAATTGTCACCGGCTATCTTTCAAATTTAAACTTGATAGAAACGGTAGCAAGTTATGAAACGATCCATATTCAGAGCAGTTATTCTATGCTTCTCGCCCTCATTAATCCTACATATGCATTATAAAAATCTAACTGTGTATCTTGAGACCATGGATTGCGAGTCATACACTTAGTTTTACAGGTTTACATTTAGAAATTTTAGCTATTTAAGGAGAAGTTGAGAAAGGAGAAGGGTCACTTTACCAAAATTCTCTACTCTGCAATTCTCTCTTTGTATCCCTAATTTTTATTTTTCTCTCAAAGCATATTCTATGGCGAGTACATCTGGAAGATCTTCTGAACTCAGCTTTATGAATCACTTATTTGTATGGGACGAAGATGAAGCGTGTTGGGTGACAACTGCTGATCATTGGGCTCAAGCAGCCATTAATATCAAAGATATGAAGGATCAATTCATTCCGGTGGGAATAAAATATATTCCAACTGAGTAGGAAACAATCGAAGGTGCAGAGGTGAAGGAACCAACCATAGTTGATTTTCTCAGCTTTGCAAGCAATGAAAGGTTTGGAAGATGGACGCACCAACACCATCTCAGGGAATTTTTTGAAATTCCCATTGGGTGCAATGAGCAGATTATAAAGCACTTCTACGGAGGTGTTCATATGGTGGAAGGCTCTGAAGATATGTTTGTCACCACAATGATAGGGAGAAAGGTGTATGTTACCCCTAAGCTTATTGTTGGGCTGTGTGGAATGAAGGAGAGGTGACTCAGACTGCGAGCTATAAAAGACAAGGAGGAAGACAATGTAGACATTCCCATTGAACACGAGGTTCCTCATAATTACAAAGCTGGAGATTTGATCGCTTCTATATTCACAAAGGAAGGCAAGCAGGCTCATGGGCTTGTTACTAAAGTATTGTTGCCCAAGATTGGTTCTACATGGAGTTGCTCTAAGTTTGAGAGAGTATTCGTTTATGCTCTGACTCATGGGATGCACATAAATTGGCCTTTGGCAATTCTACCAAGTGACCAAGCATATGATATATGGACATCTTGTAATGGATATTTGCAGAGCTTACGAGCTTGATATGGAAGGATGGGCACGGGAGAGTAGGATTACACTCAAGATTATTGAGTGAAGAATTCTGAGTAACGCTCACTTTCATGGGCTAAGGTGTGGAGAGAGGCCAAGGAATACAAAGTATATCAAGCTAAAGCTTAGGGAAGTAAGAGTAAAAGATCCCAAAGTTATTATGCCCATGAGAAAGATTAAACACGAAGAGGAGGATCTGACCTTAGATGCCTTCATAGCAAGAGAGCTAGATAGAATAACCAAGCTTAGAGGAGAAGGAGGAAAGAAGGATGTGAAGAAGGAGGTTAGAAAGGACTCCAAGAAAGAGAACAAGGATAGCTTGGCGAGCTCAGTTCCAATTGTTGTTCCCAAGAATACTAGGTTCTTAAAGGACTCTAAAGATATCAAGAATAAGGAACTGACTCTGAAGGAGATTATGGACAAAAAGGAAGCTGAGAAAGAACTAAGGGAGGAGATGCCCCTATCAAGAAAGAGAAAGTCCAAAGAAGTTGAGTTAGACAAGGTGACTGCCAAAGGAAAGGAAGCTACATTAGTTCCTATTCCTAAGGTAGGTCAGCCAAAGAAGAAGCTGATGATGACAAAGCGAACATGTGTTGCCCAAAATCTTAAGGAAGCAGAGAAGTTAAAGGCTACTGAGAACGAAAGAATCTTGAAAAAGAGTGAAGAAATTAAAGCTGAGATAAGAAGGAAAGCAGAAGGAGCAGTAACAGCAGCCAAAGCTAAGAATACAGAAGTTTTACAAAAGGCAATGGCTAGCCTGGCTGAGAAGGAAGTGAATGAAGTAATGGAAGATGTGATTGGGGCTCTGGATGGAATTGATGAGCAGGAAGAACAAGAGGAGGACGATAATGAAGCTGAGGAAGAAAAGGAGGCAAGGAAGCAAAGGAAGAGGGGTTTATCGAAGAGAATGAAGGTAGTGATTGATGAAGAGGAAGGTGATTTAGAAGATAGAGAGGAGGAGATAGTTGAGCACGGAGCTCAGCTGACTAAGATCCCTCAAGCTTAAGTCAGCGAGTCTGCTGTTGAAGGTGAGGAAGAGAAGAAGAAGGAAGAAGAAAATCTTTTCACTTTCCCAAACACCACCGAATCACCACTATCCCCTACACCCATTTCTTCCTTACCCATGCCAAGCCAAATACCACTCACACCATCATCATCATCCAACTCCAGCCAATCCAATCAAGCCGCTAACCAAACAGCCATCATTCCATACCTTTCACCACCAGGATCTCTAGCAGAGAAGTATTTCAATTGGAAGGCCCTCCTCCAGTTAGAGGACCTCCAATAATTGAAGAGATCCCTGAATAACCACAATAACCACCACAACATCAACCCCAATTCAACACTACTGCTGCCCTATTGGGAGACAAAAAGAGGCTGGGAAGAGAGAGATTTCTAGAACTGAGGACAGAGGCTAAACTTGATGCCCAAATTGCCAAATCTTTACTGTCTGAGGAAGTTTTGAGGAGTATAGCTTAGGCTATTGAGCTTGTGAAGGATTTTATGGAAGCAATGGCTGAAATGAAAGCTCACTTTAAGTCTGTACCTACACAGTTTTCAATGGTCAAGGTAATAGCATCCCACTGTTTACCCTTGTTATCTATTGTAGGCAGGCAGGCAGCTAGTCTGAAGTTAAAAGTGGAGGAGCTGAAGAAGATGATGCTGAAAATATATGAGATCAATTGTAAAGTGGTCAACCAAGAGAGGGATTTTTGCAATTCACTGATTAACCAATTCAATCCACTACTTGAAGCCATGATAAAAGTCCTTGATGGATACAACATCCTAAGCAAAGAAAATCATGAAAATACAATACGATTGGATGCACTTATTAATGGAGTCAACTCTCTCATCACCGTTGTTACAAGAAATCATGGATTGCATGCTGAATTCAGGACCTTAAGAGATGATGTGTTGGAAGGAGTGAAGAACTCAGAAGGAGCTGTGCTGAATGCCTTAAAGAGGCTTAATATTTTTTATGCTCTAAGTAGTGACATTGTAATGGCAGATGCTGAACAGGAGCCCAATCTTCACCAGAAACTTGGTCATATTAGAGACTAAATTAAGCAAGTTAAAGCACATATCATCAATGATAGAGAAGCCCTGGATAAGGTCCATAAAGAAATAGCTACTCATATTAGGAGCACTCCAATGCTAGAGCGCATACTCAGAGAGAACAATCAAGCAAAGGCGCTAGCATGTCTCATCCAGATATCAAGTGAAGGTTTGAATGCACAATATAAGGTTTATTTATCTCAATCTCAAGCTCTTGTTGGACTTTTCGATTTTCTTAGAGAGCAGGATGCAATATCATAAGAAATTTATGAGCTGCTGGTCCAGAATTTTTCCTCAAATATATATGGATAGCTTGAATCACTTGAAGACTCTTTGAGCTCATTTGATCATCAAACTCAAGCCATTTTGGATTTAATGGAAATGGAGGAGAAGGCTTGCGAGAAGCATGGAAAAGAAGCAAAGGAGAGTGAGCAGAGGATTGCTGAATTTTCTTATAACCTATCAAACGATCTGGAGCACATTCAGAGAGAATATGCTGAGACTAGAAAAGAAGAGCAGGTGGGATCAGTAATAATATTAGCAGAGAAGAGCCAATTTGGGAGCCCCACCTATGCCTAAGGAATAGAATAGGATTTTCTTTGTAATTGCTAGTTCATACTTGTAAAACTTAGTATAGATTAACTTTCTGTTATCTGTACTTAAGTTCCTATCAATGATAATTACAATTTCATGTTCTAAGTTAAGATCTTCTTAACTTCATAAATTATTCTGCTGTATACATATTTGCTCTGATCATTTGAAGAAATATATGAGAAGTGATTGAGGAATGCTAATCTTGGAAGAGTCAAGAATTATGGGGGAGTATGCATTCACTCTAAGTAGATTGAAGATGTTGAATCAAGTCATATCAAGCATGAATATAAGGTAGCTCTGATCTAAATACCTTATTGATTTAATTCTCGCTCAAGTTAGTTACCATTGATCAAAATGGGGGAGATTGTTCAACCAAGCACAAGTTAGGACTGACTCAAGAGATGACTCTGTCATGCTTAAGTTTTGATCATATCAATTAAGTTAAGTGTGAGCTAATTAAATCAATAATGATGTTAAAATAAGTAGTCTAAGGTAAAGGAGTTAGTAAATTCAAGGGTAGAATTTCAAGTCTCCGCTGACCTAGCTAATTTGTTTTAACTCTGAGTGGTTTCTGAGCTGAGTACTTGTGTGGTCGCTAACCAAATAATATTTGCTCAAAACACTTAGTATTTAGACTCTGTATCAGTTGTGCTTTGTGTTTACATATTTCGCTGAGTTATCTTTAGTCTGTCAAAGGAACTGAAATTACCTTTTAAAGTAAAGAGGGATCTTTGCTTTTAGTGTTGCTTTTTAAGGAACATTAATGAGACAAAGATAAAAAGAATTAATGCCTTGACAAGACTCAAAGTTATGAAAAAATGACAAAGTCTTCCAACTCAAGTCTACATCAAGTCAATTGCCATTTTAGTATAATCTGCAGATCTACCAACCTTGTATAGTGCACTCTGCATCATGTCAAAAATCAAAGGGAATGGGATGAAGACACGTGTTAAGTCAGTGTGAGTTCTCTCTAACGGAAGACTGGCATCAAATGAAAATTGAAGCTCGAATTTTAATCTAACGGATTGAAATACATTTCACAACGGTGCAATTCTATCTCTGAACGGATTGATTTAAAGAAGCAACGGGTGAATTGCTGAGTTGTCAATTGTAGAAGATGCCAAGGCAAGTTCAATGACTACTTTCTCAATCCATCTATAAAAGGATCAGGAAGGCAAGCATTAGAACTTGGTGATCATACCTGAATTTTCAAGAAGCTAAAACTCTGTCCGTTTGCAAGGTTAAAAGAAGTTTAAACTAGAAAGCACTACTCAGTGAGAATCTGCTTTAAACAAGAGAGAATAGTATAGATCACTCTATTGTAATATTAGATCATTTGTAACTAGATCAACATTCTATAAGTTGATTCCAGCTCTTATTTTTAGACTATATTTGAGTTGTTGATAGGAGAGGGTATTCTAGTCAGAGGGTGAGCGATTGCAGTTTGGAGGGTACTTTCTGTAATTAGGGAATTTGTGTAAGGCTTCTCCGCCTAGGGTAAAGGAGTTGAGATTAGTAGGTTAAAGCTGAGACACTCTCAGGACTGGATGTAAGCACAGGTTGCCGAACTAGTATAAAAATCTCACTGTTCTTTACTTTCTCACATTTTCCAGGTTATTACTCAACCAGCTGTCCTCACTCAGCAAAGCAGTCATCCTTCAAGAAAAAGTTTCATTTATTCTGTAGTGAGTCATTCATCCCCCCTCTGACTCAGTGAGTGTACGCATAGGGACCAATAGGACACATTAGGGAGAGTTTGAGCCTGTGTGCCATCCCAGCACTATTAACCCCCAAGAAGGATGGATCTTGCAGGATGTGTGTGGACATTCGAGCCATCAACAAGATCACCATCCAATACAACTTCCCCATACCACGCCTCAATGATATGCTAGACCAACTAACCGGCTCTAAAGTGTTTTCAAAGCTTTATTTAAGGAGTGGTTATCATTATATCAGAATTCGAGCAGGTGATGAGTGGAAGACTGCTTTCAAGACAAGAGATGGATTGTATGAGTGGCTTGTTATGCCATTCAGTCTCACCAATGCACCAAGTACTTTCATGCGGTTAATGAACCAAGTGTTGAAGCCCATCATTGGGAAGTTTCTGGTTGTGTACTTTGATGATATCCTCATCTATAGCAAGTCTGAGGAGGAACATTGAGGGCATCTCAAGGAGGTGTTTAAGCCTTTGAGAAGGTATCAGTTATACGCCCATCCTAAGAAGTGTGAGTTTATGCTGAGCATTATAGTCTTCCTTGGCTATGTTGTCAGTAGTGATGTAGTTAAGGAGTGCTATGCATGCTAAGTGGTCTGCCTTTATTGACAAGTTTCCTTACAAGCTTGTCCATAAGTCTAGAACATAAAATCGGGTGGCTGATGCTTTGAGCTGGCGGATCAACCTTCTCAAGACTGTCACTCTTGAGGTTGAGAATTTTGAGCATGTAAAGGATGATTATGAAGGAGATAAAGATTTTGGGGAAGTCTGAAAAGCTTGTCAAGATGGCTCAAATAGTGGAGATTACCACCTCTTTGATGGATATCTTTTGAAAGGCAACCAATTGTGCCTCCCGCCACATCCATCAAAGAGAAGGTTGTTTGAGACTTACATGGAGGAAGTATGGCTGGTCATTTTGGGCGGAATAAGATGTTTGAGGCTGTTAGTAGTCGTTACTACTGGCAGAAGATGAGGAAGGACGACTCGACCATTGTTGAAAGATGCTTTATTTGTTAGACAACCAAAGGTGGTTCACACAACACCGGGTTACATATGCCACTACCTGTCCCAAATACCATGTAGAAGGATTTTTCTATGGATTTTGTGTTAGGGTTACCAAGGACACAAAGAGGGCTGGATTCAATCTTTGTAGTGGTCAACCGGTTCTCCAAGATGGCTCATTTTATTGCATGTAGAAAGATGAATGGTACCTCATCCATTCCTAAGTTATTCTTCGGGGAGGTAGTGAGGTTGAATGGGATGCCTAAGAGCATTATATCAGATAGGGACACCAAGTTCTTAAGTCACTTTTGGAGGACTTAGTGGCAATTTATGGGGGCAGAACTTAAGTCAGCACAACTGCTCACCCTCAAATGGATGGTCAGACAGAAGTGGTTAATCGTACTTGGGAAATTTGTTGAGGAGTATTTGTAAGGAGAAGCCCAAGACATGGGATTTTGTGACTGTCCAAGAAGAATTTGCTTACAATAGAGTAGTTCATTCAGTAATCGAAAGGTCACCTTTTAAGCTTGTGTACACTCGCGTACCCAAACATTCCTTAGATCTGGCTAGCACATGGAGGGCTGGATAGCTCAACTTACCTACCAAGTGGATGGCTCGAGAAATCGAGGAGGTGCATGCTGATGTGAGGGCTATAATTGGGCAGAATAATGCCCGAGTGAAAGAGAAGGTTGATGAACACCGCTTGAAGGGAGAATTTAAGGAGGGGGATTTAGTCCTTGTTTACTTGGGCAAAGAGAGGCTTGCTAATGCTACCAATAGCAATCTCTGGCCACGCAAGTATGGTCCTTTTCGGATCCTCAAGAAGATAAGCCCAAATACATATACTCTTGAGTTGCCTTTATGGTTAGGCAAAATGTCTCCATCATTCAACATCAAAGGTTTGTCTCTCTACAAGGAGGATGCACCTTTACATTACCCAAACAAGCCATTGGTGACCAACTCTTTTAAAGAAGGGGAGCATTATGAGGACATCTTGAGTCCTCCTAGAAAGAAGCCACCTGGAACACTGAGGACGGCTAGAAACACCAATTCGGCTGGAATATTGAGGACAACGGGAAAGCAAGTCCCAGTTGAAGCATCCAACTTATCATCTGAGGCATCTATAGATTGGCTGGAAGAGAGGCCGCCTGGACCAACAACCCTTATAGAGCACAGGGGAGCTTCAAGCATTGAGAAAGCAGACACATTGAGGAGAGGTTGCCTCGAGAAATATAGACGGCTCGATTAACATCAGTCTTCTCTTTTTGAATCTCTTATAACATCAGAGATAAGATAACAAGTGGGTGATGTGATTAGCCAAACCAAGTGGAGAAGCTTCCATAATTGTCCTTTTTGTTAGATATCCAATCATCTTTATCTTGTATTATTTAATTGTCCACTTGCGTAATATTTTATTGATGTAATTGTCTATAAAAGCCAACCTTTTGTATTGAATTAGTCATTCCAAAATTATCAATACAATTCTGAGTTTTTCTCTCTTCTTTGGGTTAAGCATCTTCAAGTTTTAGCTTGAGAAGTTCTTAAAAAACCCAGTTTCCAGCAAGTTTAGCTTGCAAATTCATCTTCTTTGTTGGTTTTATGGTTAAAACCTTCACCAAGCCTTCTTAATCCTTATCACCTCTTATTTTAGTTGAAATTGTTCAATGTTTTGGCTATATTATACGTATTAGTAAAGTTACTTTGGAAGGAAATTTTGGACATTATGCACGACTTCTAGCTGACCCCACCTAGCATGGGATTTAAGGCTTAGTTGGTTGGTTGGTATGCACGACTTCTAGTAGATGATGATTTTTCTTCTGAATGAAAAGAATCTATTGGAATAGAGCAAGATGGGAACGAACTTTGGACTGATGTGGTCTATGAAAATCCTCTCTCCTTTTGCAAACTATGTTGTTATGTGGGACATCTTCCTCTAGATTATCGACAAACTAAGAAGCATTCTAGCAAGAATGAAATTTGAATGGCTATTGAATCTCGTGGTACAAATCGAGATGATATGTCCAGGTTTAGGCATATTGAGTGGGATTTCAGAGCGCATACTGAAAAAACTCAAGTTCATGATTTAGCTATTAAGGACCAGCTCGTAATCAGCCAAGCAATAATTCTTCATTTCGAGGCTCTAGGATACTAATGGAGCATGCTCAGGCTTCAGCTAGAAATTCAGCCGAGATTGGGATAACTGTTCATATTACGATAGAGTAATCTATACCAGGTACTGAAAGGGGAATTACAAGAAGCCCCACAAATTGAGAACCTAATTAAATAAGGTAGATTACATGCTGATAACCTGGTTGCACCAACTTCGTCTCCTCGACATCAAACAATCATTAGGTGTCAGTTTATAATGCCTTCACTCAAGCAGCTGCTTCACCAGTTTCCTCCCACGATGAACTCAAATTCATCTAATACTATTGATAGAACCGACTCTAATGAAAGCGATACTAGGTTTTGGGCTGATAGATTTAGTTCAAGCGACGACGAAGAGGACCATGTTGATACAAGAAACATTTATTTTTTGAAACATTCTATTTGTTCAGAGCATTATATGATTGTAATTACGATTTAATTGAGGAGAATATTCATCTTTGGTAAGTAAAAGTTGGAAAGAAGAGAAAGCTAGTAGTGGCAAAAAGGAACTCACACATGATAAATACTTTCCTTCAAAGACAAGCTGATTAGGTTGTTTCATGACTTTGCTTATGTTGGTTTCTTTTGTTATTTTTTGGCCTAATGCTCTCCCATGCCCCCCAACTTGAGCGAAAACACCTTCCATACCCCCCCAACATTCAGAAGGTCCTCCGAACTACCCCAACTTTAGAAAAGTGCATCTACGTGCTACCCCATATGCAGTCGCCCACTGTCAGCTGGAGAGTGCATTCCACTCACTACCAAGTTAACATATGTGGAAAATTCAAACCAATAACATAACGACACGTGACAGAAATTAAAAAATTTTGAAAAAAACCTTGGAAAAAATACTTTTAAGTCCCTATAATTTTAATTCAACCAAAAGACCATTTCTACAATGAATTTATTAATTTGAATAAAAGTCAAACCAATATTTACCTGACACATGTCATTTATATTGTAAAATTTTTAAACTGAAAAAATTTCATTAAAATCTCTATCAATTTTTTTCATTACAATAATACCATTTTCTACACAACTTTTATGTGTAATTTTATTTTAATAAAAAACACCACAAATTTGAAAAAGTCAAACCAATAACATAATGCCATGTGGCATAAACTAACAAAATCTCATAAAAAAACTTGACAAACTTCTTTTAAGTCCCTGTAAATTTAGTTCAACGAAAAAATTCATCTTCTACAACGAATTTCAAAAAAACATTGACAAAATTCACTTAAGCCCCTAATAACTTTTATTATATAAAGAAAATAAACTCAACGGAGGAAATTTTTAGAAAATGTTTATGGAAGGGCCCGAAAGTGTGAAAATACATTTCGGGGCCTAGTTTCGTAAAAAATCCCAAAAAATTATGGAATATCCGGAAAATAAAGAAAATAAATATTGTGTAAGAATTTTTCAAAAAATGTTTTTGGAAGGGCCCGAAAATGTGAAAATAAGTTTCGGAGTCCGGTTTCGTAAAAAAAAGAATCCCAAAAAATTATGGAATATCCGGAAAATAAAGAAAATAAATTTGGTGCAAGAATTTTTCAAATTTTTACTTTTGGAAGGGTACGAAAATCCGGTTTCGTAAAAAATTAAAAATCCAAAAAAAATTGTGGAATATCCGGAAAATAAAGAAAATAAATTTGGTGAAAGAATTTTTCAGAAAATGTTTTTGGAAGGGCCCGAAAGGAGGAAGAGGACCATTTTGTAATACAAAAAGTATTTAGGGATTTTTTATGATCTTTTTTATGAAATATTAATTTTTTAAAATTTTTTTATACATTTGGAAGTTAAACACGTGCCCCTTTGGTCAAATCCAGATACATCAACTACCACGTCAGCTTGAGATAGCACGGACGTGCACTCTTTACAATTTAAGGTAGTTCGGAGGACCTTTTGAAAGTTTGGAATATAAAAGGTGTTTTCGCTCAAGTTAGAAGCATGGGAGAACATTAGACCTTATTTTTTTCTTTTTTTTATCATTTTTTCTTTATAATATTATTCGACCCAAGTTTTCGATCCCCCACTTTTCAATTAAAAAAACATAATAGCGCCATGTTAGGGTTTAACAATTTTCGAAAATTACATAATTAAACATAATCAATCAGTAGTCTATACAAATTTACGAACAATTAAAATATTAAATTTACACCGTGAATATCTGAATAAAAAATTCAATAAAAACTTAATGGAGTTTAAATTACAAATTACATCATAGAATCAGGACAAAAATAACGACAAAGGGATAATTTTTTTTAGCCACTTTGTAATGCATTGGGCGTGGAATACATGACCACAATGTTGGAATTAGAAGATAATGAAAATATATTCAATTAATACTGAATATTACAATACTCTCAAGTTACAATAAAACTCAAAATGAAATAACACTCTTTAACAACACTAATTATACAAGACAGAATACAATCTCTCAAGCTTTCTTATTTTATAATTCTCACACTCACACTCTACTAATTACTCTTATTTTTCACTCATTTGCTTATGCTCTAGAATATAGAATCCTGCCCCTTTTATAGAGCTCAATACCGACATCTTAATTGATTAAAACCACACAAACTTAATGCTCAATTTCTACCATAAATTAGATGCCATATCTCAAGCTGAAATTCCAGCCACTTGAGATGATTTCTAATAACACAAATGTGGCTTGCTATTGGATAGTTGATTTTCTATCTTATCTTTTTATCCATTTGAAAGCAAACAATTTCACATGCAGATAACATGTGATACGTGTACTGCATGCTTCCATAACTTGAGATATCACATGTTCTTTCTCTTTTTATTTATTTATTTATTATTTTTAATTAAAAATTAAGTTTATTTCAACACTCCCCCTTAAACTTAATTTTGTCACCCCAAGTAAGGTCCTCAACCTTATGAACGTTTCACTCGTCAATGGCTTGGTAAAGATATCTGCAACTTGATCCTGTGTCTTCACATACTCAACCTGCACTGCCTTTCTTGCAACACACTCTCTTATGTAATGGTAGCGAATATCAATGTGCTTGCTTCGATCATGGAATACAGGATTCTTTACTAAGGCAATTGTTAACTTGTTATCAATACATATCTCAGTCGGCTCCTCTTGTGTCAAGTCGATCTCCTTCAATAAATTTCTAAGCCAAACTGTATGACAAACGCACGAGGTTGCTGCAACATATTCTGCTTCGCATTTAGACAAAGTTACAATTGGTTGTTTCTTTGACATCTATATAAAAGCAGTTTTTCCAATGAAAAACACAAATCCAGTGGTGCTCCTTCGATTGTGTACGTCTCCACCCCAATCGCTGTCACTATATCCAACAAGCTTGTAATCACAAGCAACTGAATAGAACAATCCCAAGTCTATTGTACCTTTCAAATAGCGAAGAATTCTCTTAGCGGCTTTGAAATGGGTGGTTGTTGGTGATTTCATGTAGCGGCTGACTAATCCGACTATATGAAGGATATCTAGCCTCTTGCAGGTAAGACAGCGTAGACTTCCCACCAAGCTTTTGAAGAGCGTCGGATCTACACTATCACCTTCCTCATGTTTGGACATCTTGATTCCGTACTCTGTAGGTGTGCTTATCGGCTTACAGTTTTCCATCTTGAACCTTTTCAAAATCTCCTTAGCATAGCTTTCTTGCAAAATGAAAATTCTGTCACTCTATTGCTTTACTTCAATGCCAAGGTAATATGACATGAGTCCCATGTCTGTCATCTCGAATTCCTTCGTCATCACTTCCATGAATTCTTTGAACATGATTGGATTGCTTCCTGTGAAGATCAAATCGTCCACGTAGAGATACACGATCAAAATATCTCCATCTTTGATCTTGATATACAAAGCATGTTCGAAGGGACATTTGTTGAAGCCATTTTCTTGGAAGTACTTATCAATTCTGCTATTCCATGCCCTTGGTGCTTGTTTTAGCCCATAAAGAGCCTTCTTCAATTTCAACACCTTATCTTCATGGCCTTTGGCTTCATAACCTGGTGGTTGATGTATGTAGACTTCCTCTTCAAGAAAACCATTCAGGAAGGCAGATTTCACATCCATTTGATGAATCCTCCACTTGTTTTGAGCCGCCAAAGAAATGATTAGTCTAACAGTTTCCAATCAAGTGACTAGAGCAAATACCTCATCGTAGTTAATTCCAGCCTTTTGACAGTAGCCTTTTGCGACTAGTCTTGCTTTGTGTCTTTCAATATCTCCTTTGGAATTTCTCTTTATCTTGTATACCCATTCGACACCTATCGCCTTGTGTCCTTTGAGAAGTGAGGTGAGTTCCCATGTGTCGTTCTTCTCAATGGCCTTAATTTCTTCAGCCATTGCATCTCTCCACTATTTCTCTTGTACAGCTTCTTGAAATGTTACCGGCTCATAATCAACAAATAGACAAAATAATGTTAAATTGTCTAATTATTCGATCACCACATAGAGTTCTCAAAGGCTTCTTGTATGATGCACAGTTCTTTCATCATCACTCCTACTTGAATATGGAGAAGATGATGAGGATGACATGTCTCTATGAGCTGGAGAAGTTGGTGGAGTGGTGCGACCTTGTTGAAGTTCTCTTTGTTGCTTAGCTGTCTTCTGATCATCTTCTTTAAACTGGAAAAAGTTGAAGTCCTCCGTCTGAGAATCAAAATTCCATTCTCATTCTTCATCAAATATCACATCTTGACTTATCACAACCTTGTTGTTAGTTGGATTGTATAGCTTGTAGCCTTTTAAGGTTGAATAATGACCGACGAATATGAAACTTTTGCTATTATCATTGAGTTTAGTTTGATTCTCATCCGGTACATGAACATGAGTTATGCTGCCAAAGACTCGCAAGTGGGAGATTTCGGGCTTCCTTCTGCTCCATGCCTCTTGTGGTGTCTTTCCCCATACACTTCTTGTAGGAGAACGATTTGACAAGTAGACTGCATATGCCACTACTTCTGCCCGAAACGCCTTGGGCAATTTCTTGTATTTGAGCATACTTCGTGCCATATCGAGGATTGTTTTGTTCTTCCTTTCCGCCACACCATTTTGTTGGGGGGGATCTAGGGACTGTTAGGGGGCGACGGATTCCATGTGCTTCACAAAATTCATTGAATGCCTTGGAATTGAATTCTCCTCCTTGATCTGATCTCATGGCTTTGATCTTATGACCACTCTCCTTTTCGACGGCTGCTTTGAATTTCTTGAATACTTTGAAGACTTCTGATTTTTGTTGCTAGAAGTACACCCATATTTTTCTTGAAAAATCATCAATAAAGAGAAGGAAGTAATTTTTCTTACCGAAAGAACTTGGCTTAATAGGACCGCACACGTCTGTGTGGACGAGCTCAAGCGGCTTCTTTACTCTGGAATTTGACTCCTTTGGAAAGCTTCTCCTGAGTTGCTTCCCTTGTAAACATTCTTCACACAATTGATCAAGATTGTTGATACGTGGTAAGCCTTTAGCCATTCCTTTCTTCGATAGTAGCCCTAATCCTCCAAAGTTGAGATGACCAAATCGAAATGCCATAGCCATGATGCGTCTTTATAACACGCCTTCAAACACTTCGCAACATCATTCTGAATGTTCAAAGGAAACATTCTATTCTTTCACATTTACACTTTGGCAATTAGATATCCTTTGCCATCTCTTATAAAAAGACTACAATTTTTCAAGTGAATATCATAGCCTTTTTCTAAGAGCTGGCCCAGACTTAGAATGTTGCATTTTATATTAGGCACATAGTAGACATTTGAGATTAGCTGGTGGATACCATCTTTTTCTCGGAAAAATATATTACCTTTTCCTTTCACCGATGTTTTGCTGTCATCTCCAAAAGAGACGTCGCCACTTACTTCTTCAGTGAGCTCCACAAATAAACTTCTTTTGCCATACATGTGATTGCTTGCACTGGTGTCGAGATACCATATGTTCTCTTGATGATCATTTTTGTTGTTGTATGCTAGTAATAACGTTTCTTTCTCTTCGGTTTTCTCTTCCACAAAGTTGGCCTTCTCCTTGACCTTATTGCTAAGAGACCTGCATTCTGAAGCGTAGTGTCCAAATTTTTGACAATTATAGCATTGGACTTGAGATTTGTCATACCGTGAGTTTGAGTTGCCTTTTCCACGACCTTGTATTGAGCTTTCTCCCTTCTCGTAGTTATTATTGGAATTGTTGTTGTTGTGATTCCAACTTCGTCCATGACCACGGCCACCACCTCGTCCGTGGCCTCAACCTCGGCCTCTGCCTCTGCCTCTGCCTCTGCCTTTGCCTCTGCCATGTTGGTCTTTACTACCATGGCTTTCACTTGTATCCTTGAGTTGTAGCTTAAGAAGTTGTTCGGCAATCCCTTGCTTCTTCTTGTGCTTTTCTTCATAAGCTTATAGTGATCCTTGGAGTTCCTCGATCGTCATCTCTTCCAAGTCTTTGGTTTCTTCAATCGTCACCAAGATATGCTTAAATTTGGGATCCAACGAGCGGAGTATCTTTTCAATTATCCTTATATCTTCTAACTTTTCACCATTTCTTTTCAATTGGTTGGAAACAACCGCTACTCTTGAAAAATAATCTGAAACGGACTTGGATGCTTTCATGTGTAAGGATTCAAATTCACCTCTTAACGTCTGGAGACGGACCTTCTTGACCTTTTCGACTCCTTTGTAAGAGGTTTGCAACTTCTCCCATGCTTGCTTGGCGGAGGTTGCATTTGAAATCTTCTCAAAACCGTTGTCATCTAATGCTTGATAGATGAGGAAGAGAGCTTTCTTATCTCTCTTTCGGGAATCCTTCAAAGCTGTAGCTTGATCTGGCGTGAGAGAGGCTTCATTTTCGGGCTCTTTGAAGCATTTCTCTACGATATCCCAAACATCGTGCACACCTAGAAGAGCCTTCATCTTGATACTCCAATTGTCGTAGTTGTTATTGTTGAGTTTTGGAACTTGAAAGGATGCCACGCTATTCGCCATCTTACCCAAATTGCTTTTCTAGACACACAGGGGCAACTGCGATACTTTTGGAGTCTTCTGCCACTTCTGGAGCTGCTACGACACTCTGGACGTATTGTCACACTTCTACATCTTTCTGCAACACTTTTTTTGTATTCTGCAACACTTTTTGGAGTGTTCTGCGACACTTGTGGTGTTGCTAGAAACTTCTGACGGATTCTGCGAGGAAATTTTCCGTCACAAAATGCAGATTTTCTTAGCCTCGACTTTAGCTCTTGAAATAAAATTTCTCCGGAAGCGTAATCAACTTTCAAACGTGGCTCTGGTACCAGTTTATTAGAATTAAAAGATAATGAAAATATATTCGATTAATACTCAATATTACAATACTCTCAAGTTACAATAAAACTCAAAATGAAATAACACTCTTTGACAACACTAATTATACAAGACAGAATACAACCTTTCAAGCTCTCTTATTTTATAATTCGCACACTCACACTCTATTAATTACTCTTATTTTTCACTCATTTGCTTATGCTCTAGAATACAGAATTCTGCTGCTTTTATAGAGCTCAATACCGACATCTTAATGGATTAAAACAACACAAACTTAACACTCAATTTCTACCATAAATTAGATGCCATATCTCAAGCTGAAATTCCAGCCACTTGAGATGATTTCCGATAACACAAATGTGGTAGTTGATTTTCTATCTTATCTTTTTGTCCATTTAAAAGCAAACAATTTCACATGCAGATAACATGTCATACGTGTACTGCATGCTTCCATAACTTGAGATATCACATGTTCTTTCTCTTTTTATTTATTTATTTATTATTTTTAATTAAAAATTAAGTTTATTTCAACACACAAGGCGCAACAGCACCACTCCTAATCTTCTCGAAACATATACTGCAATCTTCATATTCATCTTCAGCTTCATCTTTAACTTTGTATTTCACCCACTTGAGATTCGAATAACTCTTGGTGTTAATTACTTCAATCCGAAACGCCAGCACCTTAGAGGAATCCAACTCTGACTTTAAAACGGTGCGAAGATGGATGTCTAAATGCAAAATCAACTCCCCATAGAGTACTGAATCGATCCCTAAGCGACCAAATTTATGGAAAAGGTCGCTGCGGACTGCTTTGTGATCGTTATTCCAGGAATCGATGTTTGTACAGAAAAAAACTAGAGGAGGGTTCGTTGGATCGGGGGCCGCGGGAACTGTGTGACCGGCAATTTTGAGTTGGACATCATAGGAGATGTAGAAGAAAAGTTGCACGGAAGAGGGCATGCTGGAACTACCGCACACTAATGGGGTCAATTTAAGATTAAGAAGGTTCAATGCCATGTTTTCGAAATTGGCAGATTAATATACAATGGATTAATTAAGATGTTATATGTTTATATATGTATGAAGAAGATTTGTTGTATGAACCGGAATAGGAATCTGTATATTGGAAATCCCAGTACTCGTAGTGAAAGGATTAGCTTATACTATTCTCTATATTGGAAGGAATTAATTAACAGCAATATACTGGAATTTAATTTAATTTAATTAATTGATTATTCCTCTCTAGTAGTTTTGTCTAATTAAGGGTTGACCGAATCCCAGCTAAACTCCATGATTTAATTTTTAACAAACTAAAGATTCATAATAACAACAACATGCACTTCGATTGACACCACTTAATTGCCTATTATCATCTCTGTAAATAAATAAAAATTTTAGTGTATTTCTTCGGTTCATTTGAAAACAGAACTCGATTTTGAGTTTCAATTGCATTATTATTAGTTTTAATTGTAAAATTAGGGTTTAAGGACCAAATTTAAATAGAATTATTGTTTTCATGAGAATTTAGTTGTTATGATAAATTTTGTCGAAATTTTTTTTATGAAAATTCGTCCTCTCTATCACGGAATTCTGGTTCCGCCACTATGCGGGTATCGTGTGGTGACAATATGGCCGTTGGACATTGTAGAAGATGCATAAGCAAAGTTGCTAGGAAAATGGGTTGTCGAGATGATCAAAATATATCTTTGGACATATTGAGTACGTTCTTGGACAAATGTGTTGGGGTTCTAGCCCAAATTAGTGCAAGGTAAAGCCTTGGCTCAAAAACCCAAGATGTGGAGGCATATTTAAGCTTCTTTTTTGCTGGTGCAAGGGTTTTTTTTCATGAGAGGGTGCAGCCATTTTTGGAGAGAGAAAAGAAGAGAGGGAGAGTAAAATTTCCAGCTTCTTTCTATTCCGACCAGCTGTATTCCGTTGCCGATCGCCGAAGATCAGACCGTCAGATCGCCATGTAATTTTGACACAATGTGCCTGACATCCAACTCTTTCTTTTGACCGTTGGGTTTGATAATTAGACCGTTGGATCAGATTTCGCTGCGGGCATAATATGGAGGAATGTTTGTTCACTTGAGGTTTTATGTAATTTCCTCATTTTATTTGGCTTCTTCTTGTATTGTGGTGTTGTTGGTGGTTTGCAAACTCTTGTAAGACATTGTTGAGTTCTTTTCCCTCAACTTATCAATAAGAGAAGTAGGGGTGGACTCTGTTATCGGTCCCGTGGTTTTACTCTTCACATCGGAGAGGTTTCCATGTAAAAACTTTGGTGTTGTGTGGCTTGTTTATTTTCTTTGCATATTTGGTTGATTCTTGTAGTTTCTTGTTGATACTTATTGTTGCTATTCCGCATTTGCAACTTTGAGTTTTTGGGGCCTTGTGGTCAACAAGTGGTACCAGAGCTGTTAAGATCAGTTTCGGGGTTAATATGGAGTCTGTTAGTAGTGGTTACATGGTGAAGTTGACGTCAACCAATTATTCCATATGGCGACCCATGATGGAGGATATGTTATTTTGCAAAGATTTATATGATCCAATAGATATAAGCATGGCAGAGCTTGGTAGTTCTAAACCGGTCAAACCTGAGAAAATGGAAGATAAAGAATGGGAGAAGTTAAAGAGGAAGACTTTGGGGACTATTAGACAGTGGATTGATATAAGCATCTACAATCATGTTTCTAAAGAGTCCGACCCGTTTGAGTTGTGGAAGGAACTAGAAGGTCTTTATGAGAGGAACACCGCTCACAACAAGGCTTCGTTGATTCGGAAGCTTGTTAACTTGAAGTTGAAAAGTGGGAAGTCAGTGGTTGAGCATCTGAGTGACTTTCAAGATGTTATCAACAAACTTACCACTATGAAGATTGTTCTTAATGATGAGTTGCAGGCTTTGTTCTTGTTGAGTTCTTTGCCCGATAGTTGGGAAACTCTTATGGTGACTATTAGTAACTCGGCTCCGGATGGTGTTCTTTCATTGAACGTGATTAAAGAAAGTATGTTTAATGAAGAGTTGAGAAGAAAGGAGATAGGAGTTAAAAATTCACAGGCCTTTGTTGTTGAGAATAGAGGAAGAGACAAGAGTAGAGGTCCAAAGGGGCGTGGTAACTCAAGGGGCACGTCCAAGTCTAGAGAGGGAAAGGAGACCAGAACATGCCATTATTGTGATAAGCCTGGTCATATCAAGAAGAATTGTTTCAAATGAAAGCATGAACAAAAAAAGAAACTGGATTCCCAATTAGGAGGAGATGACAGTGGTACTGCAGCAAATATAGTGAAGACTGTTAAGGATACCAGTTTGCTTTGTGCAGTTTGTGAGTGTCGTCAGGTTGATGATTCAGCTTCAGAGTGGCTTGTTGATACTGGAGCTTCTTATCATTGTGTTCCTCGGAAGGAATATTTTTTAAACTACAGAGCTGGCGACTTTGGTAGTGTCAGAATGGGAAATGAGAGCTCAACAAGGATTATTGGTATGGGTGATATCTGTGTGAAGACTGATGTTGGGTGCACAACGACATTGAAGAATGTGCACCATATTCCTGATTTACGCTTGAATTTATTAGCAACAAGTGTTCTTGATCATGAAGGTTTTAGTCATACCTTTAGTGATGGCAAATGGAAGTTGTCCAAGAGTTCAATGACAGTTGCTCGAGGCAAGTTATGTTGCTCGTTATATAAGACATACTTTAGAGTATGTTATGGTGATATATATGCAGCTGAAGAGAAGAATTTTCCCAACTTGTGGCATCAAAGATTGGGACATATGACGGATAAAGGGATAAATCACCTAGCAAGTAAATCCCTCATTCCTGTGGATAAATCTATTTCCATTGACCCTTGTGAGCATTGTTTGGCAGGAAAACAAAACAGGGCTTCATTTACAGGAAAATCTACAAAGAAGGAAGGTAAATTAGAGTTGGTTCACTCCGATGTTTGTGGTCCGTTAGATGTGGAGTCTATTGGTGGCAATAGGTATTTTGCCACATTTATTGATGATGCAACTCGTAAGACTTGGGTCTACTTGTTGAAGCAGAAAAATCAAGTGTTTGAGACTTTTCAGAAGTTTCATGCCATGGTGGAAGGAGAGACTGGTGGAAAGTTAAAATGTCTCCGCTCAGACAATGGTGGTGAGTATACCTCTAATGCATTTAAGGTTTATTACTCACAGCATGGCATTAGACATGTGAGGATAGTTCCAGGTACTCCACAACACAATGGTGTAGCTGAAAGGATGAATAGAACCATTATGGAGAGGGTGAGGTGTTTACTAAGAATGTCTAATCTTCCTAATACATTCTGGACTGAAGCAGTAAACATAGTGACCTATTTAATTAATCGCTCTCCATCTGTTCCTCTTGGTCTTGACATTCCAGAAAGGGCATGGAGGGGTAGCAATCCCACTTATGCACATTTGAGAGTCTTTGGATGCAAGGCATTTATGCATGTGCCGAAAGTTGAGCATCAAAGCTTGATTCCAAGACTAAACCATGCATTTTTATTGGCTATGGTAATGAAGAGTATGGCTATAGAGTCTATGATTTAGAGAAGAAGGAAGTAGTGAGAAGCAGGGATGTAGTATTCTTTGAGCATGAGAGAGGTGTTGAGTTTCTGAGTAAAATGTATAATTCTACCACAGAATCTTCTTTTGATACTACTGATGTTCCTCTTGTGTCTAGTCCTTCTTGTGTTGAGCAGCCAACAGGTGAGAATGTTGAAGCAAGATCTGATAATGTTGAGGAACAACCGATTGGTGTTGATGATACACCAGAACTTATTAATGCTGATACGCATGATGATGAGAATGTTCAGTTTTATGATGCTCGAGATGAAGAGGTTCATGAGCGGGGGGAGCCGTCAGCCCCACAGGATGAACAAGCACAAATTCGAAGATCATCTAGAGAAAGAAGGCCATCTACAAGATATCCAAGCTCAGAATTCATTCTTGTCATAAAAGATGGAGAACCTGAAAGCTTTCAGGAAGCATTATCCAGTGAAGACAAAGGGTCTTGGTTGAATGCTATGAAAGAAGAGATGGATTCTTTAAGGAAGAATGAGACTTATGAGTTGGTGAAGCGTCCAAAAGATAAGAAAGTCTTGAAAAATAGGTGGATTTTCAAGAACAAGAAAAATGCCGATCAGAGTATGAAGCAGAAAGCTAGATTGGTGGTCAAGGGATGCAATCAGAAAAAGGGGATTGATTTTGATGAGATTTTCTCCCCAGTTGTGAAGATGACTTCTATCAGAACCGTTTTGGGTTTAGCTGCGAGTCTTGAGTTGGAGTTGGAGCAGCTTGGTGTGAAAACAGCTTTCTTGCATGGTGATTTGCAAGAGGATATCTACATGGAGCAACTAGAAGGATTTGAGGAAAAGGGAAAGGAAAAGTTTGTTTGCAAACTAAAGAAGAGTCTTTATGGGCTGAAGCAGGCACCAAGGCAGTGGTATCGAAAGTTTGATTCTTTCATGACAACCAATGGTTATAAGAGGACATTGGCCGATCCTTGTGTGTATTTTAGACAGTTCCTAAATGATAAATTCATCATTCTTCTGTTGTATGTAGATGATATGTTAATTGTTGGACAGGATGTAGATATGATTTGTGATTTGAAGAAGAGTTTGTCAGAATCATTTGCAATGAAAGATTTGGGTCTAGCTAAGCAGATTTTGGGCATGGAGATAGTTCGTGATAGAAAGGATGGCAAGTTGTGGTTGTCATAAGAAAAGTATATTGAACGGGTGCTTGAAAGGTTCAATACGAAAGATGCCAAGCCAGTTAGTCAATCATTAGCCGCTCATTTCAGGTTGAGCAAAAGAACTTGTCCGAAAATGCAGGAGGAGAAAGAAAGGATGATGTCTGTTCCTTATTCCTCTGCTGTTGGTTCTTTGATGTATGCTATGGTTTGTACTAGGCCAGATATTGCCCAAGCTATTGGATTTGTCAGTCGATTTTTGTCCAATCCGGGTAAAGTTCACTGGGAAGCAGTAAAGTGGATATTCAGATACTTGCGTGGTACCTCAAAGCTTAGTTTGTGTTTTCGAGGTGGAAAACCGATTCTTGAAGGGTATACAGATGCTGACATGGCTGGTGATTTGGATGGAAGAAAGTCTACCTCAGGTTTTGTGTTTACATTTGCAGGGGGAGCTATTTCCTGGCAGTCTAAATTTTAAAAGTGTGTACCATTATCTACTACAGAAGCAGAGTATGTAGCAGCTGTGGAAGCATGTAAAGAGCTGATTTGGCTAAAGAGATTCCTTCAGGAGCTGAGTTTGAAGTAAAGCGAGTATGTAGTATTATGTGATAGTCAGAGTGCTATGGATCTGAGCAAGAATATCATGTATCATTCTCGAACGAAGCACATTGAAATTTGATATCATTGGCTGCGGGATGTGATCGAGGAGAAAGAGTTGGTATTGAGGAAGGTCCACACCGATAAAAATGGAGCGGACATGTTGACAAAGATTGTTCCCGGAAGCAAGTTGGAGCTTTGTTGCAAGCTCTCCGGGATGTCATTTCGATGATGTTGATGTTGCACTATCTTCCCCGATTTGGGCTCGAGGGGGAGATTGTTGGGGTTCTAGCCCAAATTAGTGTAAGGTAAAGTCTTGGCCCAAAAGCCCAAGATGTGGAGGCATATTTAAGCTTCCCTTTTGCTGGTGCAAGGGTCTTTTTTCATGAGAGGGTGCAGCCATTTTTTGAGAGAGAAAAGAAGAGAGGGAGAGCAAAATTTCCAGCTTCTTTCTATTCCGACCAGCTGTATTCCGTTGCCGATCGCCGAAGATCAGACCGTCAGATCGCCGTGCAGTTTTGACACAATGTTCCTGACATCCAACTCTTTCTTTTAACCGTTGGATTTGGTAATCAGACCGTTGGATCAGATTTCGTTGCAGGCAGAATATGGAGGAATGTTTGTTCACTTGAGGTTTTGTGTAATTTCCTCATTTTATTTGGCTTCTTCTTGTATTGTGGTGTTGTTGGTGGGTTGCAAACTCTTGTAAGACATTGTTGAGTTCTTTTCCCTCAACTTATCAATAAGAGAAGTAGGGGTGGACTCCGTTATCGGTCCCGTGGTTTTACTCTTCACATCGGAGAGGTTTCCACGTAAAAACTTTGGTGTTGTGTGACTTGTTTATTTTCTTTACATATTTGGTTGATTCTTGTAGTTTCTTGTTGATACTTATTGTTGTAATTCCACATTTGCAACTTTGAGCTTTTGGGGCCTTGTGCTCAACAAAATGTATAGTAGTAAAATAATTCTAGTAAGTTTTTCCTCTGAGAAACGAGAAATTATTTACTCTAATATTATTTTTTTATTCTAATAAGTTTTCCCTATGTGAAATGAGAAATTATTTACTTTAATATTATTTTTTTATTAGAGCCAAACTGAAGTGAATCGAAATCAATTTATGAATTGAAAAGAACATGAGCCTTATTTCTTAAAGGTTTTCTATTGATTTGGGAAAATGTTTGTTAACTTATTTATAAGCAGAAATGCAAAAACTACAGAAAAACTCATGTAGTTTAAAAATAAATGGAGCCTGGGATATATTTTTTAAAAACGTTACTTGATAAAACATTGCTGTTGGTAACTGAAAAAGATCAAACTCAACCATATTTTAACTTCAAATTATTGAGATGTAGTATATTGTTGACTCATGAACAGCAAATTCAAATACCAATATAATCACAATTTTGCCACCAGCTTATTAATGTTAGAGATTTTTAATCCATATTATTATGAATACTGGAATTGAGAATAGATAAGGAATATTTATTGGAATTAACTGTTAGAGATTCCCAAAACCTAAAGGGAACAAGATCATTCATGTCAATTCATCAAGAGATAATAACTGAAGCGGAAGCGTACCTGATTGGATTGTCGATTGCATTAGGATGGAATGGACTTACAGAATATTCGATCGACATACCAAAGGGAAGCGTTGTATACGAAGTTTTGATCGATCGTTCTCCTGGAGACCAACCTCCTTTTATAGGAAACTAAATTGGCAAATTATTGTTTTTGCCTCTCAACAAAACAATATTTACACAATAGTCATACACTTTCTTTCTATAATCAATTTTACATCTTAATAGTCAATATTTCTGAATTTGACCACAAACTTATCTAACTATTTATTATAACTACCATACACAATTACTTATTTATATATTTAGCCTATAATTTATGCCTTATTTAAAAAATAAATCCAACATTAACAGCAACATGCATTATTGGGAATAAAATCTTGTCTTAAAAGTGGTGTCTCTTTTTATGTTCTTCCATTTATCTTTTGATATATAACATATTTGTAGGAAAGAAAAATTAAAAAAGAATAAAATAAAAATAAAAACAGACGCATAACAACAGTTGAATGACGGCCATGAAAGGGGACAACTGTCGTATTATTGGAGTTGAATTATAGATAATACGTTATTCCATAATCTTTAATAAATCCTCAATTTATTAAAATATCTACTTAAAAAGGAGGCATAAATATCAGAATAATAAAAACGCAATCCGCTAAACCAGGAAACACAAATATCAGATTTACTGAAAAATAAGAATTTTATTAATAAAAAATAATTCAACACAAGGCAGAATTGATCAATCATTGACTCCGACACAAGACTTTATCTATCAATTTCGTCTCCACGAAATTTGTGAACAAAAAACAATAAAATTAAATAACTACCGAATAAAATCCAATAAAATTTCAATGAAGGTTGATTTTTTTTATAAAAATATTGTCTCATTGAGCTTACAATAATAATAAAGAAAAACTCCACCCCGCCCCACCCGTATGTGAACTCAAACCTGTGATCTCCGTAATCACAGCTTCAAGGCTCAACTTCTATTGTCAGAAACCTTGGCCGAAATCATAGAATGAGAGAGCATGATAGAGTGACAAAGAGGACAACTTTCGGTTTTATCGAGCCACTTAATAATGCAGTTGGCGTGGAATACATGAGCACATGGCGTAATTACTCCAGAACACTTTGCAATCTTTTGCAAACATATACTACAATCTTCATCTTTATCTTTGTTGTCTTTCACCCACTTGAGATAAGAATAAATCTTGATGTGAACCATCGTAACCTGAAACGCCAGCACCTTATTGGACCGCAACTCTGATAACAACTTTTTCTTAAGATCTTTGTCAAACATGAAAGTCAATGTCTTATGGTGACGCGAATCAATCCATAAGCAACCAAATTTTTGGCAAAGATCGTGGCTAAATGCGTCGGGATTGTTTTTCCACAAATCAATGTATGAAATGTAAGAAACTGGAGCAGGTTTGTTTTTATCGTCGGCCCATATTAATTTTTCATCGGCCAGCTTGTGGCGAAGAAAAGTTGACGGGAATGATCGCTCTCTAACTCGGTTGGAATTTCCGTCCAAATTAGAGTAAGACACTCAGCATTCATGTTTACGAAATTTGGCAGATGAATGTACAATCAACCAATTAAGATTAATATATATAAAGAATATTTTGTGTAAGTTTCCTGATACTGGAAGGAATCGGAATAGGCTCTATATTGGAAACCCAAGTCCTTTTAGTAAAAGAATTATCTTATTCTCTATATTGAAAGGAATTAGTTAACATCAATATATTGGAATTCAAAAATTACATAAAATGTTATTCCGGAATATATAATTTCTTCTCAATTAATTAAGATATCTATCCTCTAAGTCTTGTCTCCTAATTAGGGGTGTCCAAATCCCAACTAAACTCCATAGCTTAATTGTAACAAACTAAGAAGGAAAATATATGGGAAATTGTAAGGAACTTACGGATTGAGTAAAATATTTACACAATTACTCTCCACTTTTATAATTCATTTCATCAGTTTTTAAACTTTTCTTTTTCATTCCATACATTCCTTCTTCTTGTGATGCGATTCTTTTTTTTAACTTTGTTTTGCACTTATCTCGCAAACCGTCGATTTTCTTGATATGTCGCTTTAGATTTTTTTTTTCGTTTCGTTTTTATATTCCAAAATATATCTATGATGATATAATTTTTCGAGTTTTTATTTTTGAAGATATGTACCTGATGATATACCGGTATTTTACGAGCATGAAAAAACTAGCATTATACCATGTATGAAGAACCAAAACTATAAAAATCTATTTTATGTAAAAAAAGTCAAACAAAACCATTTTGTACTAGCTTTATACCAAGTGTGAAAAATAAAACCAAACATATGCATCTATTTTTATGAAAGAAATCAAACAAAAACCACATTTATATCAACATTATACCACGTGTGAAGAACCAAAACCATAAAAATCTATTTTATGAAAGAAATCAAGCAAAAACCACTTTATACCAGCATTATACGATGTATGAAAAACAAAAAACATAAGCAACTATTTTTATGAAAGAAATCAAACAAAAACCACATTTATACCAACATTATACCAGGTGTGAAGAACTAAAACCCTAAAAGTCTATTTTATGAAAGAAATCAAGCAAATATCACTTTATACCAGCATTATAACAACATTATACCAAGTGTGAAAAACAAAAGACATAAACATCTATTTTTATGACAGAAATCAAACAAAAATCACAATTGTACCAGCATTATACCAAGTGTGAAGAATTAAAACCATAAAAATATATTTTATAAAAGAAATCAAAGAAAAATCACTTCATACCAACATTATATCAGGTGTGAAAAACAAAAAACATAAGCATCTATATTTATGAAAGAAATAAAAAAAAGCCACATTTATACCATTATTTTACCATATTTATACCAATGTGATTAAACAAAATAGTAATCAAACAAATAATACATTTATACTAGCATTATACTAGGTTTATACCTGCAGAACAAACAAAAAATACATTTATACTAGCATTATATCAGGTGCGACTAAATAAAATCTCAATCAAACAAAAAACACATTTATATACCAGCATTACACCATCAGAACGTAAAAAAAGTTATTGAATGTGAAGGAACGTACAAATGTTGTGTTATACCCTTGTTTTGGCCATAAAAGTTGTGAGCTAAAGTTTTTGTTAAAAAATTTTATGGGCTTAGCCCAGTTATATACTTTTCCAAAAAAAATATAGAGGTGAACAAGGGTTGAAGAGGTTTGAGGACAAGTGTAGTCAGAGTTTTCATAAAGGGTGAATTATTATATTTTTCATAGCTTAAATATTTTCCGTTGATTTGGGGAAATCTTTTTTGTTAACTTATTTATTAAGCAGAAATGCAAAAACTAAAAAGAAAATCTTGTTGTTAAAAAATTACTCGATAAAATATTTTTGTTGGTATATTGAAAAAGATCAAACTTAACCCTTTATTAAATTTAAATTGTTGAGATTTAGTATATTGTTGACTAATGTTTTAAAAAGCGTTAGACGATGGTCAAGTGGTCGAGGATTTCAAAGGCATAAGCGAGGTTTGGACGGACTCGTATTTTTTTTAATATTTATTAGTACATAAAATTATTAATTCAACTAAAATTACATTATAATATAATAAAATAATAAAAAATATGATTTAGACAATATCGTTAGTATCTAGTTGGACGGTAGAATCCTCCTTGGTTATGCTATAAAGCACATTGCTTCTTTGTTTGAGACTCAAAATGACAATTATATTGTGCGAGCAATGTCAAGAAGAGAGTGAGTTAGAGAGAGAAGGTCTCCCTTCTCTCTAAAACTAAGGGAGGAGAAGGCTGTCCCTTCTACTTTGAAAACTCATACTATGAGTTAGGTTTTCAAGCTTTTATGAATATGAGCTAGGTTATCAAGTTTGTTTTTCAAACTTTCATCAATATGAGTTTGTTTTCAAGCCTATTTTTCAAGGCCCCCCCCCTCCATGGGTTTTCATGTAAATTTTTAAAGCAAAGGAGGGGTGGATTTATAAAACAGTGTTGCCAATGTTTTAAAAAGCGCTAGGTGCTAGCTAGTCGGACGGTCATGGCTTCTGAGGCCTAGACGGATTTGTATTTTTTATTTTCTAATATTTATTAATACATAAAAATATAAATTCAAATTAAAAGATAAATTATAATATAAAAAAATTAAAAATATATAATTTAGACAATTTTTTAAAAATTAGCCTCCTTATTTGTGGCAGAGAAGCACATAGTTTCTCAATTTGAAACTCAAAACAAAAATTCTATTATGAGAACACTTTCATATACTTAAGTTTTACCAACTCGGCTACTTTTTATCGGTAAAAAAATTAAAATTATAAGATTACAAATACCAGTGTCTTAAATAGATTTTAGGTGCCACCTAGGTGGAAAAAAAGGAATAGGCGGTGCATAGGCGATAATATATCGGTCCAGCGTCTGATAGCGCCCAAAAAATGAAAAGTCCAACGACAAGCCCTAAAATAACGCCTAGGTGGGGCCTAAGCGGAATTTAGACGGAAATTTTTAAAATATTGAGTGTTGTTGACCATGAACAACAAAGTCTAGAGATTCTTAATCCATATTATTATGATTATTGGAATTGAGGTACAGATAAGGAATATTTATTGGAATTAACAACATGTATTATTGGAATTGAATTATAGATAACATGGCATACAAGAGATTATAGGGGGTTGAAAGTCTCAAAAGGGGTGGTAAATAATACCCTTATTAAAATATCTACTTAAAAAGAAGGCACAAGTATGATATAACAAAAACGTAATCCCTAAATAAGAAAGCACAACTACTAGGCTTTAGTTTAGTGATCACCACCTTTTAGAGAATTCAATTCGGGTGGTCACAATCAAATAAATCAGTTAAAATGTCACACATCATAAAAAAAAAAAAGAAAACACAAATATTAGATTTACCAAAAAATAAGAATTTAATCAATTGAGAAAATCAAAACAAGGCAGAATTTATTATGAAACAATGACTCCACACAAGACTTAATCAATCAATCCGTCTATACAAAATTTATGAACAAAAAACAACAAAATTATAAAACTACCGAAGAAAATCCCAATGAAGTTGGACTGACAATATAGAATCAGAGAACATCAAAGAGGACAGTTTTCAGTTTTATCGAGCCACTTTGTAATGCAGTTGGCGTAAAATACATTACCACGGGACGCAATTGCTCCACAACACTTGTCAATCTTCTACGAACATATACTGCAATCTTTATCTTTATCTTCGTTTACCCACCCGGGTCGAGAATAGCTCTTGATGTGAATTACCGTAATCTAAAATGCCAACACCTTATTGGACGGCAACTCTGGATTCAACAATCTCTTAAGATCTTTGTCTAACATGAAAATCAATGTCTTATGGTGACGCGGATCAATCCCTAAGCAACCAAATTTTTGGCAAAGATCGTTGCTAAATGTTTCGAGATTGTTTTTCCAGAAATCAATGTTTGAATTGTAAGAAACTCGAGCAGGTTTGTTTGTTTCGTTGGGTTTTAATTCTGTGTCATTGGCAAGCTTGACTCGAGCATCGTAGCAGATGGAGAAGAAAAGTTGACTGGGATGATCGCACTCTAGCTGGGTAAGAATTTTCGTCCAATTTAGAGCAAGACCCTCAGCATTCATGTTTACGAAATTGGTAAAAGAATATACCATCGACCAATTAAGATGAATATATCTAAAGAAAATTTTCAGTAAATTTCCTAGTACTAGAAGGAATCGGAAGTGTTCAAAATCCTTAGAGTAAAAGGATTTCATCATTTTTTAAAACTAAAATTTGCGTAAATGCGATTACATTACACTAATTTAAAGAAAAACCAATCACGGGGCTTTGATCTAGTGGTCACCACCTCTTCGAATGTGAAACTGATAACTCAAAAAAATTGGCAAAAAACGCCCCATATTACTCAAAAAAAATATAAAGAAAAACTTCAACTCAGCCTTGGTGTGACTCAAAACTGAAAACTCTAGAGATCACAGCTTCAGTCTTAACCACTAGGCTTAGACATTTGCAAAAGGGTTATCTTACCCTCTCTATATTGCAACTAATTAGTAGTGTTGACTCGATATTTTATAGATATTGGGTGGAAGCTCCATAAGGTGTCACGTCGTCAGTCGGCCTCGCAACTAGAACACCATCGTGCCAGCCGAGTGAAGAGTCACCGTCACACCGACCTGATTAGGAGATGGAGTCCGGTCATGACTCCCCTGCCTAAGTAGATAAAATGGGAATAATATTCTTTCCTAAACGGATAAATAAGAAGCAACCTCTTATAGAGGAAATCGTGCCTAAATAGGATCCTTGCTTAATAAGGACTCCTCACTACCAAGGGAGGAAATACACTCCTATCATGACAAGGTAACTACACACTATAAAGATGGGGTTACCCCCATACTCAGGTATCACATCAAAACCCTAAAACTCTCTCTCTTTTACTTGCCTCATCTTTATCACTGTCGCTTAAGCATCGGAGAGGCTACACCAGTCACATAACCAGTCACTTTGACACCTTTTCTGTCTTATAGCCACCATCTCCGGCGAACCCAGACCCTCTCTTTCTCTATGAAGGTTAGTCCGAGAAACCCTTTCTTTGACCAATCTTTCAGTGGTGCGGTGAGCGTGGATAAATTTTATTGCTCCGGTGAGAATTTTGTCTTCCAATGAACACAAAACTCCAACCAGATGGATAATAACCAAAATCTTGATGAATCGGCCAATAACAATGCCGATGACTCAGGGACAATATCAACTGTAGCAGCACCCCTCTCTGCTATTGTAACAACCAGGTCCTAAGAGGGGTGGCGTCGAGGTAGAAGACCTGAGCAAAGAGCGGCCATGAAGGATGTCGATGGGGACAGGAATGAACCAAGTCCATACCCGAAAGAGAGGGTTTCGAGATTGTGCTGGTATGGGACGGTACAATTGAGAACGGTTAAGGATTTTGAGATTGTGATTGTATGGGACATTACAATTGAGAGAGACTTAAGAGATTTGATTGGTACTACCTATACCAACAAGGTGCACCTTCTTTTCGGGAGCCTACTTGAGAGAACTCAAAAGTTGAGCATGCTTGACTTGGAGCAATCTCGGGATGGGTGACCTCCTGGAAAGTAATTTCCAGGAAGTGAACGAGTGAGGACAAAGTTCACTAAAAAGACTCGTGTTGGTTTGGGGGGGCAGTCGGTCAAACCCGGGGTGTTATAGAATGGTATCAGAGCCAGCCCTCTCCTAGTACGGTGTGGTTCGGGGATGAATCAGGCAAAAGCTGGTGGGCCTGTAATGACCCAGTCCTAAGAGGGGTGGCACCGGGGTAGAAGACTTGAGCAAAGAGCAATCATGAAGGATGTCGATGGGGACAGGAATGAACCGAGTTCACACCCGAAAGAGAGGGTTTCGAGATTGTGCTGGTATGGGATGGTACAATTGAGAACGGTTAAGGATTTTGAGATTGTGATAGTATGGGACATTACAATTGAAAGAGACTTAAGAAGTTTGATTGGTACTACCTATACCAACAAGGTGCACCTTCTTTTCGGGAGCTTACTCGAGAGAACTCAAAAGTTGAGCATGCTTGACTTGGAGCAATCTCGGGATGGGTGACCTCCAGGGAAGTAATTTCTAGGAAGTGAGCGAGTGAGGACTAAGTTCACTGGAAAGACTCATGTTGGTTTGTGGGGGCAGTCGGTCAAACTCGGGGTGTTACAGATACTACTTCAGCCTTGGATTCCGTCGTGATTCCATTGGCTCACCCTACAACAGGGATGACATTCTTCAAAAGTTTTGCTCAACACTATCAAGTTTCCCCTGAAGACCAGAATTAGCTCTAAAGGAATCTATTCGGAGTGATGAAGGAAGGAATGGCTAGACACATAACAAGTGGACCACTCCACCACAAGGATACCTCTATCTGTCCTATCACCCACTCAGTCGGGCCTTACAATGCCCTCCCAAGAGGGTCATCCAACACCAAACAGGGTAAGCCATACAATGCTTATCCGAAAGGGCCACCCAACTCGTATTTATATGAGTCTCTCATCACCCCCTCGGCTGGGCCACACAATGCCCACCCGAGTCACTATATCACAAGAGTTGGTACCCAACTAGCTCAAAACAACACCAGCCTGTACTCTTCCATAACAGACAGAAGTATGGAAGTTCCTTCATGAAGGGATCTGATTGGGATGTCGAAAGCATGACAATCAGAGTGGGCAGTATAGAATGAGCTTGTATACGGCACTCACCACCCACGCGGGCCTACTCTTTCAAGGTACTTCCATTTGAGTGGTACGTATCTAGGCCCCAATCAAGCTATACGTCTCCCCCCTCCACCACCTCTCAACTCATAGTTAAAGCCCAAAAAGTTTAAATACTGGGATGATCTCAAATTCTAGAAGATGCTCAAGAAAGGGCTCAATGGCTATATTGTCTCTCTACAAGAACCTTTTGCTGGAAACTTCTGACTCCCCATTCAGCGTGGAGATTCTCTGGGAGTAACTCAACTCTAGCGTCAAGCTACCATTCATTGACAACTATAGTGGAGACACGAACCCCCGGACCCACGTCCTGACTTATAAAAACAAGATGGACCTAGCATACCCTTTAGAAGGACATGCCTTCAGGAACTTCCCAAACACACTGATTGGTCTAGCATCCTACTAGTTTAACTCGCTACCAGCTGAGTCCATAGATTCGTAGGATAACCTAAGAGAGAAGTTTTGCATGCAATTCATTGGCTCTATTCAATTAGGGACAACAACTAGTACTCTTAATGAGATCACTCAGAGACCGGATGAGTCACTCTACTCTTACCTCAAGCGATTCAACAAAGCTTCCTATAAGTTTGAGATCTAGATTATAGCACCACCAAGGAAGCTATGATTAGAGGCACAAGGAATGAGAGGCTCTGTACAGAGCTTATCCAAAGGTAGCCTAAGAAGCTAGATCAAATGATCACCATTATAAAGAGCCTAATCAAAGTAGATAAAGTCGATAGGCCACATAAAGCGTCTGAAAGAACTAGGCCTGAAGACCAGAAGGCTAAGAAGAAAGGGGGGAGCTACCTCGAGTAATCCTCTACCCAAACCAGATACAGGCTAGAGCTAAACACTCCCCTACACAATATCTTATTGGCTGTGCAAAAGAGTGACGATAGAAGATCCAACAAATATCTAAGGGTAACACCCGAGACGTTTATGGGAAAAGACACAAACAAGTACTACAAATTCCACTAGTTCAGAGGCCATGACAAGTATGAATGCCGTGTCCTAGCACATGAGATCCACATCCTAATTGAATAAGGAAAGCTCTCACAATTTGTAAAAGGGATCACTAAAGAAAGTAGTTCAAGATCCACACCCTAACAAATTGACTTCTACCTCACAATGGTGTGACTCTATCTTCTAATGGATCAATTTTAAGAAGCAACAGGTGAATAGATAAACTGTCAATTTCAGAAGATGATGAAGTAAGTTCAACGGCTACATTCTTGATTTCAAATATAAAAGGAGCAAGAATGCGAGCGTTAGAACTTGGTGGATACAGCTGAATTTCTAAGAAGCAAAACTCTATCAATTTCCAAGCTTTAAAGAAATTCAATCAAGAAAGCAACTACTCGGCAAGAATCATCTTTGAAATAAGAGAGATTGGAATAGATCATTTAAATTGTAATATCTGATTATTTATAACTAGATCAATGTTTCTATAAGTTGAATCTAGCTCTTTTTTAGACTCTGTTGAGTTACTGGTAGAAGAGGGTATTCTACTTAGCGGGTGAGTGATTACAGTGATAAGGGTATTCAATTATAACTGGGACACTCTGCGAAAGGCTCTCTACCTAGGGTAAAGGAGTTGAGATTAGTGGATTAAAGCTAAGACACTCTCTTCGGACTAGATGTAAGCACGGGTTATCGAACCAGTATAAAAATCTCTATGTTCTTTACTTTACCGTTGAAGTTTCACTCAAACTCTGTGTTGCCCACTGACCTACTCAGTGTAGTTTATTCAATCACAAAAAAGTTACCTTATTTCTTTGAGCGAGTCATTCACCCCCCTCTGACTCACTGAGTGTATGCATAGGGACCAACAAGGGGTAACTGACGTTGGATCAAGGAAGATACATTTTCCCCCATCACGACCTTGTCTAGGTCATGCTGCTTCTTCTTGTTGGTGCACAGCTCCTAGAGGAATTTCACATATTTGCATAGCTGTTTGATCATATTGAGTAACAGGATGTTGATCTCAACTTTCCTTAAGGTCTCAAAGATTTCCTCATTCTCTTTCATCTTTTTAGACTTAGCTAGTCTCTCTCAGAAAGGAGGTCTAGTCTTCATGGAAACTATTGGTCCATCCTCATCATCGGGTATCTAAATGATTTCCTCTTCCAATTCAGCTCTCGGTGGTTCTGATTGGACCTCTTTCTTATCCCTCATCGTGATCGCGCTAACATTCTCCCTCGGATTTTCCTCAGTTTAAGATGGAAGTCTCCCCATGATCTCAATTTTGGAGAGAGTGCTAGCTATCTGGGCCATATGCTTTTTCAATTTTGAGAAGTTACCTTGTAGTCCTTGTATCCGATCATCTACCAGCTCAAATCATTTGTTCGAACCCTTAGTGAGAGCAGTGTAAAGGTCATAAGGTTTTTGCTAGGGCTATTGAGGTGGGTTTTGCTGGATCTAGACTTGTTAAGGAGTCTTTGGTATGATCGTGTTCTACTGATTTCTCAGAATGAGTTGATTCTGTAGTCCCTGTGGTTGCTGGCAATCATTATTTCCCCATGCAAGTGCTAGTCAATCTCTCCATCTAATCTGATTCATCTGTGGTGGTGGAACATAAGGCTATTTATTCCTATATTACCGTAGTTATTATAGTTACCGTAGTTCCCCTAGTTATTATAGTTCCCCATGGGATTGACTTGTTCAAATTCAGGGTCTCCAATGCGAGGGCACTATTTGGTTGCATGGGTAGTCTTCTAGCGAAGTTCATACTCATTTGTGACCTCTGTCTGGACAGCTATCTTGAGTCTCTCTAATTTTTCATTGAGATCACATGGACTAATCCCATTGACTACTCTTGAAGTAGATCTCCCCTTACAATTGCCAAACTGTTGAACAGTTTCTGCCATAGTCCTGATGAGTTCTCAAGCTTGAGTTAGGGTCTTGTTGAAAATATCACTACCACTAGCGGCATCCATGATTGCATGCAGGGAGAACAGGAACCCTTCATAGAAAGTTTAGACTATGGACTGTTTAGTGAACCCTTGAGGTGGGCAAGCTTCCAAAAGGTGCTAGAATTGTTCATAGTACTCATATAAACTCTCTATGTCTTTCATCTTTATAGAAAAGATCTGCCTCTTCAAAGTGGTAACTCTCGATGCTAGAAAATACATGTCAAGAAAGACTCTCGACATCTCATCCTATGATGTGATAGATCCCAGTTTCAAATGACAAAACCAGTTATTCGTTGAGTCCTCAAGAGAAAAAGGAAAGGACTTCAATTTCGTAAGTTCTGGATCGACCTTTGGTGGCTTCATAGAAGAAACCGTCAAATGGAACTTTTGCAAATATTTATAAGGGTCATTAGTGGCCCTTTTAGGGAATTCGGGTAAGCTATGAACAAACCCAGATCTCATCTCAAAATTATTGACATCAGTCTTGGCCGGATAAGTGATACATAGTGGTTGTTGATCCACTGGGACCTGTGTAAGGTCTCAGATTGACTGCTCTGTGTTAGCCATGGTCACGATGGCTATTTCTAGTTCTGAATTTGAGTCGTTTAGATCGTCAAATAGTTCTTATATATTTATTGTGTCGTCGGTGGGTCTATTTGAAGTTTCTGCTTGATGTTTGAATTCTTTCTCTCACAAGCTTGCTTAACGCGAGCTCTGTTGGATCTTTTGATTTCATGTTCGTAGAAAAGTTTATTGCCATGACTTGTGGCTCTGGTTATCCATGAAAAATAACTAGTCAAAAGGAACCGTTCCCCGGCAACGGCGCCAAAATTTGATGGCTATCGAGACCACAAAAATAAATCCCTACACAAAATAAACTGGTATTTAGTAGCGAGTAGAGGTCGATCCCATATGGAACGGTATTCAACAACATTATTTTTAACAGATGACACACAATGTGACCTAGAAGTAATCTCTTTGGGAATTGGGATGTGTAAACGACGTAAAGCAAGTAATAAATTAATAAAAGACAATGACTCGACCAAAGTAGAGTAAGACTGAACATCATGGTGATCACGGGATGAGGAATTAATTGCACCAGGACCTAGATTTAGTTATACTAGCACTCGTGCACCGTACAGTACTAGCAATTCTTTCTTACTATGTATAAAGACCAGACTTCATGCCACGACCTCCCTCTTACTCACCGTGTCTCTCGACTTCGCACCGTAGAGCTCGGCGATGAATAGCAATAAATATTAGAAAATCCTTAATCCTTACTAACAGGTAGTGAAGCACTCCCAACATGGTTAAGAATACCTTTCTCCAGTCTCGATGGAGACTGTTGTCACTTTATCTCTTTTCAGGCACAATTACGGATGCAAGAATTAGAATTTACAATAATCATGGGGACTTACCAATTAGTTGATCAAGCCAAACAGCGAGACTAAGTGATACTCTTACCATAGAACCCTTGAAGTACCGAGATTGGTAAATAAGTCGCCTTGCATATTGTTTTATTCAGTTGCAGTCCTCACACCATTTAAACTCAGCCTTGACTCTTTCTTGGTCAATTCATAAAGAAATTAGCTAGACATGACTGAATAAAAATGTGCAAAAATATAAAGAGATTGAAAGTAAATCATGTTTGAAATGCAAAGACTGAAATCAAAACAAAACTTAAAGGCAATTGAATTGAAAATGTACTTGCACTTAAACTTGAAAAGAATCCGAAAATAAGAACTTAAGTGTGAGCACGGGATTTTGCAGTCCCACTCGCGAGACGATGATGACGTGTCCCTGATTTTAATGCCTCGTAATAAAAGTTCTCTCTAGAATTTTATTACCAATATAATGTTCTTTATGAATTTTATACTTGGTAGAATCCAGTTCGGCGTGGTCGATAACGCATCCAGTAGGAGCTTGAACCGATGATTTACACCCAAATTAAAAATACCCATTAAAATATTATCAAAATTCCAAAAGATGCCTTTTGACCCACTTTTGACCACTTTTTATGACTTTTTAGGCTCCTAGGCCTGCTGGCTGTTGGCTTACCAGAGGCTGATGCCACTAGCAGCATCAGCCATACCGCCGGCAGCATCACCATATCGCCGGCGACATCAGCCATATCGCTGGCGACATGGCCCAAAATAGGCCCTTACACAGACAGCTATTTTGCCACTTTCGGTGGAATTAGTCAAAAAGGTCTCAAAACCACCTCATTTTGCCCATAAAAACACATCTTAGGCTTTGGGAGATACGGGGGAGGCTGAATTTAGGAGAAAGAAAGATTGGAAATTTAATGTTAGAAAGAGAAAATAGATTTTAGTGAGATAAGAATCAGATAAGGCAGGAAAAAAGATTCTGATCCATTTTTCTTTATTTTTCTTCTTTGAACTCTCTGATTGTGAGCTTAAAATCAGTAGGTATTTTAGTTAAAATCTACTTAATAGGATTTAGAGACTTAGAACTCTCAAATTTTACCAATAAATCATCGTTACAAGCTCCCCGGAGGCATTTTTTTCCGTTCACGAAGAGGTGGATTCACGACCCCGAGGTAAAAATTCTGAGTCTCAAAGCTCTTTGGCATTAATATTACCGATTTGTGCTGATTCTTGTTGATTTGTGTCCATTTTTGGGTTTTCGGTCGTTTTTCACTACTACCCGCTGCTGCTGCAAGAAATTAAAGTTGCTAGAGACATGTGATGTTGCCGATGGTATCACCCATGTCGCTAGAGACATCACTGATACCGCTGGTGCCATCACATTCCCCAGAGACCTCACTTTCTTGTGGGATCCTTTCTTTATGGTACCCAGAAAGCCATGTAGTCTGCCTACATATTGATGTCACCAGCGACATCAACGATGTCGTCGGTGGCATCGGCCATGCCACCAGCGACATCAATGATGTCGCCGTCGGCATCAGCCAATGATGTCGCCGGCAGTATCAGCCATATTGCCGGCGACATCAGCTATGTCTTCGGTGGCATGACTTTCTAGATAGCTATTTTCATTTTGTTCGTTTCCGACCTAGTTTATTTTCCGAAACTAGGATACACAGTACAACGATGGAGGTCCAAAACCTTTTGAAAATAGACCCCACCCCATAACATGTGGCATTTTCACTAATAATCCGGTTAAAACAACGATCGAGTCTAAAATTTGGTTAAAAATGGAATTTTCCCGCAAACGTCGTTCAAATCTCATTTCTGCCATCCAACTGGGCTTTAGAATATTGTATATAAAATATGCCATGCTCATGCTAATTCGGGTCTTGATTGGTTTGCTAACTATATGTGGTTCACGAGATATCTAGTACGACGTACCGTATCTGTGCTAACCATTTTCTGTAGATAGATGTATATTAGGCCTTCGGGTATTTTATTTATTGCATAGAAAAATGCATAGGACTTGGAAGTCTTGTAATAATTTTATTTTTCGCACTTATTTTTGGATGACTGTAATAATTTATTCATCGCCTCAACTGCCTGATAAAAGCAAAAATAACATAACAACTGAAAATACAAATAAATAGGATGGATTAAACCGATTAAGAAAGAATGAAGTATCTTAACTTGGCCTAATGAAAAATAGATAACATCATCCGAATTCGGAATCTCTACTTAAGGTATGGTCCAACCACCCGGTAGGAAAATCGTACCAAAAATTTCTCGGTTGAACTGAATCCGGTGACGACTCTGTTTTAAGTACGGGATTTCGATCTCGATTCTTTTGACCATTAAAATATGCAAAACCATTTTCCAATCACATCACATCACACATCCCCCGTTATTTTTAGAGGTCGGCCCACCGACCCGGCATCGCAGCCGTCGCCTAAAACGTCGTCCGCTCACATTAAGGCAATAAATAAAAACACTTGAATCTAAAAGTACTTGAAAATGAAAAGAAAGCAAGAACTAAGAACTAAACTAGACTAGAATGCGAATGGAAAAGATAGATCCAAATGCGTCGGCCTTGGTGGTATTTATACAAACACTTCCCCTCTTGCTTCCTTTTTGTTTGAATAGGACTCTTTGTAATTATCTCTTGAATATATTTTTATCTTTTTTTTAAATGAAATTAAAATCTCTATATTTATCTTCCTTAAATAGAATTAAGATAGAATTTAAACTCTTCCTTGAATTGGACTATTTCCAATCAGGATTTGCCCGAATTAGGTGTCCTTCCAGATTTGGAACTTGCTTGCTTCGGTATTGATGTCATCTTGGTCGTTCTGAAGTGTTTTGGAATTACCGGGACCAGCTATCACTCCCATTGTCCGCATCAGGTATCGGTGAAAGGCTCTTTTCTGTTCAAATATCGTATGTTTTCTTCAAATTACCTTCAAAACCTGAAAAGATAGGAAATGAAGTATTAGCGGCCAAAAAGACTAAAAATATGGTCTCAATGATATAGGAAAACATGTTGGAAATACAACTCATCATTGTGCCCAAGCTTGATCCTACTCTTTGTTTTGAATTGGATAGACTTGATGCTGCATATGATTCTGAAATGAGAGGCAATCATATAATTGTTGCAATCAATACTTTGTGAATTGTATTAACTCAATTAAATATCAATCTCTCTAAAATCGGCCGAAATAAAATAACTCAACCAAAGGAAAAACAACTCATCCAAATAAATTTAAGGTAAATTTAAAAACCATACCATAAGGTTTCGGGCATTTTTGAAAAAGAATCATAAAATTTTTTATTTAAAACGACAATTGTGGTTTCAAAAGTTAGCAAACAAATGACAAAAAAAATCCTCAATTTGAAATTATGTAACGAAAAGGTTAACCTTGTTCATTTGAGCTGAAATTTTGCAGGTTGGTTAATAAAAATACAATACACCTTGGTAATAAATGTTGAATTTTTTTGAGAAGTTTAAGTATTTTTTAATAAAAAGACGATAATAATTTGAAAAAATATAACAAAATAAAAAATCTCCGAAATTTATTCAAATCTTCATATATGATTCATAAATAATATGGTTAAATTATAGAATTATTAAATTAATTAAAATACCATTTGTAATTTTAGAAAAGAGACATTTTATAAAAATTTTCATTTATTTACTAACTTTTGAAACCATGGTCCTCGTTTCGAAAACAAAAATCTTATGCCGAAACCACATTTTATGTTTTTAAAATTTATCCTAAATTCAAAGCAACGGTCCAAGCAGGAAGCAGATATATTTCTTCTCTGCAGTTAAATTGGTTAAGCCTCAACACGTCCATAGAACTTGGCCTTCTCATGTGTAGTCTGGAATCTACCATTGCTGAATTTCGACGATGTATCAATAAACTTATTAACTCTAATTGCTTATTCAGAGCTGAAGCTGAATTGAATTTTGTAAATAAAAATAAAGTGCTAAAAAACACAAAATACATACGTGTTTGAAATGATGCATTCATAAGTAGGGATGTCAATTGTGCTGGTTCGTTGCAGGTAGCTCAATCCCATTCTGCACCCAATACTTTTTCGGTATAGTTTCAAGAATCCCCGTCCACTAATAAATTTCATAAAACTTTAAGTGTCAGAGACCACATTCGAACATATATCAATAAATTTTAACTATAAAAAATTGAATCTTAATCTATTCTAAAATGTGAATGAAATTATATAAAAAAAATTATTAACTCAAACAATTTAAAATTTTCTCTTTTTTATAAATCTGTATAATTCAATTTGATCAAATTTTGATTATGTGAAAAATGAATAAGAACAAGAAAAGTACGAATAAAATGATATAGTTCTCATTGTTTATAATTAATTACATCAATGGGTATATATAGTCTAAAATACCTATGAGAAAAGGAAACAAATAAATCTACATAAATATAATTAATTGTAAATTATCTTCCTAATCAATATAAATCATAATTAATGATATTATTCCTAATTTAGATTAATTAGGAATAATCTAATATAAGGATAATATATAAATATAGGAATATTCTCAACACTCCCCCTCAAGTTGGTGAGTGAATATCATGAACTCCCAACTTGTATTGCAATGTTTAGAATTGATCCTTCCCTAATGGCTTCGTAAAAACTTCTGCAACTTAGTGACGAGTTGGTATATATGAAGGAGTGAAATTTTGAATTTCTGAATTTTCTGCTATGGCATGTATGATTGGTAAAATATGATTTGGAATGTCAATAGTCATATTTGGTTAGATTGTTGGTGAGTCAGACTGAGATGTGAAAGCAGAATTGATTAAGGCACCAAGAGTTAACAGACTTGTTGCATTTGTGAAAACAATAGTATTACCATTGGGACATGGCCGAGTCAAATAAGCCATATTGTTAATGTAGAAAATAAACGATCGAGTAAGAACATGACTGAGTAAAAAAAGCCATGATATAAAATTATGACCTAAAATTTTTCCCCAAAACTCTCTACCCATTCGAAATCAATTTCTGCAGCCTTAAGAGAAACTGCAGGACCTCGAACCCGAAGACCTCGCCGTCATCTTTATCTCCACCACTACCTTCCCCACCGCCGTTGCAGTCTCCTCCGTTATTTTTGCCTCCTCCATCTCACACACTTTTCGGAATCAGAAGTTGTGGCCGTTAACTGCAAGACCTGTCCGTCGCCGCTGCCACCTCCGTCGGTAGAGGTTTGTTCTTTCTCTTTTTTTCCTTTCAGCTATTTTCTGGTTAAGTTTTGGGTGCATGATGCGAGATTTAGGATATTTGGGGAGGTTATTGAATTTAGGTAGTTAGAGAGACTATGAATTGTAGCTTGGAGTTATGGACGAAGGAAGTTTCTACCATTTCTAAGGAAGCTCCGATGCCATCTATATCTAAATCTTCTTCAACAGGTTTAAAATTTTCTCAGTTCTTTATCATACTTCTAATCAAGTTTATTACAATGCAAATTGGAAAGATAATGTTCTTGTTAGTGTTTATAAAGAAAATGAAAGTGATTTAATGGAGTTTTCTTGCTCCGCTTGAGCTGATTGTTTGGAAATTCGAAAAGTTTACTTTCGCCGGCATGGTAATTCGTCCGTTAGTCCGTATATAGGACCTGATTTTAAGTATGGCTTTTGGTTCCTATTTTAATTTAGTTTCAGTGTTTTATTCTTGTTGAATTTTGGTTTTTTTGTTTTTTTCATTTTGTTTTTGGCTTGAATTTGTGTTGTTTCAGTGATTTTGCTAATTGAAATTTGGTTTTCTTGATTTTTATTTTGGTTTTGGCTTGAATTTTTGTTGTTTCAGGGCATTGAGTGGTGAGCTCAAGTAAAAATTAAAGGAGTTCTTGGGGGAAAAGGGGTAAATGATCAACTCTCTGTATTTACATGAATATGTGATGAACAAGGATAAGACAGCTCCTGAGGTGGAAATTGTTCCCAATTTGCAAAGGTAGATGTGAAGCCCTTCAAAAAAAACTCAGTGGTACTTAATATAAATGACATTACAGTTATATTCTTAATTAGTACTCCTATGTTTACTAATTAACACATTTTTATTGATGTAGTAACCTTTTGAGGAGGACTTAGGCTCTCTAAACAGCAAGTTCGCTCAAGCAAATTCTCTCCACTAAGGTCTAACTTAAACTCTTTCCATGTTTGCATTTACAATTTATTAAAATTGCTGTTGCTTTTAATTTGAGATATTTTTAATCTAAAATGTTTTGGAGACTCAATATACGCTTGACCAGCTTTCTGATCTTCAAAGCAAGGTATTTGTAAGTGCGGGATTAGTTCAAAACCCGAAAATCACTACTGGCTGCTATTTGAGTACATGAACACAATCTGCTGGAATCAAACAGGGCTTTACAAATAGAGGTAATTGTTAGGCCCAATGATAGATTACGAGAAAAAAGAATATCAGCAGAATAAAAGACACACAGATTTTTACGTGGAAACCCCAAATGAATTAGGGAAAAACCACGGGACTAACTCCGAATAATTCTTCCACTATAAAATAATAGTAGGTACACCAAGAGATTACAAAATAGTGGCACTCAAGTGTTTCCCAAAACCTCACTATTTTCTCTCTTACCCAGCTCTTAGGAACACTTCTCCTAAGACTCTCTACACAGATTACATTTTTATCTGTGTTTCTTCTCTATTACTCTCTGTGTTGGTCTGCTCTTCAAATGAGCAAAACCCTCCTCTATTTATAGGAGATTCAAGACGCGTATGGCCGAATTATGCACAGTAATTTTACTGTGCACTTTTTAAAAATATTTCTTGCCGACCTGCCTCCTTTTTTTTAATTTTTTTTAATTAATCAGTGGGTCCCACAATAAGAGGGACACCACTCAACAAATCTCCCCCTCCCGACTACATTGTGGGACTCTCCATCTCGGTTGCTTCAACGCACTGGTCGAACTTTTCTTTTGGTACGACCTTCGTTAGCCTATTAGCAACATTTTTATTTGTATGAATCTTCTGCAACTTGAACTCTTTTTCTTCAATGGCAAATCTGAGCCAATGAAATCTTACATCAATATGTTTCGTCCGTGCATGATACATAGTATTTTTGCTCAAGTCTAGTGCACTTTGACTATCACAATAAACTATGTAGTCTTCTTCTTGCACACCCAATTCAGTGACGAATCGCTTTAACCGAAGTATTTCCTTTCCTGCTTCTGCTGCTGCAATGTACTCTGCTTCGGTTGTTGATAATGAAACATATTTTTGTAACCGTGACTGCCATGAAATAGCTCCCCCTGAGAATGTAAATAAGTAACCTGATGTAGATTTTCTTTCATCAAGGTCACCAGCCATATCGGCATCTGTGTAACCAACAAGTGCTGGCTTTCCACCTCCAAAGGTTAAACATAACTTTGAAGTTCCTCTCAGGTATCTAAAGATCCATTTAACTGCTTCCCAATGTGTCTTATGGGGATTTGACAGGAATCTACTCACAACTCCAACTGCATGAGTGATGTCTGGTCTCGTACACATCATTGCATACATTAAACTTCCGACCGCTGAAGAATATGGAACATTTGACATATCTTCTCTATTTTTCTCTGTTGAAGGGTAGGATTTCTTACTCAACTTGAAATGAGCGGCAAGTGGAGTGCTAACTGGTTTAGCATTCTTCATATTGAACCTTTCTATTACTCGTTCAATATATTTTTCTTGCGATAACCATAGCCTGCAGGACCTCCGATCTCGGGTAATCTCCAATCCAAGAATTCGCCTTGCCAGTCCAAATCCTTCAGGTCAAACGCCTTAGACAAATCACACTTCAACTTACTAATCATTTTGGCATCTGGCCCAACAACTAGCATATCATCAACATATAAGAGAAGAATGATAAATTTTCCATCAGGGAATTTCTGGACATATACACATGGATCAGCTTATGTCCTCTTGTATCCTTGATTCACCATGAAGGAATCAAACCTTTTATACCATTGCCGCGGGGCTTGTTTTAAGCCATACAAAATTTTCTTCACGCAACACACCATGTCTTCCTTTCCCTTGACCTTGAAACCTTCTGGTTGTTCCATATAAATTTCTTCTTCTAAATCCCCATGCAAGAACGCGGTCTTTACATCAAGCTGTTCTAACTCAAGGTTCAAGCTGGCTATAAGACCTAACATAACTCGAATTGAACTCATTTTCACAACTGGTGAAAAAATCTCATCAAAGTCGATACCTTTCTTTTGAGTAAATCCTTTAACCAATCGAGCTTTATATCTCACTAGGTCTCCATCATCTTTCTTCAGCTTGTACACCCATTTGTTCTTGAGTGTTCTCTTCCCTTTAGGAAGTTTCACCAGCTCGTACGTGTCATTCTTCTTCAAAGAATTCATCTCCTCTTGCATGGCCTTCATCCAAAAATCTTTATCTTTACAAGATTGTACATCTTGGAAGCTTTCAGGCTCCCCCTCATCAGTGATTAAAGTATAATCAAAACTGGAGTATTTTGTAGATGGTTGGCGTTCTCTGATTGACCTCCTTAATTGAGGTTCTTCTTCTGGTAGAATGGGGTTCTCTGGCTCCCCCTGCTCAATACCCTCTTTATTCATATCTTCATCTACAATCGTATCTTGATCCCTCACAACTGGCTCTTCTTCTCCATCTTGTTCTGATTGATGCATTCTTCTTTCTGTGGCATCATCTGATAGAATGCTCTCTGGTGTAATATCGATAACACCGTCACTCGTAGATCTTTCGCCGATGATATCATTCTCATGAAATACAACATCTCGGCTCCTTCCTCCAATGGATTCTGTATCCATGGGACCACTAACGTCAGAGTGTACCAACTCTAACTTATTATTTCTCCTTCTAGAGCTTTTCTGAAATGAAACTCGATGTTGCTTCCCAGATAAACAGTGATCACATGGGTTAATTTTTCCTTTGGCTAATGGGATGAGGGACTTCTTAGCCAGTATATTCAACCCTTTCTCACTAACATGCGCCAGTCGCCTATGCCATAAATTTGGTGAAGCATCATCTCTAACTGTATTCAGTTGACCCGCACATACTATTGCTTGTGTTTTGTATAGCGAGCAACACAATCTTCCTTTTGCCACCACCAACGATCCTTTGGTGAGTTTCCAATTTCCATCGCCTGTATGATTGTGATAACCTTCCTTGTCCAATACACTAACAGACAACAAGTTCAATCGAAGATCTGGAATGTGTCGCACATTTTTAAGTGTTAATGTGCATCCGACACTTGTCTTCACGCAGATATCGCCGATTCCCACCATTTGCAACACACTATTATTTCCCATTTTAATAGTACCATAATCGCCCGCTTTATAGGTTGAGAAGTATTCCCTTTTTGGAACACAGTGGTATGAGGCACCATAATCCACAATCCACTCTGTATCTGCATCTACAACATGACAACAATCTGCATCATGAGATACTAAAGCCACCTCTCCATATTCTATTGTGACTACAGCAGATGTGTTTTTGTCATCATCATGACTTTGGTTTGCATTCTCTCGTTTAAGAAAACGGCAGTTCCTCTTGAGATGACCCTGCTTTCCACAGTGGTAGCATGACCTCTTCTCCTGGGACTTGGATCTATCTTTCGATTTTCCATTCCCACGACCTCTACTCTTGCTTCGACCCCTATTCTCTGTGACAAGGGCTTGTGAACTGGTACTGGCAACTTCCCTTCTATGAAGCTCTACATTAAGTAGACTATTCTTTACCATAGACATTGTTATCATACCATTTGGAGCTGAGTTACTCAGTGATACAACAAGAGTATCCCAGCTATCTGGTAGAGTTCCCATCAAAAGACATGCTTGCATCTCATCATCCAAGGACATACCGGTGACTGCTAACTCACTTATGAATCCTTCAAAGTCGTTCAGGTGTTGCGTGATTGATCGTCCCTCTGTCAGTTTCAAGTTCATGACTTTGTGAATCATGAACACTTTTCCTTGAGCATTTTTAGCCTCGTACATATCCTCTAGCTTCTTCCAGAGAGCTTTGGGATCTGTTTCATTCCTCACGTGGTTGTACAGGCTAGCATCTATCCATTGGCGTATTGTACCCAATGTCTGCTTCTTCAACTTTATCCACTGTTGATCCTTCATATCCTCCGGCTTTGCGTCATCACCCTCAACTGGATCGTACAAATCTTTGCAATTGAGGTAGTCCTCCATTCTGGATTTCCACATTGAATAATTTGTATCCGTCAATTTCATCATTACACCGTCATTCGCCATGTCGAAACTTTAAAAATGGCAAAATTTTACTATTCACAAATTTCACTATTCATATAAATAGTGACTGTATATGTGAATAGTACCGTATACCCAAATAATACTTATATATTGGAATAGTAACAGTATGCCCATATACTTACATAATACTATTCATAAAAGATTGCCGAATATGAATAGTTATTATATATGAATAGTAGTACTCAAGTTGCTATTTTACTATTCACCTAAATTGCCTATGTGCGACGGTTTTTCGAACGGATTACGCCACCGGATTCCCCGTAATTTTCTCGTCGTCGTGGTATATTTATTTTTGAAAAATATATCCACGGATTTTACTGATAAAACAACCTTCAGCTCTGATACCACTTGTTAGGCCCAATGATAGATTACGAGAAAAAAGAATATCAGCAGAATAAAAGACACACAGATTTTTACGTGGAAACCCTAAATGAATTAGGGAAAAACCACGGGACTAACTCCGAATAATTCTTCCACTATAAAATAATAGTAGGTACACCAAAAGATTACAAAATAGTGGCACTCAAGTGTTTCCCAAAACCTCACTATTTTCTCTCTTACCCAGCTCTTAGGAACCCTTTTCCTAAGACTCTCTACACAGATTACATTTTTATCTCTGTTTCTTCTCTATTACTCTTTGTGTTGGTCTACTCTTCAAATGAGCAAAACCCTCCTCTATTTATAGGAGATTCAAGACACGTATGGCCGAATTATGCACAGTAATTTTACTGTGCACTTTTTAAAAACTTTTCCTGCCGACCTGCCTTTTTTTATTTTCTTTTAATTAATCAGTGGATCCCACAATAAGAGGGACACCACTCAACAGTAATTTCTTCTAAAATTGTGTGTTGCTTTGTTACATCTAGCAATTTGGCTTCTAAGTTGAATGTTAATGAAGCAACTAGAAGAAATAAGTGTAAGAACTAATCTTCGAATATCGTGGGAAGGGGGTGAGCAGAGTATCTCTTATGGACATCAACAGCAGTAACAACCTCAAGAGTTATTTCATCCCTTAGAATGCAATCCCACTTTGCAAATTGGGTACAATTTCCATGAATATATATCAGTTAATAAACAACATAAGATAGCTCCCTTCAATCCAAATTATATGAATTATGAATTTTCAAATGTGGAGCATTGCGGACGGTTCTTAGAAAGAACCGTCCGTAGTGCTGCTTATTCCGGACGGTTTAAAACCGTCCGCAAAAACGCATGATCAATCCCGTCGCGGGCTTTGCGGACGGTTCAGAACCGTCCGGAAAAGCCCAAAATAACCGTCCCGAAAAGCTAATTTTGTACTAGTGTTTGTCAATAAAACTTGAATACGCAATTGTTTGAAAGATGCTTTTTTAATGAATTATATGTATTATTCCATTTAAATCTTTTCTATATTATGTGTGTGTATTCGGGTTTTTGTTCAGGAATTTATTCGGTTGCGGTACGGGTTACCTAACGGTGCAAAGATGGTTCCACCCACACCGGCCAACGTTTTCTTACTGAAAGTAAAATTTCACCCATCCCCCGCATATGCGGGTGGAAATTTTCAGTTATTCCCTGCTCGCATCGGTTCGGATGTGATGGTTTTCGGGTATTCCCTCTCTGTTGACATCCCTATTCATAAGGTGCATTTTGAAACTGATCTAGGTTTTTTCTTTACATAATAAAGTTTAGGTTATTGGTAAAATTATAAAGTTAAATCAAACTCAATCATTTTTTAAATTTACATTATTGAGATTTAATATATTGTTCACCCATCAACAACTAATTCATATATCAATATAATCACAGTTTTACCACCAACTTAATTTCATAGATTCTTAATCCGTATTATTACTATCGGAATTGAATTATAGATAACATGGTATTAACACTGAAACTCTAATAAAATCTCAAGAAAGCTTGAATGTCAACGTCATAGAATCTGAGAACATGATAGTGCGACAAAAAGGACAATTTTTGGTTTTATCGACCCATTTCGTAATGCAGTTGGAGTGGAATACATCACCACAAGCCGTAGTTGCCCTGCATTTCTCAATGTCAATCTTCTCCCAACATATACTGCAATCTTCGTATTTCACCCACTTGAGATGAGAATAACCCTTGATGCGAATCACCTTAATCTGATACGCCAGCACGGCAACTCTGAATTCAATAATCTCTTAAGATTTTTGTCTAACATTAAAATCAATTTCCTTTGTTGACGCGAATCAAACCCTAAGCAACCAAATTTTTGGCAAAGATTGTTGCGAAATTCGTCGGGATTGCTTTTCAAGAAATCGATGTTTGAATTGTAAGAAACTCGAGCAGTTTCATGGGCTGGTCTTGTTCCATTGGCAAGGTTGAGTCGAGCATCGTAGCTGATGGAGAAGAAAAGTTGACAGGAATGACCGCATTCTAACTCGGGTTGAATTTTCGTCCATTCTAGAGAAAGAACCAGAGGTGCCATGTTTTCGAAATTGGCAGATGAATATACAATGAATTAATTAAGATGGTATATATATAAAGAAGATTTTTTGGAAGTTTCCTTTAAAAAAATTTCAAAAAAAATTAAAATAATTTGGTAGTTTATAAAAATAGGGTAAAATATTTATATAAATACGGTGTAGTATTTATCTGATAAATATTTAGTAATTATCTAATAATCGTCTAGTAAATCATAACTTCAAATAAATTTCTAAAACATACATAAATTTTTAGTGTCTTAATTTTGACAATTTTTTATGGATCTAGTGACAGCTAACATATATATAATATATGACAATTTCATAATAATATTTACTAGATAACTATTAGACAATTACTAGACGAATATTAAATATTTATCAGATAAATATCAGATTGTATTCATGTAAATATTTTCTCCTATTTTTATTAATTTATAAATTTTTTATATTTTATATAAATACATATAATTAATTTGACTTAATAGTAAATTTTATAAATATTTTAGTGAAAAACATATATTTTTAATAATTTTATAGTAATAAAAGGAACAGGAGTAGGAGTAGGAGTAGGAGTAGGCTTTATATTGGAACCAAATCCTTCTAGAAAAAGGATTATCTTATAACTTAAGCAAAAAAATTATAAGTTTGATTAAATATTATCTTAACCACAGCCGTTTGATTTTTTTCCAATGTCATCCAACGGACGTACTCTGGTTGACATTATGGACAGTAGGATGGACAACTGATGATCAGAATTAGGCATTTATACAGGGAAATACTACATCTAAGATGTTTGCATTTTTAGAGCCCAAATGTGCATATGAAATGGGCTCTTCCACATCCTACTTTTTCCACTCTTCAATTTCCGAAAAAAGAACCTAGTTTGTTTGTAGAAATGTAATGTGCAAATAAATTTTTATGCAATTTAAAATATAATGCAGAAAACAAAATATTTTAGCATCTATAGCACTGAAATATTATTTATTGTTTAGTTACCATACTAAAAAATGTTTTAATATTTGTCATCACTTTAGTATTTTAGATATACATATAAGGTCATTTTATCTTTGGACTATAATTCAATGCAGTTCAGTTTAACTATGCGTAGTTATAAATTTATACTGAAATAAGTTCAGTTCAGTTTAGCCAATTTCAATTCAGTTCAGTTCAATTTAGCTTTCAAAAGTTGAAAAGAGCATGGCCTAAATGGTAATATGTAATATATATATATATATATATATATATATGAAACCGTTATACTTGAAGACTGGTAAAGAAATCTTTGAGAAATTAAATTATAAAGATTACGAAATAATTAGAAGTCTGAAAGAAAGAGTAAGAAGTTTGCCAAAATTAGAAATTCCTTTAGACACAGATTATTTAATAATAGAAACAGACGGATCAGCATTCGGATGGGGAGCTGTTTTAATAAGCAAACCCCGTAAAACCTCTAATAAGACTGAAGAAAGAATTTGTAGATACACTAGTGGATCCTTTAAAGAGAAGGGAGAAATTAGTACCATAGACTCAGAATTACTAGCAATATACTATGCGCTAGAATCATTTGAATTCTTTATAATTGGTAAGACTGAATTCACAATTAGAACTGATTGTATTGCTATTGTTAAATACTATAATAAAATAATTCAGACAGACAAGGAGATAAAAGACAAATAATAAATAATCATGACGCAAGCCATGACGTATAAAACCGACATAATAATTCAGAAAGAAGTTAAGAGATAAAGATGAGTCATACTCGCAATAATAAATATCTATGACGAAAGCAATGACGTCGTCAAAAGATTCGGTAATCAACAAGTTACCGGTATACATCCTCTTTTTCAGCTATAAATAAGACTGGGCCTCTGCATAAGAAATCATACTACTATCAAACTTACAAACTTTCTTAGATTGCAGAAGCAAGCCAATATTGAGAAATTAAAGCTGAAGAGGTATAATTTAAATACTCTGTTCATATAATTGCATAAGTATCATCTCTTTTCTGAACTGCACTTCGAATGATCTTTTCAGAATAGTGACGAGAAAATTGTTATTATGAATAGAATAATAGAAGTAAAAAATAAATTAGAAAGAAAGGAGTTAGAACTAAGACGAAGTAGAATTTTAGTAGTATTTTATACTGATAGAATAAAAGTACAGACTGAAGAACTAAGAATAGAAAGTTCAAGATTTAATAGATTTTGTTATATATTATCAGACTAGATGAGAAAAACAATAAATCGATATACAGAAGAATTAGCTCTTTATATTGAAAGAATATCAATTCTAGAAAGAGAAATACAAGAACTAAATTTAGAATTAACTTCTTTAGTTCTATCTGAGAGTGAAGATACACCCTTTAAAATTTTTTAATTATGAATAGAATTATAGAACTTAAATAAAAAATAAAATTAATCACAGAAAAATTAATAAAAATAAATAATAATTATAAATTTAATAAAATAATTTAAAATTTTATAATAATAATCTTATAATTTATAAATATATATATATATTTAAAAATAGACTTATCAAGTCAATTTTCAGATAAACGAGCAGCTAACGTCAGATAAATCAGCAGTTAAAATCTCGTCGGCTGCTGGTTTATCTAAAAATTGGTTTAATAATATCATTTACTGACGATACAACAGTCTAGGCACATTATCCTAAGTGAGATGGATCCCACCACTATATGTGCGTTCAAACCCCACTTTGATATGCCGCATCCTATTAAGTACTCCAATCCCATTACGTCAATGGGATTTCAGATTTTTTCTAAGTAAATAAATGTGTGTATATATATTAACGAAATTTAACTCAATTGATAATATAGGCTGAAAAAGTTAAAAAAAATAAGATTTAAATTTTATTAAATATATTTATTAAAAGGGATGAAGAGTCTTAACTATAATTAAATCTTAAATAAAATAAATTAAAATGTGAGTCTAAAAATCGGTCCTAAATGAAACTAGTCCGAAATTTTTGAAACGCCTTTCTAACTGACATCTCTAGTCTTAGTCAATTGACTTCAAAATTAATAATAAAAAAACTTACTGAATAGTGCATTTATAGTCTACATTGAATCGTTAATCCTTTAGATTTAAATTTTTCGTCAGTAATTAACCAGCAACAAATATTTATGTCGCTAAAGTGATATTTTATCAAATTTGTAATTTAGCAAAAAAATAATTTTTGTTGTTGATTATTCTCAATATTTTAATTGTAACATTATTCTAATGAATTCATAAAAAAAACCAGTCATAAAAATCATGTTGCTTTTATAATTTGTTTAAAATCATTTATATCGTATATTCATTATTTTTATTTCTATTTTTAGTCTTGATATTTAATTTTAGTAATATGAGAGATTTTTATAATTTTATTAATTATATGATTTAAACCTATAACTCCACACGTTTAGATTCTTCAGGAGGTAGTAATTACTAGATCAAAGCATATCAGTAGTTTTTAATCTTAATAATTAATGCATTACTAGTTAATAAGTTGAAAATAGCACTAAAAGTACAAGGAGAATAAGAATAAAGAGCAAAAGAAAATATCGCTCATTACTAGTTAATAAGTTGAAAATAGCACTAAAAATACAAGGAGAATAAGAATAAAGAACAAAAGAAAATATCACGGAATACCATAAAATCTCTATGAATTAATACTCGATTAATTAATAATCTCGATAAAATTAATAATTTATTCAGTTTTAAATTGAGATCAGTACAAAATTGGACCTCAATCGATCAAATAATAAGATAATAACTTTTTTTGAAATTCCAATGTATATATATATTGGTCCCAACAAAACTATAAATTAATAATTACTAAAAGATTCCAAATTCTAAGATTGTCTAGTAAAAAATGAATCTATAGTCATTTATTTTTTTTGTTGAACTTCAAATCTATATTGAATTCATCTTTAAATCTCCTCATTGCACTTAAGAGTTGGGGCATTATCTTCTTGTATTGCAATAAAAAGTTATGAAGAGTTGTTGCGCTTGCAATGCTTCTTTCTGAGTGACCGGTTCCAAAGCTATTGAATCATCCTCAATTTCATCATTGAATGAATTTTGAATGGTATCCGCCACAATTTCTTCAGTGCTTTGAACCTGATAACATTCATTATTTTAACAAGTATAATCTAGCAAGTGATTCATATCCATTTTGTGCTGATAATGCATACCCGTAATCAAATTCTCAATCTCACAAATGTCTTCTCCAAAATTTACATAACGATCAATTTCTAACCATATTTAATGTATATAAAAAAATATACCTTAAAACTTATTTTTATAATTTATTTTTTATACCATAAACTAATTTTTTATTTATTAAAAAATAATAAAAATAATAAAATTAATTAAATTATAAATACATATTAAAATTAAAAATTTAAAAATCATATCGCTAAATTAATAAAATATATCAGTTTAAATTTTATTAAGGGTCCAATTAATTAGAGAATGTAAAGATAGTGTAAGAGTTGGGGATGCGTGCCCTCTTTTTCTAAAAACTTTACTTTAGCTTACTTTATGGATTATTCTGCACACTTTATTCAAGGATGCTAAATTGCTCCAATTAAAAAAGATGCTAAATTGCATAGACCTTAATCCACAATGGTTCAATAATAAGCATTTAAAACTCGGACTTGGCCGGCCGGTCGGATCGAAATCAGTATTTAATTTGATTCGGTTTCATTGGTTTTTGTCACTAGCTTATAAATTTCATGAACTAGCGCTATTGGTCTAAAATTGTTCAATTGAGATGTCTCGAGCACCTTAGGAATTAGGACTGTAAAAGACATTTTGATTCAAAGGCGTGAAGATCATTAAACACCCGCAGTACTTCCTATTTCATCGCAGGCCAAAAGCGTTTATCAAAGAAAAAATTGAAACCGTCTAGTCCCAGAGTTTTATTCTCCCACATGTCATAACAGCCAATTCAATTTCCTGTTCCGAGAACGGAGCGATCATCCTCATATTACCGTCATTCCCCAACTGACAGAAATCAAACACTTGCAACAAAAACGACACCCCGGCTTTTTCCGAGAAGAGATAGATATAGAATCCTCTTAAATGTGAAATAATTGTCTTAGGTTCAGTGATCAATTGACCACCCACATCCAGCTGGGTTATTCGGTTTCCTCTAGCTTTAGCTGAGGTAATTCTATGGCAAAAAGCCGTGTTGTCATCTACATTAAACGTCCAATTAAGACATGATTGTTGATGCCAAATCTTTTCTAAACTATGCATGTGTGTCCAGTAGCTGCGCTTTTGATACATGTAGTTCTAACCCATGCGCTATATCAAGTGGTCTAATTCTATCATTTAAAGTGAGGGCTAGAACTCTTGCTTCCAACATTTTGATTTTCCTCTCCAAACCACCGAAATTTGAATTGTGCCATGATCGATTACTGTCCCTGAGTCTACCTAACATGAAGTCGAGCTCCCTTCCACGCCATCTCACCTTAATTCTTTCCCACTTCAGTCGTACGTAATCCTTAAAGGTTGCATTATCCCACCAGCAGTTCAGAGATCGAAACGGCCTCGGCCCTAAATTTCCCACTGGGTGAGATTTGAATAAAATCATAAAGTGATCCAATAACACTGAATCAATAGTCATAATATTCATCAACGACCATAGATCAAGAACATCAAGATTAACCATCACCCGATCAATCCTTGAATAGGCTATAGAATTCAACCATGTATACTCCCTACCATTCAACGGTAAATCATGTAGAACACAATCGGACACAAATTCTCTGAACTGCCCCATTGCCGAAACTACACTCTCCCCAGATCGTTCTGTGCTAGATAAAACTTCATTAAAATCCCCACGCACAATCACGTTTTGAAGCCCCTGTAAGATAGGAGTTAACTCCTGCCACAAAATATTTCTTTCACTTGGAGTATTCGGCCTATATAAGCAAACAACATTCACTTGAACTTGACTGCCAATCGCATGAAAAATTAACCATCTACCTGATGCTTGAACGATGGATCCTTGAATTGATGATGTATTCCACGATATCACCGTACCACCTGATCATCCTTGAGCCGGGATGCAATGGAAGAGAAAATCATTATGGCCCCAAAATATGCGAATAACATTGCTCGATACTCCTTCACACTTCATTTCAATTAGAACAAAAAATTGTATATTCCATTTACACCCATTTGATTTAACTAGCACTGTTTAGCCCCATTATTCAAGCCTCCCCTACAATTCTAGCAAATAAAATTTAACGACTTAACTATAACTTGTTCAATCCCTGATATTGCTACCGTAATCTACTTTCGCACCCTCAACCCTTCTAGAATTACATCGCTATCTGCCTTGTCAAATAATTTAACACATTCACCAATCTTAAAGGTTAACATATCCTCATTTGCATCAAACACAACATTGAGTTTATTAAGATTTACCTTATTCATATTTGATATATCTGGACCAGATGAGCTTTGATTGACCGACGCTATTGGCTCCCCTTCAAGTCTCAGACTGTTTCCCCTACTTCCCCCATAAGTCTCCATACTCGCTCCATTATTCACCTAAGCATCTGTTCCTACTCTCATTCTAGACTCTGCATATGTTTCTGGGATGGCACTATTATCAGGATCAGCTAGGACTATTGCTTTTAGTTATATTAGGTGTCTCAACCACCTCATCGAATCTAATCTCCTCTTCTTCTGAATCAGACGAGCACCAGGTCTCCCTACACGTAGATTCTCTGTCACTACTAATGTCAGAGTAACTCTCACAACATTAACAACCTACTCCCTGTCTTAGCTGAGTCTGTACTACCACTTCCTTTGTTCCGATAATCAATCTCAAAGGTCTACTCGTCATACCAATCGGGATAGATACTAAACAAGAAACAATATCTAGTCTTTCTGGATATTCAAAATTGCAATCAATCGCTACTATCTTTCCAAAACAAGTTGCCAGCCTTTTCACCAACGACTCAGTTATGAGAGCCGGGGGAATCCCCATGAAGTCCAAATACATCATGCATTTAGACGAAACAAACTCAGCAGCTAAAGGCATGGCCTCATAAATAATTTGATGCATTATGTGCCAGTCACCAGTCAAGAAAGTCTCTAGGTTATGCTTCTCCTTGAACATTACGATAACACTATCGCCCCTTGCAGGTGCCGCAAAATCTATACAAAATCCTCTATCGGAAATCAGTTCAACAATATTTTGAATGTGAGAGATGTGAATCAACTTTACCACGCACACTCTCGCTTTCTAAGGGGCAGCATCAATAAATTATTCCCCCTCATTCACTTCACTATTACTGTTTTGATCAGAGTTCTCCTCTACGGGTCGCTTGACAGATTTCGGTTTCTTAGCCTCCACCTCTCCACCTTGGACAACCTTTGCATAGGACTTATTATCCCTGGATGATTCTCTGAATCGTTATTTTGCTTTTCGAGAAACCTGCTTCTTAGGCTCCTCCTTCGATGTCCCCTCTCTTCCCGTAAATCTTGCTTTAAATGCCCTCAACCTTATGACTCCGATGGTAATCATATTCATCCGATATGTTGCTTCTTGAATCAGTAGAGTTCCTTCCAAACTTACGAAACCAAAATTGAGATTGCGCCTATTCTTCTTTCTAGCTACGTATACACATCCTGTAATTCCGGACTTGCTAAATATTCTCTTCATCGCATAGGCATCATTAGAGTTTGGAAAATTCTCAAAGTACACTTTATTAGGGTTAGGGTTTGGTGCGATAGATCTTTTGAAGAACTTGTTGTTTGGATACGAATGGTATTGGTGGTGATTCCTGGATGGATTTCGATAAAGGAAATCGGAAAATGTAGACTGGTTTATAACCATTAACCACTAGTGGTTAATAAATAGTTTTAGTTGTTATTATTACTTACGCTAGTGTGGTACCCGTGCGATGCACGGATAGGTCATTTGTAATAAGTATATCAATGATAAGTTTATTTTGTAATATATATATATAATAAAAATAGAAAATATTAAAGCTAAAAAATATGTTATATCGTGTATCAAATTAAATTGCGAGGAAACTCTTTATATACAACATTTGCAACTTCATCTGTTGCTTGTCCATCGTCATCAAGAGAAAAGGGTAGAAGTTATCTTTTTTTTTTAAAATAACAGTGAGCAGTTTAAAGAAAGAAGGGGATAGATAAGTGGAAGAAAAAGAATTTCTTCTTGAGTTATATGCATTTCTCATTCAAATATTTAGAGTAAATAATTGATATGATGATATCTTTACATAAAAAACTAAATTAAATTTGAATTTTTTTTCTTAAATAGGATTATAATCAACAGAATAGAATTAAATAAAATCAATAAAAATATTTTAAATTTTAAGAAAATAGATTAAGGAAATATATAGTTGATAGTATACTTAAATGATAATTATGAAATTTGAATTCACTTGATCAAATAAATAAAAATAATCCATTATTTTCCATAAGAAGGAGTTCCTATTACAAAATTATATATAAGAAGAAGTACTATTATAAAATTCAAATCTTTTCTTAAATAGAATTATAATTTATACTTTTTTGTCAATTTTTATGAAGAAAAAAGAGTCACATTGTGAGCACGGGTTTTTCGGTAACCCTCTGAACGATGACAACTTTTTGCTCTAACCTTTTACGGTCTAGTTGTTCCATTATTTTAGAATCGAATCACGTTTGGCAAGTTCTTTGTTGATGATTTTAAGATCTTTGTCCCCGATTAATTAAACATTGGATCACTTTTAATTTGTTAACCGCTTCCTTTCCCCTCGCACGTAGTAAATTGTTTCGCGATTTTTTCCTTAAAAATCCAAACATTTTCAGCGAGTCTCATTTGCATTGTTGGATTCTGGGTTCCTCGAGCTTTCCGGAATGTCAAGTTTCGCCCCGTTTGGATACCCATGGTGTAGTTTATTCGCGTTTCGAGCCAGGCTCCCCGAGCCCCTTTGCCTTTTTTAGTTTTTTCCTTCCTGGGTGCCCCAGATCTATTGACGGAGGCCGGTGCCGCCGCGAGAGGTTAGGCCGCGTGGTCCACGGGCCGGGCCTCGTGGACTACGCGGTAGGTGGTGTCGCATGACGCGGCCTAGATCTGGCCATGTCATGTGACGCGGCCTACAGCGTCACCTAACGCGGCCTCAGCCCGGCCGCGTTAGTGACGCGACTTTCACGCGGGGTTTCTTTATCTGGAGTTTTTCTGGGTTTTTCTTAGCCAACAAGTCGGGTTTTGGGTTTTTTCGGTCAAATATTGACATTTGGAGGATTAATTTGGGTATTTTACACTTGAAAAGTCTATAAATACCCATCAAAATCAGTTTTGAAGGACTTTTTTTGGCTGATTTTAGAGAGAAAATTTAAGAACAAGAGAGAGAAAGGGAAGAACTAGAGATTGAAAGCTCAAGAAAAGCTAGAATTCTGGTTTAATCCTATCTAATCTTGATTCTTAGTTGTTCTTAGGCTTCATGTTGTAGCTTAAACACTAAAATCTATTAGAAATCTTAGGTAAAAATTGGTTTAAATAGGATTTAGGGACTTTTTCCTCACAAATCACTAAATCCCTTACTAAATCGGTTGTTTCGTTGGGCTTTCATCTCAAATCCGTCACAAAGCTTGCCAAACGTCCGATTCGAATCTCGAGAGTGGATTCACGGCCTTTAGGTAACTTTCTGAGTTCCAATCTATTTCTTTCTGTTATTTATTTCTACTACTGTTTTTTTGGTTATTTTTTCGGGTGTTTGGCCCTTTTATTCATCCTTTTTGTGATTCTCTATCAAAAATCTAGCTGACTGTTCCGGCGAATGTCAGGCCAACTGAATGTCACCTAGGCCGCCTCGCTGAGTTAGCCTACCACTTAAATCAGTCGGCCTACGGGTCGCTCAAGCGGCCAATCATCGTTTTGTCGGACTTTCTGGGTTCTTTTCCCCCAAACTAAAAAATCAAAGTTATTTAAGTATTTTAAGTCCGAATCTACTGTAACGGGTAGGAAACGACTTGAAATTATAGTAATCTTGGGTTTTCAGGCACAAAAAGGTCGATTTCGGCTTGTTTAGACACTTTTTCCGGCAGGCCACTTAAGTGGGACGAAGGCCGATTGAGAGTCATCTAGGCCACCTCGTTGAGTCGGCCTACCACCTCACTGAGTCGGTGGTAGGTCCGTTTGTTTTATTCTGTTGTTTTTGGCCCGGTTCTATCATTTTGACCTAGTTTTTATCATTTTATTGCGTTTTCAGTCCCGTTTTCAACCCGAAATTTTCTAAAAAATTATGGTTGATCTGAAATTTGTTTTTATTTATTTTATTCTATTTTTAGATTTTATTTATTTTTATTTAATTTAATATGCATTTTAATGGCTTGAAAATAGTATTTTTGCTAAATAAATCTGAATAAATTATTTTCTACCAACTAAAAATTTCAAAAATATGCTGAATATGTTAAATACTATTTTAGGATGTTTAGATAATTTATTTCACCCTTTTTAGGTTGTTAGATAATTAATTAACGCCCAAAAATTATGTTTTTGTCTTGAAAAATCTAAAAATATCGTTTTATTCATGCTTTGTGTTTATTTTCCGCATTTATTTATCCATACTTTATTTGTGATTGTTCTTATATATGTATTGCCTCGTTTCGAGCCGGATCCAAGTTGGTAAGCTCAGTTAATACCCGGTTTCACCCATTTATTTATTTATCGCTTTATTTATTTTCTTGCATTTGGAAAAATGTATAGGTATTCGTAAAGCCTTGTAATAATTTTATTTTCTTGCTTTGTTTATTTATTGCTTTCCGTGTGACGTATGACATATAAATCGAAAACACCAAACAATAATCGGATTGATTTAAAAATTGAAAAGTAAGCAACATCATCCGAACCTAGAATCTCTGTTTTAAGGTACGGTCCAACCACCCGGAGGGAATATTGTACCTAATTTCCCGGTGGAGCTTAACCGAGTGGCGACTTTATTTTAAAATACGGGATTCTAGGTCTCGTATCCCTTAACCCATTAATCGGACTAAATTTCAACTTCAACATTGCTTCCATTATCCATTTTCATCACGCTAAAATAAGTATCGTCCCTTAGCACGCTTCACAGTGCTCGTTGTTTCTCCGCCCCACGCTGAAGAGCATTAAAGCTTACCATAAGGGCGGGGGGATCGGGGGTTGTCGACTTACAGTGGCGACTCTGCTGGGGATTTTCCTTTAACTTAAAACTTGAAAATTGCTTTCATTTTCAACCTTTGGTTAACGGATTTTGATGATGTGCCTAAATCATTTTTAAATCAACGCTTTATTTCTTATGCCTTTTTATCCACCGCTTAGTTAGATTCTATGTTTTAAGGTGCCATTTTATCACCCCCGTGAAGCTCACTTGTATACCTCATGCCCGCCAGGAATTGGGGATATTTGTGGGTGGAACACTCGTTTCAACCAATGTGTAATTCCCGCGGCCGCACTCATTTGAGGAGTGATTGAGTTACACGGAATTTAGGTAAATAAGACCCTTCTACAGTGTCGTTCCACGACAATAGCAGTTTGAGACTATGAACCATGATAAAACTAGCCATAGCAACTTCCCTTTAGGCTTATCGGAACAATATAGATTTAGGTCGCATACTCTCTTGCCATTTCCTGGCGCTAGAGTTACCCCTAAAACATAAATTGGCGATACTTGAGAGTCATAAGGTTGGAAGAGGTTTATTTACTTTCGTGTGCTACTTATGTTGTGCTCATGCATATGCACTTCATGCATAGGCTGTCTATGGCCGACCTTTATTTTTGGTTTTTGCTTACCCCTATTCTCCCCTTGCTTGAAGGTGGAATTTAATAAAATGCCTAAGATCATTTGAGTCTCGAGGACCTATACCTAGTTGGCTAGGAATAGCGAGGAATTTGACATCTCACGTATTTTGGGGTTAAGCTTCGCATCATAAGCTCTTATGATCTCTACCTCTCTAAACCACCCGTATATATAGCATTCATCACTCGAATGTATATGTTATCATCCATCTCATTCATGGTTCGATTCGGGCTGATCATCTCTTAGTTTTTTAGTTAGACCAAGGCACCGCTCCCGTCAGATTCGATCACCATCTAGTTCGTTATCCTGTGGGCCCAAGCTCAGTTTCAAGTTCAGTATTAGAATTTGCTCTTCTAACCATATTTGATCCGCATTTGAATGATGCACCTCATGAGAGCACTCCTTCCCCTTCTCCCTCTCCCCCTCATCAGGGTCAAGGTCAAGGGCAATCTCAGTTAGGATCCGAATTGGCTAATGCTATAGCTATATTCCTACAATCGAATATGTTTCAGGCCACTATTCAAGAGCAAGTTAGATCTGCTCTTAGGGAGGAAAGAGAGTCTTAGAGGCCAGCGGGGCCTATTTTTCAAGCTCCGGGAGAGATAGCTCAGTCTTCGCCAATTCAGAATCAGTTTTCGGTATCACCGCTCCCTCCCGTTTATCCTTTCCAGCAAAACCAATTTCAGTTTGGACAGAGCTCTTCACAGCCATCCTTATCACCTGCTATACCAACCTTCGATTTCTATCCCCCTGCGCACTCGAGACCTATTCACCAATCTCCTATTCTCCCTGCTTTCTTAGGTGGATTTACTCCTCAGATGATAGTCCCCTCGAGTGGCTTTGTTGTTCCTCCTATGCAGCCAACTAGCTTTGTTGTCACTTCCCGTGAGGCCACTTACCCTCAGAGTCCTTTCTCTCACCCCCAGATCGAAACCTCAGCTCCTCCACCCTTTCAGTTCGGGTCATCTCCATGTGACTAGGTCACGCAGCCTCCGAGCGTAACGCCCAAAATGGCGGCTTTCTTCAGGCAATTTCTGAGCAGGAGCGAGGATAGGGAGGAAGTAAGAGGTGATGATTGGGTGCCTAAAAATTTTTGAATGGCCCGAATGGATGCTTATTCAGGCAAAGGCCCCCCTAAGTCCCATATAGTTATGTATGAGCAAATCGTGCACTTCTAAAAGATTGAGGATAAGGTGCTGGCGAAATTATTCCCGTGTACCCTTTTAGGCCCTGCTCTCGAGTGGTACAATACTCTTCCGGAGTCCACAGTCCTAGATTAGAAACTCCTATCTGAAGCTTTGGTTGCCCACAATGGATTTAATTCCACAAGGGAGACTACCATTCAGCATCTTAAGGCAGTCAAGCAAAAGCCCAGTGAAGCTTTCAAATCTTATTTCAATCGATGGATGGCCACTCAGGTCCTCTCGAAGCAAAAGCTCAGCCTTAAAGAAATGATCCCGAAATTACTTGACGGAGCTCTCCCACTCCTTCGAGAAGAGATGGAGACTGATTCTTTCTAGTCTTATCAACAAGTTTTTAAAAAAGCTAAAAAGATCGAGCGCCGGGAGGAAAAGGAAAGGGCTAGCAAGCCAAGTTGCAAACCCTGGTTTAAGAGCAACAAATCTCAATCCTTGGAGGTTGCTTCGGCCCCAACTGGGGAGAAGACACCCGCAGTTCAAGTTGTCGATCAAGAGAGTGTTTCTATAGTGCAAACCACACCCGCTCGGGCCCCTGGTCAAAAGGCATTCGTGTCTCCATGGAAGCTCCCTCTTCATATCATATTTGCCAGATTATGAGAGAAAGGCCTGCTTAGCCCTCTTCATGAGTACCGTTCTCCTAGGCCTGAAGAGAAAGGGAACTTTTATTGCTATCACGTTCAAAAGGGACACACAACAGATCAATGTAAGCCTTTAGGTATGGCTATTTGGCGCTTGGTAAGAGAAAGAAAAATGGATGAGCCTACAAGGAAGACACACGCTGAGGAGAAACCATCGCTGAGCTCTAATGATGGAGTGAGCGCCATCAATTCCGGTCTCCCTGAGGGTTTTGTATTGGCAATGGTCTTTTCTGATTCACCCAGCTCTATTATGGATGCCAATTCTACCACCGACTCTGACAAGAATCCTGCGAGGTCTCTAGTGGATGAAGGAGACAAGTTATCAGCCGAGTAAGTAAAGGTTTTGGACTTTGTCCTGGACGACGCACTAATGAAAGATACCGAGGATGCTTAATCTACCAGCACCGCAACTCAAGACCCTCCGCCTGTGGAGGATGCCTATCTATCTGTTATGTAATTTTCTTTTTTCTAGCATCTAGATATGAATAATTCTGCCTTTAAAGTACTTTAATTTAATGGAAGACTATCTCCTTTTGCTTATCTGTATGATGTTTCGCCTGATGGGTCCATGCATTCATTTTTGTCACAAGCATAATGTGTTTAGTATTCATGACATTTTTTTAACTAAAATAAGTTTGAGAACAGATGATAATACAAAATGGTAACCACTTTCTAATGACCTAACCTTTGAAAGAAAATTAGAGATAACAAGTGCTTAAAGATCATGATAATGCTTTCGCCTAGTCATCCTAGGCACCCAGGGTTCATCATCGGATTCCCGAGCATCTCATCTCTATGCCTAAAATAGCAAAAGAAGCTCAGCCTTCCTGGGATAGGTCCAATATACCAATCAGTCCATCACTGGCCTCACAGCTATATGCAAACTATCAGTGAAGTGTCAGCCGGTTATGAAGGATGAGCATCGCTGGATCATCTTCGACAAACTTGTGGCTTATCTTTTCTTTGCCCACCCATTCTTACATTTCCCACCCCCATGCAACATTGCCTATTCTTAATACACTATCTCTTCCACCTCTCCAAACCTTCCCTGTTTCTCTCCTCCTTGGCCATTCTCGGCGAGGGGGACACATATGATCGGTAAGATTCAACCCTCATTAGCATGGAGGGAAGTCGACCCTTTTCACAACATTATCGCCGAGAAGATGGCCAAGTTCATCGAGAAACACATCTTCCCTCGATACAACCTACCTTATTACATCATTTTAAGTAATGGATTTCAATCCCAAGGAGCAACCACTGATCGATCAAGAAATTTGGGTTCAAGCCCCGCAGATCTTCACCATACTGCCTACGAGCTAGTGGGATAACTGAAACCGAGAGTCGTATTGAACCCAGCTTCAAAGAGACCCCCATGGACTAAGGCGCAGCCTAAGTAGCTTGAAGAGTCTTTAAAAATATCAAAAGCATATAGCGAGGCTGAACAACAACCATGTCAAGCATCAAGAGTATTCGTCAAAGGCCAGCGATCCTTTTCTAAAGCAGGCAAAGCCCACCAACACCGATCCAAAGGGGGAAATCCTATCCAGATTGGGTAAGACTTTGCATATTCAGAAAAGCACCCAGTTCTAGAGGCATGAAAATTTTGGATGGTACCGAGTTTGTAAACCCTATCAATCAAAATAGGTCGAAGCATTGTGATACCTAACCAAAAGAATCAAATCCAGAAAAGCGGCACATAAAAAGCATATATAAATCAATCACCTGACAAGTGGTCCTCTACTACTCGGGCAAAAAATTAGGGTGTATCCCACTGATCGGTATTCTACAAACCGATCAGGCAAAAGTTAGGGTGCAAGAATAACCTGCTAGACTAAAAACCCGAAAAGGGCGGTCTAGGCAAAAGTCAGGGTAAAGTGAGCTAAGAGAGTATGTTGGCTAGAAAACCTTCATAGGCTAGTTAACTCCAGAGTTTGGGTTAATAGAAATGATTATCATCATCATGTACTCAAACTTACTTCATTTAATGGAAATGTCATTTTACTGAATCCTTTATGTTTGTGCTTGAATGAATTTATTGGGCCAAAAAGGTGAAATACAACAGATGAGTCAAACGTGGGGTTCAGTGCAGTCAACTCAATCCCTCAAAAGAAACAAAAGCAACGATAAAAGGCAAAAATCCTGATAGATTGAAAAGAATCGAGGTCTATGCAAAAATCGGGATAGTTCGCTGGATTAAAAACCCGAAAAGGGCGGTCCAGGGAAAAATTAGAACATAAAAGCAAGTCTGATGGGCCCGACACAATGTCTAGGTCTATACCAAAATTAAAATAATTACAACAAAGATTACCGACTGCCATCGATCACATCGAGATATCTGCATCATCGCCATCAGCATCAGAATGCATGAATATGTTCGCCGGTCTAACAGATTTGAAAGACTCAAATTCGTCCTCTGCCCGTGTTTGCTCAATTCTTGACCGCACCAAAGCATCTTGATTCCACAATATCCTAATCTTCTGAAGCCATCCTTGGTAGAATTCATTGGTAATGATAGCGCTCGGTCGTTCATTATCCAGAATCTTGAGCTTTGCTTTGTGTACCCCTCTTATCTCCATCGTACCTGATTCAGCAATCAATTCACAGTCAAATCAGTGAGGCTTCCCTAGTTCTCCACTAGGGGCATTCTCACCTAATCTGCACAACATCCTCCTCTAGAGGCATTCTTGTCTTGTTTGTACCGTAAGGCAATTCCATGTATCCTCCCTTTTCAAGCAAGTCGATCTTTCCCCGAATTGAGCAAAGTCGATCAAGCAAGTTCATCAATCAGCTTAAAGATGACCAGTCCGAGTATCTCATGCATTCATACATTCATGCATAACGTTCATGTCTATTATTCTATACTGAATTCCACATGAAACAAAACAAGAGCCCATATCAAGGGGCATCTCAGAATTGTCTTCTGTCCTGCATTTGAAGATAGAATTTCTCCCAGGGGCACATCAGCTAGTCTCAATGCTCAACATTGGCAATTTCTCCGGCCTCCCGGAAATCTTAACTCTTATTTATTTTTCTCCCGTTTTTATTGCTTAATTGAAGAGGCAAAAATATTTTTGTTCCACAAAATCAATTAAGTAATAAAAAATGCAATTTATATGGCTTACTAATGCTTTAAAGCCTTCTTGATAGACACACCATGGGGCAATTTAGAAGGATGACCAACCCGATGGATCCTAAAATTAGAACTCAGAAGCTTCTCCCAGGGGCACATCAATGCAAATATCTAGGGGTACCTCAATGCAAATATCTAGGGGCACCTCAATGCAAATGCCTAGGGGCACCTTAATGCAAATATCCAGGGGTATATCAGCTAGACTCGGTGCTAGGCCTCGACAATCTCTCCGGACTCCCAAAAATCTCAACTTTATTTCAGTTTCATTCTTCCGTTTATGTTGCTTAATTGAAGGGGAAAAATTTTTTGTCTTGGCAAAATCAATTAAGCAACAAAAGTGCAGCTCATGTCGCTCTCTAATATCTCAAAATTTCCGTAGCAGGGACAATACATTTAGTCCAACGGTCTCCTCAGGCGCTTTTCAGCAAATCCTAGTCCGACCTCGTTAGAAGTGCTCAACACCTTCCAGTTAAGTTCTTGGTATGCGTTCTAGTCCAGGGATCTCGTTTGATATTCCCGGCATGTGATTCAGGCCAAGCAAATCCCAATCCGACCTTGTTAGAAGTGCTCGACACCTTCCAGTTAAGTTCTTGGTATGCATTCTAGTCTAGGGTTCTAGTTTGATATTCCTAGCAAGCAATTAAAGCCTAGCATATCCCAGTCCGACCTAGTTAGAAGTGCTCGGCGCCCTCTAGTTAAGTTCTTGGTATGCATTCCAGTCCAGTGGTCTCGTTTGACATTCCCAGCAGGCGATTCAAGCCAAGCATATCCCAGTCTGACCTCGTTAGAAGCGCTCGACGCCTTTCAGTTAAGTTCTTGGTATGCATTCCAGTCTAGGGGTCTCGTTTGATACTCTCGGCATGCGATTCAAGCCAAGAATATCCCAGTCCGACCTCGTTAGAAGTCCTAGGCAACTTTCAATTAAGTTCTTGGTATGCATTCCAGTCTAGAGGTCTCGTTTGATATTCCCGATAGGCGATTCAAGCCAAGCATATCCCAGTTCGACCTCGTTAGAAGTGCTCTGCGCCTTCCAATTAAGTTCTTGGTATGCATTCCAGTCTAGGGGTCTCATTTGATATTCCCAGCATGCGATTCAAGCCAAGCATATCCCAGTCTGACCTCGTTAGAAGTGCTCGGCACCTTCTAGTTAAGTTCTTGGTATGCATTCCAGTGTAGGGGTCTCATTTGATATTCCCGATATGCGATTCAAGCCAAGCATATCCCAGTCCGACCTCATTAGAAGTCCTCGGCACCTTTTAGATAAGTTCTCGGTATGCATTCTAGTCTAGGGATCTCGTTTGATGTTCCCGGTATGCGATTCAAGCCAAGCCGATCCCAGTTCGAACTTGTTAGAAGTTCTCAGCATATCCCAGTCTGATCTCATATGAAGTTTCCGGCACCCTCCGATAGGTCCGTTGATGGTGCATTCCTAGACCACCCGTAGACAACTGATTCAGCTCCTCCTCCTCGATAGGTCAGTTGATGGTGCATTCTCAAACCACCCATAGACAACTGATTCAGCCTCACGGCCTTTAGGTTTGCCAATGGCTTACCCAGAAAACAACCGATTCAGAATTCCTACACTCAAAAAAAATTTCGTCTCGACTAGTCTGTCAATGGTGCATTCCCAAAACCTCCAGTAAACAACCTGTTCGGGATTTTCAGCTCTAAAAGGTCCGTTGATAACGCGTCCCTATATCGTCCGTAAACAACCGTTTCGGAGTTTCACTTCTAGGATTGTCTTGTTCCTCCTAAAAGATCTGGCGATGGCAACCCTAGTAGACAATCGGCTCAGGAATTCGGGAGTCAGGTCGCCGCCGAGAGGCTAGGCCGTGTGGTCCACGCGCCGGGCCGCGTCGTATGACGCGACCTAGATCTGGCCGCGTCATATGACATTGGCCGCGTTAGTTACGCGACTTTCGGGCAGGGTTTCTTTATCTGGAGTTTTTCCGGGTTTTTCTTGGCCAATAAGTCGGGTTTTGGGTTTTTTCTGTCAAATATTGACATTTGGAGGATTAATTTGGGTATTTTACACTTGAAAAGTCTATAAATACCTATCAAAATCAGTTTTGGAGGACTTTTTTTGGCTGATTTTAGAGAGAAAATTCAAGAACAAGAGAGAGAAAGGGAAGAACTAGAGAGAGAAAGCTTAAGAAAAGCTAGAAGCCGGGTTTAATCCTCTCTAATATTTTATTCTTAGTTGTTCTTAGGCTTAATCTTGTAGCTTAAACACTAAAATCTAAAAATTGGTTTAAATAGGATTTAGGGACTTTTTCCTCACAAATCACTAAATCCCTTGCTAAATCGGTTGTTTCATCAGGTTTTCATCTCAAATCCATCACAAAGCTTGCCAAACGTCTGGTTCGAGTCTTGAGAGTGGATTCACGACCTTTATGCAACTTTCTGAGTTCCAATCTATTTCTTTTTGTTATTTATTTCTGCTGCTATATTTTTTAGTTATTTTTCCAGGTGTTTGGCCCATTTATTCGTCCTTTTTGTGATTCTCTGTCAAAAATCCGGCTGACTATTCCGGTGAACGTCAGGCCGACTGAATGTCACCTAGGCCACCTTGCTGAGTCGGCGTACCACTTCGTTTAGTCGGTCTACAGGTCGCTCAAGCGGCCAATCGTCGTTTTGTCGGACTTTCTGCGTTCTTTTCCCCAAAATAGAAAAACCAAAGTTATTTAAGCATTTTAAGTCCGAATCTACTGTATCGGGTAGGAAAAGACTTGAAATTTTAGTAATCTTGGGTTTTCAGGCACAAAAAGGTCGATTCCGGCTTGTTTAGACACTTTTTCCAGCAGGCCACTTGAGTGGGACAAAGGCCGACGGAGAGTCATCTAGGCCACCTCGTTGAGTCGGCGTACCACGTCGCTAAGTCGGCCTACTGGTAAAAACGTCCAAATGATCCCTGTTTGTTTTATTCTGTTGTTTTTAGCCCCATTTCTGTCGTGTTGACCCGATTTTTGTCATTTTAATGTGTTTTCAGTCCCATTTTCAACCCGAAAAATTTTCAAAAAATTATGGCTGATCTGAAATTTTTTTTTATTTTATTCTGTTTTTAGATTTTATTTATTTTTATTTGATTTAATATGCATTTTAATGGCTTAAAAATAGTGCTTTTGCTAAATAAATTTGAATAAATTATTTTCTACCAACTAAAAATTTCAAAAATACTCTGAATATGTTAAATATTATTTTAAGATGTTTAGATAATTTATTTCACCCTTTTTAGGTTGTTAGATAATTAATTAACGCCTGAAAATTATGCTTTTGTCATGAAAAATCCAAAAATATCGTTTTATTCATGCTTAGTGTTTATTTTCCGTATTTATTTATTCATGCTTTATTTGTGATTATTCTTATATATCTATTGCCTCGTTTGGAGCCGGATCCAAGTCGGTAAGCTCAGTTACGACTCGGTTTCACCCGTTTATTTATTTATCGCTTTATTTATTTTCTTGCATTAGAAAAATGTGTAGGTATTCGTAAAGCATTGTAATAATTTTATTTTCTTGCTTTATTTATCTATTGCTTTCCATGTGATGTATGGCATATAAACCGAAAACACCAAACAATAATCGGATTAAATCGCATAAGAACAAAGTTCACGTTGATTAAAATATAATCGGCTTGATTTACAAATTGAAAAGTAAGCAACATCATCCGAACCTAGAATTTTCGTTTTAAGGTACGGTCCAACCACCCGATGGAAATATCATACCCAATTTCCCGATAAGCTTAACCGGGTGGCGACTCTAATTTAAAATACGGGATTGTAAGTCTCGTAACCCTTAACCCATTAATCGGACTAAATTTCAACTTCAACATCGCTTCCATTATCCATTTTCATCACGGTAAAATAAGGATCATCCCTTAGCACGCTTCACAGCGCTCGTTGTTTCTCCGCCCCACGCCGAAGAGCATTAAAGCTTACCGTGGGGGCGGGGGGATTGGGGGTCGTCGGCTCACACACACTTATTCTTAAACAAGGAGTAAGTCCTATTACAAAATTCAATTTTTTTTCTTAAATAGGATTATAACCAACAGAATTAAATAAAATCAAGAAAAACAAATTAAATTTTAAATAAATAGATTTAAGAGATATATTAATTGACCTAATAATTTAAAATATTACAACATAGAAGTACTATTATAAAATTCAATATTTTTTTCTGCAGTTATCATGTAATTCCATGTCAAATATTTGATGAGAAAGATAGAGCCACATTAATTCCTAAATATATTTTTTAAAATTTAATTTGTTATGATTTTATTAAATATTTATTGTGATAATAATGGAATATTTTTAATTATCTCACGTGATCAAATAATTAAAAATATTCTATTACTATATATAAGAAGTAAGTACTGTTATAAAATACAAATTTTTTTTCTTAAATAGAATTATAATTTATACTTTTATGCAGTATTTTTGTGATTCCCTATCAAATATGTGATGAGGAAAAAAGAGTCACATTAATTCTTAAAAAGGATTGTAATCAATAGAATAAAATTAAATAAAATAAAAAACAATAAATTAGATTTTTAAAACATATTTAGGAGATATATTGGTTGATCAAATAATTAAATTATTCCATTATTATCCAAAATCTATTTTTCAAAATTTAATTCCTAAATCTATTTTCAAAATTTAATTTGTTGTAATTTAATTAAATATTTATTGTCATAGTAATGGAACACTTTTAATTATTTCACTTGATCAAATAATTATAAATATTATACTATTATCTATAAGGAATAAATACTATTATCAAATTCAAATTTTTTCTTCAATAGGCTTTATAATCAATCAAATACTATGTAATTGTAGTATTTTCAATCGGTTGTTGTGTTTCATGGTCCCAAATTAGTAAAGAAATAAACCATGTGTCATCCATTACAGGAACTTGAAGCTTATATTTGTAAAATCAATTTGAATGTTTAATTTATTACAATTTTAATATCGAAATACTTTAACTATGTTAATTGAACAATTAAAATCCAAATTTGCAAAGAAGTCTTTTAGGACTTCATTGCTTTTTATATATATTATATATAGATACTAACTAATTTAAATAGTAATATAAATTAGAATAATATGGTAATAAAATAAAATAAATTTAATAATAAAATTGTAAAATTTCTTTTAAGAGGTAAAAGGGTAAAAAGTCTTTTAGGACTTCATTTGCTTGAATGTGATTTCATATGGTGGTACACCTTGAATTCTTGAAGATTATCATCAAACTTAGAAATGTTATTTTTTGTTACCGTCGCTTGAATGCGATCTCCCTATTGCAATATTACAAAACATCAAAGAGAGTAGAATTTTTTGTTAGGTATGTGATGTTATTAAACATTTATTGAGATACATTTTTTAATACTCAATGAAAAATCAATTTTTTAGTAAACCTTTTTGTCTTGCAAAATCATTTCAATAGTACATATTGAGTTTGATTTATTGCTTTTTGGAATGGTCTAAAGGTGGAGAACATGTACTTTGAGGGTTCATAGCATATTAGTTGGATTTATATCATATATAAAATCCGTTTTTAGTTGCACCCTAAGAGGGTTGATATCATTCACCAAATTATGTTTCCACTTCAACATAATGAACAATATACTCTAATACAAAATTATCTTGTGATTTCCTATCGAATGTTTGATGAGGAAAATAGAGTCACACTGATTCTTAAATAGAGAATAAGTAGCATTAAGAGTCACATTGATTATTAAATAAGATTATAATCCTATTTAGGAATTAATGTGACTTTTTTTTTATCATTTATAATTCATAATTCATTGGAAGTAACATTAATAAGTATTAATTATATTATTATAAGTATTATTATCCATAAGAAAGAGTAACTACCATTAAGAGTCACATTAATTCTTAAATAAAATTATAATTAATATAGTCAAATTTTTTAATTGTTAATTTATTATTTTTATTTTATTTAATTCTGTTGATTATAATCATGTTTAAGAAAAATTTCTTATTTTAAACTTTAATTAGCAATTATCAACCGTGGACTTTTTGAGGGATTATGATCATATTTAAGAATTAATGTGACTCTTTTTACCTCATAAGTATATTTTATTATTATTACTACTATTAATATTATTATCATTATTATTATTATTGTTGTTGTTGTTGGTTTTTGTTATTATTATTTTACTTTTTTATTTTAATCCAATTTTATATTTTGTTATTGTTATGATTATTATGAATATAATTAAAACATAATTTTTAGTATTTTTGTATATTTATTTGTTATAAAATTTATTTATTAAAAATTAATTAATAAATTTATTTATTATTAATATTATTTGTAGTTAGTTTTTATCATTTATTAATTATGATAAGTAACATTAATTAGTATTAATTAATTATATTATTATAATAATAATAATAATTATTATTATTATTATTATTATTATTATTATCCATAAGAAGTGGTAAGTATCATTAAGAGTCATATTAATTCTTAAGTAAGATTATGATTCAATAGAGTCTAATTTTTTAATTACCAATTTGTTATTTTTGATTTAATTTAATTCTGTTGATTATAATCCTATTTTAAAAAAAATTAATTTCATATTTTAAACTTTAATCATCAATTTTCAGCCGTGGATTTTTTGACTGATTATAATCCTATTTAAGAATTAATGTGGCTCTTTTTTTCTCATCAAATATATTTTATTATTGTTGTTATTGTTATTGTTATTGCTATTGTTATTGTTATTTTTATTTTATTTCAATTTCGTATTTTGGTATTGTTATGATTATTATGAATATTGTTATTATTGTAATTGTTATTTCTATTATTTTATTTTTATTTTATTTAAATTCTATATTTTTGTATTTTTATAACTATTATATCTATAACTGAAATATAACTTTTATTATTTTTATATATTTATTTGTTATTAAAATTTATTTATTAAAAAGTAATTAATAAATTTATTTGTTATTAATACTGATTATAGTTATTTTTTATCATTTATTTTTCATGGTAAGTAAGATTATTATAGAGATATTAACCAATTTCTATAATAATAGTATTATATATATATATAAGAGTAATAAAAATTGGAATAATATGGTAATGAAATAAAACAAATTTACTAATAAAATGTTACTATTTTTTTAAAGGAGTAGGGGTAGAAAGGTAATTTAAAACTTCTCTTCTTTATATATATATATATATATATATATATATATATATATATATATATATATATATATATATTACTCAAAATAGTTATAGAGTCTAAAAAAGGGAAATTGTAAAGATGGAAGTGGTTTAGTAACTTATTTATACAATTAACATCTATTTTTATACGTCGCTTTAGAGTATTTTATTTATCTCGTTTTTATCTTCGAAACTAAATCCATGATGATATACTTTTTTGAGTTTTTATTTTTGCAGATATGTAATAGATGATATACCAATTTATACCAATATTTTACCAGAACTATATTAGGTGTGATATATCAATTTATACTAGCATTATACCAATATTATATCAGGTGTGATTTATCAATTTATACTAGCATTATATCGGGTGTGATATACCAATTTATATTAGCATTATACCAAATGTGATATACATCAATTTTATGAAAGAAACCAAAGAAAAAACAAATATAGCAGCATTATACCAGGTTTATACCAGTTGTGATTGAACAAAATTATAATGAACAAAATTATAATGAACAAAATACATTTCTACCAGCATTATATCAGGTGTGAAAAATAAAAACAACCATAAGCATCTATTTTATGAATGAAATCAAATAAAAATCATATTTATACCAGCATTATACAAGTTGTGAAGAACAAAAATCATAAGCATCTTTTTATGAATGAAATCAAACAAAAGCTACTTTATATCAGCATTATATAAGCATTATATCAGGTGTGAAGAACCAAAATCATATGAATATTTTTTTTTAGAAATCAAATAAAACCCACATTTATACCACCATTATATCACATGTGATTAAACAAAAAAATTATTTTATACCAGCATTATACAAGGTGTGAAAAACAATACAAAACATAACCATCCATTTTATGAATGAAATCAAATAAAAGTCACATTTATACCATAATTTTACCAGCATTATACCAGGTGTGAAAAATCAAAATCATAAGCATCTATTTTATGAAAGAAATCAAATAAAAACCACTTTGTACCAACATTATACCAGGTGTGAAAAACAATATCAAACGCAAGCATCTATTTTATGAAAGAAATCAAGCAAAATTCACATTTATACTAGCAGTATACCAGGTGTGAAGAACCAAAACCATAGCCATCTATTTTATGAAAGAAATCAAACAAAAACCAATTTTTACCAGCATTATACCAGGTGAAAAATATAACCAAACATAAGCATCTATTTTATGAATGAAATCAAACAAAAGTCACATTTTTATTAGCATATTACCAGCATTATACCATGTGTGAATAACCAAAACCATAAGCATCTATTTTATGAAAGAAATCAAACAAAAATCACTTTGTACCAGCATTATACCAGGTGTAAAAAATAATACCAAACATAAGCATCTATTTTATAAATGTAATCAAATAAAAGTCACATTTATACCACCATTTTACCAGCATTATACCATATGTAAAGAACCAAAACCATAAGCATCTATATTATGAAAGAAAACAAATAAAAACCACTTTGTACTAGCATTATACCAGGTGTGAAGATCCAAAACCATGAGAATCTGTTTTGTTGAAAGAAATCAAACAAAAATCATATTTATACCACCATTATACGAGGTGTGATTAAACAAAACATTGAACATCTATGTTATGAAAGAAATCAAACAAAAACCACTTTGTATCAGCATTAATATGAAAAACAAAACCAAACATAAGCTTCTATTTTATGAATAAAATCAAACAAATACCACTTTATACCAGCATTATACCAAGTGTGATTAAACAAAACATTAAACATTTATTTTATGAAAGTGATCAAATAAAAACAACTTTATACGAGCATTATACAAGCTGTGATTAAACAAAACATTAAATATCTAATTTTGGAAATATATCACAAAAAACTATTTTTTACCAGCATTATACACTTTATGATTAAGCAAAACATTAAACATCTATATTATGGAAGAAATCAAACAAAAACCACTTTATACCAGCATTATACCATGTGCGAAAAACAAAACTAAACATAAGCATCTATTTTATGAATGAAATAAAACAAAAACCACTTTACACTAACATTATATCAGCATTATACTAGGTGCGAGAAATAAAACCTAAGATAAGCATCTATTGCATTAGAAGGAGGAGTTTGATTTCTTGGTCTAATCTATGGCATTTCTATTGTCATATTTAACAATCATAACTAGGTTAGACTAAGAATCATGTATTTGAATTACAATTTTGGCTTTACAGTTTCATACCTTAGGTTTTCGATGATCTTCTTTGATTTCTTGATGTTGAATGCGCAATTTGCTTCTGTTTTCAAATTCAAAACTTGATTGGGATAGTAATGGCGAAATCGTGGAGGTGAAAACTTAAATGGAGAGTTAGAGGAGAGTAACATGAATGTGTAAATGTTGTGGAAAAAAAGAAAGAATGTACAGATGTTGTGGTTGAGGTTTGTTTTGGATATAAAAGTCGTGCCCTAAAATTCTTGATGAAATTATCTATGGGCTTTAGCCCATTTGTGTACTTTTCCCCTGGGTTTTATATAAAAACCAAGTTTAACCCATTATATATTCAGGCTTTGGTGGTTTCTGACTAGGTCAGGTTTATATTAAAATATATTTGTCCAAACCCGACCTATGCAAATCGAACTTGGGCTGGCCAAGCAGACGATCACTAGGGCCGCCCCTGAGGGGTGGCAGACAGTTGCCACCGCCCAGGGCCCATAGCTGGAAGGGTCCTATAAATATATTTTCGTTTAAATTTTTAATAGTTATTATTAAAAAGATAAAAGTAAACATCAATAAATGTTGGATCAATTGGTGCAGCATTAGTTAACTTTATAAGAGGTCAAGAGTTTAAATCCTACATACATTTTTCAAAAATTAAGTATTTATTGCTATATTTTTTTATTGAGAGCACCATTTTACTACTTTCAATATTATTAAGGGAATTTTACATAATTGGGCTAGAAACAAAAAATAATTTGGCCTAAAAAGATGGCAAATAACAACACAGGAAACAAGGCAAAATATTTACATTCTTACATTGTCAGATCAAAATATTTACATTCTTGTGATGAAGGAGATAGCCCGTCCAAGTCTGATGGAATCAGCACTGTGATGATTCTAGTATTCGGGAGAAACCGCTCCAGTTGCATGTTAGGAGCATGAAATCGTGTGTTTTTGAAGCAGATTCGGATGAAATTTTCAGAGAATTTTCTAGTGATTCTGCTAATTCGATTTCTAGGTCAAGTTTTTATTGAGTGATGTCCCTTTACATTGTGGAACCCACTGAAATATTTAAAAAAATAAAAAGAAAAAAGAAGAAAAATACAAAAAAGAAGAAATTGATGCACAGATTGAGTGCGTGATTCACGGAAGAAATTAATTGCACAATTGAAGGAATCAATTGTTGCATGATTGAAGGAAGGACAGCTTTACACGCTGTTTGTACTCCTATAAAAGGAGGCCTCTGCCATTTGAGAAATCAAGAAACATAGATAAAATAGAATCCGTGCAGAGAGACTTAGGAAAAAGGTTCCTAAGAGTTGGGTAAGAGAGAAAATAGTGAGGTTTTGGGAAATACTTGAGTGCCACTATTTTGTAATCTCTTAGTGTACCTACTATTATCTTATAGTGGAGAATTATTCGGAGTTTGTCCCGTGGTTTTTCCCTAATTCATTTGGGGTTTCCACGTAAAAATCTACATGTCTTTTATTCTACCGCTATTATTTTTCTCGTAACTTATTATTGGGCCAAAAAGTGGTACCAGAGCCGAAAGTTATTTTATCAGTAAAATCCGTGAATATATTTTTCAAAAATAAATATATCAAGACGATGAGAAAATTACGGCGAATCCGGTGGCGCAATTCGTTCGAAAAACCGTCGCAGATACGCAATTTAAGTGAATAGTAAAATAGTAACTTGAATAATACTATTCATATTTGGTTGAATAGTATTATTTAAGTATACAAGAGGCATACTATTACTATTCTAGTATATAAGTATTATTTGGGTATATGGTACTATTCACTTATATAGTCACTATTTACATGAATAGTAAAAATTCGTGAATAGTAAAATTTTGCCATTTTTAAAGTTTCGTCATGGCGAATGACAGTGTAATGATCAAATTGCCGGATACAAATTATTCAATATGGAAATCCAAAATGGAGGACTACCTCAATTACAAAGATTTGTATGATCCAATTGAGGGTGACGACGCAAAGCCAAAAGATATGAAAGAACAGTAGTGGATAAAGTTGAAGAAGCAGACATTGGGTACAGTATGCCAGTGGATAGATGCTAGCCTGTACAACCACATGAGGAATGAAACAGATCCCAAAGTTCTCTGGAAGAAGCTAGAGGATATGTACGAGGCTAAAAATGCTCAAGGAAAAGTGTTCATGATTCGCAAAGTCATGAACTTGAAACTGACAAAGGGACGATCAATCACACAACACCTGAACGACTTTGATTGATTCATCAGTGAGTTAGCAGTCACCAGTATGTCCTTGGATGATGAGATGCAAGCATGTCTTTTAATGGGAACTCTACCAGATAGCTGGGATACTCTTGTTGTATCACTGAGTAACTCAACTCCAAATGGTGTGGTAACAATGTCTATAGTAAAGAATAGCCTACTTAATGAAGAACTTCATAGAAGAGACATTGCCAGTACTAGTTCACAAGCCCTTATCATGAAAAACAGGGGTCGAAGCAAGAGTAGAGGTCGTGGGAATGAAAAATCGAAAGATAGATTCAAGTTCCGGGAGAAGAGGTCATGCTACCACTGTGGAAAGCAGGGTCATCTAAAAAAGAACTGCCATTTCTTTAAACAAGAGAATGCAAACTGAAGACATGATAATGACAAAAATACATCTGCTACAGTCATGATAGAAGATGGAGAGGTGGCTTTAGTATCTCATAATGCAGATTGTTGTCATGTTGGAGATGCAGATACCGAGTGGATTGTAGATTCTGGTGCCTCATACCACTGTGTTCCAAAAAGGGAATACTTCTCAACATATAAAGTAGGCGATTTTGGTACTATTAAAATGGGAAATAATAGTGTCTCAAAAATTGTAGGAATCGGTGATATCTGCATAAAGACAAGTGTCGGACGCACATTAACACTTAAAAATGTGTGACACATTCCAGACCTTCAGTTAAAACTATTGTTTGTTAGTGTATTAGACAAGGAAGGTTATCACAATCATACAGGCAATGGAAATTGGAAACTCACCAAAGGATCGTTGGTGGTGGCGGAAGGAAGATTGTGTTGCTCGCTATACAAAATGCATGCAATAATATGTGCGGGTCAACTGAATACAGTTAGAGATGATGCTTCACCAAATTTGTGGAATAGGCAACTGGCGCATGTTAGTGAGAAAAGGGTTGAATATACTGGCTAAGAAGTTCCTCATCCCATTAGCCAAAGGAAAAATTAACTCATGTGATCACTATTTATTTGGGAAGCAGCGTCGAGTTTCATTTCAGAAAAGCTCTAGAAGGAGAAATAATAAGTTAGAGTTGGTACACTCTGACATTTGTGGTCCCATGGATACAGCATCCATTGGAAGAAGAAGATACTTTCTTACCTTCATTGATGATTTCTCAAGGAAGACATGGATTTATTTGCTGCGCACAAAGGATCAAGTATTCAAGCACTTTCATAATTCCATGCAATGGTGGAAAGGGATACTGGAGTGTTATTAAAGTGTTTGCTCATAGATAATGGTGTTGAGTATATCTTCAAGGAGTTCAAGGATCATTGCAGTCAATATGGTATCAGGCATGAAAAGACAGTTCCTGGTACACCTCAACACAATGGTGTTGCTGAACAAATGAATCGTACCATTGTCAAAAGAGCTAGATCCATGCTCAAAATGGCTAACTTACCTAACTCATTTTGGAGAGAAGCTGTCAATACTTCTGTCTATCTTATCAACTTACTACCTTCAGCACCTTTGAATTTTGATATTCCAGAGAGGGTCTGGACAGGTAGAAATATCTCATACTCTCACTTGAGGGTATTTGGCTGCAAGGCATTTATGCATGTTCCTAAAGAGCAAAGGCTAAAGCTTGATGATAAATTAGTTCCTTGCACTTTTGTCGGTTATGGAGATGAAGAGTTCGGCTACAGATTATGGGATCCGGTGAAAATGAAAATTGTAAGGAGTTGTGATGTTGTATTTTATGAGAATGATATCATCGGCGAAAGATCTACAAGTGACTGTGTTATCGATATTACACCAGAGAGCATTCTATCAAATGATGCCACAGAAAGAAGAATGCATCGATCAGAACAAGATGGAGAAGAAGAACTAGTTGTGAGGGGTCAAGATACGATTGTAGATGAAGATATGAATAAAGAGGGTATTGAGTAGGGGGAGCCAGAGAACCCTATTCTACCAGAAGAAGAACCTCAATTAAGGAGGTCAATTAAAGAACGCCAACCATCTACAAAATACTCCAATTCTGACTATATTTTAATCACTGATGAGGGGGAGCCTGAAAGCTTCCAAGATGTGCAATCTTGTAAAGATAAAGATTGTTGGATGAAGCCCATGCAGGAGGAGATGAATTCTTTGAAGAAGAATGACACGTACGAGCTGGTGAAACTTCCCAAAGGGAAGAGAACACTCAAGAACAAATGGGTGTACAAGCTGAAGAAAGATGATGGAAACCTAGTAAGATTCAAAGCTCGGTTAGCTGTCAAAGGCTTTACTCAAAAGAAAGGTATCGTCTTTGACGAGATTTTTTCACTAGTTGTGAAAATGAGCTCCATTCGAGTTGTGCTAGGTCTTGTAACTAGCTTGAACCTTGAGTTAGAGTAGCTTGATGTAAAGACCGCGTTCTTGCATGGGGATTTAGTGGGGATTCAGAAGAAGAAATTTATATGGAACAACCAGAAGGTTTCAAGGTCAAGGGAAAGGAGGACATGGTTTGTCGCCTGAAGAAAAGTTTGTATGGGTTAAAACAAGCCCCGCGTTAATGGTATAAAAAGTTTGATTCCTTCATGGTGAATTAAGGATACAAGAGGACAGAAGCTGATCCATGTGTATATGTCCAGAAATTCCCTGATGGAAAATTTATCATTCTTCTTTTATATGTTGATGATATGCTAATTGTTGGGCCATATGCCAAAATGATTAGTAAGTTGAAGGGTGATTTGTCTAAGACGTTTGACATGAAGGATTTAGGACGGGCAAGGCGAATTCTCGGAATGGAGATTACCTGAGATCAAAGGTCCTGCAGGCTGTGGTTATCGCAAGAAAATTATATTGAACGGGTACTAGAAAGGTTCAATATGAAGAATGCTAAACCAGTTAGCACTCCACTTACCGCTCATTTCAAGTTGAGTAAGAAATCCTACCCATCATCAGAGAAAAATAGAGAAGATATTTCAAATGTTCCATATTCTTTAGTGGTCGGAAGTTTGATGTATGCGATGGTGTGTACAAGACCAGACATCGCTCATGTAGTTGGAGTTATGAGTAGATTCCTGTCAAATCCCCAGAAGACACATTAGGAAGCAGTAAAATGGGTCTTCAGATACCTGAGAGGAAGTTCAAAGTTATGTTTAATCTTTAGAGGTGGAAAGCCAACACTTATTGGTTACACAGATGCGGATATGGCTGGTGACCTTGATGAAAGAAAATCTACATTAGGTTACTTATTTACATTCTCGGGGGGAGCTATTTCATGGTAGTCACAGTTACAAAAGTGTGTTTCATTATCAACAACTGAAGCAGAGTACGTTGCAGCAACAGAAGCAGGAAAGGAAATGCTTTGGTTAAAGCGATTCTTTTCCGAATTAGGTGTGCAACAAGAAGAATACGTAGTTTATTATGATAGTCAAAGTGCATTAGACTTGAGCAAAAATACTATGTACCATGCACGGACGAAACATATTGATGTAAGGTATCATTGGCTCAGACTTGCCATTGAAGAAAAATAGTTCAAGTTGCCGAAGATTCATACCAACAACAATGCTGTTGATATGCTAATGAAGGTCGTACCAAAAGAAAAGTTCGACCAGTGCGTTGAAGCAACAGGGATGGAGACTCCCACAATATAGTCGGGACGGGGAGATTTATTGAGTGATGTCCCTTTACATTGTAGGACCCACTGAAATAATAAAAAAATAAAAGAAAAAAGAAGAAAAATACAAAAAAGAAGAAATTGATGCACAGATTGAGTGCGTGATTGACGGAAGAAATTAATTGCACAATTGAAGGAATCAATTGTTGCATGATTGAAGGAAGGACAGCTTTACACGCTATTTGTACTCCTATAAAAGGAGAAGGCCTCTGCCATTTGAGAAATCAAGAAACACAGATAAAATATAATATGTGCAGAGAGACTTAGGAAAAGGGTTCCTAAGAGTTGGGTAAGAGAGAAAATAGTGAGGTTTTGGGAAACACTTGAGTGCCACTATTTTGTAATCTCTTGGTGTACGTACTATTATCTTATAGTGGAGAATTATTCGGAGTTTATCCCATGGTTTTTCCCTAATTCATTTGGGGTTTCTACGTAAAAATCTGCGTGTCTTTTATTCTACTGCTATTATTTTTCTCGTAACTTATTATTGGACCTAACATTTTTGATAACCCGAAATGAGTTTCAGAAAATTAGGAGGAGAATAATGTGGTGCTTCTTTCTCCAATTCCATGGAGATCGAGATCTAGAAGAATGGAATTAAAGGAAACCAAAAAGGAACCTAATAATATTCTATATTCTCAGCCGTCTTCTTCCATGGACAAATCGGAATTTAACATATCTATTAAGGCCCAAAAAGTTCTAGTATCACGATCCGATTCAACAGTCTCTTCTCTTAAAAAGCTTTCAATAGAGACAAGAAAATCTGTAGAGGATTTTGTGAAAGAAGAACATTTTCAAATCACCTCCTCCCTAAAGGTACTTTATATACCCATTTGTTATTGCCTTTTGGGCTTCTAGGATACTGATTTAACTCTCTGTAAAACCTGCCTTAGCCTATTCTTCTGTGTTATGTTTATTTCTTTTGCAAATGCAATATTATTGTAGCCTTTTCTGATGGCTCATCGCTACCTACAACTGAGTTCATTATGCTTTCAACCCAGACAAATAAACGATCCTTTCTGAGACTATCATAGTTGCAATTATTAGTTTTTTTGTGTGCTTCATGTGAATTAAGATCATTCAAGCAATGTGGTTAAATTGTGATATGTTGTTATTTGCAATAAATAACTCTGTTAATTTCATATTGTATTTACTGTCAGCATAGGTTGGGATGATGCTTAGAGGTATGGGATTTGATAACAACACAACAAATAACTTAGCCTTAGGAAAAATTAACTATGCAAAAAGGCACTTTCCACTTCTTTACAGTAAGGACGCTCTTGCAACTCGATATGAACTTGCTCCTTTTGAGGTAATCATTAACAATACTTGTAATGCATGTCCATGTTTGATGAAATCTTTAACTATCAACACTTGGATGTGATCTTCTGGTGTTTGTTATAATTCGATGTGTAGGCTGGCAAGTTTGGCCAATTCTGTCTATTTCTGTGCTACCCAGATATGACAAGTAGCTTTGCAAATGTTCCTAACTTTCTGACTCATATCAAATACCATTTTTTTCATCTCTTAATAGGGCTATTCTTCAAGGTTGGCTGCTCTAGATTACATAGTATGCCTGTATAGTGAGGTTTTTGTGACAACTCAGGATGGAAACTTTCCTCACTTTCTAATGGGTCATCAAAAGTTCCTTTCGATGGGCATGCAAATACCATTAAGCCACGAGTAGTACATCGGCATAATAGACCGTCAATAGAGATTGTTTTGATGATCAATTATGTTTGAATTCAAAAAACTTGTGTAGTTAGGGATTTAAGCAGTTGGAATTGCTGTATGTTTGAACATACTTGAATTTTAATAATTATAATAGTGTTTGGCAATAAAATTTTTTTTTTATCTTTTATCAAAATATATTATCTGTTTTATAATTCCATTGGAAAACTATATAAATTAGACATATTCCACATTTAAAAATGCAAAAGCAAATAAAAAACATTGAAATACTTAAAAATGATTAAAAAATGTTACAAAAACTTTCATGAATTTAGTACATAATAGCAATCAATTACTAAAAAAGCAACAAACTTATATTGTATGTATCCATCAATTATCTAATAGATTTCTAATAGACATCCGATATAAATTCAATAAACAATTGATGAAACATCCAGAATAATCTAACAAAAATAGTTATCCAATAGAAAGCCAATATATATCACTTATTCCAACGAGAAAAGAAACAGTAACAAAATATCAGATAACAATCTATGAGAAATCTATTGAAATGCCAATTGAAAATACACAAGTCAATTACATATACTTGTACAAATGTCTAAAATCAACTTAAAAACAAGTTACAATTGAAATGTAAAAATATACTTGTACAAATATCTAATATCAATTTTAAAATAGATTTTCTAATAAAATTCTAGTAGATGCCCAATAGATGTCTGATAGATGTCTAATAACTGACAAATAGGTCTCCGGTAGACGTCCAATGGATGTCCATTGCCTTAAAATCCCATCCTATATGACCAACAATCGATGTTGCTGCTAGTGACGCAAACATTGCTGCAAACAAAATTGAACCATACCATATATCAACAAAAATGAATGAATTACAGATCACGTTGCTGGTTTCTAAGATTCAAGTCTAATTGAAACGGTAGTAACTAATTCACTATGGAACACTAAAAAAAGATAGCCAATCTTTGCAATCAATTACCAAAACTATTTGTGATCTAATTGAATGTTATAGCATATCTGCTGAGACTTAAATGAATCAAACCATACAATTATTCTCCATTCAAGCTTTAAAGACCAACTTCCATAAACACATTTGGATAGAAGGGGCTCTTTCTTATTATGTTTAATTCTATTTCATTCACAAAATTCAAGGACAATGACTGATAATAGCATGGTAATCAAATATTTATACGAGGCATTGCATCACTGGCAACAAAAAATGCAAGTGTGTTCTTCAAGGACATTTATCAAGCATGATAATAATATTGTGATTTTAAAATAGAAATCAGTAACCGTAGAAGAACTTAAATTCAACACACTTGATAGATTTTTAATAAGCCAGAAATATATTTGTACAGATGTCTAACATCAACTTCAAAATAGATTTTCTAATGTAGATATTTGGTAAATGTCCAATAGCCTACGGCTCGAATTGCTAAATTCCCAAATAAATATATACTGATATTGTATGATCTTCTACAATTAATTTCCTTCAAATTATCAAGGATTAATGCAGAATTTTCATCAGCAAAGGATTTAAAGCTAAACTTGAAATACCTCCAAAGCATATATCAATTAATGTCGAAAGGTTAGAGTGATGAAAACATATAATTAGTAACCAGTTTTGGCTTCTCAAACTAAAAAGCAGAGAAAAGTGATGTATGTTAAAAAGACTAATTAATCATGATACCAAGCTTTAATCCAGGTTGTCGCATGAAACCTTGAAATATTAAATACAAAACTTAAGAATTCTCATTCAAAGAATTATGTAAGGTTCGATGAATAACATAACACTATAGCCCATCAACCATGTCAATTAGAGGTCTTGTATGAACGATTCTTGATGAGTCCATGAATAGTTGGAAAAACACAAAGATGTCAGACAGGACAGTAATGGAGAATACAAATTTCTGGAATTAATGTTTATGGTGAAAATGCTACTTAAGAAAATGCATAACTTACCACAGGTACAATTTCAACTTCAACAGTCATATCTTTATCAACACCAAGCATATTCAATTAGGCAAAGATTTCTCAGTCTAGAGAAACCAGTGTGCCTAACCATACAAATAACTCATAGATCTCATCTAAATTTCACTTATTGCTCATTTGAGACGCAATATGAGCATTATCACTTCATCTAGTGAAAGAGATCTCGCCACCACGATCTTGCAGTTGTGACTAAAGTTTTTCAACCTCAGCTAGTAGACTTGCAGAAAAATCATGAAGCTCATCAAACTTGTTAAACTTAGAATACGCAAATGAAGAACAACAGTCAAAACTTCTCAATTTGAACAACAAAATAGAGCGAATCTCACACCTAAAACACAAATGCAACACTAGATCCAGTCAAAGAAACAACAACACAAACTAACATAACGATCCCATTAAAACACTGTCAAAACTAAGATATATCAGATTTCTGTTAGAAATATGTTAGATGTCTATTAGATATCTTTCATATTTCTAAAAGATTCCAAACCAACATGATTATAATTTAGGTCACTAACAAACAACGATCTCAACCTTGATTTGGAATACAAGCACACTTTTAAACATCAAAATTGCTCTCGCTCCACCAGCACCCTAATTAAAATGGCCATCAATAACAAAACTACCTTAACATTTTTTCAAACACACAGTATACATTTCAATTTTAACAAAACAATTCCATAGAAAAATTGTCAAAACTAAGATATACCAACTATCTATTGCAATCTAACAGATGTCTATTGGATATCTATTAGATGTCTAACATATTCTAAACCAACATGATTATAATTTAGGTCACTACCAACAACGATCTCAGCCTTAATTAGAAATATAATAACACCTTTCAACACCAAAGTTATTTACTCCACCAATAGCCTAATTAAATTGACCATTTATAAAATAACATTAATTGAACGTTAATAACAAGACATTCTGCTAAATTTGAGATAAACTCATTTTAAATTCATTTATGGTTCCAAAAAAATACAAAACTTCATATGCCACCAATTTAGCTTACATATATAAATTGAATGTATCAGCTCAGTTATTAGTAAATTTGATTCTATAAATCAATCATCATAACAAGGATCATGTCTCCAGTTAAGATGTAGATGACATATTCCTTCTGAAAATTGAAAAGTATGGAGTTACTGGCCTCAACTATAAAGAGTCTGGAAACATCAGGAAGGCAACAAAAATTTTTTGGTTTTAATCCTACGCCATAGAAGGAAGAAGCAAGGACCCTATAAAAACAGTCTAAATTTGAAATGGATCAGCCGGCTGGGGCTACGAATCTATTCTAACTATCAAAAAATTCTTAGAATTTTGGGTGGGATGGGCCGCAGTTATCAAGAAGAATCCATTAGGCATATACCAGTCAATACTCAGGAAATATAGTAAACAGAACTTAACACGATGATAATCAATCAAGAATCAATGTAAAATGAGCTACCAGAACAATGCTTTTGCAAGGATAATCTACGGAGGCACCAGATAGAGCGTCCCTTCGAGCCTCGAGAGACTAAAACGAAGTCATTGATGGCATTGGAGCGGAGAATCGAGGAAAGGCGAGCTTCAACAGCACCATTATCGCAGTTAGGGTTGGGAGAGGCGAGTGCCAAAAACAAGTAGAGAGAAAACGCAATAGTTATAAAAAAAGACTTATATACAACGTATTAATGTTAGAAAAATGATAGAAAAAATAAAAATAAAAAATATTTAATTACTATTCACATACATAATTTGAAAAAATTACATTATTTTAATAAATTCCCTATTATTTAGGATAGGACCTTTAATTTGTGAGGACCCGGCGATCACTTAAATGTGTCTAATTAAAAATAGAAAAGAGGGTGACACAAAATCGTTAAGATGAATCTATTATTATTCTAAAAAGCTTAATTAATGGCACCTGTTCACTTTAAAAAGTATGTACCCGATAATTCTAACTTTCTCTTCATTTTATTTTCAATTTTTTTTATCTATTTAAATAAAAATCGGTCCAATAAATATCCACATGGTTGAGTCGTGGACAACATGTGTTCACATTACCCAATAAAATAAGTCACTACTTGTCTTCAATATTTTATCCCATGAGTCTTTCATAGTAGCCACATTGTGTTGTCTTCAATCTTGTCTCTACTTTTTGTGATATTTTATAACCTCAATGATATTCCTCGAGCTTATCAATATTAGATCTAGACCAATCTAATACTTGTGTTTGATTAGATCTGAAGTGAACACAAATAATCTTCAAATTAAGCACAGGAGATAAACTAGCTATGGTCTCTTTACAATCAGATCCTGCAAAATATGAACACAGAAAAGAAGATCTTTTGAGCTGTATTGATTGGAAAAATATTGGAGTAGTCAGGAGCAATTTACAATCTATGGCTTGGTTGGAGTCGGGAAATCTACAGGTATTTTTTCTATTCAGATTATATTGAATTGAATTGATTTGATTTGGTTGTTATCCTCAAGATTTATGTGTATTGTTCTGATGGTTAGAAAGTTGTTCTGTTCTGAATTCGATGCTTTATTTTTTTCAAAAGGCTGAAATTGGAGAAGAGCAGAGAACGAATCAGTGCTTTGCCATAGCCGATTTCAACATATCCGCTCCTTTTTGCCCTCAACCAAACAGGGCATTCATAAGAAATAGTTGACTTGGCCTAGTTGGGTCGAGTCGGTAATTCTACAGGTATTTTTGTTCCTCATTTACCTGAATTTGCCAAATCTGTTGCTCTGAAAAGTTGTCTTGTTTTGTGCTACTGAGATTGAATATATTTGGTTTTTATACTTTGCATTAGACTTTTTAAAGTATGACCTGATAGTTAGAAATTAAACATTAGGTTAATTTCATTCAAGCATTATGTTGTTAGTTGCAGTGTGTATGGACCATATAAAATGCAAAGAACACATTACAGAGTGAAAATGCCATTGGTTTACTGTTGAATGTTTTGTAATTGGACATATCTAGTTGGCATTGTCTGGTGAATCTTGTTCTTTAAGTTCTTTTTGTTCGATAAATTATGCGGCTTTTGTTCTAGTAGTGATTATTTCGAACATGGTCACTTGGCTCTGCTGTACCAGCAGTGCATCTTTAATCAACTATTTGTTTTTGTCAATTGTTGTTACTAGTCTTCTACATAGTTATAGCCATGAAATTCACATGGTTTTCGGTAATCTCAATATGGAAACTGATCACGACAATTTTTTTTAACTAGAAGGCTGCATTTTAGGAAGGGGCTTGAAGAAGATTGGATTATATTGGTTCCTTGATTTGTCTACTCCAGATAGTTTATTTATCTTTCCACTTTTGACTGCACTAACCATCTGGATAAAGTGGATGCATAGATATATTGTCTTGTAGGGAAATGGAGGAAATTTTCTACAAAGATCAAGTGGATAATGGAAATCAGATTATATATTCACTTAATTTTTTTTAATTGAAAGCGGCGGCCGGGGAAACAGATTCAAGTATTATTAAATAAAAAGAAAAAAAACGAAGAAAAGGAAAGCTAAAAAAATAGCAAATGTCAAACAATCATTTAGGCAATAAAAAAAAATTATCAACTAAGGGGAGTATTTCAGAGAAGGTTTGCGCTCTCATGTAGCTCGTTCTCTGCTAGCAGCATATAACTTTATCATTCTTGGATATCGTGGAATAGTGTCGCCCTCATCTATCTCACGCATACTCCAAAATCTTTCATGGGAAGAAGCTGAATACTCTCGCCTAACATGTGTAGCATGCTTGGCCTTATTTTTCAGTCTTGCCTCTTCTTGTTCTATGGAATCCGCCCAAGAACCTGGAACACCTCTCTTAGGCTGAGAATAATCTGAATCGGAATCCACAATGTCATCCTCTTCTTGCTGATCAACCCCATCATCTCCTTGTATTGCCACAAGGCTGTGCTGATGATCAGGCAAAAGCTAGCCACCGAGACTAGTCGGAGAATGATGGGTGGAGGCAGCTAGGATTTGCCACCAGCCAACTATTCAAGATAGTTTTCCTTTTCTTCTCTGCCAATCATGTGGCTTCATTTATTCACTTAATTAATTAATGTATTTTTTTTTGCAGTTAATTTATGTTATCCTAATTAATTAATTAGACCATTTATTAGAAGATGAAATTCGATCTTCATGAATTGCTAATGCTTTTGGGCCTTGCAACAACTCTGTCTTCAGTATCAAAGTATTGTAGATCTTATGGATTTGAATGATTTGAAAGATGGAGGAATTGGCTGAAGTTTCTAAAAAATGGTTAGCCTTGAGAAGATGATCTCAACATGCCATTGTTACTGTATGTTATGACCAGCTAGGGATGTCCAAATGTGTACATGTTTGATAGTGTACTCTGTTTTAAAAATATCCGCTTAGGCCCTGCCTAGGTCATATTTTAGAGCTTGTCGTCCGACTTTATGTTTCTATGGCGCTCCCAGGCCCCTAATCGATTTATCGCCGTCTAGGCAACGCCTATTCCGATTTTTTCCGTCTAGATGACGCCTGAATTCAATTTTTTAAGATATCGATATTTATAATAATTATAGTTTGATATTTTTAACCTACTAAAAATAGCTTAGTTAATATAATGAAAGTAAGTAAAAGTGTTTTCACAATAAAAGTCTCATTTTCAATTTTAAAACATGTTTTAAATTATGTTTTTTAAATATTTTATAATTTATTTTTTAGTTGAAATTATATTTTTATGTATAAATAATAAAAAATTAAAAAAAATACAAATCTGTCTAAGCCACCTTTAGGCCCCGTTTAGTCCCCTCTCAGGTTTCGCGTAGGCCCTTTGGAGCTCTGGCCGCTCAACTTACGTCTAGCGCTTTTTAAAACACTGACAGTGTATAGGCTTTTGTTCAACATGTTGGAGTAGTTTCCGAATTTTCGCTTGCATAATTACCTACCATTGCAGAAAATAAGTTAAGGTAGACTTGTCCATTTTCATTTCAATTCTATTCAGTTCGAAACTGAGTTTTATTATGCATTTGATTGTCCTATCTTTCTTTGTGAAAACATTTTGTGTTTATCTTTATATTGCTTTTTTCTGTTTGCTAAAGAAATTAGAGATTGAAAATATGGTATTGAATTAATCCTTATAGTTTCTACTCTACCACCGCACATAAAACACATTATATTTGCATCTTGGTCATATTGGTCATACATTATAGGTTTAGTTCAAATGAATTTAATAATACACCTCATTTCTCAAGATGGTAGACTTTGAAATGTAGTAGGTCAATAAAGCAACTGCTTGGTAAAATAAGCAAATGTGTAACATGTTATATTAATATTGAGATATGAACAACACTTCTAAAAAAATATCAATTTAAATGTATCTGAATAACCATTTTTTACAGACTTCCTATAGAAATTTGAGTTCGAAAGATAGCATCCCTTGTCCCTCCCTCAGCCTACATAACAACTCTACCCTGGCTTGTTGATAACACCACTGGATGCTTGATATTATTCGAGAAACTTCACTCACAAATTTGTATTCATTTATTGTCACTTTCATTTTTTCCAACAGTCGTGAATTCTTGTGTAAGAACTTGACAAAGTTTAGGCCATCTATTTGAACGATCTTCAAATTGTTGGTCAAACAATTGAAAAAATGCGATTTTGAGCTCCAGTAGTTCTCATTTTCTTGATACTAAAGACATATATGTTGTTAATTACATGGGTTAAGACATGGAAATTTTATATAAATGCTAATAACAATCAATTATGTTTTATTTTAAGTTCATAAAGATAATTTACCTTTACACATGACAATTTTATTGCTAACTTCTCAAGCGCATAAAAATTGTGAAGTGATAATGCAATTCCATGAGAATTAGGACAATACAAAAAATAAGCGTTTGTTGCTTAACAAAAGAGTTGATAAATCGTCTCTTTTGTTGCCTCCAAAACATCTACGTGTCTTCACTTATTTGTGTATGCCTTAGAAAATATCCCTTTTCCTATGAATGTAATAGACTATGCAAACAAAATATAGGCATGTAATTATTTGATTTCAAATTCAAATATTAGCCGAGAGATTAAATCCTAAAAAATAAAATCATTTGTTTTTAATTACCATTATAAATGTTCTCAGGAGTTTCAGCTCCTTGACATGTTGAATGAGTAGTAGAATATTCTTGATTTGACAATTGCCGTCAGAATAACCAAAATCAAGAGTAGCAGAAATTAAAGACTTCAAATTACTAGTTTAGCATTCTTAATAGCCAACTTATACAAAAGTTCAAGTTTCTCGAGTATCGGATATGAAATTTTTGGATCAGAAATGTCAAGATCTTCCAATACCAATTTTTTCAAAGATTCTGTAGTGATTATAAACTCACATTCTGGTGTTAATCGTGTTGTAATCTCAGTATTAAGTTTTGAAGATGACAAGCAACCGTTGAAATTAATATAAACACTTGTAATTTGTTATGGTGATTATTGTGTTTAGTACTTGTTTATTTTTGGCTCTGCATATTTATTACTTATTATATGAAATTATTTCTCGAGGTGCCTTACATACCTTTTGTTGCCTCCAAAACATCTATGTGTCTTCACTTATTTGTGTATGCCTTAGAAAATATGTTTTATATATTGTTAATAATTTTTCATGAGATATTTTGACTAACACTGTTATGTTGTGGAGTGTAAGCCGCTGTAAGCTGCCTTCAAATACCATTTTCATTACAGAAGCTAGTGAATTCTTTGGATGTGAATTCAGCACCTCGATCATTTCTCAGGCCCTTTAAGTATAAACCAGTTTCCTTCGCAACCATATTCTTCAATCATTTAAAAATGGAGAGTGCTTCTGATTTTTCAGCCAAGAAAAGACTCCAAGTTTTTCAACTGAAATCACAGATGTTGGAAATGGGTTTTATCGATCCACATATGTCATCATGCACCAGTTGAAGAATTTGAGACTCTCCATGTGCTTTCTTTAGGAAATGGATCTCAATGTTGTTTCCCTACCAAACAACCTTCACATACTTTTGAGGTAGCTTTAAGTACCGGTAATCCTTGCACCATGTCATTCTCTTGAAGTGTCTTCAAACCTTCATAGCTTAGATGCCTACATGGACAATGCCATAATCTTGCATGATTAACTGTAATAGTATTGAAGCAGGTGTGTTCCTTTGGTAGAGATTGAACAAGTAGATCAGTGAACATTCTATTTGATGTCATTGAAGTCTCTACAATCAACCCTTTGTCAATATGATAAATCTTACATCCTCCTTGTCTTATAAGAATTGCAAGACCTCTTTCTTACAGTTGTCCAATGCTCAGCAAGTTGTTCTTCAAGGCTGGTACATAAAATACCTCTGTTATTACTTCCACAATCTCATTCATTTAAAACTTCACATTTCCTTTGCTCATCACAACCATGCTTGAGTTGTTACCCAGCTTCACAGTTCGTCTCTGCTTTTCATCAATAGTTGAGAAAATCTCTTCCCACACACATGGTTGCTGCATCCGGAGTCAAGAAATCATTTTTCTTCTCATCTACACATGCCATTAATAACATCTCGTCATTGGCTTCTGCAAAATTTTCTCTTATTTCAGTCTCCATATTAGGACATTCATAATGGTAATGTCCTAATCCATGATAGTTGAAACACTCCCTGATTGATTTGTCACAGCCTTGCCAACCTCTTCCTCTACCACGTCCTCGAAAACCACCACGTCCTATTCCTCTACTAATGAAACTTCCATCATGTGTGACTTTTAGTGCTTGTTCTTCCTAAAAAACATGGTCATTCATTTATTGCTCGTACACTAGAAGACTACTCTGTAAATCATCAATGGATAAGGAATACGAATCATTAGACTCGACAACCGAAAAAACTAAGTAGTTGAAATTCGAAGCCATGGATGTCAGGATCTTTTTTATAATATCAAGGTCTATCATCTTTTCACCATGGATTCTCTTTCGATTGACAATTATGGGAGTTCGAGCAAAGTAGTTTGTCACCGATTCTCTCATCTTCATGTGAAGAACCTCCCATTCCTTGCGAAGAGCGTGTAACTGATCACGTTTGACTCGAGCTGTTCCCCGGTACCTCTGTTTCAAGGACTCCCAAATATCCTTGGTTGTCTTTCTTTAGAATGGTCTCTATAGTTGGACGATCTATAGCTGAAAGAGATAATTTTTTGCCTTTAAATCCTATAAATAAAAATCTTCAATGGCTTTCTTTTATCCTTTTGAGAGAACTTCTCGTTCTACTGCAGCAGGAATCCCTTGTTCCACCAAACTCCAATATTCTTTTGATTTGAGAAAGTTATCCATCAACATAGACCAGTGATTATAATTTCCACCCAACTTCGGAATCGATGGCTGCACAAAACTGCTTTCTGCTGCTTTTCAAGTTGATTTGGCTCTGATCCAAATGCCAAATAAATAGAATGATAGATCAATATTGGAAGAATGCTATGTATTATTTGATGAGCTGAAACAGTTATAAATAGCACTACAAAGCAACATAAAAGAGAGAAATAAGCTAACGTTAAATAACTTCAAATAAAACCGTTACAACTAATGAACTAGTCAAACAAATAACAAACTCCTAAACAATAGGACTTATTAACCAGCTAGAAGACTAAGTCCAACTGGAAGACAAAGTCTTTAACAAAGTCAAGCTCTTGCAAACGTTCCAAGTGACCAAGTCAATGAGGAAACTGAGGCCCAACTTGCTTGGATCTCAAAACTAGAATCTCTAAGTTGAAATGGAAGAACCCAATCAGGATTAACTTTCCAAATCAGATGATTCTCATATGCATAAAACTTAACCAAATTGTGTAGATTCTGAAAGTGAATCTCAGAAACTTCACATTCCAACGAATTGAACGAAACATCAAGCACTTCTAAGTTTTCAAGCCTACCTAAATTTGTTGGGATACTTCCGTTCAACTTGTTGTAATAAGAAATGTCTAAAAATGTCAAAGAGGCCATCTCACCAAAACTTATCGGAAGTGGACCACTAATCGAATTTCTAGAAACATCCAGAGAAACAAGACACTAGAACTTGAAGTATTTTTATTCATTGTTCGCGAAATGGAATGAAATCTAGTTAAACGGAATAAATTCTTTAAAAATTATATAAAGAATATCCAAATCAAAATTTTCACACCAACTAGATTATGAATTGTTTCTTATTTTCAAATTTTCACTAGAAATTAGAATTTATCAAAGTTTATTCAAATTTACATATATGATTAGTTTCATAAACCCCCGGGACTTATTATCGGATTTCAATAAAATGAAACAATACACAACCACAAAAGCTAAACTAACAAACAAAAGAAAAGCTAGACTTCTACTCTTCTTAAGATATATGACTTCAACACATATATAAAATCCCTTGAATTAATACTCTAACAACCATAATTTCTTACAAACCTAACAATAGTTACATGGAACCATACCAAAACTTTGTCCCACAGACCCCTCCCTCAGACCCGCCTCAGGTTAACATAGTCAGTGAACTCCCATTAACGAACTGGTCTCAGGTTGCGTGTCTCTTACGAGCAGGAAACTATCTGTTATTCCTGATTTAATGGAAATCGTTTCGAATAGACATTTTGCGTTTGATTTCATAGTGCCAGCTGGTGGTAATCTTGTGGTTATGGCATTTCACTTGGACGATGCAAAATTAGCTTTCCTAGAGGGCGACTGGGTGCACCTACAGGATATATTTTTAGAGTGTGTTGACTTTTCGATAAGCTTTACCCCTTGAGAGTGTCTCTTCTATGTTGATTTCTTGGGTTTGCCTCCTGCTTTGATTACGGAACATCTTGTTCAAAAAATTTCCAATGAGATAAGATCCTTAGTAGCCCACGACTTTAATTATTTACGCCCTGATCGCCTGGATGTTGTCTCTTATTTGATTTCTGTGCCAAAAGGGAGTACTAGCCGCGAGATTTCGTTGAAGTGGGATGATAACAAGTTTCTGGTTAGTGTTCATTTCAGACAGGCTATTGAGTGCAATAGGTGCTCAAACATGAATCCTTCTAGTTCTAATTTGAGGTATACAGGGAACAATTCGGAACACCTAGTCTTTTACCCACCACCTCAGATCTACCAAAGGTTCTCTACACAGGCTGACGACTTCGGGTTGACTGATAGTGTCCCCATCTTTCCTCCTCTTCAGCCTTTAAGGATGGATGACACTGAAATTTCTATCAAACAACATGCTTCGGATTAGATTAGGTTGACTGATAGTGTCCCCAACTCCACTCATAATCAATATAGAGCTAAAATTTCTGTCATACCGCATTCTGTTGGGCTGACTGACAGTGTCCCCAGCTCCAGGAAGAGAGATAGAGCTGAAATTTATATGATACAACAGGATCCAGCAAAGTTTGGGTTGGTTGATAGTGTCCCCAGTCCTATTCATCGTAGAAAGGATGGTGCTAAAATTTTTGTCACACATTGGGCTGCAGGCATGGATGGGTTAACTAACAGTGTCCCTAACTTCCCTCCTCTTGGTGCGGAGGGTAAATCTAAAATTTTTGTCTTACGGAGTGCATACGGTGGAGCGCTTATTCTGATCATTGGTGGAACTCAATCACCGCATCGAACTGGGTTAACTGATAGTGTCCCAAGCAAGCCTCCCTTGGTGGTTACTAATAAATTGACTCTTGCAGATCTGTAGGATCGAGTTTCAAGCTCCGATTCCTAAATTTATGTTCAGAGGATGGATGTTGCTGAAGTTTCTATCATTAAAAAAACCATGCCCCAACCTATTGCCAGGCTAAAAATTTGAACACCCATCAAGTCACTGCTTTAGGTCTTAATTCTCATGGGGAAATAAAAAATTCAGGTTCAGAGCCTTCAATAGGATCAGGAAAGAACTACTATATGTCGCGACAGGGAACATATTCAAGACATGTTTTATACATGGAAATTTCCAAGACAGTAGGAGGCCTAACTAGACAGGGAACTTCTTCACAAATGACTAGATCATCAAAAACATCAGGGCCAGATATTGCCAACATGAACAGGGTTATAACCAGATCACGGGCTAGACCGTCGGTTGTGTCAGATGATAGGGCAACACTAGAAGTAGGAAAGAGATTAGGGATTTTTTAAGATAAACACGCCAAGGTAATACTGCAAGCACTGGAATCGTGTAAGACTTGATCTAGTTTCTCCAAGGTATTCTGTTAATTGTTAATGTCATTAAATTTTTTGAGTTAGAACTGTCGGGGTGGCCTCCTTAATGGGGAAAAATAGATGTTAGCGAGGCCACTAATTAGAAAGTGGAGCCTTCACATTTTTGTTCTTTTGGAAATAAAATCCACTAGTGTATCGGACTAAGTATTGAGGAAATTTTAGGGGCATAATGACTTTCGGTCACACTGTATCTCGGCTGTTGGACTATCAAGGGGCATTTTGGTTTCATAGAATTCCTTGCTATTTCAAGGATTGGTTATGCAGGAATCTAAGAGATGGGTTGTTATTCGACTGAACTCGAGTCAGGTGAAAGTTCATCTACTTTGTGTTTACGCCTAAAACAATCAGGACAATAGGAGATAACTATGGCAATAGTTAGCCCCCATTAGTTTGGGTTTATGATCAGTCATTCTTTGCAGGGACTTTAATGAGGTTCTATATGCATCGAAAAGGAGTAACGGGAGCACAACGAGATTGGTAATGGAATTTTGGGATTTTGTAGATGAATGTGAGCTGTACGATTTGCCTCTACATAGGAGAGATTATACTTGGGCCAATTCCTAATCCTTTTCGAGGATTTATCAAGTCCTTATTTCCTGTGAGATTTTAGATTTATGGCCGCTTATGAGAATTTTGATGATTGATTTGACACTTTCGGACCACTTCCCGATCACATTCACGCCACATGCCTCTGGGATAGGAAAGAGGAGACCTTTTTTTATCTCTCAATGTATGGTGGGAGAACAATTCCTTTTTACCATTCATAAAGGAAAAATGGGAATTGATTGGATTAAACTTTCCCAATCGCGATATTCATTTTAAGCTCTACAAGTTGAAGGAATTTATTCGTCCATGGAATGTCACCAATTTTAGGAAGTTAGAAGAGAAAATTTGGGAGCTAGAAGGAAAAATAATCAGCCTTACGTCAAGCTCGGTAGCTCGGCCTTTGGATGCTACTTTAGGGGCTGAACTTCGTGTAGTTAGAGCTGAATTATTGGATAGGAGAAAAATCTTGAAAGCCTAAAACACCAATAATTAAGAGTTTCGTGGTCACTATTGGGCGATGAAAATATAGGTTTCTTTTATAGAATGGCTTCTGTAAGAGCTCGAATTAACAACATATCTCAGCTGGAAATTGATGGGGAGCTGGTTAGTGATCCGAGGGTGATTAGGAATAATATTTGAGACTTTTATTCGAAATTGTTTGGCGATCAGTAGGGGGTTCCATTCTCGTTGAGGACCTTGAATTTCAACTGCGTTGATATCACCTCAAATAATCGATTGACAATGGCATTTTCAGAAGGGGAGGTTTGGGGTGCTCTTTGTTTATGTAGTGAGAATAAGGCCCCGGGACCTGATGGTTTTAATTTTTACTTCTACAAAAGATTTTGGGCTGAACTTAGAGTAGATATAATGCACTTATTCGAGGAATTCCATATAACCAATAGGTTGCCGGAGTCTATTAAGATGTCGCATATAATTTTGATTCCAAAAGTCTCAAGTTATGAATAATTTTAGGCTGATTGCCTTAATGCATGGTGTTTATAAATTGGTGATGAAGGTTTTAGTTAATCGCATGCAGCCTTGTTTGTCAGAATTGATATCGAAATCATAATTTGGCTTTATCAAGGGCAGAAACATACACGAATGCTCTTTTATAGCCTCGGAGGTGCTACACTCGATACAGTCGATTAGGCAATCGTGCTTTGTGCTAAAATTGGATTTCCATAAGGCCTATGATAGTGTGTCCTGGAGCTATATTGATAAGGTAATGAAAAGAATGAATTTTGATGATAAGTGGATCTCATAGCTGATGAATTGTAGAAAACAATCGACCACTTCTATCCTTATTAACGGAGTTCCATGTGATCAAATTTGTCTTCGACGAGGAGTGAAATAAGGGGACCCACTATCTCCCTTTATTTTCTTGTTGGCTGTGGAAGGATTGAAGCAACTATTTGATACTAGCATTAGGGAAGGTCTACTTCTAGGGTTTTGGATTGAGGGGTCATCAAGAGATGTATCGGTGCTACAGTTTGCTGACGATATGATTTATTTTTTACCTAGTGATGAGGACGTGTTGCCCATGTTTATTAGAATACTACAGTATTTTGAATTGATCTCGGGCTTATGGATTAATTACAATAAGAGTTCGATAATGGGAGTCAATGTACACGAACAAGTCTTGACCTCGTGTGCAGAGTGCATTGGATATGAAGTAGAAAATTTTTTGTTTACTTATTTGGGTGCTCCGTTAGGCTGGAGAAGGTTGCTAATCTCGACATGGAACCCGTTGGTGATGAAATTTTAGAATAGATTAGCAAGTTGGAAAGGGAATTATTTGTCGTATGGGGGGCTAGTGGTATTAGTTAAGTCGGTGTTAGCTTCACTTCCTGTATATTTAATGGCCTTATATAAAATGTCGAGAGCAATCAATGACAGGCTAAATTTCCTAATGAGGAATTTTCTATGGAAGGGGGACTCTGGTACTCGGGGGATTTGCAAGGTGGCATGGTGTACTGTTGCTTTACCTAAAGACTTGGGAGGAATATACATTAGGGATTTCAGACTTATCAATTGCAGTTTACTTCTGAAATGGCTTTAGAGATTGCGTGAAATAAGCCGCTAGTCTATGTGGTAAAAAATTTATGTACATTGGTATGGTCTAGTGTCGTGGGTGGACTTTAAAAGAGTGGACGTCTGTATTTTATCACCGATTTGGAAAGGGGTGTTTTTGCTGTGTGTTAAAGATGGACAGATTTGGACTTTGTTCAAAAATAATTTGAGAGTGTCTATAGGGAACATCATTACATCTTCCTTTTGGCACGATAACTGGACTTCAGATCAGCCTCTTAGTGTTTTATTTTTGAATTTATATCCAATTAGCAACAGGAAATTTTGCACGGTTCAACATGGGTGTGAGATGTTGTTTGGGGTTGAGGCATATAGGCGACCATTATGGAAATGCAACTTACGAATTTTGACTAGGGAGAGCTGTAGGCAAATGAAAATGTGGATTAGGGAGGCATGCCCATCTCTTTTTGAAGCGGGTGAATCAAATTCAACTAGAGAGGTTCAAGTGGATTGCATATTTCCCTGGGTAGCGGACTGTATTCGATGGGTATGTAAGGCTAGTAATAGCTATTCAGCTAGGTCATTTTGTCGTAGCTATTATCGACTTCCAAGATGGACTGCTCCACTGCTGAATTTTAGTCAGATTTGGGAATCGACCTTATTACCAAAAGTTTACTTTTTTGGCTGGCTTGTGTTTCATGGGAGCTTACCAACAAGATCTTTCCCCTTAAGGCGACAAAGTAGGGCTGTGGAAAATGATGAATGTCCCTTTTATGGTGAAAGGGAGACGATGAGCCATGCACTTTTTCTTTGCCCATAAAGCTTAAAAATTTGGCACTAGCTATTCTTATTATTTGGGATACCTGTAACCATACCATCCTCGACTTGGGAGTTCTTGGAGCTATGGCGTTCTCACTTCAATGCAGGACCGAGTTGAGACTTTGCCATATCATTATGGTTCGTGATTGCATGGTCATTATGGCAACAGAGGAATAACATCGTCTTTGATAGTGGCACTTATTCGGAGGACATTCTACTTACAAGCATTTATTCTTGCTGGTTCTTATTTGTATGCAAGAAATGCAATATGGGCTTTGTAGTCTTAGATGTATTTACTTTTCCACAGCGATTGCTCTCATCTAACTGATCCTGTTGATCACAACTTGTGATTAAGACTTTTGAATAAATAAAATGCCTGAAATGGCCTCCATGGCTATTCTTGGGTACCTTTATTCAAAAAAGGAACTTTGCCCTATAATAGATTCAAGAAATTGTGGTATGCATGCCTCCATCGTATATTAAAATCTAAAGGACCCACAACACACCAAAATCCCACCACAAATCCAAATGCAAGGCTAACATAGAAGTAGAACCAATCAACTGCTTCAGTTTCTTTACTATGATCTGCTCTTCCTTTTGCATTGCTAGAGGGTGTTGCTTCTTTTACAATCCTTAGTAAGGGGAGGCCCGCAGAGTTTGTTGCCTGTGAAACTAGATGCATTCATACTTTGTAACTGAGTGGCTATTGGAATTCATCTTGATAAATTGTTGCTGGACAAGTTTAAATTGCTCAGAAAATTAATGTTAGTAATGCTCTAAGGAATTTCACAAACCAAGCGATTATGAGACAAATCAAGAGATTCTAGTTTGTTCATGGAATTAATGTCCTTGAGAATTGTTCCTGTTAAAAAAATCGTAGGACAGGTTCAAAGATTGCAATCTCGAGAGACTTGTAATTCCTTCGACAATCTCTCCAATAAAATTGAGATTTTTTTTATATTCGGCTCATTGGGCTTACAATAATAACAAAGAAAAACCACATCCCACCCCACCTCTCGTATGTGGACTCGAACCTATGACCTCTAGGACCACAACTTTATGGCTCAACCACTAGGCTAAACCTTTGCAACAAAGAGATCGTTAATTTTTAGCAAAATCCAGAATTTGTAACCGAGTCAACTTACAAAGCTCCTTAGCATTAGGGGTGACCGCCTACGGCCCCAAAAATTACAACTAAATAGAGGGCCCATTTTTTGGTATAATAGTTATGAGCAGGCAGACGTTTTTGGGTCTGGTTATGCACGCATAGTGCGGTGTGCGGGGCGTGATTCGGTGCAGTTTGAGGAAACCGCGGAGTTTGGCTTGGTTTAAAAAAATCCAATTTATTTAAATGCAGCGGCTTTGTAGGTAAAAAATGTGATTATATTGAGAAATATATTTACACATTTTATTAGGAAAAGGTATTTTTAAAATAAAGCATTTCACTTTATTTAAAAATAGAAATAGAGTCGCCACCCAGTTTAGCTCCATCGGAAATTGTGTATACTGTACCAAAATGGGATTTTTATACCGAAAAGAAAGTGAGATTATGATTTCGGACATAATAGGTACTTATATTGTTCAAATTGCTTTGGTTAATTTTGGAATTTTGGAATTTGTGGTAATTTCTGCATTAGAATGGCTTTATTTAAGAATTAAATTCAAGAAATAAAATGGGCATTATAACAGCATAATAAATTGATATTTTCTACCGAAATTTCGGCAGAGTAATGGCAGCACTTGAGCCTTGGCCCAAAAACTCGGATAGGGTTTCCTCTCGTTCTGAATGTTTCATCCATACCTGCGAGCTTATTTACACATATTATAGTTTAAGTGGCTCTAATGGCTCACTTAATTAGAGAAATGAAAATGCAATGTGCAATAATAGAATAATGAAAATGAATTTTAATGAATTTGAAAGTTGGGCTTACAACCAATTACCCTTAGTTTACCTTTTCGTCTGTCTAGGATGACTTGAGAGCCGGTGCGGGATCGAAGTTGTCAGAAGTTATGATTTTAGTGAAAAACATGTTTAGCCCAAGTTATGGCTATAATCTTGGATTATTCCTGAGAGAAATGTATGACATTGAGTGAAATTGAGTCGTTCCTAGACCGAAGATCACTGTGGAATCTTAATCTAAAAAAGAAAGTAAATCGAGTTTATACCTAGTGTAGGTGATAAAGCTCAAATTTGGAAGTATTTAAGCAGAGTTTCGGGGCTTTTAGGACTCCCGGAACTGAAAAAGGACATAAAGGTAATTTTGAGATTTCTGAAAATTTGCGTCCCTTCTGTTGAAATGGGGGGAGGGGGGGGGTGTGACCCCGTATTTATAATAGGAAGATAATTAGCCGACGGGCTAATTACCTATCTGACAAGATTTTACATCAGATCCCGTAAAATCTTGCCAGATCTCGGTAAGATTTAATTTTTTTTACTGTAGATATGTAATTACCCGGAGGGAGGATTACCTATGTTTGACCAAATTTTGACTTTTTGATTTTTCAATAGGAAATGCTAAATCGGAGCTTCCCTAGAATGTGGATTTTTGAATTTCGGATTTTGGATGACAATTCGGTCCTTTTTGGCTCTTTTGTCTGATCACTAAACGAAATAGGCATTATTCCTCATCGAGCCGGAACGGACCTTTGCTAACGGTTTGCGCCTCGCATACATAAATTTCGTGCAAGAAATTTTGTCATATGCAAAACAAATAAAATAGTGTGTGTGGAATGCAATGAGTTAAAATATTTTTAATCGATAAATTTTGAAACAAAATATATTTTGCCCCTTCGATTAAAAATTATTAATGAGTTGCATGAGGTTAAAATTGACCGGGGGTCAAAATTAATATTTTTGAATGCTTGATGCATGAGTGACTATGTAAAAACAGCTTTTAGGTCTGCTCGTTTCATAAATAATGGAGAAAATGGGTGAAATATGCAAAATTGCAAAATTTTTCAAAATATATGTAATTAGTCAATGGGCTAATTACCTATGTAACGGTAACTTTTATGGTAGTTACTTGTAAACGAGTGACAGCTGGATAGGTAATTAGCCGGTGGGCTAATTACATATGTAATTAGCCGGCGGGCTAATTACCTGCGGTCTATAAAAGCAGTAGCTTGGCTCCCATTTTCACCACACCAAAAAAGTTCTCTCTTCTCTGTTTGCATTTTCTGCTCTTCTCCTTCAAAAATTCCCGCCTTTGAGCCATTTTCGAAAATGATTTCTTTCATCTTTTTCCCTTTTCTGCCCCTTCTTTTCATATTTTGTGGGGTTTCAATGTGGTTCAAGCTTTATAATATCTGCTTGGATCTATCAGCCGTTCAAGTGACTACTCGAAATGTGCTCATTGATGGTCAGCAAGTGAAATTGTCCGAGGTTCCTGCCGATGCTTTATACGGGCTCCCGCCGAATTGGATGTACCACGGGATTCATCTGGGGAATTTTATTCCGCCTGCCTTGAAGCCTTCCGATCATCTTTCTCAGATTCTGGTAAGCCTAACCGCTTCTTTTATTTTGCCCAAAGACTTATCCATTTTATTGCTTATTTATTCTATGCAATGATTTATTTAATGCAATGATTTTTTGATAATTGTGTGATTTATCAGGAACTGGTGTGTGATATGTGCATGCATTGAATCAGGTAACCAACCATGAGGGTACTAGCATTACCCATTTTTATAAGTGGTATAAGGTGCTATCTCCTAGTGCTAAGGCTATTCTCGATGAGATGTCTTTGGGGAGGAAGGTGAGGAATTACAGGTACTCGAGATCTCGCAAGTATCCATACATCCCAGCCGGTACTTCTACCCATATCCTGAGCAGGTGGTTCGATACTACCCATACTTTCCACTTCCATTTTGGGGAGTATACCATCACTCTGCTGGATTACTGTGCCATTACAGGTCTTCCTTTCCATGGTAATGTGATCCATTTCAATGCTTGTTTTACTTAGCACAACTTCAATGTGGAGACCATCGAGGCTTTGATTGGCTATTCTGGGGATAAAGCCGGGCAAATTTCCTGTAAGAAACTAATGACCTTCTGTACTACTGGGGATAGAGGGCATTTGACTTCTACTTATGAGGCTAGAGCTTTTATGGCCGCTACTCTATCATGGTTGTGTTTTCCTACTGGGGGCTCGATCGTGAATCTCTATATCCTGCCAGCTTTGATCGACCCGTCTCATTTTGATGAGTATGCCTAGGGTAGAGCCGCATTGGGTCATTTGTATTGGGCCCTCAATCAGTGTGCGAGGAATAGGATTAGCAAGTTCAAATCTTGTCTCCAGATTATCTATGTAAGGACTTAGCTCTTTTTCTTATTTATGAGTATTTTTGGTTTGTCTTTTGGCGCTCTGATTTCTTTTGTCTTCTCACAGATCTGGTTTTTTGAGATAGGGATCCTCCCAGTGACCAAGCTTGTGCGAGACGGTAGCTACCCATTTTGTCCTCGGCTGCTGCATTACTGGCGTGGTTGGGAGATGGAGTCTCAATCTGTGTTTTCCACTCACCTTCACAATCTGTCTTCAGAGAGGGTATATTTTAGGATTCCTTGACTTGCTTTAATTGCTATTTCTACTACAATCGTTGTATCATTGTTTAGTCATTTTTCTTTTTTTCTTATAGATCAAGACACAACCTTGAGGTCATGCTCTTCACTGGCCAGAGGTCATGAGGCGACCTGGGGAGTTTATAAACACATGATTTATCATAAAGACCCACCTTCTCTTTGGAGTGGTATTTAGGAGAGCGCATCCAGGGTTGGCATCTTCCTCCCAAGTCACATTCCATCCTTCTTGAGGTGCCTCGGTGGATTTTCTAGCCTCATAGCTCACCTGACTTTCCGCGATTGGCCTTCGGTGATTTACCCAGTGCCTTCCTAGAGCGGGTTGGGGGATACGAGGAGTTTTGCCATTTATAGCTGCTTGGATTGCTGTAGACGGATCCCATTCCTATCGAGCTGGAGCCAGACATTCATAAACCTTTTGAGCTTGATGGCCCTTTGACTTCTGCCCCTAGCAGCCAGGCGGGATCGCTTGAGACTTTCCGTATGACGGTACCTACTTTTCATTAGCTTGAATTTCTTCCTTGTTATTTTTTTATTATTGTGCTGATTCTGCTTTATCGTCTTTGTAGGATTACTAGGGTAGGAAGAGACTTGCAACTACTTCCGCTCACGTAGGTAGCTCTTCGGAGTCATTTGTCTCACCTCAGGTCTGGCGATGGTAGAGAGACATTAGGGGTTTCGGTATCAACCGCCTATGTCTCTGATGTACCGTCCCGACTTGAGTACCCATACGCTAGTGATTCTGCCTTATCTAGATCTCGAGCATCTGGTGGCATTCCATCCGCCCGATACCACTCATGTGAGCTTCTTTTGCCTCTTCTTCTGTTTTTCCTTAGAATCTCGAATTGTGATGGTTCTAACTTATCCTCAATCTTTCATTCTTACAGGTGCCCATCACTGATAGCATTTCCAATTAGGGATATATTCAAGGGCAGCAATGGTTCATGATGAACCAAAACTCTAATTTAGTGGTACGTTCATTTTTTATTATTATTTTAATGATTATGCATTGTATGTCATGAAATGCAAATGAATGATCTATGTTAAAATGTTGCAGCTGGAGATCCGACGACTCCAAGGTCTTTTGGGGATGCTCTAGGTGGATGACCTGCTGCAGCAGCTGCAGCAGGGACAGGGCAATTCCTTTGGATTCTTCCCACAGGGTGGTTACCCTCTTTCGATCCTAGCCACCCAAGTTCCAGTAGGCAATAGATAGGCTTTGATTTTTTTTCATTTGTTATTTGCTTTTCTTTGGGCCATTTGCAATGCTTTTTCCTTGTATAAACATTTTTTTATATATAAAAGAATTTTTCATTATTCCTTCGCTTTGTGCTTCCTTTTGTTATAGGTCGAGTTTATCGGGGTAATCTGCTAAATATTGGCAGATTACCCCATAAACTACGTATGGCGAACTACTACTCATGTGAAATTTTGTCATGGAGGGCTATATCCATTTTCGTGCATGTGAAGGAATACTATCGCATCTTTGTCAAGCATAATGTGATTTAAGCTACTGTCAGATGTTGGGTTCCCGTCGATAATGTGTTCCTTTTTGGAGAGCACGAGTTATGCCCCTTGTATGAGGAATTCTGTAGGCTCCTGAGATCTTCAGTTGACATGCCCCCAGCCATTCCGATACATCATCCTGAGTTCTCCAATCTACTGATAAACTATTTTTAGCTATAATGATTCGATAGGCTTTAATTGGTTTGTGATGAGGGCTTGTGGTTGGATGTGGCTTTTGACATTTTCAGGGGCCTTCCTCCTAACGATGTGAGTTGGCTTCCGCTCATTTGCTTACTCTTGTTAGGGGTCTTCCTTTGTGAGGTTCCCACTATAATTTACAGCTTTGCCTTCCTGACTATCATTGATCAGATGTTAGAGAGGAAATCTCCAGCTGTGGTAAGTTTGGCTGAGACACTTATTTTTATGCACGCTTCCCGAAATGGAATTAAAGCTACTACCAGGGGCAGCAAGCTTCTCCTTCAGGTAAATTTTATTTAAGCCTTACTTTTTGCATGAATCAGCCTTCCTGTTTTTGATTCATTGGGCTTGCCTTAACTTTTTTCTGGACTGCCTTTTCAGGTTTTCAATCCAGCATGCTATCTTTTTTTCTTTCTTCTTTCTTTTTTATTTTCTTCTTTTTTATTTTTCATTTGTTACTTTTATAGCTTTGGCACTAGGATAAGCTTTCTGTGTTATCTGTTTCTACAAGCATGGATTATAATCCGAAGGCCTACTGGGAGCGAGACTCTATAGTTCGCTTCGGCAATCGCCCTCGTAGAGATTTTACCATCGAGGAGTGGGTTGAGTTTATGGGTAGCTGAGCTACTAAAGATGTTCATTGGGTTTACCCTTGGTAGGTCTTGGCTGCTTGTGCAGGCAGTATGGCCGTTCTCAAGGGTTCCCTACATCCCTGAGTACCTTGATTAGCTCGGAGCTTTCCTATACTCGGGTCTATAGTCATGGCGTGAGATGGCCAACCGTTCTCGGGTGGAGATGAACTATTCTGTGCCTTTTGACGTTCACACTTCTGAGGCTTTTTGCATCTGGGTTGCAAGTACTCGAGGACTTCCTACCCTTGGAGATAGGCTCATTGAGGCGCAAAGACTCCGCAGTTTCTTGAAGGATCCTTGAGCTTGTGTATCTTTCACTCTTGTGAAAAATAAAGGCTTCAGGCCTCATCGTTTGTCTTTGTCGTTCCCATTTCCTATTTGCAATGTACTTTTATGTGTAATGAAGATGAAATGATGTTGTTTGGATGTATGTTTCATTAAATAATTCACAGTTTCCATTTAATGCGCTCATTTAGTATTTTTAACATGAACATGTTAATACAAGAGATATTACTTAAACATGAAAGGTAAATGATATTCATTCCCAAGAAATGCCCATCTTTTCCTAAGGTTACGAATGGATTTTGCCTGAGGCTTCACTCTTTTATTTCGAGGTCTTAATTTTTGCCCAAGAGCCCTCACTAGCTCCTGACAGACCTTTACATTATTTTTTATTATTATATTTTTTTTACACGAGATTGCGCTTTAGCTTGTCGCGATTTACTGGATTCACAAACTCGTTGCCATCCAAGTCTGAGATTTTGACTTCCTCTTACTGAAAGTCTTTCTTACCACATACGGACCTTCCTTGTTCGGTTGGAACTTGCCTCAAGCATTCGTGTGTATTTTCTGATACTACTTTAAGACCAGATCACCAGTTCTTAGAGGTCGGTCTTGCCTCTTGACTTTGTGGTTATAAGCCCTGGCCATGCACTATTAATATAACTGTAGATTTTCCAGTGCAGTTAATTGTTTTTCATCGATCAGAGTTAGTTGCTCGTGTCTTGTTCTTGACCATTCATCTTTGGGAAGTCTGGCTTCGATAGCTATGAGCAAAGATTTGATTTTCATTTCAATAGGCAATATTGCCTCCATCCCATAGATGAGAGAAAAAGGTGTTTGACCTGTAGGAGTTTTGACACTAGTTTTGTATCCCCGTAAGGCATAGGGTAAATGATCAGCCCAATCTCGGTAGTTAGAGATCATCTTGCAGAGGATTTTCTTGATTGCCTTATTAGCCGCTTCTATAGCTCCATTGGCTTAGGGGTGGTAGGGTGAAGAGCGATGGTGCTCGATCCCATGTTTCTCGATAAGGTCAGCTGTTTCCTATTGGAACTATATGCCTTAATCACTTACTATATAATGAGGAATGCCGTATATGGCAAAGATATGTCGCTGAATGAACCGAGCCATCTTTTTAGCCATGATGCTTGTGTATGATTCTACTTCAACCCATTTGGAAAAGTAATCGATGACTACTATAGTGAAGCGCTGACCATTAGTCGAAGATGGCCTTATATTGCCAATGATATCGATGCCCCAAGCTGAGAATGGCCAAGGTGTTGTCAAGCTTTGCAACATTTTTAGGGGTAAGTGGCTCACATCCCCATATATCTGACAAGCATGGCAAGTCTTTGCTTCTTGAATACAATCAGCTGGCATGATTAACCAATAGTATCCCATTCTTTGGATTTTCTTTGCCATCATGACACTGTTCATGTATAGACTAAAGTCTCCTAAATGCACCTCTTTCATTACCCGTTCAGCTTCTTGTTAGGCTAGATATTTTAACAGTAAGCCATCATAGGACCTTTTGAACGGATCTCCTTTAATCATGCAGAATTGCACAACAAGCTTCATCAGCGTACTTCTATCGAATTTCGTAGCCTCAACTGGAAATTCACCACTTTCGAGGAACTTGACAATGTTAGAGTACCAAGGTTCTTCCTTACTTATAGCATCATTTATTGTATGAACGTAATATGGAGATCAGGTTGTCTACATAACAAGGGGTTTGATTGGCTGCTTTTAGGATCCTTCCCATGTGGAAGCCAAAGTTGCCAATGCATCTGTCATCTGGTTCTCCTCTCGGGGCATGTGACGAATTTCACATTTACTGAACATTATGGCTTTTCTTTATACAGCCTCTAAGTAAGGTCTGAGGGATTCCTCTGTTAATTCCCAGTCTCTTGTGACATGCTTGATGACCAAAGGCGAATCGCCGATGATTTTTACTTTATCTGCTCTAAGAGTAATTAGGGCAGACATTCTAAATAAACATGCTTCATACTCTGCCCTGTTATTTGTGGTGAGAAATTCCAATCACTTTGGCAGAGGTATGAGTGCTCCGTCTGACATTATGATGATGACCTCCAACCAGCCCCTCGATTGTTAACGGCGCCATAGAAGGATATGGTCCATTTTCTAGGATTCTTCGTAGTGGTTGCAAAACATTTGTCAGGAAATTCTAGGTTTTCCTATTCTCCTTCCTTGAGTGGTTGATTTACTGGGAATTCGACTGCTGTCCTACCCTTGATGGTCTTCTTTGTTACGTACTCGATATCGAATTTTGATAGTAATAAGAGCCACCTGGCCAGTTTTCCAGTTACCGAGGGAGCCTGGTAAAAATACTTTATCGGATCCACTTTCACGATTGCTTGGATTCTGTATGATTAGAAGTAATGCGTGAGCTCCTTTATGAACCAAACCATAGCGGAACAAGTTTTCTCCACTATAGTGTATCAGGTTTTGTATTCCAGCAATTTCTTGCTAAGGTAATAAATCGCGTATTCCTTCTTATCTTCGTGTTCCTGAACCAACATAGCCCCCACAGATGTTTCTTCTATCGCTAAGTAGAGAATGAGTGACTTTCCGAGAATCGGTAGCTTCAACACTAGAGGGTTCATTTAGTAAGCTTTAATTCTGTCAAAGGCCTTCTGACATTGGTCATTCCATTCTATTGGTTGCTGCTTCCTCAAGAGCTTGAAGATAGGTTCGCACGTAGTGGTTAACCGTGCGATAAAGTAACTGACATGCTGTATTCCAGCAATTTCTTGCTAAGGTAATAAACCACGTATTCCTTCTTATCTTCATGTTCCTGAACCAATGTAGCCCCCACAGATGTTTCTTCTATCGCTAAGTAGAGAATGAGTGACTTTCTGAGAATCGGTAGCTTCAACACTAGAGGGTTCATTTAGTAAGCTTTAATTCTGTCAAAGGCCTTCAGACATTGGTCATTCCATTCTATTGGTTGCTGCTTCCTCAAGAGCTTGAAGATAGGTTCGCACGTAGTGGTTAACCGTGCTATAAAGTAACTGACATGCTGTATGGACCCCAAGAAACTTCTTACTTCTTTCTTGGTTTTTGGTACAGGTATATCCCTGATGGTATTAGCTTTATCGAGATCTATCTCTATGCCTCTCTTGCTGACCACGTGCCCTAACACCGAATATACATTTCTTCGGGTTGAGACAAAGGTTGTACTTCACTATCCTAGTGAGGAATCGCTCTATTACTAGGTACTCTTCTGGCGTGGTGGACTTTAAAAGCATGTCATCCATATAGACCGTGATTTCTTTATGGATCAGGTTGTGTAAAAATGTTATGACAGCTCGTTGGTAGGTTGCCCCTGCATTTTTGTGTCCAAAAGGCATCACCCTGAAACAGTAGGGCCCTTATTCTGAGATGAATGCGATTTTGAACTTATCTATTACGTTCATGAGGATCTAGTGATATCCTGAGAATCCATCCATAAAGGAATACATGGTGGCTCTCACTGCGCTATCTACTAGAACATCAATGTGTGGTAGCTAGAAATCGTCCTTAGGGGTGGCCTTATTCAAGTCCCTAAAGTCAATGCAAAATTGGACGTCACCATTCTTCTTGGATATAGGAACTACATTGGGCAGCTAAGTGGGGTACTCAATAACCTTGATGAAATTAGCCCTGATCTATTTGGCCACTTCTGCTTTAACCTTTTTGGCCTATTTTGGGCACATTCTTCTCATCTTTTGCTTCATCAGCAAATTTTTTTGTCCGTGGGGATCTTGTGCTCGGCGATGTGCCGATTAAGTCCTAGCATATCTTCGTGAGACCAAGCAAAGGCTAAAACATGGTTTTCCAATACTTTTATCAACTCTTTCTCTTATTCGATGGGCAATTGATTGGAAATGTATACCATTTTTGGATTAAGTTAATTTCTTTTGTAATATCATTATTGATGTTAAAGATGCTAGATGAATGCTGGAATGGATGCAAGGAATTGTAATCAGAAACACAATCCAAATAAGCAAAGTTCTTCATCTTATTATTATTATCATAAAGTACGTTATTCATTTCAAACAAACTGGAAATGAAAACAAAAGACTCATCGTGATGGGTAGGGTCTGGCTCTGCAGCGGATAATTCTCCTATAGCAGTCGGCTTCAATAGGATGTCCTCGTTGTCTTCTTCTTGCACCTTTGCCTTGCCCTTCACGGTTGTGACCATGTCCATGATGGTTTAGCTCAAGCCACCTCCCTTGCTTTTTGCTTCCTCCACTATCTTGAGTTACGCTTGAAGGTGTTTGGCTAGGGTGTCGAGGATTTCCTCCTCTCCACTTAGTTTTTTGACTTTCTTTGGGTGTACCTGTTCGTCAAACTTGATCTGATCTGGGATTGCCCTTGCGTCTGGCTGATGACTCGCTCCTTTCAACAAACAAGTTATGGAACTTCCACCATGCTTGCGGTAGCTGACTACGTCTGAGAAAATCTCAAATCTTGGAACCATCTTTCCTTGATGAGTAATAGGCTCGGGTGCCCCATTGTAGGGTTATTGCGACTTCTTTTGAAAGATCATTCTGTGGGCAATTCTCCTTGGGCCTGTGTAACTTAGGGCTTGGGTTTCTGGCGGGTTTACCAATGTAAAGTTATCGATGAATTGCTTAGCCAAAATATTCAAGATTGATTTCTAGTAAAACCTCAGCCAATCATACCAAATGATTGCCTTTTCTCAGAGAGTCTAGCCGAACTTTTTGAGCCAATGGGTATAATGAATGTACCCATCATTCATCATTTGCATAAATTCACTGATGAGAGGGTGTGGCCTAGTATTTCCATTATAGAATATAGGGTAAACCTCCCTCAAGTCCAGACTCCGAATCCGACGACTGGCTCGGGCTAACTCATTTTTAGCTCGAATTCTCTCCATAATGTACCCCGAGAGGGTTCTTGCCCCTCATCTCAAATCATATTAATGATATGTTTGCTACCTGAGTCAAAGTCCGTAAAGGGTCTAGAATTGTCACTTGCTGTATACCATAAGGTGCCTGGGGAGTCGTGCTCTAAGGGTGAGGCATAGCTCTGAGCACCATCGTAATTGACCGTAATACCATTATGGAAGGAAGCCTTGTATTTAAAATCTCTCGGTAAGTGATTTAGCTCATTGCCTGAAAAGGTCTCTGATTCATATCCCAAGTTATCCACCTTACTTTCATCTTCATGATCCGATTCACTAGAGTCCATAAATTCTTTTACTTCCTCATCTGAATCCTCGAAAGGCTACTGCCCATTCCATGGTTTAAAGACCTAATTTGGTGCGTGCTGAGCTAGGATATCATCATCAGAATCTTCTTCTAGATCCTTCTCGGGGTCTTCTTCTAGAAATTCTTAGGGATCTCCCTCAAAGTCCTCCTCAGAATCTTCCTCAGGGTCTTCCTCAGGATCGTCCTCAAGATCTTCCTCAGGATCTTCCTTAGCATTTATTCTAGCATCGACTCCTGCGATGGCTACACAGAATTCGGACACCATGGTTCATATGCTGCTGAATGTTTTTTCCACACGGATACCATATGCCATATTGTCGGCACAGATTCCTCCAAACGGGTCTCGTGTACCCTTATCTAGATTCAGGCTGAGATACCTTTGATGGTCTTCATGGCTGTTCCACTCTTGCTCAGGATCATATAGTTTCTGGGTTTTTGGGTGTCCTGCTCCGGAGGAGCTCCCAAATTCAAACAAACTTATTTCTACGTAGTTTAGACTCATGTAATCTAGCGGAGTGTACATAGGAGGTTATGGAGGAGGGATAACCTGCCAGCCGGTATTATGTTGGTCTACCTATGGTGCTAACCACCAGCAGAGTTCATCTGGGTATGGTTGAGATGCCATAAAGTAGTAGAGGAAAGATCTCTCTATAAAGTATTAGTTCTAACGTCCTTCGAGTGGCATTGTGCCATACCACTCCATGGCTGGGCCTTCTAGGAATCTGGGGAATTGAGATGCAAAACCCCTCATAGCTATTCCTTGTTCCTGTATAAACTGAAGGAATTCCTTTATATGTTCATTCGGGTCGGAGTCTCCTCGGTATATGAGGTGTGGCAGCACTTCGTATTGATCCAACCCTTCTCTCCTCATTCTCAGGACGTACTGGTCAACCATGTAGATGATATCCATATTATCAAAGATCATATTGCTCCCCATCCTGGTTCATGTTGGAAGTTGTCCGTTACGTTGATACCGTATTCATCGACTTTCACATGAGTACCGATAACATTCATCGTAACTTGAAAGTTTGGCAGAGGATTACTCTGAGTGCTTGGTTTCTTCTCAAGCTCTTTCATTCTCCCATTGGCTATCATCTGCTATAGATCTTTTAGTAGCCGGGCGCATTCATTAGTGCAATGCCCTTGGTCACGTGATAAGCATAGAAGTTGTCTCTGTCCGCTGTAACTCTGAAGTTGGTCAGACTTTCTCAATTTGGTGAATATCTATGACAGTGATTCTATCCATGAGGAGATAGATTGGTGAGTCTACACCCGAGTGCCTACTATAACTTTGGCTGGAGCCTTTAGGGACTCAGAACTACCCTGCTTGGAGGACCCGCCCTTTTCCTAATATTGAGGTTTAGTATAAGCCTACTGCTCTTGCTTCTTGGCCTGATATTTTTCCTCATACTTTTTAAGTCTCTTGGCATAGTCTACCATGTTATTGAAGGTGTCGAATCTTTTCATTTTCAATTCATCCCGGTATTTCAGGCTAGAGCCTTCAACAAGCTTCACTATTAGGGCGTATAGGTCAGATGCCCCAGTTATGAGTACATGAATAACCATCCACCTCAGATAGAATTCTTTGAAGGACTCATTAGGCATTGTTTGATTCTTTCAAGGTCTTGCAAAGTAGTCTTGACCTTCAAATTGAAGGCATAATTCTCCAGGAATGCCGAGCATAGCTTCCTCCAATTAGATTTTATATTCGTTGGCATCCTTATATACCATTCAGAGGCGGGTCCTCATAGAGTAGCTTAGAAAAGATTAACTATATAAACCTTAGGGATGTTCATGCTAGTCATAATTCAAAGATAACCCTCCACATGCGTATGAGGGGGTCCAGTACCAGCATATAGGGCTATGTAAGGCTTCACAAAGTTAGCCAAAAGGGCTTTTGACTCCTTTTGGCAAGAATCGTTTAATATCTACATACTATTCAATAAAGGGAGCAATAAATTTGTCTTTAGCTGGGGATAGCTTCTCCATGTCTTACATCTTTTCCTTTAGTGCCGCTATTTTAGCCTCTTGCTCTTGGGTACTCTGAGCAGTAGTAGCGCTCAGCCTTTCCCCAACATCAAGAAATTCTAGAGCATCGAGAATCCTCCTGAGTGGCTGTCCAACTGCATCGTCATTCGCCATTGTGGTTTTAGGTTTTAGATCAGAGAAAAATCTGTTCAAAGATTTGATTAGTGGTGGGTGACTTTTGGACTTCCCATAATACGTCTTAGTCTCCTTCTCTCTCGCTTCTAACCTGAAAATACAAGAGATCAAGTGTTAGTAAGTGTGTTAGAGGTGGCTCTAAGCTTCATTTAGCTCAGCCCATAGAGATGCATGAATGGATGAATGAATGAGTGAGCAAATGAGTGAGTAGATGTGTACAAATAAGGGAGTCAGGCATATACCAATTGTTTGAGGAGCAATCGATAAGGGTAGTTTGCAACATTCATGGAACATCGCAAACACGCGGTCCGAAGGCCAAGGGTTTGATTCTAATTAGACTCGATAGCCCGGGGGGGGGGAGTTGACTCGCTGGTCAAAGGTGGGTTGACTCATTTGTCCAAGGGTGAGATGACTCTTTGATCACTCGAATGGTTTTGACTCATTGGTCCAAAGGTGGTCACTCAAAAGACTTTAAGTCATTGGTCCAAAGGGTGAGCTGACTCTCTAGTCACTAGAACAATTTTGACTCATTGGTCCAAAGTTGAGTTGACTCGCTGGTCACTCGTAAGATTTTGACTCGTTGGTCCAAGGGTAAGCTGACTCTCTGGTCACTTGAAAGGTTTTGACTCATTGGTCCAAAGGTGAGCTGACTCTATGGCCACTCAAAGGGTTTTGACTCATTGGTCCAAAGGTGAGCTGACTCGCTGGTCACTCGAAAGATTTTGACCCATTGGTCCATGGTGAGTTGACTCTATGGCCACTCAAAGGGTTTGACTCATTGGTCTAAGGGTGAGCTGACTCGCTGGTCACTCGAAAGGCTTTGACTCATTGGTCCAAGGGTGAGCTGACTCTATGGCCACTTGAAGGGTTTTGACTCATTGGTCCAAGGGTGAGCTGACTCGCTTATCACACGAAAGATTTTGACTCATTGGTCCAAGGGTGAGTTGACTCGCTAGTCACTCTATTATTGACTCCATGGTCAAAGGTGAGTTGACTCGCTGGTCACTCGAAGGTGTTTGACTCATTGGTCCAAGGGTAATTTGAGTCGCTGGTCACTTAAAAGGCTTTGACTCATTGGTCTTAGTTTATTTCAGCTGGCGGATTGAGCCTAGGTCGAATCACTGGTCTTGGTTTGTTTCGGCTCATGGGTTGAGCCTAGGTCGATTATTGGTCTTGGGCTATTTTGGCTCATGGGTTGAGCCTAGGTGGACTTACCGATCTTGATTTATTTTGGCTTGCGGGTTGAGCCTACGTAGACTCACTGGTCTCAGTTTATTTTAGCTTATGGGTTGAGCCTAGATAGACCCACTAGTCTCAGGCTATTTCAGCTCGTGGATTGAGCCTAGGTCGACTCACTAGTCTTGGTCAATTTTAGGTTCCTATAACTTAAGGAAATAAAATAGTATGGCATACATCAATGTCATTGCTGCACAAAGATGTGGTTAGTTTTCACACAATCATGATGTTTATGATGTCCGTTTTAGTTTAATTATATTTAATAAACCTACACAGATAGCAAACATTTAGATTGTGCCTACTGCCCTTTTAACTCTATTGGGTTACTTCGCTTTAAAGATAATGGGGGACTTAGCAAAGTCTGCTCACGTGCACTCTTGGTTTTTTGGGTAAACCTATGGGAAAGTGTCTATGGTTCATCTATATGCGGGTTTCGATCTCAAGATTGGGTGCAATTTAGGGTACCCTACACCTTTGTGTACTGAGTCCCAGTGGCCCTAAGCGAACTAAAGGAAGCTTTTCCACATATAATATACGTAGGTAGTCTTGCCCTTAAGCGAGCAAGGTCCTCGTACGTTATACAAGGGGTGTGATAGGATCCGTACCCCTCAAGCCCTAAGCAAACTTGGAGATACTTCACCAAAAGACACCTAAATTAGGTTTTGGGTAAAGAATGCAGATGCTATGTAATCCTAAAATTTGTGTAGTGATGAAATTACCACATATTCAAGAATTCCAAAATTTAATTTGAACAATATTTTAATTATTATGTCAAGAAAGAATATTTATAAAAATCAGGTTTTTATAAAAATAATTATTTCCCCAGTGAAGTCACCATTATGAGCGACCGGATGTTTTTGGGTCTGGTTGTGCATGCGGGGCGCGGGGTGCGATTCGGTGCAGTTTGAGGAAACCGCGGAGTTTGGTTTAGTTTAAGAAAATCCGATTTGTTTAAATGCGTTGGCTTTGTAGGCAAAAAATGATATTATATTGAGAAATATATTTACACATATTATTAGGAAAATATATTTTTAAAATAAAATATTTTACTTTATTTAAAAATAGAAATAGAGTCGCCACCCGGTTCAGCTCCACCGGGAGTTGTGGTATACTGTCCCAAAATGGGATTTTTATACCTAAAGGAAAGTGAGATTATGAGTTCGGACATAATAGGTATTCATATTGTTCAAATTGCTTGAGTTAATTTTGGAGTTTGTGGTAATTTCTGCATTACAATGGCTTTATTTAAGGATTAAATTCAAGAAATAAAACGGGCCTTATAACGGCGTAATACATTGATATTTTCTATCAAAATTTCGGCAGAGTAACGGCAGCACTTGAGCCTCGGCCTGAAAACTCGGATAGAGTTTCCTCTCATTCTGGATTCATCCGTACTTCCAAGCTTATTTACACATATTATAGTTTAAGTGGCTCACTTAATTAGAGAAATGAAAATGCAATGTGCAATAATAGAATAATGAAAATGAATTTTTATGAATTTGAAAGTTGGGCTTAGAGCCAATTACCCTCAGTTTACCTTTTCGTCTGTCCAGGATGACTTGAGAGCCGGTGCGGGACCGAAGTTGTTAGAGGTTGTGATTTTAGTGGAAAACAGGTTTAACCCAAGTTATGGCTATAATCTTGGATTATTTCTTAGAGAATTGCGGGACTTTGAGAGAAATTGAGTCGTTCCTAGACCGAAGATCACTGTGGGATCTTGATAAAAAAAAGACAGTAAATCAAGTTTATACCTAGTGTAGGTGATAAAGCTCGAATTTAGAAGTGTTTTGACAGTGTTTTGGGGCTTTTAGGACTCCAGGAACTGAAAAAGGAAGTAAAGGTAATTTTGGAATTTCTGAAAATTTGCATCCCTTCTGTTGAAATGGGGGGTGACCCCGTATTTATAATAGGGAGGTAATTAGAACGCGGGCTATTTACATTGGTAATTAGCCGGCGGGCTAATTACCTATCTAATAAGATTTTACATCAGATTCCGTAAAATCTTGCCAGATCTCGATAAGATTTGATTTTTTTAACTGTAGATAGGTGGTTACCCGGCGGGAGGATTACCTATGTTTGACCAAATTTTGACTTTTTGATTTTTTAGTAGGAAATGCTAAATTGGGGCTTCCCTGGAATGTGGATTTTTGAATTTTGAATTTCGGATGACAATACGGCCCTTTTTGGCTCTTTTATCTGATCACTGAATGCAATAGACATTATTCCTCATCGGGCCTGAACGGACCTTTGATAACAATAGTTATAATTTATTAAATTAAAAAAATAAAACTAACTAACATCAAATCTCGGTGGAAACTTCAAAACTTTTTTTTTAGATTTTTAACTAAGAAAAACATATGTTATTTGATGTTATTTTCCATTGAAAATTTTGTTTGATTTCTCATTAGTTTTGATAACAAAAATATAATTTCATTTATCGCAATGTTTAAATTTTTGGTAAAGCATCTAATTGGGCAAGATTTGCAATAATTACCTTTTTGCTCAAAAAAATGCATGTAACCAACATGGAATTTCTCAATCTGCTGTTAGCCTTTATACGCCCTGCATAAACACACAAAACTCACTACAAATTGCGTTATTCGGTCGACATCTCTTCTCAATTATCTCTAGTCGACGATTCAAAGTTTTAGTCCCAATTTTATTTTGCTTTTCGATTTCATCTGTGTTCTTCGTTCTTAATTTCAGATTTGATTTCTAATTCAAATATGTTCTTCAAATCAATTTCATTTGTGTTCTTCGTTCTCAATCTCAGATTTGATTCAAATATGGTTTTCAGTCATGATTTCTTTGCTCTACTACGACGCAAATTTGGAATCGAATTTCAGAATTCAAATTTCATCTGAATTCTTTGTTCTCGATTTCATTTGTGTTATTCGTTCTTAATTTAAGATTTGATTTCTGATTCAAATATGTTCTTCTTTCATGATTCATTTGCTCTACTATAATCCAGATTTCGAATTGAAATTTGGAATTCAAAGATAAACACCGCTCCTGTTTTGCTTCTGTAAGCGGTAGCTCATCGGCTCAATCTTTTATCCTTGCGATAGTATTGGAAATAAACTTCTTGATAAGCTAGTTTGTGGCTTCAGTTGCGCAATTAGCTTGTGGCATGTTGCGTGAAGATCTGTGGCACTTGATTCCATATTTCTTGATTAAATCAGTGGTTGCCCCTTGGGAGTGAACCTCATTTTCTAAGACTAAGTGGTGAAGTAGGCTATACCGAGCTAAGATGTGCTTCTCGATGAACTTGGCCATCTTCTCAGCGATAACGATGGTGCAAGGCTCGACTTTCCCCCATTTTGAGTAGTAATTCACTGATATGATGATGACATGTTATCTATTGGTTGATGAAGGCTGATTTTTGCCAATCACATTTATCCCCCACGCCGAGAATGGCCAATGAGTAGAGGAACAGTGAGGTCTGGGAATTGGAAGGTATTGGATATTAGTAAGGATTAGTGGTGTAATAAGGGTGGGAATTTTGAGAATGGGTGGGCGAAGAAAAGTTAAGCCTTAGTTCTGTCGAAGGTGGTCTGGCGATGCTCCTTTTCCATAATCGGCCGATGCTTCTTTGGTAGTTTTAAAATAAGTTGGCACACAGTTGTGAGGATCGTGACGAACCGACTGACATATTGAACCTATCCAAGGGAGAACTGGTCTTCTTTCTCTGTTTCAGGCTTGAAGATGCGATGCTCGGCATTTTAACAATGAACCTCGGGTGTGACCAGGTACAACCAAGCGAAAGTGTTATCATGATCTTTAAGCACTTTTATCTCTCTTTTTATTTCATAGGGTAGGTAATTAGAAATGGTTACCATCACATGCACTCAAATTTATTTCGGTTAAAGAAATATCATGAATATTGAATACATTATGCTTATATGATAAAATGAATGCATGGACCCATCGGGCGAAGCATCAAGCAGGTAATATTAGTCCCTGTGCGGGTCTAAATAAGGTCACAGGGGGTGAATCACGCTTTTTTGTAGAATTAACAGACTTTAAAAGGTCTTAGTGTAGCGTGTTTGATTATGTTCCAGATTTGATGGATCCGGATGATGCAGATATAAAATATAATGCAAATAAGTAAAGAGTAAGAAAATCAAACACAGAGTTTTATCCTAGTTCGGCCCCGCCTACTCTAGTCCACAGAGTATCCTTCCTCCAAGCTTTTCCACTAGTGGATTCCTTTCCAATTGGCAGGAATCAAGCCTTACAATTTATCTGCGGATAGCAACCCCTTCAGGATGTAGGATATAACACTAGAAGCACCAACTCCTAGCTGAGTCCTCTTGTCTTTAGCATGATAGACCACTTAGATTTCTACCCCAAACTTAAGCTGAGTCCTACAGGGAGATCCTACTCAAAGCACCAACTTTAAGCTATATTCCAATCTCACTACACACCCAAGTAGGAGATCTTTTACACTTTGGTTTTCTCAAAGGTTTTGGTTTTGGAGTTCCTCAAGTTCATAACTCACTTGGGAATCCTTAAAAATAGATTTGGAATTGTTTGATTCATGGAGGGATGTGTTTACTAATTTCTATAGCGAATTCTCTTGCCAATGCTTTCTTGAATCAACCAACACCTTCTCAACTTGTGAAGCTTCTCTTTTATATGCTTATACCATAAATGTAGCCTTTATGGGTTATCGAACTTGAATCAAATCTTCACCGTTGATCAGGTAATATTTGGCGCTTCTAGAATCGTTTATCAATCCATTGGACAGAGATTTTGACCCGTTTGAATCCTTGGGATTTGGGCTGAAAAGTTGTCAGCGATTGTTTTCCTTATATTTTAGTGATTCACCAACTTTCACTCCAGTAGTCCGGAGTGTGTGTGCCACGCGCCTTTCTTATTGGTCTAGGTACAAAAGGTTGTTACCTTTTTTCTTTCTTGTGTCAGTCCTTTGTCCTTTTTTTGAAAAATTGCTAGCTATCCTTTTTTTATTGCTTATGGGGAAAGGATCTTTGACTTCGAGACCAAAAAGATGGAGGAAAAAGTTATTACGAAAATTTTCCCTTTGTCTTTATAACTGTGTCTTCCGGATGACTTTTAGTCTTCGTATCCTGATGCTATTCAATCAGTTCTTCTGGATGCTATTTTAGGCGGTTCAAAGTTTGTTTCCTTTCCAAACTTTAATCGGGTGCTTCCATTTTGTGCTTATGCTTGACTTGGATTAGATGCTTCCATTTGGATTTAGGAGATTACCTATTCGTACAAGCTTTTGTTTTCTTTAAACCTATAAGTTTTTGCTTTCTTCAAACTTGATCCTGATAGTCTGGTTTTCTAGATCATTATTTCCCAATAATCTGTCCCATTTGATGGAAACAAAAACTAAGCACAATTAAGCATAAGGAGATATGATCTAAGTATGATTCTTGATACTTAGTCATTTACAAGAATTACTCCCTCATAATCTATCCATCCTTACTCACCCATTGTTTTTGCATCTTTGGCTTTTATATTTTTGAAGTAGAATTATAGATTGCACTTAGAAGCATTTTTATGTAGATGTTTTTCACTATATATACTTCTGCTGTTAACATTGGTTAACACCAATGAAGTTCCGGATTACAGATACCGAGTACATATAAGTGAAAATTTTCAAAGCTAGCTATTACAATATTTTTACTTGATAACAATAGGTAACTAAACATTTACCTATCTACTTCCATATCATCATCTCCCTTGCTAGTTGTGCTCTTCTCCCCCTTATTGTTTTCATCTGATTAGGGGTCAATTACCATATATGTTCGCTTGTCCTAGCTTTTCTGCCATGCCTCTTAGTATATATAATAGTCTACATTTTCATGTGAGCACTTCTCAAAAATTGTTTCAAAAGTGGCAGTAAGGAGTTGGAATGGCCTTAGTAGAGTTCAGAGCTCTTTATAAGATCTAGTCATATCTGGAATCATCCTCGGTGAATGGGCTTGATCATCCTTATCAAAATATGGAAACATGCACTTGAAGAGAGTTAGACTGCACTTGTACCCAAAAAATCCAATGTCGCCTATATATTTAACAAGATTATTGACCACTGGTAGGAGAAGACTGTCCTGGGTAGAGGATGAAGGTTCGGAAGAAGAGATGGATAGATTAGCCATAGCTGACTTTAAGGCATCAATATCCTGACAATTATCTCTCTGGACATTATGGATACTGAAATTGAGCATGGTGAGATCCTTGTGGAAAGCCTCTTGAAGGTTTTTGATTAAATCATTAGTTCTGGATGCATGGTTACCACTATCATCACTGATCTCATCCACTTGCTTCTTTAGTAGTTTGGGGAGAGCCTTATCAAGAAAATCTATGAGCATTTCTTAAGCATCTTGATGCTCCTCATTTAAAAAGGTCAATCCGGATACAACATTTTTTCCAGCTTCAGCAATAGCCTCGAGAAGAGATTTTTCAAGGTTTTCAAACTTCCAGTCAAGGTACTCTTTGAGTTTGATTGAGAGTTTTGTAGATGTTGAAGTGATCTGGACCATGAGAGTTGTATAGTTATTATCCCCTCCGATGAGAGCTTGAATAGCAGAGCCATTTGCTCCTGCTATATTTGAATTCATTTGCTCTAGAACATGAGTGATCTTTTCCAAGGATACTTCTGCTACTAAGTCAGCAGTTGGGAAGTCCTTTACCTTATTCTCTATCTTCTGGACGCGTCCCTTAATCTCCCCAATATCTGACTTTAAATCTGGAGAATAAGATTTTTCTTGTCAAAGATTCTCCAAAGATTTTAGAGTTCCAATTACTTCCTGGAGTGCCTTAGAGATGTTTACTTCCTTGTGCCCTTTAATTGTGGCTTCTTCTATAAGCCTAAGAGCCATTCTCAGTTTTTCATGCCTAGTTAGCTTGGGATTTATAGTTCTAGGCTTTTTTAGTTCACCAGAAGAGGAGGATGAAGTTTCTCTAGAACTTGAATTGCTCCTGGATGATCCGGCTGGCTCTCCATCATCTCTTTTCTCTTCAGCCTATGGCATGATCTCCCTATCTTCCACCCTTTCTTTTAAAATGGCCTTGCCCACTGATTCCACTTTAGAAGTGTTCTTGTTGGGTCCCAAACCATTTCACTCCTCCGAAACATTGTGTTTCGGGTTAGACTGGTTATCCCCGGATGCAGTTTGGGTGTCTGCACCCAAGTTGTCATTTGTCTCAATGGCATCACCAGCCGGAGTTTCATCAGTAGAAGGGATATTTGGGATGATGATTACCTTAATATCTTGTAGAGGTTCTGTTTGATCTGCTCCATTCTACCCCATAATACTACTATCCAGAAGACTGGAACTATCCTTAGTCTCCCCTCCTAATGCCTAGATAGGACTTGCAACCAAAACCATTGTATTACCCGGAATGGTGGAATTGTCCTCACCATCCCCTTCTTTTGCCTTTGCAGGACTTTCTAAATCCACAACTTCTAGATCTATATTCAGCAAATTATCCGGAAAGAGGTTCTGACCTTGCTTGAAAATTGAATAGATCCTCTTCCTAATACTTGGCCCCTATGAGAAGCTCAAGGCCTTTTGGTGCTTGGAGGATGGGTGGACTATCTGTGGCTATTGCTACTCCGGATGTGCCTCCGGGTCCCTCCTTGGTTAAGTTGTTGATGTTTTTGTTATGTCAGACTATAGACATCATATCCTTTTATTAAGGATCCTCTGGGAATATGTTATCTAAAAGAATTGGCCTTGGAGTGAACACTACCAGCTCCTTTCCCTTTCTTAAGTTAACTGGAGTGGTTGCCTTAGGAGAAAGTTCTCTGATGGTTACTTCAATAGAAGGCTTCTTAATGGGGAGCTTTGCTCTTTCTTTTGCTTTTTCTACCTTTAACACTTATTGGAAGGTTAATCCCCTCTTCCAGAGCTACCTTTTAGGAATAGGCTCTTCTTCCTCTGTTTTCTCTTTCGGATTGCAAATCGGTTTCTTTCTTTTATCTGGTGCTATTATCAGCCTTCCTCTTGGCTTCTTAGGTTGTTCAGGTGTGGTCTTCATCAGCTGTGTGAGAGGAATTCTATCCTCACCATCATCTTCTACAACATGCTTTGTATTTATTTCTTTTGAGCCTTTGGTTTAGTGGTTCTGGCTCTCTTAGCCTTCGAAGCGATATCAGTTCCGGCCTTTCTAACTTTTACCTTTTCCTTCTTTTCATCTCTGAGCTGGATTGCTTTTTCCTCATTCCACGTTCTCCTAAGCACAATTTTTTGAAGTTCTTCTCTAGGATCTCCTTTCCTTTAGATGGACTGTGCTCCAGGTAAATTGATTCCATTTGCCAGGAGGATTCTAGTAATGAGGGCACTATAAGAGTTTCTATGCTATCTCAGAAAGTGGATGATTAGCACTAGCATGTTTACAACCCTGCTTTCTACCTAGTGCTGTAGGATATAGTGTTGAAAAGATGGGGCAGTGGTTACGGATTCTTTCGGGATAAGGATTAGTTTCGCCAGAATATGTTGAAGGAATATGGGTGTTTCTATCTAGTATGTGGAGAATTTATCTCCAAAGTAGTTGGTTGGAAACCATTTCTTAGGGTTGTATTTGACCTAGAGTTCATCCCCATCATTCCTTAGTTGAACTCCGTCGTTCTTCGCGTTGAGATTTTTACGAAGAATTTTGGTGTGACAGTAATCACCTTCCCTTGAACTTTAGTTCTGAGAGCATCATAGTAAGAGTGAACTCTTAGATTGTCATAGAATTCCCTGACCAAATCTGGATAGGTAGGACAGTTGATCTTGAGGAAGTCGATGAGGTGTTGATCCTTTAGAAGTTATGAATAGGGTTCTGTATCAAAAAGAAAGTTGTCCCCTAAATAGTTTGTTGGCATCACGGAGTCTGGATTTTTCCATTTAAGAGGGGCGAAATCTGTATCCTTAAGATCAGACTCATTGAAGGTGTATCTTGGAGGAGGAGGAGGAGTGGTTTGATTTGAAGCCATTTGAGAATTTTGAGAAGGTTTAGAAAATTAGGGTTCTGAGAATTGATTTTTGCAGAGTTTGAAGAAGAAAAGGGACTTTTGGGAAAATCCCAGAGTGAGGCTAATTTGGTAATTCAGATTCCGGTAAGTTTAACTAGATTGATGATGTGGCAGTTAAATATTTAGGAGAGAGGTAAATGGCATTTTACCGAAGAATAGGAACAGTTTATTTTTAAAACAACCATTTAATTTTACCGCGCGTGTAATAGCCAATAAACGTTTGAAATTCAAAAAGTGGACAGTTACCTTTACGCGCTTTTACTGCCATTTATCTTTACTGTCTGCTTAGCTGGCAATATTTTCTCCAAATTTAGAGTCAGAATTACTTCTTCTTTTCTTCTTGATTCTTTGACTTGAAAAAGTCCAAGCTAATCCCTGATTTGCTTTCGGATTTTTCTTCAAATTGGATTGGACATTCCAATTGATTCCCTTAGCTTGTTGAATTAATCTTTACTTAATGGCTTAGTAAAGATATCTGCTCTTTGTTCATTGGTTGGAATGTACACCAATGCAACATCCTTATTCATCACGTGATCCCAGATGAAATGGTGCCTAATGTTTACATGTTTCATCCTGCTGTAGAGCACCGGATTCTTGGGCACAGCAATGGCTCTTTTGCTGTCACACATAACATCCACACATCCGGATTAAACTCTATAATCCTCTAGCTATTTCTTGATCTATAAGACTTAAGCTGCACAACTTCCTGCTGCCATATACTCTACTTCTATGGTTGATAAGGCAACTGAAGTTTTCTTCTTGCTATACCAGGATACCAAGAAATATCCAAGAAAGTGATAGCCTGCGGATGTACTTTTCCTCTCAAGAGTATCTCTGCCATAATCTGCATTAGTGAAGCCTTGGAGTGTGAAATTCCTATTACTAGGATACCATAACCCAACTTCAGTGGTTCCTAGGAGATATCTAATGATTCTCTTTACTACTTTGAGATGTGAATCCTTAGGATTGGATTGATATCTTGTATAGTAGAAAACAACATAATGTATATCAGGTCTACTAGCTATCAAGTACAACAGGGATCCAATCATTCCTCTATAGAGCTTCTGATCTACTTCTTCTCCTTCACAATCCTTTGATAGGAATGTATCTGATCCCATGGGAGTAAATATTTGCTTGCTTTGGTCCATTTCAAACTTCTTTACAATCTCCTTTGTTTACTTGGACTGGTTGATGAAAATTCCATCTGGACTCTGCTTAATTTGCAAACCAAGGAAGAAATTAAGTTCTCCCATTATAGACATCTCAAACTCCTTCCGCATTTGAGTGCTAAATTCTTCATACATCTTTTCATCTGTTGCTCCAAAGATAATGTCATCAACATAAATTTGGACTAGAATGACATCATCCTTCTTCTTCTTGATGAAAAGAGTTGTATCTGCCTTACCCCGGATATACCCCTTGGATATGAGAAATGTAGTGAGTCTCTCATACCAAGCTCTTGGTGTTTGCTTCAATCCATAGAGGGCTTTCTTCAGCTTGTATACATGATCCAGATGCTTTGAATCTTCAAATCCAGGTGGTTGCTTGACATAGACTTCTTCCTGGATAACTCCATTTAGGAATGCACTTTTGACATTCATTTGGAATAGTGTGAATCCTATGAATGATGCAAAAGCACATAGAATCTGGATTGCCTCCAATCTTGCTATAGGGGCAAATGTTTCTTCAAAGTCAATCCCTTCTTGTTGATTGTAGACTTGGGCAACCAATCTTGCCTTATTTCTCACCACTACTCCGGATTTATCTAGCTTGTTCTGGAATACCCATTTAGTACCAATGATTGACTTTTCTTTTGGTGGTGATACTAGATCCCAAACATCATTTATTTGAACTGATCTAGATCTTCATGATCTAGCTTTCATCTCCTTCAGCATCTTGAAATTTCTTTGGCTCAATAAGAGAGACAAAAGCAGCGTGGCTCATCATCCTGTTGAGTTGTCCTCTGGTTCTGACTGGATTTTGGATATAGTCTAAAATGGATTATACCAGATGATTTCTGTGAGTCCGAATTTCTCTTTGAAGATTTGCATGCTGGTCTGGAGCTCGTTCCTTAACTACCTCAATTTCTTCTTGATTGTCCATAAAGTTTATCTCATGGTGATTAAGATAACATTGTGGAACTTCTAAGTTGAGAGTAATTCCTTCATCTTCTTCCTTGTACTTCTTGATCTGGAAGGAATCTGGAATCTGTACTTCTTCTTTTTCTCTAGTGTTTTCAACTTCCGGAGTTAAATCTTCTGGATTTGAACTTGTTCTTCTTACATGGTTAGTCTCATCGAAATATACATGTATTGACTCAACTACAGTTTGGTTTCATTTGTTATAGACTCTATAAGCTTTTCTATGTGTTGAGTAGCCAAGGAAAATTGCTTCATTAGATTTAGGATCAAAATTTCCTATTTGCTCTCTATCATTCTGGATGTAGCATTTATATACAAAGGCTTTGAACTACCCAATTTTGGGTTTCCTTCCCTTCCAGATTTCATAGGAAGCCTTTTCTAAGGTGTTACTAATAAGAGCTCTATTCGAAATGTAGCATGTTATGTTTACGGCCTCACCCCAGAAGTATTTTGGCAAACAATTCTCACATAGCATTGTTCTAGCCATCTCAACTATGGTTCTATTTTTCCTTTCAACAACTCCATTTTGTTGAGGAGTATGAGGGGTAGAGAAGTTATGCTCAATGCCCTTAGATTCACAGAATTCAGCAAAATGCATGTTTTTGAATTCTCCTCCATTATCACTCCAGATGCGTGCAATGCTCATGCTCTATTCTGCTTCTATCCGGATGAAAATTTTTGAGAAATGGTCAAAGGCTTCATCTTTGCTAGCTAACAAAGCCACCCAGGTATAGCGAGAATAATTATCCGCAATAACCATAGTGTATTCTCTTCTACCTAAACTCAATGGTTTGATTGGACCAAAGGGATCAATATGTAGGAGTTCAAGAACTTTCTTGGATGGTATGTGTGAGATGGAAGGGAAGCTTTTTCTATGTTGTTTACCTAATCTACATGTAGTGCATATGTGATCCTTATCAAAAGCAACCTCAGACAAACCCATAACCAATTCTTTTTGGCTAATTTGGACAGGAGGTTCATGCTTACATGTCCCAACCTCTGGTGCCATAGCCATGATTCTTCTTCTTTAGATACTAGGGATATATTCTTTTTCATCATTTTTAATATTAACACAATAGACATTATTTACTCTAGGTGCATGAAGAATGAGTTGATTTGACTTACTATCATAGATTGAGCATCCTCCAGAGTCAAAGATGACTTTTCTTCCTTTGTCACAGAGTTGTGCTACACTTAGCAAGTTGAACTTCAGTCCATCAACTAATGAGACATCTTCTATCTTTATTTCAGATACAATGGTTCCATGCCCAATGATCTATCCTTTTTTATTATCTCCAAAGGTTACTTTTCCAACTTTCTTCCGGATAAGAGTGATGAAGGCTTTCTCATCACCAGTCATGTGCCTTGAGCATCCACTATCAATGTACTAAGTGTGTTGATCTATTGTGGATCTAAGGCATACCTGTAAAATAGATCAAGTGGGTTTGGGTACCCAATCAGATTTGGGCCCTCTTAGGTTATCAACCATTTCAGGCCAAGGATAAACATCATAATAGCCATTTTTTAATCTACATAATTTAGTATGATGATTGTTTTTCCCATAAAACCTGCACCATGAGACAAGTCTGTTCTGCTCCTACTTCTTCTGGATCTTTTCAAGATCCTCCTTTCCACAGGTTTCAATTTATCTAGCTTCTTGTATGTTGTTTGTCTAGAATGTAACTGAAAGCTGGATGGAGGTACAACCTCTACTCCATAGTTCCTTCTTTGCTTGGAAGGTAGCTTATCATGGACTGCTTTGGGTTTTCCTTTTTGAGCAACTGTGTATCTCTGTGCTTGAGGCTGCCTCTGAAGTTTCTTCTCTTTTGGATTTGAGATTCTTGGATTCCTTTTAGCACTAGAGTTTTGATTTCTTTATGTTCCTTGCCTTGGATTTCTTCTTAGTTGTGAAGGACATGGTTTCCTTTTGGATGCTTCCGTCATTAGAGTTAGCTCCATATCTAACCCCATCAAGTTAGCACTTAAGATCTACACTTGATTTCTCAGGAAGTTTACTTCTACCATATTAATGTGTTTAGTGGCTCTTATCAAATTGACATCTTGTGCCAATACTTTACCATATTTAGCAAGTTCCATCACTTGTCTTCTTAGGGGTTTGATAGCTTTTGTTTTCTTCCTCACATTCTTGATCACAATCCTTAAAGCACTAGCAAGTTCAAAGTTATAAACAGAATTAGAGTGAGAGTTTACCTCAATACTAGATAATTTTGATTCTGATTCTTCAATTTGCACAGTATCTCGCTTGGATGGATTTCTTCCAGATTGTTCTACTTCCAGATCAGCCAGTGCTATGAATGCACAGTTGGAAGTTTCTTCTTCTTTTATTGAAGGTGAGGAACTGCTTTTTTCACTATTGCTCCAAGTGGCCACCATTGCCTTTTTCTTATGTTTCTTGTCCTTTTTAAGCTTGGGGCATTTGGTTCTGAAGTGCCTTTTTCTCCACATTCAAAATAGGTAGCTTCTTTTTATTGGATCCTTCTTTTCTTCCGGAGCCTTTCTTGGCATGTCTCTTCTTGAGGTGCCTTCATTTGATCTTTTGGACTTATACCTTCTTGAATTCCTCCTATCTTTCATTTTTAGGAATCTATTAAAGTATCTGGCAAGCATAGCCATATCTTCTTTATTATAGTGAGATTCCTTCAATTGTCTGCCTTAAATGCAATGGCCTTCTTCTTTTCTTCAGGCTTTTTCTCTTATTGGATATATCTCTCCAAGGATAACTCTTGAGTTAGGAGATTACAAATAAGCTCATCATAACTATAGAACTTTAAGTCATGAGCTTCTTCAATGGTAGTCTTCTTATTTTCCCATTCCTTGGTGAGACTCCGGAGCACCTTCTTTACTATCTCAACTTTAGAGATTTCCTTTTCGAGTCTCTTCATTTCATTCACTAGATTTATGTATCTAGTGTTCATGCTACTGATTGACTCTTTTGGCTCCATCTTGATGGTCTCAAGCTTTTGCTGCAGTAGATCAAGTTTGGCTTCTCTAACTTTATTGGTTCCTTTATAGGTCACTTCTAGTTTCTGCCAAATTTCTTGTGCTGTTTTACAACTAGATATTCTATTAAATTCTACTGCACTAAGAGCATAGTGAATCATATTAATAGAATTTGCATTTTCACACAATTTTTTATAATCATTCGCATCCCATAAACTTGAGGGCTTTCGGTAGTTATACCCTCTACTTCGTGAGTAGGCTCATATGGGCCATCTTTAATGGCCATCCATGCTAACATGCTTTGTGTTTGAGTGAAGTTCTCTATCCAGTTCTTTTCAAACGTGTAGTGTTCACCGGTGAAGAGTGGAGGATGGATAATAGACATACACTCTGGAAGGAGTTGTGAGTTTTGGAAACTCATTTTGATTCTTAGATCAAAATATTGACCTTTAGCTCGAGATTGTTAGATCTCTAGTTGTGAGTACTCGCTCTCATACCACTTATTGGTCCCTTCAAGGGTCTATATTAGGTCAAAGGGGGGTGAATGACCCTTTTTTGCAGAATTAATAGACTTTAAAAGGTCTTAGTGTAGTGTGTTTGATTATGTTCCCGATGTAATGGATCCAGATGATGTAAATATAAAATATAATGTAAATAAGTAAAGAGTAAGAAAATCAACTACAGATTTTTATCCTGGTTTGGCCCCGCTTACTCTAGTCCCCGGAGTTTCTGTCCTCCGAGCTGTTTAACTAGTGGATTGCTTTCCAACTGGTAGGAATCAAGCCTTACAATTTGTCTCTGGATGGTAACCCCTTCCGGATGTAGGATATACCACTAGAAGCACCAACTCCTAGCTAAGTCATCTTATCTTTAGCAGGATATGCCACTTAGATTTCTACCCAAAATCTAAGCTGAGTCCTACAGGGAGATACTACTCAAAGCACCAACTTTAAGCTATATCCCAATCTCACTACTGACCCAAGTAGGAGATCTTTTACACTTTGGTTTCTCGAAGGTTTTGGTTTTAGAGTTCCTCAAGTTTATAACTCACTTGGGAATACTTACAAACAGATTTGGAATTGTTTCCTGGAGGGATGTGTTTATTGATTGCTATAGCAAATTCTCTTGTTAATACTTTCTTGAATCAACCAGCACCTTCTCAACTTGTGAAGCTTCCCTTTTATAGGCTTGTCTCATAAATGTAACCGTCGTGGGTTGTTGAACTTGAATCAAATATTCACCACTGATCAGGTAATATGTGGTGCTTCCAGAACCATCGATCAATCTGTTAGACAAAGATTTTGACCCATTTGAATCCTTAGAATTAGGGATAAAAAGTTGCCAGCGATCGTTTTCCTTGTATTTTAATGATTCACCAACTTTTACGCTAGTAGTCCAGAGTATGTGTGCTACGTGCCTTTCTTATTGGTCTAGGTACAAAAGTTTGTTACCTTTTCTCTTTCCAGTGTCAGTCCTTTGTCCTTTTTTTGAAAAATTGCTAGCTGTCATTTTTGTCTTGCTTGTAGGGAAAGGATCTTTGACTTGGAGACCAAAAAGATGGAGGGAAAAGTTATTTTTGAAACTTTTCTCTTTGTCTTTATAATTGTGTCTTCTGGATGAATTTTAGTCTTCATATCCTGATGCTATTCAATCAGTTCTTCTGGATGTTGTTTTTGCGGTTTAAGGTTTATTTCTTTTCCAAACTTTAACTAAATGCTTCCATTTTGTGCTTAGGCTTGACTTGGATTTGATGCTTCCATTTGGATTTAGGGGATTGAATATTCTTATAAGCTTTTGTTTTCTTCAAACATATAAGTTTTTGTTTTCTTCAAACTTGATCTGGATAGTCTAGTTTTTCGGATCATTGTTTCCCAACAATAAATAAAAAAAGAGTCTTTGATTGAATAAAAAATGTCTTAAAGGTAGAGTTGTTCATATCTAAATACTAGAAAAAAAGAAAATTACATCATAGATTGTCATCCTCCATCGGCTGAGGGTCTTGATTGGTAGATCTGGTAGATTAGGCATCATCGGTAGCTCTCATCGGTATGTCGTCCCGGTCTAGACCCAAAACACTTTCTTGTTCCGCTGATGACTTGTTGCCTTCATTTGCTAGAGACCTTGCAATATTCTTGCTAGCTTTGGTGTTAGAATTGGCTTTAATACCGGTGTCGACTGAACTGGAGAAGACCCTGGCCAACATAATTTCTTCGGGGAGATTAAAATTGATTGCCCCTACCTCACCATCTGAGCTTAGAGATGGCTTCTCCTCAGTATAGGTTTTCCTATCTGGTTGTTCCATTTTTCCCTCTCTCACTAAGCGCCAAATGGTAATGCCTAGAGGTTTCCATTGATCGGTTGTGTGCCCTACCTGAACATGATAGCGATAAAAATTCCCCTTCCCTTCGGGTGTGGGAGAACGGTATTCGCGAAGAGGATCAAGCATGCCTTTCTCTCACAACTTGGCCAATAGGACACTAAGAGGGAGCTTCCATAGAGACACAAACGCTTTCTGACTAGATGTTCGAGCAGGTGCGGCTTGAATTATAGAGACATTCTCTTGAGTGATGCTTGAACCGTGGGTTCTTATCCTCAGCTGGGACAGGTATAGAACTGTTGTTCTTATTAAAGCAGAGTTTATCGCTACTTGGCTTGTTAGCTTTCTGATGCAGAATGAAGAAATAAAATAAATAAGGATGAGGTTGTGTTGCTCTGTTTGGTTGGATGCTCCAATTTGGATAATTCAAGTGTCTATTTTCGGTGGAGAAAGGCTTCTAAGAAGAACTTATGGTTACACCATGACCCCAATGCTGTTTTGGTCAAATTCAAACTCTAAGAGCTTAGAAATTTGGATTTATTGTAAAATCCGAGAATTATTAACATTTTCGTTATTTTATTTTATTTAGGAAGTTTAATTTTATTAGGATTCATTATTTTATTAGGTTTAGAATTTCTTGTTCTTTTAGGATTTAGAGTTTCTTGATTTCTTGTTCTTTTAGGATTAGGATAAATAGCCTATATAAAGGGCTATGACGTAAGAAATTGTTCAGTTTAAGTTCTTGTTTTCTCGATTATTCATCAAAAAGAAGAGTATTCTTATTAAAATTTTCTATAGTTCTTAAAGAGTATATAGGTTTTTTAGAAGGCCTAATTATCTTAGAGAGTATCTAAGATTGTTAGAAGAATTGACTTTCGGCGACTTGTGAGATCAAAGAAATTCAATTATTTATCTTGTGATTTATTTCCACTGCATTAGTTGGTATCAAAGCCTAATTTGCACTAAGGCATCGACAGAGGTATAGTGTTGTTATGACAGCCGAGGAAGAGGAATTGACCACCACACTATTTGCATCAGTGAGAGTCATATTTATCCTTTAAATTTCAAATTTTAGTTTGTATTTTATTTTTTTGGGTAGATTATCGAAAAGATAAAAAAAGTAAAAAAGAAAAGAAAAAAAAATCATTTGATATCAGAGATAGATTCGCAATATGACTCCGCAGATAAGGGGGCATAGTATTGCTAAGATAGCCAAGCAAGAGGATCTTTTTTGTCGAAGAATGAAAGCGACTTTTGATGATTTTGCCAAGGAGGTGAGGGATATACTTATCAAACAGTTTCGCAAGTTTGGAACTGAAGTATTGCGCGAATTGAGGAACGCACAAAAAGAGAAGAATTCAAATTCTTACTACAATAAAGTCAAAGTTAGGGAACATAATTATGATCAACAATTCTCCCAAGACAAGGTTAATGATTCTTCTATACCATCTATTGTAGATGAAATCCCTATTTTGTATGAATATGGTGATACAGGGGATAGCATTGATGATATTGAGGAATCAATTGTTGATTCGACGCCTATTATAGAGGTTGAAAAAGTAAACAAGGTTCCTATAATATTTTCAAACTTTAAAAATCAGCCAAATACTTTTCAAGTTCCAACTCCCAATTTGCAAGTTTCAAATAATATATATCCATTCATTTTTGCTGGCAATTCAATATTTTTAAATAATGATTTATCCAATAAATTTTTTGTTGTGGCTATCATTGAGAAGATAATGCCTCGGATGACGAAAATTCGAGGATAAATTTTATTCAATCTGGGGAGAATGATGCAGAATGAAGAAATAAAATGAACAAGGACGAGGTTGTGTTGTGCTTTTTCGCTGGATGCTCCGATTTGGACGATTGAGGTATCTATTTTGAGTGAAAACAAGCTTCTAAGAACTCATGGTTACACCATGAGTCCGATGCTGTTTTGGTTAAATTCAAACTCTAAGAGCTTTGAAATTTGGATTTATTGTAAAATCTGAGAATTATTAGCATTTTCGTATTTTATTTTATTTAGGACGTTTAATTTCATTAGGATTCATTATTTTATTAGGATTAGAATTTCTTGTTCTTTTAGGATTTAGAGTTTCTTGATTTCTTGTTCTTTTAGTTTCTTAATTTCTTGTTCTTTTAGGATTAGGATAAATAGCCTATGTAAAGGGCTATGATGTAAAGAATTGTTCAGTTTAAGTTCTTGTTTTCTCGATATTAAAATTTTCTAAAGTTCTTAAAGAGTATCTAGGTTTTTTAGAAGGTCTAATTATCTTAGAGAGTATCTAAGATTGTTAGAAGAATTGACTTCCGACGACTTGCGAGATCAAAGGAATTCAGTTATTTATCTTATGATTTCTTTCCGCTGCATCACTTTCTCTTTCTCTTTTTATTCATAGTGCTTTATCTTCTCGGCCTTCTCGAAAACCTTCGTATATGAGTCATAAGAATCTATTTCCATCCCTTTTCATAAGATTGGGATAGATCCATCAAGGAGCTTCAGGATCATCTCCTTTAAATCGAGCTTCTGGTTTAAAAGCACTTGGGTGGCCATCAACCAGTTAAATAGGAATTAAAAGTCTCTCCTTGTTTTTGCTTCGCTGCCTCGAGGTGTTGAATGGTGGTTTCCATGGTCAAATTAAAACCGTAGTGGGCGATTAGAGCCTTGAAAAGAAGTTTCCAATTGAGGACCACATCGGTAGGAAGAGTGTTGTACCATTTGAGAGCTGGCCCACCCAAAGTGCATGGGTATAACTTAGCTAGAACATTGTGACCGATCTTTTAAACATACATAATTCGCTCGTACATGACAATGTGGGACTTAGGGGGACCTTCACTAGTGTAGGCTTTCATCGTTGGCATAGACTAGTTCTTTCGGACCCAATCCTCATCTCTCTCATCTTCTTTCTTTTATTTTATGGCCAATAATTATGTCAAAAGTGCCTCCACTTCGGGTGTCATGCCTGGAGATTGCATGACGTGGCAATTGATGTCACGCCTAGAGAATGTGTGACCTGGTCGTTCAAAGAAGAAGTGGCGCCAAAGTAGAATGGCGGCGGTGGCGATGGAGTTCAAACACGAGGACGTGCTCACAAATTTTGAGCAAACGGATTCTATAGATAGGTGGTCCCCCTTGGAGTGACCATAAAATTAGGAGGAGTAAAAGACACAGGGGGTGTTAAAGGAAGGGTAAAACTACTTAAAGGTACGGTCATTTATGGAGTGAAACCCCCTAAAAAAGTGGGGAAAACTGAGGTATGAACAATTAGAAAAATGATAGAGGTGCTTGAGTGGTTGGCCCAGAATTATAAGTAGGGAAAGTGAAGACCGGAGGTGCATAGGAAGGAGGTGGTTGAGTAGAGCTCTGACCAAACTAGAATTGACTCAAATAGATGGACTGATTTGGGAAGACAGTCTAACTTGAAGATGGCATCTAAACCAATAAAATCTGAGCTGACCCACTCTGAACTGCCTATTCTGAATGACTTCTAACTATCCCTGAGCTTGAGCATTAGGCCCTGATGGCCTCTGAGTATTCCTTTTGTCTCTTAAAATAGAATGGACTTGCTCCTGGATAGAAGTATGGAACAAGTTCGATCTAAGGAATATGGCCATTGCACTAGCAATCTCGATGCCTAATTGCGACTGATTCTGATCAGTCAGAGGAGGAGGAAGAGGAAGAGTACCCTCAGAAGTAGTCCTGTCAATAGGTGGCAAACCATACATGGCGGACAGAGCAGATTCTAAAACTGAAACTAAAGTCACTGACCGGCGGACCAAGCAATGATCAAGTCAGAGCTAAAGAGGAGTGCGACGGCGAGGACATCTCCACCTAACTCTGAAATTGGAAGGGGATCAACTCAAATTGAACCATGGATGAAGTGAATGATTACATAATAATTTGAGTGATGAATGTTGCATATATATGGGTGGTTTAGAGAGGTAGGGAGCAGAAAAGCTTACGATGGAAAGCTTAACCCTAAAATATATAAGACGTGAGAACCCCTCGCTATGCCTAGTGAACTAGATATAGTGCCTAGGGGCCCAAACGATCTCAGACATTTTGTTAAATTCCCCCTTCAAGCGAGGGGAGAGTAGAGGCAAGCGAAAGAATAAAAGAAAAGTCAGCCACATGCGGCCTATGCATGAGCTACGTATGCATGAGCACGACATAAATAGCATGAAATAAGCAAACTTCTTCCAACCTTATGACTCCTGCACAACTCCGTTCAAAAGATCTAGGGCTTAACTCAAACGCAAACGAACGACAATTGAGTATGTGACCTAAATTTAAAACATTTGTGTTTTGGTGATTTCTAAGGGGGAATTGCTATGGCTTTATCTAATGCGATCATGGTCTCAAACTACTGGTATTGTATAACAATACTGTAGAAGGTTCTCGTTTACCTTGATTTTGCATAACTCAACCACTCCTCAAAGGAGTGCTATCGTGGGATTACGCGTTGGTTGAAACAAGTGATCCACCCACAAATATCCCTAATTCCTGGCGGGCATGAGGTATACAAGTGAGCTTCACTGGGTGAGATAATGATACCTTAACCTAGTATCTAACTACGCGATGGATTCAAAAGGTATAAGAAATAAAGCTTTGATTTAAAAAATGATTTCAGCATGTCATCAAAATCGTTTAACCAATTTTCGAAAATGAAAGCAAATTTTCAAATTTTAAGTTAAGAGGAGATCCCCAGCAGAGTCGCCACTGTGAGCGAGCGACCTTTTCCGTGCGACCTGCATGAGAGGCAGGACATGGGATAACAAACATTGTGAAGCGTGCTAAAAGATTGATCCTCATTTTAGAGGCATGATAAAAAATAGACTGATAAAAGTGATATTAAAGTTGAATTTTAGTCCAATTTAAATGTTAAAAGATACGAGACCCGAAATTCTGTATTTTAAGATAGAGTCGCCACCCAGTTTAGCTCTACCAGGAATTTGGGTACGATATTCCTACCGGGTGGTTAGACCATAACTTAAAATAGAGATTTCGAGTTCGGATGATGTTGCTTACTTTTCATTTATTAAATCAAACCATTTATATTTTAATAAAGGTGAATTTAGTTCTTATGCGATTTAAATCCTCCTAATTAGAGTTTTCGGTTAAAATAATCCATATATCATGTAGCGAATCATGCGATAAAGCGATAAATAAAGCAAATAAAATAATTATTACATGGCTTTACAAATTCCTGTACATTTTTCTAATGTCGAAATAAAATGAATAAATAACGAGAGACCGAAACCGGGCCTTAACCGAACTTACCAACACCGAACCAGTTTCGAAAATAATAAAACACACGAAAATAAACACAAATAACACACAAATAATCATGGGGAAGAAATAAAAATCAAACGAGGAGAAAAGCATCTTTTTTAGGATATTCGGGGATAAAACACATCTTTTTGAGCATCTAATAATTATCTAAAGAACCTAATAACTAATTAAATAAACTAAACCACCTTAAAATTAAATAAAATATTTATGGAATATGTTTGGATTTTTATTTAGGATAAAAAGATTTATTAAGAATTTATTTGGTGAAAAAGCCATTTTAAGCCATTAAATAGACATTTAACCAATTAAATAATTAATAAAATAATTCCAGTAGATTTAAAATTATTTTAATTAACTCCAGATTATTTATGATTTTTTGGAAATTTTTCGGGTGAAAATTGGGGCAAAAAATGCAAGAACACGATAAAGCATGGCAAAAAACATAAAGCAGGGACCTTCTTGCATTTTTGCCAGTTTGACCGCTGTGGTTGCCATCTGACCGCTGCCATGGCAGCGGTCAGATGATCACCGGAGTGGTCAGACATGAAAAGCGTCAAACGGATAAAAATCGGCATTTTTACACCCGAAAACTGAATATTACCAAAATTTTAAGCCAATTCCCATAATATTTCTGTAGATTTGGACTTAAAATGACTAAATAACTTTGATTTTTCGACTTCGAGACAAAAAGGGACCCAAAAACACCGGAAAAGATGTTTGTAAATGTAACCGAAAGAAAAGGGGTAACCACCCAAAAAACAACCAAGATAGAACCAAAATAGTTAAATAAATAAATTAAGTAGATAAATGAACCCAAATTTGTTACCTCTAGGCCATAAATATGCTCTTTGAGACTCGAATCTACCCTTGATGAGATCTTTTTTATGATTTTGAAGATTTTGGTAGTGTTTTTGAGGAAAAGTCACTAAAAACTTATTTAATCAATTTTTAAGTTGTGATTTCTAACGGATTTTAGTTTAATTAAGAGATTAAATAAGATAAAGACCAAAGAGTGATTTGTAGAAATTCTTTAGCCTTTATTAAGCTTTCTCTCTCTAGTTCTTAAGTTTATCTCACTAAAAATTGAGTTTTTAATCTGATGAAAATTAGCCAAAAGTCATGAAAAAGATGATTTTAATGATTTATATAGACTCAATTAGGTGTAAATAACCTAATTAGTCCCTCAAATACTCAGATTTTATGATTAAAACAGGTAAAACAAAAAAGGGCGAAAAAGGGGCTTAACCGCGCTCCTGACACGGTTCAGGCGCGGTCAACTCACAAGGAGCGTGCCAAAGGGGGCCAACATGCCGCGCCCTCTGGCGCGTTCACCGCGCACCCTGGCGCCTTCAACGCTCAAGGAGAGCGGCAAAGGGGGCTGACACAAGGAAACGAAGCCCAAAACTTAAAAAGAGCATAACTTTCACCTCGGTTATCTGATTTAAGCGATTCTTAACATTTCGGAATTCTTGGAGAGTCTAGAATCTAGCCAAAATAATGGGACTTGCTGAAAATGATCAGGTTTAAGAGAAAATCATGAAATAAATTAATGTGTGCGAGAGAAAGATTACGGTTAATTTTTAAACACATTTTAATTATTTTTAAGTGGAGTCAAAGGTCCAAAATCATCAAATAGGTACTTGCCTAACGTGATTCGACTCTCAAAGAATAGAACAACTAGTCCGTAAAAGGTTAGAGCAAAAAGTCATTATCGTTCCACGGGACACCGAAAAGCCTTTGCTCACAGCTTCATGTAAACGGATCATGGACTGTTATTACGCACTTGTACACGTCTAATACATACTTACACATGTTACATATCTGTTATATACTTGCTACAAGTCTAATAAGAGTGTTTGATGAACATATAACAAAGTTGTAACAACATTGTATCAGATAATAATATTGTTGAAGTGTTCCTTTATATCTGTTACGCATCTAGTACATACCTACTACAAATCTGCTACAAATCTGTTACACATCTAGTACAAACCTACTACATACATGTTACATATATGTTATACAGTTGCTACAAATCTAATAAATGTGTAAAACAAAATGTCTGATGGATATATAATAGACATGTAACAATATTGTACTAGATAGAATTAAAAATGAAGTGTTTGGCAAAGTCTTCATGTCTTTTATCTGTTACAGGTCTACTACATACCTGTTACATGACTTCTTTTTTTGAACTAAAGGTAAAAAAAGATATGTGCACATGAACATGAACACTATATAATCAATTAGGATATTTGAAATCCCAAAAATGTATATCCAATCCATTTTGATCATTAAATAGAAGTTTCATATGTTATTTGAACTACCTATTATAAGTTTATTGCAAAGCTATTATATATCTGTTACAAGTCTGTTACAAACCTACTACATATATGAAACTCAGCAAGAACGTAGGAAAGTTTTGAAAAGCGTATGAAAGATTAGAGCGCGTATGAAGATTATTGAGAAAACAGATCATAGACTTTAGGTAATTGAGCTAAACTTAAGCCGAAATTATTTTGCTCAAACCAGACGAATCCAACAATTTCCCTAAAATTTTTACTTATTAAATGGCCCAAACTTTATTTCGCCTATAGGCCCCTAAAAGCCTAGGAACGGGACTACTCTTTAAACATGTCGCGGCGAATTTATTCCCCCCGAATAGTCAAATACTAAATGCTCACATCAATAAAGATAATCTCCCAATTATAAATATAAAAAAAATAACTAAAAGGGAAATTACCGAAAGATTTTCTGAACCAATAAAATCTTCATTAGCAACAAGAAATAATAAGATGCTTTAATTGAACGCACAAGCAGTCCATACAAATTTACGAACAAAAAATATAAAATTTACATCTGAATGAAAAATTCAATTACATTGTATTGGAGTTTGAATCAAATTTACAACAAAACAGAACACAAACATCCACGACAAAGAGGACAAGAAGTGCTTCTAGCGAGCCACTTGGCGATGCATTTGGCATGAAAAATATGAGCACAAGGCATAATTACTCCACAACATTTCTCAACTTTCTCGAAACATATACTGCAATCTTCATCTTCATAAGTCTTGATGTTCGTTATCTTTATATGAAAAGCCAGCATCTTGATGGACGCCAACTCCGAGTCATCAATTTTGAGCGTGTTGAGACGGTCCTCTATCTGCTTAATCAATGGCATATGGTGACGCCAATCAATCCCTAAACAGCTAAATTTTTCGGAGATAATCCTTCTGACTGTTTGGGGATTTCTATTCCAAAAATCAATCTCTGTACGAAAAGATTCTTCAGCAGTATCTCCTGCAAGTATAGCGCCGTCGGCCATCTTCACTCGGATATTGTAGTCGATGTAGACAAAAACGTGAGGGGAATTAGACGGGTCACTGGAATAATCAAACCCTAACTGATCAGGTCCAATTCTTGTGAATTCTAGAGAGAGACCCTCGATTGCCATGTTTAATGGATTCTAGCTAGAGAGATGATTTTTGGAAAGGAAGATGTCATATTTATACAATGAACGAATCGTAATGGTCAAGCTAACTATATTGGAAACCAAGTATATTAGTATACAGGAATATACATTATTACAATCTAATTAGATTCTCTTGATAATTATATGACATGCATATACCCGAATAGGAATGTAATTAATTTAAAATTTACCGACTTAGATTCTTTCCTAATAATAAGGGGGTGACCAAATCCCAACTAACTAAACTCGATAGCTTATCATAAATCAAACTAAAAAGGAAAAAAAAAAAACATGTATAGAACCAAATACAAATAGTTGGATTTCAGATCTTGAATTAGAAGAGAAAGGACATGAGCATATATAAATCCCAAGATTTACTTATTGGCTGTAAAATTTAGTTATATATTATTATTCTAAAACATGATGATACTGCAAGTCGGACTCGACACTAACTTAAATAAACGTGAAATTTATTTCAGTTCTATATAAACTTGAAATTAGAAAAATATATAAGAATTATTAAAACTAGATGCAATTAATAAAAATTAATAATATTTTCATTTTAAACTAAAAATAATATTATTGACCTTCAACGTTGATTTTTTAGGCTTTAAACATGTATATTTCTTCAAGTATTAAAAACCTTACAAATAAAACTGTAATAAATATTAAAATTATTAACAAGAAAGCCATCAAGTACAGTTCAAGTTTAATTTAACCCATACTTCTATCTACAAATCAAAACACAACAGCCGGCGATCAGTGGCCGAGCCAGCACCCGGACTTTAGGGGGCCAAAATTTCATACGGAGAGAGACATGTAGAGTTAAATCGATGACGATAGTGGTAGTTAATTTGTGCAAAAGAGCAGTATGAATAGCACTTTAGCATTTTTCGATGAAGAAACTAATATTTCGACTCAACAATAAACCTTTAGTTTTAGAATTAAGTTGGTTAATAAAAAATTGTGTTATAAAGTCTATGTATGTGTTGGTCCCTATGCGTACACTCAGTGAGTCAGAAGAGAGGTGAATGACTCGTTAGAATAAAGTAGGTAACTTTTTCGCGATTAAAACAAACTACGCTGAGTAGGTCAGCGGGCTGAGCTAAACCAGGAAAAACTTCAACTTAAAGTAAAGAACACATAAATTTTATACTGGTTCGGCAGCTTGTGCTTACATCCAGTCCCAAGAGAGTGTCTTGGCTTTGATCCACTAATCTCAACTCCTTTACCCTAGGCGGAGAAGCCTTTCATAAGAGTGTCCTAATTACAGAGAGTACCCTCCAAACTGTAATCACTCACCCGCTGTGTAGAATACTATCTTCTACCAGCAGCTCAATCAAAGTCTAAACAAGATCTAGATTCAACTTCTAAAACGTTGATCTAGTTACAATAATCTGATATATCAGTTCCAATGATCTATACTAATATCTCTTGTTGTAAAGAAGATTCTCACTGAGAAGGTGCTTCCTCGAGTGAACTTCTTTAAAGCTTGGAAATTGACAGAGTTTTTCTTCTTAGAAATTTAGGTGTATTCACCAAGTTCTAACATTTGCCTTCTTGCTCCTTTTATAGTTGAAATCAAGAATGTAGCCGTTGAACTTGTTTGGGCATCTTCTACAAATTGCCAGCTGAGCTATCCACTCGTTGCTTCTTTAAATCAATCCGTTAAGAGATAGAATCACACTGTTGTGAGACAGAGATCAATCCGTTAAGAGATAGATTGAAATTCGAGCTTTAATTTGAATTCTTTGTCGTTTGATGCCAGTCTTCCGGTAGAGAGATCTTGCGCTGACTTGCTACATGTCATCTTCCCATTCCTTCTGGTAATCTGACAACTTTGCAGAGTCGCGATACACTAGGTTGGTAAAATTGCAACATTTCTAAATTCGGCAATTACTTTCTGTAGCTTGATCTTTTAAGACTTTGGCATTTTCTTCATAAAGCGCTTGTCTTGTCAAGTCATTAATTCCTTTTGTGTTTCTTTCGTTAATGTCTGCAAAAGTAGAACTAAAAAGGAAAGATTCCATTTTTCTCTAAATGGAAAGGTCAGTGCCTTTGACTTTTAGAAAGTAACTCAACGAAAGTATATAGATGTAAGCACAGCTAAATATAATCTAAATATCAAGTGCTGGGGGAACAGTGCTTAGTCAGCGACTAAAGTACCTACTCAGCCCAAACCAACTTAGAGTAAAAACTAAATAGCTAAGTCAGCGGAGACTTGAAAACTAAATAACCATATATTATTTATTTTAACATCATTATTGATTTAATTATCCCAAACTGAACTTTTTTTTATGATCAAAAGTTAAGCACTACTGAATCATCCACTGAGTCAGCCTGTCCTTGTGCTAGGTTCAACAATCTCACCCATTTTGATCAATGGCCATTAATTGAGCGAGAAATTACATCAATTAGATATTTAGATCAGAGTTACCTCAAAAGAATGCTTGATATGGCATGGTTGAACATCTTCTTTTGCTAAGTATGAATGCTAACTCCCCCATAATCCTTGGCTCTTCTTAGGTCAGCATCCCTCAATACTTCTCATATTTTTTTGCAAGGTCAGCGACAAATATATAGCGGAAAATACAAGAAGTTAAGAAGTTCTTAACTTAGAGCAGAATAATTAATCTTTTTATATATGGATAACTGAGTACAAATCAATAAAAAGTTAACCTATACTAAGTTTACAATCAGCACCAAAGATTACAACAAATTCTATTCTAATTAAAGTTTATCAGGCAGAATTGGTCCTTTCAAGTTAGCAGCCTTTCTTTCATATGCCTCTTGATCCCACCTTGATTGTTTTTGCTTTGCGGGCATTATCTTTTCTCTTTCCTCTCGTGAGTCTCAAGATATTCTCTTTCAATGCGCTCTTGATCCTTGGACAGCTCATACAAAAACTAAACCACCCTTGCATCTCTCTCCTTCTCTTCTTGCTCACGCTTTTCATGATCCTTCTACACTATTGCCATTGAATCCAAAATGGGTTGAGCTTGATGATCAAACGAGCTCATAGAATCCTAAAAAATACTAAGATCGCCATAAATGGTAGTGGAAAAATTCTGAACCAGCGACTCATAAACCTTTTGGGAAATGAAGTCCTATTCTCAGAGGCATGACAAAAGTGCTACAAGTGCGCGAGACTAGGATTGGTAGACTTTAAACTGAGCATTCAAGCCTTCCTTGGAAATCTGAGTGAGACTAACCAAAGCCTTTGTTTGGTTGTTTTCATGCAGCACCCTTTTAAGAACAGGGGTACTTCGGATAAGAGATAAAATCTGCTTATGTACCTGATTAAGAGCTTTACAATCGTTGAATGCATCGGCATGAATAGAGTTGATTTAATCACGAATGTTACCAAGCTTCTGATGAAGAGATGGTTCTTGTTCACCTTTTGACATCACAATATCACTACTCAGAGCATTAGATATATTCAATTGTTTGAGGGCATATAAGATTCCTTTCTCAGAGGCCTTAACTCCCTCCAAAATGTATTCCTTCACGTTCCTTAGCTCAGTGGAGTTGCCTTGATTTTGCTTAGCAATGGTTATCAGCGCATCTAATGCATTAATCATAATGTCAAGCTTCGTGGTGTTAGAGTCATTCTCCTTGCTAAGAATACTGTATCCATTGAGCACAGCTTGAAGTCCTTGTAGAACTGGATTAAACTTATCAATCATAGAGTTGTTGAAGTCCCTTTCCTCATTAACAACCCTGTTATTAACTTCATAGATTTTTAGCATTCTCTCTTTCAGCTCAGCAACTTCCATCTTCAAGTAATCAGGCTTTCTATATGCAATGTTAAGAATAGGCAAAGTGTGTGATACTATTGCCTTTACAAGTGAAAAATGAGTAGGGACTGACTTGAAGGGGGCTTTCATCTTCTCCACTGCCTCTATAAACCCTTGCACTGGCTCACTAGCTTTTGCAAGTCTCCCCAACACTTCATCAGACAGCAAAGATTTAGCTATAGCAGCATTAATTCTTTCCTCTATTCTCAGTGTTGGATATCTATCTCTTCCTAATCTTCTTATATCTCCTAGTAGCACAGCTTAGGGGTTGAATTGGAGTCCAGGTTGATTTGGTTGAGGTGGTGGTTGTTTATTTGGAATCTCCTCAAAAGTGGGAGGACCTCTAATAACTGGTCCTTTTATTATCAATAGTTCACGTACAGGATATCCAACAGGTGAAAGAAGTGAAATGATGGTTAGGTAGGCTGTTTGGTCAGAGGTGGATGTGTTTGATTGGTCAGAGTTTGAAGTAGTTGGAGATTGAGTTTCAGGAGTGGCTAAGGGTTGCATAGAAATGGGTGTAGGTGAGAGGGGTGTTTCAATGGAAAGGTTTGGAAATAGAAATGGTTCTTCTTGTTTCTCCTCAGCCTTTTCTTCTTCAACACCTTCAATAATTTGCTCACTGAGCTGAGCTAGAAATGTTTGCTTAGCCAGTTGAGCTCCTTGCTTAACTACAACAACTTCTCTTCCTCCTTAACCTCCAGATCCCCCTTCTTCTTCATGAATCACCACCTTTATCTTTTTAAAGAGTCTTCTCCTCCTCCTCTCTCTCTTCTCATCTTTAGCTTCCTCAATAGACACATCAATAATATGCTGGTCTTCTTGTTCCACATTCACGTTAAACCTAACTGAGTTCACTTGATCAGCTCTTTCATCATCTCCATACTCTTCTTCACTCTCAATACCATCTAAGGCACCTATCATCTCTTCTACTACCTTTGGAATGGACTTTTCTGATAAGCTAGCAGTGGCCTTTTCATAAGCTTTCTCAACATCTGCTTTAGCTTGAGCAGCTAACTCCTTTGCTCTCCACCTAATTTCCTCTTCAAGATCCTCATGCTTCCTTTTCAATCTCTCTCCCTTAACTGTTGTTGCCTACTTATCCTCTTCCATATTTTGGACTACACCAGTCAACTTCTTAGTAACAAACTTCTTTCTTAGTTAACCTACTTTAGGCACATGCACTAATGTAGCTACCTGTCCTTCAGACTTCTTAGAGTTAATCCCTACATCATCAGCTTTCCTCTTTTTCAGCCTTTTTAAAAGGCATATCTTCTCTAAGTTTCTCCTTAGCTTTCTTCTATTCCTCCTTCTCCTTAGCAGTCAGCTCCCTAGGCTTCACATCTTTGGATCCCTTAGAAAATCTGGATCTCTTGGGAATAGGGATATCTATAAGATGGGAGCTGGCGGAGCTTGCTCTCTTTGCTTCCTTCCTGGAGTCTCTCCTGACCTCCTTCTTACTTTCCTTCTTCTCCTCATCTTTTCCTCCTTTATCAGCTCTCTACTTGGTTATTCTCTCCAACTCCATATCCACAATGGTTGCCAGAGTCTAATCTTCATCCTTGGGCTCAATAGGCTTCAACTTCATAGTAGCCTTAGGGTCATTTACTTTGACCTCTCCTTGCTTGAGCTTGATGTACTTGGTGGTCTTAGGCTTCTCCTCACAACATAAATTATGAAAATGGGCATTATTGAGTACTCTAGACTCAATAACATTATACACTATTGTGTTCCTCAAAGCCCACCCTTCCAAATCCAACTCATATGCCCTAAAAATCTTCATCACCAAGTGGCCATATACCATGTGTTTAGAAACCTTAAGGAACCTGTGTAGAATGGCCAAGGGCCAGCTGATACTCATGCCCTTCATAATGGCATAGAAAAACACCCTTTCAAATTTGGAAAAACTTTTAGTTGATCCAGTCTTTGGCAGTAGAACTTTTATCACCAACTCATGACCTTGCTTCCCCTTCTTAGTAAATATGGAGTCTGTTAGTTCTCTAGCCTTGTACTCAAACTGGGATATCTACATGCTCTTCATCCCTCATAGCTTGTATCCTCAAACCTTGTTGTCTCATTCCCAACAAATTCGCAATAATCTTGGGAGTCATATAGACCTTACTCCCCATCATCATTGTTACAAACATGTCCTCAAATCCTTCAACCATGTGAATGTCATGGAAGAACCTCTTTACTATCTGCTCGTAAAATCCACTTAGAAGCTCAAAGAACCCTCCAAAATGGTCCTAGCGCATCCATTTCCTGTTAAAACATTTTTAAAAAATACAGAAAACTAAATTAAAAGAGAAAATATAATTGATATTATGTCTACATTTTTATTAAATGATGTAAACTCTAGTAAATTTCATTGATGGAGAACACTAATTTATACATGATTAGGAATAACCTATTTCCAGTTTTGGTGTCACTAAAACAAGTCGTTAAAATTGAATCTGCCACTAATCTTATCTCAAACTAATTCAAACTAATTAAATCTAATTTAAAATAAATAATATCAAATAACAATGAAACATATATAATTGAAATGGCAGGTTTGGAGCACTTTTTCAACACTCCCCCTTTCTTCAAAGCTGCAAAAAAAAATTTGATTAAAATTTATGGAGCATTTCTCTCCATTTGTTGAAAAATTTCCTTTTCAAGGATCAACTTGTTGATGCTTCTCAACAATTTATAATTGTTGGAGCACCTCTCTCCATTTTGAGTGATCCAATTCTCACCACTCTTGTTGATGCACTTCTCACCAATATTCCATTATCTTTTGTTGGTGCACTTCTGACCAATTAAAAAGAAATTCCTCAAACTCTGTATCTGCAGAATTTTGCTCTTCCATCATTATCAATTGAGAAACGAATAGAAAAACACAATCACAGGCCCTTAAGATGATGGCTCTGAATAACACTATTGAAACATTTTAAAAAAATATAGAAAACTAAATTAAAAGAGAAAACATAATTGATATTATGTCTACATTTTCATTGAATGATGTAAACTCTGGTAAATTTCATTGATGGACAACACTAATTTATACATGATTGGGAATAACCTATTTCCAATTTTGGTGCCACTAAAACAAGTGGTTAAAATTGAATCTACCACTAATCTGATCTCAAACTAATTCGAACTAATAAATCTAATTTAAAATAAATAATATCAAATAACAATAAAACAAATATGATTGAAATGGCAGGTTTAGAGCATGTTTTCAACATTTCTGAATTGCTCATCACTTGATAAGCTTAGCATGTCTACAGTAATAGGATCTTCAACAATTGTTGCTTCTTTAGAGCATCGATATGTCGGAGAATAGGAAGTTCCTGGCGGAATAAAAAGATCTTCTCTCTCCTTAAAATTAAGTGCATTCTAGGCCAAGTGATCTTGTATTGTAACCTAGTATGTATCATCCTCACTTCTGACAAAGAGAGGTTCTTGTGCACTAGGATTAGAAGAACGTCGTGAAGTGCTCGCTTAGAGATTTAAGAATTTGAGAAGAAGACAGCAAAAGAAATTTGGTAAAGTAAAAATTTCCTTCCTTGCTTATCTTTCCTCAAATAGGAAAAGCTCTTCATGTAAGACCTACAAAGCTACATGTACGACTCACAAACAATGGGCATATTTGAACGATGAGCGGTTATCATAGAATAAATGATTATGTAAAACACAGAGTTTAAGCAGCTGAATATGGATCATTTTTAAACTTGCTACTGTTTCTATGAAGTTTAAATTTGAAAAGAAATCGCTGACAGTTTTAATGACGTGTCCAAAATTCAAGCGCGGAGAAGGAATACTTAACCTAATTTGAATGAGCTATAAGTGGAATATATGTCACCTCCCGAATAGGTCAGTGGGGAAATACTTCTTCAAATTGGATTGGACATTCCAATTAATTCTCTCAAGATGTTGAATTAGTCCTTTCCAATGAGCTTCATGAATATGACAGCTCGCTGTTCTTTAGTATGAGTATATGTAAGCTTGAATTCTCTTTTAGCACATGATCCCTTATGAAGTGATGTCTAATGTTGACATGCTTGATCCTGCTATGTTGAATTGAATTCTTGGATAGGTTAATTGCACTCTTGTTGTCACACATGACTTCAAGGCAATTAGATTTTATACCATAATCCCCTAATTACTGCTTAATCCATAGTAGTTGTGCTACATAACTTGCTGCAGCCATATACTTAGCCTCAGCTGTACTCAGTGCTACAGAAGTTTTTTTCTTGCTATACCATATTACTAGACAATGACCAAGGAAATGCATCCTCTAGTGGTGCTTTTTATTTAAAGTTTGTCTCTTCCATAGTCAGCATATGTGTATCCTCTCAGAGTGGATTCTGCATTACTTAGATACAATAAACCTGCATCAATAGATCCTAGCAAGTACCTGAGAATTCTCTTAACATCAGCTAAGTGAGATTCTCTGGGGTCAGCTTGATATCTTTCATAATAACATACAACATATTGAATGTCAGGTCTACTAGTAGTTAAGTAAAGTAGAGAACCAATAATACCTCTGTAGAGCTTACTCTGTACAGGTTTACCTTCCTTATCTTTACTTAGAATAGTATTAGTGGCCATGGTTATTAACATTGGCTTAGCTTTATCCATGTCAAACTTCTTGAGTACTTCCTTGTCATACTTTGCTTGGCTAATGAAGATCCCATCATTATCTTGCTTGATTTGCAAACCAAGAAAGAAATTAAGCTCTTTCATCATAGACATTTCAAATTCTCTCTTCATTGGTTGGCTGAACTCATTGCATAGGTTTTCATCAGTTGGTCAAAAAATAATGTCATCCACATAGATTTGGACTAGCAACACATCTTGATGCTTCCTCTTGATGAAAAGGGTTGTATTTGTCTTACTTCTGACATAACCTTTGTTCAGTAAAAAGTTAGTCAGTCTCTCATACCAAGCTCTTGGAGCTTGCTTCAATCCATAAAGTGCCTTCTTTAGTTTCAAGACATGGTCTGGATACTTTGGATCCTTAAAGCCTGGGGCTGTCTAACATAGACCTCTTCTTGAATAAAACCATTGAGAAATGCACACTTGACATCCATTTGAAACAACTTAAATTTCATATGAGATGCAAAAATCACATAGAATTCTTATGCCTTTTAGTCTTGCTACTGGTGCAAATGTTTCTCTATAGTGATTCCTTCTTGTTGATTGTAGCCTTGAGCAACTAGTCTTGCCTTATTTCTAACAACATTACCAGCTTCATCTAGCTTGTTCTTGAAAACCCATTTGGTGCCAATGATTGATTTGCCTATTGGTTTCTCCACCAAATCTCAAACTTCATTTCTTCTGAATTGGTCTAGCTCTTCTTGCATTGTAATCATCCAATTGTCATCAAACTTAACATCTTCAAATTTCTTGGGTTCAATCAATAAGACAAATGTTGAATGACTTATCTCAGTTGACCTCTGGTCCGCAGTAGATTTTACACACTATCAAAAATCTTCTCAACTGGGTGATCTGTCCTTGCTCTGACTTCTTTTAGTAGATCAGGATCAGCTCACTGAGCTGCTGTCATGGGTTGAGCATCATTATAATCACCAAATTTGATGGATTGGTCCAAGTAAACTTTATAATCTTCTTTTTCTGGAATTAGATTAGGTATAACAATGGGTTGACTGACTGATCCGCTGACTTGGTCTTATTCCTTTTCATCATCATTGGCTTCGCTACTTGCATTATTAGTTTCAACAAAATCTATATACATGGACTCCTCTAATGTGCCAGTTCTCTTGACATACACTCTATATACCCTACTGTGTATTGAGTAACCAAGAAAGATTCCTTCATCAACCTTGGGGTCAAATTTAGCCAATTGGTCTTTAGTATATAATATGAAGAATTTGCAACCAACTTGAGATGACCAACCATGGGCTTGCACCCCTTCCAAAGTTTATAAGGATTTCTGTTCAAAACTAGGCAAATTAAAACCATGTTTAGAATATAACAAGTTGTGTTAATAGCTTCTCCCCAGAAATACTTTGGTAGATTGTTATCACTCAATATAGAATGACTGATCTCCCTAATAGTGCGATTCTTTCTCTCAATAACCCAATTCTATTAAGGTGTATAAGGGGCAGAAAAATTGTGGCCAGTACCATGCTTAGAATAGAATTCCTTAAACTGTTTATTTTTTAATTCTCTTCCATGGTCACTATGGATCGTATTAATTTTAAGGTCTTTTTCACTTATGATACGAGTAGCCAACCTAGAGAATGATTCAAATATTTCATCTTTGCTCGCAAGCAAGACAATCAAAGTGAACCTAGTCAGATCATCTATAATCACAAGGGTTATTTCATTCCATCTAGACTTGTTGGCAAAAGTGGCCCAAACAAATCCATGTGTAGAAGATCAAGGGGATGAGAAGAAGATATATTAGCTATTTATTGAAAGGTCTTCCTAAATTATTTCCCAAGTTGGCATGCTAAGCAGAGTCTATCTTTTTCAAAGGCTAGATTAGGTAATCCATCAATAAGTTCATTTCTGGCTAATTTCGACAGATTGGTCATATTGATATGCCCTAACCTTTTGTGCCATAGCCATGAATTTTCCTCCTTATAAACTAATCAAATATCATTGGAGCTAAGGGATAAATCAATCATATAAATAGTATTAATTCTACGAGCATAAAGAATAGTTTGGTCAAAATTAATATCAATGACTGACCAGCCCGCTAAGTCAAAAATCGCTTTCCTGCCTTTGTCATATAGCTGAGCAATGCTTAGCAAGTTAAACTTTAGGCCTTTCACTAGAGACACATTTTCAATTGAAGGCTTGACTTCTACAGTGCCACTGCTAACAATTTTTCCTTTTTACTTGTCTCCATAACTGACACTTACATTCCTCTTTCGCTCCAATGTGATGAACTGCTTTTTATCACCTGTTATATGCCTCGAGCATCCACTATACGAATACCACATTCTTTTATCATCAATGGCTCTCAGGCTCATCTGTAAAATAGTTAAGTTTTCTTAGGTACCCTTTCCTTTTTCTAGCTGGGTCCTCCCTTGTTAGTGGTGGTCATCCTAGAATAGTCATACTTATCATAGTAACCATTTATGTGTCTATAGATAACTGTGGCATGTCTTGACTTTCCACAAAAATTATATATAGCCTTAGGATTGGGTCTGCTTATTTTACTCTTTTGAGAAACCTTCTCAGAGTGGTGAGTATGGTTATTATAAGTATTCCTATTTGGTTGGGAAGGGACCCAAACCTTTCTCAAAGCCGTTAATTCTGTAGCTAACTCATCCATTTTCTTGGTGAGCTTGTTGTTATATCCATCATGGTACTTAGCTTTTTCTATAAGGTATAAGTTGTCAAGTGAGGTAGAAGAATTAACCTCGTCTAAATCATCACACCTCCTCTGGAGTACTTTGATGTTCTTGGATGACTTCTTAGTCATATTAATAACATCATTAAGTACTGCAGCAAGTTTATCAGATGACAAAGGGGGTTCATAATTTACCTTAGTTCTTTTTCCTTTGTCACTACTTTAGTAATATGATTGATTAATAGCGGAAGTAGATGGTTGGTCAACTGACTCTGAGTTGGGTCGATCATCCTTTGTCATAAGACACATATTGGCTAAATCTTGTGCCTCTTCTTCTAATGAGGATGATGACTCTTATTCAGAATCACTCTAGGAAGCAGCAAGAGCCTTCTTATCTCTTTTCTTCTTAAATTTATCCTTCTTAGCTTTAGGAATGAAATCTTTGTTACCATGGATATGCCCTTTTTTACCACATTCAAAAAACTTGATATCTTTATTATGCTCCTTATTGTGCTCTTTGCATGGTATTTCATCTGTTTCCTTCTTGTGCTTGCTGGACTATCTAAATCTCTGAAAGTTTGTATCTTTTCTCAAGAACCTGTTAAAGTTCTTGGTCATCAGTGCTATCTCTTCCTTTTTATCCTTTGAATATTCTTCCTCAGAGGAATCATCATCAGCCTTAAGAATAATTGCTCTGCTAGAGCTTTCTCTTTCCTTGTGCTTGAACTTCTTGGACTCATCTTCATATTGCTTTAATGACATCTCATGAGTCAGCAAGTTTCCCATTAGCTCATCAAATTTGTAGGTCTTCAAATCATGAGCTTCTTCGATAGCACTCTTCTTTGCATCCCATTCTTGTGTCAAACTTCTCAGAATCTTCTTAATGGCTTCTTCTTTAGTGAAGTTCTTGCCAACTCTTTTTAGGTCATTGACAGTATTTATGAATTTGGTGTTCATGTTAGAAATGTCCTCCTTGGATTGCATATGAAACATCACATAATTCTTTATGAGAATGTTGATCTTGGACTCCTTGACCTTGTCAATTCCTTCATAAGTCACTTCCAACTTCTTCCAGATTTCTCAACTAGTTTCACACCCTGAAACACGATTGAACTCAGTTACATCAAGAGCACAGTGAAGATAGTTAATAGCAGCTACATTTTCCTTCAATCTGGCCAAGCCCTGATTTTCGTACTCATCAGAATACTTATCAACACAAACTCCATTCTTCATAATAGTAGGGATAAATGGCCCTTCAACAATAGCCATCCAAGCATATATACTTTTGAGACTGCATGAAATTCTTCATCCTATTCTTCTAATAGATATAATGCTCACCATTGAATATGGGAGGCCTGGTGATTGACGTGCCTTCAGCGAGAATGTAGGCTTGGGCCTTTCCACTAGATTCTCCTACTTTGTACGTCATGGTCTTTATCTCAATATTGTGAGATCTTTAGATTGAGAACCAGCTCTGATACCACTTGTTGATCCCTATGCGTATACTCAATGAGTTAAAGGGGGTGAATGACTCGCTAGAATAAAGTAGGTAACTTTTTCATGATTAAAACAAACTGTGTTGAGTAGGTCAGTGAGCTGAGCTAAACCAGGAAAAAATTTAACCTAAAGTAAAGAACACATATATTTTATACTAGTTCGGCAGCCTGTACTTACATCCAGTCCTAAGAGAATGTCTTGGCTTTAATCCACTAATCTCAACTCCTTTACCCTAGGTGGAGCCACCTTTCACAAAAGTGTCCCAATTATAAAGAGTACCCTCCAATCTATAATCACTCACCCGTTGTGTAGAATACCCTCTTCTACCAGTAACTGAATCAGAGTCTAAACAAGAGCTAGATTCAACTTATAAAAATGTTGATCTAGTTATAATAATCTAATATATCAGTTCTAATGATCTATACTAATCTCTCTTATTGTAAAGCAGATTCTCGCTGAGTAGGTGCTTTCTTGAATGAACTTCTTTAAAGCTTGGAAATTGACAAAGTTTTGCTTCTTAGAAATTCAGTTGTATTCACCAAGTTCTAATGTTTTCCTTCTTGCTCCTTTTATAGTTGAATCAAGAATGTAGTTGTTGAACTTGACTTGGCATCTTCTACAAATTGCCAGCTCAACTATCCACCCGTTGCTTCTTCAAATCAATCAGTAACAGATACAATCACACCGTTGTGAGATAGAGATCAATCTGTTAAGAGATAGATTGAAATTCGAGCTTCAATTTGAATTCTTTATCTTTTGATGCCAGTCTTCCGGAAGAAGATCTTGCGCTGACTTGCTACGAGTCATCTTCCCATTCCTTCTAGTAGTTTGACAACTTTGTAGAGTCGCGAGATACTAGGTTGGTAAACCTGCATCATTTCTAAATTTGGCAATTACTTTCTGCAGCTTGATCTTTGAAAGCTTTGGCATTTTTTCATGAAGTGCTTGTCTTGTCAAGGCATTAATTCCTTTTGTATTTCTTTCATTAATATCTACAAAAAGTAGAACTAAAAAGGAAAGATTCCATTTTTATCTAAATGGAAAGGTCAATGCCTTTGACTTTTAGAAAGTAACTCAGCGAAAGTATATAGATATAAACACAGCTGAAATATAATCTAAATATCGAGTGACGGGTGAACAGTGCTAGTCAGCGACTAAAGTATCTACTCAGCCCAAACCAACACAGAGTAAAAACTAAACTTGAAAACTCGTATATAACCATAGATTATTTATTTTAACACCATTATTGATTTAACTATCCCAAATTGAACTTAATTGTTATGATCAAAACTTGAGCAATGCTATATCATCCATTGAGTCAGCCTATCCTTGTGCTAGGTTCAACATTATGATTAGTCTTGACATCTAAGCAATTATTTATTAATCGACATTTTAGAAGAAATTTTATTAATTTTATTATGAATAAATAACTCAATATATTGGCAAAGGTCTTAGCCTATTAGTTGAACCTTGAAGTTGTGATCCTAGAGGTCACAAGTTCGAATCCACATATTATAAGCCCAATGAGGCAAACGTTTTTAAAAAAAATTACTAAAAATATGAAAGAAGAAATAAATAAAATAGAAATATAAATTTTTTTGAAAAAATAAAAATAAAGAATATATTTGAGAAGTTTTATTTATTGAAAAAAATATATAAGAATAATCAATGAAACAAGTAAAAGAATTAAAATAAATAAATAGAATGGAAGAAGAAAAAACAAGTACAAAAGAGTACAAAAGACAAAGGAAGAATTGATAAAAAAAATTATATTAAAAATGAAAGAATATATTTAAGAAGTTTTATTAATTAAGTAAGGATTATTTTGAAAATACCAAAAGAAATTGAAAGAAGTGACTTAGAATTGATGAAAATGATTTGGATTCTCTAAAGTTGTACATTTGAGTTAATTTTAACTTTATTGATTTTTAATGGTTTAGATTTGATTGCACCGTGGACCCCAGAAACCATTAAAATTAAATCTGAACCATTAAAATTCGATAAATAATTGAGATTGAGTGAAATGTACAATTTTAGAGAATTTAAACTTTAGATAATCCAAATTTCACTGAAAAATATAGAAAAATAGTTGACAGCTGTGGCAGTGGGATTTAAACCTGTGCGCCTAAGAGATGCAAACTCGCGCTTTAACCGCTGTAGCAAAATATAGATAGTGTAATTGATTATATTTAATGCAATATTTAATGTATACTACTATTTAATATACACTATATACCATATTTTCCGACAAACAGTGAGATACGTGTCCCATCATACCCCACCCTCCCGTTGCCCCTGTCGGCAATGATGCTTATATTATTTTATAATTAATTAAATATGTGCCATTATATAAGCTTATATTATTTTATAGTTAATAAAACATGTGCCATTTATCATAATTATGGTATTTTAAAACACGTAGCTTCATAAAAAAAAAGCCTTAATCATGACATACCATAAAAATTTTACCATGTGTGAAACAAATTATGGATGAAAAATTTGCGGCCTCATGGTTTATCTTTTTTCAAAGTGAAAAATTTGGGCTTCTCATTTAGTGGATAAAAATTATTCAAAGTTATAAGTGGGTAATTAACTATTAATTCTCCGCGGATTATTAATTATTACACTACACTCTCAATTACATAAGCGTAAACCTAACTAGCTCTTTGAATTGAACTTAATTAATCTTGAAAAACGATGTTAATTAAATAGCTATAAATTGATACACAAATAATCAAAATATATGTAAAATTGTAACTACAGACCATTAAAAACAAAGCATGACAATCTCAAATTTTGTTTATGCTATCTCATATGTTCTTACCCTTTCCACCCTAATTAGTTCTGGATATTCAGATTCTATTGAAGATAATTTCTTCCAATGTTTATCATCTACTACACTGAGTTCAGACATTCTATTTCTTAAAAACAGCTCTTCTTACTCACGTGTGTTACAATCTTCGGCTCGAAATTGAAGGTTCTTAACAACTACTACCCCAAAACCTTCCTTTATCGTGACACCAAAAAATTAATCGGATATCCAAGCAATCATTCTTTGTGCAAGAAAAAACGATATAGAGATAAGGACACGATGCGGAGGTCATGATTATGAGGGCCTCTCATATGTTTCATACCAAAGTTCGCGTTGGTTGACCTAGTCAATCTGAGGTCCAATGACATTGACTTGGAAAGCGAAACTGAGTGAGTCCAGGCTGGCACAACTCTAGGTGAATTGTATTATAACATGGCAAAGAAAACCAATGTCTATGCATTCAACGGCGGAACTTGTCCTACCGTTGGTGTTGGAGGACATATTAGTGGAGGTGGATTAGGAACCTTATCTCGAAAAAATGGTCTTGCCTGACGCAAGGTTGGTTGATGCTAATGGAAGAAATCGATGGCCGAAGATGTTTTTTGGGCGACACGAGGAGGTGGAGTGGCAAGTTTTGGCATCATTTTATCATGGAAACTAAGGCTAGTTTCGGTTCCTCCAAATGTAACCGTTTTTCGATTTTCTTATACATTGGAAGAAGGTGGTCGCAAGCTTCTTAGCAAATGGCAAAAAATCGCTCATACATTTCCGAAAGACCTTTATACTCGTTCGGTGGTAGACACTATCACTTCCAACTTGAAAACTTCAACTATTCGAGCTTCTTTCTATGGACTTTATTTAGGTGATCCTATAAGTCTAGTGTCCTTGATGCAATCTAATTTCCCCTAGCTGAGTTTGAAGCCTAAAAACATGGAAGAAATGAGTTGGATTCGGTCTGTTCTTTTCTTTGCTGATATATCACCAAACAACTCCTTGGATGTTTTACTCGATCGATAGCATCAATCGAATAGCTTCGACAAAGCAAAGTCAGATTACGTTAAAGAAGCAATTTCGGACATTGGATTGCAAGGGTTATACGAAAGACTTGTTCGAGTAGACACACAATATCTTGTATTCACAGGTTATGGAGGACGGATGAGTGAGATTCATGAATCCGATAAGCCATACCCGAATCGAAAAGAGACTTTATTCCAAATACAATATATGGTATCATGGGATCAGGAAGAGAAGAGCAACTATTACATAGAATGGATAAGGAACGTGTATTCTTATATGGAACCTTATCTCTCGAAATCGCCTAGAGAAGCATGCATAAACTATAGGGATCTCGATTTGGGAATAAACAACCCGAATGGAAACACAAGCTTCAAAGAAGCAAAATCTTGGGGTTTGAAATATTTCAAGACAAACTTTAAGAGGCTAGCACAGGTGAAGACTGCAATTGATCCTTCCAATTTTTTCAAGCATGAGTAAAGCATTCAATTGATGTTTTAATCCTCTTCTTTTATAGCATACAGTACACAATCTTAATTAATTTACCATAAGTATGTATCCATTTTAAAATGATCAATAAGTTCTGCTTAGCTACATGACGACTTTATTCGTCTACTGTGCTAATTATTCAAATTAATTCAATCCATGCACTATTTTATTTAATCGAATAAAAAAGGTTGATATTAGGTAGGCTTAAAATCACAAAAAGAATAAATGAACTTTATTAATCTAATATAAAGTAATGAACTTCAAAACGTGACAAAGAAACACATCCACTTCACATTTTACTAAAATAATGGTCAGAGTAAACGTTGACCACTCCTTTGAGCAAAACAGTTAAAAAATTATTACGATATTGCTTATTCTTTACTTTTGATACTCTTCTATTTTGTCACTATATTTGATTTTTTTACTAAAAGCTGGGACTAGTATCCTGGGCCCAAATATTATTAAAATTGAAAAGAAAAGCGCACAATAAAAAGGAAAAGAAAAAAGCAAGAAGCTTACAAGAAGTTTAAAACAAGAAAATGTTCACAATAAGCAAAATCATAAAATACAAAGCTTGAAAATGGGTGATAATCCTAAGATCTATCTGACTTCTCCTTCTCAACGGTAGCTATCACCGCGGACGGCAAACGGTTGAATTGGTTCCTTTCATTGATATGACTCCAGTGTTGTTGGCGCAAGTTGTTGCCACTGGTGGACCCGGGCGACATTCAAAACTTGTCGCCAACGGTGGATACAACTTTATCTGATCATTTTCCTCTTGTATTTACATCATCAAATATCAATGATGTTGGGTCCAAACCGTTTCGATCGATTAATTGTTGGTGGGATGATAGTAGATTTCCTTCTTTTGTCAGGGATTCTTGGGGTGATATTTGTGATTCAAGTGTTGATGGCACCTTGGTTGATAAACTTAGGCTTTTTCATAGAAGTATTTCAGCTTGGAATAAGCAATGTTTTGGTCACATCGGTAGGGACACTGATAATTTGGAGTCTCAAATCATTTCTCTGACTTCTGACTCTATTCCAAGGCCATTAAGTGAAGAACAACGTAGAGAGTTAGCTGATTTTCGTGCTCGTCTAGCAGAGAAACGGAAGCAGCTTGAGTTAATCAGGCACCAACAATCAAGAATTAAATGGACACTTTTGGGTGACAATAATACTACCTTTTTTCACAAGATTGCATCTTCTCGTTTCAGAAATAATCAAATTTTGCAGTTGGACTCGAGCTCTGGTCTAGTCTCAGATCCTGTGCAGATTAGAGAGTCGATGCAGTCATATTACAAATCTCTCTTCAAAGCCTGACCTATTATTACCTATAGCCTTGCTGCATTAAACTTCCCTATTGTTTCTACTGAGGATAACCAAGCTCTAACAGCTCCGTTTGCCGTAGAAGAAGTTAGGAAAGCTGTTTACTCTTGTGGTGAAAATAGAGCCCCTGGACCTGATGGCTTTAATTTTTTCTTTTATAGGAGAGGTTGGGATTTTATGAAATGTGAAATAATGAAGGTGTTCCAGGACTTTTATCAAAGCAATGCTCTACTTGCAGGTCTTAAAACATTATTCACAGTTCTTATTCAAAAAATTGTTGGAAGCTAGCCTTCACAATTTTAGACCAATCTCTCTGATTAATGGTATCTACAAGATGATCTCCAAGCTTCTTTTTGTTTGATTGAGAGCAATACTTCCGAGGTTGATTTCAGACTGTCAATTCACCTTCTTTAAAGACAGGAACATTCATGATTGCACTTTCTTGGCATATGAAATGGTGTACAGGATACGTGCTACTCAAAAGCCTACATTCATTTTAAACCTCGACTTTCATAAAGCTTTTGACAGCATTTCTTAGTCATATCTACATAATATATTGGTCTCCATGGGTTTTAAGGAGAAATGGACACAATTGCAGGATTAACTCTTGAACTTCTATTCTTATTAATGGAATCCCATTTAAACAGATTTATCTCCATAAGGGTGTTAAACAAGGGGATTCATTGTCTCCTTTTCTTTTTGTCTTGACAGTCGAAGGTTTGAAGAGGTTGATTGATCAAGCAATTAGCATGAATCTTATCTCAGGGTTTAGGCTTTCGGATGACTCTCCAAATCTTAACATTCTACAATTCGCCAATGATACTATTTGTTTCTTACTGGCTATCTGAGATACTCACCTTTGTTCATTTGTTTCGTTCTTTCGAATTAATTTTAGGATTGCGAATTAACTTTTCGAAGAGCTCCTTAATTGGTTTGGAAGTGGATAGTTCACTAACAGTTTGATGTGCCAATCTTTTAAATTGCAAGGTATCTTCTTTACCTATACAATATCTTGGCGTTCCTCTTTCCTACAATAAACTTTGTATAAGGGATTGGGATTCATTGATTAATAAAGTTGAACATAAACTTGCTAATTGGATGGGGTCTTGTTTGTCTTATGCTGGTAGGCTTGTTCTTGTAAAATCAGTGTTGTGTAGTATGCTAGTTTATTTCATGTCTCTATCCAAAATGCTAGTCTGTATTACTAATAAGTTGGAACGGTACATGAGAAATTTTTTCTAGAAAGGAAGTATTGAAGGCAGAGGCTTACATAAAGTTAGTAGCAATACTATTTGTCAGCCTTATAAGATGGGAGGTCTTAACATTTCTCATTTAAAAGTCAGGAATGCCAGTTTGCTTTTTAAATGGATTTGGAAGGCTTGTTGTTTCAACACACCATCCATTTGGCGTTGTTTCTGTGTAGATTTACTTGGAATTTCAGGTTGAAATTCTCTTGGTTCAGTTACATGTGCTTCACCAATTTGGGAAGGTATCATTGCTTGCTACAAGGACATTCATTTATAGTCTATTTTTTTAACAACATTTCTGTTGTGGTTGGCAATGGATCAAACACACTTTTTTGGAAAGATAATTGGGCAGCCCCTAGTGTTCTAAAATCACATTTTGAAAGTCTCTTTAATTTGGTGATTGATGAAGATATCACAGTTAAAGAGGCACGGATTCAATTTAGTAGTCGCTTTATGAGATCAGCTTGGTTTAGGAGGCTTTGAGGGTCAGAAAATGGTAACTTTTTGGTCATTCAACAATTGTTGTCCAACATGAATTTTCAGGAGACATCAGACCGTTTTTTATGGAGGAAACACAATTCTCTAGGCTAATCAGATGGAGATTTCATCAAACTTTACAACGATAATCTTTTCTTGAATCATCCAATTCCAAGAGACTTTCTTTTGTGTTGGAAGGCTCCTTGTATTCCAAAAATTAAATTCTTCACATGGGTGCTTTTACATGAGCGATTGCCAACTAAGTTCTTTTTGGCTCATTTGAGAATTTTATCATCTGATGTTGCTTCTTGCCCTCTATGTGAGTCAATTGAGACCCAAGATCATGTTCTCGCCCATTGTCAGTATAGTAGAACCATTTGGTATTCTCTTTTCAATTGGGTGGGTGTCTGTTTTGTAATTCCAAGGAAAGCTTCAGACTTTTATCATCAGTGGACTGGTCTGTTTTCGAGTAATAATGCTAAACATTTTGGTTCTTCACTTTGGATGATCTTGAGTTGGGAGATTTGGAAGCGTAGGAACAAAGCAGTTTTCGAGGACATTGTGTTACACGATGATTTTTTGTACAAGGGGATTAGCCTAGCTTTATTTTTCGCAAAGAGTTTTGTACATGATTTTCACTTTAGTTTCTCAGATGTAATTATGAACCCTTTGAGAGTTCTCTCTTTCTAAGTTCTTTGTCCTCTTCTCGGGGATCCTTTTAATTGATTTGAGGTTAGTTATCTTGGAGTTATGATAAGGGTGCCAACCTAGTTGGGATGCTTATCTTCTTCTATGGCTTCTAACACTTATTATTTATCAAAAAAAAACTTGTTCTCGGCAGATCCACCCCTCCTTTGCTTTGAAAATTTACATGAATATAAATAATAAATATGACAGTTTCATTACAATATTTTCTAATATATACATAACATATGACATCTGATATTTATCTAGTAGATCACGATTAAATATCTAGTTATTATCTAGTATGTCTAAATTTTGACAGTTTTTTATGGATCCAATGACACCCAATATATATATATATATATATATATATATATATATATATATATATATATATATATATATATAATAGATGTGCATATGACAATTTTATAACAATATTTACTAGATAACTACTAGACAATTACTAGACCAGTACTAGATATTTACCAGATAAATACCAGACTGTATTCATGTATTTATTTTCTCTTTTTTTTGTTAATTTGTAAATTGTTTATGGTAGTACTGTAGATATGTAATTAGTTTCACTCAATGGTCAATTTATAAATATTTTAGTGAGACACGTATATTTTTGACAATTTCCCTTGTTAAATCCTTCAATTTGCAATTGAGTGAGAAAAAGAGACCTCCCAAATAGATAAGGAATTTCTAAAATTTCCAACACAAGACTCAATCAGTCTATACAAAATTTACAAACATTAAAAACTACATTATCGTATCAACCAATGAATTAACACCGATATCTTAAGAAATCTCTGAATTACATCACGAGCTCCAAAGAGGACACTTTTTTGTTTTATCAAGCCACTTTGTATTGCATTTAGCATGGAATACATAACAACACCATGATTATGGTCATACTCTGGGAAAAAGAAACAAAGAGGTGATAGAGGAAGGGAGGGCAAAATTGGGTTAGGGTTTCGCAAAGAAAAACTCCAATCTTGACCCTACAAACTATATTAGAATCAAAGATCTTTTTCGACTAGGTATTCATCGTATTCTTCTCCAAATCTTGCGACTAATCATGGTTCTTCTCTGCATCTTGGCTATACCGATTTCTTATGTAGGTATTTTGAATCCAACACTCTGATTTTTTGTATGCCTCTGTGACAAACAAAGGTGGATATAAATCGGTGTGAATCTCTCAACATATTTATGGGACGTGTTTAAAACTGTGTGCAAATTCATTAATTGGTAGATTGATTCTGAATAAGGGTGAAAAGCCATGAAAGTTTGAGGATTTGAAATCAGAGTTGTTGACGGTTTGGATTTTTTTTTAAGAATATATATATATATATATATATATATATATATATAGTTAAGTACCTTTTTCAGTACAGAAAATGTCTTCAGAAAATGTAGCGAAAGAATATGATCGAGAACTACGTATTACTAGTCAGGGATCGAACTACATCCTATGAGAGAACGTTACACGAACCACAAACTAAAGCAAAACAGAGACAAACAGAAACTAAAAGAGAGAGAGGAAGAGCCGCTGCTCTTCTCTACTCTTCATTCTAATGTATGCACATATATACTAGTGGGCATCCAAAAACTAATTAACTGTGGTTGTTGGATGTCAACAATTGCCTGCCCTATCGGGCAAGTAATTATTAATTTTATTTTAATTATATTATATTTTAAACCCCTTAACTTTTATTCAGTTAACATGTACGGATACATATAGTCCACTTTAGATTACACCGATACAAATACGGGTGTAATGAGTCTAAAGCTAACATCGAAATACTGGTACGGGCGGATCGGATCTAAAATCCAATATCTCCCACTCATACATAACAGAACAGATCCATTACTTTTTGTCTCTTTCATACTCGCTATTATTCGTGCGACGAGCATACCTCGAGAGCTCTAATGCTATATACTCGTTGGAGATATATAGCAGCTCGATGAAAAGTACCGAAGCATTGTATGCCTTATCCTAGATTCCATATCGCATCCACTCTAATCCTTTGATCTCTATAATTTTCTATCATCACTGTTACGCACACATGCATAACTATCCGGGTTATGAAGTATAAAAACTTAAGATGTGAGAACATGGCAATCTTTACCTTTTACTACATTCCTTCCATCATAATCTAACTCGCTTGTCTAGTTGAGCTCATTCAAGGTCAAATCATACTTAATCTCTTCAGAGTCTCCTTCTAAAACAGCCATATTATGCTATACTTTTAGAATAAGTTAGGCTCCTGAGGATAGCAAGCTAACAAAACCATAGTTTCGGTGCGTGAGTCTCACATTAGGAAAAAGATGAGATCATTTCTTTTCCATCTCATGGTCGATAAGCACACATGGTATGAAATCATGTGTTATGGTGTCCTTTTCTTTCCATTTGAAAGAAGCGCATATCTCATTAACACCATACAAAAGCATCAGTTAGATGTGCCAAAACATCTAACTTTTTCGCTTACTTTATGAACTACTTTTGGCTATAAAGACAGAATAGAAGCATGTTACTTGTAACAAGTCCATTTGTAGATTACATATAATCTCTTACATACATGCCTTTTGCAAGTATGTGACTCTTGCACTTTTATGAAAACATTTTTCATATTTCAAGCAAGACGACATCCATTATTGAACAAGCTCTCATTTGTTCAAAAATAGTCTCATCCTTCACATCTGATATCTAATAACAGAACAAGGGTAAACACTAGTGTGAGTGAGCTATTTCTCTGTCTTACATGCATCTCAATAACATCAAATATTGATAAATAATATTTGCACTCGTGTATTGCGAAATTCAAACTCTATTGAATAATATGTTCTTAAACATATGACCTAGATCCGGTAGATCTAGCATATTCAACATAAACATCTTTCATGTTGAACCCTTTACGTGCTATATAGAAAAATGATACTTAATCTCTTACATGCTTTAACTTGTTAAGGAACCTCAATTTCGTAGCAAAAGCTATATTAGATTGACTGTCATTTTCCTTTCCAATTACAATTTGAGTATTTGTAGAAGTAATATAAATATGGTTCATTAATCTTCTGAATAAATTAGCTTCTAAATAAGAGTATCACATACACTCTAATTTACAATGGATAGGTCGGCATAAGTTTATTTCTTTTTACCTCATAATATGACACTATTTTCAATTAACAAGATAAAACTAAAATATGGATATTATTTTATCCATGTATCTAATCCAATCGCCTTTTGAGCATCCTTTTAATTACATATTATTGCAAACTGACAACACAAAAAATAGCCTACAACACCTTTAAGGTACTTCAGTATCCTTTTCACAGTTTTTAATGTGTTTTTCTTGGATTTGGCTGATATATGCTTATACTGCCAACTGCATTACAAATATCAGATTGTATACACATTATAGTGTATATTTGGGGCTTCACAAAGCTCTCATATAAGGAAAATTAATCATTCGTTCATTTTCTCATTTGTGTTGTGGGGCGCATGCAAGTGTTGTCCAATTTGACTTTTAGTCATATGGTTATACATATAGGCTTAAGATTTCTTATATTGAAAACTCAAGAACATTGTCGGTTTATGTCTCTTAAGACAAGGTTAACAACTTCACGGAGTAATCTCTTCGAATCTTAATTCTAAGATATAAGCCATTTCACTTAGAAATATCATTTCAAAATTTGATATGAATCAAACTTTGATCTAATTCACACATTCCATGTCATTTCCAGCTATCAGAACATCATTCACATGTAATGACATACTACCAAATCTGTTCAATCTTATTATAAAATCGAATATTTCTTGATCTTGCAAGACTATTTGAGGCAATAAATTGATCATTTCAACGTACAAACCTTTTGTTTGTGCCTTAGTTACAAATCTATAGGTCTTTCCTTGTAGATTTGTTTATCTTCTCACAATAGAGAAAAAAAGTCTAAACATCCACTTGATTTAGTTCCAGATCTTGACTTGTTATAATAGCATGGATAGTCTAATGGATTATTTATAGTACTTTTGCAATTAGGTGAACTTAATATCTATTGATATTGTCATCAACCTAATGCTTGAGAACCCTCTTGTTCTTCATAGCCTTTCTTCCCTATGACTAACCAACGAGTTCATAAACTCTATTGGATTTCATGGAAGCCATTGTTTTTTTTCATAGTTTTTATCCATTATTCTTATATGGGAATGGGAGAGTCTCTTTCTCTCATCATCTTTTTATGAACTGAATAATTAAAGCAAAATGGTTATGTCATCAATACATCAATCGACGATATTCAACTATTTTTCTACAGTTCCAAATTTTGATAAATATCTCATACATTTTGCAAAAATCTATATGCTCCTACTTGAACCATGTTCCATACTCCCACTGAAGTTTGGATCTATCAAGTTACCAAAAACAAAAAAAAATTGGTCAAGGCCTTGATCTCGATCCATTCGTAATGTTTTGAGGTTTTTGAGCATGTTCATGGACCTCAAAATTTCTCCCACACGAATGGAGAGATATGATCATCAATTTTAAAGACAACGGTATACTAAATAATGGTTCAACTCATCTAACTTAGTGAACTTATTCTCTAAGAAGACAACAATACTTGATCTGAATTTTGTCACTTTGTTTTTCTCCCATTGCGACACGTCCTTTTGACATGTTATGATAGTTTTAAAAAATGCACTTTTGCATCCTAAGTGTAGTAACTAATACTTGCTCAATGTATCATGGGTGAAAAAATTTATAACCTATCCTTGATTATGGTTACAAAAATTAGGTTTTTGACATGTCCACAACTCATAAGTAGTGGAAGTGACAAATTCACGAGGCACTTAGTTAAAACTTTATGTGGTTGTTAATAGGATATCTCCTTAGTGGGAGATAAATAAATCTGTTACAACCACCATTGATTTAACCACACTGAGAAGAGTCATATTCTTCTCTTAACAACACCGTTGTGTTGAGTGAAAGAAATTGAATACTTATGCTCAATTTCATTTTCATCGCATAAAGCTTGAATTTTATTATAATAAAATATATCTGACCACGGTCGATTCTCAAAGCTTTAATTTTAAACTAATTGATTCTCAACAAGGTTTATAAACTATTTGAAGCAGTACATAGCTCCAATCTTATGAGATATCAATTAATCAAGGCTATACATTATGCAATATATAATGAGGGTGATGAAATACAATAGGCCACGTACCTTTTTTTCCCTCACTTCCAATCAGATCACTATTAGATTAATTATAAAAGGAAATTATTTGCCTTTTGAATGATATTTACATATTTTCCTATAGATGACAAAAATAAATAATTATTTGAATTTATAATTAAACATTCTTTGACTTATTTGACTCATTCGAATTAAGTCAACAGAGTTTAATGTAACATGTCATTAAATTGTATTACTATTTCAATCACATATAGAAGTAGAATCAACAGAAAATATGTCTTTATTAATTCTTTTTGGAACAATATCCAAAAGAAAAAATTATTCAATCATTCAAAATATGGCCCAACACAACTTTGAACAGTTATTTTCAAAGTATAAGTTGAATCTTATATTCAACACAATTGTAAGAAAAACGAGATTCCTTAAAATCTCGAAAGAAATAGGATATCGTGTATAATCATTATACATCTAACTTTATAGACATAACAATACATCAATTCATGTGATTTCAACTCTTAAGTTGATTTCTACATAGAGACTTTTATCTATACAGGATTACTTGAAAAAATATAAAGGATCCTCTGTCCTCACTACATGACGATACTTGAGTCAACAATTCACAAATGAATTGTATTTTGTATGATATATTGAAGGTACAAATTTACTCACAGTTGAGTTAATTAGATATATCTTTGACATCAAATTCACAATCTTAATTAGAATTTAAAATATTTCACTTTTGAAATATGTATCTGTTCCATTCATTTCAAATGTCATTAGGCTTATAAGCCAACTCTTTGCTTTTTTTATTAATAAAAGCGCTAATGATTTTATTGATGGTTATTGAAACTATTTCCAATAAATACATGAAATGTCTCGTTATTGACATAATAATCAATATTATACTCTTACCCTCCAACTTATTTGGGTGGATTTTATTATCAAAATACTAATATTTTGATATTATTTATGCGCATCTTATATGCTTTTATAAAATTAGCAAAGAGTAAATAACATCAATAATTTTCCTTTTGTTAGCCCACATTGACCTCTGTCCAATTTATGCTAAACGTTTGTTCCCTCTTTGAACTATAGCCATGACTATGGTATAGGAGTCTAGAACATGTTACATTATAGCACATATAATCTTTTAATGCTCATTCTCTCAATTGTACTTGGGTCCCATTTTATTTATTTAATTAATTCAACCATAGTCGATATTAATTATATTGTATGAACTCATTCTTACAATTTCTTTGCATGAGCACGATGTTTGAATATGAACAATACACGAATATTCAACATATAACCAATAAATTATTAGCAAAAATTTTCATTAGAATTCAATTCGAAAAAGAGTCACATAGGCTCTAATCACCCTCTCTTTTCTAATGAAAAAGTTTGCTAAATTCATATATATGCATATTAAATATTAGTATTCTTATAACTTATTACAAGAATAAAAATTCATCAATACTGTCACTTACAGTATTTACTAAATATTAAGCTCATATAATAAATTGTACAATGATAAATTTTATGAATAAATATTAACAAATATTTATTACATAGATTTTGAACTCATTCAAAATTTTCATATGGTATAAAAAAATTAATAAATATTCTCAAATATTTATTTTTAAATTAAGAACTTGTTCTTAATAATTTAACAAATAGATATTTCAATTTCATATATATTAATACTTACATCTTAAGTACATACAATTTATTATACTCATATAATAAATTATAAAATTAATAAATATCCTCAAACATTTATTTTTAAGTAAGAACTTATTCTTAACTTTTTATCAGAGAAACTTATTCTCATGGTGTTATTAACTTGACAAAAATATGTTTATTTTAATTAAGAACTCATTCTTAATATCAATATAACACTCATGTTTGTGCTATAAATTTAATTGTTCCATAAAATTTGGTTATACACAATTTATCAATAAATATCATTACTAAGCATTATTTATTTCAATCTTAAATAAAATAAATATTGTATAAATTTAACTTTCAAATATGAGTATCCCTAATTTCTGGTCTACAACAAACCATAAGAAAAATCTTATGATTATTTAGGGTGCATGTTAATAAGGACCCAGCAATATTTGAAAGGTTCCAGTAATAATAATAAGTTCATTTATTAATAATAAAATTTATAGGAACTTTAATAGACGAGACATATCTAGTCCATTTTCTTTAATATTCAATAAATGTCCAAATAATCATAATTATTTTTTATCACAATAAAGAATAATATTTTGGTCCAGTTTTTATTTTCGCAACTCATTCACAAAAATAAACCTATTTAACGTACTTATACGTATTATTTATGATCAAAACATATTTCGATCAATCCGAAAATCGGAACAGTACTCATCCAACGAATTCAATTATTCTTAAAACATTTATAATTTTTTGGGAATTATTTATTGAACAGATATAAGTTTAAATAATTTTTACTTAATAAAAATATTAAGAGTTAATTTTCTGTCCATCAAAAAATTAAATAAAATTCACCAAAAAATTTGAAATATTCGAAAACTTAAAACTGCGAAAAACCGATGGCTGGACGTCGCCAGGAAACGACTTCACTCTCTGCCTCATTGGAGAGTGGGGTCCACTCGCCGGCCTCTGGACATTTTTCGCACAGCCGAGTTTCGGCTACCCCTAAGTTTTGGGGTACTACAAATTCGTTGGTGGTGTCCGTTTGTCCGTTTGATAACCGAAAGATGGAGTTTGACATACAAACTCCTAAACCTGAGTGTGGAATAAAAATAAAAAGTTATATATATAAATATATATATATAATAAAAAAACTCTTCAGGTTTATTTATACTAATTTTCACATAAAATCTATCCAAAATTTCTGATCTGGAGGCAAACTTGGTGGAAAGGCAATGCTTTTATAATAACTATTGCAGTAGCTCAAGAACTGGATCATATGCAACGCTTTATTATTCAAAATCTGTTGCAATAGATCTGGAGGCACCTGATAGATCCGGATGCACAAATTAGGCAATGCTTTATGTGAATAGAATCTATTGCATTAGATCTGGAGTCTTTTGATAGATCTGGATGCACAGCTTAGGCAATACTTTACTCAGAATAAGCAACACTTTCTGCTGAAATTGAAAATGATCTTCAGAAGCCGTGAATAACAATCTTAATACTTGGAACATCACTGAAACATCAAGAACAAATTTATAAGCGTTAGGATGAGTTGAGTCAAGTAGGAGACTCTGTCCTTAAAGGATACTGCGTAGTTCCTCCTAGGATTAAACAACTCCTTCAAGCTTGATTTGAGCTTGGGTACAGGAATCAGAATCGCTATACATATCCAGAAAAGAGGGAGAGAGAAAAGAGTAAAAATTAGATGTCTCTATATAAATGGAAAAACCCATCAACCATTTTATAGGTAATAAAATAGTTGTTATAAAATAATAAGTATGGTGTCTTAAAAATCATAACCGATGGGAGTTACAAATATTTAATCAAATATAGACGTTGGAGAATTAAACTCACTTAAAACTCACTTTTATGAAGGAAATAAAGTTTGTAACTTCTACCATAAACTATTTTGACCACAAGATATTTTCCTTAACAAAAAATATCACAAAATATTCTTTTGAAAGTAGCATAATATTCTCATTTTTCCAACAGTCCCCCGCAACTTTCAAAAGAAGATTTAATAAAAAGAATTTTCTGGATATCTCTGGTTTGACATATAATGCATGGAACTGGTGTCTTGTGGACTATGAACCAGAACTTGATGGATAAAATTTAACTTACGGAATATTTGGTGAAACATATAGTTTCTATGAACCTAATAAGCGCTATTGTAAGATAGGAATTTTACCGTATCGCACTATACCAAGTACATTTCTGTTCATCGCGATTTTGCGCGAATGACCCATACGCATGCCTAATCTTTCATGAGTGCTCTAGAGATATTGCCAATAGTATATCTCATAGAAGTGGTCCCACTTCACACTCACATAGGTGATATCATCAAGTGTATATTGCACTTTATACACCACTCATAAGAACTATAAAATCTCATTAAGATTCCTTTTGACTCAACCTCTCAAGATATGCAACATAACACTTTTCACACATCTAGGATTGGGAAAATATTTTTATAGTGCTAGCAGAACTAACGGAAGGCTTGTTACTACTCATATGAACCTATTCCGTGGGATCTCTGCTCATGTAGGTTGGGTTCCCACCCTTCATTAATTTCAAATTGGCTTTAGTCTCATCTTCTCTGAAGTATGAAAATAAATTTTTTCTTTTTCAAAAATTTATTTTCCAAAAATTAGTCAGATGATTTAATCAGAATCACTCTAGACTTAAATGGATAAAATTTCATCTCAATAATATGTCTCAAACGTATACATTTTATTTTTGCCATTATACGTCTTATATCTCAATAAATATTGTCATTTTGCAATAATAATGTATATACATTGAACGTGTTGACTTTATAAAGTAACACTTACTAAGAAGGTTTTTTCAACCACTTAGTCTCATTTTATTCCAACTCTCGAGCAACTAACTCTTAACAAAGCTTGCTTAGTTGGTTTTCATATTATTGTTCTACCGCCAAATGTGAGAACATAACCACTAATGAAATTATCTCCATATGAATTAAAAATTCACTCAATGTCATTGTTCACCTTAAGAACATTGGGAAATTCACTAATGAATTTCTTCTCATATGAATCAAAGATTCACTTAACATCATTGTTCCCCTCAAGAACAATGGGAAATTCATTATATAGAATACCATGTTTCATGGTTCCTCTTAAATATTTCATAAGCCCCAATATGGATTCTCAATTTTCAACATTTGGATTATGTGTATAATTACTCACATAGCATATGCTATGTCTCAATGTGTGAAACTCAGCAAGTACAAATGCATACTTAGAATTAGCCACTAGATCATCATTATCTTCCTTTTATTAAGTATGGAATCATAAGGGATACTCACATGATTTACATCATAAAACTCAAACTTCTCAAGAAGTTTCTCAACATAGTGTTCTTGTGTTAACAAGACACTCTCATTCATCCTTACGATTCCCATACTCAATATCACATTGGCTTCTCTTATGTTTTCATGACAAATATTGATAATAAGATTATCTTTATTCTATTGACAACATCAATACTCAGAATAAAGATAGTCATATTATCCACATATAATCACACATATATCATTAATCACTTTAGTATATACACATATATCCACCTCAAAAGATCAAACTTATCAACTCAATATTTAGGTGCTTGTCAATAAAACACACAACCACTTAATCACCTTAATTTCCATCCATGTCCACGCTCTACATACCCCTCAAGTTGCACCATATATAAAAAAACTTTATTTTGAAAGGCAATTGTAACACCCATGTGGTGAACTCAATTGTAAAAGAAGCTATAGCAAAAATATAAAAGAAACATATTTATCGGAGCACAAAACCAAAGATTTTCTTGTAGAAAATAAACACCACTTGTAACCAACGGATTTAGCTTCGGAGGATCACAAGCTAAAACACAAGTTCTATATTCCAAAGAATAGAAACAAACTCAAAATAAAAAGTTTCTTGCAAACACTTTGATTCGAAAGATGAAATAGTTTTGCCAACAATAAAAGTTCATCTTCAATCAAACACTTAAAAAAATTTTCACCAAAACTTTCTTTTCAAAGTTCTCTTGCCTTTCCTCAAAATCAATTTTCAAACTCAATTTGAAAAATAGATGCAACCGGGTCAGCATCTAGAAAAATACTTAAAAATGGAAACCTCTTTAGTCTTTTTTGAAAACATTCACAAAGAATTTGTGTTCTTTATCTTAAAGATGTTATTTCCAAGCACATCACTATGTTCAACATAACTTATGAACACACCAACATAAAGTTTGAATATATTTCTCTTTTCATAAATTCGATAAGAACCACCTTAATAAAACGCCCCCACACTTTTGAATATTTCAAATTAGGATGATAATCCTCTCATTTCTCATATAGTGTCTTATCGGTTTCTCATTTGAAATTCTATTTGCATAAAAATCTTAATAAATAGTTTCACCAACAAATATCTCAAGTATATATCTAACATATTAAATATGAAACTCATATATATACTTAATAATAACTCACAACATGTTCTCATGTGCCTCAAGTTTACTAGAAATTATAAATCATCAAATTTCAAGATAAACGCACTAAAATTATACTCATATAACCACACATGGTTACTAACACTTTTACAAACCCGAAATCTGCTTAGTTCCAAATTTCATGAGTCCACCTTAACTAAAATTTTGAACATGTAAACGATGTTATTTGACAATATTTTCTTCTACTCATAAAAACATATATGTCTTAAGTTTCCAACGCCACTAAAAACATATAAAATTGATTTGTACATCTCAAGTTATGTCATAAACAATTAGCTATGATAAAAGCTAAAATTCCAAAAAATCGAGATTATTATCTCAACTTCAACAAATTTTTCAAACTATTAAATGAAAGAATTTGAAAAATATCCTTACAAACATATCTTCAACTATGTTTTCGTGAAACCATAGAAACGAGAATCACTCAAAACGAAGTTGTAAATCTCATGAAAACTCATAAACAATCAAGAGTGTTCAAAATTGAAAAATTTTCAGCAAATATAAAACAAAAGTTTTATCATAAATTGTATATCAACAAAACTCCCATAACATGAAATCAAGATGTCTCAAAATAACTTGATTCAAAATATATTAAACCACATAAAACATATCAAAATCTCATTTTTTTTTTTTAAAAATTTGTTTGCCTCATATAGGCTTACAATAATAACAAAGAAAACTCTTACTGAGTGTGGACTCGAACCTGTGACCTCTAGGATCACAGCTTCAAGGCTCAACCACTAGACCAAGCCTTTGCCACATCAAAACCTCATTTATATCTCATCAAATAAAAATTTTGATTCAACAATTTTCACCCTTTCTAAAACTTGAAAGTTTTGAACTTATGAAATAAAATTACTAATATTTATAAACTTTTAACTACCACAATACACACCTCACAAATCAACCAAATTGTTAAATAAGAGCAAACATATAAATCATAATCTCAAAAATTATTCTATGGTTCATATAGCTCATTTCGACAACACACTATCTTTGGTTATTAAAACCTTGTAGGACTCAAAAGTTACATTCACTCCATTTTTGCCTAAAAGGCTCACTAAAACCGAGTCGGTTTAAATATTGGGAACAAGTAGCACCTCATTATGGGCTAAAGATGTGAGCTTGAGGAGAACCTTTATTCTCCACTTCTAACTTGGGTGTATATGACTAGGGAGCATTTTAATTTATTTGTACAAACGTGCCTCGTTACTCCATAGTCAATAACCCAATCATTTACATCAATCACCATGTTTACTTGTGAAAAGACTACAAAAATAATGTCATCTACATCAACTAGATTAGTTCTAAGTTGAGCAAGATTGTCATATTTCACAACTCTATTCCTCCATTTAGGAGCATGGTGACCACATATATAAAAGTTCCCTTAATTTTATTATTGAAGGTTTTATTACTTTTGAGCATATAACCATAGAGAAATTCATACCTTTTTCCTTAGTGAGGATGGGTCTCCACGATGTTTGCTTTTGAGACTATCTCCTTCCTTTTAGTTATTTCGATCTCCTTCCAATTGGCTTTCTTTAGCCCAATGACAACTTTTGGTTACGAGTACCCTCATAATTGTATTTAAAAATCAAAGATTTCCAAATCTCATTAACTTTAACTTTCAAAAAATAGCACTAATTTCAATTTTGTAATATCACAAAACGACATATTATATTGGAGTGATTAGTGGAGGAACGACTACTCTCATAGTCTCGAAGAATTGAGTCTCGTAAGAGACGCATAGTTTTCCATTACAGAATATCCTTTAAGATTGTTGGAAAATTTGCTCTTTACGCTTATTTCGGGAGTTGCTTTCGGACAAAGGCAACGCTTTTCTAAAAACTGTTACAGAAGCTCAAAAACTGGATCAGAGGCAACACTTTCAGATGTAAAACTGTTCCAGATGAAAACTGATCCGGAGGCAAACTTGGTGGATAGGCAACGCTTTTATAATAACTGTTGCAGTAGCTTAGGAACTGGATCATAGGCAACGCTTTGTTGTTCAGAATCTGTTGCAGTAGATCTGGAGGCATCTGATAGATCCGGATGCACAACTTAAATGCTTTCTGGGAATAAAATCTGTTGAAGTAGATCCGGAGACTTCTGATAGATCCGGATGCACAGCTTAGGCAACGTTTTACTCAGAAAAAGCAACACTTTCTGCTGAAATTGAAAATGATCTTCAGAAGCCGTGAATAACGATCTTAGTTACTTGGAATACTACTGAAACATCAAGAACAAATTTATAAGTGTTAGGATGAGTTGAGTCGAGTAGGAGACTCTGTCCTTAAAGGATACTTCATAGTTCCTCTGAAGATAAAACAACTCCTTCACGCTTGATTTGAGCTTGGGTACAGGAATCAGAAATGCTTTACATATCCAGAAAAGAGGGAGAGAGAAGAGAGTAAAAATTGGATGTCTCTATACAAATGGAAAAACCCACCAACCATTTTATGGGTAATAAAATAGTTGTTATAAAAAAATAAGTATATTGTCTTAAAAACTATAACCGACGGGAGTTACAAATATTTAATCAAATATAGTCGTTGGAGAATTAAACTCACTTAAAACTCACTTTTATGAAGGAAATAAAGTTTGTAACTTTCACCATAAACTATTTTGACCACAAGATATTTTTCTCAACAAAAAATATCACAAAATATTCTTTTGAAAGTAACATAATATTCTCATTTTTTCAACATAATCACAATTTTACCACCATTTTAGAGGTTTTTAAGCCATGTTATTATGAATATTGGAATTGGGGTATAGGTAAGCAATATATATTGGAATTAACAGCAACATGTATTATTTGAATTGAATTATAGATAACATGCTATTCTGGAATACATCCTCAATTTGTTAAAATATATACTTAAAAAAAAGGAGGCACAAATATCAGATTTACTGAACAATACGAATTTTATTAATAAAAAACAATTCAGCACAAGGCAGAATTGATCGATCATTGACTCCGACACAAGACTTTATCTATCAATGTCGTCTCTACAAAATTTGTGAACAAAAAACAATAAAATTAAATAACTAGCGAAGAAAATCCAATAAATTTCAATGAAGGTTGATTTTAAAAAAGAATTGTCTCACTGGGCTTACAATAATAACAAAGAAAAACATCACCACGCCCCACCTGTATGTGGGCTCTGTGATCTCCAGTGTCACAGCTTCAAGGCTCAACCACTTTTACCAAAGACATTGACTGAAATCATAGAATGAGAGAACATGATAGAGCGACAAAGAGGACAATTTTCGGTTTTATCGAGCCACTTGACAATGCAGTTGGCATGGAATACATGAGCACATGGCGTAATTACTCCACAACACTGTGCAATCTTCTGCAAACATACAGTGCAATCTTCATCTTTATCTTTATCTTTATTTTCATCTTCACTATTGTCTTTGGCCCACTCGAGATAAGAATAAATCTTGATGTGAACCACCGTAACCTGATACGCCAGCACCTTATTGGGCAGCAACTCTGATAACAATTTTCTTTTAAAATCTTTGTCAAACATGAAAGTCAATGTCTTATGGAGACGCGAATCAATCCCTAAGCAACCAAATTGTTGGCAAAGATCGTCGCTAAATGCGGCGGGATTGTTTTTCCAGAAATCAATGTTTGAAATGTAAGAAACCGGAGCAGGTTTGTTTTTATCGTCGGGCAGTAATAATTTTTCATCGGCAAGCTTGACTGGAGCCTCGTAGCAGATGGCAAAGAAAAGTTGACCGGAATGATCGCACTCTAACTGGGTCGGAATTTCTGTCCAATATAGAGTAAGACCCTCAGCATTCATGTTTACGAAATTTGGCAGATGAATATAAAATCAACCAATTGAGATTAATATATATATATATATAGAGAGTATTTTGTGTAAGTTTCCTGATACTGGAAGGAATCGGAATAGACTCTATATTGGAAACCTAAGTCCTTGTAGTAAAAGAATTATCTTATTCTCTATATTGGAAGGAATTAGTTAACATCAATATATTGGAATTTAAAAATTACATAAAATGCTATTCCGGAATTTTTTAATTTCTTCTCAATTAATTAAGATATCTATCCACTAAGTTTTGTCTCCTAATTAGGGGTGTCCAAATCCCAATTAAAGTTCATAGTTATCAAAATCGTACGATTCGCGATTTGAATCATACTATTCGGCTCGATTCACCCCTAAATAGATTAGAATCTATCGAAATAAGCTAGGAATCGATAAAGAATCGAGCGAATCATGGGTGAATCGTATGATTCAGTCGATTCATGCAATTCATGAACTGAAAGTTAAAAATATTTTATTTTTATATAATTTTATGAACGCGACTCAAATCTTACTATTCATGTTAAATATTTTATTTTTATATAGTTTTATGAACGTGATCCGAATCTTACGATTCGATTCCCGATTCACGATTCATAAAATTTAGATTTCGATTCTCGATTCAAATCTCAATTTGACAACTATGCCATAGCTTAATCGAAACAAACTAAGAAGGAAAAATATAGAGGTGAACAAGGGTTGAAGAGATCGGAGAATAAGGGTAGTCAAAGTTTTCATAAAAGGGTGAATTATAACATTTTTCATAGCTTAAAGATTTTCTATTAATTTGGGGAAATCTTTTTTGTTAACTTATTTATTAAGCAGATATGCAAAACCTAAAGAAAAACTCATGTTGTTAAAAAATTACTTATAAAATATTTTTGTTGGTTTATTGAAAAAGATCAAACTCAACCATTTATTAAATTTAAATTGTTGAGATTTAGTATATTGTTGACCAATATTTTAAAAAGCGCTAGGCGATAGTCAAGTGGCTGTGGATTTCAAAGCCGTAGGCAAGGTCTGGGCGGACTTGTATTTTTTTAATATTTATTAGTACATAAAATTATTAATTCAACTAAAAATTACATTATAATATAATAAAAAAAACTTAATTTAGACAGTATCTCTAGATTCCATAGTTGGACAGTTATAAAGCATATTGTTTATCTGTTTGAGACTCAAAACGACAATTTTATTATGTGAACGATGTCATGTACTTAGTTTTACGAACTAAGCTAATTTGTGTGGGTAAAAAATTTGAATAGTAATTATTATAAATATTGGTATAAAAAAATTGAGTTTAGGCGCCGCCTAAGTGAAAAAAATCGGCCTATGCAGCAATAAATCGGTCATGCGCCTGATAGCGCCATAGGAATGAAAAGGTTGGCGGCAAGCCTCAAAATAGCACATAGGTGGGGATTTTTAAAACAGTGTTGTCAATGTTTTAAAAAGCGCTAGGCATTAGTTAGGCGGTCGGGGCTTCCGAGGCCTAAGCGGGGCCTACGCAGAGCCTAAACGTATTTGTATTTTTTATTTTTTAATACTTAGTAGTACGTAAAAATATAAATTCAACTTAAAAATAAATTATAATATTAAAAATATATAATTTAGACAATATTTTAAAAATTGCTAAATGCTAGTCGAACAATAAGAGCCACCTTATTTATGGCATAAATCACATTGTTTCTCTACCTTTACCAACTCGGCCACCTTTTATGGGTAAAAAAGTCTATAATTATAATTATTACAAATATTAGTGTCATAAATTGATTTTAGGCGTTGTCTAGGAGAAAAAAATCGGAATAGGCGGTGTTTAGGTGACAATATATTGGTTCAGCTTCTGATAGAGTCCGAGGAATGAAAAGTCCAGCAGCAAGTCTCAAAATAGCGCCTAGATAAATTAGGTGAAGTTAAGCGGGGCGTAGGCGAAACTACGCAGAAATTTAAAAAAAAGTGTGTGGTGTTGACCCATGAACAATAAATTCAAATATTAATATAATTACAATTTTACCACTAACTTAATTTTAGAGATTCTTAACTATGATTATTGGAATTGATAACGCATATTTATTGGAATTAACAGCAACATGTAATATTGGAACTGAAAAAATTTTAGGGTTTTTCTATGGAATTAAGAGCCAATTTTTTATTATTCAATTATTCATTATATTTATATTCTAATATAATAAACAAATCCTTATTTCTTATCTGAGAAATGGCTCGCATTCTCATATTTTTTAAAATTAATTCATACTATGCTGCCAATTCCCCTGTTTCCATCTTTATTTCCTAAAGGTCCTACGCTGTTCAACAATCACTTTCAATGCATAGTTACACGGAACACGAACTCTCCCCTTGAAGTGCATTTCTCATATCAGCTCCCCGAGTCACCAGAAAGAGGGTGAAAGGCTCACTACTTCTTCATTATATAAAAAATGGAATTCGAATATTATTTAATAAAATTCCAATTCTAGGCTATATTCCATATATATAACTATTCTAATAATATTGAATATTATTTATTAATTTTTTTATTTGAATATTAATGAAAATAAGAAATAATAAATTAAAATTTCTTTTTCTTTTTGATTTATTATTTATTAATAAATTAATTACATTATTTATTTAGGGTATAATAAGGTGGATGTACTAATCCATTTATAGATAACATGGCATATAAGAGATTATAGGGGGAGGTAAGTCTCAAAAGAGCGGCAAATATCAACACCCTTATTGAAATATATACTTAAACAGGAGGCACAAATATCGATATAACAAAAACATAATCCCTAAACACGTCAGCACAACCACTAGGGTTTGGTCTAGTGGCCACCACCTTTTCGAGAATCCAAGTTGGGTGGCCACAATCAACTAAATCGGCTAAAATGTCACGTATTACTAAAAAAACAAGAAAGCACAAATATTAGATTTACCCGAAAAATAAGAATTTTATTAATAGAGAAAATCAAAACAAGGCAGAATTTATTATGAAATAATGACTCCACACAAGACTTAATCAATCAATCAATCCGTCTATACAAAATTTATGAACAAAAACAATAAAATTAAAAAACTACCGAAGAAAATCCCAATGAAGTTGGACTGACAACATAGAATCAGAGAACATCAAAGAGGATAGTTTTCAGTTTTATCGAGCCACTTTGTAATGCAGTTGGCGTGAAATACATTACCACGGGACGCAATTGCTCCACAACACTTGTCAATCTTCTACCAACATATACTGCAATCTTTATCTTTATCTTTATCTTCGTTTACCCATCTGAAACGCCAACACCTTATTGGACGGCAACTCTGGATTCAACAATCTCTTGAGATCTTTGTCTAATATGAAAGTCAATGTCTTATGGTGACGCGGATCAATCCCTAAGCAAACAAATTTTTGGCAATGATAGTTGCTAAATGTGTCGGGATTGTTTTTCGAGAAATCAATGTTTCAATTGTAAGAAACTCAAGAAGGTTTGCTGGTTTCGTTGGGTTTTAATTCTGTGTCATTGGCAAGCTTGACTCGAGCATCGTAGCAGATGGAGAAGAAAAGTTGACTGGAATGATCGCACTCTGACTGGGTTGGAATTTTCGTCCAATTTAGAGCAAGACCCTCAGCATTCATGTTTACGAAATTGGTAGATACAATCAAAAAATTAAGATGAATATATATAAAGAAAATTTGTTGTAAATTTCCTAGTACTGAAAGGAATCGGAAGTGCTCAAAATCCTTATAGTAAAAGGATTTCATCTTTATTTAAAAATAAAATTTGCGCGCTCACATTACATTAATATAAAGAAAAACCCCAACCAAGCCCTGGTGTGACTCTAACCCGAAAACTCTAGAGGCAGTCTTGGCCACTGGGCTAAAATATTCGCCAAAGAGGGTTATCTTAATTACTCTCATATTGGAAGTAATTAGCAGCAATAAAATGCTATTATATGGAATATTTAATTGTTCGTCAAATTAATGAAAATATATGTCTGCTAAAGTTTGTGGCAAATGTTTAGTCTAGTGGTTGAGCTCTGAAGCTGTGATTCTAGAGGTCACAGGTTCGAGTCCATACTCGGGCGGGGTGGGATAAGGTTTTTCTTTGTTATTATTGTAACCTCATATGAGGTAAATTTAAAAAAAAATGTCTGATAAACAATTCTCCATGGGGTGCCCAAATCCATGCTAAACTCCAGAGAAAAAATACTAAGGGGAGGGGAACAAGGGTTGAAGAGATTTGAGAATAAGGGTAGTCAAGTAATTACACAGCGGAATATCAACAAACAACGGAAACAAATATTTATAATCGAATAGTTGAAGAAATCGCAAAATCAATAACAGTCGACTCTTGGTAATACTCTCAGATTTCGTAAATTAATGCCAAGAGAAATTGAGAAAGTTTTCTAGAAATTCTTGTTACGGCGGAAATTACCAAGAAGGTTTTACACGCCCTTATATGACCTACGGTAGCTAGGGTTAAAAGCGCAAAAGAAAATAATAAGCACACAAACTTTAATAAATTGCAATTTGGTCCCTAAAATAGAAAACGTAATATTTAAAGCCTAAACGATGTTTTTTGGACGAAAAACGACGTAAATCATCGGACGGTGATATACAATTTTTGTTGGGCCGTTTTTTACGAGAATAGGGCCCGAAAGCACCGAAATCCCACAATGTCAAAATCATTTATTTGCCCGGTCCACGTTCTCCGTATAAACTAATGCTCTCTCATCTAGCAAGGGTTGCAGTTGTTTGAAATTTCCTATGGATATTTTGTTGCACGTGCGAGGGTAGAGCAGAAAGCCTGACCGATCGAGTTGGTAAATCTAACCCAATTTGGTAGGTGTGTCAAGTTCCGGAATAAGTAGATATATTCACATAAATGTTTGTTAGCAGAACATAAAACCTAAAAAGTAATTTAGTTTCCTAGATTTGAATTCTCTAAGCTTAATGTAAAATTTTAAACTTTAGTGAGCTCAAGTTCAGACCCACCTAGTGTAATAAAAAATTTAGTCATTCAAACCCAACCCACTGTAGTAGGCATCGACCGACCTACCCTAGGTCCCACCACTACCTAAACTACTGCACTTCCGGTGCCTAATAATAGAGCAGAAACAGTACTTTTTGTTACATTAGCTAAAAATATGGAAAATTATACAACGGATCGAGTCCTTTGATCCCTACTCCCTATAATAATGATATGTGTCCCAGAAATGAATAAAATAATGAAAAGTGATAGCATAAAGTCGTTTATGAGACACATGTCTTTCATACAGGGTGGAAGGACCAAAGGCTCTGATCCATTGTATACATTTGCAAAATACTAACATATACAAATATTAAGAATGGATCATATTGTGCCAAGCTTGATCCTGCTCTTTGTTTTGAATTGGATAGACTTGATGCTGTATATGATTCTGAAATGAAAGGCAATCATATAATTGTTGCAATCGATACTTTCTGCATTGTATTAACTCAATTAAATATCAATCTCTCTAATATCGGCCGAAACAAAATAACTCACCCAAAGGATAAACAACTCATCCAAATAAATTCAATGCAACGGTCCAAACAGGAAGCAGCTATATTTCTTCTATGATGCATTCATAAGTAGGGATTCAACGGCGGGTAGCTAAATCCCTATTCCGCACCCAATACTTTTCGGGTGCAGTTTTGGGAATCCTCATCTACCAATAAATTTTACAAAAATTTAGGTGTGTTATCATATTTATTAGAACTAAATCCTTTTAGTAAAAGGATTATTTTATAACTTAAGCAAAAAATTATTAGTTTCATTAAAACAACCAATAAATCAGCTGTTTGATTTGTTTTTTCAATGTGATCCAACGGACGTACTCTGGTTGACATTATAGACCGTAGGATGGACAACTGATGATCAGAATTAGGGCTTTATGGATATTTGCTTTTTGTAGAGATCAAATGTGCATATGAGATGGGCTCTTTCACATCCGACTTTTTCCACTCTTCAATTTCAGAAAAAATCTAGTTTGTTGGTAGAAATGTAATGTGCAAATAAATTTTTGGGAATTTGGTTAACTATTTTTAAAATAATTACAGTTTCACCATGTCATCTAAATATTTATCAATTGAAATTTCTTTACCTAGTTATCTATATAAATACGTTGTTTATAAGCTTCCTTCTTTGGCAGTAATTAGACCTGTTTGCGGGCCGGGGTACCCATTGGTTCCTTCTTTGGCAGTAACTAGACCTGTTCGCGGGTCGGGGTACCCATCGGGCCCGGCCCAAGCCCACTCAAATGGACCGGGCTTGGACACTTGCTTTATTACAAAGCCCGGCCCGAGCCCGAGCCCGAGCCCGAGCCCGCAAAAGCCTGAAGTTTTATGGGCCGGGCTTGGTTTTTATATAAATACCCAAGCCCGGCCCGAGCCCGACCCGAAGAATAAAAAATATATTTATTTTACATTTTTATATTATATTTAATAGTTTATATAGATTTTTATATTTTGACCTACTAAATTTTTAACTATATATAAATTATTTTTACTTAAAAAAGTAATTGTATGCAAAATTTAGACATTTTTTTATAAAATTTGTAATTTTTTTCAATTCAGTTTACAAAATATAAAAAGAAAAAATTATCCATGGGCCATGGGCCGGGCTTGGAATGAGTTAGTAGGCCCGGCCCAAGCCCGAAGTTATAAATCATGGGCTCAAGCCGGGCTTGGGTTAGTATTTTTTATAAAAAGCCCGACGGGCCCGCCCAGCCTCTCGATGAACAGGTCTAGCAGCAATTGCTCTTTTTGTTTTGTGATCTGCGATCGTTTTTTTTCTTTCGTTCTCACTATTCTGTGTTTGAGTTCTTCTTCTTCCTCCTCCTTTTGAATTCTTCTATTGATTGATTTGTATTCTTGCTATCTGTTATTATTTCTGTTTGCTTGAATCTTAAATTGAAGTTGTTTCATGTCTTTTGATTTTGTTTTTAGCTCATTCTCTTGATTTTGAGATTTGTAATTCATTATCTTGTCTCTAATGGAAGATATTACTACTTTGATTCATTATAATGAAAGTTGGACTCTTGCACATAATTTTCTTCATTCTATTGTCTCAATTGGGGGATTTGTAGTTCATTATGTATGTTTTTAACATTCTATCTATTAAAATTGAAGTGCATACTATGTGTTTGATAAAATGACAAGGTAGTTATTTTGTTAAAATGGCTAATTTAATTAGGCTGCTGGTGGAGCAAGCACTTTTGGTGTTAAAATATGTGTTTGTAATCCAAATTAAGGCTAAGATTGTTGTTGGTTAGTGATTTAAATTATAATCATGTTAGTTTTGAATCTGTTAGACATCTGATAGATATCCAATAGATATCTAATATATCTTAGTTTTGGCTGTTTTTTTATGAAATTTTTTTGTTGAAATTGAAGTGCATACTATGTATTTGAAAAAAGTGCTAAAGTAGTTGTTTTGTTATTAATGGCCAATTTGGTTAGGTTGTTGGTGGAGCAAGCAATTTCGGTGTTTAAAAGTGTGATTGTATTTCAAATTAAGGCTGAGACCTTTATTGGTCAATGACCTAAATTATAATCATGTTGGTTTGGAATCTGTTAGACATATGATAGATATCCAATAGATATCTTATAGATATCCAATAGATAGTTGTTATATATTAGTTTTGACGGTTATTCTATGGAGTTATTATGTTAGTTTGTGTTGCTGTTTCTTTTGACTAGATCTAGTGCTACTTTGGGTTTCAGGTGTGGGATTTTGCTCTAATTGTTGATCAAATTAGGAAGTTTTGATTGTTGGTCTTCATTTGTATATTCCAAGTTTAGTTCTAAATCTTCTGTTGATGAAGATTCTGCAGTAATCCTTGACAATTTGATGCAAGCCAGTAGCAGAAGATCACATAATATCGGTGTATATTTATTTGGAAATTTAGTAATTCAAGTCGTAGGCTATTGAACATCTATTGGACGTCTATTTGACATACATTGGACATCTACCAGATAGCTACCAGACTTATATTTACAAAAATCTAATTTAAAGTTGATGTTAGGCATATGTACAAGTATATTTTAAGTTCTTTATCTATTAAAAATCCATATATTGTTTTGAATCAATTTTCTACTATCATTACTAATTTCTATTGGATATCTATTGGATATGTTACAGTTCGGAAAAAAATTTGGAAGAGAAATAACACAGTGGGTGTCGTTTCGAAGATAAAAAAGAGACGAACAAAAAACTTTAAAGCGACATGTTAAAAAAATGAAAATAAAAAATTAAAAAATAATTAAAAAATAATGCATAGAGCGCATCATGTAATAGAGGTTGGAATTTTTTTCTATAGGTCATACTATTGTAATATCCCTTGTTTCTTCCATTATTCGTATTAGTCAAATGTTTGAGTCAAATATTTTTTGATCTTTTAGCTCATTTATGTAAAAGTCTCTAAATTTTTATGTAATTTAGCATTTTATAACACTGAAATATTTTTTAATGTCTAGTTTTTTTAAAAAAAATTGCTTTATATGGGCTTATAATAATAACAGAGGAAAACCATTATCCCACTCGCCCGAGTGTGGACTCGAACCTGCGACCTCTAGGATTACAGCTTCAAGACTCGACTACAAGAGGAAACCTTTGCCACATGTTTAGTTACAATACTAAAAAATGCTAGACTATATGTTATCACTTTAATATTTTAGATATACATATAAATAGTAAAATATGTAAGAATTTGAAAATAAATTATATATATGATAATTCATGTAAGTTATATAGAAGTTCCAGGTTCAAGTCACATTCAGGGAGGGTTGGAGACTTTTCTTCCGTTTAATATAGTCCCAAATGTAGCAAAATTTTAAAAAAAATTAAAAGAATCTTTTTTGGAGGTTTTTTTGAAAATGCAACAATTAGCATAATAAATTTAGTACAAAACGAGCATTATAATCATTATTTGTAAAAAAAACCTCAAAAAACAATTTATATGTCTAATAATACCTTTTTTTGGTATAATTTTTATTATACCATTTTATGTTTTGGGTGTAATAAAAATTATACTATATAAGATCAATTATACTAAAGCTAAAAAAACAAAACCATTACCAAATGCAAAATAAAATAGGTATAATATCAAAACCAAACAATATTAAAATCATTACAAACAATAAAATCATCAGGTATGATACATATTATACTAAATATAAAATACATATTATACTATAATACAAGAAAGTATAAAATCTATTATACTAATAAGAAGGTATTTTCTGGAACTAAAATTTAAAATTTTGTATTTTTTGGAAAAAAATATTGTTTAGAACATTTTTACAAAAAAAAATCTAAAAATCTTTCATTTGTTATAATTTCCCTTTTTAATATGCTAATATTAGGGATATTATCAAAAATATACATGTTTCACTAAAATATTTACAAAATTGATCATTAAGTCAAACTAATTACATATCTACAGTTCCACCATAAACAATTTACAAATTAACAAAAATAAGAGAAAATAATTACATAAATACGGTCTGGAATTTATCTGGTAAATATCCAATATTCGTCTAGTAATTGTTTACTAATTATCTAGTAAATATTATTATGAAATTATCATATGTACATCTATTATATACATATGTGTGTGTGTGCGCGCGCGTGCGTGCGTGCGTGCGTGCGTGCGTGTGTTGGGTGTCATTAAAAAACTGTCAAAATTATAGTAGATAATAACTAAATATCTAACAACGATCTACTAGATAAATACTAGATGTCATATGTTATGTATATTTTAGAAATTTATTTGACGTTATGATTTACTAGATAATTACTAGACGATTACTAGATATTTGCCAGATAAGTACTACACCGAATTTATGTAATTATTTTCCCCTATTTTTGTAAACTTATAAATTATTTATGATGTCACTAAATTATTTTAGTTTTTTGTGAGATTTTTGTAAGAATCCCCTAATATTATCCTTCGAATGCGTCGTAGGATTGGAGCCCATACTCCTCTATATTAGTAATTTGGGATAAAGATGTGGCCGCTAAACGAAAAAAAGTCACATATCGCCTAATTTGATATCCCTTTTCATTTTTTCATTTCTTCCATTCATTCTTTGATACGTGGTAATATATATTATTATTCTATTATTTTTAAAATTTACTTTCCTACTTTTCATCACATCTCTCCTATAAACTTGATACATGTCAAAAAAGAATAAAGAATATAAAATGAGACACCAAATTAGGGACATGTGATTTTTTTCCGCGGCTAAACAATTGCTTAGTTGTTATGTACGGTAAATTGTAGAGTATTTGTGTTGTGGAACCGTTGAAGCTTCATGTATTAGTAGAATTTCTAAAAATACTTCATTGTTGTGATTATTTTATATTTTGGTACAATTTTTTAATAAAGAAACTTTAATAAAATCAAATAAAATGTCACTGTTTATGGGATTTGACATTGGATATATATATGTGTGTGTTTTCTTAAGATTTTGTGGAGCTTTTTAAAGATTAAGACAACGAACAGAAAAGTCAAATGGTAATTACGCAGAATCTTTTTATTAATAATTATGTTGGAGAAATGGAATAGATTCCATTGACTTGTGAGAGAATTTTGATTAATAATTCTCAAAGTATACTTGTTCGCTGGCCCGGCTAGTTATTGGGTTCGGTGTGAATCCGTTCATATGAATCGAGGTTGCATATTAATTTTTTTACTAAGTTTGAATCACGCCGGAGCCCAATTATGCCTAGGGTTTTATGGGCCAGGCTTGGTATTAGTATAAATACCCAAGCCCGACCCAAGCGATGAAATAATTTTATTAACTATATTTTAGCTTGGCATTATGTTACTTCTGCCTACTGCTGATATCTTCTATTAATCCACCGTTGTTCTTGTCTTGCTTATTGAATGCAATGCTTAATTTAACACCAGTGCTATTTCTCTTGTGCTTTTGTTCATTTCATTAGTTTTCTTAGTGATTTTTTGTATTCCCAATATTAATGTTTCTATTTCCCATTTTTTCTTTTTCTTTTGATCTGATATCTTCGTTTTGTTTTTGTAAGAATTTTTTTTTTATTATGAACTGAGTTGAATAATTCATTAATACTTTTGATTTCAATTTTTAAAAGCTTTGTTTTCTTTAATTATAAATTCAATGTTTCCGAGTTTGTGTTAGCAAAATATATTTTAGAAATTAACTGGATTAGATAGAAATTATAATGTATTGTAAGCCCAACCCGATCCCATAATTATAATAGTATAAGCAAGATCGGGCTTGGATTGAGACTATTAATTAAAATTTGATAAGGCTCAACCCATCCAATAAACAGGTCTAGTCTCATGTGTACTCCAAAAATCCACTCCCTGAATTTATAACCAAAGATACCCTACATCATATTTCAATTACTATAATATTTGGGCGAGTTTAGTGTAAGAAAGTGATTGATAAAAAATAGTTGAAGAGAAGGGGATGTTTCCAACTTTCATGTGCAACCAAATAAGCAAGCAAAGGGAAAACAGCTTTGTACCCTTCAGTTGAATAAAATATGTACATTTTTTTCACTACAAATCTTCATTCATTAAGTAAATATTGGACTGGAATGGCATTCACTTCTAATAAGTTGAAATATGAACTAATCTATTGTTTTTCTTTTATAAGCATGTTGGTCCATGTGGGAATGTGATATTGGAGTAGGGGGGATTGACTCATTTTTCGAACGTGAATGTGAAATAATAAACTTTTTGTTCAAAAGATGTAGTTTAAAGTGTTGACTCAAGTTTATTGATAAATGTTTGTGTTTAATGTTTGTACTTTACTTACACTAAAAAAATGATTTTTAAGGACCAAAAACGGAGTACAATTTACTTATATTGTCTCAAATTGTAACTTTAAATTTACAGTCCCCAATTCAGTTATCTATTTGGATTAGAGGACAACTTCGTTTTAAATAAAATAATATCCAACTTGATATTTATTTTTAGAAAGAGTAGGAGACAGATTAGAATGAATTCCGAACTTCTCATTCTTTCTCTGCTTCTTTCCAATATGTGAAGTACAGTGGCCTTAGGTTGGTTTGTAATTGAATTAGGTCAGCCAATGTTCTAAATTCAAATCCTAGCTAACCTAACTGCCTCTTTCCTCCTCGCCGCCGCTTTCTCTCGATCCTCACTGGCCGTCGATCTCTCCTCCACTGCACCACTTTGACAGGTTTGATCTTGGAACTCGAAGTTTCTTTATATTAGTAATTGTTCCCTTCTTTTCGTTGTCCACTTCTACTTTCTGTATTTTCTTTCGATTTTCAGATTCGCCTTAGTTACATATTGGAAGCGTTTAACCTCTGTACTTGAGAATTTTTATTCCTGATAATTGAAATCGGCTCATAAATATTAATGTCTAAGAATAGATAATTCAGTTTTTTAAATCTCTTTAATTGGGGTTTTTAAGTCGTCTCCCTGTTTCAGTGGCAGCTGGCTTTCTTCGCAAGAATATCAAGATATTGTAAGCAACAAAAGGCAAATAAAATGCTGGAAAATACTACATTCTTTGCTCAGCGAATGATGTTCAATGAAGACCCCAATATATGCCTAAGAAGTTACAATCTTAGATGGGGAATAAAACCCTGAAACTGTTGAAAGGTCTCCTGTCTCCGAAGAAAAGATAGGAGTGGTATATGGTATATGTTCCACAACAAACATTCTTTTGTCAAGTTACAATTGTAGTAACATCTGCTTTATGGTTTTTCATATAAGAAAGATAATTTGGTTATTCCATATAGGTGATGGAGAAGCTAGCAGTTACTAGAACAAGCATACTGGTCGGTTTCTTTTTGTTTAGTTTGAAGGGCTAATGAAGTTGTCAAACAATCTGGTTTTAGTTAAATGTATTCATTTAGTCAACAAAATTAACAAAAATAAATAAAAATTTATAATAACCAATATGTTATCTGTATTAATAAAGCCATATAATACAAAGAGTAATTGTGAGTTGTGACACATTTATAAACTGTCCCCATAGTTTGTGCAAAGGCCGCTTTGGTTTTCTCAAATGATAATATTGTATAATATGAAGTACCGCATGGCTTTTTATTAAAAATTTTTATCATAAACCACTATTTTAGAAATCTCCGCCTAGATTAACCTAATCCTCGCCTAGTCGATATTTTGAAGCTTGTCATCTGATTTTTTATTTTTACGGTGCTATCAAACGCTTCGCCAACTTATTATCGTCCGGACACCGTCTAGTCCGATTTCTTTGCTTAGGTTCCGGCCGAAACTCAGATTTTTAAAATACCGATATTTATAATGTTTATAGTTTACTTGTGTTACCCAAAAAAGTAGATTGGCTTGTAAAACTGAAGTATATTAAAATGGACTCACAATAGAATTGTTGTTTTGAGTCTCAAATAAAAAAATAGTGTACTTTATGCCCCAAATAAGAAAGCCCCTCACTTAATAATTTTTAAAATATTATCATTTAATTAAATTTATACTTTTATATATTAATAAATATTAAAAAATAAAAAAAATACGAATTCACCCTGAGCTCATCTAAGTCTCGAAAGCCCCATGTTGTCCGACTATCGCTCATCGCTATTTAAACCTTGTTGAAAACTGTCTTATATTTTGTTTTATCTATGTGGTTAATAAATAATAATGTTGTTCATAATTCTGGTTAAAAAGTAATTAACAAAAGCAATGCAACTTTGCACTTGAAGCCCCAAATATTAATGGTTCTCAAATTTTCCAACAATAAAAAATTTTCACCGAACGACCAAAAAATATATTTGTTATGCATCATTATTTTGTTGCTAATCATTGGAATTAGTCGTTCGTTGTATGACAATAAAATTTTAGTTAAACTTTAAAAACATGTCATATGATTTAATTATTTTTTAAAAAGATGCTTACCCAAGATAGGTTAATTGAAAAAACAATAAACAATATGAACATTTATAAGGCTGATATTACAATCGAAAATATTGCAATATGATGATTGAACACTGAATTAGGAAAAGAAAAATTAAAAAGTATGTTTTTAGAACCAGAAAGTGTTCCACTAGTCAACTAGTTGTAGCTTCTTTGTTGTTATCTATCCTAACCATATCACACTAGTTTACACCATGCTTATACAGATGTTGTATTTTTGGCTTCATACAGTATCGGACAAATTGATACTCCCTCGGTTTTTTTAACTCATCGCTTTTGAGATAAATAAATTTTTTTTAATAAGTGTTATTTTCAAATTCTATTATAAATATTTGAACATCTTTCTCATTTTACCCTTATTTAATGCAACATTGGAAATCACAAAAGGTAATAAAGACCAATCATCTTTTCAAACAATTATTAGTGTTACGGGTATTTTATAACTTTTATTCTCTTAATCAATGTTTTAAAAAGCGCTAGCCGCTGGTCTGGCGGCCAGGGCTTCCAGCACCTGGCAGGGCCTGGGCAGTATCTAGGCGGATACGTGATTTTTTTTTTAATATTTATTAATGGATAAAAGTATAATTTCAACTAAAAATAAATTTTTAATGTAATAATATATTACAAAAATATAACTTAGCATATGACAACATAGGTCTTAATTGATTTTTACATAGAAATGCATTAACACTAAAATCAATTCTTGAAAACGCATGTCTTCACAAATTTTTGTATTTTATAGCGTCCTATTTCTCGGTTTGAGATTTAAAATGAGAATTATACTATGAGAATATTTTGAACTATAAGCATTGGTATCTTCAAAATTGCAAAAAAATCGTATTAGGCGGTGCCTAGGCCAAAAAAGTCCGACTAGGCGGCACCTAGGCGGCAATATATCAGTCTAGCGCCTGACAGCTCCCGAGGAATAAAAGTCAAGTGGCAAAACTCAAAATAGCGCCTAGACGGAGCTGGACATGGATTTTTAAAACAGTACTCTTAATTAATATTTTCTTAGTATTGATAAACTTATCAAAAGCGATAGTAAAAAAAAAAAGAAGAGAGTACTTTTTAGCTATCAACTTGTTAAAATGCTTAATTTTGACACTTGGCCTTGTAGTTTTGCTAAATATACACCTCAACGGTCACAAGTAATTAAGAAGCTTTCGGGGGTGCTGTTTTTATTCTAGCTCGGTCACTAAATGGATGGATCTCATATCTAATAGTTGTATCTATTATATATCTCATCAAATATAATATCAGAAACCAAATTGTCTTCGTCTATCAATGTAGTTTAGTGAGTAATGTAGGTTGAGTAAGTTGGAAGAGAATAAGGTTTAAATCCAATTAAATATATTTATTGGGAGGGGTGAGGAGCCTTAACTGTGAATAAGTCATGTATGATCATCAAAACATGTTTATTCTCCAAATGATGATATTGGCAATTTACAGTATGTGTCTTGAGATGTACGCTTAATGTATTAAACGTGAATATATGACATCACACAAATAAAAATAAAAAAGTCGGACACCAAATATGTAAAAGTTGAATATGTTAAATATCAAATAAGTAGAGATGACAATGGATTTTGCATCCATTCATATCCTTTCATCCATATCCATTTTGTGGGATTTAAATCCTTTTGTTTTCAAATCCATTGGATTGGATTTGGGTACAATAAAAACAGATTTGGATTTAGATAGGATATCCACTTGGACTTGAATTTGGTTTATCTATACAAAATCTAATTACTTTGTGTAATCTATTTTGGTCTATCTATACCACATTTGTTTTTCATAATTTTTTTTTGAGACTTTTCAATTTTTTACGAAACTGGTCCTTGAAACGTATTTTCACATTTTCGAGCCATTCCAATAATATTTTCTGAAAATTTCTTGCATTACGTTTATTTTCTTTACTTTCCGGATTTTCCATAAATTTTTGGGAGTTTTTGATTTTTTACGAAACTGGTCCCTGAAACGTATTTTTACATTTTCGAGCCCTTTGAAAAAAAATTTCTGAAAATTTCTTGCACCACATTTCTTTTCTCTATTTTTTGGATTTTCCATAATTTTTTGAGATTTTTTTAGTTTTTTACGAAATTGGTCCATGAAACGTATTTTCACATTTTCGAGCCATTCCAAAAACATTTTTTGAAAATTTCTTGCACCATATTTATTTTCTCTATTTTCCGGATTTTCCATAATTATTTGAGATTTTTTGATTTTTTTACTAAATCGGTCCCTGAAACGTATTTTCACATTTTTGGGCCACTCGAAAAACATTTTCTGAAAATTTCTTACACCACATTTATTTCTTTATTTTACAGATTTTCAATAATTTTTGGGGATTTTTTTTATTTTTTACGAAACTGGTCCCTGAAACGTATTTTCACATTTTCGAGCCATTCCGAAAATATTTTTGAAAATTTCTTGCATCACAATTATTTTCTTTATTTTCCGGATTTTCAACAATTTTTTGGGATTTTTCAATTTTTTTACGAAACTGGTCCCTGAAACGTATTTTCACATTTCCGAGCCATTCCAGAAACATTTTCTGAAAATTTCTTACACCACATTTATTTTCTTTATTTTACGGATTTACCATAATTTTTTGAGATTTTTCAATTTTTTATGAAACCGGTCCCTGAAACGTCATTTCACATTTTCGAGCTATTCTAGAAACATTTTTTGAAAATTTCTTGCACCACATTTATTTTCTTTATTTTTCGGATTTCCATAATTTTTTAGGAGTTTTAGATTTTTTACGAAACGGGGCCCTGGAACGTATTTTCACATTTTCGGTCTCTTCCAAAAACATTTTCTAAAAGTTTTTTGTACCACATTTATTTTCTGAATTTTCCATGATTTTTTGAGATTTTTCGATTTTTTACGAAACCGGGCCTGAGAACCTATTTTCACATTTGGGATAGAACTTGGGTATACCAGCACTGATTTTGTTTAAATAGAGATATTTAAACGTGGGCTGAAATTTATTATTGAATACAATAAAAATATTTAAACGTGAGCTACTTATGAATCATTTGGACAATACAACTCATTTGCATCATTTAAGCTAAAAATTTAAAATCCATTTATATTCCATATCCAAATCCATATCCTAAGATATAGATACGGATATAATGGATTGAATATGGATAAATTCATCTAAAATCCATTTTTAAGGGATAAATTCATATCCAAAACTGAGGTCGATCCAATTTATAAGCTTATTCACAAACCTTTAATTAAGCTTATTTACGAACTTTTCAACCAAATATTAATTTTTCCAAGCATAACTCATTTACAAACCAAGCATAAAAATCATGTTAGTATATAATTTATTTACAAGTCCAATCAATTTAAGTTGATTTCGTCGAATCAAACATTAAACTATTCCCGAGTGGCATAGTATTACAAAATTACATGTCATTGAGAGGATTAAATATAATTAATATATATGTTGAGGTAGTGGACCGGGCGACTTGAATTTTGATTGAGAGTCCTAAATATTGCAGACTAATCCCCGACATGAACGAAGGCGCTCCAAGCTTTCTTCTCCCTCTTCCCTTTACTTCCAATTCCGTCCATTTCTCTCCTCTTCTTCAAATTGAAACCCTAATTCGTATGCTAGAAAGCCATTACCCCAATTATTCACTTCGACTCCAATAATCACCATCCTGATTGGGGAAATCAAAGGGACAGGGGGTCTATGGAGAACCAGTATTCCCACAATGTATTTGAGAGACGCCCCATTTTCAAACCCAAGGCTCCTGCTGTTAAATGGGTCAAACTTTGGTAATTGTTCTTCTTTCGAATTGCATTTTAATGTTGATTTTGTGATTGTTGTTCGAAAGTCTGTGCAAAATTGAACTTGTAAAGAAGAAAGAAACCAACTTTAGGGGTGCTTTTGTGCTGGTTGTTGTTTTCAATGGGCCAAGTTGAAGTTCTGTGTTTTGTACTTTTCTGTATTTTGGAGGCATTATCCTTTTCTCGTTTTGTTGATTTTTTCCTTCATCTGTTTGTTTGGTTGCTGTGATGATTTAGGGAAGAAAATGCAGATAGAAAGCCCTAATGCTAATTTAGATTTTAGACTCTTTTAGAATCTGTAGAACAGCTGTAGGAGCTGTAAGAAAGAACTGGATAAACTGAAGAAGGGAGAAATCACTTCAGGTTAATTTGCCATTCATGAAGTTAATATCAATTTTAGAACTTGGGACATTTAGCTTTTAGTTTACTGAATTTGTAGTTAAACATTCAACAGTATGATTGAGGTTTGATGCGTCTATGAGTTTACTTTCGTCTCTTCTTTCATCAAGAATATGAATTTTGTGCATAAAACTGTAACCGAGCTTCAATGTTTGACATTATATTCCAACTTTTCGTTTTACCTTTGACTACCTTCTGCAAGGTGTGGATTGTAATTTAGTGCTTCCTTTCATAATTGTCTTCTTTGACTTAAGTCGTGCTTATATTCTATCAATGCTTTTTTCATAGGGTGCCTCAAGATGTTGCGGCTATTGGTGGGAAGTGTTTTCTTATGAAATGGATTACAGGTACGTTGTATTTATGACCCACCATTATTTCCTTTTTAAAAAATTAGATTTACTTGTCTGTTCAAGTTATGGTGCTTAATTTTCGAACACTCTGTGAGGTCATTAGATTCTATTATATTACATGCAAAGTTAAACAATAGATCATTATTGCCACTGGCATGTTATTTTCTAAATGCAGTCATATGACTCAACTCAACTGTATGAAGTGTTTCGAGATTTCAGTCATGTATTGAGTTATTTTACATTTAGAAATAGAACATGGAGAGACATACTCAGTGATATGCATCATTGTCAGATGCTTATGAATATTAATCGATGATCATTTGACTTCCAATTTACCTTTGTTATTTCTTAAGAGAGTTGAATTTTGAAGCAATAAGCTAAGCTTTGTGCGTTTTAGATGAATCAGCTTTATAAAGAAGATCAGAGGAGTGAACCTGAATCGTTAGTTTTAAATAAGTGATCAGAAAGGAAGAGAAAAAAGTGTAACATTAACAGCTTAATATAAACAATACAGAGAGAGGAAAACTGATATTTAGGAATTGGGATACATGAAAAACTTCGGATTACTACATCTTATAGAGGATCTAATTAGGAGCAAGAATGAATGACTAAACGTAGTCCATAACACAAGCCTCAACTACTTCGGTTTATTATTAAGGCCTGGTTGTGTGGAACCAAAAGTTGGTGTTTGGTGAACACGAGATACTTTTTGATGAAATCATAGATATATCACCTGCAAAATGTCGAAGCATCATGTAATCTGCTGAAAAGATATATACATCTTTTCCATTTTTTCGTTAGCTTTTAGTTTGGTCCTTCTGATACATTATTTCAGTGTTCCTCTAAACTGAGCTATGTAGGCTATCACTATGTATAAGTGGCTTCCTATTTTCTTTTTGCATTTTGAATTTATTTTAACGATTTAAATTAGGCCAAATACATCATTTGCCCCTTGAACTTGGCACGAAAAGCCGGATGTCACCCCGAACCTTTCAAAAGTTCCAACTAGCCCCTTGAACTTGGCAAAAGTGCACCAGTTTGCCCCCTCATTACTGCATGTCAACTTTTGATTGGAAAAAGAAAAATCAGAAAAAATGACATCTTTGAAAAGTCGAACCGACCCAGAAACTGACACGTGGCATTGAGGGGGCAAACTGGTGCACTTTTGCCAAGTTCAAGGGGCTAGTTGGAACTTTTGAAAGTTCAGGATGACATCCGGCTTTTCGTGCCAAGTTTAGTGGGGTCTCGATGCATTTGGCCTTTAAATTTTGTTTTGTTTCCATCAATTGAGTATCTGTTTGTCTTCTCTTGAATGTTGCATTTCATCTTAGACTTTACTTGGCCGAGATGAAGAAAATCACGAAATAAGCTGCATCCTGATTCCCGTAAAGAATAGTCTGTTTTCATTACATGAAGAAAATTTTCTACAATTGACAATAAATATTCCTTTTCCCATTCTTTCATTTAAATACGTCACTACATTAAACAATGTCATTTTGCATTTGATCTACTCTTGATTTGTTCCTCGGTTTGATGTAGTTTAAACCTCTAGAGCTAGTTTGAAGCATTTTAATGTTGAGGTTTTAAAATTTAATTTGATTCGGATCTTAATTGACTAGCTGCTTGTCTTGTCTTGATTGTTGCATTTCATTTGTATTGGATCTTACTTTTGTTTCTATATTATATAGAGAACCAATTAAAGGCATTGAAGGAGAAGGCAAAAGAACCATTAGCAGCCGAACCAGAACCAGAACCTACCACAGAGGTTCTTTTCCTATGCAGTTATGAAGGTTGCGGGAAAACCTTTATAGATGCTGGCGCCTTGAGAAAACATTCTCATATCCATGGCGAGAGGCAATACGTTTGTCACTATGAAGGCTGTGGGAAGGTATTCAGGCTGTTTAAAAGAGCCTTGAAAATGAAAAAGCTACTTCACAGTTTCAAATTTTTATTTTGCTATGATATTCTAGGTTTTTATTCTTGTTTTGCGTGCTAAATTTCTATACCTTTGTATTTCAGAAATTTTTGGATAGTTCAAAGTTGAAAAGACACTTCTTAATTCACACTGGGGAACGAGATTTTGTTTGTCCTCATGCAGGCTGTGGTAAGGTGATCATTCTGTTTTCCCTTGTGCTTCATTTTACGTTTTTTCATCATTTATCGCTTGCAACCGATAACGGGATTCGCTTAATGGCTTCTAAAAGTATAAACATGAACTTTTACCCCTTGTTTAGAATCAGCATTTTTGAAGGAATTCAATTCAATTGAATTCATTTTGTGGAGAATATTTGTAAATTTTCTACATAAATTGAATTGAATTCCTTCTGAAATTAGGGTTCCAAACACACCCTATGTAGCACGGAAACAGAAATGGATACGGAAACGGAAACAGAAACCGGGAAACGCCATTTCTAAAAAATATAGGCTTGGAAACTGTGGGGAAACGAATACGGATACGGAAACGGAAACGCTGAAACGGCATGTAACCGGAGTTTCTGTGCTTCATAGAACACACCATTAGTAGTTTTTACGAGTCTAAATTAAGTTATTGTGTTGGTTTTAGATTCTTCTTTTGCTGTTGGTTTTTTAGGCAGTAAAATTCCTTGATGCCCTCATTTTGATTGTAACTGCCTCAACATTTATTTGTCAATGACTTTTTTCGATCTTTTGTTGATGCAGTGTCAAAGTTGGAACTTTTAAATTCTGTATTTAGCATAATATATTGAAGCTGAATTTAGTTGCAGAAACTTGCTATTGCGTTTGGATGCCATTTTAAATTTAAATTTCGTTTTTCTTCTGAATTTGATTATTCTAACTTTCAGGCATTTTCCCTGGATTTCAATCTGAGATCCCATATGAAAACACATTCACAAGAAAACTACCATATTTGTCCATACTCCGATTGTGGTAAACGATACGCTCATGAATACAAGCTGAAAAATCACATTTCCGCTCACCACGAAAAGGTCAGTTTGTGTTCTTCATTACTAGTGTTTCCGATTTTCGACAACTCGGTATTTTTTCGGTTAAATGTTGTAATCTAATGTCCAATGCTACAGCATTCTACTTTTGAGGTACCGGTCAAATTCACAACCCCTCCCGAGAAAACCCCCAAAGTCACTAAGCCAACACCACCAACATACGGCTTGGCTTCATCGGACCGTCCATACGCTTGCCCTTACGATGGCTGTATGAAAGCCTACATACACGAGTACAAGCTTAAACTCCATCTTAGAAAAGAGCATCCCGGTCATATGCCCTATGAAAATCCCAAACACGTGTCGCCTAATCTAGACAACGACATGGACGAGGCTAGCGATCACGATGCTTACACCGAGAAGTGTAGCATAAGCCAGAAAAAAAGCCGAGCGAAACCAAGCTTGAAGATGCCTCCTTTGAAATTGAGTCAAAGGAAAGGCTGGCCCGATTTGTATGTGGTGAAAAAAGCTTGGCCGGTTAGGGAAGACGAAGACGATAGTGAGGAAACCGAGGAGGAAGATCGAGATAATGGGGATAATGGATTGAGATTTGGGGAAAATAGGGATGTGGATGATGATGAAGAAACCGAGTACGAGGATTGATTATCAATGCAACAAAAAGACGTTTTTACCCTCCCCTTGACCCTTTTTGGTTGAGTTTGATGTACTTGTAAACCCTGATTTCCATTTCTTAGCGTAAATTGAGCTTAGCGTATGATATTGTTTCTCATGTTCTCCCTATTCCATTAGATACCTAGACGATTGGAAATCTTGCTAGTGTTACAACAGTAAGAAAATATTACCGATTATCCAACTAAAATTCAACATTAGATTGTCTATTTTATAGGTTGGGCCGATAAATATTTAAATCATTTGCAATACTTTTAACTTAAAATCAAGAATCATGAAAAATTTCAGTAATCCAAGATATATAACACATTCAAAACAAAAATGAAAGTTATAGGACCAGTGCATGGTGGAAGAACTCCATAGTTGCTTTGAAGCCATATTTGGACATGGCTTGAACCGAAAAATTATCAGTTTTGAAATAGGTTTTCAACATTTCAATTTAGGATTCAAACAATAGCTAGTTGGCTCTTCTATTGCGTACAAGAAAACAAAAAACAAGAATGTAAATAAAGCCAATAAAACCAGCCATAGCTCGTGTTGTGTGTTTCTCGTGATGAAGCCAATACATAGCCTTTTCCATTATCTACCAACTTGATCCGACAGAATTCATGAATTCTATCACCTCCTCTCCATCACGACAACCTTTCGCTCGACCACTCATTTGGTGTCCGAGATAGTTTTCCTACACCACTCATGTCAAATTTCAGCATAATTAGCCCGTAACTTAAATTAAATGCTGATCTTCATCATCCATTTGAGTTCTAAAGATTCTCACTGTATAATAGAGGAAAACATAGTTTACAACAGATCAATATCAATGAACTCTCAATGTCTATCATCCATTTCTTTTGTAAGCATTCAAATCTTAAAAATCAGTTAACCAAATACAGGATATGAAAGAAGAGATTACCAAGTAGTAGCAAATCGGTAGTTGAAGGAAGAGATTATGAGTTATGTATTTGTGGAGTTAGGCGGCCACAGTTGTAAATGAGATATATATAGTGGGGGAAGTAGGGCTGACGTGTTTATTCTTGTCACCAACAATTAAAATTGCTTATACAAACTATATGAATAGTGTAAATTATTTACAAATTCACCATTAAGTTAAGCTATTTATAAATACACATTCTCTGTAATTTAATTTACATACATGTCATCCACTTGTTTCTCCCCTTTTTTCTTTTAATTTTTTTTCTTATTTTTTATTTATCTCTCAAACCGTTTATTTTTTCGACATGCCGCTCTAGAGTTTTTTGTTCTTCTTATTTTTATCTTCGAAACGACATCAACGGTGACATTTTCGAATTTTTTGAACCATTAGACATATGATAGATGTCCAATAGACATGCAATAGAAGTCTGGTAGACATATGGTAGATATTAGTTTTTGATGATTTTTTTTATGGAATCATTATGTTAGTTTGTGCAAATTTTGAAATCAAACTACCAGCTAAACAATGATATATTAGTGGCGAAAATGAAACAAATAACCAGAAGAGAAGAGAATCGAGATACGATTTCCAGATCAAGAAAAGAACGCAAGATCAGATTCAGTAGAGAGAAAGTACAATGTACAGATCATAAGAGAAAAAAGGCTAATGGAAAAAAAAATAGATTCCACACATTTACCAGACTTCTACCACATAGCTATCAGACTACTATAACATGTCTATCAGACATCTACCACATGTCAGTCAGTTGAAAAGGTTTGAAAAGTCATAGTGGATGTCATTTCGAAGATAAAAATAAGACGAACAAAAAACTCTAAAGCGGCATGTCGAAAAGATGAATGATTTGAAAGATAAATGCAAGAGAAAGTAAAGAAAATAAAAAAACCATGAACAATTGCTTTTGGGAGGGGGGAACGTCAATATGTAATTATTTATCTTTTGGTCCAAATTATTTTATGAAGAGGGGTGCTTTTTGTAAGAGCCCCTAAATTCATTTACTCAACTTAACTATTATTTATTTATTTTTGATAATTACTTAACTATTATTTCTTGTTTCTTTTATCCGAACTATTTCTATTTCTACTGTACAAGTATTAATGAGTTGGAGTTTTTTTTACTGAAAAATATAGTCTATTATATCAAATCAAAACCAATAACAGCTCTAATCTAAGGTGGATAAATCCTCCTACATGTCGAAGAATTAGCTGCTCTAACTAACAATTGTGCAGCATGATTCGTAGACCGATTAACATACACAATTCAAAAGCTAATTTAAAGATACTACCAGAGTTAAAACACCGGACTAAAACAACCAGCACAAACATACTAAACTTGCTTTAATGCAAGACAAAAGCCATAAGGCAATACTAACTAAAAAAACAAAAAAAACAAAAAAAATGTTGCAACTTATATTTCTTAATCTCAACTAACGATTTCGATCAACAACCATAAGCGCTTCTGCGTACGCCATAACATCAATCATTGTTGCAGATCTAGAACAATCTTGCTTAAAGGAGAAATCTGGGTGTCTACTATGAAAGATTATATAAGTATCTTATCTAAAGACGAATGAAGTCTAACCCAAAAATCAGGATTGAGATGTTTAGCATCAGATTTATGATTGAAGAAGCCAATCTCGTTGTAGAAACAAAAAAAAATAGCAGCAAATTATTTGAAACAAAAGAATAACAACATAAATCTTAAAGAGGGGAGGAGGAAAAAGAAAGCCAAAAATTTTTTGTTCCTTCTCAATAAGAGCTTGAAAGGAATGAAAAATAGGCCAAAAGAGAAAGAGGGCAGCTAGGGTTTTCTTAGAGAGAAAGAGAGAGTTGAGTTTAATTTAGTAATTCATTAATTTAGGAGTTATAAGCAATCCAACTTTATTTTAAATTTTTTTTGTTTATTTGGATTTCTTTGAAAGTAATCTAAATTCCTTGTCTGTAGTGGGTGGCAATTTTTTTTCACATTTAATGTAAGTCAAATTGCACAAATTTTTTACAATTCTAAATTCTTTGTCTTGAGATTAATTATATCCAGAGTTTTGTTTTCACCTATTTCTGCTCAGGTCTATTCAAAATTGTTAAAGTCTGATATTTAATGGACGGACTTGGAATATGTGTAATATCAAGTTCAACCTGACCTGTAATAATAAATTCTTATTTATATCTTGCATTTTAATACTTGTGTTAGGTTCATGACTAATAAGCTTTAAAATTTGACTTTGATGAATTCAGTTGTTAAATTTACTCTGTCTTTGTTGAAAGTAAATGAATTTGTTGAAATTTGAAATTTCAAATGTTACGTCCAATAATTTAATTAATAAATTAATCAATCTCATTTCAATATGCTAGAGTTTATTCTATTCCCAAGAAACTATTAATAACAGAAAACAATATTAATAACTTTCAATATAAATCAAGTAACAGTGTGGGGTTGTGAGTTACAATCCCACAATCAATAAAATTGACAAAAATGGCCACTATTACAGAAAAAAAGTAACAGTGTTAGCCATGCATAAAAAAAATCTCGAAAAGAACATCAACACGTAAGTTCTAGAGAAGGGTGAGGTTTTGGATATTAAAGCCTAGTTATACTGTCCAAAATATCAAGGATAATTAAGAATATCAACAACACATCTAATCAACAGAAAAAAAGAGCACCAATACTTAACAATGCCGCTCACAAACCGCACAAACTAGCAGCAATATATCCATGGAGTTTGAGAAAAATAGCAGCTTATTTCAAAAGGGATAAAATATTGCGCTGGAAGGGAATAGAAATTAATTTTCATTTGCCAACACATATCACCTAAGAATAGAAACTATCTAGACCATAAATTGCACTTAAACAACATTTTATCAGTAGAATCTTAGTAAAATGGTATACGAAATGACAAGGAATAAAACTAAAAATCTGTTTTTTACTCGTACCTTTCCTATGGGTTTCAAAGAATCGCTACCCACAAATAAAGTTGCAAGTAATCAAGATATCTTAAATATTCCTCTTCAACAACAAGATATCTTTAATAATCCTCTTGACCATCCATATGTGCCAACAAATCATCAAGGGCCCCAATTTGCAAGAGCACCGTCTGAAACAACATCATTCTCTGCAACATTCCCCATGATAAGCCTGATCCCCCGCAACGTGAAAGTGACGGTCTTTTTCATGGTATTTTCACCGTACAAATTTAGGACTACTTTCCATGTTTTTTCTATGTTGAAAATTCTGCTTTGCATTTGAACAGATCGGTAATGATGTTGTTGGTAGAAACATTACTAGTTGTGTACATTACTAGGAGTAGGAACTCCAATTTTTTTCACATCTTTCAAGAAATAATTCTCTAGACTTTAGTCTTTATGTATACGAATAGAAAGAGAAACCCATTTTTTGATAGTGCATTTTTTGTGTTTTTTTTCTTTTATATAATTCTGGTTTTGACAAGCTTTTAAATCCTGATAATGCACCTCCAATGTGTCGACACTCCTCTATAGTGGCTAGTCGGATAGTACCCCTCCAACATCACAGTTGTCCTGGTCCTTCAAGGCCAATAAATCCACTCTGTCTTGATGTGCAATCTGCAACAAATACATTGCCATCCATATCATTCCACCCAACATTATATGGCATTTTGACTATTTCATATAACAAATAAATTAAATCAACTCATTTTTCATATCCAATTAAAATTAAATATCAAATTTACAAATAATTAATTCGGATCGGTAAACTAATGTGAATTCAAGTACTTAATGACATTATCAAACCCAGGAACAAAGTAGCCACCCTCAACTGTACGTGCTGCTTTGCAGCCTATCGAAATATAAACTAAGTTATAAGTTTATTATAATTAATTTATAATCAGAACAAGATATAAAGTCATTGTGATCAAACCTTGAAAATTGATAAGCATAACATTCCATTGATATATCTATGAGAACAAATATATTATTAGTATTCAAAATTTTAGAACTTCACCATCACAACACATTCCAAACACTACCTCGTAATTTAATACATAAAAATTATAATACTTACGAATAAAATAAAAACTTACCAAATAATAAATTTTCCTACACCATCCAAGCTAAAACAATTCGGTAGAAATAGTTTGTAAGTAAACAAATTAAATGCATCATCTTCAACCTCCGTCAGACTTCCAAAGATGTTAAACCATCTGTATCATAGAGAAATACATAATTCATAACATATTAATTTCAACATAAACTTAAGGGTTAATCATGTATAATCTTTTGTTAGCACACAAGTATATTTTGTAATAAAATTTTAAAAATGAATTAACCCGTTGAACATAATAAAATAACGGAAGATGTAGAAATTACCTTAGAATATAGAATCAAATACTGCTTTGGAGATAATACATCTGTGAAATCTGTTAGAATCAAAAGCTAAAAGTTCAGAGAATGAATAAAAATGATATCTCTGCTAGAAATAAATTGCAGAAAAAATACAGGATCTAAAAGATGTATTTGAGAGTAAAAAACCAGCGTACTTATTTCATTAACTTGCAGTCTTTAAATACAAGAGAAACAAAACAAACTTCTTAAGTAATAGGAGCTGAAACAAACTCTAACATGATTTTTAGCAATTTAAAAAAGAGATACTGATTTGCTGGAACAAAATATATGTTAGCATGAAAATAGGAGCTGAAAATGTCAAACATCTAACACTCCTCCTTGGCATTTTTGTGACAAACACCAATTCTTAGCCTCAAGTCTTCAAACCTTTCCTTTGACAGCGGCTTGGTGAAGATGTCGGCTAGCTGGTCTTCTGATGAACAATGTCCAAGCATCAATTCTTAGCCTCAAGTCTTCAAACCTAGGATTTCAAGAATGTGACCATACACAATCGGGAAACTTGCTAATCCTATCTTCTTTTTCTGCATCACAACGTTTAGCCATTTCAGCAAATGAAGTTGAGAATGCGCATCAAATAACATAATTAGATGGAAAATGGAAACAAAAACTGATCAAAATAATCAACACTAGCAAGCCATGAATCTACAAAGTAAAATAGACTTAGGCAGAGCTTGATGTTAAAAAAAGCGGTCTGGAGCCGTTGGAATTAAGAACTGTAAATTAGGGCAACTTCGGGATTCCTTCCCACACCCAAAACCTCTAGCACATAAAACGTGATTTTAACGTGGAAAATAAAATTACTTGTAACCAAGTGTGCGTCCTCTTTGTCCTTATATATTCCGCTTTTGTTGGATGGGTTGCTTTTTCTTTTTCATTTTCACATTCTCTTTACTAAGACAATCTAAAATCAATTAAAGTCTTTGCCTTCCTTATTTTCTTAGGGAAAAATCTCCCTGAACCTGAAGTTCTAGGGAGTCTAGTGTTGTATGACCCAGATCGATTTGATCGGTCGAACAAAAAAAAATCGGATCCGGTGATGAAAACGGGCCGTGTGATACTAAAAACCCACTTTTCTATGACCATCTAAAAATCCGTTGATCCGACCGATCGAACCATTGACCCCGTGACCCAGACCGGATTAATGTGAATTTTTTTAGTTTAATGTTTAAATAAAAACTTATTAAATCATAATCATTAAAGTGTATACAATTTAAAAGTTTAGTAAATTTAATTTTAATGAGTGTCATGCTTTTTAATTTCACTTTTTCAATTTTAAAAGTTTGTGTTATTTTTTGGAAATATTATAGTTGAACTTATGTATAATTTGTAATTTTATATTTTTCTATTATAACTTTAATTGTTTTCAATATAAAACAACAATTTATTGGTTAACTTTAATTTGTTTTCAATATAAAAGGTTAGTTTGCAATTTAATGAACAATGAAAATTAATTTATGTAAATATTAGAATATAATTTAAGTATTTTTATACTTATTTTTTATCTTAAATTTTTGTATTATTAAATAGTTTATTGTTTATCTATCATATATTAATCTTTAAAATATTAAAAAGTATAAATTTTACATATATTTAATTTGAACGGTTCAAACCCGGTTCAATTCTGATTGACCCATCAACCCTTGACCCTCTACGTTCACCGGTTCAAGGGTTCGAGCCGGGTTCGACAACCATGTCAGTGACAGTGAACGATCAAAACCATAAAATAAAGAAAAAAAATGTAACAAACCAAAATAGAGAATTTTTGTTCAATGAAGGCAACCAACATTATAAAATCAACAAATTACTCATAGAATCTACGAACATGCAAGGCTATCATGCTTCAGTTCTTGAAATTTTTTGTTTGATTTTGTAACCAATAAGAAAAGAAGAAAACCTTTACCTTAATGATGGGTGGAACATCTAAATGAATGGTGAGAAAATTTTGAAGTAGATGAATGAACCAAAGGAAAGGACACGAGAGAGTTTAGAAGGTGGCAATGGAGAATTGTGAGATAGCTAACCCTAATTCAAGTATATGTACATAATTTTCATCACGTCTAATGCTATAAAATGGCCTATAAAATTGGTAGTGTTATAAATAAAATTATTTTAATGACTCATTAATATTATTATTAATACAAATTACCATGGTTTTTAGAATCAGACCGGCCATTGAACCGGTGAATACAGTGGTTCATAGATTTAAGGTTCAACCGGATTAAATCGGTGGTCGAACCGGATTTTCTTAAAACATATAAAAATATTAAATATTTTATATAATTTGATATTAAATATGCAATATAAGTTATACTCATATAAAAATTAATGATATTAAATAAAATATTCTGTAATTTAAAGTTATATTTCAAATAAAAATAAAACACAAGATGATAACTAATATAATTTAATGAAAGAATTCAAACCGAATTCTATATTGTATAGATTGGATAAAAAAAGTTAATAAATTTGACTTGTGATATATAAAAATTATGCATTAAAAGAATTAAAATTTATACACAATATATAAAATAAAAAAATTATATATCCATTTAATATAAATTTAATTAAAAAAATTAGAGTAACGTTATTTAAAAAATTTATATTTTATTTCATTATAAAAACATTCAAAGCTGTTATTGAAAGAAATATTTTAAATTTAATAAAATGTGTAGTATATGAAATAAAAAATATTTATTATGGTTTTTTTATAATAAAATATTATTAAAACAATTTAAAAATTAACAATATATAATATAAAAGTATATAAGGAGAAAATGTTACCACTTGTGTGTGGTAGCTCAGTTGGTAGAGCATGTATTAAAACATATATTGGAGGTTTTGTGTTCAATTCCCACCACCAACAATTTAAAAAAAAACATGATTTAAGAGAACCGAAAATCGGTTATCGATTGAACCGGTCGATTCCTGATCGAACCGGCTGGTTCAACCGGTTGTTGACCGATTCTTGATTATATCAAGAATCCAGTCAAACCGGACCAGACCAAGCACCGGTTCCGGTCGAATTAAAGGTCTATTGGATTTCTATTGAATATCTGACAGTTAAAAAAAACCCGATAAAAGTATATCATCATGTATCTACTTTCGAAAATAAAGAAGAGACGAACAAAAAACTCTAAAGCGGTATGTCGAAAACCTGAACGGTTTGAGAAATAAATACAAAATGAATAAAAAAATTAAAAATAAAAAGAAACAATGTGGGTAGAGGGTGGTGGGGAGATGAGTTGTTAATTATTTTGTAAGGATGACAAATTTAAAATATTTTGCCTTTTTGATGGTATTTAATCTAAATTATTTTATTTTTTTCCCATTTACGTAAAAGTCCCTTAGTTCTATTGTAATAAATATTAAAACAGATTTAAAGGGCCCCACGTTTTTCTTACAAATTCTATGGTCCAATTATGGTCTTTCGGCAATTTAAATACAAAGGCCCTGATTTGAGCTTCATCTTCTTAGTTGAGGGGGTCAGAATATTCTGTAAACCCTATATTGCAGACGTCAATTTCACCATTGTTCATGGTGTTTTTCGGCGTCGGAGGGTCAATTGACCATCCAAGTATTACCATGAATTAACTACACAGCTGAATTCAACTAATACATTATTTTATATGGTGAACAAATTAGTTTGTGTAACTGTTGTTGCACCAAACACAAGGATGTGAAATGCTTTTGGTACAATGAATTAAACGATACAAAAGATTAATTTATCAGTTTTTTTTATTAATATTTCAAGCTATTGCGGGAGAAAAAAAGGGACAGTCAACCAATAGATCAAAGAAAAGAAGTGGCATTCAATCCTATGAAGCCAAGAAAAATGTATATATTAAATTAACTAATGAACAAATACTGTACATACTACTAATTAACTAATTCTTTCTGAAAATACTACTTGTATCAGAGACTTTGCAATCTGGTTGACGGGGCCTTCTTCCACACCAGTAGATGATTCATTGGGTACTCCCATTCTTCACTATTCGCGTATTGAGCCAATAAGTGTGTTGTTTTGTTAAGTTTTCTGTACCCACATTTTGATTTCAAAATTTTTTTCTTCAGTTGGATTATTCCATTGACATTCATGTAGCAGTGGTGATTCTTGGCAATTGGAGGATTCTCAATGACCATTTCCAAGCATCAACATATCAGTTTTAACTCACAACCTAGGAATCGTGTTCTCATATCCTAACTCTAAAACCTCTTTATTAGCAAAAGTCTCTCCATAAATAACACTCTTGGATCCAATTTTCGAAGCTCCAAAGAATTCGTTAATCCGATCAGTTACAACAAAGCCAAATGCAATAAAATCTATTTCCTTTACCTCCTCTAACATATGAAGAAGCATATGTAAATGCAATAGTGGAGCCGACTACTTTATCAAATAGCGTAGCTTGCTTTCCATAAAATCAACCTTTTCTTACAACTTTTTTAGGAGGACCTTTATAGACTTCAAGATGGATTGTTAGATGGGTATAAAGTAGCATATCATCTTCAGCTATTGGAAAGTGCTTTTGAACAAACTCCTTTTTAAAATAAGATCCCGAGTCACTGGTGAATATCTCTCATAATGATAAGAACCGATAAATTTGCCTAGTGAGATTTTTCAATTTTCAAAAACTAACTTCGTAAAATTTAAAATAGAGCAGAATTATTGAATTTTCAATTTTATTAAATATATGAATAAAAAATGAAAACTGAACAAACAGACTAAAATTATTCCACATATTACAAAAAGTGGAGGAATATTGTAATATCCAGTGGCGAATCCAGAAATATTTTACTGTGGTGTCCATGTATGTGTATATATATATATATCATAAAATGATCAAAATATACTATTAAATTATGAATTTAGGAACAATAAATTGTGAATGAAACAGTATATGAATTTTTATAGATATATATAGGCATTTATTAAAAATATTTTCTAAAATAAATGAGCAATTTTAATACTAATATGAGGTCCAATTATTATTTTTTTATTGGGATTCAAATATAAATATATCAGTAAATTTACACCATTATTGAGAAAAAAGTGGGGTCCAAGGACCCCACATGTTAGTATGTGGCTTGGCCACTAGTAATATGTATGAAGAAGAAAATAAGACATACCAAATAAAAAAGAGATAATTTTCCTACGCCACTCATGCCAAATTTCAGCACCGTCACTTAAATTAAATGCATCATCTTCGTCATTCATTTGATTTCAATCCATTTGATTTCAACTGTGAGATTGAGAAAAACATAGTTTACAACATATGAATTTCAAAGAACTCATAATGTTAAGTATCCATTTCTGTAAACATTTGAACCTATATGCTAAACAAATTTATTAAAAATTTATCAGATATAAAAAATATACTAAAATTTGGGAAACTGTATCATAGAGAATTATATAGTTGATAACATATTAATTTCAACGGAAACTTAAGGTAAATCATCCATTTTCTTTTGTAAACAAACAAATCTTAAAAATCATTTAACAAGTTGAACAAAATAAAATAAGGGAAGTGGTAGAAATTACCTTAGAGAATGGAATAAGATACTACAGAGTGAGGTGGCTCAGATGCTGCTGAACCAAAAATGATATATATATATATATATATATATATATATATATATATATATATATATATATATATATATATATATATATATATATATATATATGTATGTATTGTTAGAGTGTGACTTTTAGTCTATTCAGGAGGATTTTTCTTTAAGGTCAATGTGACTATTATAAATCCTTGTACTCGTCTAAAAGACGTAAGTTTTCTTTATTTTTCTTTTCTTTCTTTATGTAATATTTTTCTTTTCTATCAATTTGTAAATCATTATATGTTTAAATATTTATAAGACTTCTGTATAATTTGTTCAGTTACTATTATCTCTTGTTTTCACTTCGATCCAGAAGGAGGCTTTCAGCCAAATAAATTAAACTGTAATTAGACTATTTAAACTATTTAGCTTTAAGCCAATCAATGGATCGAAGTGAAAACAAGAGATAATAGTAACTGAACAAATTATACAGAAGTCTTATAAATATTTAAACATATAATGATTTACAAATTGATAGAAAAGAAAAATATTACATAAAGAAAGAAAAGAAAAATAAAGAAAACTTACGTCTTTTAGACGTTTATAGATACCGGACCGGAATAGTAAAGACGGTGGTCGGAGACGGTGGTCGGAGATGGTGGTTGGAGATGGCCGGAGTTTGAGAGCTTATCTCTCTAGTTTCTCTCTCTTTTTTGTTGTAGTTCTGTGTCCTCTTCAAAACGAGAGACGCATGTCTTTTAAAGACCAAAAAATACTGTTTTGAACAATACCGGTAATGAGTAATGGGAGCCGCCTGTAGCCAGTTAAAAGAGGCGGGAGCCGTCGTTTGCCAGTTTATTTTACTGTAGCAAGTGGTAGCTAGTTATGCTTTCAGCAATTCTTACTTAGGAGGATTTTGTAATAATTCTTCAAAGTCTCCCATTGAAATATCGTCGATATCAAGATCATCGTCTGTGGGGTCTTGAGCTTCTTGGAGTAAGACTTCAAATATATTAGAAGCCTTTTCTTTTCCTTTGCTTAAAGAAGCAGATGAAGCCTTTTCCTTTTTCAGAGGGGATACATCCATAAAGGCAGCAGATTCATATTATCTTTTAGGAGAGGCAGCGTCTAGAATCATTATTCCCTTTTGCGATTGTTTTGGAGGGACTTCTTGGGAAGAAGGAGCTTTGTCCTTATCTAGAAAGGCTTGATTTGAACTTTTAACTCATCTTTAGACATTTGAGTTAGAAGAGACTCAAATAAATCTTTAGAAGATGGTATAGACGCAGGTGGTTCTGGATGTGTGAATTGTATGAGGTTATGGGATGAAAAGACTCAAGGTGGCTCAAAGAATTCAAAACGGTCCTACCATTTCATGGCAATTTATCTTGCTAACCAAGGCACATAAATTTCATTTCCAGGAAGTTTAGACAATTTGTCTCTTGCTTTGTAAGCAATAATGTAATCCCATTTTATTATCCGTGGGATAAGGTATAGAATAGCAAATTGTAATCTTATAGTTTCACAGAAGCTATTGAACTCACAAAACTGCTCAAAAATCTCTCTTACCCTTTTAGGGAGGCTAATGGGGAGCAGACCCCATTACTGGAACCAATTAGGAAAAGTTTTAGTAGGTTTTACCAACTGAAACTGTAGGAACCAGCTAAATTTTCTGAAGCTGTTATTATAAAGTAATGCTTGTGACCTAGCATCAATGTAATCAAAGTAGCTATAAACTACCTTATTACCATTGTGTAAGAGAAATAAATCTTTGTCCCAATCTTCTGGGAATACTACCTTTAAGATAGTAAGTTTGGCGAAAGCCCATTCATTGGTACCACGTTTCATTGGATCAAATTTTACTGAGCCAGTCTCTTCTAATATGGACAGGTAGAAATTATAGTCCCTTGGAAGGAAAGGAACCATAGTGTGGTTGCAGGTGTAGAAGGTGGCAATTTCGAATGGCTCAAGATGGCCATATTTTTGTTCTACAGGGCAGATAAATTGTGTCTTGGTAGGAATGAAAGGCCATTTTTTCTCTTTAAGAGATTTGGTTTTAACGCGATTTGATAGGCGTCATCATCATAAGAATCATCTATACTTTCTTTTGAAAGATTTTCAATTGGTTGTCTCCTTTGAGGAGTTCTCCTTAGTTGACTAATCGATCTTTGTGAGCTTCTTTCAGAAACTTGGCTAGAAGAGCCTTCAAACCTTTTTAAGTTGATGTTGTTCTTCTTTGAATTCATTTCCTGCAAGGAATTCTCGCATTAGGAAATCAGGAAGTGAGTTTTCAACTCCATTGTTGAATTCAATATCAAAATCAAAAACAGATAAGATGGCTTGCCATCTAGCAAATATTTGTTTTGAAGCTATGTTTTTAACATCTTTTACTAATATATCTTTAGCAGATTTACAGTCAATCCTAAGTAAAATTTTTTTATTTATCAAATCTGACTCAAATTTCTGGATATAGAGGACTATAGCTAAAATTTCCTTTTTAATAGTAGAATAGTAAGCGCGAGCACCAACCCAAATTCCACTAGTAAAACGGACTAAGGACTCAATTTCATTGATCCTTTGTTTCAGAATACCCCTATAACCGAGGTCTGATGCATCGGTTTCAACGATCTTAAAAGCATCAAGGTGTGGTATGGCTAAACAAGGTAAAACCTTGACGCAAAGTTTAATTCGCTGTACTGCTAGAGTGTGACTTTTAGTCCATTCAGGAGGATTTTTCTTTAATCTCTCAAAGAGAGGCTTTGCATCGTGAGCAAAATCTTTATAAAAGTCTGCTACGTAATTCAAACTTCCTAAGAATCTCTGTAATTGATTTTTATCTCTGATTTCATCACGGAATTTGCTACCAAATTCGATAGCTTTGTCTATTGGGATGCAAGTACCATTTTCAATGGTATGACCTAAAAACCTAATATTAGTTTGAAAGAGTTTAAACCTTTCTAGCAAAAATAACCAAACCATTACGTTTAACCACTTCAAAAAATATTTTTAAATGCTTAAAATGTTGTTCTATATTTTTTGAAAATATAACATCATCAATATAAACAATTGCAAATGAAGAATAAGCGTTGAAAATATCATTCATGATCTTTTGATATTCAGAAGGGGCATTTTTAAGCCCAAAAGGCATTACGTTCCATTCATAATGTCCAAAAGGAACTATAAAGGCAGTTTTATATTTATCTTTCTCACCAATCTGAATTTGCCAAAATCCTGATTTCATATCAAATTTTGAAAATTTTTTTGCTTCAAATAATCTGTTTAACAGATCCCATTTGTTAGGTAGTGGATATCTAATCCATCTAAGCACCTTATTAAGGGGCTTGTAGTTGATAATGAACCTAGGAACTCCACGTTCCAACTCAGCTACATTTTCAACGTAAAATGCTGGACAACTCCATGGACTATTGCTTTTCCTAATCAGACCCTTTTTCAAAAGATCATCAATGTTTGTTTTACAGATTTCTAGATGTCTTGGAGACATCGCAATAGGTCTAGCCTTAGTAGGAATTAATTGTTCATTGAAATCTGGTTCATAAGGAAGTTGAACAACATGCCTTTTACATTCCCAAAATGTAGAGGGAAGGTCAGAACAGATTTCTTTGATCATTAATTGCTACATGTCATCTATCCTTTTCTTTAAGACAGGATTATCAAGTCTAGAATTCAAAATCTTGAAATCTACTTCATCTTTAAGTGAAGTAAGAAATTTTTCTTTGTTTGAAAGTAAATGTTTTAGAACATTTAAATTCTTTTCTTTAGGTCGAGAAATAAATTTAAAAATTATTTCTTTGCCAGATATTTCAGTAGAAATACCCTTTTCAGAGATATTACATGGAAATAAACTATGTAAAAATGGATTTCCCAAAATAATTTTTTGATTTAATCCTTTTACCATTATAAATGGTATTTTTAAACAAAACCCTTGGTTACAAATGGCTGCACTATTGAGTTTAAAATTTACAGGTAGTCATTCACCATTTACGGTATGCAGTTCCTTTATAGATTTTACAAAATATTTAGGGGGAACTAATCCTTCATTGATGCAATTTAAGTCTGCACTAGAATCAACAAGGGCTATGGTAGTTACAAAGAATTCTTTATTAATAACTAAAGTGATCTTTGTATGCCACTTATAAGTGGTGACTCTATTGATTAAATCAATATATTGAAAACTTTTAGTTTTCTCAGATATCACTAGTTCATTAACACTTTCAATGTTTTGATTAGAATCTTTATTAAGACTTTCAGTGTTCTGATTAGAATCTTTAAGTTTTAATTCTAAGTCAGCATTTATATCTTCTAATTCTGAATTATCACTCATTTCAAGATTGGTAACTCTATCTTGGAGATTTTTAATCTCTTTTTTCATGTCATTTATTTCTGTTTTTAAATCAGCAATAGTTGGTTCTTTGCTTTTAGCAGTCTTAAACCTATCAATAATACCTTTAAGATTATAGGTTACTGTCTTGTCATTTAATTGTTTTTCTATTTTTTGTAGATTTAGTACTTAAAGAACTAGCTTCGGAATTGTTCTTGACTAGCTCAAGATATTGTTCCAAATGTTTTCTCCTTTTAGAAGGATCTTGAATGTGTTCAATTAAAGTTAATATCATGTCTTCACTTTTAGTGAGGACCATGAGCCCATTTAACGAGCACAAGGATTTGTAATAGTCACATTGACCATCACAACCTGATTCAGAACTGCTATCTGAGTTTTACTCAGATGTATAATCGTTATCATTTTCAATGAGAACGTCCTCTTTATCAGAGTCAGTTTCGATAAGCAGAACCTTTAAGAATGAACCTTTTAGATTGTTATCTAAAGATAAAGATTTAATTTGCTGTTTAACCTTGCACTTATTAGAATAATGACCCATTTTACCACATTTATAACAAACTACATTTTTATGGGGTTTTTTTAGAAGATGAAGCATTTTTAAAATGCTTCTTATGGAATTTTGTTTTTGAAAATTTAGAAGGCTTTTGATCTTTTTGATCATGCTTAAAAAACCTTTTACTTTTATGAATAGGTCTTTTAGGTTTACCTTTAACTGGATTAAAACCAAGTTGTTTGCAAAAGGTCCCTAAAATTTTCTTTCCTGAAAATCTTTCAGATTGAGCTTGTTTGTGAATTTTTAATTCGTTGCAGAGTTGTAATCCTTCTGAAGAGAGATAAAAATCCCACCAACCTTAGACACCTTTAATCTCCAATCTCCATGTTATTATCATCTAATGGTGGGTATCACTTTAATAAAAAAAAATACTGTTTTCCCTTCCTTTTCCAATTCTAAAACTCGCAAGGCATTTTTATCTTCTTTCCTAATCAATTATCTTATTCCTATGTCCCTATTTTCTAGCTACTCTTAATAATTTGAAATCTCTATTTTCTAGTTGCATGATAACACTAAAACCCTAGGGTGGGCAAAATGAATCCTTTTGGTAATGGTGTACAATATAGGTGCATGCCACTAAAAGATACTATGCACACATGAACATAGGGGCTTGCATGCACAGTATCTTTTAGGGGCATGCACCTATACTGTAGACTGTTACCAAAAGGGTTCATTTTGCCCACCCTAGGGTTTTAGTATTGTCTTGCATCTATAAAATAGGGATTTTAAATTGGTAAGGGTAGTTAGAAAATAGGGATTTTAAATTGATAAGGGTAGCTAGAAAATAGAAATTTTAAATTGGTAATGGTAGCTACAAAATAGGGAAAGATGAAGAAGATAATTAATTAGGAAAGAAGATAAAAATGCCTTGCGAGTTTTATAGTTGGAAAAGGAAGGGAAAACAATATTTTTTTTATTTTTATTAAAGTGATACCCACCGTTAGATGATAATAAGATGGAGGATGGAGATTAAAGGTGTCAAAAGTTGTCAATATATAAGTTGTCAATATAGCATTACCGATATAGTGAAGAGAGAAGGGCATAAGTCATTGTGTTTCTATTTTAAAATTAAAAAATTCTTTTCATTTTCAATTTTATACAAATTTATTTATCAATTTTAACTATTTCTAGTGTTATGGCAGCTGGCAATTCCAAAATTTTTATCTTCCAGTTAACCACATCCCTTCGTGAAATAATTTGAACCAGAAGATTAAGGTTTTACGAAAAATACCCCCAATACATAAAATAATTAAAAACAGATGAAACTAATTACAAACATACGACATCCTTCAAAGCATGCGTAGTGCATGTTATATTTTTAATTTTTTTATTTGTTTTGCATTTATCTCTCAAATCGTTCATTTTTTCGACATGCCACTTTAGAATTTTTTGTTCGTCACTTTTTTTATCTTCAAAATGACATCCTTTCTGGTATTTTTTTCAAATATTTTTTGAACTATCACATATCCAGTAGATATCTAATAGAAGTCCAATAGATATTAGTAAAATGTAGAAGAACTTTGATTCAAAACACTAGATAGATTTTTAATAGATTAGAACTTTAAAATATGCTTGTGCAGATGTCTAATATCAACTTCAAATTAAAATTTTCTAATAAAGGTTTGTAGCTATCTGGTAGACGTCCAATAGGTATTTGGTAGACATCCAATAAATATCTGGTTGGCGTCTAATAGATGTCCAATTGTCTATGGCTTGAACTACTAAATTTTAAAATAAATATACACCGATATTGTATGATCTTCTGCAACTGGCTTGCTTCAAATTATCAAGGATTAGTATAGAATCTTCATTAGCAGAAGATTTAGAGCTAAACTTGGAAAACTCAAACGAAGAACGATAGTCAAAACTTCTCAATTTGAGCAACATATAGAGAAAAATACCACACCTAAAATCCAAAGCAACACTAGATCCAGTCAAAGAAACAACAATACAAAACTAACATAATGATTCCATAAAAAAATTGTCAAAACTAATATCTACCAAATGTCTATTGGATATCTACCAGATATCTATTGGTTTAAAAATTTCAAAAATCACATTGGATATCACAGATAAGAATAATACGAACAAAAAATTCTAAAGTGTCGTTTTGAAATAAACGGTTTTAGAGATAAAAGAAAAATAAGAAAAAAAATTAAAAGAGAAAGGGGAGAAACAAGTGAATGGCATGATAGAATTGAAGGGAGTGTATAATTTTAAATAGTTTGACTTGATGATGAACTTATAAATAGTTTATCAAGTTTGACTATTCTTGATAAATAATCTACCTAAAAATTCTCATCCTAAATCCGGTACAGTTTGCCTAAAATTTTTTAGGGTTGAATTATGCTAAATGGTGGTGTTTCTCATAGCTTATAAGGTAGTCAAACCAGCATATTAAGTTGTTTTTAACTTTTAAGGTCTTATTATAAGTGTATATCATCACTTATTTTTTGGTTTATAAGTAGCTTTCAAGCCAAAAGAAAAAAGTTATACTTTGGAGCTTAAAAAAAAGCTACTTAAAACCCCATTACTTTGACTAAGTATATTAGCATATTACCCAACTTATACTTTATTTTACCAAATCTCATTCTTCCACTTCTTTTTCTTCACTTCCATTACTTATCTTTTTTACTCATTTACAACTTATAAAAATTATAAGCCACTTTTTACCAAATAATCATTTGCTTATAAGTTGCGTATAAATAAGTTTTAAGGAAACACTTCTATTACTTATTTTTAAACTGCTTTTAAGCTAAAAGTAAATAAGCTAAAGAGCAGAAGGAGCTTATAAATGTGCTTGAAGTGGTTTTTGTTCAACCAAGCACGAGTTTGGTCTGACTCGACGGATGACTCAGTAGTGCTTAAGTTTTGATCATAACAATTAAGTTCAATTTGAGATAATTAAATCAACAATGATTTTAAACTAAATAGTCTATGGTTTCAAGGGAGTTAGCAAATTCAAGGGTAGAATTTTAAGTCTCCGCTAACCTAGCTATTTAGTTTAACTCTGAGTGATTTCTGGGCCGAGTACTTACTTAGTCATTGACTTAGTATTATTCATTTAGCACTTGATATTTAGATTTTATTTCAGCTGTGTGCATTTTGTTTTATCGTTTCTGTTCAAATAAGCACGAATTTGGACTAACTCAACAGTGCTTAAATTTTGATCATAATAATTAAGTTCAGTTTAAGATAATCAAATCAATAATGATGTTAAAATAAATAGTCTACAATTTTAAGGGACTAAGTAAATTCAAGGGTAGAATTTCAAGTCTCCGCTGCCTAGTTATTTAGTTTAACTTTGAGTGGTTTTTAGGCTGAGTAGTCTCTTAGTCGCTGACTTATAATTATTCACTCAGCACTTAATATTTAGATTTTGTTTCAGCTATGTGCATTTTGTTTTATCATTTCAACTGAGTTACTTTAAGTCTGTCAACGCTGCTAATTTTACCATTTAAGGTAAAAAGGTATCTTTGCTTTTAGTGTTGCTTTTTAAAGGAACATTAATGAGACAAAGATAAAAAGAATTAATGCCTTGACAAGACCCAGTTTATGAAGAAAATGACAAAGTCTTCCAATGCAAAGCTGCAACAAGTCAATTGCCACTTTGGGTAAATTTGCAGATCTACAAACCTTGTATCACGCACTCTGCAACATGTCAGAAAATCAGAGGAAATGGGATGAAGACACGTAGTAAGTCAATCTCTAACGGAAGACCGGCATCAACCGACAAAGAATTCAAATTAGAGCTCGAATTTCAATCTAACAGATTAAAATGTATTTCACAATGGTGCAATTATATCTCCTAACTGATCAATTTGGAGAAGCAACGGGTGAATTACTGAGTTGTCAACTTCAAAAGATGCCAAGACAAGTTTAATGGTTACTTTCTCAATCCAACTATAAAAGGAGCAAGAACGCAAGCATTAGAACTTGGTGATTACACCTGAATTTCCCAGAAGCTAAAACTCTGCCAAAAATTACAAGCTTTAAGGAATTCTAGTATGAAAATAACAACTCAGTGAGAATCTGCTTAGAATAAGAGAGAATAGTATAGATCAAACAATTGTAACATTAGATCATTTGTAACTGGATCAACGTTCCTATAAGTTGAATCCAGCTCTTGTTTAAACTCTTTTGAGTTGATGATAGAAGAGGGTATTCTAGTCAGCGGGTGAGCGATTGCAGATTAGAGGGTACTTTCTGTAATTGGGGATTTTGTGAAAGGCTTTTTTGCCTAGGGTAAAGAAGTTGAGATTAGTGAATTAAAGCTGAGACACTCTCTTGGGACTAGATGTAAGCATAGGTTATCGAACCAGTATAAAAAACTCTTTGTTCTTTACATAATTGCAGTTTCCAGTTATTTCTCTCAGTCGGCTAACCTCACTCAGTAGAGCTTGAATTATCGTGAAAAAGTTTTATATGTTATTGAGTGAGTCATTCACCCCCTCTTTGACTCATTAAGTGTATGTATAGGGACCAATAAGTGGTATCAAAGCGGTTCCCATTTTACAGATTTCACAATCCTTGAGATAAAGACCATGGCGTACAAAGGAGAATCCAATGGAAGGGCTCCAGCTTATATTTTTCCCGAAGGCATGTCAGTTACCAGGCCTTCCATGTTCAATGGAGAGCATTATACTTATTGGAAGAATAAAATGACTGATTTTATTCAGTCCTAGAGTATGTATCCTTGGATTGCTATTATAGAAGGGCCATATATTCTATCACGTGTGAAGAATGGAGTCACTGTTGACAAGTACTCTACTGAATGAGATAACAATGATTTGGCCATACTTAAGGAGAATCCAACTGCTATCAACTATCTTCATTGTGCTCTTTATGCTACTGAGTTTAATCGCATTTCAGGATGCGAGACAACCAAAGAGATTTGGAAGAAGCTTAAAGTGACTTATGAAGGTACTAGCAAGGTGAAAGAGTCTAAGATCAATATCCTCATGAGAGACTATGAGTGGTTTCATATGAAGCCCAAGGAGGATATTTCTAACATGAACACCAGGTTTATAAACATAGTCAATGAGCTGAAAAGACTTGGCAAGACCTTTACAGAAGAAAAAACTGTCATGAAAATCTTGAGGAGTTTGACTCAGGATTGGGAGGCTAAGAAGAGTGCGATTGAAGAAGCTCATGATTTGAAGACATATAATTTTGATGAGCTGATTGGAACTCTACTGACCTATGAGATGTCCTTGAAGCAATGTAAAGATGAGACCAAGAAGCACAGGTCTAAAGAGAAAGAGAACTCAAGCAGAGCTATTGTCCTAAAAGTTAATGATGATAAAGAAGAAGATACCTCTGAGGAAGGATATCTAGAGGACAAAAAAGAGGAGATAACTCTTATGACCAAGAATTTCAGGAGATATCTGGGTATAGAGAAGAACTTTCAAAAGTTTAGAAAGATAGGCAAGTATAAGAAGGGAGTAGTTGATGGACCTCGAAAGGAATTCAATAAAAAGCATAACAAGGATATAAAGTGCTTCAAATGTGGCGAAAAGGGGCATATTCAGTCGACCTATCCTAAAGCAAAAAAGGATAAGTTCAAGAAGAAGAAAAGTAAGAAAGCCCTTGCTGCTGCCTGGAGTGACGCTAAACAAGAGTCATCATCCTCAGATGAAGAGGCTCATGATTCTGTAAATGTGTGTCTCATAGCTAAGGATGATCAAGTTCACTCAGAGTCAGCTGACCAACCAACTACTTCCGCTGCCAGACAATCAGCTGACTAAAGGAAAGATAAAGGAAATAACTCTGAGGTAAATTCTGAACCCCCTTTATCTTCTAATGAGCTTGCCACAGTACTTAATGATGTTATCAACGTGACTAAGAAGTCAACCAAATACATCAGAGTACTTGAGAGGAGGTGTGATGATATAGAAGATATCAACTCTTCTACATCACTTGACATCCTATACCTCATGGAAAAGGCTGAATACCAAAATGGATATAACAAAAAACTCTCTAAGAAATTAGATGAGATAATTGCTAAATTAACAGCTTTGAAAAAGGTGCAGCTCCCTCTTTAACCTAACAAGAATACTCAGAATAACCGCACTCACCACTCTGAGAAGGTTTCTTAAAAGACTAAAGTGAGCAGGCCTAATCCTAAGGCCGCTTATAGTTTTTATGGTAAGCCAGACATGTAATAATCATTTGTAGGCACAAAAATGGTTACATGATGATTATGACTAGTCAAGGATGACCACTACTAACAAGGGAGGACCCAGCTAGAAAAAGGCATGAGTGCCTAAGAAAACTTAACTATTTTACAGAAGAGCCTGATATCCACTGATGATAGTAGAATGTGGTATTTAGATAGTGGATGCTCGAGGCATATAACAGGTGATGAAAAGCAATTCATCACATTGGAGCGAAGGAGAAATGGAAGTGTCAATTTTGGAGACAATAAAAAGGGAAAGAGTGTTGGCAATGGCACAATGGGAGTCAAGCCTTCAATTGATAAAGTATCTCTGGTGAAAGGCCTAAAGTTCAACTTACTAAGCGTTACTCAACTGTGTGATAAAGGCAGAAAAGTGATATTTGATTCAGCGGGCTGCTCAGTCATTGATGGTAACTCTGACCAAACTATTCTTTATGCTCCTAGAATTAATAATGTTTATATTTTTGATTTATTCCCCAGCTTAAATGATATATTCTTAGTTTCTAAGGAGGAAAACTCATGTCTATGGCACAGAAGGTTAGGACATATCAATATGACCAATTTGTCCAAATTAGCCAGAAATGAACTTGTTGAGGGATTACCCAATCTAGCATTTGATAAAGATAGACTCTGCTCAGCATGCCAACTTAGGAAACAATTTAGGAAGACCTTTAAATCGATAGCTGATATATCTTCTTCTTGTCCCCTTGATCCGCTACACATGGATTTATTTGGGCCTGTTGTGCCAACAAGTCTAGGTGGAATGAAATACACCCTTATGGTTGTAGATGATTTGACCAGGTTCACTTGGATTATTTTGCTAGCTAGCAAAGAAAAAACATTTGAATCATTCTTTAGGTTGGCTACCCGGATCATGAATGAAAAAGACCTTAAAATTAATAGAATCCGTAGTGACCATGGAAGGGAATTTGAAAATAGGCAATTTGAGGAATTCTGTTCCAAGCATAGTATTGACCATAATTTTTCTGCCCCTCATACACCTTAGCAGAATGGGGTTGTTGAGAGAAAAAATTGCACTATTGCAGATATGGGTCGTTCTATGCTGAGTGATAACAATCTACCAAAGTATTTCTGGGGAGAGGCTGTTAACACAACTTGTTACATTCTAAACAGGGTTTTAATTCGCCCGGTTTTGAATAAAACTCCTTATGAACTTTGGAAGGGGCAGCAAGCCGAAGGTTGGTCATCTCAAGGCCTTTGGTTGTAGATGCTTCATATTAAACACTAAATATCAATTGGCTAAATTTGACCCCAAGGCTGATGAAGGAATCTTTCTAGGTTGCTTAACACACAGTAGGGCATACAGAGTGTATGTCAAGAGGACTAGCATCTTAGAGGACTCCATGGATGTAGATTTCAATAAAAATAATGATGCAAGTAGATAAGCCAATGATGATGAAAGAGAAAAAGATCTAGTCAGCGGATCAGTCAGTCAGCCCATAATTATTCCTGATGCAGTGCAAGAAAAGGAAGAACTTGAAGCTGACCAGGACCAAATAATTAACTTTGGTGATGATGTGGATGCTTAACTAATCACTGTAGCTCAATGAGCTGATCCTGATCTATGAAAAGAAGTCAAAGCAAGGAGAGATCACCCAGTTGATAAGATTCTTGATAGTGTGCGAAATCTAGTGCTGACTAGAGGTTAGCTAAATAAAATGATGAGCCATTCAACATTCGTATCATTGATTGAACTAAAGAAGTTTGACGATGCTGAATTTGATGACAACTGGATGATTGCAATGCAAGAAGAGCTAGACCAATTCAAAAGAAATGAAGTTTGGGATTTGGTGGAGAAACCCAAGGGCAAGTCAGTCATTGGCACCAAATGGGTTTTTAAGAAAAAGTTAAGCGAAGCTGGTAACGTTGTCAGAAATAAAGCCAGACTTGTTGCTCAAGGCTACAATCAATAAGAAGGCATCGACTATGGAGAAAATTTTGTACCAGTAGCAATACTTGAAGCTATTAAAATTCTTTATGCTTTTGCATCCCGTATGAAATTCAAGCTGTTTCAAATGGATGTAAAGAGTGCATTTTTAAATGGTTATATTCAAGAAGAAGTCTATATCAGACAACCCCAAGGCTTTGAAGACCCTAAGAATCCAAATCATGTCTTTAAGCTGAAGAAAGCTCTATATGGATAGAAATAAGCTCCAAGAGCTTGTTATGAGAGATTGACTACCTTTTTGATCAATAAAGGTTATATTAAAGGGAAAGTAGATACAATTCTATTTATTAAGAAGAGGCATCAAGATGTGTTGCTAGTCCAAACTTATATGGATGTCATCATTTTTGGAGCAACTGATGAGAAGTTATGCAAAGAGTTCAGCCAGCAGATGAAGAAAGAGTTTAAAATGTCAATGATGGGAGAACTTAATTTCTTTCTTCGGTTGCAAATCAAGTAAGGTGATGATGGGATATTCATCAACCAAGCTAAGTATGCCAAGGAAGTGCCCAAGAAGTTTGACATGGATAAAGCCAAGCCAATGTCAACACCCATGGCCACTGATACTATTCTGAGTAAAGATGAGGAAGGTAAACCTGTAGAGAGTAAGCTCTACAAAGGTATTATTAGCTCTCTACTTTACTTAACTGCTAGTAGGCCTGACATCCAATATGCTATATATTATTGTGCAAGATATCAAGCTGACCCCAGAGAATCTCACTTAGCTACTGTTAAGAGAATTCTTAGGTATTTGCTAGGGTCTATTGATGCAGGTTTATGGTATCCAAGTAATGCAGACTTCACTTTAAGTGGATACATGGATGCTGATTATGGAGGAGACAAACTTGAAAGGAAAAGCACCACATGAGGTTGTCATTTCCTTGGTGATTGTCTAGTAACATGGTATAGTAAGAAGCAAACTTCTGTGGCTTTGAGTACAGTTGAGGTTGAGTATATGGCTGCAGGAAGTTGTGTAGCACAACTTCTATGGATCAATCAGCAACTGGAGGATTATGGTATAAAGTCAAATTGTCTTGAAGTAATGTGTGATAACAAGAATTCAATTAACCTATCCAAGAATCCAGTTTAACATGGCAGGATGAAGCATGCCAATATAAGACATCACTTTACAAGGGATCATATGCTAAAAGGAGAAGTCAAGCTCACATACATTCCAACTGAAGAACAGCGAGCTGACATATTCACAAAGCCCATTGGAAAGGATCAATTCAACATTCTAAGACAGCTGATCGGAATGTCCTATCCAATTTGAAGGAATACATCTCACTCTGACCTATTCTAGAGCTGACCAACTTAGGGCACACTCTGAGCTTCAGTAAATTAGGTTAAGTATTTCTTTCACCGCTCGAATTTTAGACACGTCATTAAATTATCAAAAGTTATCTTTTAAATTTAAACTTGATAGAGTCGTACACGTAGCTTTGCAGGTTTGCGGGAGGAGTCTTTAGCTATTTAAGGAGAGATTGAGAAAGAGGAAAGGTTACTTTACCAAATTTCTTTCTCTGCAACTCTCATTCTAAAATCCCTATATTCTCTGCCTTTCTTAAAGTAATTTTATGGCAAGTACATTAGGAAGAGATTTGGGACCCAGTTCTGATAATCCTCTCTTTGTTTGGGATATAGACGAGGCTTACTGAATTACTGTTGTAGATCATTGGGCTCAAGCAGCAATCAATTTCAAGGATACAAAAGAATTGTTCATTCCAACAGGATCAAGATACACTCTAACTGAGTGGGAATCTATAGAAAGAACTGTAGTGGACGAGCCAACTATAGTTGATATGCTCAGTTTTTCAAGTGATGAACGATTTGGGAGATTGACGCGCCAACACTATCTTAGGGAATTCTTTAAGATTCCTAGTAGTTGCTATAAACAAATCGTCGAGCCCTTTTATAGAGGAATCCATAAGGTGGAAGGATTTTAAGATATATTTATTACCACCATGATAGGAAGAAAAGTCTATGTAACTCCAAAGCTTGTCGCTGGGTTACTTAGAATCCGAGAAAGAGGACTCAGAATGCGCTCTGTGAAGGACAAGGATCATGATAATGTAGAAATCCTTATTGATTATGAAGTTCCTCATGATTATAAAGCAGGAGAACTAATCACTTCTATGTTATCAAAGGAAGGAAAGCAAGCTCATGAGCTCATAACCAAAGTTATGCTGCCTAAGACTGCCTCTACTGGAAGCTATTCCAAATTTAAAAGAGTGTTTGTTTACTCTCTGACTCATGAGATGTGCATCAAATGGCCTTTGGCTATCTTGCATAGGTTTTAAAAGTGTCCAAGCATATAGTTTATGGCCATTAATCATAGACATATACAGGGCATATGAGTTGGATATGGAAGGATGGATGCAAAAGTGCAAGATCACACTCAAAGTGATTGAGTCAAGAATTCTGAGTAATGCTCATTTTCATAGGCTGAGATGTGAAAAAAGGCCCAGAAATACAAAGTACATCAAACTAAAGCCAGGTGAGGACAGAGTGAAGGACCCCATGGCTATTTTAACTATGATAAGAATTAGACCTAATGAGGAAGATCAGACTCTGGATGCCTTTGTGGCAAGAGAGCTGGAAAGAATAACCAAGCTTAGAGCTGAAAAAGGAGAAGGAGAAAAGAAGGGTAGTAAGAAGGAGGTCAGGAAGGACTCTAAGAAGGAGAAGAGCGGGAGCTCAATGAGCTCAGTTCCTATTATAATTCTAAATAAGACTAGATCTTCTAAGGAGATTAGAGAAGATAAAAGGAGAGAGCTGACTCCTCAAGAGATTGAAGAATAGAAGAAAGGTAAAGAAGAGTTGAGAAAGGAGATGCCTCTAAAGAGAGAGAGGAAAAGGAAGGCAGAAACTGCTCAGCTAGATATGGTGCTGATAGTGAAGAAGAGTTGCCCAAAATATTGAAGAAGCTGAGAGAGTGAAAGCTGCTAAGAAAGAAAGAATCACTAAGAAGTAGGAAGAGATTGAAGCCTCTATTAGGAGGAAGGCTAAAAAAGCAGCAGCAGCAGCCAAAGCTAAGACTACCACTAAAAAAGTTTTGTAGAAAGCTGTGGCTAGCCTAGCTGAGAAGGAGGTAATAAAAGTTGTTGATGAAGTGATAGGAGCTCTGGACAGAATAGGTAATCAAGAAGAATAAGAGGAGGAAGATGATGTGGTAGAGATAGAAGCTGTTGTAGTTGAGCACGGAGCTTAGCTGGCTGAGGGCACTCAAACTCCGGTCAGCGAGTTCGCTGTTGAATGTGTTGAAGAGGAGAAGGAGAAGGAAGATGAAGATTTCTTTACTTTCCCAAACACATCCACCAAAACACCACTCTCATCTACTCCATTTTCTACCTTAACCATACTAGATAACCAAACACCATCCACATCCAGCTCTAGCCAAATCAACCAACCCACTGACCAAACCTCTGACCAAACAGCCATCATTCCCTATCTTTCGCCAATAGGATCTCCTATGTGAGAAATGTTGTATTTGGAAGGACCTCAACCAGTCAGAGGACCTCCAATCATTGAGGAGATTCCTGAACAACAACAACCACGTCAGTAACCTCAACCTTAACCTCAATTTAATCCAAATGCTGCACTATTAAGAGACATAAGGAGGTTGGGAAGAGAAAGATTTCCAAGACTAGGGAAAAATGCTAAAATTGATGTTGAAATAGCTAAATATCTACTGTTTGAGGATGTCCTGAGGAGAATTACAAAGGCTGTTGAGCAAGTAAGAGGATTTATGGATGCGGTTGAAGAAATGAAGGCTCACTTTAAGTCTGTACTTACTTAGTTTTCTCTTATGAAGGCCATAGTATCCCATACTGTGCCTTTGTTATCAATTGTAGGTAGGCAGGCTGGTGGACTAAAGCTGGAAGTTGCAGAGCTAAAGAAGATGATGTTGAAGATTTATGAAATCAACTGCAAAGTGCTGAATGATGAGAGGGATTTTTGCAATTCAGTGATTGATAAATTTAATCCTCTACTTGAAGCTATGTTAAAGGTGCTAGATGGCTATAGCATACTAAGCAAAGAGAATTATGAAAACACAACTCACTTGAATGTAGTTGTAGATGGTATAAATGCTCTGATTATAGTGGTAACCAAGCATCATGGATTACACACTAAATTAAGGAAGGTGAAGAAGGATATGCTGGAAGGAGTGAAGAACTCAAAGGGAGCTGTGCTAAATGCATTGAAGAGGCTTAATGTTTCAGATGCTTTGAGCAGTGATATTGTGATGACTGACGCTGAACTAGAGCCTAACCTTCATCAGAAACTGGGTCACATCAAATAATAAATCAAGCTAGTTCAAGATCATCTCCTTAGTAATAGAGAAGCCCCAGATAAGATTCATAATGAACTATCTTCTCATATCAGGAGCACTCCTATGCTAGAGCGCATTCTCAGAGAAAACAACTAAGCTAAGGCAATAACATGTCTCACCCAAGTGTCAAAGAAGGTTTGAATGCTTAATATCAGGTCAATCTATCTCAATCCCGTTCTTTGGTAGGCTTATTTGCCTTTCTCAGAGAACAAGAAGCTATATCTCAGGAAATCTATGAGCTGCTCGTACAGAATTTCTCATCCAATGTCTATGGTCAGCTAGAATCATTTGAAGAGTCTCTAAGCTCATTTAATCGTCAAGCTTAGTCCATTTTAGATGCAATGGCAATGGGGGAGAAGGATCACGAGAAGAGTGAGAAGGAAGAAAGGGAAAGAGATCAGAAGATTGCTGAATTTTCATATAATCTGTCTAAGGTCCTGGAGCACATTTAGAGAGAATACACTGAGACCAGGAAGAGGAAAGGCGAGAAGATTTCTCTGCCTAAAGAAAAGAAGACCAGGTGGGATCAACAAGCTTTTGAGGAGAGAAGAGCCAACTTGGCAACCCTACCAATGCCTAAAGATTAGAATAGATCTTATGTAATATATAGTACTCAAATGTAAAACTTAGTATAGATTGACTCTTTGTTATTCGTACTCAAGTTATTATTAATGAAATATTACAATTTCTGTTCTAAGTTAAGACCTTCTTAACTTCATATATTATTCTGCTATATACATATGCTTTGATCATTTGTAGAAATATATGAGAAGTTGTGAGGAATGCTGAACTCAGAAGATTCAAGAATTATGGGGGAGTTATCATTCACTATGAGCAGATTAAAGATGTTGAACAAAAGTCATATCAAGCATAAGGTTAAGGTAACTTTGATCTAAAATATCTTATTGATTTAATTCTCACTTAAGTTAATTGCAATTGATCAAAATGGGGGATATTGTGGAACCGAGCACAATTTGGTCTGACTCAGTGGATGACTCAGTAGTGCTTAAATTTTGATCATAACAATTAAGTTCAGTTTGAGATAATCAAATCAATAATGATGTTAAAATAAATAGTCCACGGTTTTAAGGGACTTAGTAAATTCAAGGGTAGAATTTCAAGTCTCCGCTGACCTAGTTATTTTGTTTAACTCTGAGTGGTTTCTGGGCTGAGTAGTCTCTTAGTTGCTGACTTAGAATTATTCACTCAGCACTTGATATTTAGATTTTGTTTCAGCTGTGTGCATTTTGTTTTATCATTTTAGCTGAGTTACTTTAAGTCTGTCAACACTACTGATTTTACCATTTAAGGTAAAAAGGTATCTTTGCTTTTAGTGTTGCTTTTTGCAGGAACATTAATGAGACAAAGACAAAAAGAATTAATGCCTTGACAAGACCCAATTTTATGAAGAAAATGACAAAGTCTTCCAATGCAAAGCTGCAACAAGTCAACTGCCACTTTGGGTAATTCTGCAGATATACCAACCTTGTATCGTGCACTCTGCAACATGTAAGAAAACCAGAGGGAATGGGATGAAGAGATGTAGCAATTCAACGTGAGTTCTCTCTAACGGAAGACTGGCATCAAGCGATAAAGAATTCAAATTGGAGATCAAATTTTAATCTAAATGGTTGAAATGTATTTGACAACGGTGTAATTCTATCTCCTAACGAATAGATTTGAAGAAGCAATGGGTGAATTACTGAGCTGACAACTTTAGAAGTTGTTGAGACAAGTTCAAAGGCTACTTTCTCCAATCCAACTATAAAAGGAGCAAGAAGGCAACCTTTAGAACTTGGTGATTACACCTGAATTTCCCAGAAGCTAAAACTTTGCCAAAAATTACAAGCTTTAAGGAATTCAAGCAAGAAAAGCATAACTCAACGAGAAACTACTTAGAACAAGAGAGAATAGTATAGATAAAAAATTGTAATATTAGATCATTTGTAACTTGATCAACGTTCCTATAAGTTGAATCCAGCACTTCTTTAAACTCTTTTGAGTCGCTGATAGAAGAGGGTATTCTAGTCAGTGGGTGAGCAATTGCAGATTAGAGGGTACTTTCTGTGATTGGGTATTTTGTGAAAGGCTTCTTTGCCTAGGGAAAGGAGTTAAGATTAGTGAATTAAAGCCGAAACACTCTCTCGGGACTGGATGTAACCATAGGTTACCGAACCAGTATAAAAATCTTTGTGTTCTTTACATAATCACAATTTCCAGTTATTTCTCTCAGCTGGCTAACCTCACTCAATAGAGCTTGAATTATCGCGAAAAAGTTTTATATGTTATTGAGTGAGTCATTCACCCCCCTTGTGTACGCATAGGGACCAATAGTTTCAGCTGAGTTACTTTAAGTCTGTCATCACTACTGACCTTACCTTTTAAGGTAAAAAAGTATCTTTGCTTTTAGTGTTCCTTTTTGCAGGAACATTAATAAGACAAAGAAAAAAAGAATTAATGCCTTGACAAGACACAGAATTATGAATAAAATGACAAAGTCTTCTAATGCAAAGCTGCAATAAGTCAATTGCCACTTTGGGTGATTCTGCAGATCTACCAACTTTGTATCGCGCACTTTGCAACATGTCAGAATACTAGAGGAATGGGATGAAGACATGTGTCAAGTCAGCACGAGTTCTCTCTAATGAAAGACTGGCATCAAACGACCAAGAATCCAAATTGGAGCTCGAATTTCAATCTAACGGATTGAAATGTATTTCACAACGGTACAATTCTATCTCTTAATGGATTGATTTAAAGAAGCAACGGGTGAATTACTGAGCTATCAATTTCAGAAGATGCTAAGGCAAGTTCAACGACTACTTTCTCAAATCCAACTATAAAAGTAGCAAGAAGGTAAGCATTAGAACTTGGTGATTACACCTAAATTTCCTAGAAGCAAAATTCTGCCAATTTACAAGCTTTAAAGGAATTCAAGCAGGAAAGCTCAACTCAGCGAGAATCTGCTTAGAATAAGAGAGAATTGTATAGATCAATAAATTGTAATATTAGATCATTTGTAACTGGATCAATGTTCTTATAAGTTAAATCCAGCTGTTGTTTAAACTCCCATTGAGTTGTTAATAGAAGAGGGTATTCTAATCAGTGGGTGAGCTATTGTAGTTTGGAGGGTACTTACTGTAGTTGGGGAATTTGTGAAAGACTTCTCTGCCTAGGGTAAAGGAGTTGAGATTAGTGGATTAAAGCTGAGACACTCTCTCGGGACTGGATGTAAGCATTGGTTATCAAACCAGTATAAAATCTATGTGTCCTTTACTTAATTGTATTTTCTAGCTATTTCACTCAGCCAGCTGACCTCACTCAGCGGAGCTATAAAAATCGCGAAAACGTTTTATAAGTTATTAAGTGAGTCATTCACCCTCCCTCTAACTCAGTGAGTGTATGCATAGGGACCAACAAGTGGTATCATTTAATAGATTTCACAATCTTTGAGACAAAGATCATGGCGTACAAAGGCGAATCTAGTGGAAGGGCTTAAGCTTACATTCTGCTCGAAGGCATGTTAGTTACTAGGCCTTTAATGTTCAATGGAGAGCATTATACTTACTGGAAGAACAAAATGAATAATTTCATTCAGTCCCAGAGTTTGCATACTTGGATGGCCATTATAGAAGGGCCATATGTTCCATCACATGTCAAGAGTGGAGTACATGTTGATAAGTACTCTACTGAATGGGATAATAATGATTTAGCCAGACTTAAAGAGAATGCTGCTGCTATAAACTATCTTCATTGTGCTCTTGATGCTACTGAGTTTAATCATATTTCAGGGTACGAGACAACCAAAGAGATTTGGAAGAAGTTGGAAGTTACTTATAAAGGTACGGACAAGGTGAAAGAGTCCAAAAATAATATCCTTATGAGGGATTATGAGTGGTTTCACATAAAGCCTAAGGAGGATATTTTTGACATAAACACCAGGTTCATGAATATAGTCAATGAGCTAAAAAAACTTGCAAGACCTTCACAGAAGAAGAGACTGTCAAGAAGATTCTTAGAAGCTTGAATCAAGATTGGGAAGCCAAGAAGAGTGCTATTGAAGAAACTCATGATTTGAAAACCTACAAGTTTGATGAGCTGATTGGAACTCTATTGACTCATGAGATGTCCCTGAAGCAATATGAAGATGAGTCCAAGAAGCACAGGTCTAAAGAGAAAGAGAGCTCAAGCAGAGCTATTATTTTAAAAGCTGATGATGAAGAAGAAGAAGAAGATTCCTCTGAGGAAGGATATCCAGAGGACTGAAAAGAGGAGATAGCTCTAATGACCAAGAATTTTAGGAGATATCTAAGTAAAGAGAAGAACTTTCAAAAGTTTAGAAAGATAACCAAGTATAAGAAGGGAGCAGTTGATAGACCACGAAAGGAATTCAATAAAGAGCATAACAAAGATATCAAATGCTTTGAATGTGGTGAGAAAGGGTATATACAGTCGAGCTGTCCTAAAGCCAAGAAGGACAAGTTCAAGAAGAAGAAGACTAAGAAAGCCCTTACTGCTACTTAGAGTGACTCTGAACAAGAGTCATCATCCTTAGATAAAGAGCCACATGATTCTGCCAATGTGTGTCTCATGGCTAAGGATGATCGAGTTGACTTAGAGTCAGCTGGCAACCAACTACTTCCGCTGCCAGAGAATCGGCTGACCAAAGGAAAGATAAAGGAAATAACTCTGAGGTAAATTCTGAACCCCCTTTGTCTTCTAATGAGCTTGCCGCAGTACTTAATGATGTTATTAATATGACTATTAAGTCAACCAAATACATTAGAGTACTTTAGATGAGGTGTGATGATATGGAAGATGTCAACTCTTCTACATCACTTGACATCCTATACCTGATGGAAAAAGCCGAGTACCAAAATGGATATAACAATAAAATCATTAAGAGATTGGATGAGCTAGCTGCTGAATTAATAGATTTGAAAAAGGTGCGGGTCCCTCCTCAACCTAACAGAAATACTTATAGTAACCGCACTCACCACTCTGAGAAGGGTTCTCAAAAGAGTAAAGTGAGCAGGCCTAATCCTAAGGTCGCTTGTAATTTTTGTGGTAAGCTAGGACATGCTACAGTCATGTGTAGGCACAAAAATGGTTATTATAATGAGTATGACTGGTCAAGGATGACCACCACTAACAAGGGAGTACTCAGCCAGAAAAAGGCATGGGTACCTAAGAAAACTTAATTGTTTTGCAGGTGAGCCTGAGATCCACTAATGATAGAAGAATCTAGTATTGGGATAGTGGATGCTCGAGCCATATGATAGTTGATGAAAAGCAATTCATCATATTGGAGCGAAGAAGAAATGGAAGTGTCAGTTTTGGAGACAATAAAAAAGAAAGATTGTTGGCAATGACACTGTAGGAGTGAAGCCTTCAATTGATAATGTGTCTCCGGTGAAAGGCCTTAAGTTCAACTTGCTAAGCGTTGCTCAGCTGTGTTATAAAGGCAAAAAAGTGATATTTGACTCAGCGGGCTGCTCAGTCATTGATGGTAACTCTGACCAAACTATTCTTTATGCTCCTAGAATTAATAATGTTTATATGTTTGACTTATCCCCTGGCTTCGGTGATATATACTTAGTTTCTAAAGAGGAAAACTCATGGCTATGGCACAGAAGGCTAGGACATATAAATATGACCAGTCTGTCCAAATTAGCCAGAAATGAACTTGTTGAGGGTTTACCCAATCTAGCCTTTGATAAAGAAAGACTCTGCTCAGCATGCCAACTTGGGAAACAATTTAGGAAGACCTTTAAATCTATAGCTGATATATCATCTTCTCATCCCCTTGATCTTCTACATATGGATTTGTTTGCGCCTGTTGTGCCGGCAAGTCTAGGTGGAATGAAATATGCCCTTGTGGTTGTAGATGATCTGACCAGGTTCACTTGGACTGTCTTGCTAGCTAGCAAAGATGAAACATTTAAAACATTCTCTAGGTTGGCTACCCGGATCATGAATGAAAAAGACCTAAAAATTAATAAAATCCGCACTGACCATGGAAGAGAATTAAAAAATAGGCAGTTTGAGGAATTCTGTTCCAAGCATGATATTGACCAATATTTTTCTGCCCCTCATACACCTTAGCAGAATGGGGTTATTGAGAGAAAGAATGGCACTATTGCAAAGATGGGTCAATCTATGCTGAGTGATAACAATCTACTAAAGTACTTCTAGGGAGAGGCTGTTAACACAGTTTTTTACATTCTAAATAGGGTTTTAATTCGTCCAGTTTTGAATAAAACTCCTTACGAAGTTTGGAAGGGGCCAAGCCCAAGGTTAGTCATCTCAAGGCCTTTGGTTGTAAATGCTTCATATTAAACACTAAAGACCAATTGGCTAAATTTAACCCTAAGGCTGATGAAGGAATCTTTCTAGGTTACTTAACTCACAGTAGGACATACAGAGTGTATGTCAAGAGGACTGGCATCTTAGAGGAGTCCATGCATGTAGATTTTGATAAAACTAACAATGCTGGTAGACAAGCTAGTAATGATGAAAGAGAAAAGGAATAAGTCAGTGGATCAGTCAGTCAACCCATTATTATCCCTGATCTAGTACCAGAAAAGGAAAATGAAGAAGTTAACTTAGACCTATCAATCAACTTTGGTAATGATTTAGATGCTCAACCAATGACAGTAGCTCAGCGAGCTGATCCTGAGCTACTAAAAGAAGTCAGAGCAATAAGAGATCACCCAGTTGACAAGATTCTCGAGAGTGTGTAGAATCCGGTGCTGACTAGAGGTTTGCTGAACAGGATGATGAGTCATTCAGCATTTGTATCATTGATTGAACAAAAGAAGTTTGAAGATGCTAAGTTTGATGATAATTGGATGATTGCAATGCAAGAAGAGCTAGACCAATTTAGAAGAAATGAAGTTTGGGATTTGATGGAGAAACCCAAAGGGAAGTCAATTATAGGCAAAAAATGGGTTTTTAAGAACAAGCTAGATGAAGCTGGAAATGTTGTTAGAAATAAGGCCAAACTAGTTGCTTAAGGCTACAATCAATAAGAAGGCATTGATTTTGGAGAAACATTTGCACCAATAGCAAGACTTGAAGCCATAAGAATTCTCTGTGCTTTTGCATCTCATATGAACTTTAAGCTATTTTAAATGGATGTGAAAAGTGCATTTCTTAGTGGTTATATTAAAGAAGACATCTATGTCAGACAACCCCCAGGCTTTAAAGACCCCAAATATCCATATCATGTCTACAAGTTGAAGAAAGCTCTATAAGGACTGAAACAGTCTCCAAAAGCTTGGTATGAGAGACTGACTAACTTTTTGATCAGCAAAGGTTATATCAGAGGGAAAGCAGATACAACTTTATTTGTTAGGAAGAATCATCAAGATGTGTTGCTAGTCCAAATCTATGTGGATGACATCATTTTTGGAGCAACTGATGAAAGGCTATGCAAAGACTTCAGTCAGTAGATGTAGAAAGAATTTGAAATGTCAATGATGGGAGAGCTTAATTTCTTTCTTGGTTTACAAATCAAGCAAGGTGATGATGAGATCTTCATCAGCCAAGCTAAGTATGCTGAGGAAGTACTCAAAAAGTTTGACATGGATAAAGCCAAGCCAATGTCAACACCCATGAGGAAGGTAAACCTGTAGAGAGTAAGCTCTATGGAGATATTATTGGTTCTCTACTTTACCTAACTGCTAGTAGGCCTGACATTCAATATGATCCATGCTATTGTGCAAGATATCAAGCTGACCCTAAAGAATCTCACTTAGCTACTGTTAAGAGAATTCTCAGGTATTTGCTAGGCTCTATTAATGCAGGTTTATGGTATCCAAGTAATACAGACTTCACTTTGAGAGGGTACACTAATGCTGACTGTGGAAGAGACAAACTTGAAAGGAAAAGCACCATAGGAGGATATAATTTCCTTGGTGATTGTCTAGTCACATGGTATAATCAGAAGCAGACTTTTGTAGCTCTGAGTATAGCTGAGGTTGAGTATATGGCTGCAGGAAGTTGTGTGGCACAACTTCTATGGATCAAGCAGCAACTGGAGGATTATGGTATGAAGTCAAATTATCTTAAAGTCATGTATGACAACAAGAGTGCAATTGACCTATCCAATCTATTTCAACATGACAGGATGAAGCATGTCAATATTATACATCACTTCACAAGGGATCATGTTCTAAAAGGAGAAGTCAAGCTCACATATATTCTAAATGAAGAACAACGATCTGACATATTCACAAAACCTATTGGGAAGGATCAATTCAATACGCTTAAACAGCTGATAGGAATGTCTAATCCAATTTGAAGAACTATATCTCACTCTGACCTATTCTAGAGCTGACCTAACTAGGGCATACTCTGAGCTTCAGTGAATTAGGTTAAGTATTTCTTTTGCAGCTTGAATTTTGGACACGTCATTAATTATCACCGGTTATCTTTTAAATTTAAACTTGATAGAAACGGTAGCAAATTATGAAAAGATCCATATTCAGAGCAGTTATCCTGTGTTTCTCGCATTCATTAATCCTATAGTATACGTTGTGTAATCTAACTGTTGAATCTTAAAACCATGGATTATGAGTCATACACATAAATTTGCAGGTTTGTATGAAGATTCTTTGGCTATTTAAGGAGAAATTCAGAAAGAGGAATGGCTACTTTACCAAAAATATTTCTCTGCAATTTCCTTTCTATATCCCTAAAATCTCTATCTTCTCAAAGCAAATTCACTATGATGTGCACATTAGGGAGGAATACTGAAATTTATGTGAGAAACTAGAAGGATACTCACTGGGTCACTACCAAAGTTCATATGGCTCAGTTGGCAATCAGTAAAATCAAAGAACTCAAATTCCCACCAGAACCAAGTATTCTGACAAAATGGTGTTTTATGGAGAAAATGGAAGTAGAAAAGCTAACTACTGTAGACATGCTAAGTTTCTGCAGTGACGAGTGATTTGGAAAGAGGGTGCATCAGTACCACTTGAGAGGATTCTTTGAACTACCCAATGGATGCTATAAGGAGATTGCAGATAGATTCTACAGTGGAATTCACATGGTGGAAGGTCAGAAGGATCTTTTCATTACCACCATGATGAAGAGGAAGGTTTATGTCACTCCCAAGCTAATTGTAGGACTTCTGGGAATGAAGGAAAGAGGACTAAAGTTACGAGTTATCAATGATGAAGATCATATTGATATTCCAATTGATTATAAAGTTCCTCATGACTACAAAGCTAGTGAAGTTATCACATCTATGTTCTCCAAGGAGGGAAAATAAGCTAATGAGCTTGTGACCAAGGTACTATTGCTCAAGACTAGATTAACAGGAAGCTACTCCTAGTTGGAGCATGTGTTTGTGTATGCTCTGACCCATGGGATGAGCATTAATTAGCCAGTGGCGATTCTGCATAGGTTCTTGAAAGTCAATAAGAATTTGGTGATGGAGATCTGCAGAGCCTATAAGATAGACATGAAAGGATGGGCTGTTAAAAGCAACATCCAGATGAAGGTGATTGAGTCCAGAATCTTGAGCAATGTCAATTTTCATGGACTTAGAGCTAATGAGAGGCCATCCAACACCAAGTACATCAAGCTAAAACCAGGAGAAGTAAGGGTAAAGGATCCCAAGGCTATCATAGAGATAAAGCCTATTCAGCCTCATGAGGAGGACCTGACTTTGGATGCGTTCATGGAGAAAGAGCTTAAGAGAATAACCGAGCTCAAAGCTAAAAAGAAAAGGAAGGAAAGAAAGAAGGATAGTGAGAAGGAGGTTAGGAAGGACTCCAAGAAATAAAAGAAAGGGAGCTCAATAAGCTCAGTTCTAGTTGTTGTCCCAAAGAAGACAAGATCTTCCAAGGAAGTTAAGGAAGACAAGAGGAGAGAGCTGACTCCTTAGGAGATTAAGGATGAAAAGAGGGCTGAGGAAGAGCTGAGAGAAGAAATGCCCTTAAAGAAGGAAAAGAAGAGGAAAGCAGGTATAGCTCAGATGGAAGAGGTTACGACAAAGGGAAAGGAAGCTGTATCACTTCCTGTTCCTCAAATAAGTTAGCCAAAGAAGAAGCTGATGGTAAAGAGAGGGACATGAGTTAACCAAGATATGGAAAAAGCTGAGAATGTAAGGGCTACTGAAGAAGAGAGAATTAAGAAGAAGCAGGAGGAGATAGAAGCCACTATTAGGGAAAAAGGCTGAAGCAACAGGATCAATAGCTAAGGCTAAGGCCATCACTGAGCAAATCTTGCAAAATGCTGTAGCTAGCTTGGCTGAAAAAGAAGTGCCAAAAGTTGTTGATGAGATTATAGGAGCTCTGGATGGAATATATAATCAAGAAGAGCAGGAGGAGGAAGATGATGTTGTTGAAGTGGAAGCTGTTGAATTCAATGTGTTAAACTCTGACCAAAAGGTTACTCTGACTGCTAAGGAAGTCAAAGAGGCTAGGAAGGAGAGGAAGAGGGCTTTTTAAAGAGAATGAAGATTGTAATTAATGAGGATAAGGGAGACCTAGAGGATAAGGAGGAAGAAGTGATAGTTGAGCACGAAGCTCAGCTGCTGAGAATTCTTTAACTCAGGTTAGCGAGTCCGTTGTTGAAGGTGTTGTAAAAGAGAAGGAGAAGGAACCTGAAGAATTCTTTACTTTCCCAAACACATCCACTGAAACCCCACTCTTACCTACACTAATCTCTGCCTTACCTCGTCCAGAAAGCCAAACACCATCCACATCCAATTCAAGCTAAATCAACCAAGCCTCTGACCTAAATGACCAAACCTCTGACCAAACAACCATCATCCCATACCTTTCCCCAGTAGGATCTCTTACTCATAATCATTTATATTTGGAAGGACCTCCACCAGTCAGAGAGCCTCCAATCATTGAGGAGATTCCTGAGTAACAACAACAACCACCACCCTAACAACCTCAACCTCCACCCCAATTCAATCTAAATGCTGAATTATTGGGAGACATAAGAAGGATAGAAAGAGAAAGATTTCTAGGACTAGGGACAGATGCTAAAATAGATGCTGAAATAGCAAAATCTTTGTTGTCTGAGGATGTTTTGAGGAGGATCGCCAAGGCTGTTGAGCCAGTGCGAGGTTTTATGGAGGCTGTTGAAGAGATGAAGGCCCATGTCAAATGAGTAACTACCCAATTCTCTTTAGTGAAGGCAATAGTATCCTATACTTTGCCTTTGTTATCTATTGCAGGTAGGCAGGCAGCTGGTTTAAAGATGGAAGTTGTAGAGCTTAAGAAATAGATGTCTAAGATCTATGGGAGCAACTATAAAGTGCTTAATGATGAAAGGGATTTTTGCAACTCAATGATTGATAAATTTAATCCCTTACTTGAAGCTATCCTGAAACTGCTAGATGGTTATAACATTCTGAGCAAGGAGAATGATGAGAACACAACTCGATTGAATGCAGTTATAGATGGACTGAACGCTCTGATCACAGTGGTAACCAAGCATCATGGGTTACACACTAAGCTAAAGAAAGTGAAGGAGGAAATGCTACAAGGAGTTAAGGACTCAGAGGGAGCTGTGCTAAATGCCTTGAAGAGGCTTAACATTTCAGATGCTCTGAGTAGTGATATTGTTATGATAGATGCTAAACTGGAGCGTAATCTTCATCAGAAACTTAGTGATATCAGAGACCAAATTAAGCAAGTTCAAGCTCATACGATCAATGATGGAGAAGCCCTGGATAAGATTCACAATGAAGTTTCTACCTATATCAGGAGCACTCCAATGCTAGAGCGAATACTCAGAGAGAACAATTAAGCTAAATCAATAGCATGTCTTACCCAGGTATCCAAAGAAGGTTTAAATGCCTAATATCAGGTCAATCTGTCTCAATCCCTCACTTTGGTAGGATTATTCGCCTTTCTCAGAGAATAAGAAGCAATATCACAGGAAGTCTATGAGCTGCTTATACAGAATTTTTCTTCAAATGTCTATGGTCAGTTGGAAACCTTTGAAGATTCTCTGAGCTCGTTTGATCATCAACCTCAAGCCATTTTAAATGGAATGGCAATGGGGGAGAAGGATCGCGAGAAGTGTGAAAAGGAGGAAAAGGAGAGAGAACAAAGGATTGCTAAATTTTCTTACAACCTGTCTAAGGATCTGGAGAGCATTCAGAGAGAATATACTGAGACTAGGAAGAGGAAAGGCAAGGAGATAGCGCTGCCCAAAGAGAAGAAATCCAGATGGGATCAACAAGCTTTTGAGGAGAGAAGAGCAAACTTGGAAGCCCCACCTATGCCAAAAGATTAGAATAGAATTTATGTAATCGATAGTGCATATTCTAAAACTTAGTATAGTTTAACTCTTTATTATCTGTACTCAAGTTATTATTTAATGAAAAGATTACACTATCTGTTCTAAGTTCAGATCTTCTTAACTATATATATATATATATGATCATTTGTAGAAATATATAAGAAGTATTGAGGGATGCTGAACTCAGAAGATTCAAGAATTATGGGGGAGTTAGCATTCACTCTGAGCAAATTGAAGATGCTGAACAAAAGACATATCAAGTATGAGTATAAGGTGACTCTGATCTAGATATCTTATTGATTTAATTCTCGCTCAAGTTAATTGCCATTGATCAAAGTGGGGGAGATTGTTGAACCAAGCACGAGTTTGGACTGACTCAGCGGATGACTCAGTAGTGCTTAAGTTTTGATCATAATAATTAAGTTAAGAATGGGATAAATAAATCAATAATGATGTTAAAATAAATAGTCCATGGTTTCAAGGGAGTTAGAAAATTCAAGGGTAGAATTTCGAGTCTCCGCTGACCTAGCTATTTAGTTTAACTCTTAGTAGTTTCTGGGCTGAGCACTTACTTAGTCGCTGACTTAGTATTATTCATTCAGCACTTGATATTTAGATTTTGTTTCAGCTGTGTGCATTTTGTTTTATCGTTTCAGTTGAGTTACTTTAAGTCTATCATTGCTGCTGACTGTACCTTTTAAGGTAAAAATGTATCTTTGCTTTTAGTGTTGCTTTTTGCAGGAACATTAATGAGACAAAGACAAAAAGAATTAATGCATTGACAAGACACGGAATTATGAAGAAAATGACAAAGTCTTCCAATGCAAAGCTGCAACAAGTCAATTGCCACTTTGGGTAATTCTGCAGATCTACCAACTTTGTATCACACACTCTGCAACATGTCAGAACACCAGAGGAATGGGATGAAGACACATGGCAAGTCAGCGCGAGTTCTCTCTAACGGAAGACTGGCATCAAACGACAAAGAATTCAAATTGGAGCTCGAATTTCAATCTAACGGATTGAAATGTATTTCACAATGGTGCAATTCTATCTCTTAACGGATTGATTTGAAGAAGCAACGGGTGAATTACTGAGCTACCAATTTCAGAAGATGCCAAGGGAAGTTCAACGTACTTACTCAAATCCAACTACAAAAGGAGCAAGAAGGAAAGTGTTAGAACTTGGTGATTACACCTGAATTTCCTAGAAGCAAAAACTTTGCCAATTTTCAAGCTTTAAAGGAATTCAAGCAAGAAAGCTCAACTATGCGAGAATCTGCTTAGAACAAGAGAGAATAGTATAGATCAATCGATTGTAATATTAGATCATTTGTAACTAGATCAACGTTCTTATAAGTTGAATCCAGCTCTTGTTTAAACTCTTATTCAGTTGCTGATAGAAGAGCGTGTTCTAGTCAACTGGTGAGCGATTGCAGTTTGGAGGGTACTTAATGTAATTGGGGAATTTGTGAAAGACTTCTCCGCCTAGGGTAAAGGAGTTGAGATTATTGGAATAAAGGCGAGACACTCTCTCGGGACTGGATGTAAGCACAGGTTGCCGAACTAGTATAAAATCTCTATGTCCTTTACTTAATTGCATTTTCCAACTATTTCACTCAGCCGGCTGACCTCACTAAGGGGAGGAGCTATAAAAATTGCGAAAAAGTTTTATAAGTTATTGAGTGAGTCATTCACCCCCCCTCTGACTCAGTGAGTGTAAGCATAGGGACCAACAATTTTATTGGTGGATTTTGAATTAAAAGGAGACTTAGAGTAGAGAACATTTGCTTATAACTGCAGATTAGTACAATATAACATTTGATGAAGGAGAGGGAGTATATCTAATGAAGTAGAAGGTAGAAATGAAGAAATCATATTCAAAATTCGAGAAGAAAAAGAAGTTGAGCCTTAGTGAAGTGAAAATCCCATAAGCTTTTAAGCATCAAAGAGAGAAGTGATAAAGGTCTTAGCCTAGTGGTTGAGTTTTGAAGTTGTGGTCCTAGAGATCACATGATTGAATCCGCATACGGGTGGATTGAGATAAAGTTTTTCTTTGTTATCATTGCAAGCAAAGAGGCAATTTTTATTTTGTTTTTTAAAAAGCATCATATAGTGAGAACTTTCAAATATTTTATATCATATTTTGTATCTTCTTCTTCAAATAATGAACAGACGTACATATATATTATTATCATCAACACGATCTTATGAGATTATATGATGTGTTGTTACCAAGTTCAGGGTGATTGATATATGTTACTTTTGTAAATTTAGTGCTACAATATTTGTTTAGTGTCCAATTTAGGGGCTATAGATATATTCAATTTTTTTTTAGTTAACACACTATGATTTGAGTGTGCTTGAAAACAGTATTTTCAAAAAAAATAATTCATTTTCAATCATTTTATGTATAATTTTTTTAATTTTATATGTTAATTAAAATGATTTCAAATTAATTAAATTATTGAAAAGAATGTTTCGAACAGATGATTTATAATATTTGTATGGAATCTATATGGTTAATATTATATAATAACATTTTACATTTTTTCTCTAGCAGTAATAATTCTAATTTGCTGGCAAATAAACGCATCAGCCATTGGGTCTGTCAATATATACATTGAGTAAATTTGTCACTTTTTCTTTTTAAAAATTTGCTGCGATTATTATTAAATACAAACGGTAATATCATATCAATACGGATGTGGTATAAACTTGTGATATCTAGAATTATAACTTCTATTTCATTGACTAGGCTAAGAGATCAACTAGAGATAAATTTATGACTTCTGTGGTACCTTCAATATTAACATTTCTATTAAAATATATTCCGGTTGAATGAAACCATTGATAATTTAGTTGGTAGTCATTTCAACATGTCTATAGAATAAGAATTTCAGCTATTTATTCGTAATCTAGAATTTTCCTACACGTTCCACTAGTTTAGCTAATTTTACTGATCTTGGATGAATATCTCAATCAGATGTCATAAAATTTACATCGTAATTCAAATAACATTGATATGAAATGAAAATTATGAAAATATGGTATAAAAATATAATGGCTGCATATATCACCAGCTTACTGAATTTATTTTTAATTGCCCTCCCTTCCTTGAACTTTAAAATAGTTCCTTTCATCGTCCTGAACTTGTCTAAATGCACCCTATGATCCCTTTCGGCTAACGTGGTATTGACTTTTCAACCATTATCAAATGACCTGTCACATCAGCCGGAAGGGGTCACGAGGTATACTTTTGACAAGTTCAGAGGGGCGAAAGGAACTTTAAAAAAGTTTTAAGGGCAGCGAGAGGAACTTTTAAAAGTTCAGGAGAGCGTAAATGGATCAAGGACAAGTTCAGGGGGTTCCTCATGCATTAGGCTAAATATAATTTATCAACGAATGTTATGTAAACAAGCATTTTTTAACTCCATCAACTCTAAGAAAACTTCATAATATTCATAACATTTGTTGATAAATTATATTTTTATACTAGTATTTTAATTTTAACAATTAATATAAATTATGTAGGTGTCAATTTATATGTATTTATTGCTTAGCAATGTTATTAAAATTGGACCGGATACTAAATCGATAAAGTTAGTGGTTAATAATTTTAACAGTTTAACCGGGTCCAACCGTGATTCGACCGGATGTATGATTTTTTAATAAATACTTTAATATATATATATACACACACATATATAACAAATATTCATTTGTCCAATATAAGCATAAGTGATTAATGGAAGGAAACTAAAAATAATTGTTGGTAATGATAAATTTTTATGAAAAGAAATATGTTAATAATATAATTAGAAAAGTAATAACTTTTTATAAAATAAAATAAAAATAGTTAATATTAATAATTGATTCTTTCCATTTAAAAAAAATTTATGCCATATACATAATCAAAAAACTCTCATGACATTATAATACATTTAAAACAATAAATGTATTTAAAAAGTTTAAATGAAATAAAAATAATATATATTAATTTATTTTTTTTATAAACTTGTCAAAAATAATAATTAAGGAAAATTTCTACCATATTAATAATATAAAAATCAAACTAATAAATTAGTAAATAATTATTTTCCTTAAGTATGAAAATATTTATGTTGATTTTTAAATTTATCATAAAATTTATGTCAATTTTGAAAGAACTGGATTTTGATCCGGTTTTTCCGGTTTGAATCGGTCAAATCCAATTTTTTTATAAAACCGTTATTTTTTTATCAATCGGACTGGACTCATGGCTGGTTCCCATTTTTTTAATTGAACTAGTCAATCCGGTCCGATCTGATTTTAATAACATTGTTCGTTAGTGATACAATGAATCACATTAAGAGAAATATATAACATGCAGAAGGTATAAAGAAATAGAAAACGTCGTGAAAATAAAATAGGTAGGTTCACCTTAAGCATTAACTAGCAATCTTAGATTTTAGGGTCAGTTATTCTGTCATTTGAGATACATGTAAATTGATGACTTAGATTAGTTTGGATGCGAATATGACTTAAAGATGTCGTCCATATTTGGGACCCATTCAGGACAGCTCGTGGTGAAACAAAAAAAAAGTAGGTTAAATACATCAAAACTTGCATGTACTTGGCTCAAATAGTCTATTGCCTCCTCCAACTTTAAAAGGACCTATCACCCCTGAATTTAGTAAAAGTGCACCCATTAACATCTTCGTGTTGATATGGCGGTAGATGTAGTAGTGGTTGACTAGTCACACGCGTTTTGTTGTTTTTTAAAAATAAATTAGTGAAAAATTCGTTCATTAACATTATGCTAAAATTCATCGCTCTGTTAAGTAACTAACCCACATCAAAATCACAATTTCTGCAACGCCCAGATGTTGAAGAATTCAGCGGGGAAATCTCCAAAATCGAGCGAAATCATCAACATCCATTTTGCCCGAACCTTCTATTCTCGAATTTAAGGAAAAAGAACTGAGTTGGAATCGAATATTGCTACTTTTTCCCCCATTCCTAAACAGGATTTGAAATTTGAGTGAAATCAAATGATTATTGTTGATTGAATTTGGGTGTTTCGGGAAGAAGATAGTGTTTTTTAATTATAAACAGTTTATAAGGAGTTTTGCGAAATTATCTAAGAATCTTTTTGAAAATTTTAGAACTTATTCCACGTGTCAAATTCTCATATGTTTGACTTTTAAAAAAAATGGCATGTGGCGCGTGTGTTATTAACTCTCTAGAGAGTTACTAGTTTAGTTTCGATGAGGCAGTAATAGGTGCTTAATTGACAAGTTCAGGGAGTAATAAGCTCTTTTGAAAGTTGGACTGCAATAGGCTATTTAATCCAATTACATGCAGGTTATTATGTATTTGGTCAAGAAGGTATCACTGAAGTATCAGAAACGTATATAATGGGTGATATTTGTGATTATAAGATAATGACATATCATTATTCAGCCAGACATTAAAATAAACTTGCTCCACATATCCTCTTTCTTTCAAGGGAAAGTGCATTCCACACCTTTAAATTTTTGTGTTTTTCGCTATTGTTTTCATATGCCATGTTTAGAATTTGCCAAATGTATGATTTTTTTAGGAAAAGAATTCTCTAAAGTAACTTTAGAATAAAGTTAGAGTGAGATAGAGATAGAGATAAAAAAAAGTGAGAGAAGAATTTTGTTGGGAGTTGTGTAATCAATCCTAGCCATTTAAAATATGATGAATCGTCAGATATTACTCAACTTTACTCTAAAGTTATTTTTCAACTTTAGAGAATCCTAATCTTTTTTTGATGTGAATAATATTTGTTTCATCTGCCTAAACATTTTGATTTGAGTGAGTTACAGACTTAAGTCTCTGTTAGATGGCATGTGTAATGTATTTTGGGGTTTAAAGTTCATAAATTAGCTTCTAAAATTGAAGTTTGAGGTTTTAAATTTTATTTTGATCATATTAATATTAGCCAAGTATTGATGTTTTTCTATAATAACTGACGGTACGTCTAAACCTTAATTAAGGATTTGTCTTAGAAAACAAATAACCTAAGCCAAATGTGACCGTGAGAACAATTCTCACCTTAATGATGAGAAGCTATTCAATTATCATTTTTTCGAGTTTTTAGTCGTTGACAAAAAAATATAATAACATTGTAGTTGAACTCGAAAATAAAAACAAAAGAAATAGTTTTGAACAAAGTGAAAAAGAAAAGAAAAGAGAAAAGGTTGAATTAAATATAAAGTCACAAATTTATCGATATATGCATTGAGAGGGGAATCCAAAAACTTTTGCAAAATATTCACGTTTGAATTGTAGTCCTCCAAAGCGAAATTAATAGTTGAAAAATAAAAAGGAAGTTTTTTTTAGATATATTTGCAACAATGCGTTGCCAACATATACAAAGAAAAACCCTATCCCACCAACGGTAGACTCGAACATAAGACCTTTAGAGATCACAGCTTCAATCTTAAGTACTCGATAAAAAACTTTAACAAATGAAGGAGAGTTTGGGATGTTTGGGATTTTGTATTGGAAATATATATTTGATAACAAGGGGCTAGAAGCCCACTCAATGGCCCAAAAGTCCAATCACATTACTTGTCCACCAAGCTCAAGTAAAGAGCACATGACAACCCAAGAGAGGGCCAAATTATCACCATTCTCTTATATAAGGAACACAAACCCACAATATGAGGTAACTTAACTACTCCCTTCTATTCTACTCATTATTCCCCCTGTCAAGCACTGACTTAGGCATTCGAGAGGGTTATGCTGATCAACCCCCAGCGTGACCCCTCTAACGCTCAATCTGTCTTGCAAGTTGAGCGTAATTTGGATCCCATGACATCATTTGGTGCGGCGAGTGTGGATCGAACATGCGACCTTCAAATGACATTGATGAGGCGTTCATGATTCGAACCAGAGAACTCTCTTTGCCTAAGGATGGGCGTAACGTAATGGGCTTTGCCCAGGGGGGACATAACAGCCTCGTGTCATCCCGAGGTGTATGTGGCCCTCTCCTTGTACCCATGTTGGCAAGGGGGACTCCCTTGGCTTTCTTTACTTTTGGGGCCGCAATGTTGGCGATACTTCGGTCTATTGTCCTCCCCCAATTTTCCATTTTTTACAACTTTTAATGTGGCTTTTTCTTTTCCCTAGCAGCTTGTGTCATTGGCTTCCTTATATAGACTACGAGCTCGGCTTTTGTGAGCTCGGTTTTGTATTCTATGAATAAAGTGTTGACTCTGTATTTTGCTTAGCTTCTGCCGCATCTATGTTTAGTACTTTCATCGCTTGATAGATCTCTTTAATGAATTTTGAGTCAATTCTGCCAGCATTTCGGAACTGCCCGAGGCTGAAGATGTTGAAGTCATCGAGACTGTTATTTACCATAATTTTATGGTTGCTTTTTGATTTGTATTGTTTGGTTTTTATGAATATATGAAGAGTGCTTTGTTGCTTCTGTTTTACTTTCTTAGTACTCTAAAAGGGGCTTCATAAGAGCTCACTTACTTATAAACGATGCATGACTTTGTGTAGCTTTCGCTGGAGCCTGTTCGGCCGAACTCTGTATCGTAACGATCTAATAGATACTTTAGTTGATCTTTTCACCTCCGTCCCGGCAGTAATGCCTCTCCTTAACATTTGTCAAGCTCCTTTAGGGCTCGGAGTTGAAAATTTCTGATGATTCTGATCCGAGGTGACCTCAATGACTTAAACCCACGTAACAATATTACACTTTCTGTTTAACTATATTGGGGGAACCTCTCTCTTTCAGTGAGTAGTTTCCTCTTCTGGGAGTATTTGTTTGGAACTTTATTATTCATGAATTTTACCTTTTGAAGGATGTCTTTGTCTGTTACGGGGAGGTGTCGGGCCCTTCTTCTTCCTTGGGAAAGACATGGCCCAACCTAGTTTTAAATTTCATATTAGGAGATCCGCCGAGCTCTTCTCCTCTTAAAAGGGAGAAGTGGCCATAACCTGGGTTTTTAACCTGAGGGTTTGTCCGAGCTCTTCCTTGTTCTTAAAAGGAAGAGGTGGTCGAACCTCTACTTTGACTTTTTGTGTGGTGAGGCCGAGCTAATCTTCCTCTCTTATTGGGGAAGAGATGGCTATACCTCTTTCTTTCTTTTTTAGTTTAATGGTTGTAAGTTCAACACTTGTCATTTCTAGGAATAAGGTCTTTCGGGGACAATAGTTCTTTAAATAAATGTATTCTTCTTCTATTTATCATGTGTGAAGAGGTTTTCCTTTTCGTGTTAAGAAGCTCTTTAGAGCCGAAGTATGATAATGTGGGCTGAGGGGATTTGATTCAAATCACCCGCGTCAGGCTTACAATAATATTAGATGCCGAGGGGATTTGGTTCAAATCACTCATTTCGATCTTCGAATGATAATGTGTGTCAAGGGGATTTAGTAATATATCTCATGGGGCTTATATAATAGATGCCGAGGGGATTTGTTAATCTCTCGCTTTGGTGTTGTATAATAGATGCCGAGGGGATTTGTTAATCTCTCGATTCGGTCTTATATATTGTAAGAAATAATAAGATTGCTCTCTTTGAGCATTAAAGGTACCGAGGGGATTTTGTGCAACAATCACTCACTTCGTTCTTCGAATGGTGATACGCGCCGAGGGGATTTTGTTAATCACTTGCTTCAGGCTAATAATGTTAATGTTTTTCGAGAGGATTTAGTAATCTCTCGCATCAGTCTTATATATTTTATGTAAAGACATTGTTGTCTTATCAATGAAGAGACATCGGTGTCTTTGGGAAAAAAGGGGCTTTTTTTTAAGAATATCGCTTATCTTTCGTTCGGTAGATGGGTAAAGGCATGCCTTCTATCCATATAGGATTATAAAATTTCCATGAGCTTGATGAAATTATTGTCTGTGCCAACTTTTCAGAGTCGAAGGGCTTGCAATTGCTCTTGCTGGCCCTCATTATAGTGCATTTTCATTTAATCAATAAACAGATATTAGACATGTGTAATCGCAATGAGGAACACATTTGACAACTTGATTAATGGTACAGGTTACTAATGTATATGAGGGTAACAATCATGGATCAACTAAGCATTATTATACACTTTCAAAGATAAGATTCTACAACATGACAGCATATCAGCATAATGAGGCCGCCCTCTTCAAGTAATTATATTTGTAAGTCGCAAAATAAGATCATATATCCCATGGGACATTTTTCAATTCAGGGCATTCAAGCTTCTTCTATATTTTTTTTGACTGAGCTTCTTCTATATTCTTAGTGTTGAAAAAGTATCAACACAATGGCCCTGACTAGATGTGACTTGGCTCGATAGAACATGCACAGAGGAACGGTATGTTTGTTCCAATTGATGTCATAACATCATTGGTCGTGTATTTATGGTTATATATGAGCACAAACTTGATATCAAGCATAGCATCGTGGCAAATTAGCTTTAATGCCCTCAATAATGGGAATTTAAAACGTGAATAATGGGAACTTCGGGCTTAATTAAGCAATTAAACTATTATAGCCAGTCAACCAATTGATAGCTAATTCACTAAATAATTAGGTTGAAATTGGATCAAACCTATTGGACAAATTCTTCATGCTAAGCAATGTACCAAATTCGCAGGTCTTTGATTTAGGAGCCGAGCTCGTGAAATGGGTTGATCCAATTTAGGATCCTTCTTCTCTTATATTTTTTCCCCTTATGATGTTAAGAAATTACTTGATCTAATTAACCTCAAACCGAGGGCTCTCTCCTGAACCCTAGCCGCTCAAATGCCTTCTATCACAGGTTTTAACCTGCAGTATGCCTTCTCTCACGGGTCTTGACCGGCACCTCCATTTGCAACTCGTTCCCAACGATGGAAGGTTCATTTCGCATCTCCTCCTTAATCGTTAAGGAGTAGACGGCTAAGTCGTTGTTGGCCTAAATTAGTGTTTGGACTTGCAGCTTGTTGCCTAAGCCCACAATAAGAGCACAAATATTTTAAGCCATTTACCCTGTTCATTACTTACGCTATCTGTTTTAATTATTCCCTATCGTTACAGCCTCCTAGTTTCCCTTTCTCTCTTCTCTGTAAAACCTCTGTTTCTCTCCTCATTTCTGCAACTCCGTTTGCCTAGTGACCAGTTAATTCATGAAGTTTCAAAAGGCATGTGAGATGGCACAAGGTTTGTTAGAGAGCGATTATCGGATTTGAGACTATTATGAATAGAGCCTATTTTTGGTGATTTCGTTGTGTTGGGCCTTTGGTGAGGCTGTTGGTTGCGATTCTCTGTTCATTTTTGTTAGTATACAGAAGTTAGGGTTTCTGCTGTTACTAATTGAGAGTTCCTGCTGTTCTATGACCTGTATTTGTACATCTTTGCTTTTTCCTTTGCCATTAATGAAATCTACTGGAGTCCTTTGCACCGTGCATTGACTAGGTCTCCCGTAAAACGCAGATTTAGGAAGCACGTTAAAATATTATGTGTTCTTTATTTTGATTTTAGTTTACTATTTCTTGAATCTGAAAATCTGAAAAGAATGTGTTAAATTAGGGATTAGAAATCCTAACATGTGGTATCAGAGCTCTTTTTCCAGATTATGTGGTTGCATGCATTTGTTTTCTGTAGATCTGTATGTTTGATGAATTTGCATGTGTTAAGTCTTTAAAGATTTAGTGTATTTTCCTTGTTTCTGATCGTATGATGTTTTTGGTTAAACCTTGTGTTGAGATTTGTGCAAATTGTTCTTTTATCTGCAATCTTTGGTTTGTAGATCATCTTTCTGATCTAGCCTTGCATGTCGTTTGCTCTGTTAATTATTTCCGCTGCAAATTCTTTCTGTGGTAAGAGTTTTTTTTTATGAATATTTCTTATTGTTTTAGGTTTCAGTAAGTTTCACTATGAGCATATTTCACTTGCGATTTATCTCTTAGTTAATTTGTATCTATTTTCTTTAGTTAATGCTACTGCTTAATTTTTTGTTCGATTAATTAAAGAAATATTCCCGATCAATTCAATTTTTCTGTGAGAGGTAAAATTTTCGGTTGTTTCTTGAAGAGGATCAACTGTTGTCTATATTATTTTGCCTTGGTCTTTGCAAAATCAAGTAAGTAACTATCAAACCATCTCTTCAAATTTCTAATAGCAATTGTTTGGCTGTTGGAGCTCTCAGGCATTGGATCTCATTCTTTGAATTTTTTTTTTCAGTTCTGTATAAAAGTAATTGATATTTGAGATTTCTTTTGCCTATTTTGCTAAACTTTGAGCTGGTTAGATTTAGGGCTTGATTTTGCATGCTAAGTTGTTTTACAGAAATATTGAATAACTAGTTTTTTTTATTTAAGAAATTTTGTTGGCCTGTGTTGGATTATAAACTTGATCTATATCAATGGAATCCCAAAATCCAAATCCAATCAATTGGAGTTCAAGCCCGTAAGTCCAAAATGTAGTAAGTTTATTTTGGTATTTTAAGTATGTAGATTTTTGTGTGATAACCAAATTGGAGGCTATTAACTACAACCAATTTGGAGGCCATTAAATTAACTAAATAAGTTGGCAATTAATTGTATTAGTTGGAGGTGGTGGTAAGTAATTGTGTTAGTTAAGAGTTGTAGTTATTAATTGTGGGAGTTGGGAGTTGTATAATTCACCTATAAATAAGTGAGTTCTTTAGTTGTTTTTCATCAACAAAAATAAGAACTTCTTTAGAGAGAAAAGAAGTAAAGAGTGAGTTGTAGTATTGTATTTTGAGTGTGAGTGCTCTTGTAATATTTTTGAGTTTAATAAAAGTTATTTATTTGAGCGTTTTAATTCCAATAAAGTGGTATCAGAGCTAGGTTGAAAGCTCGAGTCCTCCTCCCGAAAAGAATTTTTTTTCCCGAGTGCGGAAAAATCGAGTTAAAATTGCCCAGGCGTTGCAGTAGCTAAAAAGCCCAGAAAGTGTTGCAGTAGACTGCCAAAAGGGTTGCAATACGTCTAGTGTGTTGCAAAGGACTCCAGAAGTGTCGCAGCAGACTCCATAAGTGTTGCAGCAGACTCCAGAAAGTGTCGCAATTGCTCCTGTACGTCTAGAAAAGCTATTTGAGTAAGATGGCGAATAACATGGCATCCTTCCAAGTTCCAACACTCAACAACAACAATTATGACAATTGGAGTATCAAGATAAAGGCTCTTCTTAGTGCTCATGATGTTTGGGATATCGTAGAGAAAGGATTCAAGGAGCCCGAAAATGAAGCCTCTCTCACGCTAGATCATGCTACAACTTTGAAGGATTCCCGAAAGAGAGATAAGAAAGCTCTCTTCCTCATCTATCAAGCATTAGATGATGACGGTTTTGAAAAGATTTCAAGCGCAACTTCTGCCAAGCAAGCATGGGAGAAGCTACAAACCTCTTACAAAGGAGTCAAAAAGGTGAAGAAGGTCCGTCTCCAAACACTAAGAGGTGAGTTTGAATCCTTGCACACAAAACCATTCGAGTCTATCTCTGATTACTTTTCAAGAGTAGCAGTCATTTCTAATCAATTGAAAAGAAACGGTGAGAAGTTAGAAGATGTAAGAATAATAGAGAAGATACTCCACTCGTTGGATCCTAAATTTGAGCACATCGTGGTGACGATTGAAGAAACCAAAGACTTGGAGGAGATGACGATTGAAGAACTCCAAGGATCACTACAAGCCTATGAAGAAAAGCATAAGAAGAAGCAAGGTATATCTGAGCAACTCCTCAAGTTACAACTTAAGGACACGAGTGAAGGCCAAGGCAATGGTAGAAACAACCATGGCAGAGGCAGAGGTAGAGGACGAGGCCGCGGATGAGGAGGAAACCATGGTCGTGGATGGAGTTGGAATTACAACAATGATTCTAACAATAACTATGAGAAAGGAGAAAGCTATACGCAAGGTTGTGGTAAAGGAAACTCGAATGCAAGGTATGATAAATCTCAAGTCCGATGCTATAATTATCAAAAGTTTGGGCATTATGCTTCAGAATGTAGAGCTTCTAATGATCAAGTTGTAGAGAAGGCAAATTTTGTGGAGGAGAAGATTGAGGAGAAAGAAATGCTATTATTAGCATACAACAACAACAGTGATCATCAAGACAACACATGGTATCTCGACATCGGTGCAAGCAACCACATGTGCGGAAAAAGAAGCTTATTCGTGGAGCTGACTGAAGAAGTAAGTGGCAATGTCTCATTTGGAGATGACAGCAAGATATCGGTGAAGGGGAAAGGTAACATCCTCTTTCGTGCTAAAGATGGTAGCCACCAATTAATTTCAAATGTCTACTATGTGCCTAATATGAATTGCAACATTCTAAGTTTGGGCCAACTCTTAGAAAAAGGCTATGATATTCACATGAAAGATTGTAGTCTTTTAATAAGAGATGGCAAAGGAGATCTGATTGCTAAAGTACAAATGTCAAAGAATAGAATATTTCCTTTGAACATTCAACACGATGTTGCAAAGTGTTTGAAGGCGTGTTATAAAGACGCATCATGTCTATGGCATCTTTGATTTGGTCATCTCAACTTCGGAGGATTGGAGCTACTATCGAAGAAAGGAATGGTTAGAGGCTTACCATGTATCAACAATCCTGATCAATTATGCGAAGGATGTTTACAAGGGAAGCAATTCCGGAGAAGCTTTCCAAAGGAGTCAGATTCTAGAGCCAAGAAGCCGCTCGAGCTCATCCACACAGACGTGTGCGGTCCTTTTAAGCCAAGTTCTTTTGGTAATAAAAATTACTTCCTCCTTTTCATTGATGATTTTTCAAGAAAAACATGGGTGTACTTCTTGCAACAAAAATCAGAAGTCTTCGAAGTATTCAAGAAGTTCAAAGTAGCCGTTGAAAAGGAGAGTGGTCATACAATCAAAGCCATGAGATCAGATCGAGGAGGAGGCTACCTTATTACGACTTCACTCCAGTCACTAGCCCTGCCTTCGGCATCCCCCTCCTTGCGGTTAAGGTAAGCTTTTTATCATCCTGGCGTTGAGCTATTTTTCTGCAGGACCTCCCCTAAAGTATCTTCACTGCAGTAGAGTTTAAGCTGCGCCTCAACACATTTCAGGGAAACCAGCTAGCTCTGGGTTCGAGTGGCATTTCACCCCTAACCACAACTCATCCGCTAATTCTTCAACATCAGTCGATTCACGTCCAAGGCATTCAATGAGTTCTGTGAAGCATATGGAATCCGTCGCCCCTTAACAGTCCCCAGATCCCCCCAACAAAATGGTGTGGCAGAAAGGAAGAGCAGAACAACCCTCGACATGGCACGAAGTATGCTTAAAAGCAAGAAACTACCCAAGGAGTTTTGGGCAAAAGCAGTGGCATGTGCAGTATACCTGTCAAATCGTTCTCCTATAAGAAGTGTATGGGGAAAGACACCATAAGAAGCACGGAGCGGAAGAAAGCTCGGAATTTCCCACCTTCGAGTATTTAGAAGCATAGCTCATGTTCATGTACTAGATGATAATCGAACCAAGCTTGATGATAAAAGCAAAAGTTTTATTTTCATTGGTTATGACTCAAGCTCAAAAGGCTACATGCTATACAATCCGAATGACAAGAATTTTTGATCAGTCGAGATGTGATATTTGATGAAGAAGGCGAATGGAACTTTGATTCTCAAACAGAGGACTATAATTTTTTCCCATTCAAGAAAGATGAGCAGACAATGCTTGAGCAACCAAGACAACTTCAACAAGGCCTCACAACTCCACCAAATTCTCCTACTCATGGAGATGGGTCATCATCATCGCATTCTCCATCCTCAAGTGAGACTGAAGATGAAAGAGAAGTGCATCGTATGAGAAGTCTTCGAGAACACTATAAGGTGACTGAACAATTAGACAATCTTACATTATTCTGTCTATTTATTGATTGTGAGCCGGTGACATTTCAAGAAGTTGTATAAGAGAAACAATGGAGAGATGCAATGGACGAAGAAATCAAGGCCATTGAGAAGAACGACACATGGGAACTCACTTCACTTCCCAAAGGACACAAGGCAATAGGTGTTAAATGGGTGTACAAAACAAAGCGGAATACCAAGGGAGAGATCGAAAGATATAAGGCGAGGTTTATTACAAAAGGCTACTGTCAAAAGGCTGGAATCGACTACGATGAGGTGTTTGCTCCAGTTGCTCGATTAGAAACTGTTAGACTAATAATATCTTTGGCGGCTCAAAATAAATGGAGGATTTATCAAATGGATGTAAAATCGGCCTTCCTAAATGGAGTCCTTGAAGAGGAAGTCTACATTCAACAACCACCAGGCTACGAAGCAAAAGGCCATGAAGGTAAGGTGTTAAAGTTGAAGAAGGCTCTTTATGGGCTAAAACAAGCACCAAGGGCATGGAATAGTAGAATCGACAAGTACTTCCGAGAAAATGGCTTCAACAAATGTCCCCATGAGTACGCTTTGTACATCAAGATCAAAGATGGAGATATTTTAATTGTGTGCCTCTACGTGGATGATTTGATCTTCACTGGAAGCAATAAAAGAATGTTCGATGAATTCAAAAAAGTGACGACGAAGGAGTTTGAGATGACAGACATGGGGCTCATGGCGTATTACCCCGGCATAGAAGTAAAGCAATAAACGAATGGAATTTTAATTTCACAAGAAAGCTATGCGAAGGAGATCTTGAAAAAGTTCAAGATGGATAACTGCAAGCCGATAAGCACACCGGTGGAGTACGGGATCAAGATGTCCAAACATGAAGAAGGGGAAAGTGTAGATCCAACATTTTTCAAAAGTTTGGTTTGAAGTCTATGCTATCTTACATGCACGAGGCCAGATATCCTTCATGCAGTCGGATTAGTAAGCCGCTATATGGAGTCACCAACAACCACCCATTTCAAAGCCGCAAAGAGAATTGTTCGCTATTTGAAAGGTACAATCGACATTGACTTGTTTTATTCGGTATCTAATGATTACAAGCTTGTTGGATATAGTGATAGCGATTGGGGTGGAGATGTAGATAACCGAAGAAGCACTAGTGGATTCATATTTTTCATGGGAGACACTGATTTCACATGGATGTTAAAGAAACAACCGATTCTAACTTTGTCTACATGTGAAGCAGAATATGTTACAGCAACCTTATACGTCTGTCATACAATTTAGCTTAGAAATTTATTGAAGGAGATTGGGTTAATGTAAGAGGAGCCGACTGAGATCTGTGTTGACAATAAGTCAGCCATTGCCTTAGCAAAGAGTCCTGTATTCCATGATCGAAGCAAACACATCGACATCCGCTACCATTACATAAGAGAGTGTGTTGCAAGAAGGGAAGTACAAGTTGAATATGTGAAGACACAAGATCAAATTGCGGATATCTTCACTAAACCGCTCACAAGTGAAAACTACATCAGATTCAGAAGCTCACTCGGAATGACAAGATCAAGTTTAAAGGGGGGTGTTGGATTATAAACTTGATCCATATCAATGGAAACCCAAAATCCAAATCCAATTAATTGGAGTCCAAGCCGACAAATTCAAAATGTAGTAAATTTATTTAGGTATTTTAAGTATGTAGATTTTTGTGTGTGATAACCAAATTGGAGGCTATTAACTACAACCAATTTGGAGGCCATTAAATTAACTAAATAAGTTGGCTATTAGTTGTATTAGTTGGAGGTGGTGGTAAGTAATTGTGTTAGTTAAGAGTTGTGGTTATTAATTGTGGGAGTTGGGAGTTGTATAATTCACTTATAAATAGGTGAGTTCTTTAGTTATTTTTCATCAACAAAAATAAGAACTTCTTTAGAGAGAAAAGAAGTAAAGAGTGAGTTGTAGTATTGTATTTTGAGTGTGAGTGCTCTTGTAATATTTTTGAGTTTAATAAAAGTTGTTCATTTAAGTGTTTTAATTCCAACAGCCTGGTTCCTGTTTTATGCCAGTTTAGTTTGAATAAAATCTTTAGACTATTTGTCGTTGCACTGTGCTATACCTTTTTTTAGGAATACCATTAGATATCATTTATCTTGAATTCATTGATCTGAGTTTCTTTTTGGCATTTACTGACCTTTTTTTTTGCAATAGAAATTAATTGAGGTCTGCAGGTTGAATTGTGTCAAGTTTAAATTACCATGATTTCTGTCATTTTTCATATGCTTAGTTCATATATGTTCTTGTTCTAGCAGTTTGTTTTGTAATTGCTAGTTTACTGAGGTTGGACTAGTTTGTTTTCGTAATCTAAATTGTTTTAGGAACACCTCATATTTCTTTTGGCTATGTATGATCAGTTAGCATTATATTCATTTGGTGTTAAGCATTTTTTTAAGATAATTGCTTGCTATATGTGATAAATTTCAGTTTTTCAATCCTTCGCATTTTTTTCATTCAATCTCTCATCTGCCTATGTTTCTTTAATCAATTTTTTTTGAAATGCCGTTTGGTTTTGTCATTTTGTCATTTCTAAAAGTTTTATCAAAGAAGTTGGATATTTTCGTTTTGGATTGAGATTGTGTATTATGTTTGCCATGGAATTATGTGTTGCTGAAAATTTTGTAAGATATGCATGTGTAGTGTTGACTTTGTTTTCTTACCAAAAAAAATGTTGACTATGTTTAGCATTCTTGTGTAGTGAGATTTTTAATATTGCTTGTTTAGTTTCTAATTTTCTTTGTTTTCTATTGGTTTGAAAGAAAATTATCAAGTAATATTGTTCCTTTAAGAAACTAGGTTTTTTCTTGTGATCTCACTTATTTTGGATGGAGCTATTCATTTTACAATGAATTTAAAATTCTAGGTTCTTCCATATGAGTAAAGCTTTTGGTTGTTCAAATCATTTTTAGTAATATTGCTTGTTTTAAGTGTAATAGACGTATTAGGCTTTTTTCCTTTTAAAAGGATTTTGTTTAAGCAATACTTAATTGTTCAGAAACTTTGTTTCTGGTGCTTTCTCTTTCTTGAAATGGATGTTGTTTAGGTTTGTTGATATAGCTCTCTTTTGGATCGTTTTGATGCTAGTAGCATAGTTAAAGTTGACATGTTTTGTGATTTGCCATTGGAACTATTTTTGTGATATCTATCTTAATGTTTGGATCTTATTTTAGTAATTTGAAATTGCTATTTTTGATCAACTTGTATAAAATAGAATCTTTAGTTTCGGTGATAAGTTTTGTTTAAGAGATATTTGCTTTTTTCTCTTAGTCATGTTTTAAAGGCCTGTAAGTTTAGCTCAAGGTGGAGCTTTTTGGAAATTTTAAATGTTCAAATTCTGTCTTGAGCTGTTTTTGTCAAAGGTCTCTATTGTTTTAAGATGTTTTTATCTCTTATTTGGTTGTTGTTTTTATAGTAAGGCTTCTGTTTTGCTTTTGTTTCTTTGAGCAAAGTTTGGTCATTAGTGTTTTTTAGCATGCTGCTATTTTGATATATTTCTGTTGCTTAGTTAAGCTGAAAAGCTTGTTTGTGAAATGCATCATATCTAATGCCTTGTTTGTTCCCTTAATTGATTAAGGTGGAGCTTGTTAGAGCTCATTTTGTTGCCTAGTAAAGTTATCAGCAAGTTTATTGTTGATCTGAAAATTTGATTAACTGTTTTTAGTGCATATCTTCTGAATATTTGTTTTTTTGTTATTAATCAGAAGTGATAACGTCCATTTTTGTTAATAATTGTATTATATATTCAGGTGTCAATTAAGTGCACTAAAGTTTATATGTTTTTCTTTTTCAGTTGCAATAGAATTTAGTTATATGCTTGTTGCTGTTGAGTTTAAATTTCAGCAAGTTAAATGTTTATTTTGAAATTATTTAACTGCTTGGTGCTATTCAGCTTTTTGTTGCTCTTTTTGTTGTTATAAACCTAAGTGATAGTTGACATCTTTTAGGTTGATAATTGTCATATGTTTATAGCTGTTTTTATTATTGCACTAAAGTGTTTTATGGTTTTCAATTTCAGGTGCTTAAAGCTTAGTCAGGTGCAGTTTGACTGTGTGTCAAGTTGTGTCACTAGGACTTGGTTATTTTCCCTTATGCAAAGGGCTTCCTGGCAGTATTCATTAATAAGGTGAAGGAGCTGCAGCTAAAAGGTGGAGATTGTTGGCCTAAATTAGTGTTTGGCCTTGCAGGTTATTGCCTAAGCCCATGATAAGAGCCCAAATATTTTAACCCATTTACCTGGTTCATTACTTACCCTATCTATTGTAATTCTTCTCTATCGTTATAGCCGCCTAGTTTCCCATTCTCTCTTCTCTGTAAAACCTCTGTTTCTCTCCTTGTTTCTGCAACTATGTTTGCTAGGTGATCGGTTAATTCATGAAGCTTCAAAATACACGTGAGATGGCATGAGGTTTGTTAGAGAGCAGTTGTCGGATTTGAGACGGTTATGAATCGAGCCTCTGAAAGGAGGGATAAAGCCTGTTTTGGGGAATGCTTCTGTATTTTCGGTGATTTCATTGTGTTGGTCGTTTTATGAGGCTATTTGTTGGGATTCTCTATTCGTTTTTGTTAGTATACAGAAGTTAGGGTTTCTGCTGTTACTAATTGAGAGTTCCTGCTGTCACTTCAAGAAATTTAGCATTTTACGACTGTTATTTTCACTATGCACTTGATTTCGTTATAATTACTATCTTTATTGTGATAAAATTAATATTTCGTCATAATTTTCATTTATTCATGACAAATTTAATTTGTGTCATTATAATATTAATTTTTGTCACTATATGGGAAATTTTTGTGATGATAAATAAAATATCGTCACTTAATAATTTGGAGGGAAAAATTATCATGACAAGAAAAAGTTAATTAGTGAAACTTCATCGGCACAGTAAAATATTTTTTTTATGAAATATTAGATTCATTATTATTTAATAAATAACAAAATGATAAATTAAAATTTGTCATGAAATTTATATTTTAGTGACATTATTACGTTTTTGTCATATATTTTAGTGCTTATTATGACAATATACAGAAATTGTCACAATTATATTAACTAATTAAATATGATAATTTTTTATGACATTTTAGATTCGTTGTTATTTAATAAATAATAAATTGACAAATTAAAATTTGTCATGTAATTTATATTTTAGTGACATTATTATGTTTTGTCATATATTTTAGTGCTTATTATGACAACATATAAAAATTGTTACAATTATAATAACTAATTAAATATGATTTTATTCATTAATGTGTATAATATTTTTATGATGACTTTGTTTGTCGCAATTTAACAAAAAAAGTGACAGTTTTAATTTTGTCGTATATTTTATTTTAAAGAAACATTATATAGAAAATGAAAAAGAATCAATTGCTTCTTATATTATATTATATTATATTAAAATTGTATTAATTTTGAAACGATAAACTAGTAAAAATGTTAAATAATATATTTTAGTGTTAGAGTCAAATGTATAGTTTTATGGAGTTGAAATTAATAAAAACTAAAATAGGAAGTTTATATCTTAATAACGGTTTCCGATTTGGAAAATATCAAAAAGATATTTTCCGCTTGCTAAAGTAAAGTTCTAAAATTTGAATTTTTTTTTACCAATGTTCTATCTAGGAATATTTTATAACTAAATAGTACAAAATGACTCGTATTTTCTGAAACTGTTTACATTTTTTTAGAACAAATTTTGAAAATTAAATGTTGTAGTGAAATATTCTAAAATTAAGAATGTTACCCATTTAAAAGAAGAGATGACATGGAAATAATTAAATTGATGACATTTCTATAATTATTTTACTTTGCTATAAAGTCTAAAGCTCATAGAGTATATGGGAATAAAATAAGTAAGATCTTGTTAATATAGAAAAAAATAAGCATTACTTAAAAAATGCTTTGTCTGATAAGGATGAAACGTGGTTACTGGGTGTGGAAGTTATCAAAATAGTCTTTAAAATAATGAAGATTTATCCTTTTCCACATTATCAAAATTTCAGTTATCTAAATTACATTGATTTCTGAAGATTTCTCTTCGGCCACTAGTTGTTTTGAGAATACAATACAAAAAATGCATCTATGGTTGATAGCATTGAGCGTGAAAGAGAAGATATAGAGAGGATAGAGCAGAGAGAAAGCATTAGAAGATCTGAAAGGAAGATGGAGAGTAGTGATGTGAGATGCAAACACCATTTCAGAGTTTTGGTATTTCATATATCGTCTTCAATCAATTTTTGGAATTTTTGTTTTTGCATCTTGTCGATTTGAATATTTTTACTTTTATTTCCGATTTGATTTTAAATAGTTATGACTTTGTTTTGCGATAATATTTTTTTTATGTAAACTCAATATTCCTTGTCCAATACAATTACATTTTTGAAGCTTAATACACCCTCCAGTTTAATGCTTTTGGATTCTTGCTGTTGATTTTATTTAGAGGTGAACATGAATTTTGAACTATAAAAAATAATGATCTTGCTTTACTATTACATGTACTATCAGGTTATTTTTCAATGTTTCAATACTTGTAATTAAGTTGAACTAGGAAAACTGATAATCTTCTATTATGCTATTATACTAACATATATGTTTTGGATTGTAGGGAACAAATGGTTATTGGAGCCATTTGGTTGAAGAATACAAGAGATAAAGATAGACTCTCTAATTATTCTTAATTGTTGCTCTCTATTTTAGAAAGGTTTACAAGGGCTCCAAATTTGCGTAAAAATTGTTCATTTGAGAAAGCTTTACGAGAGCTTCAAATTTATGTAAAAATTGTATTATGACATATTATTGATGTATCTTAATTTTAAGAGACGGCGATTTATTTTTCTTATTAATGAATACATCTCTTTACTTGTATGACTTAGATGTCTTGTATTTCTCAAAAAAGTGATTCGAGGCAAGTGTTCGGATCTATTATGGCATAGCCTCAAGGCGCTCAACGGACCTTTATGGCTTGGGTTTTGAATTAATGCATAATTTATCATAAAATTTTATAATATTACAATTATAATTCAGTGACAAATAATTTTCAAAATTGTCACTATATTATCTTTTAGATGACACAAAACTTTATCACGTTTGCAATTTAATGACAATATATAATTTGTCATTAAAGCTAATTTCACACGACAATAAAAAAAATTGTCAGTTATTATAAAGCTATTATGATAATATTGTACATTTCATGACATATAAAAGTGTCGCAAAAAGTATTTATACAGAGACAATTTCATTTTGTCACAAATTATTAGTTTATAGTGACAATTTGCTTGTTTTCGTGCAAATGTGTGCATTATTTATGACTATCACATTGTCACTAAAAATTTTTAGATTTACTATTCACTTGAAATTTGTCACAATAACTGAAATTTTAGATGATGAAATGCATATTTTGTCATTTATTTTATGAACTTTAGTGACGATAGGTAATATAAAGTGACGATAGGTGATATAAAGCGACAACAAAATGAAAATAAAATGACGCAAAAAGCGTCACAGAAACTAAAAAGTTACAGTGACATGTAATATTTCGTCACATAAACACAAAATTTTGATGACGAATTAGAAAATTGTCATATTGACAAAATAAGACGGACATATTATGACGAAGCCTGTGACGATGATTATTTGTCACCTTTTATCTATGGTGACGAAAAAACATGTTTTCATGACAATTTTAGTGCGTCATAAAATGCAAGATTTCATTTAGTGTGTTCTATGGCCTGTATCTGTACATCTTTGGCTTTTTCCTTTGCCATTAATGAAATCTACCAGAGTCCTTTGCACCGTACATTGACTAGGTCTGCCGTAAAAAAACAGATTTAGGAAGCACATTAAAATATTGGGTGTTCTTTGTTTTGATTTAAGTTTACTATTTCTTGAATATGAAAATCTAAAAAGAATGTGTTAAATTAGGGATTAGAAATTGTGAGCGGACGACGTTTTGGCGGCGGCTAGTGGAGCAGGGCCGGTGGGGCTGACCTCTTTAAAAAGATTGGGGGATGCGAGTGATGTGATTGGAAAATGGTTTTGCGCATTTTAATGCTCAAAAGATACGAGATCAAAATCCCGTACTTAAAACAGAGTCGCCACCCAGTTCAGCTCAATCGAGAAATTTTTTGTACGATTTTCCCACCGGGTGGTTGGACCATACCTTAACTAGAGATTCCGAGTTCGAATGATGTTATCTATTTTTCATTAGGCCAAGTTAAGATACTTCATTCTTTCTTAATCAGTTTAATTCATCCTATTTATTTATGTTTTCAGTTATTTTGTTATTTTCGCGTTTATCAAGCAATTGAAGCGACGAATAAAATATTTATAGTCATTCAAAAATAAGTGCGGAAAATAAAATTATTACAAGTCTTCCAAGTCATGTACATTTTTCTAAGCAATAAATAAAATACCTGAATGTTTGATATACATCTACCTGCAGAAGATGGTTAGCACGGATATGGCGTATTTTATTCACAATATTATAAAGTCCGGTTGGATGGTAAAAATGAGATTTGAACGACGTTTGCGGGGAAATTCCATTTTTAACCAAATTTTAGATTCGATCGTTATTTTAACCGGATTATTAGTGAAAATGCCACAAGTTATGGGGTAAAGTCTATTTACAGGGGGTTTTGAACCTCCATCGTTGCACTATATGTCCTAGCTTCAGAAAATAATCTAGGCTAGGAACAAACGAAAATAAAACTACTGTCCAGAAGGTCATGTCGCCGATGACGCAGATGATGCTGCTGGCGACATGGTTGATGTCGCTGGCGGTAAGGATGATGCTGCCGGCAACATCAATGATGTCGCTGGTGACATCAGTTTGCAGGCAGGTTACATGGCTTTCTGGGTACTATAAAGAAAGGGTCCCACAAGAAAGTGAAGTCCCTGGGGAATGTGATGCCACCGGCGGTATCAGCGATGTCTCTAGCGATATGGGTGATACCGCCGGCGACCTCAATTTCTTACAGCAGCAACAGAGAATAGTAAAAAATGACCAAGAACCCTAAAAATGAACAAAAATCAACAAAAATCAGTAATATTAATGCTAAAGAGCTATGAGACTCAGAGTTTTTACCTCGGGGTCCTGAATCCACCTCTTCTTGAACCAAAAAGAAACACCTTCGGGGAGCTTGTTACGATGATTTAGTAGTAAATTTAAGTGTTTCGGGTTTTTAAATCCAATTAAGTTGATTTTAACTATAGGATTTACTGATTTTAAGCTCACAATCAGAGAGTTCAAAGAAGAAAAACCAGGAAAAACGGATTAGAATCCTTTTTTTTGCCTTATCTAATTGTTATCTCACTAAAATCTATTTTCTCACTCTAACATTAAACCTCCAACCTTAGATGGTTCTCCCTCTTTTCATTGTAGCCCAAGGTGTGTTTTTATAGGTGAAATGGGGTGGTTTTTGAGATCTTTCTTACTAATTCCGCCGAAAGGCTATATGTGCAGGGACCCGCTTTGGGTCATGCTGCCAATGAGATGGCGATGCCACCGGCAATATAATGGCCGATGACACTAATGGCATCAGCCTTTGGCATGCCGATAGCCAGCAGGCCTAGGAGCCTAAAAATTCGCCCAAAGTGGTTAAAAGTTGGTCAAAAGGCATCTTTTTTATTTTTAATGATATTTTAATGGGTATTTTTTTAATTTGGGTGTAAATCATCGATTCAAGCTCCTACCGGATGCGTTATCGGCCACGTCGAACTAGATTCTAGCAAGTATAAAATTCGCGAGGAATATTATTTTGGTAATAAAAATTCTATAGAGAACTTTTATTTTTGAGGCACTAAAATTGGGTACACGTCATCATCGTCTCGCGAGAGGGACTGCAAAATCCCATGCTCATAGGCTGCCCCTCGGGGGATCACTACTGCCACAGGTTAGTATGATCGCATAAAAGACCAAGGGATAGGAATGATACCTGATGGGTGATTGGTTTGCCCCTTGGTTAGACTTGTGCTTTGTGGAAAGGATGCCCCTTGGTCGGACTTGATCCTTGTGGAGAGACTGCCCCTTGGTCAGACTTGAGCTTTATGGAGAGTTTGTCCTTTAGTCAGACTTGAGCTTTGTAGAGAGTTTGCCCTTTGGTTGGACTTGTGTTTTATAGAGAGATTGCGGAATGATACCTCATGGGTGACTGGTTTGCCCCTTGGTCGGACTTGTGCTTTGTGGAAAGGAAGCCCCTTGGTCGGACTTAATCCTTGTAGAGAGATTGCCCTTGGTCGGGCTTGAGCTTTGTGGAGAGTTTGTCCTTTGGTCGGACTTGAGCTTTGTGGAGAGTTTGCCCTTTGGTCGGACTTGTGTTTTGTGGAGAGATTGCCCCTACATCGGGCTTGTGTTTTGTAGGGATTTTGTCCTTTAGTTAGACTTGTGCTTTATGGAGAGATTGCCCCTTGGTTGGGCTTGTGCTTTGAGGAGAGTTTATCCTTTGGTCGGATTTGTGTTTTGTGAGTTATTGCCCCTTGGTCGAGCTTACACTTTATGGAGGGATTGCCCTTTGGTCGGGCTTATATTTTATGGAGTGATTGCCCCGTAGTCGGGCTTGTGCTTCGAGGAGAGTTTTGTCCCTTGGTCAGACTTTTTGTTTCGTGAGTGATTGCCTCTTGGTCGAGCTTACACTTTGTGGAGGGATTGCCCTTTGGTTGGGCTTATGTTTTATGGAGTGATTGCCTCTTGGTCGGTCTTGTGCTTTGAGGAGAGTTTTGTCCCTTGGTTGGAATTTTTATTTCATGAGTGATTGCCCCTTGGTCGGGCTCACACTTTATGGAGGGATTGCCCTTTAGTCGGGCTTATGTTTTATGGAGTGATTGCCCCTTGGTCGGGCTTATTCTTCAAGGAGAGTTTATCCCTTAGTCGGACTTTTTATTTTGTGGATTGGCTGCCCCTTGGTCGAGCTTATGCTTTGTAGAGAGATTGCTCCTAGATCGGGCTTGTGTTTTGTAGAGATTTTGCCCTTTGTTCGGGCTTGAGTTTTGTGGGTAGTGGAGTGTAGTTCTGGGATGTCAGGGCCAGAACCAGGATTTCGCCATGGATGGCTGAAAAAAGTCATGGAGGTAGTTGATATTGCCGGCGACCTAGATGATGTCGCTGGCGAAATGGAATTATGCCGGCGGCGGCATGAGTGCTATGTAGTAGGCTTGACTAGTCAGACAAGTTCAAAATTTGAATTGGATGGGACAATGTCGCTGACGGTATTAGTGATGTTGCTGGCAGTATGGCATGATGCCACTGGTAGTATGGCATGATGCCACTGGTAGTATGAATGCCACGTGGCAGTTTGACTGGTCCAGCAATTTCAAAATTTGAATTAGAGGGGGCGATGTCGCCGGCAGCAGGAGTGATGTCGCTAGCGGTATGGCGTAATGCCCCGATGACATGGATTGGCAGTTTTAGATAAGTTAAAAATCCTTGAATTCCGCGCAGTAGTTTAAAAGGAAGTAAAATTCCTTTCTCCCTTCATTCTGCAAAATCGTACCTCATTGTTCCTCTTCTCCAAATTTTCCAATTTTTTCCATCATTCCAATTATGAAGAGAATCGCCAAGGATTTCAGGGGAAAATCTGCTAAGGCTAGGGAGAATCTGCCTGATTCCTTCATCGCGGGGATGAAAATCCTCTTAGTTCCTACTGCTTATAGTGTGAAGGAGATAGCCAAGATGTATGGCTACAGGATCAATTCTCCCATCACTAATCTGAACCCAGAGAAGGAAAAGCACCTCTGCTATATCGAGGTAATCCCATAAAACCCAAGTCTCTTCTTTTTTGGTTGAGTTTCGATTCGGCCTTAGGCTTAAAATCGTGCTATGATAGGAGTCATAAACTGATATTGCATGCTTTAGGTTCGATTTTCACTGTTTTTGGGCTTATTGTTTGATTGATTGTGATTTTTGTGGTTTTAGCACGATAGGTGCAATTTTTAGGGAAAATAGGTTCTCCCTGCAGTTAGTGATGTCGTTGGTGACATGAGTGATGTCGCCAGCAGCATTAGACCTTGTAAAAAGGCCTAAGGAGGTCTAATGTCGCTTTTATTTAAAGCGATGTCGTCGGCAACATCATCCATGCCGCCAGCGGTATGGAGTGATACCGCCAGTGACATCGCTTCTAGCAAAAATGACATCAGCAGCTTTCTATCAGGTTCCAGTGATGAGAAAATAGACAAGGGCTTATTTATCTTGCTTCTGATTTTTACAGCCGCATGAACTGACTTATACTGGCGGGATGGACACCATCGGCAAGTGGTGGCACCATATTTCTGAAAAGGATCTAGAGCTTGCACTCACCATCAATGAGACAAGATTTGGGGATTTGGCCCAAATCATGCCAATGCTAATGCCCAAGCTCTCCATTTAGCCTTGACAACGCTTACCGAGAGGTGGTCTGAAACCACCCATACTTTTCACTTCTCATTTGGGGAAGCGACAATTATGCCCTACGATGTTGTAGCTATGACTGAGCTTCCCTGGATGAATGAGGTCATTCATTTCGATGTTTATATGGATAAATACCATATCGAGAGGCCCGGGGTGAGGCGGGTGAAGGAGCAGTTCGGTTTGAAGCCCATCTCAGGGCGGCTATCTTTTGGTGAGTTGCACCAACACTAGACCCGAGTAGATGTGGTGCCTGAAGATGAGAGAGAGGCTGGCATCCGCTCTTTCGTGATTTCCTTGCTCACCGTGCTATTTTTTCTGATCTCGGGGAGCAAGATTAATTACAGGCTAATATCCGCCGTGGAGGACGCGGCGGGCATCAGGAAGAAGAATTGGCCAAGGGCCATCTTGGCACAGATATACCACGGGCTGGATGTGGGAGCCCATAAGAAGGTGAAAGCCCTTCGCCTCTGCCATCTGCTACTCCGGGTATATCTTCTAGAAAGCATTTTTGTTGATTGTGCACATCTCATTTATTGCTGATGCTTTTTGAACTGATTGATTGTTATTTGTGCAGGCTTGGGCTTTTGAGCACCAGATTCTCCTGCCGGTCAAGTGTAAGAATACCATGCCGCCAGGCTCCCATTTTCTTACCTGCTAGTGCGGGAGCATTGGCGAGAAGGCCAAGTATCCCACCAAGTACAGGGAGGTCCTGAGGAGCGCATGATTGGGTTCTGTACGCAATCTTTGATTTAGTCCTTTGTCTTTGCACTTAGAACCAAATAAAAAGCGTTTATGAATTTATACCGGTTATTTTGGTTGATTGTTGGTGCAGCTTATCTTGGATCCATTTGATGGGGTGGAGAATCTGCCAAAAGTCGCAAGGGTTAGGAGGGAGGTAGATGACCGTCGGTTTATCATGGAGTGCCCTTTATCCCAGCAGTAGTATTTGGGGGAGCGCATTCGAGGTTAGAGGTTCGTCCTAGTCACCGATAGGCCGATGCCTGCAGATCCTCCTAAGGGCTTACGGTGGCCCTATTTGGTGATTACATTGGACGTCGACCAAGCTAACTATATCAACGGGAACGGTCAAGTGATCCCTAGCGTCCCTGGCCTCTACGAGCAGCACCAGCAATGCTTTCTCCCCTTGTATCCCCGCATCCATCGAAATGATACGATTGAGTATCATAATGAGCAAAGACTAGAGGAGGAGAGAAGGCGCCTCAAAGGTATTGTGGATGTCGAGGAGGAAGAAGATGCGTCTTTCTTATTTTTCAGGAACCCACGAGGAAGAGAGGCCGGGATAACCGGAGTGGGATGCGATACTATGGTGTACCAGAGGGTATAATTAATCTTCATGGAGGGGCGTCTGGTCAACCCGATGGAAACCCAATTCCTACTGATGAATTCTCGGGGTGAGTTCCTCCATAGGAATATAAGCTCGAGCCGGTATGCTCTAATCTTTATGCTAGAAAACACCACTTACATAAGGTCTGACAAGGGGGGCAGCGCTCTTTTGAGGTATGATTGTGTTTATTTGCATGATTTGCAATTGTTTAGGAACATTACTGATATGCGTCTTTCTTATTTTTCAGGAACCCGCGAGGAAGAGAGGCCGGGATAACCAGAGTGGGATGCGGTACTATGGTGTACCAGAGGGTATAATCTTCATGGAGGGGCGTCTGGTCAACCCGATGGAAACCCAGTTCCTACTGATGAATTCTCGGGGTGAGTTCCTCTATAGGAATATAAGCTCGAGCTGGCATGCTCTAATCTTTATGCCAGAAAACACCACTTACATAAGGTCTGATAATTGCTTTCTTATTCATCCTTGGATGCGGGTGCTTAATGATTTGCCTTTTGGATTTTTCAGGTGGCGCGAAGCCACGTGGAGCAGTTTGTAGAGAATAATTTTACGCTATGAGACACGCTTATCGGGCAATCGCTCCTCGTTCAGGTATATTCCTTGTTTATGCCTATGCTAAAATAAGATAAGATGCATGTATGGATGCTATGAATGATGTGCATTATTGATGTTTTTCCTTGGCTTGCAGGATTTCTTGGCCCTTTCTTTGTTAGATGCCGATACAGCCCGACGAAGATATGAGGAGGAGACTGCAGGACACCGGTATCATGTGAGTGACCTTGAGGGTCAGCTGGCGGCTACCGTTCAGGAATGGAGAAGCAACCAAAATCTAGACCGTGCGCACCCTAGTAGCACCAGTCGCTGGGGAGTCAAGATATCTGTCGGCCGATGCCCGTTTGTTGTGGCCGAGGAGTCCAGTAGTGTCCTGATGACTGAGGGAAGAGAAGAAGATGAGGATAAGGTTGGTGATTGGCTTGTAAGCCCCGAGGACATTTCATCCCGCCTGACTGGCAATGTCGGGAATGCCTAGCTTTATTTTTTCATTTTGCTTTTTATCTCGAATTTTGGCTTGTACCCTTGATACATCAGGGTTAGAATAATTCAGATTTGTTGTTTGATTTTGCTTTAATAGGCTAGATATCCAGAATATTTGAATGGTTTGTGCCCTCGGCTTTTTTTTACTTTGAATAGAATGGATTGCGATTGAACAGGTATTGGAAATAGGTTACGGGATTGTTCACAGGTTTTGTATAGGTCTATAATGAGAACAAATGCTTCTGATGCTGCCAAAAAATTAACTCCATGCCGCCGGCGGCATGACCCATATTGCCCACACTCAACCAAGTAAAATAATATATGCAGGGCTGTCTTAAAGCTCATATCGCCAGCGGCATCAGTTGATACTGCCCAATTTGATTCATATCACCGGCGGCATCTTTTACATCGTTGGCGGCATCATTCACATCACAGGTGACATCACTCCTCTAGAAATCTAATTTCAGGCATTCTGCCAATTCCTGTCATGGCAACCCACAAGCAACAACTATATGGTTTTTTGCAAAGTCTGGGAAATGTGGACTAGAAGAAGCTTGAAAAATTCAGGCTTTAGGGGTTTTGATATGTCACGGCATGGCTCGTAAGCTGCAAGTTCCTTCGAGCGGCGTTATCTTTTTGGGATCCAATGGACCACATCTTCCGATTTTCGTCTTTTGAGCTATGCCCCTTGCTTGAAGAGTTCCACACTATTTTAAGGGTACCATGTCCTAAGTGCGTGACCCTAGCACTGCCGGAGTTTCATTTTGGCGCGAATAGAATTCCTTGAAGGTTATGGAATTTGGATTTTGTGGACCCATTTCTTTCCCGGTTATCTGATAAACCTAGGTTTTAGCTCGGAGCTGTTTTAGTGTGGTGCCGTGGGGCGACCCGATTCCATCTCACCTGGCCATCCATGGTGGCATTATTACTCATGGTGGAGTTTATGTGCGGAGTGAGCACGATTACTCTGCTCAGGCTAATTTCACTCATCAACCCCATATCAACAGGGGCTTCTTCCATGGTTATGGGGTTGGCAGATGTTTTGCTAAACATGGATGCCGCTTCCATTGATCCGTCACTTATCAGAGACTAGCTCATTTTATTGCAGGTACCTTTTATTCTTCTCAATTTTGCATATTTCATTTCTCGATCCTTACCTAAATTTGAATTACAGGTATGGTTAATGGAAAAACTGAGGTTGTGAGAAGCACCACGAGGGAATCCGAAGAGGTACCTACCCGTTCATCTGAGGGAGAGGGGGCTCATGAGGGCTAATTTCGATCAGCTGACATATGATGATTGGGTGCCTATTTTGGGGCGGCATACTGACGTACAGGTTCAGTGGGTTAGTCTATAGTAGAGGATCCAGGATGTGGTTGTAGAATCCTGGGGGGCTTGTGTTCAGCTGATAGGTCTGGAGAGATGTTTATTCTACACTCCTTATTAGTTGTGCCGCCAGTACGGCAAGAGGCAAAGGATCCCAATCAAACTACCCCATAACCAGATCAGAATCTACAAGGCTAGGTGGGTCAACCATATCTGAGAAAAGTGGTCTAGGGAAGCTGTATTTGAGATTCTGGATTATGACCATGTGGAGACCATCGAGACCAACACACATTATAGAGGATGGCTCACTGAGATAAGATGCTTGACAACCCATCGGAAGCGATCGCGGGCCCGCCTCAAGGGGGAGCGCGCAGAGCAGAGGGAGGAGCCCCTCTTTACTATACCGTCAAGGCGGATCTCTAGGTACTATGATGATGATGCGGGAAGCTCAATTTGAGATGCGATTTCGTTGGAACTATTTTTATTCTTTTTTTTATTGTATTTAATATGGAATAAAATGAACGCTGTCCAAAGCTTGCTGAAGTTGTCTTAATCCTATTAATACAGGATTCACATAAGCATAAATGTTTAGATTTCAACAAAAGAGATACTTTCGTTAATTGAGATAAAATAAAGTACACGATGTTTGGTTGACATTCCCATTGATTTAACTCCCGGTGCCAACTAGCCTAGATCGATTTTCTAGAAGGCACTCACTCTTTGCTCATATATCCTAACTTTTACCTAGATCGCCCTTTTTGAGTTTTTAATCTAGCGGGTTTGTCTCATCCCCTAATTTTTGCATGGCTGGTTCGCAGGATACCAATCATCGGGTGTCACCCTAATTTTTGTCCGATCAGTAAAAGACCGAAAGGCAGGTAATTATCACGTATATATTTTTTGGTGTGCCACTTTTCCGATTTGTTTCTTTTGAATTAGATATGATAACGCTTAAGCCTGTCTTGGTTCACAGGATTCACAAACTTATTTCCATCCATGTCTATAGGCTTAACTGCCCCTTTGCTAAGCAGCTTCTTTATTATATATGGTCCTTCCCAGTTTGGTCTGAATTTACCCCTCGCATCAGTGGTAGAATGTTTCAACTACTTAAGGACCAGATCACCAACCTTCAGGGGGAACTTCTGATGTCTTACCTTACTATTATATGCTCGAGCCATACATTTCTGGTACATCTGGAGGTTATCAAGGGCCTTTGACCTCTGCTCATCCATCATGTTCAATTGTTCAAATCTCGCCCGAGTCCATTCAGATTCTTTTAATTTAGCCTCCAGAGCGACTCTTAAGGAGGTCACCTGAGTTTCAACTGGCAAGACCGCTTCCATCGCATAGGCCAAGGAGAACGGGGTTTGGCCTGTTGGGGTGTGAATGCTGGTGCGATATCCCCAAATAGCAAAATGAAGCTTATCTGCCCAGTCTCTGTAACCGACTATCATCTTAGAAAGAATCATCTTTACTAATTTATTAGCTGCCTCAATAGCCCCATTAGCTTGTGGTCTGTATGGGGAAGATCTATGGTGCTTGATCCCATATTTCTCAATTAGAGAAGCAGTTGCTCCTTGAAATTGTAACCTATTGTCTGAGACTATACGGTATGGAAGTCTATACCAAGCAAAGATGTGCGTCTCTATGAACTTGGCCATTTGTTTGGCGATGACATTGGTGAAGGATTCAAATTCCACCTATTTTAAGAAGTAATCTACTGCTATCATAATGAATCTGTGGTTGTTTGTTGAAGAAGGATAGATTTCACTAATTATGTCTATCCCCTATGTCGAGAATGGCCAAGGGATGGATAAATGATGGAGTTCAGTGGGCGGCAGATGCTGCATATCTCTGTAAACCTGGCATTGGTAGCATCATTTGACTTGGGTAATGCAATCGACTGTGAGAGTGAGCTAAAAATACCCCAACCATTGGATTTTCTTTGCGAGAGCAAGGCCGTTCATATGAGGACCACAGTCACCGATATGGACTTGGGTCATCACGCTCTGGGCCTCAGAGTCAGTGAGGTAATGGAGAAGCAGGCCGTCACTGGTGCGCTTGAATAGATCATTATCCACAATATGGAACTGGACAACGAGCCACTGTAGGGTAGCACGGTCCGAGTCAGAAGAAGTCATAGGATATTAACCGGTCTAAAGGAACTGGATGATGTCAATATACCAACAAGGTTGGGATGAAATGACAAGGATTGAAGGAGTCGATTGAACGTGGTATGGGATCTTGGTGGACAACATAACCAAAGGATGGATAGCCTACTACTGAGGTCCTTCCTATATGGATGCTAGAGTGGTGAGAGGATCAGCCATTTGATTCTCATCCGGAGGGACATGTCGGTATAAGCATGAGGTAAATTTCTCAAACAATTCACGGATAGCCTCAACATAATGAGGGAGAGATTCCTCTTTAATTTCCCAATCTCTGACAACTTAACGGACAACTAAAGCCGAATCCCCGATGATAGAAACACGGTGGGCCTAAACCTGAAGAAGAGCCTCAAGGCTGAACAGACAAGCTTCGTACTCAGTGTCGTTATTGGTGATAGTGAATTCTAAACGTTTGGACAATGGGATTATCTCATTATCTGGCGTGACGATGATGACCCCGAGATTTACTCCCCCGCGGTTCACAGTGCCATTGAAGTACATTGTCCAGACGTTGTCACAGATTGTAATAGAGGCAAGCTGCTCATCAGAAAACTCTAAATTTTTCTTATAGTCAGAGTTGAGGGGTTGATTAGCTAGGAATTCAGCCACGGCCCGCCCCTTAATGACCTTTCGGGTCACATACTTAATGTCGAACTCAAACAGGAGAAGTAACCATCAGGATAATTTGTCGGCTAGGGTAGGGGATTGATAAAGAAATTCATAGGATTGATCTTGGCCATGGCTTGGACGCAATAAGATTAGAAATAATGTCGCAACTTCTTGGTGAGCCAAACCATGGCTGTGTAGGTCTTTTACACAATCGAATACCGGGTTTCATAATCTAATAACTTCTTGTATAAGTAGTAGATGGCATGTTTATGCTTATCAGCATGACCTGGACAAGCAGGGCCCCAATGGAAGTTTCCTCGATAGCCAGGTAAAGGATGAGAGGTTTCCCTAGGATGGGGGGTGTCAAAACGGGGTAGATCAATAAGATACACCTTGATTCTGTCAAACACCACTTGGTAGTGATCATTCCATACTATGGGTTGCTATTTTCTTAACAGATTAAAGATGGGTTTACAAACAGTAGTGAGGCAAGCAATGAACCGACTAACATACTACAAGGACCCTAAAAATGAACGAACTTCTTTCTCTATCTTGGGTGGAGGCATGTCCCTGATGGCTTTAGCTTTGTCTGGATCCATTTTGATTCCTTTCTAGCTAACCATGTGCCCGAACAGTTTACCGGAGGTAACCCCAAACACGCACTTCTTTGGGTTTAGGTGGAGGTTATACTTTTCAATACGAGTCAAGAGCTTGTCAAGAATAGCAGGGAGCTCTTCTCGAGTAGCGGACTTTACAATCATATCATCCACATACACTTCCAGTTCTTTATAGATCATGTCATGTAAGAGGGCGACTGTAGCGCACTGATAAGTGGCCCCGGTATTTTTCAACCCGAACGGCATTACCTTGTAGCAATACACCCCCCATTCAGTATGAACGCTGTTTTGACTTTATCGACAATATTAACTAGAAGCTGATTATACCCCGAAAACCCGTCAATGAATGAATATATAGTTGTCCTAGGGTTCCTATCAATCAGGACATCCATGTGTGGGAGTGGGAAGTCGTCCTTCGACGAGGCTTTATTGAGATCTCGGAAATCCACATAGACTCGAACCCTACTATCCTTCTTCAGAACTGGGATGATGTTGGACAACCAAGTCGGGTATTCTACCACTTCAATGAATCCAGCTTCAATCAACCTAGAAACCTCTGCCTTAACCTGATCTACCCATTCTGGCCTCAATTAGCGGAGTTTCTACTTGACAGGCCGAAATTTAGGATCAGTTGGGATTCTGTATTTAGCAATTTATCGATCAACTCCAGGCATGTCTTCATATGACTAGGAAAAAGCGTTAACATGATCTTTAAGCACTCTTATGATCTCACTTTTTTCCTTGGGAGTTAAATATTTGGAAACGGTCACCATTTTAGGATTATCATCTGTACTCAGGTTTATTTCACTTAATAATGTATCACTAATGCCAAAAAGATTATGCGTATTATTATATGAATGCATGGATCCATCAGGAAAGGCATCAAACAAGTAAGTAGGATGATAGTTATTCACTGCATTAAAAGCCTCGTAAGCAGCATTGTTCGCATTAAACACATCAGAAATGTTAAGAATTACATCATCCATATCCTCTTCCACAGGCGGAGGGGCTTCAGTAGCAATATCAATAGGAGGAGCATCCTCTGTATTATCTGTTGGAATGGCACCCAGGTCCTGTTCCAGATTGGTCTTTTGGGCATTGATGAGTAATAGCCCCTCGAATAGGTTGGCTTTCTCGGCGAGAGCCCTAGCGAGCTTCCCTACTATTGCCATCGTTGCATCTTCTTCCCTAGTTTTCCAACCTTTCCAGCCTTACTTCATTAGCAGCGCCATAGCTTTGGTCACGGTTGCTACATCATTTTCAATTTTTGGATCGATAGACTCTTCGCTACTCCCCTCAGGCTCATCTTCGGGATGCATCTTACCTTTTCCCTTAGCCTTATTAGAAACCATATTGATAGGAGTATCAAGCTCATCGTGCTTGGGTCATAGACATCTTTAAAGATCTCAAAGTCGGGCCACATTTTCCTGCCATACTCGATCAGCTCAGGCTCTCCCTTATAAGGCCTCTTGCCCTGGATTTCACAGATAATGACCATACGGTAGTAGCAGGAGGGGACGCGGTGATAGGCTTTTCTAAGCTTATATCCCAATCCAGCTCAATGGGCAAGGATTTTTGGCTCCAATGCTTCAACAATTCCCTGCTCATGTATTCCTCCACCTCTGCCAGGCTTGTAACCAGATTTCTTCATCAATTTACCCATACTCGCATGAAGGTAGCTGTGCTAAAGGGGGGAAGACTTCTGAGCTTTGCTAATCATGGCAATCTGAAGGCCTTTTTCTAAACTAGCTTCGGCTTCCATGACAGCCATAACGGAGGTGGGATCGGCCTCTATAGTCACCATTCTATCTTTATGAATAAGCTTGATTTTCTGGTGTAGTGTGAAGGGAATAGTGCCCAAAGTATGAAGCCATGGATGGCCAAGCAACAGAGAATAGGTACCAGGAATGTCAAGTACAGTGAAACGCACATTGCTTGCCACACCTTCCACAGTGACTTCTGTATCAAAGGTCCCAATTATATTACACTTTGAATCATTATACGCTCTAATAATAGTGCTGGATATTTCAAGCATCACCTCCGATAGTCCTAGATGAGGAAGGATTTTTAGAGGGCACAGATTTAGAGCAGAGCTATCGTCCACCATGACACACGGGATAACCTTATCGAGGACCTAGATTCGGGCCAATAGGGCCCTATTATGATCCCTACCTTTAAGTGTAAGATCAAAATGGTCGAACACAATCTGAGGTCCCTTTCTCGGGGGAATCCCTTCCCAACCGTGGCTCACATCTCAACGACTGAGGAGGCTAGATTAGTTTCTAAATCGAGGAGTTGTTTAATCAAACCCTTGTGATGCCCTTTGGAGTCCATTACCAGCTGCCAAATATTATATCGGGCTTAGGTGTTTTTCAGCTGAGTAATAAGAGGGTCAATCTCAAGACTGGTCGAGATAGGCGGAGGTGGAGAAGGGGGTCTCGGGGCAGTTCCAACCCTACCAGGAATTGGGTCTTTGCTAAAGTGGAGATATCGGTCTTTAGGCTGATATACGTGGCCACTCTGAGTAATGTTAAGGACATCATCGAGCAAGACACTCTTAGTGGCTCATGTTTCAAATAGATACTGTTGTTCCTTAAAGTCCGAATCTGGGTTTTGTAGTTCATATTTATCCACGCTAAAAAGGTTATTTTGATCAACCTTGAATAATTTGGTGTTTACAGCCTTAGTCCCTTGAGCCACTTCCTCATCACCATCGGAGTAGTCCTCCTTTGAAATAAAGGAATCTATGCTGAGCCGTGTTTTTTTCTCAACTTTCATTCTTTTATGGCCGAGACCTGCGGCTCTCTTGCTTGGGCTAGTTTAGATTAACTTCCATCCCCTGGATAGAGTTGACCCAAGGGTTAGCTTGATTGATTAGATAAAAAACTGAGTAAGATGAGAGACCCAAACTGATGACTAGGTTAGAGTTATTATTATCCGGCCTTCGAGCAAGGAGATTGAATATTATGGTTTTAGATAAGGAGACTGGACCATGCCAACCTTGTCCCCAAAATTTGGCAAAGGGTTATTCATAGTGCTCGTTATTCTATCGGGCTCAGCGATCTTTGCTTCGCTAACCAAGCGTTGGATTGCCAAGAGCGAGGCTTTACAATTGTTGGTTTGGTGTCCCACTTGGACATGATAGTTACAGAAGTTGTTCTTATCCTCAGGTCTAGGTGGCTTGTATTCTTGAAGGGACTGTATGAAACCCACTTCCCTCAAATATTGGAAGATGACCCGCAGGGGTAGCTTATAAGGGTTAGCCAAAATAAAGGGGGGCAAGGAGGCTGAATTATGGCAACCGTTGGAGGGCATATTAGGGGTTTGAGAAACAACTTGAACTGCAGCCGGTGCTTTAGGCTTAGCTTGCGCCAAGGCTAAGGGTTGGGCTTCATTTTTTTTGAACCTTAGTTTCCCCATTCTTTCGGCCTTTTCATGCTCTGCCTCATGCTCAATTTTCTCGGCTTTCTTGAATACAGCCTTATAGGATAGAAAAGAATCGGTAGCCATTTCTTTGCGGAACAAGGGGAGAGACCCTTCGAGGAGTTTGACAATCATTTCCTCAAGGCTTAGCTTGGATTTTATTAAGACCTAGGTTGACATCCACCGATTAAAGTATTGCTTAAAGGTTTCGTTGGGCATTTGGCGGACCCTCTCAAGATGTTGGAGGGTTATCTTCATCATAGTATTAAAACCATAATGTACTTTCAACCCCTCAGATAAAAGATTCCAGTCATCGATAATATGCTACGGCAAGGAGTGATACCATTCGAGGGCAGGGCCCCAAAGGGAGAAAGGAAACATTTCAGCAAGCACCTTATCACTTAAATTCTTCACATGCATTAGTCTTTCATACATTATAATGTGAGAGGCAGGTGCTCCAGAACCATCATAATGAGTCATACTCGGTATAGTAAAATTATCGGGGACCCAGTCTTTATCTCTTTCAGATTTCTTGGTAGTGATGAGGTGGTTGATGTAAGCTTGGATTTCGGGTGTCATGCCCGGAGGCTGCGTAACCTAGTCATTGACTTATTTATAGGGCTTTGGGTGTCACGCAGGAGAATACGAGACCTGGTCATTGACAGTTTTAGAAATTATCATTTTTCAGACAAAAGCAGCTACCTCAGGTGTCACACCCGGTAATTGCATAACCTGGTCGTTAAGTGTCAAAGGTAGCGGAGGACGAATGATTAGCTGGCTGGCAAAAGGATTTTAGGGGTAGGTGGTACCTTTGGGAGTTACAATGAATCGCGGAGGAGTGAAAGAGGGCAGTGGCTGAGAAGCTGGGCACTGTTGAGTAAATACCGAAGGAGAAGAACTTTGAGCGAAAGGTCTTAGATTAAAAGGTACAATTGATGGAACAGTCGAAGTTGATAGAAAGGCCAAAGCTTGCCTAGACTGGAATAGGCTTGCCATAGGTTGGCTTAACTGAAAGATAGGTGTAATAGGTCTTATCCCTACTGGACCGGTTAATATTTGTGCTGAACCATTTTGGGCCTAAATATCGGATGCTGATACTCAGTCAGAATTTCTATCTTTGAGAGATTACTTAATGACAGCTTAAATAGTGGTTTGGATAAAAGCCTAAAAAGCATCCGAATTTAGGAATTGTGCCATAGCACTGGCAAAGACAAAGCCAGGCAGTGGCTGGGATCTCATTCCCCAGTTGGAAGGAGGGTCGGAGGGTTCTTCGTTAGGAGGGGTCCCTTCTTTTCTTAGAAAAGACATGGCTGGTTGAGAAGGGTTCCGACTTAACTAGACTTGTTCCAAATTTGACTCCCCACTGGAATCAATGTGTGCAATCCCTTTGACTTCCGTGGAGACAATCGGGGTGAGAGGACGATGAATCAAGCGGTGTTCTATCCTCTTCCAAACCGGGGTGCAATGATCAGTCCGCCTCCTCCTAGCTGAAATGGTAGGTAGTGGATCAGATCATGAATGTGTTTATGAGTGGTATAGATGGTATGCATGCCTTTTGTTATCGTATGGCTGCACATAGATGTGGTTAGAGATGATGTGACGGCTTATCCCTTCAACATACGTGGGACGTTTGTATTTCACGTCATATATAATGATATGTGGTGATGCAACAGAGGTACAAGAGAAGTCCTACGTGTGTTGCTAAACTTCTTCCACAAGCAAAAGTAGTAAGGGTAATTTGATTCATTTCTGGCTCTTAAAGCTGATGCATGGGGGTGCATGATTACGGAGCACATAGCACACAAATCGTCCCTCTTCCAACCTTATAACCCCCACGCAACGCCTCTTCGGAAGGATGGAGTTTGGCATCTTCACCAGTAATCGTAAAAGAAACGCGTCCCAATTATTTTATTTATTCTGGTGACCCTAAGGGAATGGTGTGCTAAGGCTTTTTCTAGCGTGGCTTTGGTATAGGGTTGTTAATGTAGAAGGTTCTCGTTTACCTTGATTCCACATTACTCAACCACTCCTAAATAGGTGTGATTGTTGGAGTTTACGTGTTGGTTAAAATGAGTGATCCACCTACTAGGCATCCTCAATTCCAACAGGGCATGAGTGATACTTCGTGAGCTTCTCGGGTAAAATGGGGCACCTAAAAATTACTAAACAATCTACAAAAGTAAGGATAAAACATTATAAAAAAAGAATGAAGTTTTAATCTGGCCAATGATTTCAATACATCATCAAAATCTTTTAAACTTTATGCCAAGATAAGTTCAAGAGATTATATCCCCAATAGAGTCGCCACTGTGAGCGGATGACATTTTGCGCAGCTGCTACGTGGACTCAGACCAGTGGGGCCGGCCTCTTTAAAGAGATTGAAGGACGCGAGTGATGTGATTGGAAAATGGTTTTGCACATTTTAATGCTCAAAAGATACGAGATCAAAATCTCGTACTTAAATTAGAGTCGCCTCCCGATTCAGCTCAACCGATAAATTTTTGGTACGATTTTCCCACCGGGTTGTTGGACCATACCTTAAGTAGAGATTCCAAGTTCGAATGATGTTATCTATTTTTCATTAAGCCAAGTAAAGATACTTCATTCTTTCTTAATCGGTTTAATCCATTCTATTTATTTATGTTTTGAGTTATTTTGTTATTTTTGCGTTTATCAAGCAATTGAAGCGATGAATAAAATATTTACAGTCATTCAAAAATAAGTGTGGAAAAAAATATTATTACAAGTCTTTCAAGTCCTATACATCTTTTTATACAATAAATAAAAGACCTGAATGTCTAATATACATCTACCTGCAGAAGATGGTTAGCACAGATATGGCTTATTTTATTCACAATATTATAAAGTCTGGTTGGATAGCAAAAATGAGATTTGAACGACTTTTGCAGGGAAATTCTATTTTTAACCAAATTTTAGATTCGATCGTTATTTTAACCGGATTATTAGTGAAAATGCCACACATTATGAGTGGAGTCTGTTTACAGGGGTTTTGAACCTCCATCGTTGCTCTATATGTCCTAGCTTCAGAAAATAATCTAGTCTGGGAACAAACAAAAATAAAACTGCTGTCCAAAAAGTCATGCCAGTTTTGGTCTTGCCAGAGCAGTGGTTCTTCATCGGATAGTACTACTTCAAGATCTTTCCCTTGAAGTGGTTTTGATTATCTGCTTGGGTCTAGAGAGTGGACACATTTTGAATGATGTTTCTTCCTGTGAAGGTGAATTTTTTTATCGGCTTAGATCTCAGTTTTAATATGAGTCAACAATTTAAAGTTTCGAGGTTATGCCTATGTGACCTCAAAATTGCTTTGAATCTTACAATGATGTTGTCGTCATCGTTGCCGTTAGATCTCATCATCTCAGCCTTCGACGGGATTGATTTTGTTGCATCACGGGGAATTTCCTACTGTTCCTTATCATGCCGGCTACAATTCAATTACTGCTATGGATCTTTAGATCATTATGATAACACTCAGTTGTGATTGGGTTCTTTAGTTCGTTATTATTTCATTAGATTGCAATTGGCTTTGTTAACATCCAAGAGATGTTTTTTTTCTATTCTTTTTTTGTCGCTTTTTTCTTTTCATTTTAATAAATTGAGCCGGTATTTGCTAAGCTTAGCCTTTAATAAAAAAAGTTAACCTCAAACTTGTACCCATACCCCTTTTGCTTACTAATCAGACTTGAAGGAGCAGGTTTTGCAAGAACACCATTTTTTGCTTCCTCATTTTATTTTTGCTTTTCATTCTTTACTTTTTACTTTGAGGCAACTAATCCTTAATTATCAAGAACACCCTTTTTGGAGTAGGAATTTATTCGAATTTATAGAGACGGATTCGTGGTTCAATCCATGCTCACTGCCCCAAAGAAAAGCGAGAAGTATCTCCCATTATGTCCAAAGAGCGAGAGATCACATAAAGACCTCTCCCATTATGTTCGAAGAGCGAGAGGTCTCACAAAGACCTCTCCCATCATTCTCAAGTATTAAAGAGAGTTAGAGGTCTTCCTAAAGACCTCTCCCAATGTTTAAGAGATCAAAAGGTCTTCCTAAAGACCTTTCCCATCTCCATGTGTTCATGAAAATGAGTGCTAGCTCAATTTTTTTCCTAAGCGAGATCCTCAAATTGCCAACCTCTCCCATATGATGGAAGAAGAGTTCGAGAAATCCCCAAGACTATAATCATGATAAATAAAACTGAAATGAACGATTCTGTGTAATCGTCGCGTGGAGAAGTACAATAGTAGCAAATGCTCTATATGTACCCCAATATTAAAATCATTTTTTCGAAAGCTCACAAAGCTCGGACAATGCTTCACGCCCACCACGAGCCCTAAAGGAGCTCGGATAACAGTTGTGGGGGGACATATCTGGTAATAGAGATAAAATACTCAAAATTGATAAAATTCACTTTGAATAGAACCATCGAACCCTAGAGAGTTCAGATACCGACCTTGGGGGGAGGGGGAATATGATGAAGCCCATCCAATGGTCCAAAAGCCCAATCACATTACTTGCCCATCAAGCTCAAGTAAAGAACACGTGGCAACCCAAGAGAAGGCCAAGTCCACACCATTCTCCTAGATAAGGAACACAAGCCCATAATATGAGGTACCTTAACTACTCTCTTCTATTCTACTCATTATCCCCCATTTCAAGCATTGACTTAGGCATCGGAGAGAGTTATGCTGGCCAACCCCGGCATGACCCCTCTAATACCCAATCTGTCTTGCAGGTTGAGCATAGTTTGGATCCTATGACATCAACATCCTATCAATAACAACATTGCAAGATAACATTTACAGATGCCACAATCATGACATCCATGTATGAAAAAAGTAATGCTAGAAAAGATATGGAAAAAAGAATTCAAAGTTGATTTAATCTTAATTATTATGGTCATGCATTCTCATTTCTCATTCAAGCCCAAGATAGTATTCTTGTAGGGAGGATCACCCCAAACGACTTTATCATGCTCCCCACTCTCAACACAGTCAAAATACATCAATGATATGTATCCCCATAGATCTACTCCAATCAGATAGCAGGCAATGAAATATACCAGTGACATTACTCCAACTTTCTATTTTCTTCTCATCTCCCATAAGCATCCTTTCAATTTATTTCTTTGTTATTTTTAGAGAAATGTCACCAGAATCGGTGTAGAATTCTTTTGATGTCCCTCGTAGCTTTTACTTGGATAATATATTTAGCTATTATCGGTAGCCCTAATATGAGAAGGAAATGCTGAATATTGAAGTATAGTGCATTACCATCAACCCTTCTGCTCGATTTCTAGAAGGATCAAGCTGTGAATAAGGATAAATATAAGTTGAATAAAAAAATTCCCATGTAGATCTCAAAAAGCAGCACCTAAGCTTACACATACAAGCTTCAAAATAAAAAAGAAACATAAACTACAAGATAAATATAAAAAAACTATGCAAGTATAAGGAACATAAAAACTACAAATTTTTTTTTATAAAAACTATAAAAGAAACTATTACAAATCTAGGACATGGAGCGAAAACAACAGGGGTTAGGATGCGAAACCCTAACCCTAGTCACCGCCACCTCTTACCCTTCTAGCCGCCACCATCGTTCGGTGTCCATCATCGTTGTCTCGAGCATGGCTGCCACCGAGGATGCTTCATCCGATTTTAACACTGCCCATTTGTTTGACAGAAATCATTCTTGAATGAATCTAATAATATCAAGACCAGGAATTGCCCATTTGTTTGATAGAAATCATTCTTGAATGAATCTAATAATATCAAGACCAAGAAGCCTACGTATGCCGAGATGGCATACAACAAAGCTTAGTCTGCTCCGGTTGCTTCTACAGCCACTATTTTCGAAAAAGGCGTATTCAAGACAGTCCTTATAGCCCAATCGGTGTATGACGATCATGTCAAACGTTGCGCCTTTTCTCTTATTGGCCACCTAATCTTGGCAAAGGGAGATTTGCCGAGAAATATTGATGATATTAAGGCACAATTGACTGCTATTTGGGGTATTAAAACTGAATGGAGGCTGATCTCTATTGATCTTGACTTCTTCCATATTATGCTCGGCTTAATGGCAACTACAAGCCTGGTTTAGAGCAGAGGCAAAATCAATCTCAAGCCAGGTATATTCAGGTTACAACCCTGGGTGCCGGATTTTGATCCGTTCGCATAGAAATCAATAAATGCCCAATTCTGGGTGCGTTTTCAAGGATTACTGTGGGAATATTGGGACCCTAGAACCCTAGCTGAAATCTCTAACAATTTTGGGGCACTCCTCCGCGTTGATAAAGCCACTCTCGATGGTAGCCTTGGGCACTTTACTAGGATTCTAGTGGATGTGGATTTATTGAATTCTCTACCGCATACAGTTGGGGTTGCGAGAGAGGGTCATGAGTTATGGATTGATTTTTTTTTAAAATCCACTGGCCTTTTGCAAGGTGTGCTCCTTTGTGGAACACTCGACGTATGATTGTAGGCAAAACAAAAAGCTGCAGAACACCAACAGGAGAAGAAAAACGCAGTTAAGGGGAAGAATATGAATGAAGCTAAAAGAAAGAATATAGCTGCATCTATCCTTGATCTTTTTCAAAGAAGCAAACCAAGACAAAAAAAAGCTTGGAGGAGAGAGCCAAAAAGGTGAATGTTGTGCAAAAACCAATGTCTTTTAGAATCTTGAAGACAATCTCAAAAAGGCACCCTAACTTGTGAAACTAATGGTTGATAATTTGAGTTAACAGTCTGATGAGAGTTCTGATGAAGAACAGAAACTGCAACTCGCCGTTCCACCTAGCTCGGAAGAAACGGATAGCCACCGACCCCTAGCCATAACAAAAAAGGGGAATCTAGGGCTGATATCACAGAACCTGAGGAGGCTACGGAATTGCAGCAACTTCAGGAATCATTGCAGGATATGCGACGAGACCGGGGCAGAAATGATGGGGTTGATCCGCAAGAAGAGGGTGACATTGTGGATTTCGATTCAGACTATTCTCAGCTTGAGAAAGGTGTTCTAGGCTCTTTGGCTGATTCTGTGGAACGAGAAGAAGCAAGATTGAGAAATAAGGCCAAGCAGGTTACACTTATTAGGCAAGAGTATTCAGCTCTTCCTTTGAAAGCTTTTGGAGTGGGCGGGAGATAGATGGGGGTGACACTATTCCTCGATATCCAAGAAAGATAAAGCAGTCTGTTGCTAGTAGAGAACGAGCTTCACGGAAGCAGAAACCTCCTCTGAAGTATTCCCTCTAGTTGATAGTTTTCCTTTTCTTTTGCCTTAATGGTTGTTTTATTTTTGCTGTTTTTTCTGCTCTTCTTTTCTTTTCTCTTCTTTTCTTTTCCTTGTTTTTTTCTTCTTATTTAATAATACTTGGGCCCAGTTCTCCGACCTCCGCTTTCATTCAAAAAAACTATTACAAATCCATATTCTTCGGCCTATAGTTGTCAAGGCGCTAAGCGCAGACCAAGCGCCATGGGGTCCTAGAGCCTAGGCGCAAGGCGCACTCTATAAATTATGTTAAGTGTCAAAGTCATAAAAGCAAATATAAAAAGTTCTATTATATAAATAAAAATTTATCAGTCCAAATATAATAAAAATAATAATTCCTGGACTAGTCGTCGAAAAACTATGAGATAGAAAGTTCATAAAACATAACACTACTTAAAAGTAAAAACTATTTCATAAGATTAATAAAGTAAATATAAAAATATTAAACAATACTTACAAATACTTCGTCTGATAAATAGATAAAAAAACAAACATTGATTTGATTTTTATTGTATAAATAAATTTCAACTAAAATATTTAACTATGTAAAAAAAATATAACATATCTATAAAGATAACATTTTAAAAAGATGAGAATTAGTTGTGAAATTAACTATCTTTATACGAGATTTCTAATTTTCTATAACATTAACATTATAAAAAGGAAGAGAATTAGTTGTAAAATTTCAAAGTTACGAATATCACATTTATTAGCATTAAAAAAGATTGAAATAGGAAACATAATTTCAAAGGATACATGATTTCAAAATAAAATAATTACAAAAAATCACATTTATTAGCATAAAAAAGGATGTAGAGTATTAAAGTGAAATTAACAGAGAACATCACATTTATTAGCATTAAAATAATTGAAATAGGAAATAAAATTCAAATGAAATAAAATTTTAAATTAAACTTTAATTAAAGGAACCTTAGCTTTATTAACAGTAAAAAAAATTAAAAAGGAAGTAGAATTTTAAATTTTACAATTAATTACATGGACATCATATTTATTACCATAAAAAATCGAAATAGGAAACAAAATTTCAAAAGGAATTATTGCCACTGACCAAACTTTTAAATTATATTATTAATTTCTTAACTAAATCATTAGCTAATTTTAAGGCTATAACACACAATTCATTTAAAAGGTTTCATTTAATTGCATTAATTATCTTTCCTCTTATTAGCTAATTTAATTGCATTAATAATAATTAGTTAATTTTAAGCGGTCAACTTGTTTGGGAGGAGGAATCTTAGGGGAAGGTACAAGGAGGGAATGAGTTTAGCATATTTGGGTTGAAGAATTAATGTCAGGGGGCGTTTGGATTAGGATATTAAGAAAAGGAAATGGAATAAAATTTATTCATTTCTTTTATTGATATTTGTTTGTTTGTTTTTTTTCAAATCCATTATCCATCTTTAGTCTTTACAATCCCTCAAACTCTCTTTACCCATTACCCTCAGTTACCTACGTATTTGTATTCCCCCTTGTTCATCTTATTCTCAAAACTGAATTTCCACAGGAAGCTCACCTTATGTCACCGTCACTGCCATAACCATGGCTGCCGTCAGAATCGCCACCGCCGCCACTGTCTAACCGTCGCCGCCGTTGAAATCGCCAATTGCCATCACAACCAGCTTCACTGGTTTAACGTATTGGCATCTCAATCAATTAACAATTTTTATTGATTATCAAATCTAACTTTCGAAATTATTCTACAATTTCAAAGACTACATAACCTCCTAAAACTATTTGAATATCAAATCATCAATTGAAACAATAGTTGAAAAAAATCAATTTCTTAATTAAATAAATCTCACAAGTTGCAGTTTCAAATTGCTCAAATGAATGGATACTCAAAGCAGCAAACCTAAAGGCATATGCTAATTTAATGAGAGGTACAGCGGAGGACAAGCTGCAATTTTTCAGGTTTCTGCCATGGAAGGAGGTACTGGTTATCTTTCAAGAGTTTCATTGACCCCAGTCTGTCGAAGCTGTGCCATGGCAATAGAGATGACGACGACAAAAATTTGTTCGGGATGGGCTGAACAGGATGAAGTTGATGGTCGGAGTAGTTGAGCGACGTTGAAAAATTGATCGTGAAAGAAGAAAACAGGTTAAAAAGATTTTTATTCCCTTTCCTTTTCCTCAATCTATCCAAACACATAACACATTTATGGGTCTTTCCTTTCCTTTCCCTTTCCCTTTCCCTTTTCCTTTTCCTTGTATGAACCAAACGCCCCCTAAATAGATTGAAAAGAAAGGGAGACCTTCCCGCTAGCTTCCAACAATCTTAATTCCATCAAATTGGTGGGATTCAAGGGTAAGGGTGGGTGAAATTACAGTTTTAACCTTACAACTTTAATTCCCTTACAAATATAATTAAGAACAATACGAGAGCAACAGGGCTGGGTATGTTACGTTGAACATGAGATGGAATCCCACCACTATATGAGTGTTCAAACCCCACTTTGATATGCCACATCCTATAAAGCACTTCAATCCAATTGCGTCAATGGGATTTCAGAATTTTTTCCAAGTAAATAAATGTGTGTATATATACCAACAATATTTAGCTCAGTTAGCAATGCAGACTGAGCAAATTAGAGGAAAACAATATTCGAATCCCACTAAATACACTTGTTGGGAGGGGCGAGGAACCTTAATTGTGACTAAGCCCCGAACAAAATTATCCCAATAAAGATACTTATAATACCTAATTTATTAGTAGATAAGTTGGGATGAGAATCTAAAATAGTGCCTACAGGCTTAGATGAAACTGTAAGAACTTTTTAAAACTAAGTTTTGTTGTTAGTTTTATTTGTGACATTAATCTAATGAATTTATACAAAAAAAACCAGCCATAAAAATCATGTTGCTTTTATAATTTGTTTAAAATAATTATTCATCATTTTTATTTTTGATCATGATAAATTTTTTTAGTATTATAAGGTATTTTTATTAATTTTATTGATATGGTAGGATCTAAACCTAGAATCCCTCACATTTGAATTTCTAAGAGGTATAGCCATCAGATCAAAGCTTAATGATTTTTAGTCTTGATAATTAATGCATTACTAGTTATTAAAGTTCAAAATAGCAGAGAAAGTACAGGGAGGATAAGAATAAAGAAAGAACGAAAGTAAATAAGGAGGATAAGAATAAAGAAAGAACGAAAGTAAATAATGCGGAATATTATTAAGTAGTCCTTGATTAAAAAAGAAGAGTAATGATGATCCAATTAATTAGAGAATGTTATGATAGAGTAAGCGTTGGGGATGCGTGCCCTCTTTTTCTAAAAACCTTACTTTAACTTACTCTATGGATTATTTTCTGCACACTTTATTCGAGGATGCTAAATTGCTCCTACTAAAAAACGGATGCTAAGTTGCATACACCTTAATCTACAATGGTTCAATAATAAGCATGGTTTTGAAATCCAGACTAAATTGCGTTCGAACGGAATCGGTGTTTGGTCTCGCTCGTTTTCACGGAATTTTTGACAAGACAAGAATCGATCAACGATCGGTTCGATCAATGCCCAAATGATTTAAACCGTGGCCGATTTCCGATTTAATAAAATTATATTTTTAAAAATTGTATACCTTACTAATTGAGCTACTATACATAAGTGGTAAAATATTTTCATTTTATACTTTTACATTATATATTATTAAATTTTAAATTATTTTAATTATATTTTATTTAAAAAACACAATAAATATATTTATATTTCTTTTATTTCATATACTACACACTTTATTAAATTTGAAAATATTTCTTTCAATTATAATTTTGAATGTTTCACATAATTAAATAACATTTAAATTTTTTAAATAACATTAACTCTAAGTTATTTGTTTAAAATTTATACTGAATGGATATATGATTTTTTTTTCATTTTACATACCGTTTATAATATTTTAATTCTTTTAATGTGTAATTTTTATATACCATAAATCAAATTTCTTAACTTTTTAATCTAATCTAGACAATATAGAATTTGGTTTCTACTCTTTCGCTAGATTATATTAGTTTTTAAACTGTGTTTCATTTTTATTTGAAATATAACTTTGAATTATAAAATATTTTATTTAATATTATTAATTGTTGTAGGAGTATAACATTTATTACATATTTAATATCAAATTATTAAAAATATATAGTATTTTCACATGTTTTAAGAAAATTCAGTTCGACCCCCGATTTAATTCGATTGAACCTTAAATCCGTGAACCGCTCCCTTTATCAATTCGATGATTGGTCCAGATCTAAAAACCATGATAATATTTATTGTTTAATTACATAATTACTGAGTAACAAAATTTTGATTTATGTGGTTACAATTATTTTCCTCCAAAGCTTTACATAAGAATCTCATATAGGCAAGGTTATCGCTGCTCGTTCATTACTTATGCAGGGCCAAGGTGATGTTATGATAGCAGAAGCAATGAATTGTAGGGAGCCTTTAAGTTGGTTAAAGCAACAAGGATTCGAGAATATCATTGTTGAGCTTGATTCTTTGAATTTAGTGGATGCAATCAACGACAATATTCCTTTTTTCTCACCCTTTAGTTCTATTTTAAATGATTGCAAAATACTCATACAACAGTTTAATAATTTGAGGGTTTTGTTGGTAGGTCTGCGAATCAGGCTGCTCATTTATTAGCTAGAGTAGCTAATTCTTCGACATGTAGGGGGACATGGTCTAATGTATGTCCACCTTCAATTAGGGATGTAATTGCCTCTGATCTTATTTAATATGACCATTTTCATTCAGTCAAAAAAAAGAATCTCATATAAGGGAGTTTTCAACGGTCGATCTCCACCTCTTTAAAAGTTTGTTTGGAAATCCAAAATCTAAAGAAATTCAATTGATTTCAATTCATTTTACATACAAAAGTTTCAACATTCCCATACAATATGAAATGGATTCAATATAATTCCTTCAAATTTGGGATTTCTAAATAGACCTTAAGTGATTGAAAAGTACTGCTCTTCCACTACCCTTTTAGTTCATTCGATTGATTGAGTGTGGGTTCGTAACTATGGACTGCACTATACGAGAGAACCAACTGTATTAGAAGCGTATTCTGATGCTAGTGGGTGTTGGGAAACAATGATCCGGAAGAATTAAATTCAATTGCTATCCAGATCAAATTTGAAGAAAACAAAAACTTATAAGAAAACGAAAACTTGTAAGAACATGTAATCTCATAAATCCAAATGGATGCATCCAGTCCAAATCAAGTTATCAGGACATCCATTGAAGACTACAAGTACCTAAGCACACAATGGAAGCATCCGATCAAAGTTTGGAAAGGAAACAAACTTTGAACTGCCCAAAATAGCATCCGAAAGAACTGATTGTATTAGCATCCGGAGATATTAAGTCTGAAGACATCCGGAAGACTTAAAGATCTAGACAAAGGGAATTATTCAAAAATTCCATTCCCTCCATTCTTTTGGTCTACAAGTAAAAGATCCTTTCCCTATATTCAAGACAAAAATGAAAGCTAGCATTTTTCAGAAAAAGGATAAAGGACTGACACAGGAAAGAGAAAAGGTAACAACCTTTTGTACCTAGACCAATAAGAAAGGCGTATGACACACACATTCCGGACTACTGGCGGAAAAGTTGGTGAATCACTAAAATACAAGGAAAACAGTCAGTGCCAACTATTCAGCCTTAATCCCAAGGATTCAAATGGGTCAAAATCTCTGTTTAACGGATTGATCAATGGTTCTGGAAGCGCCATATATTACCTTATCAACGGTGAAGATTTAATTCAAGTTCAACAACCACAACGGCTACATTTATGATGGGAGCCTATAAAAGGGAAGCTTTACAAGTTGAGAAGGTGCTAGTTGATTTCAAAAAAGCATTAACAAGAGAATTCGCTAATTCAATTAGAAAACACATCCCTCCAAGAATCAAACAATTGTAAATCTATTTGTAAGGATACCTAAGTGAGTTATAAACTTGAGGAAGTCCAAAACCAAAACCTTTGAGAAAACCAAAACCTTTGAGAAAACTAAAGTGTAAAAGATCTCCTACTTGGGTGAGTAGTGAGATTAGGATATAGCTTCAAGTTGGTGCTTTAAGTGGGATCTCCCTGTATGACTCAGCTTATATTTGAGGTAGAAATTTGAGTGGTATATCCTACTAAAGATAAGAGGACTCAACTAGGAGTTGGTGCTTCTAGTGGTATATCCGACATCCCGAAGGGGGTACCATCCGGAGACAAATTGTAAGGCTTGATTCCTGCTAGTTGGAAAGGAATCCACTGGTGGAAAAGCTCAGAGGAAGGAAACTCCCGAGACTGGATTAGGCGGGGCCGAACCAGGATAAAACTCTGTGTTTGATTTTCTTAATCTCTACTTATTTGCATTTTACTTAATATTTGCATCATACAAATCCATTATCTGATTCTTAAAGTCTGTTAATTTCATAAAAAAGGTCATTCACCCCCTCTAACCTAATTTAGACACTCACAGGGACCAACAAGTGGTATCAGAGTGAGTGCTCAAAATTAGAGATCTAACAATCTCGAGCTAAAGGTCTAAATTTTGATCCAAGGATCAAAATTAGTTTATAAAACTCACAACTCCTTCCCGAGGGTATGTCTATTACCCATCCTCCACTCTTTACCGATGAACACTACATGTTCTTGAAGAATCAGATGAAGAACTTCATTCAAGCACAAAGTATGAAAGCATGGATGGCCATTAAAGATGGCCTATATGAGCCTACCCATGAATTAGAGGGTATAACTACCCGAAAGCCCTCAAGTTTATGGGATGAGAATGATTATAAAAAATTGCATGAAAACACAAATGCTATTCACATGCTTCATTATGCTCTTAGTGCAGTAGAATTTAACAAGATATTCGGATGTAAGACTGTATAAGAGATTTGGCAGAAACTGGAAGTGACCTCTGAAGGAACCAATAAGGTCAGAGAAGCCAAACTTGATCTACTCTAGCAAAAGCTTAAGACCTTCAAAATGGGGCCAAAAGAGTCAATCAGTAGCCTGAACACTAGATACACAAATCTAGTGAATGAAATGAAGAGGCTCGAAAAGGAAATCTATGAAGTATAGATGGTAAAGAAGGTGCTCTGGAGTCTCACCAAGGAATGGGACAGTAAGAACACTGCCATTAAAGAAGCTCATAACTTAAACTTCTATAGTTATGATGAGCTCATTGGTAATCTCCTAACTCAAGAATGATCCTTGGAGAGATATAGCCAACAAGAGAAAAAGCCTGAAGAAAAAAAGAAGACTATTGCACTCAAAGCAGATTCAGTCGGATTAGCCTCCTCCGGATCAGACAAGTTACCAAAGGAATCTAGCTACTGCAAAGAAGATACGGCTATGCTGGCCAAATATTTTGATAGATTCCTAAAGAAGAAAGATAGAAGAAGATCTAGAGAATATAAATCCAAAAGATCAAAGGATGGCACCTCTAGAAGAGATAGCCTAAGAAAAGATCCAGAAGAAAAGAAGGACCCGAAAAAAGAAGCAGCCTGCTTCGAATGTGGAGAGAAAGGCCACTTCAAAATCGAATGCCCCAAGCTTAAAAAGGATAAGAAACATAAGAATAAGTCAATAGTGGCCACTTGGAGCAATAGTGAAGAAAGAAGTTGCTCATCTTCAACAGAAGAAGAAGAAACTGCCAACTGTGCATTCGTGGCACTGACTGATCCGGAAGCAATAATCCGGAAGAAATCTATCTAAGTAAGATATTGTACAAATTGAAGAATCGAAATAAAAAACATCCAATACTGAGGTAAACTGTCACTCTAATTCTGTTTCTAACTTTGAACTTGCTAGAGGTTTAGGGATTGTGATCAAGAATGTGAGGAAGAACACAAAAGCTATCAAATCCCTACAAAGACAAGTAATGGAGCTCACTAAAGATGGTGAAGCATTGGCACAAGATGTAAATTTGATAAGAGCCACTAAACACATTGATGTGATTGAAGAAAACTTTCTAAGAAATTAAGTGCAGATCTTAAGTGCTAACTTGATGGGGTTAGATAGGGAGCTAACTCTCATGAAGGAAGAATCCGGAAGAAAACCAGGTCCTTCTCAACAAAGAAAGAATCCAAGACCATCAAATCAAAGAGAGAGGAAATCTCAGACGCAGCCTCAAGCACAAAGATTCACAGCTGCTCAAAAGGGAAAACCTAAGGCTGTATCAAATGAGCAACATGCCAAGCAAAGAAAGAATTATAAAGTAGAAGTTGCACCTCCAACCAGCTTTTGGATACATTTCGGATGGATAAGTATACAAGAAGCTGAATATGTTGGAAACTATGAAAAGAAGGATCTAAAGAGGATCTAGAAGAAGCAGGAACAAAGCAGACCCATCAAAGGGTACAGGTTTTGTGGGAAAAACAATCATATTACTAAATTATGTAGAGTAAAAAATGGTTATTATGATGTTTATTCTTGGCCTGAAATTGTTGATAACCCGAGAGAACCCAAATCTGATTAGGTACCCAAACCCACTTGATCTATTTTGGAGGTATCCCTTAGATCCACAGTAGATCAACATACATGGTACATTGATAGTGGATGCTCAAGGCACATGACTAGTGATGAGAAAGCCTTCATCACTTTGATATGGAAGAAAGGTGGAAAAGTACACTTTGGAGACAGTAAAAAAGGACAAATTATTGGGCATGGAACCATTGGATCTGAAAGGAAGATAGAAGATGTCTCTATAGTTGATGGACTAAAATTCAATATATGATAGTAAGTCAAATCAACTCATTCTTTACGCACCTAGTGTTAATGATGTTTATTGTGTTAGCATTAAAAGTGAGAAAAAGAATATATGCTTGGTGTCTAAAGAAGAATAATCATGGCTATGGCACCAGAGGTTGGGACATGTAAGCATGAACCTCCTGTCCAAATTAGCCAACAAGGAATTGGTTGTGGGTTTGCCTAAGGTAGCTTTTGATAAGGATCACATTTGCACTACATGCCAATTAGTAAACAACATAAGAAAAGCTTCCTTTCCATCTCATACATACCTTCCAAGAGAGTTATTGAACTCTTGCATATTGATCTCTTTGGTCCAATAAAACCATTGAGTTTAGGTAGAAGAGAATACACCATGGTCATTGTGGATGATTGTTCTCGCTATACCTGGGTTGCTTTGCTAGCTAGAAAAGATGAAGCCTCTGACCAATTCTAAAAAATATTCATCCGGATAGAAGTAGAACATGGCATAAGCATTGCATACATCCGGAGTGATAATGGTGGTGAGTTAAAAAATGAGCATTTTTCTGAATATTATGACTCCAAGGGCATTGAGCATAACTTCTCTACCCCTCCTACACCTCAACAAAATAGGGTTGTTGAAAGGAAAAATAGAACTATAGTTGCAATGGCCCGAACAATGCTAAGTGAAAATAATCTGCCTAGATATTTTTGGGGTGAGGCCGTAAACACATCATGCTACATCAGAAATAGAGCTCTCATTAGAAAGACCTTAGAAAAGACCCCATATGAAATCCGAAAGGGAAGGAAACCCAAAATTGGGTATTTCAAAGCCTTTGGGTGTAAATGCTACATCCTGAATGATAGAGAGCAATTAGGAAAATTTCATCTTAAGTCTGATGAAGCAATTTTCCTTGGCTACTCGACAGATAGCAAACCCTACAGAGTCCATAACAAACAAACCCAAACTGTGGTAGAGTCTATACATATAGATTTCAATGAGACTAACCATGCAGGAAGAAGAACCTCAAATCCGGAAGATTTAATTTCGGAAGCTGAAAATACTGGAGAAAAGGAGCAAGTACAGATTCCAAATTCCTTCTAGATCAAGAAATATAAGGAAGAAGATGAATTAATCTCAACTCAGAAGTTCCACAAAGTTATTTTAATCACCATGAGATAAACTTTATGGATAATTAAGAAGAGGCTATAGCAATAGAGGAACAATCTCCTAACTAGCATGCAAATCTTCAAAGAAAAATTCGGACTCACAAAAATCATCTGGTAGAAGCCATTTTGAATAATGTCTAAAATCTAGTCAGAACCAGAGGACAACTCAATAGAATGATGAGTCATGCTGCTTTTGTCTCTCTCATTGAGCCAAAGAAATTCCAAGATGTAGAAGGAGATGAAAGCTGGATGATGGCCATGCAAGAAGAACTAGATCAATTCACCAGGAATCATGTATGGGATCTAGTGATACCACCAAAAGGCAAATCAATCATTGGCACCAAGTGGGTATTCTAGAACAAGCTAGATGAATCTGGAGTGGTGGTAAGAAACAAAGCAAGATTGGTTGCCCAAGGCTACAATGAGTAGGAAGGCATTGACTTTGAGGAAACCTTTCCTCCTGTATCAAGAGTAGAGGAAATCTGGATTCTATATGCTTTTGTGTCATTCATGGGATTCACATTGTTCCAAATGGTTGTCAAAAGTGCACTCCTAGTTGGAGTCATTCAAGAAGAATTCTATATCAAACTGCCACCTAGTTTTGAAGACTCAAAGCTTCCGAATCATGTATACAAGCTGAAGAAAGCCCTCTATGGATTGAAGCAAGGACCAAGAGCTTGGTATGAGAGACTCACTACATTTCTCATATCCAAGGGGTACATCCAGGGTAAGGCAGATATAACTCTTTTCATCAAGAAGAAGAAGGATGGTGTGATTCTAGTCCAAATTTGTATTGATGACATCATCTTTAGAGCAACAGATGAAAAGATGTGTGAAGAATTCAGCACTTAAATGCAGAAGGAGTTTGAAATGTCTATGATCGAACAACTTAATTTATTCCTTGGTCTACAAATCAAGCAGAGTCCAGATGAGATTTTCATTAATCAATCCAAGTATACCAAGGAAATTCTAAAGAAGTTTGAAATGGACAAGAGCAAGCCAATGTCCACTCCCATGGGTTTAGATACAGTCCTATCAAAGGATTGTGAAGAAGAAGAAGTAGATCAAAAGCTCTATAGAGGAATGATTGGATCACTATTATACTTGACAACTAGCAGACTTGACATACATTATACAGTTTGCTACTGTGCAAGATACCAATCCAATCCTAAGGATTCACGTCTTAAAGCAGTAAAGAGAATCCTTAGATATCTCTTAGGAACCATTGAAGTTGGATTATGGTATCCTAGTAATGGGAATTTCACACTTCAAGGCTTCACTGATGTAGATTATGATAGAGACACTCTTGAGAGGAAGAGTACATCCGGAGGCGATCACTTTCTTGAATATTGCTTGGCATCCTAGTATAGAAAGAAGTAAACCTCAGTGACCTTATCAACCACAGAACCAGAATATATGGTAGCAGGAAGTTGTGTAGCTCAACTCCTTTGGATCAAGCAATAACTAGAGGATTATGGAGTTCAATTCGGATCTGTCAAAGTAATGGCTGACAATAAAAGCGCCATTGATGTGTCCAAGAATCCAGTACTCTATTGCAGGATGAAGCATGTGAATATTAGGCATCACTTCATCCGAGATCATGTGATGAAAAAGGATGTTGCATTGGTGTACATTCCAACCAATGAGCAAAGAGCAGATATCTTTACCAAGCCATTAAGTAAAGATCAATTCAATAAGTTAAATCCAATTTAAAGGCAAATCTGTAAGATAATTTGGGATTAGTTTTAAGCTCTATAAGTCAAGGAATCAGGAAAAGGAGAAGAAATTATGTTGACTCTAGATTAGAAACAAAGACTGCCAGCTCAGTAGACAGAAAATACAAATGGCAGTAAAAGCACTGAAAAGTAACTGTACACATTTTGAATTTCAAACGTTCATTGGGTGTTATACACGCGATAAAATTAAATGGATGTTTTAAAAATAAACTATTCCCATTCTCTGGTTAAATGCCATTTACCTTTCTCCTAAATATTTAACTACCACATCATCAATCCAGTTAAACTTACCAGAATCCAAATTACCAAATTACCCCAACTCTGAAATCCTATATAAACCCCCCAAATTTCCCCCTCTTCTTCACGCGAGCAACTTACTATTGTTACTCTGCAAATTTCTATTTCCAAACCCTAATTTTTCAAACATTCTCAAATGGCAGCCATAATGACAAACAACCAAATCCAAACCCTTCCTCCGCAAAACATCTTTGTAGAGTCTGATCTCAAAGATAAAGATTTCATACCCATAAACCTCAAAACCATTGACCACTGACTACTTGGGAGATAATTTCCTCTTCTAAACAGACCCATTCTCTAAACTCATCAAGGATCAACACTTAGGGGATTTCTTGAAGATCAATTTCCCAACCTATTCGAAATTAGTGCGTGAATTCTACACCAATCTGAGAGCTCACTCCTACTATAATGCTCTCGGAACCAAAGTTCAGGGGAAGGAGATAACAGTTACACCAGATTTCTTTGAGAAGCATTTGAATATAAAGAATGATGGAGTTCACATGAGAATTGATGGGGATGAATTGAAGGTAAAATATCATCCTCAAATGTAGCTCCCTACCAGGTACTTTGGAGATAAGTTCTCCACCTATTGGCCATAAGCTCCAAGGATCTTGTAACATGTTCTTGTGAAATTAGTCCTCATCCGAAAGGGATCTTTAACCATAGTGTCTTCCTTCTAATACTGTGTGTTACAGCACTGGGCAGAGTGTAGAGACGTGAACATGCTAGTGTTGATCATCTACTTCCTCAAACAGCACAGGAACTCCCACGGTGCCCTGATCACTAGAATCCTATTAACAAATGAAGTAAACTTCTCTGGATTTGAGTCAGCCTAGGGGAAGGAGATTCTGGAGAAAAATTTCAAGAAGCTGAGCTACGGAGAAACATAGAATATAGCAAAGGCCATTAAACAGAGGGATGAGAAAAAGAGCAGGGCTAGGAAGGCAACGGATCTGATTGAAGAAGCCTCTATTCCTAAGAAGGCCAGAATCACCAAACACAAAGCACAATAGAATCTTGATTTGGTTCTGGTGGATGAGGTTTATAAGGATACTCAAACCCTCACTCAACTCATAAACAAAACTCCTGAGAAACCAAAGATCAGAGGGAGACTGATTAAGGCAACTACTAAGATATGGAGGAAGGTGAAAACTCCAAAAGTTATGGTAGAGGATCAGACTCTGGCAGTAGTTGATGTAATCATAGAAAGGAGGAAAGACTCTAGATGAGATCTTAGCCAATGAAGAAGATGAGGAAACTGGGGATGAAGCTCCTGAACTAAAGAGGAGACAACTTACAAATAAGGGTTGTACGTTTGATGAGGCTGTGCCAGCCCAAAAGAGCAAAGCAAAGAAGCCAACTGAAATTGTGATTATTGAGGAGGCTGGGAAAAAGGCTAAGAAGAAGAGCTGGCAAGGGCAAAAAGAAGTAAGGGCAAGCATGTGCCCATATCAGCTGAGGATGTAACTCCGGATGATCCTCATCATGAAGTCATAAAGGAAGCAATAAAAGACAATGACCGGATAAATAAGCCCACAACAGAAGGACCTGGAGGCTCTTACGGTGCCTAGGCTATTCTTATTGCTCCAACAGACCTAGAAAATCTTGTCTAAAATCAAGAAGCAGACCTATTTATCTTCAAGCCTAGAACTGGACCACTTCTAGAAAATTTGCTCAATTCAAAAGTTGAGATCATCAATGTAGAAAGACATGAAAAGGCATGTGAAGAGGGTATTGAGGACACTACCAACACACCTGGGGAAATGGTTAAAAGTTCTAAAAAGGCAAAAGAAGGGGAGACTGAGGACATTGCTAGTCTTCCGGGGGCTGTGGAAGAAGGGAGAAAAGAAGCAGAAAAATTAGACCATCAAGCTCATGAGGTAATCCCTGACTCAATTTCCTATGGTGTCAATATTGATACTGCTGATATTGTTGAAACATTAGATAAAGTCAGGACAACTTAGATACACACACCCAAAGTGTACCTAAGGAACCAGAGTCCAACCTGGAACAAATTATTTCGAGGAGGGACTAGGTCTGAAATCCAATGAGAACGCTCTTAAAGCGAACTCAAAGGGCGAGGCCGGTCTGAGGGAAAGGTTAGAGGAAAGGGATGTGGAAGAAGAAGACAATGAAGAAGCTGAGGATAAGGAGGAATCCTCTAGCCCTAAACAGTCTGGGAGCAGTTCAAGTACCAGAGAAACTTCATCCACCTCTTTTAATGATCTCCAAAAACCCAGAACTGTAAATCCCCTGCCAATTAGGCCTGAAAAACTTAGAGTGGCACTTATACTAATAAAAGAAGCTACTATTGAGGGGCACAATGAAGATAATATCTCAAAAGCTCTCCGGGAAGTTATCTCTACTCTTAAATCTGTTGAGAAATTAATCACTGATCAATCACTATCTCTGAATTTACAGTCAGTTGTTGGGGAAATAAAAGGCCATGTGTAGAGAATAGAAAAGAAAGTAGAAGATTTTCCAACTGCAGAACTGGTGGTAGACGTATGCTTGGCTAAGATTGCTCTGGTTCTAGAGAAGATGAACTCAAACATTGTAGGAGCAAGTCACTCTGTAGATCAGGCTAACACTGGAGCAAATAATAATTGGGTTACCGTCATGGACAAAATCACCTCCTCCACCTCAGAATTGACAGTAGAAATCAAGGAGTATCTGGATTCCAAGTTTGAAAACGTGTCAAAATTCATGGCTTAGAATGACGTAAATTCCAACATTACGAGCCTCAATGAAACGCAACAGGCTACACTGGACAAACTAACCAAGTTTATTGATGAAGGGATGCCCAAACTCCTTTCCAAACACTTGGAAAATATTAGAACTATTGGAAGCAATGATCCGGAATAACAAATAATTTGAATCAATTTTGAAGTAAACAAAACACCTAAGTACAAAAAGACATAAGTCACCTAATCCGGACATATAACTAAGACATCCAAAGACTAGGATAAGTGAAGAAAATTACCTAAGTATAAATGGAAACATCCGGTTAAAGTTTGAAAAGGGAACAAACTTTAAACCGCCCAAATCAGCATCCGAAAGAACTGATTGCACTAGCATTCAAAAGAAGACAGATCCGGAGATATTGAGTCTGAAAACATCCAGAAGACTTATTTATCAAGACAAAGGGAATAATTTGAAATATTAAATTACTTCCATCTTCTTGGTCTGCAAGTCAAAGATCCTTTTCCCTAAAGCAAAATAAAAATGACAACTAGCACTTTTCAGAGAAAGGATAAAGGACTGACATAAGAAAGAGAAAAAGGTAGCAACCTTTTATACCTAGACCAATAAGAAAGGTGCGTGGAACTCACACCAAAAAGGTAATGGCATAAAAGTTGGCGAGTCACTAAAATACAAGGAAAATGATCACTAACAACTTTTCAGTCTCAATCTCAAGGATTCAAACCGGTCAAAATCTCTGCCAAATGGATTGATCAACGATTCCAAAAGTGACGCATATTACCTGATCAACGGTGAAGATTAAGTTGCAGCTCAACAACCTACAACGGCTGCAATTATGATAGAAGCCTATAAAAGGGAAGCTTCACAAGTTGAGAAGATGCTGGTTGATTTTGAGAAAGCATATACACGAGAATTTGCTAAAACAATCAGTTACTTAATCCCTCTAAGAACCGACTCATTCAAAATTTGTTTGTAAGGATTTCCAAGTAAAGTTATAAACTTGAGGAAGTCCAAAACCGAAACCTTTGAGAAAACCAAAGTGTAAAAGATCTCCTACTTGGGTGAGTAGTGAGATTGGGATATAGCTTAAAAAAGGTGCTTTGAGTGGGATCTCCCTATAGAACTCAGCTTATGTTTGGGTAGAAATCTAATTGGTATATCCTAATAAAGACTAAAGGACTCAGCTAGTAGTTGGTGCTTCCAGTGGTATATCCTACATCCGGAAGAGGTTACCATCCGGAGATAAATTATAAGCCTTGATTCCTGCCAGTTGGAAAGGAATCCACTAGTGGAAAAGCTTAAAGGAAGGAAACTCCGGGGACTGGAGTAGGCGGGGCTAAACCAGGATAAAATACTTGTATTTGAATTCCTTACTCTTTACTTATTTGCATTATTATTTCCATAACTGCATCATCCGGATCCATCCTTTGGACCATATTCAAACACGCTACACAAACTTTTTAAAGTCTTATTAATTCCGCAAAAAAGGATCATTCACCCCCTTCTGACCTTATTCAGACCCTCATAGGGACCAACAAGTGGTATCAGAGAAAGTTTTCAAAACTAGAGATATAACAATCTCTAGCTAAAGGTCAAATTTTGATCCAAGCATCAAAATAAGTTTCCAAAACTCACAACTCCTTCCCCGAAGGCATGTCTATTACCCGTCCTCCACTCTTCACCGGTGAACACTATATGTTATCGAAAAACCAGATAAAGAACTTCATTCAAGCATAAAGCATGCAAGCATGGTTGGTCATCAAAGATGGCCCATATGAGCCTACTCACGAAGTATAGGGTATTACTACCCCGAAGCCCTCAAGTTTATGGGATGAGAATGACTTTGAGAAATTACATGAAAATGAAAATGCTATTAACATGCTTTATTGTGCTCTTAGTGTAGCAAAATTTAATAGCATATCCGGATGTGAGACTACACAGGAGATTTAGCAGCAGCTGGAAGTAACCTATAAAGGAACTAACAAAGTGAGAGAAGCCAAGCTTGACTTACTCCAGCAAAAGCTTGAAACCTTCAAGATAGACCTAAAAGAGTCAATCAACAGCATGAACACTAGATACACCAATCTAGTGAATGAGATGAAAAGGCTCGGGAAGGAAATTTCTAAAGTAAAAGTGCTCTGGAGTCACACCAAGGAATGGGACAGCAAGAAGACTGTCGTTGAGGAACTCATGACTTAAACTTCTATAGTTATGATGAACTCATTGGTAATCTTTTAACTCAAGAATTATCCTTCGAGAGATATAGCTAATAAGAGAAAAAGCCAAAAGGAAAGAAGAAGGCCATTGTAATTAAAGCAGACTCTACCGGATCAGCCTCTTCCGGATCAGACAAGCTACCAAAGGAATCTAGCTACAACAAGGAAGACATGGCTATGCTAGCAAAATATTTTGATAGATTCTTATAGAAGAAAGATAGGAGGAGATCCAGAAGATATGACTCTAAGAGGTCTAAAGAAGGCACCTCAAGAAGAGATAGGCCAAAAAGGGCTCCAGAAGAAAAGAAGAATCCAGAAAAAGAAGCTGCCTGTTTTGAATGTAGAGAGAGAGGACACTTCAAAACCAAGTTCTCCAAGCTTAAAAGGGATAAGAAACACAAGAAGAAGACAATGGTGGCCACTTAGAGCAACAGTGAAGAAAGCAGTAGCTCATCTTCAATAGAAGAAGAAGAAACTGCCAACTGTGCATTCATGGCGCTGACTGACTCGGAAGCAAAATAATCTGGAAGAAATTCATCCAAGCAAGATAATGCGTAAATTGAAGAATCATAATCAGAGACATCAAATATTGAGGTATGCCTTAGATCCCCTGAAGATCAACACACATGGTACATTGATAGTGGATGCTCAAGGCACATGACTGGTGATGAGAAAACCTTCATCACTTTTATCCAGAAGAAAGGTGGAAAAGTAAGTTAGACAATTAAAAAGGACATATCATTGGGCATGGAACCATTAGATCTAAAATACTAATAGAGGATGTCTCTCTAGTTGATGGACTGAAGTTCAATTAACTCAGTGTAGCACAACTCTGTGATAAAGGAAGAAAAGCCACCTTTGACTCCGGAGGATGCTCAATCCATGATAGTAAATCTAATCAACTTATTGTTTATGCACCTAGAGTAAATAATGTTTATTGTGTTAATATTAAAAATGATAAAAAGAATATATGCTTGGTGTCTAAAGAAGAAGAATCATGGTTATGGCACCGGAGGTTGGGACACATTAGCATGAACCTCCTATCCAAATTAGCCAACTGGTTATGGGTTTGCCTAAGGTAGCTTTTGATAAGGATCACATATGCATTGCATGCTAATTAGGTAAACAGCATAAAAGAGCTTCCCTTCCATCTCATACATACCTTCCAAAAGAGTTCTTAAACTCTTACATACTGATCTCTTTGGTCCAATCAAACCATTGAGTCTAGGTAGAAGAGAATACACCATGGTCATTGTGGATGATTATTCTGGCTATACCTGAGTAGCTTTGCTGGCTAGCAAAGATGAGGCCTTTGACCAATGCTAAAAAATATTCATCCGGATAGAAGTAGAACAGGGCATTAGCATTGCATGCATCCGGAGTGATAATGGTGGTGAGTTAAAAAAATAAGCACTTTGCTCAATTTTATGACTCCAAAGGGATTGAACATAACTTCTTTACCCCTCATACCCTTCAATAAAATGGAGTTGTTGAGAGAAAAATGGAACCATAGTTTAGATGGCTAGAACAATGCTAAATGAGAATTGTTTGCCACAGTATTTCTGGGGTGAGGCCATAAACACAACATGCTATATTTTAAATACAACTCTCATTAGAAAGACCTTAGCAAAGACTCCTTATGAAATCTGGAAGGGAAGAAAACCCAAAATTGGGTATTTTAAAGCCTTTGGATGTAAATGCTACATCCTGAATGATAGAGAGCAATTAGGAAAATTTGATCCTAAATCCAATGAAGTAATTTTCTTTGGCTACTCAACATATAGCAAAGCTTATATAGTCTATAACAAACGAACCTAAATCATGGTAGAGTCTATACATGTAGATTTTGATAAAACTAACCATGCAGGCAAAAGAAGTTCCACTCTGGAAGATCTAATTTCGGAGGCTGAAAACTCTGGAGAAAAAGAAGAAGTACAGAATCCATATTCCTTCTAGACCAAGTAGTACAAGGAAGAAGATGAAGGAATTAATCTCAATTCAGAAGAACAACAAAGCTATCTCAATAATCATGAGATAAATTTTGGTGATCAAGAAGGAGAAGTTGAGGAACAAACCCCAATCCAGCATGAAGAGGTACCAAGAGAAGTCAGGATTTGCAGAGATCATTCGGTTGTGGCTATTTTGGATAATGTCCAAAATCTAATAAGAACAAGAGGACAACTCAATAGGATGATGAGCCATATTGCCTTTGTCTCTCTCATTGAGCCAAAGAAATTTTAAGATGCTGAAGGAGATAAAATTTGGATGATGGCTATACAAGAAGAGCTAGATCAATTCACCAGAAATGATGCTTGGGATCTAGTGTCACCACCAAAAGGAAAGTCAATCATCGGCACCAAATGGGTGTTCTAGAACAAGCTAGATGAATCCGGAGTAGTGGTGTGGAACAAGGCAAGATTGGTTGCCTAAGGCTACAATCAACAGAGAGGGATTGACTTTGAAGAAACATTTTCCCCTATAGCAAGATTGGAGGCAATCCGGATTCTATGTGCTTTTGCATCATTTATGGGATTCACACTATTCTAAATGGATGTCAAAAGTGCATTCCTCAATAGAGTTATCTAGAAAGAAGTCTATGTGAAGCAGCCATTGGATTTGAAGACCCAAAGCATCTGGATCATGTTTACAAGCTGAAGAAAGCTCTATATGGATTAAGGCAAGCACCAAGAGCTTGGTATGAGAGACTCACTACATTCCTCATATCCAAGGGATATATCCGGAGAAAGGCAGATACAACTCTTTTCATCAAGAAGAAGAAAGATGATATAATTCTTGTCCAAATTTGTGTTAATGATATCATTTTTGGGGCAACACATGAAAATATATGTGAAGAATTCAATACTCAATTGCAAAAGGAAATTAGGATGTCCATGATAGGAGAACTTAAATTCTTCCTTGGTTTACAAATCAAGCAAAGTTCCAATGGGATCTATATAAACCAATCCAAGTACACCAATGAGGTTCTCAAAAAGTTTGAAATGGACAAAAGTAAGCATATGTCTACTCCAATGGGTTCAGATACAATCCCATCAAAGGATTGTGAAGGAGTAGAAGTAGATTAGAAGCTCTACAGAGGAATGATTGGATCACTATTGTACTTGATAGCTAGCAGACCTGGTGTACAGTATGCATTTTGCTACTGTACAAGATACCAATCCAATCCTAAGGATTCATATCTTAAGGCAGTAAAGAGAATCCTTAGATATCTCTTAGGAACCACAGAAGTGGGATAATGGTATCCTAGTAATGGAGATTTCACACTTCAAGGCTTCACTAATGCAGATTATGGCAAAGATACTCTTGAGAGAAAGAGTACATCCAGAGGTTATCACTTTCTTGGAGATTGCTTGGTATCATGGTATAGCAAAAAGAAAACATCAGTTGCTTTATCAACCACAGAAGCTGAATATATAGCAGTAGGTCGTTGTGTAGCTTGACTTCTATGGATCAAGCAATAATTGGAAGATTATGGAGTCCAATCCGGATGTTGAAGTAATGTGTGACAATAAAAGTGCTATTAATTTATCAAAGAATCATGTGCTCTATAGCAAGATGAAACATATTAACACTAGACATCATTTCATCCAGGATCATATGATGAAGAAGGATGTTGCATTGGTTTACATCCCAACCAATGAGCAAAGGGCATATTTCTTTACTAAGCCATTAAGTAAAGATCAATTCAACAAGCTAAGGGAGTCAATTGGTATGCCAAATCCAATTTGAAGAAAGATCCGAAAAATAAGCATTAGTTATCTTGATCCCCTTCAAGTCAAACAATCCGGAAATGAAGGAAAGCATGTTAACTCTGGTTCCGGAAGAACAACTGCCATCTCAATAGACAAAAAGGACAAATGGCGGTAAAAGTGCTGAAAAGTAACTGTACACATTTTTGAATTTTAAACTTTTATTGGGTGCTACATGCGCGATAAAATTAAATGGCAATTTTAAAAATAAATCGTTCCCATTCTCCAGTTAAATGCCATTTATCTCTCTCTCACATATTTAACTGTCATGTCATCAATCCAGTTAAACTTAGTAGAATCTGGATTAAAAAATTACCCTCACTCTCGAAATTCTATATAAACACCCTAAAAATCCCTTTCTTCTTCACGCAAGTAATTATCTACTGTTACTCTGCAAAAATCAAAACTCAGAACCCTTAATTCCCAAATTTCTTCCAAACCTTCAAATGGCACCCATAAAATCTCAACCCAAAGTCATCCTTTCCTCAAAGAATATCTTCAAGATAGAGGACCTTGTTGACTCTGACTTCATTCCAGTAAAGAAACTGCCTCAGACATTATCATCCCTTCAGATTTTCTGGGAGACAACTACTTATTCTCAACTGACCGATTCAACCAGCTTCGTAGGGATTAGGGATTGAAAACCTTCCTCACTATGCATAACCCCACTTATTCAGTGTTTGTGAAGAAATTTTATGACAACCTCAGGGCTCACAACTACTATGACGCCCTTCATACCGTTGTGGATGGAAAGGTAATAACACTAACTCCGGAATTCTTTATCACTCATCTCAAAATGAAGATTTATGGACTAATATTGAGATCAGACAAAGACAAATAGAAAGTTAAGTATGAACCATTAAAGTGGCTCCAATAAAGGTATTTTGGAGACAAATGCTCCACTTACTGGCTAGAGGTCCCCAGATTTTTGCAATTTATGCTTGCAAAATTTATGCTCATCCGGAAGGGGTCCCTCACAACTACTTCCTCGTTCCAACATTATGTTATCTAGCACTGGACAGATAGCTCAATAGTCAACATGCCAGTGCTTCTGATTCATTTCATTAATCAGCATAAATATAGCTATGGAGGCCTCATTAGTATGATTTTGATGGAAAATGGAATTGATGTATCCAAGGAAGAATTTGTGGATGGGAAGGCTATTCGGAAGAAAAACTTCAAAAACTTATCTTTTGGAGAAAAATGGAATGAAGAAAAGGCAATTAGAAAAAGGGATGAGAAGAAATAGAAAAGCAAGGCTAGGAAGGGAAAGGCTGAGAACAAACCGAAAGCTAAGAAACACAGAATGACCAAGCCTAAAGCTCAAAAGAAACTCAACATCCAGCCAGAAACTGAGGAACAAGATGCAGACACTATGTCCTTAACCCAATTAATAGCTAAATCTCCAGCCAAAAAACCAAGAGGAAGACTAATTAAAGCCGCTGATAAGCTGAAGAAACTAGTATGTGAATTGGAAGTAAGAGAAACTACTGCAGTTCCTTCTGCTGTAATTAGAGAAGGATATAAGAAGGGGCAGAAAAGAAGCATAAAAGATATACTAACAGAAGAGAATGGGTCTGATAGTGAAGAGACCAGAGATGGGGAACCAGCCTCCAAAAGGCAACTCCTGAAGATGGGCTTGACTTCCAAAGAAGCCTTGAAAGAATCAAAAACAAAAGAAAGAGCAAAGCTCCCTATTAAGAAATCCAATGCCGTAATCACTATTCGGGAACCAACTCCCACAGTTGCCACTCTAGTTAAATCAGGGAAAGGAAAGGAAATTGTACTATTCACTTAAAGGCCAACACATAGAGACAATATATTCCCGAAAGACCCTCAATTTACTAAAATGATGTCTGTTGTGCGAGATAATCAAAAGACCAATTTGTTGACCAAAGAGAGCCCCGGAGGCTCATCTGGTGCAGCAAAATCAAATAGTCCACCAATCCTTCTAGCACCAAAGGATCTGGAGCTTCTTAAAGAAGCCAAGTACAAGGATGAGGACCTATTCAGTTTCCAAGCTAGATTAGGGCCTCTTCCTGATAGCTTGTTAAATGTCGATCTGGAAGTGGTGCAACTGGAGAGTCCTGAAAAGGAAATTGGAATAAGAAATGATCATGATTGCAAGTCTTTTATAGGCATTAGGAGGGGAGAGTACCAGTCTTCCAAATGCAGAAATACTGGAGTCAAATGAAGAAGTTAATACCAATCTTAAAACCAATAATCAGGTAATCATTCTTCCACTTATCCCTTCTGCTGATAATAACACACCAACTGATGATGTCGTTGAGATAAATGACAACTTTGGTGCAGACACTCAAACTGCATTTAAGGATAATCAATCTAACCTTAAACATAAAGTTCTAGAGGAGGGAACTGGTCTGAGTCCCAAAGAGCACACTTCCAAAGTGGACTCCAAGGGCGAGGTTAGTTCGGAGGAAAGGTTGGAGGAACAAGAGGAAGAGAAAGATAAATCTTCTGAAGATTATAGCAGTCATGAAAAGGCCGAGGAATCATCAGAATCTAAACAGTCCAAAAGTAGTTCTGAGGAAACTTCGTCCTCTGATGAATTACTTAAGAACTTACTCCTAAACAAAACCCAGTGAGGGCTGATAAACTGACCGCTGCACTAAAAATGATTCAAGAAGTGGTAGTTGAATGGCATGAGGAAAGCTATGTCAAGAGAACCCTCCAAGCCATCTATTCTTAGCTTAAATCTGTAGAGAGCATCATTTCTGCAAATCCTTGGTTCCGAATTTAAAATCTGAATTGGGAGAAATCAAAGGGATTGTGTGAAGCATTGAAAGGAAAGTGCAAGGGTATCCGTCTGCAGAACAAGTTACAGAGGCTTCACTAACAAAAATTGCACCGGTGCTTAAGCAGATTAATGAAAATATAGTAGGAGCAAATCGCTATACACATCAGGCTAATACTGGAGCAACCAATAACTACGCCACCATAATGGACAAAATCACTTCCTCATCCACTGAAATTACCACTGAGATTAAAGAATATGTAGATCGTAAGATTGAACACTTGGAAAAATTCATCCCTGGAGCAGTTGCAGAAGGAGGAAAGAATATCACCTCTGGACTTACCCTCATAAATGAGGGGCATCAAGCCACCCAAGAAATTCTCACAAACTTTCTTGATGAGGCTCTCCCTAACCTCTTAAAGAAGTAGGTGGATGAGATCAGTGATGACAGTGGCAACCACGCATCTGGAATAAATGACCTCATTAAAGCTTTCCAAGAAGCCTTCCACAAGGATCTAACAATGCTCAAATTTAGTATCCACAATGTCTGGAAAGCATCTACCAAGATATTGATGCTTTAAAGTTAGGTATGGCTAATTTATCAATCTCCTCCTTCGGATCCTCATCTTCTACTCCAGACAGTCTTCTCATTCCCGTGGTTCTTAATCTAGTCCAGCACATTGGGGATACTAGGTTCTTTGGTTATAAGTGCAGGTTAACTCTCCTCAAATGCATGTTTCCATACTTTGACAAGGTAGATCAACCTCATGCCTAAAAAATGATTCCTTCCTTAACCAAATCTTACAAGGAACTCCACAATTTCACAAGGCCACTCAGCTTGCTTCCGGCAACAGTTGATACCGTAATTGACAAGCACCTTCAAGGCAATGTCAACTATTCTGTTTACTCTAAGGCATGGCAAAAAAGCTGGGATAAGCGCACCTTTATGGTAATAGACCCCCAATCGAATGTAATCCAAAAGGGGGAGAAAACTAAAGGAAGCAAAGGAAAAGGGAAATAGAGGGAGTCATTCAAAACTAGCAATCAATGGAGCAATCAATCATCCTTAGAATAGCTATTTTCTACAATGTAAAAACCTGTAATAGGTAGTTCTAATTTCACTTATATATATTTATGTACCTGTAATCCGAAACTTTTTAAGGTCAACTATTATTAACAACAGAAGTATATATAGTGAAAAGTTACTACAAAAATCGCTTCTAAAGTACAATCTGCAATTGTACTAGAAAAACCTTAGAAGCAATAATTGAAAAATGTTGGGGGAGTTAGGGATGCTAAAGTTATGGGGGAGTAAAAATTGTAAATGACTAGGTATCGAAAATCATAATTAGTTCATAAAAACCCCTTTTTCTTATGCTTAGATAACTTAGGTTTTTGTTTCCATCAAATAGGGGAGATTATTAGAAGCAATGATCCGAAACAATAAATAATCTGGATCAGGTTTGAAGTAAACAAAATACGTAAGTATAAAAAGACATAAGTCACATAATCCGGACATATAACTAAGACATCCAAACACTAAGACAAGTGAAGACAATTGCCTAAGCATAGACGGAAACATCAGGTTAAGGTTTGGAAAGGAAACAAACTTTAAACCGTCCAAATCAGCATCCGGAAGAACTAATTGCACTAGAATCCGGAAGAAGACAGATCCGGAGATATTGAGTCTAAAAACATCCGGAAGACTTAAATATCAAGACAAAGGGAATAATTTAAAATATTAAATTCCCTCCATCTTCTTAGTCTGCAAGTCAAAGATCCTTTTCCCTAAAGCAAGACAAAGATGACAGCTAGCACTTTTCAGAGAAAGGACAAAGGACTGACATAGAAAAGAGAAAAAGGTAACAACCTTTTTCACCTAGACCAATAAGAAAGGCACATAGAACTCAAACCAAAAAGGTACTATTGGAAAATAATGATCCAGAATCTCAATTAAAATAAAATATCCAGATCAGGTTTTAAAGAAAATAAAAACTTAGAAACCCCTAAATCCAAATGGAAGCATCCAAACAAGATTCAGCTAAAAAGTGATCCATTAAAGACATTAAGTACCTAAGCATATAATTGAATCATCAAGATAAAGTTTGGAAAGGAAACAAACTTTGATCTCTCCAGACTAGCATCTAGAAGAACTGATTGCACTAACTTCGGAAGAAGAAAGATCTAGAGATTCTGAGTTTGAGTGCATCCGGAAGACTCATTTATCAAAGCAAAATGGGAAAAGTTTCAAAGACAACTTTTCCCACCACCTTTTTAGTCTACATTGTAAAAGATCCTTTCCCCATATGCAAGACAAAAGAGACAGCTTGCACTTTTCAGAAAAAGGACAAAAGTACTGACACTGAACTGAAAAAGTTAACAACCTTTTTCACATAGACTAATAAGGAGGCGCGTAGAGCTCACACCAAAAAGTTATTGATATAAAAGTTGGTGTAACACTAAAATACAAGGAAAACGACCACTGACATATTTTCATCCTTAATCCCAAGGATTTAAACGGGTCAAATTACTATCTAACGGATTGATCAACGGCTCCCAAAGTGCCATATACAACCTGATCAAGGGAGAAGATTAAATTCAAGCTCAATAACCCACATGGCTACATTTATGACAAAAAGCCTATAAAAGGGTAGCTTCACACAATGAGAAGGTTGGCTGGTTGACTTGAGATAGCAATTAACAAAGAGAACTCGCAAAAAGCAATCAGACATTCATCCCTCCAAGAATCAAACAATACCAAATCAGTTTATAAGGATTCCTAAGTGAGCTATAAACTTAAGAAAATCCAAAAATCAAAATCTTTGACAAAAAACAAAGTGTTAAACATCTCCTACTTGGTTGAGTAGTGAGATTGGGATATAGCTTAAAGTAGGTACTTTGAGTGGGATCTCCTTGTAGGTCTAAGCTTAGATTCGGGGTAGAAGTCTAGGTGGTATATCCTGCTAAAGAAAAAAGGACTCAGCTAGGAGTTGGTGATTCTAGTGGTATATCCTACATCCAGAAGGGGTTGCCATCTAGAGATAACCTATAAGACTTGATTCCTGCCAGTTGGAAAGGAATCCACTAGTGGATAAGCTCGGAGGAAGGAAACTCTAGGGACTGGATGTAGGCGGGGCTGAATCGGTATAAATCACTATGTTTGATTTTCTTTTATTCACTTACTACATTATATTATCATATTTGCATTATCCGAATCCATCCTCTGGATTATAATCAAACACGCTACATGGAGACTTGTTAAAGTCTATTAATTTCACGGAAAAGGGTCATTTAAACCCCCCCCCCCCCTATGACCTTATATAGACCCTCATAGGGACCAATAAGTGGTATCAAAGTAAGTGCTCAAAACTAGAGATCTAACAATCTCAAGCTAAAGGTCTAAAATTTTGATTCAAATATCAAAAGGAGTTTCCAAAACTCACAACTCCTTCCCAAGAGTATGTCCATTACCCGTCCTCCACTCTTCATCGGTGAACACTAAACATTTTGGAAAAATCGGATGAAGAACTTCATTCAAGCATAAAGCGTGCAAGCATGGTTGGTTATCCAGGATGGTCTATATGAACCTACTCATAAAGTAGAGGGTATGATCACCCGAAAGCCATCACGTTTATGGGATGAGAATGATTTTAAAAAGTTGGGTGAAAACGCAAATGCTATTAACATGCTTCACTGTGCTCTTAGTGCAATGGAATTTAATAGGATACCCGGATGTGAGACTGCAAAGGAGATACTGGAGAAGCTAGAGGTCACCTATGAAGGAACTAGGAAAGTGAAAGAAGTAAAGATTGATCTACTCCAGTAAAAACTCAAATCCTTCAAGATGGACCTATAAGAATCCATCAATAGCATGAACACTAGATATACCAATCTAGTGAATGCTATGAAAAGGCTCAAAAAGAAAGTCTCTGAAGTAGAAATGGTGAAAAAGGTGCTCCGAAGTCTCACCAAGTAGTGGGATAACAAGAAGACTGCCATTGAAGAAGCTCATGACTTAAATGTTTACTATTATGATGAGATAATTGGCAATCTCTTGACTCAAGAGCTGTCCCTGGAAAGATATAGCCAACAAGAGAAAAAGCTTGAAGAATAGAAGAAAGCTATTGTACTAAAGGCATAATCTATCGGATCGGCTTTATCTAGAGAAGAAGAGCAAATCACTGAGTCTCTAAGCACCAAAGAATAACTTTCTCTACTAACTAGATAGCTCAATAGGTTTATACAAAAGAAAGATGGAAGGAAAATAAGAAAGTATGAATCCCAGAAACTAAGAGAAGGTACGTTAAGAAGAGACAGGCATAGAAAGAATTCGGATAAAAAGAAGGATCTGGAAAAAGAAGCTGCATGTTTTGAATGTGGAGAGAAAGGCCACTTCAGAACAAAATGCCCTAAACTTAAAAGAATCAAGAAGCAGAAGAAAAAGGCAATGATGGCTACCTAGAGCAACAGTGAGAAAGCAGCAGCTCCTCTTCAATAGAAGAAGAAGAGACTGCCAATTGTGTATTTGTGGCACTGACTGATCCGAAAGCAAAGCAATCCGAAAAGAATGCTCCAAGCAAGATACAGTGCAAATCGAAGAATTAGAATCAGAAACAGCAAACACTGAGGTAAATTCTTATTCTAATTCTGCTTCTAACTTTGACCTTGCTAGAGCTTTATCTATTGTGATCAAGAGTATGAAGAAGAATGCAAAAGCAATCAAGTCCTTATGAAGATAAAAGTTAGAGATTGCTGAGGATAATGAAGCCTTGGTATAAGATGTCAACCAGATAAGAATAGCAAATCAAATTTATGAAGCTGAGGAGAACTACCTAAAGAATTAAGTGTAAATGCTAAGTGCCAATCTGATTGGGCTGGATAGAGAAATAGCCCTAACAAAGGAGGCATCAGGATGGAAATCCAATTCTTCACAAATAAGGAGAAATCCAGGGAAGGCTATACAAAAAATTCCACATCATACTGCCAAAGGAAATCCAAAACCCTCTAACCAAAAGGTGAAAGAAGTCAGTAGGCAACCACAAGCCCAAAGATATACTGCTGCTCAAAAGGAAAAGGCTAAGGTGGTTTACAATCAACAACTTGCCACCCAGAAGAGGAATTATGCAGCAGAAGTTGCACCTCCAACCAGCTTTTAAACACATTCCAAACCATCCATAAGTGTGCAAGAAGCTGGATATAGAGGGAATTATGGGAAGGAGGATCTGGAAAAGATAAAAAAGAAGCAAAAGCATAACAGACCCATCTCAGGTTGTAGGTTTTGCAAGAAAAACAATCATATTACTAAATTATATAGATTAAAAAATGGTTATTATGATGTTAATCCTTGGCCTGAGATAATTATATCCCAAGAGGACCCAAATCTGATTGGGTACCCAAACCTACTTGATATGCTTTGCAAGTATGCCTTAGATCCACAAAAGATCAACACACTTGGTACATTGATAGTGGATGCTCAAGGCACATGACAGGTGATGAGAAGGCCTTTATCACGTTAACCCAAAAGAAGGGAGGCAAAGTAAGCTTTGGAGACAATTAAAAGGGACAGATCATTAGACAAGGAACCATTGGATCTGAGTTAAAAATAAAAGATGTCTCATTGGATGATTGACTAAAATTCAACTTGCTAAGTTTAGCCCAACTCTTTGATAAAGGAAGAAAAGTCACATCTGATTCTGGGGCCTGCTCAATCTATGATAGTAAGTCTAATCAACTCATTCTTTATGCACCTAGAGTAAATAATGTCTATTCTGTTAACATTGAAAATGAGAAAAAGAACATCTTCTTGGTGTCTAAAGAGGAAGAATCATGGCTATGGCAGCGGAGTTTGGGACATGTTAGCATGAAACTCCTGTCCAAATTAGCCAAAAAGAAATTGGTAGTAGGTTTGCCTAAGGTTGCTTTTGACAAGGATCATCTATGCACTGCATGTCAATTAGGTAAACAACATAAGAAAAGTTTCCCTTCCATTTCCTACATTCCCTCCAAAAGAGTACTTGAGCTCTTGCATATTGATCTCTTTGGTCCAATCAAACCATTGAGTTTAGGTAAAAGAGAATACATTATGGTTATTATGGATGATTATTCTCGTTATACCCGGAATCTCCTGCTAGCAAGCAAAGATGATGCCTATGACCAATTTGTAAAAGCATTCATCCGGATAAAAGTAGAACAGTGCATAAGCATTGCACGCATCTGGAGTGATAATGGTGGTGAGTTCAAAAATAAATATTTTGCTGAATTTTGTGACTCTAAAGGCATTGAACACAATTTCTCTGCCCTTCACACTCCTCAACAAAATGGAGTTGTTGAGAGGAAAAATAGGACCATTGTTGAGATGGCAAGAACAATGCTAAATGAGAATGGCTTGCAAAAATATTTCTGGGGAGAGGCCGTAAATATAGCATGTTACATCTTGAATAGAGCTCTCATTAGAAAAACCATAGAAAAGACTCTTTATGAAATCTGGAAGGGAAGAAAACCCGAAATTGGGTACTTTAAGGCATTTGGATGTAAATGCTACATCCTAAATGATAGAGAGCAACTAGGAAATTTTGATCCTAAATCTGATGAAGCAATTTTCCTTAGATACACAACACATAGTGAGGCTTACAGGGTCTTCATAAATGAACACAAATTGTTATAGAGTCAATACATGTAGATTTTGATGAAAGTAACTCCATAGGTAAGAAAAGTTCCACTCCGGATGATCGAGTTCCAGAAGCTGAAAACTCTGGAGAAAAGAAGGAAGCAGAAGTTCCCGATACACTCCAATCAAGAAGTACAAAGAGGAAGATGATGGAATATCCCTTGATCCAGAAGCATAACATGTTAATCTCAATCCACCAGAGATTAACTTCAATAAAGGTCAAGAAGAAGTAGTTGTGGCAGAAGTGGAACAGGTTCCAATCCAACATGAAGGCTTATGAAGGGAAATTTGGACTCACAGAGATCACTTAATGGACAATGTTCTAGATGATGTTCAGAACCTAGTAAGAACCAGAGGTCAACTCAATAGGATGATGAGTCATGCTGCCTTTATCTCATTAATTGAGCTAAAGAAATTCCAGGATGCAGAAGGTGATGAAAGTTGGATAATGGCCATGCAAGAAGAACTGGATCAGTTCTCTAAAAATGATGTTTAGGATCTAGTTTCACCTCCCAAAGGAAAATCAATCATTGGCACTAATAGGGTGTTCAGGAACAAGCTTGATGAATCTGGAGCTGTGTTGAGAAACAAGGCAAGATTGGTTGCCCAAGGATACAACCAGCAAGAAGGGATTGATTTTAAAGAAACCTTTGCACCAGTTGCAAGGTTGGAAGCAATTCAAATCCTATGTTCTTTTGCTTAATTCATGGGGTTCACACTATTTCAAATGGATGTCAAAAGAGCATTACTAAATGATGTTATCCAAGAAGAAGTCTACGTTAAGTAACCACCCAGTTTTGAAGTCCCAAAGCATCCAGATCATGTGTACAAGCTGAAGAAGGCTCTCTATGGACTAAAGCATGCACCTAGAGCTTGGTATGAAAGATTAACCTCATTCCTTATATCCAAGGGATGTATCAGAGGCAAGGCAGACACCACACTCTTCATCAAGAGGAAGAAGGATGATGTTACCCTAGTCCAAATTTATGTGGATGATATCATTTTTAGAGCTATTAATGATGAGATGTGTAAAGAGTTCAGCACCCAAATGCAGAAGGAATTTGAGATGTCTGTGATGGGAGAACTCAACTTCTTTCTTGGCCTATAAATCAAGCAGAGTCCGGATGGAATCTTCATCAATCAATCCAAGTACACTAAGGAGATTCTGAAGAAGTTTGAAATGGACAAGAGCAAGCCCATGTCCACCCCAATGGGATTAGACGTAGTCCTATCCAAGGATTGTGAAGGAGAAGATGTTGATCAGAAGCTCTATATAGGGATAATTGGTTCTCTCCTATACTTAACAGCTAGCAGGCCTGACATACACTATGTAGTACAGTTCTGTGCAAGGTATCAAGCCAATCCTAAGGATTCTCATCTCAAGGCAGTAAAGAGAATTCTTAGATACCTCCTAAGAACCACTGAAGTTGGGTTATGGTATCCTAGTAATGGAGATTTTACACTCCAAGGATTCACTGATGCAGATTATGTGAGATACTCTTGAGAAAAGAGTACATCCAGAGGCTGCCATTTTCTTAAAGATTGCTTAGTATCATGGTATAGCAAGAAGCAAACCTCAGTTGCTTTGTCTACTACAGAAGCAAAATATATGGTAGCTAGAAGTTGTGTACCTCAACTCCTTTGGATTAAGCAACAACTGGAAGACTATAGACTTCAATCCGGATGTGTCGATGTTATGTGTGACAATAAAAGTGCTATTGATGTGTCAAAAAATCCAGTGCTCCATAGCAGGATGAAGCAGGTCAACATAAGGCATCATTTCATCCAGGATCTTCTAATGAAGAAGGATGTTGCATTAGTGTACATTCCAACCAATGAGCAAAGAGCAGACATCTTTACTAAGCCACTGAGTAAAGATCAATTTGGGAAGCTAAGGGAGTCAATTGGTATGTCTAATCCAATTTGAAGTTAATGTGGGTCCAAAATCAATTTGGATCCTTGGCAAGATAATTAATCTGAAAGAAAAGAAGCATATAAGAAAAATCTATTCCGGAGGAAAGGGCGCCATGTTAGAAGACAAAAATGACAAATAGCAGTAAAAACGCTTAAAAGGTAACTGTCACTTTTTAAATTTCAAACGTTTATTGGTTGTTACACGTGTGGTAAATTCAATAGTTGGTTTTTGAAATAAACCGTTCCCATTCTCCGATTAAACTCAATTTACTCTCTTCTAAAAATTCGATTGCCATGTCATCAATCTAGCCAAATCAACGGCATCCGGATTACCAAAATATCCTAGCTTTGAAAAATCTATATAAACCCCCTAAAAATTCCTTTCCTCTTCACGTGAACTACCTTATTGTTACTCTGTAAATTTCAAAACCTAAACCCTTATTCCTTCACTTTTTCTAAAATGGCTGCTATTATGACTAGCAAAGGACCCAGAATGCTACCCACTGAGAATATCTTTCCAATGTTTGATGTAAAAGATATAGACTTAACCCCTATAAACTTCAAGCCTTCTGACTTTGTCATCCCCACAGACTATTTAGGCGACAACTTCCTTTTTGAAACTGATCCCTACTCCAAGCTAATCAAGGATAAGAACTTGACAGACTTTCTAAATATAAGTTGCCCAACATACCCAGATTTAGTCAGGGAATTCTATGATAACTTGAGAGCCAATGAGCATTTTGATGCCCTGCGAACCAAGGTTCAAGGGAAAGAGATCACCATAACTCCTTATTTCTTCGAAAATTCCCTCAATATGAAGAACATCGGAGTTTTGATGAGAGTTGATGGAGATGATATAAAAGTGAAGTATGATCCGGAAATGTAGCTTCCTACTAGATACTTTAGGGAAAAGTTCTCTACCTACTGGCCACAAGCACCTAGATATCTCCAGTACGTGCTTGCAAAATTAGTGCTCATCTGGAAGGGATCACTCATAATAGTTTCTAGTTTCCAACACTGTGCACTACAGCACTGGGCAGAATGCAGGGAGGTTAATATGCCAATGCTGATAATTCACTACTTGAAGCAGCATAGAAATTCTCATGGGGCACTAATCACCCGGATTCTTCAAGCCCATGGGGTTGAATTCTCCGGATTTGAAGGAGTAAATGAAAAGAAATCTTGGAGAAAAACTTAAAGAAATTAACCTTTGGGGAAACATGGAATGAAGAGAAAGCCAAAAAGCTCCAGCATGAGAAGAAGAGCAGAGCAAGGAAAGCTACCAATGGATGGAATTGCTCCTGCTCCTAAAAGAGCATGAACCACAAAGCCTAGGGCAAAGAAAGAACTAGCTTTAGTTTCGGCTGGAGAAGCTAATGAGGATGCTTTATCCTTAACCCAGCTATTGGCCAAATCTACGGAGAAGCCCAAGTCATGAGGTCAATTGATCAAAGCAGCTGATAAAATGAAAAAGTCAGTCTATGACCTGGAGGTAAGGGACTCTATTGCAATAGCTACTACTGCAATTAGGGAAGGGTACAAAAAAGGATAAAAAAAGAAAGGCAACTGATATGCTAATAGAAGAGCATGGAATATGAGGAGGAAGAAACAGAGGATGAAGCTCCAATTCCCTAGAAGCAATTCAGCTGGAAGGGGTGTACCTTTGATATGGCTGTAAAGGCCCAAAAAGCTCAAACACACTAAAAGAAGAAGGCCAAGAAGCTTGCGGGCATAATTATTGATGAGGAAGCTACTAGAAGGGTGGTAGTGGAAGAATTGGAGAGGGCAAAAGTCTCCAAGGGCAAACATGTACCCGAATCAAATGAAGACATTCTTTTGAAGGATCCTCAGTATGAGGAAATGATGGCATTGGTTGCTGAAAATACCTGGATCAACAATCAGACAATGGAAGGCCCTGGTGGCTCTTCTGGTGTTTTACTTATCCAAATTGATCCAGAGGATATAGTAGAAATCTCCCAGGATCCGAAAGCAGCAAATTTTCACTTCTTACTAAGATCCGGACCCCTTCAAGAGAACCTTCTCAATCCAAAAGCTAAAATCCCAACTGAAATAAGTCCTATAAAGGCATATGGAGAGGGCATTGAGGACATTTCCAATGTGCCTGGGGGAGAAATTATAAGTACTACCAAGGCATTAGAAGGGGTGACTGAGGACATTACCAGCCATTCGGCGGTTAAAGAGGTTGAGAAAGGAAGTAAGGAAGGAGCTGATCTGAACAAAACGTCATCAACTAAGCTAATTCCTATCTCAACATCTTTTGATATCAATACTAATATTGCTACTAGTACTGGAACAACAGCTGAACAAAGGGATAACTTAGATGCACATTCCCCAATTGCATCTAAGGATCAGAAGTCTAACCTAGAATATAAAGTTCCAGAGGAGGGACTTAGTCTGAGATCTGATGAGAATGCTCCTAGAGTGGACTCAAAGGGCGAGACTAGTTTGGAGGAACGGTTGGAGGAAGAAGAAGAAGAAGAAGAAGAAGAAGAAGAAGATAGCAGTGACTCTTCCGGCTCATTCGGAGATGATTCTTTCAGCTCATCTAGAGACCAAATCCCTTCTACTGTTAGTCCTATCAGAATTCCATCTGTTAATACTAAGCAAGCAAAGGTTATAGCGGCTCTTAAATTGCTAAAAGAAGCTACTCAAGAGGAGACTGAGGAAGGGTATATCAAGCAGAGTCTCCGAAATATATGCAAATACTTACAAACTGTGGAGAAAATACTTATCAAAGAATTCCAGCCTCTGACCATACAAAAAGAATTTAAAGAAATAAAGGGGGATATTAAGAAGATGGCAGAGAAAGTGGAGGAATTTACCTCTCCAGGCACAGTGGCAGAAGCATCCTTATCTCAAGTCAAACCTGTACTTGAGGAGCTTAACTTAAATATAGTAGAAGTAAACCGGATTGCCAGTCAAGCAAACACAAGTGCAACTAATAACTGTGCAACTATTTTGGATAAAATCACCTCTTTCTCCTCCAAGCTATCAACTAAAATCAAGGAGTATATTGATACCAAGTTTGAAAACTTGTTAAAATTCATAATTAAAAGGGATCCTACGCCTACCCTTATGGAATTGGGATAAGAACAGCAGGCTATCCAGGAAATGATTGTTAACTTTCTGGATGAATCTCTCCTTAAAATCCAAGAAAAGATGCTAGATGATATAGGAGATGAGATTAGAAGTCGTTTGCCCGGATTGGAGAAAATAATAAATGATTGGGAAGCCTCGGCCACAAAGGAGTTGTCACTCCAAATAGAATCTATCCATAACATCCGGAGAGGTATTAGTGAGGAGATTACTCTCCTTCGAATCAAAATCAATAAACTATCCGTGTTCAGATCTTCTTCTAGCCCATCAATTCCTGAAAGCCAACTCTTTCCAGTCTTCCACAATCTGGTCTAAGCCATTAGGGACTCCGGCTTCTTTAGGCAAAAAGGGGTAACAACACTGCTTGAGGCACTCTTCCCTTATTTTGATAAGAAGGATCAAGAGTTCATACTCCGCATACATCCTTCCATAAAACAGACTTATGTGGAACTAAAGAAGGCCATCCAACCCTACTACCTCACTCTAGCCATCGTGGATCATATTATTGATGAGAGGAGCAAAGGTAATGTTGGCTACTCCATATATTCTAAAGCTTGGAAAGAAGCCTGGGATAACAAAACCTACATGGTAATCGATCCCCAAGCTAGAAACAAAAAGGGGGAAAAAAGTCAGCAGAGTCACCTAGTGGAAGGGACTAGAAAAGGAAAGGAAAAGGAGGTAGGACCATCCGGTGTGAATTAGACTAGCTATAATTTTGTAATAATTTTTATAATAGCTAGATTCACTATTATATATCTCTGTAATCTATAATCAAAAGCTTCATTGAGGTTAGCCATTGTTAACAGCAGAAGTACATATATAGTGAAAATCTAATTCTAAAAAAATTGCTTCTTAAAGTACAATATTGGAAGCCAGAACTCAAAAATATTGGGGGAGTTAGGATAAAATTATAGGAGAGTAAAATTTGTAAATGACTAAGTATCAAGAATCATACTTAGCTCATATATACCCTTTTCCCTTATGCTTAGTTGTCTTAGTTTTTGTTTCCATCAAATGGGGGGGATTGTTGGAAAACAATGATCCAGAATCTCAATTAAAATAAAATATCCAGATTAGGTTTAAAAGAAAACAAAAACTTAGAATACCCTAAATCCAAATGGAAGCATCCGGAGAAGATCCAGCAACAAAGTCATCCATTAAAGACATCAAGTACCGAAGCATATGCTGGAATCATCAAGATAAAGTTTGGAAAGGAAACAAACTTCCAGACTAGCATCCGGAAGAACTGATTACACTAACTTCGGAAGAAGAAAGATTAGGAGATTCTGAGTTTGAGAGCATCTGAAAGACTCGGATATAAAAAAAATGGGAAAAGTTTCAAAGACAACTTTTCCTACCACCTTTTTGGCCTACATTTTCAAAGATCGTTTCCCCATATACAAGATAAAAGAGACAGCTTGCACTTTTCTTAAAAAGGACAAAAGTACTGACACTGGACTAAAAAAGTTAACAACCTTTTTCACATAGACCAATAAGGAGGCACGTAGAGCTTACACTAAAAGGTTACTAATATAAAAGTTTGTGTAACACTAAATTATAAGGAAAACGTTCACTGACATATTTTCAGCCTCAATCCCAAGGATTCAAACGGGTCAAATTACTGTCTAATGGATTGATCAACGGCTCTAAAAGCGCCACATACAACCTAATCAAGGGAGAAGATTAAATTCAAGCTCAATAACCCACAATGGCTACATTTACGATAGAAGCCTATACAAGGGAAGCTTCACACATTGAGAAGGTTGGCTGGTTGACTTGAGATAGCAATTAATAAAGAGAACTTGCAAAAAGCAATCAGACATTCATCCCTCAAAGAATCAAACAATTCCAAACCAGTTTCTAAAGATTCGTAAGTGAGCTATAAACTTAAGGAAATTCAAAAACCAAAATCTTTGATAAAAACCAAAGTGTAAAACATCTCCTACTTGGGTGAGTAGTGAGATTGGGATATAGCTTGAAGTAGGTGCTTTGAGTGGGATCTCCCTGTAGGACTCAGCTTAGATTCAGGGCAGAAGTCTAAGTGGTATATCTTGCTAAAGATAAAAGGACTTAGCTAGGAGTTGGTGATTCTAGTGGTATATCCTATATCCGGAAGGGGTTGCCATCTGGAGACAACCTATAAGGCTTGATTCCTGCCAGTTGGAAAGGAATCCACTAGTGGATAAGCTCGGAGGAAGGAAACTTCGGGGACTAGATGTAGGCGGAGTAGAACCAGTATAAATCACTGTGTTTGATTTTCTTTCATTCACTTATTGCCTATGTTATCATATTTGCATTATCCGAATCCATCCTCTGGATTATAATCAAACACGCTACATGTAGACTTGTTAAAATATATTCATTCCATGAAAAAGGGTCATTCACCCCCCCCCCCTCTGACCTTATATAGACCCTCACAGGGACCAACAGGCACTAGCGTAAAAGTTGGTGAGTCACTAAAATACAAGGAAAATGATCACTGATAACTTTTCACCCTCAATTCGACGGATTCAAACGGGTCAAAATCTCTGTCTAACGGATTGATCAACGGTTCAAGAAACGTTGCATATTACCTGATCAACGGTAAGTTGCAGCTTAACAATCCACAATGGCTACAATTATGATAGAAGCCTATAAAAGGGAAGCTTCACAAGTCAAGAAGGTGTTGGTTGATTTTGAGAAAGCATATATAAGAGAACTTGCTAAAACAATCAGTTACTTAATCCCTCCAAGAACCGACTCATTCAAAATTTGTTTGTAAGGATTCCTAAGTGAAGTTATAAATTTAAGGAAGTCCAAAACCAAAACCTTTGTTAAAACCAAAGTGTAAAAGATCTCCTACTTGGGTGAGTAGTGAGATTGGGATATAGCTTGAAGTAGGTGCTTTGAGTGGGATCTCCTTGTAGGACTTAACTTAGGTTTGGGTAGAAATCTGAGCGGTATATCCTATTCAAGACTAAAGGACTCAGCTAGAAGTTAGTGCTTCTAGTGGTATATCCTAAATCTGGAAGAGGTTACCATGCGGAGACAAATTGTAACGCTTAATTCCTGCCAGCTGGAAAGGATTCCACTATTGGAAAAGCTCGGAGGAAGGAAACTCTGGGGATTGGAGTAGGCAAGGCCGAACCAGGATAAAATACTTATGTTTGAATTCCTTACTCTTTACTTATTTGGATTATTATTTCCATAACTGCATCATCCGGATCCATCCTCCGGAACATATTCAAACACGCTACACAGACTTTTTAAAGTCTTTTTAATTATATAAAAAAGTGTCATTCACCCCCCTTTGACCTTATTCAGACCCTCACGGGGACTAACAAGAACTGAGTTTGCAGACCAACTGAATGGATAGGATATAATCATCAGTAATCTGAAGGATGCATTTCACAAAGATCTCACAACTGTTAACACAATCATTCATAACTGCCGCCAAGATATGGGCATTGAATTTGAGAAAGTGCAATCCAGCTTGTCCAACTCGTCCATCTCAAGATCTTCATCCTCACCTTCAATTCCAGAAAGCCAACTACTCCTAGTACTTTAGGATCTTGTCCAGCACATTGGGGCCACAGGTTTCTTCGGACACAAAGGCATAGCTACCCTCTTAAAAGCACTCTTCCCCTACTTTGATGAAAAGGATCATAACCACGTTCTAACCATGCATCCTTACCTCACAAAGTCATATACCCAACTCCAAAAAGTCTTTCGCCCTTTGCATTTAACTCTAGCCATAGTTGGTACCATCATAGAGCAAAGAAAAGAAGGAGATTTGGATTATTCCATATATTCCAAGGCTTGGCTGGAGAGCTGGGATGGTAAAAAAATATATGGTAATAGACCCCCAAGATGATGTAAACAAAAAGGGGGAGAATAAAGGTAAAAAAGGGGGAGAAGAGCACAGAAAAGAGGAAACAGGGTGAATCATCAAGCAAAGGCAGCAAATGAAGAGATCAACCCTTAGATTAGCTATTTGGTTCAAATGTAAAAATCTGTAATAGCTATTTCTATCCTTTTCACTTATATATTTCTGCAATTGTAATTCCAAAACTTTATAAGGTTAACTATTGTTAACAACAGAAGTATGTTGGGAACTGACAGTCAGATTGAACATGCATAATAGGCATGGCGGAAATTCAAAATTTTGTCCATGTCCCCAGGAACTCCTATTAGTGGCATATAAATTAAATAAAGCCTTAACTAAATAATTCTCTACCTAGGTTAGCATGCAAAAGGACTAGGCATACCATAATTCCAAATTACATCCTAGCATATTTATTTTATACTAAGCATGTTATAACTCTAAGCCATAACCTAAGCATAAAATAAACAAAGCATGCAATACAACCTAAGCATAATTATTAAGTCTAAAAATGCTCAAAGAAAAAGACCTAATAATTAAAAGAGAAAGAAAATGATCTTACCAGTTGAAGCATGCTTTTGCAGAACCATATTGCACAAGCCTCCAAGCATAGGATAGCCTCTATGAGTATCAACACGAACCCCACCAACCAAAACCTCCCAATGAGGAAGAACTGAAGAACCTTGAGCAATTGCTAGATCGCTCTAAAATTTATACCCAAAAATATATATATTCTAGAGATTCAAGATCCACTTGAATTTGGTGCATAGAATAATGGAGAAAGGGTGCACAATATATAGGGGGGCTAGGGCTCCCTGCATTTAATGTGGGATGGTGAAAAATCCATATCCCGCCCTTGGTAACATGCGGATGCCATAGGATCCGCTTGCTGCCCACGCAAGTCGGGTCCTTGCCGCACAAGGCAGGCTCTTGCGAGCCTGCCTTGTCCCGCGGGCTAGGCCTCGCGGGACTTCCCACAAGCCCAGGTTACGGGTGGCCTTGCTACAGGCTAGCACAAGCCTAGCTTGCACTGCCTGCAGCCCACGAGTGCCTATGCATTCGTGCGGGCTCGCGTGGGCCCACAAACCCTTCGGGCTTGCGAGTCCTTTTTACGAAGGGTCCAACCCTCATTTTTCTTGCAGTTCTAGCTCCTTCTCCAATTCAAATATTTATTTTATGACCTTACTAAAATAGTTAAGGGTCAAAATAAATTCCTTGGTCTATCCAAAATTGATCCAATCAATTTTAACCAATTAAACAACAATCTAATTATTATTTATATTATATTTTCGTAATAGATTAAATCTATTAGCTCTTTACTTAGTCTAATGAAGGTCCAATGAGTGTGACCTTATAGGATCCCGAAGTATTAAGCTATTAAGGCTTAACCAACCCCTGTTCTAATGGAACCATTGGCTCGATGCTCTAGACCGTGAATAGAACTCGATTACCTTAAACGACTATAGTACGCCTCTAGCAAGGGTCTACCATTCCCCATTTACTCGGAACGTCATTTATGTTTATGACTTAATCCTGGTTAATGTAATAGTTATCCCGTGTGCCATCTGGTTTATAGGGTTTGGTTAAAGTGTTAGCCCACTAATAGCGAGGTTGCTCTAAGATATCCCAGTAGTTTACTTGTTACTGAAGTATATTGCCTTCTAGCATAGTGTGTTTGACTAGAAACCATTTCTATCAAACATATACTTTGATCAGATGTTTATGGCAATCATTACTTTAACAAGTGGCTAGGTACAACTCCTTAATATATCCGGAGCGATGGATTCTTTCTGATTACTCAGCTTACCAACTTGTTGTCATCACTATACTCCGTAATCACCCGTAACACCCTAAATTAATGAGTGCATAGTAATGACCCAAAGTATAGCAATAGTACCATACAAGGTAACTAGCATCTCAAGTATAAGGACATTCGCAAAGCTTATTGTATGAAGATAAACACTAACACATTGATATATATACCAAGTGTTTATCTTACTGTGGTCTCCAATATATCTCCCAGATATATCCATGTGTCAAACTTAAGGCACCACCTTCAGTCCTTAGGAGATTGGCTACTTGTACCCTTTCCAAGAAAGTTAACCACATGCTAGTCTTTTCGCTTCATCAATATCCTTTCTTGAAGAAACGATGACTAGGGATAGTTTAGATATAATCATAATTGCACATGAAGTAGGTTCCACTAGATATAGTCCAACTATAATTTCTCTGACTTCATGCTATGATATGTCAAGGACTTTTGTACACATATATCAATGAATATATTTAACTAGCTATAATATATATACATAGAAACACATTGATATAAACAAAAGAACAAATGCCTTTATTGTTTAAATAAATTATTTATACTATTACATAATTAAGATATATCGCCCTAATTGCCTTAAGGGTATACATCATATCCAACAAACTCCCACTTGCACTAAGGCCAATTAGCCATATGTCTTAATTCATATGATTTAACATGCTGGTCATGTTTAACTTGTGTCAATGGCTTTGTCAGACCATTCGCGAGGTTTTGATCAGTGAGTACATATTCTAATCTTATTATCTTAGCATCAACAATCTTTCTGATTATATGATACTTTCTAGATACATGTCTATTTTTCTGATGAGACCCTGGTTCCTTTGCCTGAGCTATGGCACCATTGTTATCACAATATAAAGTAATTAGATCAATAGCCTCAGGCACCACACCGAGATCACTAATAAATCCCTTTAACTAGACAGCTTCTTTTGCTGCTTTGCATGTAGCAATGTATTCAGATTCTGTGGTTGAATCAGCAGTAGTTTCTTGCTTGGAACTCTTCTAGCATACTACCCCTCCATTTAACATGTACACAAAACCTGACTAAGACTTAAAGTCATCCTTATCAGATTGAAAACTCGCATCAGTGTAACCTCTAACTGTGAGGTCACCTTCTCCATAAATCAAGAACTCATCCTTAGTCCTTCTCAAGTACTTAAGGATTCCCTTGATGGTTATCCAGTGCTTTTCACCTGGATCTGACTAATATCTGCTCATAAAGCTCAAAGCCTGAGAGACATCCGGCCTAGTACATATCATAGCATACATGATGGATCCTATCGGCGATGCATAGGGTATATCCTTCATGTGCATTCTCTCCTGAGTTGTCTTTGGACACTCATCCTTAGATAGGTTTATCTCCTTTGTCATTGGGAGATAACCTTTCTTAGAGTGCTCAAGGTTGAACCTATTCAATACCTTGTCTATATATGTACTTTGAGAAAGACTTAATAGCCTCTTGGATCTATCCCTGAAGATCTTTATAACTAGTATAAATGATGCTTCACCAAGGTCTTTCATGGAGAACTTTCTTGACAACCACACTTTAACGTTTTAAAGAAGAGAAATGTCATTTCCTATTAGCAGAATGTCATCAACATGCAATACTAGAAAAATGACACTCCCACTAACATTCTTGTAAACACAAGGCTCATTAGCATTTAGGCAGAAATCCAGTTCCCAAATTGTCTGATCAAATCTTATATTCCAACTCCTGGATGCTTGCTTAAGTCCATAAATGGATCTTTGTAGCTTGCATACCTTCAAGCCATTCTGAGATGAAAAACCCTCAGGTTGTGTCATATACACATCCTGATCTAAATCACCATTCAGGAATTCTGTTTTTAAGTCTATCTGCTAGATCTCATAATCATAATGAGTAGTAATGGTGAGGAGTATCCTTATGGATTTAAGCATGCCTACCGGTGAGAAGGTTTCATCATAGTCAATACCTTCCCGTTGACTATAACCTTTCGCAACCAACCTTACTTTATAGGTAATTACATTACCGTCCATGTCTGTCTACTTCTTGAACACCCACTTGCACCCAATTGGTCTAACCTCTTGCGGTGCATCAACCAAATTCCAAACTTGGTTCTCGTACATGGAATCCATTTCTGATTTCATGGCTTTTAGCCATTTATCAGAATCTGAGCTTTTTATTGCCTCATCATATGTCCTTGGTTCATCATCCTCCATAAGATATAGTTCCTTATCATCAGTGATGACAAACCCATATCTATCGGGACCCTTATGAACATGACCTGATCTTCGCAATGATTGTGTTTCGACAGGTTGTTCTCGGATCACACTCTATTATGTATCTAGAATGGGGTCAATCAGTTGATTGTCTGTTTCTTCCTCTTGAACTTCCAGTTCAATATTGCTCCCATTGACTTTTGCAAGTAAGTGTTCCTTTTCCAAAAAGTAAGCATTCCAAGACACAAATACCTTTTGTGCTTCGGATTGGTAAAACAGATATCCAATTATTTCCTTTGGATATCCAATGAACAGACATTTGTCAGCCTTGGCATTCAACTTATTTGATGCTATCCTCTTTACCATAGCAAGACATCCCCGTACTCTTAAGTGACTTAGAGATGGCTTCTTGTTACACCATCTTTCATAAGGTGTAAACTCAACTGATTTAGAGGGCACTCTGTTTAAGATATAAACCGTGCTCTCCAGTGCATATCCCCAAAAGGATTTACTAAGATCTGCATGGCTCATCATTGACCTGACCATATCTAATAAAGTTCGATTCCTCCTTTCTAACACTCCATTATGTTGGGGTGTATAAGGAGGGGACCACTGGAGAACTATCCCATTTTCCTTTAGATAATCCTAAAAATCCTGACTTAAGTATTCTCCGCCTCGATTTGATTGAAGTGTTTTAATACTTTTCTCAAGCTGTTTCTCTACTTCAGCTCTGAATAGTTTGAACTTTTCAAAACTTTTAGACTTGTGCTTCATCAAGTACAAATAACCGTATCGTGAGTAACCATCAATAAAGGTTATGAAGTAGGAGTATCCCCCTAGTGCTTGAACACTCATTGGACCACACACATCAGTATGTATAAGTTCCAATGTACTTGTGGCCCACTCACCCTTTCCTTAAAAGGGTAACTTTGTCATTTTTCCTTTTAAACAAGGTTCATAATCACCATAAGACTCCAAGTCTATTAGGCCCAAGTCTCTGCACTTATGCAACTTGGTTAAGCGATCTTTGTTTATGTGGCTTAAACGACAATGCCATAAGTAGAAGGTATTCTCATTATCTAATTTAACTTTCTTCACATTGTTTATATTGAAAACTTCTGTTTTAGTATCAAGAACATAAATGCCACCTTTCAACATTCCATAACCATAAAGAATATTCTTCAAACGAATCTGACAATTATTATTTGAAAATAAAATTTCAAATCCCTTTGCTGCTAAACACGCAATGGATACAATATTCTTAGTAACACTTGGAATGTAGTAATAATTATTCAAAACTAAAACAAGTCCACTTGGCAAAACAAGACTAAAGCTCCCTACGGCTAATGCAGCAACTCTAGCTCCATTTCCCATGCGTAGGTCCATCTCCCCTTTTGCAAGTTTTCTACAGTTCCTTAGTCCCTGCACAGAAGTACAGATACGAGAACCACAACCAGTAGCTAATACCCAATTGGATTCATGCGAAAAAGTAGCAAAGTTTTCAATTACAAACATACCTGAAGTAGATGCCTCTGTAGGCTTCTTCTTCAAATGCTCAGAAGCAGGAGCTTTGTAATCCCTCTTCCAATGTCCCAGTTTCCCACATTAGAAGCAGACATACTTAGATGTCTTCCTTTCTTTCTTCTTCTTAATAATTCTTTTCTTAGCACCCAGTGCCTACTTCTTCTTCTTAGAAGCCTTGCCTTTTTTCTGATCCTTCTTGATCTGAGGTTCTACTATTTTCAGCATGTTGATTAATTCAGGGATAGTAGAATTAATCTTGTTCATATAATAGTTAGTCACAAAGCCTGATTAACTATCTTTCAAGGACATCAACACAACGTCAAAGCTCAAGTCATGATTCGTCTCGAATCCCAATCGATTCAGCTTCTCAAGGTATCCTAAGAGTTTTAGTACATGCTGAGAGGCAGAGGTGCCAGCCTGTATCTTATTCTCGAAAAGGAGCTTGGAGGTCTCATACCTCTTTGTCCTTTCCCTCTCCGAAAAGAGTTCTTCGAGGTGGAGAACCATGTCCTCCAAGGGCAAGTTCTCATGTTGTTTCTGAAGCTCAAGATTCATAGACCCCTACATAATACACATGGTAGTCTCATGATCTTTCCTGTGCTTCAACCAAGCATCATGTTCCACATGATCCTCAACATCAAGTTCTCCAGGGAAAATTTCACTTGGAATATATGCAATTCCCTCGAAACTGAGAACTATTCTCATGGCTCGGAACCAATCAGAAAAGTTTGAGCCATTCAATTTGGTGTCAAGTAACACACGGAGATTAACATTGGAAGTCATTTTCAACCTAAGATATGAGAAAAGAAAAGAGTTTAGATATTATTTTAAGTACATGCATTTAATATAAGGACTTTTAACTAAATACACTTTCCTACTAGTTTCTTTAAAATTTACAATAGCCCATTCTATTGAATTCGGGAATTTTAGCCCAGCTAAATTTCCTAGTAGGTAGCATCTATAACTAGTCTATTATAGCCCCCAATTTTATAAGTCAAGTCATGACAGTAAGTCATAGTTGGAATTCATTCCATTTGCATCGCATGCAATTGCTAATTCATTCAAGTTCCCTAATCCCAAGGGACGTGTGCTCTTATATTAGCATCTCCTTGAATATGTCTTAGATCTGGGCCTAGCCCCCAATTTTATGGTGGACTACCCCAGCTCTGTTTAGGCAGACCCTATCCCAAACTTTACAACCAATCAATGTGGACTAGAAGGAATGCTTTGCGTAGCACTTTGATAGCCCAAAGAGATCGTATTATAAATTTGAGTAAGGAAAACTATAACTTGCCTTAATATATTTACTTTGGGATTTTATTGGTGTTAAACGTCTCACCCAATCTAGGATTTTATCAGATGGACAAAATTATAATAACTTGTATTAATTCAGGAAATTTTAGAATTAATTTATAAGGTCTAACCTTAGGTGGGTTCAGCTCTTTATTATAATTATTCCATCAACCTAGATTATATGAAAAAAAAAATTAATACTTTTATTTGTTATATTTATATTGCATTTCCTTTAAGCTTTTATTCAATAAATTTAATTTTTTACTTTATTACATAAAACATATATAAGCACCATTTTATATACTAGAAATAAATTAGTTCATATTAATCCCCATTGGTCAATTCAAATTTCACTAATATAGGTTCCCATGTAGGAGAGGTGCCCTATGAGGAGTAGACACCAAGTCCAATCCTTAGCCAGAACAAATACCGGGCATAAACTTAAAGACCAATGGATTCTCTCAAACTGATAAATTTCGTTCCTCCAATTCATGTAAATTGGAAGCATCTATAACTCATGCAATTTAAATAAATTATTGATACTTGTATAATTTGAGTAAGTTGAGCAGGCTTATTCAAAATTATTCACAACCATTTTCTAACCTTGAAATGAAAGGCACAAGTTTATATATATTGTTCCAAACAATTAAATAAACAAATCATTTCATATAGAAAATAATATTTAGTTCGCTTCTAACTTAATTATGCACTAAATAGGCAGGCTTTAATACCACTGTTGGGAATTGACAATCAGATTGAACATGCATAACAAGCACGACGGAAATTCAAAATTTTATCCATGTCCCCAGGAACTCCTATTAGTTGCATATAAATTAAATAAAGCCTTAACTAAATAATTCTCTACCTAGGTTAGCATGCAAAAGGACTAGGCATACCACAATTCCAAATTATATCCTAGCATATTTATTTTATACTAAGCATGTTATAACTCTAAGCTATAAACAAAGCATAAAATAAACTAAGCATGCAAAACAACCTAAGCATAATTATTAAGTCCAAAAATGCACAAAGAAAAAGATCTAATAATTAAAAGAGAAAGAAAAGGACCTTACCAGTTGAAGCGTGCTTTTGCAGAGCCTTATCGCACAAGCCTCCAAGCGTAGGATAGCCTCTATGAGTATCCACACAAACCACCACCAACCAAAACCTCCCAATGAGGAAGAACCGAAGAACCTTGAGCAATTGCTAGATCGCTCCAAAATTCCCACCCGAAAATATATATATTCTAGAGATTCAAGATCCACTTAAATTTGGTACACAAAACAATGGAGAAAGGGGGCATAATATATAGGGGGAGCTAGGGCTCCCCTCATTTAATGCGAGATGGGGAAAAAATCCAATCGTGCCCTTGGCAACATGTGGATCCCATAGGATCTGCGTGCTACCCACGCCAGGCCCTTGCCGCACAAGGCAGGCTCTTGCGAGCCTTCCTTGTCCCGCGGGCTGGGCCTCGCAGTACTTCCCACGTGCTGGGCCTCGCGGGACTTCCTGCAAGCCCAGCTCGGGGGTGGCCTTGCTGCAGGCCAGTGCAAGCCTAGCTTGCGCTGCCTGCAGCCCATGAGTGCCTATGCACTCGTGCGGGCTTGCATGGGGCCCACAAAGCCTTGGGCTTGCGGGTCCTTTTCACGAAGGGTCCAACACTTATTTTTCTGCAGTTCTAGCTCCTTCTCCAATTCAAATATTTATTTTACGACCTTAATAAAACAGTTATGGGTCAAAATAAATTCATTGGTCTATCTAAAATTGATTGGATCAATTTTAACCAATTAAACAATAATCCAATTATTATTTATATTATATTTTCGTAATAGATTAAATCTATTAGTTCTTTACTTAGTCCGATGAAGGTCCAATGTGTGTGACCTTATAGGATCCCGAAGTATTGAGCTGTTAAGGCTTAACCAACCCTTGTTCTAATGGAACCATTGGCTCGATGCTCTAGACCATGAATAGAACTCGATTACCTTAAACAACTGTAGTACGCCTCTAGCAAGGGTCTACCACTCCCCATTACTCGGAACGTCATTTATGCTAATGACTTAATCCCGGTTAATGCAATAGTTATCCGGTGCGATAAATTCCTTCCATTCTTTAATATTAGTACCATCTGGTTTATAGGGTTCGGTTAAAGTCTTAACCCACTAATAACGAGGTTGCTCCAAGCTATCCTAGTAATTTACTTGTTACCAAAGTATATTACCTTCTACCATAGTGTGTTTGACTAGAAACCATTTCTATCAAACACATACTTTGATCAAAGGTTTATGGCAATCATCACTTTAACAAGTAGCTAGGTATAACTCCTTAATATATCCGGAGCGATGGATTATTTTTGACTACTCAGCTTACCAATGTGATGTCAGCATCATACCCATAATCACTCATAACACCCTAAATTAATGAGTGCATAGTAATGACCCAAAGTATAGCAACAGTACCACACAAGGTAACTAGCATCTCAAGTACGAGGACATTCGCAAAGCTTATTGCATGAAGATAAACACTAACACATTGATATATATACCAAGTGTTTATCTTACTGCGGTCTCCAATATATCTCCCAGATATATCCATGTGTTAAACTTAAGGAACCACCTTCAGTCCTTAGGAGATTGAGTGCTTGGACCCTTTTCAAGAAAGTTGACCACATGCTAGTCTTTTCGCTTCATCAATATCCTTTCTTGATGAAACTATGACTAGGGATAGTCTAAACATAATTATAATTGCACATGAAGCAGGTTCCATCAGATATGACTTCATGCTATGATATGTCAAGGACTTTTGTATACATATATCAATGAATAGATTTAACCAGCTATAATATATATATATAGAAACACATTGATATAAACAAAAGAACAAATGCCTTTATTCATCAAACAAATTATTTGTACTATTACATAATTAAGATATATCACCCTAATTGCCTTAAGGGCATACATCATATCCAACAAAGTATATATAGTGAAAAATTATACTCAAAATTGCTTCTAAGTACAATATGAAATTGTACTACAAAAACCTATAAGCTAGAATTCAAAAATATTGAGGGAGCTAGGATGCTTAGATTATGGGGGAGTAAAACTTGTAAATGCCTAAGTATCAAGAATCATACTTAGATCATAAACCCATTTTCCATGTGATTAGTTTTTGTTTCCATCAAATGGGGGAGATTTTTGGGATATAATGATCCTGAAGAATTAAATTCAAATGCTATCCAGATCAAATTTGAAGAAAATAAAAACTTATGAGAAAACAAAAACTTGTAAGAACATGTAATCTCACAAATCCAAATGGAAGCATCCAGTCCAAATCAAGTTATCAGGACATCCATTCAAGGCTACAAGTACCTAAGCACACAATGGAAGCATCCGATTAAAGTTTGGAAAGGAAACAAACTTTGAACTGCCCAAAATAGCATCCGAAAGAACTGATTATATTAGCATCCGAAGATATTAGGTCTGAAGACATCTGGAAGACTTAAAGATCTAGACAATGGGAATTATTCGAAAAGATCCTTTCCCCATATTCAAGATAAAAATGACAGCCAACATTTTTCAAAAAAAGGACAAAGGACTGATGTAGGAAAGAGAAAAGGTAACAACCTTTTGTACCTAAACCAATAAGAAAGGCGTGTGACACACATATTCCAGACTACTGGCGTAAAAGTTGGTGAATCACTAAAATATAAGGAAAAATATCACTGACAACTTTTCAGCCAAGGATTCAAACATGTCAAAATCTCTGTCTAACGGATTGATCAACGGTTTTGGAAGCGCCACATATTACCTTATCAACAGCGAAGATTCAATTCAAGTTCAACAACCCACAACGGCTACATTTATAATGGAAGCCTATAAAAGGGAAGCTTCAGAAGTTGAGAACGTGCTAGTTGATTTCAAGAAAGCATTAACAAGAGAATTTGCTAATTCAATCGGAAAACACTACCCTCCTAGAATTAAACAATTCCAAATCTATTTGTAAGGATTCCTAAGTGAGTTATAAACTTGAGGAAGTCCAAAACCAAAACCTTTGAGAAAACCAAAGTGTGAAAGATCTCCTACTTAGGTGAGTAGTGAGATTGGGATATAGCTTCAAGTTGGTGCTTTAAGTGGGATCTACTTGTAGGACTTAGCTTGGATTTGGGGTAGCAATATGAGTGGTATATCCTGCTAAAGACAAGAGGACTCAGCTAAGAGTTGGTGCTTCTAGTGGTATATCCTATATCCGAAAGGGGGTACCATCCGGAGATAAATTGTAAGGCTTGATTCCTGCCAGTTGGAAAGGAATCCACTAGTGGAAAACCTCGGAGGAAGGAAACTCCAAGGACTGGACTAGGCGAGGCCGAACCAGGATAAAACTCTTTGTTTGATTTTCTTAACATTTACTTATTTGCATTTTACTTCATATTTGTATCATCCGGATCCATTATCCAGAACATAATCAAACCAGCTACACTAAGACTTCTTAAAGTCTATTTATTCCACGAAAAAGGGTCATTCATCCCCCCTCTGACCTTATTTAGACACTTATAGGGACCAATAGTGGGGAGGCTTATCAAATAAAAGTATTACCTGAATGATTCCTTTCTTGAAGCTCCTTTTGAAGTCTAATGCTAGCTTTATTTGGCAGGTCTCATGACTACAAAATCTATTATCGGGCATGGATTAACATGGTGTATTGGGAACAATCTAGATGTTAACATTTGGAGATCAAATTGGTTTCCATCTGAATCTTAACCTGCTATTCAGTCACCTATCATGGAAGGCTTTGAAGATGCCACAGTGAATTTGCTGATTTCTCTACTTGAATGGCAGCTTATCAGGCGAATCCAGCTTCCATGGTGTGATTAGGCTAATGGTTTCTATAGGAGATTTGAGAATTCGGGTGACTTCACTGTGAAGTCTTGTTACTACGCCTTAACTCAATAATCTCATTTGTCCAATTTGCCTTCTAATTTATCATCTCAAGTCTAGGGTAATGTTTGGAATGTCAAAGTGCCTCCAAGGGTACAATCTTTCTTGTGGAAAATAGCTACAAAATCACTCTACTCTTATTCGCCTCAGGAAAAGTTATGTTGACGTCGAGCTTACTTGCCCATTATATAGTGATGTAGATGAAAATGGCTTCCATGCTTTAGTTGGATGTGCTTTTGTTTACCCGATTTAGGATAAGTTGTTTGGCGAAGGATGGCCGATTCATATTGTTACCATCGATGACTGGTGGGCATGGATTATTTCGAAAGATCAAGAAATTGTAGTAAAAGCGGGCTCTATTCGATACCATATTTTGTATGGAATCAAAAATTCAGACCTCCAACTAAAGTGTTAAGGGATGGACTTGGCTTTTTGGCTGAATGGTGCTCGGCTAAACCATGTGCACCTGTTAACCGTTCTCGGCCGAGTACACAGGCTTGGCGTCGTCCACAGGAAAACTGACTGAAGTGCAATATAGATGCTAGCACTTTTGATTCGGGAAATACGATAAGCCATGGATGCATTATAAGGGACTCAAGTGGAAGAGTGATTGTAGTTAGATCAGAATTACTTTACGGTGGAGGTGACCATTTTACAGTAGAGGCAATGAGTTACCACGAAGCCTTGAGTTGGCATAAGGAGAACCGTTATGAGCTAGTTATTGTGGAATCAAACACCCTCAACGTAGTGAATTCTTTAAACAATAATTTACATTTTTGCTCGCCAGTAGGTTTAGTTCATTCTGATTGTAAGAAACTATTTTCGCATTCGTCTTTTATTCACATTGCTTATGTTAATAGGTCTGTGAATCTTATTGCGCATTTGTTAGCTAAAACAGCATACTCTTCGACGAGCAAGGGGACTTGGTTAAACACTTATCCACATTCAATTAGAACTATTATTACTTCTAATTAATGCCATTGACATATTCTTCTGTCAAAGATCGATTTATGTTCAAACAAGATCATTTTTTCCGCAAGAAAATTAAATTAAAACTTGGCTATAATTAGCCTTATAAGAAAGAAGGCTAACTTCTTGAGTAAATACCGTGCAATAATAGATTATAAGATTTGTATTTGCATTGAATTGAATTGATGAAACTTATAAAGATAACAAATCAAGTTTTAATATTTGGCCTAATCACCTTTTGGACCCCGTGGTATAATTAGTTTACCTTTTTGGTCCTCTTATTATACGCATGATCAATTCAATTTTCATGGTATTATTTTCGTTACCTAATTAATCCATTTTTAACGGATATGTAACTTCTACGCCATATAAGATGCACGTGGCGAAAAAAACTAATTATGTGGCAAATGGATTTAAATTATATAGAAAACAAACTTAATTAAGGGACTAAAATTTAAAATAAGCATGTTAATTAATTATTTAATTTAGAAAGAATTCAAATACGGCCAAACTCGTATTCTTTTTTAACTCAAACCCAGATTTTCTGATAATTTTGTGTGCAAACCCAGAAAACAATTTGGGTACATAATTTTGTATTAGGATTGTCTAAAAATTTCATCTTTTTGTTTACATTCATTCAGTCATAAAAGATTCAAACTTTAAAGGGGGATTTCACAATTCTGCCTAGAATATTGTTTCATTTTTCTCTAGATGTAATGGGATGTTTAATCAAAAATAAATTTAGTAAAAATGTGTATCTTAATTCTATTTTAGAACATAAAGCAGCTTGACCTGATGGCAAAATCTTGTTTTTCTTATTTTATTTGAAAAGAGTTATAGATTTTTAGGGTTCGAGAAAAAAATATTTAAGTTTGGTCGAAAGCAGTAGGATTCTTTCTAATCAAATTAACAAGTGCTTATTTTCAATTTTAGTCCCTTAATTAAGGTTGCTCTTTTATAATTTAAACTCATCTGCCACACAATCAGTTTTTTTGCCACATGAATCTTATGTGGCGGAAGAGTTACATATCCGTTAAAAATGGACTAATTAGGTAACGGAAATAATATCACGGGAACTAAATGGATAACGTATATAGCAGAGGGATCAAAAGGGTAGACTAGCTATATCACAAGGTCCAAAAAGGTGGTTAGGCCTTTAATATTGTGCTAAGAAAGTCGCCACAATGCATGCTCGAAATTCTCCATAAATATAGTAAATTGTGATAATAATTGGATAAATAATTATAGCCTCCCTGAGTTTTGAGTTTTGAACAAATATATTAATATCTTTCTGTGTTTTAAAAAATAATTTATACCTCCTTTAACATAATATCTATAGCCTCCCTTAACATAATATATGTTTACGAACAAAAATTAGTCTAATTTATCATATTGAGATGTTATAGATTCAAGTTACTCCAAAAAAAAAATTTTATTCTTGATTTAGCTAGTGTGCAACCATACATTAAAAGCTGTAAATTTGTCTTATAAATATTTTCAAGTACTATTTATGATTGTAGACCCGTAAAACTAATAGAATAAGATTAAATATACCAACAAATACGTGTTATATTAACAAGTTTGATTTAAAAAACACGTAACTTAAGATATAGAGAGATTATGGTATGCAGAAGGAAAAATACAGGGAAGTATAAATTATTTTATAAGACACATGGAGGTACTAGTGTATTTGGTCAAAACTCAGGGAGATTATAATTATTTACCCATAATAATTTTTTTTATTAGGAGCTTTTTGTAGGTGCTAGGGTTTAAAGTTTAAACCCCGAACTCCCCCATTCACTTTGTGGTGTATCATTTAGACTATGTCCAATTGGTATGATTAGGGGCGGTGCCAGGACCCAAGTGGGGTGGGGCTCTCCAATCGGTAACCAATAACTAAAATTAGTCTGATGTATAATAAAAAGTCATGCAATTTGTTTAGTTATGGTAAAAAAATGAGAAACATGGTCAAAATTTTATAATTTTCTTAAATATGGTTCAAAATAAAAAAAATATAAACTAAATGGAAACAATTTAAATTATTTAAGCCTTAAAAAAACTCTTATTTAATTTAAAATTCTCAAACTAAAATTTTGTTGAAACTAATTAATTTGTAACAACTCACAAATGAAAAGAGATAATTAAATATACCCAATTTAAAATCTCATTTAATGATATTTCCCTTGATACAGGTATAAATTAAAGTTTTAATAGATTTTCTTCTATTATTTTCTTTCTCACTTCATCTTTAAAATCAAGTTTTACAAAACTTCATTAACTGAGGATAGGGCTAAAGACATCTATATATATCATCTCCAGTGATCGGGGTGGGGCTGAAGCACCACCTTACCCCCCTTCCCGCCGTCCTGGGAATGAAAATAATTGGATAAACTTTAAAACATGTTTTGTGGTTTGACTATTTTATAAAAAGTTCCTTGTGAATTTTTTTTTTCAAAGGGTGTGTGTGGTTTCAAATGTTAGCAAAAAATGATTCTCAAAATTTTAAAACCACATTTTGTAGGATAATCTTGTCCATTTTGAAGTGAAATTTTACAGTTTAATTAATAAAAATACAATACACACCTTAGACTTAGTGATAAAATATTAGAATTTTTTTAAAAGTACAACTATTTCTTTTGAAATATAATTGATGATAACTTTAGAAAATCATAACAAAATAAAAAATTTCTCAAACTTACTCCAATCTTTATATATAATTCTTAAATAATATAATTAAAATATAGAAATATTGAATTTATTAAAATAACTGGTGTAGCATCAAAAAAACTAATTTTCAAAAATATATGATATATTTTTTCTTATTTTTTTAACTTTTGAAACTATAAGTATCTTTTTTTTAAATTTTTAAATTCACCCTATTAATTAATTTTGTAATCTTTTATATAAAAAAATAAAAATAAGATTACCCTTTATTTTTCTTCCGTACAAACACGTCATTATTTTTTTATCATTTGAACAAAATCATTCAACAAAAATTAATTTAACTCTTTTAGATATATAGCAACAAAGAAACACCATATAGTAAAATTAAATTGAGGATATTATTCATTTCTTAATCATTTTGCCTATAACATTAATTAAAAATACCCAATGAAATTGAAATTGTACATGTGCTCTTTCTTTTTGCTTTTCTTTTTCTCATACTATGCAACACCAATTAAAAGATGGTATGAAAGTTTGAATGTGGTTGCTAGCTCCTAATCTTGACTCACTTTGCATCGAATTCTTTTGCGTTATTTTTAACAATTAATCTTCAATTCTGTAATAATTTTTGGGATGCTTATACACACACCATTATGACACTAATAGCTTAATGACCTTCTAAATTTACAAAAGTCCCAATCGATGCTCCTCCTATACTTAGTAAAATTGCACTACTGCGACTATGTATCAACATTTTAGTTGTTATGTGTCGTGTAGAATAAAAGTGTGGTAATGTGATTCAAATATTTATCTGAATTGAATGAGCTAAGATGAAACTTTCAATAAGTTTAAAGATGAAATTTTTTGTTTTATCTTTTACTACAAGTTTACAACAGGCGAAGGAACAAGACTTTATGCTCACCGATTATCAGAAGACAATTTTGATCATCAAGACACAAGGCAACGATTTATTGATAATTGGGAGCATAAATAATGAGACAACTGAATTCTCAAATGTTTTATTAAGATCAGTTTGAGATTGCCTTCTCAAGCCCCAATAAAATGGCTGATGCTTAGAACCAGTTTGACATTGCTTTTTAAGCTGCTGTCAAAATAAGTTGCTCTCACAAACTTTTAACAGAACTGCATATTTTGGTTTTGAACAACACATTTTGATCTTTCATACTAATTATTTAATAACTGTCTGATTTATTTTTTCCAAAATCAAATCTGCAGCTTTTAAAAAAAGCTTGAAAATGGAGCTTTTCAGAAAAGATGCTGAAAAAAGTCACCTCAAACTGGGCCTTAGTATGACAAAATGTCAATTAATCGCAAGCAACAAATGTACTTCTCTTAACATGTTAAGCTTATAAAGTTCATGAAATCATTGATGTAATTGTACATGTATGAGATCAGTGTACAGAAACTTTGTTTTTTTTTTTAAGGTTGTATAGGAAGAACGTTGTAAACCGGCAAAGAATTAGAAATACCAATGTCACAAATGCTTATTCATTTATGACCTCAAAAACTGGCTATAATTTCGAAATCTTTAATAAAGATACAGAACCTCTGTACCAGGAAAAAAAAAAGATAAAAAGTCAGCTATTCTTGTAATTAATTTTCTTTTTTTTTTTTGATCAATTAATTTTCTTGTTTAGCTTATTCTTCTTTTTTCTTTATAATAACTTTATCTCATCTTATAAATACCATAATATCTGTGAAAAAATAGCTGCAACATCATTAATATGCTATTTTTTAAAAAAGATAAAAGTGCGAGAGAAATAAAATTGATTCACAAATATGAAATATGTAACAATATTAATTTCCATGTATGTAGATAATGTATAAATAATGGGCTCAATTAAGTAACTGGATGGGTATATTGAACAAGTTCTGGATTGGACAATATATATGGCAGACAAACACAATAATATGAAATCTCCTGATTTTAATATCCATATATGCTTTTACAATTATTAAGATTATTTTTCTTTTAATTATAACAACATGTTTAAGAAAAAAAACAAATAAAAAAGACTAATATGTAGGTTGGTGTGTGGCTTCATGTATACGGACAGGGGGACTTGGACAAAAGTGTGTAACTTGTGAGGATGTATCTAATAATGAAGAGGCATTTTTTTTTTAAAATTTACCATCCAATTGATATCTTATTTACTTTTTCTCGTATTTTAATTATTAGCTTATTATGTTATCTTATTTTATCACATGTATTATGCATCAAGGCGTTTCTATTATGTAGGATTTGATTTTAAAATTTAAACCTAATAACTTAAAAATTGTATGACAAAGATTAGCCTGACTCTTAAAGAGAGTACAAAGTATTCTGTATGGATATAAAATGTAATTAGAAAAGTAATTATACTCAATGAATTACCTAATAACAAAAAATATATTAGTTTTTCAAAACAACTATTTAGTATGATATAAATAATAGGGTTTCATGCCGCCAATACAATATTTCAGAAAAAAAAGTGAAAAATACAAAATAATGTAAAAACAAAATTCAAAATATATTCAAATGAAATGGAGGAATGGGAATTGAGAGACATTGATTGAGATTGAGGGAAATAATTTAGATCAGTGACCACATAAAAAAAAGGCTTACCAACCCACAAGAGAGCCACACCACAAGATTGTGACCCTTCAAACAGAGGCATCAATTGAGTAGGATTATATATTTTAGGACAAAACACAGGTAAGGTTGGTCTAAATGGCAAGCAGTTTGATATCGTTTAAGTAAGGTCTCGAGTTCGAGTCCTAGTGAATACAAATAATCCTTATTGGGAGACTCGCCCTTCACAACCAAATGCACAACCCAAATATATCTAGATATAGTCGGATCAAAGGTCTAATAAACCGAACTGAAAAAAAATATATTTTAGGACAAAACACACATGAAAGTGTGAGAGATGTTACATTCCATTTTCATGTTCTAAATACAAGAGCTCTTTCCCATGTATGAGGGGCCATTGGCTTTTTTCTTCTTTTCAAAAAGAAATTATTAAAACTATAAATATATTGATACTATTAGTTGATTTTCATTTTTCTAACTTCTAAGAAAAAAAAAATACCAGAGCACTCCTTTTCATGTGAAATAAGAAGAGGGAAAGAAGGGTTACAGATTTTTTCTTTTCTTTTTCTAAGTGGAAGAACAAAGTTAAAGAAGATATAAAAAAAAGCATAGTATACACATATTAATTGCTTTTGCTTTACTGAGCTAGCCCTCTCTTTAAGACTATTCCATCTTCTAATACTACTAAATCCTAAAATTGAATATTTTGTTAAATGTGTTAAAATCTATTGTGAACAAAATAGAATTGCATATTAAATATGGGAAAACGATTTTTGTTTATATATTTCGTGGTATAACTCATTTGTTTATCTAGTTCATGGAGTATGCATTTTGCCTATTTAGTTATTATAATGATTGTACTATGCAATACATTAATTTTTATATATTTTTATTACAAATCACGCATAAAATATAGACACCAAATTGATATAAGGTATACCCCATATAACTAAATAATAAACTTATTACAGGTGAGGATTCTTTGAAGTTGAATTTCAAGTTTAGAGAAAAGTTCACTCAATTTTCTCTATTAGATGATAAATAAATTGATGGAATTTTGTCTTTTATTTTTAATAAAAAAAATAATTTATTTTCCTTTATCTCTTTCTCTTTCTAACCGCACGGTGCAATTAACTTCAGATAATCCATTTCCACTTATTACACCATATATGATGTAGTCCCACGATTGTTTGAGCTAGAAATGCTTTTATATCAATGAAGCAATTATAACCTCAACGAGTACCATTTGAAATTATATGCATGTGCTTACAATAGAGCCCAAAAATTCTTTTGCCATTGAAATAATATAGGGCAGTTCTAAAATAGTTGGTCCCAACCATGCATGTAGGCCTAGGAATAAAGGGTTTTTGTAAAAAGAAATTATACTGAATAAAATAAAACAAAAGCCTTAAAAAGCTAAGGATTGTTCCCCTCTTCGATGGATTTACCTACAGAACACAATTAAAAAATGATGATTCAAACCCAAAACATAGTAATGATATATTAATTATCATCCTTCTTTTTACTCCTTACAACCTTCTTTCTCTTTTCAGGCATATTTTTCCAACTCATGATCAACATCTATAAAAAAAGTAACTTCATAAAAGTACTTTATGATTTCACTCATTTGCAAAATGGGGTCTGTGGTTTCAAAAAATTTACAAAAATGGGTCTTTGGCTTCGAAATAGTGGTGTTACAATTAATATTTTAAACAATTTAATATTTTTAATAATTTAACCTTATTATTTAAAAATTATACGTAAGAGTTTGAGTAATTTTCGGAGTTTTTTTTATTTTTTTATGATTTTTAAATTTTGTTATCATAATTTAATTTAAAAAAATTGCACTAGTCAAAAAATTTCAAAATTTTTCACTGATGGGTGTTGTATTTTTATTAACCATTCCACAAAAATTCAGATAAAAATAAACAAGATTACCCATTTTTGTGACATAATTTAATATTGAGGATCATTTATTTGCAAATATTTTGAAATCACAGACCCCGTTTTGTAAAAAAAATTCCTCATAAGAGTGAAACTACAAGGTACTTTTTTAAAGTTTACCAAAAAATAGTATTTAATTAAGTTCATGTTATCTTGAAATTCAGTGAGCTAAATTGAACTTATTTCAGTATAATTTTATGACTGTTGAGAGATGAATTGAACTGATTTTAAGTCTAAATTTACAACGTTGCCCAACTCTTAACCGGTAATCTAAATTCGTGTGCATAAAATACACAAATTTATAAGTCTTTGTTACTTCATATCTATTTTTGATTGAATATCTACATATTCTTATCTTTGCATATTTTATGTTGTGTACAGAAAACATAAATAGAAAAAACTGAGCACAAACAAGGGATGCTAAGACGATCATCAGCTGAAATATTATTTGTACTAACCCATTCGCAAAGTCCTTCATAATAGGATTCTGTGAAAGATGTCAACCATAATATTTTATATGAGAAAATAAATTAAGTTTTTTTAAAATTTTCTGAAGTTGTAATGTTGTTATTAAAAGTCGTGTTTTCTTATATTATATAGTTTTTTTCATGTTTGATATATAAGGTATCCAATTTTATTATATTAATGGATTATATAAATTAATAAATAAAAATAATGAATTTGAAAACTTAATGTTTTCTAATAGCTTTTTATTCTTTTTATATTTTCTAATTTTTTTATATGGATTTTAGTGAATATAACGTAATACTAAAAAAACTACTAAAGCGTTATTGAGGGTGAGTTTTCATGGTCTTCCTTAGGAATATTGGGATCCAACAATATTAGCTCGTATCGCGAAAGGAATTGGCCAATTCTTGCAAGTTGATAGAGTAACGCTTGACGGGTATTATGGACACTTTGCATGGGTGCTCATTGATGTTGATTTGGCTACTACACTGCCTCATATGGTTGGAGTAGAAAAAGAAGGGAAGCAGCTATGAATCGATGTTGAGTGTGAGAATCTTCCATTGTCCTGCAAAATTTGCTCCTCGATATGTCATTCATGGCAAGATTGCAGGCAAAATATATTTGTCAAAGGAGGCTGCACGCAGAGTGGCTAATGGCCAAATTATTTTAGATTTTTATGTCAATTATATAAGAACCCCTTATTTACTTGTAATTCGGCCCAAAAGTCTACGGTTTTTGCATGCTCCATCCAGACATTTTTAGGATCCTAGAGAAAATTACAAGTAAATAAGGGGTTCTTATATAATTGACATAAAAATCTAAAATAATTTGGCCCTACTATAAATAATCTAAAAAAACAAAAATATGGGAAACTAATTAAAAGAATACATGGTCAACATATCCCTCTCACCAATCATGCGTACGAGTGTTTATTTTTAATTTCTTTTGCCTTATGTTGTATTTATCTCTTAAACCGTTCATTTTTTTACATGTCACTTTAGAGTTTTTTATTCGTCTCTTTTTTATCTTCGAAACGACATCCACTGTGGGTTTTTTTACTGCCAAGTAGTTACCTGAGAAACATCTGGTAATTGTCTAGTAGTTATCTAGTAAATCATAATTTCAAATAGTTTTTAACACAATTTGTAACAAATATCCAATAGATTTTTTAAGAGGATATAGATCTACTAGATGTCTACTGTATATGTATTAGATGTTATATTTTATAAAATATTCCATAAAAACCATCAAAGTTAAGATCTACAAGATATCTAATACAGATATAGTAGACGTCTACTGGATATCTACAAGATGTTATATATTACTCCCTCCAACTAATTTTTATTGTCTTTTTAGCTCTTTTTTTAATTCTCTTTTTAGTTGTCAACTTATATTTCCAATGCATTTTTTACCACTTTTTCTCTAATTTGCCCTTGTATTAATGATGAGAGAGATGTATATAAATGAAAATTATAAGTTGGTAATTAAGAAGAAAGAGAATATTTATATAAAGTGTAAGGGATAAATTAGTCATTTTAACAATGTAATGAATGTTTTATTGGTATTCATGATTCGGTTAAAATGGACAATAAAAAATAGATGGAGGGAGTATAAAATAATCATCGTAAAAAATGAAACTGATCTAATTCTAATTTATGAAATTGTCATATACACATCTATTATATATATGTTTGGTGCCATTAGATTTCAAAAATTTGTCAAAATTAAGATATATAGTCATCGTAAAAAAGATATGATTTATTTATAATTTATGAATTTATCATATACACATCTGTTATATATCTATTAAATATATATTTGATGTCATTAGATTCTATAAAAAAAAACTGTTAAAATTAAGACATACTAGATAATAACTAGATATCTACTAGTGATCTATTAGATAAATACTGGATGAAAATTTATGAAAATGTCACAGTAGATATCATTTCAAAGATAAAAATAAGACGAACAAAAAACTCTAAAGCGGCATGTCGAAAAAATAAACGGTTTGAGAGATACATGAAAAATAAGAAAGAAAATTAAAAGGAAAATGGGAGAAAGAAGTGGAATGATGACATGTAAATAGATTAAGAGAGAAATGTAGATACGTAATTAGTTTTGGAGATACTTAATTAGTTTGACTTTGATTGTATATTTGTAAATTTTTTAGTGAGACATGTCTATTTCTGACAATTTCCATATAAATAACATAAATTAGGCCCTTTTAATAAAAAAAGTCCAATTATATATTTTTGTGTTAGAAAATTGTGGGATAACTCTGTTTATAATTTTGACCTATGTATAGTTAAGGCATGTCTTTTTGGTAAGGGTCAAACTTTTAAATTTTGGAGTTCAACTGACCATTAAACCATTAGACTAATACTCTTGAAATCTAATTATAAAATAAAATATATAATTTAATGACAAACTAGATAAAAATTAATTATATCCAGTTATTTTGAGGAAAATGGAACTAAGAACTCAAATGAATAAAACTATTTAAACTTGTGATTTATGGTGTTATAATGATTCATTGAAAAGATAATTAGAGTTTCTATTAAAAACAACAAATTTATTTTTATTTTATATATATAAATTTTTTAAAAAAAATTATAAATTTTGAACCCCTCGCATTTATGAACTTTAAGCAGTGGCATCCATCGCACCACTCCAGGGCGGCCCTGAGTTCTTGAAGAATGGAATAAGGTGGTTGGTTCTAAGAAGAAATCAAATGGGTTAATTAAGGATACATCAATTCCTTTATTGAAAGTGCAACAACGACTTTGGGATAAATTGGTGGAGAAAACTCCTACTGCAACAACGAAGCGGAATTCGGATGGTAATAACGGTGATATTATTGGGAATGCTTTAGATGCATTGAAGTTGGTAGTCGTGGTTCGGGTGCGCTTGTAATTGGCGCAGCTGAACACATGTAACTAGGTCATCGTCTTCTTTATCATATGAAAGGTCTTAGTACGATTTGAATAAAGGAAATATTATTTCACACCATATTTTTATTTTCATGAAAAAAAGTAATTCTTTTTAGCTAATTTACAACCGGCTCAAAGCACACGTCAGAAACTTGACAAATACTTCCTCTCTTAGTTGAGAGTTTTGTTGAGTTTTCTTATGCTATTTTCGTTTTTTTTTTGTTTTTTTTCTCTTTTTCTCTATTTATTTTTATATCTATTTTTTTTATTTTTTATTAATTTTTATTTAATAAATTTGAGTGCGGGAAATCAGACTCAACATCATTACAAAATTTCAATCATTTAAATTTAATAAATTATAACTTTAAAATCACACTAATTTTAAAGAACCACAAGCCATTAGAATAAATTAGTATATATATAGGTAGTGGAATTTCTGTGTGCAACATGATTTCTGACTCTTATCTCATAGTTATCCAAAACAATTGAAAATGCATTTATATTTTCTCATACTATATGATGCTAAAATATTGTACCAGGAATTCATGGCCTAAGAGGTTAAGGTGTCCTAAAATTGATGTTCCTATGCTTCTCTTTGTTTTTTTTTTTTTTTACTTTTCTTGCATTGCACCCTTTATATTTTTATTTTTAATGAGTGGAAGCTGGGTACCGGACTCGAATTTATTAAAAGGAAAATATGAAAGAAAATTAATCATTATTACAATCATCCTTAACCAGAAATAATCATTATTTACATCACCTATTTTCATCCTTAACCACAACACTAGATTCAATAGGTTCTGTTCTTGTTTGGAAATATGGTTTTCCTAGTTGGATCACTGAAACATTGATCTAATTGATGACATTTTAATCATTTAGTGGTCATTATGAACTATCATTTCCCAACTACAACAGAACGAGAAACAATTAATTACAATACATGATTGTGGTTAGGATTAAAATAAAAGCAAGTCATAGCAAATGTTGATAAACCTTACTATAATAATATGTTTGAGGCTATATATAAATCAGAAATAAGAATGTAACCTGTATATTTTCAACTTTTAAAAGTTGAATTGAATTGAACTGAATTGAACTGAAATTAGTTAAACTGAATTGAGCTAAGCTGGACTGAACTGAACTGAACTTATTTTAATATAAATTTATAACAGACATAACTGAACTGAAGTAAATTGAACTAAATTAAATTATATTAAATTATAGTAAAAAAAAATATAACATAAATTCCATTTTAAAAAAAAGCAACAGGATAATTCCAAGTTGAAAGTGCAATCCCAACATCTCTCATTCAATAAAGAGCCACTTATTCTTTTATTAAAGCTAAAGGTCAATTATGTCACCAAGAAAAACACCAATATCCAATTTTTAATTTTTTTTATGTTTAGTTCAAAGTATTCGAATTTTAGAGACATTAAATTTTTGTATTTCTCCTTATAAATATATTTATCAAAATTGAAACTAAAAGTTTATATATTATCAACTGAATTATATTTTATAAGTTAAAATAACCAACATCCATTTAATATATTTCATTTATTATTACTTATTTATTATTACCGATAATTTTTTCGTTTTTAAAATGACTGAAAATATGGTAACGAAAAGTTTAAAAACTGTGGAGAGAAATTTCTTTAGACCCCACCATAACTTTACTTTTTCTCCCTCTAATCAATACTTTAAATTTCTGTTATACAACGGTTCATTTCTGTATTAATCCTTAATCACACTATCATTAATTACTCTCTACCTCTTCTCTTCTTCTTTCTAATTGTGCTTTTCTTTATCCTCTCTTTCCTTTCTTCTCTCAAGAACATTGGCTGAAACAAAAACAAGAAAATCCCATTTTCCCCTCTTTTTTTTCTTCTTTAAGAGAGAAAAAGAAAAGGATGAAGAAAAAAGGGAAACAAAGAAGAAAAGGAGAGGCTTATAGCTTCTTTCTTGCTTGTATTTGAAGACTCTTGTGATTCCTTAACTCTATGCATACTTCAACAAGTTCCTCTTATTCCCTTCCTTTTCTTCAAAATCTATTTCTTGTTTCTGATTCTATCTCTTTGTCTTCTCTGTTTCAAGTCCTTCCAAAATCACCAATATGGTCCCCTTCATTGTTTTCACTCTTTTCTCTCTTCTCACTTGTTCTTTTGCTTCTTTTCTTAGTGATTTCAATGCCTTGGTCTCTCTTAAGCAAGGATTTCACTTCCCCGAGCCGCATTTAGCCTCGTGGAATTCCTCTAGTCCTAGCTCCCTTTGTTCTTGGGTTGGTGTTAGTTGCTCGTCTAGTGGCCGAGTTATTTCTTTGGACTTGACAAATTTCAGTCTTTATGGCACCATTTCGCATCGTATTTCATCCCTTGATTGGCTCATGAACTTGTCTCTCGCGGGGAATAACTTCACAGGCAGCATTGAGGTTGTCGGGTTGAGAAGTCTCCGGTTTTTCAACATCTCGAATAACCAATTAAGCGGCGGTTTGGATTGGGAGTACTCGGAAGTGGTGAACTTGGAAGTGTTCGATGCTTACGACAATAACTTCACCGCGGTTTTACCGCTCGGGATTTCGAGCTTGACTAGGCTTAAGTACTTGGATTTCGGAGGAAACTTTTTCTATGGCGAAATCCCTCCGAGCTATGGGAAATTAATGAATTTAGAGTACCTTTCGCTCGCGGGAAATGATCTTAATGGGCGAATTCCTCGCGAGTTAGGCAATTTAACTAACATGAAGCAGATTTACTTGGGGTATTACAATATTTTCGAAGGCGGTATTCCTACCGAATTTGGGAATTTAGTGAATTTAGTTCACATGGACTTATCAAGCTGCGGGTTAGACGGGTCAATTCCTCGAGAACTCGGGAAATTGAAACAACTCGACACTCTTTACTTGCATCTTAATCTTCTTTCAGGTTCGATTCCAAAGGAGCTTGGAAACATGACAAACATGGCAAATCTCGATCTTTCAGGAAATGCACTTACAGGAGAAATCCCATTCGAGTTCATCAATCTCAGGCAGCTTAAGCTCGTCAATCTATTCATGAATAGACTTCACGGTTCTATTCCTGACTCTGTCGCTGACTTGCCTAATTTGGAAACTTTAGGGCTATGGAAAAACAACTTTACCGGCGAAATTCCTCTAAAACTTGGCCAAAATGGTAAACTTCAGATTCTCGATTTGTCCTCGAATAAGCTCACAGGAACAATACCAGAATCCTTATGTGAATCTAACAAGCTAAGAATTCTGATTCTGCTGAAGAATTTCCTTTTCGGGCCGATTCCTGAAAGCTTGGGAAAATGCTCTAATCTAACTAGAGTTAGGCTAGGGCAGAACTATCTCAATGGAAGTATTCCTAAGGGGTTCATTTACTTGCCTGAGCTTTATTTAGCTGAGTTTCAGGACAATTTCCTGTCAGGAATGTTGTCTGAAAATAGTAACAGTTCTTCAAAACCGATCACATTAAGCCAATTGAATCTGGCAAACAATCTCCTTTCAGGGCCATTGCCGTTTTCCCTTTCGAATTTTTCTTCACTTCAAATCCTAATTCTTAGTGGGAATCAATTTTCAGGGCCAATACCTCCTTCTATAGGGGCACTCGGTCAAGTACTAAAGCTCGATTTAAGCACAAATTTCCTTTCGGGTTCAGTTCCACCCGAAATTGGAAACTGTTTCCATCTCACTTTTCTTGATTTAAGCCAAAACAATCTCTCTGGATCAATCCCACCCGAAATTTCGAACATCCCTATTTTAAACTACTTGAATTTCTCAAGAAATCATTTTAACCAAGAAATACCGAAATCTATCGGTGCAATGAAAAGTCTCACAATTGCGGATTTTTCCTTCAATGAATTGTCAGGAAAGCTTCCAGAATTCGGCCAGTTTTCGTTTTTCAACGCCTCATCTTTTGCAGGAAATCCTCAGCTTTGTGGTCCTCTTCTTAACAATCCATGCAATTTGACAACAATCGAAAACTTGCCAGCTGGCAAAGCCCCGAATGAATTCAAGCTCGTTTTCGCATTAGGCTTGCTTATATGCTCTCTAGTTTTCGTCACAGCAGCTATCATAAAGGCGAAATCTTTCAAGAAAAAAAGCTCGAATTCGTGGAAATTAACAGCTTTTCAGAAACTGGAATTCACAGTTGAAAACATCCTTGAATGTGTCAAGGACGGGAACGTAATTGGCAGAGGCGGAGCAGGAATAGTTTATCACGGTAAAATGCCGAACGGGGCTGAAATTGCGGTTAAAAAACTGCTTGGTTTCAGTACTCATAGCCATGATCATGGATTTAGAGCCGAGATTCAAACACTAGGAAATATTAGGCACCGAAATATAGTGAGATTGATCGCGTTCTGCTCAAATAAACAAACCAATTTGTTGGTTTACGAGTACATGAGAAACGGGAGTTTAGGGGAAGCATTACACGGGAAAAAAGGCGGTTTCTTGAGCTGGACTATGAGGTATAAAATTGCAATTGAAGCTGCTAAAGGCCTTTGTTATCTTCATCATGATTGTTCACCAATGATTGTTCATAGAGATGTTAAATCCAACAACATTTTGTTGAATTCGAGCTTCGAAGCACATGTGGCGGATTTTGGATTAGCTAAGTTCATGTTCGATGAAGGTGCGTCAGAGTGTATGTCAGCAATCGCGGGATCTTATGGCTATATTGCTCCTGGTAAGAAAAGTACAATGTTATTTTGTTACATTTTGATTATTTTTTGCATTATCAAATTCTTTACTAATAAATCTACTTTGTTGAGTCATGATAGTGTTTGATTTCATGTCTCGTATTAAATTTTAAAATATAAAACTTAAGAAGGTATATAGTACATTAGTTGATACTAGGTTAGAAACATAGAATAGTGTCTATAACACATGGTGTGTTTGATATCTAAGATATGAACAAAATTCTATTTAAACTAGATAGGAATACATTTCTAAGACTTTTTCTTTTGACATAAATTGAATTTTGTGTAAATTAATGATTGCCCTTAAAATTAATGACAGGATGATGGCTGGTAGGGCCGGTGCCTAACCGGTCGTTACTAACCCCTGTATAGTCTTTCTCAATAATACTTATTTACTAATTCCATTAATCTGATTTTATAATTACTTATAACCGAACCGAATAAAATTGAACTAGAAGGCGTTAAACTTTTAGTAGAGTAGAGATGATAACAAGCAAGCACTCCTAGTGTAAGTGGCTATTGGGCTAAAGTGACAGCATCCAAGATATTTGGTAGTAGAAGACAGACAAATAAAGAAACAAGATAGATGATATCAGAATTTTTTTTTTATAAAAAAAATTGTTGGGGTGCAACACGAGGACTTCTCAAAATGTCACCCATCTTAGTACTACTCTCGCTCAAACACGTTTAACTTTGGCGTTCTGATAGGATCCAGTGTATTAGTGCTGGTATAATCGCACCGACATCAGAATTTATTTTGGTAACCACAAACACAAACACTTAGTTGGGACCACAATCTGACACTCTGACAATGATTCTAATGTGACACGGCGTTGAGATTAGTAAAAGACACCCGACATGCACACCTATTTTGTTATCTCGGCTTGACTAGTAACATATGTCAAAAATAGGCTGTCAAAAAATCACCATTTTGAGTATGATCCTTTATCGAACCCTAAATAAATGAATATGTTTCGTGCACTACAGTGCCTCACCGATATTAAAAAAAAAAAACTAAAATTACTCCATCATGCTCTGATGTGTAAAGTGTACTCTCCAAATCCCACCCACAATTCTTTTTTGGCTGCTTTGATCTTTTTTATGCAATTTGATTTTGAATTTGATTAACATATCTCTTTTTGTCTTTTTGCTTTACTTATTACTTTCGCTGGAGATGAAAAAAAATTACTTTAGTATATAGTTGTATGTTTTATATGTTATGTTACTTGGTTGTGTAGAGTATGCTTACACATTGAAGGTGGATGAGAAGAGCGACGTGTATAGTTTCGGTGTCGTTCTATTGGAGCTTTTGATTGGGCGTCGCCCAGTGGGTAATTTTGGAGACGGGGTAGATATAGTGCAATGGAGCAAAAAAGTAACAAATAACCGTAAAGAAGATGTGATGCAACTTGTTGATCGAAGGTTAACTATGGTGCCTCAAGAAGAAGCGACACATTTGTTTTTCGTTGCTATGTTATGTTGTCAAGAAAACAGCATCGAACGCCCTACAATGAGGGAAGTTGTTCAAATGCTATCGGAATTTTCCCGTGACTCACAAGACAATCTTTCGTCATCATCTTCAGTTATTTCAGATGATCAACTAAGAACATCAGTAAAACAGATAAAAATGTGAAATTTAAACAAGATCTTTTAATGTAATGAATATTTTTTCCTTTTTTTAGAATGAATGGACTCTGAAAATTGGCTTGTTATAGTTTTTTTTGGTGGAAATATAAATTTTTTGTTTAGATATAGAGGGCATAGAGGGGATTTAGATGTAGGAAAAATTTTGTATAATTGCACTTCTTTTAAGAACTATATTGTTTAGTTGGAGAATGGAGAGTTTACAATCTTTCTATTGATAAGATCTTATTATTATTATTATTATTATTATTATTATTATTATGATCGTTATTGTTGTGGTTTTTTTTTAAGAAATTTGAAAAAGTTAGGTATTAAATTTAAGACATTTCATCATTAATATTGAGTAGTGTATCAATTAAACTACACCTAATTGATATTGTTATTGTTGTGGTTGTTGCTGTTGAAGCAAATTATATACTTGTTCCCATGTAACTAATAGACCGTGGATTCAAGTTAGTTCTCGAATCAGCTACTGATATGTGTATTAGAGCAAACGATTCACCATACAATACAACTTTTTCTCTGAACCATACGGAGTACGTTTATTAAACACACTATTTTTCTTTAAGCTTAATACATGCTTACCTCCATTAACTTGATAACTAACCGCATCCAACTTATAGATGTCTTTACCAACCCTTTGAATTTGGTAAAAGTGTTCACTACAGCCCCCTCAATATCACGTGTCACCTTTTAATTGAAGAGAAGGAAATAAAAGAATTGACATCTTTAAAAAATTAAACTAATTATAAAATAATCCGTAATATTAAAAAAGTTGCGGTGTATACTTTTAAAAATATCTATAAATTAAAGACAAAAAGCCTTTTATTCATCATTTATACAATTATGCCATGTTTGATTGCTTTGCCGATTAATTATTCAATTTTTTACTTCTACGCCATTTTCTTTTTAAATTTTTGTCCACCGAGTAATAATTGAATTTTATAATTTTATGAAGACAACATGATATGTTTGGGAATGACTGCCACCTCTGAAGGGGACCACATCAATTGGATCAGCACCACTGGAAGCATCCTTGTTAATGATTCTGTTTTTTAAAAGCTTGAATATAAATCAAAAATAAAAAAATTTTCTAAAAATAATTATAAGTTGTTTATATCTTACTGGTTGTAGTGATAATGCCAATTGTTCTTTTTTTTATTATTATTATTATAGTTTAGGCTTAATATATACTTAATTATATGAATTTATCTTAAAAAATTTATTGTCTACATAAACTTTTAAAATGATTTTGTTGCTCCCTTAAATTTTAAAAAGTACTTCATTCAGCTCCTTTAATGTCACGTGTCAGATTCTGATTAGAGAGAAAAAAATTAAAAAATTAACATCTTTGACAAGTTAAACCTATTAAAAGCTGACACGTGATGTTAAAGGAGCTAAATAAAATACTTTTTAAAAACTAAAAAAACTATAAAATTATTTTAAAAATTTAGGGAGATAGTAGGTCTTTTTAGTCAAGTTATTTCAGCATGTGATAAAAGAAAACGGCATAATTGTTTAGTGATTATTATGGAGTCATGATTACTCAACTCATGCACCTACCAAATTAATTAATAAAATATGTTTAGATGATAAAATAAAATTCTAAGGCCTAAACATAGATGATACTGAAGATAAAGTTAAATTAAAATTTTTTTAAAGTAGTAGAAATATGATCACATTAGATCAGATGGTAAAGTTTAAGAAAATAATTGAACAAAAACACTAAAAAATATTCAAGCCAAATATAGTATTTGTTCTTAATAAAAATATTGCACTCATCAGCCATAGAAATTATGATAATTAGGGATATCAATAAGATGTGAAGTACTCGAAAGTCGAATGGTTCGAATTGATAGGTGTAGAAAAAAATCTAAATTTTTATCCATGCCCTTGAAAAAAAATAGTGGGCGAGTGAATCTATCTTCTCACGGTTCCAAGTAAATCTCCCAAAACCCCAAATTTTGTATATGTGTATATATATTGACTTCAATTTTTTACTTCAAGATCATCAATAACCGAAAAGTGAAAAACCGTATCTGTATGTGTGTGTGTATATATTATATAATGAAAGATAAAAACTAAAAACTGTTGAATAACATAATAGAGGAGAGAAAATGCTCTAATGGCATAGCAGTGAAAATTGAATTAAGAAGATGAACATTCCTGCGGGATTTACATCTTTATATATGTAAAAAATACGAGGATTGATGACATGGCACATCATGTGGGTCATGTGAATCCTCTAATCAACTAATTTTCCCGCCAAGATGTACAGATCTCTAACTAACTCAAGGTTGTAATCCTGTGTGGCCAATTGCTTGATATAGCTGCCAAATCAACAATGCTAAGCTTCATCATGATTGTTGAAGATCTATCATCTTGATCTGAATCAGTGATGGTAGCATGATTGAATGGATTAAGTTTTTGGTGAAAATGTCAGCAATTTGCTTCTTCGAATACACATGTTGAGTAGTGAGGAAACCTGCCTTGTGTATATATCTATTTCCACATGTTTGATCCTGTTGTGAAATACAGGATTTTTGGCTATTGCAATGGCAGCACTAGTAGTGATGGATCTTTGAACTCTTCAAGGAGGTAGCTAATCCATTGCACCTCACCAGGGCCGTCTCGGGGAAATATGAGGCCTTGAACGAAAAACGAAAATGGACCATTTTTTCAATACTATAGAAAATCAATCAATATTGCAATAAAATTATTGTTATAAAATCTATTGGCATATTGTGTAGCATATATCTATGAAAACTAACGAATTATAGATGAACTCGGGGTTATGAGCGGTCGCTCCACTCGCTCCCGTCATTAGCCGGCCCTGCACCTCACAAGCAGTCTGTGCCATACTCCTATATTCTGCCTCTGCTGAAGGTCTACTGACAACAAATTGTTTCTTTATTTTCCAAGAAATTGCAAATGTCCCTAGGCAACCACAAAACCCAGTAAGTGATCTCCTGGTCTCAAGATGATCAGCTCCCCAATCTGCATCACAGTATGCAGTTAACTGCAAATCCCCTTCCGCTTGCTTTTGATACAACAAGCCATATTTCCATGTCCTTTTCAAATATCTGAGAACATGTAAGGCTACCTTGAATTGATGTTTGTTAGGAGACTACATGAATTGACTCAGCTGCTGGGTGACATATGAAATGTCAGTTCTGGTGAAATTTAGTCCTTCTATACATTTCAGGGTTGTGGAAAGATTCACCCTTCTCAGACAGATTAACTCCAGAAGCAAAAGGACTTGGTGCTGCAGATGTATTTGTAGGCCTACATCCTTAATTTTGTCCATAATATACTTTCCCCGAGTCAAAATGATACCTTCATCAAATTTGGCTATCTCAATGCCTAGGAAGTATTTCACTATTCCCAGATCTTTGATTGTGAAAAGCTGATGTAGATATGTCCTGACTTCAATTATTGCCTTCTCCATCTGGACTTGTAATGAATATGTCATCTACATATATCACCATATAAACTGGTCTGTTTTCTTTGCCATGTTTGATGAACAAACAGTGGCCGTTGGTGGATCTTTGGAGACCGGTTGCAATTAATTTTTCTGAAATCTGCCTATGCCACTTCCTACCAGCTTGTTTGAGCCTATATAATGACTTTACCAGTTAACATACTTGTCCATTTCGACATTTATCATACTCTGGAGGAGGTTTTAGATATAAGTCTTCATCTAAGAACCCATGCAAGTAGGCATTATTCACATCAATCTGGTGTAAAGGCCATCCCCTTGCTGCTGCTAGTGCCTAAAACACCCTCACTATAACATTCTTTGCTACAGGACTAAATGATTCATGAAAACCAACTCCTTGTGTTTGATTATAGCCCTTGGCTACAAGCCTGGCTTTGAATCTATCTACTTTTCCCGTGGGATTACACTTTATCTTATAAACCCACTTGGATTCAATGGCTTTCTTCCCAGTTGGCAGTGTTGCATGCCTCTAGGTTTCATTAGCTTCTAGTTCTCTTAGCTATTCTTGCATTGCCTTTACCCATCTAACATCTACACTTGCTTCTTTGAGATTTTTAATTAGGTTCTTTCTTTGAAGTGATATTGGCAATGAAATGTTGATGTGCTTTTGAAACTTCCATTGCAATATGAAGTAAGTGTGATTCTTGTTGTGCTACACGCACATAATCTTGCATCCATCTAGGCTTTGTGATTTTCCTGCTTGAGGTGCTCCTGCTTACTTGTGCTTCATCAGTTACTTTTGCACTTGGTTCAGGAGTACTGTTATCACAAATAGATGGACCATTTAAGGAAAAAGGAAAATGCCTCTCTCTGAAGGAAACATCTCGAGATACTACAAACTTTTTACTAGTAGTGTCAAATAGATTGTATCCCTTATGGCCTTTTGAAAACTTAAAAAAACTACTTGTTTAGCTCTGACTGAAAATTTATCCTTATGAGGGGTCACACTGCTGTAAAAACAAAGGCAACCAAATGGGTGGAACTTCTTGTATTCATATTCCTTTCCATATAACATTTTGAAAGGAGAATGCCATTTAAGCCGTTTCATAGGCAGTGTGTTAATCACTGTGGTATCTAGCATAATTGTTTCACCCTAGAAAGCTATGGGCATGTTTGATTGAAACAACATTGATCTAGCTATATTTAATAATTATTTATGCTTTCTTTCCACCACTCCATTTTATTGTGGAGTGTATAGACAGGATCTCTGATGCATTATGCCATTTTCCTCCATCAACTGTCTGCATTTTCTTGAATTCAGTGCCATTATCACAACGTATAACTTTTACTTTCCCTTCAAACTGTCTTTTGATCAGTTGTAAAAAAATAGTTAGAGCCCTACTCACTTGTGACTTGTTTTGTAACAAAACTATCCATGTCATTCTACTAAAGTCATCAACTATAGTGAGAAACTATAGTGAGGAAGAAATGAGCTCCTGTTTTTGAAGTAATTATATAAAGGCTCCATAAATCACAGTGCAACATTTGTAATTTGTAAGTGGTTGAAATCATGCTTTTATTGAATGGTTTCCTGTATTGTTTAGCCTCAGGGCAAATCATACATTCAAAACTTGAATTCTTAATATAGACATTAGGTACATGGTTAAATGTTCATCTGACACATGCCCTAATCTTAGATGCCAAATATCTGGCTCATTATTTATGCTAGTATCATCATATGTAGAACAACTAGATATCATGTTTGTAGCTTGAGATTGGTACTTCTTTAGTGCTTTAGCTGAAATGAATCTTTTGTCAGCTTATAGAGTCCATTGGAGAATTTTCCTACTATAATCAACTGACTAGATTTCCTCTCCTGCAAACAACAATGATTTGAGTAAGAAACAACTAGGATATATGAATCAATCAGTAATTGTCCCACAGATAAAAGATTGAACTTGAATGAAGGCAACTTCTTCTTTTTTGGCCACCAATATGGATAACCAACTACTTTAAAGCATTTAGCCTTTGTGTATCTCCATCTCTTGCAAATCTCACAATACAAGTTACTTCTATCTTCACTTCCCCCTTCAGTGGTAGCTTTGAGATTAGGATTTCTAGATCCATCATTTGTAGCGTTGCCTTTCATAAAGTAATTTGCGAATTTGATGTGGTTATCATTAGTGATATCCTTTTGCCTCTCAATCTTCATAACCATAGAGAATGCTTTATTCACTCCAAACAAGGGCTCAAGAAGCAAGACATGGTTGATTACATGTTCATATTGCTCATTCAAATCACTTAGGAACTCCATCAACTTGTCCTTGTTGGGCCCGCAGTGCCGCACCCGAACTCAACATTAGTATGATATTGTCCGCTTTGGGCCAAGCCCTCACGGTTTTGTTTTTAGGCTCCTTCCCAAAAGGCCTCATACTAATGGAGTTTGATGGACACTTATAAATTGCTTAAGTTTCTCCAAATCTTTTCATGTGGGATATTGGTTTGCCTCCAACAATCTCCCGCCAAACCAAAGATCACACAACTTGTGACCTCCCCTCTAGTGAAACTCACTTATCTGCCAACCATCTTGTACCGCTGCAACCACTTTGCGGGATACGCCACCTAAAACCATGCTAGAAAGACTTTCGACACAAGGCATCAACTGCAGATCTCCAATTTGCAAGGGTTACGTGGTCTTGGTCATAATTCAGAGAACTACTCACCGAGCAGTCCATCATTCTGCTTGCCAGCCTCGAACCTTGGGTTTTGATACCAGTTGTTGGGCCCGCCGTGTCGCACCCAAACTCTACATTAGTATGATATTATCCTCTTTGGGCCAAGCCCTCACGATTTTATTTTTGGGCTCCTTCCTAAAAGGCCTAATACTAATGGAGTTTGATGGACACTTATAAATTGCTTAAGTTTCTCCAAATCTTTCTATGTGGGATATTGGTTTGCTCCCAACATACTAATTTGTAGGATTGTCAAGTCCCACATTGGCAAAGTGAATAAAAAGGCAAATGGGAATTGTCCCACATCACCAATTGTAAGGCATAGGGGCTGATTTTGTAGTATAAAAAAAGGCCTATGGCCTTAGTTGAAATCACTCCAACAAAGCCTTTCTCATCTCTAAGGCATTTGTTCTTCTTATTCCTTTTCTTTGTAATATTTTGTTATAAAATATTAATTAGGTAGTGTAATTTTGGTGTTTCCTCTTTATTTTGTTTTAGCAGTAGTTTTAGTTTGTTAGTAGTTTCCGTAATAATTGGTATCAGAGCGTTGATTTTAGGAAAAAATAGTATGCTCTGTGCGCTGTAGGTGTACTACAGTCGGCACATCAGAAATTTTTTCTAATTTCTTGGGCCTGTTGTCTAATTTACATTTAGCAAATTTAAAATTATTGTTAAAATAATCTTTTGGTAAAATCTAGAATAATAATAGTATACTATCTCGAGTAACTGGAAAAATTCTTTCACCAAGCAATAAGAGCCTAAGGAAATTGGTGTGTAATTGAGATCATTTGTGACTCGACCAATTACCTGGGAATTTTTCTAGCACTTGAGTAATATTATTATTTGTGATTTTATGGGTTGAGCTGAAATGGAAGAAGAAAATCCATTAAAAAAGATATCTACTTTGAATGCTTCTTCAATTATTCTTCAGAGGGCCGCTGGAGTAAATTCCAGATTGGTGGTGGAAATTTTCGATGGAAGTGGCCATTTTGGCATGTGACAAAGTGAGGTTCTAGACACATTATTTCAACAAGGTCTAGATATTGCCGTTGAAGGAGAGAAACCAAATGAAATGGGAGAAGGAGAATGGAAGACCCTCAATCGACTGGCTTGTGGTACAATTCGGTCATGTTTATCTAGAGAATAGAGGTATGCATTTTATAAAGAAACCTTTGCTAGAAAACTGATGATGGCACTGGAGGAAAAGTTCTTGAAAAAGAGCAGTTAGAACAAGCTTCACATGAAGAAAAGGCTATTCCGATTCACTTACATTCCTGGTACCATAATTAATAATCACATCACCAGCTTCAATCAACTAGTTACTGATTTGTTGAACCTAGATGTGACATTTGAAGATGAGGATCTTGCCTTAATGTTGTTAGGATCCCTTCCGGAGAAGTTTGAGTTCCTCGAAACAACCCTACTCCATGGGAAGGCTACTGTAAGTCTCAATGAAGTTTGTGGAGCTTTGTGCAGCTATGAATTAAGAAGGAAGGATAAAAGGGAAAGCTTAAACGGAGCTACCGAGGCTTTGATTGTTAGAGGATGCCAGGGGAACCAGACGAAAGGAGAGAAGCAACAATCAAAGTCAAAATCCAAATTGGGGAAAGATGAATGCGCCTTTTGTCGTGAAAAGGGGCATTGGAAGAAAGATTGTCCTAAGCTGAAAAAGAAAGGCCAATCTGATAAGGGAAAGACTATTGTAGTAACTGAGTATGACGATAACTCAGATTGTTCACTTGCTCTTTCAACTTCTACCAACTCTTCTAGTGTTTGGCTTCTTGATTCAGGATGCACTTATCAGATGTGTCCTAATTGAGAATGGTTCTATGATTTTAAAGAACTAGAAGATGGTGTTGTCTACACAGTAAATAATTACCCTATCACCACACATGGGGTTGGTTCCACATGGTTGAAAAACCAAGATGGATCAATCAGAACATTGAAGGAAGTTCGCTACGTACTAGTTTTATAAAAGAATCCCATTTCTGTAGGAGCCCTAGAAGAAAAGGTTTTCAAAGTTCAAGCAGAAAATGGAGTAATGAAGATCATTTCTGGTACATTGGTGGTGTTGAAGGGAGTTTGAAAGAATAATTATACCACTATCAAGGTACTACTGTTATTGGAACTGCAGTAGTGACTTCTAATATGAGAAAGAATTGGAACCATTCAGATTATGGCATATGCGCTTGGGGCGTGCTGGTGAAAAATCCTTGAATCTTCTGGTAAAACAAGGATTATTGAAAGATGTCCAGGCTTGCAAATTGGACTTTTATGAGCATTGTGTCAAAGGGAAAAAGACAAGGGTGAAATTTGGAACTGCGATCCATGATAGTAAAGGTATTCTGGACTATGTTCACTCTGATGTGTGGGGGCCTTCCAAGACGGCATCACTTGGAAGGAAGCACTACTATGCCACCTTCGTTGATGATTTTTCCCGACGAATTTGGGTGTATACTATGAAGACTAAGGATGAAGTGCTCGGAATTTTCCTTAAGTGGAAAATTATGATGGAAACTCAGACGGGTCGAAAGATCAAGCATCTCCGAATAGATAATGGTGGAGAGTACACGAGTGATCCATTTAAGAAAGCTTGTGATGACAGCGGCATTGTCAGACACTTCACAGTCAGGCATACACCACAACAAAATGGAGTGGCAAAATGTATGAACCGAACCTTACTAGAGAAAGTTCGATGTATGTTGTCCAATGCTGGGTTGGGCAAGCAGTTTTGGGCTGAAGCTGTTACATATGCAAGCCATCTCATCAATCGCCTACCATCTAGTGCTATTGATGGTAAAACATCAATCGATAAATGGTCTGGGAAACCTGCTACTGACTATAATTCCTTACGTGTGTTTGGTTCCACTGCTTATTATCGTGTGAAGGAATCAAAGTTGGATCCTCGTGCAAAGAAAGCAATTTTCTTAGGGATCACTTTGGGAGTAAAAGGGTATCATCTTTGGTGCCTAGAGACCAAGAAGACGATCATCAGCAGGGATGTTACCTTTGATGAATCTACCATGTAAAGAAAGGTGACAACAAAGCAGACAGATGGTACTCCAAAATAGGTGGAGTTTGAAAGGCAGATAGTTAGTCCAGGAAATGATGAAGATGTAAAAACTCCAATGGTAGATGAGGAGTCTGATGAGGAAGAGGTTCAAACCCAAGAACCTCCACAGCAACTTGAACCAATTACATTGAGAAAGCCAAAAAGGAAAAATAAGAAAGCCTGCTCGCTTTGTTGATATGGTGGCTTTTACATCTCCAATTGCAAATGATGACATCCCTACCACTTACAAAGAAGCAGTCAAAAGTTCAGAAAAAGATAAGTGGAGGAATGCCATGATTGAAGAAATGCAGTCCCTTCAGAAGAATCAGACATGAAAGTTAGCCAATCTTCCAAAGGGAAAGAAGGCAATTGGGTGCAAATGGGTCTATGCAAAGAAAGATGGATTTCCTAACGAGTCTAATGTTCGCTACAAAGTAAGGTTGGTAGCTAAAGGCTATGCTCAGATGGAGGGAGTTGATTACAATGAAGTGTTTTCTCCAGTTGTGAAACACTCTTCCATCCATATTTTGTTGGCTTTGGTAGCACAATTAGATCTGGAGCTGGTTCAAATGGATGTAAAAACAGTGTTTTTACATGGAGACTTTGAGGAGGAAATATATATGGTTCAGCTTGAAGGATTCAAAGTCGTTGGAAAAGAGAACATGGTTTGTAAACTTGAAAAATCGTTGTACGGATTAAAGCAATCTCAGAGGCAATGGTACAAGCGATTTGACAAGTTTAAGTTGAGGCAGAAGTACACAAGAAGCAAATATGATCATTGTGTGTATTTGCGCAAGCTGCAAGATGGATCTTTTATATATATTCTTCTTTATGTTGATGATATGCTGATAGCTTCCAAGAACCAAGAGGAAATTGAGAAGTTAAAATCTCAATTAAATGAGGAATTCGAAATGAAGGATCTTGGCAAAGCAAAGAAGATTCTTGGCATGGAGATAAGCAGAGATAGGAATGTGGGAAGACTTTTTTTGACTCAAAAGGAATATCTGGGAAGGGTATTGAAGCGTTTCGGGCATAAATAAGCAGTCAAAACAAGTTAGTACACTACTTGCTTCTCATTTCAAGCTTAGTGCAGCATTATCTCCAAAAGCTGCAGCAGAGAAAACATATATGTTAAAAGTACCATATGCAAGTGCTATTGGTAGCTTAATGTATGCTATGGTGTGTACAAGGCCCGACATTTCACATGCAGTTGGGGTCGTGAGCAGGTATATGCATAATCCTGGAAAGGAACATTGGCAAGCTGTGAAATGGATTCTACGGTATATTTTGAACACCGTGGATGTTGGATTGGTATATTAGCAGGATAAAGGCAGTCAACATGTAATTGGATATTGTGATTCCAACTATGCTGGTGATCTGGATAAACGTCGATCAACTACTAGTTATGTGTTCACCTTGGCAAAAGCACCAGTATGTTGGAGGTCTACATTACAGACGACAGTTGCCTTGTCTACGATAGAGGCAGAATATATGACATGTACAGATGCTGTAAAGGAGGCAATCTGGCTTCAAGGGTTGCTCGGTGAATTTGGTATTCAACAGAAGCACATAAAGGTGTACTGCGATAGTCAGAGTGCTATCATGTTAGCAAAGAATCAAGTTTACCATGCAAGGACAAAGCATATCGACGTTCGTTACGACTTTATACGAGAGGTTCTCGAAGAAGGTGGAGTTGTAATCCAGAAGATTCGGACCACAGCGAATCCAGCTGATATGTTAACAAAGGCAGTAAACCCGATCAAATTTCAATATTGTTTGCATTTGATCAATACTGTCAAAACTTGAAGACTGCATTGGAAGACACTACACAAGATAAGAGATTGAAGATGTGGAACTTGTCTAGGTGGAGATTTGTAGAATTGTCAAGTCCCACATTAGCAAAGTGAATAAAAAGGCAAATGGAAATTGTCCCAAGTTGCCAATTGTAAGGCACAGGGGCTGATTTTATATTATAAAAAAAGGCCTATGGCCTTAGTTGAAATCACACCAACAAAGCCTTTCTCATCTCTAAGGCATTTGTTTTTCTTATTCCTTTTCTTTGTAATATTTTGTTATAAAATATTAATTAGGTAGTGTAATTTCGGTGTTTCCTCTTTATTTTGTTTCAGCATTAATTTTAGTTTGCTAATAGATTCCGCAACAGTCCTCTTCCGTCATATCAGTGAATCTGGTAAATGCGTTACAACTACAATCAGTTGCGGTTCCACACTAACATTCAGGTGTTGGCCTTAAGAAGAAAAGCTCATCCCAAAGCCTTTTCAGTGATGTAAAATAATCGCAAACTGACATGTTTCCTTGAGTTAATCTGCTCAACTGTCTTTTAACCTCGAAAGGTATAGGGGAATTGTTATCTCCGTACCTCTGCTCCAAATCCTTCCAAAGAGATCTCGCCATAGCATCTTTCTAGGTGAAATAATTGTTGTTTGTCAGTAGTGAACTGACTAAAACCACTTCTGGATTATCATCTTTTGAAGTCATTTCAGCTGCTTTCTTTTCTGGAATTTCTTCTTCTTACTCTAGTATGTGAAATCAATTTCCTTTTGTAGAACTTGTTTGTGAGATCTGTGAAGTGATCAGCAATGGCCTCTGTTGTTTCTTCCTAACCATCGCGCTCTGATATCATGTTGAATAACAGAATAGAGGAGAGAAAATGCTCTAATTGCAGAGCAGTGAAAATTGAATTAAGAAGATGAACATTCCTGCGGGTTTTACAGCTTTATATATGTAAAAAATACGAGGATTGATGACATGGCACATCATGTGGCTCATGTGAGTCCTCTAATCAACTAATTTTCCCACCAAGATGTACAGCTCTCTAACTAACTCAAGGCTGTAATCTTGTGTGGCCAAGTGCTTGATATAGCTGCCAAATCAACAATGCTAAGCTTCATCATGATCAAGACCTGATTCCAGTAGAAAAAACCCCAATCCTAAATTATATCCAACCCCTATTGACAATGTGCAAATTATATGTTAGTTTAGGATGATTTTGTGGATCTAATGCTACTGATCAATGATAAGTTATTTATTTCTGACTAGAAATGATGTTAAAGTTGTTCTTGATGCAAGTGTGGAAGCTTTTAGCCACTTTGAAGCAATTTTGGCAGACTTACAAGTCGCCATGGAGTAGATATCCATTTACGGGTTCAAATAGTTCGAAGTCATATTTCAGAAGCGGACTCACATAATGCAATTGAAATTGAAATTTGAGAATTAGGAAAGTTGATTTTATGTTATGTATGGATAATAGTGGCTTGATGATTGGTTCAAATTTAGTTATTTTTGTGTTTAAAAATAAATTTAGGCTTCTTCCCATAAAAACGAAAATAATTTGGGTGCACCATAATTAAATTATTTATAAATTAATAAAAATAGTAGAAAATAATTACAGAAATATCATGTAGTAATTATCTGATAAATATCTAATAATCGTCTAGTAGTTATCTAGTAAAAATTTAATAGATCGGTATTAGATATATAGTAGAGTAGATTGGTATTAGATATGCAGTTGATATCTAGTAAATCTTAATTTTCATAATTTTTTATGAAATCTAATGACACCTAATATATATATATATATATGTGTGTGTGTGTGTGAGAGAGAGAGATATATAGCACGTAATATGCTAATTATTAGATAATTACTAGACGATTACTAGATATTTATAATTATGTAATTATTTTTTCGTATTTTTATTAATTTATAAATTATTTATTATTATATATATATATATATATATATATATATATATATATGTAAGTAGTATCACCCGGTGAATTTTATATATATTTTAGTTTATAAAACAAACTTTAGCATCCAACTTTTACACGAGCTTCAATCATTATGGGCTTTGTTTAGCATCCTACTGGACCCGGCCTTTTTGTATTTGCCATTAGTTTATCTAATATTACATAATAGTCCATTTTGGACATTCAAGGAAAGCAAGTATGGAATGCTTCTCTCATTGAGATGTTAGTTTAAATTTTGTTTCAAATTGGGATAAATGATTTAATTTATTAATCCATTGAGTGAAGAGTACAACTGTACAAGTGCCACAAAAAATGGTTCTTGAAACTATAACAATTTCTCCAACTTTGGTCCAATTATATCAAGCCTTGGAATTATTTGTTTCCAATTTTAGTCCATACATTGTTGTCGGCAAGAACCCACGTGAGTAGACATTTGACTTTGATTTTCTATTCCACTTCCATTAAGTACAACACTTTTTTTACCCACTTTTTAATGTTTATTCACACTACTTTTTATTCCTATAAATACCAATATATTTGCCTCATTCCGATCATCCTGCAATTCATTAAAAATTGCATTTGTGAGAGTTACAATGTATATACATACTGTTTATATATTTGTGTGAGTTTGGGTGTATTTGAGTTAAGGATTTTGAGCGTTTTATTTTCTTTTGTATCACTTTTCGTATTGTTAGTGGATTATTTGTTTTCTCCTTTCGCCAATTATTTCTCCTATTTTGTTGTTGCCATATTCCCAAAATAAATATTTCGTTCCGCTGTGAGTCTAATTCTCTAACAAATTGGTATTAGAGCCAATTAATATTTATTTTGGAATTTTGAAAACTTACTATGGCGACAACAAAATTTGATCGCAATATGAGCTTTGTCTTATGGCAAGTTAAGATGAAGGAGATTTTGACGCAAAATGGATTGTACAAGGCGATGATGGAAGAGTTACCTGAAACGGTGACAAAGGAGAAGAAACAAGATTTGGAGGATAAAGCTCTTGCTGCCATTGAGCTATGTTTATCGAACGAGGTTCTGCGAGAAGTCATCCACGAGTAGACTTCCAAAGATTTATAGGTGAAATTACAATCTCTCTATATGTCCAAAAACCTCACCAGTAAGCTTGCAGTGAAGCATCGTCTCCATATGCTCCACATGGCAGAAGGCACATCCCTTAAGGCGCACCTTGATGATTTCATTTGGATTTGGAAAATTTGGATATCAAATATGAAGAAGAAGATAAAGCTCTTATGTTATTGCGTTCTCTTCCTCCTTCGTTCAAAAATTTCCGCGAGACCTTGATCTATAGTAAAACCACTTTAACGGTGGAGGAGGTTAAAGAACGTTTGTTCTCTAAAGATCTTATTGATAATGAGCTTTCTGGTGACAGAAATAGTCCTGGAGAAGGTCTAGTCGTTCGAGGGAGATCTAGTACAAGAGATCCCAATAGCAGCAGCAACGACAATCGATCCAAATCTAAATCAAGATCTCGTTATAGTAATTTAAAGTGTAATTACTGTAAGAAGAAAGGGCATATTAAAGTTGAATGTTTCAAGTTCCAACGGAAGAATAAAGACAAGAGTTACAGAGATGACAGTTCTGCCGAAGCCAGTGTTGTAGAAGATCAAGTAGATGCTGAAGTATATGCCGTGTCCGACGATGGTGCCAGATCTGGACAAGGATGGATCTTAGATTATGCTTGCTCATTCCATATTTGTGTTCGCAGAGATTGGTTCTCCTCTTATGAACCAGTAGATAGAGGAATTGTGTTGATGGGCAATGATCATCCTTATAAAGTTGTTGGAATCGGTACTGTCAAAATCAAGAGGCATGATGGTATTGTCAGAATGTTGACCGATGTGCGGTATGTTCCAGACATGAAGAAAAACCTAATCTCATTATCTACTTTAGACGACAACAATTGCAGATTTTCTGATGGAGGTGGAGTTTTGAAGGTTTTGAAAGGTGCCCTCGTCATGATGAAAGCCAGAAAAGTTAGGAGATTGTACGTGTTGCAAGGATCAACTATCACAGGTGTTGCTGTAGTTTTGTCTTCCATTTCAGATTTTGACGTTACAAAATTGTGGCATATGAAGCTTGGCCACATGAGTGAAAAAGGTTTAGCCATGCACAATAAAAGGGTTCTACTTTGTGGCCAGAGTACCTCCAAGTTAGAGTTTTGTGAGCATTGCATTTTTTGCAAACACAAAAGAGTCAGCTTTAGTGGTGGTGTTCATAGAACACAAGGTACTTTAGATTATATCCATTCGGACCTTTAGGGCCCTGCTCATGTTCCTTTGAAAGGTGGTGCTCGTTACATGCTCACCTTTATTGATGACTTCTCTCGAAAGGTCTGGACTTATTTTTTGAAACAAGAGAATGATGTCTTTGTCACTTTCAAGCAGTGGCAAGCCTTGGTGGAGAATCAGAATGGCAGGAAGATCAAACGTCTCCAAACAAATAATGGTTTAGAGTTTTGTAATGCAAAATTTGACACATTCTATAAAGATATAGGCATTTCGAGACATCTCATAGTTCTAGGAATGCCACAGCAGAATGGTTTAGCTGAGCATATGAATAGAACTTTGTTGGAGAAAATTCGATGCATGTTATCAAATTCTGGTTTATCTCAAGCTTTCTGGGCTGAAGCAGCTGCAACACCTGCTCATTTGGTGAATCACTCTCCTTGTGCTTCCATTAACTGTAAGACTCCGGAGGAGTTATGGTTTGGCAAACCTGCAAATTATTCTGATCTGAGGATTTTCGGGTGTCCTTTTTATGTCCATATCAACGATGGAAAATTGGAGCCTAGAGCTAAAATGGGAATTTTTCTTGGCTATCCTATTGGTGTAAAAGGATATAAAGTTTGGCTTCTTGATCCCAAGTCACCAAAGTTTGTTATTAGCAAAAATGTTGTGTTCGATGAATCTACTATACTTAATCCAAGAAAAGAGTCCTCAGTTACAGCTGACACCAACATATAGAATTCTAAAAAATAGGTGGAGATTCTGTTTGAGGTGGAGGAATCATTTTCTCTATCTGATGCCACAGAGGAGCAAATTTCAGAACAGTTGTTCGAGCCTACAAAAGTAGAAGAAACTACTACCGTCGAATAGGTGGAGCGTCCTATTATAAAAAGCAGGCCAGATAGAGAAAGAAGAATACCTATAAAGTTTACAGATTATATTACTTATGCCTTTCTTGCTGTATAAGAGATAGAAGGAGTTGGCGAACCTTCCACATATTCAGAAGCCATTTCTTATGATGATTCTGCAAAATGGCTTATCGCTATGCAAGAGGAGATAGAATCTTTGCACAAAAACCGCACGTGGGAGTTCGTGAAGCCTCCTAAAGACAAGAAGATTGTTGGTTACAAATGGGTCTTTAAAAGGAAAGATGGCATTCCTGGAGTTGAGGATGCTAGATATAAAGCACGATTGGTCGCTAAAGGCTATAGTCAGGTACAGGGAGTTGATTTCAATGATGTTTTTTCTCCTGTTGTTAAACATGGCTCTATTCTTGTTTTGCTTACCTTGGTTGCTATTCATGATTTAGAGTTAGAGCAACTTGATGTCAAGACTGCTTTCTTACATGGAGAATTAGAGGAGAAGATCTTTATGAAACAACCAGATGGTTTTGAAGTTGAAGGCAAAGAACACCATGTTTGCTTGTTACAAAAATCACTATACAGATTGAAGTAGTTGCCAGTGGTATAAGCGATTTGATTCCTTTATGGTTGGTCATGGCTATTCAAGGAGCCAATATGATAGTTGTGTGTATTTCAGAAAACTTGTAAATGGATCATTTGTTTACCTGTTGCTTTATGTTGATGATATGCATATTTCTGCCAAGGATATGTCTGATATCAACAGATTGAAAGCAGAGCTTAGCAATGGATTCGAGATGAAAGATTTGGGAGCTACTAAGAAGATTCTCGGCATGGAGATCCAAAGGGATAGAGCTACAGGAAAGCTTTATTTAACTCAGAGAAGTTTTGTTGAGAAAGTGTTAGAGCGTTTTGGCATGAAAAATGCCAAACCTGAAAGTTCTCCACTTGCTACTCATTTTTAACTTTGTGCTGCTCTATGTCCTTAGTACAAAAAGGATGTTGAGTTTATGTCACATGTTCCTTACTCTAGTGCTGTTGGTAGTATCATGTATGCTATGGTTTGCACTCGTCTTGACATTTCTCATGTAGTTAGTGTTGTTAGTAGATACTTGTCAAATTCGGGCAAAGAACATTGGCATGCTGTGAAATGGATTTTGAGATACTTAAGTGGTACTGCTAACGCTTGTTTGGAATTCAGAAAAAGTAAGAACATGGTGGTTGGCTATATCAATTCAGATTATGCAGGCGATCTTGACAAGTGAAGATCCAACACAGGTTATGTGTTTACCCTTGGTAGTAGCGCTATTAGTTGGAAAGCAACTTTACAGCACACAGTTGCATTATCAACTACCGAAGCAGAATACATGGTGGTAGTCGAAGCTGTAAAAGAAGCTATTTAGCTAAGAGGATTGGTCGGCGAACTCAGTTCAATATTGCAAAAAATTATTGTCCATTATGATAGTCAAAGTGCAATTTGTCTAACTAAAGATCAAATGTTTCATGAAAGAACGAAGCACATTGATGTGAAGTACCATTTTATTCGAGACATTATTTTCGAGGGAAATATTAGTATTACTAAAATCGGTACAGCGGACAATCCAACCGACATGGTGACAAAGCCTCTTTCTATCAGTAAGTTTAAGCATTGCTTGAGCTTGATTGATGTTTGCGACAATTGAATTTAGTGAAATTCAAATCAAGGTGGAGATTTGTAAATGATTTGAATTTCTAATTGCCGACCAATTATATCAAGTCTATCAATTGGAATTATTTGTTTCCAATTTTGGTCCATAAATTATTGTCGGCAAGAACCCATGTGAGCAGACATTTGACTTTGATTTTCTGCTCCACTTCATTTAAGTACAACACGTTTTTTACCCACTTTTTTTTTATATTTTTTCACACTACTTTTTATTCCTATAAATACCAATGTATTTGCCTCATTCCGATCATCGTGCAGTTCATTAAAAATTGTATTTGTGAGAGTTATAATATATATACATACTGTATATATATTTGTGTGAGTTTGGGTGTATTTGGGTTAAGGGTTTTGAGTGTTTTATTTTCTTTTGTACCACTTTTCGTATTATTAGTAGATTATTTATTTTCTCCTTTCACCAATTATTTCTCCTATTTTGTTGTTGGCATATTCTCAAAATAAATATTTTGTTCTGCTGCGGGTCTAATTCTCTAACAAAACTTAATATACATTCTCAAGAATAGAGATCGGTGTGTATTATGTTTAAGGGTATTAGGGTGCCAACTTAATTGGGATGCTCGTCCCAAGAAGCATTCAACATTAGTTCTATTAAAAAATATTGATCGAGCTAATAACAAATTTGGGACATAATATTTATTAAAGGCTTAATGCATGAACACCACTCTTAACTTAGCATTAACAGCCAGATAGCACCCAAACTGTTGGAAATACCAACAATCAACATGCTTCGAAGGGCAGGCTTAGGAGCTAACATTTATAGCCACACGGGGTTTCTAGTTATCTGAACCACTGTTTCTTGAAGGCCTTGGTATTTCTTCGAGCCTTTCCCCTGCCTCTCAATCACTTTCGATTGTTTTTAACAAATCCTCGTACTGCTTAAGCAACTAACAAGTTGTATAAAAACTAAAAAGGCAAAAACCATAGCTTGATTTTAGCTACTTCCAATTCGCATCAGATTTTAATTTTTCATTCTGGGATTTTTTCTCTCCTCTCTTTGCTTGTCCTTTTTCTTCCCCTTCTTTCTTTTACCTTGAGTTTTTATTTGGTTTGCCATCTAGTTCACCGGAGCTTTGCCCCGATTACATCTAGCTCCGATCTAGGTTGCACACCTTGTGGTGGGTGAGTCTCCCAATAAGGATTTTCCGCATTTACTACTACTCAAACTCGAAACCTTGCTTAAGAGATACCAATTCGCTTACCACTTGGACCAACCCTTGTTCTTGTTGGTTCTTATGCCTTGAGTTGATTTCCTATTAAACCTAAGTAGTTGAGCAATCTCCAATTTTCCCTCGTCTGCGAATCTATAAAGATTACACCTTTCAATTCTTGACCATTTCTTGAATTCGGGTATATTGAAGCATTGGGTTTTAAGAAAATCATAGGTGGAAGTTTTGTGAAACTAATACAATGGTGGAGCAAGAAATTGGGATTCTAGTGCTTGAGCTGCTTTTAGGGCATTAATATTCATCAAGGTGTTTGGTTTTACAGTGTTTGCGGAAAACTAATCTCCAATCTCTAAATTCATCAAATTTGGAGCAATGTAATTCTTTATTTCTTATCAAATGCCTTTCTTTAGGGCATCTCTAATCCTACCCTTCACTTTTTTTCCCCTAAAACTCTATATTTTGAAGCAGCTACATTGTTTATTCTCCAACTTCACACTTTAAATTTTTACTTCAAAACATAAATATTATTATTTTATTCCTCTATACCTAACAAATAAATATTAACTCAACTAAATAAAATATAAAAAAAGAAAATACAAAAGTAAAAAATTACAAATGGATAGGGGAGCAACAGTGTTGCTCCATCCCCATTTTGGGGCTGGGTTGGAGATGCCCTTATCAATATTTCTCTATTATTCCATGCCTAATTTATTTTTATTTCTTCAACAACTCATCTTTTTCAATAGGGGTGCTTTTAAATTGGAAATTCGATGCCTTTAGAAAGTTAATGAGTTCAAAGCTGACCCTGATCCTGATTGGAGTTCAAAGCTCAATGCTTCCTCTCGGGTGCCTATTCCTTTTGTTAAGACCCGATTTAGGTCTCCTTTCCTCCTAAAAGTATTTAGTTACTTGTTTGAATATGTTAAATGCAATGATTTTGTTGTGTTTTTAGAGATTTCTCACTAGGAAGAGTGTGGGATTTGTAGTACTGGTTTCTGATGATGAAATGAAGGATTCTGATAGAGATGACGAAGAAGATCTTGGTCATGGTACAATGGTGGCTAAACGGATCAATTGCGATGATATCTATTTCAGGTGTGACCTCCAATTGCATTTAAATTCTATTTTCATTTCCAATCTGTAAGAAATATTTTATAACTTTTTGTTGTTTCCACATTACAGTGAGAGTGATGATTCTGACCATGACTTATCACTTGATGACCAATCCTGTTTAATGGATAAAGCGAGGATTGTGGATGGTGCTCTCTGTTGGAATTAAAACATTCAAATGAACAACTTTTATTAAACTCAAAGGTATTACAAGAAAACTCTCACTCAAAATACAAAACTACAACTCACTTTTTACTTCTTTTCTCTCTAAAGAAGTTCTTATTTTTATTGATGATAAGCAACTCACCTATTTATAAGTGAATTATACAACTCTCAACTAACATAATTACTCACCACTACCTCCAACTAATACAATTAATAGCCAACTTATTTAGTTAATTTAATGGCCTTCAAATTAGTTGTAGTTAATAGCCTTCAATTTGGTTATCACACACAAAAATCTACATACTTAAAATACCAAAATAAATTTACTATATTTTAGATTTGTGGGCTTGGACTCTAATTGATTGGATTTGGATTTTGGGTTTCCATTCAAGTTTATAATCCAACACCCCCCCTTAAACTTGATCTTGTCATTCTGAGTGAGCTTCTCAATCTGATATAGTTTTCTCTTGTGAGCGGCTTAGTGAAGATATCCACAATTTGATCTTGTGTCTTCATGTATTCAACTTGTACTTCCTTTCTTGCAACACACTCTCTTATGTAATGGTAGTGGATGTCGATGTGTTTGCTTCGATCATGGAATATAGGATTCTTTGCTAAGATAATGGCTGACTTGTTGTCAACACGGATCTCAGTCGGCTCCTCTTGCATTAACCCAACCTCCCTTAATAAATTTCTAAGCTAAATTGCATGACAGATGCACGAGGTTGCTGCAGCATATTCTGCTTCACATGTAGACAAAGTTACAATCGGTTATTTCTTTGACATCCATATGAAAGCAGTATCTCCCATAAAAAACACGAATCCACTAGTGCTTCTTCGGTTATCTACGTCTCCACTCCAATCACTATCACTATATCCAACAAGCTTGTAATCATTAGATACCGAATAAAACAAGCCAAAGTCGGTTGTACTTTTTAAATAGTGAAGAATTCTCTTAGCAGCTTTGAAATGGGTTGTTGTTGGTTACTCCATATAGCGGCTTACTAATCCGAGTGCATGAAGGATATCTGGCCTTTTGCATGTAAGATAGTGTAGACTTCCAACCAAACTTTTGAAAAATGTTGAATCTACACTTTCCCCTTCTTCATGTTTGGACATCTTGATCCGTACACCACCGGTGTGCTTATCGGCTTGCAGCTATCCATCTTGATCTTTTTCAAGATCTCCTTCGCATAGCTTTCTTGTGAAATTAAAATTCCATCCATTTGTTGCTTTACCTCCATGTCGAGGTAATACGCCATGAGCCCATGTCTGTCATCTCGAACTCCATTGTCATCACTTTTTTGAATTCATCGAACATTCTTTGATTGCTTCTAGTGAAGATCAAATCATCCACATAGAGGCACACAATTACAATATCTACATCTTTGATCTTGATGTATAAAGCATGCTCATAGGGACATTTGTTGAAGCCATTTTCTCGGAAGTACTTGTCGATTCTACTATTCCATGCCCTTTGTGCTTGTTTTAGCCCATAAAGAGCCTTCTTCAACTTTAACACCTTGCCTTCATTGCCTTTTTCTTTGTAGCCTGGTGGTTGTTGAATGTAGACTTCCTCTTCAAGAACTTTATTTAGGAAGGCCGATTTTACATCCATTTGATGAATTCTCCTTTTTTTGAGCCTCCAAAGATACGATTAGTCTAACAGTTTCCAACCTAGCAACTAGAGCAAACACCTCATCGTAGTTAATTCTAGCCTTTTGATAGTAGCCTTTTGCAACAAGCCTCACCTTATGTCTTTCGATCTCTCCCTTCACATTTCGCTTTATTTTGTACACCCATTTGACACCTATTGCCTTATGTCCTTTGGAAAGTGAAGTGAGTTCCTATGTATCATTCTTCTCAATGGCATTGATTTCTTCGTCCATTACATCTCTCCATTTTTTCTCTTGTACAGCTTCTTGAAATGTCACCGGCTCACAATCAACAAATAGACAAAATAATGTAAGATTGTCTAATTGTTCAATCACCTCATAGAGTTCTTGAAGACTTCTCATATGATACACTTCTCTTTCATCTTCTGTCTCACTTGAGGATAGAGAATGCGATGATGATGACCCATCTCCATGAGTAAGAGAATTTGGTGGAGTTGTGAGGCCTTGTTAAAGTTGTCTTGGTTGCTCAAGCATTGTCTCTCATCTTCCTCAAATGGGAAAAAAATTAAAGTCCTCCGTTTAAGAATGAAAGTTCCATTCGCCTTCTTCATCAAATATCACATCTCGACTGATCAAAAACTTCTTGTCATTCAAATTGTATAACCTGTAGCCTTTTGAGCTTGAGTCATAATCGATGAAAATAAAACTTTTGCTTTTATCATTAAGCTTGGTTCGATTCTAATCTGGTACATGAACATGAGCTATGCTCCTAAAGACTCGAAGGTGGGAAATTCTGGGTTTTCTTCCGCTCCATGCTTCTTGTAGTGTCTTTCCCCACACACTTCTTATAGGAGAATGATTTAATAGGTAGACTACACATGCCACTGCTTCTGCCCAAAACGCCTTGGGTAGTTTCTTGCTTTTGAGCATACTCCGTACCATGTCAAGAATTGTTCTATTCTTCCTTTCTACCACACCATTTTGTTGGGGGATCTAGGAATCGTTAAGGGTTAATGGATTCCATGTGCTGCATAAAACTCGTTGAATTTATTGGATGTAAATTCTCCTCCTCGATCAGATCTCATGGCTTTGATCTTATGATCGCTCTCCTTTTCCATGATTGCTTTAAACTTCTGAAACACTCCAAAGACTTCTGATTTTGGCTTCAAGAAATGTACCCAAGTTTTTGTTGAATAATCGTCTATGAAGAGAAGGAAGTAGTTACTATTAGTGAGAGAACTTGGCTTAATAGGACCACATACGTCTGTATGGATGAGCTCGAGTGGCTTCTTGGCTCTATAGTCTGACTCCTTTGGAAAGCTTCTTCTAAATTGCTTCCCTTGTAGACATCCTTCACACAATTGATTGGGATTATTGATATATAGTAAACCTCTAACCATTCCCTTCTTGGATAATAGCTCCAATCCTCTAAAGTTTAGATGCCTAAATCGAATATGCCATAGCCACGATGCATCTTTATGACAAGTCTTTACACACTTTGCAATATCATTTCTGATATTCAAAGGGAACATTCTATTCTTCGACATCTGTACCTTGGCGATTAGATTCCCGTTGCCATCTCTTATAAAAAGACTACAATCTTTCATATGAATATCATAGCCTTTTTCTAAGAGTTGGCCCAAACTAAGAATGTTGCATTTCATACCAGGTACATAGTTGACATTTGAAATCATTTGGTGGCTATCATCTTTTGCTCTAAAAAGGACGTTACCTCTTCCCTCCACTGATAGCTTACTGTCATCTCTAAATGATACATCAACGCTTACTACTTCATTGAGCTCCATGAACATGTTCCTTCTTCCACACATGTGGTTGCTTGCACCGGTGTTGAGATACCATGTGTTGTATTGATGATCATTGTTGTTGTTATACACTAGTAATAGCATTTCTTTTTCCTTGATCTTCTCCTCCATAAAATTCGCCTTCTCCTCGACTTGATTATTAGGAGTTCAACATTCTGAAGCGTAATGCCCCAACTTTTGACAATTATAGCACCGAACTTGAGATTTGTCATACCTCACGTTCAAATTGCCTCTTCCATGACCTAGTGTGGAACTTTTTCCTTTTTCATAGTTATAGCTAGAATTGTTGTTGTAATTCCAACTTTGTCGTTCGTGGCCTCGTCCTCTGCCTTTGCCTCTTCCATGGTTGTTTCTACCATTGCCTTGACCTTCACGTATCCTTAAGTTATAGCTTGAGGAGTTGCTCAGAGATACCTTGTTTCTTCTTGTACTTTTCTTCATAGGCTTGTAGTGATCCTTGGAGTTCCTTGATTGTCATTTCCTCTAAGTCTTTGGTTTCTTCAATCGCCACCACGATGTGCTCAAATTTGGGATCCAAATAGCGGAGTGTCTTCTCTATTATTCTTACATCTTCTAACTTATCTCCATTTCTTTTCAATTGATTAGAAATGGCTGTTACTCTAGAAAAGTATTCGGAGACAGACTCGGATGGTTTCATGTGCAAGGATTCAAACTCACATCTTAGTGTTTGGAGACGTACCTTCTTCACCTTTTCGACTTCTTTGTAAGACGTTTATAGCTTCTTCCATCCTTGCTTGGAGGAAGTTGCACTTGAAATCTTTTCAAAACCGTAATCATCTAATGCTTGATAGATGGGGAAGAGAGCTTTCTTGTCTCTCTTTCGGGAATCCTTAAGTTATAGCTTGAGGAGTTGCTCAGAGATACCTTGTTTCTTCTTGTACTTTTCTTCATAGGCTTGTAGTGATCCTTGGAGTTCCTCGATTGTCATTTCCTCTAAGTCTTTGGTTTCTTCAATCACCACCACGATGTGCTCAAATTTGGGATCCAAATAGCGGAGTGTCTTCTCTATTATTCTTACATCTTCTAACTTATCTCCATTTCTTTTCAATTGATTAGAAACGGCTGTTACTCTAGAAAAGTATTCGGAGACAGACTCAGATGGTTTCATGTGCAAGGATTCAAACTCACATCTTAGTGTTTGGAGACGTACCTTCTTCACCTTTTCGACTTCTTTGTAAGACATTTTTAGCTTCTCCCATCCTTGCTTGGAGGAAGTTGCACTTAAAATCTTTTCAAAACCGTCATCATCTAATGCTTGATAGATGGGAAAGAGAGCTTTCTTGTCTCTCTTTCGGGAATCCTTCAAAGTTGTAGCTTGATCTGGCGTGAGAGAGGCTTCATTTTTTGGCTCCTTGAAACCTTTCTATTCAAAATCCCAAACATCATGCGCACCGAGAAGAGCCTTCATCTTGATACTCCAATTGTCATAGTTGTTGTTGATGAGTGTTGGAACTTGGAACTTGAAACGATGCCACGCTATTCGCCATCTTACTCAAATAGCTTTTCTAGACGTACATGGGTTGTTGTGATGCTTTCTACAATCTTTTGCAACACACTAGACGTATTGCAACACTTTTAGCAGTCTACTGCGACACTTTATGGGCTCTTTAGCTACTGCAACGCCTGGGTAGTTTCAACTCGATTTTTCCGCACTTGGAAAAAAAATTCTTTTTGGGAGGAGGACTCGAGGTCTCAACCTAGCTCTGGTACCACTTTGTTTGAATTAAAACACTCAAATGAATAACATTTATTAAACTCGAAGGTATTACAAGAAAACTGTCACTCAAAGTACAAAACTACAACTCTCTTTTTACTTCTTTTCTCTCTAAAGAAGTTCTTATTTTTATTGATGATAAACGATTAAATAACTCACCTATTTATAGGTGAATTATACAACTCTCTACTAACACAATTACTCACCACCACCTCCAACTAATACAATTAATAGCCAACTTATTTAGTTAATTTAATGGCCTCCAAATTGGTTGTAGTTAATAGCCTCCAATTTGGTTATCACACACAAAAATCTACATACTTAAAATACCTAAATAAATTTACTACATTTTGGATTTGTGGGCTTGGACTCGAATTGATTGGATTTGGATTTTGGGTTTCCATTGATATGGATCAAGTTTATAATCCAACACACTCTTTGAGCAAAACCAGGAGCACCAAGTTGAAGTTAAGTAGGATTTCTTTTCTATTTTCAATGTTTTATATGTAACTCTTGAAAAGTCGGTGTTGGTTGACAGTCCATACAGTGTTCGAGTAATGGCTTAATATGATTTTCCTGCTTATTTGTATCACAAGACAAATTGTTTGATTAACAGGAGGACATTAGGAATAAAATATCAGAATTAGAGATGGAGTTGATGCAAGAAAGTGAAAAATCTGATTCTACCCTGAGGCGCATTGAGAAGTATAGGGAAGCAAGAAAGGAGTCTGAACGGAAATTTGATACTCAATACCAGCGTAAAATGTAAGATTTTATCATTTCTATGCTTTAATTGTGCTTTCTTCACTCACTCTTAACCTAACTGAAATAAAGATGGGAACTTTTTAGTTTTTACTCAGCTTCTAGCTTTTAATTCTGCTAGTTTGTCTTGGCTTTTGCAGCTCTGCTATGTCTCATATTAGTCTAGAATACAGTAAGTGGATGCAAAAGCTTCAATCCATTCATGCAGTAGAGAGTTCTCTTTTTTCCTATTGGGAATATTTCAAATTTTATTTGAATGAACTATGGAGTGGGCTTGTTGCAATAGCTGACACAAATTGGAGTTAGACTTAGAGCTTCTTTCTTTTAAAGTTTGAATAATTAAGATTCAGTTTTTGAGTAAAGATAGTTGCTGATTTCAAAGATGGGTACCTCTAAATATGTATCCAGACAGATATTCTACTATGTATCTTTGCAACAAATATACCTATTGCTTGGCTTTCGTATAGATTTGAGAACACTGAATTGTTGGAACCCTAAAATTCATGATAGCATTTCACTGTTATATTGCAGTGCAGAGGCACTAGACTATAAAGCATGGACACTCCAAAACTCGAAGTGTCCCCGTGTCGGACACCGACACTCTCCGGACACTCGTCGAACACGTATTCGACACTCTAAATTTAAAACGGACACTCCACGTAGGATGGACACTTCCCGGGCACACCTCGGATACTCCACATAGAAAGTTAATGAATCTCTTTTGTGAAAATATGGGATAAAAATAGAAAAATGTAGTGGGGATGGGGTAATACAGCATTAAAATCAACAATGTGTGCAAGAAAAGTAAGGGTCATATACTAGAATCAAAGCACATTTGTTGCACATAGTTGATAAAAGTATTGACATGTGCAGTAAAGTCAATAGACATATATAATTTGGATTTGGTTTTTTTTTGTTATTTTGTAATTGATCAAATGACCATGGATGATGTGGAATTTATTATATATTAAATTTATGTTTGCCATATTTTTGTTGTCGTATCCCAGCCGTGTCCAAATGCATATTTTTTCCAAATTGCCATGTCCACGTATCCGTATCCGTGTCGTGTCAGACACTCGGGGCGTGTCTATGCAACCTAAGCACTAGATAACCACTTGACAGCTATCCAGCAGGATCATGAAGCTAAATCACAAATAGAAGAAAGGAGAATAAGGATTGACGCAGCTCATGAAGAAGCTAAAAGAAGGGCTTTACAAGAAGTAAGACTATACCAAGTTTAGGGTGGCATCTGGCTATTGAAGCCAAGTTAGGGGTGTTAATGCATTAGGCCTTTATTAAATTAAAAATGAAGGTACATAGTGTATTATGTCTATGTTTAGGAAATTAAAAGGTCAGATTTTCCATCAAGGTTATTGGAGAACACTGTTTCAAAGGTTCCCACCTAGTCTTGTCTAGTCCCCGCCTATGTGTTATTTTGAAATTTGTTGTCCGACTTTTCATTCTTGAGGTGCTATCAGGCGCTTGGCCGATTTATTCAACCTAAGCGGCACCTAAGCTCAATATTTTAAGATACCAATATTTATAATAATTATAGTTTAATTATTTTTACCCATAAAAATTAGCCTATTTAGTAAAACTAAAGTACATTACATTGTTCTTCACTAAAAAAAAGTACATTACATTGTTCTCACAAAAAGAATAGGCGTTTTGAGTCTCAAAATGGGAAACAATGTACTCTATAACACAAATAAAGAGGCCTCTACCTTCTAACTAGAATCTAACGATTTTTAACATTGTCTAAATTATATTTTTTAAATATTAATTCATGTAAATAAGATATTATTATTTATTTTTTACATGAATTAATATTTTTATATATCCATAAATATTTTAAAAAATAATATATGCTCACCCAGACGCCACCTCTCGAAACATTTAGCCCTTCTCAAAACAATGTTGGAGAATATTAAATGGTCTGTTCTAATTTCCATGGTATTAAAGTTATTTCAATCTTCCCTCATTATTCAAAATTGTTAGTGTTGAACCAAGCACGAGTTTGGACTGACTCGGTGGATGTTTCAATAGTGCTTAAGTTTTGATCATAACAATTAAGTTAACAATGGGATAATTAAATCAATAATGATGTTAAAATAAATAGTCTGTGGTTGTAAGGGAGTTAGTCAATTCAGGGTAGAATTTCAAGTCTATGCTAACCTAGCTATTTAGTTTAACTCTGCTTGTTTCTGGGCTGAGTATCTACTTAGTCGCTGACTTAGTAATATTCACTCAGCGCTTGATATTTAGATTTTGTTTCAGCTGTGTGCTATACGATTTATCAATTCTGCTGAATTACTTTATGTCTGTCAACGCTACTGACTTTACCTTTTGAGGTAAAACGGTATCTTTGCTTTTTAGTGTTGCTTTTTGTAGGAACATTAATAAGACAAAGACAAAAAGAATTAATACCTTGACAAGACTCAGAATTATGAAGAAAATGACAAAGTCTTCTAAAATAAGCTACAAAAAGTCATTTGCCAATTTGGGCAATTCTGTAAATCTACCAACCTTGTATCGCACACTCTACAACATGTTAGAATACCAGAGGGAATGGGATGAAGACACGTGGCAAGGCAACGCGAGCTCTCTCTAATAGAAGACTGGCATCAAATGACAAAGGATTCAAATTGAAGCTCGAATCTCAATCTAACGGATTGATTCTCTATCTCACAATGGTGCAATTCTATCTCTTAACAGATTGATTTGAAGAAGCAACGGGTAGATAAATGAGCTGTCAATTTCAGAAGATGGCAAGATAAGTTCAACAGCTACTTTCTCAATCTAATTATAAAAGGAGTAAGAAGGCAAGTGTTAGAACTTGGTGATTACACCTGAATTTCCTAGAAGCAAAAACTCTGTCAATTTACAAGCTTTGAAGGAGTTCAGGCAAGAAAGGATAACTTAACGAGAATCTGCTTTAGAACAAGAGAGAATAGTATAGATCATTCAATTGTAATATTAGATCATTTGTAACTAGATCAACATTTATATAAGTTGAATCTAGCTCTTGTTTAGACTCATTGTGAGTTGCTGATAGAAGAGGGTATTCTAGTCAGTGGGTGAGCAATTGCAGTTTGGAGGGTACTTACTATAATTGGGGAATTTGTGAAAGGCTTCTCCACCTAGGGCAAAGGAGTTAAGATTAGTGGATCAAAGCTGAGACACTCTCTCGAGACTGGATGTAAGCATAGGTTGCCAAACCAGTATAAAAATCTCAGTGTTCTTTACTTTACCGCTTTATCCAGGGTCTCACTCAGCTAGCTGATCTCACTCAGTGGAGTAAGCTATTATCATGAAATAGTTTCATTAGTTCTTGAGTGATTCATTCACCCCCCATCTGACTCAATGAGTGTATGCATAGGGACCAACAAGTGGTATCAAAGCAGTTCTCATTTCACAGATTTGATAATCCTTGAGATAAAGACCATAACGTACAAAGGAGAATCCAACGGAAGGGCTCAAGCTTATATTTTACTTGAAGGCATGTCAGTCACCAGGCCTCCAATGTTCAATAAAGAGCATTATACTTACTGGAAGAATAGAATGACTAATTCCATTCGGTCCCAGAGTATGCATGCTTGGATGGCTATTGTAGAAGGGCCATATGTTCCATCTCATGTAAAGTATAGAGTTACTATTGTTAAGTACTCTACTGAAAGGGATAATCAGGATTTGGCCGGACTAAAAGAGAATGCAGCTGCTATTACACTCTTGATGCTACTGAGTTTAATCGTGTCTCTGGTGTAAAACTGCCAAAGAAATTTAGAAGAAGTTGGAAGTAACTTATAAAGGTACTAACAAGGTGAAAGAGTCCAAGATCAATATCCTTATGAGGGATTATGATTGGTTCCTCATGAATCCCAAGGAGGATATTTCCAACATGAACACCAGGTTCATGAATATAGTCAATGAGCTGAAAATACTTGGCAAGACCTTCACAGAAGAAGAGACTGTCAAGAAGATTCTTAGAAGCTTGAATCAAGATTGGGAAGCCAATAAGAGTGCTATTGAAGAAGACCATAATTTGAAGACCTATAAGTTTGATTAGCTGATTGGAAATCTGCTAACTCATGAGATGTCTTTAAATTAACATGAAGATGAGTCCAAGAAGTATAGGTCGAAAGAGAAAGAGAGCTCAAGCATAGCTGTTGTTCTAAGAGCTGATGATGATGGAGAAGATTCTCTGAGGAAGGATATCTAGAGGACATAAAGGAAGAAATTGCGTTGATGACCAAGAATTTCAGAAGATTCTTAGGGAAAGACAAAAACTTCCAGAAATTCAGAAAGATAGGCAATTACAAGAAAGGAGCAGATGATAGACCATGACATAACAATGATATCACGTGCTTTGAATGTGGTGAAAAGGGGCATATTTAGTATAGCTGTCCTAAAGCCAAGAAGGACAAGTTCAAGAAGAAGAAGAGTAAGAAAGCCCTTACTACTGCCTAGAGCAACTCTGAGTAAGAGTCACTATCCTCAGATGAGGAGGCACAAGATTCCGCCAATGTGTGCCTTATGGCTAAGGATGATTTGCCTAATTCAGCATCAGCTAACCAACCAACTACTTTCGGTGCCAATTAAGCAGCTGGCCAGAGCAGAGACAAAGGAAATCACTCTGAGGTAAATTTTAAACCCTCTTTGTCTTTAGATAAGCTTGCCGTAGTACTTAATGATGTTATTAATGTTACTAAGTAGTCAACCAAATACATCAGAGTACTTCAGAGAAGGTGTGATGATATAGAAGATGTCAACTCTTCAACTTCACTTGACATCTTATACCTAATGGAAAAAGCTGAGTACCAAAATGGATATAACAGCAAACTCTCTAAGAAATTGGATGAGCTAGCTGCTAAATTAATAGCTTTGAAAAAGGAGCGGGTCCCTCCTCAACCTAGTAGGAATACTCAGAGTAATCACACTCAGGACTCTAAGAAGGTTTCTCAAAAGAGTAAAGTGACCACGCCTAATCCCAAGGCCTCTTGCAATTTTTATAGTAAGCCAAGATATGCAACAGTCATGTGTAGGCGCAAAAATGGCTACTATGATGAGTATGACTAGTTAAGGATGACTACCACTAACAAGGGATGACCTAGCCAGAAAAAGGCATGGGTACCAAAAAAACTTAACGGTTTTGCAGGTGAGCCTGAGATCTACTAATGACAGCAAAATGTGATATTTGGATAGTGGATGCTCGAGGCATATGACAGGTGATGAAAAGCAATTCATAATATTGGAGCAAACAAGAAATGGAAGTGTCAGTTTTGGAGACAACAAAAAGGGAAAGATTGTTGGCAATGGCAGATTGGGAGTCAAGCATTCAATTGATAATGTGTCTCTGGTGAAAGGCCTAAAGTTCAACTTGCTAAGTGTTGCTCAGTTGTGTGACAAAGGCAGGAAAGTTATATTTGACTTAGCGGGCTGCTCACTCATTGATGGTAACTCTGACCAAACTATTCTTTATGCTCCTAGAATTAATAATGTTTATATGTTTTATTTATCCCTCAGCTCCAATGATATATTATTAGTTTGAAAGGATGAAAATTCATGGCTATGACACAGAAGGTTAGGACATATCAATATGACCAATCTGTCCAAATTAGCCAAAAATAAACTTGTTGAGGGATTACCCAATCTAGCCTTTGAAAAAGGTAGACTATGCTCAGCATGCCAACTTGGGAAATAATTTAGGAAGATCTTTAAATCTATAGCTGATATATCTTCATCTCGTCCCTTTGATCTTCTACACATGGACTTGTTTGGGCCTGTTGTGCCAGCAAGTCTAGGTGGAATGAAATACACCCTTGTGGCTGTAGATGATTTTACCAGGTTCACTTGGGTTGTCTTGCTAGCAAGCAAAGATGAAACATTTGAATCATTCTCTTGGTTGGCTACCCGTATCATGAATGAAAAAGACCTTAAAATTAATAGAATCCGCAGTGACCATGGAAGAGAATTTGAAAACATGCAGTTTGAGGAATTCTATTCTAAGCATGGCATTGAACACAATTTTTCTGCCCCTCATACACCTCGGCAAAATGGGTTATTAAGAGAAAGAATCGCACAATTGCGAAAATGGGTCATTCTATGCTGAGTGATAACAATATGCCAAAGTAGTTCTGGGGAGAGGCTGTCAACATAGCTTGTTACATTCTAAACAGGGTTTTAATTCGCACAATTTTGAATAAAACTCCTTATGAACTTTGGAAGGTGCGCAAGCCCAAGGTTGGTTATGTCAAGGCCTTTAGTTGTAAATGCTTCATATTAAACACTAAACACCAATTGGCTAAATTTCCCCCCAAGACTGATGAAGGAATCTTTCTGGGTTACTCAACAGATAGTAGGGCATACAGAGTGTATGTCAAGAGGACTGACATCTTAGGTGAGTCTATGCATGTAGATCTCGATAAAACTAATAATGCAGGTAGAGAAGCCAGTGATAATGAAAGAGAAAAGGAATAAGTCAGTGAATTAGTTAGTCAGCCCATTATGATTCCTGATCCAGTACCAGAAAAAGGAGAGCATAAAGTAGACTTGGACCAATCAATCAACTTTGGTGTTGATGTGGATGCTTAACCAATGACAGTAGCTTAGTGAGCTGATCCTGATCTATCAAAAGAAGTTAGAGCAAGGAGAGATCACCTAGTTGATAAGATTCTTGATGGTCTACAAAATCCAAGGCTAACTAGAGGCCAGCTAAATAGGGTGATAATCCATTCAGCATTTGTGTCATTGATTGAACCAAAGAAGTTTGAAGATGCTGAGTTTGATGACAACTAGATGATTGCTATGCAAGAAGAACTAGACCAATTCAGAAGAAATGAAGTTTGGGATTTGATAGAGAAACCCAAAGAAAAGTCAATCATAGGCACCAAATAAGTTTTCAAGAACAAGCTAGATAAAGCTGGTAATGTTATCAGAAATAAGGCCAGACTAGTTGCTCAAAGCTACAATCAACAAGAAGGCATTAACTATGGAGAAACATTTGCACCCGTAGCAAGACTTGTAGCCATAAGAATTCTCTGTGCTTTTGCATCCCATATATACTTTAAGCTATTTCAAGTGGATGTGAAGAGTGCATTTCTTAGTGGTTATATTCAAGAAGAAGTCTATGTCAGACAGCTCCCAGGCTTTAAAGATCCCAAGTATCCAGATCATGTCTTCAAGCTGAAGAAAGCTCTATATGGACTTAAACAAGCTCCAAAAGCTTAGTATAAGAGACTAACTAAAATTTTAATTAGCAAAGGTTATGTTAGAGGGAAAGTAAATACAACTCTATTTATCAAGAAGAGGCATCAAGATGTGTTGCTAGTCCAAATCTATATGGATGACATCATTTTTAGAGCAACTGATGTAAAGCTATGCAAAGAGTTTAGTCAGTAGATGAAGAAAGAATTTGAAATGCCAATGATGGGAGAACTTAATTTCTTTCTTGGTTTGCAAATCAAGCAAGGTGACGATGGGATCTTCATCAGCCAAGCTAAGTATGCTAAGAAAGTACTCAAGAAGTTTGACATGGATAAATCCAAGCCAATGTTAACACCCATAGCCACTGATACTATTCTGAGTAAAGATGAGAAAGGAAAACCTATAGAGAGTGAGCTCTACAATTATTGGTTCTCTACTTTACTTAACTGCTAGTAGGCATGACATTCAATATGTTATATATTATTGTGCAAGATATCAAGCTGACCCTAGAGAATCTCACTTAGCTACTGTTAAAATGATTCTCAAGTATTTTCTAGGCTCTATTGATGCAGGTTTATGGTATCCAAGTAATGCAGACTTCACTTTGAGAGGATATACGGATGCTGACTATATAAGAGATAAACTTGAAAGGAAAAGCACCATAGTAGGTTGTCATTTCATTGGTGATTATCTTATAACATGGTATAATAAGAAGCAGACTTATTTGGCTCTGAGTACAGCTGAGGCTGAGTACATGGCTACAGAAAGTTATGTAGCATAACTATTATGGATCAAGAAGCAACTGTAGGAATATGGTATAAATTCAAATGATCTTGAAGTCATGTGTGACAATAAGAGTGCAATTGACCTATCCAAGAATCATATTCAACATGGCAGGATAAAGCATGTCAATATCAGACATCACTTCATAAGGGATTATGTGCTAAAAGGAGAAGTCAAGCTCACATACATTCCTACTAAAGAATAGTGAGCTGACACATGCACAAAGCCTATTAGAAAGGATCAGTTCAATACACTAAGATAGCTGATCAGAACGTCCAATCCAATTTGAAGAGATACATTCCACTCTGACCTATTTCGAAGCTAACCAAACTAGGGCACACTCTGAGCTTCTGCGAATTAGGTTAAGTATTTCTTTTGCCGCTTGAATTATGGACACGTCTTTAATTATCACCAGTTATCTTTTAAATTTAAAATTGATAGAAACAATAGCAAGTTATAAAATGATCCATATTCAGAAATAGTTATCCCATGTTTCTCGCGTTCATTAATCTTATGGTATACGTTATATAATCTAACCGTTGAGGTCATGGATTGTGAGTTGTACACGTAGCTTTGCAGTTTTAAGCGAAGAGACTTTGGCTATTTAAGGAAAAATACAGAAAGAGGAAAGGTTACTTAACCAAAATTCCTTTCTCTGCAATTTTCCTCCTAAATCCCTAAAATCTCTACTTTACTCAAAGCAAATATAGTGACGAGTACTTCACGAAGGAAATCTGATCTCTTTGTGATGAATAAGAAGGATACTCACTGGTTAACCACAAGAGATCATATTGCTCAGATGGCTATTAGTATGGACAAAATTGAAGAACTTAGAATTCCCGTCAAAACCAAGTATATTCGGACGAAATGGTGCTTTATAGAAAAGATGGAAGTGGAGAAGCCAATAACTATATATATGCTCAGTTTTACGAGTGATGAGCGATTTGGCAAGTGGACACTCCAGCACCACTTAAGGGGATTTTTCAAACTGCCTAGTGGCTGCTATGAAGAAATGGTTGAGAGATTCTACCACAGAATTCACATGGTGGAAGGCCAGAAGGATCTTTTCATGACCACTATGATGGGGAGGAAGGTTTATGTTACTCACAAGCTAATAGCAAGAGTATTGGGAATGCGATAGAGAGGACTCAGACTGCGAGTTGTTAATGATAAGGACCACATTGATACCCCTATTGACTATAAAGTTCTAGAAGATTATAAGGCAGGTGAACTCATTGCCTCTATGTTCACCAAGGAAGGGAAGCAAGCCCATGAACTTGCTACTAAAGTTCTATTGTTAAAGACAGGCTCTATAGGGAGCTGTTCAAAGTTTGAGAGAGTATTTATCTATGCGCTGACCCATGGCATGAACATAAATTGGCCCATGGCCATTCTACACAGATTTCTTAAGGTCTTCAACCACATGGTGTATGGTCAGTTGGTGATCGAGATTCACAGAGCGTATGAGATCGATATAGAAGGATGGGCTGCCAAGAGCAACATTCAGATGAAAGTGATAGAGTCCAGAGTCTTGATCAATGCACATTTTTATGGACTAAGAGCCAATGAGAGGCCTTCCAAGCTGACACCAGGAGAAGTAAGGGTGAAAGATCCTAAGGCTATAATGGAGATGAAGCCTATTCAGCCGCATAAGGAGGACTTGACTCTAGATGCCTTTATGGCGAGTGAGATGGAAAGAATTACCAAGCTTAGAGCAGAGAGAGGAGAAGATATACTGGAGAAGAATGTTGTGAAGAAGGAGGTCAGAAAGGACTCCAAGAAGGAAGCTAATAAAGGGAATTCATCAAGCTCAGTTCTAGCTATTGTTCCCAAGAAAACTAGATCATCAAAGGGAACTAAAGAAGATAAGCATAGAGAACTGACTCCAAAGGAGATAGAGGAGGAAAAGCAGGCTGAGGAAGAGCTAAGAGAAGAGATTCCCCTAAAGAGGAGAAGAAGAGGAAAGTTGAAGATGCTTGGCTGGATGAGGTGACTACAAAGGGAAAGGAAGCTACATTAGTTCCTATTCCCCATGTAGGTCAGCCTAAGTAGAAGTTGATGGTGAAGAAAGGGACAGGAGTTGTCTAGGATATTGAAGAAGCCGAGAGAGTAAAGGATGCTAAGGAAGAGAGAATAAGGAAGAAGCAAGAGAAAATTGAAGCTACTATTAGAAGGAAGGCTGAGGAAGCAGCAGTTAGAGCTAAGGCTGGCACTGAATAGATTTTGCAAAATGTTATAGCTAGCTTGGCTAAGAGAGAAGTACCAGAAGTTGTAGAGGAAATGATAGGAGCTCTTGAGGGAATTGAAAATCAAGAAGAGCAAGAAGGAGAGGAAGATGATGTTGTAGAGGTAGAAGCTGTGAAATTTGATGTGCTAAACTCTGACTAGCAGTTCACTCTAACTGCTGATGATGCTGAAGAAGCTAGAGAGGAGAGGAGAAGGAGTTTGTGTAAAAAGATTAAGGTTGTGATAGATGAAGATGAGGGAGATTTAGAAGATAAGGAGGAAGAGGATGATGTAGTTGAGCACGGAGCTCAGCTAATTGAGGACTCTTAAACTCAGGTCAACGAGTCCGCTGTTGAAGGTGCTGTGGAAGAGAAGGAGGAAACTGAAGAATCTTTTATTTTCCCAAACACATCTACCGAAACGCCACTCTTACCTACACCAATTTCTGCCTTACCCTTACCAGAAAGCCAAACACCATCCATATCCAAAACAAACCAAAATAACCAAGCCTGTGACCAAACACTTAACCCAGACTCTGCCAAACAGCCATCATTCCATACCTTTCACCAATCGGATCTCCTGTGCATGAACAGATATACCTGGAAGGACCTCTACTAGTTAGAGGACCTCTAATTATCGAGGAGATTCCTGAATAACCACAACAACCTCAACAACTACAACCACAACCCTAATTCAACCCTCAAGCTGAACTTTTAGGAGATATAAGAAGAATAGGGAGAGCAAGGTTTCCAGGATTGAGGACAGATGCTGAAATTGATGCTGAGATAGCAAACTCACTATTGTCTGAGGAAGTCCTAAGGAGGATTGCAAAGGCTGTGGAGCCAATGCAAGGATTTATGGAAGCTACTGAGGAAATAAAAGCCCACTTTAGATCTATACCTGCTTAGTTCTCACTGGTAAAGGCAATTGTGTCCCATGTGTTGCGTCTATTATCTATTGCATGTAAGCATGCTAGTGGATTTAAGATGGAAGTTGTAGAACTCAAAACTAAAATGGAAAAGATCTATGAGAGTAACTGCAAGGTGCTTAATGATGAGAGGGATTTCGAGAATTTTATGATGGATAAATTCAACCCTCTGTTGGAAGCGATGCTGAAAGCACTTGATGGATATAGCATACTTAGCAAATAAAATAAAGACAGCACAGCTCTTTTGAATGTTGTAGTTGATGGCCTTAATGCTCTGATCACAGTGGTTACCAAGCATCATGGGTTACACACTGAGTTAAGGACTGTGAAGGAGGAGATGCTGAAAGGAGTGAAAGACTCAGAGGGAGCTGTGCTTAAGGCCTTAAAGAGGCTAAATATTTCAAATGCTCTGAACAGTGATATAGTTATGGCGTATGCTGAACTGGAGCCTATTCTTCACCAAAAGATTGGCCATATCAGAGACTAAATCAAGCAAGTTCAAGTAAATGTCACTAACGATGGGAAGCAATTAATAAAATCCATGATGAAGTCACTACTCATATCAGGAGAACTCCCATACTAGAGCGGATACTTAGAGAAAATAATCAAGCCAAGGCTCTAGCAAGTCTCACCCAGATATCCAAAGAAGGACTAAGTGCTCAATATCAAGTCAATCTCTCTCAATCCCTCGCCTTGGTAGGCTTATTCGCCTTTCTCAGAGAATAAGATGCGATTTCACAGGAAATATATGAGCTACTTGTGCAACATTTTTCATCAAATGTTTATGGTCAGCTTGATACTTTGAGAAGTCTCTAAGCTCGTTTGATCTTCGAGCCCAAGCCATTTTGGATTAATAGCAATGTGGGAGAAGGATCCCGAGAAGCGTGAGGAGGAAAAAGAAAGACAACAGAGGATTTCTAAATTTTCCTATAATCTGTCCAAGGATCTAGAGTGCATACAAAGAGAATGTCATGAGACAAGGAAGAGGAAAGGCAAGTAGATTGCGCTGCCCAAAGAAAAGAAGTCCAGATGGGATCAACAAGTGTATGAAGAAAGGAGAGCAAACTTGGGAGCCCCGCCTATGCCTATAGAATAGAATAGCATTTGTACTCAAGTTAGATTAACTCATTGTTATCTGTACTCAATGTAAAACTTAGTATAGATTAACTCATTGTTATCTGTACTCAAGTTATTCGTTAGAGCTCAATGTAAAACTTAGTATAGATTAACTCATTGTTATCTGTACTCAAGTTATTATTGAATGAAAGATTACATTTTATGTTCTAAGTTAAGATCTTCTTAACTTCATATGTTTTTTGATGTATACATATATGTTGACCTTTCGTAGAAATATATAAGAAGTGTTGAGGAATACTGAACTCAAAAGACTCAAGAATTATGGGGGAGTTAGCATTCACTCTAAGCTAATTGAAGATGCTGAACAAAGACATATCAAGCATAAGTATAAGGTAACTTTAATCTAAATATCTTATTGATTTAATTCTCGCTTAGTTAATTGTCATTGATCAAAATGGGGAAGATTGTTGAACCAAGCATGAGTTTAGACTGACTCAGTGGATGACTTGACAAGACTCAGAATTATGAAGAAAATGACAAAGTCTTCCAGAACAATATGCAAAAAGTCATTTGCCAATTTGGGCAACTTTGCAGATCTACCAACCTTGTATCGCGCACTCTACAACATGTTAAAATACTAGAGGGAATAGGATAAAGACACGTGGCAAGTCAGCGCGAGTTCTCTCTAACAGAAGACTGGCATCAAACGATAAAGGATTCAAATTGAAGCTCGAATCTCAATCTAACGGATTGATTCTCTATCTCACAATGGTGCAATTCTATCTCTTAACGGATTGATTTGAAGAAGCAAAGGGTAGATAAATGAGCTGTCAGTTTCAGAAGATGCCATGATAAGTTGAACGGCTACTTTCTCAATCCAACTATAAAAAGGAGTAAGAAGGCAAGCATTAGAACTTGGTGATTACACCTAAATTTCCTAGAAGCAAAAACTCTATTAATTTACAAGCTGTAAAGGAGTTCAAGCAAGAAAGCACAACTCAGCGAGATTCTGCTTTAGAATAAGAGAGAATAGTATAGATAATTCAATTATAATATTAGATCATTTGTAAGTGGATCGACGTATTTATAAGTTGAATCCAACTCTTGTTTAGACTCATAGTGAGTTGCTGATAGAAGAGGGTATTCTAGTCAACGAGTGAGCGATTGTAGTTTAGAGGGTACTTACTGTAATTAGGGAATTTGTGAAAGGCTTCTCCTCCTAGGGTAAAGGAGTTGAGATTAGTGGATTAAATCCGAGGCACTCTCTCGGGACTGGATGTAAGCATAGAATGCTGAACCAATATAAAAATCTTAGTGTTCTTTACTTCATCGCTTTTTCCATGTTTTCACTCAGCGAGTTGACCTCACTCAGCGGAGCAAGCTATTGTAAAAAAATAGTTTCATTAGTTCTTGAGTGAGTCATTAACCCCCCTCTGACTCAGTAAGTGTACGTATAGGGACCAACAGTTAGCTTAATTTTATTGTTCTTGAGAAAAAATTTACTAAAATTACTAGTGTAGTGCCCGTGTGATGCATGTTAGATATGACGTATGCCCTTAAGGCAATTAGGGCGATATATCTTAATTATGTAATAGTACAAATAATTTATTTAATCAATAAAGGCATTTGTTCTTTTGTTTATATCAATATACATATATATTATAGCTGGTTAAAATATATTCATTGATGTATGTATACAAAAGTCCTTGACATATCATAGCATGAAGTCAGAGATATTATAGTTGGACTATATTTGGTGGAACCTACTTTATGTGCAATTATGATTATGTCTAAACTGTCCCTAGTCACAGTGTCATCAAGAAAGGATATTGATGAAACGGAAAGACTAGCATGTGGTCAACTTTCTTGGAAAGGGTCCAAGCAGTTAATCTCCTAAAGACTGAAGGTGGTGCCTTAAGCTTGACACATGGATATATCTGGGAGATATATTGGAGACCGCAGCAAGATAAACACTTGGTATAAATATCAATGTGTTAGTGTTTATCTTCATGCAATAAGCTTTGCGAATGTCCTCATACTTGAGATGCTAGTTGCCTTGTATGGTACTATTGCTATACTTTGGGACATTGCTATGCACTCATTAATTTAGGGTGCTACGGGTGATTAGGGGTATAGTGATGACAACACATTGGTAGGCTGAGTAGTCGGAAAGAATCCATCGCTCCGGATATATTAAGGAGTTGTACCTGGCCACTTGTTGAAGTGATGATTGCCATAAACCTCTGATCAGAGTATGTGTTTGATAGAAATGGTTTCTAGTCAAACACACTATGGTAAAAGGCAATATACTTCGGTAATAAGTAAATAACTAGGATAGCTTGGAGCAACCTTGCTCTTAGTGGGTTAACACTTTAACCGAACCCAATAAACCAGATGGTACTAATATTAAAGAATGGAAGGAATTTATCGCACTGGATAACTATTGCATTAACCGGGATTAAGTCATAAGCATAAATGACGTTCCGAGTAATGGGGGATGGTAGACCCTTGCTAGAGGCGTACTACAGTCGTTTAAGGTAATCAAGTTCTATTCACGGTCTAGAACATCGAGCCAATGGTTCCATTAGAACAAGGGTTGGTTAAGCCTTAACAGCTCAATACTTCGGGATCCTATAAGGTCACACACATTGGACCTTCATCGGACTAAGTAAAGAACTAATAGATTTATTCTATTACAAAATATAACATAAATAATAATTGGATTATTATTTGATTGGTTAAAATTGATTAGATCAATTTTGGATAGACCAAGGAATTTATTTTGAGCGGTAACTAATTAATTAGAGTCATAAATAAATTATAATTGATTAGATCAATTTTGGTTGGACCAAGAAATTTATTTTGAATGATGACTAATTTATTAGGGTCAGAAAATAAATAATTGAAAAGGGATTAAAAAGGGGAATTTTGCATTGGCGAGTTTAATTGGACCGAGAGTATAAAAATATTTTGTACAGACTCGAGTGCGCGGGAGTATACCGAAATGTGTGCAAGCAATGTTGGGCATTGCTCGTGGTAGCCCATAAAAATGGGCTGCACATGCGCAGCCCAAAAGCAAGGCAAAGCCCACAAAGGCTTTGCCTTGCCATATGCACAGCATGTGCACGCTGTGCATATGGGATGGGAGTAATTACTCCCATCCCACATCGCTTAGAAGGGGGAGCAAAATGCTCCCCCAAGCCTATATATAGGCTTTACGCTTTCCTTTCAAATCGTACCAAGCTCAAAGCATAAATCCTAAGCGAGATAATTAATCTCTCGGGTACTTGAGCAAGTTATTTTTGTGGAGCCTGAATTTATTCGGGCACCGCTAGTTTATATTTTGGGTGAGGCTTCTAGAGTGGTCTAGCAACTACTCGATGCTTCTTAGTTTTTCCTCCTGGGGAGGTTTTGGTTGGTGGGGTTCGTGTGGATACTGATAGAGGCTATACTACGACTGGAGGCTTGTGCAAGAAGGTCCTGCAAAAGCACGCTTCAACTGGTAAGTTCTTTTTCTTTCTCTTTTAATTATTAAGTCTTTTTCTTTAAGTGTTTTTAGACTTAATAATTATGCTTAGGTTATTTTTGCATGCTTAGTTTATTTTATGCTTAGGTTATAACTTAGAGTTATAACATGCTTAGTATAAAATAAATATGCTAGGATATAATTTGGAATTATGGTATGCCTAGTCCTTTAGCATGCTAACCTAGGTAGAGAATTATTTAGTTAAGGCTTTATTTAATTTATATACAACTAATAGGAGTTCCTGGGACAGGCACAAAATTTTGAATTTCCGTCATGCCTCTTATGCATGTTCAATTTGACTGTCAGTTCCCAACAATGCACTAGTAGGTCATTTGTAATAAGTATATCAATGATAAGTTTATTTTGTAATATATTACAAAATAAACTTATCATTGATATACTTATTACAAATGACCTATCCGTGCATTGTGCGCGCACACACACACACGCATATAATAAAAATAGAAAATATTAAAGCTATCAAATATGTTATATCGTGTATCAAATTATGTCATTTATTTTGCAACTTCATCTATTACTTGTCCATCATTATCATAGACCAGAATTTTAAACCTCTCTTTTTGTCACTCGCGATAGAGCTACATAAAGTTGTCCATGTGTGAACACGGATCGTCTAAGAAATAATCCCACATGAGAAAGCGATTGTCCTTGAATTTTATTGATAGTCATGGCAAATGACAATGCAAGTGGGTATTGCTTTCTATGAAATTTGAAAGGTAGTCGTGCATCAGATGGTGTTAATGTCATTCTGGGGATGAACACTTTTTCTCCAGCCTTATTTCATGTTAGAATCTTTGCTTCAATGACCTGATCTCCTAGTCTCGTGACAATCATTCTCGTGCCATTACACAATCCTAATGATCTATATCCCTAAGTAGTATCATTAGCGCACCCTCCTTCAAAGTGATTGAGTGGTTCAGAATGCCTAAAGATTTGATGCACGGATAGGTCATTTGTAATCAGTATATCAATGACAAATTTATTTTATAATATATATATATAATAAAAATAAAAATATAACATAGAAAATATTAAAGCTAAAAAAATATATTATATTGTGTATCAAATTAAATTGCAGAAAATCTCTTTATATATAATATCCCAGTAGTATGTATTTCTAAATTATAAAATATAAAGTCAATCACTATTATTTAAAATACACTCACACAAAGATAAAACCATAGAGTCGTTTCCTATATCGCTGAAATTTGATAATGTTCTTGCTCGTTTTTTCCGTCGAATCTCCATTTATTCCTAAAAATATTAATGTAGTTAATCAAAAATAACTTTTTATAATTAAAGTGTCATAAAAAAACTATATTTATAACATCCAAATTCATCAAAAATATTATTTTTTTAATGATGCTAAAAATAATTTATCCTAATTGTAGTAGAGACAAAAATAGTGCAATTATTTTAGCCAAATATTTTTTTTAAAAAAAGAAATATAATTATTTGCATGCAAAATTTTAATTTTATGAATTTCAAAAGAAGTTGAAGTAATCATACATACAAATTTAATACACGAAAAAATATAAGGGTCAATTAATTCCACTAATTAGCTACTTAGCTTCTTAATTTCATTTTACTTGTTTCCTTTATTGATTCCAAACTGCCAATTAATTCCATAAATTAGCTACTTAGGTTCTTAATTTCATTTATTGTTCAATGTTCATTATTTAATATTGATAAGTGGTATTTGTACCGTATAAACGTTAGTTGATCAGCCCTAATATCACTATAATTGTGGTGGATTTGTATAATTTATTGTTGTTTTTGATGAAATTTCAGATCACTACTAGATGCGGCAATGGTCACTGCCAAGGAGCTGGAGACGGAGCAGAGTGAGCAAAAAGCTGAGCAGAGTGAGCAGAAAGCTGGATCACTTGAAGACAAAGACACTCAAACCTAGCAAGTGGAGGGAAAATGACTGAAATATCACCCTTCTAGAAGGTCTTTTGCTTGAGTCAGTAGTAGTGCAAGTGGGTGGCGGTGGAAGGAATCTTTTGGCTGTGGAGCAATGACACACACAACACCTAGCACCTCCCAAAGTTGAAGTTTAATTATTTACTGAACTCTTATCTTCTAGAAGCTTTGTTTTGATTGGCTGAATTGCATTTTGGGATTACTTTTGGTTTACAAGTTGGCTATCTAGATCTTTCCAACTTGCACTATATAATTGGTTGGATTTTACTTTTTGGACATCTATCTTCGGAAGGGAGCCCTTCCATTGGCTACTTTTCTCTGTAAAAATACTACTTATATTATATATCATTATGTTTATCTTCTGGAGAATTCCTTTGGTTTTTCTTTCCATATTTATGAGTAACTAAGTCCTTAGCAAGCGTAATCAGTAAAGCTAGCAGATTTCATGGTATGATCATTCCATCTCCTTTATTTTAGCATTATTTATTATGGATTGCTTTGTGTTGAGATTGATTCTTATAAGTAAGGCCTGGTTTATATTAAAGTGTAATAAGAGGAACTGAAAGGTGAATTTTACATTAAAACTAAGTAAGGTTTATCTTATATTGAGTGTTATAAGAGGAATTGAAAGGTGAATTGTAACACTGACTAAAACACAAAACATATGTCTAAGAGGAACTGAAAGGTGAATTAGATATGCTAGGACATTTCTTTAAAAAGAATGCTTACATGATTCATAATGCTTAGGGTTTTACTTGCACAAAGAAATCACACAAGTAGGCTTTAGAGAACTAGACAAAGGAAAACTACGGCTAGTACATAAGACATGCAAGAAACCTAAATCCTTATGTGCGAATATGTTAAAATAAAGGAGTGGTGATCATTCATGTAACTGTATGCTTACTGGTTTTGCTTGCCTCGTTATATAATTGTTGGTAGTAATCATTCGTAGTGATCATTTTCGCTTTTCCGCTTTTATTTTACCATTTAGCTTTTCTATTAAAATCAACTCATTTAACTTTGAACTTAGACTCGTTGATTTACATTTTAATTTAAAGTATTTCCCTTGATCTCTGTGGAATACGACCTTGTATTTGTCGCTTACTACTATCACGACCTAGTGCACTTGCTATGTAACAACTCGAAATTTTTAAATTCAATATATAATAAGTTATGATGGAATAAATTATAAAGATATTTATAATTAGCATGAATAATACAAATAATGAGTCGAAATATGGTAAAAGAGAGTGTACTTGTTGAGAAAATATTATATTCATGAAATAGTGAGTTTAAGTTTAAATGCGGTGTTAAGGCGAAGGAATTCAAATTTGACCAATGGTCAACCTTTTTCTCGAACTTTTAAAAAAGTTAGGCCCGATTTTTATTAGGTTAACTAATGTAGTTGTATAATTATAGAAGTTATCATAAGAATTATAACAGTTAATATATATTTATATTTCTTTATAGAGTTAAAATGTGATAAGAGAGTAAATTAGATTTGAAAGATGTGATATGATAATTTTATTATTCTCTAGGGGTAGGACTGAAATTTTTATCTAAAACTCCACAAAACACATGATACTTCCAGAGGTTCTTATTTTACTGATTTAGTTCTTCAACCCTGTGCATCACTATCATCTTTATCTTTCTTTCAAAAACCGATAATCCTTAGGAAAACTATCTCTTTGAATCAAATGCCAAGAGAAACCAATATATGAGTTTATTAGCTCGTCAATTTCAGTGGATCAAGGCTAGAAGAAGAGGATTTCAGTTTCTAGGGTTCGGATGAATAGTAACCCGAATTTGAGGTAAGTGATTTGTAGTGAAATTAGAGCTTAATTAGTAGAATTCATGGTAGATTAAGCATATTTATGGTATTAGGAAGTTTATTTATACAATATCTTGATAGAATTATATATGGCTATTGTAGAGGAAGCTAGTGCAAGCAAATCAAAAGCAAAAGAGGTAGAAGAGAACTAGAACGAGTTTAGAAAAAGGTCTATGTCTCTAATTTCGATTTCTCGGTTTTTCTAAAAATTTCCAGACTTGTATCCCTGTTTTGTTTTGATGTTTTCTCTTGGTATATATATCCGATTTGAATCATTCTTGATTCTTTTGATATCTACAAAAACTAAGGAATATATTTTTAGAAGAAACCTTAGTGATTTTTGTTCGTTTTCGATGTGAAATTATCGTTTGAAGTTGAGCCATGAAATCTGTTTTTGGAAAATCTCGGCTTTGTACACTGATTAGTATTTTGATCATAACTTTGGTTATACAATTTGGATTTATGTGATTCTAGTGGATTTAGAAAGCTGAGACATTTGGCTAATTATGTTTAGAAGAAACTTCTTTGATTTGATGATGTCTTAATAGTGAAAAATGCAGGGGAAGTCAGGTCACGAAATCTGGAAATTTCTGAAAAAATATGAATGTTGGTTTTATTGTGTTTTAATTGAAGTTTGATGCTTTAAAATTTAGAATTTGAATTTCTTAATTATTGATGTTATGTTGAATTATGTTTGATGGTTTATACTGGAATTTTTAAGATGTTACTTTGGTTTTCTGCCCTTAGTAAACAAGTAGAAAAGGAATCCGGGTAGATTGGCGCCAATAAAGGGGGGTACAGTACTGTACAAACAATTGAAGCTTTGGCTTCGGGCTTCGGCTGGTATTATGTGATATGATATAGGAGCTTTGGCTTCAGGCTTCGGCCAGTATTTTGATAAAAAATATATTGGTATTGAAGCTTTGGCTTCGGGCTTGACCGATATATTGATATTGAAGCTTCGGCTTCGGGCTTTGTGCCCACATTAGGAGCTTTGTTTTCGGGCTTAGTGCCGCCCCCGCATCCAATATTGTTATCGCTGCTTAGTTTACTTTGGGTAGATGAAGAATAATGTGATATTGTTTAAGTAAATTGAATGACGGATTTATTTGTTAAAATGTGTGTATTTGAATTTCGTATATTTGGTTTTAAAATATGTTTTTATGATATATTTTTTTAGTACAAGTAAATATATTTTGTGTTATAAATCTTTATGAAATTGAAATTACTGTACACCACTAAGCAAATTGATTAGCGTGTAGTTATTTTTCTACACGTAGGTTTTTGGAGCTCTGTAGATAGCTTGGACGGAAGTGGAGGCGTTGCATAAAGAAATGCAAGTTCAGAGAGCATTTTGAGGTGGTTGAAGCATTGAGATATTTTTGTGGATTAGTATATAATGGCATGTACATAATAATATAGGAAAAGTGAAATGTATTACAAAAATTTTGAGTATATACTTTGGAGTTTGTAGATATTATATTGAATTTATAGAGATATTTATTGGGTGATTATAGTTAATGTGGCACTCCCCATAAAGGGGGTGTTACATGCTAGATCACTGTCATTTAGTAGACAACAAGTTTTTAGCGCCGTTTCCGGGGAGCAATGTGTGAAGTATTTAAATTTTCTTTGTAAATTAGTGCGTTTAATCTGTTTGTTACCATTTATGAAGGAATTTTTGTATTATCAACAACCATTGTTGTATGCGTAGAGCTGGTAGCCCCCTAATCCCATTAGATCTAGAAATAGAGAGGACTTGTCGTAGATTAAGTGGAGAAGCTAGAAGAAGGCATACACAACAAAGGATTGCTGATGCAACTAATCCCCCAATTGGTAATGGACCCCCAGAAGGAGAAGGCGAGGTTAACTTGCCCCCACCAAGGCAAACACTCAATGAGTACAGTAGACCATTAACTGAGGGACACTCTTCTTTCATAGTGGTACCCAATGAAGGGAATAACCTCTTTAAGATCAAAGACTTTATGATCCAAATGCTCCAGGCGGCTTTTCAATTTAGAGGCTTGCCCAGAGAAGATCCAAATTCTCACATCCAAGAATTTATGACTATGTGTGATACCTTTCGCACAAACCGAGTGATCTCGGATGATGTGATTAGACGTAAGCTTTTCCCTTTCTCTTTGAGGGATAAGGCTAAAAATTGGCTAAAAAACCTTCAGCCCAGATTCATAAGAACATAGGATCAATTGGCACAAGCATTTCTTACTAAGTACTCCCACTAAGGCAAGCAATCAAACTTAGAAATGAGGTGACTCATTTCTCGCAGCAACCATATGAATCTTTATCCAAGGCATGGGAAAGATACAAGGAGCTACTCAGAAGAGTGTTAAATCATCAAATCCCTCTATAGATGCAAATGCAAAATTTCTACAATGGATTACATGGTCAACGCAAGATCTAAATTGAATCCGCAGCAAATGATGATCCAGAAGAGCTTGCCCTTGAAGAGCTTTATGAGCTCATTGAAAGGTTGGTTAACACCAGCTATAAATGGCACTCAAATTGATTTGAAAGAAGTAAGAGTAAGGAGTCAAAATCTATTACAAAGCTCTCTGAGAAGATGGACCTGATCTTGAAACACATACAATCCTGGCTGGCGCAGTCATCCCAACTTTTCATGGAGTAACCAAAACAAGCAAATCCTTACCAGCAAACATAAAACAATTCCCCACAGCATCAATTAAGCCAAGCAGCACATCAACCAAACCCATCTCAGCAGTAAAAAAATCTGAGATTGAGGAGATGAAAGACATGATGATGCAATTCATGAAGCAAATACAGGCTTCTATGAAAAACTTAGAAATACAATTCCACCCACTTACCACTATTATCACTCTAAAAAATAAAGGAGTAATGCCAATAAATATAGAATCTAATCCAAGAGAGGAGTGCAAAGATGTCACCTTGAGAAGTGGTAAGAGTCGTGAAGTTACTAACCCTATGGTTGTTGTCAATATTAGTCCTAGTTAGGGTCTATGTAAGGTCAGAGGGGGGTGAATGACCCTTTTTCGTGGAATTAAAAGACTTTGATAAGTCTAAGTGTAGTGTGTTTGATTATGATCCGGAGGATGGATCCAGATAATACAAATATGACAATATAAGGCAATAAGTAAAGGAAAGAAAATCAAACACAGTAATTTTATACTGGTTCAGCCCCACCTACGTCCAGTCCCTTGGAGTATCCTTCCTCCGAGCTTATCCACTAGTGGATTCCTTTTCAACTAGAAGGAATCAACCCTTACAGGCTATCTCCGGATGGTAACCCCTTCCAAATGTAGGATATACTACTAGAAGCACCAACTCCTAGCTGAGTCCTCTTGTCTTTAACAGGATATACCACTTAGAATTCTACCCCGAATCTAAGTTGAGTCCTACAGGGAGATCCCACTCAAAGCACCTACTTTAAGTTGTATCCTAATCTCAAAACTCACCCAAGTTAGAGATTCTAACACTCTTGTTTTCACAAAGGTTTTAGTTTTGGATTTCCTTAAGTTTATAGCACACTTAGGAATCCTTACAACAGATTTGGAATTGTTTTATTCTTGGAGGGATGCGATTACTGATTGCTTGAGCAGATATCCTTGTTAATGCTTTTTACAAATCAACCAACCCACCTTCTCATTTAGAGAAGCTTCCCTTTTATAGGCTTCTATCATAAATGTAGTTATTGTGGGTTGTTGAGCTTGCATTAAATCTTCACCCTTAATCAGGCTGTATGTGGCGCATCTGGAGCCATTGACAATCTGTTAGACTCAATTTTGACCTATTTGAATCCTAGGGATTGAGGCTGAAAAGATGTCAGTGATCGTTTTCCTTAGCTTTTTATGATGCACCAACTTTTATAGCATTAGATTTTTAGCCATGCACCTCCTTATTGGTCTAGGTGAAAAAGTTTGTTAGCTTTTTCAGTCCGGTGTCAATTCTGTTGCCCTTTTTTCTAAAAAATGTAAGCTGTCACTTTTGTCTTATTCATGGAGAAATGATCTTTGAATTTGTAAACCAAAAGGTAAAGGGAAAAGTTATCTTTAAAACTTTTCCCATTGTCTTGATATCTGAATCTTCCAGATGCTCCCAGACTCACAATCTCTGGATCTTCCTTCTTCTGGAGTTATAGCAATCAGTTCTTCTGGATGTTGTTCTTGAGGGATTAAAAGCTTGTTTCCTTTCCAAGCTTTATCCTAATGATTCCCGTATGCTTAGGTACTTGATGTCTTCAATGGATGGCCTTGTTGCTTGATTTTGTCTGAATGTTCCCATTTAGATTTAGGAGATACAGCTTTTGTTTCTTTCAAACTTGATCCAGATAGTTTAGTTTAATTTATGATCCGGATCATTATTTCCCAACAATCTCCCCCATTTGATGGAAACAAAAACTAAGCATAAGGGAATGGAGTATATATATGAGCTAAGCATGATTCTTAATACTTAGTCATTTACAAAGTTTACTCCCCCATAATTCTAGCATCCTAACTCCCCCAATATTTTTCAATTCTAGCTTCTAACATTTTTATAGTATAATTACATATTGTACTTTAGAAGAAATTTTTGAGAATTAGATTGTTTCACTATATATACTTCTGTTGTTAACAATAATTAACATCAATGAAGTTCCAGATTACAAATTACAGAAATATATAATAGTGAATCTAGCTATTACAAAAAAATTTACAAGTTATAGCTACTCTGATTCCCTTCGGATGGTCCTCCTTCCTTTTCCTTTCCTTTGCTTGTTCCTTCCCCATTTAGACTTATCTCCCCCTTTTTGTTTCCAGCTAGGGGATCAATCACCATGTAGGTTTTGTTATCCCAGGCCTCTTGCCAAGCATTGGAGTAAATGGAGTAGTCTGGATTACCTTTGCTCCTCTCTTCAAATATTTGATCAACAGCAGCAGGAGTAAGGTAGTAGGGGCGGATAGCCTTCTTCAGCTGAGTATAAGACTGTTTGATAGCTGGATGGATGTGAAGAATAAACTCTTAATCCTTCTTGTTAAAGTAAGGGAATAGAGCTTTGAGTAGAGTTATCACTCCTATCTGTCCGAAGAAGCCAGAATCTCCGATTACTTGATTAAGGTTATGGAAGATTGGAAGGAGTTGGCTTTCCGAAATAGAAGGTTTGGAAGAGGATCCAAAAAATGGAGAGGTTATTGATTCCGGTTTGGAGTAGGGTTATTTCTTCACTTATCCCTTTCCGGCTATTATGAATTGATTCCATTTGAAGGGATATTTCTTTTATGATGGACACCTTCCAGTCATTTATAATTTATTCTATGCCACCAAACGGCTTCCCATCTCATCGCCTATGTCATCCAATATTTTATTCTGGATTTTGGGAATTATTTTCTCAATGAAGTGTACCAGCATCTCTTGCATGACTTGCTGGTCTATTCCCAGATCAGTGATGGTAGGCTTGAGGTCCTTTTCATCCATGAATTTTAACAAGTTTTCAAACTTGTTATCTATATACTCCATGACGTCTGTTTAAAGCTCGGAGGAGGAGGAGGTTATTTTATCCAAAACTGATCCACAATTATTTGATGCCAAGGTGCTGGCTTGATTTGCAGCCCAGTTGGTTATAGATATGGTTTCTTTGAGCTCATTAAGAATGGGATTAACTTAAGATAATGAAGCTTCAGCAAGAGCTCCAGGAGTAGGAAAGTCTATAGCTTTTTCTCCAATTGATTTCAGGCTTTCCTTTATCTCCCCAAATTCTTTTTGGATAGTTAGTGGCTGGAACTCTTCAACAAGTACTTTTTCAATAGCCCGTAAATGTGTGCAGATACTTTGAAGGCTCTACTTGACATTTCCTTCCTCACTTTCCTCTAGAGTTTCTTCCTGGAGTAGTTTAAGCGCTGCTGTAACTTTTGCTTACATGGTATTTACAGTAGGAATTTTAACCGGACTAGTAATTAGAGAGGGTTTATCTCCGGATGAGCTGGATGTGTCATCTTTGGAACTAGAGCTTCTTACAGAGGGTTCATTATCTTCTTGCTCATTACTTTATTTAGAGCTTGAGCTCTCTTATTCTTCTCTTCTATCCTCCGACCATTCCCCCGGACTGGCCTCGCCCTTAGGATCCGCTTTAGAAGCATTCCCCATAGATCCCATACCTTATCCCTCCTCCAAAATAATATTATCTGGGTTGGGCTCATCTTCCTTAGATACACTTAGAACATGTGTATCCAAGTTGTCCCTTGGCTCAACTATTGTTTCATCACCAACAGTAATGTCAGTATTAACATCAATATGTACTAAGATAGGGATTACTTCAGTAGATGGCAATTGGTTCTGACTAGCTGCTTCTTCATTCCTTTCTTCCACCTCTACCCATGGATGACAGGACGTGTCTTCTATCACCCCTACAAGTGCCCTTGTAGGACTTTTAATACTAGCCTCAGGCATGTTAGAAATGTCCTCAACACCCTTTACTGTTGCCTTTATAGGACTTATTTCTACTGGGATCTCAGCTTTTGGATTCAGCAGGTTCTCCGAAAGTGGTTCTATAATGGTTTGGAAATTAAAGGAATCGGATTTTGGTATCTTTGATAGTTGAGCTATGGCATTGGAGTCTATGAGGATGGGTGTAGCAGAAGATCCTCCAGGTCCCTTAATGATCAGATTATTTTATCTGTAATTATCTGCCACTGAAGCCATCATCTCTTTATATTGAGCATCATCCAAAAGGATATCCTCATTTGACCCAGGCACGTTCTTCCCTTTAGAAGTTTTAGCCTTAGCCAACTCTGCTTCCATCATCCACTGCCTCCCTATTTCATTTATCACAATTCCAGTAGCTTTCTTCTTTTTCTCTTGGATAGCTACTGCCTCATCAAGTTTTGGGGCTTCATCCCTTATTTCCTCATCTTGTAATTCTTTGGGGGTATTATCAGCTTGACCCCTCTTAGCTGCTCTTTTAATTAGCTTCCCCCTGGGCTTGAGCTTCTTAAGACTTTGGTGCAATAGCTGGGTCAAAGTTACTGTCTTCACCATCATAAGCTGGAACTAGAGCCAATTGTTTAACGGCTTTTGGTTTAACAATTCGGGCCTTCTTAGGTGCCGGAGCATTTTCTTCCGGATTGGCTGTCTTTTTGACTTTACTCTTCTTCTCGTCTCTCTATCTTAGGGCCTTAGCTTCATCCCACTTCTCATTAAATTTCAGATTCAGGAAGTTCTTCTGCAAGATTGCTTTCCTAGTAATGCCTTGGAATCAGGTGAGATCTACCTCACATGCTTGGAGGATCCGGGTGATAAGAGCCCTGTGGGAGTTCCTATGTTGTTTGAGATAGTGAATTATAAGCACTAGCATATTGACTTCCCTACTTTCTGCCCAGTGTTATAACTCACAGTGCTGAAAGGTAGACACTGTGGTTAATGATCCCTTCCGGATTAGGACTAGTTTTGCCAGTACATGTTGAAGGTATCTTGGTGCTTGGGGCCAGTATGTTGATAATTTATCTCCAAAGTATCTTTTCAGAAGCCACATCTCCGGATCATATTTGACTTTGGTCTCATCCCTATCAATTCTCATCTAAACTCCACTATTCTTCATGTGGAGATATTTTTTGAAGAAATCAAGAGTTATTATGATCTTCTTTCCTTGGACCTTGGTTCGCAGCGCATCAAACTTCTTGTGGGCACGGAGATTATCATAAAATTCCTTTACCAACTCCGGATAAGTTGGGCAGTTGATCTAGAGAGGTTCGTTCAGATGTTGATCCTTGATCAATTTTGAGTTGGGGTCTATTTCAAACAGGAATTTATCGCCAAAATATTTAGTGGGGATAACAGAATCATTGTCTTTGAGTTTAAGGGTTTTAAAGTCTTCATCTTTTAGATCAAACTCTATGAAGATGTTTTGGGTTAGAAGCATTATAAGACCTTCTTCAGCCATAATTGTAGCTGTTTCAGAGAAGGAATTGAAAGAAATAGGGTTTGGGTTTTGATTTTGCAGAGTAACAGTAATGTAGTTGCTCGCATGAAGAAGGGGAAATTTGGGGGTTTATATAAATTTTTCAAAATGAGGTTATTTTGGTAATCCGGACGCCGATAATTTTGGCTGAATTGATGACATGACAATCGGAATTTTAGAAGAGAGGTAAATTCAATTTAAGCGGAGAATGGGAATGGTTTATCTTGAATAATAACTGTCGAATTTACCGCGTATGTAACACCCAATAGACGTTTGAAATTAAAAAAGTAACTGTTACCTTTAAGCACTTTTACTGTCATTTGTCCTTCTTGTCTACTAATGAGGCACTCTTCCTTCCAAAATGGATTTTTCTTCAAAGCTTCATTTCTTCCAAATTTATCTTACCACGGATCTAAATTGATTTTGGATTGTCTTCCGGATTAACTTCAAATTGGATTATACATACCAATTGATTTCCTTAACTTCCTAAATTGATCTTTACTTAATGGTTTTGTAAAGATGTCAGCTCGCTGCTCATTGGTTAGAATGTATACCAATGCAACATCCTTCTTCATCACATGATCTCGGATGAAATGATGCCTTATGTTGACATGCTTCATTCTGCTATGGAGTACTGGATTCTTTGAAACATCAATATCACTTTTGTTGTCGCACATAACATCAACACATCCGAATTGAACTCTATAATCTTTCAGCTATTGCTTGATCCCTAGAAGTTAAGCCACACAACTTCCAGATGCCATATATTCTACTTCTGTAGTAGATAAGGCAACTAAAGTTTTCTTCTTGCTGTACCATGATACTAAGCAATCTCCAAGGAAATGGTAACCTCCGGATGTACTCTTTCTCTCAAGAGTATCTCTGCCATAATCTGTATCAGTGAATCATTGGAGTGTAAAATCTCCATTACTAGGATACTATAGTCCAACTTCAGTGGTTTTTAGAAGGTATCTAAGAATCCTCTTTACTGCCTTGAGATAAGAATCCTTAGGATTGGCTCGATACCTTACACAGTAGCATACTATATAACGCATGCCAGGCCTGCTAGCTGTCAAGTATAGCAGTGAACTAATCATCCCTCTATAGAGCTTCTGATCAACATCTTCTCCTTCACAATCCTTGGATAGGATTGTATCTGATCTTATTAGAGTGGACATAGGATTGCCCTTTTCCATTTTAAACTTCTTCAAGATCTCCTTGGTATACTTTGACTGGTTAATGAAAATCCCATCCGGACTTTGCTTGATTTGTAAACCAAGGAAGAAATTGAGTTCTCCCATCATGGACATCTCAAATTCCTTCTGTATTTGAGAGCTGAATTCTTCATACATCTTCTCATCAGTGGCTCCAAATATATCATCCACATAGATTTGGACTAGAATAATATCATTTTTCTTTTTCTTGATGAAAAGTGTTGTATCTAATTTTCCTCGGATATATCCCTTGGATATGAGAAATTTAGTGAGTCTCTCATACCAAGCTCTTAGTGATTGCTTTAGTCCATAGAGGGCTTTCTTCAATTTATAGACATGATCCAGATGCTTAGAATCTTCAAATCCAGGTGGCTACTTCACATATACTTCTTCCTGGATAACCCCATTGAGAAATGCACTTTTGACATCCATTTGGAATAATATGAATCCCATGAATGATGCAAAAGCACATAGAATCCGGATTGCTTCCAGTCTTGCTACAGGATCAAAGGTTTCTTCAAAGTCAATTCCTTCTTATTGATTGTAACCTTAGGCAACCAACCTTGCTTTATTTCTCACCACTATTCCAGTTTCATCTAGCTTATTTCAGAATACCCATTTGGGGCCTATGATTAACTTTCCCTTTGGTGGTGCCACTAGATCCCATACATCATTCTTGGTGAATTGATCTAGTTCTTCCTGCATTACCATCATCCAGCTTTCATCTCCTTCAGCATCTTGGAATTTCTTTGGCTCAATGAGAGAGATAAAATTAGCATGACTTATCATCCTGTTGAGTAGTCCTCTAGTTCTGACTAGATTTTGGACATCATCCAAAATAGCTTCCACTAGATGATTTCTCTACTTCTGGATCTCCCTTTACAAACCTTCATCCTGAACTAGAATTTGCTCTACCTTAGCTTCAATTATTCCTTCTTGGCCTTTATTGAAGTCAATCTCTTGTGGATTGAGATTAACTTGTTATACTTCTGGATCAAAGGATATTCATTCATCTTCCTCTTTGTACTTCTTGATATGGAATGAATTATGAACTTTCGCTTCCCTCTTTTCTCTAGAGTTTTCAGCTTCCGGAATTGGATCTTCAGGAATGGAGCTTTTCTTTCCTGTAAGGTTAGTCTCATCAAAATCTACATTTATTAACTCTACCACATTTTGGGTTCATTTATTGAAGACTCTGTAAGCCTTACTATGTGTTGAGTAGCCAAGGAAAATTGCTTCACCAAATTTAGGATCAAATTTTCCTAGTTGCTCTCTATCATTTAGGATGTAGCATTTATATCGAAAAGCCTTAAAGTACCCAATTTTGGGTTTTATTCCCTTCCGTATTTCATATGGGGTATTTTCTATGGTCTTTCTAATGAGAGCCCTATTTAGAATGTAACATGTTGTATTTACGGCCTCACCTCAAAAATACTTTGGCAAATAATTTTCATTAAGTATTGTTCTAGCTATCTCAACTACGGTTCTGTTCTTTCTCTCAATAACTCAATTATGTTGAGGAGTGTGAGGGGCAGAAAAGTTATGTTTAATACCCTTGAAGTCACAGAAATCAGCAAAATGCTTATTTTTGAACTCCCTACCACTATCACTCCGGATGCGTGCAATGCTTATACCGTGTTCTACTTCTATCCGGATGAATGTTTTTGAGAATTGGTCAAAGGCTTCATCTTTGATTGCTAGCAACAGAACCCAAGTATATCGAGAATAATCATCCACAATGACCATGGTGTATTCTCTTTTTCCTAAACTCAATGGTTTAATTGGACCAAAGAAATCAATATGCAAGAGCTTAAGTACTCTTTTGGAAGGTATATAGGAAATGGAAGGGAAACTTTTCTTATGTTGTTTACCTAATTGACATGTAGTGCATAGATGATCCTTATCAAAAGCAACCTTAGGCAATCCCACGACCAATTCCTTTTTGGCTAGTTTGGACAGGAGGTTCATGCTGACATGTACTAACCTCCGATGCCATAGCCATGATTCTTCTTCTTTAGACACTAAGTAGATATTCTTTTTCTCATTTTTAATGTTAACAGAATAGATATTATTGACTCTAGGTGCATAAAGAATAAGTTAGTTGGACTTACTATCTTAGATTGAGCAGCCTCTGGAATCAAATGTAACTTTTCTTCCTTTGTCACAGAGTTAGGCTATTAGCAAGTTAAATTTCAGTCCATCAACCAGTGAGATATCTTTTATCTTTACTTCAGATCCAATGGTTCCATGACCAATGATTTGTCCCTTTTGATTGTCTCCAAAGCTTACTTTGCCTCCCTTCTTTCGGGTTAGTGTGATGAAGGCCTTCTCATCACCTGTCATGTGCCTTAAGCATCCACTATTAATGTACCAAGTGTGTTGATCTACTGTGGATCTAAGGCATACTTGCAAAACAGATCAAGTGGGTTTGGGTACCCAATCAGATTTGGGTCCTCTCGGGTTAATAACCATCTCTGGCCAAGGATAAAAATCATAATAATCATTTTTTAATCTACAGAATTTAGTAATATAATTATTCTTCCCATAAAACCTGCACCCTGTAATGGATATGTTCTGTTCCTGCTTCTTTTTTATCATCTCAAGATCTTTCTTTCTATAGTTCCCCTTATATCCAGTTCCTTGTACACTAGTAGATGGTCCAGTGTATATCCGAAAGCTAGTTGGAGGTGTGACTTCTATTGCATGATTTCTTCTTTGTTCGGCCGGTTGTTGATCATAAACCACCTTAGCATTTCCCTTTTGAGTAGCAGTATATCTTTAGGCTTGTGGTTCCTTCACCTTTTGATTAAAAGGCTTAGGATTTCCTTTGGCAGCTTGAGGTTGATTTCTTTGTGTAGCTTGCCTTGGATTTTTCCTTCTTTGTGGAGGATTAGATCTCTATCCAGATGCCTCCTTTATCAGAAGGTTTTTCTGTATCCAGCCCAAGCAGTTTAACACTTAGCATTTGCACTTAATTCTTCAGGTAGTTCTCCTCAACTTCATCAATGTGCTTTATTATTCTAATCAAGTTGACATCTTGTGCCAATGCTTCATTATCTTCAGCAATCTCCAATACTTGTCTTCTTAAGGATCTGATTACTTTTGCATTCTTCTTTACACTCTTGATCAGAATAGATAGAGCTCTAGCAAGGTCAAAGTTAGAAGTAGAATTAGAATAAGTGTTTACCTCAGTGTTTGTTGTTTCTGATTCTAATTCTTCAATTTGCATTGTATCTTCCTTAGAGACATTCTTTTCGGATTGATCTACTTCCGGATCAGTCAGTGCCATAAATGCACAGTTGGCAGTCTCTTCTTCCTCTATTGAAGATGATCTGCTACTTTCCTCACTATTGCTCCAGGTAGCCATCATTGCCTTCTTTTTGTACTTCTTGGTTTTCGTAAGCCTTGGGTATTTGGTTTTGAAGTGGCCATTTTCTCCACATTTAAAACAGGTAGCTTCTTTCTCTGGATCCTTTTTTTCTTCTGGGTTCTTGGAAGTACCTTCCCTTGATCTTCGGGATTCATATTTTTTGGACTTCCTTCTTTCTTTCTTTTATAGAAACTGTTGAGCCTTCTAGTCAATAGTGCCAACTGCTCCTTGGTACTTTAAGGTTTCATAGTTTATTCTTCTTCTCCGGATGAAGCTGATCCGGTGGATTCTGCTTTAAGTGCAATGGCTTTCTTTTTCTCCTCAGGCTTCTTCTCTTGTTGGCTGTATCTCTCCAAGGATAATTCTTGAGTTAGAAGATTACTAATAAGTTCATCATAATTGTAAAAATTTAAGTCATGAGCTTCCTCAATTACAGTCTTTTTGTTGTCCCATTCCTTGGTAAGACTCCGGAGGACTTTCTTTACCATCTCTACTTTAGAGATTTCTCATTCTAGCCTTTTCATCTCATTCACTAGATTGGTATATCTAGTGTTCATGCTACTAATTGAATCTTTAGGCTCTGGTGGAGTATATCAAGCTTAGCTTCTCTTACTTTGGTAGTTCCTTCATAGGTTACCTCCAGCTTCTCCCAAATTTCTTTTGGAGTCTCGCATCCGGATATTATGTTAAACTCAGCTACACTAAGAGCACAATGAAGCATGTTAATAGCATTTGGTTTTCACGCAACTTTTTAAAATCATTCTCATCCCACATACTTGAGGGCTTTCGGGTACTCATACCCTCTACTTCATAAGTAGGCTCATATGGGCCATCTTTAATGACTAACCATGCTTCCATGCTTTGTAATTAAATGAAATTCTTAATCCGGTTCTTCCAGAATATGTAGTGTTCACCGATGAAGAGTGGAGGATGGGTAATGGACATACCCTCCAGAAGGAGCTGTGAGTTTTGGAAACTCATTTTGATAAATAGATCAAAATTTTGGACCTTTAGCTCGAGATTGTTAGATCTCTAGATTTGAGCACTTGCTCTGATACCACTTGTTGGTCCCAGTTAGGGTCTATATAAGATCAGAGGGGGGTGAATGACCCTTTTTTACGGAATTAAAAGACTTTGATAAGTCTAAGTGTAGCATGTGTGATTATGATCTAGAGGATGGATCCGGATAATGCAAATATGAAAATATAAAGCAATAAGTAAAGGAAAGAAAATCAAACACAGTAATTTTATACTAGTTCAGCCCCGCCTACATCCAGTCCCTGGAGTTTCCTTCCTCCGAGCTTATGCACTAGTGGATTCCTTTTCAACTGGCAGGAATCAAGCCTTACAGGTTGTCTCCGGATGGTAACCCCTTCCGGATGTAAGATATACTACTAGAATCACCAACTCCTAACTGAGTTCTCTTGTCTTTAGCAGGATATACCACTTGGAATTCTACCTCGTATCTAAGCTGAGTCTTATAGGGAGATCCCACTCAAAGCACCTACTTTAAGTTGTATCCTAATCTCACAACTCACCCAAGTTGGAGATTCTAACACTCTTATTTTCACAAAGGTTTTGGATTTGGATTTCCTTAAGTTTATAGCACACTTTAGAATCCTTACAACAGATTTAGAATTGTTTGATTCTTGGAGGGATGTGATTACTATTTGCTTGAGCAGATATTCCTGTTAATGCTTTTAACAAATCAACCAACCCACCTTCTCATTTGGTGAAGCTTCCCTTTTATAGGCTTCTATCATAAATGTAGTCATTGTGGGTTGTTAAGCTTGCATTAAATCGTCACCCTTGATCAAGTTGTATGTGGCACATCCGAAGCCATTGATCAATCTGTTAGACTCAATTTCAACCCATTAGAATTCTAGGGATTGATGCTGAAAAGATGTCAGTGATCGTTTTCCTTGGCTTTTATGATGGACCAACTTTTACACCATTAGCTTTTCTGTGTGAGCTCCACGCGCCTTCTTATTGGTCTAGGTGAAAAAGTTTGTTAGCTTATTCAGCCTGGTGTCAATCCTGTTACCCTTTTTTCTAAAAAGTGCAAGCTGTCACTTTTGTCTTGTTCATAGGGAAAGGATCTTTGACTTTATAGACCAAAAGGTCGAGGGAAAAGTTACCTTTGAAACTTTTCCCATTGTCTTGATATCTGAATCATCTGGATGCTCCCAGACTCACAATCTCTGGGTCTTCCTTCATCTGGAGTTATAGCAATCAGTTCTTCCGGATGTTGTTCTTAAGGGATTAAAAGCTTGTTTCCTTTCCAAGCTTTATCCTGATGATTCTCGTATGCTTAGATACTTGATGTCTTCAATGGATAGCCTTGTAGCTTGATTTTGTCCAGATGTTTCCATTTTGATTTAGGAGATATAGTTTTTATTTCTTTCAAACTTGATCCGGATAGTTTAGTTTAATTTATGATCCAGATCATTGTTTCCCAACAGTCAATAAACGTGCAGGTAAGAAGAATGAAGTGGCCAAAACCACTGAAGATCAAGTTGAAGGCAGTGACCAAACTTAAATTGATGAGCAAGCACAACCTGCCTCCAACCAGCAGCAATCACAGCCAATACCTGACCTAGAGCAACCAAAAGAAAGTGAGCCTGTGATCACGACTAAGGAACAGCCTGTAATCACCACTAAGGAGTCCATTCCTGAAAAGCAACCAATTCCAGCTTACCATCCAAGGATTCTCTATCCTCAAAGAGCTAAGCAACATGAAATGGCTCAGTAATTTAATAAATTTTTAGAAGTCTTTGAGAAACTTCACATTAACATTCCTTTTGTAGAAGAACTTGCATGTATGTGAAATTCTTGAAGGACTTGCTGGCAAATAAGAAGAAATTGGAAAATGTGGCCATGGTCCAATCGAATAGAGATTGCTCCTCCATTCTCTAAAGTAGGCAACCCTTGCCTAAGAAACTAAAAGATCCAGGGAGTTTCTCTATTCCTTGCTCTATTGGTAACTTTAATATTGATAATGCACTTTGTGATTTAGGAGCAAGCATAAATCTGATGCCATATTATATTTATAAGCAACTAGGCTTAGGAGAACCACAACCAACTAAAGTGTCTATAAAACTTGCTGATGGAACTGCTAGGTATCCTAGAGGCATTGTAGAAGATGTGTTAGTAAAAGTTGGAAAGTTTATTTTGCCTGTTGACTTCATTATCATGGATATGGATGAAGATTTTCATGTTCATATCATTTTAGGTAGACCATTCCTTGATACTCGAAGAGCTTTGATAGATCTGAATAATGGTAAACTGATTTTAAAAGTGCATGATGAGGAAGTAACATTTAAAATGAATGAAGTAATGAAACAACCTTCTTCACTTGATGATCAATGTTATTTTCTTGATACCACAGATTTGCACTTAAATCCTTTTATTTTATAGGGACTTGAAAATTTTGATCACGAGGAAAAAGAGGAAAGTTTGCCGGAGCAAACAGAATTGATTAGAGGAAATTTTGCTGCAGCAATTAAACCTACCAGAGGAGCGACCAAAACAGCCGCAATAACCAAATTGTCCATAACTTACATACAGAAAACAACCTGTTGAACCCTTAAATCATACACCAAACTTGTCTCCCAAAACATCACTTGAAGAACCCCCTGATCTTAAGCGGAAACTGTTACCTCCTTACTTGGAGTATGCATTCCTTGACCCACCTAACAAATTGCCTGTGATAATCTTTTCCAACCTTACCCCTGACCAAAAATCCCAATTGATTAAGATTTTGAGGAAGAATAAAGAAGCATTGGCATGGACAATTGCTGACATAAAGGGGATCAACGCCTCAAAGAATTCTGAAGGAGGATAACCACAAACCAGTGGTGCAACTACAGAGGCGACTTAATCCTAACATGAAAGAGGTGGTTAGGAAGGAGGTGATCAAGCTTCTTGATGCAGGAATCATTTATCCCATTTTAGATAGTGTTTGGACAAGTCCTGTCTAAGTGGTTCCAAAGAAGGGAGGCATGACAGTGGTGCAGAATGAGAAAAATGAACTCATTCTAACAAGAACAGTGACTGGGTGGAGAGTTTTCATTGATTACCGCAGGCTCAATGGGGCAACCAGACTAGATCACTTTCCACTTCCTTTCATTGATAAAATGTTGGAGAGATTGGCTGGTTACAAGTTCTATTATTTCCTTAATGGCTATTTAGGGTTATTCAAACTGTGATCCACCCTTTGGATCAGGAGAAAATTGCTTTCACTTGCCCCTATAGTGTCTTTACTTATAGGAGGATGCCATTTGGACTTTGCAATGCTCCAGCAACTTTCCAAAGATGCATGATGGCTATCTTTCATGTCATGTGGAGAAAATAGTTAAGATCTTTATGGATGATTTCTCTATGTATAGAGCAACCTTTCACTCTTGCCTAAGCAACCTTGAAGCTATTTTGAGGAGATGCAAGGAGACCAATCTAATCTTGAATTATGAAAAATGCCACTTTATGGTCAATGAAGGCATTGTTCTTAGCCATAAAATTTCAGAGAAGGGCATTGAAGTAGACCAAGCCAAGGTGGAGATCATTGAGAAGCTTGCTGCCTCCAAATCAGTCAAAGAAGTTAAAAGCTTTCTAGGACATGATGGATTTTATAGAAGATTCATCAAAGATTTTTCCAAGATAGCTCAGCCATTGAAACCACTTCTCAGAAAGATATTAAGTTCAAATTGGATGAAGCATGTTTGAAGGCATTCAATGAACTCAAGGCAAGATTAGTCAAAGCACCCATTTTTATCACTCCTAATTGGGAAAAACCTTTTGAGCTGATGTATGATGCAAGCGATGCATGTATTGGAGCTGTTCTAGGCCAAAGTATAGACAAGCATTTCAGGCCCATATACTATGCAAGCAAAACCTTGACTGAAACTCAACAAAACTACATTGTTACTAAAAAGGAGTTGCTTGTTATAGTATATGTATGAGCACGGGATTTTACAGTCCCTCTCACGAGACGATGATGATGTATACCCCGATTTTTATTCCTCGTAATAAAAATTCTTTTTTGGAATTTTTATTACAGATATAAAATTCTCTACGAATTTTATTTACTGAAAAATTCAGTTCGGCGTGTTCGATAACGCGTCTAGTGGTAGCTCAAAGTGATGATTTACGCCCAAAAAAATAATTTAGTCTAAAATACCCTTTAAAAATTAAAAAATACACCAAATATTTGAGTTTTTTCGTCAATATCAACCTTTTCCGGATTTCCTCTCCTTTTCCTCGATTTCGGGCATGAATCATGCAACTTTTCAGACCTGCCAAAGAAGCGAGGCCACCGGCAGCCCGCCGATACCACCGGCGGTATCATCCATGCCGCTGATGGCATCATTTCTTTTGCAGACAGCTGTGTGCACTTTTCGCTCAATATCCGACAAGTAACTGATCAAAGGTAATTTCCAACGGATTTTAGCCTGTATAAACAACTTTCTTCAGCCATTTCAAGGGTTCCAACCTTCCACCACTCAAAATTTCAAGCAAATTTTGAGCATTCTAGCTAAATTTAGTGGGATAAGGTTTAGAAAAAGTAATAAAAGAGGATTCAATTCATCTTTTCTTGGTTTTTCTCTACTGAACTCTATGATATTTAAGTGTATTTTAGGTCTAAAAATCACCAAAATTAGGATTTAGAGACTAAATCACCCCTTACTTCCTAAAATCATCACTGGAGCTCTCCAGAGGTGTCATACGGATCACGAAGAGGTGGATTCACGGCCCCGAGGTAAAAATTCTGAGTCTCATAGCTCTTCGGCTTTCTTTTTACTTATTTGTTGTGTTTTGTTTGCTGTTTGTGCTTAGTTTTAGGTTTTTTGTCACTTTCTGGCCAAAAATAGCTGCTGCAAGAAACTAAAGCCGCCGGCGGTATTAACCATGCCACCAGCAGCATCGTTGATACCGCCAGTGGCCTCATTTTCCCCCAGTAGCCCCATTTTCTTACAAAACCCTTTCTTTATGGTATCTAGAAAACCATGTAGCCCGCTTGTGTAGCTGATACCGCTTGTGTAGCGGCGGCATGGCCTTCTAGACAGCAGTTTTATTTAGTTTTCTTTTCTGACCTAGTTTAATTTTTAAAGCTAGGATGTACAGTGCAATGACGAAGGTCCAGAACCTTCTGAAAATAGACCCCACCCAATACCATGTGGCATTTTCACTAATAATCCGGTTAAAACAACAATCGAGTCTAAAATTTGGATAAAACAGAATTTCTCGCAAACGTTGTTCAAATCTCACTTTTTAGCCATCCAATCGGGCTCCATAATATTGTAAATAAATATGCCATGTTCATGCTAACTCAGGTCTTGTTTTGTCTACTAACTATGCATGCTATGTGATATTCCTTATACAATGTACCATATTTATATTATTCGGTAGTTTCAGTTCTTGTATAGATCAAATGTATAGGATTTGAAAGCCTTGTAATAATTTTAATCTCCGCATTTATTTTTGGATGACTGTAATAATTCATTTATTTACTGCTTTTGGATGCTTGATACCGCGCTAATAATATATAAACCGAAAACACAATAATAAAGGAGGATTTAAATCGATTAAGAAAAGATGAAATCTTTTAACTTGGCCTAATGTAAAATAGATAACATCATCCGAACTTGGAATCTCTATTTTAAGGTATGGTCTAACCACGGTGGGAATATCATACCAAAATTCATGGTGGAGCTTAGCCAGGTGGTGAATCTATTTTAAAATACGGGATTTCAAGTCTCTTATCCATTAACAAGCCAATTGGACTTAAATTCAACACCAATGTCAACCAATCCACATTTTTTATCATGCTAAAATAAGGATCAATGCCTAAGCTCGCTTCACAGTGTCTGTTATTTTTCCACCCCCCGTGCTACGCATCTCAAGCGATCCTTGCGGGTGGAAAAAAGTTTGTTCGCTCATAATATGCCTTTAACAAGTTCAAATCCTACTTGGTCTTATCTAAAGTCACTGTGTTCACTGATCATGCAGCCTTGAAATACTTGCTAGCAAAGAAAGATGCCAAACCAAGGCTGATCAGATGGTTACTCCTCCTACAAGAGTTTGATTTGGAGAACCAAGATAAAAAGGGTTCAGAGAATGTTGCAGCTGATCACTTATCAAGAATTCCTGAAGGCAATCATTCAGTGCAAGCAGAGATCACTTATCAGGAATTCCTGATGAGCATTTACTCGCGGTGAGATCACTCCCTTGGTTTGTTGATTTTGCTAACTTTCTCGTTTGTAGTATTAAACCTCCTTTACCTTATGCTCAAAAGAAAAAGTTCTTTGCTGGCCTAAAATACTATTTTTAGGAAGAACCATTTCTTTTTAAGCTATGTGCAGATCAAATTATAAGACGATGTGTTCCTGAGGAGGAAGTCCCTGCAATCATAACCATGTACCATAGCAAAGAAGCAAGTGGACATTTTGGATCAAGCCTTGAATGTGACTTTGATTGGCCAACCATCTTTAAAGATTGCCAAAGGTTTGCTATGGAGTGTAATGAGTGTCAAAGGACCGGTAATATCTCAGCTAAGAATGTTATGCCTTTGAATAACATTATTGTGTTTGAAATTTTTGATGTATTGGGCATTGATTTCATGGGCCCATTTCTAAACTCATATGGTAATAAATACATTCTTCTTACTGTTAATTATGTGACTAAATGGGTAGAAGTCATTGCTAGTCCCACAAATGATGCTAGGGTAGTGGTAAAATTCCTGAAAAAGCTTTTTACTCATTTTGGAGTACCTAGGGCAATCATTAGTGACAAAGGAACTCATTTCTGCAATAATCAGTTTGAAAGGTTACTTAACAAATATGGGGTAACTCATAGAATTGCCACTCCCTACCACCCACAAAAAAGTGGGCAAGATGAAATTTCCAATAGGGAAATCAAAAGAATCCTAGAGAAAACAGTTAATAATGCTAGAAAGGATTGGACAAACAAGCTTGACAATGTATTATGGGCTTATAGAACTGCTTATAAGACCCCTATAGGAATGTCCCCATTTAGGTTATTCTATGGAAAAGCTTGCCACCTACCTGTTGAATTGGAATTTAAAGTGTTGTGGGCACTAACTTTGTTAAATTTCAACAAGAATGCAGTTAGAGAGTAAAGGAGGTTGCAACTAAATAAATTGGAAGAATTCAGGTTGTTCAGCTTTGAGAATGCCATGAACTACAAAGAAAAGACCAAGAAATGGCATGATTAAAGGATTTAAAACAAATTTCAACCCGGCCAGCAAGTACTTTTGTTCAACTTAAGATTAAAATTATTCCCGAGAAAGCTAAAATCAAGATGGATAGGCCCACTTGTTGTTCACAACGTCTACCCCCATAGTGCAGTTGAAGTCATGAACCTAGCGTGGGGAATATCTAAAGTTAATGGGCAAAGATTGAAACCTTACCTGCTTGGAGGAAACTTTGCTGTGGAAACACAGCAATTACACCCACCTTGATGACAATCACTTTTGGTGTCTGCTCCAAACACCAATTGGAGCAACCATTGAGCACAAGCTCAATTCTTAACCTTGTAAATACTTGTTTCTTTTTTCTTGTTATGTATCCTTTTACTGTTTTTATGTATCTATTTTGTAGGACCAATTTGACTAAGTAGGGGAAGGCAACACCAAGTGACCATTCATTTACCTTCTTGTTGTTTGCCCTACTTAGACCTTATTCTTTTTGTGATATTCTTTTCATTTATGGTCATTTTATCTCCAAAGGAACCAAGTCATATTGCTGAATGTTTTTGAAAAATTCAGTTTTTAAAAAATAGTTTTAAGAATGATCACCTCGGGTATTTGGCATTTGATCACTACTATTTTTTCTCTCTCCTCCAATTTTTCCACGGAAATAAAAGCAAGTAAATTGGGATTTTGCATGCACAAATGACGTGTCAAGCATTGGTGAAAAGTAAGAAATGCAATGTACCCTAAAAAGTTAACCTACTTTTCCATTATTATTATTTACCACTGGCATGCATTCTTATTGGGTGTTTCAAATTCTTTTTCAAATCTCAAAACCCAAATTAATTAACCCATTTTCTCTCTCTTTAAGTGCATATGACGGTTTAAAAAAGTGGATTTCTACAAAAAAACCTTTCAAATTTTGAATTCATCAAATTCCCTCTCACTGTTCTTCTCTCTCTCTCTACTGTTTATCATCATCTTCCTCTTAAATGTTTGCAAATCACCATGGTTTCAACCCATAAACAATGAGTCTCTTCTAGTACTCCAGCGAGATCTTTGCTGTCGGCATCAATTAACATCTCCAATGACACTTCTCGGCCCAATTCTGACCTGATTTTGTAGAAAATGAAGGAGTTTGAAGATAAATACGACCAAGAGCGCTATGCGTTCTTCAAAGCTAATGAATTCTATCTTTCAAGAGCTTTTAGTTGGGAGTGCCTAAAGGAACTCAAACTGGCCAACGAGATCTTGCTCATATTAAAAAGGGCTAGAATGGAGGATTTCGCGAAGAATGAAGAACCTATTTATAAGGAACTAACAATGGAGTTTCTATATACTCTTGAGGAGAAAGAGGGAGATTTGAAGAGTGATGATTTTAACAAGTACACCGTGCACCTATTTGGTAGAAAAAGAGGGATGTCTCTTGATGATCTCACCAAATTCCTCGATGTTCCTAAAGAGACCTGGCTAACCAATGAGTATCAGAATGCTCACCAAAAAATTCCAGAAGATTTTAACAAGGATGCGTTTTGGATGGAGCTCACTGAAAGGTCATATGAGAAGGAAAAATGTTCTAAGCATATTAGAAAATACAAACTCAAAATCATCCACAAGTTCTTGGCAAGCACCTTGTTTGGCCGTTTCAATCAGTCCACCTTGAGTGGTGATGATCTTTTTGTATTGTACTGCATGAAAAGAGGAGAAAAGATTAATGTTGGTAGCTTCTGTGCATATTACATCCTTGGCCTTCCAAGTAAGGGTAACAAGCATATCTTGGTACGGTCTTATGTCTCTAAAATTGCCAAGAACATGCTTACGTCCTTCTCAGCTCATGGATTGACAAAAGTTGGTTACCTCGAGCCAATGGAGTTCAACAACATGAACAAATATGGGATTTACAGGCTGTGGAACAGGAAGTAGATGTTGTGGCGTGAGGTTGATGCTTTAGAAGCCAAGAACCTGAAAAGAATAGTTAAAAAAGAAGAGACCCTAGTACTTGCTTCCAAAAAGAGGAAAATCACTTCAGTAGCTAGCAATGGGAAGAAGTTAGCTGATGATGAAAAGATGGTGTTCTTGGATAGGTGTGCTGGCATGTCTATGCAAACCCTCTTACCTATCATTGATAAGTTGGTTGAGGAGATATATTTTTACCATGATTGGAAGGATGAGGTTGAGAGGAGGTTGATAAGGTTGGAAACTGAAGGATTGAGCTCTACTCCTAAATTTGTCATAAACACCCCAAGTCAAGAATTTACTGCTAGGCTTAACCTGCCTGTGATTTCAGTTTCAGCATCCAAGGAGGACCCAATTGAAAGTCAAGAGCAGCAAGAGGAAGTATTAAGCTGAAATCCCCCAAAGAGATTTGAGTAAATTTCCTCTACCCTTTTGATTTAAGTTTTATGTGCCACCACTAAGGTATTATCTTACACTTACTCTTTTGCTTGGCTTTTTAATTGGTTTATGCTTTAAGGACAAAGCATTGAGTAAGTGTGGGGGAGGAGTAAGTTACAAACTATCTTTTGCATGCTTGCTACCTTATAACTATGCATAATGATCACTACTTGGGATTGCTGGATTTTGATATGTTTAATCTGGTTTTAATTGCTACTTATGATACTCCCCTGCTTAAGACACTTGTTTGAATTTGAGCATTATTTTTAACTATTTTTATTCTTGATGTTCTGCTTTTAATTATGTTATAGCTTCTTCTCTTTTAATTTTTGGTATTTTTTACTTTTTCAATGTTTCAATTCTTGTTTTGGCAATTAGCATGAGAAACCTATCTTTTGAGAATCAATAGTCTAGGTAAAATACTTAGGGTTTGATTAATGATGGTAAAACTACAATTAGCATGTTAACAAGATTGATTAAGCAAGTTAGACACAATTTGAAATTGTTTTCAATAAATAAGACTAGAATAATCAACTAAATAAAACTCATTGTTTAGTGAGGACTTGAGCCTAGATTTTTCTTGATTCATCATTCACTAAATCAATGCTTGTATTTGTTTTCAAATGTCTAATCTGTTCTTGATACACAAAGTGCTTAAATTTCAAAATCACTCTCTACTTAATCAAAGTCTGAAATCATTTTCTCTCTTAAAGTAAAATGTTTTGAATTTCTTTATTGAGAGGGCTTACATAGCAACTTAAGGCTAGAACTTGATTGGGAGAATTTGAATATCGTACTTATTGAGATCACATTATTGATCACTACATGATATGATTAAGCCACTAGGATTATACTCTTTTTACCCAAAAAGACACCTTACATAATATCCCCTAGATAAGTCCCTTTGAGCCTTAACCTTTTCTTTCATACATACAACAATCTAAACCCCTCAACCTTCTTTTTTTCTTTTTACTTTCCCTTTGTATTTCACCCTCGATTTCACCAAGAATTTTTCAAAACAACAAATTTGAACTATTATTGGTTGTTAACTTGTTTTCCAAATTAGTCTCAAAGCAAAAACTTCAGTGAGCTTTCTTCAAAAATCCAATTCCAGCTTATGCTTCATCATTACAAAAGAAAGAAAATTGAGAAAAGGAAATAGAAAAAGAGGAAAAAGAGAAAAACAAAAAAGTTCTTATCAAAAGCAAGCTAAATTTTCTTGTTTCTCTCATTTGAATGTTTGCTATGCTTAATTACTCAATCCTTTGCACTGGAATGATTGCCTTGCTTGCTATATGATTGCTCCAATCTTCCACTGACTCCTTTGAGATCTGAACATCATTTTTCAATACAAGTGGTGACCATACATCTTGTTGTATCATCAATGTTTACTTGGTAGAATCCATTTGCACACAAAAAGCCTTTCACTACCACACCCCTTACCCTGAGCCTAAATTATAACCCAATTAAAGACCTTTTGATTATGTCGTGATCAGTATTTTTTAAGTGGTGGAAATGAGACCGATAATCAAGCATATGGACTTAATGGTTGATATGTGTAGCTGATAAGTGATTTCTCAAAACTCACCCCTTAAAAACCTTGTGTGAATTGAGTGACATCTTTGGTGAGGAAGGTTGATTTCAAAATTAGTTGTTGACAGACTAGCTTTCAATTGTTGTCTTAACCTATTTTTGAGATTAAGTTGCATGCTAAGTGTAGGGATATTCATCATTAACCTTAAACTTTGTATCTTGAATGGACTACTAAATTTCTTAAGGTAGAATTGATTGTTAACTGTCACTTGTGTTTTTGTTCTGTTCTCTTTTCTTCTCTTTTTAACTTGTTTTATTTCTCTTTCTATGTTCTTGTGTTTTTGCTTGAGGACAAGTAATTGTCTAAGTGTAGGGGAATTTGATAAGTGGTATTTGTACCATATAAACATTAGTTAATCAGCCCTAATATCATTATAGTTGTGGTGGATTTGTATGATTTATTGTTGTTTTGATGAAATTTCATATCACTACTAGATGCAGCAATGGTCACTGCCAAGGAGCTGGAAATGGAGTAGAATCAGTAGAAAGCTGAGCAGAGTAAGCAGAAAGCTAGATCACTTAAAGACAAAGACACTCAAACCCATCAAGTGGAGGAAAAATGACCGAAATATCTCCCTTTTAGAAGGTCTTTTGCTTGAGTCAGTAGTAGTGCAAGTGGGTGGCGGTGGAAGGAATCTTTTGGTAGTGGAGCAATGACACAAGCAACACCTAGCACCTCCCAAAGTTGAATTTTAATTATTTACTAAACTCTTATCTTCTAAAAGCTTTGTTTTGATTGGCTGAATTGCATTTTGGGATTACTTTTGGTTTGCAAGTTGGCTATCTAGATCTTTCCAACTTGCACTATATAATTGGTTGGATTTTACTTTTTGGACATCTATCTTTGGAAGGGAGCCGTTCCATTGGCTACTTTTCTCTGTAAAAATACTACTTATATTATATATCATTATGTTTATCTTCTGGAGAATTCCTATGGTTTTCTCTCCATTTTTATGAGTAACTAAGTCCTTAGCAAGCCTAATCAGTAAAGCTAGCAGATTTCATGGTATGATCATTCCATCTCCTTTATTTTAGCATTATTTATTGAGGATTGCTTTGTGTTGAGCTTGATTCTTATAAGTAAGGCCTGATTTATGTTAAAGTGTAACAAGAGGAACTGAAAGGTGAATTGTACACTAAAACTAAGTAAGGTTTAGCTTATATTGAGTGTTACAAGAGGAACTGGAAGGTGAATTGTAACACTGACTAAAACACAAAACACATGTCTAAGAGGAACTGAAAGGTGAATTAGATATGCTAGGAAGTTTCTTTAAAAAGAATGCTTGCATGATTCATAATGCTTAGGGTTTTACTTGCACAAAGAAATCACACAAGTAGGCTTTAAAGAACTAGACAAAGGGAAACTACGGCTAGTACATAAGACATGCAAGAAACCTAGATCCTTAGGTGCGAATATGTTAAAATAAAGGAGTGGTGATCATTCATGTAACTGCGTGCTTACTGGTTTTGCTTGCCTCGTTATATAATTATTGGTAGTAATCATTTGTAGTGATAATTTTCGCTTTCCCGCTTTTATTTTACTGTTTAGCTTTTCCATTAAAACAACTCATTTAACTTTGAACTTAGACTCACTGATTTACATTTTAATTTAAAATATTTTCCTTGCTCCCTGTGGAATGCGACCTTGTATTTGCCGCTCACTACTGATCACGACCTAGTGCACTTGCTAGATCACTCCCATTTGACAGACAACACATATTATATATACATATATATTGTCTTCCTTTAAATAAAATTTCTTATTTCATATTTTTTTTCATTTTTTCCTTAATTAATTTCAATAATTAATCATCTTAACATGAGAAAGAAATAAAAAAATAAACATTTATTGTGATAATAATGGAATTTTTTTAATTAATTTATTTGATCAAATAATTAAAAAAATTCCATTATTATTCATAAGAATGAGTAAGTACTATTATAAAATTCAAATTTTTTATTAAATATGATTATAATCAACAAAATCAAATAAAATCAAGAACAACAAATTAAATTTAAAAAAAATATATTTAGGAGATATATTAGTTGATAAATATACTTAATGGATAATTATGAAATTTGAATTCACTTGATCAAATAATTAAAAATATTCCATTATTATCCATATGAAGGAGTGATTTACCATTATAAAATTCAAATTTTTTCTTAACTTATGGAATTCAATTTAAAATAATAATAAAAAATGTATACATACCGAATAGAACATCTTCATTGACTTTGTTTGGATCAAGCAATTCTGTATAAGAGACCAATTTGAATAAATTCAAACTAAAATTTTGGTCATTGACCTCCCGAACAATCGTCCTGGACGAAAATGTTAACCTCCATTCATTTGTTGTTAGCTTAGGTGTTTTGATATTATTCTGGTTGATAATGAAGTCCCTTATATTGTACACCTTGAGTTCTTGAAGATTATCAACAAACTTGGAAATATTAGTTTTTGTTACCGTCGCTTGAATGCGATCTCGCTATTGCAATATTACAAAACATCAAAAAGAGTAGAATTTTTTTGTTAGCTATGCAATTTTATTAAACATTAGTGTGATAAAAATTTTTAATACTCAATTACAAATAATTTATTAACATACCTTTTCGTCTTGCAAAACCAGTTTAATAGTAAATATTGCATTTAGTTTATTTCATTCTAGAATGGTCCAAATGCGGAAAACACATACTCTAAGGGTCCATTGCATCTTAGTTGGATTTATATCACATATAAAATCCGTCTTCCATTGCACCCTAAGTGGGTTGATATCATCCACCGAATTATGTTTCTGCTTCAACATAATGAACAATATACTTTTCTACAACTATCTTGTGCTTTCCTGTCAAAATTTAATAAAGAAAAAGGAGTAACACGGATTCTTAAATAAGGTGTAATATTACTATGAAATTTAAATTTATTCTTAAATAGAATTATAGCCAACAGAATTAAATAAAATCAAGAATAATAAATTAAATTTTAAATAAATGGATTTAGGAGATATATATAATTCAACCTAATTAATTATTTTCTTATAAAATTAGTTATTGCTATTAATCATTATCATTTTTCTAAATCAAACCTATTCGAGAAATATATTAAAATCAGTTTCTTAAAATTCCGATTTAAATTCATGAAAAAATATCCAATTTAATAATTATTGTAGACGGCAATAAAATCTGTTCATATATAGTGTTAAATCAATTAAAGTAAAAAAAAGCTCTTATAGTCAACAAATAATTGAAAAAGTTAGTAATAACATATCAAATATTCGCATTGGTAAAAAAATAAGAATCAACTTGTTAAAAAAATTTCATAACAATTGAACAATATGAACAACAAATTAAAGTTTAAAAAATATGACTCTATTGATTATCCTATTTAAGAATTAATTTGACTCTTTTTTTTCTTATTAAATATTTTATTATTGTTTTTATTATTATTATTATTTTAATTTTATTTCATTTTATATTTTGATATTGTTATGATTATTATTATGAATATAGCTGAAATATAATTTTATTGTTTTAATATATAGATTTGTTATTTTGATTTTACTCATTAAAAAATATCATTATTATAGTAATATTAATGTGACTCTATAAGATGTGTCTACGCTAACCGCATCACTGAAAGGTAATCTAATTCAGATTCGTTCAAAATATCATTAGTATAATAATATTTTCAAATAATATTAACCAATATTATGAGACCATTATTATAGTATTATTAATGTGACTCTATAAGAATTAATGTGATTCCTTAATGTGACTCTATAAAAATTAATTGACTACTTTTTACTTATCAAATATTTATTATTATTATTATTATTATTGTTATTGTTATTTTTATTATTTTAATTTTATAATCAACATGTGTTATATTTTTAGTATTGTTATGATTAATATGAATATTAACCTATTTTAAATACTCATCAAATATTTTATTATTACTATTGTTGTTGTTGTTATTATTATTTTAATTTTATTCAATTTTATATTTTGGTATTGTTATGATTAGTATGATTATTAACTAATTTTAATTACCATTATTATAAAAATATTAACCAATTTCTATAATAGTATATATATATATATATATATATATATATTAGAATAATATAGTAATAAAATAAAATAAATTTAATAATAAAATATTATTATTTTTTGAAAGGTGCAAATGCAAAAAAGTAATTTAGGATTTTTTTTATTTTATATAGATATATATATATAGATAGATTGTTGAGAAGTACATTAAACAAAAATATAGTAGCATTGCTTATATAAAACGATATTATAATTTTTACTTTTATATAATTTAATATATATATATATATATATATATATATATATATATATATATATATATATATCAAAATAATCCTACTAGGATTATTCAATCCCAAGACGGAAATATTCTAATAAATTTTGAAAGATAAAAATTCCTGGAAAATATTCCTAGGTCCAGATCTTCAAGATCTAGTTTCAATCGTTTTCATATATCTCCAGTTCATAACTCTAGCAATTCAAACAGTATTCATAATACTGATAATGCACGCCATTCGATGTCAAATATTGAAGGAATTCATAATTCCAATAACCTCAACAATAGTATTAATAATACTAGACAAAAGAATCTGAAACATTCAATGTCAGATATAAATAGAATTAATAATTCTAAAAATGAAATTAATAATTTTGATAACTCATCAAATGAGTCAGATAGAGAATCAGAACTTAACCATGATAGGGTTAACAGGATTCATGTTGATAAAAACAACATAGCATCAGGAATCTATGAAGTTCCTACACCGGCAGATATGACTGCGAGCGAAATGAATTTTACCATATGATAGGTAAAACCAAAATTGATTTTAGTCCTGGCTCACAAGCCAGAAAGGAAATCCAAATGGATTTTCAGAAAGATCATTGGAAACCATTTAGAACATGGTTTTTTAATAATTTTTCTAAGGATGAAAGAAATAACTTTCAAAAGGAATTTTATGAAGAATTAACTCATAAAAATATTAAAGTATCCTTTGTCTACTGGTTTATAGCCAATCATGTAGAAAAATTTATTTCTGTTATAGAAAGGGATTTTAAAAATCCAACAGGAGAAACTGTTAAACAAGTTTTTCCCCCTGTTTATCCTTTCTCAATAGAAAGAGATAATGAAGTAAGGCATTATAATGCTTTCCAAAAAATATTTGAAAATGAAATTATTCAGTCAACCACGCAACATATTAATGCCTTGGTTAAACAGAAAAATTTTACAAATATTTACCTAATAATATTAGGAGAAAAACTTATGGATATTCATAATAGAGTTGAGAAAATAATCTCCCAAATCCATGATTTAAAAACTATTGTTCATAACAATACTATTACTAGGACTGAAACAAGTAGTAATACTGCAAGTAGTAGTGCTACCCCTAGTATACAGCCCCCTCCAGATATAAAAGGTTTTAAATTAAAATCTTTAACTGATTTGGAAAAAATTTTAAATGAAAAATTTGAAAATCTCCGAATCAATACTCTGGAAGAGGAATTTAGTGATACAATAAGTAACACTAAAAATTATAAAAACGTTCTTATAGACGAAATAAATAAATTGCATAAATATGCAGATAGGCCAAAACAAAATTTGTTTTATTACCCTAGGCCTACACCTCAAGATGTTCTTTTTGAAGAACAAGACCTTATAATGAATAATTCATATAGTGGTAAACAAATCTATGAATGGAATATAGATGGTTTTACTGAAAGACAGATTTATAGTGCTGTCCACAGAATGCTTATGTATTCTACCATATGTAAGAATAACAGTAATACTGATAAAGTTATTGCTAATATGATAGTAGCAGGATTTACTGGCCAACTTAAAGGCTGGTGGGATAATTATTTATCCCAAGAAGATAGGACAAAAATTTTGTCCACTGTAAAGGTTGAAAACAATGTCACAACTGAAAATGCAGTTTATACACTCATTTTAAATATCATTGAACACTTTACAGGCCGATGGTCTGATAATAGTGAGAATATTAGGACACTATTGCAAAATCTTAGATGTCCTACCTTGACCTCTTTTAGGTGGTATAAAGACACCTTTTTAAGTAGGGTCATGGAATTACCTGAGTCAAATAGTGACCATTGGAAATCCAAATTCATAGATGGATTACCTCAGTTATTTGCTGAAAGGGTTAGAAAAAACCTTAGAAAAGGCAATGTACAAATTAATTACGCAAGTTATACTTACGGTAAATTAATTGGTACATGCATTCAGGAAGGTTTAGCTTTATGTAATGAAATAAAGTTAAACCAACAAATTAAAAAGCATCATTTAAATGAAAAGATGCAACTTGGCCAATTTTGTGGACAATTTGGGATTGATAATCCCTCTACTAGTAAACCTCACAAGCCTCATAGGCATCCTAAAAAGGAAAACTATTATACTAGTAATAAGTTCACTAAGAGAAAGGCTAAAAGAGAACTTAGAAAGAAAAAGAGACTGGAAAATAATCCACGTCCTGATAAATCTACCATAACTTGCTATATATGTGGTAGAAAAGGGCATTATGCCACTAAATGTAAATTAAAAAAGAAGATTAATAATCTTAATATAAGTGAGGACTTAAAAACTGCTTTAAGCAAAATCATGATTAATTCCTCTGAGTCCGAAAATACTTCTGATACTGAGTACAGTTCTTCTTCAACCGAGTCAGAAAATAATCTGACTAAATTAAAAGATGAAAAAATAATTTCATCTGAAACAGACTGTAAATGTAAACAGGTAGCTAGAAATTCTAGTGACAGTGATAATGATAATATTTATCAAATTATGTCCCAATTTCAGGACATGAAAATTAATGTAATAACTAGTGATAATATCCTAGATATATTACAATGGATTAAAGATCCAGAACTAAGATTAAAAATCTTAGAAGAATTTGCTAATAATAATAAGCAAAACCAAGCATTTAGAGAAGAGCAATTTACTCTTAAGACTTCTGAACCATATTCTATGGCTGAAGTCAAAAGGATGCTTAAACAAAAACAAACTAGTGAAATTACTAACACTAGTGATTTATTTATTGAGGTTAATAACCTTAAAAAAGAAATAAAAGACTTAAAATTAAACAATGAAAGTCTTAATAATCGGGTCTCTAAATTAGAGAAACTTAAAGAAAAAACCCCTGTTGTTTATCCATCATCATCATCCTCTGAAAATAATTCAGAACATGATCATGATGATTTTCTTTCAACCATAGAAGTAATGACTTCACAAAAATGGTATATAAAGATTTCACTTCTTATAGAAGGAAAAATCTTTAAAGATCTAATTGCACTTGTTGATAGTGGTGCAGATCTAAACTGTATACAGGAGGGAATAATACCCACAAATTATTTCCATAAGACCTCACAATCTTTAAGGTCTGCTAATGGACAAAAACTTAATATAAGTTTTAAAATTCCTACTGCATATATATGCAAAAATAAAATTTGTATTCCTACCAATTTTATTTTAGTTAAAGACATAACTAACCAAGTTATACTTGGCACTCCTTTTATGAGAAGTTTATTTCCTTTAAAAAACATTGACTCTAATGGTTTTACAGGAACTTTTCAAGGTAGTAATATTTACTTCCAATTTAAAACAAAACCGGTTACTAGGTTTTTAAATCAAATTAAAGACTCTTTAATAAAGAGTAAACAAAACCAAATTAATTTTTTAAAAGAAGAAATTAATTTTATTAACATTGATAATATGTTAGAAAATCCTAAATTACAGGATAAAATTAAATTGATTAATAATCAATTCACTTCTGAAATATGTAGTGATCACCCAAATGCTTTTTGGAATAGAAAAAAGCATATTGTGTCTTTGCCATACGAAGAGGAATTTAATGAAAAATTAATTCCCACTAAGGCAAGACCTTGTCAAATGAATTCAGAATATCTGAATTTATGCAAAGAAGAGATTAATAATCTCCAAAGTAAGGGCTTAATAAGACCTTCTAAATCACCTTGGTCTTGCACCGCTTTCTATGTTAATAAACATGCTGAAAAGGAAAGAGGTATCCCAAGATTAGTTATTAATTATAAACCACTAAATAAAGTGTTAAAATGGATTAGGTATCCTATTCCTAATAAGAAAGATCTTCTTGATAGGCTTCATAGTGCCTTAATATTTTCTAAATTCGATTTAAAATCGGGTTATTGGCAAATTCAAATTAATGAAAGCGATGTATATAAAACTGCTTTCAATGTACCTTTCGGTCAATATGAGTGGAAGGTTATGCCTTTTGGGCTAAAGAATGCCCCTTCAGAGTTTCAAAATTTCATGAATGATATTTTCAACCCTTACTCAGACTTTATAATAGTCTATATTGATGATATTTTAGTATTCTCAAAGAATATTGAAATGCATTTTAGACATCTCGAAATTTTTAAGAGAGTTGTCATTCAGAATGGTTTGGTAATATCTAAACCAAAAATGCAATTATTTAAATCTAACATTAGATTTTTAGGTCATAATATTGACAAAGGAAAAATAATTCCCATAGACAGAAGTATTGAGTTTGCTTCTAAATTTCCTGATGAAATTAAAGACAAAACTCAACTCCAAAGGTTTTTAGGTAGTCTAAATTATATTTCACCCTACCTAAAAGATTTGTCTAAACATACTGCTATCTTATATGATAGACTTAAAAAAGAACCTAAATCTTGGACTAATAGTCACACAGAAGCGGTTAGGATAATTAAACAGAAAGTTAATAACTTACCCTGTCTTATGATAGCTAATCCCGAATGGGATAAAATCATCGAAACAGATGCCTCAGACATAGGATATGGTGGAATTTTAAAACAAATATCACCTATTGACAAACAAGAATATCTTGTTAGATTTTATTCTGGTAAATGGAATGATAGCCAGAAAAACTATGCTACAATAGCAAAGGAAATTTTAGCTATACTAAAATGTGTACTAAAATTCCAAGATGATTTATATAATCAAAAGTTTTTAATAAAAACTGATTGTCAAGCAGCCAAATATATGTTTGACAAAGATTTTAAACACGATGTTAGTAAACAAATGTTTGCTAGATGGCAGGCTCAATTAGCCCCTTTTGATTTTACTATTGAATATAAAAAAGGGATAGATAATAGTTTGCCTGATTATTTAACTAGAGAATATTTATCTGAAACTAATAGTTTCCTTTTGAATATTGTTGCAGGATGAGCACAAAAGGAAATAGAAATCGGGGAAATTCCTCTTATAGAGGACAACACTCCGGACAGTCCTCTCAGGGTAGAGGCCAATATTCCTCTCATAGAGGCAATGTATTGGCTCAACATGGAAATGTAAGGCTCATGGCCCAAAACCTTACTTCCATTGAGAATATTGAAAAGGACTCACTTTATAAGGAGTTCCTTGCTTTTAAAGCATCCCAGAAAAACCAGGGTAATACTCAGGTGGGATCTAGCAGTCAGACTGGACCTAATGTAAGTCCATCTTACGCTAAAATTATGGAAGATGATGATGAAGACTTCCCTTATTTTCAGCATAATGAAAAAGAAGTCATACTTCTATTAGAAAATGATGACATCAAAAGGAAGGATGATGTCTGGGATCTATTCCAAAAATATTTGGACATAGATACAGGAATTTCTTTTACTGCCGGTTCATACAAAGGCAGAGCTCATTTTGAACATATTCTCAGAGCTACTGATTCATGGGAAATAACCCATTTCAAGGCAGGTAAAATATATACCTTTAGCAAGGCCATTATCAAGCGTGTCATAACAGCAAGGGAATGGGGCCTTAGTACTCTTAAAGAGAGGGAATATTTACATGCTGATAATAAAACAGCAATAAAGTTCAACTACTGGGACTATGTTGAAGCTTTTCATAGAGTCTTGTTATACCAAAACCCTTCTTGTAAACATACATGGTTTATCAAATTCTGCCAAAATATTTACAAGAAAGAATTCCCAAACTGGTTATACCAGTGGTGGCAATCCTTTGGGCCAGGCATCAATATTTTACCCGAAGTGTTTAAGGGATTATATTCTGAATGGGTTGATATATCTCCCAGATTAATTGAAGCCCAACAAAACCGTAAATGGGTTGAAGGAATGCCTATCTCCAATTTTTTCATAGAATTTGGAGTTCCTTATATTCTCAAATGGGAAATTGAATTTGGTTATACCAAGCAGAACATCCCCTGTCTATATAGGGTTTTCTCATCAAAATTTTGGAAGAAAATGATGAGAAATAATGAACGTGGAATACTGGAAGCCCAGGAAACTATTGACTCTATTAAGTCAACTCTAGAAACTTATAAAGTTCAAGTATCTCAAATTGAGGTCCCCAGTCCTTTCGAGACAGTTTCTAGGAAATTAAAAATGAAAGGGCCTGTGTCAAAAGACCAAATGGTTGCAGCCTATATGGAGGCTATGAAAGCAGATTTAAAGAAAAATTTTGGTATTGATGTCCAACCAGATATTTCTTTAACTGCCTCTTCTGTTGGAGAAGATATTATAATGGAGGCAGCAGTTGCTACCAGTGAAGCTATGCTTCAAGATGCTCAAGATCCATATGAGGAAGAATTGCCTTTAAACCTACTTCTTGGTAATACCAAAGAACCCAGCAATAAAAATAAAGGCAAAGAGAAATAATTACCCATTATAATTTTTTAAGTATAATATTTTGGATTATCGGGATTATGCATTAATAATGCATCTGTTGGCCGACAGAGAATATTCTCTGTCCTTTTCCTCTGACAGGCGCAACATAATTTGCCGGCCACCTGTCCTGTCCCTTTCTCCTTTCGGCGGCCATCCTTCCCTGTCTGCCACCTCCCTGTCTTTTTCTCCTTTCGGCGGGCATCTTTCTTTCCAGCTGTCTCCCACTCCGCGCCAGCTGTCCGTCTCTTTCCTTTCTTTATTTTCTGTATTGTAATGTTTTTTCAATTCCGTATTCTATATAAACGGAATTTTTCTCTGTAAACCACAGAACGAAAACTGCGAATCAAAACGATATAGCTTGTAATGATAGGTGTTTTCAGAGTCTGTAAATATTAAGGAGGAGCCTGTTGACTCACTCCACAGCGTGCTCAGAAGGTATAATTCCTTCACTTTGTAAATTTTTTTTAATATTAATAATATTCTGTCCATTCCACCATAATATGGTGGGCTAATTGCCTGTGTTAAATAATGCCATGAATGCCTATGAAAAATATTATGTTTTATATTATTGATTTGTGAGACTGAATATGCCTAATGGAACATTTAATTTATTTAATGTACTAAGATAGTAAGAATTTATTAGAATCTAAATAATTAAGATAATTTTATGCTAGGAAATAAACACAATAATAAGTTAGGTTAAAGCTATTAGGACAGTCAGAACTTTACTAATAGGCTCTTGTCGCATCTAGCCGTTTAGCCGGGAGGGCGTTTAGGCGTTTTATGTTGACTATGCTGAGGGTAATGTTTATTGACAGTTCTAATAATTTTGTAAAATTTATCCAATATTTAAACTTGTGTTTATATGCCTAGTATAAGCTTGTCTTAGTTAAATTTAGATTCTGATAAATATCTTATTAGGCTAAGTACTTTTAATATATATATATATATATATATATATATATATATATATATATATATATATATATATATATATATATATATATATATATATATAGTTTGTTATGATACAAAATTAAAGCAACATTTTTTTACACTCATATAGTACTCGTACTAATGTATTTTTATATCCAAATTATGGTAGGACTTTTGGTTTAATTTAGCTAAATTGATTGTACCATGTACATGTAGGATTATCAAGTTCTACACTGGTAAAGTGAATAAAAAGGAAAATGGGAATTGTCCCATATTGCCAATTGTAAGGCATAGGGGCTGATTTTGTAGTATAAAAAAAGGTCTATGGCCTTAGTTGAAATCACACCAACAAAGCCTTTCTCATCTCTAAGGTAATATTTTGTTATAAAATTAATTAGGTAGTGTAATTTTAATGTTTCTTCTATATTTTGTTTTAGCAGTAGTTTTTAGTTTGCTAATAGTTTCCGCAATAATTGGTATCAGAGGAGGATAAAGGCGGTCAATATGTAGTTGGATATTATGATTCCAACCATGCATGTGATTTGGATAAATGTCGATCAACTACTAGTTATGTGTTCACCTTGGCAAAAGCACTAGTATGTTAGAGGTCTACATTACAGTCGACAGTTGTCTTGTCTACGATAGAGGCAGAATATATGGCATGTACAGAGGCTGTAAAGGAGGCAATCTGGCTTCAAGGGTTGCTCGGTGAATTGGGTATTCAACAGAAGCACATAAAGGTGCACTGCGATAGTCAAAGTGCTATCATGTTAGCAAAGAATCAAGTTTACCATGCAAGGACGAAGCATATCGACATTCGTTACCACTTTATACGAGAGGTTCTCGAAGAAGATGGAGTTGTAATTTAGAAGATTCGGACCACAGAGAATCTAACTGATATGTTGACAGAGGCGGTAAACCCGATCAAATTTCAATATTGTTTGGATTTGATCAATACTGTAAAAACTTGAAGACTGCATTGGAAGACACTACATAAGATAAGAGATTGAAGATGTGGAACTTGTTAAGGTGGAGATTTGTAGGATTACCAAGTCCCACATTGGTAAAGTGAATAAAAAGGAAAATGGGAATTGTCCCACGTTGCCAATTGTAAGGCATAGGGCTAATTTTGTAGTATAAAAAAAGGCATATGGCCTTAGTTGAAATCACACCAACAAAGTCTTTCTCATCTCTAAGGCATTTGTTCTTCTTATTCCTTTTCTTTGTAATATTTTATTATAAAATTAATTAGGTAGTGTAATTTTAGTCTTTCCTCTTTATTTTGTTTTAGCAGTAGTTTTTAGTTTGCTAATAGTTTCCACAACAATTAAGTGGTAGGGATGTCATCATTTGCAATTACAGATGCAAAAGCCACCATATCAACATAGCGAGCAGGCTTTCTAACTATTCTTTTAGCTTTCTCAATGCAATTGGTTCATGATTGAAGAAATGCAATCCCTTCAGAAGAATCAGACATGGAAGTTAGCTGATTTTCCAAAGGGAAAGAAGGCAATTGGGTGTAAATGGGTCTATGCAAAGAAAGATGGATTTCCTAACGAGTCTAATGTTCTCTACAAAGCAAGGTTGGTAGCTAAAGGATACGCTCAGACGGAGGGAGTTGATTACAATGAAGTGTTTTCTCCAGTTGTGAAACACTCTTCCATCTGTATTTTATTGGCTTTGGTAGCACAGTTAGATCTGGAGTTGGTTCAAATGGATGTAAAAACAGCATTTTTACATGGAGACTTGGAGGAGGAAATCTATATGGTTCAGCCTGAAGGATTCAAAGTTGCTGGAAAAGAGAACATGGTTTGTAAACTTGAAAAATCGTTGTACGGATTAAAGCAATCTCCGAGGCAGTGGTACAAGCGATTTGACAAGTTTATGTTGAGGCAGAAGTACACAAGAAGCAAATATGATCATTGTGTGTATTTGCGCAAGCTGCAAGATGGATCTTTTATATATCTTCTTCTTTATGTTGATGATATGTTGATAGCTTCCAAGAATCAAGAGGAAATTGAGAAGTTAAAATCTCAATTAAATGAGGAATTCGAAATGAAGGATCTTGGCGAAGTAAAGAAGATTCTTAGCATGGAGATAAGCAGAGAGAGGAGTGTGGGAAGACTTTTTTTGACTTAGATGGAATATCTGGGAAGGGTATTGAAGCATTTTGGCATAAATAAGCAGTCAAAACCTGTTAGTACACCACTTACTTCTCATTTCAAGCTTAGTGCAGCATTATCTCCAAAAGCTGCAACAGAGAAAGCATATATGTCAAAAGTACCATATGCAAGTGCTATTGGTAGCTTAATGTATGCTATGGTGTGTACAAGGCCCGACATTCTACATGCAGTTGGGGTCGTGAACAAGTATATGCATAATCCTGAAAAGGAACATTGGCAAACTGTGAAATGGATTCTACGGTATATTCTGAACACTGTGGATGTTGGATTGGTATATCAGCAGGATAAAGGCGGTCAATATGTAGTTGGATATTGTGATTCCAACTATGTAGGTGATTTGGACAAACACCGATCAACTACTGGTTATGTGTTCACCTTGGCAAAAGCACCAGTATGTTGGAGGTCTACATTACAGTCGACAGTTGCCTTGTCTACGACAGAGGCAGAATATATGGCATGTACAGAGGCTGTAAAGGAGGCAATCTGGCTTCAAGGGTTGCTCGGTGAATTGGGTATTCAACAGAAGCACATAAAGGTGCACTGTGATAGCCAAAGTGCTATCATGTTAGCAAAGAATCAAGTTTACCATGCAAGGACAAAGCATATCGACGTTCGTTACCACTTTACACAAGAGTTCTCGAAGAAGGTGGAGTTGTAATCCAGAAGATTCGAACCACATAGAATCCAGCTGATATGTTGACAAAGGCAGTAAACCCGATCAAATTTCAATATTTTTTGGATTTGATCAATACTGTCAAAACTTGAAGACTGCATTGGAAGACACTACACAAGATAAGAGATTGAAGATGTGAAACTTGTCAAGGTGGAGATTTGTAGGATTACCAAGTCCTACATTGGCAAAGTGAATAAAAAGGAAAATGGAAATTATCCCACATTGCCAATTGTAAGGCATATGGGCTGATTTTGTAGTATAAAAAAAGGCCTATGGCCTTAGTTGAAAGCACACCAACAAAGCCTTTTTCTCTTCTCTAAGACATTTGTTCTTCTTATTCCTTTTCTTTATAATATTTTGTTATAAAATTAATTAGATAGTGTAATTTTAGTGTTTTCTCTTTATTTTATTTTAGCAGTAATTTTTAGTTTGCTAATAGTTTCCGCAACTGTACAAATAACTTCATTGGTTTGATTCATGATAATTTTATGATCCTGATTTTGGAAACTAGACCGACCCGTTAGTATGGACTCAGCTAAAACCAAAGATTGGTTCAATCAATTTTCAACTGGTTCTCTCTCATGTCGGTAATAATTCAAAGTACGGTCGAACCTGATAGTTAGACTATAAACTGAAGGTCAACCAAGCTATTTTCTTAAAATATCCTATTTAACTTTTTTATAAGATAAAATATGAATTTTTCCAAACTAATTTATACTATTAAATTAATATTTAATTGTTAATAACCATAATAAATGAAATTAGTTTTTTTAATTAATGTAAGGATAAATATTTTGAAATGTAGTTTTTTATTGAAAATTTGAGATATGATCGTGAATTTTTTACAAAATAAAAAAAATAAAATAATTATCTCAACAATTGTAGAAATAAATTCAAAAAAAATCTCATTTATTGCCAATGAAAGAACAAAACACAAAAACAAATACACAACTTCAATGTAAGTGTAGGTTCAAGATCGGAAATCCAAGAGATAACCAATAAGAGACACAAGCAAGGGCGCAACTTTCAAAAAGTCAAATTTCCTCTTAAAGCCACATAACCCCTACATCCAACGGCCATCTACCATTATCCAAACCAATCTCCACTGTCCGATCTTTCTTTAACTAGTCTTGTACCTTTCTTTTCTCTTCTTCTTCTTCTCCTGTACTACAGTCTTTACATCACACTCCCTTCGTTGCCGCCCTTGGAAAACCGCTTCTGTTCATCAAAGCAGTTTCCGGTCAGCTCAGATCGGCTTTCTCGGCTTCCGGTCGCCGTCGATCCGTCGCTTTTAGGTCCGTTTCTTTCTTCTAAGTTTTACTCTTTACATACTCATGCGTATTGTGCACGCACAATTTTGAAATCATTTTCGGAAGAGAATTTCTGTCTTTATTAGTAGTCCAAAATTGATTTCGTTTTCCTAATTTTGTATTCCGTAAATGAATTTTGAGTTTTTAATTTTTGGTTTTCTTTCAATTTATCAGCTACCAATTTGACATTTTGTTGTTGTTTGAAAACATAAGAAAATTATTGTTTCTGTGTGTGCTGTAGTTCCGATTACTGCTTGAAGTATCTCAATTGAACTTTTCGAAATTCGGTAATGGTTTTTTTTTCTGGTTTGGAAATATCTTAATTTTCTTAATTAATTTGATTTTTTAGTGAAAAGACAAAGAAAATCGCTTTCAATTGATAGATGAGTGGAATCTTATGCTTTCCTTTTCCATTAAATAATAGCGGGATGGAATCCGAATCTAATTGCTATTAGGTTTGCTAACGTGCGCATTTTGAAAAGCGTGCAACCCGCGTTGTTTTTCCGTTTGTATTATATCGTTGAATTCTGTTATAAAAAGGAATAAATATCAGTATAGTATTAGGAGATATCTTAAGGGTTAAGTTTGGTTGGAAATAGGAAAAATAAAATCTCAAGTTGTTGTCTTGTTTTGGGACTTTGCTCTTATAAAGACTGGTGCTTTGTCTTTGACTAACTGATCTTTTTTTTCTGATTTTCTCATCTTGTGTTTTCTCTTATAATCTTATCCGTTTGTTGGCAGTAAGTTTGGGGCTTTTATTGATCGTCGATCGAGAATGGCCAGTGGATCTAAGCTCGAGAAACGTATCCTCTCTATTATTGGGTTATGCTTGTCTATTCCGTTTTTAGTATAAAGTTTTTGTTTGCGCAATATCAATGTTCTCTTTCATCGTTTACTGATACAGAATTGTGTATTGTTTTTTGTAAGAAAAAAGCTGCTTTGTGCTTGCTTTATAGTTTTAGAACTGTTTGATTTAGACACTGTTTTGACATGCTCAATTTATGCTTTTAGATTTTCCCGCCCCTCTCTGTCTTTTTGGCTAATGGATAATTCCATATATCACGTGTAAAGAAATTTTAGAATCCATTTATTGATTCATTGAAGGATTGGTGGTGCTTATATTGCCACATAATCATTGTAAGGTCTTGTGTTAGTGCATAATCGTTGGCTTCATTGACAATTCAACACAGTTGCATTCTTTCAAGTATTTACTTGAATGTTTTTAGGAGCATGATCATCAGACATGGTTTCATATATTGTAGCTTTATAATGCATTTGTCTTAATGAGCTTGAACAAGGAATTTTCTTGACTCTGTAATGCAGCTGAGCCTGTTGTTTCAGGAATGAAGTCAGAGCCCATTAGTGAACAGGTTGAACATGTTGTGGTATGCCATTTATATATCTTGCTTTTGTTTTCTTCTTTAATCTATTCAAGAGGCAATAGGTCAATTTGTGACTGTTTCGGATGGGAAGCTTCGAGTTTGTGAGTTTTTGTATGATTTGCATTGGATTAATAAAGGGTTCATTAGATATGGACTAGCAACTTGGAAACCAAATTGGTTCACTATTGCTCTTTACATTATTGGTTTAGGAGTAGAAATTTAATTTTTATCCATAATCTCTAACATGCACATTACACCAAATTGTTTAGTATTTGTTTGTTGATAATGATGGCAACAGGAGACTCTATTGAAGCTTTTTACCAATGTACCACATTACCATTCATTTATTTGGATTGTTTTGGTTTCAGGCTTCTGCAAAAGGAGTAACATCTTATTCAACTTCATCCATTTCTAAATCGGGGGATGCAAGAGCAAAATCTAAACCTAAATCCGAAGTTAATGGTACTTCTGGCTTCAAGGGAGTATCTGATCAAGCTTCAGCTGGTGAAAACAGTATTTACAGCCCAACCTCTAGCAGTTACAGTTACTATTACCCAGGTGAGATAATTGAAAAGTTGTTTTCTCTTGGAAATCATTCAAGCTTATAGTTCGATAGATCTTTTATGGAAGGGTTAAGTTTTAAGGAGATAAAACCCAGTGGTGAATGGACTTGATTGAATTGAATCACGTACTTTTCCAAAGTTATTTAAGATTAATGCTTAGTGGATTTACTCCAACCTTGTTGAGGTTCATTGGCAAAATATTTCTAGGAAGTTGAATAGTCCATGGGGTACTATATTTTCTTCTATGTATTAATTATTGTTGACTTGTATATCTGCAACTTAGTTAGGATCAACTTTTAGGGTGAGATTATTAATTACATTAAATAGGGGGAAAATTTCAAAAGATATCCCTTCATTTATGAGCATATGGCCTTGGAAAGAGCTTCATGGTGTCTAGAGATTCATGTAGCTGACCCCACCTAGCATGAGAACATGGTATGGCTGATGTTGTTGTTTGAGGAAGGGGAAAAGTTTTGAGTTCTGTTGTTGCGTTTGATGCTATGGGGTTTGTTGCATTATATTCTTGAAATATTAAAAAAGGAAGTCCTTCACTTGAGATATCTGCAATCCCAATGACTTTAAAAGAACTAATTGTTAGATTGGGCTATGTCAACATGCCAGTTGTACTTGCTCTAGCGTTATAATTTCGTTTGTTTGGGGGCTGAATTTAATAATGTGAAAAAAAGATCATCAAATTCCACTCTAGGAAAAAAATAAGGAGGGTAGTTAATATGTTTTCATTGTTCTCCTTTTCATTTGGGGCTCTAGCTGCTCATTGGACGGCAAATGGTAGAACCTGGTGGGAAGATTGCATCGTTGAACTTCTTAACTTTAAACTTAGCTAGGTATATTGAATCCTAGATCTTACTAACTATAAGGGATATTTTTCTTTTTTTGCATTATTCATCAATTAAATATACAACTGGTACAAATCCAACCAACAAATACTTATAATAATGTCATCAATGGAATTTAAAAAGATGCTATTCATATGTAGTTATTTCAGTGTTATGTTCTTTTCAACTTATAAGTAGTTTTACTGAACTGAAATGTATTTATTTCAGTGTAAATTTATATGTATGCAGTACTGAAATGTACTGAACTGAATGGATTATAAGTTGAAAAGAACAGAGCCTTAGTCTGCAACTCTGGATTTACAGTTTGAATTTTTTTTGTCAGTTTTTCAAATGTCACCCTTTTGGTGCAGGATATAATGGCTCATTTACACAAGTGGATGACAACGGTTACTACCAAGTGGATGGGTCTCACATGGTATGTTTCAAAGGCTTAGAAATCCATTAGCTAAAATAGTTGGCAAAATATGTACTTGGTTTGGTTGACTAAGTAATTTTGTGCATTTGTACAAATGCTTATTGGTATTTAATATTGAAGTCCTTTATTGGTTGGTTGTTTTAGGGAGTACACTCAGACAATGGATCAGTACTGTATTATTTACCCGGTGGCTATACCCCATATATGGATGGGTCATTAGTTGGCGCTGATGTGCAGAGTCAACAGCCGTACTATTCTTCTGGATATATTCAGCATCCTGTTCCCTATGGGTCAGAAGCTGTGCCCTGTTATTCATGGGATTCAACTTATGTTGGAGATGTCTCGAATGGAAATACGGGTTCTAAAAATGGAAAGTATAGTTCAGGCTCCTCATTTGCTAAGTCAAATGGTTTCAGCTCAGTGAAATTTAATGGAAATAACAGCAATAATGGCTTTAAATCTTCGAATTCGACACAATCAGTCAGACCCTTAAACAAGGTATGGAAATGTATAGGGCATTTACTCAATTTGATTTTACATTTTTGGGCATCAGTTATGTGTAATCTTCTGTTGGTATTTTTACATCCTGTTCTGTCCCTGTCTTCCATAAGGGTAAATTAAAATAGGCTTTATGCATTTATTTCCCCTCCAACTTGGAACATATTTTCTAATTGCCCCCTCAACTTAGAATTGTACCGTGAGCTCCTTCAACTTGGCAAAATGCACCATAGAGCTGCCTCAACTTTGCAAAAGTGCACATTGGAGCCGCCTAATGCTGACATTCATGTTTGTGGAGCAGACCATATATGAGGTGGATCCTAGGTGCACTTTTTCCTAGTTGAGGGGGCTGGGCGGATACAGTTCAAAGTTGTTGTGGGGGGGCGTTACAGTTGGCCAAAAGTGCCAAGTAAACAATTATGTTCAAGGTTTGGAACTTTTGCTAATGTAAACAATTTATGTTGCAGGTACCTACTTATAGCTCTAATTTCTCAGGTAGCCTCTTAAAGAGTTACAATAATGTAGGCAATTATTCCTATCCTGTCAGAAAACAAGGTTCGGTCTCACATAATGGTCCTATGAACTATAGACAAAATGGAAGAATATGGAATGGGAATGATAGAAATAAACCAAGTGACAGTTTCCATAAAAACACCGATCTTGAACCATCGCCTGAACTAACTTGTGGTCCTAGAAGGGCGTCGAGTAAAAATACCCGATTGGAATCACCTGTCAAAGAAGACTTGGGAATTACTATAAAAAGGGCTCAGTATAATCAACCAGATTTCGAAACAGTGTATACAAATGCCAAGTTCTACATTATCAAATCGTACAACGAAGATGACATTCATAAAAGTATAAAATACGATGTATGGTCTAGTACACCTAATGGCAATAAAAAGCTAGATGCTGCATTCCGTGATGCAGAACAGAAGTCAATGGAAACTGGCACAAGATGCCCTGTTTTCCTCTTTTTTTCGGTGAGTTGGAAAAGCTTTACTGTTTTTATTCTGTTCTAGGTTTCATAATTTTTTATGTTTTTTTTCTGAATATATCTCCTGATTTCCCCAATTGTTACATTTGGATCATAAATTAGGTTAATGGAAGTGGGCAGTTTGTTGGGATAGCTGAGATGGTTGGGCAGGTGGATTTTGATAAAGACATGGACTTTTGGCAAATTGACAAGTGGAATGGTTTCTTTCCAGTTAAATGGCATGTCGTAAAAGATATTCCTAACAATCACCTAAGACACATTATCCTTGAAAATAATGAAAGGAGGCCTGTTACTTTCAGCAGGGACACCCAAGAGGTACCTTTTCATTCTTTTGAAGTTATATTTTCACAATTACTCGCTAACTCTTCTTCTGTGCAAGCCTTTCTGGCTGTTTAGAAGTGAATTATCATCGTTTTGTTGTCTTCTTTTCTCATGTCATATTTTGGTTGGAGTAAAAAATCAGAAAAATGACATTTTTGAAAAGTCAAACCAACTAGAGGCTGATATGTGGTGTTTAGGGGCAAAACAGTGCATTTTTCCAAGTTGAGGGAGGTAATTGAAATGTGTGAAAGTTCAGGGGGCAAATGGGCCTTTAGGGCCAAGTTCAAGGGTGTCCCGATGTATTAGACCTACAATAAATTATCCGTATTTTAGTTTTAGTTTATGCAGATATCATCTGTTACTATTAGGTGTATATTATAAAGTTCCTCCCTCGGCTGCGTCTTCTAGAGTTTCTATATAACTTGGCACTTGCTTTGTGATCTTAGATTTGAATTTTTCGAGGTGCTATAGTATAATTAGGAGCTGAGTATGGTCTGAATGAAAGTGTCTCCTCTTGTTAAAATAGTGTATGGTTGGTTGATTGATAAGATTTTGTTGTAATAACTTTCAGATACCACTCAAGCAAGGTTTGGAAATGCTGAATATCTTCAAGAGTTATGCAGTTAAATCGTCGTTAGTAGATGACTTCGATTTCTATGAGAGCCGAGAAAAGACTTCTCTCTCTAAAAAGAACAAACTCGCAACTCTCCGAATGGACGAACTTACCAGTGGTGAATTTGCGGTAAATTGCCAATTATTTTGGACTTCATTAGTCATTTCATTGTTTTATGTTAGTATATGCTCATGGAAGGAATATACTGTTCATATTTTAATATTTTCATATATGATTTTTAATTTGAATTTTGAATTTTTGATCCGATTTTCTTTTGCAGAAAAACGATAAAGATGAAGGGGCTTACAAAGACGAAAATGACCCGAGGACCGATACTATCATTAATCTGACCAAGAATATGTCGCTCAATGGACCGAATCAGAAGAGTAACTCTGTAAAGAAAGGAATAGAAAATTCAATTGCTGCTCCATAATACGCAATTAAGAGCTTAAAATTCAGTTTTTTCCCCAATTGTCGTTGTATTTTTCCTTTGTCCATTTGAAGCCAATTAGAAAAGAAGGCTGTGTTATTTATTCATTAGATTAGGGTTTTATTTTTGTTGGCCAATCCAAATCCCCATTTTAGTTGATTGGGTAGATGTTTTAAGTTGTGTTCTAATTTATCTCAGCGTTTGGATTTTTAGCAGTAATATAATGGGTTTGGTCTGTGATCCCCAGCTTAAATTAGCTTATAGTGACTGATAGAGTCTGAATCAATTATTATTATTTTTAAAAAAAGGGTCCTGGATCTAAGTTTAGTTACGGTTCGTATCCGGAATTTTTTTTCCACCCTAATCTGGATCTAGATTTGACGGGTATGAAAATGTGGGTTACTTAAAAAACGAATCTGAATCTACAAATTCAGGTAGCTCCAAAATCTGTTGTGATTTCTAATTAACAACTCAAAAATTTGTGAAATTAGGGGCTTAAATTAAATTGAAAGAAAAATTTTCACTAGCTTTGGACATGGTTTTAACATGAACAATAAGTTTGTCTTAACTAGACATGTTTGCGTGTTGGACTCTACATCGAGCCTTGCTCGAGCCCACTCAATGGATTGGGCTTGTACACTCATTTTATTAGAAACCGGCCTGAGTCTGTAAAAACTTGAAATTTTATGGGCCGGGCTTAGTTTTTATCAGTGTTTTAAAAAGCGTTAGGCGCTAGTCAGGCGACCAGAGCTTCAAAATGCCTGACCGGGGACTAGGCGGATTTATATTTTGTATTTTAAAATATTTATTATATATATATAATATATATAATAAAAAAATAAATTATAATAATAAAAAATATAAAAAAACATAATTTTAACCATGTTTTAAAAATCACTGAGTGGCATAGAATATATTGTTTCTCGCTTTGAGACTCAAAATAATAATTTTATTATATGAACACTTTAATGTACTTTAGTTTTACCAACTAAACTATATTTTTTTGGTAAACTATGTTTTTTATAAATAATGGTATCATACAAAATCTAAATTAGATTCCGCCTAAGCGGAAAAAATCGGACTAGACTGTGCTTATGCTGCAATAAATCGGCCGAGTGCCTAATAGCTCCCTAGGAATGAAAAGTCGGGCAGCAAGCCCTAAAATAGCGCCTAGGTGGGGCTAGACGAGGATTTTTAAAACAATAGTTTTTATATAAATAATCGAGTCCGGCCTGACGAACAAAAATTATTTTTATTTTTATTTTATATTTTTATATTATATTTAATAGGTTTTTCTAAATTTTTATATTTTAACCTACTAAATTTTTAACTGTATGTAAAAGAATATTACTATAAAATGTAATTGTATGCAAAATTTAGACATTTCTATTATAGAAATTGTAACTTTTTCAATTTAGTTTACAAAATATTAAATGAAAAAATTATCTATGAGCCATGAACAAGACTTAGAAATGCTTAGTAAGCCCCTGACCGAGCCCAACTCGAGCTCAGCCCAGGCTCAAAGTTATAAATCATGACTTGGGTTAATATTTTTAGTTAAAAGCCTGATCAAATTCGGCCCGATGAACACGATTAGTTATTACCAACATGCTAAGAGCATCTTTATTAGATTATCCATTTCAATAATAGTCTTGCCATATAAGCAAGAATAGATAATCAAGAGTATCTTTAGTAGATAGTAGATTCCATGATTATGTGGCATGTGAAATAGAAGTTCACATTTATGATATGTTAATGATTTTAAAAATAGACAATGTCTATAAAAAAAGAGTCACACTAGATTGTTTATTTCATCTAGAATTGTGTAATTAAATAATAAAAAATATTCAAGCTTATTTCAATGTTAAAGATTAAAATATTAATTAATTTGATAATTTATTTGATTGTCTACATGTAGAAGATCAAATAGACAATGTCCAACATTTATTATGCCACATCATATAGGAAAGAGAAAATAGACAAACTAGCTTGCCTATTTTCTCTTTCCTATATGATGTGGCACAATAAATATTGGTCATTATTTATTTAATCTTCTACATGTAGAAGATCAAATAAAATACCAACTCATTAAATTAATTAATATTTTAATATTAAATATTGAAATAAGTTATAATTAAAAAAAATTTTATTATTTAATCACATAATACTAAATAAAATAAATAATCTAATATACATTTTTTTTTAACATTATCTATTTTTAAATTTATTAATATATTATCAATATGAACTTTTATTGCCATATTCTCCATTTATCATTAATACTACAAATTATTACACCTCACACTTCAAACTAGTGATGCACTCACTTACGTCAGAGACTTGAAGCAAAACGTTTCAATTTTTGTCAGATCAGAGTTAACCATGTCCTCTTCCATTATATATATATATATATATATATATATATATATATATATATATATATATATATATATATATATATATATATATATATATATATATGGAGATATAATGGCCATGAGAGAAATATGCACTATAACAATGCTAGTTAAATTGAAAAGAAGGCTGTAGCATCAATTTAACCATGAAAAAATTATTGATACAGTGGAACGTTTTTGTTCGGCAACAAAAACATTACACTGTACCAATGTTTTTGTTGAAAAAGGCAACAAGTAACTTGGTAAAAAACGTTGCATTTAGCATCGTTTTTACCAAATCAAAAGTGTTGCCTTATCTACACGACGAGACACTGCAAATAATTTGAATTTGAAAATTTGTGGGTGTTGGTTGGACAACACCCACTATAAATACTACTTAAATTCTACATCTCTTATATTTCAATTTTATTTTTCTCTATTTTCAACTTAATATTCATCTCTCTTCTCCATTATGTTTTTCCACATCATCTTATTTTCTTATGTTGAGTTTTCTTTTTTGTTTTCTTGTCTCTTTTGTTTTTTTTTTTGTATTTTTACGGGGAAATTGACAAGTTCAACATTAAGGGAGAAAATCTTATGGAGAAACTATTACCTTGCAAAAGAGAAGAGAAAAAAATTAGAAAACTCAACTTAAGAAAATAAGATATGGACAAACATAATGAGGAATAAAAGATGATGACAAGAGAAAAATTAAAATGAGAAAAAGGAGGATGTAGAATTTATACAATAAAATTATAGGAGACATCGAATCATTTTATAATTAAAGTCTAAAAATTAATAAAAAAATATTTAATTAAAAAAAATATTTAATTAAATCTCTATTAATATTGAGCTTTAAATTATTTAATTTTAAACAATCGGCACACTGTAAAAGCCCATTTATATATTATTTATAGTAGACCCACAAATTTTCAATTTCAAAGTATCTCGTCATCAAATAATGCGACGCTTTTGACTTGGTAAAAAATGTTGCTATAGTTTAACATTTTTGACCAAGTCAAAAGCGTTTTGTTTTTCACCAAAAACGTTGTTACAGTACAACTTTTTTTACAAAAATATTGTACTGTAGCAACGTTTTTGTCCATGGTGAAACTGACGGCCTTCTTATTTATTTAACTAGCAAATTATGGCGTATTTTTCTCTCATGGGCATTATTCAGGTCCGAAATCCTATACATACGAGGCTATATTAAGACACTGAGACAGACAGAACCAAAACTAGGAAGAATGGAAAGAATAGAGGAAATGGTAATAGTTGGAGGCATAGCAGGGCTAGCCACAGCAGTTGGGGTTCGAGCCTTGGTCTTAGAAACAGCTCCAGCCCTACGAACCACTCGTGCTGGCCTAACCCTCTTCCCCAAAGCTTGGTCTGCTCTTCTTGCTTTGGGTGTTTCTCATAAGCTCACCCCATTTTATCTTCCTCTCAGGTAATTTTATTTTTTTAACTTTATTAATTACGGTTTGATTATGTGCTGTACTCCTATCAACTTGTTAATTGATGATTAGTTTTGTTTTAATATATGATTAGGGGAATATCTACCACGGATGTGGCAACTGGAAATGTCAGTAATGTCCCATTTTCGTTTGACAATGGGTAAGAGTTAGTCCAACAATATTTCCTAATACTCCAATCATCTTTCCCATTTTACATTTCCTAATTTAAATTCCCTTTAAAATAATAATACTTCACTATTAAACTAATAAAAAAAATAATAAAATAAAAACTAAAAACAATAAAAAACACTCAAAGTAATATTATCTTAACCGATTTCTTAAAATGGGAAATAGATTCATTCCGTATATATACGGAGAGAATCCACATTTACAAAAAAATACTATACGGGGATGGTTGGATTGACTCTAGGGGTGTTAACAAGTCTAATGGCTCGCAAACAGTTAGAGATTCGGTTTGGTCAAAGTTCGATCAAAGTTCGACTCGATAGAGCCTGATTCGAGTTCAAGATCGGCTTGAGATATCAACAAGCCAAACCAAGCTTTCTAAGGTTCGACTCGAAAGCTCGCAAAAATGTTCATATGATTTTTGTAGTTAATAAATTAGTGAAAAACAAATTACTTATATATAATTGGTGAGTAATAATTATTCATTTACGATAATTATTCATAAAATGATGATTTAAAATAATTTATTATTTCTTTACAAGAGTAGTCATGAATATGGAATTGCATAGGATAGAACATCGAAAGAGACGAAATGAGAGTGATTACGGATCATGGTAAAAATATTATGATATTGGTTTAAATTTTTTAAAATTATGTATTTCTTTAAGCACAAATAAATTGCGTTATTTTTTTTAAAATGTATTTTCTGATTTTTTTTTGAAAAAGTGTAACAAAATATCATGTTACTGATACAATCCTTTTTTTAATTAGTGTTGCTATAAATCAGTTTTAATCATTAAAGTTGGGCAACACTTTTATTTTGTGTTGCAATAGTGCACATATTTTAGGGCTCGTTTAGGCTCTCGAGCTCGAGAACTCGAGCCGAGCTTCATTGTTCTAAGCTCGACGAGCTTCGAGCCAAGCCGAACCCGAGCAAATATATTCACTATCCGAGCCCTGAATTATTCGATCTCAGTTTAAAATAAGGAATTGTTGGACTTGCTCTAAGGAATGAATTATTTTATATTTAGCTGATAGTTTGATAGTGTTTCTCATTGCCAGTGATTTTTAACTTATAATCGGTTGGAATTGTTTGGTAAAGCACAAACGGTTAAAATTTAGAGAAGCAATAATTTTTTGTGAATAAAACTTAATTGAGGTGTATCTTATTTTTTATTTAGTCAAAAGTGCTTGTACTCTACATACTATGTAACCAGTCTATAACCTCTAGGGCGAACAAAAATCGAAAAAACTAAACCGAACGAAGAAATCGAATCGAACCGCCATGAACTGAATTAAATTAAAGTTATTCAGTTCGGTTTTTGGTTTACATATTTTTACTATTTTGATTTTTAGTTTGGTTTTTTTGGTAAAAAATTGAAGATCGAACTGAATTAATTTTATTTTTTTAAAATTTATTTTATGCTAATTTGTTTATGTTTATAGTTCAATTTACATTTTATATTTGATAAAAAATCTTTTCTTTTCAAATTAACAATAATTTATTTATGTTAAAAGATATTTATGTTGATTTTTAGTCATTTCATATATTAACTTTATATTTTTAAAATAAAAAATTTATTTGGTTTAAATCGAATTGAACTGAACCAAAATAATTCGGTTCAGTTTGGACCGGACCAAAATATATTCATTTCGGTATTTGGTTCTTACATTTTCTCTATTCGATTCTCGGTTCGGTTCAAAACCGAACCGACATTTGCTCACCCCTAATAACTTTTAACTTATAGTAAGATTCAATGTTATCGAAACCGGACCGGACATCGAATTGGTGAAGTTAGTGGTTCATAATTTTGCCGGTTCAACTAGATTGAGCCGTGGTTCAACCTTTTCTGTGAATTTTTTAAAATAAAAAATATATTTGTCCAGTATAAGTATAAATTTTTATGAAATAAAATAAATTGGCAAATGATAATAATAATAGGAAAAAAATCACATGTCCCCAATTCGGTGTCCTCTTTCATGTCTCTCATTCATTTTTCGACATGTGGCAAGTTTATACGAGAGATGAGATAAAAAGTAAGGGATTGAAATCTGCTGTCCCCAATTGTGTGTCTCCTTTCATGTCCCCCATTCAGATTTGCCATGTGTTAGATTTTCGTACTTAATTTTTTATTTTCAAATTTTCTTCCTTATTTTTTGTCTCTCTCTTAGGTGTCTAACAAACTACAAAATCTGAATGGAGGACATAGAATAAGATACACAATTGGGGACGGCGGATTTCAATTCAAAAGTAAGAAAGCAAATTGGAGAAATAATAAAATAATAATAAAAATTGGCATATGTCGAAAAATAAATGGGGGACATCGAAGGGGACACCGAATTGGGGATATATGATTTTTTTCATAATAATAGTAATATTTTATGGAAGTAAATATGATATAATAAATCAAAACCATTAAATATCCTTTTAGAGAAGGAAATAAAAAGGTAAATATTAATAAAATTGTTATCTCTTTCTATAAAATATCTTAATAAAATTATTACATATTTAAAATAATAAATATCATTTTTAAAATAAAAAAATAATAAATATTAATGATAAACGTTGATTTAATTCTATGAAATCATGTGAGAAACAAATAATAATTTAAGTTTACCATATTAACAATATAAATAGTTATTATTTTTTATAAGAACGAAAATATTAATGTAAATTTCTTAATTAGCTCAAAATACAAATATTCTTTTAGGGAAAAATTAAAAAAGTAAATGTTAATTGTTATCTCTTTTTATATAAATAAATAAAATATCTTACTAACATTATTACACCATTTTGAAAACAAATAAAAATAATAAATACTAATGATATCTGTTGATTTATTTATATGAAATCATGTAGAAAATAAATAAATATTTAAGTTAATTTGCCATATTAACAATATAAATAGTTAAACTAATAAATAAGTTAATAATTGTTTTCAATAAGAATGGAAATATTAATGTCAATTTCTTAACTAACTCAAAATATATGTAAATTCTATAAAATCAGGTTTTGATCGGTTCATTGGTTTTTTACAGTTTAAACCGATTAAGGCTAGTTTTTTTTATCAAACTGCTATTTTCTATCAACCGGACACATTTCCGGTTCACGATTTTCCGATTGAACTGATTGGTCTAGTCCGGTGTTAATAACATTGATAAGTTTTAAGACATCAAAATTGCTTTAGAATAGTTTTATAAGTTAAAAGTAGTTATACCAGTTTTTTTGAAACACCCTCTAATATCATGAGGAAAAGAGCATTGAATTGAATTTGAAACAGAGGAGATGAAAGAGAAGTAAGAGGAGTTCACCGTAAGGCTCCATTAGAGGCTCTAGCAGAAGAATTGCCCGCACATTCTATTCGATTTTCTTCAAAGCTTACATCCATTGAAATCGAACAACATAAACTCGTTGTTTTACACTTAAATGATGGAACTACTATCAAATCTAAGGTACTCTATTATTCATTCACATTATTTTCATATTTAGTTTAGCTGTGGTTGTTAAAAAACTGTTATTAAAGAAGTTAGGGAACATATTTCGGCGGTGGAGGTTGTAATAGGGTGTGATGGGGTCCACTCAGTAGTGGCGAAATGGCTAGGACTATCTACACCAATTGCTTCAGGAAGAGCAGGAATTCGCGGTTTGTCCGATTTCCCACATGGACATCATCTTAACCAACAGTTCCATCAATTTGCCGATATCGGGAAACGAGCTGGTTTAATCCCCATAAACGACTGCGAAATATACTGGTTTTTTACTTGTTCTCAAGTTTCATTAAGGGTGTATTTGGAAACATTCATTTCGATGAAATTCAATTTATTTTATATAGATTAAATATGGACTAGTTTGGCATTGCTTTTTAAGTTGCTTTTAAAATAAGTTACTTTCACAAACTTTTAATAGAATTAAATATTTTGAGTTTGAACAACATATTTTGATCTTTCATACTGATTAATTAGGAACTTTCTGATTTATTTTTTCCAAAATCAAATCTGCAGCTTTCAAAAAAAGCTTGAAAATTGAGCTTTTCAGAAAAGCTGCAAAAACTCACAGACAAACTGGTCGTGCATCATATGTCCCTCGAACTCGGCATGAAAAGTCAGTGCCACCCTGAACTTTCAAAAGTTCCAACTAGCCCATTGAACTTAGCAAAAGTGCACCGGTTCGCCCCCCATTGCCACGCATCAGCTTCTGATTGGAGAAAGAAAAATCAGAAAAATGACATCTTTGAAAAGTCAAACCAACCAGAAGCTAACACGTGGTATTGAGGGGGCAAACTGATACACTCTTGCCAAGTTCAGGGGGCTAGTTAGAACTTTTGAAAGTTCGGGTGGTATCCGGCTTTTCGTGCCAAGTTTAGAGGGGTCTCGATGCATTTGGCCTTTTATATTTAACCTTAAAAAATTTTATACATAAAATGTGTTGAATTGAATTCCCTGTAAAAGAAAGTTTCCAAACATAGGATAATTTATCCAAAACTGGAATTGCTTCCGCTAAATATCAGTGGCTCGTTTTCCGAATTTCAGGAGAAGAAATGCTTAGAGACCCGGAAGTGATACAAAAACGACTGCTCGAAAACTACGTGAAAGATTTCCCCTTAGAGTTCAAAGAAGTAGTAAAAAACGCTGATCTTTCTACATTGACATGGGCTCCATTCATGCTGAGGCAACCGTGGAAAGTGATACTCGGGAAATTGAGCAAAGGAAATGTAACGGTATGTGGTGATGCGATGCATCCAATGACACCTGATTTAGGACAAGGTGGATGTTGTTCGCTCGAAGACGCTGTTGTATTGAGCAGACATATTGGCAACTTTGTGGCGAAAAATAATGGGAGAATTGTAGTACAGGAAATGGCGGAAATTTTGGATCGATATGTTAAGGAAAGGCGATGGAGAGCTACGGGTTTACTGACTGGCTCGTATTTGTCGGGGTGGTTTCAACACGGTGGATCGAGTTGGTGGATGAACTTTCTTAGAGATGTCATTTTTTTTATCGGTTTTTGGCTCGAAGATTATATAATGTTGCGCTTAATTATAATTGTGGATTACTGACAAAGCCATCCGTGTTGAAGAAAATTGACTAGTTTCGAGTAGGATGCCGGTTTTTGCACTTGTGTGTGTATATTGTGTTGTAATCTCCATTTTGATTAAATATGAATAAATGGTTGTTCGTTTTGAAATCAACTCTAAGCATATTGAATATGACTTCTAACGTACAGTCTCCCTAATTCATCCTCCTTAATTTACACTTCTAGCTGTTAAAATTTTAAAATGTTTAGTCATAGTTATAAAAATGTTTTGAAATTTCCCGCCTCTACCAAGTCCCGTGACAAATTTTTTTAATGTGGGGTCCAATATAATATTATCTAAATCAAAAGCAATATGAATGTAAATTTTAGGAAAAATAGTTATGAATAATACTCAATTGCCTAATAATTAATACATATAAAACATCATATCAATCAATAAACCATCTAATTTATCAAGTATTTGAGTAATTTTAACTTTCTTAAAGCAAATGGTTGATTTTATTATTTATATAGTGTTGAATTATTAATTTCGGTGGGTACATATTTAATTTATTTATGTTTTTTCAGTATATTTTAACAATTATGGGTATATGGACCCCGTTTAGGCTGGGGTTGGCCTATGGTCAAGGCCCATTTTGCTAGTTGCGGTCTAATATTTTATTTGATATTATTAAGCGTTTCATCGATTTATTATTATTATTTAAATATGGGTCGATGAATTGTGATTTTTAGGTATGAACACTGGTCGAGTTGGAATTAAGTTTAACCGGACCTAGTAAATAATAATAATGGGTTCAAATCAAGCCGGACCATTATAAAAATAATCCGTTCAACCCATCAAATAAATACAATTTTTTTTATTAATTATAGTAGTAATTGTTTAATGCGGAGTGATAACAGTACACATATTTCAATTAATTGCTTACAAATGGACCACTAAATTCGTTTCCACTTTCTCTGTTTTGTTACTAATTTTTCTAATCATTCCCACACATCATCTTATTTGTAGTATTTTTCATTCCCCACAAAACGTAATTAAACTCGAATAAAAACTCATTAATTAGTTTTAAGTTATGATTAAAGCATTTTATATATGATAATATATATAATTAATTCATAATTGTATTATATTAACCGAACGGTCGGGCTTGAGTTTTTATCTAATTTATTACTCGGGCTATTATGATTTCGGGCCGGACTTATATTTTAATTTATTTGCCAAACCCGTCCCTTATCGAACAACCTTAGGTGGGCCTTGCGGGCCGATGGGCCCGTGCCTAGGTGTAGTTTTGAAAAGATTATTTTTATAAAACGGATAGATCTAAATATTCGACCTGGTCCATATCTTCAATTTTTTTGTCCATTCAAATCCGGATCCAAAACCTGTCCGGTACGAACATGTGAGATACAGAAACAGAATCCAAATACCCAAATCCGAACCAGACCCATTGCAATTTTTAATTATTAATTAATAGCTAGCTTGAAGATGGGTGGAGGGATGTTCCTCTTGGCAGCTTCCCCAAATGACTTATGCACTGACTTGCGTCACAGACTTGAGCCAAAAGGGTTCTATTTTTGCCCGATATCAGAGTCAATCATGGCGTCTTCCATCTCCATATATATAAACACATATGAGGCTATGTTAATCAAGACACTGAGACAAACGGCTAATAATTATAAAATGAATAAATAAACAAATATTTGATCCATGTTTATCCCTCTCAAAAATGGAAGTGCCAGACTCGTTGGGAATGTCCGTTATACCGAATTTTTTAATCTCCGCCTCGCATAAAAAAATGCACGTAATCAATATAAAATGTATAGAAAGCATTATGAAATTATAAAAGAGTCAAAAGGAAAGTAAACACTGATAAGCTGAGTCATGTCGAATAACATTGTCCTTAAAAAATACTTGGAGTTTCTTCCAGAATAAAACAGCCTCTTCAACCATTCAGTTAGATCAGGAACAAAAATATAACATATATCCACAACAATAAAATAATAGAATAATGGAAGGGATGAAAATAACCTTTTTTTTTGAGCTGTGTCAAATATGGACGAGCAAAGGTCTTTTATAGGCAAAAAGCAAAACAAATTTTGTTGTTGTCCAACGTTTAGATATTTCAGTTGCTGAAATCAAGCACAAACTAATAAATCTTTGAACGAATCAAACTTCAAGAAAATCAATTAGTTTCAGCAAAATTTGATCTGATGAAGCAAAGGAAGAAATCAGGTCGTTGATTGACTCAATCAAAAGGTGACGTGGCCATTAATTAGAAAAACCAATTTATTGACCAAATCAAAGGCTGTTAAAGATATTGAATTAATAAAATAAAAACTTGTAGCCGTAATTAGGCTTACTTAATAATAATAATAATAATAATAATAATAATAATAATATAATGTATACATTTTTTTATCATCAAAGTATAAAACGATTTTCCTTAATTAAATGCCAAAACGTAATATAAATATTTTTTTTGACATAACTAATATTTTCCAACACAAATGACCCAAAATAGAAAGAAACAGAGTAGAGAGATGGAAAGAATAGAGGAAATGGTAATAGTTGGAGGAGGCATAGCAGGGCTAGCCACAGCAGTTGGGGTTCGAGCTTTGGTCTTAGAAACAGCTCCAGCCCTACGAACCACTCGTGCTGGCCTAACCCTCTTCCCCAATGCTTGGTCTGCTCTTCTTGCTTTGGGTGTTTCTCATAAGCTCACCCCATTTTAGGTGTGTTTGGAAATAATACCACGAGAAAATGAAAAAGAATTGAATTGAATTTACTTGATGGAATTCAAATGAATTGATTTCTTCAAACAAATTCTTTGTTTGGAACCTTCATTCGTATTAGAAAATTCAATTGATTGGTATTAAATTTATTTAACATTTTTTCAAAATTGTATACATAAGTAATTTCACTCTTTAAAATAAAAAAGCAGGTGAAGGATAATATGGTAAAAATGATATCTAAAAGCTTAGCTCAAATGAATTCCATCAAAATCATGCAATTTTTGGTAAGATTTCTATTCCTTACATTCACAAGAATTTAAATCTTGCTTGATTTGAATTCTATCACAAGGGAATTTGACAAAATGAATTCAATTGAAATGAATTCCCTCGTAAGTAAGCTTTCCAAACACACCATTTATCTTCCTCTAAGGTAATTTTATTTTTAACTTTATTAATTATGATCTGATTATATATGGGATTCGGATCCAAATTCTCTACATTTGGAAAAGGGTAAAGTTGTACATTTCAGCCAATCTCAATCATCTATTGAATATTAATGGTTGAGATTGAGTTATATAGGTTTGTGGGATCCGTAGTATAATTAAATCTCAACTATTAAAACTCAGTTGATGGTTGAGATTAACGAAATGTAAACTTTACTATTTTCCAACTTTAGAGAATTCAAATCTTTATTGGGTGACTCACCCACCACAGCTAGGTGGGCCACCCGGGTCGAATCTGGACGTAGTCGGGATAAAGCTTCGGTGAATCAGATGGGCAATAAAAAAAACTTTAAAGAATCCAAATTCATGGGATTTTCTAAAGTTTGAAACAGGTAAATTTCAATCAATTTAAACCATTCATTAAGTTTTAATGGTTTAGATTGAGTTTTAGTAGTTCATGGGTTCTACAGTAATCTGAACCATTAAAACTCGGTGGATGGTTGATATTAACAGAAATATACAACTTTACCTGCAACTTTAGAGAATCCAAATCCTTATACATGTATAATCTCAAGTTACTCTTATCAACTTGTTAATTGATGATTAGTTTTGTTTTAATATATGATTAGGGGAATATCTACCACGGATGCCGCAACCGGAACTGTCAGTAATGTCCTATTTTCGTTCGACAATGGGTAAGCCATAAGATGAATTAGTAATTTTTTTATATCTTAGCTTATAATTATGTAGTGTTTCTCATTACATATGATTATGCCTTTTAAGGCTTAATTTCACCCATTATACATCAATTATACTTAGAGTCTCATTTTCATACATGAATTATGACATGAATTATGTTTTATTTCATTATCATACATGAACTTATATGTAACCTTCTATTGTACCTATTTTACCTATTTCTCTAGGTTTCAACATTGAAATGGCCCCACTTAAAATATATTACCCATAATACCCCAATTTCTCTTTCTAAATATCTCTCTAATATCCATTAATCGTATTACTTAATTAATTTTTCCTAATTATCTTCCCGTTTCTCTTTCTACTCTCTCTTTCTCCATATCATTTCAATTCTATTTTCATCTATCGTGTTATTTGCCGTCCATAATTACTTAGCGCCGCCCACATTAATATCTGTTTTACCCTTGCTAAAAAATCTATAATTTTCTTTTAAAACTGCCCTTGTTTCTACTTTTGCCTGTTTTTCTGGTGATTTGATATTCATTTTCTTATTAATTTAGATGGAAATATTCGCTTTATTATTAATTATGGAAACAAGATGGCATCAATTAGTTTCACTTTACTACAAATAAGAAACAATACTCTGATACTTATGCAGATTGCGTACATATAGAATTTGGAATTTTGCCGAACATGGAGCTCTGCGAATGGAGTAGGAAAAGAAAAATTTGAAACCCTAGAACCTCGGGTTTGGATGGAGTAGGAGAAGGAAAATTTGAAACCCTAGAACCCCGAGTTTACTGAGATTTTTAATTTTGGTTTCTGATTTTTTTAATAAGGGTAAAACGGAGAATAATGTGGCGCACTAAGAATTCATAGGCGGCAAAAAATAATCCAGAAAAAGAAAAATAATTATGATAGATAAAATGAGAATTGAAATGATATGGAGAAGAGAGACTGAGAGAGAAATAAGAAGATAATTGAGAAAAAAATTAATTAGGCAATACTATTAATGGACATTAGAGAGATATTTAGGAAGAGAAATTGAGGTATTATGGGTAATATATTTTAAGTAGGATCCATTTCAGTGTTGAAACCTAGAGAAATAGGTAAAATGATTATAATAGAAAGTGACATACAAGTTCATGTATGATTATAGAATAAAATATAATTCATGTATGAAAGTGAGACTATATGTATAATTGATGTATTACATATAAAATTAAGCCTGCCTTTTAACTTGTTGCTATAATGCAGTCTTTGCTAAAACTAGCTTTGCATAAACATAAATGACAGTAAAAACATTTTTGGGCGATGGGGGTATGCCAATTTGGTACATTTATTATGCAGCCTATTAATTTTTTACGTTTAGTTCATATTATGCATAACAAGGTTAATAAAGATTCTAGGCTAAATACATCTTTACCCCTTAAATTTAGTAAAAAAAATTTACTGTCCCCCTGAACTTTCAAAAATTTCTTTCAGCCCCTGATCTTGGCATAAATGTATTTGTTTGCCCCCTAAACTTGGTAAAAGTGTATCATTTTAACCATTGAATGCCACTTGTCGACTTTTCATTGGAAAGAGAAAAAAAATTTTGAAAAGTCAAATTAATCAGAACATGACACATGGCATTCAAAGGACAAAATGATACATTTTTATCAAATTCAGGGGATAAATTGATATATTTATGACAAATTTAAGGGGCTAATATTTTTTTAAAAAAATTTAAAAAATATTAAACTTTTTATATTAAATTTAAAGAGTAAAAATATATTTAACCAATTTGTGACATAATGCCAATGCATAGCACAAATATAAAAAAGGTAACACTATGAGTACCACAGGGGGTCAAACAAGTAACATGTCAAACAGAGCTATATCAAAGATTCAGAAAAGACCTTTTCGCCCATGAGTGACTAATAAATAATTTTTTTTGGTAAAAAAAATTATTAGTCATTCATGGGGTAATTAATAATTAATGACATGTGGAGAAGACAATTTTTTTTGTGTATAAAACTAAATTGAGGTATAGTATTTATTATTTAATCAAACTTTAAAATAAAATAAGCTATACAAGTCCACAACTCATATTTTTTTAACTTATAACACGTTTATAAGTTAATATTTAATCCACTAAAAACACTACAGAAGAGTGTATATAAAATGTACTTGTAATTGTAAACTAGTTTAACTAGTTTATAAGTAGTGAGAAAACCATCCTAATACTTTGAGGAAAGAGCATTGAATTGAATTTGATACAAATGGAGGAGATGAAAGAGGCGTAAGAGGAGTTCACCGTAAAGCTCTGTTCGAGAATTGCCTCCAGATTCTATTCGGTTTTCTTCAAAGCTTACATCCATTGAAATCGAACATGGACTTGCTATGATGGAACTACTATCAAATCTAAGGTACTTCATTATTCATTCACGTTAATTTCCCAAAACACTTTAAAAACAACTGTTAACGAAGTTACTGAATATATTTCGGTTTTGTAGGTTGTAATAGGGTGAGATGGGGTCCACTCGGTGGTCGCGAAATGGCCGATTTTCCATATGGACATCATCTTAACCAACAACTCCATCAATTTATTGAAGTCACTGGTTTTTTTACTTGTTCTCAAGGTTCATCTCTACTCACATTCATTTTATATATATAACTTTCAAAAATTTTGTGCATAAAATGAATTATATTGAATTCCATAAAAAAAGTTTCCCAACATAGGGTATTTAATCAAGAACCGGTATTGCTTCCGCTAGTTAGTGTTGGCTTGTTTTCCGAATTGCAAGTGAAGAAACACTTAAAAACCCGGAAGTGATACAAAAACGACTGCTCGAAAACTACGCGAAAAGCTTCCCATTAGAGTTCAAAGAAGCAGTAAAAAATGTCGATGTTTCGACATTGACATGGGCTCCGTTAATGCTGAGGCGACAGTGGAAATTGATACTCGGGAAATAGAGCAAAGGAAATGTAACGGTCTGTGGCGATGCGATGCATCCAATGACACCCGATTTTAGGACAAGGTGGATGTTGTTCGCTCGAAGATGCTGTTGTATTGAGCAGACATATTGGCAACTCTTTTGCGAAAAACAATGGGAGAATTGTATTGGAGGAAATGGCGGAAACGTTGGATGGATATGTTAAGGAAAGGCAATGGAGAGCTGCGGGTTTAGTGACTGGCTCGTATTTGTCGGGGTGGTTTCAACACGGTGGATCGAGTTGCTGGATGAAGTTTCTTGGAGATGTCGTATGTTATCGGTTTTTGGCTCGAAGATTATTTAATGTTGCGCTTAATTATGATTGTGGATTGCTGACAATGCCATCCGTGTCGAAAAAAATCGACTAGTTTCAAGTAGGATGACAGTTTTTGCACTTGTGTGTGTAATCTCCATTTTGATTAAATATGAATAAATGGTTGTTTGTCTTGAAATCAACTCTAAGCATATTGAATATGACTTCCACGTACAATCTCCCTAATTTACACTTCTAGCTGTTAAAATTTCAAAATGTTTGGTTAGAGTTATAAAAATGTTTTGAAAATTCCCGCTTCTACCAAGCCTAGTGACAAATTTTTTAATGTGGTGTCCAATATACATATATATCTAAATTAAAAGCTATTGTATAACAATAAACCAAACCAAAATTAACTAAGCCTTAAATCCCACACTAGGTGAAGTCGGCTATATGGATCTTCCGATGCCATGAAGCTCTATCAAAAGTCAAATTTTCATCCATACCGAGTAAACGCATATTATTCTATTGTATAACAATATGAATGTAAATTTTAGGAAAAATGAATTCAATTTCGTTTTCATTTATTTGGTTCCAAACGTGAAAATTTAGAGAAATGAATTCAATTCAATTGAATTCCCTTAAAAATAGCCTTTCCAAACACCTCAGTGATTCTTCTATTCATTTCCACGCATCATCTAATTAATTAGTACTTTTCATTCCCCACAAAACGTAAACTCGACTAAAAACTCATTTAATTAGTTTTAAGTTATGATTAAAGCATTTCATATATCATAGTATATATAATCTAATTTATAATTGTATTTCATCGGCCGGACTGCCGGGCTTGAGTTTTATCTAATTGATTAATCGGGCTACTATAGGTTCAAGCCCGGCTTATACTCTAATTTATTTGCCCAAACCCGTCCCATATAGAATGAGCTTGGGTGGGCCTTGCGAGCCGACGGGCATATGCCTAGGTCTATTATTTTTAGGGGCTTTTACATAAATGGGCTTAAAACATAAAAAATTTTGGGCTAAAAGATTAGTATATACAAAAATACAACAAACAGGGGAAAATATTTACAATCTCACATTACTGGCAAAAATATTCTTCAGCTCTTCCAATTCTCTATCCACACGATTTCAAGGAACCTTCAAATTCAACAAGCTTCAAAAAACCATCAAATCGTTCCATGATGTTCAAAATCGCTCAAATAATCTACAAAATGGTTTCATATCTTTCAGATCTAAAAGTCGTTATCCGAGAAGAAGAAGAGAGAGATCTCAGAGTATCTCTTCCAAGGTACTTGTAGTTCTAGTTTAATCTGTATTCTTATTTTATTTTGATTCACTATTCATTTTATATGATTTATGTTTCTGAAAAAGGAAGATTGAGTATTGCTTTTTTTTGTCTTTGCTTTTTTTGTCTTAAGATTAAGAGTACGTTAAAGCATTATTAACTCATTGCATCTGTACATTTTTATTCAAGAGAATTTGAGATTATTGTAATTTTTCTGTTGGTCTCTTTGGTTCCATTGTTCACATAGAGCTGTTGTTCAAATGAGTTATTGTTTCCACCTAAATTCTTTTCTGAATTATCTCTTGCAATTGTGCAGATGAAGTGTTTGTAGAAATGCCTGAATGAAGTTTAATTAATGAGTATTTGATTTATACTAGATGTTCATAGGATTTATATTGGATGTCTGTTGGATTTCTATAGGTTCTTACATATTGTTAATTCCTTGTCAAGTTCTATAGTTGAGGGAAGTGTGAATTATATTGCTCTTTTTGTTGAATAGGTGGAAGAGTCTTTTCTCCTTCTTTGGTCTCTAGCATGCAATGGAGACCTAGAAGTCCACTCCAAAAATTAAAATGAGTCGGTATCTTATCTATCTCATGCATATGCATTTTCTGTCTAGTGCTTGGGGTTGATACAATTAGTGATTGGAGGAATTTTAGTGCAAGGAAAAATAGACTATAATAAATCATAATAAAGTTATACAGTAGCATGACACTACAAGCCACTATCTTAGTATCTTGAATCTTATATTTGTTCAATTCACCATTATACCTGCCATCAAATGTCAATATTTCATCTATTCAATCTTAAATGACACTGACTATTAAGCTCGTTTATGTAAAATTGAAGTTTGATTAATAAGTATTTGATTTATATTGGATGTCTATAAGATTTATATTGGATGTCTGCTGGATTTCTATTGGTTCTTATATATTATTAATTCCTTGCCATGTTCTGTAGTTGAGGGAAGTGTGAATTGTATTATTCTTTTTGTTGAATAGGAATGTGAGAACATGTAAATTGTATTGTCAGAGATACAATTTGTTCAATTTGTTTGATTAATGAGTAATGGTTTGGAAGTACTGTGTAACTTGTTCTTAAGTCTTTTATAATTATAATTAAAGCAGTATTTAGATAGATTTATTACATCTTCTTCAAATTATCTTATTATAATATTGATATTCTGTTTCAAAATAAATTGCAGCGATTGCAGTATCTTTATGTTGAGCTTTTTCGAGTACAAGATTGAGCAGAAACCAATCCTAGATTAGTTTGATGGCCAAATCCACAAAACACGTTTGGCTAGCTTTGAGCGTATACAAGGATGGAATGAAATATCTAAAAAACAAACTTGAGAGCCATGAACAATATATCGACACAATAGACAGTCAATAGAGATAATTTTGATGATCAATTATGTTTGAATTATGAAAATCTTGTGTAATCAGATATCTAAGTAGTTGGAATTGATGTCTGTTAGAATATAGTTGAATTTTAATAGTTATGATATTGTGTTTGCCACTAGATATCCAATAGACAACCAATGTATTTCGCTTATACCAACAAAAAAAAAGAAACAGATATTCAATATACAAAATATCAGATAACAATCTATTAGAAATTTATTGACACGTCAATTGAAAACACACAAGTCAGTTACACATACTTGTACAAATGTCTAATATCAACTTCAAAATAAATGATAACTCAAATTTAAAATATATTAGTGCATGGCTATTATCAATTTTAAAATATATTTTCTAAAAGAATTCTAATAGATGTCCAATAGATGTTCAATAGATGTCCAATAGACACTCTGAAAATTTCTTTTGAGGTAATCTAATGTTGTTAACCATTGCTAGAAAAGCCCATCTTAGAATACGAACAAGTGGTGTTGCTGCCAGTGACGCAAACATTACTGCAAACAAAAATGAACCATAACATATATCAGCAAAAATGAATGAATTAAAGATCAAATTGTTGGTTTCTAAAATTCAATCCTAATTGAAAAAGTAGCAACTAATTCACTATAGGAATAAATGCTAAAACAAATAGCCAATCTTTACAATCAATCGCCAAAAGTATTTGTTATCTAATTGAATGCCATATCATATATGCTGAGACTCAAATAGAATTGGAGCGTTTTTCCATTTAAGTCAGAAGCATACTATTAACAAACACTGATCAAGGGATTCTTCGCTTAAAACCAAAATTAGACTAGAGTTCAATAATATCCAATAGATGTCTAATATCTTCCCAATAGATGTCCAATAGATATTTAATAGATGTCCAATAACAAAACAACTACATTGGCATTTTGTCCAATAACACAAACATGCAGATTTCATAAAAATATAAACTAAAGCATCAATTTACAAATTGTAAAGAGTGTCAATTAATGGTTCCATTTCTCTGTCATACATGAACACAGCCTGAAATCTTTTTTCTCATATCAGAAATAATTAGAGTGATTCCTTAGTACAATTCAGACTCATTATGTATCAATGGACTTATCTAAAAATATGCTAATTTAAGTACCTGACGTTTGAAGTCCAATCCATTTGATTGTAGCATTCTTCCATTAACAAGTACTAATTAAGGGATTCTTCACTTAAAACTAAAATTAGACTAAAGTCTAATAATATCCAATAGATGTCCAATATATGGCCAATAGATGTCCAATAGATATTCAATAGATGTCCAATAACAAAACAAACATCTTGGCATTTTATCAAACACATGGCGTGCACTTCAATTTCAACAAAACAGAAAACTCAACACATCAAATACTCAATTCAGGAACACAATTTGTCAAAGTTCAAGGGAAAATTTCTAAGTACTTAAGAGACAGACTTCAGTTGTGATTATCTCAAACAGAATTCATAAATCTAACGTTTTTACGGAGAGCGAGAAATAGATTAATAGCAGTTGCACAAGCAGTAAACAAACAAAATATTCAAGGAACCTGAAACGCTAGCCAAAATGACTAAAAAATCTAAAATCCTCAAAGAATTGCTCCCGAGTCATTGTCTAACAAAATCAGGAGCCAACCTCAAAGGATTTGAAACTATAAAGCTGAAACTGGGAGGACAACGATTTCTTCGAATGGAAAAAGGAAATAGAAACATCTAAAATAAAGAGATATGAAATTTGATAAGAGAAGATGATGCAGTCTCTAGAAATCAAGAGGCTAAAGAGAAACTTAAATATAATGTAATATTGTAGATAATTAGGTAAAGATATTTTAAATAAGAAATAATTAGATGGCATGGTAAAAGTGTAAATTATTTAAAAATATTAAACTATTATGACAAATTCTCATATAAAACGGGTAGATCTAAATATTGGACCTGGTCTATATCCATAATTTTGTTGTCCATCCAAATCTGGATCCAAAACTTGTCCAGTATGAAAATGTCGACCCTGAAAACTGAATCCAAATTCCCAAATCCGATTCGAATCCATTGCAATTTTTTTTTCCCATCTGGTTCACCGGAGCTTTGCTCCGGCTACATCCATATCCAACCCGGGTCGCGCAACTAGTTATGATGGGTGAGTCGCCCAATAAAAATTTTCTACATTCACTAGGATTCGAACTCAAAACCTTATTTAAATGATATTAAATCGCTTACCACTTATACAAATCCTTTCCATTGCAATTTTTAATTATTAATTAATAGCTCGCTTGAAGATGGGTGGAGGGATGTTCCTCTTGGCAGCTTCCCCAATGATATTCAATAGTACAAAGTACAACACCTCACCTCACCCAACTGGTGATGCACTGACTTGCGTCACAGACTTGAGCCAAAAGGGTTCTATTTTTGCCCGAGATCAGAATCAATCATGGCGTCTTCCATCTCCATATATATATGGGGCTATATTAAGGCATTCAGACAAACAGATAACCAAAAATAACAAGAAAGAAATAGAGAGAGGTGGAAAGAATAGAGGAAGTGGTAATAGTTGGAGGAGGCATAGCAGGGCTAGCCACAGCAGTTGGGTTGAAACGAGTTGGGGTTCGAGCTTTGGTCCTGGAAACAGCTCCAGCCCTACGAACCATTGGTGTTGCCCTAACCTCTTCCCCAATGCTTGGTCTGCTCTTCATGCTTTGGGTGTTGTTCATAAGCTCACCCCATTTTATCTCCCTCTAAGGTAATTTTATTTTTCACTTTATTAATTACCATCTGATTGTGAGCTGTAATCTCAAATTACTCCCATCAACTTGAAAATTATTGATTAGTTTTGAATTTAATATATGATTAGGGGAATATCTACCACGGATGTGGCAACCGGAACTGTTAGTAATGTCCTATTTTCGTCCGACAATGGGTGAGGCATTGTATGAATTAGTCACTTTTTATATTTTAGCTTATAATTATGTAGTGTTTCTCATTGTTGATGCCTTTTAACTCATTGCTGATATGGTAGATTTGACATGTGGAAAAACAAATGAAGTACTTACTAAAACTGACTTGTATAATGACTAACAATGACGGTAGAAAATAGAGATTTTCTATGTATAACATTAAATGAAGTCATATTTGTTTTATTTAGTCAAAAGTGCTTATAAGCCGCACAAATATATACAAAACTTGTTGTATACAAGGCTTCATCATATACAAAAAAATACATACAAGGCTTCTTCCGGTGGTTTGTTGCGTGATCTTAATGGTAGATGGGTTAGATGATATGCTAGGAATATTGGGTCGTGTTCTATTTCCCACGCCGAATTATGGGGGTTGTTGGATGGTCTTCTTTTGGCATGGGATAAGGGAGTTCGACAATTGCTAGTGGAAGTGGATAATCAATACGTCAGTGCGATCATTATGGGTGATGAAGTTGTGTCTAATGTGCATGCTAGTTTGGTGCAAGAGATCCGTTTGATGCTCTGCCAACATGTATATTGCGAAAGGAATCGGTGTGCGGATTTTTTGGCTTCATATGGTGTGTCTCTTCCTTTGGGTTGTCACGTTCTCGACGAACCTGTCCTGCAATTACAAGATCTTCTTAATCAAGATGTTAGGGGAGTCTGTTTCCCTAGGCTCAACATAATATAACTATGCTCCTCATTCTCTTTACCAAAAAAAAATATACAAAACTTGTAACTTTTTATTTTTTAAGATTTAAGACATCGAAACAATGTTTATAAGTAAAACAAAAGTACTTCTACACCAGTTTGAACAATTTATAACCAATGAGAAACACCTCCTGATACTTAACATTGAACTGAATTCGAAACAGAGGAGATGAAAGAGGGGCAAGAGGAGTTCACCGTAAAGCTCTGTTGGAGGCTCTAGCCAATGAATTGCCAGCAGATTCTATTCGGTTTTCTTCAAAGCTTACAGCCATTAAAATCGAACAACGAGGACTTGCTGTTCTGCACTTGAATGATGGAACTACTATCAAATCTAAGGTACTTTATTCATTCACATTATTTTCAGTTTAGTTTAGTTGCTGATAGTTTTAAGCTATTACAGTTAACTTTTTAAAACAACTGTACCGTACATATTTCGGTGTGTAGGTTGTAATAGGGTGTGATGGGGTCCACTCAGTGGTCGCGAAATGGCTAGGATTATCTACACCAATTGCTTCCGGAAGAGCTGGAATTCACGGTTTGACCGATTTTCCACATGGACATCATCTTAACCAACAACTCCATCAATTTATTGAAGTTGGCAAACGAGCTGGCTTAGTCCCAGTAAACCATTCCAAAATTTACTGGTTTTTTACTTGTTCTCAAGGTTCATCTCTACTCACATTCATTTTATATATAACTTAGAAAAATTTTGTACATAAACTCAATTAAATTGAATTCCATAAAAAAAAGTTCCCAAACAGACCGGAATTGCTTCCACTAGTTAATGTTGGCTTGTTTTCCGAATTTCAGGAGAAGAAACGCTTGGAGACCCGGAAGTGATACAAAAACGACTGCTCGAAAACTACGCGAGTGATTTCCATTTAGAGTTCAAAGAAGTAGTAAAAAAACGCCGATATTTCGACATTAACATGGGCTCCGTTAATGCTCAGGCAACCGTGGAAAGTAATATTCGGGAAATTGAGCAATGGAAATGTAACGGTGTGTGGGGATGCAATGCATCCAATGACACCCGATTTAGGACAAGGTGGATGTTGTTCGCTTGAAGACGCTGTTGTATTGAGCAGACATATCGGCAACTCTTTTTCGAAAAACAATGGGAGAATTGTATTGGAGGAAATGGCGGAAATCTTGGACGGATATGTTAAGGAAAGGCGATGGAGAGCTGCGGGTTTAATAAGTGGCTCGTATTTGTCGGGGTGGTTTCAACACGGTGGATCGAGTTGGTGGATGAAGTTTTTAAGAGATTTCGTTTTTTATAGGTTTTTGGCTCGTAGATTGTTTGATGCTGCACTTAATTATGATTGTGGGTCGCTGGCAATGCCATTCGTGTTGAAGAAAATCGATTAGTTTCGAGTCGGATGGCAGTTTTTGCACTTGTGCGTATATATTGTGTTGTAATCTCCATTTTGATTTAATAAGAATAATTGGTCGTTGGTCTTTAAATCATATCTAAGCAGATTGAATATGATTTCAACGTAAAATCTCGTTGTTAAAATTTCACAATGTTTGGTTATAGTTATAAAATAGGTTTTAAAATTCCCCTTTTGCCAAGTTTATTATGAATCTAGAAACTTTTTTTTACTGGTGTCCAATACATATATATCTAAATTAAAAGATATTCTAAAACAATATGAATTGGGACAAATAGTCATGAGTAATAACAAGGAATATTCTTGATTGCCTATATCAATCAATAAACTATCTTATTTGTGAAGTACTTGAGTGATTTCTTTTAATATTGGATAATTTTAATATTGGATGATTCTACTTTACACTAAAGTGTATTGCAGTGTGTTACAGTTATATCCATTAATATTTTTTAATAATAAATATAAATTATTATTCTGCCACGTTTTGCCTCACCTCTTTCTTTTGTTTTTTTTTTAATTTTATAATCTTTAAATTTAGGCCATGTTTTTTAGTGTTCAATATTTTGTTTTTTTATTACTTATTATTTTTGTATTTTTTTTTACTTTTTAATTTTATTATTTTGATCATAAATCATAATACCAAGAGTTTGATAAATATATTATAAGTGAAATGATTTTATATTAGAAATTTCTTACATCGTTAATATTTAATAAAATAATTTAAATAATAAATTAGTTTAATTCCGAAATGGACTAAATAAAAACATTACAAAAAACGGTTTGTATCATATTTGGTTGGTAAGCGACTCAATATATGTCGTCAATCTTTTCATTACTAGAAGTTACATAGTTATATGGAGTATTCATATAGAGCGGTTAGATTGTTTGAACACAGTAAACTCCATGCACTTTATAGTAGACCTATTCGTTGGGTGGGCTAGGTCGAGTTCAGGCCGGGCCTCGTTGGGCTAATTACTAAAAACATCAACTCAAGCCCGACCTAGTCCCCACTTTAGAACTTCGGGTTTAGATTAGGCTTAAGAGGTCATTTTCAAGTCTGACCCAAAGATCTACTGCATTTAATTTTTTTAGGTAAACTAAAAAGAGTAAAAAAGATAAATTTTATACGAATATTTCTAAATTCTACATAATTACATTTTATACTTAAATAATGTAATAAATAGTAATATATAGTACGCGTTCAATATGATAGCACATAAAAATACCAAACAGTTATATATAATATATATAAAAATATATGTAAATACCACATTTATAGGATTTTTTTCCTAATTATCCTACTACCCTTTTCTTTAGCCTTTTACCACTTTTTAAGTTTTTGTTTTTCTCTTTAATATACTTCTGTATTCCCCTTTAACAATCTTCTCCTATATTTAATTTAATTTTGCTCAACTTAGAACACCTATATCTCACAAACCGTTAATTTTTTCAACATGAGTCTCTAGAATATTTTGTTCATCTTATTTTTATCTTTGAAACGATATCCATTGTGAATATTTTTGGAGCAAAAAAAAATTACCGCAGTCTTATACCAATTTCTTACTACATTTATACCAAGTATAAGAGCTTTTTCCGTTTAAAGAGAACAATGTTGCTCATGTTTTATGTTTTTTACCTAGAAATAAATGGAAAAATGGTGCTATAAAGACATTGTAACACTCTTATACCAGATATAAGAAATTACGAAAAAGTGGTAAAACTGGTATAAGACTGCGATAATTTTTTTTTTGCTAAAAAATATTCAATATAGATTTTGTTTTAATAATAAAAATAAGACAAATAAAATATTCTAAAGGATAGTGTCGAAAAATTAACGGTTTGTGAGATTTAGTCGTTTTTAAGTTGTAAAAATCAAATTTAGTAGGAGATAGAGGGTTGTTACAATGGGAGTTCTTATATTCAGGTAAAAACAAAATTTAAAAGTTAAGTAATTAAGAAAAAGTGTTGGTAATTAAGAAAAGTGAAGTTTTTATGGTGGTATTTATAAAATTGAAAATTTTTTTGTATTTAACTAAGTTGCCCTAATATATAACTATTTAATAAATAAAATTATTATTCATCGGATTGGCTTGAGTATTTTATTTAAACCAATAGCATGACCCATAAAACTTCGGGCCTTAGCATGCTCGAAATCAGACTGGGCTTTGTAAAATTAATATTTATTACAGTCTTAAATAGTTTGATTATTGTATTTTTGAATTGAAGGCTAAAGTTGGGAAGAGTTTTAGATAATATATAATTGTTTAATTTCATGTAACATGTTTCTAAGGCATTGTGTTCATATCAGCTTCATCCTTAATACTATAAATATTATTTCCATTTATGACATGCATCACTTTCACTCAAGTGTAATAAAAAAATATAGCAATATAATGAAATTAACTCGAGTGATGATCATACAAAATAAATAAAAGAGTAAGATATAAAGACCAAATAAAAAAACCTTAAATGTGGATTTTTTGGTATATTCTTTTATATGTTATTTAAAAATTTTTATTTTAAAATATTTATTATAATTTATAACTAGAAGATAAATTTTACTATACTATATAGACAAAATGAACTAGTTTATCAAATATCATAAAATATTTGTTTTGAAATTTATATTAGAAATTTTACTATAATATATATACTAGTCAATCTAAGGTTAATATTTACAAATTTAAAAATTAGATGTAATTTGCAATTTATAATTAATTATAAATAAATCACAGAATATTAAAAAAATATAAGAGTTTGTGGGTTTGTATAAATTCATTATATAGGGACATGGTATGTTAGATTAGTTAGTTTTGTTTTAATTTTTAGATATGTTTGTCATGCATTTCAATAAACCCAAGTGTATTGTAGAATTTTCGTTTAATATTTATATAATGTTCAATTAATAATTTCTATCAGTCCATATTTAATTTATTTATAATTTTTCTCAATATATTTTAAAAATTATGGGGGTCCATATACCCCCATTAAGGCTACAGTGGTTCGCCTATGGCAAAGCCCCCCCATTTTGCACGTTGCAGCCGACTTTTTATTTAGCGCAATTAGGTTTGGCTGATTTATTTGTCGTCTAGGCAGAGCCGGCCCTATTGAATTTGGAATAGGCTAAAGCATCAAAATCTATAAAATTTGGAGCCCTAGGTCAAGCTCTAGTAAAATTAATGCTCCGTACTTTTTGAGATATAAAATTATCTGTCAATTTTTTATATTCAAAGTTGTGTTAATTCTACCAATAAGGTGTAGCTCAGTTAGCTAAGTAGGCTGAGTAAGTTGGAGTCGAACAAGGTTCGAATCCCACTAAATATACTTGTTGGGAGGGGTGAGGAGCCTTAACTATTACTAAGCCGCGAATAAGATTATCTTAATGAAAATACTTGTAATTATTAAAAAAAAAGTTGTGTTAATTCTTTTTTGTAGAATATGACGGAAGAATATCACCTGATTTTGTAGCTAATGTCGGAATAATTGAAGAGCACTCTTGAAGAAATTGAAATAATTGGTAGAACAAACTTAACTCAAAATGCTTTGATTTTTGGTCCATCACTTATTAGCTTTGTAATTTACAGGTAAGAAAAAATAGTCTGATAATCGAGTCAATCTAACATCATATATGTTGAAGCAAGCACAAGGATAGGCTGGCTCAGTGGATGATTTAGTAGTGCTTAAGTTTTGATCATACCAATTAAGTTAAGTTTGAGTTAATTAAATCAATAATGATGTTAAAATAAATAGTCTATGATTATATGCGAGTTATTGAATTCGAGGGTAGAATTTCAAGTCTCCGCTGACCTAGCTATTTAGTTTTAACTCTGAGTTGCTTTGGACTGAGCTATGTAGTTAGTTGCTGACTAAGCACTGTTCAATTTCACCGGTTCCATATCGGAGACAACGTACCCAAACAATGAGATTCCAGAGGAAAAGCACCTAAGATCAAATATTTCGAGCGTGAATCTCGTTGTATAGGAATAGAGGGTGTCTTAGTTATAGCAGTAGGAATGTGATCTTTGCCTTATCCGGATCTATCTACACTATCTCAGCCAAATCTACCCTTCATCGAACTCCAGAAATGTGAATAATTCCATTTAAGGAAAAATGGAATCTTGCTTTTCGTCTTGTTACTTTTATAGACATTAATGATAGACGTCATACAAAAGATAAAAGGAATTAATGCCGCGACAAGGACAAAAGCTCAACGTAGATATAGACAAAATTTGTCAGGAGAAAAGCTGCATAAAGACAAAGTCAAATTGGCTTGTTGCAGCGTGTATCTCCTGCTAATGCGCGATTGAGCAAGTATGTCAGATTGCCAGAAGGAATGGGAAGATGACACGTAATTAGACCTGTTCATAAAGCGGGCTAAGCCGAGCCTAGTCGGGCTTCACATGAAAAGTATCAGCCCAAGCCCGATCCAGCCCGTACTTCTTATATGCCAGGCTCGAGCTTATCAAGATTCCCCAGCCGGGCCCACGACCGATTCATTATAATTTAGATTTTTTTTTGTATTGAAGGTATAAAACAAAAATAAAAAAAATACAAATTACATAAGCAACTAACCATTCACTTGATTTAATATTTAACTAATTACCTTTCTAAACATTCACTGGAGTAAGTTATATTCCCACTATAAATAGGAATTATATTTGAAAACATGTTTAAATGATACATGTAATAATCCAGTTAGCAAAATAACAAAAAAATCATTATATGAGTGCAAGTGCAAGTGTCAGTGTCTAAAAATTTGCCAAGCCAACCTGCAAGAAGAGACATATCTACATATTAAACAATTGAATCAAATAACAATGTCAATTATAAATCGCATGTCAACTCACATGTGAATTTTGTCGAGATCCAACTGTCGTTGAATGAAAAGGACAAACCAAGTGATAGAAAAGAAATGCGATTAAACCAGAAAATGCAAACGGCTACATCTGTAAAAGGTGAGGACGAGTATTGAAATCAGTAAAAAATGAAAAGGGAAGACACAAAGGAAGAAGAAAGGTTTGAGAAGATGTGCGACTATGTGGCTGTGAATTTTAATGAGATAGGGTTTTAGACTGAGAGTGAGAGTGAGAGTGAGAGAGAGTGTGTACATATGTATATAAATATCAGCCCATAAACCATTTTATTAAGTCAAATAGCTTGCACGGCCCATTGGCCATAACTAATAAAATGGGCCATTACTTGATAAAACTTGATCTGGGAATCAGATTTGGGTATATTAAATATAAACTAATTTTTTATTATTAGTTGGGTCGGGTTCGGGCTTTTATATATAAATTAAGTTTAACCCATTAAATTTTGGGTTTTTTCGGACTCGGGCTAGGGTCGGACTTAGTAAAAAAAATGGGTGTTTAAGCCCGGCCCATAGGACCGGGCCGAGCTACCCATGTCTACTCGTAGCTAGTCATTTTCTCCAACGGAAGACTAACATCAAACGACAAATATTCAAATTTGAAGCTTTGATTCAATCTGTCTCTAACGGATTGATTTCTATTTCACAACAGTGTGATTCTATCTCCTAACGGATTGATATGAAGAAGCAACGGGTGAATAACTGAGCTGTCAAATTGCAGAAGATGCCAAGGCAAGTTCAACGACTACATTCTTGTTTTCATCTATAAAAGGAGAAAGAAGGAAAGCATTAGAACTTGATGAATACACCTGAATTTCTAAGAAGCAAAAGTCTGTCAATTTCCAAGCTTTAAAGAAGTTCATTCAAGAAAGCATCTACTCAGCAAGAATTTGATTTGCAATAAGAGAGATTAGAATAGATCATTTGAACTGTAATATCATATTATTTGTAACTAGATCAACGCTTTCATAAGTTAAATCTAGCTTTTGTTTAGACTCTATTGAGTTGTTGGTAGAAGAGGGTATTTTACTCAGCGAGTGAGTGATTACAGTGAGGAGGGTACTCAGTTGTAATTGAAACACTCTGTGAAAGGCTTCTCCGCCTAGGGAAAAGGAGTTGAGATTAGTGGATTAAAGCCAAGACACTCTCTTGGGACTGGATGTAAGCACAGGTTGCCGAACCAGTATAAAATCTCTGTAATCTTTACTTTATTGTTGAAGCTTTACTCAGTTTTTATGTTTCTCACTGACATGTTCAGCGCAGTTTGTTTAATCGCGAAAAAATTACATGTTTTATTCTAGCGAGTTATTCACCCCATCTGATTCACTATGTATAGAAACCAACAATATATAAGGCTTATAAAGTGCAAACAAACTAATTAGGAAATGATTTGTAGCTAACAAAAAAAAACTAATATAAGTCATTATTATATCATTTAATTACTATATTTAAAAAAAAAAAAAAGAAACCAAAGTTTTGATGCGTGATTAGTTTTCATTTAATCCTTAATTAGTCTAGTTTCCATTTGAAAAAAGAAAGCAACGATTTAGGCTTCATTAGTTTGATTTTTTTTAATAGAAACATTGGAGAATGAATAAAGAAGAAATGTAATATATATATATATATATAATAAACATAATAATTTGGGGCCCTTTATCGAAAGCACTTGCTTTAATTGCCTCAATGGTAAGGCCGGGTCTCCGCCAGTCCCATTTTTCTCCTTCTAGGCATTAAGGCGGCCCTAAACACAATTTTTTAGATATTGATATATTTATGATTATTGAAGTTAAAATTTTAATTTATAAAAAATAGTTTGATTGGTAAAATTAATGTATGGTCAAAGTATTTTCATAATAGAAGTTTTATTTTGAGTTTTAAATTAAAAAATAATACACTTTAAGTCATATAAAATTTGTGAAGATATATTTTTTTACGTGAATACTCATGTTTTTATATATTGAACTATATTATTTACTATGACCCTACCATGAATAATCTATAAAAAAAAGTAAAAATAGGGGAACTAATTATATAAATACCATGTACACATATAAAAACTCAACATATACAGGTGTACATGTTTAATTATCATTTCTTGCCTTATTTTGCATTTGTGTCTCAAACCGTTTATTTTTTTAACACACCGCTTTAGAGTTTTTTATTCGTCTCTTTTTTATCTTCGAAACGACATTTACTATGATATGTTTTTTTCAAATTTTTTTAAATATAAGACATCTAGTAGTTAACTATTAGTTATCTGGTAACTATCTAATAGTTATTTAATCAACCATAACTTCGAATAAATTTCTAACACAATTTAAATAGACTTTTTAAGAAAGTACATATCTATTAGATATTATATTTTATAAAACATTCCATAAAAACTATCGAAATGAACTATCTAATAAAAATGTGGTTGATTATAAAATATATGTCAGACATGTCTCATATTTGAAAAAAAAAAAAAAAAAACTGTTAATATTATATCTATTAGATTACTAGATGTTTACTAGCCCAAACTTGGTTTTGATATTGGGTAGGCTCGGTAAAGAACATGGGGACGTGAAAACCTTAATCCCTAAAACCCCAAATTCAAATTCTCAAGGTGGCCACATCTCTAAATTAAAGTCCTGTTTCACGTGTGCTGCTTCCAAGCTACGAAATCGGATTTACAGGGGGGCTCTTTATCTTCCACCTTCAGATGACGGAAAATGCTAAGCAATCCCTACCTGTTCAATCTCCTACCAGACCTTCCAAAATCCTAAAGACCCAACATCTCACCCAGGGCGAACAACAACAAGAAGACGAACAATTGCAGGAATCCAGCGCGGTTGCTGAACCAATGAGTACGAATCCTAGAGCCCATCGCTACTTGATAGCTATAGAGTATCTCGGCACCCGGTTCGCCGGTTCCCAAAAGCAGCTTACTTGTAGAACTGTGGTTGGGGTCCTCGAGGTCACTTCTCATCTTCTCTATGTAAATTTGATTTCTGTATTTATTAGATCGTAGAATTGAAATTCCACTTATCATCATCTTGATTTTGAAATTTGGTTCAAATTGTTGAATATAGGAAGCTTTTCATAAATTTATTGGACAGCCAGTACCTGTCTCCTTGTCAAGCCGAACTGTAAGTCTTTTTTATCTGATTCTTTTATGATTTAGGGTGTGTTTGGAACATTCAGAGAAGAAAGAATTCAAATGAACCTTCAGAAATGAGAAAGTTTACAAATTTTCTATACAAAAACGAAATTAATTCAATTGAATTCCTTCATTTTTAGGGTTCCAAACAAGGGGTTAGTTCTACATTTCCCTTTGTTCGGGATTTTGGAAAGTTTCAACCTTTGTTTAGCTTTACTTCTTTGCAAATGTATAGGCTGTAGAGATATGTAGTTATTTGCTATTCACTTATTGCTAAGTTTCAATGATTGTAGGATGCAGGAGTACATGCCTTATCAAATGTCTGCCATGTTGATGTTGAAAGAATTAGCAAAAGAAAGCCTGGTGAAGTGGTATGTTATGAGCAAATGTATTTGAATAGTTGATTTACTGAACATTGTGTCCGTCTATCTCCCTTGATGAGGGCTTCCATTTTTTCGATTTTCAAGATATTATGTTCTTAGAAGTATTGTTTATTGGGTGATCGAATGCATTATTGTTGGATCTCAATTTTAAGAACTGGTGAGCAATATGTCAATGTTGCTCTTAAAAAGTTGAAATTAAGGGAGTTTGAGCTGATTATTAATATCTGCTGTTCGAAAATGCAGCTACCGCCTCATGAACCAGCTGTAGTTAGAAATGCCGTGAACCATTTCTTACAGGTGTGGCTCTTCCTGCAAGGCTATGTTGGACATTTTCTTTCTCTTGTCAATCTTGAGTAATTAAGTTATGTTTATGACATTATTATCTTGGCTAAAGGATTGTATTTTACTTTCTTTGAATCCCTGGTTTGGTTGTCAGAAAAATGATGGTGATATTAAGGTGACTGATGTTCGATGTGTTCCGTCTGATTTTCATGCAAGATTCAAAGCTCAAGAACGCACGTAGGTATTAATAAAACTGAATTTTCGCTTTTGGATTCGCTGCACATGTTGAGCTGTATTTTAAAATCAGTGCTCTCGAGTATTAAATTAAATATTAGAACTTGTAGTTTTTAGCTGTATTTTGCTGCAATAGGCCACCAACTTAAAATTGCTTCAATTCGAGTTCATTGACTTCCCAAATGATAAATATTCAAATTGTGATGGCAAAAACATAATAAAAAATAATGTTCAGGTACTTCTACCGTTTGCTATCTGGACCTGAGCCTTTATCTACCTTTGAGAAAGATCGGGCATGGCATGTTCCCGAGGATCTTGATCTGCTTGCTATGCAGGTTAGCTAAATATCGAGAATCAATCTCAGTTGCCTAGTTTTTACTCTAATTTAAAGAAAAAGAAACATCAAATAATTGCTTTTGCAGGAAGCCTGCAAGGTTCTTGTTGGACACCACGATTTCAGTTCCTTTAGGGCATCTGGTTGTCAGGTTATTCCTCGTCTCGTAGATTTTTGTTCACTTGTCCCATGTGATCCTTCGGTCCTTGAATTTGAAAAAGTTTTGTAATCAATACAGGCGAAATCTCCGATCAGAACTTTGGATGAACTTTCAGTCACTGAGGTGCCTTCAACTCCATATTTTCCATCAGTCTCTGAAAGGAAACAGAGAAGGATTGACATTCCTAACACATCTAATTCCATGAAAAATGTAGAAGGGGGTTTGCAAAGCGGGATGGATGTAAGCTTTGGGACTAGGAAAATACATTGTTGCTTTGTTATAACAGCCCGTGCCCGTTCTTTTCTTTATCACGAGGTTAATTTAATCTTTCTTAGTTTTCATGTGTCTAGCAGTGTTTAAAGGGGTTTTTGGAAACACCGCTTGGAAATAGGCGTTATGAGGTCCATGGCAGACTCAGTGGGCCTAGGTGGCCATTTTTTTAGTAACATTTTGCTTGTGTTTTAAAAATCAGCCTAGGTGGGGGTTTTTAAAACATTGACAAGATTATAACTGAATCTTCTAATTTTAATGGTTTATAATATATTATAAAATAGACAAATACAAGTCTGACTAGTCCTCGGTTAATCCCCACCTTGGCCCCAGAGACCACATCGCCCGACTGGCGCCTAGCGCTTTATAAAACCTTGGTCTAGCCCATACAAAGATGTTTTAATCATTCCAAATGAGAAGTGAACTGATAAATCAAGGACGTAATAATTTTCAGGTTCGATTGCTTGTCGGTGTTCTCAAATGTGTTGGCACTGGAAATCTAAATTCAGCTGACGGTATGTCTGATTCACTCTCTTTGTGCTCCTTAGAATTTTATGTTTGTGTCAGTTACAAATGAAGTTAATATTGGCTGATTATATATTTCAGTGAAAAGAATACTGGAAGCAAAGACGGTGACTGCTGCAAGTCCCATGGCCCCTGCCTGTGGTCTATACCTTGGGCATGTAAAGTACGAGATACCGACTATGGCAACCAATAATGGGGCTATTCAGGACACTTGATTCAATTCAGCTGCTATCTCTATTTGAGTATTTGTATTCCATCAAAATTACAGTATTTCATGTCGTATCAGAGTTTTTGAAAGTCCCTTCAAATACCAAAGTACTTGCAGAAAGACACTGCCTCATTTAGTAGCTTTAGAAACTGACAACCAGTTGCCATTTTACTTCAATGATTGTACTTTTCCTTGCACAATTGTTTCATGGTGCAGAAAACTACTTGTCCAGTGTGGATTCCTGACTGAATCTTTTAAGATCAGTAAGGTACAGTATCTTAAAATTCGAACCACACATACGACTAAGCAGCATATGTAACTTTTAACCATGAAATAACTGTGCGCATCAAACAAACTACAAGTAACTACATACCCCTGGAGGTCAAAAATTGAAGATTAAAAAACTATGAAAGATATATTGGCTACCCCAATTGAAGCAGACCAGAAGAGTTGGTTTGGTTGCAGTCAACAACCCCAGTTGCAGGGATTTTAAGACTAGAAATTGCATTTGATATTTTTAAACAGCTAGATATGTAAATAACTCATTAAGGTTGGGAATGATCTAGTTCAGAGGTTCACACAATATCAAATTACTCAGGTTTTAGGTTGGAAACAAACAAAGGTGAATTATAGAACAGGTACAGGAGAGCATTAGATTTAGAGAAAGCAAGGCAGATAGAATGAATGGAATTCTCACAAACGAATAAATGCCAGGATTCATAAGGTTACATTTGTTAAAGGCACAAGGCACATTGAGGTCAGGCGCCTGCCCAAAGGTAAACCAAGCACAAGAAATTCAACAAACCTCTAACATGCACAAGTTCTAAACAAACAATAACCATGCTTCTCAAGAATATAAAATAATTATGAGAATAAAGATGAATATCATCTCTGACAAGCCAAAGTAAAAAGAGCAAGTAGAGAAATACAGAGCATAATAGTCGAAGGCATAGGGTTGTGCCTGTCCTAGGCTCAAGACAAAAGCGCACACCTGGAACTAATAAGGCGCAATGACATACCAACCAACAACCAACAAAGCCTTAAATCCCACGCTATGTGGGGTCGGCTATATGGATCTTCCGACGCCATGAAGCTCTATCAAAAGTCAAATTTTCGTCCATACCGAGTAAACGCATATCCTTAGAAATAGTTTCCCTCCAAGTAATCTTAGGCCTACCTCTCCCTCTACCCTTACTCTCTGTCCATAAGTTCTCACATTTTCTAACTGGAGCATCTATTGGTCTACGTAGCACATGTCCATACCACCTTAGTCGTCCTTCTCTCAGTTTATCCTCAATATGTGCCTCACCAGTCTTTTGACGGATGCACTCATTTCTAATTCGATCCATCCTTGTATGCCCACTTATCTACCTAAGCATCCTCATTTCCGCCACATTCATCCTTTGAATATATTGCATCTTAATAGCCCAACATTCACTCCCATATGTCATGGCTGGCCTAACCACCGTTCTGTAGAATTTACCTTTCACTTTCAAAGGTATCTTTTTGTCACATAAGACTCCGGTAGCACTTCTCCATTTCATCCATCCTACATTAATTCTATGAGTTACATCATCATCAATCATCCCCTCCTCGTGGAAGATAGAGCCCAAATACCTAAATCGTTTACATTTTGGAACGATTGTATCTCCTAGTTTTACTTCTCCTTCGTCTCCTTTCCGTAAGCTGAACTTGGTGTGCAAATACTCCGTCTTACTTCTACTTAACTTAAAACCTTTACTCTCTAACGCATTTCTCCACACTTCTAGCTTCTTGTTAACCCCTTCCCTTGATTCATCAACCAATACAATGTCATCCGCAAACAACATACACCATGGGATGTCGTCTTGTATTTTGGTGGTCAACTCATCCATAACTAGGGCAAATAAAAATGGGCTTAGAGATGATCCTTGATGCAATCCAATCGTGATGGGAAACTCCTCTGTCACTCCTTGTCCAGTTTTAACACTTGTTACCGCCCCTTCATACATGTCCTTTATTAAGTTTATGTACTTTACGTGAATACCTTTTTTCTCCAATGCCCACCAAAGTACTTTCCTCGGCACTCTATCATATGCTTTTTCTAAGTCAATGAAAACCATATGAATGTCCTTCTTCTTCTCCCTATATATCTCCATTAGATTTCTCAGAAGAAAAATAGCTTCAGCCGTGGACCTACCAGGCATGAAACCAAATTGGTTTGCGGAAACCTTAGCGATCATCCTAAGACGGTGTTCGATCACTCTCTCCCAAAGTTTCATTGTATGACTCATCAGTTTAATACCTCGATAATTAGAGCAGTCTTGTATATCTCCTTTGTTATTAAATATAGGTATAAGGGTGCTTCTTCTCCACTCGTCCGGCATTTTCCTCTCCCTATATATAGAGTTAAATAGTTTGGTTAACCAAACTATTCCCTCATCTCCAAGGCATTTCCAAGCCTCAATCGGTATGTTATCTGGCCCACATGCTTTCCCTACCTTCATCCTTTTCAGAGCTTCCTTCACTTCACTATGCGCAATGACAAAGTTTCACAAAAATATTACAAGTACAGAAAATTCATAAAATATAACTACTTAAAACATAAAACTAGAAACATCACAAGCCACAATCCACAACAAGAAACGAGTCATTAAAAAGCATAAACATTTGTAACACAACAATCCACAACCACAAGAAGGAGATTCATGAGTCATAATCACTAAAGCTAACTAAGCTTTCATAAGCCTCATGAGTATCAAAGTCTTCATTTGAGTCATCCTCTTCACTTTCTACAAATTCTTATTCATCACTCACCTAGCCCACCAACCACTCATTACTATCATCGAAGTCATCCAACGCTATAGGATCATCCACATCTTTAACACGGCGCATCTTGAGTGCTTGGTTGTATTTGACAAAGACAGCATCTTGTAACCTCTTTTGCTCTAGTCGGTTCCTTTTCTTATTATGAATCTATTTAAAACAAAAATAATATTTCTCTTAATGTAAGCGTTAAATAACAAAAAGAAATCACTACAGGTTAATGTCGAAAATACTTACATTATCAAATATGCTCCAATTTCTTTCACAACCAGATGCACTACATGTCAATGAAAGAACTTTGATTGCTAGTTTCTGAACATGAGGAATTCCTTTCCCATACAATTTCCACCAATCACCTAATACAAAATTCACATTTAGAATCAATTTATTATACTAAAATAGAATAAGAAATGTCGCCAAGTCAAATAACTTACCGGGAGCTATATTGCCATGCGCTCTAATCGCAATTGGATCACCAAGCAACCCTTCTTGATTAACCCATTGTATCAACTCCCTCATAACTATATCTTGTTGCTCTTGGCTAGGGATTAGTCTCTTAATGCATTGAATCAATCCATTCATAACCTCTTTGTCCTTCTCAATCTCCTTATTAGTGAAATAAAACTCGGGATTAAAATAGTATCCCGCTAAATGCAATGGATGTTGTAGCTGAGAATCCCATCTTTTGTCAATAATTTCATACACCTCTTTATACTCTTTCTCATTGTCATTAAAAGCTTTAGCAATTTCTTCCTTTGCTTTGGTAAGGGCATCGTATATAAAACCCATTGCAGGTCTTTTCACATCGTTAACAAGCCTTAGAACACGAACGAGGGGTTCCATTATTTTAAGTGTCCAAACCACATTGTTCCAAAAAGAAGGCATAAAAAAAATGTCATTAGCCCTCTCACCTTTAGCTTCTTTGGCCCATTTGCTTTCAATCCATTTTTCACTAGTGAACATTTGATTAAGACACGACTTTTGCTTTTCCAAGCTTTGCAAAGTAAGAAAAGTTGTTGTAATGCGCGAAACCCCATGTCTTACCAATTCACTATTCTTAGTGAACTCCCTCATCATGTTCAAAACACCGGCATGATTGTAAATAAATCCAACAAGAAAAATTCCTCTTGATATAGTGCTTCTGACTCTATCAATTTTTCCAATGTCCTCAAGCATAAGGTCTATGCAATGAGACACACAAGTAGTCCAAAACAAATTTGGCCGATTTGCCATCAACAATTTGCCTAACAAGGAAATATAAACGAAATCAATTAAATTACACAATTTTATAAACACTAATAAATCATAAACCTATCACTGTCTAGAATAAAAATGTTTATACAAATAACAATTTATATGCATATATAACTAAAATGAACTATCATTGGAGCAAATTTGTTGATAAGATAAAAAACACTAACCTGCTTGCACAAAATTGGTACTGTTTGTGATTACTTGAACCACATTAGCTTCTCCGATTCGCTCCACAAAGCCATCAAGTAGGTCAAATAGCTTTGACCCAGACTTCACATAAGAAGATATATCAACTGACTCCATAAACATAGTCCCTTTTGAACAATTGACCAAAAAGTTGATCAATGTTCTTTGATTGCCATCGGTCCAACTATCCAACATTATCGAACACCCATACTTTTCCCACTCCTCCTTATGATCCTTCATCAAATCATTTGTGTATTCTAACTCTTTTTTCAGAAGTGGGACCCTTAACTCGTGATAGGTAGGCGGCTTGAGGTTTGGTCCATAGTTTCCAACAGACTCAATCAACTTTTTAAAGCTATCTAACCGAGCACAACAGAACGGTACTCCTGCTTGGTAGAAAAATCTCGCAATTTCTTGTACGGTCCTTGCTCGAAGCTCTTTGTCACTTGCATCATTCGAGCTTGTTTGTGTTATAGTCGCTATTGTTTGCTCTAGGTCAAGCGGACCGTTCGCATTTGGTTTCACTCTTTTCTCATGGCTTCCAATTGGCAAATTCTGTACATTTCTCTTTTTAACATTTGAAATTTCGGTTGCCACATTATCCAAATCTTCATCATCTCCAAATCCACCCTGCTCCGAATTTAAAGGAATATAACTGTTAAAAAGTGCAGCCTTTTTAGATTTTTGAGATTCCATGTAAGCTCTCAATTCTTCTCTAACATGTGCAGGACACATTGTACATGTCCTAGCATTTCTGCTGCCTCCAACTTGATGATGTTTTGCTCTAAAGATCCCTCCTTTAGTCACTTTGCCACAAAATCTGCAAGTGACACTATTAGAATCGCGTGGATCCTGCAAATAGTTATACTTCCATCCAGGATCCGTTTTTTTCGAATGTAAAAATTGAGAAGATGAATTAGATTCAGCAGGCATTCTTAAACCAACTAAATCAGCACCAGAACTACGCCAAGGCTCCCCTGCTCTTACTCAAAACAACACCAAAGCCAAAGAGAAGTTGATTATTAGTTACAAGTTTACTGTGGATAAGCATTCTAAAATAGAATAAAAAACAAAAGGCCTAATGCATCAATAGGTACCTGAACTTGTCCCAAAAACCTACTGCCCCCTGAACTTTCAAAGTGATACTATAGCTCCCTCAACTTATATAATGTGCACCACTTCGCTCTTTGAACACCACATGTCAGCTTCTGGTTAGTTTGACTATTCAAAGATGTCATTTTTCTAATTTTTTTCTCTCTAATCAGAAGCTGACACATGGCATTCAAGTAGCAAAGTGGTACTCTTTTTGAAAGTTAAGGGAGCCACGAGGTTACTTTAAAAGTTTAGGGAGACAGTAGGTTTTCTGGGACAAGTTCAGGTACATGAAGATGCATTAAGCCAAAACAAAATAATAAAACCTCACCATTGGAACCTCTTGACTGATCAGTGAACAGGCCCGCGGCTGTCCAATATTTCAAGAAACTTTTCTTCACCTTCCTCATGAGATCCAATATATAATCACCCTTTTGGTTATACTTATAACAGTTCTCCCAAATTAACTGAACATCCTTATACACATCCTCTGAGTTCATGTACTTATCGCCTAATTCAAGATTGTTGCATATTGTTCCAAAGTCCATTGGTGTATCAATGACATCGAAATAATCCTGGTTTTTGAACCAAAAAGAAGAAATATGCCCAATTCCTCTCATATTATCATATTTACAAAAATGGCAGAAATTAATCTATAAGAACAGCAATTTTTACTTACAGGAATTCCCAGAGCTTGAGGATCAACAGGGGAATTAAACGGTTCGGCTATATCCATTTTCATTACCTTCTTAATCACCTGAAGATATAACAGAATCATTAACAGCAAGATATACAACATATTGAAGTCAAAATAAAGCACAATGAATTTCGATTTCCAACATACCGACAAGGAAGAATCTAACTCAGATTCCTGACAAGGTGTCCTGGGTTCTTCTTGTTCTAAAACCTCATCCTCTGCCCTCACTGTAACTTTGGAAGACTTGGTCTTTATACTAGCAGGTTTCTTTGATGAAATCCCCAAAACTATAGCTTTCATTTCCGACAATGAGTTGCCTGTATCTTCCATTTTATCACTGGCCACGCCTTGTTTGCTGTTTTTATCAGTATCACTATGTGATTCCATTTCCTTTGAAGTCTCGAGCTTCACCTTATCAACTGAACCGTCAGGATTTGTACTTGTAAGATCATTTGACTGGTCAGCACTAGTTGATGAAGGCGTATCAACCTCCATTTCAGAATCATTATGATGTTCTTGGATCGTATAGTCATTAACATCTTCAGAACTACTGTTGTTGTTATCAGATTCATCTTCGCTTTTTACTTTGACTAATTCTACAGCTGCCTCATTAGTCACAGGCACACTAGGGGCCTTATCGCCTTCGGCTTTGTTTTCCATTCTCTTTCGCTTCATTTTGTAAACTACACAGCAGAAAATCAAAAAGCATAGTCCAATTAAGAGTAAATTCCATTCCCATTGCATCAGAAACATGAATTCATACAAAAAATGAGACTTTAGTTCTAATCTGTGATCAGGCATTCCAGGCGACTGAAAGATACCCTAAACCAGGAAAGCAATTAAGCTAAAATGCTTCAAAATCCTAGAATTAACCAGAAAAAAACCCGGGATAATGGGTTTGACAAATTAATTAACAAAGAGAAAAGGATTGAGCAGCGTACCTTTATAGTTTGGAGACATGAATCGGAGCGATTACTCTGTTAGATTAATAGAATTTCGAAGAGGGAAGGAAGTTTATGTTCTCGGATTGCGAGGTTTTGCTTTTTTTTAGGGTTTAATTGAAGTTGAAACGGAGCATTCAACGCCCAAAAGGCTTGACAGTGGGCTTAAGTGCAAGGCGCACGCCCGAGAAAGAAAAAGCACGAAAAACAATAAATCATATTTGGAAATAAAAAAATTAATAATAATTTACAATTCTAATATATATATCAATTAAAATATAATGATTAAATTAAAATATATAATGATTAAATAAAAAAATTTATTCTAGTGTTATGGGAACCGGGTATTTTCCATTATCTCGATTGGGCCAAAGATTTATTATTCTTTGGTTTTAAATTATAATGAACTAAAGCAAAGTGTCGCATTAAATTATCTGGGCTTCTTTAATTGTGAAGTCGCAGATAGCTGTTGCAACTCCACTTCAAGGTCAATTAGAAACACTCTCTTTCTTATTACAGAGGCAAGGTTACATACACCCGACCCCCTTACCCAGCTTGTGCGGGAGCCTTATTAGGCATTGGTGTAATGTTGTTATTATTGTTGTTGTTGTTATGGGAACCGGGTCAACCGTCAAACCTTTTACCATGCGCTTTCTTGTTTTTCGGCCAAAAACTGTGTTTTAGACCTTTTTTTTTCGGATTTAATTGCAATTTTCTACGAGATTATGTGATCTTACAGTATAAGGTGCCTACAGGGTTCACTCCATATGTTCTACAATTCCTCTTTATTGTGCTGTTAAAAATGTTTTTCCTATTGGATTTGCTACATATACTTTATAAATTTGTGATCTTATTTTAATGTCATAAACTTAAAGAGCAAACAATTTTCATAGAGCCAAAAAGTGTAATTGATTTGCAATTAGTATTTATAGGTATAGGTTTGTAATCTTAAACGGTTAAAAATCTAAGGACCTGTTATTTTCAACTTTTAAATTAAACTGAAGTTGGCTGAATTGAACTTATTGTAGTGTAAAATCATAGCTACGCGTAGTTAAACTGAACTGAACTAGAGTAGCCTGAACTACACTGAACTTAGTTGAATTACAGTCTAAGAGAACATGGTTGTCATATGTATTTCCATATATATATATATATATATATATTTTAATAATTACAAGTATTGAGATAATTTTGTTTGGGGTTTAGTAATAGTAAAGGCTTCTCACCCCTCTCAATAAATGTATTTAGTGAAATTTGAACCTTATTCTCCTTCAACTTACTTAGTTTACTTAGCCAACCGAGCTACACCTTTTTAATTAATGGATTAATTTTCATGTATTCTTAGTTGTTGTGTTTCATATATTGCCACGTATATATAAACGTAATATACGTTACACTTTACATATAATTGTAAATATGTTACATATAAACGTAAATACGTTACATATAATCATACCATAGGGGGAAAAATGTGTTGTGCCTTTTTTGTGTCGCTTTGGGTGTCCTCCATTCAATGACACATAGGCCATATATAGGTAAGAGAAAAAGAAAAATAGGAAAAATAAAAATATATGTAAAAAAAAATGCCAAGTATTAAATACAAAGTGGAGGAACACATAAGGGGATAACAGATTTTTTTCCCCACATGGGGCTTTATAGTTGTAAATGACATTTTATTCACATAAATGTTTTCATATCTGTTCCTTCGAATTAAAGTAAGATTTAACGGCCGGTAAAATATTCACATATAAGCGTGAATAAAAAAGACTATCCAACGAGAATTTATATAAAAAATCAGATATTTTGTTCCTTTCTCTCGTTTAGTGGTTTAAAGTTTATGAGAGAGGATTTAATTAAGATGAAAAAATATTTAATTAAGTGTTAATAAACTCTGAACAGGTAATACACATAAAATTATGTACATAACATAAGTTGCCTTTTTAGGTCACTAAACATAATTAATTAATTAAATCTGTTTTTAACCCAAATCAATATGAAAATCAAGTACATAATTTAATTTTGGCCTAATACTGGGTTTAACCCCTTGTAGTTGTCTGTAATAGCATCTCGCTTCTGTGAACTTTTAAAAATTTCCCTTCCTGACATTGACTTTTCAAAGCTGAATTTCTAGGGAAGCAAGAGGCATTTTTCAAGGAAAAAAATTCAAAAGCAAAATAAAAAAAACCATTACTGTTCATCTTCTTACTAATAAAACCCCATTTCAATCAAATAACCCACCACCGTTTCAATTCAAATTTGAATTTCAGTTGATGAATTTTATATTTTTATTAGTAAAAAAGAAACCTGCCAACCTAATTTAATTCAACAAAGATAAGCATGGTGTAATTATGGAGCTCCGGCACGGCGGCGAGATTCATTGTAATCAATTCCAGGATCCATTTTGATTCTGAGATTGAATGGAGGAAACAACAATGTACACATTTCAAATGTTTTTTGTTGATAATTAATTTCTTAATAATTAAAAAAATAATGACACGCGTCCAAGTCTAACAACCATGGCTTTTCAAACTTACTGTATGGTCATTATATATATATAGGTTTAATATATATTTAACCTCTCAAATTTGTTACTTTATATTAGGTGAAGCTTCTAATTTTTAAAGGTCTTTATCAATCTTCTAAATTTTGTAAAAGTATTCAATGCAGTCCTCTTAGTATCACGTGTCACATTTTGATTGGAGAAAGGAAAATAAAAAATTTGACATATTTGAAAAGTCAAACCAATCACAAGATAACATATGGCATTGTGGGAGCTACAGTGAACACTTTTACTAAGTTAGAAGGGCTAATAGAGACTTTTAAAAGCTGAAAGCACAACCTAATATAAAATATCAAATTTGGGGTGCTAATTATGCATTAAGCTTTATGAATATGGGAGGTTGTTTGAGTATTTGATTACAAGTAAGTTATTTGTAAATTTGCTAGGAAATATTAGAAATGATATTAAAAAAAGTACTATTGAGCATTACATATAAATATAAGTTTGTGGGTTATTTATTTTTATCACGTTGCCAAACCTTTCTAGAAGTTGACGTGGTGTTTCCGCTTTAAGCCAAAAGGATATTCACGTGGAAGAGAATGATAAGAATAATATAAAATTATGATTGGTCTATATTTATTATAAATAATTTTTTAAGTCAATTAATTTCAATTAGGGAAAAAGGAATTAAGAAAATCAAATTTATAAGAGTATCAATATTAGTCTCTCTGTTTTTTTTAACCGTCGTTTTGGAGCCAAACAAATTTTTTTAATAAATGTCACTTTCAAATTCCAATTTAATTGTTTGAACATCTTTCCCATTTTGTCCTTATTTAATGCAACATTATAAATGACAAAAGATAACAAAGACCAATTATTTTCTTAAACAATTATTAGTGTTAGGGGTATTTTAGTACTTTTATTCTCTTAATTAATATTTTCTTGATATTGACAAATTTACCCAAAGCGACAGTTAAAAAAATGGAGGAAGTAACAGTTATATCTTACAAAATTGGGTTTTATAGTAGTAAATGACATTTCCCATACACATATTCAAAATTTGACTAATGGTAAGTAAATAATTTTCACATGTTAGCTAGCTGTCAAGGTAACTGGTTTTTTCACATGCTAGCTAGCTGTAGTCTGCTATATGTCAAGGTAACAGGTTTTTTCACGTGTTAGCTAGCTGTAGTATGCCATATGTGAAGGTAACGGTTACAAAAAAATTCTATAAAATGAAGCCTTTGGAAGACTTTGGAATTTACCAAACACGATTATCTTTCTTCTTAGTTTCATATCTTTGTTATTGAATATTGAGTAAAACACTCATGAGTTGGGATATCTTTCTATCTGCGTCCTCTAGATTTAAGCAAAATAAATCGGATGAGCGATTTACCAGAACATTAAGGTATATATTCCACTCATCTTTGTATTCAATTTTTCTAATTACCAATATGATAAGAATTTTTATTTATAATTTTAAATTTATTGATTTAAATTAAAATATAATAACTATCAAATTTGAAGGCATCCACTTAAAAAAAAGTATCAACTAGAAATTCAGATCTAGAGTTCTCTTTTCAATTTAGATCTAAACATTTATAAGAGTTTTTGTGGTTCATTAACAAGTTAAGGATATTTGTGGATTATCCTTAACTTTAATGTGAAAGATCTAGGAGACGATCTTTTGGAGGAAAAAACTCTTCTCGGAAGAATTCAATAACAGATCAACATACAGGATATTGAATGAATTTGGGAATTCGAAATAGGATTAAAATTGAATGAATTGTGAATTGTTAGGATTGGATCCAATTAACGAGACACCTCTTTCTTCTCAGTTGTAGCTAATCAAAATCTATGCAAAATCATTAATGCCCCTTTTAGTTTATATCCTACCAATCTTTGACTATTATTGTGTATGCCCTTAAGTTTTCATTCCAATGATAATTTTAAGTTACTTTTATTCAGGAACAAAATGTACTCCATTGGAGGGAGATTGAGGGGCAATGGGAACACCTGGAAACACTATATCGTGGTGTTTATAGAAGAACTAATGGGAATAGAGCAACACTCATGAACATTGCCCAATGTAGGAGAGGACGATACGAACCACGGAGCACTAGAATTCTCCATGACCATTCATCACATGGGTATGGTTGGTTACCTGCAGGGTGGTTTGCGGAAGAGAGAATAATGACACATGGAGAACTTATAGAGTATAAGTAAAATAACTTTGTCCTCTATATTTTCTCCCATTCACATATGCATTTGGTCACGAGAACATTACGTATGCTCTCTAACTTGATATATATGCAATACTATTATGACCCAGAAGGCTTGATGCTCTCTATCCACTAGAACAGAGAGGAATAATTGTGTTAGATTTGTAATTTAATTTCTATGTTTTCTATGTAAAATATGTAAGCTTTGCTTTCTCTATACTTTTGTATTCTAGAAAGATATTAAATGTAGTATAATTAATGTAAACGTAAATGCGCAAATTTTAAAAAAATAATTTCAATGTAAACTTTGATGTTTTGGTGAAGAAATTATTATATATATTTATTGAACAATTGTATATTGTGGAAATATTAAGTTTACGAAACTCGACAGCCATGGTTTCAAAGTGACACAACGACTTTTCTTAATAATTGACAAATAATCTGATAATTGCAAATAATCTACCTACTATGACATCATTTTGTTCCAAACTAACACAACATTAGGTCACAGAACACACAAATAAAAGATCATTTAAGTTGAAGGCTTTGTGGCCTGAGTATCTTTCTGTAAATTAACCATCTTCTTTCACATTTCTTGTTTGGTTGATTCATTACTATGATTGAAAAGTGCATTATACCAGGTATAAAAGATCTCATACAAGGTATAATATCTTCATACCATAATGCTTTTTACCATTTTAAAATCTTTTGTAATAATAGATGTGAAATGAGCGGTATAAAAGCCTTATACCACTCTTATATTAGATATAAGGCCTTCATAAAAAATGGTAAAAAAAACAGGTATAAATCACTTATACATGGTATAAGACTACCATAAATCTTTTTTGTTCAAGAAATTTGAATTAAGTATCTTTTATAAATAAAAATAAGAGGGACAAAATATTCTAAAGGCTCGTGTTGAAACAAATAACGATTTGTGAGATATGATTGTTTTAAGTTGTAAAATTCGAATTAAATAAGAGATAGTAAGTTGTTATAAGGGAAAATGCAATTTTTTTTGTTGCCCATCTGGTTCACTGGAGCTTTTCTCCGACTACGTCCAGACCTGACCCGGATCGTGCACCTGGCTGTAGTGGGTGAGTCTCCCAATAAGAATTTTCTGCATTCACTAGGACTCGAACTCAAAAACTTATTATAAGGGAAAATGCAATTTACGTAAAAGCATTATTGAAAACTTAATAAATTCCTACCCCATAAAAGATTGGGTATGGTCATTATATACGTGGGAGGTTGTTTTTTTATTTGATTACAATTTTTTTAAAATTTGCTAGGAAATATTAAACTAATATAAAAGTAATGATTGAGCATTACATATTAATATAAGTTTTTAGGTTATTTGTTTTCATCATGTAATCAAAGCTTCCAACCGAGAATCAACAAGGTGTAGCTCAATTGGGTAAGCAGATTGAGTAAGTTGTGTTGGATATGATGTATGCCCTTAAGACAATTAAGACGATATATCTTAATTATGTAATAGTACGGATAATTTGTTTAATCAATAAAGACATTTGTTCTTTTATTTATATCAATGAGTTTCTATGTATATATATTATAGCTGGTTAAATATATTCATTGTTGTATGTATACAAAAGTCCTTGACATATCATAGCATGAAGTTAGAGAAATTATAGTTGGACTATATATGGTGGAACCTGCTTTATGTGCAATTATGATTATGTCTAAACTATCCCTAGTCATAGTTTCATCAAGAAGGGATGTTGATGAAGTGGAAAGACTAGCATGTGGTCAACTTTCTTGGAAAAGGTCCAAGCAGTCAATCTCCTAAGGACTGAAAGTGGTGCCTCAAGTTTGACACATGGATATATCTGGGAGATATATTAGAGACCGCAGTAAGATAAACACTTGGTATATATATCAATGTGTTAGTGTTTATCTTCATGCAATAAGCGTTGCGAATGTCCTCGTACTTGAGATGCTAGTTACCTTGTGTGGTACTATTGCTATACTTTGGGTCACTACTATGCTCTCAATAATTTAGGGTGTTACGGGTATGGTGATGACAGCACGTTGGTAAGCTAAGTAATCAGAAAGAATCCATTACTTCGGATATATTAAGGAGTTGTACCTGGCCACTTGTTGAAGTGATGATTGCCATAAACCTCTGATCAGAGTATGTGTTTGGTAGAAATGATTTCTAGTCAAAAACACTATAGTAAAAGGCAATATACTTTGATAACAAGTAAACTACTGGGATAGCTTGGAGGAACCTCGCTATTAGTGGGTTAACACTTTAACCGAACCCTATAAACCAGATGGTACTAATATTAAAGAATGGAAGTAATTCATCGCACTGGATAACTATTGTATTAACCAGGATTAAGTCATAAGCATAAATGACTTTCCGAGTAATGGGGGATGGTAGACCCTTGCTAGAGGCGTACTACATTCGTTTAAGGTAATCGAGTTCTATTTACGGTCTAGAGCATCGAGCCAATGGTTTCATTAGAACAAGGGTTGGTTAAGCCTTAACAGCTCAATACTTCGAAATCCTATAAGGTCACACACATTGGACCTTCATCGGACTAAGTAAAGAACTAATAGATTTATTCTATTACGAAAGTATAACATAAATAATAATTGGATTATTATTTGATTGGTTAAAATTGATTAGATCAATTTTGGACAAACCAAGGAATTTATTTTGACCGGTAACTAATTAATTAGAGTCATAAATAAATTATAATTGATTAGATCAATTTTGGTTGGACCAAGAAATTTATTTTGACTGGTAACTATTTTATTAGGGTCAAAATAAATATTTATTTGAAAAGGGACTAAAAGGAATTTTTCAATCGGTACAATAGGGTAGGACCCTACGGGAATGGGGCCCAAAGCTTTGGGGCCCCAAGTGGTGGCAAAAAGGGGCTGTGGGCTTGGCACTTGGCCAACCCCACACGCTGGTCACACCAGCGCAGCCCACAAGCTGGGCTGTGGGAAAAAGGCCCACAAGCCCGGCTTGTGGGACAAGGCAGGCCGTAATGGCCTGCCTTGGCTGCTAAGCATGCAGCGTGCTAAGCACGCTGTATGCTGGTCAACCCGTAGACCCATGGGGGTCCGCTTATTGACCCATGTGGGATTGGGTAAATCTTTCCCAATCCCACATTAGAAGTAGGGAAGCACTTCTGCTTCCCCAAGCCTTTAAATTGGCACCTAGTCCTCCCTTTCTCAGTGCACCATAGCTCAGAACATAAATCCTAAGCGAGATTCGAAAAGAATAATCTCTTGGGTAATTGAGCAAGTTATTTTGAGGAGCCTGAATTTATTCGGGCACCTCTAGTTTATATTTTCGGGTGAGGCTTCTAAAGTGGTCTAACAACTACTCGAGGCTTCTTAGTTCTTCCTTAGTAAGATAAACACTTGGTATATATGTCAATGTATTAGTGTTTATCTTCATGCAATAAGCTTTGCGAATGTCCTCATACTTGAGATGCTAGTTACCTTGTGTGGTACTATTGCTATACTTTGGGTCATTACTATGCACTCATTAATTTAGGGTGTTACGAGTGATTATGGGTATGGTGATGTTAGCATGTTAGTAAGCTAAGCAGTCGAAAAGAATCCATTGCTCCGGATATACTAAGGAGTTGTACCTGGCCAGTTATTGAAGTGATAATTGCCATAAACCTCTGATCAGAGTATGTGTTTGATAGAAATGGTTTCTAGTCAAACACACTATGGTAAAAGGCAATATACTTTGGTAAGAAGTAAACTATTGGGATATCTTGGAGCAACCTCAGTATTAGTGGGTTAACACTTTAACCGAACCCTATAAACCAGATGGTACTAATATTAAAGAATGGAAGGAATTTATCGCACGAGATAACTATTGCATTAACCGGGATTAACTCATAAGCATAAATGACATTCCGAGTAATGGGGGATGGTTGACCCTTGCTAGAGGCGTACTACAGTCGTTTAAGGTAATCGAGTTCTATTCATGGTCTAGAGCATCGAGCCAATGGTTTCATTAGAACAAGGGTTGGTTAAGCCTTAACAACTTAATACTTCGGGATCCTATAAGGTCACACACATTGGACCTTCATCGGACTAAGTAAAGAACTAATAGATTTATTCTATTACGAAAGTATAACATAAATAACAATTAGATTATTATTTGATTGGTTAAAATTGATTAGATCAATTTTGGACAGACCAAGGAATTTATTTTGACCTGTAACTAATTAATTAGAGTCATAAATAAATTATAATTGATTAGATCAATTTTGGTTGGACCAAGAAATTTATTTTGACTGGTAACTAATTTATTAGGGTCAAAATAAATTTTTATTTGAAAAGAGACTAAAAGGAATTTTCCAATCGGTACAATAGGGTAGGACCCTATGAGAATGGGACCCAAAGCTTTGGGGCACCAAGTGGTGGAAAAAAGGGGCTGTGGGCTTGGCACTTGGCCAAGCCCACACGTTGGTCACACCAGCGCTGCTGGGCTAGTGGGAAAAAGGCCCACAAGCCCGGCTTGTAGGATAAGGCAGGCCATAATGGCCTATCTTGGCTGCCAAGCATGCAGCGTGCACGCTGCATGCTGGTCAACCTGCGGACCCGTGGGGGTCCGCGTGTGGGATTGGGCAAATTTTGCCCAATCCCACATTGGAAGTGGGGAAGCACTTCTGCTTTCCCAAGCGTATAAATAGGTACCTAATCCTCCCTTTCTCAGTACACCACGGCTCAAAATATAAAATCCTAAGCGAGATTCGAAAAGAATAATCTCTCGGGTAAATAGGCAAGTTATTTTTAGGAGCCTGAATTTATTCGGGCACCTCTAGTTTATATTTTTGGGTGAGGCTTCTGGAGTGGTCTAGCAACTACTCGAGGCTTCTTAGTTCTTCCTCCCGGGGAGGTTTTGGTTGGTGGGGTTCGTATGGATACTCATAGAGGCTATCCTACTCTTGGAGGCTTGTGCAAGAAGGTTCTGCAAAAGCATGCTTCAACTGGTAAGTTTCTTTTTTTTCTCTTTTAATTATTAGGTCTTTTTCTTTGAGCGTTTTTAGACTTAATAATTATGCTTAGGTTGTTTTGCATGCTTAGTTTATTTTATACTTAGGTTATAGCTTGGAGTTATAACATGCTTAATATAAAATAAATATGCTAGGATATAATTTAGAATTATGGTATGCCTAGTCCCTTTGCATGCTAACCTAGGTAGAGAATTATTTAGTTAAGGCTTCATTTAATTTATATGCAACTAATAGGAGTTCTTGGAGATAGGGACAAAATTTTGAATTTCTGCCATTCTTGTTATGCATGTTCAATCTGACTGTCAGTTCCCAACAATGGTATAAAAGCCTGCCTGCCTATTTAGTGCATAATTAAGTTGGAAGTGAACTAAATATTATTTTCTATATGAAATGATTTGTTTATTTAATTGTTTGGAATAATATATATAAACTTGTGCCTTTCATTTCAAGGTTAGAAAATGGTTATGAATAATTTTGAATAAGCATGCTCAACTTACTCAAATTATATAAATATCAATAATTTATTTAAATTACATGGGTTATAGATGCTTTCAATTTACATGAATTGGAAGAACGAATGTTATTAGTTCGAGAGAATCCATTGGTCTTCAAGTTTGTACCCGTATTTGTTATGGCTAAGGATTGGACTTGGTGTCTACTCCTCATAGGGCACCTCTCCTACATGGGAACCTATATCGGTGAAATTTAAATTGACCAACGAGAATTAATATGAAATAATTTATTTCTAGTATATAAGATGATGCTTATATATGTTTCTGTAACAAAGTAAAAAATTAAATTTATTGAATAAAAGCTTAGAGGAAATGCAATATAAATATAACAAATAAAAGTGTTAATTATTTTGCATATAATCTAGGCTGATGGAATAATTATAATAAAAAGCTGAACCCACCTAAGGTTAGACCTTATAAATTAATTCTAAAATTCCCTGAATTAATACAAGTTATCTGATAAAATCCTAGATTGGGTGAGACGTTTAACACCAATAAAATCCTAAAGTAAACATATTAAGGCAAGTTGTAGTCTTCCTTACTCAAATTTATAATACGGTCTCTTTGGGCTATCAAAGTGCTACGCAAAGCGTTCTTTCTAGTCCACATTGATTGGTTGTAAAGTTTGGGATAGGGTCTGCCTTAACAAAGCTGGGGTAGTCCACCATAAAATTGGGGGCTAGGCCCAAATCTGAGACATATTCAAGGAGATGCTAATATAAGAGCACACGTCCCTTGGGATTAGGGAACTTGAATGAATTAGCAATTACATGCAATGCAAATGGAATGAGATTCCAAGTATGACTTACTATTATGACTTGACTCATAAAATTGGGGGTTGTAATAGACTAGTTATAGATGCTACCTACTAGGAAATTTAGCTGGGCTAAAATTCCCGAATTCAATAGAATGGGCTATTGTAAATTTTGAAAAAAATAGTAGGAAAATGTATTTAATTAAAAGTCCTTATATTAAATGCATGTACTTAAACTAATATCTAAACTCTTTTCTTTTCTTATATCTTAGGTTGAAAATGACTTCAAATGTTAATCTCCGTATGTTACTTGACACCAAATTGAATGGCTCGAACTTTTCTGATTGGTTCCGAGCCGTGAGAATAGTTCTCAGATCCGAGGGAATTGCCTATGTTCTAAGTGAAATTTTCCCTGTAAAACCTGATGTTGAGGATCATGTGGAGCATGATGCCTGGTTAAAGCACATGAAAGATCGTGAGACTACCATGTGTATTATGTTAGGGTCCATGAATCCTGAGCTTTAGAAACAACATGAGAACATACCCTTGGAGGACATGGTTCTCCATCTTGAAGAACTCTTTTCGGAGAGGGAAAGGACAGAGAGGTATGAGACCTCCAAGCTCCTTTTTGGGACCAAGATGCAGGCTGGCACCTCTGCCTCTCAGCATGTACTAAAACTCTTGGGATACCTTGAGAAGCTAAATCGATTGGGATTCAAGATGAATCATGACTTGAGCATTGACCTTTTGTTGATGTCCTTGACAGATAGTTACTCAGGCTTCATGACTAACTATTACATGAACAAGATTAATTCTACTATCCTTAAATTAATCAACATGCTAAAAATAGTAGAACCTCAGATCAAGAAGGATCACAAACCTCTACTGTTGGTTGAAAAAGGCAAGGCTTATAAGAAGAAGAAGCAGGCACTGGGTGCTAAGAAAAGAATCAGTAAGAAGAAGAAAGAAAAGAAGGCATCTAAGTATGTCTGCTTCCAATGTGGGAAACTAGGACATTGGAAGAGGGATTGCAAAGCTCCTGCTTCTGAGCATTTGAAGAAGAAGCCTACAGAGGCATCTACTTCAGGTATGTTTGTAATTGAAAACTTTGCTACTTTTTTGCTTGAATCCACTCAGGTATTAGATACTAATTATGGTTCTCATATCTGTACTATTGTGCAGGGACTAAGGAACTATAGAAAACTTGCAAAAGGGGAGATGGACCTACGTGTGGGAAATAGAGCTAGAGTTGCTGCATTAGCCGTAGGGAGCTTTAGTCTTGTTTTGCCAAGTGGACTTGTTTTAGTTTTGAATGATTGTTACTACATTCCAAGTTTTACTAAGAATATTGTATCTGTTGCGTATTTAGCAGCAGAGGGATTTGAAATTTTATTTTTGAATAATAATTGTCAGATTTGTTTGAATAATATTCTTTATGGTTATGGAATGTTAAAAGGTCGCATTTATGTTCTTGATACTAAAACGGAAGTTTTCAATATAAACAATATAAACAATGTGAAGAAAGTTAAATTAGATAATGAGAATACCTTCTACTTATGGCATTGTCGTTTAGGCCACATAAACAAAGATCACTTAACCAAGTTGCATAAGCGCGGAGACTTGGGCCCAATAGACTTGGAGTCTCATGGTGATTGCGAACATTGTTTAAAAGGAAAAATGACAAAGTTACCCTTTCAAGGAAAGGGTGAGCGGGCCATGAGTACATTGGAACTTATACATACTGATGTGTGTGTCCAATGAGTGTTCAGGTGCTAGAGGATACTCATACTTAATAACCTTTATTGATGATTACTCATGATACGGTTATTTATACTTGATGAAGCACAAGTTTGAAAGTTTTGAAAAGTTCAAACTATTTAAAGCTGAAGTAGAGAAACAGCTTAAGAAGAGTATTAAAACACTTTGATTGGATCTAGGTGGAGAATACTTAAGTCAGGAGTTTCAGGATTATCTAAAGAAAAATGGGATAGTTCCCCAGTGGACCCCTCCTTATACACCCCAACACAATGGAGTGTCAGAAAGGAGGAATCGAACTTTATTAGATATGGTCAATTCCATGATGAGCTATGCAGATCTTAGTAAATCCTTTTGGGGATATACACTACAGAGCGAGGTTTATGTTTTAAATAGAGTGCCCTCTAAATCAGTTGATTTTACACCTTATGAAAGATGATGTAACAAGAAGCCATCTCTAAGTCACTTAAGAGTGTGGGGCTATCCTACTATGGTAAAGAGGATAGCGTCAGATAAGCTAAATGCCAAGGCTGGCAAATGTCTGTTCATTGGATATCCAAAGTAAATAATTGGATATCTGTTTTACCAACCCAAAGCACAAAAGGTATTTATGTCTCGGAATGCTCACTTTTTGGAAAAGGAACACTTAATTGCAAAAGTCAATGGGAGCAATATTGAACTAGAAGTTCAAGAGGAAGAAACAGACAATCAACTGATTGACCCCATTCTAGATACACAAGAGCGTGTGATCCAAGAATAACCTATTAAAACACAATCATTGCAAAGATTAGGTTGTGTTTTTAAGGGTCCCAATAGATATGGGTTTGTCATCACTGATGATAAGGAACTATATCTTATGGAGGATGATGAACCAAGGACATATGATGAGGCAATAAAAAGCTTAGATTCTGATAAATGGCTAAAAGCCATGAAATTAGAAATGGATTCCATGTACGAGAACCAAGTTTGGAATTTGGTTGATGCACCACAAGAGGTTAGACCAATTGGGTGCAAGTGGGTCTTCAAGAAGAAGATAGACATGGACGGTAATATATTTACCTATAAAGCAAGGTTGGTTGTGAAATGTTATTATCAACGGGAAGGTATTGACTATGATGAAACCTACTCACCAGTAGCCATGCTTAAATCTATAAGGATACTCCTCGCCATTACTGCTTATTACGATTATGAGATCTGGCAGATGGATGTAAAAACAGCATTCCTGAATGGGGATTTAGACTAGGATGTGTATATGACACAACCTGAGGGTTTTACATCTCAAAATGGCTCGATGGTATGCAAGCTACAAAGACCTATTTATGGACTTAAGCAGGCATCCAGGAGTTGGAATATAAGGTTTGATCAAACAATCAAGGAACTGGATTTCTGCCTAAATGCTAATGAGCCTTGTGTTTACAATAAGGTTAGTGGGAGTGCAGTCATTTTTCTAGTATTGTATGTTGATGACATTCTGCTAATAGGAAATAACATTTCTCTTATTCAAAACATTAAAGTGTGGTTGTCAAGAAAGTTCTCCATGAAATACCTTAGTGAAGCAGCATTTATATTAGGTATAAAGATCTACATGGATAGATCCAAGAGGTTGTTAGGTCATTCTCAAAGTACATATATAGACAAGGTATTGAATAGGTTCAACCTTGAGCATTCTAAGAAAGGTTAGCTCCCGATGACAAAGGGGATAAACCTATCTAAGGTTGAGTGTCCAAAGACAGCTCAGAAGAGAATGTACATGAAGGATATACCTTATGCATCCATGATAGGATCCATCATATATGTTATGATATATATTAGGCCGGTTGTCTCTCAGGCTTTGAGCTTTACGAGCAGATATGAGTCATATCCAGGTGAAAAGCACTGGATGGCCGTCAAGGCAATCCTTAAGTACTTGAGAAGGACTAAGGATGAGTTCTTGATTTATGGAGAAGGTGACCTCACAATTAGAGGTAACACTGACGCGCGTTTTTAATCTGACAAGGATGACTTTAAGTCTCAGTCAGGTTTTGTGTATGTGTTAAATGGAGGGGCAGTATGCTGGAAGAGTTTCAAGCAAGAAACTACTGCTAATTCAACCATGGAATCTGGATACATTGCTGCATGTGAAGCAGCAAAAGAAGCTGTCTAGTTAAAGGGATTTATTGGTGATCTCGGTGTGGTGCCTGAGGCTGTTGATCCAATTACTTTATATTGTGATAACAATGGTGCCATAGCTCACGTAAAGGAACCACAGTCTCATCAGAAAAATAGACATGTATCCATAAAGTATTATATAATCAAGGATATTGTTGATACTAAGATAATAAGATTAGAATATGTACCCACTGATCAGAACCTCGCGGATGGTCTGACAAAGCCATTGACTCAAGTCAAACATGGCCAGAATGTTAAAGCATATGGATTAAGACATATGGCTAATTGGCCTTAGTGTAAGTGGGAGTTTATTGGATATGATGTATGCCCTTAAGGCAATTAGGGCGATATATCTTAATTATGTAATAGTACGAATAATTTGTTTAATTAATAAAGGCATTTATTCTTTTGTTTATATCAATGTGTTTCTATGTATATTTATTATAGCTGGTTAAATATATTCATTGATGTATGTATACAAAAGTCCTTGACATATCATAGCATAAAGTCAGAGAAATTATAGTTGGACTATATCTGGTGGAACCTGCTTCATGTGTAATTATGATTATGTCTAAACTATCCCTAGTCATAGTTTCATCAAGAAGGGATATTGATGAAGTGGAAAGACTAGCATGTGGTCAATTTTCTTGGAAAGGGTCCAAGCAGTCAATCTCATAAGGACTAAAGGTGGTGCCTTAAGTTTGACACATGGATATATCTGGGAGATATATTGGAGACCGTAGTAAGATAAACACTTGGTATATATATCAATGTATTAGTGTTTATCTTCATGCAATAAGCTTTGTGAATGTCCTCATACTTGAGATGCTAGTTACCTTGTGTGGTACTATTGCTATACTTTGGGTCATTACTATGCACTCATTAATTTAGGGTGTTACGGGGTGATTACGGGTATGGTGATGTTAGCATGTTGGTAAACTAAGTAGTCGAAAAGAATCCATTGCTCCGGATATACTAAGGAGTTGTACCTGACCACTTATTAAAGTGATGATTGCCATAAACCTCTGATCAGAGTATGTGTTTGATAGAAATGGTTTCTAGTCAAACACACTATGGTAAAAGGCAATATACTTCGGTAACAAGTAAACTACTGGGATAGCTTGGAGCAACCTCGGTATTAGTTGGTTAATACTTTAACCGAACCCTATAAACCAGATGGTACTAATATTAAAGAATGGAAGGAATTTATCGCACTGGATAACTATTGCATTAACCGAGATTAAGTCATAAGCATAAATGACATTCCGAGTAATGGGGGATGGTCGACCCGTGCTAGAGGCGTACTATAGTCGTTTAAGGTAATCGAGTTCTATTCATGGTCTAGAGCATCGAGCCAATGGTTTCATTAGAACAAGGGTTGGTTAAGCCTTAACAGCTCAATACTTCGGCATTCTGTAAGGTCACACACATTGGACCTTCATCGGACTAAGTAAAGAACTAATAGATTTATTCTATTACGAAAGTATAACATAAATAATAATTGGATTATTATTTGATTGGTTAAAATTGATTAGATTAATTTTGGATAGACCAAGAAATTTACTTTGACCGTTAACTAATTAATTAGAGTTATAAATAAATTATAATTGATTAGATCAATTTTGGTTGGACCAAGAAATTTATTTTGACTGGTAACTAATTTATTAGGGTCAATATAAATTTTTATTTGAAAAGGGACTAAAAGGAATTTTCCAATAGGTACAATAGGCTAGGACCTTACGAGAATGGGGCCCAAAGCTTTGGGGCCCCAAGTGGTGGCAAAAAGGGGCTGTGGGCTTGGCACTTGGCCAAGCCCACACGTTGGTCATACCAGCGCTGCTGGGCTTGTGGGAAAAAGGCCCACAAGCCTGGCTTATGGGATAAGGCAGGCCATAATGGCCTATCTTGGCTGCCAATCCTGGTCAACCTAAGGACCTATAGGGGTTTGCGTATTGACCCATATGGGATTGGGCAAATTTTGCCCAATCCCATATTGGAAGTGGGGAAGCACTTCTGCTTTCCCAAGCATATAAATAGGCACCTAATCCTCCCTTTCTTTGTGCACCACAGCTCAGAATATAAATCCTAAGCGAGATTTAAAAAGAATAATCTCTCGGGTAATTGAGCAAGTTATTTTGAGGAGCCTAAATTTATTCGGGCATCTCTAGTTTATATTTTTGGGTGAGGCTTCTGGAGTGGTCTAGCAACTACTTGAGGCTTCTTAGTTCTTCCTCCCGGGGAGGTTTTGGTTGGTGGGGTTCGTGTGGATACTCATAGAGGCTATCCTACACTTGGAGGCTTGTGCAAGAAGGTTTTGCAAAAGCATGCTTCAACTGGTAAGTTCATTTTTTTTCTCTTTTAATTATTAGGTCTTTTTCTTTGAGCGTTTTTAGACTTAATAATTATGCTTAGATTGTTTTGCATGCTTTGTTTATTTTATGCTTAGGTTATAGCTTAGAGTTATAACTTGCTTAGTATAAGATAAATATGCTAGGATATAATTTGGAATTATGGTATGCCTAGTCCCTTTGCATGCTAACCTAGGTAGAGAATTATTTAGTTAAGGCTTCATTTAATTTATATGCAACTAATAGGAGTTCCTGGGGATAGGGATAAAATTTTGAATTTCCGCCATGCCTGTTATTCATGTTCAATCTGACTGTCAGTTCCCAACAAGTTGGAGGAGAACATGGTTCGAATACTACTAAATACACTTATTGCAAGGGGTGAGGAGCCTTAACTGTGACCAAGCCCCAAACAAGATTATCTCAATGAAGATTCTTGTAATGATTACATAAAAAGCTTCCAACCTAGAAGTTGATAGTGGCGGTGCCGGGATTCCACTCTTGGAGGGAAAGGAATTTGAACATGGACTCGGTGACATAATACCAAAACATATTTTTGGCGACAAATTGTTGGTTGCCTTTTATCAAAGTGCATAGCAAGTATACTAGGTCATGATCAGTAGTACAAGACAGGTACAAGTGTCATCCCATAGGCAATAAGGAAAGTTATTTAAACAAAGTTGTAAATCAGTGGGTTCAAGTTCACAATATCTAAAGAGTTGATTTTATACAAGAGAATTCTGAAAAATAAAAGTTACAAAGAAAACAGAAAGTTTGGTTGCTATTAACAATGTTATAATGGAGCAGGCATGACTAACAAGCAAATAGACATGGCATAAACTTCTCTCTTATTCTAGCAAGTGATATTTCATAGATCTAGGTTTTTTGCTCTAATGTACTAAATATAGCTCTCGCTTCATGGTTAGTTTCTTTAAAGTTAAGCTTATAGGTTTCTCATCACAAGTTATTCTTTAAGCATTAAGGGCGAGCAAGGATTCTATTTACTAGAAACTCCTATCACATTCCAAGCATCTCTAGGTTCATTCTAGAAATGTGTTTTGTGTTTAAATCCATGTTAGCAATTTGCCTCTCAGTTCATTTTGTTAACACTATGTATAAGTTTGGCCCAACTTATGATGATTTTAAGCTCAACACAAAACAATCAACACAAAGTAATACTAGAATTAAGAGAGAAATACTTTCAAACCTTGTTTCGCCTATTTAGCTTGCTAGCTTTGCCTGCCGCGGGTTTTAGTTAGCCATAAACATTAATAAACATAAGAGATTAATAATGAACATAAACATACTTAGTATAATAATATTAACAAACTGAAGGAAATAAAGAGATAAAATAAAGTTAAACCCAATACCAATCTTGTTTATAATGAGAGCTATTGGCGTATATAAAGTGGCAAGTGGAAGAGTCTAGAAATGCCACTTGCCTCTATAAAATATTCAAAAATAAGTTTTCACCAAGGGCGGTTCTAGGTTATATGGTGTGCGGTCCTTGGACCCCACATTTTTTTTAAAAATAGTTAAAATTATATAAGAAAATTTTTTGCCCCCATTTATATTAATGGACCCCATATATTAGGAATTGGCTAAAAAATAGGCTTTTACACAAGCATCATAGACCACTAATAGATTAGTATTTTACCTCAATTTTCTAATTTTCTTATATTTCACACTTAAATGATTCTATTTTTCATGTAAATATTGTTGGTCTAGATTAAGGGTTTTAACATGTAAAACAGGTGCAGCGATAATTCAAAATTTAATCTAGAGTCCAAGATCTCCTAAGCATGGCATGATTGACAACATAAACTAGTCTATTATTATTCTATGTCATAAACACTTATAAGAGGACCTAATAATAATTTAACTATGTACCAGTTGAAGCATGAATCCCAATGTCGGTAGAATAACCCTATCAGCTACGTGTATAGACTCCAAAGTAGAAGCCCTCTATAAATAGTCCACTCGAGCACTACCGACCAAAATCTTCTAGAAAGGGAGTACCGATAGATAAGTGGAAGATAACTAGATCTTCCCTACTAATTTATTCTAGAAGAAATTCCCTTAGTTTTCAATTCTAAGTAAATACGTCTTTCGACGGATTACTTTTAGAAACTAGAACAATTAAGAGAATATAGAGAGGGAGAGAGATTTTGAAATCTGGGATGGAAAATTGTGAAGGAAGAAGCTTTTATTTATGGAGGTTAGGAAATATTCAAAAGACAATAAAGTCCATAACCTCAACCAATCATAAATAAAATAAACATAACCTTTTAGTCATTTACTAAATAAGAAAGAGTTAGAATCAAATTCAACTTCCTTTATTATTATTCTATTCAATTAATTAATCCAATTAATTAATTAATAGAATAAACGATTCCTATTTAATAGAAAATAAAGTTAGACTTGAATTGTAACTCTTATTAAATAATTAGTCAACTCATTAATAACCAATCAATTAATTTAATATCTGATTAATTAGTTAAGGAATATTTAAAACTTAATTAATAAATACTATTTAATGGAAACAGAACCAAAATAGAATTCCAGTCCAACTGGAACACTGCTGGTCGAAGCCAATAGTGTGCGAGCCTATTGCCCGCATGGGCCTGCGCGCCTGCCAGCAAACAACCCACACTTGTGGGCTGTGTGCGCTGCATATGTATGCAGTCCTTTGCCTGTGTGCTGCGCACATACAGGGCTGCTTTAGGCAGCCCGCTTGTGCAAGCCCATTGGGCCTTATGTAGTGCTGCTTACGCAGCACTGCCAAGGCCCACGTGCAGGCTAGCCATAAGTGTTGTCCCACAGCACTTGCGCAGGCCCACTCATGCGAGTCCATACAGTACCTTACCATGGACCCCACTACGTGGTTTTTGTTTCCTTTTATACATTCTCATTATTTTTGGCACACTGGTCCAACCAGTAAAATTGGTCCAACAATTAAAATGGTCTAACCATTTATCTCCCGGTATACTGGTCCAACCAGTAAAAATTGGTATAACCAATTAAAATGGTCTAACCATTTATTTCTGTTCTAGATTAGACCTAGTCTAACAGTTCTTTACATGGCTCGGTCGTAACTCAAAGTGTGTGACCTTATAGGATCCCGTAATATTGAGCCATCAAAGTTTGACCTAGCTCAAATTCCTTTTCAAGAATTTGACTGGCTCGGAGATCCAGACCATTGTGGGCTTCGATCGGATATAGTGGTGCTTAAGCTAAGGCATATGACCCTCAATATTTGGAACGTCACGTGCATGTGACTTAAACTCGGTTCTGTAGTAGTATCAATACAAATCACTCCTTCTATCAACTATTAAGTACCATCTAGTTTTTTAGACTCAGTTTAAGCATTAGTCCACTAGTAGCCTTAGAGGCTACCCCAGTAATTTAGTCTTGCTACCAAAGTAAACTACTCAACCATATTAATGTGTTGACTAGGATCTCATCCTATCAGCCCATACTCTATAGAGGTTTACGAGTGTGTCACTTCTAACAACTGGCCAAGGTACAACACCCTTGTATTGTTATAACGAAGTGATAGATTCTATCTTGACTACTCAACTTACCAAAGGACAGACATCAACTATACCCGTAATCATTAATATCACTCAGTCTTTAGAATGCTTAGGTATGACCTAAAGTATAGCAACTTTTGAACAAAGTAACTAGTATCTTAGGTCTAAGGATATTCGTATTGCTATTAAAATGAGATGATAAAACACTAACACATAATATAGATTACCAAGTGTTGTCTCATAGTGGTCTCCAATGTATTTCCCTGAATACATTCATGTGTTAACCTAAGTTACCACCTTCTAACACTGGAGATATGCTACTCTGAATCAAATTCAAGAGGCATGACAACACATGATAGTCTTTCCGTATTCATCAATATCCAGTCTTGATGATACTATAACTAGGGGTCTTTAGACAAATCATAATTGCAAACGAACTCGTTCTCACCAATATAGTCCCTCTATGCTATTGCAATACGTGTTATGATTATGTCATGGACCTTTGCAAACACATCAATGAATATATTCTAAATCAGTCATAATTTATTTTTGCAGTCATCGATGTAATAAAAGAAATTCCTTTACATTTGTTCTTACAAATTTAACTAACTAAGATATATCACCCTGATTGCTCTAGGGCATACATCATATCTAACATTCTCCCACTTGCACTAGTGCCAATTAGCCATGTGCATTTATGCCATAACTATTAACATTCTGGTCATGCTTAATATCTATTAAGGACTTTATCAGACCCTTTGCCAAATTCTGATCTGTGGGAATGTGTTCCATTATTACATCCTTATCCCTTATCATATCTTATATGATATTTTCTATGTACATGTCTGTTTCTTTGATGAAACTGTGGTTCTTATGCCTGAGCAACAACCCCAGTGTTATCCCAATGTCGGTGCTATTGGATTTTCACTGTTAAACATCGCATCGAGATTGCCAATAAATCTCAGTATCTAGACAGCTTATTTTATTGCTTCTAAAGCAACAACGTACTCAAATTCAATGGTTGAATCAGCAGTTGTATCATGTTTGGAACTCTTACAAACAACTGCCACTTCATTTAACATAAACAAGTAACCTGACTGTGACTGGTAGTCATCTTTGTTAGGTTGAAAAATTTACATAAGTGTATCCTTTCACTGAGAGATCACCTTCTCCATATACCAAGAACATTTCCTTAGTTCTTCTCAAGATTTTCTTAACGGCCATCCAATGCTTCTCACCTGGACCAGATTGGAATCTGCTTGTGATGCTTAATGTGTGTGAGACATCTAGTCATGTAAATACTATAACATACATGATAGATCCTATTGCGGATGCATAAGGAATTCTACTCATGTGCAATCTCTCCTCTTGTATCCCCAGACACTCAGATTTAGAAAGGTTCATTCCAGGAGACATTGGAAGGTAACCCTTTCTGGATTGCTCAAGGTTTAAGCCTAGTCAATACCTTGTCTATGTACATATCTTGTGAAAGACCTAACAACCTATAAGATCTATCTCTATAGATCTTTATACCTAGTATAAATGCTGCTTCTCTTAGGTCCTTCATGGAGAACTTTCTTGAAAATCATGTTTAGACTATTTGAAGGAGAGAGGTGTTATTTCCTATTAGCACTATGTCATTAACATACAACATAAGGAAAATGACTACACTCCCACTAACCTTCTTCTATACACAAGGTTCATAAGCGTTTGATATAAAATCTAACTCCTTGATCGTATCATCAAACCTTATATTCCAACTCCTGGATGCCTACTTAAGTCCATAAATGGATCTTTGTAGTTTGTATACCTTTGAGCTATTCTGAGATGTAAAACCCTCAGGTTGTACCCTACATACATCCTGATCTAAGTTTCCATTGAGGAAAGCAGTTTTCACATCCATCTGCCAGATCTCACAGTCATAATGAGTAGCAATGGCCAAGAGTATCCTAATGGATTTAAGCATAGCTACTGGTGAAAAGGTTTTATGATAGTAAATCCCTTCTCGATAACAATAACCTTTTACAAATAACCTTGCCTTATATGTAATCATATTACCATCTATGTCGGTTTTATTTCTTAAAAAACCACTTGCAGCCCATGAGTCTAGACTCATCAAGTGCATCGACCAAATTCCAAACTTGGTTTTCATACATGGAATCCATTTATGATTTCATGGCTTCTAACCATTTATTAGAGTCTGAGCTCTCCATTGCCTCCTTGTAGGTCTTTAGGTTAATAATCCTCCATTAGAAAGATTTGTTTATCATCCATTATGAAAAATCCATATCTTTTAGGGGTGTTGGGAACCTATTAGATCTACGCAATGGCTGTTGTATAATAGGTTGTTCCTCGATCACACTTTCTTATGTACCAAGCATTGGAATCATCAGTTGATTGTCTTGTTTACCTACTTGAACTCCAAGTTCAAGGTCACTCCCACTAGCTTTTGTAAGCATGTGTTCCTTCTTAAGGAACTGAGCAGTCCTAGAAACAAATACCTTTTGTTCCTCAGGATTATAAAAGGTAAATCCTATTGTCTCTTTAGGATAACCAATGAACAAGCACTTGTCATGTCTAGCTCTAAGCTTATCTGACATTATCCTTTTAACATAGGCAGGAAAACCCTAGACTCTCAGCTGAGGAGGAGTGGGTTTCTTACTATACCACCTTTTGTATGGTGTAGTATCAATTGATTTTGAGGGCACACGGTTTAGGATATAAACTGTGCTCTCAAGTGCATATCCCACAAGGGTTTACTGAGACTTTCTTGGCTCATCATGGACCGAACTCTATCTAACAAAGTTTGATTCCTCCTCTTACTGAGGAGTATAAGGAGGGGTCCATTGTGATAATATTCCACTATCCTTTGGATAATCTTGAAACTATTGGCTTAAATATTCTTCACCTCGGTCTAACCATAGTGCCTTAATATTCTTTCCAAGTTGTTTCTCAACTTCATTCTGTAGTCTTTGAACCTTTCAAAACTATCTAATTTGTTCCTCATAAGGTACAAATACCCACATCATGAGTAATCATTGATAAAAGTGAAGAAGTAAACAAATCATCCATGTGTTTAGACATTCATTGGACCACATACATCTGAGTGTATTATTTCCAGTGCACTCATAACACATTCCCCTTTTTCCTTTAAAGGGCTTCTTTGTCATTCTGCCTTTTAAATAAGGTTCGCAAGCCCTATAAGACTCCCAGTCTATTAGGCCCAAGTTATCACCTTTGTATAACTTAGTTAAGCGGGTTTCGTCTATATGGCCTAAATGACAATGCCATAAGTAAGATGACTTGTCTTTATCTAATTTCTCTTAGCATGGTTAATATTGAGAATATGCTTTTGTAATCACAAAATATCTTTCATTACACTTCTATCCAGAATATTTTTTATAATCTTTGATAACATCTTTTATCAAATTGGAATCAGCTCCATCTACTGTGAAGCAAAAAATAATATTCATAGAAGTATAACAATAATTTTGTCCTTATTACAAAATAGCCAAATGGTGATTTTAATTTCGTACATCAATAGCAGGTACCGAGCTCTAATGATATCTCGTAGGTACAACTCTCCTTTTGCTAATCCTCTACTTCTCTTCAATACTTATACCTTGTACATATACGTGATTCACACACTTGATATCCCATATCTATGTTGAACCCCCATGAGATGTAGAACATTCTCAATTATAACACCTTGAAGTGGAAGTTTCCAAAACCTTCTCTTCTTATGCTACGAGACAAATGCCTGTCAATCTCATATTTAAATGAAGATTGTGTTTCCAATATCCCATATTAAAACAATTACTTTATTTCCAAAACAAAGTTCTCAAGATCCTTTTGTTTTCTCATAACTTCGCTCTTTCCTACTTCTATATTGGACAATCCGTGTCCCTTTACATCCTTAGAATACCCTTGAATCATTTTTCCTTCCTTAGAAAAATCCTTTCTAAGATGTAAATACATAGACTACCAAGTCCACCTTTCATGAACCTTCCATTGCTTAAGGTAACATAGATCCTAACATCTAACTTGATGTTTATCCTTGTTTCCTTCAAGCTACTTACATAAGGTAACATGGATTATAACAACCTCTAAGGTGTTGTATCCTTGTTTCCTTCATGCTACTTATATAGGGTAACATGGATCTTAACTACCTCTAGGGTATTGTATCCTTGTTTCCTTCATGTAATTTCCGCAATTCTACTCGAGTTAGATATACTTGCGTCATGTTGTTTTTTTTTGAAAATCTTGCATCATGTTGTTTAGTATTGGGCTCATATCATATATTTGCCAAGCCCTAGGCTTTGAGGACTATCATGACATTTCTAAACAAAATCTTTGAAGGTAGAGGCAGTTAAATATAATTAACAAATCATGCAAAATTTATGTTAGAAGTAAAGATTCAAACCGAGATATAATAAATAGAATAAATGCTTAGACTTAGTTTTGTACATGCATTTAATTTTAAGGTCTTTAAATTAAATACATTTTCCTACTCTTTTTTTAAGATTTATTCGAAAACATAATAGCCACTTCTATTGTCTTTCAAGAAACATGGTCCAACCATTCTCCTTAGTAGGTAGCATCTATAACTCATTTAAGCTAACCCCTGCTATCACGAGTCAAGCTAACTTAAACAGCTATAGGAGGATCTAGTCCATTTGCATCTAATGCAATTGCTAATCCATTTGAATTCCAACCAATGGACATGCATAACCAATTATATGACTCCTCAAATGATGCCTCTAGCCTGGCATTAGCTTCGATACTATGGACAACTAAACCAGTCCGGGTAAGACTTAACCGTAATTTGAATCATGTGAATAGACGATGTTAAAGAAGGCACGCTGTGTGTGAGCAATTGATTCAATGAAAAGGCCTAGAATCACACTTCGATTTTTATGAAGGCTAATTTTGTCTTAATATTTTAATGGGGATTTGTTGGTGCAACAAGTCTCGCCTAATTTAGGACATATACATGGAGATGATTATGAAATTATAACTAATTCCGTGCTATAAAGAATTAGTAGGTCCAACCTAGGGGTCATGCTCAACTGGTAATTCATAATCATTCCATCATGCCAAGACTCTACATAGTATGCAAAACAAATAAGGGTGTTCATTGTTCAAGTTCTTGCACCTATGTCTATAAGTTTTAATTTAACAATTTAAACTTTCATTGTAAAACCATATAATGAATCCAATTCATTATACTAGAAATCAACTAATTTAAAATAGTCCCTTTGGTACTTAGAATCTAGAACCGATGGAAATTCCCAGGTAGGAGAGGCCCCCTTGAAGTAAATGAGCAGCCAAGTCCAATCCTTGCCAGAACTAACACGAGACCTTCTGACTCAATTAACCATAGACTATTTAAATCAAAGATTTTATTCTTTCCTAATTTAAGAATTATTCTACTTAATTCAAAAATCAAAGCATTTACAATCTTAAATAAAACATTGTTAATTCTTAGATAACTACCTGACTAAGTTTGAGCAACACTTAATCTAATTATCACAACATTTTCTATTGCAAGAAATAAATTCCTAGGCATGGCATAGCATACTCGAAAATATTTCATAGAAAATTAGACCTAGCATGTTTCTAGTCAATCATACAATCGCATTAGGCAAACTCTGATACCACTGTTGGTCTAGATTAAGGGTTTTAACATGTAAAACAAGTGCAATGGAAATTCAAATTTTAATCTAGAGTCCAAGATCTCCTAAGCATGGCATGATTGACAACATAAACTAGTCTATTATTATTCTAGGTCATAAACACTTATAAAAGGACCTAATAATAATTTAACCACGTACCAGTTGAAGCATGAATCCCAATGTCGACAGAATGACCCCATCAGTTACGTGCACAAACTCCAAAGTAGAAGCCCTCTATAAATAATCCACACGAGCACTACAGACAAAAACCTTCTAGAAAGGGAGTACCGATAAATAAGTGGAAGATATCTAGACCTTCCGTACTAGTTTATTCTAGAAGAAATTCCCTTAGTTTTCTACTCTAAGTAAATACGTCTTTCGACAAATTACTTTTAGGAACTAGAACAACTAAGAAAATATAGAGAGGGAGAGAGATTTCAAAAATCTAGGATGAAAAATAATGAAGGAGAAAGCTTCTATTTGTAGTGGTTAGAAAATATTCAAAGGACAATAAAGTCCCTAACCTCAACCAATCACAAATAAAATAAACATAACCTTTTAGTCATTTACTAAATAAGAAAACGTTAGAATCAAATTAATCTTCATTTATTAATATTCTATTCAATTAATTGATCCAATTAATTAATTAATAGAATAAACAATTCCTATTTAATATGAAACAAAGTTAGACTCGAATTACAACTCTAATTAAATAATTATTTAACTAATTAATAACTAATCAATTAATTTAATAGCTGATTAATTAATTAAAGAATAATTAAAACTTAATTAATAAATACTATTTAATAGAAACAGAACCAAAAAAGAATTCCAGTCCAACTGGTGCCCGTATGGGCCTGCGCCAACGCGCAGGCCCAGCCTGCTAGCACACATCCCTCACTTGTGGGTTGTGCAGATAGTGGGCTGCTTTAGGCAGCCCGCTTGCGCAAGCCCATTGGGCCTTGTGCTGTACTACTTGCGCAGCACTGCCAAGGCCGTCGTGCAGGCCCGCCGCAGGTGCTATCCCATAGCACTTGCACAAGGCCACTCATGCGAGTCTACACAGTGCCTTACCGTGGACCCCACTATGCGGTTTCTGTTTCCTTTTATGCCTTCTCATTATTTTAGGTACACTAGTCTAACCTGTAAAATTGGTCCAATCAATAAAATGGTCTAACCATTTATTTCCCGATATACTGGTCCAACCAATAAAAATTGGTCTAACCAATTAAAATGGTCTAACCATTTATTTCTGTTCTAGATTAGACCTAGCCTAACAGTTCTTTACATGGCTCGGTCGTAACTCAAAGTGTGTGACGTTATAGGATCCCATAATATCGAGACGTCAAAGTTTGACCTAGGTCAAATTCCTTTTTAGGAATTGACTGGCTCAGAGCTCCAAACCATTGTGGACTCTGATATGTTATAGTGGTGCTCAAGCAAAGGCATATGACGCCTTAATATGTGGAACGTCACGTGCATGTGACTTAATCCCGGTTCTACAATAGTATCAATACAATTCACTCCTTCTATCAACTGTTAAGTACCATCTGGTTTCTTGGACTCGGTTTAAGTGTTAGTCTACTAGTAGCATTAGAGGCTACCCCAGTAATTTAGTCTTGCTACCAATGTACACTACTCAACCATATTAATGTGTTAGTTAAGATCTCATTCTATCAACCTATACTCTACAGAGGTTTACGAGTGTGTCACTTCTAACAAGTGGCCAAGGTACAACTCCCTTGTATTGCTATAATGGAGCGATAGATTCCATCTTGACTACTCAGCTTACCAACGGACATACATCAACTATACCTGTAATCATCCATATCACTCAGTCTATAGAATGCTTAGGTATGACCCAAAGTATAACAAGATTTGAAAAAGTAACTAGTATCTCAGGTCTAAGGATATTCGTATTGTTATTGCAATGAGAAGATAAAACACCAACACATGATATAGATTACCGAGTGTTGTCTCATAGCGGTCTCCAATGTATTTCCCTGAATACATGCATGTGTTAACCCAAGGTACCACCCTCTAGCACTTGAGATATGCTACTCTGAATCAAATTCAAGAGGTATGACGACAAATGCTAGTCTTTCCGTATTCATCAATGTCCAGTCTTGATGATACTATGACTAGGGATATTTAGACAAATCATAATTGCACACGAACCAGTTCTCACCAATATAGTCCCACTATGCCCTTGCAATACGTGCTATGATTATGTCATGTACTTTTATAAACATATCAATGAATATATTCTAAACCAGTCATAATATATTTTCGCAGTCATTGATGTAACAAAAAAACTGCCTTTACATTTGTTCGTATAAATTTAACTAACTAAAATATATTGCCTAATTTCTCTAGGGTAGGGTTGAAAGTGGGGCTTATCGGGGCGGGGAATGCATTTCCCATCCCCATCCCCATCCCCATTAAGGTTTCGGGGAAAAATTTTTCCCCATCCCCATTAAGGATTCGGGGAAAATTTTTTCCCCGTTTCCAAGTCTGGGATTCCCCATTCCCCATTGAGGAATCCCCAATTCCCCATTAACAAAAAAATATGCTAATTTTTTGCCAAACTAACATAAAATAAAATTACTTCATATTGATACATCGAAAAAATTGATACAAGTTATATAATTAGTGAAAATAATTAAGTAAAACTAAGAACAATACAATATAATTAATATCAATTCAATTGTAAAATCAATTAGATAATTAATGAAATTGTGTTGAACATTAATTTTTAAGTAAATTATCACTTTTTAATATTAATAGATAGAAATTAATAATTGTAAATATTATGATATTATATTTTACAATCTTTTTTTGAAAACCCCCGGAGGAACATTGTGTTCCTCCAAGGGGAAAAAGGTTGGAGCATGTGAAAATTTTAGGGCAGGCCGACCAACTAGGTTGGCACTCCTACTTACCTACAAAACACCTACCCCTCTTTAATTAAAAGTATAATCATCGATTCTCAAGACGAGAACACAAAAAGTCAATTACAAGAGAGTAATAGTCCCGAAAAATTAAATACATCAGAAGCAATAAAATTAATCCCATTATATTTTATAATCTACTTTTAAATTTAATCAAGAACTTTTGTAAGATTATCGATAGTACGTACAAAAAATTAAAAAATAGTTTTTCTTAACAGGTTCAGGAATTTAGCGTGTTTGGGGACAGTCCCCATCCTCATCCCCATCCCCATCCCCATTAAGAATTCGGGGATTAAAAAACCCCCATCCCCACCCCGTGGGGATTCCCCATCGGGTTTGAAAAATTCCCCACCCCCCACCCCTTTCAACCCTACTCTACACCATACATCATTCATAACAAATATTTATTGATATATATTTAAAATTAATTTTTTATATTAATAATTGAACCCTATAAAAACTGAGTCCTGAAATCACAACTAATTTTCACCAAACAAAATAAAGCTTTCTAGAAAAATAAGTCTTGCCCACTTAATTTTGCCCAAGTGGCCCACTAAAATATCACAAAAGTTATTTCAACTAAGCCTTAACCAATCTTCTAGAAACATATGACCCCATGAAAAGGTTTTTTAACCAACCTTCTATAAACATATGACCCCATTAAAAGGTTTTTCTAGAAAATTTCACTTTGCCACATCATTGTGGGTTCCTTCTTCATCAATTGCTTCCACATTCTACCTGTTTTGACTGCTTTCTTGCTTGTTCAGCTTGCTTTTTTGCTTGCTCAGTTCTGTTTTCTCCTCTTTCTCTATATAGTCCATTGCTTTAAGGAGAAACCCGAAAATTTCAATAAAAAAATTTATAATTTCCTCGTTTCATCTTCAAATAGGATAATTTCAAAGCTAAATTACTAATATTTTTATGGTATAAATTGCACTTATAATTAATTCCTGAACTATAACAAATATCGTATTTTTCAAACTCAATTGCCGGCAAAGGTGGAGCAATGGGGTAGCTTAGAGAGTGAAAAAAGTATCTTAAACACACTAAAGTAAAGTACTTGGGTAAATTTTGACACATTTTAATCTGTATAACATTAAAATTTAGTATAACAATAATGTATCTAATTATTTTTTTTATCTCACATGATTAATTTATAGTTTATAAATTAGTTAAAAAATATTAAACATTAATTGGAATTTTTGATAACGGTTTAATTTACTAATAAAATAATTTTTTTAAGAAATAGGAACATTTAATTTTTAAGAAATCTGGGGCTCGAACCTAGGATCCCCGACTTCTTTCTCCACTTTAGGAGGAAGTTGTAGCCACTAGACCAAATCTAATGGTTAAATAAAATTTATTATAAAAAATTAAAAAATATAAGTTAATTAATGTGTAAACATGTGGATAAATGATAAATATTCAACAGAATCAAGGGCCCAAATTTACGTTATTGTCCAACTTAAATGAATAAACCTTTTCTATAGAAAAACGGGTATGATAATTAAAAATAGCAGCAAAAGCTCATATCGCCTTTCTTCTTCACAAATTAGGAGGGTCAAATTGCATTTCGAAATGTAGGTTTGCAGGCGCCATATACAACTCTTGATAATTATTTTTCTGGCTGTAGGAGGGTCATTGACCCTCCTTGCCCCTCAGGCGCCCTTTGGTAGTTGAGGATTCAAATCATAACAACTCCATATGGTGTATCTGCTATAAGTCAAAAGGATATTCACATGCAGGAAAATGATAAGAATGAGTGGTGCCGAGTGTCGAATTCTCCAAGTTTAATTAATATGCTAAAATTTGTGTTAGTGAAAGCATGGTCTATCTCACAAGGAGTGAATAAATTTTGTAAATTCTTTTTGTTGAATAAAAGCTGAAAATAAATAAAAAAAGTGAGGATTTGGAAGGTTGATGATTTGATAAAATAATAAAAACAAAATAATAAAAATGTTGATAAATCAATTGATGATAATATTCAATCAAAGGTTTAATTTCATATTCCCGTTCTCACACTCGATCCTTGGTTCAAAGATTTTCTAAATCGAATTTGCTAAACCGGTTATAGTTATCGAAAACGCTTCTAAATAACCAATTTCCCCTTAATTGTAAACTAGCCAAGAGACGCTCAATGACTAATCCTAACTAAACCATAGTACTTCAGAAAATGTTTCTATAGTTTAACTTGGTAATTGCATTATGAATTACATAAACCTGATTCAAGCCAATTTCTCAAAATGTTTGACTCGTTTAAGTAAGATTGTTTATTTCTTAAAGCTGAGATACTTTAATTTAGCACTTTGCAAATCGATAGGACAGTTACGGATCAGATCAATTTGTACACTACATGAAATCTAGGAATTTGTGACAACTTAAGTTGTCACAAAAAGCTAAAAAGTTGTCACATAAAATAATATGTTACAACAAATAGTTGTCACAAGGTCGTCACGTATAACTCCGTAACAAAAAGTGTTTTCAAACGTAACAATAAAATGTTGTCACAAATATTATAATTTTTTGTGACTATTTTTATTGTCACGTCGTTTTCATTTGTTACAACTTTTGTTGTAACTGAAAAGAAAAATAATTGTCTCAAATATGTTTGTTGTCACGTATTTTATAACAAATTGAAGTAAAATTACGTGACAACTTCATAAAATCGTCACTATAAATAACAAGTTGTCACAAAGAAAAGTTGTCACAAAGAGGTCATGTATAACTCCGTAACAAAAGGTATTTTGAAATGTAACAATAAAATGTTGTCACAAATATTTTAAATTTTTGTGACTATATTTTATTGTCACATAATTTTCATTTGTTACAACTTTTATTGTAACTGAAAAGAAAAATAATTGTAACAAATATGCTTGTTATCACGTATTATATAACAAATTGAACTAAAACTACGTGACAACTTCAGTAAATCGTCACTAAAATAATATTTGTGATAATGAATATTGTCACAAAAATAACAAGTTGTCACATAATCTTATACATGACAAAAAAAATTGTCACAAAGAAATTGTCATGTATAATTCCGTAACAAAAGGTATTTTGAAATGTAACATTAAAATGCTGTCACAAATATTTTTATTTTTTGTAACAATATTTTTATTGTCACATAATTTTCATTTGTTAGAACTTTTTTGTAACAGGAAAGAAAAATAATTGTCACATATATGCTTGTTGTCACGTATTATACAATAAATTGAACTAAAGCTACATGACAACTTCAATAAGTCGTTACTAAAAAATTATTTGTGATGATAAAAGTCATCACATAAAAGTAAGAAATTGTCATATAATCTTATATGTGACAACTATAATTTCTTTTGTCACATTATTTTAATTTATTACGAATTTTGTTGTAATAAGAAAGATTACGATACATTATATTGTCATATATTATCCTGTAGCAAATGCATATCAGTTACAAGTTTCATTGTTGTCACCATATACTTTGGATTGAAGGGAACTAAAATTTATAAATAAAAGCACAATTCTAGAAACACAATAATAAATAGAAGAAAAGAGTATACATGAAAGTCCAGAAAAACGAAAGGAGAAATTTAAAATAGAACATTGAAAACAGAATATATATACCTCAAGTAAACACAAAAGATTACGCCACATATCAAAGAGAAGTACCTTAAAGCTTTCGGCTGGTTGATGTCAATTTGATTTGTCATTCTATCAACAAAGACTAGCATCTGAAATAACAAGTTCATAAGTATATGTGTAATGTGTGTAACAGAAAATTTAAAAGGCACAAGAAATATTGAACATGTAAAATAACCATATAAGCATAGAAAATAACATCAATAAGTTATACTTATATGATGAAGGAACCCTATAGGGGAGAGCAAGGAACCTAATGGACCGAACCGAACCTGAGAACCGAACCTAACCAAACCGAACCAAACCGAACCATTCTTATTAGGTTCGGTATTTGGTTCTTGATATTTTGCATATTTGGTTCTCGGTTCTCAGAAAAAAAAAGACCTAATAGACCGAGAACCAAACCTAATTAGGTTATATATAAATAGATAAAAAAATAACCTTGCATCAGTCTTTCGCCTATGCATCAAATTCATTAAAAATTTCATTGTTGATAAACTTATAACTCTATCACTAATAATAGAAATTTAAATATGCAGAGTTTACAGCGAGGATCAGCACTTCAAGTGAGTCAACAATGTGTTGTGCTAATATCTAATTCAATTCATATTTTGATTTTTGTATTGTGTTGTATGCACTTTATTGGTGTTTGTTCTGTAACCTATTATATAATTTTCAGTGTATTTGGTATTGAATTGTTGTTGTAACATATAATGATAAACGATTCTATATTGTTTAATATATAATGATACAATATAATTGACTGTTTAATATTATATAGGAAACATTTTTATGAGTTTTGGATGGGTTTTCCACATTTTATTTTTATTGTCAAATAGAACAAAATTTTGGTTTTTTTATAGAATCGAACCGAACCTAAATATTTAGGTTCGGTCCAGACCGAACCGATTTATGTTAGGTTCGGTATTAGGTTTCTCATATTTTCATTATTCGGTTTTAGGTTTATTTGGTTCACCGAACCGACCAATGCTCTCCCCTAGAACCCTATGAGTTGAAAAATGAAACAAAAGAGTTTCTGCATTTCATTATTCTATGAAAGTTTTCAAGACAAAGGAATGTTCAGTAAATAGGGAAATGGTACACTTTCATTGACAATCTACTAACATAGACCATAAGCAAGCTGAATGCAGTGTTAAAATCAAGCTTCTAATGTAGAAGTTCCAAATCAAAGAGGAACAAGCATATCATTTAAGAGGTTAATTCAAGCTCTTGGATCAACGCATTTAAAGCCACTAATAACCTACACTAAAACACAAGACAAGAAACATTAAAAATAAGTATTACATGTGCGGGAAAACAGTAAGAAATAACCCATATGCAAACATAGAAACCAACAAAGGAAAAAAGAATAAAATAACCGAGTAAAGAGTATAATTCCAATATTTAAGATGTTAAGTAACAATATTAAGCAAATATCAAAACTGAAACCTACAGGATATTCTCCATAACTAGTCAAAGCCTTCCGATGAACCCAATTATCCAGTAAAACCACATGACGGACAAGCATCATTTCGAACAGTGTTAATTTTAAAGCTAAAGTCACGACCGAAACAACCAAATGTAATGAGAACTTTCCATCAATTACCAAATTGAAAACTCATTTGTCAATTTATTTCGCCTGGAAATCAAATTGAATCCGAAGAAAGATACCTTTCCCTTTACATTATCTATGTTACCAAGCATCAGATTATTGGTATAGTTCTCCACACTCATGTTGCAACAGAAGAAGCAAACAAAGAAAACAGAATCAGTAAACAAATTACTAATTGTGGCCTGAACGTTCTCAACAAACTAGAAAACACAAGATTACTTTGTTTCTTGCAGACCCTAAACAGGTAACCTCATAAAAATGGTTTAGTCTCTGAAAGAAAAGAAAAGAAAAGAAAATATTATTTCCAAATGGCAACTCACATTGCATTGCAGAAGAGAAATGATATAAACCCAAATGGAGAAAGTTATTAAATTTGTTGTTGAAACGGGAAACAAATGAAGGAAACCAGTTAAGTATTTGGTTACATATTACATAATAGAAACGACACAAATCACATTGCACAAAAGAACAATTCAAACCTAAATACTCAAAAAAAAAATGGAAAAGCTAAATATAAGAAGCTAGAAACCAAACATCCAGTTGGAATGGCCATTAGTAGCATACAAACATGTCAAGAAAACTAACATAGAAAATCCTGGAACGCTTTCAAATTCACCAACAGCTCAAAACACCTTTTTAACAAACCCAGACACAAAAAAACTATGAAAGAATAGTTTAATTCAATTCAGCTACAAAATAGAAAATATGAAAAAAGAAGAAACCAATGAAATGTGTACCTCGGGCACCTCCACTTCCTGTAGGCAAAAAAGCATATATGGGATGGAAATCAATTGTTAGATAGAAGAAAGAGTAGCATAATGGTTTAAATTAGGGTTTTCGAATTACCTACTTGTGAAGCTGGAGAAAGTTCTTAATCGCCCAAATATAAGGCTTGTACATATCAGATTACGGTTTTGAGGTAAAGATGACATAGATGATTTTGGAGGAGGAAGTGGTTGATGAAATGGGAGAATCGTTCAAATCGAGGATATAAGAAGATGACGCCGACGAAAAAGAGGGTAGGTTTGTGTCGTTGGAGGGAGGAGAGGAAGGGGCTTAAGCTAAGGGAATAGATGGCGGAGGAGGGGCCGGATGATCGGAGGCTAGGAAGAAGCAAACGAGGACCTCTGTACACAATATGGACGACGGAGAGATGGATGTATGTGAACCCTAATCTGGGGAAAGAGATGGTAGAAGTCAGAACACACATGAAAAATTCAAAGTCCAGGGAATTTTTTCCCTCTGCTTTCATGTTCTTTCTACTTTTTTTATTACTTCTTTTGTAATCTTCAATTATTATTTTTCAAACAGGCCATGATCTTTTCAACCCAATTTTAATTCAATTTAGTTCCATTATTTTCAATTTAGTGCACACTATTATTATTAATCAAAATAATAATAAGAACAAATAATTAATATAAATGATTAATGAATATTAATTATATTGAACAAATTATAAAATAATTTTAAAATAATATAATTTATGTCTTAAAATTAACTATATTATTTTATAATTTAACATTTATTATTAGGTTTAGGTTAATGATACCTTTTATACATTTCTTACCTTTTATCCAACTTCTTAAATAACCTTTCTTATACATTTTCAATATTTTTATATAACTTTTTAAATAACATGTAAATTTCCTAAACTTTTTTACACATTTCATATAACTTCATAAATAACATATAACTTTCCTATAACTTTCATAGACATTTTTCATTAACTTTGCATAGAACCAATAATTTACCTACAACTTTCTTATATCTTTTATATACCTTTTTTCTTATATAATATCTCGTGTATAACACCTATTACTTTATTAGAACATCATTATACCTTTAATTACCTTTCCTATAACATTTCATATAACATGTAACTTTCCTAAACAATTCATGTACCTTTTGTATAGCTTTTCATATACCATATAACTTCTCTTTACCTCTGTCATACATTTTCTATAACTTCTCCTATAACTTATAATTTTCATATAAACTATATTTTTTTTAACTTTGTACACGTTTTCTTAATACATTTTAGTAGAATTTGTACATTTCATTACCATTTTTCAAATATATAAGAAAATATTTTTAAGAATAATATTGTTAACTATTATAATCTATAAAAATATAATCATTATAATATATACCTTTTATACAATTTTTTAAGTATAACATACAACTTTTCTTTAGTTTTTATATCCTTTTTCTTTTTTAAAATTGCCTCATTTGGGCTTAAATTAAATTGAAAGAAAAATCTTCAACCCGCCTCTGATGTGACTCGAAGCTGAGACCTCTAGAGGTCACAGCTTCAATGTTAACCACTAGGCCAACACCTTAGTCACAACTTTTTATATCTTTACTACACCTTTACATAACTTTTTTAAATAACCTATAACTTTCCTGTAACATTTTATATAACTTTTAAAATAACATATAATTTCCTATAACTACCATGTTATATTTTTTATGTATGTCAACACCATATACAAAGATAATTTTGACCAATGAATACATGAAGCAAATAACCACATAAGTTATTGATTGGCAGACATAAAAAATTAGAAGTAAATAAATGTGTACCTTTCACTCTCAATCATTCGCAGAAGGCTTGTGACAATTTTGTGATCAACTTCAGTAGACAGATAAATCAACAAGAATGAGCATCAATTTTTGACTCTAATATACTCCTAAGCACCACGCCTTGGCCTCACAGTAAGAATAGGCTAAACAATTTCTTCCTAAAATTACAAGTATCAACATTTTAAGCAGCCAAATTCTTAAAAAAAAGATATACATAACAAAAGAGTGTTAATAGACTAGCATGTGAAGCCATAAAATTAAATCGAACCTCATAAATTCAATGCCCACTTGGTGTCAATTCCTTAGTTAATGTCGTAAAAGCTTCCTCCTTGCCAATCTTGATGGCAAGCAGCAACAACATAAGCAGAGAGGGACATATGAAAGGAAGGGATCCCATCTAAGATAATACAAAAGTAGCAATAATAATTAGTTTCATTTCATTAACGAAAAACCTAATTAAAGAAAAAACGAGTAGATTAAAAACCCTAAAAACCTTTGCTATCCTCCTGATCTCTGACCAGGAACATCACCCTTCACAAATCCAAAAATCGCCCGACCTTTGCAGCTGACTACGAGAGTGGCTCAGTGAGGCTCCAGCTGAAGCACCATGATTCTTGAACACCTTTAAGCATAAAATTAGGTGCACTGACCAGGACATCTAAATTGCATATAACCATCACATTAAATCAATAAGCCACTAGCACTAGCCTTTCCTAAAAGTAAGCCAAATGTAGAAGCACAGATTTGCTTTGGTTGGAACAAAATACTAATTTTCAGGACAACAAGCCTTTCACTTTCAAGATTCCGTAAACCAAGTAGCATTTCCACAATCAATTTGTAAGACCTCAAAATTGAATTTACTCTTAATTCTTCATGATCCAAAAAAAAAATTACAAGTATATGATTATTATGCCAACTAACAAAAGGCTCAAACAATTATTTTACAAACAACTATCCTATCCATCGTCAAATACAATTTCTGTGAATTCACATTCTCACAGCCACATTCATCCATTTAAAAAACTAATTCATTTAGGATAGGAATGAAGGTGCCAACAAAAAAATTGCTAAAATTAACTATCGAGAACAGCAAACCTGTATGTATACGATAAATTCAAAGATCATCATCTTTAGTGGAATAAGGTGGAAAGAACCAAGTGAATCTGGGGACATTATCGGGGAGGGGAGCAACGATGTTGAGAAATCTAGGGTTAGAGAATTTGAGAAAAAAGAATGGAGAGAAAAAGATTAATACGAGTGAGAAGAAGAAGAAGAGACAACCGAAAAGAGAGGGTTTGAGGGCAGTAGAAACGAGGGTGAGCGGAAGCAACGATGGGAGAAGGCACAGGAGGCGGCCACGTCGGCGAGGGATGTGGAAGGGAAAGCGTGGAAAGAGAGAATATAGGCTGGGAAATTAAAAGGGTAAACGTTGGAAAATTTGAGTTATATATTAGGATGGAGTGAAATAAGCATTTTTAATTCACACCTTTTATTTTTAAATAGATAGTTGAGATTGAGTAAATTATTTTTAAAGTTTGACTTTAATTTTAGAGAATTTTTATACCAAAAATATACCACGTGGTTTGATCGTTTTGCAAAAAAGGATTTATGGAATTTTTTTTTAAAATGGTGCCTGTGGTTTCAAAAGTTTGTAAAAAGAGGATTTCCAAAATTTTAAAACCACATTTTAAAGGGTAATCTTATCGATTTTGAAGTGAAATTTTGTAACTTAGTTAATAAAAATATATTACACTTTCGTGATAATTTTTAAAATTTTTCGAAAAGTATTAATATTTTTAATTAAAATTTGATTATAACTTTTAAAAATTAAAACAAAATGAAAATTTTCTAAATTTCACTCAAATCTTGATATATAATTCTTGAATAATATAGTTAAAATATAAAAATATTGATTTGATTAAAATAACTGGTGTAGCACTGTAATTTTTAAATCACATGTATCCTTTTAAAAACTTTTGAAATCACAAACACTCTTTTAAAAAAAATTCCATAAACACCTTTTTATAAAATGATCAAACCACGTAATATATTTTTTGAAGTTTATCCAAATTAAAAATTAGAAGTTTTTAATTAAAAAATGAGGTGGAGGGAAACTTTGCAGCCACGTGTAAGGCATGCATTTTTCATTCTAGTTTTTGTTTTTTACTTTTCAATTTTTTCTAATTTGGAGTTTGGGGTTCGTACTTGGGGTCTAGGGTTAGGGTTATGAAGTGGGGCTTTGGGTAAAGAGTATATGTATTTAGAGTTTCAGAATTATTTTCTAATAAATATGGAAATTTTTTTATTATTATAAATAATAAAATTATTTTAATAAAATATTTAAATAGTAAATATATTTATAAAAAAATCTACGCAATAAATAAGTTATACATTTTTTATATATTTTTTCTACTCGTTTGTATAACTTTCATATAACCTATAATAATTTATTTCTTATATATCTTCTATGCATTTCTTATAATATTTCATATAAACTTTAACTTTCTTATATCTTTTTAATACATTCTTTATAACTTTCTCATAACTGCAGTTCATATACCTTTTATATAACATTCCTAACCACCTATAATTTTCTTCTATCGTTTATGAGGTGAGGAACTCAAGCGTAACTACAGAACTCTCTGTTGAGGGCGATTAGGCGGCTAGGGTTCTCTCTTGAACCCTAGCCACCCAGATTTCACCGGTGTTTTGACCGGATTTCGACAAGAGATTGGCGGCTCGCTTCTCCTTCTTCGGATTGTTAAGGAGGCTACGGTTCTTTCCCGATTCCTAGCCACCTAAATTTTCTCCACCGGCGTTTGGTCGACATTTTTAACTAGACTGTTTGGATCTCTCTCTCCGTTCGACAGTAGAGCGATTAGGCGACTTCCACCGGCGTTTGATCGGCTTTTCACAGATCGGTTTTTCAATAGGATGGTGATTGGCGGCTAGGGTTCGGTTTGGCCTCTGAGATTTCTTCTAACCGGTGTCATTTCGGTAGTCCTTGGAGGGTCCAAGCGCTCCTCCACTTTTTGCCTGCTTTCACCAGCAATTTGGCCGACCCTTTTCAATAAAGGGTATCGGGTTTTTTTATCCTTTGGCGTTTATCGTTGCCTGCGGCATTGCACATGTGGTGCCTTTTCGGGCAGTTGTAATTACTAGGCAATGTTATTCATCATCGCATTCATCTCAGCCTTCGCGGGATTGACTATGGTGCATCACGGGAATTTTCTTCCTGCTGTTCACTTCTGCTATGGATCTTTAGATCATTAGGTTCGCACTCTGTTGTGATTGGGATCTTTAGTTCATTATTATTGCACTAGGTTGCAGTTAGCTTTGTTACATTCTACAGATGTTTTTATTTTTCTTTTCTTTGTTTTTTTGTTGTTGATTTCCGGTTTTTTGCCGAGCTCGACCTTTACATAAAAAAATTCTTCTATCTTTTATATAACTTTTAATATAATGTATAACTTCCTTATACATATTAATTAACCTACTAAAATATCACTTGTCTTTATCAAAGATCCCAGCCCCAATTGCTAAAAATATCTGCAACCCCTTGGGGTTATTTGCAACAAGCTTGTTATTCATCATACATATAATTTTTGTGATGGTAAAAAAAATCATTATCACATATTGAATAGTTAGAGTTACAACCTTTAATTATAGCATAACTATTTTTTATTTCAAGTTAAACTTATTGTAACAGAAAGAAAAAAAATTTGCAACAAGTTTATTTATGTTATCGCACATATAGTTTTTGTGACAATAATTTTTTTTGTCACATATTGAATAATATTGAATAGTTTTAGTTACAATTGTTACTTGTAACTAAAGAATTTTTTGTTTACGTTAAATTTATTGTCACAAAAATATTATATTTTTTACAACAAGCTTTTTATGCTGTCACGCATATAGTTTTTGTGGCAATAAATTTTTTTTTTGTCATTGAATAATTTTAGTTACAACCGTCAATTGTAACATAAGCATTTTTTGTTTCAAGTAAAATTTATTTGTCACAATGATAATATATTTTTTGCAACAAGCTTTTAATGTTGTCACATATATAGTTTTTGTGCTTATATTAAAAAAATTATGTCACATATTGAATAATTTCGTTACAACTGTTACTTGTAACACAAATATTTTGTTGTTTCAAGTTAAACTTATTGTCACAAAAGTAATATATTTTTTGTGACAAGCTTTTTATTTTGTCATGTATATTGCTTTTATGACAATAAAAAATTTGCTGTTACATATGGAATAATTTTAGTTACAACTTTTACCTGTAACTAAAGTATTTTTTATTTCAAGCAAAATTTATTTTCACAGAACTAATATATTTTTTGCAACAGGCTTTTTATGTTGTCACATATATTATTTTTGTGATATTAAAAAGTTATTGTCACATACTGATTATCTTTAGTTACAATCGTGACTTGTAACAATAGAGTTTTTTTGTTTCAAGTAAACTTATTGTCACAAAAGTAAAATAGTTTTTGCAACAAGTTATTTTTGTTGTCACACATAAAGTTTTTGTGACGATAAAATTTATTGTAACGTATTGAATAGTTTTAGTTACAACTTTTACTTGTAACCAAAGTATTTTTTTATTTCAAGTTAAAATTATTGTCACAAAAATAATATATTTTTTGCAACAAATTTTTTTTGTTGTCACATATATATAGTTGGTGACAATTATCAATGTTTATCCTTTCAAGGAGTGAATTGAGCTTGCCACATCAAAAGAGTTTCATCCCACTAAATCAGGTCCTTGAGATGTGCACGTCCAAAGAGTCCAAAAAGTGAATGACAGATTTCCCTCTTCTGAAACTCTTCAATTAATGAAGCCTAAATGACTAGTTCCTCACATCTTGACTTTTCAAATTCAAAACAATCTCCATCTGCTCCATTATCTTTTAAGCATGTCATTTTCCTAACAAAATCGGAATATATCCATAAATGAATAGATATCTTTGAAATATGGATTAATTAGGCACATAATAAAGACAAAAATAATGCATAAAATGCATTTTATCAACTCCCCCGCACTTATCATTTTACTTGTCCTCAAGTAAATAGCCACACAATAAAGCCCAAGTAATGAAACACATTATCTTTTTTACTTTAAACCCCAAACCAAACCATTGTTTTTACAATCAAACTTTTCAAATTTTGAAGAACACAAACTTATACCAGAAATTATAGTGAGTTAGATTCTAACTCATGAGATCGATTTAAAGCCAATATGAGAAACACTTAAATAAAATTTAACCATTTTGTTTGACCACTTCACTTAACCCCGCTTGAAAGGGAAATTCAACATATTAAACTTGAAAATATGCAACTAATTTTAAGTCACATTACCTCGAATCCATCACCGAACCGTTGAACCTTTCCTTTACATTGCCTTGGTTACGACTTTTTGAGCATATTTTTTGCTTTTGCATTTTTATGATCTCCCACTCATTGGCAATGGATTGCCAATGTTGGTATACCTAAGCAATGTGACTCAATTGCCTTATACTAGCGGCTCCTTGCTCAAGGGGAATTACGTTTTGAGGCACAACCCCGACTAGCATAAGGGAGTCAGAAAAACCTAGAGAACGAACAACTTCTGAACCCGGACCAACATCCACATAGCATATAATCAGTTGTATATTCTCAAATTAAAGGTGAAAAAACCAATCTTGAAAAGACTAGTTGAAGTGTTTAAACAAAACTTACAAACTTTACGGAAGTAACCCCAAAAATGTTAGTTAAGGTCAAATTTAAGTTTATTAATTTTGGTCCAAATTTATATCCTTCAAAATTAAAATTTTGGGTGTAAACATTGGTCAAATTTAAAGAAAAAGAGTGTCATTATGTGTTTCATCCATGTTTCTAAAACTCAATTTGACCCAAAAAAATTTAAAATTCCAGCAACTTTTCACCAGATTTCCAGCAACAATATATGCATCAAAACATCAAAAATATCAACAAAAAGAGCAATGTGCTCCCCTACACTTATCCCACACATTGCCCTCAATGTTGGGCACAACAAATCATACAAAGCAACAAATAAAATTAGAAGTAAAAGGAAACAAATACTGCCCTGTTTGGTGGAGGAATCGGTACCTAATGCTGCCTGAGTTGCTTCTCTAAGTATTTTTGCAGCACTTTCCATCAATGCTTGCTCATTGTATTCCATTTTATAAGCTGGAGTTTTAGATGCTGTGATTTAATGCCTGAATCTAAATTTTGTGACTGTTGGAACCCTGACGGTAACATGCAGTGAGAGTGGGTCTGTTAGCGGCATGTTGGGAATTTCGGTGAATGAACAACCGTGATTTACGCCGGTGTGGATTAGCATTTATTGATGGGTTTGCATTTGAACGGACATCACGACGTTACGGTTGCCACGAGTTGTAAACCAGTGATGAGATGAGGAAACACCGGCGAGTTCATGTCTGTTCGTTCAAGGCCAGACCGATGATGTGAATGATCGGCAGTTTGGGAGCACCAGCGAAGTGAGAACGGTAGAGTGAAAGGCTGAGGTAGATTGTGGGTGACAGCTAGATGGAAGAGAGTTGAGATGTGGAGGGCATTTTAGGTTTAGGGATTTTGCAGTAATTTTTGGAGTGGGGTAAAATGGGTTAAAAATGCTAAATACACTAATATTGGCCCAAAGTGCATTACAACCCTATTATGACATTGCTCCCATTCCAATTACTATCTATTTCCTTCATTACAATTCAGACTTGAACCTTTTCCATCTTTCTTGGTCTTGCAAAAAAACACACAATTCAGAGGTTGAAGATAAGTGCAGACTACAAATAATGAAACAAAAAACAAGAGATTAGTTAGGCTTTATGAATAAATTAGATAGTTGCACACATGAACTTCTCTCATATTTATCACATAAATTAAACATAGCCTATTTTATTGAAACAAAATAAGTAACTAACTAAAGAAAAGAAAACTTAAAAAACAAACAGAAACTATCCTACAAATTAAATTAGTATAAGGGAAAAAGAGAAATAGTTCTAATTTATAGTCTTAGCTGGACTTTGATCTAATTTTTCATTGTTTGGAACCAGGTTGTCTAGTGCAACCTCATCGACCTGAGCTTCAAATCCTTCATAGAATGGCTTCAAACGGTTTCCATTGACTTTGAATACTTTCCTGTATCAAATCTGTTAATTTCTACAACACCATGAGAAAAATGTTAGTAACCAAAAAGGGTCCTATCCACCTAGTTCTCAATTTTCCTGGAAATTTTTCAAACGTGAGTCATAAAACAAGACCTTCTGCCCAATTGAAAATTCTTTTCTACTAAAAAATTTATCATGAAAATGCTTTGTTTTCTCTTTGTAGATTTTAGAATTCTCGTAAGCATCATTTCTTATTTCTTCTAACTCTTGAATTTACAACTTACTAATTTCTCCAGCAGCATCTAAGTCCATATTGCATCATTTCACTTTGTAAGTAGTTCGGTAGGCCCAAAGTGCATCTTCTAGTTTATCTCTCTAATACTTTCTATTAGGATTAATAGTCTTCTCAAGAATTGACTTGATTATCCAAGTAGAAACTTCAGCTTGGCCATTCGTTTGGGGTTGATATGCAGTAGAAGTACGATGAGTGACTCCATATTTATTGAAGAGAGAATCAATGATTTTATTGTAGAAATGAGTTCCCCTATCACTAATAATAGCTATAGGCATTCCAAACCATGGCTGCTTGATAGAAAGTGAAAGTGCAGACTCATTTGGGAATTCCTCTCCACTTGGTGTTGAGTCATTTATGATTGGTAACCTGCTCAAATGGTCAGCCACTAGGTTCTCACATCCCTTCTTGTCTCGAATTTCGATATCAAACTCTTGTAACAAAAGAATCCATCAAATGAGTCGCGACTTTGCTTCTTTTTTCTTCATGAGGTACTTGAGGGTTGCATGATCAGAGTAAAACACAACTTTAGTACCCAATAAACAAGGATGAAATTTTTCTAAAGAAAACACAATAGTAAAAAGTTCTTTTTTCATTGTCGAATAGTTCTGTTGAGCACTATCAAGTGTCCTTGATGCATAATAGATCACGTGTGGGTCTTTTCCATGTCGCTGCCCAAGTACTACGCCCACAGCCTGATTGCTAGCAACACACACATTGTCTCAAATGGCAAATTCCAATCTGGTGGCTAAATAATTGGGGTTGTGACCAGCATCTCTTTTAGTGTATCAAAAGCCTTCTTAAATGAATCATCAAAGTTGAATTCTACATCCATTTGAAACAATCTACAAAGGGGTTGAGCAATCTTTGAAAGTGGCTTAATAAACCTCTGGTAGAATCCTGTATGACCAAGGAATGAACGAACTTCCTGTCCAGAAATGGGGTAAGGTAATGATTTCACAATGTCAACTTTAGCCTTATCAACTTCAATTCCACATTTGAAAATGATATGGCCTAGAATCAATCCTTGATCCACCATAAAATGGCATTTCTCATAATTCAAGACTAAGTCTTTTTCCAAACATCGTTTTAAAACCTTTGTAAGGTTGGTTAGACATTCATCAAAAGAATTTCTATAAACGATAAAATCATCCATAAATACCTCAATGATGTTCTCCACAAAATCTGAAAATATACTAACCATACATTGCTGAAACGTGGCAGGCGCACTACAAAGTCCAAACGGCATCCTTTGAAAGGCAAAAGTCCCAAATGGACATGTGAATGTCGTTTTCTCTTGGTCTTTCGAAGCTACTAGAATTTGATAAAATCCTGTATATCCATCTAAACAACAAAAATGAGATTTACCGGCCAAACATTCCAATATTTGGTCAATAAAAGAAAGGGGAAAATGATCTTTATGAGGAGAAGCATTCAACTTACGATAATCGATGCACATCCTCCACTCATTTTGAACTCGCGCCGGGGGGGGGGGGGGGAGGGGAGGGGTAACTTACCATTTGCAACCTGAACAACTGTGATGCCTATTTTCTTTGAAACCACATGAATTAGACTCACCCACATGCTGTCTGATATGGGGTATATTATGCCCGCGTCCAATAGTTATAGTATCTCCTTTTTCACTAGTTCCATCATCTGTGGATTCAATCTCCTTTGACTCTCCCTCGTTAGTCTATTGTCCAACTCTATAAGGATCTGATGCATACAAGTCGAAGGGCTTATTCCCTTGTTATCGACAATGGTCCACCCAATTGCACTTTTATATTCTTTCAAGACTTGGATTAACTCTTCCTCTTCCTAAGTCTCAAGTTTGTTGGAAATTATGACCGATAATGTCTCTCCTTCCCCAAGAAAGGCGTACTTTAAGTGTTCTAATAGTGGTTTCAACTCCAACTTGGGTGCCTGCAAAATAGAAAGGGGAAGTTTAGCATGAGAATTAGTAATATCGATCTTGGGAGCCTCCTTACGAATGCAAGGGCTGCCCATTAATTCACTCTCTATTTCAAGCAAGGATTCATTCAATACAATCTGATCTTTTAAATTATTCATGTCATTTTTGCACAAAACCACATTCAATTCATCTTCATGATTAATTTCAAAGACTTTATGCACTAAAGGTTCAATCACATCTATTTGGCATACACTAGACACATTAAGAGGGTGTTTCATAGCTTCATACAAGTTAAATTTAACAACCTCTCCATCAAATTCCATAGTTAATGTACCATCAAAAACATCTATCTTAGTTCTAGCGGTGGTTAAAAATGGTCTTCCTAACAAAATGTCATGGGCCTTAAGAGACATATCATCTTCCATATGAACCACATAAAAATCAGCAGGAAAAATCAATTTATTCACTTCAACTGAGACATCTTCTAACAAACCATCGGGGTACACGATTGACCCATCTGCCAATTGAATTACCACACCTGTTTCTTTCAAAGATCCTACTTTCAAAGCTTCAAAAATAGAAAATGGCATAACATTAATCAAAGCTCCCAAATCACATAAAGCTTTACGAACACCAACATTGCTAATTTTATAAGGAATTGTGAACATATACCTTGGTCTTGGCATTTAGCTAGTATACTTTATTTCAAAATTATGGTGACATTCTCATTGACACTTACCTTTGGAAATCCTTATAGCTTCCTCTTGTTAGTGCATAATTCCTTCAAAAATTTTGCATAACGCGGGACCTATTTTATCACATCAAGTAAAGGAATGTTTACCCCTACTTTTTACAATGTTTTTAAGATTTATTTTTCATCGTGATCCCTCTTAGACTTAGCAAACCTTTTTGAAAAAGGTGGCTGTATAAAAATTGGTTTAGGATAAGTGGCTTTCTTCTCCTCTGAAGATTCTGCCTTCTATTCTGAAATTTCAACTTCTGATTCTAGCTCATGACCTGCCTTATGCCCACGCCGCGACTCATGAGGTTTATCCTGTAACATTTTTCCATTTTGCAAAGTTACAGCATTAACATTCTGTTTAGGATTTACCTTAGACTTAGATGGAAGACGTCCTTGAGATTCCAAATTGCTAAGAGAAATTGCAATTTGAGAGACTTAAGTTTTTATGCCTTGAAGTCTCATATCCAAGCTTTAGAATCTCATTTTGGTGGCTTGTTGAAATTTTTGAGTATTCACAATGAGAGTTTTCCCAGCATCTTCAAGAGAGTTACTTAAGTTATCCTTGCTTATGTTCTGGGGCATTTGTGGTTGGAATTGACCTTGATTTTGAAAATTTTGCTGTCTTAGCGCATGACTGAAATTGGGATGATCTCTCCAACTGGGGTTATATGTGTATGAGTTGGGATCATATCGCCTTTGGGGCTGACCTTGAAATCCCACCGCATTCACAAACTCTTCCTCTTGGAGTGTTGGAAACATTTCAGTTGGGTGATTCATTTAAGTGCAAACCCCATATACTTTAGCCTATTTTGATTATCCTGCAACTAGGCCTTGGACTAAACAGTAAGTTCAGAAATTTGACATTGCAAGGAGTCATTACTTACCACATTCACAAATTGCATTGATGTTCTATTGGATTGTTTGTTGTTTGCTGCCATGCTTGAAATCAAATCTCTAGCAGCTTGGGGTGTCTTTTTGATGATTGCACCACCACTTGTAACATCCATCATCTTAGCTTCAATAGGTAGGAGACCTTGATAGAAATACTAAATCAGGTTTTACTCTATGACATCATGTTGTGGGCACAATGCGCATAGTTTCTAAAATCTTTCCCAATAATCGTACAGTGATTTTGAATCTTTCTGTTTGATCAAAGAAATGTCTCTCCTGATTTGTGAAGCATGGGTTGCTAGAAAGAATCGCTCAAGGAATAACTTAGCCATCTCATCCCATGTTCGAACGCTCCTAGATGGAAGGTAGTAGAGCTAATCTTTAGCCATATTTGCAAGTGAAAAAGGAAATGCTCTTAGTTTAATATGATTAACATTGACAGTATATGGCTTCATACCTAAACAAACAACATGAAATTCCTTTAAATGTTTATGAGGATCCTCATTTTCTCTCCCATGAAAAGTAGGTAAAAGGTGGATTAAACCCGATTTAAGTTCAAATGGGTTAGCAAGGTCTTCATAAATAATGCAGAGCGGCACTTGATCGATGGGGGCAACATGAAGTTCTTCGAGAGTCTATTTGTTAGCCATGGTTTCAGGTAGTACAATGTTGTCGAGATTATGTTCTTAGATGGGTTGTATTTCCAACATGTATATGTGCTTATTTTTATATTATTAAGACCATGTTTCTTTTTGGCCGCTATTACTTCCTTTTCTTTCTTTTCAGGTTTTAAGGCAATTTAGAGAAAACATGCAATATTTGGAAGAAAAGAACCTTTCACCAATACCTGAAGCATACAGCAGGAGCAATAGCTGATCTTGATGATCTTAGAGCATTTTAGAACAACCAGGATGACATCAATACCAAATTATTAAAAGATCCAGAACTGAAAGACCACCTCATTCGAGAAAATCCTATTCAGGAAGAGTCAAATTCAAGGAAGAGTTTAATTTCTATCCTAATCCTATTTATGGGAGATAAATATAAGGGTTTAATTCCATTTGAAGATCGAGACTAAAAGGAAATGAATCCAACGAGATAAATGCTAAGAGTCGTATTCTATCACAAAAGAGGAAGCATAAGGAGAGGCATTCAGCTATAAATACCAAGGCCGACGTATTTCAAAGGATCATCTATCATTCGTCATTTTCAGTCTTTCTAGTCTAGTTTTCAGTCTTTGTGTTCTTAGTTCCACGTACATTTCGAATTACAGTTTTAGTTTTCAAACCTTTTTAAGTTTAATTGCAAGTTCATTTTCAGTTCTATTGCTTTATTTCGATTTTAAGTCTTTACATTTCAGTACGATTTACTTTCAGTCTCTTTATAATTTAGCACATTTAAATTCAGTCATGTTTAGCTAAATTCCTTATGACTTGACCAAGTAAGGTCAAGGCTGAGTTTAAATGGTGTGAGGACCGCAATTGAATACAAAAGTTCACAAGGCAACCTATTTACCATTCTCGGTACTTTAACAATTTTATGGTAAGGATATCACCTAGTCTTGCTGATTGGCATGATCAACCATTTGATAAGTCTTCATGATTATTGTTAATTCTAATTTTTGCATTTGTAATTGTGCCTGAAAAGGAATAAAGTAACGACAGTCTCCAATGAGGGTGGAGAAAGGTAATCTTAAGCCTATTGGGAGTGCTTCACTACCTATCGGTAAGGATTTAGGCTTTTCTATTATTTACTGCTATTCATTAGTGAGCTCTTTGGTGTGAAGTCGAGAGACACAATGAGTAAGAGGGAGGTCATGGCCCGAATTCTGGTCTCCATACACTGTAAGGAAAAGTTGCTAGTGTTGTACAGTGCATAAGTACTAGTATAACTAGATCTAGGTCCCGGTGTAATTAATTCCTCGTCCCATGATCACTATGATGCTCAGTTTTGCCCTACTTTGGTTGAGTCATTATTTCTCATTATTTTATTACCTACTTTATTTAGTGTTAATCTACAAATCCCATTGAGAGTAATTCTAGGTCACGCTGTGTGTTATCTTCTAGGAATAAGATTGTAAAACACCGTTTCTTGTGGATTCAACCTCTACTCACTACTAACTACCGATTTATTTTGTACAGGGATTTATTTTTGGTGGTCTTGACACCCATCAAATTTTGGCGCCATTGCCGGGGAATGATTATTTTTGACTAATTATTTGATGTGGATGACCAGAGCCATAAGTCATGGTAGCGAATTCTTCTATGATCCCGAAATCAAAAGATCTAATAGAGCTCGCGCTAAGCAAGCTTGAGAGCTTAGAGAGTCTAAACATCAGGCAGAAACTTCAAGTAGACCCAACGATGACCCATTCAATATAGAAGGACTGTCTGACGATCCAAATGCCTCAGATTTAGCTCTCGAAACAGCCATCGTGACTATGGCTAATGCAGAGTAATTGATCCGAGACCTTACAGGGGTCCCGGTGGATCAACAACCATTCTGTGTCACTTATTTGGCCGAGACTGATGATAACAACTTTGAGATGAGATCAGGGTTTATTCATAGCTTACCCAAATTTGCCGAAAGGGCCATTAATGATTCTTATAAACACTTGCAGAAGTTCCATTTGGCGGTTTGTTCTATGAAGCCACCCAAGGTCGATCTAGACCTTGCAAAATTAAAGTCCTTTTCTTTTTCTCTTAAGGACTCAACTAGTGACTGGTTTTGTCATTTGAAACCAGGATCTATTACATCATGGGACCAGATGTTGAGACTCTTTCTTAACCAATACTTTCCAGCATTGAGAGTTACCATATTGAAGAGACAGATCTGCTCAGCCAAGATGAAGGACACTGAAAGTCTCCATGAGTATTATGAGTGGTTCCAGCATCTTTTGGTAGCCTATCCACCCCATGGATTCACTAATCAAGCCTTAGTCCAAACCTTCAATAAGGGACTCCCGTTCTGTAAGTGATCTATAATGGATACTGCTAGTGGGGGTGCTCTCATCAATAAGACCCTAACTCAGGCTTAGGAGCTCATCAGGACTATGGCAAAAATTGCTCAATAGTTTATCAATCATGAAGGAAAATCTACATCGAGAGCAGTCAATGAGATCAATTCTTATGATATTAATGGCAAATTAGAGAGACTCGCTGAGCTTGTGCATAAGATAACTATCCAGACTAAGGTCGTGAGGGAGTTTGAGCTTTACAAAAAGACCACTCATGCTACTGATGAATGCCCTCGCATAAGAGACCCTGAATTTGAACAAGTCAATGCCATAGGAAACTATGACAACTATGTAAACTACGGTAACCATAGTAACTATGGTAATTGAGGAATAAGCAGCCTTGCATCCTACCACTACAGAGAAATCAGATAGGGTGGCAAGATCGGCCAACACCTGCTTAGGGAAATAATGGCCGACAATAACCATAGGGACCAAAAAATTAGCTCGTGGTGAGGAATCAGTAGAATGAGATCGCACCGAGACCTCCTCAATAAGTACAACCCAACCCATCCCAGCAGCTTCAACATAATCCTTATGAACTTTTCGCTACTCTTGCTGAGGGTTCCGATAAGCGATTTGAGTTGGTAGATGATCAGATACAAGAACTACAAGGTAACTTCTCAAACTTAGAAAAATAGATGGCCTAAATATCTAGCACTCTCTCCAAGATCGAGAACATGAGGAGACTTCCATCTCAGATAAAGGATAATCCAAGATAGAATGTCAGCGCAGTCACGATAAGGGAAAAGAAAGAGGCTCTATCGAAACCATCGAGAATAGAAATGGAAGATGAAGTCATTGTGATTCCTGATGCCACGGAGGAACCATTAATTTCTATCGAGACCAGGACTCCTTTTTTAGAGAGACTGGCAAAGACCAAGAAGCTGAAGGAAGAGAAGGAGATCTTTAAGACCTTAAGGAAAATAAAGATCAACATCCCGTTGCTCGATGTGATTAGATAGATACCCAAATATGTGAAATTCCTCAAGGAGCTATATACGAATAAAAAGAAGCAGCATGACCTAGATAAGGTCATGATGGGGGAAAATGTGTCCGCCGTGATCCAACATAAGTTACCCCTTAAGCTAAAAGACCAGGGAATGTTTGCAAGCAATTGCACCATAGGCCCGATTGGACTTTAAAAAGCTATGTATGATCTCGGTGCATCTATAAATGTCATGCCTTCCTCTATCTACCAGCAGATATCAGCCAACCATAATATGCCTCTTAAGGAGACTAGGATAGTCTTGCAGCTCGTAAATTGCTCTATTGTCTACCTTGAGAGAATTTTAGAGGACGTATTAGTCAAGGTAAATGATTTTGTGTTTCCCACTGACTTTTATGTTCTTGATATGTATGATCCAGATAAGAAGGGGTACTCAGATTTGCTGTCAGGGAGACCATTCTTGAGCACTGCTAAGACTAAAATCAATGTACAAAATGGTCCTCTCACTATAGAATCCAATGGGGAAGTAGCCACTTTCAATGTCTATGATGCCATAAAGACCCCAGAAGAAGATTCGAACCTATGTAGCATTAATAGTCTTGATCCCATCATACAACAAATTTTTGAGCTCAATCTCTTAGACAAGTATTTGGCCATACTGAACGAAGCAATTGACACCGAGAGTCTCGATGATACTAATTTGTATAAGAAGGTGAAAGAGGCTATCTGCAGTCTCAACCAATCTCAACCTACATCAAGACCTGGACCAAAGCTCGCTCTACCACTTTTCAAGAAACTCACTCCTTCCATTATCCAACCACCAGAGCTTGAACTTAAATGTCTATCGAGTCACCTATAGTATTCTTTCTTGGGGGATAACGATACACTCCCAGTGATCATTTTTAGTAAGTTGAGTCTTGATGAAGAGAAGCGGCTAATCTCCCTGCTCTAGCAACATAAGGAGGCAATTGGATGGACTATAGCTGATATCAAGGGGATTAGTCCTACCACTTGCAAGCATAAAATCAAGCTGGAGGAGAACGTTAAGACTTGTCACTAAACTCAAAGAAGACTCAATCCTCCCATGATGGAAGTTGTGAAGAAAGAGGTGATCAAGCTTATAGAAGCTAACCTCATTTACCCTATCTCTGATAGTGAGTGCGTTAGCCTAATACAAGTTATTCCTAAGAAAATATGGATCACTGTGGTAATAAACAAAGTAGGAGAATTGGTCCTGACGAGAATACAGAATGGGTGGAGAGTTTGCATTGACTACCACAAGCTTAATACCACGACTAACAAGGACCATTTCCCACTGCCGTTCATTGATTAAATGCTGGAGAGACTGGTAAGGAAGTCTCATTTCTGCTGTCTCGATGGAATGTTAGGTTTTTATTAGATCCTAGTGGCACTAGAAGGCCAAGAGAAGACAACTTTTACATGTCCCTTTGGCAGCTTTGCTTATTGACGTATGCCTTTTGGTCTCTGTAATTGTCCCTCTACATTCTAGAGGTGTATGGTGAGTATCTTTTCTGATTATATGGAGAACATCATTGTAGTCTTCATGGATGATTTTACAGTATGGTGATTCTTTTGACGCATGTCTCGATAACCTTGGTAAGATCCTTAAACGCTGTATTGAGTCTGACTTAGTACTTAGCTATAAGAAATGCCACTTCATGGTAGACCAAGGTATGATTTTGGGTCATGTTGTATCTAAGAAGGGTATTGAGATAGATAGAGCTAAAATTGATGTTATTCAATCCTTACCTTAACCAACTCCTGTAAAGAAAGTTAGGTCTTTTCTTGGGCATGCAGGTTTTTATCACAGGTTCATCAAGAACTTTTCAAAGATTGCTGAGCCCCTATGTAGACTACTCTAGAAAGACGATAACTTTGAGTTTGGGGATCCTTGCAAAGAAGACTTTGACACTATCAAGAAGAAGCTGGTCTCTGTGCCTATTATCCAAGCACCTAACTGGGATTAGCCCTTCGAGATCATGTGCGATACAAGTAATAAAGCAGTAGGAGAAGTATTGGGACAACAGGTTAACTGAGAACCTCATGTCATTTATTATGCCTTCCAGACTCTTGATGCAGCTCAGCGGAACTAAACCATGACTGAGAAAGAACTCCTTGATGTCATTTTTGTATTAGAGAAGTTTCGTTCCTACCTTCTCTATTCCAAGGTCATTGTATACTCAGACCATGCTGCTTTGAGAGACCTTATGACCAAGAAAGACATTAAACCGAGATTGATTCAATGGATACTTTTGCTTTAAGAATTTGACATTGAGATCAGAGATAAGAAGGGGACAAAGAACTTGGTAGCCGATCATCTAAGCAAGCTAACAAATTTAGAAGAACCACAGGAAGTACATGATGAATATCCTTGGGAAAGTCTGTTCACCATCACCGAGACTCCATGGTATGCAGATCTTGTGAACTTTCTGGCAATCGGGAAATTTTTGGAAGATTTCACATGAAATGACAAGGAGAGAATGAAGAGGGAAGCTAACATGTATTTTTGAGATAGTCCTTATTTATGGTGATAAGGGAATGATATGGTTTTGAGGAGATGTGTTTACGGGGAAGAGATACTGGGACTCTTGCAAGCATGTCATTCTGCGGTTTGCGGAGGTCACAGTAGGCCAAGGAGAATAGCACAACACATTCTTGAGTGCAGATTTTATTGGCCCCATATCTTTCATGACTCCTATATGTTTTGCAAGGCAAGCGACAACTATCAACGAGTTGGTAATCTTGGATGACGAGATCAGCTCCCAATGACTCCCATTTGGTCATCGGGATCTTTGTTATCTGGGGTATCAATTTCATGGGCCCTTTTCCTCCTTTTTATGGGTTCAAATACATCCTCCTTGTAGTGGATTATGTCTCCAAATGGATAGAAGCCAAGGCGACTAGGAATGATGATGGAAAGACCGTGGCGGACTTCATCAAGGATAATATCATCATTCTAAGAGGATTATGTGTACTACAATCACTGATAAGTAGTCTTGGTATCCCATATCTGCATTGGTATGGGTTCAGATATGGGACATCGAGACTACTTATCAGTGGTCGTGGTACACATTTTTGCAATAAAACAATCTCGGTGTTACTGATAAAATAGGGAGTCAGGCACATGACTTCCGTGGTATACCACCCACAGACGAACGGACAAACCAAAGTGATCAACAGAGAGGTTAAGCTCATCTTGGAGAAGACATTCAATCCTAATAGGAAAGACTGGAGTCTCTGTCTCTTTGAAGCTCTTTGGGCAGTCCAAACGACATGGAAAGCCCCTATCGAGATATCACCTTACAAAGTTGTCTATAGGAAGGCATGCCACTTGCCTATCGAGATCGAGCACAAAGCATACTGGGCCATTAAAGAGACCAACTTCAGGCTTGACGTAGCCAAGGAACATAGGAAGTTGCAGCTATATGAACTCAAGGAGATCTGCCATGATGTCTTTGAGAGGAACAAAGCTTAGAAGGAGAGCACCAACCGCCACTATAACCTTTTCGCCTCTAGGAAAATCTTCATGTAGGACAGAGAGTCCTTTTATTCCAATCTTATCTTAAACTATTTCCTAGGAAGTTGAGGTCTCGATGGGCTGGACCTTACGTGGTGACCAAAGTGTTTCCATATGGAGCAGTCATCGTATAGAGCATCACGACTGGAAAAGTTCATAAAGTCAATGGACATCATCTTAAACCCTACTATGAAGGATTCCAAGACCATTCCAAGGAAATCACTCTCCTAGAGACTCTTGAAACCGCACCATGATCTTAGTGTGGTGCATCGAGCTCACCGACGCTAAACAAAGCACTCTTGGGAGGCAACCCAAGCTTTTTTGACTCTTTATCTCTCTCTTTTATTTGTCTAGTTAGTTTCTTTGTATCTAGACTAGGGCTGATTTCTCCCCCTGTCATTTATTCCAGATATAGGTCTCTATACATACACTAGGAGTCAAAGTGTCACATGATAAAATATAGGATTGAAGGGACAAGGGATAGGAAATGGCTCACGTGCCTTGATGCATGCACAGTTGGTGATGTGGTAGTCATGCGAATATCATAGAGATTTATGATGATTTTGTGCTAAATTGAGGCTATGATAACTACTGATCCCATCAATACCCTATGAGCCACCCTTTTCACGCCAAACTTCCCTATTTAAAACTCCATCCTTCACCCTCAGTAGTCATGCTCTCATTCAAACTCTTAAGCACCCTCTCTGAAGTAAAACTCCTCTTCTTCTCCGATGAACTTTTCTCTCCACCACCACTGACTCACCATAATGGCTTCCAACTAAGACACCTCCACCACCACCAACCCCATGACTAGTGAAGTCATGATTGGCAGCATCGCCTGCGACACCACTCCTTTCACCACCACCACCATCGCTGCTATGACTACCATTCCCGTTGCCACTATCCCGGTGGTGGACACTTTTTCCACCATCACTACCACCATGGCCACAACAGACTCTACTCCCATCTTTGCTACCACCATCACCACTACAGAAGTAGTTCCTACTCTCACCCTCGTGGCCACTCTCCAAAATACCACGGTAAAACAAAGCTAAGGTGCTCCCACTCCCGCCACCTCCTACAGTGCCACTGCTACCTCCAATGAACCCCCTCTCACCTTTAATCCTATCACCACTGTATTTGCTACCACCACTGATCATGAGGAGCGCGGTGAGACTCTAATGAAAAAGGAAAAGAGACCTCAGGGAGAGGTTAAGCCATAAGGTGACCTTAGCGAGATCGACTTCGGCAAGGGAAGTGACTACATGCCAACCCCTCTCCCTGCCAAGAGGAAGATGCTCACTAGGAGCGCCGCTAAAAGCGGCCAGAGTTCGAAGAAGGCCAAAGTGGGTAAAGAAGAGAAAACCCCTGGTCCAATGTGAAGAGTAATATCCACAACTCTTTTAATCATCTTACTCCCTGCACCGCCTATGCTCGTTTCAAAGGGCAATCCTCAAAGCCCTATAAGTCCGCCTGTAAAGAGACCATGACTACTCTCAGCATCAATCAAGACATCATTGATGCTTTCACCATGACCTCGTGGTTGCCCCTGTTCTTCATCTATTTCCCTCCTACTAAGAGCTTGTCTAGGAATTTTATGCCACTTTCCAATTCAAGTAGGACTACACCAGTTACCAAGAGGAAGAGGTAATCAAATTCTATCTCGGTAATCAAATTCTATCTCCATGGAAGGACTGTGAGTTGGAGTCTCGATGACTTCAACAAGGCTTTAGCGGTAACTGACCCCTTTGATGACATGTGTGATGCTCTTCCTACTAATTTCAACACCGCTAAGACCTATTTTTACCTCTGCAATAATGATCCTAGAGTCAGCACTTGGAAGTCTGGTGACTCCTAAGACTTTTACATCCATGAGCCCCAACTGAGGTATGCCTATAGAATCCTTATATTTAATTTTTTTGGTCGCCATAGTAGCTCTGAGACCCTGAATGAGAAAGAAGTACACATTCTGTGGTGTATGAAAAACAATAAGAAGCTCCACCTGGGAGCCTGGCTAGCTAAAAAATTTCAATACGTCCTCTCTTATCCTAAGAGCCCCCCAATCTTAGGCGCTGTGATCTCAATGATTTCACATGGAATGGAGTATTTCGAGCCTTACCATTACACCAAGACACCTAAAACTCCGCTTTTAGACCTAGAGACTCTTGGGAACATGCTTCTTACTGAAATGATCAATGGGATCATGGTTATGCGCCCTCCAAGTCCTCCTAAAGAAAGGCCTTCTCTACCTGACACTGAGGACCCTCAGCCAGACCAGCCTGCTCATGATGACCCCATTCCTTCCGCGGCCTACACCGAGCTACTCCAGAAATACAACCGTCTAGAGGACTTGTACAAGGAGTTGTACAAAAGCATAATGGAGCTCAGTGGCAATGATCAAAACCTCTGGATCTACTACGATGCCCTTAAACTTAATGTGGATTTCCTGATCCAGTATATTAGCGGCCAAGAGACAAGATCATTGAGGCCTGAATCTCTTTGCCTCTCTCCTCCCCTATCGGGATAGTAATTTTCTTTTGCCCTCTCTTTTTATTTTTATTTTTCTTTTTATTTTTCTTCTTTTTTTTTATTTTTGCATTGAGGGCAATACAATTTTTAAGTGTGGGGAAGGGATTTATACTTTTTGCTTCTTTTCTTTTTTCTGCTAGAACTTTTTTCTTGCTTTTTAGTTTTAATTTTTAGTCTTTTTCTTTTAATTTTTCTTTATCATTGTATATACTTCATTTTGCATCAAGAAAAAGTTTTACAAGGACTCATTTTAGCTCTTTTCACCCCTGCAATGACCTAGTTTTTCTCTCTAACCTGCCATTGAGACGTGATGATAATCTAGATAAGAAATACTATATAAATAGCTAATTAAATAACTAACAGGACTGTTTCGATTAGCTAAATCTTATTGTTAGTCCCTATGCGTACACTCAATGAGTCAAAGGTAGGAGGGGTGAATGACTCACTCAAAAACTTAGTAAACTTTTTCGCGATAATATTGAGCTTCGCTGAGTAGGTCAGCGGGCTGAGGCAAAATTCTAGAAAAACTTAAAAGTAAAGAACTCTGAAATTTTTGTGCTGGTCCGATAACCTCTACTTACATCCAGTCCTAAGAGAGTGTCTCAGCTTTAATACTCTAATCTCAACTCCTTTACCCTAGGCGGAGAAGCCTTTCACAAATTCCCCAATTACAGTAAGTATCCTCCAAACTGTAATCGCTCACCCGCTGAGTAGAATACCCTCTTCTATCAGCAACTCAATAAGAACTAAATAAGAGCTAGATTCAACTTATAAAATGTTGATCCAGTTACAATAATCAAATATTACAAGTTAATGATCTATTCTATTCTCTGTTAATCCAAAGTAGATTCTCATTGAGTAGTTGCTTTCTTTCTTGAACTTCTTTAAAGCTTTTAAATTGACAGAGCTTTAGCTTCTAAGAAATTCAGCTGTAATCACTAAGTTCTAATGCTTGCCTTCTTACTCCTTTTATAGATGGATTAAGAAAGTAGCCGTTGAACTTGCTTTGGCATCTTCTGAAACTGACAACTCATCTATTCACCCGTTGCTTCTTTAAATCAATCGTTAAGAGATAGAATTGCACCATTGTGAGATAGAAAATCAATCCGTTAGATTGAGATTTGAGTTTTAATTTGAATCCTTTATTATTTGATGCTAGAATTTTGTTAGAGAGAACTCACGCTGACTTGCCACGTGTCTTCTTCTCATTCCTTCTGGTAATTTGACATGTTGTAGAGCTCGCGATACTATGTTGTTGATTCTGCAGAATTGCCTAAATTGGAAAATGACTTTTTGTAGCTTGAATATGGAAGACTTTGTTAGTTTCTTCATTAAACTAGGTCTTGTCAAAGCATTGATTCTTTTTGTCTTTATCTCATTAATGTCCTGCAAAAAGCAACACTAAAAGCAAAGATCCTATTTTACCTTAAATGGTAAGGTCAGTACCTTTGATAGACATAAAGTAACTCACTAAAATAATGTATCATAAAGAACAGTAGAAACAAATTCTAATTATCAAGCAATGAGTGAATATAACTTAGTCAGTGACTAAAGTAGCTACTCAGCTCAAAGTACTCAGAGTTAAACTAAATAACTAGGTTAGCATAGACTTGAAATTCTACCCTCAAATTTACTAACTCATGTACAACCATAGATTATTTATTTTAACATCATTATTGATTTAATTAACTCAAACTGAACTTAATTGTTATGATCAAAACTTAAGTATTACCGAGTCAGCAGAGCCTAGAAAATACCTGAGAATTCTCTTAATAGTAGCTAAGTAAGATTCTCTAGGGTTAGCTTGATATCTTGCATAATAACATATAGCATACTGAATGTCAGGCCTACTAGCAGTTAAGTAAAGTAGAGAACCAATAATACCTCTATAGAGCTTACTCTCTATAGGTTTACCTTCCTCATCTTTACTTAGAATTGTATCAGTGGCTATGGGTATTGATATTGGCTTGGCTTTATCCATGTCAAACTTCTTGAGTACTTCGTTTGCATACTTAGCTTGGCTGATAAAGATTCCATCTTTGCCTTGCTTGATTTGCAAACCAAGAAAGAAATTAGGCTCTCCCGTCATTAACATTTCAAACTCTTTCTTCATCTGCTTGCTGAACTCTTTGTATAGCTTTTCATCAGTTGCTCCAAATATGATGTCATCAACATAGATTTAGACTAGCAACATATCTTGAAGCTTCTTCTTGATAAACAGAGTTGTATATGCTTTTCCTCTGACATAACCTTTACTGGGTAAAAAGTTAGTTAGTCTCTTATACCAAGCTCTTGGAGCCTGTTTAAGTCCATATAGAGCTTTCTTTAGCTTGAAGACATGATATGGAAATTTTGGATCTTCAAAGCCTAGGGGTGTCTAACATAGACTTCCTCTTGAATACAACCATTAAGAAATGCACTCTAAACATCCATCTGAAATAACTTGAAGTTCATATGAGATGCAAAAGAACAAAGAATTCTTATGGCTTCAAGTCTTGCTACTGGTGCAAAGGTTTCTTCATAGTCAATGCCTTCTTGTTGCTTGTATCCTTGAGCAACTAATCTGGCCTTATTTCTGACAACATTTCTAGCTTCATCTAGCCTATTCTTGAAATCCCATTTGGTGCCAATGATTGATTTGCCTCTGGGTTTTTCCACCAAATCCCAAACTTTGTTTCTTTTGAATTAGTCTAACTCCTCTCACACTGCAATCATCTAGTTGTCACCAAACACAGCATCTTCAAACTTCTTTAGTTTATTCAATGAGACAAATGCTGAATGACTCATCATTCTATTCAGCTGACCTCTAGTCGGTACTGGATTTTGCACATTATCAAGAATCTTCTCAATTGGGTGATCTCTCCTTACTTTGACTTCTTTTGGTAGATCAGGATCAGTTCGCTGAGCTACTATCATTGGTTGAGCATCTTCATCATCACTAAAGTTGATGGATTAGTCCAAGTCAACTTCATAATCTTCTTTTTCTAGTACAGGATCAGGAGTAATAATGGACTGACCGACTGATCTACTGACTTGTTCCTTTTCTCTTTTATTATCACTGGCTTCTTTACCTGCACTATTAGTTTCATCAAAATCTACATACATGGACTCTTCTAAGTTACCAGTGCTCTTGACATACACTCTGTATGCCCTAATGTGTGTTGAGTAACCCAGAAAGATTCCTTCATCAGCCTTGGGGTCAAATTTAGCCAATTGGTCTTTAGTGTTTAATATGAAGCATTTACAACCAAAGGCCTTGAGATGACCAACCTTGGGCTTACGCTCCTTCCAAAGTTCATAAGGAGTTTTGTTCAAAACTGGGAGAATTAAAACCAGTTTACAACATAACAAGTTATGTTAAACAACTTCTCCCTAGAAATACTTTGGTAGATTGTTATCACTCAGCATAGAATGACCCATCTCTGTAATAGTTTGATTCTTTCTCTCAAGAACCCCATTCTTCTGAGGTGTATGAGGGGTAGGAAAATTATGGTCAATACTATGCTTAGAATAGAATTCCTTAAATTGTCTGTTTTCAAACTCTCTTCCATGGTCACAGCGGATTCTATTAATTTTAAGGTCTTTTTCATTCATGATTCGGGTAGCCAACCTAGAGAATGATTCAAATGTTTCATCTTTGCTTGCTAGCAAGATAATCGAAGTGAACCTGGTCAGATCATCTATAACCACAAGGGTGTATTTCGTTTTACCTAGACTTGTTGCCATAACAGGCCCAAACAAATCCATGTGTAGAAGATCAAGGGAAAGAGAAGAAGATATATCAGCTGATGATTTAAAGGTCTTCCTAAATTATTTCGCAAGTTAGCATGCTGAGCAGAGTCATTCTTTTTCAAAGGCTAGATTGGGTAATCCCTCAACAAGTTCATTTCTGGCTAATTTGGACAGATTGGTCATTGATATGTCCTAACCTTTAGTACCATAGCCATGAGTTTTCCTCCTTAGAAACTAAGCATATATCATTAGAGCTAGGGGATAAATCAAACATATAAACATTAATTATTCTAGGAGCATAAAAAATAGTTTAGTTAGAGTTACCATCAATGACTGAGCAGCCCACTGAGTTAAATATCACTTTCTTTCCTTTGTCACATAGCCGAGCAACACTTAGCAAATTGAACTTCAGGCCTTTCGTAAGAGACACATTATTAATTGAAGGCTTGACTCCTATAGTGCCATTGCCAACAACCTTTCCCTTCTTGATGTCTCCAAAACTGACACTTCCATTCCTTCTTCACTCCAATGTGATGAATTTCTTTTCATCACATGTCATATGCCTCGAGCATCCACTATCTAAATACCACATTCTTCTATCATCAGTGGATCTCAGGCTCACCTATAAAATAGTTAATTTTTCTTAGGTACCCATGCCTTTTTCTAGCTAGGTCCTCCCTTGTTAGTGGTGATCCTCCTTGACTAGTTATACTCATTATAGTAACCATTTTTGTGTCTACACATGACTATTTCATGTCTTGACTTTCCATAAAAATTACAGGCGGCCTTAGGATTAGGCTGCTCACTTTACTCTTTTGAGAAACCTTCTTAGAGTGGTGAGTGCGGTTACTCTGAGTATTCCTGCTAGGTTAAGGAGGGACCTGCATCTTTTTCAAAGCTATTAATTTAGCAGCTAGCTCATCCGACTTCTTAGTGAGTTTGCTATTATATCCATTTTGGTACTCAGCTTTTTCCATTAGGCATAGGAGGTCAAGTGAGGTAGAAGAGTTGACATCTTCTAGATCATCACACCTCCTCTAGAGTACTTTGATGTATTTGGTTGACTTCTTAGTCACATTAATAACATCATTAAGTACTGTCGTAAGCTCATCTAAAGATAAGGGGGTTCAGAAATTACCTCAGTGTGATTTCCTTTGTCTCTGCTCTAGTTAGCTGATTGAATGGCAACAGAAGTAGATGGTTGGTAAGCTGACTCTAAGTTGGGTGGATCATCCTTAGCCATCAGACATACATTGGCAGAATCTTGAGCCTCTTCATATAAGGATGATGACTCTTATTCAGAGTCACTCTAGGTAGCAGCAAGGGCTTTCTTATTTTTCTTCTTCTTGAACCTATCCTTCTTAGCTTTAGGACAGCTAGACGGAATATACCCTTTATCACCATATTCAATGCATTTTACATCTTTGTTATGCTCTTTGTTAAACGCCTTTTGTGGTCTATCATCTGCTCCCTTCTTATACTTGCCTATCTTTCTAAACTTTTAAAAGTTCTTATCTTTTCTCAAGTACCTTCTAAAATTCTTGGTCATCAGTGCTATTTCTTCTTTTCTATCCTCTGGATATTCTTCCTCTGAGGAATCTTCTTCATCATCAGCTCTCAGAACAACAGCTTTGCTAGAGCTCTCTCTTTCCTTTTGCCTGTTCTTCTTAGACTCATCTTCATATTACTTTAATGACATCTCATGAGTCAGCAAGGTTCCAATCAGCTTATCAAACTTATAAGTCTTCAAATTATGAGATTCTTCAATAGCCCTCTTCTTTGCTTCCCATTCCTTAGTCAAGCTTCTAAGGATCATCTTGATAGTCTCTTCTTCTATGAATGTCTTGCCAAGTCTTTTAAGCTCATTAACAATATTCATGAACCTGGTGTTCATGTTGGAAATATCCTCCTTAGGTTTCATGTGGAACCATTCATAATGCCTTATAAGGATATTAATCTTGGACTCTTTCACCTTGTCAGTACCTTTATAAGTTACTTCCAAATTCTTCCATATATCTTTGGCAGTTTTGCATCCTAAAACGCGATTAAACTCAGTTGCATCAAGAGCACAATAGAAATAGTTGATAGCAGGTATATTTTCCTTCAGTCTAACTAAGTCCTAACTATTCAAATCATCATAGCACTTTTCTACTCTTACTCTATTCTTTATGATTGTAGGAACATATGGCCCTTCAACAATAGCCATCCAAGCATGCATACTTTGAGACCGGATGAAATTCTTCATCCTGTTCTTCCAATAATTATAATGCTCTCCATTGAATATAGGAGGCCTGGTGATTGACATGCCTTCTGGCAGAATATAAGCTTGGGCTCTTCCACTAGATTCTCCTCCTTTGTACGCCATGGTCTTTATCTCGAGATTGTGAAATCTTTGAAATGAGAACCTGAATCTGATACCACTTAGTGGTCCCTATACATACACTCAATGAGTAAGAGGGAGGGGGGGAATGACTCACTCAAAAACTTAGTAAACTATTTCGCAATAGTATTGTGCTCCGCTGAGTAGGTAAGCTGGCTGAGTGAAAATTCTGGAAAAACTTCAAAGTAAAGAACACTGAGATTTTAATACTAGTTTGACAACCTATCCTTACATCTAGTCCTGAGAGAGTGTCTCAGCTTTAATCCATTAATCTCAACTCCTTTACCCTAGGCGAAGAAGTCTTTCACAAATTCCTCAATTATAGTAAGTACCCTCTAAACTGCAATCAATCACCCGCTGAGTAGAATACCCTCTTCTATTAGCAACTCAATAAGAGTATAAATAAGAGCTGGATTCAACTTATAAAATGTTGATCCAGTTATAATAATTAGATATTACAAGTTAATGATCTATTCTATTCTCTCTTGTTCTAAAGCACATTCTCGCTGAGTAGTTGCTTTCTTGCTTGAACTTTTTTAAAGCTTATAAATTGACAGAGCTTTAGCTTCTGAGAAATTCAGGAGTAATCACCAAGTTCTAACGCTTGCCTTCTTGCTCCTTTTATAGATGGATTGAGAAAGTAGCCGTTGAACTTGCTTTGGCCTCTTCTGAAACTGACAGCTCCTTTATTCACCCATTGCTTCTTCAAATCAGTCCATTAAGAGATAGAATTGCACCAATATGAGATAGAAAATCAATCCATTAGATTGAGATTCGAGCTTCAATTTAAATCCTTTATCATTTGATGCCAGTCTTCCATTAGAGAGAACTCGCGCTGACCTGCCACGTGTCTTCTTCCCTTTCCTTCTGGTAATCTGACATGTTGTAGAGCGTGTGATACTATATTGTTGATTCTGCCTAGTTGCCTAAATTGGCAAATAAATTTTTGCATCTTAAAAATGGAAGACTTTGTCATTTTCTTCATTAAACTAGGTCTTGTCAAAGCATTAATTCTTTTTCTCTTTGTCTAATTAATGTCTTGGAAAAAGAAACACTAAAAGCAAAGATCCCATTTTACCTTAAATGGTGTGGTCAGCACCTTTGATAGACATAAAGTAACTCAGCAAAATAATGTATCAAAAAGCATAGCTAAAACAGAATCTAAATATCAAGCGTTGAGTGAATATAACTTAGACAACGACTAAAGTAGGTACTCAGCTCAAAATACTCAGAGTTAAACTAAATAACTAGGTCAGTGGATACTTGAAATTCTACCCTCAAATTTACTGACTCCTGTACAGCCATAGATTATTTATTTTAACATTATTATCGATTTAATTAACTCAAATTGAACTTAATTATTATGATCAAAACTTAAGCACTACTGAGTCAATCTAAACTTGTGCTTGGTTCAACACTTATCATCGAGACCTAAATTGAATACTGATATTCCAATCTAAGATTTTTGATAATCACTTTGTAAAATTCTTAGTCCCGAAGAGTACAAAGTGTAACATGATTAATTTGTTTAATTGCTTTAACATGGACTTGATTTTCTTTTAGTTAGTCCCTGTGTATCATGAGATCCTCCATCGAGACCTTACAATCCTAGTGTCAATCATGGTGGTTACATTTTTTGTAAGTTTCGTAATTAGTTGAAATGAGACTTACTTGGCTCGTAACCTTACTTATCTCTTTCATAGGGTCGATAGAAGAAAGAGCTATTGTGAGCACTAGATTTTAATGATCCTTCTCATAAAATGATGATGAGAGCTATATGATGCAATATCTTTCAGGTGTTGTCCATCAGAGGTGTTCCTACTACTACAGAGTTGAGTTTGGCTGAAGTTAGGAGACCTAGTCTGCCCTTAGGGGCCTGTATGGGTGCTGCTTGGTGGTACGGATCAACTGGAAGACCCATATGGGCCATCCCTTCCATACGCCTGGAGGGACCTGTACGGGGTCTCCTAGTACCCATACTGGTGAGGGCCCACCCATACGGGTACTCTTGTTGTTAAAATAGGCTCTTTTAGAAGGGAATCCTTTCCTATTTCAGGAAATGGCAGATAATGAACGCGATTTATTGCGTTTAGACCTCCTTTACCCTATAAACAGGGCCCTTTGCTTCACATTTTCCAGACACACATCTCATACAAAAATTATACTAAAATTCTAGCAGTTTCTATAGTTATAGAAAAGGTATAGTAGGGGTATATGAAGTATAAAATAGGGAGAAAACTCATCCTTTGAGGTTTTGTCCACATTTTATTCATTCCTAACTCCATTCACTAGGATTTAGGGGAGGTTCTGTTCACACAATACTCACCTAAATAGTCCTATTTCACCATCTACTTTGGCCGGACTCTCTCAACAGTGAAAGGATCATCTCAAAGTGGATTCATGCTGCAAAGGTAACGCTCCTGAGTTTCAAAGAGACTCACATCTCAATTATTTCCTTATTATTATTGCCTGTTCCTTCTATTATATCTATTCTTTTCATTTCTTGTTTCGGGTCTGGTCCTAACTCGTATGAGCCTTGTTGGCACCATATATCCCCAAAGATATAAAATTGGTGCGCCATACTCATATGGAAGGAAATCCCTTTTTATTTTATTTTTCTGACATCGATCCATTAATCTGTTAATCTGTAAACTGAACTAAACAAAGCTTCTATCTGGACTAGATAGGACTCGTACGAGTACACCATACCCTACAGGTCCTTTCTGGTACCCGTACAGGTCCCACCCGCCTATACAGGTAATAGCCCCAGGCAGATTCTCGAACCCATAATTAACTGATTAAAAATCAACCCAACTCACTATTTACCATGTGATCATTTTCACTAATTATCCGGTAAATCAACCCACAAAAAGATAAAACGTGTTTTAACAACAAAATACACTAAAGTGCTGATTTATGGTGTGCTATAAACTGTGCTAACATCTATGGATGTAGAGGAATTTATTTTCATTTTATTTTATAACTTAGAACAAATGTATAGGTTCTCTTTGCAATTTCCCCCATTTTTCCCCCGGTTGTGATTTTTATTCCCCCATTTATTGCTTGTGCTTTATTGTAATATGTAAATGCATGTAACGAGTGTGAAAGAGTGTAGAAATATGATTTCTGTGATAATTCCCCAAATGATGAAAACTGAAATGGTTTTACGCGGTGAATGTAATTTTGAATCAACTAAATGAGAAATAAGTGACTCATTCAATACCCGAATCTCTAATCCAATAGGTATGAGTCTCCTGCCCAGAGGGAACCATACCAAAACTCTTTCCCTAGTAAATAACTTGGGTGGCGACTCTGTTAATTATATCGAGATTTGGGTCTCGATTATTTTATTCATTAAAATTGGCTTATTGTGCAAACTCAAACAAAAAAATGTTTTATCACGCCTAAATGCAACCAAACCCCAGTGGGCCTCACCTCTCACACAGGTGCCAAGGGAGACCCACATGTCATTGACGCCTCACAGCTATCTATGGCTAAAAACTAAGAGAAGAATCTTTCATGAGGAGAGATAGAAGAGAGAGAGCTATCCACGGCTAAAAACTAGGAGAAGACTCTTTCATAGGGAGAGATAGATTAGGAATAATTGATGGCTGGAAAATGCAGCAAGACCTAAGTAAAATGGCAAAGTACATAATGATATGAAATGGGTTAGCAAATTTAATAAGAAGGGCCTAGAAAAGCTAGCAAAGTTCTTAAAATCACAATACGAAAACTAAACAATGGCTAGATACATCTTAGGGACCCCACCAAGTAAAAATGTGCTTCAAATAAATAAAAAGGTTTAGAAAGAGTCATCCAGTGATCACCAAGACGCGCTAAATTTCAAATTGAGGTAATTCTGAAGAATAACAATATTTTGTGTACTTGTGCTTTAATTTGGTAAATACTCTCTAGTAAAGTTTTGAACAAAGTCTTCTTGACAATTTCTTACATTTGAATACTCAATAATTGATGAAGAGCCTCAATATAAGTCTCGGTGAAAGAATATGGTGTCTGTAAAGTTATTTAAGGTTACTTGCACGGTTTAAATTTCTCTTCTTTCCGATCTTTAATGCATACTTGAGGGCAAGCATGGAATAAGTGTCGGGAGATTTTATGGGTTGTATTTCCAACATGTAATTGTGCTTATTTTCATATCATTGAGACCATGTTTTTAGTCTTTTTGGCCGGTACTACTTCCTTTTTCTTTCTTTTCAAGATTTTAAGGCAATTTGGAGAAAACATGCAATATTTGAAAGAAAAAAACCTTTCACCAATACCTGTAGCAGACATCGGAAGTAATAGCTAGTCCTTGTGATTCCAGAGCATTCTAGAACAATCAAGACGACATCAATACCAAATTATAAAAAGATCCAGAACTGGAAGACCACCTTATTCGGGTAAATCCTATTCAAGAAGAGTCCGATTCAAGGAAGAGTTTAATTTCTGTCCTAATACTATTTATGGGAGATAAAGATAAGGGTTTATTTCCATTTGATGATCAAGACTAAAAGGAAATGAATCCAATGAGATAATTGCTAAGAGTCCTATGCTATCATAAAAGAGGAAGCATAAGTAGAGACATTCAACTATAAATACCAAGGCCGTCGCATTTCAAAGGATCATCTACCATTCGCCATTTTCAGTCTTTCTAGTCTAGTTTTTAGTCTTTGTGTTCTTAGTTCCAAGTACATTTCAAATTACATTTTCAGTTTTTGAACCTTTTTGAGTTTAATTGCAAGTTCATTTTCAGTTCTATTGCGTTATATCAATTTTAAGTCTTTACATTTCATCAGTCTCTTTATAATTTAGCATATTTAAATTCAGTCATGTTTAGCTAAATTCCTTATGACTTGACCAAGTAAGGGTCAAGGCTGAGTTTAAATTGTGTAAGGACCGCAATTGAATACAAACGTTCACAAGGCAACCTATTTACCAATCTCGATACTTCAAGGGTTTTATAGTAAGGATATCACCTAGTCTCACTGTTAGGCCCGATCAACCATTTGGTAAGTCTTCATGATTGTTTTTAATTCTAATTCTTGCATCCGTAAGTGTGCCTAAAAATGAATAAAGTAACGATAGTCTCCATCGATATTGGAGAAAGGTAATCTTACGCCTGTTGGGAGTGCTTCACTACCTGTCGGTAAGGATTTAGGCTTTTTTTATTATTTACTGCTATTCATTGGTGAGCTCTTCGGTGCGAAGTCGAGAGACGCAGTGAGTAAGAGGGAGGTCGTGATGCAAAGTCCGATCTCCATACACTGTAAGGAAAAGTTGCTAGTGTTGTACAATGCATGAGTACTAGTATAACTAAATCTAGGTCCTAGTGCAATTAATTCCTTGTCCCATGATCACTATAATGCTCAGTTTTGCCCTACTTTGGTTGAGTCATTATTTCTCATTATTTTATTACCTGCTTTATTTAGTGTTAATCTACAAATTCCCATCGAGAGTACTTCTAGGTCAAGCTGTGTGTTATCTTCTAAGAATAACGTTGTCTAATACCATTCCTTGAGGATTTGACCACTGCTCACTACTAAATACCAGTTTATTTTATGCATGGATTTATTTTTGGTGGTCTCGACACCCATCATTCTTCTTCTGAATAGATTGATTCTTCATATTATGAATCTGATGGAGTAGGAGATCCAAGGTTGGGGGCTGAATTTTGCTCTTTGGTTTCGGTCTTCTCAATTTCTTCGTCAAACTGTAAATTTCCTACACTAGAAGATCGAGTCATTCAACAATAAAAAAGAAATACAATATTTAATAAAACACTCCCCAGCAACAGCCCAAAAAATTAGCAGTGTCGAATATGCCAAGTTTAATTAACCTGCTAAAATTTATCCTAGTGGAAGCAGGGTCGATCCCACAGGTTGTGAATAAATTTTGTAAATTCTTTTTGTTGAATGAAAGCTGAAAATAAATAAAAAGAGGGGGGGGGGGGTTTGAAAGGTTGATGATTTGATAAAATATTAAAAGCAAAATAATAAAAATGTTGATAAATTAATTAATGAAAACATTTAATCAAAGGTTTAATTTCATATTCCCATTCTCACACTCGATCCCTAGTTTAAAGATTTTCTAAATTGAATTTGCTAAACTAGCTATAGTTATCGAAGAAGCTTCTAAATAACCAATTTTTCCTTAATTATAAACTAGCCACGAGACGCTCAATGACTAATCGAAACTAAACCATAGTACTTTAGAAAATGTTTCTTTAGTTTAACTTAGTAATTGCATTACAAATTAGGAGAACCCGATTCAAGCTAATTTGTCAAAACATTTAACCCGTTTAGCAAGATTGTTTATTTCTTATAGCTGATATACTTTATTTTAACACTTTACAAATTGATAGGATAATTACGGATCAAATCAATTTGTATGTCAACATTGAAATTCTTCAATTGAAACAAAAACATCTTCTCAAAACAATTAAAGAACCAAAATAACCTTTAGGAACTGAAATAAATAAATAGCAAATCGTAAAGAAAGTTAAGAGAAATTAGATTTCACAAATATAAAGAACCGGGAATTGAATTGAATTGTACCTTTGATTGAATTAAGTTTAGCTAGACATATTTGTGAAGAAAACAAGTATGGAAAATAAGCTGCTGTTCGTAATCTATCTAAGAATGAAAGGGTACTTAAAAACAAAGGCCTACTGCCATTTAAATAAAAAACTATCTAACTAATTGCTTCTGCAAGTCTCCCTCTAATTGAATTAATTATCAATGCTTATCCTTTCAAGGAGTGGATTGAGCTTGCCACGTCAATAGAGTTGCATCCCACTAAATCAGGTGCTTGAGATGTGCACGTCCAAAGAGTCCAAAAAATGAATGATAGATTTCCCTCTTCTAAAACTCTTCAATTAATTAAGCCCAAATGACCAGCTCCTCATATCTGGACTTTTCAAATTCAAAACAATCTCCATGTGCTCCATTATCTTTTAAGCATATCATTTTCCGAACAAAATCAGAATATATCCACAAATGAATAGATATCTTTAAAATATGGATTAATTAGGCACATAATAAAGACATAAATAACGCATAAAATGCATTTTTTATCAAGTGGTCATTTCTTATCAGCTCAATCTTTTAAGTTAATTGATTTCATGTTGGGGAAAGGAATCAGAAATTCAAATTTATAACGTATACACGTTGCTGGTTATATCTTACCAAATTGGGTTTTACAGTAGTAAATGACACTTTCCCATATAGTATTCAAAGTTTGACTAATGATAAATAAATATTGATGGTTTTTTCACATGTTAGCTATAATATTTTTTATAATTAAAGGTTGAGTTTGGCAAATACCGGCTCAATTTATTAAAATGAAAAGAAAAAAGCAACATAGAAAGAAAAAAAGAAAAGAAAAATAAAAACATCTCTAGGATGTTAACAAAGCCATTTGCAATCTAGTGCGATAATAACGAACTAAAGAACCCAATCACAATAGAGTGTGATCATAATGATCTAAAGATCCATAGTAGCCACTGAATTGTAGCCGGTATGAAGAGGAACGATAGGAAGAAATTCCCCAAGATGCAACATAGTCACTCTCGGTGAGAAGGCTGAGATGATGAGGCCTAACGGAAGCTATGATGACAACATCATCATAAGATTCAAAGCAATTTCGAGGTCGTGTAGGCACAACATCGAAACATCAAACATTTGACTCAGATCAAAACTAAGATCCAAGCTGATAAACAAATTCACCTTCCAAGGAAGAAACATCATTCGAAATGTGTCAACTCGTGAGACCCAAGCTAATAATCAAAACTACTTCAAGGGAAAGGTCTTGAAGTAGTACCGTCCGTTGAGGAACTAAAGCTCCGGCAAGGCAGAAACTACTCAACTTATGCGAGGGTTGCAGCCAAATAAATTGTAACTATAAGGTTTGCAGTCACTATTTCCTGAGAGACCGTCATTGGTAAGAAAAAATCATAGCAACCAGGTAATAGTTGAGAGCCCTAGCCACCTGATCATAATCGCTCCTAAGGAGGAGTTGCGAGGGCTATCCCCTTGACGAAATATCGGTTAAAACACCGATGAAAGCAAGCATATAGATGAGGGGCACCTGTCTCTTGAAGGACTACTAGAAATAACACTGATAAAAAGATAAAAACCTGAGCGGCTTAACCATCTGCTCCTTAACGATCCAAAGGAGGAGATGCGAAATGAGCCATCTATTTTATTGGAAACAAATCGTAGATGGAGGAGCAGCAATCCCCATGTCGAACTGCCGATCAAATCACCATTTAGAGAAGGCATCTGGGCGGCCAGGGTTCAGGAGAGAACCCTAGCCATTAAGAGGGGTATGCTAGCTATAATATGCCATATTTCAATGTAACGATTACAAAAAATTCTATAAATATGAAGCCTTTAGAATTCACAAAACACAGTTGTCTTCCTTCTTAGTTTCATATCTCTCTTTTTGAATATTGAGTAAACCACTCATGAGTTAGGATAGCTTTCCTCTTCGTTCTTTAGATTTAAGCAAAATCAATTGGAGGAGCGATTTACTAGAACATATAAGGTATATATCCCACTCGTCTTTGTATTTTTTTTTATTATGAATATCAGAAGAATCTTTTTTATAATCTGAATTTATTAATTTCATCCAAAATGTATAAGTATCAAATCTGAAGGCATCCATTTCAAAATGAAAGTATCAATAAAAAATTTAGATATGGTGTTCTCTTTTAATTGTAGATCCAAAAATTTGTAAGGGATTCATGTAGTTAATTAACATGAAGTTGATCAATCTTTGTGGATCTTTCTTTTAAAAGATCCATAAGAAGATATTTTGAAAGTAAAAACTCTTATAATGTGAAATTTGTCTATGAACAAAGTGATGAATATAAGTTAACAAGAATATAAATGGTGAATAGAAAGTTGTATTTCTCACTTGTGTTTACACGTATTTATAGGTTTACAAATACTTGTTCACCAAGAGAAGAAATAAATACAAATACAAAATGGTAATCTAATAAATACATGATCCTACCCGTATTTACAATTACTTGTTGAGCAAATATACTTGTCCATCAAGTATAATATTTATTCCTTAACACTCCCCCTCGAGTTGGTGAGTGAATATCCTCAACTCCCAACTTGTGTTGCATCGTTAAGAACTGATCCTTTCCTAATGCCTTTGTAAAAATGTCAGCGAGCTGGTAGTGTATAGGTATATACGAAGGATGAATTATTCCGGCCTGTAACTTTTCTCAAATAATATGGCAATCAATCTCAATGTGCTTTATGCGCTCATGAAATATAGGATTTGCCGTAATGTGTAGTCCTACCTGATTATCATAGAATAGTGGTGTAGGAACATCACACAAGACTTTTAAATCTTGCAATATATAACGTAGCCATACTAGTTCCAAACATGCATTGGCCATTGCACGATATTCTGCCTCTGCCAAAGATCTTGATACATTGGTCTGTTTCTTTGACTTCCACGAAATGAGAGAGGATCTAAGGAAGATGCAATAACCTGAAATTGGTCTTTGAGTGGTTTGACATCCTGCCCAATCTGAATCATAATACGCTTTCAATGAGTGATTATTTTTAGATGGCAATAACAAGCCTTGACCTAGAGTTCCTTTAATGTACTTCAGAATACGAATTGCTGCGTCTGAATATGGCTGATGTAGAGTTTGCATGAATTGACTTAATGTTCGAACTAAAAATACTATGTCAGGTCTAGTGACTGCCACGAGCCATCTATACTTGGATGGATCTTTCAACAATTCTCCGTCATCTAAAGTTAACTTTGAATGTTGCTCCATTGGAAATTTTTCGGGGCGAGCACCTATGAGCCCTGTATCTTGCAAAATATCGAGTGCATATTTTCTTTGGGACATGTAAATTCTAGCTTTAGAACTAGAAAATTCAATCCCTAAGAAGTATTTTAAATCTCAAAGATCCTTAATGCGAAAACATCGAAGCATACATTCTTTAAGGCACTGCATTTCTTTTAGATCATTTCCATTCAAAAGGATATCAACTACATAGATTAGAATGGCAGTGAATGAGGACCCTTGAATCCTTATAAATGAAGAGTAGTCCGCTTTGGACTGTTGATAACCTGCTATTTGAATTACATTAGAAAATGTAGAGAACCAATTTTGAGAGGCTTGTTTAAGGCCATATAATTATTTATTGAGTTGACATACAATATTCTCCCCCTGTCAATGATGTCCAAGTGGTAAGTCCATGTAAACAACCTCATGTAAACTGCCATGTAAGAATGCATTTTGCATATCTAATTGATAAATTAACCAGTTTCGGGCTGCTGCTATAGTGAGGAGACATCTTAGAGTTGTAAGTATAACTATAGGTGAAAAGGTCTCTTTATAGTCAATCCCTTCAATTTGGGTGTACCCTTTTGTAACCAGGCGTGCTTTATATCGTTCAATGGTGCCATCAGACTAATATTTGATTTTATATACCCATTTGCAACTGATGGGTTTGTGACCTTTTGGGAGTGGTGTTATTGTCCATGTTTTGTTGGATCAAGAATAGCTTGAAAATATGAAGTGGGTTCTTTAGAGCCTGTGATATTAGCTAGAAATGTATGATGTGTGGGAGTAAAACGAGAATAAGAAAGAAAATTTTGAAGGGGATACCTGGACGATTTTAACAGTTATTGACTAGAGTTGGAAAGATTGGCTTGAGATCCTACCACATAGTCTTGATGCCAGATAGGGGCCTGTTTGACATGTTTAAAGCCTCGGATGCAAGGAGGTGTTAGTGGTGTAGGTGTGTTTAAGGGTGAATTCTCTTGCATAGATGAACGAATGGAATTTTGAATTTCTGAATTATCTGAGAAGGAAGATGTGACTGGTGGTGTATTTAGGGAGGATTTTTCTAAAATGGGCGGAGGAAAACAATTTTGAGTTTCTGAATTGTCTGATATTAAAGGTGTGATTGGTGGAGTATGATTTGGCATGTCATTTGGTAAAATAATTTATGAACCAGAATGAGACGATGTTGTGGATTGATTAAGGAAAGGAAAAATATGTTCATGGAATGTGAAATCTCGACTAACAAGAAATTTGCCATTTCCCAAATCAAATAATTTATACCCTTTTTGGTTATTTGGATACCCAAGAAAGATACACTGTCGAGTGCGAGAATCAAATTTTTGTTTGGGTGAAACAATGGTTGCATAATATAAGCAGTCGAATAACTTCATATGAGAGAGGAATGGAGGTCGGTTATATAGGAGTTCAAATGGGGATTTATTTTTCAATAGAGGTGAAGGTAAACGATTTATTATGTATGTTTCAGTCAAGACACATTCACCCCAAAATTCTAGTGGCAAATGTGATTCGAATAATAATGCTCGTGTAGTGTTAAGAATGTATCTGTGTTTGCATTCTACTACCCCATTTTGTTGTGGTGTATAGACATAAGTGCGTTGACATTCAATACCATTTTTATGAAAGAATGATTGCATGGAGAGAAATTCTAAGCCATTGTCGACTCGAACAGTTTTAACTACGACATGAAATTGAGTTTTTACAAAAGTCATGAATGACTCTAATAGGTGTTGTGTTTCAGATTTTTGATTCATGAGGAATAACCATGTGCACCTAGTAAAGTCATCTACTATGGTAAGAAAGAAACGTGCCCCTAAATGTGTTGGAACTTTATGTGAACCCCAAATATTATAATGTAAAAGGTCCAAAGGAGAATGAGATTTTATTGTGCTTAATGGAAAAGACAGTCTTATTTGTTTTACTCTAGGATAAACATGGCAATTATTATGATCGGAAATTGAATTTTTATCTAAAGGTATTAATGGTGAGATGAGCTTAAGATACCTTGGAGAAGGGTGTCCAAGGCGCATATGCCATAAATTAGGAATGTGAGATGCTTGGAATGATTTTGTTGAGTATTTTAATGGAGACATGTAATATAGACCATCGCATTGTTCACCCTAGCCAATCATCCTCCCCGTAGCCAAGTCCTGCAAAACACAACCATTTGGGAAAAGACAACACAGCAATTTAACTGGTTAGTCAATTTGCTGACTGAAATGAGGTTTAAATTGAAAGATGGAACACAAAGAACATTGTTTAGGGTGATATCATTATTAAAATTGATTGTACCTGTGGAAGTGATAGGTGCAGTTGAGCCTGTGGGTAAATTAACAATTAAAATTAGGGATGTTGATGTGTTACAAAATAGGTGTGAATCAGATGATATATGATCGGTTGCTCCGCTATCCAAGATCCAAGGTTTTGTGAAAGCAGAATTGATTAAGGCATTAGGAGTTAACACACTTAATGCATTTGCAAATGATTTACCTTTACCGGAATTATCTGCCATGGTAGTGTATGTAATAGATTAAAGTATAAGACTTTTGAAATACCAAGATCACTGCTCTGATACCATGTGAAATTTGTCTATGAACAAAGTGATGAATATAAATTGACATGAATATAAATGGTGAATAGAAAGTTGTATTTCTCACTTATATTTACATGTATTTATAGGTGTACAAATACTTGTTCACCAAGAGAAGAAATAAATACAAATACAAAATGACAATCTAATAAATACATGATCCTACCCATATTTGCAATTACTTGTTGAGCAAATATACTTGTCCATCAAGTATAATATTTATTCCTTAACATATAAAAGGAATTTATGAGTAAAGGTGGAGGCCGGAGAACCGGGCTCGATTTTATTAATAAAAGAAAAGAAATAGAGAAGTAGAAAGATGAAAAACAAAAATAATCAAACAACCATTTAGGCATTAAAAGAGAACTATCAGCTAAGGAGAGTACTTCAGAGGAGGTTTGTGCTCCCGTTTAGGTTGTTCCCTGTGCTCCAGCTTAGCTTGAACATATAACTTTTTTTTTCTTGGGTATCGCGGGATAGTGTCTCCCTCGTCTATCTCACGCAAAAAGCTTTCATTATGAGAGGTGAATGAAAACTCTCGCTTGATAGGTGTTAACTATTTTCAATTTTGCTCTTCGCACTTCGTAGAGTCCGCCAATGAGCCTAGGACACCTGTGAGCACGGGATTTTACAGTCCCTCTCGCGAGATGATGATGGCATATACCCAATTTTATTCCTCATGATAAAAATTCTTTTTTGGAGTTTTTATTAACGATATAAAATTCTCTATGAATTTTATTTTCAGAAAAATTCATTTCGGCGTGTCCGATAATGCATTTGGTGGTAGCTCGAACCGATGATATGCACCCAAAAATTAATTTAGTCCTAAATACCCATAAAAAGTCAAATAAACCCTAATTATTAAAAAATATCCCGCTAAAACACCTTTTTATGCTGATTTAGGCACCTTTTCATCTTTTTAGGCTAGGCCATGCTTACTTTTTAGACCTGGCAGAGGTTGATCATCCATGCCGCTGGCGGCCTGATTTCTATAGGTAGACAGCTTGTGCAGAAATTTGCTTGATATCCGCCAGATAATTGATCAAAGTCAATTTTCCACTAGATTTTAGTCTATATAAGGAAGCATTTCAGCTAAAATAAGGGTTGGCAATTTCACACTTGAATTTTAGGGAGATTTTGATTAGTTTTAGTTGGATAAGGTGTAGAAAAGGTAAGAAAAGAGGAATCACTCCATCTTTTCTTGGTTTTTGTTCATTGAACTCTCAGATATTAACTTAAAAGCAGTAGACTTTAGGATTAAAAATCAATTTAAAAGGTTTTAGAGCCTTGAATACCCTATTCACTATCCAAATCATCATTTGAGCTTCCCGGAGGTGTCGTTGGGATCATTAAGAGGTGGATTCACGACCCCAAGGTAAAAATTCTGAGTCTCATAGCTCTTTGGCTTTTATTTTAGTTATTTGTTGTGATTACTTGCTATTTTGTTCTTAGTTTTAGGTTTTCAGTTGCTTTTCGATCGTTAATTGCTGCAAGAAAGTGAAGCCGCCGGAGACAGTTTAAGCCGCCGGCAGTATCACTCATGTCGCCAGTGACATCAGTGATACCACCTGGGGCTTCATTTGTCCTCGAAGGCTCTATTTTCTTATGGGACCCTTTCTTTATGGTATCTAGAATGTCATACAGCCTGCCTGTGTGAATGAAATCACCAGCGTCATCAGTGATGCCGCCGACGGCTTCATTCATACCGCTGACGGTATGGGATTCTGGTCAACTTGTTTATTTTCGTTTTATTTTTGGCCTAGTTTAATTTCCGAAGCTAGGATGTAAAGTATCACGACGGGAATTCAGAATTCCTCGAAACGGTCAAAACCCCATAACATGTGGTATTTTCACTAATAATTTGGTTAAAATAATAATCATGTCCAAAATGGACTTTTCCTAAAAATTCATTCGGAAAATGATTTTTTCAAAGGGAACTTATATTCCAAAATCAAAGCTCGATCCCAGCTTGGGGCTCTGCCCCCGGACCCATCTAGGGCACTGCCCGGAACCATGTGAGGGGCTACCGCCCCTCGATCCCATCGGGGGCGCTGCCCCTTGGACCCTGGGAGGGGCTGCCGCCCCTCAGACCCCGCTGCTGGGGGCGCCGCTATGTGTGATATATCTTGTACAATGTGCCGTATTTGTGCTAACCTTTTCGTATAGGTAAATTTAGGTTGGATGTATGTCTAGGCCTTCAGGTATTTTATTTGTCGTATAGAAAAATGTATAGGATTTGAAAGCATTGTAATAATTTTAATTTCTGCATTTATTTTTGGATGGCTGTAATAATTTATTTACCGCTTTGAATGCTTGATAATGCACGAACATAACATATAAATCGAAAACATAATAAATAGGGTGGATTAAACCGATTAAGAAAGAATGAAATCTTTTAACTTGGCCAATGTAAAATAGATAACATCATCCAAACTCGAAATCTCTACTTAAGGTATGGTCTACCACCCGGTGGGAAAATTGTACCAAAATTTCCCGGTTGAGCTGAACTGGGTGGCGACTCTATTTAAGTACGGGATTTCGATCTCGTATCTTTTGGACATAAAAATATGCAAAACTATTTTTCTATCAATCACCATCACGCCCAATATTTTTAGGAGACCGGTCTTCCGGCCTGGCCTCGCAACCCGTCGAAATGTCGTTCGCTCGCAACACCTCTCTCAAGTTGTGAATAATCTGACTCAAAAGTCTCTTCCAGCCGATTGAAGTTACCCTCTTTATCAGTGACATTCTCAATTGGATTTTCTCGCTCAGATTCTTCTAAGATGTCGGTGAATTTTCCATCCTTAGGCTCATGTGTGACTTGGTTTTCCACCAGCAATGTAATTCCATCTATAGCCTCAGCCCCAATTTGCATAATTGGCTCCATATTTTCATCCGTATCTTGTAGAACACAAACCGATTAGCATGCTCAAGATCATGCGTAATTCGAAGCTGAACTCTTATCAAAGGAATTTAGTAAGTGATATGTGTTACAACTTACAAAATATTGATAGAATTTGGGAATTCGAAATAGGATTAAAATTGAATGAATAGTAAATTGTTAGGATAATATCCATATTATTTCATATCAATCTCTTTCTTAACCTTTTCAGCTAATTAAAATCTATACAAAACGCTAATGCCCTTCTAATTTAAATCCTACAAATCTTTAACTAGAGAAATAAAATTCGGTTGATTTGTATACACTTATGTTTTCATTCTAATGATAATTTTTAAGTTATTTTATTTAGGAACAAATTGTACAAATATTCCATTGGAAAGATGTAATACTACGCCATAGATGGCTTGCTGCAACCCCAAGAAAAGATTTGCTTAAAAGGGTAAAAAGTTGCCTCAGTAGAAAGGGCAACCCTTTTGCCAAAAAAGCATAGGTTTCTTCAACCTTGCCTAAAGTCGTTTAGGCACCATTTTTCGTATCTCTAGCAACCCGGGATAAGGGTAACCTAATTGTACTATAGCAACCGTTTTACACTCATAGGCAACCCATTTTAGGGGTTGCTACAAATGTCAGACTGTTACGGTTAACGACGTTCGGTTCTTCATAGGCAACCCTTTTGACTTAAAAGCAACTCTTTTTATATAACGCTTTGGCTTGTATATGCAATCTTTTTGAAAATATTTGACTGTTTTTTTACGGTTTCATTTTCAATTGCTACACATTTGATAACTAATGCAACCAATTTTCATTTATGGTTTATTTCACAAGCGCAACCCATTTTGCAACCCATTTTCAGAACATTGCATGTTATTGTTGTAGTTTATAGCAACCTTTAGATAGTGCATAGGCAACACTTATTATTATGTATTTTCCCAATAAAATGAAATAAATATGGACCTAATAATATAATATACTGACAACCAATATTAAAATAGTACCTTGATACATAATAAATACCCATAAGTTCAAAACATAAGTACTTCAAACCCATAAGTTCAAAACAGAAGTACTTCAAACCCATAATAGATAACCATAAGTTCAAAATATAAAGCAGTTTAAAACATAAGAGCTTCAAACCCATAAGTTCATAAGATTGAGTTGAAGCTGTTACAATGAGTCTCTAGAAGATGAATCTTCACTTTCATCACTTGAATATTCACAATCATCCAGATTCATAGTAGGGCCAGGGTTTTTTTTAGCAATTTTCCTCATATATAAATCCATCTTCTCCTTGGCTTTTAAGTTTACTTTTTCGTCCACTTTCAAGTTCACACTTTCCTCCACTTCTACTATAAAATCTTCTTTGATTCTTGCTGTCAAATGTTCAACATTAATTGATGACTGTGAGTTTTCTCGGCCACTTGACTTTATCTTTGACCTTTTAAGCAAAGCACGCCTACCGACAAGAAATGAGCTCCTCGGTGTATCACCGGCAATAAGTTGGTCAACACTTTCACTATTCGCTCTAGATGAGCACATCTCTTGGATAACAGTCTACAAAAACAAAATAATCACAATTAAAAGAGTAGAATAAAAATATATAACTTACTGAATTAAGTTCAACTAAGATTTCATTTGAATTAGTGTATGCTGTAAAGCTTAAACCAAATTCATTGATGATTCAATTAAAGTTTTAAATTTGATGTCGCTAATAAAATAGGCAAAAATTCAAACATATACAGGCAGGGCGCACCTAGGTGCTGGAGGGGTGCACCCGATTGCCCGAGGTCTTTCAAGGTGCCCGTAACAACTATGGGCTCAACATATAGTGAACTAACTAATAATGGCACACAAAGTAGAGGAGAAATAGAGGACAACAGTAAACTAAGTAAACTAGGTGACTTACTATTTTAGACTTTATCGCTTCAGTTTGTGACTTGTATTCACGTCCATCTTTGCTTTTACGAGTTTGAATAAACAATTCAGCATTTGAAGGCTCAGTCCCTTCTTCATTTTCAAGTTGCTATCACACAAGGAAAACCGTGATGTTAAATAATGAATAGCATGACTGCTGCAACTTAACCATTTTAATTAAAATGAAATTCGATGACATAGAACTGACAATATAAGTGGAAACTATCTTGTATGCAATGACAAAACATTCAAAAGAATATTCATAAACATAAATTCAACAAAACGTAAATTGTTGGTCTAGATTAAGGGTTTTAACATATAAAACAAGTGCAGCGGAAATTCAAAAATTTAATCTAATGTCCAAGATCTCCTAAGCATGGCACGATTGACAACATAAACTAGTCTATTATTATTTAGGTCATAAACACTTATTAAAAGGGCCTAATAATAATTTAACCATATACCAGTTGAAGCGTGAATCCCAATGTCGACAGAATGACCCCATCAACTATATGCATAGACTCAAAAGTAGAAGCCCTCTATAAATAGTCCACACGAGCACTAACGACCAAAACTTTCTAGAATGGGAGTACCGATAAATAAGTGGAGGATAACTAGATCTTCCCTACTAATTTATTCTAGATGAAATTCCCTTAGTTTTCTATTATAAGTAAATACGTCTTTCAAAGGATTACTTTTAGGAACTAGAACAACTAAGAGTATAAGAAAGAGAGAGAGGGATTCGAAATCTGATATGAAAATAATGAGAGAGGAGCTCTCTATTTATAGGCATAAGGGGTGGATTAAAAAGACGATTTAATCCAAGGCTTGTCCAACAAGAAATTAATTAAACATAACCTTTTAGTCATTTACTATATAAAAAAGAGTTAGAATCAAATTCATCTTCCTTAATTATTATTCTATTCAATTAAGTAATCCAATTAATTAATTAATAGAATAACAATTCCTATTTAATAGGAAACAAAGTTAGACTTCAATTACAACTCTTATTAAATAATTATTCAACTAATTAATAACCAATCAATTAATTTAATAACTGATTAATTAATTGAAGAATAATTAAAACTTAATTAATAAATACTATTCAATTAATAGAAACAGAAACAAATCAGACTTCCAAATCAATTGAAACACTGTTGGCCGAAGCCAGTAGTGTGCGGGCCTATTGCCCGCATGGGCCTGCTCGCCTACACTTGTGGGCTATGCGCACCGCATATGCGCGCCGACCTTTCCCTGCGCTTGGTCTAACCAATTAAAATGGTCTAACCATTTATTTCTCATCTAGATTAGACCTAGTCTAACTGTTCTTTACATGGCTCGGTCGTAACTTATAGTGTGTGACCTTATAGGATCCCGTAATATCAAGCTATCAAAGTTTAACCTAGCTCAAATCCCGAAATTTGACTGGCTTGGAGCTCCAGACTATTATGGACTCCGATGACTTTGATCGGTCATAGTGGCTCTCTACCAAAGGGCATATGACCCCTCAATATTTGGAATGTCACGTGCATGTGACTTAACCCCGGTTCTATAATAGTATCAATACAATTCGGTCCTTCTATCAACTATTAAGTACAATCTAGTTTCTTGGACTCGGTTTAAGTGTCAGTCCACTAGTAGCCTTAGAGGCTACCCTAGTAATTTAGTCTTGCTACCAAAGTACACTACTCAACCATATTAATGTGTTGACTAGGATCTCATCCTATCAACCCATACTCTGCAAAGGTTTACGAGTGTGTCACTTCTAACAAGTGGCCAAGGTACAACTCCCTTGTATTGCTATAACGGAGTGATATAATCCATCTTGACTACTCAGCTTACCAACGAACAAACATCAACTATACCCGGAATCATTCATACCACCTATTCTATAGAATGCTTAGGTATGATCCAAAGTATAGCAATACCTGAACAAGGTAACTAGTATCTCAGGTCTGAGGATATTTGTATTGCTATTGCAATAAGACGATAAAACACCAGCACATAATATAGATTACCAAATGTCGTCTCATAGTGGTCTTCAATGTATTTCTATGAATACATTCATATGTTAACTCAAGGTACCACCCTCTAGGACTATAGATATGCTACTTTGAATTAAATTAAAGAGGTATGACGACACATGCTAGTCTTTTCGTATTTATCAATGTCCAATCATGATGATACTATGACTAGGGATATTTCGACAAATCATAATTACACACGAACAAGTTCTCACCTACATAGTCCTATTATGCCCTTGCAATACATGTGTGAGGTATCGATGATGTATGGGTCTCCCTTGGTGCCTTTGTAAGAGACCCCGGGCCCACTGGGGGTTTGGTTGGATTTAGAAGTGACAAAACATTCTTTAGTTAAAGTTTGCCTAATAAGCCAATTTTAATGAATAAAAGAATCGAGACCCAAATCTCGATACAATTGATAGAGTCGCCACCCAAGTTGTCTACTTGGGAAAGAGTTTTGGTACGATTCCCTCTAGGCGGGAGACTCATACCTATTGGATCAGAGATTCGGATATCAGATGAGTCACTTATTTCTCATTTAGTTGATTCAAAATTGCATTCATCGTATAAAACCATTTTTATCTTCATCATTTATGGAATTATCACAGAAATCCTATTTCAACACTCTTTCACACTCGTTATATGTGTTTGCATAGTACAATAAAGCGCAAGCAATAAATGGGGGGAATAAAAATTACAACCAGGGGAAAATGGGGGGAATTGCAAAGAGAACCTATACATTTATTCTAAGTTATAAAATGAAATGAAAATAAAATCCCCTGCATCCACAGATGTCAGCACAGTCTATAGCACATAACAAATTAGCATTTTATGGAGAAAAATGTGATTATGTTGTAAAGCCATATTTTAACTTTTATGAGTTGATTTACTAGATTATTAGTGAAAATGATTGCATGGAAAATGGATGATTTTTATTTAACCAAAAAAAAGAAGTCTGGGTTCTGTCTGGAGGCCGATACCCGTACGGGTGGGTGAGACCCGTATGGCTACCGGGGAGGACCCTTACGGGTATGGGGGACCCATATGGGTCCTGTCGGATCCGACAGAACCAATGTTTAATTTATATCAAAAGGATAATTATAGACGAGATAAAATAGAAGCAGGTATTCACTTTATACAAGTCTGGGGCACCAGTATAATCACCGAAATGATATATTAGTACCAAAAAAGCCCATATTAATCAGGATCAGACCCAAAATGAGAATTGAAATAATAGTCGATATAGAATAAACAGAAAATAATAATATAATTGAGATATGAGTCTCTGTGAAACTCAGGAGCGTTACCTTTACGATGTGAATCCACTTTGAGGCGATCCCTTTTACTGTAGCAAGAGTCCGGCCAAAGTATGTACTTAGTTAGGACTATTTAGGAGAGTATTTGAGTGGACAAAATCTCCCCTAAAACCTAATAAATGAAGCTAGAAATGAATAAAATGTGGACCAAACCTCAATGAATAGGTTTTCTTCCTATTTTATACCTCCTATACCTCAACTATAGCTATGGAGATTGCTAGAACTATAAGTTTTCTATAGTAATTTTGCTTATAAATTGTCTCTTCTTAAAATGAGAAGAGAAGGCCCCTTTTATAGGGTGAAATTAGGTTAAAATTTGGTGATCCCAAATTCAATACCTGCCTTTTCCTAAAATGGTAAGAGACTACTTCCGAATTGGCCAGAACGGGAGACAAGTGTACCCGTTTAGGTGGGGCCCCACCTGTACCTATACTAGGGGACCTGTACGGGTTCCCTAGGTGTACGAAAGGTAGTCATCCGTATGGGTCTGCTAATGGATCTATACCATTAGGCAGCACTTGTATGGGTACCTAAGGTTACTTTAGGTCTCCGAAGTTATGGCCAAACTCAATTCTACAGCAGCAGGAACACCTCTGATGGATAACACCTGTAAAAGAATGCATTATCTAGCTCTCATCATCACTTTAGGAGATGGATCGCTAAAATCCAGTGCTCATAGACTGCCCCTCATGGGATTATTGTAGATATGGATCTGTATGATCTTATGATATGAGTGAGGGTTTGGGAATTATACTTGAGTTGATGATGGTGATCTGAATAAGTTCATTTCCTTGGGATGAACTCTTTCCCTGGGTGCTGCCTTTTTTCGAAGGCATGTGGCTTTTCCTCATATCCCTTTCCTTGGGCGGATCAACTTTCCTGACTGATGTATCCCTTTCCTAAGGCGGATCAACTTTTCTGACTGATGAATCCCTTTCCTAAGGCGGATGACTTCTCCTCGTATCCCTTTCCTAAGGCAGATCGACCCTCCTGATATCCCTTTCCTAAGGTGGACCAACTCTCATGGTATCCCTTTCCTAAGGCAGATCGACTTTCCTAACTGATGTATCCCTTTCCTAAGGCGAATGACTTCTCCTCGTATCCCTTTTTTAAGGCGGATCGACTTTCCTGACTGATGTATCCCCTTCCTAAAGCAAATGACTTCTCCTTGTATCCCTTTCCTAAGGCAGATCGACTCTCCTGGTATCCCTTTCTTAAGGCAGATGACTTCTCCTCATATCCCTTTCCTAAGGCAGATCGACTTTCCTGACTGATGTATCCCTTTCCTAAGGAGGATGGCTTCTCATATCCTTTTCCTAAGGCAGATCGACTCTCCTCGTATCCCTTTCCTAAGGCAAATCGACTCTCCTAGTATCCCTTTCCTAAGGCGGATCGACTTTCCTGACTGATGTATCCCTTTCCTAAGGTGGATGACTTATCCTGACTGATGTATCCCTTTCCTAAGGTGGATCGACTCTCCTAACTAATGTTTTTATGTAACTTGTGAAAAGAGACAATAATCAAACACCGAGTTAATCATTGTCTGAGCCGATGCATCTTTATTCTTGATTGACTTTGTGATGAACAAAAATTTTTGCCCCTTTAATTAAGAATAAGGATGCGTAGATAGGGGTTGTCCCCTGAATAAACTATAAACTAAGTGCGAGAAATGTCGTGTTTGTCCTAATTACTTTGGAATGAAGTGCCCCTTGGAAGGGTGCCTCCTAAAAAATGCCCCTAAGTGGGCTGAACTATAGGGGGAATGCCCTTAGATTGACTAATTCCATTATTAGGGAGTGGGGGGATGCCCCTGGATCTGATTTCGCTGCTAGGAAATGGAGGGGATGCCCTTGGATTTGATCTCGTTACTAGAAAGTGGGGGGATGCCCCGGGATTTGATCTCATTATTGGGACATGGGGGAATGCCCCTGGATTTGATCCCATTAATGGGAAGTAAGGGGATGCCCCTGGATTTGATCCCGTTATTGGGAAGTGGGGGGATGCCTCTGGATTTGATCCCGTTATTGGGAAGTGGGGGGATGCCCCTGGATTTTATCCTATTACTGGGAATAGGAGGGACGCCCCTAGATTTGATCCTATTACTAGGAAGTGGGGGGATGCCCATAGATTTGATCCTGTTACTAAGAAGTCGGGGGATGCCTCTGGATTTGATCCCATTATTAGGAAGTGGGGGGATTCCCTTGGATTTGATCTTGTTACTGGGAATTAAGGGGATGCCCCTGGATTTGATCCCATTACTGGGAAGTGAGGGGATGCCTTTGGATTTGATCCCGTTATTGGAAAGTGGGGGGATGCTCCTGGATTTGATCCTATTATTAGGAAGTAGGGGGATGCCCCTGGATTTGATCTTGTTATTAGGAAGTGGGGGGATGCCCGTGGATTTGATCCAATGGGATGCCCTCATTAGCCCCCTTCTACTAGCTGGCACTGCTGGGGAGTGTCCCTAGGGTGCTTGATGATGGGGTGATACCCCTAAATTATATCAATTTTTAGGGGTGCTTTTAGGGTGGGTGCCCCTAGGGTGTTAGATGATGGAGGGATGCCCCTCGATTGTATCCACTATTGGGGAATGAAGGGATGCCCCCCAATGGACTTCTTTGCTGGGGAGGTGTCTTCCTAGATTATTTTTTCTGCTGAGGTTTTCTCCTAGGTTAACACTTCCTTGGTTAGGTCTAGAATCTCTTATCTTGTGGGGATCATCTTCCCTTGATGTTTGACAGCTTTGGGATCCCCCCCTCAAATGAACCTGTTGGGTGACGGGGCCCGAGTGATGTCGGCGGGGGGCTCCTATACTGAGCTCATCAACTCTTTACTTCTTCCTCCCTATGAGAGGATCCATTTTGAGGACATCCCCCTCAATTTCCACTAGAGCGATAGTTGAGGCAGAGAGGATTGCTAGGGGTTTCTTCTCCATCCGGGACCTGCTGCTAGCTTAGGATGTGTTAGCCTCTGCAAGTTTCTTTTACCTGTAAAATATTACAAACTATGCATACCATGACATTTATATACATGTTTACAATTTCCATTGTAGAATTTGTTGGCCATGGAGCATGGTAGGTCCACTCAAGACCTGGAGGCTGCCGATGAGAGGGCTAGATTCTTGGAGGAGCAGCTACGGGCTAGGGCTGAGTCTGCTCGAGCAAGGGATGAGATTGAGATATTGTGGGATCTGTTGGCACTAATTACTGAGGATAGACAAACATCAGAGCCACCTGATCATGCGTCAGAGGAGGACCTTTATGCATACTGAGTGGCACCGGCCGTGGAGCCGAGTAGGAGGTGGATCAGTATGCTGGGGTAGCTGATGTTGAGGCTGGGGGTGCCATGGGGACTGATGACCATGTGATGATCAACATGGATGACCTGCTGGCGGACTCACAGGACCATACTCTGGGGAGGTGCTCGGGACAGGATCCCCCAGTAGCTTAGACCATGATATACTTTCATTTTATGGATGTTTGATACTTTTGGCTCCTGTGTGGCATACTTGGTGTGAACTTGGATTGATGCATGTTGAACCTTTCTTTCTCTGGATGATGTTCTAATTTTTGCATAGGCCATTTGGTGTGAGATGACCTATCAAACTTTATTTGTCCTAATTTTTGCTTGAACTGTCCTTGACGGCTTAGCTCAGCGGACTTTTCTTTTCTTTGTTATAACTCTTGCCTGGATCGCCCTTTCGGGTTTTCAATCTAGCAAGCTTTTTCTTACTTGTTTGAGCCTTTGATTGATCCTTTGCCTCAAGGACATTGTTGTCTTGTCCTTCTTTGATAAAGGCTTAATTTGCTGGTGAATTTAACTGTAACCAAACTTTCAAAGCTTTAGATTATTGAGAGACTGGCCTGATTGAGACCGATGAGTATTACCAAGATTTTGGATGAGATTCATATGCCTATTGTAGACTCGTACAGACTTGTATGGGTGCCTATACTTCTTCGTATTGGAGACTTGATTGGATGAGATTCACTCTTTGTATGTTAGGGGAATGTGCCTTTGAGGTGTCCAAATTGTAATATGGTGGAAGCTGTATGATGCTAGTGGAAACACTTGGCACTTTGAATGATGTGTGCTATCGAGTAGCCACACAATGGGAAAGCTAATCTTAAGGGATCCCAACTATGAAATATTGCTATTACAAATGATGCTTGAAGAACAAAAGTAAGTGCAAAATACTGGCATTTTTTAATTGAGTTCTAACTTTTGCATAGACCGTTTGATGTGATGCGATCTATTAAACTATTTTGCCTGAATAGTCATTGACGGCTCAACTAGCGGACTTTCTCTGTCTTTTCTTTTGCCTTTACTTTTTCCTGATCTGTCCTTGGCAGCTCAGTTCAACAGACTTTTTCTGACTTTTGCATAGGCCTTATTTTTTTTTCTTCTTTTGTGACCTATCAGTATTTTTGTCTTTTACTGAATAATACGCACAGTACATATAATTACAAAGAGCACAAAATGTATAGAAGAAACTGATGTTCACATACTTGCGATGATTTCATCTAAAGACTTGCATGCATTTATAAGACTAGGATTCTTAGCAAATCATAACATGTTCATCAATGAAATTAAATTTGAGTGCATAGGCAATGGCCATAGTTTCCAATGGTTAACCCTTACCTTCTTTCTGGTCTTTGTACAGATTTTCTAGAAAGCAACTGACGTTTTTCTCTCGATGCCCTAACTTTTGCCTAAGCTACCCTTTTCAGGTTTTCAACTTAGCGGGCTTTATTTTTGTTGGAGTACCCTAACTTTTTCCTGACCGATTTGTGGAATACCGATCAATGGGTTGCACCCTAATTTTTGCTCGAGCAGTAGAGGACCACTCGCCTGGTGATTTATTCTTTATTTTTTTTATTGTGCGGCTTTTTTGTGATTTAGTTCTTTTAACCTAGATATGATAGTGCTTAAGCCTTTCTTGATTCACAGGATTCACGAATTCATTACTATCTGTGAGCTTGATTCCTCCCCTACCCAGGATTTTCTCAACCATGAACGGCCCTTCCTAATTAGGCCTAAACTTACCGCTAGCATTGATGTTGACTTGGTATAGTTGTTTGAGAACCATATTACCCACCTTGAGGGGTTGCTTTGGGTATCTGACTCTATTTTTGGTAAGCTTGGGCCATTTAGTGTTGGAACGAATAGGTCCCTCTCTTTTGTGAAAGAAAGAGGTCATGTTATAATGAGGAGGGTTCGGGATCATTATGTAGGGTGAGGGATCTTCTTTCTTTTAAAAAAATGGAGAAAGCATTTTAGGAGGGATATTTTGATGGAAATATAGGTCCAAGGGAGGTACCTACATTGGTAAGAAATTCCCATTTATTGGATGTGATGGTTACCCTATTGGAGGTTTTGGAAGAGCATTGAATTTACGCTTGCCTTGATTTTGGATTTGTGTTGTAAGATCTTTTCCTTCAATAGTGTTTTTGATGTGAAGTATGTCTTCCTCCTTTCTTTTTCTTTTGGACTCTTGGCTTTCTTTCATAGTGATGTGTATCTTCCTCCACCTTATGAAAAGATGAGCTAAGACCCAAGGCTATTATGTTTTCTAAGCACTTTTCATCTCTTCTTTTTTGTGATAAGTTTTAACAATTGGAACCTTATGCCATTGCGATGTACTCAAATTCAATTTCTTTAATAAACATGATGAAATTTTTAAGAACATTGATTTTATTAGTGTATGATATCTTTAAGAGTGAAATGCTCAAATATAATGTGAATGCATCAATTTATCCGTTACATGCTTTATAAGTGGCGTTGTTTGCATCAAAATACCACCTCGTTAAAAGGTTACCTCATCCTTAAAATCATCCTCCTGATGTGGAGGGTCTTCATCTTTAATCTTGGTATGATCCATCGGTGAATCGGTAGTCTCCAAATACTGAGCTTCTACTCGTATTGGCACTAGTCTTCTTTCTGTTTCACAATGTACTCTAATTCCTCAAATATCTCCACTTTTTAGCCTTTTCGAGGATCTAATCTTCCCCTCTTGTGGTTAGACTGAAGATGAAAGTTGTTGACCATTTGCAGTCATGCCAAAGGGTAGACCTGTTGGAAGATAGAAGGTCGCCCCCTTAGGCGTGGCTACGCAGTTGAGACCTTGGCTAGATCCCCCAAACTGAAACATTAACACCACAAATCCTTTGCTAGGCTGAATAGACCGGCTGACGGCTAGCGGAACTATCGTATCCTCTGAATCATGTGGACCAATTGAACCCTATTATCCAAACTAGCTAGATAATGGATCGCTGAGAGACAGAGGTGGTGATTCATCCCTTACCTGAACTGAGTTTGCTTGAGTAGAAACTCGAATGTGGACCCAATGAACTTGAGACGGTTGACAAACTTTGATTCTTTCTCAAGAGAGAACCAAAGGATCAATACATGCATGGGTTCAATTTATGCATGCACAAATTACAATGATGCATGGCTAGGTTAATTACAAGGATACACAACACATGCGAATCAGTCAATTCCATCCTTATTTCTCCCACCGAGTTTGAGGGTATTCTTCCTTAGTCTAATCTTACATAGAAATCAGGGTACCTAGAAGGTAAAATACTATGGCTTTTAATAAGAATGGTGTAAGGACATATCGAAAGTTGATGTAGAAGGTTCCCATCGCATCAAGCCTCTTTTGGAGGGAGATGGCAATGAGTGCTCCACCCACTAAGGTGTACCCAATATCCCTGGCGGTCATAGGGATCACTGTTGCAAGTGTCACAAAAATAATAGGGCATCCTATCCTAGCACTAGAAGAAGAGCGCATCTAACTAAAGAGAGAAGGAGATGAGAAGATAGAGTGTGATAATTATCCCAAACGATGAAAACAAAAGCGGGTTGAATCAAGTAAATGATTTTTAGTGCTCATCTTAATCTTCTAAGGTTTTAAAATAAACCAGCATTTTGCAAATTAAAAGATTAATTCAGTAGAGAAGTCGCTACTGTGAGGTATCGATGACGTGTGGGTCTTTCTTAGGGCCTTTATAAGAGAGGCGGGGCCCACTAGGGGTTTGTTTGGATTTATGCATGACAAAACATTCTTTAGTTAAAGTTTGCACAATAAGCCAATTTTAATGAATAAAAGAATCGAGACTCAAATCTCGATATAATTAATAGAGTTGCCACCCAAGTTGTCTACTTGGGAAAGAGTTTTGGTACGGTTCCCTCTGGGCGGGAGACTCATACCTATTGGATCAAAGATTCAGGTATCTGACGAGTCACTTATTTATCATTTAGTTGATTCAAAATTATATTCACTGCGTGTTGGGGAATTATCATAGAAATCTTATTTCTACACTCTTTCACACTCGTTACATGCGTTTACATAGTACAATAAAGCGTAAGAAATAAATGGGGGAAATAAAAATTACAACCAGGGGAAAATGGGGGAAATTGCAAAGAGAACCTATACATTTGTTCTAAGTTATAAAATAAAATGAAAATAGATTCCCCTACATCCACAGATGTCAGCACAGTCTATAGCACATAACAAATCAACATTTTATTGAGAAAAATGTTATTAAGTTGTAAAGCCATATTTTAACTTTTGTGGGTTGATTTACCGAATTATTAGTGAAAATGATCGCATGGCAAATGGTGAGTCGGACGATTTTTATTTAACAAAAAAAAGAAGTCTGGGTTCTATTTGGAGGCTGGTACCTGTACGGGTATGGGAGACCCATACGGGTCCTGTCAGATCCGACAAAACTAGTGTTTAATTTATATCAATAGGTTAATTATAGAGGAGATAAATAGAATCGAGCATTCCCTTTAAACGAGGCTGGCACACTAGTATAATCACCAAAATGATAGCTTATATTAATCAGGATCGGACCCAAAATAAGAATTGAAATAACATCTGATATAGAATAAACTGACAATAACAATATAATTGACATGTGAATCTCTGTGAAACTCATGAGCGTTACCTTTACGATGTGACTCCACTTTGAGGCAATACCTTCACTATAGCGAGAGTCCGGCCAAAGTATGTGGTTAGTTAGGACTATTTAGGATAGTATTTGAGTGGACAAAATCTCCCCTAAAACCTAATAAACGAAGCTAGAAATGAATAAAATGTGGACCAAACCTTAATGAATGGGTTTTCTCCCTATTTTATACCTCCTATACCTCAACTATACCTATGGAGATTGCTAGAACTATAATTTTCCAGTGGTAATTTTGCTTATGGATTGTCTCTTCTTAAAATGAGAGGAGAAGGCCCTTTTTATAGGGTGAAATTAGGTCAGAATTCGGTGATCCCGAAGTCAATACCTGCCTTTTCCTGAAATGGTAAGAGACTACTTCTGAATTGGCCTGAATGGGAAACAAGTGTACCCATATAGGTGGGGCCCCACCCATAGCGGTACCAGGGGACCCGTATAGGTCCCCCCTAGGCGTACGGAAGGTAGTCACCCATACGGGTTTGCTAGTGAATACACTAGGCAGCACCCTTATGGCTACCTAAGGTCAGTGTAGGTCTCCAAAGTTATGGCCAAACTCAGTTCTATAGCAGTGGGAACACCTCTGATGGATAACACCTGTAAAAGAATGCATTATCTAGCTCTCATCATCATTTCATGAGATGGATCGCTAAAATCCAGTGCTCACCACGTGCTATGGTTTTATCAAGGACTTTTGTAAACACATTAATGAATATATTCTAAACCAGTCATAATATATTTTTGCAGTCATCGATGTAACAAAAGAAATGCCTTTATATTTGTTCGTACAAATTTAACTAACAAAGATATATCGCCCTAATTGCTCTAGGGCATACACCATATCTAACAATCTCCCACTTGCACTAGTGCCAATTAGCCATATGCATTTATACCATAACTATCAATATGCTGGTCATGGTCTATATGTGTTAACGGCTTTATATGACCCTTGGCCAAATTCTGATATATGGGAATGTATTCCATTATTACATCCTTATCCTTTATCATATCTTATATGATATTTTCTTTGTACATGTCCGTTTCTCTGACGAAACCATGGTTCTTATGCCTGAGCAACAACCCCAGTGTTATCACAATATAATACTATTAGATCTTCACTGTTAGACACCACATCGAGATCACCAATAAATCTCATTATCCAGATAGTTTGTTTTGCTGCTTCCAAAGCAGCAATGTACTTAGATTCAATGGTTGAATCAGTAGTCATATCCTATTTAGAACAGGAACTTTTCCAAACAACTGCCACTTAATTTAACATAAATAAGTAACCTGACTATCATTTGTAATCATCTTTGTCAGATTGAAAATCTGCATCAATGTATCTCTTTGCTGAGTCCTCCATTTACCAAGAACATTTCCATAGTCAATCTGAAGTACTTAAGGATTTTCTTAACGACCATCCAGATCTGCTCGTGATGCTCAATGCATGTAAGACATCTAGCCATGTATATATAATAACATACATGATAGATCCTGTTGCGAATGCATAGCGTAGTCTACTCATGCGCAATCTCTCCTTTTGTGTCCCTAGACACTCAGATTTAGAAAGGTTAATTCTATGAGACATTGGAAGATAATTCTTTCTCGATTGCTCAAGGTTGAACTTAGTCAATACCTTGTCTATGTACGTATCTTATGAAAGACCTAGCAGCCTCTTGGATCTATCTTTATAGATATTTATACCTAGTATAAATGCTGCTTCTCCAAGGTCCTTCATGGAAAACTTTCTTGAATATCATGATTTAACTATTTGAAGAAAAGAAATTTCATTTCCTATTAGTAGTATGTCATCTACATACAATATAAGGAAAATGACTGCACTCCACTAACCTTCTTATACACACAAGGCTCATAAGCATTTGATATAAAATCTAACTCCTTGATCGTATCATCGAACCTTATATTCTAACTCATGGATGCCTGCTTAAGTCAAAAAATGGATCTTTGCAGCTTGCATACCTTTGGGCCATTCAGAGATGTAAAACCTTTAGGTTGTATAATATATACATCTCGATCTAAGTTTCCATTAAGGGAAGTAGTTTTCACATCCATATGCTAGATCTCATGGTCCTAATGAGGTGCAATGGCCAAGAGTATCCAAATGGACTTAAGCATGGCTATTGGTGAAAAGGTTTTATCATAGTCTATACCTTCCCATTGACTATTACCTTTTGCAATTAACCTTGCCTTATAGGTAATTACATTACCATCCATGTCAGTTTTTTTCTTGAAAACCCACTGGCAGCCCATGGGTCTAACCTCATCAGGTGTATCAACCAAATTCCAAACTTGGTTTTCATACATGGAATCCATTTATGATTTCATGGCTTTTAACCATTTATCAGAGTTTAAGCTCTCTATTTCTTCCTTCTAGGTCTTAGGTTCATCATCCTCCATTAGAAAGATTCTTTTATAATCCATGATGAAAAGTCCGTATCTTTCTGGAGCATTCGAAACCCTATCAGATCTATGCAATGGCTGTTGTATAACAAGTTATTCCTTGATGATACTTTCTTGTGTATCAAGCATAGGAACCATTAGTTGATCGTCTTGTTCTCCTACTTGAACTCTAAGTTCAATGCTGCTCCCACTATCTTTTGCAAGAACGTGTTCCTTCTCAAGAAACTGAGCGATCCTAGAAATAAGTACCTTTTATTCCTCAAGATCATAGAAAGGTGTATCCCATTGTCTCTTCAGGATAACCAATGAATAAGCACCTGTCAGATCTAGCTCCAAGCTTATCTAACAATGTCCTTTTAACATAAGCAGGACAACCCCAAACTCTCATGTGAGAAAGAGAGGGTTTATTACCATACCACCTTTTGTATGGTGTAGTATCAAGTGATTTTGAGGGCACATGGTTCAGGATATAAACTGTGCTCTCAAGTGCATATCTCCAAAAGGATTTATTAAGACTTTCTTGGCTCATCATGGACCGAACTACATCTAATAAAGTTCGATTCCTCCTCTCAAACACACCATTGTGCTGAGGAGTATATGGAGGGGTCCACTAGGATAAATTTCCACTATCCCTTAGATAATGTTAAAACTCTTGGCATAAATATTTTCCACCTTGGTCTAATCGTAGTGCCTTAATATCCTTTCCAAGTTGTTTCTCAACTTCATTCTTGTAGTCTTTGAACTTTTTAAAACTATCTGATTTGTGCCTCATAAGGTACAAATACCCATATCATGAGTAATCATCTATAAAAGTGATAAAGTAAAACAAATCGTCCATGTGTTCAGACATTCATTGGATCACATACATCCGAGTGTATTATTTCCAATGTACTCGTGGCACATTCCCCTTTTTCCTTAAAAGGGCTTCTTTGTTATTCTGCCTTTTAAACAAGGTTCACAAGCCCTATAAGACTCCTAGTCTATTTGGCCCAATTATCACCTTTGTGTAACTTATTTAAGTGTGTTTCGTTTATATGGCCTAAATGATAATGCCATAAGTAAGATGACTTATCTTTATCTAATTTCTCTTAGCATGGTTAATATTGAGAATACGCTTTTGTAATCACAAAATATCTTCTATTACACTTCTATCCAAAATATTTTTCATAATCTGTTATAATAACTTTATTAAATTGGAATCAACTCCCTCTGCTGTGAAGCAGGAGATAATATTCATAAAAGTATAACAATAATTTTGTCCTTATTACAAAATTGCCAAATGGAGATTTTAATTTCCTACATCAATAGCAGCTACCAAGCTCTAACGATATCTCGTAGGTACAACTCTCCTTTTGCTAATCCTCTACTTCTCTTCAATACCTATACTTTTGTATAGATATGTGATTCACCCACTTGATGCCACATATCTATGTTGAATCCCCAAAAGATGTATAACATTCTCAATTATAACACCTTGAAGTGGAAGTTTCCAAAATCTTCTCTTCTCATGCTATGAGACAAAAGCCTGTAAATCTCATCTTTAAATGAAGATTGTGTTTCCAATATCCCATATTAAAACAATTACTTTGTTTCTAAAACAAAGCTCTCAAGATCCTTTCATCTTCTCAGAACTTTGCTCTTTCCTGCTTCTATACTGGACAACCCGTGTCCCTTTACATCCTTAGAATACCCTTGAATCATTTTTCCTTTATCGGAAAAAATCCTTTCTAAGATGTAAAGACATAGACTACTAAGTCCAGGATTTCATGATACTTCCAATGCATAAGGTAACATAGATCCTAAAATCTAACTTGATGTTTATCCTTGTTTCCTTCAAGCTACTTGCATAAGGTAACATAGATCTTAACAACCTCTATGGTGTTGTATCCTTGTTTCCTTCATGTAATTTCCACATTTCTACTCAAGGTAGAAATACGTGCATCATGTTGTTTAGTATTGGGCTCATATCGTATATGGGCCAAGCCCTAAGCTTTGATGATTATCCCCATATTTGTAAACAAAACCTTTGAAGCTAGAGCCAGTCAAATACAATTATCAAAACATGCGAAATTTATTTAAGAAGTAAAGATTCAACCTAGATATAATAAATAGAATAAATGCTTAGACTTAGTTTTGTACATGCATTTAATTTTTAAGGTCTTTAAACTAATTACATTTTCCTACTATTTTATTAAGGTTTATTCAAAAACATGATTGCCCCTTCTATTACCTTTCGGGAAACATGGTCTAACCATTCTCCTTAGTAGGTAGCATCTATAACTCATTTAAGCTAACCCCCGCTATCACGAATCAAGCTAACTTAAACATCTATAGGAGGATCTAGTCCATTTGCATCTAATGCAATTCTTAATCCATTTAAACTCCAACCAATGGACTTACATAACCAATTATATGACTCCCCAAATGATGTCTCCAGCCTGACATTAGCTCCGATATTACGGACAACTAACCTAGTCCGGTTAAGACTTAACCCTAATTTAAATCTTGTGAACTGACGATGTTAAAGAAGAAGGCACACTGTGCGTGAGCAATTAATTCAATGAAAAGGCCTAGAATCACACTTCAATTTTTTAGAAGGTTAATTTTGTCTTAATATTTTAATGGGGATTTATTGGTGCAATAGGTCTTGCCTAATCTAGGACTTATAAATGGAGATGATTATGAAACTATAACTAATTCTGGGCTATAAGGAATTAGTAGGTCCAACCTAGGGGTCATGCTAAACTGGTAATTCATAATCATTCCATCATGCCAAGACTCTACATAGCATGCAAAACGAATAAGGGTGTTCATTGTTTTAAGTTCTTGCACCTATGTCTATAAGTTTTAATTTAACAATTTAAACTTTCATTGTAAAACCATATAATGAATCCAATTCATTATACTAGAAATCAACTAATTCAAAATAGTCCCTTTGGTACTTAGAATCTAGAAACGATGCAAATTCCCAGGTAGGAGAGGCCCCCTTAAAGTCAATGAGCAGCCAAGTCCAATCCTTGCCAGAACAAACACGGGCCCTTCTGACTCACTTAACCATAGACTATTTACATTAAAGATTTCGTTCTTTTCTAATTTAAGAATTATTCCACTTAATTCAAAAATCAAAGCATTTACAATCTCAAGTGAAATATTGTTAATTCTTAGATAACTACCGTGACTAAGTTTGAGCAACACTTAATCTAGTTATCATAGCATTTTTCTATTGCAAGAAGGCATGGCATAGCATAATCAAAAATATTTCATAGAAAATTAGACCTAGCATGTTTCTAGTCAATCATACAATCGCATTAGGCAGGCTTTGATACCACTGTTGGTCTAGCTTAAGGGTTTTAACATGTAAATCAAGCGTAGCGGAAATTCAAAAATTTAATCTAGTGTCCAAGATCTCCTCAGTATGGCATGATTGACAACATAAACTAGTCTATTATTATTATTTAGGTCATAAACACTTATTAAAAGGACCTAATAATAATTTAACCATGTACCAGTAGAAGCGTGAATCCCAATGTCGGCAGAATGACCCCATTAGCTACGTGCACAGACTCCAAAGTAGAAGCCCTCTATAAATAGTCCACACGAGCACTAATGACCAAAACCTTTTAGAAAGGGAGTACGGGTAAATAAGTGGTAGATAGCTAGATCTTCCCTACTAACTTATTCTAGGAGAAATTTCCTTAGTTTTCTATTCTAAATAAATATGTCTTTCGACAAATTACTTTTAGGAATTAGAACAACTAAGAGAATAAGAAAGAGAGAGAGAGGGATTCCAAATATGATATGAAAATAATGAGAAAGTAGCTCTCTATTTATAGGCATAAGGGGTGGATTAAAGAGACGATTTAATCCAAGGCTTGTTCAATCAGAAATTAATTAAAGATAGCCTTTTAGTCATTTACTAAATAAGAAAGAGTTAGAATCAAATTCATCTTCCTTAATTATTATTCTATTCAATTAATTAATCCAATTAATTAATGAATAGAATAAATAATTCCTATTCAATAGGAAACAAAGTTAGACTTGAATTACAACTCTTATTAAATAATTATTCAACTAATTAATAACCAATCAATTAATTTAATAACTAACTAATTAATTAAATAATAATTAAAACTTAATTAATAGATACTATTTAATTAATAGAAACAGAAACAAATCGAACTTCCAGTCTAATTGAAACACTGATGGCCGAAGCTAGCAGTGTGGGGGGCCTATTGCCTGCATGGGCCTAAGCCAATGCGCCGGCCTAACCTGCTAGCGTACAACCCACACTTGTGGGCTGTACGCACCACATATGCACACAGGCCTTTGCCTGTGCACTGCGGCAAACAGCGGGCTGCTTTAACAGCCCGCTTGTGCAAGCCCACTAGGCCTTGCACAGTGCTGCTTACACAGCACAACCAAGGCCCACGTGCAGGCCTGCTGCAAGTGCTGTTCCACACTACTTGCGCAGGCCCACTAGTGTGAGTCGATATAGTACTTTATCGTTGACCCCACTACGCGATTTTTTGTTTTTCTTATACCTTCTCATTATTTTCGGCACACTGGTCTAACCAGTAAAATTGGTCCAACCAATAAAATGGTCTAACCATTTATTTCCTAGTTTACTGGTCCAACCAATAAAAATTGGTCTAACCAATTAAAATGGTCTAACCATTTATTTCTTTTCTAGATTAGACCTAGTCTAACAGTTCTTTACATGGCTTGGTCGTAACTTAAAGTATGTGACCTTATAGGATCCCGTAATATCGAGCCATTAAAATTTGACCTAGCTCAAATTCCTTTCAAGGAATTTGACTGGCTCAGAGCTCTAGACTGTTATAGACTTCGATGACTTTGATCAGTCATAGTGGCTCTCTAGTGAAGGGCATATGACCCCTCAATATTCAGAACATCACGTGCATGTGACTTAATCTCGGTTCTGTAATAGTATCAATATAGATCAATCCTTCTATCAACTGTTAAGTACCATCTCATTTCTTGGACTCGGTTTAAGTGTCAGTCCACTAGTAGCCTTAGAGCGTACCCCAGTAATTTAGTCTGGGTACCAAAGTACACTACTCAACCATATTAATGTGTTGACTAGGATCTCATCCTATCAACCGATACTCTATAGAGGTTTACGAGTGTGTCACTTCTAACAAGTGGCTAAGGTACGACTCCCTTATATTGCTATAATAGAGTGATAGACTCCATCTTGACTACTCAGGTTACCAACGGAAAGACATCAACTATAACCGTAAACATTCGTATCACCCACTCTATAGAATGCTTAGGTATGATCTAAAGTATAGCAACACCTGAACAAGGTAACTAGTATCTCAGGTTTGAGGATATTTGTACTGCTATTGCAATGAGACGATAAAACACCAACACATAATATAGATTACCTAGTGTTGTCTCATAGCGTTCTCCAATGTATTTCCCTATATACATTCATGTGTTCACCCAAGGTACCACCCTCCAGCACTGGAGATATGCTACTCTGAATCAAATTCAAGAGGTATGACGACACATGCTAGTCTTTCTATATTCATTAATGTCCAGTCTTGATGATACTATGACTAGGGATATTTAGAAAAATTGTAGTTGCACACGAACCAGTTCTCACCTACATGGTCCCACTACGCCCTTGCAATACGTGCTATGATTTTGTCAAGGACTTTTGCAAACACATCAATGAATATATTCTAAACCAGTCATAATATATTTTTGTAGTCATCTACGTAACAAAAGAATTGCCTTGATATTTGTTCGTGCAAATTTAAATAACTAAGATATATCTCCCTAATTGCTCTGGGGCATACACCATATCTAACATAACAAATTAGCTAACCAAGAAACTAATATGCATAACACATAGATAAAAGGTTTGAGAGAGATGCAAAATTTGTATAATCCTATTCCAAAACCAAAATCTTGAAAATTTGGCTGATGTTTCAATCTGTTTGAATGGACTAAGAGACCTTTCTCTCATGAGAAACCAAGGTCTCTCAGTCCATTCAAACATTTCCCTGCCCAAATACTCTACATCATTGCCACTAGTTTGATCTTGCATAATATTCGAAATAACATTCTAGAAATTCATAGAGCTAAAAGTAAATTAAAAACTAATATATCAACAGTTGTTGATGACATGTGTATTATTCAAGTAAAACTTGATTTAGTTAAAGTCAGCTTGTTTAGCAAATAAATGTGCTAATTAGAGTATAAAATCTAATTACCTAGCTTTAAAAGTCATGCATCTAAGATTTTACTAATTTGAATGTTAAATAAGCATAAATATAAGCTATTGCTCTTTAAAGCTAGTTCTAGAGTTGCTTCCGGATAGAGGCAACGTTTTTCTTAAAACAGTTGCAGAAGCTCAAATACTAGATTAGACGCAACACTTCCTGATCTGAATCTGTTGCCGGAGCTCAAAAGCTGGACCAAAGGCAATGCTTTTTTTCTCTGAAGCAGTTGCTTAAAACTGAAATTCTGGGCAAGAATTCAGCAGATGATTTTGAAATCAAAGGCTAAATCTGAGACACAAAAATAGCAGAAAAAATGGGTTAATGGTTAGCATGAGTTGAGTTGAGTAGGTAACTCTGTCCTTAAAGGATACTTCGTAGTTCCTCTCAGGATTAAATAACTCCTTCAAACTCAATTTGAGTTTGGGCACAGGAATCAGAAATGCTTATCATATCCAGAAAAGAGGGAGAGAGAAGAGAGTAAAAATTGGGTTCTCCATAAAAGAAAACCCGCTCTACCTTTTATAGGTAAACAAAAGAGTTTATGGCCATAAAAGTTTTGCTGTTACAAAAATTAATTGAATAGCCGTTTAGTATTTTAATTACAATTAAAGCACTTAATCAAAACCGTAGCCGCAAGAGTAACAAACACTTAAAAACTGTAACCACAATATTTATGAAAATATAGTTGTTAGAGTTTTAAATACAAATAAAACTCAGATTTATTAAGGAATTAAAATCAGTAACAGCCACAATTAAAATAATTGACCAAACAATAGAAAAATATCATAAAACTTATTCTTTTAAAAGTAACATAAAATTCTCAATTTTCCAACAATCCCCCACAACTTTTAAAAGAAGTTTAAATAAAAAGAATTTTCTGGATATCTCGAGTTTTACATATGATGCATGGAACTGGTGTCTTGTGGACTATGAACCAGAACTTGATAGATAAAATTTAACTTATGGAATATTTGGTGAAACATATAGTCTCTATTAACCAAATAAACGCTATTGTAAAATAGGGATTTTACCATATTGCATTATAGCAAGTACATTTCTGTTCATCGTGGTTTTGCGCAAACATGCTATGCGCGTGCAAGGTCTTTGATCATTACTCTAGAGATATTGCCAATATTATATCTCATATAAGAAGCCCTACTTCATACTCACATAGGTGATATCATCAAGTGTATATTGCCCTTTATAAACCACTCATAAGAGCTATGAAATCTCATTAAGAGTCCTTTTGACTCAACCTCTCAAGATATGCAACATAGCACTTTTCACACATCTAGGATTTGGGACAATATTTATAGTGCTACCAGAACTAACAGAAGGCTTGTTAGTACCCATATGAACCTATTTCATGGGATCTCCACTCATGTAGGTTGGGTTACCACCCTTCATTAATTTCTAATTAGCTTAAGTCTCATCTTCTCTGATGTATCAAAAATAAATTTCTTTTTTAAAAATTTATTTCTCAAATATTGGTCAGATGATTTGATCAGAATCACTCTAGACTTAAATGGATATAATTCCATCTCAATTATATTTCTCAAACGTATACGTTATATTTTTCCATTATAGGTCTTATATCTCAATATATATTGCCATTTTGCAATAATAATGTATATACATTGAACGTGTTGACTTTATAAAGTAACACTTACTAAGAAGGTTTTCCAACCACTTAGTCTTATTTTATTCCAACTCTCAAGCAACTAACTCTTAACATAGCTTGCTTAGTTGGTTTTCATGTTATTGTTCTACCACCAAATGTGAGAACATAACCACTAATGAAATTATTCCCATATGAATTAAAAATTCACTCGACGTCATTGTTCCCCTCAAGAAAAATGGGAAATTCACTAATGAATTTCTTCTCATATGAATCAAAGATTCACTCAACATCATTGTTCCTCTGAAGAACAAATGGGAAATTTATTATATAGAATACCATATTTAATGGTTTCTCTCAAATATTTCTTAAGCCTCAACATTGCTTCTCTATAATCAATTATTAGATTATGTGTATACTTCCTCACATAGCATATGCTATGTCTCAATGTATGAAACTCATCAAGTACAAATGCATACTTGGATTTAGCCACTAGATCATCATTATCTTCCTCTTATTAATTATGGAATCATGAGGGATACTCACATGATTTTCATCATAAAACTCAAAGTTCTCAAGAAGTTTCTCAACGTAGTGTTCTTGTGTTAACAAGACACTCTCATTCATCGTTATGATTCTCATACTCAATATCACATTGGCTTCTCTTATGTCTTTCATCACCAATATTGATAATAAGATTATCTTTACTTTATTGACAACATCAATACTCAGAATAAAGATAGCCCTATCATCCATATATAATCACACATATACCATTAATCACTTTAGTATAAACACATATATTGCCTCAAATGATCAAACTTCTCAACTCATTATTTAGGTCCTCATCACTAAATCATAGAAAGAATTCATCAAATTTCCATCCATGTCCAGGCTTTACATAGCCCTCAAGTTGCATCATATATAAAACTTTATTTTGAAAGACAATTTTAGCACCCAGGTGGTGAACTCAATTGTAAAAAGAAGCTATAGCAAAAAATATAGAAGAATCATAATCTAAAACACAAGATCTATATTCCAAAGAATAGAAACAAAGTCAAACAATAAGAAGCTTCATTCAAAAACCTTTGATTCAAAAGATGAAATAATTTTGCCAACAATAAAAGTTAACATTCAATCAAACACATACAAAAATTTTCACCAAAACTTTCTTTTCAAAGTTCTCTTTCCTTTCCTCAAATTATCATTTTCAAACTCAATTTGAAAAATAGGTAAAACCGGGTCAACATCCGGAACAATACTAAAAATTGAAGTCTCTCTAGTTTTTATTGAAAACATTCACAAAGAATTTGTGTTCTTTATCTCAACGATATTATTTCTAAGCACATCAATGTGTTCAACAAAATCTATGAACATACAAACATAAAGTTTGAACATATTTCTCTTTTCATAAATTCGATAAGAACCACCTTAATAAAACACCCTCACCCTTTAGAATATTTCAAATTAGGATGATAATCCTCTCATTTCTCATGTGAAATTCTATTTGTATAAAAATCTTACAAATAATTCCACCAACAAATATCTATATCTAACATATTTAATACGAAACTCATATACATATATACTTAGCCAAATGACTCACAAAAACATGTTCTCATGTGCCTCAAGTTTACTAGAAATTATAAACCATCAAATTCCAAGGTAAACGCACCAAAATTATACTTATATAACCACACATGGTTACTAACAATTTTGCAAACCTGAAATCTGCTCAGTTCCAGATTTCGTTAGTCCACTTCAACTTAAATTTTGAACATGTAAACGAAGATATTTGACAAAACTTTATTCTACTCATAAAAACATATATGCCTTTAAATTTCCAATGCCTCTTAAAACACTTAAAACCGAATTATATATCTTAAGTTATGCCACAAACAATCAGCTGCGCTCAAAGCTGAAATTCCAGAAAAATGAGATTCTTATCTCAACTTTAATAAATTTTTCAAACCACTAAACGAAAGAATTTGAAAACCATTCCTTCTAAACATATCTTAATCTATGTCTCTTAAAACCATAGATATAAGAATCACTCAAAACAAAGTTGTAAATCTCAAGAAAACTCGTAAACAAGCAAGAGTGTTCAAAGCTGAAATTTTCAGCAAATATAAAACAAAATTTTTTTTATCACAAATAGGCTATCAACAAACTCCAATAAAAATGCAATCAAGATGCCTCAAAACAATTTAATTCAAAACATATTGATCCACATAAAATATATCAAGACCTCATTTATTTCTCAGCAAATAAGTATTTTGATTCAACACAATTTTAACCCTTTCCAAAACTTTGAAAGTTCGAACTTATGAAATAAAACTACTCAAATTCACAAGCCTTAACTACCACAATGCAAATCTCACGATTCAACCAAATTGGTAAAGAAAAGCAAACATATAAATTAATAATCTCAAAAATTATTCTATGGTTCATATAGCTCATTCCGACAACACAATATATTTGGTCATTATAAACTTGTCGGACTCAAAAGTTACCTTCGCTCCATTTTTGCCTAAAAGGCTCACTAAAACCGATTTGGTTTAAAATTAGGAACACGAAGTACCTCATTATGTGCTAAAGATGTGCGATTGAGGAGAACCTGTATTGTCCACTTTTAACTTAGGTGTATATGACTAGGGAGTATTTTTATTTATTCTTACAAACGTGCCTCGTTACTCTATAGTCAATAACCCACTCATTCACATCAATCACCATGTTTACTTGTGAAATGACTACAAAATAATATCATCTACTTAACTATAAGTTGAGTAGGATTGTCACATTTCACAACTTTCTTCCTCCATTTGGAAGCATGGCAATCTCATGTATAAAATTTCCCTTTCTATATTATTGAAGGTTTTATTACTTTTAGATAGACGGCAATAATTTGGAGTCTCCAACAACTGAAACAAGTTGGAGCAGATGTATATATTATTAGGGATTGTTTTAGGATATTACAAATATAGCCTTGTGTACATATATACATTATCTAATTACATAATATAAACATATATAATTAACATACCCCCTCAAGTTGAGCTATGTTGGAGACCATAGCCAACTTGTTTCGCAAGATCCAAAATCGTGTGCCTGAGAGCGGTTTCGTTAGAACATTAGTGATTCGATCGTACGTTGAGATATACCTCACAAGTAATTATTTTAACGATACTCGTTCACGAACCCAGTGAAAATCAAGTTTGATGTGTTTCGTGCGGTTATGAAAAACTGGATTAGCTATCAAGTAAGTGGGACTCAAGTTGCCACACCAAATCATTGGTGTTGATGGCATTAGAAATTCGATATCCTTAAGAAACATGCCAAGCCATGAAATTTCAAAAGTAGCAGTAGCGAGAGCACAATATTCTGCTTTAGTTGAAGACCGAGAGACCATACATTGTTTTTGTGATGCCCAAGAGATCACATTTGTACCATGAAAAATTGCAAAACCAGTCATCGAGTGCTTATCATCAGGATCACCCACCCAATTAGAATTAGAATAGCCATATAGTTGAATTTAAGATTGGCGCGTATATTGTAAACCGAACAAAATAGTGGATTGTAGATATCGGAAGATCCGTTTCAAGGCCTGCCAGTGAAGTTCGGTCGGCTTATGCATGTATTAGGCCACCTTATGGACTGAAAAGGCAATGTTAGGTCTTATAATTATGAGATATTGCAAGCCCCCAACTAAACTTCGGTATAATGTGGGATTTTCAAACTCAATTCCCCCTGAACCCGAGAGGGTAATGGTGTTACTTGCCAGAGTTATAACCCCTTTACATGTTGTCATAGCTGCCTTGTTGAGTAAATCCTTTGTATATTTTTGTTGTTAAGGAATAAAACACCTGATTCCCTTTGCATTTCAACACCAAGAAAATATTTAGCTGCACCAAAATTTTTTATGGCAAATTGAGATTGGAGAAATTGAATCACATCTCTTTCTGCCTTGCCATTGTTACTTAACACCAATATATCATCCACATAAATAAGATAGAAAATTGTAATCGGACCATGCTAGAGAAAATAAAGAGACACATCAGCTTTTGATGCCTGAAATCCGAACTCAGCCAAAGCCTTTGTTAGTCATTTATGCCACATATGAGGGGATTGCTTGAGACCATAAAGTGACTTATATAGTCGGCACACAAAATTTGAACGTAATGGATCACTATATCCCGGGGGTTAGGACATGTACACTGGCTCATCAAGATCCCCATGGAGAAAGGCATTGGAAACATCAAGATGTGTAATGCTCTAATAGATCCGTCGGGGGGCAATTTGGTTTTGAAAACCCATTTGCATCCAATAATATTGGAACCAGAAGAAGGTGGCACTAACTTCCATGTGCCATTATGTATTAGTGCATTATAATCTTCGGACATAACTTTGCGCCAACAAGAATGTTTTGACGCCTCAGTAAAACATGTCAGATCAAGAGATGTCGCAACTGCCAGCTTGGACCATGAGATGGATGACTTTCCTGTGGTTTGTCTGGTTATTGTGGTTTTGGGTGGTGGTGGTTGTTTAAGTTTTGGTGGATTGATCGGTTTGATGCGAGGTGGTGGTTTGTTGAATTTTTGAAGATCTACGACAAGGGGTATTTTAGAGTCAGTAAGTAATAGTAATGGTTGATGATTGGGTAAGTTACTGGTTCGTGGCCGTTTAGTACAGGCTGACGGTGGTTTAGGACAGGTTCGGTTTTGGTTGCCTTGGTTTGGGTTTAGTTGCGTTTGTTTTTGCTTGGGTATGTGTGTGTGTGGTTAGTTTCTGATTATTGATTTGCATGGGTAGGGTTAGGTAAAATAGGTGCTGGAATAGGGTGCAAATGAATGGTGGGGTTTGTCATAGAGTCAAGCAATATAGCAGGAGCAACCGTATCAATAAGCTCTGAATAAGGAAACACCTATTCATTAAAGACAACATGACGTAAGACAAAGAATTTATATAAAATAGGATCAAAACAATTATTACCTTTGTGGACCTTACTATACCCAAGAAAAATGCATTTCCTTGAACGATAATGCAGTTTATGAGACGAGTAGGGACGTAGCCATGGATAACAGAGACAACTAAAAACACATAAAGATGAATAATCAGGCTCCACACCAAATAATTTAGAATAAGGTGAAGCATCATTGAAAGTAGCAAGTGGAATTTGATTAATCAAATAAACAGTATCATCAAAAGAATTAGACCAGAAGTGCACAGGTAGATTAGCACGATTAGGCATATATACACTAGTTTCAATAACTTGACGATGTTTCCTTTTCGCAACCCCGTTCTGTTCTAGGGTGTACGGACAACACATCCTATGTTGAATGCCATGCTCTGTAAGATAACGTTTCATTGCTATATACTCACCTCCCCATCAGATTGAAAAATTTTAATGGTGCGGCCAAAGTATTTTTTGACGATGGAGCGAAACCTAATAAACAAACTCAATACCTTAGATTTGTAACGCAAAAAATAAATCTAACTATATTTGCTTTACAAATCATAAAACAAAAGATAATATGAAAAACCATCGAAAGATTGAATGGGGGATTATCTCCACAAATCCGAATAAATAAAATCCAAAGGTCCAGACACAATTGACTCAGACAAAACAAATGGTAATTTATGACTTTTGCTAACAGCATAGATAGAACATAAATTGGACCCTAAATTATTATTCTTGGAGGTGAAATCAATATGTTGACGACAGAGAAGACGACGAACAACTTGGATAGCTGGATGACCAAGCCTCTCATGCCAAGTGGACAAGGAGGTCAGATGACACTTTATTGGACCACTGGGATGCGATGGAAGTGCATAGAGTCCATTCCAATTCGGGCATTTGAGAAGCATCTGCTTCAAATTCAGATTCTTCACAATAAAACAATTGTTAAAGAATTCAACAGAAACATCATTAGAATTTGTTAGCGCACTCATAGATATTAAATTTGTATTTGAATTAGGCACATGTAAGACTTTAGATAATTGTAAGGAATTATTTGGAACTGGAATTGAAGTAGACCCAATATGTTTAATAGGAAGGGAAGAACCATTATCTAAATGAACTTCTTCGAGGCCTGTATATTTCGAATGTAAACTCAAGTGTCCCAAATCAGAAGCTACATGATGTATTGCTCCACTGTCCATTATCCAGTTTGGTTCAGGCTGATGGGTGGTAGTGTGATACGATGTGGGTGCCAAGGGGGTACGGGTATTAGTGCGGGGTGAGGGGCATTGTTTAGAGTTATGTCCATAACCCTGATAATTATGACATTTCATTGTTCGAACATTAATAGGTGATAAAATCGACTGTTGATGGGTATAGTGAGAGCCAGATGCTTGTTGATGTGTGAAAGGATGCTACCGCCCATAGTAGCCGTGTGGCTGTCCACGGCAAGATGAAAAATTAGAATTCTGTTGGGGTTGACCGTGACCTCTACCTCTCCCGTGGCCTCTTCCTTGAGATGGCTTTTCAGTATAATGAGCAGTGGGTGTATTTATATCATTAATGAGTAAGTTGTCATGCTTCAAACATCTTTCTTCGATCATGAGAATACCTAATAAATCATCAAAAGATATAGTTTGAGAACCAAACAAACGACAAGCATCACGTAAAGGAGCCCATAATCCATCAATAATCATATCAACTAAATCCTCTTCAACAGCATGGCTTTGTAAAGATATTAACTTATCATAAATTAGTTTTGCTCTATGTAAATACTCAACAACAGATTCTAAGTTCGATTGTACCAATGAACGCAATTTGTATTTTAGTTCGATTGTACCAATGGAGCCCGATGCATAGGCTGATTCCAATTTCATCCAAGCTTGCCTAGCAGTTTGAACTCCAGTAACCTGAGGTAGCAGTGAAGGCGACATGCAGTTGATAATCCATGATAGGACCTATTGATCCTGGCGGTACCAAGCCTAGTAGGCAGGATTAACGGCTCTTATTGTTAGGGTTTCTGCAAGAATCGTTCCAAAGCATGAAATTGGTAGAGTGAAGTTTAATAGCAAGGTGGTTTGAAAAAGAAGGGTAGCGACATAAATTGGGATTGTTTCTGACCTAGAAGCTATTGAAGAGATCACAGCAGAAGATGTTGCTGCAGCGGTGGCCATTCTAATTAGTGACAAGGGAAGCGATCAGTGGTGCAAAAGAAAAAAAAGATGTGGATCGGCGGTGGAGTGAGCCAAGTAAAGCTCTGATTACCAAGATAGACGGAAATAATTTGGAGTCTCCAACAACTGAAATAAGGTTGGAGCATACGTATATATTATTAGGGATTGTATTAGGATATTACAAATATAGCCTTGTTTACATACCTACATTATCTAATTACATAATATAAACATATATTATTAACACTTTTGAGCTTTATAAATTAACCATAGAGAAATTCATACCTTTTTCCTTAGTGAAGATTGGTCTTCATGGTATTTGCCTTTGAGACTATCTCCTTCTCTTTAGTTATTTCGATCTCCTTCAATTGACTTTATTTAGGCTAATGCAACTTTTGCTTACGAGTACCCTTATAATTGTATTTGGAAATCAAATACTCCCAAATCTTATTAGCTTCAATTTTCAAAAAATTGCACCAAATTTAATTTTTGTAAATAAACAACTTAGCTTATAGTGGAGAAACAACTGCTTTCATTTTCTCGAAGGAATTGGATCCCCATGGAGTAGCAAAATTTTTCATTACGGCATTATCCTTTAAGATTGATGTAAAATCTGCTTTAAATTTGCTCTTTAAAGCTAGTTCCGGAGTTGCTTCCGGACAGAGGCAACGCTTTTCTGAAAATAGTTGAAGAAGATCAAATACTGGATCAGAGGCAACACTTCAGGATCTGAATATGTCGCCGGAGCTCAAAAGCTGGACCAAAGGCCACGTTTTTTTCTCTGAAGCAGTTGCTTAAAACTGAAATTCTGGGCAGAAATTCAGTAGATGATTTTGAACTTTGAGGCTAAATCTGAGACACAAAAATAGCAGAAAAAATGGGTTAATGGTTAGCATAAGTTGAGTCGAGTACGAGACTCTGTCCTTAAAGGATACTTCGTAGTTTCTCCCAGTGTTAACAACTCCTTCAAACTCGATTTGAGTTTGGGTATAGGAATCAGAAATGCTTATCATATCCCGAAATGAGGGAGAGAGAAGAGAGTAAAAATTGGATTCTCCACAAAAGAAAACCCGCTCTACCTTTTATAGGTAAACAAAAGAGTTTATGGCCATAAAAGTTTTGCTGTTACAAAAATTAATAAAATAGTCGTTTAGTGTTTTAATTACAATTAAAACACTTAATCAAAACCATAACCGCAGGAGTTACAAACACTTAAAAACTGTAACCACAATATTCATGAAAATATAGTTGTTAGAGTTTTAAATACAAATAAAACTGAGATTTATCAAGGAATTAAAATCAGTAACAGCCACAATTAAAACAATTGACCAAAGATATATTTCTCAATAAAAAAAATCATAAAACTTATTCTTTTGAAAGTAACAAAAAACTCTCAATTTTCCAACAAGCTAAGGGGAACATGGCATATTTATATCATCATTTATTTTTCCTTCTACTTTCACCTACTTGTCATCTTTGGCATATCATCTGAATCAAGTAGCCTAAATCCCATATGCAGCAAGTCAGCACCTTGAGGCATTTGAAACGGAAACCTGACCAGCTACTAACTTGTCTGATTGTTCAAATCCATACGCTATTTGCATAAATGAACAAAGAGAAGTACTTGCAACAATGTTCTGGGAAACTCTGCATATAAATATTCTTTTCCCTTCATTTTTGTAAGGGAAACTCAGTAACATAACTTTCTTTATTCTAGAAATTCCTGGGGGCACCTATATAAAAATTAGATGATATAAATGCTCAAATATTTTAAGAATGGTTGGAGAGTTTAAAATATTTTATAGTCCAAAATGAATCCTTTATAAGCCACAAAAATGACCTAGCACGCTGGCCACTGTGCATATAAAATGCACATTACTTATTTGCTACTGTAAGAGGCCTTCTTTTATGATAAGACTTCAACAGCAATTTAAATGGTAATTAAAATATAAAGCTTTAATTTATAGAAAAGATACTGCATATTTTTCATTTATATAGAAGCAATTATATGTTATTGAACAAGAGAATATGCTGCATAACAATTACATAAAAAAAAATATGTTTCACTCTTTAAAAGATGAAAGGAATATATTACTCTCATTTTTCCCCTTCTAACGGTCTTTCGGGAGGCATTTTAATATTATGGAATAGTACACTTCTTAAAGTGGTACTCATTCGATCTTCGGGTAGATGGATGTTGATTAAATTGATTAAATTTTCTTCTCAAGCTTTGGAATTTCACATATTATGCCTTTATGCTCCTACTAATTATATTGAAAGGAATGAGTTGTGGCTGGAATTATTGCCTATCATTTGCGGTTTAAAAAAGATTATACTCTGCGGAGATTTTAAATGCTTCGGAAAGAGCGGGGGGTAGAAGCTATCAGTCTATGGCAGCTTTTCAGGATTTTGTCCTTTAGTGCGAACTTCACGACCTTCCCCTCCATGGCTGAGATTATACTTGGCACAACAGGATTTGTTTTTCACTTATAGATAGGGTTCTTGCTTCATGTGATATTATTGATCAATGGCCTTCTATGACCATTTCGACATTGGATACTACGTTATCGGACACTTCCCCATTTTATTTCCCCCCCCCCCCCCCCCCCCCGGGTTCGAGGCCTTTTAGATCTCTCAATTTTTGGTGGGACAAATCAGATTTTCTACCCTTTATTACCAATGCCTGGCAAACCATTTGTGCATCTCATCCGAATAAGGACATCTCATTTAAGTTGACAAAAATTAGTAAGGATATTCGCCCGTGGCATCGTGACAACTTTGGTGATTTAGAAAGGAAACTCAAAGACCTGGAAGTTCAAATTTTGGCACAAACAAACAGTAATGTTCCGCGATCGCTCACCTTGCAACAAAATTTGGAGTTAAGTAATAACCAAAGCTTACTCCAAGATCATAGAAGCTGATTAGAAAAATTACGACATCAGCATTTAAGGGTATCCTGGACATTTTTGGGTGATAATAATACAACATTTTTTCATCGAACCGCATCACCTCGATTTCCAATAATTACATCTCCCAATTAGATATTGAAGGCGTACTGATCACGAACTTGCAAGTTATAACTGAGACAATTCGAGCCTACTACGAACAAGTCTTTATGGCAAACTCGGAGATTCCTTTCTCGCTTAGGAAGCTAGATTTTAACATAGTTAGTGTTGCGCAAAATACAGCCTTGATTGCGCCATTCACGGTTGATGAGATTTGGAGTAGTATATGTGCCTGTAGGGAAAATAAAGCTTCGGGACCAGACGACATCAATTTCTTTTTTTACAAACGATTCTAGGATGCTTTGAAAATAGAACTCATGGACGTTTTAAATCTTTTTTACAACACCTCATGGCTGCCTGCCTCGATAAAAATGTCATATACGATATTGATGCCCAAAATTCCAGGCTCTTGTTTATTGAATAATTTCAGACCGATTTCTTTCATACATGGAGTTTATAAAATTGTTGCTAAACTATTATCTACCCGGCTCCAAGCAATTCTTCCTTCTCTAGTGTCTAGGAATCAGTTTGCCTTCTTTAAGGGAAGAAGTATCCATGAGTCTTCTTTCTTAGCATCTGAGATTATCTACGACTTACACTCTCGAAGAAAATCTTGTCTAGTTCTGAAATTAGACTTCCACAAAGCTTTTGATATTATCTCTTAGAGTTACATTGACTCAGTTCTTTTTAAAAATGGGCTCAATAACAAATGGATTTCTTGGCTCTCAAACTATAGGAAAAATTCCACGACTTCGATTTTGGTAAACGGAATTCCTAGTGCTCCATTTTGCATTCAAAAAGGTGTGAAGCAGGGCAATCCGCTATCACCGTTTATCTTTGTTCTAGCCGTTGAAGGCTTGAAATAGCTTATGGATTGTTGTATTAGAGAGGGTATATTACCGGGATTTTGTCTGGATGAAACGCTATCTGATGTCTCACTTCTCCAATTTGCTGATGATACTTTATTCTTTCTCCCGGCTGAGGAATCACATATTCCTACTTTCATTTGCATTTTGAGATGTTTCAAATTAATCTCAGGTCTTCGTATAAATTCGAACAAAAGTGCTTTGATGGAAGTCCATGTTCCACAAAATTCCATTTCTTTATATGCGAACTTACTGGGCTGTCGGATTGAAAAATTTCTAATTAAATATTTAGGGGTACCGGTTAGTGTCAAACAGCCTCTGATCACATCTTGGGACTCTCTAATTGCAAAATTCAAGTTTTGTTTGGCAAATTGGAAAGGCAGTTGTCTCTCTTATGCGGGTCGATATATCCTTATCAAATCGGTACTTGCTTCCCTCCCTATTTATTTATTGTCCTTATTCAGAATGCCTAATTCGATGATTTCTATTCGAAATCGTCTTATGCCAAACTTTTTATGGTGAGGTGATTCTAATGTGAATGGCATCTATAAAGTGAGCTGGCATAGCATAAACCTGCCATATAATTTGGGAGGCCTTTTTATCCGAGATTTTCAAGTTGTTAATACCAGTCTGCTTTTCAAATGGATTTGGAAGTTGAATATTCCCCTTGATGATTCGTTATGGTTTGGTTATTGTGTTCAGTGTTTCGAAATGGGCTATTGTCATGAATTGGTATGCCTTGATTCTAAAGTAATCTCCCCTATTTGGCGTGGCATAATCAAATGTTGCTTTAAAAATGTGGATAATTGGGACTTTTGCTCATCACTTGTGCGTATTCGTGTGGGCAATGAAATAGTCGGTTCTTTTTAGTATGACAACTGGACTTCAAACACATCGATCAAATCTCTTTTCTTGAATCTTTTTGACATTTTTAATAAGCAACACTCCACCATACGTGAAGGATGTAACTTTCTTTTCCAAAATCACACACAAGTGAGGCCATTTTGGAAAAGGAGACTGAGGATCACAGGACAACAATGTTGTACGGAATTAAAAGAATGGATTTCTTCTTCTTGTTCATTCCTTTTTGAAAACTCAAGCATTGGGCAGCCGATTTTTTCTTCAAATGGTGACAAAGTTTTTTGGGCGATTGGTAAACATAAGGATTATTTGTCTGTATCTTTTTGCCACGGTCACTACCAAAAACCTTGATGGACATCGCCAACTAAAAACTTTACATTAATTTGGGGTTCTTGCTTGATCCCAAAGATTAAATTCTTTGGATGGATGATGTTTCATGACTGACTGCCTACTCGTGACTTCTTATTTTGGATGGATGTAATGCAATCGGTGATAACTGCTGCCCGTTCTGCCAAGAAACTGAAACATTAGAACATTGCCTACTCTTTTGCCAGTCGAGTTACAGGTTTTAGAGGGAGGCATTTACATGGCTGGGCATTTCTATTGCTATGCGACAAACGGGTTATTCTTTTCTCTTATTATGGCAATCTTTCTTTAAACGTGGCATTAGCCGTGAATTTGGGATATCTCAGTGGTTCACTATCGCTTGGAATATTTAGAAAAGATGCAACAAACTTTATTTTGAAAACATGACATCAGGCCTGGGCGGCATCCTTGGCTCTAGCATTTATTTATGTTGGTTTATTTTCAAGCTTAGGAAATGATATGTTAGCCTAGTTGCATCAGATGTATTTTTGTTTCCAAATTTACTACTCTCATGTAATTGAATTGCTCATGCTCCCATCTTGAGATCTTGAGTCAATTTATAATTTTTAATAAAAGAGGGGTAGGTGTTTTGTAGGTAAGTAGGGAAACCAGCCTGGCTGGGGACTCATCCCTGAAATTTTCACCTGCTCCAAACTTTTAGCCTTTGGAGGGACACATTATTCCTCCGGGGGTTTTTTAAAAAAATATTACTCTCAAATTTACAATTGAAATCTCAGACTAATTAAATATATTAATCACATCATCATACACTATGTATTATAGTAAAAAAAACAATACAAAACTTTATTACATGGAGACAACAATTTTACCGGTTTGATTTGAGGTTATGGTTTGGTTTAGATTCGAAGAACTAAGAATTGAGATGTTTTTGAAATTAGCGAAGAATTGAGATGTTTTTTAATTATCAAAGAATTGTTATGTTTATGTTGTCTAAATGTAGTAAATAAAAGAGCTTGTATCTTTGGGAAAGATTAAATAAAGCAATGGCTGACTTGTCAACACGAATCACAGTTGGCTCTTCTTGCGTCAAGCCAATCTCCTTCAATAAATTTTTGTGCCATATTGCATGATAAATGCATGAGGTTGCGGCAACATATTCTTCTTCACATAAAGACAGAATTACAATTAGTTATTTCTTTGACATCCTTGTAAAAGCAGTATCTCCTATGAAAAACACAAATCTAGTGGTGGCCCTTCGATTGTCTATGTCTCCTCCCCAATCATTGTCACTATATCCAACAAGCTTGTAATCATTAGAAACTATATAGAACAGTCCCAAGTTGATTGTACCTTCAAATAGCAAAGAATTTAAGGCTTTGAAATGGGTAGTTGTTGGTGATTCCATGTAGCAGCTAACTAATCTGACTACACGAAGGATATTTGGCCTCGTACAGGTAAGATACCATAGGCTTCCTACCAAACTTTTGAAGAGTGTCGCATTTACACTTTAACCTTCTTCATGTTTGGACATCTTGATTCCATACTCTGCACGTGTGCTTATCGGCTTACAGTTTTCCATCATGAACTTTTTCAAGATCTCTTTCATATAGCTTTCTTGTGAAATGAAAATCCCATCACTTTATTGCTTTACTTCAATACCGAGGTAATATGCCATGAGCCCCATGCCTTTCATCTTGAATTCCTTCGTCATCACTATTGGTAAAATAAGAATTTTATGTTACTTTCAAAAGAATAAGTGTTATGATATTTTATAGAGAAAATATATTTGGTTTAAATACTTAATTGTGACTGTTATTAGTTTTAACTCTTTCATAAAAGAGAGTTTTAATTATGATTAATTCGATAATGGCTATATTTTGATTAAATGAATGTAACTCCTTGCGGTTACGGTTTTAAAGGCACCATACTTATTGTTTTACAATAACTATATTTCTTACCTATAAAAAGGTTGGAGGGTTTTCCATTTGAAAAGATGCATCCAATTTTTATTCTATTCTTTCTCCCTCTTTTCTGGATATGATAAGCATTTCTAATTCTTGTACCTAAACTCAAATCGAGTTTGAAGGAGTTGTTTAATCCTGGAAGGAATTACCAAATATCCTTTAAGGACCGAGTCGCCTACTTGACTCAACTCATCCTAATACTTATAATTTTGTTCTTACTATTTCATTGATGTTCCAACTAATTATGATCATTATTTACAGCTTCTAAAGATTATTTTCAAATTCAGCAGAAAGTGTTGTCTCTTTTGAGTAAACTGTTGCTTCTGAGCTTATGCAACAGATTCTTATCAGAGAAGCATTGCCACTGATCCAATTTCTGAGCTACTGCAATAGTTGTTGATAAAAGCGTTGCATCTCCACCAAGTATGCTTTTGGATCAGTTTGCCTCCAGAAATGTTGCCTCCAAAAATGTTGCATCTGGAAGTGTTGCTTCTGATATAGTTTTTGAGCTTCTGCAAAGCATTGCCTCTTAACTAGTGCCTCCGGATCTTATCAATCACCCTCTAGTCCTAACCAGTATAAAGAGCAAATTTTCCAACAATATTAAAGGATAATCTGTAATGGAAAATTATGTTTCTCCCACGATAACTCAATTCTTTGAGACAATGAGAGTAGTGGTTCCTCCACTAACTACTCTAATATGATATGTCGTTTCGTGATATTGCAAAATTGAAATGAATGATGATTTCAAAAGTTGAAGCTAAAGAGATTTAGTAATATTGATTTCTAAATACAATGATGAGGATGCTCGTAAGCAAAGGTTTGCCACAAGCCTAGAAGATGTTTATTGGAAGGAGATCAAAATGATCAAAGGGAAGGAGATTGTCTCAAAGGCAAACATCATGGAGAACAATACTCATCAAGGAAAAAGGTACGAATTTAGCTATGGTTATATGCTAAGGGAACTTTTATATATGTCGTCACCATGCTCCTAAATAGAGGAAAATAGTTGTGAAATGTGACAATCCTATTCAACTTAGAGTTAATCTAGTTGATATAGATGATATTATTTTTGTAGTCATTTCACAAGTAAACCTGGTGATTGATCTGAATGAGTGGGGTATTGACCATGGAGTAACGAGACACGTTTGTGAGAATAAATGAAAATGCTCCCTAGTCATATACACCCAAGTTGGAAGTGGAGAATAAAGGTTCTCCTCAAGCTCACATCTTTATCACATAATGAGGTGCTACTTGTTCTCAATGTTTAAACTGAATCAATTTTAGTGAGCCTTTTAGGCAAAAATGGAGTGAATGTAACTTTTGAGTCCGACAAGGTTGTAATGACCATATATAGTGTGTTGTCGGAATGAGCTATATAAACCACGTAATTTCTTTGTAGTTTTCAAATTATTAATTTATATGTTTGCTCTTCTTTGTCAATTTGGTTGAATCGTGAGATTTGCCATGTGATCATAGTTGTCAAATCCGGATTCGAATTGAGAAGCGTAATTCAGATTTTATGAATCAGGAATTGTGAATCGAATCGAATCGTAAGATTCGGTTCAACTTCACAAAACTACAAAAATAAAATATTTAACATGTTCAATTTAATATATTGTTATTACTTTTAGTAAAATTAAAACTTACATAAATAAACTTGACTAATAAAATTAAATTTATGAAACTCACATTTAATATTCCACAAATAAATAAGTCATTATACTCCACCATATAGTGTATATATTAATTCATGTTGAAATAAATGTTTAACAATATAAACTAAAAAAAGAATTAAATTGTGTTGTTCAAGAATATTAAAGCACTCGAAAAACCGTTCAAATTATGTAGGTGGATGGGTTTTATGGTTAGTAGATAAAATTCATTAACGTTATTAGTTTCAATAAAGAACTTAAAAACAATGCACTTCATTAACAAAAATTAAATAAGAAAAGAAAAATATGAAGTGTACGGGTAAAGGGTATAGGGATAGTCTTTCACTCTTTTTCAACCTTCAACATTCAGATCTTTTGAACAAAAAAGGTGGTCACTACAAGTTATCAATCAATTTGTGACAACAAAAGTTGTCACAATACAGTCTAAACTTGTCACATAAAATAATATGTGACAGTAAAAAGTCTTCAGAGGTTCTGGTATAACTCCGTAATAAAAAGTATTTTCAAATGTGACAATAAATTGTTGTAAAAAATTGCTCAATTTTGTGACAATAATATTCCTGTCACATTAACTTTAATTGTTACAACTTTTGTTGTTACTGAAAAACTAAATAGTTGTCACGAATAAGCATGTTGTCACATGTTATACAACAAAATTAACTAAAAATACATGACAACTTCCATAAGTCGTCACAATTAATGTTTTTTGTGACAACAATAGTTGTCACAAAAAAGCAAGAAGGTGTCACAAAAGTCTATTTGTGACATGAGAAGTTGTCACAATGAAGTCGTCATGTATAACTCCGTAACAAAAAGCATTTTCAAATGTTACAATAAATTATTGTCATAAATATCAATTTTTTTTGTGGCAATAATATTATTGTCACATTAATTCCAGTTGTTACAACTTTTATTGTAACTGAAAAACTATATAGTTGTCACAAATAAGCATGTTGTCACATATTATACAACAAAATAAACTAAAACTACATGACAACTACCATAAGTCATCACAAAGTAGTTTTTCGTGACAACAATAGCTGTCAAAAAAAGTTAGAAGTTGTCACCAATGTATATTTGTGACATGAGAAGTTGTCACAATGAGGTCGTCATGTATAACTCCGTAACAAATAGTTTTTCCAAATGCAGTCATCACAAAAAATTGCAAATTTTTTATGACAATAGTATTTTTGTCCCATTATTATTTGGATTGACCGAAGCTACTAGGAATTACATTTGCCTAAAATACATCAGGATGACGAATCCATTGGAGAAGCACAATCGTATATAAACAATGTTCATGGAGAAAAGTGCAAAAAGAAACAAAATAAGAAAAGACAAGGACAAGTTATTGGAAATAACTGCAAAAAGAAACAAAGTAATTGTTTTATTCTACACAAGTTATTTTATGCAGCCCAAAACTGTATGAAGTTCATGTTGTATTGAACTAATCACAATATTAAACACATGAACATGTGCATTAAAGAAAAGGTAGAGATTGGGAAAATCTACTCACCTGAGAGGGCTTGCACGCACGCCATTGGGCCAATGTCACAAAACTAGTCTCTTGAATGGACATGAACCAAGATAAAGAAGTGACAATGCATGAAAACATTCAGAGACAACGGTAAAAACACTTCCAAAGGAAAAATAAAGAAAATATAACTCTAAGTAAGTGTGTCAAACCTTCCAGTAAAGACATGCTCCCTCACACCGAGAATTGTGGGAGGTCGAATACCATGTTTAGCACTAAAAGAAGATTAATCATCTTCATTGCCTCTTCAAGATAGTCATCCTATAAAACATACATATTTATCACATTGCACAGTATAATTTCATTCAGCTTTCAAATATTTCAACATACAAAAGAACATTAACACTACAACAAATCAAGCTTTTTGGGACAACATTTATTGTCATAGAAAAGAAAAAGTTGTCACATATAACATTATGTGATAATATATAGTTGTCACGACGTCGTCGTTAATAACCCCGTAACAGATAATATTTCCATTTTTTTATCAAAATGTTGTCACAAATATTTTAATATTTAGTGACAACAATTTTTTTTGAAACTTTAGTTGTTACTAAAAAGAAAACATTGTCGTCATAAATAAGCATCTTGTCACATATAATGCATTAAAATGAACCAAAACTATGTGACAACATAAAAAAGTCGTCACAGAAAATTTATTTGGGATAATAATTGATGTCACAAAAATTTTTGAATTTGTCACACATGTCAATATGTGACAAGAATAGTTGTCACAAGTATCGTCGCTAATAACTCCGTAACAAATAATATTTTCAAATGTGTTGTCACAAAAATTACAATTTTGTGACAATAATTTTCAGTGTCAAACAAACTTAGTTGTCACGTATTATATGACAAATTGTACAGAAACAATATGATAGCATTTATTAGTCACAAAAGACTATTGTGATAACTTTTAATTGTCACATAATATGTGATGACCATCAATTACAACTTTTTCTATGTCTAGCTATTTGTAGTTACAATATTAACTTGTTATATTTAATATTTGTAATACTTTGGATTAAAGGGAACTCAAATTTATATTATTAGCTTTAAAAATTCTAAAAACGTAATAATTAATAAGAGAATTTCAACAAAGAGAAAATTAACAATGAATAAAATAAGCTAAATGCAATTATTCTTAAATTAAATAAGCTTGAAAACAAAGATAAATAAAGAAATGCTAAATTAAAGAAACAATGGTAAAAAATCATTCCTAAACTTCAACCAAGGAAATCTATTACAATATTGATTTGTAACAATGGATTGCTTTTACACTACTTTCTCACTCTTAATTCCTACACCAATAGCACAAACGACACTTATATTGAATTAATGAAAGATGATTGCAACCAAAATAGAAAACTATCAGTAATAATGCCAATGTTGACTTTTCAAGCTCATCATCTTCAATTACAAATCAACGAGGACACAAACTAAACACTAAAGAAACTGAACTTATAGAGCTTTGAGATAGTAAGTCTACAGAGTGTGTCTCCAAGAGGTGAGAACTTCTGAAATTATTTAACCAGAATAGTAAACCAAGTAGTACCCTACGAAAAAAGGCAAAAGGGATATTAGTATAAAGCAAACACCTTCTATAGGCCACTGGTTGAGGCTGCTTTTCTTTAGAGGACCAATAGTGAAGCTATCTTTGACATCACCTTTTTTAACACCAAGTGAATTTTAATCCGTGTTTTTCAATCATAAAAATAGTAAAGGGAAAGAAAGGAGAAACTAAACTTGATTGAAATCAGAAATAAAAACCTCAGAAAATGGAAGAAAGATCGAGATTCTTCGGCGTACAATGGCGTGAAAGACCTGAATTCCTTGTGAGCAATAAGATGAGCAACAACGGAATGAGCAGCGGCGGACTACTTTCCAAGCAAAACTCCATCTAGCAATATCTTGGCTCATTGCATAATTATAACAAACTTCGTATATGTCAAGAGCCTCGTCTAATATGTCTGCCATTCTCCATTTGCTCTCCTTGACCAAACTGTGATTAAAAAACAAAATTAAGGGGTAAGAACATTACCTGATACTGATTACAGCTATTTGTCCATGCAAAGTTTTATGTACTTCATCAATCTTTAAGGTAGTTATTACATAGCTCACAAAACTGAAGGTAGGAAACACTAAAGAGGCACATGTTAAGATATTCACGGTTCTGCATATTATAAGGTTATACAAATTTTAATTATATAACCATGAGCCATAAATAAAATAAAATCAACCTTACAAAAATGAGATGTATAAAGAGTAAAAGGGAAAAGACTTCCACAAAAATAGAAGTTCATCAACTTAGCACTTGACTTTCTCTTCTATTGTTGAAAATAACGAGATATAACATGCATGATGCATACATTTGATTCATTGTAACATACTCTACGACAATTAAAGAGGTCAAGAATATTAGGTTCATTGTAATCAAGCAACAAGTAGTAATAAAAAGCAACTAGTATTATAAACTGATTAAATCTTACCAGATTTAAAAAGCAAAAACTTGCCAATAAGAGTATGTCAAGAGTAAGGCATATTTAACAAGGTTTCAGTACTGTATATGAAATTTGTTTTAGTGAAATCTAAAAATTAGTTTTAATGGTGCTCTGTGTTCTTTGATTGCTATGCCTTAAGAAGCTATGCATATATTTGGATGGGCTTTCGAAAATTCGAATTTCTATTGAAAATCTCATATCCATCTTATCTTATTCTAAACATATATAAGGTTTAACGAAATTAGCATATCTCATTTATAGGCTTTGAGTTAGCAGTGGGATATTTGACATTAAACTTAGGTTCTAATGGGATCAAAAGAATATATGTATGCTACGATTGACATAGATATATAACATTGTACATTACTATTGCACTTATCTAATCTTAAGATAATTTAGAATGTTACCTTTACCATGGTTATCTAATCTTGAGACAATAAGATGGCCATAACAATCATCACTTCCCAACACCAAGTCTCCTAGACCTGCAAAAATTTTAGTGAATATATAGGCTTCACTATAATAGCACTCTCTACAGCTAGAAAACATAAATACTAATAACTGCAAGGCCACTACAGTTCTGTTGCTAAGTTTATTATAAACAAAAGCTACTTAGCATGGACAAGAAAAAATAATTTTCTTCAGCCAACGATAATCGAACGAAAAACTCAACTTCTTAACATAGAACACCAAATCAAGGGCAACAACATGTAATGTAATCACTAACATATTAACATTGCGCCCTACAAGTTTCAGTTGAAGTTCTGATTTATCTGACTCATAATGTAAAGTTTTAAACATTAAATGACAAAAAAAACCACACCAAATTCTCCTTAGCTGAATAATTAAAACCCATAAAACTAAGACTACACATTTAATTCAGTTCAACAGCGAAAATGGGGGAAATTGTAATTATGCTTGATCAATTAAAATAACAAATACACAATCCAATACACTATTTGAATCCCAAATCAGACATACAAAAGTAGAATTTTATTCAATTAGATCACACATTTTCCATGAAATCTGACAAAGATTACAACCACCAGCACATGACTAATAAATTCAATGAATCAACAAAAGGAAATGTAAACATCAGTAAAAAAAAAATAAGAATGAATGCTAGAACCAAGCAAAATATAGAAACAAAGAAACTTAAAAACAAACAAACCTAGAAACAAACAAAATTAACCTTAAAACTCAAATGTAGATGAAAAGCAACGGAGACAGAGGGAAGATGACGGCGGCGCCGGAGAGAGATGAAGGCGTAGGAGGCAGTACAGGAGAAAGAGAAGACGGAAGCGGCGGTGAGATCGACAATCCTTTCCAAAATACCAAAACCTAGTTGAAACCATGAGAAGAAGATCGGGGTGTGGCGGCGTTTTGAAATGAAGAGTGACGTTAGGGTAATACAGTTGCGAAACAGATGAATACATAGTGGGTTTGGGCTTGACTTGCGTTCTATACCCATTTTGCACCACATCTTTTATAGTTTTTTTTATATATTTTAAAACTAACAAACATATATATATATATATATATATATATATATATATATATATATATATATATATATATATATATTGTCAAAAAAATCGATTATTTTTTTATAACATTGTAACATTGTAAAAAAACTATTATTTTTTTATAACATTGAAACTTTGTACAAAATCTCTCAAAATTAATTCTTCTGACAATATAAATAACATTTTTCACAAAAAATTTTAGTAGAGATGAATTATCATCACATATATGGTGACGATTGTCCGAATAACAATTGATTCAGGCCGAAAATAGTGTTTGGTTAGGGTTAAAATATCAATCCAAGCTTAAATTATTCCTTAAAATTGACTACAATTTTATTTTTTTAATAATCCGACGAAAGCAAAATAAATTATTAAATATGATTTCATGTTATAGCACTACCAAACTTATATTATCTAAATATACTTTTTCAAATAATTCTTCACATATTCATATTTCAAATATATTAATAATAGAGTAAAATTATAAATAAATATAAATATATATTGAAAAACTTAACGTTTGCTACAAAAACTATATGTTCGTACAACTTATATATAACTTTTAAATGATCTATAACTTTCATATATCTTTCATATAACTTTTGAAAAAATATCAAATAAAAAAGAAAATATTTATAACAAATATTGTTAAATAAATTATTTAAACATTAATTTATGATTAGAGTTTAGGGATTAAGGTTCATTGTAACTTCTTAAACCTTTCTTATATCTTTTTTATATATTTTCAAATAAACTATAACTTCCCTATGCCTTTTTTTTATGAATTTTCTATACATTTATATAATTTCTAAAAAAACCTATAACTTTTCTATACTTTTGTTATACCTTTCGTATACCTCTATACAAGTTTTTAAAAATAACTTGTTACTAATTATGCCACATTATGAGTGGGTAAACATGAATTATGTCATAATAATTTTTTTATAAAACTAGTATTACTAATTATAATATATGATTAACTTATTTGAAACATTAATCTATTATAAGGATTGAGTGTTTATATACCTTTTATATAACTTTCTTATACATTTTGTATTTTTATTATAGCACCTACAACTTTTCTATATTTTTCCTTTACATTCTATATATTTTTCATATAACTCTCCTATGCATTTCTTATACTTTATAGTCAACGCTTCATATAACCTATAACTTTTAACTTTTATTCATTTCCTATAACTTTTCACATGTACCATAATTTCCTATATATTTCGTACAACTTCTTATGGAACAAATAACGATCAGACATTTTTTTTATATTTTCAATAATTTTTCACATAACTATATTTTTCAACACATAGAAAATCTATTTTTCTTATATAAAACCCTAAACCCTATAAATTTTCAATACACGTCATATACTTTTTCTATAGCATTTCATGCCATCTATAATCTCCGTACAACTTTAATAAACATTTTAATATAACCTATAATTTCTCTATTCCTCTTTTGTAAGTAATTATACATTTTGTATAACTTTTCAAATTAAATTTATTATCAAAAGACTAATAAAATATTACAAAAATAAATTTATGTTATTGCACATATATAGTTTTTGTGACATAAGTATTTATTGTTTCAAGTTAATCCTTGTGTCACAAGAATAATTATTTCTTTGCAAAAAGCTTTCGATGTTGTCAAACATATAGTTTTCGTGACAATGAAAAATTTATTGTCACTTATTTAGTAGTTTTAGTTACAACATTTTCTTGTAACAGAAATTTTTTTTTGTTTCAAGTTAAACTCGTTGTGACAAATATAATATATATTTTGCGACAAGGTTTTTGTGTTGTCACACTTATAGGTTTAGTGACCATAAAAAATTTATCGTCACATATTGAATGGTTTTAGTCACAACATTTACTTGTTACAGAAGTATTTTTTGTCTCCAGTTAAGATTATTGTCACAGAAATAATATATATTATGCAACAAGGTTTTTGTGTTGTCACGCATATAGGTTTAGTTACCATAAAAAATTTGTTGTCACATATTAAATAGTTTTAGTCATAATATTTACTTGTAACATAAGTATTTTTTGTTTCAAGTTAAACTTATTGTCACAAAAATAATAGTTTTTTTGCAACAAGCTTTTATGTTGTGACACATATAGTTTTCGTGACAATAAAAAATTAATTGTCACGTATTGAATAGATTTAGTTACAACCTTCACTTGTAATAGAAGTATTTTTTATTCAAGTTAAAATTATTGTCACAAAAATAATATATATTGCAACAAGATTTTTGTGTTGTCACGCATATAGGTTTAGTGGCCATAAAAAAATTGTTGTCACACATTAAATAGTTTTAGTAACAATATTTACTTGTAACAGAAGTATTTTTTTGTTTCAAGTTAAATTTATTGTCACAAAAATAATAGTTTATTTACAACAAGCTTTTATGTTGTCACAGTCACACATATAGTTTTTGTGATAGTAAAATATTAATTATAGTTTTAGTTACAACCTTCACTCGTAACAAAACTATTTTTTTGTTTCAAGTTAAATCTATTGTCTCAAAAATAATATTTTTTTGCAACAAATTTTTTATGTTGTCACACATTTGTTTTGTGACAATAAATAGTTATTGTCACATATTGACTACTTTCAGTTACAACTCTTACTTGTGACTGAAATATTTTTTGTTTCAAGTTAAATTTATTGTCACAAAACTAATAAATTGTTTGTAACAAGATTTTTATGTCGTCCCATAAGTACTTTTTGTTACAATTATATTTTCTTTGTAACAATTTTTATATTATAGGTTACAAGTTATGTCGTCACGGAAAAGTATTAGTTACGACTGTAGAAAATTGTCACAAAAACACTGATTATATGTGACAATTTTACAACAAAATTTCACAAAACTAATTTTTGTGATGGCAAAAATTTTATTGTAACAGATAATAGTCTTTTTGTGACAATAATTTTTGCGACAGATCAATTGTTGTCACGTATTAACTGATTTCTTGTAGTGTAAGTCAAGAGAGCCACAAACATGTAAATATTTACAATACCTAAGCCGGAGAAGAAAGCAATTATGTATGAAGTCTTACTTGAATTTATACTAGTACAATTCCTAAAATGGTAGGGGAAGAATGCTGTGAAAGAAAGAAAACAAAAAGTGTCGACTAGGCAAAGTGCAACAAAAATGGAATAAAAAGGATCTATTTTAAGAATGAAAGAGATATAATAACAATATCAACACCTCGTCATTTGCTTCTGCTTGCAGTGTGTTGATAAAAAAACAGCACTAGATTAATCCCTACTTCCTGAAACATAGAATTACTACTAAGTAGATTATCACATTAAAATAGAATTACTACTTCCAACTTAAGGAATAGTGAGATTTGCACGAAATTGATATTTGAAAGCCGTGTAAAGCCAACTTGTCAAGTGTAGTAAACCACATACTGATACTGATAGTACACTCAAATTTAGGCATAAGAAAATAAAATATCATGTCCTTGGGCAGTAATTAAGGCTCATTGAAGCAACATAACTTGTTATCTATATGAGCAACAAACTACAAATAAATCCCTCAAGCAATTATAAATAGAGAATAGTCATGTCTCAGATTACACACAACAAAAGCAGGCTGAATGTAAGATACTAATTACGTTTCATATTACACACAACAAAAGCAGTTAGGTGTATCAGATTACACACAACAAAAGCAGGTTGGTGTATCAGATTACACACAACAAATGGAGGCAAAAGATGATTAGCTTCCATTGATATAAGATACTAATAAATTTCTGAAAGTGTTCTTGTCAAAAAGAAAAAACCATAAAAAGATAACAAAGTAAATATGAGGGACACTTATCTGTTCAAATACACCAATTATCCCCAAGGTCATGAAGGATTCTGAATAAATCAACAAACAACAACAATATATCAATCAATACAGCTAAACTATAAGCTTTTCACATCTATATACAATAAATGATAGCTAAAGAAATGAAATTAGATTTCATTTCATCACTCGATATACAGGTATAACATGATGTAAGAGATATTCTTTGTAATTTGTGCACTACTATCATATTTGAAATTTCTGTGAAGTATTTTGTTGTTTCAGGATCAACCAGTTTCCTTCATGTAAAACTCCAGTGATAGTCTCACAGAAAAGCTTAATGAGCTACCATAGCTATACTAAAAGCCCAATGCATGTTCTAATTCATTCAATTTCACTGCCTGATAAAAGACGGTTGTGAATCTGATGCAGTCGGATGGTCAAATGACTTTATTGATTTACAAGTTTCATTGGCCATCCCCCCCCAGCTCCAAATGAATTTTTATGGTAATAATTTCCATAAAAACCATGGCTGTCTTTTTTGTATCTCCCACCATACTCAACTTTTGAGCCTTCTTGATGTTGAAGCTTTTAAACCCACTAAAACCATAACCGATCCAGCCTACTCACGGTCCTAAAATGAAAATCCAACCATTAGCTGAAAGAAATGTTCAGATATTGAATTTCAATTGAATTTGTAAGTAACTGGAAACACATACAATCCATAAATAGCAATGCCCACTTCATCAAAAGCAGTACTAAAATTGGATTTATAATGTTCAAATCCCTAATTAGAGTCACTAAATACTCAATTAGATCAAATCCCTAATTCCAGAAAACACAAAATTGATATATTCATAAATGGAAGTCATCAGAGAAGTTATTACAGATTTTGGAGAACCAAAAGTAAATAGGGTTGATGAAATAAAAAGCAAAGAATAATACCTTGTAAATATGGGTTGAGCGATGAATCGTACTGCTCAAAATTCAAAATCGAAGATGCCATTACTGCGGCTACTCTACTTCTCACTTCGAATTCGTCCCTCAGGCCAACTTTCATATGGTCAAACAATAAAGTGAAGACAATTTGGAGAGGGAAATGACGAGAAGCAGATAGCGGAACATAGAGCAGAAGGAGAAGATGGTGGGAGAAGAGAGAAGAGGGGTATTATAATTTGAATATTTATTTTATTTAAATTATTTTGGGAAATATTGGGCGGGAGATGAGAAAGAGAGAGAAGAGGGGTATTTTAGGTTTAATATTTATTTTGTTTTAATAACTTTTAAGCAAATAGTAGGCGTAAAATTAACTTTTATTAAGTTTTATCAATACCATATCTTAACACCTCATTCAACTAATAAAACCCCCTATACTATTAATGATTCCGGTAAATTAAAATGTCATCAATGAAATTTATAGTCGGTAGAACTTTTGGTTCAACCCCAACTGTTAATATTGAAATTTGAATAAAATTATTAATAACTATAACTATAAAATACTAATACAATTGTTATTATGTTTTTATATTGTAATTACAATAATACTTAATATTATTACTAATTAATAACAATAATAATTATTAAATTTGATTATACATAATTGTAATAAAAATAAATTTAAATATTAGTGAAGCAATTTTTTTAATAATTTTTTATATTTATTTATTAAATATTAATATAACTATACATTATTATTATACTTATTAGTTATTATTTATAATCATATATTATTATTTATTATTCATATTTAGCGGTCATTATAATTAATATTACAATTAGATTTTCTTGTTCAAACTAGTATTTAGTGTACTAAGTTCAGGATTTGAGGTATAATTACTTAAGCAAGATCTCGAGTTTGGGTTCGAATTCGAGTCCTAGTGAAAGTAAAAAAATTTTATTGGGAGACTCACCCATTGCAGCTAGGTGCGTGACCCGGATCGAATCTGGATATAGTTGGAGCAAAGCTCTGGTGAACCAGATGAGCAACCAAAAAAAAATTCAAATATGTACACAATATATATTTATTATCTCAAGGTTTAATGTTCAAGGTTTAGAGTTCGCAATAACTTTTATATGGCTTTATAAATAACCTACAACTTTTTTTTATTATATCTTTCCTATACGATTTAATAACTCTTTAAAATAACCTATGGCTTTCTTATACATTTTTTATACCTTTAATATAACTCTTTTAATAACTTATAACTTCCCTTTACCTTATATATAACTTTTTAAATAATCTATAACTTTCCTATGTCCTTTTTTTATACATTTCCTTTACCTTTTATATAACTTTTTTTAAAATAATCCACAACTATCTTACACCTTTTATATAACTTTAAATAACCTCTAATGTTTTATACATTTTGTATTTCCTATCTATATATAACTTAAAATAACCTATAATTTTCCTATACCTTTTATATAACTTTTTAAATAATATTGAATAGATAAGAAAATATTTATAAAAAATATTGTTCAACAAATTATTGAAAAATTAATTTATTATTAGAGTTCACGATTTAGGTTCTATGTAAACTTCTTAAACCTTATCTATATCTTTTTTATAACTTTTTAAATAATCTATAACCCTTTATACCTTTTTATGCATTTACTATACATTATATATAACTTCCTATACGTTTGTTGTACATTTCACATACCTTTATATAACACCTTTATATAACGTTTTAAATAACATATAATTTTTCGATAACAGTTTTAATTATGTTTTTTCTATAACTTTTCAAATCACTTATAACTTTCTTTATCTTTAATGTTTAGGGTTCATATTTACTGTCTTATACCTATTTTACACCTTTTACATAACTTTTTGAATAACATATAATTTTCTTATAAGGGCAACACCAAGCACTCTGGTTGCAAAAAGGCCATCTATGGCGTAGTGTATAATTTTGTATACCTTTTATATAACTTTTAATATAATGTATAACTTCCTTGTACATATTAATTTACCTACTAAAATATCACTTGTCTCTACCAAAGATCTCAACCCCAATTGCTAAAAAAACTTGCAACCCCTTGAGTTATTCTGCACTTGGAAGAAGAAGAAAATAGAATATATATATATATATATATATATATATATATATATATATATATATATATATAGTAATAATTTGATTCTTCGTCAAGTAGTAGTAAATTGGAGGAAAAATAGAATTTGTTAAAATCTTTTAATTAGTACCTTATATCCCTTTGCTTTGAAATTTTTTTGAGTCCGATCACCGAATCTAAATATTCAGTATGAATCATAGTTTGGTAATCTATTTCATATTTTTCATGCCTCTACATTTCTTGATACCTAAACATGATGATATATAACTATCCTATACAATTTTCATAACTTTTCAGCTTAAATTGATTGTCACAAAACTAATAATTATTTGCAAGAAAGCTTGTCATTCATCACACATATATATTTCATAATGGTAAAAAAATTCATTATCACGTATTAAATAGTTTGAGTTACAACCTTTACTTATAACATAACTATTTTTTGTTTCAAGTTAAACTTATTGTAACAAAAACAAAAAAAATTTGCAACAAGCTTTTTACGTTGTCAAACATATAGTTTTTATGACAATAAAAAAATTTGCTGTCATGTATTGAATAGTTTTAGTTACAATTGTTAATTGTAACTAAAGAATTTTTTATTTCAAGTTAAATTTATTGACATAAAAATATTATATTTTTTGCAACAAACTTTTTATGCTGTCACGCATATAGATTTGTGACAATAAAAAAATTCTGTCACATATTGAATAATTTTAGTTACACCCGTCACTTGTAACATAAGTATTTTTTGTTTCAAGTAAAATTTATCGTCACAAAAATAATATGTTTTTTGCAACAAGCTTTTTCATGATGTCATGTATATTGCTTTTATGACAATTAAATTTTTTTGTCACATATTGAATAGTTTTAGTTACAACTTTTATATGTAACCGAAGTATTTTTTGTTTCAAATAAAATTTACTGTCACAAAACTATTATATTTTTTGCAACACATATATTATTTTTGTGAAATTAAAAAATTATTGTGACATATTGAATAATTGTAAAGTTTTTTGTTTCAAGTTAAACTTATTGTAACAAAAGTAAAATAGTTCTTGCAACAAGCTATTTATGTTGTCACACATATAGTTTTTGAGACGATAAAAATTTATTGTCACATATTGAATAATTTTTGTTACAACTTTTGCTTGTAACCAAAGTACTTTTTGGTTTCAAGTTAAAATTATTGTCACAAAAATAATATACTTTTTGCAACAAGCTTTTATGTTGTCACATATATATATTTGGTGACAATAAAAAGTTGTTATCACATATTAAATATTTTTAGTTACATCTATTACTTGTAACTGCAGTATTTTTTTGTTTCAAGTTAAAATTATTGTCACAAAACTAATAAAAAAGTTGTAACAAGATTTTTTGTTGTCTTATAAGTATTTTTGTTACAATAATTTTTTTATTGTAATAATTTCTATATTATAGGTTACAACTTAAGTTGTAACGGAAAAACATTAGACACGATCTTAAAAAATTGTCACAAAACATCTATTATATGTGACAATTTTACAATAAAATTTCACAGAATTGATTTATGTGACGGTAAAAAGTTTATTGTAACAGATAATAGCTTTTTTGTGATAATAATTTTAGTGACAGTGAAATTGTTGTCACATATTAACTTTTCTTGTAGTGGGTGTTTTAATAGAAAATTATGGTGTCTACATAGGTCTGAACCTCATATCGTCTTTAAGAATGCACTACTTTTCTTCAATCTCATTTTTTCTTTTTTTTATCCATTTTTGTTCATGAATTGGTGGAATCGGATGAATCGGCCAATTTAGGTGATTCACCACCGATTCAGATGAGTCACCACCGATTCATGATTGATTTCAATTCACCCCATAGATTCGAATCTATTTGGAGGTGAATCAAATCGAATCGTACGATTCGTATCGCGAATCTTACGATTTTGATAACTATGCATGTGATAGTTAAGGTATATGACTATTTTTATTTCATAAGTTAGACTTTCAGGTTTTGAAAATTGTGTTCAATCAAAATATTTATTTTTTGAGAAATAAAGGAGGTTTTGATAAGTTTTGAGTTGATTAATAGGCTTTAAATTAAGTTGTTTTGAGACATCTTTGTTATAAGTTTTTTGTTGAAAAATAAACATGGAGTTTTTAACATATGTGTTGATACAATTTTTTGAATTAAGATATCTTGATGTTGTGGGAGTTTTGTTGATATACAATTTGTGATAAAACTTTTGTTTTATATTTGCTAAAAATTTCAACTTTGAACATTCTTGGTTGTTTATGAGTTTTCTTGAGTTATACAACTCCATTTTGAGAAATTCTTGTTTCTATGGTTTTATGAGACATAGATAAAGTTATGTTTATAAAGAATATTTTCAAATTCTTTCATTTAGTGGGTTGAAATTTTATTGAAATTGACATAAGAATCTCATTTTTCTGAAATTTCAGCTTTGAGGACGACTGATTCTTTGAGACATAGCTTGAGATATATAAATCAGTTTTATGTGTTTTTAGTGGCATTAGAAACTTAGGATACATATGTTCTTATATTTAGAACAAAATTTTGTCAAATAACCGCTTTTACATGTTCAAATTTTGAGTCAAAGTGGGCTCATGAAATCTGGTAATGTGCAGATTTTTGTTAGCAAAGTTAGTAACTACAATGTGTTTAATGGACATATTTTGGTGTGTTGAGCTTGGTTTTTTATGACTCTAAGTTCTTAGTGAATTTGAGACATTTGATAACATGTTATGCGTTATTTATATATGGGTTTCATATTTAATATGTTAGATATATACTTGAGATATTTGTTGGTTGAAGTATTTGTTAAATTTTCTATACAAATAGAATTTCACATGAGAAACCGATAAGACACCATATGAGAAATGAGAGGATTATCATTCTAATTTGAAATGTTCAAAAGTGTGGGGTGTCTTATTAGGGTTATTATTCTTGAACCTATATAAAGAGAAATTTGTACAAAATTTTATGTTTGTATGTTCATAGATTTTATTGAATATATTGATGTGCTTGGATATATTAACCTTGAGACAAATAATACAAATTCTTTGTGAATGTTTCCAATAAAGACTAGAGAGATTTCCATTTTTAAGTTTTGCTCCTGATGTTGGCCCATATGCACATATTTTCAAATTGAGTTTGAAAATGATAATTTGGGGAAAGACAAGAGAACTTTGAAAAGAAAGTTTTGGTAAATTTTTTTATAAATGTTTGATTGAAGATGAACTTTTATTGTTGGCAAAACTATTTCATTTTTCGAATCAATGTATTTGCCAGAAGCCTTTTGTTTTGAGTTTGTTTTATTCTTTAGAATATAGAACTTGTGTTTTAGACTTTTAGTTTATGATCTTCTGAAGCTAAATCCGTTGGTTGCAAGTGATGTTTATTTTCTACAAAAAATCTTTGGTTTTATACTCCGATAAATATGATTCTTCTATATTTTTGCTATAGCTTCTTTTTACAATTGAGTTCACCACATGGGTGTTAAAATTACCTTTCAAAATAAAGTTTTTTTATATATGGTGCAACTTGAGGGGTATGTAGAGCCTGGACATGGATGGAAAGGTGATTAAGTTCTTGTGTGTTTTACTGACGAGCACCTAAATAATGAGTTGAGAAGTTTGAGCTTTTGAGGTGGATATATGTGTATGTACTAAAGTGATTAATGATATATGTGTGATTATATGTGGATGATATGGCTATCTATATTTCGAGTATTGATGTTGTCAATAAAATAAAGATAATCTTATTATCAATATTTGTCATGAAAGAAATAAGAGAAGCCAATGTGATATTGAGTATGAGAATTATAAGGATGAATGAGAGTGTCTTGTTAACACAAGAACACTATGTTGAGAAACTTCTAGAGAAGTTTGAGTTTTATGATGTAAAGCATGTGAGTATCCCTTATGATTCCATACTTAAAAAGAGGAAGATAATGATGATCTAGTGGCTAAATCCAAGTATGTATTTGTACTTGATGAGTTTCACACATTGAGATATAGCATATGCTATATGAGCAAGTATACACATAATCTAATAATTGATTATAGAGAAGCCATATTGAGGCTTAAGAAATATTTAAGAGGAACCATTATATGGTATTCTATATAATGAACATCCCATTGTTCTTGAGAGGAACAATGATGTTGAGTGATTCTTTGATTCATATGAGAAGAAACTCAGTAGTGAATTTTTCATTGTTTTTTAGGGGAATAATGACGTTAAGTGAATTTTTAATTCATATGGGAATAATTTTATTAGTGGTTACGTTCTCACATTTGGTGGTAAAAATAATATCATGAAAACCAACTAAATAAGCTATAATCAAAGCTAGTTGTTTGAGAGTTGGGATAAAATGAGGCTAAGTGAATGAGAAAACTTTCTTAGCAAGTGTTACTTTAAAAATAAAGTCAACATCTTCAATGCATATACATTATTTTTGCAAGATGGCAATATATGTTGAGATATAAGACCTATAATTAAAACGTATACGTTTGAGACATATTATTAAGATGAAATTTTATCCATTTAAGTCTAGAGTAATTCTGATCAAATCATCTGACTAATTTTTAAGAAATAAATTTTTGAAAAGGAAATTTATTTTAATACATTAGAGAGGACGAGACTTAAGCCAATATGAAATTAATGAAAGGTGGGAACCCAACCTACATGAATAGAGGTCCCACGGAATAGGTTCATATAGGTACTAACAAGCCTTTTGTTAGTTCTGCTAGCACTATAAAATATTGTCTCAATCCTAGATGTCAGAAAAGTGCCATGTTGCATATCTTGAGAGGATGAGTCAAAAGGACTTTTAATGAAATTTCATAGCTCTTATGAGTAGTGTATAAAGTGCAATACAGACTTCATGATATCATCTATGTGAGTGTGAAGTGGGGCCGCTTCTATGAGATATAATATTGGCAATATCTCTAGAGCAGTTATGAAACACCAGGCACGAGCACGACCTATTTGTGCAAAACTGCGATGAATAGCAATGTGCTGGTATGATGCGATATGGTAAAATCCCTATCTTATAATAGTGCTTATTTGGTTCATAGAAACTATATGTTTCACCAAATATTCCATAAGTGAAATTTTATCTATCAAGTTCTATCTCATAGTCCACAAGACACCAGTTCCATGCATATGTAAAACTCGAGATATGCAAAAAATTCTTTTATTGAAACTTCTTTTGAAAGTTATGGGGGATTGTTGGAAAAATAGGAGTTTTATGTTACTTTCAAAAGAATAAGTGTTATGATATTTTTATTGAGAAAATATCTTTGGTCAAAATACTTAATTGTGACTGTTATTGGTTTTAACTCTTTCATAAAAGAGAGTTTTAATTGTGATTAATTCTATAATGGTTTTATTTTCATTAAATGTTTGTAACTCATTACGGTTATGGTTTTAAAGGCACCATACTTATTGTTTTACAACAACTATATGTCTTACCTATAAAAAGGTTGGCGGGTTTTCCATTGGAAAAGATACATCAAATTTTTACTCTATTATTTCTCCCTTTTTTTTGGAAATGACAAGTATGAGCAGGCGAGGTTTTATTTAAGGGAGCACGCAGGGTCCAGTGCACGGTACGACGCAGTTAGAGAAAACTGCGGTGTTTGGTTTGGTTTGAGGAAATCTAGTTCGCTTAAATGCGTTGGCTTTATAAGACAAAAAAATGATTATATTGAGAAATATATTTACACATTTTTGCTAGGAAACTATATTTTAAAACAAAGCATTTTTTACAGTATTTAAAAATAAAATAGAGTCACCATCCAATTCAGCTCCATCGGGAATTGTGGTATACTGATCCAAAATAGGATTTTTATACCTAAGAGAAAATAAGATTCTGAGTTCAGACATAATAGTTACTCATATTGTTCAAATTGTTTGGAATAATTTTGGAAATATGGTATTTGTGATAATTTTGGCATTACGACGGCTTGATAAGACGATATTTTCATAAAATAAAATGGGCATTATGATGGCTTAATGAATTGATATTCTCTACCAAATTTTCGGCAGAGTAACGGTAGTATTTGGGTTTTGTCCTGGAAACTTGAATAGAGTTTCCTCATATTCTAGGTGTTTTGCCTATACCTACGAGCTTATTTACACAGGTGTTTCCCTAAGAAACTTCTCACTTCTTTCTCGGTTTTTGGTATAGGCATTTCCCTAATGGCCCTGGCTTTATCAGGATCCATTTTTATGCCTCTTTTGCTCACAACATGCTCTAATAATTTGCCTAACATGACACCGAATATGCATTTCTTTGGGTTAAGGCAGAGATTATACTTTTCAATCCTTGTGAGGAATCGCTCTAACACTGCCAGGTGTTCTTCTGGCATTGCAGATTTCACAAGCATGTCATCCATGTAAACCTCCACTTCTTTGCGGATCAAGCCATGTAGTAATGTTATGACCGCTTGCTGGTAGGTTGTCCTCTTGTTTTTAAGTCTGAAAGGCATTCCTCTGAAACATTATGTTCCCCATTCTGAGATGAATGCAGTCTTGAACTTGTTTATTACATTCATGAGGATCTGGTGATATCCCGAGAATCCATCCATAAAGGAATACATGGCTGCTCTTGCCACGTTGTCTACCAGAACATCAATGTGTGGCAGCAGAAAATCATCCTTAGGGGTAGCCCTATTTAAGTCCCTGAAGTCGACACACACTCCAACGTCGCCTTTCTTCTTGGGTACAGGAACTACATTATATAGCCAAGGAGGATATTCGACAACTTTCGTGAAATTGTCTTTGATCTATTTAGCAACTTCTACTTTGACTTTCTCCACCCATTCAGGTCACAATCTCCTTATCTTCTACTTTACTGGGCTAATTTTAAGGTTCGTGGGGATCTCGTGCTCAGCGATGTGTCGATCAAGTCCAGGCATGTCCTCATGAGACCAAGAGAAGGCTAAAATGTGATTTTTTAGTACTTTTATCAATTCTCTCTCTTGTTCGATGGGTAATTGATTGGAAATGTATACCATTTCTGGGTCATCTTCCGTATTTAAGTTAATTTCTTTCGCAATATCATTATTGATGTTAAAAATGCTGGATGAATGCTGGAATGGATACATGGAATCGTAATCATAAACACAGTCCAAGTAAGCAAAGTTCTTCATTTTATTATCATTATAAAGTACATTATTCATTTCAAACAAGTTAAAAATGGAAACAAAAGACTCATCCTGATTGGTAGGGTCTGGTCCTACAGTGGATGATTCTCCCATGGCAGCCGGCTTTTGTAGGATATGCTAGTTGTATTCTACATCCACCTTTGCCATGCCTTTCATGATCTTGACCATGTCCATGACGACTGGGCTCAAGCAACCTCCCTTATTCCTTGCCTCCTCCACTATCTTGAGTTGTGCTTGAAGATGCTTGGTTAGGGTATCAAGGATCTCTTCTTCTTTGCTTAAATACTTTTTGATCTTCTTTGGGCTTATCTATTCATCGAGTTTGGTCTAATCCGAAACCACCCCAACATATGGCTAATGACCTGCTCCCTTTATTATATAAGTTTCAAAGTTTTTACCACACTTGCCATAGTTGACCACATCTAAGAAAATCTCGAATCCCGGGGCTATCCACCCCTGTGAGTAATGGGTTCAGGGTTCCATTGTAGGGTTGCTCTGACTTTTCCTAAAGTACTATCTTGCGGGTGATTCTTATGGAACCCATATAATCGAGTCCCACAAACTTCCATTCTCCTGCCCCTGTGTTGAAGGTTGGCATTCCTTGCTCATTAGTGCCTATCCCTTTTTTGGGAGTGTGGTGCTTCTGCATATATCCTTGGATCGAAGGGCCCCAGTGTACCTCTGGTTGTTTGCCTGGTTCTTGGCCGATTATGGCTGCAGTGAATCCTTTCATGTTAGTTTCCTCCATCTTTAGAGTAGCCACAACTGATGCTTCATCTGCTTCTAAGGTGATAATCTTCCCTTGGAATGGAATCTTGACTTTTTAATGAAGGGTAGATGGAACCCCTCCTAATGCATGGAACCACGGTCGCCTAAGAAGGATGGAAAATGTTAGCAAAATGTCGATGATTGTGAAAAGCATAATAGAGGAGATTTCCCCGATGGTAACTTTGGCTTCAAATATGTCGATGATAGTCCTCTTCGAATTGTCATAGGCCTTAATGACCATCGTGGACTTCTTTAAATCTTTCTTAGTTAACCCCTGGATTGGCATAATATCCTTCAGATAGACGTTCAGAGCTAAACCATCGTCAATCATCACACATGGCATGATGCATCCAAAGACACTTGCGTTCAAATATAGAGCTTTATTTTGGCAATTGCCTTCATTCGGTAGATCTGAGTTTGAGAAAATAATATCTAGGATAAAGTAGCACACAAACTTGTTCGGGCGATGCTAGGGGAGACGTTTTGATCTCCATGAACTTCTTTACGATGGCAAGTTTATAATCCTTAGAATCACGGAGAAGGTCCCAAATGCTCATCTTGTTGGGGGTGGTCTTTAGCTGGTCCATAATTGGGACTTCTATCCTCTCTGGGGGCTTAATAAAGGTAAGAGGTGCGAGAGGTTCTGTTCTTGACATAGTGGGGGCTACTGACCCAGTGATCTTCCCTTCTCTGGTGACAGGACTAACCGTTTCAGTAGGCGAGTTTGTTGTTTTAAAAACTTTAAACTCATCAAAATCTTCATCAGGTGGTATTTTCTCCAAGTTAATTGGCTTGTTCATGGAGGATGGCTCTTTGGTGATAAAAGACCACTGCATGGTCCTCTGGTGGCAGTAGGATTCTCTTAGAGGATCTGACATAAGGCAAGATTAGAGTCTTGCCAGATTATGTGAATGGAAGAGGAGGCCTTGCCACTTGTATCTTATTCATTGTCGTACATGACAACCTCTTATGGTTCGTCATCATACTTGTTCATATACCATGGATATTCCTTGGTGGATTCCATCGATGTTGGGCATCTAACATTAGTCACCTTCTAATCCTAGTATAATAATGGGTTTTCGTGCTTGTTTAGCTTGGGTGTGCCCTCTGGTGGGTCTACCCATGTAAAGTAATTGATGAATTGTCTAGCTAAAGTGTTCCAGAATGACTTCTGGTAGAATGTTAGCCCCTCATACCAGATGATTGCTTTTTCTTGGAGAGTCAGATGGAACCTTTCTGGCCAATGGGCCTAGTTAATACATCCGTCATTCATCATTTAGACAAATTCGTAGATGTGAGGACGCGGCCTTGTGTTTCCATTGTAAAATATGGGATAAACTTCCCTCAAGTCCAGACTTCAAATCTAATAATTGGCTTGAGCTAATTAGTTTTCTGTACTGATCCTCTCCATGATTTACTCCAGAGAAGGCTCTTGCCCCTCATCTTGAATCATATTAATGATGTGTTCACTACCTAAGTTGAAGTTCGTAAAGTCCCCTGATCATCACTTACTGCAGACCATAAGGCACCTAGGGAGTAGTGCACTAAAGACGAGGTGTAACTCTCAGCACCATCATAGTCGATTGTCATGCCATTAGCGAAAGGAGCTTCATATTCGAAATCCCACTGCAAGTGGTTTAGCTCGTCATCAGAAAAGATCTCTAGTTCATACCTTAAGTTATCCACCTCACTTTCATCTTCATGATTCGACTCGTCAGAGTCCTCGAATTCTTCTATTTCCTCATCTGAATCCTCGAAAGATTGTTCCTCATTTTATGGTTCAAAGGCCCAATTTGGTGCATGGTGAACTGGGATATTGTTATCTGAATCTTCCTCAGGATCCTCCTTAGGATCTTCCTCAGGATCTTCCTCATCTTCATCAGGAAGTTCCTCGGGGTCTTCCTCTTCTACCGTGTTTACCCCAGCCTCTACTCCTGTGATAACTATGTAAAAGTCGGAGACCATGCCTCATATACTGGTGAATGTTTCCTCCATATGGGTACCATATACCATAATATCAGTACAAATTCCTTCGAACGTGTCGAACAACTCAATATTAACTTAGTTTTTTTAGTTTATTTCTGATGCTACATTCACACGAAGTTCGGCAAGTGGGTCTGGTGTCACCTCATTTAGGTTAATGTCGAGGTACCTTTGATGGTCCTTGTGATCGTTCCAAGCTTGTTTAGGATCATATAACTCTTAATTTCCTAGGTATGTCGTCCTGAAAGAGCTCCCATACTCGAACAAACTTATTCCGACGTAATTCACACTCATGTAATCCGGGGAAGTACACATGAGGGGTTGTGGAGGAGGAACATCCTACCAACCAGCTTTGCATTGATCTACTTAAAGTGCCAACCACTAGCAAAGCATGTCCGAGTATGGTTGAGAAGCCACGAAATAGAGGAGGAAAGATCTCTCTACAAAGTATCAGTTCCAAAGTCCTTTAAGTGGCATTCTGCTGTACCAATCCATGACTGGACCTTCCGAGAAATGGGGGAACTGAGGTGCAAATCCCATCATGGCAATTTCCCATTCATGCATGAATTGGATGAATTATTCTACATGCTAATTTAGGTCGGAATCCCCTCAGAATATGGGGTGTGATGGCACTTGATACTGGTCTGTCCTTTCTCTCCTCATCCTCAAGACATATTGAATGACCATGTAGATGATGTCCATGTTATAAAAAATCATATTATCTCCCCATCCTAGGTCATGTTGGAAGTTATCCATTATGTCAATACCGTACTCGTCAGCCTTCACCTGAACATTGATGGAATTTACTATGGCCTTAAAGTTTGGCAGGGGATTGGTCTGCATGCTGGATTTCTTCTCAAGCTCTTTCATCCTCCCGTCAGCTATCATCTACAATGAATATTTCAGTCGCCGAGTGCATTCATTAGTGCAATATACCTTAATGATATGATAGGCATAAAAGTTATCTCTGTCTGCTGCAGCAGGTGGAATGAATGGTTTAATTCTCTGAAGCTGGTCAGACTTCCTCAGTTTAGAGAATATCTGTGATAGTGATTCTACCCATGGAGATATAAATTGATGAGTCTACACCTAAGTGGCCGCTACAACTTTAGCCGGAGCTTTCAAGGATTCAGAGTGGCTTGGCTTGGAAGATCCCCCCTTTTCCTAGTACCTAGGCTTAGTGTAAGCCTGTTGTTCCTGCTTCTTCAACATGTCTTCTTCATCATATTTCTCCATCTTCTTGGCATAATCGACCAGGTCATTAAATGTATCGAACTGCTTCATTTTCATTTCATCGTTGTATTTTTGGCTGGACCCTTCCAAGAGTTTTACTATCAAAGCTTCCTGGTTAGGTGCCTCAGTCACTAGCACACGGACGACCATCTATCTTAAATAGTATTCTTCAAAGGACTCATTCGAGCATTTTTTAACCCTCTGAAGATCTTGTAAAGTGGTTTTGACTCTCAGGTTAAAAGCATAATTTTCTAAGAATGCGAAGCATAACCTTTTCCAGTCTAACTTGACTTTTGTTGGCATCTCATGTACCATTTAGAAGCTGGACCACGGAGCATGGCCAAGAACAGATTGATGAAATGAACCTTAGGGATTGCCATACTAGTCATTATTCGGCGGCAACCTTCGATATGGGCATGTGAAGACCGAGTGCTAAGATATGGAGCTACATAAGGAATCACAAAATTAGCCGGGAGGGCTTCAGATTCCTTGGGTATGAACTTATCAATGTCCATATATTGCTCAATAGAAAGAGCAACGGACTTGTCCTTCATTAGGGATAGCTTTTCCATTTCTGCCTTTAGTACTACTATCTTAGTCTCTTGTTCTTAGGCCTACGAAAAGCTAGAAGCACTCAATCTTTCCCAAAAATCAAAGAATTCAGAAGGATCCAGGATCCTTCTAAGGGACAGTTCGATCACATCATCGTCTGCCATTGCAGTCTCGGGTTCTAGATTAGAGAAAAATCTAGGAAGGGATTCGATCGATGGTGGGGTTCTAGTTTCTGGACTATCTGTAATATGCCTTAACCTCATCTCTCGCTCAAACCTGAAATGCAAGAGATCAAGCATCAGTAAATGCGTCGTGGGTAGCTCTGAGCCTTACTTATCTTTATCTACCAAAATGAATGAGTGAATGAATAAATGAATGATTGAGTGAATGAATGAATGAATGGGTATACAGAGTGGGGTGTATGCCAACTGTTTGGGGAAAAATTAACAAGGGTCGCTCATAATATTCATGGAACATTATGCGAATGCGGTCTAAAGATTAGGGTTTAAGATCAAGTTCCTTGAGTTGACTCACTAGCCACTCAAAGACTGACTCTATGGTCAAGAGTGAGTTGACTCGCTAGTCACTCAAAGGCTAGCTCTATGGTCGAAAGTGAGTTGACTCGCCGGTCACTCGAAGGATGACTCTATGGTTAAAAGTGAGTTGACTCGCTAGTCACTCGAAGGCTAACTCTATGGTTAAAAGTGAGTTAACATACTTGTCACTCAAAGGCTGACTCTATGGTCGAAAGGTGAGTTGACTCGCTAGTCACTCGAAGGCTAACTCTATGGTCAAAGGTGAGTTGACTCGTTGATCACCCGAAGGCTGACTCTATGGTCGAAAGTGAGTTGACTCGTTAATCAATCAAAGGTTGACTCTATGGTCAAAAGTGAGTTGACTGACTGGTCACTCGAAGGTTGACTATGTGGTCGAAAGTGAGTTGACTCGCTAGTCACTCAAAGGCTGACTCTATTGTCGAAAGATGAGTTGACTCGCTTATCACTCGAAGGTTAACTCTATGGTCAAAAGGTGAGTTGACTCGCTGGTCACTTGAAGGTTTATGTATTCCGGCTTAAGAGTGAAGTCTAGGTAGACTTACTGGTTTCGGTTATTTTGGCTCATGGGTTGAGCCTAGGTGGACTCACGGGTCTTTGTTATTTTGGCTCAAGGGTTGAGCCTAGGTGGACTCACTGGTCTTGAGCTATTTTGGCTCATGGGTTGAGCCTAGGTGGACTCACTGGTCTTAGGCTATTTCGGCTCATGGGTTGAGCCTAGGTGAACTCACTAGTCTCAATCATTTTGGGTTCCTATGACTAAGGAAATAAAATGAGATGCCACACACAAATGTTATAGCTACATAAAGATGTGGTTAGTTTATACGTAACCATGATGCGTATGATGTTTGTTTTCAGTTTATTTATATTAAATAAACTTGCACATGTAGCAAACAGTTAGGTCACTCCTACCATCCTTTTAACTCCATTGGGTTACTTCACTTCAAAGCCAGCGGAGGACTTAGTGAAGTTTGCTTGCATACGCTCAAGGTTTTTGCATAAACCTATAGGAAAGTATCTATTGTTCATCTATATGCGGGTTTTGGTCTCAGGATTAGGTGCGATTGGGTACCTTGTGCCTTTATGTACCGAGTCCCAATGGCCCTAAGCAAACCAAAGGAAACTTTTCCACATATAATATACTCAGGTATTCTTGCCCTTAAGCAAGCAAGGCCCTCATACATTAATCTAGGTGTGTTGAGATCCATAGCCCTCAAGCCCGAAGCAAACTTGGAGATACTTCACCAAAAGACACCTAAATTGATTTAGGGATAAAAAAATGCAGATGCTATGCAATACTAAAATTGTGTAATGTTGAAATTACCACATATTCTATAGTTCCAAAATTTAATTCAAACAATATTTTAATTATCATGTCGAAAAAATAATTTTTATAGAAATCTGATTTTTATAAAAATAATCAACTCCCCAACAGAGTAGCCACTGTAAGTGGACAAGGTTTTATTTATAGGAGCACGTGGGGTGCAGGGCGTGAATCGGTGCAGTTTGAGGAAACCACGGCGTTTGGTTTGGTTTGAGAAAATCCAGTTCGCTTAAATGCGGTGGCTTTATAAGCCAAAAATGTGATTATATTAAAAAATATATTTGCACATTTTTGTTAAGAAAAGATATTTTAAAATAAAGCATATTTTACTTTATTTAAAAATAAAATAGAGTCACCACCCGGTTCAGCTCCACCGAGAATTGTGGTATACTGATTCAAAATGGGATTTTTATACCGAAGAGAAAACGAGATTCTGAGTTCGGACATAATAGTTACTCATATTGTTCAAATTGTTTGAAATATTTTTGGAAATATGGTATTTATGGTAATTTTGGCACTACGACAGCTTAATAAGACAATATTTTCGTAAAATAAAATAAGCAATATGATGGCTTAATAAATTGATATTCTGTACCGAATTTTCAGTAGAGTAACAGCAGCATTTGGGTTTTATCCCAGGGAACTCGAATAGAGTTTCCTCATATTCTAGGTGTTTTGCCTGTACCTGCGAGCTTATTTACACAGGTTATAATTTAAGTGGCACTAGTGGCTCACTTAACCAGACAAATGAGAATGCAATGTGCAATAACAAAATGATGAAAATGAATTTAAATGAATTTTAAAGTTGAGCTTAGAGCCATTTAACCTCAGTTTACCTTTTTGTCTGCCCAGGATGACTTGAGAGCCGGTGCAGGACCGAAGTGGCCTAGAGAAGATGGTGATTTGTTTGGAAAATAGATTTAACCCAAGTTATGGCTATAATCTTGGATTATTTCTAAAGGAAACATGGGGATTTGAGTAAAACTTAGTCATTTTTGACTGAAGATCACTGTGAGACGTTGATATAAAAAGACAGAAGTGTGAGTTTATACCGAATATCGGTGACAGAACTCGAATTTGGGAGTGTTTTTGCATAGTTTCAGGACTTTCGCGATGAAATGGGAATTTTGGAAATTTTGGAAATTTTTAAACTCTCCTTAAATGAGGGGGGTGACCTCGTATTTATAATAGGTGGTAATTAGCCGGAGGGCTAATTACCTATCTAACAGGATTTTACATAAGATCCCGTTAATCCTAGCCAGATTACAGTAGATACGATTTTTTTACTATAGATGGGTAATTAGCCGGTGGGCTAATTACCGAAGTTTGACCAAACTTTGACATTCTGATTTTTTAGTAGGAAATGCTAAATCGAAGCTTCCCTATAATGTGGATTTTTGAATTTCAGATTTTGGATGACAATTCGGTCCCTTTTGGCTCTTTTTCTCTGATCAATGAATGAAATAGGCTTAGTTCCTCATCAGACTAGAATGGACCTGTGCTAACAATAAGCATTTCTAATTCCTGTACCCAAACTCAAATCGAGTTATGGAGTTGTTTAATTGCGGAAGGAATTACCAAATATCCTTTAAGGATAGAGCTTGCTACTCGACTCAACTCATACTAACACTTATAATTTTGTTCTTGATATTTCAGTGATGTTCCAAGTAATTAAGATCGTTATTTATAGCTTTTGAAGATCCTTTTCAATTTTAGTAGAAAGTGTTGCCTCTTCTGAGTAAATTATTGCTTCTGAGCTTATACAACTAATTCTAATCAGAGAAACGTCGCCATTGATCTAGTTTCTGAGCTACTACAACAGTTTTTGATAAAAGCATTGCATCTCCACCAAGTTTGCCTTCGGATCAGTTTAACTATGGAAGTGTTGCCTCCGGAAGAGTTGCCTCTAGTAGTGTTGCCTCTGATCGAGTTTTTGAGCTTCTGCAACAGTTTCATAAAAGCACTGCCTATTAACTAGTGCCTCAAGATCTTGTCAGTCACCCTCCAGTCTTAACCAATATAAAGAGAAAATTTTCGAACAATCACTTCCTTGAATTCATTGAACATGATTAGGTTGCATCACGTGAAGATCAAATCATCCACATAGAGGTACATGATCAAATATCATTGTCTTTGATCTTGATATAAAATACGTGCTGGAAGGGACTTTTGTTGAAGCCATTTTCCCGGAAGTACTTGTCAATTCTGCTATTCCATGCCCTTGGTGCTTATTTTAGCCCATAAAGTATTAGATATGATGTATACCCTAGAGGCAATTGGGGGGATATATATTAGTTAGTTTTATTTGTATGAATAAAGTTATATTAATAAAGGCATTCTTTTGTTATATCAATGACTGTGAAAATATATTACAACTGGTTTAGAATATATTCATTGATGTGTTTGCAAAAGTCCATGATATAATCATAGCACGTATTGCAAGGGAATAGTGGGATTACGTTGGTGAGAACTCATTTATGTGTAATTATGATTTGTTTAAATATCCCTAGTCATAGTATCATCAAGACTGGACATTGATGAATATGGATAGACTAGCATGTGTTGTCATACCTCTTGATTCTGATTCAGAGTAGCATATCTCTAGGGCTAGAGGGTGGTACCTTGGGTTAACACATGGATGTATTCAGGGAAATACATTGGAGACTACTCTAAGACAACACTCGGTAATCTATATTATGTGTTGGTGTTTTGTCATCTCATTTTAATAGTAATACAAATATCCTTAGACCTGAGATACTATTACCTTGTTCAAATGTTGCTATACTTTGGGTCATACCTAAGCATTCTATACACTGGATGATACGGGTGATTACGAGTATAGTTGATGTCTGTCCGTTGGTAAGCTGAGTAGTCAAGATGGAATCTATCACTCCATTATAGCAATATAAAGGAGATGTACCTTGGCCACTTGTTGGAAGTGACACACTCATAAACCTCTGATAAGAGTACGAGTTTACAGGATGAGATCCTGATCAACACATCAAAATGGTTGAGTGGTGTACTTTTGTAGCAAGACTAAATACCGGGGTAGCCACTAAGACTACTAGTAGACTAAGACTTAAACTGAGTCCTAGAATCCAGATGGTACTTTACCATTGATAGAAGGAGTGAATTGTATTGATACTATTACAGAAATGGGATAAAGTCACATTGCATGTGACGTTTCGAATTTTGAGGGGTCATATGCCCTATGCTAGAGAGCCTCTATGGCCAATCAAAGTAATCGGAGTGCACAACGATTTGGAGCTCTAAGCCAGTCAATTCTTAAAAGGAATTGAGTTAGGTCAAACTTTTGATGGCTCGATATTTCAGGATCCTATAAGGTAACATACTTTGAGTTACGATCAAGCCATGTAAAGAACCATTAGTCTAGGTCTAATCTAGAAGAGCAAAATAATATGGTTAGACCAATATTCACTTGTTGGATTAGTGAACCTGATAAATAATGAGGATGTTAAAATAAATAAAGTCAATTTGGAACTGGAATTTAGTGAGATTTATTAATATTAGATATTAATTAAATCTGCGCGAGTGGGCCTATAAATATACCATAGGACAATGCATTAATAAGCCTACGCATGGGCTACATGGTAACACTATTTGGAACAGTGCTGTACGTGGCCCATGAAGGACGTGCGCAAGCACGTTTGCATGCATACGCAAGCCCAAGGGGCTGCGTAGGCATGCAACTCTTATGGGCTTGTGTCATGGGCCACAGCTCATGAGCAAAGGCCCGCATGCAGTGCGCAGGCTTGTAGGCCTGTGCTCCTGTGCAAGCCCACAACGACTACTGGCCAAATGGTCAGCAGTCTCCTAGTGTTTGAGTTAGGTACTAACTCTATCAAGGTTATTATTTAGCCTTTTTGCCCTTTTTATCTTAATTCTGATTGGTTGAGGTCAGGGACTTTATTGTCTTTTGATTTATTCCTAACCACTATAAATAGAAGCCTCCTCCTTCATTATTTTTTGTCCATAATTTATAATTCCTTCTCTTGCTCTCTTATTCTCTTAATTGTTCTGGTTCTCATAAGTAATCTGTCGAAAGACGTATTTGCTTTGAATAGAAAACTAAGGGAATTTCTTCTAGAATAAATTAGTAGGGAAGATCTAGCTGTCTTCCGCTTATTTATCGATACTCACTTTCTGGAAGGTTTTGGTCGGTGGTGTTTGTGTGGACTATTTATAGAGGGCTTCTACTTTGGAGTTTGTGCACATAGCTGAGGGGTCTTTCTGCCAACTACGGGATTCATGCTTTAACTGTTAAGTGGTTAGATTACTATTAGGTCCATTTAATAAGTGTTTATGACGTAGAATAATTTTAGACTAGTAATATTGTCAATCAAGCCATGCTTAGGAGATCCTTGGACTTTAGATTTTGTTTGAAACTCTACCATGCCTGGTTTGCATGTTCAAACCCGCGAATCTAGACCAATACAAAGTACCTTCTTCATTTTCAACACCTTGTCTTCATGGCCTTTGTCTTTGTAACGTAGTGGTTGTTGTACGTAGACTTTCTCTTCAAGAACACCATTTAAAAAAGCAGATTTTACATCCATTTGATGAATCCTCTGTTGGTCCCTATAAGGGTCTATATAAGGTTAAAGGGGGGTGAATGACCCTTTTTTTTCTTTACGGAATTTATAGACTTTAATAAGTCTAAGTGTAGGTGCTCGATTATAATCAAGTGGATAGATCTAGATGATGTAAATGTAATAATATAATGTAGTAAATAAAAGTAAGAAAATCAAAGGCAGTGATTTATACTAGTTCGGCCCCGCCTGGAGTTTCCTTCCTCTGAGCTTATCCACTAGTGAATGCCTTTCTAACTAGTAGGAATCAAGCCTTACAGATTGTCTCTGGATGGTAACCCCATCCAGATGTAGGATAAACCACTAGAAGCACCAACTCCTAGTTAAGTCCTTTTGTCTTTAGGAGGATATACCACTTAGACTTCTACCCTGAACCTAAGCTGAGTCCTACAGGGAGATCCCACTCAAAGCACCTACTTTAAGTTGTATCCCAATCTCACTACTCACCCAAGTAGGAGATACTTTAGACTTTGGTTTCTATCGAAGGTTTTGGTTTTTGGATTTCCTTAAGTTTATAGCTCACTTAGGAATCCTTACAAACTGATTTAGAATTGTTTGATTCTTAGAGGGATTTGTGAATCTTATTATTCTCTAGCAAGTTCTCTTGTATATGCTTCTTGTGTAATCAACCAGCACCTTCTCAACTTGTGAAGCTTCCCTCTTATAGGCTTCCATCATAAATGTAGCCGTTGTGGGTTAGTAAGCTGAAATTAATCTTCATCGTTGATCAGGTGAAATATAGCGCTTCTGGAGCCGTTGATCAATTTGTTAGATAGTAATTTGACCCATTTGAATCCTTGGGATTGAAGCTAAAAAGATGCCAGTGATCATTTTCCTTGTATTTTAGTGTCATACCAACTTTTACACCATTAGCTTTTAGGTGTGAGCTCCACGCACCTCCTTCTTAGTCTACGTGAAAATGTTTGTTTCCTTTTTCTGTCAGGTGTCAGTCCTTTTGTCCTTTTTTTAAAAAGTGCGAGCTGTCTCTTTTATCTTGCTCGTGGGGAAAGGATCTTTGAGTTTGTAGACTAAAAGGTGGAGGGAAAAGTTATGTTTCAAACTTTCCCATTGTCTTGATATCTGAGTCTTCCGGATGTTCTCAGACTCAGTATCACCAGATTTATCCTTATCCGGATGCTTAGCAATCAGTTCTTTTGGATGCTAGTCTCAGAGGTTTAAAGTTTGTTTCCTTTCCGAACTTTAAACTAATGAATCCAGTATATGCTTAGGTAATTTGTAGTCTTCAATGGATGTCCTTGTAGCTGGATCTTGACCGGATGCTTCCATTTGGATTTAGGAGATACTTTGTTTAAGTTTTTTTTTTCTTTCAAACTTGATCCGAATATATTAGTTTAATTGAGATTCTGAATCATTGTTTTCCAACAATCTCCCCTATTTGATAGAAATAAAAGCTAAGACAACTAAGCATAAGGAAAGGAGTTATATGAGCTAAGTATAATTCTTGATACTTAGTCATTTACAATTACTCCCCCATAGTTCTAGCATCCTAACTCCCCTAATTTTTTGAATTCTATCTTCTAATGTTTTTTAAAGTAGAATTTCAGATTGTACTTTAGAAGTACTTTAGAAGCAATGTTTTATGAACTTTTTTACTTTATACACACTTCTGCTGTTAATAATGGTTAACATCAATGAAGTTTAGGGTACAAGATACAGAAATATACATAAGTGAAAATAAATGAATCTAGCTATTACATTGATTACAAAAAAATTTAGCCAGACTACTTTCTTCCAGATGCTCCGTCCTCTTTTTCTTTTCCTTTGCTGGTCCTTTCCCCTTGTTGACTATTCTTCCCCTTTTTGTTTGCAGCTTGGGGGTTGATTACCATGTATGTTCTTCCATCCTAGCTCTCTTCCCAAGCAGTAGAGTAGATGGAGTAGTCAATATTGCCTTTTCTTCTTTCGATAATGATTTGATCAATTATGGTCGGATTGAGATGTAGGGGTTTGAAGGCTTTCTTCAGGTTAGCTTAGGATTGTTTGATAGCCGAATGCAGATATAGGGTAAACTCCCTATCTATCTCGTCTAAGTAAGGAAGAGTGCATTTATCAATTTTGTTACTCCCTCTTGGCCAAAGAATCTTGAGTCCCTAATGTGCTAGACTAGGTTCTAGAATATAGGAAGGGCTGGCTCTCCAGAATTGAGGGGATGGTGGAGGATTCAGATATTGAGAGATTTGATAATCTGGTTTAAAGATTTTCAGTTTCTTTACCAAGATCCCGGCAGATGTAATGGATGTTTTCTATTTGGAGCTTTACTTCCTTGGCAAAGTTAGCTTTCCAATCATTTATTATCTTCTCAAGTCCGACCAAACGGCTTCATATTTCATCTCCCATATCATCCAACATTTTTTCTTGGATTTTTGGGAGAGATTAATCCAGAAAATTCACAAGCATTTCCTGCATAGCTTCTTGCTCTTCTCCCAATTCCGTGAGGGTAGGTGCAGGATCCCTTTACGTTATGAATTTTGACAAGTTTTCAAACTTGGCATCAATATACTCCTTTATTTTGGTTGAGAGCTCTGAGGAAGAAGAGGTTATCTTGTCTAAGACTGTTGCACAATTATTTGATGGCATAATGTTGGCTTGAGTAGCTGATCTGTTGGCCTCTGTAGTGCTCTCTCTAAGCTCATTGAGAATCAGAGTGACTTTAGTGAGAGAAACTTCCGCTACCAGATCAGTAATTAGAAAGTCTTCCGATTTTGCTTCTATTTTCCGTACACTACCCTTAATCACCCCAAGTTCTTCCTTTAGATTCAGAGGCTAAAATTTGTCCAAGAGTACCTTTTCCATAGCCTTTAAATGTTTGCAGATATTTTGAAGACTCTGCTTGATATACCCTTCCTCATTTTCTTCAAGAGTAGCTTCTTTAAGCAGTTTAAGCGCCGCTGTTACCTTGTCCTATTTTATATTAACTATAGGTATTCTGATAGGGCTAGCAGTAGGAGGGATTTTATCTCCTGATGAGTTGGAAGAACCATCTTTGGATGAGCTGGAAGAACCAGTACTATCTTTCTCGTCTTCTTCTTTGTCCTTACCATCATCTTTCTTCTCCACCCGTTCCCCCAGACTGGCCTTGCCCTTAAAGTTCACTTGAGAAGTGTTCCCTTTGGATCTTAGACCCTGATGTGATACGGGTTAGGCAGTAGTGCCTTAGATACCTCTTAGGAGTGTGTAGTTGATTTTTCCTCTATTATAATTATCGTGTCATCACCTCCAGCAGAGTTAGTATTAACATCAAAGGAAACTGTGTTAGAAGTTACCTCACTTATGTGCTGATCTGAAATCTGATTGGCTACTTTTGCTCTTTCTTACTCCCCTTCTACAACCCCTGGAAGATTGGAAATATCCTCAGTCTCTGTACACATGCCTTTTCACGGCTTTTATTTACTCCTCCAGGTGCATTGGAAATGTCCTCGATGCCCTCTTCATTTGCCTTTACAAGACTTTGCTCAGCAAGGGTTTCATCTCCCACATGTAGTAGATTATTAGGAAGGGGTCTGGATCTGGGTAAAAAATGAAAATTATCTACTTCTGGATCCCGAGAAATTTCTGCTAGATCCACCGGATCAATACGGATGGGTTAAGCACCGGAAGAGCCACTGAGACCTTCTATTATGAGTTTTTTGTTGATCTCAGTGTTCCCTTAATAGCTTGTCTTATCTGTTCATACTGAGGATCATCCGGATTGACTAATTCAATAATTCTCGGAACATCTTCCCTTTCATGGCTCTAGCTTTAGCCAAAATTTCTTGTTCTACCCTTTTTGTTGCTTCCACATCAATCATTATGCCCTTGGGCTTCTTGGCCTTCTTCTTTTGATGCGTTTGAGCTATTTGGGCTTTTATGGATTCATCAAAAGTACACTCCTTTCGGGTGAATTGTTTCTTAGGAATAGGAAGCTCATCCTCTATTTCTTCATTTTCAAATTCTTGCTCCTCTGTCAGAATGTCTTTTACGTTTCTCTTCTGCCCCTTTTGGTATCCTTTTCCAATAGCATCAACAGCCACTACAATAGTCTCTCTTGCCTCCGGCTCATATACTGGATTCTTCACTTTATCAGCTTCCTTAATTAGTCTACCTCAAGACTTAAGCTTCTCTTGAGATTTGGCCATCAGTTGGGTTAAGGATAAAGTATCCTCATTGATTTCCCTAGCCGGGACTAAGGCAAACCTCTTCTATGCCTTTGGCTTATTAGTTCTTACTTTCTTGGGAACCGAAGCTTCTACCGGATCCACTGCTTTTCTTACTCTATTTTTCTTGTCATCCCAGAGCTTTTTAGCTTTTTCCTTATTCCAGGTTTACCCAAAGGTTAATTTCCTGAAGTTTCTCTCTAGGATTTCTTTTGCATTCACTGACTAGAATCTGGTTAAGGCCACTTGGTTAGCAAGTAATATCCTGGTGATCAAGGCGCCATGAGAGTATTTGTGTTGCTTGATGTAGTTGATAATTAGCACTGGCGTGTTGACTACCCTACTCTCTACCCGGTGTTGTAGTACCCGGTGTTGAAAGGCTGACATTGTGGTGAGAGATCCCTTTGTGATCAAGACTAGTTTTATGAGTGCAAGTTGGAGAAACCTGGGCACTTCAGGGAAATAGGTGGAGAATTTATCTCCAAAGTAGTTAGGATGCAGCCACATCTTCGGTTTGTACTTGACATGCTATTCATCCCCATCACTTCTTAGTTATACACCGTCGTTCTTCATGCTAAGATGTTTCTCAAAGAACTCCAGAGTAAAACTTATGATTTTTCCTTAAACTTTGGTTCTCAGAGAGTCAAAGATGGGGTGGGCTCTGAGATTCTCATAGAATTCTCTCACAAGATCCGGATACGTAGGGCAGTTGATTTTGAGGAAATCTGTCAAATGCTGGTCCTCAATCAATTTTGAGTATGGGTGCATCTCAAAGAGGAAATTATCACCCAAGAAATCTGTGGGGATAATAGAATCACTGGCTTTGAATTTTAGAGGCTTAAAATTTTCATCTTTCAGATCGAACTCTATAAAGATTTTTGTGTTAGGAACATTTTGGGTCCCTCGCTTGTCATGATAGTAGCCATTTGAGGAATTTGAAGAAATAAGGGTTTGAGATAGAATTTTGTAGCGTAACAGTGTAGGAATGTTGCTCGCGTGAAGAAGAAAGAGATTTTTGGGGGGGTTTATATTGATTTTTCAAGGCGAGGGTATTTTGGTAATCCAAACATCATTGATTTTAGCTGGATTGATGACATGGCAGTAAAAATTTCAAGAGAGAGGTAAATTTAGTTTAATCGGAGAATGGGAATGGTTTATTTTTAGAACTATCTATTGAATTTACCGCGCTTGTAACACCCAATCAACGTTTGAAATTCAAAAGGGGACAGTTACCTTTTAGCGCCTTTACTGCCATGTGTCTTATCTTATCTACTGACGTGGCACACTTTCCTCTGGAATAGATTTTTCTTCAATGCTACTTCTTTTCTGGATTCATCAATTAGCCAAGGATCCAAATTAATTTTGAACTGTCTTCGGGATTTTCTTTAAATTGGATTAGACATACCAATTGACTCTCTTAGCTTGCCAAATTGATCTTTACTTAATGGCGTAGCAAAGATATCTACTCTTTGCTCATTGGTTGGAATGAATACTAAAGCAACATCCTTTTTCATCACATGATCCCAGATGAAATGATGCCTTATGTTTACATGCTTAATCCTGCTATGGAGTACATGATTCTTTGATACATCAATGTCACTTTTATTGTCACACATCACATCCACATATCCGGATTAAACTCCATAATCTTCTAGTTGTTGCTTGATTTAAAGGAGTTGAGCTATACAACATCCAGCTACCATATATTCTACTTTTGTGGTTGATAAAGCAACTAAAGTTTGCTTCTTGTTGTACCATGATGCCAAGCAATCTCCAAGGAAATGACATCCTCCGGATGTACTCTTTCTCTCAAGAGTATCTTTGCCATAATCTGTATCAGTAAAACCTTAGAGTGTGAAATCTCTATTAATAAACCCTTGGAGTGTGAAATCTCCATTACTAGGAGGTATTTGAGAATCCTCTTTACTGCCTTAAAATGAGAATCCTTAGGATTGGCTTGATACCTTGCATAGTAGCAAACTGTATAGTGTATGCCAAGCCTGGTAGCTGTCAGGTATAGAAGTGAACCAATCATCCCTCTATAGAGCTTCTAATCAATATCTTCTCCTTTACAATCCTTGGATAGAACTGTATCTTATACATTGGAGTGGACATAGGCTTGCTCTTGTCCATCTCAAACTTCCTTAGAATTTCCCTTGTGTACTTGGATTGATTGATAAAGATTCCATCCGGACTTTGTTTGATCTGTAAACCAAGGAAGAAATTGAGATCTCCCATCATGGACATCTCAAATTCCTTCTCCATTTGAGAGCTGAATTCATCACACATTTTCTCATCCGTTGCTCTAAATATGATATCATCCATATAAATTTGGACTAGAATAATATCATTCTTCTTCTTCTTGATGAAAAGAGTTGTATCGGCTTTACCCCGGATATTACCCTTGGATATGAGGAATGCAGTGAGTCTCTCATACCAAGCTCTTGGTGCTTGCTTCAATCTATAGAGAGCTTTTTTTAGTTTGTAGAGATGATCTAGATGCTTTGACTCTTCAAATCTAGGTGGCTGCTTCACATAGACTTCTTCCTAGATAACTCCATTGAGGAATGCACTTTTGATATCCATTTAGAATAATGTGAATCCCATGAATGATGCAAAAGCACATAGAATCTGAATTGCTTCCAGTCTTGCTACATGGGTAAAGGTTTCTTCAAAATCAATTCCTTCTTGCTGGTTGTAGCCCTGGGCAACTAATCTTGCCTTGTTTCTTACCATAACTCCGGATTTATCAAGCTTGTTCCGGAATACCCATTTGGTGCCAATGATTGATTTGCCTTTGGGAGGTGATACTAGATCCCATAATCATTCCTGGCTCTTCTTGCATTGCCATCATCTAACTTTCGTCTCCTTTAGCGTCTTGAAATTTCTTTGGCTCAATGAGCGAGACAAACGCAGCATGACTCATCATTTGGTTTAGTTGACCTCTGGTTCTTACTAGATTTTAGACATTGTCCAAAATGGCTGCAACTGGATGATCCCTGTGAGTCCAGACTTCCCTTAGTAGATCTCCATGTTGGATTGGGGCTTGTCCCACTTCTGCCTTAATCCCTCCTTCTTGGCCTTCATTGAAGTCAATCTCTTGTGGGTTGAGATTAACTTGTTGAACTTCTAGATCAAAAGATATTCCTTCATCCTCTTCTTTGTACTTCTTGATTTGGAATGAATCAGGAACTTTTGCTTCCTTCTTTTCTCCAGATTTTTTAGCTTCCAGAATTGGATCTTTTGGAGTAGAACTTCTCTGACCTGCATGGTTAGTCTCATCCAAATCTACATGTATAGACTCAACCACAGTTTGGTTTCATTTTTTGAAGACTCTGTAAGCCTTACTATATGTTGAGTAACCAAGCAAAATTGCTTCATCAAATTTACGATCAAATTTTCCTAGTTGCTCTCTATCATTTAGGATGTAGCATTTACAACTAAATTCTTTAAAGTGCCTAATTTTGGGTTTTCTTCCCTTCCAGATTGTTGAAAATTGGATTTTGAAGTTATTATTTAATTAAGATATTATGCATAATAGAATATAGTTATTTGTTATGATTATATTTGATTTTAGTAGATAGATATTAGATTTCAAATTCAAGTTTATATTTGTTACTTCTTATCCATGTAAGCCTATAAATAGGCCTCTATATCAATAATAAAATTGAGCTTATATGTGCCATATGCATATATGTTCTAGGGTACTGCTTTTACAGTATTGCTTTACTATAATCTAAATCCATATCCTACAATAGTGGTATCAGAGCTATCTTCTTGAGGGACCTGTATGTTTCAGCCGAAGAAATTGCAAGACTAATGGAAGAACGCTATGATGATGCAAGAATATGATGATACAACAGGATGAGTTTTCCGTTCAAAACTCAAGCCGCATAACCAATGCCCATGACCAATGACCAATAACCAATGCCCATAACCATGACCTATAACCAATGCCAATGACCAATGACTAATGCCCACAACCATACCTATGACCTATAACCGTAACCATGCTCATAAAAATAACCATATCCATGACCCATGCCAATGACAATGAATTTTGTTCAGGTCATATATCCTATCCTATACCAATGATATCGAATAAAAGTTTACAACTTCAAAGCCAAGGAGGAGTGTTGAAAATTGGATTTTGAAGTTGTTATTTAATTAAGATATTATGCATGATAGAATATAGTTATTTTTTATGATTATATTTCATTTTAGTAGATTGATATTAGATTTCAAATTCAAGTTTATATTTGTTACTTCTTATCCATGTAAGCCTATAAATGGGCCTCTATATCAATAAAAAATTGATCTCATATGTGCCTTATGCATATGTGTTTCAGGGAACTGCTTCTACAGTATTGCTTTACTATAATCTAAATCCATATCCTGCAACACAAATTTCATAGGCGGTCCTTTTGATGGTCTTTCTAATGAGAGCTCTATTCAAAATATAGCATGTTGTGTTTATGGCCTCACCCCAAAAGTACTTTGGCAAACAATTCTCATTTAGCATCGTAGCCATTTCAACTATAGTCCTATTCTTTCTCTCAACAACTCCATTTCATTGAGGGGTGTGAGGGGCAGAGAAGTTATGTTCAATGCCCTTTGAGTCACAAAATTCAGCAAAATGCATATTTTTGAACTCATAACCTTTATCAATCCATGTGCATGCAATGCTTATGCCAAGTTCTACTTCTATCCGGATGAATGTTTTTGAGAATTGGTCAAAGGATTCATCTTTGCTTGCTAGTAAGAGAATTCAGGTATATCGAGAATAATCATCCATAGTGACCGTAGTGTATTCACTTCTACCAAAACTCAATGGTTTAATTGGACCAAAGAGATCTATGTGTAAGAGTTCAAGTACTCTTTTGGAAGGAATGTAAGAGATGGAAGGGAAACTTTTCTTATGATGTTTACCTAGTTGGCATGCAGTGCATAGATGATCCTTATCAAAAGCAACCTTAGGCAAACCCACTACCAATTCCTTTTTGGCTAGTTTGGATAGGAGGTTCATGCTAACATGTCCCAACCTTCGGTGCCATAGCCATGATTCTTCTTCTTTAGACACCAAGCAGATATTCTTTTCTCATTTTTAATGTTAATAGAATGTACATTATTTACTCTAGGTGCATAAAGAATGAGTTGATTAGACTTACTATCATAGATTAAGCAGCCTTCGGAATTGAATGTGACTTTTCTTCCTTTGTCACAAAGTTAGGCCACACTGAGTAACTTGAACTTCAGTCCATCAACCAGTGAGACATCTTCTTTCTTCAATTCAGATCCAATGTTCCCATGTCCAATGATCTGCCCATTTTGATTATCCCCAAAGTTCACTTTGCCTCCCTTCTTCTGGGTTAATGTGATGAAGGCCTTCTCATCACTTGTCATGTGCCTTGAGCATCCACTATCAATGTACCAAATGTGTTGATCTAATATAGATCTAAGGCATACCTACAAAATAGATCAAGTGGGTTTGGGTACCCAATCAGATTTAGGTCCTCTCGGGTAAACCATCTCAGGCCAAGGATTGACATCATAATAACCATTTTTTAATCTACGTAATTTAGTAATATGATTGTTTTTGCCATAAAACCTACACCTTGAGATGGGTTTGTTCTGTTTTTACTTCTTTTTTATCTTTTCCAAATCCTCCTTCCTATAGTTCTGTCTATATCCAGCTTCTTGTACACTTGTGGATGATCTGGAATGTCTCCGGAAGCTAGTTAGAGGTGAACCTTCTACTGCATAATTCCTCTTCTAGTTGGCAAGTTTCTGATGGTATGCTGCCTTAGCCTTTCCTTTTTGTGCAGCAGTATATCTTTAGGCCTGAGGTTTCCTGCTAACCTCCTTCAATTTTTAATTTAAAGGCTTTGGATTTCCTTTGGCAACTTGGTGCTGATTTCTTTATGTATTCAGCCTTGGATTCCTTCTTGGTTGTGGAGGGTTTGATCTCCTTCCGGATGCTTCCTTCATTAGGGTTAGCTCCCTATCTAACCCCATCAAGTTAGCACTTAATATCTGCACTTGTTTCTCAAAAAATTTTCTTCAACTTCATCAATGTGCTTTATTGTTCTCATTAAGTTGACATCTTGTGCCAATGCTTCATTGTCTTCAGCAATTTCCAACACTTGCCTTCTTAAGGACTTGATTGCTTTGGTGTTCTTCTTCATACTCTTGATCACAATAGCTAAAGCTCTAGCAAGGTCAAAATTAGAAGCAAAATTAGAATAAAATTTTACCTAAGTGTTTGCTATTTTTAATTCTAATTCTTCAATTTGCACTATTTCTAATGAGGAGGCATTCTTTCCGGATTGCTCTGCTTCTGGATCAATTAGTGCCATGAATGCACAGTTGGCACTCTCTTCTTCTTCTGTTGAAGATGAGCTGCTACTTTCCTCACTGTTGCTCCAGGTAGCCACCATTGCCTTCTTCTTGTGCTTCTTGGTTCTTTTAAGCTTAGGACATTTTGTTCTGAAGTGGCCTTTCTCCCCACATTCAAAATAGGTAGCTTCTTTTTCCGAATCCTTGTTTTCATTCGGATTCTTTTTAGGCATGTCTCTTCTGGATGTGCCTTCCCTTGGTCTTCGGGGTTCGTATTTTTTAGATTTCCTCCTTTCCTTTTTTTGTATGAATCTGTTGAGCTATCTAGTCAATAGAGCTAGTTGATTCTTAGAGATTTAGTCACTTGCTCTTCTTCTCTAGACGAAGCTGATCCACTGGATTCTTCCTTAAGCACAATAGCTTTCTTCTTCTCTTCAGGCTTCTTCTCCTATTGACTATATCTCTCCAAAGATAGCTCTTATGTCAACAGATTGCCAATGAGCTCATCATAACTATAAACATTTAAGTCATGAGCTTCCTCAATGGTAGTCTTCGTGTTATCCCATTCCTTGGTGACTCCGGAGCACCTTCTTCACCATTTCTACTTTAAGGATTTCCTTTCCGAGCCTTTTCATCTGATTCACTAGATTGGTATATCTAGTGTTCATGCCGCTGATAGATTCTATTGGCTCCATCTAAAAGGATTCAACTTTTTACTAGAGTAGATTAATCTTTGCTTTTTTCACTTTATTTTATCCTTCATAGATTACCTCTAGCTTCTCCTAGAGCTCCTTTACAGTCTTACATCTGAATATCCTGTTAAATTCTGTTGTGCTAAGAGCACAGTGAAGCATATTAATAGCATTTGCCTTTTCATGCTATTTTTTAAAATCATTCTCATCCCACAAACGTGATGGCTATCGGGTGATCATACCCTCTACTTAATGAGTAGGCTCATATGGGCCATCCTTGATGACCAACCATGCTTGCATGCTTTGTGCTTAAATGAAGTTCTTCATCCGGTTTTTCCAGAATATGTAGTGTTCATCGGTGAATAGTGGAGGATGGGTAATGGGCATACCCTCCGGAGTGAGTTGTGAGTTTTGGAAACTCATTTTGAAGTTTGAATCAAAATTTTGGACCTTTAGCTCGAGATTGTCAGATCTCTAATTTTGAGCACTCGCTCTGATACCACTTGTTAGTCCATGTGAGGGTCTATATAAGGTTAGAGGGGATGAATGACCCTTTTTTTCTTCATAGAATTTATAGACTTTAATAAGTCTAAGTGTAGCGTGCTTGATTGTAATCCGGTGGATGGATCCGGATGATGCAAATGTAATAATATAATGCAGTAAATAAAAGTAAACAAATCAAATGTTGTGATTTATACTAGTTCGGCCCCGCCTACGACCAGACTCTGGAGTTTCCTTCCTCCGAGCTTATCCACTAGTGAATTCCTTTCCAACTAGTAGGAATCAAGCCTTACAGATTTGTCTCTAGATGGTAACCCCTTCTAGATGTAGGATATACCACTAGAAGCACCAACTCCTAGTTGAGTCCTTTTATCTTTAGCAGGATATACCACTTAGACTTCTACCCCGAATCTAAGCTGAGTCCTACAGGGAGATCCCAACTCAAAGTACCTACTTTAAGTTGTATCCATATCTCACTACTCACCCAAGTAGGGGATACTTTACACTTTGGTTTCTATCAAAGGTTTTCGATTTTGGATTTCCTAAAGTTTATAGCTCACTTAGGAATCCTTACAAACTTATTCGGAATTGTTTGATTTTTAGAGGGATTTATGAATCTGATTGTTCTCTAGCAAGCTCTCTTGTATATGCTTCTTGTGAAATCAACTAGAACCTTCTCAACTTGTGAAGCTTTGCTTTCATAGGCTTCTATCATAAATGTAGCCGTTGTGGGTTGGCAAGCTGAAATTAATCTTCATTGATGATTAGGTGAAATGTGGCACTTCTAGAGCCGTTGATCAATCTGTTAGATAGTAATTTGACCTGTTTGAATCCTTGAGATTGAAGTTGAAAAGATGTCAGTGATTATTTTCCTTGTATTTTAGTGTCACACCAAATTTTACACCATTATCTTTTTGGTGTGAGCTCCACGCTCCTCCTTATTGGTCTACATGAAAAAGGTTGTTTCCTTTTTCTGTCCGGTGTCAGTCCTTTTGTCCTTTTTTGAAAAGTGCAAGCTATCTCTTTTGTCTTGCTCATAGGGAAAGGATCTTTGACTTTGTAGACCAAAAGGTGGAGGGAAAAGTTATCTTTGAAACTTTTCCCATTGTCTTGATATCTGAGTCTTTCGGATGTTTTCAGACTCAGTATCACCGGATTTATTCTTATTCGGATTCTTAGCAATCAGTTCTTCCAGATGCTAATCTTAGAGGTTTAAAGTTTGTTTCATTTCCAAACTTTAAACTAATGGATCCAGTATATGCTTAGGTAATTTGTAGTCTTCAACAGATGTCCTTGTAGCTAGATCTTGATCGGATGCTTCCATTTGGATTTAGGAGATACTTTGTTTAAGTTTTCATTTCTTTCAAACTTGATCCAGATATATTAGTTTAATTGAGATTCCGGATCATTGTTTTCCAATATCTTCCACTTACTTTGAGCCACCAAAGAAATAATAAGTCTAACAGTCTCCAATGGAGCGACTGGAGTAAATACTTCAATGTAGTATATTCTAGCCTTTTGACAGTAGCGACTAGTCTTGCCTTGTGTCTTTCAATCTCTCCCTTAGAATTTTGCTTTGTCTGATACACCTATCGCCTTGTGTCCTTTGGTAAGTGAGGTGAGTTCCCATGTGTCATTCTTCTTAATGGCCTTAATTTCTTTGTCCATTGCATCTTTCCATCGTTTCTCTTATGTAGCTTCTTGAAATGTTGCTGGCTCACAATTAAAAAATAGATAATACAATGTTAAATTGTCTAATTATTTAGTCACCTCATAGAGTTCTCGAAGGCTTCTTGTACGATGTAGAGTTCTTTCATCATCACTCCCACTTAAAGGTAGAGAAGATGATGAGGATGACATTTCTCTATGAGTTGCAGATATTGGTAGAGTGGTGCGGTCTTTTCAAAGTTCTTTTTGTTGCTCAGCTGGTGTCTGATCATCTTCTTCGAACTGGAAATAGTTGAAATCCTCCATTTAAGAATTAAAGTTCCATTCTCCTTCTTCAACAAATATCACATCTCAGCTTATTACAACCTTCTTCTCATTTAGATTGTATAGCTTGTAGCCTTTTGAGCTTGAGTCATAAGTAATGAGATGGAACTCTTACTTTTATCATCAAGCCTGGTTCAATTCTCATCTGGTACATGAACATAAGCAATACTGCTGAAGACTCGCAAGTAGGAAATTTCAGGCTTTCTTCCTCTCCATGCCTCTGATGGTGTCTTTCCTCATACAGTTCTTGTAGGAGAACGATTTAACATGTATACTGCACACGCCACTGATTTTGCCTAAAACCCCTTTATTAATTTTTTTGCTTTTGATCATACTTTATGCCATGTTGAGGGTTGTTCTATTCTTCATTTCTGCCATACCATTTTGTTGGGGAATCTAGGGACTATTAGGGGCTAATTGAATCTATGTAATTCACATAACTTATTGAATTCCTTGAAAGTGAAATCTCCTCCTCGGTCTGATCTATTACCTTTGATCTTATGCCTGCTCTCCTTTTCAATGACTGCTTTGGACTTTTTGAATACTTTTGATTTATGTTTCAAGAAGTACGCCTATGTTTTTCGTGAAAAATCATCAAGGAAGAGGAGAAAGTAATTTTTATTACCAAAATAACTTGGCTTAGTGGGATTGCACACATCGGTGTGGATGAGCTCGAGCGGCTTATTGGCTCTAGAATCTTACACCTTTGGAAAGCTTCTACTAAATTGTATTCCTCGTAGACATCCTTTGCACAATTGATCAGGATTATTGATACATGGTAAGCCTCTGATGATTCCTTTCTCCGATAGCAACTCCAATCATCCAAAATTGAGATGACCAAATCAAAGATGCTATAGCCATGATGCGTCTTTATAACATGCCTTCAAATACTTTACAACACCGTTCTAAAAGTTTAAAGGAAACATTCTATTCTTTCACATTTGCACTTGGCGATTAGATCTCCGTTTCCATTTCTTATGAAATGACTACAATTTTTCATATGAATATCATAGCCTTTTTCTAAGAGTTGGCCCAGACTTATAATGTTGCATCTCATATTAGGCACATAGTAGACATTTGAGATTAATTGGTGGCTACCATCTTTTGCTCAGAAATGTATGTTACCCTTTTCCTTTCACCGATATTTTGATGTCATCTCTAAAAGAGACATATCCACTTACTTCTTCAGTATACTACACAAATAAGCTTCTTTTTCCACACATGTGATTGTTTGCGTCGGTGTTGAGATACCATGTGTTCTTCTGATAATCATTTTTGTTGTTGTATGCTGGTAACATCATTTCTTCTCTGAGGAAATTTTCCTTCTCCTCGACCTTATTGTTGGGAGCTCTATATTTTGAAGCATAATGTCCAAACTTTTGACAATTATAGCATTGGACTTGTGATTTATCATACTTTGAGTTTGAATTTCCTTTTCTTTGACCTTGTATGGAGCTTTCCCCTTTCTCGTAGTTATTATTGGAATTGTTATTGTTGTGATTTTAACTTCATCCATGACAATGGCTACCACCTCTTCCATGGCCTCAACCTTAACCTCCGTCTTTGCCTCTGCCATGTTGGTCTTTACTATTACCTTAGCTTTCACTTGTATTCTTGAGTTATTGCTTGAGAAATTATTCGGCGATCCCTTGCTTCTTCTTGTGCTTTTCTTCACAAGCATGTAGTGACCCTTGAAGTTACTCGATCATCATCTCTCTAAGTCTTTGGTTTCTTCAGTTATCACCATGATATGGTCAAATTTATGATTCAACGAGCGGAGTACCTTCTCAATTGTCCTTATATCTTCTAACTTTTCACCATTTTTTAATTGATTAAAAACAATAGCTACTCTTGAAAAATAATCTGAAATGGACTTGGATGCTTTCATATTTGAAGATGACCTTTTTCACCTTATTGACTCCTTTGTAAGAGGTTTCAAGTTATAAAATGTATTATAGTAAGATAATATTAAAGATCTTGTAGATCTTCGTTAAATTATAATACATATGGTTCCAGTAATATTATCTGAGTGTGCTAGTGATTTCCACCTTTAGTGGATCATCAAATTGAAGATAATAATCACCACCAGAAGTAGAATATCAAATTGAAATTTTTGATAGAAGGGAATAACATTTCCTGGTTGATGGGTGTCGAATCCACCAAAGATAAATCCCTGCGTAAAACAAACTTCTAGTTAGTAGTGAGTGGGAGTCGAATCCACGAGGAACTGTATTTGACAACGTTATTCTAAAAAGACGACACACAGCATGACCTAAAAGTACTCTTGATGGGAATTTGTAGACTGAAACTAAATAAGACAGGTAATAAAACAATGAAAAGCAATGACTCAACCAAGGGATAAGGAATTAATAACACCGAGACCTAGATTTAGCTATACTGGTATTCATACACCGCACAATACCACCAACCTTTCCTTATAGTATACAGAGACCGGAGTTCACGCCACGATCTCCTTCTTACTCACTGTGTCTCTCGACTTCAAGCCAGAGAGCTCGCCAATGAATAGCAATAAATAATAGAAAAGCCTAAATCCTTAACGACAAGTAGTGAAGCACTCCCAGCAGGCGTAAGATTACCTTTCTCTAGTTTTGATGGAGACTGTTGTAACTGTATCCCTTTTTAGGCACAATTACGGATGCAAGAATCAAGATTGATAATAATCACAAAGACTTACCAAGTGGGTGATCAATCCAACAGCGAGACTAAGTGATATTATTACCATAAAACCCTTTAAGTGCCAAGATTGGTAAATAGGTCGCCCTGCGTATTTCTATATTCAATTGCTGTCCTCACACTATTTAAACACAACCTTAACCATTATTTGTGGTCAGGCCATGAGTAAATTAGCTAGACATGACTGAAATTAAATGTGCAAAAATGTAAAGAGACTAAAAGAAAACCATACTTGATATATAAAGACTAGAATTTGAAATAAAGCAATAAAACTGAAATGAACTTTCAATTAAACTTAAGAGAATCCGATGTGTCGGTCTCGGTATTTATAGTGAATGCCTCCCCTTATGCTTCCCATTTAGTGACTGAATAAGACTCTTGGTATTTTTCTCCTTGGATTTATTTACTTTTAGTCTTGGTTTCCAAATGGTAGCAAAATCTCTTTCATAATGGAATAAGGAAAGGAGACTAAACTTCCATAAATCAGACTTCTCCCGAATAGGACTTGCCCGAAATAGGTGGTTTTCAAGTTTTGTACTTTCTGTGCTTTGATTGTGATGTCATCTTAGTCATTCTGAGATGTTTTGGAATCACCGGGACCAGCTATTGCTCCCGATGTCTGCTTCAGGTATCGGTGAAAGGCTCTTTTCTTTCGAATATTGCATGTTTTCTCCAAATTGCCGTAGAAACCTGAAAAGAGAGAAAAGGAAATAATAGCGGCCATAAAGATTAAAAATATGGTCTCAATTATATGAAAATTTGTACAAATACATGTTGGAAATACAACCCATCAAATCTCCCCACACTTATTCCATGCATGCCCTCAAGTATGCATCAAGAATTAGAAAGATGGGAAAATTGCCTAAATAACCTTTGAATAACTAAACAAAGACCAAATTCTTTCACCGAGACTTATATCGAGGCCTCTCATTAACCACTGAGCATTCCAATGTAAGATTGTCATCAAGATGACCTTGTTCCAAACTTTACCCGAGAGTATATATCAAATTAAAGCACAAGACTTAAAATATTGCTATAGTTTATAAATACCTAGATTTAGATTTAACCACGTCCTGGTGGTTATAAGATGACTCCATCTACACCTTTTATTTATTCTGGCACATTTTAACTTGGTGGGATCCTTCGAATTCAACTAGCCAAATTGCTAGGATTTTTTTGTGAACTTAAACACATTTTGCTAGCTTTACTATTGGATTCTTCTTTAGATTTTTCAACCGATCACACACTGTGCCAATTTCTCTTAGGTCCTGTTGCATTCTTATCAACCCTCACTTCCTATGAAAGAGTCTTCACCCAGTTTACAGTCGTGGATAACTCGTTCGTGGATAACTCGTTCTTCTAACTCTCCGTATGAAAGAGTATTCACCCGATTTTTAACCGTGGATAGCTCTTTCTTTTGTCGGCCCTATGAAAGAGACTAATAAGGTTATGAGCCAAGTAGGTCTCATTTCGTCTAAATTGTGGGTTTACAGCAGAAGGCAACCACCAAGTCTATCACCAATATAGGAAGGTCTCGAAGGAGGATCTTATGATGCACAGGGAATAACAAAAATCAAATCAAGGCCAGATTAAAGCACTTTAAACAATAAAATTATATTACACTTCTCTATAATCATCGGGTTTAAGAAATTTACAAGGTGATTACTTGAAATCTTATATTGGAATATCAATGTTCAACTCAGGTCTCAGTATAAGTTTTAGTTAATCGGTATAGTCCTTTTAGTCATTTAGTTAGTTATTTCACAACATTCCTAATCTTTCTTATCATCACATCCCAATGACAGGTTAGAGAGCAAAATAAGGTCATTGTAGGGGCAAAATATGAAGCATGAGTCCTTATGAAATCTTTTCTTTGAGCAAAAAATATAAAAATATATTCAAAATAAAAAGATTTCATCAGGAGAAATAAAAATATAGAAATCCTCTCCCCACACTTAAACCATGCATTGCCCTCAATGCAAAATAAGAAAAATAAAAAGAAGAAAAAGAAAAGAGAGGGCAAATTAAAATGTTACTGTCTGGTTGAGGAGGAAGAAGGTAAAAGAGACTCGGCTGGTCTCTACATCTGTTAGATCCTGAACTACTAGATGATAAGGTCCACATTTAATTCTAGGGCGTCGCAGCGGGTCTGAAGGTCATGGTTCTCAAGTTCGAGCTCGATGGTCCTCTTAAAGAGGTCTTTGTAATGGTTTTCCAAACTTGTAAATTTCTAGATGAGTTCACCATAGGCAACGACATGAATAGAGTCATCACGAGTAAGCTGGTCTGGCTGGGGTCCTCAAGAGCAAGTAGAGTAGAATTTTCTTCAAAAGGACCTGGAGGACGCATAACGACGGTCCCATTGATAGTTTCATTGAGCAGCATTATCCCAAGAGTCTTCAAGTCTAGGAGTGGAGTTTTAGGGGTCCTGGTGTAGTGGGCAGACTTGAAATACCCCATATCATGTGTAATGATAGAGATCACGATGCCTAAAATTGAAGGGCTCTTGGTATGGGTAAGGACATACTGAAACTGGTTTGCTAGATAGGCTCCCAGGTGGAGCTTCTTATTGTTCTTCATGCACCATTGAATGTACACTTCTTTTTCATTCAGAGTCCTGGAGCTTCTATGGTGATAAGAAAAATTAAATGCAAGGATTCTGTGGGCATACCTGAGGTGGTGCTCGTGAATGTAGAAATCTCAAGAGTCATCGTACTTCTAAGTGGTGACTCGGCGACATTAAAGTTGGAAGGAAGAGCATCACACTTATCATCAGAGGGTTAGTCACCTCTAGAGCCTTGTTGAAGTCATCGAGACTCTAACTCACATTCTTCCCAGTGAGATGGAATTTAATCACGTCCTACTCTTGATAGCTTGAATAGTCTTTCTTGAATTGGAAGGTGGCACAGAACTCCTGGATGAGCTTTTTGTAGGATGTGAAGCAGATGAAGAGTAGGGGAAGCCACAAGATCAAGGTAAAGGCATCAATGATGGCTTGGTTGATGCTAAGGACTTACAAGGCTTGGATGACTGGCCCTTGAAGCGGGCATAAGCGGTGCGTGCAGTAGGATGATCAAAAGTGCCATAAATGTTGCCCTTCATAGCGGGAGCAGGAGTCTTTTCTTCCTTGATTGTTTTAGCCTTTTTATAGCTTTGGCCTTTCGTACTACTCCTGGTGAGCATCTTTCTCTTGGCAGGGGGAGGAGTAGGCATGTAATAGCTTTCTTCGTCGAAGCCAATCTCGATGGGGTTAACTTGGGGTTCGGCCCCTCCTTTTGTCATCTTCTTCTTCTCTTTCTTTACTGGAGTCTCACTAGACTCCTCTTTCTCAACAGTGGTAGGATAAATGGTTGAGATAGGGTCGATGGTGAGAGGAAGTTCACCGGAGGTAGCGGTGGCGGTGTAGGAAGTGGCAGGAGTGGCAATGCCTTGGCTTAGCAGTGTCGTGGTTTTTGGAGTGACCACAGTAGCAGGAATGGCAGTAGGTAGTAATGTGATGGTGGTAGTAGCAACACTGGGAATGGCGGGGATCTGAGCCACCACAGGAATGGTGGGGGTGATGGTGGAGTAAGTCTCTACTACCGGGATGATGATGGCAGGAGTGGTGGTGGTGGTGAAGGCAGTGGTATCGACGGCGATACTGTTGACCATGATGTCAGTGGTTGCTGTGTTGTTGGTGGTGGAAGCCATTTATTAAGAGAGGAGGTTGTATTTTTCATCGGAGAGGAAGAAGTTTTGCTTTCAGAGTTTGAATGTGAGCATGACTGTTGAGAGTGAGGAGAGATGTCTAAATATGAAGTATAGGCGTGCAAGGGTTAGCTCTTAGGGTAGTAATGATAGTAGGGGGAATCATGGCCTTGTTTGCATGAATCATCATATCCTTTCATGATCGCCATGTCATCTACTATGCATGCACTAGGCGCATAAGCCGGTTCATATCCCTTGTCCTCTTAAGTGAGGTTTTGACTCCAATGCTTTTTGCAGAGACCTAAATCTACAATAAATAAACAAAATAAGTCCTAGCCTAGAAACATTTATTAAAAACTAACTAAAAGAGAGACAAAGAGCTAGAAATGCTTGGGCTGCTTCCTAAGAGCGCTTTATTTAACGTTGTTGAGTTCGACGTACCATACCGAGAACATGGTGTGGTATCAAAAATCTCAGTGAGAGTTATTTCCTTGGAGTGAGGTTGAAATCCTTCGTAGGAAGGCTTAAGATGATGCCCATTGACTTTCAAAACTTTCCAAGTCTCGATGCTTTGTATAATGACTACTCCATGTGGGAATACTTTGGTCACAACGTAAGGTCCGGCCCATCGAGACCTCAACTTTCTAGGGAATAGCTTGAGACAAGATTGGAATAGAAGGACTCTTTATCAAACTTTGAAGACTTCCCTAGAGGCAAAAAGGTCATGGTGGCACTTAGTGGTCTCCTTGTTAGCTTTGTTCCTTTTATAGATGTCATGACGGATCTCCTCAAGTTCATGGAGCTGTAATCTTCTATGTTCCTTAGTTACATCGAGCCTGAAGTTGGTCTCTTTGATGGCCCAATATGCCTTATGCTCGATCTAGATAGGTAGATGGCATGCTTTCCTATAGACAACTTTGTAAGGCAACATCCTAATAAGGGCTTTCTATGCTGTGCAGACTGCCTAGAGAGCTTCAAAGAGACGGAGACTCCAGTCTTTCCTATTGGGGTTGACTACTTCTCTAAGATGAGTTTGACCTCTCTATTACTCACCTCAACTTATCCATTTGTCTACGGGTGGTATGCCGTGGAAGTCATGTGCTTAACTCCTCATTTTGTTAGTAACGTTGAGACTGTCTTATTGCAGAAGTTTGTACCATAATCACTAATGAGCAGTCTTGATGTCCTATATCTATAGATGATATTATCCTTGATGAAGTATGCCATGGTCTTTTTATCATCATTCCTAGTCGCCTTGGCTTCTATCCATTCGGAGATGTAATCAACTGCTAGTAGGATGTATTTAAACCCATAAGAAGAAGGAAAAGGGCCCATAAAGTCAATACCCCAAACGTCAAATATCTCGACGACCAAAATGGGAGTCATCGGGGGCTGATCTCATCATCCAAGATTACCAATCTGTTGGTAGTTGTCGCATGCCTTACAAAACATATAGGAGTCACAAAAGATGCGGGGCCAATAAAATTCGCACTCAAGAATGCCCTGTATTGTTCTCCTTGGCCCGCCATGACCTCCATAAACTTCAGAGTGATATGCTTGCAAGAGTCTTGGTATCTCTTCCACGTAAACACCTCTCCTTAAAACCAGATCATTCCCTTGTCTCTATAGGTAAGGATTATCCTAGAAGTACCTGCCAGCTTCTCTCTTCATCTTTTTCTTGTCATTACGTGTGAAATCCTCCAAGAACCTCCCAGTGGTAAGAAAATTGACAAGGTCTGCGTACCATGGAGTCTCGGTGATAGCAAAGAGACTCTCTCCTAAAAATTCATCTTGGACTTCCCTTGATTCCTCTGAGTTGGTAAGCCTGCTGAGAAGATCCACTACTAGGTTCTTTATCCCCTTTTTATCCCTGATCTCGATGTCAAATTCTTAAAGCAAAAGGATCCATCAAGTTAGTCTTAGCTTAGCATCCATCTTGGTCATAAGGTACCTCAGGGCAGCATGATCTGAGTATACAATGACCTTGGAGTAGAGAAGATAGAAATAAAATTTCTCCAATGCAAAAATGATAGTGAGGAGTTCTTTCTCAGTCGTGGTGTAGTTCCTCTGAGCTACATCGAGAGTCTGGGGGGCATAAAAAATGACATGAGGTTCTCAGCCAACTCGTTATCCCAATATTGCTCCTACTGCTTTGTCGCTTGCATTACTTGGATAATAGTTGCAGAGACAGTTTTTCCTTGAGGGTGTCAAAGGCTTCCTTGCAAGAATCTCTAAACTCAAAGTTAGCATCTTTCTAAAGTAATCTGTATAAGGGCTCGGTGATATTTGAAAAGTTCTTGATGAACCTGCCATAAAAACCTACATGCCTAAGAAAAGACCTAACTTCCTTTACAAAAGTAGGGTAAGGTAACAATTGAATAACATCAATTTTAGCTTTATCTACCTCAATACCCTTCTTAGATATAACATGACCTAATATCATACCCTGGTCTACCATGAAGTGGCATTTTTATAGCTAATCACTAGATCAGACTCAATACAATGTTTAAGAATCTTACCAAGGTTATCAAGACATGCATCAAAAGAATCATCATAAATAGTAAAGTCATCCATAAATACCTCTATGATGTTCTCCATATAACTACAAAAGATACTCATCATGCACCTCTGGAATGTAGCGGGAGCATTACAGAGACCAAAAGGCATCCGTCTATAAGCAAAGGTGCTAAAAGGACACATAAATGTTGTCTTTTCCTGGTCTCCTAGTGCTACCAGGATCTGATAAAAACCTAAAATTTCATCGAGACAGTAGAAATAAGACTTTCCTACCAGTGTCTCTAGCATCTAATCTCCTTCTTGGTCGCGGTGTTGAGCTTGCAGTAGTCAATGCAAACTCTTCACCCATTCTATATTCTCATCGGGACCAATTCTCTTGCTTAATTTATTATCACCATAATCCCTATCTTCTTAGGAACAACTTGTACGGGACTAACCCACTCACTATCAAAAATAGGGTAAATGAGGTTAGCCTCCATAAGATTGATCACTTCCTTCTTCACAACTTCCATCATAGGAGGATTGAGTCATCTTTTGGTTTGGCGACAGGTCTTGGCGTTCTACTCTAGCTTGATCTTATGCATGCAAATGGTAGGACTAATCCCCTTGATATCGGCTACAGTTCACCCAATTGCCTCCTTATGTTGTAGGAGCAAAGAGACCAGTCATTTCTCTTCATCAGGACTCAATTTACTTAAAATGATCACTGGGAGTCTATCATTATCCCCCAAGGAAGCATATTTGAGGTGGCTTAGTAGACTCTTGAGTTCAATTTTTGATGGTTGGATGATGGAAGGAGTGAGTTTCTTGAAAGGTGGTAGGGTGAGCTTTGGTCTAGGTCTCGATATCGATTAAGGCAAATTGAGATCATGAATAGCTTATTTGACCTTTTCATCTAAGTCAGTATCATCGAGACTCTCAGTGTCGAGTGCTTCATTCAGCACGACCAAATACTCATTTGAAAGATTGAGCTTAAAAATTTATTGGATGATGGGATCAAGGCTACTAATACTGTATAAGCTCGAATCTTCTTCTGGGGTCTTCATAGCATCATAAACATTGAAAGTGGCTACTTCCCCATTGAAATCCGTAGTGAGAGAACTATTATGCACATCGATTTTGGTCTTTGCGGTACTCAAGAATGGTCTCCCAAATAGCAAATTTGAGTTCCCCTTTCTATCTGCATCGCACATATCAAGAACATAAAAGTCAGCAAGAAAAACAAAATCATTTACCTTGACTAATACGTCCTCTAAGATTCCGTTAGGGTAAACAACAGAGCAATCCGCAAGTTGCAAGACAGTCCTAGTCTCCTGGAGAGGCATGTTGCGGTTGGTGGATATCTGCAGGTAGATAGAGGAAGGCATGACATTTATGGATGCACCAAGATCATACATAGCCTTCTGGATTCTAACCCAACCTATGGTGCAGTTGATTGTGAACATTCCCTGGTGCTTCAGCTTAGGGGTTAATTTATGTTAGATCATGGCAAACATGTTTCCCCCATCACGGCCTAATCTAGGTCATGTTGTTTCTTCCTATTGGTACACAACTCCTTAAGGAATTTTGCATACTTGTGTATCTATCTAATCACATCGAGCGATGGGATGTTGATCTCAACTTTCCTCAAGGTCTCAAAGATCTTTCTCTTCCTTCAGCTTGTTTGTCTTTTCTAGTCTTTCTAGAAAAGAAGGTCTAGTCTCGGTAGAAATCACTAGTTCCTCTGGTTCATCAGGAATCACAATGACCTCATTCTCTATTTCTGCTCTTAGTGGTTCCGACTAGGTCTCTTTCTTTCCCCTTAACGAGATTGTGCTAACATTCTCTCTTGGATTATCCTCTATTTGGGACGGAAGTCTCCCCATATTCTCGATCTTAGAGAGAGTGTTAGCTATCTGGGCCATCTATTTTTCTAGGTTTGAGAAGTTACCTTGTAGTCCTTGTATTCGATCGTCTACCAGCTCAAACCTCTTATTGGAACCTTCAGTGAGAGTAGTAAAAAGCTTATAAGGGTTATATTATGGCTGCTGAGGTGGGTTGGGCTGGACTTGTTGAGGAGGTCTCGGTATGATTGCATTCTACTGATTTCTCACCACGAGCTGATTCAATGGTCCCTCTGGTTGTTGGCGGTCATTATTTCCCTAAGTGAGTGCTGGGTGATCTCGCCATCTTATCTAATTTCTCTATGGTGGTGGAATGTATGGCTGCTTGTTCCCTTGATCAATATAGTTACTATAGTTACCGTAGTTTCCATAATTACTATAATTGCTATAGTTGCTATAGTTCCCCATGGCATAGACTTGTTCAAACTCAGGGTCTCCTATGCAAGGACATTCATAAGTAGCATGAGTAGTCTTTTTGCACTTTTTGCACTCCTTTACGACCTCAGTCTAGACAGCTATCTTATGCACAAGTTCAGCTAGTCTTTCTATTTTATCATTGAGATCATAAGAGTTAACCTCAATGATAGGTCTCGATATAGATTTCCCTTCATTACCGCTAAATTTTTGAGCGGTTTTTGCCATAGTCTTGATGATTTCCCAAGCTTGAGTTGGGGTCTTATTGATGAGAGCACTCCTACTAGCGGCGTCTAACACGGACCGCATAGAGAATGGGAGTCCTTTATAGAATGTCTAGACTAAGGCTTGATCAGTGAATCCATGAGGTGGGCAGGCTGTCAAAAGGTGTTAGAACCTTTTATAATACTCATGGAGACTCTCTGTATCTTTCATTATAGCTGAATAGATCTGTCTTTTCAAACTGGTAACTCTCGATACTAGAAAATATCTGTCAAGAAAGACTCTCAATATCTATTCCCATGATGTTATCGATCTTAGTTTCAAGTGATAAAACTAGTCATTAGTCGAGTCCTCTATAGAGAAAGCAAAGGACTTCAACTTTGCAAGGTTTAAATTGACCTTGGGGGGGCTTCATTGAACACACCGTCAAGTGGAATTTCCGCAAATGTTTGTAAGGGTCATTAGTGCCCCTTTCGGCGAATTCGGGTAAGCTATGGACAAACCCAAACCCTTAACTCAAAATTTTTATCTTCAGTTTCATCCGAAAAAGGATGTAGAAAGGTTATTGGTTCACCGATACCCATGTAAGGTCTCGGATTGATTGCTCCTGATCAACCATGGTCACGATGGCTATTTGAGGCTCTAATTCTGAGTCAGTCGAATGGTCAGATAGTCCTTATATAGAGATTTGATTATCGCTGGGTCTGTTTGAAGTCTCTGTTTGATGTTTTGAGTCTCTACATTCTCAGGCTTGCTTAACATGAGCTCTGTTGGATCTTTTAATTTCTGGATTGTAGGGAATTCATTGCCATGACCTATGGCTCTGGTCATCCATATTGAACAACTAGTCAAAAGGAACCATTCCTTAACAACAGCACCAAAATTTAATGGGTGTCGAATCCACCAAAGTCAAATCCCTGTGTAAAATAAACTTGTGGTTAGCAGTGAGCGGGAGTCAAATCTACAAGGAATGGTATTTGATAGTGTTATTCTAAAAAGACGACACACATCGTGACCTAGAAGTACTCTTGATGGGGATTTATAGACTGGAACTAAATAAGACAGGTAATAAAATAATGAAAAGCAATGACTCAACCAAATCGGAATAGGGCTGAATATCATGGTGATCATGGGATAAGGAATTAATAACACCAAGACCTAGATTTAGTTATACTGGTATTCATGCATCGTACAATACCAGCAACCTTTCCTTACAGTATACAGAGATCGGACTTCACGCCACGATCTCCTTCTTACTCATTGTGTCCCTTGACTTCGCGCTAGAGAGCTCACCAATGAATAGCAATAAATAATAGAAAAGCCTAAATCCTTACCGACGGGTAGTGAAGCACTCCCAACAAGCGTAAGATTACCTTTCTCTAGTCTCGATGGAGAATGTTGTCACTATTTCCCTTTTCTGGCACAATTACAGATGCAAGAATCAAGATTGACAATAATCACAAAGACTTACCAAGTGGGTGATCAATCCAATAGCGAGACTAAGTGATATTCTTACCATAAAACCCTTTAAGTTCCGAGATTGGTAAATAGGTCGCCCTATGTATTTCTGTATTCAATTGTAGTCCTCACACCATTTAAACCCAACCTTGACCATTATTCTATCAAGCCATAAGTAAATTAGCTAGACATGATTAAAATTAAATGTGCGAAAATGTAAAGAGACTGAAAGCAAATCACACTTGAAATATAATGACTTGAAATTGAAATAAAGCAATAAAACTGAAATAAACTTGCAATTAAACTTAAGAGAATCTGAAATCAAAATTGTAATTCAAAAGTATTTAAAACTAAGAACACAAAAACTAAAAACTAAGCTAGAAGGACTGAATTATAAATGATAAGTGTTGAATTCTCAAATGATAGATGCCCCCAAATGATGTGCCGGCTTCGGTATTTATAGTGAATGCCTCCCCTTATGCTTCCCATTTAGTGACTAAATAGGATTCTTAGCACTTATCTCCTTGGATTTATTTCCTTTTAGTCTTGGTTTCTGAATGGTAGAAAATCTTTTTCATAATGGAATAAGGAAAGGAGACTAAACTTCCATAAATCGGACTTCTCTCGAATAGGACTTGCTCGAAATTGGTGGTTTTCCAGTTCTGGACTTTCTGTGCTTTGGTATTAATGTCATCTTGGTTTTTCTGAGATGTTCTGGAATCACCGAGACCAGCTTTCTCTCCCGCTCTCTGCTTTAGGTACGGTGAAAGGCTCTTTTCTTTTGAATATTGCATGTTTTCTCCAAATTGCCTTGGAAACCTGAAAAGAGAAAAAAGGAAGTAATAGCGGCCATAAAGATTAAAAATATGGTATCAATGATATGAAAATATGCACAAATACATGTTGGAAATACAACCGATCACTGGTATTAATTGACATTAATACTAAAAAAACAAATGTTATAATCTGGATATGAGCAAAATGAATATTATCATGATATTGGTAACACAAAATTGTTGGATGCTCCTGAAGAGCCAGTATTAATGTATCAAGGGGATAAAAATTGTTAAAAGCTCAAGAAGAAGCTGAATATTTTTCTACTTTAAGTATGAGTAATACAAAAGTTACCATTATATATGATATTACAAATATAATACAAGGCTCCATAGAGAGTTGGTATTCTATTTCAAAAGGGAACAAAAATTATAATAGAAAATGCATTATTTCCCTAAATTCTCACAAAATTTTATTCGTGAAAATAGGTTGTGAAAGAAGACATTGAAAGAATGTCTTAAAACCAGGTTTTGTCATCAAAATATATGGATTTATACACATGTAAAATTAGATTATCTTGGTTCGAAAATGATGAGATAAATTCTAGAAAATGCACAGGGGCATCAATTGAAGAACCAAATATTTCTTCAAATTAATAAATATTATGTGTTGGATGTTCACAATGAAAATTGATAATGAAACCTTCCAGAAGTAAGGTTCAAATTAATCTCTATTCTTACAATGTGATATATGTAGACTAGTTAATCCACAATGTGAATTTTTTTTAGTTATTAAGTACACTTTCTGAAGAAATGGATACACATGTTCAATGAGATGTCACATGTATGCTGGAGAATTACATTCCATATTTTTAATAATATGTTTATAAATTGGGATAAAAGTTGAAAATCCAATAGCATATGTTCAAACTCAAAATGATCTGGCAGAATCATTTATTAAACGTCTGCAATTAATTGCACGAACATTAATTATGCGAACAAATATCCCAACTACAGTTTCGGGTTACGAAATATTGCATGCAACAAATCTTATACGTTTATGACCAACAAGTTATTAAGATTTTTCCCCATTACAATTAATTTTTCGTCATAAGCCCAATATTTCTCATCTTAGAGATTTTGGTTGTGCAATATATGTGTTTATTGCCTCATCATAAAGGCTTAAAATAAATCTACAAAGGAGATTAGAAATATATATTGGCTATAAATCTCTCCTTCAATAATAAAATATAGTTGAGTCATTAACTGATAATATTTTACTACATGATTTGCAGATTATTATTTTGATAGCACTTTCCCAAAATTACGGGGAGACAATAGAAATATAATTTTGGAAAAGAAAATAATATGAAATGCTCCATTACTTTCTCATATGAATCCAAAATGAGTATTGAGCTTTCATAGACTAGTAAATGCATTAATTTATATTGAGTTTTATGAAAAACCAATTAATAAAGCGTTTTGACATGCTTGATGCGCAGATGACCAATTGGTTAAAGGAATAAAAAAATCCTCGAAAAGAAAATTGTTGACAATAAAGATATTCATGTTGAAGATAAAGATATATTTAATTACTTTCCATTTCAGTATATTATTATTATTATTATTATTATTATTATTATTATTATTATTATTTATGTTCTTGCATATTCATATTTATATTTTATTTATAGTTTATCATAAATAAGTGTACTAACATACACATCTTGTAGAAGTACTAGCACTTGAAGTGCGAGCACTTGAAGTGCGAGCACTTGAAGACCTAAAGTTGTTGAAAATGAAGAAATTCAAATAAATTATATTAGTATGGAAAAAGATAAAATTGAGACAAAATGGTTGTCGATCTTATTTTTGCTTATAATGTTGCAACGAATATTGAGAATGAAAATATGGATCATGAACCATAATTCAATTAAGATTGTCAAATAAGAAATGATTTACTAAAATGAAAGGATGCAATTCAAGAAGAATTAAATTCTCTTGAAAAATGCAAAGCTTTCGGACCAGTTGTTCGAACACCAGAAGGTGTAAAACCTGTGGGGTATAAATGGATTTTTGTAAGAAAGAGAAATGAGAAAAATGAAGTTGTGAGATATAAAGCTAGACTTGTTGCACAAGGCTTTTTCCTAAGACCCATAATTGATTATGAAGAGATTTAATCTTCGGTGGTAGATGCATCTTATAAGTTTGGCAGTGCAACAAAATTTACAGCTGCAACTAATGGATATTCTTACAGCTTATTTATATGTCTCACTTGATAACGACATTTAAATGAAAATTCCTAAAGGATTGAAATTGTCAGAAAAATATGGCAAACGAGAACTTTATTCAATAAAGTTGCAAAGATCTCTATATGGATTAAAATAGTCTGGCCACATGTGGTATAATCGCCTTAGTGAATATTTATTAAAGATGGTTAGAAGAATGATCCTATTTATTCATGTGTTTTTCATAAAGAAAACATGATTTGAATTCACTGCCATCTCAATTTATGTTGATGATTTGAATATCATCGAAACTCCTGAAGAGATTCCAAAAGCTGTAGATTTCTTGAAAAGAGAATTTGAGATGAAAGATCTTGGAAAAATAAAGTTTTATCTTGATTTACAAATTGAGCATCTAGATAAAGAAATTTTGGTGCATCAATCGAATTATACACAAACGGTGTTGAAATTATTTAATATGGACAAAGCATATCCATTGAGCAATCCAATGGTTGTACGATCACTTGAGGTAAAAAATGACAGGTTTCATCCTCGAGAAGATAATAAAGAAATTATTGGTCCAGAAGTACCATATCTAAGTGCAATAGGTTCATTTTTTAAAGATAATACAAGGCTTGATATTATATTTGTTGTCAATTTATTATCAAGATATTGTTGTGCACCAACTCAAAGACATTAGAATGGGATTAAACAAATAATGTGTTATCTTCGAGGAACCATTGGTTTAGGTTTATTTTATTCATATGAAAATAAACCTCACTTAGTTGGATATGCATATGCGAGTTATTTATCTAACCCACATAAAGCTCGGTCTCAAACGAGTTATTTATTCACATTTGGAAGTACAACTCTATCTTGAGGATCAACGAAGCAAACTATCACCGCTACTTTGTCAAATCATGCTGAATGAATAGCAATTCATAAGGCCATTTGTGAATGTGTATGGTTAAGATCATTAATAAAGCATTTTCGAGATGCATGTGGAAAATCAACGGCTAAAGAATATCCATCAATGATATATGAAGACATTGCAACTTGTATCGCTCAACTGAAGGAATGTTACATTAATGGTGAAATCAGTATTCAATAAATTTTCTCCTACAACAATTTAGCAGATTTGTTCACCAATGCATTACCTACTGCAACTTTCAAGAAGTTAGTTTAGAACATTGAAATGCGTCGTCTCAACGATCTTCAACATTCTTTGGGAACAGGGGGAGTGAACACTGTACTCTTTTTCCCTTAACCAAAGTTTTTGTACCATAGGGTTTTTCTTTGGTAAGGTTTTTAATGAGGCAGTTTCCCATTCACAATAATGGACATCAAAGGGGGAGTGTTAAGAATTGGTGTTACATAACATCAATAGTATTGTTGTCCAGAATAATACTTGTAACTCTTCCTCCATTATTCACAATCAATTGTAAAACTCAATAGTCTATAAATATAGACTTCTTGTTCATAATTCATATAAGCCAAATATAGACATAATACTTGCATCCTCTCTAACTTTCCAATATTCTTTCTCCTTAGTTTATGTTCTTCTTTATATTCACTTGATTTCTAACAATTAATTTTATATAATTGGTGAGTAATAATTATTCATTTACGATAATTATTCGTAAAATGATGATTTAAAATAACTTGCTACTTCTTTGCAAGAGTGGTGATGGATATGGAATTGCATAGGATAGAACATAGAAAGAGACGAAATGAGAGTGATTACGGATCATGGTAAAAATATTATGATGTTAGTCTAAATTTTTAAAATTATGTATTTCTTTAAGCGCGAATAAATTGTGTTATTTTTTTGGAAATTTTGAAAAAGTGTAACAAAATGTCATGTTACTAATGCAATCCTTTTTTTAACTAGTGTTGCCATAAATCAATTTTAATCATCAAAGTTGAAACACTTAGGGGCAACACTTTTATATTATGTTGCAAAAGTGCATATAAGTTAGAGCCTGTTAAGGCTCGCGAACTCGAGCTGACCTTTTTATGAGCCCAAGCCGAGCTTCATTTTTCTAAGCTCGACGAGCTTCGAGCTGAGCCGAACCCGAGCAAAGACATTCACGAGCCAAGCCGAGCCCTGCATTATTCAGTTTTGGCTCGGCTCGTTAACACCCCTAGTCATAGTTGTTGTTGTTGAGTGTTAGAAATTGAAACAATGCCTCGCTACTTGCCATCTTACTCAAATAGCTTTTCTAGGCGTACAATGACTATTGCGACACTTTCTGGAGTCTGTTGCGACACTTTTAGTGTTGCTAAAGTCTTCTAGCAGATTTTGCAAGGAAAATTTTTTCCTCGCAAATTGCAAATTTTCTTACACTCGACTTTAGCTCTCAAAATTTTTTTTTTCTTACGAAAACGTAATCAACTTTCAAACGTGACTCTAATACCACTTTATTTAAAAAATAGAGAAATGAAATACTATTCAATTAATAACAAAACTCACAACAAATAATTAACTCAAACACATTGACATTTTTTGTTCTACAACTCAGTAATTATCCAGAGGCAAATATACACTCACAATTTTTATTTATTTTCACTCACACTCACACTCACACTCACACTCTACTGATTATATCTCACTCTTAATTATTTTTACTCTACTCACTCACGCTACCGGAGGGATGCAACCAGCTCCTTCACTACAAGAAATCAAGGAATTTGTAACAACAGAAGTTGTCACAAAAAGTAAAAAAGTTGTCACATAAAACAATATGTGACAACAAATAATTGTCATAGGGTCGTCACGTAAACTCCGTAACAAAAAATATTTTCAAACGTAATAATATAATGTTGTCACAAATATTATAATTTTTTGTAACAATATTTTTGTTGTCACATCCTTTTCATTTGTTACAACTTTTGTTGTAACTGAAATGAAAAATAATTTTCATAAATATGTCTATTGTCACGTATTACATATCAAATTGAACTAAAACTACAAGACAACTTCAGTAAATCGTCACTAAAAGAATATTTGTGATAATAAAAATTGTCATAAAGAGGTCGTCATGTATAACTCCGTAACAAAAGGTATTTTCAAATGTAACAATAAAATGTTGTCACAAATATTTTAATTTTTTGTGACTATTTTATTGTCACATAATTTTCATTTGTTACAACTTTTTATTATAACTGAAAAGAAAAATAATTGTCACAAATATGCTTGTTGTCACGTATTATATAACAAATTGAACTAAAACTGTGTGACAACTTTACTAAACCGTCACTAAAAGAATATTGTGATAATAAAAGTTGTCACGAAAATAACAAGTTGTCACATAATCTTATATGTGACAAGACAAGTTGTCACAAGGAGGTCGTCATGATTAACTCCGTAACAAAAGGTATTTTCAAAGGTAACTAGAAAATATTGTCACAAATATTTCAATTTTTTGTGACAATATTTTTATTGTCACATAACTTTCATTTGTTACATTTGTCACAACTTTTGATGTCACTGAAAAGAAAAATTGTCACAAATATGCTTGTCGTCACTGAAAAGAAAAATTATTGTCACAAATATGCTTGTTGTCATGTATTATATAGTAAATTGAACTAATGGTACATGACAACTTTAGTAAGTTGTCACTAGAAAACTATTTTTGATGATAAATTTTGTCACATAAAAGCAAGAAATTGTCACATAATCTTATATGTGACAACTATATTTTTGTCACATTATTTTAATTTGTTACGACTTTTGTAGTAAGAAAAATTACTGACACAAATACGTTATATTGTCACATATTATCTTGTAGCGAATGAATATCAGTTACAAGTTTTCTCGTCACCATACACTTTTGGATTGAAGGGAACTAATATTTGTAGAATAAATGCACAATTCTCGAAACACAATACTAAATAGAAGAAAATAGTATATCCGTGAATGAGTAGAATACGAAAAAAAGAACAAAATATGCAAATAATTGAAACAAAGCCCAAACACTAGTATATAAAACTCCAAAATCCATATGAACTATGCTCCAATATACTCATATTTTCACTACCCAAATTTACTTTTTGGTTCATAATTTAGTTTAATCTTAAACAATTCAATCAATAATTAATAGAACTATTCAGAAAAGCTTAAAATGACTGTTGTTCACCTTAACAAGTCGATTGGATCCATCAGGCACCCTGACTATCACTCATTGACTTTCGAATGCGATCAAACTCCATTGTAGCCACTCTTTTCGATCTTTTGATCCACCCTTCACAACTTCCTACAATAATTAAAAAAATTAGTAACTTTTTGTTTGATCTTAGAGATTATAAAAACAGAAGAGGATCCTGGTGATAAATATGCAACATATCCCAATGTGGACTTTCCCTGTAGACATAAATGTGACCATGCACATTAATTCTAACCTCTGTCGATTCTATTCCGAAAGGAGAACAATATCAACTTTCAAAACTGTCCTAAAAATTAAATAATATGCAACCAAATAAGACATTTAGTTCAATTCAAAAAGGCTCTGGTTAACAATCCTCAAATTTAAGAAATGGTTCACTAAAATTTTGTAGTCTTTTTTCTTTTGCTTTTTAGTGACCAAAAACTTGTTAAGAGCCAAAAAGAATCCGGATTGCAGGTTATTATCAGAGATGATTATAGAACTATTAGAGCTACAGATAAGAACTTGAGAAAACTTACATATCTAATGTCTCTGTAATGAACCAGAACAATATGCTCATATGCGCTGCCAAGAAACGTAAAAAGTTTAAACCAAAAAAAAAGAAAGAAAAGTAAACAAATTGTCATCCACATATGCCCTACCAAGACATTTTTTTGTTCATTTCTACTTGAAGTTCACTCCTTATTCTTCTTGTTATGTCATCCACATAAGCACGCTATCCACAAATTTGTGCTTTGATTTTTTTTTTTTTTGGTTGTGCATGCCTACCAACAAGCAAAGATTGAGATTATTTGGTGATAACACCGCTAAGCAAAGCAATTTCAAAGTTATTTCAATTAGTTCAAATATAATAACCAGTAACATTTTTCATCAAAATCAAAAAAAATTTGTAGACAAAATAAAATTAACAATAGTTCTCATATGAATTTCAATTATTACTAACTATTTTATATAACTCATATTAATTAGCTATCGTGCATTAGCTGAAAAGTAAGCTTACCTCGTAATCTCACAAATCAGTCCCTCCAATTATATCTCTTGTCCAAGCTTTTTAGATAATGTTCAACTCTTCACTGAAACAAAGACATTTGGACATGTTTAATAAACTCTTATAAGTATAAGTACACTTCAATAAGGCATATACAACATTAGTAAACTAATAAATAAGTATTTACTAAAAGATACACAACACACAAGTGCCCTCTATGATTATTTAAAAGATTTACAATATATCCACGAGTAGATGGGCATTCTGTGAAGTCCAAAAGAGATTGTAATATGCAAAGGATGATTTACTTTCTTAAGAAAAAAAATGCAATAGAACAAGGTCGAATAAAAAATTCACTGGAAAGGGATAAATGAAAGAAAGTTAAAACATTGCCCATGTGAAAAGCATTGACATCTACAGAAGGCTCCCCAAAATTATAGAGCAAGCCAGAAAATAATCAACATTTAATACAAGCGAGCTACAATATACATTTAACAGTAGAAATGTAGCACATATTAGTACCGTGAAAGTGAAAACTAAAACAGGATTAGCTACTTTCCTTGTAATTATGAGGAATAACATACGAAATTTGGCGATAAACAATTCTAAGTTCTGGATTAGGTTTTCCTGGATTTCAATTTATAGGCTTACCAGATGTGAGATTTATCTTTTCACTATGATTATCACAAAAAATTCACTTAGAATGACAAGATATAGGTTACCCTCATAAATGTCCACTCTCTCTGAAAGGAAAACAATCCAGCAAAAATATCAGTATGTAAGCATTAATGAAGATACATATACATTACAAATAGTAATTCTTCAACTACTATTACTAAAGCATGAAAAGAACAAACCTGAATAAATGAGATTTTTACCAGCACGAATGTACCATCTTGAGTGGTATAAATCAACGTGCAATTGACAATGCTAAAAAGTCTACTGAACCCACTATGAAGATGCAATTGGCAATACTGACAAATTTACTAAACCTTATATTGACAATACTGACAAGTTCACTGAACCCCCAAGTGACAATGCCGACAAGTCTATTGAACCTGCCCCAAGGGCTAATGATAAGAAATCCACTGAACCAACAAGCTACAATGCATATACATCCCGTGAACCCATGAGCAACAGTGCTATCAGGTCGGCTGAACCTCCAAAAAGCACTGCTTGTAAATCCATTGAACTAGTTTTTCTTTCGGGAGCTAAGTCACAGGCTTCTACGTTGCAGACCCAAACTAATGTCACTAGTTAATGCTATGATAAGTGCAGAAACTTACTCAAACAATTCAGGATCTAAGTTTTTTGTGCTTGGCTACAATAATAAGCATAAGTAGGTTGTGTGATTAAAACAGAAAAGAGTACTTAAAACTTCATTTTGACTTCCATAGTGAATTAGGTACTCAAGAGTGCAAACATTGATATCTGCCAAAAGAAGGAGCAGACAACATATCAGAAATTTTCAGCAAAAAGAAGATGTTCAAGCTGCAAGATTCTCTCTTCGAAAATATAAGTGATTCAATTTAGTTAACCATTTATTATTCTTTCTATTGTTACTATGCCCTTTTCTTTAAACATAACAATGGAGTACCATATGAAATGAATTTAAATTTCTAAGAGACAACTAATAAGCAACTTCTAAATAATGCACAAATGACAACTATATTAACCATCAAACAGAAAGAACGCGGTACGCCATTCTCTTTAAGCTCTCTATCATCCGTTCTTACATTACATGCTCTAATGCTAATTTAGACATCTAATAATGGAAATGTTTAAAGTTTAATCTGTGTCTAAAAGCCAGCAAGCAAAAATACTACTAGAGAAAATGAAACCATAACAACTCTACCTATGACTCAAATAGAACAATTGCTTTTCGATTAAGGTTTGCCTGAATCCCAGAGTTTTCTAATCGCTTAAGATCCATCACGAGTTTGATTGCTCAAATAGAACAATTGGTTTGATGTTTCTACACTAACAAAAAAAATTAAACGAAAATAGAAAGGAGAAGAGATGTGAGAAGAAACCTCAGAATCAACAAGCGGCAATAGAGGTTCTCAAGTATGGCTTGAAAACCCATTGACACAAAAAGAGAGAACGAGGACGGCGGTCTAGGTCAGTAGGGAGCGAAGTCGAGGCGAAGGCACCAGTAACGGCGGCAACTTCGAAGACAAGAGCGAAGGTAGCGGTAACGTCGAAGACAATAGTGAAGGCGGCGACAGAGTTTCAATTCCAAAGAGATAGTAAGGTTTCTCTGCTATGGGAGACGTAATCTCTGATTTAAATTTTGAAGAAAACAAGGGCGCGGAATATAATAATAATAATAATAATAATAATAATAATAATAATAATAATAAGGTTTTATTTTTATTTTTAGTAATTAAATGTGAAATAATTTTATATACTTTAGAAAATTAATTTTATTTCTTAAAAGTAAAAAAAATATTTATAAATATAAGACATTATTTATTATAATTAATTAAAATATTTAGAAAAATAAATGCATTTTTATTAGAATTTGGGGTTTAGGGTTAGGGTATCTCTATTTAAAGTTTTGAAATTATTGTATAATAAATATGATAATATTTCTAAAAATAATATCATTAATTATTATAACTAACTTTTCTTGCTTGAATGCGGCGTCGGGAGGAGCAAGTGCGAGACAAGCAGTGCAGGAGTTGCGGACGGAGCTGAATTCTATTGGTTATAAAAATGTAACTTGTGTATTATTATACTTTTTGTTGGCGCTTCTATATTATTGACATGTAATTTTCAGTTCAAAAAGGTTGCATTTGGACTAGCTAAATTATTATTAGTATGAAAGGCATTCATCAAAAAAATCTAAAGGTCAACGTTGTGTCCATAATAACTGAAGTGTCAAGTAGAAGATGGAATAGCTTCTCTCAAAAAACTTATCCTTTATATAAAACAATTAAAGAAATGAAATGACATAGAAAACACCACAAAGAATACTGAGAAAGTAATGTGTTAGAGTTTAATCACCCTTTATTGCCTTGCCAAACCAAAGAGTTTTAAATTTAGTCCACCTAATAATTATGTACTCAATGCATTACATTGTATAGACTGTGAAGCAACGATATAGCAATTCAACTAATAGCTCGTAAATAAGAATTCTTAACCTCTAATAGATTATCAGTGCTAAAATAATTGCACAAGAGAATTCAAAATCACACAGCATTGAAGTAAACTTGTATCCATTAACAGGTCCATCCGTGGATACAAAATGAAACAATCCCTTAGCTAATACAAAAATCACCAATTCAAATGCCATTTGTTATACCACCAGGGTGTTTAGATCAATTGATTTTCAACAAGGTTAAAACTTCCAGCTCTAGCTAAGCACATTCCCTTACAATTCTTATAACTGTATAACATAAGGCTTAATTGTTTGTTATTATGAATTGATTTTACTTGAATTCCCCAACTACAGAACACTTATATCGCTATCAAATAAATTTAATTAGAGATGTTGTATCTATAAATTGAATGTTAATTCAGTCACGTAGAACTCGAACATGTACTCATTCATCTCAAAGCTAAATGTAATTTTACTACCTAAATGAACAATGGCATCATAAAAAATGAACTTGCAATAAAGCAATTAAGATAAATGAATTATCATTAAACTTTTAGAATCAGAGTTCTTGGCAAAAGTATCAGCATCAATTAGGCTTCTCATCAGCTCCTTCAATGTTCTTTTCATCAACAAACTTCTGGTATTATGCTACTAGAGCTTTAGCAATGTTCTTGAAAATGACATAAATCTGAGAGGTATGACCGCCTCCCTTAACGTGAATCCTCATGTTAACTCCAGCGAAATGGGGGCATACGAGGAGGATCGGCTCATAGCCCTTGAAACAAAGGATCAGGCCTTAATGTCTCATTATCTAGCACATAAAGGCGAAGGACATTGAATCAACCATAGATAGATGAAAGTACTAAATGGATAGCAAAACAATCAACTAATCACATCTTTACCTAAGGCTGAATTAGCCAATGATTATTTTTATCTAGTATAATATTAGGTAGATTTCAAAAATACAGGCTTACAGTAATTGTATTGAGTTGTATTGAAATGTTACATGTATTTATACAAATTGGATTGAATATAGCATAGGAAAGAAATAAACCTAATTCATATAATCATTCTCAAAATTACTCCTAGAATCAGTCATATTTTCATTAAAGTAGAAATGTGATTTGTTTGATAGCTTATTTTGGTAGTGAGGTTATTTTATCTGTTAGCAAGGACAGTTGTGTCATGCCCATCTGTTTAAGGACTACCATCATAGAGAATTGAATTGATCGATGAATATCAAATATTATTTGCTAAATCCTCTACAATTTTCTCTGCACTCCCTAATTTACAACTTTCTTCTTCATATCATATTCTACCTAATCTCTCTTCTTTCATTCTCTTGTCTCTCCCTTCTACCTATTTCTCTTCCTATTTTACTATAATCCTATTTTCTAAATCAAATTATCCTAGCTATTAATATCAGAACAACCAAAGAACAAACCAATAAAGCGAATCTAATCTACAGAATAAAGCAAAAACACCATAAGCAATTTCATTTAAACCAACTTAAAACACTAAAACAGTCCTATTAAACATACCAAGGAAACAAAGGAAGAAAAGAAGAAAATACACAATGATATTAATGTGAAGGCATTTACTCAATTCAACAAAAAGCTCAAACATATGTCCCAAATCAGCGATACGATCTGATGTCCCTGGCCCAGTTTCAGCAAATGGAGGATGAAATGGCTCCCAGTTGAACAAACTTGGTTTGCCTTCTACACCTGCCCTTTGCTCAGACGGTCCATAAGAAAGATGAAAAATACACATAAAATCAACAAGATAAAGACTTAATGACTTAATTAAACCAACAACTATCAATTACCCCTAAATTATAATGTCAAAACAGAATATCCAAATTCCATTTTTCTCATCAACCAAAAAGAAGTTAGTAATTGACAAAAATGAACTAAAATAGAGTTCACAACTACTCCAATAAGATCAAAATTCCCAATGAGAAATGAACTCCAAATCTAGTGATTTTTTAAATTTCAAGTTCATAAAATGACAAATAGCAAAGAAAATGCTCACCCACTTCACAGTACTAAGGTAAAAAAGGAGATGCAGGGCGGGGAATATTACCGACAATGGCGGTATAGAAGATTACTGGAGACAACGGAGATGGACAAAGACAGCTGAGGAAATTTAGATGTGACAAAGGGACGCATGGCGAGAAGCGACGGCAAGGAAGGTCCACAGTGATGTCGACGGGGACAGAGAAGATTCAAGTGGAAGTGGAAACGGGATCATTGGGTAGAGAGGGATGGCTGCGAAGTTTGAAGGGTAAGGCTAGGGATTGAAGGGGAGATAACACATGTAATGTGGACGAGGGATAGAGAAGGGTTTTTAATTTTGTTTTTTTATTAGCCAAAACTGAGGCATGATATCCCTGCCCTTTTCAGCTTAATAATAATATTAACAATTAAAATTAAAATTACTTTCAATTAATTTAATATTAGTATAAATTGTTAGAAATAATATTGCAATTATGGTGATGTTACATGTAATTATTGAGATATTACATGTAGTTATATGTATTGATTTTCATAACCTACACAATTAACTGTGTAACTCAAGTCTCTACGTCTTCTTGTAATAGCCTATAAATATAGACTTGTTCATAATTCATACAAGAGAAATATAGATATAATTCATGCATCCTCTCTACCTTTCTAATATTGTATTTCCTAAAGTTTGTGTTCTTCCATTCCACAATATTTCTAAAACGTTATCAGTACGATCACGATGAGGGGGTGTGTTAGGAATCAATCCCGCATCGTTCTTAGAGTATGTATTGAGCTTGTATATAAATGGAGCCCTAAAGGCCTTAACTTGTATGATGCGTTTTAAAGCCGTGAGGTTGGCTTTAAACGGCGCCGAAGTGGACAATATTCTTCAAGCTGTTTATAACACGTTATCAGCACGATTGCAATGAGGGGGTGTGTTAGGAATGAATATCTATCCCACATCGCTCTCGGATGATCCACTGAACTTGCATATAAATAGGGCCCTGAAGGCCTTAGCTTGAACGACGTGTTTTAAAGCCGTGAGGTTGGCCGTAAATAGCGCCAAAGCGGATAATATCATTCAAGCTGTTTATAACACATTATCAGAACAGTCGCGATGAGGGGGTGTGTTAGGAATCAATCCCACATCATTCTCGGAGTATCTACTGAGCTTGTATATAAACAGGGCCTTGAAGGCCTTAACTTGTACGACGCATTTTAAAGCCGTGAGGTTGGCCTTAAACGACGCCCAAGCGGACAATATCGTTCAAGCTGTTTTTAACATAAATAATTATTTCATTATTTTTAAAAAAAACAATTATTGATTCTTATTAAATATCATTATTGTAAATAGTTAATTAAGTATTGTTTATGATTACTCATAATTAATGCTATTTTATTAAATGAAGTATTCTTACTAATTACTAAGATTAAGGGTTTAGGGTTAAGGATTTAGGATAAGGGTTTAGGGTTAAGGTTTTAGGGTAAGAGTTTAAGGTTAAAGCTTTAGGGTCTAGAGTTTAGGGTAAAGGTTTTAGGTGAGAGCCATTACATCATCATTACTTAATAACCTCAAAAAGATAATATCAAAAATGGGAGAGTAGTCACGAGATAGTGTAATTTCAGCACGAAATGAATTGCTGGAATAAAACTACAAGTTCAGTCTTAACCACTAACTAAAACATCACCACTTTTATGTAACTGTTTAAATAACCTGTAACTTTAATATATCATTTTTTATACATTTCCCACACCTTTTACATAACTTTTTAAACAAACTATAACTATTTTATACATTTCATATAACTTTTTAAATAATCGATAACTTTCTTATACATTTTATATAACTTTTATATACCTTTTTTATAACTTATATGTAACTTTTTAAATAACCTATAATTTTCTATGAAGTTTATATAACTTTTCAAATAACCTATAATATTCTTATACTTTTTTTGACCTTATACCTTTTATATAACTTGTTAATAACATTTATCTTTCCTCTAACTTTTTTTATAACTTTTTAAATAATCTATACCTTTCCTATACGTTTTATATAACTTTTTAAATAATATATAACTTTCTTGTACATTTTATATAACTTTTTAAATAATCTATAACTTCCTTATACTTTTTTTACCTTATACCTTTGATATATTTTTTTAATAACATTAACTTTCTTGTAACTTGTTTTTATAACTTTTTAAATATTCTATAACATTTATATACCTTTACATAAATATCCTATAATTTCTTATACCTCTATAACTTTTCTATTTGATTTCTATACCTTTAATACACATTTTTCTAATTTTTTTAGCACCACTACAAAAGTTTTGCAATATATAGAACAAAGTGACTTATAAAACATACATATATAAAACTTCTCTACACCTTTTATATAGCTTTTAAATAACCTATGTTGGAAATTGACTATATATGCAAGGAAATTATAACAATAATAAAGAAGGCAGAGAGCGAATTTGAGAGAAACTTTTATTTCTTATATCTGAAGTATATCAAATGAAGAAATTGAATTCCTATTTATAGAGAAATTCAATGGTAAAAACAGTAAATAAGTAAGAAACATATTACATCAAATATTAATGACAGGTAGAATAGTAGAAAATGTATTATATCAAACATTAATGACGTGGACCCTACATCAATTATATAACAACCACCTGTATAGTAACAGGTGGCTGATACATCAATTATTCAATACTCCCCCTTTGATGCATCATCTGCCGCGAATGGGACACTGCCTTGTTAAAAACCTTACTAAGGAAAAACCCTATAGGATAAAAACCTCAGTTAAAGGAAAAAAGAGTACAGTGTTTTACTCCCCCTGTTCGAGAGTTAATTAGAGATCCTTAAGCTGACGCATTATAGTGCTGTAAATCAATATCTTGAAAGTTGAGGGAGGTAAAGCCTTGGTAAACAAATCTGCTAAATTATTACAAGAGCGGATTTGTTGAATACTGATTTCACCATTCTTTTCTAGATCATGAGTGAAGAAAAATTTTGGTGAAATATGCTTTGTTCTGTCTCCTTTAATATAGCCTTCCTTCAATTGAGCAGTACAAGCAGCATTATCTTCATATATTATTGTCAGATATTCCTTAACTATAACTTTTCCACATGCTTCTTGGATATGTTTGATTAATGATCTCAACCATACACATTGAAGACTTACCTCGTGAATCGCTATTAACTCTGCATGATTTGAGGAAGTAGCTGTAATTGTTTGTTTTGTTGATCTCCAAGATATAGTTGTTCCTCCATATGTGAATAAATAGCCCATCTGAGATCGAGCTTTGTGTGGGTCTAATAAATAACATGCATCCGCATATCCAACTAATTTAAGCTTAGACTCATATGAATAAAATAAGCCTAAATCAGTAGTTCCTTAAAGGTAGTGCATTATATGTTTAATTCCATTCTAATGTCGTCTTGTAGGTGCAACTCTGTATCTTGAAAATAAATTAACAGAGAATGCAATGTCCGACCTTGTGTTATTAGCAAGATACGTCAAAGCACCTATTGCACTTAGATATGGTACTTCAGGACCGAGAACTTCTTCATTATTTTCTTTAGGACGAAAAACATCCTTTTTCACATCGAGTGATCGTACAACCATTGGGTTACTCAATGGATGTGCTTTGTCCATATTAAATCATTTCAGGATCTTTTCTGTGTAGTTTGATTGATGCACTAAAATTCCTTTTTCAAAGTGCCCAATTTGCAAACCAAGACACAATATTGTCTTTCTAAGATCTTTCACCTCAAATTCTTTCTTTAAAGAATCAACTGCTTTTGTAATCTCTTCTGGAGTTCCAATAATATTCAAATTATCAGTATAAATTGAGATGATAATAAAATTAGATCCTAATTTCTTATAAAAACACTTGGACAAATTGGATCATTTTTATGTCCTTCTTTCAATAAATATTCACTGAGACAGTTATACCACATGCGCCCAAATTGTTTTAATCCATATAAAGATCTTTGTAACTTTATCGAGTAAAATTCTCGTTTGCCATATTTTTCTGGCAGCTTTAATCCTTCAGGGATTTTCATATAAATATCATTATCAAGTGAACCATAAGGGTAAGCTGTGACAACATCCGTCAAGTGCATTTGTAAATTTTCTTGCACTGCAAAACTAGTAAGATATCTAAAAGTTATTGCATCCACCACAAGAGAATATGTCTCCTTATAGTCTATCCCAGGTATATGGGAAAAATCTTGTGCAACTAATCTGGCTATATCTTATTATTTCATTTTTCTCATTTCTCTTTCTAATAAAAACCCATTTATTACCGACAGGTTTTACGTCCTGTGGTGTTTGAACTATTGGTTCGAATACTTTGCATTTTTCAAGAGAATTCAACTCTTGCTTGAATTGCTTCTTTCTATTGTTGCTAATCATTTTTACTTTGGCATTCTTCAATAGATGTTGGCTCATGATCCACATTTTCATTTTCAATATAGATCGCAACATTATATGAAAAAATATGGTCTATAACTATTTTATTGCGATTCCATTCTTTCAGTATTGATATAATTTATTTGAATTTCTTCATTTTCAATAGCTTCAAGTATTTGCACTTCAAGTGCTTGCACTTCTTCCGGAAGTGTATTTATATTTATATCCTCAATGGGAATATCTTCATTATTAATAACTCTCCTCCTTTTAGAATTTTTATTATTTGAACCAATAGGTCGTCCACGCTTCAGGCGTGTTAGAGTATTATCTGTAGGTTGTTCTTCAGGAATCTCAATACGAATTGGTGCATTTACTATTGGTATATGCGATTTCGTTACTCTTTTAGGATTAGCAAGTGCATCAGGCAATCGATTTGCTAAATGTTGAAGATGGATTATTCTCTGAACTTCTAGTTCAAAATCATTTGATTTAGGATCTATATGAGAAAGTGATGAAGCATTTCATACTATTTTCTTTTCCAAAATTGGGCTCTTATTCTCCCTCGCTAATTTTAGGAAAGTGCTTTCATCAAAATGACAATCTACAAATCATGCAGTAAATATATCACTAGTTAATGGCTCAAGATATTTAATTATTGAAGGGGATTCATAGCCAACATAAATTCTTAATCTCCTTCGTGGACCCATTTTAGTCCTTTGTGGTGGAGCAATACGCACATATACCATGCAACCAAAAACTCTAAGATGAGAAATACTAGGCTTATGGCTAGAAGCTAATTGTAATAGAGAATAATCATGATAACTTACTGGTCTTAAACGCATAAGAGATGCTGCATGTAATATTGCAAAACCCTAAACTGTAGTAGGGAGATTTGTTTGCAAAATTAGCGGTCATGCAATTAATTGTAGACGTTTAATAAATGATTCTGTAAACCATTTTAGGTATAAACATATGCTACAAGATGTTCAACTTTTATTCCAATCGACATACAATAATCATTAAATGTTTTGGATGTGAATTCTCCAGCATTATCAAGACGAATTAATTTAATAGGATAATAGGGAAACTGTGCCCGTAATCTTATAATTTGAGCAAGAAACCTTGCAAATGCCATATTTTGTGAAAATAATAAGCATATATGTGACCACCTAGTTGAGGCGTCAATTAGAACCATAAAATATCTAAATGGTCCACATGGTGGATGAATTGGTCCACATATATCACATTTTATGTGCTCTAAAAATACTGGCGATTCTATTCCAACCTTACTTCTAGAAGGTTTGATTAGTAAATTTCCTTGCGAACAAGCAGCACAAAATAATTCATTATTTTGAAGAAACTTCTAGTTCTTCAATGGATGCCCATGTGAATTTTCAATAATTTTTCTCATCATTATCGAACTAGGATGACCCAGTTGATCATGCCAAATTTTATAAGTATTTGAATCTATAAACTTCTGGTTTATAGTTAAATTGGCTTCAATCATTTTAATATATGTGTAGTATGAGCCACATGAAAGAGTATAAAATTTTTCAAGTATACATTTCTTACTTGAAATTATTTTTGTAACATAAAGACATTCTTTATTGTCTTCACTCATAGTTTCTATATGATATCCATTTCTGCGAATATCTTTAAAACTAAATAAATTTCTGTGAGAATTTAGGGAAAGTAATGCATTATTTATAATAATTTTTGTTCTCTTTTGTAATGTAATACTAGCTCTTCCGGAGCCTTCAACCATTTTTTGTCTTTTCCGATATTGTGGTAACAACAGTTTCACCCCTTTTAAGAATATTAAAATATCTTGCCTCTTTGAGAATAGTATGGGTGGTTGCACTATCTACAATACATAAATTTGCTTCATTTTCCTTGAAGTCATGTAATACCGGAAAAGAATTCATTTTCTTGATTAAAGAAACAAAAGATGCATTATTATTTATTCATAAATAAACATTGCATAAAAAGTACATTAAACAGCAATAATAAAAGCAAACCAATAATAACATAAAAAAATATATCAATTGAGCAAAATATTTGAACTAATTATTCAAATTTTTCGTTGCCACTGGTGCTGGGTAATAGAAAATCATCCATCTCCATATTGGGGATATCAATAGGGTCATTAGTGGGGTGATTATCATCCAATATAAAATTGGTTTCTGGTTCCGCACATTTCTTGAGGGATGCTTGGTATAAATTTACTAAATGTTTAGCTTTTCTACAAGTTCTTGACCAATGACCAGTCATACTGCATCTATGATATTTATTTTCATCATCTTGACTATTATTTCTTTTATCAAATCTTTCAATTTGATTATTCCACTTCTGGTGGTTATTTGTATTTTTCCACTTCAGGTGGAAATTATTATTATTATTATTATTAACATGTTTCCACTTCTGGTGGAAATCGTTATTATTATATCCTCTACCACGCCCATTACCCCGACCTCTACCTCGACCACGACCACGACCATTTCTGCGACTGCGTCCATTAAAATTATTATGAATTATTGCATTTGCTTTAGGGAATGGATTTGTTCCGGTAGGTCGTAATTCATGGTTTTTCAACAGGAGTTGATTTCTCTGTTCTACTAGGAAAAGAGCAGTAATTAGTTCACTATATTTCTTATAAGCTTTTGCTCTATATTGTTCCTGTATTACCATACTATTCAAATGAAAAGTAGAATATGTCTTTTCCAGTAAATCCTCATCAGTTATTTTCTTTCCACATAATCTTAATGTGGATGTAATTTGAAAAAGTTTAGAATTGTATGCACTAACAGATTCAAAATCTTGAAGCCTTAAGTTTATCCATTCATACTGGGCATTTGGTAGAGATATTTTCTTAAGATGTTCAAACCTCTCCTTTAATTGTCTCTAAAGATCTGCAGGATCTTTGACAGTCAAATATTTTGATTGAAGTGCTTCATCAAGATGACTACGGAGAAAACGAGAGCTATTACCTTATACTGCGGTGTAATATTATTATTTTCAGTAATAGTATTATTAAGACCCATTGATTCTAGATGCATTTCTGCATCCAGCACCCAAGTAAGCTAATTTTTTCCCGATACATCAAGAGGAGTAAAGTCCAAACTTTTGATATGAGACATATTAAGAATTATAGGTGTAATATATATTTATAGAAAATAAAATAATTATGCCTTACTTTGGATTTATTTGGTGATATCCTTGATCGGTAGAGCAAGCTCGTGCTGATAACATGTTGGAAATTGACTATATATGCAAGGAAATTATAACAATAATAAAGAATGCAGAGAAAGAATTTGAGAGAAAATTTTATTTCTTATATCTGAGGTATATCAAATGAAGAATTTGAATTCCTATTTATAGAGAAATCCAACGATAAAAACAGTAAATAAGTAAGAAACATATTACATCAAATATTAATGACAGGTAAAATAGTAGAAAATATATTATATCAAATATTAATGATGTGGACCCCACATCCATTATATAGCAGCTGCCTGCATAGTAATAAGCGGCTGATACATCAATTATTCAATAACATATACCTTATTACTTTTCTTATAACTTTTCAATACACTTTTTTATACATTTTCTATAAATTTCATACAGTTTTGTAACAATAAAAAATTTATTGTCACGCATTGAATAATTTTAATTACAACTATTACTTGTAACTAAACTATTTTTGTTTTAAGTTGAACTTATTGTCACAAAAATAATATACGTTTTGCAATAAGCTTTTAATGCTGTCACATATATAGATTTTGTGACAATAAAAAATTATTGTCACATATTGAATAAGTTTAGTTACTATATGTACTTGTAACTAAAGCATGTTTTTTATGCCAAGTTCAAATTATTGTTACAAAAATAATATATTTTTTTGTAACAAGCTTTTTATGTTGTCACGTATATAGATTTTATGACGATAAAAAATTGTTGTCACATGTTTAATAGTTTTAGTAATAACTTTTACTTATAACTGAAGTATATTTTTATTTTAAGTTAAAATGATTGTCACAAAAATAAGATAGTTTTTGCAACAAGCTTTTTACTTTGTCACGCATATAGATATTGTGATGATAAAAAAATTAATGTCATATATTGAATAGTTATAGTTACAACTTTCAATTGAAATTGAAGTATTTTTTGTTCCAAGTTAAAATAATTGTCACAAAAATAATATATTTTTTGCAACAAGATTTTCACGTTGTCACACACACACACACACACACACACACACACACACACACACACACACACACACACACACACACACACACACACACATATATATATATATATATATATATATATATTGTGATGATAAATAAATTACTGTCACATATTGTATAGTTTTAGTTACAACTTTAACTTGTAACTGAAATATTTTTTATTTCAAGTTAAAATTATTGTCACAAAAATTATATTATTTTTGCAACAACCTTTTTACGTTGTTACGCATATAGTTCTTGTGACGATAAAAAAATTATTGTCACTATTGAATAGTTATAGTTACAACCTTTTATTTGTAACTGATGTACTTTTTGTTTCAAGTTAAACATCTTGTCATAATAGTAATATATTTTTTGCAACAAGCTTTTCATGTTGTCACACATATAGTTTTTGTGACGATAAAAAATTTATTGTCACGTATTAAATAGTTTTAGTTACAACTTTTACTTGTAACTGAAATATTTTTTGTTTCAATTTAAAATTATTATCACAAAAATAATATATTTCTTGCAACAAGGTTTTTATGTTGTCACATATATTATTTTTATAACAACAAAAAGTTATTGCCACATATTGAATATTTTTAGTTACAACTATAACTTGTAAATGAAGTATTTTTTGTTTCAAGTTAAATTTATTGTCACAAAATAATAAGTATTTTGTAACAAGATTTTTGTGTTGTCATATAAATAGTTTTTGTGACAATAAATTTTTTATTGTCGCAAAATCTAAATTGCAGGTTACAACTTAAGTTGTCACTGCAATAGTTACGACCATATACAATTATCACAAAAATGTATATTATATGTGGCAATTTTACAATAAAATTTCACAATACTATTTTTTGTGACGACAAAATTTTTATTATAACCGATAATAGCCTTTTTGTGACAACAATTTTTGTGACAAAGAAATTATTGTCACATATTAGTTGATTTCTAGTAGTGCTTAAATAGACTTATTGACCGACTATATGACAATACTCACCACATAATTAACCTTATCTTATACCATATCTTTCCTTGTTTACATTTTTAAATTTCAAGCCATGAACTTTACATTTCAAATCCATTTTGTGGCTAGCACATGGATAATGAAATCTCATATACAAGAAACTAATCACAGACATGCTGGTTGATGTTTTCTTCAGCTACGCATCCTTCACCTTTTATTTTAAACTGATTTGAATTAAGTTTATATTTTTTTTAGTAGCATGAGTATCTTTTTGTGAATGAACCATCTTCTTTCACATTTCTTGTTTGGATGGTTCTTAGTATGAGTGTGTAAGTGTTGGATTATAAACTTGATCCATATCAATGAAAACCCAAAAGCCAAATCCAATCAATTGGAGCCTAAGCCTACAAATCTAAAATGTAGTAAATTTATTTAGGTATTTAAGTATGTAGATTTTTGTGTGTGATAACCAAATTGGAGGCTATTAACTACAACCAATTTAGAGGCCATTAAATTAACTAAATAAGTTGGCTATTAATTGTATTAGTTGGAGGTGGTGGTGAGTAATTGTGTTAGTTGAGAGTTGTGTAATTCATCTATAAATAAGTGAGTTGTTTAGTTGTTTATCATCAACAAAAATGAGAACTTCTTTAGAGAGAAAAGAAGTAAAGAGTCAGTTGTAGTTTTATATTTTGAGTGAGAGTGTTCTTGTAATATCTTCGAGTTTAATAAAAGTTGTTCATTTGAGTGTTTTAATTCCAACAAACTGGTACCAGAGCTAGGTTGAGAGGTCGAGTCCACCTCCTGAAAAGAATTTTTTTTCTGAGTGAGGAAAAATCGAGTTGAAACTGCCCAGGCATTGTAGTAGCTAAAAAGCCCAAAAAGTGTCGCAGTAGACTTCCAAAAGCATTACAATACGTCCAGTGTGTTGCAAAAGATTCTAGAAAGTGTTGCAACAGCCCCTGTACATCTAGAAAAGCTATTTGAGTAAGATGGCGAATAGCGTGACATCGTTTCAAGTTCCAACACTCAACAACAACAACTATGACAATTGGAGTATCAAGATGAAGGCTCTTCTCGGTGCGCATGATGTTTGGGATATCGTAGAGAAAGGTTTCAAGGAGCCCTAAAATAAAGCCTCTCTCACACTAGATCAAGCTACAACTTTAAAGGATTCCCTAAAGAGAGACGAGAAAGCCCTCTTCCTCATCTATTAAGCATTAGATGATGACGGTTTTGAAAAGATTTCAAGTGTAACTTCCTCCAAGCAAGCATGGGAAAAGCTACAAACCTTGTACAAAGGAGTCGAAAAGGTGAAAAAGGTTCGTCTCCAAACACTACGAGGTGAGTTTGAATCCTTGCACATGAAACCATCCTAGTCTATCTCCAAATACTTTTCTAGAGTAGCAGCCGTTTCTAATCAATTGAAAAGAAATGGTGAGAAGTTAGAAGGTGTAAGAATAACAGAGAAGATACTCCGCTCGCTGGATCCCAAATTTAAGCACATCGTGGTGACGATTGAAGAAACCAAAGACTTAGAGGAAATGATGATTGAGGAACTCCAAGGATCATTACAAGCCTATGAAGAAAAGCACAAGAAGAAACAATGTATCTCTGAGCAACTCCTCAAGCTACAACTCAAGGATACGAGTGAAGGTCAAGGCAATGGTAGAAACAACCATGGAAGAGGCAAAGGCAGAGGACGAGGCCGCGGATGAGGTGGTAGCTGTGGTCGTGGACAATGTTAGAACTATAATAACAATTCTAGTAATAACTATAATAAAGGAGAAAGTTCCACACTAGGTCATGAAAGAGGCAATTCAAACGCGAGGTATGATAAATCTCAAGTTCGGTGCTATAATTGTCAAAAGTTTAGGCATTACACTTTAGAATGTAGAACTCCTAACAATCAACTCGAGGAGAAGGCGAATTTCATGGAGGAGAAGATTGAGGGGAAAGAAACACTATTACTAGCATATAATAACAATAATGATCATCAAGACAAAACATAGTATCTCGACACCGGTGCAAGCAACCACATGTGTGGAAGAAGGAACATGTTCGTGGAGCTTAATAAAGCAGTAAGCGGTGATGTCTCATTTGGAGATGACAGCAAGATATTAGTGAAGGGAAAAGGTACCGTCCTTTTTAGAGAAAAGGATGATAGCCACCAAATGATTTCAAATGTCTACTATGTACCTGGTATGAAATGCAACATTCTTAGTTTGGGCCAACTCTTAGAAAAAGACTATGATATTCATATGAAAGATTGTAGTCTCTTTATAAGAGATGGCAACGGGAATCTAATCGCTATGGTATGGATGTCGAAGAATAGAATGTTCCCTTTGAATATCAGAAATGATATTGCAAAGTGTCTAAAGACTTATTACAAAGGCGCATTTTGGCTATGGCATCTTCAATTTAGGCATCTATACTTTGGAGGATTGGAGCTGTTATCCAAGAAAGGAATGGTTAGAGGTTTACAATGTATCAATAATCCCGATCAATTATGCGAAGGATGTCTACAAGGGAAGCAATTTAGAAGGAGCTTTCCAAAGGAGTCAGACTATAGAGCCAAGAAGCCGCTCGAGCTCATCCATACCGATATGTATGGTCCTATTAAGCCAAGTTCTCTTGCTAATAGTAACTACTTCCTTCTCTTCATTAACGATTATTCAATAAAAACTTGGGTATATTTCTTGAAGCAGAAATCAGAAGTCTTTGGAGTGTTTTGGAAGTTCAAAGCCGGCGTGGAAAAGGAGAGCGGTCATAAGATCAAAGCCATAAGATCTGATCGAGGAGGAGAATTTACATCCAGTGAATTCAATGAGTTTTGTACAGTACATGGAATCCGTCGTCCCTTAACGGTTCCTAGATCCCCCCAGCAAAATGTTGTGGCAGAAAGGAAGAATAGAACAATTCTTGACATGGCATGGAGTATGCTCAAAAGAAAGAAACTACCCAAGGAGTTTTGGGTAGAAGCAATGGCATGTGCAGTCTACCTATTAAATCATTATCCTATAAGAAGTGTGTGGAGAAAGACACCATAAGAAGCATGGAGCGGAAGAAAGCCCGGAATTTCCCACCTTTATGTCTTTGGGAGCGTAGCTCATATTCATGTACCAGATGAGAATCGAACTAAGCTTGATGACAAAAAGCAAAAGTTTTATTTTCATCGGTTATGACTCAAGCTCAAAGGCTATAGGCTATACAATCCGAATGATAAATAGTTTGTGATTAGTCGAGATGTGATATTTGATGAAGAGGGAGAATTGAACTTTGATTCTCAAATGGAGGACTACAACTTTTCCCCATTCGATGAAGATGAGCAGACAACACCTGAGCAACCAAGACAACTTCAACAAAGCCTCATAACTCCACCAACTTCTCCTACTCATAGAGACGGGTCATCATCATCATCATCTCCATCCTCAAGCGGGACTGAAGATGAAAGCGAAGTGCATCGTACGAGAAGTCTTTGAGAACTCTATGAGGTGACTGAACAATTAGACAATCTTACATTATTCTGTCTATTTGTTAATTGTGAGCCGGTGAAATTTCAAGAAGCTACAGAAGAGAAACAATGGAGAGATACAATGGACGAAGAAATCAAGTCCATTAAGAAGAATGACACATGGGAACTCACTTCACTTCCCAAAAGGACACAAGGCAATAGGTGTCAAATGGGTGTACAACATAAAGTGAAATTCCAAGGGAGAGATCGAAAGATATAAGGCAAGGCTTCTTGCAAGAGGCTACTATCAAAAGCCTGGATCGACTACGATGAGGTGTTCGCTCCAATTGCTCAATTGGAAACTGTTAAACTAATCATATCTTTGGCGACTCAAAACAAATGGAGGATTCATTAAATGGATGTAAAATCGGCCTTCCTAAATGGAGTTCTTGAAGAGGAAGTCTACATTCAACAACCACCAGGCTACAAAGCAAAAGGCCATGAAGGCAAGATGTTGAAGTTAAAGAAGGCTCTTTATGGGCAAAAACAAGCACCAAGGGCATGGAATAGTAAAATTGATAAGTACTTTCGAGAAAATGGCTTCAATAAATGTCCCTATGAGCAAACTTTGTACATCAAGATCAAAGATGGAGATATTTTGATTGTGTGCCTCCATGTGGATGATTTGATCTTCATCGGAAGCAACCAAAGAATGTTCAATGAATTCAAGAAAGTGATGATGAAGGAGTTTGAGATGACAAACATGGGACTCATGGCATACTACCTCGGCATAGAAGTAAAGCAACAAACGGATGGAATTTTAATTTCACAAGAAAGCTATGTGAAGGAGATCTTGAAAAAGTTCAAGATGGATAACTGCAAGCCGATAAGCACACCGGTGGAGTACAGGATCAAGATGTCCAAACATGAAGAAGGGGAAAGTGTAGATCCAACATTTTTCAAAATTTTGGTTGGAAGTCTATGCTATCTTACATGCACGAGGCCAGATAGCCTTCATGCAGTCAGATTAGTAAGCCGCTATATGGAGTAACCAGCAACCACCCATTTCAAAGCCGCTAAGAGAATTCTTCGCTATTTGAAAGGTACAACCGACTTTGCCTTATTTTATTCGGTATCTAATGATTACAAGTTTGTTGGATATAGCGATAGCGATTGGGGTGGAGACCTAGATAACCGAAGAAGCACTAGGGGATTCGTGTTTTTCGTGGGAGACACTGCTTTTACATGGATGTCAAAGAAATAACCGATTGTAACTTTATCTACATGTAAAATAGAATATGTTGCAGCAAACTCGTGCGTCTGTCATGCAATTTGGCTTAGAAATTTATTGAAGGAGATTGGGTTAATGCAAGAGGAGTCGACTGAGATCCGTGTTGACAACAAGTATGCCATTGCCTTAGCAAAGAATCCTATATTACATGAGTGGAGCAAACACATCGACATCCGCTACCATTACATAAGAGAGTGTGTTGCAAGAAAGGAAGAACAAGTTGAATACGTGAAGACACAAGATCAAATTGCGGATATCTTTACTAAGCCGCTCACAAGCAAAAACTACATCAGATTGAGAAGCTCACTCGAAATGACAAGATCAAGTTTAAGGGGGGGTGTTGGATTATAAACTTGATCCATATCACTGAAAATCCAAAATCCAAATCCAATCAATTGGAGTCCAAGCCCACAAATCCAAAATGTAGTAAATTTATGTAGGTATTTTAAGTATGTAGATTTTTGTGTGTGATAACCAAATTGGAGGCTGTTAACTACAACTAATTTGGAGGCTATTAAATTAACTAAATAAGTTGGCTATTAATTGTATTAGTTGGAGGTGGTGGTGAGTAATTTTGTTAGTTGAGAGTTGTATAATTCACCTATGAATAGGTGAGTTATTTTTTTGTTTACCATCAACAAAAATAAGAACTTCTTTAGAGAGAAAAGAAGTAAAGAGTGAGTTGTAGTTTTATATTTTGAGTGAGAGTGTTCTTGTAATATGTTCGAGTTTAATAAAAGTTGTTCATTTGAGTGTTTTAATTTCAACAGTAAGTGCATTATATCGCTTTATATCATGTATAAGAGATATTATACTTGATATAAGAGATCTTATACAAGATATAAGATCTTCATACCATAATGTTTTTTACATGAAATTTTATTGTAAAAATAAATGCGAAATGGGTGGTATAAGGCATTCATGAAAAATGATAAAAAAAAAAACTAGTATAAAGCTTTTATATCCAGTATAAGACTGTCATATAATTTTTTTGTTGGGAAAATTTTGAATTGGATGTTGTTTTAAATATAAAAACAAGAACAAAATATTTTAAAGGCTCGTGTTGAAAAAATTAATGATTTGTGCTATATGATCATTTTAAGTTGCAAAATTTGAATTAATTAGGTTAGAGGAAGTTGTCTAACCATATTCCCCATTTTTTATTCCCAAACCTCATTTTGCAGCATGTGTTTTTGCTCCTACCATCTTCCTCATTTTCCACCTAATTAGGCAGATTCCCTTCTATTATCTAATTATTACTACTATGTTTGTTTTTTTCCTTTTTACAATATTCTCTGGTTCCTCCTCCATCATTTTTGCTTTTATTCTTCTTATGCCCGTTATCTCCATTTCATCTTAAGCTAGTCTAATCGAGTTCAATTTCTTGTTTTCTTCTTCTAGTTTCGGCTCTGGTTTCGATTTTCTGCTTTTTCAGGCTTTTGAATTTGCGTTTTTCTGTAAATGTAATCAAAGATCATTTGATTTTGCTATTCTTTTGTCTTCGATTTTAGTTTATTCTTTATATTTGAGTTTCGAATCTTAGTTTCTTGAGATTTGGATTTGCTGCAAACGTTTATCCTTTCATCTTTGGTTTTTTGCTTTTTAGCTGCTATTCTGTTCTAATCCTCATGGTTGATATTATTGTTTTGGTACAATGTGGTGGAGTTTGGAGTGACGATTTTAGGTGTGTTACATCTGTATTTTGTTCATTAGGGCGGATTTTGGACAGAGAATTTCATTTTTTTTAATTATTATGTTATGATGTTAGCGATGATATTGTTGATAAATTTTGAACAAATAATATCAAAGAACATTAAGATGAATGAAAATAAAGAATATGACAAAGGTTTGGTCTAGTGGCTGAGCCTTGAAGTTGTGATCCTAGATGCACAGGATCGAGTACACATACGGGTGGGGTGAGATCTCTTTGTTATTATTGTAAGCCTATTGAGGCAAAAAAAATTTAAATAAATGAAGATAAAGAAAACTTTAATATTCATTTTAGTTGTTGATTTGGTTTAAATGGCAAGTATAAGAGTAATTATTCAACTCTTTTATCTCTAATAAAATATTTCGGTTTAAATGGCTGGTATAAAAGCTCTTATACCACTCGTATGCCTCATATAAGACTTCTTTTACCACACTTTAATACCTTTAATAAACCATTTTTGTTTAAATGGCTAGTACAAAGGTTCTATTACCATGCTTACACCTAGTATAATACCCATTCTTAAACTTTAACGAAACATATATTTGTATCTTCACAACAGTTCTTATTTATCCAGCAAAACATGAATTCCTTATACCACTCATTTTTCATTTATTTTCGCATTTGGTATTAAACTATGAACAAAACCCCTAGCATGAAGGTCTTATACCAAGAGTTGTAAAATGCCTTTTTACTATCCACTGTTCACTAATTATCACAACATATTTTGAAATTCTAGCAATAAACATGTAGTGAATGCTTTATTTACTTGGTATAAAAGTGGCATAATGCATTTATATATTTCCATTTGTCTTGTTTATTCATAAGATTTCTCATTTGCCCAGCAAAAACCATGACATGAAGGCATTATACCAAGTTAAGATTGGTATAATGCCTTTATAACAATCACTTTTCATGTATTTTCTCAATAGATATTAAACTAGCATCAAAATCCATGTTTTAAAACTCTTATACATGGTATAAGAGTGGTATATTGTATTTACACAATCCATTTTTTCTTTACATTCATAATAGTGTTCAATTTCCCAAAAAAAATCATGTTATGAAGACCTTACGCCTAATGTAAAAGTGATATATTGCATTTATATATACCACCTATTTGCCATTTATTTCCATAATAGATTTTAAAATGCCAAGCAAAAATCATGCTATGGAAGCCTTATACATGACACAAAAGTGGTATAATGTCTTAACAAACAACATATAATTTGCAAGGCATTATTTTCACTCCTTTTGAGACATTTTAACAAATCATGTGCAATACTATTATCAAAATTTACATAACCATCAACTAGAGAGGTTCATCTTACAAATTCAAAAACAAACAAGAAAATCGGAATATGTATTTCACACTTTCATCAATAATTTAATTGTATTTGAAACCAATACCATTTTATAATTATATCTTAACTTTCATCTAAATCGATAGTTCAATATAATCATTTCTACATAGAAGAACAAAGAGAGAAGAATCTAACATCAAGAACTTCAAATTAAAACCCTAGAAATCATTAGCTGTAGAGAATAAGATTTGTGACGATGATTTGGCTTGAAAGGAGAATCACAAATGGTAATAGTTATGATTCTTCATATCTTATCAATGAAAATCAATACAAGTCTTCATAAGTTTCCATTCCTTATTGTTTCTTCCGGATTTGGAGTCTTTTTTCTTTGATCTAATGGTTTATCAATTTGAAATTCAGAATAAAGAATGACGAGAAAGGAGAAAATGGTTTGAAATCGTGACAAAGTGAGGATGAAAACCATCTAATAGAGAGGTTTCATATAATGGAGAAAGGAAGATCCAGGTTTCATCATTTCCAAAATTCAAAATCAATACCATTGTAAAGAAAAAAAATAGAAAGTTGTTTTGTGGGCTTTACTTTAGTTGTTGTTCCTATTTCAAAACTTGAAAGCCCATCTTATTGTAATTAGCTAAGTTGTCTATATTATTATTATTATTATTATTATTATTATTTTTTTTTCTTTACATTATCGCTACCAATAAAAAATAATAAAATAATTAAAAAAAACAAAAAATAAAAAAGATAGTATTAAAGCAGGGTGAGCGACTGCTCAGGACCTCGAGTTTTAGGGGGTGTAGAATTTTTCGGGTTTATATATATATATAGTAGTAAAAGGATGCATAATATAAACAACAAGAAGGAGGATAAGGTGTAATTAACTAAGTGGTCTAATGGCAGCTGCGTGTTTTTCCTACTTATTAGTCTCGGGTTCGTCCTTGGGGCACTTTTTTGTGTTTTCATCTCTTTGAGGGCCTTTTTTGTGTTTTTCTCTCTTTTTCCCTATTATCTATAATTTAATTATAATTAATCAAACCATTTTAAATTTTTTATACATATTTTTATTTACATAAAAATTTTTGATTGTATGTTATCTGAATACATTTTCTCTTTTCTATTTACGAAATGTGTTATTTTAAAATTAAAGAGATGTAATTAAATTAAAATTAATTTGTAAATTCATCTTTATTAAGGATACTAGTGTAGTACCCGTGCATTTGTAATAAGTATATCGATAATAAGTTTATTTTGTAATATATATACACACACAAGAGAAAATGGCATGAGTTATCTTTTCTTTTTTCTTCAAAGAAGAATGAGCGGTTTGAAAAGAGAGAGATAGATAAAAGGAAGAATAAGAAATTATTCTTGAGTTATAGCCATTTCTCATGCTTATATTTAGAGTAAATAATTGCTAGGATGGATATCTTTACATAAGAAACTAAATTAAATTTGAAATTATTTTCTTAAATACGATTATAATCAACACAATAGAATTAAATAAAATCAACAACAACATTTTAAATTTTAAGAAACTAGATTTAAGAGATATAATAGTTGATAGATCTACTTAAATAATAATTATGAAATTTGAATTCACTTGATCAAATAAAACAAAATTGCATTGTCTTCCATAAGAAGGATTTACTATTATAAAATTATCCATAAGAAGGATTATGTACTACTACAAACTTCAAATCTTTTCTTAAATAGGATTATAATTTATACTTTTTTTTGCCTATATTTGATGAGAAAAAAGAATCACACTGATTCTTAAATAAGAAAAAGTAAGTACTATTACGATATTCAAATTTTTTCCCAAATAGGATTATACGAACTTGAAGTTTATATATGTGAAACCAATTTGAATGTTTAATTCATTAAAATTTTAATATCGAAATACTTTAACTATATTAATTGAACAATTAAAAGCCAAATTTTAGATGCACAATGTTTACATGTGGAAAGCCAATAATCAAAACAATTAATATTTTGGCAAAAGAACATGTTCCCATTTACTTATACCTTTTTGAAATGTTTGCTATTTCTACACCCGGATATGACCAACCATTTTGGCATTCTAAATCAACAATTTTTACCACAATCCAAAAAACTCCTTCATGAATAATTTTAAAAATCATCATAAAAATAATTGTGAAGCATGATTTATTTATGCATGATTTAAGGAAAAAAAGGATAAAGTATTTACCATGTTTTAATTGGGAATATTTAATTAATTATAACAAATTTACTTGCCAAATATTGTACTTACTTATTTACATTCCACTCATTCTGTGATAGCCTATACTTCTACTGATCCACTTACTATCTTTTTAGACACAGAGTATGCATGTTGAGATGATATTTTAGTTATTCTTTTAGAGCTCGGTTGACTAACATAGAGCAACCTACACTCAAACCATATGAAATTAATATTAGGGAAAAATATGAAGTACAACATTTTTATGCTGGTTATATTTAAATATTTAAATTAAATTAATAGCATAAAATAATCGTAATATTTACTTTTATTGCGTTCTGGAATTGTCCAAATGTGGAGAACACGTACTTTGAGGGTCCATTGCTTCTTTGTTGGATTTATATCACATATAAAATCCATCTTATCATCCACTAAATTATTTTTCTGTTTCAACATAATGAATAATATACTTTTCTACAATTATCTTGTGATTTCCTGTCAAAATTTGATTACAAAAAAGGAGTCACACTGGTTCTTAAATAAGGAGTCACTACTGTTAAAAATCCAAAATTTTCTTAAATAGCATTATAACCAAGAGAATTAAATAAAATCAAGAACGATAAATTAACTTCTAACAGAACAGATTTAGATTTAGGAGTAAGGCCCTGTTCTTTTCAACTTATAAGTAGCATCACTGAACTAAACTGAACTAAACTTATTTCAGTATAAATTTATATATACAGTACTGAACTGAACTAAATATAAGTTGAAAAGAACATGGCCTAATTACCGTCATAAAATTCAATTTTTTTCTTAAACAGGTTTATAATTTATACTTTTTTGCAGTTATATTGAGATTCACTGTCAAATATTTGATGAGGAAAAAAGAGTCACATTAATTATTAAATAAGATTATAATCAACAAATTTTAATTAGTTAGTATTTATAGTAAAAGTGAAATGTTAAATTTTTTTGACTCAGCAATTATGAATTATTCTACTATATAATTATTGCTTTAATTGGTTGTAATTTTACTTTGATTTATTTCTATAATAATGGTATTTGGTTGATATTCATAATAATCATAACAATACCAAAACATAATTCTGTTGATTATAATCCTATTTAAGAAAAAAAATTATTTTTTAAACATTAATTAGCAATTATTTAAATACACAGATTTTTTGACAGATATAATTTGTAATTTATTCTCAAACAGGTTTATAATTTTGAATTAATATGACTCTATAAGAATTAATGTCACTCTTTTTTTCTCATCAAATATTTTATTATTATTATTATTTTAATTTTATTTAATTTTGTAATGAATAGAATTATGTTTTGGTATTGTTATGATTAGTATGAATACGAACAAATTTTAAATACCATTATTATAGTAATATAAATCAGAATAATATGGTAATAAAATAAAATAAATTTGAAAATAAAATTGAATTATTTCTTCTAAAACGTATATGGGTAAAAATTATTATTATTGTTGTTGTTATTATTATTATTATTATTTTATTTTAATTTTATAATCAACAGTTATATATTTTGGTAATGTGATGATTAGTATGAATATTAACCACTTTTAAATACTCATCAAGTATTTTATTATTGCTATTGTTGTTGTTGTTGTTATTATTATTTTAATTTTATATTTTAGTATTGTTATGAGTAATATGAATATTACCAATATTAATAGTTCTTTTGAAAGGTTTAGGGGTAAAGAAGTAATTTAAGAATTCCTTACTTTTTTATATATATATAGATTTTGAAGAGGTTAGGTATTGAACCAACGACCCCTCACCACTTTATTAAGTGGTGTACTAATTGAGCTACATTCAATTGGTAAATTAATTGTTATGGATTCATATAGTATATATTTTTGTATTTTATTTATTGTCTCCTTTTACATATTGTCCAAAAATTAACGATAACAATTCAAAATATTTTAAATTTACATTTTCTAAATGTATCTTTGTTTATAAAAGAAATAAGGTTGTATACTATCTAAATAATCTTTTATTAAAATAACTTTCTTATCTTTTTTATTTACTAAATTTACTATTCTAAAACTAAAGAGATGTTATTAAAGATAAACTAATGGTTTTAAAAGTTAATCACATTGATATGGTGCTTTCAAAGACATTGAGAAATATATAATAGTTTGATTGATAATTATTTATATAAAAAAACTATTTGATTGTTTCAATATATATATTCAACCAGTGGGTAACATTAGAGCAATGAGTGGATTGTATTATTCATATCTTCCGAATAGAGAAGACTTTATATATGTTTTAAAAAATATAATGTATAAGAAACCGGTTATCTAGTTACATTAGTTCATGACATGTCTTAAACTAGTGTTTAAAATATTCATGTGACTAAGTGATGTTATGTGTTTGAGTCGCATGGAGGATGGGATTAGATTTTCCTTCATATTTAATATAAGCGCAAAATTTTTTTAAAAACATGTTATTCAAAGTGTCGAACATATTAATTCTATATGGGCCAATATTTTGTTTTTCGCTCAGGGCCTCGAAAATTCCTGGAATGTCCCTGATTAAAATATTTATTCCCCAATATGGGGTGAGGAACCCCATTTCGAGGATTTATCATGTGGGGAATGGTTGGACTTAGCCATTCTCCATATTCATTCCCCATTTCGGAGAATTCTCCAAAATGAGGAACGGTCGAACTTGCTATAAGGTGGAAGATGCAATTCTTGTTGGATAACAATTAGAAAAATAAATATACAAATAAATAAACTTCTCTAATTTTCTCTATCGGGTGTAAGGGTGCCAAACTCTTTGAGATAGTTTTCTCTATTCCAATGTGGCGGTGTCAAACTCGTTGAGATTTCCACCGTTTGAGAGCATTTCGGTCTCCACCTTAGATCAAAAGATACATGTAATTAATATAAAACATAGAAATATAATTGGAATTATAAACAAGTTAAAGGAAAGTAAACACCGATAAGCTGAGTGGTGCGGAACACTGTCCTTAATGGATACTTGTAGTTCCTTCCAAGATTAAACAGCTTCTTCAACCGGTTGGTTAGAGCAGGAACAGAAAATGCGGTATTATATCCAGAATAGAGATGAGAAGAAAAAGTAACAAAGAATGTGAAAGAATTGTTGTATTGAAAATGAACAAAATACTGCCTATTGTAGGCACACATGGACGAAATAATTTGAAAAAGTAAAGTTGTACACAAGGTCTGAATAAGGAGCCTATATATACACAGACAGTTTTGGGAATGAAAAGGCTGTTGAGATAAAATGAAAACGTATGACCATTATATATTATAAAAGCTAATTATAGTAATAATACGGTTATTAACTCATAAAATAAAGACAAAAAATAGTTGTTATACTCTACAAACGTTTGTCAGTTTATGAGCATTAAAACTCATTAATAATAATAACTATTAATAATTTATAAATAGAATATAAATTCTCATGAAATTACTTAAAACACAAATTAATAATAACATATAATTTCTTTTGAAATGATATATATTAAAATTTTCCAACAATTCTTAAAAGCATAATTGAAAACTTAAAGAATTCCTAAAACCTACTAATAAATATATTTTTTTTTACTAAAAGAGTAATCTCATATATCAGAAGCATTACATACCAAGGGAAGTTGGAAAATGATTCCACTCACCGCTCAAAGTCGAAGAACCAGCTGCTCTAGCTAACTTGTGGACAAATTGATTCGCAGACCTACGGACATAAATAAAACGACAATCCACGTCTTTTGAGCCAGCTGACCGCCTCCCGGCAACTAATCACCTCTGCCATGTCTGGGTCTCCACTTCCCGTCAATAACGCGCTCCGAGCCGCCACAATAGAATTGTCTCTATCTCTGATTATGCACCCATGTCCGAGCCTTTCTCCATTTTCAAACAAGCTTGCATCTGCATTGGAAGTAGTCCACTCCCCATCTAAAATCCATGGTTGCTCTGAATTATCCAAGCTCCTTGAATCCGAATTTCTTGTGCCTCTGTTCTGGGAAGCTTGCCATCTGCGAAGAAAGCCAATACCACAGTTGTAAGCATGATGAACGGGTTGCATCTGACCTTGCCAAACTAGCAAATTCCGACAAGCCCACACCGCCCATGCAATAACGCTAACCTGCTGTTGATTTTCCTCCGACAAAGAGCACACCCATGTCCACCATTGGTCCATTTTAGAGACAGAAACTGGCCAACCTTCAGCTATGCACAGCTCCCAAATGTCTCTTGCTCGATTACACTCCACAATCGCATGAAAATTTGTTTCTCGTTCTCCTCTACACATATCACAAAGATCATCACTCAACGAGACATGCCTGGTCAATAACCGATCCTTAGTAGGCAAGATTTGGACTGCACACTTCCATTAAAAATGTTTCACTCAACTCGGAATATTTATTCTCCAAATAAGCTCCCATTTATGTTTCGTAAGGCATGAAAGGAAGGCATTAGAGACTACTTTTGCAAGTAGATAATATGCTGATTTCACATCATAATAACCACTCCTTTCAGTAGCCCAAAAAAGATTATCTTCCCTACGAAAAATCGTAATCGGGGCTCTAGAAATTAAGGCCTTATCTCTTTCGTTAAACATTGCATCAATCAATTCAAAATTCCAGCCTTGACATGAAGATACCATCAGCTCTCGTACTCGCCCATTCCCACCATAATATCTGAAGTAGGTCTCAGATTATTAATATCTGGCAGCCACGGGTCACGCCACATATTCACTTGTCTTCCATCACCGATGCGCCACGCCATACCTTTGCAAATCAACTCTCTCGCAGCCAAAAAACCTTTCCAAACGAAACTATCATTTGATGTCTGAATAACATCAAAGAAAGACTTCGAATGGAAATATCTTGCTTTGAATACCTTGGCCATAAGAGAATCGGGGATTGTTAGCATCCGCCAAACTTGTTTGCCTATTAAAGCAAGATTGAATTTGTGTAACCGACGAAAATTCAAGCCACCTTTCTCCTTACTTAGGCACAATTTCTTCCAACTCATCCAATGCAACTTATCACTCCCAGCCCACCAAAAATCAACAAAAAGCTTCTCTAAAGATTGAATAAAAAATTTTGGAAGGAGGAAAATATTCATTGCAAATGTAGGGAGGGCTTGAGCCACCGACTTAAGCAAGACTTCCTTACCGCTTTGAGCCATGTTCTTTCTTCCCCACGCATTAAACTTCCCGATTGTACGCTCTCGAATGAAGTTAAAAACATTTTGTTTCGAACAACGAATGAGCGATGATAAACCAAGATAAAGACCATGGTCGTCCACTCCTTTAACACCTAAAACTTGTAAAACGGCTTCTCTATCCACTTCTAATGCATTAGGGCTGAATAAAAGGGAAGATTTATCATAATTTATAAGCTGACCAGAAGCAGCCGCACACACATTAAAACAAGACTTTATGACTTCCGCTTCTGGCACACAAGCTTGGAAAAAGAAATAGCTATCGTCCGCGAATAGTAAATGAGAGATCTCAGGGGCTGACACCTTACATCCATGAAGCAAGCCTTTATCCACCCTATCCAATAAGATGGCCGATAGACCTTCCGAACACAACAAGAATAAAAAAGGTGACAAAGGGTCGCCTTGGTGAAGACCACGGTTGGGGTTGAAAAACTCAAAATTTCCAGCTTCATGGCAAATTTTATATCTCACTGAACAAACACATTGCATCACCAAGGAAGTGAACCTGGTAGGAAAACCCAAGTTTAGCATTAAGGCTTTCAAATAATTCCACTCAACACGATCATAAGCCTTAGACATGTCTACCTCTAAAGCACCAAAACCCACTTTCCCCAACCTTCTACGCTTCAAATAATGACTTATCTCAAATGCAATCAATAAAATGTCGGTAATTAACCTATTTGGAATAAAAGCACTTTGCATAGGCAAAATAACATCACTCGGCACACCCTTCAATCTGTTGGCTAATACCTTGGTCATAACTTTAAAAATCACATTGCATACGGAAATAGGCAGTAGTTGCTTAATAGAACATGGGTTTTTAACTTTCGGAATCAACACCACATTTGCATCATTCAAACCATCGGGAAATACACCATTATTAAGACATTCCAAACAAAAAGACATAAAATTCATTACCCACAATATCCAAATAAAATGGGAAAAAACCCAGGTTCAATCCATCGAGGTCTGGTGCTTTATTAGGATTCATGGAAAATTAGGCTATTCTAATCTCATCACATCTAAATGGAGGCATTAAAATTTCTATATGAATCTCTGAAACTTTAGGTTGAATCAAATTAATAATCCCATCATACTCAGGATTAATAGATGAAAATATATCAGTGAAATACCTTTGAATATGCTCATCCAAGCCGAGACCCCAAGAAAGTCAGGTATTGTTATCATTTTGCAGCCTGTTTAAACCATTTTTTCTTCTACGAGTCATAGATGACCGATGAAAGTACTTTGTGTTTTAATCCGCCCCTTCGAGACAATGTTTCTTTGCCCGTTGCCTCCAGTAATCGTTTTACCGAGCTATCAAACTACCCAACTTTTTGCGTTTCTCAGTAAAAGCGTCTGAGTTATCCCATCCTGACATACTACGCAAAAAGTCCAGCTAACGCCTACAATCTCGCACCTCTCTTCTGAAAGCATTACGCCGAATACTACTCCACCTATAAAGCTCCTTTGCACAAGCTGCCATTTTATTAATAAAGCCATCACAACTACTCCAGCACCTTGCAATGATATCTCTACATTCTATGTCCCTCTTCCATGCATTTTCAAACTTAAATTGTCACGGTTAAGTTATATCTGCAGTTTTTTTTTTTGAAAACCCCCCGGAGAAATATTGTGTTTCTCCAGAAGGAAAAGGATCGAGATAGGTGAAAATTTCGGGGCGGGCGTCCCAACTAGGTTGATGCCCCCGCTTACCTACAAAACACCTACCTCTCTTTATTAATGCAATCCAAAGACCGCTCACAAGATGAGAGCGTCAGTGAACAAGGATACAGCCTAAAGGTGATACGGATATGGAATCCGATCCCGAGGTATGACTATACAATGAATAGGCCAACCGATGCCACCTAGCTAGTTACAGCTTAGAAATAAATCTGGACAGTTAAATACATCAGAAACAACAAAATTAAGATTCCGTCTTCGATACTTGAAAAAGAACCAGCATAGATGAATGCTTGCCCCCAAGAGATCATCTGTGCTTAAGACACCCTCGAACACGAACTTATTCCGCCTTTTCCAAATGGCCCACGCAATCATAAACCAAAAAGCCGTACCAAACTCCTGTCCAATCCCTGAGGAAAAATGCGCTCGCCATACTACAAGAAAATCAGCCCCCTTGAATGGCATTGTTACCGAAATCCCTAGTAACAGAAAAGCTTGAACCCATATACGATAACTACCCAAACAGTGAAACAAAGCATGATCAATTGTTTCGGATTCATCACAAAACGGACACTTGTCATTCAATACAGCTTGGCATCCGCGACAAACCAGAAAGACTTTCGTTGGGAGGCGTCTATGTAACAATAACCAGCCAAAAAATTTGACTTTAGGAATAAGACACGCATTCCAAACCACCATATAATCCGTTTCCGGCGTAGTCCTTTGAGGCGACCTATAGTACCCTAAACAAAAAGATGCAGCTGAAAATACCTTATTAGCTTCCAGATCCCATTCAAATTTATCTGCCACCACCTGAGACCCAACGTGTGGCTGCTGCCCCCTGTTGCCGACAGCCCCGTCCCCCACAAAAACAGCAGGGCAGACTTGGGAAATCCAATTACGCATCTGGGAGCACCTCTCCCTACTAGTAATCCTTAGACTACGTTTCCAAAAAGGCCTAGAAAATGCTGCTCCCTCAGAAATAGACAGACTCCCGTCCCGAATCGAACAGCTTTTTCTATTACATAATAGATACAGATCAGTGAAAAGAACAGATAATGACACATTTGCAGTCCAATTATCATGCCAAAAAGATCCGCTCGCCCCGTTCCCCACTTTAACTCTCCCGTTCGATTTAAACAACTCCCAGAAGGTTGAGTTCTTTACACAACAAGATATAATGCCTTGCCAAACATACGAAATGCGGGATCTATTAACATCTTCAAACGAGTTCCATGACACGAAGCCATATCGACGGACACACAGCTCATACCACAACGAACCCTGCCCTTCTGTTCTAGACCGCCATATCCATTTCAGCAATAAACTACAATTGACTAGTCTTAGATCCCTAACATATAGGCCACCTAAATTTTTTGGTAGCATAATTGTCTCCCAACTCACTTTACAGATCCCGCTAGAGTCCGCTATACCTTTCCACAAGAAATTACGCATCAGTTGAACAAGCTTATTGTTAATAGAGGCCGACATCTTATTCAATGATAACAAATATATCGGGATAGATGAGAGAACCGATTTTATAAGGACCACCCTGCCAGCATACGATAAACACTGACCTTTCCAACTTGCCAGCCTATTTTGGAACTTACCAATCAACCCGTTCCAATAAGACACCGGGATGCGTCTCGTACTGAGAGGGGCGCCTAGATAAGTAATGGGAAATCTTTCGATCTTACAACCCATTGTCTCCGCACACCGATTCAACAAGTCGTCCTGCGCGTTAATACCCATAATTGAGCTCTTAACAAAATTTATTCGTAGACCTGAAATCAACTCAAAACAACGTATTAAACGGATAAAAGTAGGTAAGAGAGACTCATCTGCAGGTAGGAAGCACATCGTATCGTCCGCAAACTGAAGAATAGATATATCCTTCTCTGACCCATGAATACGAAACCCAGGTAAAATACCCTTACGGACACTTGCGTCAATGAGCTGTTTAAGACCTTCCACTGCTAAGACAAAAAGGAATGGAGAAATGGGATCACCTTGTTTAACCCCTCTGCCCAAATAGATCGGATCTGTGGGACTACCATTGATAAGAATAGATGTTGTCGAGTTCGCTCTGCAGGTCACCATCCATCAAGTTATATCTGCAGTTAGACAATGTGTTATTGACATTGAATGATCTGAGTGTGCCATAGCCACATTTTCCACCCATGCAGATGAAATCATAGCCACCCAATCTTCGTTTGCAAAAGTACGGTCAAGCCTCTCCGCTACCCAATTCTCCGTTCCTCTACTACGCTCCCACGTATAAGGGTAACCCGACATGCCTAGATCCTGCAAACCACAATAGTGCATTGTAGTCGAAAAGCCAACCATTCTAGACAACGGTTGAGGAATCCTTCCTGCCTTCTCATTTGATGACATAATGTCGTTGAAATCCCCTAAAATACACCAAGGCCTATTATGAAGCCCATTTAACGAAGTAATAAGATCCCAAAATGCTCTCCTCCTACTACTCCTCGGACAACCATAGAAGCCAATCAATCTCCATGGTTGATAGTTATCTAACGAGATCTTCAAATCAATAAAGGTACGCCCGTACCCTAAAAGTTGTACCATGTGTTGTTCTTTCCATAACAACGCCAATCCCCCTCCGTTGTTGATATGAGAAACATAAAACAAACCACCAAATTCTTTTTTCACCCGAATTCCCTCCACTACACCTCTTCCCATCTTCACTTCCATTAAAAACACCACACTAGGCTTAGAGGAATCAATGATCTCCTCTAGTTCTTCAACTGCTCGTAGTCGGCCTAAACCACGGCAGTTCCAGCTAAGAATTTTCATGGCGCTGGACTGGTTCGTCTATCCGAACCAACCTCAAAATGTTGTTGTGGTAAGTCTGAATCCCAAGCATCACCTGCCTTATTGGAAACAGAAGCACCATTGTCAGAGCGACTCTCCATTCTCTTTCTGTTAGCATCTGTAATAATAAAATCCACCTGCATACTATTACTTTGCAAAGCTCCTTCTATATTAGCAACAGCTTCCTCCAACCCCCTTACTGAGCTATCAAACACTTCGGCTTTGTCATTGAAATGGAGCATATTACCATCCGGGTCTCTTAGGTACCTATCTCCTTCCGTAACCATAAACCTACGAAATGTAGCTTATGGAATTATCATATAACTTCTGCAGATCTTGTCTCACATATGTTAAAGGGAAAAAGAGTTCAGTATGTTCTAAAAGGCCACAATACATACAAAAAGACGGCAATCTTTCATATTTGAATTCTACATAGAAAACTCTATTATCCTTAGTCAAATCGCCATTTTATTCTTCAATGGCTTATTAGTAGGGATAATGTTGGATTATAAACTTGATCCATATCAATGGAAACCCAAAATCCAAATCCAATCAATTGGAGTCCAAGCCCACAAATCCAAAATGTAGTAAATTTATTTAGGTATTTTAAGTATGTAGATTTTTGTGTGTGATAACTAAATTGGAGGCTATTAACTACAGCCAATTTGGAGGCCATTAAATTAACTAAATAAGTTGGCTATTAATTGTATTAGTTGGAGGTGGTGGTAAGTAATTGTGTTAGTTAAGAATTGTGGTTATTAATTGTGGGAGTTGGGAGTTGGGAGTTGTATAATTCACCTATAAATAGGGGAGTTCTTTAGTTGTTTTTCATCAACAAAAATAAGAACTTCTTTAAAGAGAAAAGAAGTAAAGAGTGAGTTGTAGTATTGTATTTTGAGTGAGAGTGTTCTTGTAATATTTTTGAGTTTAATAAAAGTTGTTTGTTTGAGTGTTTTAATTTCCAACAAAGTGGTACCAGAGCTAGGTTGAAAGTTCGAGTCCTCCTCCCGAAAAGAATTTTTTTTTTCCGAGTGCGGAAAAATCGAGTTGAAACTGCCCAGGCATTGCAGGAGCTAAAAAGCCCAGAAAGTGTCGCAGTAGATTGTCAAAAGCGTTGCAATACGTCCAGTGTGTTGCAAAAGACTCCAGAAGTGTCGCAGTAGAATCCAGAAAGTGTCGCAGCAGACTCCAGAAAGTGTCGCAATAGCTCCTGTACGTCTAGAAAAGCTATTTGAGTAAGATGGCGAATAACATGGCATCCTTTCAAGTTCCAACACTCAACAACAACAACTACGACAATTGGAGTATCAAGATGAAGGCTCTTCTCGGTGCTCATGATGTTTGGGATATCGTAGAGAAAGGATTCAAGGAGCCCGAAAATGAAGCCTCTCTCACGCTAGATCAAGCTACAACTTTGAAGGATTCCCGAAAGAGAGACAAGAAAGCTCTCTTCCTCATCTATCAAGTGCAACTTCCGCCAAGCAAGCATGGGAAAAGCTACAAACCTCTTACAAAGGAGCCGAAAAGGTGAAGAAGGTCCGTCTCCAAACACTAAGAGGTGAGTTTGAATCCTTGCACATGAAACCATCCGAGTCTATCTCCAACTACTTTTCAAGAGTAGCAGTCATTTCTAATCAATTGAAAAGAAACGGTGAGAAGTTAGAAGATGTAAGAATAATAGAGAAAATACTCTTGGATCACAAATTTGAGCACATCGTGGTGACGATTGAAGAAACCAAAGACTTGGAGGAGATGACGATTGAAGAACTCCAAGGATCATTACAAGCCTATGAAGAAAAGCATAAGAAGAAACAAGGTATCTCTGAGCAACTCCTCAAGCTACAACTTAAGGATACGAGTGAAGGCCAAGGCAATGGTAGAAACAACCATAGCAGAGGCAGAAGCAGAGGACGAGGCCGCGGACGAGGAGGAAGCCGTGGTCGTGGACGGAGTTGGAATTACAATAACAATTCCAACAACAACTATGAGAAAGGAGAAAGCTCCACGCAAGGTCGTGGAAAAGGAAATTCGAACTCGAGGTATGACAAATCTCAAGTCCGATGTTATAATTGTCAAAAGTTTGGGCATTACGCTTCAGAATGTAGAGCTCGAAATGATCAAGTTGTAGAGAAGGCAAATTTCTTGGAGGAGAAGATTGAGGAGAAAGAAATGCTATTATTAGCATACAACAACAACAGTGATCATCAAGATAACACATGGTATCTCGACACTGGTGCAAGCAACCACATGTGCGGAAAAAGAAGCTTATTCGTGGAGCTGACTGAAGAAGTAAGTGGCGATGTCTCATTTGGAGATGACAGCAAGATATCGGTGAAGGGGAAAGGTAACATCCTCTTTCGTGCTAAAGATGGTAGCCACCAATTAATTTCAAATGTCTACTATGTGCCTAATATGAAGTGCAACATTCTAAGTTTGGGCCAACTCTTAGAAAAAGGCTATGATATTCACATGAAAGATTGTAGTCTTTTAATAAGAGATGGCAAAGGAGATCTGATTTCTAAAGTACAAATGTCAAAGAATCGAATGTTTCCTTTGAACATTCAACATAATGTTGTGAAGTGTTTGAAGGCGTGTTACAAAGACGCATCGTGGCTATGGCATCTTCGATTTGGTCATCTCAACTTCGGAGGATTAGAGCTACTATCGAAGAAAGGAATGGTTAGAGGCTTACCATGTATCAACAATCCTGATCAATTGTGCGAAGGATGTTTACAAGGGAAGCAATTCAGAAGAAGCTTTCCAAAGGAGTCAGACTATAGAGCCAAGAAACCGCTTGAGCTCATCCATACCGACGTGTGTGGTCCTATCAAGCCAAGTTCTCTCGCTAATAGTAACTACTTCCTTCTTTTCATTGATGATTACTCAAGAGAAACATGGGTATATTTCTTGAAGCAGAAATCAGAAGTCTTTGGAGTGTTTCAGAAGTTCAAAGCAGCTGTGGAAAAGGAGAGTGGTCATAAGATCAAAGCCATGAGATCTGATCGAGGAGGAGAATTCACATCCAATGAATTCAACGAGTTTTGTGCAGCACATGGAATCCGTCGACCCTTAACGGTTCCTAGATCCCCCCAACAAAATGGTGTGGCAGAAAGGAAGAATAGAATAATTCTTGACATGGCACGGAGTATGCTCAAAAGCAAGAAACTACCTAAGGAGTTTTGGGCGGAAGCAGTGGCATGTGCTGTCTACCTATTAAATCGTTCTCCTACAAGAAGCGTGTGGGGAAAGACACCACAAGAAGCATGGAGTGGAAGAAAGCCCGGAATTTCCCATCTTCGAGTCTTCGGGAGTGTAGCCCATGTTCATATACCAGATGAGAATCGAACCAAGCTTGATGATAAAAGCAAAAGTTTTATTTTCATCGGTTATGACTCAAGCTCAAAAGGCTATAAGCTATACAATCCGAATGAGAAGAAATTTATGATCAGCCGAGATGTGATATTTGATGAAGAAGGAGAATGGAACTTTGATTCTCAAACGGAAGACTTCAATTTTTCTCCATTCGAGGAAGATAAGCCGACAACACCTGAGCAACCAAGACAACTTCAACAAGGCCTCACAACTCCACCAACTTCTCCTACTCATAGAGATAGGTCATCATCATCATCATCATCTCCATCCTCAAGCGAGACTAAAGACGAAAGAGAAGTGCATCGTACGAGAAGTCTTCGAGAACTCTATGAGGTGACTGAACAACTAGACAATCTTACATTATTTTGTCTATTTGTTGACTGCGAGCCAGTGACATTTCAAGAAGCTGCAAAAGAGAAAAAGTGGAGAGATGCAATGGATGAATAAATCAAGGCTATTGAGAAGAATGATACATGGGAACTCACTTCACTTCCCAAAGGACACAAGGCGATAGGTGTCAAATGGGTGTACAAAACAAAGCGGAATGCCAAGGGAGAGATCGAAAGACATAAGGCAAGGCTTGTTGCAAAAGGCTATTGTCAAAAGGCTGGAATTGACTACGATGAGGTATTCGCTCCAGTTGCTCGATTGGAAACTATCAGACTAATAATTTCTTTAGCGGCTCAAAACAAGTGGAGAATTCATCAAATGGATGTAAAATCGGCGTTCCTAAATGGAGTTCTTGAAGAAGAAGTTTACATCCAGCAACCACCAGGTTATGAAGTCAAAGGCCATGACGACAAGGTGTTGAAATTGAAGAAGGCCCTTTATGGGCTAAAACAAGCACCAAGGGCATGGAATAGCAGAATTGACAAGTACTTCCGAGAAAATGGCTTCAACAAATGTCCCTTTGAGCACGCTTTGTACATTAAGATCAAAGATGGAGATATTTTGATCGTGTGCCTCTACGTGGACGATTTGATATTCACTGGAAGCAACCAAAGAATGTTCGATGAATTCAAGAAAGGGATGACGAAGGAGTTTGAGATGACAGACATGGGGCTCATGGCGCACTACCTCGGCATAGAAGTAAAGCAACAAAAGGATGGAATACTCATTTCACAAGAAAGCTATGCGAAGGAGATCTTGAAAAAGTTCAAAATGGATAACTGCAAGCCGATAAGCACACCGGTGGAGTACGGGATCAAGATGTCCAAACATGAAGAAGGGGAAAGTGTAGATCCAACATTTTTCAAAAGTTTGGTTGGAAGTCTACGCTATCTTACATGCACGAGGCCAGATATCCTTCATGCAGTCGGATTAGTAAGCCGCTATATGGAGTCACCAACAACCACCCATTTCAAAGCCGCTAAGAGAATTCTTCACTATTTAAAAGGTACAACAGACTTTGGCTTGTTTTATTCGGTATCTAATGATTACAAGCTTGTTGGATATAGCAATAGCGATTGGGGTGGAGACATAGATAACCGAAGAAGCACTAGTGGATTCGTGTTTTTCATGGGAGACACTGCTTTCACATGGATGTCAAAGAAACAACCGATTGTAACTTTGTCTACATGTGAAGCAGAATATGTTGCAGCAACCTCGTGCGTTTGTCATGCAATTTGGCTTAGAAATTTATTGAAGGAGATTGGGTTAATGCAAGAAGAGCCGACTGAGATCCGTGTTGACAACAAGTCAGCCATTGCCTTAGCAAAGAATCCTGTATTCCATGATCGAAGCAAACACATCGACATCCGCTACCATTACATAAGAGAGTGTGTTGCAAGAAAGGAAGTACAAGTTGAATACGTGAAGACACAAGATCAAATTGCGGATATATTCACTAAGCCGCTCTCAAGCGAAAACTACGTCAGATTGAGAAGCTCACTCGGAATGACAAGATCAAGTTTAAGGGGGGGTGTTGGATTATAAACTTGATCCATATCAGTGGAAACCCAAAATCCAAATCCAATCAATTGGAGTCCAAGCCCACAAATCCAAAATGTAGTAAATTTATTTAGGTATTTTAAGTATGTAGATTTTTGTGTGTGATAACTAAATTGGAGGCTATTAACTACAACCAATTTGGAGGCCATTAAATTAACTAAATAAGTTGGCTATTAATTGTATTAGTTGGAGGTGGTGGTAAGTAATTGTGTTAGTTAAGAATTGTGGTTATTAATTGTGGGAGTTGGGAGTTGGGAGTTGTATAATTCACCTATAAATAGGGGAGTTCTTTAGTTGTTTTTCATCAACAAAAATAAGAACTTCTTTAAAGAGAAAAGAAGTAAAGAGTGAGTTGTAGTATTGTATTTTGAGTGAGAGTGTTCTTGTAATATTTTTGAGTTTAATAAAAGTTGTTTGTTTGAGTGTTTTAATTTCCAACAATAATGACTCTGATTCTCAGATAGCTCCTCCCTGTTCCGGTTAATTTATTAGGATCTACCTCTACAACACCCCTAGATGCTCGACCACCTCACAAACCTGTTCTGAATACAGACCACTAGGCATACCAAATATTTGCACCCAAATAGGAATCTCATGAATCACTATATCTGATGGAACCTCTCCTTCCTTAACCTCTTTTAGGGCTAATAGCTTGTTGTTCAATGTCCAAGGGGCCCTTAGCAACACGAGCAAAGTCTATACCATTAAAAAACTTGAAGACAAATCTATTCCTCCCAATTTTCTCCATGTTGAGTCCAAGCTTTGGGACCCAAAGTTTTGATATAGTACGTTGTAGCCATACTGCATCTACCTCTCTCTCTTCAAATAGGTGGCCAACAAACTTGAAAGGCCTCTACTGTGTTGTGCCATTATTAGGGTTTTCCTCTGTATTGAGTTGCACCACTCCCACTTCTCCTACTCTTAATCTCTCATATTCACGTTGTAAATTGTTGATTTCCTTGGGATCCATAGTGAAAAACAGGAACTAGATTCAAGACGAAAACTGCAAATCAAGCTGCCGCTGTCACCTTTTTACCGAAACCTCAACAATTACGAATCATGACCTAGGTCAAGACTTTTAAATAGCATTTCCTTGTATTTTGCCATTTAATTTTAGGGTAAACTTCCGCTCATTTGTAAAACGGGGACTGAAATTTTTTACACCGTTAGCAAATTAGGGTTTTTCCGTCCACACCGTCAATATTGCTGACGTGGCGAAGGGTAAAAGTGGAAATTCACATTTTTTTTCAGTTTCTTCTTCTTCTTCATTGTTTTTCTCTTTGGTTCTGATACTGTTTGATAGGTAGCCTGAGATCCAACCTTCCATACACTTGCCGAACTATCTTTGCTTCCTAATCCCTCGATCTTCGACTTGCTGGCTGAAAAGGAGAGTGATGCTCTCTAAGGCAGACGATATCGATGAATGTAACACATTTGTTTCTTCTTCCTCGATCGGGAAAATTAGCGATCTCTCCGTTGGTGGTAACTCCTCCGATGAAAATTGTGACAATGAAGTCCGGAGTAATTGTGGAAGGACTTTCGATTCTATGGATGATGTAGAGGAAGCTTTGCCTATGAGGTATAATTTACATTCCAGATATTTCCTGATTATATAAATATAAACATTTAATTAATTAGGCCTCATCATCTCAACCTTCTCGCTGGGATTGACTGTGTTGCATCACGGGGAATTTCTTCCTGCCGTTACTTATTATGTCTGCTACAATTGTTGCTGCTATGGATCTTTAGATCATTATGATCATACTCTATTGTGATTGGGTTCTTTAGTTCGTTATTATTGCACTATATTGCAAATGACTTTGTTAACATCCTAGAGATGTTTCTATTTTTCTTTTCTTTTTTTGTTGCTTATTTCTTTTCATTTTAATAAATTGAGCCGGTATTTGCCGAGGTCGGCCTTTAAATAAAAAAAAACATTTAATTAATTATAGATTTGAGTTTATTTTCCTCAGTTTTGGTGTTAATTGTGTTACATATTTGACTTTGAAATTGTTGATAAGAGATAATAGGAAATAAATTAGGATTTTTATGTTAGGATTTCATATCAAATATGATAGGATTTGTTTAATTTTGAATTTGAATTGAATAATCCTATCATGTAAAATCTATAAATAGTGTGTTTGCCATCAATAAAAATATATCAGTTTTTTTCCTTTCATTTTCTCCATACTTTTATGCTCTATATTTTACAACATGGTATCAGAGCATAATTGATCTTAAGGGACCTATGATCTAAGAAAATCCACCAAATTATCTTCCTACATATACAAAAACCTTCAATCAATAACCAAATCCTTATAAACACAAAGCCAAATACTATGGAAGCTGTTGAAGAAGACTATGAAGTTCCTCCTTTAGCTAATAAATCCATTATTTTAAAGATGAAAAGCCACAAAGAAATGAAGCTGCAGAAGTTCATTGTTGCAGTAAATATCCAACAGGAGGAGTAGTTGTTTTGACTCCACTCAACGACCAACGACCAACGACCAACGACCAACAACCAATGACCAATGACCAACGACCAACGACCAACGACCAACGACCAATGACCAATGCCAACAACCAATGAGCAATGCCATGACCATGCCTATGACTATAACCATGATCATATCATGATTATAATCATATTTATCTTTTAAAATAAAATTCACAACTTCAAAGTCAAGGAAGAGTGTTAGATATTTGACTTTAAAATTGTTGATAAGAGATAATAGGAAATAAATTAGGATTTTTATGTTAGGATTTCATATCAAATATGATAGGATTTGTTTAATTTTGAATTTGAATTGAATAATCCTATCATGTAAAATCTATAAATAGTGTGTTTGCCATCAATAAAAATATATCAGTTTTTTTCCTTTCATTTTCTCCATACTTTTATGCTCTATATTTTACAACAAATTGTTGGGTTAATCGATTTTTTTCGAAATTAGGTGAATGTGTTCATTTATCTGGATCTGAATTTTGTAGTTGCAGTAGTGGGATACTAAAGTTATACTATGGCAAATCTAAGTCCTTTACAAATTAGCAGAGGCATAATCCATTAAAGACAGAAGCTTAATTTTGCTAACAACTCTTCAATTTCATGGGCAACAGTATTGTTTGGTTTGTTCATTAGATAGTGCTTCAATTTGCTGGAAGGAAATTCAAATCTTTGAGAAGAAGGGATTCACTGAACTTATGTTTATGCATTGTCGGTGCCAAGAAGAGAACACGGAGTAACTGATTAATCAAACTATTTTCTCTATTTTTACCTATTATCTATAATTTAATTATAATTAATCGAACCATTTTAAATTTTTTATTTATATTTTTATTTACAAAAAAAGTTTTTATGGTATGTTATCTGAATACATTTTATTTTTTCTATTTACTAAATATGTTATTTCTCTTTTATATTTATAATTTTTTTCTTAAAAGAATATGTTATTTTAAAATTAAAGAGATGTAATTAAAATAAAATTAATTTGTAAATGAATTTATTAAGGGTATTTTGAAGAAGTTAGGTATTGAACCTAGGACCTCTCACCACTTTATTGAGTAGTGTACCAATTGAGCTATATCCAATTGGTAAATTAATTGTTATTGATTGATATAGTATTTATTTTTGTATTTTATTTGTTCTCTCCTTTTACATATTGCCCAAAAATTAATGATAACCATTCAAAATATTTTAAATTTACATTTTCTCAATATATCTTTGTATACTATCTAAATATTCTTCTATTCATTAAAAAAATATTCTTTTCTTTTTTATTTACTAAATACTATTCCAAAACTGACGAGATTTTATTAAAGATAAACTAATGGTTTCAAAAATTAATTACATTGATATAGTACTTTGAAAAACATTGATAATAGTTCGATTTTTTAATTAAAAGTTGAGAACCGGAACCCGATCTCCATTTATTAATAAGGAAAAAATAAAAATGCAACAAAAATGAAAAAAAGAAAATATAATAAAAGTCAGAAAATAAAGAAAATAAAAACAAAGAAACTCCTTATGAAGGAGACTATCTGCCCGGTTTCCTGGTCACGTTGAGCTCGCTCCCTAGTAGTAATCACTAAGCCTTTCTTTTTTTGGACCAAAATGGCTTCCAGTTAGACCCGCTTCCATTCGGGCTAGATCCTGTGCTTTTGGAAGCGCTAGCAATAATAGAATCTCTAAAAGCCTTCATTCTTGCATTCGGCGATAAACTCCGCCGACTAGGTTTCTTTTTCCTCTGGATTGTTTCTCAATTATTTGTTGGAAAATATGACATATTTGGGGGCGATATTTTAGAATTTGATTATTACGAACTTGTGTTCATGAAGGAGCTAATTCCTACAAAACAATGCACAATTTGGGGGCGATCAATGTTACCCGGGGGGACCCTCCGATGCCTAAGTCAGTAAAGGATTCTGAAGAATGTTTTGAATGTAATTGTGAGAATGTAAGATACCTGTTGAACTGACCTAGGGGCCTATTTATAGGCGTAGGGGCTGCCCTATAAAATAGGGAGTCCGAATCATGATGAGTTTAAGACTATTCATGTATATCTGATCCTTGCATCCCAAGTAGATGAGGATAAGGATAGAGGAGAGAATATAGGAATTAGAGTCAAACCTGGACTCTCCTTGCTTGTAGGGTACGGAGATGCCTTCGAGTCGGTCATGAGCCGTCTTGAGACTATGACCATTCAGGGCTCTTTGCAATTTCTGACGTGATATGTTCTCCGATTGGGATCTAGCTGGCTTCGTGGGTTAGGTTCTCGTATCATCAATAGCACGATGAGTCAGGCGGCTCTTTGTTGACCCGGTCTCTTGGCCGAGACGGGTAAAATATATCTAGTAGGTTATTAGAGGCCCCCCATAAGTGAGAGAAGTTCTTTAGGGCTTCTAAAGGCCTGAACCGGCTTGACTTCTAAGCAGCTTATGGTTCAGGGCTAAGTGGTAGACGGTGGCCCAAGCATTCTCGAAGCTTCATTGGGAAGCCCAAGTCTGTTCACATCCTTTGGCGGTAGGCGTGATTTTTTAAAATTTGACACCAGCAACACCTTGAGTGACACGTGGCACTGTGCGTCTGTTCCTTAATGATTGTGACCCTTCACTTTCATTTTCTCTTCCTATTTAAGCGTCTTCTCTCCTCATTTCACCACTTTTGCCTACCTGATTCTCCTGCTTGACTGTTGTAATTCTTCAAGTTTTCAAGGCTTTTTTTGGTGACTTTTGCTTCTTCGAACCCTTCACTTTTTGCAAGTAATCTTCTTCATACCTTTTTAATGATTCTCTTATTCTATGATTTGTTTATGCTTTTTATTTGGTGCCACCCATAGCCTGGATTCCATGCCATAAATCTTTGCTTAATGACTGCTTTATATACTTTATATGTAGTGCATCTTGAACTTTTAGGCTAGGTATAGTTTCATTTGTGAACGCCTTTGTTTATGAAATTGATCTTAACTGCTAACTTAACATCACCGGAATCTGGGTTTATGCTTACCAGATTTTGGGTTTAGGCATGAACACTGATGAACATAGGCTTAAGGTTAAGCCCCTCTCGGCTGAAAAAACAACCATAGATCTTTATAAAGTGACTGGATCCATCTCTAACTTGTTCTAGGTTTTTTTATTTTCTTTCTAGGCGATCATGTCTTCTACTACCTCCATAAGTACCGGCTCAGCTGATGGTTGTTTCATAAATATTATGCCGAGTTTCTTGACTCGGAGTCAAGGTGCCATGTTAGTGTTGACCCATCTAACATTCACTCTAACATTAGGATTAAAAAAAATAGTCGGGAGGATGGACCGAGTAGAGAGTAATGAAGAGAGGGCAGCATCCAGTCAAGCTACCTCCACACAAATTGATTCATCCGACCCAGCGTGGGTAGGCAGCGATGGCGAGGGAAATGAGGTAGAGAAGCTGGCATTTGTTGATCGTCCCAACCATGGACCCAGGGGGTATAGGAAGAAAAGAGCTGCTAAGAGGGTTAAGGCGAAATCGGTGGCAGAGCCGTGCAGGCTAGTTTTAAAGGAGAAAAAGGTGACTCCTTGTATCGAGGATATGGTATCAATAGTTCATCCAGTGGAGATAGACTTCGAGAGGGCCACCTTCCCTTGGATGCAAAGATGCCGAGTAATGCTATCGACTGAAAAGCAATAGGTCCATCAGCTGCCCGAAGTATGTTTTAGCCTGTACTTAGAGCAAGCTTGGTTTAGTTTTGTTTATCCTCTACCCCAAGGTATATGCGGCCTTCTTAATTATTAGATGGTGTGCCCAGCTCAAATTCACCCTAACTGCTGGGTTAACATAGATGATCATTATCACCTATGCGAAAAATTGGGCCTAGGTTTTGATGAGAAGTTCTTCAGGTAAATCGCCTCCTGCAAGATGAATAAAGATGAAGACCACCTACATTTTCCACACAGGAACAAGTTTTATTCCTTTACCCATAGAGCCGAATCAGTGAATAATTTCAAGCAATTCTTCATCTTTATTAAGCTTAAGGATGAGGCCCCTTCGTTTCCCACTCGGTGGTCATTTAATGTACCTCATCCCTTCAAAGTTCCCAAGAATGACCCAACCATTCGAGTAGAGATATTTGGACATTTGAGAAGTAGGATGTGGTCTTTGGCCAATGTTTCTTACGCTTTTGTTCATAATCATAGACTAATCAACTACAACTTAGGCGGCACCAATGGCTATGAGTATTATGTTAGCCCTCCACCTCTAGGTGAGTTTATTTTCTGCCTTATTTACTTATTTTTTTATGTTTCTAGCAATATCAGGAGTTAAAGACGCAGCTTCTAATGCTATAACTAAGTGGGTAAAAAACCTACAACAAGCCGACAACCGCCAGGCTCCCGAGATCGTGAATGGCGCTTCTAACAAAACTACTAATGCATTTTTATTAGGTAAGAGTGGGGAGATGGCTCCTAAGAAGGGAGTCAAAAGAGGAGATGCGAATGCAGCCGAGGCGTCCACTAAAGACAAGAAGAAAAAAGCTAAGGTCGTTAATACGGTATGTTTTTATCCCATCTAATACTTTAGTTTGCTTCCACATGGTATGATTTACTAACATTATTTGTGGTAGGCGGTCGACGTTACCCCGACTGAGAAACCTGAGGTTCCTCTCACCTTGGTGAAGGAGGCCTTGGTTCATGTTGCCGGCAACATGCCTTCCCTCAATATGCCGGTGGTCCAGTAGTCTCTTCTCCAGGCTTTTCCATTAGAGGGAGAGGACCTTTTGTACGACCAAGAAGATTTCCATACGGTGTCGGCTCATCTATTTGAGTCAGTTACCTAGGTATTATTCCCTTTTGAAAAATCTATCTTATGAATTCTGGTTTATGCTTGACATGGCACCACTTTATTTTTTTACAGTCTTTGTCCGGGGGGTCGATCTTTTCCACCGAGTGGATGCGGAGAAAAAGATGCTGAGAAATTGTAGGAGGTGATTAGTATGTGCCGCAAGCTGAAAGCCCAGGTGAAGGTATCGAAAGGTTGTACGTGAAGGTATCAATTATGATGAGACTTTCTCACCGGTAGCCATGCTTAAATCCATAAGGATACTCCTCGCCATTGCTGCTCATTACAATTATGAGATCTAGTAGATGGTTGTTAAAATAGCATTCCTGAATGGGGATTTAGACCGGGATGTGTATATGACACAACCTGAGGGTTTTACATCTTAGAATGGCTCAAAGGAATGCAAGCTACAAAGATCCATTTATGGACTTAAGCAGGCATCCAGGAGTTGGAATGTAAGGTTTGATCAGACAATCCGTGAACTAGATTTCTATCCAAATGTTAATGAGCCATGTGTTTACAAGAAGGTTAGTGGAAGTGCAGTCGTTTTCTTAGTATTGTATGTCGAAGACATTCTACTAATAGGAAATGACATTTCTCTTCTTCAAAATGTTAAAGTATGGTTGTCAAGAAAATTCTCCATGGAAGACCTTGGTGAAGCAGCGTTTACACTAGGTATAAAGATCTATAGGGATAGATCAAAGAAGCTGTTAGGTCTTTCTCAAAGTACATATATAGACAAGGTATTGAATAGGTTCAACCTTGAGCATTCGAAGAAAGGTTATCTCCCGATGAAAAAGGGGATAAACTTATCTAAGGCTGAGTGTCCAAAGATAGCTCAGGAAAGAATGCGCATGAAGGATATACCCTTTGCATCCATAATAGGATCTATCATGTATGCTATGATATGTACTAAGCCAGATGTCTCTCTGGCTTTGAGTTTTATGAGCAGATAGCAGTCAGATCCAGGTGAAAAGCACTGGATGGCTGTCAAGGCAATCCTTAAGTACTTGAGAAGGACTAAGGGTGAGTTCCAGATTTATGGAGAAAGTTACCTCACAATTAGAGGTTACATAAACGTGAGTTTTTAATCTGACAAGGATGAATTTTAGTCTCAGTCAGGTTTTGTGTATGTATTAAATGGAGGGGTGGTATGCTGGAAGAGTTCCAAGTAAGAAACTACTGCTGATTCAACCATGGAATCTGAATACATTGGTGCATGCAAATCAGCAAGAGAAGCTATCTAGTTAAAGGTATTTATTAGTGATCTCGGTGTGGTGCTTGAGGCTGTTAATCCAATTACTTTGTATTGTGATAAAAATAGTGCCATAGCTCAGTCAAAGGAACTACGGTCTCATCAAATAGACATGTACCCAGATAGTATCATATAATCAGAGAGATTGTTGATGCTAAGATAATAAGACTAGAATATATTACCACTGATCAGAACCTCGTGGATGGTCTGACAAAGCTATTGACTGAAGTCAAACATGACCAACATGTTAAAGCATATGGATTAAGACATATGGCTAATTGGCCTTAGTGCAAGCGGGAGTTTGTTAGATATGATGTATGCCCTTAAGGCAATTAGGGTGATATATCTTAATTATGTAATAGTACGAATATTTTGTTTGATCAATAAAGGCATTTAATCTTTTGCTTGTATCGATGTATTTATAAATATATTATAGCTGGTTAAAATATATTCATTGATGTATGTTTATAAAAGTCCTTGACATATCATAGCAAGAAGTCAGAGGAATTATAGTTGGAGTATATTTGGGGGAACCTGCTTCACGTGCAATTATGATTATGTCTAAACTATCCCTAGTCATAGATTCATCAAGAAAGGATATTGATGGAGCAGAAAGACTAGCATGTGGTCAACTTTCTTGGAAAGGGTCCAAGCAGTTAATCTAATACGGACTGAAGGTGGTCCCTTAAGTTTGACACATGGATATATCTGGGAGACATATTGAAGACCACAGTAAGATAAACACTTAGTATATATATCAACGTGTTAATGTTTATCTTCATGCAACAAGCTTTGCGAATGGCCTCACACTTGAGATACTAGTTACCTTGTATAGTACTATTGCTATACTTTGGGTCATTATTATGCCCTTATTAATTTAGGGTGTTACAGGTGATTATGGGTAGAGTGATGACAATACATTGGTAAGTTGAGTAGTCGAAAAGAATTCATTGCTCCAGATATATTAAGGAGTTGTACCTGGCCACTTGTAGAAGTAATGATTGCCATAAAACTCTAATCAGAGTATGTGTTTGATAGAAATGTTTTTTAGTCAAACACACCACGGTAAAAGGCAATATACTTTGCTAACAAGTTAATAACTAGGATAGCTTGGAGCGACCTTGCTATTAGTGGGTTAACACTTTAACCAAACCCTATAAACCAGATGGTACTAATATTAAAGAATGGATGGAATTTATCGCATTGGACAACTATTGCATTAACCGGGATTAAGTCATAAGCATAAATGACATTGCAAGTAATGGGGGATGGTAGACCCTTGCTAGAGGCGTACTACAGTCATTTAAGGTTATCATGTTCTATTCACGGTCTAGAACATCGAGCCAGTGGTTCTATTAGAACAAGGGTTGGTCAAGCCTTAACACCTCAATACTTTGGGATCCTATAAGGTCACACACATTTGACCTTTATTGGACTGAGTAAAGAATTAATAGATTTATTCTATTACGAAAATATAACATAATAATTGGATTATTATTTAATTATTTAAAAGATGATCGGATCATTTTTAAATAAGCCAAGGAATTTCTTTTGACCAAAAACTAATTTATTAGGGTCATCAAATAAAACATTGAAGAGAGCTAAAAAATTGGATTGCCAAAGCGAGGGTTGGACCCTGTGCACATAGGCCCCGAAAGCCCGATAGGGCTTTCAGGGTATATGACAAAAGGGCCACACGAGTTTATGATGCACTAGTGGGCCGCATGCCGCGTAAGCCTAGCTTGCATGGGCATGCAGCCTGGGCTAAGCAAGCGCTACATAAGTAGGGCTTGCACAGCTTATAAGGGCCACCCGTGAGCTGGGCTCACGGGAAAGCCCACGAGGCCCATCCTGTAGGACAAGGCAGGCTCGTAAGTGGCAAGCAGACCCGACTTACTATGCAAGTCGGGTCAGTATGGGAGAAACACATATCCACTAGGATCCATGTGTTTCTCATGGGCGGGAAGGGTATTTACCCATCCCGCATTAATTAGGTGGAGCCTTTGCTCCACCTATAAAAGGGGCTCCCATCTCCATTGTTTTGTGCACTGATTCAAGTAGAACTTGAATATTTTAGATTATATTTTCAGGTGGGATTTTAGAGTGGCCTAGCACCTACTCAAAGTTCTTTGGTTCATCCTCATTAGGAGGTTTGGGTTGGTGGGGTTTGTGTGGATACTTATAGAGGCTATCCTACACTTGGAGGCTTGTGCATGAAGGTTCTGATAAAGCACGCTTCAATTAGTACATCTTTATTTTTCTCTTTTAATTATTAGATCTTTTCTTTTAAGCTTTTTAGACTTAATAATTATTATGCTTAGGTTATAATGCACGCTTAGTTTATTTTATATTTAAATTATAACTTGGAGTTATAATATGTTTAATATAAAATATTTATGCTAGGATATAATTTAAAATTATGGTATGCCTAGCCCCTTTTGCATGATAACCTAGGTAGAGAATTATTTAGGTAAGGCTTTATTTAATTTACATGCATCTATTAGGAGTTCCTGAGGACAGGGACAAAATTTTGAATTTCCGCCATGCATGTTATGCATGTTCAATTTGACTGTCAGTTCCCAACAGACACAAGCAAGCTGTATGGGACTAAAAGGTGTAAAAGACTGAGAACATGCAGAAGTTGGTAGAGTTGACTCTCGCCAATGTGCATAATAGGAAAGAAGATGAGTCTAACGGAAGATCCAATGGTTATTAAGGAAAATAGTTGTTGTGAGACAACGACCCAAATTGGGACTGATACATGGCAATTTGGCTAAGTAAATCATGCTTTTTAAGCTAACATTTTTTGTAAAATGATCAACTTTTATAAAGATCTCTACAGGTTTTAGGTCTTTACTGAAGGAAGCAGAACTTTTGCATTGTTACTGAAAATTGACGAAAAAAGTGCAGTCTTCACTGGAGATCTCCATGTTTTACAAGATCTCATCGAAAAGAAGATATCTCCTGCCATTTCGGGAAGAAGAGTGAAAATGGTGGGAAAATTCCCTCCAAAATGTGGCAATCAAGTGAATTCCGAGTTGGATTGACTGATGTGACGTGTGGCAGCAAAGTGGATCTTGACTTTTTTACATATTTATCAAACTGCCACCTTTTAGAAGCCTTTATGTCAAGTGGCATTAGTTTATTATTTTAGTAGGGTAAAATATCTAGATAATTTGTATATTTGGTAGAATTTTATTGAGAGATATTTTCTCTCTCTCTCTCTCTCTCTCTCTCTCTCTCTCTCTCTTTGTAATTGGGGGCTATTTAAGATCATCTTTCCCACTAGTTACGGAGTTACAATTTTGGTTGGTGAAACCACCATTAATACACTGTAAACATTTCTTCCTCTTCATTAATGGATTTCGGCTTTTTCTTCATAATTATGAGGGAGTAGTCATTCAAGTAGGCAAGTCTGCCTTCGCTAGATAGTTTAGGAGATCCTCAGGCATTGTAATGTATTCTTTATTTTGTATCTTTTGTTATTTATTGTGTTAGAGTTCTTAATCCTTTAGGTGATGACCTAGCTCATATATATTTATGTTAATGAGACTGAGTTGAGATTTAACATAACAGAACACTAATACACACATATGGGGCATGAGACCTGGATGGAGATTGATCATATGCCAAGGGTTTTAGATTTATCTAAATGCTACACTAAACTAAATGCAAGTTATTTTTAGCTTATTACGGACTTAACATAGCTTAGAATTTGAGTGGAATTACATGCTTAATTGAGTAAATGAGGCATTATGCTTGGAATAATACTAAACTGTTATGCTTGGTAGATTTGCTTGTGCCCTTTTCCATTGTTGTTTCATTTTATAGTCTACCAATTTTTATTTATGTATTGCTGTCTTTTTATTTACAAGATCTCTTTATAGAGAATCCGTGGGCCTCGAGAGTGTTAGGCTTGATAGGTGAGTGAGTATACAAGTGGGGTTGAGCCCATCTAACACAAAACCAATTGGCTTGTGTTAAGGTCCAATCTACTCCACTTATATATCACTCAACATTCTCTTATGTTTCTAATGTGGGATAACCATATAGAGAGTCCGTAGGCCTCGAGAATGTTGGGCTTGATAAGCTGAGTAAACATACAAATGGGGTTGAGCCCATCTAACACAAAACCAATTGGCTTGTGTTAAGGCCCAATCTACTCCACATATATATCACTCAGTATTCTCTTATGTTTCGAATGTGGGATAACCAACCTCACATCTCCAACACTCCCCCTTAAGTGCAACTGGGCCTGGACCAGTTGTCACTTGCCAAACATTCCTTGGCCTATTTCACTGAGGCCCAAGGTCAATAATGAGTCTAGTCTTCTCTGCTAGCCCAACTCCACCAGGACTTAATACGAACCTAGGATCACTAGCTGTTATGCCTTCTTCTACTCTGATACCATGTAGAGAATCCGTGGGCTTCGAGAGTGTTAGGCTCGTTAGGTGAGTGAGTATACAAGTGGGGTTGAGCCTATCTAACACAAAACTAATTGGCTTATGTTAAGGCCCAATCTATTCCACTTATATAACACTCGCAATTCTATTATATTTCCAATGTGGGTTATCACCTCACATCTCTAATACTCCCTCTCAAGTGAAACTAGGCCTAGACCAGTTGCCACTTGCCAACATTCCTTGCCCTATCATCTCCGAGGCTCAAGGTCAACACCGGGTCTAGCCTTTCTCTACTAGCCCAAACTCCACCAGGACTTTAAACACAAACCCAAGATCTTTTGGCCGTTAGGCCTTTTTACACTCTAATACCATGTAGAGAATCCGTGGGCCTCGAGAGTGTTGTGCTTGATAAACTGAGTAAACATACAAGTGGGGTTGAGCTCATCTAACACAAAACTAATTGGCATGTGTTAAGGCCTAATCTACTCAACTTATATATCACTCAATACTCTTAACCAACCAAATCATAAATAACTCTTAGCCTGTCTGCTAGGGAGAACTCTAAATTGTCTACACTTGCTCTATATGGAATACGACCTTATCTTGCCATTATACACATATTATAGGCTATTGCCCTTGCTGGGCATTACCAATTCTGGCACAACATGGACTCTAAGGAAGAGTCATAATATGAAGATTTTGAAGATTGCCAATATAAAGACATCTACCAGCAAAGAGAAAATCACCAAAGCTTTCATAAATATTTGCCATCTTATTTCTCAATATGCAAAATCTTAAAGCAAACAACACTCTTACAATCAGTTTGTCATCTAGAAAGTTTAGAACAATTAATACTTCCAAATCTATTGTAAAAAGTGATTCCGCACATTTCTTGAGGGATGCTTGGTATAAATTTACTAAATGTTTAGCTTTTCTACAAGTTCTTGACCAATGACCAGTCATACTGCATCTATGATATTTATTTTCATCATCTTGACTATTATTTCTTTTATCAAATCTTTCAATTTGATTATTCCACTTCTGGTGGTTATTTGTATTTTTCCACTTCAGGTGGAAATTATTATTATTATTATTATTAACATGTTTCCACTTCTGGTGGAAATCGTTATTATTATATCCTCTACCACGCCCATTACCCCGACCTCTACCTCGACCACGACCACGACCATTTCTGCGACTGCGTCCATTAAAATTATTATGAATTATTGCATTTGCTTTAGGGAATGGATTTGTTCCGGTAGGTCGTAATTCATGGTTTTTCAACAGGAGTTGATTTCTCTGTTCTACTAGGAAAAGAGCAGTAATTAGTTCACTATATTTCTTATAAGCTTTTGCTCTATATTGTTCCTGTATTACCATACTATTCAAATGAAAAGTAGAATATGTCTTTTCCAGTAAATCCTCATCAGTTATTTTCTTTCCACATAATCTTAATGTGGATGTAATTTGAAAAAGTTTAGAATTGTATGCACTAACAGATTCAAAATCTTGAAGCCTTAAGTTTATCCATTCATACTGGGCATTTGGTAGAGATATTTTCTTAAGATGTTCAAACCTCTCCTTTAATTGTCTCTAAAGATCTGCAGGATCTTTGACAGTCAAATATTTTGATTGAAGTGCTTCATCAAGATGACTACGGAGAAAACGAGAGCTATTACCTTATACTGCGGTGTAATATTATTATTTTCAGTAATAGTATTATTAAGACCCATTGATTCTAGATGCATTTCTGCATCCAGCACCCAAGTAAGCTAATTTTTTCCCGATACATCAAGAGGAGTAAAGTCCAAACTTTTGATATGAGACATATTAAGAATTATAGGTGTAATATATATTTATAGAAAATAAAATAATTATGCCTTACTTTGGATTTATTTGGTGATATCCTTGATCGGTAGAGCAAGCTCGTGCTGATAACATGTTGGAAATTGACTATATATGCAAGGAAATTATAACAATAATAAAGAATGCAGAGAAAGAATTTGAGAGAAAATTTTATTTCTTATATCTGAGGTATATCAAATGAAGAATTTGAATTCCTATTTATAGAGAAATCCAACGATAAAAACAGTAAATAAGTAAGAAACATATTACATCAAATATTAATGACAGGTAAAATAGTAGAAAATATATTATATCAAATATTAATGATGTGGACCCCACATCCATTATATAGCAGCTGCCTGCATAGTAATAAGCGGCTGATACATCAATTATTCAATAACATATACCTTATTACTTTTCTTATAACTTTTCAATACACTTTTTTATACATTTTCTATAAATTTCATACAGTTTTGTAACAATAAAAAATTTATTGTCACGCATTGAATAATTTTAATTACAACTATTACTTGTAACTGAACTATTTTTGTTTTAAGTTGAACTTATTGTCACAAAAATAATATACGTTTTGCAATAAGCTTTTAATGCTGTCACATATATAGATTTTGTGACAATAAAAAATTATTGTCACATATTGAATAAGTTTAGTTACTATATGTACTTGTAACTAAAGCATGTTTTTTATGCCAAGTTCAAATTATTGTTACAAAAATAATATATTTTTTTGTAACAAGCTTTTTATGTTGTCACGTATATAGATTTTATGACGATAAAAAATTGTTGTCACATGTTTAATAGTTTTAGTAATAACTTTTACTTATAACTGAAGTATATTTTTATTTTAAGTTAAAATGATTGTCACAAAAATAAGATAGTTTTTGCAACAAGCTTTTTACTTTGTCACGCATATAGATATTGTGATGATAAAAAAATTAATGTCATATATTGAATAGTTATAATTACAACTTTCAATTGAAATTGAAGTATTTTTTGTTCCAAGTTAAAATAATTGTCACAAAAATAATATATTTTTTGCAACAAGATTTTCACGTTGTCACACACACACACACACACACACACACACACACACACACACACACACACACACACACACACACACACACACACACACACACACACACACACACACACACACACATATATATATATATATATATTGTGATGATAAATAAATTACTGTCACATATTGTATAGTTTTAGTTACAACTTTAACTTGTAACTGAAATATTTTTTATTTCAAGTTAAAATTATTGTCACAAAAATTATATTATTTTTGCAACAACCTTTTTACGTTGTTACGCATATAGTTCTTGTGACGATAAAAAAATTATTGTCACTATTGAATAGTTATAGTTACAACCTTTTATTTGTAACTGATGTACTTTTTGTTTCAAGTTAAACATCTTGTCATAATAGTAATATATTTTTTGCAACAAGCTTTTCATGTTGTCACACATATAGTTTTTGTGACGATAAAAAATTTATTGTCACGTATTAAATAGTTTTAGTTACAACTTTTACTTGTAACTGAAATATTTTTTGTTTCAATTTAAAATTATTATCACAAAAATAATATATTTCTTGCAACAAGGTTTTTATGTTGTCACATATATTATTTTTATAACAACAAAAAGTTATTGCCACATATTGAATATTTTTAGTTACAACTATAACTTGTAAATGAAGTATTTTTTGTTTCAAGTTAAATTTATTGTCACAAAATAATAAGTATTTTGTAACAAGATTTTTGTGTTGTCATATAAATAGTTTTTGTGACAATAAATTTTTTATTGTCGCAATTTCTAAATTGCAGGTTACAACTTAAGTTGTCACTGCAATAGTTACGACCATATACAATTATCACAAAAATGTATATTATATGTGGCAATTTTACAATAAAATTTCACAATACTATTTTTTGTGACGACAAAATTTTTATTATAACCGATAATAGCCTTTTTGTGACAACAATTTTTGTGACAAAGAAATTATTGTCACATATTAGTTGATTTCTAGTAGTGCTTAAATAGACTTATTGACCGACTATATGACAATACTCACCACATAATTAACCTTATCTTATACCATATCTTTCCTTGTTTACATTTTTAAATTTCAAGCCATGAACTTTACATTTCAAATCCATTTTGTGGCTAGCACATGGATAATGAAATCTCATATACAAGAAACTAATCACAGACATGCTGGTTGATGTTTTCTTCAGCTACGCATCCTTCACCTTTTATTTTAAACTGATTTGAATTAAGTTTATATTTTTTTTAGTAGCATGAGTATCTTTTTGTGAATGAACCATCTTCTTTCACATTTCTTGTTTGGATGGTTCTTAGTATGAGTGTGTAAGTGTTGGATTATAAACTTGATCCATATCAATGAAAACCCAAAAGCCAAATCCAATCAATTGGAGCCTAAGCCTACAAATCTAAAATGTAGTAAATTTATTTAGGTATTTAAGTATGTAGATTTTTGTGTGTGATAACCAAATTGGAGGCTATTAACTACAACCAATTTAGAGGCCATTAAATTAACTAAATAAGTTGGCTATTAATTGTATTAGTTGGAGGTGGTGGTGAGTAATTGTGTTAGTTGAGAGTTGTGTAATTCATCTATAAATAAGTGAGTTGTTTAGTTGTTTATCATCAACAAAAATGAGAACTTCTTTAGAGAGAAAAGAAGTAAAGAGTCAGTTGTAGTTTTATATTTTGAGTGAGAGTGTTCTTGTAATATCTTCGAGTTTAATAAAAGTTGTTCATTTGAGTGTTTTAATTCCAACAAACTGGTACCAGAGCTAGGTTGAGAGGTCGAGTCCACCTCCTGAAAAGAATTTTTTTTCTGAGTGAGGAAAAATCGAGTTGAAACTGCCCAGGCATTGTAGTAGCTAAAAAGCCCAAAAAGTGTCGCAGTAGACTTCCAAAAGCATTACAATACGTCCAGTGTGTTGCAAAAGATTCTAGAAAGTGTTGCAACAGCCCCTGTACATCTAGAAAAGCTATTTGAGTAAGATGGCGAATAGCGTGACATCGTTTCAAGTTCCAACACTCAACAACAACAACTATGACAATTGGAGTATCAAGATGAAGGCTCTTCTCGGTGCGCATGATGTTTGGGATATCGTAGAGAAAGGTTTCAAGGAGCCCTAAAATAAAGCCTCTCTCACACTAGATCAAGCTACAACTTTAAAGGATTCCCTAAAGAGAGACGAGAAAGCCCTCTTCCTCATCTATTAAGCATTAGATGATGACGGTTTTGAAAAGATTTCAAGTGTAACTTCCTCCAAGCAAGCATGGGAAAAGCTACAAACCTTGTACAAAGGAGTCGAAAAGGTGAAAAAGGTTCGTCTCCAAACACTACGAGGTGAGTTTGAATCCTTGCACATGAAACCATCCTAGTCTATCTCCAAATACTTTTCTAGAGTAGCAGCCGTTTCTAATCAATTGAAAAGAAATGGTGAGAAGTTAGAAGGTGTAAGAATAACAGAGAAGATACTCCGCTCGCTGGATCCCAAATTTAAGCACATCGTGGTGACGATTGAAGAAACCAAAGACTTAGAGGAAATGATGATTGAGGAACTCCAAGGATCATTACAAGCCTATGAAGAAAAGCACAAGAAGAAACAATGTATCTCTGAGCAACTCCTCAAGCTACAACTCAAGGATACGAGTGAAGGTCAAGGCAATGGTAGAAACAACCATGGAAGAGGCAAAGGCAGAGGACGAGGCCGCGGATGAGGTGGTAGCTGTGGTCGTGGACAATGTTAGAACTATAATAACAATTCTAGTAATAACTATAATAAAGGAGAAAGTTCCACACTAGGTCATGAAAGAGGCAATTCAAACGCGAGGTATGATAAATCTCAAGTTCGGTGCTATAATTGTCAAAAGTTTAGGCATTACACTTTAGAATGTAGAACTCCTAACAATCAACTCGAGGAGAAGGCGAATTTCATGGAGGAGAAGATTGAGGGGAAAGAAACACTATTACTAGCATATAATAACAATAATGATCATCAAGACAAAACATAGTATCTCGACACCGGTGCAAGCAACCACATGTGTGGAAGAAGGAACATGTTCGTGGAGCTTAATAAAGCAGTAAGCGGTGATGTCTCATTTGGAGATGACAGCAAGATATTAGTGAAGGGAAAAGGTACCGTCCTTTTTAGAGAAAAGGATGATAGCCACCAAATGATTTCAAATGTCTACTATGTACCTGGTATGAAATGCAACATTCTTAGTTTGGGCCAACTCTTAGAAAAAGACTATGATATTCATATGAAAGATTGTAGTCTCTTTATAAGAGATGGCAACGGGAATCTAATCGCTATGGTATGGATGTCGAAGAATAGAATGTTCCCTTTGAATATCAGAAATGATATTGCAAAGTGTCTAAAGACTTATTACAAAGGCGCATTTTGGCTATGGCATCTTCAATTTAGGCATCTATACTTTGGAGGATTGGAGCTGTTATCCAAGAAAGGAATGGTTAGAGGTTTACAATGTATCAATAATCCCGATCAATTATGCGAAGGATGTCTACAAGGGAAGCAATTTAGAAGGAGCTTTCCAAAGGAGTCAGACTATAGAGCCAAGAAGCCGCTCGAGCTCATCCATACCGATATGTATGGTCCTATTAAGCCAAGTTCTCTTGCTAATAGTAACTACTTCCTTCTCTTCATTAACGATTATTCAATAAAAACTTGGGTATATTTCTTGAAGCAGAAATCAGAAGTCTTTGGAGTGTTTTGGAAGTTCAAAGCCGGCGTGGAAAAGGAGAGCGGTCATAAGATCAAAGCCATAAGATCTGATCGAGGAGGAGAATTTACATCCAGTGAATTCAATGAGTTTTGTACAGTACATGGAATCCGTCGTCCCTTAACGGTTCCTAGATCCCCCCAGCAAAATGTTGTGGCAGAAAGGAAGAATAGAACAATTCTTGACATGGCATGGAGTATGCTCAAAAGAAAGAAACTACCCAAGGAGTTTTGGGTAGAAGCAATGGCATGTGCAGTCTACCTATTAAATCATTATCCTATAAGAAGTGTGTGGAGAAAGACACCATAAGAAGCATGGAGCGGAAGAAAGCCCGGAATTTCCCACCTTTATGTCTTTGGGAGCGTAGCTCATATTCATGTACCAGATGAGAATCGAACTAAGCTTGATGACAAAAAGCAAAAGTTTTATTTTCATCGGTTATGACTCAAGCTCAAAGGCTATAGGCTATACAATCCGAATGATAAATAGTTTGTGATTAGTCGAGATGTGATATTTGATGAAGAGGGAGAATTGAACTTTGATTCTCAAATGGAGGACTACAACTTTTCCCCATTCGATGAAGATGAGCAGACAACACCTGAGCAACCAAGACAACTTCAACAAAGCCTCATAACTCCACCAACTTCTCCTACTCATAGAGACGGGTCATCATCATCATCATCTCCATCCTCAAGCGGGACTGAAGATGAAAGCGAAGTGCATCGTACGAGAAGTCTTTGAGAACTCTATGAGGTGACTGAACAATTAGACAATCTTACATTATTCTGTCTATTTGTTAATTGTGAGCCGGTGAAATTTCAAGAAGCTACAGAAGAGAAACAATGGAGAGATACAATGGACGAAGAAATCAAGTCCATTAAGAAGAATGACACATGGGAACTCACTTCACTTCCCAAAAGGACACAAGGCAATAGGTGTCAAATGGGTGTACAACATAAAGTGAAATTCCAAGGGAGAGATCGAAAGATATAAGGCAAGGCTTCTTGCAAGAGGCTACTATCAAAAGCCTGGATCGACTACGATGAGGTGTTCGCTCCAATTGCTCAATTGGAAACTGTTAAACTAATCATATCTTTGGCGACTCAAAACAAATGGAGGATTCATTAAATGGATGTAAAATCGGCCTTCCTAAATGGAGTTCTTGAAGAGGAAGTCTACATTCAACAACCACCAGGCTACAAAGCAAAAGGCCATGAAGGCAAGATGTTGAAGTTAAAGAAGGCTCTTTATGGGCAAAAACAAGCACCAAGGGCATGGAATAGTAAAATTGATAAGTACTTTCGAGAAAATGGCTTCAATAAATGTCCCTATGAGCAAACTTTGTACATCAAGATCAAAGATGGAGATATTTTGATTGTGTGCCTCCATGTGGATGATTTGATCTTCATCGGAAGCAACCAAAGAATGTTCAATGAATTCAAGAAAGTGATGATGAAGGAGTTTGAGATGACAAACATGGGACTCATGGCATACTACCTCGGCATAGAAGTAAAGCAACAAACGGATGGAATTTTAATTTCACAAGAAAGCTATGTGAAGGAGATCTTGAAAAAGTTCAAGATGGATAACTGCAAGCCGATAAGCACACCGGTGGAGTACAGGATCAAGATGTCCAAACATGAAGAAGGGGAAAGTGTAGATCCAACATTTTTCAAAATTTTGGTTGGAAGTCTATGCTATCTTACATGCACGAGGCCAGATAGCCTTCATGCAGTCAGATTAGTAAGCCGCTATATGGAGTAACCAGCAACCACCCATTTCAAAGCCGCTAAGAGAATTCTTCGCTATTTGAAAGGTACAACCGACTTTGCCTTATTTTATTCGGTATCTAATGATTACAAGTTTGTTGGATATAGCGATAGCGATTGGGGTGGAGACCTAGATAACCGAAGAAGCACTAGGGGATTCGTGTTTTTCGTGGGAGACACTGCTTTTACATGGATGTCAAAGAAATAACCGATTGTAACTTTATCTACATGTAAAATAGAATATGTTGCAGCAAACTCGTGCGTCTGTCATGCAATTTGGCTTAGAAATTTATTGAAGGAGATTGGGTTAATGCAAGAGGAGTCGACTGAGATCCGTGTTGACAACAAGTATGCCATTGCCTTAGCAAAGAATCCTATATTACATGAGTGGAGCAAACACATCGACATCCGCTACCATTACATAAGAGAGTGTGTTGCAAGAAAGGAAGAACAAGTTGAATACGTGAAGACACAAGATCAAATTGCGGATATCTTTACTAAGCCGCTCACAAGCAAAAACTACATCAGATTGAGAAGCTCACTCGAAATGACAAGATCAAGTTTAAGGGGGGGTGTTGGATTATAAACTTGATCCATATCACTGAAAATCCAAAATCCAAATCCAATCAATTGGAGTCCAAGCCCACAAATCCAAAATGTAGTAAATTTATGTAGGTATTTTAAGTATGTAGATTTTTGTGTGTGATAACCAAATTGGAGGCTGTTAACTACAACTAATTTGGAGGCTATTAAATTAACTAAATAAGTTGGCTATTAATTGTATTAGTTGGAGGTGGTGGTGAGTAATTTTGTTAGTTGAGAGTTGTATAATTCACCTATGAATAGGTGAGTTATTTTTTTGTTTACCATCAACAAAAATAAGAACTTCTTTAGAGAGAAAAGAAGTAAAGAGTGAGTTGTAGTTTTATATTTTGAGTGAGAGTGTTCTTGTAATATGTTCGAGTTTAATAAAAGTTGTTCATTTGAGTGTTTTAATTTCAACAGTAAGTGCATTATATCGCTTTATATCATGTATAAGAGATATTATACTTGATATAAGAGATCTTATACAAGATATAAGATCTTCATACCATAATGTTTTTTACATGAAATTTTATTGTAAAAATAAATGCGAAATGGGTGGTATAAGGCATTCATGAAAAATGATAAAAAAAAAACTAGTATAAAGCTTTTATATCCAGTATAAGACTGTCATATAATTTTTTTGTTGGGAAAATTTTGAATTGGATGTTGTTTTAAATATAAAAACAAGAACAAAATATTTTAAAGGCTCGTGTTGAAAAAATTAATGATTTGTGCTATATGATCATTTTAAGTTGCAAAATTTGAATTAATTAGGTTAGAGGAAGTTGTCTAACCATATTCCCCATTTTTTATTCCCAAACCTCATTTTGCAGCATGTGTTTTTGCTCCTACCATCTTCCTCATTTTCCACCTAATTAGGCAGATTCCCTTCTATTATCTAATTATTACTACTATGTTTGTTTTTTTCCTTTTTACAATATTCTCTGGTTCCTCCTCCATCATTTTTGCTTTTATTCTTCTTATGCCCGTTATCTCCATTTCATCTTAAGCTAGTCTAATCGAGTTCAATTTCTTGTTTTCTTCTTCTAGTTTCGGCTCTGGTTTCGATTTTCTGCTTTTTCAGGCTTTTGAATTTGCGTTTTTCTGTAAATGTAATCAAAGATCATTTGATTTTGCTATTCTTTTGTCTTCGATTTTAGTTTATTCTTTATATTTGAGTTTCGAATCTTAGTTTCTTGAGATTTGGATTTGCTGCAAACGTTTATCCTTTCATCTTTGGTTTTTTGCTTTTTAGCTGCTATTCTGTTCTAATCCTCATGGTTGATATTATTGTTTTGGTACAATGTGGTGGAGTTTGGAGTGACGATTTTAGGTGTGTTACATCTGTATTTTGTTCATTAGGGCGGATTTTGGACAGAGAATTTCATTTTTTTTAATTATTATGTTATGATGTTAGCGATGATATTGTTGATAAATTTTGAACAAATAATATCAAAGAACATTAAGATGAATGAAAATAAAGAATATGACAAAGGTTTGGTCTAGTGGCTGAGCCTTGAAGTTGTGATCCTAGATGCACAGGATCGAGTACACATACGGGTGGGGTGAGATCTCTTTGTTATTATTGTAAGCCTATTGAGGCAAAAAAAATTTAAATAAATGAAGATAAAGAAAACTTTAATATTCATTTTAGTTGTTGATTTGGTTTAAATGGCAAGTATAAGAGTAATTATTCAACTCTTTTATCTCTAATAAAATATTTCGGTTTAAATGGCTGGTATAAAAGCTCTTATACCACTCGTATGCCTCATATAAGACTTCTTTTACCACACTTTAATACCTTTAATAAACCATTTTTGTTTAAATGGCTAGTACAAAGGTTCTATTACCATGCTTACACCTAGTATAATACCCATTCTTAAACTTTAACGAAACATATATTTGTATCTTCACAACAGTTCTTATTTATCCAGCAAAACATGAATTCCTTATACCACTCATTTTTCATTTATTTTCGCATTTGGTATTAAACTATGAACAAAACCCCTAGCATGAAGGTCTTATACCAAGAGTTGTAAAATGCCTTTTTACTATCCACTGTTCACTAATTATCACAACATATTTTGAAATTCTAGCAATAAACATGTAGTGAATGCTTTATTTACTTGGTATAAAAGTGGCATAATGCATTTATATATTTCCATTTGTCTTGTTTATTCATAAGATTTCTCATTTGCCCAGCAAAAACCATGACATGAAGGCATTATACCAAGTTAAGATTGGTATAATGCCTTTATAACAATCACTTTTCATGTATTTTCTCAATAGATATTAAACTAGCATCAAAATCCATGTTTTAAAACTCTTATACATGGTATAAGAGTGGTATATTGTATTTACACAATCCATTTTTTCTTTACATTCATAATAGTGTTCAATTTCCCAAAAAAAATCATGTTATGAAGACCTTACGCCTAATGTAAAAGTGATATATTGCATTTATATATACCACCTATTTGCCATTTATTTCCATAATAGATTTTAAAATGCCAAGCAAAAATCATGCTATGGAAGCCTTATACATGACACAAAAGTGGTATAATGTCTTAACAAACAACATATAATTTGCAAGGCATTATTTTCACTCCTTTTGAGACATTTTAACAAATCATGTGCAATACTATTATCAAAATTTACATAACCATCAACTAGAGAGGTTCATCTTACAAATTCAAAAACAAACAAGAAAATCGGAATATGTATTTCACACTTTCATCAATAATTTAATTGTATTTGAAACCAATACCATTTTATAATTATATCTTAACTTTCATCTAAATCGATAGTTCAATATAATCATTTCTACATAGAAGAACAAAGAGAGAAGAATCTAACATCAAGAACTTCAAATTAAAACCCTAGAAATCATTAGCTGTAGAGAATAAGATTTGTGACGATGATTTGGCTTGAAAGGAGAATCACAAATGGTAATAGTTATGATTCTTCATATCTTATCAATGAAAATCAATACAAGTCTTCATAAGTTTCCATTCCTTATTGTTTCTTCCGGATTTGGAGTCTTTTTTCTTTGATCTAATGGTTTATCAATTTGAAATTCAGAATAAAGAATGACGAGAAAGGAGAAAATGGTTTGAAATCGTGACAAAGTGAGGATGAAAACCATCTAATAGAGAGGTTTCATATAATGGAGAAAGGAAGATCCAGGTTTCATCATTTCCAAAATTCAAAATCAATACCATTGTAAAGAAAAAAAATAGAAAGTTGTTTTGTGGGCTTTACTTTAGTTGTTGTTCCTATTTCAAAACTTGAAAGCCCATCTTATTGTAATTAGCTAAGTTGTCTATATTATTATTATTATTATTATTATTATTATTATTTTTTTTTTCTTTACATTATCGCTACCAATAAAAAATAATAAAATAATTAAAAAAAACAAAAAATAAAAAAGATAGTATTAAAGCAGGGTGAGCGACTGCTCAGGACCTCGAGTTTTAGGGGGTGTAGAATTTTTCGGATTTATATATATATATAGTAGTAAAAGGATGCATAATATAAACAACAAGAAGGAGGATAAGGTGTAATTAACTAAGTGGTCTAATGGCAGCTGCGTGTTTTTCCTACTTATTAGTCTCGGGTTCGTCCTTGGGGCACTTTTTTGTGTTTTCATCTCTTTGAGGGCCTTTTTTGTGTTTTTCTCTCTTTTTCCCTATTATCTATAATTTAATTATAATTAATCAAACCATTTTAAATTTTTTATACATATTTTTATTTACATAAAAATTTTTGATTGTATGTTATCTGAATACATTTTCTCTTTTCTATTTACGAAATGTGTTATTTTAAAATTAAAGAGATGTAATTAAATTAAAATTAATTTGTAAATTCATCTTTATTAAGGATACTAGTGTAGTACCCGTGCATTTGTAATAAGTATATCGATAATAAGTTTATTTTGTAATATATATACACACACAAGAGAAAATGGCATGAGTTATCTTTTCTTTTTTCTTCAAAGAAGAATGAGCGGTTTGAAAAGAGAGAGATAGATAAGAGGAAGAATAAGAAATTATTCTTGAGTTATAGCCATTTCTCATGCTTATATTTAGAGTAAATAATTGCTAGGATGGATATCTTTACATAAGAAACTAAATTAAATTTGAAATTATTTTCTTAAATACGATTATAATCAACACAATAGAATTAAATAAAATCAACAACAACATTTTAAATTTTAAGAAACTAGATTTAAGAGATATAATAGTTGATAGATCTACTTAAATAATAATTATGAAATTTGAATTCACTTGATCAAATAAAACAAAATTGCATTGTCTTCCATAAGAAGGATTTACTATTATAAAATTATCCATAAGAAGGATTATGTACTACTACAAACTTCAAATCTTTTCTTAAATAGGATTATAATTTATACTTTTTTTTGCCTATATTTGATGAGAAAAAAGAATCACACTGATTCTTAAATAAGAAAAAGTAAGTACTATTACGATATTCAAATTTTTTCCCAAATAGGATTATACGAACTTGAAGTTTATATATGTGAAACCAATTTGAATGTTTAATTCATTAAAATTTTAATATCGAAATACTTTAACTATATTAATTGAACAATTAAAAGCCAAATTTTAGATGCACAATGTTTACATGTGGAAAGCCAATAATCAAAACAATTAATATTTTGGCAAAAGAACATGTTCCCATTTACTTATACCTTTTTGAAATGTTTGCTATTTCTACACCCGGATATGACCAACCATTTTGGCATTCTAAATCAACAATTTTTACCACAATCCAAAAAACTCCTTCATGAATAATTTTAAAAATCATCATAAAAATAATTGTGAAGCATGATTTATTTAAAAATCATCATAAAAATAATCTAACAGAACAGATTTAGATTTAGGAGTAAGGCCCTGTTCTTTTCAACTTATAAGTAGCATCACTGAACTAAACTGAACTAAACTTATTTCAGTATAAATTTATATATACAGTACTGAACTGAACTAAATATAAGTTGAAAAGAACATGGCCTAATTACCTTCATAAAATTCAATTTTTTTCTTAAACAGGTTTATAATTTATACTTTTTTGCAGTTATATTGAGATTCACTGTCAAATATTTGATGAGGAAAAAAGAGTCACATTAATTATTAAATAAGATTATAATCAACAAATTTTAATTAGTTAGTATTTATAGTAAAAGTGAAATGTTAAATTTTTTTGACTCAGCAATTATGAATTATTCTACTATATAATTATTGCTTTAATTGGTTGTAATTTTACTTTGATTTATTTCTATAATAATGGTATTTGGTTGATATTCATAATAATCATAACAATACCAAAACATAATTCTGTTGATTATAATCCTATTTAAGAAAAAAAATTATTTTTTAAACATTAATTAGCAATTATTTAAATACACAGATTTTTTGACAGATATAATTTGTAATTTATTCTCAAACAGGTTTATAATTTTGAATTAATATGACTCTATAAGAATTAATGTCACTCTTTTTTTCTCATCAAATATTTTATTATTATTATTTTAATTTTATTTAATTTTGTAATGAATAGAATTATGTTTTGGTATTGTTATGATTAGTATGAATACGAACAAATTTTAAATACCATTATTATAGTAATATAAATCAGAATAATATGGTAATAAAATAAAACAAATTTGAAAATAAAATTGAATTATTTCTTCTAAAACGTATATGGGTAAAAATTATTATTATTGTTGTTGTTATTATTATTATTATTATTTTATTTTAATTTTATAATCAACAGTTATATATTTTGGTAATGTGATGATTAGTATGAATATTAACCACTTTTAAATACTCATCAAGTATTTTATTATTGCTATTGTTGTTGTTGTTGTTATTATTATTTTAATTTTATATTTTAGTATTGTTATGAGTAATATAAATATTACCAATATTAATAGTTCTTTTGAAAGGTTTAGGGGTAAAGAAGTAATTTAAGAATTCCTTACTTTTTTATATATATATAGATTTTGAAGAGGTTAGGTATTGAACCAACGACCCCTCACCACTTTATTAAGTGGTGTACTAATTGAGCTACATTCAATTGGTAAATTAATTGTTATGGATTCATATAGTATATATTTTTGTATTTTATTTATTGTCTCCTTTTACATATTGTCCAAAAATTAACGATAACAATTCAAAATATTTTAAATTTACATTTTCTAAATGTATCTTTGTTTATAAAAGAAATAAGGTTGTATACTATCTAAATAATCTTTTATTAAAATAACTTTCTTATCTTTTTTATTTACTAAATTTACTATTCTAAAACTAAAGAGATGTTATTAAAGATAAACTAATGGTTTTAAAAGTTAATCACATTGATATGGTGCTTTCAAAGACATTGAGAAATATATAATAGTTTGATTGATAATTATTTATATAAAAAAACTATTTGATTGTTTCAATATATATATTCAACCAGTGGGTAACATTAGAGCAATGAGTGGATTGTATTATTCATATCTTCCGAATAGAGAAGACTTTATATATGTTTTAAAAAATATAATGTATAAGAAACCGGTTATCTAGTTACATTAGTTCATGACATGTCTTAAACTAGTGTTTAAAATATTCATGTGACTAAGTGATGTTATGTGTTTGAGTCGCATGGAGGATGGGATTAGATTTTCCTTCATATTTAATATAAGCGCAAAATTTTTTTAAAAACATGTTATTCAAAGTGTCGAACATATTAATTCTATATGGGCCAATATTTTGTTTTTCGCTCAGGGCCTCGAAAATTCCTGGAATGTCCCTGATTAAAATATTTATTCCCCAATATGGGGTGAGGAACCCCATTTCGAGGATTTATCATGTGGGGAATGGTTGGACTTAGCCATTCTCCATATTCATTCCCCATTTCGGAGAATTCTCCAAAATGAGGAACGGTCGAACTTGCTATAAGGTGGAAGATGCAATTCTTGTTGGATAACAATTAGAAAAATAAATATACAAATAAATAAACTTCTCTAATTTTCTCTATCGGGTGTAAGGGTGCCAAACTCTTTGAGATAGTTTTCTCTATTCCAATGTGGCGGTGTCAAACTCGTTGAGATTTCCACCGTTTGAGAGCATTTCGGTCTCCACCTTAGATCAAAAGATACATGTAATTAATATAAAACATAGAAATATAATTGGAATTATAAACAAGTTAAAGGAAAGTAAACACCGATAAGCTGAGTGGTGCGGAACACTGTCCTTAATGGATACTTGTAGTTCCTTCCAAGATTAAACAGCTTCTTCAACCGGTTGGTTAGAGCAGGAACAGAAAATGCGGTATTATATCCAGAATAGAGATGAGAAGAAAAAGTAACAAAGAATGTGAAAGAATTGTTGTATTGAAAATGAACAAAATACTGCCTATTGTAGGCACACATGGACGAAATAATTTGAAAAAGTAAAGTTGTACACAAGGTCTGAATAAGGAGCCTATATATACACAGACAGTTTTGGGAATGAAAAGGCTGTTGAGATAAAATGAAAACGTATGACCATTATATATTATAAAAGCTAATTATAGTAATAATACGGTTATTAACTCATAAAATAAAGACAAAAAATAGTTGTTATACTCTACAAACGTTTGTCAGTTTATGAGCATTAAAACTCATTAATAATAATAACTATTAATAATTTATAAATAGAATATAAATTCTCATGAAATTACTTAAAACACAAATTAATAATAACATATAATTTCTTTTGAAATGATATATATTAAAATTTTCCAACAATTCTTAAAAGCATAATTGAAAACTTAAAGAATTCCTAAAACCTACTAATAAATATATTTTTTTTACTAAAAGAGTAATCTCATATATCAGAAGCATTACATACCAAGGGAAGTTGGAAAATGATTCCACTCACCGCTCAAAGTCGAAGAACCAGCTGCTCTAGCTAACTTGTGGACAAATTGATTCGCAGACCTACGGACATAAATAAAACGACAATCCACGTCTTTTGAGCCAGCTGACCGCCTCCCGGCAACTAATCACCTCTGCCATGTCTGGGTCTCCACTTCCCGTCAATAACGCGCTCCGAGCCGCCACAATAGAATTGTCTCTATCTCTGATTATGCACCCATGTCCGAGCCTTTCTCCATTTTCAAACAAGCTTGCATCTGCAATGGAAGTAGTCCACTCCCCATCTAAAATCCATGGTTGCTCTGAATTATCCAAGCTCCTTGAATCCGAATTTCTTGTGCCTCTGTTCTGGGAAGCTTGCCATCTGCGAAGAAAGCCAATACCACAGTTGTAAGCATGATGAACGGGTTGCATCTGACCTTGCCAAACTAGCAAATTCCGACAAGCCCACACCGCCCATGCAATAACGCTAACCTGCTGTTGATTTTCCTCCGACAAAGAGCACACCCATGTCCACCATTGGTCCATTTTAGAGACAGAAACTGGCCAACCTTCAGCTATGCACAGCTCCCAAATGTCTCTTGCTCGATTACACTCCACAATCGCATGAAAATTTGTTTCTCGTTCTCCTCTACACATATCACAAAGATCATCACTCAACGAGACATGCCTGGTCAATAACCGATCCTTAGTAGGCAAGATTTGGACTGCACACTTCCATTAAAAATGTTTCACTCAACTCGGAATATTTATTCTCCAAATAAGCTCCCATTTATGTTTCGTAAGGCATGAAAGGAAGGCATTAGAGACTACTTTTGCAAGTAGATAATATGCTGATTTCACATCATAATAACCACTCCTTTCAGTAGCCCAAAAAAGATTATCTTCCCTACGAAAAATCGTAATAGGGGCTCTAGAAATTAAGGCCTTATCTCTTTCGTTAAACATTGCATCAATCAATTCAAAATTCCAGCCTTGACATGAAGATACCATCAGCTCTTGTACTCGCCCATTCCCACCATAATATCTGAAGTAGGTCTCAGATTATTAATATCTGGCAGCCACGGGTCACGCCACATATTCACTTGTCTTCCATCACCGATGCGCCACGCCATACCTTTGCAAATCAACTCTCTCGCAGCCAAAAAACCTTTCCAAACGAAACTATCATTTGATGTCTGAATAACATCAAAGAAAGACTTCGAATGGAAATATCTTGCTTTGAATACCTTGGCCATAAGAGAATCGGGGATTGTTAGCATCCGCCAAACTTGTTTGCCTATTAAAGCAAGATTGAATTTGTGTAACCGACGAAAATTCAAGCCACCTTTCTCCTTACTTAGGCACAATTTCTTCCAACTCATCCAATGCAACTTATCACTCCCAGCCCACCAAAAATCAACAAAAAGCTTCTCTAAAGATTGAATAAAAAATTTTGGAAGGAGGAAAATATTCATTGCAAATGTAGGGAGGGCTTGAGCCACCGACTTAAGCAAGACTTCCTTACCGCTTTGAGCCATGTTCTTTCTTCCCCACGCATTAAACTTCCCGATTGTACGCTCTCGAATGAAGTTAAAAACATTTTGTTTCGAACAACGAATGAGCGATGATAAACCAAGATAAAGACCATGGTCGTCCACTCCTTTAACACCTAAAACTTGTAAAACGGCTTCTCTATCCACTTCTAATGCATTAGGGCTGAATAAAAGGGAAGATTTATCATAATTTATAAGCTGACCAGAAGCAGCCGCACACACATTAAAACAAGACTTTATGACTTCCGCTTCTGGCACACAAGCTTGGAAAAAGAAATAGCTATCGTCCGCGAATAGTAAATGAGAGATCTCAGGGGCTGACACCTTACATCCATGAAGCAAGCCTTTATCCACCCTATCCAATAAGATGGCCGATAGACCTTCCGAACACAACAAGAATAAAAAAGGTGACAAAGGGTCGCCTTGGTGAAGACCACGGTTGGGGTTGAAAAACTCAAAATTTCCAGCTTCATGGCAAATTTTATATCTCACTGAACAAACACATTGCATCACCAAGGAAGTGAACCTGGTAGGAAAACCCAAGTTTAGCATTAAGGCTTTCAAATAATTCCACTCAACACGATCATAAGCCTTAGACATGTCTACCTCTAAAGCACCAAAACCCACTTTCCCCAACCTTCTACGCTTCAAATAATGACTTATCTCAAATGCAATCAATAAAATGTCGGTAATTAACCTATTTGGAATAAAAGCACTTTGCATAGGCAAAATAACATCACTCGGCACACCCTTCAATCTGTTGGCTAATACCTTGGTCATAACTTTAAAAATCACATTGCATACGGAAATAGGCAGTAGTTGCTTAATAGAACATGGGTTTTTAACTTTCGGAATCAACACCACATTTGCATCATTCAAACCATCGGGAAATACACCATTATTAAGACATTCCAAACAAAAAGACATAAAATTCATTACCCACAATATCCAAATAAAATGGGAAAAAACCCAGGTTCAATCCATCGAGGTCTGGTGCTTTATTAGGATTCATGGAAAATTAGGCTATTCTAATCTCATCACATCTAAATGAAGGCATTAAAATTTCTATATGAATCTCTGAAACTTTAGGTTGAATCAAATTAATAATCCCATCATACTCAGGATTAATAGATGAAAATATATCAGTGAAATACCTTTGAATATGCTCATCCAAGCCGAGACCCCAAGAAAGTCAGGTATTGTTATCATTTTGCAGCCTGTTTAAACCATTTTTTCTTCTACGAGTCATAGATGACCGATGAAAGTACTTTGTGTTTTAATCCGCCCCTTCGAGACAATGTTTCTTTGCCCGTTGCCTCCAGTAATCGTTTTACCGAGCTATCAAACTACCCAACTTTTTGCGTTTCTCAGTAAAAGCGTCTGAGTTATCCCATCCTGACATACTACGCAAAAAGTCCAGCTAACGCCTACAATCTCGCACCTCTCTTCTGAAAGCATTACGCCGAATACTACTCCACCTATAAAGCTCCTTTGCACAAGCTGCCATTTTATTAATAAAGCCATCACAACTACTCCAGCACCTTGCAATGATATCTCTACATTCTATGTCCCTCTTCCATGCATTTTCAAACTTAAATTGTCACGGTTAAGTTATATCTGCAGTTAGACAATGTGTTATTGACATTGAATGATCTGAGTGTGCCATAGCCACATTTTCCACCCATGCAGATGAAATCATAGCCACCCAATCTTCGTTTGCAAAAGTACGGTCAAGCCTCTCCGCTACCCAATTCTCCGTTCCTCTACTACGCTCCCACGTATAAGGGTAACCCGACATGCCTAGATCCTGCAAACCACAATAGTGCATTGTAGTCGAAAAGCCAACCATTCTAGACAACGGTTGAGGAATCCTTCCTGCCTTCTCATTTGATGACATAATGTCGTTGAAATCCCCTAAAATACACCAAGGCCTATTATGAAGCCCATTTAACGAAGTAATAAGATCCCAAAATGCTCTCCTCCTACTACTCCTCGGACAACCATAGAAGCCAATCAATCTCCATGGTTGATAGTTATCTAACGAGATCTTCAAATCAATAAAGGTACGCCCGTACCCTAAAAGTTGTACCATGTGTTGTTCTTTCCATAACAACGCCAATCCCCCTCCGTTGTTGATATGAGAAACATAAAACAAACCACCAAATTCTTTTTTCACCCGAATTCCCTCCACTACACCTCTTCCCATCTTCACTTCCATTAAAAACACCACACTAGGCTTAGAGGAATCAATGATCTCCTCTAGTTCTTCAACTGCTCGTAGTCGGCCTAAACCACGGCAGTTCCAGCTAAGAATTTTCATGGCGCTGGACTGGTTCGTCTATCCGAACCAACCTCAAAATGTTGTTGTGGTAAGTCTGAATCCCAAGCATCACCTGCCTTATTGGAAACAGAAGCACCATTGTCAGAGCGACTCTCCATTCTCTTTCTGTTAGCATCTGTAATAATAAAATCCACCTGCATACTATTACTTTGCAAAGCTCCTTCTATATTAGCAACAGCTTCCTCCAACCCCCTTACTGAGCTATCAAACACTTCGGCTTTGTCATTGAAATGGAGCATATTACCATCCGGGTCTCTTAGGTACCTATCTCCTTCCGTAACCATAAACCTACGAAATGTAGCTTATGGAATTATCATATAACTTCTGCAGATCTTGTCTCACATATGTTAAAGGGAAAAAGAGTTCAGTATGTTCTAAAAGGCCACAATACATACAAAAAGACGGCAATCTTTCATATTTGAATTCTACATAGAAAACTCTATTATCCTTAGTCAAATCGCCATTTTATTCTTCAATGGCTTATTAGTAGGGATAATGTTGGATTATAAACTTGATCCATATCAATGGAAACCCAAAATCCAAATCCAATCAATTGGAGTCCAAGCCCACAAATCCAAAATGTAGTAAATTTATTTAGGTATTTTAAGTATGTAGATTTTTGTGTGTGATAACTAAATTGGAGGCTATTAACTACAGCCAATTTGGAGGCCATTAAATTAACTAAATAAGTTGGCTATTAATTGTATTAGTTGGAGGTGGTGGTAAGTAATTGTGTTAGTTAAGAATTGTGGTTATTAATTGTGGGAGTTGGGAGTTGGGAGTTGTATAATTCACCTATAAATAGGGGAGTTCTTTAGTTGTTTTTCATCAACAAAAATAAGAACTTCTTTAAAGAGAAAAGAAGTAAAGAGTGAGTTGTAGTATTGTATTTTGAGTGAGAGTGTTCTTGTAATATTTTTGAGTTTAATAAAAGTTGTTTGTTTGAGTGTTTTAATTTCCAACAAAGTGGTACCAGAGCTAGGTTGAAAGTTCGAGTCCTCCTCCTGAAAAGAATTTTTTTTTTCCGAGTGCGGAAAAATCGAGTTGAAACTGCCCAGGCATTGCAGGAGCTAAAAAGCCCAGAAAGTGTCGCAGTAGATTGTCAAAAGCGTTGCAATACGTCCAGTGTGTTGCAAAAGACTCCAGAAGTGTCGCAGTAGAATCCAGAAAGTGTCGCAGCAGACTCCAGAAAGTGTCGCAATAGCTCCTGTACGTCTAGAAAAGCTATTTGAGTAAGATGGCGAATAACATGGCATCCTTTCAAGTTCCAACACTCAACAACAACAACTACGACAATTGGAGTATCAAGATGAAGGCTCTTCTCGGTGCTCATGATGTTTGGGATATCGTAGAGAAAGGATTCAAGGAGCCCGAAAATGAAGCCTCTCTCACGCTAGATCAAGCTACAACTTTGAAGGATTCCCGAAAGAGAGACAAGAAAGCTCTCTTCCTCATCTATCAAGTGCAACTTCCGCCAAGCAAGCATGGGAAAAGCTACAAACCTCTTACAAAGGAGCCGAAAAGGTGAAGAAGGTCCGTCTCCAAACACTAAGAGGTGAGTTTGAATCCTTGCACATGAAACCATCCGAGTCTATCTCCAACTACTTTTCAAGAGTAGCAGTCGTTTCTAATCAATTGAAAAGAAACGGTGAGAAGTTAGAAGATGTAAGAATAATAGAGAAAATACTCTTGGATCACAAATTTGAGCACATCGTGGTGACGATTGAAGAAACCAAAGACTTGGAGGAGATGACGATTGAAGAACTCCAAGGATCATTACAAGCCTATGAAGAAAAGCATAAGAAGAAACAAGGTATCTCTGAGCAACTCCTCAAGCTACAACTTAAGGATACGAGTGAAGGCCAAGGCAATGGTAGAAACAACCATAGCAGAGGCAGAAGCAGAGGACGAGGCCGCGGACGAGGAGGAAGCCGTGGTCGTGGACGGAGTTGGAATTACAATAACAATTCCAACAACAACTATGAGAAAGGAGAAAGCTCCACGCAAGGTCGTGGAAAAGGAAATTCGAACTCGAGGTATGACAAATCTCAAGTCCGATGTTATAATTGTCAAAAGTTTGGGCATTACGCTTCAGAATGTAGAGCTCGAAATGATCAAGTTGTAGAGAAGGCAAATTTCTTGGAGGAGAAGATTGAGGAGAAAGAAATGCTATTATTAGCATACAACAACAACAGTGATCATCAAGATAACACATGGTATCTCGACACTGGTGCAAGCAACCACATGTGCGGAAAAAGAAGCTTATTCGTGGAGCTGACTGAAGAAGTAAGTGGCGATGTCTCATTTGGAGATGACAGCAAGATATCGGTGAAGGGGAAAGGTAACATCCTCTTTCGTGCTAAAGATGGTAGCCACCAATTAATTTCAAATGTCTACTATGTGCCTAATATGAAGTGCAACATTCTAAGTTTGGGCCAACTCTTAGAAAAAGGCTATGATATTCACATGAAAGATTGTAGTCTTTTAATAAGAGATGGCAATGGAGATCTGATTTCTAAAGTACAAATGTCAAAGAATCGAATGTTTCCTTTGAACATTCAACATAATGTTGTGAAGTGTTTGAAGGCGTGTTACAAAGACGCATCGTGGCTATGGCATCTTCGATTTGGTCATCTCAACTTCGGAGGATTGGAGCTACTATCGAAGAAAGGAATGGTTAGAGGCTTACCATGTATCAACAATCCTGATCAATTGTGCGAAGGATGTTTACAAGGGAAGCAATTCAGAAGAAGCTTTCCAAAGGAGTCAGACTATAGAGCCAAGAAACCGCTTGAGCTCATCCATACCGACGTGTGTGGTCCTATCAAGCCAAGTTCTCTCGCTAATAGTAACTACTTCCTTCTTTTCATTGATGATTACTCAAGAGAAACATGGGTATATTTCTTGAAGCAGAAATCAGAAGTCTTTGGAGTGTTTCAGAAGTTCAAAGCAGCTGTGGAAAAGGAGAGTGGTCATAAGATCAAAGCCATGAGATCTGATCGAGGAGGAGAATTCACATCCAATGAATTCAACGAGTTTTGTGCAGCACATGGAATCCGTCGACCCTTAACGGTTCCTAGATCCCCCCAACAAAATGGTGTGGCAGAAAGGAAGAATAGAATAATTCTTGACATGGCACGGAGTATGCTCAAAAGCAAGAAACTACCTAAGGAGTTTTGGGCGGAAGCAGTGGCATGTGCTGTCTACCTATTAAATCGTTCTCCTACAAGAAGCGTGTGGGGAAAGACACCACAAGAAGCATGGAGTGGAAGAAAGCCCGGAATTTCCCATCTTCGAGTCTTCGGGAGTGTAGCCCATGTTCATATACCAGATGAGAATCGAACCAAGCTTGATGATAAAAGCAAAAGTTTTATTTTCATCGGTTATGACTCAAGCTCAAAAGGCTATAAGCTATACAATCCGAATGAGAAGAAATTTATGATCAGCCGAGATGTGATATTTGATGAAGAAGGAGAATGGAACTTTGATTCTCAAACGGAAGACTTCAATTTTTCTCCATTCGAGGAAGATAAGCCGACAACACCTGAGCAACCAAGACAACTTCAACAAGGCCTCACAACTCCACCAACTTCTCCTACTCATAGAGATAGGTCATCATCATCATCATCATCTCCATCCTCAAGCGAGACTAAAGACGAAAGAGAAGTGCATCGTACGAGAAGTCTTCGAGAACTCTATGAGGTGACTGAACAACTAGACAATCTTACATTATTTTGTCTATTTGTTGACTGCGAGCCAGTGACATTTCAAGAAGCTGCAAAAGAGAAAAAGTGGAGAGATGCAATGGATGAATAAATCAAGGCTATTGAGAAGAATGATACATGGGAACTCACTTCACTTCCCAAAGGACACAAGGCGATAGGTGTCAAATGGGTGTACAAAACAAAGCGGAATGCCAAGGGAGAGATCGAAAGACATAAGGCAAGGCTTGTTGCAAAAGGCTATTGTCAAAAGGCTGGAATTGACTACGATGAGGTATTCGCTCCAGTTGCTCGATTGGAAACTATCAGACTAATAATTTCTTTAGCGGCTCAAAACAAGTGGAGAATTCATCAAATGGATGTAAAATCGGCGTTCCTAAATGGAGTTCTTGAAGAAGAAGTTTACATCCAGCAACCACCAGGTTATGAAGTCAAAGGCCATGACGACAAGGTGTTGAAATTGAAGAAGGCCCTTTATGGGCTAAAACAAGCACCAAGGGCATGGAATAGCAGAATTGACAAGTACTTCCGAGAAAATGGCTTCAAAAAATGTCCCTTTGAGCACGCTTTGTACATTAAGATCAAAGATGGAGATATTTTGATCGTGTGCCTCTACGTGGACGATTTGATATTCACTGGAAGCAACCAAAGAATGTTCGATGAATTCAAGAAAGGGATGACGAAGGAGTTTGAGATGACAGACATGGGGCTCATGGCGCACTACCTCGGCATAGAAGTAAAGCAACAAAAGGATGGAATACTCATTTCACAAGAAAGCTATGCGAAGGAGATCTTGAAAAAGTTCAAAATGGATAACTGCAAGCCGATAAGCACACCGGTGGAGTACGGGATCAAGATGTCCAAACATGAAGAAGGGGAAAGTGTAGATCCAACATTTTTCAAAAGTTTGGTTGGAAGTCTACGCTATCTTACATGCACGAGGCCAGATATCCTTCATGCAGTCGGATTAGTAAGCCGCTATATGGAGTCACCAACAACCACCCATTTCAAAGCCGCTAAGAGAATTCTTCACTATTTAAAAGGTACAACAGACTTTGGCTTGTTTTATTCGGTATCTAATGATTACAAGCTTGTTGGATATAGCAATAGCGATTGGGGTGGAGACATAGATAACCGAAGAAGCACTAGTGGATTCGTGTTTTTCATGGGAGACACTGCTTTCACATGGATGTCAAAGAAACAACCGATTGTAACTTTGTCTACATGTGAAGCAGAATATGTTGCAGCAACCTCGTGCGTTTGTCATGCAATTTGGCTTAGAAATTTATTGAAGGAGATTGGGTTAATGCAAGAAGAGCCGACTGAGATCCGTGTTGACAACAAGTCAGCCATTGCCTTAGCAAAGAATCCTGTATTCCATGATCGAAGCAAACACATCGACATCCGCTACCATTACATAAGAGAGTGTGTTGCAAGAAAGGAAGTACAAGTTGAATACGTGAAGACACAAGATCAAATTGCGGATATATTCACTAAGCCGCTCTCAAGCGAAAACTACGTCAGATTGAGAAGCTCACTCGGAATGACAAGATCAAGTTTAAGGGGGGGTGTTGGATTATAAACTTGATCCATATCAGTGGAAACCCAAAATCCAAATCCAATCAATTGGAGTCCAAGCCCACAAATCCAAAATGTAGTAAATTTATTTAGGTATTTTAAGTATGTAGATTTTTGTGTGTGATAACTAAATTGGAGGCTATTAACTACAACCAATTTGGAGGCCATTAAATTAACTAAATAAGTTGGCTATTAATTGTATTAGTTGGAGGTGGTGGTAAGTAATTGTGTTAGTTAAGAATTGTGGTTATTAATTGTGGGAGTTGGGAGTTGGGAGTTGTATAATTCACCTATAAATAGGGGAGTTCTTTAGTTGTTTTTCATCAACAAAAATAAGAACTTCTTTAAAGAGAAAAGAAGTAAAGAGTGAGTTGTAGTATTGTATTTTGAGTGAGAGTGTTCTTGTAATATTTTTGAGTTTAATAAAAGTTGTTTGTTTGAGTGTTTTAATTTCCAACAATAATGACTCTGATTCTCAGATAGCTCCTCCCTGTTCCGGTTAATTTATTAGGATCTACCTCTACAACACCCCTAGATGCTCGACCACCTCACAAACCTGTTCTGAATACAGACCACTAGGCATACCAAATATTTGCACCCAAATAGGAATCTCATGAATCACTATATCTGATGGAACCTCTCCTTCCTTAACCTCTTTTAGGGCTAATAGCTTGTTGTTCAATGTCCAAGGGGCCCTTAGCAACACGAGCAAAGTCTATACCATTAAAAAACTTGAAGACAAATCTATTCCTCCCAATTTTCTCCATGTTGAGTCCAAGCTTTGGGACCCAAAGTTTTGATATAGTACGTTGTAGCCATACTGCATCTACCTCTCTCTCTTCAAATAGGTGGCCAACAAACTTGAAAGGCCTCTACTGTGTTGTGCCATTATTAGGGTTTTCCTCTGTATTGAGTTGCACCACTCCCACTTCTCCTACTCTTAATCTCTCATATTCACGTTGTAAATTGTTGATTTCCTTGGGATCCATAGTGAAAAACAGGAACTAGATTCAAGACGAAAACTGCAAATCAAGCTGCCGCTGTCACCTTTTTACCGAAACCTCAACAATTACGAATCATGACCTAGGTCAAGACTTTTAAATAGCATTTCCTTGTATTTTGCCATTTAATTTTAGGGTAAACTTCCGCTCATTTGTAAAACGGGGACTGAAATTTTTTACACCGTTAGCAAATTAGGGTTTTTCCGTCCACACCGTCAATATTGCTGACGTGGCGAAGGGTAAAAGTGGAAATTCACATTTTTTTTTCAGTTTCTTCTTCTTCTTCATTGTTTTTCTCTTTGGTTCTGATACTGTTTGATAGGTAGCCTGAGATCCAACCTTCCATACACTTGCCGAACTATCTTTGCTTCCTAATCCCTCGATCTTCGACTTGCTGGCTGAAAAGGAGAGTGATGCTCTCTAAGGCAGACGATATCGATGAATGTAACACATTTGTTTCTTCTTCCTCGATCGGGAAAATTAGCGATCTCTCCGTTGGTGGTAACTCCTCCGATGAAAATTGTGACAATGAAGTCCGGAGTAATTGTGGAAGGACTTTCGATTCTATGGATGATGTAGAGGAAGCTTTGCCTATGAGGTATAATTTACATTCCAGATATTTCCTGATTATATAAATATAAACATTTAATTAATTAGGCCTCATCATCTCAACCTTCTCGCTGGGATTGACTGTGTTGCATCACGGGGAATTTCTTCCTGCCGTTACTTATTATGTCTGCTACAATTGTTGCTGCTATGGATCTTTAGATCATTATGATCATACTCTATTGTGATTGGGTTCTTTAGTTCGTTATTATTGCACTATATTGCAAATGACTTTGTTAACATCCTAGAGATGTTTCTATTTTTCTTTTCTTTTTTTGTTGCTTATTTCTTTTCATTTTAATAAATTGAGCCGGTATTTGCCGAGGTCGGCCTTTAAATAAAAAAAAACATTTAATTAATTATAGATTTGAGTTTATTTTCCTCAGTTTTGGTGTTAATTGTGTTACATATTTGACTTTGAAATTGTTGATAAGAGATAATAGGAAATAAATTAGGATTTTTATGTTAGGATTTCATATCAAATATGATAGGATTTGTTTAATTTTGAATTTGAATTGAATAATCCTATCATGTAAAATCTATAAATAGTGTGTTTGCCATCAATAAAAATATATCAGTTTTTTTCCTTTCATTTTCTCCATACTTTTATGCTCTATATTTTACAACATGGTATCAGAGCATAATTGATCTTAAGGGACCTATGATCTAAGAAAATCCACCAAATTATCTTCCTACATATACAAAAACCTTCAATCAATAACCAAATCCTTATAAACACAAAGCCAAATACTATGGAAGCTGTTGAAGAAGACTATGAAGTTCCTCCTTTAGCTAATAAATCCATTATTTTAAAGATGAAAAGCCACAAAGAAATGAAGCTGCAGAAGTTCATTGTTGCAGTAAATATCCAACAGGAGGAGTAGTTGTTTTGACTCCACTCAACGACCAACGACCAACGACCAACGACCAACAACCAATGACCAATGACCAACGACCAACGACCAACGACCAACGACCAATGACCAATGCCAACAACCAATGAGCAATGCCATGACCATGCCTATGACTATAACCATGATCATATCATGATTATAATCATATTTATCTTTTAAAATAAAATTCACAACTTCAAAGTCAAGGAAGAGTGTTAGATATTTGACTTTAAAATTGTTGATAAGAGATAATAGGAAATAAATTAGGATTTTTATGTTAGGATTTCATATCAAATATGATAGGATTTGTTTAATTTTGAATTTGAATTGAATAATCCTATCATGTAAAATCTATAAATAGTGTGTTTGCCATCAATAAAAATATATCAGTTTTTTTCCTTTCATTTTCTCCATACTTTTATGCTCTATATTTTACAACAAATTGTTGGGTTAATCGATTTTTTTCGAAATTAGGTGAATGTGTTCATTTATCTGGATCTGAATTTTGTAGTTGCAGTAGTGGGATACTAAAGTTATACTATGGCAAATCTAAGTCCTTTACAAATTAGCAGAGGCATAATCCATTAAAGACAGAAGCTTAATTTTGCTAACAACTCTTCAATTTCATGGGCAACAGTATTGTTTGGTTTGTTCATTAGATAGTGCTTCAATTTGCTGGAAGGAAATTCAAATCTTTGAGAAGAAGGGATTCACTGAACTTATGTTTATGCATTGTCGGTGCCAAGAAGAGAACACGGAGTAACTGATTAATCAAACTATTTTCTCTATTTTTACCTATTATCTATAATTTAATTATAATTAATCGAACCATTTTAAATTTTTTATTTATATTTTTATTTACAAAAAAAGTTTTTATGGTATGTTATCTGAATACATTTTATTTTTTCTATTTACTAAATATGTTATTTCTCTTTTATATTTATAATTTTTTTCTTAAAAGAATATGTTATTTTAAAATTAAAGAGATGTAATTAAAATAAAATTAATTTGTAAATGAATTTATTAAGGGTATTTTGAAGAAGTTAGGTATTGAACCTAGGACCTCTCACCACTTTATTGAGTAGTGTACCAATTGAGCTATATCCAATTGGTAAATTAATTGTTATTGATTGATATAGTATTTATTTTTGTATTTTATTTGTTCTCTCCTTTTACATATTGCCCAAAAATTAATGATAACCATTCAAAATATTTTAAATTTACATTTTCTCAATATATCTTTGTATACTATCTAAATATTCTTCTATTCATTAAAAAAATATTCTTTTCTTTTTTATTTACTAAATACTATTCCAAAACTGACGAGATTTTATTAAAGATAAACTAATGGTTTCAAAAATTAATTACATTGATATAGTACTTTGAAAAACATTGATAATAGTTCGATTTTTTAATTAAAAGTTGAGAACCGGAACCCGATCTCCATTTATTAATAAGGAAAAAATAAAAATGCAACAAAAATGAAAAAAAGAAAATATAATAAAAGTCAGAAAATAAAGAAAATAAAAACAAAGAAACTCCTTATGAAGGAGACTATCTGCCCGGTTTCCTGGTCACGTTGAGCTCGCTCCCTAGTAGTAATCACTAAGCCTTTCTTTTTTTGGACCAAAATGGCTTCCAGTTAGACCCGCTTCCATTCGGGCTAGATCCTGTGCTTTTGGAAGCGCTAGCAATAATAGAATCTCTAAAAGCCTTCATTCTTGCATTCGGCGATAAACTCCGCCGACTAGGTTTCTTTTTCCTCTGGATTGTTTCTCAATTATTTGTTGGAAAATATGACATATTTGGGGGCGATATTTTAGAATTTGATTATTACGAACTTGTGTTCATGAAGGAGCTAATTCCTACAAAACAATGCACAATTTGGGGGCGATCAATGTTACCCCGGGGGGACCCTCCGATGCCTAAGTCAGTAAAGGATTCTGAAGAATGTTTTGAATGTAATTGTGAGAATGTAAGATACCTGTTGAACTGACCTAGGGGCCTATTTATAGGCTTAGGGGCTGCCCTATAAAATAGGGAGTCCGAATCATGATGAGTTTAAGACTATTCATGTATATCTGATCCTTGCATCCCAAGTAGATGAGGATAAGGATAGAGGAGAGAATATAGGAATTAGAGTCAAACCTGGACTCTCCTTGCTTGTAGGGTACGGAGATGCCTTCGAGTCGGTCATGAGCCGTCTTGAGACTATGACCATTCAGGGCTCTTTGCAATTTCTGACGTGATATGTTCTCCGATTGGGATCTAGCTGGCTTCGTGGGTTAGGTTCTCGTATCATCAATAGCACGATGAGTCAGGCGGCTCTTTGTTGACCCGGTCTCTTGGCCGAGACGGGTAAAATATATCTAGTAGGTTATTAGAGGCCCCCCATAAGTGAGAGAAGTTCTTTAGGGCTTCTAAAGGCCTGAACCGGCTTGACTTCTAAGCAGCTTATGGTTCAGGGCTAAGTGGTAGACGGTGGCCCAAGCATTCTCGAAGCTTCATTGGGAAGCCCAAGTCTGTTCACATCCTTTGGCGGTAGGCGTGATTTTTTAAAATTTGACACCAGCAACACCTTGAGTGACACGTGGCACTGTGCGTCTGTTCCTTAATGATTGTGACCCTTCACTTTCATTTTCTCTTCCTATTTAAGCGTCTTCTCTCCTCATTTCACCACTTTTGCCTACCTGATTCTCCTGCTTGACTGTTGTAATTCTTCAAGTTTTCAAGGCTTTTTTTGGTGACTTTTGCTTCTTCGAACCCTTCACTTTTTGCAAGTAATCTTCTTCATACCTTTTTAATGATTCTCTTATTCTATGATTTGTTTATGCTTTTTATTTGGTGCCACCCATAGCCTGGATTCCATGCCATAAATCTTTGCTTAATGACTGCTTTATATACTTTATATGTAGTGCATCTTGAACTTTTAGGCTAGGTATAGTTTCATTTGTGAACGCCTTTGTTTATGAAATTGATCTTAACTGCTAACTTAACATCACCGGAAGTGTGTGGAGAAAGACACCATAAGAAGCATGGAGCGGAAGAAAGCCCGGAATTTCCCACCTTTATGTCTTTGGGAGCGTAGCTCATATTCATGTACCAGATGAGAATCGAACTAAGCTTGATGACAAAAAGCAAAAGTTTTATTTTCATCGGTTATGACTCAAGCTCAAAGGCTATAGGCTATACAATCCGAATGATAAATAGTTTGTGATTAGTCGAGATGTGATATTTGATGAAGAGGGAGAATTGAACTTTGATTCTCAAATGGAGGACTACAACTTTTCCCCATTCGATGAAGATGAGCAGACAACACCTGAGCAACCAAGACAACTTCAACAAAGCTTCATAACTCCACCAACTTCTCCTACTCATAGAGACGGGTCATCATCATCATCATCTCCATCCTCAAGCGGGACTGAAGATGAAAGCGAAGTGCATCGTACGAGAAGTCTTTGAGAACTCTATGAGGTGACTGAACAATTAGACAATCTTACATTATTCTGTCTATTTGTTAATTGTGAGCCGGTGAAATTTCAAGAAGCTACAGAAGAGAAACAATGGAGAGATACAATGGACGAAGAAATCAAGTCCATTAAGAAGAATGACACATGGGAACTCACTTCACTTCCCAAAAGGACACAAGGCAATAGGTGTCAAATGGGTGTACAACATAAAGTGAAATTCCAAGGGAGAGATCGAAAGATATAAGGCAAGGCTTCTTGCAAGAGGCTACTATCAAAAGCCTGGATCGACTACGATGAGGTGTTCGCTCCAATTGCTCAATTGGAAACTGTTAAACTAATCATATCTTTGGCGACTCAAAACAAATGGAGGATTCATTAAATGGATGTAAAATCGGCCTTCCTAAATGGAGTTCTTGAAGAGGAAGTCTACATTCAACAACCACCAGGCTACAAAGCAAAAGGCCATGAAGGCAAGATGTTGAAGTTAAAGAAGGCTCTTTATGGGCAAAAACAAGCACCAAGGGCATGGAATAGTAAAATTGATAAGTACTTTCGAGAAAATGGCTTCAATAAATGTCCCTATGAGCAAACTTTGTACATCAAGATCAAAGATGGAGATATTTTGATTGTGTGCCTCCATGTGGATGATTTGATCTTCATCGGAAGCAACCAAAGAATGTTCAATGAATTCAAGAAAGTGATGATGAAGGAGTTTGAGATGACAAACATGGGACTCATGGCATACTACCTCGGCATAGAAGTAAAGCAACAAACGGATGGAATTTTAATTTCACAAGAAAGCTATGTGAAGGAGATCTTGAAAAAGTTCAAGATGGATAACTGCAAGCCGATAAGCACACCGGTGGAGTACAGGATCAAGATGTCCAAACATGAAGAAGGGGAAAGTGTAGATCCAACATTTTTCAAAATTTTGGTTGGAAGTCTATGCTATCTTACATGCACGAGGCCAGATAGCCTTCATGCAGTCAGATTAGTAAGCCGCTATATGGAGTAACCAGCAACCACCCATTTCAAAGCCGCTAAGAGAATTCTTCGCTATTTGAAAGGTACAACCGACTTTGCCTTATTTTATTCGGTATCTAATGATTACAAGTTTGTTGGATATAGCGATAGCGATTGGGGTGGAGACCTAGATAACCGAAGAAGCACTAGGGGATTCGTGTTTTTCGTGGGAGACACTGCTTTTACATGGATGTCAAAGAAATAACCGATTGTAACTTTATCTACATGTAAAATAGAATATGTTGCAGCAAACTCGTGCGTCTGTCATGCAATTTGGCTTAGAAATTTATTGAAGGAGATTGGGTTAATGCAAGAGGAGTCGACTGAGATCCGTGTTGACAACAAGTATGCCATTGCCTTAGCAAAGAATCCTATATTACATGAGTGGAGCAAACACATCGACATCCGCTACCATTACATAAGAGAGTGTGTTGCAAGAAAGGAAGAACAAGTTGAATACGTGAAGACACAAGATCAAATTGCGGATATCTTTACTAAGCCGCTCACAAGCAAAAACTACATCAGATTGAGAAGCTCACTCGAAATGACAAGATCAAGTTTAAGGGGGGGTGTTGGATTATAAACTTGATCCATATCACTGAAAATCCAAAATCCAAATCCAATCAATTGGAGTCCAAGCCCACAAATCCAAAATGTAGTAAATTTATGTAGGTATTTTAAGTATGTAGATTTTTGTGTGTGATAACCAAATTGGAGGCTGTTAACTACAACTAATTTGGAGGCTATTAAATTAACTAAATAAGTTGGCTATTAATTGTATTAGTTGGAGGTGGTGGTGAGTAATTTTGTTAGTTGAGAGTTGTATAATTCACCTATGAATAGGTGAGTTATTTTTTTGTTTACCATCAACAAAAATAAGAACTTCTTTAGAGAGAAAAGAAGTAAAGAGTGAGTTGTAGTTTTATATTTTGAGTGAGAGTGTTCTTGTAATATGTTCGAGTTTAATAAAAGTTGTTCATTTGAGTGTTTTAATTTCAACAGTAAGTGCATTATATCGCTTTATATCATGTATAAGAGATATTATACTTGATATAAGAGATCTTATACAAGATATAAGATCTTCATACCATAATGTTTTTTACATGAAATTTTATTGTAAAAATAAATGCGAAATGGGTGGTATAAGGCATTCATGAAAAATGATAAAAAAAAAACTAGTATAAAGCTTTTATATCCAGTATAAGACTGTCATATAATTTTTTTGTTGGGAAAATTTTGAATTGGATGTTGTTTTAAATATAAAAACAAGAACAAAATATTTTAAAGGCTCGTGTTGAAAAAATTAATGATTTGTGCTATATGATCATTTTAAGTTGCAAAATTTGAATTAATTAGGTTAGAGGAAGTTGTCTAACCATATTCCCCATTTTTTATTCCCAAACCTCATTTTGCAGCATGTGTTTTTGCTCCTACCATCTTCCTCATTTTCCACCTAATTAGGCAGATTCCCTTCTATTATCTAATTATTACTACTATGTTTGTTTTTTTCCTTTTTACAATATTCTCTAGTTCCTCCTCCATCATTTTTGCTTTTATTCTTCTTATGCCCGTTATCTCCATTTCATCTTAAGCTAGTCTAATCGAGTTCAATTTCTTGTTTTCTTCTTCTAGTTTCGGCTCTGGTTTCGATTTTCTGCTTTTTCAGGCTTTTGAATTTGCGTTTTTCTGTAAATGTAATCAAAGATCATTTGATTTTGCTATTCTTTTGTCTTCGATTTTAGTTTATTCTTTATATTTGAGTTTCGAATCTTAGTTTCTTGAGATTTGGATTTGCTGCAAACGTTTATCCTTTCATCTTTGGTTTTTTGCTTTTTAGCTGCTATTCTGTTCTAATCCTCATGGTTGATATTATTGTTTTGGTACAATGTGGTGGAGTTTGGAGTGACGATTTTAGGTGTGTTACATCTGTATTTTGTTCATTAGGGCGGATTTTGGACAGAGAATTTCATTTTTTTTAATTATTATGTTATGATGTTAGCGATGATATTGTTGATAAATTTTGAACAAATAATATCAAAGAACATTAAGATGAATGAAAATAAAGAATATGACAAAGGTTTGGTCTAGTGGCTGAGCCTTGAAGTTGTGATCCTAGATGCACAGGATCGAGTACACATACGGGTGGGGTGAGATCTCTTTGTTATTATTGTAAGCCTATTGAGGCAAAAAAAATTTAAATAAATGAAGATAAAGAAAACTTTAATATTCATTTTAGTTGTTGATTTGGTTTAAATGGCAAGTATAAGAGTAATTATTCAACTCTTTTATCTCTAATAAAATATTTCGGTTTAAATGGCTGGTATAAAAGCTCTTATACCACTCGTATGCCTCATATAAGACTTCTTTTACCACACTTTAATACCTTTAATAAACCATTTTTGTTTAAATGGCTAGTACAAAGGTTCTATTACCATGCTTACACCTAGTATAATACCCATTCTTAAACTTTAACGAAACATATATTTGTATCTTCACAACAGTTCTTATTTATCCAGCAAAACATGAATTCCTTATACCACTCATTTTTCATTTATTTTCGCATTTGGTATTAAACTATGAACAAAACCCCTAGCATGAAGGTCTTATACCAAGAGTTGTAAAATGCCTTTTTACTATCCACTGTTCACTAATTATCACAACATATTTTGAAATTCTAGCAATAAACATGTAGTGAATGCTTTATTTACTTGGTATAAAAGTGGCATAATGCATTTATATATTTCCATTTGTCTTGTTTATTCATAAGATTTCTCATTTGCCCAGCAAAAACCATGACATGAAGGCATTATACCAAGTTAAGATTGGTATAATGCCTTTATAACAATCACTTTTCATGTATTTTCTCAATAGATATTAAACTAGCATCAAAATCCATGTTTTAAAACTCTTATACATGGTATAAGAGTGGTATATTGTATTTACACAATCCATTTTTTCTTTACATTCATAATAGTGTTCAATTTCCCAAAAAAAATCATGTTATGAAGACCTTACGCCTAATGTAAAAGTGATATATTGCATTTATATATACCACCTATTTGCCATTTATTTCCATAATAGATTTTAAAATGCCAAGCAAAAATCATGCTATGGAAGCCTTATACATGACACAAAAGTGGTATAATGTCTTAACAAACAACATATAATTTGCAAGGCATTATTTTCACTCCTTTTGAGACATTTTAACAAATCATGTGCAATACTATTATCAAAATTTACATAACCATCAACTAGAGAGGTTCATCTTACAAATTCAAAAACAAACAAGAAAATCGGAATATGTATTTCACACTTTCATCAATAATTTAATTGTATTTGAAACCAATACCATTTTATAATTATATCTTAACTTTCATCTAAATCGATAGTTCAATATAATCATTTCTACATAGAAGAACAAAGAGAGAAGAATCTAACATCAAGAACTTCAAATTAAAACCCTAGAAATCATTAGCTGTAGAGAATAAGATTTGTGACGATGATTTGGCTTGAAAGGAGAATCACAAATGGTAATAGTTATGATTCTTCATATCTTATCAATGAAAATCAATACAAGTCTTCATAAGTTTCCATTCCTTATTGTTTCTTCCGGATTTGGAGTCTTTTTTCTTTGATCTAATGGTTTATCAATTTGAAATTCAGAATAAAGAATGACGAGAAAGGAGAAAATGGTTTGAAATCGTGACAAAGTGAGGATGAAAACCATCTAATAGAGAGGTTTCATATAATGGAGAAAGGAAGATCCAGGTTTCATCATTTCCAAAATTCAAAATCAATACCATTGTAAAGAAAAAAAATAGAAAGTTGTTTTGTGGGCTTTACTTTAGTTGTTGTTCCTATTTCAAAACTTGAAAGCCCATCTTATTGTAATTAGCTAAGTTGTCTATATTATTATTATTATTATTATTATTATTATTATTTTTTTTTTCTTTACATTATCGCTACCAATAAAAAATAATAAAATAATTAAAAAAAACAAAAAATAAAAAAGATAGTATTAAAGCAGGGTGAGCGACTGCTCAGGACCTCGAGTTTTAGGGGGTGTAGAATTTTTCGGATTTATATATATATATAGTAGTAAAAGGATGCATAATATAAACAACAAGAAGGAGGATAAGGTGTAATTAACTAAGTGGTCTAATGGCAGCTGCGTGTTTTTCCTACTTATTAGTCTCGGGTTCGTCCTTGGGGCACTTTTTTGTGTTTTCATCTCTTTGAGGGCCTTTTTTGTGTTTTTCTCTCTTTTTCCCTATTATCTATAATTTAATTATAATTAATCAAACCATTTTAAATTTTTTATACATATTTTTATTTACATAAAAATTTTTGATTGTATGTTATCTGAATACATTTTCTCTTTTCTATTTACGAAATGTGTTATTTTAAAATTAAAGAGATGTAATTAAATTAAAATTAATTTGTAAATTCATCTTTATTAAGGATACTAGTGTAGTACCCGTGCATTTGTAATAAGTATATCGATAATAAGTTTATTTTGTAATATATATACACACACAAGAGAAAATGGCATGAGTTATCTTTTCTTTTTTCTTCAAAGAAGAATGAGCGGTTTGAAAAGAGAGAGATAGATAAGAGGAAGAATAAGAAATTATTCTTGAGTTATAGCCATTTCTCATGCTTATATTTAGAGTAAATAATTGCTAGGATGGATATCTTTACATAAGAAACTAAATTAAATTTGAAATTATTTTCTTAAATACGATTATAATCAACACAATAGAATTAAATAAAATCAACAACAACATTTTAAATTTTAAGAAACTAGATTTAAGAGATATAATAGTTGATAGATCTACTTAAATAATAATTATGAAATTTGAATTCACTTGATCAAATAAAACAAAATTGCATTGTCTTCCATAAGAAGGATTTACTATTATAAAATTATCCATAAGAAGGATTATGTACTACTACAAACTTCAAATCTTTTCTTAAATAGGATTATAATTTATACTTTTTTTTGCCTATATTTGATGAGAAAAAAGAATCACACTGATTCTTAAATAAGAAAAAGTAAGTACTATTACGATATTCAAATTTTTTCCCAAATAGGATTATACGAACTTGAAGTTTATATATGTGAAACCAATTTGAATGTTTAATTCATTAAAATTTTAATATCGAAATACTTTAACTATATTAATTGAACAATTAAAAGCCAAATTTTAGATGCACAATGTTTACATGTGGAAAGCCAATAATCAAAACAATTAATATTTTGGCAAAAGAACATGTTCCCATTTACTTATACCTTTTTGAAATGTTTGCTATTTCTACACCCGGATATGACCAACCATTTTGGCATTCTAAATCAACAATTTTTACCACAATCCAAAAAACTCCTTCATGAATAATTTTAAAAATCATCATAAAAATAATTGTGAAGCATGATTTATTTATGCATGATTTAAGGAAAAAAAGGATAAAGTATTTACCATGTTTTAATTGGGAATATTTAATTAATTATAACAAATTTACTTGCCAAATATTGTACTTACTTATTTACATTCCACTCATTCTGTGATAGCCTATACTTCTACTGATCCACTTACTATCTTTTTAGACACAGAGTATGCATGTTGAGATGATATTTTAGTTATTCTTTTAGAGCTCGGTTGACTAACATAGAGCAACCTACACTCAAACCATATGAAATTAGTATTAGGGAAAAATATGAAGTACAACATTTTTATGCTGGTTATATTTAAATATTTAAATTAAATTAATAGCATAAAATAATCGTAATATTTACTTTTATTGCGTTCTGGAATTGTCCAAATGTGGAGAACACGTACTTTGAGGGTCCATTGCTTCTTTGTTGGATTTATATCACATATAAAATCCATCTTATCATCCACTAAATTATTTTTCTGTTTCAACATAATGAATAATATACTTTTCTACAATTATCTTGTGATTTCCTGTCAAAATTTGATTACAAAAAAGGAGTCACACTGGTTCTTAAATAAGGAGTCACTACTGTTAAAAATCCAAAATTTTCTTAAATAGCATTATAACCAAGAGAATTAAATAAAATCAAGAACGATAAATTAACTTCTAACAGAACAGATTTAGATTTAGGAGTAAGGCCCTGTTCTTTTCAACTTATAAGTAGCATCACTGAACTAAACTGAACTAAACTTATTTCAGTATAAATTTATATATACAGTACTGAACTGAACTAAATATAAGTTGAAAAGAACATGGCCTAATTACCGTCATAAAATTCAATTTTTTTCTTAAACAGGTTTATAATTTATACTTTTTTGCAGTTATATTGAGATTCACTGTCAAATATTTGATGAGGAAAAAAGAGTCACATTAATTATTAAATAAGATTATAATCAACAAATTTTAATTAGTTAGTATTTATAGTAAAAGTGAAATGTTAAATTTTTTTGACTCAGCAATTATGAATTATTCTACTATATAATTATTGCTTTAATTGGTTGTAATTTTACTTTGATTTATTTCTATAATAATGGTATTTGGTTGATATTCATAATAATCATAACAATACCAAAACATAATTCTGTTGATTATAATCCTATTTAAGAAAAAAAATTATTTTTTAAACATTAATTAGCAATTATTTAAATACACAGATTTTTTGACAGATATAATTTGTAATTTATTCTCAAACAGGTTTATAATTTTGAATTAATATGACTCTATAAGAATTAATGTCACTCTTTTTTTCTCATCAAATATTTTATTATTATTATTTTAATTTTATTTAATTTTGTAATGAATAGAATTATGTTTTGGTATTGTTATGAATAGTATGAATACGAACAAATTTTAAATACCATTATTATAGTAATATAAATCAGAATAATATGGTAATAAAATAAAACAAATTTGAAAATAAAATTGAATTATTTCTTCTAAAACGTATATAGGTAAAAATTATTATTATTGTTGTTGTTATTATTATTATTATTATTTTATTTTAATTTTATAATCAACAGTTATATATTTTGGTAATGTGATGATTAGTATGAATATTAACCACTTTTAAATACTCATCAAGTATTTTATTATTGCTATTGTTGTTGTTGTTGTTATTATTATTTTAATTTTATATTTTAGTATTGTTATGAGTAATATGAATATTACCAATATTAATAGTTCTTTTGAAAGGTTTAGGGGTAAAGAAGTAATTTAAGAATTCCTTACTTTTTTATATATATATAGATTTTGAAGAGGTTAGGTATTGAACCAACGACCCCTCACCACTTTATTAAGTGGTGTACTAATTGAGCTACATTCAATTGGTAAATTAATTGTTATGGATTCATATAGTATATATTTTTGTATTTTATTTATTGTCTCCTTTTACATATTGTCCAAAAATTAACGATAACAATTCAAAATATTTTAAATTTACATTTTCTAAATGTATCTTTGTTTATAAAAGAAATAAGGTTGTATACTATCTAAATAATCTTTTATTAAAATAACTTTCTTATCTTTTTTATTTACTAAATTTACTATTCTAAAACTAAAGAGATGTTATTAAAGATAAACTAATGGTTTTAAAAGTTAATCACATTGATATGGTGCTTTCAAAGACATTGAGAAATATATAATAGTTTGATTGATAATTATTTATATAAAAAAACTATTTGATTGTTTCAATATATATATTCAACCAGTGGGTAACATTAGAGCAATGAGTGGATTGTATTATTCATATCTTCCGAATAGAGAAGACTTTATATATGTTTTAAAAAATATAATGTATAAGAAACCGGTTATCTAGTTACATTAGTTCATGACATGTCTTAAACTAGTGTTTAAAATATTCATGTGACTAAGTGATGTTATGTGTTTGAGTCGCATGGAGGATGGGATTAGATTTTCCTTCATATTTAATATAAGCGCAAAATTTTTTTAAAAACATGTTATTCAAAGTGTCGAACATATTAATTCTATATGGGCCAATATTTTGTTTTTCGCTCAGGGCCTCGAAAATTCCTGGAATGTCCCTGATTAAAATATTTATTCCCCAATATGGGGTGAGGAACCCCATTTCGAGGATTTATCATGTGGGGAATGGTTGGACTTAGCCATTCTCCATATTCATTCCCCATTTCGGAGAATTCTCCAAAATGAGGAACGGTCGAACTTGCTATAAGGTGGAAGATGCAATTCTTGTTGGATAACAATTAGAAAAATAAATATACAAATAAATAAACTTCTCTAATTTTCTCTATCGGGTGTAAGGGTGCCAAACTCTTTGAGATAGTTTTCTCTATTCCAATGTGGCGGTGTCAAACTCGTTGAGATTTCCACCGTTTGAGAGCATTTCGGTCTCCACCTTAGATCAAAAGATACATGTAATTAATATAAAACATAGAAATATAATTGGAATTATAAACAAGTTAAAGGAAAGTAAACACCGATAAGCTGAGTGGTGCGGAACACTGTCCTTAATGGATACTTGTAGTTCCTTCCAAGATTAAACAGCTTCTTCAACCGGTTGGTTAGAGCAGGAACAGAAAATGCGGTATTATATCCAGAATAGAGATGAGAAGAAAAAGTAACAAAGAATGTGAAAGAATTGTTGTATTGAAAATGAACAAAATACTGCCTATTGTAGGCACACATGGACGAAATAATTTGAAAAAGTAAAGTTGTACACAAGGTCTGAATAAGGAGCCTATATATACACAGACAGTTTTGGGAATGAAAAGGCTGTTGAGATAAAATGAAAACGTATGACCATTATATATTATAAAAGCTAATTATAGTAATAATACGGTTATTAACTCATAAAATAAAGACAAAAAATAGTTGTTATACTCTACAAACGTTTGTCAGTTTATGAGCATTAAAACTCATTAATAATAATAACTATTAATAATTTATAAATAGAATATAAATTCTCATGAAATTACTTAAAACACAAATTAATAATAACATATAATTTCTTTTGAAATGATATATATTAAAATTTTCCAACAATTCTTAAAAGCATAATTGAAAACTTAAAGAATTCCTAAAACCTACTAATAAATATATTTTTTTTACTAAAAGAGTAATCTCATATATCAGAAGCATTACATACCAAGGGAAGTTGGAAAATGATTCCACTCACCGCTCAAAGTCGAAGAACCAGCTGCTCTAGCTAACTTGTGGACAAATTGATTCGCAGACCTACGGACATAAATAAAACGACAATCCACGTCTTTTGAGCCAGCTGACCGCCTCCCGGCAACTAATCACCTCTGCCATGTCTGGGTCTCCACTTCCCGTCAATAACGCGCTCCGAGCCGCCACAATAGAATTGTCTCTATCTCTGATTATGCACCCATGTCCGAGCCTTTCTCCATTTTCAAACAAGCTTGCATCTGCATTGGAAGTAGTCCACTCCCCATCTAAAATCCATGGTTGCTCTGAATTATCCAAGCTCCTTGAATCCGAATTTCTTGTGCCTCTGTTCTGGGAAGCTTGCCATCTGCGAAGAAAGCCAATACCACAGTTGTAAGCATGATGAACGGGTTGCATCTGACCTTGCCAAACTAGCAAATTCCGACAAGCCCACACCGCCCATGCAATAACGCTAACCTGCTGTTGATTTTCCTCCGACAAAGAGCACACCCATGTCCACCATTGGTCCATTTTAGAGACAGAAACTGGCCAACCTTCAGCTATGCACAGCTCCCAAATGTCTCTTGCTCGATTACACTCCACAATCGCATGAAAATTTGTTTCTCGTTCTCCTCTACACATATCACAAAGATCATCACTCAACGAGACATGCCTGGTCAATAACCGATCCTTAGTAGGCAAGATTTGGACTGCACACTTCCATTAAAAATGTTTCACTCAACTCGGAATATTTATTCTCCAAATAAGCTCCCATTTATGTTTCGTAAGGCATGAAAGGAAGGCATTAGAGACTACTTTTGCAAGTAGATAATATGCTGATTTCACATCATAATAACCACTCCTTTCAGTAGCCCAAAAAAGATTATCTTCCCTACGAAAAATCGTAATCGGGGCTCTAGAAATTAAGGCCTTATCTCTTTCGTTAAACATTGCATCAATCAATTCAAAATTCCAGCCTTGACATGAAGATACCATCAGCTCTTGTACTCGCCCATTCCCACCATAATATCTGAAGTAGGTCTCAGATTATTAATATCTGGCAGCCACGGGTCACGCCACATATTCACTTGTCTTCCATCACCGATGCGCCACGCCAGACCTTTGCAAATCAACTCTCTCGCAGCCAAAAAACCTTTCCAAACGAAACTATCATTTGATGTCTGAATAACATCAAAGAAAGACTTCGAATGGAAATATCTTGCTTTGAATACCTTGGCCATAAGAGAATCGGGGATTGTTAGCATCCGCCAAACTTGTTTGCCTATTAAAGCAAGATTGAATTTGTGTAACCGACGAAAATTCAAGCCACCTTTCTCCTTACTTAGGCACAATTTCTTCCAACTCATCCAATGCAACTTATCACTCCCAGCCCACCAAAAATCAACAAAAAGCTTCTCTAAAGATTGAATAAAAAATTTTGGAAGGAGGAAAATATTCATTGCAAATGTAGGGAGGGCTTGAGCCACCGACTTAAGCAAGACTTCCTTACCGCTTTGAGCCATGTTCTTTCTTCCCCACGCATTAAACTTCCCGATTGTACGCTCTCGAATGAAGTTAAAAACATTTTGTTTCGAACAACGAATGAGCGATGATAAACCAAGATAAAGACCATGGTCGTCCACTCCTTTAACACCTAAAACTTGTAAAACGGCTTCTCTATCCACTTCTAATGCATTAGGGCTGAATAAAAGGGAAGATTTATCATAATTTATAAGCTGACCAGAAGCAGCCGCACACACATTAAAACAAGACTTTATGACTTCCGCTTCTGGCACACAAGCTTGGAAAAAGAAATAGCTATCGTCCGCGAATAGTAAATGAGAGATCTCAGGGGCTGACACCTTACATCCATGAAGCAAGCCTTTATCCACCCTATCCAATAAGATGGCCGATAGACCTTCCGAACACAACAAGAATAAAAAAGGTGACAAAGGGTCGCCTTGGTGAAGACCACGGTTGGGGTTGAAAAACTCAAAATTTCCAGCTTCATGGCAAATTTTATATCTCACTGAACAAACACATTGCATCACCAAGGAAGTGAACCTGGTAGGAAAACCCAAGTTTAGCATTAAGGCTTTCAAATAATTCCACTCAACACGATCATAAGCCTTAGACATGTCTACCTCTAAAGCACCAAAACCCACTTTCCCCAACCTTCTACGCTTCAAATAATGACTTATCTCAAATGCAATCAATAAAATGTCGGTAATTAACCTATTTGGAATAAAAGCACTTTGCATAGGCAAAATAACATCACTCGGCACACCCTTCAATCTGTTGGCTAATACCTTGGTCATAACTTTAAAAATCACATTGCATACGGAAATAGGCAGTAGTTGCTTAATAGAACATGGGTTTTTAACTTTCGGAATCAACACCACATTTGCATCATTCAAACCATCGGGAAATACACCATTATTAAGACATTCCAAACAAAAAGACATAAAATTCATTACCCACAATATCCAAATAAAATGGGAAAAAACCCAGGTTCAATCCATCGAGGTCTGGTGCTTTATTAGGATTCATGGAAAATTAGGCTATTCTAATCTCATCACATCTAAATGGAGGCATTAAAATTTCTATATGAATCTCTGAAACTTTAGGTTGAATCAAATTAATAATCCCATCATACTCAGGATTAATAGATGAAAATATATCAGTGAAATACCTTTGAATATGCTCATCCAAGCCGAGACCCCAAGAAAGTCAGGTATTGTTATCATTTTGCAGCCTGTTTAAACCATTTTTTCTTCTACGAGTCATAGATGACCGATGAAAGTACTTTGTGTTTTAATCCGCCCCTTCGAGACAATGTTTCTTTGCCCGTTGCCTCCAGTAATCGTTTTACCGAGCTATCAAACTACCCAACTTTTTGCGTTTCTCAGTAAAAGCGTCTGAGTTATCCCATCCTGACATACTACGCAAAAAGTCCAGCTAACGCCTACAATCTCGCACCTCTCTTCTGAAAGCATTACGCCGAATACTACTCCACCTATAAAGCTCCTTTGCACAAGCTGCCATTTTATTAATAAAGCCATCACAACTACTCCAGCACCTTGCAATGATATCTCTACATTCTATGTCCCTCTTCCATGCATTTTCAAACTTAAATTGTCACGGTTAAGTTATATCTGCAGTTAGACAATGTGTTATTGACATTGAATGATCTGAGTGTGCCATAGCCACATTTTCCACCCATGCAGATGAAATCATAGCCACCCAATCTTCGTTTGCAAAAGTACGGTCAAGCCTCTCCGCTACCCAATTCTCCGTTCCTCTACTACGCTCCCACGTATAAGGGTAACCCGACATGCCTAGATCCTGCAAACCACAATAGTGCATTGTAGTCGAAAAGCCAACCATTCTAGACAACGGTTGAGGAATCCTTCCTGCCTTCTCATTTGATGACATAATGTCGTTGAAATCCCCTAAAATACACCAAGGCCTATTATGAAGCCCATTTAACGAAGTAATAAGATCCCAAAATGCTCTCCTCCTACTACTCCTCGGACAACCATAGAAGCCAATCAATCTCCATGGTTGATAGTTATCTAACGAGATCTTCAAATCAATAAAGGTACGCCCGTACCCTAAAAGTTGTACCATGTGTTGTTCTTTCCATAACAACGCCAATCCCCCTCCGTTGTTGATATGAGAAACATAAAACAAACCACCAAATTCTTTTTTCACCCGAATTCCCTCCACTACACCTCTTCCCATCTTCACTTCCATTAAAAACACCACACTAGGCTTAGAGGAATCAATGATCTCCTCTAGTTCTTCAACTGCTCGTAGTCGGCCTAAACCACGGCAGTTCCAGCTAAGAATTTTCATGGCGCTGGACTGGTTCGTCTATCCGAACCAACCTCAAAATGTTGTTGTGGTAAGTCTGAATCCCAAGCATCACCTGCCTTATTGGAAACAGAAGCACCATTGTCAGAGCGACTCTCCATTCTCTTTCTGTTAGCATCTGTAATAATAAAATCCACCTGCATACTATTACTTTGCAAAGCTCCTTCTATATTAGCAACAGCTTCCTCCAACCCCCTTACTGAGCTATCAAACACTTCGGCTTTGTCATTGAAATGGAGCATATTACCATCCGGGTCTCTTAGGTACCTATCTCCTTCCGTAACCATAAACCTACGAAATGTAGCTTATGGAATTATCATATAACTTCTGCAGATCTTGTCTCACATATGTTAAAGGGAAAAAGAGTTCAGTATGTTCTAAAAGGCCACAATACATACAAAAAGACGGCAATCTTTCATATTTGAATTCTACATAGAAAACTCTATTATCCTTAGTCAAATCGCCATTTTATTCTTCAATGGCTTATTAGTAGGGATAATGTTGGATTATAAACTTGATCCATATCAATGGAAACCCAAAATCCAAATCCAATCAATTGGAGTCCAAGCCCACAAATCCAAAATGTAGTAAATTTATTTAGGTATTTTAAGTATGTAGATTTTTGTGTGTGATAACTAAATTGGAGGCTATTAACTACAGCCAATTTGGAGGCCATTAAATTAACTAAATAAGTTGGCTATTAATTGTATTAGTTGGAGGTGGTGGTAAGTAATTGTGTTAGTTAAGAATTGTGGTTATTAATTGTGGGAGTTGGGAGTTGGGAGTTGTATAATTCACCTATAAATAGGGGAGTTCTTTAGTTGTTTTTCATCAACAAAAATAAGAACTTCTTTAAAGAGAAAAGAAGTAAAGAGTGAGTTGTAGTATTGTATTTTGAGTGAGAGTGTTCTTGTAATATTTTTGAGTTTAATAAAAGTTGTTTGTTTGAGTGTTTTAATTTCCAACAAAGTGGTACCAGAGCTAGGTTGAAAGTTCGAGTCCTCCTCCCGAAAAGAATTTTTTTTTTCCGAGTGCGGAAAAATCGAGTTGAAACTGCCCAGGCATTGCAGGAGCTAAAAAGCCCAGAAAGTGTCGCAGTAGATTGTCAAAAGCGTTGCAATACGTCCAGTGTGTTGCAAAAGACTCCAGAAGTGTCGCAGTAGAATCCAGAAAGTGTCGCAGCAGACTCCAGAAAGTGTCGCAATAGCTCCTGTACGTCTAGAAAAGCTATTTGAGTAAGATGGCGAATAACATGGCATCCTTTCAAGTTCCAACACTCAACAACAACAACTACGACAATTGGAGTATCAAGATGAAGGCTCTTCTCGGTGCTCATGATGTTTGGGATATCGTAGAGAAAGGATTCAAGGAGCCCGAAAATGAAGCCTCTCTCACGCTAGATCAAGCTACAACTTTGAAGGATTCCCGAAAGAGAGACAAGAAAGCTCTCTTCCTCATCTATCAAGTGCAACTTCCGCCAAGCAAGCATGGGAAAAGCTACAAACCTCTTACAAAGGAGCCGAAAAGGTGAAGAAGGTCCGTCTCCAAACACTAAGAGGTGAGTTTGAATCCTTGCACATGAAACCATCCGAGTCTATCTCCAACTACTTTTCAAGAGTAGCAGTCGTTTCTAATCAATTGAAAAGAAACGGTGAGAAGTTAGAAGATGTAAGAATAATAGAGAAAATACTCTTGGATCACAAATTTGAGCACATCGTGGTGACGATTGAAGAAACCAAAGACTTGGAGGAGATGACGATTGAAGAACTCCAAGGATCATTACAAGCCTATGAAGAAAAGCATAAGAAGAAACAAGGTATCTCTGAGCAACTCCTCAAGCTACAACTTAAGGATACGAGTGAAGGCCAAGGCAATGGTAGAAACAACCATAGCAGAGGCAGAAGCAGAGGACGAGGCCGCGGACGAGGAGGAAGCCGTGGTCGTGGACGGAGTTGGAATTACAATAACAATTCCAACAACAACTATGAGAAAGGAGAAAGCTCCACGCAAGGTCGTGGAAAAGGAAATTCGAACTCGAGGTATGACAAATCTCAAGTCCGATGTTATAATTGTCAAAAGTTTGGGCATTACGCTTCAGAATGTAGAGCTCGAAATGATCAAGTTGTAGAGAAGGCAAATTTCTTGGAGGAGAAGATTGAGGAGAAAGAAATGCTATTATTAGCATACAACAACAACAGTGATCATCAAGATAACACATGGTATCTCGACACTGGTGCAAGCAACCACATGTGCGGAAAAAGAAGCTTATTCGTGGAGCTGACTGAAGAAGTAAGTGGCGATGTCTCATTTGGAGATGACAGCAAGATATCGGTGAAGGGGAAAGGTAACATCCTCTTTCGTGCTAAAGATGGTAGCCACCAATTAATTTCAAATGTCTACTATGTGCCTAATATGAAGTGCAACATTCTAAGTTTGGGCCAACTCTTAGAAAAAGGCTATGATATTCACATGAAAGATTGTAGTCTTTTAATAAGAGATGGCAAAGGAGATCTGATTTCTAAAGTACAAATGTCAAAGAATCGAATGTTTCCTTTGAACATTCAACATAATGTTGTGAAGTGTTTGAAGGCGTGTTACAAAGACGCATCGTGGCTATGGCATCTTCGATTTGGTCATCTCAACTTCGGAGGATTGGAGCTACTATCGAAGAAAGGAATGGTTAGAGGCTTACCATGTATCAACAATCCTGATCAATTGTGCGAAGGATGTTTACAAGGGAAGCAATTCAGAAGAAGCTTTCCAAAGGAGTCAGACTATAGAGCCAAGAAACCGCTTGAGCTCATCCATACCGACGTGTGTGGTCCTATCAAGCCAAGTTCTCTCGCTAATAGTAACTACTTCCTTCTTTTCATTGATGATTACTCAAGAGAAACATGGGTATATTTCTTGAAGCAGAAATCAGAAGTCTTTGGAGTGTTTCAGAAGTTCAAAGCAGCTGTGGAAAAGGAGAGTGGTCATAAGATCAAAGCCATGAGATCTGATCGAGGAGGAGAATTCACATCCAATGAATTCAACGAGTTTTGTGCAGCACATGGAATCCGTCGACCCTTAACGGTTCCTAGATCCCCCCAACAAAATGGTGTGGCAGAAAGGAAGAATAGAATAATTCTTGACATGGCACGGAGTATGCTCAAAAGCAAGAAACTACCTAAGGAGTTTTGGGCGGAAGCAGTGGCATGTGCTGTCTACCTATTAAATCGTTCTCCTACAAGAAGCGTGTGGGGAAAGACACCACAAGAAGCATGGAGTGGAAGAAAGCCCGGAATTTCCCATCTTCGAGTCTTCGGGAGTGTAGCCCATGTTCATATACCAGATGAGAATCGAACCAAGCTTGATGATAAAAGCAAAAGTTTTATTTTCATCGGTTATGACTCAAGCTCAAAAGGCTATAAGCTATACAATCCGAATGAGAAGAAATTTATGATCAGCCGAGATGTGATATTTGATGAAGAAGGAGAATGGAACTTTGATTCTCAAACGGAAGACTTCAATTTTTCTCCATTCGAGGAAGATAAGCCGACAACACCTGAGCAACCAAGACAACTTCAACAAGGCCTCACAACTCCACCAACTTCTCCTACTCATAGAGATAGGTCATCATCATCATCATCATCTCCATCCTCAAGCGAGACTAAAGACGAAAGAGAAGTGCATCGTACGAGAAGTCTTCGAGAACTCTATGAGGTGACTGAACAACTAGACAATCTTACATTATTTTGTCTATTTGTTGACTGCGAGCCAGTGACATTTCAAGAAGCTGCAAAAGAGAAAAAGTGGAGAGATGCAATGGATGAATAAATCAAGGCTATTGAGAAGAATGATACATGGGAACTCACTTCACTTCCCAAAGGACACAAGGCGATAGGTGTCAAATGGGTGTACAAAACAAAGCGGAATGCCAAGGGAGAGATCGAAAGACATAAGGCAAGGCTTGTTGCAAAAGGCTATTGTCAAAAGGCTGGAATTGACTACGATGAGGTATTCGCTCCAGTTGCTCGATTGGAAACTATCAGACTAATAATTTCTTTAGCGGCTCAAAACAAGTGGAGAATTCATCAAATGGATGTAAAATCGGCGTTCCTAAATGGAGTTCTTGAAGAAGAAGTTTACATCCAGCAACCACCAGGTTATGAAGTCAAAGGCCATGACGACAAGGTGTTGAAATTGAAGAAGGCCCTTTATGGGCTAAAACAAGCACCAAGGGCATGGAATAGCAGAATTGACAAGTACTTCTGAGAAAATGGCTTCAACAAATGTCCCTTTGAGCACGCTTTGTACATTAAGATCAAAGATGGAGATATTTTGATCGTGTGCCTCTACGTGGACGATTTGATATTCACTGGAAGCAACCAAAGAATGTTCGATGAATTCAAGAAAGGGATGACGAAGGAGTTTGAGATGACAGACATGGGGCTCATGGCGCACTACCTCGGCATAGAAGTAAAGCAACAAAAGGATGGAATACTCATTTCACAAGAAAGCTATGCGAAGGAGATCTTGAAAAAGTTCAAAATGGATAACTGCAAGCCGATAAGCACACCGGTGGAGTACGGGATCAAGATGTCCAAACATGAAGAAGGGGAAAGTGTAGATCCAACATTTTTCAAAAGTTTGGTTGGAAGTCTACGCTATCTTACATGCACGAGGCCAGATATCCTTCATGCAGTCGGATTAGTAAGCCGCTATATGGAGTCACCAACAACCACCCATTTCAAAGCCGCTAAGAGAATTCTTCACTATTTAAAAGGTACAACAGACTTTGGCTTGTTTTATTCGGTATCTAATGATTACAAGCTTGTTGGATATAGCAATAGCGATTGGGGTGGAGACATAGATAACCGAAGAAGCACTAGTGGATTCGTGTTTTTCATGGGAGACACTGCTTTCACATGGATGTCAAAGAAACAACCGATTGTAACTTTGTCTACATGTGAAGCAGAATATGTTGCAGCAACCTCGTGCGTTTGTCATGCAATTTGGCTTAGAAATTTATTGAAGGAGATTGGGTTAATGCAAGAAGAGCCGACTGAGATCCGTGTTGACAACAAGTCAGCCATTGCCTTAGCAAAGAATCCTGTATTCCATGATCGAAGCAAACACATCGACATCCGCTACCATTACATAAGAGAGTGTGTTGCAAGAAAGGAAGTACAAGTTGAATACGTGAAGACACAAGATCAAATTGCGGATATATTCACTAAGCCGCTCTCAAGCGAAAACTACGTCAGATTGAGAAGCTCACTCGGAATGACAAGATCAAGTTTAAGGGGGGGTGTTGGATTATAAACTTGATCCATATCAGTGGAAACCCAAAATCCAAATCCAATCAATTGGAGTCCAAGCCCACAAATCCAAAATGTAGTAAATTTATTTAGGTATTTTAAGTATGTAGATTTTTGTGTGTGATAACTAAATTGGAGGCTATTAACTACAACCAATTTGGAGGCCATTAAATTAACTAAATAAGTTGGCTATTAATTGTATTAGTTGGAGGTGGTGGTAAGTAATTGTGTTAGTTAAGAATTGTGGTTATTAATTGTGGGAGTTGGGAGTTGGGAGTTGTATAATTCACCTATAAATAGGGGAGTTCTTTAGTTGTTTTTCATCAACAAAAATAAGAACTTCTTTAAAGAGAAAAGAAGTAAAGAGTGAGTTGTAGTATTGTATTTTGAGTGAGAGTGTTCTTGTAATATTTTTGAGTTTAATAAAAGTTGTTTGTTTGAGTGTTTTAATTTCCAACAATAATGACTCTGATTCTCAGATAGCTCCTCCCTGTTCCGGTTAATTTATTAGGATCTACCTCTACAACACCCCTAGATGCTCGACCACCTCACAAACCTGTTCTGAATACAGACCACTAGGCATACCAAATATTTGCACCCAAATAGGAATCTCATGAATCACTATATCTGATGGAACCTCTCCTTCCTTAACCTCTTTTAGGGCTAATAGCTTGTTGTTCAATGTCCAAGGGGCCCTTAGCAACACGAGCAAAGTCTATACCATTAAAAAACTTGAAGACAAATCTATTCCTCCCAATTTTCTCCATGTTGAGTCCAAGTTTTGGGACCCAAAGTTTTGATATAGTACGTTGTAGCCATACTGCATCTACCTCTCTCTCTTCAAATAGGTGGCCAACAAACTTGAAAGGCCTCTACTGTGTTGTGCCATTATTAGGGTTTTCCTCTGTATTGAGTTGCACCACTCCCACTTCTCCTACTCTTAATCTCTCATATTCACGTTGTAAATTGTTGATTTCCTTGGGATCCATAGTGAAAAACAGGAACTAGATTCAAGACGAAAACTGCAAATCAAGCTGCCGCTGTCACCTTTTTACCGAAACCTCAACAATTACGAATCATGACCTAGGTCAAGACTTTTAAATAGCATTTCCTTGTATTTTGCCATTTAATTTTAGGGTAAACTTCCGCTCATTTGTAAAACGGGGACTGAAATTTTTTACACCGTTAGCAAATTAGGGTTTTTCCGTCCACACCGTCAATATTGCTGACGTGGCGAAGGGTAAAAGTGGAAATTCACATTTTTTTTCAGTTTCTTCTTCTTCTTCATTGTTTTTCTCTTTGGTTCTGATACTGTTTGATAGGTAGCCTGAGATCCAACCTTCCATACACTTGCCGAACTATCTTTGCTTCCTAATCCCTCGATCTTCGACTTGCTGGCTGAAAAGGAGAGTGATGCTCTCTAAGGCAGACGATATCGATGAATGTAACACATTTGTTTCTTCTTCCTCGATCGGAAAAATTAGCGATCTCTCCGTTGGTGGTAACTCCTCCGATGAAAATTGTGACAATGAAGTCCGGAGTAATTGTGGAAGGACTTTCGATTCTATGGATGATGTAGAGGAAGCTTTGCCTATGAGGTATAATTTACATTCCAGATATTTCCTGATTATATAAATATAAACATTTAATTAATTAGGCCTCATCATCTCAACCTTCTCGCTGGGATTGACTGTGTTGCATCACGGGGAATTTCTTCCTGCCGTTACTTATTATGTCTGCTACAATTGTTGCTGCTATGGATCTTTAGATCATTATGATCATACTCTATTGTGATTGGGTTCTTTAGTTCGTTATTATTGCACTATATTGCAAATGACTTTGTTAACATCCTAGAGATGTTTCTATTTTTCTTTTCTTTTTTTGTTGCTTATTTCTTTTCATTTTAATAAATTGAGCCGGTATTTGCCGAGGTCGGCCTTTAAATAAAAAAAAACATTTAATTAATTATAGATTTGAGTTTATTTTCCTCAGTTTTGGTGTTAATTGTGTTACATATTTGACTTTGAAATTGTTGATAAGAGATAATAGGAAATAAATTAGGATTTTTATGTTAGGATTTCATATCAAATATGATAGGATTTGTTTAATTTTGAATTTGAATTGAATAATCCTATCATGTAAAATCTATAAATAGTGTGTTTGCCATCAATAAAAATATATCAGTTTTTTTCCTTTCATTTTCTCCATACTTTTATGCTCTATATTTTACAACATGGTATCAGAGCATAATTGATCTTAAGGGACCTATGATCTAAGAAAATCCACCAAATTATCTTCCTACATATACAAAAACCTTCAATCAATAACCAAATCCTTATAAACACAAAGCCAAATACTATGGAAGCTGTTGAAGAAGACTATGAAGTTCCTCCTTTAGCTAATAAATCCATTATTTTAAAGATGAAAAGCCACAAAGAAATGAAGCTGCAGAAGTTCATTGTTGCAGTAAATATCCAACAGGAGGAGTAGTTGTTTTGACTCCACTCAACGACCAACGACCAACGACCAACGACCAACAACCAATGACCAATGACCAACGACCAACGACCAACGACCAACGACCAATGACCAATGCCAACAACCAATGAGCAATGCCATGACCATGCCTATGACTATAACCATGATCATATCATGATTATAATCATATTTATCTTTTAAAATAAAATTCACAACTTCAAAGTCAAGGAAGAGTGTTAGATATTTGACTTTAAAATTGTTGATAAGAGATAATAGGAAATAAATTAGGATTTTTATGTTAGGATTTCATATCAAATATGATAGGATTTGTTTAATTTTGAATTTGAATTGAATAATCCTATCATGTAAAATCTATAAATAGTGTGTTTGCCATCAATAAAAATATATCAGTTTTTTTCCTTTCATTTTCTCCATACTTTTATGCTCTATATTTTACAACAAATTGTTGGGTTAATCGATTTTTTTCGAAATTAGGTGAATGTGTTCATTTATCTGGATCTGAATTTTGTAGTTGCAGTAGTGGGATACTAAAGTTATACTATGGCAAATCTAAGTCCTTTACAAATTAGCAGAGGCATAATCCATTAAAGACAGAAGCTTAATTTTGCTAACAACTCTTCAATTTCATGGGCAACAGTATTGTTTGGTTTGTTCATTAGATAGTGCTTCAATTTGCTGGAAGGAAATTCAAATCTTTGAGAAGAAGGGATTCACTGAACTTATGTTTATGCATTGTCGGTGCCAAGAAGAGAACACGGAGTAACTGATTAATCAAACTATTTTCTCTATTTTTACCTATTATCTATAATTTAATTATAATTAATCGAACCATTTTAAATTTTTTATTTATATTTTTATTTACAAAAAAAGTTTTTATGGTATGTTATCTGAATACATTTTATTTTTTCTATTTACTAAATATGTTATTTCTCTTTTATATTTATAATTTTTTTCTTAAAAGAATATGTTATTTTAAAATTAAAGAGATGTAATTAAAATAAAATTAATTTGTAAATGAATTTATTAAGGGTATTTTGAAGAAGTTAGGTATTGAACCTAGGACCTCTCACCACTTTATTGAGTAGTGTACCAATTGAGCTATATCCAATTGGTAAATTAATTGTTATTGATTGATATAGTATTTATTTTTGTATTTTATTTGTTCTCTCCTTTTACATATTGCCCAAAAATTAATGATAACCATTCAAAATATTTTAAATTTACATTTTCTCAATATATCTTTGTATACTATCTAAATATTCTTCTATTCATTAAAAAAATATTCTTTTCTTTTTTATTTACTAAATACTATTCCAAAACTGACGAGATTTTATTAAAGATAAACTAATGGTTTCAAAAATTAATTACATTGATATAGTACTTTGAAAAACATTGATAATAGTTCGATTTTTTAATTAAAAGTTGAGAACCGGAACCCGATCTCCATTTATTAATAAGGAAAAAATAAAAATGCAACAAAAATGAAAAAAAGAAAATATAATAAAAGTCAGAAAATAAAGAAAATAAAAACAAAGAAACTCCTTATGAAGGAGACTATCTGCCCGGTTTCCTGGTCACGTTGAGCTCGCTCCCTAGTAGTAATCACTAAGCCTTTCTTTTTTTGGACCAAAATGGCTTCCAGTTAGACCCGCTTCCATTCGGGCTAGATCCTGTGCTTTTGGAAGCGCTAGCAATAATAGAATCTCTAAAAGCCTTCATTCTTGCATTCGGCGATAAACTCCGCCGACTAGGTTTCTTTTTCCTCTGGATTGTTTCTCAATTATTTGTTGGAAAATATGACATATTTGGGGGCGATATTTTAGAATTTGATTATTACGAACTTGTGTTCATGAAGGAGCTAATTCCTACAAAACAATGCACAATTTGGGGGCGATCAATGTTACCCCGGGGGGACCCTCCGATGCCTAAGTCAGTAAAGGATTCTGAAGAATGTTTTGAATGTAATTGTGAGAATGTAAGATACCTGTTGAACTGACCTAGGGGCCTATTTATAGGCGTAGGGGCTGCCCTATAAAATAGGGAGTCCGAATCATGATGAGTTTAAGACTATTCATGTATATCTGATCCTTGCATCCCAAGTAGATGAGGATAAGGATAGAGGAGAGAATATAGGAATTAGAGTCAAACCTGGACTCTCCTTGCTTGTAGGGTACGGAGATGCCTTCGAGTCGGTCATGAGCCGTCTTGAGACTATGACCATTCAGGGCTCTTTGCAATTTCTGACGTGATATGTTCTCCGATTGGGATCTAGCTGGCTTCGTGGGTTAGGTTCTCGTATCATCAATAGCACGATGAGTCAGGCGGCTCTTTGTTGACCCGGTCTCTTGGCCGAGACGGGTAAAATATATCTAGTAGGTTATTAGAGGCCCCCCATAAGTGAGAGAAGTTCTTTAGGGCTTCTAAAGGCCTGAACCGGCTTGACTTCTAAGCAGCTTATGGTTCAGGGCTAAGTGGTAGACGGTGGCCCAAGCATTCTCGAAGCTTCATTGGGAAGCCCAAGTCTGTTCACATCCTTTGGCGGTAGGCGTGATTTTTTAAAATTTGACACCAGCAACACCTTGAGTGACACGTGGCACTGTGCGTCTGTTCCTTAATGATTGTGACCCTTCACTTTCATTTTCTCTTCCTATTTAAGCGTCTTCTCTCCTCATTTCACCACTTTTGCCTACCTGATTCTCCTGCTTGACTGTTGTAATTCTTCAAGTTTTCAAGGCTTTTTTTGGTGACTTTTGCTTCTTCGAACCCTTCACTTTTTGCAAGTAATCTTCTTCATACCTTTTTAATGATTCTCTTATTCTATGATTTGTTTATGCTTTTTATTTGGTGCCACCCATAGCCTGGATTCCATGCCATAAATCTTTGCTTAATGACTGCTTTATATACTTTATATGTAGTGCATCTTGAACTTTTAGGCTAGGTATAGTTTCATTTGTGAACGCCTTTGTTTATGAAATTGATCTTAACTGCTAACTTAACATCACCGGAATCTGGGTTTATGCTTACCAGATTTTGGGTTTAGGCATGAACACTGATGAACATAGGCTTAAGGTTAAGCCCCTCTCGGCTGAAAAAACAACCATAGATCTTTATAAAGTGACTGGATCCATCTCTAACTTGTTCTAGGTTTTTTTATTTTCTTTCTAGGCGATCATGTCTTCTACTACCTCCATAAGTACCGGCTCAGCTGATGGTTGTTTCATAAATATTATGCCGAGTTTCTTGACTCGGAGTCAAGGTGCCATGTTAGTGTTGACCCATCTAACATTCACTCTAACATTAGGATTAAAAAAAATAGTTGGGAGGATGGACCGAGTAGAGAGTAATGAAGAGAGGGCAGCATCCAGTCAAGCTACCTCCACACAAATTGATTCATCCGACCCAGCGTGGGTAGGCAGCGATGGCGAGGGAAATGAGGTAGAGAAGCTGGCATTTGTTGATCGTCCCAACCATGGACCCAGGGGGTATAGGAAGAAAAGAGCTGCTAAGAGGGTTAAGGCGAAATCGGTGGCAGAGCCGTGCAGGCTAGTTTTAAAGGAGAAAAAGGTGACTCCTTGTATCGAGGATATGGTATCAATAGTTCATCCAGTGGAGATAGACTTCGAGAGGGCCACCTTCCCTTGGATGCAAAGATGCCGAGTAATGCTATCGACTGAAAAGCAATAGGTCCATCAGCTGCCCGAAGTATGTTTTAGCCTGTACTTAGAGCAAGCTTGGTTTAGTTTTGTTTATCCTCTACCCCAAGGTATATGCGGCCTTCTTAATTATTAGATGGTGTGCCCAGCTCAAATTCACCCTAACTGCTGGGTTAACATAGATGATCATTATCACCTATGCGAAAAATTGGGCCTAGGTTTTGATGAGAAGTTCTTCAGGTAAATCGCCTCCTGCAAGATGAATAAAGATGAAGACCACCTACATTTTCCACACAGGAACAAGTTTTATTCCTTTACCCATAGAGCCGAATCAGTGAATAATTTCAAGCAATTCTTCATCTTTATTAAGCTTAAGGATGAGGCCCCTTCGTTTCCCACTCGGTGGTCATTTAATGTACCTCATCCCTTCAAAGTTCCCAAGAATGACCCAACCATTCGAGTAGAGATATTTGGACATTTGAGAAGTAGGATGTGGTCTTTGGCCAATGTTTCTTACGCTTTTGTTCATAATCATAGACTAATCAACTACAACTTAGGCGGCACCAATGGCTATGAGTATTATGTTAGCCCTCCACCTCTAGGTGAGTTTATTTTCTGCCTTATTTACTTATTTTTTTATGTTTCTAGCAATATCAGGAGTTAAAGACGCAGCTTCTAATGCTATAACTAAGTGGGTAAAAAACCTACAACAAGCCGACAACCGCCAGGCTCCCGAGATCGTGAATGGCGCTTCTAACAAAACTACTAATGCATTTTTATTAGGTAAGAGTGGGGAGATGGCTCCTAAGAAGGGAGTCAAAAGAGGAGATGCGAATGCAGCCGAGGCGTCCACTAAAGACAAGAAGAAAAAAGCTAAGGTCGTTAATACGGTATGTTTTTATCCCATCTAATACTTTAGTTTGCTTCCACATGGTATGATTTACTAACATTATTTGTGGTAGGCGGTCGACGTTACCCCGACTGAGAAACCTGAGGTTCCTCTCACCTTGGTGAAGGAGGCCTTGGTTCATGTTGCCGGCAACATGCCTTCCCTCAATATGCCGGTGGTCCAGTAGTCTCTTCTCCAGGCTTTTCCATTAGAGGGAGAGGACCTTTTGTACGACCAAGAAGATTTCCATACGGTGTCGGCTCATCTATTTGAGTCAGTTACCTAGGTATTATTCCCTTTTGAAAAATCTATCTTATGAATTCTGGTTTATGCTTGACATGGCACCACTTTATTTTTTTACAGTCTTTATCCGGGGGGTCGATCTTTTCCACCGGGTGGATGCGGAGAAAAAGATGCTGAGAAATTGTAGGAGGTGATTAGTATGTGCCGCAAGCTGAAAGCCCAGGTGAAGGTATCGAAAGGTTGTACGTGAAGGTATCAATTATGATGAGACTTTCTCACCGGTAGCCATGCTTAAATCCATAAGGATACTCCTCGCCATTGCTGCTCATTACGATTATGAGATCTAGTAGATGGTTGTTAAAATAGCATTCCTGAATGGGGATTTAGACCGGGATGTGTATATGACACAACCTGAGGGTTTTACATCTTAGAATGGCTCAAAGGAATGCAAGCTACAAAGATCCATTTATGGACTTAAGCAGGCATCCAGGAGTTGGAATGTAAGGTTTGATCAGACAATCCGTGAACTAGATTTCTATCCAAATGTTAATGAGCCATGTGTTTACAAGAAGGTTAGTGGAAGTGCAGTCGTTTTCTTAGTATTGTATGTCGAAGACATTCTACTAATAGGAAATGACATTTCTCTTCTTCAAAATGTTAAAGTATGGTTGTCAAGAAAATTCTCCATGGAAGACCTTGGTGAAGCAGCGTTTACACTAGGTATAAAGATCTATAGGGATAGATCAAAGAAGCTGTTAGGTCTTTCTCAAAGTACATATATAGACAAGGTATTGAATAGGTTCAACCTTGAGCATTCGAAGAAAGGTTATCTCCCGATGAAAAAGGGGATAAACTTATCTAAGGCTGAGTGTCCAAAGATAGCTCAGGAAAGAATGCGCATGAAGGATATACCCTTTGCATCCATAATAGGATCTATCATGTATGCTATGATATGTACTAAGCCAGATGTCTCTCTGGCTTTGAGTTTTATGAGCAGATAGCAGTCAGATCCAGGTGAAAAGCACTGGATGGCTGTCAAGGCAATCCTTAAGTACTTGAGAAGGACTAAGGGTGAGTTCCAGATTTATGGAGAAAGTTACCTCACAATTAGAGGTTACATAAACGTGAGTTTTTAATCTGACAAGGATGAATTTTAGTCTCAGTCAGGTTTTGTGTATGTATTAAATGGAGGGGTGGTATGCTGGAAGAGTTCCAAGTAAGAAACTACTGCTGATTCAACCATGGAATCTGAATACATTGGTGCATGCAAATCAGCAAGAGAAGCTATCTAGTTAAAGGGATTTATTAGTGATCTCGGTGTGGTGCTTGAGGCTGTTAATCCAATTACTTTGTATTGTGATAAAAATAGTGCCATAGCTCAGTCAAAGGAACTACGGTCTCATCAAATAGACATGTACCCAGATAGTATCATATAATCAGAGAGATTGTTGATGCTAAGATAATAAGACTAGAATATATTACCACTGATCAGAACCTCGTGGATGGTCTGACAAAGCTATTGACTGAAGTCAAACATGACCAACATGTTAAAGCATATGGATTAAGACATATGGCTAATTGGCCTTAGTGCAAGCGGGAGTTTGTTAGATATGATGTATGCCCTTAAGGCAATTAGGGTGATATATCTTAATTATGTAATAGTACGAATATTTTGTTTGATCAATAAAGGCATTTAATCTTTTGCTTGTATCGATGTATTTATAAATATATTATAGCTGGTTAAAATATATTCATTGATGTATGTTTATAAAAGTCCTTGACATATCATAGCAAGAAGTCAGAGGAATTATAGTTGGAGTATATTTGGTGGAACCTGCTTCACGTGCAATTATGATTATGTCTAAACTATCCCTAGTCATAGATTCATCAAGAAAGGATATTGATGGAGCAGAAAGACTAGCATGTGGTCAACTTTCTTGGAAAGGGTCCAAGCAGTTAATCTAATACGGACTGAAGGTGGTCCCTTAAGTTTGACACATGGATATATCTGGGAGACATATTGAAGACCACAGTAAGATAAACACTTAGTATATATATCAACGTGTTAATGTTTATCTTCATGCAACAAGCTTTGCGAATGGCCTCATACTTGAGATACTAGTTACCTTGTATAGTACTATTGCTATACTTTGGGTCATTATTATGCCCTTATTAATTTAGGGTGTTACAGGTGATTATGGGTAGAGTGATGACAATACATTGGTAAGTTGAGTAGTCGAAAAGAATTCATTGCTCCAGATATATTAAGGAGTTGTACCTGGCCACTTGTAGAAGTAATGATTGCCATAAAACTCTAATCAGAGTATGTGTTTGATAGAAATGTTTTAGTCAAACACACCACGGTAAAAGGCAATATACTTTGCTAACAAGTTAATAACTAGGATAGCTTGGAGCGACCTTGCTATTAGTGGGTTAACACTTTAACCAAACCCTATAAACCAGATGGTACTAATATTAAAGAATGGATGGAATTTATCGCATTGGACAACTATTGCATTAACCGGGATTAAGTCATAAGCATAAATGACATTGCAAGTAATGGGGGATGGTAGACCCTTGCTAGAGGCGTACTACAGTCATTTAAGGTTATCATGTTCTATTCACGGTCTAGAACATCGAGCCAGTGGTTCTATTAGAACAAGGGTTGGTCAAGCCTTAACACCTCAATACTTTGGGATCCTATAAGGTCACACACATTTGACCTTTATTGGACTGAGTAAAGAATTAATAGATTTATTCTATTACGAAAATATAACATAATAATTGGATTATTATTTAATTATTTAAAAGATGATCGGATCATTTTTAAATAAGCCAAGGAATTTCTTTTGACCAAAAACTAATTTATTAGGGTCATCAAATAAAACATTGAAGAGAGCTAAAAAATTGGATTGCCAAAGCGAGGGTTGGACCCTGTGCACATAGGCCCCGAAAGCCCGATAGGGCTTTCAGGGTATATGACAAAAGGGCCACACGAGTTTATGATGCACTAGTGGGCCGCATGCCGCGTAAGCCTAGCTTGCATGGGCATGCAGCCTGGGCTAAGCAAGCGCTACATAAGTAGGGCTTGCACAGCTTATAAGGGCCACCCGTGAGATGGGCTCACGGGAAAGCCCACGAGGCCCATCCTGTAGGACAAGGCAGGCTCGTAAGTGGCAAGCAGACCCGACTTACTATGCAAGTCGGGTCAGTATGGGAGAAACACATATCCACTAGGATCCATGTGTTTCTCATGGGCGGGAAGGGTATTTACCCATCCCGCATTAATTAGGTGGAGCCTTTGCTCCACCTATAAAAGGGGCTCCCATCTCCATTGTTTTGTGCACTGATTCAAGTAGAACTTGAATATTTTAGATTATATTTTCAGGTGGGATTTTAGAGTGGCCTAGCACCTACTCAAAGTTCTTTGGTTCATCCTCATTAGGAGGTTTGGGTTGGTGGGGTTTGTGTGGATACTTATAGAGGCTATCCTACACTTGGAGGCTTGTGCATGAAGGTTCTGATAAAGCACGCTTCAATTAGTACATCTTTATTTTTCTCTTTTAATTATTAGATCTTTTCTTTTAAGCTTTTTAGACTTAATAATTAATATGCTTAGGTTATAATGCACGCTTAGTTTATTTTATATTTAAATTATAACTTGGAGTTATAATATGTTTAATATAAAATATTTATGCTAGGATATAATTTAAAATTATGGTATGCCTAGCCCCTTTTGCATGATAACCTAGGTAGAGAATTATTTAGGTAAGGCTTTATTTAATTTACATGCATCTATTAGGAGTTCCTGAGGACAGGGACAAAATTTTGAATTTCCGCCATGCATGTTATGCATGTTCAATTTGACTGTCAGTTCCCAACAGACACAAGCAAGCTGTATGGGACTAAAAGGTGTAAAAGACTGAGAACATGCAGAAGTTGGTAGAGTTGACTCTCGCCAATGTGCATAATAGGAAAGAAGATGAGTCTAACGGAAGATCCAACGGTTATTAAGGAAAATAGTTGTTGTGAGACAACGACCCAAATTGGGACTGATACATGGCAATTTGGCTAAGTAAATCATGCTTTTTAAGCTAACATTTTTTGTAAAATGATCAACTTTTATAAAGATCTCTACAGGTTTTAGGTCTTTACTGAAGGAAGCAGAACTTTTGCATTGTTACTGAAAATTGACGAAAAAAGTGCAGTCTTCACTGGAGATCTCCATGTTTTACAAGATCTCATCGAAAAGAAGATATCTCCTGCCATTTCGGGAAGAAGAGTGAAAATGGTGGGAAAATTCCCTCCAAAATGTGGCAATCAAGTGAATTCCGAGTTGGATTGACTGATGTGACGTGTGGCAGCAAAGTGGATCTTGACTTTTTTACATATTTATCAAACTGCCACCTTTTAGAAGCCTTTATGTCAAGTGGCATTAGTTTATTATTTTAGTAGGGTAAAATATCTAGATAATTTGTATATTTGGTAGAATTTTATTGAGAGATATTTTCTCTCTCTCTCTCTCTCTCTCTCTCTCTCTCTCTCTCTCTCTTTGTAATTGGGGGCTATTTAAGATCATCTTTCCCACTAGTTACGGAGTTACAATTTTGGTTGGTGAAACCACCATTAATACACTGTAAACATTTCTTCCTCTTCATTAATGGATTTCGGCTTTTTCTTCATAATTATGAGGGAGTAGTCATTCAAGTAGGCAAGTCTGCCTTCGCTAGATAGTTTAGGAGATCCTCAGGCATTGTAATGTATTCTTTATTTTGTATCTTTTGTTATTTATTGTGTTAGAGTTCTTAATCCTTTAGGTGATGACCTAGCTCATATATATTTATGTTAATGAGACTGAGTTGAGATTTAACATAACAGAACACTAATACACACATATGGGGCATGAGACCTGGATGGAGATTGATCATATGCCAAGGGTTTTAGATTTATCTAAATGCTACACTAAACTAAATGCAAGTTATTTTTAGCTTATTACGGACTTAACATAGCTTAGAATTTGAGTGGAATTACATGCTTAATTGAGTAAATGAGGCATTATGCTTGGAATAATACTAAACTGTTATGCTTGGTAGATTTGCTTGTGCCCTTTTCCATTGTTGTTTCATTTTATAGTCTACCAATTTTTATTTATGTATTGCTGTCTTTTTATTTACAAGATCTCTTTATAGAGAATCCGTGGGCCTCGAGAGTGTTAGGCTTGATAGGTGAGTGAGTATACAAGTGGGGTTGAGCCCATCTAACACAAAACCAATTGGCTTGTGTTAAGGTCCAATCTACTCCACTTATATATCACTCAACATTCTCTTATGTTTCTAATGTGGGATAACCATATAGAGAGTCCGTAGGCCTCGAGAATGTTGGGCTTGATAAGCTGAGTAAACATACAAATGGGGTTGAGCCCATCTAACACAAAACCAATTGGCTTGTGTTAAGGCCCAATCTACTCCACATATATATCACTCAGTATTCTCTTATGTTTCGAATGTGGGATAACCAACCTCACATCTCCAACACTCCCCCTTAAGTGCAACTGGGCCTGGACCAGTTGTCACTTGCCAAACATTCCTTGGCCTGTTTCACTGAGGCCCAAGGTCAATAATGAGTCTAGTCTTCTCTGCTAGCCCAACTCCACCAGGACTTAATACGAACCTAGGATCACTAGCTGTTATGCCTTCTTCTACTCTGATACCATGTAGAGAATCCGTGGGCTTCGAGAGTGTTAGGCTCGTTAGGTGAGTGAGTATACAAGTGGGGTTGAGCCTATCTAACACAAAACTAATTGGCTTATGTTAAGGCCCAATCTATTCCACTTATATAACACTCGCAATTCTATTATATTTCCAATGTGGGTTATCACCTCACATCTCTAATACTCCCTCTCAAGTGAAACTAGGCCTAGACCAGTTGCCACTTGCCAACATTCCTTGCCCTATCATCTCCGAGGCTCAAGGTCAACACCGGGTCTAGCCTTTCTCTACTAGCCCAAACTCCACCAGGACTTTAAACACAAACCCAAGATCTTTTGGCCGTTAGGCCTTTTTACACTCTAATACCATGTAGAGAATCCGTGGGCCTCGAGAGTGTTGTGCTTGATAAACAGAGTAAACATACAAGTGGGGTTGAGCTCATCTAACACAAAACTAATTGGCATGTGTTAAGGCCTAATCTACTCAACTTATATATCACTCAATACTCTTAACCAACCAAATCATAAATAACTCTTAGCCTGTCTGCTAGGGAGAACTCTAAATTGTCTACACTTGCTCTATATGGAATACGACCTTATCTTGCCATTATACACATATTATAGGCTATTGCCCTTGCTGGGCATTACCAATTCTGGCACAACATGGACTCTAAGGAAGAGTCATAATATGAAGATTTTGAAGATTGCCAATATAAAGACATCTACCAGCAAAGAGAAAATCACCAAAGCTTTCATAAATATTTGCCATCTTATTTCTCAATATGCAAAATCTTAAAGCAAACAACACTCTTACAATCAGTTTGTCATCTAGAAAGTTTAGAACAATTAATACTTCCAAATCTATTGTAAAAAGTGATTCTTGATAACAAAGAGTACAAGATCACTTACAATCTTTTCAATCCACTTTCTAAAGACTAAGAAAGGTGTTTTCTAAGGTCTTATTGTAACCTAAATACAGCTTGGTAATAAGTTATGATTTAGAAGAATTTAAAAGGTGGGTACTCTTGAATTGGGAATTAGAGATGGGAAGAGGCGGGTACTCTTGGCTGTAAGAATTCTGATTGTAAAGGATTCTCCGCCTTGGATAGAGTTGATAATAGTGGATTAAAGCTTAGAAGCGGAAGCTCTGGGGACTGAAGGTAGGCAGTGTCCGAACCAGTATAAAATCGCGGTGTTTGAATCTCTAACTTCCATATCTTATATTTAAATCACTGTCTCATAAGCTATAAATATCTTTACTTTCTTAATTTAATATATTCACGAGAAGGAGGCAATCACCCCCTTTAACTTTAAATCACCCCTCTAGGACCAACAAGTTGTATCAGAGCAAGCTCTATATTCCCTGACTCAATAGTCTAAAGAGTCTAAAGATTACTATAGGTGATAAAAGCATGAGACAACTTCTAAGAGAATACATGCAAACTACTCACACCCTTAAGGGACTCTCTATGACGAGACCTCCCCTATTTTATAGCATGACTTATACATTGTGGAAAAATATATGAAAATTTTTATACAGTCTCAACACTATTATGCATGGCAAGCCATCATAAATGGCCCCTTTAATGCCGCTATAACTATAAACAACCAACCACAACGTAAACATGTAAACCAATGGTCTGGACTTGAAGTTAAGTGTTATCAAAGTAAAGCAAATGCTATTGACATGCTTCACTGTGCTTTAGACGCAGATGAGTTTAACAAAATTTTAAGTTGTTAGATGGCTTAAGATATATGGAGAAAGCCGCATGTAACCTATGAATGAACCAACAAAGTAAAGGAATCCAAGATTAACCAAAATCTATTATACTATGAGCTCTTCAAAATAGAGGAAAATGGATCCATTTCAAGTATGAATGCCATATTCAAAAACATTATGAATAAACTCAAAAGAGTAAGCAAAGAATTCTTAGAAGAAGAACAAGTGAAGAAAATTCTCAAAAGTCTGTTTAGAGATTAGCAATCCAAGAAGACTGCCATTGAGGAAGCTCAAGATCTCACCACCTACATATATGATAAACTAATTGGATCTATAACCACTCATGAGATCTCCATGCAAACCTTTAAGAAAAAGGAAAAGTCAAAATCTGAACGAAAGAAAGCCATTATCCTTAACACAGATTCCTTAGAAGGAAATTCCTTAGAAGGCAAGAAAATGGCTATGTTTACAAGAAACTTCAGAAGGACGATGAGGAGGGGAGGTAGATATCCTTAGAAGAACACCAAGAAGTATCATTTCCCTCAAAAGAAGGATTATCAAAATAAGAATTCATCCATAAGAGACTTTACTCAAAAGTCCTCAGAAGATAAGGAAAAGCAGGACTACAATAAGAATATGAAATGCTTTGAATGCAATCAACTAGGACACATTAAAGCATAATATCTAAGGTTGAGAAAGGACAAGAAGATTATGAGTGGTATATAAGTGGAGTAGATTGGGCTTTAACACAAGCCAATTGGTTTTGTGTTAGATGGGCTCAACCTCACTCATATGCTCAATCAAGCTAGAGAACTTGTAGCATACAAGTGACGTTGAGTCTATATAACATAAAACCAATTAGCTTGTGTTAAAGCCCAAACTACTCCACTTATATACCATTCATTATTCTCTTATATTTCCAACGAGGGATACCCAACCTCACATCTCAAACACTCCCCCTCAAGTGCAACTGGCCCTATACCAGTTACCACTTGCCAAACACTCCTTGGCCTATCATCTTTGAGGCTCAAGGTCAACACCGGGTCTAGCATTTCTCTGCAAGCCCAAACTCCACCAATACTTTAAACACGAACCCTGGATCACTGGCTGTCAGGCCTTCATCCACTCTAATACCATGTAGAGAATCCATGGGCTGAGAGTGTTGGGTTTGATGACTTGAGTGAGCATATAAGTGGGGTTGAGCCCATCTAACACAAAACTAATTGGCTTGTGTTAAAGCCCAATCTACTCTACTTATACACCATATATTATTCTCTTATATTTTTAATGTGGAATAACCAACCTCACATCTCAAATAGAAGAAAGCCTTAAATGCCACCTAAAGCAATAGTGAAGGAGAGGAATCCTCAAAAGATGAAAAGAAGTAAGAAATAACTCATATCTGTTTCATGACTATCAATGCTCCGAACTCTAAAGGGGAATGCTCGAACAGTCAAAGAAGACAGAGCATAAAAGTTAAGTTAACATCAAAACTCCAGGATGAGGTAAACTCACATCCTATTTTACCTAATAAAGTTATGAACATGTTAATGAACATCTACAAGCTTGTTAAAAGAAACAAGAAAACTTTTAAAGAGCTTTAGAAGTAAGTAATTCAGATAGAGAAAGATGACGAGAAATAAGTTGTTGATCTTAAGACTCTCAAATTCAAAAATCATGAAAAAGGCTTGGCTGAAGTCATAAAGAAGAATATCAATTAGGTAGCAGTAAATGCCAATGCTCTCAAAAGAGGGGTATCATAACTATAAGCTCGACTAAAGGAACCTTAGTGCAACAAAGCTTCAACCTCAGACCAACAGAAGCCTCAAAGAATAAATCAACCTTCTTAGAAAGGCCAAACTCAAAAGAGAGACTACACTCACAAGAGGCCAGTTCTAAATTAGCAGGAATCTTTTGATATATATTAACTAGCAGCATAAAAAGAAAAGAAATATCATGTGAATCAATGTAGATTCTATGGAATAAAGAACCATAACACAAGTGTCTTCAGATTTTGAAATGGATACTATGATGAGCATCCATGGCTGGATCTTACTACTAACAGTGAAAGACCCAATCTTGATTGGGTACTTAAAATCTTTGGCCGAATGATTGCTAATACCTCTCAACTTGTGCACTTTTGCCTTAGACATACCCAACCTTTAAAGTGGACCTACGAGGTACCTAAACTTGTTAAAAGTGAGCCTCTATGCTACCTCAATCCCACTTAACCAGTCTCATGCTAGTGCATGAAAGACATGTGCGATGGCATATGAAAAAATCTCATCCATGTCATCTTCTTCTTCCCCATTTTCTATTAAAAAATTAAAAACCTTTGTTTCTTTTAAACCCAGACCTCCATTTCCTTCCTAGTCTATCTAATTCCCTGTTCTCGCCTCTCTTTTCTGCTTTTCCTATCATCTCTTTCAATTTCGATGATGTTTTACTATCCTATTTTCAATTTCTTCCTCAATTCCCTCTAACTTCATAGAATTTCAAAATCTTAATCAATTTTTTTTCAAATTCCGCCATAAAAATCCCCAAAGATAGGGTCATCTTCAACGTTAGGGGCATGATCTTTGAAACCACCTACACAGCCCTAGCCAACACCGGTCGTAAATCCTTCGCATTTTTCACAATGAAAATTGGGATTTCAACCCATCAATCAACTATCCCAATCAAAATAATAACCAATACTTCATCAATTGGAATCCCAATTGTTTCACCATCCTCCTCGATCTCCTTTGCACCGATGATGTTTTTGCCGAAACTCAGTTGGCCCTTTGGCTTTCTGATTAACCGAAATTGGTCCTCCTCAGCATAATAACTATGATTTTACTTAGTTCATGTTGTGGTTTTAGTCTATTATTGACCATGTTATAATAAATTTCCTGAATGAATGATTATATTTTAGATTAATTTGGAAGATATCTTTTTTGGGTTTTTTCAATCGGTTACATTTTGTTATCTAGTTCTTGAATTCCATTGCAAGTAGCTTTGTGAATGATTGATAGCTAATCCCTTTCTATTGATTGTTTGATTTAAATTTCGTGTTTAGTTGTGGGATTTTAAGGTTTTTTTTTAGCCGTTTTAAAGGCTAATCAGATGTTGAAATTGGAGTGGTTGAATTTATGGCTATTGAAATTGGAGTGATTGGATTAGAGAAAAGAAAGTAGAATTGTAATACAGTTGGAATTTGAGAAGATGGTGTTTTTGAAATAAATAAATCAAGAGGGACTTAAATGAATTTATTACATGGATTTTTTGTAACTTTTTGAACCTCACTTGCTTGACTTTTCAACCATCTCCACATCAGCTACCACATCAGCACCAGGTAACACGGAGGCTCACTTTTGACAAGTTTAGGTACCTTGGTGTTCAACTTTAAAGGTTGGGTATGTGTAAGGCAAAAGTGCGCAAGTTGGAGGGTATTAGAGAGCATTCAGCCTAAATCTTTTTAATATGTTTTATAGATAAGCCTGAGATCCATGGATAACAAGAAGATGTGGTACATTGGTAGTGGATGCTCAAGGCACATGACTGGTGATGAAAGGTATCACATTGAACTTAAAGAAAGGAGGAAGTGTAAGCTTCAGAGATAACAAGAAATGAAAAATTCTCAAAAGTGGAAGCAAATGCTCTAGATTCCTATAGAAGAAGTATCTCTTGTAGATGAACTAAAATTCAACTTTCTAAGCATTGCACAATTGTGTGACAAAGGCAGAAAGGCAGTATTTGACTAAAATGGTTGCTCAATCATTGATTGAAACTAAAGAAATTCCTTAGAAGATGATGAAGTCATACTACATAGGGAAAATAATACAGAAGTAGCAACTAGAAATTGTGACAAAACAATCTCCTTCGGAAATCCTAATGAATAATTTGAGCAAAGTCAAGATCGAGCTCCTACTCACAACATTCCAACTAGAAATTGTGACAAAACAATCTCCTTCAGAAATCCTAATGAATAATTTGAAAGTCAAGATCCAGCTCCTACTCACAACATTCCAAGGGAGATCTAAACATAGAGAGATCACACCTTGGATCATATAATTGATAATGTTCACAATCCAGTCTTAAAAAGAGGACAACTCAATAAGATTATCAGTCATCCAACATTTGTATCAATCATTGAGGGTAAGAAGTTTGAAGGTGCTGAACATGATGAGAACTGGATTATAGAAATGCAAGAAGAACCAGATCAATTTGCTCGGAATGATGTATGGGATCTAGGTCCTCTTCCCAGAAGCAAGTCTGTTATTGGAACCAAGTGGGTGTTCCAAAACAAACTTAATGAAGATGGGAATGTTTTCAGAAACAAGGCAAGACTTATTGCTCAAGGCTAAAATCAGAAAGAAGGAATTGACTTGTTAGAAAATTATAATTTCTTTTGTTATAAGATTATTAATTTTCTATTAATGGACAACATATAACCTACAATTTTTATTAGCTATTTATGCACTCTTTTGTTTCATGTTTTATGTGCCAAATAAATTAGCTTTCAATGGAATAAAACCTACAAGTAACATACAATGCTCATAAGATATGGGACTTATTGGATTCCCATTTTAAAAGTATATAAGGAGTACATATGGTTAAGGTTCCTAATACACTAAATCATATAAGTGTTCTTCTCTACCCATCAAGAGAGAATCATATAGTGGCCTGTTTGAGGCATAAGGAGATTTAGTTGTGGAAGGCCTAAAAATCACTAGTTCATGTTCGTTCATTCAATTATCATCAAAGTAATTCCGCAGTAGTGACGATCGATGATAAGGGGTTAAGGTATTATATATTGATTCTAGTCTTTGTTAATCTGACAATGATGTGATCCTAGGGAATATTGTATATATTTATAATATTATAATTGTAATTATAATTGTAATTGTATTATTATTTTCCCTATAATTTAATTCTACTTTTTCTAACAAGTTGTATCTGAGCCAACATCATTGTGAGCAGATGACATTTTGGACAGCTGCAAATCGGGTTGGAGGACCAACCTCAAAAAATGTAAGTGTGGTGTGATGGTAGAAAGTGGTTTTGCATATTTTAAAGCTCAAAAGATAGGAGATCGGAATCCCGTATTTAAGATACTGTTGCCACCCGATTCAGCTCAACCGGGAAATTTAGGTATAATTTTCCCACTGGATGGTAGACTATACCTTAAATCGAGATTTCTAGTTCGGATGTTGCTATCTATTCTACATTAGCCAAATAAAAAGTATCAATCTTTCTTATTTTGTTTTAATCCTCCCTATTTAGTGTTTTTGATTTATATGTTATGTTTGCGCGTTATTTAGCAAGCATTTAAAAGCGATAAATAAATTATTACAGTCATCCCAAGTAAAAGAAGGAAATTAAAAGAATAATTACATAGCTTTTAAATCCTATACATTTGTCTAAAATGGAAAATAAAATACCTGAAGGCCTAACAAGCATTTATCCTAAATCTACCTGTACAAAAAGGTTACCATAAGTACGACACGTATATGGGATACATCATATATATCATACATGATTGGTAGAACAAACAAGACTCAAGTTATATTGTTAGCGTGATTATGGTACAATTTTTGAAGCTTGGTTATATGGCAAAAAATGGCTCGTGAATGGCGTTATGTAGAAAAACTCATTTTATATTTATCCTCGATTGTTGTTTCAGCTAGATTATTAGCAAAAATGCCACATGTTATGGGGTGAGAGCAGTTTTTTAGGGCAATCTGAGTTAATCATTGTTGTATTGTTCATCCGAACTTTAGAAAATAAACTAGGTTGGAATAGAACGAAGATAAATCTGCTATCTAGAATGTTAGATATGATGTATGCCCTAGAGCAATTAGGGTGATATATCTTAGTTAGTTAAATTTGTACGAACGAATATAAAGGCATTTCTTTTGTTACATCGATGACTTCATAAATATATTATAACTGGTTAAGAATAGTCATTGATGTGTTTGCAAAAGTCCATGACATAATCATAGCACTTATTGCAAGGGTATAGTGAGACTATATTAGTGAGAACTGGTTCATGTGCAATTATGATTTATCTAAATATCCTTAGCCATAGTATCATCAAGACTGGACATTGTGAATACGGATTGACCAGCATGTGTATTCATACCTCTTGAATTTGATTCAGAGTAGCATATCTCCAGTGCTAAAGGGTGGTACCTTGGATTAAAACATGAATGTATTCATGGCAATACATTGGAGACCGGTATGAGACAACACTTGGTAATCTATATTATGTGCTGGTGTTTTATCGTCTCATTGCAACAACAATACGAATATCCTTAGACCTGAGATACTAGTTACCTTGTTCAGATGTTGTTATACTTTGGGTCATACATAGACACTCTATAGACTGGGTGAAATGAATGATTACGGGTATAGTTGATGTTTGTCCGTTGGTAAGCTGAGTAGTCAAGATGAAATCTATCACTCCCTTATAGCAATATATTGGAGCTGTACCTTGGCCACTTGTTAAAAGTGACACACTCATAAACCTTTGCAAAGTATGGGTTGATAGGATTAGATCCTAGCTAACACATTAATATGGTTGAGTAGTGTACTTTGGTAGTAAGACTAAATTACTGGGGTAGCCTCAAAGGCTGCTAGTGGACTGATACTTAAACCGAGTCCAAGAAACCAGATGGTACTTAACAGTGATAGAAGGAGTGAATTGTATTGACATTATTGTAAAACTAGGATTAAGTCACATGCATGTGACATTATGAATATTGAGGGGTCATATGCCCTTTGCTAGAGAGCCACTATGACTGATCAAAGTCATCAGAGTCTACATCGGTCTGCAGCTCTAAGCTCTTCAAATTCCTAAAAAGGAATTTGAGCTAGGTCAAACTTTGACGGCTGGATATTATTGGATCCTATAAGGTCACACAATTTGAGTTACGATCGAGTGATGTAAAGAACTGTTAGACTGGGTCTAATCTAGAATAGAACTAAATGGTTAAACCATTTTAATTTGTTGGACCAATTTATACTGGTTGGACCAGTATACTGGAAATTAATGGTTAGACCATTTCATTGGTTAGGCCAATATTATTGGTTAGACCAGTAAGTTGTGAAATAATAGGGAGAGAGAGAATTAAATAATAAGGGAAAATAAGAACCAAATAGCGCGGTTCATGAATAATGGGTATTGCTTGAATTGGGGTAAATGGATCGGTAAGAAAAATTTTTGGACATATTTTTCGGGACTGAAATCTGCGTGCAGGCCAAAGTGATGTTGTGTGTCAACAACACTACTTAAGGCCTGTAGAAAAGAGGCCTTAGGATGGTGGGCCGCTAAAGGCAGCCCACTGCGCATATGTTAGATATGATATATGCCCTTAAGGTAATTATGGCGATATATCTTAATTATGTAATAGTATGAATAATTTGTATAATCAATAAAGGCATTTGTTCCTTTGTTTATATCAATGTGTTTCTATATATATATATTATAGATGGTTAAATATATTTATTGATGCATGTATACAAAAGTCCTTGACATATCAGAGAATAAAGTCAGAGAAATTATAGTTGGACTATATCTGGTGGAACCTACGTTATGTGCAATTATGATTATGACTAAACTATCCCTAGTCATAGTTTCATCAAGAAAGCATATTGATGAAGCAGAAAGAGTAGCATGTGGTCAACTTTCTTGGAAAGGGTCCAAGTAGTCAATCTCCTAAGGACTGAAGGTGGTGCCTTAAGTTTGACACATGGATATATCTAAGAGATATATTGGAGACCGCAGTAAGATAAACACTTGGTATTTATATCAATGTGTTAGTGTTTATGTTCATGCAATAAGCTTGGCAAATGTCCTCATACTTGAGATGCTAGTTACCTTGTATGGTACTATTGCTATACTTTGGGTCATTGCTATACACTTATTAATTTAGGGTGTTACGGGTGATTATGGGTATAGTGATGACAACACATTGGTAAGCTGAGTAGTCAGAAAGAATCCATCGCTCCGGATATATTAAAGAGTTGTACCTAGCCACTTGTTGAAGTGATGATTGCCATAAACCTCTGATCAGAGTATGTGTTTGATAGAAATGGTTTCTAGTCAAACACACTATGGTAAAAGGTAATATACTTCAGTAACAAGTAAACTACTAGGATAGCTTGGAGCAACCTCGCTATTAGTGGGTTAACACTATAACCAAACCCTATAAAACATATGGTACTAATATTAAAGAATGGAAGGAATTTACCGCACTGGATAACTATTGCATTAATCGGGATTAAGTCAAAAGCATAAATGACGATCCGAGTAATGGGGGATGGTGGACCCTTGATATAGGTGTACTACAGTTGTTTAAGGTAACTGAGTTCTATTCATGGTCTAGAGCATCGAGCCAATGGTTCTATTAGAATAAGGGTTGGTTAAACCTTAACAGCTCAATACTCCGGGATCCTATAAAGTCACGCACATTAGACCTTCGTCGGACTAAGTAAAGAACTAATAGATTTATTCTATTACGAAAATTTAACATAAATAATAATTGGATTATTATTTGATTGGTTAACATTGATAGATCAATTTTTGATAGACTAAGGAATTTATTTTGACTAGTAACTAATTAATTAGAGTCAAAAATAAATTATTATTGATTAGATCAATTTTGGTTGAACCAAGAATTTTATTTTGACTGGTAACTAATTTATTATGGTCGAAAATAAATATTTATTTAAAAAGGGACTAAAAGGAATTTTCCAATTGGTACAATAGGGTAGGACCTATGGAAATGGGGCCCAAAGCTCTGAGGGCCCAAGTGGTGGCAAAATGGGCTGTGGGCTTGGCACTTGGCCAAGCCCATACGCTGGTCACACCAGCGCTGCTAGGCAGCGCTGGGTGTGACCAGCACAGCCCAGCCCACAAGCTGGGCTTATAGGAAAAAGGCCCACAAGCCCGGCTTATGGGAGAAGGCAGGCCGTAATGGCTTGCCTTGGCTGCCAAGCATGCAACGAGCTAAGCATGCTGCATGCGAGTCAACCTGCGAACCTATGGTGGTCCCCGTGTTGACCCATATAGGATTGGGTAAATTTTGCCCAATCCTACATTGGAAGTGGGGAAGCACTTCTGCTTCCCCAAGCCTATAAATAGGCACCTAGTCCACCCTTTCTCAGTGCACCAAGCTCAAGTATAAATCCCAAGTTGAGACTCGCAAAGATTAATCTCTCGGATAATCGAGCAAGTTATTTTTGAGGAGCTTAAATTTATTTAAGCACCTCTAGTATATATTTTCGGATGAGGCTTCCAGGGTGGTCTAGCAACTACTCGAAGCTTCTCTGTTCTACCTCTTGGTGAGGTTTTGGTTCATGGGTTCATGTGGATACTGATAGAGGCTATGGAGGCTGGTGCAAGAAGGTTCTGCAAAAGCATGCTGCAACTGGTCAGTTCTTTTTCTTTCACTTTTAATTATTAGGTCTTTTTCTTTAAGCGTTTTTAGACTTAATAATTATGCTTAGGTTGTTTTGCATGCTTAGTTTATTTTATACTTAGATTATAACTTAGAGTTATAACATGATTAGGTTATAACTTAGAGTTATAACATGCTTAGGTTATAGCTTAGAATTATAACATGCTTAGGTTATAGCTTAGAGTTATAACATGCTTAGCATAAAATATGCATGCTAGGATACAATTTGGAATTATGGTATGCCTAGCCCTTTTGCATGCTAACCTAGGTAGAGAATTATTGAGTTAAGGCTTTATTTAATTTATATGCAACTAATAGGAGTTCTTGGGGACAAGGACAAAAGTTTGAATTTCCACCATGCCTGTTATGCATGTTTAATCTGACTGTCAGTTCCTAACAGTGGTATCAGAGCCTGCCTATTTAGTGCATAATGAAGTTAGAAGCGAACTAAATATTATTTTCTAAATGAAATGATTTATTTATTTAATTATTTGGAACAACATATATGAACTTGTGCCTTTCATTTCAAGGTTAGAAAATGGTTATGAATAATTTTGAATAATCCTGCTCAACTTACTCAAATTATACAAGTATCAATAATTTATTTAAATTACATGAGTTATAGATGCTTCCAATTTACATGAATTGGAAGAATGAAATTTATTGTTTCGAGAGAATCCAGTGGTCTTCTGGTTTGTGCTCGTATTTGTTCTGGCTAAGGATTGGACTTGGTGTCTACTCCTCATAGGGCACCTCTCCTATCTAGGAACCTATATCGGTGAAATTTGAATTGACCAATGAACTAATTTATTTCTAGTATATAAGAAGGTTCTTATATATGTTTCTATAATAAAGTAAAAAAATTAAATTTATTGAATAAAAGCTTAAAGGAAATGCAATATAAATATAACAAATAAAAGTGTTAATTATTTTGCATATAATCTAGGTTGATGGAATAATTATAATAAAGAGCTGAACCCACCTAAGGTTAGACCTTATAAATTAATTCTAAAATTCCCTGAATTAATACAAATTATTATAATTTTGTCCATCTGATAAAATACTTGATTGGGTGAGACGTTTAACACCAATAAAATCCCAAAGTAAATATATCAAGGTGAGTTGTAGTCTTCCTTACTCAAATTTATAATACGGTCTCTTTGGGCTATCAAATGCTGCGTAAAGTGCTCCTTCTAGTCCACATTGATTGGTTGTAAAGTTTGGGATAAGGTCTACCTTAAAGGAACTGGGGTAGTCCACCATAAAATTAGGGGCTAGGCCCAGGTCTGAGACATATTCAAGGAGATGCTAACATAAGAGCAAAGATCCCTTGGAAATAGGGAACTTGAATGAATTAGCAATTACATGCGATGCAAATTGAATGGGATTCCAACTGTAACTTACTATTACTACTTGGCTCATAAAATTGGGGATTATGATAGAATAGTTATGGATGCTACCTACTAGGAAATTTAGCTAGGCTAAAATTCCCAAATTCAATAGAATGAGCTATCGTAAATTTGGAAGAAAATAGTAGGAAAATATATTTAATTAAAAGTCCTTATGTTAAATGCATGTACTTAAACTAATATCTAAACACTTTTCTTTTCTTATATCTTAGGTTGAATATGAACTCCATTTTGAAAATCCGTTTTAAATACATCCAAACTTTAACAACAATTAACTACCATGAAAGGATCAAGGATGTAAGGGATATCCTTAAGAAATGTGAATTAGCATACGTTCTTAAAAATCCATTCACGAAAATTCCTTGCACTGATGTACCGGCTATTATTCAGGATGCATGGTTGAAATATATTAAGGATTCGGTTTATGTCTTACACTTGCTGTTAGATACTATGAATCCTGAGATATGTTAACAGTGCGATCACATGAGTCTGCAAACCATATTGATCCATTTAAAGAGTTTGCCTGAAAAGGGAAGGTATGAAAGGTTCAAATTAACCAGTGAACTTTCAAACTCTAAGATGAAGGAAGGGACAAGTGTTGTAGCACACATCAACAAGATTAGAGATTTCTTGGAGAAATTGGAATCTTTGGGATCTTCGGTCGGTCAATCCTTAGGATTGGATATCCTGTTGGATTCTTTACCCATCAGCTATGCTAATTTTGTAAAGGAACATTGCTTCAAAGTTCATGACTGTGCTTTGCCAAAAATGGTTGATGCATTGAGAAAATTCAATGCCAAAAGCAAAGAAGTTTCAAGAGAGTATACAAACAAACATTCTCCAGAAAATGGCCTGAAAGATTCTGTCACCAAAGGAGTAGTTAAAGGGTTTAAAAGGAAGAAGAGGATATGGAAGTATGTCTATGACCAATGTAATGTACCATTAGAACAAGAATTGCAAAGCTCCTACTTCTGAGCATATGAAGAAGAACCTGCAGAGGCATCTACTTCAGGTTTGTTTGTAATTGAAAACTTTGCAACTCTTTTGCATGAATCCACTTGGGTATTAGATACTAGTTGTGGTTCTCATATCTATACTTCTGTGCAGGGGCTAAGGAATAGTAAAAGACTTACAAAAGGGGAGATGGACCTACATGTGGGGAATGGAGCCAGAGTTGCTGCATTAGCCGTAGGAAGCTTTAATCTTATTTTACCAAGTGGACTTGTTTTAGTTTTGAAATAATTGTTACTACATTCCAAGTCTTACTAAGAATATTGTATCTGTTGCATGTTTAGCAGCAGAGGGATTTGAAATTTTATTTTTAAACAATAATTGTTAGATTTGTTTGAATAATGTTCTTTATGGTTCTGAAATGTTAAAAGGTGGCATTTCTGTTCTTGATACTAAAACAGAAGTTATTAATATAAATAATATGAAGAAAGTTAAATTAGATAATGAGAATCCCTTCTACTTTTGGCATTGTCGTTTAGGCCACATAAACAAAGATCGCTTAACCAAGTTGCATAAGCATGGAGACTTGGGCACAATAGACTTGGAGTCTTATGGTGATTGCGAACCTTGTTTAAAAGGAAAAATGACAAAGTTACCTTTCAAGGAAAGGGTGATCGGGCCATGAGCATATTGGAACTTATACGTACTAATGTGTGTGGTCCAATGAGTGTTTAGGCACTAGGAGGATACTCCTACTTCATAACCTTTATTTATAATTACTCACTATACGGTTATTTATACTTGATGAAGCATAAGTCTGAAAGTTTTGAAAATTTCAAACTATTCAGAGCTGAAGTAGAGAAATAGCTTGAGAAAAGTATTAAAACACTTCGATCGGATCTAGGTGGAAAATACTTAAGTCAGGAATTTTAGGATTATCTAAATGAAAACGGGATAGTTCCCCAGTGGACCCCTCCTTATACACCCCAACACAATGGAGTGTCAGAAAGAAGGAATCAGACTTTATTAGATATGGTCAGGTCCATAATGAGCCATAAAGATCTTAGTAAATCCTTTTAGGGATATGCACTGGAGAGCGTGATTTATATTTTAAACAGAGTGCCCTCTAAATCAGTTAATTTTACAAGTTATGAAAGATGCTGTAACAAGAAGCCATCTCTAAGTCACTTAAGAGTATGGGGCTCTCCTGCTAAGGTAAAGAGGATAGCATCAGATAAGCCGAATGCCAAGCCTGACAAATGTCTGTTCATTAGATATCCAAAGGAAACAATTGGATATCTATTTTACCAACCTAAAGCATAAAAGGTATTTATGCCTCAGAATGCTCACTTTTTGGAAAAGGAACACTTACTTGGAAAAGTCAGTGGGAGCAATATTGAACTGTAAGTTGAAGAGGAAAAAATAGACAATCAACTAATTGACCCCATTCTAGATACACAAGAGAGTGTGATCCAAGAACAACCTATTAAAACACAATCATTGCAAAGATCTGGTCATGTTCATAAGGGTCCCGATAGATATAGGTTTATCATCACTGATGATAAGGAACTATATCTTATAGAGGATAATGAAACAAGGACATATGATGAGGCATTGAGAAGCTTAGATTCTGATAAATGGCTAAAAGCCATGAAATCAGAAATGGATTCCATGTCCGAGAACCAAGTTTGGAATTTGGTTTATGACCGCAAGAGATTAGACCAATTGGGTGTAAGTGGGTCTTTAAGAAGAAGACATATATAGATGGTAATGTAATTACCAATAAAGCAAGGTTGGTTGTGAAAGGTTATAGTCAATAGGAAGGTATTGACTATGATGAAACCTTCTCACCGGTAGCAATGCTTAAATCCATAAGGATACTCCTCGCCATTGCTGCTCATTACAATTATCAATTCTGCTAGATGGATGTAAAAACAACATTCCTAAATGGGGATTTAGACTGGGATGTGTATATGACACAACCTGAGGGTTTTACATCTTAGAATGGCTTGAAGGTATGCAAGCTCCATTTATGGACTTAAGCAGGCATCCGAGAGTTGGAATATAAGGTTTGATCAGACAATCCTAGATCTGGATTCCTGCCTAAATGCAAATGAGCCTTGTGTTTACAAGAAGGTTAGTGGGAGTATAGTTGTTTTTTTAGTATTGTATGTTGATGACATTTTGCTAATAGGAAACGACATTTCTCTTCTTCAAAACGTTAAAGTGTGGTTGTCAAGAAAGTTCTCCATGAAAGACCTTAGTGAAGTAGCATTTATATTAGGTATAAAGATCTATAGGGATAGATCCAAGAGGCTATTAGGTCTTTCTCAAAGTATATATATAGACAAGGTATTGAATAGGTTCAACCTTGAGCATTCTATGAAAGGTTATCTCCCGATGACAAAGGGGATAAACCTATCTAAGGCTGAGTGTCCAAAGACAGCTCAAGAGAGAATGCATATGAAGTATATACCCTATACATCCATGATAGGATCCATCATGTATGCTATGATATGTACTAGGCCGGATATCTCTCTAGCTTTGAGCTTTACGAGCAGATATCAGTTAGATCCAGGTGAAAAGCATTGGACAGCTGTCAAGGCAATCCTTAAGTACTTCAGAAGGACTAAGGATGAGTTCTTGACTTATAGAGAAGGTGACCTCACAATTAGAGGTTACACTGACGCGAGTTTTCAATCTGGCAAGGATGACTTTAAGTCTCAGTCAGGTTTTGTGTATGTGTTAAATGGAGGATCGGTATGCTGGAAGAGTTCCAAGTAAGAAACTACTACTGATTCAACCACGGAATCTAAATACATTGCTGCATGCGAAGCAGTAAAAGAAGTCGTCTAGTTAAAGGGATTTATTAGTAATCTCGGTGTCGTGCCTGAGGCTGTTGATCTAATTACCTTGTATTGTGATAGCAATGGTGCCATAGCTCAAGCAAAGGAACCAAGATCTCATCAGACAAACAGACATGTATCCAAAAAGTATCATATGATTAGGGAGATTATTGATGCTAAGATAATAAGATTAGAATATGTACCCATTGATCAGAACCTCGCGGATGGTCTGACAAAGCCATTGACTCAAGTCAAACATGACTAGCATGTTAAAGCATATATATTAAAACATATGGCTAATTGGCCTTAGTGCAAGTGGTAGTTTATTGGATATGATATATGCCCTTAAGGCAATTAGGGCGATATATATTAATTATGTAATAGTACGAATAATTTGTTTAGTCAATAAAGGCATCTGTTCTTTTATTTATATCAATGTGTTTCTATGTATATATATATATATATATATATATATATATATATATATATTATAGCTGGTTAAATATATTCATTGATGTATGTATACAAAAGTCCTTGATATATCATAGCATGAAGTCAGAGAAATTCTAGTTGGACTATATCTGGTCGTACCTTCTTCATGTGCAATTATGATTATGTCTAAACTATCCCTAGTCATAGTTTCATCAAGAAAGGATATTGATGAAGCAAAAAGACTAGCACGTGGTCAACTTTCTTGGAAAGGGTCCAGGAAGTCAATCTCCTAAGGACTGAAGGTGGTGCCTTAAGTTTGACATATGGATATATCTAGGAGATATATTAGAGACCGCCGTAAGATAAACACTTTATATATATATATATATATATATATATATATATATATATATCAATGTGTTAGTGTTTATCTTCACACAATAAGCTTTACAAATGTCCTCGTACTTGAGATGCTAGTTACCTTGTGTGGTACTATTGCTATACTTTGGGTCATTACAATACACTCATTAATTTAGGATGCTACGATGGTGATGACAAAATGTTGGTAAGCTGAGTAGTTAAAAAGAATCCATCGCTCCGGATATATTAAGGAGTTGTACCTGGCCACTTATTGAAGTGATGATTGCCATAAAACTCTGATCAGAGTATGTGTTTGATAGAAATGGTTTCTAGTCAAACACACTATGGTAAAAGGCAATATACTTTGGTAATAAGTAAACTATTAGGATAGCTTGGAGCAACCTCGCTATTAGTGGGTTAACACTTTAACCGAACCTTATAAACCAAATGGTACTAATATTATAGAATGGAAGGCATTTATCGCACTCGATAACTATTGCATTAACTGGGATTAAGTCATAAGCATAAATGACGTTCCGAGTAATGGGGGATTATAGAGAGGTACTACAGTTGTTTTAGGTAATCGAGTTCTATTCAGGGTCCAAAGCATCGAGCAAATGGTTCTATTAGAACAAGGGTTGGTTAAGCCTTAATAATTCAATACTTCAGGATCCTATAAGGTTATACACATTGGAACTTCGTCGGACTAAGTAAAGAACTAATAGATTTATTCTATTATGAAAATATGACATAAATAATAATTGGATTATTATTTGATTGGTTAAAATTGATTAGATTAATTTTGCATAGACTAAGGAATTTATTTTGACTGGTAACTAATTAATTAGAGTCATAAATAAATTGTAATTGATTAGATCAATTTTGGTTGGACCAAGAAATTTATTTTGACTGGTAACAAATTTATTAGGGTCAAAAATAAATATTTTATTTAGAAAGGGACTAAAAGGAATTTTCTAATTGGTACAATAGGGTAGGACCCTACGGGAATAGGCCCCCAAGTGATGGCAAAAGGGGCGCTAGTCACACCAGCGCTGCTGGGCAGCACTGGGTGTGACCAACGTTGCCCAGCCAATGAGCTGGGCTTGCGGAAAAAAGGCTCACAGCTCGGCTTGTAGGACAAGGCAGGCTATAATGGCTGCCAAGTATGCAGCATGCTAAGCACGTTGCATGCGGGTCAACCTGCGGACCCATAGGGGTCCACTTGTTGACCTATCCCAATCCCACATTGGAAGTGGGGAAGCACTTTTGCTTCCCCAAGCCTATAAGTAGGCACCTGGTCCTCCCTTTCTCAGTGCACCAAGCTCAAGTATAAATCCTAAGTTGAGATTCGCAAAGATTAATCTCTCGGGTAATCAAGCAAGTTATTTTTTAGGAGCTTAAATTTATTTAAGCACCTCTAGTATATATTTTTGGGTGAGGCTTCTGGAGTGGTCTAGCAACTACTTGAGGCTTCTCAGTTCTACCTCTTGGTGAGGTTTTAATTCATGGGTTTATATGGATACTGATAGAGGCTATCCTAAATTTGGAGGCTTGTGTAAGAAGGTTCTGCAAAAGTACGCTTCAACTGGTAAGTTGTTTTTCTTTCTCTTTTAATTATTAGGTCTTTTTCTTTAAGCAATTTTAGACTTAATAATTATGCTTAGGTTGTTTTTTATGCTTAGTTTATTTTATGCTTAGGTTATAACTTAGAGTTATAACATGCTTAGGTTATAGCTTAGAGTTATAACATGCTTAGGTTATAGCTTAGAGTTATAACATGCTTAGGTTATAGCTTAGAGTTATAACATGCTTAGCATAAAATATACATACTAGGATATAATTTGGAATTATGGCATGCCTAGCCCTTTTGCATGCTAACCTAGGTACAGAATTATTTAGTTAAGGCTTTATTTAATTTATACACAATTATTAGGAGTTCCTGGGGATAGGGAAAAAATTTTGAATTTCTGCCACGCCTATTATGCATGTTCAATCTGACTGTTAGTTCCCAACAGTATAGTGCATGGCTTGCTAGGCTATGCTGGTGTGAGGCCCAACATGGGCCGTGCATTATGCATCCTGCTGGGCTACCCTGGTATGCGGCCCATCAGGCACATAACATGCCATCTGCAGCCTTTTGGGTTGCACAGGTGAGCAGCCCAATAGGGCAGTTCATGGTGCTGTGCAGCATAGCTCGCAAGGGCTGTGCTGCTGTAGGCAGCACGCCTACGCAGGCCGATCAAGCCACTGCTGGCCTTTTGGCTAGCAGTGTTTGGGTTTGAATAGGGAGCTTGCTCCCCAAGCAAGCTCCTAATTGAGGTTGTATCAAACTCTAACTTTGGTTCTTTTGAATTAACATTTTTGCCCTTTATTTAATTAATTCTATTGGCTGGTTGTTGGATTAAATTGTCCTTTTAATTTATTCTTACCACTATAAATAAAGCTCTTCCCTTTCATTATTTTCCATCCCATTCTTCTTGCTCTCTCTTAATCTCTTAGTTGTTCAAGTTCCTAAAAGTAATCCGTCGAAAGACGTATTTACTTGGAATTGAAAACTAAGGGAATTTCTTCTAGAATAAATTAGTAGGGAAGATTTAACTATCTTCCACTTATTTTTCAGTACTCCTTTCTAGAAGGTTTTGGTTGGTAGTTCTTATATGGACTACTCATAGAGGGCTTCTACTTTAGAGTCTGTGCACGTAGCTGATGGGGTCATTCGGCCAACATTGGGATTCATGCTTCAACTGGTACATGGTTAAATTATTATTAGGTTCTTTTAATAAGTGTTTATGACCTAAATAATAATTGACTAGTTTATGTTGTCAATCATGCCATGCTTAGGAGATCCTTGGACTCTAGATTCAGTTTTGAGTTTCCACTGTGCCAATTTTACTTGCTAAAATCTTAATCTAGACCAACAGTGGTATCATGAGCCTGCCTAATGTAATTGTATGATTGACTAGAAACATGTTAGGTCTAATTTTCCATGAAATATGTTCGAGTATGTCATGCCATGCCTAGGAATTTATTTCTTGCAATAGAAAATGTTGTGATAACTAGATTAAGTGTTGCTCAAACTTAGTCAGGGTAATTATCTAAGAATTAACAATGTTTTACTTGAAATTGTAAATGCTTTGATTTTTGAATTAAGTGGTATAATTCTTAAATTAAAAAAGAATGAAATATTTAATTTAATTAGTCTATGGTTAACTGAGTCAGAAGGGCCCGTGTTAGTTTTGGCAAGGATTGGACTTGGCTGCTCATTTATTTTAAGGGGGCCTCTCTTACGTGGGAATTTTCATCGGTTCTAGATTCTAATTACCAAAGGGACTGTTTTGAATTAGTTGATTTCTAGTATAATGAATTGGATTCATTATATAGTTTTACGATGAAAGTTTAAATTACTAAATTAAAACTTATAGACATAGGTGCAAGACCTTGAATAATGAACCCCCTTGTTTGTTTTGCATGCTTTGTGGAGTCTTGGCATGATGGAATGATTATGAATTACCAATTGAGCATGATTCCTAGGTTAGACCTACTAATTCTTTATAGCACGGAATTTTATAGTTTCCTAATCATGTCCATGTATATATAGATTAGATGAGACCTGTTGCACCAATAAATCCCCATCAAAATATGAAGACAGAACTAGTCTTCCTAAAAATTTAATATGTGCTTCTAGGCCTTTTTATCGAATGAATTGCTTCATGCACCACATGCCTTCTTCTTTAACATCATCCGTTCATATGATTTGAATTAGGGTTAGTCTTAACCTGACTGGGTTAGTTATCTGTAATATCACCGGGCTGGATTTGAAGAGTCATATAATTGGTTATGAACGTCCACTGGTTGGAACTAAAATGGATTAGAAATTGCATTAGATGCAAATGGACCATATACTCCTATAGCTGTTTAAGTTAGCTTGACTCGTGATAGTGGGGGTTAGCTTAAATGAGTTATAGATGCTACCTACTAAGCAGAATGGTTAGACCATGTTTCCCGAAAGACAATAGAAGGGGCTATTACATTTTCGAAATAAATCTTAATAAAATAGTAGGAAAATGTATTTAATTTAAAGACCTTAAAAATTAAATGCATATACAAAACTAAGTCTAAGCATTTATTCTATTTATTATATATCGGTTTGAATCTTTACTTCTTACATAAATTTTGCATGATTTGATAATTGTATTTAACTGGCTCTAGCTTCAGAGATTTTGTTTAGAAATGTGAGGATAATACTCAAAGCCCAGTGCTTGCCCATATATGATATAAGCCCAATACTATACAACATGATGCAAGTATTTCTACCTCGAGTAGAAATGCGGAAATTATATGAAGGAGACAAGGATACATCACCTTAGAGGTAGTTAAGATTCATGCTACCGTATGTAAGTAGCATGAAGGAAACAAGGATACAACACCTTAGAGATTTTTAAGATCCATGTTACCTTATGTAAGTAGCTTGAAGGCAACAAGGATAAACATAAAGTTAGATATTAGAATCTATGTTACGTTAAGCATTGGAAGCATCATGAAATCGTGGACTCAAAAGTCTATGTCTTTACATCATAGAAAGGATCTTTCCAAGAAAGGAAAAATGATTCAAGGGTATTCTAAGGATGTAAAGGGACACAGGTTGTCCAGTATAGAAGCAGAAAGAGCGACGTTGAGAGAAAACAAAATGATCTTGAGAGTTTTGTTTTGAAAACAAAGTAATTGTTTCAACATGGGATATTGGAAACACAATTATCATTTAAATATGAAATTGACTAGCTTTTGTCTCATAAAATGAGAAGAAGAGGTTTTAGAAACTTCCACTTCAAGGTGTTGTAATTAGGAATGTTCTACATCTCTTGGGGATTCAACATAGGTATGGGATATCAAGTGTGTGCATCATATATCTATACAAGGTTGTATGCATCATATATCTATACAAGGTATAGGTATTGAAGAGAAGTAGAGGATTAGCAAAAGGAGAGTTGTACCTATGGGATATCATTTGAGCTTGATAGTTGTTATTGACGTAGGAACTTATAATCTTCATTTGGCTATTTTATAATAAGGACAAAATTAATATTATACTTCTATAAATATGGTTTCCTGCTTCACAGTAGTTGGAATTAATTCAATTTTGATAATAGATGTTTATGAGCACTAGAGTTTAACGATCCTTCTCATGAAACGATGATGAGAGCTAAATGATGTATTCTCTTATAGGTGTTATCCACTAGAGGTGTTCCTGCTGATGCGGAGTTGGGTTTGGCCAAAGTTTGGAGACCTAGTCTTCCTTTAGGGACCCTTACGGGTGCTACCTGGTGGTACGGATCCACTGGCAGACCTATACGGGTCATCCCTCCTGCCCTTATGGGTCCTCTTGTTGCCTAACCAGGCTCTTTTGGAAAGTAGTCCTTTCCTATTTCGGGAAAAGGTATATAAATGCAATTTATTGCGTTTAGACCTCCTCTCCCCTATAAATATGACCCTTTTCCTCACATTTTACATAGACAATTCATAATACAAAAAATAGTTAGTAGACTTACACAAATTCTAGTCATTTCTATAGGGACAGAAAGGTTATAGTTGAGGTATACGAGGTATAAAATAGGGAGAAAACCCATTCATTGATGTTTTTGTCCACATTTTATTCATTCCTAGCTTCGTTTATTAGGAGTTAGGGGAGGTTCTATCCACACGAACACTCGCCTAAGTAGTCCTCATTCATCTACATTAGCTAGACTCTCTCAATAGTAAAGGGAGCACCTCAAAGTGGATTCAGACCGCAAAGGTAGCGCTCCTGAGTTTCAAAGAGACTTACATTTTAGTTATTTTATTGTTATTATTCTCTGCCTCTTCTATCATTTATGCTCTATTTATTTCCTGTTTTGGTTCTAGTCCTACCCATATGAGCCTTGCTAACACTTTGTGTCCTTGGGGATATTAAATTGGTGCGCTATATTCTTACGGAAGGAAATTTAATGAGTGTCGAATTCGCCAAGTTTAATAAACTTCCTAAAATTTGCAATAGTGGTCTAATGATTATGGGCATAATCTTAATTCCTTTCTTCTTCCTTGTGAAATCTTTCTTTTGCTCAAAGTTTTCCACTCCAAATTCTAGCTCGTCATTCACATTATGCCAACGCTGTGGCTTATAAGGTTCATCCTGCAGTATTTTTCCATTTTGCAAAATTACAACATTAAAGTTCTATTAAGGATTTACCTTGGGTTGAGATAGCAGATGTGCTTGAACCTCCAACTTGCTTAAAGTAGTTTCTAATTGAGAGACTTGAGTTTCCAAGATTTGGAATCTCGTATCCGTGGCTTGCTAAAATTTCAGATTGTTAGCAATGAGAGTTTTTATAGCATCTTCAAGAGAGTTACCTGAGTAGTCTTCGTTCATGTTCACAAGTCTTCGTGGTAGAAATTGGCCTTGATAGTAAAATTTGGATGGGCTAGGTGCACAATTGAAGTTCGCGTGATCCTTCCAATTGGGATTATACATGTTTGAGTAAGGATCATATCACCTTGGAGGTTGATATTCAAATTTAAATGCATTCATATACTCTCCCTCTTGAAATGTTGGGCAAAAATCAATTGGAGGAGTCGGATAGGTGTAAATTCCACGCACATTAGTCTGTTTAGGTTGTCCTGAAACTAGACTTTGAACCATAATAGCTAGTTTAGAAAATTGAGATTGTAGGGAATCGGTGCTTACCTCATTCATGAACTTTCTCGATTCAAATATACCTCCAAACTATTGTGGGTTTGCTGCCATGTTGTTAATCACCATGTTTCAAGGTTGTGTTCTCCTTCAGAACGGATTGTTCAGTGACTTTCAGATCTAGAAAGCTGCAAGTTGTGTAAACTAGAAGATCGAGTAATTCAACAAAATAAAAGATTACAAAATTTAATAAACACTCACCGGCATTGACGCCAAAAATTAACGAATGTCGAATTCGCCAAGTTTAACAAACCTGCTAAAATTTGTGATAGTCGAAGCAGGGTTGATCCCATAGGGAGTGATAAACTTCGAAAATTATTTTGCTGAATAAGAGCTGAAAAAGTAAATTAAAAACGAGGGGGTTTGAAAGCTTGATTTTTTGGTAAATAAAAACTAAAAACTAAAAACTACGAATCAAAAATAAAGTTCGATTAAAACAATATATGAAAAACATTCAATCAAAGACTCAATTCGTATTCCCGGTCTTACACTCGATACTCGGCTCAAAGATTTTCTAAACCAATTTTTGCTAAACCGGTTATAGTTACCGAGAGACGCCCCTAGCAACCAATTCTCCCTTAATTTTAAATCAATTACGAGACGCTCTATGATTGACCCAAACTAAACCATAGTACTTTGGAAATGCTCCTCAGTTTTAACTTAGTAATTGCTTTAAGAAATAGGAGAACCCGATTCAAACCAATTTGTCAAGATGCTTGACTCATTTAAGTAAGGTTGTTTATTCCTTAAGGCGAGGTACCTTAATTTGACACTTTACAAATAAATACGACAATTACGGATCAAATTGATTTGTATGTCAACATTGAATTCATCCAATTGAAACAAAGGGCCCTTTTTGAAACAAGTAAATGAACCAAAATAATCTTTAGGAACTGAAATAAACAAATAGCAAATTAATAAAGAAAGATAAAAACTATTAGACCTCACAAGTGTAGAATACCGGGAATTGAATTGTACCTTTGATTGAATTGAAATTTAGCTTGACATAATTAAAAGAACAAAGCTGAAATTAACTAACCATATTGAAATATGTCTGCCTATCTAAGTCTGAGTCCCTAAAACAAATATCAAAGGCCTCTTAAATAGGAAATGAAATTAAAACCAACTAATAATGCAATTGTCCTCATTAATCTCTCAATGATCATCCGTTGAAGCGATGGGTAGTGTAGTGGCATGTTGAACTTTTGCATCCCATTAATGAAACTGTTAATTGCCCATGTTCATTGCCACATCAAAAGGAGTTGAGGCTTGTCCATGTCATCCATTAGTAGCTGAAATTTGTAATTAACTTATTTCCACTTTATGTGCACAAAATCCGCTTCTTCAAATAATAGAGTCCAGCACAATATTTCAATAACCGCTCCAAATCTGCATTTTAATCAACACTTTGACTTGTCCCTTGCAAAGCAAAAATATGTCCAAAAATAAATCAATACTAAAACAATTATGGACTAATTAAGTATTGAACAAGACCAAAATAATGTACAAAAATGCATTCTAACAAAATCCCATTTTTAATTCAATTTTCATCCTTTAATCTTCATATTAAACTGAACAAAACTTCTGTCTAGAGCAGACAGGATCCGTACGGGTACACTATACCCGTACCATTCCTCCCTGGTAGCCGTACGGGTCCCACCCACCCGTACGAGTACCAGCTCTACGCAGAATCCAGAATTCATTTTTAATTTGGTTAAAATCAACCCAACTCACAATTTACCATGCGATCACTTTCACTAATAATCTGGTAAATCAACCCACAAAAGTTAAAATGTGTTTTCATGACAAAATAAGTTGAAGACTCGATATTTCTCTCTGATCCTAGAAGCCGCCCGGGCAGTATCGATTTTAAAACCACCATACCAACATAATCACATTTTTCATAATGAAATGCTGATTTATGGTGTTCTATAAACTGAGCTAATCTTTGTGGATGTAGGGAACTTATTTTTATTTTGTTTTATAACTTAGAACAAATGTATAAGTTCTCTTTGCGATTCCCCCATTTTCCCCCGATTGTAATTTTTTATTTCCCCATTTATTACGTATGCTTTATTGTAATCTGTAAACGCATGTAACGAGTGTGAAAGAGTGTAGAAAAATAGGATTTCTGTGACAATTCCCCAAACGATGAAAACTAAAACGATTTTACACAGTGAATGTAATTTTGAATCAACTAAGTGAGAAATAAATGACTCATCCGATACCTGAATCTCTGATCCAATTGGTATGAGTCTCCCACCCAATGGGATCCGTACCAAAACTCTTTCCCAAGTAGATAACTTGGGTGGCGACTCTTTCATTGGTATCGAGATTTGGGTCTCGATTCTTTTATTTAGTAAAATTGGCTATTTGTGCAAACTTGAACTAAAAATTGTTTTATCACTCCTAAATCTAGCAAACCCTAAGTAGGCCCCGCCTCTCACATAGGTGCCAAGGGAGACCCACACATCATTGACAACTCATAGTGGCAACCCTGCTGGGGACATTAATCTTTTAACTTGAAAATTTTTGGTTTTTTTAAAAGCTTAAAAGATTAAGATAAGAACCGAAAATTATTTACTTGATTCAACCCATTTTCTTTTTCATCATTTGGGAAAATTAACATAATCTATCTTCTCATCTCCTTCTCTCTTTAGTTAGATACGCTCTGCTTCTAGTGCTAGGTTAAGGTGCCCTATTAATTCCACGAAACTTATGAGAGTGTCATCCATGCCCGCCTAGAATTAGGGACACCCTTATGGGTGGAGCACTCATTGCTATCTGCCTCCAAAAGAGGCTTGATACGATGGGAACCTTCTATATCAAACTTCTGATATGTCCTTATGCCATTCTTATCGAAAATCCTTAGAATTTTAACTTCTAGGTACCCTATTCTATGTGAGATTAGACTAAGGAAGAGTACCCTCAAAACTGGCGGGAGAAATAAGGACGGAATTGATCCCTTCACACGTGTTGTGTTACGTTCCCCTATAATTAACCCAACCATGCATTGTTATAATTTGTGCATGCATAACGCATTCCATGCACGTAGTGATCTTTTAGTTACCATCTCAGCTAAATCTCGAAGGGTTAAAATGTGGCAGCTTTCTCAGGTCCATTTGATTTAAATTCCGGCTTCTCCTCTTCCTCCTCCTCTTACACCTTAGTTAAGGGTTGCTCCATCTCTATCTACGGGTACTTCGTCCAGTAGTCAATTTAGTTCGATTAATCTTTCTGTCTATCTTCCTGAAGAAATGTCTAGTTTCCTGACTCCAAAGGGCAGATTGATGTTGAGGTTGAGAATGTTGCTACTAGTGAGGAGGCAAATGCATCAAGGGCTGAGGTTAGGTCGGAGATTGCAAATGCCTTCTAACAGTGTTTGGGAAGTGATCGGTTCTTATACCGAATGAATGATAAGATGTTAGCTTCCATCAGGGCAATTTTGGCCGAAGAGAGAATGGTCAATGCTCCTCATAGCGCACCTGTCAGTGCTCCAGCAGTGAATGCAGTGATTAGTGAGCAAGTATCAAGAGTTACTCACAATCCATTCACTCAATTTTAGTTACCACCTGTGCAGACTCGCCGGGATTCTTCCAGTCAGTTTGGTCAGTTGGGTTTTGTTGGTCCATTTGGTTCAGTTAGCTAGTCATTCCAGTTAGTGGGTACAATGGTTCCACCAGCCGTCAGTCAATTCGCTCAGCCTAGTCAAGGGTTTGTACCACCTCCATTTCAATTTGGGGCATCTGGCCTAACCCCTAATTTTGTGGTCACACCTAATAGGACGACCTTCCCTCAATTAATACGTTTACTCTTGGGTGTGATTACTCAATCAGAGGGATCCTCTTTATTCATGGAATTGCGTGATCTACTTTAAAAATTACTTACTATCAATCCCGCCTCCCAGCCATCGTCACTATCAGTCCAAACTGCTAGAGTGGAGGATTGGGTGCCTGAAAACTTTAGTATGCCTAGTATAATGAAGTATAAGGGAACTGGTCCACTTCAATCTCATATCACCACCTATTAGAGGGTTATGAAAATTAGAAAGTTAAGTGATAAAGTCTTAGCTGAGAGGTCCTACTATCGAGTGGTACAATACTCTATTAGATGAGGTGACCAAAATTAGAAAGCTTTATCTGAAGCTTTCATTGAGAAGTATGGTTTTAATGCCACCATTGAAACTACCATACAAAATTTAGAAGCAATCAAGCAGGCCCCCTAATGAGAAATTCACGCCCTATTTCGAAAGATGGATGGCCACTCAAGTTTTATTAAAAGACAGACTAAGTCTCCCTGAGATGATCATAAAGTTGATGGATGGTGCCCTACCTGTTTATCGTGAGGTTCTTGGTACGGATAAATTATCCAGTTATGTTAAAGTCTTTGAAAAAGCATAGAAATAGGAAAGAATCGAGGAATTGGAGAAGGCGAGTGTCTCGATCAAACCTTGGTTAAAAAAATGACCCTTCAGCCCCAGCCTAGGCTTCTAAGTCAAAGTCTGGCTCTGATTATAAAGCAGTGATAGTACAAGAAGAAGTGGCTTCAGTTTGCACCATCAAAGATGACATTACCCTTTAGAAAGCATCTCTGCCTGCCATCTTCACTAAGTTGAGGGCACTTGGTCTTCTTAAGAGTATCAAGCCCTATGTCCTGCCCAAACCTGAAGACATGGATCAGTTTTGTGCTTGTCATGTCAGCAAGGGTCATTGCACTAGTGCCTGTAGAGATCTGCTTGAGGTTATTCATGGTTTGATTAGGGAAAAGAAGATTCACGAACCTGAGTTTAAGCCCAACACCATGAATAACCCCTTGCCAAATTTTGAGAAATAGGTTACAGTTGTCGAGTCAAGGTTGCCCTCTTACCATGTCTTTAATATGATCTCGCAAGCTAATCCTATGGTTCACTTAGTAGTGTCTTTACCCGATGAACTAGTCCCCATTGACATCGTTGGATTTGATTTAGAAGGAACTCATGATGAGGAGGCTATGTTGGTCCAACCAGAACTAATTGATATCGATGCTTATATGTTGGAGAGTGATAAGCTCAAAGGGCCAGCCTTATTAGTGGAAGCTTCCAAAAGGAGAAGTTATATGAAAAATGGGGTGTTGCATATTACCCGAAGTGGAAGGGTTCCTCCCAATCCTCTCCCAAAAAGAAGAAGGGGAAGAGATGTAGATATCGAGGTCATTCTAAATATATAGATACCTAAAGTGAAACTTAAAACCCAATTGGTACTAAAAAGAAAGATTTGAAAGTCACCCTCTCATCCAGCAGTTGCAAGTTACTCCCGCCAAGTATAGCATTTGCCAGCTTCTCATTGACTTTGAAGATCATTACAGGAGTCTGATAGAAAAGTTATTAAGCATAGAGGCTACACCTTCCACTACCTTGGTGGAAGCATTTTAATTTATAGAGGGATCTCCTCCTGATCAAGTGGAACCCATTATGTTTTATCTGTCAGACCTCCTAGTTAAAGGAAATAAGCACAACAAGGTACTTCTAATTAAGGGGAAAATTTTTGATCTTTCTATCCCATGTGTTATGGTGGATGATGGTTCCGCCCTTAATCTATGCCCTGCCAAGATCCTTCCTCACTTAGGGGTTGATAAATCCACCTTCGAGAAGTCCAATATTATTATAAGGGCATATGATGATACAAAGAGAAGTGTCATTGGGGTTTTGAAGGTGAAGTTACAGTTGGAGGAGTGAAGTCCAAAGTCTTATTCACTATCCTCGACACTCCCATCACCTACTCATTATTATTGGGTCGCCCTTGGCTCTATTCATTAGGGGCCGTCCCTTCCATAGTCCATCAGAAAGTTAATCTCATCTACAATGGTAAGCTAGTGACCATTGAAGTAGTTGAACCATCTATTATAGCAGCTATAGAAGTGGAGGAAAAGGAATCTAGGGTGGCTATAGCTCACCAGGGTACGAGGTTATCAGTTAAGGGGTACATATCACTTAAAATTGAAAAGATCATGATGAAGCAAGGTTATGTGAAAGGTAAGGGGCTCGAAAAGAATCTCTAGGGTATGCTGGAACCCTATCTACCCCTTTTGTGGCCATTCAGGCTTGGTTTGGGGAATCGCCTAGTTAATAAGGAGTCAAAACCCTAGTCCTACCTCATGATAGAGGTTGAGGTTAAGAAAAAGACATTCATAGGAGAGGAAGAGCCTATCAAATTGAGGGGCATGAAGGTCCCTGGTTTTGAGATCTTCTCCAATGTATATGATTTCATGAAAGGCTGCATGATTGAAGCCTTAGTTTCTGTGGAAGTATGTGGGAATGCTGAAGAAGATGAAATGAAAGAATCAATCGAGTCCATCACTAAGGCACTAGCATTACTTATAAGGAAGAATTAGAAGGGGAACGAGAAGGGAAATCCCATCAGCAAGGTAGTCAAAAACTTAGCAAGAGCAGTGGTTAAAGAAGCACATGCAAACCTGTACATCGAAGCTACCAGTTCAGCTATCAGTATTTTTAAAGTCAACAAGGCCCTTCGCTTATGGAGGATGATTCAAATGATGTAATTTTTAATGTTGCAAATATTTTTGATGCAAATAAGGCCGCTTATAAGGCATATCATGGATAAGTTGTAACATTAGTACTTTTTAAAGCATGTCATGAATAAATTGATGCATCTCTCATTCGCATTTCACTCGAGTATTTCATTCTAATGGCACCATGCACTCATAACAACAACATTCTTAAAAATATCATCATATTCATTAATAAGTTGACTTTGAATACATCGCAATGGTATAAATATCCAATGGTTACAACCTATCACCAAATAAAAGAGAGATAATAAAAGTGCATAGCAAACATGATAGGTGCAAATCTTAATCCATCTTTCTTCATGAAGGGGGGAAACGGGTACAAAGGTATGTGTCATCAAAAAAGAAGACCAAGAAGACTCATGAGAGCACCAATATCTTGGTTCACAAAAATATCCCCAAAATCATTCAGAAGCTGATCATTAGTCAATCAAGAGGATTTTGTCCAAGAGAGTGGCTACCTACAGGGACTAGGCTTATAAGCTTTCCTTTGCAATTTGGGGGGTATAGAACTAGTATAAGAACCCCTACTAATCAGACGCCTTTTTCCTTAGTATATGGAATGGTGGTTGTGTTGCCGGTTGAAATAGAAGTAAAATTCGTAAGAGAGGCACTCGAAGCTGAATTAAAAGAGTTAGATTGGGCAAGGGCTAGGTATGAGCAGTTAAATGCAATAGATTAAAAATGGCTTAAAGCGCTTGACCACCTATAGATGTACCAGCAGCATATGGCTCGTGCTTACAACAATAGAGTCAAATACCCGAAATAACCTCTCAAAGCGGGTGATCTGGTTCTCAATCAGCTATGCTAGGTCAACACTGATACTAGGGGCAACTTCAGGCCTAATTGGGAAGGACCATTTGTGGTTAAGAAAGTCCTTGGCAAAGGAGGAATCAAGCTTATGGATATGGATGGAAATGAGTTTGTGAATCCAATAAATCAGGATAGGCATCATATCTAGGTCAAAAGAATTAAATCACAAAAAATCAGCACAAAGAATAAAAGAAATAAAGAGTAAATCACCCGATGAGTAGTCCTCTACTGCTCGGGCAAAAATTATGGTGCAGCCCACTGAACGATATTTCGCGAACTGGTTAAACAAAAATTAGGGCACTCCTACGTAAATAAAGCCCGTTAAGCTGAAAACCCGAAAAGGGTGGCTTAGACAAAAGTTAGGGCATCGACAGAAAAATTTCAGGTACTTTCTAGAAATTCTGTAAAAGACAAATAGGTAGTAGGGGTAAACCAATGGAAATTGTTACCATTGCCTACGAACTCAAATTAATCTCATCAATGAACATGTTATAATTTTGCTAAGAATCTTGGTCTTAATAATGCATGCATGTCTTTAGGTGAAATAATGGCAGGTGTGTGAACACCAATTTTTCTCCACATGTTATGCATCATAGTTATTCTTTTCAGCATACATGTAATCCAACAGAGATAAAAGTAACAGAGAAATTAGGCATATGTAAATTCAAAAAAAGTCTGCTGGATTGAGCCGTCAATTACAATTCAGGCAAAAACTAAGACAGTCTGCAGGATTAAAAACTTGAAAGGGCAGTCCAGGGAAAAGTTAAGACGAAACAAAAGGAAAAGAAAAAGCATGCGGGGTCAAAAAATCGAAAGGGCGGTCTCGGCAAAAATTAAGGCAAAGAGAAAAAGAAAGAAAAAGCTTGCTTGGTTTAAAGCCCAAAAGGGCAGTTTAGGCAAAAGTTAAAGCTAAAAAGAAAAGTCCGCTGGACTGAGCCATCAAGGACTGTTCGGGCAAAAATCAGAATAAAAAGAAATAAAAATAAATGTGCGATAGGTCAACTTACGTCCAATGGCCTAACTAAAAGTTAGAACATCACTCGGTTCCCTCACTACAAAATCACTAGATAGAAGTAATATGGGTCCACAAAGCAGCAATACTCGATAATCTCAGTTCAAAAAAAAGAAAAATTTGCATGCATAAAAGATAAATGTCGAGAGTACCAATCCAAGTTTCCTCTCAAAACAAGCCACGCAGGGCCAAAAAGTATCAACAATTCAAAAAGTAATCATAATCTAAGCTATCGGGGGATCCTGTCCTTGGTGACCCTCACGAATATGATTCTATGTATCTGCCTGCACATAATCCATATCTATTATCATGTGATCCTCAGGTTCACTGGTATCAGCAGATGGCTGTGAAGGGACTATACTCTATAATGTCCCTACAGTAGCCTTAGCAGCATCAGCTCCCTTATCATGTTGATCTCCACCCCTTTGAGTCCCTCGGTATGCATAAAGATCGTCTTCGGACTCATTATCAAAAGGATTCGGCATCTGCCTATCCTCAGTTTGTTGGAGAAAGGAAGAGGAATAATAAAACTAGAACACAAAATAAATATTAATCATTCATTACAATAAGCGGAAAAATAAAAAATAAATAATTAGACTCTTCTTCTCTATTCATTCTTCAAAATAATGCAGAATACATATGCCTTATATAGGCACTGGAGTTTTCAATACATGGAAATAAACTGATCCACGTCACCCTCTTTCTTTAACCAAGTTTTATTATTGGTTTCCTAATTCTTTGCCACAAATTTTATCCAATTACTTTGCAACTGACTTGTTCCATTCTCCTCCTTTCTAATATATATATATTTTTAATTCTTATTTTAGATTAAGTTTATTTTCAATTTAACACTCTCCCTTAAACTTAGTTTTCTATTATTCCCAGCGATGCTCGTAACTGTCTGAACACATCGTACTTCAATGGCTTCATAAAAATATCAGCAATTTGATCTTGTGTTTTCTCGTACTTCAACGTGACTTCCTTTTGCTCAATGCAGTCTCTGATATAATGAAATCTTGTATCTATGTGCTTATTACGATCAAGGAACACTGGATTTTTAGCTAACACCAAGGCTAACTTGTTATCGATAAAAATATCAGTTGGATCATGTTGTGCCATTTGTAGTTCGTTCAACAATCTTCGTAGCCATATCTCATGACACGCACATGAAGTTGCAGTAACATATTCAGCTTCACAAGTTGATAATGTCATAATCGGTTGTTTTTTTTAACTCCAAGTGAACGCTATTTTGCCAAGAAAGAACACAAATCTGCTAGTACTTTTCAGGTCATTTTTATCACCGGCCCAATCACTATCACTGTACCCAACTAATTTGAATTCATCAGATTTTGAATAATGCAATCTAAAATTAGTTGTACCTTTGACATAACAGAGTATCATTTTTGCTGCATTCTAATAAGACTTCTTCGATGCTTCCATGTATCTGGTAACTAGTCCAACTACCTTTAAAATATCTGGCCTTGTGCAGGTTAAGTATCTGAGACTCCCAATTAGACTTAAAAAATTTGTCGGATTGACTCCTACTCCATTTTCATCCTTGGTCAATTTCAGACTACATTCAACAAGAGTGCTGACAGGATTGCAATTCTCCATCTTGAATTTCTTGACTATCTCCTTAGCAAAACCACTTTGACAAATAAAAATGCCATCACCATTTTGTTTCACTTCAATGCCAAGATAATATGACATCAAACCAATGTTTGTCATTTTGAGTTCGTGAGTCATTATCTTCTTTAAATCATCAAACATCTGAGGATTGTTCCCGGTGAAAATAAGATCATCCACATACAAGCAAAGAAGCAATATGTCTCCACCTTTCACTTTCGCGTACAAAGCATATTCATGGGGGATTTGACAAAATTCTCTTGAAAATATTTGTTAATGCGATGATTCCAGGCTTTTGGTGCCTACTTAAGTCCATACAATGCCTTCTTCAAATTCAATACTTTCTCTTCATGCCCTATGACAACGTAACTGGGGTGGTTGTTGTACATAGATTTCTTCCTCAAGATATCCATTCAGAAATGCTAACTTGACATCCATTTGATGGATCTTCCATCCATTTTGAGCAGCAATGGAGATTACCATTCTAATAGTCTCCATTCTCGCGACTGGTGCAAAAACTTCATCATAGTTAATATCGGGCTTCTGACTATATCCCTTTGCAACAAGTCTTGCCTTATATCGTATAATATCTTTGCTCACATCTTTCTTTGCCTTGAATACCCACTTAACACCTATGGGCTTTTTGTCTGCTGGAAGTTTGGTTAACTCCCATGTCTTATTCTTCTCAATTGAATGGATCTCCTCGTCCATGGCTTTTCTCCATCTCCCGTCTTTCATAGCTTCTTCAGCATCAATGGGTTCACTATTAATAAGATGATAGTAAAGAGTGAATTCTTCACTTAGATCTCTTATCACATCATAAATTTCTTCAACACTCTAGAATTTTCTTGGCCTCTCTCTAGAACTTTCACTAGAGATTTCTCCTTGTTCAAGAGATGCACCTGAAATCGGACTATTCATCATTGATGTTAAGGCTTGCTCCACCAGTTCATGCTCATTGTTTTCATCCATTATGGAAGGATAAAAACTGTAATTCTTCTCTTTGTGATTACTCCAATCCTATATTGCTTCTTCATCAATAGTTACATCTCTACTGATGATTATCTTTCCTGTATCAGGATCCAATATCCTATAACCTTTAGAAAATTCTAAATATCCTACGAACAAGTATTTTCTGCTTTTATCATCTGGTTTTCTCCTTTCTTCATCAGCTACATGTACATGCGCTACACTCCCAAAAACATGAAAATGAGAGATATTGGGCTTTCTCCCACTCCATGCTTCTTAGGGTGTCATATTGAAAACACTTGCTGTTAGGGACCGATTTAAGATATACACATCACAATTAACGGCTTCTGCCCATAGCTCCTTAGGTAAATTCTTACTTTTCAACATGCTTTTGACCATGTCCATCACCGTTCTATCCTTTCTCGCCATAACTCTATTTTACTGGGGCAATCTCGGGACTGATAAGAAGTGGCGGATTCCATGGTTCTCGCAGAATCTATTAAATTCATTACATGTGAATTCTCCCCCTCTATCGGATCTTAAGGCCTTGATGTAATAACCACTTTCTTTCTCAACAAGTGCCTTGAATTTCTTGAAATCTCGAAATACTTCTGATTTCTCTTTCAAGTCATAAACCCATGTCTTTCTGCTATAATCATCAATAAATAGCAAGAAATATTTGTTGTCTCCCAATGATGTTGGTGTCATTGGTCTGTAAACATCGGTATGAATGAGCTCGAGAGGCGCCTTAGCTCTCGACATGGACTCTTTTGGGAAACTGGTTCTCAATTATTTTCCAACAAGACATCCTTCACGAAGTTGGTGGGGTATATCAATCGGGGGAAGACCATGGGCCATCTTCTTCTGACTCATTAACTTTAGTCCTCTGAAGTTGAGATATCCGAACCACAAATGCCACAACCAATCAATAACCTTCACACATGTCTTCAAACACTTGGCTACATCGGTCTTGATGTTGAGTGTAAACATTTGATTCTTTGACATTAGAACACTTGCTAACATTTCCTTCTTGCCATTCAATAATAACAACTTCCTATTCACCTTGTGAACTTGGTAGTTTATCTCTAGCAATTGCCCCAAATTCAAGATATTGCTTCTCATGTTTGGAACATAGTAGACATTGCTTATGAATTGGTGATCCCCATTCTTTAAATGAATAAGGATAGTTCCTTTGCCTTTGATGGGAACTTTTGATGAATCCCCAAATACAACATTTCCACTAAAAGACTGGTCCAGCTCAATGAATAGTTTCTTCTCTTAACGCATATGATTACTTACTCCATTGTCAAAATACCATATGTTATTATCTGGATAATGTTCACCTTTATGGGTTAGTAATACCACGTCAATGACATCCTCTTCTTGTATGTTGTTAGCAGCTTCCTCCACTTACATAGGAGGACTCCTACATTCTGATGCATAGTGGCCACAGTTTAAGCAATTGTAACATTGTACATTTGTCTTATCTCATCCGTCATTTTTTCTCCAGTTGCCTCTTCCTCGTTCGTGCCCACATCCACGGCCCCTGCCTCTCGTGGACTGATTATATCCATCATTATTGTCAGTTCTTGGGAATTGCTAACTTCTGCCACATCCTCTTCCACTAGCATTTCGTCCTTGACCTCTACCTTATCCTCTTCTAGATTGACTAGAATCTCGACTATTTTCATTTTCTCAAAATGAAACCTTTACTAGCAGAACTTGTTCTATAGACTCTTCTTTTGTCTATTTAATCTTTCCTCACGTGCTTGCAATTCGTCAACTGCCATTGCAATTGTGTCTCTTGACTCTTCAATAGCTGCTATTATATAATCAAACTTTGGTAGTAACGATCGTAGAATCTTTTCAATGATTCTCGACTCCTCAATTTTTCTCCATACTGCTACATTTGATTAGTGACAGATTTTATTCGTGAGGAATAATAGTTGTTTCTATCTCCTTCATCTTCATCATCTCAAACTCACCTCGTAACGTCTGCAATCGCACCTTCTGAACTTTCTCCTCTCCTTGAAGAGAAGTTCATAAAATGTCCTAAGCTTGCTTGGAGGTAGTTGCTTCTGCTACCTTCTCAAACATCACATCATCCAAACCTTAATGGATTGAACTAAGCGCCTTCTGATCACCCCTACGATTCATATACAAATTATCTCTTTCCGCCTGAGATAATTGTGCATTTTCTGTTGGGACAGGGACTACATAGCCATTTTCAACAATGTCCCAAACATCTTGGGCTCCTGGAATGACTTTCATTTTGATGCACCAATTTTTGTTATTAGTTTTAGTGAGCTGTGGAAAATTGAAGGGAAAATTGTTGGTGTTCATTTTTTCTTTCTTTTTTTTGTAGGGTCTTCTCAAACACTCAAGAAAATATTATAAAAATTCTCACAGCTCTCACACAGGATATTAACTTGGCTCTGGTACCACTTTGTTGGAGAAAGGAAGAGGAATAATAAAACTAGAACACAAAATAGATATTAATCATTCATTACAATAAGCGGAAAACTAAAAAATAAATAATTAGACTCCTTTTCTCTATTCATTCTTAAAAAAAATGCAGAATACATATGCCTTATATAGGCACTGGAGTTTTCAATACATGGAAATAAACTGATCCACATCACCCTCTTTTTTAACCAAGTTTTATTATTGGTTTCCTAATTCTTTGCCACAAAGTTTATCCAATTAATTTGCAACTGACTTGTTCCATTCTCCTCCTTTCTAATATATATATTTTTTAATTCTTATTTTAGATTAAGTTTATTTTTAATTTAACACAGTCATCCTCTCCTACTGGCCCCTCAGCATCACAATCTCGCCCCTCGCCTGAGCAGTCTCAGCCCTAGCCTAGTTAGCCTCAGCAGTGGCTACCCACAGCTGCTCTTACAAGAACCTGACTCTCTCCTCCAAAGCATCCAAGTCCAGAGTAGACTTGCTGATCTCCATGCCTAGAATTGTCTGCAATTAAATCATAAGATCAGTACACATACATGTATGTCATGGCATGCATCATGCATAGTTTGTTAAAATTTACAAGTAAAACTTACTGAGGCTAGCACATCCTAGGCTAGTAGCCGATCCCGCATGGAGAAGTAGCCCGGGTGATCCTCTCTACCTTAGAAATGGTCACCTAAAAGAAAAAGGTCACATCAAGATAGGACATTCTACGCAATCACTGTAATGAATAAGGTTAAAAGCAAGGGATTCCTTACATGCGTAGAGCTGGATGGAGTAAAACTAATAGGCTAGACCGACTCGTTGAGCTCTTTAATAGCTCGCTTCCACGAATGATCACGGAGCCAGAAGAAAGTATCTAACTCAGCTTAGAGGTCCCTCTCTCACGGACCTGGAAGCGCTAAACCGCTTAGTCAGCGGCTCCGAGGCAGCAACAGGTCTCTTCCGCATAGAAGAGGAAGGTTATAGCAATAAGGGATCATATTCAGGATCACAATCAATTTTTGAAAATAGCAAAGTATTCACAATGGTTAAGTTAAGCAAATAACTGAGAAGAAGGGGTAGCAAACCGAGCTGAGCCCCATGTCCGCCAACTATGAATGGACCACCACGGTCCGCCCTTGATCCATCCTCATCATTGTCATCATCATCATTATCATCATCCTCACTGTCACTCTAGTGGAAATTGAGAGGGTCATCCTCGTGGTGGATCCTCTCGCAAGGGGGGAGTGCAAGGAATCAATGAACTCTATGTAGGAGCCCTCTATAGATAGTACTCAAGCTCCCTCGCCTAATAGATACAGCCCCTTGCCAGTCCCTGGCATAAGATATGTCCAGAAGACCCCAGTTGGGATTGGGGGATAGATCAGTCTCTCTACCATGGTGCTGGTCCTCCACCCTCACATCGACTCACCAAAATACCACTCATAAGAGAGTGGTGACTTATGATAAAGCGGTGGTCATCAACGCCGGCCTACATCTGCTTGATAGCCCCATGCATATCCAATCTCTCCCATGAGTCTCGGATGACCTTCATAAAACAAATTCACTTTGAGTATCAACACCTCATAAATACAATTTCTATTACTATTTTGTTGAAATGTAAAATGCAGGTTTAGTAGGGAAGAAGTTTACCCGATTTGAGCGCAGCTGGCGTGAGAACTCTCTCCATTAAGCTATAGTTAAGGGCTAACCCTACCAAAGCCCCATCTATCAAGATGTAATGTGTGGCATCTCGGGCTGCATGGGTAAACTCGACCTAGGGATGAATCGGTGCTCAAATGCCTAAATCTACAAAACAAAATAAGGATTAGTTGCAACATAATTTGAATGAAAGGTTAAAGCACAAGAGATCAGTTTAGGGTTTACTAGTAGTATCAGGTGGAAGATCTTAAGCTCGGACTGATCAACCCAAACCCTAATGTCCAGTCCATAATATAGCTATGCCAGAATGGCCCGACACCAGTTCTTTCCTAGCACAGCAGCAAGATCCTCCACAGCGGTGAGCAAACTATAATTGAGGTTGCCCAAATAAACTGGGAAAAAGACGGTAGTAAGGAACGTCAGGAAGAAAGATTGGTCATACTAATCCCTCTTATCAGCCATAAGATGACTCGGCTGCCCAATCTAGTAAGCATATAGGTCCCCACACTTAATCTTGTTTGTCCCACCCGGATGAAGCCCGAGGAATCTAGCAATGTAGGCCTACACCTCAGGCTAGGAATGCCACCTATCAGCATAAACATCAAAGTAGACAATATCTCCACTCCACTCTAATCCCGTCGTAGCATACATATCTAAGGGAGTGATAGTGACCTCCCCAATAGGTAGATGGAAGGTGTGGGTCATCTCTGACCATCTCTCTATTAAGGATGAAATGGCCCCCGGGGCCAGTGTCTTTAGAGCCTGAGGAATGGCTCCGATAATGTCACTGAAGCCAAAGGAATCAATACGGGCCCGTAACTTGGTGTCTCCTATAATATAGATCTCCCCATGCCGTTTCCTGCAGAAGCTCAAAGCTCCCATAGTCTTATATTCAAATTGCAAGGACAAAATTGTAATTCAATAGGGTTAAAATACAGCAGACATGTCAAAAATTAGAAGAGAATTATAGAAATCAAAGTAACCAACATTCTGTCCTTAAGCATAGGACCCGTATTAGTAGGCTATACCCGTACGAGTCAAAAAATGGCTCTCTTATTAAGATTAGGACCCATACAGGTCCCTCCCACCCATACGGGTCCTTGTAAATAGTGGCTTCACGAGAAAAATTCCCAAACAATCCAAAACTATCCAAACTCAGTTAAAAGCTCAATCAAAACTATCCTAAAAACATCCTAGATAAAAGTTACATGTGTTGGCCTCTATTCTAGGGCCTAAAGCACCCTAATTCATGCCAAAATTTGAGAAATTATCAAGTAGTTTAAAAATGGAAAATGGAGAAACAGCCAAAAATACCTAGAGTTTTGAAGCGTGGGTATCAGGAGAAGGGAATAGAGGCACTTCAGAGATAGTAGTGAGCCCCAGAAATGAGTCCCCTTCACAAAAAGTGTACCCGATGGAAGTCGGGCATTCTCGAAGCCACGAATCACCCACCGGGGTAAATCCTCAAGTATAAGGGAAAAATGTCCGGTCTTTGGGATCTTTTTATACATTTTGGGTGGTTTTAGGATGAAAATCGCAGGAAAATGCAAATGGGGAAATTTTGTATAAGGAGGGATGGAAAGAGTCTGATAGGCCTTTTGAAACCCTCGAAGGGGACCCGTACGAGTCTTGATTTTCAAGAACCCCACCTGTACGGGTCTTGGCCCACCCGTACGAGCCCTCTCTTGCCATCCAAGGGCAAATTTTTAAAATAGTATTTTAGAAAGCACCAGGAACTCATCAAGTTCAAGTTCGGGGCCAACCCTACTTCTCCTCAACCCTATATCTCAGTTATATTTAGGGCAAGCCCCCTAGCTCACCTTGATCCTTGATTGAAGGGGCAAATATAATTTTGTTTTCAAAAAAGCCAATCAAGAATCAAGGTAAGCCATTTTTGAATTGATGACTAACAAAGATGATTTTTGTGTACAGGTCCATCCTAGCATAGGAATTCACCCCCAACAAGTAAATCTTATCAGGAAAGACTTCCCCAGCAGAAGAAGTTTTGCAAAAGGATATTACTTTATTCCCCAGCAGTGGAGTCAAGCATGGGGTAGCTCCCCTAGCTAATCTAGGGGCATCCCCCTAGCTCCCAACAGCGCCAATCTAAGGGCATCCTCCTATCTCCCAATAGTAGAATTTGCCAATCTAGGGGCATCCCCCCATCTCCCAGTAGTGGAATCAATTAAGGGGCATACCTCCATCATTAGAAACCCTAAGGGCACCTACCCTAGGGGCATTCCCCAATAGTGGAACCACTAGTAATCGGGCCAAACCTGACATTTCTTGCACATAGTTTTTAGTTTATTTCATCCACACGTGTTTATTCTTAATTGAAGGGGCAAAAATATTTTTATTTTCATAAAAGTCAATTAAGAATAAAGATACGTATGCTTAGACAATGACTAACTCGGTGTTTGATCATTATCTCTTTTTCAGGTTATTTGAATTCCCCAGTAGGAGAGTCACTCGCCTTAGGAAAAGGATACACCATCTGTCAAGAGAGTCAATTGCCTTAGGAAAGGGATACACCATTAGTTAGGAGAGTCATTAGCCTAAAGAAAGGGATACACCAGCAGTAGGAGAGTCATCTGCCTTAGAAAAGGGATACACCATCAGTCCGAAAGTCAATCCTTCTTAAGAAAGGGATACATCAGTCAGAAAAGATGATCCACCTTAGGAAAGGGATACACTATCAGCCAGGAGAGATGATTCGCCTTAAGAAAGGGATACATTCACCTTCCCCAGTTGAGTCACTAGGATGCACCTTGGCTAGGAAAGTCATCCGCCTTAGGAAAGGGATACACCAGTAAGGAAAGTCGATCCGCCTTAGAAAAGATATACACCAGTAAGGAAAGTCATCCACCTCAAGAAAGGGATACTCAAGGGCAAAGGAAAGTCCTCCACCTTAGGAAAGGGACACCTGAGACAGAAGTTTACCTCAAGAAAGGAATTCACCCATATCATCACCTTAGGTATAATTTCTAAACCCTTGCTCACATCATGAGATCATACAGATCCGTATCTATAGTGATCCTATGAGGGGCAGTCTGTGAGCACTGGATTTTAATGATCCTTCTTATGAAACAATGATGAGAGCTATATAATGCATTCACTTGTAGGTCTTATCCACTAGAGGTGTTCCTGCTACTGCAGAGTTAAGTTTGGCCAAAGTTTGGAGACCGAGTCTACCCTTAGGGACCCGTACAGGTCCCCTAGGACCCGTACGGGAAGGGACCCTACCCATACGGCTCCTTTTGTTGCCTAAACATGCTCTTTTGGAAGGGAATCCTTTCCTATTTCGAGAAAAGGTAGGTCATAAATGCGATTTATTGCGTTCAGACCTCCTCTCCCATATAAATAGGGCCCTTTTCCTCACATTTTACACAGACAATTCATAATACAAAAAGAGTTAGTATACTATACATAAATTCTAGCCATTTCTATAGGTATAAAAAGGTTATAAGTGCGGTATATGAAGTATAAAATAGGGAGAAAACCCATTCCTTGAGGTTTTGTCCACATTTTATTCATTCCTAGCTTCGTTTATTAGGATTTAGGGGAGGTTCTATCCACAAAAACACTCACCTAAATAGTCATGATTCATATACTTTTTCTAGACTCTCTCAACAGTAAAGGAATTGCCTCAAAGTGGATTCACATCACAAAGGTAACACTTCAGAGTTTCGAAGAGACTCACATTTTAGTTATTTTATTATTATTATTCTCTGCCTCCTCTATCCTTTCTGCTCTATTCATTTCCTATTTCGGGTCTGGTCCTAACCCGTATGAGCCTTACTGGCACTTTGTGTCCTTGGGGATATTAAATTGGTGCGCCATACTCATATGGAAGGAAATCCTATTTTGAATTCATTTTTCATCCTTTAATCTGCATATTAAATTGAACAAAGCTTTTATCTAGACTAGACAGGACTCATATGGGTACACTATACCCGTATAGGTCCTCCCAGGTAGTCATATGGGTCCTACCCACCCATATAGGTACCAGCCCAGGCAGAATCCAGAATTCATTTTTTATTTGGTTAAAATCAACCAGACTCACCATTTGCCATGCGATGACTTTCACTAATAATCTGGTAAATCAACCTACAAAAGTTAAAATGTATTTTCATAACAAAATACATTGAAGACTCGTTATTTCTCTCCGATCCTAGCAGCCACCCGGAAACTATCGATTGTAAAATCGCCACGCCAATATAATCACATTTTTCCTAATGAAGTGCTAACTTATGGTGTGCTATAAATTGCACTAATCTTTATGGATGCTGGGGGATTTATTTTTATTTTGTTTTATAACTTAGAACAAATGTATAGGTTCTCTAGAAATTCCCTTATTTTCCCCCGATTTTAATTTTTACTCCCCCATTTATTGCTTGTGCTCTATTATAATCTGTAAACGCATGTAACGGGTGTGAAAGAGTGTAGAAAAATAGGATTTCTTTGATAATTCCCCAAATGCTGAAAAAAATGGTTTTATACGGTGAATGTAATTTTGAATCAACTAAATGAGAAACAAGTTCCTCATCCGATACCCGAATCTCTGATCTAATAGGTATGAGTCGCCCACCCAAAGGGAATCGTACCAAAACTCTTTCATAAGTAGATAACTTGGGTGGCAACTCTATCATTTGTATCGAGATATGGGTCTCAATTCTTTTATTTATTAAAATTGGCTATTTATGCAAACTGGAAGTAAAAAATGTTTTATCACAGCTAAATCAAACCAAAACCAGTAGGCCGCGCTTCTCACACAGGCACTAAGGGAGACCCACACGCCATCGATACCTCACATTATTATCAAAGATTATGAAAAATATTTTAGATAGAAGTGTAATGAAAGTTATTTTATGATTACAAAAGCATATTCTCAATATTAACCATGGTAAGAGAAATTAGATAAAGACAAGTCATCTTACATATGGCATTGTCGTTTAGGCCATATAAAAGAAACTCGCTTAACTAAGTTACACAAAGGTGATTACTTGGGCCTAATAGATTGGGAGTCTTATAGGGCTTGCGAACCTTGTTTAAAAGGGAGAATGATAAAGAAGCCCTTTTAAGGCAAATGGGGAACGTGCCAAGAGTACATTGGAAATAATACACTCAGATGTATATGGTCCAATAAACATCTAAACACATGGATGATTTGTTTACGTCTTCACTTTTATCGATGATTACTCATGATATGGTATTTATACCTTATCGGGCACAAATCAGATAGTTTTGAAAGGTTCAAATTCTTTCTTTGAAGTTGAGAACAAATTTGGAAAGAATATTAAGGCAAAATGGTTAGACCGAGGTGAAAATTATTTAAGCCAAGAGTTTTAAGATTATCTAAGGGATAATAGAATATTATCCCAGTGGACTCCTCCTTATACTCCTCAGGACAATGGTGTGTTTAAGAGGAGGAATCAGACTTTGTTAGATATGGTTCGGTCCATGATGAGCCAAGAAAGTCTTAGTTGATCCTTTTGGAGATATGCACTTGAGAGCACAATTTATATCCTAAACTGTGTGCCCTCATAATCAGTTGATACAACAACATACAAAATGTGGTATGATAAGAAAGCCACTCTTTCTTACTTGAGAGTTTGGGGTTGTCCTACCCATGTTAAAAGGATAATGTCATATAGGCTTGGAGCTAGATCTGACAGGTGCTTGTTCATTGGTTATCCGAAAGAAACAAAAGGATAAACATTTTATGATCATGAGGAACAAAAGGAACTTGTTTCTAGGACCGCTCAGTTCCTTGAGAAGGAACACGTGGTTGCAAAAGCTAGTAGGAGTGACCTTGAACTTGGAGTTCAGGTAGGCAAAAAAGACGATCAACTAATGATTCCTAAGGCTGATACATAAGAAAGGGTGATCGAGGAACAACCTGTTATACAACAACCAGTGCACAGATCTGATAGGGTTCCCAACGCTTCCGAAAGACACGAATTTTTCATCATGGATGATAAACAAGTCTTTCTAATGGAGGATAAGAAACCTAAGACCTACAAGGAAGCAATAGAGAGCTCAAACTTTGATAAATGGTTAAAACCCATGAAATTAGAGATGGATTCCATGTATGAAAACCAAGTTTGGGATTTCATCAGCGCCCCTGATGAGGTTAGACCCATAGGCTGCAAGTGGGTTTTCAAGAAAGAAAATTGACATGGATGGTAATGTAATTACCTATAAGGCAGGGTTAGTTGCAAAAGGTTATACTCAGCGAGAAGGTATAGACCATAATAAAACCTTTTCACTAGTAGTCGTGCTTTAATTGGTAAGGATACTTTTGGCCATTGCTGCTCATTATGACTATGAGATCTGGCAGATGGATTTAAAGATCATTTTCATCTAAGGAAACTTGGACCGAGATGTACATATGGTACAACCTGAGGATTTTATATCTCAGAATTTCTCGAAGGTATCCAAACTACAAAGATCCATTTATGTACTAAAGCAGACATCCAAGAGTTGGAATGTAAGGTTTGATGATACGATCAAGGATTTAGATTTTATATCAAATGCTTATGAGCCTTCTGTTTACAAGAAGGTTAGTGGGAGTGCAGTCTTTTTTTATATCTTGTATGTTGATGACATACTATTGATAGGAAATGACATTTCTCCTCTTCAAACAGTTAAATCATAATTATGAAAGAAAGTTCTCCATGAAGGACCTTAGAGAAGCAACATTTATACTAGGTATAAAGATCTATAGAGATAGATCGAAGAGGCTACAAGGTCTTTCACAAGATACATATATAGACAAGGTATTGACTAGGTTCAACCTTGAGCAATCAAGAAAGGGTTGTTTTCAGTGTCTCATGGAATTAACCTTTCTAACGCCATGTTCTTTTCAACTTATAAGTAGCAGTACTTAACTGAACTGAACTGAATTAAACTTATTTTATTGGTCCCTATGAGGGTCTTCATAAGGTCAGAGGGGGTGAATGACCCTTTTCAGTAGAATACAAAGACTTTAAAAAGTCTTAGTGTAGCATGTTTGATTATAAACCGGATGATGGATCCAGATGACGCAATTATGACAATATAATGCAAATAATAAAAAGTTGGAGAAATTAAACATAGAGGGTTTTATCCTGGTTCGACCCCGCCTACTCGAGTTCCCAGAGTTTCCTTCCTCCAAGCTTTTCCACCAGTGGATTCCTTTCCAACTGGCAGGAATCAAGCCTCACAATTTATCTCTGGATGGTAACCCCTTCTAGAAGTAGGATATACCACTAGAAGCACCAACTCCTAGTTGAGTCCTTTAGTATTTAGTAGGATATACCACTTAGACTTCTACCTCGAATCTAAGCTAAGTCCTATAGGGAGTTCCCACTCAAAGCACCAACTTTAAGTTGTATCCCGATCTCACAACTCACCCAAGTTGGAGATCCTTACACTCTTGTTTTCACAAAGGTTTTGGTTTTCGAATTTCCTTAATTTTATAACTCACTTAGGAATCCTTACAAAAGATTTTGGAATTAATTGATTCTTAGAGGGATTTATAAGTTGATTGAATGCTTGTGCTTTGTTACTTACTTTTATCAATCAAACAACCAACCTTCTCTTTTAGTGAAGCTTCCCTTTTATAGGCTTCCATCATAAATGTAGCCGTTATGGGTTGTTGAACTTGTAGTAAATCTTTACTCTTGATCAGGTTATAGGTGGTGCTTCGAGAGCCGTTGATCAATACGTTAGACTGTAATTTGACCCATTTAAATTCTAGGGATTGATGCATAAAAGTTGTCGGTGATCATTTTGCTTGGGTTTATGTGATGCACCAACTTGTACACCATTAGCTTTTTGGTGTGAGCTCCACTCACCTCCTTATTGGTCTAGGTGAAATAGGTTGTTAGCTTTTTCTGTCTGGTGTCAGTCCTTTTGTCCTTTCTCTAAAAAATGCAAGCTGTTAATTTGTCATCGTCTTGGGGAAAGGATCTTTGACTTTATAGACCAAAAGGTGGAGGCAAAAGCTATCTTTGAAACTTTTCCTGGTGTCTTCAAGCATGAGTCTTCCAGATGTCTTTAGGCTCATATTCTTCGAATCTACCTTCTTCTAGAGATAAGGCAATCAGTTCTTCTGGATGCTATTCTTGAGGGATTAAAGCTTGTTTCCTTTCCAAGCTTTATTCTGTTGATTCCATGTGCTTAGGTATTTGATATCTTCAATGGACACCCTTGTAGCTAGATCTTTGTCTTGATGTTTCCATTTGGATTTAGGATTTACATGGTTTAAGTTTTTATTTCTTTCAAACCTGATCCGGATAATTTAGTTTAATTTGTGGTCTGGATCATAGTTTCCCAACAATCTCCCCTATTTGATGGAAACAAAAACTAAGTACAAGGAAATGGAGTATATATGAACTAAGTATGATTCTTGATACTTAGACATTTATAGATTTTACTCCCCCATAGTTCTAGCATCCTAACTCCCCCAATATTTTTCAATTCTAGCTTCTAAGTATGTTTCAGTACAATTACAGATTGTACTTCAGAAGCAAATTTTTTAGAATTAGATATTTTCACTATATATACTTCTGTTGTTAACAATAGTTAACATCAATGACTTTTAGATTATAAATTACAGAAATATATAATAGTGAATCTAGCTATTATAAAATTTTACAAGTATAGATAATAGCTAGTCTAATTTTTATTCCCTCCGAATGGCTCTCCCTCTCTCTCCTTTCCCTTGCCGGATCTAGGTTCTTGTATACTCTTCTCCCCCTTTTTGTTTCCAGCTTGGGGGTCTATTACCATATAAGTCTTGTTATTCGAAGCTGCTTTTCACACATTTGAATAAATAGTGTAATCATCACTACCTTTGGACCTTTCATTAATTATCTTATAAACCATCGGAGGAGTGAGATAGTAAGGCCAAATGGTCTTCTTTAGATTGTCATAGGATTGCTTGATGGATGGATGAATGCGCAAGACAAACTCTTGATCCTTTGGGTCATTATAAGGGAAGCGGACCTTTTGGAGAGTTATCATTCCTTTATGACCAAAGAAGCCAGAAACTCCAATGGCTTGTAAAAGGTTATGGAAGACCCAAAGGAGCTGGCTTTCTAAAATGGCAGGGGAGGAAGAGGTTCCAGATATTGAAAGATTATTGATTCTGATCTAAAGCAGGGTGATTTCTTCACTAAGCCCTTTCTGAATATTATGCAAGGATTCGGTTTGGAGGGAGATTCCTTTGGTGATGGATGCCTTCCAGTCCGTTATTATGTTCTCCAATCCGGAAAGGCGACTCTCCAGTTCATCACCCATGTCATCCAAAATGTTGTGCTAGATTTTGGGGAGAGTTTTCTCAATAAAGTTCACCAGCATTTCTTGGGTGACTTGCTGGTCTACTTCCATATCTTTTATGGTAGGTGTGGGGTCTTTTTCAGCCATGAATTTTGTCAAGTTTTCAAACTTGATATCAAGATAAGCCTTTATTTCTTCAGAGAGCACAGAGGAAGAGGATGTGACCTCATTAATTATAGTTCTATAGTTATTTAAAGCCAGGGTAATAGCTTGATCAGCGGTCCGATTGGCTGTGGAACCATTTTCTTTAAGCTCATTCAATGTTGGCTTGATCAGAGAGAGAGCAGCTTCAGCTATGGCTCCTGGAGTAGGGAAATCTAAGACCTTGTTTTTAATTTTCTTTACAGATTGCTTGATTTCACCTAACTCTATTTTTGGATCATTGGCTTATCTAAGAAACTCTTTTTCAACTCCTCGTAGACATGTGCACATATGCTTCGGAGGCTCTACTTGACATACCCTTCTTCATTTTCTTCTTGGGTAGCCTCCTTGAGCAAATCAAGTGCTATTGAAACTTTAGTTTTGACGGTGTTGTTAGTAGGCACTCTCATGGGGCTTACTTTTGGAGGAAATTCTTTTTCAAAGGAGCTAGAGGATTCATCTCCAGAACTAGAGCTACTTTCGGAGGGTTCATTATTTGTTTGTTTGTCACTCTCCTTTAGATCTTGTTTTTCTTCCCTCTCTTTTGACCTATCCTCCGGACTTGCCTCACCTGTTGAGTCCACTCTAGGAGTGTTCTCATTGGATCCCAGACAATGTCCCTCCTCTGAAGTAAGATTGTCTGGGTTGGGCACACCTTCCTTGGATAATTTGGGACATGTGTATCTAAGTTGTCCCTTGTTTCAATTACTATTTCATCACTAGCAGCAGCATTAGTATTATTAAAAGGATTTATTGGGATTAGGATTACCTCAATTGATGGCAAGATGTTCTGAACGACTACTTCTTCATTCCTTTTCTCCACCTCTACCTCCAGATGACTGGAACTGTCCTCAGTAATACCCCCAAGTGCCTTTTTAGGACTTATTATACATCCCCAAGCATAGTGGTAATGTCCTCAATTCCTACTATTATTGCCTTTATAGGTCTTATTTCTGCAGGGATCTCAGATTTCAAAATCAGCAGGTTCTCTAGAAGAGGTTCTGTGATGGGCAGGAACTTGAATGATCCAGATTCTAGAATCTTTGAGACCTCAACCATTCTTCTTGATCTATAAGGATTGGGGTAGCTGAGGATCCTCTAGGTCCTTCTAGGGCAAGATTGTTGATTCTGTAGTTATCTACCATGGAAGCCATCATTTCTTCATATTGAGGCTGCTCCGAAAGGATATCCTCATTGGATCTGGGAACATTTTTACCCTTTGAGCTTTTGGCCTTAGCCAACTCCTCCACAACCACCCTCTTTGCTGCCTCTTCATCAATGACTATAGTAGTTGGCTTCTTGGCTATTTTCTTCTGATGAGTTTGAGCCTTAATAGCTTCATCAGAAGTGCACCCCTTTTTGGTGAACTGCTTCTTTGGTGTAGGCATTTCATCTTCTGTTTCCTCTTCTTTAGACCTATTTCACCCTTTAGCAATTCCGATGCTTTTCTTTTTTAGCCTTTCTGATAGCCCTATCTTATTGTAGCAATAGCTACTACAATGGTTTCCCTTGCTTTCGGATCATATATCGGTCTTTTCGATAAATTAGCAGTCTTAATTAGCCTTCCCCTTGGTTTTGCCTTTTTTGGGGATTTATTGAGTAGCTGGGTGATGGTCTAGGTATCCTCATCCACTTCTTTATTTGAATTTCCAACTGGCTATTTGACTGCTTCGGATTTAGCAGTCCGAGCCTTCTTAGGAATTTGAGCTTCTGTTGGATCAGCTATTTTTTTGGTTTTGCTCTTCCTTTCATCTCTTTTCTTTTTAACCTTTTCCTCGTTCCACTTCCCCCCATAGTTCAATTTCTTAAAGTTTTTCTCCAAGATTTCCTTACCAGTGCGGATTCAATTCAAGTAAGGTTTATTTTATTGGCGAGGAGGAATCGGGTGATGAGCGCGCCATGAGAATTTACATGCTGCTTGAGGAAGTGGATAATTAATATGGGCGTATTGACTACCCTACTCTCAACCCAGTGCTGGAGCCCGTAGTGTTGAAATAAAGACACAGTGATGAGAGAGCCTTTCCTTGTGAGTACAAATTTAGCCATGACATGCTGGAGATATATGGGAATTTGAGGAAGATATGTGCTAAATTTATCTCTAAAGTAGTTTGGATGCAACCACAGTTTAGCCTCATACTTAACTCTCTGTTCATCACCATCAATCCTCAGCAGAACAACCTTATTTTTCATAACCAGATGTTGTTCAAAGAAATCTAGGGTAACCGTTATTTTATTTGCTTAGGACCTTGGTTCGAAGAGCATCAAACTTAGAGTGAATACTAAGATTCTCATAGGACTCCTTGACCAAGTCAGGATATGTGGGGCAGTTAATCTTAAGAAAGTCCGTGAGATTTTGATCTTCAATGAGTTTGGAGTAAGGATCTAACTCAAATAAGAAATTTTCCCCTAAGTAATCTGTAGGGAGTACGGAGTTAAAAGGTTTGAAATTTATGGGAATGAAGTTTCCATCTTGAAGATCAGACTCTTTAAATATATTCAGGGTTGGAAGCATTATGGGCCTTTAGTCATAATAGCAGCCATTTTTGAGAAAGAGTTGAAGGAATTAGGGTTTGGGTTTCGATTTTTGTAGAGTAACAATGCTTAGTTGCTCGCGTGAGGAAGAAGGAGAATTTGGGGGTTTTTTTTATAGATTTTCAAAGGTGAGGGTATTTTGGAAATCCGGATGCCGGTGATTTTGGTTGGATTGATGACATGGCAATCGAATTTTTATGAGAGAGATAAATTCAGTTTAATAGGAGAATGAGAATGGTTTATATTGAATGATAACTGTCAAATTTACCGCGCGTGTAACACCCAATAGACTTTTGACATTCAAAAAGTAACTGTCTCCTTCAAGCATTTTTACTGCCATTTATCCTTCTGGAACTAATTCCTTTTCAATAGCTCTTCTTTTTCGAACTAGGCTATCTTGCTAATAATCCAGATTAATCTTGAATTGTCTTTTGAATTAGCTAAATTGGATTGGATATACTAATTGACTCCCTTAGTTTTCCAAATTGGTCTTTACTTAGTGCTTAGTAAAGATATCTGCTCTTTGCTCATTGGTTGGAATATATACCAATGCAATATCCTTCTTCATCACATGATCTCTAATGAAATGATGCCTTATGTTGACATGCTCCATCGGGCTGTGGAGTTCTGGATTCTTTGAAACATCAATTGCACTCTTATTATCACACATAACATCAACACATCCGGATTGTACTCCATAATCTTCTAGCTGCTGCTTGATCCATAAGAGTTGAGCCACACAACTTCCAGCTTCCATATATTCTGCCTCTGTATTAGATAAGGCAACTTAAGTTTGTTTCTTGCTATACTATTATACTAAGCAATCTCCAAGGAAGTGGCATCCTCAGGATGTACTCTTTCTCTCAAGAGTGTCTCTGTTATAGTCTGCATTAGTGAACCCTTGGAGAGTGAAGTCTCCATTACTAGGATACCATAATCCAACTTCAATGGTTCCTAGGAGATATCTAAGAATTCTCTTTACTGCATTGAGATGAGAATCCTTAGGATTGGCTTGATACCTTGCACAGTAGAAAACTACATAGTGTATGTCAAGTCTGCTAGCTGTCAAGTGTAGAAGTGAACCAATCATCCTTCTGTAGAGCTTTTGATCAACATCTTCTCCTTCACAATCCTTGGATAGGACTATATCAAATCCATTTGGAGTGGTTATAGGCTTGCTCTTTTCCATTTCAAACTTTTTCGAGATTTCCTTGGTGTACTTTGACAGGATAAAGAAAATCCTATCCGGACTTTGCTTGATTTGTAGACCAAGGAAGAAATTAAGCTCTCCCGTCATAGACATCTCAAATTCCTTCTACATTTGAGAGCTAAATTCTTTACACATCTTTTCATCAGTGGCTATAAATATAATATCATCCACATAAATTTGGATGAGAATGATATCATTTTTCTTCTTTTTGATGAATAGTGTGGTATCAGCTTTGCCTCTGATATCGCCTTTGGATATAAGAAATGAGGTTGGTCTTTCATACCAAGCTCTAGGTGCCTGCTTTAATCCATAGAGAGCCTTCTTCTGCTTGAAGACATGATCCGGATGCTTTGGGTCTTCAAATCCGGGTGGTTGCTTAACATAGACTTCTTCTTGGATAACACCATTTAGAAATGCACTTTTGACATCCATTTAGTATAGTGTGAACCCCATGAATGATGCAAAAGCACATAAGATCTAGATTGCTTCCAGCCTTGCTGCAGGAGCAATGGTTTCTTCAAAGTCAATTCCTTCTTGCTGGTTCTAGCCTTGGGCAACTAATCGTGCCTTATTTCTCACCACCACTCCGGATTCATCAAGGTTGTTTGGGAACTCCCACTTGGTGCCAATGATTGATTTTTTTAGGAGGTGGTACTAGATCCCATGCATCATTCCTAGTGAATTGATCTAGCTCTTCCTGCATTGCCATCATCTAACTTTCATCTCCTTTAGCATCTTAAAATTTCTTTGGCTCTATGAGAGAGACAAATGCAGCATAACTCATCATCCTATTGAGCTGAATTTGGGTTCTTACTGGATTCTGAATATCATCTAGAATATTTTCAATGGATTGATCTCTGTGTGTCCGGATCTCTCTTTGTAGGCCTTGATATTGAACTAGGACTTGCTCCACTTCAGCTTCAACCACTCCTTCTTAGCCTTTATTAAAGTCAATCTCCTGTGGGTTAAGATTAACTTGTTGTACTTCTGGATCAAAGGATATTCCTTAATATTCCTCTTTGTAATTCTTGATTTGAAATGAATCAGGAATTCCTACTTCTTTATTTTTTCCAAATTTTTCATCTTCCAAAACTGGATTTTCTAGAGTGTAGCTTTCTCTTTCCTGTAGTGTTAGTCTTATTGAAATCTACATGCATAGACTCTGCCATAGTTTGGGTTCATTTATTGAAGACTCCGTAAGCCTTACTATGTGTTGAGTAGCCAAGGAAAATTAGGAAAATTACTTCATCTGATTTCGGATCAAATTTGCCTCATTGCACTCTATCATTAAGGATGTAGCATTTATATCCAAATGCTTTAAAATACCCAATTTTAGGTTTTCTTCCCTTCCAGATTTCATATGGGGTCTTTTCTATAGTCTATCTAATAAGAGCTCTATTTATAATGTAATATGCTGTATTCACAGCCTCTCCCCAAAAGTATTTTGGCAAACAATTTTCATTGAGCATTATTCTAGCCATTTCAACTATAGTCCTATTCTTTCTCTCAACAACTCCATTTTGTTAACGAGTGCGAGGGGGCGAGAAGTTATGTTCAATGCCCTTGGAGTCACAAAAGTCAGCAAAATGCTTATTTTTGAATTCTCCACCATTATCACTTTGGATGCGTGAATGCTTATGCCCTATTTTACTTCTATCAGGATGAATGTTTTAAAGAATTGGTCAAAGGCTTCATCCTTGCTTGCTGGCAGGAGAACCTAAGTATATCGAGAATAATCAACCACAATGACCATGGTGTATTCTCTTCTACCTAAACTCAATGGTTTGATTAGACCAAGGAGATCAATATGCAGGAGCTCAAGTACTCTTTGCGAAGGAATGTATGAGATGGAAGGGAAACTTTTCTTATGCTGTTTACCTAATTAACATGTAGTGCATAGATGATCCTTATCAAAAGCAACCTTAGGCAAACCCATAACTAATTCCTTTTTGGCTAGTTTAGACGGGAGGTTCATGCTGACATGTCCTAACCTCCGGTGCCATAGCCATGATTCTTCTTCTTTAGACACCAAGTAGATATTCTTTTTATCATTTTTAATGTTTATAGAATAGACATTATTTACTCTAGGTGTATAAAGAATTAGTTGGTTGGACTTACTATCATAGATTGAGCAGCCTCTGAAATCAAATATGACTTTTCTTCCTTTGTCATAGAGTAGGGCCACAGTTAGCAAGTTGAATTTCATTCCATCAACTAGTGAGACATCTTCTGTCTTTAATTTAGATACAATGGTTCCATGACCAATGATGTGTCCCTTTTGATTATCTCCAGAGCTTACCTTGCCTCCCTTCTTCAGGGTCAATGTAATAGAGGCCTCCTCATCACTTGTAATGTGCCTTGAGCGTCCACTATAAATATACCATGTGTGTTTATCTACTATGGATCTAAGGTATACCTACAAAATAAATCAAGTGGATTTGGGTACCCAATCAGATTTGGGTCCTCTCGGGGTTAATAACCATCTCAGGCCAAGGGTAAACATCATAATAACCATTTTTTAATATGCATGATTTAGTAATATGATTATTTTTCCCATAAAATCTGCACCCTAAAATAGGTATGTTCTGCTTTTGCATCTCATTGTTCTTTTCCAAATCCTCCTTCCTAAAGTTGCATTTATACCCAGCTTTTTGCATACTATTGGATGGTCCGGCATTAATCCGAAAACTGGTTAGAGGTGCAAGTTCTGCTCCATAATTTCTTCTCTATTTTACCCTTTCCCTTTTGGGCAGTAGTATATCTTTGGGCTTTTGGTTGCCTGCTAACTTCCTTCATCCTTTAATCGGGGGTCTTTTAGAATCTATTATGAACAGGAGGATAATGATCTCTTCTAGGAGCTTTTGCCTCTGGCCTCTTCCTGGATACTTCCTTTAATAGATTGATTTCTCTATCCCGTCTCATTACATTTGCATTTAGAATCTAGACTTGATTCCTCAGGAAGTTTTCCTCCACAACATCAATATGCTTGGCTGCTCTAACCAGATTAATGTCTTGTGCCATTACTTCAGCATCTTCTGCCAACTCCATTACAGCTCTTTTAAGGGACTTGATTGCTTTTGCATTCTTCATTACACCCTTGATTATAATAGATAGAGCTCTAGCAAGGTCAAGATTAGAAGTAAAATTAGAATAAGAATTTACCTCAGTGTTTGCTATATCTGATTTTGATTCTTTGATTTAAACTGTTTCTTGGTTTGAGGAATTCCTTCTGGATTGCTTTGCTTCTAGATTAGTTAGAGCCATGAATGCACAATTGGCAGTCTCCTCCTCTACTATTAAAGATGAGCTGCTACTTTCTTTACTATTGCTCTAAGTAGCTACCATTGCCTTCTTTTTGAACATCTTGGTTCTCTTATGCTTGGGGCATTTTATTCTGAAATGGCCTTTCTCACCACATTCAAAACAAGTAGCTTCTTTCTCCGGATCCTTCTTTTCTTTCAGATTCTTTCTAGGCCTATCTCTTCTGAAGTTCCTCCTCTTAGTTTTTGGAATTCATACTTTCTTGATTTCCTTCTATCTTTCTTTTATATGAATTTATCAAGTCTTTTAGTCAATAGAGCAAGTTGATCTTTGGTGCTCATTGATTCAGTGAGTTGCTCTTCTTCTCCGGATGAAGCTGATCCGGTGGATTTTGCCTTAAGTGCAATGGCTTTCTTGTTCTCCTCAGGCTTGTTTTCTTATTGGCTATATCTCTCCAAGGACAACTCTTGGGTTAGAAGATTACCAACGAGTTCATCATAACTGTAAAAGTTTAAGTCATAAGCTTCCTCAATGGCAGTCTTTTTGTTATCCCATTCTTTGGTGAGACTCTGGAGCACCTTCTTTACCATCTCTACTTCAGAGATTTCTTTTCCCAACCTTTTTATCTCATTCACTAGATTGGTGTATCTAGTGTTCATGCTGCTGATTGATTCTTTAGGCTCCATTTTGTAGGATTCAAGCTTTTGCTGGAGTAAGTCAAGTTTAGCTTCTCTTACTTTGGTGGTTCCTTCATAGGTTACCTCCAGCTTCTCTCAAATCTCTTTTGCAGTCTCGCATTTGGATATTCTATTGAATTCAGCTGCACTAAGATCATAATGAAGTATGTTAATAGTATTTACATTTTCACACAACTTTTTAAAGTCATTCTCATCCTACATACTTGAGGGCTTTTAGGTAGTCATACCCTCTACTTCATAAGTAGGCTCATATGGGCCATCTTTAATGACTAACCATGCTTGCATGCTTTGCGATTATTTGAAGTTCTTCATTTAGTTCTTCTAGAATGTGTAATATTCACTAGTGAAGAGTGGAGGATGGGTAATGGACATACCCTCGGGAAGGAGTTGTAAGTTTTGGAAACACATTTTGATATATGAAAGAAAATATTAGACCCTTAGCTCGAGATTATTAGATCTCTAGTTTTGAGCACTTACTTTGGTACCACTTATTGGTCTATGTGAGGATCTTTATAAGTTCAGAGGGGGGTGAATGACCCTTTTTTTGTGGAATATAAAGACTTTAAAAAGCCTTAGTGTAGTGTGTTTGATTATGAATCGGATGATGGATCCGGATGATGCAGCTATGACAATATAATCTAAATAATTAAAAGTTAGAGAAATCAAACACAAAGGATTTTATCCTGGTTTGACCCCACCTACTCTAGTCCCTGGAGTTTCCTTCTTTTAAGCTTTTCCACTAGTGGATTCCTTTCCAACTGGTAGGAATTAAGCCCTACAATTTATCTCCGGATGGTAACCCCTTCTGGATGTAGTATATAACACTAGAAGCACCAACTCTTAGCTGAGTCCTTTAGTCTTTAGTACGATATACAACCTAGACTTCTACCCTAAATCTAAACTGAGTCCTACAGGAAGTTCCCACTCAAAGAACCAACTTTAAGTTGTATACTGATCTCATAACTCACCTAATTTGGAGATCCTTACACTCTTATTTTTGCAAAGGTTTTGGTTTTTAGATTTTCTTAAGTTTATAGCTCACTTAGGAATCCTTATAACATATTTTGGAATTAATTGATTCTTGGAGGGATTTATATGCTGATTGAATGCTTGTGCTTTGTTATTTGCTTTTATCAATCAAACAACCAACCTTCTTATTTAGTGAAGCTTCCCTTTTATAGGCTTCCATAATAAATGTAGCCATTGTGGGTTGTTGAACTTGTAGTAAATCTTCCCCCTTGATCAGGTTATAGGTGGTGCTTCCGGAGCCATTTATCAATCTATTAGACTGTAATTGACCCGTTTGAATTCTAAGGATTGATGCTGAAAAGTTGTCAATGATCATTTTACTTGGTTTATTGTGATGCACCAACTTTTACACCATTAGCCTTTTGGTGTGAGCTCCATGCGCCTCCTTATTGGTCTACGTGAAAAGGTTGTTAGCTTTTTTAGTCCGGTCTCTGTCATTTTGTCCTTTCTCTGAAAAAGCAAGCTGTCATTTTGTCTTTATCTTGGGGAAAGGATCTTTGACTTCATACCAAAAGGTGGCGGAAAAAGCTATCTTTGAAACTTTTCCCATTGTCTTTAAGCATGAGTCTTCTAGATGTCTTTAGACTCATATTCTTTGGATCTGCCTTCTTCTAGAGATAAGGCAATCAGTTCTTCTAGATGCTATTCTTGAGGGATTAAAGCTTGTTTCCTTTCTAAGCTTTATTCTGATGATTCCATGTGCTTAGGTATTTGATATCTTCAATGGTCAACCTTGTAGCTTGATCTTTGTCCAGATGTTTCCATTTGGATTTGGGATTTACATGGATTAAGCTTTTATTTCTTTCAAACCTGATACGGATAATTTAGTTTAATTTATGGCCTGGATCATTATTTCCTAACATATTTCAGTGTAAATTTATATCTATGTAGTACTGAACCGAATTGAACTAAACTAAATATAAGTTGAAAAGAATATGGCCTAAATTTGAGTGTCCGGGGACACAAGAGGAAAGATTGCACATGAATAGAATTCCCTATGCATCCGTAATAGGATCTATCATGTATGCTATAGTATGTACATGGACAGATGTCTCACACACGTTAAGTACTTGAGAAGGACTAAGGATATGTTCTTGGTATATGGAGGAGGTGATCTCACAGTAAAGGGATTCACTGATGTGAGTTTTAAATCTGACAAAGATGACTATAAGTCACAGTCAATTTACCTATTTATGTTAAATGGAGGGGCAGTTGTTTGGAAAAGTTCTGAATAGGATACAACTGCTGATTCAATCACTGAATCACAGTACATTGCTGCTTTAGAAGCAATAAAACAAGTTGTCTAGATAATGAGATTTATCGGTGATCTCGATGTGATGTCTAAGAGTGAAGATCCAATAGTAATGAGATTGTGATAACACTAGGTTATTGCTCAGGCATAAGAACCATGGTCTCGTTAGAGAAAAAGACATGTACAAAGAAAATATCATAAAAGATATGATAAGGGATAAGGATGTAGTAATAGAATACATTCCCACATATCATAACTTAGCGAGTGGTATGATAAAGCCGTTAACACATATTAAGCATGACTAGCATGTTAATAGTTATGGCACAAATGCACATGGCTAATTGGCACTAGTGCAAGTGGGAGATTGTTAGATATGATGTATGCACTAGAGCAATTAGGGAGATATATCTTAGTCAATTAAATTTGTACGAACAAATATAAAGGCATTTCTTTTGTTACATCGATGACTATGAAAATATATTATAACTAGTTAAGAATATATTCATTGATGTGTTTGCAAAAGTCCATGACATAATCATAGCACGTATTGCAAGGGCATAGTGGGACTATTTTGGTGAGAACTATTTCATGTACAATTATGATTTGTCTAAATATCCCTAGTCATAGAATAATCAAAGACTGGACATTGATGAATACAGATAGACTAGCATGTGTCATCATACCTCTTGAATTTGATTCAGAGTAGCATATCTTTAGTGCTAGAGGGTGGTACCTTGGGTTAAAACATGAACGTATTTGGGGAAATACATTGGAGACCGCTAAGAGACAACACTCGGTAATCTATATTATGTATTGGTGTTTTATCATTTTATTGTAATAGCAATATGAATATCCTTAGACCTGAGATATTAGTTACCTTATTTAGATATTACTGTACTTTGTGTGAGCAGACACGTTTCAAAAGGGCTGCGAAGCCGGGCCGGAGGAATGGTCTCCAGGAAAAATAACTAGCGTGATGGTGACTGTGAAAATGGTTTAACATGTTTTAATTTCCAAGAGATACGAGATCGAAATCCCGTAGTTAAAATAGAGTCGCCACTTGGTACAGCTCAACAGGGAATTTTTGGTACAATTTTCCCATCGAGTGGTAGACCATACCTTAAGTAGAGATTCCGAGTTCGGACGATGTTATCCATTTTACATTAGCCAAGTTAAAAGATTTCAATCTTTCTTAATCCGTTTTAATTCACCCTATTTATTGTGTTTTTAGTTTATATATTATTATCGCGTTATCAAGCATTCAAAGTGGTAAATATATGAATTGTTATAGTTATCCAATGAATAAAATGCGGAAATAAAAAAATAATTTCATGGCTTTCCAAATCCTATACATTTGTCTATACAATAGATAAAACACCTGAAGGCATAGCATTCATTTATTCCAAATCTACCTACACAAAAACAATTAGCATAAATATGACACGTTGTACGAGGCATATCACGTAACATGCATAGTTAGTGAACCCAACAAGACTCGAATTAGCGTGAACATGGCATATTCATTTTACAATTTCTAGAGCCCGGTTGGATGGCTAAAATGGGGTTTAAACTACATTTGCAGGAAAATTCCATTATATCCGTATTTTAGACTCGATAACCGGATTATTAGTGAAAATGCCACATGTTATGGAGTGAGGTCTATTTTCATGAGGTTTTGGACCCCCACCTTTGCACTATACATCCGAGCTTCGGGAAATTAAACTAGGTCGAAAATAAAATGAAAATAAACTACTTTTCAGAACTCTATATCGCGGCAATGAATTAGGCTGTCGGCGGCATTGCTAATGCCGCTTGCAATATCATTCACATAGGTAGGTTGTATGACATTCTAGATACCATAAAGAAATGGTCCTGCAAGAAAATAAGGCCGTTAGGGGCAGATGAGGCCACTGCTGGTATCAATGATGCCACTGGTGGCATCATTGATACCGTCGATGACATTATTGATACCGCCGGTGGCTTCAATTACCTCCAGCAGCTTCAGTTTCTTGTAGTAGCTATTTTTGACAGGAAAGCGACAAAAAACCCAAAACTAAGCACAAAACAACAACTAAACACAACAAACAAGTAAAGTTATAGCCAAAGAGCTATGGGACTCAGAACTTTTACCTTAGGGCCGTGAATCCACCTCTTTGTGATCAAAATGACACCTCCGGGGAGCTCAAATGATGATTTGGGAAGTATGGGGGCGATTTAAGTCTCAAAATCCTGTTTTAGTGATTTCTAAACCTAAATATCATCTAAATATCAAAGGGTTCAATAAAGAAAAACCAAGAAAGGATGGATTGAATCCTTTTTTCTTACCTTTTCTAGACTATATCCCACTAGAACTAGCTAAAACACTCAAAATCTCCTTAAGATTTTGAGTGGTGGAAGTGTTGAACCCCTATTTCTGCTAGAAATGGCTCCTTATATAGGCTAAAATCTAGTGGAAATTGACTTTGATCAATTATCTAGCGGATATCATGCAAAAAGGCATGGAGCTGTTATGCAGTAAAAAGTCATGCCACCGGTGACATGGATGATACCGTCGGTGGTATTGGTGAAGCTGGCAGCTGCCTCATTCTCCTGATAGGTATGAAAAGTAAGCATGCATCAAGCCCAAAATCAGGAAAAAGAGACAAAATCCAGCCAAAAGCAATTTCAGCGGGATGACTTGAATTATTATGCGTATTTTGGACCAAATTATTTTTTAGGTCTAAATCATCGGTCTGAGCTACAATCGGACGCATTACCGGACATGTCGAACTGAATTTATGTAAAAATAAATTTGTAGAGAATTTTTGTCGGTAATAAAAATTCCAAAAAGAGTAAGGGTTAGGAATTTGTAGGAATAAAATTGGGTATACATCATCATCGTCTCGCGAGAGGGACTATAAACTCCCGTGCTCATAGGGTGCCCCTCGGGGTATCACTAGTGCTACATGTCAGTATAATCGCTCGAAAAAAGAAAGGGTTAGGAATTGTACTTAATGGATGACAAGATTTTAATTCTGCCAGTGCCTCCCTCTGGTAACTAGTTCACCCCTTGGTTGGGCTTAAGCTTTGAGATTGGTTTGCCCCTTGTTCAGGCTTAAGCTTTAGGATTGGTTTGCCCCTTTGTCGGGCTTGGGCTTTGAGATTGGTTTGGCCCGTGGTCGGGCTTGGGCTTTAATGATTGGTTTTCCCCTTGATTGGGCTTAAGCTTTGATGATTTGTTTGCCCCTTGGTCGGGCTTGGGCTTTGAGAATGGTTTTCCCCTTGGTCAGGTTTGAGCTTTGATGATTTGTTTTCCCCTTAGTCAGGCTTATGCTTTGAAGATTTGTTTGCCCCTTGGTCAGGCTCGGCCTTTGATGATTTGTTTGCCCCTTAACCAGGCTTGAGCTTTGATGATTTGTTTGCCCCTTCGTCGGGGTTGGGCTTTGTGGTTTGCCAAGTGGGGCTTGGGCTTTTCAGGTTTTGAGATTGTGGAGCGTCATTCCTGTAATAAGTGACAAGTAAATTAAGATTAGACTAATTTTTATATGATGTTTTTACTGGTTGATCAATTTTGTGAAACAAAAATATTTTTGCCCGTTTGATCAATAGTAAAAATGTGATAACTAAAAGTATAAGGATTTTAAAATTCCTTAAATGTCAAGGCTGGAGCCAAGATTCCATCGGATTATTGAAAAGGCATATAGAGAATGCTTGATGCTGCCGACGGCTTGGCTGATGTCACCGGCTTTATAGAGCGATGCCGCTGGCAGTATGGGGTGCTACGTGGCACCTTCGACGGGTCAAAGAAATTCAAAATTCAAAATGGTGATGGTGAGGTCGGTGGCGGCATGACTGATACCACTAGCGATTCAAATGATGCTGCTGGCGGTATAGAATAGCAGTTTCAGATAAAATTAAACTCCTCAAATTCTGCGCAGGTGTTTCATATGGGTTTGAACTCTTATTTTACCATTTCTGCATTTATAAAAGCCGAAAACTCTGATTCTTCTTCCCTATTCTTCACGAAACTCAACCTTTCTCTTTCCTTTCTATTCCCAATCATGAAGAAGATCTTTGAGCACCAATCTAGTAGTCCCAAGTCTGATGATCTCCCTACTTCTTCCATCGAGGGACCAAAACTTTGCCGATTCTTGTGGGCTATGGCTTCAAGGAATCTGATATCGTATTTATGTATGGGGTTGTGGCCCCAATTGACAAACTTATCCCGCACAAGAAGAATCATATCTCTTAAATCCAGGTAATCCTACAAAATTCAAACCTTTTTGTTTCATTTAAAGATTTCGGTTCTAAACTGGAAAAAAATTGTAGAATAAAGGTTAAAAACAAGGGATATATGTTAGAATGCATGTTATAGGCCTATTTTCTGCTTGATTTATGCCTTGAAACTGATTAATTACATTTTTTGGTGATTTGGTGCAATTTTGGGCAAAACTGGATTCTGCCCGCAGAAAATGATGCCGCCAGCGACATCACTGTTGTCACTTAGCCGTAGTAGGCCTTCCAAGAAAAGGCAGAAATCATGCCATATCGCTACTGATTTTAGCGATGTCGCTAGCAACATCATCCATACCACAGATGGCATAGCTGATGTCATTGGCGGCATCACTTCCCCAGCAGCAGCGTCAGCAACATTCTAGAAGCAAAATGACATAGAATTTGAATTACATAACTGATTTGTATTGATGGTATGGGGACTATTGGTGAGTGGTGGCACTACATTGAGAAGAAGGATTCTGCACGCATGGCTACCATAGATGACACGGGTTTTGGGGATTTAGCCCGTGCCATGCTCCTACCAATGTTAAAGCTTTCCCACATAGCCTTGACCGCCTTGACTGAGAAGTAGTCTGAGACCACTCATACCTTTCATCTCTAAATTAGCAAGGTGACTATTACCCCTTCCGACATGGTGGTGATGACTGGGCTACCATGGACCAAGGAAGTCATACTGATTGACATATGGAGAGGAACCACCTTAGGGGGCTGGTGGTGAAGAGAGTGATAGAGCTATTCAGTTTGAAGCCCAAGATGGGGCGATTGTGCTATGGAGAGCTATAGTAGTATTGGATGGGGGTTAGAGAGGTCCCCGAGATAGAGTGGGATGCCTGTGTCTGCTCTTTTGTCATTTTCTTATTGACCGTGCTGTTCTTTCCTATCTCAGGTAGCAAGGTGATCTATGGTTCGATTTATGCTATTAAGGACATGGCGACAATCAAGGAGAAGAACTGTCCTAGGGCTGTTTTAGCACAGATGTACTATGGGCTGGACGTAGGAGCTCGAAAGAAAGAAAAGGTCCTCCATTCGAGCCATTTCCTACTTCAGGTATATCCTTTTAAATAGTGCTTCATTATCACGGTTAGCTGCTTTTGTCTTTTTGGTGTGCTGAGCTTTTGGACTTATTGGCTGCTTATTGTACAGGTCTGAGCCTTTGGGCATCAAATCCTCTGTCTAGTCCAGTTCAATACTACGTTACCGCTGGGTTCACATTTTCTCACCTGGTAGTGCAGGAGCATTAGGGGACTCGGCAAGTATCCTACCGCATATAGGGCGGCACTACAGGACTTGCATATTAACTTGGTATGTTACATCCACTTTTAGCCCTATCTTACATTCAATAAACCATTAGTCAACACAACATATTTATGAATTTGAATTGCTTACATTAGCTTTTGGCTTGATAGATTGGCCAGGTCATTAAGGATGTGTCCAACAGTGCTATTGTCCTCACAGTCCGAAGGGAGGTGGATGACCGCAGGTTTGTTATGGAGTGCCCCCTGGCTTTGCCCTGGTACTTAGGGGAGACAGTTCGCGGTTGGAGTGAGCTTATGCTTGCTGCTAGGCTAGTGCCCAATGAGCCCCCTACAGGCCTTTCGTGGCCTTATTTGACTGTTACTAGTGCAGCCGATAAGGCTAATTATTTTAAGGGCAATGACCGGCTAGTTGGAAGTGTCCCCAGCCCTTATAATGGCCATATATTGCGCTTGCTCATCATGTGCCCCCACATCCATCCTAACAATTCTACCACCTTCCATATGAAAAAGAGAAAGTAAGAGTTGTTTAAGAGTTAAACAAGCAGAGGCACGGTATTGTTGAGGAGAGTGACGATGAAGAAGGAAGCGGCAGCGGTGAGGGCAATCCCGAGGGGCAGGGCGAGGTTGGCCAGGATGCACCAATGGCTCATGAGGGGCACCATTCTTCTAATGTGAGATCATGCCCATTCTTTTTTATGCTTTTATATATATCACATGCTTGGATCAAAATGGTTGCTTATGCTTGCCTTTGGTGTTGCTTGAGGCCGGCCTGAGGATAGCGGAGTGCGAGGCCAAGGCATCCTGACGGTGTCGAATTCGTGGAAGGGCACCTCTTAACTGCTTTGGAGTCTTATTTCTTACTGATAAACTTGAGAGGTGACTTTCGGCCAAGGGAGATAACCGAGAGCAACCACTCACTAAAATTTATACCGATGGACACCACTCACATAAGTCTTGTGCAAATTCAAACAAATCCATGCAAAAATTCCCTTGGTTTCTTCCTTTCAATTGCTTTTTAGATTTTTTAGGCTACATATGCTGAGGTGGAGTGATTGGTTGGGAATGCCTTTTCTCTCCAGAAGGAAGGTGACTAATGGCCATCGCCAAGAAGGTGATCTCAAGAGTACTTGAAGTGTCCCAGGGATTAAGGAGGACGTCATCAACCACTATCTCGTAGACGAGCCGGAGTATACATCTCGCCCGACGGATGGTGGTGACCATTTCTAGATTTACATGCTGATCCCTGGTTCCCTTTTCTTTTTATTTTTTTATGCTTAGATATTGATTTTGGTTTGTACGCCCTTGAAACATTGGGTTTGAATGTTTGATTTTGGATTTCAGATGACTTTAGTTGGGTTAAGGCTTAGGATTTGAATATTTTGGTACTCTTGCGCCTTCGGGCTTTTGATTTGAATAAGATTTGAATTTTATGCTTGGATATGCTCTAGAAATAGATTATAGGGTTTTTATAGGTTGCTTATAGGTCTAAACTGGTTTAAAAAAGACCTAAAATTTGTAGAAAGTACTATCATGCCCCCACCGGCATCACTCATATCGCCATCCATCTGATTTGGTAAATAATATAGACAAAGCTGCCTGCAACCCATACCACTGGCTACATCACCTCATACTGCCCGATTCTCAGGCCTTCATCGCCGGTGACATCGCCATTATCTCCAACAACATCGCAAACCCAGAAACTTAGATTCGGCCCTTTTCTCAAATTCAACCATGGCAAACTATAATCAGCAGCTACGGGGTTTCCTAGAGAGCATGGGAAATGAAGACTTTGAAGAAGTTAGAAAATTTTAGGCTATGGGTTTTTAATACATCGCGGTGTGGCCCGTAAGTCCTAAGTTCTTTCTCGTGGCACTGACTTTCTGGGATCGAATGGACCATGTATTTTGATTTTCCTCATTCAAGCTATGCCCCTACTTAAGGAGTTCCATGCCATATTAGGGGTTCCATGCCCCAAGTGTATGCCCCTAGCACTCCTGGAGTTTCACTTTGGTATGGATGGTATGCCCCAAGGGTGGCAGAACTTGGAGTCTGTGGACCCCATTTCTATCCTGACTACCCGATCATCCTAGGTTTCTTATGAGTGTGGTGCTAGAGTTGTACTGAGGGGCCCTCGGATCTTATCTTGCTTGCCATCCATGGTAACACTGTTACTTATAGCAGAGTTCATGTGCGGAGTGCGGCTAGTTGCCCCATTCAGGCTAATTTCACTTATTGGTCTTACGTCAATAGGGGGTTCTCCTAGAGCTGTGGGACTATTTAAGATCCTGCTAAGCATAGACGCTGCTTCCACTGACCCGACTCTTATCATTGACCATCTTACACTGCTACAGGTATTCATTCTCCCACTTTTCAAATTATTCACTTCCTTCTGCCCTTTTCTGAAATTGGTTTATAGGTATGGCTGATAGAGAACCTGAAGCTAAAGGAGGCACCGCGAGGGAACCTGAAGAAGTATTTACCCCTCCATCTGGGGCAAAGGGGGCTCATGCGAGCAGATTTTGATCAGTTGACATTTGATAGTTTGGTGCCCATTCTGAGGGGGTGCGCAAATTCATAGATACAGTGGGTCAGCCCATAGTGGAGGATCCGAGATATGGTTATGGAGTCCTGGGGGTCCTATGTTCAAGTGATAGGTCTTGAGAGGTCTTCATTCTATACCTCGTATCGATTACACCGTCAGTACGGTAAATGATAAAGAGTCCCCATCCAGCTACGTGAGAACTAGATCAGAGTCTACAAAGCTAGATGGGTGAACCATATCTGAGAGAAGTGGGCCAGGAATGCCAAATTTGAGACTCTGGACTATGATCACGTAGAGACCATTGAGACTAATATACACTATAGAGGATGTCTTACTGAGATTAGACGTATAATGACCCGATCTAAGCAATCGCGGCTTTGAGGGAGAGCGAGCAGAGCAGGGACACGAGCCCTTTTCCACTTCCACCTTGTGGAGGATTTCTAGGTACTATAATGATGATGCGAGGAGTTAGGATTGAGATACGCTTTCTTTATTTCTATCTTTTGCATAGGCTAGTCAGGGTGATAGACCTATCGAACTTTATTTTATTACATGTCTTTTATTTGGTTCTAATTTTTCATGGACTGCCCCTTGGGGATTTCAATCTATCGAACCTTATCTTAATTTTTGCCTGGACTGCCCTTTTCGAGTTTTCAATCCAGCATACTTTTTCTGACTTTTGCATAGACCTTGCTCTTTTCAGTCTACCAGAATTATTTATTTATTAGGCACTTTTGATTTAGAATAATGCAAACTCGGTATTTGGTTTACTTGAGCTATTTTAACTGTATGGGTATATAATTCACATAAACACAAGTATTCAGAATTCAAAAAAGAGGTACTTTCATTAAGTGAAGTAAAATAAAGTACACAATGTTTGGTAAATATTCCCATTGATTTAACTCCCGGTGCGATCTAGCCTAGGTTGGTTTTCCAGAAGGCACTCTCTCTTTTCTCATATATTCTAATTTTTGCCTAGATCTCCCTTGTTGGGTTTTCGACCTAGCGGGTTTGCCATTTCCCCTATTTTTGCACGGCTAGTTTATAGAATACTGACCATCGGGTGTCACCCTAATTTTTGCCCGATCAGTAAAAGACCAAAAGGCAAATGATTATTACATCTATTTTTTATGTGGTGCTTTTTTCTGATTTATTTCTTTTTTGATTAGATGTGATAACACTTTAGCCCGTCCTGGTTTACGGGGTTCACAAACTCATTCCTGTCCATGTTTATGAGCTTATCTGGCCCTTTACTAAGCATCTGCTTTATCACATATAGTCCTTCCCAATTAGGCCTGAATTTTCCCCTTACATCAGTAGTGGAAGGTTTCAACTGCTTAAGGACTAAGTCTCTAGCTTTTAGGGGGAACTTCTGGTGTCTTAACCGGCTGTTATAAGCTCTAGCCATATGCTGCTGATAAATCTGGATATTATCTAGGGCTCTCAGCCTTTGTTATTTCATTATATTCAGCTTCTTAAATCTCGCCTGACTCCATTCAGATTCTTTTAGCTGAGCCTCTAATGTGACTCTCAGTGAGGTAACTTGAGTTTCAGTTGGCAAGACCACTTCTATTCGGTAGACTAAGGAGAATAGAGTTTGACCAGTTGGGGTACAGATACTCGTGTGGTATCCCCAAGTCGTGAAAGGTAGCTTGTTTGCCCAATCCTTATAACTGGCTATCATTTTAAAAAGGATCTTCTTTATCGATCTATTAGCTACCTCGACAACACCATTGGCTTGCGGTCTGTATGGAGAAGATCTAAGGTGTTCAATACTATTTTTCTTAATCAGATCGATGGTTTCCCCTTGAAACTATACCTCGTTATCTGAGACTATACGGTGCGGGAGTCTATAGTGAGCGAAAATGTGCTTCTCTATGAACTTGGCCATCTTCTTGGCGGTGACATTGGTGTAAGATTCGGGCTCTACCCACTTATAGAAATAGTCCACTGCTACCACAATGAATCAGGCCCATTTGTTGTTGACGGATGAATTTCACTGATTATGTCTATCCCCCACACTGAGAATGGCCAAGGAGGAGATAAATGATGGAGCTCGGTGGGTGTTAGAGGTTGCATATCTCTATAAATCTAGCATTGGTGGCACCCCTTGACTTAGGCAATGCAATCGACCGTAAGGGTGAGCCAAAAAAATCCCAGCCGCTAAATTTTCTTGGCGAGAGTGAGACCATTCATATGAGGGCCAAAATCACTAGCGTAGACCTGATCAATCACTAGTTGGGCCTCAGATTCAGTTAAGCAATGAACTAGTAAACCATCACTAGTGCACTTGAATAGATCATTATCGATAATTTGGAACTGGACAGCAAGCCACCTTAGAGTGGTACGGTCTAAGTAAGAGGAATCCTAAGGATATTATCCGATTTGGAGAAATAGGATAATGTCAGAGTACTAACAAGGGTTGGTGGAGATGGCAAGGACCTGCTGAACTGGATGAATATGGTAGGGATCTTAGTCGACAACAAACCAAAGGATAAATAGGCTGTTGCTGTCGTCCTTCCCATAAGGAGGCTAGGGTGGCCAATGGGTCAGCCATTTGATTTTCATCCCAAGGAAAGTGGCGTTACAAGCACGAGGTGAATTTTTGGATAATCCTCGGACTGCCTTGACATAAGGGTGAAAAGAGTCTTCTTTAATTTCCTAATACTTGATAGCTTGACGGATTATAGGAGCTAAATCCCCGATTATAGATACCATGTAAGCCTCGACCTAGAGAAGAGCTTCGAGATTAAATAGATAGGCTTCGTATTCAGCACCATTATTGGTAATAGGAAACTCTAAGCATTTGGACAATGGGATGATTTCGTTATTCGGTGTAACTATGATAACTCCAAGGCTGATCCCCTTCTATTCATAGCACCGTCAAAGTATATATTCTATGAATGCTCAAGGATTCTAATAGAGGAGAGCTGCTAATCAGGAAACTTGATGTTCTTAACATAATCCGAGTCAAGGGGTTGATTTTCCAAAAATTCTGCAACTGCCCGCCCCTTAATAACCTTCTTCGTGACATACTCAATGTCGAACTCGGAGAGGAGAAGTAGCCATTAGGACAGTTTATCAGCTAGAGTGGGGGATTGATAAAGATACTTCATGGGGTCAATCTTAGCCATAGCTTGAACTTGGTAGAGTTGGAAATAATGGCGTAGCTTCTTAGTGAGCCAGACCATGGTGGTGCAAGTTTTCTCTACAATCGAGTACTGGGTTTCATAATCCAACAACTTCTTATTCAAGTAGTAGATCGCATGCTCCCATTTATTATAATGTTCCTGGACTAGCATTGCCCCTACAGAAGAATCTTCGATAGCCATATATAGGATCAAAGGTTTCTCGGGGATAGGGGGTCTTAGAACGGGTGGGTCAACAAGATAAGCTTTGATTCTATTAACACCACTTTACACTGATCATTCCATACAACTGGTTGCTACTTTCTCAACAATTTAAAGATTGGTTCGAATATGGTAGTGAGACAGGTAATAAATGAGTTGATGGACTGTAAAGACCCTAGAAATGATCAGACTTATTTCTCTGTCTTTGGCGAGGGCATACCCCTGATGCCTGTGGCCTTTTCGGGATCTATTTCAATTCCTTTTTGACTAACCACGTGTCCTAATAACTTTCTAAAAGTAACCCCAAACACACACTTCTTTGGATTCATGAGGGTATTATACTTCTCGATATGAGTCATAAATTTGTCAAGAACAGTAGGGTACTCTCCTCGTGTAGCAGACTTCATTATCATATCATCTATATATACCTCTACCTCCTTATGGATCATGTCATGCAAGAAGGTAGTTACGGCCCGCCAATAAGTGGCACCGATATTCTTTAATCCACACCGCATTGCTTTATAGTAGTAAACCCCCAATTCGGTAATGAACGTTGTTTTAACCTTATTGATGATATCCCCCAGAATCTGATTGTGACCTGAGAACCCGTCTATAAATGAGTACATAGGTGCCATGGCAGCACTATTAATCAAAACATTGATGTGAGGAAGAGGGAAGTTGTCTTTAGGTAAAGCTTTATTAAGATCCCGAAAGTTAACACAAACTCAGATCCTACCATCTTTCTTCAGAATTAGAACTATGTTGGACAACCAAGTGGGGTACTCCACCACTTTGACGAATCAAGCTTTAATCAACCTTGAAACCTCTTCCTTAACCTAATCTGCTCATTCTAGTCTTAACCAACGGAGATTCTACTTGACAGGCCTAAACTTAGGATCGGTTGGAATTCTGTGCTCGATAATTTGACGATCAATCCAATGCATATCTTTGAACTACCAGGGAAAAGCGTTAACATGATTTTTAAGAACTTTTATTATCTCACTTGTTTCTTTAGGAGTTAAGTCCTTGGAAATGGTTACTAGTTTAGAATTGTCATCAGTACTTAGGTTAATTTCACTTTGAGAAGTATTGCTAATGCCAAAAATGTTATGCGCATGGTTATTTGAATGCATTGATACTTATGGCAAAACATCAAATAAGTAAGCAAAACAAGAGTCATTCATTGAATTTAAAGCCATATAGGCAACATTGTTTGCATGAAATACATCAGAAATATTGAAAATTACATCATCCACAGCATCCTCCTCCACAGGTGGAGGGGCTTTAGTGGCGATGTCAGTGGTAGGTGGAGCATCCTCCATAGTCTTCATCGGAATGGCATCCAGGTCATGTTCCAGAGCTATCTTTTAGGCAGTAGTCAGAGGTGGTTCCTGGGATAGGTTAGCTTTCTGAATTAGGGCCCTGGTGAGCATCTTCACGATCTCAGTCATGGTGTCCTCTTCCCCGATTCTCTCACCCTTCCAACCCTTCTTCATAAAAAATGCCAAAGCCTTGGTCATGGTAGCCACATTGTCTTCGACCTCTAGATCAATGGACTATTCATTACTTTCCCTAGACTCATTCTCAGTATACATCTTACCCTTGCCCTTGACCTGATTAGAAATGACATTGACAGGCGTAATAAGCTCAGCAAGTTTAGGTTCAGCAGAAATAACCATGCAGCCAGGTGCAAAATCATAGACATCCTTGAAGATCTTAAAACCAGACCACATTTTTCCATTATGCTCAAATGGTTTTGCCTTAGATTTTGCAAACAATCACCGTTCGACAGTATCCAAAAGGAACATGACGGTACATCTTTTTAGGCTTGTACCCCAATCCAGCCTGGCAGACCAACACCTTTAACTCTAAGGCCCCGATAATTCCCTACTCATACATTTTGCAGCCTCTGCTAGGCTTATACCCAACTCTCTTCATCAATTTTCTTGTACCGGAGTGAAGATAATTGTGCCAAATGGGAGGCAATTTTTATTGGATATGATGTATGCCCTTAAGGCAATTAGGGTGACATATCTTAATTATGTAATAATACAAATAATTTATTTAATCAATAAAGGTATTTAATCTTTTGTTTATGTTAATGTGTTTGTATATTTATATTATAGCTGGTTACAATATATTCATTGATGTATGTATACAAAATTCCTTAACATATCATAGCATGAAGTTAGAGAAATTATAGTAGGACTATATCTGGTGGAACCTGCTTCATGTGCAATTTTGATTATGTCTAAACTATCCCTAGTCATAGTTTCATCAAGAAAGGATATTGATGAAGCGGAAAGACTAGCATGTGGTCAACTTTCTTAGAAAGGTTCGAAGGAGTCAATCTCCTTAGGACTGAAGGTGGTGCCTTAAGTTTGACACATGGATATATCTGGAAGATATCTTGGAGACCGCAGTAAGAAAAACACTAGCTGTATATATCAACATGCTAGTGTTTATCTTCATGCAATAAGCTTTGTGAATATCCTCATACTTGAGATACTAGATACCTTGTGTGGTACTATTGCTATACTTTGGGTCATTTCTACACACTCATTAATTAAGGGTGTTACGGGTACAGTGATGGCAGCATGTTGGTAAGCTGAGGAGTCGGAAAGAATCCATTGCTATGGATATATTAAGGAGCTATACCTGGCCACTTGTTGAAGTGATGATTGTCATAAACCTCTTATCGGAGTATATGTTTGATAGAAATGATTTATAGTCAAAAACACTATGGTAAAAGGTAATATACTTCGATAATAAGTAAATAACTGGGATAGCTTGGAGCAACCTTGCTATTAATAAGTTAACACTTTAATTGAACTCTATAAACAAGATGGTACTCATATTAAGGAATGGAAGGAATTTATTGCACTGGATAACTATTGCATTAACAGGGATTAAGTCATAAGTATAAATGATGTTCTGAGTAATGGGGGATGGTAGACCCTTGCTAGAGGCATACTATAGTCATTTAAGGTAATCGAGTTCTATTCACGGTCTAGAAGCTCGGGCCAATGGTTCCATTAGAACAAGGATTGGTTAAGCCTTAACAGCTTAATACTTCGAGATCCTATAAGGCACACACATTGGACCTTCATTGGACTAAGTATAGAACTAATATATTTATTCTATTATGAAAATATAATGTAAATAATGATTGGATTATTATTTAATTGGTTAAAATTGATTAGATCAATTTTGGATAGACCAAGGAATTTATTTTGACTGATAACTAATTAATTAGAGTCTTAAAATAAATTGTCATTAATTAGATCAATTTTGGTTGGACCAAGAAATTTATTTTAACTGGTAACTAATTCATTAGGGTTGAAAAATAAATAATTGAAAAATGGGACTAAAAGGAATTTTACAATTAGTAGAATAGGGTAGGACCCTACGGGAATGGGGCGCAAAGCTTTGGGGCCCTAAGTGGTGGCAAAAGGGGCTGTGGACTTAGCACTTGGCCAAGCCCATACGCTGGTCACACCAGCGCAGGGTGTGACCAGCGTAGCCTAGCCCACAGGTTGGCTTGTGGAAAAAAGGCCCACAAGCCGGCTTATGGGATAAGGCAGGCCATAATGGCCTACCTTGGCTGCCCAGCTTGTAGCGTGCTAAGCATGGTACACGCGAGTCAACCTGCGGACCCATAGGGGTCCTCGTGTTGACCCATATGTGAATTGGGCAAATTTTGCCCAATCCCACATTGGAAGTGGGGAAGCTCTTCTGCTTCCCCAAGCCTATAAATGGGCACCTAGTCCTCCCTTTCTCAGTGCAGCACAGCTTAGAGCATAAATCCTAAGTGATATTCAAAAATAATAATCTCTCGATTAATTGAGCAAGTTATTTTTGAGGAGCCTAAATTTATTCGGGCACCTCTAGTTTATATTTTTGGTTGAGGCTTCTGGAGTGGTCTAGCAACTACTCGAGGCTTCTTAGTTCTTCCTCTTGGGGAGGTTTTGGTTGGTATGGTTCGTGTGGATACTCATAGAGGCTATCCTACACTTGGAGGCTTGAGTAAGAGGCTCCTGCTAAAGCACACTTCAACTGGTAAGTTCCTTTTTTTCTCTTTTAGCATTAGGTCTTTTTCTTTAAGCATTTTTAGACTTAATAATATGCTTAGGTTGTTTTGTATTCTTAGTTTATTTTATGCATAGGTTATAACTTAGAGTTATAACATGGTTAGGTTATAGGTTAGAGTTATAACATGCTTAGGTTATAGCTTAGAGTTATAACATGTTTAGGTTATAGCTTAGAGTTATAACATGTTTAGGTTATAGCTTAGAGTTATAACATGCTTAGCATAAAATATACATGCTTGGATATAATTTGGAATTATGGTATGCCTAGCCCTTTTGCATGTATGGTATGCCTAGCCCTTTTGCATGCTAACGTAGGTAGAGAATTATTTAGTTAAGGCTTTATTTAATTTGTATGAAACTAATAGGAGTTCCTGGGGATAGGGACAAAATTTTGAATTACTGCCATCCCTGTTAACCATGTTCAAGCTAACTATCAGTTCCCTCCAGTAGTATCAGAGCTTGCCTATTTAGTGTATAATTAAGTTAGAAGTGAACTAAATATTATTTTCTATATGAAATGATTTATTTATTTAATTGTTTGGAACAATATATATGAACTTGCGCCTTTCATTTCAAGTTTAGAAAATGGTTATGAATAATTTTGAATAACCCTGCTCAACTTACTCAAATCGTAGAAGTGTCAATAATTTATTTAAATTACATGGGTTATAGATGCTTTCAATTTACATGAATTGGAAGAATGAAATTTATTAGTTCAAGATAATCCATTGGTCTTCATGTTTGTGCCCATATTTGTTCTGGTTAAGGATTGGACATGGTGTCTACTCCTTATAGGGCACCTCTCCTACCTAGGAACCTATATCGGTGAAATTTGAATTGACCAACTAGGGGATTAATATGAACTAATTTATTTCTAGTATATAAGATGGTGCTTATACATGTTTCTTAAACAAAGTAAAAATTAAATTTATTTAATAAAAGCTTAAAGGAAATGCAATATAAATTTAACAAATAAAAGTGTTAATTATTTTGCATATAATCTAAGTTGATGGGATAATTATAATTAAGAGCTGAACCCACCTAAGGTCAGACCTTATAAATTAATTCCAAAATTCCCTCAATTAATATAAGTTATTATAATTTTATCCAACTGACAAAATTTCAGATTGGGTGAGACATTTAACACCAATAAAATCCCAAAGTAAATATATTAAGGCAAGTTATAGTCTTACTTACTCAAATTTATAATACGGTCTCTTCGGGCTATCAAAGTGCTACGCAAAGCATTCCTTCTAGTCCACAATGATTGGTTGTAAAGTTTGGGATAGGGTCTCCCTTAATAGAGCTGGGGTAGTCCACCATAAAGTTAGGGGCAAGGCCCAGATCTAAGACATATTCAAGGAGATGCTAATATAAGAGCACACATCCATTGGGATTAGGGAACTTGAATGAATTAGCAATTGCATGCGATGCAAATGGAATGGGATTCCAACTATGACTTACTATTATGACTTGACTCATAAAATTAGGGGTTGTAATAGACTAGTTATAGATGCTACCTACTAGGAAATTTAGCTGGGCTAAAATTCCCAAATTGAATAGAATGGGCTATTGTAAATATCAAAGAAAATAGTAGGACAAATGTGTCTAATTAAAAGACCTTATATAAAATGCATGTACTTAAACTAATATCTAAAATCTTTTCTTTTCTTATATCTTAGGTTGAAAATGACTTCTAATGTTAATCTGCATATGTTACTTGACTCCAAATTGAATAGCTGGAACTTTTTTGATTGGTTCCAAGCTGTGAGAATAGTTCTAAGATTCAAGAGAATTGCCTATGTTCTAAGTGAAATTTCCCTTGTAGAACCTGTTGTTGAGGATCATATGGAGCATCATGCCTTGTTGAAGCATAGGAAAGATCGTGAGACTGCCATATGTATCATGTTGGGATCCATGAATCCTGAGCTTCAGAAACAACATGAGAACATACCCTTGGAGGACATGGTTCTCCATCTTGAAGAACTCTTTTCAGAGAGGGAAAGGATAGAGAGGTATGAGACCTCCAAGCTCCTTTTCGTGACCAAGATACAGGCTGGCACCTCTGCCTCTCAGCATGTACTAAAACTCTTGGGATACCTTGAGAAGTTGAATCGATTAGGATTCGAGAAGAATCATGACTTGAGCATTGACCTTGTGTTGATGTCCTTGATAGATAGTTACTCATGCTTCGTGACTAACTATTACATGAACAAGATTAATTCTACTATCCCTGAATTAATCAACATTCTGAAAACTATAGAACCTCAAATCAAGAAGAATTAGAAACCTTTACTGTTATCTGAAAAAGGCAAGGCTTCTAAGAAGAAGAAGAAGAAGAAGAAGAAGAAGAAGGCATTGGGTGCTAAGAAAACAATCAGTAAGAAGAAGAAAGAAAAGAAGGATTGGAAGAGGGATTGCAAAGCTCCTACTTTTGAGCATTTGAAGAAGAAGCCTACAGAGGCATCTACTTCAGGTATGTTTGTAATTGAAAATTTTGCAACTTTTCTGCAAGAATCCAGTTGGGTATTAGATACTGGTAATGGTTCTCATATCTGTACTTCTGTGTAGGGACTAACGAACTATAGAAAGCTTGCAAAAGGGGAGATGGACCTATGCATGGAAAATGGAGCCAGAGTTGCTGCATTAACTGTAGGGAGTTTTAGTATTGTTTTGCCAAGTAGACTTGTTTTAGTTTTGAATATTTGTTACTACATTCCAAGTGTTACTAAGAATATTGTATCTATTGTGTGTTTTGCAGTAGAGGGATTTGAAATTTTATTTTTGAATAATAATTGTCAGATTCATTTGAATAATGTTCTTTATGGTTATGGAATTTTAAAAGGTGGCATTTATCTTCTTGATACTAAAATAGAAGTTTTCAATATAAACAATATGAAGAAAGTTAAATTAGATAATGTAAATTCCTTCTACTTATGGCATTGTCGTTTAGGCCACATAAGCAAAGATCGCTTAACCAAGTTGTATAAGCATGGAGACTTGGGCCCAATAGACTTGGAGTCTTATGGTGATTACGAACCTTGTTTAAAAGGAAAAATGAAAAAGTTACCCTTTCAACGAAAGGGTGAGCGGTCTACGAGTACATTAGAACTTATAAATACTGATGTGTGCGGTCCAATGAGTGTCCAAGCACTAGGAGGATACTCCTACTTTATAACCTTTATTGATGATTACTCATGATACGGCTATTTGTACTTGATGAAGTAGAAGTCTGAAAGTTTTGAAAAGTTTAAACTATTTAGAGCTAAAGTAGAGAAACAACTTGAGAAAATTATTAAAACACTTTAATTGGATTGAGGTGGAGAATACTTAAGTCAGGAGTTTAAGGATTATCTAAATGAAAACAGGATAGTTCCCTAGTCGACCCCTCATTATACACCCCAACACAATGGAGTGTTAGAAAGGAGGAATCAAACTTTATTAGATATGTTCAAGTCCATGATAAGCCATGCAAATCTTAGTAAATCCTTTTGGGGATATGCACGGGAGAGCGTGATTTATGTTTTAAATAGAGTGCCCTCTAAATCAGTTGATTTCACTCCTTATGAGAGATGGTGTAATAAGAAGCCATCTCCTAGTCACTTAAGAGAATGGGGTTGTCCTACTATTGTAAAGAGTATACCATCAGATAAGCTGAATGCCAAGGCTGACAAATGTCTATTCATTGGATATCCAAAGGAAATAATTGAATATTTGTTTTACCAACTCAAAGCACAAAAGGTATTTGTGTCTCGAAATGCTCACTTTTTGGAAAAGGAACACCTACTTGTAAAAGTTAGTAGGAGTAATATTGAACTGGATGTTCAAGAGGATGAAACAGATAATCAACTGATTGACCCCATTCTGGATACACAAGAGAGTATGATTCAAGAACAACCTGTCGAAACACAATCATTGTGAAGATTAGGTCGTATTCATAAGGGTCCCGGATAGATATGGGTTTATCATCACTGATGATACTCATGGAGGATGATGAACCAAGGACATATGATGAGGCAATAAAAAGCTCAGATTCTGATAAATGGCTAAAAGCCACAAAATCAGAAATGGATTCCATGTACGAGAATGCAGTTTAGAATTTGTTTGATGCACCGCAAGAGATTAGAGCAATTGGGTGTAAGTGGGTCGTTAAGAAGAAGACTGACATGGATGGTAATGTAATTACCTATAAGGTAAGGTTGGTTGCAAAAGGATATAGGCAACATGAAGGTATAGACTATGATAAAACTTTCTCACCGATGGCCATGCTTAAATCCATTAGGATACTCCTTGCCATTGCTACTCATTATGACTATGAGATTTAGCAGATGGATGTTAAAATAGCGTTCCTGAATGGGCACTTAGACCAAGATGTATGTGACACAACCTGAGGGTTTTACATCCCAGAATGGATCAAAGGTATGCAAGCTAAAAAGATCCATTTATGGACTTAAGCAGGCATCTAGGAGTTGGAATTTAAGATTTGACCAGACAATTCGGGAACTAGATTTCTGCCCAAATGCTTGAGCCTTGGGTTTACAAGAAGGTTAGTGGGAGTGCAGTCGTTTTTCTAGTATTGTATGTTGAAGACATTCTGCTAATAGGAAACGACATTTCTCTTGTTTAAAATGTTAAAGTATGGTTGTCAAAGAAATTGTCCATGAAAGACCTTGGTGAAGCAGCATTTATACTGGGTAGAAAGATCTATAGGGATGGATCCAAGAGGCTATTAGGTCTTTCTCAAAGTACATATATATACAAGGTATTAAATAGGTTCAAGCTTGAGCATCCTAAGAAAGGTTATCTCCCGATGACAAAGGGGATTAACCTGTCTATGGCTGAGTGTCCAAAGATATATCAGGAGAGAATGCGCATGAAGGATATACCCTATACATCCGTGATAGGATCCATTATATATGCTATGATATGCACAAGGCCAGATGTCTCTCAGGCTTTTAGCTTTACAGCAGATATTAGTCCGATCTAGGTGAAAAGCACTAGATGGCCGTTAAGGCAATTCTTAAGTACTTGAGAAAGACTAAGGATGAGTTCTTGATTTATGGAGAAGGTGACCTCAAAATCAGAAGTTACACTGATGCGAGTTTTCAATCTAACAAGGATGAGTTTAAGTCTCAGTTAGGTTTTGTGCATGTGTTAAATGGAGGGGCAGTATGCTGGAAGAGTTCTAAGCAAGAAACTACTACTAATTCAACCATAGAATCTGAATACATTACTCCATATGAAGCATCAAAAGAAGTTGTCTGGTTAAAGGGATTTATTGGTGATCTCCGTATGGTGCCTGAGGCTGCTAATCTAATTACTTTGTATTATGATAACAATGGTGCCATAGCTCAGGCAAAGGATCCACGGTCTCATTAGAAAAATAGACATGTATCCAAAAAGTATCATATAATCAGAGAGATTATTGATGCTAAGATAATAAGATTAGAATATGTAACCACTGATCAGAACCTCGTAGATGGTCTAACAAAGCCATTGACTCCAGTCAAGCATGGCCAGCATGCTAAACCATACGGATTAAGACATATGGCTAATTGGCCTTACTGCAAGTGGGAGTTTGTTGGATATGATGTATGCCCTTAAGGCAATTAGGGCGATATATCTTAATTATGTAATAATACGAATAATTTGTTTAATCAATAAAGGCATTTAATCTTTTGTTTATATCAATGTGTTTGTATATATATATTATAGCTGGTTAAAATATATTTATTAATGTACGTATACAAAAGTCCTTGACATATCATAGCATGAAGTCATAGAAATTATAGTTGGACTATATCTAGTGGAACCTGCTTCATGTGCAATTATGATTATGTCTAAACTATCCTTAGTCATAGTTTCATCAAGAAAGGATATTGATGAAGCAGAAAGACTAGCATGCGGTCAACTTTCTTAGAAATGGTCTAAGCAGTCAATCTCCTAAGGACTGAAGGTGGTGCCTTAAGTTTGACACATGGATATATCGAGAAGATATTTTGGAGACCGCAGTAAGATAAACACTTGGTGTATATATTAATGTGTTAGTGTTCACCTTCATGCAATAAGCTTTGCGAATATCCTCATACTTGAGATACTAGTTACGTTGTGTGGTACTATTGTTATACTTTGGGTCATTTCTACACACTCATTAATTTAGGGTGTTATGGGTGATTACGGGTACAGTGATGGCAACACGTTGGTATGTTGAGTAGTCGGAAAGAATCAATCGCTCTGAATATATTATGGAGTTGTACCCGGCCACTTGTTGAAGTGAGGATTGTCATAAACCTCTGATCAGAGTATGAGTTTGATATAAATGCCTTCTAGTCAAACACACGATGGTAAACGGCAAATACTTCGGTAACAAGTAATTAACTAGGATAGCTTGGAGCAACCTTGCCATTAGTTGGTTAACACTTTAACTGAACCCTATAAACTAGATGGTTCTAATTTTAAAGAATGGAAGGAATTTATCGCACTTGATAACTATTGCATTAACCAGGATTAAGTCATATTCAGAAATGACGTTCTGAGTAATGGGGGAAGGTAGACCCTTGCTAAAGGCGTACTATAGCAGTTTAAGGTAGGCGAGTTATATTCATGGACTAGAACCTTGAGCCAATGGTTCTATTAGAACAAGGGTTGGTTAAGCCTGAACAGCTTAATACATCGGATCCTATAAGGTCACACACATTGGAAGTTCATCGGACTAAGTAAAGAACTAATTGATTTATTCTATTACAAAAATATAATATAAATAATAATTGGATTATTATTTAATTGGTTAAAATTGATTAGATCAATTTTGGATAGACCAAGGAATTTATTTTCACTGTTAACTAATTGATTAGAGTCATAAAATAAATTATAATTGATTAGATCAATTTTGGTTGGACCAAGAAATTTATTTTGACTAGTAAAATATTCAATAGGGTCGGAAATAAAAAATTGAAAAAGGGGACTAAAAGGAATTTTCCAATCGGCACAATAGGGTAGGAACCTACGGCAATGAGGCCCAAAGCTTTGGGGCCCCAAGTGGTGGCAAAAAGGGGCTATAGGCTTGGCACTTTTCCAAACCCACACGCCGGTCACACCAGCACTGCTGGGCAGGGCTGGGTGTGACCAGCGCAGCCCAGCTTAGAACCTGGGCTTGTTGGAAAAAGGTCCACAAGCCCGACTTATGGGACAAGGCAGGCCATAATGACATGCCTTGGCTGCCCAGCATGCAACGTGCTAAGCTGGCTGCTCAGGGGTCAATCCACGGACCTATAGGGGTCTACGTTTTGACCCATACGGGGATTGGGTAAATTTTGCCCAATCCCACATTAGAAGTGGGGAAGCACTTCTGCTTCCCTAAGCCTATAAATAGGCACATAGTCCTTCCTTTCTCAGTGCACCACAGCTCTGGGCATAAATCCTAAGCGAGATTCGAAAAGAATAATCTCTCGGGCAATTGAGCAAGTTATTTTTGAGGAGCCTGACTTTATTCAGGCTCCTCTAGTTTATATTTTTTGGTGAGGCATCTTGAGTGGTCTAGCAACTACTCGAGGCTTCTTAGTTCTTCCTCCCAGGGAGGTTTTGGTTATTGGGGTTCATGTGGATACTCATAGAGGCTACCCTACACTTGGATGCTTATGCAAGTAGGTCCTGATAAAGCATGCTTTGATTGGTAAGTTCCTTTTCTTTCTCTTTTATTATTAGATCTTTTTCTTTAAGCGTTTTTAGACTAAATAATATGCTTAGGTTGTTTTATAGGCTTAGTTTATTTTATGCTTAGGTTATAACTTAGAGTTACAACATGCTTAGGTTATAGCTTAGAGCTGTAACATGCTTAGGTTATAGCTTAGAGTTATAACATGCTTAGCATAAAATATACATGCTAGGATATAATTTGGAATTGTGGTATGCCTAGCCCTTTTCCATGCGTAGCTAGGTAGAGAATTATTTAGTTAAGGGTTTATTTAATTTATATGCAACCAATAGGAGTTCTTGGGGACAGGGACAAAATTTTAAAATTCCGCCATGCCTGTTATGCATGTTCAATCTGACTGTCAGTTCCCAACAATTTCTCAGTCTTACTAATCACAACAACAAGAAGACCTACCTCCAATTTAGCTTTGGCTTCTATAACAGCCACAATGGAAGCGGGGTCGACCTCGATAGTTACTAACTTATTCTCATGAATAAGCTTGATTTTCTAATGGAAAGTGGAGGGAACAGCGCCAAGGCATGGAGCCAAGATAGCCGAGCAATAAAGAGTAAGTAATAGGAATGTCAAGTACAATGAATCGCACTTTTCTCGTAACACCTCCAACAGTGACCTCTACTTCGAAGGCTCCAATCACACTACGCTTTGAATCATTATAAGCATGAATAACAATGTTGGATTTCTCAAGCATTGCCTCCGACATGACTAAGTGAGGAAGGACTTTTAGGGGGTAGAGGTTTAGAGTGGAGCCGTCATCCCCCATGACATAGGGTATGGTCTTATTGAGGATCTAAATTCGGATGAACATGGCCCTATTATGATCCCTACCCTTAAGCAGAAGACAGAAATGGTCAAATACAATCTGTGATCCCTTCTTTGGAGGAATAACCCTTTCGACCCTAGCACACATCTCAACAATAAAAGTGGTCGGAGTAGCCTCCAAATCAAGCAATCGCTTAATCAATCCCCTGTGGTGCCCATCAGAATCAATAACCAACTGCCAGATGCTATAACGAGCTTGGGTGTTCTTGATCTGAGTAATGAGAGGATTGACCTCAAGGCTTGTCGGAAAGGCAGAGGTGGAGAAGGAGGCCTTGCAGTGGTACCTATTCTCCTAGGGACAGGGTCCTTATCTAAATGGAGACAATAGTCCTCAAGCTGATATACTGGACCACTCCAAATAATGTTAAGAACATTATCGAGTAGGACACTTCAAGTGGCGCATATTTTAAATAGATAATGCAGTTCATCAGGGTCTGAATTGGGGTTTTGTAACTCAAACCCATCAATACTGAAAAGCTCATTCTGGTCGACCCCAAATAGTTCATTCAGCTTCTCTTCAGTAGCCAAATCAACCCTAAATAGTTCAACGCTTACGGCCTTGGCTACTTCGACTACTCTCTCATCTTTATCGAAATAGTCATCCTTCAAAATAAAGGAATCTACATTGAAGTGCGGCTTTTTCTCAACTTTCATTCTCTTTGCCACAAATGGCTGGGTTCGGCAGCATTCTTTCTAAGGTGGAGTTAGGTCAACATCCATACCTTGAATTAAATTAACCCCTTGATTGGCTTTGCTTATTTGATCAAAGACTAAATTGGATGGGAGACCGGAACTGATAACCAAAACTGAATTGCCACTCCATAGCCAACGAGTAAGGAGATTAAAAACTATGGCTTTGGGTAAGACGGAATGGATCATGCCCACCTTGTTCCTAAAATTCAGCAAAGGGTTATTCATGGTGCTTAGAACTTTTTTCAGTTCAGTGATCTTTCCTTCACTAATAAGATGCTGGATAGCTGAGAGCAAAGCCTTATAGTTGTTGGTTTTGTGACCGACTTGAACATGGTAATTATAGAAATTGTTCTTATCCTCGGGTTTGGGCAGTTTGTACTTTTGGAGGGACTGGATATAACCTACTTCCCTCAAACGCTTGAAAATAACCTGAAGAGGGAGTACGTATGGATTGGCCAAAATAAAAGGAGGATGTTATGGCTTAATTATAGGGACTGCCAATAGAGCTTGAGTGATTTCCAGGGGTGCAGTAGTGGCTTGAGAAACTGCCTGAACTACAGCCAAAACTTTAGGCTTAGCAGGTACCAGGGCTGCGAGCTGAGGATCATTATTCTTTCTGATCCAGGGCTTTCTTGCCTTTCCTACCCTCTCACACTCTACCTCGAGCTCAATTTTCTCAGCTTTTCTAAACACAACCTTATAAGAGAGGAATGAATCAGTTGCCATTTCTTTGCAAAAAAGAGGAAGATAGCCTTCTAGGAGTTTGACAATCATTTCCTCTAGACTTAGCTTAGATTTCATCAGAACTTGGGTTGACATCCACGGGTTAAAATATTGCTTGAAGGTTTCGATGTGTAGCTGGCAAACTCCATCAAGGTGTTGGAGGGTTGTTCCCATCATGGTGTTCAAAGCATAGTGCATTTTCAAAGCCTCAGAAATAAGTTTCCAATCAGTGACAATGTTCTGAGGCAGAGTACGATACCATTCAAGAGCAGGGCCCCGAAGGGAAAAAGGAAACATTTTAGCAAGAACATTATCACTTAATTTCTTTACACACATAACTCTTTCATACATAATAATGTGGGAAGCAGGGATACCAGACCCATCATAATGAGCCATATTCAGCATAGTAAAAAAATCTCCTCGTTTAGGTTCCTTGGCAGCTATAAGGCGATTGATGTTAGCTTGAATCTCCGGGGTCATGCCTGGAGGTTGCTTGACCTGGTCATTGATCAGCTGGTAAGAGAGAGCTATGCTTCATGTGTCACGCCTGGAGGCTGTGTGACCTAGTCGTGGTTGGTCTTAGAGGCCATCATTTAGCGGATAAAAGCTGATACTTAAGGTGTCACACCCCGAGGCTACGTGACCTAGTCATTGATCAGGATTGGAAGAGATGGAGGACGAATTTCATGGTAAAGACAGGCAATCAGTTGGCCAATGAAAGGATTCTGGGGATAGGTAGTGCCCAGAGGAGTAAAAGATGGCAGATGCTAGATCAGCCCGCTAGAGGAAGCTGAAAACTGATGAGTGAATACTGGGGGGACCGAGCTCTGATGCAAAGGTCTCGGATTGTGAGGAACAATTGACAAGGTTGTTAAGGTTTTTAGAGAAGTAGAGGCTTTCCCAAACTGGAATGGGCTTGCCATAGGTTGAATTGAGGGAGTTAGGTGAAAAGTAGGTGCAATAAGTCTTGTCCCTACTGGACTGACCAACATCTACGTTGAACTGTTTTGGTCTTGCATATCGGACTCAGATGCCTGGTTGGAGTTCCTATCCTCTAGGGCTTGCTTGACGACTACCTAGACAGTGGTTTGGATAGATGCTTGGAATGCGTCGGAGTTCAAAAACTAAGCCACAGCACTAGCAAAGTCAAAACCAGGAGGTGGTTGAGATCCGACTCCCGAGATAGGAGTAGTGCTGACTTGCTCCTCAGTGGGAGGAAGGTTTCGATCATTTTTTAGGAAAGACATAGCTTGCTGAGCGGAATTCTGACCCAACTGAATCTGTTCAGAATCTAATCCACACTAGAATCAGTACATGAAACCCCTTCAACTTTTGTGGTGGCTACTAGGGTAAGCGAACGACGAATTAGACCATGCTCAAGCCTTCTCAAAAATAGGGTGCAATAATAATTTTTGCCTCCTCCTAGCTAAAATGGTAGGCAGCGGATCAAAACATGCATAGGGTGTGTGATGCCATGGATGGAGTGAATGGCCCTTGTCTAATAATCAATGCGTGGTATGTACGGCTGCCCGTAGATGTGGTTAGCGATGATGCGATGACTTATCCCTCCAACATCCGTGGGACATTGATACCCATCATCACCAATAGTGATATGTCGTGATTCAATGGGGTATGAAAGAAGTCTAATGGATGTTGCTAAACCTCTTCCACGAATGGATATCGGTAAGGGTAAGTTGATTGATCTGTGGCTCCTTAAGCCGATGCATGCGTGATGCATGAGCACGTAGCATATAGCACACAAAGCGCCCCTCTTCTGACCTTATAACTCCCGCATTACACCTCTTTGGATAGGATGGAGGTTAGCTTCTTCACTAAAAATGGCTAAAGAAGCAAGTCCTAATTATTTTTAGTGTTTTGGTAGTCCTAAGGGAATGAAACGCTAAGGCTTTTTCTAGCGCTGCTTTTGTATAGGGCTATTGATGTAGAGGGTTCTTGTTTACCTTGATTCCACGTTACTCAACCACTCCCTAAATAGGTGCGATCACATGATTTTACATGTTGGTTAAAACAAGTGATCCACCCATTAGGCATACTCAATTCCAAACAGGGCATGAGTGATACTTTCCCGAGCTTCTCGGGTAAAATGGGGCACCTAAAATTATCGAACTATCTACACGCATAAGGATAAAATTTCAAGAAAAAGGATGAAGTTTTAATTTGGCCAATAATTTGAATACATCATCAAAATCCAATGTGATACTTTCCCGACAGAGTGGCCACTATGAGCAGATGATGTTTCGGACGGGTTGTGAAGCCGCGTCGGAGGACCGGTCACCATGAAAAATAATAAGGCGTGATGGTGATTGTGAAAATGGCTTAACATGTTTTAATGTCCAAAAGATACGAGATAAAAATCTTATACTTAAAATAGAGTCGCCACCCGGTTCAGCACAATCAGGAACTTTTAGTACGATTTTCACAACGGGTGGTAGACCATACCTAAAGTAGGGATTCCGATTTCGGATGATGTTATCTATTTTACATTGGCCAAGTTGAAAGGTTTCATTCTTTCTTAATCCGTTTTAATCCACCCTATTTATTATGTTTTCGGTTTATATATTATTATCGCGTCATCAAGCATTCAAAGCGGTTAATAAATGAATGATTTTAGTTATCCAACAAATAAAATGCGAAAAATAAAATAATAATTACTTTGCTTTCTAAATCCTATATATTTATCTATATAATAAATAAAATACCCGAAGGCCTAGCATTCGTCTATCCTAAATCTACCTATACAAAAATCGTTAGCACAAATACGGCATGTTGTGCAAGGCATATCACATACCATGCATAGTTAGTGAACCAAATAAGACCTAAATTAGCGTGAACATGGCATATTCATTTTACAATTTATTGAGCTCGGTTGGATAGCTAAAAATGGGGTTTAAACAGCATTTGTGGGAAAATTTCGTTATGTCCATATTGTAGATTCGATATTTCTTTTAATCGGATTATTAGTGAAAATGTCACATGTTATAGGGTGAGTTTTGTTTTCAGGAGGTTCTAGTCCCCCATCGTTGCACTTACATCCAAGCTTCGGGAAATTAAACTAGGTTAGAAATAAAACAAAAATAAACTGCTGTCCAGAACTCTATACCTCTGGTGGCATGAATGAGGCTACTAGCAGTATTGCTGATGCCGCTGGTGATATCATTCACACAGATAGGTTGTATGACATTCAGGATACCTTAAAGAAAGGGTCCTACAAGAAAAGAAGGTCATTGGGGGCTGATGAGGGCACTGGCGGTATCAATGATACCGCTGGCGGCATGATTGATACTGGTGGCAGCTTCAAGTGCCTCCGGCGGCTTCAGTTTCTTGCGGCAGCTATTTTTGGCCAGAAAGCAGCCAAAAACCCAAAACTAAGCATAAAATAGCAACTAAACACAACAAACAAGCCAAATGAAAGCTAAAGAGTTATAAGACTCAGAATTTTTACCTCGGGGTTGTGAATCCACCTCTTCGTGCTCCAAATGCCATCTTTTGGGAGCTCAAATGATTATTTGGTAAGTAAGGGACAATTAAAGTCTCTAAATCTTATTTTAGTGATTTCTAAACCAAAATATCACCAAAATGCCAGAGTCTAGCAAAGAAAAACCAAGAAAAGATGGATTGAATCATCTTTTCTTACCTTTTCTAGACTTTAGCCCACTAGAACTAGCTAAAATACTCAAAATCTCCTTATGATTTTGAGTGGTGGAAGTGTTGAACCCCTAATTCTATAGGAAATGGCAACGTATATAGGATAAAATTAGGTGGAAATTGACTTTGATCAATTATCCAGCTTATATCGAGCAAAAAGGCACATAGCTATTCTGCAACAGAAAGTCATACCGGGGACGGGATGGATGATACCGCTAGCGGTATTGGTGAGGCCGTCGATGGCCTCACTCTCCTAAGAGGTCTGAAAAGCAAGAATGAATCAAGCCCAAAATTGGGAAAAAGCAAAAAAATTCGGCCAAAAGCAATTTCAGCGGGATGACTTGAATTATCGGGCTCTTTTTTGACTTTTTATGGTATTTAGGACCAAATTATTTTTTGAGTGCAAATCATCAGTTTGAGCTACCACTGGATGCATTACCAGATACATCGAACTAAATTTTTCAAAAAATAAAATTTGTAGAGAATTGTTATGAGTAATAAAAATTGCAAAAAGAATTTTTATCGTGAGGAATAAAATCAGGTACACGTCATCCTCGTCTCGCGAGAGGGACTGTAAAATCCTATGCTCACACTTTAGGTCATACATAAACCCTCTATAGACTGGGTGAAATTAACGATTACGGGTATAGTTGATGTTTGTCCATTGTTAACTGAGTAGTCAAAATGGAATCTATCACTCTATTATAGCAATATATGGGAGCTGTAGCTTAACCACTTGTTAGAAGTGACACGCTCGTAAACCTCTGTAGAGTATGGGTTGATAGGATAAGATCATAGTCCACACATTAATATGGTTGAGTAGTGTACTTTGTTAGCAAGACTAAATTATTCGGGTAGCCTCAAAGGCTACTAGTGGACTGACACTTAAACCAAGTCCAAGAAACTAGATTGTAATAAATAGTCTATAGAAGGAGTAATTTTCATTGATACTATTGCAGAACTAGGATTGAGTCACATGCACGTGACGTTATAAATTTTGAGGGGTCATATACGTTTTTCTAGAGAGCCACTATAACCGATCAAAGTCATCGGAGTCCATAACAGTCTGGAGCTCCGAGCTAATAATATTCCTGAAAATGAATTTGAGCTAGGTCAAACTTTCATGGCTTAATATTACGAGATCCTATAAGGTCACACACTTTGAGTTATGACTGAGCCATGTAAATAACTGTTAGACTAGGTCTAATCTAGAAGAGAAATAAATGGTTAAACCATTTTAATTTGTTGGACAAATTCATACTAGTTCGACTAGTATAACGAAATTTAATGGTTAGACCATTTTATTGGTTAGACCAACATTACTGGTTAGACCAGTAAGATGTAAAATAATAAGGAGAGAGAGAATTAAGTAATAAGGGAAAACAAGAAACACAGTAACGCGGTTCATGAATACTGGGTATTGCTTGAATTGGCGTAAGTAGATCGGTAGGAAAAATTGTTCGACATATTTTTTGAGACTAAAATCTGCATGAGGGCTGAAGCAGTGTTGTGTGTAAACAACACTACTCCAGACCCTTAGAAAAGAGGCCTTAGGATGGTGGGCTGCCTTTGGCAGCCCACTGTGTATAGTGCGTTGCCTGCTAGGCTGCACTGGTGCGTGGACCAGGAACATAGCCCACCATGAGCAGCCTATTGGGTTGCGCATGTGAGCGGCCGAATAGGCCAGCACATGGCACTGTGCAGCACAACCCACTAGGGTTGTACTACTGCAGCCAACAGTGTTTAGGCTTGAATAGGGAGGTTGCTCCCTCACCAAGCTCCCAATTGAGTTTGTATCAAACTCTAACTTTGATTCTTTTGAATTAACCTTTTTGTCCATTATTTAATTAATTCTATTGGCTGATGGTTGGATTAAATTGTCCTTTTAATTTATTCCCACCACTATAAATAGAACTCTTCCCTTTCATTATTTTCCATCCCATTCTCCTTGCTCTCCCTTATTCTCTTAGTTGTTCTAGCTTTTAAAAGTAATCCGTCGAAAGAAATATTTACTTAGAATAGAAAACTAAGGGAATTTCTTCTAGAATAAATTAGTAGGGAAGATCTAGCTATCTTCCACTTATTTATAGGTACTCCCTTTTTAGAAGGTTTTGATAGGTAGTGCTCGTGTGGACTTTTTATAGAGGGCTTCTACTTTGGAGTCTGTGCAAGTAGCTGATGGGGTCATTCTACAAGCATTAGGATTCACCCTTCAACTGGTAGGTGGTTAAATTATTATTAGGTCCTTTTAATAAGTGTTTATGACCTAAATAATAAAAGACTTGTTTATGTTGTCAATCATGCCATGCTTAGGGGATCCTTGGACTCTAGATTTAATTTTGAATTTCTGTTGCGCCTGCATTACTTGCTAAAACCCTTAATCTAAGACCAATAAAGAATGTCATGTAGCAGGTGCTATGGTGACATCGGTTGTGATATCAGTGATGTCGCCGGCGGTATGGGTGAGATTGTTGGCGATATTAGTGATGTCACCGGCTGCTTCACCTACATAAGCTCACAAACTGACATTCTATATACCATAAAGAAAGGGTCCCATAAGAAGCTAAAATTGTTAGTGATAAGCGAGGCAACTGGTTGCATCAATAATGTCACCAGTGATATGAATGATACCGCTGGCGGCTCCACATGTCACCGACGGTTTCACTTTCTTATAGCAACAACAATTAACAGTCGAACAATGACTGAAAACCCAAAACTAAGCACAAAATGCCAAATAAGCACAACAAATGTCAAGAATAAAGCCAAAGAGCTTATGAGACTCAGGGTTTTACCTTGAGGCCGTGAATCAACCTCTTCGTAATCCAATGACACCTCCGAGGAGCTCAAAATGATGATTTGGGTAGTGAAATAAAGATTCAAGTCTCTAAATCCTATTAGATTGATTTTATACCTAAGTTCTACAAATTTTAAGTTAAATTCTAAGAGAAACAATAAAGTAAAACCATGAAAAGATGGAGTAATTCTTCTTTTCTTACCTTGCCTTCACCTTATCCCACTAAAATCACTCTATCTCACTTTAATTTGCTCTCTAAATCCAAGTTTTTAGTTGCCAACCTCTATTTCATCTTATTTGGGCCTTTTTATAGGCAAAAAAGCCAAAGAGCTGACTTTTTTTTATTACCCATTGGTATCGAGAAAAAGTATGGCAAAAAGCTGTCTACCTACCGATGTTAGACAGCCAGAGGCATGGATGATACTGCGTGAAGCTGGTTGTTACTTTACAACCCTGAACATGTTTGAAAAGTAGGTATGGCCTAGCCTAAAAAGTGGATGAAGCAAATCCGCCCTAAAAAGTTTTAAAGAGGGATTTTTGAAATAATTGAGATATTTAGGATATTTTTAGAATATTTAGGACTAAATTAATTTTTAGGTGTAAATCATCGATTTGAGCTCCTACTGGACACATAGTCGAACACACTAAACTAAATTTTCTAGAAATAAAAATCCAAAAGGAATTTTTATGTGAAGATAAAAATATGAATATACGTCACCATCGTCTCGCGAGAGGGACTGCATAATCCCTTGCTCACAGGCTTCCCCTCAGGAGAATACTACTGACACGAGTCAGTATGATCACCTAACAAGTGCAAGGTTTCAGAAATCATAGCTAATTGGTTGATCATTTAGCTGGCTAGACCCAAAGGATGACATGTGTTGGCTTCCATTGTGACCTCTGATTGGTATTTGATGGGTTGGACGTGAAGGATAACAGAATAAGGATTCTTTCTTGACCTAAGATCTAAGATTTGGTAGGATGGACCGAAAGAATAATAGAATGAGGATTCTGTCATGAACTAAGATTTGAGATTTGGTGGGCTGGACCTAAAGGATAATAGAATGAGGATTTTTTCATGACCTAAGATTTAAGGTTTGGTGGGCTGGACCCAATGGTTAACAGAATGAGGATTCTATCATGACCTAGGATTTAGGATTTGGTGGGCTATACCCAAAGGATAATAGAATGAGGATTCTGTCAAGACCTAAGATTTGGGATTTGGTGGACTAGACTCAAAGGATAATAGAATGAGGATTCATTCTGTGAAGACCTTAGATTTCAGATTTAATGGGATGGACCTCAAGGATAACAGAATTAGGATTCTGTCATGACCTAGGATTTGGCATTTGGTGGGCTAGACCTGAAGGATAATAGAATGTGGATTCAGTCATGACCTAAGATTTTATATTTAGTGGGTTAGACCCGGAGGATAACAGAATGAGGATTTTGTCATGACCTATGATTTAATATTTGGTGGGCTAGACCCAAAGGATAACTGAATGAGGATTTTATCATGACCTACGATTTGTGATTTGGTGGGCTAGACCTGAAGGATAACATAATGATGATTCTATCATGACCTATAATTTGATATTGAGATGCCCCTTGAGGCTTTATAGGGCTTAATTTACGGGGAGTATTAGGTCAAAGTAGGATTAGTAAATCTTTTTATTAACGTTTTTACTGCTTGATCGATTTTGTGAAACAAAAATATTGTTCCCACTTAGATCAATAGTAAAAACATAAATAAGTAAGGATGCAAGGGTTTTAGGAGTCCCAGGCCGTTCAGAGGCGTGAAAGGGCTCTTGATATTAGTCGGGCAACATTAATGCTACCACTAGGTTGGCTGAAACCATTGATGTTATGGAGCGCCACGTGGCATCTTTGAGTTGTTAAGGGAATTCAGAAACTGCGCCTCTAATCATGGTATTGCAAGTGATATGAGTGATGCCATTGGTGGCTTGACTGATACCGCTGGCGGTATGGAGTGACATTTTTGAATTTGATTAAATTCCTTGATTTTTGCAGGGATGTTTAATATCAATTAAACCTCCCTTTTCTCCCATTTTGAACGGCAGTAGCCGAAACATTGTACTTTCTTCACCAAAGTTCAACTCTCTTCTTCCTCTTTGATTCACTATGTCGAAGAAGATTTTTAAAGGCAAATCGGTCGCTAACGCTATAAGCGAGTTGCCTAATTCTTCCATCTCGGGGCTGAAATGCTGCACGGTCCACATTGGCTATAGCCTAAAGGCTTCCGAGAACATGTTTGGGTATGGAATAGCAGATCCCATTAATAATCTAACTCTACAGAAGAATGAGCACCTCTTTCACACCTATGTAATCCTGCAAAACTAACAAACTTTGTTTTGATTTTTGTGATTTGGGTCTTAACTAAAAATTTTGCCATGATAATGGTCAAATAGACGAATATATCGATATAAAAGTCATAGAATGCATGTTATAGGACTGTTTTTGTTTGTTATCATGCTTCAATTTTGGTTTATTGCATTTTGGTTGATTTTGGCCCAATTTAAGGGTTTCCACGATTCTGCCCCCAGAAATAGGATGCCGCGGGTGATACGGTGATTCCGCTGGTGATATCACCCATACCAACTACAACTTTAGGCCTTTGAAGAGGCCTGGGGGCCTTTCTAAGCTACTGACAATATTAGTGATATTGCCAGCGGTTTCACCCATACCACTGGCGGTATGGCTGAGGGCACTTGAGGTATCACTGCTTCGGTAGTGACATCGATGAGGCTCTAGTAGGTTTAGGATAGCTTAAAATGCAATGTAGTCTACTTATCTATTCTAATCTCTAATTCTCTCAATCTTTTGCAGCCTCATTGTATCACTTACACTGGAGGAATGGGAATGGTTGGCAAGTGGTGGAGAGTGATTAATAAATATGATACTGAGCTTTATATAGCCATTGATGCTATGGGCTTCAAGGATTTAGCTCAGATTTTACCCATGAAGATGCCCAAGCTCTCCCATTCCACCTTTACTACATTGATAGACAGGTAGTCAGAGACCACTCATACTTTTCATCTCCTGATTGGTGAGGTTACTATCACCCTATTTAACGCCGTGCCGATGATCGGGCTATTTTAGACTGATAAGGTCATCCACTTTGATGTTTACATGGAGAAATACTACACTAAGGGGCCTATGGTGAAGATAGTGACCTTGGTTGTTTGGGTTGAAGCTCAAGGCTGGGCAACTGTCATATGGTGAGTTATGTAAGTATTGGAAGAAGAAGAAGGTGGTCTCTAAGGCATAGAGGGATGTATGTGTCCGCTCTTTTGTCATTTCACTATTGACTATATTATTCTTCCCAATTTTTAGTAGTAAGATAACTACAGGCTAATTACTAAAATTGAGGATGTGAAGAAGATAAAGGAGAAGAACTGGCCCAGGGCCATTCTCGCCCACATATACCATGGGTTGGATATAGGAGGTAGGAAGAAGGAAAAGGCCCTTAGTGTGAGTCACTTGCTCCTTCAAGTATGTCATTACTTTGTTATTTCCAATGTTTTATTTTTTCTACTTTTTCCTTTGGGTTTTCGCTTACTTCCTTTGTTGACTTGGGCTGAATATCTTTTAATTGTAGAGGCTCAGGCCTTTGAGCATGAGATTCTTCCTATAGTGACTTTCTTGACTGAGGTGCCGGATGATGCTCATTTTCTTGCTCGTGGGTGTGGGAGAGTTGGGGTATTCTGGAGGTGGTAAACTAGCTAGGAGGTGGTAAACTACAGTTCTTACAGATAGTCTCGGTAAGCAATTTTGCTTTTTATACCTCTCTAAAATTTGAATAAACTGATAGTATAAATCTTCATTACTGGCTTGCTTTGTACTTACATTTATTGTTCCAATTGGTTTGGTCAGGTTATAAGGGATCCCTTCAAGAAGGTGCATAACAAGGTTGAGGTCCTTGAGGTGTGGAAGGAGTTGGATGACAAGCAATTTGTGATGGAGTGCCCCTTGTCCCTAAAGTGGTATTTGGGGGAGAGAGTGCACAGTTGGAGGGACATTATGCCAGTTGCACGACTTGTGCCCCCCCTGGTAACTCCTAGGGCTTTTGGTGGCCTCATTTGACTATCACTACTGAGGCCGATAAGGCCAATTTTTTGTAGGGGAATGGCCGAGTTATTGAGAGTTTTATTGGTCCATATAATAGCATTATATCTACATGCTCCCCCTTTGCCCCCGTATCTATTCAGATGATATGATCTCCTATCATAATAAGAAGAAGAAGTAACCACAGGCCCAGGCCATAGTTGAGGATGATGATGATGTGGATGACGATGATAAGGAAGATGACAATGATGATGACGACGATGAGGACGGTGACGATCATGGTGGTGCGGGTGGTGGAGCCAATAAGGAGGTGCCGATGGTTCAAGAGGGGTACTTTTCATCCTTGGTAATCCCGTACTTCTCTTGGACTTCTTTATTTGATCCAGCATTGACACTTATATTTGCATTTCGTTCTTGTTATGTTTTTAGGCACTTGCAAAGAAAAGGAACCAGCTCGAGTTGAGCAGGGTTCGCGGCCGAGGTAGACCAGGGGGGGCAGGTATAGTGGAGGGGCATCTTTTAGACGTCTTTGGAGAATTCTTTACTGCTTATAGGACTGAGAGGTGACTTTTAAGTGATAGATGTGACCTCAAGCTATCACTTTATTGATTTCAGGCCTCAGAATACTACTCATATAAGTCCATTAAAGTTTGGGCCTCGTCTCTTTTTCTTATGGCTTTTCCCGATCTTCTTTTAATTGCCTTTGGATTTTCAGGTTCCTCGTGTGGAGGCAGAGCGATTGGCTCATCATTCCTTTGCTCTAAGGGACACTCTTGTTGCCTAGACTTTATTCGCTCAGGTATAAACTCTGTTTGAGCGATGATGCTTAAATTAAAATAATGCATGTATGAATGTTATGAATGGTGTTGCTTGTTATTGTCTTTTGTAGGAATTTATGGCATTTTTGCTCCTCGATGCTAACTAGGCTCATGCAAGATACTAGGAGGAGGTGGGTATAAAGTAATAACTTTATCACTGAGTAGGCATGTAGGAGTAGCTACTGCATGCCACCTTGCACGAGAGGATGATCAAGCACAATTTGGACCGTACAGCTCCACCTGAGTCAAGTCATAAGGGAGTGTAGATGGCGGACCTTCAGCATCTAGCCAATGAGCCAAATGATTCATGGAGTGTCCCAATGAGAGAGGGAAGGGTCTAGGATGAGGACATTAGCCAGTACTTTGTAGAGGACGTGGAGTTCACATCTCTCCCGACCAATGGAGGCGGGCAACCTTAGATATATTTTCTTGTTTATTTCTCTGCTAGGATTTGGTTTGTACCCTTGATACTTTGGGGTTTGGATTATGGTTCGGTTTATCGAATTTGACTTGTTTAAGATAGGGCATTTGGTACATTTATGCCTTCAGGCTTTTAGCTTGAAATAAAATGAATTCTTGGTTTGAATTGGGCTTGGGATAGATTACAGGATTTTTAAAGGTAGTGAACATGTCTGAACTGATCAAAATAGGCTTGAAATTTGCAGAAAATAATGCAATACTACAAGCGGTATCATTCATATTGCCATTCACATGAAAATTTTGATTTGCTAACTAATGTAGACAACATTGAGTGCAAATCATACCGCCAATGATTCAACTCCAAACCACCACCAATTTTAACCATACTACAGGCGATTTTAACTATATCGCCGGCGACTTCACCCATAGAATCACAGGTTTTTGTCATTTTCCAGATTCAAAGCATGGAGAACCACAACCAGTAGTTAAGAAGCTTTCTCGAAACCTTGGGGGAGTCGGATCGAAAGAAACTGTAGAAATTTAGGCTATGGGCTTTCGATATATGGCCTTGGGATGCGTCAACTTAGCATTCATACATGGAGCGCTTGCTTTAATGGATCAGATGGACCACATGTTCCACCTCTTATCATTTTAGCTGTGTCAATTATTTAAGGAGTTCCACTCCATCCTAGGGATTCCATACCCCAAAAGCATGCCTCTAGCAATTCTGGAATTTATATTCAGTGCAGAGGATCGACTTATAAGATTGTGGAGTTTGGCTTCAGTGGACCTGTTTCTTTCACAAGTACATGGTCAGCCGGGATTTTAGCTCGGCGCGGTATTGGGTTGGTGCAAGGGTGCCCCTTAGGAACATGTTGCTAGGCCATCCATGGTTGCACTGTTGCTTATGTCTGAGTTTATGTATGATTTGGGCCCGACTGCACCATTTTGGCTAGTTTCCCTTATCAGGCCCATGTCAGTGGACGTGTCCCCCATAGCCTTAGGGTTAACCGATACACTGATGAACATGGATGTTGCTGCTTCTGATCCTAAGTTGGATAGCAATCATTTCTCCCTATTACAGGTACTTTTATTATCATTTTAGGTTTACTGCCCATTCCGACACTCACATGAAGACACTTTGCAGGTGTGGCACTTGGAGAAATTTAAAGTAACATTGGCACCACGGGTCAACTAAAAGAAATATTTTACCTGTGCATATCAATGAGAGAGGATCGATTTAAGGGGATTTTTACAAGCTGACAGCCAACGGTTGGATATATGTTCTAATTGGATATGAAGACTCACAGATATAGTGGGTCAGTCCATGGTGGATGATTTGAGATGTTGTTATTGTGTCTTAGGGATCTTGCGTTTAGCTATTGGGTGTGCAGAGACTTACTTTCTACACTTCGTATCGACTTTGCTGCCAGTATGGCCGATGACAGTGGGTTCCTTACAAACTTCCTGAAGAGCATAATGGTTTCTATAATGTTGACTAGATGGTTCGTATTCGGGAGAAGTGAGAGAGGGAAGCCATTTTTATGGTTCTAAACTACGATCGAGTGGAGACAACCAATGCTAATGAGCACTACAGGGGATAGCTTGATGGGACCAGATGCTTTTCCACTCGAGTTGAGCGATCATAGGCCCACTTAGAGGGAGAGCGAGTTAATCAAGGCTTTGAGCCTTTTCATACGACCACTTTGTAGAGGATTGCGAGGTCCTATGATGCCAATGCTGGGTGTCTGATGTGAGATTCGCATTTATTAGTTTTTCATTAGTTCTATCTTTTGCATAGGCCAATCGTGGTGACGGACCTATTAAACTTATTTTTTTTGTCTTTAATTACCTGGACTGCCTTATTCAGGTTTTCAATCCAGCAGACTTCTTTTTGACTTTTGTATAGACCTTACTCTTTTCAGTCTATCATAATTATTTGTCTTTTATTATTATTTTATTTTATTTCACTATTTTGATGTGTGCTTATTGGAACAACATGAACCCTGCATTCTGTTTACTTTATATATATTTTGCCTTATGGATGCGTGCATTCATATAAACATATGCATTTAGGATTCAACAAAATAGATAATTTTAGTAGATGAAGTAAATTTAAGTATGTGAAGTTGGTAACCATTTCCATTGACCTAACTTCTATAGCCAACTAGCCTATACCAATTTTCTAATAGGCGCTCTCTCTTTCCTTACTGCCCTAACTTTTACCTAAACTGTCCTTTTTGGGTCTTCAGTGTAGCAGGCTACTATAAACAATACCCTAACTTTTGCCCGGCTAGTTTGTAGAATACCAATCGTTGTATGTCACCCTAATTTCTACCCAATTCGATTGAGGACCGAAAGGCAGGTGATTTATTACATATATATATATATATATATATATATATATATATATATATATATATATATATATATATATATATATATGTTATTTGTGTCGCTTTTCTGATTTATTTCTTTTGTTTAGATATGGTAACGCTTAAGCCTGTCTTGGTTCATGGGGTTCACAAATTCGTTTCAATCCATGTCTATGATCTAGAGCACCCCTTTATTGAGAATTCTCCTGATTACATACGGTCCTTCCCAATTGGGCCTGAACTTCCCCCTTACATCGATGGTGGAAGGTTTCAACTGCTGAAGGACTAGGTATTTGGCCTTTAGTGGGAACTTCTAGTGTTTAACCCTACTATTGTAAGCTTGAGCCATACGTTGCTGGTACATTTGAAGATTATCTAGTGCCTTAAGTCTTTACTAGTCCATTATGTTCAACTGTTCAAACCTTGATCTAGTCTATTTAGATTCCTATAGCTTGGCTTCTAAGTCGACCCCTAATGAACGTACTTGAGTTTTGGTTAGCAGAACCACCTCCATTCCATAGACCAAGGTGAATGGGGTTTGACCGGCCGGGGTTAGAACAGTTGTGTGACGGGTGTCGAATCCACCAAAAATAATTCCTATTACTCTAATGATTGGATTTGTAGTTTGACTAAGTAGGGTTGAATCCATAGAGACTAATAAAATCAATTCTATTCAAATTAACGACCAATAAAAATAAAACAAATAAATAAAATCGGGGGTTTGAGATTATTTGGATGCTTAAAAATAAAAATGCTAAAATTAAACGAAAAAAATATAAAATTAAATCTCTTTTGGTTAAGGATATTCTCAGCTTAGTTACAATTGATCACAGGCACAAAAGATAGATTTTTGAAACTTCAATTAGTTGGTTATAACCATGATGAGCATGAGTTAAATTCTTTTTCTAAATATGGGGTTGATTTTAGATGAGCTAAACCAAAAAACCTCGATTATCAAGCGCACTTGCAGAAGCTGTCAAGATTTACTCATCAAAAAGCATTAAGTTTTGAAGAACCAACTTTAAACCCAAATTATGATGATCAAGCATAAAGATTGATTTAAATCGAATAAACCACGAAAACGTGTTAAAGAAATTGTTTGTTGCAATTTTCCATTAAACTATGATGAGCATAAATTCAATGAAAACAACAATTCATTATAATTCCAAAAACAACAATTGGCCAAATTGAAGAAATCAAATGTATAGTGAGAAAGATATTACCGGTTTAATTGAAAACTGAGATTCGAAAGCAAGATTAAGAACATGCCTCACAACATCCAATTAGCTTTAATTATTCCTCAACCGAAAGATAAAAACTTAGCTACTCATAAATTAAAATAAAAATAAAATTGTCAATGGAGAAGAAGAATGTTGGCCACAAGACCAAGTTCCAAAAGATGATTTTATTAGTGTCACAAGCATCCCTATTTATACTAAAATAAAATATAATATAAACAAGGAAAAGATATCCTCATTAAAACTAAAGACTAAATAAAAAGGTAGAGTTTTCCTAAATAACTAAAAAGGTAAAGATAAAATAGGAATATGTTGTAATATAAATATGAAAGTCTTTGTCATCAACAAGGAAAGATCAGCCTTTAATTTCAATTTTGCTCCAAAACGTGCCAAAATGCTCCAAACTAGCCAAATTAGCCAAAATTTGATTCATAACCTAAATAAGCATAAAATCATCATAAAATCAGTAGCAAATCATTCAAATAATTAAATGAAATAGGAAGGAAACAAGTCAGATTTACAAGTTATCAAATTCCCCCACACTAGCCTTTTGCTTGTCCACAACCAAATAATAAAAACTTAAAAAAGAAGGAACTAAATCAAATAAAAGACCTTAAATATTTTCCCAAATTTTGACTTATTTTCACCAACATTTTGATAGAGAGCCTTTCAAAGCTATGGTAGTCCAATTGACAGATTTCTTTTTAGAAAGCATACAGCCTTGCTCCAAAACTTAACGCCACAAATAAAAACTCAAAAAAGAAGGAACTAAATCAAATAAAAGACCTTAAACATTTTCCCAAATTTTGACTTATTTTCACCAACATTTTGATAGAGAGCCTTTCAAAGCTATGGTAGTCCAATTGACAGATTTCTCTTTAGAAAGCATACAGCCTTGCTCAAAAACTTAACGCCATAAATTTTTACTAATTATAAACATGAACATGCGGTTATTTGCTCTTAAAGTTGAGATTTTACCTTTGCTTTCTATTTAAAGTTCCTTGTAGCCATGAGAAGATTTATTCTGATCTTATATTGAAGTTATAGTACATTTTACTTGGTGGGGTCCCTAGACACTAGTCATAACATTTTTTCTTTTTTCTATTTTTTCTTCTTTTTCTTTTTCTACAGTAAGATTTCTTTATCATTTTTTCTCTCCCTATGAAAGAGTCTTTACTCGATTGTTAGCCACATGTTGCTCTTCCTCTAGCGGTCCTATGAAAGAGTCTTCACCCAGTTGTTTCCTGCAGTTTGCTCTTCCACTAGCAGTCCTATGAAAAAGACTTTACCCAGTTGTTAGTCGTGTAAGACTCGTTTTGTCTATTTTCGGAAGTCACTAACATAAAATAACCTCCAAGATCAACGATAGAGATAGTGTAAGGTCCCGATAAAGCTTCCATATTACAAAGAATCTAAATATAAGCTAAGCCCAAGTTAAGCACATGCAGGATATACATCATGTTTCACTTTTCAATATTCAATTGAGGCTAAGCATTTTACAACGCAACTTTTAGATTTCAGTCAATTAGGCATCCGTTTCTTAAATTGGTTCTCGATATCAAGATATGGCTAGATAAGTCATAATTGGTACTTGTTTAATTAGCTCGTTTAAGTGACATCCCTTTTACTCGAGTTGTTTTTACTGTGGACAATCAAAATCAAAACCAATTTCTAAAAGCAAGTGTCAAAAATTCAAAAATTTCAGCATAAATCCTCTCCCCCACAATTAAAACCATAAAATTCCTCTTTTATGTCAAAAAGAAAAGTGAAAAGCAAAGGGCAAGGAAAGAATACCCAAAAGTGAGGCAGGTACGATAAGGCAGCCTATAGGTGCTACTGTTTATAGGTGAAAAAGCAAACAGATGGTGGAGAAGAGAGTGAAAACAAGCTTGAAGACAACTGAAATATTACACTTACACCTTTTGAAATATTAAAAAAACTATTTAACTATAAAAACAAAAATGATAGAAAAAATAAAATTAAAATTTTGGGTTGCCTCCCAAAAAGCGCCTTTGTTTAATGTCATTTAGCTCGACGTAGACTTGGATCAACCAGTATCCCATGGTAGTTTCTCTAAGCCAAGTTCAACTATTGCTAATCCCTTAACAGTTTCCTTGAGCTCATTATTCAACAAAAGATCAAAGTTTATAGCATCAATTTCATCATGAAAAATAATCCCTATATGAATAATCAACTAATTTTTCACAATATTGTCCACCACATCAGAAAATTGTTTAAAAGAATCAATAAAAGAATCATTAATCTCCACATCTAAACACATGTTCTTTATCTCACCATCTTCCGCTTCTTTTTTGGTTTTTGGCAACCTTTCTTGAAAAGAAATTTGGCGGACTACAAATTTAGTAATTTTCAATTTTGATTGATCAATTCTTATCTGCTCATCTAAATCAAGTTTTGAACTTGAGTCTAAGTTATCACAGACACTTACCCTGGACTCCAGGTTAACAGTTTTGTTTTCAAATTTATCTTGAGATTGAAACTTACCTTGATCCTCCAACTTACATAAAGTGGTGGCTATTTGACTCAACAAGATTTGTGAATTCTAAAGCCTAAATTCTATTCATTGTTGAAGCTGAAGCGTAGTTTCTGCTGTGAGCATCACCATCTCCTTAAGAGTCATAGTTGAGTTATTCCCTTGGTCAAACATGGTCATCAAAACAAATAAAACAAATTAGTATTAGTCCCCGACAATGGCGCCAAAATTTGATGGGTGTCGAATCAACCAAAAATAATTCCTATTACTCTAATGACTGGATTTGTAGTTTGAGTAAGTAGGGCTGAATCCACAGAGACTAATAAAATCAATTATATTCAAATTAATGATCAACAAAAATAAAACAAATAAATGAACTAGGGGATTTGACATTGTTTGGATGCTTAAAAGAAATGCCAAAATTAAAATGATAAAAATATAAAATTAAAATCTCTTCTGTTTAGGGATATTCTCAGCTTAGTTAGAATTGATCATAGGCATAAAAGATACATTTTTGAAACTTCAATTAGTTAGTTATAACCATGATGAGCATGGGTTAAATTCTTTTTCTGAATATGGGATTGATTTTAGATGAGCTAAACCAAAATATCCTCGATTATCAGACGCACTTGCAGAAGCTATCAAGATTTAATCATCAAAAAGCATTAAACTTTGAAGAACCAACTTAAAACCAAAATTATGATGATTAAGCATAAAGATTGATTTAAATCAAATAAACCACGAAAACTTGATAAAGAAATTGTTAGTTACAATTTTCCATGAAGCTATCATGAGCATAAATTCGATGAAAACAACAATTCATTATAATTCCAAAAACAACAATTGGCCAAATTAAAGAAATCAAAAGTATAATGAGAAAGATATTACCGATTTAATTGAAAACCAAAATTCGAAAGAAAGATTAAGAATATGCCTCACAACATCCAATTAGCTTTGATTGTTCCTCAACTGAAAGATAAAAACTTAGCTACTCACAAATTGAAAGAAAAATAAAATTGTCATTGGAGAAGAAGAAGAAAGTTGGCCACAAGACCAAGTTCCAAAAGATGATTTCATTAGTGCAACAATCCTCCCTATTTATACTAAAATAAAATATAATCTAAACAAGGAAAATATATCCTCATTAAAATAAAAGACTAAATAAAAAGGTAGAGTTTTGCTAAATAACTAAAAAGGTAAAGATAATGTAATATAAATATGAAAGTCTTTGTCATCAACCAGGAAAGATCAGCCTTTAATTCCAATTTTGCTCCAAAACGTGCCAAAATGCTCAAAACTTGCCAAATCAGCCAAAATATCATTCATAAGCTAAATAAGCACAAAATCATAATAAAATCAACAACAAAATCATTTAAATAATTAAACGAAATAGGCAAGAAACAAGTCAGATTTATAATTTATCAAATACCGCAACACTTGCATTTTGCTTGTCCTCAAGCAAACAGTAAAAACATAAAATAAATGGAACTAAATCAAATAAAAGAAATTAAACATATTAGCAAATACTGACTTATTTTCACTAACATTTTGATAGAGAGCCTTCCAAAGTTATGGTAGTCCAATTGACAGATTTTCTTTTAGAAAGCATACGGCCTTCCTTGAAAATTTAACCCCAAGAATTCTTACCAATTATAAACATAAAAATGTAGTTAATTGCACTTAAAGTTGAGAGTTTACCTTAGCTTTCTATTTAAAGTTCCTTATAGCCATGAGAAAATTTATTCCGATCTTATATTGAAGTTATTGTACATTTAACATGGTGGGGTCCCTAGACTTATATTGAAGTTGAGAGTTATATTTGTGCGATAGCCCCAATTGGCAAAGGGCAACTTGTCAACCAAATCCCTATAGCCAGCTATCATTTTGGAGAGGATCTTCTTCACCGATTTATTTGCAGCTTCAACAGCGCCATTGGCTTGCGGTCTATATGGAGAAGATTGATGGTGCTCTATTCCATATTTTTGAATCAGTTCAGTAGTTTCCCCTTGGAACTATACCCCATTATTTGAGACTATATGATACGGTAGTCCATACCGGGTGAGAATATATTTCTCTATGAATTTGGCGATCCTCTTTACGGTGGCATTGGTGTAGGCTTCGGCTCTACCCATTTAGAAAAATAGTCTACAACCACCATAATAAATTATGCTTGTTTGTTGATGAAGGCTGAATTTCACCGATTATGTCTGTCCCACACGCTGAGATTGGCTAAGGAGTAGATAGGTGATGAAGCTCAATAGGTGGTAAATGATGCATATCCCCATAAATCTGGCATTGGTGGCACCATTTGACTTGGAAATGAAATTGATCGTTAAAGTAAGCCAAAAGTAGCCTAATTGATGTATCATATTAGTTAGAGGGAGACCATTCATGTGAGGGCCATAGTCGTCGGCATGGACTTGATCAGTCACCCGTTGAGCTTCTATCTCAGTTAGGCAACGAAGTAACAAATAGTCACTGGTATGCTTAAATAGATCATTTTTAACTATTTAAAACTGGACTGTGAGAAATCTTAGTGTGGTACGATCCAACTCAGAGGAATCTAGGGGATATTGGCCATGTTGGAGGAACTCGACGATGTCGGAGTACCAATAGTGCTTGGTGGAGATGGTGAGGGTCGGTTGAACATGCGAAGCATGGTGGGGATTTTGGCTGACAATAGAACTAAAGGATGGATGGGTGTATGTTGGGGTCCTTTCCATAGTGAAGCCAGGGTAGCAAGTGAGTCAGCCATTTGGTTCTCATCCCGGGGTACGTAGTGGTGCAAGCAAGATTGGAACTTCTCAGATAAGGTTTAAAGGGCTTCGATATAAGGGTGAAAAGGCTCTTCTTTTATTTCACAGTCATCAATGACTTGACAAATGACTATAGCGAAATCCTCGATAACAGATATAGTTCTAGCCCCAACTTATAGCAAAGCCTCAAGACTAAACAAATAAGCTTTATACTTTGTGCCATTATTAGTGACAACAAACTCTAAGTGTTTAGACAACGGAATGAGTTAATTATCTGGTGTGACTATGATGACCCCAAGGCCTGCTCCTCTTCTAGTCACAGTAATATCAAAGTACATAGTCCAAACACGCTCGGGCATGGTGATAATGGTAAGCTATTTATCGACAAACTCTAAGTTCTCGACATAGTTAGAGTTTAGAGCTTGATTGGCTAAATATTCCACAATGGAGCACCCCATGATAACCTTCTTCATCATATATTCAATATCTAACTCTGAAAGAAGCAACAACCATTGAGAGAGCTTATCGGCCAAGGTGGGTGATTGACAAAGATACTCCATCGGGTCTATCTTAGCCACTGCCTGAACTCGGTAGGATTGAAAGTAGTGGCATATCTTTGTAGGAAGCTAAACCACGGTGGAGCAAGTTTTTTCCACAATTGAGTATTGGGTTTCATAATCCAACTTCTTGCTCAAGTAATAGATCATGTGTTCACCTTTGTCATCATGTTTTTAGACAAGCATCACCCCTATAGAAGACTCCTTAATGGTCAAATACATGATTAATGGTTTCCCGGGGGTGGGCGGTTTTAGAATGGGTTGATCGACCAGGTAAGTTTTGATTCTTTCAAATGCCACTTGGCATTGATTATTTCATACAACTGGTTATTGCTTCCTTAATAGTTTAAAGATGGGTTTGCATACTATAGTGAGACAGGCGATGAACCGACTAATGTACTATAAGGAGCCTAGAAATGAACGAACTTCTTTATCTATTTTCAGCTGGGGGATGTCCTTGATGGATTTGGATTTATCGGGATCCATTTTAATACCTTTCTAGCTGACCATGTCTCCCAGTAATTTACCTGAAGATACCCTAAGCTCACATTTCTTTAGATTCAAGTAGAGATTGTACTTCTCAATACAAGTCATGAATCTATCAAGAATAGCAGGGTGCTTTTCTCTGGGTAGCAGACTTCATGATAATATCATCCACATAAATCTCTACCTCCCTATAGATCATGTCATGTATGAGAGCATTAACAATGCATTGGTAAGTTGCCCCAGCATTCTTCAACCCAAACGGCATAACCTTGCAGCAGTAAACTTCCCATTTGGTGATGAATGTTGTCTTAACCTTGTTAATAACATCCATCAAGATCTGATTGTACCCTGAGAACCCATCCATGAACGAATACATAGCTGCTCTGGTGGCACTATCAATTAGGACATTGATGTGGGGAAGCAGGAAGTCATCCTTGGGTGAAGCTTTATTGAGATCCCAGAAATTAACACAAACTCTGACCCTACCATCCTTTTTCTGAACTAGGACAATGTTGGACAACCATGTCAGGTACTAAACCACTTCAATGAAACAAGCATCGATTAACCTTAAAACCTCTAACTTAACTTGTTCTGCCCATTCTGGCCTTAACCGATGGAGCTTTTGTTTGACAGGTTTGAACTTAGGATCAGTTGGGATTCTATGCTCAGCAATATGATGGTCTACCCCTAGCATGTCTTTGTACGACCAGGTAAAAGCGTTAACATGTCTTTTAAGCACTTCTATTATCTCACTATTTTCTTTGGGAGTTAAGTCATTGGAAATTGTTACCATTTAGGGTTTTTATTAGTACTCAGATTTATTTCATGCAAAGAGGTATCATGAATACTGAAAACATTATGCCTATGGTTATATGAATGCATGGATCCATCGGGTAAAGCATCAAACAAGTAAGTAAAATAAGAGTCATTCATTGAATTAAAAGCCTTATAAGTGACATTATTTGCATCAAATACATCTAAAATGTTAAAGATTACATCATCTATGGTTTCATCCTCCACAAGCGGAGGGACTTCAGTGGTGATATCAGCTGTAGGTGGAGCATCCTCTGTAGTTTTCATCAAGATGGTGCTGAGGTCATGTTCTAAAGTCTCTTTCTATCCAGCAGTGAGTGGTAGTTCCTTCGGCAGACTAGCCTTCTCGATTAGGGACTTGGTGAGCTTCTTCACTATCTTAGTCATGGAGTCCTTTTCCTCGGTCCTCTTAACCTTCCAGCCTTTTCCATCAGAAATGCCATAACCTTACTCATAGTAGCCACAACATCTTCAATATCTTGATCTATGGGTTCTTCGTCACTTCCCCGAGCCTCATTCCTAGGGTACATCTTCCCCATTCCCGTAACCTTAACACTAATGACATTCGCAGGTGCAGCGAGTTTAGCAAGAGATGCAACCACGAGCTCGAGCTCAGTAGGATTTTTAGAGATGATCATACAACCAGCTTCAATGTCATAAAAATCCTTGAAGATCTCAAAATTGGGACACATTATCCTATTATGGTCGATAAGCTCAAGTTTCCCTTTGTAAGGCCTCTTGCCTTGGATTTCAAAGATAGTCACCATGTGATAGTAGTTTGGGTGGACACGACGATAGGCCTTCCTAGGGCTGTACCCTAATCCTACAAGGCGAACCAACACTTTTGGTTCTAAGGTCTCAATAATCCCCTATTCAAACATTATACAACCCTTTCCAGGCTTAACAACTTCACTTCATAAATTTTCCTGCAGTAGGGTGGAGATAGTTATGCCAGAGGGGGGTCAATCTAACCTTGCGAATCATAGCAACATGGAATCCCTCATCTACCTTAGCTTCAGCTTCCATCACGGCCACCACCGAAGCGACATTAGCCTTAATTATTACTAGCCTATTCTCGTAGATGAATTTAACTTTCTGATGGAGGGTGGAGGGTACTACCCCTAGGACGTGGAGCCAAGCCCAACCAAGTAACATGGAGTATGTGACTGGAATATTGAGCATGGTGAACTGCACTTTGGTTGTAACCCCTCTAGTAGTAACTTCTGCTTTAAAGACCCCAATCACACGATGCTTTGAGTCATCATAAGCACATATTATGGTGTAGGATTTTTCTAGCACTTCCTTTGATAGGCCCAAGTGAGGAATGAAATTCAGGGGCCAGAGATTCAAGGTAGAACCATCGTCTACCATGAAATAAGTGATAGTCTTATCAAGAAGCTAGATTTAGATAAATAGAACCCTGTTATGATCCTTACCCTTAAGTAGGAGATCAAAATAATACAATCTGTGGCCCCTTCTTTAGAGGAATAGATTCTCCAGCCCTGGCAGACATATCAACAATAGAGGTGGTTGGAGTAGCTTCTAGGTCAAGCAGCCACTTAATTAGACCCCTATGATGCCAAATGGAATCAATGACTAGTTTGTAGATGCTATAGCGAGCTCGAGTGTTCTTCAGTTGGGTGATAATGGGGTCAACCTCAAGGCTGGTTGGAATAGGCGGAGGAGGAGATAGAGGTCATGCAGTAGCACCAACCCTTTTTAGGATTTGGTCCTTATCAAGATGAAGGTAACAATCTTCAAGTTTATAGATACGGCCACTCCTAGGGATGTTGAGAACATTATCGAGCAGGACACTATAGGTGGCTCGTATTTTAAAAGGATAGGGAGGCTCATCAAACTCAAAATCAAGGTCATGTAACTCACACCCATCCACACTAAAGGGTTTATCAAAATCACTTTAAATAGTCTACTCAGTTCACCGACAAAAGGTGCCTTGACGTCAACCCTAAACAATTTAGTGTTCACTGCCTTAGCCTCCTTGACCATTTCCTTATCTTCATTCAAAAAATTCCTTGGTGGAGCATAGGTGTCAACATTGAAGAGTAATTTTTATAGTTTTTTTCTCTCTTGACAATGACAGGTTGGGTTTAATGACCCTTTTTCTCAGGTGGGGCTTGAATCCACTTCCATACGTTTAACTGTGCTAACCCCTAGATTGGCTTGGCTAATTCGATCAAAGACCAAGTTGGATGGAACACCAAAATCAATGACCAGGATAGAATGGCTTCTCCCTTGCCTTTGGGTAATTAGCTCAAAGATTATGACCTTGGGTATAGAAGAACCGATCGTGCCCACTTTATTGCTGAAATTTGGTACGGGATTATTCATGGTGCTAGGTGCCTTATCTAGTTCAGCGGTCTTTCCTTCGCTTACCAAATGTTGGATGGCCGAAAGTAGGGTTCTATAGTTATCCATATAATGGCATAGCTAAACATGATATGTACAAAAGTTAACCTTATCCTCAGGTTTGGGTGGTTTGTATTCATGGAGGGATGGAGATAGCCCCCCTCCCTCAAGCCATTGAAAATGATTCTAAGCGTCAACTTGTAAGAGTTTGCAAAGACAAAAGGAGGACAAGGCTGTTGGACCACGTCAACTAATGATGGGGCTTGAGTGTCTTCCTAAATTACAGTTTAGGCTTTGGGTTTAGCAGGTGTTGGGGTTTCATTAGGAGTATCATTGTTCTTTCTAAACTAGGGTTTTCCTACCTTTTCGGCTCGCTCGTGTTCAACCTCGCACTCAAATTTCTCAGCCTTCTCATAAATATCCTTATAAGAAAGGAAATAATCAGTTACCATCTCCTTTCGAAACACAGGGAGAGCCCCTTCTAAGAGCTTGTTCATTTCCTCAAGGCTGAGCTTAGATTTCATCAGAACTTGTGTTGCCATCCACCGGTTGAAATATTGGTTAAAAGTTTCACTATGCAGTTAGTGAACCCCTTTGAGGTGTTGGAGCATTGTTTCCATCACGGTAATAAAACCATAGACTTCAATTAGGGCTTTAGAGATAAGCTCCTAATCAGTGACAATGTGGTACGGCAAGGTGTGATACCATTCAAGAGAGGGGCCTTGAAGGGAGCAAGGGAACATTTTGGCTAGGACTTTGTCACTCAACTTCTTCACTTGTATTATTCGCTCATACATAATTATGTGAGAAGCAGGGGCCCCAGACCCATCGTAATGTGCCATGCTGGGCATGATGAAGTTATCAGAAACCCAATCCTCATCTCACTTAGGTTCTTTGTCTTGACTTGAGTTGGCAGTCATCACTTGATGGATATAGGCTTGGATCTTCGGTGTCACGATTGGAGGTTGGGTGATCTAGTCATTGATCGACTGGCGGGTGAGAGTTTTAGCCTCCAGTTTCATGCATGACCTTGTCGTTAGTTTGGAAGGCCATCATTTGACACACAAAATCTTCAACTTTAGGAGTCATGCCCATAGGTTGTGTAACCTAGTCGTGGTTTGGGATAGGTGTAGATAGTGGAGGCATTTCTAAATAGGGATGAGTGACTTGTTGACTACTAAAAGGATTTTGATGGTAGGTTATCCCCGTAGGTGTTGCGATGAATTAGGGGAGGTTAAAAGATGGCGGTGGTTGGGATAATCCAGTGGAGGAAGTCGGATATTAGTGAGTGAACACAGGTGGAACCAAGCTCTGAGTGAAGGGCCTTAGAATTGGAGTCACATAATGGAGAACTAATAGGGGTGTTGAGGCTTGCAGAAAAGCAGAAGCTTGTCCAAATTGGAACAGGCTTGATAGGGGCTGAATTGATGGATTCGGGTGGTAAATTGACTACATCGGCCTTATCCCCATTGGGCCAATTAAATTCAGACCTAAACCATTTTAGGTTTGAACTTGCATATCCGATTCGGCAACCCAGTCTGAATTCTTATCCTCTAGGGCTTGCCTAATGGCCACCTGGACTGGCTTGAACAGAGGCCTGAAGTCATTCTTGCATGCTATTGAAGAATGCTTCAGAGTTCATGAATAGTGTTGTCAGCACGGTCCGCCTGCCTGATGATGATTAATACTTATTCATATAGGTGTCTGAATGTCAAAGTGATATGAATAAAATGTCTCTTTCCTTATCCAAAATCCCTTGAACAATCCTTAAAGTATCCTACAAGAAAGAATGTCAAACCAGTAATTTCTTGTCTAAACTTCTACCTTCAACATAATTCTCTCTGTAGCTTTAAATCAAATTTCCAATAGTCAAAAGTTATCCCTATATGTTAGAAACTTCGTGTCAAAATTTCCAAAAAATCCAACGAATAGATTTGTGTCGATCGATGGTCCTATATGTGTCAATCGCGCTAATCGCTGCTGACACATGGTGAGTCAAGCGATGACTCATCAAACCTACACATGTGTCGATCAATGCATCCAAATGCATCGATCGATGCTCCTCGGATATGTGTCGAGTCAATTGATGACTCAGCAAAGCTACAACTGCCCTAGATGCATCGATCGATGCTCCCAAGATATGTCGATCGATGCTACCAAAAATGCTATACAAAGAACGCAATCCCTGCTCATTTTCAACAACTTTCGATGGCGAAAAGACATCCAAAACCCTTTGAAAAGTTCCTTTTTATGGATTCCCTGAATCCATACTAAAAAGCCCTTCCTTTATCCTAAAACTATACTCAGGTATAGAACCTTTCCCTAGGCAAGTTTTAGCTATAAACTGGCCTAGCCTTATTCCCCAAACACCAAACCAATAACACGGTTCAATATTTTTGAGGGGTTTTAGCTACAAACCTTTCTCATATTGATCTTAAAACACAAACTCTACCAAGTTATAGTCCATTACTCTCGACGGTTTTAGTTATAAACCATCTCCGCAAAGCCCAAGGTTCTCAACCCCAATCTTCCAATCATTCGGTTCTAGCACGTACCGGCCTTCAGAACACTCAAAAGGTAACTGAGGGTAAAATATTACTTTCAATCATGCATTTTTAATCACTTTAACATGAAGTAGCAAGCCCCTACTTGGGCCCTTGCTCCGTGGGCTAAGCCTGCAAAGGTCGTATCTCTCAACTCATCTCTTTTGCTTATTAAAGTAACAAAAGATTTCTCAAAAATATGAATTATCCAAATTCAAATGGCAAGTAACTATTTCATCTGGAACTAGAATCTCTCTTTTATTGGTATAGGAATCCTACCTAGATCGGCTATACCACTAATTTCCCAGAAGAGCTGATCCGGGTGACGACTTTAATATTGCATAAAAAAGGGACCTTGCTACCGCAATAAAAAGGCTAATCCCTAAAGGAGTCCTCGACCCCTTTGTCCAGTTGGAAACGCCAATTATGTTCATAAATACAACGAGCCCCGCGCTCGAGCGATGAATCCCCGTATTAAAACTCGGGAGTCCCGTATTGGCCGTGCCAATCCAATCAGTGACCTAAAAGGGTGGCCTCAAAAAGTTTGCCCGCTCACAGTGGCGACTCTGCTACGGACATAAATCTTTTTATGATTGATTTTTTCTTAAAAAGGTCAATTGAAGATAGAATAATGAAATTCATTTGAATTTGGAATTATTAGGGTTTATTGCGTAGCATCTACACACTTTCACACCCAAAACCTCGGTGTTCTCAATGACATGTCTCTAGAACTTGCCTCAAGTTAGTATAGGGGCACGAAGTTGGGATACACCAGCTGTGCATAGTATAATATAATCTAGTTGACTTGATTAAGGCCACTAGGTTTGAGTATATTAAAAGTGAAAAATGGGCTCCTGAACTCGATTAGGGTTCTTGACCTTAAGTACATAATGCACGATTACCATCAACTGTAATCCTGTCGGACTTAGCCCAGCATATAACAATGCAGTTGTAGCAACTTCCCCTAGGGATACCCGTATTTTTCATGAAATCACAAAATAGAGTGTGTCCTCGCCTACCCCAGGCTAGTAATAGAGGAAAAAAGCCCCCCACCTAGGGAAGATACTCACCATGATGGAATAATAAGGTTGGAAGGGAGAGTTTAAAAAGTACATGTTTGCCTACTTAAACGTTACATCACACAGCTAACCACGATTTGTGTGCAGCCATAACATGAAATAGTCATACCATTCAAATGTACTGTCATACGTACCGTTGGTATTAAGCGACACAATTATAGAAAAGCTGCTCTTAGAGTGCACCGTCGCACGTACCCTTTGTATTAAGTGACACGACCTTAGAGAAGCTGCTCCTAGAGCGCACTGTCGTACGTATCCATGGTATTAAGCGACACAACCATAGAGAAGCCGCTCCTAGAGTGCAACATCGCATGTGCCCTTGGTATTAAGTGAAACAACCACAGAAGAGTTGCTCCTAGAGCATACCATCTTACATAGCCCAGGTATTAAGCGATACAACCATAGATAAGCTGCTCCTAGCACGCACCATCGCACATACCCCTAGTATTAAGCGATATAACCACATAAATATTCATGGGTATGCCATGATTATATCTTATTGATGATATTGTATGCTCATATAACATACACCATGCCTAAGATAATAAGCCTTGCTTATTTCTAAATGCCCCATTATGTGTTCACTGTGTATAACCTGACTACCATGCAAGATACATGAGTGTAAGACGATATGCCATGCAATACTATTTTATACCCTATTCTGTATTTTCTACAACAAGTTTCACATGTATAACAAGATATGCCATGCGATGTTATCTTTATCCCATGTATATATTGTAAACCAAAACATGAATTTTCATACTAACAACATGTAATACCATGTACTACCATACTTACAACATGTAGTGCCATGTAATTTCATTATTACAACATGTAGTGCCATGTAATTCCGTTCTTCAATACCATGTGCTATGCCATGCTAAACATGCAGCGTCATGTCATCCTATGAAATGCTTATGACATGCAGCATCATGTCATCTGGTGTTTTGCTAGCGACATGTAGCGTTATGTCATCTTGTGTTTTCCTTACAACATGCAGCATCATGTTATGTTTTTATTGCTTCGACATGCAGCGTCATGTTGTCTTATATTTTCCTTACGACATGTAATGTCATGTTATGTTTTTATTGCTTTGACATGCAGTGTCATGTCATCTTGTGTTTCCTTGTGACATGCAGCGTCATGTCATCTTGTGTTTTTTCTTATGACATGCAGCATCATGTCATCCTATATTGTACTTATATTACATGCAGTGTCATATAATATTATGATATGCTTATTAGGATGCTAGCCCCAATCCTATAGGTACCCGGAATACATGCGACGTTAGCATCTCTAGGATGTTAACCATAATCTTATGTTTACCCAGATTGGACAAAAGATCAAAAAAAAGAAAAACTTCTCTTTGATTCACCGTATGCAAATGCATACATATGTTACGTTCATTTATTGAAGTTAATTCTTATGAATTCATTCATCACATCTTACCAATCACTTCACCTCATATCATTAGTCTTATATTAATGAACATATGAACATAGTTCATGTCATCAACCATCAAGCATCATGTGTGTCTAATGTTTGACATGCATCAATACTCATTCTATACTAGGATAAGAAAGGTCCTAATTACACGTATCATGACTCGAGCATACATTGACCCCCTTTCTATCACACAGCTCGGATCCACAAGAAAGGATATTTGAGGAAAGCACACAGGAAGAAAAATTTGAAAACACTCTCTACCATCCACCAAATCGACTAAATGGCAAATAATAACCAAAAGGTGACCTTTGAGGTAGTACAAAACATGATCCTTTCCGAAGATTTTGTTAGGAAGTTCAAAACTGTAATAAGTAACATGAGGGCCGCATAAATCTCAAGATCTGATCAGGAGGATAAGGTAGCAGAAATAGAAAAAAAATTCTCATATTTTGAGGAAATGCTTCCAAAATTAAAATGCATCACTGGACTGTCTGCTGCAAAATGCTCTGACCCATAAAACTTTGAACTCACTATCCAGGAGCCACTTCCATCCAACTTTGTCATGCCTTATATACTGCCCTTCAATGGGACTGGTTCTCTTAAGGCACATATCGAGAGTTACTTGTGGGTAATGATAAGTATGGGCATTCCTGTGGTCCATAGAGTCAACCTTATCCTAACAACCTTACCAAATTCAGTGACTGATAGGTACAGAAGAATGCTAAGCCATGTGAAATCTACCTGGAAATCTCTAAGTGTAGCTTTCATTGAGAATTATACATACAATGTGAAAGTTGAGCCTATACTCCACGATCTTGAAAGGGTACGACAAAAGCTCGTTGAACCCTTTGAATCATACTACAAGAGGTGGAAGGCAGTCCAAGCCCTGATCGATGGAGCCCTAAAGCTCTACGCTCTGATAGTCGAATTGGTAGAAGGATACAACTACCATTTTAGGGATCAGATGAAGATGATAATGTTCAACACATTCAATGATATGGTCGAATATGCCAAGAGGATTGAGAAGTACGATGAAGAGGACTAGTGGAAGAAAAATGAATTCAACTATATGATGCAAAAAGACAACATGGAAGGTACGCAGATAGATCTTGAGTACCTAGAACTCGAGACCTATACAGAAGAAGAAACTCTGGAGTTCTAAAACAACCTAGAAGAAGCTACACCAAATTGGACATGCCGCATGTCAAAAATAAAGATGTTTCCATTGCTAGTACTTTTGAAATAAGCTATGTAACCTTTGATGAAATGAATGACTTTACTTGCATGATATTTCTAACAATCATTTTTTGTGTTCATTCCAGCATACATTTGTCATATTCAGTATTCATAATGAACCAATTAAAGAAATTGATTTAGGCATATTTCTAAAATGGTTTCTATTTCAAATGACTTTACCCCAAGTAAAAGAGAGAGAAATAATAAAAAGAGTGCACTAAAAATACATGCAACTGCTTCATCCTACAAAGCATGCCATATCTTAAGCACCTATAGTAGGGGCAAATGAAGAATAAATGCAGAAATTATACCCTAGCTATCAGGCAAGTTATCTAAAATAAGAGTCACTTAAAACTTTTTTAGGTCTGCTCTAACATGCCCCATAGAAAGATTCCCTTACTAGTTATACAAGAAATGGTAGAGACCATATAAACCTCACCATGTCAGACACTCATAGTCAAGGGGCAATCATTCAAAGAAGTCCAACAATAAGTGTCTAACTTAACAAGGAGCTCATATGCTCAAAATGAAGAACTCTAGGATGAGACAACAAAATCAAGCATTAAAAGCAATGACTTGGTCCTTAAAGTGAACTGATGCTAGGGGTAAATTCCGCATAAAATGAAAGGAACCCTACATAATAGGGCAATGAATATGGAAACGAGCTAATGGGACCACTAAACTAGAATAGGCTCAAGCATATTTGCATAAAAGAACAAAAAAATGATTGTTTGCGAAAAGCTAGTAAGGGCTTTTAGGCAAAAACAAAGACAAAAAGAAAGAGAGATGTCAACTGGTAAAACCTGAAAAGGGCCATTGGCAACAAAGGGAAAGTTGTTGGGAATGGATACCATTAACTTTTGTGCCTAAAAATATTTCTTTGACTGACACGCTACTTCGCTGAAATATCAAATGTATGCATTTAATGAATATACTGAAATGTTAGAAGATATGTTCATGTAAGCATTTTTGTTCATGATAGGACATGCATACAAAAAAAAGAAAAAAAATTACAAAAGAAAGAAGAAGCCTGCTGGATAGAAAACCCGAAACGGCAGTCCAGGCAAAAATTAAGGTGATCTAATAGATCAAAAACCTGAAAGGGTGGTCTATGCAAAAGTTAGGATCAAGTAAACAAATCGCTCACTATGTAAAAACACTATTGATACTATGTGACATAGTACGAACCCGACTGGCCACAACCCGATGCTACTTGAAGTACAACTCAGAATAAAGGAACTACAAGAAAGGCTTAGACGAGTAAATCCACTAAAAGATGCCAACTTAATGCATCATGCACATGCACAACTCATAATAATAGTAATGAATGTTTGAAGTCACATCCATCATTAAACATGAATGCATAAAAAGACCGAAATTCTACCATCCCAATTCGGAATTAAACTATTTGACATGAAAACCTTAAATCTAGCGAGATCTTCACCTAGGCACATCATAGCGTAACCTTAGATCCAATGAGATCTTCACCTAGGCACATTATAGCTAGTCCTTAGATCTAGTAAGATCTTCTGCTTGGCACATCATAGCCAAACCTTAGATCTAGCACGATCTTCACCTAGGCAAATTATAGCCTAACCTTTGATCCAACGACATCTTCATAATGCACACAATAAGACATTAGATCCAATAAGATCTTTACCATAACCTATCCATGATATGCAGTGTCATGTCTAGTTTTGTAATGGCATGCAATGTCATGTCTATGTTTTGTTGATGACATGCAGTGTCATGTCGGGTTATTCTAATAACATGCAGTGTCATGTAGTTCTATATTATATTTCATACTTGTGACATATAGTGCCATGTCAGATTGTATTTTGCAGGAAATCTTAAATACAAGTCAACGATGGCTGACATTGCCACACTCCCTAATAAGAAAACCGATCAATGGTGACTAACAGTGCCACGCTTCCTAATAAGAAAATTAATCGACGGTGGCTGACAGTGCCACACTTTCTAATGAGAAAATTGTTCAACAGTGGCTGATAGTGCCACACTCCTTAATGAGAAAATTGATCTACGGTGGCTGACGGTGTCACACTCCTTGATGAGAAAACTGATCGATAGTGGCTGACAGTGTCACACTCCCTGATGAGAAAACTGATTGATGGTGGCTGATAATGCCTCACTCCCTAATAAGAAAACTGTTCAAAGGTTGTTGACAGTGCCACACTCCCTAATGAGAAAATTGATCGACGATGGCTGACAGTGCTACACTCCTTGATGAGAAAACTGATCGACGGTGGCTGACAGTGCCACACTCCCTAGTGAGAAAACTGATCAATGGTAGCTGACATTAATGAGAAAACTAGTCAATAATAGGTGACAATGCCTCTTCAAAGATAAAAAAAATGCTGGAAGCAGGTATAATCCTTTACAGGCTCTTTGCATCATCTCAAAACCATTTTGAAATTGGTGGACCAAATTTTGTGAAAAACCCACAAGTCACCAGGGGTACAAAACCTTTTGAAAGTATCTTAATTTTCATTTTCCCCAGCGAATTTTTTCCTTTCATTACCTTCTTTGGTTTTCACTTCCATCCCCAGTAGGATTTTGACTTAAAAACATTTTCGTCAACATTCTTGATCGAAGAGGCAAAAATTTGTGTTTTTAAAATTATCGATCAAGTAATGTCAACTCTTTTTAAATCCTTGTGTCCCTATGACTTACTACACATGAAAGCACATGATTTGTTCACCGCGCTCACTTTGTGTATGCAAAATTTCCCACACGGTCGAAACTTTTAAAATGTGAGGGATAGCCTGTGAGAACGATCCGCCGGCCTGATGATGATTAATACCTTTCACATAGGTTTCCGAATGTCAAATGTGTTATGAATCAAATGTCCCTTTCCTTGTCCAAAACCCCTCGAACAATCCTCAAAGTATCCTAAAGGAAAGAACCTCAAACTAGTAATTTCCTGTCTAAACTTCTGCCTTCGACAAAATCCTCTCTATAATTTTAAATCAAATTTACAACAATTAAAAGTTACCCCTATGTGTGAAGAATAGGGTGTCAAAATTTTAGAAAAATCCAACGGCTAGATTTGCATCGATCGACGTTCCCATATGTATCAATCGATACTAATTACTGCTAACACGTGTCAAGTCTAGCGATGACTCATCAAACCTAAACATATGTCGATCGATGCTCCCTAATCCATCAATTGATGCTCCTTCAACATGTGTTGAGTCTAGTGATGACTTACTAAAGCTACAACCACCCTAGATGCGTCGATCGACGCTTCCAAGATGTGTCGATTGATGCTGCCAAAAAATCCTATAAAAAGAACGTGATCCTTACTCATTTTCAAAAACTTTCGACGGAGAAAACACATCCAAAACCCTTTGAAAAGTTCCTTTTTGTCGATTCCCTGAATCTATACTAAAAATCCCTTCCTTTATCCTAAAACTATACTCAGGTATAGAACCCTTCCCTAGGCAAGTTTTAGCTATAAACGGCCTTGCCTTATTCCCCAAACACCAAACCAATAACACAGTTCAATATTGTCGATGGGTTTTAGCCAAAAACCTTCCTCAAATTGATCTTAAAACACCGACTATACCAAGTTATAGTCCATTACTCTCGACGGGTTTTGGTTATAAACCATCTCCGCAAATCTAAAGGTTCTCAACCCCAATCTTCCAATCTTTCGGTTCTAGCATGTACCGGCCTTCAGGACACTCGAAAGGTAACCGAAGGTAAAATATTACTTTTAATAATGCATTCTTAAAGATTTTAACATGAGTTAGCAAGCCCCTGCTTGGGCCCTCGCTCCATGGGCTAAGCCTACGAAGGTAATATATCTCAACTCATCTCTTTTGCTTATTAAAGTAACAAAATTTTTTTAAAAAATAAGATTTATTCAAATTCCAATGGAAAGTAACTATTTCATCTGGAACCCGAATCTCTCTTTTATTGGTATAGGAATCCTACCCGGATCGGCTGTACCACCAATTTCCCAAAAGAGCTGATCCAGGTGGTGACTCTAATATTGCATAAAAATGGGACCCTACTCTCACAATAAAAAGGCTAATCCCCAAAGGACTCCTTAACCCCTTTGTCTAGTTGGAATGCCAATTATGTTCACACATACAATGAGCCCAGTGCTCTAGCAACGACTCCCCGCATTAAAACCAGGGAGTCTCATATTGGTCATGCCAATCTAATCACCGACCCAAAAGGGTCGCTATAAAAAGTTTTCCTGCTCATAAGTGCCATAGCATTGGCTATTTTAGTTCTAAAGGAAGGGCGAGGTACAGCCCCCGAGGTAGGAGTAGGGCCTGACTGCTCTTCAAGTGGTTGGAAATTCTCTTTATTGTTAGGGAAAGACAAGGCTGGGTGAGAGGAATTCGGATCTAACTGAACTTGTTCTGAATCTGACTCCTCGCTAGAAATAGTATAACAAAATCCTTTGATCTCTATGGTGACTACCGGGGTGAGAGAAAATCGGATCAAACGGTGCTCGAGACTTCTCCAAATTGGGGTTTGATTATAGTATCGCCTCCTCATAGTTCATATCATAAGTAGCAAATCAGCCCAATGCGTGAATTGTGTTATGCTATGGATGGTAAGCTTTTGTTTTTGGAGAGCAATGCATGATATGTTCGCGACGAGGGTTACGATACAAAGAGCCGATGTCATGATGCAAAGTCTTATCCCTCCAACATATAGGGGACGTTTGCACCTTTCATCATATATGGTAATTAGGGGTGACTCAATGAAGATGCAATAGATGTCCCACAGATGTTGCTAAACCTCCTCCACGAGTGAAAATCGATAAGGGTAAGTTGATTGAGAAGTTTGGCCTTAGAAGCCAAGGCATGAGTGATGAATGAGCACGTAGCAAGTAGCACACAAAATGTCCCTCTTCCGACCTTATAACTCTCGCGTAACACCATTCAAAAATGGATGGAGGTTAGCTTCAGTGCCGATAAACGATAAAAAAGTGCGTCACTTTATTTTATGTACATGTTTTTAGGTTCTTAAGAGAAAACAACTGTGATGGCATTACTAGCGCGGCTTAGTATAGGGTTGTTAATGTAGAAGGTTCTCATTTACCTTGATTCCACGTTACTCAACAACCCCTTAAATGAGTGCTATTGCGGGAGTTCACGTGTTGGTTGAAATGAGTGATGCACACACTAAGCGTCCTCAATTCCTATAGGGCATGAGTGATACTTTCATGAGCTTCACGGGTAAAATGGGGTACCTTAACCTAATAATCTATTCTACACGCGTTGGATAAAATATCATAAGAAAGAATGAAGTTTTTTAATTTGGCCAATGATTTTAATACATCATCTAAATCTTCTAAACTTTATTGAAAATTTTAAGTTTCAATTTTAAATGGATTGGTCCCCAGCAGAGTCTCCATCGTGTGCAGATGACATTTTGGACGGCTGCTAAGCGGATCGGAGGACCAACCTTAAAAAATATAAGTGTGGTTTGATGGTAGAAAATGGTTTTGCATATTTAATGCTGAAAATATACGAGGTTGGAATCATGTATTTAAGATAGAGTCGGCACCCGGTTTAGATCAATCGGGAAATTTAGGTACGATTTTCCCACTCGATGGTAGACTAGACCTTAAATAGAGATTTCGAGTTTGGATGATGCTATCTATTCTACATTAGGAAAATAAAAAATATCAATCTTTCTTATTTGGTTTTAATCCACCCTATTTAGTGTTTTCGATTTATATGTTGTGTTCGCGCGTTATTTAGCAAGCATTCAAAAGCAATCAATAAATTATTACAGTCATCCCAAATAAAATGCAAAAATTAAAAGAATAATTACATGGCTTTTAAATCCTATACATTTGTCTAAAATGGAAAATAAAATACCCAAAGGCCTAACAAGCATCTATCCTAAATCTACCTGCCCGGAAAGGTTAGCACAAGTACGACACGTATACGGGATATATCACATATATCATACATAATTAGTAGACCAAACAAGACTCAAGTTAGATTGTTAGCATGATTATGGTACAATTTATCAAGCCCGGCTGGATGGCTAAAAATGGCTCTTGAATAGCATTATGCCGAAAATCTCATTTTATGTTTAGACTCAATTGTTGTTTTAGGCAGATTATTAGTGAAAATGCCACATATTATAGGGTAAGGGTTATTTTCAGGGCAATATGAGTTACCAGTCATTATACTATTCATCCTAACATCAAAAAATAAACTAGGCCAAAATAAAATAAAGATAAATCTACTGTCCAAAATGTCATGTTACCGGCGGTATAGGTGAGATCGTTGGTGGCATCAGTGATGTCGTCGGTGGCTTCACCTACATAGGCTCGCAAACTGACATTCTAGATACTATAAAGAAAGGGTCCCACAAGAAGATAAAATTGTTAGTGATAAGCGAGGGCACTAGCAGTATCATTGATGTCGTTGGTGATATGAATGATACCGCCGAAGGCTTCACATGTCACCAGCGGTTTCACTTTCTTACAGCAGTAGTAGTTAACTGTCGAGCAATGACTGAAAATCCAAAACTAAGCGCAAAACACCAAATAAGCATAATAAACAACAAGAATAAAGGCCAAAGAGCTTACGAGACTCAGGGTTTTACCTCAGGGTTGTGAAACCACCTCTTCGTGATCCAATTACACCTACAGGGAGCTCGAAATGCTAATATGGGTAGTGAACTAAAGATTTAAGTCTCTAAATCCTATTAGATTGATTTTGAACCTAAATTCTACTAATCTTAAGTTTTGTTCAAGTACCCAAGAGAGGGAATACTAATTTTAAGTTAAATTTTAAGAGAATCAACAAAGAAAAACCTAGATTCCTCTTTTCTTACCTTTTATTCACCTTATCTCACTAAAATCGCTCTATCTCACTAGAATTTTATCTCTAAATCTAAGTTTTTAGTTGCCAACCTCTATTTCAATTGATAAGTGCCTTTTTATAGGCAGAAAAGCGGAAGAGCTGACTTTTTCTAAGTACCTGGTGAGTATCGAGCAAAGGCATGGAAAAAAGTTGTTTGCCTTCCGAAGTCAGACCACCAGCGGCATGGATGATACCATCGGTGGTATTGTAAAGCCGATGGTGACTTCACAACCCTAAACAAGTTTGAAAAGTCTGAATGACATAGCCTAAAAAGTGGATTAAGGGTCAAATCCGCCCTAAAGAGGTGTAATTAAAGTAGGATTTCTGAAGTAACTGAGATATTTAGGATATTTTTAGGATACTTAGAACTAAATTAATTTTTAGGTGTAAATCATTGGTTCGAGCTCCTACCAGACACGTGGTCGGACACACTAAACTGAATTTTTCCGAAAAAATAAAAATCTAAAGGGAATTTTTATTTTAGGGTAAAAAATATATGTCATCATCGTGTCGCGAGAGGGACTGTAAAATCCCATGCTCATAATCATTTATTAGATTATTGGGATAAGAGAACAAGATTCGTGTTGAATTATAAAGGATTTTGGTTTTTTCATCAAGTTGGTGTTAAGAGATTTTTTTTGGTTTATGGTGTTAATCAATGAACTTTTGGAAGGAACTTTGTTCTTAAAGTATATATTTATAGATTTATGAGTCTGAGGTATATGAATCTAAAGATCTTTGTTATAGTCTATAAATACATGTCATGAACTTTTCTTAGTTTTTTTTTTATTTCTTCATTAGGAAAATTGTCTCTCAAAAATCTTGAAGAAATAATAAGGAAAGTAACTCTTAGATTTAATTACTTTACTTTTTAACAAAAAAATTGAATAAAAGTTTCATATAAAGGTAATGAATATAATTGTTTTGAGGCATTGATTTGAGAAGTATCCATTTTGTCGGTTAATGGAATAATAATAATATATTTTGGTTGGTTTTTGAATATTATTATTATTATAAAGAAATAAAAAAACTGGTCTCCTCAATAAAAAAAATGGTAGGGTTGGACAACATTAGTTGTCATCATATTTTTCGACCATAAAGTTTATAAATTTGCAATTCCACAAATTAATTTTGTAAAACTGATTCATTCATAAGGTTTAATTGTGAAAAAATGGAGATTTAAAAAAAAAAGAATTTCATAAGGTTTTAGTGCATTTTAACATAAAGGAAGTTAATTTGTATGTTTAAAGAATTATGACAATGAGGATAAATATTATGATATTTGGTTTTAACCACAATAATTAATTTGTCATAATTAAATCTAATTATCTAATATTTTAAGATACATTAGTTTCAGAAATATGTTGCAAAAGTAACATTTATTGTGTAAATGAATTTATTTTGTAATATTAGATGTGTTTATTTGTTATTCATGCGGGTAGTATGTCAGCCTAAAGGAAGATTACTATTTGGCTGAATGACAAATATACATGTCGTATAAATATTGGACAGTTGCTAAATTTATCCATGTAGATAATAAGCCGGCGCAAAGGAAGGTTTATTATCTGATCAATATTTGATTAGTACATTGAGATACCGATTGCAAATTAAGAAAAATTTTGTCCATAAAGTGATGAGTAAAGTATCTTGTTTATCATTATTTAAACCCACAAGGATAAATATGTTTGTTATTTAAGCAAATGATAATCTGTCAAAAGGAAGGTTACGATTTTGCCAATGACAAATTACTCATGAACAAATAATAAAACACTATAATGGTATATACATGATAATTGTTAATTTTTTTTCATGTGAAGAATAGTCGGTCCAAATAAAGGCTATTGTTTGACAGGATTCATTATCAGTATTTGATCATTATTTTAACAAAGTACCGCTCACAATTAATTCTTTGTCCAAAGACTAAGAATCAATGTTGTACTAGGTATGGGTATTATAATTTTGAGACAAGAATTGGAGTATGTCTTGACTCTTGAGGATGTTGAGTTTGGGAGAAGAGAAAGTGTGAAAAAATTTATCTTTAAGGAAATATTGAATTAATAAAAGATATTGTGAACAATTTTTTCACTAAGGTCGAACTCATCAACCTCTAGAGCATATGCTCTTAAGAGGGTAAATTAAATTTGAGATCTTGTCTTGTTACAAGAAGAAAAGAAACTTTTATCAATCAAAACAATATTGTGATAAAGTTTCTTGTTTAAAGGAGAAAGTAGAAAGAGAAATATATCCATAAAGCATATCGATGCAAACTACATACTTGCGGATCCGTTTACTTATTAGAGTAGTAGCACATAAGGTTTTTCAATAGCATTTAGCTCATTTGGGTGTTACACTATTTTAGTAGATCCAGTTTCAGTGGGAATTTGACTACGTAATTTTGATGTTCAATTAAATATGGATATACGTTTTAATTAAGTTTCTGGAGAAATAAAGTATTCAGTTTTATTCATACTCTGTTTAACATAAATATTATGTTTGATCTCATAAAGACTAAAGAAGGACCTGCTGAAAGAGATATTCATAAGGCTTTGTAGCACGTCATTTTTATCCATATTTGATCTTTCATTTTATGTATATATATGGTGATCATTGTGGTTTAGTCATTTTACTTTTTTAATGATAAAAGCCGCAATGGTTCCACTATATTTTATACATGATCGACAATATTGATTTAGCAAAAGTTCAATAATAAATTGCATACGGATGTGCGCTTAAGGAAATTTATAATATAACTGTTTACAGAATAACATATTGTCCAACTGGGAGATTGTCAAAAAATTATAATTTCTTATGTTATAAAATTATTAATTTTCTATTAATGGACAACATATAACCTACACTTTTTATTAGCTATTTATGGACTCTTTTATTTTATGTTTTATATGCCAAATAAATTGGCTTTCAATGGAATAAAACCTACAAGTAACATACAATGCTCATAAAATGTGGGACTTATGGGATTCCCGTTTTAAGAGTATATAAGGAGTACATATGGTTAAGGTCCCCAATACACTAAATCACATAAGTCTTCTTCTCTACCCCTCAAGAGAGAATCATATAGTGGACTCTTTGAGGAATAAGGATATTTAGTTGAGGAATGCCTCAAAACCACCAGTTCGTGTTCGTTCATCCAATTATCGTCAAAGTAATTCCGCAGTAGTGACGATCAATGATAAGGGGTTAAGGTATTATTGATTCCAGTCTTTGATAATATAAAAATGATATGATCTTGGGGAATATTGTATATATTTATAATATTGTAATTATAATTGTAATTGTATTATTATTTTCCCTATAATTTAATTCCAATTTTTCTAACATGACTATGATGAAATATTTGCCCCTGTTGATAGACTTGAAGCAATTAGAATACCATGTGCCTTCGCATCCTATATGAACTTCAAATTATTTCAGATGGATGTAAAAAGTGCATTTCTTAATAGAGTGATCACAGAAGAAGTCTATGTGAACCAACCTCTAGGATTTGAAGATCCCAAATTTCCTACTCACGTATTCAAAGTTAAGAAGGTACTATATGGGTTGAAGTAGGCTTAGAGATCTTGGTATTATAGATTGACAAATTTCCTCATGACGAAAGGATACATCAGAGGCAAGGATGACACCACATTATTCATCAAAAGAAAAGACAAGAATATCATTCTTGTTCAAATCTATATGGATGACATCATCTTTGGGGGTAACGAATGAAGAACTATGCAAGGAGTTCAACAACAAGATGAAGAATGAATTTGAGATGTACATGATGGGAGAACTCACCTTTTTCTTGGACTTCAAATCACTAAAAGCTCACAAGGAATATTTATCAGCCAAGCCAAATATGCCAAAGAGGTTATGAAGATATTTGATATAGATAAAAGCAAGTTTATGTCAACGCCTATTGCATCAAACACTATTCTTTGTTGGAAATATGGCATATTATCTAATGGTGTGCATTATCTACTTCAGGATAAATTATAATATGGAAAAGCTATAATTTAAATAACATGAATTATATCATATTATTCTACGCTTTGAGAGCTTTCCAACTATATATTATACACCTAAAACGGATTAATGGTGAATGAGAAATTGTAGTTTAAAGGTTGAACATCTATCAAATTTAGACGCTCTAAATTGTTAATTTGGTACTGAAAAAATATTGCCATGTAATATTTTTTTTTCACCTGATTTTGTTTGAGATTAATGGGTTTTTAATCCCTTAATCAATGTACTTTCTCACAACATCCATGGTTAATGACCATAAAGGTATGGTTACAAAGGTTATCGATCATAAAGGTGTGGTTACAAAGGTTAATGCCCTCTAAACCCCATTAAGCCATGTTAATGTCATTTTTCCTATAAATACCCTATTCTTGTAGCCTTCTTCTTACACTTTTGATTCACTCTTTTAATCTAGAAAAAACCAGCTGGTATTTGTGCTTGTTTACTTTGTGATTTATCTTCTGTTTTCATACTAAAAATATCTCTCAAAGTATTCATTCCTTTTACAAGAAGGCTACTTAGTATTAGGTTCTTATGAGTTTCTGTTCACATGGTTAGAGTTCTCCTATGATTGCGGTTGTATCATGGGAGACAAATTCACAAGTAGCAAACGAATAATTGTCCTAAGGAAATTGAGTTTAAGGCCTCTGCAATAAACGTCATTTCGATAAAAGGTTTGAGAGTATGTTATTATTCTAATTGTATTTTTATATTTCTATCTCCATTGTAATTCGCAATTCTTACTTAATAAATAAAATATATAGTATTATTCATTTATTTTAATACTGGTACTAATAATCTTAAGACAATTATGTCTATTTTTTTTTGAGATTAAGTGTAGGTTACACTTGTTTTCTTGAAGACTTTTTTTTAGAACAAAACGTTGTTCATATAAAAAAATAGTAGATGGTTTTACATAAAAAAAATTCTCTTTCTTCTTTTTCTTAGTTTTTCTTATTTATAAGTTTCTGACTTAATCTGTAGTATTTCAGACTGTGAATTGAGAAAATTATGGACATTATTTTACCTACTGGAGGTAATGGTTTTGAAATGGTTCTAAGCCAGAACAGCCAAAATGGTCAAATTGGTTATATTGGTGTTGGAGGTAATGGAAATGAACTTTCGAGTTTGACAATTGTTATGCCAAATGATCTTGAGGTTGGTTTGGGATTATATCTTATTTCAACTCCTAAAAGATCGGAGAAATTTTGTGAATCAAATTCTAAATTTTGGCAATATAAAATTATTTTTTGTTTGACAAACACGAGGCACCATAATGTATTGAAAGAATACCCTCATGTTGGAGTGGTTAATGGTTCTTTTCAATTATTTATGGATGGTTGGAATCATATGGATTTTCTTTGCAAAAATCTTATATTAAATGACTTCGTCATTGACCTCTATGAGGTGTGTACTATTAAACGTATTGCAAAAGAATTGTGGGATTCATTAAATAAAAAGTTTCTATTGCTAATCAAGTTTTGGTGAAAGAAAATGTCGTGGAGGTCATTAGAGACTCTAAAAAGGGCAAACAACATGTTAAACATAAGTTCCAAATTGGACAAAATGAAATCATATCCAATAGATAAATGTTAAATGGAAAATTCTTAAATTGCTAAAATATGACACAAAAATCATTTGTTTGTAAATTGAAAAAAATGGTCAATAACATTGAGGTAAACGTTATGAAAGAAATTACAAAAGATGTATATGACATCAATGTATGTGTAATTTCTGAGGTCAATATGACTGACTCAAACCCAATGGAGTGGTGGCTTGACACTGGTGCTACTCGTCATGTGTGTAGTGACAAAGAGTCTTTTGCTGGATTGACTCTTATTGATAATGGGGAGAAACTCTTCATGGGAAATTCTATGGAATGATGATTCTGAAAATGGCTTCCAGCAAAGAAGTAAAACTGCAAAATTCTTATACATACCTAACATGAGGAATAATTTGATTTTTTGGGAGCCTTTTGAGTGCACATGGCTTCAAGATTGTGTTTGAATCTCATAAATTTATTTTTTTCTAAGACATGCATGCATGTAAGGGATACGAGTGTAATGGAATGTTTAAATTCAATTGTATCTCTGGTAAGCATGGTTCTATCAATATGAATAAGAACACTGTTTATATTTATATGATTGAGTCTCCTAGTTTGTGGCATAGTAGACTTGGACACGTTAAATTTGATACGTTATGATGCTTAATTAACTTAAATCATACACCAATATTTCATATCGATAAATCACATAAATGTGAAACATGTGATGAGGCAAAATTGGCAAGATCTTCATTTCAATCCGCTGAAAGAAATTCAGATTTACTTGGTGTAATAAATTATGATATTTTGTGACTTGAAATACGTTCAATGAAGGGGAGGAAATAAATATTTCATTATCTGTATAGATGATAGCACAAAATATTGTTATGTGTATTTGCTGAAATAAAAAAATGAGTCTTTAGAGAAATTTATACTCATTAAAAAAGCAAAACCTGATGGTCGCTCTCAACCCTAGGTGATCTGCCGTCCCCACCTTACCCATTCTCGGCTGCCCCGATCACCCAACTCATCCACCTTCCACCACCCAAATAACCCACTCCAATTGCCCTCCAGCAGCCCCAATAAGCTCTACTTGGAGAATTTCCCAAATAGGTTTGATGCGGATGCGATGTAGAAGGTTTTTCACAAATATGTTATAACCGGCTAGGTCTATGTTACAAGGAAGAGGAACACTAAAAATCTCAACTTTGGTTTCCTTACTCCCGATCACTAGATTCCTATTGATGAGGTGATTTCTAGATTAAATTCTATGGTTATTGGTGTTGTGAGATTGCCTGCATTTAGAGCTAAGTATTCTAGTACTAAACTTAAAGTGTATAGGGTTGTGGTACCGAGACCTCATCCAAAGGCCAAAACCATCTTTTACGACTCTCCTCATGGATCTAAGATGTATACGAACGTGGTTTTGAATGAGGAAGATCTAAATTTGAGCAATTCATGGGTGCGCAACTCTTCGAACAATAATAATTCGAGTGTGAATACAGCTACAGAAATCTTCATCACGCCTCCTGTGTGGAAAGCCAAATCTTGCCTTGCAAGTCTTATCAATATTTCAAACGTTTGTAATATTGCTGATTTAATGAAGGAACGAGGTTTCAAAATTCAGTTTGCAGCTCTAGCTGGCGGTGATAAGGTCATTATAGGCTTTTATTCGATGGAAGAAATGACAGGTTTCCTTGGTGGCAAATGGAAGATTATGGAGCACATCCTTAGAAATGTTGTTCAGTTGGCTGCAAATTTTGCACCAACCGACTCTATTCTTTATGTTGATTTCATGGGTGTCCCTTCATCCTTCGTATGAGAACCATTGGTTTGCAATTTGGCCGACTAGTTTGGGCGTATTATTTTGGTGGATTTCATCTTCAAAAATCTAGAAAGATTTGACGTGATATCATGCCTTATATATTTACCGTTAGGTAGTGTGTGTCGGAACATTAGGATTAGTATTTGCTCAGCTGAGGTGGAGGTCTTCACTAATTTCAGACAAGGTGTTGGCTGTCAAAATTGTGTGAACTCAGACTATAACGGAAGCGTATCTGAGGATTTTTCATCAAAATCTGGTGAATATGTGAACTCTGATGATGTTATAGAGGAGGTAGGCAAGAAACCAGATAATGCAACTTTAAAGTCTTATGAGTTAAGTGTTAATATTGTGCCGAAGTTCGGTTTGGGAATTTTGGTGGGGGATCTAGCATTGGTAACGGGCCATTCGGATCCTATTGATGATTCAAACAATTTGATCTCGACATCCTTGGGCCCAAATATCTCAAATATGAACCGAGTTATTATTCGCTCTCTTGTGGATTTGGAGAATGGAAATGAGAATGTATAAACTTCTCTATTGGGAGAGGAGTTATGGCTTTTTAAGGAACAAGACAAGGCAATTATTTTAAAGGTGTTGGAGAACCATGAGTATGTTACGGCCGGTTTGGTCTTAGTTTGGTCATTTTTGTTATGTCTTTAAATCCATTGTGCCAAAATTGTCTCGAAGGATTAGGATCTAGTGCAAAAAAATCTTTTGTAAGGTCTTATATTATTAAATGGAAGTTGCAATTTGTTGTGTTAGTGGAAACGAAAGCTACTAGGGTTTCAGATCATGCTATTCAGGGTTTATGGGGTGATAATGATTTTCATTTTCACTATATTCCATCTATTGGTATGTCTGGCAGATTAGTTGTATGGTGGAACTCTTCGGTTATTATTGCAAGGGTAGTGTTTTCATATATAAGATGTTGTGTTGTACGTACAGTGGTGAGCGGGTGGGAATTTAATTTAATATGTGTGTATGCCCATTGATCATGGTGAAAGATAATAATTACTGCTGGAGATGGCTAAGTTTATTTGTGATCTTTCTAATGTTGTGGTTTGCGGTGATTTTAATGAAATTATGCACCCTAACGAGAGATCGGGTATGAATAGGGGAACTTCTAATATTATGGTTCATTTCCATAATGAATGTGCTCTTTACAATGTTCAATTGCATGGTAGGGATTACACATGGTTTAATAACATAGCTTACTTGAGGATTGATAGGGTGTTCACCTCATGTGGTATTTTAGATTTATGGCCGAGGATCCAGTTGGAAACTGTGGACTCTTCATTATGGGATCATTTGTCAACTGTCTTCTCTTCTCATGGTGTGTAAGTTCGTAAACTAAGAAATTTTTTATCCCTAAATTATTGGTGGGACAAGGAAGATTTTTTACAATTCTTGAGAAAAAAATGGGCTGCCATTTGTAGAGTTTCGCAGGGTAGAAATATTAAATTTAGGTTTTCTCGATTGAGGGAAAGTAATAAACCGTGGCATTCGAGGAACTTTGGGTCGATGGAGCATTGTATCAAAGCACTTGAAAATAAGGTATTGAAGCTATAATCTAGCAAGGTTAGTTGTACTATAGACGTGTTAAGTGGTTCAGAACTTGATTTGGCTCGGGTTTCCTTGGCGGAGTGTCGCAGGAGTTATGAGAAAATTTATCACTAATAATCTAGGGTGACGTGGTCGATCTTAGGAGACAATAACACGTCCTTCTTTCATCGTATAGCCTCTGCTAGATCATAAAACAATTATATTAGTCAGTTAGAGGCGGATGGAGGGCTTACATTGGACCCAAACCAAATTTCTGGTCCAATTCGAGTTTATTACGTTCAACTATTTAAGGAACCTACTAAAATTTTGTATTCCCTCGATGCTTTGTGTTTTAAAATAATGAGCTAATCGTCTAATGATGCTCTTGTCACTCCATTTTTGGAAAATGAGATTTGGGAGGCAGTGTGTTCGTGTCATGAGAATAAATCTCTGGGCCATGAAGGTTTTAACTTTCATTTTTACAAGAGATTCTGGGGGGATATGAAGGTAGAAATTATTTCCCTCCTTTGTGGTTTTTTTTGTTTCTGCTAATCTACTGGATTCTTTAAAGAAGTCATACGCGTTCTTAATACTCAAGGTCCTGAATTCCCCCTTGATTAGCAATTTTAGATCGATTGCTCTCATTAACAGGATCTATAAATTGCTTGTGAAAGTGTTAGCTAGGTGGTTACAACTGGTGCTTCTGAGCTTGATCTCGAAAATTTAGTTTGGATTTATTAAAGGCCGAAATATCCATGAGCGCTCATTTGTTGCTTCTAAAATTGTACATTCAATTAAATCTAATAGACAGTCATGTTTGGTTCTTGAATTGGATTTCAGGAAAGTGTACGATTAGTTGGATAAAGGCATGCAGGGTGGGTTCATCAACATCAGTTCTCGCTAATGGCATGCCATGTGAGCCGATTAGTTTAAAGAGGGGTGTGAAACAAGGGGACCTTATCTCCCCTTTCTTATTTATCTTGGCTATCGAGGGTCTGAAGCAAATATTTAATGCAACCATTACAGCGGGCCAATTACCTGGGTTACAGATCAATGGGGTTGGTAGGGCAATTTCTCTATTGCTATTTGAAGATGACACCCTATGTTTCGTACCTACAAATGAGATGGTAATACCTACTTTTATTCAAGTTCTCAAATGCTTTGAATTAATTTCTGGTTTGCGAATTAATTTCTATAAAATCTCAATTCTAAGTGTTAAAGTTTGTGATTCGTTTGTCACTTTATATGATGAGATGTTGGGATGTAAGACTGAGAAATTTCCAATTACGCATTTAGGTGTTCCTTTTAGTGTAAAAAAAGTTTCGATGCATTATTGGAATGGATTAATTGAAAATTCAATAACCGTCTTAGCAGATGGAGGGGGAAGTGTTTGTCGTATAGTGGGCGCGTTGTGTTGATTAAATCCGTATTGGTTTCATTACCAATTTATTTTCTTTCTTTGTATCGACTTTCAAAGGGTGTCATTTCTAAGTTGGTCAGTTTAATGTGGAATTTCTTATGGAAGGGTGACACGTTGGCTAAAGGGTTTTTTAAAGTAAGTTGGGATACGATTACTTTACCGAGGAAGCCTAGGGGGCTTTATATTTGAGATTTCCATCTTGTTAATTGTAGCTTGCTTCTTAAGTGGATTTGCAAGTTGAGGGTGGATGGTGGTGATTCTCTATGGTATGAGTTTTGTGTTGAAAAGTATGGTTTATCTAATTGGGTAAGTTTAGAAGGCTATGAGATAAGCAAGTTATCGCATATATGGAGAGGTGTAGTGTATTGTTGTATTAGAAATCAACAATTCTAGGATTGTTTTAAGCGTAATGTGTTGTTTCGTAGGGCAATGGGAATTGGGCTTCTTTTTGGCATGATAATTAGTTATCTAATATTGATCTGAAAGATCTCTTTCAAGACTTGTATGCTATTAAAAATCAGAAGTTCTGCATAGTCAAGGAGGGGTGTCAAATGATTTTTGAGGCTGTTGGGTTTGGTAGACCATTTTGGAGGAGGAGGCTTCGAATTTCTGTTAGAGATAGATGTGTTTAGCTGTGTAATTGGATCATGCAATCTAAGCTAAATTTTTTTTAAGGAAATTGGGGGAACTTGTTGAACGATGAGCAGGGTGACATAATGTTTGGTGACGGGCCGGACAAAGTGGTGTGGAGTACGGGGCTCTTGTTCACTGCGTCATCATTCTCAAAGGGGTTTTATATTTCTCCAAAATGGCCGACTTTGAACCAAAACTTTATGACAATTTAGGATTCCTGTCTTATTCTAAAATTTGATTTTTTAGTTGGCTTCTTTTTCATGATAGGTTACCTACGAAGGAATTCTTATTCCCCAAAAATTGCCAATACGCTAGGGATCCGAAATATCCTTTCTGTCATATGGTTCAGATGTGTGACCATGCAATCATCCACTATGCCACTGTTCATAATGTGTGGAGGGGTTTGTTTCGGCTTTTTAGAATCCAATTGGCAATACCTTATTCAGCCTATGACTTCTTGCAGATATGGAGATCCTTCTTTTATCCAGGTGTATACCGCAATTTTGGGATTTCATTATGGTTTTTTATTGATTGGTCCTTATGGAAACATCAGAATACTTTTGTTTTTGGAGATCGATTGAGTAGGGAGGATCATATTGTAACTAGCATATATCTTTGTTTTTTTACGTTTTGATGTAATAGGCATATGATGACTTCTATAGTGTGGGATATTTTTAATAATCCGAACCATCTATTAGGCTGTAATTGACGTCCAATGATGCTCTTGTCTTGAGAGCTGAATTTGGATTTTTTATTAATAAAGAGAGGTAGGTGTTTTGTAGGCCAGCTAGGGCACTAACCTAGTTGGGACATCCGCCCCGAAATTTTCATCCACCTAAATCTTTTTTCTTTCAAAGGGACTCATTGTTCCTATGGGGACTTTTTAAAAAAAGATAAATTTATACTCTATAAGCAAGAAGTAGAAAACAAACTTAATACAAAAATTAAGAAGGTAAGAAGTGATCGTGGTGGTGAATATGTTGCACCATTTGGCAAGTTTTACTCCTAAAATAGAATTATTCATGAAGTAACCCCATCTTATCCTTTATAATCAAATGGTATAGCTGAACACAAAAATCGTACTCTCAAAGAAATGATGAATGAAATGTTAACCAGTTCTAGTTTAACACAAAACATGTTGGGTGATGTTGTTTTGTCGACAAATTATCTTTTGAATAAGATACCATGTAAGAAACAAGATAAAACCCCTATGAATTCTATAAGGGTAGAAAACCTTCTTATAATTACTTGAAAGTGTGGGGTTGTCTTACAAAGGTAACTGCACCATTACCTAAACGTATAAAAATAGGTCTAAAAACGATGGGTTGCATTTTCATTGGCTATCCTAGTATTAGGAACGCATATTGGTTTCTTGTGCATGAATCTAAAAACCCGGATGTACACAAGAACACTTTGGTTGAGTTAAAGGACGCTTCATTTTTTGAAGATGTGTTTCCATGTAAGGAAAAAGAAGAAGGGTCAGGAACTAAAAGGTCTCATGAACTAATTGTAAGTGATGGTCAGTTGATCAACACGATGTTGATAACTATGACAATCTTCAATCAATAATTGAAGAAGATGATAAAATTTCCAAAGAAGAGAATAATACGGATCATGAGGTTGAACCTAGAAGAAGTAAATGGGCAGAAAAATCCTTTGCTCTAGATTTCTTAATGTATATGGTTGAAGTGGAACCTTGAACGTATAAAGAAGCTATAAGCTCTATTGAAAGTCCTTTATGGAAAGAGGCCATAAGGAGTGAAATTGATTCCATTTTACAAAATCATACGTGATAACTAGTGGACCTTCCGTCCGAATCTAAGCCATTAAGTTCTAAATGGATTTTCAAACGTAAGCTAAAAGCAGTTGGAAAAATTTATAAGTACAAGGCTCGTTTAGTCATAAACAGATATAGACAAAAAAGGTCTTGATTACTTTGTTTGGTATTCTCCAGTGTCTAGAATAACTTCCATTCAGATGATACTTACAATTGTTGCTTTGCAGAATCTTGAAGTACATAAAATGGATGTGAAAACTACTTTTCAAAATGGAGATCTTGAAGAAGAAATCGACATGGAACAACCTAAGGGTTGTGTAACCTCTAGTCAAGAGAGAAAACTATGCAAGTTGGTACAGTCTTTATATGGATTAAAGCAAGCACCAATACAATGGTATAAGAAATTTGATGATGACATGATGGCCAGTTACTATCATATAATTAGTGTGACAAATGTGTTGTTGGTCTAGATTATGGGTTTTAGCAAGTATAACAGGCGCAGCAAAAATTCCAAAATTTAATCTAGATCCCTGGATCTCCTAAGCATGGCATGATTGATAATAGTGCTAATCTTAAATTATTCTAGGTCATAAACACTTAATAAAAGGACCTAATAATAATTTAACCATAGTACATGTGCAAAATCCACTTGCGTAGGTTCCCTGAACCCCGTTCTGTTTGTGTTTCTACTTCCCCCTTTTTTCTATTTTAACCTCATTATTTAACAGGTTCATTAGTCCAACCAATGAGTATTGTTCGAACCAATATTATGGTCTAACCTTATATCCTTGCCCTTCTAGATTAGACCTAGTCTAATAGATCTTTACATAGCTCGGTCGTAACTCAAAGTGTGTGACCTTATAGGATCCCATAATATTGAGCTGTCAAAAGTTTAACCTAGCTCAAACCCTTTTAGGAATTGACCAGCTCAGAGCTCAAGACCGTTATAGATTCTAATTACTTTGATTGGTCATAGTGGCACTCTAGCAAAGGCATATGACCCCTCAATATTTGGAGCGTCATGTGCATCGTGACTTAATCCCAGTTATACAATAGTATCAATACAATTCACTTCTTCTATCAACTGTTAAGTATCATCTGGTTTCTAGGATACTATTTAAGTGTTATTCCACTAATAGCTATAATAGCTGCCCTAGTAGTTTAGTCTTGCGGCCCATTAATGTGTTGATCAGGATCTCATCCCATCCACTCATACTTTGATCAGAGGTTTATGAGTGTGTCACTTCTAACAAGTGGCTAAGGTACATCTCCCTTATATTGCTATAATGGAGTGATAGATTCCATCTAGACTACTCAGCTTACCAACGGACAGACATCAACTACACCCCGTAATCATTCATGTCATCCAGTCTATAGAATGTATAGGTATGATCTAAAGTATAGCAACATCTGAACAAGGTAACTAGTATCTCAAGTCTAAGTATATTCGTATTTCTATCTCAATGAGACGATTAAACACCAACACATAATATGGATTATCGAGTGTTGTCTCATAGCGGTCTCCAATGTATCTCCCTGAATACATTCATGTGTTAACCCAAGGTACCACCCTTTGGCACCAGTGATATGCTACTCTAAATCAAATTCAAGAGGTATGACGACACATGCTAGTTTATTCGTATTCAACAATGTCTAGCCTTGATGATACTATGACTAGGGATATTTAGACAAATCATAATTGCATACGAACCAGTTCTCACCAACACAGTCTTACTATGCCCTTGTAATACGTGCTATGATTATGTCATAGAATTTTGCAAACACATCATGAATATATTCTAAACCAGTCATAATATATTTTCACAGTCAATGATATAGCCAAAGAATGCCTTTATTAGTATAACTTTTTTCGTACAAATAAAACTAACTAAGATATATCCCACTTGCACTAGAGCCCATTAGCTACGTGCCGTAAGCCATAACTATTAACATGCTGGTCATGCTTAATCTATGTCAAAGGCTTGCTCAGACCATCCCTTAGGTTCTGATTTGTGGGTACATATTCCATTTGTATATCCTTATCTCTTATCATATCTTGAACTATATGATATTTTCTGTGTACATGTTCGTTACTCTAACAAGACCGTGATTCTTTTGCCTCAGCAATAGCCCTAATATTATCATAATATATTACTAATGGATCCTCACTGTTAGACACTATATTGAGATCACTAATAAATCTTTTTATCCAGATAGCTTGTTTTGCTGCTTCTGAAGCAGCAATGTACTCAGATTCAATGGTTGAATCAGCAATTGTATCCTATTTGGAACTTTTCCAAATAACCGCCCCTCCATTTAATATAAATAGGTAGCTTGATTGTGACTTATAGTCATCTCTGTCAGAGTGAAAACTCGCATCAGTGAATCCCTTTACTGTGAGATCACTTTCTCTATACTAAGAACATTTCCTTAGTCCTTCTCAAGTACTTAAGGATATTCTTAACGCCTTCCAGTTCTTCTCACCTGGATCAGATTGAAATTTGTTTAGGATGTTCAACACATGTGAGACATTTGGGTGTGTACATACCATATCATACTTGATATATCCTATTGCAGATGCATAAGGTATTCCATTCATGCGCAATCTCTCCTCTTGTGTCCCCAGACACTCAGATTTAGAAAGGTTTATTCCATAAGACATTGGAAGATAACCCTATCTTGATTCCTTAAGGTTGAACCTAATCAATACTTTGTCTATGTATGTATCTTTAGAAAGACCTGGCAGCCTATTAGATGTATCTCTATAGATCTTTATACCTAGTATAATTGCTTCTTCTCCAAGGTCTTTCATGAAGAACTTTCATGCCCACGACTTAACCATTTGAAGAAGAGAAATGTCATTTCCCATTAGTAGTATGTCATCAGCATACAGCAACAGAAAAATGACTGCACTCCCACTAACTTTCTTCTATACCCAAGGCTCATAAGCATTTGATATAAAATCTAACTCTTTGATCGTATCATCAAACCTTATATTCCAACTCTTGTATGCTTGCTTACGTCCATAAATGGATATTTGTAGCTTAAATACCTTCGAGCCATTTTGAGATGTAAAACCCTCAGGTTGTATCATATACATATCTCGATCTAAGTTTCCATTTAGAAAAGCAGTTTTCACATCCATCTGCTGGATCTCATAATCATAATAAGCAACAATGGCCAAGAGTATCCTTATAGATTTAAGCATAGCTACCGGTGAAAAGGTTTCATTATAGTCAATTCCTTCTTTTTGACTATAGCCTTTGCCACCAACCTTCCTTGTAGGTAATCACATTATCATCCATGATGATTTTCTTCTTGAAAATTCATTTGCAACTGATGGGTCAAACCTCATCAGGTGTATCAATCAATTCCCATACTTGGTTTTCATACATGGAATCCATTTTTTATTTCATGGCTTTTAACCATTCATCAGAGTCTGAGCACTCCATTGGTTCCTTATAGGTCTTAGGTTCATCATCCTCCATTAGAAAGATTTGTTTGTCATCTGTGAAAAAAAAACCCATATCTTTTAGGAGCGTTGGGAACCCTACCAGATCTACCCAATGGTTGTTATATAACAGGTTGTTCCTCAATCACACTCTGCTGTGTATCAAGTGTAGGAACTATTAGTTAATCATCTTGTTTGCCTACCTGAACCTTAAGTTTAAGGCCGCTCCTACTAGTTTTTACAAGCATATGTTCCTTCTCAAGGAACTGAGCAGTCCTGGAAACAAGCACATTTTGTTCATTAGGATCGTGAAAGGCATATCCTACTGTCTCTTTAGGATAACCTATGAACAAGCATTTATCAGCCCTAGCTCCTAGCTTGCCAGACATTGTCCTTTTAACATAGGCAGGAAATTCCCAAACTCTTAGGTGAGAAAGAGAGGGTTTGTTACCATACCACCTTTCGTATGGTGTTGTATCAACTAATTTTAAGGGCACATGGTTTAATATATAAACTACGCTCTCTATTACGTATCCCCAAAAGGATGCTGAGACTTGCTTGGCTCATCATGGACCGAACCATGTCTAACAAAGTTCTATTCCTTCTCTCAGACACACCATTGTGCTGAGGAGTATACGGAGAGGTCTATTAGGGTAATATTCCATTGACCCTTAGATAATCTTGAAATTCTTGGCTTAAATATTCTCCTCCTTGGTTTGACCGTAGTGCCTCTATATTCTTTCCAAGTTGTTTCTCAACTTCATTCTCGTAGTCTTCAAATCTTTCAAACTATCTGATTTATGCCTCATAAGGTACAAATACCCATATCGTGAGTAATCATTGATAAAAGATATGAAGTAAATGAACCCTCCATGTGTTTGCAAAATTACTGGACCACATAAATCTTTGTGTATTATTTCCAATGTACTTATGGCACGTTGCCCTTTACCCTTAAAGGGTTCTTTGTCATTTTGCCTAACAAACAAGGTTCGCATTCCCTATGAGACTCCACGTCTATTGGGCCCAAGTCACCACCTTTGTATAACTTAGTGAAGCAGGTTTTGTTTATATGACCTAAATTACAATGCCATAAGTAGGATGATTTGTCTTTATCTAATTTCAATCTCTTAGCATCATTCATATTAAAAATTTGAGCTTTATTATTTAAAACATGTATGCCATCAATCAAAACTCCATTGCCATAAAGAATACTATTTTTATGAATTTGACAATCTTTATTATTAAATAAAACTTCAAATCCTTCTGCTGCTAAACACACAACAGAAATAATATTCTTAGTAACAACTAGAATATAATAGCATTTAATTAGTTCTAAAACTAGACCACTTGGCAATTTGAGACTATATGTTCCTATAGTTGATGCAGCAACCCGTGCTCCATTTCCAACTCATAGGTCCAACTCTCCTTTAGCCAGTCTTCTACGGTTTTGCAGCCCCTCCACAGAACTATAGATATGAGTACCACATCCATTATCTAATACCCATGTAGACTCATAAGGAATTGTAGTGAAAGTTTCAATCATGAACATACCTAAAGTATAAGCATCTTTTAGCTTTGTCTTCTCATCCTCAGAAAATGCAGCCATACAGTCTTTCTTTTAGTGATCGGTCCAACCGCATTGAAAACAGACACTCTTAGTAATTGTTTTCTCTAGTCTGATTTTTCTTTTGACACTTTTCTAGTTGACTTTTAAATTCCCTTTTAACCTTTCTTTAGGGATTTTAGAATTCATGGCTAGATGCTCTCTTCTAAAATTTCTAATTTTATACATAAACTCTAAAATTTTAAGAGACTTTCTAGACATTTGATAGTCATTCACAAAAGGTGAATACTTCTCTGATAGTTGATCTATCATAAAATCGATCTCTAATGCAGAGTCCTCCTTGACTCCTATCTGAACCATACGTCTAGTATACTCCAAGTATTTTATGCAATATTCAGAAGCCAAGATGTCATCTTTTGATTCATCAGCAGTTCTAAAGAATTTTATAATTTAAGCTATCTCAATAATAATGCTCTCTTTGTATGCTTTGAGATGAATCAACATAGACTCTAAGTCCATGTCTAAATGTTGCTTTCTAAGTTTGGAAGACATGGTTTCAAGTATCACTAAAGATACCACAAGCACGTCCTTCCTGTGTTTTTCATATGCATCCTTTTCTTCATTGGATACATCAATACGTAGTTCAATTGGTTTAGGATAATCTAAAACATAATCTATATCATTTTTCTGTAATTCTTCTTTGAGAGCCTCAAACCATGTGTCAAAATTATATCCATTTAATTTCTTGTCAAGAATAGGCGAAGGTTAATGTTTCAAGTCATATTGAACCTAGATATAAGAAAAGAATTATTTCTTTAGACTTAGTTCTTGTACATTCATTTAATTTAAGGCCTTGTAATTAAATATATATTCCTACTATTTTATCAAGGTTCAATTTGAAAACATAATAGCCCCTTCTACTGTCTTTCGGGAAACATGGCCTAACCTTAGTAGGTAGCATCTATACCTTATTTAAGCTAACCCCAGCTACCACGAGCCAAGCTAACCGAAATGGCTACAGGAGGGTCTAGTCTATTTGCATCTAATGCAATTGCTAATCCATTTGAGTTCCAACCAATTGACGTGCATAACCAATTATGTGACTCCTCAAATTATGCCTCCAGCCTGGCATTAGCTCCAATATTGCGAACAACCAACCCATTCTGGTTAAGACTTAACCCTAATTCGAATCATGTGAACAAGCGATGTTAAAGAAGAAGGCTAATTTTGTCCTAATATTTTAATAGGGATTTATTGGTGCAACCGATCTCGCCTAATCTAGGACTTATACATGGATATGATTATAAAGCTATAACTAATTCTGGGCCAAAGGGAATTAGTAAGTCCTAGGGTCATGCTCAACTGGTTATTCATAATCATTCAATCATGCCAAGACTCCACATAGCATGCAAAACAAATAAGGGGGTTAATTATTCAAGTTCTTGCACCTATGTCTATAAGTTTTAATTTAACGATTTAAACTTTCATTTGTAAAACCATATAATGAATTCAATTCATTATACTAGAAATCAACTAATTAAAAAATCCTTTGGTAATTAGAATTTAGAGCCGATGAGAATTCCAAGGTAGGAGAGGCCCCCTTGAAGTGAATGATCAGCCAAGTCCAATCCTTGCTAGAATAAGCACAGGCCCTTCTGACTCAGTTAACCATAGACTAATTAAATTAAAGATTTCGTTATTTTCTAATTTAAGAATTATTCCGTATAATTCAAAAATAAACCATTTACAATAACAAGTAAAACATTGTTAATTCTTAGACAACTACCCTGACTAAGTTTGAGCAATACTTAATCTAGTTATCACAACATTTTCTATTGCAAGAAATAAATTTCTAGGCATGGCATAGCATACTCAAAAATATTTTATAGAAAATTAGACCTATCATATTTCTAGTCAATCATACAATCATATTAGGCAGGATCATGATACCACTATTGGTCTAGATCATGGGTTTTAGCAAGTAAAATAGGCACGGTGGAAATTCAAAAATTTAATCTAGATCCCTGGATCTCCTAAGCATGGCATGATTGATAGTAGTTCTAGTCTTAAATTATTCTAGGTCATCAACACTTATTAAAAAGACCTAATAATAATTTAACCACTTACTAGTTAAAGCCTGAATCTCATTGTTGGTTGAAAGACCACTCAGCTACGTGTATAGAATCCAAAGTAGAAGCCCTCTATAAATAGTCCACAAGAACACCACCGACCAAAACCTTCTAGAAAGGGAGAACCGAAAATAAGTATAAGAGAGCTAGATCTTCCCTAATATTTTATTCTAGAAGAAATTCCCTTAGTTTTCTATCATAAGTAAATACGTCTTTCAACGGATTACTTTTAGGAATCAAAACAACTAAGAGAATAAGAAACCAAGAGAGGTATTATGAAATTTTGGATGAAAAATAATGAAGGAGGAGGCTTCTACTTATAGTGGTTAGGAAATATCCAAAGTACAATAATGTCCCTATCCTCAACCAATCAGAATTAAAATAGAAAGGGCAATTAAGTATATTAAATTAAAATTGGAAGTAGAGTCTCACACAAACACTAGGGAGCTTTCTTGGGGAGCAAGCTCACCAATTAAACCCTAACACTACTGGTCGGTGGTCAGTAGTGTGGCTGGTAGGGCTGTGACGTGCTTAGGAGCACAGGCCACGGGGGCTTGCACAGCTGCTAGTGGGCTGCGCTCTGCATGATGCATAGGCCTAAGGCCCACGCGTCTACCGCAGCCAGTGTAAGCCCTTATAGGCTGCGTGCCTACGCGACCCACTTTGGGCTTGCACAGCGCGCACCATAGGCTACAAAAAGTAACGCACTCGTGCAAGGCTTGCGGGACTTTGTAAACTTGTACACTAGCCCACGTGCAGATCTTATGCACGTGCTGTCCAATTGTACATGTGCAAATCCACTCAAAGAGGTTCCCTGAACCCCGCTCTTTTTGTATTTCTACTTCCCCCTTTTTCTATTTTAACCTCATTATTTAATAGGTTTATTGGTCCAACCAATGAAAATTGGTCTAACCAATATTATGATCTAACCATATACCCTTGCTCTTCTAGATTAGACCTAGTCCAACGGTTCTTTACATAGCTCGGTCATAACTCAAAGTGTGTGACCTTATAGGATCCCGTAATATCAAGCCTTTAAAAGTTTAACCTAGCTTAACCCCTTGTAGGAATTAATCGGCTCAGAGATCCAGACCGTTATGGACTCTAATTACTTTGATCGGTCATAGTGGCACTCTAGCAAAGGCATATGACCCTACAATATTCGGAGCATCACGTGTATTGTGACTTAATCTCGGTTCTGCAATAATATTAATATAATTCACTCTTTCTATTAACTGTTAAGTACCATCCAGTTTCTAGGACTAGATTTAAGTGTTAGTCCACTAGTAGCTATAATAGGTACCCCTATAGTTTATTCTTACTACCAAAGTACACCACTCAACCATTAATGTGTTGATTAGGATCTCATGCTATCAACTCATACTTTGATCAGAGGTTTATGATTGTGTCACTTCTAACAAGTGGCCAAGGTATATCTCCCTTATATTGCTATAATGGAGTGATAGATTCCATCTCAACTACTAAGCTTACCAACAAACAGACATCAACTATACTCATAATCATCCTTGTCATCCAGTCTATAGAATGTGTAGGTATAATCCAAAGCATAGCAATATCTGAACAAGGTAACTAGTATCTCAGGTCTAAGCATATTCATATTGCTATCACAATGAGACGATTAAACACCAATACATAATATAGATTACCAAGTGTTGTCTCATAGTGGTCTCCAATGTATCTCCCTGAATACATTCATATGTTAACCCAAGGTACCACCCTCTACCACTAAAGATATGTTACTCTGAATCAAATTTAAGAGGTATGACGATACATGCTAGTCTATCCGTATTTATCAATGTCTAGTCTTGATGATACTATGACTAGGGATATTTAGACAATTGATAATTGCACATGAACCAGTTCTCACCAACATAGTCTCATTATGCCCTTGCAATACGTACTATGGTTATGTCATGGACTTTTGCAAACACATTAATGAATATATTCTAAACCAGTCAAAATATATTTTCACAGTCATTCATATAACAAAAGAATGCCTTTATTAATATAACTTTGTTTGTACAAATAAAACTAAGTAAGATATACAGCCCTAATTGCCTCTAGGGCATACATCAAATCTAACATGTATATATTTGAAAACTATAAATGAAAGATATGTCATTTTATGTTTGTATGTTGAGGACATACTCATTATTGGAAGCAATAAGAGAATGGTAAAACGTACCAAGGATATGTTAAATTCTTGACATGAAAGATATGGGACTAGCTGATGTAATTTTAGGCATTAAAGTTCAATGCTCACTTAACGATCTCATACTAATGCAGTCACACTATGTGGATAAGATACTTTACAAGTTTAACAAAGCTAATATTGGTATAGCTAAAACACTGTTAGACATTAATCTACATTTGTCTAAGGATAAAGGTGAATGCATAGACCAAGTGGAATATGCAAGGGTTATTGACAGTCTAATGTACCTTACAAGTTGTACAAGGTCTAAAATTGTAAGTTGTTTAAGCAGAATTATGAGTAACCCAGGTAAAATCCAATGGGATACAATCGTGAGAATACTAAGGTATTTACGTTATACTCGTAATTATGGACTGCACTATACAAGAAAACTTGCTATACTAATTCTAGAGGCGCAAATGGGTACGTGCTCACTCGAGGAGGAGGAGCAGTGTCTTGGAAATTCTCAAGGCAAATAGTTATAACTCATTCCATAATGGAAGCTGAGTTTGTAGCCTTGGATAAAATGGGAGAAGAAGTTGAATGGCTACGTAAATTTTTAGAGGATATTTCATAATGGCCTAAGCATGTGCTTGTGATTTGTGTACATTACGATAATCAAGAAGCGATTAAAAGAGCATAAAATGTTATGTATAATGGTAAGTCGAGACACATGCATCGTCGATATAATACAGTTAGACAACTGATCTTAATGTTAGTTATCTCTATTAATTTTGTAGGATGAAAGGATAACATTGCGAATCTAGTAACGAAAGGGTTAGATCGAGATCAAGTTGAAAAGACATCTAATGAAAAGAGACTAAAGCCTATGAATATTTAAGGTGCTGAGTGAAGGAAAACCCAACCATCTTTGATTGGAGATCCTAAGATCTTGGTTCAATGGGATAACCTAATTGTATAGACCCTGTATGGTCACTGTGGGGGCAACCCCGTATCCATTCCTATGTTGTAAATAGTGATAAAATGAGTTAAGGTTAAGGTACATGCTTTTAATGATCCTTTGTGAATTAACAGTTGAGCAAAGAGATCACCTATGCGAGAGTGAAGTGGGGTCGCTTTAAAGGATACTATTAAGGCATATCAATCTAAGACTCTTGGAGAACCAGGAGATGTTCATGACCATAACGAACATAACCATGAGAACCAAAAACCGTGATGTGTTGATATTTGTGTGGGGAATATTATCATTTACATAAATGGAAGAATAGTTCAAGGACATCGCATCTAGTAGTTAACCAGTAAAGTAAATATGCTTTCACAAGGGATGGTTCAAAAGTTGTAGCCTACCTATCCTATGCAAATATTGGTCGAAGAGCATTTTCACCGTTCGAATTTAGGAAAACGTCCATGTTGTTTTAAATTTTCATTCATGTGGGGATTGTAGGAAATATGACATATTAGATAATAGTGTGCCTTATCTGCTTTAGGATAAATTATAATATAGAAAAGCTATGATTTGATAAACATGAGTTCTGTCATTTTATTCTACGCTTCAAGAGCTTTCCAACGATATCTTATATGCCTAAAACAGATTATCGGTCAATGAGAAATTGTAGTTTAAAGGTTGAACATCTGTCAAATTTAGACGTGCTAAATCGGTGATTCAGTACTGAAAAAATATTGCCATGTAATATTTTTTTTCACCAGATTTTTATTTGAGATTAATGAGTTTTAATCCCTTAATCAATATATTTTCTCATAACATCCATGGTTAATGACCATAAAAGTATGGTTACAGAGGTTAATGACCATAAAGCTGTGGTTATAGAGGTTAATGTCTTTTAAACCACATTAAGCCATATTAATGTCATTTGTCCAATAAATACCCTATTCTAGTAGCCTTCTTCTAACACTTTTTTATTCACTCTTTTACTCTCAAAAAATCCAGCTGATATATATGCTTGTTTACTTTGTGATTTATCATCTGTTTTCATACTAAAAATATCTCTCAAAGATTTCATTCCTTTTACAAGAAGGCTACTTAGTGTTAGGTTCTTGTGAGTTGCTCTTCACACGGTTAGAGTTCGCCTATGATTGTGGTTGTATTCGGGGAGACAAATTCACTAGTAGCAGATGAATAATTGTCTTAAGGAAACTGAGTTTCATACCTCCGCAATAAATGTCATTTTGGTAAAAGGTTTGAGAGTATGTTATTATTCCAATTGTATTTTTCTATTTATATCTCCATTGTAATTTGTAATTCATACTTAATAAAAAAATATAGTATTATTCATTTATTTTAATACCGCTACTATAATTCTTTGCAAGGACACAAAAGGAAAGTCTGTAGAACAAAAGCTCTGTATAGGAATCATTGGATCCCTGCTCTATCTTACTTACTGCTAGTAGACCAGATATTCATTAGGTTATTTGGTTCCATCATGTTATGCCAAAGTTGAGGGTTTAAACCATTGTGACTTTATTTGATGTATCTATTTTAAGCCAAAATGATATTCATGTGTGGGAGAACGATAAGATTAGTATAAAATCTATGATTGGTATTTACTTATAAGCTTAAACTTTAAGCCAATTAATTTTGTGTTATGTAAAAGGAATCAAGAAACTCAAATTTACAAACGTATATTCGTTACTGGTAATATCTTACCATATTGGGTTTACATTTTCCCATATTTATATTTAAAGTTTGACTAATGGTAAGTAAATTATGACGGTTATTTTTCACGTGTTAGGTAATATGCCATTTGTCAAGGCAACGGTTACAAGAAAAAATTCTATAAAATGAAGCCTTTGGAATTCACCAAACACAATTGTCTTCCTTCTTAGTTTCATATCTTTTCTATTGAATATTGAGTAAACCACAAATGAGTTGGGATATTTTTCCTCTCCATCCTCTAGATTTAACTTTTAAGCAAAATCTATCGGATGAGTGATTTACCAGAGCACATAAAGTATATATTCCACTTATCTTTTTATTTATTTTTTCTTCTTAGTACGAATATGAGAATAATATATAATTTTAATTTTATTGATTTGAGTAAGTATTAAATTTAAAAGCAAGGTATTAATCTGACCAATTTTATTGATTTGAATAAGTATTAAATTTTATTGATTTAAATTTTAATTTTCCTCTCCAATCCTCCACTTTCGAAAAATGTATCAACTAAAAATTTAGATCTTGAGTTCTCAAATTAATTTTGATCCAAAAATTTATAAGGCTTCCCTAACTTTTTTTTCCTGTGAAGATCCATGAGAAGATGTTTTGGAAGCAAAAAAAATTTTCCAAAGGAATTTAATAACAGATATGTGTTACAACAAATTAAATGAATGATTTAAAACTTAAAATCTGCTAAATTGTTAGGTAGTGTGTATCTCTTTGCCCTTGATTGAATTTTGGAATTTGAAATATATGTAATATTAAACGAATTGTTAATAGTTAGGATGAGATCCAGTTGGTACTGGCTCATATCGATCTTGACGGGACACGTTTTCTTCTAGATTGTAAATCAAAATCCTTAATGCCCCTATTATTTTAAATCCTACTAATCTTTGACTAGAGAAATAAAATTCAATTGATTTGTATATTCTTCAGTTTTTTAAGTTCCTTTTACTCAGGAACAAATTGTAGAAATATTACATTGACGGGAGATTGATCGACGTTGGCACCATCCGGAAAGCATTTTCATGACCAATCATCACATGGTTATGGTTGGCTACCTGCAGGATGGTTCGCAGAAGAAAGAATAATGGGATATGGGAGAACTTATAGAGTATAAATTTTATTATTTTTTCATCTTTTTTTTCCTATTTATATGTATATTTGATAATAAGAATATAACATATGTACTCTAACTTTATATATATGCAGTACGTTATGATCTTTAAGCCTTCCTGCACAAAATGCAAACTCTAAGCTCCAAACCCACAGCTTATACATCCAAAATGAAGTACAAAGGTTTCTATGTGTGTTCAAATTGTGGCAAGGTGTTCACCAATTGCTATGCCCTTAGCGGCCACCATAACGCTCACCGTCAGCCTCGTCCAAAATTTTCCTCCCCCTCTTCAGCAGAAAATTCAGACAGCAACCGCTGTTTATTTCCGACCATCATAACTCATGCAGTTCCACTTAGAATGATCCCGGCGGCTGTTTATGTTGGTTCAGATGGGTACGAACCTCGTGGGGTTTTGAAAGTTAAGGCAAAGCAAGTTGACAGGTTCCCTAATTATCTGCCTCAAAGAAATAAGGGTAAGGATGTTGTTGAAATTTCAGAATTTGAAACAACAATGAATGATCCTATCTTCAATGATGAAAACAGTGACATTTCTTCTTATGGGAATCTTGATTTGGAGCTGAGGTTAGGGTGGTTTAGATCCGAAGAACTAAGAATTGAGATGTTTTTTTAAATTAGCGAAGAATTGAGATGTTTTTGAAATTAGAAAAGATTTGTTATGTTTATGTTGTCTGAATGTAGTAAATAATAGAGCTTGTATCTTTGGGAAAGAATGGCTGAGTTGTTGTGAGCACAAATCAAAGTTGGCTCTTCTTGCGTCAAGCCAATCTCCTTCAATAAAATTTTGTGCCATATTGCATGATAAATGCATGAGATTATTGCAACATATTCTGCTTCACTTATAGAAAAAGTTACAATTTGTTGTTTCTTTGGCATCCATATAAAAGCAGTGTCTCCTATGAAAGACACAGATCTAGTGGTTCTCCTTATGTTGTCTACGTCTCTTCCCCAATCATTGTCACTATACCCAACAAGCTTGTAATTATCAGAAACTATATAGAACTGTCCCAAGATGATTGTACCTTTCAAATGTTGGAATTAGCTTTTAAATAATTCATAAAGTGTGGGCTAAATATGTAAATAATTGAATGTGTATGGTGGTCATAATAAATAGTCAAAATAAGTTTGTAGTCAAATTCGGAAATATTGACTATTGAGGTCTCAAATTGGTCGTAGGAAGAAAGTGTAGCCGTTGGGTAAATTATGTTTTGTTGAAGGGCTAAAATGGAAAATTTTCAATTCAACTTTATATAAATAGGGGTTGGTCCCTAGAAGAAGGATCGATGAATTACATACATACAATGCTTCCCTTCGATTTCCTATCGAATCTTCTGAAAGACCATTGAATCCTAACATAATTGAAAACCCATTCAAGTCAAGATTCTATGATTAAGGTACACATTCATTTTTAAATTCTTTCTTGATGAATCAACATGATTCGATTTGGGCTTCTTTGGTTTCGGGAAAATTTTCTTTCATCAAATAGCAAAGAGTTCTCTTGGAGGTTTTGAAATGAGTAGTTGTTGGTGATTCTATGTAGCGGCTAACTAATCCGACTACATGAAGGATTTGTGGCCTGGTGCAAGTAAGATAGCATAGTGTCACGGGCCGAGAGTCTAGCGCAGCATTTTGCCCGTGCGGCGCCCCGAGGTCCTCCCGCATGACCCCGAGGTCAGCCTTGATCTTCGCAGGCATGCACTAGTTTTGCCCTGCCGAGGGCTCATCAGGATAGCAGCAACAGCTATCGACCAGTTGTGCCATGTATGGACGCACACACCCCCTTCATAGTTAAGTCCAAGACTAGCGACAAGCTCCCCAAACCTAATTGGGTCAGCATGGCTGAAATCGGACAAGCATATGCGCATACAAGCAGAACACCCCTAGCGCTGATGCCACCACCCCTCAGTTTACCAACGGCAGGATTCTTCTTAAGTGCATGCCCTCTTCTGATAGCGCCGTCATGCAACAATGGTGGTTAAAACTTTAGTGCGTGACATTCTCCCCCACCGAAGATCTAGCATGCCCTCGTGATAGGGGAAGAAGGACTCCGCTCGCCCAAGGATCGCATCGCTGTCGTACCTTGCCACTGCAACCTTCTTCTTCTCCAGACTAGGTGTGTCGCCCTTCAATCCCATCCCGGACGGGATCCCTTCACAACTGGACTCGAGGGGAGTTCACCGCTCACTTTAATTTCCTCGAGTGGAGTCTTCACCCATGCCTAATACGGCTTCTTAACTGAAACCATTACTTTCTACCCAAAGGACGTGCAGCGCTCCCATCTCACACGAGCGTCCCCCTGGACTTCAAGCTCGCTCGCGAGTCGCCCGACTTTCCCTGCGGACTTCCACCTCGCATGAGGCCATTACTCTCTCCACATTAGGGTGTGCAGTGTTCCAGCACTTTGACTTGCAGCTTCGAGCGTACTATCGCGATCCAGCTCTGATACCATCTATCACGGGCCGAGAGTCTGGCTCAGCATTTCGCCCGTGTGGTGCCCCGAGGTCCTCCCGCATGACCCTGAGGCCAGCCTTGATCTCCGCAGGCATGCACTGGTTTCGCCCTGCCGAGGGCTCATCAGGATAGCGGCAACAGCTATCGACCAGTTGTGCCATGTATGGACGCACACACCCCCTTCATAGTTAAGTCCAAGACTAGCGACAAGCTCCCCAAACCTAATTGGGTCGGCATGCCTAAACCCGGACAGGCATATGCGTATACAGGTAGAACACCCCTAGCACTGATGCCACCACCCCTCAGTTTACCAACGGCAGTATTCTTCTTAAGTGCAAGCCCTCTTCTGATAGCGCCGTCACGCAACAATGGTGGATAAACTTTGGTGCGTGACAATAGGCTTCCTACCAAACTTTTGAAGAGTGTCACATTTACACTTTTACCTTCTTCATGTTTGGACATCTTGATTCCATACTCCGCAGGTGTGTTTATCGGCTTACAATTTTTCATCATGAACTTTTTCATGATCTCTTTCGCATAGCTTTCTTGTGAAATAAAAATCCTATGACTTTGTTGCTTTACTTCAATACCTAGGTAGTATGACATAAACCCCATATCTTTCATATTGAATTTCTTCGTGAACACTTCCTTGAATTCTTTGAACATGATTAGGTTGCTTTATGTGAAGGTCAAACCGTCCACATAGAGGCACACTTTCAATTATCCTTGTCTTTGATCTTGACATAAAATGCGTGCTCAAAGGACATTTGTTGAAGCCATTTTCCCAGAAGTACTTGTCAATTCTGCTATTCCATGCCCATGGTGCTTATTTAAGATCATAAAGTACCTTCTTCAATTTCAACACCTTATCTTCAAGGGCTTTGGCTTCGTAACCAGGTGGTTGTTGTATGTAGACTTGCTCTTTAAGAACACCATTTAGAAAGGCTGATTTTATATCCATTTGATGAATCCTCCACTAGTTTTTAGCTGCCAAAGAAATGATAAGTCTAGCGGTCTCTAATGGAGCGATTGGAGCAAATACTTCATCGTAGTTGATCCTAACCTTTCGATAGTAGCGACTAGTCTCACCTCGTGTCTTTCAATCCTTCAAAATTTTACTTTATCTGGTACACCCATTTGACACCTATTGCCTTGTATCCTTTGGGAAGTGAAGTGAGTTGCCATGTGTCATTCTAATTAATGGCCTTAATTTCTTCATCCATTGCATCTCTCCATTGTTTCTCTTGTGTAGTTCTTAAAATGTCACTGGCTCACAATAAACAAATAGATAATATAATGTTAAATTGTCCAATTGTTTGGTCACCTTATAGAGTTCTCGAAGGCTTCTTGTACGATGCACAGTTCTTTCATCATCACTCCCACTTGAAGATGGAGATGATGATGAGGATGTCATGTCTTTAGTTGTACATGTTGGTGGAGTGGTGCGACCTTTTCAAAGTTCTTTTTGTTGCTCAACTGGTGTCTGATCATCTTCTTCGAATTAGAAATAGTTGAAGTCCTCCATTTGAGAATTAAAGTTTCATTCTCCTTCTTCAACAAATATTAAATCTCAGCTTATCACAACCTTCTTCTCATTTAGATAGTATAACTTGTAGCCTTTTGACCTTGAGTCATAACTAATAGAGATGAAACTTTTACTTTTATCATCAAGCTTGGTTCGATTCTCATCTGTTACATGAACATGAGCAATACTGCCGAAGACTTGCAAGTGGGAAATTTCAGGTTTTCTTCCGCTCCATGCCTCTTGTATCGTCTCTCCCCATACAATTCTTTTAGGAGAACGATTTAACATGTATACTGCACACGCCACCAATTCCTCCCGAAACTCCTTTGTTAGTTTTTTGCTTTTGAGCATACTTTGTGCCATGTCGAGGGTTGTTCTATTCTTCCTTTCCGCCACACCATTTCATTGGGGATAAAGGGACTATTAGGGGGAGACGGAATCCATGTGGGGATCTATGGACTATTAGGGGGCGACGGAATCCATGAGATTAATAGAACTTATTGAATTCCTCGAAAGTGAATTCTCCTTCTCGATCTGATCTATTGGCTTTGATCTTATGCCTGCTCTCTTTTTCGACGGCTGCTTTGGACTTCTTGAACACTTCTGATTTTTGTTGCAAGAAGTCCACCCATGTTTTTCTTGAAAAATCATCAAGGAAGAGGAGAAAGTAATTTTTATTACCGAAAGAACTTGGCTTAATAGGATTGCACACATCGGTATGGATGAGCTCGAGCGGCTTCTTGACTTGAGAATATGATACATTTGGAAAGCTTCTACTAAATTGTTTTCCTCATAGACATCCTTCTCAGAAATGATTAGGATTATTGATACATGGTAAGCCTATTACCATTCCTTTCTTTGATAGCAACTCCAATCCTCCGAAGTTGAGATTATTAGACATGATGTATGCGCTTAAGGCAATTAGGGCAATAAATCTTAATTATGTATTGGTACGAATAATTTGTTTAATTAATAAAGGCATTTTACACTTCGCCATAGATGGCCTGTTGCCACAAAAAAAGCCTAGGATTGCCATTTAAGGGTGACAATTTTAATTGAAAAATTGACCTTTTGCAACCTAATTACAAAACTGTCAAAAAGTAGTTGCAAGAAGTATTGAAGTCTAGAAAATTCGTTTAACTTGCAACGATATTCATTAAACAGTTGCATAAAACCCATATGAATAGTGACTTTTGACGGCAGCGGGAAATTGAAATTAAGTGGCGCCTTACCTAATAAACGGAAATTACAATTAAAAAAATGAAAACAATAAAACTAAAATAGTGAGTATAAAAATGGCACACACACTCTCTTAATTTCAGATCTAGGTCTTTATCAGACTTCAAAACTAAAAATTGGCTTCCTCATCTCTCGCTTCTTCTCTTCTAATTCCTTAAAATTGAATCGATTTTTGTTTGTTCTCTCATCCTCAGAGGTCTTTAGGCTAATAATTGAAATTCACATGGATAGATTGAGAGAAATTGGTGTTCACTAAATCTAAGGAGCTCAATCCAAAACTATCTATTGCTTCGTACTCTGCTGTTCCTGTTCTTCCCCTCCTTAAATTGATTTGCCATCTCCAATTTCTATCATATAGTTTCAAATGAAAATGTATAGTGCTTTTGATCTGGTAACTCTAGGGGTCGAGGCCGCAGCCTGGATCCGGACCCGGACCTACTCGTCGATTGAACAACTATGGTGCTAATCGAGCTGCTCCGTACTCTACCACTAAGGTAAATTTTTCTTGAGATTTGCTTGGCTTTTAGCTTCTTTGTTTCAGTTTTCGATGGTTTGACTTGTGTTTATTTCAAATTACTCAGGCTCCTGAATCGACATGGCAGCACGATATATTTGCGAATCAAGGTGGCATGGGGTTCCAGGGACAAGCGGGCCGGGCTTCGTTTATTGAGTTTGGGACAAAGCTTTACATATCTAATATAGATTATGGTGTCTCAAACGAGGATATTAAGGTACATAATTGTGCTACTAGTCTAACTACTTTTTGCTTTCATATCTAGATATGCATTTGAGGGTTTACATGTACTTCTTTTGCGGTTTTGTGTTTGATCTGTAAGTGGTTCTGTATTTGGGGTTTTGCATATTTTAGATTGGAGCAGATTGATATATTAAGATAATTATGTAATTGACGCATATCAACTCTGTAAATTTTATCTACTCTAGGATCTCTTATGCTCATTAAGTTTAATTTTGAGCTTCTTAAATAAGAGAAGAATAACGTTTATCTTAGGATTTGCACTCAAGTATGTGATTGTGCTAGATTAAGTCAATTACTTAGGAGATTCTATGTGATTGTGCTAGATTAAATCTAATGCGACTGAGTTATTTGTCCATCATTGTTGTTCTGTATAATTGCACATATGTGAAATGATAGGATAATGTATCTGTCGATTGAATCATCATATGCTTAGCTATGTATAAAATTTAGACCAGATTTTCTTGTTCTTTGACATTTAATTTAAGCAAAATCTCAAATTGTGTTTTTAGTCGTGTCTATCTACTTTTTTTCTTCTTTCTATAGTAGTTATAAATGGTACATTAAATGCTTGTGTTTGATGCTGAAAGGGGAAGGATTGTAAGGTGGATGAATCAATGTGAACTACCTTGTGCAATAATGTGAAAGCTAATGAAAACGGGATTTTCTGAAAAGGATGCTGCATAGTCCATTTTGGCATCTAAAATTTGCGGTTAATTTAAGTGGAATCATTTCATGACGAATAAATTTGTATTCTGTTGCTCCTTCTAAGCTGTTATAATGTGCATAAGATAATTGTGTGCCATCTTTTTAGTGTGTTTTAATGACTTGGCAAGTTGATACTCTTCTAAGCTTTTCAAATATGGTTTTGAGGGTTCTGTATTGTTCAGTGCTCAAAACCAAGTTAGGCTCATCGTATTCTTATGGGAGCTGAAATTGATTGTTGTGATTCAACAGATGATTCGAAGAGGTTTTATGTGGAGTTTAAGACAAGTCGTGAGGTTCAATTCCACCCCTTGTTCTTTCTTTTTTTGAATAAATTCTTATTAAATAAGTTTTTCTTATATACTCTCTATTTTCCTCTATGTTGTAGCTGGCTTATCATACAGAGGAAAAATTCGAGAGGGAGAAGCTGCTCAAGTTCTGGGTACATAGCATGCATTTATTTAATACTATAGATAGTAGTTTTCCTTTGGTGGACTGTAGTTGCACTTCTATTAACTTGAAACTATTTATGTAAAAGAAATGGTAAGTGCTGCATCTCAACTACGGACAAAATTAGAGAATCTACGAACCAATCGGATTGAAGATGCAAATTCCATTAGAAAAAAAACAGATTTATGATACAGACAGAGATTTGTCAACACTGAATCATGGTAAGAGTACATACCACTGCAAGATCTTTTTTTTTTTTGGTTATGCCCTCATAAGTCAAGTATAATGTCTGCTGAAATATCATGCTTCTATATTGGGATGCTTTTTCTGTTTCCAGGCCTTTCCAATCCAAAGTTGGAAGATCCCCAAATAAATTTCGCTGATTTAAAAATATGTGAGCTTCACATGTTCACATTTTCTTAAATCAGCGAAATTTATTTGGAGATCTTCCAACTTAGCATTGGAAAGGCCTGGAAACAGAAAAAGCTTCACATGTTCACTGAAGTTTGAAATTGGAAAAAAGATCCAGTATGTCTCTCCAATGGCGTTCCCCCAACCCAAGCCGCCGCCCACCACTCCCTCCCTCTGATCAACGCCGTCGCTACCCTCAGCCCAACCACTACCACCAATACAGCCGTCACCTACCCTCCACCCCTCCCACCAGAAACAAGATTTTTTTCGAAAACTTCCCTAATTCCCACAACGCAGCAGCCATGTCTAGGGTTTTCAAGCGACTTGCAATCTCAGGCAAAGTGTATGTGGCAAGGAAAAAGAGTGCCAGGAACCATAATTTTGGTTTTCTAACCCTAGACGATTCCTAATCCATTCATGAAGCCCTCCACCGGATTAATGCAATCTCAATCGGTATAGCCAAGATTCGTGCGTACCAAGCAAGGTACTCAATGAATCCAAATCACCCTATCAGCGATCCAAGACCCGCGAGATCTCAGGCCAGAAAATCGATGTTTCGCGATTCCCCGAGAGACAACAGGTCCTATACGAACGTTGTTGCCGTTGGAGAAGAGGCACATGGAGCTGCCACCGCTCCCGGTATCAATCAAGCTACCAAGGAGAATAGACCTATCAGCCCACAGAGCCCTGCATTTGTAACTGAGGCTGCCCCATGGAAGAACAAATCCTGCCTTGTCAAGCTTCACAACATCTCAATTATCCGGAACATCTTCGAGATTGCTACTTACAGTGGTTTCGACGTTGATTTTGCTGCTCCCGCAGGCGGAGATCTTGTCGTAATGAGCTTTCGCACTTTTGCTGCCCTTGATGCTTTTCTGAAGGGTGATTGGCACGCGCTTCAGCACTATATCAAGGAGGTCTTACCCATAAGCTCGGATTTTGCCCCTTCTGTAACTATCATGTACCTTAATCTCATGGGCATCCCCATATCTATCATAACTGATGCTCTTGTGGGGAAATTGGCTGGCCGTTTTGGCAGGGTTGTTGCTATAGATAGCAACCTGGAGACTCCAGACAGGTTGGACGTTGTTTCATGTTTGATTTCAGCTCCGCTGGGCACTGAATGCGCCCCCTTCTCAATAGTACTGGGAAATAAAGAGTTTAAGATTTTATGTAACCTACGTCAGGGAGTGGGATGCCAACACTGCGAAAACGATAGCCTTTCATACTCTACTGACTCTGACTCCAGTGCCGATAGCTCCTCTTGCCGAAATGGGGTTCGCTCTGCCTCGAAAAGTAGTACCTCGAGCAAAGTCCCAGAATCCCCCTTAGATGCTCCTATATCAGCTATCAATGCCGTGAACCCTAAGTCAGTCGGAAAGTTACCTCAGCAGACCCTGGATGCCGCTCATACTGGCACGATATCTGATTCAGCCTTGGGGGAACAGCAACCTGACTCTAGTAGTGCCAAAATCTCTTCCTCAAAACAGGTAAACAGCGGGGCATCTATCATGGAATCCTCATCAGGTCCGGACATTAGCAATATGAATAGGGTTATATTGCAAGCGGATCCTACCAATTATAGGCCCGATGAGGGGCTTCTTACTTTCCAAATTGGGGAATCTGTGTGCTTATTTGACGGTGCACATCAGGATGTGATTTTGGAGGCATTAAAGGGTACGATCTAGCTTTATTACCCACTTCAAGGTTTTTCTTAATTTCTATTATGTCTGCTACTTTTTATTTTGGAATTGTCGAGGTGGAGTCAACCATAATGTGAAACAAATGTTGATTCGGTATAACATTTGTAAGAGAAACTTGCACTTCTTTATCCTCTTGGAAACCAAGGCAGGTGATGTGACCAACAATGCTATGCGCAAGATCTGGGGGCACAATAATTTCAGCTACCATTTTATCCCTTCGAATGGCCTCTCGGGAGGAATTGTAGTTTCCTGGAATGCATCCTTGGTTAACAGAACTGTGATACAAGGATCCAATAGGTGGCTATCGTTAATCTTGACGATAGATGGATTAGATCTGAACGTGTTCTGTGTTTATGCCTCCACCAACCATGTCGAAAGATACACTATGTGGCAGGCCCTATCCCCCCTTATTCAGAATTCCAATCATGTGATTGTTTGTGGCAATTTCAATGAGGTCCTTCATAGCTCGGAGAGGTTTGGTGGTGGTACTTCAAATTCAATGCTTCAGTTTAAGCAGTTTGTAGATGGTTGCTCATTATATGATTTACCACTTCATGGGAGGGACTACACATGGTCCAACAGTGTCTCCTTTTCACTAATAGATCGGGCATTTGTTTCGTGCGACATCTTAGACTTGTGGCCTACGATGAATATCTCAACCCTGGACTCGACTCTTTCGGATCACTTCCCGGTTATCTTCCATTCACATGGCCTTAATGCTTCAGGTCCGAGGCCTTCCCGGTCCCTTAGCTGCTGGTGGGACAATCGGGAATTCTTCCCTTTCCTCCAAGCCAAATGGGAGGTGATATGTAACAGATGGCCAAGAAGGGATTTCAACTTTAAACTTAAACGGCTTTGGGACTGCATAAAACCGTGGCACTCATCCAACTTCGGAAACCTTGAGCGTAAAATTAAGTCTCTTGAGGAAAGGGTTATTAGCTTAGCCTCGGCTGATGTCACAAGACCGATTGATACGACTCATGGTTCTGAACTTCAGAGGGCGCGAAATCTTCTTCGAGAAAACAGGTGGAGCCTTGAATTAATTCGCCATTAGCAGTCTAGAATTAATTGGGCTATCTCGGGAGACAATAACTCCGCTTTTTTTCATCGCGTTGCCTCGGCAAGGTTCAGGGGAAATAGAATAACTCACTTGGAAATTGAAGGGGGTTTGACCAGCGACCAGCCGACTATTACTACCTATATCCGCAACTTCTAAGCGGACCTATTCTCGAGGCCCTCATCCGTGCCGTTTTCACTTAACGGCCTTGATTTTAAATCTGTGGACGTGGCTTCAAACCAGCGGCTGATAGCTCCCTTCGACGAAAATGAGATTTGGAATGCTATTGGTGGATGTAACGAAAATAAATCCCCCGGGCCAGATGGTTACAATTTCATTTTCTACAAAAGAGCTTGGCCTATGTTCAAAAGGAATTTTATAGGGCTGCTTAACGAATTTCACGCAACGGGGCTGCTGCCGAACTCGATTAAATCCTCCTACACGGTCTTCATCCCGAAGGTTCCGGGTACTTCGCTTCTTACCAATTTCAGGCCTATAGCCCTTATTCATGGATTGTACAAAATTGTCGCTAAAATCCTTGCTAACAGATTTAAGGATGTTCTACCTAGCTTAATCTCTAAAAATCAGTTTGCATTCATGAAAGACAGGAGTATACATGAATGTTCTTTTATTGCCTCAGAAATCATCCACTCTGCTAAAGACAGTAGACAACCGTGCTTGGTTCTCAAGTTAGACTTTCAAAAGGCTTTTGACAACATATCGTGGAAATACATAGATACGGTATTGAGAAGAATGGGTTTCGATGAGAAATGGGTGAACTGGCTCTCTAACGACAGGAACGGCTTGGTAACTTCTATTCTCATTAATGGGTCTCCTTGCAACCCTATCGAGTTACACCGCGATGTAAAGCAAGGCGACCCAATATCGCCTTATATTTTTGTCCTTGCGATCGAGGGTCTTAAACAGCTACTGGACGCGTGTATTCGAAACGGAACCTTGCCCGGATTTCAAATCAACGGTTCACAGAAGGATGTATCATTGCTCTAATTTGCAGATGACACCATGTGCTTTATTCCCGCAGATAAGTCTCTCATCCCTTCTTATATTAGAATCTTTTGCTGCTTTGAGCTAATTTTAGGCTTGCGCATTAATTACCAAAAAAGTTCTATCTTTGGTATTAATGTAAGTGAGAGTCTTTTAAACGATTGTCTGAATATGTTAGGATGTAAGATTGAGAACTTCCCTATTAATTACTTAGGCGCTCCCCTTTGCCTGAAAAGGCCTCCGGTCTCGATATGGAACTCGTTGATTGGTAAGTTTCGGAATAGACTATCTAGCTGGCTAGGGAATTGCCTTTCTTATGTGGGGAGAGTTGTGCTAATCAAGTCGGTCCTGTGTTCCCTCCCCATATACCTTGTGTCCCTCTTAAAATTGCCAGTGTCGGTCATTGACAAGCTTGTAAGCCTAATGAGAAATTTTCGGTGGAAGGGTGATTCATCCAGTAGAGGGTTATGTAAGGTGAGTTGGGAAACCATTGTTTTACCAAAGAATCTTGGTGGGTTGTTTATTCGCGACCTTAGGCTTGAAACTGCAGTTTATTGTTAAAGTGGGTATGGAAAATACGTCAACCAAGCTCTAGTAGTTTATGGTTCGATATTTGTGTCAATAGACATTCTTTTCAGGGTTAGAACTCATTGATAGGCTCGGATGAGAGGCATTTATCTTTTATTTGGAAAGATATTATATCATGCTGCACTAAAAATGAAATTTTCTGGAACTTCACCTCTAATGTTAAAATTCGTGTAGGAAACGGGCAACTTGGCTCATTTTGGAAAGATAACTGGATTGCAGAACAATCACTTGCATCCCTATTCCCGGACCTTTTTTCCAAGTGTAACAACAAAAATTGCACCATCGCGCAAGGGTGCGAAGCTATTATAGCCTCGTCCTTCTCAAGACCCTTTTGGAAAAGAACCCTTCGAATCTCTTCAAGAGAAAGATGTGCCGAGATGTATACCTAGATCCGTCAAGCGAGGCCCTTGGTGTTGTCTGGAGCTGTAAGGCAGACGGTAGATTTTCGGCTAGCTCCTTTTGCAAAAATTACTACAAGCTCGATTGGTGGACCAAACCCCACACGGACTTTTCGCTGCTTTGGGATGCATGCCTCTTGCCAAAAATTCACTTTTTTGGAAGGCTCGTCTTTTAGGAGAAACTACCTTCGAGGGACTTTCTTATTTGCAGGGGCTGCATTGCGGATAACTCTTGCCCATTTTGCGATCATATCGAGACCATGGACCATGCTCTAATCCATTGCGCCAATACCATCCCTGTGTGGTGGGATTTGTTTCGGCTATTTGGCCTGAAGATTATTGTTCCCTCTGCACCATATGACTTCCTACTATATTGGAAATCCCATTTTTCCCCCGGCCTGAAGAGATCCGTTGCAACAGCGTTATGGTTTTGCATTGCATGGTCATTGTGGTAGCGACACAACAAATTTATTTTCGAGGGAACATTAAGCACCGAGGACATTCTTGTCTCAAGCATCCACTATTGTATGTGTATTTTTCAATGTAAAAGGCAGCAGCTAGGTCTTCAACAAATCCGAATTTATTTGTTCGCTGATGCTTGTACCACCTAGACGATCCTTATTCAGGCTATAATTTTTGGGGATGGTTCTCTTCTTGAGACTGACTCTTTTTAATGAAAAGGGGGTGGGTGTTTTGTAGGTAAGCGGATGAGCTAACCTAGTTAGGTAATCCGCCCCGAAATTTTCACCCGCCCCAATCTTTTTTCCTTCTGGTGGAACACATTGTTCCATCAGGGGTTTTTCAAAAAAAAAAAAAAAACATGTTCACTGAAGTTGTTGTGTACTTATGTTGGTCTCCACTCAATGGACCAGTGGTATGTCTTCTCCAATGCTATATGAGTGGAAAGGATATCCTTGTTATATGAACTTGGCTTTTATTGTTGTCTTTTAAAAGGAAATGAGTCGTGAAAATGTTATTACCTAAAAATATGCATATATTTATCGTAACACACTAACTATTTTTTATTAAAATATAAGTACATTGGTCCCTTCTGATGTGAACTTATACCCATCGAAGTCAAAAGATCATTTCGAATAAAAGATTAGGTTGTGCCATAAATTTATAATCACCAATAAATTGCTCTTATTTATGAACTCCATTGTTACTGTTATAAATTACTGCTGTTGTTTAGTTATTCCTTTTGCAGTTCTTGAGATATATTGCACTTTTGCCTGTTGTTTAGTAGCCATAGCCATTTGCCTGTTTATACTGTCTAATTTCATTGTGACTCATTTTGGAAAATTTGTATTTTGAGTTATTGTTTTAAATATGAGTTTTACTTGTGAAGGATTTGAATTGTGAAGGTTCTTATAAAGCTAGGAATGTCATTTGGAGCTTCAGTGTTGAACCTGTTAGTAGCTCACCTGAAGCGCTCACCTCAGCTCCTCAATTGCTTCTTGAGGCGCTTGGCTAGGCAGCGCCTTTTTGAAGGCGTGGCACCTTGACGCGAGGCAAGTTGCCTTGGCAGCGACTCGCCTCGCCTGAGCGCCTAGGCGAATGCCACATCGCCTTGTAATAAAACCTAGTAAGAGTTTATGGAACTTATTGTGTGGTCTGAATTTTATTTATGTTTTGCAGGGAGCGAATATGGAATTTATGGCGTAAATTTCTCGAAGTGGATAATAAGCATGGAGGTAAACTATTTTATCTAATTATTTTTTATAAACAGTTGTAAATTGGTATCCTATCGAATGAGTAAATGGGTATGATTGAAAAGATAGTAGAATCTTAGATCAAATTTGGTCCCATTTATGTCAAGAACTTGTACAAGACAACACCTAACTTACTCTTACCTTTAACCTAATTGGTCTACTGTTATATTTTCAATTTACATTTACATAAAACCAAATTACCTTTAACCTTATTGCTTATGAGTAAGATGAGTCTTAATGCAGTGAAGCTCTGGTGTCAAGTGTTTGATTGTTGGTTCTAAACTATATGCATTTTCAAACAGTTAGAGGACATTATTTTTACATGCACCTTTTAACGCTGCTTGCCTTGCACTATTAACAAATATGTGCATGTCAATAGTTAAGTTTTGAGAAAAAAAAGTAAAACTTGGCGGTTAAAAGTAAAAGTGTCTAAGAATACATTGGATGTTTAAATTTACAGATTTTGTTAACCCATGTGTGTGTTGAAGTTTCGGTTATTAAAGAGAGCTGAAGTCTATAATTCTTATATACTTTAAATCTCTATTTTAAGTTTTTAACATGGTAATATAGGAGTCCATTGACTATGTTATTGGTAACCTTTTGCGATAACTAGTTCTTATTGGGTTATTGCCTTGCTTTTGTTTCATTTTCTTACTTTGGATTTTTTTTTTGGTAGATAACAACTCCAAACCCAGAGTGCACAACGGCGTATTATAGTTGATGATATGACGATGCCTATTCTAGATAGATAGATTAGGGTGTTTTAGTTTGTGTCTTGTACTTTTTTACTTTATCTTATTCGGATTAAGATACAATTAAGTATTATGTATTTTGAATTATTTAAATTAGAAAAATTTGAATGTATATTGAATTTTATATTATTGTATTAATAGTATTGGTTTCATAGGATTTTATATTATATAAAAATTTTGCTATTTAAAAAATTTGGAATAAAAAGGGTTGCAAAAAACGAAAATAGGTTGCAATCAACTACAGTATTATGGTAAAAATGGTTGCAATAATTGATAAATTTATTGCAAATGCTAAATAAGTATCGTAAAAAAGGGTTGCAATTGTGGTAATTAAGTTGCCATAGGGTATTTAGCCGTCGTCGAGAAAGCGTTGCAATAATCGTTGTTATTCCACCGTTAACGGACGTTCACATTGACGGCGTTGGAACCTATGGCAATGGTGTGAATTGGTTGCCTTTGGGTCCAAAAAGCGTTGCAATTGATTTTTGCATTAGTTTTTTAGTGGTCGTAAAATCGTTGCAACAGGCACTTAAGGCAACGGCAAAAAAAACAACCATTTTTTTTCAAAAAAACGTTGCGAAAATCCCTATTGCAACCTTTTGACCCCATTTTACAAGCTTTTTGTTATTGTTGCAACAGGTCATCTATGGTGTAGTGTTATATTTTGTTTATATCGATGTGTTCATATATATTATGATTGGTTAAAATTATTCATTGATATATGTGTACAAAAGTCCTTGACATGTCATAGCATGAAGAGAGATATCATAGTTGGACTATCCTTAGTGAGATTCGCTTCTTGTGCAATTATGATTATGTTTAAACTATCCCTAGTCATAGTTTCATCAAAAAACGATATTGATGAAGCAGTAAGACTAGCATCTGGTCAACTTTCTTAGAATGGGTTCAAGCAGTTAATCTCCTAAAACTGAAGGTGGTGCCTTAAGATTGACACATGGATATATCTGGTAGATATATTGGAGACCGCAATAAGATAAACACTTGCTAAATATATCATAGTGTTAGTGTTTATCTTTATGCAGTAACTTTGCGAATATCCTCGTACTTTAGATACTAGTTGCCTTGTGTGGCACTGTTTCTGTACTTTGGCTCATACCTATTCACTCATTAATTTAGGGTGATTACAGGTATAGTGATCATAAGACGTTGGTAAGCTATGTTGCCGGAAAGAATCTGTCGCTCCAGATATTTTTAGGAGTTGTACCCGGCCACTTGCTGAAGTGATGATTGCTATAAACCTCTTATTAGAGTATGTGTTTGATAGAAATAGTTCTCATCAAACACATTATGGTTAAAAGTAATATACTTCGGTAACAAGTAACTAGGATAGCTTGGAGCAACCTTGCTATTAGTAGGTTAACACTTTAACCGAACCTAATAAATCAGATGGTACTAATACTAAAGAATGGAAGGAGTTCATTGTATTGAGCAGCTATTGCATTAACTAGGATTAAGTCATAAGCATAAATGATGTTCTGAGTAATGGGGGAGGGTGGACCCTTGCTAGAGGCATACTATAGTCTTTTAAGGTAATCGAGTTCTAATTACTGTCTAGATACTCAAGCCAATGGTTCCTATAGAATAAGGATTGGTTATGTTGGTCCCTGTAAGGGTCTAAATAAGGTCAGAGGGGGGTGAATGACCCTTTTTCGTGGAATTAACAGACTTTAGAAAGTCTTTGTGTAGCGTGTTTGATTATCATCCGAATGTAATGGATCCAGATTATACAGATATCAAATATAATGCAAGTAAGTAAAGAGTTAGAAAATAAAACACAAGGATTTTATCGTGGATCAGCCCCACCTACTCCAGTCCCCGGAGTTTCCTTCCTCCGAGCTTTTCCATTAGTGGATTCCTTTCCAACTGGCAGGAATCAAGCCTTACAATTTGTCTTCGGATGGTACCCTCATCCGGATGTAGGATATACCACTAGAAGCACCAACTCCTAGCTGAGTCCTTCTGTCTTTAGCAGGATATACCACTTAGATTTCAACCCCAAATCTAAGCTGAGTCCTATAGGGAGATCCTACTTAAAGCACCAACTTCAAGCTATATCCCAATCTCTCTACTCACCCAAGTAGGAGATCTTATACACTTTGGTTTTCTCAAAGGTTTTGGTTTTGGAGTTCCTTAAGTTTATAACTCACTTAGATATCCTTTCAAACTGATTTGGAATTTGTTTGATTCTTAGAGGGATTAAGTAACTGATTGCTTTTAGCGAATTCCCTTGTGTATGCTTTCTTGAAAACAACCGGCACCTTAACTTGTGAAGCTTCCCTTTTGTAGGCTTCTGTCATAAATGTAGCCGTATTGGGTTGTTGAGCTTGAATCAAATCTTCACCGTTGATAAGGTAATATGTGGTGCTTTTTAAAACGTTGATCAATTCGATAGACAGAGATTTTGAACCATTTGAATCCTTGGGATTGAAGCTGAAAAGTTATCATTGATCGTTTTCCTTATATTTTAATGATTCACCAACTTTTACGCCAGTAGTTCAGAATGTTTATGTCACACGCTTTTCTTATTGGTCTATGTGAAAAAGGTTTTTACCTTTTCTCTTTCCTGTGTCAGTCCTTCATCCTTTTTCTGAAAAGTGCAAGCTATCATTTTTGTCTTGTTGCGGGGAAAGGATCGTTGACTTAAAGGCCAAAAAGATGAAGGGAAAAGTTATTTTCAAAACTTTTCCCATGGTCTTTATAACTGTGTCTTCCGAATGACTTTTTCTCTCGATATCCAGATGTTATTCAATCAGTTCTTCTAGATGCTCTTTTGGATACTTCAAAGTTTGTTTCCTTTCCAAACTTTAATATGATTCTTTCCTTTCATGCTTAGGTAATTGTCTTCACTTTAATAATTGACTTGGACTTTGGATGTTTCGGTTATATGTCTGAATAAAGTGACTTAGGTCTTTTTATACTTAGGTGTTTTGTATACTTCAAACCTGATCCGGATTATTTGTTGCTCCGAAACATTGTTTCCAACAATCTCCCCCATTTGATGGAAACATAAACCTAAGTCATCTAAGTATAAGGAAAGGGGTTTTATGATCTAAGTATGATTCTTGATACTTAGTCATTTACAATTTTTACTCCCCCATAATTTTAGCATCCCTAACTTCCCAACATTTTTCAATTCTAGCTTCTAAGGTTTTTGTAGTACAATTTCAGATTGTACTTTAGAAGTAATTTTTGTAGTAATTTTTCACTATACACTTCTGCTGTTAACAATAGTTAACATCAATGAAGTTTTGGATTACATGTTACATAAATATATAAGTGAAAAATAATTCTTGATATTATAGTTATTACATAGCCATTTCTACTATAACTTATTTCAATTCGGATGCTTCTCCTTTCTTCTCCTTGCCTTTGCTCCTCTCCCCTTTTTCAGTTTCAGCTTTATCCTCCCTCTTTTTGTTTGCATCAGCTTGGGGGTCTAAAACCATATAGGTCTTGCCATCCCAGGTCTCCTTCCATGCCTTTGAGTATATGGAATAATCTAGATTTCCATGTCCTTTATGCTTGATGATAGTGTCAACTATGGCTAGAGTCATATATAGGGGCCGAAAGACTTTACAGAGTTGGGAATATGACTTTGTGATGTATGCATGCATAGTTAGAACATGTTTGTGATCCTTCGCGTCAAAGTAGGGGAAAAGTGCCTTCAGGAGCGTATCTATCCCTTTATATCCAAAGCAGCCTATGTCCCCAATGTGTTGGACATGACCTGAAGTACTAGGAGTAATTGGCTTTCCGAAATTGAAGGTGAGGATGAAGATCCGGAGATTGTCAAGTTGGACAAGCTGGATTGCACTTTCTCAAATTCAATGCCCAGATCTCGATAACAGTTATGAATGCTTGTGTTGATAGTTATGATATATTTGTGAAATGCATCCTTTAGATTATTGATGACTGTGTTATGTCCATTCATTTGGCCTGCAAACTCAGTTCCAATATCTTTCAGGTGTTTAGGAATTCCTTCATCAATAAACTTGGTTAATTTGTACAGTGTAGCCTGTTGCTTTTTCATTGAGGCTTATGATGTTGGAATTTACATCCTTCTCAGCCATGAATTTTGACAAGCATTCAAACTTGGAATCCAGATACTCCTTCATATCTGTTATCAATTTAGAGGAGGATTTTATCCATAAGGGTAGCATAGTTATTATCAGCTCCTGTGTTAGCCTGGTCTGCAAAGCGACTTGCTCCTGCTATACTTGAGTTGATCTATTCCAGCACCGCAGTGACCTTAGCAAGTGAAACTTCTACCAACAATTCAACAGTGGGAAAATCCTCCACTTTCTCCCTAATTCTCTGCACACTTCCTTTTATCTCCCCAATATTACACTGCAAATTCGGAGAATGGGATTTTTCCTGTAAGAGTTCCTCCATAGATTTTAGTCTATTAATCACTTCCTAGAGAGCCTTGGAGATGTTATCTTCCCTATGCCCTTCAATAATGGCTTCTTTTATAAGCCTTGGAGCCACTCTCAGTTTTTCATGACTAGTTGGTTGGAGATTTATAGTTCCGGGTTTATACAAATCACTGGAAGAGGAGGATAAGGTTTCTTTGGTACTTGAACTACTTTTGAATTGTTTACGGCTAGAGGATTCCTCCTTATCCTCAGCTTCTTCATTTTCTTCATCTTTCTCTTCATCCGACCTTTCCCCTGGACTTAACTCACCTTTTGTATCTGCTTTAGAAGCTTTTTCATAAGATCTTAGACCTAGTCCCGCCTTCAAAATGATTTGTTTCGGGGTTGACTCTAGTTTCTTAGATACATCTTAAGCATCTGTATCTATATTGTCGTTAGGCACAACTGTTTCCTCAGATAACTCAGCATTTATATGTTCAGAATTATGAGTAGGAAGTCACTCAATGGCTGGTATGTCTGGGATCTTTGCTTCTTTCACTCCTTTATCCACCTCTATAACCCCTGGAAGACTAGAAATGTCATTAGTCTTCCCTTCAGATGCCTTTTCAGGACTTTTAACCACTTCATCAGGCATATTGGTAGTGTCCTCAACACCCTCTTCACATGCCTTTTTAGAACTTTCTTCATGGATGATCTCAGCTTCTGGATTGAGCAGATTTTTTAGAAGTTGTCTAGTTCCGGGCTTGACGACAAACAGGTCTACTTCTGGATTCTGGATAAGAGTTTCCAGGTCTATTGGAGCAATGAGAACAGCCTAGGCACCGGAAGAGCCTCCGGGTCCTTCTATAGTAAGCTTATTTATCTGGTCATTGTCTTCCATTGCTTCCTTTATGACTTCATACTAGGATCATTTGGAGTGACTTCCTCAATAGATCCCGACACATGTTTGCCCTTGGTTTTTCTGGCCTTTGCCAATTCAACTTCTTTAGCCCTCTTCACAGTTCCCTCATCTATAACAGTTCTTGCTAGCTTCTTTGCTTTGCTTTTCTAGGCTGCCACAGCCTCATCAAAAGTACAACCTTTTCTAGTAAACTGCCTCCTCTTTGGTTCCGAAGCTTCATCCTGAGTCTCCTCATCCTCTTCATTATCAGCTAGGATCTCATCCAAGGTCTTTCCTGCCATTCTTTTTCTTGCTAAACTAGGCTCAGCCACAGCCGAAACTTGACCCTCCACCATCACCCCTGGGGTTTCTAAAATCCTTCCCTTCTTAGCTGCTGCCTTTATCAGTCTCCCCCTTGGCTAAGGCTTCTTAGGGCTTTTATTCACCAGTTGAGTGAGGGTTTAGGCATCCTCATCATCTTTCTCATCTAGAACAAGAGCCTGCTATTTTGTTACTTTAGGCTTAGTGGTTCTAGCCTCTTAGGAATAGGCGCTTCTTCAACCGGATTCGCTACCTTCCTGGCCCTACTCTTTTTCTCATCCTCTATTTTATAGCCTTTGCTTCATCCCTGATTTCTCCATAGGTTAGCTTCTTGAAATTTTTCTCCAGAATCTCCTTCCCAAATTTCTCCATAGGTTAGCCTCTTGAAATTTTTCTCCAGAATCTCCTTCCCCTTGACTCACTTAAATCCGGAGAAATTCACTTCATTTGCTAATAGGATTTTGGTGATTAGGGCACCGTGGGAGTTCCTATGCTATTTGAGGAAGTAGATGGTCAACACTAGCTTATTCACCTCTCTGCACTGTGCCCAGTACTGTAACACACAGTGTTTGAAGGAAGAAACTTTAGTGAAGGATCCCTTCCGGATGAGGACTAATTTAGCAAGAACATGTTGCAAGATCCTTGGAGCTTATGGCCAATAGGTGGAGAACTTTTCTTCAAAGTACCTGGTAGGGAGCCACATCAAAGGATGATATTTCACCTTTAATTCATTTGCATCAGTTCTCATGTGAACTCCATCCTTCTTCATATTTAGATGCTTCCTGAAGAAATTCAGTGCAATTGTTATCTCCTTCCAATGAACTTTGGTTCTAAGAGCATCATAGTAGGAGTGATCTCTCAGATTAGTGTAGAATTCGCGCACCAATTCCGGATAAGTTGGGCAATTAATCTTTAAGAAATCCCCTAAGTGTTGATCCTTGAGGAGTTGAGAGAATGGGTCTATTTGAAAGGGGTAATTATCTCCCAAGTAGTTAGTGGGAACTACTGAGTCAGTGGCTTTGAGGTTTATTGGTATGAAATCTTTATCTTTGAGATCAGACTCTACAAAGATGTTTTGCAGAGGAAGGGTTTGGATTTGGTTGTTTGTCATTATGGCTGCCATTGGAGAATGTTTGAGAAATTAGGGTTTGAAAATAGAAATTTGTAGAGTAACAATAGTAAGTTACTTGCATTAAGAAGGATGGGAAATTTGAGGGTATAATGGTAATCCAGACGTAGTTAAAGTTAACTGCAATGATAACATGGTAGATGAAATTTATGAGAGAGGTAAATGGCATTAAATCCAAAGAATGCGAATAGTTTATTTTGAAGCTGTCCATTTAATTTCACCGCGCATGTAATGCCTAATAGACGTTTGAAATTCAAAACGTGTACAGTTACTTTTCAGCACTTTTACTGCCATTTGTCATTTCTGTCTGCTGAGCTGGCAGTCTTTGTTCCAGATCTAGAGTCAACATAATTTATTCTTCTTTTCCAAATTCCTTGACTTATAGGGCTTCAGACTAATCCCCAATTGTCTTCCGGATTTGCCTTTAAATTGGATTGGACATTCCAATTGACTCCCTTAGCTTGTTGACTTGATCTTTACTCAATGACTTGGTAAAGATATCTACTCTTTGCTCATTTGTTGGAATGTACACTACTGCAACATCCTTCTTCATCACATGATCCTAGATAAAATTATGCCTGATGTTTACATGCTTTATCTTGCTATGAAGTATTGGATTCTTTGATACATGAATGGCACTTTTGTTGTCACACATCACTTCAACACATCCAAATTAAACTCCATAGTCTTCTAATTGTTGCTTGATCTATAGGAGTTGAGCTACACAACTTCCAGCTGCCATGTATTATGCTTTTATGGTTGATAGAGAAACTGAGGTTTGCTTTTTGCTATACTAAGATACCAAGCAAGCTCCAAGAAAGGGACAACCTCTAGATGTGCTCTTCCTCTCAAGAGTGTCTCTGCCATAGTCCGAATCACTGAAGCCTTGGAGTGTGAAATTTCCATTACTAGGATACGATAATCCAATTTTAGTGGTTCCTAGGAGATATCTAAGGATTCTCTTCACTGCTTTTATATGTGACTCTTGAGGATTAGATTGATATCTTGCACAATAGCAAACTGCATAATGTATGTCAGGTCTACTAGCTGTCAAGTACAACAATGATCAAATCATTCCTCTATAAAGCTTCTGATCTATTTCTTCTCCTTCACAATCCTTTGATAGGACTGCATCTGTTCCCATGGGAGTGGATATTGGCTTGCTTTTGTCCATCTCAAACTTCTTTAAAATCTCCTTAGTATACTTAGATTGATTTATGAAGATCCCATACGGACTTTGTTTAATCTAAAAACCAAGGAAGACATTGAGTTCTCCTATCATAGACATCTCAAACTCTTTCTGCATTCGAGTGCTAAATTCTTCGGACATCTTTTAATCTGTTGCCCTAAAGATGATGTCATCAACATAAATTGGACTCGAATGATATCATCCTTCTTTTTCATGATGAAAAGAGTTATATTGACCTTGCTCCGGATGTACCCCTTAGATATAAGAAATGTAGTAAGTCTCTCATACCAGGCTCTTGCTGCTTTCTTCAATCCATAAAGGGCTTTCTTTAGCTTATATACATGATCCGGATGCTTTGAGTCTTTAAATCCTGGTGGCTGTTTGACATAGACTTCTTCTTGAATGACTCTATTTAAGAATGCACTTTTGGCATCCATTTAGAATAGTGAGAATCCTATGAATGATGTAAAGGCACATAGAATTCGGATTGCCTCCAGTCTTGCTACAGGAGCAAAAGTTTCTTCAAAGTCTATTCCCTCCTATTGATTGTAGCCTTGGGCAATAAATCTTGCCTTGTTTCTCACCACTACTCCGGATTCATCTAGCTTGTTATGGAATACCCATTTAGTGCCAATGATTGACTTTCCTTTTAGTGGTGACACTAGATCCCAAACATCATTTCTAGTGAATTGATCTAGTTCTTCTTGCATTGTCATTAGCTAGCTTTCATCTCCTTTAGCAGATTGAAAGTTCTTTGGCTCGATGGGATAGACAAAAGCATAATGGCTTATCATCCTATTGAGTTGTCCTATAGTTCTGACTGGATTTTGGACTTCATCCAAAATGGCTTCTACCGAATGATTTATGTGAGCCTGGATTTCTCTTTGAAGATCTTCATGCTGATCTGGAGCTTGTTCCTCAATTGCTATAGCCTCTTCTTGATTATCCATAAAGTTTATCCCATGGTGATTAAGATAGCATTGTGGAACTTCTAAGTTGAGATTAAATCCTTCATCTTCTTCCTTATATTTCTTGATCTGGACGTAATCTGGTATTTTCAGCTTCTGAAATTAAATCTTTCGGATTTAAACTTCTTTTTCCTGCATGGTAAGTCTCATCGAAATCTACATGTATTGATCTATCACAGTTTTTGGTCATTTGTTATAGACTTTGTAAGCTTTGCTATATGTTGAGTAGCCAATGAAAATTGCTTCACAAGATTTAGGATGAAATTTTCCTAATTGCTCTCTATCATTCATGATGTATCAGTTACATCCAAGGGCTTTGAAATACCCAATTTTGGGTTTCCTTCCCTTCCATATTTCATATGGGGTCTTTTCTAAGGTCTTTCTAATGAGAGCTTTATTTATGATGTAGCATGCTGCATTTATGGCCTCACCCCAAAAGTATCTTGGCATTTTATTTTCACTTAGCATTGTCCGGGCCATTTCAACTAAGGTTCTATTTTTCCTTTCAACAACCCCATTTTGCTGAGGGGTATAAGGGGTAAAGAAGTTATCCTCAATGCCATTGGAGTCACAAAATTTAGCAAAGTGCTTATTTTTTAACTCACTACCATTATAACCATGGATGTGTGCAATGCTTATGACCTGTTCTACTTCTATCCGAATGAATATTTTTGAGAATTGGTCAAATGCTTCATATTTTCTAGCTAGCAAAGCCACATAGGTATAATGAGAATAATCATCCACAATGACCATGGTGTATTCTCTTCTACCTAAACTCAATGGTTTGATTGGACCAAAGAGATCAATGTGCAAGAGTTTAAGAACTCTCTTAGAAGGTATGTATGAGATGGAAGGGAAGCTTTTTCTATGCTATTTACCTAATTGACATGTAGTGCATATGTGATCCTCATCAAAAGCAACCTTAGGCAAACCCACAACCAATTCTTTTTTGGCTAATTTGGACAGGAGGTTCATGCTAACATGTCCCAACCTCTAGTGTTATAGCCATGATTCTTCTTTTTTAGACACCAAGCATATATTGTTTTTATCATTTTTAATGTTAACACAATAAACATTTTTTACTCTAGGTGTATAAACAATGAGTTGATTTGACTTACTATCGTAGATTGAGCATCCTCTGGAGTCAAATGTGACTTTTCTTCCTTTATCGCAGAGTTGTGCTACACTACGCAAGTTGAACTTCAGTCCATCAACTCGAGAGACATCTTTTAACTTTATGTCAAATCCAATGGTTCCATGGCCAATGATCTATCCTTTTTTTATTATCTCAAAGTTTACTTTTCCTCCTTTCTTCTAGATTAAAGTGATGAAAGCTTTCTCATCACCCGTCATATGCCTTGAGCGTCCACTATCAATATACTATATATGTTGATCTACTGTAGATCTAAGGCATACCAATAAAATAGATCATGTGGGTTTGGGTACCCAATCAGATTTGGGTCCTCTCGGGTTATCAACCGTTTTAGGCCAAGGATAAACATCATAATAACCATTTTTTAATCTACATAATTTAGTAATATGATTGTTTTTCCAACAAAACCTACACCTTAAGATGGGTCTGCTTTGCTCCTGCTTCTTCTGGATCTTCTTGAGATCCTCTTCTCCATAGTTTCTAATATATCTAGCTTCTTGTATACTTGTCTGTCCAGAATGTATCCGAAAGCTGGTTAGAGGTGCAACTTCTGCTTTATAATTCTTTCTCTGCTTGGCAGGTTGCTCATTTAATATAGCTTTAGCTTTTCCCTCTTGAGCAGTTGTGAATCTTTGTGCTTGAGGTTTCCTCTGAGGTTTCCTTTCCTTTGGATTAGATGGTCCTAGATTATTTCTTTATTGAGAAGGACCTGGTTTCCTTCCGGATTCTTCCTTCATCAGAGTGAGCTCCCCATCTAACCCCATCAAGTTAGCACTTAAGATCTACACTTGATTTCCCAGGAAGTTTTCTTCAACAACATCAATGTGTTTAGTGGCTCTTATCAGGTTGATATCTTATGCCAATGCTTAACCATCTTTGGTGAGCTCTATTACTTATCTTTGTAGGGATTTGATAGCTTTTGTGTTCTTCCTCACATTCTTGATCACAATCCCTAAAGCTCTAAGAAGTTCAAAGTTAGAAATAGAATTAGAGTGAGAGTTTACCTCAGTACTGGATGTCTCTGATTCTAATTCTTCAATTTGTACAGTATCTTGCTTGGATGGATTTATTCTAGATTGTTCTAGTGTCGAATCAGTCACTACCATGAATGCACAATTTGTAGTTTCTTCTTCTTCTGTTGAGGATGAGCAACTGCTTTCTTCACTATTGCTCTAGGTGGCCACCATTGCCTTCTTCTTGTGTTTCCTATCTCTTTTGAGCTTGGGGCATTTGGTTCTAAAGTGGCCTTTCTCTCCATATTCAAAACATGTATCTTCTCTTTCTGGATCCTTCTTTTCTTCCGGAGCCTTTCTTAGACTACCTCTTCTCGAGGTGCAATCCTTTGACCTTTTGGATTCAAATCTTCTAGATGTCTTTCTATCATTCTTCTTTAGGAATTTATCAAAATACTTGGCAAGTATAGCAATATCTTCTTCGCTATATTTTGATTCCTTTGACAACTTATCGGATTTAGAGGAGGCTGATCCGCCTAAATCTACCTTTAGTGCAATAGCCTTTTTTCTTTCTTCAGGCTTTTTCTCTTGTTGGCTATATCTTTCCAAGGATAATTCTTGAGTTAAAAGATTTCTAATGAGTTCATCATAACTATAGAAATTTAAGTCAAGAGCTTCCTCATTGGCAATCTTCTTGCTATCCCATTCCTTGGTGAGACTGCGAAGCACCTTCTTTACCATCTTTACTTCAAAGATTTCCTTTCTGAGCCTCTTAATTTCATTCACTAGATTTGTGTGTATCTAGTGTTCATCCTACTAATTGACTCTTTTGGCTCCATTTTGAAGGTCTCAAGCTTTTGCTAGAGTAGATTAAGTTTGGCATCTCTTACTTTGTTGGTTCCTTCATAGGTCACTTCTAGTTTCTACCAAATCTCTTGTGCAGTCTCAAATCTAGATATCCTATTAAATTCTGCTACACGAAAAGCACAATGATGCATGTTAATAGTATTTGTGTTTTCACACAATCTCTTATAATCATTCTCATCCTATAAAGTTGAGGGCTTTCGGGTAGTTATACCCTCTACTTCGTGAGTAGCCTCATATGGGCCATCTTTAATGGCCATCCATGCTAGCATGCCTTGTGATTGAATGAAGTTCTTCATCAAGTTCTTCCAGAACTTGTAGTGTTCTCCGATGAAGAGTGGAGGATGGGTAATGGACATACCCTCGGGAAGGAGTTGCGAGTTTTCAAAACTCATTTTGATTCTTGAATCAAAATATGGACCTTTAGCTCAAGATTGTTAGATCTCTAATTTTGAGCACTTGCTCTGATACCACTTGTTTGTCCGTGTGAGGGTCTAAATAAGGTCAGAGGGGGGTTAATGACCCTTTTTTGAGGAATTCACAGACTTTAGAAAGTTTTAGTGTAGCGTGTTTGATTATGTTCCGAATATAATAGATCCGGATGATGCATATATAAAATATAATACAAGTAAGTAAAGAGTTAGAAAATCAAACACAAGGATTTTATCCTGGTTCGACCCCGCCTACTCTAGTCCTCAGAGTTTCCTTCCTCCGAGCTTTTCCACTAGTGGATTCCTTTTCAACTGGAGGAATTAAGGCATACAATTTCTCTCGAGATGGTAACCACCTTCGAATGTAGGATATACCACTAGAAGCACCAACTCATTGTTGAGTCCTTTTGTCTTTAGCAGGATATACCACTTAGATTTCTACCCTAAATATAAGCTGAGTCCTATAGGGATATCCTACTTAAAGCACCAACTTCAAGCTATATCCCAATCTCTCTACTTACCCAAGTAGGAGATCTTATATAGTTTGGTTTTCTTAAAGGTTTTGGTTTTTGAGTTCCTTAAGTTTATAACTCACTTAGGAATCCTTACAAACTGATTTAGAATTTATTGGATTGTTGGAGGGATTAAGGAATTGATTGCTTTTAGCAAATTCTCTTATGTATGCTTTCTTGAAGACAACCAACACCTTCTCAACTTGTGAAGCTTCCCTTTTATAGGCTTCTATCATAAATGTAGTCATTGTGGGTTGTTGAGCTTCAATCAAATCTTCACCGTTGATAAGGTAATATATGGCGCTTCTGAAACCGTTTATCAATCCGTTAAACAGAGATTTTGACCCATTTGAATCCTTAGGATTGAGGTCAAAAAGTTGTCGTTGATCGTTTTCCTTGTATTTTTATGATTCACCAACTTTTATGCCAGTAGTCCGGAATTTGTGTATCACGTGGTTTTCTTATTAGTCTATATGAAAAAGGTTGTTACCTTTTCTCTTTCCTGTGTCAGTCCTTCATCTTTTTTTCTAAAAAGTGCAAGCTATCATTTTTGTCTTGCTTGTGGGGAAAGGATCTTTGACTTAAAGACCAAAAAGATGGAGGGAAAAGTTATTTTCAAAACTTTCCCCATTGTCTTTATAACTGTCTTCCAGATGACTTTTTCTCTTGATATCCGGATGTCATTCAGTCAGTTCTTCTAGATGCTATTTTAGGCGGTTCAAAGTTTATTTCCTTTCCAAACTTTAATTGGATTCTTTCCTTTTATGCTTAGGTGATTGTCTTAACTTTAATAATTGACTTAGACTTTGGATGTTTTGGTTATATGTCCGGATAAAGTTACTTAGGTCTTTTTGTACTTTGGCATTTTATTTACTTCAAACCTGATCCAGATTATTTGTTCTTCCAGATCATTATTTCCAGTAGGTTAAGCCTTAACAACTCAATACTTCGGGATCCTATAAGGTTACACATATTGGGCTTTCATCGGACTAAGTAAAGGATTTATAGACTTAGTGTATTTCGAGAATATTAAATGTAGAATGGTTAAACCATTACTTGGTTAGACCAGAGATTTTATTTTGACCAGTAACTAATTTATTAGGGTCATACATAAAATATAAATATTTGAAAAGGATTCAAAAGGGAATTTTTCTAATTAGGTTGGACCCAGAAAATGTTGGACATTTTGCACTGCGAATGGGCTGCCAAACTCACAACACATTGCATCACAATATACGCAAAAGCCCTCACTGTGGGCTCGCAAATGTAGCAATGCGGCACTTGTGAAGGCCCACAAGACTAGGCTTGCTAGCTCTGCTATAGCAGCGTGGGATTCCTCACATGTTGGGCTTGCAAGGAATCCCGCAAGCCCAGCTTGCAAGAGGCACAGCGCACTAAGAACGTTGTGCACGTGAGGCAACCCGCGGGGCTCCTTGGCCCGTAGGTCAAACCCGCATGTGGGATATGCTTTTAGCACAATCCACCTCAGAAATGGGGAAGCCATTTGGTTTCCCCATGCCTATAAATATCACCCCCTTCACCCTTTTTAAATAGACACTAAGTCCTCTTCTAAGTCTTGACTTGAGCTTTCACGAGTTGACTTAGAGGAATATTTTGAGGAGCCTCGAATGTTTTGAGGCACCTCTAATTAATATTTTTGGGTGGGTTTTTGAGTGGTCTAGCAGCTACTCAAAACTCTGCAGTTCTTCCTCGTGAGAGGTTTCTATCGGTGGGGTTCGTGTGGATACTCGTGGAGGCTATCCTACACTTGGCGGCTTGTGTAAGAAGGTTCTGCTAAAGCACACTTCAACTGCTAAGTTTCTCTTTTAATTATTAGGTCTTTTTTATTTAAGTGTTTTTAGACTTAATAATTATGCTTAGGTTATTATTTGCATGCTTTGTTTATTTTATGCTTAAGTTATAACTTAGAGTTATAACATGCTAGGTATAGAATATTTATGCTAGGATATAACTTAGAGTTATGGTATGCCTAGCCTATGTATGATAACCTAGGTAGAGAATTAATTTAGTTAAGGCTTTAAAAAATTATCTACAACTAGTATGAGTTCCTAGGGACGAGGGACCAAATTTTGAATTTCCGACATGCCTGTTATGCATGTTCAAAGTGATTGTCAGTTCCCAACAGTGGTATCAGAGCCTGCCGATTTAGTGCATAATTATGTTAGAAGCGAACTGAATTTTATTTTCTATATAAAATGTTATAAAGTTTAGTACTTGTTTGGAATAATAGATGAACTTAGGCTTTCATTTCAAGGTTAGAAAATGGATATTGATAATTGGAATAAGTCTTGCTCAACTTATTCACGATATTATCAAAACTCAATAAATTATATAAGTTACATGGATTATAGATGCTTTCAATTTACATGAATTGAAAGAACGAAATTTACTAGTTCAACAGGATCCATGGTCTTCAAATTTGTACCCATGTTTGTTCTCGCAACGTTGGACTTGGTGTCTACTTCTTATAGGGAACCTCCCCTACCTGTGAACCTAGATTGGTGCAGCTTGAATTGACCAAGAGGGGATTAAATATGGACTGATTTATTTCTAGTATATAAGATGGTTCTTGCATATGTTTCTATAATAAAGCAAATATTAAATAATTAAATAAAAGTTAAATGGAAATGCAAAATATATAACAAATAAAGAATGTGAACAATTTTGCATAGTAATCTAGGTTAATGGAATAATTATAATAAAGAGCATGAACCCCTTAAGGTTAGACCTTTTAATTAATTCTAAAATTCCTTGAATTAATATAAATTATTATAACTATGCCACTAATAAATCCTAGATTGGGTGAGATGTTTAACACCAATACAAAATCCCAAAGTAATTATATTAAGGCAGGTTATAGTCTTCCTTACTCAAATATATATATGGTCATTCTCGACAATAGGCGTAGCGCAAAGCGCTCCTTCCATCTACATCAATCAGTTATAAATATTGAGAAAGCGTCTGCCTTAACAGCACTAGGGTAGTCCACCATTAAATTGGGGGCTAGCCGCAGGACTGAGACATATTCTAGGAGATGTTAATATACGAGCACACATCCCTTTGAATTAGGGAACTTGAATAAAATAGTAATTGCATGCAATGCAAATGGAATGGAATTCCAACTACAACTTACTAGTATGGCTTAGCTCATAGGATTGGGGGTTATATTACACTAGTTGTAGATGCTACCAACTTGGAAATTTTGCTATGCTGGATAACTTAAATTCAATAGAATGAGCTATTGTAAAATTCAAAAAATGGTAGGATAAATGTATCTAATTAAAAAACCTTATGTTAAATACATGTACTATATACTAAAGTCTAAACAATTTTTCTTTCTTACATCTTAGGTTAAGAATGACTTCCAATATTAACCTTCATCTGTAACTTGACACCAAATTGAATGGCTCAAACTTTTTTGATTGGTTTCGAGCTGTGGGAATAGTTCTCAGATATGAGGGAATCGTCTATATGGTAGATGAAATATTCCATGTTGAGCCTGATGTTGAGGATCAAGTAGCACATGATGCCTGGTCAAAGCATATGAAAGATCGTGGCTATAACATGTATAATGTTGGGGTCCATGAATCTTATGCTTCAGAAACAACATGAGAATATGGACCTTGAACACATGGTTCTCTATCTTGAGGAGCTCTTTGCTGAGCGAGAAAGAACAGAGAGGTATGAGACCTCGAGACTCCTTTTTGGAACCAAGATGCAGGCCTCTACCTCTGCCTCTTAGCATGTATTGAAACTCTTGGGTTACCTTAAGAAGCTGAATTGATTGAGATTCAAAATGAATCATGAGTTAAGTATCGACCTTGTGTTGATGTCCTTAACAGACAGTTACTCAAATTTTGTGACTAACTATTACATGAACAAGATTGATTCTACAATTCCAAAATTAATCAACATGCTAAAGTCAGTAGAACCTCAGATCAAGAAAGATCAAAAGACACTATTGTTTCTCGAGAAGGGCAAAACTTATAATAAAAAGAAGAAGGCATCGGCAGCTAAGAAAAGAGTCAGTATGAAGAAGAAAGAAAAGAAGGCATATAAGTATGTCTGTTTCCAGTGCGGGAAACTAGGACATTGGAAGAGGGATTGCAAAGCTCCCACTTATAAACATTTGAAGAAGAAGAAGCCTACAGATGCATATACTTCAGGTATGTCTGTAATTGAAAACTATGCTATTTTTCCTTGTGAGTCAACTTGGGTATAGGATATTGGTTGTGGTTCTCACATCTGTACTTCTATGCAGGGGCTAGGGAACAATAAGAGGCTGGAAAAAGGGGAGATGGACCTATGTGTGGGAAATTGAGCCCGAGTTGCTGTATTAGCCATAAGAAGCTTTAGTCTTGTTTTGCTAAGTGGCCTTGTTTTAGTTTTCAATAATGGCTACTATATTCTGAATGTTACTCAGAACATTGTCTCTATTATGAGTTTAGCAGCAAAGGGATTTGAAATTTTATTTTTGAATAATAATTGTCAGATTCATTTAAATAATGTTCTTTATGGCTATGGAATGTTGAATGGTGGCATTTATATTCTTGATACTAAAAATAGAAGTTTTAATATGAACAGTGTGAATAAAGTTAAATTAGATAATGAGAAATATTTCTACTTATGGCACTATCGTTTAGGCCATATAATTAAAAATCGCTTAACTAAGTTGCACAAACGTGGAGACTGGGGCCCAATAGACGTGGAGTCTTATGGTGATTACGAACCTTGGTTAAAAGGAAAATGACAAAGTTATATATACAGATGTATGTGGCCCAATGAGTGTTCAAGCACTAGGAGGATACTCCTACTTCATTACCTTTATTGATGATTACTCACGATACGGTTATCTGTACTTAATGCAGCATTAGTCTAAAAGTTTTGATAGATCAAAAATATTCTGAAGCAAAGTTGAGAAAGAACTTAGGAAAGGTATTAAATCACTTCGATCTGATCGTGGTGGTGAATACCTTAGTCAAGAGTTTTAGAATTATCTAAAAGAAAATGAGATAGCTCCCCAGTTAACCCCTCCTTACGCTCCCCGACACAATGGAGTTTCTGAGGCACAAAAGGTATTTATATCTCAGAGTTTTCATTTTCTTTAAAGGGAACACTTACATGCAATACTAAGTTAGAGCAATATTGAATTGGAGATTCAAGAGGAAGAAATAGGCAATCAACAGGTTAACGCCGTTCTAGATACACAAGAAGGTGTAGTCCAAGAACAACCTGTTAAAACACAATCATTGCGAAGATCAAGTCGTGTTCATAAAGATACGATTTCATCATCGCTAATGATAGGGAACTATATCTAATGGAGGATGATGAACTAAGAACCTATAATGAAGTAACGAGGAGCATCGCTTCTGATAAATGGCTTATAGCCATGAAATCAGAAATGGATTCCATGAATGAAAACAAAATTTGGAACTTGGTCGATGCACCGAAAGAGGTTAGACCTATAAGGTGCAAGTGGGTCTTCAACAAGAAGACCGACATGGATGGTATTGTTGTTGGGAACTAACACTCACATTGAACATGCATAATAGGCATGGCGGAAATTCAAAATTTTGTCTATATCCCCAGTAACTCCTATTAGTTGCATATGAATTAAATAAAACTTTAACTAAACAATTCTCTACCTAGGTTAGCATGCATAGGCCTAGGTTAGCATGCATAGGCTCAGCATACCATAATTCTAAATTATATCCTAGCATAAATATTTTATACTAAGCATATTATAACTCTAAGCTATAACCTAAGCATGTTATAACTCTAAGCTCTAACCTAAGCATAAAATAAACTAAGCATGCAAAACAACCTAAGTAAGTGTAAAAATGTTAAAGAAAAAGACCTAATAATTAAAAGAGAAAGAAAGAAAACTTACCAGTTGAAGTGTGCTTTAGCAAAACCTCCTTGCACAAGCCTCCAAGCCTAGGATAACCTCTATGAGTATCCACATGAACCCCACCAACCAAAACCTCCCCGAGAGGAAGAACTAAGAGCTTTTGGGTAGTTGCTACACCACTCCAAAAACCCACCCAAAAATGTAAACTAGAGTTCCCCAAATTAAAATATAATTTAGGATCCTCAAACTAAGATCCATGAGGATCAAAAAGTTATTCTTTGATGGCTCGAGAATCCTCAATGAAGACTCTCGAAAAATGCCACAAAGACGTGAACTTGAAGTGTGAATAGAAAGGAGGAAGGAGAAGCCTATTAATAAGCTTGGGAAAGCAAAATGCTTCTCCATTTTTCCAATGTGGGATAAGGAAAATCCCTTTATATATATATATATATATATATTTCAATTTATTCATGACCCTAATAAAATTAGTTACTGGTCAAAATAAACTCTTGGCTTAACCAAAAAATGATCTAATCATTTTAATCAACATTATAATTTATTTTATGACCCTAATAAAATTAGTTGCTGGTCAAAATAAATTCCTGGCTCAACCAAGAGATGGTCTAATAATTTTAATTAACACTTTAATTTATTTGTGACCGTAATTAAATTAGTTACCGGCCAAAAATAAATTCCTTGGTGTATCCAAAATGATCTAATCATTTTTAACCAATTAAATAATAATCGAATTATTATTATGTTATATTTTAATAATAGAATAAATCTATTAATTCTTTACACAGTCCGATGAAGGTCCAATGTGTGTGACCTTATAGGATCCCAAAGTATTAGCTGTTGAGGCTTAACCAACCCTTGTTCTATTGGAACCATTGGCTCGAGGTTCTAGACCTTGAATAGGACTCGATTACCTTAAACGATTATAGTACGTCTCTAGCAAGGGTCTACCATCCCCATTACTCGGAACGTCATTTATGCTTATGACTTGATCCCGGTTAATGCAATAGTTGTCAAATGCGATGAACTCCTATTCATTAATATTAGTTCCATCTGGTTTATAGGGTTCAGTTAAAGTGTTAACCCACTAATAGCAAGGTTGTTCCAAGCCATCCCAGTTATTAACTTGTTACTGAAGTATATTACCTTTTACTATAGTGTGTTTGACTAGAAACTATTTCCATCAATTACATACTCCGATCAGAGGTTTATAGCAATCATCACTTTAACAAGCGACCAGGTACAACTCCTTAACATATCTGGAGCAATGGATTCTTTCTAACTACATAGCTTACCAACGAGCAGTCATCACTATACCCGTAATCACCCATGACACCCTAAATTAATGAGTGTATAGGAATGACCCAAAGTATAGTGTGTTGGATATGATGTATGCCCTTAAGACAATTAGGGCGATTTATCTTAATTATGTAATAGTACAAATGATTTATTTAATCAATGAAGGCATTTGTTCTTTTGTTTATATCAATGTGTTTATATATATATATATATATATATATATATATATATATATATATATATTATAGCTGGTTAAAATATATTCATTGATGTATGTATACAAAAGTCCTTGACATATCATAGCATGAAGTCAGAGAAATTATAGTTAGAATATATTTTGTGGAACCTGCTTCATGTGCAATTATGATTATGTCTAAACTATCCCTAGTCATAGTTTCATCAAGAAAGGATATTGATGAAACGGAAAGATTAGCATGTCGTCAACTTTCTTGGAAAGGGTCCAAGCAGTCAATCTCCTAAGTACTAAAGGTGGTGCCTTAAGTTTGACACATGGATATATTTGCAAGATATATTGGAGACCGCTGCAAGATAAACACTTGGTATGTATATCAATGTGTTAGTGTTTATCTTCATGCAATAAGCTTTGCGAATGTCCTCATACTTGGGATGCTAGCTACCTTATGTGGTACCATTGCTATACTTTGGGTCATCACTATACACTCATTAATTTAGGGTGCTACAGGTGATTACTGGTATAGTGATGACAGCACGTTGGTAGGCTGAGTAGTCGAAAAGAATCCATTGCTCCGGATATATTAAGGAGTTGTACCTAGCCACTTGTTGAAGTGATGATTGCCATAAACCTCTGATCAGAGTATGTGTTTGATAGAAAAGGTTTCTAGTCAAACACACTATGGTAAAAGGCAATATACTTCGGTAACATGTAAATAGCTAGGATAGCTTGGACCAACCTCTATATTAGTGGGTTAACACTTTAACCGAACCTAATAAACCAGATTGTACTAATATTAAAGAATGGAATGAATTTATGGCACTGGATAACTATTGAATTAACTAGGATTAAGTCATAAGCATAAATGATGTTCCGAGTAATGGGGGATGGTAGACCCTTGCTAGAGGAGTACTATAGTCGTTTATGGTAATCGAGTTCTATTCACAGTCTAGAGCATCGAGCCAATGGTTCCATTAGAACAAGGGTTGGTTAAGCATTAACAGCTCAATACTTTAGGATTCTATAAGGTCTCACACATTAGACCTTCACCGGACTAAGTAAAGAACTAATAGATTTATTCTATTATGAAAATTTAACATAAATAATAATTGGATTATTATTCGATCGGTTAAAATTGGTTAGATCAATTTTGGATAGACCAAGGAATTTATTTGACTGGTAACTAATCAATTAGAGTCATAAATAAATTATAATTGATTAGATCAATTTTTGTTGGACCAAGAAATTTATTTTGACTGATGACTAATTTATTAGTGTCAGAAAATAAATATTTGAAAAAGGATTAAAAAGAAGAATTTTGCATTGGCGAGAGCACAAAAGTATTTTGTATAGACTCGAGTGTGCGGGAGTACACCAAAAGGTGTACGATCAATGTTGGGCATTGTACGCGGCAGCCCATAAAAATGGGCTACACATGCGCAGCCCACAAGCAAGGCAATGCCCATAGGGGCTTTGCCTTGCATGTGCACACAGCATGCACGCTGTGTGCACACGGGATGGGAGTAATTACTCCCATCCCACATCATTGAGAAGGGGGGGAAAAATGCTCCCCCAAGCCTATATATAGGCTATTCCCTTTCCTTTCAAATTGTACCAAGCTTAAAGCATAAATCCTAAGCGAGATAATTAATCTCTGAGGTAATTGAGAAAGTTATTTTTGTAGAGCCTGAATTTATTCGGGTACCGCTAGTTTATATTTTTGGGTAAGGCTTCTAGAGTGGTCTAGCAACAACTCAAGGCTTCTTAGTTCTTCCTCCTAGGGAGGTTTTCGTTGTGGGGTTCATGTGGATACTGATAGAGGCTATCCTACGATTGGAGGCTTGTGCAAGAAGGTCCTGCAAAAGTACGCTTCAACTGGTAAGTTCTATTTCTTTCTCTTTTAATTATTAAGTCTTTTTCTTTAAGTGTTTTTAGACTTAATAACTATGCTTAGGTTATTTTTGCATGCTTATTTTATTTTATGCTTAGGTTATAACTTAGAGTTTTAACATGCTTAATATAAAATAAATATGCTGGGATATAATTTGGAATTATGGTATGCCTAGTCCTTTAGCATGCTAACCTAGGTAGAGAATTACTTAGTTAAGGCTTTATTTAATTTATATACAACTAATAGGAGTTCCTAGGGACAAGGACAAAATTTTGAATTTCCGCCATGCCTCTTATGCATGTTCAATTTGACTGTTAGTTCCCAACAGTGGTATCAGATTCTGCCTATTTAGTGCATAATTAAGTTAAGAGCAAACTGAATATTATTTTCTAAATAAAACGATTTGTTTATTTAATTCTTTGGAACAACATATATAAACTTGTGCCTTTCATTTCAAGGTTAGAAAATGGTTATGAATAATTTTGAATACATCTACTCAACTTACTCAAATTACACAACTGTCGATAATTTATTTAAATTACATGGGTTATAGATGCTCCAAATTTACATGAATTGGAAGAACAAAATTTATTAGTTCAAGAGAATCCATTGGTCTTCAAGTTTGTGCCCGTATTTGTTCTGGCTAAGGATTGGACTTGGTGTCTACTCCTCATAGGGCACCTCTCCTACCTGGGAACCTATATCAGTGCAATTTGAATTGACCAACCGGGGGATTAATATAAACTAATGTATTTCTAGTATATAAGATGGTGCTAATATATGTTTCTATAACAAAGTAAAAAATTAAATTTATTGAATAAAAGCTTAAATGAAATGCAATATAAATATAACAAATAAAAGTGTTAATTATTTTGCATATAATCTAGGTTGATGGAATAATTATAATAAAGAGCAGAACCCACCTAAGGTTAGACCTTATAAATTAATTCTAAAATTCCCTGAATTAATACAAGTTATTATAATTTTGTCCATCTGATAAAATCCTAGATTGAGTGAGACGTTTAACACCATAAAATCCTAAAGTAAATTTATTAAGGCAAATTGTAGTCTTCCTCACTCAAATTTATAATACGGTCTCTTTGGGCTATCAAAGTGCTACGCAAAGCATTCCTTCTAGTCTACATTGACTGGTTGTAAAGTTTGAGATAAGGTCTGCCTTAACAGAGCTGGGGTAGTCCACCATAAAATTAGGGGCTAGGCCTAGATCTGAGACATATTCAAGGAGATGCTAATATAAGAGCACACGTCCCTTGGGATTAGGGAACTTGAATGAATTAGCAATTGCATGCGATGCAAATGGAATGGGATTCCAACTATGACTTTCTATTATGACTTGACTCCTAAAATTAGGGGTTGTAATAGACGAGTTATAGATGCTACCTACTAGGAAATTTAGCTGGGCTAAAATTCACGAATTTAATAGAATGGGCTATTGTAAATTTCAAAGAAAATAGTAGGAAAATGTATTTAATTAAAAGTCCTCATATTAAATACATGTACTTAAACTAATATCTAAATACTTTACTTTTCTTATATCTTAGGTTGAAAATAGCTTCCAATTTTAATCTCTGTATGTTACTTGACACCAAATTGAATGGCTCAAATAGATTCGTTTGAATATTGTTCTTTATGGTTATGGAATGTTGAAAGGTGGCATTTATATTCTTGATACTAAAACAAAAGTTTTCAATATAAACAATGTGAAGAAAGTTAAATTAGATAATGAGAATTCCTTCTACTTATGGCATTGCCGTTTAGGCCATATAAATAAAGAACACTTAACCAAGTTGTATAAGCGTGGAGACTTGGGCTCAATAGACTTGGAGTCTTATGGTGATTACGAACCTTGTTTAAAAGGAAAAATGACAAAGTTACCATTTAAAGGAAAGGGTGAACGAGCCACGAGTACATTGGAACTTATACACACTGATGTGTGTAGTCCAATGAGTGTTCAAGCACTAGGAGGATACTCCTACTTCATAACCTTTATTGATGATTACTTATGATACGGTTATTTGTACTTGATGAAGCACAATTCTGAAAGTTTTGAAAAATTCAAACTATTCAGAGCTAAAGTAGAGAAACAGCTTGAGAAAAGTATTAAAACACTTTGATCGGATCGAGGTGGAAAATACTTAAGCCAGGAGTTTCAGGATTATCTAAAGGAAAACCTGATAGTTCCCCAGTGGACCCCTCCTTATAGACCCCAACACAATGGAGTGTCAGAAAGGAGGAATCAGACTTTATTAGATAAGGTCAGGTCCATGATGAGCCATGCAGTTCTTAGTAAATCCTTTTGGGGATATGCACTTGAGAGCGCAATTTATGTCTTAAACAAAGTGCCCTCAGAATCAGTTGATTTTACACCTTATGAAAGATGGTGTAACAAAAAGCCATCTCTAAGTCACTTAAGAGTATGGGGTTATCCTGCTACGATAATGAGGATAGCGTCAGATAAGCTAAATGCCAAGGCTGACAAATGTCTGTTCATTCGATATCCAAAGGAAACAATTGGATATCTGTTTTACCAACCCGAAGCATAAAAGGTATTTGTGTCTTAGAATGCTCACTTTTTAGAAAAGGAACACTTATTGAAAAAGTTAGTGGGAGCAATATTGAACTGTAAGTTCAAGAGGAAGAAACAGACGATCAACTGATTGACCCTATTCTAGATACAAGAGAGTGTGATCCAAGAACAACTTGTCAAAACACAATCATTGCAAAGATCAGTTCATGTTCATAAGGGTCCCGATAGATATGGGTTTATCATCACTAATGATAAGGAACTATATCTTGTGGAGGATGATGAACCAAGGACATATGATAAGGCAATGAAAAGCTCAGATTCTGATAAATGGCAAAAGGCCATGAAATCAGAAATGGATTCCATGTACAAGAACTAAGTCTGGAATTTGGTTGATGCACCGTAAGAGGTTAGACCAATTGGGTGCAAATAGGACTTCAAGAAGAAGACAGACATGGACGGTAATGTAATTATCTATAAAGCAAGGTTGGTTGCAAAATGTTATAGTCAATGGAAAGGCATTGACTATAATGAAACCTTCTCACCGGTAGCCATGCTTAAATCCACAAGGATACTCCTCGCCATTGCTGCTCATTATGATTATAAGATCTGGCAGATGGATGCAAAAATAGCATTCCTGAATAGGGATTTAGACCGGGATGTGTATATGACACAACCTGAGGGTTTTACATCTCAGAATGGCTCAAAGGTATTCAAGCTACAAAGATCCATTTATGGACTTAAGCAGGCATCCAGGAGTTGGAATATAAGGTTTGATCAAACAATCCGAGAACTGGATTTCTGCCCAAATGCGAATGAGCCTTGTGTTTACAAGAAGGTTAGTGGGAGTGTAGTCATTTTTCTAGTATTATATGTTGATGACATTCTGCTAATAGGAAATGTCATTTCTCTTCTTCAAAATGTTGAAGTATGGTTGTGGAGAAAGTTCTCCATGAAAGACCTTGGTGAAGCAGCATTTATACTAGGTATAAAGATCTACAGGGATAGATCTAAGAGGCTGTTAGGTCTTTCTCAAAGTGTATATATAGACAAGGTGTTGAATAGGTTCAACCTTGAGCATTCTAAGAAAGGTTATCTCCCAATGACAAAGGGGATTAACCTATTTAAGGCTGAGTGTCCGAAGACAGCTAAGGAGAGAATGCGCATGAAGGATATACCCTATGCATCTGCGATAGGATCCATCATGTATGCTATGATATGTACTAGGTCGGATGTCTCTCAGGCTTTGAGCTTTATAAGCTGATATCAATCAGATCCAGGTGAAAAGCAGTGGATGGCCGTCAAGGAAATCCTTAAGTACTTCAGAAGGACTAAGGACGAGTTCTTGATTTATGGAGAAGGTGATTCACTATCAAAGGTTACACTGATGCGAGTTTTCAATCTGACAAGGATGACTTTATGTCTCAGTCAGGTTTTGTGTATATGTTAAATGGAAGGGCAGTATTCTGGAAGAGTTCTAACCAAGAAACTACTGCTGATTCAGCGACGGAATCTGAATACATTGCTGCATGTGAAGCAGCAAAAGAAGCTATCTGGTTAAAGGGATTTATTGGTGATCTTGGTGCGGTGCCTGAGGCTATTGATCTAATTACTTTATATTATGATAACAATGGTGCCATAGCTCAGGCAAAGGAATCACGGTCTCATCAAAAAAACAGACATGTATCCAGAAAGTATCATATAATCAGGGTGATTGTTGATGCTAGGATAATAAGATTAGAATATGTGCCCACTGATCAGAACCTCGTGGATGGTCTGATAAAGCCATTGACTCAAATCAAACATGACCAGCATGGTAAAGCATATGGATTAAAACATATGGCTAATTGGCCTTAGTGCAAGTGGGAGTTTGTTGGATATGATGTATGCCCTTAAGGCAGTTAGGGCGATATATCTAAATTATATAATAGTACGAAGAATTTATTTAATCAATGAAGGCATTTGTTCTTTTGTTTATATCAATGTGTTTCTATACATATATATTATAGCTGGTGAAAATATATACATTGATGTATGTATACAAAAGTCCTTGACATATCATAACATGAAGTCAGAGAAATTATAGTTGGACTATATTTGGTAGAACCTGCTTCATGTGTAATTATGATTATGTCTAAACTATCCCTAGTCATAGTTTCATCAAGAAAGGATATTGATGAAATGGAAAGACTAGCATGTGGCCAACTTTCTTGGAAAGGGTCCAAGCAGTCAATCTCCTAAGGACTGAAGGCGGTGCCTTAAGTTTGACACATGGATATAACTGGGAGATATATTGGAGACCGCAGCAAGATAAACACTTGGTATATATATCAATGTGTTAGTGTTTATTTTTACGCAATAAGCTTTGCGAATGTCCTCATACTTGAGATGCTAGCTACCTTGTGTGGTACTATTGTAATACTTTGGGTCATTACTATACACTTATTAATTTAGGGTGCTATGGGTGATTATAGGTATAGTGATGACAACACGTTGGTAGGCTGAGTAGTTGGAAAGAATCCATCACTCCGGATATATTAAGGAGTTGTACCTGGCCACTTGTTGAGGTGATGATTGCCATAAACCTCTGATCAGAGTATGTGTTTGATAGAAATGGGGTCTAGTCAAACACACTATGGTAAAAGGCAATATACTTCGGTAATAAGTAAATAACTGGGATAGCTTGGAGCAACCTCGCTATTAGTGGGTTAACACTTAAACCGAACCCAATAAACCATATGGTACTAATATTAAAGAATGGAAGGAGTTCATCGCACTGGATAACTATTGCATTAACCAGGATTAAGTCATAAGCATAAATGATGTTCTGAGTAATGGGGGATGGTAGACCGTCACTAGAGGCGTACTACACTCGTTTAAGTTAATCGAGTTCTATTCACAGTCTAGAGCATCGAGCCAATGGTTCCATTAGAACAAGGGTTTGTTAAGCATTAACAGCTCAATACTTAAGGATCCTATAAGGTCTCACACATTTGGCATTCATCGGACTAAGTAAAGAACTAATAGATTTATTCTATTACGAAAATATAACATAAATAATAATTGGATTATTATTTGATTGGTTAAATTTGATTAGATCAATTTTGGATAGACCAAGGTATTTATTTTAACCAGTAACTAATTAATTAGAGTCATAAATAAATTATAATTGATTAGACCAATTTTGGTTGGACCAAGAAATTTATTTTGACTGGTGACTAATTTATTAGGTTCAGAAAATAAATATTTGAAAAAGGATTAAAAAGGGGAATTTCGCATTGGCGAGTTTAATTGGACCGAGAGTACAAAAGTATTTTGTACAGACTCAAGTGGACAGGAGTACACTGAAAGGTATGTGAGCAATATTTGGCATTGTTCGCGGCAGCCCATAAAAATGGGACATGCGCAGCCCACAAGCAAGGCAAAGCCCATAAGGGCTTTGCCTTGCATGTGCACACAGCATGCACGCTGTGTGCACATGGAATGGGAGTAATTACTCCCATCCCACATCGTAGAGAAGGGGGAGCAAAATGCTCCCCCAAGCCTATATATAGGCTATTCCCTTTCCTTTCAAATTGTACCAAGCTCAAAGCATAAATCCTAAGTGAGATAATTAATCTCTCAGGTAATTGAGCAAGTTATTTTTGTGGAGCCTGAATTTATTCGGGCACCTCTAGTTTATATTTTTGGGTGAGGCTTCTAGAGTGGTCTAGCAACAACTCGAGGCTTCTTAGTTCTTCCTCCTGGGGAGGTTTTGGTTGGTGGGGTTCGTGTGGATACTAATAGAGGCTATCCTACGATTGGAGGCTTGTGCAAGAAGGTCCTGCAATAGCACGCTTCAACTGGTAAGTTCTTTTCCTTTCTCTTTTAATTATTAAGTCTTTTTCTTTAAGTGTTTTTAGACTTAATAATTATGCTTAGGTTATTTTTGCATGCTTAGTTTATTTTATGCTTAGGTTATAACTTAAAGTTATAACATGCTTAGTATAAAATAAATATGCTAATATATAATTTGGAATTATGGTATGCCTAGTCCTTAGCATGCTAACCTAGGTACAGAATTATTTAGTTAAGGCTTTATTTAATTTATATGCAACTAATAGGAGTTCCTGGAGATAGGGACAAAATTTAGAATTTCCGCCATGCCTCTTACGCATGTTCAATTTCACAATCAGTTCCCAACATAGTGATGGTACCACACAAGGTAACTAGCATCTCAAGTTTGAGGATATTCGTAAAGCTTATTGCATAAAGATAAACACTAACACATTGATATATATAGACCAAGTGTTTACCTTACTGCGGTCTCCAATGTATCTCCCAGATATATCCATATTTCAAACTTAAGGCACCACCCTTAGTCCTTAGGAGATTGACTGCTTAGACCCTTTCCAAGAAAGTTGACCACATGCTAGTCTTTCTATTTCATCAATATCCTTTCTTGATGAAACTATGACCAGGGATAGTTTAGGCATAATCGTAATTACACATGAAGCAGGTCTCACTAAATATAGTCCAACTACTATTTCTCTGACTTCATACTATGATACGTTAAGGACTTTCGTATACATACATCAATGAATATATTTTAACCAGCCATAATATATTTATAATCACATCGATATAAACAAAAGATTAAATGCCTTTATTAATTAAACAAATAATTCGTACCGTTATATAATTAATATATATGGCCCCAATTGCCTTAAGGGCATGCATCATATCTAACAAGCTCCCACTTGCACTAAGGCCAACTAGCCATATGTCTTCATCCATATGCTTTAACGTGCTAGTCATGTTTGACTTGAGTCAATGGCTTTGTCAGACCATCCGTGAGGTTCTGATCAGTGGGTACATATTCTTGTCTTATTATCTTAGCATCAACAATCTCCCTAATTATATGATACTTTCTGGATACATGTCTATTTTTCTAGTGAGACCGTGGTTCCTTTGCCTTAGCTAAAGCACCATTGTTATCATAATACAAAGTAATTGGATTAATAGTCTCAGGCACCACACCGAGATCACCAATAAATCCCTTTAACTAGACAACTTCTTTTACTACTTTGCATGCAATAATGTATTTAGATTCCATGGTTGAATCAGCAGTAGTTTCTTGCTTGAAACTCTTCTAGCGTACTGCCCATCCATTTAACATATACATAAAACTGACTGAGACTTAAAGTCATCCTCATCAAATTGTCAACTCGGGTCAGTGTAACCTCTAATTGTGAGGTCACCATCTCCATAAATCAAGAACTCATATTTAGTCCTTCTCAAGTACTTAAGAATTGCCTTGATGGCCATCTAGTGCTTTTCACCCATATCCAATTGATATCTACTCGTAAAACTCAAAGCCTAAGAGACATCTGGCCTAGTATTTATCATAACATACATGATGGATCCTATCATGGATGCATAGGGAACATCCTTCAAGCACATTCTTTCTTGAGCTGTCTTTGGACACTCAGCCTTAGATAGATTTATCCCCTTTGTCATTGGGAGATAACCTTTCTTCGATTGCTCAAGGTTGAACCTATTCAATACCTTGTCTATATATGTTCTTTGAGAAAGACCTAACTGCCTCTTGGATCTATACCTATAGATCTTTATACCTAGTATAAATGCTGCTTCACCAAGGTCTTTCATGGAGAACTTTCTTGACAACCATAACTCAATATTTTGAAGAAGAGAAATGTCATTTTCTATTAGTAAAACATCATCGACATATAATACTAAGAAAACAACTGCACTCCTACTAACCTTCTTATAAACACAAGGCTCATTAATGCTTGGACAGAAATCCAGTTCACGGATTGCCTGATTAAATCATACATTCTAACTCCTGGATGCCTGCTTAAGTCCATAAATGGACCTTTAAAGCTTGCATACCTTCGAGCCATTCTGAGATGTAAAACCCTAAGGCTATGTCATATACACATCTCGGTCGATATCCCTATTTAGAGATGCTATTTTAACATCCATTTGCTAGATCTCATAACCATAATGAGCAACAATGGCTGGGAGTATCCTTATAGATTTAAGCATGGCCACCGGTGAGAAAGTTTCATAATAGTTAATGCCTTCACGTTGACTATAACCTTTGACAACATACCTTACCTTACTAGGTATTACATTACCATCCATGTTAGTCTTCTTCTTGAAGACCCATTTGCACCCGATCAGTCTAACCTTTTATGGTGCATCAACCAAATTCCAAACTTGGTTCTCATATATGGAATCCATTTCTGATTTCATGGCTTTTAGCCATTCATCAGAATCTGAGCTTTTCATTGCTTCATCATAGGTTCTTGGTTCATCATCCTCTATGAGAGACAATTCCTTATCATCAATGATGAGAAAACCATAGCTATCAAGACCTTTATGAACACGACCTTATCTTTGCAATGTTTATGTTTTGACAAGTTGTTCTTGGATCACACTTTCTTGTGTATCTAGAACAGGGTCACTCAGTTGATTCTCTGTTTCTTCCTCTTAAACCTCTAGCTCAATATTTCTCCCACTAACTTTTGCAAATAAGTGTTTCTTTTCCAAAAAGTGAGCACTCCGAGACACAAATACCTTCTATGCTTCGGGTTGGTAAACTGAATATCCAATAGTTTCCTTTGGATATCCTATTAACAGACACTTATCAGATTTAACATCCACCTTATGTGACGCTATCCTCTTTACCGTAGCAAGACAGCCCCAAACTGTAAGGTGACTTAGAGATGGCTTTTCGCTACACCATCTTTCGAAATGTGTAAAATCAACTAATTTAGAGGCCACTTAGTGTAATATATAAATCGCGCTCTTTAGTGCATATATAAAAAATGATTTACAGAGATATGCTTGGCTCATCATGGATCGAACCATATCTAATAAAGTCTGATTCCTCCTTTCAGACACTCCATCATATTGGGGCGTATAAGGAGGTGTCCACTAGGGAACTATCCCGTTTTCCTTTAGATAATCCTAAAACTCCTAGCTTAAGTATTCTCCACCTCGATCCCATCGAAGTGCTTTAATATGTTTCTCAAGTTGTTTGTCTACTTCATTTCTAAATAGTTTGAACTTTTTAAAACTTTCAGACTTGTGCTTCATTAAGTACAAATAATTGTATCTTGAAAAATCACCAACAATGGTTATGAAGTAGGAGTATCCTCCTAGAGCCTGAACACTCAATGGACCACACATATCAGTATGTATAAGTTCCAATGTACTCGTGGCTTGTTCACCCTTTCCTTTAAAGGGTAACTTTGTAATTTTTCCTTTTATACAAGGTTCGCAATCACCATAAGACTCCAAGTCTATTGGGCCCAAGTCTCCACACTTATGCAACTTGGTTAAGCGATCTTTGTTTGTATGGCCTAAACAACAATGCCATAAGTAGAAAGATTTCTCATTATCTAATTTTCTCTTAACAATGTTTATATTTGAGAGTATGATTTTGCAATTATGAAATATCATTTGTCATATTATAATAAAATATCATTCATAACTTTCATAATATCTTGTATCAAATTGGAATAAAATTTCATCTACTGTGAAGTATGAAACAATATTTAATGATAGCAATTGAATTTCGAACTTTTACAAATTTTAGTAAAATGGAAATTTTAAGTTCCTACATCAATAGCAACCAACAAGCTCTAATCAATTTCTATAGGTAAGTTTCTCTTTTTTGCCAAAATTCTAGTTCTCAACAATATCTATACTATCATATGGATATACGATTCTGATTAACTATTCCATAGCAATTTAGAATTTCCTTGAGATGTTGAAATTCTCAATATTAAACATCTTGAAGTGGAAGCTCTAAGCCTCCTCTTCTCATGCTATGAGACTTTAGCCATTTTGATCTTATTTCCAATATCCTAAATTGAAATGAAGATCTTATTTCCAATATTTCATATTGAAAACAATCATTTTGTCTTCTTGACAAAATTCTCAGTAACTTTTTTACTTTTCTCTTCACTCTAGTCTATTCTGCTTGAAAACAAGACAACATGTGTCCCTTTACTGCTTTGAGATATGAACCATTTAAATTTCTGAGTGATTGGTCCTACCAATTTCTATCAAAATATTTTGGTTCAAATTTCCACCATGCAAAATCCTTTCTCTAAGATGTAAAGATATAGACTTTCAAGTCCATGATTTTTTCATGCCCTTGTAACTAAGGTAACATTGATCCTAACATCTGACTTGATGTTTAACCTTGTCTCCTGCCAGCTACTTACATAAGGTAACAGGGATGTTACCTTCCTTCAAGGTGTTGTATCCTAGTTTCCTTCATATATTTCATGCATATCTGTTTTAAGTAGAATTGCTTGCATCATGTTGTTTGGATTCGAGTTAATACAATGTACACACCAAGCCCAAGGCTTTAAAGACTATCCTTACATTTCTAAACGAACACTTTGAAGCTAGAGCCAATCAAAATTAGTTATCAACGCGATTGTTTGTATTTAAATAAAGATTTCAACCGAGATATAAGAAAAGAATTATTATTTAGATATTAGTTTTAATACATGTATTTAATATAAGGTCTTTTAATTAAATACATTTGTCCTACTATTTTCTTCAAAATTTATAATAGCATATTATATTAAATTCGGGAATTTTAGCCCAGCTAAATTTCCTAGTGGGTAGCATCTATAACTAGTCTACTATGACCCCAATTTTATGAGTCGAGTCATATTAGTAAGTTATAGTTGGAATCCCATTCCATTTGAATCGCATGCAATTGCTAAGTCATTCAAGTTCCCTAATCCCAAGGGATGTGTGCTCTTATTTTAGCATCTCCTTGAATATGTCCCAGTCCTGCGGCTAGCCCCCAATTTTATGGTGGACTACCCAATTCTGTTAAGGCAGACCCTATCTTAATTTTTATAACCGATCAATGTGGATGATAAAGAACACTTCGTGCAACACTTTTGTACCCCAAAGAGATCGTATTTTAAATTTTGGTAAGGAAGAATATAACTCTCCTAAATATATTTACTTTGGGACTTTATTGGTGTTAAATGTCTCACCCAATTAAAGATTTTGTCGGATGGACATATTTATAATAATTTATATTAATTCAGAAAATTTTAGAATTAAATTATAAGGTCCAACCTTAGGTGAGTTCAAGCTCTTTATTATAATTATTCAATCAACCTGGATTATATGCAAAATAATTAACATTTTATTTGTTATATTTATATTACATTTCTATGAAGCTTTTATTCATTAAATTTAATTTTTACTTTGTTATAGAAACATTTATAAGAACCATCATATATACTAGAAATAAATTAGTCCATATTAATCCCCTCATTAGTCAATTCAAGCTGCACCAATATAGGTCCCAGGTAGGAGAGCTGCCCTATGAGAAGTAGACACCAAGTCCAACAATCCTTAGCCACAACAAATACGGGCATAAACTCGAAGACTATGGATCCTCTTGAACTAATAAATTTCGTTCTTTCAGTTCCTATAAATTGGAAGCATCTATAACTAATATAACTTATATAAGTTACTGAGGCTTTGATAATTTTGAATAAGTTGAGCAGGCTTATTCAAAAAGAATCTACAACCATTTTCTAACCTTGAAATGAAAACACAAGTTCATCTATTGTTTCAAACAATTTAATAAACTTTAAAACATTTCATATAGAAAATAAAATTCAGTTCGCTTCTAACTTAATTATGCACTAAATAGGTAGGCTCTGATACAACTGTTGGGAACTGACAGTCACTTTGAAGATGCATAACAGGCATGGCGGGAATTCAAAATTGTGTCCATGTCCCCAGGAACTCCTATTAGTTGCACATGAATTAAATAAAGCCTTAACTAAACAATTCTCTACCTAGGTTAGCATGTATAGGCTAGACATACCATAATTCTAAATTATATCCTAGCATAAATATTTTATACTTATCATGTTATAACTCTAAGCTATAACCTAAGCATGTATAACTTTAAGTTATAACCTAAGCATAAAATAAACTAAGCATGCAAAACAACAAAAGCATAATTATTAAGTCTAAAAACGCTTAAAGAAAAAGACCCAATATTAAAAGAGAAAGAAAGAAAACTTACCAGTTGAAGCGTGCTTTAGCAGAACCTCCTTACACAAGCCTCTTAGCCTAGGATAGCCTCTATGAGTATCAACATGAACCCCACCAACCAAAACTTCCCGGAGAGGAAGAAATAAGCGCTTTTGAGTAGCTGCTAGACCACTCCAAAAGTCCACTCGAAAATATAAACTAGAGGTCCCCAAATTAAAATTTAATTTGGGATCCTCAAACTATGATCCGTGAGGATCAAAAAGTTCTTTTTTAAAGGCTCGAGAATCCTCACTGAAGGCTCCAAAAAATGCCACAAAGACGTGAACTTGAAGTTTGAATAGAAAGGAGGGAGAAGCCTATTCATAGGCTTGGGAAAGCAAAATGCTTTTCCATCTTTCCAATGTAGGATAGGGAAAATCCCTTTTAATATATATATATATATATATATATATATATATATATATATATATATATATATATATATATATATATATTTCTTTTAATTCTCCTTTCTTTTAATTTATTCATCACCCTAATAAAATTAGTTACCAGTCAAAATAAATTCTTGGCTTAACCAAAAAATGATCTAATCATTTTAATCAACATTTTAATTTATTTTATGGCCCTAATAAAATTAGTTACTAGTCAAAATAAATTCCTCGTTTAACCAAAAAAGATCAACACTTTAATTTTTTTGTGACCCTAATAAAATTAGTTACCGGTCAAAAATAAAGTCCTTGGTTTATCCAAAATGATCTAATAATTTTTTAACCAATTAAATAATAATCCAATTATTATTATGTTATATTTTTGTAGTAAAATAAATCTATTAATTCTTTACTCAGTCCGATGAAGGTCCAATGTGTGTGGCCTTATAGGATTCCAAAGTATTGAGCTGTTAAGGCTTAACCAACCCTTGTTCTGTTGGAACCATTGGCTCAATGTTCTAGACCGTGAATAGGACTCGATTATTTTAAATGACTGTAGTACGCCTATAGCAAGGGTCCACCACCCCCCATTACTTGGAACGTCATTTGTGCTTATGACTTGATCCTGGTTAATTCAATAGTTGTCCAATGTGATGAACTCCTTCCATTCTTTAATATTAGTACCATCTAGTTTATAGGGTTCGATTAAAGTGTTAACCCACTAATAGCAAGCTTGCTCCAAGCTATCCTAGTTATTAACTTATTAATGAAGTATATTGCCTTTTACCATAATGTGTTTGACTAAAAACTATTTCTATCAAATAAATACTCTAATCAGAGGTTTATAGCAATCATCACTTCCACAAGTGGTCGGGTACAACTCCTTAATATATCCAGAGTGATGGATTCTTTCCGACTACAAAGCTTACCAATGTATTGTCATCACTATACATATAATCAATCGTGACACCCTAAATTAATGAGTGTATGGGAATGACCCAAATTATAGTGATGGTACCACACATGGTAACTAGCATCTCAAGTATGAGGATATTCGCAAAGCTGCTTGCATGAAGATAAACACTAACACATTGATATATATATACACCAAGTGTTTACCTTACTGCAGTCTCCAATATATCTCCCAGATATATCCATGTGTCAAACTTAAGGCACCACCTTCAGTGCTTAAGTGATTGACTACTTGAGCCCTTTCCAAGAAAGTTGACCACATGCTAGTCTTTCTGCTTCATCAATATCCTTTTTTGATAAAACTATGACTAGGGATAGTTTAGACAGAATTATAATTACACATGAAGTAGGTCTCACTATATATCGTCCAATTACAAAGTCTCTTACTTCATGCTATGATATGTCAAGGACTTTTGTATACATACATCAATGAATATATTTTAACAAGCCGTAATATATTTATAAGCACATCGATATAAACAAAAGATTAAATGCCTTTATTAATTAAAGAAATAATTCGTACCATTGCATAATTAAAATATATCTCCCTAATTGCCTTAAGGGCATACATCATATCTAACAAATGTAATTACCTATAAGGCAAGGTTGGTTGCAAAAGGTTATGGTCAATGCGAAGGTATTGACTACGATAAAACTTTCTAACCAGTAGCTATGCTTAAATCTATAAGCATACTCCTCACCATTAAGGCTTATTATGATTATGAAAACTGGTAGATGGATGTTAAAACATCATTCCTAAATGGAAAGATGGATCGGGATGTGTACATGGCTCAAAGGTATGCAAATTGCAAAAGTCTATTTATGGGCTTAAGCAAGCATCCAAGAATTGGAATATTAGGTTAGATCAGACAATCCATAAACTGGATTTCTTTCCAAACATTAATAAGCCATGTGTTTACTAGAAGGTTAGTAGGAGTACAGTCATTTTCTTAGTATTATATGTTCATGATATATTACTAATAGGAAACTACATTTCTCTTCTTCAAAATATTAAAGTATGGTTGTCTAGAAAATTCTCCATAAAAGACCTTGGAGAAGCAACATTTATACTAGGTATAAAGATCTATAGGGATAGATCCAAGAGGTTGTTAGGCCTTTCTCAAAGTACATATATACACAAGGTTCTGAATAGGTTCAACCTTGAGCATTTGAAGAAGGGTTATCTCCCGATGATGAAGGGGATTACCCTATCAAAGACTGAGTGTCTGAAGATAGCTCAGGAAAGAATGCATATAAAGGACATACCCTATGCATCCATAATAGGATCCATTATGTATGCTACGATATGTACTAGGCCTGATGTCTTAAACTTTGAGCTTTACGAGTATATATCAATTAGATCAAGGTGAAAAGCATTTGATGGCCATCGAGGAAATTCTTAAGTACTTGAGAAGGACTAAAGATGAGTTCTTGATATATGGAGAAGGTGACCTCACAATCAGAGGTTACATGGATGTGTGTTCTAATCTAACGAGGATGATTTCTAGTACCAGTTATGTTTAGTGTATGTATTTAATGGAGGGGTAGTATGCTAGAAGAGTTCTAAGTAAGAAATTATAGCTAATCAACCACGGAATCTAAGTACATTGCTGCTTATGAAGTGGCAAAAGAAATTGTCTGGTTAAAGGAATTTATTGGTGATCTCGCCTGAGATTGTTAATCCAATTATTTTGTATTGTGATAACAATGGTGCTATTGCTCAAGCAAAAGAACCACAGTCTCAGCAGAAAAATAGACATGTACCTAGAAAGTATTATATAATTAAGGAGGTTGTTGATGCTAAGATGATAAGACTAGAATATGTCCCCACTGATTAGAACCTTGTAGATGGTTTGAAGAAGCTATAGAGTCAAGTCAAACATGACCAGCATGTTAAAGCATATGGAATAAGACATATGGCTAATTGGCCATAGTGCAATTAGGAGATTGTTAGATATGATATATGCCCTTAAGGCAATTAGGGAAATAAATCTTAATTATGTATTGGTATGCATAATTTGTTTAATTAATAAAGGCATTTTATCTTTTGTTTATAGCAATGTATTCATAAATATTCTGACTAGTTAAAATATATTCATTGATATCTGTGTACAAAATTTCTTGACATATCATTGCATGAAGAGAGATATCATAGTTCGACTATGTTTAGTGAGATCTGCTTTATGTATAATTATGATTATGTCTAAACTATCCATAGTCATAGTTTTATCAAGAAAGGATATTGATAAAGCAGTAAGACTAGCATGTGCTCAACTTTCTTGGAATGAGTCTAAGCAGTTAATCTTCTAAAATTGAAAATGGTGCCTTAAGCTTGTCATGGATATATCTGGTAGTTATATTTGTGACCGTAATAAGATGAACACTTGGTAAATATGTCATAGTGTTAGTGTTTATCTTTATGCAATAGCTTTGCGAATATCCTCACACTTGAGATACTAGTTGCCTTGTGTGGTACTGTTTCTATACTTTGGGTCATACCAATTCACTCATTATTTAGGGTGCCACATGTGATTATGATTATAGTGATGACAGCATGTTGGTAAGCTATGTAGTCAGAAAGAATCCATCACTCAGAATAAATTTAGGATTTGTACCTGGCCACTTGTTAAAGTGATGATTGCTATAAACCTTTGATCAGAGTATGTGTTTGACAGAAATAGTTTCTAGTCAAACACATTATGGTAAAAAGTAATATACTTCAGTAACAAGTCAAGAACTGTAATAGCTTGGAGCAACCTTGCTATTACTGGGTTAACACTTTAACCGAACCCAATAAAACAGATGGTACTAATATTGAATAATGGAAGGAGTTCATCGCATTGGGTAACTATTACATTAACCAGGATTAAGTCATAAGCACAAATGATGTTCCGAGTAATGGGGGATGGTGCACCCTTACTAGAGGTGTACTATAGTCAATTACGGTAATCAAGTTCTAATTACAGTCTAGAACCTCAAGCCAATTGTTCCTATAGAACAAGGATTGGTTAAGCCTTAATAGCTCAATACTTTGGGATCCTATAAGGTCACATACATTGGACTTTCATCAGACTGAGTAAATAACTAATAGACTTAGTCTATTTCGAGAATATTAAATGTAGAATGGTTAGACCATTACCTGGTTAGACCACAATTTTTATTTTGATTGGTAACTAATTTATTAGGTTCATGAATGATATATAAATATTGGAAAAGGATCAAAAGGGAATTTTTTTGAACGGGTTGGACCTAGAAAATGTTGGACATTTTGGATTGCAAATGGGCTGTCGAACATGCAATACGTTGCATCAAAAAGTGCACAAAAGCCCGCATAGTGGGCTCACAAGCGCCGCAATGCAACACTTGGGAAGGCCCACAAGACTAGGATTGCCAGCTGCTATAGTAATGGTGGAAGCCACGTGCTGAATTCCTTGCAAGCTGGGCTTGTGAGAAGCATATCACGCCAAGCACGCTATGCATGTTGGTGAACCCACGGGGCTCCAAGCCCCGTGGGTCAAACCTGCTTGTGGGATGTTCTTTTAGCACATCCCATATCGAAAATGGGGAAGCTTGGCTTCCCCATGCCTGAAAATAGGCACCCCCCTTCACCCCTTTTCAGCACACATTGTATCCTCTTCTGAGTCTTGACTTGAGCTTTCTCGAGTAGAATTAGTGGAATATTTTGAGGAGCCTTGAATATTTTAAGGCACCTCTAGTTAATATTTTTGGGTGGGTTTTGGAGTGGTGTAGTAGCTACTCAAAACTCTGTGGTTCTTCCTCGTCGGAGGTTTCGATTGGTGGGGTTCGTGTGGATACTCATAGAGGCTATCCTACACTTGTAGGCTTGTGAAGGAAGGTTCTGCTAAAGCACGCTTAAACTGATAAGTTTCTCTTTTAATTATTAGGTCTTTTCTCTTTAAGCATTTTTAGACTTAATAATTATTCTTAAGTTATTATTTACTTGCTTAGTTTATTTTATGCTTAGGTTATAGCTTAGAGTTGTGACATGCTAGGTATAGAATTTTTATGATAGGATATAACATAGAGTTATGGTATGCCTAGCCTATGCATGATAACATAGGTAGAGAATTAATTTAGTTAAGACTTTAATTAATTATATGCAACCAGTAGGAGTTCCTAGGAATAAGGGAAAAAATTTTGAATTTGCGCCATTCCTATTATGCATGTACAAAGTGACTGTGAGTTCCCAACAGTGATAACCAATTCAAAGATGCCATAGCCATGATGCGTCTTTATAGCATGCTTTGAAATACTTTGCATTATCGCTCTGAAAGTTCAAAGGAAACATTATATTATTTGAGATTCGTACTTTTGCGATTAGATCTCTATTGTCATTTCTTATGAAAAGACAACGATTTTTCATGTGAATATCACAACCTTTTTCTAAGAGTTGGACTGGACTTTTAATGTTGCATTTCATATTAGAAACATAGTAGACATTTGAGATTAATTGGTAGCTACCATCTTTTTTCGGGCTCGTTGAAACCTTTCTCTATGATATCCTAAACAACATGAGCCCTGAGAAGAGCTTTCGTCTTGATACTCCAATTGTCATAGTTGTTGTTATTGAATGTTAGAAATTGAAAAGATGCCACGCTACTCGCCATCAGACTAAAATAGCTTTTCAAGGCGTACAATGACTATTGAAAAACTTTTTGGAGTCTGCTGCGACACTTTTGGTGTTGCTAGAGCCGTCTAGCAGATTTGCAAGGAAACTTTTTTCCTCACAAATTGGAGATTTTCTTAGACTCAACTTTAGCTCTGGAAATTTTTTTTCTGAAAACGTAATCAACTTTCAAACATGACTCCACTTTATTTGAATAATAGAGAAATGAAATATATTCAATTCATAATACAAATCTCAAAACAAATAATTAACTCAAACACAATGACACTCTTTGTTCTACAACTCACACTAATTATACAGAGGCAAAATTATACACTCATAATTTTATTTATTTTTTTCTCACTCCACTCATGCTCACACTCTACTGATTATATCTCACTCTTAATTATTTTCACTTTACTCGCTCACGCTTTTGGAGGGATGCAACCCGCTCCTTATATAGACTTATTGACCGACTATATGATAATATTCACCACATAATTAACCTTATCTTATACCATATCTTTCCTCATTTACATTGTTAAATTTCAAGCCATGCGCTTTATATTTCAAATCCATTTTGTGGCTCACACATGGATAATGAAAGCTCATATACAAGAAACTAATCACAGACATGCTGGTTGATGTTTTCTTCAGCTACGTGTCCTTCACCTTTTATTTTAAATTAATTTGAATTGAGTTTATATTTTTTTAACAGCGTGAGTATCTTTTTGTGAATGAACCATCTTCTTTCACATTTCTTGCTTGATTGGTTCTTAGTATGAGTGTGTAAGTGCATTATTTTCGCTTTATATCATGTATAAGAGATATTATACCTGATATAAGAGATCTTATACAAGATATCAGATCTTCATACAATAATTCTTTTTGACAATAAATAAGAGTAATTTACACCGATAAAACACTAGTAATTTAGCATTAAAAATAACCAATTGTGAGGATAAACTATGTAATTTTTTGGTGTTTTTTACAATTTCCAGAATCTTCTAGAAACACTCTTGCTTGCCTCAAAAGAGCTAGAAACTGAACTGAGCAAGCATGAAAAGGAGCAGAGCAAGCATGCGGAGTAGGGCGACCACGAGACTGGACAGAGCAAGCAGGAAACTGGCCAGGGCAGTCACGAAAGTGCACCGGATCTAGAAAAAGCAGCCCAAACACAAGGAAAAGGAGAAGAGAGGCTAGAAATACAAAGCTTCTAGAAAGATGTTTTGCTTGAACTGGTGAAAGACCTCCCACTTGTTGGGCGGTGCATTTTATCCATTTGTAATAGATAGTTAAGCAAGTGGTGTATATTCCTTGCAAGTAAAGAACTACTAGAACTCTTTTGATTCGATAATTACTGACTATTATCATCATTTTAGGCAAGTGGAATCTCTAAAAAGATCCACTTACCACTATAAATTAGGATCAAAGTCTTGCATGAGAGACATGCTTTTGATTAGCTACTTGCTACACTTTTCTCTATAAAAACTCTTTAAATATTATATATATATATATATATATATATATATATATATATATATATATATATGTATATATATCATGTTCATAATTTCCAGATCTTCTTTGATTTTCATTTATATTATCATGAGTAACTAAGTCCGAGGCAAGCACGGCCAGCAAGCAAGATGGGCTAAACATGGTATGATCGCTTCTCTTCCTTTTATTCATAACCTTAATTATACTTGATTGTTTTATGTTTGTGCTAACAAGTCTGATCAACTTATGCTTAGCGTAACAAGAAGAACCGAGATGGAGAATTGTTGACACAGGTTAAAAACATAAAACACACATATCCTAATGAACCAAGAGGTGCCTTGATAGCGCTAGGGGTTTCTATTTAATTAGAATGTTTGTTTGTTCTTAATGCTTAAAGTGGAAACTTGTGAAGGGAAACCTATAAGTTAACCTTTAAAGAAACTAAACACGAGGCGAGAACTGCATTTGGTAATTTAGAACAAGAAACGTAGATCAAAATGCTAAATAGGTGCTAAGATAAAAGGAAAGAGTTGTTAACCATGCTTGACTACTTGTTGGCTATGCTTGCCCTATTTTAATATTGTTAGGAGTAACCATTTAGAGCAATATCTTTACTTTCTGCAATCATTTTATTTTTCGGCATCTTACCCAAATAAATTTATTTAATATTAAAATTCACTAATTTAAATCTTAGTTTAGATTATTTCCCTTGCTCCCTGAGGAATACAACCTTGTGCTTGCCCCTTACTACAAACCACGATCTAGTTCACTTGCGAGATCATTTAGGCAACCAATAAGATTTTGGTGCCGTTGTCGGGGAGCAACGTATGAAGTATTTAGGTTTTGTTTTTAAATTGGTGCATTTAATCTATTTGTTGCCATTTGTGGAGGAATTTGTCTATTTAGTGCAATCATTGTTATATGCATAGAATTGGTTGCCCACTAATTCTAGTAGATCTAGAAATTGAAAGAACTTGCCGTAGATTGAGTGGAGCAGCCAGAAGAACTCGCAGGCAATAAAGAATGGCTGATGCAACTAATCCCCAAAATGGCAATGGACCCCCAAAAGGAGAAGGCGAGGTCAACTCACCCCCACTAAGGCAAACACTCAAAGATTATAGTAGACCATCGACTAAGGGACACTCTTCTTGCATAATGATACCCATTGAAGGGAACAACCTCTTTGAGATCAAAGCCTTTTTGATCCAAATGCTCCAGGTAGCTATTCAATTTAGAGGCTTTCCAGGAGAAGATCCTGACGCTCACATCCAAGAATTTGTAACTATGTGTGATACATTTCACACAAATAGAGCAATCTCGGGTGACATCACTAACTCAAGCTTTTCCCTTTCTCTTTGAGGGATAAAGCTAAAAATTGGCTGAAAAATCTTTAGCCTAGTTCCATAAGAATGTGGGATTAGTTGGCGCACGCATTCCTTAAAACGTACTTTCCCTCGAGACAAGTAATCAAATTCAAAATAAGATTACTCATTTCTTGCAGCAACCAGCCGAATCCCTTTTTCGAAGCATGTGAAAGATACAAGGAATTGATTAGGAGAGTGCCAAACCATTGAATTCCCATGTTGATGCAAATCCAAAATTTTTATAATGGGTTAACAAATGCCAATAAAATCCAAATCGAATCTGCTGACAATGGAGATCCAGAAGAGCTTGCCCCAAAAGAACTCTATGAGCACCCTTGAAAAGCTAGTAAACACTAGCTACAAATGGCATTAAGTTAGTGAAGAAAGAAGTAAGCATGGAGAATCAGAATCTATTTCCAAACTCTCTAAAAAGGTGGATATGATTTTAAAATGGATTGCCAAGCAAAATGTTTCAGCAATCCCAAATCTAAAAGTTGTTTGCGATTTTTGATGGGGCAACCACAGGAATATCGATAGTGATAGCCCTCTCAACCAGGAGTAGTGTGACTATGTTGGAAACAACCCCTATTTGAACACCTAAAATCCAGGATGACAAAACCACCCCAACTTCTTCTGGAGCAATCAAAATAAGCAAATTCCTTACCAGCAACCATAAAGCAACTTTCCATAGCAGTAACCACACCAAGTTGCACAACAACCAGGCCCATCTGCATTAACTAAAGAAATCATAGATTGAAGAGATGAAGGAGATGATGATGATGCAATTCTTAATATCATTTACGTTTTCCCGTAACTTTTTATAATCATTTTCATCCCATAAATTTAAGGGGTCCTAGGTGGTTAAACCCTCTACTTCATAAGTAAGAACATATGGGCAATCTTTAATCGCCATCCATGCCATCATGCTTTGAGCCTAAATGAAATTATTCATCCGGTTCTTGTAGAACATATAGTGTTTACTAGTGAAGAGTGGAGGATGGGTAATAGACATACCCTCCAAAAGTAGTTGTGAGTTATTAAAACTCATTCTGATTTTAGGATCAAAATATGGACCTTTAGCTCGAGATTGTTAGATCTATAGTTTTGAGCACTTGCTCTAATACCACTTATTGGTCCCTGTGCTTAGTTATTTAGGGTCAGCGGGGGGGGTGGATGACCCTTTTCATGGAATTTTTAGACTTTGAATAGTCTTGTGTGGCGTGTTTGATTTTTGATCCAGATCTTTAGGTTTCAGATAATGCAGATATGAAATGAAATGCACAAAGGTGAAGACTTAAGGGAAAGAAAATTAAACACAAAAGAGATTTTATACTAGTTTGGCCCTGCCTACATCTGGTCCATAGAGGTTCCTTCCTCTGAGCTTGTCCATTAGTGTAATTCCTTTCCAATTGGCAAGAATTAAGCCTTATAATTTGTCTCCGGATGGTAACCCTTCTTCTAGAAGTACGATATACCACTAAAAGCGAAACCTCCAAGCTAAGTCCTTTTCCTTTTATAGTATTTACCACTTAGATTCTACCCAAACCTAAGCTGAGTTCTACAGGGAGATTTCACTGAAAGCACAAACTCTAAGCTAGTTCCCAATCTCAATACTCACCCAAGTATGAGATCTTACTACTTGATTTTTCAAGGATTTGGTTTTTGAATTCTTCAAGTTTATAACACTCTTGAGAATTCTTACAACAGCAGATTTGGAATTTTTCTAGTTCTTGGAGGGATTCTTGTTTATTGATTGAATTAGCTTGAATTCTCTTGTCATAGCTTTTTATGAAAATCAACCAGTTCCTTCTAAACTTGTGAAGCTTCCCTTTTATAGGTTTTGATCATAAATGTAGTTGTTATGAACCATTGATGTTGATCTTGAATCTTCATCATTGATTAGGTATGATATGGTGCATCGGGAGCCATTTATCAATCCGTTAGACTAAATAAATGTCCATTTGAATTTTTGGGATTGAGGCTAAAAAGTTGTTAGTGATCATTTTATTTGTATTTTAGTGAATCACCAACTTTTATGCCATTTGGTTTTTGTGTGAGCTCCACGCGACATTCTCATTGGTCTATCTGAAAAAGATTGTTACCTTTTCTCTTTCTCGTGTCAGACCTTTTGTTTGTTTCTTAATTTCATGCTAGCTATCTCTTTTTCAGTCTCCAATGCAAATGGTACGTTGAGTTCAGATCAACTTTGGAGGGAAATAAGATTTTAAATATTTTCCCTTTGTCTTGAGAATTGAGTCATCTGGATGTCATCTTGATTCATTCGAATTCTCTTCAATTAGTATTCATGTACCATGTGCTATTTTAAGAGGATTAAAGTTTGTTTCCTTTTCAAATTTTAACCGAATGCTTTATTTTTATACTTGGTGTTAGATAATCTTGAGTACTTGTGATTTTGGCTTCCTCTTAGACTTAGAAGATTTTGTCTTTTCTTTCTTTTTGGACTTCGGAGATTTTTGTTTCCTTCAAACCTGATCCGGATATTTCTTTGGATTTGTTCTTTTGAATCATTGTTTCCCAAATAGTAAGAAGGTGGGAATCAATGGATTTTATGGCAAGATGCTTTAGCATTAGAGGTAAAGAAGAATAAGAGAAAGATGAAGGAGGAAGGGACAAGCACAACTACTTTGAAGAAAATGAAAGTAACTGCCAAAATTTCAGTCTCTAATTTGGAAAGAGGCTAGCTGAGGAGGATAAGATGACATTTTTAGAGAAATGTGTGGGAATGTCTATGAAGGAGCTATGGACAGTCATTGAGGGATTATTGGAGGAAAGGAATGCTTACCGCATTTGGAAGGATGAAGTGGAGAGAAGGTTAAGGAGACTAGAGGATGATGCTCTATGCTCTTTTCTATAATTTGCCAAAGGCACCCCTACTAATGAGCTTCAAGCAATGCTAAATGACCCTATGATTTCTGCTACACCAACCAAAGAGGATCCCCAGTGAAAGTAAGGAAGTACAAGAAGAGGCGGCATAACCTATTCCTCCTAAACCCATTTATTAAACTTCCTAAACTTTTCTCATTTCAATTTCTATTTATTCTTTGAGAGGTATACTCCTTAAACACTTGCTCTAGTTGCTTTGTTTTGATTATTAAATATTTGTTTTATGCTTTAGGGATAAAGCAATTGGTAAGTGTGGGGGAGGGTAACTTAGAATTTTACATACTCTTGCTGTATTGCTATGTTTTCCCTTGTTAGATTACTTCTTATGATTTCCCCTGCTTTAGTTGATTGCCTGGATTTCAAGTGCAAGTTGTTTTACTATGTGATCTCACATATGTTCTATTCTAAACCATTTTGTTGTAAATAGCTTCACTTCTCTTTTAAATTTTGTGAATATTTAACTTTTTCAAAGTATGTTCTTTACTTTGGCAATAGGCAAAGGAAACTGATCTTTGGAACAAATTAGTCTAGATAACATACTTAGGGTCTGATTAGTCAAGATAAAACCATATTAATGTGTTAACATAATTAATAAAGCATGATAGACCACAATTTGGAATTGTATTTTAATAATTAAGGCTGGATTAATCAACTGAAAATTAACCCAACTTTTTAGTGAGGATTTGAGCCTAAAATTATCGTACGACAACCATCACATTCACTTCTTTGAATTTGTGATCTAAAATTCAAATTCCTTTTTATACATTAAGTACTTAACCTCCAAATCATGTTAAACAATTTGACTAAATTCTTTGTGAGAGGGCTTGCACAGTAGCTTAAGGCTAGAACTTGATTAGGAGATACTTATTGAGACCACATTATTGTTCACTACATAAAATGATTAAGGCACTAGGATTACACTTCTTTTAAACTAAGAAGCTACTCTCACATAAGCATACCCCCTAGTTAGCCCTTCGAGCCGTAACCTTTTTCTTTCATAACACACAACAACTTAAACCAATAACCCTTTTTACTCCTTTTCACCCTTGATTTTACCAAAAACTTTTCAAACAACAAGAATTGAATTCTCTAAATGGTTGCTGACTTGTTTTCTCAAAGGATAATCTCATTCAAGCTTTCTTTAAATAGTGAATTCTAGCCCCTTGAATAAAAACAAAAGAAATACAATAAAAAGAAGAAAAGAAAAAAAGACAAGGAAAGAAACTTGATCAAAATTAAGATCTATTGAATATTGAAAGCAAGCCAAAACTTTCTTGATCTCTCAAAAGCTTGCTCACTTAAATCCTCTTGCTGGAATAACTGTTCCTAATTATTATATGATTGCTCCTATTTATAACTATATTCCTTGAGCTTGCACTTCAATTTTCGCCTATACAAGTTAGTAACCATACTTTCTGCTGTGACTACATCATTGCTTTTTTTTTTTGGTAAAATCAATTGACACACAAAAAGCCTTTCACAAAAAGCTTTTTTTTTAGACTTATGTTTACTGTGTGTAGGTGAGGAGTGATTTCACAAAACTTACCTTAAACACTTTGAGTGAATTGAGTGGCATCCTTGGTGAAGAAATTTGTTTTATCTTTGAAATAATTATTGACAAACTAGTTTTAAATTGTTGTATTGACATGTTTTTGAAATTTAGTAACATGCTAAGTGTGGGGGTATTCATCCCTAATCCTAAACTTCGTATTTTGAATAGACTAGTCTATTTCCTAAGGATAACAATCAATTGTTGATTGCCACTCTTAATTTCTCTTTTTCATGTTCTCTTTTCTTCTCTTTTTATGTCCTTATATTTTTCTATATAAAAGTGTTTTTCTTGAGGACAAGAAATCATCTAAATGTGGGGGAATTTGATAAGAGTAATTTACACAAAGAAAACACTAGTAATTTAGCATTAAAAATAACCAATTATGTGGATAAACTATGTGATTTATTGGTGTTTTGTACAATTTCAGAAATCCCCTGGAAACACTCTTGCTTGCCTCAAAAGAGCTGGAAACTGAACTGAGCAAGCATGAAAAGGAGCAGAGCAAGCATACGGAGTAGGGCGAGCATGACACTAGGTAAAGCAAGCTTGAAATTGGCCAAGGCACTCACGAACGTGGACCGGATCTAGAAAAAGAAGCCCAAACCCAAGGAAAAGGAGAAGAGAGGCCAGAAATATAAAGCTTCTAGAAAGATGCTTTACTTGAACTAGTGGAAGACCTCCCACTTGTTGGGCGGTGCATTTTGTCCTTTCGTAATAGCTAGTTAAGCAAGTGGTGTGTATTCCTTGCAAGTTTAGAACTGTAAGAACTATTTTGATTGATTATTTATTGACTGTTATCATCATTTTAGGCAAGTGACATCTTTAGAAAGATCTGCTTGCCACTATATATTAGGATCAAAGTCTTGCATGAAAGACATGCTTGTGATTGCCTACTTGCTAAACTTCATATATATATATATATATATATATATATATATATATATATATATATATATATATATATATATATATATCATCTTCATCATTTCCAGATCTTCTTTGAGTTTCATTTATATTATTATAAGTAACTAAGTCCGACGCAAGCACGTCCAGGAAGCATGATAGGCTAAACATGGTACAATCAATCCTCTTCCTTTTATTCTTAACCTTAATTATAGCTGATTGTTTTATGTTTATGCTCAAAACCTCATAATTCTAATCAACTTATGCTTAGTGTAACAAGAAGAACTAGGATGGAGAATTACTAGGATGGAGAATTGTTAACACGGATTAAAAACATAAAACACACATATCCTAACAAACTGATAGGTGCCTAGATGGTGCTAGGGTTTCTATTTAATTAGAATGCTTGTTTGTTCTTAATGCTTAAAGGGGACACTTGCAAAGGGAAACCTATAAGTTAACCTTTAAAGAAACTAAACATGAGGCAAGAGCTATGTTTGGTAATTTTAAACAAGAAACCTAGATCAAAATGCTAAATAGGTGTTAAGATAAAAGGAAGGAGTTGTTAACCATGCTTGACTGCTTGTTTTAGAACTGGAAACCTAGATCAAAATGCTAAATAGGTGTTAAGATAAAAGGAAGGAGTTGTTAACCATGCTTGACTGCTTGTTGGCTATGCTTGCCCCATTATAATATTGTTAGGAGTAACCATTCAGAGCAATCACTTTACTTTCTGCAATCATTTTATTTTTCAGCATCTTACCCAAATTAATTTATTTAATATTAAAACATCTTAGTTTAGATTATTTCCCTTGCTCCCCGAGGAATACGACCTTGTGCTTGCCCGTTATTACAAGCCACAACCTAGTGCACTTGCTGGATCATTTAGGCAACCAACAGACAATAAATTTTGTTGTAAAAAAATAAATGCGAAATGGGTAGTATAAGGCACTCATGAAAAATAATAAAAAAAAAGCTGGTATAAAGCTCTTATATCTGGTATAAGGTTGTCATATAATTTTTTTGTTAGGAAAATTTTGAATTGGATGCTGTTTTAAAGATATAAACAAGAGTAACAAAATATTTTAAAGGCTCGTGTTGAAAAATTAACGGTTGTGCGACATGACCATTTTAAGTTGCAAAATTTGAATTAATTAGGTTAAAGGAAGTTGTCCAACCATACTCCTTATTTTTCATTTCCCAAACCCCGTTTCGCATCACCTAGAGTATTTTTGCTCCAACCATCTTCCCCATTTTCTATTCCCCATATTAGATATTATTAAAATAACAATACTTTATTATTAGGAAATTAAGGGAATTACGAAAATTACGGAAATTTGTTGGTAATTACGCAGCTTCCCTTCTATTATCTAATTATTACTATTATTTATGTTCGTTTTTCCTTTTTACAGTATTCTCTAGTTCCTCTTCTTTATTCTTGCTTTTATTCTTCTTTTTTCCGTTATCTCCATTTCATCTTAAGCTAATCTAATCGATTTCAATTTCTTGTTTTCTTCTTCTAGTTTTTGGTTCTGGTTTTCGTTTTCTAGTTTTTCAGGCATTTTGATTTTACGGTTTTCTGTAAATGTAATTAAAGATCGTTTGATTTTGCTATTCTTTTGTCTTCGATTTTAGTTTATTCTTTCATATTTGAGTTTCGAATCTTAGTTTCTTGAGATTTGGAGCTGGTGCAAAAGTTTATCCTTTCATCTTTGGTTTTTTGCTTTTTAGCGGCTATTCTGTTCTAATCCTCATGGTTTATATTATTGTTTTGGTTCAATGTGGTGGGGCTTGGAGTTATGATTTTAGGTTTGTTAGGTCTGTATCTGGTTCATTAGGGTGAATTTTGGACAGAGAATTTCATTTTTTTTAATTATGATTTTATGATGTTAGCGATGATATTGTTGATAAATTTTGAACAAATAATATCAAAGAACATTAAGATGAACGAAAATACGGAATGTTGCAAAGGCTTAGTCTAGTGGTTGAGCCTCGAAGTTGTGATCCTAGATGTCACATGATTGAGTACACATACGGGTGGGGTGGGATCATGTTTTTCTTTTTTATTATTTTAAGCCCAATAAGGCAAAAAAAATTTTTAAAAAATGAAGAAAAAGAAAAGTTTAATATTCATTTTTGTTGTTGATTTGGTTTAAATGACAAGTATAAGAGTTATTATTCCACTCTTTAATCTCTAATAAAACATTTTGGTTTAAATGGTTGGTGTAAAAGCTCTTATACTACTCGTATGCCTAGTATAAGGCTTCTTTTACCACTCTTTAATACCTCTAATAAACCATTTTTGTTTAAATAACTAGTACAAAGGTTCTATTACCACGCTTATACCTAGTATACTATATATTCTTAAACTTTAACGAAACATATATTTGTATCTTCACAACAGTTCTCATTTATTCAGCAAAAATTATGGCATGAATTCCTTATACCACCCATTTTTCATTTATATTCACATGTGGTATTAAACTGTCAGCAAAACCCCTAGCATGAAGGTCTTATACAAATTTAAGAGTAGTAAAATGTCTTTTTACTACCCAATGTTCACTAATTATCACAACATATTTTGAAATTCTAGCAAAAAACATGTTCTGAAAGCTTTATACTTGGTATAAAAGTGGCACAATGCATTCATACAGTTCCATTTATCTTGTTTGTTCATAAGATTTCTCATTTGCCCGGCAAAAACCATGAAATGAAGGTATTATACCTAGTTAAGATTGGTATAATGCCTTTATACCAATCATTTTTCATGTATTTTCTCAATAGATATCAAACTAGCATCAAAATCCATGCTTTAAAACTCTTATACATGGTATAAGAGTGGTATATTGCATTTACACAATCCATTTCTTCTTTACATTCATAATAGTGTTCAAATTACAAAAAAAAATCATGTTGTGAAGAACTTATGCCTGATATAAAAGTGGTATAATGCATTTATATATACCACCTATTTGCCATTTATTTCCACAATAGATTTCAAAATGCCAGCAAAAATCAGGCTAAGGCAGTGTTATACATGACACAAAAGTGGTATAATGTCTTAACAAACAACAGATAATGTGGAAGGCCTTCTTCTCACTCCCTTTCAAACATTTTAACAAACATCTCATGTGCAATACCGTTATAAAAATTCACATAACCATCAATTACAAAATTTCATCTTACAAATTCAAAAACAAACAAGAAAATCGCAATATGTATTTTACACTTTCAACAATAATTTAATTGTATTTGAGACCAATAGCATTTTATAATTATATCTTAACTATTGGTTTAACTTTCATCTAAATTAATAGTTCAATATAATTAACTCCACATAGAAGAACAAAGAGAGAAGAATCTAACATCAAGAACTTCAAATTAAAACCCTAGAAATCATTAGCTGCAGAGAATAAGATTCGTGACGTTGATTTGGCTTGAAAGGAGGATCACAAATGGTAATAGTTATGATTCTTCGTATCTTGTCAATGAAAATCAATACAAGTCTTCATAAGTTTCCATTCCTTATTGTATCTTTCGGATTTGGAGTCTTTCATCTTCGATCTAATGGTCTATCAATTTGAAATTCCCAATAAAGAATGACGAGAATGGAGAAAATGGTTTGAAATTGTGATTGAGTCGTCTAATAGAGAGCTTTCACATAATGAAGACCGGAAGATACAAGTTTCATCATTTGCAAAATTCAAAATCAATACTGTTATAAAGACAAAAAAATAGAAAGTTGTTTTGTGGGCTTTACTTTAGTTGTTCCTAAGCTAAGTTTTTTTTAAAAAAAATTAGCCTAATATGAGCATACAATAATAATAAAGGAAAACTTTATCCTACCCTACCTGAGTGCGGAATCGAACTTGTGACTTCTAGGATCACAGCTTCACGGCTCAACCACTAGACCAAGCCTATGCCACTTTTAATTAGCTAAGTTGCCCTTATTATTATTATATTAATTTCTTCAGATCTTTTCTAGTAACAAAAACTAACAAAATAATAAAAAAAATTAAAAAAGATAGTATTAAAATCATGGCCAGCCATTAACAGGAGCAGGGTGAGCGACTGATCAGGGTCTCAAGTTTTATGGGGCATAGAATTTTTCGGGTTTGTATATACATAGTAGTAAAAGGATGTGTAATATAAACAACAAGAAGGAGGATAAGGTGTAATTGACGAAGTGGTCTAATGGCATCTGCGTGTTTTTCCTACTTATTAGTCTAGGGTTCATCCTTGGGCCTCCTTTTGTGTTTTTATCTCTTTGATGGCCTTTTTTTTTGTGTTTTTCCCTCTTTTTACCTATTATCTATAATTTAATTATAATTAATCAAACCATTTTAAATTTTTTACAGATATTTTTATGGGTAAAGCACCTAACTAATCATAGTTTGCAAAACAATTATCAATTTGACCGAAAATTAAGCGTCTAACCAAAACAAATTTTTATCAAAATCTCCTACCTTAAATACGCCCTGTATAAACTCACAAATCTGAAACAGATCGCATTAATAGCAACAACAATTCTCACCTTCCTCTTCTCAATTCTCACAAGTCTCTCAATTCTCTCCCCCATAGACATTCAAGCTATCAATCCAATTGTATTTTGCTTTTTGATTACTATATGTTCTTCGTTCTAAATTTTTGATTTGATTTCTGATAGAAATATGTTCTTCATTTACGAATTCCTTCCGCTACTGTGATATAGAATCCGAAACCCAAAGATGAACACAATTCCAATTTTGCTACATCTAAACGGATCATGGACCGATTATCACAAATTTGTTGGATTCACTGTAACAGGAGTGTCAGTTCATTCCCGCTCCAGCTTCGACGAATTAAAAGGAATATTAGAAAAAAAAAATTGAAAGTAGATCGCAGTAAAGATTATCCGAAGATCCAATTTCAAGTATAGATGACATGACTCTGACTTTTTTCATACAACTGAAAACACCTAGCCTAGTTATTACTGAATTCCCTTTGTGCTTAACAACTATTCTTGTTGTTCATGACTGCTTACAAGGTAATTCTCTTGGCCTTTAGTGTTTGGCAAATTGATTTGCATATTTTTAGCAACTGTTACACATCTAGTACAGATATAATACATGCATGTTACATATCTATTATATACGTGCTACAAGTTTAGTAAAGATGTCTGATGAGAATATAACAGAATTGTGATAGCATTGTATCATATAAAAATCTTGTCGAAGTATTGCTTTCTATCTATTATTCATCTACTACACAGCTACTAAATATCTCTTACAAAGACATTACATACCTGATACAAATCTAATAATTAAATAATTCTAAATATTTGATGAATATATAACACACATGCAACGACATTGTAATAGATAGAATTATTAATAAATTCTTTGGCAAAATCTTTATATCATCTATCAGTTAGAAGTCTACAGCATACCTGTTACAAAACTATTATATGGTTGATACATGTCTTCTATTTTTGACGTAAAAGGTAAAAAAAAGATATGAAACATGGATATGTGCACTATGTAATAAATTAGAATGTTTGAAATTTGAATAATGTAAATGCAATCTATTTTGATCATTAGAAAGAAGTTTCATATATGACTATAATAAATCTGTCGTGCAATTAATATAAATCTGCTTCATATCTAATACAACTCACGAAAAAATGTTTGACTTCATTTTCTGCAGCACAAGAATATAGCAGCAGCCCCGATAGAGGCATACAACTTCAAATAGAATATGATCCTCCAACTCCAAATATCGAGGGATCCTAGATTGATGATCACTCCCTCTATATATAGAATATCTCAGATTTGGCCATTCAAAATATAAATAGCATCAGCGATGATGAGATGAACGAAAATGATAGAGATATAGAGATCTGTAATCCGCGTTCTTTTAAATCTATAAAAGTGGGACCGGTTTACAGAGACAACATGGTGATAAATGAATCAATGAGCTTATATGCAATCAAAAACAACTTCCAGTTCAAGACAGAGAAGTCATGCTCGAGATAGTACTGGTTGGTATTTTTTTTTAGCTGTACATGGAAAATGAGAGTATCAAGACGGATTAAGAGAAGTTCTTTTGTGATAAAAAAAAGTACTCTCGAAACTAAACATGCGACATTGATGAACAAAATTCTCAAAAGAGGCAGGCAACAAAAACATTTGTGTCCAAAAAAATTAAAAACAAATACCTCAGGATTAAAAGGGTGTACAGACCTGGAGATATTGCTTCTGATATGAAGGCTAAGTATGGATTTGATGTAAACTACTAGCAGGCATGGCGTGTCAAAGAAGAAATGCTGGAAAAGAATACAGGACCGACAGCCAAATCCTACAACATGTTGCCAAGTTTACTTTACATGATTCAGGAAATGAATCCAAGATCAATTATTAATGTTGTTAAAGATGGAGACATGTTTAAATACCTTTTTATTGCAATACCAGCTTGTATAGAAGGTTGGACACACTGCAGACTAGTTATCGTCACTAATGCAACATTTTTTAACTCATGTTACAAGGGGACACTAATTTCTTCTTATGCTTATGATGCAGTAGGTAAAAAATTTTGTACCATTCTTCACTTTATTCTTGATGTCAACTTGAAATTTAGTACACTAGAATTACAAAACTGTTACACATTTATATCATTTAGTTAAAAACGTCATGTGATATATATCAGATCCAAACATGTTACAGATCAAATGTAAAAGTACATATCTTATTCAACTAATACATACATGATATATGCCTGTTATATATGAATGCCAGTGGTTGTGGTTATTCTAAATGCATGTTTTAAAATAGTTATAAACAAACAAATTTCATTTTTTTAAAGTATATTAGATTTGTAACAGATATTAACTAGATATCCTATTTCTAAAAAAATGCAGGGAAGAGTTTCCCCCTAGCATTTGCTGTTGTCGATGGAGAGAACAATGACTCGTGGGAATGGTTCTTTAGACAATTTAAATATGCTTTTGGGGAGAGAGAAAACATAGTTGTAGTTTCAGATCGGCACCCGAGCATAGAAAGGGGAACAATAGTAGTATTCCCTAATGCAATACATTGTACTTGCATGTACCATTTACTACAGAACCTAAAATGAAAATACAAGAAAAATATACCTGATATGTCAAAGTACCTTCTACAGGCATGCAAGGCATACACAATGCAGTAGTTTGAAAAGAACATGAGAGAGCTTGACAATATTCAGGGTGGTATAGTAACTTAAAAGATGTTGGTTTCCATACATGGAGTAGATTTCATTCGATCAAAAATAGATACAACACAATGACATCTAATAGTGTAGAGGCACTAAATGCCATGAATAAATAGGCAAAGCACCTTCATATTGCATCTCTTGTAGACTATTTACGAGTTACACTCTAGAAGCTGTTTTATGACAACCGAAACATTGGACTAAATACGTTTACTGCTATTTTTAAGAGATACAAAAACAAACTCCAGAAACAGTACGATATGGCTTTAAGAATGGAGGTAACTATCTTATCGTTTAGTGTTTCATCTTTGCTCCTTGAAATATATATCGCACTATCCACCTCTCTTTTGTAATCTTAATGCATCTCAGGTGGCTCCAGCACGCAACCAATTGGTATCCATCACAAGAAAAGGCTTTGAATATGTAGTTGACATGTAAAGTAGGACTTGTACATGCAATAGATTTCAGTTAGATGAGATCCCATGTGCACATGCTCTTGCTCACATAAGGAAATTCCATTTATCCTTATACAATTACTACTCAGAGTACTACAAGAAAGATAAGATGTTAGCGACATATAGAGGAATCTAATTCCATAAGAGATAGTTGGGAGGTACCTCAAGATATTATGAATCAGGTCATTCTTCCTCCAGACATGAAACTAAAAGTAGGGAGACCGAAAAAATAGAGATATCAATCTGCGGGATCAATTCAGTAATTTTAGTGCCGATTACGGAATTTCAATCACAAAAAAGCATGACAAAAAGAAGAACATTTCAGATTTCCTCGTAAATTGGAGTTTCTAATTAGAAAATTTTATATGATACAACACTATTACAAATCTGTTACAGATCATTCCTTAATTCTTTTTTTTAATTCAAATGAAAACTGACATCAACTATTCAAAAAAGGTTATAATACATTACAATACAAGATTATCAAAACATATTTCTTAGAAAAATAACCTGAAATGTTGTCATGTGTTTTTTTTGGTTGCCCATCCGATTCACTGGACCTTTGCTCTGACTACGTCTAGATTTGACCCATATCGTGCACCTGATTGTGGAGGTGACTCTCCCAATAAGGATTTTCTACATTAACTAGGACTCGAACTCGAGACCTTGCTTAAGCGATATGTAGTCGCTTACGACTTGGACTAACCCCTATTGCATGTGTTTGAATGTTGCATTCTATTATATTTTAGCAAGAATAACATCTGAATTACAATTGTAGCAATATCTATTAGATATCACTTATCTGATAAATTTTTAAAATGTAACTGATAATAATCATTTTCAAAAATAGAAACGATGTTGGAAATTTATTTGTATGTTGTGCTTTTTAGATTTTTTTACAAATTAGACTGATAAGAGACATTGTAATCTTGTACAAACTTGTAGCAGACTTGTAACAGATATATACTACATATCATTTAGATAATACCAATACTATTTCTAATATCTATCTGATACAATTTTGTTACATTTACGATACAAGTATAGAATAATTCCTTCGAAGAACAGTAAAAAGATATGCAATTTGGAGAAAAAAAACAACAGAAATTGATTACTTAAAAAACATAACAGAACATCCATAATATACTGTAAAAACATATCAACGGTACTACAAAAACCAACCTAAAAAGATTAAAATAGCATCTAAATCTAGATAGATTAAAACACCAACTGAAAAACAAGATAATTTTTCCAATCTGTGACAACTAATAACACTTAACTAATCTCTTCATCACTCTCAATATTCTCATTCTTCTTTCTCAGACCATGATTATACAAACTCATGGATAAACATAACCTATGAAGATCCACATTAAAATTCTTCTGCATTGGCATGTTTTCAATAATATATTCTATGTAGTTGAGTATGAAAACACCGCAGTCGCTGCAATTCACAATAAAAAAGGCAAAAAGATATAAGAAACAACATTTCTTGCATGTATGTATACAAAAAAAGACATAATCAGTTCTAAAAGCAATACCATAAAGATTGTTGTGGCAAACCTTTGACATAAACAATCTCTAGATCTCGTAGTTGAGTCCCATACATGTAAGCTTTAGATTGCATTACATCATTTTTGCTAATAAGAATTTAGAAGTTATGCAAATAATATGGTATCATTGACGCAAGTATGTTGGCAGCCTTTGGGGTATCCTCATTGTATGACAACCTACCAACATAAGAGTCATAAATAAAAAGCTTCCTTGAAATAATCTCAAACCTGGCCAAAATCCAATGGTTTGTCCCAGCAATGATAGGAATAAAGACATTATCCACTGCATCACAGCGCTTGCCACAATAAACTCCACTTCAAAACAACTTCAAAGAAACTAAATCATAAATATTGACATTTTTTGAAACCTATAACTTCGCTTCATCACTAGGATCATCCAACTTAGTCTTGATGAATTCTAGCCTCTGAGAAAACACAGTTTCCAATATAGTGAAATTGTACTTAATCCTTTTGCAATACTTCCTTTTCTTTCTCAAATAGTAAGATACAAGGTCAATGTGATGTAGCAAAGATAAATACATGCATCAAATATATAAGTAGTTGAGAAATAATTAAAATGACATAATAATTCTTATATAAGTTTTAAAATAATATTGTATAAGATCAGTATCAGATATATACTAAAGTTGTACTATAGTTATAAAAACTTCCTGGTTTATCATTCCTGTTACATATCTATTACAAGTCTGCTACATTAAAACTTTAATACATAAAAAAATATATATGGAACAAGAAATTCAAAGTAAAAACTGTATATGAAAGCAGCAATTCACTTACATCACTAGACAAGTAGTCTCCCTTAGTGTAAAGGTCAACCCAAAATGTCTTCTCATAGATATCCATTACCTTAAAGAAAAACAGATCGTTTTGGTTGTTCTTTTGATTGTACCATGAAAATTCCTGTTACATATTTATTATTCAAATAAACATATCAGCTTAATCTTACAAAAATATTGCAGAGTATATTGAATTCAACATTAACTTATGATCTTGATAAGTTCTTGTTCTTGTTGATGAACTTCTTGAAAACTTTAACGGAGTTAGTGTCTTCAATTTCATCTCCAATTAAAGCATAGTCATCGAGGACATATTGCTGATGAGCCATAATCTTCAGTGCAACAGAACCAAAATCGGTGACCTGATATGATTTTACCTTTCGGGATGAATTCACCCTCCCCTTCTGTATATCCTGCTCTTTAGGCTGATTAATAACCTTAAGCTCCTCCTGTTCTGCAATCTCCTTTACTCATATTAAAAAAACAAGGTCAATATAGGTTACTATCTTACAAATATATAACACTATTTCTTAGAAAAAATTCGCACTTGCTTAACTTCTTTAATAATTGCATATATTTCAAAACAATCAGCCTCTAACTTATCAAGTTTTGCTGGATCGACAAAATCTAAGAAACAAAGAGATCCAGCCTGCTAGTGTATTTTAAAGATAATGAATTTTATTAGAACATAATAGAATGCAATTTCAATGCAATTCAAAGGAGTTTGATAGATTACCTCTTTGTTATGAATCAAACTCATTCCAGTTACAACCTCTTTCACATTCTTATCATCTAGGCTAGGTCCTTCACCAACTTTGCCTTTGAGTTTATCAACTTTGTCATGCTATTTTCCTTTGCTAAGAGCAATACGCCCAACTTTACGTTTAGTACCTTTGGTGGCCTGTTTTCCTTTATTCACAAGACTATGTTCCATTAGAAGCAGTGATTCAAGAACATTGTTCACAATACTAGTTATTTCTTCCCAGTTATCATCAAAGAATTTAAAGAGATGCAAATTAAAAGGTCCAGCATTCAACGTGTTCCTGAAACCAGTAGTTTCTCTTACATGCTTCATTTCTTGCTTCTTTCTTTCAGCATCTAATTTAACCACTTAGTCATTTTTCTGTTACAAAAATGACATTAGAAATAAATACATATCCGATACAGAAAATATACATGTAATAGATACATAACAGAACTTTACCTTTTCAATTGATTTTTTATCCCCTTCGGTTTTTCATTCTTCCACTTCACGATCCTGAATGCCTTTCACATGGATGTCCATCCCATCAGCACCAATCCCTTCAAGATTTTCTTTACCACAATTCTTCATTGACTCCTGTTAGTATTCAAGTATTTTATATATCATATATGTATCTGATTGATATATATATATATATATATATATATATATATATATATATATATATATATATATATATATATATATATATATATATATATAATTGAATTTTACTTTTTTGACCTCTTCCATTGCATTTTTTGTCTCATGAATTTTCCCTCCTTGCTCTTGAGGAACATGTATGTGTTTCCCTTCAAATTTCATCTCCATAGGACCAATCCCTTAAACATTTTCCTCGCTATCTTGTCAAATAAATTCCTGTTGCAATCCTATATTTTTTAATATCTAATACATGGTTATTAATAAAAAAACATATATATTGATAAATCAAGTTGTTACCTCTATCAATATTTGTGTTGTTGGCTCATTTTTATCTCGTGAACTCAATAACTCCTGAGTTTCGGTCCCTTCTTTCTCTTCAACTATTAGAACAGTCCTCATACCGACTTGATCAATTGTATTCGAATTAGGTGTTTCCTACAAATCACAATTTGTTGAAATCTAAAAGTAATTTCATGAAATTCTAAATGACAGAAAAAATAAGTGTCAACAATTTTTAAGGGGGACAAAAGATGGAATTACATAAAAAAGGGGTAGTCCATGTCCTGTCTCCATGCTCCTTAGGTTCTTGAACATCATTTACTGTTATTACATCATCCATTTGTTTATCATGATAGATAGAATAAAACAGTTGTATTAGATGTCTACAATCCTAGTTAAAAGTTGAGGATCAATGGCATTGTAACAGATATATAGTAGAAATATATTAGTATTTTATCAAACTTATACTAGAAAAGAATTAATTACAATTTCACTTACATCAGAGCCAGCAGTGGCTATTGCTTCCACTGCTTCATCATCATCAGAAACCTTGTCGTAATCTTCTTTACCCTGCAAACACAATCTAACCATAGTTGAAAAAAATCACTTCATCATTAATTAATATATTTTTAAGTTATTAATCTTCCACCACATCTATAATGAAGAAAAAAGATTATTGAATTACCTTAGGCTTCTCGCTATTAGATCCTCATACGCTCCACCATGAGAATCGCCCAAATTATCCAAAAAACTTTTTATTTGACGAGTGTCTCCAGATAATTTCATGACGTCTTCCTCATCATTTTCTTCTAGTGAATCATCAAACTTTTTATCCATTTTGTTCATGGTAAAAACTGCTTCAATATCGCTGACTTGTCCAGATAGAGCCTCTATTTTACTCTCAAGCATACGCAATCTATTGCCCATACTCTCTAACCCCTTATCAATCTTGTTAGATAGTGCCTGCAACTTGTTAATAAACTAAGTCTGACTTCCTGCAGGAATCTGGGATTGAGTTCCTTTCCAAAAGAATTCTTCGGACTTAGAAGGCTCTGTAAATGGAAAGTACTTCTCGAGCGATAACTTTAAAACCTCTTCATTAGTAGCAATAATTTTCTTGAGGTTCAACTGAAATGAAATTGAACTCACACATCAAACAACAAATAACACACTTAAAAGCAAACATATAATACAATTGTGACAGACATAAAACAAAGATGAAGCAGACTTATACTACATACTTCTTAACCATAAAAGAATATAACAATCTTATGCATCTGATATATACCGACTATATATGTAGTACGAAGTTACTAACATGTAAATATATGAATACATTGTTTTCTAAAAAACTAATGTGGTTTAAATTTGATAAATAACAGACTAATATCAAATTTGTATCGAACATACTACTTACATATGAAAAAAAGCTAGAAATAAAAATAGTTATAATGTGAGCTTACATATTCGAACTGCTTGTCGAAGATCATCATATTGAAATCTTTTGCTTTAAATTCATTTTTAAGTGGTTGCCATTTGAAAAACCTTGGTTTAAATTCATCATCATGTTGTTTAGTCTTGCTTCATATAAAACTGTCACAATCTCCAACAAACCTCATAAAACCAATCCTGGAAGACCAACGGGAATCCAAAAAGCTTGTAATTTGGTGGCTTCGTCCTCCTCTTTCCATTCTTCTTAAGAGATAGAATGGTATCTTTGAATGACAACTAACGCCATGCTGCTTTGTAATAGGTACCATTGCAAACAGAGTCAAAGTACAAATTAGGGATTTTTGCACCTGCATATAACCCCGTGATATAATAACTGATGAAATATACAAGAGCCAATTTAAAATAGTCATCATCACTCTCGATCGGGATCTTCTCCTGTTTTCCTCCTTCTGCATTATCACCCTCTTCTTCTTCCTCATCATCACTAGAATCATTTTTATTCTTAATTATAAACTTCATATATACTCTCTTGATAAGATTAAAACAATTTGGGAAATACTTCCAAAATCTTTCGAGTAACCAGTGTCTTCCAACTTAAAATGCCCTTCAGCATCTGGCCGAAGTCCAGATATAAGACAAAAATACTCGAGGCCAAAGTAAAGAGGATATCCTGCAGCCATAATACAGATGCAATCATTATGTGTCTGGTCTATTTCCCTAGTGAGGATGCTATGAATGAAAGATCTCTGCATTTTCATTCTAGGTCTCGTAAGGAAATTAGCAAATATCGTCCCCTTAAGCATCTCCATAACAGTAGCAGGAACATCCTTAACAAAATCAATAACGCCAAAGTTTTAAGAAGCATTAATTCTGGAAGACCAGGGTTCAGAATATATAAGAGGATATCGTGGGATGTATTGAATAAATGGATTCTCTTCTTCATCTATATACATTTTATCAACAAAAACGTGATTAAATACAGTCGTTACACCTCCCAATATAAAAAGAAGACTGCATATAATCATTTTCTAACATCAAAATGCATTATATTAGTCACATAACAGACTTGTATCAGGTATATAACATGTTTTAATGAGAAAAAACAATCCAAACACACTTATACCTTTATGTTGTTACACTTACATTTCGGATCCATTAAGATAGACATATAACATAGTTGTATAATATATATATATATATCACTTGTATGTTACAAAAAGACCATACTAGGTCATTTTATTACATTTGCATGCATTATTACACACATAAAATAGGCTGGTATATGACATATAACACTTATTAATTAGCGAAAAGAATTCAAAAAAGTCTTATACCTTCATTTTGATACATTTATAAACATTCTACTACATATATAACAGAGTTGTATTAGACAGACCAATATGGACTTGTTGTTACACAATCTACAATAACTGGTACAAACATGATACATATCTACTACAAATAAGCAACAAAATGATTTTACAAAAAAACTGATGAACCTAAAGCATGAATTACAAAGAGATATCTAATAGATTTCTAAAGAAATACTACATAGAACATATATATATATTACATATACTAAATATGTAACAAATGCATAGTAACATGCATTGAACCTAAAAACAGAATCTGCATGTATCTCTTACCTTTTTTTGAGATTTAGAACCACCGCCTCTAACCTTCTTAGCAGCAACAACAGGAGATTTCTTTGTTGCTGGCCTCTTCTTCGGAGCCATTACCACTTAAAAATGAAAAACAAAATTAAATAAAATCAAGGAAAAAGTAATACAATATAGAACGTGTAATTAAATAACAGATTTTCAAAATGCGTACCTTGATTTGTAATGCAGATGAAGTAGGAAATGTTAGCACGACTTGAGAAGAAAAAAATCTCAAAAAACAAAGAAAATCAAAAGATCAACAAGAACGGAAAAATGTAATTACAGACTAGATCTCGAGAGAAGCTTTTATAGACAAAAATCAGAAGAATAATGGAAGGAAACTGAGTGGACTGCAAACGAAACGACTAGATCATGTGTGGAATGTGGATAGTCTTCAAAATTGAAACTATTTATAAAAAGAATGTGAGAAAGAATTAGAAAGCGTACAAAGGTTCCGAAAAGTGTATGATCAGTATTTAAAAAGACAAAAAGAGGTTTAGGTAACTGAGCATAACCTAGGCTGAAATTATTTTACCCATATGGACCAAATCCAACAATTATCCTATTTTTATTTATAAAAGAAATTTTGATTGTATGTCATCGGAGTACATTTTCTCTTTTCTATTTACTAAATATGTTTAAAGAGATGTAAGTAAATTAAAATTAATTTGTAAATTAATCTTTATTAAGAATATTTTGAAGAGGTTAGGTATTGAACCTACGACCCCTCACCACTTTATTGAGTGGTGTACCAATTGAGCTACATCATAAATTAATTGTTATGGATTGATATAGTATTTATTTGTTCTCTCCTTTTACATATTGTCCAAAAAATAACGATAACCACTTTTAACATGGAGAGTTCCGCGATTTTGCTACTTCACTTTGGTTTGTCGTTGCTTGGTCTATTTGGAAAAGCAGAAACCACTACGTGTTCGAAGGGGTTCTCCCACGGCCAGATCCTATTCTTTATAGTTTAAATTTATATTGGTTTCTTTGCAAATGTAAGCGTAGAAGGCTTAGTTTTGTTTTTTCGGATATCTTTTGTAATCCGACTCTTTTTATAGCGTAGGGCTGTATTTTGTTGTTGATCTCACCTTGAGATCAACACTTTTATATTAATAAAAAGAGGGGTGGGTGTTTTGTAGGTCAGCGGATACATCGACCTAGTTGGGATGTCCGCCCCGAAATTTTCACCCGCCCTAAACTTTTTTCTTTCGGGGGGACACATTGTTCCCCCGGGGGTTTTTCAAAAAAATATAACGATAACCATTCAAAATACTTTAAATTTACATTTTCTAAATATATCTTTGTTTATAAAAGAAATAAGGTTGTATACTATCTAAGTATTCTTTTATTCATTAAAAATATTCTTATCTTTTTTATTTATTAAATTTACTATTCTAAAAAAGATAAAGTAATGGTTTCAAAAATTAATCACATTCATATGGTACTTTGAAAAAACATTGAGAGCAATGAGTGGGTAACATTATATAATAGTTTGATTGATAATTATGTAATTAAAAAAACTATTTGATTATTTCAATATATATATTCAACCAGTGGGTAACATTAGAGCAATGAGTGTGGATTGTATTATTCATATCTTTCGAATAGAGTTTGAATATAAGAAACTGGTTATTTAGCTACATTAGCTCTTGACATATGTCTTATATAGTACTACTGTTTAAAATATTCATGTGACTAGGGCATATCATGTGTTTGAATCGCATGGAGGTTGTTTCCTTCATATTTAATGTAAGCGCAAAATTATTTAAAAACATGTTATTGAAAAAGTTGAACGTAATTTAATTCTATATGGGCCAATATTTCATTTTTCGCTCCAGGCCCCAAAAAATTTTGGGACGTCCCTGATTAAAATATTTATTTCCCAATATGGGGTGAAGAACCTCACTTCAATGATATACCATATGGGGAATGGTTGGACTTAACCATTCCCCATATTCATTCCATATTTTGGAGAATTCTCCAAAATGGAGAATGATTGAACTTGCTATAAGGGGGAAGATGAAATTCTTAAAAGCAAAATTGAGAACTTAAAAAACTCCTAAAACCTACTAATAAATATCTATTCTATGAAAGAACAAAAAAAGCATTTCCTTCTATTTTCCCAATTTTATATGTTAAACCACTAGATTTGGCATAGTGGCCATAACTTCCTCCCAAAGTAGAGAAAGAAGCTGGGTGTCCTAGGGTTGAACTAACTTTCTTAAGGCAAGTTTCTATCGTTTTTAAATTTTAGTAGGGTTGGCTACCCTATAAAAGACTGGGTATTGAGATTATGTTTGTTTATTTCATTCCAAGTAAGATGTTAATAAAATTACTAGGAAATATTAGAAATAATAGAAAATTTACGATTGAGTATAATATATTAACATGTATATTTTTAAGTTATTTGGTTTCATCATGTTATATCAAAGCTTATGTCAGGGTGCGAACAATGTCCTACATTGGTTAATAAATTGGAGATCCAAAGGCTTATAAGTGTGAACCATATCCCAATGGTATGAGACCTTTTGGAGTAAAGTCCAAGTGCAAATCCATGAAGGCTTAGTCTCATAGTGGGCAATATCATACCATGTGTGGAGATATGGGGTATCCACATGCTTCCATGAGTCACTACAGCTTCCAACGTATAAGTTGAGGGTTTAAAGCATGATGATTTGTATCTTTTTAAAGCCAAAATGGTATTCATGTCCGGGAGAATGATAAAAATTATATAACATCTATGATTGAGCTTTACTTATCAGTTTAATCTTTAAACCAATTAGTTTTGTGTTAGGTAAAAGAAATCAAGAAATTCAAAGTTATAAACGTATAATATCTTACCATATTGGGTTTACATTTTCCCATATACATATTCAAAGTTTGACTAATGGTAAGTAAATAATGATAGTTATTTTTCATGTCTTAGCTAGCTGTATGCCATCTGTCAAGGCAACAGTTACAAAAAAAATTCTATAAATTGAAGCCTTTAAAATTCACTAAACACAATCGTTTTCATTCTTAGGTTCATATCTTTTCTATTGAATATGGAGCAAACCACTCTTGAGTTGGGATATTTTTTCTCTCCATCCTCTAGATTTAAGTAAAATCTATCGGATGAGCGATTTGTTAAAATAATAAACTTAATTTATTTATGTGGTAGAAATTGAAACACTAGAGTTGGTGGATTTTGTGTGGTGATAATTTAGAGTTAATGGTGTATTAGTTTATGTTTTTATTGTTGCACAATGAATGGTTATAATTGTTTCTCTTGCACTATAAATAGAGCATGGTATGAAGGTTGTAATAATCCAATTCAAAGAAACAAATAGAAAGTATTAAGTCTTTCATCTCTTATAAGTTGTTTTCTTTGATATTCCTCTCCAATTTTTCTAACAAAGTGGTATCAGAGCCGAGTTTAATTCCAAGTATGCTCTGTGGTTGCAGCGTAGTCTGATCTTCCACATCAGAAAAGAATTATATTTGGTTTCCGAATCACAAAAACCCTTGTGAGGTTTCTTATTTTTCTCCAAATATATTTTGAGTGTTGAGAGACCCTACCCGAAAAAATGAATGTCAACAGTTACAACTTTCCCCAGCTCACCAAAACCAATTACAAAAATTGGTGTATTAAAATGAAAGCCATCCTTGGAGCCCATGATGTTTGGGATGTTGTCGAAAATGGTTACGTAGTTCCAGTTCCAGCACAAGGTGCAGAAATGTCCCAAGCCGAAATAGAAGCTCTTAATAAGAACCGTCGAAATGATCAGAAGGCACTTAGTCTAATCCACCAAGGGTTAGATGACGTGATGTTTGAGAAGGTGGCTGAAGCTACTACCTCCAAACAAGCTTGGGATATATTACGAGTTTCTCTTCAAGGAGAGGAGAAAGTACAGAAGGTGCGGCTTCAAATGTTAAGAGGCGAGTTCGAGTCGTTGAAGATGAAGGAGACCGATTCAATCGTGGATTATACCTCGAGAGTAAAGTCTGTCGTTCATCAAATGCGGCAGTATGGAAAGCAAATGGAGCAAAGTGAAGTTGTTGAAAAAATTTTGCGATCACTACTACCGAAGTTTGAACATATAGTAGTAGCCATTGGAGAAGCACGTGATACTAGTACAATGACCGTTGACGAAGTTGTTGGATCACTACAAGCACATGAGGAGAGGCTAAATAGACAACGAGAAGAGTATATGGAACAAGTCCTGGCTACAAAGGCTTCGATTAGAGAAGGTGAAACAAGCCGAGATGCTAGTCAATATGGACGAGGTCGGGGTAGAGGTCGTGGAGGAAATGGAAGAGGAAGAGGACGTGGAAGAAATCAACAACATGGAAGAGATGATAACAGTAGAGAAAGTAACCAGTCCACTAGAGGCAGAGGTCGTGGACATGGACGAGGCCGAGGACGAGGAGCCTGGAGGCAAAATGACGGACATGACAAGTCAAATGTAAAGTGTTACAATTGTGGTAAATTTGGTCACTACGCATCCGAGTGCTGGTATCAGAAAAAACAAGTAGAGGAGACGACGAACCATATTCAAGATGAGGAGGAAAACAACACGGTTTTACTAACTCGTGAAGGAGAACATGGACAAGAAAACAACCTATGGTATCTCGACAATGGCGCAAGCAATCATATGTGTGGCAACAAGAACATGTTTACGGAGTTGGATCAGTCATTCGGTGGAAACGTTATTTTCGGTGATTCTTCAAAAGTTCCAATCAAAGGCAAAGGAACCATTCTTATTCGTCTAAAGAATGGTGAACATCAATTCATCAACAACGTCTACTATGTCCCGGACATGAAAAGTAATATTTTGAGTTTGGGACAGTTGTTGGAGAAAAACTACCAAATTCACATGGTGGATCGGAGGTTGGTGTTGTTGAACGAGAAGAAGGAGCTGTTAGCAAGTGTGCCGATGTCAAAAAATCGAATGTTCACTCTTAACATCAAGACGGATATGGCGAAATGCTTGAAGGCTTGCGTGAAGGATCCTCATTGGCTTTGGCATCTAAGGTTCGGACATCTGAACTTTGGAGGGCTAAAGCTGCTAAGTCAAAGTAAGATGGTGCACGGTCTTCCCCCTATCGACAAACCTCATCAACTTTGTGAAGGATGTCTCATTGGAAAGCAATCACGAACCAGTTTTCCAAAGGAGTCCATGTCAAGGGCAAAGGCGCCGCTAGAGCTAATTCATGCTGATGTTCGTGGACCGATAACTCCATCGTCATTAGGAGGAAATAAATATTTTCTGCTGTTCATTGATGACTATAGCAGGAAGACATGGGTTTACTTTCTGAAGGAGAAATCAGAAGTTTTTGGAGCATTCAAGAAGTTCAAAGTGCGCGTGGAAAAGGAGAGCGATCAGTACATTAAAGCCTTAAGATCCGACAGAGGGGGAGAATTCACATCCAATGAATTCAAGAATTTTTGCGAAGAAAATGGAATTCGCCATTTCTTATCAGTCCCAAGATCTCCTCAACAAAATGGAGTTGTTGAAAGGAAGAATAGAACTGTGCTAGACATGGTGCGGAGCATGTTGAAGAGTAAAGATTTACCAAAGGAGTTATGGGCAGAAGCTGTTGATTGTGCAGTCTACATCCTGAACCGGTCCCCAACTACAAGTGTTACAGATATGACACCTCAAGAAGCATGGAGTGGGAGAAAGCCTAACATCTCTCATTTTCGTGTTTTTGGGAGTGTTGCTCATGTTCACGTGGCGGATGAAGAAAGAAGAAAATTGGATGATAAAAGCAAAAAATACTTGTTCGTGGGATACTCAGAATCTTCAAAAGGCTACAAGGTCTTTGATCCTGACACCGGGAAAATAGTAATCAGTAGGGATGTGACTATCGATGAAGAAGCAACATGGGATTGGAATGATCACCAACTAAAAAGTTATAATTTTTATCCTTTCCCAATAGATGAAAGTGATGATCAAGACGCTGAAGAGACACCTACCACACCAATAAGAACTCCTATTTCATATGCAACTCAAGGGAATGACGATAGCGAAAGTGGAAGTACAAGTCCGAAGGAGAGACCTAGAAAATTTCGACGTGTTGAAGATCTTCTTGATGTGACAAGAGATATCAGTAGAGAGTTTAATTATTGCTATCTCATTGATAGTGAGCCCATTGACGTTGAAGAAGCCATGGAGAACAAGAATTGGAGAAAAGCCATGGAAGAAGAGATCCAAGCAATTGAGAAGAACAAGACTTGGGAGTTAACTAAACTTCCAGCTGACAAAAAGCCCATTGGAGTTAAGTGGGTTTTCAAGGCGAAGAAAGACGCAAGTGGAAAAATTGTGCGATACAAAGCAAGGCTCGTTGCGAAAGGGTATAGTCAGAAACAAGGTATCGACTATGATGAAGTGTTTGCACCCGTCGCAAGAATGGAGACAATCAGACTGGTGATTTCTATTGCTGCTCAAAACGGATGGAAGATTCATAAAATGGATGTCAAGTCAGCATTTTTGAATGGATACTTGGAGGAAGAAATTTACGTGCAACAACCACCGGGTTATGTTGTCAAAGGCCAAGAAGGAAAATTGTTGAAGTTGAAGAAAGCATTGTACGGTCTCAAACAAGCACCGAGAGCATGGAACAGCCGAATTGATAAATATTTCCAAGAGAATGGTTTCAACAAGTGCCCACATGAATACGCGCTGTATGTGAAGGTGGAGAAAGGAGATATGCTGCTTGTCTGCTTGTATGTGGATGATCTCATTTTTACTGGAAGTAATCCTCAAATGTTTGAAGATTTCAAGAAGACGATGACTCGCGAATTTGAGATGACCGATATTGGCCTGATGTCATATTATCTAGGCATCGAAGTGAAGCAAGATGATAATGGCATTTTCATTTCTCAAAGTGGATTTGCTAAGGAGATTTTGAATAAGTTCAAAATGGAGAAGTGCAACCCTGTCAACACACCGGTAGAATGCAACTTAAAATTGACCAAAGATGAAGATGGAGAAAATGTCAATCCAACAATGTTCAGAAGCTTGGTTGGAAGTCTAAGATATTTGACGTGCACAAGGCCTGATATTTTGTACGCAGTCGGACTAGTCAGCAGATATATGGAAACACCAAAGGAGTCACATTGGAATGCCGCGAAAAGAATACTCCGTTATTTGAAAGGTACAACTAATTTTGGATTACGATATTCAAAGTCTAATGAGTTCAAATTAGTTGGCTACAGCGATAGTGATTGGGCTGGTGACAAAAATGATCGAAAGAGTACAAGCGGTTTTGCATTTTTTCTTGGTGACACGGCGTTTACTTGGAGTTCAAAGAAGCAACCTATTGTGACACTGTCAACTTGTGAAGCTGAATATGTAGCTGCAACATCTTGTGTGTGCCATGCAATTTGGCTAAGACGAATATTGAAGGAGCTTCAAATGACTCTGCAAGAACCAACAGAAATTTTGGTTGATAACAAGTCTGCGCTGGCACTATCAAAAAATCCAGTTTTTCATGATAGAAGTAAGCACATCGACACAAGGTTTCATTTCATTCGAGAATGCATTGAGCAGAAGGAAGTCATACTTAAATACGTGAGGACTCAAGATCAAATCGCGGATATTTTCACAAAGCCGCTCAAGTACGATGTGTTCAACCAGTTGCGAGCATCACTTGGAATAATCGAGAATTAAGTTTAAGAGGGGGTGTTAAAATAATAAACTTAATTTATTTATGTGGTAGAAATTGAAACACTAGAGTTGGTGGATTTTGTGTGGTGATAATTTAGAGTTAATGGTGTATTAGTTTATGTTTTTATTGTTGCACAATGAATGGTTATAATTGTTTCTCTTGCACTATAAATAGAGCATGGTATGAAGGTTGTAATAATCCAATTCAAAGAAACAAATAGAAAGTATTAAGTCTTTCATCTCTTATAAGTTGTTTTCTTTGATATTCCTCTCCAATTTTTCTAACACGATTTACCATAGCATATAAGGTATATATTTCACTTATTTTTGTATTTATTTTTTCTTCTTATTACAAATATGAGTTAATATATAATTTTAATTTTATTGATTTGAATAAGGATTAAATTTGAAGGCATCCCAGTCCTCCACTTTTCAAAATATGTATCAACTATAAATTTAGATCTTGAGTTCTCAAATTAATTTTGATCCAAAAATTTATAAGGCTTTCCCTAACTTTGTTTTTTCCTGTGAAAGATCCATGAGAAGATCCTTTGGAAGCAAAAAAAAAAAAAAATTCCAATGGAATTTAATAACAAATATGCGTTACAACAAATAAAATGAATGATTTATAACTTAAAATCCCCTAAATTTTTAGCTAATGTGTACATTTTTACTCTTGATTAAATTTGGGAATTTGAAATAGAACTAATATTGAATGAATTGTCAATAGTTAGGATGGGATCCAATCGGTACCGTTTCATATCAATCTTAACGAGACGTCTCTTTCTTCTCGGTTGTAAATCAAAATCTATGCGAAATTTTTAATGCCCCTATTAGTTTAAATCCTACTAATCCTTGACTAGAGAAGTAAAATTCGATTGATGTGTATACTCTTAAGTTTCTTAAGTTGTTTTTATTCAGGAACATATTGGGCAGCTATTCTATTGATGGGAGATTCATCGGCATTGGCACCATCCGGAAAGCATTTTCATGACCAATCATCACATGGTTATGGTTGGTTACCGGCAGGAAGGTTCGCTGAAGAGAGAATGACATATAGGAGAAATTATAGAGCATAAATTTTATTAATTTAGCATCTTTGTTTTCCTATTTATATGTGTATTTGATAATGAGAATATAACATATGCACTCTAACTTGATACATATGCAGTGCCGTTATGATCTTTAAGGTGTTCTATATTGTGCTCAAGTTGATGTTCTCTATGCACTAGAGGAAAGAGGACTTGTTATCCTAGATTTGTTGTTTAATTTCTATGTAAAATATGTAAGATTGGCTTTCTGTATGCATCAGAACAAACAGAAATAATTGTCCTAAATTTTTTGTTTATTTCTATGTCAAATATGTAAGTTTTGTTTTCTCTATGCATTGGAACAAAGTGGAATAATTGTCCTAGATTTGCTGTTTAATTTCTATGTAAACTATGTTAGCTTGGCTTTTTCCATGTAAACTCCACCTTTCTCAAGTACAAAGTTCACCCTCTTAAAGATTTATCAAATATAAGAAAAAAAAAATCAGAGTATACTTTATATTTTGTAGACATTGTTAATTATTTTATCAACAATGAAGATGCAAATAGGATTTTTGTTTCTCTGGTAAAAATATAGTAACATATCTATATTTTCCTTTAGTGATAGGGTGCAATGAATCTACATCTATAAACATTAATATGTTACATATAGAATCTTACCAAAGTGGAGTTGTGAGCGGGGCGACCTTTTTTGTAACACGAAAAATAAGCGCGGCGAAGGGAGCCGAAGGACTGATCCTCGATTTAGAGGTGTGATGAAAAATAGACTGATAAAAGCGATGTTGAAGTTGATAGTTAGATCCAATTTAAATGTTAAAAGATACCAAACCCGAAATCCCGTATTTTAAGACAGAGTTGCCACCCGGTTTAGCTCTACCGGGAATTTGGGTAGATATTCCCACCGGATGGTTAGAATGTACCATAAAATAGAGATTCCGAGTGAGGATGATGTTGCTTACTTTTCATTTATCAAATCAAACCATTTACATTTTAATAAAAGTGACTTCAGTTCTTGTGCGATTTAAATCCTCATAATTAGAGTTTTGGGTTATAATATCCATAGATCACACAGCGCGGCATGCAGAAAGCAGTAAATAAAGCAGATAAATTAATTATTATATGGCTTTACGAATACCTATACATTTTTCTAATGTGGGAAAAGTAAAAGCTCTTTAGATATTTCAGCGTGACCGCAGGAAACCGAGCTATTAGTCTCCTTCATTAGGAGTTCTTTAGATATTTCAGATCACACTTTGTTGTGATTGGCTTTGTTAACATCCTAGTGATGTTTTTTTATTTTATTTTATTTTATTTACTTTTTTCTTTTTTTTCTTTTACTTGTTGCTTTTTTGTCTTTCTTTTAGATAAATGGAGCCGGTTTTGGCCGTGCTCAACCTTTAATTAGAAAAAATCCATTAAATATACATTTAACCAACTAAATAATTCATAAAATAATTCCAACAGGTTCAAAAAATTTTTAATTAATTCCAAATTATTTGTGATTTTTATAAAAATTTTTGGGTGAAAATCGGGGCAAAAAACACAAGAAAACGATAACACAGGGCCAAAATCACAAAACATGGACCTTCTGGCATTTTTGCCAGTTTGACCGCTATAGTGGCCATCCAACCGGTGCCAGAGCAGTTCAACCGCCATCATTGCAGTGGTGACCACTGCCGTCGCAGCTGTTGGAGGACCAACGGAGCGGTCATGCAGGAAAAAGCCAAACGGACAAAAATTGGTATTTTTACACCCAAAAACATAAGATTACCAAAATTTTAAGCCGATTCCTACGATATTGCAGTAGATCTGGAATAAAAATGATGAAATAACTTTGGTGTTTTAGTTTTGGGACAAAAAGTAACCTAAAAACACAGGGAAGGATGTTTGCAAAACTACAGAAAGAAATGGGTAGAAGACCCCAAGAACAACCAAGATAGCAACAAAAAAAAATTAAATAAAAGAGATTGGATCTCAATTTTGTTACCTGTAGGCCATGAATCCACGTTTTGAGACTCGAATCGGACGTTTGGCAAGCTTTGTGACGAATTTGTGACTAAAATCCGACAAAACTGTGACGGAATTAGTGACGAACTTAGTGACAGATTTTGGTGATTTTGTGATAAAAAGTCCCTAAATCCTATTTAAGAGCATTTTAACCTATGATTTCTACTTGATTTTAGTATTTAGACTAAAAGATCAAGCCGAATAACACTTAGGAATCCAAATTAATCAGATTTCCATGGCTTTATGAAGCTTTCTCTCTCCAAGAATGCTAAGAACCCTAAATGTGAATTTCAATCTTTTTATTGGAAAAAAAGTCCTTTTTAAGATGATTTAATAGGTTTATATAGACTTTACTAACTCCAAATAACCCAATTAGCCCTTAAAAATGTTAAATTTCTAGAAAAAATTAAAATTATCTACTTTTAGATAGAGAAAGACTAACTGGGGACGGGCCTAGGAACTCGTGTAATGGTTGAATTTCAACCGCTGTCACGGGTGTGATGAAACGCGCTAGTGTGGCGGTGAACCACCCAAGGGCGCAATGAACTACGCCAGCGCTGTGAACCGTGCAAGGGGGCGCAATTCACTATACCAAGGGCATGGTTCGGCGACGTGGCCACGTGTGCCGAACCGCGCAAAGGGGCGCGGTTCCTTCTACCACTCGGGTGGTTCACCGCATCGGTGGTGCGAAAAACTGCTCTAGCGCAGTTGTCGTCGGCCGCGATGGCTCTGGCAAGGAGAGGAAATCTAGTATTTTTATTTTTTATTTTTTGTATTTTTTATATTGATATGAATTTATTAATTTTGATTAATTAACCGGTGATGGAAAATGACACGATTAAAATCCCAAATCGTCAACAGAATACTTTCCAAACCCGATACGACTCTGAAAGAATAGAAAGACTAGCCCGTAAAGCTGTTGGAGAAAAAATTCATCATCGTTTTGTGGGTCACTGAAAAGCCCGTGCTCATAGGCTGCCCCTCCTAAGATTACAAATTTGTGGGCCAAATGTGATCTCACGAAAGAGCAAGGGATAAAAGGTTATACCTGAGTCATGCATTCTTGAACAGATTATCTACTGGGGCTGTCATCAATAGACCTATTAAGATTAAGGTTGACATAGATATTTTGAATCGGTATCACCTTTGACCCGCTTAGACTTAAGGTAGACTACCGGTTGCCTTGTGTTACCATAACATAACTGAGGATTAAACACTCAATCAAATGGCATTGCGTCGCTCCATTATAGAAACTCAGATATAGACTACTGGTTGCCTTACGTCACCATAACATAACTAAGGATTAAACTCCCAATCAAATGGCATTGCGCCGCTCCATTACAGAAACTTTGATATAGACTATTGGTTGCCTTACGTCACCATAACATAACTGAGGATTAAACGCCAAGTCGAATGGCATTATGCGGCTCTATTATAGACACTTTGATATAAACTGCTCGTTGCCTTATACCACCATGACATAACTGAGGATTGAATGCCCAGTTAAATGGCATTGCACCGCTCCAATACAGACACCCTGATATAAACTACTAGTTGGCAGAAACTTGGGTTCTGGACTCTTGAATCGGTTGTCTAAAGGGATTGCCATCAAGATACCTATCAAGAACAAGGTTGACATAAAGGTTTATCAATCACATTTTAAATTCTTGCATTGGTTCTCCATCAGGGTTGCTGTATGGTGTGCCTACCGAGAAAATTTTTAGATATTAGGAAGCATTGTGAATTTTTTTTATTTTTATTACTTAATTGATTTTGTCGAGACAAAAATTTTTATCCCCTTCAATTAATAATAAAAATAAGGTGATGGTAAATTAAGGTTAGAAATATTCGGGAGTTCGATGTTCGGTTGATTTTACCCCATTGGACCGATAGACAGCTTGCGATTTATATGGGTCGAGGTGTAGAGAATTTGTATGGGTTGGTTGTTTTGCATGGTGGATCATGACTTGTGATTTATGGTAAGATAGGTGGCTCAGTATGTTGATCCCCGGCTTAGGTTTTGAGGTTCACCAAGAGCGGGCTTGGGCTTAAAGATTTGGGATTTTGAGTTTTGGATTTTGAACTTTGGATTCTTAGATCGATAAGCTGAATCAAGGTGCCCTTGGAAGATTGAGAAGGATGCATCGAGGTGTCCCTGGGGGAACGAAATGTTGCATCAAGGTGCCCCTGAAGAGTTGAGAGCTGCATAGAGGTGCCCTTAAAGAGGTGAGAGCTGTATGGAGGTGCCCCTAACGGGTTAGGATCCGAATTTGAAATTCTCTTATCGGATGACCACTAGAATTACCGTATGGTGCACCTTAAGGTTTCCTTAGGAAAAGCTTCTAAGTTATGAATTTGGGATCCTTGGGTCTGTTGTCCATCGGGATTGCTGTATGGCGTACCTGTCAAGGAAATTTTAAGATATTAGTAAGTGACATGAGTTGCATTTTCATTGTTTAATTGGTTTTGTGGAAATAAAAATATTTTTGCCCCTTCAATTAAGTAACAATAATGGAAGTCTAAAATATAAATTGAGTTAAGATTTTCGGGAGTCTGAAGAAATGGCATAGGTTGAACGTATAGCTTGAGGAAATTTTCCGCACTACGATCTGGCAATGTTGCAAGATTCCCACACAGGGACAATGGTCTATCATTTATTTCCTATAGAAACTAACATAGATAAATAGACAGGATATTATGCATGTATGAGTTGGATCGTTTTCTATATCTAAGGGACTTGATTGCCTGCTTGATTGACTTGCTTAAAGAAAGAATATACGGAACTGCACAGATGAGGTGGGTATGCCCCATGGTGGAGAATTAGGGAAATTGCATAGGTTAGGTAGGAATGCCCATGGTGGAGAGTTAGGGGAATTGCGGCATACACGCGGGGTCGTATGGCTGAATATTGAGGTCGAGTACGGTCGCACCCTATTGCTTGCTGACAAAGGAAATGAATCGGCTGTGTAATGATCATCGGATTAAGCATATCAAATATGAGGGGAGCATACATTGAAGTTCAAGATTCTAGATAATGGACATCTGGACTCTATCACTACCAATGAATTCTAATGAGGATGACTCTAAAAGATTAGGATGTTGCAAACTCGAGACGCTCAGTTGTAGTCAAGATTAGAGTGGACACATATAGATGACTTATTCGAGACCTTCGAGTCCACTAGGCTGGAGAAGACATTTAGCAACTATGACGATGATGATGATAATGCGGGTACTTCGACATGATCGATGTCAGTCATTTACCTTCATTTTTAGTTGTCTTAATTTTTGCATAGACCCAAACATTATGATGGGCCAATTAGACTTATGCTTTGTCTTTACTTTTTCCTGGACCGCCCTTTTGGGTTTTCAATCCTGCAGACTATCCTGGCTTTTTCATAGAACTCGCTTCTTTTCAGTCTATTAGGATTTTTTTTCCTTTTGTTATCATTTTATCTTTTCTTTCGAGGAATAGGGTTGACTGCACGGAACTGTTTGTTCCACTTACTTGCAACATTTTGCCTTTAGAGCCCAATATATTCATTCAAGCATAAATATAAAGATTTTAGTAAAATGACATTTTCATTAAACAAAGTAAGTTTGAGTACATGATGATGATAACCATTTCTATTAACCCAAACTCCGGTGTTAAACTAGCCTATGTAGGTTTTCTAGCCAACACACTCTCTTAGCTCATTTTACCCTGACTTATGACTAGACCACCCTTTTCGAGTTTTCAGTCTAGCGGGCTATTTTGTACCCTAACTTTTTCCTGACTAGTTTGTAGAATACCGATCATTGGGATACACCCTAATTTTTGCCCGAGTAGTAGAGGACCACTCTGTGGGTGATTGATTTTACTTATTTTTCATGTATGCTTTTTTGGATTTGATTCTTTCTAGTAAGATTATGATAATGCCTTAACCTATTTTGATTGATATGGTTTATGAACTCGCTACCGTCCATAATCGTAATCTCTATGCCCTTGTATCGAGTACCTTTTGATCACAAAGGTCCTTCTTAATTTAGTCTGGACTTCCCCCTTAGGTCAACTTAATTAGGCTTTACTTGATTTGAAATCAAATCATCGGCCTTTGACGAATACTCCTGATGCTTGGCTTGGTTGTTGTACGCTCTTGTTATGCGCTGCTGGTACATCTCAAGATTGTTCAAGCCATTCGAACTGTGCCTTAATCCATGGGGGTCCCTTTGACTTAGATTCAGTGCAACTCTCAAGGACTTCATCTCGGTTTTGCTTAGGATTGTGACTTTCAGAGCATAAACTAAATAGAAAAGGCATCATATTTGACACTTGTTTGATACCTTTGAAGGGAAAATGGTGGCTTATCGCCTCAATCATTATATCTTATGGTAGTCTTGGAAATAAACTTCTTGATAGACTGGTTTACAGTTTCAGTTTCCCCATTAGCTTGTGGTCTACTAGGCAAAGCCCTACGACGGTTGGTTCCATATTTCTTGATCAAATCAGTGGTTGTCCCTTGGGACTGAACCTTATATTTTGAGACTAAGTGGCGAATTAGGCCATACTGAGCTAAGTTGCATTTCTCGATGAACTTGGCCATCTTCTCGGTGGTAATGATGGTTTAGGGCTCAACTTTCCCGTATTTTGAGAAGTAACCTGCCACAATGATGGTAGAGCGGTGTCTATTGGTTGATGAAGGCTGATATTCGCCAATCTTATTCATCCCCCATGTCAAGAATGGCCAAGGAGGACAGAAATGGGAAGCTTGGCAATTGGAAGGTATTGGGTATTATTGGGGAGTAATGGGTTATCGGGGTGGGAATTTTTAGAGTGGGGGGGGGGGGCAAAAAGAGGTAAGCCTTAATTCTATCAAAGGTGATCTTGCGATGTTCTTTCTACACAATAAGCTGACGCTTCTTTGGTAGCTTGAAAATGATTTTGTACATAGTTGTGAGGCTCGTGATGAACCGACTGACATATTGAATCCATCCAAGGAAGGACTAAGCTTCTTTTTCTATTCTGGGTGTGGGAATGTAGTGCTCGTTTTTCTAGAAAAGAACCCTAGGTGTGACTAGGTATTCCCAGGCAAAAGCATTATCACGATCTTTAAGCACTTTTATTATCTCTCTTTTTCTTTCAGAGGTTAGGTCATTAGAAATGATTACCATTTTAGGTTATCATCTGTACTTAAATTTATTTTAGTTAAAGAAACATCATGAATACTAAACTCGTTATGCTTATGATACAAGAATGCATGAACCCATCGGATGAAACATCAAACAAATAAGCAAAAGCAGAGTCTTCATTCAAATAAAGTGCCTTAAAGGAAGAATTTTCACATCAAAGCACTAGCAAAACAAAAGAAAATTACATCATAGATAGTCATCCTCCATAGGCGGAGGGTCATGAGTTGTGGTGCTGGTAGATTAAGATTCCTCAATAGCTTTCATTGGTGCATCGTCCAGGACAAGATCCAGAACTTTTACTTGTTTGGCTGATGACTTGTCTCCTTTATTTGCTGGAGTTATTGTGATATTCTTGTTAGCTTTTAGAGTGCTCGATTTTCTAGCCGGCTGCTCCATTTTTCCCTCTCTTACTAAATGCCAAATGGCCTTGCCTAAAGGTTTGCATTAATCCGTTTTGTTCCCTACGTGAACATGATAGCGACAGAAATTCCCTTTTTCCTCAGGCGTAGGAGAACGATATTCACAAAGAGGGTCAAGCATGTCTTTCTCTCCTAACTTAGCAAACATGACACTAAGAGGAAGTTCCCATGGAGACACGAATGCTTTTTAACCAGGTGTTCGTGCAGGTGCAGCTTGAACTATAGAGACATTCTCTTAAACGGAGACTCAAACCATAGGAGCCTTGCCCTTAGAACAAATATCCTTAATGAGCTCTTGTGGTCGACCACCTTCTTTCGATGAATCGAGATTGGTGACTCCCGCCTGGCTGTCAAATACTGGTAAGGAATTATCCATAGGGATAAGCGCCCTTTCCTACTCAAGTACCTTCCCCTCTTTTACAAAACGGTGGATGTCTTGAATCACTTTTTGACATTTGTTAGTGTGGTGACCTTGCTAAACATGATACGCACTAAAGTTATGTTTCTCATCTTCCTTCGGGCGCCTATGCTTGCGGAGGGTTCTGAGGAGGCTCATCTCCCTTAGGGTGTCTAGGATTTCACTGAGGGGTATATTCCAATGACTCGTAATATCTTTCGAGTTATTGCTTGGCTGGATGGCACTAACTATGATTAGCACCTTAGCGATCGTCCAAGTTGAGTGGATGGCGCTTGATTCAACTTTCTTGTTGGTGAAAACCTTCCTCTCATCTCAGCCTGAGATAGGATAATAGCTGGTTTTTAAACTTACGCATCCATTCCCTGGAGCTTTCCTTTTTGTCCTTCTTTGGAGCTAAAGAGCAAGAACGTACATAAGAGAGCCTCTATTTTGGGTGTTATGCTTGGAGATTGCATGATCTAGTCGCTAGATGATGGAGATGATAATCAATATGGGAGAGACTCAACTCTATATATCATGCATGGAGGTTGCACGACCTGGTCGTTGGAAAGAAGAGTCACCAATCGATGCGAGAGAGCCTCAATTTCAGGTTTCATGTTCGGAGGTTGTATGACCCCTTTATTGGATGGACGGGTTGTGCCAAACTGGAATGGTGAAGAAAGTGATAAAGTCTCAACTTGAGAATTAATTTGAAGATCATAATTGAAGGGGTTTTGTGGGTAAGTGGTTCCCCTCGGAGTAACAACAAATCAAGTAGGAGAAATATCAAAGGACCTACGAGGCATAAGAGATCACATGAATCTACTAGAAGGTGCGGTCATATGAGGTGTAAGGCCACTGAGGAGGAAGGTAAGATTGAACTTTAAGAGAGTGGTCTCGGTCCTAGGGTTAGTAAAGTAAAACTCAAATGAGTGAAAATGATTACGGTTGAGCTACATTATGATCCAGTTGGAATAGACCCAATTGGGACTAGACAGATAGAATTGATCGAGCTGGCTAAAATTGATATAGGGTTATTAGGGTTAGCTTAAGTTGACTCATACTGGAGGGAAAATCAAGGTTGGCGGTGATGCTTGAATCTTGAGTTGAATAGGTAAGCATGGGAGGCCGAGATTGTGCGACATCCTGATCAAAATGAAATAGGGTCGGTGAAGGCTGAATGGACTGTTGCACAAATTAAACTACCTGAATAAGCTGAACAGCAGACTAAATCTAAATTGGCAAAAACTGAACTGGGCTATTCTAAGTGACCTCTGACTGTCCCTGAGCTTGAGTATATATACTCGGAGTCTGTTGACTACTTCTTTTCTCTTCTAAGACTGCATGGATAGAATCTTGGACTTGGCCTTGAAATCTCGAAATTGATCGGATCAGAGAAACATTGCCATAGCACTGGCGATCACGGTACTCAGTGGAGACTGACCCTAATCAGGTGGAAGGAGAGGAGGAGAAGAAGTCTCAAACGGAACCCAACTGACTTACAGAATATCAAACATTGCAGATAAAGTAGAATCTAAAACTAAAACTAAAGTCACTGACCGATGAACTAAATGATGATCGATTTAGAGCCAAAGAGGACTGTGACGGCAAGGATGTCTCGACCTAACTCTAAAATCGGAAGATGATCGGCCCAAATCAAACCATGGATGAAATGAATGATTTATACATTTGTTCGAGTGATGAATGCCATATATACAAGGGTGGTTTAGAGAGGAAAAGAGCAGAAAAGCTTATGATGTGAAGCTTAATCCCAAAATACGTGAGACGTGCGAATCTCTCGCTATGCCTAGCAAACTAGATACGATTACTTGGGACTCAAATGATCTTAGGCATTTTGTTAAATTCCCCCTTCAAGCGAGGGGAGAGTAGAGGTAAGCGAAAGAATGAAAGAAAGTCAGCCACAGGTGGCCTATGCATGAGGTGTGTATGCATGAGCACAACACAAATAGCATATGATAAGTGAACTTCTTCCAACCTTATGACTACAGCGCAATGCCATTCAAAAATCTAGGGCTTAACTCAAATGCCAACGAACGGCAGTTGAGTATGCGACCTAAATCTAAAACATGTGTGTTTTGGTGATTTCCTAAGGGGAAGTTGTAATTGCTTTATCTAACGCGATATATGGTCTCAAACTACTGGTACTATAGAACAATACTGTAGAAGGGTCTCATTTAACTTGATTTCGTGTAACTCAACCACTCCTCAAATGAGTGCTATCTTGGGAATTACGCGTCGGTTGAAACACGTTATCCACCCATAAATATCCCCAATTTATGGCGGGCGTGAGTTATACAAGTGAGCTTTATGGGGTGAGATAATGGCACCTTAACCTAGTATCTAACTACGTGATGGATTCAAAAGGAATAAGAAATAAAGCTTTGATATAAAAAATTATTTCAGTACATCCTCAAAATCCTTTAACCAATTTTCAAAATTTAAAACAAATTTTCAAATTTTAAGTTAAGAGGAAATCCCCAGTGGAGTCGCCACTATGAGTGGGCGACTTTTTTTGTAACATAAAAAATAAGGCGGCGAAGCGAGCCGGAGGACTGATCCTCAATTTAGTGGTGTGATGAAAATAGACTGATAAAAGCAATGCTGCAGCGGTGACCACTGCCATCTCAACAGTTGGACAACCACCAGAGCGGTCATGTAAAAAAAATGCCAAAGATGAAAATCGGTATTTTACACCCGAAAACACAAGATTAAAAAAATTTTAAGCCGATTCCGACAATATTGCAATAGGTCTGGACTTAAAATGATGAAATAACTTTGATTTTTGATTTTAGGACAAAAAGGAACCCAAAAACACCGGGAAGGATGTTTGCAAAATACCAAAAGAAAACTGGTAGAACACCCCAAGAACAACCAAGATGGCAGCAAACCGAAAAATAAATTAAATAAAAGAGATTGGAGCTCAGTTTTGTTACATCCAGGTCGTGAAGCCACATTTTAAGACTCAAACCGGACGTTTGGCAAGCTTTGTGACGAATTTGTGACTAAAATCCGATGAAACATTGACGGAATTAGCGACAAACTTAGTGAGGGATTTTGGTATTTTGTTATAAAAAGTCCTTAAATCCTATTTAAGCCCGTTTTAACCTATGATTTCTACTTGATTTTAGTGTATAGACGAAAAATCAAGCCTAATACCGCTTAGGAATCAAAATTAATCAGATTTTAATGGCTTTATGAAGCTTTCTCTCTCTAAGAATGCTAAGAACCCTAGATGTGAAAATCAATCATTTAATTGGAAAAAAGTCCTTTTTAGGTGATTTAATAGCTTTATATAGACTTTAGTCAGTCCAAATAACCCAATTAGTCCTTAGAAATGTTAAATTTCCCAGAAAAATTGAAAATATCAATTTTTACAAAAAGAAAGATTAACTGGCGACAAACCCAGGGACCCGTGCAGTAGTTGAATCTCAAGCGTTGTCACGGGCGCGGCAAACCGCACCAGTGTGCTGTAAACCCCGCAAGGGGGCATGGTTCATCGCGCCGCCCAGGCGGTTTGTCGCGCTGACGGTGCTGCAAACTGCTCTGGCAATAGCGCTGCCAATGGTGGAGAGGAAATCTAGCATTTTTATTTTTTATTTTTTTTATATTAATATGAATTTATTAATTTTTATTAATTAACCAGTTATGGAAAATGATGCGATTAAACTCCCAAATTGTCAACATAATACTTGCCAAATGCGTTTTGACTCTGAAAGAATAGAACGATTGGCCCGTAAAGAGGTTAGAAGAAAAAGACATCATCGTTCCACAGGACACCGAAAAGCCCGTGCACACAGGAGTCTTATAGTTGTAAATGACATTTTTTCAATTTTATGTTTTACATATCTTACACTAATTAATCAAAGTACGATGACCTTTGTTTCTCTTTGCCTTCCACTTGACTTGTCTTTGTAGTCTGATCTATTTCGTATTTCCATCCAAGAACAAGTTCGATCAACTTTAAGAGAAGAGAGGGATACTCAAAGGCCATCGAGGCTCGTGTTTCAAGCTCAGGTAGAGTTAGAAGCCGCTCAGAATGGATCTAGTTATACTCTGCCAATTAAGCATCAATTTTTAGCTCCACCGCTTTTGCTTGTCTGACCGAGTCAGTTTCAGTTTGGTCAGACCTTAGTTTAGCCTCCCCCATCTTTTCCCCCACCGTGATTCACTTTTACTCCTCCTACACTATAAGACCTATCGCTCATGCTCCCGTATTCCCCGCTTTCTCAGGGGGTTTTACTCTGCAACTGGTTAATCCCTCTAGCGATTTTGTCCTCCCTCCAGCACCGCCGATAACCTTTGCACCGTCTTCTCCTAATTTTGTGGTTACCCTGTATAGAATTTGTTACCCTCAAAACCCTTTTGGTCATCCCCAAGTGGAGATTCCAACTCCTTCTCCACCCTTTTAGTTTGGGGCCACTTCCATGCATAATGACCAGGTCACACATCCTCCAGGTCTGACACCAATCGAACAGGTCACACAATGTCCGGGTGTGACACCCAAAGGGGCAGCACTTTTAAAGCAGCTTCTAGCCAAGAATGAAGAGAAAAAGGAAGAAAGGGATAAAGATTGGGCCCCGAAGAACTCTTTGATGCCTAAAATGGAAGCCTACTTCGGTGCGGGACCTCATAAATCCCATATTGTGATGTACGAGCGAATTATGCATGTTCCAAAGATCAGAGATAAAGGTCTCACTAAGTTGTTTCTGTGTACTCTGTCAAGGCTAGCACTTGAATGGTATAATACCCTCCTTGAGTCGACAATCCTAGATTAGAAGCTCCTTTTGAAGCCTTCATCAGTCACTATGTTTTCAACTCAACCATGGAAACTATTATTCAATAACTCAACAATAAGTGCCCATACGGGTGCTGCATAGCGGTGCGGATCCACTCATTGGCCCGTACGGGTGATTACCTGCCGTACACCAGGGAGGGACCTATACGGTTCCCCTAGTAGTGGTACAGGTGGGGCCCTACCTATATGGGTACAATTGTTCCCTATTCAGGCATTTTCAAAACTAGTCTTTACAATTTTCGGGAAAAGGCAGGTCTTAAACGTGATTTATTGCGTCCAAACCTCCTCTTCCCTATAAAAAGGGGTCTTCCCTTCACATTTAAGAAGACTCGGATTTCATATGAAAATTATACTAAAACTCTAGCAATTTCTATAGGTAGAGAAATGGTATAGTGGGGGTATAGGAGGTATAAAATAGGGAGAACACCCTTCTTTTGAGCTTTTGTCCATATTTTATTCATTCCTAGCTTCGTTCATTAGGATTTAAGGGAGATTCTTGCCTAAACAGTCCTATTCCATCTACTTTGGTTGGGCTCTCTCAACAGTAAAGGGATCCCCTCAAACTGGATTCATGTGAAAAAGCTAACGCTTCTGAGTTTCAAAGAGACTCACATCTCAATTATTTCATTATTATTATTGTTTGTTACTTCCATTATATCTGTTGCTTTCATTTCTTGTCTCAGGTCTAGTCCTCACCCGTATAAGCCTTGTTGGCATCATATATCCCTAAGGATATCAATTTGGTACGCTATACTCATACGGAAGGAAATCCCCTTTTTTTTTACTTTTTCCGCCACCAATCTACTAATCTGTAATCGGTAAATTAACTGAACCAAGTTTTTGCCTGGGATAAGACAAGGCCCATACAGGTGCTCCACACCTATACTGGTCCCCCATGGTACTCGTACAGGTTTCCCCCATCCGTACAGGCACTGGCCCCTCAGGCAGAATCCCGAATTCATATTTTGAATCGGTTAAAATCAATCTAGCTCAGCATTTTCCATGCCATCATTTTCACTAATAATCCGATAAATCAACCCGCGAAATTTAAATTGTGTTTTTATAATAAGATACGTTAAATTGTTGATTTATAGTGTGCTAAAAACTGTGCTAACACTTGTGGATGCAGGGGAATTTACTTTCATTTTGTTTTATAACTTAGAACGAATGTATAGGTTCTCTTTGCAATTCCCCCCACTTTCCCCCTGTTGTAATTTTTATTCCCCCATTTATTGCTTATGCTTTATTGTATTATGTAAACGCATGTAACGAGTGTGAAAGAGTGTAGAAATAGGATTTCTATGATAATTTCCTAAATGATGAAAACTAAAATGGTTTTACGCGATGAATATAATTTTGAATCAACTAAATGAGAAATAAGTGACTCATCTGATACCCGAATCTTTGATCCAATAGGTATGGGTCTCCCACTGAGAGGGAACTGTACCAAAACTCTTTCCCAAGTAGACAACTTGGGTGGCGACTCCATCAATTGTATCCGGATTTGGGTCTCGATTCTTTTATTGATTAAAATTGGCTTATTGTGCAAACTTTAACTAAAAAATGTTTTGTCGTGCATAAATCCAACTAAAACCCTAGTAGACCCCACCTATCTCATACAGGTGCCAAGGGAAACTCACATGTCATTGACACCTCACAGTGGCGACTCTGCTGGGGACTTATCTTTTAACTTGAAAAATGTTGGTTTGTTTTAAAAGCTTAAGAGATTAAGATGAGCACCGAAAATCATTTACTAGATCCAACCCATTTTTGTTTTCATCATTTGGGAAAATTATCACACTCTGTCTTCTCACCTCCTTCTCTCTAGCTGGATGCGCTCCTCTTTTAGCACTAGGATAGGGTGCCCTATTATTTCCATGATACTTGCAAAGGTGTAACCCATGACTGCCATGGAATTTAGGGCACCTTAGTGGGTGGAGCAGTCATTGCTATCTCCGTCCAAAGGAGGCTTGATATGATGGGAAACTTCTACATCAACTTTTGATACATCCTTACACCATTCTTATCTAAAGTCATAGAATTTTACCCTCTAGGTGCCCTGATTTCTATGTGAGATTAGACTAAGGAAGAATACCCTCAAACTCAGTGGGGAGAAATAAGGACAGAATCGATTGCTTCGCATGTGTTGTGATAAACCCCACCGTGCGTCATTACAATTTGTGCATGCGTACCACATCTTATCCATGTACTGATCTCTTGGTTATCACCTCAGCCAAAACCAAACCTTAAAGGAAAAAATCTTAGCAACAATCTCAAGTCCATTTGACTCGCACCCCAGTTTCTCCAGTATAGCTAAGGGTTGATCCGCGTCAGTCCTCGAGTATTTTGTCCAGCAGTCAGTTTATTCCAGCTGATCTTTTTGCTTATCATCCTGAGGAGATGTCTCATATTCTGAATCTAGATGGCTAGATTGATGTTGAGGTTGAGGATGTTGGTACTGGGAAGGAGGCAAATGCATTGAGGTCTGAGATTAGGTCGGAGATCGCAAATGCCGTCTCTCATTATATGGGAAGTGATCAGTTCTTAGACCGAATGAATGATAAGATGCTAACTACCATCAGGGCAATCATGACCAAGGAGAGAAGGAAAAATTCTCCTATTAGTGCTCTGACAATGAATGCAGTAGTCAGTGAGCTGGTATCGGGAATCACTTAAAATTTGTTCACTCAATTTTGATTGCCGTTAGTGTAGACTCAGAGGGATCCTTCCGGTTAGTTTGGTCAGTTGGGTTCTGTTGATCCATTTGGTTCAGCTAGCTTGGCATTTTAGTCAGTTGGCATGGTGACCCCTCTAATTATTGGTCAGTTTTCTCAGCCTAATCAGGGGTTTGTACCACCACCATTGCAGTTTTGGGCATCTAGTCTAATCCCAAATTTTATGGTCACACCTAAGGGGACGACCTTTCCTTAATCAATAAGTTTACCCCTAGGTGCGATTACCCAATTAGAGGGATCATCTCTATCTTCAAAACTACGTGACTTCCTTCATCTAGCACCTAACCATACGTCCAAGCAGCTAGAAAGGAGGATTAGGTCCCTAGAAACTTTAGTATGCCTAGCATAGCGAAGTGTAAAGGAACCAGTCCTCCTCAATCTTACATCACCACCTATCAGAGGGTTTTGAGGATCAGGAAGTTAAGTGATAAGGCTCTAGCCAAAATGTTCCCCTGCCCCTTGGAAGGTCTTGCTATCGAGTGGTATAACACTCTATCAGACGAGGTGACTAGAGATTGGAAAGCTTTATCAGATGCTTTTATCGAGCAGTATGATTTCAATGTCACCATTAAAACTACCATACAAAATTTCGAGGCTATCAAGGAGGCCCCCAATGAGAATTTCATACCTTACTTTGAAAGGTGGATGGACACTCAAGTTCTATTGAAAGATAGGCTAAGTCTCCTAGAAATGATCGTGAAGTTAATGGATGGTGCCCTACCTGCTTATCGTAAGATCCTTAGTATGGATAAATTCTCTAGCTATGTTGAGGTCTTTGAAAAAGCTGAGAAGTGGGAAAGAATCGAAGAGCTAGAGAAGGTAAGTGTATCGACTAAACCTTGGTTCAAAAAGAATGACCCCTCGGCCCCAGCCCAGGCCTCTAAGTTAAAGTCTGGTTCTGATCCTAAAACTGCAATGCTATAGGAAGAAGTGGACGGAGTCAGTACCATTGAAGCCGGTATTTCCTCCTAGAAAGTGTCTCTTCCTCCATGTTCACTAAACTGAGGGCACTCGAGCTCCTTCAGAGTATCAAGCCCTATGTCCCACCCAAACCTAAAGATAAAGATCAGTTTTATGCTTACCACGTCAGTAAGGGGCACCGCACTAGTGCCTGTAGGGATCTGCTTGAGGCTATTCGAGGCTTGATTGGGGATAAGAAGATTCAGGAACCCGAGCTTAAACCTAGCACCATGAATAACCCCCTATCAAATTTTGAGAAGCAGGTCACAACTGTTGAATCGAGGTTGCCCTCCCACCGTGTCTTTAATATGATATCTCAGGCTAATCATATGGCCCACTCGGTAGTGGCCTTACCAAATGAGCCAACCCCCACTGACATCAATGCATTCTAGTTAGAAGGAGAGCATGATGAGGAGGCTATATTAATGCAACATGTACCCATTGATATCAATGCTTATGTGTTGAAGAGTGATGAGCTTGAGGGACCCGCCTTGTTGGTAGAAACTTCCAAGAAAGGAGTTACATAAAGAATGGGGTGTTGCATGCCACCCTAAGTAGAAGGATTCCTCCTGATCATCTCCTAAAAAGAAGAAGGGGCAAAGATGTAGACATCCAGGTCATTCAAATTATCAACCAGAGCCCGGTCTTTATACCTGCGATTGAAACCCAGGCTTCAACTAGCAATTAGAAGAAAGATTCGAAGGTCACCCCTCTTATCTAGCAATTGTAAGTTACACCTGCTATATACATCATCTGGAAACTCCTCATTGACTCTAAGGACCATCGTAACGGCCTGATAGAAAAGTTATTTAAGTATGAAAGCTACGCCATCTATTACTCTGGTTGAAGTATTCTCAATTATCAGGGGTCCTCCTCCAAATCAGATTGAACCTATCAAGTTCTATCCATCAGACCTCCCAGCAGAAGGAAACAAGTATAACAAGGCGCGCTACATTAGGGTTCAAATCTTTGACCATTCTATTTCTTGTGTTATGGTCGATGACGGTTTTGCCCTTAATCTCTATCCTGCTAAGATCCTTCCTCATTTAGGACTGGACTAATCCATGTTGGAAAAATCTAATACTGTTATAATGGCATATAATGATACAAAGAGAAGTGTCATTAGGGTCTTTGAAGCTGAAGTTACAATCAAGGAGGTGAAGTCCAAGGTTTTGTTCACTGTTCTCGATATCACTTTCACCTACTCATTACTGTTGGGATGACCTTGGCTCCATGCATTAGTAGTCATCCCTTCCACTATCAATCAGAAAGTTAAGCTCATCCATAATGGTAAGTCGGTGGCCATTAATACGGATGAACCGTCTGTCATAGCTGCTGTAGAAGCCAAGGAAAAGAGATCTAGGGTGCTTGTAGCTCACCAAGGCACAAATTTTTTGCTCAAGGGGTACATATCACTTAAAATCGAGAAGATTATGATGAATTAGGGTTACGTAATGGGTAAAGGACTCGGAAAGAATCCGCAAGGAATGCTGGAACCCCTCTTACCTCTTCCATGGCCATTCAAACTCGGATTAGGGAATCGCCTAGGGGCTGGAAAGTCCAAGCCTCAGTCCTGCCTCATGATAGGAGCTGAAGTCAAACGAGGGGAATTCACAGGTGAAGAAGAACTTGTCAACATATGGGGTAAGAAGGTCCCTATTTTTGAGATCTTTAATGACGTATGTGATTTCAAGAAAGGCTGCCTGATTGAAACCTCAATTTATGTGGAAGTATGAGGAAATGCTGAAGAAGGTTAAATGAATGAGGCCATCGAGTCCATCACAAAGGCACTAGCGGTACTTATGAGGAAGAATTTGAAAAGAAATTAAAAAAGGAATCCCATCAATAAGGCTGTCAAATACTTAGTAAGAGCAGTAGCTGAAGAAACTCAGGCTAACTTAAACACCAGTGCCACTAGTTCAAAAGGCCCTTCACTTGTGGAGGATGATCCAAATGATGTAATTTTTAATGTTGTAAACATTTTGTATGCAAACAATGCCGCTTATAAGGCATATTATAAGTAAGTTGTAACATCCGTATCTTTATCATGTCATGAATATATTGATGCACTTACCATTCACATCCTACTTAAGTATTTTATCCTAAGTAATATCATGCACTCATAACAACAACATTCTTATAATATCATCATATTCATTAATGAAGTTGACTTTGAGTAAAACGCAATGATAACACTATCCAATGGTTTGAACCCTATCGAAAAAAGAGAGATAATAAAAGTTCTTAGTAAACATGGTTATAATTAGCATAAGTCCTTCTTTCTTCCTGAGGAGGGAATGAGTACAAGAACACACATCATCAAGAAAGAAGACTAAGAAGACTCATAAAAACACCAACAACAGACTAACTCCGGTCGTGAAGAAGGAACATCTTAATTCACAAGCTCTAAAGGGAAGCTGACCAATAAGTCAATCAACAAAATTTTGTCCAAAATGGTAGCCACTTGTAGGGATTGGGCTAATAAACTTCCATTCACAGTTTGGGGGTATAGAACCAGTGTAAGGACTCCTACTGATCAAACGCCTTTCTCCTTGGTATATGGAATGGAAGCCATGTTGCCGGTTGAAATAGAAGTAAGATCTCTAACAGTGGCCTTGAATCACAGTGAAAGGAATCAGATTAGGCAAAAGTGAGGTATGAGCAGTTGAATGCGATAGATGAAAGGCGACTTAAGGCACTCGACCATCTTCAGATGTATGAGCAATGTATGGCTTGAGCTTACAACAACAGAGTCAGATACCCAAAACAACCTCTCAAAGAGGGAGATCTGGTTCTCTAGTAGCTATGCCAGACCAACACCAATGTCACGGGCAAGTTCATACCTAACTGGGAAGGACCATTCATCATGAAAAGGTTCTTGGTAATGGAGGAATCAAGCTTACGGATATGGATGGAAATGAGTTCATAAATCCAGTGAATCAAAATAGGCTTAAGCGTTATCATGTCTAGGTCAAAAGAATTAAATCATAAAAAAAGCGGCACAAAGAATAAAATAAAGAATAAAACACCCGACAAGCGGTCATCTACTTCTTGGGCAAAAATTAGGGTGCGACCCGCTGATCGATATTCTACAAACCGATCGGGCAAAAGTTAGGGAACTCAAAATAAAGCTCGCTAGGCTGAAAACCCAAAAAGGGCAGCTTAGGCAAAAGTTAGGGCACCGAGAGAAAAATATCAATTGCTTTCTGGAAAATTTATAAAAGACCAGTAGGCAGTAGGGGTTTACCATTGGAAATTGTTACCATTGCCTATGTACCTAAATTAATCTTATCAATAAACAAGTTACGATTTTGCTAAGAATCTTGGTCTTATGAATGCATGCATGTCTTTAGGTGAAATAATCGTTGGTATGTGAACATCAATTTTTCTCTACGTGTTATGCATCATTGTACTCATCTTTACCACAAGTTTGCAATTTTCAGAAAAAGCCTGCTGGATTAAAAACCCCAAAAGGGCTGTCAAGGCAAAAGTTAAGGCTAAAAGAAAAAAAGTCTGCTGGGTTAAGCCGTTAAGGACAACTCAGGCAAAAATTAAGACAACCTATTGTGAGCACGGGATTTTGCAGTCCCTCTCGCGAGATGATGATGACGTGTCCCCGATTTTAATGCCTCAAAATTATAAGTTCTCTTTGGAATTTTTATTACCAAAATAATATTCCTCGCAAATTTTTATTTGGTAGAATACAATTCGGCATGGCCGATAACGCGTCCTGTGGGAGCTTGAACCAATGATTGGCACCCAAATAATAAATACCCTTTAAAATATTGTTAAAAGTCAAAAAGATGCCTTTTCACCCACTATTAAACCACTTTTCCAGACTTTTTCGGCTTTTTGGCCCATTAGCTGTCAGTATGCTGGAGGATAATGCCGCCAGAGGCATCAGCCATTCCGCCGGCGGCATCCCCATACCGCCGGCGACATCGATCATACCGCCGGTGGTATCACTATGTCACCGGCGGCATGACCCGAAATGGGTCCCTTTATAGATAGCCTTTCGGACACTTTCGGCAGAATTATTAAAATAGGCCTAAAAAAGCACCCCATTTCACCTATAAAAGCACACCTTCAGCTGCATTTTAGGAGGGAGAATTGAAGGTTAAGATTTGAATGTGGGAATAGGTTTTAGTGAGATAAAAACTAGATAAAACAGAAAAAAAGGATTCCGATCCATTTTTCCTGGTTTTTCTTCTTTGAATTCTCTGATTGTGAGTTTGAGATCAGTAAGTCTTTAAGTTAAAATCAACTTAATTGGATTTAGAAACCAAAAGCACTTAAATTTACCGCTAAATTATCGTAACAAGCACCTCGGAGGTGTTTCTTTCGGTTCACGAAGAGGTGGATTCACGACCTCGAGGAAAAAATCCTGAGTCTCACAGCTCTTTGGCATTAATACTACTGACTCATGTTAATTTTCGTCAATTTATATTCATTTTTGGGTTATTCTTACTACCACCACTGTTGCTTACAAGGTAATACCGCCGGTGACATAATTGATATCGCCGATGGCATCAACCATGTCGTCGGCAGCATCAGGCATGTCGTCGGTGGCATCAGTTATATCGCCAGCGAAATGACTTTCTGGACAGCAGTTTTTTAGTTTCATTTATAATTCGGTTAAAATAATGATTGAGCCTAAAAATTACTTAAAATGGAATTTCCTCAAAAATGTCGTTCAAATCCCATTTTAGCCATCCGATCGTGCTTTATAATACTGTAAATAAAGTATGCTATACTTGTGCCAACAATCTTCTGCAGGTGGACGTATATCGAATATTCAGGTACTTTATTTATTGCATAGAAAAATGTATAGGACTACAAAACCTTGTATTAATTTTACTTTCCGCACTTATTTTTTTATGGCTGTAAATATTTTATTCATTACTTCAATTGCTTGATAAACATGAAAATAACAAAATAACTGAAAATACAAATAAATAGGGTGGATTAAACCGATTAAGAAAGAATGAAGTATCTTAACTTGGCTTAATGAAAAATAGATAACATCATCCGAACTCGGAATCTCTACTTAACGTATGGTCCAACCACCCAGTGGGAAAATTGTACTAAAAATTTCCCGGTTGAGCTAAACCGGGTGGCGACTGTACTTTAAGTACGAGATTTCGATCTCATATCTTTTAAGTATTAAAATATGCAAAATTATTTTCCAAACATATCACACTCGTCCCCCGACACTCCAATTGGGGTTGGCCCGACAAGGCCAGGCCCCGCTACCGCCTCCCAAAATGTCGTCCGCTCACAGTGGTGACTCTGCTGGGGATCCTCTTTAAACTTGAATTTTCTTTCTTAAAGTTTAAAAGATTTTGATGATGTATTGAAATCATTAGCCAAATTAAAACTTCATTCCTTCTTATAGTGTTTTATCCTCACGCGTGTAGATAGTTCAGTAATTTTAGGAGCCCTATTTTTGCCCGAGAAGCTCATGAAGTATCACTCATGCCCTATTAGAATTGAGGATTCCTAGTGGGTGGATCACTTATTTTAACCAACACGTAAACTCCTACGATCGTACCTATTTGGGTAGTGGTTGAGTAACGTGGAATCAAGGTAAACGAGAACCTTCTACATCAATAACCCTATACCAAAGCCGCACTAGAAAAAGCCTTAGCACATCATTCCCCTTAGGATTACCCAAAACAAATAAAATAATTGGGACGCGCTTCTTTTTGCCATTACCGGTGAAGAGGCCAAACTCCATCATTCCAAAGAGGTGTTACGTAAGAGTCATAAGGTTGGAAGAGGAATGATTCGCATGCTATGTGCTCTATGATCATGCACCCCCATGCATTGGCTTTAAGAGCCGGAAATGAATCAACTTACCCTTACCACTTCCACCCGTGGAAGAGGTTTGGCAACACACGTAGGACTTCTCTTATACCTCCATTATGTCACCACATATCGCTATGTATGACGTGAGGTACAAACGCCCCACGTATGTTGGAGGGATAAGCCATCACGTCATCTCTAACCACATCTACATGCAGCCATGCGCATCACACATCATTCCCAAGGAACAAAAGGCATGCATACCATGCATACCATTCACCAACCCATTCATGGTCTGATCCACTGCCTACCATTTCAGCTAGGAGGAGACGCACTGATCATCGCACCCCGGCTTGAAAAAGGATAGAGCATCTCCTGATATGTCATCCTCTGACCCTAATTATCACTATAAAAGTCAAAGGAATTCCCCACACCGATTCCAGTAGGGAGTTAGATTCAGAACAAGTTCAGTTAAGCCAAAATCCCTCTCGACCAGCCATGTCTTTCCCATGAAATGAAGGGACCCCTCCTCTAGAAGAACCCTTTAGCCCCACTTCCAGCTCGAGAACAGGATCCCAACCACAACCTCTTTTTGACTTTACTAGTGCTATGATGTAATTCCTGAACTTAGACACTTTCCAAGCTTCTATCCAAACTACGGTTCAGGTAGCCGTTAAGCGATCTCTCGAAGATAGGAATTTTGATCGAGTATCGGTATCCGAGAGTCAAGCCCCGAATCATTTATTGTAGATATTGACTAGTATGGTAGAGGCGAGACCCGTCGCACCTATGTTTCAATCAACCTAACCCATGGTGAGTCCATTCCAGTTTGGGCAGGCTTCAGCTTTCTTGTCAACTTTGACCATCCCATCAGTTGTGCCTTTCAATCCAAGACCTTTCGCCCACAGCTCCACTCCTCTGGTATTCACTCACTAAAGCCCAATTTCTTAGCCACTACCCTCCTTCACACCTCCGTAGTTCATTGTGACTCCTAAAGGCACCACCTACCCCCAAAATCCATTCACTAGCTAGCTGACCATTCGCCCTCCGCTACCTTTGACACTCAACGACTAGGTCTCGCAACCTCCGGGCATGACATCTGAGCCGCCTTTGTTAAGCAAATGATAGCTTCTCAAACCATCAATGACCAGGTCATGCATTCTCCGGGTGTCAAGCCCCAACTGTCTCTTGCAAACTGGTCAGCAACCAGGTCATGCAGCCTCTGGGCATGACACCCGAGATCCAAGCTTACATTAACTGCCTCATCACTGATAAAAAACCTGAGAGGGATGAGGATTGGGTCCCCGATAATTTTACTATGCTAAACATGGCTCATTATGATGGCTTAGGAGCACCTGCCTCTCACATCATAATGTATGAAAGAGTGATGCGTATAAAGAAGCTGAGTGATATGGTGCTGGCTAAAATGTTTCCCTGTTCCCTTCGGGGTCCTTCACTCAAATGGTATCACACTTTGCTGCAACATATTGTCACCAACTGGACTCCCTTATCTGAGGCATTTAAAGTGCATTATGGTTTTAATACTATGATGGAGATAACCCTCCTACATCTTGAGAGGGTCCGTCAAATGCTCAATGAAACCTTTAAGTAGTACTTCAATAGGTGGATATCGACTCAGGTCTTGATGAAGTCCAAGCTTAGCCTTGAGGAAATGATTGTCAAACTTCTCGAAGGGTCTCTCCCCCTATTCCGCAAGGAAATGGCTACAGATTCCTTTCTTTCTTACAAGGCTGTGCTTGAGAAAGGTGAGAAAATTGAGCATGAGGCAGAGTGTGAGAAGGCTGAGAGAGCGGGGAAACCATGGTTCAGGAAGAATGAAGCTCAACCCTCAAACCTAGTGCCGGCTGAGCCAAAAACACTTGCTGTAATTCAAGCCATTTCTCACACCCCCGCTATGCCACTTATAGCCAATCCGGCTCCATCAACAATTGCCACAATCTAACCACCTTGTCCCTGTTTTGTTTTAACCAACCCCTATAAATTGCCCTTGCGGGTCATCTTCCAACGCTTGAGGGAAGCAGGTTTTATACAGTCCCTTTAGGAATACAAGCCACCTAGACCTGAAGATAACAATAACTTCTATAATTATCACGTTCAGGTGGGGCACCAAACCAACAACTGCAAGGCCCTGTTCTCAGCTATTCAGCGGTTGGTTAGCGAGGCAAAGATTGCTGAACGAGACAAGGCCCTGGGCACTATGAATAATCCTTTACCAAACTTCGGAAGTAAGGTCGGCATGGTCCAATCTAGTTTACCCAAAGCCACAGTCTTCGATCTCCTTACTCGGGAGTCGGACAGTAGTAACTCTATCCTGGTCATCGGTTTGGGTCTACCATCTTGCTCAGTTTTTGACCTCATCAATCAAGCCAACCCGAGAGTCAACTCCATTCAAGGAATGGAAATTGATCCAAACCAACCAAAGCAAGAGAGCCGCAGGTCTAAACCATTTATGGCAAAAAGAAAGAAAGCTCAGGGGAAAGCACTATTCAGTGTAGATTCCTTTGTTATTCTGATGAGGATGGGGAAATGGCTTAAGAGACCAAGGCCATAAGCACCAACTTGTTCAAGGTTGATTACCATGGCCTTTCTAGTATGGACAAAAATGAGCTACAAGACCCGGGTTCGGACTCTAAAGAGCAATAGTACTTATTTGAAACGTGAGCCACTAAGAGCGTCTTACTCGATAATGTCCTCAATATTACCCGGAGTGGTCATGTATATCAGCCGGAAGACCGATATCTTCGCCTAAACAAAGACCCGATTCCTAGCAGAGTTAGAACTACTACAAGACCCCCTTCTCCAGCTCTGCCTGTCCATACTAGTCTTGAGATATGCACCATAATAGGAGAAGGCACCCCCCTGAGAAAAGGGCCTCATATTGTGTTTGATAGTTTTGATCTTACGCTCGAGGGAAGGGACCATAATAGAGCTTATTCATCCGGATCTAAATTCTCGATAAGGTCATCCCGTGTGTCATGGTGGATGATGGCTCCGCTCTAAACCTATGCCCTCTAAAAATCCTTCCTCGTCTAAGGCCCTCTGAGGACATGCTTGAAAGGTCCAACATGGTTATTAGAGCTTACGACGATTTAAAGCGCAATGTAATTGGGACTTTTGAGGCAGAAGTCACTGTCGAAGGTGTGGCAAGCAATATACGTTTCACCGTACTTGACATTCCTGTTACCTATTCTCTATTGCTTGGCCAACCATGGCTCCAAGCTTTAGGCGCAGTACCATCCACATTACACTAATTCATGATGACAGAATGGTGACTATAGAGGCCGATCCTACTTCCGTTATGGCAGTTATGGAAGCAGAAGCTAATCTAGAAAAGGGCCTTCAGTTATGGAGCCTGAACTAATCAAGTATGGCGGGAAAATATGACCCGTCTTTGAGGTCTTTAAAGATGTCTATGACTTTGAGGCTGGTCATATGATAGTTTTAGCTAAACCTGAGCCTACTGAGCCTGATGCGCCTGTCAATGTGATTTCTGATAAGGCTAAGGGGAAAGGTAAGATGTATCTTGAGGATGAGCCTATCGATCTAAAAATTGAGAATGTTATGGCAACTGCGATAAAAGCTATGGCACTACTGGTGAAGAAAGGCTGGAAGGGTAACGGGGAAGAAGATGCTATGACAGCTATAGTAGAAAAGCTCGCCAGGGCTCTAATCGAAAAGGCTAACCTGTCTGAAGAGCCATCACTCACCTTTACCCAAAAGATCACTCTGGAGCATGACCTAAGCACCACCCTGACAAACGATGTAGAGGATACCTCTCCCATCGATGTTGCCACTGAAGCCCCTCCGCCTATGGAGGAGGATATGGACGATGTAATTTTTAATATTTTTGATATTTTTGATGCAAACAATGCCGCTTATGAGGCTTTTAATGCAATGAATAGCTCCCATTCTACTTACTTGTTTGATGTCTTTCTTGATGGGTCCATGCATTCACATAACAATACGCATAATGTTTTTGACATTAGTGATACGTTATTCAGTGAAATAAACCTAAGTACAGATGACAATCCCAAAATGGTAACCATTTCCAAAGATTTAATCTCGAGGAAATAAGTGAGATCATAAAAGTGCTTAAAAATCATGTTAACGCTTTTGCCTGGTCGTACGAAGACATGCCTGGGGTTGACCGATAAATTGCCGAACACAGAATCCCAAATGATGCTAAATTCTGACCTGTCAAGCAGAAGCTCTGCCGGTTTAGACCTAAATGGGCAGAACAGGTTAAGACAGAGGTTTCAAGGTTGATCGAAGCCCAATTCATAGAAGTGGTAGAATACCCGACTTGGTTGTCCAACATCATCCCAGTACCAAAGAAGGATGGTAGGGTCCGAGTCTGTGTGGGTTTTCGAGACCTCAATAAAGCCTCGCCGAAGGACGACTTCCCTCTCCCATACATTGATGTCCTAATTGATAGTGCCGCTAGGGCGGCTATGTATTCATTCATGGATGGGTTCTCAGGGTACAATCAGATTCTGGTTAATATTGTCGACAAAGTCAAAACAGCGTTCATCACTGAATGGGGGGTGTATTACTACAAGGTAATGCCATTAGGGTTGAAAAATATCGGGCCACTTATTAGCGAGCTGTAATTGCCCTCCTATACGATATGATCTATAAAGAAGTGGAAGTGTATGTGGACGACATGTTTGTGAAGTCCGCCACTCAAGAGGAGCACCCTGCTATTCTTGACAAGTTCATGACTCGCATTGGAAAGTATAATCTTCATCTAAATCCAAAGAAATGCGTATTTGGAGTTACCTCTGGCAAGCTGTTGGGACACGTGGTTAGCCAAAAAGGGATTTAAATGGATCCAGACAAAGCCAAAGCCATCAGGGACATACCTCGCCCTAAGACAGAAAAGGAGGTTCGATCATTTTTAGGGTCCTTGCAGTATGTTAGTCGGTTCATTACTTGCCTCACTACTATCTGCAAACCCATCTTTAAATTGTTAAAGAAATAGCAACCTATGGTATGGAACAATGACTGCCAAGTAGCATTTGAAAGAATCAAGGCATATCTTGTCAATCCACCCATCTTGACATCCCCCATCCCAGGGAAACCACTCATCCTTTATCTGGCCATTGAAGAAACTTTTGTCGGAGCCATACTTGTCCAGGAACATGATGGTAAGCATGAACATGCCATCTATTCCCTAAGCAAGAAGCTGTTAGATTATAAAACCCGGTATTCAATTATAGAGAAGACCTGTACTACTATAGTTTGGGTCACTAAGAAGTTGTGACATTATTTCCAATCTTATCGCGTCCAAGCCATAGCCAAGATTGATCCAATGAAGTTTCTTTGTGAATCCCCTACTCTGGCCGGCAAATTATCCCGATGGCTACTTCTCATATCTGAGTTTGACATTGAATATATAACCAAAAAGGTCATTAAGGGGCAGGCCGTAGCTAAATTCCTAGCTAATCAACCCCTCAGCTCCGACTATAAGGAAAATTTGGAGTTCCCTGATGAACAGCTCACCTCTGTTACAACCCTTGACCATAATTGGACAATGTACTTTGATGGTGCTGTGAACCACCAGGGAGCAGGTCTCAGGGTCATCATCGTCACACCAGAAAATGAGATAATCCCATTATCCAAAAGTTTAGAGTTCGACGTCACTAACAACGACGCTGAATATAAAGCTTGCCTGTTCGGCCTCGAGGCTCTTCTTAAAGTTCTGGCATGCCATATATCCGTCATCGAAGATTTGGCTCTGGTTGTTCATCAGGTCACTAGAGATTGGGAAGTCAAAAGAACCCGTAGGATATTGGCTACTCTAGAGGAATAGGACAATGTCAGAATACCAACATGGTTCGAATGAGATGGCGAGGATTGGAGGAGCCGATTGAACATTGTATGGGATCTTAGTGGACAACATAACCAAAGGGTAGATAGGCTGCTACTGAGGTCCTTCACATATGGATGCGAGAGTGGCGAGAGCATCAGCCATTTAATTCTCATCCCGAGTGATATGGTGGTACAACCACGAGGTAAATTTCTCAGATAATTCATGGACAGCCTCAATGTAAGGACAGAGAGATTCCTCTTTAATTTCCTAATCTCCGACAACCTGACGGACACCCAGAGCTGAATCCCGGATGACAGATACGCGGTGGGCCTAAACCTGAAGAAGAGCCTTAAGGCCGAACAGATAAGCTTTATACTCAGCGCCGTTGTTGGTGATAGTGAATTCTAAGCGTTTGGACAATGGGATTATCTCATTATCTGACATGATGATGATGACCCCGAGACCTGCTCCTCAGTGGTTCATAGCACCATCAAACTACATTATCCAGACGTTGTCAAGGATTGTAACAGAGGCAAGCTGCTCATGAGGAAACTCCAAATTTTCCTTATAGTCAGAGCTGAGGGGTTGATTAGCTAGGAATTCAGATACGGCCCACCCCTTAATGACCTTAAAAGTCACATACTCAATGTTGAACTCTGACAGGAGAAGTAACCATCAGTACAATTTGCCCCCTAGAGTGGGGGATTGACAAAGAAACTTCATTGGATCAATCTTGGCCATGGATTGGATACGATAAGATTGGAAATAATGTCACAACTTCTTAGTGAGCCAAACCATGGTAGTGCAGGTCTTTTCCAGAATCGAATACTGAGTTTTATAATCTAATAACTTCTTGCTCAAGTAGTAGATGGCATGTTCACGCTTATTAGCATGTTCCTGGATAAGCATGTCCCCGACAGAAGTTTCCTCGATAGATAGGTGAAGGATGAGCGGTTTTCCTGGGATGGGGGGTGTCAAAACAGGTGGATCAACAAGTTACGCCTTGATTCTGTCAAATGCAACTTGGCAGTGATCGTTCCATACTACAAGTTACTATTTTCTTAGTAGCTTAAAGATGGGTTCGCAAACAATAGTGAGGCAGGCAATGAACTGACTATCATACTGCAAGGACCCTAAAAACGATCGGACTTCTTTCTCTGTCTTAGGTGGAGGCATGCTCCTGATGGCTTTCACTTTGTCTGGATCCATTTTGATTCCTTTCTGCCTAACCACGTGCCTAATAATTTGCCTGAAGTAACCCCAAAATACATGCTTCTTTAGATTTAGGTAGAGGTTATACTTTTCAATACGAGTCATGAACCTATCAAGAAAGCAGGGTGCTCTTCTCGAGCAGCGGACTTCATAATCATATCGTTCACATACACTTCCACTTCTCTATGGATATGTTGTGCAAGAGGGTGGTTATAGCACGCTAATAAGTGGCCTCGGCATTTTTAACTTGAATATCATTACCTTGTAGCAATATACTCCCCATTCAGTGATAAAAGCCGTTTTGATTTAGTCGATAATATTAACCAGAATCTAATTATACCCCAAGAATTCGTCCATGAACAAATACATAGTTGCGCTGGCGGCACTATTAATTAGGACATCGATGTGTGGGTGTGGGAAGTCGTCTTTCAATGAGGCTTTATTGAGTGTTCAGAAGTCCACACAGACCCGAACCTAACCATCTTTTTTCAGAACTGGGCTATGTTAGACAAAAAAAGTCGGGTATTCTACAACATCAATGAATCGAGCTTCAATCGACCTTGAGACCTCTATCTTAACTTGATCTGCCCATTCTAGGCTCAACCGGTGGAGCTTCTGCTTGGCAGGTTAAAATTTAGGATCAGTTGGGATTCTATGTTCGACAATTTATCGATCAACCCCAGGCATGTCTTTGTACGACCAGGCAAAAGCGTTAACATGATCTTTAAGCACTCTTATCATCTCACTTTTTTCCTCAGGAGTTAAGTCTTTGGAAATGGTCACCATTTTGGGATTGTCATCTGTACTTAGGTTTATTTCACTTAATGATGTCTCACTAATGCCAAAAAAGTTATGCGTATTGTTATATGAATGCATGGATCCAACAGGAAAGACATCAAACAAGTACGCAGAACGAGAGTTATTCACTACATTAAAAGCCTCATAAGCAGCATTGTTCACATCAAACACATCAGAAATGTTAAGGATTACATCATCCATATCCTCCTTAACAGACGGAGGGGCTTCAGTAGTAATATCAGTAAGAAGAGCATCCTCTATATTGTCTGTCAGAATGGCACCCAGGTCATGCTATAAAGCGGTCTTTTGGGCAATGGTGAGTGATGGCCCCTCGAACAAGTTGGCTTTCTTGGCGAGAGCCCTAGCGAGCTTCCCTACTATTGCTGTCGTAGCACCTTCTTCACCAGTTCTTCCACCCTTCCAGCCTTTCTTCATCAGTAGGGCTATAGCTTCAATCGCGGTCGCCACAGCATTTTTAATTTCTAGATCGATCGGCTCAGGCTGTCCCTTATAAGGCCTCTTACCTTGGATTTCACAAATAGTGACCATGCAGTAGTAACAGGAGGTGACGCGGTGATAGGCTTTTCTAGGCTTATATCCTAATCCAGCTTGATAGGTAAGGATTTTTGGCTCCAATGCTTCAAAAATTCCCTGCTTATGTATTCCCCTACCTCTGCCAGGCTTGTAACTAGATTTTTTCATCAGTTTTCCCAAACCAGCATGAAGATAGCTGTGCTAAAGGGGAGGAGACTTCTGAGCTTTGCTAATCACGACAATCTGAAGGCCTCCTTTTAAACTAGCTTCAGCTTCCATAATACCCGTAATAAAAAAGGGATCGGCCTCTATGGTTACCATTCTATCTTTATTAATAAGCTTGAATTTTTGGTGTAGTGTAGAGGGAATGGTGCCCAAAGTGTGAAGCCAAGGTCAGCCAAGCAATAGAGAATAAGTAATAGGAATGTCAAGTACAGTAAAGCGTACATCACTTGCCACACCTTCTACAGTGACTTCTACCTTAAAGGTCCTAATTACATTGTGCTTTGAATCATCATAAGCTCTAATAATAGTGTTGGATCTTTCAAGCATGTCCTCCGATAGTCCTAGAAAAGGAAGGATTTTTAGAGGGCATAGATTTAGAGCAGAGCCATCGTCCACCATGACACATGGGATAACCTTATCGAGGACTTGGATTCGGATGAATAAGGCCCTGTTGTGATCCTTACCCTCAAGTGGAAGATTAAAATGGTCTAACATAATCTGAGGCCCTTTTCTCAAGGGGAATGCTTCTCCAACCGTGGTGCACATCTGAATGATAGAGGTAGCTGGATTAGCTTCTAAATCGAGAAGTTGTTTAATCAAGCCCTTGTGATGCCCTTCAGAGTCGGTTACCAGCTGCCAGATACTATATCAAGCTTGGGTGTTTTTGAGTTGGGTAATAAGAGGGTCAACCTCAAGACTGGTCGGGACAGGCGGAGGTGGAGAAGGGGGTCTCACGGTAGTTCCAACCCTATTAGGAATCGGGTCTTTGCTTAAGCGAAGATATTGGTCTTCAGGATGATATACACGGCCACTTTGAGTAATGTCAAGAACATCATCGAGCAATACACTCTTAGTGGCTGGTGTTTCAAACAGATACTGTTGTTCCTCAAAGCCCGAATCTAGGTTTTATAGCTCATACATATCTACGCTAAAAAGGTCACTTTGATCAACCTTGAATAATTCGGTGCTTACAGCCTTGATCCCGTGAGCTACTTCCTCAACACAATCGGAGTAATCATCCTTCAAAATAAAGGAATCTGGGCTGAACAGTGGTTTTTTCACAACTTTCATTCTTTTTCACGAATGGCAGAGACCTCCAGCTATCTTGCTTCAGCTGGTTTGGATCAACTTCCTTCCCTTGGACAGAGTTGACCCCTGGGTTGGCTTGATTGATTAGATCAAAAACTGAGTAAGACGGGAGACCCAAACTGATGACCAGGATAGAGTTACTATTGTCTGGCCTCCAAGGAAGGAGATCGAAGATTGTGGCTTTAGATAAACTGGATTGGACCATGCCAACCTTGTTCCCAAAAATCGATAAAGGATTATTCGTAGTGCTTAGAATTCTGTCAGGTTTAGTGATCTTTGCTTCGCTAACCTAGCATTGAATTGCTGAGAGCAGGGCTTTACAATTATTGGTTTGTTGTCCTACCTGAATATGATAGTTACAGAAGTTTTTCTTATCCTTCGGTCTAGGTGGCTTGTATTCCTGAAGGGACTGTATGAAACCTGCTTCCTTCAAACGTTGAAAGATGACCCGTAGGGGCAACTTATAAGGGTTAGCCAAAATAAAGGGGGGCGGGGAGGCTAGATTATAGCAACCATTGGCAGAGCTGAAGTGGTTGCGAGGAGCGTAGCAGGGGTTTGAGAAAAGGCTTGAACTACAGCCGGTGCTTTAGTCTTAGCTAGCGCCAGGGCTGAGGGTTGAGGTTCCTTTTTTCGGAACCACAGTTTCCCCACTCTTTTGGCCTTTTCATGCTCTACCTCACGCTCAATTTTCTCGGCTTTCTCGAACACAGTCTTGTAGGATAGAAAAGAATCAGTAGCTATTTCTTTACCGAATAGGGGGAGAGACCCTTCAAGGAGTTTGACGATCATTTCCTCGAGGCCTAGCTTGTATTTCCATAAGACCTGGGTTGACATCCACCGATTAAAGTATTGGTTAAAGGTTTCCTTGGGCATTTGATGGACCCTCACAAGATGTTGGAGGGTTGTTTCCATCATAGTATTAAAACTATAATGTACTTTTAACGCCTCAGATAAAAGATTCCAGTCGGCGATAATATGCTTGGGCAAGGTGTGATACCATTCAAGAGCGGGGCCCTAAAGGGAGCAAGGAAACATTTCAGCAAGCACCTTATCACTTAACTTCTTCACGTGGATTATTCTTTCATACATTATAATGTGAGTGGTAGATGCTCCAGAACCATCATAATGAGCTATATTCAGTATAGTAAAATTATCGGGGACCCAGTCTTTAGCTCTTTCAGGTTTCTTAGTGGTGATGAGGCGGTTGACGTAAGATTGGATCTCGGGTGTCACGCCTGGAGGGTGTATGACCTGGTCACTGATCAGTTAGTGAGGGTTAGTTAGAGCTTTGGGTGTCGCGCCCGAAGATTACGTGACCTAGTAGTTGATAGTTTGAGAACCTATCATTTGTCAAACAAAGGTGGCTACCTCGGGTGTCACGCCCAGAGGTTACGTGACCTAGTCATTGAGCATTAAAGGTTATGGAGGATGAATGGTTAGTTGGCTAGTAAAAGGATTTTGGGGGTAGGTGGTACCTTGGGAGTTATAATGAATTACGGAGGAGTGAAAGAGGGCAGTGGCTGAGAAGCTGGGCACTGGTGAGTAGATACTAGAGGAGCAGTGCTTTGAGCAAAAGGTCTTGGATTAAAAGGCACAATTGATGGAACAGTCAAAGTTGATAGAAAAGCTAAAGCTTGGCCAAACTGGAATGGGCTTCCCATAGGCTAGGTTGATTGAAAAATAGGTGCCACAAGTCTTGTCCCCACCGGACCGGTCAACATCTGTGCTGAACCATTTTGGGCCTGAATATCACATGTTGATACTCGATTAGAATTTCTATCTTTGAGAGCTTGCTTAACGGCAGCCTGAATAGCGGTTTGGATAGAAGCCTGAAAAACGTCCGCGTTTAGGAATTATCCTATAGCACTGGCAAAGTTGAAGCCAGGCGGTTGTTGGGATCTTTTTCCCAAGCTGGAAGTAGGGCCGGAGGGTTCTTCGAGAGGAGGGGTCCCTTCGTTTCTTAGAAAAGACATGGCTGGTTGAGAAGGGCTTCGGTTTAACTGAAGTTGTTCCGAATCTGACTACCCGCTAGAATCGGTGTGTGGAATCACTTCGACTTTTGTGGTGACAATCGGGGTGAGAGGATGACGAATCAAGCGTTATTCTATCCTTTTCCAAACTGGGGTGTGATGATCAGTCCACCTCCTCCTAGCTGAAATGGTAGGTAGTGGATTAGATCATGAATGGGTTTGTAAATGGTATGGATGGTATGCATGCCTTTTGTTTTTTTTAGAAGTAGTGCGTGATTCGTATGGCTGCACGTAGATGTGGTTAGAGATGATGCGACGGCTTATCCCTGCAACATATGTGGGTTGTTTGTATCTCATGTTATATATAGTGATATGTGGTGACACAACGGAGGCACAAGAGAAGTCCTACTTGTGTTGCTAAACCTCTTCCACGGGCGAAAGTAGTGAGGGTAAGTTGATTCATTTCTGGCTCTTGAAGCCGATGCATGGGGGTGCATGATCACGGAGCAGATAGCACGCAAATCATCCCTCTTCCATCCTTATGACTCTCGCATAATGCCTCTTTGGAAGGATGTAGTTTGGCTTCTTCACCGGTAATGGCAAAAGAAGCGAGTCCCAATTATTTTATTTATTTGTGTGATCCTAAAGGAATGATGTGCTAAGGCTTTTTCTAGCGCGGCTTTGGTATAGGGCTGTTGATGTAGAAGGTTCTCGTTTACCTTGATTCCACGTTACTCAACCACTACCCAAATAGGTGCGATTGTAGGAGTTTACGTGTTGGTTAAAATGAGTGATCCACATACCAGGCATCCTCAATTCTAATAGGGCATAAGTGATACTTTTGTGAGTTTCTCGAGTAAAATGGGGCACCTAAAAATTACCGAACTATCTACACGGGTAAGGATAAAATGTTATAAAAAGGAATGAAGTTTTGATTTAGCCAACGATTTCAATACATCATCAAAAATCCTTTAAACTTTAAAAAAATATAAGTTCAGGTTTAAAGAGATCAGTCGCCAGCTGAGTCACCACTATGAGCAGACGATGTTTTGTGCGGCGGCTGCGAAGCTGGGCTGGTGGACCGGCCTCTTTAAATAATGGGGGATGCGAGTAATATGATTGGAAAATGGTTTTACATATTTTAATGCTCAAATGATATGAGATTGAAATCGCGTACTTAAAATAGAGTCGCCACCCGGTTCAGCTCAATCGGGAAATTTTTGGTACAAGTTTCCCACCGGGTGGTTGGACCATACCTTAAGTAGAGATTCCGAGTTCGGATGATGTTATCTATTTTTCATTAGGCCAAGTTAAGATACTTCATTCCTTCTTAATCGGTTTAATCCATCCTATTTATTTGTGTTTTCAGTTATTATATTGTTTTCGCATTTATCAGGCAATTGAGGTGATAAATAAATTATTATAGTCATCCAAAAAAATAAGTGCGGAAAATAAAATTATTACAAGGCTTCCAAGTCCTATAAATTTTTCTATGCGATAAATAAAATACCCAGAGGCCTAATATACACATAACTGCAGAAAATGATTAGCACAGCTACTGTATGTCATACAAGATGTCTCACGAACCACATATAGTTATCAAACCAAACAAGGCCCGAGTTAGCATGAACATGGCATATTTTATTTACAATATTATAAAGCCCGGTTGGATGGCTAAAATGAGATTTGAACAACGTTTGCGGAAAAATTCCATTTTTAACCAAATTTGAGACTCGATTGTTGTTTTCACCGGATTATTAGTGAAAATGCCTCATGTTATGGGGTGGGGTCTATTTTTAGAAGGTTTCAGACCTCCATCGTTGCACTACGTATCCTAGTTTCGGAAAATAAACTAGGTCAAAATGAACAAATAAAGAATAGCTATCTAGAAAGTCATGCTGCCGACGATGCAACTGGTGCCGCCGGCAACATGGTTGATGTAACTGGCGACAGGGCTGATGCCGTCGGTGACATCAATGATGTCGCTAGAGGTATCAGTATGCAGGCAGGCTATATGGCTTTCTAAGTACCATAAAGAAAGGGTCCCACAAGAAAGTGAGGTCTCTGGGGAATGTGATGCCACCAGCGATATCAGTGATGTCTCTAGCGATATAGGTGATACCGTTGGCAACATGACATGTCTCTGGTGACCTCAATTACTTGCAGCAGCAGTGGGCAGCAGTAAAAAATGATCGAAAACCCATAAATGAAGATAAATCAACAAGGATCAGCACAAATCAGTAATATTAATGCCAAATAGCTATGAGACTCAGAATTTTTACCTCAGGTTCGTGAATCCACCTCTTCTTGAATTGAAAAGAAACACTTTTGGGGAGCTTGTAATGATGATTTAGTAGAAAAATTTAAGAGTTCTAAGTCTCTAAATCCTATTAAGTTTATTTTAACGAAAATACCTACTAATTTTAAGCTCACAATCAGAGAATTCAAAGAAGAAAAACCAAGAAAAATGGATTAGAATCCTTTTTTCTGCCTTATCTAATTCTTATCTCACTAAAATCAATTTTCTCATTAAATTTTCAATCTTTCTTGCTCCTAATTTCCAACTCCTTCCCATTAGAGCCTAAGGTGTGTTTTTATAGCCTAATTGGGGTGGTTTTCGAGACCTTTTTGACAAATTCCACCGGAAGTGGCAAGAAAGCTATCTGTGCAGGGATCTATTTTGAGCCATGCCGCCGGCAACCTGGTGATACCGTCGACGGTATGGCTGATGCCACTGGCGGCATGGCTGATGCCGCTAGTGGCATCAGCCTCCTGCAAGCCGATAGCCAGCGGGCCCAGGAGCCTAAAAAGCTATAAAAAGTGGTCAAAAGTGGTTAAAAGTGGGTCAAAAGGCATCTTTTTGAATTTTGATGATATTCTAATAGGTATTTAGAGAATTATTTTAATTTAGGTGTAAATCATCAGTTTAAGCTCCTACCGGACATGTTATTGGCCACGCCGAATTGTATTCTACCAAGTATAAAATTCGGAAGGAACATTATATTGGTAATAAAAATTCTAAAGAGAACTTTTATTTTGAAGCATCAAAATCGGGTACACATCATCATCGTCTCGCGAGAGGGACAGCAAAATCTCGCGCTCACAGCAACGTTAAACCAATGCGCTATTGGGAGACAGCCCAAGCATTTCCATCCTTTTTGAATTTTAATGATATTTCAATGGGTATTTAGAGATTTATTTTAATTTGGGTGTAAATCATGAGTTTAAGCTCCTATCGGATACGTTATTGGCCATGCCAAATTGGATTCTACCAAGTATAAAATTCGCAAGGAACATTATATTGGTAATAAAAATTCTAAACAGAACTTTTATTTTGAAGCATCAAAATCAGGTACATATCATCATCGTCTCGCAAGAGGGACTGTAAAATCTCATGCTCACAACAACGTTAAACCAATGCGCTCTTGGGAGACAACCCAAGCATTTCTATCCTTTTGTGTCTAGACTAAGACTGAATTTATTTTCTTTATGCAGATTTAGGTCTCAATACATTACTGGAAGTCAAAACGTCACACCGAGTGATTAAGAGGACAAGGGATGTGAACCGGCACGCGTGCTTAGGGTACATGTACAGTGAACGGCGTGGCAGTCATGCAATTTTCATGGAAATTTTTTACGGTTTTGACTATAATCAAGGCCATGATTGCTATTTCCCTCACCAATACACTACGAGCCAGCCCCCCTTGCACACCTATACTTCCTACTTAAACCTCTCTCCTCACCCTCAACAGTCATGCTTACATTCAAATTCTCAAAGCAAAAACTCTTCTACTCCGACGAAAAATACAACCTTCTCTCTTCACAAATGGCTCATACCACCAACAACACTGCAACCACTGACATCATGATCAGTAGTATCATCATCGATACCACTGCCTTCACGACCACCACAACTCCTGCAATCATCATCCCGACAGTCAAGACTTATTCCACCATCACCACCACCACTCCCGTGGTAGTTCAGATCCCAACCATTCTTGGTGTTGCTACGACCACCACCACATCACCACTTGCTGCCATTCCCGCCACCATGGTCACTCTAAAAACCACGGTACTACCAAGATAAGGCACTACCACTCCTGCCACTTCCTACAGCGCCACCGCTACCTCCAGTGAACTTTCTCTTGCCGTCGACCTTATCTCAACCATCTACCCCACCGCTGATAAGTAAGAGGAGTCTGATGAGACTCCGATTAAGAAAGGGATAAAGAAGAAGCCCAAGGGAGGGGCTAAACCCCAACAAGTCCCCGTCAAGATTAACTCCGAGGAAGAAAGTGACTATACTCCTGCCCCTCCCCCTGCCAAGAGAAAGATGCTCACAGGAGCGCTGCCAAGGGCCAAAGCTCAAAGAAGGCCAAGGTGATCAAGGAAGAGAAAACTTCTGCTCTCGGTGCAAAGGACAAGGTTGATAACTCCTTTGATCATCTCGGTCCATGCAGTGCCTTCCTTCGCTTCAAAGGCCAGGCATCAAAGCCTTGCAAGTTCGCCTGCTCAGAGGCCATGACTACTCTCAGCATCAACCAAGCCATAATTCATGCCTTCATAGCAATCTCATGGATGCCCCTACTCTTCATTTATTTTCCCTCTTACTAGGAACTTGTTTGGGAGTTCTATGCGACTCTCAACTTTAAGCAGAACTACATAAGCTACTACAAGGAAGGGGTAATAAATTTCCAACTCCATGGGAAATACTTCAATTGGAGTCTCAATGACCTCAACAAGGCTTTAGGGGTGACAGACTCCTTTAATGATATGTGTGATGCTCTCCCCTCTGATTTCAACACTGTCAAGACCTATTTCTCTCTTTGCAACAATGATCCCCGAGTCACCACTTGGAAGTCCGGTGACTCCCAAGACTTCTACATTCATGAGCCCCACCACCTCAGTTATGCCCACAGAATTCTTGCTTACAATTTTTTTGGTCGCTATAGAAGCTCTAGGACCTTAAACGAGAAGGAGTTGCACATTCTAAGGTGCATGAAGAGTAACAAGAAGCTTCACTTAGGGGCATGGCTGGCCAAGCAGTTCTAATATGTTCTCACTCACAATAAGAGCCCTCTGATCTTAGGCATCATGATCCCGATGATTGGTTATGGTATGGAGCACTTTGATCCCGCTCCCTATACTGAAACGCCCGAGACCTCGCTTCTAGATTCGGAGACTCTTGCTACCATGTTTTTAGTGGAATTGATTGATAGAGTCATGGTGATGCACCCCCTTGGTCCCCCTGAGGACAATCCTGCTCCACCAGCTCCCATTGATCCCCAGCCAAACGTGCCAGCTCTATATAACTCTACCACTGCTGCTGCCTACACTGAACTCCTCCAAAAATTCCCAATTCTAGAGTACCTATACAAAGACCTCTTCAAGAGCACCATCGAGCTCAGAGCTGAGAACCATGACCTCTGGACCCGCTACGACGCCTTAGAACTGAACGTGAACCTCATCATCCAGTAGCTCGGGATCCGATGGATGTAGATACCAGCCTAGAGTCTTTTGCCTCCTTCCTCCTCCACCAAGATAGTAACGTTTTAATTTGCCCCCTCTTTTATTTTCTTTTCTTTTCTTTTCTTTTTTTTATTTTGCATTAAGGGCAATGCATGGTTTAAGTGTAGGGAGGGGATTTCTATATTTTGGCTTCTTCTGATGAAATCTTTTAATATATTTTTATATTTTTCACTCAAAGAAAAAGATTTCACAAGGACTCATGCTTCATATTTTAACCCTGCAATGACCTTATTTTGCTCTCTAACCTACCATTGAGACATGATGATAACCAAAATTAGGAATGTTGTGTAAATAACTAATTGAATGACTATCAGGACTATCCCGATTAACTAAAACTTATACCGAGACCTAAATTGAACAATGATATTCCAATATAAGATTTCTGATAATCACCTTGTAAATTTCTTAGTCTCGATGAGTACAGAAAAGTGTAACATAATTTTATTGTTTAAAGTGCTTTAATCTGGCCTTGATTTGATTTTAGTTAGTCACTATGCATCATAAGATCCTCCTTGGAGACCTCACTATTTTGGTGATAGACTTGGTGGTTCCCTTCATCTGTAAACCCGCAATTTAGATGAAATGACACGTAATTGGCTCACAACCTTGTTTGTCTCTTTCAAAGGGTCGATAAAAGAAGGAGCTATCCGCGGCTAAAAATAGGGTAAAGACTATTTCATAAAGAGAGTTAGAAAAAGGAGCTATCCATGGATAAAAATTGGGTGAAGACTCTTTCATAGTAATTGAGGGTTGATGAGAATGCAACAGGACCTAAGAAAAATGGGAAAAATGCGTGATCGGTTGAAAAATCTAAAATCCAATGATAAAGCTAGCAAAATTTGTTTAAATTCACGAAGAAATCCCAGCCATTTGGCTAGTTGAATCCTAAGGATCCCACCAGGCAAAATTGTGCGAAAACAAATAAAAGGTGTATATGGAGCCATCTTATGATCACCGGGACGAACTTAAATCTGAATCTAGGTATTTATAAACTCTAACGATATTTTATGTCTTGTGCATTAATTTGGTAAATGCTCTTGGGTAAAGTTCTGAACAAGGTCTTCTTGATGATAATCTTATATTGGAATGCTCGGTGGTCAATGAGAGGCCTCGATATAAGTCGCAGTGAAAGAATTTGGTCTTTGTTTAGTTATTCAAAAGTTATTTGTGCAGCTTTCCCGCCTTCCTAATTCTTGATGCATACTTGAGGGCAAGCATGGAATAATTGTGGGGAGATTTGATGGGTTGTATTTCCAGCATCTATTTGTGCATATTTCCACATCATTAAGACCATTTTTTTAGTCTTTATGGCCGCTATTACTTCATTTTCTATCTTTTCAGGCAGAAAACGAGCAATTTAGGAGACTCCCGATGGACGCATAGAGACTAGTGTGGTCTCGATGACCTGAAAGCCTCATAAAACATAAGAAGAAATGAAAAGAGGAAGTCTCACTGAGAAAGTGTCAGTCACCGAGATCATGGCGTGTTCACCACGACTAACGAGGTCCCGACAACACATCAATATGCTGAAACAGACAGCGGGAATGATAGCTGGTCACGGTGATTCTAGAGCATTCCAGAATGATCAAGACAACACCAATACCGAAGCGTAAATATCCAGAACTGGAGGATCACTAATTCGGGCATATCCTATTCAGGAAGAACCATCTCAAATGGAAGTTCGATCTCTTTCGTTATTCCATCAAGGCAAGGATTTTACTACCATTCAAGGACCAAGACTATAAAGGAAATAAATCCAAGCAAATAAATGCCAAGAGTCCCGTTCAGTTATCAAAGAGGAAGCATGAGAGAGACATCCAGTTATAAATACGAAGGCCGGCACATCATTTGGGATAGTCTACCAATCAACTACTTTACATTTCAGAATTCATTCTAGTATAGCTTTTAGCCTTTAAGTTTCAAGTACTTTTGATTTTCAGTTTTCGGATTCTATTGCAAGTTCATTTCAGTTTTTATTGCTTTATCTCAATTTCAAGTCTTTATATTTCAAGCATGAATTACTTTTTGTCTCTTTACATTTGCGCACGTTTAAATTCAGTAATGTCTAGCTAATACTCATGGCTTGACCAAATAATGGTCAAGGCTGTGTTTAAATGGTGTGAGGACCGCAATCGAATAAAGAAATACGCAAGTCGACCTATTTACCAATCTCAATGCTTAAAGGGGTTTTATGGTAAGAGTATCAGTTAGTCTCGTTGTTGGATTGATCACCCATTTGGTAAGTCTTTGTGATTATTGTCAATCTTAATTCTTGCATCCGTAATTGTACCTGAAAAGCGATAAAGTGACAACAGTCTCCATCGAGACTAGAGAAAGGTAATCTTATGCCTGTTGGGAGTGCTTCACTACCCGTCGATCAGGATTTAGGCTTTTCTATTCTTTATTGCTATTCATTGGCGAGCTCTCTGGCGCGAAGTCGAGAGACACAGTGAGTATGAAGGAGGTCGTGGCGCGAAGTGCGGTCTCTGTACACTATAAGGAAAGGTTGTTGGTATTGTACGGTGCATGAATACCAATATAACTAAATCTAGGTGCTATTAATCCCTCATTCCATGATCACCATGATGTACAGTCTTGTTCCAATTTGGTTAAGTCATTGCTTTGCATTGTTTTATTACCTGATTTATTTAGTTGCCATCTACAAACATCCATCGAGAGTACTTCTAGGTCACGTTGTATATCGTCTTCTTAGAATAACATTGTCAATTACCGTTCCTTGTGGATTCGACTCCCGCTCACTGCAAACTACAAGTTTGTTTTGTGCATAGATTTATTTTTGGTGGTCTCGACACCCATCAAATGCTCCATAACCGAATGAAGAACTTGTTCAAAACATTGCACCCGCATGCCACTGACTTCGTATTGGGATTTTAATTACCAAACCATTATGTCTTGTAAATCTCCACAGAATGACGAGTCAGTACCTCCACCAAGAGTTTAGTGAATGATAAGTTCGGTCAACATGAAAATCCTAAGTCGTTTGCAATTCCCGAGTAAACTGCTAGCCCATTTGATTTGTCGAATGAGACAATTTTGACTAAAATTGAATTTCATGATCAATTGTTTGATGGGCAAAGGACTGATTTGGAACGAAGTGCCACTTAATAAATTAAATCCTGCACTTCATAACACAAAACATAAATTGTATCAAATAAAGGCATAAAAAATACAAGGTGTGCGATTAGATGTAGCCTTGATGCTCCCATCAATTGAAGACATTAATTTTAAGTTGTCTGCTGCAAATTTTGAAATGCGTGATTTGTGCATGTCTCTCGCCCATCTTGTGATTAATCAACCGGAAGTGATGAAATTATATTTCACCTATTAATCACAAATTCAAAATAATACTAGGGATTAATTATGCATTTTTTGACATGAAATTATTCACATGCGGATGATAACATTGTACTATTATTTATCAAACGGATTCTATTTTGTATATTTTCAATGATAACTTATCTATATATTAGCTCAATGTTTTAGCTTTATGATCTGCTCATCGCTTGAGTGCATGAACTGACGAAGTTATTAACTCAAGGAGCATTCATCGTTCATGCCCCCATATTTTCCACAAACCTAAAATTTGGTCGAGCTACACAAAGAAAAAGATTCGCCCAAATAGTTTAGAGAGCGATTAGTTATATAATTGGACTTAAAAATAATATGAAAATATTTAAGCGATTAGTAGTGGTAAACAGAAAGTCCGCTTCAAGCTTGGTTGAATGAATTGATTCAATAATGGCGGAAGCATCTCCACCTCTTCAATTAAAGAGTCAGTCCAATTAATGAAAGGTAATCGTTGCTAATATATCAACAATCTAATCAGATAATAAAATACTCACAGGTGGACAAGTAAAATTTAATCAACAATTCAATAACCCTAATTGAGAGATGAAAATAGGTTCAAACACGAGTGACTTGCGATACTGTCTCGCAATGGAATTAAAGTGACATTATTTGGGTAAAATCTGATATAATTATCAGTGACAAATTCACCCATAAAAGAGGATAGAAGTATGAGCTTTTACTTATCTGCGTAATCGGATGTTGGGAATTTTTTTAAAGCGTTGTTCTCGACTAAAATTCTCGCAAGAACAAGTAAATTTAGTCCACGCTCACCGCAACACTGAAGATATCGTACTAGAATGCCGATATTTCATAATAGATCTTCTTGTCTCACAGACACGAACTTGGGGGCAATCGGTGGTTGCCCCGTGGGGACCCTATGATGCCTAAGTCAGTAAGGATTTTGATAGAACAATAGCAGTTATGAGTGTGAGAATAATGTACCTTTAACCTGACCAATGAGACCTTCATATAGGCATTTAAGGTATCCCAATTAGATTGGGAGCGGGAGTTTCAATCATGATGAGATTATAACTCCTCTGTAATTATCTGATACTTGAATCCCAAGTATATCAAGATTAATCTTCTTTTAGGAGAGAATATAGGAGTGAGAATCGTAGTTGGATTCTAACTATTATTGTGGAGCGAAATCTCTATCCAGCCGGTTGTGACAGACTCGAGATCCCGTCAGCCACGAGAAAAGGTATGTGCCGTATATTTAGCCTATCCTGGCGAGGCGGGCTGGATTCTTATCCGAGCCGGGTCCTTAGAACGGAGCAATGGCTGTTATTTCTTGAAGATGTGGGCTAGTTGGCTTAGGTTGACCCGATCTCTATGACCGAGACGGGTAAATATATTTACAAAGTTATCAATATTATTAAATAAAAGAAAAGAAAAACAAAAGAAACCGAAGAATAGAAAATAAAAAAACAAAAGCAAAAATAAACAATTGAATGCTTGCAAGCAAACAAAACCCTCAACTAAAAGTCTAGGAGGGGCAGTATATGTCGGGAAACCGACACGTGCGTTGAGTTTGTTGTAGACTAGCAACCGAAATATTATTCGTTTTTGGCAAAAGCAAAAGCATATAGCATGAAACAATATATCCCTCGAATGTATCGTACTGACTGCTGAGGGGCTTTCAAATGATGAAAGCAACGCTTCTCTCCTAACCTCTGGATTATGCAATACATGCTTAGCTGCTGAATTCGTCTCAGTGACAAATCAAGGCGTAATATCAGAGTTGAGCGAAAAATAACAACACCTATGTTGAAGAAAATTAAAGTTGGAATGCTTGGTTCAAGAAATTTTACCTTCATCATCTATTGGGAAACAACAAGCAATAACAAGCTGATCAAACCCATCACAGCACCTAAATATCTAATGACTAAAGAAACCAACTTCGGGCAGTTGATCAGGCAACGTGTACTCCCAACTTTGTTGTGTAATACAACAAAGTCACTCTAGTCTAACCAAGGAAATTGAAAAGGAATCCACGATTTGAAATCATGATTTGACTCAAAAAGAACTAGTACCTGGAAAAGACCATGAAAAGAATAAGTAACAATCAAAATAACAATATTGAAACAAAACCGGCTATAATCCTTCACAAAATGTTGGTCTTTTGCCATGTTTTACCTTTTCCAAACATTACACTTTGGTATACAAATTGTTATCCTTTTATTTTGTAACATTAGGCCAATGTCCCATACCAAATAAATATTGTTTTACAACAAGGATCATAAGAAACAAAATAAAAATGTCATATATTTTGTATTGACGTTTAAGCCATAAAAAATCCTTGTTAGTAGATTTTTGTCTGTCAAATGGATCAATTAAAAGAAGCACAAATTGAAACTCGTGATGATTATTAATTAGTTGCAATCTCAATGAAATTACTAATAAAAAAAAACTTTTGCATCCCATACAATAAATGAAGCCTATTTGTGTATTACCTGTATAGAGTAAAACATCTATAAATGTATATTTTTGGGACCCGGAAAAAATATTCATTTACTGAGAATATTAGTTTATCGATAAATGCATAAAATATTCATTTATCGATAAATAAATATTTATTATTTTAGAAAGTATTTTTAGTATGTGTCATAAGAAAGAAAAATAATACTTGAATTAATAATTTGAAAAGTTTTATGAAAATTAATGAGTTCATGCATGTACATAGAAAATTAAAAAATGTAGTGTTTGCTTTATTGGATATGATGTATGCCTTTACGGCAATTAGGGCGATATATCTTAATTATGTAATTGTACGAATAATTTGTTTAATCAACAAAGGCATTTAATCTTTTGCTTATATCAATGTGCTTATATATATATATATATATATATATATATATATATATATATATATATATATATTAAAGCTGATTAAATATATATTCATTGATGTATGTATTCAAAAGTCCTTGACATATCATAGCATGAAGTCAGATAAATTATAGTTGGACTATATTTGGTGAGACATGCTTTATGTGCAATTACGATTATGTCTAAATTATCCCTAGTCATAGTTTCACCAAGAAAGGATATTGATGAAACGGAAAGACTAGCATGTGGTCAACTTTCTTGGAAAGGGTCCAAGCAGTTAATCTCCTAAAGACTGAAGGTGGTGCCTTAAGTTGACACATGGATATATCTGGGAGATATATTGGAGACCGCAGCAAGATAAACACTTGGTATATATATATATCAATGTGTTTATCTTCATGCAATAAGCTTTGCGAATGTCCTCATATTTGAGATGCTAGTTACCTTGTATGGTACTATTGCTATACTTTGGGTCATTACTATACGCTAATTAATTTAGGGTGCTACGAGTGATTAAGGGTATAGTGATGACAGCACGTTGGTAAGCTGAGTAGCCGGAAAGAATCCATCGCTCCAGATATATTAAGGAGTTGTACCTGACCACTTGTTGAAGTGATGATTGCCATAAACCTTTGATCAGAGTATGTGTTTGATAGAAATGGTTTCTAGTCAAACGCACTATGGTAAAAAGGCAATATACTTCGATAACAAGTAAATAATTGGGATAGCTTGGAGCAACCTCGCTATTAATGGGTTAACACTTTAACCGAACCCTATAAACCAGATGGTACAAATATTAAAGAATGGAAAGAATTTATCAAACTGGATAACTATTGCATTAATCGGGATTAAGTCATAAGCATAAATGACGTTCCGAGTAATGGGGGTCGGTAGACCCTTGCTAGAGGCGTACTACAGTCGTTTAAGGTAATCGAGTTCTATTCACGGTCTAGAGCATCGAGCCAATGGTTCCATTAGAACAAGGGTTGGTTAAGCCTTAACAGCTCAATACTTCGGGATCCTATAAGGTCACACACATTGGACCTTCATTGGACTAAGTAAAGAACTAATAGATTTATTCTATTATGAAAATATAACATAAATAATAATTGGATTATTATTTGATTGGTTAAAATTGATTAGATCAATTTTGGATAGACCAATGAATTTATTTTGACCAGTAAATAATTAATTAGAGTCATAAACAAATTATAATTGATTAGATCAATTTTGGTTGGACAAAAAAATTTATTTCGACTGGTAGCTAATTTATTAGAGCCAAAAATAAATATTTATTTGAAATGATTTAAAGGGGATTTTGCTTTGGCTAATTAAATCCGAAAAGTATGAAATATTTTGTACAAAGTTCAGTTGCACGGAATACAACGAAAGGTGCGCGAACACTGCTAGGCAGTGTTCGCGGCAGCCCATGTTCATGGGCTGCACAAAGGCAGCCCATGAAAGGGCAGTGTGAGCTGGGCTCGCGGCATGAGCCGTGAAGCCCAGCTCGATTGCAAGGCAAGCCCTGCCTTGCCACATGCAGCGTTGGGAGTTTTACTCCCATCCCACATTGCTGATAGGGAGCAAAGTTTTGCTCTCCAAGCCTATAAATAGGCTGTCCCCTCTCCTTTCAAAATACACAATTTTGTGTACCAAGTTCAAAGCATAAATCCTAAGCGAGATAATTCATCTCTCGGGTAATTGAGCAAGTTATTTTTGAGGAGCCTGAATTTATTCGGGCACCTCTAGTTTATATTTTGGGTGAGACTTCTGGAGTGGTCTAGCAACTACTTGAGGCTTTTTAGTTCTTCCTCTCGGGGAGGTTTTGGTTGGTGAGGTTCGTGTGGATACTGATAGAGGCCATCCTACTATTGGAGGTTTGTGCAAGAAGGTTCTGCAAAAGCACGCTTCAATTGGTAAGTTCTTTTTCTTTCTCTTTTAATTATTAGGTCTTTTTCTTTAAGTGTTTTTAGACTTAATAATTATGCTTTGGTTGTTTTGCATGCTTAGTTTATTTTATGCTTAGGTTATAGCTTAGAGTTATAACATGCTTAATATAAAATAAATGTGCTAGAATATAATTTGGAATTATGGTATGTCTGGTCCTTTTTCATGCTAGCCTAGGTAGAGAATTATTTAGTTAATGCTTTATTTAATTTATATGCAACTAATAGGAGTTCCTATGGACAGGGACAAAATTTTGAATTTCCGCCATGCCTGTTATGCATGTTCAATCTGACTGTCAGTTTTCAACATACTTATTATTCAAATCTAGGAAAGATAAAAAAATTTAGTGATGTTTAATGTTTCTATGTAATTGTATTCATGTATATAGAATATGAGTAGGTTTTATGTTAGCTGCATTGTCAAATTATTTGGTACAACATAAACAGAGTATTCTGAAAATTGTGTTTGCTCTTCAAAAAGTTAAGGATTAGATTACATTTGGTCTTGGTGGAAAGAAAAAACAATCGACTATATATTCATATATTAAAAAGAAATAGGTATTGATCTCGTATTGTTTATTTTGAAATATATATATATATATAAATTCTTGATTTGTTTTAATAATTATTACCTTATATTTTTTTAGATCTTTAATACTTATTTTTAATTATTATCTAATGCATTTAACAAGAATATTACTTTAATATAACTAGCCCAAATCAGGACCGGAGGAAAATATTTATTTAACGATAACATTATTTTATCAAATATTACTTTATTGATGTTTTACTGTATATATAACCACACTAAGATATTCTAGTTACATAACTTGTTAAAGAAATTCATGGAAGAAGAACGTCTGGGTACATCAATGAATGCTTTCTTCTTTAGCTTGATTACATTATTATATTTGGTTTTAGTTATATTTTTAATTTCACTTTGTCAATCTTATCACTATATTTTTATTAGATAATTACTTTTTTTATTATATTTTTTTATGAATTGAAAGATTTCACTATTGGCGGATACAAATGGTGAGATTATTTAGTTTTAGGTTTTAATTTAAAAAAAAAAGAATTTAATTCACTTATTTGTGTTGTTGGCCTTATTTTATCACTTTGAGTCCTTGTTTTTGTTTGTTTTAATTTTTAAAATTTCACGCAGGAGGTTGGTTATTTATCCAGAAGGAAATAGTGAAGTAGATGAGAATGAGCATATCTCAATGTACTTAAAGCTCTCAAAATCAAATTCGTTTCCTTTACGGCGAGACGTAAATGCTTACTTCAAATTGTTTGTTTATAACCAAAACTTGGATAAGTATTTGACATTCAAGGTATTCAATTTTTGGGGAAATATATCCATTATTGGATGAATTATTCTCATGTTTGACACTCTCCGACAACATTTCTTTGAGAAATCGATGAATTTTTTTCATCATTTGAGCAGATGGAAAAGGGAGGGAAAGGCGTTTTCGGGGGCTGAATAGTGAGTGTGGTTTCGATCAATTTCTTCCGCTGGATGTATTCAATGATGCTTCAAATGGATATCTTGTTAATGATTGTTGCGTATTTGGTGCTGAGGTTTTTGTTGAGTCCCCTAGCGAGCTTCTGTATGTAATGAAGCAAATTGGTGACAATAGTTGGCAAATGGCTTGGCAAATTGTCTGCTCATTTGTCAATAAGATACAAGTCTAAAATTGCAACATCGTGTTGCAAAATTCTTGCAACCCAAAATAATATTTCCACCTCTTAATTAGTTAGTAGCTGAAGAGGTTTTGTATATAAAAGGCATTCCTTGCAATCCAAATCTCATCAGAGAAATATTGAGAGTTAGTTCCTCTTGTAGAGCATTATTCCTACAAGAGAGTGAGAGAATATTAGAGGAGGGGAGTTGAATGATATTATCGTGTGAGTAAAATCGGGTTATTTCCAACTGTCCTAAAATTGTTGTTTACCTAGGGTTTGGGTACACTTGAGAGGGACTTCGATTTGTATTCCCATTATTTATTAGTGGAGTTAATTTTAGCGCCCGTGGTTTATCCCTTTCAAAGGGTTTCCACTTAAATCTTTGTGCGTCTTTATTGCTATATTTATTTTTATACTCGTTGTTGCTACGTCTATTTTAGTTAATACATATTACCGTACTACCGAATTAGTTTCCGGAACCTAACAGTACCTATACTTGGAATCTTAAAAATTTTGCAGGGCTGAATTATGAGCGCTATGATTCTGAACTGTTTTTGATTGGCAGGTATAGATGGTATGCAAAATCACTTCAATGCATATTTATTTTATTAATTTGTTTTTTTAATTAAAGGCTTAACTCGGCAAATATCGGCTCAATTTATTAAAATAAAAAAGGAAACACAAGAAAAAAGAAAAATAAGTCAAACAACTATTACGGCAGAAAACAAAAAAACTAACAACTAAGGAGAAAACAATTTTGGGAGGTTTGCGCTCCCATTCAGCTTGCTCCCTGCGCTCTTGGTTGGCCCGTTATTTGGCGGCAACCGATACTCTTAGCTTCCTTGGGAGTTGGATACTGTCTTCCTCTTCGATCTCATACCGAAAATTGTCATCGTAGGAAGAGAACAAAAAACCTTTCCTAACAGGCGACAACTGCTTGGCCTTGTTTTTCATTTTTGCCCCTTCTCGTTCCGCAGAACCCGCCTAAGAGCCAGGGACATCTCTCTCAGTTTTTGAATAATCTGATTCATAGTCCTCTTGGTCAACCTCATCCGAAGCTTTCGAATCAGAAACTTCGGTAATATGACCATCGATCGGCTTACGAATTTCAGTTTCCTTATCTCCGAGATCCACAACTAAGTTATTAGCAGGGTCAGAATATCTCGGCTCCTTGTCAAACACCTCATTAGCCGCAGCCTCAATCACCACAATAGCCGCAGCCTCAATCGGCTTAGAAACCATTGCCTCAATCTCAACATCCTGAGTTTGATTATGATTCTCGATTTGTTCCGGAACTTTGTTGGTAACCTTTTTTATGGGGCTTTGAGACCTCATGTTTTTCCTGTCCTCAACTTTCAATATAAAAAATTATACAGTATTTCTCTTAACAAACTCTACTTTTTATTTGTATTTCTCTTTCTTAATGTTACATTAATTTTTTAAATTTCATATAGGAGAATATTTCTCTATCCAAATGGAAATTCAAAAGACAAAGGTAATAGCTTGTCGATGGTATTATGTTCGGAGGATGTTCATGTTCAAATTATTAAACTCAATGTGATAAAAAAAAATGAAAAAAAGGGTCAAAAAAATAGCAAGCCACCTAAATTGGACTTTGAAAAAAATTGGTATTTGTAGGATTTGTTAGTTGGATTTTGTAGAAAATCAAAGTAAGTTGTTAAACCTAAATTTGAATTTTGTAATATATTGAATTATTGAGAAAATGATAGGATCATTGCAGAATTCATCAAATGCCTATATAAGGCAATGTAATTTGCTATTTTAAAGATATTAAGAGAGTGAAAAAATAATAAGAGTTTATGAGTGTATTGTAATAAAATTAGTGTGAATTACTCATTTTTATGTTTTGAGCATTTTTTGCTTGATTATTTTCCTCTTCAATCCAACAAAGTGATATCAGAGCCATTTTGTATCCAATCCTCTTCCAAAAATCCCCAAGTAAAAAAGTCGAGTTTAAAGAGTTTCAGAAGCAGCCCAGAAAGTGTTGCAATAGGCTGTCAGAAGTGTTGCAAAAAAATTGCAGAAAGTGTCGCAGTTAGCATAAAGTGTCGCCAATACTATAAAAGGTTGCAATAGCCTCTGTTCTTCCTTTCTGAAAAATTTTCAAGTTCATCTAAAATTGCAAGGAAATATTTTCCCTTGCTGTTCTCCTTGCAAAATCTGTCTGAAGCTATAGCGACGTACCGAAAGTGTCGTAATAGACTCAAAAGCGTTGCAACAACCCCTGTACTCTTTGAAACAAATTTTCCTTTACAAAAATGAATCCCAACGGTGTTTCCTTCGTTTTTCCTCAACTTACAAAAATCAATTACAAAAATTGGTGTATCAAGATGAAAGCCATTCTAGGATCCCAAGATGCTTGGGATATTATTGAAAAAGGCTATGAAGTCCCAGCTGCAGATGCACAACTGTCGCAAGCCGAAAAGGACAGTTTGCATAAGAGTCGTCGTAATGACCAGAAGGCTCTTAGTATCATCCGTCAAGGGTTAGATGATGTTATGTTTGAGAAGGTGGCAGAAGCGAGCACCTCCAAGCAAGCTTGGCATATACTACGAGTTTCTCTTCAAGGAGAGGAGAAAGTACAAAAATTTCGGCTCCAAATGTTGAGAGGAGAGTTCGAGATGATGAAGATGAAGGAGACAGAAGTGATTATAGATTACTCCTCACGAGTAAAATCTGTCGCTAACCAAATGCGGCAATATGGAGAAAAGCTTGAAGAATCCAGGGTTGTTGAAAAACTTCTAAGGTCACTACTACCAAAGTTTGACTACGTAGTAGTGGCAATTGAAGAATCTCGGGATATAATTAAAATGACCGTCGATGAAGTAGTTGGCTCATTACAAGCACGTGAGGAGAGACTAAACAGATAAATAGAAGAGTCTGTAGAACAAGTCTTGGCAGCAAAGGTTTCAGTCAAAGGTGAAAGTAGCTAGGATTATAGCCATTACGGACGAGGACGTGGTAGAGGCCGTGGAGGAAATGGAAGAGGAAGAGGACGTGGTAGAAATCAACCATTCGGTAGAGGTGAAAATAATAATGAAGATAATCAGTCCGTACAAGGCAGAGGTCGCGGTCATGGACGTGGACCAGGAAGAGGAAACTGGAGGCATAATGATGGATGTGACAAGTCCAATGTTCAATGCTACAATTGCTCCAGATATGGCCACTATACAGCAGAATGTCGAAGCCCACCAAAGCAAACAGAGGAAACGGCGAACAACATTCAAGAAGAGGACGTAACCAACACGGTATTACTAACCCGTGAAGGTGAATACAGTCAAGAAAACAATATATGGTATCTTGATAATGGTGCAAGTAACCATATGTGTGGAGATAAGAAAATGTTCGTAGAGCTGGACCAGTCATTCAGTGGTAATGTTGTTTTTGGGGATTCCTTAAGAGTTCCTATTCAAGGAAAAGGAACTATTCTTGTTCGTTTAAAGAATGGAGAGCCCCAATTCATCAGCAATGTTTATTACGTTCCAAACATGAAAAGCAACATTTTAAGTTTGGGACAACTGCTGGAGAAAAATTACGAAATTCACATGGTGAACCGAAAGTTGGTGCTGTTAAATGAAAAGAAGGAGCTGCTAGCTAGTGTACTAATGTCAAAAAATAGAATGTTCACTCTCAACATCAAGACGGATGTAGCAAGATGCTTAAAAGCTTGCGTGAAAGAATCTGATTGGCTTTGGCATTTGAGATTCGGTCATCTCAATTTTGGAGGGTTGAAATTGCTAAGCGAGAAGAATATGGTGCATGGTCTTCCGCTGATTAATAAACCCCATCAACTTTGTGAAGGATGTCTTGTTGGAAAACATTCTAGAACTAGTTTTCCAAAAGAGTCTATGTCAAGAGCAAAGGCTCCCCTTGAGCTTATTCATGCCGATGTCTGTGGACCAATGACACCAGTATCATTGGGAGGCAGCAAATATTTCTTGCTATTCATTGATGATTATAGCAGAAAGACGTGGGTTTATTTTCTGAAAGAGAAATCAGAAGTTTTTGAAGCATTTAAAAAGTTTAAAGCTATGATGGAAAAAGAAAGTGGCTATTACATCAAAGCTTTAAGATCCGACAGAGGGGGAGAATTCACGTCAAATGAATTCAAAGGATTCTGCGAGCATCAAGGAATCCGTCATTTCTTATCAGTCCCGAGATCGCCTCAGCAAAATGGTGTTGTTGAACGAAAGAATAGAACCGTGATGGATATGGTAAGGAGCATGTTAAAGAACAAGAATTTGCCCAAAGAGTTGTAGGCAAAAGCTGTTGATTGTGCTGTCTACATCTTGAACCGATCTCCAACAACAAGTGTGTCGGATATGACACCCCAAGAAGCATGGAGTGGGAGAAAGCCTAATATCTCTCATTTTCGTGTTTTTGGGAGTGTTGCACATGTTCATGTTACGGATGAAGAAAGGAGAAAGCTGGACGACAAAAGCAAAAAATACTTGTTCATGGGATATTCAGAATTTTCAAAAGGTTATAAGATGTTTGATCCTGACACAAGGAAGACGATCATCAGTAGGGATGTGATTATTGACGAGGAAGCAATTTGGGAATGGAATAATGACAAGCAGAAGAATTACAGTTTTTATCCTTTCACCATGGATGAAAACAATGATCGAGATGTGGAGGAGTCAAGCAAAGCATCGACGTCATATAGTCCCATTCTAATTGCATCTCCAGGACACGATGATGATGAAAGTCAAAGTCCAAGAGAAAGACCTAGAAAATTTCATCTTATTGAAGATCTTTATGATGCATCTAGAGAGCTCAATGAAGAATTGACTCTTTAATGTCATCTTATTGATAGTGAACCTATTAATGCTGAAGAAGCCATGAAAGATGAGAAATGGAGAAAAGCCATGGAGGAGGAGATCAATTCAATTGAGAAAAACAAGACATGGGAGTTGACCAAACTTCCAGCTGACAAAAAGCCCATTGGAGTCAAATGGGTGTTTAAGGCAAAGAAGTATGCAAATGGAGAAATCGCTCGACATAAAGCGAAGCTAGTCGCAAAGGGATATAGTCAAAAACCCAGTATTGACTATGATGAAGTATTTGCACCAGTAGCAAGAATGGAGACTATCAGACTAGTGATCTCAGTCGCTACCCAAAATGGATGTAAGATCCACCAAATGGATGTAAAATCAGCATTTCTGAATGGATACTTGGAGGAAGAGATCTATGTCCAACAGCCACCTGGTTACATTGACAAAGGTCATGAATGAAAAGTGTTGAAGCTGAAGAAGGCGTTGTATGGACTTAAGCAAGCACCGAGAGCTTGGAACAGTTGCATCGACAAATACTTTTGCGAGAAAGGATTTATGAAGTGCCCACACGAGTATGCCTTGTATGTGAAAATGAAAGGTGGAGACATATTACTTGTTTGCTTATATGTGGACGATCTCATATTTACCGGAAATAATCCTCAAATGTTTAATGATTTCAAGAAAATGATGACTCGGGAATTCGAAATGACTGATATTGGCCTGATGTCGTACTATCTTGGCATTGAAGTGAAGCAAAGTGATGATGGAATTTTTATTTGTCAAAGTGGCTTCACCAAAGAGATCTTGAGGAAATTTAAGATGAAAAATTGCAACCCTGTCAGCACTCCGGCCGAATGCAGTTTGAAATTGACCAAGGATGAAAATGGAGTCAGGGTGAACCCAACAATTTTTTGAAGTTTGATCGGGAGTCTCAGATACCTGACGTGCACAAGGCCAGATATTCTGTATGCAGTTGGACTAGTGAGCAGATACATGGAAGAACCGAAGGAGTCTCATTGGAATGCAGCGAAAAGAATACTCCGCTATGTTAAAGGTACAACTAATTTTGGATTGCATTATTCAAAATCTGACGAATTTAAATTAGTTGGCTATAGCGACAGTGATTGGGCTGGCGATAAAAATGGCCGAAAAAGTACAAGCGGGTTTGTATTTTTTCTCGGTAACACGACATTTACTTGGAGTTCAAAGAAGCAACCTATGGTGACATTGTGAACATGTGAAGCTGAATATGTTGCTGCAACATCATGTGTGTGTCATGCAATATGGCTGAGAAGACTATTAACGGAACTTCAAATGACACAACATGATCCAACGAATATTTTTGTCGATAACAAAGCGGCATTGGCATTGGCGAAAAATCCTGTCTTCCATGATCGAGGCAAACACATCGATACAAGGTATCATTTCATTCGGGAGTGTATTGAGCAGAAGGAAGTCACATTGAAGTATGTCAAAACACAAGATCAGATAGCGGACATCTTTACAAAGCCATTGGAGTATAACGTGTTCAATAAATTGCGAGCGTTATTGGGAATAACGGATAATTAAGTTTACGGGGGAATGTTCAAATTATTAAACTTAATGTGATAAAAAAAATAATGAAAAAAAGGGTAAAAGAATAGCAAGCCACCTAAATTGGACTTTGAAAAAAATTGGTATTTGTAGGATTTATTAGTTGGATTTTGTAGAAAATTAAAGTAAGTTGTTAAACCTAAATTTGAATTTTGTAATAGATTGAATTATTGAGAAAATGATAGGATCATTGCAGAATTCATCAAATGCCTATATAAGGCAATGTAATTTGCTATTTTAAAGAGAGTAAGAGAGTGAAAAAATAATATGAAGTATGAATTTATTTTATTACTAATGTCATAATATAAAATTGTTCATCATTCATTAAATTGAATTAAAATATGAAGTATGAATTTATTTTAAATAATTATAAATTTGATAAATTAAATAAATATAAGGATTTAATTATTAAAAAAATGTGATTTAGAATCAATTTAAATTTGATAAATTAAAGTGTTTAAAAAATTAAATATATGTATTTAATTATCAAATAATTTTGATTTGAAATCAATTTAAATTAAAATGTTTAAGGAATTAAATTTATTAGTTAATTATTAAATAAATTTGATTTGGAATTAATTTATAATTAAATAAAATCCTAATTTAAGCATAATTTTAAGTGGGATTATATGAGGTTAATTAAGCAAAAAGGACATACAAGTTTTACTGTACGAAAAAGGGCCTCCACTTGAAAGGGAGTTTTTGAGTTTTTCATCTCTTCGGCTAGCACCGGTCCCGATTCAAGAGATATTTGTACACGTGATATTGGAGGGCTTCTGTTCTGAAAGCCTTGTCTACATAAACTCCTTCCAGAGACAGTCAAAATGAGTTTTATATGCTTTAATGTCACGTTTTGAAAATTTTGTTGTATGGTGTTTGATACAAGACCCTCTTAGATTTGAAAATTATAATCAGTTTTCCGTCTTTGCGATTGATTTTCAATGAGAAATCCTTTCATTCATGAGTCAAGTAATACAAATAGGTTCGATCCTCGAACACCCCTAATAAAAATGAGCCTATCTGTAATTAGATATACATTTGATCACAGTAAGAATTCAAATTTTAAAGGATAAGTATATTTACCTGTATTGGTAGAATCCTAGATAAGATAGTCTTCCTAATTAATTATATTATATTCCTTTGTGTATTTGTATTAGAATTGCTCTACGTTTATATTTCTTGTACTCTGGTTCAGTAAAAATATAGGCAAGAAATGGATTTGGATTCTCTAAAATTCAAACTACATTTCAGTCAACCTCAGCCATCCATCCACAAACCACTAAAACTGGATTTGGACCATTAAAACTCAATGAATGGTTGAGATTAATTGAACTATACAACTTTAGAGAGTTTGAACTTAATCCAAATCCGCAAGAAATCATTTTCGCAAGTGACATAAATTGTTACAGATGACAAAGGAAGAAAATAAATATTATAATGATGCTCTTTATGCCGAAGAACGAGGCCGGACCTATTGGAGTCGGATCTTTGGCGGAAGAAGCCGGACTACAGCTGCTTGTAGCTGAAACTTTGCCCGCCGACGTGTGTTATAGCCTAGACTTTGTTGGACTCGCTATATGGGGCCGGCACTTCACTAGTCGGCATTTGTTGCGGAGGAGCTCATGAGGCCGCCGCCGGTCTATGGTGGCCGACGTTTGTGCCGAAACCTAGCTTGTGAAACGGGTCAATCCAGTTTTTTTTTCACCCTTCTCTTCTCCAATTTTTTCCTTTTTCTGCTCTCTTTTTTTTACCCTTCTCTTCTCCAACCGCATCCGTAACACTTTTGCCGATTAATCGGGCTTAAAGGGATAGATTTTGTGAGAACACCATTTCTGAGATCTGAAGGTCGTGTGTTCGATCCACACTCACCGCACTAATTTGATGTCATTCCACTCGAGACATAGGGTCAGTCCGGTTCGGGTCTAACACGGTCAGGTCGGCCTTGTGTAGCTAGGGTCTACCTGCAAGACAGAAAGAGCGTTAGAAGTGTCGCGCCAGGGGGTCCCTGACGTTCCCTCTCTGATGCCGTGCGTGGCATGGGGGTAAATAGTAGAATAGTAGGGAGTAGTGAAGTTACCTCATATTGTTGGTTGGTGCCCCTTATATAGATGATTTGGCCGTCTCTTGAGTTGCCATGTGTCCCTTACTTGAGCTTGGTGGGCAAGTACTCCTTGGATGGGCCTCATTGATGTTTGTGCCTTTTTTATGCCTTGCTCTACGTTTATATTTGTTGTATTCTGGTTCAGTAAAAATATAGGCAAGAAATGGAATTGGATTCTCTGAAGTTCAAACTCTCTAAATTGTACATTTTAGTCAATCTCAGTCATCCATTGAGTTTTAATGGTCCAGATTTTATTACACTGTGTACTCCATAAACCACTAAAACTGAACTGGACCATTAAAACTCAATGGATGGTTGAGATTGACTGAAATGTACAACTTTAGAGAGTTTGAACTTAATCCAAATCCGCAAGAAATCATTTTCACAAGTGACATAAATTCCACCAAGGCTTTCCACTGCTTGAAAGTGATAAAGTCATCATTGTTGTGTTTTAAAAAATAAGTCCAGACCTTCCTTGAGTAGTCGTCAATAAAGGTGAGCATGTAATGAGCGCCACCTTTTAAAGGAACACGAGCAGGGCCCCAAAGGTTAGAGTGGATATAACCCAAAGTACCTTTTATTCTATGAACACCACCACTGAAGCTGACTCTTTTGTGCTTGCAGAAAATGCAGTTCTTATAAAACTCTAACTTGGAAATACTCTGGCCACAAAGTAGAAACCTTTTACTAAGCATGGCCAAGCCTTTTTCACTCATGTGGCCAAGCCTCATATGCCATAATTTTGTAACTTAGGATTCTGACATGGAAGATAAAACTGCAGCAACACCTATTACAGTTGATCCTTGCAACATGTACAATCTCCCAACTTTTATAGCTTTCATCACGACGAGGGCACCTTTCAAAACCTTCAAAACTCCACCTCTACCAGAAAATCTGCAATTATTGTCAACTAAAGCAGATAATGAGATCAGGTTCTTCTTCATGTCTGGAACATGCCGCACATCGGTTAGTGTTTTGACAATACCATCATGCATCTTGATTTTGATAATACCGATTCCAACAACTTTACAAGGATGATCGTTGCCTATCAATACAAATCCTTTTTCAACTGGTTCATAAGAGGAGAACCAATCTTTGTGGAGATAAATATGGAATGAGCAAGCAGAGTCCAAGATCCACCCTTGTCCTGATCTTGCACCACTGTCGGACACGGCATAAACTTCAAAATCTTCCCCATCTTCTGTAACACTGGCTTTGGCTGGACCATCATCTCTGTGACTCTTTTCTTTATTCTTTCGTTGAAGCTTGTAACATTCAGCTTTAATGTGCACTTTCTTCTTACAGTAATTGAACGTTAAATTACTGTAATGGGCTCTTGATTTTGATCAGGATTAGTTGTTGCTGTTGCTGCTACTGGGATCTCTTGTACTAGATCTCCCTCAAACGACCAGACCTTCTCCAAGACTATTTCTGTCACCAGAAAGCTCTTTATCAATAAGATCTTTAGAGAACAAACATTCTTTAACCTCCTCCACGGTTAAAGTGGTTTTACTGTAGATCAGGGTCTCGCGGAAATTTTTGAACGAAGAAGGAAGAGGCCGTAAAAACATAAGAGCTTTATCTTCTTCCTCGTATTTGATATCCAAATTTTCTAGATCCAAAAGAATGGAACTGAAATCATCAAGGTAAGCCTTAAGGGATGTGCCTTCTGCCATATGAAGCATATAGAGACGATGCTTCACCACAAGCTTGCTAGTGAGGTTTTTAGACATATAGAGAGACTCCAATTTCTGCCATAAGCCTTTGGCAGTCTTCTCGTGGATGACTTCTCGCAGGACCTCATTTGACAAGCATAACTGAATGGCAGCTAGAGCTTTATCCTCTAAATCTTGTTTCTTCTCCTTTGTCATCGTTTTAGGTAACTCTTCCATAATCACCTTATACAATCTGTTTTGTGTCAAAATCGCTTTCAGCTTAACTTGCCATAAGGCAAAGCTCATATTGCGATCAAATTTCTCAATATCAAATTTTGTTATCGCCATAGTAAATTTCAAAATTCCAAAATAAATATTAATTGGCTCTGGTACCAATTTATTAGGAGATTATGGACCCGCAACGGAACGAAGATATTTATTTTGGGTGAATATGGCAACAACAAAATAGGAGAAATAATTAGCAAAAGGAGAAAATAAATAATTCACTAATAATACGAAAAGTGGTACAGACAAAATGGAAAAATAAAACACTCAAACCCTTAACCCAAATACACCCAAACCTCACATACAAATATATATACAATAAGTACATATATTACACTAAATTCCCAAATGATTTTGCGAATTTGCAAAATGAACTTGAAAGGGTATATATAGGCCTATAAAGTAATGGGAAATGGAAGACAAAAAATAATATGAATGAAGGAGGCCAAATACATGTTGTATTTTGCAAACCATACAAGTTTTTCAAAGTTCAAAATTGCATATGAAAAATGCAATTTGTAATTGACAACTTCAAATCACATTCACATATATATTTATTACAATGCTTTATATGTCCCATCAACATATCACATGTGACTGATTGAATGTGTACTGTGCTATGTAAGTTGGCATATTGATGTTGGGTTATGATATTACAGTACTACACTTTGGTGTCAACAGAAACATGTGCTTAGGATTATTAGCATATCTTATTACTTTTAAAATTATTAACAAACTTCTCTTATTTAGAAAGGGGAGGATGGTTACTTTCCTTTTTTTAGTAAATAGGAAAATTTCATTAATTACTGATACTTAGAGTACATCTTGAATGATACACAAATCAAACAAAATATCCTACCAAAATCAGAGAAACAAGATCTCACCACATTGGGAGATAGAAAAAACTTGCCACAAGAGCAAGAGGAAAACATAGAAAAAATTAAACTATGACAATTCTGTAACCTGTATTTTCTTAAGCTAAATATCACGTTATCATAGATCCACAACCATAAGAACTCTGACTTACTCTATAGCAATAACCAATTTGCAGATCTAGAATGATCTTGCTTGAAAGAGATAGATCTCGGTACCTAATATGAAAGATCAACATGTATCTTTGATTAGATTCAGATAGAGCGCATCCTAAAGGTAATACTATCATAGTTGTGTTGTGTAGAAGCAGATCCACAATTGAAGAAGACAATCGCGTGGTGAAAGCTCAATAAAATATCAAATGTAGATTATTTCACACAAAAACTAAAATATGGAAAGAAAAATAAAACCTCAACAAAACTAGCAGGGATGAGGAAGAAGAGCACTCAAAGGAGGCTCTTCTTCCTCCTCGAGGATGGTTTCTTTCTGCTTTATACATTAACTAATTTACAACAAGTGTTTAATTAGGATTGTAATAATTACAATTGGTAAACAGTGATAACTTACTAAATATATTTCGCCTGTCTAGGCCAAGAGACCGGGTTAACAAAAAGGCCATGTAGCTTGTTCTCTTCTTTGTGTTGGGAAGGCCCGGCTAGATAAACAGGCTGGAATCCAATCCCGGCTGGAGAACCTCTAAACCGAGGACCACAAGATGTCTTGAAAGGTCATAACCCCCAGGCGGCTCATGGCCGGCTCAATGGTCTCTCCGTGTCCTATAGGGAAGGAAAGTCCAGGTCTGACTCTAGTTCCTATATTCTCTCCTCTATCCTTATCCTCATCTACTTGGGATGCAAGGATCAGATATACATGAAGAGTCCTAAACTCATCGTGATTCAGACTCCCTATTTTACTAGGAATATGGCAGCTCCTATGCCTATAAATAGGCCCCTAGGTTAGTTCAACAGGTATCTAACATTCACTCTCACTTATATTCATTATATTCTTCAAAATCCATTACTGACTTAGGCATTGAAGGGTCACCCACGGGGTAAACATCGATCGCTCCCAAGTTGTGCATTATTTTGCAGGAATTAGCTCATTAATTCGCACAAGTTTGTAATAATCAAATTCTAAAATATCAGATCCAGGTACGATATTTTTTGTGGTGCGGTGAGCGTGGACTTCGTTTACTTGTTCAGGCAAGAATTGTTGTTCATCGGTAGAAACACATCAATTTAGATTTTCAGTAGCTCTCAATGTGATCATGTCGTACTAGAACTCTGATCCAATCATCAACTCTGGTGTGGAAGACACCCAAGGCAGTGTTGGAAACACCAGCTCAACAGGAAAAGCACCAATTATGGTGGATTCCACGGCCAAGATGCCGTTAGCAGCAGGAAGTTCAGGAACTAAAGAGGTGGAGGAAGGATCCTCCAACCCTTTGAAGGAACTGGACCCATTCATAGAGATTGCTTGGCAAGCGGTACTAACGCTGGAGTAGCAAGAACTATTCGGCCTCTAACCACTTTGTGCCAATAGGCCGTCTGGGAGGAGAGGTGCATGAAGACATGGTGGTTCCTCTGAAGATAACAGTTAACTGGAACCTCCTCCCTCAGTTCAATTCGGTCACTAACACTCTAACACCCACATCCCCGATAATGGAAGGGTTTAGACATATGACAGTATCACAGCCGGTAGTTAACCAACCCGTCATGCAGGTGATAAAAGAACTGACCCTGAATTAGATGCCTCTAGGTGGTTTTATAGAGGCGAACCTTGCAACGTTGCGAGGAATTCTCATGACGGCACAAGAAGGAAGAGAGATACCGGCTAGGATATCGTTGCAACATGGTGGTCCCAGATTTAAAGGAGCGACCATTGACTCCACAGTAGTCACCATAAAGCGGGACGAAGTAGGCAAGATCGGGTCGCGGCACAAATCAAAAGCAAAGAAGGGAAAGGCAAAAAAGTACAAATCCCTTACTACCTCTCCCTCTGAATCTTCCTCTCGTTCCTCTCAATTCGAGTCAAGAAGTTTGGAAGATTTTGATACTAAGTTCAAGGAAAGGCTGAAAAAGTATGCCATCTCGTTCCAAGAACCTATTAGTGAGAAAACACTCTCCCCATTCAAAAAGAACATCTTGAATCAAAAGCTACCAGAGTACGTCTTTTCACCTGTCTTAGATAAATATAGTGGGAAGGACGACTCGAACCTATACATGACAGACTATATTTACCGGATGGATCTCATAAATGCTCCAAAAGCTTTTCGATGTAGATACTTTCCCACTACTTTGATCGGGCCTGCAAAACATTAGTTCCTTCGCCTTCCCCCTAATTTTATAAAAGATTTTGAGACACTAAGGAGAAAATTCCCGAAGCACTTTCTAGGGTTGGCTCAACCAGACAATGTTGGCCGAAACCTTCATAGTATAGTGCGAAGATCAGATGAATCCTGAAGGGATTATCTGAAGAGATTCAACGAAGCCTGTGTAGGCATCGCCGATTTGGATTTCAAGATAGCAAAGAAGGCCCTGATCAAAGGAACCTGCAATGACCGTCTTAAGTAGGAAATCATTACCAGAAAACTGATTCACTTCCCCCAGATGATTGGCATGGCCTAAAATTTGGTAGAAGTGGATGAAGTAAGCCGTTCCAGCAAGTGAAACCCTGATGATGGTGATCACTCCAGACGGGACGATAACAAGGGAAAAAGAAAGAGAGACAGAAGTCAAGGCAAAGGTCGAGGATCTAGTCAGTATGACTAAGAGGAAGACAAGCCAAAGCTCAACACATCGCTAAGCAGAATTCTAGTAGCTATAAAAAATGGGCTGGAGAGGAAAAACGTCTGGCTTCAAAATGTCCTAGAAGGCAAAACTTTGTGGAGAGAATATGATAAATACTGTGAATTCTATAAGACTAGGGGACATCCCACAGTTCACTATTGAGTCCTGGCTGAAGAAGTACATGCCCTAATTAAGGCAGGAAAATTCAGCCAATTTGTTAAAGGAGTAACTAAAAGGACAGATAGGAGGGACGACTCAGATTATTCGAAAGAAAATCCCAAAGAGACAAAGAAGACCAGTGATGAAAGAGGAATCAAGGTTATGGTGATACATGGAGATGGAGATAGAGAGCCACCTTCTAAAAAATCAATACATTCTTCTGGACACTCGCTTACACTAAGCGACGGCTCGAAAGTAAACAAATCTTACAAGAACGCAACTATGGTGACCAGGCCTCGCTCAGACCCGCTCGTCATCAAGGCTATGGTGGAAAATTGTACGGTATACCGAGTGCTAGTCGGTAAAGTAAGTTCTATCAATTAGATCACTAGATCGGCATTCAAATAGTTGAAGGTGAATAATCGAAGGGTTCAGCCCGGCTATGCCATAATGTCCAATTTGAGCGAACACACCACCATTTCTTTGGGAAAAGTTAGGCTGAATGTGGAAATTAGAGACAGAGAGCATATATACCGTGCGGCGGTGGATTTTTCCATTGCTAAAATTTCAGTAGGATTCAACATCATATTGGGACGTTCCTTCTTGTACGAATCATTTGCTTTAATATCCTCCGCTTATTTGGTATTACAAATACCAACAAAAAAAGGGACGACAGTGGCAGTGGGAAACCCTATAGTGGCTCATGAGACATATATAGCCTCGTTGAAAGGAGAAAAACAACTTCTTCAGCATGAAAAATTGCAAAAAAATTAGAGAAGATACCAGCTCAGACGGTAACAGTTCAATAGCTGAGCCGATACGGGAAGAAAGAATGTCTGATGGTAGGGCAGGGTAAAGTGCTGAAGGTGGCTAAAGACTCAAAAATAGACACAAAGGCTAGCATCAATGCGGTCTTGCTTGGGTAATAACATTCATTCTCATGGAGTCACGATGATTTGTTAGGAGTTTGGCCAGAAATAGTACAGTATAGTCTCAACCTCGACCCAGAGGCAGCCCCAGTAGTATAAAAGAAAAGAAAGCATGCTCCTAAAAGGTAGAAGGCCATAGAAGAAGAGATAGACGAGTTACTCAAAGCCAAGCATATCAGGGAAGTACATTATCCCAGATGGCTAGCAAATGTCGTGTTAGTTAAGAAACCAAATGGAAATTATCGCATATGTGTAGATTTCACACACTTGAACAAAGTAACTCCAAAAGATAGCTATCCCCTGCCAAGTATTGATCAACTGGTAGACTCCACAGTTGGCTATGCCGTCTACTCATTTTTGGATGTGAAAGCCAGGTATCACCAAATTCCCACGGACCTGGTAGATGAAGAAAAGACATCTTTCATCACTCACAAGGGGACATATTATGACACGGTCATACCATTGAGACTGAAAAAGGCTGGAGCAACATACCAGAGACTGGTAAATAAAATTTTCAAGGACAAGTTTGGCAAAATGGTCGAGGTCTATGTGGACGATATGATAGTAAAAAGCAAAAATGAAGAATTCCATGTAGATGACTTAGAGAAAGTTTTTAAAACATTGCAGGCCTACCGACTGAAGCTCAACTCGAAGAAATATGTCTTTAGGGTAAAGAGCGGAAAGTTTTTAGGCTTCATGATTTCGGAGAGAGGAATCGAGGTGAATCCTAAGAAAATAGAAGCCATCATCCGAATGGATCTGCCTCAAACAATGAACGAAGTACAGCTTCTCAATGGAAGGATCAATGCCTTGGGATGGTTCATCTCCTTCTCAGCGAAGAGGTGCATGCCATTCTGTAAGGCCATAAAGAAGGATTAAGACTTCAAGTGGGATAAAGATTGCAAAGAGGCCTTCGATAGATTAAAAAACTTATTGGCCAATCCTCCCCTCTTGAGCCACCCCAACAACGGGGACATACTCTATCTCTACTTAGAAGCAATAAATGAGGCAGTAGGAACTATCCTAATTCGTGAAGATCAAGAAGAACATTATCCCATTTATTACACCAGAAAAGTGTTGAGAAACGCGAAGTTAAGATACCCAAAGATAGAAAAGCTAGCCCCAGCCCTCCTCCACTCATTCGAGAGGCTCAGACCTTACTTCCAAGGGCACACCATTGTAGTGAGAACCAGCATCCCTCTCAAAAAAGTCTTACAGCGACCAGACACTTCTGGTCATCTGACCGAGTAGGCCAAAAGGCTTAGGGTATATGACATACGATTTGAGGTGAGAAAGACTTTAAAGGTTCAAACGTTAGCTGACTTCATGGTAGAGTTCGCCGGCATCGAGCTAAAATGACCTATACCCTTTAAAACGTGGACAATTTATATTGACGGCTCCTCTTACGCAGAAGGAGCCAACATCGGAGTTTATATTCAGGGCCCAAAAAGAATCAAATTATCATACGCCACCAACTTAGGTTTTCCCTCTACCAACAACATGGCAGAATACAAAGCAGTGATTAAAGGATTGGAACTAGCCAACGAGATAGCGCCCGATGTAGTTGTGCTTAAAAGTGACTCCCAGCTAGTACCAAATCAGAACAGTAGGACATATGGGACCAAACACATCAAAATGATCAAATATCTAGCTAAAGTCAGAAAGCTATTAGAAAAACTTGAAACTAAGGGAATCGAATGGAAGACTGAGTATATTTCCCGGACCCAGAATGAAAAAGCTGACAAACTGGCAAAAATGACAACAAGAAAAGACTCATGGAAAGAGCTTAGTTGCCCTTATGAGGTCTTGACCCGGCCAACTTGTGAAGAGCAAGGTGAGAACCTATGGATCCAGAAGAAGTTGTTCAGGTGGACGCAACCTTTGTATGACTACTTGGCGTGCGACAAGTTACCTGAGGCTAAGATCGAGGCAGAAAAAGTTACCTGAAAGTCTATGCGGTTTTCCTTGGTGGGTGACAAACTATACAAAAAATCCTACTTGGAGGCATGGCTTAAATGTGTCACCCCAGAGCTAGGAAGACTCATCATAGAAGAAATCTATGAAGGGAGCTGTAGATCCCACCAGGCGGCAGAAACGCTACTAAGAAGAATCACTTTGGCGGGATATTAGTAGGAAATCGTCAATGCCGATACAGAAGAGTACGTGAGGACTTGCCATCAATGCCAAATACATGCACGGAAATCACACACCCCTAAAGCCAACTAAAAGCCAATAAATACCGGCTGGTGATTCACGTCTTGGGGTATTGACATTGTCGGACTGATGCCGGAAGGGTCCGACCAAAGGAAGTTGATATTAGTGGTGATAGACCATTTTTCTAAATGGGTTAAGGCGGAAGCGCTTAGCTCGATCACAGTCGAAAGGATAATCAACTTCGTGTGGTAGCATATAATCACTCAATTTGGTGTACCAAGGAGAATAATAGCAGACAACGGCTTGCAGTTCATCTCGAAAAAGTTCAAAGATTTCTACACACAATAGAACATAGAGAATCATTTTCCCTCTGTAGCGCACCTATAGACCAATGGATAGACGAAGGTCAATAATAGAACCCTAGGCAAAGGGTTGAAGAAAAGACTATTGGATCGAAAAGGAAGATGGTCAGATGAACTAATCAAAGTCCTGTGGTCTTATAGAACCACCCCCAGTGGAACAACCGGCGAAACCCCTTACTCTTTAGTACATAGAGTGGAGGCGGTCATCCTAGTGGAAATCAGAGCTCCATCAGACCGGGTGGCGAACTACACGGAGGAGGAGAGCAACATCAACATGAAGTACCACTTGGATAACTTAGATGAAAGAAGAGAGCGAGCTTGGGTTCTAATAGCGGCATATAAAGCTAAAATTACTAGATACCGTGATAGGCGTATACGAGAAGTCTGCCTCAAAGTAGGAGATCTAGTTCTTAAAGACTCGGCCGCCTCACAAGCTCGGGAAGGCAAAGGGAAAATGGGCGCCAATTGGGAAGGCCCCTATAAAATCATCAAAGTCATCGGACTGGCCACCTATAAACTACAGACTATGAAAGGCAAAGAGCTTTCTCGCACATGGAACATTCCTAATCTTAGACCCTATTACACAGCAAGTACTTAGGGAGTTTAGCAGCCGCACTCTTTTTCCTTCCTTGGGCATTTTTCCCATTAGGTTTTCCCCCAAGGGAGTTTTTTAACGAGGCAGCTCCCCTCAAGTAGCTATCCGGATGCATAGAATTCCCGGACTTGTATTTAATTCATTAATAAAATCATTCTTTCAATTATGCATTTGCCTCAACTAAGTATTGCTCACACTTTATAGCATATCACCAGCACGAAATAAGTCCGGCTCAAGAAATTATATGTGCATAAGACCTAGTTAAAACTACGGTAAAAATGTTTTAGGCGATAGCGCCCTTAGAGCGTATTCGAAATCGACGCCTAATCAACTAAAGTCCTTAATAAAAGGCTACAAGTAAACCCTAAACATTCATCTAATCAGCAATAAAAAAGTAAAGCCGAGCAATAATAATTTATAAAGGCACAGAAATAAGACCTTCAAAAAAATGCCTCAAATCATAGGCTTAAATTAAGTTGTGCTTACAAAAATGTACATATAAATAAAAAAATTATAAGAGAAAAAATAAGCTGGTGGAACAGAGTCTTCAGACTCGTACTCCACTCTCCCCAACTCAGTTTGACCATCTTTAGCCAGCCCCGCCGAGTCCTCTTGAACTGCCTCTTACTCTTCAGATCCTGGATATTTAAGCGTTTGTAGAAGGGTCTCACGAATATCCGAGTGGACTAATCGATAGGCATCCAATACCATCCGGCCAAACTGGTAACTATCATCCACCATGCGTTCGATCGAGCGAAGGTACTCTGCTTTGTCCTTCTCCTTTGAGGCTTGAATGGACTGACTCTCTAGTCAACTAGTGGCAAGGTTCGCCTGAGCTTTGACTAAGTCATCAGAGACGACCTCATGAGCTAATTGAAGTAACTCATGTTCTCCTTTCAACTTCATGAGTTCACCTTCCAGCTTCTTATTAGCCTCGTCCTATTGCTTTAGCTATCACTTCAGGCTCTTACACATATCAATCACCTCAGCAAGCTTTTCATCATTTGTTTCCTTTACCTCTACCCGGCAATATAACTCGGCTCTGCGAGACATGGACTGTTAAAATAACAAAAGGGGATTAGTATACCACCAAGTGTAAACAGGAATATTTAGCAAAAATAGTAGCATACCTGGCTAATGGATTGGAAGATTAGGCCCGAGAGGGTGAGAAAATCCTCCTTTTCATAACATTGAGCCTCCCGTTCCAAGGAAAAAGCCTCTCGATGAGACTCCTGCACTCGGGGTAGGGTAAGAGCCAGCTTATCCCTGCCACCTTTTGTAGAGCCTCCCTTATGAGCAGGACGGAGGGGGGATTAGCCAGCTCTGCATCTTCAGTCGCTCCTAGCGCTACCACCGAGTCAAGGATAACCTGATAAAAAAATTTTAGCAATAAATAATAAAAATGCATAAGTGTAGAGCTCAAAAGGCGTGGTGTTACCTCCCGAGTCTCCTTGCCTTTCTTCATCCTCTTGGTGGCCGGCTCTGAGGCTTGATTGCTAGCCCTCTTCCCTCCCACAGCTTCTAGTGCAGGGCTTTTGCCTAGTAAAATTGGATCAACAGCTTCGTTAGATTAAGCCACCAACCCAACTGGAGTCATTCGAGTATTCTCTTACTGTAAGTTCTTGACCTGTTTGGCTACGGTACAAGAAATTTTAGCTCTAACACCCGACATAGCTGAAAAATATAAAACATGGAAAGAAATTAATGACTTACAGGGTAGTTTAGGGCCTGGATAATATTCAAAACCATCATCCGACTGTAAGGCATAATCTATCACCCTATGCATGTGCACTAGGGCATAAGAAATGTTGCCCAAAGTCCAAACCCCTCTCTTTAACCCCTCAAATAGCCCAACCCAGATGTCCGGATCATTCTTAGGGAAGGTAAAAGCAGGCAGCACTTTGAGTGACCATTGGATTGGAAATGTGGAAAACCATTCCTGAAGCTGGATATGTACATAGAATTACTTAAAGTTTTTCACCGAGTCGGATTTCTCAATAAATGTGTAGAATCCCTTCTTGTGGTAGAAATACAAGTGATCCTCGCCTCTATTTAGTTTGCAGGAGGCCACCCGTTTGAAAAAATTATCATCAAAGCTAAGCCCTAGGTCTATACAAATCTTATAATGACCTGCAATATTGCCCTAAGCTTTTGGATGTATTTAAGCCGGGAAAACATTCTAGTAATTTAGCAAGTCGCAGATTCCTAGAGGCAACGGGTAGAGGAGCCTGACCAAATCTATTCTAAGTATATGTTGAACCACTTAGGAGGCGGCTTATGAACGCGGTTATCTTCAGCAGGAAGCATAACCCTACACTTTCTCAGCCAAGGGAAAGTAGCCTTTTCAAACTTAATATCCACCGGGTGAACGATGGATATCAAATCTTCTATCTGAGGTTTCATCTTTTTTGGCTTAAGGGCTTCCTCTTTAGTCGAACCCTTAGGGGTGAGTTTGGCCTTCCCCTTGTTTGCCGCCCTCTTGACCCTGAAACCATGGGGCACCGAGGCGCCATTACCTTGGCGAGCCAATTGCTGGATCTCTTGCTCATCACCACTAGCCCAAGCGGAGTCAGATGTGTTCAGTTGTGAGCTTAAAGACATTGCATTAGATGCTCTCCTTGCATCATCAGCGCTCTTCCCTACTCGGTCCATCCTCCCGGCTATTCTTTTAACCCTAATGTTAGGACGAATGTTAGTTCAGTCAACAGTAAAGAAACACCTCAACACCGAGTCAGGAAACTAAGCACAACACTCATCAAATAATCTATTGACTTACCCGGTGCTTATGGAGGTAGTAGATGACATGACCGCCTAGCAAAGGTAGCCGCCTAAAACAAGTTAGATTCAAGGAAAATCTACCCTAGTGGATCTAAACACTATTTCAGCTATGAGGGAAATGTTGGAATCATAAAAATTCTATGCTCATCATGTTCATACTAGTCCTAAAGACAGGGAGATATAAAACCCAGATTCCGGCAAGAAACCAAAATCCCGGTGTAGCGAGCGGGATAAAACTATTCCTAAATCATACGTAGCACATTATCAACAGAAAAAGGGGGCATTTTAGGCAGAATTAATGGGGATTTTAGATAAGGATAAACATTAAAATCAAACCGCATGCATAATAACCCATATTTACACACGAGGAAAGTAAAAGAACTTACTTGATTGAAAAATGCGAAGAGAAAAGCCACTAGAGGAGTGTTGGTTCGTCGGAAATTGCCTCGCCGAAAATCGCCGAAGAAGTATTTTATCTGAGACTAAGGGTAAAAGTGATGAAACTAGTTCATTTCCTGTTATATAAGAGGAAGGACGGAAATGAAGAGGCACAATCATTAAAGATCAGAAGTACAGTGCCACGTGTCATTTTTGGTTAGGCTAGTTTCGAATTTCAAAAATTTTGAGCTGCCGCTAAGGAAGATGGAAAGACACCCCAAAGAAGCTTCAAGAACTTTGAGCCACAGTTGGCCACGTAGCCCTAAGGCCGCTTGGTTTTGAGCCGGCTCACGCCTTCGGAAGCCATAAAGAACTTCCCACACTTGTGGGGGGCTTCTGATAACTTACTAAACATATTTTGCCCGTCTCGGCCAAGAGACCGGGTCAACGAAAGGGCCATCTAGATTGTTCTCTTCCTTTATGTTGGGAAGGCCCGGCTAGATAAACCGGCTGGAATCCTATCTCGGCTGGAGAACCCCTAAAGCGGGGACCACATGAAGTCTTGAACGGTCGTAACCCCTTAGCGGCTCATGGTCGGCTCAATGGTCTCTTCGTGTCCCACAGGGAAGGAAAGTCCAGGTATGACTCTAGTTCCTATATTCTCTCCTCTATCCTTATCCTCATCCACTTGGGGTACAAGGATCAGATATACAAGAAGAGTCCTAAGCTCATCATGATTCAGACTCCCTATTTTACCAGGAATAGGGCAGCTCCTGCGCCTATAAATATGCCCCTACGTCAGTTCAACAGGTATCTAACATTCACTCTCACTTATATTCATTATATTCTTCAGAATGCTTTACTGACTTAGGCATCGGAGGGTCCCCCACGGGGTAAACACCGATCGCCCCCAAGTTGTGCATTATTTTGCAGGAATTAGCTCGTTGATACACACAAGTTCATAATAATCAAATTCTGAAATATCGGATTTAGGTACGATATTTTCAAACAGTATGTTTGTGTTGTTTATACATAGTACTTCTCTAGAAATTATTCTTCTGCTTACATGCTTGTAAGCAGAAAACAAAAAAAATTGAGTGTTTGACTCAATAAGAATAAGTAACAAATTGTTGTGTAAAACCGGCCATCAGGGGCTATACGACAAGGTGTTAATGTCTACTTCAAATTGTTCGTGTATAACCAAAATTTGGATAAGTATTTGACAATTCAAGGTATGAAAATGATTTTCGAAAAATATATTAACTCTGGCTGATCTTGTTTATCTTATTCAACCGTTCTTTCGATCATTTGAACTGATGGAAAGGGTAGGGTAAGGCATTTTCGTGGGACGAAGAGTGAATGGGGTTTCAAAAATTTGCTTCCACTCAATGTATTCAATGATGCTTCAAATGGATACCTTGTTAGTAATTGTTGCATATTCGGCGCTGAGGTTTTTGTTGTCGAGTCTCCTCTCGATAAAAGGGAGCGTGCATATGAAATGATGGAGCGGCGACAAGAATACCTTCACTTGGAATGTTTATAATTTTGAAGAGCTGACTCCAGAATGCTATCAATCTTAATTGTTTGTTATTGGCTATTATAAATGGTAAGCAAAAGCACTACAATACATACATTTTTCTAGTCTTTTTTAATGTTGTTACCATAAAGTATTTATATGCTATTAAAAAAATCAGGCCCTAGTGTGTAACCAGCTCAATCAAGTCCTTAACTTTAAAAATTACATCAGTTTGTCTCTTGAATGCCATATGTCAGCTTTTAATTACTTTGACTTTTCAAAGTGTATTCTATGATCTGACAAAGGCCAAGTGGTGCAATTTTAAAAGTTTAGGGAGCTGTTTGGACATTTTCAATAGTCTAAATGAGACAAATTGAAGCGTTTTTCCAAAAATCAAAATGCGTTTCGCCAAATCCTACTTTTCATTTGTGGTTCTCTCTGTTATCTTAGGTTTGTATACTTAGATAAAACAAACCCTTGTATTCAGTTGTATATGGGTCTTTAAATTTGTAAACGAAATCTATCTTTTGATTTTCGACTGAAAGTCGCTGACATATTTGAACAACAAATTTTTAATGTCATATAGTTCTATATATATATATCTTTATCCGAATGGAAATTCAGAAGACGAAGGTAAAAGCTTGTCAATGAATTTATATTTGGAGGATTCTCTAGACGCTGGAGATATAGTGCAAGCTATTTATATTATGCGAATTAAGAATCAACTCGAGGAAAAAGAAGACCACCAAGTGAGAGGTGAATGTAAATGAAGTAATACAAGTATTTTTCATAACATCAAAAGGATTATAAAATTGATCTGATTAGTGTCTCTCATATTTGCAGAAGAAGATGAATTCTGTGCTTCCTTTGACAAATCGGGTTATGATATCTTTATTCCTCTCAGAAATCTCAAGGATCCATCTAAAGGCTATATAAGTAGTGATGGAACTATGATTGTTGAAGTGGAATTTCTTTTGCTTAGTTTGGTCGAGAAATTCTCTACTTGTGTGGCTAGAAAGTGACTCTACTTATGTGGTCAATCTTTTCAAGACTCGATGCCGATATGTGCGTTGGACTTTATGCAAGAATGAATTCTTTGCATACAATGTTTCTCATATTTATGGGGAAGGAAATAAGGTAACATATACTTTAGCAAATTATGGTAGGATTAGTTTTGCTTTTAATCAGCGGAATTCTTGCCCATCGTTTTGCTCTAGTAGTTATTTACATGATTTAAGTGACCAGAATATGTACCGATTCACTTGAATTTTATTTCTTTAAATGAAGTTTCATTTATTTTTTTTGTTCCTTTTAATATATGAGTCATGTAGTTTTGAGAGATTCCCTTAACTTAACTTACCACCCGCAGCTTTCATTCTCCTAGATGGGTCTCAAATATGGGCAGCACCTATAAGCCATGTCCACATCTAGACTAGCTTCCGATCGCCAATTTACGGGTGCCTCGAAAGGCAAGATGGCTAGCTCCAAGATTTAAAGTTGCTGCGAGCACATCTCAGGATTTGATCCCTGATGGATGCTTAAGGGTGGACTAATCCCTACCATTAGACCAAACTCTTGGGTTTTACTTCTATTGAATTTCTTATAAACTAAGGGAAATAATAATAATAAGGGAAATAATAATAATAATAATAATAATAATAATAATAATAATAATAATAATAATAATAATAACAACAACAATAAGGTATACTTAAGTGTCCTATACATAATATTGAATAAAAAGTTAACTTAAGTGTCCTATACATAATATATAGAATAAAAAGTTTACTTAAGTGTCCTATACATAATATATTGAATAAAAAGTTTACTTAAGTGTCCTATACATAATATTGATTTTTGCCATTGCTTTATTATTTTATAACATTTAGAATGAACTTTCATAAAAAAAAAAAAAAGAGTGAACTAGATATTGATTTTCCCCAACAGTCACACCGATTTTAAGTACATCGGTCACCAACATGGTTGATTTATTTCTTATATAATTGTATGTTTTTATTTCATTTATAAACTTTTAATATTAAAAATCTAAAATTTAATGAATGGACCTTGGGCCGGACATGGGAATGGAGCCCTGCCAGAGCTCGAAGATTAAAAGTATGAGCTGGGCTGGGCAATTAGAAAGCCCAATGAGGCCCAACCAGAGCCCGGCCCAACCGGCCCATTAAACAGGTCTACTTAGAACATTGTCAATGTATTCAAATTTGTTGCGGAAACTAAAAACATGAACTCGACGCATTGATTGTGGAATCTTCATGATACAAGACCACTGCAAATAGTGTGCCTTGTTGTAGGCAGGATAGAGAGGATATGGTGAATGAGAGAATCTGTTAAATCACGGAGTCTTCTTTCTTTGTTTATTTTTGTTTCAAAATCAAAACAAAGAAAAAGAAATCGTTTTTCCTTTCATAAAAAAGAAAAGTTCTTTATTAAGAAAAATTCTACATTGCTAGTATTTTTATTTAGTCTAAGTAGGAAGTCTATTATGTAAGAGTTTAATTTTTTTTAAGAACTCAATTTCAACTCAACTTATGGACTAAAGAAGTAGTCTATTCTAATTAGGATTTATCAATCATCCTTATCTATAAAGAAAATGGATTGTGAATAGGAATTTTAATTCAGATTAAGACAAAAGGTAGAAATTTTTTTTTATTGAAAGTTTGGTGATACGGGGTTAAGTGGTTCGTTTTTTCTAAGTTAAGGGAGCTACCTGATCCTTTTGTAAGCTCGGGGTATAAAAAATAACAAAAAAAAGTTGCCTTACAATCTACCAAATGTAATATCGCTTTGCATAAAATGTAATATTCAGATATGAACACATGTGAAACAAAGCAAGATTTCATATAATATAACGTTTCAATGTAAAATTACACAAGCAAACAAAGAAAATATAATATGGAGAAATCAAACACTCGTATAATATAACCGAACACTCATTAGGCCTAGGCTAAATAATATTAAAACTAGTAAAATGGGGCCCTTAATAAAAAAAATATTGCAATAAATACTTATTTTTTTTTATAAAAAGTAGGAATTGAACTCTGAACCTCTTATAAATTTAACTAATGCTCTACCAATAGATTTAACATTTATTGATACTTACTTTTATATTTTTAATAATAAAAACTAAAACTTTAAACAAACATATATATTTTTAGTTCCCTTCCGACTATGGGCCCTAGGTGGTGGCACCTGCCCCCACCCCTGAGGGCCGGCCCTCTCACCATCATCCTATGGAGTTCCAAACTTGTCCCTGCCTTAGCTTACATAACAACTCCACCAGGACATGAAGAGAACACCAAGGGATGCTTGCCATTTTTAGAGAAATATCACTCACAAAATCATATCTACTATCTTCTATCATCACGGTCACCTTTTCCAATACTCGTGCATTCCTGAGTAAGAATTCAATAAAGCTGGAAACACCTACATAATCATTTCTTTCAGACAGTCCTTTAATCTGAACAATCTTTAAATTGCTAGGACAACAATTACGAACATGAGTCTTAAAGGGCCAGTAGTTCACAAGTTTTCTGAACTTCGTCTGCAGACAAATATGTTGTTAACATAAACGGTGATAATGATCATTTTTGTTTTATTTTGGTTATAAAGAGAGAGATTTTACCTTTCGGTGTGGCAATTTTATGATCAATTTCTCAAGTGCATAAAAACTGCGAAACACCCATACAATTCCACCAGAATTAGGACATTCCAAAATTAAGCATTTATTGCTTAACAATAGAGTTGCTAAATCAGCTCCCTCCTTTTCTTCTGAACATAATAGAGTCTGCAAAACATAATATAAACACGTAATTTGATTTCAAACTCAAATATTAGCTGAGAGATTGATTCCTAAAAACGGAAAATTTTCTCACCAATTTTAGCTCCTTGACATGTTGAAGCTGTGGTAGAATCTCCTTAATTTTAAAATTGTCGTCGGTATACTCAAGATCAAGAGTATAGAAACTAAAGACTGGGCATTTACTAGTTTAGGATTCTTAATAGTCAACCTATACAAAAGCCCCAGTTCCTCGAGCATCGGACATAAAATTTCTAGATCGGAAATTTTAAGATAATTCAATACCAATTTTTTCAAAGATCTTGAAGTGATAATAAACTCACCCGGTGTTGTTAACTGCGCCGTATCCCACAATAAAGTGTTTACATTATCCAAAGTATTATAACAAGAAATGTCCTTGACACATAATTCCTCAAGATTTAGACACGAAATTCCAATATCAATAGCACGAAGTCGTATCAGTTTTAATTTTTGCAAAGATTTAGAAGCAATAACAAGATGATCAAAGTTAAATAATTTTAACTTTAATGAATCAAGCAACGGGCTGCTAATAAAATATTTTCAAGGGCTCGGTCGGGAAACGTACATTTGGATGCACACAGTTTCTTCAAATGTCTCCAATTGAGCGTCTCATAAGGCGGTAAACTGCAACCGCCGATCTGTAGTTTCACCAACAAAGTATGGCTATAGATAAATACAGGTAACTTAACAGGGTATTTTCCGAACTCTAAAATGAGCTTCTTCACGTCTCTATTTATTGCAAATTTGATTTTGTTATCAAAGTGAGGATCCCTTGCAACTAGACAAGCATGCGCTGAGATGTGGAATTTCTTGACCTTTGAGCACTCATACTGACTTAGCACACTATCAATGTCCTTACGAAAATTTTTGTCCTTATTATCATAATAAGAGTGATAGAAAATGAGAACGGGAACATGACGCCATTGATTACGCCATCTTCTTCATAGAATACCAGTACGAATAGCGCACCTTGGAGTAGGAAGAAAGGAGAGGATATGGTGAATAAGAGAATCCGGAAACGAGATATCCTCTAAAGGTAGCTAGGGTTCTCTCAAAACCCTAGCCGTCCTGATTTCCTCCTCCGGCGCTTGGCTGGCCTTCGATAAGACGACGACTAGGTGACTAGGCGGCGCCTGATCTCACTCCACGGGCGTCTGGTCGGTTTGAGCTCTACAACAGCAGACCTCGGTGATTACGGCTAGGTTTCTGTTTATTTTCTCCACCGGCTTCTGATCGGGTTTCTCACTCTACCAGAGTCTGGCCGGTTAGATCTCACTAGCAGCAGACCTCGGTGATTGCGGCTTGGGTTCTGTTGGTTTTTTCCACCGGGTTTCGGCAAGACGACTTGGTGACTTGGCGGCGCCCAGATTCCACCTGCGCTTTGTCAGGTTGATTTCCCTCCTCTGGCATGGTCTGTTCAAGTAACAGACCCTCGACGAGAGACTATTCAGGCGAAGAGGGTTCTATTTGGTCGGCGTTTCGACTGGGGGTCGATGTTATTCTAACCTGTATTTGGCCGGCCGTTTTTCAACACAGGGATCACATCTCTTCCTTTGATGCGTTTCGGTGCAGGCGGCTTTGGCTAATCCCTAGCCGTATAGGGCGGTGCCTCTCCGGGCAGTAGGGATCGCAAGTTCATTGGCTTGGATCTTCAGATTTTGTTTATCGGTTTGGATTTCGGTTTGATCTAAGTCGCCGATTAGCTTTGTATCGGTCTTACACGACCTTGCATCCGTTAGGATTAATCATCTCAGCCTTCTCGCCGAAATTGACATTGGTGCATCACGAGGAACTTCTTCCCGCCGATCATTTTGTTATGGATCTTTATATCATTAGGTTCGCACTTTGTTGTGATTGAGACTTTTAGTTCATTATTTTTGCATTAGGTTGCAAATCTTTTGTTACATCCTTGTGATTTTTTTTCTTTTCTTTTTTATTTTTTTGTTTTTGCTTTTTCTTTTCTTTTTAATACATGGAGCCGGTTTTCTGCCGAGCTCAACATTTATATAAAAAAATAGAATCCGGCAACTCACTGAGTCGTTCTACTTTATCCACAACTCGGTGGCTCGCTCATCTTCGCCCTTTTGTTCACAGCTCCTTCAATGATTTTCTCTTTGATTGTTTATTTCTGTTTCAAAACAAGAAAAAAAAAAAAGAAATCGTTTTTTGTTTTATAAAATAGAAGTCGTTTATTAAGAAAAACCCTAAATTGATAAGGATTCCCAACCTAAGTAGTACTGTTATTTATTATTTAGTCTAAGAAGGAAGTCTATTATTTAATAGTTTTGTTTTTTATAGGAATCTAATTATTTCAGAATAATTTCTACAGTTTTTTTAATCGTAGTAGAATTCTATATTAACCCTAATAAGGAGATATATTCTAGAAAATAAGTCCCTGTACCATTAAAAAACTATCAAACAAATCTTGCATGGAAATAATAAAAGAGAGCCTCTTTTCTTGCCCCAATTACATTTTGAGAATTGCTATTTTATGCCCAACTGGAGTATAAATTAAGTGATAATTGCATTGAAAATACACGCCGGTGAAATGGATATATAACTATAGTTTCAAAATCTCTGAAATTATTGTGTTTTCGGAAGTTCCATCCCTATAAAATTTTATGTTCGAACCTCGTACTGTGGACCGACTACATTTAAGTAAACTTTTCTCTTAGGATATCACCCCTTGATATTACTTTCCTTTATCCATCGGTGCCTTTGCCTAAGATAAATTGTAAACTGATACTCCAATTTCACAATCGGGAGGAGCACAGGTATGTATATTATATACTTAGGTTATTAGCTTTTACAACAAAATTACTATTATGCCCCATACAATAAGTCTATTATAAAGTATAATAATACATTATGCTAACATTCCCCTTGAAGTTGAGCAAGGTTATAAACCGTTGCCAACTTGTCTCGTAATACCCAGAATTGTGAAGTGGACAGCGGTTTCGTAAGACTGTCAGCAACTTGGTCGTCTGTCGGAATGTAGCGCACAAACAGTTGTTTCGAGGACACACGTTCGCGGACAAAGTGAAAATCCAGCTCTAAATGTTTTGTTCGATTATGTAATATAGGATTGGCCGTTAGATATGTTGCACTCAAGTTGTCGCACCAAAGGATAGGAGACGACGCCATGGGAAAACCAATATCAGGAAGGAGCATACCTATCCAAGCCAACTCCGAGGTCGTAGTCGCGAGGGCTCTATATTCAGCCTCAGTGGAGGACCTAGAGACTGTGCGCTGTATGCGAGACGCCCATGATATACTGTTCGTGCCATGAGAAAGGGCAAACCCAGTCGTAGATTTGCGATCATCAGGGTCTCCTACCCAGTCGGAGTCTGAGAACCTGTGAATCTGTACCCGCGGCTGAGGAGTATGTCGCAGCCCAAATGACAATGTGGAATGAAGATATCGCAAGATTCGCTTTAGGGCCTGCCAATGCGCTTGTGTTGGTTTATGCATAAACTGGGCCGCTTTGTGAACCGAGAAGGCTATATCTGGCCTCGTAATCGTTAAGTATTGAAGTCCCCCCACCAAACTTCGATACAAAGTTGGATTTTCAAAAATCACTCATGTTGAGGGCGAGAGAGTGATTGTATTTCTAGCCGGTGTTGTGACTTCTTTGCAATCCATCATGTCAGCTTTGCGGAGTAAATCACGAATATACTTGTGTTGATTCAAGAAAAGAATACCTGGTTTCCGCTGCAGTTCAACACCAAGGAAATACTGAGCCGATCCCAGATTCTTGATTGCAAATTGTGATTGTAAGAAACGAACCACATCTGCCACAGCATTAATAGTATTGCTTAAAACAAGCAAATCATCCACGTAAATAAGGCAAAACATAGTAATCAAGCCACGCTTATAATGATAAAGAGAGACATCTGCCTTAGAAGCAGAGAAGCCATACCGAATCAACACCTGCGTAAGTCGGTTGTGCCACATCCGAGGAGACTGTTTGAGACCATACAGGGATTTAATAAGCCGACAGACAAATGTTGGGCGAGTGGCATCAATAAATCCTGGGGGTTGTGTCATGAACACTAGTTCATCGAGATCACCATGTAGAAAAGCATTGGATACATCCAAATGGGTCACAGACCAATTGAAAGATACAGCCATGGACAATAAAAGTCGAATTGTAGTTGGCTTAACCACAGGACTGAATGTGTCGTGGTAGTCGAGACCGGGCTGCTGGTGAAAACCCTTAGCTACTAAATGAGCTTTGTAACGGTCAACTGAGCCATCCGGGTGGAGTTTGGTTTTGAAAACCCATTTGCATCCAATTATATTTGAAGCAGCAAGAGGTGGCACGAGTTCCCAAGTGCCATTATGTATCAAGGCATTGTATTCCTCAGACAACGCCTCGCGCCAACAATCGTGTTTCGACGCCTCAGTATAACACGTGGGATCATTAGGAGTCGCAACTGTCCGGTTGGATTTAGGTTTTGGCAATTTCCTTGTGGTTTGACGAGTGGTCATTGTTTTAGGAGGAGGAGGAGGCTTTTATGTGCGTCTGGTTAAGGTGGTCGGTTTGTTTGAAGGTGGCGGTTTGTTGGAGTTTGTGGTTGAGGGGGCCGGTTGTCGGTTAGATGATGGTAACGGAGGTGACTGTAACGCTGGTCGGGGTTGATTCTTAGGCCAAGGGGTGAGTTTTGATGTTGTGGTCTGATTGGCGTTGATTGCGGGTGATTTGGTAATTGGAGTGGTTGACTGTGGAAGGGTAGGAGGTGAAGGCAATAATATGGGTGTTGGATTAATATTGATTGTAGGTGTGTTTAGAGGAATGGAAGATGTAGCAGGAGCAACCGAATCACAAAGTGCCGAATATGGAAACACCTGCTCATCAAAAACAACATGATGTGATACAAAAAACTTGCCAGAAATAGGATCCAAACACCGATATCCCTTATGAACTTTACTATATCCTAAAAAGACACATTTACGAGAACGATAATATAATTTGTGAGGAGAATGCAACTAAGGGTAACACTGGTGTAGTGGCCATGATCGTAAAAAAATGGAAAAGGAGAAGATATTAACAGAAGCCAAATATGGTGAGCGGCGGCGATCAATAGGGTGGCGATGGGCATATCGGCGGCAACCTGCTCTGATACGAAGATAAATTGTAAACTGATACTCCAATTTCACAATCGGGAGGAGCACAGGTATGTATATTATATACTTAGGTTATTAGCTTTTGCAACAGAATTACTATTATGCCCTATACAATAAGTCTATTATAAAGTATAATAATACATTATGCTAACAGCCTAAACAACAAATCCACCTTTGCAAGTTGAGAACACCAATGTATGCTCGATAATCTTCGAGAAAATACACTCAAAATGTCACTTCTCTAATCTCTTATTGTCATGATCAGTTTTTCTAACACACGTGCATTGTTGAGTATGAACTCGACAAAGTTGAGCATACCCTTGCAACAATCATCTCTTTCCAATAGAACACTAATTCGAACAATCTTTAAATTGCTCGACAAACTACTGAAAACATGTGTGATTTCCAAACCAGCACCCTCCTTTCCTTCTGAATATGGTAGACTCTGCAAATTTGCAATTTGATTTCAAATTCACTTATCACTAGAGAAATTTATTCTTAAAAAATCGAAAATCATATTTTTTTTACCTCGGTGAGCTATCGCTCGAATTTAATTTGACTTATTCTATCAGAATTAATAGTGGCATAGATTAAATAATGTAAATTCACTACATTTGCAGTCTTGATACTCAATCCCTTTAAAAGTTTCAGTTCCCTGAGCACCGGACATGAAATTTCTAGCTGAGATATTTTAATATATCGCAACACCAATTTTTTCAAAGATTCTGAAGTGACGACTAAATCACACTTTGTTGTTAACTGCACTGTACCATACAATATAACATTTTCATGGTTTAAAGTAAAACCTGGAAACAATTGCTCGAGCCGTAATTCCTCAAGATTTGGGCATAAAATATCAATATCAAGAACATAAAGTCCTACCAGTGCCAATTTTCGTAGAGATTTAGACTCAATAACAAGATGAATAAAGTTTTTTGTGATAAGATGATGGCTAAAGTTACAATAACTTAAATTTAATGATCCACGAAACAGACAACCAGATAAAATATTTTCAATGGCTGGATAAGGAAAGTTACAGCCGCGTGCACTGAATTCCTTAAGATGTTTCCAGTTAACCTTTTTATTACGTTGTAAAGTGCAAAAATGTGTCTGCAATTTCACCAACAAAGCATGGCTGAAGAGAAATTCGGGTAACCAAATAGGATATGATCCCAATGCAAAACAATCACGGAATTCTAAAATGAGTTCCTTCACATCTCTACTAATTGCAAACCTGATTTTATGATCAAAGCGAGGATCGTTTTTAACTTGATGATCTTACGATGAGATGTGGAATTTCTCGACCTTTGAGCACTCATACTGTTTTTGTACATTGTCAATGTCTTTATAATTTTCGCCACAGAAGCCAAGAACTGGATGTTGAGATTAAAATCTAAACTTAATTTAAAAAAAAAAAAAGATGAAATATGTGCACGTTGCAAAGGTTGTGAATGGACCATTTGGTGTGTGGTAACTCTCACTAAAAAACAAATAAAATTGCTCGACATTAGTAAGTCAATAATGAGTTATTGGATAAGAGAAATATGTATTTTGTGGATAAAAGTAGCGGTAGATGTGGCATGGAATGGCACAAGGAATGGGCACTCAAGCAATAATGTCCAGCAACAATTTGAATAGTAAGAATTTGTGGATTATATATTGTTGTAAGTGTTAGTGTTATGCTATATATAAAGAGCTATTGTTTAGTTTTTTCAGTGTGTGAGTAAGAGTGTGTAAAGTGTACATTGTGAGAGTGATTTATTAATAAAAGTGTGTTGTTTTAAGATTTAGTCAAAGTGTAGTCCTTTACGATTTCTAACACTGGAATCCGACGCCATTGATTCTGCCATCTTCTTGATAAGATACCAGTTTGAATAGCGTCTCCTGTTGTTGGCAGAAAAGAGAGGATATGGTGAATGAGAGACTCGGGCAAATCACGGAGTCTATCTACTTTTTCAGCCATTGAATCTCCAAATTACTGAGTCAGTACTGTTGGGAATTTATTTTCTTCCAAGAATTCTAAATTGATAAGGATTTCGACTTTGTTATATGCTAGCCTAACTAGTGTTTATTCTTATTAGCCTCTTTAGGAAGTATGGGTAGTGAAGAGTTTTAATAGTATAACAATTTTTTATGTGAAATTATAAATCTACACTGAATTTAATTTGGGCAAATATCTACGGGATAAAACCAAAAAAAAAAATTGTCAATCAACTTTTGGTGCCTCATTTCATTGAATTTGTCATGATTCCTTGGTTTTGGTTCTTTTTGTTTGACTATTTAATATTTACTTTAAAAAACGTAGATTCGTGAAATCTTTCACTCAATATTATAGAAATTTATTGTACTCATGAGAAAATAAGAAATGAAAGTCTTGGATGGTAAAATAAGAATATTGTTCTTCTAAATGAGAAAAGCGATTTCGGAGAATGCCAAAGTACATGAAACCCAACGACATAAATGACCGGTTGGCAAAAGAATTCCAAGTCCAAACTATAGGACTGCCTCGGCTTATATAACAAATCTGCCCTAGCATGTTGAGAACACCCTGGGATGCTTGATATTTCTCGAGCAACTTTACTCAAGAAATTGTATCCACTATCTTCAGTGATGGAGAGGGTCGAATTTTTAGTTCCACTCCACAACAAAATATAAATCAAATAATATTTACTTATATTAAAAGGGCAATATGCGAATTATGTTGGATTATAAACTTGATCCATATCAATGGAAACCCAAAATCCAAATCCAATCAATTGGAGTCCAAGCCCACAAATCCAAAATGTAGTAAATTTATTTAGGTATTTTAAGTATGTAGATTTTTGTGTGTGATAACTAAATTGGAGGCTATTAACTACAACCAATTTGGAGGCCATTAAATTAACTAAATAAGTTGGCTATTAATTGTATTAGTTGGAGGTGGTGGTAAGTAATTGTGTTAGTTAAGAATTGTGGTTATTAATTGTGGGAGTTGGGAGTTGGGAGTTGTATAATTCACCTATAAATAGGGGAGTTCTTTAGTTGTTTTTCACCAACAAAAATAAGAACTTCTTTAAAGAGAAAAGAAGTAAAGAGTGAGTTGTAGTATTGTATTTTGAGTGAGAGTGTTCTTGTAATATTTTTGAGTTGTTTGTTTGAGTGTTTTAATTTCCAACAAAGTGGTACCAGAGCTAGGTTGAAAGCTCGAGTCCTCCTCCCGAAAAGAATTTTTTTCCGAGTGCGGAAAAATCGAGTTGAAACTGCCCAGGCGTTGCAGGAGCTAAAAAGCCCAGAAAGTGTCGCAGTAGATTGTCAAAAGCGTTGCAATACGTCCAGTGTGTTGCAAAAGACTCCAGAAGTGTCGCAGTAGAATCCAGAAGTGTCGCAGCAGACTCCAGAAAGTGTCGCAATAGCTCCTGTACGTCTAGAAAAGCTATTTGAGTAAGATGGCGAATAACATGGCATCCTTTCAAGTTCCAACACTCAACAACAACAACTACGACAATTGGAGTATCAAGATGAACGCTCTTCTCGGTGCTCATGATGTTTGGGATATCGTAGACAAAGGATTCAAGGAGCCCGAAAATTAAGCCTCTCTCACGCTAGATCAAGCTACAACTTTGAAGGATTCCCGAAAGAGAGACAAGAAAGCTCTCTTCCTCATCTATCAAGCATTAGATGATGACGGTTTTGAAAAGATTTCAAGTGCAACTTCCGCCAAGCAAGCATGGGAAAAGCTACAAACCTCTTACAAAGGAGCCGAAAAGGTGAAGAAGGTCCGTCTCCAAACACTAAGAGGTGAGTTTGAATCCTTGCACATGAAACCATCCGAGTCTGTCTCCGACTACTTTTCAAGAGTAGCAGTCGTTTCTAATCAATTGAAAAGAAACGGTGAGAAGTTAGAAGATGTAAGAATAATAGAGAAGATACTCCGCTCGTTAGATCACAAATTTGAGCACATCGTGGTGACGATTGAAGAAACCAAAGACTTAGAGGAGATGACGATTGAAGAACTCCAAGGATCATTACAAGCCTATGAAGAAAAGCATAAGAAGAAACAAGGTATCTCTGAGCAACTCCTCAAGCTACAACTTAAGGATACGAGTGAAGGCCAAGGCAATGGTAGAAACAACCATAGCAGAGGTAGAAGCAGAGGACGAGGCCGCGGACGAGGAGGAAGCCGTGGTCGTGGATGGAGTTGGAATTACAATAACAATTCCAACAACAACTATGAGAAAGGAGAAAGCTCCACGCAAGGTCGTGGAAAAGGAAATTCAAACTCGAGGTATGACAAATCTCAAGTCCGATGTTATAATTGTCAAAAGTTTGGGCATTACGCTTCAGAATGTAGAGCTCGAAATGATCAAGTTGTAGAGAAGGCAAATTTCGTGGAGGAGAAGATTGAGGAGAAAGAAACGCTATTATTAGCATACAACAACAACAGTGATCATCAAGATAACACATGGTATCTCGACACTGGTGCAAGCAACCACATGTGCGGAAAAAGAAGCTTATTCGTGGAGCTGACTGAAGAAGTAAGTGGCGATGTCTCATTTGGAGATGACAGCAAGATATCGGTGAAGGGGAAAGGTAACATCCTCTTTCGTGCTAAAGATGGTAGCCACCAATTAATTTCAAATGTCTACTATGTGCCTAATATGAAGTGCAACATTCTAAGTTTGGGCCAACTCTTAGAAAAAGGCTATGATATTCACATGAAAGATTGCAGTCTTTTAATAAGAGATGGCAAAGGAGATCTGATTGCTAAAGTACAAATGTCAAAGAATCGAATGTTTCCTTTGAACATTCAACATGATGTTGTGAAGTGTTTGAAGGCGTGTTACAAAGATGCATCGTGGCTATGGCATCTTCGATTTGGTCATCTCAACTTCGGAGGATTGGAGCTACTATCGAAGAAAGGAATGGTTAGAGGCTTACCATGTATCAACAATCCTGATCAATTGTGCGAAGGATGTTTACAAGGGAAGCAATTCAGAAGAAGCTTTCCAAAGGAGTCAGACTATAGAGCCAAGAAACCGCTCGAGCTCATCCATACCGACGTGTGTGGTCCTATCAAGCCAAGTTCTCTCGCTAATAGTAACTACTTCCTTCTTTTCATTGATGATTACTCAAGAAAAACATGGGTATATTTCTTGAAGCAGAAATCAGAAGTCTTTGGAGTGTTTCAGAAGTTCAAAGCAGCTGTGGAAAAGGAGAGTGGTCATAAGATCAAAGCCATGAGATCTGATCGAGGAGGAGAATTCACATCCAATGAATTCAACGAGTTTTGTGCAGCACATGGAATCCGTCGACCCTTAACGGTTCCTAGATCCCCCCAACAAAATGGTGTGGCAGAAAGGAAGAATAGAACAATTCTTGACATGGCACGGAGTATGCTCAAAAGCAAGAAACTACCTAAGGAGTTTTGGGCGAAAGCAGTGGCATGTGCTGTCTACCTATTAAATCGTTCTCCTACAAGAAGCGTGTGGGGAAAGACACCACAAGAAGCATGGAGTGGAAGAAAGCCCGGAATTTCCCATCTTCGAGTCTTCGGGAGTGTAGCCCATGTTCATATACCAGATGAGAATCGAACCAAGCTTGATGATAAAAGCAAAAGTTTTATTTTCATCGGTTATGACTCAAGCTCAAAAGGCTATAAGCTATACAATCCGAATGAGAAGAAATTTATGATCAGCCGAGATGTGATATTTGATGAAGAAGGAGAATGGAACTTTGATTCTCAAATGGAAGACTTCAATTTTTCTCCATTCGAGGAAGATAAGCCGACAACACCTGAGCAACCAAGACAACTTCAACAAGGCCTCACAACTCCACCAACTTCTCCTACTCATAGAGATAGGTCATCATCATCATCATCATCATCATCATCTCCATCCTCAAGCGAGACTAAAGACGAAAGAGAAGTGCATCGTACGAGAAGTCTTCGAGAACTCTATGAGGTGACTGAACAACTAGACAATCTTACATTATTTTGTCTATTTGTTGACTGCGAGCCAGTGACATTTCAAGAAGCTGCAAAAGAGAAAAAGTGGAGAGATGCAATGGATGAAGAAATCAAGGCTATTGAGAAGAATGATACATGGGAACTCACTTCACTTCCCAAAGGACACAAGGCGATAGGTGTCAAATTGGTGTACAAAATAAAGCGGAATGCCAAGGGAGAGATCGAAAGACATAAGGCAAGGCTTGTTGCAAAAGGCTATTGTCAAAAGGCTGGAATTGACTACGATGAGGTATTCGCTCCAGTTGCTCGATCGGAAACTGTCAGACTAATAATTTCTTTAGCGGCTCAAAACAAGTGGAGAATTCATCAAATGGATGTAAAATCGGCGTTCCTAAATGGAGTTCTTGAAGAAGAAGTTTACATCCAGCAACCACCAGGTTATGAAGTCAAAGGCCATGACGACAAGGTGTTGAAATTGAAGAAGGCCCTTTATGGGCTAAAACAAGCACCAAGGGCATGGAATAGCAGAATTGACAAGTACTTCCGAGAAAATGGCTTCAACAAATGTCCCTTTGAGCACGCTTTGTACATTAAGATCAAAGATGGAGATATTTTGATCGTGTGCCTCTACGTGGACGATTTGATATTCACTGGAAGCAACCAAAGAATGTTCGATGAATTCAAGAAAGTGATGACGAAGGAGTTTGAGATGACAGACATGGGGCTCATGGCGCACTACCTCGGCATAGAAGTAAAGCAACAAAAGGATGGAATATTCATTTCACAAGAAAGCTATGCGAAGGAGATCTTGAAAAAGTTCAAAATGGATAACTGCAAGCCGATAAGCACACCGGTGGAGTACGGGATCAAGATGTCCAAACATGAAGAAGGGGAAAGTGTAGATCCAACATTTTTCAAAAGTTTGGTTGGAAGTCTACGCTATCTTACATGCACGAGGCCAGATATCCTTCATGCAGTCGGATTAGTAAGCCGCTATATGGAGTCACCAACAACCACCCATTTCAAAGCCGCTAAGAGAATTCTTCGCTATTTAAAAGGTACAACAGACTTTGGCTTGTTTTATTCGGTATCTAATGATTACAAGCTTGTTGGATATAGCGATAGCGATTGGGGTGGAGACATAGATAACCGAAGAAGCACTAGTGGATTCGTGTTTTTCATGGGAGACACTGCTTTCACATGGATGTCAAAGAAACAACCGATTGTAACTTTGTCTACATGTGAAGCAGAATATGTTGCAGCAACCTCGTGCGTATGTCATGCAATTTGGCTTAGAAATTTATTGAAGGAGATTGGGTTAATGCAAGAAGAGCCGACTGAGATCCGTGTTGACAACAAGTCAGCCATTGCCTTAGCAAAGAATCCTATATTCCATGATCGAAGCAAACACATCGACATCCGCTACCATTACGTAAGAGAGTGTGTTGCAAGAAAGGAAGTACAAGTTGAATACTTGAAGACACAAGATCAAATTGCGGATATATTCACTAAGCCGCTCTCAAGCGAAAACTACGTCAGATTGAGAAGCTCACTCGAAATGACAAGATCAAGTTTAAGGGGGGGTGTTGGATTATAAACTCGATCCATATCAATGGAAACCCAAAATCCAATTCCAATCAATTGGAGTCCAAGCCCACAAATCCAAAATGTAGTAAATTTATTTAGGTATTTTAAGTATGTAGATTTTTGTGTGTGATAACTAAATTGGAGGCTATTAACTACAACCAATTTGGAGGCCATTAAATTAACTAAATAAGTTGGCTATTAATTGTATTAGTTGGAGGTGGTGGTAAGTAATTGTGTTAGTTAAGAAATGTGGTTATTAATTGTGGGAGTTGGGAGTTGGGAGTTGTATAATTCACCTATAAATAGGGGAGCTCTTTAGTTGTTTTTCATCAACAAAAATAAGAACTTCTTTAAAGAGAAAAGAAGTAAAGAGTGAGTTGTAGTATTGTATTTTGAGTGAGAGTGTTCTTGTAATATTTTTGAGTTTAATAAAAGTTGTTTGTTTGAGTGTTTTAATTTCCAACAAATTATTCAGAAAATTTTCTCCTCATGGCATCGACTGGAAAATTGATTCAGCATTCTAAACTTAAACATGTTTTTATCATTTGCTAATAGTCAACCGATACTTCACCCTATTCGAGAAATGTAGGACAAGCACGAAAGATTCATACCAAATGAAGAAAAATTGAAATTACCATGTATCAAATGCTGCATTGCATAATCAAATGAAGGAAATATGAAGGAGATGCCAATAAGGCAACCGTTTAAGACAATTAGTAGATTTAAGGGCATTTTAGTTCCGTTGGTAACATCACATCTCAACCACGGCCTGTTGAGAACATCTTGGAATGCCCAACAATCTCACAGAAACGTCAATCAAAAGGTCTGTTTCACAATTTTCTAATACCACCGCCAACTTCTCTTAGACTCTAGCATTCTTTAGCAAGAATTCCATAAAGTTGAGCACATGCTTATAATCGGAATCTCTTTTTGAGAGGTTCATAATATAAACAAAGTTCAGATGCGACTCCAAACACTTGAAAACAGTTTCAGTTGAACTCCAGTAGTTCCATTCAATGTTTTTCGGGTCCCATGTTTCTGCAGTCTTTCAATGTGAAGATATATAGAATGTTACACTAGGTGGTAGTAAATCAAGTATAATAGTCAAGTCAATCATTTCTAATAGAACAATTCCAACCAAAGATTCATTAAACTCTCGACATAGCATTATATTTCCAAAAGTTATAACTTTGTAGAGCACAACGTAGTTAAAGTACGGATCGGATAAATAGTTCATACTTCATATCATAATAAAAATTAGGCCAAATACATACATTGCCCCCTTAACATGGCTCTAACCACCCTTGGCCACCACGAACTTTCAAGTGTTACACTTTACCCCTCTTAAAGTTTGCAAAATTGTATCAGTTTGCTCCCTCAATGCCACAGTCGACTTCTGGTTGATTTGACTTTTCAAACATGTCATTTTCCTAATTTTTTTGTCTCCAACCAGAAACTGACATGTGGCATTGAAGGGGGCAAGTTGTATCAGTTTTGTCAATTTTAAGGGGTAAATTGTCACACTTGAAAGTTCATGGTGGCCAAAGGTGGTTAGAGCCAGGTTCAAGGGGCAACATATGCATTTGGCATAAAAACTATTATAATACTTGAATCGAAATTTGAATCTACGAATGGTTAAAGAAATATTTACCTTGTTGGAAAAGCCATCCTTTTTTATCACTAACTTCTCAAGCAAATGTGAATTGCAAAGCTCATATGCAATTCCCTCATAATGCTCGTCGAAATCAGGATGCCACAGTCTTAAGCATTTGTTATTTGACAATGGAGATAGACAAGATTCAACCTCTAAATATGATAGAATCTTCAAGCATAATACGAAAATTTAGCACATAAATGATAATTTAACTTAAAAAACAATGGATAAAATGAATTTTTTTCTTAGAATTTATTACCTCAATAAATTTACCCCAAAATATAAGCTCCTTGGCATGCTGAAGCTGCTGCAGGATCTTCGTAGGCAAACTTTCATCATACTCGTCCACATCAAAATAAAAATCAAGAATAACTCGAAATAGAGATGACAAATTCGTAAATTTAGTGGTCATAATACAATAACTAATAAATAGATATAACTTTTCAAGGTTTGGACAATAAATTTCAAGAAGTCTAATTTCTTCTATTCCAAACTCTAATTTTTTCAAGGATTTGGAAGTAACGACAAATTGATCAAACCCATAACAGTTAGCTAAACCTAACGATTCAAGTAAACGACTACCACAAAGAATATTGTTAATCTCATTATTGTCATAAAAACTACAATCTTGTAGTGCCAATCCCTTGAGTCATTCCCAACTTACCCTCCCATTAGGATTAAAACTACGAATATGTGCCTCTAATCTAACCAAGGAAGCACAGTTGAAAAGGGATTCGGGCAACATGATATTATGCTTACGAGGATTGAATTGTAAAATAAGCTCTTCCACATGCTTTGTGACTACAAAATCCAAAGGTTTAGTAAACTTGAACCGGCAAATCCAAAAAATTCGAATTCAGATGGCAGACCTCAGCTGAAATTTGGAGGAAAGGTTTAGAGAACAAATCGACAGTTAATCGGATGGATATAAAGAAATCTGAGGAAGACAATAAAAAATTTAGAGAGAAATGGCGAAGACGAAATTAGGGATTGTTGAGCAAATGGCGGTGGTAGCGGGAAGTGGAATATAGGGATTTTTCTAATTGGACAGGATTCTCTAAACTAGAATTCAGTCAAATTTTAGAGTAAAGTTGCATCCATCCAAACTCTCAATCTGGTCCGACCCGGCCCGGTCTCATTCCAATAGGTTGGATATAGATACTGGCTTTTTTATGAAGCTAACTAAAGGGTAAAGCATGTAAATGGGCTAATTTTGCAAAATAATTACATGTTAAACTCTAAAGTTGTACATTTCAGTCAATCTCATCCATCTATTGAATTTTAATGGTCCAGATTCAGTTTTAGTGGTTCATGGGGCCCACAATGAAATAAAATCTGGACCGTTAAAACTTAATAGATGGCTGAGAATGACTACAATGTACAACTTTAGAGAGTTTGAACTTTAGAGAATCACATATTATCAATTCATACTTGCATAAATTTATCCCAATACATCTTTAGGCCCTATCATTTTGGACTACATTTTCTACTGCTTCAGTTCAGTGCAGTCCACTTTAATTCAGTTCAGTTCAATAATACGTAGTTATAAATTTACAATAAAATAAGTTCAATTCAATTCAGCTCACTTTAATTCAACCAACTTCAATTCATTTCAATTCAGTTCAATTTTCAGAAATTAAAAAGAACACAGCGTTAATGAAGTTCATGGTCCTAATGAGAAAAGTCAATGTTGTTAAACCAGTGTTTTAGGGGCCGGACCTTTTAAGATTTAGGTGGGGTGTGGGTTATATTTTTTTATTTTTAATATTTATTAATATATAAGATATAAATTTAACTAAAAATTAAATTATAACATAATAAAATATTAAACATAATTTAGACGATGCAGTAAATATCGGTAGGTGCTAGTCCGATGGTAGGTGTCCTCATTATTTGTGGCATCGAGTGCATTGCTTCTTAGTTTGTAACTCAAAAAATAATTTTATTGTAAGAACACTTTGGTGATTGAAGAACATTCGATGTCAGGATTTGCGTTAAATGATCGTAATTATGATGCGATTGAAGAAAATAATTTTCCTTTCCATGTAAAGTTTGGAAAGAAGAAAAAACTTTTTGTGCCACATAGGGAGTCACAACGCTCACACATGGCACCTGACAAATATTTTTCCTCTTGAGATGAGTGACGCTTATCCCATTCGTTGGTGATTTTGTTTGTTTCATGAGTTTGCTTGTCTTTTTTTTTCCATTTTAGCTTTTTTTCTTTAAGGATTGCAATTTCAGAATGAGAAACTGAAAGGCATCGGGTCAGCACTGATGAATTGTAATAGAGTGTGATGATTATCATGCCTTGTTAATCAGTTAGATGTCGAGAGCAAAAAATTTTGCGAGATAACTACTGAGTTCAGTATCTAGATAAGACAACTGTATTTTGTCCCAATCAGGGGCTGTAATGATTTGCTAGAATTCGCTTACAGTCTGCAGGTAGCGTCTACTGCCAACATATGGATATACCCAAATGATTATGCACTTTGCATCACTGATTCATGATTTCTTGTACATGCAATGTTACAAGTTGTGATAGAAAATTATTACTAATTAATTAACATGTCAAATCAATTTAATTGAATAATCTTTATAACTCAAAAGAATTTAATTCATTACTAATGTCATAATATAAAATTGTTCATCATTCATTAAATTGAATTAAAATATGAAGTATGAATTTATTTTAAATAATTATAAATTTGATAAATTAAATAAATATAAGGATTTAATTATTAAAAAAATGTGATTTAGAATCAATTTAAATTTGATAAATTAAAGTGTTTAAAAAATTAAATATATGTATTTAATTATCAAATAATTTTGATTTGAAATCAATTTAAATTAAAATGTTTAAGGAATTAAATTTATTAGTTAATTATTAAATAAATTTGATTTGGAATTAATTTATAATTAAATAAAATCCTAATTTAAGCATAATTTTAAGTGGGATTATATGAGGTTAATTAAGCAAAAAGGACATACAAGTTTTACTGTACGAAAAAGGGCCTCCACTTGAAAGGGAGTTTTTGAGTTTTTCATCTCTTCGGCTAGCACCGGTCCCGATTCAAGAGATATTTGTACACGTGATATTGGAGGGCTTCTGTTCTGAAAGCCTTGTCTACATAAACTCCTTCCAGAGACAGTCAAAATGAGTTTTATATGCTTTAATGTCACGTTTTGAAAATTTTGTTGTATGGTGTTTGATACAAGACCCTCTTAGATTTGAAAATTATAATCAGTTTTCCGTCTTTGCGATTGATTTTCAATGAGAAATCCTTTCATTCATGAGTCAAGTAATACAAATAGGTTCGATCCTCGAACACCCCTAATAAAAATGAGCCTATCTGTAATTAGATATACATTTGATCACAGTAAGAATTCAAATTTTAAAGGATAAGTATATTTACCTGTATTGGTAGAATCCTAGATAAGATAGTCTTCCTAATTAATTATATTATATTCCTTTGTGTATTTGTATTAGAATTGCTCTACGTTTATATTTCTTGTACTCTGGTTCAGTAAAAATATAGGCAAGAAATGGATTTGGATTCTCTAAAATTCAAACTACATTTCAGTCAACCTCAGCCATCCATCCACAAACCACTAAAACTGGATTTGGACCATTAAAACTCAATGAATGGTTGAGATTAATTGAACTATACAACTTTAGAGAGTTTGAACTTAATCCAAATCCGCAAGAAATCATTTTCGCAAGTGACATAAATTGTTACAGATGACAAAGGAAGAAAATAAATATTATAATGATGCTCTTTATGCCGAAGAACGAGGCCGGACCTATTGGAGTCGGATCTTTGGCGGAAGAAGCCGGACTACAGCTGCTTGTAGCTGAAACTTTGCCCGCCGACGTGTGTTATAGCCTAGACTTTGTTGGACTCGCTATATGGGGCCGGCACTTCACTAGTCGGCATTTGTTGCGGAGGAGCTCATGAGGCCGCCGCCGGTCTATGGTGGCCGACGTTTGTGCCGAAACCTAGCTTGTGAAACGGGTCAATCCAGTTTTTTTTTCACCCTTCTCTTCTCCAATTTTTTCCTTTTTCTGCTCTCTTTTTTTTACCCTTCTCTTCTCCAACCGCATCCGTAACACTTTTGCCGATTAATCGGGCTTAAAGGGATAGATTTTGTGAGAACACCATTTCTGAGATCTGAAGGTCGTGTGTTCGATCCACACTCACCGCACTAATTTGATGTCATTCCACTCGAGACATAGGGTCAGTCCGGTTCGGGTCTAACACGGTCAGGTCGGCCTTGTGTAGCTAGGGTCTACCTGCAAGACAGAAAGAGCGTTAGAAGTGTCGCGCCAGGGGGTCCCTGACGTTCCCTCTCTGATGCCGTGCGTGGCATGGGGGTAAATAGTAGAATAGTAGGGAGTAGTGAAGTTACCTCATATTGTTGGTTGGTGCCCCTTATATAGATGATTTGGCCGTCTCTTGAGTTGCCATGTGTCCCTTACTTGAGCTTGGTGGGCAAGTACTCCTTGGATGGGCCTCATTGATGTTTGTGCCTTTTTTATGCCTTGCTCTACGTTTATATTTGTTGTATTCTGGTTCAGTAAAAATATAGGCAAGAAATGGAATTGGATTCTCTGAAGTTCAAACTCTCTAAATTGTACATTTTAGTCAATCTCAGTCATCCATTGAGTTTTAATGGTCCAGATTTTATTACACTGTGTACTCCATAAACCACTAAAACTGAACTGGACCATTAAAACTCAATGGATGGTTGAGATTGACTGAAATGTACAACTTTAGAGAGTTTGAACTTAATCCAAATCCGCAAGAAATCATTTTCACAAGTGACATAAATTCCACCAAGGCTTTCCACTGCTTGAAAGTGATAAAGTCATCATTGTTGTGTTTTAAAAAATAAGTCCAGACCTTCCTTGAGTAGTCGTCAATAAAGGTGAGCATGTAATGAGCGCCACCTTTTAAAGGAACACGAGCAGGGCCCCAAAGGTTAGAGTGGATATAACCCAAAGTACCTTTTATTCTATGAACACCACCACTGAAGCTGACTCTTTTGTGCTTGCAGAAAATGCAGTTCTTATAAAACTCTAACTTGGAAATACTCTGGCCACAAAGTAGAAACCTTTTACTAAGCATGGCCAAGCCTTTTTCACTCATGTGGCCAAGCCTCATATGCCATAATTTTGTAACTTAGGATTCTGACATGGAAGATAAAACTGCAGCAACACCTATTACAGTTGATCCTTGCAACATGTACAATCTCCCAACTTTTATAGCTTTCATCACGACGAGGGCACCTTTCAAAACCTTCAAAACTCCACCTCAACCAGAAAATCTGCAATTATTGTCAACTAAAGCAGATAATGAGATCAGGTTCTTCTTCATGTCTGGAACATGCCGCACATCGGTTAGTGTTTTCACAATACCATCATGCATCTTGATTTTGATAATACCGATTCCAACAACTTTACAAGGATGATCGTTGCCTATCAATACAAATCCTTTTTCAACTGGTTCATAAGAGGAGAACCAATCTTTGTGGAGATAAATATGGAATGAGCAAGCAGAGTCCAAGATCCACCCTTGTCCTGATCTTGCACCACTGTCGGACACGGCATAAACTTCAAAATCTTCCCCATCTTCTGTAACACTGGCTTTGGCTGGACCATCATCTCTGTGACTCTTTTCTTTATTCTTTCGTTGAAGCTTGTAACATTCAGCTTTAATGTGCACTTTCTTCTTACAGTAATTGAACGTTAAATTACTGTAATGGGCTCTTGATTTTGATCAGGATTAGTTGTTGCTGTTGCTGCTACTGGGATCTCTTGTACTAGATCTCCCTCAAACGACCAGACCTTCTCCAAGACTATTTCTGTCACCAGAAAGCTCTTTATCAACAAGATCTTTAGAGAACAAACATTCTTTAACCTCCTCCACGGTTAAAGTGGTTTTACTGTAGATCAGGGTCTCGCGGAAATTTTTGAACGAAGAAGGAAGAGGTCGTAAAAACATAAGAGCTTTATCTTCTTCCTCGTATTTGATATCCAAATTTTCTAGATCCAAAAGAATGGAACTAAAATCATCAAGGTAAGCCTTAAGGGATGTGCCTTCTGCCATATGAAGCATATAGAGACGATGCTTCACCACAAGCTTGCTAGTGAGGTTTTTAGACATATAGAGAGACTCCAATTTCTGCCATAAGCCTTTGGCAGTCTTCTCGTGGATGACTTCTCGCAGGACCTCATTTGACAAGCATAACTGAATGGCAGCTAGAGCTTTATCCTCTAAATCTTGTTTCTTCTCCTTTGTCATCGTTTTAGGTAACTCTTCCATAATCACCTTATACAATCTGTTTTGTGTCAAAATCGCTTTCAGCTTAACTTGCCATAAGGCAAAGCTCATATTGCGATCAAATTTCTCAATATCAAATTTTGTTATCGCCATAGTAAATTTCAAAATTCCAAAATAAATATTAATTGGCTCTGGTACCAATTTATTAGGAGATTATGGACCCGCAACGGAACGAAGATATTTATTTTGGGTGAATATGGCAACAACAAAATAGGAGAAATAATTAGCAAAAGGAGAAAATAAATAATTCACTAATAATACGAAAAGTGGTACAGACAAAATGGAAAAATAAAACACTCAAACCCTTAACCCAAATACACCCAAACCTCACATACAAATATATATACAATAAGTACATATATTACACTAAATTCCCAAATGATTTTGCGAATTTGCAAAATGAACTTGAAAGGGTATATATAGGCCTATAAAGTAATGGGAAATGGAAGACAAAAAATAATATGAATAAAGGAGGCCAAATACATGTTGTATTTTGCAAACCATACAAGTTTTTCAAAGTTCAAAATTGCATATGAAAAATGCAATTTGTAATTGACAACTTCAAATCACATTCACATATATATTTATTACAATGCTTTATATGTCCCATCAACATATCACATGTGACTGATTGAATGTGTACTGTGCTATGTAAGTTGGCATATTGATGTTGGGTTATGATATTACAGTACTACACTTTGGTGTCAACAGAAACATGTGCTTAGGATTATTAGCATATCTTATTACTTTTAAAATTATTAACAAACTTCTCTTATTTAGAAAGGGGAGGATGGTTACTTTCCTTTTTTTAGTAAATAGGAAAATTTCATTAATTACTGATACTTAGAGTACATCTTGAATGATACACAAATCAAACAAAATATCCTACCAAAATCAGAGAAACAAGATCTCACCACATTGGGAGATAGAAAAAACTTGCCACAAGAGCAAGAGGAAAACATAGAAAAAATTAAACTATGACAATTCTGTAACCTGTATTTTCTTAAGCTAAATATCACGTTATCATAGATCCACAACCATAAGAACTCTGACTTACTCTATAGCAATAACCAATTTGCAGATCTAGAATGATCTTGCTTGAAAGAGATAGATCTCGGTACCTAATATGAAAGATCAACATGTATCTTTGATTAGATTCAGATAGAGCGCATCCTAAAGGTAATACTATCATAGTTGTGTTGTGTAGAAGCAGATCCACAATTGAAGAAGACAATCGCGTGGTGAAAGCTCAATAAAATATCAAATGTAGATTATTTCACACAAAAACTAAAATATGGAAAGAAAAATAAAACCTCAACAAAACTAGCAGGGATGAGGAAGAAGAGCACTCAAAGGAGGCTCTTCTTCCTCCTCGAGGATGGTTTCTTTCTGCTTTATACATTAACTAATTTACAACAAGTGTTTAATTAGGATTGTAATAATTATAATTGGTAAACAGTGATAACTTACTAAATATATTTCGCCTGTCTAGGCCAAGAGACCGGGTTAACAAAAAGGCCATGTAGCTTGTTCTCTTCTTTGTGTTGGGAAGGCCCGGCTAGATAAACAGGCTGGAATCCAATCCCGGCTGGAGAACCTCTAAACCGAGGACCACAAGATGTCTTGAAAGGTCATAACCCCCAGGCGGCTCATGGCCGGCTCAATGGTCTCTCCGTGTCCTATAGGGAAGGAAAGTCCAGGTCTGACTCTAGTTCCTATATTCTCTCCTCTATCCTTATCCTCATCTACTTGGGATGCAAGGATCAGATATACATGAAGAGTCCTAAACTCATCGTGATTCAGACTCCCTATTTTACTAGGAATATGGCAGCTCCTATGCCTATAAATAGGCCCCTAGGTTAGTTCAACAGGTATCTAACATTCACTCTCACTTATATTCATTATATTCTTCAAAATCCATTACTGACTTAGGCATTGAAGGGTCACCCACGGGGTAAACATCGATCGCTCCCAAGTTGTGCATTATTTTGCAGGAATTAGCTCATTAATTCGCACAAGTTTGTAATAATCAAATTCTAAAATATCAGATCCAGGTACGATATTTTTTGTGGTGCGGTGAGCGTGGACTTCGTTTACTTGTTCAGGCAAGAATTGTTGTTCATCGGTAGAAACACATCAATTTAGATTTTCAGTAGCTCTCAATGTGATCATGTCGTACGAGAACTCTGATCCAATCATCAACTCTGGTGTGGAAGACACCCAAGGTAGTGTTGGAAACACCAGCTCAACAGGAAAAGCACCAATTATGGCGGATTCCACGGCCAAGATGCCGTTAGCAGCAGGAAGTTCAGGAACTAAAGAGGTGGAGGAAGGATCCTCCAACCCTTTGAAGGAACTGGACCCATTCATAGAGATTGCTTGGCAAGCGGTACTAACGCTGGAGTAGCAAGAACTATTCGGCCTCTAACCACTTTGTGCCAATAGGCCGTCTGGGAGGAGAGGTGCATGAAGACATGGTGGTTCCTCTGAAGATAACAGTTAACTGGAACCTCCTCCCTCAGTTCAATTCGGTCACTAACACTCTAACACCCACATCCCCGATAATGGAAGGGTTTAGACATATGACAGTATCACAGCCGGTAGTTAACCAACCCGTCATGCAGGTGATAAAAGAACTGACCCTGAATTAGATGCCTCTAGGTGGTTTTATAGAGGCAAACCTTGCAACGTTGTGAGGAATTCTCATGACGGCACAAGAAGGAAGAGAGATACCGGCTAGGATATCGTTGCAACATGGTGGTCCCAGATTTAAAGGAGCGACCATTGACTCCACAGTAGTCACCATAAAGCGGGACGAAGTAGGCAAGATCGGGTCGCGGCACAAATCAAAAGCAAAGAAGGGAAAGGCAAAAAAGTACAAATCCCTTACTACCTCTCCCTCTGAATCTTCCTCTCGTTCCTCTCAATTCGAGTCAAGAAGTTTGGGAGATTTTGATACTAAGTTCAAGGAAAGGCTGAAAAAGTATGCCATCTCGTTCCAAGAACCTATTAGTGAGAAAACACTCTCCCCATTCAAAAAGAACATCTTGAATCAAAAGCTACCAGAGTACGTCTTTTCACCTGTCTTAGATAAATATAGTGGGAAGGACGACTCGAAGCTATACATGACAGACTATATTTACCGGATGGATCTCATAAATGCTCCAAAAGCTTTTCGATGTAGATACTTTCCCACTACTTTGATCGGGCCTGCAAAACATTAGTTCCTTCACCTTCCCCCTAATTTTATAAAAGATTTTGAGACACTAAGGAGAAAATTCCCGAAGCACTTTCTAGGGTTGGCTCAACCAGACAATGTTGGCCGAAACCTTCATAGTATAGTGCGAAGATCAGATGAATCCTGAAGGGATTATCTGAAGAGATTCAACGAAGCCTGTGTAGGCATCGCCGATTTGGATTTCAAGATAGCAAAGAAGGCCCTGATCAAAGGAACCTGCAATGACCGTCTTAAGTAGGAAATCATTACCAGAAAACTGATTCACTTCCCCCAGATGATTGGCATGGCCTAAAATTTGGTAGAAGTGGATGAAGTAAGCCGTTCCAGCAAGTGAAACCCTGATGATGGTGATCACTCCAGACGGGACGATAACAAGGGAAAAAGAAAGAGAGACAGAAGTCAAGGCAAAGGTCGAGGATCTAGTCAGTATGACTAAGAGGAAGACAAGCCAAAGCTCAACACATCGCTAAGCAGAATTCTAGTAGCTATAAAAAATGGGCTGGAGAGGAAAAACGTCTGGCTTCAAAATGTCCTAGAAGGCAAAACTTTGTGGAGAGAATATGATAAATACTGTGAATTCTATAAGACTAGGGGACATCCCACAGTTCACTATTGAGTCCTGGCTGAAGAAGTACATGCCCTAATTAAGGCAGGAAAATTCAGCCAATTTGTTAAAGGAGTAACTAAAAGGACAGATAGGAGGGACGACTCAGATTATTCGAAAGAAAATCCCAAAGAGACAAAGAAGACCAGTGATGAAAGAGGAATCAAGGTTATGGTGATACATGGAGATGGAGATAGAGAGCCACCTTCTAAAAAATCAATACATTCTTCTGGACACTCGCTTACACTAAGCGACGGCTCGAAAGTAAACAAATCTTACAAGAACGCAACTATGGTGACCAGGCCTCGCTCAGACCCGCTCGTCATCAAGGCTATGGTGGAAAATTGTACGGTATACCGAGTGCTAGTCGGTAAAGTAAGTTCTATCAATTAGATCACTAGATCGGCATTCAAATAGTTGAAGGTGAATAATCGAAGGGTTCAGCCCGGCTATGCCATAATGTCCAATTTGAGCGAACACACCACCATTTCTTTGGGAAAAGTTAGGCTGAATGTGGAAATTAGAGACAGAGAGCATATATACCGTGCGGCGGTGGATTTTTCCATTGCTAAAATTTCAGTAGGATTCAACATCATATTGGGACGTTCCTTCTTGTACGAATCATTTGCTTTAATATCCTCCGCTTATTTGGTATTACAAATACCAACAAAAAAAGGGACGACAGTGGCAGTGGGAAACCCTATAGTGGCTCATGAGACATATATAGCCTCGTTGAAAGGAGAAAAACAACTTCTTCAGCATGAAAAATTGCAAAAAAATTAGAGAAGATACCAGCTCAGACGGTAACAGTTCAATAGCTGAGCCGATACGGGAAGAAAGAATGTCTGATGGTAGGGCAGGGTAAAGTGCTGAAGGTGGCTAAAGACTCAAAAATAGACACAAAGGCTAGCATCAATGCGGTCTTGCTTGGGTAATAACATTCATTCTCATGGAGTCACGATGATTTGTTAGGAGTTTGGCCAGAAATAATACAGTATAGTCTCAACCTCGACCCAGAGGCAGCCCCAGTAGTATAAAAGAAAAGAAAGCATGCTCCTAAAAGGTAGAAGGCCATAGAAGAAGAGATAGACGAGTTACTCAAAGCCAAGCATATCAGGGAAGTACATTATCCCAGATGGCTAGCAAATGTCGTGTTAGTTAAGAAACCAAACGGAAATTATCGCATATGTGTAGATTTCACACACTTGAACAAAGTAACTCCAAAAGATAGCTATCCCCTGCCAAGTATTGATCAACTGGTAGACTCCACAGTTGGCTATGCCGTCTACTCATTTTTGGATGTGAAAGCCAGGTATCACCAAATTCCCACGGACCCGGTAGATGAAGAAAAGACATCTTTCATCACTCACAAGGGGACATATTATGACACGGTCATACCATTGAGACTGAAAAAGGCTGGAGCAACATACCAGAGACTGGTAAATAAAATTTTCAAGGACAAGATTGGCAAAATGGTCGAGGTCTATGTGGACGATATGATAGTAAAAAGCAAAAATGAAGAATTCCATGTAGATGACTTAGAGAAAGTTTTTAAAACATTGCAGGCCTACCGACTGAAGCTCAACTCGAAGAAATATGTCTTTAGGGTAAAGAGCGGAAAGTTTTTAGGCTTCATGATTTCGGAGAGAGGAATCGAGGTGAATCCTAAGAAAATAGAAGCCATCATCCGAATGGATCTGCCTCAAACAATGAACGAAGTACAGCTTCTCAATGGAAGGATCAATGCCTTGGGATGGTTCATCTCCTTCTCAGCGAAGAGGTGCATGCCATTCTGTAAGGCCATAAAGAAGGATTAAGACTTCAAGTGGGATAAAGATTGCAAAGAGGCCTTCGATAGATTAAAAAACTTATTGGCCAATCCTCCCCTCTTGAGCCACCCCAACAACGGGGACATACTCTATCTCTACTTAGAAGCAACAAATGAGGCAGTAGGAACTATCCTAATTCGTGAAGATCAAGAAGAACATTATCCCATTTATTACACCAGAAAAGTGTTGAGAAACGCGAAGTTAAGATACCCAAAGATAGAAAAGCTAGCCCCAGCCCTCCTCCACTCATTCGAGAGGCTCAGACCTTACTTCCAAGGGCACACCATTGTAGTGAGAACCAGCATCCCTCTCAAAAAAGTCTTACAGCGACCAGACACTTCTGGTCATCTGACCGAGTAGGCCAAAAGGCTTAGGGTATATGACATACGATTTGAGGTGAGAAAGACTTTAAAGGTTCAAACGTTAGCTGACTTCATGGTAGAGTTCGCCGGCATCGAGCTAAAATGACCTATACCCTTTGAAACGTGGACAATTTATATTGACGGCTCCTCTTACGCAGAAGGAGCCAACATCGGAGTTTATATTCAGGGCCCAAAAAGAATCAAATTATCATACGCCACCAACTTAGGTTTTCCCTCTACCAACAACATGGCAGAATACAAAGCAGTGATTAAAGGATTGGAACTAGCCAACGAGATAGCGCCCGATGTAGTTGTGCTTAAAAGTGACTCCCAGCTAGTACCAAATCAGAACAGTAGGACATATGGGACCAAACACATCAAAATGATCAAATATCTAGCTAAAGTCAGAAAGCTATTAGAAAAACTTGAAACTAAGGGAATCGAATGGAAGACTGAGTATATTTCCAGGACCCAGAATGAAAAAGCTGACAAACTGGCAAAAATGACAGCAAGAAAAGACTCATGGAAAGAGCTTAGTTGCCCTTATGAGGTCTTGACCCGGCCAACTTGTGAAGAGCAAGGTGAGAACCTATGGATCCAGAAGAAGTTGTTCAGGTGGATGCAACCTTTGTATGACTACTTGGCGTGCGACAAGTTACCTGAGGCTAAGATCGAGGCAGAAAAAGTTACCTGAAAGTCTATGCGGTTTTCCTTGGTGGGTGACAAACTATACAAAAAATCCTACTTGGAGGCATGGCTTAAATGTGTCACCCCAGAGCTAGGAAGACTCATCATAGAAGAAATCTATGAAGGGAGCTGTAGATCCCACCAGGCGGCAGAAACGCTACTAAGAAGAATCACTTTGGCGGGATATTAGTAGGAAATCGTCAATGCCGATACAGAAGAGTACGTGAGGACTTGCCATCAATGCCAAATACATGCACGGAAATCACACACCCCTAAAGCCAACTAAAAGCCAATAAATACCGGCTGGTGATTCACGTCTTGGGGTATTGACATTGTCGGACTGATGCCGGAAGGGTCCGACCAAAGGAAGTTGATATTAGTGGTGATAGACCATTTTTCTAAATGGGTTAAGGCGGAAGCGCTTAGCTCGATCACAGTCGAAAGGATAATCAACTTTGTGTGGTAGCATATAATCACTCAATTTGGTGTACCAAGGAGAATAATAGCAGACAACGGCTTGCAGTTCATCTCGAAAAAGTTCAAAGATTTCTACACACAATAGAACATAGAGAATCATTTTCCCTCTGTAGCGCACCTATAGACCAATGGATAGACGAAGGTCAATAATAGAACCCTAGGCAAAGGGTTGAAGAAAAGACTATTGGATCGAAAAGGAAGATGGTCAGATGAACTAATCAAAGTCCTGTGGTCTTATAGAACCACCCCCAGTGGAACAACCGGCGAAACCCCTTACTCTTTAGTACATAGAGTGGAGGCGGTCATCCTAGTGGAAATCAGAGCTCCATCAGACCGGGTGGCGAACTACACGGAGGAGGAGAGCAACATCAACATGAAGTACCACTTGGATAACTTAGATGAAAGAAGAGAGCGAGCTTGGGTTCTAATAGCGGCATATAAAGCTAAAATTACTAGATACCGTGATAGGCGTATACGAGAAGTCTGCCTCAAAGTAGGAGATCTAGTTCTTAAAGACTCGGCCGCCTCACAAGCTCGGGAAGGCAAAGGGAAAATGGGCGCCAATTGGGAAGGCCCCTATAAAATCATCAAAGTCATCGGACTGGCCACCTATAAACTACAGACTATGAAAGGCAAAGAGCTTTCTCGCACATGGAACATTCCTAATCTTAGACCCTATTACACAGCAAGTACTTAGGGAGTTTAGCAGCCGCACTCTTTTTCCTTCCTTGGGCATTTTTCCCATTAGGTTTTCCCCCAAGGGAGTTTTTTAACGAGGCAGCTCCCCTCAAGTAGCTATCCGGATGCATAGAATTCCCGGACTTGTATTTAATTCATTAATAAAAGCATTCTTTCAATTATGCATTTGCCTCAACTAAGTATTGCTCACACTTTATAGCATATCACCAGCACGAAATAAGTCCGGCTCAAGAAATTATATGTGCATAAGACCTAGTTAAAACTACGGTAAAAATGTTTTAGGCGATAGCGCCCTTAGAGCGTATTCGAAATCGATGCCTAATCAACTAAAGTCCTTAATAAAAGGCTACAAGTAAACCCTAAACATTCATCTAATCAGTAATAAAAAAGTAAAGCCGAGCAATAATAATTTATAAAGGCACAGAAATAAGACCTTCAAAAAAATGCCTCAAATCATAGGCTTAAATTAAGTTGTGCTTACAAAAATGTACATATAAATAAAAAAATTATAAGAGAAAAAATAAGCTGGTGGAACAGAGTCTTCAGACTCGTACTCCACTCTCCCCAACTCAGTTTGACCATCTTTAGCCAGCCCCGCCGAGTCCTCTTGAACTGCCTCTTACTCTTCAGATCCTGGATATTTAAGCGTTTGTAGAAGGGTCTCACGAATATCCGAGTGGACTAATCGATAGGCATCCAATACCATCCGGCCAAACTGGTAACTATCATCCACCATGCGTTCGATCGAGCGAAGGTACTCTGCTTTGTCCTTCTCCTTTGAGGCTTGAATGGACTGACTCTCTAGTCAACTAGTGGCAAGGTTCGCCTGAGCTTTGACTAAGTCATTAGAGACGACCTCATGAGCTAATTGAAGTAACTCATGTTCTCCTTTCAACTTCATGAGTTCACCTTCCAGCTTCTTATTAGCCTCGTCCTATTGCTTTAGCTATCACTTCAGGCTCTTACACATATCAATCACCTCAGCAAGCTTTTCATCATTTGTTTCCTTTACCTCTACCCGGCAATATAACTCGGCTCTGCGAGACATGGACTGTTAAAATAACAAAAGGGGATTAGTATACCACCAAGTGTAAACAGGAATATTTAGCAAAAATAGTAGCATACCTGGCTAATGGATTGGAAGATTAGGCCCGAGAGGGTGAGAAAATCCTCCTTTTCATAACATTGAGCCTCCCGTTCCAAGGAAAAAGCCTCTCGATGAGACTCCTGCACTCGGGGTAGGGTAAGAGCCAGCTTATCCCTGCCACCTTTTGTAGAGCCTCCCTTATGAGCAGGACGGAGGGGGGATTAGCCAGCTCTGCATCTTCAGTCGCTCCTAGCGCTACCACCGAGTCAAGGATAACCTGATAAAAAAATTTTAGCAATAAATAATAAAAATGCATAAGTGTAGAGCTCAAAAGGCGTGGTGTTACCTCCCGAGTCTCCTTGCCTTTCTTCATCCTCTTGGTGGCCGGCTCTGAGGCTTGATTGCTAGCCCTCTTCCCTCCCACAGCTTCTAGGGCAGGGCTTTTGCCTAGTAAAATTGGATCAACAGCTTCGTTAGATTAAGCCACCAACCCAACTGGAGTCATTCGAGTATTCTCTTACTGTAAGTTCTTGACCTGTTTGGCTACGGTACAAGAAATTTTAGCTCTAACACCCGACATAGCTGAAAAATATAAAACATGGAAAGAAATTAATGACTTACAGGGTAGTTTAGGGCCTGGATAATATTCAAAACCATCATCCGACTGTAAGGCATAATCTATCACCCTATGCATGTGCACTAGGGCATAAGAAATGTTGCCCAAAGTCCAAACCCCTCTCTTTAACCCCTCAAATAGCCCAACCCGGATGTCCGGATCATTCTTAGGGAAGGTAAAAGCAGGCAGCACTTTGAGTGACCATTGGGTTGGAAATGTGGAAAACCATTCCTGAAGCTGGATATGTACATAGAATTACTTAAAGTTTTTCACCGAGTCGGATTTCTCAATAAATGTGTAGAATCCCTTCTTGTGGTAGAAATACAAGTGATCCTCGCCTCTATTTAGTTTGCAGGAGGCCACCCGTTTGAAAAAATTATCATCAAAGCTAAGCCCTAGGTCTATACAAATCTTATAATGACCTGCAATATTGCCCTAAGCTTTTGGATGTATTTAAGCCGGGAAAACATTCTAGTAATTTAGCAAGTCGCAGATTCCTAGAGGCAACGGGTAGAGGAGCCTGACCAAATCTATTCTAAGTATATGTTGAACCACTTAGGAGGCGGCTTATGAACGCGGTTATCTTCAGCAGGAAGCATAACCCTACACTTTCTCAGCCAAGGGAAAGTAGCCTTTTCAAACTTAATATCCACCGGGTGAACGATGGATATCAAATCTTCTATCTGAGGTTTCATCTTTTTTGGCTTAAGGGCTTCCTCTTTAGTCGAACCCTTAGGGGTGAGTTTGGCCTTCCCCTTGTTTGCCGCCCTCTTGACCCTGAAACCATGGGGCACCGAGGCGCCATTACCTTGGCGAGCCAATTGCTGGATCTCTTGCTCATCACCACTAGCCCAAGCGGAGTCAGATGTGTTCAGTTGTGAGCTTAAAGACATTGCATTAGATGCTCTCCTTGCATCATCAGCGCTCTTCCCTACTCGGTCCATCCTCCCGGCTATTCTTTTAACCCTAATGTTAGGACGAATGTTAGTTCAGTCAACAGTAAAGAAACACCTCAACACCGAGTCAGGAAACTAAGCACAACACTCATCAAATAATCTATTGACTTACCCGGTGCTTATGGAGGTAGTAGATGACATGACCGCCTAGCAAAGGTAGCCGCCTAAAACAAGTTAGATTCAAGGAAAATCTACCCTAGTGGATCTAAACACTATTTCAGCTATGAGGGAAATGTTGGAATCATAAAAATTCTATGCTCATCATGTTCATACTAGTCCTAAAGACAGGGAGATATAAAACCCAGATTCCGGCAAGAAACCAAAATCCCGGTGTAGCGAGCGGGATAAAACTATTCCTAAATCATACGTAGCACATTATCAATAGAAAAAGGGGGCATTTTAGGCAGAATTAATGGGGATTTTAGATAAGGATAAACATTAAAATCAAACCGCATGCATAATAACCCATATTTACACACGAGGAAAGTAAAAGAACTTACTTGATTGAAAAATGCGAAGAGAAAAGCCACTAGAGGAGTGTTGGTTCGTCGGAAATTGCCTCGCCGAAAATCGCCGAAGAAGTATTTTATCTGAGACTAAGGGTAAAAGTGATGAAACTAGTTCATTTCCTGTTATATAAGAGGAAGGACGGAAATGAAGAGGCACAATCATTAAAGATCAGAAGTACAGTGCCACGTGTCATTTTTGGTTAGGCTAGTTTCGAATTTCAAAAATTTTGAGCTGCCGCTAAGGAAGATGGAAAGACACCCCAAAGAAGCTTCAAGAACTTTGAGCCACAGTTGGCCACGTAGCCCTAAGGCCGCTTGGTTTTGAGCCGGCTCACGCCTTCGGAAGCCATAAAGAACTTCCCACACTTGTGGGGGGCTTCTGATAACTTACTAAACATATTTTGCCCGTCTCGGCCAAGAGACCGGGTCAACGAAAGGGCCATCTAGATTGTTCTCTTCCTTTATGTTGGGAAGGCCCGGCTAGATAAACCGGCTGGAATCCTATCTCGGCTGGAGAACCCCTAAAGCGGGGACCACATGAAGTCTTGAACGGTCGTAACCCCTTAGCGGCTCATGGTCGGCTCAATGGTCTCTTCGTGTCCCACAGGGAAGGAAAGTCCAGGTATGACTCTAGTTCCTATATTCTCTCCTCTATCCTTATCCTCATCCACTTGGGGTACAAGGATCAGATATACAAGAAGAGTCCTAAGCTCATCATGATTCAGACTCCCTATTTTACCAGGAATAGGGCAGCTCCTGCGCCTATAAATATGCCCCTACGTCAGTTCAACAGGTATCTAACATTCACTCTCACTTATATTCATTATATTCTTCAGAATGCTTTACTGACTTAGGCATCGGAGGGTCCCCCACGGGGTAAACACCGATCGCCCCCAAGTTGTGCATTATTTTGCAGGAATTAGCTCGTTGATACACACAAGTTCATAATAATCAAATTCTGAAATATCGGATTTAGGTACGATATTTTCAAACAGTATGTTTGTGTTGTTTATACATAGTACTTCTCTAGAAATTATTCTTCTGCTTACATGCTTGTAAGCAGAAAACAAAAAAAATTGAGTGTTTGACTCAATAAGAATAAGTAACAAATTGTTGTGTAAAACCGGCCATCAGGGGCTATACGACAAGGTGTTAATGTCTACTTCAAATTGTTCGTGTATAACCAAAATTTGGATAAGTATTTGACAATTCAAGGTATGAAAATGATTTTCGAAAAATATATTAACTCTGGCTGATCTTGTTTATCTTATTCAACCGTTCTTTCGATCATTTGAACTGATGGAAAGGGTAGGGTAAGGCATTTTCGTGGGACGAAGAGTGAATGGGGTTTCAAAAATTTGCTTCCACTCAATGTATTCAATGATGCTTCAAATGGATACCTTGTTAGTAATTGTTGCATATTCGGCGCTGAGGTTTTTGTTGTCGAGTCTCCTCTCGATAAAAGGGAGCGTGCATATGAAATGATGGAGCGGCGACAAGAATACCTTCACTTGGAATGTTTATAATTTTGAAGAGCTGACTCCAGAATGCTATCAATCTTAATTGTTTGTTATTGGCTATTATAAATGGTAAGCAAAAGCACTACAATACATACATTTTTCTAGTCTTTTTTAATGTTGTTACCATAAAGTATTTATATGCTATTAAAAAAATCAGGCCCTAGTGTGTAACCAGCTCAATCAAGTCCTTAACTTTAAAAATTACATCAGTTTGTCTCTTGAATGCCATATGTCAGCTTTTAATTACTTTGACTTTTCAAAGTGTATTCTATGATCTGACAAAGGCCAAGTGGTGCAATTTTAAAAGTTTAGGGAGCTGTTTGGACATTTTCAATAGTCTAAATGAGACAAATTGAAGCGTTTTTCCAAAAATCAAAATGCGTTTCGCCAAATCCTACTTTTCATTTGTGGTTCTCTCTGTTATCTTAGGTTTGTATACTTAGATAAAACAAACCCTTGTATTCAGTTGTATATGGGTCTTTAAATTTGTAAACGAAATCTATCTTTTGATTTTCGACTGAAAGTCGCTGACATATTTGAACAACAAATTTTTAATGTCATATAGTTCTATATATATATATCTTTATCCGAATGGAAATTCAGAAGACGAAGGTAAAAGCTTGTCAATGAATTTATATTTGGAGGATTCTCTAGACGCTGGAGATATAGTGCAAGCTATTTATATTATGCGAATTAAGAATCAACTCGAGGAAAAAGAAGACCACCAAGTGAGAGGTGAATGTAAATGAAGTAATACAAGTATTTTTCATAACATCAAAAGGATTATAAAATTGATCTGATTAGTGTCTCTCATATTTGCAGAAGAAGATGAATTCTGTGCTTCCTTTGACAAATCGGGTTATGATATCTTTATTCCTCTCAGAAATCTCAAGGATCCATCTAAAGGCTATATAAGTAGTGATGGAACTATGATTGTTGAAGTGGAATTTCTTTTGCTTAGTTTGGTCGAGAAATTCTCTACTTGTGTGGCTAGAAAGTGACTCTACTTATGTGGTCAATCTTTTCAAGACTCGATGCCGATATGTGCGTTGGACTTTATGCAAGAATGAATTCTTTGCATACAATGTTTCTCATATTTATGGGGAAGGAAATAAGGTAACATATACTTTAGCAAATTATGGTAGGATTAGTTTTGCTTTTAATCAGCGGAATTCTTGCCCATCGTTTTGCTCTAGTAGTTATTTACATGATTTAAGTGACCAGAATATGTACCGATTCACTTGAATTTTATTTCTTTAAATGAAGTTTCATTTATTTTTTTTGTTCCTTTTAATATATGAGTCATGTAGTTTTGAGAGATTCCCTTAACTTAACTTACCACCCGCAGCTTTCATTCTCCTAGATGGGTCTCAAATATGGGCAGCACCTATAAGCCATGTCCACATCTAGACTAGCTTCCGATCGCCAATTTACGGGTGCCTCGAAAGGCAAGATGGCTAGCTCCAAGATTTAAAGTTGCTGCGAGCACATCTCAGGATTTGATCCCTGATGGATGCTTAAGGGTGGACTAATCCCTACCATTAGACCAAACTCTTGGGTTTTACTTCTATTGAATTTCTTATAAACTAAGGGAAATAATAATAATAAGGGAAATAATAATAATAATAATAATAATAATAATAATAATAATAATAATAATAATAATAATAATAATAATAATAATAATAACAACAACAATAAGGTATACTTAAGTGTCCTATACATAATATTGAATAAAAAGTTAACTTAAGTGTCCTATACATAATATATAGAATAAAAAGTTTACTTAAGTGTCCTATACATAATATATTGAATAAAAAGTTTACTTAAGTGTCCTATACATAATATTGATTTTTGCCATTGCTTTATTATTTTATAACATTTAGAATGAACTTTCATAAAAAAAAAAAAAAGAGTGAACTAGATATTGATTTTCCCCAACAGTCACACCGATTTTAAGTACATCGGTCACCAACATGGTTGATTTATTTCTTATATAATTGTATGTTTTTATTTCATTTATAAACTTTTAATATTAAAAATCTAAAATTTAATGAATGGACCTTGGGCCGGACATGGGAATGGAGCCCTGCCAGAGCTCGAAGATTAAAAGTATGAGCTGGGCTGGGCAATTAGAAAGCCCAATGAGGCCCAACCAGAGCCCGGCCCAACCGGCCCATTAAACAGGTCTACTTAGAACATTGTCAATGTATTCAAATTTGTTGCGGAAACTAAAAACATGAACTCGACGCATTGATTGTGGAATCTTCATGATACAAGACCACTGCAAATAGTGTGCCTTGTTGTAGGCAGGATAGAGAGGATATGGTGAATGAGAGAATCTGTTAAATCACGGAGTCTTCTTTCTTTGTTTATTTTTGTTTCAAAATCAAAACAAAGAAAAAGAAATCGTTTTTCCTTTCATAAAAAAGAAAAGTTCTTTATTAAGAAAAATTCTACATTGCTAGTATTTTTATTTAGTCTAAGTAGGAAGTCTATTATGTAAGAGTTTAATTTTTTTTAAGAACTCAATTTCAACTCAACTTATGGACTAAAGAAGTAGTCTATTCTAATTAGGATTTATCAATCATCCTTATCTATAAAGAAAATGGATTGTGAATAGGAATTTTAATTCAGATTAAGACAAAAGGTAGAAATTTTTTTTTATTGAAAGTTTGGTGATACGGGGTTAAGTGGTTCGTTTTTTCTAAGTTAAGGGAGCTACCTGATCCTTTTGTAAGCTCGGGGTATAAAAAATAACAAAAAAAAGTTGCCTTACAATCTACCAAATGTAATATCGCTTTGCATAAAATGTAATATTCAGATATGAACACATGTGAAACAAAGCAAGATTTCATATAATATAACGTTTCAATGTAAAATTACACAAGCAAACAAAGAAAATATAATATGGAGAAATCAAACACTCGTATAATATAACCGAACACTCATTAGGCCTAGGCTAAATAATATTAAAACTAGTAAAATGGGGCCCTTAATAAAAAAAATATTGCAATAAATACTTATTTTTTTTTATAAAAAGTAGGAATTGAACTCTGAACCTCTTATAAATTTAACTAATGCTCTACCAATAGATTTAACATTTATTGATACTTACTTTTATATTTTTAATAATAAAAACTAAAACTTTAAACAAACATATATATTTTTAGTTCCCTTCCGACTATGGGCCCTAGGTGGTGGCACCTGCCCCCACCCCTGAGGGCCGGCCCTCTCACCATCATCCTATGGAGTTCCAAACTTGTCCCTGCCTTAGCTTACATAACAACTCCACCAGGACATGAAGAGAACACCAAGGGATGCTTGCCATTTTTAGAGAAATATCACTCACAAAATCATATCTACTATCTTCTATCATCACGGTCACCTTTTCCAATACTCGTGCATTCCTGAGTAAGAATTCAATAAAGCTGGAAACACCTACATAATCATTTCTTTCAGACAGTCCTTTAATCTGAACAATCTTTAAATTGCTAGGACAACAATTACGAACATGAGTCTTAAAGGGCCAGTAGTTCACAAGTTTTCTGAACTTCGTCTGCAGACAAATATGTTGTTAACATAAACGGTGATAATGATCATTTTTGTTTTATTTTGGTTATAAAGAGAGAGATTTTACCTTTCGGTGTGGCAATTTTATGATCAATTTCTCAAGTGCATAAAAACTGCGAAACACCCATACAATTCCACCAGAATTAGGACATTCCAAAATTAAGCATTTATTGCTTAACAATAGAGTTGCTAAATCAGCTCCCTCCTTTTCTTCTGAACATAATAGAGTCTGCAAAACATAATATAAACACGTAATTTGATTTCAAACTCAAATATTAGCTGAGAGATTGATTCCTAAAAACGGAAAATTTTCTCACCAATTTTAGCTCCTTGACATGTTGAAGCTGTGGTAGAATCTCCTTAATTTTAAAATTGTCGTCGGTATACTCAAGATCAAGAGTATAGAAACTAAAGACTGGGCATTTACTAGTTTAGGATTCTTAATAGTCAACCTATACAAAAGCCCCAGTTCCTCGAGCATCGGACATAAAATTTCTAGATCGGAAATTTTAAGATAATTCAATACCAATTTTTTCAAAGATCTTGAAGTGATAATAAACTCACCCGGTGTTGTTAACTGCGCCGTATCCCACAATAAAGTGTTTACATTATCCAAAGTATTATAACAAGAAATGTCCTTGACACATAATTCCTCAAGATTTAGACACGAAATTCCAATATCAATAGCACGAAGTCGTATCAGTTTTAATTTTTGCAAAGATTTAGAAGCAATAACAAGATGATCAAAGTTAAATAATTTTAACTTTAATGAATCAAGCAACGGGCTGCTAATAAAATATTTTCAAGGGCTCGGTCGGGAAACGTACATTTGGATGCACACAGTTTCTTCAAATGTCTCCAATTGAGCGTCTCATAAGGCGGTAAACTGCAACCGCCGATCTGTAGTTTCACCAACAAAGTATGGCTATAGATAAATACAGGTAACTTAACAGGGTATTTTCCGAACTCTAAAATGAGCTTCTTCACGTCTCTATTTATTGCAAATTTGATTTTGTTAACAAAGTGAGGATCCCTTGCAACTAGACAAGCATGCGCTGAGATGTGGAATTTCTTGACCTTTGAGCACTCATACTGACTTAGCACACTATCAATGTCCTTACGAAAATTTTTGTCCTTATTATCATAATAAGAGTGATAGAAAATGAGAACGGGAACATGACGCCATTGATTACGCCATCTTCTTCATAGAATACCAGTACGAATAGCGCACCTTGGAGTAGGAAGAAAGGAGAGGATATGGTGAATAAGAGAATCCGGAAACGAGATATCCTCTAAAGGTAGCTAGGGTTCTCTCAAAACCCTAGCCGTCCTGATTTCCTCCTCCGGCGCTTGGCTGGCCTTCGATAAGACGACGACTAGGTGACTAGGCGGCGCCTGATCTCACTCCACGGGCGTCTGGTCGGTTTGAGCTCTACAACAGCAGACCTCGGTGATTACGGCTAGGTTTCTGTTTATTTTCTCCACCGGCTTCTGATCGGGTTTCTCACTCTACCAGAGTCTGGCCGGTTAGATCTCACTAGCAGCAGACCTCGGTGATTGCGGCTTGGGTTCTGTTGGTTTTTTCCACCGGGTTTCGGCAAGACGACTTGGTGACTTGGCGGCGCCCAGATTCCACCTGCGCTTTGTCAGGTTGATTTCCCTCCTCTGGCATGGTCTGTTCAAGTAACAGACCCTCGACGAGAGACTATTCAGGCGAAGAGGGTTCTATTTGGTCGGCGTTTCGACTGGGGGTCGATGTTATTCTAACCTGTATTTGGCCGGCCGTTTTTCAACACAGGGATCACATCTCTTCCTTTGATGCGTTTCGGTGCAGGCGGCTTTGGCTAATCCCTAGCCGTATAGGGCGGTGCCTCTCCGGGCAGTAGGGATCGCAAGTTCATTGGCTTGGATCTTCAGATTTTGTTTATCGGTTTGGATTTCGGTTTGATCTAAGTCGCCGATTAGCTTTGTATCGGTCTTACACGACCTTGCATCCGTTAGGATTAATCATCTCAGCCTTCTCGCCGAAATTGACATTGGTGCATCACGAGGAACTTCTTCCCGCCGATCATTTTGTTATGGATCTTTATATCATTAGGTTCGCACTTTGTTGTGATTGAGACTTTTAGTTCATTATTTTTGCATTAGGTTGCAAATCTTTTGTTACATCCTTGTGATTTTTTTTCTTTTCTTTTTTATTTTTTTGTTTTTGCTTTTTCTTTTCTTTTTAATACATGGAGCCGGTTTTCTGCCGAGCTCAACATTTATATAAAAAAATAGAATCCGGCAACTCACTGAGTCGTTCTACTTTATCCACAACTCGGTGGCTCGCTCATCTTCGCCCTTTTGTTCACAGCTCCTTCAATGATTTTCTCTTTGATTGTTTATTTCTGTTTCAAAACAAGAAAAAAAAAAAAAGAAATCGTTTTTTGTTTTATAAAATAGAAGTCGTTTATTAAGAAAAACCCTAAATTGATAAGGATTCCCAACCTAAGTAGTACTGTTATTTATTATTTAGTCTAAGAAGGAAGTCTATTATTTAATAGTTTTGTTTTTTATAGGAATCTAATTATTTCAGAATAATTTCTACAGTTTTTTTAATCGTAGTAGAATTCTATATTAACCCTAATAAGGAGATATATTCTAGAAAATAAGTCCCTGTACCATTAAAAAACTATCAAACAAATCTTGCATGGAAATAATAAAAGAGAGCCTCTTTTCTTGCCCCAATTACATTTTGAGAATTGCTATTTTATGCCCAACTGGAGTATAAATTAAGTGATAATTGCATTGAAAATACACGCCGGTGAAATGGATATATAACTATAGTTTCAAAATCTCTGAAATTATTGTGTTTTCGGAAGTTCCATCCCTATAAAATTTTATGTTCGAACCTCGTACTGTGGACCGACTACATTTAAGTAAACTTTTCTCTTAGGATATCACCCCTTGATATTACTTTCCTTTATCCATCGGTGCCTTTGCCTAAGATAAATTGTAAACTGATACTCCAATTTCACAATCGGGAGGAGCACAGGTATGTATATTATATACTTAGGTTATTAGCTTTTACAACAAAATTACTATTATGCCCCATACAATAAGTCTATTATAAAGTATAATAATACATTATGCTAACATTCCCCTTGAAGTTGAGCAAGGTTATAAACCGTTGCCAACTTGTCTCGTAATACCCAGAATTGTGAAGTGGACAGCGGTTTCGTAAGACTGTCAGCAACTTGGTCGTCTGTCGGAATGTAGCGCACAAACAGTTGTTTCGAGGACACACGTTCGCGGACAAAGTGAAAATCCAGCTCTAAATGTTTTGTTCGATTATGTAATATAGGATTGGCCGTTAGATATGTTGCACTCAAGTTGTCGCACCAAAGGATAGGAGACGACGCCATGGGAAAACCAATATCAGGAAGGAGCATACCTATCCAAGCCAACTCCGAGGTCGTAGTCGCGAGGGCTCTATATTCAGCCTCAGTGGAGGACCTAGAGACTGTGCGCTGTATGCGAGACGCCCATGATATACTGTTCGTGCCATGAGAAAGGGCAAACCCAGTCGTAGATTTGCGATCATCAGGGTCTCCTACCCAGTCGGAGTCTGAGAACCTGTGAATCTGTACCCGCGGCTGAGGAGTATGTCGCAGCCCAAATGACAATGTGGAATGAAGATATCGCAAGATTCGCTTTAGGGCCTGCCAATGCGCTTGTGTTGGTTTATGCATAAACTGGGCCGCTTTGTGAACCGAGAAGGCTATATCTGGCCTCGTAATCGTTAAGTATTGAAGTCCCCCCACCAAACTTCGATACAAAGTTGGATTTTCAAAAATCACTCATGTTGAGGGCGAGAGAGTGATTGTATTTCTAGCCGGTGTTGTGACTTCTTTGCAATCCATCATGTCAGCTTTGCGGAGTAAATCACGAATATACTTGTGTTGATTCAAGAAAAGAATACCTGGTTTCCGCTGCAGTTCAACACCAAGGAAATACTGAGCCGATCCCAGATTCTTGATTGCAAATTGTGATTGTAAGAAACGAACCACATCTGCCACAGCATTAATAGTATTGCTTAAAACAAGCAAATCATCCACGTAAATAAGGCAAAACATAGTAATCAAGCCACGCTTATAATGATAAAGAGAGACATCTGCCTTAGAAGCAGAGAAGCCATACCGAATCAACACCTGCGTAAGTCGGTTGTGCCTCATCCGAGGAGACTGTTTGAGACCATACAGGGATTTAATAAGCCGACAGACAAATGTTGGGCGAGTGGCATCAATAAATCCTGGGGGTTGTGTCATGAACACTAGTTCATCGAGATCACCATGTAGAAAAGCATTGGATACATCCAAATGGGTCACAGACCAATTGAAAGATACAGCCATGGACAATAAAAGTCGAATTGTAGTTGGCTTAACCACAGGACTGAATGTGTCGTGGTAGTCGAGACCGGGCTGCTGGTGAAAACCCTTAGCTACTAAATGAGCTTTGTAACGGTCAACTGAGCCATCCGGGTGGAGTTTGGTTTTGAAAACCCATTTGCATCCAATTATATTTGAAGCAGCAAGAGGTGGCACGAGTTCCCAAGTGCCATTATGTATCAAGGCATTGTATTCCTCAGACAACGCCTCGCGCCAACAATCGTGTTTCGACGCCTCAGTATAACACGTGGGATCATTAGGAGTCGCAACTGTCCGGTTGGATTTAGGTTTTGGCAATTTCCTTGTGGTTTGACGAGTGGTCATTGTTTTAGGAGGAGGAGGAGGCTTTTATGTGCGTCTGGTTAAGGTGGTCGGTTTGTTTGAAGGTGGCGGTTTGTTGGAGTTTGTGGTTGAGGGGGCCGGTTGTCGGTTAGATGATGGTAACGGAGGTGACTGTAACGCTGGTCGGGGTTGATTCTTAGGCCAAGGGGTGAGTTTTGATGTTGTGGTCTGATTGGCGTTGATTGCGGGTGATTTGGTAATTGGAGTGGTTGACTGTGGAAGGGTAGGAGGTGAAGGCAATAATATGGGTGTTGGATTAATATTGATTGTAGGTGTGTTTAGAGGAATGGAAGATGTAGCAGGAGCAACCGAATCACAAAGTGCCGAATATGGAAACACCTGCTCATCAAAAACAACATGATGTGATACAAAAAACTTGCCAGAAATAGGATCCAAACACCGATATCCCTTATGAACTTTACTATATCCTAAAAAGACACATTTACGAGAACGATAATATAATTTGTGAGGAGAATGCAACTAAGGGTAACACTGGTGTAGTGGCCATGATCGTAAAAAAATGGAAAAGGAGAAGATATTAACAGAAGCCAAATATGGTGAGCGGCGGCGATCAATAGGGTGGCGATGGGCATATCGGCGGCAACCTGCTCTGATACGAAGATAAATTGTAAACTGATACTCCAATTTCACAATCGGGAGGAGCACAGGTATGTATATTATATACTTAGGTTATTAGCTTTTGCAACAGAATTACTATTATGCCCTATACAATAAGTCTATTATAAAGTATAATAATACATTATGCTAACAGCCTAAACAACAAATCCACCTTTGCAAGTTGAGAACACCAATGTATGCTCGATAATCTTCGAGAAAATACACTCAAAATGTCACTTCTCTAATCTCTTATTGTCATGATCAGTTTTTCTAACACACGTGCATTGTTGAGTATGAACTCGACAAAGTTGAGCATACCCTTGCAACAATCATCTCTTTCCAATAGAACACTAATTCGAACAATCTTTAAATTGCTCGACAAACTACTGAAAACATGTGTGATTTCCAAACCAGCACCCTCCTTTCCTTCTGAATATGGTAGACTCTGCAAATTTGCAATTTGATTTCAAATTCACTTATCACTAGAGAAATTTATTCTTAAAAAATCGAAAATCATATTTTTTTTACCTCGGTGAGCTATCGCTCGAATTTAATTTGACTTATTCTATCAGAATTAATAGTGGCATAGATTAAATAATGTAAATTCACTACATTTGCAGTCTTGATACTCAATCCCTTTAAAAGTTTCAGTTCCCTGAGCACCGGACATGAAATTTCTAGCTGAGATATTTTAATATATCGCAACACCAATTTTTTCAAAGATTCTGAAGTGACGACTAAATCACACTTTGTTGTTAACTGCACTGTACCATACAATATAACATTTTCATGGTTTAAAGTAAAACCTGGAAACAATTGCTCGAGCCGTAATTCCTCAAGATTTGGGCATAAAATATCAATATCAAGAACATAAAGTCCTACCAGTGCCAATTTTCGTAGAGATTTAGACTCAATAACAAGATGAATAAAGTTTTTTGTGATAAGATGATGGCTAAAGTTACAATAACTTAAATTTAATGATCCACGAAACAGACAACCAGATAAAATATTTTCAATGGCTGGATAAGGAAAGTTACAGCCGCGTGCACTGAATTCCTTAAGATGTTTCCAGTTAACCTTTTTATTACGTTGTAAAGTGCAAAAATGTGTCTGCAATTTCACCAACAAAGCATGGCTGAAGAGAAATTCGGGTAACCAAATAGGATATGATCCCAATGCAAAACAATCACGGAATTCTAAAATGAGTTCCTTCACATCTCTACTAATTGCAAACCTGATTTTATGATCAAAGCGAGGATCGTTTTTAACTTGATGATCTTACGATGAGATGTGGAATTTCTCGACCTTTGAGCACTCATACTGTTTTTGTACATTGTCAATGTCTTTATAATTTTCGCCACAGAAGCCAAGAACTGGATGTTGAGATTAAAATCTAAACTTAATTTAAAAAAAAAAAAAGATGAAATATGTGCACGTTGCAAAGGTTGTGAATGGACCATTTGGTGTGTGGTAACTCTCACTAAAAAACAAATAAAATTGCTCGACATTAGTAAGTCAATAATGAGTTATTGGATAAGAGAAATATGTATTTTGTGGATAAAAGTAGCGGTAGATGTGGCATGGAATGGCACAAGGAATGGGCACTCAAGCAATAATGTCCAGCAACAATTTGAATAGTAAGAATTTGTGGATTATATATTGTTGTAAGTGTTAGTGTTATGCTATATATAAAGAGCTATTGTTTAGTTTTTTCAGTGTGTGAGTAAGAGTGTGTAAAGTGTACATTGTGAGAGTGATTTATTAATAAAAGTGTGTTGTTTTAAGATTTAGTCAAAGTGTAGTCCTTTACGATTTCTAACACTGGAATCCGACGCCATTGATTCTGCCATCTTCTTGATAAGATACCAGTTTGAATAGCGTCTCCTGTTGTTGGCAGAAAAGAGAGGATATGGTGAATGAGAGACTCGGGCAAATCACGGAGTCTATCTACTTTTTCAGCCATTGAATCTCCAAATTACTGAGTCAGTACTGTTGGGAATTTATTTTCTTCCAAGAATTCTAAATTGATAAGGATTTCGACTTTGTTATATGCTAGCCTAACTAGTGTTTATTCTTATTAGCCTCTTTAGGAAGTATGGGTAGTGAAGAGTTTTAATAGTATAACAATTTTTTATGTGAAATTATAAATCTACACTGAATTTAATTTGGGCAAATATCTACGGGATAAAACCAAAAAAAAAAATTGTCAATCAACTTTTGGTGCCTCATTTCATTGAATTTGTCATGATTCCTTGGTTTTGGTTCTTTTTGTTTGACTATTTAATATTTACTTTAAAAAACGTAGATTCGTGAAATCTTTCACTCAATATTATAGAAATTTATTGTACTCATGAGAAAATAAGAAATGAAAGTCTTGGATGGTAAAATAAGAATATTGTTCTTCTAAATGAGAAAAGCGATTTCGGAGAATGCCAAAGTACATGAAACCCAACGACATAAATGACCGGTTGGCAAAAGAATTCCAAGTCCAAACTATAGGACTGCCTCGGCTTATATAACAAATCTGCCCTAGCATGTTGAGAACACCCTGGGATGCTTGATATTTCTCGAGCAACTTTACTCAAGAAATTGTATCCACTATCTTCAGTGATGGAGAGGGTCGAATTTTTAGTTCCACTCCACAACAAAATATAAATCAAATAATATTTACTTATATTAAAAGGGCAATATGCGAATTATGTTGGATTATAAACTTGATCCATATCAATGGAAACCCAAAATCCAAATCCAATCAATTGGAGTCCAAGCCCACAAATCCAAAATGTAGTAAATTTATTTAGGTATTTTAAGTATGTAGATTTTTGTGTGTGATAACTAAATTGGAGGCTATTAACTACAACCAATTTGGAGGCCATTAAATTAACTAAATAAGTTGGCTATTAATTGTATTAGTTGGAGGTGGTGGTAAGTAATTGTGTTAGTTAAGAATTGTGGTTATTAATTGTGGGAGTTGGGAGTTGGGAGTTGTATAATTCACCTATAAATAGGGGAGTTCTTTAGTTGTTTTTCACCAACAAAAATAAGAACTTCTTTAAAGAGAAAAGAAGTAAAGAGTGAGTTGTAGTATTGTATTTTGAGTGAGAGTGTTCTTGTAATATTTTTGAGTTGTTTGTTTGAGTGTTTTAATTTCCAACAAAGTGGTACCAGAGCTAGGTTGAAAGCTCGAGTCCTCCTCCCGAAAAGAATTTTTTTCCGAGTGCGGAAAAATCGAGTTGAAACTGCCCAGGCGTTGCAGGAGCTAAAAAGCCCAGAAAGTGTCGCAGTAGATTGTCAAAAGCGTTGCAATACGTCCAGTGTGTTGCAAAAGACTCCAGAAGTGTCGCAGTAGAATCCAGAAGTGTCGCAGCAGACTCCAGAAAGTGTCGCAATAGCTCCTGTACGTCTAGAAAAGCTATTTGAGTAAGATGGCGAATAACATGGCATCCTTTCAAGTTCCAACACTCAACAACAACAACTACGACAATTGGAGTATCAAGATGAACGCTCTTCTCGGTGCTCATGATGTTTGGGATATCGTAGACAAAGGATTCAAGGAGCCCGAAAATTAAGCCTCTCTCACGCTAGATCAAGCTACAACTTTGAAGGATTCCCGAAAGAGAGACAAGAAAGCTCTCTTCCTCATCTATCAAGCATTAGATGATGACGGTTTTGAAAAGATTTCAAGTGCAACTTCCGCCAAGCAAGCATGGGAAAAGCTACAAACCTCTTACAAAGGAGCCGAAAAGGTGAAGAAGGTCCGTCTCCAAACACTAAGAGGTGAGTTTGAATCCTTGCACATGAAACCATCCGAGTCTGTCTCCGACTACTTTTCAAGAGTAGCAGTCGTTTCTAATCAATTGAAAAGAAATGGTGAGAAGTTAGAAGATGTAAGAATAATAGAGAAGATACTCCGCTCGTTAGATCACAAATTTGAGCACATCGTGGTGACGATTGAAGAAACCAAAGACTTAGAGGAGATGACGATTGAAGAACTCCAAGGATCATTACAAGCCTATGAAGAAAAGCATAAGAAGAAACAAGGTATCTCTGAGCAACTCCTCAAGCTACAACTTAAGGATACGAGTGAAGGCCAAGGCAATGGTAGAAACAACCATAGCAGAGGTAGAAGCAGAGGACGAGGCCGCGGACGAGGAGGAAGCCGTGGTCGTGGATGGAGTTGGAATTACAATAACAATTCCAACAACAACTATGAGAAAGGAGAAAGCTCCACGCAAGGTCGTGGAAAAGGAAATTCAAACTCGAGGTATGACAAATCTCAAGTCCGATGTTATAATTGTCAAAAGTTTGGGCATTACGCTTCAGAATGTAGAGCTCGAAATGATCAAGTTGTAGAGAAGGCAAATTTCGTGGAGGAGAAGATTGAGGAGAAAGAAACGCTATTATTAGCATACAACAACAACAGTGATCATCAAGATAACACATGGTATCTCGACACTGGTGCAAGCAACCACATGTGCGGAAAAAGAAGCTTATTCGTGGAGCTGACTGAAGAAGTAAGTGGCGATGTCTCATTTGGAGATGACAGCAAGATATCGGTGAAGGGGAAAGGTAACATCCTCTTTCGTGCTAAAGATGGTAGCCACCAATTAATTTCAAATGTCTACTATGTGCCTAATATGAAGTGCAACATTCTAAGTTTGGGCCAACTCTTAGAAAAAGGCTATGATATTCACATGAAAGATTGCAGTCTTTTAATAAGAGATGGCAAAGGAGATCTGATTGCTAAAGTACAAATGTCAAAGAATCGAATGTTTCCTTTGAACATTCAACATGATGTTGTGAAGTGTTTGAAGGCGTGTTACAAAGATGCATCGTGGCTATGGCATCTTCGATTTGGTCATCTCAACTTCGGAGGATTGGAGCTACTATCGAAGAAAGGAATGGTTAGAGGCTTACCATGTATCAACAATCCTGATCAATTGTGCGAAGGATGTTTACAAGGGAAGCAATTCAGAAGAAGCTTTCCAAAGGAGTCAGACTATAGAGCCAAGAAACCGCTCGAGCTCATCCATACCGACGTGTGTGGTCCTATCAAGCCAAGTTCTCTCGCTAATAGTAACTACTTCCTTCTTTTCATTGATGATTACTCAAGAAAAACATGGGTATATTTCTTGAAGCAGAAATCAGAAGTCTTTGGAGTGTTTCAGAAGTTCAAAGCAGCTGTGGAAAAGGAGAGTGGTCATAAGATCAAAGCCATGAGATCTGATCGAGGAGGAGAATTCACATCCAATGAATTCAACGAGTTTTGTGCTGCACATGGAATCCGTCGACCCTTAACGGTTCCTAGATCCCCCCAACAAAATGGTGTGGCAGAAAGGAAGAATAGAACAATTCTTGACATGGCACGGAGTATGCTCAAAAGCAAGAAACTACCTAAGGAGTTTTGGGCGAAAGCAGTGGCATGTGCTGTCTACCTATTAAATCGTTCTCCTACAAGAAGCGTGTGGGGAAAGACACCACAAGAAGCATGGAGTGGAAGAAAGCCCGGAATTTCCCATCTTCGAGTCTTCGGGAGTGTAGCCCATGTTCATATACCAGATGAGAATCGAACCAAGCTTGATGATAAAAGCAAAAGTTTTATTTTCATCGGTTATGACTCAAGCTCAAAAGGCTATAAGCTATACAATCCGAATGAGAAGAAATTTATGATCAGCCGAGATGTGATATTTGATGAAGAAGGAGAATGGAACTTTGATTCTCAAATGGAAGACTTCAATTTTTCTCCATTCGAGGAAGATAAGCCGACAACACCTGAGCAACCAAGACAACTTCAACAAGGCCTCACAACTCCACCAACTTCTCCTACTCATAGAGATAGGTCATCATCATCATCATCATCATCATCATCTCCATCCTCAAGCGAGACTAAAGACGAAAGAGAAGTGCATCGTACGAGAAGTCTTCGAGAACTCTATGAGGTGACTGAACAACTAGACAATCTTACATTATTTTGTCTATTTGTTGACTGCGAGCCAGTGACATTTCAAGAAGCTGCAAAAGAGAAAAAGTGGAGAGATGCAATGGATGAAGAAATCAAGGCTATTGAGAAGAATGATACATGGGAACTCACTTCACTTCCCAAAGGACACAAGGCGATAGGTGTCAAATTGGTGTACAAAATAAAGCGGAATGCCAAGGGAGAGATCGAAAGACATAAGGCAAGGCTTGTTGCAAAAGGCTATTGTCAAAAGGCTGGAATTGACTACGATGAGGTATTCGCTCCAGTTGCTCGATCGGAAACTGTCAGACTAATAATTTCTTTAGCGGCTCAAAACAAGTGGAGAATTCATCAAATGGATGTAAAATCGGCGTTCCTAAATGGAGTTCTTGAAGAAGAAGTTTACATCCAGCAACCACCAGGTTATGAAGTCAAAGGCCATGACGACAAGGTGTTGAAATTGAAGAAGGCCCTTTATGGGCTAAAACAAGCACCAAGGGCATGGAATAGCAGAATTGACAAGTACTTCCGAGAAAATGGCTTCAACAAATGTCCCTTTGAGCACGCTTTGTACATTAAGATCAAAGATGGAGATATTTTGATCGTGTGCCTCTACGTGGACGATTTGATATTCACTGGAAGCAACCAAAGAATGTTCGATGAATTCAAGAAAGTGATGACGAAGGAGTTTGAGATGACAGACATGGGGCTCATGGCGCACTACCTCGGCATAGAAGTAAAGCAACAAAAGGATGGAATATTCATTTCACAAGAAAGCTATGCGAAGGAGATCTTGAAAAAGTTCAAAATGGATAACTGCAAGCCGATAAGCACACCGGTGGAGTACGGGATCAAGATGTCCAAACATGAAGAAGGGGAAAGTGTAGATCCAACATTTTTCAAAAGTTTGGTTGGAAGTCTACGCTATCTTACATGCACGAGGCCAGATATCCTTCATGCAGTCGGATTAGTAAGCCGCTATATGGAGTCACCAACAACCACCCATTTCAAAGCCGCTAAGAGAATTCTTCGCTATTTAAAAGGTACAACAGACTTTGGCTTGTTTTATTCGGTATCTAATGATTACAAGCTTGTTGGATATAGCGATAGCGATTGGGGTGGAGACATAGATAACCGAAGAAGCACTAGTGGATTCGTGTTTTTCATGGGAGACACTGCTTTCACATGGATGTCAAAGAAACAACCGATTGTAACTTTGTCTACATGTGAAGCAGAATATGTTGCAGCAACCTCGTGCGTATGTCATGCAATTTGGCTTAGAAATTTATTGAAGGAGATTGGGTTAATGCAAGAAGAGCCGACTGAGATCCGTGTTGACAACAAGTCAGCCATTGCCTTAGCAAAGAATCCTATATTCCATGATCGAAGCAAACACATCGACATCCGCTACCATTACGTAAGAGAGTGTGTTGCAAGAAAGGAAGTACAAGTTGAATACTTGAAGACACAAGATCAAATTGCGGATATATTCACTAAGCCGCTCTCAAGCGAAAACTACGTCAGATTGAGAAGCTCACTCGAAATGACAAGATCAAGTTTAAGGGGGGGTGTTGGATTATAAACTTGATCCATATCAATGGAAACCCAAAATCCAATTCCAATCAATTGGAGTCCAAGCCCACAAATCCAAAATGTAGTAAATTTATTTAGGTATTTTAAGTATGTAGATTTTTGTGTGTGATAACTAAATTGGAGGCTATTAACTACAACCAATTTGGAGGCCATTAAATTAACTAAATAAGTTGGCTATTAATTGTATTAGTTGGAGGTGGTGGTAAGTAATTGTGTTAGTTAAGAAATGTGGTTATTAATTGTGGGAGTTGGGAGTTGGGAGTTGTATAATTCACCTATAAATAGGGGAGCTCTTTAGTTGTTTTTCATCAACAAAAATAAGAACTTCTTTAAAGAGAAAAGAAGTAAAGAGTGAGTTGTAGTATTGTATTTTGAGTGAGAGTGTTCTTGTAATATTTTTGAGTTTAATAAAAGTTGTTTGTTTGAGTGTTTTAATTTCCAACAAATTATTCAGAAAATTTTCTCCTCATGGCATCGACTGGAAAATTGATTCAGCATTCTAAACTTAAACATGTTTTTATCATTTGCTAATAGTCAACCGGTACTTCACCCTATTCGAGAAATGTAGGACAAGCACGAAAGATTCATACCAAATGAAGAAAAATTGAAATTACCATGTATCAAATGCTGCATTGCATAATCAAATGAAGGAAATATGAAGGAGATGCCAATAAGGCAACCGTTTAAGACAATTAGTAGATTTAAGGGCATTTTAGTTCCGTTGGTAACATCACATCTCAACCACGGCCTGTTGAGAACATCTTGGAATGCCCAACAATCTCACAGAAACGTCAATCAAAAGGTCTGTTTCACAATTTTCTAATACCACCGCCAACTTCTCTTAGACTCTAGCATTCTTTAGCAAGAATTCCATAAAGTTGAGCACATGCTTATAATCGGAATCTCTTTTTGAGAGGTTCATAATATAAACAAAGTTCAGATGCGACTCCAAACACTTGAAAACAGTTTCAGTTGAACTCCAGTAGTTCCATTCAATGTTTTTCGGGTCCCATGTTTCTGCAGTCTTTCAATGTGAAGATATATAGAATGTTACACTAGGTGGTAGTAAATCAAGTATAATAGTCAAGTCAATCATTTCTAATAGAACAATTCCAACCAAAGATTCATTAAACTCTCGACATAGCATTATATTTCCAAAAGTTATAACTTTGTAGAGCACAACGTAGTTAAAGTACGGATCGGATAAATAGTTCATACTTCATATCATAATAAAAATTAGGCCAAATACATACATTGCCCCCTTAACATGGCTCTAACCACCCTTGGCCACCACGAACTTTCAAGTGTTACACTTTACCCCTCTTAAAGTTTGCAAAATTGTATCAGTTTGCTCCCTCAATGCCACAGTCGACTTCTGGTTGATTTGACTTTTCAAACATGTCATTTTCCTAATTTTTTTGTCTCCAACCAGAAACTGACATGTGGCATTGAAGGGGGCAAGTTGTATCAGTTTTGTCAATTTTAAGGGGTAAATTGTCACACTTGAAAGTTCATGGTGGCCAAAGGTGGTTAGAGCCAGGTTCAAGGGGCAACATATGCATTTGGCATAAAAACTATTATAATACTTGAATCGAAATTTGAATCTACGAATGGTTAAAGAAATATTTACCTTGTTGGAAAAGCCATCCTTTTTTATCACTAACTTCTCAAGCAAATGTGAATTGCAAAGCTCATATGCAATTCCCTCATAATGCTCGTCGAAATCAGGATGCCACAGTCTTAAGCATTTGTTATTTGACAATGGAGATAGACAAGATTCAACCTCTAAATATGATAGAATCTTCAAGCATAATACGAAAATTTAGCACATAAATGATAATTTAACTTAAAAAACAATGGATAAAATGAATTTTTTTCTTAGAATTTATTACCTCAATAAATTTACCCCAAAATATAAGCTCCTTGGCATGCTGAAGCTGCTGCAGGATCTTCGTAGGCAAACTTTCATCATACTCGTCCACATCAAAATAAAAATCAAGAATAACTCGAAATAGAGATGACAAATTCGTAAATTTAGTGGTCATAATACAATAACTAATAAATAGATATAACTTTTCAAGGTTTGGACAAGAAATTTCAAGAAGTCTAATTTCTTCTATTCCAAACTCTAATTTTTTCAAGGATTTGGAAGTAACGACAAATTGATCAAACCCATAACAGTTAGCTAAACCTAACGATTCAAGTAAACGACTACCACAAAGAATATTGTTAATCTCATTATTGTCATAAAAACTACAATCTTGTAGTGCCAATCCCTTGAGTCATTCCCAACTTACCCTCCCATTAGGATTAAAACTACAAATATGTGCCTCTAATCTAACCAAGGAAGCACAGTTGAAAAGGGATTCGGGCAACATGATATTATGCTTACGAGGATTGAATTGTAAAATAAGCTCTTCCACATGCTTTGTGACTGCAAAATCCAAAGGTTTAGTAAACTTGAACCGGCAAATCCAAAAAATTCGAATTCAGATGGCAGACCTCAGCTGAAATTTGGAGGAAAGGTTTAGAGAACAAATCGACAGTTAATCGGATGGATATAAAGAAATCTGAGGAAGACAATAAAAAATTTAGAGAGAAATGGCGAAGACGAAATTAGGGATTGTTGAGCAAATGGCGGTGGTAGCGGGAAGTGGAATATAGGGATTTTTCTAATTGGACAGGATTCTCTAAACTAGAATTCAGTCAAATTTTAGAGTAAAGTTGCATCCATCCAAACTCTCAATCTGGTCCGACCCGGCCCGGTCTCATTCCAATAGGTTGGATATAGATACTGGCTTTTTTATGAAGCTAACTAAAGGGTAAAGCATGTAAATGGGCTAATTTTGCAAAATAATTACATGTTAAACTCTAAAGTTGTACATTTCAGTCAATCTCATCCATCTATTGAATTTTAATGGTCCAGATTCAGTTTTAGTGGTTCATGGGGCCCACAATGAAATAAAATCTGGACCGTTAAAACTTAATAGATGGCTGAGAATGACTACAATGTACAACTTTAGAGAGTTTGAACTTTAGAGAATCACATATTATCAATTCATACTTGCATAAATTTATCCCAATACATCTTTAGGCCCTATCATTTTGGACTACATTTTCTACTGCTTCAGTTCAGTGCAGTCCACTTTAATTCAGTTCAGTTCAATAATACGTAGTTATAAATTTACAATAAAATAAGTTCAATTCAATTCAGCTCACTTTAATTCAACCAACTTCAATTCATTTCAATTCAGTTCAATTTTCAGAAATTAAAAAGAACACAGCGTTAATGAAGTTCATGGTCCTAATGAGAAAAGTCAATGTTGTTAAACCAGTGTTTTAGGGGCCGGACCTTTTAAGATTTAGGTGGGGTGTGGGTTATATTTTTTTATTTTTAATATTTATTAATATATAAGATATAAATTTAACTAAAAATTAAATTATAACATAATAAAATATTAAACATAATTTAGACGATGCAGTAAATATCGGTAGGTGCTAGTCCGATGGTAGGTGTCCTCATTATTTGTGGCATCGAGTGCATTGCTTCTTAGTTTGTAACTCAAAAAATAATTTTATTGTAAGAACACTTTGGTGATTGAAGAACATTCGATGTCAGGATTTGCGTTAAATGATCGTAATTATGATGCGATTGAAGAAAATAATTTTCCTTTCCATGTAAAGTTTGGAAAGAAGAAAAAACTTTTTGTGCCACATAGGGAGTCACAACGCTCACACATGGCACCTGACAAATATTTTTCCTCTTGAGATGAGTGACGCTTATCCCATTCGTTGGTGATTTTGTTTGTTTCATGAGTTTGCTTGTCTTTTTTTTTCCATTTTAGCTTTTTTTCTTTAAGGATTGCAATTTCAGAATGAGAAACTGAAAGGCATCGGGTCAGCACTGATGAATTGTAATAGAGTGTGATGATTATCATGCCTTGTTAATCAGTTAGATGTCGAGAGCAAAAAATTTTGCGAGATAACTACTGAGTTCAGTATCTAGATAAGACAACTGTATTTTGTCCCAATCAGGGGCTGTAATGATTTGCTAGAATTCGCTTACAGTCTGCAGGTAGCGTCTACTGCCAACATATGGATATACCCAAATGATTATGCACTTTGCATCACTGATTCATGATTTCTTGTACATGCAATGTTACAAGTTGTGATAGAAAATTATTACTAATTAATTAACATGTCAAATCAATTTAATTGAATAATCTTTATAACTCAAAAGAATTTAATTCATTACTAATGTCATAATATAAAATTGTTCATCATTCATTAAATTGAATTAAAATATGAAGTATGAATTTATTTTAAATAATTATAAATTTGATAAATTAAATAAATATAAGGATTTAATTATTAAAAAAATGTGATTTAGAATCAATTTAAATTTGATAAATTAAAGTGTTTAAAAAATTAAATATATGTATTTAATTATCAAATAATTTTGATTTGAAATCAATTTAAATTAAAATGTTTAAGGAATTAAATTTATTAGTTAATTATTAAATAAATTTGATTTGGAATTAATTTATAATTAAATAAAATCCTAATTTAAGCATAATTTTAAGTGGGATTATATGAGGTTAATTAAGCAAAAAGGACATACAAGTTTTACTGTACGAAAAAGGGCCTCCACTTGAAAGGGAGTTTTTGAGTTTTTCATCTCTTCGGCTAGCACCGGTCCCGATTCAAGAGATATTTGTACACGTGATATTGGAGGGCTTCTGTTCTGAAAGCCTTGTCTACATAAACTCCTTCCAGAGACAGTCAAAATGAGTTTTATATGCTTTAATGTCACGTTTTGAAAATTTTGTTGTATGGTGTTTGATACAAGACCCTCTTAGATTTGAAAATTATAATCAGTTTTCCGTCTTTGCGATTGATTTTCAATGAGAAATCCTTTCATTCATGAGTCAAGTAATACAAATAGGTTCGATCCTCGAACACCCCTAATAAAAATGAGCCTATCTGTAATTAGATATACATTTGATCACAGTAAGAATTCAAATTTTAAAGGATAAGTATATTTACCTGTATTGGTAGAATCCTAGATAAGATAGTCTTCCTAATTAATTATATTATATTCCTTTGTGTATTTGTATTAGAATTGCTCTACGTTTATATTTCTTGTACTCTGGTTCAGTAAAAATATAGGCAAGAAATGGATTTGGATTCTCTAAAATTCAAACTACATTTCAGTCAACCTCAGCCATCCATCCACAAACCACTAAAACTGGATTTGGACCATTAAAACTCAATGAATGGTTGAGATTAATTGAACTATACAACTTTAGAGAGTTTGAACTTAATCCAAATCCGCAAGAAATCATTTTCGCAAGTGACATAAATTGTTACAGATGACAAAGGAAGAAAATAAATATTATAATGATGCTCTTTATGCCGAAGAACGAGGCCGGACCTATTGGAGTCGGATCTTTGGCGGAAGAAGCCGGACTACAGCTGCTTGTAGCTGAAACTTTGCCCGCCGACGTGTGTTATAGCCTAGACTTTGTTGGACTCGCTATATGGGGCCGGCACTTCACTAGTCGGCATTTGTTGCGGAGGAGCTCATGAGGCCGCCGCCGGTCTATGGTGGCCGACGTTTGTGCCGAAACCTAGCTTGTGAAACGGGTCAATCCAGTTTTTTTTTTCACCCTTCTCTTCTCCAATTTTTTCCTTTTTCTGCTCTCTTTTTTTTACCCTTCTCTTCTCCAACCGCATCCGTAACACTTTTGCCGATTAATCGGGCTTAAAGGGATAGATTTTGTGAGAACACCATTTCTGAGATCTGAAGGTCGTGTGTTCGATCCACACTCACCGCACTAATTTGATGTCGTTCCACTCGAGACATAGGGTCAGTCCGGTTCGGGTCTAACACGGTCAGGTCGGCCTTGTGTAGCCAGGGTCTACCTGCAAGACAGAAAGAGCGTTAGAAGTGTCGCGCCAGGGGGTCCCTGACGTTCCCTCTCTGATGCCGTGCGTGGCATGGGGGTAAATAGTAGAATAGTAGGGAGTAGTGAAGTTACCTCATATTGTTGGTTGGTGCCCCTTATATAGATGATTTGGCCGTCTCTTGAGTTGCCATGTGTCCCTTACTTGAGCTTGGTGGGCAAGTACTCCTTGGATGGGCCTCATTGATGTTTGTGCCTTTTTTATGCCTTGCTCTACGTTTATATTTGTTGTATTCTGGTTCAGTAAAAATATAGGCAAGAAATGGAATTGGATTCTCTGAAGTTCAAACTCTCTAAATTGTACATTTTAGTCAATCTCAGTCATCCATTGAGTTTTAATGGTCCAGATTTTATTACACTGTGTACTCCATAAACCACTAAAACTGAACTGGACCATTAAAACTCAATGGATGGTTGAGATTGACTGAAATGTACAACTTTAGAGAGTTTGAACTTAATCCAAATCCGCAAGAAATCATTTTCACAAGTGACATAAATTGTTACAGATGACAAAGGAAGAAAATAAATATTGTAATGATGCCCTTTATGCTGAAGAACGAACTGGTATCATCAATCCTTTATCCTTTTATTCTTCTGATTATAAATGGGTTTAATTATATTTTCTTAAAAAAATTCTATTAGTGTTTTAATGTCAATTTTGACAATTTGGACTTAAGCTGAATTATAATTCATTTATAATGTATATTTTTGTTTTATGAGAATAGGTTAATACTAGTAGTGGAGGGCGGGAATTATTAATTTTATTAGAAACAAAATGATTAGCATAATATGGACCCTGTTTTGTCTGTTCGCTTTAAGAAAATATATTATTAACACTGCCATCTATTTTAAAGTTAACAAACTTATCTTTCCTAATAAGCCATGTCAATGGGAATACGACCAATCAAAATCATTATTGAGTTTGGATTTAATCAAAATCCCGTAACAATATCCCCCATCAATATTAAAAGATCAGATCCAACAGATTTATAGCCTCATTTCCAACACAAAATTGAATTGGCTATAACAACAAAACCAAACTAAATCAAGTTCACAGTAATAGAAATCTTAATAATTATTACCAATCCAAGACATTCATAAGATTATTGGAACAGTCCAATAATTTCAAACTTGCATAGTACATCAAAATGACATTAAATATCATGTGATTAATGAGATTATCGTTGAGCAAAGTTTATGCTTCATGGAAATTATAAATATGCAAGTTTGATGAAATTGATCCTTATATGGATTAAACTCCATGGAAGTTGGAACAAATTTGATACAGGTGACGTTTATCAAATTATTTTAAATATAGAGGAGTTGATAGATGTCAATATTTTACTCTAGAGTTTTGAAATTACATGATGGTATTAATATCGAAAATAGGGATGGTTCATTAGACTTGAAATGCAATAGTCATTTGGAACATTTATGTCGATAATTTAAAGACAATGAAATGACTTATGAGTTATAAGAAATAAAATTGTTGTCTTTGTAGTCTTTTTTGATATATGAAAGAGAGGATGATAGTAGTTGCATTTACTAGTATGAAAGAAATGATTAGTGTCTAAATAGACAAAGAGATGTATTTGGTGAAAATGTTATTTGATATAAAGTTGTAATCACAATGGATGTTGCCAACTTACTCTTTGTGCAATGATAATAATGGATTTTGGTTTGAATTAAATTAGATAGTAAGGTTAAATTCACAAAAACTTATCGCCATGTTTATAATGGTAAGTCAAGATATATTGGGATGTGACATAGTAATGTCCAACAACTTATCATTGAGGGGATCTTAACAATAGGCTATATGTGTACTAAGTCAAACATTGTTTATTGCTTTACTAAAGCATTAAGCTGACATTCTAATGAAATTTCAAATAGGATGAGTTTGTGGCCTTATTAAACACATCTAAGGGAATCTTAACTTGCACTGTAAACAGCAGGTCCTAAGTTCAATAAGATTAAATCTCTTACATGATGTTTGGAAACCATTTTATATGATCCAAGTATGGTTTCAGTACTGTGACAGTTTTCAGAGGTTGGTTAAATTCTTAATAAGTTTCTTGGAGATGCTAGTCACAGGACACATTTAGAGAAACTTACCTATGTAAGTGTGAACTGAGCTGCTTCAAAAAGTCATTTAAGGCAGGACTTTGAAACACTTATGAATAGATACGAGCACATGGCTCTTAAAAGTGATGGTTTAACTATTAATACGAAGGACTTAATTTATGTGTATAACGTCTCTGGCTAATCGCTATATTTGTTTGGTTCAACCCTTTGTGACACTAATCAAATATGATTACTTGGAATGTGTGATTATACTAGGTGGAAGTTCAATCCTTGTGACACTTTCACTTAAGCACAAATTGCAAAATTTTTCGTATGTAGTATTTCGGTTCCAAAAAATACTCTAAATGGGGGAGGATTGTTGTATAATTTAGAGTATTAGGAATAATGTGTATGTTCTTAAGACATTTAATGATGGAGTTGAAGCTTGATTTAATGTCATAAGATGTATATTTATAGTGTTTACATGAAAAGGCGTGTTGGTTCGTGAAAGTACATGTTGTTTTATGGAAAGACATGTTGGTTCATAAAAAGACATTATATTTCATGAAAAGACATAATGGTTCATGGAAAGACACGTTGTTTGATGAATAGTCATATTATTTCATGTAAGGACATGTTGCTTCATGTCTAGGGACATAATGGTTCATGATAAGTCATATTGTTTTATGAAGAGTCATATTGATTCATGAAGAGTTAAGTTGTTTCATGAAAAGAAGTGTCATTTCATGAGAAAACACATTGTGAGCGGACAACCTTTTTTCCGCCCACAAGGACCGCGTGAGATGTGTCGCACGGGGGGTGAGTAACGAGGCGCTGTGAGGCGTGCCATGGAATTGACCCTTATTTTAGCGTGATAAAAGCACTGATGTTGATGTTGAATTTAAGTCTAATTTAGGTGTTAAAGGATATGAGATTAAAATCCCGTACTTAAAATAGAGTCGCCACCCGGTTCAGCTCAACTGGGAAATTTTGGTACGATTTTCCCATTAGGTGGTAGACCATACCTTAAGTAGAGATTCCGAGTTCGGATGATGTTATCTATCTTTTATTAAGCCAAGTTAAAATATTCCATTCTTTCTTAATTGATCTAATCCTCCCTATTTATTGTGTTTTCAGTTTTATATGTTGTTATCGTATTTATCAAGCATCCAAAGCGGTAAATAAATAAATTATTACAGTCATCCGAAAGTAAATGTAGAAATTGAAATTATTACAGGGCTTTCAAATCCTGTACATTCTCTATGCGATAAATAAAATACCTGAAGGCCTAACATCCATCTAACCTAAATCTACCTGTAGAAAATGGTTAGCACAGATATGGCACGTCGTGCGAGGTGTATCACTTAGCATGCATAGTTATTGGATAAAATAAGACCCGAGTTAGCGTGAACATGGCATATTCATTTGTTATGTTAGAAAGCCCGGTTGGATGGCCAAGGGAAAGTAGCCTTTTCAAACTTAATATCCACCGGGTGAACGATGGATATCAAATCTTCTATCTGAGGTTTCATCTTTTTTGGCTTAAGGGCTTCCTCTTTAGTCGAACCCTTAGGGGTGAGTTTGGCCTTCCCCTTGTTTGCCGCCCTCTTGACCCTGAAACCATGGGGCACCGAGGCGCCATTACCTTGGCGAGCCAATTGCTGGATCTCTTGCTCATCACCACTAGCCCAAGCGGAGTCAGATGTGTTCAGTTGTGAGCTTAAAGACATTGCATTAGATGCTCTCCTTGCATCATCAGCGCTCTTCCCTACTCGGTCCATCCTCCCGGCTATTCTTTTAACCCTAATGTTAGGACGAATGTTAGTTCAGTCAACAGTAAAGAAACACCTCAACACCGAGTCAGGAAACTAAGCACAACACTCATCAAATAATCTATTGACTTACCCGGTGCTTATGGAGGTAGTAGATGACATGACCGCCTAGCAAAGGTAGCCACCTAAAACAAGTTAGATTCAAGGAAAATCTACCCTAGTGGATCTAAACACTATTTCAGCTATGAGGGAAATGTTGGAATCATAAAAATTCTATGCTCATCATGTTCATACTAGTCCTAAAGACAGGGAGATATAAAACCCAGATTCCGGCAAGAAACCAAAATCCCGGTGTAGCGAGCGGGATAAAACTATTCCTAAATCATACGTAGCACATTATCAACAGAAAAAGGGGGCATTTTAGGCAGAATTAATGGGGATTTTAGATAAGGATAAACATTAAAATCAAACCGCATGCATAATAACCCATATTTACACACGAGGAAAGTAAAAGAACTTACTTGATTGAAAAATGCGAAGAGAAAAGCCACTAGAGGAGTGTTGGTTCGTCGGAAATTGCCTCGCCGAAAATCGCCGAAGAAGTATTTTATCTGAGACTAAGGGTAAAAGTGATGAAACTAGTTCATTTCCTGTTATATAAGAGGAAGGACGGAAATGAAGAGGCACAATCATTAAAGATCAGAAGTACAGTGCCACGTGTCATTTTTGGTTAGGCTAGTTTCGAATTTCAAAAATTTTGAGCTGCCGCTAAGGAAGATGGAAAGACACCCCAAAGAAGCTTCAAGAACTTTGAGCCACAGTTGGCCACGTAGCCCTAAGGCCGCTTGGTTTTGAGCCGGCTCACGCCTTCGGAAGCCATAAAGAACTTCCCACACTTGTGGGGGGCTTCTGATAACTTACTAAACATATTTTGCCCGTCTCGGCCAAGAGACCGGGTCAACGAAAGGGCCATCTAGATTGTTCTCTTCCTTTATGTTGGGAAGGCCCGGCTAGATAAACCGGCTGGAATCCTATCTCGGCTGGAGAACCCCTAAAGCGGGGACCACATGAAGTCTTGAACGGTCGTAACCCCTTAGCGGCTCATGGTCGGCTCAATGGTCTCTTCGTGTCCCACAGGGAAGGAAAGTCCAGGTATGACTCTAGTTCCTATATTCTCTCCTCTATCCTTATCCTCATCCACTTGGGGTACAAGGATCAGATATACAAGAAGAGTCCTAAGCTCATCATGATTCAGACTCCCTATTTTACCAGGAATAGGGCAGCTCCTGCGCCTATAAATATGCCCCTACGTCAGTTCAACAGGTATCTAACATTCACTCTCACTTATATTCATTATATTCTTCAGAATGCTTTACTGACTTAGGCATCGGAGGGTCCCCCACGGGGTAAACACCGATCGCCCCCAAGTTGTGCATTATTTTGCAGGAATTAGCTCGTTGATACACACAAGTTCATAATAATCAAATTCTGAAATATCGGATTTAGGTATGATATTTTCAAACAGTATGTTTGTGTTGTTTATACATAGTACTTCTCTAGAAATTATTCTTCTGCTTACATGCTTGTAAGCAGAAAACAAAAAAAATTGAGTGTTTGACTCAATAAGAATAAGTAACAAATTGTTGTGTAAAACCGGCCATCAGGGGCTATACGACAAGGTGTTAATGTCTACTTCAAATTGTTCGTGTATAACCAAAATTTGGATAAGTATTTGACAATTCAAGGTATGAAAATGATTTTCGAAAAATATATTAACTCTGGCTGATCTTGTTTATCTTATTCAACCGTTCTTTCGATCATTTGAACTGATGGAAAGGGTAGGGTAAGGCATTTTCGTGGGACGAAGAGTGAATGGGGTTTCAAAAATTTGCTTCCACTCAATGTATTCAATGATGCTTCAAATGGATACCTTGTTAGTAATTGTTGCATATTCGGCGCTGAGGTTTTTGTTGTCGAGTCTCCTCTCGATAAAAGGGAGCGTGCATATGAAATGATGGAGCGGCGACAAGAATACCTTCACTTGGAATGTTTATAATTTTGAAGAGCTGACTCCAGAATGCTATCAATCTTAATTGTTTGTTATTGGCTATTATAAATGGTAAGCAAAAGCACTACAATACATACATTTTTCTAGTCTTTTTTAATGTTGTTACCATAAAGTATTTATATGCTATTAAAAAAATCAGGCCCTAGTGTGTAACCAGCTCAATCAAGTCCTTAACTTTAAAAATTACATCAGTTTGTCTCTTGAATGCCATATGTCAGCTTTTAATTACTTTGACTTTTCAAAGTGTATTCTATGATCTGACAAAGGCCAAGTGGTGCAATTTTAAAAGTTTAGGGAGCTGTTTGGACATTTTCAATAGTCTAAATGAGACAAATTGAAGCGTTTTTCCAAAAATCAAAATGCGTTTCGCCAAATCCTACTTTTCATTTGTGGTTCTCTCTGTTATCTTAGGTTTGTATACTTAGATAAAACAAACCCTTGTATTCAGTTGTATATGGGTCTTTAAATTTGTAAACGAAATCTATCTTTTGATTTTCGACTGAAAGTCGCTGACATATTTGAACAACAAATTTTTAATGTCATATAGTTCTATATATATATATCTTTATCCGAATGGAAATTCAGAAGACGAAGGTAAAAGCTTGTCAATGAATTTATATTTGGAGGATTCTCTAGACGCTGGAGATATAGTGCAAGCTATTTATATTATGCGAATTAAGAATCAACTCGAGGAAAAAGAAGACCACCAAGTGAGAGGTGAATGTAAATGAAGTAATACAAGTATTTTTCATAACATCAAAAGGATTATAAAATTGATCTGATTAGTGTCTCTCATATTTGCAGAAGAAGATGAATTCTGTGCTTCCTTTGACAAATCGGGTTATGATATCTTTATTCCTCTCAGAAATCTCAAGGATCCATCTAAAGGCTATATAAGTAGTGATGGAACTATGATTGTTGAAGTGGAATTTCTTTTGCTTAGTTTGGTCGAGAAATTCTCTACTTGTGTGGCTAGAAAGTGACTCTACTTATGTGGTCAATCTTTTCAAGACTCGATGCCGATATGTGCGTTGGACTTTATGCAAGAATGAATTCTTTGCATACAATGTTTCTCATATTTATGGGGAAGGAAATAAGGTAACATATACTTTAGCAAATTATGGTAGGATTAGTTTTGCTTTTAATCAGCGGAATTCTTGCCCATCGTTTTGCTCTAGTAGTTATTTACATGATTTAAGTGACCAGAATATGTACCGATTCACTTGAATTTTATTTCTTTAAATGAAGTTTCATTTATTTTTTTTGTTCCTTTTAATATATGAGTCATGTAGTTTTGAGAGATTCCCTTAACTTAACTTACCACCCGCAGCTTTCATTCTCCTAGATGGGTCTCAAATATGGGCAGCACCTATAAGCCATGTCCACATCTAGACTAGCTTCCGATCGCCAATTTACGGGTGCCTCGAAAGGCAAGATGGCTAGCTCCAAGATTTAAAGTTGCTGCGAGCACATCTCAGGATTTGATCCCTGATGGATGCTTAAGGGTGGACTAATCCCTACCATTAGACCAAACTCTTGGGTTTTACTTCTATTGAATTTCTTATAAACTAAGGGAAATAATAATAATAAGGGAAATAATAATAATAATAATAATAATAATAATAATAATAATAATAATAATAATAATAATAATAACAACAACAATAAGGTATACTTAAGTGTCCTATACATAATATTGAATAAAAAGTTAACTTAAGTGTCCTATACATAATATATAGAATAAAAAGTTTACTTAAGTGTCCTATACATAATATATTGAATAAAAAGTTTACTTAAGTGTCCTATACATAATATTGATTTTTGCCATTGCTTTATTATTTTATAACATTTAGAATGAACTTTCATAAAAAAAAAAAAAAGAGTGAACTAGATATTGATTTTCCCCAACAGTCACACCGATTTTAAGTACATCGGTCACCAACATGGTTGATTTATTTCTTATATAATTGTATGTTTTTATTTCATTTATAAACTTTTAATATTAAAAATCTAAAATTTAATGAATGGACCTTGGGCCGGACATGGGAATGGAGCCCTGCCAGAGCTCGAAGATTAAAAGTATGAGCTGGGCTGGGCAATTAGAAAGCCCAATGAGGCCCAACCAGAGCCCGGCCCAACCGGCCCATTAAACAGGTCTACTTAGAACATTGTCAATGTATTCAAATTTGTTGCGGAAACTAAAAACATGAACTCGACGCATTGATTGTGGAATCTTCATGATACAAGACCACTGCAAATAGTGTGCCTTGTTGTAGGCAGGATAGAGAGGATATGGTGAATGAGAGAATCTGTTAAATCACGGAGTCTTCTTTCTTTGTTTATTTTTGTTTCAAAATCAAAACAAAGAAAAAGAAATCGTTTTTCCTTTCATAAAAAAGAAAAGTTCTTTATTAAGAAAAATTCTACATTGCTAGTATTTTTATTTAGTCTAAGTAGGAAGTCTATTATGTAAGAGTTTAATTTTTTTTAAGAACTCAATTTCAACTCAACTTATGGACTAAAGAAGTAGTCTATTCTAATTAGGATTTATCAATCATCCTTATCTATAAAGAAAATGGATTGTGAATAGGAATTTTAATTCAGATTAAGACAAAAGGTAGAAATTTTTTTTTATTGAAAGTTTGGTGATACGGGGTTAAGTGGTTCGTTTTTTCTAAGTTAAGGGAGCTACCTGATCCTTTTGTAAGCTCGGGGTATAAAAAATAACAAAAAAAAGTTGCCTTACAATCTACCAAATGTAATATCGCTTTGCATAAAATGTAATATTCAGATATGAACACATGTGAAACAAAGCAAGATTTCATATAATATAACGTTTCAATGTAAAATTACACAAGCAAACAAAGAAAATATAATATGGAGAAATCAAACACTCGTATAATATAACCGAACACTCATTAGGCCTAGGCTAAATAATATTAAAACTAGTAAAATGGGGCCCTTAATAAAAAAAATATTGCAATAAATACTTATTTTTTTTTATAAAAAGTAGGAATTGAACTCTGAACCTCTTATAAATTTAACTAATGCTCTACCAATAGATTTAACATTTATTGATACTTACTTTTATATTTTTAATAATAAAAACTAAAACTTTAAACAAACATATATATTTTTAGTTCCCTTCCGACTATGGGCCCTAGGTGGTGGCACCTGCCCCCACCCCTGAGGGCCGGCCCTCTCACCATCATCCTATGGAGTTCCAAACTTGTCCCTGCCTTAGCTTACATAACAACTCCACCAGGACATGAAGAGAACACCAAGGGATGCTTGCCATTTTTAGAGAAATATCACTCACAAAATCATATCTACTATCTTCTATCATCACGGTCACCTTTTCCAATACTCGTGCATTCCTGAGTAAGAATTCAATAAAGCTGGAAACACCTACATAATCATTTCTTTCAGACAGTCCTTTAATCTGAACAATCTTTAAATTGCTAGGACAACAATTACGAACATGAGTCTTAAAGGGCCAGTAGTTCACAAGTTTTCTGAACTTCGTCTGCAGACAAATATGTTGTTAACATAAACGGTGATAATGATCATTTTTGTTTTATTTTGGTTATAAAGAGAGAGATTTTACCTTTCGGTGTGGCAATTTTATGATCAATTTCTCAAGTGCATAAAAACTGCGAAACACCCATACAATTCCACCAGAATTAGGACATTCCAAAATTAAGCATTTATTGCTTAACAATAGAGTTGCTAAATCAGCTCCCTCCTTTTCTTCTGAACATAATAGAGTCTGCAAAACATAATATAAACACGTAATTTGATTTCAAACTCAAATATTAGCTGAGAGATTGATTCCTAAAAACGGAAAATTTTCTCACCAATTTTAGCTCCTTGACATGTTGAAGCTGTGGTAGAATCTCCTTAATTTTGAAATTGTCGTCGGTATACTCAAGATCAAGAGTATAGAAACTAAAGACTGGGCATTTACTAGTTTAGGATTCTTAATAGTCAACCTATACAAAAGCCCCAGTTCCTCGAGCATCGGACATAAAATTTCTAGATCGGAAATTTTAAGATAATTCAATACCAATTTTTTCAAAGATCTTGAAGTGATAATAAACTCACCCGGTGTTGTTAACTGCGCCGTATCCCACAATAAAGTGTTTACATTATCCAAAGTATTATAACAAGAAATGTCCTTGACACATAATTCCTCAAGATTTAGACACGAAATTCCAATATCAATAGCACGAAGTCGTATCAGTTTTAATTTTTGCAAAGATTTAGAAGCAATAACAAGATGATCAAAGTTAAATAATTTTAACTTTAATGAATCAAGCAACGGGCTGCTAATAAAATATTTTCAAGGGCTCGGTCGGGAAACGTACATTTGGATGCACACAGTTTCTTCAAATGTCTCCAATTGAGCGTCTCATAAGGCGGTAAACTGCAACCGCCGATCTGTAGTTTCACCAACAAAGTATGGCTATAGATAAATACAGGTAACTTAACAGGGTATTTTCCGAACTCTAAAATGAGCTTCTTCACGTCTCTATTTATTGCAAATTTGATTTTGTTATCAAAGTGAGGATCCCTTGCAACTAGACAAGCATGCGCTGAGATGTGGAATTTCTTGACCTTTGAGCACTCATACTGACTTAGCACACTATCAATGTCCTTACGAAAATTTTTGTCCTTATTATCATAATAAGAGTGATAGAAAATGAGAACGGGAACATGACGCCATTGATTACGCCATCTTCTTCATAGAATACCAGTACGAATAGCGCACCTTGGAGTAGGAAGAAAGGAGAGGATATGGTGAATAAGAGAATCCGGAAACGAGATATCCTCTAAAGGTAGCTAGGGTTCTCTCAAAACCCTAGCCGTCCTGATTTCCTCCTCCGGCGCTTGGCTGGCCTTCGATAAGACGACGACTAGGTGACTAGGCGGCGCCTGATCTCACTCCACGGGCGTCTGGTCGGTTTGAGCTCTACAACAGCAGACCTCGGTGATTACGGCTAGGTTTCTGTTTATTTTCTCCACCGGCTTCTGATCGGGTTTCTCACTCTACCAGAGTCTGGCCGGTTAGATCTCACTAGCAGCAGACCTCGGTGATTGCGTCTTGGGTTCTGTTGGTTTTTTCCACCGGGTTTCGGCAAGACGACTTGGTGACTTGGCGGCGCCCAGATTCCACCTGCGCTTTGTCAGGTTGATTTCCCTCCTCTGGCATGGTCTGTTCAAGTAACAGACCCTCGACGAGAGACTATTCAGGCGGAGAGGGTTCTATTTGGTCGGCGTTTCGACTGGGGGTCGATGTTATTCTAACCTGTATTTGGCCGGCCGTTTTTCAACACAGGGATCACATCTCTTCCTTTGATGCGTTTCGGTGCAGGCGGCTTTGGCTAATCCCTAGCCGTATAGGGCGGTGCCTCTCCGGGCAGTAGGGATCGCAAGTTCATTGGCTTGGATCTTCAGATTTTGTTTATCGGTTTGGATTTCGGTTTGATCTAAGTCGCCGATTAGCTTTGTATCGGTCTTACACGACCTTGCATCCGTTAGGATTAATCATCTCAGCCTTCTCGCCGAAATTGACATTGGTGCATCACGAGGAACTTCTTCCCGCCGATCATTTTGTTATGGATCTTTATATCATTAGGTTCGCACTTTGTTGTGATTGAGACTTTTAGTTCATTATTTTTGCATTAGGTTGCAAATCTTTTGTTACATCCTTGTGATTTTTTTTCTTTTCTTTTTTATTTTTTTGTTTTTGCTTTTTCTTTTCTTTTTAATACATGGAGCCGGTTTTCTGCCGAGCTCAACATTTATATAAAAAAATAGAATCCGGCAACTCACTGAGTCGTTCTACTTTATCCACAACTCGGTGGCTCGCTCATCTTCGCCCTTTTGTTCACAGCTCCTTCAATGATTTTCTCTTTGATTGTTTATTTCTGTTTCAAAACAAGAAAAAAAAAAAAGAAATCGTTTTTTGTTTTATAAAATAGAAGTCGTTTATTAAGAAAAACCCTAAATTGATAAGGATTCCCAACCTAAGTAGTACTGTTATTTATTATTTAGTCTAAGAAGGAAGTCTATTATTTAATAGTTTTGTTTTTTATAGGAATCTAATTATTTCAGAATAATTTCTACAGTTTTTTTAATCGTAGTAGAATTCTATATTAACCCTAATAAGGAGATATATTCTAGAAAATAAGTCCCTGTACCATTAAAAAACTATCAAACAAATCTTGCATGGAAATAATAAAAGAGAGCCTCTTTTCTTGCCCCAATTACATTTTGAGAATTGCTATTTTATGCCCAACTGGAGTATAAATTAAGTGATAATTGCATTGAAAATACACGCCGGTGAAATGGATATATAACTATAGTTTCAAAATCTCTGAAATTATTGTGTTTTCGGAAGTTCCATCCCTATAAAATTTTATGTTCGAACCTCGTACTGTGGACCGACTACATTTAAGTAAACTTTTCTCTTAGGATATCACCCCTTGATATTACTTTCCTTTATCCATCGGTGCCTTTGCCTAAGATAAATTGTAAACTGATACTCCAATTTCACAATCGGGAGGAGCACAGGTATGTATATTATATACTTAGGTTATTAGCTTTTACAACAAAATTACTATTATGCCCCATACAATAAGTCTATTATAAAGTATAATAATACATTATGCTAACATTCCCCTTGAAGTTGAGCAAGGTTATAAACCGTTGCCAACTTGTCTCGTAATACCCAGAATTGTGAAGTGGACAGCGGTTTCGTAAGACTGTCAGCAACTTGGTCGTCTGTCGGAATGTAGCGCACAAACAGTTGTTTCGAGGACACACGTTCGCGGACAAAGTGAAAATCCAGCTCTAAATGTTTTGTTCGATTATGTAATATAGGATTGGCCGTTAGATATGTTGCACTCAAGTTGTCGCACCAAAGGATAGGAGACGACGCCATGGGAAAACCAATATCAGGAAGGAGCATACCTATCCAAGCCAACTCCGAGGTCGTAGTCGCGAGGGCTCTATATTCAGCCTCAGTGGAGGACCTAGAGACTGTGCGCTGTATGCGAGACGCCCATGATATACTGTTCGTGCCATGAGAAAGGGCAAACCCAGTCGTAGATTTGCGATCATCAGGGTCTCCTACCCAGTCGGAGTCTGAGAACCTGTGAATCTGTACCCGCGGCTGCGGAGTATGTCGCAGCCCAAATGACAATGTGGAATGAAGATATCGCAAGATTCGCTTTAGGGCCTGCCAATGCGCTTGTGTTGGTTTATGCATAAACTGGGCCGCTTTGTGAACCGAGAAGGCTATATCTGGCCTCGTAATCGTTAAGTATTGAAGTCCCCCCACCAAACTTCGATACAAAGTTGGATTTTCAAAAATCACTCATGTTGAGGGCGAGAGAGTGATTGTATTTCTAGCCGGTGTTGTGACTTCTTTGCAATCCATCATGTCAGCTTTGCGGAGTAAATCACGAATATACTTGTGTTGATTCAAGAAAAGAATACCTGGTTTCCGCTGCAGTTCAACACCAAGGAAATACTGAGCCGATCCCAGATTCTTGATTGCAAATTGTGATTGTAAGAAACGAACCACATCTGCCACAGCATTAATAGTATTGCTTAAAACAAGCAAATCATCCACGTAAATAAGGCAAAACATAGTAATCAAGCCACGCTTATAATGATAAAGAGAGACATCTGCCTTAGAAGCAGAGAAGCCATACCGAATCAACACCTGCGTAAGTCGGTTGTGCCACATCCGAGGAGACTGTTTGAGACCATACAGGGATTTAATAAGCCGACAGACAAATGTTGGGCGAGTGGCATCAATAAATCCTGGGGGTTGTGTCATGAACACTAGTTCATCGAGATCACCATGTAGAAAAGCATTGGATACATCCAAATGGGTCACAGACCAATTGAAAGATACAGCCATGGACAATAAAAGTCGAATTGTAGTTGGCTTAACCACAGGACTGAATGTGTCGTGGTAGTCGAGACCGGGCTGCTGGTGAAAACCCTTAGCTACTAAATGAGCTTTGTAACGGTCAACTGAGCCATCCGGGTGGAGTTTGGTTTTGAAAACCCATTTGCATCCAATTATATTTGAAGCAGCAAGAGGTGGCACGAGTTCCCAAGTGCCATTATGTATCAAGGCATTGTATTCCTCAGACAACGCCTCGCGCCAACAATCGTGTTTCGACGCCTCAGTATAACACGTGGGATCATTAGGAGTCGCAACTGTCCGGTTGGATTTAGGTTTTGGCAATTTCCTTGTGGTTTGACGAGTGGTCATTGTTTTAGGAGGAGGAGGAGGCTTTTATGTGCGTCTGGTTAAGGTGGTCGGTTTGTTTGAAGGTGGCGGTTTGTTGGAGTTTGTGGTTGAGGGGGCCGGTTGTCGGTTAGATGATGGTAACGGAGGTGACTGTAACGCTGGTCGGGGTTGATTCTTAGGCCAAGGGGTGAGTTTTGATGTTGTGGTCTGATTGGCGTTGATTGCGGGTGATTTGGTAATTGGAGTGGTTGACTGTGGAAGGGTAGGAGGTGAAGGCAATAATATGGGTGTTGGATTAATATTGATTGTAGGTGTGTTTAGAGGAATGGAAGATGTAGCAGGAGCAACCGAATCACAAAGTGCCGAATATGGAAACACCTGCTCATCAAAAACAACATGATGTGATACAAAAAACTTGCCAGAAATAGGATCCAAACACCGATATCCCTTATGAACTTTACTATATCCTAAAAAGACACATTTACGAGAACGATAATATAATTTGTGAGGAGAATGCAACTAAGGGTAACACTGGTGTAGTGGCCATGATCGTAAAAAAATGGAAAAGGAGAAGATATTAACAGAAGCCAAATATGGTGAGCGGCGGCGATCAATAGGGTGGCGATGGGCATATCGGCGGCAACCTGCTCTGATACGAAGATAAATTGTAAACTGATACTCCAATTTCACAATCGGGAGGAGCACAGGTATGTATATTATATACTTAGGTTATTAGCTTTTGCAACAGAATTACTATTATGCCCTATACAATAAGTCTATTATAAAGTATAATAATACATTATGCTAACAGCCTAAACAACAAATCCACCTTTGCAAGTTGAGAACACCAATGTATGCTCGATAATCTTCGAGAAAATACACTCAAAATGTCACTTCTCTAATCTCTTATTGTCATGATCAGTTTTTCTAACACACGTGCATTGTTGAGTATGAACTCGACAAAGTTGAGCATACCCTTGCAACAATCATCTCTTTCCAATAGAACACTAATTCGAACAATCTTTAAATTGCTCGACAAACTACTGAAAACATGTGTGATTTCCAAACCAGCACCCTCCTTTCCTTCTGAATATGGTAGACTCTGCAAATTTGCAATTTGATTTCAAATTCACTTATCACTAGAGAAATTTATTCTTAAAAAATCGAAAATCATATTTTTTTTACCTCGGTGAGCTATCGCTCGAATTTAATTTGACTTATTCTATCAGAATTAATAGTGGCATAGATTAAATAATGTAAATTCACTACATTTGCAGTCTTGATACTCAATCCCTTTAAAAGTTTCAGTTCCCTGAGCACCGGACATGAAATTTCTAGCTGAGATATTTTAATATATCGCAACACCAATTTTTTCAAAGATTCTGAAGTGACGACTAAATCACACTTTGTTGTTAACTGCACTGTACCATACAATATAACATTTTCATGGTTTAAAGTAAAACCTGGAAACAATTGCTCGAGCCGTAATTCCTCAAGATTTGGGCATAAAATATCAATATCAAGAACATAAAGTCCTACCAGTGCCAATTTTCGTAGAGATTTAGACTCAATAACAAGATGAATAAAGTTTTTTGTGATAAGATGATGGCTAAAGTTACAATAACTTAAATTTAATGATCCACGAAACAGACAACCAGATAAAATATTTTCAATGGCTGGATAAGGAAAGTTACAGCCGCGTGCACTGAATTCCTTAAGATGTTTCCAGTTAACCTTTTTATTACGTTGTAAAGTGCAAAAATGTGTCTGCAATTTCACCAACAAAGCATGGCTGAAGAGAAATTCGGGTAACCAAATAGGATATGATCCCAATGCAAAACAATCACGGAATTCTAAAATGAGTTCCTTCACATCTCTACTAATTGCAAACCTGATTTTATGATCAAAGCGAGGATCGTTTTTAACTTGATGATCTTACGATGAGATGTGGAATTTCTCGACCTTTGAGCACTCATACTGTTTTTGTACATTGTCAATGTCTTTATAATTTTCGCCACAGAAGCCAAGAACTGGATGTTGAGATTAAAATCTAAACTTAATTTAAAAAAAAAAAAAGATGAAATATGTGCACGTTGCAAAGGTTGTGAATGGACCATTTGGTGTGTGGTAACTCTCACTAAAAAACAAATAAAATTGCTCGACATTAGTAAGTCAATAATGAGTTATTGGATAAGAGAAATATGTATTTTGTGGATAAAAGTAGCGGTAGATGTGGCATGGAATGGCACAAGGAATGGGCACTCAAGCAATAATGTCCAGCAACAATTTGAATAGTAAGAATTTGTGGATTATATATTGTTGTAAGTGTTAGTGTTATGCTATATATAAAGAGCTATTGTTTAGTTTTTTCAGTGTGTGAGTAAGAGTGTGTAAAGTGTACATTGTGAGAGTGATTTATTAATAAAAGTGTGTTGTTTTAAGATTTAGTCAAAGTGTAGTCCTTTACGATTTCTAACACTGGAATCCGACGCCATTGATTCTGCCATCTTCTTGATAAGATACCAGTTTGAATAGCGTCTCCTGTTGTTGGCAGAAAAGAGAGGATATGGTGAATGAGAGACTCGGGCAAATCACGGAGTCTATCTACTTTTTCAGCCATTGAATCTCCAAATTACTGAGTCAGTACTGTTGGGAATTTATTTTCTTCCAAGAATTCTAAATTGATAAGGATTTCGACTTTGTTATATGCTAGCCTAACTAGTGTTTATTCTTATTAGCCTCTTTAGGAAGTATGGGTAGTGAAGAGTTTTAATAGTATAACAATTTTTTATGTGAAATTATAAATCTACACTGAATTTAATTTGGGCAAATATCTACGGGATAAAACCAAAAAAAAAAATTGTCAATCAACTTTTGGTGCCTCATTTCATTGAATTTGTCATGATTCCTTGGTTTTGGTTCTTTTTGTTTGACTATTTAATATTTACTTTAAAAAACGTAGATTCGTGAAATCTTTCACTCAATATTATAGAAATTTATTGTACTCATGAGAAAATAAGAAATGAAAGTCTTGGATGGTAAAATAAGAATATTGTTCTTCTAAATGAGAAAAGCGATTTCGGAGAATGCCAAAGTACATGAAACCCAACGACATAAATGACCGGTTGGCAAAAGAATTCCAAGTCCAAACTATAGGACTGCCTCGGCTTATATAACAAATCTGCCCTAGCATGTTGAGAACACCCTGGGATGCTTGATATTTCTCGAGCAACTTTACTCAAGAAATTGTATCCACTATCTTCAGTGATGGAGAGGGTCGAATTTTTAGTTCCACTCCACAACAAAATATAAATCAAATAATATTTACTTATATTAAAAGGGCAATATGCGAATTATGTTGGATTATAAACTTGATCCATATCAATGGAAACCCAAAATCCAAATCCAATCAATTGGAGTCCAAGCCCACAAATCCAAAATGTAGTAAATTTATTTAGGTATTTTAAGTATGTAGATTTTTGTGTGTGATAACTAAATTGGAGGCTATTAACTACAACCAATTTGGAGGCCATTAAATTAACTAAATAAGTTGGCTATTAATTGTATTAGTTGGAGGTGGTGGTAAGTAATTGTGTTAGTTAAGAATTGTGGTTATTAATTGTGGGAGTTGGGAGTTGGGAGTTGTATAATTCACCTATAAATAGGGGAGTTCTTTAGTTGTTTTTCACCAACAAAAATAAGAACTTCTTTAAAGAGAAAAGAAGTAAAGAGTGAGTTGTAGTATTGTATTTTGAGTGAGAGTGTTCTTGTAATATTTTTGAGTTGTTTGTTTGAGTGTTTTAATTTCCAACAAAGTGGTACCAGAGCTAGGTTGAAAGCTCGAGTCCTCCTCCCGAAAAGAATTTTTTTCCGAGTGCGGAAAAATCGAGTTGAAACTGCCCAGGCGTTGCAGGAGCTAAAAAGCCCAGAAAGTGTCGCAGTAGATTGTCAAAAGCGTTGCAATACGTCCAGTGTGTTGCAAAAGACTCCAGAAGTGTCGCAGTAGAATCCAGAAGTGTCGCAGCAGACTCCAGAAAGTGTCGCAATAGCTCCTGTACGTCTAGAAAAGCTATTTGAGTAAGATGGCGAATAACATGGCATCCTTTCAAGTTCCAACACTCAACAACAACAACTACGACAATTGGAGTATCAAGATGAACGCTCTTCTCGGTGCTCATGATGTTTGGGATATCGTAGACAAAGGATTCAAGGAGCCCGAAAATTAAGCCTCTCTCACGCTAGATCAAGCTACAACTTTGAAGGATTCCCGAAAGAGAGACAAGAAAGCTCTCTTCCTCATCTATCAAGCATTAGATGATGACGGTTTTGAAAAGATTTCAAGTGCAACTTCCGCCAAGCAAGCATGGGAAAAGCTACAAACCTCTTACAAAGGAGCCGAAAAGGTGAAGAAGGTCCGTCTCCAAACACTAAGAGGTGAGTTTGAATCCTTGCACATGAAACCATCCGAGTCTGTCTCCGACTACTTTTCAAGAGTAGCAGTCGTTTCTAATCAATTGAAAAGAAACGGTGAGAAGTTAGAAGATGTAAGAATAATAGAGAAGATACTCCGCTCGTTAGATCACAAATTTGAGCACATCGTGGTGACGATTGAAGAAACCAAAGACTTAGAGGAGATGACGATTGAAGAACTCCAAGGATCATTACAAGCCTATGAAGAAAAGCATAAGAAGAAACAAGGTATCTCTGAGCAACTCCTCAAGCTACAACTTAAGGATACGAGTGAAGGCCAAGGCAATGGTAGAAACAACCATAGCAGAGGTAGAAGCAGAGGACGAGGCCGCGGACGAGGAGGAAGCCGTGGTCGTGGATGGAGTTGGAATTACAATAACAATTCCAACAACAACTATGAGAAAGGAGAAAGCTCCACGCAAGGTCGTGGAAAAGGAAATTCAAACTCGAGGTATGACAAATCTCAAGTCCGATGTTATAATTGTCAAAAGTTTGGGCATTACGCTTCAGAATGTAGAGCTCGAAATGATCAAGTTGTAGAGAAGGCAAATTTCGTGGAGGAGAAGATTGAGGAGAAAGAAACGCTATTATTAGCATACAACAACAACAGTGATCATCAAGATAACACATGGTATCTCGACACTGGTGCAAGCAACCACATGTGCGGAAAAAGAAGCTTATTCGTGGAGCTGACTGAAGAAGTAAGTGGCGATGTCTCATTTGGAGATGACAGCAAGATATCGGTGAAGGGGAAAGGTAACATCCTCTTTCGTGCTAAAGATGGTAGCCACCAATTAATTTCAAATGTCTACTATGTGCCTAATATGAAGTGCAACATTCTAAGTTTGGGCCAACTCTTAGAAAAAGGCTATGATATTCACATGAAAGATTGCAGTCTTTTAATAAGAGATGGCAAAGGAGATCTGATTGCTAAAGTACAAATGTCAAAGAATCGAATGTTTCCTTTGAACATTCAACATGATGTTGTGAAGTGTTTGAAGGCGTGTTACAAAGATGCATCGTGGCTATGGCATCTTCGATTTGGTCATCTCAACTTCGGAGGATTGGAGCTACTATCGAAGAAAGGAATGGTTAGAGGCTTACCATGTATCAACAATCCTGATCAATTGTGCGAAGGATGTTTACAAGGGAAGCAATTCAGAAGAAGCTTTCCAAAGGAGTCAGACTATAGAGCCAAGAAACCGCTCGAGCTCATCCATACCGACGTGTGTGGTCCTATCAAGCCAAGTTCTCTCGCTAATAGTAACTACTTCCTTCTTTTCATTGATGATTACTCAAGAAAAACATGGGTATATTTCTTGAAGCAGAAATCAGAAGTCTTTGGAGTGTTTCAGAAGTTCAAAGCAGCTGTGGAAAAGGAGAGTGGTCATAAGATCAAAGCCATGAGATCTGATCGAGGAGGAGAATTCACATCCAATGAATTCAACGAGTTTTGTGCAGCACATGGAATCCGTCGACCCTTAACGGTTCCTAGATCCCCCCAACAAAATGGTGTGGCAGAAAGGAAGAATAGAACAATTCTTGACATGGCACGGAGTATGCTCAAAAGCAAGAAACTACCTAAGGAGTTTTGGGCGAAAGCAGTGGCATGTGCTGTCTACCTATTAAATCGTTCTCCTACAAGAAGCGTGTGGGGAAAGACACCACAAGAAGCATGGAGTGGAAGAAAGCCCGGAATTTCCCATCTTCGAGTCTTCGGGAGTGTAGCCCATGTTCATATACCAGATGAGAATCGAACCAAGCTTGATGATAAAAGCAAAAGTTTTATTTTCATCGGTTATGACTCAAGCTCAAAAGGCTATAAGCTATACAATCCGAATGAGAAGAAATTTATGATCAGCCGAGATGTGATATTTGATGAAGAAGGAGAATGGAACTTTGATTCTCAAATGGAAGACTTCAATTTTTCTCCATTCGAGGAAGATAAGCCGACAACACCTGAGCAACCAAGACAACTTCAACAAGGCCTCACAACTCCACCAACTTCTCCTACTCATAGAGATAGGTCATCATCATCATCATCATCATCATCATCATCTCCATCCTCAAGCGAGACTAAAGACGAAAGAGAAGTGCATCGTATGAGAAGTCTTCGAGAACTCTATGAGGTGACTGAACAACTAGACAATCTTACATTATTTTGTCTATTTGTTGACTGCGAGCCAGTGACATTTCAAGAAGCTGCAAAAGAGAAAAAGTGGAGAGATGCAATGGATGAAGAAATCAAGGCTATTGAGAAGAATGATACATGGGAACTCACTTCACTTCCCAAAGGACACAAGGCGATAGGTGTCAAATTGGTGTACAAAATAAAGCGGAATGCCAAGGGAGAGATCGAAAGACATAAGGCAAGGCTTGTTGCAAAAGGCTATTGTCAAAAGGCTGGAATTGACTACGATGAGGTATTCGCTCCAGTTGCTCGATCGGAAACTGTCAGACTAATAATTTCTTTAGCGGCTCAAAACAAGTGGAGAATTCATCAAATGGATGTAAAATCGGCGTTCCTAAATGGAGTTCTTGAAGAAGAAGTTTACATCCAGCAACCACCAGGTTATGAAGTCAAAGGCCATGACGACAAGGTGTTGAAATTGAAGAAGGCCCTTTATGGGCTAAAACAAGCACCAAGGGCATGGAATAGCAGAATTGACAAGTACTTCCGAGAAAATGGCTTCAACAAATGTCCCTTTGAGCACGCTTTGTACATTAAGATCAAAGATGGAGATATTTTGATCGTGTGCCTCTACGTGGACGATTTGATATTCACTGGAAGCAACCAAAGAATGTTCGATGAATTCAAGAAAGTGATGACGAAGGAGTTTGAGATGACAGACATGGGGCTCATGGCGCACTACCTCGGCATAGAAGTAAAGCAACAAAAGGATGGAATATTCATTTCACAAGAAAGCTATGCGAAGGAGATCTTGAAAAAGTTCAAAATGGATAACTGCAAGCCGATAAGCACACCGGTGGAGTACGGGATCAAGATGTCCAAACATGAAGAAGGGGAAAGTGTAGATCCAACATTTTTCAAAAGTTTGGTTGGAAGTCTACGCTATCTTACATGCACGAGGCCAGATATCCTTCATGCAGTCGGATTAGTAAGCCGCTATATGGAGTCACCAACAACCACCCATTTCAAAGCCGCTAAGAGAATTCTTCGCTATTTAAAAGGTACAACAGACTTTGGCTTGTTTTATTCGGTATCTAATGATTACAAGCTTGTTGGATATAGCGATAGCGATTGGGGTGGAGACATAGATAACCGAAGAAGCACTAGTGGATTCGTGTTTTTCATGGGAGACACTGCTTTCACATGGATGTCAAAGAAACAACCGATTGTAACTTTGTCTACATGTGAAGCAGAATATGTTGCAGCAACCTCGTGCGTATGTCATGCAATTTGGCTTAGAAATTTATTGAAGGAGATTGGGTTAATGCAAGAAGAGCCGACTGAGATCCGTGTTGACAACAAGTCAGCCATTGCCTTAGCAAAGAATCCTATATTCCATGATCGAAGCAAACACATCGACATCCTCTACCATTACGTAAGAGAGTGTGTTGCAAGAAAGGAAGTACAAGTTGAATACTTGAAGACACAAGATCAAATTGCGGATATATTCACTAAGCCGCTCTCAAGCGAAAACTACGTCAGATTGAGAAGCTCACTCGAAATGACAAGATCAAGTTTAAGGGGGGGTGTTGGATTATAAACTTGATCCATATCAATGGAAACCCAAAATCCAATTCCAATCAATTGGAGTCCAAGCCCACAAATCCAAAATGTAGTAAATTTATTTAGGTATTTTAAGTATGTAGATTTTTGTGTGTGATAACTAAATTGGAGGCTATTAACTACAACCAATTTGGAGGCCATTAAATTAACTAAATAAGTTGGCTATTAATTGTATTAGTTGGAGGTGGTGGTAAGTAATTGTGTTAGTTAAGAAATGTGGTTATTAATTGTGGGAGTTGGGAGTTGGGAGTTGTATAATTCACCTATAAATAGGGGAGCTCTTTAGTTGTTTTTCATCAACAAAAATAAGAACTTCTTTAAAGAGAAAAGAAGTAAAGAGTGAGTTGTAGTATTGTATTTTGAGTGAGAGTGTTCTTGTAATATTTTTGAGTTTAATAAAAGTTGTTTGTTTGAGTGTTTTAATTTCCAACAAATTATTCAGAAAATTTTCTCCTCATGGCATCGACTGGAAAATTGATTCAGCATTCTAAACTTAAACATGTTTTTATCATTTGCTAATAGTCAACCGGTACTTCACCCTATTCGAGAAATGTAGGACAAGCACGAAAGATTCATACCAAATGAAGAAAAATTGAAATTACCATGTATCAAATGCTGCATTGCATAATCAAATGAAGGAAATATGAAGGAGATGCCAATAAGGCAACCGTTTAAGACAATTAGTAGATTTAAGGGCATTTTAGTTCCGTTGGTAACATCACATCTCAACCACGGCCTGTTGAGAACATCTTGGAATGCCCAACAATCTCACAGAAACGTCAATCAAAAGGTCTGTTTCACAATTTTCTAATACCACCGCCAACTTCTCTTAGACTCTAGCATTCTTTAGCAAGAATTCCATAAAGTTGAGCACATGCTTATAATCGGAATCTCTTTTTGAGAGGTTCATAATATAAACAAAGTTCAGATGCGACTCCAAACACTTGAAAACAGTTTCAGTTGAACTCCAGTAGTTCCATTCAATGTTTTTCGGGTCCCATGTTTCTGCAGTCTTTCAATGTGAAGATATATAGAATGTTACACTAGGTGGTAGTAAATCAAGTATAATAGTCAAGTCAATCATTTCTAATAGAACAATTCCAACCAAAGATTCATTAAACTCTCGACATAGCATTATATTTCCAAAAGTTATAACTTTGTAGAGCACAACGTAGTTAAAGTACGGATCGGATAAATAGTTCATACTTCATATCATAATAAAAATTAGGCCAAATACATACATTGCCCCCTTAACATGGCTCTAACCACCCTTGGCCACCACGAACTTTCAAGTGTTACACTTTACCCCTCTTAAAGTTTGCAAAATTGTATCAGTTTGCTCCCTCAATGCCACAGTCGACTTCTGGTTGATTTGACTTTTCAAACATGTCATTTTCCTAATTTTTTTGTCTCCAACCAGAAACTGACATGTGGCATTGAAGGGGGCAAGTTGTATCAGTTTTGTCAATTTTAAGGGGTAAATTGTCACACTTGAAAGTTCATGGTGGCCAAAGGTGGTTAGAGCCAGGTTCAAGGGGCAACATATGCATTTGGCATAAAAACTATTATAATACTTGAATCGAAATTTGAATCTACGAATGGTTAAAGAAATATTTACCTTGTTGGAAAAGCCATCCTTTTTTATCACTAACTTCTCAAGCAAATGTGAATTGCAAAGCTCATATGCAATTCCCTCATAATGCTCGTCGAAATCAGGATGCCACAGTCTTAAGCATTTGTTATTTGACAATGGAGATAGACAAGATTCAACCTCTAAATATGATAGAATCTTCAAGCATAATACGAAAATTTAGCACATAAATGATAATTTAACTTAAAAAACAATGGATAAAATGAATTTTTTTCTTAGAATTTATTACCTCAATAAATTTACCCCAAAATATAAGCTCCTTGGCATGCTGAAGCTGCTGCAGGATCTTCGTAGGCAAACTTTCATCATACTCGTCCACATCAAAATAAAAATCAAGAATAACTCGAAATAGAGATGACAAATTCGTAAATTTAGTGGTCATAATACAATAACTAATAAATAGATATAACTTTTCAAGGTTTGGACAAGAAATTTCAAGAAGTCTAATTTCTTCTATTCCAAACTCTAATTTTTTCAAGGATTTGGAAGGAACGACAAATTGATCAAACCCATAACAGTTAGCTAAACCTAACGATTCAAGTAAACGACTACCACAAAGAATATTGTTAATCTCATTATTGTCATAAAAACTACAATCTTGTAGTGCCAATCCCTTGAGTCATTCCCAACTTACCCTCCCATTAGGATTAAAACTACGAATATGTGCCTCTAATCTAACCAAGGAAGCACAGTTGAAAAGGGATTCGGGCAACATGATATTATGCTTACGAGGATTGAATTGTAAAATAAGCTCTTCCACATGCTTTGTGACTACAAAATCCAAAGGTTTAGTAAACTTGAACCGGCAAATCCAAAAAATTCGAATTCAGATGGCAGACCTCAGCTGAAATTTGGAGGAAAGGTTTAGAGAACAAATCGACAGTTAATCGGATGGATATAAAGAAATCTGAGGAAGACAATAAAAAATTTAGAGAGAAATGGCGAAGACGAAATTAGGGATTGTTGAGCAAATGGCGGTGGTAGCGGGAAGTGGAATATAGGGATTTTTCTAATTGGACAGGATTCTCTAAACTAGAATTCAGTCAAATTTTAGAGTAAAGTTGCATCCATCCAAACTCTCAATCTGGTCCGACCCGGCCCGGTCTCATTCCAATAGGTTGGATATAGATACTGGCTTTTTTATGAAGCTAACTAAAGGGTAAAGCATGTAAATGGGCTAATTTTGCAAAATAATTACATGTTAAACTCTAAAGTTGTACATTTCAGTCAATCTCATCCATCTATTGAATTTTAATGGTCCAGATTCAGTTTTAGTGGTTCATGGGGCCCACAATGAAATAAAATCTGGACCGTTAAAACTTAATAGATGGCTGAGAATGACTACAATGTACAACTTTAGAGAGTTTGAACTTTAGAGAATCACATATTATCAATTCATACTTGCATAAATTTATCCCAATACATCTTTAGGCCCTATCATTTTGGACTACATTTTCTACTGCTTCAGTTCAGTGCAGTCCACTTTAATTCAGTTCAGTTCAATAATACGTAGTTATAAATTTACAATAAAATAAGTTCAATTCAATTCAGCTCACTTTAATTCAACCAACTTCAATTCATTTCAATTCAGTTCAATTTTCAGAAATTAAAAAGAACACAGCGTTAATGAAGTTCATGGTCCTAATGAGAAAAGTCAATGTTGTTAAACCAGTGTTTTAGGGGCCGGACCTTTTAAGATTTAGGTGGGGTGTGGGTTATATTTTTTTATTTTTAATATTTATTAATATATAAGATATAAATTTAACTAAAAATTAAATTATAACATAATAAAATATTAAACATAATTTAGACGATGCAGTAAATATCGGTAGGTGCTAGTCCGATGGTAGGTGTCCTCATTATTTGTGGCATCGAGTGCATTGCTTCTTAGTTTGTAACTCAAAAAATAATTTTATTGTAAGAACACTTTGGTGATTGAAGAACATTCGATGTCAGGATTTGCGTTAAATGATCGTAATTATGATGCGATTGAAGAAAATAATTTTCCTTTCCATGTAAAGTTTGGAAAGAAGAAAAAACTTTTTGTGCCACATAGGGAGTCACAACGCTCACACATGGCACCTGACAAATATTTTTCCTCTTGAGATGAGTGACGCTTATCCCATTCGTTGGTGATTTTGTTTGTTTCATGAGTTTGCTTGTCTTTTTTTTTCCATTTTAGCTTTTTTTCTTTAAGGATTGCAATTTCAGAATGAGAAACTGAAAGGCATCGGGTCAGCACTGATGAATTGTAATAGAGTGTGATGATTATCATGCCTTGTTAATCAGTTAGATGTCGAGAGCAAAAAATTTTGCGAGATAACTACTGAGTTCAGTATCTAGATAAGACAACTGTATTTTGTCCCAATCAGGGGCTGTAATGATTTGCTAGAATTCGCTTACAGTCTGCAGGTAGCGTCTACTGCCAACATATGGATATACCCAAATGATTATGCACTTTGCATCACTGATTCATGATTTCTTGTACATGCAATGTTACAAGTTGTGATAGAAAATTATTACTAATTAATTAACATGTCAAATCAATTTAATTGAATAATCTTTATAACTCAAAAGAATTTAATTCATTACTAATGTCATAATATAAAATTGTTCATCATTCATTAAATTGAATTAAAATATGAAGTATGAATTTATTTTAAATAATTATAAATTTGATAAATTAAATAAATATAAGGATTTAATTATTAAAAAAATGTGATTTAGAATCAATTTAAATTTGATAAATTAAAGTGTTTAAAAAATTAAATATATGTATTTAATTATCAAATAATTTTGATTTGAAATCAATTTAAATTAAAATGTTTAAGGAATTAAATTTATTAGTTAATTATTAAATAAATTTGATTTGGAATTAATTTATAATTAAATAAAATCCTAATTTAAGCATAATTTTAAGTGGGATTATATGAGGTTAATTAAGCAAAAAGGACATACAAGTTTTACTGTACGAAAAAGGGCCTCCACTTGAAAGGGAGTTTTTGAGTTTTTCATCTCTTCGGCTAGCACCGGTCCCGATTCAAGAGATATTTGTACACGTGATATTGGAGGGCTTCTGTTCTGAAAGCCTTGTCTACATAAACTCCTTCCAGAGACAGTCAAAATGAGTTTTATATGCTTTAATGTCACGTTTTGAAAATTTTGTTGTATGGTGTTTGATACAAGACCCTCTTAGATTTGAAAATTATAATCAGTTTTCCGTCTTTGCGATTGATTTTCAATGAGAAATCCTTTCATTCATGAGTCAAGTAATACAAATAGGTTCGATCCTCGAACACCCCTAATAAAAATGAGCCTATCTGTAATTAGATATACATTTGATCACAGTAAGAATTCAAATTTTAAAGGATAAGTATATTTACCTGTATTGGTAGAATCCTAGATAAGATAGTCTTCCTAATTAATTATATTATATTCCTTTGTGTATTTGTATTAGAATTGCTCTACGTTTATATTTCTTGTACTCTGGTTCAGTAAAAATATAGGCAAGAAATGGATTTGGATTCTCTAAAATTCAAACTACATTTCAGTCAACCTCAGCCATCCATCCACAAACCACTAAAACTGGATTTGGACCATTAAAACTCAATGAATGGTTGAGATTAATTGAACTATACAACTTTAGAGAGTTTGAACTTAATCCAAATCCGCAAGAAATCATTTTCGCAAGTGACATAAATTGTTACAGATGACAAAGGAAGAAAATAAATATTATAATGATGCTCTTTATGCCGAAGAACGAGGCCGGACCTATTGGAGTCGGATCTTTGGCGGAAGAAGCCGGACTACAGCTGCTTGTAGCTGAAACTTTGCCCGCCGACGTGTGTTATAGCCTAGACTTTGTTGGACTCGCTATATGGGGCCGGCACTTCACTAGTCGGCATTTGTTGCGGAGGAGCTCATGAGGCCGCCGCCGGTCTATGGTGGCCGACGTTTGTGCCGAAACCTAGCTTGTGAAACGGGTCAATCCAGTTTTTTTTTTCACCCTTCTCTTCTCCAATTTTTTCCTTTTTCTGCTCTCTTTTTTTTACCCTTCTCTTCTCCAACCGCATCCGTAACACTTTTGCCGATTAATCGGGCTTAAAGGGATAGATTTTGTGAGAACACCATTTCTGAGATCTGAAGGTCGTGTGTTCGATCCACACTCACCGCACTAATTTGATGTCGTTCCACTCGAGACATAGGGTCAGTCCGGTTCGGGTCTAACACGGTCAGGTCGGCCTTGTGTAGCCAGGGTCTACCTGCAAGACAGAAAGAGCGTTAGAAGTGTCGCGCCAGGGGGTCCCTGACGTTCCCTCTCTGATGCCGTGCGTGGCATGGGGGTAAATAGTAGAATAGTAGGGAGTAGTGAAGTTACCTCATATTGTTGGTTGGTGCCCCTTATATAGATGATTTGGCCGTCTCTTGAGTTGCCATGTGTCCCTTACTTGAGCTTGGTGGGCAAGTACTCCTTGGATGGGCCTCATTGATGTTTGTGCCTTTTTTATGCCTTGCTCTACGTTTATATTTGTTGTATTCTGGTTCAGTAAAAATATAGGCAAGAAATGGAATTGGATTCTCTGAAGTTCAAACTCTCTAAATTGTACATTTTAGTCAATCTCAGTCATCCATTGAGTTTTAATGGTCCAGATTTTATTACACTGTGTACTCCATAAACCACTAAAACTGAACTGGACCATTAAAACTCAATGGATGGTTGAGATTGACTGAAATGTACAACTTTAGAGAGTTTGAACTTAATCCAAATCCGCAAGAAATCATTTTCACAAGTGACATAAATTGTTACAGATGACAAAGGAAGAAAATAAATATTGTAATGATGCCCTTTATGCTGAAGAACGAACTGGTATCATCAATCCTTTATCCTTTTATTCTTCTGATTATAAATGGGTTTAATTATATTTTCTTAAAAAAATTCTATTAGTGTTTTAATGTCAATTTTGACAATTTGGACTTAAGCTGAATTATAATTCATTTATAATGTATATTTTTGTTTTATGAGAATAGGTTAATACTAGTAGTGGAGGGCGGGAATTATTAATTTTATTAGAAACAAAATGATTAGCATAATATGGACCCTGTTTTGTCTGTTCGCTTTAAGAAAATATATTATTAACACTGCCATCTATTTTAAAGTTAACAAACTTATCTTTCCTAATAAGCCATGTCAATGGGAATACGACCAATCAAAATCATTATTGAGTTTGGATTTAATCAAAATCCCGTAACAATATCCCCCATCAATATTAAAAGATCAGATCCAACAGATTTATAGCCTCATTTCCAACACAAAATTGAATTGGCTATAACAACAAAACCAAACTAAATCAAGTTCACAGTAATAGAAATCTTAATAATTATTACCAATCCAAGACATTCATAAGATTATTGGAACAGTCCAATAATTTCAAACTTGCATAGTACATCAAAATGACATTAAATATCATGTGATTAATGAGATTATCGTTGAGCAAAGTTTATGCTTCATGGAAATTATAAATATGCAAGTTTGATGAAATTGATCCTTATATGGATTAAACTCCATGGAAGTTGGAACAAATTTGATACAGGTGACGTTTATCAAATTATTTTAAATATAGAGGAGTTGATAGATGTCAATATTTTACTCTAGAGTTTTGAAATTACATGATGGTATTAATATCGAAAATAGGGATGGTTCATTAGACTTGAAATGCAATAGTCATTTGGAACATTTATGTCGATAATTTAAAGACAATGAAATGACTTATGAGTTATAAGAAATAAAATTGTTGTCTTTGTAGTCTTTTTTGATATATGAAAGAGAGGATGATAGTAGTTGCATTTACTAGTATGAAAGAAATGATTAGTGTCTAAATAGACAAAGAGATGTATTTGGTGAAAATGTTATTTGATATAAAGTTGTAATCACAATGGATGTTGCCAACTTACTCTTTGTGCAATGATAATAATGGATTTTGGTTTGAATTAAATTAGATAGTAAGGTTAAATTCACAAAAACTTATCGCCATGTTCATAATGGTAAGTCAAGATATATTGGGATGTGACATAGTAATGTCCAACAACTTATCATTGAGGGGATCTTAACAATAGGCTATATGTGTACTAAGTCAAACATTGTTTATTGCTTTACTAAAGCATTAAGCTGACATTCTAATGAAATTTCAAATAGGATGAGTTTGTGGCCTTATTAAACACATCTAAGGGAATCTTAACTTGCACTGTAAACAGCAGGTCCTAAGTTCAATAAGATTAAATCTCTTACATGATGTTTGGAAACCATTTTATATGATCCAAGTATGGTTTCAGTACTGTGACAGTTTTCAGAGGTTGGTTAAATTCTTAATAAGTTTCTTGGAGATGCTAGTCACAGGACACATTTAGAGAAACTTACCTATGTAAGTGTGAACTGAGCTGCTTCAAAAAGTCATTTAAGGCAGGACTTTGAAACACTTATGAATAGATACGAGCACATGGCTCTTAAAAGTGATGGTTTAACTATTAATACGAAGGACTTAATTTATGTGTATAACGTCTCTGGCTAATCGCTATATTTGTTTGGTTCAACCCTTTGTGACACTAATCAAATATGATTACTTGGAATGTGTGATTATACTAGGTGGAAGTTCAATCCTTGTGACACTTTCACTTAAGCACAAATTGCAAAATTTTTCGTATGTAGTATTTCGGTTCCAAAAAATACTCTAAATGGGGGAGGATTGTTGTATAATTTAGAGTATTAGGAATAATGTGTATGTTCTTAAGACATTTAATGATGGAGTTGAAGCTTGATTTAATGTCATAAGATGTATATTTATAGTGTTTACATGAAAAGGCGTGTTGGTTCGTGAAAGTACATGTTGTTTTATGGAAAGACATGTTGGTTCATAAAAAGACATTATATTTCATGAAAAGACATAATGGTTCATGGAAAGACACGTTGTTTGATGAATAGTCATATTATTTCATGTAAGGACATGTTGCTTCATGTCTAGGGACATAATGGTTCATGATAAGTCATATTGTTTTATGAAGAGTCATATTGATTCATGAAGAGTTAAGTTGTTTCATGAAAAGAAGTGTCATTTCATGAGAAAACACATTGTGAGCGGACAACCTTTTTTCCGCCCACAAGGACCGCGTGAGATGTGTCGCACGGGGGGTGAGTAACGAGGCGCTGTGAGGCGTGCCATGGAATTGACCCTTATTTTAGCGTGATAAAAGCACTGATGTTGATGTTGAATTTAAGTCTAATTTAGGTGTTAAAGGATATGAGATTAAAATCCCGTACTTAAAATAGAGTCGCCACCCGGTTCAGCTCAACTGGGAAATTTTGGTACGATTTTCCCATTAGGTGGTAGACCATACCTTAAGTAGAGATTCCGAGTTCGGATGATGTTATCTATCTTTTATTAAGCCAAGTTAAAATATTCCATTCTTTCTTAATTGATCTAATCCTCCCTATTTATTGTGTTTTCAGTTGTATATGTTGTTATCGTATTTATCAAGCATCCAAAGCGGTAAATAAATAAATTATTACAGTCATCCGAAAGTAAATGTAGAAATTGAAATTATTACAGGGCTTTCAAATCCTGTACATTCTCTATGCGATAAATAAAATACCTGAAGGCCTAACATCCATCTAACCTAAATCTACCTGTAGAAAATGGTTAGCACAGATATGGCACGTCGTGCGAGGTGTATCACTTAGCATGCATAGTTATTGGATAAAATAAGACCCGAGTTAGCGTGAACATGGCATATTCATTTGTTATGTTAGAAAGCCCGGTTGGATGGCTAAAAATGAGATTTGAACGACGTTTGGGGGAAAATTCCGTTTTAACCAAATTTCAAACTCGATCATTGTTTTAATTGGATTTTTAGTGAAAATGCCACATGGTATGAGGTAGGGTCTATTTTTAGAAGGTTTCAGAAGGCACTGTACACCTTAGCTTCGGGAACATAACTAGGTCAGAAGAATAAATGAAAAGAAAATAGCTATTTAAAAAGTCATGTCGCCGGCGGCATGATTGATAACGTCGGCGGCATCAGTGATGTCATTAGCGGTATCAGTCAAACACGCTGGTTACATGATTTTTGGGATACCATAAAGAAAGGGTCCTACAAGAAGATGAGGCCACTGGGGGAAATGATGTCGCTAACGGTATCAATGATGCCGCTGGCGACATGGTTGATACCGCCGGCGACATCAAATGCCCCTGGTGGCTTCAGCTTCTTGCAGCAGCAGCACGTAACGATAAAAATTGACTGAAAACCCGGAAAAAAACACAAACAACAAACAAAAGTAAAAACAAGCAAGGATAATTCCAAAGAGCTATGAGACTTGGAATTTTTACCTCGGGGCCGTGACTCCACCTCTTCGTGAACCAAGGAACACCTCCGGGGAGCTTGAAATGGTGATTTTGGTAGTAAATTTAAGAGTTTAAGTCTCTAAATTCTAATTAAGTTGATTTTATCCTAAAGTCTACTGATTTTAAGCTGTAGCTAAGAGAATCAAAGAAGAAAAACCAAGAAAAATGGATTATAATGCCTTTTCTTACCTTTTCTCCCCTTATCTCTCTAAAAGTGAGCTTTCTTACTCTAAAACTACAGGTAAAATTTTTTATATCTATTGTTGTTATCCCCCTTCTTTTTGAAACCCTAAGATGCATTTTTATAGGCAAATATAGGTTGTCTTCGAGAACTTTTAGCCATTTTCACTGAAATGGCAAAAAAGAGACTGCCCAAGGAAGAAGAAGAAAGCATTCTATATAAGCACAATTTGGCCATGTTGCCGGTGACATGGTGATACCGTCGGCGGCATGAGCGATACCGCCGATGGCATCAGCTTCCTACAGGCTGACTGCCAGCAGGCCCACAAGCCCAAAAAGCTGCCAAAGGGGTCAAAAAGTGGGTCAAAAGGCATCTTTTTGAATTTTAATAATATTTTAATAGATATTTAGAGGTTAGTTTAATTTTAGGTGTAAATCATCGGTTCAAGCTCCTACCAGATGCTTTATCGGACATGCCGAACTACATTCTTAAGAGAAATAAAATTTGCGTAGAATTTTATACCGGTAATAAAAACTCTGAAGAATTTTTTATTATAAGGAACAAAATTGGGAACACGTCATCTTCGTCTCGTGAGAGGGACTGCAAAATCCTGTGCTCACAGGTTGCCCCTCGGGGGATCACTGATACAACATGTCAGTATGATCGCATAAAAGAGCAAGGGATAGGAATGATGCCTGATGGATGGTGGGTCTGCCCCTTGGTTGGACTTATGCTTTGTGGAAAGGATGCCCCCTTGGTCGGACTTGTGATTTGTGGATTGGTTGCCCCTTGATCAAACTTGAGCTTCGCGGAGAGATTGCCCCTTGGTCGGACTTATGCTTTGTGGATTGGTTGCCCCTTGGTTGGACTTTTTGTAGATTGGTTGCCCCTTGGTCAGACTTATGCTTTGTGGATTGGTTGCCCCTTGGTCGGACTTATGCTTTGTGGATTGGTTGCACCTTGGTCAGACTTGAGCTTCACGGAGAGATTGCCCCTTGGTCAGACTTATGCTTTGTGGATTGGTTGAGCGTAGTTCTTGTAATAAGCAATAAGTAAAAGATTAGACCGATTCTTAAATGACGTTTTTACTGCTTGATCAATTTTGTGAAACAAAAAAGTTTTTGCCCCTTTCATTTATAGTAAAAATGTAATAATAAAAATTAAAAGGATTTCAGAAGTCTTAGATGATAGGATGACAGTTGAAACCGAAAGTGGCGTGTACACGTTGCAATCTCGGAGCGGTGAACCAGAAGGCGACATGTATGGGGTTATATGGGACCTTCAGTTGGCATTCTAGGGTTGAACTTGAAGATCAAAATGTACAGGGTCATTCGGTAATCTCCAATGATGTTCCAGGGGATGAATTCAAAGATTGGTACCTACAGGGTCATGCTGTAATCTCCAATTAGCGAACAAGGGTAAACTTGAAGATCAGAACTTATAGGGTCATTCTATAATCTCCAATGATGTGCCAGGGGATGAATTTAAAGATTGATATGTACCGAGTTATGCCGTAATCTCTGGTTAGCGAACAGGGGTGAACTTGAAGATCTGAATGTACAAGGTCATTCCATAATCTCCAATGATGTTCCAGGGGATGAATTCAAAGATTGGCATGTACCAGGTCATATCATAATCTCCGATTAGCAAACAGGGGTGAACTTGAAGATCAAAACATACAGGGTCATTCTATAATCTACAATGATGTTCTAGGGGATGAATTCAAAGATTGACATGTATCGGGTCATGCCATAATCTTCGATTAGCAAACAGGGGTAAACTTGAAGATCAGAACGTATAGGGGCATTCCATAATCTCCAATGATGTTCCTGGGGATGAATTCAAAGGTTGACATATAACGGGTCATACCGTAATCTCTGGTTAGAGAATAGGGGTAAACTTGAAGATCAGAATGTACAGGGTCATTCTATAATCTCTAATGATGTTTTAAGGGATGAATTTAAATATTAGTATGTACAGGGTCATGCCGTAATCTCTGGTTAGCGAACAGGGTGAACTTGATGATCAGAATATATAGGGTCATTCCATACTCTCTAATAATGTTCGAGGGGGTGAATTTAAAGATTGACATGTACCGAGTCATGTCGTAATCTCTGGTTAGCAAACAGGGGTGAACCCAAAGGATGATACATACAGAGACTATATTAGGGACCTTCAGTTAGCATTTTGGGGGTGAACCTAAAGGGTGATACGTACAGAGATAGTATCAGGGACCTTTAGTTAGCATTCCAAGGGTGAACCCTAAGGGTGATACATACAGAGGCTGTATCAAGGACCTTGAGTTGGCGTTCCAAGGGTGAACCTAAAAATTGACATTTATTGGGTCATGCCATAAGCTCTGGTTGGCATATAGAATGAGCATATTGGGTTTGCGGTTGTGGTTTTGTGTCTGCAAAGAGTAGAATGAGAACAAGGTTAGACAGATTTTAGATGACGTTTCTACTGCTTGATCAATTTTGAAAAACAAAGATATTTTTGCCCATTGGATCAACAGTAAAAACATAATAATAAAAAGTACAAGGGTTTTAGAATTCTTAGGATGTCGGGGCTAGAGCCGAGATTTCATTGAAGATGGCTGAAAACTGCAGGTGGAGTTGATATTGTCGGTGACATAGTGATGCCACTGGCGATTTAACTCGATGCCACCGGCGATGTGATTGCCACATGGCAGCTTTAACACGTCAAACAATTTCAAATTTCAAACTGGGGGAGATGATGTTGCCAGTGACATGATTGATGTCGCTGGCAATTTGAGCTGATGCCGCCGGCCGCATGGATGGGTAGTTTCAGATAAATTAAAACTCCTTGAATTCCATGTGGGGGTTTAAAAGGAAGTAAAACTCCTTCTCTTCCTCATTCTACATATACAGAAACTGCACCCCTTCACAACACCAAACATTTCGCATTCTTCTCTATTCCAACCATGAAGATAATTGCTAAGGCTCTCAAGGGAAAATCCACTAAGGCTACGGAGAGCCTGCCTGATTCTTCTATTGAGGGGCTAAAACTTCTCTCAGTTCCCTGTGGCTTATGGTTTAAAGGAGACGGCCAAGATTTATGGGTACAAGATTAATTTCCCTGTCACAGACCTGACCCTAGATAAGGAGAAACTTCTTTGCTACGTTCATGTAATCCTGCAAAACTCAAAATTCCTTTTTTTGGGTTAAGTTTTGATTCTAGCTTTAGACTCAAGATCATGCCATGATAGGAGTTATAAGCGTGAAATAGATTGATTATAAACTGATATCGCATGTTTTAGGTTCGATTTTTACTATTTTTAGGCTTAGGATTCGATTAATGGGGATTTTTATGGTTTTAGCATGATGAGTGCAATTTTTAGGGCAAAATAGGTTCTGCCCGTAGGTTGTGATGTCGCCGACGATATGAGTAATGCTGCCAGCGGCATCAGGCCTTATAAAAAAGGCATAGAAAGATGTGATGCCATTTCTGCTTAAGGTGATGCCGTCAGTGATATCTCCATACCGCTAGTAGTATGGATGATGTCACCGACGATATCGCTTCTAGCAGAAGCAACATCAGCAGCATTCCAGCAGGTATCAGTGATGAGAAAATACACCGAGAATTATCTGACTTCCTTCTAATTTTTGCAGCCGCACAGCCTGACATACACTGAGGGTATGAGTACAATTGGCGAGTGGTGGGACCACATAGCGGAGAAGGATCCCGAACTTGCATTGGCCATCAATAAGACGGGTTTCAGAGACTTGGCCTGAATCATGCCAATACTATTGCTGAAGCTTTCCCACCCGGCTGTGACGGCGCTTACGGAGAAGTGGTCCAAAACCACCCATACCTTGCACTTTTTGTTTAGGGAGGTGACTATCATGCCTTCCAATGTTGTGGCTATGATCAGGCTACTATAGACGGATGAGGTCATTAACTTTGATGCGTATATGGACAAGTATCATACCGAGAAGCCCGTGGTGAGGCGAGTGAAGAAGCTATTTGGCTTGAAGCCCATCACAGGGCGACTATCCTATGGTGAGCTAGACCAATACTGGACTAGAACGGATGTGGTGCCTGATGATGATAGAGACGCTTGTGTCTGCTCTTTGGTGATTTCCTTACTCACCGTGTTGTTCTTCTCGGTCTCGGGGAGCAAGATCAACTATAGGCTGATATCTGCCGTTGAGAAGGTAGCGAGCATCAGTTAGAAGAATTGGCCGAGGGCTATCTTGGCACAGATGTACCAAGGACTAGATGCGGGTGCTCGAAAGAGGGGGAAGGCCCTCTGCCTCAGCCACTTGCTATTACAAGTATACCTTCCTCGAGAGCAATTTGCTTGATTTTCTTGGTTTGATGTGCGTGCTTAATTTACTATGGATGTTTTGGACTGACTAATTATTTTTTTGTGCAGGCTTGGGCCTTTGAGCATCAGATCCTTCCTCCAGTTGAGTTCAAGGCTACGTTGCCACCTGGTTCTCTCTATCTTGCCCAGTGGTATGGTGGCATCAGTGGGAAAGCCAAGTAGTCTATAAGCTATTGGGAGTCTTTGTAGACCGTGTGATTGAGCTCGGTTAACAATCTTTTAACTTAGTACCTATTTTACACTTAAAACAAAACATTAGTAGACAAAAAACATTTATGAATTTACATTATGCTTACATCGGTTACTTGCTTCATTGTTGGGTAAGGTTATTCTCGATCCCTTCGATGGGGTAGAGAACTTGATAGAGGTAGACAAGTGTCGATTTGTGATGGAGTGCCCCTTATCACTGAAGTGGTACCGGGGGGAGCATGCTCAGAGCTGGACGTCTGTTGCTACTGCTGCTAGACCGGTGCCCACCAATCCTCCTAAAGGCTTAGGGTGGCCCCACTTGGTGATCGCATTTGCAGCTGATAAAGCTGATTACATTGAGGGGAATGGTCAGGTCATCCCAAGCATTCCAGGCCCCTATGAGCAGCATCAGCAATGCTTACTCCCCGTTTTCCCACTCATCAAATAGAATGACACGATCGAGTATCACAAGAAGCAAAGGATAGATGAGGAGAAAATGCGGCTCAAGGGCATAGTGGATGATATTGAGGAGGAAGAAGAAGAGGAGGAGGAGGGAGAAGAAGAGGTTAAGGATGTGCCCGAGGGAGAGGGTGAGGTAGGTGAAGGAGTAGCTGGCGGGAGTGCACCGATGTCTCATAGGGAGTACCGCCCTTTTGAGGTATGATTGTGCTTTTGTACATGTATGGTAATTATTTAGTTGGAAAATGGTTGTTTATGCTTTCCTTTTATGCTTTTCAGGAACCCCCAAGGAAGAGAGGCCTGGATGATTATAACGGGATACGCCACTACGACGTACTTGAGGGTGTTGATTTTATGGAGGGTCGCCTGTCCAATCCTTTAGAGACCCAGTTCATACTAATGAATTTAAGGGGCAAGCTTCAATCCATAGATATAGACCCGAGCCTGCTTGCACCGATCTTTATTTTGAAAAATACCGCCTATGTAAGCTCTACATAATTCTAAATATATTCCTATAATAAACCTTTTGTGGAGTTCTTCTGATTGCCCCTTTGGATTCTGCAGGTTGCTCAGAGCAAGGCAGAGCAGTTGGCCAGGAATGCCTTTGCTCTTAGGGACACTCTTATTGGTCAATCCTTGCTCGTTCAGGTATATTCCCTGTTATGGCATGTTAAAATAAGATAAGATGTATGCATGGATGCTATGAATGATATGCATTATTATCGTTTTCCTTGGTTTGCAGGATTTCTTGGCCCTTTCACTATCAGATGCCGATGCAGCCAGGCAGAGATATGAGGAGGAGACTGCAGCACTCCGATATCGTGTGAGCAACCTTGATGGTCAATTAGAGGCTACTGTCCATGAGTGGAGGAGCAAGCAAAATTTGGATCGCGCGCACACTAGTAGTACTAGCCGCAGAGGAGTGAAGATATTAGCCGGTCGGCGCCCGCCTATTATACTTGAGGAGTCTAGTAGCATTCCAATGATGAAGGATAGGGATAAGGACTAAGATGTGGCTAATGGGTGGCTCGTGGATGACCCGGATGTCTCCTCTTATCAATCCGATGGCGACGGGATGATTTAGATAGCCATTTAGTTCATTTTCTTTTCGCTTTGGTTTGTATGCCCTTGATACATTGGGTTTGAATAATTTGGATTGTCGCTTGATTTTGGTTTTATTAGGCTAGGTGTTTGGGATGTTTGGATGACTTGCGCCTTCGGGCTTTTCTTTGAATAAAATGGATTTGCATTTGATCAAGTTCTGGAAATGGGTAACATAGCTATTGATAAGTTTTTGCACAGGCCAAAATTTGTGAGGATGGTTTTGATGTCACCAAGAAATTCTCCCGTGTCGCCAGTGGCACTACTGATGTCATTAGCTACATCGCCCTTTTTGACAAAGCTGCCCCACACTCCATATCTCTGGCGGCATCAAATGATATCGCCCCATCCATATTCCATATTGCAGGTGGCATCATCAACATCATCGGCGACATCACTTACCCAGAAATCCTATTTCAGGCATTTTACCAAATTCAGCCATGGCATGCTAAAACCAGCAACTGCGGGGCTGTCTGGAAAGCCTGGGCAATGAGGACTAGAAGAAACTAAAACTGGAGAAATTCGGGCTTCTCTTTTTTTTACTCTAACTTTTGCATAGACTGCCTCAAGGGATTTTTAATCTATCGAGCCTTGTCTTAATTTTTGCCTGGATCGCCCTTTTGGGTTTTCAACCTAGCAGACTTATTCTGACTTTTGTATAGACCTAGATGTTTTCAGTCTATCTGGATCTTTTGAAAAGAAACACTTATGAGCTTAGAGCATCTTCAATTAAGCTTACTTGTGATGTTTCCATCTCTTGGTCACTAGGCATTCACAATTTTACAAGCATAGAGGTTTCGGTGCGATAGACACTTTTGTTGAGTGAATTTAATTTGAGTATAAGATGTTGGCAATCATTTCCATTAATCAAACTCCTAGTGTTAATCAGCCTTTATAGATTTTCAAGTTAACATCTCACTTTTTTTTCTCTCGTGCCCTACTTTTTATCTGAACTGCCCTTTTTGGGTTTTCAGTTAAACGGGCGACATTGACTTATCCCTTATTTTTGCACGGTCGATTTGTAGGATACCGACCGTCAGGTGTCACCCTAATTTTTGCCCGATTAGTAAAAGACCAAAAGGCGGGTGATTGTCATATATATTTTTTAGTGTGTCACTTTTCTGATTTACTTCTTTTGTTTAGACCTGATAACACTTAACCCTGTCCTGGTTGACTAGGTTGATGAACTCGCTCTTGTTCGTGCTCATGACTTTGATAGCCCTGCTCATTCGGTATCATCTTTGGCCACACGGCAGCCTTCTCAATTTGATATGAAATTTTTATTAACGTCAGTGTTAGAAGGTTCCAGATGCTTCAATGCCTGGTCTATGACTCTAGGAAACGATATTAGGTACCTGACTTACTGTTGTGCCCTCGGTTGTGCCTTTGCAAATTCTCCAAGGATCTTTGTGTCCGTTCGGTTTTTACCTGGATCGCCCGATCCATTCTAACCTTTAAAGTTACATTAGGTAACCTTGCTTTGATTTTGATTGGCCATATTTCAAGGAGTTTGGTTTGTGGGAGTTTTGGCACTTATACAGAGCCTTCTTGGTTGGTTCGATTGCCGTTCTGATTGCTCCTTCAGTCTATGGTTTGTACAGCCCTTCTTGGTTAGGCTTGTATTTGCCCCTTGTACCGGTGGTGGAGGGTTTTGACTAAGTGATATTTGGTTTGGGGGCCTTTTACTTAGTGCCTTTGAAAGGTGAAATGGTAGCTTGTTTTGCTGGTTTACTTGGCAAGCTGATCGCGACTTTAGTTGTGCGCTTATCTTTGTGGCTTATGGGGTAAAGGTGCTTGCTCTCATACTTTATGCTCTTGGCAGTGGTTGCCCCTAATCTTTATTGCTCGAGGGGTTTGATGTAGGTTAATTTATGATAGGTGAAGATGTGTTTCTCTATGAGTTTGGTCATATCCTTGGCGGTGACATTGGTGTAAGATTCAGCTACGGTGTTTGTTTGATGGAGGTTGGGTTTCATCAATCATTTATGCCCCCATGCCAAGGATGGCCATGGAGCAGAGAAGTGTTAAAGAAGGTTAGAAAAAGGGAAAGGGGTACGTGGGTGAAAATGTATGCCGTGATTTTCCATTTCAGCGAACCAGTTGATACTTCTTTGGTACCTTAAAGGTGTACAATTGCGGGGTTGCTGAGTTAATTATGGAAAAGACCCGTGGTGTTCAACAATCTGACTATTGATCTGGGGACCAAGCAAAAGCCTTATTACGGTTTTTAAGCACTTTATTATCTCACATATGTTTAACAGGAGTTAAATTATTGGAGTTGATTACAACATACGACCTTCATTTGTACTCAAATTAATTTCATACAGTAAAATATCCTGAATACTTGAAGCATCATGTGTATGCTCATATGGATGCATGGATCAAATGGTAGAAACATAACATAAGTAAGAAAAATAAAAGTAGCTCATGGAGCTCAAAGTTTGGTACATAAAATGTTCGATAAAGCAAACAGACCTAACGATTACATATAAAAAAAATCATCAACCTCTACAGGCGGAGGGCCTTGCAAGATCATGCCTTTGGGCAAGAATTGATTGGGAGTGAAGTGTTGAGGGCCTTCTCTAGGGCAATAGGAGGGCAGTTAGACTGGACTGCAGCCACTATCAGAAAAGCTCGGGTGGCTGTTGCCTGGACATCATCGTCTTTTCTAAGCCATACATTTTCTATCCTTCGAGTTAGCTTAAATCTGGCCCTCCTAGCCTCATTGTCAAGGTACATTTTCCTCTTTCCACCGGCCTTATCCTTGGAACTGACAATCCCAGTGAGATTGTGTGGCCCATTCGCTCGTTTAGGCATACCAGAAATGGTCATACTTGCAAGGTCGACGAGCTTTATGACCTCAGGCATTCTATCCGGCTTGGCTATCTTTCCTTCCTTCGCCAGATGATGTATAGCTCAGGCCAAGGTTTGGCACTCATTCGTGCGATGTCCTAACTGGACATGACGTTGGATATGATGTATGCCCTTAAGGCAATTAGGGCGATATATCTTAATTATGTAATAGTACGAATAATTTGTTTAATCAATAAAGGCATTTATTCTTTTGTTTATATCAATGTGTTTCTGTGTACATATATTACATCTAGTTAAATATATTCATTGATGTATGTATACAAAAGTCCTTGACATATCATAGCATGAAGTCAAATAAATTATAGTTGGACTATATCTGGTGGAACCTACTTCATGTGCAATTATGATTATGTCTAAACTATCCCTATTCATAGTTTCATCAAGAAAGGATATTGATGAAGTGGAAAGACTAGCATGTGGCCAACTTTCTTGGAAAGGGTCCAAGCAGTCAATCTCCTAAGGACTGAAGGTGGTGCCTAAGTTTGACACATGGACATATCTGGGAGATATATTAGAGACCACAGTAAGATAAACACTTAGTATATATATCAATGTGTTAGTGTTTATCTTCATACAATAAGCTTTGCGAATGTCCTTGTACTTGAGATGCTAGTTACCTTGTGTGGTACTATTGCTATGCTTTGGGTCATTACTATGCACTCATTAATTTAGGGTGTTACAGGTGATTACCGGTATAGTGATGACAACACATTGGTAAGCTGAGTAGTCGGAAAGAATCCATCGCTCTGGATATATTAAGGCGTTCTACCTGGCCACTTATTGAAATGATGATTGCTATAAACCTCTGATCAGAGTGTGTGTTTGATACAAATGGTTTCTACTCAAACACACTATGGTAAGAGGCAATATACTTTGGTAACAAGTAAACTATTAGGATAGCTTAGAGCAACCTCGCTATTAGTGGGTTAACACTTTAACCGAACCCTATAAAACCATATGGTACTAATATTAAAGAATGGAAGGAATTTATCGCACTGGATAACTATTGCATTAACCGGGATTAAGTCATAAGCATAAATGACGTCCGAGTAATGGGGGATGGTAGACCCTTGCTAGTGGCGTACTATAGTCATTTAAGGTAATCGAGTTCTATTCACGATCTGGAACCTCGAGCCAATGGTTCCATTAGAACAAGAGTTGGTTAAGCCCTTACAACACAATACTTTGTGATCCTGTAAGGTCACACACATTAGACCTTCATTGGACTAATAAAGAACTAATAAATTTATTCTATTACGAAAATATAATTTAAATAGATTGATTGGATCAATTTTGTATAGACCAAGGAATTTATTTTGACCGGTAACTACTTAATTAGAGTCGTAAATAAATTATAATTGATTAGATAAATTTTGGTTGGACCAAGAAATTTATTTTGATTGGTAACTAATTTATTAGAGTAAAAAATAAATATTTATTTGAAAGGATTGAAAGGGAATTTTGCATTGGCGAGTTAAAACCAAAAAGTATGAAATATTTTGTACAAAGTTCGGCTGCACGGAGTATACCGAAAGGTGCGCGAACACTGCTAGGCAGTGTTCGTGGTAGCCCATGTTCATGGGCTATACAAAGGCAGCCCATAAAAGGGCACTGTAAGTTGGGATCGCGTCATGGGCCGCGAGGCCCAGCACGCTACATGTGAGCGGGTCACACGCGGATCCTTTGGATCCACGTGTGCAACCCGTGTGGGATGGAATTCTAATGCGGAGCAAAATTTTGCTCCCCAAGCCTATATATAGTCTGTCCCCTCCCCTTTCAACGTACACAGTGCACCAAGCTCAAGTATAAATCCCAAGTTGAGATTCGCAAAGATTAATCTCTCGGGTAATCGAGGAAGTTGTTTTTGAGGAGCTTAAATTTAGTTAAGCAACTCTAGTATATATTTTTGGGTGAGGCTTCTGGAATGGTCTAGCAACTACTCGAAGCTTCTCAGTGCTAACTCTTGGTGAGGTTTTGGTTCGTGGGTTCATGTGGATACTGATAGAGGCTATCCTACGCTTGAAGGCTTGTGCAAGAAGGTTCTACAAAAGCATGCTTCCACTGGTAAGTTCTTTTTCTTTCTCTTTTAATTATTAGGTATTTTTCTTTAAGCGTTTTTAGACTTAATAATAATGCTTAAATTATTTTGCATGCTTACTTTATTTTATGCTTAGGTTATAGCTTAGAGTTATAACATGCTTAGCATAAAATATACATGCTAGGATATAATTTGGAATTATGGTATGCCTAGCCCTTTTGCATGCTTACCTAGGTGGAGAATTATTTAGTTAAGGCTTTATTTAATTTATATTCAACTAATAGGAGTTCATGGGGACAGGGAAAAAATTTTGAATTTCCGCGATGCCTGTTATGCATGTTTAATCTGACTATTAGTTCCCAACAGTGGTATTAGAGCATGCTATTTAGTGCATAATTAAGTTAGAAGCGAACTAAATATTATTTTCTATATGAAATGATTTGTTTATTTAATTGTTTGGAACAATTATATGAACTTGTGCCTTTCATTTCAAGGTTAGAAAATGGTTATGATTAATTTTTAATAAGCCTGCTCAATTTACTCAAACTATACAAGTGTCAATAATTTGTTTAAATTACATGGGTTATAGATGCTTCCAATTTACATGAATTGGAAGAACGAAATTTATTAGTTCAAGAGAATCCATTGGTCTTTAGGTTTGTGCCCATATTTGTTCGGGCTAAGGATTGGACTTGATGTCTACTCCTCATATGGCACTTCTCCTACCTGGGAGCCTATATCGGTGAAATTTGAATTGACCAACCGGGGGATTAATATGAACTAATTTATTTCTAGTATATAAGATGGTGCTTATATATGTTTCTATAACAAAGTAAAAAATTAAATTTATTAAATAAAAGTTTAAAGGAAATGCAATATAAATATAACATATAAAAGTGTTAATTATTTTGCATATAATCTAGGATGATAGAATAATTATAATAAAGAGCTGAACCCACCTAAGGTTAGACCTTATAAATTAATTTTAAAATTCCCTGAATTAATACAAGTTATTATAATTTTGTCCATCTGATAAAATCCTAGATTGGGTGAGACATTTAACACCAATAAAATCCCAAAGTAAATATATTAAGGCAAGTTATGGTCTTCCTTACTCAAATTTATAATACGGTCTCTTTGGGCTATCAAAGTGCTGCGCAAAGCATTCCTTATAGTCCACATTGATTGGTTGTAAAGTTTGGGATAGGGTATGCCTTAACAGAGCTGGGGTAGTCCACCATGAAATTAGGGGCTAGGCCCAGATCTGAGACATATTCAAGGAGTTGCCAACATAAGAGCACACGTCCCTTGGAATAGAGAACTTGAATGAATTAGCAATTGCATGCGATGTAAATGGAATGGGATTCCAACTATAACTTACTATTGTGACTTGGCTCATAAAATTGGGGGTTATGATAAACTAGTTATAAATGCTACCTACTAGGAAATTTAGTTGGGCTAAAATTCGTGAGTTCAATAGAATGTGCTATTGTAAATTTTGAAGAAAATAGTAGGAAAATATATTTAATTAAAACTCCTTATATTAAATGCATGTACTTTAACTAATATCTAAACTCTTTTCTTTTCTTATATCTTAGGTTGAAAATGACTTCCAATATTAATCTCCATATGTTACTTGACACCAAATTGAATGGCTCGAACTTTTCTGATTGGTTCCGAGCTGTGAGAATAGTTCTCAGGTTCGAGGGAATTGCCTATGTTCTAAGTGAAATTTTCCCTATAGAACCTGATGTTGAGGATCATGTGGAACATGATGCCTGGTTGAAGTACAGGAAAGATCGTGAGACTGCCATATGTATCATGTTGGGGTCCATGAATCCTGAGCTTTAGAAATAAAATGAGAACATACCCTTAGAGTACATGGTTCTCCATCTTGAAGAGCTCTTTTCGGAGGGGGGAAAGGACAGAGAGGTATAAGGCCTCCAAGCTCCTTTTTGGGACCAAGATGTAGGCTAGCACCTCTGTCTCTCAGCATGTACTTAAACTCTTGGGATATCTTAAGAAGTTGAATCGATTGGGATTCGAGATGAATCATGACTTGAGCATTGACCTTGTGTTGATGTCCTTGATAGATAGTTGGTCAGGCTTCGTGACTAACTATTACATGAACAACATTAATTCTACTATCCCTGAATTAATTAACATGCTGAAAATAGTAGAAACTCATATCAAGAACGATTAAAAACCTCTACTGTTGGTTGAAAAAGGCAAGGCTTCTAAGAAGAAGAAGCAGGCACTGGGTGTTAAGGAAAGAATCAGTAAGAAGAAGAAAGAAAAGAAGGCATCTAAGTATGTCTGCTTCCAATGTGGGAAACCGGGACATTGGAAGAGGGATTGCAAAGCTCCTGCTTATGAGCATTTGAAGAAGAAGCCCACAGAGGCATCTACTTCAGGTATATTAGTAATTGAAAATTTTGTTACTTTTTTTGCTTGAATCCACTTGGGTATTAGATACTGGTTGTGGTTCTCATATCTGTACTTATGTATAGGGACTAAGGAACTATTGAAAACTTGTAAAAGGGGACATGGACCTACGCATGGGAAATGGAGCCAGAGTTGCTGCATTAGCCATAGGGAGTTTTATTCTTGTTTTGCCAAGTGGACTTGTTTTAGTTTTGAGTAATTATTACTACATTCCAAGTGTTACTAAGAATATTGTATCTGTTGCGTGTTTAGCAGCAGAGGGATTTAAAATTTTGTTTTCGAATAATAATTGTCAGATTTGTTTGAATAATATTCTTTATGGTTATAGAATGTTGAAAGGTGGCATTTATGTTCTTAATAGTAAAACTTAAGTTTTCAATATAAACAATGTGAGGAAAGTTAAATTAGGTAATGAGAATTCCTTCTACTTATGGCATTGTCATTTAGGCCACACAAACAAAGATCGCTTAACCAAGTTACATAAGCCTAGAGACTTAGGCCCAATAGACTTAGAGTCTTATGGTGATTGCAAACCTTATTTAAAAGGAAAAATGACAAAGTTACCCTTTCAAGGAAAGGGTGAGTGGGCCACGAGTACATTGGAACTTATACATACTAATGTGTGTGGTCTAATGAGTGTTCAGGCACTAGGAGGATGCTCCTACTTTATAACCTTTATTGATGATTACTCACGATATAGTTATTTGTACTTGATGAAGCACAAGTCTGAAAGTTTTGTAAATTTTCAAACTAATCAGAGCTAAAGTAGAGAAACAACTTAAGAAAAGTATTAAAATACTTTGATTGGATCGAGGTGAAGAATACTTAAGTCAGGAGTTTCAAGATTATCTAAAGGAAAACGGGATAGTTCCCCAGTGGACCCCTCCTTATACACCCCAACACAATGGAGTGTTAGAAAGGTGGAATCAGACTTTATTAGATATGGTCAGGTCCATGATGAGGCATGCAGATCTTAGTAAATCCTTTTGGGATATGCACTAGAGAGCGCGGTTAAATCAGTCGATTTTACACCATATGAAAGATGGTGTAACAAGAAGCCATCTCAAAGTCACTTAAGAGTATAGGGCTGTCCTACTATGGTAAAGAGGATAGCATCATATAAGCTGAATGCCAAGGCTGACAAATGTCTGTTCATTCGATATCCAAAGGAAATAATTGGATATCTGTTTTACCAACCCGAAGTACAAAAGGTATTTGTGTCTCGGAATGCTTACTTTTTAGAAAAGGAACACTTACTTGCAAAAGTCAGTAGGAGCAATATTTAACTGGAAGTTCAAGAGAAAGAAACAGATAATCAACTGATTGACCCCGTTCTAGATACACATGAGAGTGTGATCCAAGAATAACCTATCAAAACACAATCATTGCGAAGATCAGGTCATATTCATAATAGTCTCGATAGATATGGATTTATCATCACTTATGATAAGGAACTATATCTTACGAAGGATGATGAACCAAGGATATATGATGAGGCAATGTAAAGATCAGATTTTGATAAATGGCTAAAAGCCATGAAATCAAAAATGGATTCCATGTACGAGAACCAAGTTTGGAATTTGGTTGATTCACCACAAGAGGTTAGACCAATTGGGTGCATGTGGGTCTTTAAGAAGAAGACAGACATGGACGGTAATGTAATTACCTATAAAGCAAGGTTGGTTATGAAAGGTTATAGTCAACAGGAATTATTAACAATGATGAAACCTTCTCACCGGTAGCCATGCTTAAATCCATAAGGATACTCCTCGCCATTGCTGCTCATTATGATTATGAGATCTGGTGGATGGATGTAAAAATAGCATTCCTGAATGGGGATTTAGACCGAGATGTGTACATGACACAACTTGAGGGTTTTACATCTCAAAATGGCTCAAAGGTATGCAAGCTACAAAGATCCATTTATGGACTTAAGCAGGCATCTAGGAGTTGGAATATAAGGTTTGGTCAGACAATCTGGGAACTGGATTTCAGCCCAAATGCTAATGAGCCTTGGGTTTACAAGAAGGTTAGTGGGAGTGTAGTCATTTTTCTAGTATTGTATGTTGATGACATTCTGCTAATAGGAAATGACATTTCTCTTCTTCAAAACATTAAAGTGTGGTTGTCAAGAAAGTTCTCCATGAAAGACCTTGGTGAAGCAGCATTTATACTAGGTATAAAGATCTATAGGGATAGATCCAAGAGGCTACTAGGTCTTTCTCAAAGTACATATACAGACAAGGTATTCAATAGGTTCAACCTTGAGCATTCTAAGAAAGATTATCTCCCGATGACAAAGGGGATAAACCTATCTAAGGCTGAGTGTCCTAAGATAGCTCAGGAGAGAATGCACATGAAGGATATACCCTATGCATCCATGATAGGATCTATCATGTATGCTATGATATGTAATAGGCTGGATGTCTCTCAGGCTTTGAGCTTTACAAGCAGATATCAGTCATATTTAGGTGAAAAGCACTAGATGGCCATCAAGGCAATCCTTAAGTACTTGAGAAGGACTAAGGATGATTTCTTGATTTATGGAGAAGGTGACCTCACAATTAGAGGTTACACTGACGCGAGTTTTCAGTCTGGTAAGGATGACTTTAAGTCTCAGTCAGGTTTTATGTATGTATTAAATGGAGAGATGGTATGCTGGAAGAGTTCTAAGCAAGAAACTACTGCTGATTCAACCACTGAATTTGAATACATTATTGCATATGAAGCAGCAAAAGAAGCTATCTGGTTAAAAGTATTGATTGGTGATCTCGGTGTGGTGCTTGAGGTTATTGATCCAATTACTTTGTATTGTGATAACAATGGTACCATAGCTCAGGCAAAGGAACCACGGTCTCATCAGAAAAATAGACATGTATCTAGAAAGTATCATATAACTAGGGAGATTGATGATGCTAAGATAATAAGATTAGAATATGTACCCACTAATCAGAACCTCGCGGATGGTCTGATAAAGCCATTGACTCATGTCAAACATGACCAGCATGTTAAAGCATATGGATTAAGACATATAGCTAATTGGCCTTAGTGCAAGTGGTAGTTTGTTGGATATGATGTATGCCCTTAAGGCAATTAGGGCGATATATCTTAAATACGTAATAGTAAAAATAATTTGTTTAATCAATAAAGGCATTTGTTCTTTTGTTTATATCAATTTATTTCTATGTATATATATTACAGCTGGTCAAACATATTCATTGATGTATGTATACAAAAGTCCTTCACATATCATAGCATGAAGTCAGAGAAGTTATAGTTGGACTATATCTGGTGGAACCTGCTTCATGTGCAATTATGATTATGTCCAAACTGTCCCTAGTCATAGTTTCATCAAGAAAGGATATTGATGAAGTGGAAAGACTAGCATATGGTTAACTTTCTTGGAAAGGGTCCAAGCAGTCAATCTCCTAACGACTAAAGGTGGTGCCTTAAGTATGACACATGGACATATCTGGGAGATATATTGGAGACCGCAGTAAGATAAACACTTGGTATATATACCAATGTGTTAGTGTTTATCTTCGTGCAATAAGCTTTGCGAATGTCCTCATACTTGAGTTGCTAGTTACCTTGTGTGGTACTATTGCTATACTTTAGGTCATTACTATGCACTCATTAATTTAGGGTGTTACAGGTGATTATGGGTATAGTGATGACAGCATGTTGGTAAGCTGAGTAGTCGAAAAGAATCCATTGCTCCGAATATATTAAGGAGTTGTACCTAGCCACTTGTTGAAGTGATGATTGCCATAAACCTCTGATCAGAGTGTGTGTTTCATAGAAATGGTTTCTAGTCAAACACACTATGGTGAAAGGCAATATACTTCGGTAACAACTAAACTACTGGGATAGCTTGGAGCAACCTCGCTATTAGTGGGTTAACACTTTAACCAAACTCTAAAAACCAGATGGTACTAATGTTAAAGAATGGAAGGAATTTATCGCACTGGATAACTATTGCATTAACCGGGATTAAGTCATAAGCATAAATGATGTTCCAAGTAATAGGGGATGGTCGACCCTTGCTAGAGGCGTACTACAGTCCTTTAAGGTAATCGATTTCTATTCATGGTCTAGAACCTCGACCCAATGGTTCCATTAGAACAGGGGTTGGTTAAGCCTTAACAGCTCAATACTTTGGGATCCTATAAGGTCACACACATTGGACCTTCATCGGAATAAGTAAAGAACTAATAAATTTATTCTATTACAAAAATACAATTTAAATAATAATTGGATTATTATTTAATTGGTTGAAATTGATTGGATTAATTTTGGATAGACCAAGGAATTTATTTTGACCGGTAACTAATTAATTAGAGTCATAAATAAATTATAATTAATTAGATCAATTTTGGTTGGTTAAAGAAATTTATTTTGAATAGTAACTAATTTATTAGAGTAAAAAATAAATATTTATTTCAAATGATTAAAAGGGAATTTTGCATTGGCGAGTTAAAACCAAAAAGTATGAAATATTTTGTGTGCAACCCGCATGGGATGGGATTGCTAATGGGGAGCAAAATTTTTCTCCCCAAGCGTATATATAGGTTGTCCCCTCTCCTTTCAATGTACACAGTGCATCAAGCTCAAGAACAAATCCCAGGTTGAGATTCGCAAAGATTAATCTCTCAGGTAATCGAGCAAGTTATTTTTGAAGAGCTTAAATTTAGTTAAGCACCTCTAGTATATATTTTCGGGTGAGGCTTCTGGAGTGGTCTAGCAACTACTCGATGCTTCTCATTTTTACCTCTTGGTGAGGTTTTGGTTCGTGGGTTCGTGTGGATACTGATAATGGCTATCCTACGCTTGGAGGCTTGTGCAAGAAGGTTCTGTAAAAGCACGCTTCAACTGGTAAGTTCTTTTTCTTTCTTTTTAATTATTAGGTATTTTTTAACCATTTTTAGACTTAATAATTATGCTTAGGTTGTTTTGCATGCTTAGTTTAGTTTATGCTTAGGTTATAGCTTAGAGTTATAACATGGTTAGCATAAAATATACATCCTAGGATATAATTTGGAATTACGGTATGCCTAGCCCTTTTACATGCTAACCTAGGTAGAGAATTATTTAGTTAAGGCTTTATTTAATTTATATACAACTAATAGGAGTTCCTGGGGACAAGGGTAAATTTTTTAATTTCCGCCACGCCTGTTATGCATGTTCAATCTAACTATCAGTTCCCAACACATGACACCCAAAAAAGTTTCCCTTCTCGTCTTTCGTTGGGTTTCGTACTCACGAAGGGGTTCGATGAGACCATCTCTTCTTAATCTGGTTAAAATCATATTGAGGGGTAAAACCCAGGGGTTTACAATGGCAGCGGGAATAGGTTCTTCAGAGGCTTTTTGGCTCCCCTCGGCCTGAGATGGCAACGCTCCTAACCCATTATAGCCTTCCACCCAGTGTATACTAGAACCCTTAGAGGCCTGACCGCTATTTACTTAGGGTTCCCTTTCCCTTTGACATGCTGGCACTAGTTGGCGCAAAAAAACTTCCACCTCATATGTTATGCCCAGAGGTTGCACGAGCTAGCCGTTGGCTGGCTGATGCATTGCTTCAGGTGTCACGCTCTGAGATTGTGTGACCTGGTCGTGGTTTCCGAACTGACTACAGGAGTAAGGAGTCAGTTGATCAAGTCGAGGACTAACCATCAGATCATCGCCAAAAAGGTTTTGCTAGTAGGTCATCCCCGGAGGTTCCGTGCTAAAAAGTGGCGGCGGCATTTTTGGTCAGGCCGATCCTTTAGGGAGAGCTGAGATTTACTGGGTGAGTTTATCAGGAAATGGAAGAAGGATTGAGTTTTGGGCCATATGCCTTGGGCTTGGAGGTAAGAAAGAGAAAGTTAGCTGAGTCATGGAAGTCTGATTAAGTTGGAATAGACTAGGCTGGGGTCGAGTCTGAACTGACTAGACGGGAAGCTGAGTAAACCAAACTGGTTGTGCCCCTGCTGGATAGAATAGAACATGATTTGAACCATTTCAAATAAATTCATTCTGATATTGGGGCTGACAGTCTGATTCTAAAATCCAACCGGCGTTCTCACTTGCTAGGGCTTGCCTGACAAATGACTACACTATTATCTGGATTTGTTCTCGAATAGTGTTGTGGAAGATATCTAAACAGATAAATTGGGTCATAGTGGCGGCGATTTCTGTGCTAAGGGATGGTGGAGGAACTGCTTCCATAGTAGGGGCGAAACTAGCTTGGTCCTCGATCAAGGCAAGGTCATCATCATGAGGGAGACCCATGGTTAGTGGAAAAGGTCCGAACTTGGAAGGGAGACTATTTAGGATCATGAACCGCGGGTTAGATCATGAATGGGATGTAAACGGTATGGATGGTATGCATGCTTTTTTGGAAGCGGTGCGTGATATGTATGGCTGTTTGTAGATGTGGTTAGCGATGATGCGATGGATTATCCCTCCAATATATGTGGGACATTTGTATCTTATGCACATATAGTGATATGTGGTGATGCAACAGAGGTATAAAAAAGAAGTCTTACGCATGTTGCTAAACTTCTTCCACAGGCGGAAGTAGTAAGGGTAAGAAGATTTATTTTTTGGCCCTTGAGGCCGATGCATGGTGGATGCATGATCATATAGCACATAGCACATGAAATGTCCCTCTTTCGACCTTATGACTCCCGCATAACACCTCTTTGGAAGGATGGAGTTTGGGCTCTTCACTGGTAATGGCGAAAGAAGTGCATCCCAATTATTTTTTTATTGTTTTGGTAATCCTAAAGGGATGAAGTGCTAAGGGTTTTCCTAGTGCGGATTTGGTATAGGGTTGTTGATGTAGAAGGTTCTCGTTTACCTTGATTCTAAGTTACTCAACCACTTCCCAAATATGTGCGATCGCAGGAGTTTATGTGTAGTTTAAAATGAGTTATCCACCCACTAGGTATCCTCAATTCCAAACAGGGCATGAGTGGTACTTTTGCGAGCTTCTTGGGTAGAATGGGCACCTAAAAAAATTACCGAACTATTTACACGCGTGTTTATGGATAAAACGTTATAAAAAAGAATGGATTTTTAATTTGGCCAATGATTTCAATACATCATCAAAATCCTTTAAACTTATTGAAAATTTTATGCTCTAGTTTGAAGAGACAAATCCCTAGCAGAGTCGCAACTGTGAGCGGATGACCTTCTTTTCGCCCGTAAGGAGCGCGTGAGATGCGTCGCATGGGGGGCAGAAAAATAACGAGGCGCTGTGAGGCATGCCATGGAATTGACCCTTATTTTAGCGTGATAAAAGCACTGATGTTGATGTTGAATTTAAGTCCAATTTAGATGTTAAAGGATACGAGACAAAAATCCCGTACTTAAAAAAGAGTAGCCACGCGGTTCATCTCAATCGGGAAATTTTGGTACGATTTTCCCATCAGGTGGTAGACCATACCTTCAGTAGTAATTTTGAGTTCGGATGATGTTCTCTATTTTTCATTAGGCCAAGTTAAAATATTCCATTCTTTCTTAATCGATTTAATCCTCCTTATTTATTGTGTTTTCAGTTTTATATGTTGTTATCATATTTATCAAGCATCCAAAGTGGTAAATAAATAAATTATTACAGTCATCCGAAAGTAAATGCAGAAATTGAAATTATTACAGGACTTTAAAATCCTATACATTCTCTATACGATAAATAAAATACCCGTAGGCCTAACATCCATCTAACCTAAATCTACCTGCAGAAAATGGTTAGCACAGATATGGCACGTCGTGCGAGGTGTATCATTTAGCATGCATAGTTATTGGACAAAATACGACCCAAGTTAGCATGAACATGGCATATTCATTTGTTATGTTAGAAAGCCCAGTTGGATGGCTAAAAATGAGATTTGAATGGCGTTTGTGGGAAAATTCCATTTTAACCAAATTTTAGACTCGATCGTTGTTTTAACCGGATTATTAGTGAAAATGCCACATGGTATGAAGTGGTGTCTATTTTCAGAAGTTTTTGGACCTTCATCGTTGCACTATACACCTTAGCTTTTGGAAGATAACTAGTTCAGAAGAATAATCGAAAAGAAAACACCTATCTAAAAAGTCATGTCGCTGGCGGCATGATTGATACCATCAGCGACATCAGTGATGTCGTCAGCGGTATCCGTCAGACAGGCAGGTTACATGATTTTTGAGATACCATAAAGAAAGGGTCCTACAAGAAGATGAGCCCACTGGGGGAAACGATGTCACTAGCGGTATCAATGATGCCGCTAGTGGCATGGTTGATACCGCCGGCGACATCAAATGCTCCCAGCGGCTTCAGCTTCTTGCAGCAGCAGGAGGTAACGGTAAAAAATGATCGAAAACCCAAGAAATAAGCACAAAAAGTAAACAACAGCACAAACAAGCAAGAATAATGCCAAAGAGCTATGAGACTTAAAATTTTTACCTCGGGGCAATTTTATAGGTAAATATGGGTGGTCTTCGAGACCTTCGGCCATTTTCATTGAAATGGCAAAAAAGAGACTGCCCAATGAAGAAGAAGAAAGCATTCTACAGAAGCCCAATTTGGCCATGTCGCCGGAGACATGGTGATACCGCCGGCGCCATGAGCGTTACCGCTGGAAGCATCAGCTTCCTACAAGCTAACTGCCAGCGGGCCCACAAGCCCAAAAAGCTGCCAAAGGGGTCAAAAAGTGGGTCAAAAGGCATCTTTTTGAATTTTAATGATATTTTAATGGATATTTAGAGGTTAGTTTAATTTTGGGTGCAAATCATCGGTTCAAGCTCCTACCGGGGGAGTTATCGGACATGCCGAACGGCATTCTTACGAGAAATAAAATTTGTAGGGAATTTTATATCGGTAATAAAAACTCCAAAGAATTTTTTATTATAAGGAACAAAATCGGGAACACGCCATCATTGTCTGGCGAGAGGGACTGCAAAATCCCGTGCTCACATATATTGTTTCATAAAGAGACTTGTCGTTTCATGAGCCATCATCCCACATCTATAAATAGGCCCCATTTGTGCTTTTGATACACAACGAAACTGAGAGCAATTTCTTGAATTAGAGAGGTAGCATTAAGATGTTTTTGTTTCCTAACCTTACATACAAAAATTCTTATCCTACAACAAATGTATTACATTTGATTCAATAAGAAAGCAGGTACGTGAATTGATATCTCCATTGTATCTCATAAGCAAATTTCTAGTACATCCCGCTGCTTTGTATGGAGGAAATATTGCTTAAAGGAAAATGATTAGCATGCCTTGGAGATTAGGTACTAGATTAGTAATATTTGTTGTGATCAAGATTGCAACAAATTATTCTCTACACTTGTAAATGGTTTCCTTCCTAGCATCCCTACTGTACCAATTATTATTTTCCTATAGCTAACATCATTTCATGTTGCCTGCAAAACAATCGTGGCCATCGAAGAAATGGTTGTCGCCAAAGTAAAACCTAACGCATGGTTGTCATTGCCAACACCCCATTAATGTTGCCAATGCTACAGATTATCATCGCCAGCACAAAATTGTTGCTGCCAACGGATGCAAGATGGTCGTTACCAATGCCAAATATTACCATTTCTAACGTATAATGGCAATATCCTTAACAACCTATAGTCAGGTCACCGAAGCCATTTCCCTATACAAAATTATGGATGAGGCTCAAAGTAGCCATTACATGAGAGAGCGTCCAACGGACCACTCATCAGTTACACATCAAAGTATGGAACATTCCCAAAGGGTGGATGTCTTATAAGACCCAAAACACGATGAACATACCATTCAAAGCTAAGTGCTCACTAAAACCCCTTAGAGGGAGGGATGCCAAAATGAAAGCAATAACATTCACTACAAGCTATGTCCAACACCCTCACCATAACCATCAATAAGACACCCAATAAAGACAATATTGCATCTACCAAAGCGACACCCAATAGGATTTTTTCTACATTTTAGTAAACCATGCCAACACAGGAGAAAAAGTACCAACAAAGCTTACAACACCTTCCCCAACACAAAATCAGGTTGGGCACGAATAGCAATACCCCTATCTTAACGCAAAAATCTAATCCAATGAGATTCACAACACCAAATCGTTGCTGTAAAAAAAATTGTCATCCAACACAAACACTTGCCTCAACAAAACTATGATATATGGTACTAATTAATGCATAAGCCGTCAATCATCATTAAAGCATAAATGAGATTAAATATATGAATATATTTCTTAATTTATTAGGGGGGATATGTGGCATGGACCATATAACAGAGGGTCCATATTTAATGGTTAAACCAAGGCCCATGAGGTCCAGTATTCACCCTCGCATCACTAGAAAAAGGGGGACTTAGCACCTATGGGGGGAGACATAATTACTTTCTTTTGAATATAATTACTTTCTTTTGAATAACCATCATATACTATTTCCAATACAAATAGATACAGATAGCCTAAACTACCACTCATTGACAGACCAGCCGCGCCAATACTTATTTTATATATTTGTTTGTTTTTTCTATAAGAAAACCATATTACAGAATAAAACAAAACAAAATTCATTACATTGGTTGTCTATAGAGACCCCATGACTAGTCAAACATATGTCCAACTTCTTGTGACGCATAATTAATTGTGAAATTTTATCGGTTTTTAATCATGATTTTTCATGAGTTAATCATAAGATTTAGGGGCACCTGTTATAGTCCCTAGTTTGTTGTTGTGATTATTATTGCACAACAACTAAAATTAGTTGTTAATAAATTAAACCAAACATCTTAAATTTCAAGTTAAGATGTTTAGTTTAATATATTAGATGGAGTAGTAAGGGAATTAAGGGATGTTCCACCTCTTTATTATATATTCAAGATCGAAAACTATTTCCTTGTATCCATTGCAAAGTTGGAAAAATATTAATGACTGATTTCGAAGTTGGTGGATACAAATGGTGAGTTTATTTTATTTTAGTTAAATTTATATTAAAAGATTGTGTTTACTATTGTATATTTTGGGATTTTAACCCTAGATATTCTAGATATCCTATATATCCTAGATATCTTGGACCTAAGATATTCTAGGGTTTTAGACGATCGACTTTTGTCATTCCATGAAATTAACGAATTTTTGTATATTGTAGTTTTTTTATTGCTTTGGCTGCATAACATAGCCTTATTATTTCATCACTTGACACTTTGTTTTGTTATTTTAAAATTTTATTCAGGAGATTGGTTATTTAGTTATTTATCCAAATGGAAAAAAAAGTACATGGGAAAGAACATGTCTCTATGTACTTAAATCTCTCACCATCAAATTCATTTCCTATATTGTTTGTTTATAACCAAATCTTGGATAAGTATTTGACAATTTAAGGTACGAAAATGATTTTCAAAAAACATATAGTATAACTTCAGCTAATCTTGTCTATCTTATGCGATCGATTCATTTTTTTTTATCATTTGAACAGATGAAAAGGGGAGGGTAAGGCATTTTCGAGGAATGAAGAGTGAATGGGGTTTCGATCAATTGCTTCCGCTCAATGTATTCAATGATGCTTCAAATGGATACCTTGTTCATGATTGTTGCATATTTGGCGCTGAGGTTTTAGTTCTCGAGTCCCCTCCCGATAAAGGGGAGCATTTGCATGAAACTATGGACCTCGGTGACAAGAATACCTATACTTGGGATGTAGAACATTTTGCAAAGCTTGCTAAAAAATGCTATGAATCTGAATCGTTTGTTATTGGCGAACATAAATGGTCAGCAAAAGGCCAAATATATCTGTACCCGCATGAACTTGACCCAAACGACCTATTACCTCCTGAATTTTTCAAAGTTCCTCTTAGCCATCTGAAAAAGTGCACCAATTTCCCAAAAATAATAAGAAAAATGAAATCTTTAAAAATTCAAACAAATCAGAAATCGACACGTGGCATTCAGAGGCAGACTGGTACACTTTTGTCATGTTCAGAAAATTCAGGGGGGGCAGTAAGCCATTTTGGCCAAATTCAAAAGGGTAATGATATATTTTCTAGTCAATTTCAAATGTTGTATGCTAATAAAATATATTTTTGAGAGATAAATTTTTAATGTCATATAGGTGTATATTATACACATGGAGATTGATTGAGATGGTGTCGAATTAAAATTTCGCTTTTTGATTTTATTGCTCTAGCGGGTGGTAATCAAGTCGTTATGTCCTTCCTTTCATCTGATGCAAAGATTGCTTTCCTTGAGGGAGATTGGAGTCATCTTCAGGATATCTTTTCAGAATGTATGGATTTCCTAGTTAATTTTGTTCCAACCGAATGTCTCTTTTATGTGGATTTTTTGGGGATTCCTCCCGCTTTAATTACCGAACAACTAATCAAGAAGCTCACGGCAGAGTTTGGATTACTTGTGACACCTAATTTTAACTACCTTTGCCCTGATCATTTGGATGTGGTACCTTGCTTAGTATCTGCTCCTATTGATAGCTTTAGCCGAAAGATCTCGCTACTTTGGGGAGATAAGGAATACATGGTTACTATTAATTTTAGATAGGCTATTGCATGTGATAGGAATTCATCTCCGAAATCATCTGGGAGTGGACGGCTACCAGTTGAGACAAACTCTACACGATAAAATGGTTTTAGGTTGACTGATAGTGTCCCCGGCTCTCATCCTCCCTCTATAAAGGATGATGCTAAAATTTCTGTCGAGCACCAAGCTAGGATGCTTACTGGGTTGATTGACAGTGTCCCCAGCTCCAACAAAGTCGAAGCTGAAATTTCTATCCAAAATCATGGTCTGGGTTCTATCAGGTTGACTTAGAGTGTCCCCAGCTCCTTTCCGGCGACGGAGCTAAAATTTTTGTCCAACACTATGGTTTTGCTTATATTGGGTTGACTGACAGTGTCCCCAGCTCCGACCCTCAGAAGGTTGATGGAGTTGAAATTTCTTTGCAATAGCGTGGGCCAGGTCCTATTAGGTTGACTAAAAGTGTCCCTAGCTCCTTACCTCCTAGTGATGGTGGAGTTAAAATTTATGTCTTGAATCAGGGTGGTGGTTTAATCGGGTTGACTGACAGTGTCCCCAGCGCTCCTCCTGTAAGGGTGGGGGAGAAGGCTGAAATTTCTGTCCATTGAGTCTAGAACACGGGTTCTAGAAGTGTCCCCAGCAATCCTACTCTGGGAATTTTGGTTCGGCGAGTCTCTAGCTCAGATTCGCGGACTTCAGTTTCGAAGGAAGGAGTTGCTGAAAATTTTGTCCTGCAAAGATCCGTGACTTCTCAGGGTAACTAGGGTATTCGGCTAGGAAAGAAGAACTTACAGGGTCATCCACAGAATGCTATCTCGAGTGCGTCTAACGATAATTCAGATTGTAGTGGGGGTATGGTGAATCGGGTGGATTGTACATGCCAGTAATTACCTGCGAATGTATTTAGACACGCACGTGCAACGGTCAAGCAAGGAATAACTTTAAGAACGACTTTGAGTTCAGACACCTCGGGATCCGATATAGCTAACTGAAATAGAATTATTACCCGATCAAAAGCGAGACCATCGAGCATATCAGAAATAGGGAGACCTTTGAGGTAGGGAAGAAATTGGGGGTTTTTAAAGACAAGCACGCCAAGGTTATTTTATAGGCTTTGGCATCGTGCAAGGCTTAAATGGTCACGATGCAAGGTATTTTATGATTATTGTCGTTTAATTTTTTGAGTTAGAATTGTCGAGGGGGCCTCCATAATGGGGGGAAACAGTTGTTAGTAAAATCTTTGGCTAGAAAATGGAACTTGCATGCATTTATTTTATTAGAAATGAAGTTTGTGGGGTGTCGGACCAGGTAATTAGGCAATTTTGGGGGCATGATGATTTCGGATCTCATTGTGTATCGGCCATTCGCCTTTCGGGGGGAATTATAGTTTCATGGAATTTTGTATTATTTCAAAGCCTAGTTATACAGGAGTTCGAGAGATGGATTGTCATTCAGGTGAGCTCATCTTAGATTGAAGTCCATCTTATTTGTGTTTACGCTTATAATGATCAGGAAAATAGAAGACAATTATGGCAGGATTTAGCTGATAGTATCATGGGCTTGAGTTCGGTTATTTTATGTGGGGACTTTAATAAGGTTTTGCATGCTTCTGAGAGGTTTGGGGGGGATTCAATGAATTCGATGATGGAATTTTGAGATTTTGTAGATAATTGTGCTCTCTATGATCTACCTCTTAATCGGAGAGATTACACGTGGGCGAATTCTCTATTCTTTTTGAGAATAGACCGGGTTCTTATTTTGTATGTGATATTAGATCTCTAGCCGTATATGCGCATCTCCACCGTGGATTCGACACTTTCGGATCACTTTCCTATCATTTTCACGTCACTTCCAACTGGAGTTAGGAGGAGGAGACCGTTCTGTTCTCTTAATGTGTGGTGGGATAATAATGCCTTCTTGCCGTTCTTAAGACAAAAATGGGCCCTTCTTAGCTTGACTTTCCCAGACCATGACATTCATTTCAAATTGTGTAAGTTGAAAGACTTCATTCGGCCGTGGTACATTGATAATTTCGGATGACTAGAAGAAAGAATTTGGGAACTTGAGGGACGTGTAATTAGTCTTACATCGAGTTCAGCTATTCGACCAGTGGATGGGGAAATAGAATTGGATCTTCAAGTTACAAGCGCTGATTTGCGCACCATGAGAAAGAATTGGGAGAAAGTTAAACATCAGCAATCAAGAGTCTTATGGCCATTGTTGGGAGATAAAAACATAGGATATTTTCATAGGATAGCTTCGGCAAGAGTTAGAAACAATGCTATAAATTTACTTGAAGTAGATGGGGAATTGGTGAGCCACCCGGGAGTGATCGTTAATAAAATTAGGGGCTTCTATTCAGATTTATTTAGTGAATGGTAGGTGGTACCATTTTTGTTGAGTTCGTTGAACTTTAGATCGGTGGATATTGCCTTGAACAATCGTTTGACAGCGAATTTTTTAGAAGGAGAAATTTGGGGTGTGCTTTGTTCTTGTGATGAGAACAAGGCTCCGGGTCCAGAGGGGTTTAACTTTTATTTTTATAAGAGGTTTTGGATTGATCTTAGAAGGGATACATTGCGGCTGTTTGAGAATTTTTACTCGTCGAACAGGCTGCCCGAAGCTATTAAGATGTCGTACACGGTGTTAATTCCAAAAGTACCTGGGTCATGTTTTTTATCTAATTATCGGCTGATTGCACTGATCCATGGGATGTATAAACTTATCGCGAAAGTGCTAGCTAACCGATTACAACCCTGTTTGTCAGAACTTGTTTCAGAATCACAATTTGGTTTCATCAGGGGATGGAACATTCACGAGTGCTCATTTATTGCCTCAGAAGTGTTACACACAATTCATTATCGGAGGGAATCTTGCTTGGTTTTAAAACTAGACTTTCACAAAGCTTATGATAGTGTATCCTGGACTTATATTGATGAGGTAATGAAAAGAATGAGGTTTGATGCTAAGTGGATTTCGTGGCTGAGGAATTGTAGAAGACAGTCATCTACTTCGATTCTTATTAATGGGATGTCGACTGATCAAATTAGTATTCGGAGAGGTTTTAAACTAGGAGACCCATTATCTCCTTTTATCTTTCTGTTGGCTATTGAGGGACTGAAACAGTTGCTAGATACGAGTGTTAGGGACGGCCTACTACCTGGGTTCAGGGTTGATGGCTCTTTAAGGGATATTTCGATATTGCAATTCATCGATGATACTATATGTTTCTTGCCTTCTGACGTGGATATTTTGCCTGTGTTCATTAGAGTACTTCGATGCTTCGAATGGTAAGAGTTCGATAATGGGGGTCAATGTCCAAGATTACATGTTATAGGTGTGTGCTGATTTTGTTGGTTGTAAAGTTGAGAAGTTTTCAATCATGTATCTATGAGCCCTTATCAGTTGGAAGGGATTACCGGTCTCGTCTTGGAATCCTCTAGTAGTGAAATTTTAGAACAGACTAGCGGGATGGAAGGGGAACTACTTATCGTATGGAGGCCGACTTGTGCTGATTAAATCAGTGTTGTCATCGCTTCTAATTTATCTTCTGGCCTTATATAAAATGCCGGGATCTATCATCGACTGGCTGAATTATTTAATAAAGAACTTCCTGTGGAAGGGAGATGCATGTACAAGAGGCCTGTGTAAGGTTGCTTGGAGCACGGTTGTGTTGCCTAAAGAATTGGGTGGCTTATATATTAGGGACTTGAGGCTCATTAATTGTAGTTTATTATTGAAGTGGCTTTGGAGACTACGAGAGTTGAACCAATACTCGTTATGGTATGACGTTTGTGTATGACGTTATGGTTTTGACGCGTGGATGGCTTTTGAAAGGGCTGAATTGCGAAATCTACCCCTTATTTGGAAAGGTGTGTATTGAGTGTGCGTGAAGGAGGGATCGTTTTGGACCCTCTTCAAAAATAACTCAAGGGTTGTTATACGCAACGGGACTATGGCATCCTTTTAGCTTGATAACTGGACCTCGGATCATCCCCTTTGTGTTCTTTTTTTGGATATCTATTACCTTTGTAATAGGAAGTCTTGCACGGTACAACAAGGTTGTGAGTACTTGCTAGGGGCAGATCCTTTCGGTAGACCATTTTGGAAAAGGAATCTACAAATCACAGCTAGGGATCGTTGTCGTAGCTGAGAACGTGGATGTATGAGGCGTGTCCATCTCTTTTTCGAGTGATTGGTTTGAGTTCAACGGGAGATACTTGGCGTGTAATTTTCCATGGGTGGCGGACAGACTAACATGGGTGTGTGAGACTAATAATGGTTATTCAGCGAAATCCTTTTATCGTGCGTATTATCGCTTACCAAGGTGGGACGCACCCCCTCTCAAATTTAGAAGAATTTGGGATTCTACCATCATACCGAAGATTCAATTTTTTGGTTGGCTATTGTTCTACAATAGCTTACCAACAAAAACAATGTTGCTTATGAGGGGAGGTAGGGCTGTGGAGAATGATGTATGTCTCTTTTGCACGGATAGCGAGACGATATCACATGCTATATTCTTTTGCCCGTGAAGTCTTAGTATTTGGCACTAGCTTTTTCGTTTATTCGAGATTCCGCTACCTATTCTGTCTTCACCATGGGAGTTTTTGGAACTATGGAGTTCGTATTTTGTTGTGGGTCTTAAACGTGAATTTGCTATAGCACTATGGTTCGTGATTTCATGGTCTATTTGGAAATGACGAAATAAGATGGTCTTTGAGGGTGTCGACACAACGGAGGATATACTTGTTACAAGTATATATTATAGCTGGTTTTTATTTACTTGTAAGCGGCGTAATATGGGCTTCGTTATTTCCGATGTATTTACTTACTCGCAACTGCCACTCTCATGTTCTTGATTTGGTTGGTCACATCTTGTGATTAACATTATTTATTTAATAAACGCCCGAACCAGCCGCATTAGCTGCGTTCAGGGTGTATTCATTCAAAAAAATTTCTGGCACTTATTCTCTCTTTTGATATGAATGCTGGTTTTGTTTTGTTTTGGTTTTCTTTTGATTTTCCTTTTTCTTAATAATATTCGACCCCGGATTTCCCGGTCTCAACTCTTAGGGTCAGTTTTGTATTGCTTATTTAACTGCTGTCAAAATAAGTTGTTCTCATAAACTTTTAATAGGACAACATATTTTGGCTTTGAACAACACATTTTGATCCGTCATACTAATCAATTAGAACTGTCTGATTTATTTTTTCTAAAATATAATTTTTTCCTTCTCGGCTAAGATTGAAAATAAGGCTTTTCAGAAAAGCAGCTGAAAGGAGCTTAGCCAAACTGACCCTTAATGAGAAAAATTGATATCTTGCTTTCCGTGCCATACACTCGTTTGCCAGATTTATTGATAATAATAATAATAATAATAATAATAATAATAATAATAATATAAAGAAGAAGTTTACATAAATGTCCTGTATATCTAAAATATTGATCTTTGCCATTGATTTATAATTTTATCACATTTTGTCCACCGTGTTATTTTATTGACAACTGCTAATTTATAAACCCTAATATACTAATAAGTTGGAAACTTTAATATGAACTACTTGACAACTTATTCCTTTTTCTTTTTTTTTTTTTTTGAAAAACCCTTGGAGAGACAGTGTATCTCTCCAACGGCTAAAAGATTGGAATGGGTGAAAATTTCGGGGCAGAGTACCCAACTAGGTTGGTTCCTCTGCTTACCTACAAAACACCCACCCCGCTTTTATTAATAATGGTTCTCAAAACAAGAACCAAAAGTACATCAAAGTTACATAATTAGAATCCTCGGGTTCGTAAACAAATCAGAAACCGAAAGGCTAACGTTGCGCTTATAGGAATGAAAAAGAAACCAACAAAAATTGATACTCGCAATTAAAATATCCCCATCGTCAGTTTCATCTCGAAAGATCTTCTTGTTGCGGCGCTTCCAGAGATTCCATGATATAATGAACCAGAGAGACCTACCAAATTCACGGGAGATTCCAGGTTTGAAGAATGTGCACCATAACAGAAGGAAGTTGTAACTATCATTCGGCATCACAACCTGAATATCCAGCCACCGGAATGCATCTCTCCAAATCTGATAATTCGCGTGGCATAAAAAGAGGCTATGTTCCAAAGATTCGGGTAGTGGACAGAACGGACAACCGGCGCTAGTTAACATACGATATCCCCTCTGGAAAAGGAACTCACGTGTCGGTAACCTATTGTGAAAAACCAACCAGCCAAAATTTTTTATCTTGGGGAGCATGTGGGAGGACCAAATGAGTGTAAAGTCTCTCAATGGATTCGGCCATAATCGTTGTTGATAATATCCATGATAAAAGGACGCTGCTGAATATTTTTTCTGAACTCCAATGTCCCATAGGAAGCAATCTCTTCTCAGGAAGAAGGTGGGGCTGTTAACGGTTTCCTGGTCTTGGAAGAGCATTGGGCATGAAATTGATATCCAGGTTTTCAGTTCATTGCATCGTTGTTGGTTCGTAATGCGGAGGCTTCTCTTCCAAAAGGGGCGGGTTTGGGAATGATTAGAAAAAATATGACTGCACCCTTCGAAAATGGTTGAGAATTTCCTGTTGCAAATCACAAATAAGTCGGGGAAGAGTGATTTGATTGGAGTGTTCGAGGTCCAATTATCGTGCCAGAACAACCCGTTTTGACCATCTCCCACTTGAACACGCACCTGTGATGAGAAGAAGGACCAAATTCTCTCCTTTTTAAGGCAACATTTTATAATTCCACGCCATAATGGAGAAATAAGCTTGGAGTCGAGAAGAGTCATTTCATGCCACGAACTAATCCCGTAACGCCGAACACAGTACATTGACCACAAGGAGTCATCATTGCGGTCTCCCATTTTCCAAATCCATTTAAAGAGTAGGCTGGAGTTAACAAGATTTAGATCCCGAATTGCCAATCCCCCAAGGTGATATGGTAAATTGATCGTAACCCAGCTTACTTTGCATATGCCCTTGATCGAAGAGTCACCTCGCCACAAAAAATTGCGCATCAATTACAGCATCCATGTCTGAATGAGACGATCCGCCTTCTTCAACAGCCTTCTTAGCCATTTCCCTGAGTTTCTGCTTTCTTCGTCATTTCTTCGGCTTCTTCCCCCTCCATTATACGATTCACCGCCTTTTTTACCAATTCACTCTTGATCCCATTATTACCAACATTTTGATACATATGTTCAACCCCAACAGGCACACCCATTTTAAGTACATCGGTCACCAATTTCTCGTTGTAAAATTGCTCGGTTCCGTTAGGCCACGTCACCATCGGCACCCCAGCTGCTATCGATTCCAGCGTGAATTCTATCCACAATGTGTCACAAATCCCCCTATTGCTTCGTGTTCAAGTATCACCACTTGTGGGGCCCACCACGTATTATTAGCCCTATCCCTTCCATTCTCTCTTCAAATCCTTTTGGCAACCAATCATCTCCCGTATCTTCGTGTGCCCACCTTTTCACGGCCCAGATAAAATCATGCCCCGAAGATTCGAGCCCTAGGGCAATCTCTTTAAGATTAGGTGCACTAAAGTTAGTCTCACTACCGAAACACACGTAAATAACAGACTTGGGTTTCTTCAAATTTAGCCATTCCAAACATTCGTGTTTGTTTATTGTTATTTGGTTTCCTCTTTGCGCTCTCTCTTCGACATCTCGATTGTATAGTGAAACGGGTCCTATAGTCCATGTTCGCCTTCCTAACACATTCGTGTAATGATCAGCATAAGCAGGCTCGAGCTAGTAAAAACTGTTGACTATCACTCCAAGGCTAGTCATTTCAGCTTCTTGGCAACCCATCAAGATTTTCTCATTCTCCATCTTAGGACCCAAAAAACCCTTTTCGGTAATTGGTTCCCGGTTAACTTGATTTCATCGTGAAGATTGGGAATGACAAAAGGCCTCGCGGGGTCCGACATAATGTTCAGATACTCTTCTTGTTTCTTGAAAATATTTTTCTCAACTGAAATGGAAGCACACATAGCAAAGAAACAATTTCCATGAGAAACGAGTCTTGGGATCCCAAATTTAGAAGCCGAGTCAGTAGCCCAAGGAAAAAACTGATCAGCAACAAGGAGATCAGGACGGGAATTTTCGAGGAGGTTTTCGAGAGGATTTTGAAGCAAAGTTGTAGCGAAATAAAACTTGTTTTTACCTTCCCAACCCAATTGTCTTGAACCGATTTCGTTGAGATGCTCACAGCCATCAGGCAATCCAGCCTCGGCGGTCGGGAAGTCGAGTAGCTGAACTTCGATTTCTAGGCCTAATGATACCGAATTTTTGATTTGATGGGAAACGAGAGGGTAATTGAGAGGAGTTGTAACAATGGTAGCTTTGAGGTTTCTTGAAGCAAAAAGCTTGGCAATTTCTAACATTGGAATCATATGGCCATGAGCCATAAATGGCAGGAAAAACACATGGAGCTTATCAAATTCAGGTAAATTTTGAGTATCGATAACTAATGTTAAGAATCTGAAACAAGATTCTGTAATATATGGTGACTAGTGTTAAAAAAAACAAACAATGTTAGAATTAAAAAAAATTTTGAAACAATTTTATAAAACACAACATGAAAACAATCCTATTTATAGTAAAAATTATAGCTGCTACCATATTCAAAAGATATACAAGTTATGTTCAACGTAAAACGCATGAGTATAAATGAAATCAAAAACTCTTTAAAAATATGTTTGAAACAGATACAGCTTATTCAAAACTCATTAACATATTCTTTTAATTTGAAACAGTTTTTTATATTTCAAATATCTATGAATGAGATTCCAGATGATCGGTTCGATGTTAGAACCAATGTTATCAATATCGTACCGTACCGGCCGATTCGACCGGTTTTACCACAAAGCGGTCATGGCTATGGTACGGTATATATAAAAACCGGTTTTAGTAAAAAACTTGAGAAAACCGGGTTGAACTGAAAAAAATCGGCGTACTGGTTTGAACCCGGTTTTCTCAAATCCTTCTGGCAATAAGTAAAAGTGTTGCTAGAGACTAAAAAAGGGTTGCTACAGACTAAAAGGGTTGCAAAGACACAGAAGCGTTGCTAAAGACCCAAAAAAGAGTTGCAATAGCCACTGAAACCTTAAATAATATATATTTCTTTCCAAAAACCTATTTGGTAACACGCAGAAGCATTGCAAAAGATCTGAAAAGCATTGCAATAGATACTGGAAATCATAAATAATATATATCCTTTAAAAAATAAAAATCGATAAAACCACCAATAATACCGATAATATCAGTTATACCGCGTATCATTAGTCTCGCCGGTATTGATAACATCGCTCAACGCGAATGATCGAAGATCTCTTGGGATGCAATGTACACAAATGAGTGAACAGTTAATTAATTAATTAACTGGCATGACAGTTCAATATAAATTATAATCAATTAATCATAAAGCACATCGGATCAATTTGATCAATGAAATTACATAATGATTTTATGTAATGCATTAAGTTAAAGTCAGGCCCAAATTCAATAGAAGGTAGTTAAATATGGTATGAAATTAATTAAATTCATATGGAATACAAATTTTAAGTTGGTCCATTAGAATAATTATTTAACTAGTCGTTAATTAAAAATATTTTAAAGTGTGACGTGTAAATTTTGCATAAGTAGCTAGGAGGAAAGAAATTTTCAGAAGATCTAAAACATCCCAATCGGAGTACTTATAGGAAAATGGAATGGCTAGTTAGGGTTTTTGGGGGGCCCCATTCTTTCCCTAATTTCCATCAAAAGCGTCTGCTTTTTTATTCCTGCACAATGCCTTATTTTGGAAGTAAAACCTAACAGTAATAGTATTGGAAAAAGGATACAAAGCAACTTCTTCCCTTAATCTTTCTTCTACAATGTGATATCTAAAGTTAATCAGAGTTGTCTTCTTTGAGGAGCTCTGAATTTGTGTTTGTAAGTTTATTTTCCTTTGTTGTTCAAATTTCAACATGGTATCAGAGCAGATTTTCAGTTCCTAAAAAATAAAAGATAAAATCGATAGAGAGAACAAAAATAAAGAAAAAATGGGTGTTTTGTTGTGGTTTTTGGTTTCAGGGAAGAATCTTGGGTAATCAAACCAAATACCACAATAGAAGATGTGGAAATACCTTCAATAAGCAAGCTCAAATCAGGTTTAAGAAACCTGATAAAACACAAAAAAAGGAGATAAGCGAGTCTGTTATCTGTTTGGTACCAGAGCCTCATTGTTTCTTTGACTGCGATGATGTGGGACTCCAGACACAGGGTCAATCCGGTTCGGGTCTAATAGCGTCGGGTCGGCCTGGTGTAGCCAGGGTCTACCTGTAAGACAGAAAGGGCGTTAGAGGGGTCGTGCCGGGGGGTCCCCGGCATACCCTCTATAATGCCTAAGTCAGTGTGTTGCATGGGGATAAATAGTAGAATGGTAGGGAGTAGTGAATTACCTCATATTGTGGGTTAGTGCCCCTTATATAGATGATTTTGCCCTCTCTTGAGTTGTCATATGTCCTTTATATGAACTTGGTGGGCAAGTAATGTGAACGGGCCTTTGTGGGCCTCATTGATGCTTGGGGATTTATATACCTTGCTATCAGATGTCCCCCCTTAGGTCGATTCGAACTCTTTAGGGTTAGGTAGGTTTGCTTAACTCTGGAGGCAAAATGCATTGTCGCATTTTATCTCTATTTCCAGGATATCCCCCCTCAAGTTGGTTTGAACTCTTTAGGGTTCAGTAGGTATGCTTAACTCTGGAGGCAAAATGCGTCTTCACATTTTATCTCTGTTTCCAGAGATGTCCCCCCTCAAGTTGGTTTAAACTCTTTAGGGTTCGATAGGTGTGACGGTTTGTCTAATCCTTAGCTTCGATTTGGAGGCGAGGACGAGCTCTTCTTCTCTCATAGGAAAAGATGGCCGAGCTTAGGTTTCAATTAAGTGGCGAGGCCTAGCTCTTCTTTTTAAGAGGAGGTGGTCGAAGCTCTACTCTGTGAGGTCAACTTCTTCTTCTCTCAAGGGGAAGAGATGGCTGAGTCGGGGCGCAAACTCTAACTCGGAGGCGAGGCCGAGCTCTTCTCTTATGGGAAGAGGTGGCCGAGGTTCTACTTTGACTTGAACTTAGTGGCGAGGCTGAGGCTCTTCTTCTCTCAAGGGGAAGAGATAGCCGAGACTCTATTTTGACTTGAACTTAGTGGTGAGGCCGAGCCTCTTCTTCTCTCAAGGGGAAGAGATGGCCGAGGCCCTATTTTGACTTGAGCTTAGTGGTGAGGCCTGAGGCTCTTCTTCTCTCAAAGGGAAGAGATGGTCGCGGCTCTATTTTGTCTTGAACTTAGTGGCGTTGCCGAAGCTCTTCTTCTCTCAAGGGGAACAGATGGATGAGGCTCTATTTAGTCTTGAACTTAGTAGCGAGGCTGAAGCTCTTCTTCTCTCAAGGGGAAGAGGTGGCTGAGCCGAGTTACAACTTTAACTTCAATTTTTGAGGCCAGGCTGAGCTCATCGTCTCTCATAGGATGAGGCAGCAGAGCCGACATTTAACTTTAACTTAGTACTGGGACCGGATTCTTTCTTGGTGGTAAGGCCTGGCTCTTCTCTTATGGAAAGAGGTGGCCGAGACGAAGATAAATCTTTAACTTTAACTTGCTAGTGAGGTTGAACCCTTCTTCTCTCATGGAGAAGAGGTGGATGAGACAAGGATAAATATTTAACTTCAACTTGCTAAGGAGGGCGAACTCTTCTTCTCTCATGGAGAAGAGGTAGCCGAGTTGAGGCTTTATTTTAATTTCAACTTGTTGGCGAGGCCAAGCTCTTCTCTTGCGAAAGGAGGTGGCCGATCCGGAGTTGAACTTCAACTTCAACTTGATGGTGAGACCGAGCTCTTCTACTCTTCTTGGAAGAGGTGGCCGAACCAATGTTGAATTTTTAACTTTAACTTGATGGTAAGGCCGAGCTCTTGTACTCTTTTAGGAAGAGGTGATCAAGTCGAGGATTCATTTTATCACTTCTCATTCTTGGAAACTGAATATTACCTAGGATGATAAAACATTCTTCTTCTCCTACCGTATGAGGGAATTTCGCCCTTCCGGTATAAGAGGCTTCTTTTAGAACCGAACCGTAGTGCGAACTTTAGTGACGAGGCCAAACTCCTCTTCTCTGATGGGAAAAAGGTTGTCAAGCCAATGTTGAGTTAAACTTGAACGTAGCGGTGAGTTCGATCTCTTCTCTCAAGGGGAAGAGATGACCGAGCCGAAGCTATACTTAAACTTGGATGTAGCGGCGAGTTCGATCTCTTCTCTCGAGGGGAAGAGATGACCGAGGCACTACTTTGGCTGTGTTGCCTCTTTTATTGTTGTCATGTATAAACTCCCTTTTTAAACTTCAGTTCATTCTTTTTTGGTTTTGCATTTATTCTCTTACTGTAAGGGCGACCCTGCTTGGGGGTGCCTCACTCATTACACACCGGATTTATGCAACACTTGAAGATAAACTAAACGGACTTTGCACTTTTCGTTAAAATATGCCGAGGAGTACATCCAGATAAAAAAAATTAACACTAAGCCAATGCTAATAGCTACAAAACAAATACTGACACTCTCATAGGACTGACTCAAAATAAAGACCAGCAAGACATATGCTCACATAAAATGTTCAATGAGTTCACTTGCTTGAGATCACTAATATTAAGTTATTGTGGTATCATAGAAGTCCCATCCAATATCAATAGATTGATTCATTTGAGAGAACTTGACTTTTCCGATAATATCGATTTAGAAGAGCTACCGGATACAACATGGTAATTGTATAATCTGCAAATCTTAAATTTGAATGGAAATTAAAATTCAAATTGTTAAAGGGTCAGGAAGATTAATCAATTTGAGGCATTTCGGAAATGTGTGTATGCTATTTTTGCTGCCAAAGGAGATGGTGAGATTAAATGGTTTAAGGAGATTAAATGAGGTCAGAGTTTATGTTGATAACGAGGAGGCATTTTCGCTTAAACACCTCAAAAACTTCGATCAGATACATGGATCATTGGTAATAGAGTGGTTAAAATGAGGTGACGGGGATGTGGAAGACGCTAAGCAAGCACACTTGAAAGAAAAGAAACACATTGCTCAATTGCAGCTACATTTTAGTTATGGAGAAACAAAGAGGAGGGAAAAGCAAGATGAAGAGTTAGTTGAAGTCTTAAATGCGCCTCCAAATTTGGAAACCCCAGAAATACACAACTACATTGGTTTAAGAACAACAAATTGGTTGGATTCACTAACCTTTGTGAAAATGGTTCACCTACATTATTGGGAGATTTGTGAGCATTTGCCTCCTTTGGGAAAATTGCCTTGCTTAGAAGATTTGCAATTATACGGATTTTGCAGAGTTCAAAAGGTAGGTGTTGAGTTTTTGGGGATGGATGAAAAGATTTTGTCATTGTCATCAACAATTGTTCCATTTTTCCCGAAATTGACATCTCTCAAGTTCTCGGACTTTGACAATTGGGAAGAATGGAACAATGTAGACGAAGAAATATTGATAATGCCATCTCTCACTTCCTGGGTAGTGTATGAATGTCCAAAGTTGAAGGCATTGCCAAATTTCATTCTCAAAAAGGCTTCGCTGAAACTCGACATCTAATTATGTGATGGTCATTGAGTTTACGGCAATAATTCAGGTAATTTCATACTTTTAGTACTTTTTTTACACTTAGTATTCATCTTTTCTTGTACAACAGGGAATGATAATGACTAAAGACAGGAAAGGAACAAAGCTTGCCAAGGCTGGAGGGGAAATGTTAAACTATGTACTAGGAGAATGACCGAGCTGTATTTTCTGAACCTTTGCTAAAGGTGCCAAACTAGCTAGTTGGGATGTTTAGCTCTCGCTTGGACACTAACAAAGTAACTGATGCCTGGGAAGGAGAACAAGTTGACCAACAACTTGAAACACCATTATTATTGCAATTTTTGGTTGCCTTTTCATATATTATCTTAGGAATATTAATTTGTACCTTAAGGGATTATAATTGACCTTCTCTTCATTTCTAAGGACCAACTTTCATCATCAATACAATTCAAGTACTCTTTGTGCTTATGAGTTTATAATCTGTATTTTGGACTCTGTTCTTCATGATTAGACTGAGAATCTTACGGGATTAGTCTGCAGCATGTTCATCTTTTAAACTCTCTTTGTTGGTGTAAGGTTAAAACCCTTTGAAGCATTTCTAAAATCCTCAATAGTTTTGGTATTAAAATTATTTCTCTAACGAGTAGCCTCTTTGAGCAATGGTCCAATCCAGAGCTATGCAATAACAAATGTGTATATTAATGGCTTGTGTAAAAGAACAAATAGAGCTATGCAATAACAAATAGTTATGTTGGGAGATCTGAGTGTAGCTAATGTGCAAGACATGAACGGATTAAAGGGGCTTGGTCGGGATGCCGGCCTAGCCTCTCTGATGCTCATATTAGCAAGATTAATATCAGTGAAAAAATGGGTGTGGAATGATGACCGAGAGAATTAGTTATCTCATTATATTTGGAGTAGTCTGTTTCTAAGTGATGACATATGTACAATTAGTGAGACATATGTCATCCGTTGACATAAGGGTAATTCAAATGGAAGAATGAAGATAAGAGTCCGATTTTAGAGAGATTGGGTAAAACTGTTAAATATATAATTAGCTATGATATGTATATATAATAAATAACTAAACTAAACAGTTCGTTTCTTTGAGGTGTCTTATTTGTTCAACTTTGAGTGTTTGATTGTTTGTGTAGGGTATATTCTCTATTCAATGTCGACTAAATTAAGGAAATGATCAAACACTAATTTACAAGTGGAGGAATACATTACGCCATTGACTTTCTAGAAAGAAATGAAGTCATTAGTCATCTATATTTTGGGTTTGTTGTCGGCAAATTAAAGGTCAAAGTCCATGTTGAGCCTGTCCCCCTATTAAAATTTGTGGTCACCATTTTCTAGTTGTACTCAATATCTGATTTTATCAAGCTTTTTTTAGTATTTCACTAAAACTTCTTTTAATTTAAGATGAAATAATTTTTTAGAAAAAAATCACCATATAAATTTTTTACACTACAAAGATGCAAAGCCTTAAGAAGTTAGAACTGTTGAATACCAAAATAAAGTTGAACTATAATATCAGGGCTTTGTCTTTGGTATTAAACAATAATATTAAGTGATAAACTAGAGTTAACAAACAAATTTTTTATTTTTTCAAATTCAAAAAGTTATCAGCCATATCAAAACATTAGTACGACCAATAAATAATAGTAACAAGTAAATACAACTAATTAAAGACTGTCAAATCTGAGAGAAACAATGAAATTCAATTAAATTACGATAATAAAATAGATTATTATGAGAAATTGCCCTCCATTTTTCATAGAAAATAAAAAGACTATGAATACTATACATTTCATTTTAGTATAATACATGTATAAATTTCAACAAATTCAGTTGAATTATGTTAGCTAAGTCTGAGAAAAACAAGTTCTAAAAAAGTCCTAAAATATCATATGTAATTTTGAAAAAGAAACACATTTAGACCACTTCTCTTTCTATCTTTTGAACCTCCGCTGTTTACTTGTCAAACACAATTCAAAACGTCATAAATTTGAAAAGTTAATAAAGAGCTCTACCTAATTTTAACATTATTTACGATGGAAAATTTTATACGAGCGGATATTTAATACCCTTTTTACTGGATGCTTGATATCTTTGCAATTTATTTATTATTATAATAAAAAGTGCATATGTGTCAAGCATTCCGGGAAGGGTATTATACCCCTGTTTATAACACACAAATATCAGCTAAACAACAAAAACCAAGACTTAATTTGAGTTAGGTGGAGTCTGTTATATATGATTTTTAAAGATAAGAAGCTCTATCATGTCATATAAACAAAACAAAGATGATAATCACAATTTCCACTAAGCATCCAACTGCCTACTTGAGTATATAAATGCATCACTCTCTTGGTCATTTCATCATCTCAACACAACCAAAAGAATCCCTTGAAACTTTTCCAAAATTGGACAATGTCTAGACAAAACTCAACTTCCATCCTCTTTCTCCTCATAACCCTAGCCGCCATCAAAGGCAACCATGCCGTGACCTACACAGTCACCAACACCGCGACCAACACTGTGGGTGGGGCCCGCTTTGAGTCTGAGATCGGCGAAGAATACAGCAAGACAACACAATCAGCCGCAACAGACTTCATATGGAGAATCTTTCAACAACCCAATCCAGAGGACCGAAAGGACATACAACAAGTCAACTTATTCATCGACGACATGGATGGCGTAGCCTATGCAATAAACGACGAAATCCACTTCAGTGCAAACTATATAGGAAATTACGGCGGCGATTTGAAGGGTGAATTCAGTGGAGTTATTTACCACGAAACGACACATATTTGGCAATGGAATGGGAATGGGCAAACGCCAGGTGGATTAATTGAGGGAATTGCTGATTATGTAAGGTTGAAAGCTAACTATGTGCCAAGTCATTGGGTTAAGCCGGGACAAGGAGACAAGTGGGATCAAGGGTACGATGTTACAGCAAGGTTTTTGGAGTATTGTAATGAGCTTAAAAATGGGTTTGTGGCTGAGATAAATAAGAAGATGAGAAGTGGGTATAGTGATCAGTATTTTGTTGATATTTTGAACAAATCTGTTGATCAGCTTTGGAGTGATTATAAGGCTAAATATGCTCAATAGGGTTAGTTTTTGTTTAGTGTGATAATAAACTTGTAGCTCTATTTGCATTACTTTAATGCTATGTAATAAAATCAGATTGGCTTAACTAATTGCTTTTTATCATGAAATATTAGTAAACTGATTTTCCGGTGAACCGAAATTTACTAGCAACAAAGCTAACATAACAGCGAATATTCAACAAAGCTAACATCACACATGCTTTATGTGATTTAGAGTCGGAACAATCAGATGTTTTTTTTAATGAATGGAACAATTAGATGTTAAAACTGCTATTCTTCATGGTAATTTGGATGAAGAAATCTCTACGTCCCAACATGATGGTTTTATTGAAAAAGGCAAAGAGTCCCGTGTATGGCATGATACAGCCCCCTAGTCAGTGGTACCTTACACGGCCAGCACCTTGGAGAAAATTTATTATTTATTGGTGCACTTTTACTCCAGAATTAGGTATTGTTGGGGAATTCCGGTAGAATGAAGCCTGGATACTTCTGAAGTCGTGACGAACAATTTCAGATTGAATCTTATTTGGCGGTTCTACCAAATAGATCAATCGGATAAAATCGGAAATGGCAAGAACTTAGAATGAATTTTTCGTTGTGAAAGAGTGAACCAGATTGCTAAAAATGTTGCCAATGCTAGATATTTATAAGCCTGATATGAACAGTTGCAACTCTTCAGAACAGAAGTGTTGCGAAAAGACATGTCCATTCGAGCAGCTGCAACAGTTCATAATAGAAGTGTTGCGAAAGGTAGCTCCCGGACCCTCGTAAGCTAAGTATCGTAATAGAACTCGAACAAGCGTGCACTCCGCACTCTCCTAACTTGTTCGATAAAATATTACAACTGCATTGATCAACTAGTTGATCCAATTACACTAAAATACCAACAATCCTCTCCCATTTTAGTGTAATCCATGATTAACTAAAAAAATCACAACAAATAACAAACTTATGCATAAATGAAATAACATGACGATTGAATTTCATCTTCTATATTACACATTCCAAATATTCGAATACCAAAGGTGTCACTATGGATTGAACCTTGGCTATCCATCTTGAATACTCGAAGATAATATACACATAAGTCAACATTCTAACATGTTCTTACCTGACACTATCTTTTACTAGCCTTGTGTCCCTATCCTTCATAAGCATATCAAAGCCAAGTCCAAGCTTCTTGAAGCGGCTAAACTTCATGCTTATCTAGGTAGCCTTTTTACTCTTGCACCTGCATATGCAATTTTTCAAAAAGGCTATTAAGAAGTTAAACTTCAACCTCCTTTACTTGCAGGTCAGAACACACACCTTGGGATGTTTTAATCAATGTGTTCCAATCTCTAGATGTTAAGTTTTCCTCATTGAATTCAGAACCTAACGTCATATTAGGTGGGAATTAGGTATCTTAACATGAGAGATTTTAGATGGACTTTAATTTCATCCCCATAGCCGACTTTTGCACAAGATCTTTCCTTAATCCTTTGGTTATATGATCGGCTAAATTATGCTCAGTTTTTACAAACTCAGATTCCATTGTCGAATGTCTCACACAAGTTTGTTTCTTAGACACCCAAGAAGTAGCACCTCCCCCAAGAAAAAACACTCATCCATTTACGGAAGAACTATACTCCTCATAAGAAAAATAACTTGTATCCGACTAACCTACCAAAATGGAAGGAAGCCATTAGAAATGCGTCATGTGGCATTATATTGACCGATCAACTTTGACTTTTGACTGACACGTGTCAGTCAACCATTGACATGTCAACCCCAAAAGTTAAACCAATGACACATTAGATGATGGTTAAAGTTGGATAAGGACGAGTTTCTGGCGACGCTTAATTTCACTAAAGTGTCGCCAAAACTACTCTAATTACATTCTTTCTTGCAACACAAAAAAAATATTCTAGCAACGCTCTGAAAATCGTTACCATATCAACCAGTAGCCTCGTTTCTGGCAACACTTCTAAAAGCATCGCAATAGATCACAAAAGCGTTGCCAAAACTGCTACATAAAGCATCGCCACAGATCATGAGCCGTCACAAATGGTTGTCACAAAAACTAACTATCCTGACTTTTCATTTTGGGAAAGACTTTCTGACGAAATCATAATCCCTCACAAACCATCATAAGATACCAAGACATGCCGTAAAAAATAGTTGTCGCTAATGAACCATCGCAACTTTTCATTCTGCAACGAATTTTGCAACGGATTCAGAATCCCTTGCAAACTGCAGAAAAACGAATTCAGATTTTAAATCATTTCAAAATCGATTCCGGCCACCAACAAAACCCCTCCTAAGGTTTTTCGATGTCCCAAGTCTAATGGCGCTGTTCTTTTTACAAAAAATGAACCTAAACACGTCGTTTATACAAAACGACTTGAGAATCAAGATTTTTTCCGAGAAAAAGAATGTTTATACCGCCATAAACAACCAAAAATGAAAATGGCCATCAAACATCATTCAACATAACTTCAATAATTAAGAAATTTAAATCCTAATTTTAATGTATCAAACTTCAATTAAAACACAATAAAATCAACATTCTTATTTTTCAGAATTTTCCAGATTTCATGACCTGACTTCCCCTGCTTTTTTTTCCATTAAAACAACATCAAATCGAAAAATTTTCTTCTAAACATAATTAGCCACATGTCTCAGATTTCTAAATCCACCAGAATCACAGAATTCAAATTGTATAACCAAAGTTATGATCAAAACACTAAACAGTGTACAAAGCTGAGATTTTTCGAAAACAGATTTCACGACTCAACTTCAAACGAAAATTTCACATTGAAACTGAATGAAATTAAACAAGGTTTCTTCTGAACATATATTCCTTAGATTCTATAGATATCAATAGGATCAAGAATCATTCAAATCGGATTTATATAACAAGAGAAAACATAAAAAAAATAAGGGCAAAATCTGGAAGTTTTCCAAAAAATCGAGAAATTGAAGTAAGAGACACAAACAATCATCGCAAGAGTACGGATCGAATTCGTACCTTTTCGGTGAAAAACTCAGGCTTCAAGTGATAAAATAAGATTCAATCTTTGTTGGGGAATTCCGGTAGAATGAAGCCTGGATACTTCTGAAGTCGTGACAAACACTTTCAGATTGAATCTTATTTGGCGGTTCTACCAAATAGATCAATCGGATAAAATCAGAAATGACAAGAACTCAGAATGAATTTTTCGTTGCGAAAGAGTGAACCAGATTGCAACTAGATTGCTAAAAATGTTGCCAATGGCAGATATTTGTAAGCCTGATATGAACAGTAGCAACTCTTCAGAATAGAAGTGTTGCGAAAAGACATGTCCATTCGAGCAGCTGCAACAGTTCATAATAGAAGTGTTGCGAAAGGTAGCTCCCGGACCCTCGTAAGCTAAGTACGTAATAGAACTCGAACAAGTGTGCACTCCGCACTCTCCTAACTTGTTCGATGAAATATTACAACTGCATTGGTCAACTAGTTGATCCAATTACACTAAAATACCAATAGGAATAAATAACACCAATAAAGAGATATAAATAAGTAGGAAAGAAATTATTGCCAGACAAAAATAACACCAGGCAAAATAACTTCAATTTCTGGTGCACTTTATTATTTACATATATATCTTTGCCCTTCTGGAGATCAAGCGAAGTGCACCAGGCAAAATTTATATCTCTTTGCGCCAGAAATTATGAACTTTAATCCCCTAGTAATAATCTTTTGCATTTTTTGTCTCGATCAATGAATTTTTTTTTGCAGAAATTGGAATTTTGCATAGCTTTATATCGTTTTTATTGGTGGTTTTAGGCTAGTTAAGCTTGGAATTGGAGTTACTGAGCCTAGGTGAAAACATGGGATTCATTGTTTGATTCATAGTCCTTTATATGAGAAGAATTTTCTGAGGTAGATGAAGATATAACTGTAAATGTCAATCCAATCAATCACATGGCCAATGCAAATTTCTAAGAGAAAAGTTGTTTCATTAAATTACTTTATATAATGGTATGAGTGATGTACTGTATATGAACATGTCAGTTCAAGATTAGTTTCTGCACATGCTATTGTTGGGGATAAATTTGACTTAATGATTCAGTAAAGAGGAAGTAAAATGAATCAAACCTTAAACACAAAAGGATTTTGATTGAAATTTGGAGCTTTATTTATTATGAAGTTTGCTCTCTTTTTTTCCTTTGCTCACACTCTAATTGCCTTACTTTTTTTCACTCTCTCATATATGATACAACAAATTGAAACCTATATATAGTGATTGTGAATCATGAAATTAAGAAATTTCAGCCCATCATGATGAATTGATACCCATTATGCCACTTGCATCTTTAATGATTATTATTTGCCCCCAATCTACCTATTGCAGCCCATTACAACTTGCAAATTCATTATTGAATTACCAACTTGCAACTGTAACTTATTTTATTATTTAATTATTAAAGATTAAGTTTAAAAATATTTCAACACTCCCCCATAAACTTAATTCTCTGTTATTCCCAACGATGCTCGTAACTGGCTAAACACTTCATGCTTCAGTGGCTTAGTAAAGATGTCCGCAATTTGATCTTGCATTTTCATGTATTTCAATGTGACCTCATTTTGTTCAATGCAGTCTCTGATAAAATGAAATCTCGTGTCGATGTGTTTACTTCGATCATGAAACACTGGACTTTTCGATAATGCTAGGGCTGACTTGTTATCGACAAAAATATCGGTTGAATCATGCTGTGTCATTTGAAGTTCCTTCAATAATCGACGTAGCCGTATCGCATGACATACACACGAGGTTGCAGCTACATATTTAGCTTCACAGGTTGACAATGTCACAATTGGTTGATTCTTTGAACTCCGTGTAAATGCGGTGTCACCAAGAAAAAATACGAATCCGCTAGTGCTTTTTCGATCATTTTTATCTCTAGCCCAATCACTATCACTGTAGCCAACTAATTTGAATTCTTAAGATTTTGAATAATGTAATCCAAAATTAGTTATACCTTTAACATAGCGGAGTATTCTTTTTGCTGAATTTTAGTGAGATTCCTTCGGTGCTTCCATGTATCTGCTCAGTAATCCAACTACATACAAAATATCTGGCCTTGTACATGTCAAGTAAATAAGGCTCCCGATCAGACTTCAAAAAATTGTCAGGTTTACCCTGATTCCATCTTCATCCTTGGTCAATTTTAAACTACATTCGACCGGAGTACTAACAGGGTTGCAATTTTCGATTTTGAATTTCTTCACTATCTCCTTAGCAAAGCCACTTTGGCTAATAAAGACGCCATCATCATTCTGATTCACTTCAATGACGAGATAGTATGTCATCAAGCCAATGATAGTCATTTCAAATTCACAGGTCATCGTCTTTTTGAAATCTTCAAACATTTGAGGGTTATTTCCGGTAAAAATAAGGTCATCCATGTACAAGCAAACAAGAAACATATCTCCATCTTTCACTTTCACATACAAGGCATACTCATATAGGCATTTGACAAATCCATTTTCTTGAAAATATTTGTCAACGCGACTGTTCCAAGCTCTTGGTGCTTGCTTTAGCCTATATAGTGCCTTCTTTAGTTTTAGCACTTTTTCTTCATGGCCTTTGACGATGTAACCCGGCGGTTGTTGGATATAAATTTCCTCCTCCAAGTATCCATTGAGAAATGCTGACTTCACATCCAATTGGTGGATACTCCATCCATTTTGGGCAGCAACTGAAATCACTAATCTGATCGTCTCCATTCTGGCAACCGGTGCAAAAATTTCATCATAGTCAATACTGGGCGTTTGACTATATCCTTTTGCAACAAGTCTCACTTTATGTCGTACAATTTCTCCATTTGCATCCTTCTTTGCTTTGAAGACCCATTTGACACCAATGGGATTTTTATCAGCTAGAAGTTTTGTTAACTCCCACGTCTTGTTTTTCTCAATTGAATTGATCTCCTCCTCCATGGCTTTTCTGCATTTCTCAACTTTCATGGCTTCTTCAGTATCAATAGTACAGTAAAGAGTCAATTCTTCATTGATCTCTCTAGTTGCATCATAAAGATCTTCAGCAACACAAAATTTTCTAGGTCTTTCTCTTAGACTTTGACTTTCATCATCATCGTGTCCTAGAGATGCAATTGGAATGGGACAATATGAAGTCAATGCTTTGCCTGGCTCCTCCACATCTCGATCATTGATTTCATCTATGGTGAAAGGATAAAAACTATAATTCTTCTGCTTGTCATTATTCCATTCCTAAATTGCTTCCTCGTCAATGGTCACGTCCCTAGTGATGATAGTCTTTCTAGTATTAGGATCAAACATCTTGCAACCTTTGGAAAATTCTGAGTATCCCCCAAACAAGTATGTTTTGCTTTTTATCATCCAACTTTCTCCTTTCTTCATCCGCAACATGAACATGTGCAACACCCCTAAAAACACGAAAATGAGAGATAATAGGCTTTCTCCCACTCCATGCTTCCTGGGTTGTCATATCCAAAATACTTATCGTTGGGGATCAGTTCAAGATATAAATTGCACAACCAACCGCTTCTGCCCATAACTCTTTGGACAAATTTTTACTCTTCAGCATGCTCCTCACCATATCCATCATCGTTCGGTTCTTTCTTTCCACAACACCATTTTGTTGTGGCAATCTCGAGACTGATAGGAAATGACAGATTCCATGGTGCTCACAAAATCTTTTGAATTCATTTGAAGTGAATTCTTCCCCTCTGTCGGATCTTAAAGCTTTGATGTAATAGCCACTTTCTTTTTCCACCATAGCTTTAAACTTTTTGAATGCTTTAAAAACTTTTGATTTCTCTTTCAGAAAATAAACCCACGTCTTTCTGCTATAATCATCAATGAATAGCAAGAAATGGCAAGTTGCCTCCCAATGATACTGGTGCCATTGGTCCGCAAACATCGGTATGAATAAGCTCAAGGGGAGCCTTTGCTCTTGACATGGACTCTTTTGGAAAAGCAGTTCTGGAATGTTTTCTAATAAGACATCCTTCACAAAGCTGATGGGGTTTATTAATCAGCGGAAGACCATGCAACATCTTCTTCTAGCTTAGCAATTTCAACCCTCCAAAGTTGGGATGCCTAAATCTCAAATGCCAAAGCCAATTCGATTCTTTCACGCAAGTTTTTAAGCATCATGCAACATCCATATTGATGTTGATAGTGAGCATTCTATTTTTCAACATTAGCACACTAGCTAGCAGATCCTTCTTTTCATTTAACAGCACCAGCTTTTGGCTCACCATGTGAATTTGGTAATTTTTCTCCAATAGTTGTCCCAAACATAAAATGTTGCTTTTTATGTTTGGAATGTAATAAACATTGTTGATGAATTGGTGCTCTTCATTCTTTAAACGAACAAGAATAGTTCCTTCTCCTTGAATAGGAACTTTTGAGGAATCCCCAAAAACAACATCATCATTGAATGACTGGTCCAGCTCTACGAACATTTTCTTTTCTCCACACATATGGTTACTTGCACCATTATCAAGATACCATATATTATTTTCTTGACTGTATTCACCTTCATGAGTTAGTATTACTGTGTCGGTTACGTCCTCTTCTTGAATGTTGTTCACCGTTTCCTCTATTTGCTTCAGTGGGCTCCGACATTCTGCTGTATAGTGGCCATATCTGGAGCAATTGTAGCGTTGAACATTAGACTTGTCACATCCATCATTCTGCCTCCAGTTTCCTCTTCCTCTTCCTCGTCCACATCCACGACCTCTGCCTCTTGTGGACTGGTTATCTCTGTTATTATTGTCACTTCTCTCGTGTTGTTAAAATCTACCACGTCCTCTTCCTCTTTCGTTTCCTCCATAGCATCTACCACGTTCTCATCCATAATGGTTAGAATGTCAGCTACTTTCACCTTTGACTGAAACCTTTGCTGCCAAGACTTGTTCTACAGACTCTTCTCTTTGTCTGTTTAGTCTCTCCTTACGTGCTTGTAATGAGCCAACTACTTCATCGACGATCATTTTATTTATATCTCGAGATTCTTCTATCGCCACTACTACGAAGTCAAACTTTGGTAGTAGTGACCTTAGAAGTTTTTCAACAACCCTGGATACTTCAAGCTTTTCTCTATATTGCCGCATTTGGTTAGCGACAGATTTTAATCGTGAGGAGCAATCTACAATCACTTCTGTCTCCTTCATTTTCATCATCTCAAACTCTCCTCTAAACATTTGGAGCCGAACTTTTTATACTTTCTCCTCTCCTTGTAGAGAAACTTGTAGTATATCCCAAGCTTGCTTGGAGGTGGTCGCTTCTGCCACCTTCTTAAACACAACATCATCTAACCCTTGATGGATGATACTAAGAGCCTTCTGGTCATTACGATGACTCTTATGCAAACTGTCCTTTTTGGCTTGCCACAGTTGTGCATCTGCAGCTGGGATTTCATAGCCTTTTTCAACAATATCTCAAACATCTTAGGATCCTAGAATGTCTTTCATCTTGACACACTAATTTTTGTAATTGGTTTTTGTAAGTTGAGGGAAAATAAAGGAAACACCGTTAAGATTCATTTCTGTAGAGGAAAATTTGCTCCAAAGAGTACAGGGGTTGTTGCAACGCTTTTGAGTCTATTGCGACACTTTGGTGTGTCGCTATAGCCTTTTGACAGATTTTGCAAGGCGAACAGTAAGGGAAAATATTTCCTTGCAATTTTAGATGAACTTGAAAATTTTCCATAAAGGAAGTACAGAGGCTATTGAAACTTTTTTGAGTATTGGTGACACTTTATACTAACTGCGACACTTTCTGTAGTTTTTTGCAACACTTATCACAGCCTATTGCAACACTTTCTGGGCTAGTCTGAAACTCTTTAAACTCGACTTTTTTACTCGGGGATTTTTGGGAAGAGGATTGGATACAAAATGGCTCTGGTACCACTTTGTTGGGGATAAATTTGACTTAATGAATCAAGGAAGAGGAAGTAAAATGAATCCAAGCTTAAACACAAAAGGATTTTGATTGAAACTTGGAGCTTTATATATTACAAAGTTTTCTCTCTTTTTTTCCTTTGCTCACACTCTAATTGCCTTACTTTTTTCACTCTCTCCTATATGATACAACAAATTGAAACCTATATATAGTGATTGTGAATCACAAAATTAAGAAATTTCAGTCCATCATGATGAATTGCCACCCATAAAGTCACTTGCAATTATGATGATTTCCGTACGTCACTTGCATCTTTAATGATGATTATTAGCCCCCAATCTACCTATTGCAGCCCATTACAACTTGTAAAGACATTATTGAATTACCAACTTGCAACTCTAACTTATTTTATTATTTAATTATTAAAGATTAAGTTTAAAAATATTTCAACAACTATGACTTAAATCAGAAATCAATTTTCTTTTGCTTGTTTGCTTTGTCATGCTTTTTAGCAAAGCTTTCCACTTCTCTTGGGAAGGATTGACATGTTCTCTTAATGATAGTTTTAGGATAATTACATTACTCCAATGCTTAAAAGGCTCCCGCGTAAGGGGGGGTTGGGTGTACGCAGCCTTATCCCTATAATTACAGAGATGTTTTTCCAGTTGACCCTGAAGTGGAGTTGTAATAGCTATCCATGACTTCACAGTAAAAGAAGCTCAAATAGTTTATTGAGTCATTTTGCTTTAGTCCATTATAATATCACTAATTTTGTCTAATTAAAAAAACTTTTACAGGGGGGTGATGCATGGTTTTTGGGTTCTCCGAAGTAGTCTTTAGGCTACATTCTCGTTGATCAAGGTTTTGATGTGTGGGCAGCAAATGTGCGTGGTACATTTTGGAGCCATGGGCATGTATCTTTATCATCGAGGGATAGGGTATATACTTTCTATTAATTATGCTTATCTCTTGGCTTTCATGGCTTTAGTAATACTAACTTGATTTGTATTGGGAAAGCCTCATAAAATCTTTCTTTTCTATGCTTTGGTTATCAATCATAAATCGTGTTTTTTCAGGAATTTTGAGACTTCACGTGGAGGATTACGCTCTGTATGACCTTGTTGCAATGTTACAATACATATATTCAACAACAAACACCAAAGTTTTTATTATTGGACATTCACAGGTATAGCTCATGTTATTACATATCTTCACAGGTGTCTGGTTTACTCCTTGTTGTTGTGTGGGTTGGAAATGTTGGTGTGCCCTAGTTCCCAAGCATTGGTTCTTTCATTATGTATATACTAATGGTGTTACATTATAAAGGCAATAATCTACTGCATATATATCTTGTGCTATAATATGAGTATAGTATCCATTAATTGATAATCATAAATGTCCTAAGTCTATTTTAATCATGGGAATGAATAAAACGAAAGGCTTGCATATTGGATGATCTATAGCAATGTAGTTGCTATGTCACTTGATAAGTTGATCCTGAACATAGGCACATTTTGAGAACATGGGGCTGGATCGATCCACATAGCAAGGTCACATGGTTGTATGTCATATATAGTTTGCTGAGTAGGTCTCAGTAGTCCTCAGACTTGGTTTCAACTTATTGTTAATGTGGGAAAGGGTATGCTGTGGCATATTACTAATGGGTCCTTAAATATTGGATAACAAGTACGGGTATGCTTGGTATATTTTATAACCATATTAACAACAGTATTGAAGTGATAGGCTTGACATTTAGTTTGATAAACCGAAATGAATCATCGGCCACTTGATGAATAAAAGGGATAAGGACATTCAATAAGTCGTTGACTTATTTTATCATTTTATTCTAGATCAAGAAATACGATATTTGTATAAGGGGGTGATAAGCACCATGCCTCTTGTTCATCATATTGATGTCAACGGGCAAAGGACATTGTGAGATAACTACTGGTTTCAGTATCTTTCAGACACGACAGTACTCTGTCCTAATTGGGGGCTGTAATGGTTTGCTAGAATCTGCTTACAGTTTATGGGTAAAATACCCATAAACCAACATGTGACAGACCCAAAGGATCATGCACTTAGAACTACTGATCTGGGATTCCTTGTACATGCAATGCTACAAGACCGGATGAAGAATTGATTATTAATTAGTTGACATGTCAAGTCATTGTAACTAAATAATCTATATAACTCTAAGAAATTAATTTAGTTAATGATATAATATAATGTAGTTTATATTATTTATTAAAGTTAAATTAAGTTGATTAAATGTATTTGGATATGGTATTTATTAAATTAAAAATTAAATAAATTTATATGTCAAATCTTTTAATTGAATGTAATTTAATCAATATAGTTTGCATACTAAAATAATTTAATTGACTTATTGGGTTAATTAAATATATTTGTAGTATGGCATTTAACTTCATTAAATTGAATTGTTTTATTTTAAGCGTAGGGGTTAAATTATAAATTATAAATATTGCAAGTTAGAATTTGTTTAACGAATTAAACCTTGGGATTTAATTATTAAATTAACTTTTAAAGGGGCAAATTTATGATAAAGCTAATCTTATATTTAGTATATAAATAGATAAATAAAACACATACACACCCAATTTTACCTACATGATTCACGTTGGCAGCCATTGAATTGGTGAACAAGTTTTATGGTTTGTGTAAAATAGGGTTGTTGGGGTTTTCTCTTTGTTCATCGTCCCTACGGCTAGCACCGATCCGGGTTCAAGAGTAGTTCGTGCACGGGAGATTTGAGAGCTTCCATTTGCAAGCTTTACGACAGCCGTCTCTTAAGGAGACTAACCAAGTGAGTGTTTATTTGTTTAAATAAAACCGTTTTGAAACCCTATCAATAGCGCTTGAAAAGATCCTATTCCGAATTCGAGAAAATTTTTACTGGTAATTCCGCCTTCGCGGTTATATTTTCGATCGTAATTCCCTTCAGTGTGCCCTTATTGACTTCAAATACAGGGGACAATCATATCTTTTGCAGCTTTCACACAGAGAAATATAGTGGAAATGGTCGAAGCTGCCGCCCTTCTAGCTCCAATATCATACCTGAATCATATTACTGCTCCACTTCCGGTTGGAATGGTGGACACACATCTTGATCAGGTAACTTTCATTATTCTTTATAGGCCTAAGACATCAGGACCATTGAATTTGGCCCTAAATGCCAATTTCCCCCCTTAACTTTCAAACGTTCCAGTTACCCCCCTTGAACTTGGAAAAAAAAGTATCATTTTTCCCCCTAAGCGCCACGTGTCAAGTTCTAAAAAAAAGTACCATTTTTCCCCCTAAGCGCCACGTGTCAAGTTCTGGTCGGTTTGACATTTCAAAGAGGTCATTTTCCTTATTATTTTTCTCTCCAATCAAAAGCTGACATGTGGCATTCATGGGGTAGGAGGTGCACTTTTAACAAGTTCAGGAGGTTATTCAGAATAGTTGAAAGTTCAGGGGACAATTGGGCGTTTAGAGAGAACTTTAGGGGTCTCAATTTATTAGACCTTCTATAAATGTCTCTTCTTTTTGATAGTGACCATGCTATTTCATATTGAGAGATGATAATGGCAATGGGAATATGTCAAATTAACTGTAAAAGGTCTTATTATGCTCTTGTCTCTTCCTAATATTATGTTTATAGACAATTAGTTAAGCTATCCTAGTTTTGTTGATTTGCTCATCCATGTTTTATTCTATTTATCTGCAGGAAAGCCTTAGTTAACCTCATTGATTATGTTTGTGATGGTCGTTTAGAGTGTGATGACCTCCTAGGTGCTATGACAGGTCCCCTCTCTCTCTCTCTCTCTCTCTCTCCTGAATGTTCAGTGATTTTGTCTAGTAGACATTTTTTCAGTTTTTTCCTTATGGTAAGCAAAGTACCATATCTTATTTTGGTAAATGATGTGGTTGTTGGATGGAAGAGGAAAATTATCAACAAAACAATGATCAAAACATAAAAATGAGTAATTCACACACTAATTTTATTACAATACATCATAAACTCTTATTATTTTTCACTCTCTTACACACTTTGAAATAGCAAATTACATTGCCTTATTTAGGCATTTGATGAATTCTGCAATGGCCCTATCATTTTCTCAATAATTAAATCTATTACAAAATTCAAATTTAGGTTTAACAACTTACTTTTCTAATTTTTCACAAAATCCAACTAACAAATCCTACAAAGTCTAAGTCTCCTAATAATCCAAGTGCCCATTTTTGCAATGTTTCCAACCACCAAAAACACTCCCATTGTTTTTCAAAGTCTTCTTACCAATTTTTCAAAAGTAGTTAGACTAAATTTATTATTATGGCTCCATTTTTTATTTCATTATTTTGGAAGATTAAGTTTAATATTTTAACACTCCCCCTTAGACTTAATTCTCCGTTATTCCCAACGACCCTCGTAATTTGTTGAACACGTCATACTTCAGTGGCTTCATAAAGATGTCCGCTATTTGATCTTGCATTTTGACATACTTCAATGTGACTTCCTTCTGCTCAATACATTCTTAGATAAAATTATAACTCGTATCGATGTGTTTGCTTCGATCATGGAAGACGGGATTTTTTGCCAACGCCAACGCTGATTTGTTATTAACAAAAATATCTGTTGGGTCATATTGTGTCATTTGAAGCTCCTTCAACAATCTTCTTAGCCATATTGCATGACACACACATGATGTTATAGCAACATATTCAGCTTCACTCGTTGACAACGTCACAATTGGTTGCTTCTTTAAACTCCATGTGAACACGGTGTCACCAAGAAAAAATACGAATCCGTTAGTGTTTTTCCAGTCATTTTTATCTCCAGCCCAATCACTATCGTTGTAGCTAACTAATTTGAATTCGTCAGATTTTGAATAATGCAATCCAAAATTAGTTGTACCTTTAACATAGCGGAGTATTCTTTTCACTGCATTCCAATGAGACTCCTTTGGTTCTTCCATGTATGTGCTCACTAGTCCAACTGCATATAGAATATTTGGCCTTGTGCATATCAGGTTTCTGAGACTCCCGATCAAACTTTGAAGAATTGTCAGGTTCACCCTTACTCCATTTTCATCCTTAATCAATTTCAAACTGCATTCGGCCGGAGTGCTGATAGAGCTGCAATTTTCCATCTTAAATTTCCTCAAGATCTCTTTGGCGAAGCCACTTTGACACATAAAAATTCCATCATCACTTTGCTTCACTTCAATGCCAAGATAGTACAAAATTAGGTCAATATCAGTCATTTCAAATTCAGGAGTCATCATCTTCTTGAAATCGTTAAACATTTGAGGATTGTTCCTGGTAAATAAGAGATCGTCCACATACAAGCAAACAAGCAATATGTCTCCACCTTTCACTTTCATGTACAAGGCATACTCGTGTGGGCACTTGACAAATCCATTCTCGCAAAAGTATTTATCGATGCGGCTGTTCCAAGCTCTCAGTGCTTGCTTAAGTCTATACAACGCCTTCTTCAGCTTTAACACTTTTCGTTCATGACCTTTGATAATGTAACTAGGTGGTTGTTGGGCATAGATCTCTTCCTCCAAGTATCCATTCAGAAATACTGACTTTACATCCATTTGGTGGATCTTCCATCGATTTTGGGCAGTGACTGAGATCACCAGTCTGATAGTCTCCATTCTTGCTACTGGTGCAAATACTTCATCATAGTCAATATTGGGTTTTTTACTATATCCCTTTGCGACTAGCCTCGCTTTATGTCGAACGATTTCTCCATTTGTGTCCTTCTTTGCCTTGAACACCCATTTGACTCTAATGGGCTTTTTGTCAGCTGGAAGTTTGTTCAACTCCCATGTCTTGTTTTTCTCAATTGAATTGATCTCCTCCTCCTTGGCTTCTCTCCATTTCTCATCTTTCATGGTTTCTTCAGCATCAATAGGTTCACTATCAATAAGATGACAGTAAAGAGTCAATTCTTCATTAAGCTCTCTAGTTGCATCATAAAGATCTTCAACAAGACAAAATTTTCTAGGTCTTTCTCATAGACTTTGACTTTCATCATCATCGTGTCCTGGAGATGCAATTAGAATGGGACTATATGACGTCGATGCTTTGCCTGGGTCCTCCACATCTCGATCATTGTTTTCATTCATGGTGAAAGGATAAAAATTGTAATTCTTCTACTTGTCATTATTCCATTCCCGAATTTCTTCCTCGTTAATAGTCACATCCCTAGTGATGATAGTCTTTCCAGTATCAGGATCAAACATCTTGTAACCTTTGGAAAATTCTGAGTAACCAACGAACAAGTATTTTTTGCTTTTGTCATCTAACTTTCTTCTTTCTTCATCAGTAACATGAACATATGCAACACTCCTAAAAACACGAAAATGAGAGATATTAGGCTTTCTCCCACTCCATGCTTCTTGGGGTATCATATCCAACAAACTTGTTGTTGGAGATCGGTTCAAGATGTAGACAGCATAATCAATAGCTTCTGCCCACAACTCTTTGGGCGAATTCTTGCTCTTTAACGTGCTCCTCACCATATCCATCACAGTTCAATTCTTTCGTTCCACAACACCATTTTGCTGAGGCAATCTCGAGACTGACAAGAAATGATGGATTCCTTGTTGCTCGTAGAATCTTTTGAATTCATTTGAAGTGAATTCTCCCCCTCTGTCGGATCTTAAAGCTTTAATGTAATAGCCACTTTCTTTTTCCACCATAGCTTTAAACTTTTTAAATGCTTCAAAAACTTCTGATTTCTCTTTCAGAAAATAAACCCATGTCTTTCTGCTATAATCATCAATGAATAGCAAGGAGTATTTGTTGCCTCCCAATGATACTGGTGTCCTTAGTCCGTAGACATCGGCATGAATAAGCTCAAGGGGAGCCTTTACTCTTGACATGGACTCATTTGGAAAACTAGTTCTGGAATGTTTTCCAATAAGACATCTTTCACAAAGCTGATGGGGTTCATTAATCAGCGGAAGACCACGCAGCATCTTCTTCTAGCTTAGCAATTTCAACCTCCAAAATTGAGATGACCGAATCTCAAATGCCAAAGCCAATCAGATTCTTTCATGCAAGCTTTTAAGCATCTTGCTACATACATTCTGATGTTGAGAGTGAACATTCTATTTTTTGACATTGGTACACAAGCTAGCAGCTCCTTCTTTTCGTTTAACAACACCAACTTTCGGTTCCCCATGTGAATTTGGTAATTTTTCTCTAGCAGTTGTCCCAAACTTAAAATGTTGCTTTTCATGTTTGGAACGTAATAAACATTGCTAATGAATTGGTGCTCTCCATTCTTTAAACGAATAAGAATAGTTCCTTTTCCTTGAATAGGAACTCTTGGGGAATCCCTAAAAACGACATTACCATTGAATGACTGGTCCAGCTCTACGAACATTTTCTTATCTCCACACATATGGTTACTTGCACCATTATCAAGATACCATATGTTGTTTTCTTGACTGTATTCACCTTCACAGGTTAGTAATACCGTGTTGGTTACGTCCTCTTCTTGAATGTTGTTCAATGTTTCCTCTGTTTGCTTTGGTGGGCCCCGACATTCTGCTATATAGTGGCCATATTTTGAGCAATTGTAGAATTGAACATTGGACTTGTCACGTCCATCATTATGCCTCCAGTTTCCTCTTCCTCGTCCATGTCCATGACCATGACCTCTGCCTCGTATGGACTGATTATCTCCATTACTATTTTCACCTCTACCAAATGGTTGATTTCTACCACGTCCTCTTCCTCTTCCATTTCCTCCACGGCCTCTACCATGTCCTCGTCCGTAATGGCTAGAATCCTTGCTACTTTCACCTTTGACTGAAACCTTTGCTACCAAGACTTGTTCTACAGACTCTTCTCTTTGTCTGTTCAATCTCTCCTCACGTGCTTGTAATGAGCTAACTACTTCATCGACGATCATTTTACTTATATCCCAAGATTCTTCTATTGCCACCACTACGTAGTCAAACTTTGGTAGTAGTGACCTTAGAAGTTTTTCAACAACCCTGGATTCTTCAAGCTTTTCTCCATATTGCCGCATTTGGTTAGCGACAGATTTTAATTGTGAGGAGTAATCTACAATCACTTATGTCTCCTTCATCTTCATCATCTTGAACTCTCCTCTCAACATTTGCAGCCGAACTTTTTGTAGTTTCTCCTCTCCTTGAAGAGAAACTCGTAGTATATCCCAAGCTTGCTTGGAGGTCGTCGCTTCTGCCACCTTCTCAAATATAACATCATTTAACCCTTGATGGATGATACTAAGAGCCTTCTGGTCATTACGACGACTCTTATGCAAACTGTCCTTTTCGGCTTTGTGTTAGTTGTGCATTTGCAGTTGGGACTTCATAGCCTTTTTCAACAATATTCGAAACACCTTGGGATCCTAGAATGTCATTCATCTTGATACACCAATTTTTGTAATTGGTTTTTGTAAGTTGAGGGAAAACGAAGCAAACACCGTTGAGATTCATTGTTGCAGAGGAAAATTTGTTTCAAAGAGTACAGGAGTTGTTGCAACGCTTGTGAGTCTATTGCGACACTTTGGTGCGTCGCTATAGCTCCAGACAGATTTTGCAAGGAGAATAGCAAGGGAAAATATTTCCTTGCAATTTTAGATGAACTTGAAAATTTTCCAGAAAGGAATTACAGAGGCTATTGCAACTTTTTTTAGTATTGGCGACACTTTCTGCAGTTTTTTTGCAACACTTCTGACAGCCTATTGCAACACTTTCTGGGCTGCTTCTGAAACTCTTTAAACTCGACTTTTTTTACTCGGCGATTTTTGGGAAGAGGATTGGATACGAAATGGCTCTTGTACCACTTTGTTGGATGGAAGAGAAATAATCAAGCAAAAAAATGCTCAAAGCATAAAAATGAGTAATTCACACACTAATTTTATTACAATACACTCATAAACTCTTATTATTTTTCACTCTCTTACACACTTTAAAATAGCAAATTACAATACCTTATATAGGCATTTGATGAATTCTGCAATGGCCCTATCATTTTCTCAATAATTCAATCTATTACAAAATTCAAATTTAGGTTTAACAACTTACCTTTCTAATTTTCCACAAAATCCAACTAACAAATCCCACAAAGTCTAAGTCTCCAAATAATCCAAGTGCCCATTTTTTCAATGTTTCCAACAACCAAAAACACTTCCATTGTTTTTTAAAGTCTTCTTACCAATTTTTCAAAAGTAATTAGACTAAATTTATTACCATGGCTCCATTTTTTATTTCATTATTTTGAAAGAATAAGTTTAATATTTTAACAGTGGTGGCCATATTAGGCTCTGTTCTTTTCAACTTTTGAAAGCTGAACTGAATGAAATGAACTAAACTAAAGTTGACTGAACTGAACTGTAATGGACTGAATTGAACTCAAGTGAACTGAACTGAACTTATTTTAGTGCAAATTTATAACTACGCATAGCTAAATTGAACTGAACTGAATGAACTAGACTGCAGTGGATTGAACTGAACTGAACTGAAGTGGTCTTAATTGAATTGAACTGAGCTAAAATGGTCCGAACTGAACTGAGCTAGAGTGGTCTTAACTAAACTGAAATTGAATTGTAGTCCAAGAGAACATGGTCTTAATATAAAATTAGTTGTAGCTCTAAATGGTAATTTTGATGGAGAAAACTGCAAAAGGATTTGGAATCAAATCTGCTGACCAAAATCTATATTTTGTGATTCCAGCACGTGTAACATAAGCGTGCGTAGAAAATATTGAGAATTGACAAACCCAGTCGCAGTTGCCATTTTTACAATGATATTGAAGGTTGCAAGTAAAGTCGCTTTAGTAGTCATTTGAAAAGTATTTTGATTTATTAGTTATTTGAAGTCACTGAACCTTCAATCTGGATCTTTTGCAATAGCTAAATTATTAGTTTTAGACCAAGATGGCCTTAGAATCCAATAGCTGGTCCATAAAAGTATAACCAAATTAAGCAATAATGTTGAAAATTCTGCAAAGATACTTCAGGCGAGGTAGCTTACCTCGAGCACATGCCTTTTGTGTCTAGTCGCTCCTCGGGGACACTTTTTTTCTCAGAGTTTTAACTTACTTAAATATATGTTGTTCATGTATTTTTAAGAGTTTTAATAATAATTGAAGGCTACGTATTCCTAATTCAATTCCTATTATGACTAGATTAATTCAAGGCTATTTATAATGCAATATGTAAATTTTACATATATATATATATATATATATATATATATATATACATCTAACAGTTCTCTTAGTTCTTTTTTCCGGTATTGTTATTGCATTTAACTTCACTTTTCAAGTAAATATTTTTTTTAATTTTTTTGCGCCTAGCGTACCTCAGGCACGTGCCTCGCCTTCGACTGCGCCTGACCCCAATTGCGCCTCGGTGCGCCTTGCACTTCTAACAACTATGACTGTATTCTAGTTACTTTAATGCCATAGCTATTTTCTAGTTAAAAAAGAGGTATATCTATGACATTGTAGGGCCGAACTATTGCTTGAACATCACGTGATTTATTTTTCCATTTCGAACCTCATCCAACATCTATCAAAAATATCCGTCATCTTTTTCAGAGTAAGTCTAGTCCACATCAAACTGTTCTTCACTAGACTGTTGTCGTGAAAAGCTCTACTTAGGGATGGGCGCGGATCTTGGACCCGGCCTGGATCTGTGGATCCGTATCTGTTTTTTAGGGTCTGGACCCTATTATTTGAGATCCATCGGATTCGGGTCAGATCTGGATCTAGTAACAAAATTATGGATCCAGTATCGGATTTTTAACAAAAATCCGGATCCGGATCCGGATCCGTACACACACATATATATCCAGATCTGGATCCTTACGCGCACGCGCGCACACACACACACACATATATATATATATATATATATATATATATATATATATATATATATATATTAATTGTATATAACGTTATTTGCATAATGTTACACCCCTATTTTATATACAGGAAACATCCCTTAGTGTAGCTAATTACAGAAGAATTCAAAACTAATGAGGCAACTACATAATAATACTAAATAGAAGATATTCTACTGTTACCCTAACCTATTTATATTCACTCAACTCATAAACGCCCCCACCCCTATTCTTCTGTATACATATGTATTCCCCTTGAGCTATTAGATATTGATTGTTTTTGTTTTATACTGCAGCCCTCTAATTGGGAAGACGAATGAGATGCTGAAGTTGAAGTTGTATTGAGACTACCAAGTGCCAAGTAGCTAGTTTTTTTTAACTTATGGATGTTAATTTGGATTATATTTATTTTGAACCTTGAAATTACATGTCAAACTCTTTCCCTTTTTTTTTATTTTAAATTAAGATAGTGATTTTTAGAACAAATCAACAATTGGTTATTGATATTTTCATGCCTCATATTTGTTAAATTTATTATTTTACAGATTCGTTTTAGACCCATTTTAGATCCGGATCTGTAGGATCCACCGGATATGGATATGGGGTTTAATTTTATAGATCCAATGGATCTGGATCGGATCTGGATCCTATGTATAAAAAATGATATGGATCTGGATCTATATGGAACTGGTCCGGATTCCGCCCACGCCCAACTCTACTCAAAAACTTTTCATAAAACAGTATATTTTAGGATTGAACAAAAGATTTTGACTCTTAATTCTAATTAGGGCCTGTTTACTATTGATTTCTGAATGCCAAAATTTGTTGTCACTTGAAAATGGAGTTTTTTAGGACAATAGCCTAGGAAAGCAATCCCAAACTGTCCCTTCAAATTGGATCAAACTGAATTTAGTTCTATAATTTTCGACCAGTGATTCGCTGGGGAACATTTGGACGCTACGACTGTGGCATACTTAAACACCGGAAGATGTATGGTCTAAATAAACCACCACAATTCGATCTTAATTTGATACTGAAATCTTTGCCGATTTTGATGGTCTATGGAGGCAACGATGGACTAGAAGATATAACAGATGTGATGCACACTTTCAAAGAAATGCCATCGAAACCGAAGTTACTTTACCTTGAGAACTATGGCCATATCGATATGCTCTTGAGAGTAACTGCAAAGGACGACGTATGTAAAGGTTTGATCGAAATTTTCAGGTCTATTGGGAATAACACTAGTACTAGTAGTATGTGATATGTAAGAGTTGCTGCTATGGTGTGAAGAGTATTATTGTCCCACTAAATTATTGTTTGTTATTCTCTTTGAAATGTATTAATAATATCTTTCAATGAAAATAAAATAATTTTCATTGTTATTCTATGGAAAATGAGAAAATGTTTTTAGTTTAATCATTCAAATTGATTTAATTGTTACTGATTCTCTCATTTCAGACCTCAAATTCTACCGAAAACTTGTAAAAACATTAGTATTTCTTGTTTGAGTTCAAATTTTTTAACAAGGAAAAAAGCATATACTCATTTCACTAAAAGTACAATATGAAATAAATTTATATACATATTTCAGACAATTTGTTAACAACATAAAATTAACTATTGGAAGAAAAATGTAAGAAAAAGGAAATCTCTCCAATTACATGAAATAAAATAGTTGAGAGGACCAAACTGGTCATCTATTCTTAATTATGCCTTTTTTTTCATCGCATTAGAATGAAAGCTCAACAAAATATTCAACATATGGGATTGAATTCAAATTATTCATGATTTAAATCAACCATAACAAAATTTATTGTACCGCCTTTTAAAATATTTATCTTCAAAATTATATCCATATTAACATATTTTCAAAAATATATTTATTTCACACCCTTACAAAGGTATAAAGTGGGAGAAAAGAAGCGAGATATATGCTTGGGAGCGGACGACCGTTTTCCCACCTGCAAGGACCGCGTGAGATGCGTAGCATGGGGGGCGGAAAAAAAATGAGCGCTGTGAAGCGTGCTATGGTATTGATCCTTATTTTAGGCGTGATGAAAATAATAACGAAGGCGATGTTGAAGTTGAGTTTTAGTCCGATTTAAGCGTTAAGGGATACGAGACTTGAAATCCCGTATTTTAAGACAGAGTCGCCACCCGGTTAAGCTCCATCGGGAATTTGTGTACGATATTCTCACTGGGTGATTAGACCGTACCTTAAAACAGAGATTCCAAGTTCGGATGATGTTGCTTACTTTTCATTTTTAAATCAAGCCATTTATATTTTAATAAACGCGACTTCGGTTCTTATGCGATTTAAATCCAGTTACTGTTTGAAATTTTCGGTTTATATGCCATACATCATACAAAAGTGGTAAATAAAGCAAATAAAATAATTATAACAAGGCTTTACAAATACCTATACATTTTTCTAATGCGGAAAAATAAATTAAGCAGATAAATAAATAAAAGGGCGATACCGGGTCCTAACCGAGCTTACCAAATCGAACCCAGCTCCATACGATGAAAAACATATACGAATAAACATAAATAATGCAAAAATAAACAAATGCGGAAAATAAGGCAGTTCAAAAGATCAAAGCATATTTTTTGATTTTTCGGGACTAAAAACACAATTATCGGGTATGTAAATGAGCATCTAAACAACCTATTAATTAATATCATAAGCTAAACAACCTAAAATAAATAAAAAAAATTCCAGAAAAATATTTTGGGATTTTTAGTTGTTGTAAAAAGATTTATTTAGATTTATTACGTTAAAAATCCATTTTTTAAGTCATTAAATAAAGATTTAACCAATTAAATAATTAATAAAATTTGAAACGGGTTGAAAATTTATTTTAAAACAATTAGAGATTATATAAAATTTTTCAGAAAATTTTCGGCAAAAAATCGTGGTAAAAAATGCAAGAAAACAATGAAAAAGGACAAAAAATACAAAACAGGGGTTTTTTGGCATTTTTACTAATCCAGATGCTGTAGTGGGACTTAAGATGCTACAATTGTAGCCTGAGATGCTGCAGTTGTAGCATCTCAAGCTACGCCGGAGCATCTCAAAACCCACTGGAGCATCTGGCTCAGGAAACTTCCAAAAGTCTGGGAAAACAACTAAGAACGGCCAAATAATGAACAATATTGAATAAAAATAGATTGGAACTCTGTTTTGTTACCTAGTGGCTGTGAATCCAAGTTTTGAGACTCGAACCGGTCATTTGGCAAGCTTTGTGATGAATTTGCGATGAAATTCGACGAAACAGTGATGAAAAAAGCGACGAACTTAGCGACGGAATTTAGTGATTTTTTAGGAAAAAGTCTCTAAATCCTATTTAAGCTCGTTTTAACTTAAGATATCTAATTAATTTTAGAGATTAAGCTAAATGATCAAGCTAATTAACCCTTAAGAACTCGGATTAACCAGATTTCTCAAGTTTTAAATAGCTTTCTCTCTCTAAAGCCTAAGGATTTCTAAATGTTTAATACAGTTTTTAATTTTGCAAAAAGAGTCCTTCAATTAATGATTTAATGGGTTTATATAGACCTAACTCACTCCAAATAACCCAATTAGCCCTTGGAAATGTAAAGATTCCCGGAAAAATTAAGAAAATTCAAATTCGGAGAGAGAAAGATGGACTGGCGATGGACAGACAGAGCTCGCACAGCGTCTCAGGCCGAGACGCTGCGATGGTAGCATCTGGCATGGTGAGACGTCGCGCCCCGCCGTAAGATGCTACAAGCGCAACATCTCACGGCGCCAAGACGCGGGGGCACGACGTGAGACGCGCTAGGGGGCACATCTCGCGCGCCTCCTCCGCTTTTCACCCCCCGCCAGAGCGCCCAGATGGCTGCGCCGCCGAGGGCGAGGGGAAAAAATTATTTTTTATATTATTTTTATTATCCTTATATTTTATTATTATTTTTTATATTTGTTTTTGATTTTTTATTTTTTATATTTCAAAGCGCCTATTTAAATAAACTGGTTAAGGGGAACCGATCGGCTAAGATCCCAACTTAGTTATGAGATTACTTGCCAAATGCAAATGGACTCCGAAATAAAAGAATAACAGGCCAGATATTAGTCTGAAAACGTCATCATCATTCCGCGGATCACCGAAAAGCCCGGTGCTTATAACCTGCCCCTCGTGATATTATCATTTGACGGGTCAAATGTGATTTCATGAAAAAGCAAGGGATAGAAGGTTATACCTGAGGTGTGGGTTCTCAATCTGGTTGTCTTCTGGGGTTGCCATAAATAGACCTATCAATAAATTTTGACTCGGTATTGCCTTCATTACTCCTAATGGATTTGAGGTTGATTGCTACTTGTTTACGGTTGGATTTGCCAAGAATGCTAAAAGAGTCCCTCGGACTTTGACCATTGTCGAGAGCATCTGAAGAGATCGTTGGACTAAATTGATTGCCGAGAGCATCTGAGGAAACCCTTGGACTACTAAGATGATTGCTGAGGGAATCCGAAGAGACCCTTGGACTAAACGGATTTGCTTGGACGGAAACACACGTCGAGAATATCTTACGAGATCATAGGACTAGGAAGACCTGCTTGGATTGAAATGCATGCTCAGGATGATTAATGAGATCCCTAGACTGGGATGCATACCAAGAATGCCACTAAAATTTGTCGAGAAAGTTTGACAAGATCATCGAACTGGGAAGACTTGCTTGATTAAAATGCATGCCGAGGACCACTTACGAGATCCCTAGACTAGAATGCATACCAAGAAAGCCTCTGAAAGACGCCGAGAACATCTAACGAGATTGTTGGACTAAAGGATTTATCGAAAATGCTTGAGGAGACCGTCGGACAAGATGATTTGCCGAAAACACCTGAGGAGGCAATTGGACTAAACATATTGTACTGGTCAAGGAAGTTTTGAGATATTAGTAATTGACATGAGTTTCATTTTTATTGCTTAATTGACTTTGTGGAACAAAAATACTTTTGCCCCTTCAATTAAGCAATAAAAATGGAAAAAAGAAATAAGAGTTAGGATTTCCGGGAGTCCGGAGAAACTGTCGAGGTTGAATGTATAGCTCAAAGACATTAGTTGATATACCCCTTAGGCGCGGCCTAGAATATAGGACTAAAAACAATACTGAGATGCCCCCTTGATACAGGTTCTTTTTTGGAGGTCGAGCATTCGGCTCGAGGATACTTTTTTGTGCTTTGTTTCCTATAGAATTTAGCATAGAATAATAGACGTGACATTTATGAGCATTATGCATGAATGTGTAAATGCATGAGATGCTCGGGCTGATCATCTTTAAGATGACTGATTGACTTGATCGATTTTACTCGGAGAGAGATTTACTTGCTTGAAGAGAAAACATACGAAATTGCATTGCTGTATAGATCGGATTTTGATGCCCTTGATCGGGAATTAGGGATGTCGCATAGATCACGTGTGAATGCCCCTGGAGAATTAGGGAAGTTGTGGTATGTACATGCAAGGCTCATGTGTCGAGATATTGAGGCTGAGAAAAGACTCATGAATTCTATGTCGCTAGTACAACAAGTAATAGAGGGCTCCTCCTGAACTATTCAAAGCGGCGAGTCAACTGCAAAGTGATTGCTGGATCGAGCATGTCGAAGACAATGGGGTGCATGAAGCGAAGTTCAAGATTCTGGATAATGAATGACTAGACACTATCACTACCAATGAATTCTAAAAAGGATGGTTTGGGGAGATTGCAGACTTTTCTTGATGCTTGGTCGTGGTCGAGATTGGAGCGGACACGTGTAGAGGACGGATTTGAGCCCTTCGAATCCACTAGACCGGAGAACATATTTAGGAACTCTGATGACGATGACGATGATGATAATGCAGATATCTCGATGTGATCGATGGCATTCACTTATCTTTATTTTGATTGTCTTAATTTTTGCACAGACCCAAACATTGTGTTGGGCCTATCAGACTTGTTTATTTTTCTTTTATGTCCTAATGTTTGCCTGGACAACCCTTTTTGGGTTTTCAATCCAACGGACTTTTCCTAGCTTTTGTATAGACCTCGATGCTTTCAGTCTATTAGGATTTTTGCCTTTTGTTATCTTTCTTTTCTTTTGAGGAATTGGGTTGACAGCATGGAACCCCACGTATGACTTACTTGCAACATTTCGCCTTTAGGGCCCAATATATTCATTTAAGCACAAACATAAGGATTCAGTAAAAGGGCATTTCCATTAAATAAAGTAAGTTTGAGTACATGATGATGATAAACATTTCTATTGACCCAAACTCTGGTGTTAACTAGCCTATGAAGGTTTTCTAGCCCGTCCTTTTTGGATTTTCAGTCTAGCGGGTTATGTTGCACCCTAACTTTTTCCTGACTGGTTTATAGAATGTCGATCAGTGGGACACACCCTAATTTTTGCCCAAGTAGTAGAGGACCACTCAATGGGTGATTTATTTTTTATATTATTCTTTATATGCCGTTTTTTTGATTTAGTTCTTTTTGTTAGACATGATAATGCTTGTTTTGATATTATGAAATCGCTACCATTGATAATCATGCACCTTGTGCTGAGTACCTTTCTAGTTGCTTGAGGTATTTCCTATTTGGACAGAATTTCCCCCTTGGGTCAGCGTTAGCAGGCTTTGCTTGCTTTGGAATCAGATTGTTGGTCTTTAACGGTACCTCTGATGCTTGACTCGATTGTTGGGCTCGGTTGTTGTTTGGCCTCGCTATATGCTCTTGATACATTTAAAGACCATTTAAGTTGTCCGAACCGCACTTTAGTCTATGGGGTCTCTTTGACTTGGATTCAGTGTGACTCTCAAGGACTTTATCTTAGTTTTGCTTGGGATCACGGCTTCAATAGCATAAACCAATGTCGACTTCATGGGGATTTCATCACTTATTTGACATCTTTGAGGGGCGAACGGTAGCTTATCGACTCAATCGTTGATTCTTGAGGTAGTCTAGGAAATAAACTTCTTGATAATCTAGTTTGCAGCTTCGGTTGCACCATTAGCGTATGGTCAGCTGGGTAAAGATCTGCGATGGTTGGTTCCATATTTCTTGATCAAATTAGTGGTTGCCCCTTGGGACTCAAATCCAATGTTCGAAATGATGTGAAGAGGCATGCCATACCAAGTGAAGATGTGTTTCTTGATGAACTTGGACATCTTCTCGGTGGTAATGATGGTGAAGGACTCAGCTTCCCCCTATTTTGAGAAGCAACTTGCCCCCACAATGATGAGGCAGGGTTCATTTGTTGACGAAGGTCAATTTTGCCAATCATGTGTGTCCCCCTTGCCGAGAATGGCCAATGAGGAGAGAAACAATGAAGGGTGTGGATTTTGAAGTTATTGGATATTAGTAAGGATCAATTATGTATCGGGGGTGGGAATTTGGAGAATGGATGGGTGAAGAAAGGGTAGGCCATGATTCTGTCGAAGATGATCTGGCGATGCTCTTTCTCCATAATAGGCTGACACTTCTTTGGTAGCTAGAAACATGCTTGTGAGTGATGAACCGATCGACATTTTGAATCTATCCAAGAAAGAGTTGAGCTTCTTTTTCTGTTGTAGGCATGAAGATGAGATGCTTGGCAATCTGATGACGAACCCTGGGTATGTCTAAGTATGACTAGGCGGAAGCGTTATCATGATCTTTAAGCACTTGTATCTCTCTTTTTCTTTTAGAGGTTAGGTCATTAGAAATGGTTACCATTTTAGGTTATTATATGTACTCAAATTTATTTCAGTTAAAGAAACGTCATGAATACTGAACATGTTATGCTTATGACAAAATGAATGCATGGACCCATTTGGCGAAACATCAAGCAGATAAGCAAAAAAGAGAGCCTTTATTGAAAATAAAGTGCCTTAAAGGCAGAATCGTTCACATTTAAATACAAGAAAAAGAAAATTACATCATAGGTATATAGTCATCCTCCACAGGTGGAGGGTCTTGAGTTGCGGCATTGGTAGATTAGGCATCCTCGATAGCTTTCATCGGTGCGTCGTCTAGGACGAGACCCAGAACTTTCACTTATTCGGCTGATATCCTATCTCCTTCATTCGCTAGAGACCTTACGATGCTCTTGCCAGCTTGGGTAGTAGAATTGGCTTGCATAGTGGTGTCTGCTGAACTGGAGAAGATTGAAGCCAACATAAATTCTTCGGGTAGACCACAAGTGATCGCACCTACCTCACCATCTGAGCTTGGGGGTGGTTTCTCCTCGGCTTTGGTCTTTCTAGCTAGCTAAGCCATTTTTCCTTCTCTCGCTAAATGCCAAATAGCCCTGCCTAGAGGTTTGCACTGATATGTTGTGTGCCCCTTCTAAACATGGTAGCGACAAAAATTTCCTCTTTCTTCGGGTGCAGGAGTATGGTATTCATGAAGGGAGGTAAGCATGCCTTTCACTAGCAACTTAGTAAATAGAACACTAAGAGGGAGTTTCCATGGAGACATGAACGCTTTCTGAGCAGGCATCCGAGCAGGTACGACTTAAACTGTGGAAACATTCTCTTGAGAGATGACTTGAACTATAGTTGCCTTCTCCTCGATTGGAACCGGAGCAACTTTGAAAGATTGAGAATTATTGTTCTTGTTAAACTAGGGTTTGCCGCCACTTGGCTTGCTAGCTTTCTCTTTCTCCTCATAATGCTCGATTTTCTCGGCCTTATCAAAGAACTTCTGATAAGATTCAAAAGAATTGGTTTCCATTTCTTTCCGGAGAATCAGGAGAGCCCCGTTAAGCAAATTTGGATTATTTCTTTCAGATTGAGCTTTTGCTTTAACAGAACCTGAGTGGCCATCCACCTAATGAAATATGACTTAAAGGAATCACCTTGCTTTTGTTTGACTGCCTCAAGATGCTGAATGGTGGTTTGCATTGTCGAATTGAAACCATAGTGGGAAATTAAAGCTTAAGACAGGAGTTTCCAATCTAGGATTATTGACTCCGGGAGAGTATTGTACCACTCAAGAGTAGGTCCTAATAGGGTACACAGGAATAACTTAGCCAGAACTTTATGCCCAACGTTCTGGACACGCATAATCCGCTCGTACATCATGATGTGGGATTTGGGAGGTCCCTCACCAGAGTACGCTTCCACTCGGGGCATTGAAAAATTCTTGGGTACCCAATCTTCATCTCCTGCCTTTTCTTTATCTTCATTCTTACCCAGACATTGCTTAAAGAATGCCGCCATTTTGGGTGTCATGCCCGGAGGCTGCTTGACCTGGACGTTGTGCACAGAAGAGGCCCCGAATTAAAATGGTGGAGGAGGAGCTGGAACCCTAACTTGGGGATGAGCTCGAAAGTTAGGAGCAAAAGGATTTGGGGGATAATCAGTTACCCTCGGGGAGATCGTGAAACTAGGAGGCGAGGGTCTAAATAATATCGAGGGTTTCGAAGGAAGGGTAAAATCACTTGAAGGTACAGTCATCTATGGAGTAAATCCCACTGAGAACCACTTGAAGTTATAGTTATCTATGGAGTAAATCCCACTGAGAAAGCGGGGAAAGCAGGAGCTAGAGAGGAAGGCCTCGAGTTCAAAGGAGGAAAGCCAAAGGTTGGTATAACAAAGGACGAGGGTGGCTAAGAGGAACTCTAACCAAACTAAAACTGGCTCTGTTGGATAGGTCGGACAGGCAGTATTGGATGAAAGATAGGTGGAGCTTGAACTGATAGTATCTGACCTAAACTACTCTGACCCAAATCATTCTAAACTGCTCCATTCTGAATAATCCTAAACTATCCCTGAGCTTGAGAAAATGACCCTGATGGTCCCTGAACACTCCTTTCTTCTCTAAGAGCTGATCAAACCTGATCTTGGATGGCATTTCTTAAGAGATAAGATTGGAGAAACTGAGCCACAGAATTGGCTAACTCTACACCTATCTGAGACTGGCCTTGATCTTAACTCTGATGAGGCAGAGAAGGGGAACCAGAAGAGTACTTTCATAAGTAGCATCGCTCAAACACGGATCCGACATGGTAGGAAGAACTGATTCTGACGCTGAACTCACTAGTCAGCGAACCAAATGGTGATTAAGTCGTAGCCTAAGAGGACAGTGGCGACGAGGACGTCTTGACCTAACTTTAGAAACCGATGGATGATCAACCTGAATCGAACCATGGACGAAGTGAATGATTATATAATAATTTGAGAGATAAATGCCATATATATGGGGGTGGTTTAGAGAGGTACAGAGTAGAAGGGCTTATAATGTGGAGCTTAACCCCAAAATACGTGAGATGTGCGTACTCCTCGCCATGTCTAGCAGACTAGATAAGTGTCGCCGGGACTCAAATGATCTCAGGCATTTTGTTAAACTCCCTCTTCAAGCGAGGGGAGAGTATAGGTAAGCGGAAACAAAAATTAAGAGTCAGCCACAGGCGACCTATGCATGAAGTGCGTATGCATGAGCACAACACAAGTAGCACACAAAAGCAAATAAACCTCTTCCAACCTTTTAATTCCCGTACAACGCCAATTTAGAATATGGGGTGAACTCTAGTGCTAGGGAATGGCAAGAGAGTATACGACCTAGTTCTAAATTGTTTTAGTGAACCTATGGGGAAGTTATTATGGCTATATTTATCGCGGTTCATAGTCTCAAACTGCTGGTGTCGTGAACGACACTATAGAAGGGTCTCGTTTACCTTGATTTCATGTAACTCAACCACTCCTCAAATAAGTGCGATCACGGGAATTACACGTTGGTTGAAACGAGTGTTCCACCTATAAATATCCCTAATTCCTAGCGGGCATGAGGTACATAAGTGAGCTTCACGGGGGTGATATAATGGCACCTTAAAACTTGGAAACAAACTAAGTGGTGGATAAAAAAGGCATAAGAAATAAAGCTTGGATTTGATTTAGGCACATCATCAAAATCCTTTAACCAAATTTAAAAAATGAAAGTGATTTTCCAAATTTTGAGTTAAAAGGAACTCCCCAACTAAGTCACCACTGAGAGCGGATGACCGTTTTCCCACCCGCGAGGACCGGGTGAGATGCGCAGCATGGGGGTCGGAAAAATAACGAGTGCTGTGAAGCGTGTTTAGGGATTGTTCCTTATTTTAAAGTTGAGTTTTAGTCCGATTTAAGCATTAAAGGATACGAGATTTGAAATCCCGTATTTTAAGATAGAGTTGCCACCGGGTTAAGCTCCACCGGGAATTTGGGTATGATATTCCCACTGGTTGGTTAGACCATACCTTAAAAAAGAGATTCCAAGTTCGGATGGTGTTGCTTACTTTTCATTTTTAAATCAAGCCATTTATATTTTAATAAACGCGACTTCGATTCTTATGCGATTTAAATCCGATTAATGTTTGGAATTTTCGGTTTATATGCCATACATCACACAAAAGCGGTAAAAAAAGCGAATAAAATAATTATTACAAAGATTTACAAATACCTATACATTTTTTTAATGCAAGAAAATAAATAAAGCAGATAAATAAATAAAAGGGCAAAAATGGGTCCTAACCAAGCCTACCAAATCGGACCCGGCTCCATAGGAGGCAAAACATATACGAATAAATATGAATAATGCAAAAATAAACAAATGCAAAAAATAAGGCAATTCAAAATATCAAAGCATATGTTTTGATTTTTCCGGACTAAAAACATAATTATCGGGTATTTAAATGAGCATCTAAACAGCCTAATAATCAATAAAATAAGCTAAACAACCTTAAATAAATAAAGAAAATTCCAGAAAATATTTTGGGATTTTTAGTTGTTGTAAAAAGAATTATTTAGATTTATTAGGTGAAAAATAAATTTTTTAAGCCATTAAATGAAGATTTAACCAATTAAAAAATTAATAAAATCTAAAACAAGTTAAAAATTAATTTAAAATCAATTATAGATTATATATAATTTTTTAAAAAAATTTCGGGTAAAAATCGGGATAAAAAACGCAAGAAAACAATGAAAAATGACCAAAAACACAAAACAGGGCTGGTTGGCATTTTTGCCAATCCAGTTGCTGCAATGGTAGCCTGAGATGATGCAACTGCAACATCTCAAGTTACACCGGAGCATCTCAAAACCCACCGGAGCATTTGGCTCGGGAAACGTCAAAAAGTCCGGGAAAACAACTAAGAACAGCCAAATAATGAACAATATTGAATAAAAAGTAGATTGGAACTCAGTTTTGTTACCTAGAGGCCGTGAATCCACGTTTTGAGACTCTAACCGGTCGTTTGGCAAGCTTTGTGACAAATTTGTGACGATATCTGACAAAATAGTGACGAAAAAAGCGACGAACTTAGCGACGGAATTTATTGATTTTTGAGGAAAAAGTCTCTAAATCCTATTTAAGTTCGTTAAGATTTCTAATTAATTTTAGTGCTTAAGGTAAAAGATCTAGCTAATCAACCCTCAAGAACTCGAATTAACCAAATTTCTTAAGTTTTAAATGGCTTTCTCTCTCTAAAGCCTAAGGATTTGTAAATGTTTAATTCAGTTTTTAATTTTGCAAAAAGAGTCATTCTATTAATGATTTAATGGGTTTATATAGACCTAACACACTCCAAATAACCCAATTAGTCCCTGGAAATGCAAAGATTCCGGAAAAAATGGAGAAATTTTGAATTCGAAGAGAGAAAGACAGACAGGCGACAGACAGATAAAGCCCGCGTAGCGTCTCAGGCCGAGACGATGCGACTGTAGTGTTTGGCATTGTGAGATGCCGTGCCCCACTGTGAGATGCTACAAGCGCAGCGTCTTACAGTGCTGAGACGAGGGGGCACGGTGTGAGACACGCCGGGGGCGCATCTCGGGCGCCTCTGCTGCGTCTCGTGCGCCTCTGCAGCGTCTAGCTCCCAGCTAGAGCATCTCGGTGCTCTAGTGGCGCCTCTGCAAGGGCCGGGGGAAAAATTATTTTTTATATTATTTTTATTATGTTTATATTTTATTATTATTTTTTTACATTTGTTTTTTTTATTTTTATTTTTTATATTTCAAAGCGCCTATTTAAATAAACCGGTTAAAGGGAACCGATCGACTAAAATCCCAACTTCGTCGTGAGAGTACTTACCAAACGCAATTCGACTCTGAAATAATAGAATAACAGGCCAGATACTAGGTCCGAGCAAAACGTCATCATCGTTCTGTGGGTCACCAAAAAGACCATGCTCACAAAGCTTTATACCTCTTATACCACACAATACTTGTGAAAAAATTTGAGAATGAACCCGAAGACTCTTGCGAGGATTCTAGCATCAGTGTGCATGTTATAAATGTAGTATAAAGTCCACACCTTGTGTGCTTTATAATTTGCATTAAATCAGTATAAAACACACATTGCTTTTACAATAGCATAAACATGCATATTGTGTCCTTTATGCCACACTTATACATAGAATATAAAGTCCTTAATGTGTGCCTTATACCCACCCGTATAAGAGCGGTATAAAGTTCACATGACACACTTTATATTGCGCTTATAACTTAATTGTAGATTGTATAAGATGAAAAACCATTGTTTTAAAAATCCGTGCCTAATTCCGCCTAGGCCCTATTTTGAGGCTTATTGTCCGACTTTTTGTTCCTAGGACGCTATCATGTGCTTGGTTGATTTATTTTTATATAACAATAAAAAATAAAAAATAAAAAATACATGTCGACCCAGGCCCCGCCTAGGCCTCGGAGGCCCCGACCTCACGTGAACTTCACAATTTTCTTGAATATGAAAAATTCATGTCACAATTTAGTGTATTTGTCATAATTGTACAATATTTCTAAAATATTTACACCTTTACCATGTAATCTAATTATTTCCCAATTGAAACCTATTTTCCTAAATATCTACATAATTACATTATATTTATATAGTTATCAGTTCCTGCTCTTGCTCCTGCTCCTGCTCCTACTCCTGCTCCTCCTGCTCGTCCTCCTCCTCCTCCTCCTCCTCCTCCTCCTCCTTCTTCTTCTTCTTCTTGTTTGTTTTTGATTTCTTGCTCGTTCTTTGTGTTTATGTTTTTGTTAATTACGTTTTCCTGTTTTTATTTTTTTGATTCTGATCTTAAATTGATTCGGTTAACGGCTTGGAATGGGAAGCGCACTTGAAACACTATGCGGGGCAAGCATTTGGAGCGAGACAAATTGATATGTTAGGAGTTTATTTACAGATTTGAAATTTTTAGTAGTTTTCAGATTGTTGGTAAAAGTTATATTTGTGTGAACCTGAGGTGCACACCACCTGTTCGATAGAATGTTGAAGAAAGTTGTGGTGTGAAATTGAATGTCTATTGAATGTCTATAGGGCATATATAGGACGTCTATTGGGCATACATTGAATGGAAGAACGTTACAATTCTATTTGAGTCTCAACATATATGATACGACATTCAGTTAGATCACAAATTGTTTTGGTGATTGATTTTAAAGATTGGCTATCAGTTTTAGTGTTTATTCCCATCGTGAATTAGTTGCTACGTTTTCAATTAAGCTTAAATCTTTGGAAACCAACGACATGATATGTAATTCATTTATTCTTGCTAATATATGGTATGGTTCAATTTTATTTTGCCGTAACGTTTGCATCACTAGCAGCAACATTGATTGTTGGTCTTCTAGGATGCGCTTTTCAGGAAGTGGACATCTATTGGACATCTATCAGACATCTTTTGGACATCTAGAATTGTATTAGAAAATCTGTTTTGAAATTAATATTCGATATATGTAGAAGTATATTTTAAATTTCAATTGTCACTTGTTTTTAAGTTGATATTAGACATTTGTACAAGTATATGAAATTGACTTGTGTGTTTTCAGTTAGTGTTTTAATAGATTTCTAATAGATAGTCATTTGTTATTTTGTATAATGAATAATGATCAGTTTTAGTTACTATTTCTTTTTTCTACTTTGTTTGAATTAAGTGGTATGATTTTGCTGTCTACTGATAAATGTTTGATGTCTATAGGATTTCTATAGGATGTATAATGCTTTTCTATAGGATTTCTATAAGCATTGTATATGATCTGTATTGATACCAGTGTGTTGTTGTCATTCTTGAAAGTTTTTCTAACTTTTTATTTCATATGTTGAACATGTCTGATATCTACTGTAAGTGTAATACTTTTTCAATTGAATTGCAAAATAGATATTGTATTCTAGTAGAAGAAGACAATTTCATATCTTGTAAACTTCAAATATGTTCAAAGGGACATCAATTCCAACTACTTAGACCCTAATTACACAAGATTTCCTGCATTCAAACATAACCGATCATCAAAACTATCTCTAATGACTGTCTATTGTGTCAATATATTGCTCGTGGCTCTCAAGTTTGTTTTTTAGATATTCCCTTCGATGCCTATATAAGATCAAAGCTAGCCAACCGTGTTCTGTGAATTTGGCCATCAAATTGATCTAGGATTGGTTTCTACTAAGTCATGTACTCTAAAAAGCTCAGCCTGAAGATACCTGAATCGCTGCAATTTATTTTGAAACAGAATATCAGTATTATAATAAGATATTTTGATGAAGAAGATGTAATAAATCTATCCAAATACTGCTTTAATTATAATTATAACAGACTTAAGAACAAGTTACATCGTGCTTCTAAACAATTACTCATTAATCAAACAAATTGAATAAATTGTATCCCTGACAATACAATTTACATGTTCTCACATTCCTATTCAACAAAAAGAAAAATACAATTCGCACTTCCCTTAAGTACAGAACTTGACAAGGAATTAATAGTATGTAAGAACCAATAGAAATCCAACATACATCTAATATAAATCCTATAGACATCCAATATAAATCAAATACTCTTTAATCAAACTTCAGTTTTACATAAAGGAGCTTAATAGTCAATGTCATTTAAGATTAAACCGATGAAATATTGACATTTGATTGCAGGTATAACATTGTTATTACTAGCGTGCCCCTCGATCGTGTCTCAAGCGCAAGCCGCTTGAGGCACAAGGGTCAGCGCCTCGTGGAGGGTCAGGTGAGGTGAGGTTCATTAGGCATGCACCTTGAGTGCGCCTTGTACGCCTTGGATGCGCCTTATGCGGTTCAATGCAAAAATGAGAAAAGACTCTTCCACCTATTCAACAAAAAGAACAATACAATTCACACTTCCCTCGGCTACAGGCCTGACGAGGAATTATTAATATGTAAGAACTAATAGAAATCCAACAGACATCCAATATAAATCATATAGACATCTAATATAAATCAAATACTCATTAGTCAAACTTCATTTTTACATAAAAAAAAGTTAATAGTGAGTGTCATTTGAGATTGAACAGATGAAATATTGACATTTGATGGCAGGTGTAATGATGAATTAAACAAATATAAGCTTCAGAATACTAAGATAGTGGCTTGTAGTGTCATGCTATTGTGTAACCTTATTATTTTATTGTACTCTATTTTTCCCTGCACTAATATTCCTCCAATTACTAATTGTATCAACCCCAAGCACTAGATAGAAAATGAATATGCATAAGATAGATAAGATACCGACTTATTTGGATTTTGGAATGGACTTCTAGGTCTCCATTCCAAGCTAGGGACCAAAGAAGGAGAAAAGACTCTTCCATATATTCAACAAAAAGAATAATTCAATTCACACTTCCCTTAACTACATAACCTGGCAAGGGATTATTAATATGTAAGAACCAATAGAAATCCTATAGACATCCAATATAAATCAAATACTCATTAATCAAACTTCATTCAGGCAATTCTACAAACACTTCATGTGCACAACTGCAAGATATAACTCTGAACAAAATTGGGGGAAACAATTACTCCTCTCAACAACAGTTTATGTAAATAATGGAAGAAGTAGAGATTTGTTTTAATTCTGATTAATAACATCAAATTAGGTTTTTGTTTAACATGAATTCAGTAACAGAAGAATAAAAAACGAGATTCGGTTTCATTTTTCTTACATCAGTAGATTTCGAATCTCTCCGAGAATTGTAGATTTTGAACTCTAGTGAATGAATTTCAAAATCAATCCTAGTGTTTAACGCAGATGGAACCGTTGTTTGCAGATTACTTGAACGATTTTTGAGTTTCTTTTTTGAATTTTGATTTCAAGTGAAAAATCGTGCAAGAGGGAGAGAGGTGAGGAAGTGGAAGAGATGGCTGATATTTAATTAGCTTTGAACGTATTTATGGAATATTTTCCCATGTTTTGCATGTTTGTGTTATTATTATTTTTTTGGTCCAAATTTTTTTTTTTATCTATTTATGTAAAGAGCCCAAAAGAGGGGTTGGCCTAGCCAGGCAAGTAGCAGCCCAGCCCACGAACACAAACAAGTGAGTGAGATGCCCTTTGCCCTTAAATAACCTGATATGACGGAGCTCCTCTTTTCTCAAACTAGGGTTTTGTCTTCTTTCATTCTGGCGATTCTCCGATACAGCGGCCATTTCTCAGTTTCTCAATGAATGATAATGGATGAGAGCGGTGGATCTGAGAAAATGAACGATAAAGAAGACCGACTCAGTGATTTGTCGGATTCACTCGTTCACCATACCCTCTCCTTCTTGCCCTCAACCGAGGAAGCTATTCGGACTGGTGTTTTGTCAAAAAGATGGCTGCATCAATGGACTCGTGTCCCTGATCTCATCTTCGATTTCTTCGACTTTGGTATGCCATCTAACTACTCTCTTGAAAACATCTCTATTACCACCTCCACTATATCTAATTTCCTAGACCGCATTTTAGCTAATCATGAGTGCTCTAAGATCCGAAAATTCCACATTATATCAGAAGACTGTTATGATTATAGACAGGATCCTAGCTGTGAGGAAAAACTCCGTTTTGTAATTAGAAAACAGGCTGAGGAGCTTCTTTTGAAGTTCTATGGCGAACAAGTGTTTTGGTTTTGGTTGCCAGATTTCTTTTTCAGTCAGCCTTCATTGGTTAAATTGCAGTTGGTTGGTTATTCTATTATGCCTATAGGGATAATAAATTGGGGAAGTCTGAAGGATTTGTCTATAGATTGTTGTATTTATTCTGATGAGACGACTAGAAGTATTTTATCTGGCAGTCCATTGCTTCAGTCTTTGAAAATTCATAACTGTTATGAGTTCGACCTGCTTGTTATCTCTTCCAAATCAGTGGAGAGGTTGCTTCTTGAAGACATAGATTTTTATGTTGATATTTCGTGTCCAAACCTTGAGGAATTTGATGTTATTTTCGGTTCGTCTGATACAGTATTGGAAAAATTGATATCTTACTGTCCGTTACTAGAATCGTTGAAATTGAAGGACTGTGAGTTTCCCAAACTTAGAATTGCTTCAAATATTTTGAAGAAGATGTCTTTAATTGGTGTGGTATCACGTGAAATTGAAATTTCATGTCCATGTCTTGAAGAATTGGATTTGTCTGGTTTGAATGTTGAAACAATGAGATTGATGAATCCGCCCTCTTCAATTTGTGCCGCTCTTGATATGGACAACAATTATGAAGGGTGTAAAGAAAATGTGGCAAAACAAATCCTTGAGCAACTTTCTAAACTAAACGTCATTTCATATTTTTGAGATTGAATATTTTGTGTCTTAGGGTAGTATGATAGAGATGTATTTGATAGTTAAATTGTGATTCGATACCGTTTGAAGTATTTTTCTTTTAGTTCTGTTATGCTTCAAAATCAAGTTTATGACTTACTAGAATATGATCATTTGATTCGGATTTGGAATCTCTCAAGTTGTACATTTTAGCTAATCTCAGCCATTCATTGAGTTTACAAACCATTTAAACTAAATCTCAACCATTAAAAGTGAGTGGCTGGCTAAGATTGACTGAAATGTATAACTTTACCATTCCTTAACTTTAGAGAATCCAAATACATTTGATTCATTTCTGCTTTCGATTTTCTTTTACGTTTCAAGACTTTATCAGCTTTTGAGATGAGTGGGCTATCTTATCCAATGCTAAACAACAAATCTTTGACCCTACAAGGCCCTGTATTTTCCCACATTCCTGGAATCACTTGCGCACTTCGTAGTTCACCTGTGCTTGAAAAACTAGTTGTGATGTTGCAGCGAAATGAGGGACAGTTTCTTTAACCAATCTTAACTTGAAGTTTCTTAATTTTGACATTTCATATATATACTCAGTTCCCATTTAATCCAGAAAAAGGATTAATATATTGAAAACTTTCAATCTACAGTGTCAAAAGCTTGCAGACCTAACACTTGCAGACCGTTCAGACATGGATCATTCCAGTGAGAACTGTTGGAATTTAAATGGGAGTAGTTATAGCAGTTTGGTGTCACATATAAGGACCGTTAAGATTACCGGCTTCTCACAGAGAGAGGACAAACCTAAGCTTGTGCTTTACATTGTGGAGTTTATACTGAAAAACGCAAGCGTGTTGGAGAAAATGGTAGTCATATCAGAAGATTGTGGAACTGATTTCATGATTAAAGTTTCTCTGAAGTTGTTACCATCCCCACGATGTTCTTCTGATGCTATCGTCGAGGTTTTATGCTCTAATTAGTTAGGTATGCCCAAATATGTATGAATGTTTTAAAGGTTCGGTAGTGTTTATTGTTGTTTCACGGCGTGTTGTTCATTTGATCCTATTTTGAATCTTTTTTAGGCATGTAGTTCGTGGTATTGAGTCTCGTGAACATTTATTGGAGATATAGTCATCTCGTTGTAGCAGCCGAATTTCCTTTTAAAGAGAATTGTTATTTGTCTTAATTTGTTGGTGTTCTTGTACATAGTTGTGTACCTTGCTGCCATGAAATTTTACCAAACAGTACACAAACAGTGAAGATATGAGAGCATTTTTTGTAAGTAAAAACCGTTGTCTCTTATCCCCAAATACGCTCTTATAATTTTGTTTATTTAGCTCAGTTATTGTGCCGTGAAGTTGTGATCCTAAATATCACAGGTTCGAGCCTACATACAGGTGGTGAGATGGAATTTTTCTTCGTTATTATTAATATACATGTGTGAATGTGATTTGAAGTTGCCAATTACGAATTGCATTTTCATATAAAATTTTGGACTTTGAAAAACATTATTTTAATGCTCAATATTTTTTGGATATTGAGCAATTAACATATAATTGCTTTTGAGAGATATATTCTCATTCGAGAATATTTGTGAGGTTTGGGTGTATTTGGGTTAAGGGTTTGAGTGTTTTATTTCTCCATTTCTTTTGTACCACTTTTCGTATCATTAGTGGATTATTTTATTTTCTCCTTTTGCCAATTATTTCTCCTATTTTGTTATTGTCATATTCACCCAAAATAAATATTTTGTTCCGCTGCGGGTCCTAATTCTAGAACAAATTGGTCCCACAGCCAAATTGGTACCACAGCCAATTAGTATATATTTTGGAATTTTGAAAACTGACTATGGCGACAACAAAATTCGATATTGAGAAATTTGATCGCAATATGAGCTTTGCTTTATGGCAAGTTAAGATGAAAGCAATTTTGACGCAAAACGGATTGTACAAGGAGATGATGGAGGAGTTACCGGAAACGGTGACAAAGGAGAAGAAACAAGATTTGGAGGATAAAGCTCTTGCTGCCATTCAATTATGTTTATGGAACGAGGTTCTGCGAGAAGTCATCCATGAGAAGACTGCCAAGGATTTATGGGAGAAATTACAATCTCTCTACATGTCCAAAAACCTCACCAGTAAGCTTGTGGTGAAGCATCGTCCCTATATGCTCCACATGGCATAAGGCACATCCCTTAAGGCGCACCTTGATGATTTCAATTCCATTCTTTTGGATCTAGAAAATTTGGAAATCAAATACGAAGAAGAAGATAAAGCTCTTATGTTGTTGCGGTCTCTTCCTCCGTCGTTTAAGAATTTGCGTGAGACCCTTATCTATAGTAAAACCACTTTAACCGTGGAGGAGGTTAAAGAATGTTTGTTCTCTAAAGATGTTATTGATAAAGAGCTTTCTAGTGATAGAAATAATCCTGGAGAAGGTCTGGTCGTTCGAGGGAGATTTAGTATAAGAGATCCCAGTAGCAAAAGCAACGACAATTGATCTAGATCTAAATCAAGATCTCATTACAATAATTTGACATGCAATTGCTGTAAGAAGAAAGGGCTCATTAAAGCTGAATGTGTCAAGCTCCAACGGAAGAATAAAGACAAGAGTCACAGAGATGACAATTCTACCGAAGCCAGTGTTGCAGAAGATTAAGTAGATGCTGAAGTATATAATGATCCGACGATAGTGCCAGACCTGGACAAGGATGGATCTTGGTCTCTGCTTGCTCATTTCATATTCGTTTCCACAGAGATTGGTTCTCCTCTTATGAACCAATAGATAAAGGAGTTGTGTTGTTGGCAACGATCATCTGTGTAAAGTTGTTGGAATCGGTACTGTCAAAATCAAGATGCATGATGGTATTGTTAGAACCCTGACTGATGTGCGGCATGTCCGAGATATGAAGGAGAACCTGATCTTGTTATCTGCTTTAGACGACAACAATTGTAGATTTTCTAGTGGAGGTGGAGTTTTGAAGGTTTTGAAAGGTGCCCTCGTTGTTATGCAAGCCAGAACAGTTGGGAGATTGTACGTGTTGCAAGGATAGACTGCTACAGGTGTTGCTGTAGTTTCGTCTTCCATTTTAGATTTAGACATTACAAAGTTATGGCATATGAGGCTTGGTTACATGAGAGAAAAAGACTTGTCCATGCTCAGTAGAAGGGGTCTACTTTGCGGCCAAAGTACTTCCAAGTTTGAGTTTTGTGAGCATTGCATTTTCAGCAAACACAAAAGAGTCAGCTTCACTGGTGGTGTTCACAGAATAAAAGGTACTTTGGATTATATCCATTCTGACCTTTAGGGCCCTACTCATGTTCCTTTAAAAAGTGGCGCTCATTACATGCTCACTTTTATTGAAGACTACTCTCGGAAGGTGTGGACTTATTTTTTGAAACACAAGAATGATGTCTTTGTCGCTTTTAAGCAGTGGAAAGCCTTGGTGAAGAATCAAACTAAAAGAAAGATCAAAAGTATTCACATTAATATTGGCTTGGAGTTTTGTAATGCACAATTTGACACGTTCTGTAAGGATATAGGCATCTCAAGACATCTGACAGTTTCGGGAATACCACAACAGAATGGTGTAGCTAAACGAATGAATAAAACTCTGTTGGAGAAAGTTCGATGCATGTTGTCAAATTTTGGATTATCTCAAGCATTTTGGGTAGAAGTAGCTGCAACTACTTCTCATTTGGTAAATCGCTCTCCTTGCGCCTCCATTAACTGTAAAACTCTTGAGGAGTTATGGTTTGGTAAACCTGCAAATTATTCTGATATGAGGATTTTTGGGTGTTCTATTTATGTCCATGTCAACGATGAAAAATTGGAGCCTAGAGCTAAAAAGGGAATTTTTCTTAGCTATCCTATTGGTGTAAAGGGATATAAAGTTTGGCTTCTAGATCCCAAGTCACCAAAGTCAATAATCAGCAGAAATGTTGTGTTCGATGAGTCTACTATACTTTATCTAAGAAAAGAGTCCCCAGTTGCAGTTGACACCAAAATATAGAATTCTGATAAGCAGGTGGAGGTTATATTCAAGGTGGAGGAATCATTTGCTCTGTCCGAAGCCATAGAGGATCAAATTTCAGAACAATTGTTCGAACCATAGAAGTTGAAGAAACTACTGTTGTAGTATCGGTAGAGCAACCTGTTATTGAAAGTAGGCCAGCTAGAGAAAGAAGAATGCCTATAAAGTTTGCAGATTATGTTACTTACGCCATGTAGCTGCACAAGAGATGAAAGGAGTTGGTAAACCTTACACATATTCAGAAGCCATTTCTTATGATGATTCAAATAATGGCTTATTGATATGCAAGAAGAGATAGAATATCTACACAAGCACATGGGAGTTGGTGAAGCCTCCTAAAGACAAGAAGATTGTTGGTTGCAAATGGGTCTTTGAAAGGAAAGATGGCATTTCGGGAGTTGAAGATGCTAGATACAAAGCACGATTGGTCGCTAAGGGCTATAGTTAGGTACAAGGAGTTGATTTCAATGATGTGTTTTCTCCTCTTGTAAAACATAGCTCTATTCGTGTTTTGCTTGCCTTGGTTGCTATACATGATTTGGAGTTAGAGAAAATTGATATGAAGACTACTTTCTTGCATGGAGAACTGGAGGAGCAGATCTATATGAAACAACCAGATGGATTTGAATTTAAAGGCAAAGAAGACCATGTTTGCTTGTTGTGAAAATCACTGTACAGATTAAAGCAGTCGCCTCGACAGTGGTATAAGCGATTTGATTCCTTTATGGTTGGACATGGCTATTCAAGGAGCCAATATGATAGCTGTGTGTATTTTAGAAAACTTGCGAATGCCTCATTCGTTTAGTTGTTGCTTTATGTTGATGATATGCTTATTGCTGCCAAGATATGAATGATATCAACAGATTGAAAGCAGAGCTTAGCAGTGCATTTGAGATGAAAGATTTGGGAGCTACTAAGAAGATTCTTGGCATGGAGATCCAATGGGATAGAGCTGCAGGAAAGCTTTATTTAACTCAGAGAAGTTTTGTTGAGAAAGTATTGGAGCATTTTGGCATGAAAAATGTCAAACCTGTAAGTACTCCACTCGCTACTCATTTTCGACCATCTGCTGCTTTATGTACTTAATTTGAAAAGGATATTGAATATATGTCACATGTTCCTTACTCTAGTGCTGTTGGTAGTATCATGTATGCTATGGTTTGTACTCGTCCTGATATTTCACATGCAGTCAGTGTTGTTAGTAGATATATGTCTAATACGGGCAAAGAACATTGGCATGCTGTGAAATGGATTTTAAGATATTTAAGGGGTACTAGGAATGCTTGTTTGGAATTTGGAAAAAGTAAGAACATGGTGGTTGGCTATGTTGATTCAGATTATGCAGGTGATCTTGACAAGCAAAGATCGACCACAGGTTATGTGGTTACCCTTGGCAGTAGTGCTATCAGTTAGAAAGCTACTTTATAGCCTACAGTTGCACTATCCACTACCGAAGCCGATACATGGCGGTAGTTGAAGCTGTAAAAGAAGCTATTTGGCTAAGAGGTTTAGTCGGTGAACTCAGTTCAAATTTGCAGAAAATTATTGTCCATTGTGATAGTCAAAGTGCAATTTGTCTACCTAAAGATCATATGTTTCATGAAAGAACGAATCGCATTGACGTGAAGTACCATTTTATTCGAGACATTATTTCCAAGGGAAATATCGGTATTACTAAAACTGGTAAATTAGACAATTCAGTCGACATGATGATGAAGCCTCTTACAACCAATAAGTTTAAGCATGGCTTGAACTTGATTGGTGTTAGCAGCTATTGAGTTTGCCTGAGAGGGAAACTGGTTAGTCAACATTCAAATCAGGGTGGAGATTTGTGAATGTGATTTGAAGTTATCAATTACGAATTGCATTTTCATAGGCAATTTTAGACTTTGAAAAACATTATTTTAATGCTCATTAATGAGCTTGTCTAGTTGGCAAAATACAGCACATATTTGGCCTACTTTTGCACCCTTTTTGTTCACATTTTTTTTTGTCTTTCATTTCCCATTATTCTACATGTCTATATATAGCATTCCAATTTCATTTTGTAAGATCATCCATCAAATCCCATTTGAGAGTTTATAATATATATAAGTATTGTATATATATTTTGTGAGGTTTGGGTGTATTTGGGTTAAGGGTTTGAGTGTTTTATTTCTCCATTTCTTTTGTACCACTTTTTGTATATTTAGTGGATTATTTTGTTTTCTCCTTTCACCAATTATTTCTCCTATTTTATTGTTGCCATATTCACCCAAAATAAATATTTCGTTCCGCTGCGAGTCTTAATTCCATAACAACATGTTTGTTGGAGGGGTTGAATGGGTTCAACTCATACCTCTCTTGGTTTATAATAAAAAGGTTTGTAACAAGCACCATATATAGGGCTCAAGCGAGCATTAGACCGCACATCCGCACATCCAAGCTCATTTAATAAGAACTGAGTAATTTAGTTTGTAATGGTATAATAATAATGGTATTGACGTGTTGTGCGGTAATAAATATATATTATCTTATATGTTTGTACACTATAAGTATTTTCATGGTGATAATTCAGTTTAAAATTCAGGCTCGAGTTTGGGGGGTTTTGAGAAGTCATTCTAAAGCTCGGCCTAAAGTCCACAAATAGTTTTTCTTTTAAAGTTTTGGGTAAACTAAAAAGAATATGAAAATAAATTTTATATAAATTACATTTTTACTTGAATAAGGTTATAAATACTAAGGGACATTATAAGAGCTCAATAGATTATAATATAAAAATTCAAATCAATTATTCTATATAATATATAAAAATTTAATAAACAATATTATTATTCCTTGAGCCGAACTTAAATTTTTATATCAAAATCAAGTTTGATCCATAAAACTCCAAGCTTTAACAGTATTGAACCAAACTTCGTAAGAAAATGAGTGTTCAAATCTAATCTATTTGAACGGCCTCGAGCCAGCCGGACCCGCAAACAAGTTTTAGTGAGGCGGGTACCACCGACACGACTCACGAACACAAACAAAGTGAGTGAGATGCCTTTTGCGTTAAATTTGTCTTTCCCGAATTCCCTGATGTTACTGAGCTCCTCTTTCTCAATCGAGGGTTTCGCTTTCTTTCATCTCCTCAATTCTCTGATAGATAAGAGCGGTGGATCTAAGAGAATCAAAAGCTTGAAATGATGGAGAAAGTGTTGAGCACAAGGCCCCTTAAGTCGCAGTTGCAAGAATGCGGAATAGCAACAACGATGAGAATCAACAAGAATCGACTAAAGTCGACTAGGGTCAATAAGAGTCGACCAGAATCAACCAAATATGCAAAAAAAAATAAACAAGCCACACAACACCAAAGTTTTTACGTGGAAACCTCTCCGATGTGAAGAGTAAAACCACAGGACCGATAACGGAGTCCACCCCAATTGATTTTATTGATATGTTGGGGAAAAAAAACTCAATAAAGTCTTACCAGAGTTACTTCCACCAACATCTATCACTCAATGAGAACAAGAAGAGAACAAGTGAGAAAACACCGAAATGAGCAAAACAGATAATCTGCCCACAAACAGAATAATCTCGGAAACACCAGTTACAAAACCGAATGGTCAGTCTTTATACAAGGATGTCAAGAATACTCTGACCAAATTTCACTATAATCCAACGGCTAGAACTTTGGCGATCGTCCGATGAGTAAACTGTGCGCAACTCCCCTATAATCTCACTTTTCACTCTCTTACTTCTTTTTCTCTCCCCAATGTATTGGCTATTTGGAATGCTTCAATATCAGCCACAAAGAGGCTTTAAATAGACCTCCAAATCTTGGTGAATAAGCCAAGACTCCTCGAATTCCATGCTAAGACTCTTCGTCTTCTACAACAAGACTCTTAGTCTTCTACAAGTGCATGCATCCTTAATTATGATAAATACATGAACCATAAAGTGCATGAATTTGGGCTAGAACCCCAAAAATATCCCCCTCGAGCCCAAATTGGGGAAGACAAGGTAACAATAACATCATCGAAATGATATCCCGGAGAGCTTGCAATAAATCTCCATCTTGCTTCTAGGGACAATCTTCGTTAACATGTCTGCTCCATTTTTATCTGTGTGGACTTTCCTCAATGCCGACTCTTTCTCCTCGATCACATCTCACAATCAATTATATCTCACATCAATGTGCTTCGTACGAGAATGATACATGGTATTCTTACTCAGATCCATAGCACTCTGACTGTCACAGAATACTACATACTCACTTTGCTTCGAACCCAGCTCTTGAAGAAATCTATTTAGCCACATCAGCTCTTTAAAAGCTTCCACAACTGCTACATACTCTGCCTCAGTAGTAGATAATGCTACACACTTTTAAAGTTTAGATTGGCAGGAAATAGCTCCCTACAAATGTAAACATAAAACCTAAGGTAGACTTTCTGCCATCTAAATCACCAGCCATGTCAGCATCTGTATACCCTTCAAGAATTGGTTTTCCACCTCCAAAACACGAACTAAGCTTTGAGATACCACGCAAGTACTGAATATCCACTTCACTGCTTCCTAGTGAACTTTACCCGAATTGTACAAAAATTAGCTTACCAATCCAATAGCTTGAGCAATATCTGGCCTAGTGCAAACCACATCATACATTAAAGAACCAACAGTAGAGGAATAAGGAACAGACAACATACTTTCTTTCTCCTCCTGTGTTTTAGGACAAGTTCTTTCGCTCAACCTAAAATGAGCCGCTAATGGTTGACTAGCTGGCTTGGCATCTTTCCTATTGAACCTTTCTAGCACCCATTCAATATACTTCTCTTGTGACAACCATAACTTGCCAGCCTTTCTATCATGAACTATCTCCATGCCTAAAATCTGCTTTGCCGGACCCAAATCCTTCATTGCAAACGATTCTAACAAACTCTTCTTCAAATCAGAAATCATATCTACATCATGTCCAACAATTAACATATCATCTACATACAACAGAAGCATGATGAGTTTACCATATGGGAACTGTCTGAAATACACACAAGGATCAGCCAATATCCTCTTATAACCATTAGTTGTCATAAAGGAATCAAACTTCCTATACCACTGCCTTGGTGCCTACTTTAGCCCATAAAGACTCTTTTTCAGTTTGTACACAAACTTTTCTTTCCCCTTTTCCTCAAATCCTTCTGATTTTTCCATATAGATATCCTCTTCCAAATCACCATGCAAGAAAGTTGTCTTTACATCAAGCTGCTCCAACTACAAATTAAGACTAGCAACTAAACCCAAAATAGTTCTTATAGAAGTCATCTTCACAACAGGAGAGAAAATCTCATCAAAATCAATCCCCTTTTTCTGATTGCATCCCTTAACCACCAATCTGGCTTTTTGCTTTACACTTTGATAGGCATTTTTCTTATTCTTGAAAATCCACCTATTTTTCAAGACTTTCTTATCTTTTGGACTCTTCACCAACTCATAAGTCTCATTCTTCCTCAAGGAATCCATCTCTTCTTTCATAGCATTCAACCAAGACCATTGTCTTCACTAGACAATACCTTCTAAAAGCTTTTTGGTTCTCCATCTTCTGTGACAAGAATGAAGTCCGAGCTTGGATATTTTGTAGATGGAGTTCTTTCTCTAGTTGATTTTTGAACTTATGGTTGTTCAGCCTGTGGGGCTGATGGCTCCCCCAGCTCATGAATCTCTTCATCTTGAGCATCATAAAACTGAACATTTCCATCATCATCATCATTAACAAGTTCTGGTGTATCATCAACATCAAACCGTTGATGCTCAACACTTACAGGTCTTGCTTCAACATTCTCACTTACTGGCTGCTCAACACAAGAAGCACTGGACATAAGAGGAACATCAGTAGTATCAAAAGAAGATTCTGTGGTAGAATCATACCTTTTACTCAGAAACTCAGCACCACTCTCGTGCTCAAAGAATACTACTTCTCTGCTTCTCACTACTTCCTTCTTCTCCAAATCATAGACTCTATAGCCATACTCTTCATTACCATAGCCAACAAAAATGCATGGTTTAATCTTAGAATCAAGCTTTGATTGTTCCTCTTTCAGCACATGCATAAATGCCTTATATCCAAAGACTCTCAATTGCCCATAAGTGGGATTGCTACCCCTCCATGCTCTTTCTGGAATGTTAAGACCACGAGGAACCAATGGAGAGCGATTAATCAAATAAGTCACCGTGTTTACTGCTTCAGCCCAAAATGTATTAGGAAGATTAGACATTCTCATCAAACACCTCACTCTCTCCATAATGGTTCCATTCATTCTTTCAGCTACACCATTATGTTTTGGAGTACCCGGAACTGTCTTCATAAGTCTAATGCCATGATGTGAGCAATAACCCATAAATGCATTTGAGGTATACTCACCACCATTTTTCTGACCAGAGACATTTCAACTTTCCACCAGTCTCCCTTTCCACCATGGCATGAAACTTCTAAAAAGTCTCAAACACTTGACTTTTCAGCTTCAATAAGTAGACCCACGTCTTCCAAGTCGCATCATTAATAAATGTGACAAAATACCTATTGCTACTAATAGACTCCACATCTAATGGACCACAAACATCGGAGTGAATCAACTCCAACTTTCCTTCTTTCCATATATACTTTCCTACAAATGAAGCCCTATGTTGCTTTCCTGCCAAGCAATGCCCACAATGATCAATGGAAATTGATTTATTCACAGGAATAAGGGATTCACCTGCCAAATGCTTTATCCCTTTATCTGTCATATGTCCCAATCTTTGATACCATAAATTGGGAGAATTCTCTTTTCAGTTGCAAATATATCACCATAACATACTTTAAAGTAGTCTTATACAATGAGCAGCACAACTTGCCCCGAGCAACTATCACTGAACCCTTGGACAACTTCTATTTGCCATCACCGAAGGTATGACTGAAACCTTCATGATCAAGAACACTTGCCGCTAATAAATTCAAGTGCAAGTCTGGAATATGGCACACAATTTTCAAAGTCATCGTGCACCCAACGTCAGTCTACACACGAATATCTTTCATACCAATAATGCTTGTCAAGCTCTCATTTCCCATTCTAACACTACCATAGTCTCCAGCTTTGTAGTTCAAGAAATATTCCTTCCTAGGAACACAGTGATAAGAAGCTTCAGTATCAACAAGCCACTCTAAAGCTGAATCATCAACCTGATGACACTCATAAACTACAAAAACAAACTAGTATCCTCAACAGTCTTCACCACAGTTACTGTAGTACCATTTTTATCTCCCCTTGATTGGAAATCTGGTTTCTTCTTCTATTCACACTTCCATTTGGAACAGTTCTTCTTGATATGACCAGGGTTGTCATAATAATGGCATGTTCTGGTCTCTTTTCCCTCTCTCAATTTGGACCTGTCCCTTAATTTACTACACCCCCTTGGAATTCTACTCTTATCTCTTCCTCTGTTCTTAACAACAAAGGCTTGTGAACTATCAACTCCCATCTCCTTTCTTCTTAACTCTTCATTGAACATGCTTTCTTTAATTACATTCAATGAAAGAGCACCATCTGGAGCCGAGTTACTAACAGTCACCACAAGAGTTTCCCAACTATCGGGCAAAGAACTCAATAAGAACAAAGCCTGCAACTCCTCATCAAGAACGATCTTCATAGTGGTTAATTTATTGATAACATCCTGAAAGTCACTCAGATTCTCTTCCACTGACTTTCCACTTTTCAGTTTCAAATTAACAAGCTTCTGAATGAGCGAAGCCTTGTTATGAGCGATCTTATTTTCATAAAGACCTTCTAGCTTCTTGCACAACTCAAATGGGTCAGACTCCTTAGAAACATGATTGTAGATGCTAATATTAATCCACTGTCTAATAGTCCCCAAAGTCTTCCTTTTCAACTTCTCCCATTCTTTATCTTCCATCTTCTCGAGTTTTACCGATTTAGAACTTCCAACCTTGGTTATATCATAATCTATTAGATTAGATAGATATTCACAAAATAACATATCCTCCATCATGGGTCGCCATATGGAATAATTGGTTCACGTCAACTTGACCATAGAACTGTTACTGCTAGACTCCATGAAAATCCTGGAATTGATCTTTAACAGCTCTGATACCACTTGTTAAGCACAGGGCCCCTTAAGTCACAGTTGCAAGAATGTGGAATAGTAACAATGACACGAATCAACAAGAATTGAGTAAAGTCAACTACAGTCAAGTAGATTCGACCAGAATTAACCAAATATGTAAAGAAAATAAACAAGCCACACAACACCAAAGTTTTTACGTGGAAACCTCTCCGATGTGAAGAGTAAAACCATAGGACCGATAATGGAGTCCACCCCTACTGATTTTATTGATAAATTAAGGAAAAATAACTCAACAAAGTCTTACAAGAATTTACTTCCACCAACGTCTATCACTCAATGAGAACAAGTGAGAAAACACCGAAATGAGCAGAACGGACAGTATGCCCATGGACAGAATAACCTCAAAAACTCGTGTTAAGAAACCGAACGGTTCGTCTTTAGATAAGGATGTCAACAACACTCTGACCAAATTTCACGGTAATCCAACGACTAGAACTCTGGCGATTGTCCAATGAGTAAGCTATGCACAACTCCCCTTCAGTCTAACTTTTCACTCTCTTACTTCTTCTCTGCCCAATGTATTGGCTAATTGGAATGCTTTAATATTAGCCACAAAGAGGCTTTAAATAGACCTCCGAATCTTTGTGAATAAGCGAAGACCCCTCGAATTCCGTGCGAACACTCTTCGTCTTCTACAACAAGACTCTTAGTCTTCTACAAGTGCATGTATCCTTAATTATGAAAAATACATGAATCATAAAGTGCATGAATTTGGCCTAGGACCCCAGTAGAAAGAAGACCTACTCAATGATTTGCCGGATCCACTCATTCACCATATCCTCTCCTTTTTACCCTCAACCAAACAAGCTACCCAGACTAGTGTTTTGTCAAAAAGATGGCTTCATCAATGGACTTGTGTCTCTAATATCATTTTTTATTTCTCTAGCATGAACACTGATTTCTCTCCTGAAAGCTTCTCTCTTATCACATCCACTATATCCAAAATCGTAGATATTACCTTAGCTTTTCATGATTGTTCCAAGCTCCAGAAATTTCACATGATGTTAGGGTTTTATGATTGTACACTGAATGCTAACTATGATGTAAAACTATATTTTGCAATAAGAAAATAGGTTGAGGACCTTATTTTGAGATCCAGTGCCAGAGATTTGAGGCAGGCTTCTCTGGTTAAATTGCAGTTGTTTGGTTGTTCTGTTAATCCTTTGGGGATGGTAGAGCGGGAAAGTCTAACAGATTTGTGTTTAGACAGTCATTTCTTTGAGTAATAGGCGGTTAAAAGTATTGTAATTGGCAGTCCATTTCTTTAGTCTTTGGAAATTAAGCGTTACATTGATTTTAACCTACTTGTTATTCCTTCAAAATCATTGAAGAGATTGATTCTTTTAGATATTGGCCGTTATGTTGATATTTAGTGTCCAAACCTCAAGAAATTTCAAATTATGAGTACTCATTTCACCAGTTTAGGTTGGTGTGATACATCATTAGAAAAATTACTATATGAGAGTCCATTACTAGAATGGTTGGAAATGAAGAACTTCTGGTTTCCCAACCTTAGAATGGCTTCAAAGAATTTAAAGAAATTAGCTTTAAATGGTTTGATATCACATGAAATTGAAATTTCATGTCCATGTCCATGTCCATGTCTTGAGGAATTGGATATGTCTGGTTGTATTGAAACAATAAGATTGATGAATCTTCCCTCTTCAATTTATGCTGCTTTTGATTTGGGCACCTATAATAAAGGGTGTGGAAAAAATGTAGCCAAGCAGATCCTTGAGCAACTTCAACATCTCAACGAGCTAAAGCTCGGGAGTTCTTCTATTGAGGTAACTTTCTAAACTATTTCAAATTTTCAAGATCGAATATTTTGTGTCGTAGTGGCAGTAGAATAGAGATATATTTGTTGGCTATTGGATCTAATATTGTTTGATGAATCATGAAGTGTTTTTCTTTCTGTTCTTTCACTCAACAAAATGTTTGAAGATTTTATCAGCTCTAGATATTAGTGGTCTGTCGTATCCAGTGCTAAACAACAAATCTCTGACTCTAAAGGCCCTATTTTTGCGCACTTTCTTGGAATCGTCTGTGCACTTCGTACAGCCAAATAAGGTAAAGTTGACCACATAGATTGGAATGCACTGCCCCCCTTAGGTCATGTGTTCAAGACCTGGTTGTTACATTTATCTCATATTTTTTCTTTTTTTCAACCTCTTTCCCATTTATATTTGCCTTACTCATCTTTCTTTCTTTTACATTTATATATGGGGATCTTACACAAATGTCAACAAATACCAAAATATTTACATACATAACATCCTCTTTATTTATTTCTTATTTTTATTTTTTTGATAAACAATTTACAGAATTACGGTGCATATAAGTCACCGGTTTCTTTTTTTCCTCAATAACAAATTCTGCTATCATTCATCTATACGATTTTATTTCTGCAATTCTGCTTCTTCTCGATCAATTTTTACGATTTTCTTCTCCATTTGATTTCTCTTTTTCCTTTTCAAATCACTTCTATTCCTTCATGATTTCTCTGATTTGTGCGATTTGATCTTTGTTCTCAGTCCTTTGATTTTCAATTTTTTCAATTTCTGTTGATTTTGTTTGATTTTATGTTTCTGATACTTATTTTCATTTGAATATCTATTGTTTTCATTATTTTCAATTGATGGAAGATATCACGATTTTAGTTCATCATAATGGATTATGGACTACTAAGCATAATTTTGTCTCTTTTACTATAACTGCGGTTTTGGTTTCTAGGTCTGCTAATTTCTCGGCATTTAAATATTTTGTTCTTGAGTGTTTAATGTTAGATGAGAAGAATTTCGATATTAAAATTGAGTATCAAGTTGCAAATGGATATCCTCCATTAGAGATCAAGAATGATTTAGCTGTTCGTATATATCTCCAATTGAAAGCTTGGACTAATGTGATAACTGAGTATCCTTTGTGTGTAACAACATCTACTGTTTCTAGTGATGCTCAAGGTGATTTCTCTATTTTTTTTGCTTTACATTTATTGTTATGCAGTTTTTTATTAGTATTTTGAGATCTCTGTCATATTTCCGTATGATATCTAACAAATATCTACTAGGTAACTATTAGATGAATGCTATTTTACTGATTTATTTTTAGTAGTTGTCTCTTAGATGTTTGTCGGACATCTACCATATGCATACTAGATATCTACTAGACTATATGTTATGTTTTAAAGTTTTTTTATCAGTCATGTAATATTTTTTTAGTACACATCTGATATTTTTGTATTAGGTATCTAGTGGTTCATTACTATATATATGGTACTTTTGAATTTGTTGTTTATATTCATTTGTTCTATGATTACATGCTTTTTTATATTGTCATTCTATATTTTCTTCAATGTTATGTTAGTTTTGTCAATTAAATTGTATATGTTTATCTTTGTAAGTTTCTTTTATCCTCACTATTTTGTACATGTTTGTTATCTATTTGTTATCAGGTTCTGTAATGGAGGGAACTAGTAATAGCATTGTCCCTACTTTGGAAGTAGATACTTTATCTAATCTGTGTCCTATTGATGGTGAAGTAGATTTTTATGATGACTATTTTGTTTACATAAGTAATATGTCTGATATGGCATTAGATGAGATGCAAAGTTTGGCAGAAGCAGAATTGGGGCTAAGTTTTATTGATGAGTTTGAGATTTCGATTACAAATGTTGATTCGTTTAAGGTTGGACAGGTTTTTAAGAATAGGTATGTAGTTAAAGATGCTATGAGTTTTTATGCAATAAGAAATGATTTTCAATTCAAGATTTAGAAATCATGCCCCAAACAGTTTTGGTTACGGTGTATTAAAGAAAACTGCTCTTGGTATTTTAGAGCTTCAAGGAGACAGAATGGGTTGTCTTTTGTAGTGAGGAAATATTGTGAAAATCATATATGTGACCTTGATACAAGGAATGGTGATAAGAGGCAGGCTACAACTGATGTAGTTGCCAAATATGTTAAAATGGTAAGTCATAAGAGGGTGTATAGACCATTTGATATTGTTAATGACTTAAAGGATCATTTAGGAGGAGATATTAATTACCAAAAAGCCTGGCGTGCGAAAGAAGAAGCATTGAAGATGATTAATGGATCACCATCTAAATCATATTCTTCTTTACCGAGTTTGTTGTTTATGATTAGGGAAACTAATCCAGGCTCAGTAATAGATCTTGTGATGGAAGGCCCTCGGTTTAAATACCTCTTTATTGCATTTTCAGCTTCTATTGAAGGTTGGAAACACTGTAGACCTGTCATTGTTGTTGATACTATGTTTCTTACTATGCGTTATAAGGGTGTGTTGTTGACTGCTTCTGCTCATGATGCGGCAGGTGCTTATTTTTCTTAACATGTCAGATAACTAATCGATATCTAGTAGGTATCTAGTGGATACCTAGTAGATATGTATTAGTTAGCTAGTACTTATTCCTATTTGAAGTTATTTTTCTATCATGCATTTCTGTTGTAACTCTTTGTTTGTTTTTTTCTTTTTTGAATTGTAGAGATGATTTTTCCACTTGCTTTTGTTGTTGTTGATGGAGAGAACAACGCGTCGTGGCATTGGTTTTTTAGTCAATTGAAAGTTGCAAATGGAGTGAGACCTGAGATGGTTGTTGTTTCCGATCATCATGAGAGTATGGGAAAGACTTAATTGATAGTGTTTCCTAAGGTTACGCATTGCATTTGCTCTTACCATCTTCTTCAGAATATGAAAGTGGAATTCAAAACTAGCTAAGGAGAAATGTCCAAGTATTTTCTCCAAGCTTGTAAATCTTACACTTTGAAGCAGTTTGATGACAATATGTTACAACTTGTAGAAATTAAAAAAGGCATTCCTGAGTATTTAAGAAAGGCAGGTTATGAAAGATGGAGCAGGTTGTATGCGCCCTGTAAGAGGTATTTTTCGTTGACATCGAATACAGCAAAATCCGTTAATGCTATGATAAAGGATGTGAAATCTCTCCCAATTGCATCTTTTGTTGATTATTTGAGATCTCTGATGCAAAAATTATTTTATAAGAATAGAAATGTTGGGTTGAACACATTTTCAATTTTAACACAAAGATATGAAAAAGAGCTTCAAGATCGGTTTGCATTGGCTTCAAGAATGAGGATTAGTTCTTTGACCTTTGTTCTTCTGTTTTTATTTTTTTTAATTTATTGCTATGTTATTTCAAGAATCACGTTTTATATTGGACGTCTAATAAAGATTTGTTAGTTATCTACCATATGTCTATGATTTTTCTACTGGGTATTGACTAGACATCAAATATTTATAATATGTAGTAGTTTGTCAGCTGAATACATAATTTAGTTAACTATATGAATTGTTTGCATCGATCACAGTTGTTACGTAGATATGTTATTCACTTTTCTCTGTTCCATTGATGTTAGGTAAATCCATCAACTGCTTGTTTGGGTTCCATTACTAGTAATGGTTCTGTGTTTTCTATTGATTTGAACAAGAGGACTTGTACGTGTAATAAGTTTCAATTGGATGAGCTTCCATGTGAACATGCTCTTGCCCATGTAAAGAAATTTCACTTGGTTAATTATGACTACTGTTCTAAGTATTATACGAAAGCAAAAATGCTAGCAGCTTACGAAGGAACCATAAATCCCTTGCCTTCAAGTGGTATTTGGGTTGTACCTACTGATATTAAGCAATAAGTTGTTCTTCCTCCAGATGTGAAGGTAAAACCAGGGAGATCAAAAAAAGAAAGATATCGCTTGACATTGGAGAAAGCTGGCAAGTTGTCTGTATGATATAGTGTTTGTCTTAGAAACGGGCACAATAAGAAAACTTGTAAGGGTGTAAAATGAAGACCAGTGGTTTTGTTATTTTTGTCTGTTTTGGGTTAATCAACTGAATATAATTTGATTCTTTTTTGCACTTATTTGGATGCTAAAAAGGTTATGTTGGATCTTTTTTAAGTTCTTGCTGCTTTATTTGCTGGTGTAATTGATGTCAAATTTTTTTTATATAATATTAGTACTAGATGTCTACCATATTTCTATTTGTTTTCTATTTTTTTTCTATTGGTTGCGTTTGACATTAAGACATTTTGTTAATCTTCGGTTTTGTCTGTTTCTTTGTTGCCTTTTTAAATTTGTATTCATATTTTTGTTTTTAAAATGCTCAAGTGTAAGAAGTTGCATGTTTGAATCGCGTTATATATCTAGTAGTCTTCAAGTAGTTTTCAAATAGATTTCTACTGGACATCTATTAGATATCTAGTAGTTGTCTGCTAGTCATTCATCTCCTGTACTTGGACATAATTTTTCTATAAAACATTTATTCTGACAAACTCAGTCATTGCAAAATAGATCATTATCATAATATGTCAATTTCAGTACTTTGAAACAGATTCCTAATTAAACTACTTAAATCCCTACCAATGACTCAATGAAAACTTCAAACATATTCCTAATTAGACTACTTCAATCTCTATCAATAACACAATCATAAGTTCAAACAGTTAAACTAGATAATTTCTATCTAAATTTCAATGACAAGCATTATGAAATCTAGCTTCTGCATCTTCCGTTCATCTTAGATACTCCTCATCACTCTCTATGTCTTCGTCCACATATTTTTTTTCTGTGCTTGTATAAACTGAGTGCTAACAGAATTCTGTGAATCTTGACATTAAATTCCATTGGTATCTCTTTCTGCTCAATGATGTATTCAAGGAAGCTCAACGTATATATACCACAGTCACTGCATTTTATTTAATAGAAAGAACATTAGTAATGTAAGTAGTGTTTTCATTATTGATGTTTTGTTTTAAGTTAAAATTTAGGTTCAAAGAGAGAAAATGGTGCAATGTGTGTCTCTGTTTTGTTTGAGACTTACCATAGGATTTGTTGTGGTAATCCTATCACTATTTTAAACTCAATCTTTGCCAGAGGGTTCTTATTTTTGTATGCTTCGGACTCTCTGATCTTTTTATTTGCATCAAATAACCTTGCTTCTTTGAGGTAAATTGGCAAGATCGTACTGTATTCATTGGTAGCAATCTCTGTAAATCTCTGCGATCTCCTCTTGGTTACAGAATCATATATGTAGATCTTGCGCTGGTAGATATCAAATCTCCCTAGAACCCAATGGTTATTTCCTACCAAAATTGCGAAAAACACATGTTCTACTTCACTCCAATGCCTTCCACAACAAATTTGCCTCCCTGCCATTTGGAATGAGATTGGGTCTATTATACTTGGTTGTTCTTGTACTTTTTTCTGTCCCCCCTTTTTTTTCAATATTTCCCCTAATGCATAGATCCTTTGATCGAACATTGTATCCGTAGTTGTAAAGCTGTAGTTGTTTCTTTCACAACGTTTGCCTTTTTTTCTTATATAGTACATCACTAAATCAACAACCTGTTGAGAAATTACAAGCATTGTAAATAATAATCTCTATAATCTGAGTCAATTATAATTTTACTAGTTGTCTAACTTTTGTTTTTGTATTAAACCTCACTGTAGTGTTAGGTTTTCATTGACAGGATTTGTTTTAGGTAATTTGTTCTTATATTTTTCTAAAATTTTCAAATTTTACAATGTTACTTACACCATTGATTGTTTGTTCTCCTTCAATGTAAACATCAGCAAAGAATGCCTTGCTCTAAACTCCCATGATTTTGAACATCAGTGTTGAGATGCTATCATTCACAACATTGTACCACTTTTTCTCTCTTTTGCTGTGATTTGTATAACATTAATAATATGAAATAGAGACTTTAAATTCAAATTTTAATTATTTTTTATACCTTTTTAAAACGTTGATATTCTTTTTTATGAATTGGTCAAAATCTACAATGAGTTGTTTATCTTCGATCCGCTCTCCTATCATTGCATAGTCATTAAGCACATATTTTGACTTTACCTTTCTTTTCATTACTAGTCTAAAATTCCCTGTGTATACCTTTCTCTTTGTTCTTCGCATGTAATGTTGTTGGCCAACCTCAATAAAGTCATCCTCAATCTTCTGAAGACAAGACAATGGTAATCGTGCATCGTTAGTATATTTGTTTTCTTTTTTATCAATGTTGTAGAAATGTAATATTTTAAAGAATCAAATACGCACTTGTTTTATTTCTTTAATAATGGTATATTTTCGTATACTATCTGCTTCTAACTTATCGAGCTCTGCTGGATCAAGAGTGTCTAAGAAACAGGGAGATCCAGCCTGATAATGTTTTAAAATTTTAATAAATCAAATCAAGCGTATTTTTAATTTTTCAAAAAGGTATTTAATATGATTTTTACCTACTGTTGGAGCTCTCCAGATTGCATTACAGCCTTACTAGCTTCTTGCTTTTAATTTTCTCCTTCATTCATATCACTCTTGTCCCCTTTATGTTGTACACCTTCTTGCTTCACACTGTCTTTTTCATTTGAGGCACTTAGGTTTGTGGTTATTAAGTCCCTGTTCAGATTGAAGGGGAGCAGCTCTGCGCGTCTCTTCTTCTCTTGTTTTTGCTTGCCATCCTTTGCATGAGATTGTTTGTTCTCATCCTCTTTTTGTACTGTAATTCTCACTTCCTCATTTCCTTTTTCTCTTTCTGCTTCTCCTTCTTCCTTCAAATGGATAAGTATTAGACTAATGGTGTATTTCACTTTTTTTATATCTACTAGATGTCTACTAGACATCCACTAGAAGACTACTAGACACATTTTCACATCTATTAGATACGTATCAACACATATTATATTTTTGTCTTTCTGAATTGTTTTTTTGTTTACCTCTATTAGTTTCAGCTCTACTATTTGAATCTTGCCTTCCTCACGCTCTTGGTTTCCATCATCTTTAAGATCTTCCTCCATTGGTGCAATCCCTGTCTCTTCTCCTTTCTACTAAGGTGTTTCCTTCAAAGACAACAGAAAACAAATCATTTACATCATTCACTGTCTTAATCATGCATTTATAGACACTTAATTAAAGTTTTTGTTTACTTTAGAAGTATGTATTTTTCTTACATTGACATCAATAGTCAATAGTCCCTTCTATGTTATTAGTTTCTTATTCTTAAGATATCACTGTTGTTCCTCATGTACTTGCATCTATTGGTATAGTTCCACCTGTTTTGTCAGTTTCATTTTCTGGAGTAAGTATTGTTGTGTCCCATGTGCTTGTATTTATTGGCATTGTGCCTCCTTCCTTATCTTTCTCATCCTCTACTGACATCTTGTCTTCACTTCCTTATTTCTGCAAGAAATCAATTGACAGATTCTTAGATTAAAAATCTATGTGCTTTATTTTTTTCATGTAATACAAATTAAATAGTTTTGTAGTTTTAGCTTTTTTACCTCTATGTTCCCTTCATTGTCGATTTTGTCTTTTTAAATTTCATTATCCTCTGCATCAACCTCAGTGTCCTCGTTATCACTCATCTCAGGTCCATCCTTTTCTCTGTCACTTGATTTTTTGGATTCATCTCTATTTTCATCACTTTCTCCACTTTCTAATTCGCTATTGTCATTCTCACTTCTCTCTTCACTTTCAGCATCAGAATTGTAGTTTTCCTTTGCATTTTTGTCTTTATCCCCATCTTTGCCATCATTATTTCCATCACTAGATCCATCATCATCACTTTTACCACTTTCTTCTTTATCGTCGTCTTCACTCTTTTCATTCTTGTTTTCATCGTCAGCCTCTTCATCAATTTCATTGCCATGGTGTTCTGTATTTTCTTCCTCCCCAATACTTTCAGACTTGTTCATTTCTTCTAGGCTATCTTCCATCTTGTTAATACATCTTGTCAAAGCATCTAATTTCTTCTCCATTTTATTGAGTCTTGTGGTGATTTTCTTGAACTCACTTTCTATATTCTTTGACAGGTTTTCTAATTTTGTGATGAATTTCTCTTGGCTGCTCTCATTTTTCTATGAATAGGTTGTTTGAATGAACTAAGTATTAAACTCTGTCGGGTCTATCATTGGAAGGTACTCATGCAGGGATAATCTTGTAATCTCTTCATCTATTGGCTCTATCTTTCGGATTTGCATCTGCAAGAATCAAATTATTTAGTAAGATTCAACGCTCTAATTCCTGGCTCTTTATTAGTGACCTAAGCAATGGCACATAATTAAACTAGGTGTCCAATAGAGGTTTATTTGATATTTACTATCTATCTACTAGATATCTACAAGGTACCTAACTGATGTGCATATATACAATTGTTTTCATGAAAATCATAGGCATAGTAGTTTTGGTGTTTTGGCTGCTTACATTTTTTGGACTCTTGTTGAATATGAGTCTCTTCATCTCTTTAGTCTTGAACTCTTTGTCAAATGCTTCCCATTTAAAAAGATGCGGCATGAATTCTGGTGGTTCCTTTTTTTTTGCATATGTACCCCTTATATGCTCCGCATACTTCATAAAACCATGCTTGGAAGACTAGTGAGCATCCATTTAATCTGTACGAACCGGTTTACTTTCATATTTCCCATTTTTCTTCAGACCTTCCAATGTGCACTGATACAAAATATCACCCCAAGCTGCTTGCTTATAAGTATTATTGTATACACAGTCGAAGTACTCTAGTGGGATTTCTACATTAGGATCCATACCCACTAAGTAGAAAGCGATGAAATATAGTAGAGCTAGCTTTAATTGGTCTTCTTCATCTTGTACTTTGGCTTTCTCTTTTTAACTTGAATCCAGTAATTTCTCTATATCTTTTGTTTTGATGTCATCTGGATGTTTTTTGAAATACTTATTTCTGAATTTCATTGACTCTTTTGTATCTTCCACTATGAAATTTATTGGCCCTATTTTCTATCCAGATATTAGCAAGAAGTATTCTATGCCAAAATAAAGTGGTTTGTTTCCTACTAGAATGCAGATGCAACTATCTTCCATCTGTCTAATTTTGCGTACGATCAAGTTATGGAGAAGTGTGTTCTGTGGCTTCAAGTTTGGTCCTTTGAAAAAGTTTCCAAATGCCCCCCTTCAACATGATTAGCACATTCGTTGTTAAATTGTCTTTCAAGAAAGATATGACTTTTTCATTTGATGTTGCTTTAACAGCAGGCACCCATCGTGTATTTGAAGGGTATATAAGGTTGTATGTACTCGCTTGCTACCTGACACTTGCCTGTAGTAAGTTTAAGATAAAGTGTTAGTAATATATTGCAATCTTGTTAACTTTTTGTATAGGAAACATATGAAACATAAAACCAGTGGTGTGGTTAGTAGACTTATGTACTCAGTACTCGGTTGACAATGTTCTTAATAATGCATATATTTTATATGTAGTAGATTTCTAGCAGACATCCCATAGTTATTTGGTATATAACTAGTGGATATTTATTATATCTAGTTTACAATATTCTTCATACTGCATCTATTTGATATCTAGTATATGTCTAGTAGACATCCTATAGTTATCTGGTATGTAACTTACTAGTTATGTATTATATTCAGTTGACAATCTTCTTCATATTGCATCTATTTGATATATAATAGATTTCTAGTAGACATTGTATAGTTTTTTGGCATATAACTAGTAGATATGTATTATATTCCTAATATATAACATGACTCCTTATCTTTATACATCACATTCACCAAGATGCACATCATTATTTTCAAGATTGTCTAAAAAATGTGCTTGTAATTGTAGCAAGAAATTTTGAATACATATATACATGAACTCATAGACAGTTGTTGAATCATTCTTTCAACATTTTCTATTTATCTGACATATATGTTTTAGATATTAGAACTTTGTAAGTTATTTGCATATCAGATCTAATACACACTGATTGATATCTATTGCTACACATTACGTATCTTTGGTAGTTAATTAATCTTTATCTAGTAGAATTCTTTTAGATATTTGATAGTTATCTTGTTGTTATATGGAAAATATGCACTTATAGTTCAATTTACATTTCGTTTTTAACAGATCTATTCAAATTTAGGAATCGTACCTCTGGTTCTGTTCTTGCTTCTACTTCCATTTGAGTTTATGTTGTTTCTGATGCTTTGCTCCTTGTAATTACTCTATTTGCAGCCATTGAAATCTATAATCAAGCGTTTGATTAGTGAATGAAAAGATAATGAACAGATGATAATGTTAGGGTTTTTTCGTTTCTTACCTTCTGATTTTTTTACGAAATACGATTCGTCAATAGCAGTTTGGGGAGTAATTTCACTTTCTAAAGATGATCGATACGTTGATTATACGGGAGAAGGAGAGGGATTGGGGCGATTTTGTAAATCAGAGAGCCGAGATCTATGGTTTTTGGAATTTGAAATTGCAGGTACGGGGAGAGGGAGAATAAGAAGAGTTTTTTTGTGAGAATGGTATGTAAGGGACCGTATACCTTCCATATTCCTATTTATATTTGCCTTACTTTTCTTTCTTTCTTTCTTTCTTTTACATTTATACCATATATATATATATAGTCTTCCAAATTCACCATAAAATAGTAGTAACTAATAAATAATTTTAATTAATAAAATTATATTCTTAAATATAATAACTACTGTATACAAACTAATATTAATAGAGAAAATTGTGTTAAAACTTATACAACTCAATCTAAATACTATAGATTGGACAATACTTTCACTGTAAATAACTCATAGATTAATAATAAAAATCAAAACTCAAATCGTTTACAACCTTCTAATAAATTATTGTTCATAGGTAAGACATATAGGTTATAAATATCATTCTTCATCATACAATTTTGCATAAAGTTATGAATATAAATTGAAATTTGCTATAAATTAACATATGTTATAGAAGTCAAATCGTATTGTAGACTAAATTTTGAATGGTATTTTAAATTTTTACAAATATTACATTTATATAAATTGACATTTTTATTATTGAGTATTTGAATATTAATCTTTATCTAGTAGAATTCTTTTAGATATTTGATAGTTATCTTGTTGTTATATGGAAAATATGCACTTATAGTTCAATTTACATTTCGTTTTTAACAGATCTATTCAAATTTAGGAATCATACCTCTGGTTCTGTTCTTGCTTCTACTTCCATTTGAGTTTCTGTTGTTTCTGATGCTTTGCTCCTTGCAATTACTCTATTTGCAGCCATTGAAATCTATAATCAAGCGTTTGATTAGTGAATGAAAAGATAATGAACAGATGATAATGTTAGGGTTTTTTCGTTTCTTACCTTCTGATTTTTTTACGAAATACGATTCGTCAATAGCAGTTTGGGGAGTAATTTCACTTTCTAAAGATGATCGATACGTTGATTATACGGGAGAGGGAGAGGGATTGGGGCGATTTTGTAAATCAGAGAGCCGAGATCTATGGTTTTTGGAATTTGAAATTGCAGGTACGGGGAGAGGGAGAATAATAAGAGTTTTTTTGTGAGAATGGTATGTAAGGGACCGTAGGTTTGTAAATTTTTTAATTCGTTTAGTAATTACTTTTCAGTTTGGGCCAATTATTTTGGACTTTTCAGGCAACCATGACAAATTCTTATATATATATATATATATATATATATATATATATATATACCTTCCATATTCCTATTTATATTTGCCTTACTCTTCTTTCTTTCTTTCTTTCTTTCTTTCTTTTACATTTATACCATATATATATATATATATATATATATATATATATATAGTCTTCCAAATTCACCATAAAATAGTAGTAACTAATAAATAATTTTAATTAATAAAATTATATTCTTAAATATAATAACTACTGTATACAAACTAATATTAATAGAGAAAATTGTGTTAAAACTTATACAACTCAATCTAAATACTATAGATTGGACAATACTTTCACTGTAAATAACTCATAGATTAATAATAAAAATCAAAACTCAAATCGTTTACAACCTTTTAATAAATTATTGTTCATAGGTAAGACATATAGGTTATAAATATCATTCTTCATCATACAATTTTGCACAAAGTTATGAATATAAATTGAAATTTGCTATAAATTAACATATGTTATAGAAGTCAAATCGTATTGTAGACTAAATTTTGAATGGTATTTTAAATTTTTACAAATATTACATTTATATAAATTGACATTTTTATTATTGAGTATTTGAATATTAATTGAAATTTATAATTGTCATTGCCCCCCCCCCCCCCCCCGTTATATCATATTCTGCGTTCCCCCCTGGATATGGTTTTCCTTTGTTATTATTATAAGCCTATATAAGGTAAATTTTTTAAATAAAAAAAAAAGCATGCCCTTTCGGGTTGTTCATTTGATCCTATTTTGGACCCGATTGTGAAACTATAACCAATTGTAGTAAATTCTTGGTGTTCTTACTTCTTAGACATATTTCATATGTGTACCTTGTAACAATGAGAGTTTTACAGATAGCCCTCATGGACGTATTTCAAAATTGCGATCCTTGTGAAGAGCAGTTTTTTTTTCTTTGAATTTTGTGGTGATTGTCATAGATAGCCCATTTTTGCTTCAACTCAATATAAATATAAATTATATGTTTTATATAGCGCTTTGCATAATTATATCTTCAACACCAAGTTTAAAAGACATTCAATACATAATTTTTCATGTAAAGCATGATTAATAAGCTACAATATTATAAGAAACTCTTTGAATGAGTGATTATAAGCTATAAATACTTGGTGTGTGTACTTCTCACTTGCACTCTTATAAATTGGTTTGATTAGCTTATAAGTAATAGAATTTTTCTTTAGGTGGGGTTGAAAGAGTTCCGAGTCAGGTTTGTCGGATTTTATAATGAAAAAGTTTATCTAAATATCATTTTTAAAATAACTTTAAACAAGAACAATAAGATAAAAAAATAATTATTTCAGCATAACAATTGATTACCTTAATAAAAATTTGTAAAAATATTCATAACAAATTTAGAAAAAATATTCTATTCGGGATTGAGCTTCATACAGTAGTACTCAAGCCACCTCATGAAAATTGCAGCTGATTAAATTAGGGGAATGCCCCTATAAGAGATAGGTATTTATGGAATAGAATTACCTATTTAATAAAAAAAACACTCTACGGGATACTTGTTTATAAAATACCACAATATAATAGATTAGGCATATATTTGAAATCCCTAATTTGTAGGTAACCTTCCACAAACAACAAACCACATTCTGAAAGTGGAAAGTTGGCGCAACCCACCCCCCTCCCCCCCACCACCACTATTGCGGCGTTCTTCAATCCTAATTGGCGAAACCAAATTCGTGTGCTCTGACCACCGTCGTTATAATCCGAACTCGTCGCCGTCTGCTCCGACGGTTTCAAAACTCTAAAACTCACACCGTGTCCTATGAAACTGCCTCCAATCTCGCCCACTCAGACTATCTTTACTGTCGCCGTTAAAAATGGAAACTAGAGCGTCTACGAGCAAGGGAAAAGATGCTAGAAGGGATAAAGGAAAGAGGAAATTAGGAGAGACAGCTTCTAAAGCCATAGATAAGGTAGTGTATTGTGAATTCATTTATTATAAGAAACCTATGTCATATATTGGATATTGAAACTGATATCATATTCTAACATTGTAGAAAAAGGGAAAGGCGAAACCACCTGATATCGTAGAGGAACCCCCTTTGGGTAAGTCAGTTTTTCTTACAAGTTGTACACTGATTGTCCTATTATTTTTGTATATCCGTATACATATTAATTATTGAGAATTTGCTAATAATAGAGAGATCGGTAACTGTGTATAGTGGCCTATTTTCAAGAAAAACAAATCGTATATGTTGTATATACTGTTTTACTGTATATTCATTGATGAACTCCGTTTACTGTATATCCATATATACTTTTATTATATAGGAATATACATATTTATGTTGTATTGATATCCGTTTAATGTGTGATATAATTGTTTGAAATACATGTAACTATGTTTGTTGGCCTATTTTGAAGAAAAGCAAATTGTATATTACGTGCATTGTGTATGTCGTATAGTCGATCAATAAATGTGTTATTTGTATATTGTACACAATGAGTGTATATGGATATATAGAAAATGGTATACATAATTGAAGTTTTGATTGCTTTGGAAAAAAATTGTACATCCGAATGTGTATTTTAATGTAAAACAGGACTAACATATTACTGAATTGTAGAGGAAATCAATGGTGTACAATGAATTGGTACTACATGACTGGAATCCACGGGTAATGGTGGAATCAGATATTGACATATGTTATGTCATTGACCAGCTACCCGAAAATAATCGAAAAGACTTCAGAAACATAATTTTTGGATACTTGGTAGACCTCCTCCAGGTTAGAATTCATAAGAAGCTACTGGTAGAACTCATACTTAAGGAAGTCTATCTTCCAAAATAGAAGTTCCTTACCGTCTCAATTGGAGGAGAACACAAGCATTTCAAACTGGATGACTTCCTCTTAATTTCCGATTTGAAAGGCGAGGAATCAAGAAGTGCCTAAAACTAAAAATGAAGAGTCAAGTAAGTTTAGGAAAAAGTAATTCAAAAAACCAAATGTGATCAGGAGGGATGAGTTTCATGCGCTATTGGGAAGTTTTAGTGTTACAAAGTGCGTAATAAAAAATGACAAGGATAAGTTGAAAGGTTTTTTAGTCTACTTCATTAGGTACTTTGTACTGGGAACAACTCATATGATCGGCATTTCGATATGGATATTTGACTGCATGGTGAATGGGACATACAAGGACATTGCTTGGGGTGTTTTAGCGTACGATGCCACTATTACAAGCCTGCAACAAATCGGATAAGAAAAAAAGACACTGACATCTGTAAGGCTACACGAAATTCCATACGTGTTGCTAATTTGGTTCTACAAGGTGTGCGAGGTATGTGAGAACCTGGCTTGTACAAAGGTTGTAAGGAGAAGCAAAACATTCCGGCCACGGATCTGTAACTACAAACGTCTTGAGCAGGACTTTCCAAAAAAGTGGTTTCAGGAAATGATATTCGATAAACCGATAGAGGAAGTAAGTAATATACATTTTGTTAATTATATATATTGTCAACTGTTCAAATGTTTTTTATGACTTGGTTACTATAAAATGTAGCTGATATTGCAAGAACTGATTCCAACGGATAAGAAAAGAAAGGTACTCCATATTACAACTGAACAACAAGCTCTGAGGTAAGATTTTCTCCATTGAAAACTATTGACTGTTATTCCTTTCATATTGGATATGGGAACAACAGAAAAATATATTTTAAGAGTTCATGAAAAATCAAACATACAGCTGTATACCAGTATACAAAACTGTTTGTATATAGGTATATAGTATGTGATATACATGAAAATATGTTTTCAGAGTTCATGAAAAATCAGGCATACAGCTGTATACCAATATACAAAACTATTTGCATATGGGTAGACAGTATGTTATATACATGAAAAATATGTTTTAAGAGTTCATGAAAAATCAGGTATACAGCTGTATACCTATATACAAAACTGTTTGTATATGGGTATATGTGATATACATGAAAAATATGTTTTAAGAGTTCATGAAAAATCAGGCATACAGTTGTATACTAGTATACAAAACTGTTTATATATGGGTATACAACATGTGATATACATCAAATTAAAGTCAGTACATTATAAGTTGTGTACTGAACTTTGATTTATGTTGTATATGAAAATCAAAATCAGGAACACGATCAGATGGACACGAAACTTAACGAACACGAGCATATTTTTCAAGGTAAGAAACAAGGGTTGTAAATGATGGTGGGGGCGAGCAAGGGAATGCTAAAAGAATCGATTCTATAGAAGCTCTAGAGGCAAAGATCGCCATTTTAGAGTACAAAATTTAAAATATGGCAGGGGAGATGGAATTGATGAAACGAACCATTCATGAATTGAAAATGCACGTGCAAAACCTAAAGAGAAAAATACAATGGTATGTTATAAGCTAAATAAAATTTTATTTATGTATCTACAAACATAAGTTAACGAAATATAGCTAACAACGATAATAATTATTTGTATAGGAAACCCCGGTGAATGAAAGTGAAAAAACAAAGGATGAGATTGAAGATGCGGAGAGTGTGAAAGACTGCGAAAGTGATGAAGAAGATGGTGGTCACGATGAAAGTGGTAATAATAATGATGACGAAGATGAGCATTCGGATGATGGTGAGGGAAATGTAGGGATATGTCTGTTACAGAAGATGATGCAAAATTAGAAGATGACAGAGATGATGGGAGAAATCTGAAGGTTATAGTACCGACAATAAAGGGGATATGGTTGTTCTAGAAGATAATGACGAATCAAAAGATGACAGAGATGATGAGGAGGAATCTGAAGGTGACAGTACCGACAGTAAAGGTAATTTTGTGGATGTACAAGTAGATAGATTCAGATTTGAACACAAAGAGGTCTCCATGCTCGAACAAACAGACAAGTAGGTTAGTTGTTAAATGCGAATTTGAAAGATATATGTGTATATGTGTATATTGGTTGGTAATATGTGTATATGTGTTAATATTAAGTTGTGAAAAATGTTTTGTTAGGATTTGGAAACAAAAAAGGAAGGGGAAGCAGTTGACATTGCGTACAATCATAAATTAAGCGGGGGAAAAGATGCAGCAAGTGGAACTCAGCCCCAGGTACATAAAACGTAATACATAATTTATTAACTATATATAGGTAATATACAGTTATATGATTTATTTACCAATCATTCCTGTAAATGCCAATTAAATGGTCAAACTATTTCTTCGTAGGAATTAATGACTGGGGAGGAGGAAAAAGAATTCGATTTCAAGCCGGCTCTTAAATGCAGGGCATTGGTGTTGTACAAACCATCGACAAAACCCCTAGTAGAGCGATGGGCAAACCCGTTTGACGTACATCTTTCCCAAAATGATCCTCCGATAATTCTGACACTTGCTGATGGGATAAAGGGAGAAAAGTCTGATGCGTTTGATAAAGGAAAGTCTGTTAAGCATGATGAGGAGGCGGCAAACACTTTGAAATGCAAGAGGGACCTGGTAATCAAAATTAACTTTGACTTGTATATGTTAGAAATGTGAAATGAAACTGTACAAATACTGTTTGAAACCTACTACATGATGAGATTTGCATGGAATAACAGGATCCTGTAGAGAATATTGTGGATGACAATGAAGATTATGGGGTTTCTAAAAGAAAGAGATTTGATTCAAAAATTTTATCTTCACCGTACATCGACGATTTTGGATCTGTATCTAAGGGAGGGGCATCATCGAAAAAAATTGTCCCACGGAGGTATGCTTTGGGTGATTTTGCATTACTTGGTCAACCAATCCAAGATGTTACGGCTTTGAAATCATTACAAAAACTCCTTGACAAGAACAAGCTTCCTGCAAAAAAAGTAAGTGAAACTAATGTGCTGCAGCCAGTGACGGTGCCAAAACCCCAAATGGGGTGTGGCACTCCGACCGGCGGACTTCAACACCGACTGTAAATTCCAATCAATAAATAAAATCAGTAATTATGAACATAAATGACATATTTACAATTCAATTTAACAAACTATATATATATATATATATATATATATATATATATATATATATATATATATATATATATATAACAATAACATTTGTTAAAAAAGGATATGATAGCAAGCTACCTAGTAATTTTTTTTCTAATAGATGGAGATGGAATATTGTAAATTTAAGTGGCTATAATATTTTAGCAATATGTAGTTGTAAATATTGAAAAAAAAACTTTATTGTCAAAACTAATAAAAATTTTCTTTTAATATAAGAAAATATTGATTAGAATTAAATTGATTTAGAGAGTATTTTGACCAATTTTTTAAAAAAATTATATATTAAATTTGATTTGGATAGTAGTTATGCATATTATTTACTTTGTTTTAACAAAAAAATAAATATTTTATAATAATGACATTTGCAATTGCCATTCCTTCGTTATTCTAATATATAGGTATATATACGCTGATAAAAGTGGGTATATATATGCTGATTTGGTAAAAAAAAAGGTATACATACAAAAGAGGGTATAACATGTTTTCTTTTTTATATTACAAAATCATAAAGGTAAAAATATATTAATTAGTGGGACCCATTCTTTAAAATAAATGAAGCTCATCTTCTTATATTCCTCTTTCCCCTTTTTCTCACCTACATTGAACGCCATTTTTCCCGGTGATATTATGGTGTGGCACTATCAGTAGGGTTTTCAGCTTTTCGGTGGCTGGGTTGTGGCCGGTGCCCCACCAGGCCACACCCTGCCGCCGTCCTTGGCTGCAGCATGTGTTATAAATGTATTGTTTATTTATTAATTTTGTTTACGAATACTCGAATGCTGCAAGAACAAAAAATGGAACGCACCGAAGAATGATGAAATGGATATGGTGGATTTAGGAGTGGAGACGGTGAAGAGCAAGCGATTCTTTACCGAATTGCTTCTAACAAACGAGTGGTTGCATGGATAGGTATGACCTACATCTTTATTAATATCTCTAATGTGGTGTGCGGGTAAAATAATACGTTTATACATATAGGTAATATACATATAAATTTAGCTTTATTTCGTGCTTCTTAATGTCTAGATACTCACTACAAGAAATTTAACATTTTATGACAATTTTTTTGTTACGCACATTATTTGGTCATATTTAATAGTTTTATTGTTACCAAATTATCAAATCGTCATTGTTTTTATTTTTTTATGACAAAGTTAATGTGTCTCTGTTAATATACACTTTTGTCACTAATTATGTAAGTGACAATTTAAGAAATGTCAGGCAAAAATTTGTAAAAAATTTTTGGAGGGAAAAACTTATCTTGACAAATTAGCATTAATTAGTGACAACTTAATAGTCATGGTAAAAATATTTGTTTATGACGTTTAGTAGTTGCCATTATTTGATAAACAATACTATGACAAAATTAATTTATCATGTAATTTATTTTATAATGACAGTATATTATTTTTATGGTATATTATTATTTATTAATGATGATTTTAAATGCCCGTCGTATAGATTATTTTTTTATAATTTTTCACGTCACAATTTACTTAAAGAGCATGACAATCTTTATTTTATCATATATTTCTATTATAAAATGACATTATTTGAGGATTGTCATGTATTTTTTTTTCTTTTATTGTGACAATACAGTACATATGCCACTATAATGTTAAATGATAATGATTGTATATCCTCGTTATTTAATATTTTTGTAGCAATTTTTATATTTCAGTCTTAATAGAAAATAACATATCAACTTAAGATGTAGTATATTTTCATTTTAGTACTACAAGTTATTTGGACATTGTTAGGGTAATTTAAACATCGTCTTTTATACCTGCTTTTCTTATTAAACTAATTAAACTGTGTTGAGAAAAGTATACTTATATATTTTTGTAGCATAATGATTTACCCCATAAGCACATGGTTAAACCCAAAATGCGTAATGTCTAGATTTTCTTTTCAAATTCAAAAGAAAGTAATAGAATAACTCTTTATAAGTTAAATTGGAAAGAAAAGAAACACAAAATATTAAAAACCAAAGCATATGAGTGTTTAATGTCTTAAGGGGCTCTTACAAAAAACACTCATCTTCACAAAATAATTTGAACCAAAAGATAAAATATTTACAAAAAATACCCCTCTACACAAATTAATTAAAAGAAGCTGAAACTAAAATTAATTTTACATCATATGCACACAACATGCGTTGTGGATATGTTTATTTTTAATTTTTTGCTTTATTTTGCATTTATCTCTCAAAGAGTTCATTTTTTCGACACGTCGTTTTAGAGTTTTTTGTTCGTCTCTTTTTTATCTTCGAAATAACATCCACTGTAATATTTTTTTTCAATTTTTTTTTGAACTGTCACATATCCAATAGATTTCCAATAGATGTCCAATAGAAATTAGTAAAATGTATAAGAACTTTGATTCAAAACATTAGATAGATTTTTTATAGATCAAAACATTAAAATATACTTGTATAGATGTCTAATATTAACTTCAAATCATATTTTTCCAATAAAAATCTGGTACCTATCTGGTAGACGTCCAATAGATATATGGTAGACATCTAATAGATATGTGGTAGACGTGTTCAATAGATGACCAATTGCCTATGGCTTGAATTGCTAAATTCCAAAATAAATATATATATCGATATTGTATGATCTTCTGCAACTGGTTTGCTTCAAATTATCAAGAATTAGTGCATAATCTTCATCAGCAAAAGATTTAGAGCTAAATTTGGAAAACCTAATGAAGAACGACAATCGAAACTTCTCAATTTGAGCAACAAATAGAGCAATATCCCATACCCGAAAACCAGAGCAGCACTAGATCTAGTCAAGAAACAGCAGCAAAAAAAATAACATAAACGATTCCGTAAAAACATTGTCGAAACTAAGATCTACCACTTATCTATAGGATATCTACCATGTGACTATTGGGTAAAAAATTTCAGAAAATTACAGTGGATATCATTTTAAAGATAAAAATAAGACGAACAAAAAGTTCTAAAGCGGCATGTCAAAAAATAAACGATTTAAGAAATAAATGAAAAATAAGAAAGAAAATTAAAAGAAAAATGGGAGAAACAAGTGGATGACATAGTTGTAAATGGAATTGAATGGAATGTGCATTTGTTAATATTTTAACTTAATGATGAATTTGTAAATATTTTACAAAAGTATGACTATTCTTGATAGTTTGTCATGTCGTAATAGACAATTTTATCTAAATCCAGCCCATTAAAAAAGCATAACCCTAGATTATCCTTTTATAAACCGAATGAACCCTAACCGTTCACCCCCTCTATCCCTCTTTGCTCATTTCTCGCTATATTCAAGCGGCTATCAACAAATTTATTTCTCTCAACCACCTTTTCTCTCCAGCTTTTATGTACGCAAGCTAAATCTTTTACCATTCACCTCTGTATCATCTTCCATCTCTCTATCTCGAGACTAGAGGAGAGATTTCAGAACTGGAATATTGAGTTGGGAGGACAAGACTAGAACTTTATGGTGGTGTCGCATTTAATCGACAAATTCTGGAACAATGAAGTTGTAAATAGATCAGATTGCTGGTATGTGAAATTTGGGGTTTAATATATATAATTGAACTTTATAGTGTTTTATCTTATTTTACATATTTTATTAGTTCATTCGGTTGTTCAAATCAATTGGATTGACCATTTTTAATTTGTAATTAATGTGACTTAATTTCTAATTAATGTGGGTGAGATTTCTTTTTCTGTATTTAGGATTTTATTTTTTTGTTTTATTGAGGGTTATCATTTATTCAGCTAAATGAATCAGGCTATAGTGATAATAAATACATTATATTCGTTGAAAATATTGATATATAAGTAACAACTAACAAGAAAGTTCACTCAATAGTATAATCTGTCGATATGTTCTGAAATTAGTGTTCTAGTACAATTGGCGTCCAATATAAGTTCAATGCCACTTTATTAGGAACTCTACAGAAAGTGACAATCTTTTAAATATATGTTTGTAAGAGATAAACTCAATTCGTTTTTAACCATTATTATTTGTTAATTTTTTGCAGGCTATTTGACTAGCAAGCTGTAGATTGAAGCCTTGGAGAAGTATAACGAAGATTTGGCTGATTAATTGATATTTTGTTGATTGTTTATATTTGTAGGAATTTATTTTTCAAGTTTTTTATGTTATATAATTTATTAGGAAGACATGATTGTTGTTAATTATTCGTTTATTGATGAATATTTTTAACTTGAATTAATTATTTGTAACCAAATCATTATTTCAGAGAATAATGTTAGTATAATAATATTACAATATAAGGATTTTAAAAAAGAGATGAAAAGATTTAGCTCAGCATGTTCTATTCGATACGGGTAGGAGAAGATCACAACTCGATATTCATAAAAAAAAGCTTTTTTCAAATAAGTCAATTCATTTGGGATCCGACGGATCCACTCTTTTTCCCATTCAAAGATTAACTTTATTTTTGTCATGAAAAAATTATGATTATTTTTTTATAGTAAAATTAGTTACAATATATTTTTTAAATTATCATTACATTACCTTTTTGACGACGTAATACTTTGTCACAAGTGTTTTTAATGACGAAATACATCAATAGTTATATACTAATGCGAGTATATCTCACATTTAATGATGTATCAAAATGTCACAATCAGTATTCAAATAATGACAAGTTCATATTGTTACGAAATCTCAATTTATTGTGACGAACTTACATGTTTAAGTGACAAAATTGTTCATTGTATGACAATTGCAATGTAACAAAAAAACTTACGTATTCCATATTCAATTAGAATTCGTCATCATAGCAAGAATTTCAAATGACGAAATTCAAGATTTATCATTTTAATATTTATTTTCTGTGACGAAAGATATTATAAAGTGACAATAAAATATTAATAAAATCACAAAATAGTTGTCACGGAAATGAAAAAATTACAATGACACATGTAACTTTTGTCATGTATAAACAAATTTTTGATGATGAAGTAAAAAATTGTCACAATGACAAAATAGGACGGATATACTATGACGAAGCCTGCGTTGATGATTTTTCGTCACCAATTATCTTCGGTGACAAAAATACATGTTTTTATGACAATTTTGTCACGACATAAAACACTAAATTTCTTGTAGTGACTGTATATATGCAATATACATTTTTCAATGAAACTGTGAAAATGTAATATACAGTTTCATTGAAACTGTATACAGCAGAAATACATTATTAACTGAACTGTATATTAATTTAAAACTGTGCCATTGGTCCTAATTTTTCGTGTTTCAGCACATGAATATCATCATGTATTACGTGAGGAAGAAGGGAAGGTATTCTTTAAACGCAAAGCTGAATTTCACCACAACTGATACTTATTTCAATGGATGGATTAAGACGATAAGGTCAGCTGTGTCATCTATGGATCCTACGGATTAAAAAAATTGAAGACAAGTGACCTGATTGCATCACAAATGTATGGGAGAGGAATGAAGTTCGGAAAACCATGGGCTGAAGTTGATCATGTTCTGTTCCCCATGAATGTTGACAACAATCACTGGATTCTTTGAAGGATTGAGATCCCTTCGAGGAGGCTTTTCATATGCGATCCAAAGATGAGACGGAGTGCTTTCCATAGAACTCAAGCACTAGCAGATGCATACACAATGGTGCTACCATATTGTTGGATATGATGTATGCCCTTAAGGCAATTAGGGCGATGTTAGCACAGGTCCGTTCCGGCCCAATGAGGAATAATGCCTATTTCATCCAGCGATTAGACAAATGAGTCAAAAGGGACCGGATTGTCATCCAAAATCCAAAATTCAAAAATCCACAACCCAGGGAAGCTTCGATTTAGCATTTCTTACTGAAAAATCAAAAAGTCAAAGTTTGGTCAAACATGGGTAACTAGCCCACCGGCTATTTACCGATCTACAGTAAAAAATCAAATCTTACTGAGATTTGGCCATGATTTACGGGATCTGAAATCAAATCCTGTTAGAGTGGTAATTAGCCTGCCGGGTAATTACCTATGTAATTAGCCCGCCGGCTAATTACCAACCCATTATAAATATGGGGTCACCCCCTCATTTCGGAAGAGACGAAAACTTTGGAAAATTCCCAAAATTACCTTTATGTCTTTTTCAGTTCCGGGAATCCCAAAAGCCCCAAAACTCTGTCAAAATAATCCCAGATCCGAGTTCTATCACCGACATTCGGTATAAACTCACTTCACGGTCTTTTTGGATCAAGATCCTGCAGTGATCTTCGATCTAAAAATGACCAAATCTCACATTTTCCTTTATAAATAACCCAAGATTATAGTCATAACTCGGGTTAAATCTATTTTCCAACCAAATCACAACCTCTCCCAACTTCGTTCCTGTACCGGCACTCAAGTCACCCTAGACAAATGAAAAGGTAAACTGAGGGTAATTGGCTCTGAGCCCAACTTAAAAATCCATTTTATTACTTTATTATTGCACATTGCATTTCATTTCTCTGGTTAAGTGAACCGCTGGTGTCACTTAAAATATACTGTGTGTAAATAAGCTCGCAGGTACGGACGAACATCCAGAACATGGGGAAACTCTATCCGAGTTTCCAGGCCCAGACCCAAGTGCTACGGTTACTCTGCCGAAAATTTGGTAGAAAAAGTCTATTTGTTAAGCCGTTATAATGCCCGTTTTATTTCTTGAATTTGATTCTTGAATAAAGCCATTGTAATGCAGAAATCACCACAAATTCCAAGATTCCAAAATTAATCCGAACAATTTGAACAATATGAGTAACTATTATGTCTGAAATCAGAATCTCACTTTCTTTTCTGTATAAAAATCCCATTTTGGATCAGCATACCATAATTCCCGATGGAGCTGAATCGGTGGCGACTCTATTTTATTTTTAAATAAAGTAAAAATGCTTTATTTTAAAAATATCTTTTCTTAGTAAAATGTGAAAATATATTTCTAAATATAATCGTATTTTTGGCCTACAAAGCCACCGCATTTAAGCAAACTGGATTTTCTCAAACCAAACCAAACACCGCGGTTTTCTCAAACTGCACCGAACCTAAAGCCCGCCCCGTACGCCGCACCCTGCGCCCGACAGCCCGTCCACCCGCTCACAATGGCGACTCAACTGGGGAAAATTATTTTTATAAAAACCGGATTTTTATAAAAATTCGTTATTTTGACATGATAATTAAAATATTGTTCAAATTAAATTTTAAAATTATGGAATACATGGTAATTTCAACGTTACACAATTTTTAAGATTGCATAGCATCTGCATTCTTTACCCTAAAATAATTTAGGTGTCTTTCGGTGAAGTATCTTTAAGTTCGCTTAGGGCTTGAGGGGTATTGATCCAATCACACCCCTTGCGTAACGTAAGAGGACCTTGTTCGCTTAAGGGAAAGACTACCTACATATATTATATGTGGAAAAGCTTCATTTGGTTCGCTTAGGGCCACTAGGACTTGGTACACAAAGGCACAGGGTACCCCAAATCGCACCCAATCCTGAGACCGAAACCTACATATAGTTGAACCATGGACACTTTCTCATAGGTTTACCCGAAAAACCTTGAGTGCAAGCTAGCAGACTTCGCTAACTCTCCCATTGGCTTTAAAGCAAAGTAACCAAATGGAGTAAAAGGGCGGTAGGCACGATCTAACCGCTTGCTACCTGTGCAGGTTTATTAAATATAAATAAACTGAAAACAGACATCATAAACATCATGATTGTGTGAAAACTAACCGCATCTTTGTGTAGCCATGACATTAACATGTGCCATGCCATTTCATTAACCGAGACCAGTGAGTCCACCTAGGCTCAACCCATGAGCCAAAATGAACCGAGACTAGTGAGTCCACCTAGGCTCAGCCTATGAGCCGAAATTGGTCGAGACTAGTGAGTCCACCTAGGCTCAGCCCATGAGCCGAAATGAACAGAGACCAGTGAGTCCACCTAGGCTTACCCATGAGCTAAAATTAACCGAGACCAGTGAGTTCACCTGGGCTCAAGTCGCTAGCCGAAATCAACAAAGACCAGTGAGTCCACCTAGGCTCAACTCGCGAGTCAAAATCATCAAGACTAATAAGCACACCTAGGCTCAGCCTATAAGCCGAAAGACTTCCAAGACCCTAGTGTCACCTCACCCCTTGGACCAATGAGTCAAACCTTTTGAGTGACCCCCGTGTCAGCTCAACCCTTAGACCAATGAGTCAAACCTTTGAGTGACCAACTAGTCAGCTAACCCCTTGGACCAATAAGTGACCCCCGCATCAGCTCAACCCTTGGACCAATGAGTCAAACCTTTTAAGTGACCCCCACATCAGCTCAACCCTTGGACCAATGAGTCAAACCCTTTGAGTGACCCCAGCATTAGCTCAACCCTTGGACCAATGAGTCAAACCTTTTGAGTGACCCCTGCTGCAGATCAACCCTTGGACCAATGAGTCATTGAGTGACCCCCGCATCAGCTCAACCCTTGGACCAATGAGTCATTGAGTGACCCCCGCATCAGCTCAACCCTTGGACCAATGAGTCAAACCCTTTGAGTGACCCCTGCGTCAGCTCAAGCCTTGGATCAATAAGTTAAACCCTTTGAGTGAACCCCGTGTCAGCTCAACCCTTGGACCAAATGAGTCAGAACCCTTTGAGTGACCCTAGTGTCAGCTCAACCCTTGGACCAATGAGTTAAAACCCTTTGAATGACCCTAGTATCAGCTCAACCCTTGGACCAATGAGTCAAAACCCTTTGAGTGACCCTAGTGTCAGCTCAATCCTTAGACCAATGAGTCAAAACCCTTTGAGTGACCCTAGTATCAGCTCAACCCTTGGACCAATCAGTCAAACCTTTAAGTGACCCTAGTGTTATCTCAATCCTTGGACCAATGAGTCAAAACCCATTGAGTGACCCTAGTATCAGGTCAACCCTTGGATCGATGAGTCAAAACCCTTTGAGTGACCCTAGTGTCAGCTCAACCCTTGGACCGTTGAGTCAAAACCTTTTGACTGACCCTAGTGTTAGCTCAACCCTTGGACCAATGAGTCAAAACCCTTTGAGTAACCCTAGTGTCAGTTTAACCCTTGGACCGATGAGTTAAAACCCTTTGAGTGACCCTAGTGTCATCTCAACCCTTGGACCAATGAGTTAAAACCCTTTTAGTGACCCTAGTATCAGCTCAACCCTTGGACTGATGAGTTAAAACCCTTTGAGTGACCCTAGTGTCAGCTCAATCGTTGGACTAATGAGTTAAAACCCTTTGAGTGACCCTAGTGTCAGCTCAACCCTTGGACTAATGAGTCAAAATCCTTTGAGTGGCCCTAGTGTCAGCTCAAACCTTGGACCAATGAGTTAAACCTTTGAGTGACCAGCTAGTTAGCTCAACCCTTGGACTAATGAGTCAACCCACCTTTGACTAGCGAGTCAATTCACCCTTGGGTTTTTGAGTATGATTCGACTCAGGCCCTTGGTCCTTGATCCGTGCATTTGCAATGTTCCATGAACATCGCAAGTTATCAATTGATCCTCGAGCGATTGGTATATGCCCAAACATTTTTTTAATTTGATTATAGATCTCCATCATTCATCCATGCATTTGATCACTCATACATTCATTCATCCACCCGCGAACAAGGTGAGAAAGGCCCAAAGCCATGCCTAATGCACTTAATAACACTTGATTTCTTACCCTTTCTGGTTAGAAATGAGAGAGACGCAGGTTGAGGCGCATTACGGGCAGTCCGAAAGTAACACCCCCACCATTAATCTAATCTCTAGTTGGATTTTTCTCTGATCTAGAACCAGAAATCACGATGGCAAATGATGATACAGTTCACCAGTCCCTTATGAGGATTCTTGATAGCCTAGAATTTCATGATATTTGGGAAAGGCTGAGTGGTTCTAATGCTCAAAAGACCCAAGAACAAGAAGCCAAAATAGCCGCACTCAAAGCAAAGATGGCAGACGTGGAGAAACTATCTTTAGCGAAGGATAAATTTATAGCCCCCTTTATAGAGCAGTACGTGGATATTAATCGATTCCTGCCTAAGGAGTCAGAAGCCCTTCCGGCTAACTTTGTGATTCCCTACATGGCTCCATATGTTGGCACCGGACCTTCCCACGCACACATGGAAAGTTATCTCCGAATTATGACTAGCATGAACATCCTTAAGGTTCATATAGTCATTTGTTTTAAGCAACTCCTCGTGGACCTGCCTCTAAGTGGTACATGAGAATGCTAATCGATGTAAAGTCTGATTGGAAGAAGCTGTGCTCAGCGTTCCTTAAAAACTATGCCTTTAATCTGAAGGTCAAGACTAGTCTGCAGGATCTCGATAGAATTAAGAAATGACCAAATGAGTCCTTCAAAGAATTTTATCTGAGGTGGATGGCTCTACACATGCTTGTAATTGGGGCACCTGACCAAGATGCCCTGATAGTAAAGCTTATCGAAGGCTCCAGTCCGAAATATCGAGATGAAATGAAGATGAAAAGATTCAACACCTTCAACAACGTGGTAGACTATGCCACGAGACTTGAAAAATATGGAGAAGAAGAATGAACAAAGAAGTAAGAACATCAAGCTTACACTAAACCTCGATATTGGGTGAAGGGTGGTTCTTCCAAATAAGGCACCTCTAAATCCTCTAAAGCCGCTCCTAAAGTGCCAGCAGTTACCCAAGTACAGACTTACCAGTCCATCTATCCATGGGTAGAATCACTATTCGAGATATTCACCAAGTTGAGAAAATCTGATCAACTCCAAAGCATCAAGCCATTCACTCCGCCTGCCATGGCAGACAGAGATAACTTTATGCTTATCATGTAACCAAAGGGCATCGCACTAACGAATGTGCTCAGCTACTAAAAGATCTAAAGCAGATGATAGCTGATAGGAGGATGAAAGAGCCTGAGAAAAAGCCAAGAACTCAGACTAATCCGCTGCTAAACTTCCAAGCTATAGTGAACGCCATTAGGATTCATGTAGAGGCTGAAGAATACGGTACCGATATAACAGATCGTTTCTGGCATGACCCGGGATGGGGGGGACAATATGATCTTTAACAACATGGATATCATTTACATGGTCAATCAGTACGTCCTGAGAATAAGGAGAGAAGGGTTGGACCAATATGTTGTACCGCATATCTTATATATCATGGAGATTCAGATTCGAATGAACTTTTGAAGGAATTTCTCCGGTTTATGCATGAACAAGGAATAGCCATGATGGGTTTTACACCGCAATTCCCTAGATTCTTAGAAGGCCTTGCCATGGACTAGTATGACGCAATGCCACTAGAAGGATATTGGAACTAGTACTTTATGGAGAGATCTTTCCTCCACTAATTCAGGGCATATCAACCGTACCCAGATGAGCTTTATTGGTGGCTGGCACAATAAGTAGACCGATATAATACCGGCTGGCATGATATCTCTCCTCCATAACCTCCCATGTACACTCACCAGGATTATATGAGTCCCAATTATGTTAGAATAAGTATGTTCAAATTTGGGAGCTCTTCTAGGATAGCACATCCAAAAATCTAAGAACTATATAATCTTGAATAGGCATGGAGTAACCATATAGACCAACAGAGGTACCTTAGCTTGAATCTAGAGGGAGGTGGATGAGACCCATTTAGAGAAATCCATACCGACATTACAGTATATGGTGCCCGTATGGAAGAAACATTCACCAGCATATAAACCATGGTATTCAAGTATCGTATCACCATAGAAGGAGTCAAAGCTGAGCTATATGTGGCAGAAGAAAACCCAGAAGAGTATCCCCTAGGAATATCCCGAGGAACATCCCGAGGAAGATCCTAAGGAGGACCCTGAAGAGGATTCGGAAGAAAATTCTGATAATGATATCCCAGTTCAGCACACGCTAAACTGGATCTTTGAGCTACAACCTTTCAAAGATTCGGATGAAGAAGTGGAAGAATTTGTGGACTCTAGTGAATCAGATCACGAAAATGGCAGCGAAGTGGATAACTTAGGGTATGAATCAGAGACTTTCTCAAATGACGAGCTAAATCACTTACCGAGAGATTTTGAGTATGAGGCTCCCTTCCCCAATGGCATGATGGTTAATTATAATGGTGTTGAGAGCTACGCCTCTTCTCTAGAGCATGACTCCCCGGGTGCATTATGGTTTGCAGCAGGTGATAATTCCGGAGACTTTACGGACTTTAACTCGAACAGCGAATATATCATTAACATGATCCGGGGATGAAGGGTAAGAACCGTCCAGTGAATACATTATAGAGAGAATTAGTGCAAAGAATAAACTAACTTGAAATAATTGTCGGATTCGGAGCCCTAACTTGAGGGAAGTTTACCCTAAATTCTATGACGGGAGCACAAGGTCATGCGCGCACATTCGTGAATTCGTGCAAATGATGAACGATGGGTACATTCACTATACCCATTGGCCCGAAAGGTTCTGCTGGACTCTTCAAGAAAAGGCAGTCCTTTGGTATGAAGGGCTGACATTTTACCAAAAGTCGTTCTGGAATGTTCTGGCCAAGCAATTCATCGACTACTTCACATGGGTCGACCTACCGAAAGATACAACCCTCAAACTAGATAGGCACGGGAACCCCTTACTATACTGGGAATGGGGAGCAACCAATGTCGCCAGCCCAACATCAATAGAATCGGCCAAGGAATACCCCTGGTATGCCAACATATGTCATGATGCACCAGTCCTTTACGATGACATGCTGGATCTATTCGGTGGAAGTGAACCAACTGATGAGGCCTCCTCGTCCATCCAAATCATCAGGCAGGAACCTAATCTAGTCCTATGCCAAATCTTATAAGAGAACCCCATCTTTTCAGAAAAGTAGCCTAAAAAGGTTCCCTTCATGCAGTGGCCCTTCATCACCAAGGCACTGGTTTCTGTGAACAAACCAATCGACTTAGGAGAAAAACACCTCGATAAGGATTTTCACGAGTTTGAGGTCTTTGAAACAACAAACTCCCTAATCAAAGTGGTCAGTCCTATCACTAGAGGAGGAAAAGTCACTGGATCAGTAGCCCCAGCTGCACCAAGAATTGAGCCCCTGATACTACCTACTTTTATTAAGTCCTCAGAATAGATAGAAAGCTCGATTGTGGATCAACTGAAGGCCACTACAACTATAATGACTATCTGGGACCTACTCCTGGGCTCTCAAGATCACAAACTCACTATCGTCAAAAAGCTGATGGAAATTGAAACATCTCCTCTGACATCCCTAGAATAGCTCTGTGGCTACTCAATAGCGAGACTAGCACTGTTATCCCCGACATCATCTTCTCAAGCTTAGATTTACCCGATGAAGGCATTCACCACAACAAGGCTCTCTACTTGAAGGCTAGTGTTTTTGGGCCATCATGCCCTGTATAATGGTCGATGATGGCTCATCACTAAATGTCTATCTTAATTATATCTTGCCAATCCTAGGACTGACCAAGAGGGACTTGAAGAAATCCACGACAGTCATCAAAGCTTACTGTAATTCTAAAAGGACCGTTATCGGCACATTCGAGGATGAAGTCACTATCGACGAAATCTCATCTACAGTGCTCTTCACGGTCATAGATATCCCAGTGACTTTCTCTATGCTACTTGGAAGACCATGTTTCCATGCTTTAAGAGGAGTCCCATCCACCCTACACCAGAAGATCAAGATCCCATTCCACGGGAAGATAGTTACCCTGGAAGCTAATGAAGCCTCAGTAGTAGCAGCACTGAAGATGGAAGAAAGCAACATGAAAGGGTTCACCACAGCCACAATCACTAGAAAGTGAAAGAGCAGTTAAAGGTGTAATAGGGCCCATGGATTTAGGGATACATGCAGAAGTACAACACTCCTGGAAAAGGACTAGGTGCCCATGAATAGGGAATGCCAACCTTCAATATAGGAGCAGGATAATGGAAGCCCGCAGGACTCGGTTACATAGGCTCTCAAAGAATTATTCACAAGACAACCTTTCCAAAGAAGTTGCAATAGCCCTATGAAGGAACCCCTGAGCTTGTTACTCATAAGGGGAAGACCATTCTGAGATTCGAGATTTTCTCAAACGTAGTCAACTACAGTAAAAAGGTAAAAACTCCATAAAGAAGGCCAGTCACCAACAAGATGTAGGGGCAATCTTGGATCAGACCAAGAATGACAAACAGGTACACCCAAAGAAGGTCAAGAAGCTGAGTAGAGAGGAAGAAATTCTTGACACCCTAACCAAGCACCTTCTGGCATAACTCAAGATAATAGAGGAGGCAAGGAGCAAGGGTGGTATCTTGAACCAATCCATCATGGACATGGTCACGACCATGAAAGGCAAAGTAAAGGTACAGAAGGAAGACGATGAGGACATCCTGTTGAAGCGAGCTGCCATGGGAGAATCATCCTTACTGGAGGCAAACCTTACTAATCAAGATGAGTCTTTTGTTTCTATTTCCAGCCTGTTTAAAATGAATAATGTACTTTATGATGATAATAAGATGAATAACTTTGTTTAATTGGATCGTGTTTCATATAATGATATTATAAAAGAAATTAACTTAAAAAAGGAAGATCACCCAAAAATGGTATACATTTCAAATCAATTGCCCATCGAACAAGAGAGAGAATTGATAAAAGTATTAAAAAGTCACGTTTTATCCTTCGCTTGGTCTCACGAGGATATGCCTGGACTTGACCAGCACATTGATCAACACAAGATCCCCACGGACCTAAAAATTTGGCTGGTAAAGCAAAAGATGAGAAGAATGCGCCCAGAGTGGGCCAAAAAGGTCAAAGCAGAGGTAGCAAAACAAATCAAGGCAAATTTCATCAAAGTCATCGAGTATCCCACTTGGCTATCCAATATAGTACCCGTACCCAAGAAGAACAATGATGTCTGAGTTTGCGTCGACTTCATAGACTTGAATAAGGGTACTCCTAAAGATGATTTCCGGCTACCACACATTGATGTTCTAGTAGACAGCGCAGCAAGAGCTGTCATGTATTCCTTTATGGATGGATTCTCGGGATACCACCATATCCTCATGAACGTAATAGACAATGTTCAAAACTGTGTTTATCTCAGAGTGGGAAACTTATTATTTTACAGTAATGCCTTTCAGACTCAAGAACGCAGGGGCAACCTACCAGCGAGCAGTAACAACCTTGCTACATGACTTAATCCACAAAGAAGTCAGGTTGTATGTGGATGACATGCTTGTGAAATTCGTTACACCAGAAGAACACCCGGCAGTGCTAGAACGATTCCTCATAATGATTGAAAAGTACAACCTCCTTTTAAACCAGAGAAAGTGCATATTCGGCGTCACATCAGGCAAATTACTTGGGCATGTGATTAGCCAAAGAGGTATATAAATGGACCCCGACAAGGCCAATGCTTTCAGAGAAATGCCCATACCAAAAATTGAGAAAGAAGTAAGAAGTTTCTTGGGATCCATACAGTATATCAGTCGCTTTATAGCACGGTTGACCACCACATGTGATCCTATCTTTAAACTCTTGAGGAAATAGCAGCTGATAGAGTGGAATGACCAATGTTAGGAAGCTTTTGATAGAATTAAAGCTTACCTGATGAACCCTCCGGTATTGAAGCCGCCGATTCTTAGGAGGCCACTCATTCCCTACTTAGCGGTGGAAGAAACATCTGTGGGGGCCATGCTAGTTTAAGAACATGAAGATAAGAGGGAACACGCGATTTATTACCTCAGCAAGAAATTGCTAGATATGAGACTCGATACACCACCTTCGAAAAGACTTGCTCCGCCATGGTTTGGCTCACTAAAAAGCTCAGACATTACTTCCAGTCATATAGAATCCAAGTAGTCGCGAAAGTGGATCTAATAAAGTACTTATTTCAGGCTCCCTCACTAACCAAAAAACTAGCAAGGTGGCTCTTATTGTTGTTAAAGTTTGATATTGAGTATATAACAAAGAAGACCATCAAAGGTAGAGTAGTGGCTGAATTTCTAGCAAATCAACCACTTGAGGAAGGAGAACAAGAAAACCTAAAATTTCCCGATGAATGTCTCGTAGCCACCATAGAAACCCTAAGAAAATGGACCATGTTCTTTGATGGCGCCACTTACAAGCTAGGAGCCGACTTTGGAGTTATCATCCTTACGCTAGATGGAGCACTCATACCTCTGTCTAAGAGCTTAGAATTTTCCACCATGAATAACGGGGCTGAGTATGAAGCCTAATTGTTCGAGATGTCTGCCCTAGTCACTCTCAGAGTAGATTATGTCAAAATTATCGATGATTCAGCTTTAGTCATCAAGCATGTCACAGGGGACTGGGAACTAAAGGAGGAATCCCTTAGGCCTTACTTAGAATCTATATGGAGAAAAGCCACGATATTCAGCGAGTGCGAATTTAGTTACATGCCTCGCGAGGAAAATTAATTGGCAGATGCATTGGCCACTTTAGCCTCTATGAGGGAAGGGCCCCAAAAGCAACCAATCAAGCCTCTTGTTATAGAAATAGCCCGATCTCCTTGCTATGTCTGTGCAATAAAAGACACCTCAGAAGAAGGAACCCTTTGGTATTCTGACATCGTTAAGTTCTTTGAAAATGGCAAATTCCCAGCTGAGGCCATAGATTTTAACAGAAATATGCTAAAAAAGCTTGTTGTGCGATTCTACCTAGTTAAAGGAGATCTATTTAAGAGGACCTCTAATGGCCTACTACTAAAATGCCTGACACAACAAGAAGCTAAAAGGGTGATAAGAGAGGTACATTTGGGAGACTGTGGTCCACACATGAAAGGCGTTATGATGGCAAAGAAAATCCAGAGAATGGGGTACTTTTGGCTAACCGTGCTAGCTGATTGTATTTAAGAAGCAATGACTTACCAAGCCTGTCAGATATACGGAGATGTGAGCTACTTACCGCCAATAACATTGCAAAGCTTAACAATGCCTTGGCCATTCTCGGCCTGGGGCATTGACATCATTGGTAAAATAAGACCTTCTTCGACCAACAATCACCGCTTTATTATAGTGGCGGTCGATTACTTTTCCAAGTGGGTTGAAGAGGAATTATACACAAGCATCACAGCCAAGAAAATAGCTCGATTCATTTAGCGATACATTTTTGCCAGGTACGACATTCCTCATCATATGGTGAGTGACAATGGTATGTAGTTCCAAGGGGAAATGATGGATCTTATTGAAAAGCACAGGATTAAACATCATCGCTCTTTAACTTATCGCCCTCAAGCCAACGGAGCTGTAGAAGCAGCCAATAAGGTAATCAAGAAAATCCTCTCTAAGTTGATTTCTAACTACCGAGATTGGGCTGATCATTTGCCCTATGCCTTATAGGGATATAGAACCAGTGTCAAGACTCCTATGGGTCAAACTCCTTTTTCCCTTGTCTATGGGATGGAGGCGGTATTGCCCGTTGAAATGGAAATCAAGTCTTTACGTATAGCCCTTAAAGCCAGACTTCCCAATGATAAATGCGCAAAAGTGAGGCACCAAGAACTGACCTTGATAGATGAAAAGCAGTTAACTGCATTGGAAAATCTACAGTTTTACCAATAATGCATTGCTAGGGCTTATAACAATAAAGGGGCAGTAAAGATCTCAGATCTGGAAGGCAACGAGTTTATGAATCCGATTAATCACGATAAGCTAAAGCGCTATTTGGTGTAAAAGTAAAATAAAAGAATGATAATAAAGTCTATCAAGAGCTGGTAAGGGCTCTTGAGCAAAAATAAAGACTCCAAAATAAAAGAGTGGAGCCTTGGATAAAATCCGTTCGGGGACCTAGGTAACGATGGGCATTTCTTGGGAATAAATACCATTTGCCCTCTGTGATCTTTTGTAGTAATATATACATGTTAAAAATGTTGCATGAGTACATTAAATGGAAATTACGAATTATTTAATAAAACATGCATCCGAATAAGATCTTTTCATCCTTATTACACATAAAGGTACATTACAAACAGGGAATGGAAACAACAAAGACAAACAACAAGGCCTAATCCCTTTATTCTCCTACAGGGATGAGAAGACATATAATGGCAAGCTTAAAGACCCTTAAGAAAGCTGCAGAGTCTCTGCATCTCAATGAGCCTCTCTCCAAGGGTAGGAAGCCCTCGAGTACTTACAAGCCATATACGATAAGCCTCAGAAGCATGGATATCGAAAGGCACAGAGTAATTCATCTCCACCTGAGTGTGACTTGACCACCTCACATCATGATGATAGGCCCGAGTATAGGATAACTTTGAGCTAATCAGGGTGTATAGGGATACAAAAAACCTTTGAGAATGGTTGTACTACCTACACAAGCAACCAGGAGAGTATGTGATGATCTCAAAAAGGCTGATAAGGACCTCGCTGCCTCTAGCGACATCAATAGTCACATGCGAGATACCCCACCAAGGGCAAACCCAATAGATATCCTCAGCATCTCGGCTACCCATAAAATCAACCCACTCCTCGATAGTGAAATCTCTATATGAATGATTGCCAATACGAACTATAGAGCCTCACGCCCAGTAGGCCCTCAGATGATAATCCATGCTTGTAGGAACAGACAACACGGAAAGCTTGTCCCAGAGCCAAAGCTACAGAAGCAACAAATGAAAAAAAATGATGAGAACAAAAAAAAAAAAGAGATGGCCTGCTGGATTGAAAACCTAAAAAGGCGGTCCAGGCAAAAATTAAAGGCAAGCCTGATGAATCGAAAACCCAAAAGGGCGGTTCATGCAAAAAGAAAGGCTCAAATAAAAAATTATTACCTGAAGAAGAAGCCTGCTACCCCTGTTAGTTGCTTCAGTTCCGCTCTAAGAAGCGCGTATGAAGGTCAACGTCTCAGCCAAACTAACCACAACGGGAGACTTCCCCTCTAGTATCTGGTCAACGATAGTCGGAAAGGCAAAACTAAAAACCATAGTGGGAACCTCGCAGAGAATAACCCCTAATAGAAGCAAACATGTGAGCGGTAACCAGCTTGCATCGTCGGAACGAAGTCCCCTAACTATGTCGAAGGCCATATCCAACCTCCTGCCCTCATCACAGATAAATCAACACCTATCAAATCATTGAAGCTGAAAACAATTCATCAATAAATCAGAAAATTTGGAATAATGCGCCAGGATAACCAGAGGCATATCAGCAGAGGATCGAAAAACCCCCACAGAACTCCTCGTACAAGGAGAGGTTTTTGGGTGGGGCTATATTTCGGGTGGGGCTTCTGGAGTGGTCTAGCTACTACTCGAGGCTCCTTAGTTCTTCCTCTCGGGGAGGTTTTTGTTGGTGGGGTTCGTGTGGATACTCGTAGAGGCTATCCTACGCTTGGAGGCTTGTGCAAGAAGGTTCTGCTAAAGCACGCTTCAACTGGTAAGTTTTCTTTCTTTCTCTTTTTATTATTAGGTCTTTTTCTTTAATCGTTTTTAGACTTAATAATATGCTTAGGTTGTTTTGCATGCTTAGTTTATTTTATGCTTAGGTTATAGCTTAGAGTTGTAACATGCTTAGGTTATAGCTTAGAGTTATAACACGCTTAGCATAAAATATACATGCTAGGATATAATTTAGAATTACGGTATGCCTAGCCCTTTGCATGCTAACCTATGTAGAGAATTATTTAGTTAAGGCTTTATTTAATTTATAAGCATCTATTAGGGGTTCCTGGGGACATGGACAAGATTTTGAATTTTCGCCATGCCTATTGTGCATGTTCAATTTGACTGTCAGTTCCTAACACATGTTACTTGGATACTTTCCAGATTCTAAACGGTAATAAAATTTTAATGGAGTCACCTGCTTACAAAGGGGTACCTCCAAAGAGGGGCCTTGCAGTCAAATATGTGAATGACATAGCGCAACAGTCAGAATGATGATATGCAACACACTAATTAGTAAACAATAATAATAAATGGACAATTTTAACTTAAGTAATTTTAATTAAGAAATAATGGTTCTTCTTCACAACTTTAATAATAGGATTCTTTAAGTAATTTATTATATGTGCATGTTATACCACTTAAATTAATATCTTTTATATATCAACTAGTGTAGTACATTTGCGATGCACGGATATGTCATTCGTAATAAGTATATAAGTCCAAACTTTAAAAATTCTGTTTTATAATACATATTTCATTTCGTTAAAGTAGACACTGACTGTATTATTCGACGTGTCAAGTAGCGATATTATACATCTATTCCTACAAAATAAAAATAACGCACAAAAGTTCAAAATAAATGTATATTTAAATTAAAAGTACAATTATATTTTTATAATTTTTGTGTTGATTCATTTCAACTTCCAAGTATGTAAAATAGTTATTTTGCATTCAATTGAAAAAAGACTAACCTGTATGAATTCATAACGACAAATATTAAAGTATAAACTTTTCCGTGCTTATCAAACTCGTGTAGTCTTTCATTTTTACTATTATGTGCTTTGATATAAATGTTTATATTGATTGTGAAAATTAGCCATAATTTGTAAGTGTATAACAATAACTATAACTCACCCTTATTAATTATTTCCGTATAAAAAGTAGTTATTGCTATTAACTATTATCATTTTTCTAAATCAAACATATTCGGAAAATATATTAAAATAAATTTCCTAAAATTTCGGTTGAAGAAGCATTGATTTCAATTGATTTAAATTTATGAAAAAAATATACTATTTAATAATTATTATAGAAGGTAATAAAAGCTGCTCATATATAGTGTAAAATCAATTAAAGTAAAGAAAACTCTTATATGTCAACAAATAATTGAAAAAGTTAGCAATAACATAATAAATATTTACATTGGTAAAAAATTAGAATCAGGTTGTAAAAAAAATTTCAAACAAACGAACAACAAATTATAATTTAAAAAACATGACTCCATTAATTATAATCCTATTTAAGAATCAATGTGACTCTTTTTTCTTATTAAATATTTTATTATTATTGTTGTTGTTGTTATTATTATTATTTTAATTTTATATTTTGGTATTGTTATAATTATTATGAACATAACTGAAATATAATTTTTATTATTTTCATATATAGAGCTGTTATTTTAATTTTATTTATTAAAAAATAACTAATAATTTATTTATTATTAATACTGTTTATAATTAATTTTATTATTTATTATTTATAGTAAGTAACATTAATTAGTAATCTACATATCTAAAAGATATAAGGATAAATTTTTGAAAATTTATAAGAATAAAAGAGTCTTCAATACCACAAATAATAAAGACACTTACCATCGAAGTAGCACCTATCAATATCTACTGTATCATTTAAATTATGTTTTAATATTTTATTATGTTTTAATTTAATTTTTAATTAAACTTATATTTTATATAACAATAAATATTAAAAATATAAAATATAACCCAGATCCCACCTAATTCGTAAAAGGTCCGGCCGCTAAAAATATTGATTTAACAACATTGACATTTCTCATTGTGATCGTAAACTTATTTTAAAATTTTGGAAATTAAGTATGGAGTTGGATTAAATTAAATTTATTTTAATGTAAATTTATAATTGTATATATTTAAATTAAATAGGTTTATTTGACTGTATATTTAAAAATATGTATAATTGAATTGGATTGAATTAAGTTAAATTAAAGTGAATTAAATTTAATTGAACTATAGCCTAAAATAACAGGTACTAAATCATATTTGCATAAATTTATAATATTCCAAAACAATAAGGATTTTTAGTCATTTATGGAAGTATGAATTGATAATATGAATTGGTCATTTATGCAAGTATGAACTGAGTGTATATTTATAGTAAGGATCATTTGTTCTTCCCCCAATTCCCAATTGAGGGTTTAGCTTAATTCCCGGTTCCATTTTTCTTGACACTGAATAACAATGGATGAGACCGATGAAGCTTCATCAGTTGATGGCACGGAGGAGAAGAGCGGCGGATCCTCACCGGAAGATTTCACAGAGGATAAGAGCGGCGGATCTTCGCCGGAAGATTGGTCGGAGGAAGCGTTGAAGTTACTGGCGGAAAAAGATCGAATCAGTGATTTGCCCGATTCACTGATTCAACACATAATCTCGTTTCTTCCTTCAACCAAACAAGCTATTCAAACTGGAATTCTATCCAAACGGTGGCGAAATCAATGGCGTAATGTTCCGATTCTCATTTTCGAAGCTGGTGAGAACGATTCTAACTTCTTTGAATTGGTTAATCGTACCCTGATTATGCATAATTGCTCTAAGTTAAAGAAATTTCAAATTAATTGTTATGATTTCTTAGAGCATGATTCTCAGTTAACTTCCAAAATCTGGTTTGCAACAAGTAAACATGTGGAAGAGCTAATATTGAATATCTGTCCTACTATATATGCTGATCTGTATACCTTGCCGGAATTCCTTTTTAGCAATGATTCCTTGGTTAAATTAGAGGTTTTCAGGTGTTATTTTCATCATGACGGGAGGCCAAATTGGCCAAGTCTCGAGGAATTGAAGCTGCATAGTATTTTTCCTTTGCATTCTGGAGTGAAATATCTTGAAAATATTTTATCTGGCTGTCCCTTACTTGAATCGTTTGAATTAACCGATGGTGTTTTTCTTGATAATGATGTTATTGCTTTCAAATCTTTGAAGAGATTGGTTCTTATAGATTTTAAAAAGGATAAGCATCACGCTCGTGTTGAAATTTCGTGTCCAAATCTCAAGGAATTGTCCATCAAGATGGTTGAACGGGGTTCCGATTTTTATGTGTTGCTAGTTGAAATTTTATGTCCAAATCTTGATGTATTATCTATCAATATACGTGAAAATCCGAATCTTGATTATTCAAGTTTGCTGTATCAAAAGATTGAAAATGTCTTAGCTCGATGTCCCTTGCTTCATACGTTGGAATTAGTGAATGTTCATTTTCCAGAGCAATTGGTCATTGCTTCGAAGTCCTTTGAAAAAATTAGTTTTAGGAGAACTTCCTCGAACTTCAGATGTTGAAATTTTATGTCCAGGAATCAAACTTGTATGGTTTGAAGGCCGTTTCTGAGAGTTTGGAAATGAAGATGCTTGGGCAGATTCAACATGTGAAGGTCCTCGAAATTGGGAGCTCGTTCCTCATGGTACCTTATAAATCTTTTTTGCTTTATTGTTGGATATTGTATTAGAATTCATTATAATTTCCATTTTTATGATGTTTGAAGCTTCTATCAGCTTTGGAAGTGGAAGGTCATTCTTCTCTAGTATTGAACTGCAAATGTTTGACTATCAATGTTACTAATTTTGATGATCTCCTACCTGGAATCATATGTGCGTTTTGCAGTTTACCAGTGCTCGAGAAGTTACTTATAAAGTTTCTGCCATTTCGGGTAAAACCAATCTTAAGTTGAAATCTAATAAAGTAATTTTTTTTGTTTGCTGCAATATAATATGATGCCAATTGTATTCATTATTCAATTCTAGGAATTAGAATTGATTATCGTGCCAATTGTATTCTGTTCTCGTTCCGCTTAGTTTTCATTTATCAAGGGCAATCTGGACTTGAACATAAAGGATTTGTGGAACTCAAAGAGGACCGTCTGTAATTGTCTATGAAGCACGGAAACTCCGGTTACATGCCGTTTCCGTTTCCGTATCCATGTCCGTGTTTGTTTCCCCACAGTTTACAAGCCTATATTTTTTAGAAATGGCGTTTCCCAGTTTCAGTTTCCGTTTCCGTGCTACATAGGTAATTGTTCTGTTCCAAATTTGAAGACAGTTAAGCTTGTTTGCCTCTCAGAAGATAATAATAAACAGAAGCTCGTGTTCAAGTTTGTTGAGTTTCTACTGAAGAACACACGAGTTTTGAAAAATATAGTCTGTCACGTTAGCAAATTGTGGACCAGGTTTTCTGTTTGAAGTTTCTAAGAAATTGTATGCTTCCAAAGATGTTATCCGCAGACAACTATTGAGTTATGTTCTGCCTAGTTGTGGTATTGTTACACTATCGGCCACACGTGTCTACTATCAACCTAAGGTGATAAGGCCTTGTTTGGTTTCACTTAATTTTCAGGATTTCAGTTCAATATGCACCCAGAGTGCGGTTGGACTTGCTTATATTGTGATTCTTAACAAAACGATGAAAATATTGTATGGTGTGATACGATGCTGTTAATAAAATATAGTGAGGTTGTCAGTGCTTCTGAATCTATGCAAAAGTAGGTGCTCGAATATTTTGAGTACATTTCGGTTCTAAAATTTCATGTCCTATGCTTGGCACAAGAGAACTTTATATAGATTAGACTATAGTAGTGAATTTTTTGTCTTTAAATTTTGCTACGCTTCATGGAACAAGTCAGATTAAGAAGATTTTACTGCAAGGAGCTAGAACTTGGGCGGTGTAGAAAAGTTTAGATGATTTTATTTTTCAGGAAATAATCTCCTGTGAAATAAAATGTTGGATTCATAAGCAAATTAATCAAGAAAATACAACATTACAATGTGAATTAGAAAGGATCATCATTACCATTTTGACTAATGTTAATAAAATCTACAAAATTAAGCATTTAATCATACAATATGAACTTCATACAAGTAACATGCAGCTGTTTATAATCATCTAATAACAAACTCCAATCTAAAAACCTATCAACGATCTTTTAACATAATCAACTTTCCAACATTGGTGCATTTTTTTTTTATCATGAAATCAACAAAGTTGAGTGGAACCTCACATTTGGATATCTTCCTGATTCCAACTATACATCTCTTCCAGAGTCCAATTATATGAACAGTCCTTAGATTCGACACTAGTCTGCAGTCTTTATTAATGATAAAAGTTATTAGAAATTCAATCAACAAAATACCATAACATGTTTTTCCAAGTAATTAATATGCCTCATAGACCGGATCTCTTATCACCAGTTTCTCAAGGAGAGGAAAAATGCCAAGTGCATATGCAATCCCATAAGGATTATTCCCGAAATCAGGATCATCCAAAGTTCAGCATTTGTTGTTTAACAATAGAGAACATTGATAAGCTTTGTCCGCTAATTTCGCTACACCCTGCATATAAAAAAACATATTTGGTTGATGGTTTATGGTTAATACTTAAATATCTCTTGTTTGTTTTATAAGAGGTATGGTTCTTTCATGTATAAAAAAACCCTGAAATTAGAACCACAGATTTAGTCATTGTTCAACATCAAATTAAATTGAAATTTTAAAAAAAAACATACAACCAATCCAAACAATAAAATAAATCTGTGCAATGACCAAATTTCTATAACTTATTATTGTAAGCTCAATAAAATAAATTAAAAAAAAATCAACCACTAACTAAACAAAGGCTACGAGTGATTTGTGCCTTGGATAAATGTACTCCCGAATGTTAGTTCTTTGACATGTTGAAACTGCTGCAGAATCTCAACCAAACTTTGTTCATCCACATCGAAATCAAGAGTAGCACAAATTAAAGACCACAAACCATTAGATTTGATTCCTAATTTTCCATATCCAATAAGCGTTTATTTCTCAAGCTTTGGACACGAAATTTGAATCTCTGTATCTTCATTGTCAAACTGTAAGAGCATATTTTTTAGAGATTTAGAAGCAATAACATGCTTAAAAAGCCCGCGACAATCAATTAGTTGTAACGATTCAAGTAAAGGACTGCCCATTTGGATGCTCTCTAAAACTACATTAGACATGGCCGAAAGATCCACATTCAACTCCTTTAGCTGCTCCCAACTAATTACTCCCCCATTAGGCGTAATTTCACAGTTCAATAAATGTAGTTTAACCAAAGAAGCATAATTTAAAACGAAATTCGGCAATCTGAACCCAGTTTGGGTTTGCTCGAATTTCAAAAATAGCTCCTCCACACCTTTTCTTACCGCAAAACGGAGTTTTGAATTAAAGTGAGGATCGTCCCAAACATCATAGCCCTTTGATTGGATGTGGAATTTCTTGATCTTTGAGCAGTCATGGAGAAGTAAGGTATTGTCGATGATGAATCGAGAGTATTTTTCATTAGACATATCATACTTGGAAAAAAATAGGGGTGGAACTTGAGTCCATTGATTATGCCATCTTTTCGATAAAACACTAGTTTGTATAGCTTCCTTTTGTTGATGGTAGAAGGGAGAGGATATACTGAATAAGTGAATCTGGCAAACCACTGATTCGATCTTATTTTTCGAGCTGAAACGTAGTCCTTTTACTTTGTTTTGCCATGGCTACTGTTAAAGACCGCAATAGAATAGTTTATAAAAAGGAAAAATAAATTGCTGAACAGCATAAGATTGTACGTTGAACGAAATTTAGATGAAGACAAATTAGTACTCTAATGCAATTCAAATTCCTATATAACAAGACGTCTAAATATATCTGTAATAAGAAAGATACTAATTTTTAGGATAAAATAAAACAAAGTCGGAATCCTTATGAATTTAATATTTTACAATAAAATAAATTCATAATCAAAATAACTAAAGATATGTTTCAAAATTCAGAATGGATTTCCTTCCATCTATTTTTTTTTTTTTTCTTATCAAGTCTTCATTCCTTTTTATATTATTTTGCGGGGGTTTTATTCAAAACAAAGCACTCAATTTAGTTAGGAGAAATTGTTGAATTTGATCCAATTGTGCAAAATAAATATCAAAACAATCCAATCGGAAACAAATATCACCGTTCCTTAATTTACTTCCATATTACCCTTTTTATGCCGTTATCTGTATCCATGCGATTTGATTTTTTTTTTTAATTTTTTGGCTTATTTTACATTTATCTCACAAAATGTTTATTTTTTCGATATGCCGCTTTAGAGTTTTTTGTTCATCTCATTTTTATCTTCGAAATACCATCCATTGTGATAATTTTTTTCCAAAAAAAATTTTTGACCTGCTGCAAAACTATTACATGTGTTACAACTGACTTATATTAGACTTATAAGTTATAATAGACTTAGGCCATGTTCTCTTGGACTACAATTCAATGTTCAGTTCAGTTCAGACCACTTCAGTTAAGTTCAGTTAAGTTCAGTTAAGTTGAGTCCACTTTAGTTCAATTAAGTGCAGTCCACTTCAGTTCAGTTCAGCAATGCGTAGTTATAAAATTACACTGAAATAAGTTCAGTTTAGTTTAGTTCAGTTCAGCTCACTTCAGTTCAGCCAACTTCAGTTCAGTTCAACTCACTTTAGTTCAGTTCAGCCAACTTCAGTTCAGTTCAGTTCAGCTTTCAGAAGTTGAAAAGAACAAGGCCTTATACTAGACTTGTAACAGATATAAATCAAATATATAATAGATGTATTACAGTTAAATGAGCATTGCAAATACAAAGATACTTATATTTGACTTGTAATAGACTTGTAACAGATATATATCAGATATATAATAAATACATAACAGTTCAATGAGCATTGCAAATACAAAGGGTATATTAGACTTGTATTAGATGTGTAACAGATATGTATCGGTTATATAGTAGAAATATAACAGTTCAATGAGCATTGCAAATACAAAGAAACTTGTATTAGACTTGTATGATATATGTAGCAGACATATAGTAGATATATAATAGTTCAATGAGCATTGCAAATACAAAGAGACTTATGTTAGATTTATAACAGATTTTTAATATAAAGAGACTTATGTTAGATTTATAACAGATTTTTATTAGGTTTCTAATAGATATAAATAGTTGATATATGACAGTTCAATGAACATTGCAAACACAACAAGACTTATAACATATTTGTAATAGGTTTGTAATAAATATATATAGTAGATATATAACAGTTGTATGAGCATTGCAAATACAAATAGACTTACATTAGACTTATAACAGATTTGTGATTGGTTTGTAATAGATATATATAAGATATATATAGTAGATATAACAGTTCAATGAGATAGGTTTGTAACAGATATATATAGTAGATATAATATATATATATATATATATTATATATAATGAGCGTTGCAAATACAACGAGACTTATATTATAGTTATAACAAACTTATACTAGACATGTAACACAGACACACATATATATAACAGTTCAATTAGCATTGCAAACACATAGAGACTTATAATAGATTTGTATTAGGTTTGTAACATATGAATAACAAATCAATTAAGTTTGTGACATTTTGATAGAGGGTATATTAATATCTTACAAAACTAGCCCATTTATGTGCTTTACCCTTTAGTTGGCTTCATAAAAAAGCGAGTATCTATATCCAACCCATTGGAATGACACCGGGCCAGCCGGACCATATTGAGAGTTTGGATGGATGCAATTTACTCTAAAATTTGACTGAATTCTAGTTTAGAGAATCCTGTCCAATTAGAAAAATCCCTATATTTCACTTCCCGCTACCACCGCCATTTGCTCAAATATCCCTAATTTCCTCTTCCGCCATTTCTCTCTAAATTTTTTCTTCTCTTCATCAGATTTCTTTATATCCATCGATTAACTGTCGATTTGTTCTCTAAACCTTTCCTCCAAATTTCAGCGGAGGTCTGCTATCTGAATTTGAATTTTTTGGATTTACCGGTTCAAGTTTTCTGCCGATTTTCTGTTGATTTTTTTTCATCGCCTATTATTTGTAAGTATGAGTTCCAACAATGGCAATCTTTTTGCAATCTATGCCCTGTTTGTTTGGGAAGTTCTGATCTATATTATAGCATTTTCGTCTGTGTTGTGATTTTTTTTTCATTTTTTTCGTCATCATCCGCTCTTGTGAAATGCAGCCATTGATTCCTGATTAAATTGAATACTTTTTTAGGTAAAGACGAGCACTTTGCTAGGTTTAGCTTTTTTTTTTTTTCTGTGAATTGCATTTTGTTGTTGATGAGTAAGTTTCAATTTGCCAATTTGTGATTGTTAGTGATAATTAGAACTACCGATTGAGTAATTTATAAACTAAATCATTGAAATTACATTGATTGCCTGGTAAATATTGAAATTTTATCTGCCTTTAGTCTCTTGGAGACTTTGTTTAGTGACTATTTGTTCTTCCACTGATAATATGACATCGGCATCAAGCACTGAATGATGATGAAGGGAAACAAAATGCTAAAGTTGCAAGACGATAGAATCAGTGCTTTGCCTGATTCGATCATTCATTATATCCTCTCCGTTTTGCCACCAACCAAGGAAGTTATTCAGACTTCCGTTCTATCCAAACGATGGAAAAATCAATGGACTTCTATACGGTTCTTGTTTTTGATTTATTCAATAAGTCCTTCAAATACTCCTCTAACTTCATTGACAATACCCGAAGTCGCTATGAGTGCTCCAAGATCCAGAAATTCCACATCAAGTTACATATTTATGAACTGGATCAATATCCTTACTTTTATGAGAAAATCAATTTTGCAGTCATAAAGCATGTGGATGAGCTTATTTTACAATCCAATCCCCATAAGCATAATGTCATGTTGCCCGAATCCCTTTTCAAATGTGCTTCCTTGGTTAGATTAGAGGCACATATTTGTAATTTTAATCCTAATGGGAGGATTTGTTGGGAACGCCTCAAGGAATTGGCACCACAAGATTGTAGTTTTTATGACAATAATGTGATTAACAATATTCTTTGTGGTAGTCCTTTACTTGAATCGTTAGGTTTAGCCAACTGTTATGTGTTTGATCAATTTATCATTGCTTCCAAATCCTTGAAAAAACTGGAGTTTGGAGTAGAAGAAATTAGACTTCTTGAAATTTCTTGTCCAAACCTTAAAAAGTTATATATGTTTGGTTGTTTTGGTATTATGACGACCAAATTTATGAATTTGTCTTCTCTGTATCGTGTTATTCTTGATTTTTGTTTTGATGTAGACGAGTATGATGAAAGTTTGCCAACGAAGATTTTGCAGCAGCTTCAGCATGCCAAGGAGCTAATATTTGGGGCTAAATTTATTGAGGTAACTTGTAAGGAAAAAATTCATTTTATACATTGTTTTTTAAGTTAAATTATTAAAATATCATTTTTGTGCTAAATTTTTCGTATTTTGTTTGAAGATTCTATCATATTTAGAGGTTGAATCTTGTATATCTCCATTGTCCAATAACAAATGCTTAAGACTGCGACATCCTGATTTTGATGAGCATTATGAGGGAATTGCATATGCGCTTTGCAATTCACATTTTAGTGATTAAAAAGGATGGCTTTTCCAACAAGGTAAATGTTTCTTTAACCATTGGCAAAACTGATACAACTTGCCCCCCTCAATGAAACGTGTCAGTTTCTAGTTGGAGATAAAAAAAATTAGGAAAATGACATCTTTAAAAAGTCAAACCAATCAGAAGGTGACCGTGGCATTGATGGGGTAAACTGATTCAGTTTTGTCAACTTTAGGGGGGTAAAGTGTCACACTTGAAAGTTTGTGATGGCTAAGGGTGGTTAGAGTCATGTTAAGGGGGGCAATGTATGTATTTGACCTAATTTTTATTATGATATGAAGTATGGACTATGTATCCGATCCATATTTTAACTACGTTGTGCTCTACAAAATTATAACTTTTGGAAATATAACGCTATGCCTAGAGTTTAATGAACCATTGGTTGGAATTGTGCTATTAGAAATGATTGACATGACTATCATACTTGATTTTACTACTACCTAGTGTAACATTCTATATATCTTCACATTGAAAGACTGCAGAAACTTGGGACCTGCAAAACATTGAATGGAACTACTGGAGTTCAACTGAAACTGTTTTCAAGTGTTTGGAGTCGCATCTGAAGTTTATTTATATTATGAACCTCTCGAAAAGAGATCCAAACTATAAGCATGTGCTCAACTTTATGGAATTCTTGCTAAAGAATGCTACAGTCTTGGAGAAGTTAGTGGTGGTATTAGAAAATTGTGAAACAGACCTTTTGATTGACGTTTCTGTGAGATTGTTGGGATTCCGAGATGTTCTCAACATGTCGTGGTTGAGATGCGATGTTACGCAAAGGAACTAAAATGTCCTTAAATCTACTAATTGTCTTAAATGGTTGCCTTATTGGCATATGCTTCATATTTCCTTCATTTGATTATGCAATGAAGCATTTGATACATGGTAATTTCAATTTTTCTTCATTTGGTATGAACTCTTTCATGCTTGTACTACATTTCTCGAATAGGGTCAAGTACCGGTTGACTATTAGCATAGTCCAAATGATACAAACATGTTAAAGTTTAGAACTACTAGTTTTAAAATAGAATGATAGCTAATAGCTAAAATCATAAACACACAACGGATTTAACGATATGAGAGTTGGAACACTAGTCTATTGATTATGCCAGCTTTTGAATAAAACACTCGTTTGTTGGTGGCAAAAAGGAGAGGGTATGATAATGAAGGCAAAGCACTTATTCTATCTTCTTTTCGCTTTTTTGCTTTCCTCTAATGTTATGCAACACAAAATTCGTGTGAAATATGTTAGGGTCCTTAGGGATACCGAAAAATAGTAATATCAATCTATGTCCTTTGATTTCTCTTCTAGGAATTACTAACAGAAAGCTAACATACTACAAACATTATAATCCAAATTAGCCTTTCAAATCTTAATCAGTCTTCTAATAGAAGGCATATCGGAAAGTAATGTGTTGAAATTTGAATAAAGAATGAAAATAAACTTATAAACATAAACTCAGAGCTCCTCAGAGAAGGCAACTCTGATTAACTTTAGAAATCACATTGGAGATGAAAAATAAGAGAATTGGAAGAATGATTAAATTTTGGTGTGTATTGCATTTGATATTACAATTCTTTATATAGCAGAAAGTATATTGAGATGAAAGAAAATAAATCTTTACGAAAGCAAGGCTATTGAATAGAAAATAAATATGGGATAAATACATTTCTACAATAGCATCCTAAAATCATGGTATTGAATATGGAAATGATTACCATACTCTTCTTTCCTTTCCAATAAAATCTTATTCCAAATTAGATCAATCTTTCCTATCTAACACTCCCTCTCAAGTTGAGTAGTGGGATTTCCAATGCTCAACTTGCTCAAAAGAACATAACTGAAGATCCAACTTTTTCACTGATGGTTTCCAATAACCACGTTCCGTTGCTTGAAGAAGAACCTGCGGATTTCGCCTCTCATAGTTTTAGATGATTTCGCATCCAATAGTTTAGGAGGATTTCGCCTCTTATAGTTTTATATGATTTCGCATCCAATAGTTTGGGAGGATTTTGCCTTTCATAATCATAGTTTTAGAAGATTGCGCTTATGCTAGTTTTATAGCATTTCGGCTCCATTTGTAGTTTTAGAGCGTTTCGGCTCCATTTGTAGTTTTAGAGCATTTTGACTCCAATCATAGTTTCAGAGCATTTCAGCTCCAATAGTTTTAGAGCGTTTAGGCTCTAATCATAGTTTTAGAGCATTGCGGCTCCATTTGTAGTATTACAAACTTCAACATCGTCCTCCTTTTTGGCTCGAATTATTTGTTGATTTTTCATTTCCTCACCGCCCTTCTTTTCGGCTTAGAATATTTGTTGACTTTCCGTTTCCTCACCGCCCTTCTTTTTTGCTTGGAACCGTTTGCTTCTTCCTAGGTTTTGAGTGTTTTAGCTCTAATCATAGTTTTAGAGCATTGTGGCTCCATACGTAGTTTTAAAAACTTCCGCACCATCCTCCTTTTTAGCTCGGATTATTTATTGATTTTTGCTATCTAACAAATTAGATCAATCTTTTCTATCTAACACTCCCCCTCAAGTTGAGTAGTGGAATTTCCAATGCTCAACTTGCTCAAAAGAATAAAATTGAAGATCCACCTTTTTCACTGATGGTTTCCAATAACCACATTCCGTTGCTTGAAGAAGAAACTATGGATTTTGCCTCTCATAGTTTTAGTTGATTTCGCATCTAATAGTTTGGGAGGATTTCGCCTCTTATAGTTTTAGATGATTTTGCATCCAATAGTTTGGGATGATTTCGCCTCTCATAGTCATAGTTTTAGAAGATTGCGCTTATGATAGTTTTAGAGCATTTCGGCTCTGTAGTTTTAGAGCGTTTTGGCTCCATTTGTAGCTTTATAGCGTTTCGGCTCTAATTATAGTTTTAGAGCATTGCGGCTCCATTTGTAGTTTTACAAACTTCCACATCGTCCTCCTTTTTAGCTCGGATTATTTGTTGATTTTTCATTTTTTCACCGCCCTTCTTTTCGGCTTGGAATATTTGTTGATTTTCCGTTTCCTCACCGCCTTCTTTTTTGCTTGGAACCGTTTGCTTCTTCCTGGTTTCTGAGCGTTTCGGCTCTAATCATAGTTTTAGAGCATTGCGGCTCCATTTATAATTTTACAAACTACCGCACCATCCTCCTTTTTAGCTCGGATTATTCATTGATTTTTCCTATCTAACAAATTAGATCAATCTTTCCTATCTAACACTCCCCCTCAAGTTGAGTAGTGGGATTTCCAATGCTCAACTTGCTTAAAAGAACATAACAGAAGATCCACCTTTTTCACTGATGGCTTCCAATAACCATGTTCCGTTGCTTGAAGAAAAAACTGCGGATTTTGCCTCTCATAGTTTTAAATGATTTCGCATCCAATAGTTTGGGAGGATTTTGCCTCTTATAGTTTTAAATGATTTCGCATCCAATAGTTTGGGAGGATTTGCCTCTCATAATCATAGTTTTAGAAGATTGCGCTTATAATCGTTTTAGAGCATTTCGGCTCCATTTGTAGTTGTAAAGCATTTTGGCTCCATTTGTAGTTTTAGAGCGTTTCGGCTCTAATCATAGTTTTAGAGTATTGCGGCTCCATTTATAGTTTTACAAACTTTCGCATCGTCCTCCTTTTCGGCTTGGATTATTTGTTGATTTTTCATTTCCTCACCGCCCTTCTTTTCAACTTGGAATATTTGTTGATATTCCGTTTCCTCATCGCCCTTCTTTTCGGCTTGGAACCGTTTGCTTCTTCCTAGTTTTTGAGCATTTCGGCTCTGGTCATAGTTTTAGAGCATTGCTGCTCCATTTGCAGTTTTACAAACTTCCGCACCATCCTCCTTTTCAGCTCGAATTATTTGTTGATTTTTCCTATCTAACAAATTAGATCAATCTTTCCTATTTAACACTCCCCCCAAGTTGAGTAGTGGGATTTTCAATGCTCAACTTGCTCAAAATAACATAACTAAAGATCCACCTTTTTCACTGATGGTTTCCAATAACCACGTTCCGTTGCTTGAAGATGAAACTGCGGATTTCGCCTCTCATAGTTTTAGATGATTTTGCATCCAATAGTTTGAGAGGATTTTGCCTCTTAAAGTTTTAGATGATTTCGCATCCAATAGTTTGGGAGGATTTTGCCTCTCATAATCATAGTTTTAGATGATTGCGCTTATATTAGTTTTAGAGCATTTCGGCTCTGTTTGTAGTTTTAGAGCGTTTCGGCTCCATTTGTAGTTTTAGAGCATTTCGGCTCCAATAGTTTTAGAATTTTTTTGGCTATAATCATAGTTTTAGAGCACTATAGCTCCATTTGTAGTTTTACAAACTTCCGCACAATCCTCCTTTTCCGCTCGGATTATTTGTTGATTTTTCATTTCCTCACCTCCCTTCTTTTCGGCTTGGAATATTTGTTGATATTTCATTTCCTCATAGCCCTTCTTTTCGGCTTGGAACCGTTTGCTTCTTCCTAGTTTCTGAGCGTTTCAGCTCTAATCATAGTTTTAGAGCATTGCGGCTCCATTGTAGTTTTACAAAGTTCCGCACCATCCTCCTTTTCGGCTCGGATTATTTGTTGATTTTTCGTTTCCTCACCGCCCTTCTTTTCGGCTTGAAACCGTTTGCTTCTTCCTAATATGACATATATTCTCTTGTGCATGGGCTGGATTCTCAACAATCTCCCCCTCAAGCTCAACACGAGGAACAATCTTTCTACTTATTTTTAACTTCCATCTAGATTTCAAAATTTTGTGCTTCTTCTTGAAACTCTTTGGCCTTTTTTCTTCCTTTTTTCTTTTCTTTTCCTTTTTTTCTTTTTTCTTTTTTCTTCTTTTTTTTTTCTTTTTTCATATCATACCAAGGATCAAACCATTAGCTCGGATATCAAGTTGAAATTTGAATAAAGAATGAAAATCAACTTACAAACATAAACTCAGAGCTCCTGAAAGAAGACAACTCTAATTAACTTTAGAAATCACATTGCAGATGAAAAACAAGAGAATTGGAAGAATGATCAAATTTTGGTGTGTATTGCATTTGATATTACAATGCTTTATATAGTAGAAAGTACAATAAGTTGAAAGAAAATAAATTTTTACAAAAGGAAGGCTATTAAATAGAAAATAAATATGGGATAAATACATTTCTACAATAGCATCCCAAAATTATGGTATTGAATATCGAAATGGTTACCATAATTCTGATTCCATATATGGCTCTTCTTTCCTTTCCAATAAAATCTTATTCCAAATTAGATCAATCTTTCCTATCTAACATAATGTTGATCCTAAGGGTCTCCTCTACTTTGTCGAGTTGCTACTCAAGAATGCACACGCATTGGAAACAATAGAAGATAATGGATGCAATTGTGTTAGTAAAGTTGATCGAGAAACATCAAGCATCCCAGGGTGTTCTCAACATGCTAGGGTTGAGTTGTAATTTAAGCCGAGGCAGTCCTATGGTTTGGACTTTGATTCTTTTGCCAACCGGTCATTTATGTTGTTGGGTTTCCCGTACTTTGGCATTCTCTGAAATCGCTTTTCTCATTTAGAAGAACAATATTCTTATTTTACCATCCAAAACTTTCATTTCTTATTTTCTCATCAGTACAATAAATTTCTATAATATTGAGTGAAAGATTTCATGAATCTACGTTTTTTAAAGTAAATATTAAATGGTCAAACAAAATAACTTCAACCAAGGAATCATAACAAATTCAATGAAATGAGGCACCCAAAGTTGATTGACAATTTATTTTTTTGTTCTATCCCGTAGATATTTGCCCAAATTAAATTTAGTGTAGATTTATAACTTCACATAAAAAAATATTAAACAATTAAAACTCTTAACTACCCATACTTCCTAAAGAGGCTAATAAGAATAAACACTAGTTAGGCTAGCATATAACAAAGTCGAAATCCTTATCAATTTAGAATTCTTGGAAGAAAATATATTCCCAACAGTACTGACTCAGTAATTTGGAGATTCAATGGCTGAAAAAGTAGATAAACTCTGTGATTTGCCCGATTCTCTCATTCACCATATCCTCTCTTTTCTGCCAACGACAGGAGACGCTATTCGAACTGGTATCTTATCAAGAAGGTGGCAGAATCAATGGCGACAGGTTCCAGTTCTCGGTTTCTGTGGCGAAAATTATAAAGACATTGACAATGTACAGAAACAGTATGAGTGCTCAAAGGTCGAGAAATTCCACATCTCATCGTATGTGTTGGATTGAAGAGGAAAATAATCAAGCAAAAATGCTCAAAACATAAAAATGAGTAATTCACACTAATTTTATTACAATACACTCATAAACTCTTATTATTTTTTACTCTCTTACTCTCTTCAAAATGGCAAGTTACATTGCCTTATATAGGCATTTGATGAATTCTGCAATTGCCCTATCATTTTCTCAATAATTCAATCTATCACAAGATTCAAATTTAGGTTAACAACTTACTTTAATTTTCCACAAAATCCAACTAACAAATCCTACAAATACCAATTTTTTCAAAGTCCAATTTAGGTGGCTTGCTATTTTTGACCTTTTCTTTTCATTATTTTTTTATCACATTAAGTTTAATAATTTGAACATTCCCCCGTAAACTTAATTATCCGTTATTCCCAATAACGCTCGCAATTGATTGAACACGTTATACTTCAATGGCTTTGTAAAGATGTCCGCTATCTGATCTTGTGTTTTGACATACTTCAATGTGACTTCCTTCTGCTCAATGCACTCTCGAATGAAATGATACCTTGTATCGATGTGTTTGCTTCTATCATGGAAGACAGGATTTTTCGCCAATGCCAATGCCGATTTGTTATCGACAAAAATATTTGTTGGATCATGTGGTGTCATTTGAAGTTCCATTAATAGTCTTCTCAGCCATATTGCATGACACACACATGATGTTGCAGCAACATATTCAGCTTCACATGTTGACAACGTCACTATAGGTTGCTTCTTTGAACTCCAAGTAAATGCCGTGTTACCGAGAAAAAATACAAACCCGCTTGTACTTTTTCGGTCATTTTTATCGCCAGCCCAATCACTGTCGCTATAGCCAACTAATTTAAATTCATCAGATTTTGAATAATGCAATCCAAAATTAGTTGTACCTTTAACATAGCGGAGTATTCTTTTCGCTGCATTCCAATGAGACTCCTTCGGTTCTTCCATGTATCTGCTCACTAGTCCAACTGCATACAGAATATCTGGCCTTGTGCACGTCAGGTATCTGAGACTCCCGATCAAACTTCGAAAAATTGTCGGGTTCACCCTGACTCCATTTTCGTCCTTGGTCAATTTCAAACTGCATTCGGCCGGAGTGCTGACAGGGTTGCAATTTTCCATCTTAAATTTCCTCAAGATCTCTTTGGCGAAGCCACTTTGACAAATAAAAATTCCATCATCACTTTGCTTCACTTCAATGCCAAGATAGTACGACATCAGGCCAATATTAGTCATTTCGAATTCACGAGTCATCGTTTTCTTGAAATCATTAAACATTTGAGGATTGTTTCCGGTAAATATGAGATCGTCCACATATAAGCAAACAAGTAATATGTCTCCACCTTTCACTTTCACGTACAAGGCATATTCGTGTGGGCACTTCATAAATCCATTCTCGTAAAAGTATTTATCGATACGACTGTTCCAAGCTCTCGGTGCTTGCTTAAGTCCGTACAACGCCTTCTTCAGCTTCAATACTTTTCGTTCATGACCTTTGACAATGTAACCAGGTGGTTGTTGGACATAGATCTCTTCCTCCAAGTATCCATTCAAAAAAGCTGATTTTACATCCATTTGGTGGATCTTCCATCCATTTTGGGCAGCGACTGAGATTACTAGTCTGATAGTCTCCATTCTTGCTACTGGTGCAAATACTTCATCATAGTCAATACCGGGTTTTTGACTATATCCCTTTGCGACTAGCCTCGCTTTATGTCGAACGATTTCTCCATTTGCATCCTTCTTTGCCTTGAACACCCATTTGACTCCAATGGGCTTTTTGTCAGCTGGAAGTTTGGTCAACTCCCACGTCTTATTTTTCTCAATTGAATTGATCTCCTCCTCCATGGCTTTTCTCCATTTCCCATCTTTCATGGCTTCTTCAGCATCAATAGGTTCACTATCAATAAGATGACAATAAAGAGTCAATTCTTCATTGAGCTCTCTAGTTGCATCATAAAGATCTTCAATAAGACGAAATTTTCTAGGTCTTTCTCTTGGACTTTGACTTTCATCATCATCGTGTCCTGGAGATGCAATTGGAATGGGACTATATGACGTTGATGCTTTGCCTGACTCCTCCACATCTCGATCATTGTTTTCATCCATGGTGAAAGGATAAAAACTGTAATTCTTCTGCTTGTCATTATTCCATTCCCAAATTGCTTCCTCGTCAATAATCACATCCCTACTGATGATCGTCTTCCTTGTGTCAGGATCAAACATCTTATAACCTTTTGAAAATTCTGAATATCCCACGAACAAGTATTTTTTGCTTTTGTCGTCCAGCTTTCTCCTTTCTTCATCCGCAATATGAACATGTGCAACACTCCCAAAAACACGAAAGTGAGAGATATTAGGCTTTCTCCCACTCCATGCTTCTTGGGGTGTCATATCTGACACACTTGTTGTTGGAGATCGGTTCAAGATGTAGACATCACAATCAACAGCTTCTGCCCACAACTCTTTGGGCAAATTCTTGCTCTTTAACATGCTCCTTACCATATCCATCACGGTTCTATTCTTTCGTTCAACAACACCATTTTGCTAAGGCGATCTCGGGACTGATAAGAAATGACGGATTCCTTGATGCTCGCAGAATCCTTTGAATTCATTTGACGTGAATTCTCCCCCTCTGTCGGATCTTAAAGCTTTGATGTAATAGCAACTTTCTTTTTCCACCATAGCTTTAAACTTTTTAAATGCTTCAAAAACTTCTGATTTCTCTTTCAGAAAATAAACCCACGTCTTTCTGCTATAATCATCAATGAATAGCAAGAAATATTTGTTGCCTCCCAATGATACTGGTGTCATTGGTCCACAGACATCGGCATGAATAAGCTCAAGGGGAGCCTTTGCTCTTGATATAGACTCTTTTGGAAAACTAGTTCTGGAATGTTTTCCAATAAGACATCCTTCACAAAGCTGATGGGGTTTATTAATCAGTGGAAGACCATGCACCATCTTCTTCTGGCTTAGCAATTTCAACCCTCCAAAATTGAGATGACCGAATCTCAAATGCCAAAGCCAATCAGATTCTTTCACGCAAGCTTTTAAGCATCTTGCTACATCTGTCTTGATGTTGAGAGTGAACATTCTATTTTTTGACATTGGTACACTAGCTAGCAGCTCCTTCTTTTCGTTTAACAGCACCAAATTTCGGTTTACCATGTGAATTTGGTAATTTTTCTCCAGTAGTTGTCCCAAACTTAAAATGTTGCTTTTCATGTTTGGAACGTAATAAACATTGCTGATGAATTGGTGCTCTCCATTCTTTAAACGAATAAGAATAGTTCCTTTTCCTTGAATAGGAACTCTTGAGGAATCCCCAAAAACAACATTACCACTGAATGACTGGTCCAGCTCTACGAACATTTTCTTATCTCCACACATATGGTTACTTGCACCATTATCAAGATACCATATGTTGTTTTCTTGACTGTATTCACCTTCACGGGTTAGTAATACCGTGTTGGTTACGTCCTCTTCTTGAATGTTGTTCGCCGTTTCCTCTATTTGCTTCGGTGGGCTCCGACATTCTGCTGCATAGTGGCCATATCTGGAGCAATTATAGCATTGAACATTGGACTTGTCACGTCCATCATTATACCTCCAGTTTCCTCTTCCTCGTCCACGTCCATGACCGCGACCTCTGCCTCGTACGGACTGATTATCTCCATTATTATTTTCACCTCTACCGAATGGTTGATTTCTACCACGTCCTCTTCCTCTTCCATTTCCTCCACGGCCTCTACCACGTCCTCGTCCGTAATGGCTAGAGTCTTGGCTACTTTCACCTTTGACTGAAACCTTTGCTGCCAAGACTTGTTCTACAGACTCTTCTCTTTGTCTGTTTAGTCTCTCCTCACGTGCTTGTAAAGAGCCAACTACTTCATCGACGGTCATTTTACTTATATCCCGAGATTCTTCTATTGCCACTACTACGTAGTCAAACTTTGGTAGTAGTGACCTTAGAAGTTTTTCAACAACCCTGGATTCTTCAAGCTTTTCTCCATATTGCCGCATTTGGTTAGCGACAGATTTTAATCGTGAGGAGTAATCTACAATCACTTCTGTCTCCTTCATCTTCATCATCTCGAACTCTCCTCTCAACATTTGGAGCCGAACTTTTTGTACTTTCTCCTCTCCTTGAAGAGAAACTCGTAGTATATCCCAAGCTTGCTTTGAGGTGCTCGCTTCTGCCACCTTCTCAAACATAACATCATCTAACCCTTGATGGATGATACTAAGAGCCTTCTGGTCATTACGACGACTCTTATGCAAACTGTCCTTTTCGGCTTGCGACAGTTGTGCATCTGCAGCTGAGACTTCATAGCCTTTTTCAACAATATCCCAAACATCTTGGGATCCTAGAATGGCTTTCATCTTGATACACCAATTTTTGTAATTGGTTTTTGTAAGTTGAGGAAAAACGAAGGAAACACCGTTGGGATTCATTTTTGTAAAGGAAAATTTGTTTCGAAGAGTACAGGGGTTGTTGCAACGCTTTTGAGTCTATTGCGACACTTTGGTACGTCGCTATAGCTTCAGACAGATTTTGCAAGGAGAACAGCAAGGGAAAATATTTCCTTGCAATTTTAGATGAACTTGAAAATTTTCCAGAAAGGAAGAACAGAGGCTATTGCAACTTTTTTTTAGTATTTGCGACACTTTATGCTAACTGCGACACTTTCTGCAATTTTTTGCAACACTTCTGACAGCCTATTGCGACACTTTCTGGGCTGCTTCTGAAACTCTTTAAACTCGACTTTTTTACTCGGGGATTTTTGGAAGAGAATTGGATACGAAATGGCTCTGGTACCACTTTGTTGGATTGAAGAGGAAAATAATCAAGCAAAAATGCTCAAAACATAAAAATGAGTAATTCACACTAATTTTATTACAATACACTCATAAACTCTTATTATTTTTTTACTCTCTTACTCTCTTCAAAATGGCAAGTTACATTGCCTTATATAGGCATTTGATGAATTCTGCAATTGCCCTATCATTTTCTCAATAATTCAATCTATCACAAGATTCAAATTTAGGTTAACAACTTACTTTAATTTTTCACAAAATCCAACTAACAAATCCTACAAATACCAATTTTTTCAAAGTCCAATTTTGGTGGCTTGCTATTTTTGACCTTTTCTTTTCATTATTTTTTTATCACATTAAGTTTAATAATTTGAACAGTATGATGATCAAGTTAAAAACGATCCTCGCTTCGATCATAAAATCAGGTTTGCAATTAGTAGAGATGTGAAGGAACTCATTTTAGAATTCTGTGATTGTTTTGCATTAGGATCATATCCTGTTTGGTTACCCGAATTTCTCTTCAGCCATGCTTTGTTGGTGAAATTGCAGACACATTTTTGCACTTTACAACCTAATAAAAAGGTTAACTGGAAACATCTTAAGGAATTCAGTGCACGTGGCTGTAACTTTCCTTATCCAGCCATTGAAAATATTTTATCTGGTTGTCCGTTACTTGAATCATTAAATTTAAGTTATTGTAACTTTAGTCATCATCTTATCACAAAAAACTTTATTCATCTTGTTATTGGGTCTAAATCTCTGCGAAAATTGGCACTGGTAGGACTTTATGTTCTTGATATTGATATTTTATGTCCAAATCTTGAGGAATTACGTCTCGAGCACTTGTTTCCAGGTTTTACTTTAAACCATGAAAATGCTGTATTGTATGGTACTGTGCGGTTAACAACAAAGCGTGAGTTAGTCGTCACTTCAGAATCTTTGAAAAAATTGGTGTTGCGATATATTAAAATATCTCAGCTAGAAATTTCATGTCCGGTGCTCAGGGAACTGAAACTTTTAAGGGGATTGAGTATCAAGACTGCAAATGTAGTGAATTTGCAGTCTTTAATTTATGCTACTATTAATTCTGATAGAATAAGTCAAATTAAGGAGATTCTACTTCAGCTTCATCATGTGAATGAGCTAAAATTCGGGCGACAGTTCACCGAGGTAAAAAAAATATGATTTTCGGTTTTTTAGGAATAAATCTCTCAAGTGATATCTGAATTTGAAATCAAATTGCAAATTTGCAGAGTCTATCATATTCAGAAGGAAAGGAGGGAGCTGGTTTGGAAATCACACATGTTTTCAGTAGTTTGTCGAGAAATTTAAAGATTGTTCGAATTAGCTTTCTGTTGGAAAGTGATGATTATTGCAAGGGTGTGCTCAACTTTGTCGAGTTCATACTTAAAAATGCATGTCTGTTGGAAAAACAGATAGTGAAAATAAGAGATTATAGAAGCGACATTTTGAGTGTATTTTCTCGAAGAATATCAAGTTTCCATTGGTGTTCTCAACATGCAAAGGTGGAGTTGTTGTTTAGGCAAAGGCACCAATGGATCAAGGAAGTAATATCAAGGGGTGATATCCTATAAGGGTACTCAATTTCATTTCGCTGTATCAAGTAATTTCTCTTTCAGCTTTTTTCATTTCAAAGTTGATCATTTTAGCTTTGACTCATTGAGACGGCAAAAGGCTCAAATATGATCGAGTTGTTTAAGGATGATTATGTACAATTGACCATTTTTTTTGTTTTAAGATGGTCGGTCGAGAAAAGTTTACTTCAATGTAGTCGGTCCACATTAATTCCACGAGGTTGGGACATAAAATTTTATAGGGATGTGCAACTTTGACTTCAAAAAACACAATAATTTCAGAGATTTTGAAACTACAGTTGCATATCCATTTCACCGGTGTGTATTTTCAATGCAATTATCACTTAATTTACACTCCAGTTGGACATAAAATTGCATTTCTCAAAATGGAATTGAGGCAAGAAAAGAGGCTCTCTTTTATTATTTCCATGCAAGATTTGTTTGATAGTTTTTTAATGGTACAGAGACTTATTTTCTCACTCTTATTATGATAATAAGGATGAAAATTTTCGTAAGGACATTGACAATGTGCTAAGTCAGTATGAGTGCTCAAGAAATTCCACATCTCAGCACATGCTTGTCTAGTTGCAAGGGATCCTCACTTTGATAACAAAATCAAATATGCAATAAATAGAGACGTGAAGGAGCTCATTTTAGAGTTCGGAAAATACCCTGTTAAGTTACCTGTATTTCTCTACAGCCGTACTTTGTTGGTGAAACTACAGATCGGCGGTTGCATTTTACCGCCTTATGAGAAGCTTAATTGGAGACACTTGAAGAGACTGAGTGCATCCGAATGTACGTTTCCCAATCGAGCCCTTGACAATATTTTATTAGGCAGTCCGGTGCTTGAATCAATGAAGTTAAAATTTTTTTAAATTTGATCATCTTTTTATTGCTTCTAAATCCTTACGAAAATTAAAACTGATACGACTTCGTGCTATTGATATTGGGATTTCGTGTCCAAATCTTGAGGAATTATGCGTCAAGGACGTTTCTTGTCATAACACTTTGGATAATGTAAACACTTTATTGTGCGATATGGCGCGGTTAACAACACAGGGTGAGTTTACTATCACTTCAAGATCTTTGAAAAAATTGGTATTGAATTATCTTAAAATTTCCGATCTAGAAATTTTATGCCCGATGCTCGAGGAACTGGAGCTTTTGTATAGGTTGACTATTAAGAATCCTAAACTAGTAAACGTCCAGTCTTTAGTTTCTATTACTCTTGATCTTGAGTATACCGACGACAATTTTAAAATTAAGGAGATTCTACCGCAGCTTCAACTTGTCAAGGAGCTAAAATTGGTGAGAAAATTTTGCTTATTTAGGAATCAATCTCTCAGCTAATATTTGAGTTTTAAATCAAATTACGTGTTTATATTATGTTTTGCAGACTCTATTATGTTCAGAAGAAAAGGAGGGAGCTGATTTAGCAACTCTATTGTTAAGCAATAAATGCTTAATTTTGGATTGTCCTAATTCTGGTGGAATTGTATGGGTGTTTCGCAGTTTTTATGTACTCGAGAAATTGATCATAAAATTGCCACACCAAAAGGTATAATCTCTCTCTTTATAACAAAAATAAAACATAAATGATCATTATCACCATTTATATTAACAACATATTTGTCTGCAGACGAAGTTCAGAAAACTTATGTACTACTGGCCCTTAAATATTCATGTTTTCAACCGTCTTCCAAGCAATTTAAAATAGTTCAAATTAAAGGACTATCTAAAAGAAATGATTATGGAGGTGTTTCCAACTTTATTGAATTCTTACACAAGAATGCACGAGTATTGGAAAAGCTGACCGTGATAATAGAATATAGTAGATATGATTTTATGAGCAATCTTTCTCAAAAAATAGCAAGCATCACGTGGTGTTCTCAACATGCCATTGTGGAGTTGTTTTGTAAGCTAAGGCAGGGACAAGTGTGGAACTCCATAGGATGTTGGTGACAATGAGTGTTCGATTATATTATATGAGTGTTTGATTTCTCCATATTGTATTTTCTTTGTTTGCTTATGTAATTTTACATTGAAACGTTATATTATATATAATCTTGCTTTGTTTCACATGTGTTCATATCTGAATATTACATTTTATCAATGTTTTAAAAACGCTAGGCGTTAGTCGGGCGGCCGGAGCTTCAAAATGCCTAAGCTGGGCTTGGACTGGGCCTCAGCGAAATCTAGGCGGGACCTAGGCGGTTTTGTTTTTTTTATTTTTAAATATTTATTATATATATAAAAATATAAATTCACCTAAAAAGTAAATTGTAATAACATAAAATATCAAAAATCATAATTTAGACCATTTTTTAAAAATCACTAATTGTTAATTGAATGTTAGTGACCTCCTTATTAGTGGTATAGAACATATTATTTCTCGGTTTGAAACTTACAATTACAATTTTATTGTGAGAACACTTTAACGTACATTAGTTTTACCAACTAAATTACTTTTTATTGGTAAAATATAATTATTATAAATAATGGTATCATAAAAAATCAAAATTAGGCGCCACCTAGGCGGAAAAAATCGAACTAAGCGGTGCCTGGTTGGCAATAAATCGGTCGAGCGCCTAATAACGTCCTAGGAATGAAAGATCGGGTGGCAAGCCCCAAAATAGCGCCTAGGCGGGGATTTTTAAAACAGTGAATTTTATGCAAAGCAACATTACATTTGGTAGATGGCAAGGCAACATTTTTCTGTTATATTTTTATATGTTCAGACAAAGCCTAATACATCATTATCTCCGCTTCAAAAGCCATGCTTCATCAAATTTTCAATAATTAAATTTTACGGTTTTTGAATCAAGAGAGAGTGTTGAAATCTCATCCAAAATCAGTAAAAAGATACAGTAAAACCTCTACAAATGCATATGCTTGGGACCGAAAAAAAGTATGCAATTATCGAGATTATTAATTTATCAATAAATGCATAAAATATTCATTTATCGATAAATAAATATTTATCATTTTAGAGAGTATTTTGTAGTATGTGCCACAAGAAAGAAAAAAATACTTGAATTACGAATTTTAAAAGCTTTAATGAAAATTAATGAAATCATACATATAGATAGAAAACTAAAAAGTATAGTTTTTGCTTATTTATTATTCAAATCTAGGAAAAGTAAAAGAAATTAATGAAGTTAAATGTTTTTATGTAATTTTATTCATGTATATAGAATATGAAAATGTTTTATGTTAACTATAAAAGAAAAATGTTAGATGTTAGGCATACAAAAATCATCTGTAACCGACAAAATAAGAAACACAATATGTGAGTATAAGAAAGAGAATCCAACTGTTTGCCAAAAAGATTTGCAAGCATGGGTGAAACAAAAGTTTGATTTGAGTATTAGTCAATCAACAATATCACACACTCTCAAAAGGTTGACAAAGTATTTATCAAATGAGATTACCTTTGGTTTTGGTGGAAAGAAAAAACAATCAACTATAAATTCATGTTTTAAAAAGAAATAATTATTGGTTCGGAAATATATATAAATACTTGATTTATTATAGTAATTATTACTTTACATTTTTCTGGGTCTTTAATACTTTATTTTAATTATTATTTAATGCATTTAACGAGAATATTATTTTAATATAACTGACCCCAGTCAGGACTGGAGAAAAATATTTATTTAGCGAGAATATTATTTTATTGAATATTACTTTATCGAGGTTTTACTGTAAATTAGAAATAATGAATTTGTTCGGATTAGATTTGTTTTATTTGAATTTTTAAATTTTATCTTTAGTTGCTATCATGTAAGCGGCATACATTATTCAATAATCAAATGTGCCAAGAAGTGCTAAGGTTACTGCTTTACGTAGTATCACTTCCCACAATTTCTCCTTCTCATAAAAAGGCTAATAGTGGTATCAAAGTTATATTTTTATTATGGGACCTATGAATGATTTTTATGCTCTAGTCGAAGAGCTATTTTTAATGGTGAGAGGTGCACTAAAGTTGATGAGAAGGGCATCATTCAAATTGGAGAGAATGGCTCCAACATTCAAAAGTCGATGAGAAGGGTATCAACATGTTGAATGGTGAGAATGACATCATTCAAATTGGAGGGAAGTGTTCCAAATATTAAATAAATGATGGAGAGAAGAGCTCCAAAATTTTAAGAAATGGAGAGATGTGCTTTATCAAATTTTCACTAACTAAATTTTACAGTTTTTGAGTCAAGAGGGATTGTTGAAATCTGATTCAAAATCAGTAAAAGGATAAATTAGATATTATTAATTTGTTACGATTAGATTTGTTTTATTTGAATTCTAAATTTAGTTGTTTTTTTGAATGAATTATCTTTAGTTATTATCATGTAAGCAACATGCATTATTTAATAATCAAATGTGCCAAGAGGTGCCAAGGTTACTGCTTTTCACAGTATCACTTCCCACAATTTCTCATTCTCATAAAAAGGCTAACTGTGGCATCAGAACAATTCAATCCCCCACGGCAATTCCAACTCAAAAAACTTAAAAACATGATAAAAAATCTTAACAAGCCTAGAAGAAAGAAACCTGATCACTTCAACTTGGATTCCAAGTCCTCCGCAATAGTCTTTATATCTTGACCCTTAACCGCTCTAACTTCTCCCCCACCCTAAACACCATCTCTTCTTCACTTTCTCCCCCTTCACGCCCTTGTGCTCTAAGGAGAGTTCTATTCATGCTAGAGGTATCCGATCGACGAGCTTGACGTTCCATGAATCAATTCGACGACATTCCCCGACCTGAAAACCGTACTCAACCTAACATCAGATTGACCCAAAGAAAGTATCATATGACTATCCAATCGACTCACATAATCATCACCAACTTCCCTAGAATTCTCCGACGATTCCGAGACATTAAGATCCACCGAGGCCTCATCCGTGTCACTCAAACTACTGGAATAATTCTCCTGACAGTTCTGGAAACCCACACCTTGAACAAGATTAGTGTGAATAATCATTTCAGTTGGTCCAATAGATAACATTAAAGTACATCTAATAGTACCAAGTGGCACCGACACAGGATAAGAAACAAAATCTAAACGATCCGGTCTCTCAAAATCACAATCAAAAGCAACCACCCGGCCAAATCTAGCAGCCAACTTAAGAATCAAAGATTCGAAAATGATAGTCAGAGGGAGACCCATAAAATCCAAGTACATAATGGACTCTAAAGACGCAAAGCCAACCGGTAAAAATTGCACCTTATACAAAATATGTTGCATCACACACCATTCACCACCAACAAAATTATTGAAGGCATCCACAAAATTAAACGATATAATTACACTATCACCTCCTACAGGGGCAGCAAAATCTATTGCAAAACCACGGTCGTGCATCAAGTCATAAATATTACGAATATGGCAAATATTATGAAGATTCACCAAACAAGACTTAGCTTTCCATGGGGTTGTTCCGACAACAATATCTATGAGATTCTGGGAATTATCTAGTGTCAGGATCCGGGAGCCTTTGGTCCGGGGGAATAATGAGCATTCAAGTGAATGATATACTTCATGGGCTTGACACCATATCTAACCCAAAACCCTAAGGTGATGGGTTAATGGGCCGTTCTCAATTATATATCATTCACTTAATTCATTAACTTTCCGTGTAGGATTCTCAACTCACACCTATCCCAACAATCTCCCCCTCAAGTGTGAGTTATCACCACATGCGGGCTAAAGATCGAGGCTCTCCCTTGAGCGCAACACCATGCTCAAGTCAATCAACCTTCAGTCGCTGTTTTTGAAGGCACTGCAATCGATGCTTCAGTGGACTCGCAAATATTAGCCACAACGTTCGCATATGATCTCTTATCGCTGGGAGATTCTCGAAATCGGTTTTCTTCTTAGATATAACCTTCCTCGCTCGATTCTGAATAGGAATAGAGGCTGGCCTTGAGAACCTAGCCTTATAAGCACGGAGCCGAACAAAACCAATCGTAACTAGGTTAAAACGATAAAGTGCCTCATGGAATGGTAGCGATCCATCCAAACTAACAAAGCCAAAGTTTAGGTTTCATGCGTTCCACCCCTTATCCACTTAAACCCATCCTGACACTCCATTTTCTTGAAAGTTCTCTTCATCGCACATCCGAATCGTGTATGTGTGGGAAATTTTCAAAATAGACTTTGTTGAGGATTTGAGCTGATGGGCGGCTGGTTAGGAGTTGGGCTTTAGGGTTTTTTTTGCGATCAAAGGGTGTTGGCAGGTGGGTGCGGCGAAGGTTGAGTTGGTTATGGGGGGCAAAAGCTGACAATGATCGGCGGTGGACAGTGGTAGGAAGTGCGGCTGGAAATCGCCAAGGTTGGACATCGAAATTTGTTGCTTGATTATTTGTGTTTAAATTTCTAACATTTTTTTTGAAAACCCCCCGGAGAAACATTGTGTTTCTCCAGAAGGAAAAGGATCGAGATAGGTGAAAATTTCGGGGCGGGCGTCCCAACTAGGTTGATGCCCCCGCTTACCTACAAAACACCTACCTCTCTTTATTAATGCAATCCAAAGACCGCTCACAAGATGAGAGCGTCAATGAACAAGGATACAGCCTAAAGGTGATACGGATATGGAATCCGATCCCGAGGTATGACTATACAATGAATAGGCCAACTGATGCCACCTAGCTAGTTACAGCTTAGAAATAAATCTGGACAGTTAAATACATCAGAAACAACAAAATTAAGATTCCGTCTTCGATACTTGAAAAAGAACCAGCATAGATGAATGCTTGCCCCTAAGAGATCATCTGTGCTTAAGACACCCTCGAACACGAACTTATTCCGCCTTTTCCAAATGGCCCACGCAATCATAAACCAAAAAGCCGTACCAAACTCCTGTCCAATCCCTGAGGAAAAATGCGCTCGCCATACTACAAGAAAATCAGCCCCCTTGAATGGCATTGTTACCGAAATCCCTAGTAACAGAAAAGCTTGAACCCATATACGATAACTACCCAAACAGTGAAACAAAGCATGATCAATTGTTTCGGATTCATCACAAAACGGACACTTGTCATTTAATACAGCTTGGCATCCGCGACAAACCAGAAAGACTTTCGTTGGGAGGCGTCTATGAAACAATAACCAGCCAAAAAATTTGACTTTAGGAATAAGACACGCATTCTAAACCACCATATAATCCGTTTCCGGCGTAGTCCTTTGAGGCGACCTATAGGACCCTAAACAAAAAGATGCAGCTGAAAATACCTTATTAGCTTCCAGATCCCATTCAAATCTATCTGCCACCACCTGAGACCCAACGTGTGGCTGCTGCCCCCTGTTGCCGACAGCCCCGTCCCCCACAAAAACAGCAGGGCAGACTTGGGAAATCCAATTACGCATCTGGGAGCACCTCTCCCTACTAGTAATCCTTAGACTACGTTTCCAAAAAGGCCTAGAAAATGCTGCTCCCTCAGAAATAGACAGACTTCCGTCCCGAATCGAACAACTTTTTCTATTACATAATAGATACAGATCAGTGAAAAGAACAGATAATGACACATTTGCAGTCCAATTATCATGCCAAAAAGATCCGCTCGCCCCGTTCCCCACTTTAACTCTCCCGTTCGATTTAAACAACTCCCAGAAGGTTGAGTTCTTTACACAACAAGATATAATGCCTTGCCAAACATACGAAATGCGGGATCTATTAACATTTTTAAACGAGTTCCATGACACGAAGCCATATCGACGGACACACAGCTCATACCACAACGAACCCTGCCCTTCTGTTCTAGACCGCCATATCCATTTCAGCAATAAACTACAATTGACTAGTCTTAGATCCCTAACATATAGGCCACCTAAATTTTTTGGTAGCATAATTGTCTCCCAACTCACTTTACAGATCCCGCTAGAGTCCGCTATACCTTTCCACAAGAAATTACGCATCAGTTGAACAAGCTTATTGTTAATAGAGGCCGGCATCTTATTCAATGATAATAAATATATCGGGATAGATGAGAGAACCGATTTTATAAGGACCACCCTGCCAGCATACGATAAACACTGACCTTTCCAACTTGCTAGCCTATTTTGGAACTTACCAATCAACCCATTCCAATAAGACACCGGGATGCATCTCGTACTGAGAGGGGCGCCTAGATAAGTAATGGGAAATCTTTCGATCTTACAACCCATTGTCTCCGCACACCGATTCAACAAGTCGTCCTACGCGTTAATACCCATAATTGAGCTCTTAACAAAATTTATTCGTAGACCTGAAATCAACTCAAAACAACGTATTAAACGGATAAAAGTAGGTAAGAGAGACTCATCTGCAGGTAGGAAGCACATCGTATCGTCCGTAAACTGAAGAATAGATATATCCTTCTCTGACCCATGAATACGAAACCCAGGTAAAATACCCTTACGGACACTTGCGTCAATGAGCTGTTTAAGACCTTCCACTACTAAGACAAAAAGGAATGGAGAAATGGGATCACCTTGTTTAACCCCTCTGCCCAAATAGATTGGATCTGTGGGACTACCATTGATAAGAATAGATGTTGTCGAGTTCGCTCTGCAGGTCACCATCCATCTAATCCACTTATCAGAGAGCCCCATCCTCTTCAACACTGAGTCAATATAAGTCCAAGAAACACTATCGTATGCTTTATGGAAATCAAGCTTGAGAGCCACAGAAGACTGACCACTGCGGTGGATTGATTGGATCACTTCCGAGGCTATAAACGAGCATTCATGAATATTACGGCCTTTAACAAAAGCAAACTGGTTGTCAGAAATCAGCTGAGGTAGGACAGCCTGTAATCTTTTCGCAAGTACTTTCGACACAATTTTATATATACCATGAATAAGGGCAATCGGTCTATAATTCCCCAATGACGACGACCCCGGGACTTTAGGAATCAATACGGTAAAAGATGACTTTATAGAGTTTGGCAGCTGATCATGCCTATAAAATTCGCCAAACAGAGCTAGCACATCCAATTTCATGTCCTCCCAGAAGCGTTTATAGAAGAAGAAATTAAATCCGTCCGGCCCCGGCGCCTTACCTTCTTGACAAGCATACACTGCGTCCCACACTTCAGCCTCAGAAAAAGATTCAACTAGCCGCGCATTGTCCATCGCATCAACCATACGGAATTGTAGTTCGCCCAAGGAAAATGGCACCTCCTCTTGTTTCGAAAACAGCCTGGAATAAAAATTCCGTATCGTGGATTTAATAAGTACCGGGTTAGAAGATACAACTCCATCAATTTCCAGCTGTGAAATCCGATTCCCCCTAGCCCTCGCTGATGCCATCCTATGAAAAAAACTTGTATTATCATCACCCAGTAAAGTCCAGTTAACACGTGATTGTTGGTGACGAATTTGTTCAAGGTTCCGTCTACAGGTAAGTAATTCTGATCTCACGCACTGAAGCTCCGATCTACTTCCCTCCTCCAAAGGTCGGACCACCGAACTGGATGTCAAAAATATAATACGAGCCTCTAGCTTCTTTATTCTTCCCTCTAATCCGCCAAAATTAGATAGATGCCAAGGCCGGATAAAGCTCCTTAATCGGCATAATTTAAAATCAATGTCGCGCCCCGGATCCGCCAATTCTATGGCCTCCCACTTCGATCTTAGAAAAGGTAGAAACCCGTCCTTTTCCCACCAACAGTTCAATGATCGAAACACCTTCTTGCCATCCGATACCAATGCATGGGACCGGTATATAATCGGAAAGTGATCTGATAGCGTTGAATCAACCGTCATCACATTCTGTCCCGGCCACCTATCAAGAATATTGCACGACACCAAGACACGATCAATCCTAGAGAAGGATAGAGCATTAGACCACGTATAGTCACGCCCATGTAATGGCAAATCAAATAGAGCACATTCATGAACAAATTCCTGGAACCTAATCATCGAACTCGCCCCCGTATTCCCACTTCTACCTTGCTCAGAACTATGTAACACTTCGTTAAAATCACCACATATCACCAAGTTATCAATGTTTTGAATATGGGGCAGCAGATCACACCAAAATTGATTCCTATCCCTGGGAATAGGGGGACCATATAAGCATAGTAAATTTACCTCAAGTTGACTAGACACAATATGTAGCAGACACCATCTATCTGTAGAAGCAGTGATCGAGCCAAGAATTAAATTAGGATTCCATGAGATCAATAAACCTCCTGCCAAGCCATGCGACGGGATACAATGAAAATGAAAATCGTTATGGCCCCAAAACTTCCTCACAACCTGATCTGTAACCGATAGGGACTTTGTCTCAACTAGGACAAAAACCTGAAGCTGCCACTTACGAACACATGACCGCACCAAAAACTGTTTGGCCCCATTCAATAAGCCCCCGCGACAATTCCAACACATAAAACTCAAAGTCATGATAAAACTCACAACATCCCAGTTCGGCCAGCAGCTCTCTCAACGCCGTTGCCCTTCCAATGCCTCTATAATCAAGCCCATATTTTGTTCGTTAAACAACTCAAGCTTCTCTCCGATTCGGAAAGTCATTAATTCCTCACTGACGGTTGGCTCATTTTCTTCCCTGCGAATGATAATTCTATTCATATTTGGGATGTTTGGGCCCGAAGAACTTGAATTCTCCATACCCGGATCCACCGCGTTGTTTCCCTCAATTAACGGCCTGTCGCCGGAAGGGTGGGTACTACCCGGACTTGTGTTGTTGCTATCCGCAACAGTCTCATCATCCTCGTCCGATCTAATTTCATCTTCGTTCCCCGATGATTCACTACTACACCTGTCCGAAGGTTCCTCCTCTGGTTCGCTTCGCTCTTCCGACCCGTATTCGTACTCTTGACTGTGTTGGCAGCCAATTCCCTGTCTAAGGTTCGTGCATATCATTATATCTCTATCCTCTACTGCCAACGTCAAATTCCTACGGGCTGTCCCAAGCGGTACCGAAATAAGGCACGATACTACATCCAACCGATCCGGTTTTTCAAAATTACAATCTATCGAAACAACTCGTCCAAATCTCGCTGCCAGTTCCCGCACCACAGGTTCACAAACAAGAGCTGGCAGAATTCCGGTGAGATCCAGATACATAATACATTCCGTCGGCACGAAATCTACTGGAAGTGCACAAACTGACTCTACAATATGATCCATAACTTTCCAATCCTCATTCATAAAGTCCATAAGAACCACTTCTGATCTAAACGAAACAATCACATAAAATCCACCAACAGGAGCAGCAAATACAGATTCAAAACCGTGATCGCTCAACAAATCATGTATATTACGGATGTGAGAAATATTGTTAAGTTTAACCAAACAAGATTTTGATTTCCAAGGTACAGATTTAACCACTACCTCACTTTTCAGTATAGATGCAGCAGGTACACTAGGAGAGGATGTCACCTGGATCGGGTTAATGGTTGACTCTTCTCGTGGGGCTTGATTCGCCACAACATCCATAAAGGACCGATGATCTCGAGGGGAGTCTCTGAATATCGGCTTCTGAACTGCTACCACGGGATTAGACCGTGCTTTGGGGGCTGTTTTCGATTTGTCATACCTAGCTTTGAAAGCTTTGAGTCTAATCGCACCAATCGCTATCATATTCAGCGCATCCAACGCTTCCCTTATCCGCATAGATCCATCGGGTGTGATGAATCCAAAATTAAGGTTCTTCACATTCCTTTTCCGGGCAATATAGACCCGGCCATACACCCCATATCTATTGAACATTCTTTTCATAGCCGCTGCATCAAAGTGGTTTGGGAAATTCTCAAAGTAAATTTTTGGGGGGTTAGGGATTTGGTAATGGCGATTTCGGGGGGGGATAGGGTTTCGGTATTGTGGCTGGCGGTGGGTGCTCACAGATCGGTTCAGGGTTGACGGTCGGTGGTGTAGACGGCGGCTAGGGAAGGGTGCGGGTAGGGTGCGGCCGGGGCAGGGTGCGGGTAGGGTGCGGCTGCGGGTAGAGTGCGGCTGGGGAAGGGTGCGGGTAGGGTGCGGCTGCATGTAGGGTGCGGCTAGGGATTCCATTCCTCACTCTTGAATGCTTGGAAGTTGAAAATCAAGGCTTTTTCTGAGTCAGGACTTTTAGCGAACACCTTGCGTGCAGCAATGAAAACCAGCTGAAACAGACAAAGGGGGAGGCGGAGACGGAGCAAGGGGGAGGCGGAGACAGCAAAGGTGCGACGGAGACAGAGAAAGGGGGAGGCGGAGACAGCTACTCTACCTACCGTTCGGTGGTGCGGATGGTATTGGCGGAGTCAGTGGCCTTGGCGGTCTAAGCGGTGCCGGTGGCCTTGGTGGACTTGGTGGTCTTGGTGGTGGGAGTGGTATTGGCGGCCTTGGCGGTTTAGGTGGCGGCGTTGGTGGTGCCGGCGGTGTTGGTGCAGGCGTTGGCGATGGTGGCTTCCTTGAGAGCTAACTCTGCTGTTCACGGTTTTCTTATCATGTCGTTAAAAGGTATGATTTTTTAGTTCCAACCTATACTATGTTTTGGGAAGACTAACTTTAGTTAACTCAGTTATCACTGGAGCCCTTATTCACTCATTTATTATTTACAAATGGCCTATCAAGTTAATTAAGACTCTTAACAGGCTTGCCCGTAACTTCGTTTGGGCTGGTGGCATCGATGATAAGAAATTAGTTACGGTTCCTTGGTCTTTAGGCACTCGAAAAATTAAGCAAGGTGGGATTGTTGTTAAAAATTATTCAATAATGAATGATGCCCTCCTAGGAAAGATGGCTTGCGAGATTTATAGGGAATTTAGGGCTGCCGAAAACTTTGGGCTTTTCTTCTATATAGAGCTCCATTAAATCGATGTTTCTTACCTTGAAGAATAATGCTTATTGGATTCTAGGAATGAATTCTTCTCTTAGCTTCTGAAACTCAAAGTGGATCTTACCTAACATAGTGGTGCAGATCAACTTAGATGAGGCACACAGAAGATGGCTTACGGTAAAAGTTTCGAACCTATGGAGGGAGGGGGTATGGCAAAACTTATCGGTGTTGCCGTCTCAGGTGAGGGACCAGATTCCAGATACGCCCCCATTGAGAGACAGGGATCATTGCTTCTGGCTACCGGGAAGTAGGGGTATTTTTTAAGTGAGGCTATTTTATCAATGAATGCTAGGTGATATCCAATCATCTCCAGTTTATAAATTTATTTGGAACAACCTTCACATTCCTTTTTATGTTGGAGAGTGATCCGGGGTTACTTACCCACTCATGATGCTTTGGCGAGGAGGGGTTTACACATTGTACCGAAATGTGTCTTATGTGACGGTGTAATGGAGACTATGGATCACTTATTCATTGATTGCATCTTTACTAAACAGATTTGGATGGGAGTTGATTGTCTTCTTCAGAGGGATATTGAAGTTGACGGGTCCTTGATGGCCTGGTTTGAATGGGCGGCTTCTCAAAAGTTTAGTCCCCAAATTCAATGTCTTTAGCAATGTGCTTGGATCAACATTTGTTGGATTACTTGGCGTGCTCATAATGAATGTATTTTTTATGGGAAGAAACCGAATATTCACTTCTCCCTTCGATCTATGTGGTCTCTCATTAGAGAGGTTGATTTCTTGGGGATTGGTACACTAGGATCTCGGTGGTGGAAATTGATATTCTTTTGAACTTGGGGCTGGTTGCGCATCATCCTAAAGCGCTAAAAATTATAACAGTTAAGTGGGTTAAGCCTCCTAGCGGTTGGGTTAAAATTAATACGAATGCTTCAGTAGAAAGGGATTCAGCTCAAGCAGGTTGTGGGAGTGTGTATAGAGACGATCAAGGAAGTTTTTTAGGTGGTCTTGCATTTAGTTTTTATACAGATTTAGCATTTTTAGCGGAGCTCAGAGCTGCCATTTCAACTCTTAACACCACGCCTGATAGAGGATGAAATAGAGTTTGGCTCGAAAGCAATTCAGAATATGTGGTCAACACCGTTAGAAACCGTTGTAGTTTTGTTCCATAGAGTTTATACAAGGAGTGGATGATATGCCTCAGGAACCTGGATGATATGCATGTGATCGTCAGCCATATTTTTAGAGAAGGGAATCAGACCGCGGACGCTTTAGCTAATTTTGGTCGTCAATCCAACGGTACGACGTGGTGGGATTCGGTTCCTACTTTTTGCCGAAATGCTTATTTTCACAATTTGAGTGGCCGAAGCCTGTTTTGGTTCAAATAGCTGTTATTTTCTTTTGTGCGACCGAAGCCTGTTTGGGTGCCATTAACTCTCCTTGTATTTTTGTTTTATTTTTAATAAAAGAGGCGTAGGTGTTTTATAAGCAAGCGGAAGTGCTAACCTAGTTGGGAGGTCCGCCCTGAAATTTTCATCTGCCCCAACCTTTTTCTCCTTGGAGGGACATGCTGTTCCTCTGGGGGTTTTAAAAAAAACGGTGATTAAGGTATGTTGAATGGAGAAGATGAACATTGTTGATGTAGTGAATTTTTTTTTCTTTTACAAAAAAATATTATGAGTATTCTGAAATTACCCCTCACCACGTCATCATAATGGATGGTGTTAGCTGAAAATCCTTTAATTGCTAACGGTGCGAAACCTCAGACCCCTTTTTAAAAAAAAAAATTCCACATGCCCCCTTTTGAAAATGATTCAAACCACATTGTATGTTTTTAAAGTCAACCCTATTTTTTATCCTCTCCTTGCCAACTTTTTGAAACTATATCCCCATTTTGCAAAAAAATAATTTCTCAGACTTCGTTTCACAAATGAGTGAAACTACAAGGTCTTTTTTAAAGTTTACCCTTATATCAAAGCTTCCGGCCTAGAAGTTGAGGGTTCAAATTGTGATGACTTCATGTGTTGTATTTGTTTTAAGCCAAAATGATATTCATGTGCGGGAGAATGATAAGAATAATATAAAATCTATGATTGGTCTTTACTTATCAGCTTAAGCTTTAAGCCAATTGATTTTGTGTTAGGTAAAAGGAATCAAGAAATTCAAATTTATAAACGTATATCCGTTACTGGTAATATCTTACCATATTGGGTTTACATTTTCCCATATACATATTCAAAGTTTGACTAATGGTAAGTAAACAGTGACGGTTATTTTTCACGTGTTAGCTAGCTGTATGCCATCTGTCAAGGTAACGGTTACAAAAAAAATTCTATAAAATGAAGCCTTTCGAATTCACCAAACACAATTGTCTTCCTTCTTAGTTCTAGATCTTTTATATTGAATATTGAGCAAACCACTCATGAGTTGGGATATTTTTCCTTTCCATCCTCTAGAATTAAGAAAAATCTATCGGATGAGCGATTTACCAGAGCATATAAGGTATATATTCCACTTATCTTTGCATTTATTTTCTCTTCTTATTACAAATATGAGAATAATATATAATTTTAATTTTATTGATTTGAATAAGTAATAAATTTGAAGGCCTCCAGTCCTCCACTTTCGAAAAAATGTATCAACTAAAATTTAGATCTTGAGTTCTCAAATTAATTTTGATCCAAAAATTTATAAGTCTTTCCCTAACTTGTTTTTTTTCCTGTAAAAGATCCATAAGAAGATGTTTTAATTGGAAGCAAAAAAATTTCCCATGAATTTGATAACATATATGTGTTATACAACAAATTAAATGAATGATTTAAAACATGAAATCTGCTAAATTGTTAGCTAGTTTGTATCTTTACCCTTGATTAAATTTGGGAGTTTGAAATATGATTAACACTGAATGGATTGTTAATAGTAAGGATGAGATCCAATCGGTAGTGTTTCATATCGATCATACCGAGACGTCTTTTTCTTGGTTGTAAATAAAAATCCTTAATGCCCCTATTATTATAAATCCTACTAATCTTTGACAAGGGAAATTAAATTCAATTGATTTGTATACTCTTAACTTTCTTAAGTTGCTTTTATTCAGGAACAAACTGAGCAAATATTCCGTTGAGGGGAGATTGATAGGCATTGGCACCATCCGGAAGGCATATTCATGACCAATCATCACATAACGCCTTCCTACACAAATAGCAAACTCCAAGCTCCAAACCCACAGCTTATACATCCAAAATGAAGTACAAAGGTGTCTATGTGTGTTCAAAATGTGGCAAGGTGTTCACCAATTGCTACGCCCTTAGAGGCCACCATAACGCCCACCGTCGGCCTCGCCCAAAATTCTTCTCCCCCGCTTCAGCAGAAAATTCAGACAGCAACCGCCATTTATTTCCGACCATCATAACTCATGCAGTTCCACTTAGAATGATCCCGCAGGCTGTTGATGTTGGTTCAGATGGGTATGAACCTTGTGGGGTTATGAAAGTTAAGGCAAAGCAAGATGACCGGTTCCCTAATTATCTGCCTCAAAGAAATAAGGGTTAGGATGTTGTTGAAATTTCGGAATCCGAAACAACAATGACTGATCCTATGTTCAATGATGCCGACAGTGACATTTCTTCTGATGGGAATCTGGATTTGGAGCTGAGGTTAGGGTTTGGTTCAGATTCGAAGAACTACGAATTGAGATGTTTTTTAAATTAGAAAAGAATTGTTATGTTTATGTTGTCTAAATGTAGTAAATAATAGAGGTTGTATCTTTGGGAAAGATTATATAAAGCAATGGCCGACTTATTGTCAACACGGATCACAGTTGGCTCTTCTTGCGTCAAGCCATATTGCATGATAAATACATGAGGTTACTGCAACATATTCTGCTTCACATATAGTCCGAAATTTGTAATTTAATTTCTATGAAAAATATGTAAGCTTTGCTTTATCTTTACTTTGGTTATCAAAAAACATATCGAATGTAATATGATTAATGTGAACGCAATTGTGAAAAAAAAATTTTAAAATAATTTCAATGTAAATTTTGATGTTTTGGTGAAGAAATGATTATATAAATTTATTGAACAATTGTATTTTGAGGGAAATATTAAGGGCCAGTTTGGCACTGCTGTTTGAGCTGCTTTTAAAATAAGTTGTTCTCACAAACTTTTAATAGTACTACATATTTCGGCTTTGAACAACACATTTTGATCTTTCTAACTAATTAATTAGGAACTGTCTGATTTATTTTTTCCAAAATCAAATCTGCAGCTTCCAAAAAAAGCTTAAAAATGGAGCTTTCAGGAAAGCTGTTGAAAAAAGCTGCAAAACTCATAGCCAAACTGGCCCTAAGTTTACGAACTCTACAGCCAACGGATGGTTTAAAAGTGACAAGTACAACTTGCCCATATGATTTTTCTTAATAACTGACAAATAATCTGATAATTGCAAATAATCTACCTGCTATGACATCTTTTTGTTCCTAACTAACACAACATTAGGTCACAGAACACAAATAAAAAAATCAAATAACAATTAAATCGTAATTCTGGATCTAGATTCCATCTGTGGAATGTTATAATAGAACAACAATCTTTGATATATGAATGTTGAAGGATAAATCATCAATATATAGGAAATTTTTTACATATATGATTCATCAATTGAGCGCATGGGTTATGCAGTTTGAATAAATAAAGCCACAAGATGACCAACTCCATGGAAATTCGTATTTCCCACAAAAAAAAAAAGCTATATGAAGTGTGAGATTGTACACAATAAAGACTTTTTGGGGCTTAAGTTTTCAATAATTTAATGTCAGTGAAAAAGGAGGAAATTTGAGAACGAGCTGAAGGCTTGGTAGCTTTATACCAGGTACGAGATCTTCATATTATAATTCTTTTTTCCATTTTAAAATCTTTTGTAAGAATAGATGCAAAACGAGTGGTATAAAAACATTATACCACTTTTATACTAGATTAAAGGCTTTCATGAAAAATAGTAAAAATGGTATAAATTTCATATACAAGGTATAAGACTGTCATAATTTTTTTTTGTTCTGAAAATTTTGAATTAAATGTGATTTTATAGATAAAAATAAGATAAACAAAATATTTTAAAGGCTAACATCGAAATAATTAACGGTTTTTTAGATATAATGATTTTAAGTTACAAAATTTGAATAAAATAGGAGATAGCAAGTTGTTATATGGAAAAACTCAATTTACGTAAAAGCATTATTGAAAATTTAATAAATTCCTACCTCATAAAAGATTAGGTATTGTCATTTTTATATATGGGAGGTTGTGTGTTAATTTGATTACAATATGGTAAAATTTGCTAGGAAATATTAAAATAATATAAAAATTTCGTTGGTCATTACATATTAATATTATTTGTTTTCATCATGTTACCAAAGCTTCCAACCAAAGAAGGATTCAAATCATGATAACTCTATGTGGTGTAACTACTTTAAGCTAAAAAGGATATTCACATGCAAAAGAATGATAAAAATAATATAAAATTTATAATTGGTCTTTTCTTATCATCTTAATCTTTTAAATCAATTGATTTCATGTTCCGGAAAAGGAATTAGATAATCAAATTTGTAAACGTATGAAAGTTACTGGTTATATCTTACCAAATTGGATTTTACAGTAGTAAATAACACTTTCCCATATACTATTCAAAGTTCAACTAATGATAAGTAAATATTGATGGTTTTTTCACGTACCAGCTAGTTGTAATATGCCATATGTCAATGTTACAGTTACAGAAAAATTCAATAAATACGAAGCCTTTAGAATTCACGAAACACAAATGTCTTCCTTCTTAGTTTCATATCTTTCTTATTGAATTTTGAGTAAACAACTGATGAGTTGGGATATCTTTCCACTTCATCCTCTAGATTTAAGCAAAATCAATTGGATGAGCGATTTACCAGAACATACAAGGTATATATCCCACTCGTCTTTGTATTTATTTTATATTATGAATATAAGAAGAATTTTTTTTATAATTTAAATTTATAAATTTCATCCAAAATCTAATAAGTATCAAATCCAAAGGCCTCCATTTTCAAAAAGGAAAGTATCAACTAGAAATTTAAATATGGAGTTCTCTTTAAATTTAGATCCAAATTCAGGAGGTTAATTAACATGGAGTTATCGATCTTTGTGGATCTTCCCTAACTTTCTTGTAAAACTCTTCTCAAAGGAATTTAATAAGATATATGTGTTGCAACTTACAAATATTAGTAGAATTTGGGAATTCGAAATAGGATTAAAATTGAATTATTAGTTAATTGTTAGGATAAGATCCGATCGGTGTTATCTTAATAAGATATATGTGTTGCAACTTACAAATATTAGTAGAATTTGGGAATTCGAAATAGGATTAAAATTGAATTATTAGTTAATTGTTAGGATAAGATCCGATCGGTGTTATCTTTTTCTTAACCATTGTAGCTAATCAAAATCAATACAAAACGTGAATGCCCTTCTAATTTAAATCCTACTATTTGACTACATAAATAAAATTCCATTGGAGAGAGATTAGAACAAACGAGAATAATGACACATGGGAGAACTTATAGAGTAATAATTTTAAAACTTTATTCTCTATTTTTTTTTGCCATTTACATATGCACTCTAACGTGATATATATGCAGTACTTGATCCATAAGACTTGATGCTCTCTGTGCAGTAGAACAAAGAGGAATAATTGTCCTAGAATTGTAATTTAATTTCTATGTAAAATATGTAAGCTTTGCCTTGTCTTAGCTTTTTCTTTTGTAGAAACATATCAAATGTGATATAATTAATGTAAATACAAATTGCGCAAATTTTAAAAAATAATAATTTCAATGTAAACTTTGATGTTTTGGTGAATAATATATATATATATATATATATATATATATATATATATATATATATATATATATATATATATAACGTTTATTTTGGTAAGAGTTCTTTTACAAAGTTCCGGTATTTAGTTTCACACTTTACTATATAATGGGACATGTGAGAGTTATTGTAAGGAATGACATTTTTTTAAGGATGAATGTCGGGACTCATATAAAATTTACGATTGTGGTAAATATTAAGTTTACGAACTAGACAGCCAATGGATGGGTTCAAAGTGACACAACTTTCCCATATAATTTTTCTTGATAACTGGCAAATAATCTACCTGGTAAGACATCTTTTTGTTCCAAAGTAACACGACAAAACAAAACATCAAACAACAATCACATCGTCGTTTTGGATCTAGTTTCCCTCTATTGAATTTTATAATAGAACAATAGTCTTTTATATATGAATGTTGAAGCATGAAGTGTGAAACTGTACACATTAAAGGCTTTTTAGTATTGAAAATAATTTATTTATAAAAATAATAATACAATTATTTTAGTAGCAATTATAATAATCATACGATTAATGCAATTTATTTGTGGCAAAGGCTTGGTCTAGTGATTGAGCCCTGAAGTTGTGATCCTAGAGGTCGCAGGTTCGAGTCCACACTAGGATAGGGTGGGATAAGGTTTTCCTTTCTTATTATTGTAAGCCCACATGAGGCAAATTTTTTTAAAAAATTATAATAATAATCATACACTTAAACAATAATTATTTGTTGTATCACTATAATAATAATTATTGATCATATTTAATAAAGAATTATTATTTACATTATTGTTATTATATGTTAATTTTGTCTATTACTATAAATATAATAATTAATTTTGTTAATAAGTATTAAATTTAAGTATTAGAAGGTAAATTTGATCATGCACAATTTATGACAATAAATTTAAATGTTAATTCTGTTGAATAATTGATGTATCCGCCGCCTGTTATTATGCAGGACGTTATATAATTGATGCGGGGTCCACGTTATTAATATTTTATATAATATATTTTCTACTTTTCTACATGTCATTAATATCTGATGTAATATGTTTCTTACTTATTTATCGTTTTTATCATTGGATTTCTCTATAAATAGGAATTCAATTTCATTATTTGATATATACCTCAGATATAAGAAATAATAATTTCTCTCAAATTCTCTCTCTGCCTTCTTTATTACTGTTATAATTTCGTTGCATATATAGTCAATTTCCAACACGTTATCAGCACGAGCTTGCTCTATCGATCAAGGATATCACCAAATAAATCCAAAGTAAGGCATAATTATTTTATTTTCTATAAATATATGTTATACTTATAATTCTTAATATGTCTAATATCAAAATTTTGGACTTTACTCCTCTTGATGTATCGGGAAAATATTATCTTACTTGAATCTAGAATCAATGGGTCTTAATAATACTATTATTGAAAATACTACTATTACACCTCAGTATAAGGCAATAGCTCTAGTTTTTCTCCATCGCCATCTTAATGAAGCACTTCAATCAAAATAATGGATTGTCAAAGATCCTACAGATCTTTGGAGACAATTAAAGGAGGGGTTTGAACACCTTCAGAAAATATCTCTACCAAATGCCCAGTAGGAATGGATAAACTTAAGGCTTTAAGATTTTGAATCTGTTAGTGCATACAATTCTAAACTTTTTCGAATTACATCCACATTAAGATTAAGTGGAAAGGAAATAACTGATGAGGATTTACTAGAAAAGACATATTCTACTTTTCATTTGAATAATATGGTATTACAGGAAGAATATAGAGCAAAAGATTATAAGAAATATAGTGAACTAATTACTGTTCTTCTCCTAGCAGAACAGAGAAACCAAATCCTGTTGAAAAACCATGAATTACGACCTACCGGAATAAATCCATTCCCTGAAGTGAATGCGATAATTCATAATAATTTTAATGGACGTGGCCACAGAAATGGTCATGGTCATGGTCATGGTCGAGGTAGAGGTCGTGATAATGGGTGTGGTAGAGGATATAAAAATAACAATTTCCACGAGAAATGGAAACTTGGTAATAATAATAACAATAAGTTCTATCCGAAGTGGAAAAATAAAAATAACCACCAGAAGTGGAATAATCAAATTGAAAAATTTGATAAAAGAAATAATAGTCAAGATGATGAAAATAAATGCCATAGATGCGGTATGACTAGTTATTAGTCAAGAACTTGTAGAACCGCTAAACATTTGGTAGACTTATACCAAGCATCCCTCAAGAAATGTCAGGAACCAGAAACCAATTTTTATATTGGATGATAATCACTAATGACCCTATTGATATCCCCAATATGGAGATGGATGATTTTCTGTTACCCAGCATAAGTGGCAAGGAAAAATTTGAATAATTACTTCATATATTTTACTTAATATATTATAATTTTTATGTCATTATTGGTTCACTTTTGTTATTGCTGTTTAATGTACTTTTTATGCAATGTTTATTTATGAATAAATAATAATGCATCTTTTGTTTCTTCAATGAAAAAATGAATTCTTTTCTGGTATTATATGACTTCAAGGAAAATGAAGCAAATTTATGTATTGTAGATAGTGCCACCACCCATACTATTCTCAAAGAGGCAAGATATTTTAATACTCTTACAAGGGGTGAAACTGTTGTTACCACAATATCGAGGACAAACAAAATGGTTGAAGGCTCAAGAAGAGCTAGTATTATATTACAAAGGAGAACAAAACTTATTATAAATAATGCATTAATTTTCCCGAATTCTCACAAAAATTTATTGAGTTTTAAAGATATTTGCAGAAACGGATATCATATTGAAACTGTGAGCGAAAACAATAAAGAATGTCTTTATGTTACAAAAATAATTTCAAGTAAGAAATATATAGTTGAAAAATTTTATACTCTTTCATGTGGCTTATACTACACATATATTAATATGATTGAAGCCAATTTAACTATAAACCAGAAGTTTATAGATTTAGATACTTATAAAATTTGGCATGATCGACTGGGTCATCCTGGCTCGATAATGATGAGAAAAATTATTGAAAATTCACATGGGCATTCATTGAAGAACTAGAAGTTTCTTCAAAATAATGAATTATTTTGTACTGCTTGTTCGCAAGGAAATTTAATAATAAAACCTTCCAGAAGTAAGGTTGGAATAGAATCGCCAGCATTTTTAGAGCTCATACAATGTGATATGTGTGGACCAATTCATCCACCATGTGGACCATTTAGATATTTTATGGTTCTAATTGACGCTTCAGCTAGGTGGTCATATGTCTGCTTATTATCTTCACGAAATATGGCATTTGCAAGGTTACTTACTCAAATTATAAGATTAGAGGCACAGTTTCCTGATTATCCTATTTAATCAATTCTTCTTTATAATGCTAGAGAATTCACATCCAAAACTTTAATGATTATTGTATGTTGATTGGAATAAAAGTTGAACATCTATAGCATATGTTCATACACAAAATGGTCTAGCAGAATCATTTATTAAACGTCTGTAATTAATTACACGATAGCTAATTTTGCGAACAAATCTCCGTACTACAGTTTGAGGTTATGCAATATTACATGCAGCATCTCTTATATGTTTAAGACCTGTAAGTTATCATGATTATTCTCCATTACAATTAGCTTCTGGCCATGAGCCTAGTATTTCTCATCTTAGAGTTTTTGGTTGCGCGGTATATGTGCCTATTGCTCCACCACAAAGGACTAAAATGGGTCCTCAAAGGAGATTAGGAATTTATGTTGGCTGTGAATCCCCTTCAATAATGAAATATCTTGAGCAATTAACTGGCGATATGTTTACTGCATGATTTGCAGATTATTATTTTGATGAAAGCACTTTCCCCAAATTAGGGGGAGAGAATAAGAGCCCAATTTTGGAAAAGAAAATAATATGGAATGCTTCATCACTTTCTGATAAGGATCCAAAATCAAATGATTCTGAACTAGAAGTTCAGAGAATAATCCATCTTCAACATTTAGCAAATCGATTGCTTGATGCACTCGCTAATCCTAAAAGAGTAACGAAATCGTATATACCAGCAGTAAATATGCCAATTCATAATAAGATTCCTGAAGAACAACCTACGGATAATACTCTAACACGCCTGAAGTTTGGACGACCTATTGGTTCAAAGAATAAAAATTGTAAAAGGAGGTGAGTTATTGATAATGAAGATATTCCCATTGAGGATATAAATATAAATACACTTTTGGAAGAAGTGCAAGCACCAGAAGTGCAAATACCTAAAGCTATTGAAAATGAAGAAATTCAAATAAATTATAACAATACTGAAAGAAGATGGAATCGCAATAAAATAGTTATAGACCATATTTTTTCATATAATGTTGCGATCAATATTGAAAATGAAAATGTGGATCATGAGCCAACATCTATTGAAGAATGCCAAAGTAGAAATGATTGGCAACAATGGAAAGAAGCAATTCAAGCAGAGTTGAATTCTTTTGAAAAACACAAAGTATTCGGTCCGGTAATTCTAACACCACAGGACGTAAAACCTGTTGGTAATAAATGGGTTTTTATTAGAAAGAGAAATGAGAAAAATGTAATACTAAGATATAAAGTGAGATTAGTTGCACAAGGTTTTTTCCAAAGACCTGGGATAGACTATGATGAGACATATTCTCCGGTGGTGGATGCTATAACTTTTAGATATCTTATTAGTTTTACAGTGTAAGAAAATTTACAAATGCACTTGATGGATGTTATCACAGGTTACCTTTATGGATCGTTTGATAATGATATTTATATGGAAGTCCCTGAAGGATTAAAGCTGCCAGCAAATTATGGCAAACGAGAACTTTACTCGATAAAGTTACAAAGATCCTTATATAGATTAAAACAATCTGGGCGCATGTGGTATAACTATCTTAATGAATATTTATTGAAAGAATGATATAAAAATGATCCAATTTGTCCATGTGTTTTTATAAGAAAATTAGGATCTAATTTTATTATCATCTCAATTTATGTTGATGATTTGAATATTATTGGAACTCTAGAAGAGATTCCAAATGCAGTTGATTCTTTAAAGAAAGAATTTGAGATGAAAGATCTTAGAAAGACAAAATTGTGTCTTGGTTTGCAAATTGAGCACTTTGAAAAAGGAATTTTAGTGCATCAATCAAACTACACAGAAAAGATCCTAAAACGATTTAATATAGACAAAGCACATCCATTGACTAACCCAATGGTTGTGCGATCACTCGATGTGAAAAATGATGTTTTTCATCCTAGAGAAAATAGTGAAAAAGTTCTCGGTCATGAAGTACCATATCTAAGCGCAATATGTGCTTTGATATATATTGTTAATAACACAAGACCAGACATTGCATTCTCTGTTAATTTATTATCAAGATATAGCGCTGCACCAACAAGACAACATTGGAATGAAATTAAACATATAATGCGCTACCTTCAAGGAACTACTGATTTAGGCTTATTATTCATATGAGTCTAAGCTTAAATTAGTTGGATATGGGGATGCGGGTTATATATCCGACCCACACAAAGCTCGATCTTAGACGGGCTATTTATTTACATATGGAGGAACAGCTATATCTTGGCGATCGATAAAACAAACAATTACAGCTACTTCCTCAAATCATGCGGAGTTAATAGCGATTCACAAGGCAAGTCATGAATGTGTGTGGTTGAGATCATTAATCAAACATATCCAAGAAGCGTGTGGAAAAGTTACGGTCAAGGAAGATCTGACGATAATATATGAAGATAACGCTGCTTGTATTGCTCAATCGAAGGAAGGCTATATTAAAAGAGATAGAACAAAGCATATTTCACCAAAATTTTTCTTCACTCATGATCTAGAAAAGAATGGTGAAATCAGTATTCAACAAATCCGCTCTTGTAACAATTTACAAGATTTGTTTACCAAGGCTTTGCCTTCCTCAACTTTCAAGAAATTGATTTACAGCATTGGAATGTGTCGGCTTAAGGATCTCCAGTTAACTCGCGAATAGGGGGAGTAAACATTGTACTCTTTTTTTCCTTTAACTGAGGTTTTTATCCCACAAGGTTTTTCCTTAGTAAGGTTTTTAACGAGGCAGTATCTCATTTGCGGCACATGATACATCAAAGGGGGAGTGTTGAATAATTGATGTATCAGCCGCCTGTTACTATACAGGCGATCATATAATTTATGCGGGTCCACGTCATTAATATTTGATATAATATATTTTCTACTTTTCTACCTGTCATTAATATTTGATGTAATATGTTTCTTACTAATTTACCGTTTTTACCGTTGGATCTCTCTATAAATAGGAATTCAATTTCTTCATTTGATATATACCTCATATATAAGAAATAAAAGTTTCTCTCAAATTCTCTCTCTGCCTTCTTTGTTAATGTTATAATTTCCTTACATATATAGTCAATTTCCAACAAATTCTACTATTTTTAGTAGTTATGTTATTTACCATTAAATATTATTAGTTATTAGTATAACTCTTATTGTTATATTTATGATTGATTATTTATTATTATTGCTTATTTATATTTATATTTATATTAAATTTATTTAATATTTTTTATTTTTAATTTTTATTTATTAATTTTTATTATAATATTTATATAATATTAATATTTTTATATTTTTATTGTTAAGAATTATAAATTTATTTTTTATATTTATTTTATTGACTATTATTTTAATAATATTTATAATTATTAAAATTGGTTAAAATTTTTAGTTCAGTTCAGTTTATATCCATTCAGTTCAGTTCAATTCATCACATTATAGTCCAAAAGAGTAGGGCTTAAGTGCATTATATCGCTTTATATCATGTATAAGATATATTATACCAGGTATAAGAGATCTTGTACAGATATAAGATCTTCATACCATAATTCTTTTTGGCATTTTAAATTCTGTTGTAAAAATAAATGTGAAATGGGTGGTATAAAAGCCTTATACCACTTTTATACGAAGTATAAAACCTTCATGAAAAATGGTAACTCATACTCGATATAAAACTTCCATAATTTTTTTATTCAAAAAATTTTGAACTAGATTTTTTTTAAAGATGAAAATAAGATTAACAAAATATTTTAAAGGCACTTATCAAAAAAATTAACGGCTTGTGAGATATAATCGTTTTAAGTTGTAAAATCTCTATATATATAAAAGAAGAGAAGTCCTAAATTATCTTTTTACCCCTACACCTTTCAAAAAATAGTAACATTCTATTATTAAATTTATTTTATTTTATTACCATATATTCTAATTTATATCACTCTTATATATATATATATATATATATATATATATATATATATATATATAGAGAGAGAGAGAGAGAGAGAGATATATATATATATATATATATATATATATATATATATATATATATATATATATATATATATATATATATATAGATAAGTCCTAAATTACCTTTTTACCCATACTCCTTTCAAAAAAATAGATAATAAAATATTTGATAAGAAAAGAGTCACATTAATTCTTAAATAGAATTATAATCAATAGGGTCATATTTTTTAAATTATAATCTGTTGTTGATATTGTTCAATTGTTATGGATTTTGTTTTATAAGTTGATTCTTATTTTTTTTTACCAATGTGAATATTTGATATGTTATTGTTAACTTTTTTAATTATTTGTTGACATAAAAGAGCTTTCTTTACTTTAATTGATTTTACACTATATATTAGCAGATTTTATTGCCTTCTACAACAATTATTAAATTGGATATTTTTTGATGAATTTAAATTAGAATTTTAGGAAACTGATTTTAATATGTTTCTCGAATAGGTTTGATTTAGAAAAATGATAATGATTATTAGAATTAACTACTTTTTATTGGGAAATAATAAATTAGGGTGAATTATAGAAACAAATCAAAATAATATATATCTCCTAAATCTATTTATTTAAAATTTAATTTGTTGTTCTTAATTTTATTTAATTATGTTGGTTATAATCCTATTTAAGAGTAAATTTGAATTTCGTAGCAGTACTTACGCCTTCTTACTTAAGAATCCGTGTGACTCATTTTTCCTCATCAAATTTTGACAAGAAAGCACAAGATAACTGTAGAAAAGTATATTGTTCATTATATTTAAGCAGAAACATTATTCGGTAGATGATATCAACCCACTTAGGGTAGAACTGAAGACGGATTTTATATGCGATATAAATCCAACTAAGATGCAATGAACCCTCAAAGTACGTGTTCTCCGCCTTTGGACCATTCCAGAATGAAATAAACCAAATGCAATATTTACTATTGGTATGGTTTTGCAAGACGAAAAGGTATGTTAATAAATTATTTGTAATTGAGTATTAAAAAATTTATCACACTAAATGTTTAATAAAATTGCATAACTAACAAAAAATGTATCCTTTTTATTTATTTAATTTAAATATTTAAATATAACCAGCATAAAAATGTTGTACTTTATAATTTTCCTAATATCAATTTCTTATGGTTTGAGTTTAGATTGCTCTATGTTATTCAATCGAGCTCTGAAAGTATAATTCAAATATCATCTCAAAATGCATACTCTGTTTCTAAAGAGATAGCAAGTGGATCAATACAAGTAAAGACAATCGCAGAATTGGTGGAATATAAACAAGTAAGTACACTATTTTTGGCAAGCAAATTTGTTTAAATTAATTAAATATTCTCAATTAAAGCGTGCTAAACAATTTCTCCTTTTTTTCTCAAATCATGCATAAATAAATAATGCATCGCCATTATTTTGATGATGATTTTTACAATTATTCGGGGAGGAATTTTTTTGATTGTGGTAAAAATTATTGATTTAGAGTGCCAAAATGGTTGGTCATATCCGGGGTGTGAAATAGCAAACGTTTTAAAAAGGTAGAAGTAAATGGCAACAAGTTCTTTTGCCAAAAGTGTAATCATTTTGATTACTCGACTTTCCATATGTAAACATTGTGCATCCAAAATTTGGTTTTCAATTGTTCAATAAATATAGTTAAAGTATTTCGATATTGAAATTGTAATAAATTAAACATTTAGATTGGTTTCACATACATAAGCTTCAAGTTCATGTAATGGATGGCACTGGGTTTATTCTTTACTAATTTGGGACCGTGAAGCGCAATAATTGATTGAAAAAACTGCAAATGAATTGAGGGATACAGTAATTGAGGTACATACTTTTGGCATTTCAATAATATATCTTCTTTGAATTTCAACTGATTTTAGTTTTTTCTCCATTAATAATGTTTTGAACATCTTTTATTGCTTTTTATCTTTTGAAATTATATTAGATGATAGATGCACTTGGTGAAACACCTATACTAGTGGATTTGGAGAACATTACAGGAAGAGAAATTATATTCAAACTTTCAGTTAAGATCAAAAATATTATTACACATGATGAAGTGTATTATGTGGTTAAACTTACGCAAGATGAACAACTTCTGAAACAATATAATCTCTCTCTCTCAAAATTCATTGACTCTAAGTTTAATTTTATTTTATAGGAGACTTCAAATTAGTACGTCATATTATTTTCATTTTAGTTCATATATATTTTAACTTTAAATTTGTTTTATTTGATTACCATTACCATATTTATTTAATTTATATTAAAAGTGAAATGTTAATTATTTTGATGAGTTTTCCTTATATATGTCCATTTGACTATTATTTTAAAGGTATATATATATAATTAATGAAGTCCGAAATGACTATTTTGCCCTTATACTTTCAAAAGAAATATTACAATTTTTTTATTCAATTTTTTTATTCTATTACCATATTATTCTACTTTGTATTACTATTTAATTATTTTATTATCATATTATTCTAATTTATATTACTATTTTAATAGTTATTATTTATATTATAATTTATTATATTTATGAGTTTTCCTTATAAGAATTTATTATGTTAAAGTGAAATGTTAACTATTTTAATGAATTTTTCTTATATATGTTCATTTGTTAGTTTTCAGTTATTATTCAAACCTTTCAAAAGAAGTATTACAATTTTAATATTAAATTTGTTTTATTTTATTACCATATTATTCTAATTTAAATTATTATTTAAATTAATTAGTATTTATATTAAAGGTTTTGATGTGTAATTATTAAAACCTTTCAAATCTTTCAAAAGAAATATTACAATTTTACTATTAAATTTGTCTTATTTTATTAGCATATTGTTCTAATTTATATTACTATTTTAATTATTTAGTATTTATATTAAAAGTAAAATGTTAAATATTTTGATGAGTTTTCCTCATATATGTCCGTTTGAATATTATTTTAAAGTGAAATGTTATTTTTTCTTATATTTATCTTTTCCATTGTTTTTGGTAAATTTTGCAGTTCTTATATTATTTCTCCAAATTGGAAAAAATCATTGCTGATCAATAAATTTGTCGAGAAGAATTAAATGAACTTTGTGAATCCTTTGGTGATTTATAAATTGAAGTGTGATTCATTGCTGATTAAGATGATATTTGAAAAAAAAAAGATAAGATAATGATGAATCGTAGATTAAGAGTTTAGAATGTGGAGAAGAACATTTGGAAACATAAATTTTTTATCACGTACTCGATATTCTACTTTTATAATTTTATATTTATAAAGATTAAGAACACATTATAGTTGTATTAATTTGAAAAAATAATTAATAATTAAGAAGAAATAGAGTTTGTAACCAATATAACAATGCAAAACAAATACGATAAATTTAATATGATATTCTTTGTATATAAAAAGGTTTTCCGTAATTCAATTTGATACATAATATAATATATTTTTTTAGCTTTAATATTTTTTATTATATATACATATATATTACGAAATAAATTTATCTTTGATATACAGATTACAAATGACCTTCCTGTGCATCGCACGGGTACTACACTAGTTTAAATTAAATAGAAGAAGTTGTTCAAGGGGAAGATAAAATTTAGTAAAAACATAATTAAAAACTTAAAAAATTCCTAAAAGCTACTAATAAATATCTGATTTGTGTAAAAATATAAAAAATACTTAGAAGATGGTATTTCCTTGTATTTCGCTAATTTAATTTTATTTGTTGAGCCGGTTGAAAATATTTTTTTTTCAACCTTCTAGTGTTTTTAAATTTTAGTAGGATTGGCTACCCAAGTAAGATATTTATAAAATTACTAGGAAATATTAGAAACAATATAAAAACTACAATTGAGCATTACATATTAGCATTATGTATGTTTAAAGGTTTTATTTTGTTTCATCGTGTTATACCAGAGCTACTAATAAATATCTGATTTATGAAAAAACATAAAAAGATAGCATTTCCTTGTATGTCCCAAATTTAATTTTATATGTTAAGTGCGTTGAAACTAACTTTCTGTTGGTAAGTTTCTAGTGTTTTTAAATTTGAGTAGGGTTAGCTACCATATAAAAGACTGGGTACTGTAATTATATACATGGGAGATTGTTTGTTTATTTGATTGCAAGTAGACTTATTCAAGAAGCCCGTGGCCCCGTCAAGTTTGTCCAAGCCCGAATTTTATGGGTCGTTCTTGGTCAAGCAAATGTCACTATGGTTTGGGTTATATCGGGTTGACTTACAATGTCCCCAACTCCTTTCCATGTAAGAAAGATGGTGTTGAAATTTTTATCCAGCATTATGGTCTTGGTTCTATCGGGTTAACTGACAGTGTCTCCAGCTCCTTTTTACATAAGAATGACAAAGCTAAAATTTCTATCAAACAACATGGTCCAGGTTTTTTTGAGTTGACTAACAGTGTCCCTACCTCCATTCCTCTCAGAGATGGTGGAGTTAAAATTTTTGTCATCGATTAGGTGTAGGTGTGATTGGGTTGACTGACAGTATCCCCAGCGCTCCCCCCTTGGGGGTGGGGGAGAAGGCTAAAATTTCTATCCACCGCATCGAGACTACAGGTTCTAATATTGGGAAAAATGGGTTAACTAACAGTGTCCCCAGCAACCCTCCTCTTGAAGCTCACAACTTATCTTAGAGAATTTCTAGCTCAGACTCTTGGATTTCAGTTATAAGGGAGGGAGTTGCTGAAATTTCTATTCTTCAGAGAACCTTGTCTCAACATGCTACTCAGGATGAAAAAGAGATCTTGTAGGGACCATTACAGGCCGCCCACTCTAACGCTTCCAATCATAACTCACATAGGTGTACAGTTAACTCCAGTACAAAGAATTCTATAGGGTCTGATAATAATGGGTATATGTTAGTTTGAGAGAATTATGCAGGTCAGGATTTGTGCACAAATGCTTTTAGACCTACAAGTGCGTTGACTAGGCAAGGAACATCTTCAAGAACGACTATGACATCAGAATCCTCTGGAACTGATATTGCTAATAGAAATAGGGTTATTACTCACTTGAGAGTGAAACCTTTGGGTATGTAGGAAAATAGGGAGACTTTTGATGTAGGGAAGGAGTTAGGGTTTTTAAGGACAATCATGCCAAGGGTATTCTACAGGTACTGGAATCACGCAAGGCTTAAACGGGTCTTTTTCCAAGGTACTTTATCGTTATTAATGTCATTTAATTGTTTGAGTTGGAATTATCGAGGAGGCCTCCATAATGGGGGGAAACAGATGCTTATGAAATCATTGGCTCAAAAGTGGAGCTTGCATGGTTTTGTTTTATTAGAAATGAAGTCTAATGGGGTATCGGATCAAGTAATCAGGCAGTTTTAGGGTCATAATGATTTTGGGTCTTATTGTTTTTCGGCCATTGGTCTATCGGGGGGTATTGTAGTGTCATGGAATTCCTCATTATTTCAAGGCCTGGTTATACAAGAGTCAGAGAGATGGATTGTTATTAGGTTGAGTTAGACTCAGGTTGAAGTCCATCCTGTTTGTGTATATGCTTATAATGAGCAGGAGAATAGGAGAGAGTTGTGGCAGGAATTATCTGCTAGTATTACGGGATTAAGCTCGGTTATTCTTTATAGGGACTTTAATAAGGTTTTCCATACTTCAGAGAGGTATGATGGGGAGTCAACAAACTCAATGATGGAATTTTGGGATTTTGTAGATAATTGTGCACTTTATGATTTGCCTATTCATGGGAGAGATTACACTTGGGCTAATTCTCAAACCTTCTCGAGAATAGATCGTATTCTTGTTTCATGCGAGATATTAGATCGCTGGCCATATATGCGCATCTCAATAGTGGACTCAACACTTTCGGATCACTTTTCGATCACTTTCACATCACATCCAGCTGGAATCGGAAGGAGGAGACCATTCTGAGCTCTAAATGTATGGTGGGAAAATAGTTCCTTCTTACCATTTTTGAGACAGAAATTGGAACTGCATAGACCAACCTTCCCGAACCGTGACATTCATTTTAAATTGGGTAAGTTGAGAAAGAATTTATTCGCCTGTGGCACATTAATATTTTTGGATGGCTAGAGGAGAGAATTTGGGAACTTGAGGGATAAGTAATCATTCTTACATCGAGCACGGTTCTTCGGCCAGTGGATGGGACGGTATAGTCGGATTTACATAATGTAAGGGTTGAATTGCGTATTCGAAGGAAGAATCTTGAGAGTATGAAACATCAACAATCAAGAGTCTTATGGGCTTTATTGGGTGATAAAAACATGGGTTATTTCCATAAGAAAGCTTTGGCAAGGGCTAGGAACAATATTATAAATCAACTTGATGTGGACGGTGAATTGACCCAAGAGTGATTGTGAATAAAATTAGGGGTTTTTACTTAGAATTATTCACTGAACGATAGGTGGTACCATTTTCTTTTAAGTCATTGAACTTCAGGTCAGTTGATATCGCTTCAAACAATCTTTTGACGGCGGCTTTTTTAGAAGGGGATATTTGGGGTGCGCTTTACTCCGGGACCAGATGGGTTTAACTTCTATTTTTATAAGAGGTTTTAGGCTGATCTTAGAGTCGATATAATGCACATGTTCGAGAATCTTCATACGACAAACCGGCTGCCTGGGGCTATTAAAATGTCCTACACGGTTCTAATTCCAAAAATACCTGGCTCGTGCTCCCAGTACAATTTCAGGCCGATTGCATTGATTCATGGGATGTATGAACTTATAGCAAAGGTGTTAGCTAACCGTTTACAACCTTGCTTGACGGAACTGATATTGGATTCGTAATTTGGATTTATTAAGGGAAGGAACATACACGAGTGCTCTTTTATTGCCTCAGAAGTGTTACACACGATTCATTCTCGCACACAGTCTTGCTTGGTTTTGAAATTGGAATTTCACAAGGCTTATAATAGTGTATCTTAGACCTACATTGACAAGGTTAGGAAAAGAATGAAGTTTGATGTTAAGTGGATTACGTGGTTGAGGAATTGCAGGAAACAGTTGTCTACTTCAATTCTTATTAATGAAGTGTCGTCTGATTAGATTAGTATTCAAAGAGGAGTTAAACAAGGAGATCCGTTGTCCCCACTTATTTTCTTTTTAGCTGTTGAAGGCTTGAAGCAACTATTAGATGCTAGCATTAGGGAAGGTCTACTTCCATGGTTTAAGATTAAGGGGTCATGAAGGGATATTTCGGTACTGCAGTTTACCAATGACATAATCTGCTTTTTACCATCTGATATAGATGTGTTGCCTGTATTCATTAGAGTATTACGATGCTTCAAAATAATTTCAGGGTTATGGATTAACTATAATAAAAGTTTGATAATAGGGGTTAATGTCCAAGAACAGGTGTTACATTCATGTGTAGACTTCATTGGTTGCAAAATAGAGAAGTTTCTAGTTACGTATCTGGGGGCTCCAATCAGCTGGAAAAGGCTATTTGTTTTGTCTTGGAACCCTCTAGTGGCGAAATTTCAAAACAGACTACTTAGTTGGAAGGGGAATTGTTTGTCTTATGGAGGGTGAGTTGTTTTGATTAAATCGGTGTTGGCTTTGCTCCTAATTTATTTATTAGCATTGTATAAAATGCTAAGATCTGTCATTGATAGGCTAACTTGCTTAATGAGGAACTTTTTATGGAAGGGAGATGTGAATACATGAGGTCTCTGTAAAGTTGCTTGGAGTACGGTTGTGTTACCTAAGGAATTGGGTGGGTTGTATTTTAGGGACTTTAGGCTTGTCAACTGTAGCTTGCTATTGAAATGATTATGGAGATTGCGTGAATTGAGTCAAAATTCATTATGGTATGGTGTGTGTGTACATCATTATGGTTTTGATTCGTGGACGGCTTTTGAAAGGGCTGATATGCGGTTTTTATCCCCTATTTTGAAAGGAGTATATATGGTGTGCATTAAGGAGGGGTTGTTTTGGACTCTCTTTAAAAGCAATTCTAGGGTGGTTGTGGGTAATGGTACTATGGCATCTTTTTAGCACGATAATTGGACTTCAAACCGGCCTCTTAATGATCTTTTTTTAGATATTTATCCTCTTTGCAATAGAAAATTTTGCACGGTTCAGCAAGGATGTGAGATCTTTCTCGGGTCAGATGAATTCGGTAGACCCTTTGGAAATGAAATCTACGAATTACAGTTAGAGATCGATGTCGCCAACTGATATTGTGGATTATTGAGGTGTGACCTTCCCTTTTTAAAGTGACTAGTTCGAGTCCAGGCTGAGTAGTCAGATCGTTGTGTAATTTTCCATGGGTGGCGGATAGGCTTACATGGACGTGTGAGGTCCATAGTGGATACTCAGCGAGATCATTCTGTTGTTTGTATTATCATTTACGAACGTGGAGCACACCTAGGCTGAACTTTAGAAGGATTTGGCATACAACTTTGCTATCGAAAATTCGATTCTTTGGGTGGCTTTTATTCTATGAGAGCTTACCAACGAAAACCGTGTTGATAAGGAGGGGTAACAGGGCTGTGGAGAACAACGAATGCCCATTTTGCAGGGAAAGCGAGACAATAATGCATGCTTTATTTTTCTATCCGCAAAGTCTCAGAATTTAGCATCAGTTATTCCATTTGTTTGGGATCCAGATAACCATTTTGTCTTTGTCCTAGGAGTTTTTGGAAATGTGGTGTTCTCACTTCATTGCAAGCCCGAAATGTGATTTTACGACAGCCTTAAGGTTTGTGATATCATGGTCTATTTGGAAACATAGGAACAAGTTGATCTTTGAGGGCCTCACCACATCAGAGGATATCCTCGTTGCAAGTATTTACTATAGCTAGTTCTTATTTACATGTAAGAAGCACAATATGGGCTTTGTTATCTCCGATGTATTTACTTATTCGAAACTGCTACTTTCGTGTAACTGATTGTGTTGATCACACCTTGTGATTAACAAGTTTCAATTTAATAAATGCCTGGACCAGCCACATTGGTTGTGCTTTGGGTGTCTTCATTCAAAAAAAATCCATTTTTTGTTAAGCTATAATTCAATTTTCTATCTTAGTAAAATATTATTTATGGAAAGAATAAAAACTAATATTTACTTGATGGGCGGGTTGGTTTGGGCTTCGGAATGAGCTTCTAAGTCAAAGCTCGGCCCAACCTAATCCCGAAGATTATAGATGTCTGCTGGATTGGGCCTAGGCATAGCCATTTTTCCCTTGGTCTGACCAGGCGCGACCCGAACCCAAACCAGCCCACCCATTAAACGTGCCTAATTACAAGTAAGATATTTATAAAATTGCTAAGAAATATTAGAAATAATATAAAAAATTAGGAATTGAACATAATTCATTACATATTAACATATATGTTTTAGGTTATTTGGTTTCATCATGTTATACCAAAGCTTCCCACCTAGAACTTTAGGGTTCAAATGATGATGAATTCATGTGTTATATCTGTTTTAAGCTAAAATGATATTCATGTGCTGGAGAATGATATGAATAATATAAAATTCATGATTGGTCTTTATTTATTAGCTTAATCTTTAAGCCAATTGATTTCTTGTTAGGGAAAAAGGATCAAGAAATTTAAATTTATAAACGTATATACGTCATATCTTACCATATTGGGTTTTACACATTTCCCACCACGGCCAAGTGCACGACCCGAGTCGGATCTGGACGTAGTCAGAGCAAAGCTTTTCGATGAACCAGATGGACAACCAAATAAAAAATATTCAAAGTTTGACAAATGGTAAGTAAATAATGACGTTTACTTTTCACGTGTTAGCTAGCTGTAATATGTTGTCATGGCAACCGTTACAAAAAAAATCTATAAAATGAAGCCTTTGGAATTCACGGAACACAATTGTCTTCCATCTTAGTTCATATCTTTTCTATTACATATTGAGTAAACCACTCATGAGTTGGGATATTTTTCCTCTCCATCCTCTAGATTTAAGCAAAATACATCATATGAGCGATTTACCAGAGCATATAAAGTATATATTTCACTTATCTTTGTATTTATTTTTTCTTTTTATTACAAATATGAGTATACTTTTTTTATTTATAATTTTAATTTTAATGATTTAAATAAGTATTAAATTTGAAGTCCTCCAGTCCTCGACTTTCAAAAAATAAATCAACTAAAAATTCAGATCTGGAGTTCTCAAACTAATTTTGATCCAAAAATTTTTAAGTCTTTCTCTAACTTATTTTTTTCATGTGAAAGATCCATGAGAAGATCCTTTGGAAGCATAAAAATCTTTCCAAAGGAATTTAATAACAGATGTCACAACAAATAAAATGAATGATTTCAAACTTTAAATCTGCTAATTTTTTTAGCTAACTTTGGTTAAGTGGTACATCTACAAGTTTGGATGGAAATGACCATGGATCGAACCTTGGCTCCTGCAAAAATCCTAATCTTCAAAAAAAATTTAGGAATTCGAAATAGGATTAATATTGAATGAATTGTCAATAGTAAGGATGAGATCTAATCGGTACAGTTTCATATCAATCTTAACAAGACGTCTCTTTCTTCTCGGTTGTAAATCAAAATCTAAGCAAAATTTTTAATGTCCCTGTTAGTTTAAATCCTACTAATCTTTGACTAGAGAAATAAAATGGGATTGATTTGTACTCTTAAGTTTTTTAAGTTGCTTTTATCCAGGAACATATTGGGCAGTTATTCTATTGAGGGGAGATTGATTGGCATTGGCACCATCTGGAAAACATTTTTCATGACCAATCATCACATGGTTATGGTTGGTTACCCGCAGGCTGGTTCACTGAAGAGAGAATAATGACATATATGATAAATTATAGAGTATAAATTTTATTATTTTACCATCTTTGTTTTCCTATTTATAAGTGTATTTGATAATGAGAATATAACATATGCACTCCGACTTGATACATATGGAGGGTCGTTATGATCGATAAGGTGTTCTATATTGTGCTCAAGTTAATGCTCTCTATCCATGGGAGCAAAGAGTGTTAAAGTTAGTTGAGAGTAACGGTTTTAGTTTAGTTGAATCTGTTAAGGGATTTTATACTCTACACTAAGTTGTATCTTATGATATGATGTAATCACCAGGTACTATATAAAGCTGCGATTCTATTACTCTAGACTAATCTGATGTTCACAATAATAAAGTTTTCTCCATTCAATCCATCTCTCTCTTTGAGTTCTTGATGGTATCAGAGCTAGTCTCTCCTAAAATTTATCCCACAAAGTTTTTTCTGAGAGATTCATTAATCTTCTTTGTTCTGTTCATCAAAAATGAAAAAAAAATGAAATTGCAAACGTAGGAAATGGTGAAATCGGTCGAAGAAGGGTTGTAGAGCGAAATCAACAGGATTATGAGTATGACTCATGGAATCTTCAAGGTTCAGAGAATCCTGGAGCCAGCCTAGTTACAACACTACTCATCGCAGAGAATTACATTGATTTTAATCGCGCAATCAAGATCTCTTTGGCAGCAAAAGAGAAACTCGACTTCGTTCTTGGCCCTAACAACAAGCCGGAAATTGGGGATCCAAGGTACAAAAGGTGGAAAAGATGCGATAGTATGGTTTTAGCTTGGTTGATTAATTCAATTTCCATAGAACGGTCGCAGTCCTTCTTACACTATATAGAGGCAAGAGAGTTATGGGAAGAATTAGAGGCAAGATTAGGGGAAAGCAATGGCCCTCTACTGTATACAATCAAGAAACAAATCAACTCCTTGAAGTAGGGAAATCAATCTTTGATCCAGTATTTCTTGAAACTAAAGCAGTTGGGGGAAGATTTCACCTACTTAGGGCCAATCCCCAAATGACCTTACGGGTTAACATTCCAGAAGCTTGTGGGCCAATTAGAGGAAGACAAAGTGCTGCAGTTTTTGATGGGGCTAAATGATGGTTATGACTCCATCAGAAGACAGATCTTGCTTATTGACCCTCTACCATCTGTCAACAAGACATACTCAATGGTGGTTTGGGTAGAGAAACAAAGGGAGATGAGTGGTGAATCTGTGATTGAAATTGCCAACTCAGTCAACCAAGACTCCGGTTTATAATCAACCTTCAAAAATGCTGTAAAGAATTGATCTCACTGTGGGAAAACCAGGCACACAAAGGAAGAATGCTGGAAACTTAATTGCCCTCCAGAATGGATAAAGCAAAAGGGCATGAAAGAAAAGAAAGGCAAGAAGAGAATGTACTCTCAGGCACACCTTGCAGGGCAAAGCAGTTCTCCTTTCGATTCAGATGGAAACGAATCGGATGGAGAAATGGATATGAAACAGCTCGTTAGAGCAGAATTGCAAAAATATTTGTAGAGGAACTCAGGACCTTAAACTGGATGCACTACAATTTATGCAGGATTCGCAGATAATGTGTCAAACTGTGTAGCTAGAATTAATAATCAAGATAATTGGATCATTGATTCAGGAGCTATTTCCCATATGTGTGTTAAACTATCATGTTTTACTCACTATACTGCAAAGAAGCTAGCAAGAACAGTCCTACTACCTGATGGTACATTACAAAACATAAAGAACATAGGTCTAGTCTGTTTTAATGAGAGATTCAGTATAGAAAATGTCCTACATGTTCCTACTTTCAAGTTTAACTTGTTGTTAGTAGGACAATTGCTGCAAGATGCCAAGATTGCCATCTATTTCCAACCCACACACTGCATTTTGCAGGGTCAGAAGACTAAGGAACCAATTGTTGTTGGATTCATGGAGCATGGCTTATATCAACTAAATAAGAGATCTTTTGATTCTATAGAACTAGCAAAGTATGTAGATAATGAATTTTTAGCATCTTTGACTGCAGTTGTAAAAGGACAAAATGAGAATATGATTTGGCATTTGCATTTAGGTCATGTATGTTGGGAAAAGTTAAAACATGTACCAATGATCAAGAGGAAGAAGATTTTACAGCCTTGCCATATTTGCCCTCTTTCTAAACAACATAGAATTGTATTTCCAGTTACCACTTCTTATGAAAAAGAAACTCTGGCCCTATTACACATGGACATGTGGGGCCCCTACCATAAAGCATCAATATCAGGGGCAAAGTTTATCCTAATAGTAGTGGATGACTATTCGGAGGCCTTGTGGACTGTCTTACTGCAATCTAAATCTCAGGCACCATCTGTAATACGACAGATAATAAAGAAGTTAGAGAAGTACTTTGGCAAAAGCGTAAGGAAAAAAGGACAGATAATGGTCAACTTGTCAAGGGTTTTTCTTTGATATGGGAATAGAACACCAAAAGAGTTGTGCTATACTCCCCAGCAAAATGGAGTCATAGAAACGAAGCACAGACATCTCCTAGAAGCGATAAGGTCTTTACTGTTTCAATCAGGGATGCCAAATACCTTTTGGGTGAGGCCATTACTGCTGCAACACACTATCAATCTCTTACCTATAAAAGGTCTAAATTGGGATACCCCTTTCAGAAGGCTACACAACAGAGAGCCTGACTACACACACTTGAAGGCCTTTGGGTGCCATTTTTTTATACAAATTTATCATCACACAAAGATAAGTTTGAAGCCAGGGCCACATAAGGGATTTTTATTGGTTACCCTAATGGGCAGAAAAGATTCATGGTATTCAACTCAACAACAAGAAAGTTTGGGTTCACTAGAGAAGTAACATTCTATGAGCATATTTTTCCATTTCAAAATGAAAAGTTTGCCTTAAAATTCTCTGGTGCTAACAACTACATGCTACATGTTGTGAACATTGATAGTGATCCATTCCCTACCACAAACCAAACACCCCAAACTGTGATAACAAGCCATGCTGACCTAACCTTTGAGCAAAACACCAGACAAAAGAACCTGACTGACACAAATACCAATACAAACATAGACAACCACCCTGAAAGTTCCCTACTAGAAAGCCCGAACATTGAGATAAACTCAAATGAAATATCTTCAAACAATACGACTACTGAAACACAAAATACCAGGAAAATAAGTAGACAAACAAAAACACCCAGCTGGATGAAAGACTTTGTCTTAAATGCCACTACTATTTTGTCAAGTAACCACATAGCATTCCTAGCCGACATTCTCACTAAAAAAGAACCCAAAAGTTACCTTGAAGCCACCCATAACCCAAAGTGGATCACTGCAATGCAGCAAGAGTTAGATGCCTTGGAAAATAACTACACATGGGTAGTCACATATTTACCAAAGGGAAAGAAAGTCATTAATTCAATATGGGTATTCAAGATTAAATTCAAGCCAAATGGGGAGGTGGACAGGTATAAGGCTAGGCTAGTTGCAAAGGGATATAACCAAATATATGGGATAGATTACACAGAGTCTTTTTCCCCAGTAGCAAGGGTAGTCATAGTCAGGCTATTCGTAGCAATTGCAACAGCAAAACAATGGGTTGTACATCAAGTAGACATTAACAATGCATACCTACATGGATATATAGAAGAGGAATTGTACGTGAATCCGCCAGAAGGCTACAAAAAGGCCAAACAGGGATAAGTATGCAAGTTAGTAAAGTCTCTTTATGGCTTAAAACAGGCCGGAAGACAATAAAATAAAGAGCTAGCAGGAAAACTAACTGAATTTGGGTTTAAAAGGTCAGCACATGATAATTGCCTATACATAAAAGGGGCTATGGATAAAGATTTCTTAGCCCTTGTGATGTATGTAGATGACCTTCTAATTACAGGAACTGATGAAGCTAAAATCATAGAATTCAAAAGGTTCCTAAATGATACATTCACAATCAAGGACATGGGCACAGCAAAGTACTTTCTGGGGATAGAAATGGCAAGAGGAGAAAAGGGAATGATGCTTACACAGTCCAAATATATCTTAGACCTACTAAAGGATGTCATGATTGAAGAAGAAAAACCCATTACCACATGCCTACCATCTGGATTTCAACCTTGCCAACCAAGTCTATTGTTGCAAAATCCAGACCAGTATAGAAGACTTATTGGCAGGTTTCTGTATCTAAACTTCACACGCCCTAATATCTCCTTTGTGACAGAAAACCTTCGTCAATACATGTCTAAAACAACCGAGGCCCACTTCCAAGCTGCAATCCACCTATTGAAGTACTTCAAAAACACACAGATGTACGGCCTATTCCTCCCTACACATAACCTTCAACTTTCAGCCTATTCAGATGCAGACTAGGCTACGTGTAAGGAAATAAGGAAGTCTGTTACTGGGTACTGTGTGTTCATTGGGAACTCACTAATATCCTGGAAAACGAAAAAACAAAGCACAGTAAGTAGATCATCTACTAAAGCAAAATATCACAGCATGTCAACAACAGCATGTGAGTTAAAATGTCTCTCCTACCTGCTTAATGACTTTCAGCTAAAATTATAGCTCCCAATACCACTCCACTGTGACAACAAGTCAGCCATAGCCATAGCCATAGCTGCAAATCCAGTTGATCATGAGAGAACAAAACACTTAGACATTGACAGCCACCTAATTCGAGAATATGTTGATAAGCGCTTCATAATAACCCCACACGTTGGCTCCAAGTGTCAGCTCGTTGATTCTCTTACCAAGGCAGTTACATGCCCTCAATTGACTAATGTACTATCCAAGTTAGGAATTGTAACCCAATTCCAAACTTGAGGGGGGAATGTTAAAGTTAGTTGAGAGTAACGGTTTTAGTATAGTTGAATCTGTTAAGGGATTTTGTACTCTACACTAAGGTGTATCTTATGATATGATGTAATCACCAGCTACGATATAAAGCTGCGATTTTGTAACTCTAGACTAATCTGATTTTCACAATAATAAAGTTTTCTCCATTCATTTCATCTCTCTCTTCGAGTTCTTGAAAGAGGACTTGTTATCCTATATTTGTTGTTTAATTTCTATGTAAAATATGTAAGATTGGCTTTTCTCTATCCATTGGAACAAAGAGAAATATTTGTCCTAAATTTGTTGTTTAATTTCTATGTAAAATATGTAAGTTTGGTTTTCTCTATGCAATGGAACACAGAGGAATAATTGTCCTAGATTTGTTGTTTAATTTCTACGTAAATTATGCTAGCTTGGCTTTTTCTACGTAAACTTCACCTTTCTCAATTTCAAGATTCAGCCTCTTCGAATGTAAGAAAAAATCAGAGTGTACGTTATATTTTGTAGACACTGTTAATTATTTTATCAACAATGAAGATGCAAATAGGATTTTTGTTTCTTAGGTAAAAATATAGTTACATATCTATATTTTCCTTTAGTGAGAGGGTGCAATGAATCCACATTTATAAACATTAATATGTTACATGTAGAATCTTAGCAAAGGGGAGTCTTATAGTTGTAAATGACATTTTGTCAGATATATGTTTTTCATATCCTACACTTCTGGATCAAAGTATGATGGTCTTTGTTTCTCTTTGTATCCCTCCAACCAACTGCCAGTGGTGGAGGGAGGTTGGGGGGCAGGTGGGGCACGTGCCCCACCAGTCACTAAAAAATACGGGACAAATATAATGTTTGAAGTAGGTCAAATCATATTATATATAAATTACAGTGTACAATATAAGCAGGTTGTCTTGTGTGCCCCAGCGGTAGACGCGGTGCACCTTATGCTCATTGTGACAGGTTTGATGCTTGGGGTTGCAATTTTTTGTTTTTCTCTTTATTATTTATATCTCCTCATCCCCCTACTTTTTTTTATTCAACCTTTCCTTTACTTTACTTTCTCTTTCCATTTCTTAAATTTTTTACTACAAATAAACTTTTAAAACATATATTTTATTTTAAATTTTCTAAAAAAACTTACTTTTTCTTTCTTCATTTTAAAATTTCTATAAAAACTTACTTTATAATTTTTAACCTATTTCTCAACTTCTCTCAATTTTATTGTTTTACTTGTATAATTATTTTATAAATATATAAAACTTCTTTGAATATATAACGTCATCTTCCTCAATTAAATAAAATTTAAATTTCTATTTATTTTCTTTTCATATTTTAGTATTTTTTAATATAATATTACATAAAATTAATAAATTTCTTTTGAACAATTTCTTATACATTAATTCTAATTATACGTAGACTTTGTAATATATTTTGTCATGAAACCAACGTAATTTCAAAAAATGAAGGCTAATTTAAAAAAAATCGCACAATTGTGTTTACTTTAAGTACGAAGAAAATCCCCACCACACCCCAAATGTAACACGAACATATGGCCTGTAGAGGTTACAAATTCAAGACCACTAGGCTAATTGATGAGTCAAACTTTGAGATTTTCTCGAATATTAGCTTTGCCATCTAAAAGAGTTAAAGTGTTATCTATTCCCCTCCTTTGCCTAAATTCACTACCGTTAACCGATGTTTGAAATTGTGCCCCCCAGAGTCCAAATCTTGGCTACGCCACTGTGCTTAAAGGACAAGGTGTTGAACCACCACACCAACTTGGTTATTTGACTTGTATTTAGAGTTATTTGCAACTTGTTTCATGAACTAATATTTGCAACTTCCAGCTTTCCTTGTGTCAGGAATTAGGTGGCAAAAGGTGGGTTTTTGCTCTTGCTAGTCAACTCACTTTTCCAGAGATGTCTTATCTCTTTTAGTGAAGGCCAGGTAGCTAGTCTTTTAGGATTTGATTAAGACTACTATTCTTAGAAAAGGTGGTTTCACATGAGTTGCTTATGAATTATCAATTTCTCAGACATAGTAGTTGGTTTTGAAGATATTGATGTTATTGATCCCTTTTGACTTGACGTAATGTTCCTCTGACCGTGTTTTCCTTCTAATAAATTTGAAAAACTTTAGGTATAATGTCTTGAGCTTCTGATGCATGTGATTATGAGGAATCCTTGGTGTTTCTTAGAATCAGCTTTTTAATGCTCTTTATCTGGCTTGTTCGTTCTTCCGACGGATATTCTTCTTAATTGACGGTTTGTCCTTAGATTGATGCTTCAAAGTTTAAGATACGATGTTCTTAACTCTGAGCTTTGCCTTGTATCCTGTGAACTCTTCACTTGAATGCTTTCTTCTAGTGAGTGCTTAGTTCTGATGACTAATATAGTGGATTAGTCCTTTGAGGCTTTTGATTCTGATGTTGTCTTGTCTTATCTTGTGAGTACTTCATCTTTTGTCTGAGAGCTGATATATTTTCTGATGCATGTTGCCTTTGATTATTTCTTCATGGAGTTTGTCTATTTAGAGGGCTACGTGATCTTGGGAGATATTCTTCTTTGGTTATGAGGATATGATATCAACTTGTGTTGACTTTGTCTCATATTTTTTAGTATTCCTCTTATCTTAGTTTCCTTGTGAGCGCAATCTTCTCTTTGATCCCAAGCACAACTTTTATCTAACTTTGGGTTTGCTTAATTTTGAGTTATCCTTGTTTTTGAGCTCGACTCGAAGGCTTTATCTTTTGTTATCTTCAAAACATCTTGTATCTTCTTATTCTGAGCCAGAACAATGCTTTCTGGGTTCTGAGGAGCTTTTGCTTCTGAGCTAGATCCAACAATAATTGATAACTATAATAAGGAAATTTATTTTTTTGAAAAAAATTATTTCTTGGGTTGAGCCGAGCTGGCCCGGGCTTGGGTTTTCTTTTGTCTATGATGGATCGACCCGGACCGAGCCCAACTATTTTTTTAGTTAGGTTGGGCTCGGGCTACTAATTTTTTAACTAGGCCCACCTAAGGCCGGCTGGAACCCGGCCCATGTCCAGGTCTAGTATGAGTGTATATCATGTATAAGAGATAATATACCAAGTGTAAGAGATCTTATACAAGATTTAACATCTTCATACCATAATTCTCTTTGACATTTTAAATTTTGTTGTAAAATTAAATGTGAAATGGGTGGTATAAAAGCCTTATACCACTCTTATACTAAGTATAATACATTCATGAAAAATGATAAAAAAAAAAGTATAAGACATTCATGAAAAATGATAAAAAAAAACAGGTGTAAAGCTCTGATGCCCGATATAAGACTGCCATAAAAAAGATTTTGTTCTGAAAATTTTGAATTGGATGTTGTTTTAAAGAAAAAAAATAAGATGAACAAAATATGGAAGGAACGTGTCGAAAAATTAACGGATTGTGATATATGACCGTTTTAAGTTGCAAAATTTGAATTAAACATGTTAGGATAAGTTGTTACAAGCGGAAGATGCAATTCACTTTAAATCATAATTGAAAACTGAAAGAAAAACCCTAGCCGCCACTACAAGAAATTTGGCATTTTGTGACGCACTAAAATCGTCATGAAAACATGTTTTTTCGTCACCACAGATAAAAGGTGACAAAAAATCATCGTCACAGGCTTCGTCACAGCATGTCCATGGTATTTTGTTCTTATGACAATTTTCAAGTTCGTCACAAAATATTTGATTTTATATGACGAAATATCACACATGTCATCGTATTTTTTTGTTTACGTGATAAATATTTTATCATCTTATTATCATTTTTTTGTCATTTTTTAGTATCGTTTATCACTAAAGTTTTATATTTATATTACAGATTATATATTTCGTCATCTTAAATTTCAATTATGGTGACGAACTCCAAGTGAATACCATACCTACAAAGTTCTAGTGACACTTCCTTTGTCACAAATAATGCTCAAGATTGTCACTATAACATATAAGTTGTCACAATAAAGCAACTATATGTGACAACTTTAGCTCGTCATGGTATCAATATCAGTTGTGATGCTTTTATACATCATTATATATATAATATTGTCATAATATGTACATAATTCTTGACGAGTTATATCGTCCCATTTGATTAACTATGATGATAACATATTTATCGTCATAATAAATAATTGTGATGAAGTATTGCGTCATATAAAAGATAATATAGTGACGGCCTTCTATAATATTTTGTGACTAAATTATAATTGTTACAAATAGTTATAAATTTTGTGAAAACATTAACTCGTCACTACATGAATATTTGTTGTGACGTTTTTATACATCATTAAATATATAATATTTCCATGATATGTATATATTTCTTGACGTTTTTTATCGTCATGTGTGATTAGCTTCATTTCATGACTAAATATTTTTTGTCATTAAATATTAAATGTGACAAAGTATTTCGTCTTAATAAGAATACCATAGTGACAATTTTAAATAATATTTTGTCACTAAAAATTATAATTGTTAAAAATAATTATAAATTTTCGTGACAAAATTTGAATCTGTTATAATATTTGGTGACAAATAATTAATTCATATAAATTAATTATAAATTTTTTTAACCCTAAAAAAGGCACATAATATTAAAATTATCTAATAAAAACAACCACTTCATAAAAATAACCATGTCTTTCTAAGAAAATGTTAAACATAATAAACATAGAAAAATAAACTTCTTAAACTAAAACAATCAACAAAGTCTAGTAAGAACATCTTCGTTATGCTTCTCTAGGTCCATCAACATGCAACTTGTAAGTCAAATACCTGCATGTGTAACAAAATCATGTTTATGTGTGCTAGGAGGTTTAGGACCATATCCAAGGCCTTTTATGTAACCAGATCCATGACCAAGAACCTCCCGAACTATTTCATCTGTCGTCTTTGAAATTTCACCTTGATTGTACTGATCTTCCTTTTCTTTCATTAGTTTCTAGTAAAGAAAATCAACAAATGTTTCTTATAGCTAATATGAAAAATATATTTAACTTGAACTTGAAAAGACTCAATTAAAATGAATACAAATTTAAGTTACCCAATTATCTTAAGCTCCTTTGCTAGACCAACCCTGTTGATCCGAATGGTGGGTGCGTTTGTACAATTCAATTGCACCACAAGGCTCTCCCTTCATCTCTTTTTCATAAGGAATTCAAAAAGGACAAACACACAAGTCAAAAGTTTAATTTCTCATTTGAAGAATTCATATACAATTATACATAGCAATCAAGTTGAATTAAAGACTTACAATTTCTTTCGACCTAACAGTAAATGCCTTTCTACCAGAAATATGTGGAGCCTTGAGTTCTTGTTGATTTTCTACATTCACTCTACTTGCATAATATTAAAGGAGTAATATAACAAAAATCAAAATCAAACATGTATAATTCATTTAAAAACATATTATTATAGATTTCATGAATACATAGTTTTGAAACTAAATTACATTAAATAATATCTAGTTTCATACTCCACTTATTAGTTTATCACGTCAGAAACACAAGTAAGTGTGACAAATTCACAAAATATAAACCATTTCCAAAACAACAACTACTAACATAATTTTAATATCATATTGATAAATATGAATAAAGATAAAGCATATAAAATAAGAAAATTTTAGAGGACATAACCTTAAATTTTTCAGTGGTGAAATGGTCACACAAGTCCTCCCAATGTGTCCGATCCCCACAAATGATCGGCCTATGTCTCTTAGCATCTTCTAAACTTGCAAACTTCTGAAAATGCTTATGATACTTGTAACGTTGTTGTCGACTATTATTTTGGACTCGGTCCATCAGGCTATCCATTACTCTAGGATCATTGGTATTGATATCCATATGAATCTAAAAATACATAACAGTAAATTATTATGCCTTAGATTATATAGAATCATTTATGAAGGTGTTTATATTTTCGAACTTACGTTCAAGTGGGCAAAGACTGCCTTGAAATCTTTTTCTTTATCAAGATCTTTCCATTTTTTAGGCACCAGAAGCAAATCACGTGCCACCACACCAATTTGGCTAGCAAGCTTGGCAGATTCATTTGCATTAATAGGTCTTCCTATTAATGGATCCACGGTGATTTTCAATTTATTGCCAGAAGGTATGAATGACTTCATAACTCCCTTCCCCATTGTTAGGCCACGACCTCTTTTCTTTAAATTATTTCCTAAATGTGTAATAATAGTAATTAATATTATAATTTCTACAGAAAATGAAAATACATATTTCAATTGTTCAAAAACAAAATATATGCATAAACTTGTTTCAGTGGATGGAACTTGAATAATTTCAGTTGATTGAACTTGAGAAGTTTTAGTTGATTGATCTCCTGGGATTTGAATTGGTTGGCTTTCAGGAAGCTCAGTTGATTCTTCTACATTTTCGTTATGACTACTTTCTCCAACTTGCTTAGAGGTTTGTGATTGAATTGAGCATCTAGCATTAAGAAGTTTGTTTGCCCGATTTTTAAGTCCCACTAAGCCTCTCTCGATCGGTGCATCATGATTTGGTATAACTGGAGAGAACATAGGAGTTTCTTTTCTCATTTTCTTAGACTTCACGCCGAGCCATTTGATCCAAAGAAAATATGTTAAGGTTTGTGAGATTCTAAGGTTTTCTTAAGAACTTGTGATAAAAATTGAGATGGAGTAGTGCTACTAAAGGAAAGATATCGTAATTATTATTTTTGCACCACAATTCATTATTTTCTATACTCCTATTTATTTATTGTTTCCAAGCTACCCTTATATTCCTATTGATTATTGTTTCCCGGTTATAATCTATTTAGAAAATTTTTATGTATAGTTCGATTGAATAATACATTTGGAATATATTAACCCGCCAAATCTTTCCTCCAACTAAAATATGTAACAAATTAAGCTAATAACACGTTTTAAACAAATAAAAGAAAGAGGTGGAGTTGGACACCATGACTATGTATTCCACTTTTTATTTCTTTGTTTGAAAAATCCTTTTCTTTCGAAAAATTCACTTCTGTATTTATCTATTTACTTATGTTACTTATGAAAAAAAGTGATTTACTTCACTATAATTAATGATATGAATTTTGTTTTATATTATATTATATAAAGATTTTGTTATGATGTAGTAATTTATTATTTATTCTACCACTATATCCACTATTAATTTGTTGTATTAATATTCTCTGTGATGAAATTTATTTTATTATACAAATATGAATTTTTAATAATCTCAAGAAATATTAACGAGTAATTCATAATTACAAAAAAAAGTTAACTCAATGTTCCAAACCTACATAATATGTTAATATTTCAAAGACAAATCGTTATTGTAGATGCATAATAAACAATTGACATTTTATATGCATTTTGGCAAGAGCAGTGGAGCTGCTCGCCATATTCATCAGCAATTACAGTCCATGAACATTGTTGACATTGACCCCCAAAGGCGGAAGGAGAATCACTTCTAGCAGCCAAAGGGATCTTGATCATGTAGCTGGGCGTATTGTTGTTACCCCTTGATCATTGATACATGACTGTATCAGAAGATCACACACAAATTAAAATAGGTCGAATGCTCTCTAATACCCCCCAATTTGTGCACTTTTGCCTTAAACATACCCAAACTTTAAAGTGGACCTTCGAGGTACTTAAGCTTGTAAAAAGCAGACCTCTGTGCTACCTCAATCACACTCGCCCACTAACAGCCTAGAGAGTGTATTACACTCGCTGTCAATGTGAAAAATTGGGAAAAGTCAAACCAATGAGTAATGATCGTGGCATTGACTATCAAATTTAAAAAGAACCTTGACAAAACTTCTTTTAAGTCCCTGTAATTTTAATTCAACCAAAAAATACCAAAATTAGGAAAAGTCAAACCAATGGAATAACGACATATGGCATAAACTAATAAAATTTTCAAAAATATGACAAAACTTCTTTTAAGTCCTTGTAATTTTAATTCAACCAAAAACACAATCTTCTACAATTAATTTCAAAAAAACCTTGATAAAATTCATTTAAGTCCCTCTAACTTTTATTATATACAAAAATAAATTTGGTGTAGAAAATTTTTAGAAAATGTTTATGGAACTGCCTGTTCTGGGGCCAGGTTTCGTAAAAAATTGAAAAATCCCAAAAAATTATGAAATATTCAGAAAATAAAGAAAATAAATTTGGTGTAAAATTTTTTCAGAAAATGTTTTCGGAAGGACCCGAAAATGTGAAAATACGTTTCGGTGCCTGGTTTCATAAAGAATCGAAAAATCCCAAAAAATTATGAAATATTCGTGAAATAAACAAAATAAATTTGGTGCACGAATTTTTTAGAAAATGTTTTCAAAAGGGCCCGAAAATGTGAAAATATGTTTCATGGCTCGGTTTCATAAAAAATAAAAAAATCCCCAAATATTATGAAATATTCAGAAAAAATAGAAAATAAATTTGGTACAAGAATTCTTCAGAAAATGTTTCCGGAAGGGCCCAAAAATGTGAAAATCAGTTTTGGGGTCCAGTTTCGTAAAAAATCAAAAAATCCCAAAAAATTATGAAATAACCGAAAAATAAATAAAATAAATTTGGTGCAAGAATTTTTATATTATTTTCATTATTATATTTTACCACTCACGATTCAAAATTATACTTATCATTGAATCTAAATTAATCTAACGTTTTTTATATTAAAAAAAGGTTATGTCATTAACCAAAAAATTAAAACAACACGTAATTAAATGAATAAAAGAAAACTACAAATATGGACATACTCATGATTCAAATAACTGTTCTCTTGGAATATTGCAATTCAGTTCAATTCAGATCACTTCGGTTCAATTCAGTCTACTTCAGTTCAGTTTAGTTATGCGTAGTTATAAATTTATAGTGAAATTAGTTCAGTTTACTTCAGTTCAGTCAACTTCAATTCACTTCAGCTTTTAAAAGTTTAAAAGAACGGGGCCTAAGTTTTATGATTGATTGGTAGGGAACTTATAATAAACTAAAATTTTATAGATGGAACATAAAATCAAATTTACCATCTTCATGACATATCATTAAATTAATATAAACACCAACAATATCCAATGGTCATCTATTATAATATTAGTGATATTTATGTATTATTACCCAGTATAAAATAAATATACATGATAAAATTAAAGGTGTCATGGTATTTGTTACTAAATCATGACACATAAATTATCACAAAAAAAAGTTATAAATAGTGATAATATACAATTGTCACCCATTATCATTGTAGTGACGCATGTTATATTTCGTCATAATATGTACTAAAAATAAATGACAAAATTCAAATGTCATCACTTTAAATTAAATATATGACAAATTTAAAATTGTCATTTTCTTTTTAATTAAATTGTGATATAAAAAAATAGTCATCAAAATATTATATACAACGACGATTTAAAGTCGTCATTAATTATCATAATTGTGACGGCCGTTATATATCGTCATAACAATGCATTGCAAATTATGATAAAATTCAATAATGTCATTACAAAATTAATTATATGACGAAATTAAATATGTCATATTATTGTTTGTCAAATTATGACGAATAGAAACGTGATAAAACACTTTTTTATAATGAAGATGGTATTGTCACTAATTGACTTTACCTTGTCACCGTAAATATTTCCCTCCAAATGTTTTCTACAATTTTTTGGCTCCAAAATTATAAATGACGATAATTTTTTTATCGTCACAAAATTATATAATCAGTGACAAAAGTGAACATTAATAGCGACACACAATTAATTTGTCATAAAAAAATAAAAATAATGACAACTTGTATATTTTGTCACAATAAAGCTACTAATTATGACGAAATCATATGCGTTGCAAAAAAACCGTCATATTATGCCAAATTTCTTGTAGTGCTAAGAGCTCTCATCTCCTCTGCTTGTAAGTTTATTTGTTAGGGGGGGAGAAAAAGTCGAACAAGATTTTTTCTCCCTCCCACCCTTTGTTTTCTTATCTTTTATTTTCTTTTTCTAATTTAGATGTGAGAATAATCTGCATCCAAATCTTTTTTATCTTCTACACACGATCGTCTTCTTCAATCACGGATCTGCTGCTGCATAACTCAATATTGATTTACAACTGAGTTGGACTTTATCCGCCTTCATACAAGATACTTGTTGATCTTTCACACTAGACACCCAGATTTATCTCCCTTCAGCAAGATCATTTTAGATCTGCAATCCTGGTTGATGTTATGGCATAAGCAAATATTCTTATGGTTGTCGATCTTTGAAATCGTTAGTTGGAGGTTAAGAAAATATAGGATGTTTATCTTTTGTTTTCTTAATAAGTCTTGCCCAAGGGCATCTTTTTTTTTAAAAACCCCTCGAAAGGACAGTGTGTCCCCCCAATGGCTAAAAGTTTAGAGCGGGTGAAAATTTTAGGGCGAAGTCTCCAACTAGGTTGGTTCCCCCGCTTGCCTACAAAACACCCACCCCTATTTTATTCATAAATGGTTCTCAAATCAAGAACCAAAGGTAATTACAACGAAGTTACAAAATAAGAAAGCTCGAATTCATAAATAAATTCGAAACCGAGATACAAACAGTTCGCTTATGATAATTTAAAAGAAGCCAGCACATATTAATGCTACCCACAAGTATATCCCTAGCCCCAGTCACACCCTCAAAAATTTGCTTGTTTCACCTTCTCCATATATTCCATGATATGATAAACCACAATGAAGTCCCAAACTCACAATAAATGCCTCTTCTGAAAAAAGAACGCCATAGTTGTAAAAAATTATACCCCGAATGTGGCATAGCCAACAAAATACCCAACCATTGGAATGCATCCCTCCATACTGTAAACCACACCTGGCAAAAGAAGAGGCAATGGTATAAGAATTCTGATCTTGCGCAAAAGGGACATATGTCAATTGTGATTGAGTTACAACCACGTTTCCATAAGACTTCATGTGTCGGTAGTCTTTTATGAAATACAAGCCAGCCAAAAAATTTGATTGGCTAGCAGAACTACATCCCAAATGAAATTGAAATCCTTCAAAGGAGGAGTCCAACATGCTTGTTGACAGTGACCATGAAAAAAGGAAGCGGCAAAGAATTCCTTTTTGACTCCAATATCCCAGATAAATCAGTCAAGATTAGACCTGAAGATTGGTTGTCCCACGGATCCCGAAGCAAGAAAAAGGGTTGCACAAGATGACCTAATCCAGGCCTTCATATCCATACAATGTTGCTGCCCCGTAATACGCAAACTTCTTTTCTAAAAGGGCCGAGTTTGAGGCTGATTAGGAAAGAGAAAACCGCACCCCTCAGTGATAGTGGTAAATTTTCTATTATAGAGAACAAATAAATCTAGGAAGATGGACTTAAGAGGGGAGTTAGTGGTCCAGCTGTCATGCCAAAACAAGCCCATTCTCCCATCACCAACTCTAAAAAAATCCCAGCTCCCTTCAGTTTTGTGACAACATTTAATCATCCCATGCCACAACGGAGACAAAGCTTTAGAATCTTGGTTGATTAAATCATGCCAAGTACGCAACCCATATTTATGAATGCAGTAAATGTATGAAAGGGAGTTCATATCTATAACTCTCATCTTCCAAATCCACTTAAAAAGTAAGCTAGTGTTAGCTAGCTTGAGGTCCCGAATGGATAATCCTCTCAGATGCTGCGGTAGAGAAATAGTATCCCAACTTACCTTACATAAGCCATTTGTGTTTGAGTCACCTTGCCATAAAAAAATTATGCATCAATCAATTTAAAATGGTAATCACAGAGATGGAAATTCTAAAAAAGGATAATAAATAAATCGGAAGAGAAGACAGTACTGATTTAATGAGAATGGTTCTTCCCGCGTAAGATAAACAACTTCCGTTCCACTTGGCCAAACGATTCTTGAACTTAGCGATCAACGGATCCCAAGCCGTGGTAGCAGGATAATTTATGCAAAGTGGCACACCCAAATATTTAATAGGAAAATTTTCCAATCTATAGCCAAATAGGGTCGCATATGAAGAATTTTCAGGAACATGAATACCCATTAGCGCACTCTTATGGAAGTTTATATGAAGGTCAGAAATTAACTCAAAACACCTCAAGATGCGAATGAAACTGGGGATAATAGATTCCTCTACCGATAAGAAGTAAATAGTATCATCTACAAACTGTAATAATGAAATGTCAGGAAGAGACTTCTCTAACTGAAAACCAGGTAATACAACCTCCCTGATACTATAATCCATAAGTTGTTTCAAGCCATCCACAACAAGCACAAAAATAAACGGCGATAGGGGGTCTTCTTGCTTCACTCCTCTCTTAATTTTTATTGGTGCACTTGGTGTGCCATTAATCAGAACCAAAGTTGTGGAGTTTTTCCTGCAGTTCGACAACCAAGAAATCCATTTTTGATCGAAACCCATTCTAGCAAGAACCGTATCAATGTATGTCCATGAAATACTATCAAAAGCCTTGTGAAAATCTAATTTCAAAATCAGATAGGGTTTCCGTCTAACGTATAGGTCATGTATTACCTCAACTGCCAAAAAATGAGCATTCAAGAATACTTTTACCCTTAACAAATGCAAACTGATTATTCAAAATTAGGGAAGGGAGAATAGCTTATAATCGAATAGATAGTAGTTTTGCAATAATTTTATAAACCCCATGAATAAGAGAAATTGGTCTGAAATTATTCAAAGAGCAGGAACCCGGTATCTTTGGCACCAGCACTGTAAATGATGGTTTTATAGAATCCGGCAGCTAATATGTATCATGAAAGCGATCAAAGACACCCATAAATTCAAACTTTAGATCTTCCTAAAATCATTTATAAAAGAAAAAATTAAAACCATCAGGTTCTAGGGCTTTGTTTTACCCACACGCGTAAATATAGTTCCAAATCTCATCATTTGTGAATGAGGCAGTAAGTATAGCATTCTGTTAAGCATTAACCATGTTGAAATAAAATTTCCGAAGTGAGAAAGGAACATCTGGATTTGCCATAAAGAGACATTCAAAAAAGGATCGAATATGTGCGGCAATAATATGGGGATCAATGATAATCTCAACCTCAATATATAGCTGGGTAATTTGATCACTGCGAAATCTAGCGGATGCCGTGTGGTGAAAAAATGTGGTATTGTTATCTCCTAAAAGAGTCCAATGAACCCGTGATTGTTGATGCCTCTATTTTTCCATACTTTCTCATCTTTGAAGAAGTAGGGAACGATGATTACAGAGATCCATATACTGCGCAAAGGTAAGGGGCCTCAGAATACTGCTAGAAGTTAGTGCCAAAATTTTGTTTTCCAAATCTGCAATTTTACGATTTAAATCCCCAAAATTTGCTAAGTGCCACGGACGAATTGCCGAACCTAATTTAGACAACTTGAAAGAAATATCCATGTTTGAGTGTGTGATACAAATAGAAAGCCAAGAGCTCCAAATAAATGGTAAAAATTCAGCATTATCCCACCATAAGTTGACCGCTCTAAAAGGCCTCGATCCCAATCTTAGGGTAATAGAGGAGCGGAACAAAATAGGTAGATGATCAGATAAAGTGGTGTCTATCGTAGATATAGACATCGTCCCCAAATGTCCAAAATACCTCCTGAAGCAACGACCCTATCAATACGAGAATAGGATAACCTGTTATGCTAAGTGTAATCACAACCCTAAAGAGGAAGGTCCTAAAGTTTAGCTTCCAAGATGAAATCTTGAAAAGCAATAATAGAAGGGACAGGTCTGCGCCCAGCTCATTGCGATGCTTGCAAAACCTCATTGAAATCACCACATACTAATACCTTCTGCAAATTACAAATGAAAGGTAAAATTTCCCTCCATAAATTGTTCCTACCTGTATGACTAGTAAGTGCATATAGGCTCAATACATGGAAATCAAGTTGATGGATATAAAGTTTAAGTATAACCCATCTAGAAGTCGAATGAATAACCGATCCCTGAAGAAATATCGAATTCTAAGAAAATAAAATCCCCTTCGAGAGACCAACAGATGGGATGTAGTGATATGCAAAATCATTCTGACCCCAATAGCGACGAACCACAATATCAGAGACACCTTCAAGTTTCGTCTCCAGTAAGATAAAAAATTTCAAATTATGCTTTCGAACACAAGATGATATGAATTGCTGCTTTGGTCCCCCATTAATGCCTCCTCGACAATTTCAACATAAAAAAGCTAACGACATAAGTAATGAAAAATACCTTGACAAAAATTATCCATGTCATATAACCAGATTATCCATCGCGGCCATAACAATTGATTCATGGCGTGGTTCAAATAAACCAAGCTTGTTCTCCATATCCATAGTAAGTTTCTTTTCCATATTCGACGAAGTCCGTGATTAGGATAAGATGATAATACGATTCATATTCAGGATGTTCGGTCTTGAAGAGGCCGAATCGACAGATGGATGCGTTATAACCGCCTATAAAGATCCTAAATGGCTCGTAGGAGCAATTTCCACGATAGGCTCATCAGTTTCGGGAATAAAACTTCCATTACCATCAGAATGGTTTTGGAACAGAATGACTTGCATATTTTCTGAGGTCCTTGGTTGTATATCTAATTAGAAAGATTCATTAGAAGCACTTAGGTCACTGGAAATTTCACTTGAATCACATTGAACATCCGAATTATAATCACTGTAATGTTCACACCCCACTCCTTGTCTCATATTAGTATGGACCATGACCTACATTGAATCGGCAAGAAGTTTGAACGTTCGGCTTGTAGTTCTGAAGGGAATCAAAACTAGACAGAAAACTACATCTAGACGATCCGGTCTAGTAAAATCAAAATCTAGGGAGATAATTCGGCCAAAAGAAGTAGCCAATTATCTAATCAATTTCTCACCAATCAATGCAGGAGGAATGCCCACGAAATCCACATACATAATGCACTCGATTGGTGTAAAATCAGCAGGTAAGAACCTCACATCCTTGAAGATATGTTGCATAACCTTCCAATCTCCACCTACAAATTCATGCATAGCAGTCACCAAGTTAAATGAAACAATAACATTATCACTGCCCATTGGTGTAGTGAAAGCAATATCAAAATCTCGATCATGCAATAGTTCAAAAGTAATTCTAATATTCGAGATATTAGCCTGAAAAACCAAGCTGGCCACTTCCACAATAAGATCATGGCCCCTAGGTGAAACAGCATTGTTGAGTAGCAGGTCTTGCTCCGCCGGTTTTGGATTAACGGATGAAGCTACATTGGAAATCCTCGATTCAGCAACTATCCGCACGTATGATTTCTCTCCCTGAAATGAGTCACAAAATTCAGGTTTCTGTCTCTAAGCCCTGTGTGTAGCTGGATTAGGGTTACGAACTCTTCATGGTGCCACCGCTCCGGAATATCTCGCCCTAAATGCGCATAATCGGACAATGCCGATACTCACCGAGTTCAGTCTATATAGAACTTCTTGAATCGGCAGAGAATCATCTGTGGTTAAAAAACCAAAGTTCATATTCCTAGCATTCTTCTTCCTTACCACATATACTCTTCCAGTTATCCCATGTTTCTTGAAAACCCTGCTCATGGAATCAGCCCCGTATGCATTCGAGAAATTTTCAAAGTACATTTTGGTTTGGGTAGGTGATGAAAACTGCCGATGACGAGGGTTTGGGTTTTGACAAAAGGTTTAGGTCACCAGGGGGCAACAGTGGAGTGGATCAACATGGTAATGGTTGGTGTTGTTGTAGTGGTGGTCTATGTCATAGTGATGGCGATGGAGATGATCGTAGTCATGGTGATAATGGGAGTAAAGGCGCTAGTCAATCTTGCGATGGTGGAGATCGTTGACATGTTGACGATAGGAGTAATGGTTGTGGTTAATGACACGATGGTGGAGAGGGTGGCGATCGGTGTCACGGTGGTGGTAATGGCGGCTGGTAAGGGTGGGTCTCCTAAGGTTTCTCTCCATCACAGCCTTACGAATTTATTCACCGAATTTGTGATTTGGTTGTATATGGCCATCGCCCAGGGCATGTTTGTCTTGCGGTATAAGCAAGTTTAGTATGTTGGTGTTTGCTTTGTTTTGTTTTGTTCGGTGTTTTATCTCTGGTAGTCGTTGGTTTGCTTTTACTACTTTTAGATTGTCTATGTTTTTCGGTCTGCGAATTATGCTATGAAGTTCTTAGCTAGAGCAGCTGATTCTTCGACATGTAGGGGGATTATGTCCACCTTCGAATAGAGCTGTCATTTTCTCTGATTTATTTAATAAACTATATTCTTCAGTCAAAAAATCATAATTAAAAACTTAAAAAATTCCTAAAAGCTACTAATAAATATCTGATTTATGAAAAAACATAAAAAAGATAGCATTTCCTTGTATGCGCTAAATTTAATTTTATATGTTGAGTTTGTTGATACTAACTTTCTTTTGATAAGTTTATAGTGGTTTTAAATTTTAGTAGGGCTGGCTAACCTATAAAAGATTGGGCACTGTAATTATATATATGGGAGGTTGTTTGATTATTTGATTACAAGTAGACTTATTCAAGAAGCCCGTGGCTCGTCTAGCCCACCCCGGCCCGACTCTCATGGGTCGCGCTTGGTAAAGCAAATATCATTATTGGCTCGGCCCGTATAGGCCTTAAAATATTATGAATTTGGTTTGGATTTTATGTTAAAAAACCAAATTCGGCCCGACTCGTCCTGCTCGAATATGTTTTATATTTTTATTTAATATTTTTGTATAAATTTATTAACATTATATATTAAATCAATGTAACATGTTAAAACTATAAATTGTAGATTTTTTAAGAAAATTTGGATGGAAAGCTAATATTATCTATTTTTTATTAAGCTATAATTCAATTTTTTAACTTAGTAAAATATTATTTATGAAAAAATAAAAACTAATATTTACTTGATGGGCAGGTTGGGCTGGGCTTGAGAATGAGCTTCTAAGTCAAAGTTTGGCCCGGCCCAAGCCTAAAGATTATAGACGTGGGCTGGGTTGGGCCTGGCCCAAACTCGGCCTAGCCCGCCCATTAAACATGTCTAATTACAAGTAAGACATTTATAAAATTGCTAAGAAATATTAGAATAATATAAAAATTACTATTGATAATTAGTCATTACATATCAACTTATATGTTTTAGGTTATTTGGTTACATCATGTTATACCAAAGCTTCCAACCTAGAAGTTTAGGGTTCAAATCATGATGAATTCATGTGTCGTATATGTTTTAAGCTAAAATGATATTTATGTGCCGGAAAATGCTAAGAATAATATAAAATTTTTGATTGGTATTTACTTATCAGCTTAATCTTTAAACCAATTGGTTACGTGCTAGGTAAAAGGAATCAAGAAATTCAAATTTATAAACGTATATCCGTTACTAGTAATATCTTACCACATTGGGTTTACATTTTCCCATATACATATTCAAAGTTTGACTAATGGTAAGTAAATAATGATGATTATTTTTTGAGTGTTAGCTAGCTGTATGCCATCTGTCAAGGCAACGGTTACAAAAAAATTCTATAAAATGAAGCCTTTGGAATTCACCAAACACAATCGTCTTCCTTCTTAGTTTCAATCTTTTCTATTGAATATTGAGTAAACCACTCATGAGTTGGGATATTTTTCCTCCATCCTCTAGATTTAAGCAAAATCTATCGGATGAGCGATTTACCAGAGCAAATGAGGTATATATTTCACTTATTTTTGTATTTATTTTTTTGTTCTTATTACAAATATGAGTTAATATATAATTTTAATTTTATTGATTTGAATAAGTATTAAATTTGAAGGCATCCAGTCCTCCACTTTTCAAAAAATGTATCAACTAAAAATTTAGATGTTGAGTTCTCAAATTAATTTTGATCCAAACTTTTAAGGCTTTCCCTAACTTGTTTTTTTTCCCGTGAAAGGATCCATGGGAAGATCTTTTGGAAGCAAAAAAAAAATTTTCCAAAGGAATTTGATAACAGATGTGTAACAAATTACATGAATGATTTAAAACTTAAAATCTTCTAAATTTTAGCTAATGTGTATATTTTTGCCCTTGATTAAATTTGGGAATTTGAAATAGAACTAATATTGAATGAATTGTCAATAGTTAGGATGAGATCCAATCGGTACCGTTTCACATCGATCTTCACGAGACGTCTCTTTCTTCTCGGTTGTAAATCAAAATCTATGCGAAATCTTTAATGCCCCTATTAGTTTAAATTCTACTAATCTTTGACTAGAGAAATAAAATTCGATTTGTATACTCTTTGAGTTTTTTAAGTTGCTTTTATTCAGGAACATATTGGGCAGTTGTTCTATGGAGGGGAGATTGATCGGCATTGGCACCATCTGGAAAGCATTTTTGATGACCAATCATCACATGGTTATGGTTGGTTACCGATAGGATGGTTCGCTAAAGAGAGAATAATGACATATATGAGAAATTATAGAGTATAAATTTTGTTATTTTACCATCTTTGTTTTCCTATTTTTATGTGTATTTGATAATGAGAATATAGCACATGCACTCTAACTTGATACATATGCAGTATCGTTATGATCTATAAGGTGTTCTATATTGTGCTCAAGTTGATGCTCTATATGCACTAGAGCAAAGAGGACTTGTTATCCTAGATTTGTTGTTTAATTTCTAGGTAAAATATGTAAGATTGGCTTTCTCTATGCATTGGAACAAAGAGAAATAATTGTCCCGAATTTGTTATTTAATTTCTATGTAAAATATGTAAGATAGGGTGCAGCAAGTGCACTTGCCTTGGGCCTCTCTTTAAAAGGGGCCAATTTTCCCTTTTTTCTATTGTTAGTAGTATATGTTAGTATATTAGCTATAATTACTACTTTTATAACATCATCAATTTAATTATAATAGAGTTTACAATTAAACGCTTTTTTCCAACAGTGTCCCTTCGTCTTCTCTATAATTCTCGTAATACAATAGCTGAATTGCTTTAAATAAGTCTTCATTTTCCAAAAAAAAACCAAGATATCCATTTAATGTCCTTTTTGTTCCCAAAATCATGGTTTTGCACAAGTTAATTAATAGGAACAAATTTCACATCCCTATTTGTTTTATTTTCTTATTCTTCATATATTTGCTCCACTATTTAACATTGTTTCTAACAAGCTTTTTTGGAGTGTTCTACCTTTCAAGAATGCTTGGATTTTAAGTTTGCTTTATGGTTGGAAATTGAATTTGCTACTATTGCTGGTTGAATGTCAAATGTTAACCAAGTAAAATTGATTTGATTAATTTGTTTTTGGGTAAATTAGGGGAATGCCTCTATAGGAGATACATATTTAAAGAATAGAAATGCCTAATTAACAAAAAAAAACTCTAAGGGGTACTTATTTATAAAATACCACATTATAATATATTAGGAATATATTTGAAATCCCTAATTTGTAGGTAACCTTACCAATTTGAAAATACCCAAAACACAAAATCCCTTACCTTCTGAAACTGGAAAATCAGGCAACCCACTACCTCCCACTATTCCGGCATCCAACAACCGTCGAAACAGTCGCCAATGGCTCCTACCACCGCCATTTCTACTAGTTGACTCCCTTTCAAAACTCAAAACCTCTCCTTACCTTCTGTAATTCGCTGTTTTTAATAGTTGTCGCCTCCGGCAAATCATTGGTAGGCAAAATCGATGCCTGATTAGCGTCTTTAGGCAATCTCAACCTCCTCCACCCCATAATCTGTCACCGAAACTCCTTACGCATCAAATCAGACAACTAAGTGACTCCATGGGTCTCCGACAGGTCCAACTTCTGGTGACGGGCGGCGCGTCTCAGATTGAACTTGCTCTTGAAAAGTGAGAAGTGATGTTCCACTCCGGAGTTCGACAGCGACTCCGTCCCGGAAATAGCGAAGATGGGGAGGAGAGAGAGAATAACGAAGAAGGAGAGAGAATGAGCCATTGTTGATAATTAGGTGAAGGTAAAGAAGAAGAAAAACAGAGTGTGATATTTATACAGAAAGGGGAGATACAATGTATTAATATCATTTGTATATTGTCATATGTATAATGTGTACATTTATTAATTCATCTGTATATTGTTAATATACATTTCCCAAAGAAATGTATATTAATGAAAACTGTATAACTCATTCCGAATAAAATTATACTGAAATTTGCGACATGTTTACTACTGTATATTATTATGTTGACAGTGTGTATACCGATATACATTACTTGCAGCTAATATACAGTAAAAATGAAATAGTATATATCTACATACAATGTCAATGAAATTGTATATAGATAATATACAATGTCAATGAAACTATATCTAGCCTATAATCAATTGTATACAGTATACAACCAGCTATATACGATAAGGGAATCAAAAGTGTTGTAGAAAGCATAGCATTAATTGTTCATAAACCGAAGATATATGCAATAACACAAAAGCATATACAATATACAGCTTTCCATATATACAGTATGGCATATAAGAAAATATCAGAATTCCACAAAATGCTACAAAACAGACCTTGTAAAGTTACTTCTCTAATGACATAAATAGATATGTAAACATCATTGATGCATTACGATACTAAAACCCTAGGTTGGGCAAAATGAACCCTTTTGCTAACGAGGTACAGTATAGATGCCTAACCCCGAAAGATACTGTGCACGTATGAACAGTATTGATGAATGACGATACTAAAACCCTAGGTTGGGCAACCTGAACCCTTTTGGTAGCGAAGAACCGAATATTTCTCTATGAATTAGGGTAATAGCTGCAGTTCATATACCGACAGTTTTAAAGAACTAACCTCATTAATATTAGAAGAATTGTATATTAATATACGGTTGACAGTATACAATTTCATTTATGAAAGTATTATACATCAGTATAAAAAATATTTACAAAATAATGTACAGGAGTGAACAATTGTGTTTCAAGTACTGTATATCAATATACAAAATATTTACATAATAATATACAAGATTAAACAATTGTGTAACAAGTTTGTATATTAACATACGATTGACAGTATACGATTGTGTACACAATGGGTACCACCGATGTTGATTCCGATTCCCTTTAAACTAGTGGCCGCAAAAACTGAAATCCCCTCCTTCTGAAACTAGAAAAATTCTCGACCACTTACACCATCGAAACCATCACCTTAACTATCGCTATCGAATCCGTCGAAGCTGTGATTCCGATTCACTTTAAAACTATCGCCGTCGCCTGAACTGAATACCATCGCTGATTCCCTCTTTAATTCCATAAATGAAAGCCGATTCAATTATGATTGAAATTGGAAAAAATGGAAGAAATCAAAACTGAGATAGGAAAAATGGATGGAGTCGGAAAAGATCGTATTTGAATCATTCAATTATGATTTAAATACGGAATAATCGAAATTGAGATAGGAAATAAATCAAAATATTTCCTCTGTAATTCCATAAATGAAAATTGACTCAATTATGATTGAAATCAGAAAAAATGGAAGAAATTGAAATTGAGATAGGAAAAAATGGATGAAATCGGAAAGAATCGTATTTGATTCAATTATGATTCAAATACGGAATTAATGGAAATTGAGATAGGAAATAAATCAAAATTTGAAAATCAGTAACTCCTACTATGGAGGGATTTCCTAAATAACCGATATAGGAGGTAGTGGTAGTTAATAAATATGTTTAATAAAAATTGGGCATATAATAAATATGTTTGTAATATGAGCATTTTAAGAATAAGTATGCCATTGGAATGCATTTCCAACAATTTTCCTTTGTTTTTTCTCAATTATCTACGCAGTTTCAGATTTATTTTCTTACTCTTTCAAATTTTAGAGTGAAATCAGATTTTTTTGAGTTTTCTTATATAGCATTTCTTATTAATTTTAGTCAAGTGAATATACACTCGGACACTATTCAAATCAAACTGAATTGTTTTAGATTCACATATTATATCTTTCAATTTCTATATGTGGCTTGGAAAATTTTCTAATAATGCACAAGGTTAAATTATTGGATTTTCAACTAGGACATTTTTTCTTCGTTTGAGGTTAAATGAATAAAAAACATATTAGCAAAATCCTAACCGAACTTAATCATGATTGTATTTTTGGCATCAAGCAAGTGTATTCATATTTTTGGCATATAAATATACAATTTATTTTACATTAATTTTATTTAAAGGGCCATATATATGGCTTTTTATGTTATTAGGGCCCATAATTTCTATTTGAAATATGTAAGTTTTTCATTCTCTTTGCTTTTGTTTTCCAGAGAGATATCAATGTAGCCTAATTTTAATGTAAACTTTGATGTTTTGGTGAAAGAAATAATTGTACATAACAATAGCATATTGTGTATCTACATGCTATGGCGAGGGCGAGGGAACAATGAAAATTTTATTTATACGAAAGTGTGTTCATATAAAGGGAGGCATTGTAAATGGCCCAAAATAAAACAAAAAGAAAAAAAAGCCCATCTAATCTCCCTGCGGGAAGAATCTGGGAGGATTGCCTTGTCCCTGCAGTGGCTGCTGTTGCGGGTCATCCACTTGAAGCATCCCCAAATGAGCTCAAAGCAGTCGAATCTCCATCTGTAACATTTCAACATGAATCATTCATATGCATTTCATGACATGTCATACATCATCATTAACGAAATAGAATAACAAGCATACTGCCATATCCGAGTTTTGGGTCATCATGAAGCACTGCTGCCCTTGAATATACCCCTAATCGGAGATACTATGAGCAATAGGAACCTATAAGAATGATGGATCAAAGCAAGTCAGGACTGTCACAATCTAAAATCTAAAGGCAAAAGGAGAAAAGACAGAGGAGACTTACATGAGTGGTGCCAGCAGGATGAAAAGTCACCAAACTCGGGATCCAGATAAGGAGGGATGATCGGAGTATAAGTGCTCAGGTCAGGGCGGTGCATCATAAACATGGGTGGGTGATACTCGAACCCCCGATGCCCCTCCACCATCGTCAGCCCCTGAGGTTGGACAGAAGACTCCAAAGAGCTACCCGCATAAGTAGAAGTAGTCGCAGGTCTCTTCCTACCCTAATAATCCTGCAAAAACAACAGAGTGAGTTCAATTTAGCCTAACTGAAGCGCGATATTCAAAACAACGGCAACCATAAAAGATAGAAGAACTCAAGCTAGTGAAAAGGGAAGTGTCGTCATCCGGACAGCCTCAGGCAAACCTGATCTGGCCTGGCCACTAGGGGCAGAAGTCGAAGGGGTAGAGGCCTCAGGGATGGAAGCCTAAGGATCATCATCCTAAGGAGGGTTGTGGGTATCCTGCTAAGGCACGATAAGAACAAGATCCATATCTGGCCATCTAAGCAGCTGCAAATGGCAAAACTCCACATATCTCCCAACCCTATCTGAGGAGTTGCTAGAGACACCCTTGGAGGCCAATCGTTCAAAGTCAGGTGAGCGACGAGGCCAAAAGACCCACCGAGGCACCTCAGGAGGAAAAGAATGCAACCTGGGAGGAAGATGCAAGCCCTGAATGCGATCGCCCAAATACCACTCCAAAGAGAAGGGGGTCACTATGATCAGTCGAGTGTCCACAAACTCCCTGGCTTGTCTCATGACCTTCGGCCAGTGAAGAGCATGTCCCCAAGGCTACATCCTAATCTAAAAAAGGGAAAGCTAGACATCGGTTCAATGATTATAGTAGATATAGCAATTAAAGCAAACCAAGAAAAGTATGAGGCATACCTGCTCTAAAGAAAGAGCACGAAGATGGGCAGAAAGAGCAAAACTGGACTCCATTTCCTAATCGTGGAAATAGTGTGCCAGTCGAGGGTAGAATGAGAAACCACTGTTGGGTACGAGATTGGTCCTTAAAAGGATCCCCATCTCAAAGAACTAGATTTGTAAGCAGACAAGAGAAAGATCAAAACACCGAAAATGGACAAAATACTCACAAAGAAAAGAGATAAGGATCAAATTCTTACATAAACAATCTGAAGATAGGACTTGAACTTGTCAATCCTGTTCTTTACGCACTGGTCAAGAGCCTAGTACAGGTGACCCAATGCAGCTCGGCCCCATGCTTACTCATCAAAGCGAGATAGATCTATCAAAGGTAGCAGAATATAGAGGTTCACGATCGAACCCCTAGTGGGAAAACACAGCCACGACAAGGTAGCGGCCATGAAAGCTCTAGCCTCGCAGGCAGCAATCAGATACCCTCTATCCTCAGAGGTCTAAAAAGTCATGATTTTCTTGCAAGAAACTCGCCCTGGCTTGTATCTGAAGTATCCAATCAAAGCTTCAATGATCTCTACATTGAAGTTGTCATAAGTGAAGCAAGCATTAAAATGGATCACATTACCGTGGAAGGGTAGACGTGTGATAGCGCAATAATCCAGTAGAGTGATGGTATACTCCTCGTAATGAAAATGGAAAGTGTGGGTAGTATCGGACCACCTACTCAAGATGTAGGTAGATGAACTGGCTGGGATGTATGGATACTTGCGGTGCCTGACATACTTGCAATTCCTAACCATCCTCCCCAAAGACGTCCCAGCAATAATGGCCTTGGCATCGGGGGATAGCACCTTTTATCGCTTATGAAAGTGGGTAATACTAGCGCCATCATGCTTGGTAACCTAAATAATGCATACACATCTATCACAAACCAGTTTTTGATAAATCACACGATTACCAAAAATAATAAATCATCACCCAATAATAAATCATTGCATAAAAATATATAAATAAATAATAAAATGGATAGGTCTTTGCGCGAAATAAAAATAGCAGTAAGGCTTACCAGAATTTGAGAGAGATGGTTGGAAGGCTTCAAAGTAGGCAGAATAAAATCCCTCGGTGCAATCCCGTGATACATCCAATCCGGTGGGAGCCCATACAAAGCATCGGTCGGAACCTCGGAAAGTTCCACTTGTTCGCCATCAATAAGGAAGTTCTGAGTAGTCACTTGAATAGGCTGGCAGATCCAAGCTGATGTTGTAAAGCTTAAACCACATCGAGACCCCGTAGAATCTAAAAAGTAGGGGCAGAAAATGGAAGAAAATGAAAGAAATCGTCGTCAAAAATAGCTCAGAGGCTGAAATTTTCAAAAATTGAGAGCAGAAAAAGCAAGAGGAAGAAGAGAGCATTGTTGGTGTGAAGAAAATGGGAGCCAAGCTGCTGTTTTTAAAGACCGCTGGTAACCAACCCACCGGCTAATTACCTATGTAATTAGCCCGCCGCCTAATTACCTATCCAGCTGTCACGCATTTACGCATCCCACGCGTTTATGAGTAACGGCTATAAAATTTACCGTTATATAGGTAATTAGCCCGCCGGCTAATTACGTTTATTTTCAAAATTTTCGCAATTTTGCATTTTTCATTCGTTTTCTGCATCGTTTTCAAAACGAGCGAACCTAAAAGCTGTTTTTACACAGTCACACAAGCATCTAGCATCCATAAATATTTATTTCGACCCCTAGTCAATTCCTTAACCTCAAGCAACTCATTAAAAAAATTTTAATCGAAGGGGCAAAATATATTTTATTTCAAAAATTGTTGATTAAAAATATTTTTAACTCATTGCATCCCATACACACTATTTTTGTTTATTTCGCATACGACGAAATTTCTAGCACGAAATTTGTGTATGTGAGGGGCAAACTATTAGCACAGGTCCGTTCCGGCTCGATGAGGAATAATGCCTATTTCGTTCAGTGATCAGACAAATGAGCCAAAAAGGACCGAATTGTCATCCAAAATCCGAAATTCAAAAATCCACATTCCAAGGAAGCTCCGATTTGGCATTTCCTATTGAAAAATCTAAAAGTCAAAGTTTGGTCAAACATAGGTAATTAGCCCGCCGGCTATTTATCTATCTACAGTAAAAAAAATCAAATCTTACTGAGATCTAGCCAGGATTTACGGGATCTGATGTAAAATCCTGTCAGAGTGGTAATTAGCCCGCCGGCGATTTACCTATGTAATTAGCCTGCCGGCTAATTACCAACCCTCTATGTAAAGGGGTGCGCCCCCTCATTTCTGAGAAGATGGTAATCTTTAAAAAAAATCCAAAATTACCTTTATGTCCTTTTTTAGTTACAGGAATCCCAAAAGCCCCGAAACTTTGTCAAAAAAATCTCAGAACCGAGTTCTATCACTGACATTCGGTATAAACTCACTTCACGGTCTTTTTGGATCAAGATCCCAAATGATCTTCGGTCTAAAAAGACTAAATCTCACATTTCCCTTTAGAAATAACCCAAGATGATAGTCATAACTCGGGTTAAATCTATTTTCCAACCAAATCACAACCTTTGACAACTTCAGTCCTGCACTGGCTCTCAAGTCATCCTGGATAAACGAAAAGGTAAACTGAGGGTAATTGGCTCTAAGCCCAACTTTCAAATTCATTAAAAGACATTTTTATTGCTTTATTATTACATATTGCATTCCATTTCTCTGGTTAAGTGAGCCACTGGTGCCACTTAAATTATAACATGTGTAAATAAGCTCGCATGTACGGAAAAACATCCAGAATGTGAGAAAACTCTATCCGAGTTTCCGGGCGCAGCCCCAAATACTGTCGTTACTCTGCTGAAAATTCGGTAGAAAATGTCTATTTATTAAGTCGTTATAATGCTCGTTTTATTTCTTCAATTTAATTCTTAAATAAAGCCGTTGTAATGCAGAAATCACCATAAATTCCAAAATTCCAAAATTAATCCAAACAATTTGAACATTATGAGTAATTATTATATTCGAACTCAAAATCTCATTTTCTCTTTGATATAAAAATCCCATTTCGGGACAGTATACCTCAATTCCCAATGTAGCTGAACCGGGTGGCGACTCTATTTCTATTTTTAGATAAAGTAAAATGCTTTATTTAAAAAATATATTTTCCTAATAAATTGTGCGAATATACTTCTCAATGTAATCACATTTTTGGCCTACAAAGCCACCGCATTTAAGCAAACTGGATTTTCTCAAACAAACCAAGCGTCGCGGTTTCCTCAAACTACACTGAACCTGAAGCGTGCCCCGCGCACCGCACCGTGCGTGCCAGACCCGCCTAAACGTCCGCTCACTCACAAGGGTTAACTTCAAAAATATACCCTGTGGTGTGAGTCATTTTCAAATGGGGGCCTGTAGAATTTTTTTTTCGAAAGGTGTTTGAGGTTTCACACCGATAGCAATTAAAGGATTCTTAACTAACACCAACAATTATGATTAAGTGATAAGGGGTAATTTTGGAAAACCCAAATTTTCTTCTTTAACTTCCTCATCCCAAACCCTAACATTAAATCCTATCAACTGTAACTCAATCTCTACTTCTTCATCTTCTCACTACCACCCCCCAAATCAAGTTTCTATTTTAAATAACCATGGCTTCAGCTACAAATATTTGCTTTCTTCAAATTTTGAATTAACAAAAAAAGAATTGGAACGAGGAACAAATTTCTCCATTTGGTTAAAGAAAAAGAAGAGAAAATGGTAGAAAGAGAAGATGAAGAAACTGATATATGGGAGCAAAGTATTCATTAACTGTAGAGATATAGTTTTGGAGAAACCCAGATTTTATTGTTGGATTTCTTGAATTCCTCTTTCTCGATTTTGACTTAATTTTTTCGTCTCTCTGCATACCAAGATCGATATTCTTTGCTTAGATCCAAGCCAACCTCTGCTCTAATGATGCTTTACGGTCGAAGATATCGTCTTTGTCCCTGCTTCTGCTGTCGCTAAGAAAGTTTCCTTTGACTTAATTCATGACGTCGAATTCCCTTTCAACAATAAAAGGTCCACTCCAATTTCCTATTCAACTCATATATGAGCTCCTATTATTGTATATACTAATTTTGAATCTCTAATTGAAAGCTTTTGTGTTAGATCTCCAGATGAAATAATGATTGAGAAATTTAGTAACTAGCGAAGAAGTGAGTGATGTTAATGATGAGTATGGGCTTGGTTATTCAATTAGGGAGTCCAAATTTGCAAGATGGGTATAATTATGGAAGATGAATTTGATGAGTTAACTGGTGATTAAGTGAACTTCTTCTAGTGTAAGAAAAAGATGAGCTGATTATAACTTAAGATTTTTATAGTTGTGAGAGGAAAACCCTAGGCGATGAATCTCCCTTCTCAACTTGATTTCTCCGGCAATCCTTGATCTTTTCTGGGGATTTTTGTGTTGTAATGATGGATGCCTCTCTTCTTTCATTTCACTGTAAAAGTTTTGACAAACCTGCAGTCTCCAAGAAGGCTGTAATTCTTGAAACATCAAGCCAAAGTCATATGCGGCGATGATTAACAATGGGATTTCGATCCCATTTATTGATTCAAACAATGTGATCTCAGCTACTATTTCAGATGCTGGTGATGGTTACAAGTCGATCAAGATTCCTCGAGAATTCTACAAGGAGCGGGTTTCTTCTTGTTAGTTCTCGGTAATCGGCAACACTTGCTAAAGGAGACAAGCCTTAGAAACATGCTGAAATCAAAAACAAGTTAAATGTCATATGGAATCGCAAGATGGATTGGAAATTAATTTCCTTAGGGAAAGGCTTCTTTCATATCATTATGCCCTCTGTGGAGGCATTACAGAAAATTTGGTCCATAGGAAACCTGAATCGGAAGCTTGGAATCATGAGGTTTATAGTTTGGAAAGCGGGATTCGACCCTACGGTTTATAAGAAGACTTCCTCTGAAGTCTGGATTCATTTATACAATCTTCCTTGGGAGTTCTAGGATCGCAGGTTGCTTGCGAGTGTGGCACAAACCATAGGAGTTCCAATCAGATTTGATAATAATACTATTGATAGGGAATTTGGGCATTATGCTCAAATTCTTGTAGATATCGATCTTGCCAAACTAGTTATGGATCAGGTGAGGGTTGATACGGCAGAAAGAACTTTTCTAGTGGTGGTTGAATATAAAAATATTCCATATTTTTGTTCGATTTGTCATTCTATCGGACATGCGGTAGCTAGCTGCCGAAGAAACTAGGTTCATGACAAGCAATCAGGGAAACCAAGAGATCCTTCATCGAGCAGGAAAGTGAATTCCAAGGTTTGGATAAGGCCAAAGAAGGTTGCGGACAGCCCTAGTAACATTAATCAGGAAAAGCATATCAGTGTTAATAATGGTTTAGATAATAGTGGTTTGGATCATATTAATCTTGGCCAAAGGGAAGGAAAAAAGGTTTTATCTTAGGCAAATCAATTCGAAGACAATGTTGATAGTGCTTTAGAGAACATTAATGCTGATGCGCTGATCCTTCCTATTACCAACGGTAATATTATGATTAGAGAACCTCCTTCTCCTGTGGAGTTGAGTAACCAGGAGCAACATACCCATTCTCTAGGGGCAGTGATCTCTTCCCCTTCTATTGCTACAAATTTGCAGGTGGTTCTTCACGCTGATTCTTATGGTGATTCAAATACGGACACTGGTATTCGTTCCTCTACTGGACTTGAGACTAAAAAGAAAGGAAATAATGCTAAGGCACCGGCTACTCCCTCTGCTCAAAGTAAAAAAGGGCAAAAAACAATCCTTAAACGATGATTAATTCATTGTATTGGAATTATAGGGGTATTGGTAATGATGATACCCAACGTATCCTTAGGGATATGGTTAAGGATTATAAACCTTAGTTTCTCTATTTAGCTGAGTCAATGGTTGCTTTTGAGGATGTCAATTCTTTCTTTTGGCGTAGCCTGGGTTTCCATTAGGTGGCTGTTAATGATAAACCGTTGCCATCAATTTGGTTATTACAAGCTGACAACTTTAATAACTAAATTACTATGGGCAGCCATGAGAGGAGGGGCAGTTTGACTCTAAATTGTGCGTGCAGAGACTTCAGAGAATTTATTGATGGTGGGGAATTTTCTAAAATTAGTACTAGCGATCCCTTCTTTACTTGCAATAATGGTCGTCGGGGGCACAACCAAGTTGAAAGCCGCATTGATAGGGCCCTTGGGTCAATCGAATTCTTATCTTTCTAGGATAAATTACATTGTAATGTGCTTCTGAGGTCTCATTCGGATCATCACCTATTACTTGTTAGCTGTCTAGAAGGTCCTCATAGGGTGAGTAGGTTTCATTTTCAGTCAATGTGGCTGGATCATCCAATCCTTCGGGAGGTGATCTCAGCACATTGGTATGGTGTTTTCCCTGTTTAGTGCCTTATGAGCTTTTGCATTTGAAGCTGAAAACCCTAAGGCCTGTGTTACGAAGATGGAACTGGAAGGTTTTTGGTCATTTGGATGTCAATATTTTGAACAGTAGGGCTAATCTAGAAAGGATTTAACTTGCTATGTCAAATGAAGTCAATATGGATGATTTACACAATGAAGAGTTTCAAGCGCAGTCTAACCTTGAAGCCAATCTTAAGAGAAAGGAGATCTATCTAAGAGAGAGAAGTAGGGTTACTTGGCTCAAAGCTGGTGATTGGAATTCTGAATTCTTTCACCGGGTAGCTAACATCAAAAAATCTCATACCACCATTCAGGCGATGAACATTGATGGCATCCGATCCATGGACCCCACGGCTATTACCAATCATATTGTCAATTATTTTTCGAATCTTTTTTCTAACAATACTTCTAATGTTCTCAGTTATGATATTATGGACAGGATGGTTCCTTATATGGTTATGGCTGATGAAAATGAGGCTCTTACTCGAATTCCTGATCATTCAAAGATCAAAAATTATGTATTTTTTATGGACGGTGACAGTTCTCCTGGGCCCGATGGTTTCACTGGTAATTTCTATTAGCACTTTTGGGATATTCTTGGTCCTAACATATGTAGAATAGTCAACTGGTTTTTCATGAATGGAGTCATTCCTTACGGTCTCAACTCTAACATGATAATCCTCATACCCTAGAAAGATGGTGCAGTTAACATTGAAGACTTTTGTCCGATTGTAATGGGTAATTTTGCTTTCAAGATTATCTCCAAAATCAATGCGATTAGGCTGTCTATAATTGCGGAGAGAATTATTTCTCCTAACCAATTTGGCTTTATTCAAAATAGAAGTATTCATCAATGCATTGCTTTGGCCTCGGAGGGGGTTAATCTGTTGGGGAAAAAAGTTTTGGTGGTAATTTGCCAAAGAAAATTGACATTCGGAAGGCATTTGACACAATTAGTTAGCCTTTTCTTTTAAAGGTTTTGGAATCATTTGGGTTTTCAGCTAAACTTTCGGGTTGAATTAGTAGCATTCTCTCCTCCTCTCAGATATCCGTGATGACGGCGGCTGGTTTATAGGGTTATTTTTCTTGCTCAAAAGGCATTATACAAGGGCATCCTCTTTCACCTATTCTGTTTGGTTTGGCGAAAGATTTTTTTAGTAGATATCTCATCTACATGGTTCTCCGTGGGGATATTCAGCCTATGGCCTATTCGCAAGGGGTAATGCTGACGTCTCATCAACTTTTCTCTGATGATATTTTGATTTTTTACAAGACCTCGATGCGCAATATGAGTAATATTAATGAGATCCTGAATCTTTACGGAAAGTTATCCAGCCAAGTGGTTAACTAGGGGAAATCCAAAATCTTCTATAGGGATTCGGTTCTTAATAGTAGAAGGGCGGCTCTTGCTAATCTTAAGGGTGTAAAGATTGGGGTGCTTGCTTTTAACTATCTCGATGTCCCTCTATTACACGGTAAGCCCATAGCCATTCACTTACAGCCGTTATTGGATAATACGCTTGCTAAGTTTGCTAGATGGAAAGGAAACTCTCTTTCGATGGTGGGAAGACTAACTTTAGTTAACTCAGTTATCACTGGAGCCCTTCTTCACTCGTTTATTATTTACAAATGGCCTATCAAGTTAATTAAGACTCTTAACAGGTTTGCCCGTAACTTCATTTGGGCTGGTAGCATCGATGATAAGAAATTAGTTACGGTTCCTTGGTCTTTATGCACTCGAAAAATTAAGCAAGGTGGGATTGGTGTTAAAAATTATTCGATAATGAATGATGCCCTCCTAGGAAAGATGGCTTGCGAGATTTATAGGGAATTTAGGGCTGCCGAAAATTGTGGGCTTTTCTTCTATATAGAGCTCCATTAAATCGATGTTTCTTACCTTGAAGAATAATGCTTATTGGATTCTAGGAATGAATTCTTCTCTTAGCTTCTGAAACTCAAAGGGGATCTTACCTAACATAGCGGTGCAGATCAACTTAGATGAGGCACACAGAAGATGGCTTACGATAAAAGTTTCGAACCTATAGAGGGGGGGGCATGGCAAAACTTATCGATGTTGCCGTCTCAGGTGAGGGACCAGATTCCAGATACGCCCCCATTGAGAGACAGGGATCATTGCTTCTGGCGACCGGGAAGTAGGGGTATTTTTTAAGTGAGGCTATTTTATCAATGAATGCTAGGTGATATCCAATCATCTCTAGTTTTTAAATTTATTTGGAACAACCTTCACATTCCTTTTTATGTTGGAGAGTGATCTGGGGTTACTTACCCACTCATGATGCTTTGGCGAGGAGGGGTTTACACATTGTACCGAAATGTGTCTTATGTGACGGTGTAATGGAGACTATGGATCACCTATTCATTGATTGCATCTTTACTAAACAGATTTGGATGGGAGTTGATTGTCTTTTTCAGAGGGATATTGAAGTTGACGGGTCCTTGATGGCCAGGTTTGAATGGGCGGCTTCTCAAAAGTTTAGTTCCCAAATTCAATGTCTTTAGCAATGTGCTTGGATCAACATTTGTTGGATTACTTGGCGTGCTCGTAATGAATGTATTTTTTATGGGAAGAAACCGAATATTCACTTCTCCCTTCCATCTATGTGGTCTCTCATTAGAGAGGTTGATTTCTTGGGGATTGGGTACACTAGGATCTCGGTGGTGGAAATTGATATTCTTTTGAACTTGGGGCTGGTTGCGCATCATCCTAAAGCGCTAAAAATTATAACAGTTAAGTGGGTTAAAACTCCTAGCGGTTGGGTTAAAATTAATACGAATGCTTCAGTAGAAAGGGATTCAGCTCAAGCAGGTTGTGGGAGTGTGTATAGAGACGATCAAGGAAGTTTTTTGGGTGGCCTTGCATTTAGTTTTGATACAGATTTAGCATTTTTAGCGGAGCTCAGAGCTGCCATTTCAACTCTTAACACCACGCCTGATAGAGGATGAAATAGAGTTTGGCTCGAAAGCAATTCAGAATATGTGGTCAACATCGTTAGAAACCGTTGTAGTTTTGTTCCATAGAGTTTATACAAGGAGTGGATGATATGCCTCAGGAACCTGGATGATATGCATGTGATCGTCAGCCATATTTTTAGAGAAGGGAATCAGGCCGCGGACGCTTTAGCTAATTTTGGTCGTCAATCCAACGGTACGACGTGGTGGGATTCGGTTCCTACTTTTTGCCGAAATGCTTATTTTCACAATTTGAGTGGCCGAAGCCTGTTTTGGTTCAAATAGCTGTTATTTTCTTTTGTGCGACCGAAGCCTGTTTGGGTGCCATTAACTCTCCTTGTATTTTTGTTTTATTTTTAATAAAAGAGGCGTAGGTGTTTTATAAGCAATCGGAAGTGCTAACCTAGTTGGGAGGTCCGCCCTGAAATTTTCATCTGCCCCAACCTTTTTCTCCTTGGAGGGACATGCTGTTCCTCTGGGGGTTTTAAAAAAACGGTGATTAAGGTATGTTGAATGGAGAAGATGAACATTGTTGATGTAGTGGATTTTTTTTTTCTTTTACAAAAAAATATTATGAGTATTCTGAAATTACCCCTCACCACGTCATCATAATGGATGGTGTTAGCTGAAAATCCTTTAATTGCTAACGGTGCGAAACCTCAGACCCCTTTTTGAAAAAAAAAATTCCACATGCCCCCTTTTGAAAACGATTCAAACCACATTGTATGTTTTTAAAGTCAACCCTATTTTTTATCCTCTCCTTGCCAACTTTTTGAAACTATATCCCCATTTTGCAAAAAAATAATTTCTCAGACTTCGTTTCACAAATGAGTGAAACTACAAGGTCTTTTTTAAAGTTTACCCTTATATCAAAGCTTCCGGCCTAGAAGTTGAGGGTTCAAATTGTGATGACTTCATGTGTTGTATTTGTTTTAAGCCAAAATGATATTCATGTGCGGGAGAATGATAAGAATAATATAAAATCTATGATTGGTCTTTACTTATCAGCTTAAGCTTTAAGCCAATTGATTTTGTGTTAGGTAAAAGGAATCAAGAAATTCAAATTTATAAACGTATATCCGTTACTGGTAATATCTTACCATATTGGGTTTACATTTTCCCATATACATATTCAAAGTTTGACTAATGGTAAGTAAACAGTGACGGTTATTTTTCACGTGTTAGCTAGCTGTATGCCATCTGTCAAGGTAACGGTTACAAAAAAAATTCTATAAAATGAAGCCTTTCGAATTCACCAAACACAATTGTCTTCCTTCTTAGTTCTAGATCTTTTATATTGAATATTGAGCAAACCACTCATGAGTTGGGATATTTTTCCTTTCCATCCTCTAGAATTAAGAAAAATCTATCGGATGAGCGATTTACCAGAGCATATAAGGTATATATTCCACTTATCTTTGCATTTATTTTCTCTTCTTATTACAAATATGAGAATAATATATAATTTTAATTTTATTGATTTGAATAAGTAATAAATTTGAAGGCCTCCAGTCCTCCACTTTCGAAAAAATGTATCAACTAAAATTTAGATCTTGAGTTCTCAAATTAATTTTGATCCAAAAATTTATAAGTCTTTCCCTAACTTGTTTTTTTTCCTGTAAAAGATCCATAAGAAGATGTTTTAATTGGAAGCAAAAAAATTTCCCAGGAATTTGATAACATATATGTGTTATACAACAAATTAAATGAATGATTTAAAACATGAAATCTGCTAAATTGTTAGCTAGTTTGTATCTTTACCCTTGATTAAATTTGGGAGTTTGAAATATGATTAACACTGAATGGATTGTTAATAGTAAGGATGAGATCCAATCGGTAGTGTTTCATATCGATCATACCGAGACGTCTTTTTCTTGGTTGTAAATAAAAATCCTTAATGCCCCTATTATTATAAATCCTACTAATCTTTGACAAGGGAAATTAAATTCAATTGATTTGTATACTCTTAACTTTCTTAAGTTGCTTTTATTCAGGAACAAACTGAGCAAATATTCCGTTGAGGGGAGATTGATAGGCATTGGCACCATCCGGAAGGCATATTCATGACCAATCATCACATAACGCCTTCCTACACAAATAGCAAACTCCAAGCTCCAAACCCACAGCTTATACATCCAAAATGAAGTACAAAGGTGTCTATGTGTGTTCAAAATGTGGCAAGGTGTTCACCAATTGCTACGCCCTTAGAGGCCACCATAACGCCCACCGTCAGCCTCGCCCAAAATTCTTCTCCCCCGCTTCAGCAGAAAATTCAGACAGCAACCGCCATTTATTTCCGACCATCATAACTCATGCAGTTCCACTTAGAATGATCCCGCAGGCTGTTGATGTTGGTTCAGATGGGTATGAACCTTGTGGGGTTATGAAAGTTAAGGCAAAGCAAGATGACCGGTTCCCTAATTATCTGCCTCAAAGAAATAAGGGTTAGGATGTTGTTGAAATTTCGGAATCCGAAACAACAATGACTGATCCTATGTTCAATGATGCCGACAGTGACATTTCTTCTGATGGGAATCTGGATTTGGAGCTGAGGTTAGGGTTTGGTTCAGATTCGAAGAACTACGAATTGAGATGTTTTTTAAATTAGAAAAGAATTGTTATGTTTATGTTGTCTAAATGTAGTAAATAATAGAGGTTGTATCTTTGGGAAAGATTATATAAAGCAATGGCCGACTTATTGTCAACACGGATCACAGTTGGCTCTTCTTGCGTCAAGCCATATTGCATGATAAATACATGAGGTTACTGCAACATATTCTGCTTCACATATAGTCCGAAATTTGTAATTTAATTTCTATGAAAAATATGTAAGCTTTGCTTTATCTTTACTTTGGTTATCAAAAAACATATCGAATGTAATATGATTAATGTGAACGCAATTGTGAAAAAAAAAATTTAAAATAATTTCAATGTAAATTTTGATGTTTTGGTGAAGAAATGATTATATAAATTTATTGAACAATTGTATTTTGAGGGAAATATTAAGGGCCAGTTTGGCACTGCTGTTTGAGCTGCTTTTAAAATAAGTTGTTCTCACAAACTTTTAATAGTACTACATATTTCGGCTTTGAACAACACATTTTGATCTTTCTAACTAATTAATTAGGAACTGTCTGATTTATTTTTTCCAAAATCAAATCTGCAGCTTCCAAAAAAAGCTTAAAAATGGAGCTTTCAGGAAAGCTGTTGAAAAAAGCTGCAAAACTCATAGCCAAACTGGCCCTAAGTTTACGAACTCTACAGCCAACGGATGGTTTAAAAGTGACAAGTACAACTTGCCCATATGATTTTTCTTAATAACTGACAAATAATCTGATAATTGCAAATAATCTACCTGCTATGACATCTTTTTGTTCCTAACTAACACAACATTAGGTCACAGAACACAAATAAAAAAATCAAATAACAATTAAATCGTAATTCTGGATCTAGATTCCATCTGTGGAATGTTATAATAGAACAACAATCTTTGATATATGAATGTTGAAGGATAAATCATCAATATATAGGAAATTTTTTACATATATGATTCATCAATTGAGCGCATGGGTTATGCAGTTTGAATAAATAAAGCCACAAGATGACCAACTCCATGGAAATTCGTATTTCCCACAAAAAAAAAAAGCTATATGAAGTGTGAGATTGTACACAATAAAGACTTTTTGGGGCTTAAGTTTTCAATAATTTAATGTCAGTGAAAAAGGAGGAAATTTGAGAACGAGCTGAAGGCTTGGTAGCTTTATACCAGGTACGAGATCTTCATATTATAATTCTTTTTTCCATTTTAAAATCTTTTGTAAGAATAGATGCAAAACGAGTGGTATAAAAACATTATACCACTTTTATACTAGATTAAAGGCTTTCATGAAAAATAGTAAAAATGGTATAAATTTCATATACAAGGTATAAGACTGTCATAATTTTTTTTTGTTCTGAAAATTTTGAATTAAATGTGATTTTATAGATAAAAATAAGATAAACAAAATATTTTAAAGGCTAACATCGAAATAATTAACGGTTTTTTAGATATAATGATTTTAAGTTACAAAATTTGAATAAAATAGGAGATAGCAAGTTGTTATATGGAAAAACTCAATTTACGTAAAAGCATTATTGAAAATTTAATAAATTCCTACCTCATAAAAGATTAGGTATTGTCATTTTTATATATGGGAGGTTGTGTGTTAATTTGATTACAATATGGTAAAATTTGCTAGGAAATATTAAAATAATATAAAAATTTCGTTGGTCATTACATATTAATATTATTTGTTTTCATCATGTTACCAAAGCTTCCAACCAAAGAAGGATTCAAATCATGATAACTCTATGTGGTGTAACTACTTTAAGCTAAAAAGGATATTCACATGCAAAAGAATGATAAAAATAATATAAAATTTATAATTGGTCTTTTCTTATCATCTTAATCTTTTAAATCAATTGATTTCATGTTCCGGAAAAGGAATTAGAAAATCAAATTTGTAAACGTATGAAAGTTACTGGTTATATCTTACCAAATTGGATTTTACAGTAGTAAATAACACTTTCCCATATACTATTCAAAGTTCAACTAATGATAAGTAAATATTGATGGTTTTTTCACGTACCAGCTAGTTGTAATATGCCATATGTCAATGTTACAGTTACAGAAAAATTCAATAAATACGAAGCCTTTAGAATTCACGAAACACAAATGTCTTCCTTCTTAGTTTCATATCTTTCTTATTGAATTTTGAGTAAACAACTGATGAGTTGGGATATCTTTCCACTTCATCCTCTAGATTTAAGCAAAATCAATTGGATGAGCGATTTACCAGAACATACAAGGTATATATCCCACTCGTCTTTGTATTTATTTTATATTATGAATATAAGAAGAATTTTTTTTATAATTTAAATTTATAAATTTCATCCAAAATCTAATAAGTATCAAATCCAAAGGCCTCCATTTTCAAAAAGGAAAGTATCAACTAGAAATTTAAATATGGAGTTCTCTTTAAATTTAGATCCAAATTCAGGAGGTTAATTAACATGGAGTTATCGATCTTTGTGGATCTTCCCTAACTTTCTTGTAAAACTCTTCTCAAAGGAATTTAATAAGATATATGTGTTGCAACTTACAAATATTAGTAGAATTTCGGAATTCGAAATAGGATTAAAATTGAATTATTAGTTAATTGTTAGGATAAGATCCGATCGGTGTTATCTTTTTCTTAACCATTGTAGCTAATCAAAATCAATACAAAACGTGAATGCCCTTCTAATTTAAATCCTACTATTTGACTACATAAATAAAATTCCATTGGAGAGAGATTAGAACAAACGAGAATAATGACACATGGGAGAACTTATAGAGTAATAATTTTAAAACTTTATTCTCTATTTTTTTTTGCCATTTACATATGCACTCTAACGTGATATATATGCAGTACTTGATCCATAAGACTTGATGCTCTCTGTGCAGTAGAACAAAGAGGAATAATTGTCCTAGAATTGTAATTTAATTTCTATGTAAAATATGTAAGCTTTGCCTTGTCTTAGCTTTTTCTTTTGTAGAAACATATCAAATGTGATATAATTAATGTAAATACAAATTGCGCAAATTTTAAAAAATAATAATTTCAATGTAAACTTTGATGTTTTGGTGAATATATATATATATATATATATATATATATATATATATATATATATATATATATATATATAACGTTTATTTTGGTAAGAGTTCTTTTACAAAGTTCCGGTATTTAGTTTCACACTTTACTATATAATGGGACATGTGATAGTTATTGTAAGGAATGACATTTTTTCAAGGATGAATGTCGGGACTCATATAAAATTTACGATTGTGGTAAATATTAAGTTTACGAACTCGACAGCCAATGGATGGGTTCAAAGTGACACAACTTTCCCATATAATTTTTCTTGATAACTGGCAAATAATCTACCTGGTAAGACATCTTTTTGTTCCAAAGTAACACGACAAAACAAAACATCAAACAACAATCACATCGTCGTTTTGGATCTAGTTTCCCTCTATTGAATTTTATAATAGAACAATAGTCTTTTATATATGAATGTTGAAGCATGAAGTGTGAAACTGTACACATTAAAGGCTTTTTGGGGCTTCGGTTTTGAATTATTGAATCCAGTAAAGTCAAGGAAAGAGGAGGAAATACGAGAACAAGTTGAAGGATTTGGTGGCTTCTTTCGCATTTATTGTTTGGTTGGTTCTTAGTACGAGTGTATAAGGCCATGTTCTTTTCTACTTCTATCCAGTCCAGTCCAGTTCAATTCAGTTCAGGTCTTTTCAATTCAGTTCAGTTCAGACTTTAATACCCTTAATTAATATCAATAACTATATATATTACATATAATAATAATTAATAAAAAAAATTTAATTATACTTTTAGTAATAAATAATAATTATAATAATAAATAACAATAAAAATACTAATAAAAATTAATAAATAATAAATAATAAATATAATATTGAAAATAATTTATTTATAAAAATAATAATACAATTATTTTAGTAGCAATTATAATAATCATACGCTTAATGCAATTTATTTCTGGCAAAGGCTTGGTCTAGTGATTGAGCCCTGAAGTTGTGATCCTAGAGGTCGCAGGTTCGAGTCCACACTAGGATAGGGTGGGATAAGGTTTTCCTTTCTTATTATTGTAAGCCCATATGAGGCAAATTTTTTTAAAAAATTATAATAATAATCATACACTTAAACAATAATTATTTGTTGTATCACTATAATAATAATTATTGATCATATTTAATAAAGAATTATTATTTACATTATTGTTATTATATGTTAATTTTGTCTATTACTATAAATATAATAATTAATTTTGTTAATAAGTATTAAATTTAAGTATTAGAAGGTAAATTTGATCATGCACAATTTATGACAATAAATTTAAATGTTAATTCTGTTGAATAATTGATGTATCCGCCGCCTGTTATTATGCAGGACGTTATATAATTGATGCGGGGTCCACGTTATTAATATTTTATATAATATATTTTCTACTTTTCTACATGTCATTAATATCTGATGTAATATGTTTCTTACTTATTTATCGTTTTTATCATTGGATTTCTCTATAAATAGGAATTCAATTTCATTATTTGATATATACCTCAGATATAAGAAATAATAATTTCTCTCAAATTCTCTCTCTGCCTTCTTTATTACTGTTATAATTTCGTTGCATATATAGTCAATTTCCAACACGTTATCAGCACGAGCTTGCTCTATCGATCAAGGATATCACCAAATAAATCCAAAGTAACGCATAATTATTTTATTTTCTATAAATATATATTATACTTATAATTCTTAATATGTCTAATATCAAAATTTTGGACTTTACTCCTCTTGATGTATCGGGAAAATATTATCTTACTTGAATCTAGAATCAATGGGTCTTAATAATACTATTATTGAAAATACTACTATTACACCTCAGTATAAGGCAATAGCTCTAGTTTTTCTCCGTCGCCATCTTAATGAAGCACTTCAATCAAAATAATGGATTGTCAAAGATCCTACAGATCTTTGGAGACAATTAAAGGAGGGGTTTGAACACCTTCAGAAAATATCTCTACCAAATGCCCAGTAGGAATGGATAAACTTAAGGCTTTAAGATTTTGAATCTGTTAGTGCATACAATTCTAAACTTTTTCGAATTACATCCACATTAAGATTAAGTGGAAAGGAAATAACTGATGAGGATTTACTAGAAAAGACATATTCTACTTTTCATTTGAATAATATGGTATTACAGGAAGAATATAGAGCAAAAGATTATAAGAAATATAGTGAACTAATTACTGTTCTTCTCCTAGCAGAATAGAGAAACCAACTCCTGTTGAAAAACCATGAATTACGACCTACCGGAATAAATCCATTCCCTGAAGTGAATGCGATAATTCATAATAATTTTAATGGACGTGGCCACAGAAATGGTCATGGTCATGGTCATGGTCATGGTTGAGGTAGAGGTCGTGATAATGGGTGTGGTAGAGGATATAAAAATAACAATTTCCACGAGAAATGGAAACTTGGTAATAATAATAACAATAAGTTCTATCCGAAGTGGAAAAATAAAAATAACCACCAGAAGTGGAATAATCAAATTGAAAAATTTGATAAAAGAAATAATAGTCAAGATGATGAAAATAAATGCCATAGATGCTGTATGACTAGTTATTAGTCAAGAACTTGTAGAACCGCTAAACATTTGGTAGACTTATACCAAGCATCCCTCAAGAAATGTCAGGAACCAGAAACCAATTTTTATATTGGATGATAATCACTAATGACCCTATTGATATCCCCAATATGGAGATGGATGATTTTCTGTTACCCAGCATAAGTGGCAAGGAAAAATTTGAATAATTACTTCATATATTTTACTTAATTAATATATTATAATTTTTATGTCATTATTGGTTAACTTTTGTTATTGCTGTTTAATGTACTTTTTATGCAATGTTTATTTATGAATAAATAATAATGCATCTTTTGTTTCTTCAATGAAAAAATGAATTCTTTTCTGGTATTATATGACTTCAAGGAAAATGAAGCAAATTTATGTATTGTAGATAGTGCCACCACCCATACTATTCTCAAAGAGGCAAGATATTTTAATACTCTTACAAGGGGTGAAACTGTTGTTACCACAATATCGAGGACAAACAAAATGGTTGAAGGCTCAAGAAGAGCTAGTATTATATTACAAAGGAGAACAAAACTTATTATAAATAATGCATTAATTTTCCCGAATTCTCACAAAAATTTATTGAGTTTTAAAGATATTTGCAGAAACGGATATCATATTGAAACTGTGAGCGAAAACAATAAAGAATGTCTTTATGTTACAAAAATAATTTCAAGTAAGAAATATATAGTTGAAAAATTTTATACTCTTTCATGTGGCTTATACTACACATATATTAATATGATTGAAGCCAATTTAACTATAAACCAGAAGTTTATAGATTTAGATACTTATAAAATTTGGCATGATCGACTGGGTCATCCTGGCTCGATAATGATGAGAAAAATTATTGAAAATTCACTTGGGCATTCATTGAAGAACTAGAAGTTTCTTCAAAATAATGAATTATTTTGTACTGCTTGTTCGCAAGGAAATTTAATAATAAAACCTTCCAGAAGTAAGGTTGGAATAGAATCGCCAGCATTTTTAGAGCTCATACAATGTGATATGTGTGGACCAATTCATCCACCATGTGGACCATTTAGATATTTTATGGTTCTAATTGACGCTTCAGCTAGGTGGTCATATGTCTGCTTATTATCTTCACGAAATATGGCATTTGCAAGGTTACTTACTCAAATTATAAGATTAGAGGCACAGTTTCCTGATTATCCTATTTAATCAATTCTTCTTTATAATGCTAGAGAATTCACATCCAAAACTTTAATGATTATTGTATGTTGATTGGAATAAAAGTTGAACATCTATAGCATATGTTCATACACAAAATGGTCTAGCAGAATCATTTATTAAACGTCTGTAATTAATTACACGATAGCTAATTTTGCGAACAAATCTCCGTACTACAGTTTGAGGTTATGCAATATTACATGCAGCATCTCTTATATGTTTAAGACCAGTAAGTTATCATTATTATTCTCCATTACAATTAGCTTCTGGCCATGAGCCTAGTATTTCTCATCTTAGAGTTTTTGGTTGCGCGATATATGTGCCTATTGCTCCACCACAAAGGACTAAAATGGGTCCTTAAAGGCGATTAGGAATTTATGTTGGCTGTGAATCCCCTTCAATAATGAAATATCTTGAGCAATTAACTGGCGATATGTTTACTGCATGATTTGCAGATTGTTATTTTGATGAAAGCACTTTCCCAAATTAGGGGGAGAGAATCAGAGCCCAATTTTGGAAAAGAAAATAATATGGAATGCTTCATCACTTTCTGATAAGGATCCAAAATCAAATGATTCTGAACTAGAAGTTCAGAGAATAATCCATCTTCAACATTTAGCAAATCGATTGCCTGATGCACTCGCTAATCCTAAAAGAGTAACGAAATCGTATATACCAGCAGTAAATATGCCAATTCATATTGAGATTCCTGAAGAACAACCTACGGATAATACTCTAACACGCCTGAAGTGTGGACGACCTATTGGTTCAAAGAATAAAAATTGTAAAAGGAGGTGAGTTATTGATAATGAAGATATTCCCATTGAGGATATAAATATAAATACACTTTTGGAAGAAGTGCAAGCACCAGAAGTGCAAATACCTAAAGCTATTGAAAATGAAGAAATTCAAATAAATTATAACAATACTGAAAGAAGATGGAATCGCAATAAAATAGTTATAGACCATATTTTTTCATATAATGTTGCGATCAATATTGAAAATGAAAATGTGGATCATGAGCCAACATCTATTGAAGAATGCCAAAGTAGAAATGATTGGCAACAATGGAAAGAAGCAATTCAAGCAGAGTTGAATTGTTTTGAAAAACACAAAGTATTCGGTCTAGTAATTCTAACACCACAGGACGTAAAACCTGTTGGTAATAAATGGGTTTTTATTAGAAAGAGAAATGAGAAAAATGTAATACTAAGATATAAAGCGAGATTAGTTGCACAAGGTTTTTTCCAAAGACCTGGGATAGACTATGATGAGACATTCTCCGGTGGTGGATGCAATAACTTTTAGATATCTTATTAGTTTTACAGTGCAAGAAAATTTACAAATGCACTTGATGGATGTTATCACAGCTTACCTTTATGGATCGTTTGATAATGATATTTATATGAAAGTCCCTGAAGGATTAAAGCTGCCAGCAAATTATGGCAAACGAGAACTTTACTCGATAAAGTTACAAAGATCCTTATATAGATTAAAATAATCTGGGCGCATGTGGTATAACTATCTCAATGAATATTTATTGAAAGTATGATCCAATTTGTCCATGTGTTTTTATAAGAAAATTAGGATCTAATTTTATTATCATCTCAATTTATGTTGATGATTTGAATATTATTGGAACTCTAGAAGAGATTCCAAATGCAGTTGATTCTTTAAAGAAAGAATTTGAGATGAAAGATCTTAGAAAGACAAAATTGTGTCTTGGTTTGCAAATTGAGCACTTTGAAAAAGGAATTTTAGTGCATCAATCAAACTACACAGAAAAGATCCTAAAACGATTTAATATAGACAAAGCACATCCATTGACTAACCCAATGGTTGTGCGATCACTCGATGTGAAAAATGATGTTTTTCGTCCTAGAGAAAATAGTGAAAAAGTTCTCGGTCATGAAGTACCATATCTAAGCGCAATATGTGCTTTGATATATATTGCTAATAACACAAGACCAGACATTGCATTCTCTGTTAATTTATTATCAAGATATAGCGCTGCACCTACAAGACAACATTGGAATGAAATTAAACATATAATGCGCTACCTTCAAGGAACTACTGATTTAGGCTTATTATTCATATGAGTCTAAGCTTAAATTAGTTGGATATGGGGATGCGGGTTATATATCCGACCCACACAAAGCTTGATCTTAGACAGGCTATTTATTCACATATGGAGGAACAGCTATATCTTGGCGATCGATAAAACAAACAATTACAGCTACTTCCTCAAATCATGCGGAGTTAATAGCGATTCACAAGGCAAGTCATGAATGTGTGTGGTTGAGATCATTAATCAAACATATCCAAGAAGCATGTGGAAAAGTTACGGTCAAGGAAGATCTGACGATAATATATGAAGATAACGCTGCTTGTATTGCTCAATCGAAGGAAGGCTATATTAAAAGAGACAGAACAAAGCATATTTCACCAAAATTTTTCTTCACTCATGATCTAGAAAAGAATGGTGAAATCAGTATTCAACAAATCCGCTCTTGTAACAATTTACAAGATTTGTTTACCAAGGCTTTGCCTTCCTCAACTTTCAAGAAATTGATTTACAGCATTGGAATGTGTCGGCTTAAGGATCTCCAGTTAACTCGCGAATAGGGGGAGTAAACATTGTACTCTTTTTTTCCTTTAACTGAGGTTTTTGTCCCACAAGGTTTTTCCTTAGTAAGGTTTTTAACGAGGCAGTGTCTCATTTGCGGCACATGATACATCAAAGGGGGAGTGTTGAATAATTGATGTATCAGCCGCCTGTTACTATGCAGGCGATCATATAATTGATGCGGGGTCCACGTCATTAATATTTGATATAATATGTTTTCTACTTTTCTACCTGTCATTAATATTTGATGTAATATGTTTCTTATTAATTTACCGTTTTTACCGTTGGATCTCTCTATAAATAGGAATTCAATTTCTTCATTTGATATATACCTCATATATAAGAAATAAAAGTTTCTCTCAAATTCTCTCTCTGCCTTCTTTATTAATGTTATAATTTCCTTACATATATAGTCAATTTCCAACAAATTCTACTATTTTTAGTAGTTATGTTATTTACCATCAAATATTATTAGTTATTAGTATAACTCTTATTGTTATATTTATGATTGATTATTTATTATTATTGCTTATTTATATTTATATTTATATTTATATTAAATTTATTTAATATTTTTAATTTTTAATTTTTATTTATTAATTTTTATTATAATATTTATATAATATTAATATTTTTATATTTTAATTGTTAAGAATTATAAATTTATTTTTTTATATTTATTTTATTGACTATTATTTTAATAATATTTATAATTATTAAAATTGGTTAAAAATTTTAGTTCAGTTCAGTTTATATCCATTCAGTTCAGTTCAATTCATCACATTATAGTCCAAAAGAGTAGGGCTTAAGTGCATTATATCGCTTTATATCATGTATAAGATATATTATACCAGGTATAAGAGATCTTGTACAGATATAAGATCTTCATACCATAATTCTTTTTAGCATTTTAAATTCTGTTGTAAAAATAAATGTGAAATGGGTGGTATAAAAGCCTTATACCACTTTTATACAAAGTATAAAACCTTCATGAAAAATGGTAACTCATACTCGATATAAAACTTCCATAATTTTTTTTATTCAAAAAATTTTGAACTAGATATTTTTTTTAAAGATAAAAATAAGATTAACAAAATATTTTAAAGGCACTTATCGAAAAAATTAACGGCTTGTGAGATATAATCGTTTTAAGTTGTAAAATCTCTATATATATAAAAGAAGAGAAGTCCTAAATTATCTTTTTACCCCTACACCTTTCAAAAAATAGTAACATTCTATTATTAAATTTGTTTTATTTTATTACCATATATTCTAATTTATATCACTCTTATATATATATATATATATATATATATATATATATATATATATATAAGTCCTAAATTACCTTTTTACCCATACTCCTTTTAAAAAAATAGATAATAAAATATTTGATAAGAAAAGAGTCACATTAATTCTTAAATAGAATTATAATCAATAGAGTCATATTTTTTAAATTATAATCTGTTGTTCATATTGTTCAATTGTTATGGATTTTGTTTTATAAGTTGATTCTTATTTTTTTTACCAATGTGAATATTTGATATGTTATTGCTAACTTTTTTAATTATTTGTTGACATAAAAGAGCTTTCTTTACTTTAATTGATTTTACACTATATATTAGCAGATTTTATTGCCTTCTACAATAATTATTAAATTGGATATTTTTTCATGAATTTAAATTGAAATTTTAGGAAACTGATTTTAATATGTTTCTCGAATAGGTTTGATTTAGAAAAATGATAATGATTATTAGAATTAACTACTTTTATTGGGAAATAATAAATTAGGGTGAATTATAGAAACAAATCAAAATAATATATATCTCCTAAATCTATTTATTTAAAATTTAATTTGTTGTTCTTAATTTTATTTAATTCTGTTGGTTATAATCCTATTTAAGAGTAAATTTAAGAATCCGTGTGACTCATTTTTCCTCATCAAATTTTGACAAGAAAGCACAAGATAACTGTAGAAAAGTATATTGTTCATTATATTTAAGCAGAAACATTATTCGGTAGATGATATCAACCCACTTAGGGTAGAACTGAAGACGGATTTTATATGCGATATAAATCCAACTAAGATGCAATGAATCCTCAAAGTACGTGTTCTCCGCCTTTGGACCATTCCAGAATGAAATAAACCAAATGCAATATTTACTATTGGTATGGTTTTGCAAGACGAAAAGGTATGTTAATAAATCATTTGTAATTGAGTATTAAAAAATATATCACACTAAATGTTTAATAAAATTGCATAACTAACAAAAAAATGTATCCTTTTTATTTATTTAATTTAATATTTAAATATAACCAGCATAAAAATGTTGTACTTTATAATTTTCCTAATATCAATTTCTTATGGTTTGAGTTTAGATTGCTCTATGTTATTCAATCAAGCTCTGAAAGTATAATTCAAATATCATCTCAAAATGCATACTCTGTTTCTAAAGAGATAGCAAGTGGATCAATACAAGTAAAGACAATCGCAGAATTGGTGGAATATAAACAAGTAAGTACACTATTTTTGGCAAGCAAATTTGTTTAAATTAATTAAATATTCTCAATTAAAGCGTGCTAAACAATTTCTCCTTTTTTCTCAAATCATGCATAAATAAATAATGCATCGCCATTATTTTGATGATGATTTTTACAATTATTCGGGGAGGAATTTTTTGGATTGTGGTAAAAATTATTGATTTAGAGTGCCAAAATGGTTGGTCATATCCGGGGTGTGAAATAGCAAACGTTTTAAAAAGGTAGAAGTAAATGGCAACAAGTTCTTTTGCCAAAAGTGTAATCATTTTGATTACTCGACTTTCCATATGTAAACATTGTGCATCCAAAATTTGGTTTTCAATTGTTCAATAAATATAGTTAAAGTATTTCGATATTGAAATTGTAATAAATTAAACATTTAGATTGGTTTCACATATATAAGCTTCAAGTTCATGTAATGGATGGCACTGGGTTTATTCTTTACTAATTTGGGACCGTGAAGCGCAATAATTGATTGAAAAAACTGCAAATGAATTGAGGGATACAGTAATTGAGGTACATACTTTTGGCATATCAATAATATATCTTCTTTGAATTTCAACTGATTTTAGTTTTTTCTCCATTAATAATGTTTTGAACATCTTTTGTTGCTTTTTATCTTTTGAAATTATATTAGATGATAGATGCACTTGGTGAAACACCTGTACCAGTGGATTTGGAGAACATTACAGGAAGAGAAATTATGTTCAAACTTTCAGTTAAGATCAAAAATATTATTATATATGATGAAGTGTATTATGTGGTTAAACTTACGCAAGATGAACAACTTCTGAAACAATATAATCTCTCTCTCTCAAAATTCATTGACTCTAAGTTTAATTTTATTTTATAGGAGACTTCAAATTAGTACGTCATATTATTTTCATTTTAGTTCATATATATTTTAACTTTAAATTTGTTTTATTTGATTACCATTACCATATTTATTTAATTTATATTAAAAGTGAAATGTTAATTATTTTGATGAGTTTTCCTTATATATGTCCATTTGACTATTATTTTAAAGGTATATATATATATATATATATATATATATATATATATATATATATATATATATATATATATATATATATATATATAATTAATGAAGTCCAAAATGACTGTTTTGCCCTTATACTTTCAAAAGAAATATTACAATTTTTTTATTCTATTACCATATTATTCTACTTTATATTACTATTTAATTATTTTATTATCATATTATTCTAATTTATATTACTATTTCAATAGTTATTATTTATATTATAATTTATTATATTTATGAGTTTTCCTTATAAGAATTTATTATATTAAAGTGAAATGTTAACTATTTTAATGAATTTTTCTTATATATGTTCATTTGTTAGTTTTCAGTTATTATTCAAACCTTTCAAAAGAAGTATTGCAATTTTAATATTAAATTTATTTTATTTTATTACCATATTATTCTAATTTAAATTATTATTTAAATTAATTAGTATTTATATTAAAGGTTTTGATGTGTAATTATTAAAACCTTTCAAATCTTTCAAAAGAAATATTACAATTTTACTATTAAATTTGTCTTATTTTATTAGCATATTGTTCTAATTTATATTACTATTTTAATTATTTAGTATTTATATTAAAAGTAAAAAGTTAAATATTTTGATGAGTTTTCCTCATATATGTCCGTTTGAATATTGTTTTAAAGTGAAATGTTATTTTTTCTTATATTTATCTTTTCCATTGTTTTTGGTAAATTTTGCAGTTCTTATATTATTTCTCCAAATTGAAAAAAATCATTGCTGATCAATGAATTTGTCGAGAAGAATTAAATGAACTTTGTGAAGCCTTTGGTGATTTATAAATTGAAGTGTGATTCATTGCTGATGAAGATGATATTTGAAAATAAAAAGATAAGATAATGATGAATCGTAGATTAAGAGTTTAGAATATGGAGAAGAACATTTGGAAACATAAATTTTTTATCACGTACTCGATGTTATACTTTTATAATTTTATATTTATAAAGATTAAGAACACATTATAGTTGTATTAATTTGAAAAAATAATTAATAATTAAGAAGAAATAAAGTTTGTAACCAATATAACAATGCAAAACAAATACGATAAATTTAATATGATATTCTTTGTATATAAAAAGGTTTTCCGTAATTCAATTTGATACACAATATAATATATTTTTTTAGCTTTAATATTTTTTATTATATATACATATATATTACGAAATAAATTTATCTTTGATATACAGATTACAAATGACCTTTCTGTGCATCGCACGGGTACTACACTAGTTTAAATTAAATAGAAGAAGTTGTTCAAGGGGAAGATAAAATTTAGTAAAAACATAATTAAAAACTTAAAAAATTCCTAAAAGCTACTAATAAATATCTGATTTGTGTAAAAATATAAAAAAATACTTAGAAGATGGTATTTCCTTGTATTTCGCTAATTTAATTTTATTTGTTGAGTCGGTTGAAAATATTTTTTTTTCAACCTTCTAGTGTTTTTAAATTTTAGTAGGATTGGCTACCCAAGTAAGATATTTATAAAATTACTAGGAAATATTAGAAACAATATAAAAACTACAATTGAGCATTACATATTAGCATTATGTATGTTTAAAGGTTTTATTTTGTTTCATCGTGTTATACCAGAGCTACTAATAAATATCTGATTTATGAAAAAACATAAAAAGATAGCATTTCCTTGTATGTCCCAAATTTAATTTTATATGTTAAGTGCGTTGAAACTAACTTTCTTTTGGTAAGTTTCTAGTGTTTTTAAATTTGAGTAGGGTTAGCTACCATATAAAAGACTGGGTACTGTAATTATATACATGGGAGATTGTTTGTTTATTTGATTGCAAGTAGACTTATTCAAGAAGCCCGTGGCCCGTCAAGTTTGTTCAGGCCCGAATTTTATGGGTCGTTCTTGGTCAAGCAAATATCACTATGGTTTGGATTATATCGGGTTGACTTACAATGTCCCCAACTCCTTTCCATGTAAGAAAGATGGTGTTGAAATTTTTATCCAGCATTATGGTCTTGGTTCTATCGGGTTAACTGACAGTGTCTCCAGCTCCTTTTTACATAAGAATGACAAAGCTAAAATTTCTATCAAACAACATGGTCCAGGTTTTTTTGAGTTGACTAACAGTGTCCCTACCTCCATTCCTCTCAGAGATGGTGGAGTTCAAATTTTTGTCATCGATCAGGTGTAGGTGTGATTGGGTTGACTGACAATATCCCCAGCGCTCCCCCCTTGGGGGTGGGGGAGAAGGCTGAAATTTCTATCCACCGCATCGAGACTACAGGTTCTAATATTGGGAAAAATGGGTTAACTAACAGTGTCCCCAGCAACCCTCCTCTTAAAGCTCATAACTTATCTTAGAGAATTTCTAGCTCAGACTCTTGGATTTCAGTTATAAGGGAGGGAGTTGCTGAAATTTCTATTCTTCAGAGAACCTTGTCTCAACATGCTACTCACGATGAAAAAGAGATCTTGTAGGGACCATTACAGGCCGCCCACTCTAACGCTTCCAATCATAACTCACATAGGTGTACAGTTAACTCCAGTACAAAGAATTCTATAGGGTCTGATAATAATGGGTATATGTTAGTTTGAGAGAATTGTGCAGGTCAGGATTTGCGCATAAATGATTTTAGACCTACAAGTGCGTTGACTAGGCAAGGAACATCTTCAAGAACGACTATGACATCAGAATCCTCAGGAACTGATATTGCTAATAGAAATAGGGTTATTACTCGCTTGAGAGTGAAACCTTTGGGTATGTAGGAAAATAGGGAGACTTTTGATGTAGGGAAGGAGTTAGGGTTTTTAAGGACAATCATGCCAAGGGTATTCTACAGGTACTAGAATCACGCAAGGCTTAAACGGGTCTTTTTCCAAGGTATTTTATCGTTATTAATGTCATTTAATTGTTTGAGTTAGAATTATCGAGGGGGCCTCCATAATGGGGGGAAACAGATGCTTATGAAATCATTGGCTCAAAAGTCGAGCTTGCATGGTTTTGTTTTATTAGAAATGAAGTCTAATGGGGTATCGGATCAAGTAATCAGGCAGTTTTAGGGTCATAATGATTTTGGGTCTTATTGTTTTTCTACCATTGGTCTATCGGGGGGTATTGTAGTGTCATGGAATTCCTTATTATTTCAAGGCCTGGTTATACAAGAGTCTGAGAGATGGATTGTTATTAGGTTGAGTTAGACTCAGGTTGAAGTCCATCTTGTTTGTGTATATGCTTATAATGAGCAGGAGAATAGGAGAGAGTTGTGGCAGGAATTATCTGCTAGTATTACGGGATTAAGCTCGGTTATTCTTTATAGGGACTTTAATAAGGTTTTCCATACTTCAGAGAGGTATGATGGGGAGTCAACAAACTCAATGATGGAATTTTGGGATTTTGTAGATAATTGTGCACTTTATGATTTGCCTATTCATGGGAGAGATTAAACTTTGGCTAATTCTCAAACCTTCTCGAGAATAAATCGTATTCTTATTTCATGCGAGATATTAGATCGCTGGCCATATATGCGCATCTCAACAGTGGACTCAACACTTTCGGATCACTTTTCAATCACTTTCACATCACATCCAGCTGGAATCGGAAGGAGGAGACCATTCTGAGCTCTAAATGTATGGTGGGAAAATAGTTCCTTCTTACCATTTTTTAGACAGAAATTGGAACTGCTTAGACCAACCTTCCAGAACCGTGACATTCATTTTAAATTGGGTAAGTTGAGAAAGAATTTATTCGCCTGTGGCACATTAATATTTTTGGATGGCTAGAGGAGAGAATTTGGGAACTTGAGGGATAAGTAATCATTCTTACGTCGAGCACGGTTCTTCGGCCAGTGGATGGGACGGTATAGTCGGATTTACATGATGTAAGGGCTGAATTGCGTATTCGAAGGGAGAATCTTGAGAGTATGAAACATCAACAATCGAGAGTCTTATGGGCTTTATTGGGTGATAAAAACATGGGTTATTTCCATAAGATAGCTTTGGCAAGAGCTAGGAACAATATTATAAATCAACTTGATGTGGACGGTGAATTGACCCGAGAGTGATTGTGAATAAAATTAGGGATTTTTACTTAGAATTATCCACTGAACGATAGGTGGTACCATTTTCTTTTAAGTCATTGAACTTCAGGTCAGTTGATGTCGCTTCAAACAATCTTTTGACGGTGGCTTTTTTAGAAGGGGAGATTTGGGGTGCGCTTTACTCCGGGACCAGATGGGTTTAACTTCTATTTTTATAAGAGGTTTTAGGCTGATCTTAGAGTTGATATAATGCACATGTTCGAGAATTTTCATATGACAAACCGGCTGCCTGAGGCTATTAAAATGTCCTACACGGTTCTAATTCCAAAAATACCTGGCTCGTGCTCCCAGTCCAATTTCAGGCCAATTGCATTGATTCATGGGATGTATGAACTTATAGCAAAGGTGTTAGCTAACCGTTTACAACCTTGCTTGACGGAACTGATATTGGATTCGTAATTTGGATTTATTAAGGGAAGGAACATACACGAGTGCTCTTTTATTGCCTCAGAAGTGTTACACACGATTCATTCTCGCACACAGTCTTGCTTGGTTTTGAAATTGGAATTTCACAAGGCTTATAATAGTGTATCTTAGACCTATATTGACAAGGTTAGGAAAAGAATGAAGTTTGATGTTAAGTGGATCACGTGGCTGAGGAATTGCAGGAAACAGTTGTCTACTTCAATTCTTATTAATGAAGTGTCGTCTGATTAGATTAGTATTCAAAGAGGAGTTAAACAAGGAGATCCGTTGTCCCCACTTATTTTCTTTTTAGCTGTTGAAGGCTTGAAGCAACTATTAGATGCTAGCATTAGGGAAGGTCTACTTCCAGGGTTTAAGATTAAGGGGTCATGAAAGGATATTTCGGTACTACAGTTTACCAATGACATAATCTGCTTTTTACCATCTGATATAGATGTGTTACCTGTATTCATTAGAGTATTACGATGCTTCAAAATAATTTCAGGGTTATGGATTAACTATAATAAAAGTTTGATAATAGGGGTTAATGTCCAAGAACAGGTGTTACATTCATGTGTAGACTTCATTGGTTGCAAAATAGAGAAGTTTCTAGTTACGTATCTGGGGGCTCCAATCAGCTGGAAAAGGCTATTTGTTTTGTCTTGGAACCCTCTAGTGGCGAAATTTCAAAACAGACTGGTTAGTTGGAAGGGGAATTGTTTGTCTTATGGGGGGCGAGTTGTTTTGATTAAATCGGTGTTGGCTTTGCTCCTAATTTATTTATTAGCATTGTATAAAATGCTAAGATCTGTCATTGATAGGCTAACTTGCTTAATGAGGAACTTTTTATGGAAGGGAGATGCGAATACATGAGGTCTCTGTAAAGCTGCATTGAGTACGATTGTGTTACCTAAGGAATTGGGTGGGTTGTATTTCAGGGACTTTAGGCTTGTCAACTGTAGCTTGCTATTGAAATGATTATGGAGATTGCGTGAATTGAATCAAAATTCATTATGGTATGACGTGTGTGTACATCATTATGGTTTTGATTCGTGGACGGCTTTTGAAAGGGCTGATATGCGGTTTCTATCCCCTATTTAGAATGGAGTATATATGGTGTGCATTAAGGAGGGGTTGTTTTGGACTCTCTTTAAAAGCAATTCTAGGGTGGTTGTGGGTAATAGTACTATAGCATCTTTTTAGCACGATAATTGGACTTCAAACCGGCCTCTTAATGATCTTTTTTTAGATATTTATCCTCTTTGCAATAGAAAATTTTGCACGATTCAGCAAGGATGTGAGATCTTTCTCGGGTCAGATGAATTCGGTAGACCCTTTGGAAATGAAATCTACGAATTACAGTTAGAGATCGATGTCGCCAATTGATATTGTGGATTATTGAGGTGTGACCTTCCCTTTTTAAAGTGACTAGTTCGAGTCCAGGCAGAGTAGTCAGATCATTGTGTAATTTTCCATGGGTGGCGGATAGGCTTACATGGACGTGTGAGGTCTATAGTGGATACTCAGCGAGATCATTCTGTTGTTTGTATTATCATTTACCAACGTGGAGCACACCTAGGCTGAACTTTAGAAGGATTTGGGATATAACTTTGCTATCGAAAATTCGATTCTTTGGGTGGCTTTTATTCTATGAGAGCTTACCAACGAAAACCGTGTTGATAAGGAGGGGTAACAGGGCTGTGGAGAACAATGAATGCCCATTTTGCAGGGAAAGCGAGACAATAATGCATGCTTTATTTTTCTATCCACAAAGTCTTAGAATTTGGCATCAATTATTCCATTTGTTTGGGATCCAGATAACCATTTTGTCTTTGTCCTAGGAGTTTTTGGAAATGTGGTGTTCTCACTTCATTGCAAGCCCGAAACGTGATTTTACGACAGCCTTATAGTTTGTGATATCATGGTCTATTTGGAAACATAGGAATAAGTTGATCTTTGAGGGCCTCACCACATCAGAGGATATCCTCGTTGCAAGTATTTACTATAGTTGGTTCTTATTTACATGTAAGAAGCACAATATGGGCTTTGTTATCTCCGATGTATTTACTTATTCGCAACTGCTACTTTCGTGTAACTGATTGTGTTGATCACACCTTGTGATTAACAAGTTTTAATTTAATAAATGCCTGGACCAGCCACATTGGTTGTGCTTTGGGTGTCTTCATTCAAAAAAATGCCATTTTTTATTAAGCTATAATTCAATTTTCTATCTTAGTAAAATATTATTTATGGAAAAAATAAAAACTAATATTTACTTGATGGGCGGGTTGATTTGGGCTTGGGAAAGAGCTTCTAAGTCAAAGCTCGGCCCAACCCAATCCCGAAGATTATAGATGTCTGCTGGATTGGGCCTAGGCATAGCCATTTTTCCCTTGGTCTGACCAGGCGCGACCCGAACCCAGACCAGCCCACCCATTAAACGTGCCTAATTACAAGTAAGATATTTATAAAATTGCTAAGAAATATTAGAAATAATATAAAAAATTAGGAATTGAACATAATTCATTACATATTAACATATATGTTTTAGGTTATTTGGTTTCATCATGTTATACCAAAACTTCCCACCTAGAACTTTAGGGTTCAAATGATGATGAATTCATGTGTTATATCTGTTTTAAGCTAAAATGATATTCATGTGCTGGAGAATGATATGAATAATATAAAATTCATGATTGGTCTTTACTTATTAGCTTAATCTTTAAGCCAATTGATTTCTTGTTAGGGAAAAAGATTCAAGAAATTTAAATTTATAAACGTATATACGTTACTAGTCATATCTTACCATATTGGGTTTTACACATTTCCCACCACGGCCAAGTGCACGACCCGAGTCGGATCTGGACGTAGTCAGAGCAAAGCTTTTCGATGAACCAGATGGGCAACCAAATAAAAAATATTCAAAGTTTGACAAATGGTAAGTAAATAATGACGTTTACTTTTCACATGTTAGCTAGCTGTAATATGTTGTCATGGCAACCGTTACAAAAAAAATCTATAAAATGAAGCCTTTGGAATTCACCGAACATGGTTGTCTTCCATCTTAGTTCATATCTTTTCTATTACATATTGAGTAAACCACTCATGAGTTGGGATATTTTTCCTCTCCATCCTCTAGATTTAAGCAAAATACATCATATGAGCGATTTACCAGAGCATATAAAGTATATATTTCACTTATCTTTGTATTTATTTTTTCTTTTTGTTACAAATATGAGAATACTTTTTTTATTTATAATTTTAATTTTAATGATTTAAATAAGTATTAAATTTGAAGTCCTCCAGTCCTCGACTTTCAAAAAATAAATCAATTTTAATGATGATGATGATGATGATGATGATGAATCATCTCTATGAATAGGAGAAGTTGGTGGAGTTGTGAGGCCTTGTTGAAGTTGTCTTGGTTGCTCAAGTGTTGTCGGCTCATCTTCCTCAAATGGAGAAAAATTGAAGTCTTCCATTTGAGAATCAAAGTTCCATTCTCCTTCTTTATCAAATATCACATCTCAGCGGATCATAAATTTCTTCTCATTCGGATTGTATAGCTTATAGCCTTTTAAGCTTGACTCATAACTGATGAAAATAAAACTTTTACTTTTATCATCAAGCTTGGTTCGATTCTCATCTGGTACATGAACATGAGCTACACTCCCGAAGACTCGAAGATGGGAAATTCCGGGCTTTCTTCCACTCCATGCTTCTTGTGGTGTCTTTCCCCACACACTTCTTGTAGGAGAACGATTTAATAGGTAGACTGCACATGCTACTGCTTCCGCCTAAAACTGCTTGGGTAGTTTCTTGCTTTTGAGCATACTCCGTGCCATGTCAAGAATTGTTCTATTCTTCCTTTCTGCCACACCATTTTGTTGGGGGGATCTAGGAACCGTTAAGGGTTGACGGATTCCATGTATTGCATAAAACTCGTTGAATTCATTGGATGTGAATTCTCCTCCTCGATCAGATCTCATGGCTTTGATTTTATGACCACTCTCCTTTTCCACGGTTGCTTTGAACTTCTGAAACACTCCAAAGACTTCTGATTTCTGCTTCAAGAAATATACCCATGTTTTTCTTGAGTAATCATCAATGAAAAGAAGGAAGTAGTTACTATTAGCGAGAGAACTTGGCTTGATAGGACCACACACGTCGGTATGGATGAGCTCGAGCGGTTTCTTGGCTCTATAGTCTGACTCCTTTGGAAAGCTTCTTCTAAATTGCTTCCCTTGTAGACATCCTTCGCACAATTGATCAGGATTATTGATACATGGTAAACCTCTAACCATTCCCTTCTTGGATAACAACTCCAATCCTCCAAAGTTGAGATGACCACACCAAATAAAAACACTCAAGAAAGCTCGAATATGTTGCAGCAACCTCGTGTGTTTGTCATGCAATTTGGCTCAGAAACTTATTGAAGGAGATCGGCTTGACCCAAGAAGAGCCGACTGAGATCCGTGTTGACAACAAGTGAGCTATTGCCTTAGCAAAGAATCCTGTATTCCATGATCGAAGCAAGCACATCGACATCCGCTACCATTATATAAGAGAGTGTGTTGCAAGAAAGGAAGTACAAGTTGAATATGTCATGACACAAGATCAAGTTGCGGATATCTTTACTAAACCACTAACAAGTGAAAACTTCATCAGACTGAGAAGTTCACTTGGGATGACTAGATCAAGTTTAAGAGGGGGTGTTGGATCATAAACTTGATCCAAGTTAAAAAAACTCAAGAAACCCAAACCAAATAAAAATGAGTCCAAGCCCACAAATCCAAATTGTAGTAAATTATTTAGATATTTTTAAGTATTTAGATTTTATTTTGTGGATGGAAAATGTATGATGTGTTAAAAAGTTGTGTTAGGTTTGATGAATGGTTAGAAAGTGTGAAATGTGGAGAGTTAGTTGGAAATTATGGTAAGTAAGTGTGATATGTGGAAGGTTAGTTGAAAGTTGTGGTTAGTAATGTGTTAGTTGTAAAATGTGGTTAGTATTTTGTGGTTGTATTATTTAGGTGACTTGGCTAATTTATAAGCCTTGTATTATGATACATATTCACCTATAAATAGGTGAGTGTTTAGTTGTTTATGCATCAACAAAAATAAGAACTTCTTTAGAGAGAAAAGAAGTAAAGAGTGAGTTGTAGTATTGTATTTTGAGTGTGAGTGTTCTTGTAATATTTTTGAGTTTAATAAAAGTTGTTCATTTGAGTTTTTAATTCCAACAATGGCCACAGCAAAGTACTTTCTGGGGATAGAAATGGCAAGAGGAGAAAAGGGAATGATGCTTACACAGTCCAAATATATCTTAGACCTACTAAAGGATGTCATGATTGAAGAAGAAAAACCCATTACCACACGCCTACCATCCGGATTTCAACCTTGCCAACCAAGTCTATTGTTGCAAAATCCAGACCAGTATAGAAGACTTATTGGCAGGTTTCTGTATCTAAACTTCACATGCCCTAATATCTCCTTTGTGACAGAAAACCTTCGTCAATACATGTCTAAAACAACCGAGGCCCACTTCCAAGCTGCAATCCACCTATTGAAGTACTTCAAAAACACACAGATGTACGGCCTATTCCTCCCTACACATAACCTTCAACTTTCAGCCTATTCAGATGCAGACTAGGCTACGTGTAAGGAAATAAGGAAGTCTGTTACTGGGTACTGTGTGTTCATTGGGAACTCACTAATATCCTGGAAAACGAAAAAACAAAGCACAGTAAGTAGATCATCTACTAAAGCAAAATATCACAGCATGTCAACAACAGCATGTGAGTTAAAATGTCTCTCCTACCTGCTTAATGACTTTCAGCTAAAATTATAGCTCCCAATACCACTCCACTGTGACAACAAGTCAGCCATAGCCATAGCCATAGCTGCAAATCCAGTTGATCATGAGAGAACAAAACACTTCGACATTGACAGCCACCTAATTCGAGAATATGTTGATAAGCGCTTCATAACAACCCCACACGTTGACTCCAAGTGTCAGCTCGTTGATTCTCTTACCAAGGCAGTTACATGCCCTCAATTGACTAATGTACTATCCAAGTTAGGAATTGTAACCCAATTCCAAACTTGAGGGGGGAATGTTAAAGTTAGTTGAGAGTAACGGTTTTAGTATAGTTGAATCTGTTAAGGGATTTTGTACTCTACACTAAGGTGTATCTTATGATACGATGTAATCACCAGCTACGATATAAAGCTGCGATTTTGTAACTCTAGACTAATCTGATTTTCCAATAATAAAGTTTTCTCCATTCATTTCATCTCTCTCTTCGAGTTCTTGAAAGAGGACTTGTTATCCTATATTTGTTGTTTAATTTCTATGTAAAATATGTAAGATTGGCTTCTCTCTATCCATTGGAACAAAGAGAAATATTTGTCCTAAATTTGTTGTTTAATTTCTATGTAAAATATGTAAGTTTGGTTTTCTCTATGCAATGGAACACAGAGGAATAATTGTCCTAGATTTGTTGTTTAATTTCTACGTAAATTATGTTAGCTTGGATTTTTCTACGTAAACTTCACCTTTCTCAATTTCAAGATTCAGCCTCTACGAATGTAAGAAAAAATCAGAGTGTACGTTATATTTTGTAGACACTGTTAATTATTTTATCAACAATGAAGATGCAAATCGGATTTTTGTCTCTTAGGTAAAAATATAGTTACATATCTATATTTTCCTTTAGTGAGAGGGTGCAATGAATCCACATTTATAAACATTAATATGTTACATATAGAATCTTAGCAAAGGGGAGTCTTATAGTTGTAAATGACATTTTGTCAGATATATGTTTTTCATATCTTACACTTCTGGATCAAAGTATGATGGTCTTTGTTTCTCTTTGTATCCCTCCAACCAACTGCCAGTGGTGGAGGGAGGTTGGGGGGCAGGTGGGGCACGTGCCCCACCAGTCACCAAAAAATACGGGATAAATATAATGTTTGAAGTAGGTCAAATCATATTATATATAAATTACAGTGTACAATATAAGTAGGTTGTCTTGTGTGCCCCAGCGGTAGACGCGGTGCACCTTATGCTCGTTGTGACAGGTTTGATGCTTGGGGTTGCAATTTTTTGTTTTTCTCTTTATTATTTATATCTCCTCATCCCCCTACTTTTTTTTATTCAACCTTTCCTTTACTTTACTTTCTCTTTCCATTTCTTAAATTTTTTACTACAAATAAACTTTTAAAACATATATTTTATTTTAAATTTTCTAAAAAACTTACTTTTTCTTTCTTCATTTTAAAATTTCTAAAAAAACTTACTTTATAATTTTTAACCTATTTCTCAACTTCTCTCAATTTTATTGTTTTACTTGTATAATTATTTTATAAATATATAAAACTTCTTGAATATATAACTTCATCTTCCTCAATTAAATAAAATTTATATTTCTATTTATTTTCTTTTCATATTTTAGTATTTTTTAATATAATATTGCATAAAATTAATAAATTTCTTTTGAACAATTTCTTATACATTAATTCTAATTATACGTAGACTTTGTAATACATTTTGTTATGAAACCAACGTAATTTCAAAAAATGAAGGCTAATTTAAAAAAAATCGCACAATTGTGTTTACTTTAAGTACGAAGAAAATCCCCACCACACCCCAAATGTAACACGAACATATGGCCTGTAGAGGTTACAAATTCAAGATCACTAGGCTAATTGATGAGTCAAACTTTGAGATTTTCTCGAATATTAGCTTTGCCATCTAAAAGAGTTAAAGTGTTATCTATTCCCCTCCTTTGCCTAAATTCACTACCGTTAACCGATGTTTGAAATTGTGCCCCCCAGAGTCCAAATCCTGGCTACGCCACTGTGCTTAAAGGACAAGGTGTTGAACCACCACACCAACTTGGTTATTTGACTTGTATTTAGAGTTATTTGCAACTTGTTTCATGAACTAATATTTGCAACTTCCAGCTTTCCATGTGTCAGGAATTAGGTGGCAAAAGGTGGGTTTTTGCTCTTGCTAGTCAACTCACTTTTCCAGAGATGTCTTATCTCTTTTAGTGAAGGCCAGGTAGCTAGTCTTTTAGGATTTGATTAAGACTACTATTCTTAGAAAAGGTGGTTTCACATGAGTTGCTTATGAATTATCAATTTCTCAGACATAGTAGTTGGTTTTGAAGATATTGATGTTATTGATCCCTTTTGACTTGACGTAATGTTCCTCTGAGCGTGTTTTCCTTCTAATAAATTTGAAAAACTTTAGGTATAATATCTTGAGCTTCTGATGCATGTGATTATGAGGAATCCTTGGTGTTTCTTAGAATCAGCTTTTTAATGCTCTTTATCTGGCTTGTTCGTGCTTCCGACGGATATTCTTCTTAATTGACGGTTTGTCCTTAGATTGATGCTTCAAAGTTTAAGATAAGATGTTCTTAACTCTGAGTTTTGCCTTGTATCCTGTGAACTCTTCACTTGAATGCATTCTTCTAGTGAGTGCTTAGTTCTAATGACTAATATAGTGGATTAGTCCTTTGAGGCTTCTGATTCTGATGTTGTCTTGTCTTATCTTGTGAGTACTTCATCTTTTGTCTGAGAGCTGATATATTTTCTGATGCACGTTGCCTTTGATTATTTCTTCATGGAGTTTGTCTATTTAGAGGGCTACGTGATCTTGGGTGATATTCTTCTTTGGTTATGAGGATATGATAACAACTTGTGTTGACTTTGTATCATATTTTTTAGTATTCCTCTTATCTTAGTTTCCTTGTGAGCGCAATCTTCTCTTTGATCCCAAGCATAACTTTTATTTAACTTTGGGTTTGCTTAATTTTGAGTTATCCTTGTTTTTGAGCTTGACTCGAAGGCTTTATCTTTTGTTATCTTCAAAACATCTTGTATCTTCTTATTCTGAGCCAGAACAGTGCTTTCTGGGTTCTGAGGAGCTTTTGCTTCTGAGCTAGATCCAACAATAATTGATAACTAAAATAAGGAAATTTATTTTTTGAAAAAAATTATTTCATGGGTTGAGCCGAGCTGGCCCGGGCTTGGGTTTTCTTTTGTCTATGATATATCGACCCGGACCGAGCCCAACTATTTTTTTAGTTAGCTTGGGCTTGGGCTACTAATTTTTTAACTAGGCCCACCTAAGGCCGGCTGGAACCCGACCCATGTCCAGGTCTAGTATGAGTGTATATCATGTATAAGAGATAATATACCAAGTGTAAGAGATCTTATACAAGATTTAACATCTTCATACCGTAATTCTCTTTGACATTTTAAATTTTGTTGTAAAATTAAATGTGAAATGGGTGGTATAAAAGCCTTATACCACTCTTATACTAAGTATAATACATTCATGAAAAATGATAAAAAAAAAAAGTATAAGACATTCATGAAAAATGATAAAAAAAAAACTGGTGTAAAGCTCTGATGCCCGATATAAGACTGCCATAAAAAAAATTTGTTCTGAAAATTTTGAATTGGATGTTGTTTTAAAGAAAAAAAAAAGATGAACAAAATATCGAAGGAACGTGTCGAAAAATTAACGGATTGTGATATATGACCATTTTAAGTTGCAAAATTTGAATTAAACATGTTAGGATAAGTTGTTACAAGCGGAAGATGCAATTCACTTTAAATCATAATTGAAAACTGAAAGAAAAACCCTAGCCGCCACTACAAGAAATTTGGCATTTTGTTACGCACTAAAATCGTCATGAAAACATGTTTTTTCGCCACCACAGATAAAAGGTGACAAAAAATCATCGTCACAGGCTTCGTCACAGCATGTCCATGGTATTTTGTTCTTATGACAATTTTCAAGTTCGTCATAAAATATTTGATTTTATATGACGAAATATCACACATGTCATTGTATTTTTTTGTTTACGTGATAAATATTTTATCATCTTATTAATATTTTTTTGTCATTTTTTAGTATCGTTTATCACTAAAGTTTTATATTTATATTACAGATTATATATTTCGTCATCTTAAATTTCAATTATGGTGACGAACTCCAAGTGAATACCATACCTACAAAGTTCTAGTGACACTTCCTTTGTCACAAATAATGCTCAAGATTGTCACTATAACATATAAGTTGTCACAATAAAGCAACTATATGTGACTACTTTAGCTCGTCATGGTATCAATATCTGTTGTGATGCTTTTATACATCATTATATATATATTATTGTCATAATATGTACATAATTCTTGACGAGTTATATCGTCCCATTTGATTAACTATGATGATAACATATTTATCGTCATAATAAATAATTGTGATGAAGTATTGCGTCATATAAAAGATAATATAGTGACGGCCTTCTATAATATTTTGTGACTAAATTATAATTGTTACAAATAGTTATAAATTTTGTGAAAACATTAACTCGTCACTACATGAATATTTGTTGTGACGTTTTTGTACATCATTAAATATATAATATTTCCATGATATGTATATATTTCTTGACGTTTTTTATCGTCATGTGTGATTAGCTTCATTTTATGACTAAATATTTTTTGTCATTAAATATTAAATGTGACAAAGTATTTCGTCTTAATAAGAATACCATAGTGACAATTTTAAATAATATTTTGTCACTAAAAATTATAATTGTTAAAAATAATTATAAATTTTCGTGACAAAATATGAATCTGTTATAATATTTGGTGACAAATAATTAATTCATATAAATTAATTATAAATTTTTTTAACCCTAAAAAAGGCACATAATATTAAAATTATCTAATAAAAACAACCACTTGATAAAAATAACCATGTCTTTCTAAGAAAATGTTAAACATAATAAACATAGAAAAATAAACTTCTTAAACTAAAACAATCAACAAAGTCTAGTAAGAACATCTTCGTTATGCTTCTCTAGGTCCATCAACATGCAACTTGTAAGTCAAATACCTGCATGAAAACCAATAATAGTTTATTTAGCTTTATGAAAAAATTTAAAATCAAAACAAGTCTATCATTTGCAAATAGATTTTGACCTTCTATATCTGTCTCTTTATTACCAGCCATGAATGCCATTAACTTTTTTATGTCAGCACCTTGCTCACGTAATTAATCTTCTTGCTCACTTAATTTATTTTGCATGCTACTCACATTTGATGTTAGCTCTTCTGCTTGTGCTTCAGAATTTTTAAGCTTTTCTCTTGTATCAAGAAGTTCATTTTCTAATTGCTGTGTAACAAAATCATGTTTATGTGTGCTAGGAGGTTTAGGACCATATCCAAGGCCTTTTATGTAACCAGATCCATGACCAAGAACCTCCCGAACTATTTCATCTGCCGTCTTTGAAATTTCACCTTGATTGTACTGATCTTCCTTTTCTTTCATTAGTTTCTAGTAAAGAAAATCAACAAATGTTTCTTATAGCTAATATGAAAAATATATATAACTTGAACTTGTAAAGACTCAATTAAAATGAATACAAATTTAAGTTACCCAATTATCTTCAGCTCCTTTGCTAGACCAACCCTGTTGATCAGAATGGTGGGTGCGTTTGTACAATTCAATTGCACCACAAGGCTCTCCCTTCATCTCTTTTTCATAAGGAATTCAAAAAGGACAAACACACAAGTCAAAAGTTTAATTTCTCATTTGAAGAATTCATATACAATTATACATAGCAATCAAGTTGAATTAAAGACTTACAATTTCTTTCGACCTAACAGTAAATGCCTTTCTACCAGAAATATGTGGAGCTTTGAGTTCTTGTTGATTTTCTACATTCACTCTACTTGCATAATATTAAAGGAGTAATATAACAAAAATCAAAATCAAACATGTATAATTCATTTAAAAACATATTATTATAGATTTCATGAATACATAGTTTTGAAACTAAATTACATTAAATAATATCTAGTTTCATACTCCACTTATTAGTTTATCATGTCTGAAACACAAGTAAATGTGACAAATTCACAAAATATAAACCATTTCCAAAACAACAACTACTAACATAATTTTAATATCATATTGATAAATATGAATAAAGATAAAGCATATAAAATAAGAAAATTTTAGAGGACATAACCTTAAATTTTTCAGTGGTGAAATGGTCACACAAGTCCTCCCAATGTGTCCGATCCCCACAAACGATCGGCCTATGTCTCTTAGCATCTTCTAAACTTGCAAACTTCTGAAAATGCTTATGATACTTGTAACGTTGTTGTCGACTATTATTTTGGACTCGGTCCATCAGGCTATCCATTACTCTAGGATCATTGGTATTGATATACATATGAATCTAAAAATACATAACAGTAAATTATTATGCCTTAGATTATATAGAATCATTTATGAAGGTGTTTATATTTTTGAACTTACGTTCAAGTGGGCAAAGACTGCCTTGAAATCTTTTTCTTTATCAAGATCTTTCCATTTTTTAGGCACCAGAAGCAAATCACGTGCCACCACACCAATCTGGCTAGCAAGCTTAGCAGATTCATTTGCATTAATAGGTCTTCCTATTAATAGATCCACGGTGATTTTCAATTTATTGCCAGAAGGTATGAATGACTTCATAACTCCCTTCCCCATTGTTAGGCCACGACCTCTTTTCTTTAAATTATTTCCTGAATGTGTAATAATAGTAATTAATATTATAATTTCTACAGAAAATGAAAATACATATTTCAATTGTTCGAAAACAAAATATATGCATAAACTTGTTTCAGTGGATGGAACTTGAATAATTTCAGTTGATTGAACTTGAGAAGTTTTAGTTGATTGATCTCCTGGGATTTGAATTGGTTGGCTTTCAGGAAGCTCAGTTGATTCTTCTACATTTTCGTTAAGACTACTTTCTCCAACTTGCTTAGAGGTTTGTGATTGAATTGAGCATCTAGCATTAAGAAGTTTGTTTGCCCAATTTTTAAGTCCCACTAAGCCTCTCTCAATCGGTGCATCATGATTTGGTATAACTGGAGAGAACATAGGAGTTTCTTTTCTCATTTTCTTAGACTTCACGCCGAGCCATTTGATCCAAAGAAAATATGTTAAGGTTTGTGAGATTCTAAGGTTTTCTTAAGAACTTGTGATAAAAATTGAGATGGAGTAGTGCTACTAAAGGAAAGATATCGTAATTATTATTTTTGCACCACAATTCATTATTTTCTATACTCCTATTTATTTATTGTTTCCAAGCTACCCTTATATTCCTATTGATTATTGTTTCCTGGTTATAATCTATTTAGAAAATTTTTATGTATAGTTCGATTGAATAATACATTTGGAATATATTAACCCGCCAAATCTTTCCTCCAACTAAAATATGTAACAAATTAAGCTAATAACACGTTTTAAGCAAATAAAAGAAAGAGGTGGAGTTGGACACCATGACTATGTATTCCACTTTTTATTTCTTTATTTGAAAAATCCTTTTCTTTCGAAAAATTCACTTCTGTATTTATCTATTTACTTATGTTACTTATGAAAAAAAGTGATTTACTTCACTATAATTAATGATATGAATTTTGTTTTATATTATATTATATAAAGATTTTGTTATGATGTAGTAATTTATTATTTATTCTACCACTATATCCACTATTAATTTGTTGTATTAATATTCTCTGTGATGAAATTTATTTTATTATACAAATATGAATTTTTAATAATCTCAAGAAATATTAACGAGTAATTCATAATTACAAAAAAAAGTTAACTCAATGTTCCAAACCAACATAATATGTTAACATTTCAAAGACAAATCGTTATTGTAGATGCATAATAAACAATTGACATTTTATATGCATTTTGGCAAGAGCAGTGGAGCTGCTCGCCATATTCATCAGCAATTGCAGTCCATGAACATTGTTGACATTGACCCCCAAAGGCGGAAGGAGAATCACTTCTAGCAGCCAAAGGGATCTTGATCATGTAGCTGGACGTATTGTTGTTACCCCTTGATCATTGATACATGACTGTATCAGAAGATCACACACAAATTAAAATAGGTCGAATGCTCTCTAATACCCCCCAATTTGTGCACTTTTGCCTTAAACATACCCAAACTTTAAAGTGGACCTTTGAGATACTTAAACTTGTAAAAAGCGGACCTCTGTGCTACCTCAATCACACTCGCCCACTAACAGCCTAGAGAGTGTATTACACTCGCTGTCAATGTGAAAAATTGGGAAAAGTCAAACCAATGAGTAATGATCGTGGCATTGACTATCAAATTTAAAAAGAACCTTGACAAAACTTCTTTTAAGTCCCTGTAATTTTAATTCAACCAAAAAATACCAAAATTTGGAAAAGTCAAACCAATGGAATAACGACATATGGCATAAACTAATAAAATTTTCAAAAATATGACAAAACTTCTTTTAAGTCCTTGTAATTTTAATTCAACCAAAAACACAATCTTCTACAATTAATTTCAAAAAAACCTTGATAAAATTCATGTAAGTCCCTATAACTTTTATTATATACAAAAATAAATTTGGTGCAGAAAATTTTTAGAAAATGTTTATGGAACTGCTTGTTCTGGGGCCAGGTTTCGTAAAAAATTGAAAAATCCCAAAAAATTATGAAATATTCAGAAAATAAAGAAAATAAATTTGGTGAAAAATTTTTTCCGAAAATGTTTCCGGAAGGACCCGAAAATGTGAAAATACGTTTCGGTGCCTGGTTTCATAAAGAATCGAAAAATCCCAAAAAATTATGAAATATTCGTAAAATAAAGAAAATAAATTTGGTGCAAGAATTTTTCAGAAAATGTTTTCAGAAGGGCCCGAAAATGTGAAAATATGTTTTATGGCTCGGTTTCATAAAAAATAAAAAAATCCCCAAAAATTATGAAATATTCGGAAAATATAGAAAATAAATTTGGTGCAAGAATTCTTCAGAAAATGTTTCCGGAAGGGCCCAAAAATGTGAAAATCAGTTTTGGGGTCCAGTTTCGTAAAAAATCAAAAAATCCCAAAAAATTATGAAATAACCGAAAAATAAATAAAATAAATTTGGTGCAAGAATTTTTATATTATTTTCATTATTATATTTTACCACTCACGAGTCAAAATTATACTTATCATTGAATCTAAATTAATCTAACGTTTTTTATATTAAAAAAAGGTTATGTCATTAACCAAAAAATTAAAACAACGCGTAATTATATGAATAAAAGAAAACTACAAATATGGACATACTCATGATTCAAATAATTGTTCTCTTGGAATATTGCAATTCAGTTCAATTCAGACCACTTCAGTTCAATTCAGTCTACTCAGTTCAGTTTAGTTATGCGTAGTTATAAATTTATAGTGAAATTAGTTCAGTTTACTTCAGTTCAGTCAACTTCAATTCACTTCAGCTTTTAAAAGTTTAAAAGAACGGGGCCTAAGTTTTATGATTGATTGGTAGGGAACTTATAATAAACTAAAATTTTATAGATGGAACATAAAATCAAATTTACCATGTTCATGACATATCCTTAAATTAATATAAACACCAACAATATCCAATGGTCATCTATTATAATATTAGTGATATTTATGTATTATTACCCAGTATAAAACAAATATACATGATAAAATTAAAGGTGTCATGGTATTTGTTACTAAATCATGACACATAAATTATCACAAAAAAAAGTTATAAATAGTGATAATATACAATTGTCACCCATTGTCATTGTAGTGACGCATGTTATATTTCGTCATAATATGTACTAAAAATAAATGACAAAATTCAAATGTCGTCACTTTAAATAAAATATATGACAAATTTAAAATTGTCATTTTCTTTTTAATTAAATTGTGATATAAAAAAATAGTAATCAAAATATTATATACAATGACGATTTAAAGTCGTCATTAATTATCATAATTGTGACGGCCGTTATATATCGTCATAACAATGCATTATAAATTATGATAAAATTCAATAATGTCATTATAAAATTAATTATATGACAAAATTAAATATGTCATATTATTGTTTGTCAAATTATGACGAATAGAAACGTGATAAAACACTTTTTTATAATGAAGATGGTATTGTCACTAATTGACTTTACCTTGTCACCGCAAATATTTCCCTCCAAATGTTTTCTACAATTTTTTGGCTCCAAAATTATAAATGACGATAATTTTTTTATCGTCACAAAATTATATAATCAGTGACAAAAGTGAACATTAATAGCGACACACAATTAATTTGTCATAAAAAAATAAAAATAATGACAACTTGTATATTTTGTCACAATAAAGCTACTAATTATGACGAAATCATCTGCGTTGCAAAAAAACCGTCATATTATGCCAAATTTCTTGTAGTGCTAAGAGCTCTCATCTCCTCTGCTTGTAAGTTTATTTGTTAGGGAGGGAGAAAAAGTCGAACAAGATTTTTTCTCCCTCCCACCCTTTGTTTTCTTGTCTTTTATTTTCTTTTTCTAATTTAGATGTGAGAATAATCTGCATCCAAATCTTTTTTATCTTCTACACACGATCGTCTTCTTCAATCACGGATCTGTTGCTGCATAACTCAATATTGATTTACAACTGAGTTGGACTTTATCCGCCTTCAGACAAGATACTTGTTGATCTTTCACACTAGACACCCAGATTTATCTCCCTTCAGCAAGATCATTTTAGATCTGCAATCCTGGTTGATCTTATGGCATAAGCAAATATTCTTATGGTTGTCGATCTTTGAAATCGTTAGTTGGAGGTTAAGAAAATATAGGATGTTTATCTTTTGTTTTCTTAATAAGTCTTGCCCAAGGGCATCTTTTTTTTTGAAAACCCCTCGGAAGGACAGTGTGTCCCCCCAATGGCTAAAAGTTTAGAGCGGGTGAAAATTTTAGGGCGGAGTCTCCAACTAGGTTGGTTCCCCCGCTTGCCTACAAAACACCCACCCCTATTTTATTCATAAATGGTTCTCAAATCAAGAACCAAAGGTAATTACAACGAAGTTACAAAATAAGAAAGCTCGAATTCATAAATAAATTCGAAACCGAGATACAAATAGTTCGCTTATGAGAATTTAAAAGAAGCCAGCACATATTAATGCTACCCACAAGTATGTCCCTAGCCTCAGTCACACCCTCAAAAATTTGCTTGTTTCACCTTCTCCATATATTCCATGATATGATAAACCACAATGAAGTCCCAAACTCACAATAAATGCCTCTTCTGAAAAAAGAACGCCATAGTTGTAAAAAATTATACCCCGAATGTGGCATAGCCAACAAAATACCCAACCATTGGAATGCATCCCTCCATACTGTAAACCACACCTGGCAAAAGAAGAGGCAATGGTATAAGAATTCTGATCTTGCACAAAAGGGACATATGTCAATTGTGATTGAGTTACAACCACGTTTCCATAAGACTTCATGTGTCGGTAGTCTTTTATGAAATACAAGCCAGCCAAAAAATTTGATTGGCTAGCAGGACTACATCCCAAATGAAATTGAAATCCTTCGAAGGTGGAGTCCAACATGCTTGTTGATAGTGACCATGAAAAAAGGAAGCGGCAAAGAATTCCTTTTTGACTCCGATATCCCAGATAAATCAGTCAACATTAGACCTGAAGATTGGTTGTCCCACGGATCCCGAAGTAAGAAAAAGGGTTGCACAAGATGACCTAATCCAGGCCTTCATATCCATACAATGTTGTTGCCCCGCAATACGCAAACTTCTTTTCTAAAAGGGCCGAGTTCGAGGCTGATTAGGAAAGAGAAAACCGCATCCCTCAGTGATAGTGGTAAATTTTCTATTACAGAGAACAAATAAATCCAGGAAGATGGACTTAAGAGGGGAGTTGGTGGTCCAGTTGTCATGCCAAAACAAGCCCATTCTCCCATCACCAACTCTAACTCGAACATGCATATTGAAAAAATCCCAGCTCCCTTCCGTTTTGTAACAACATTTAATCATCCCATGCCACAACGGAGACAAAGCTTTAGAATCTTGGTTGATTAAATCATGCCAAGTTCGCAACCCTTATTTATGAATGCAGTAAATGTATGAAAGGGAGTTCATAACTATAACTCTTATCTTCCAGATCCACTTAAAAAGTAAGCTAGTGTTAGCTAGCTTGAGGTCCCGAATGGATAATCCTCCCAAATGCTGCAGTAGAGAAATAGTATCCCAACTTACCTTACATAAGCCATTTGTGTTTGAGTCACCTTGCCATAAAAAAATTATGCATCAATCAATTTAAAATGGTAATCACAGAGATGGGAATTCTAAAAAAGGATAATAAATAAATCGGAAGAGAAGACAGTACTGATTTAATGAGAATGGTTCTTCCCGCGTAAGATAAACAACTTCCTTTCCACTTGGCCAAACGATTCTTGAACTTAGCGATCAATGGATCCCAAGCCGTGGTAGCAGGATAATTTATGCAAAGTGGCACACCCAAATATTTAATAGGAAAATTTTCCAATCTATAGCCAAATAGGGTCGCATATGAAGAATTTTCAGGAACATGAATACCCATTAGCGCACTCTTATAGAAGTTTATATGAAGGCCAGAAATTAACTCAAAACACCTCAAGATGCGAATGAAACTGGTGATAATAGATTCCTCTACCGGTAAGAAGTAAATAGTATCATCTACAAACTGCAATAATGAAATGTCAGGAAGAGACTTCTCTAACTAAAAACCAGGTAATACAACCTCCCTGATACTACAATCCATAAGTTGTTTTAAGCCATCCACAACAAGCATAAAAATAAACGGCGATAGGGGGTCTTCTTGCATCACTCCTCTCTTAATTTTTATTGGTGCACTTGGTGTGCCATTAATCAGAACAAAAGTTGTGGAGTTTTTCCTGCAGTTCGACAACCAAGAAATCCATTTTTGATCGAAACCCATTCTAGCAAGAACCGTATCAATGTATGTCCATGAAATACTATCAAAAGCCTTGTGAAAATCTAATTTCAAAATCAGATAGGGTTTCCGTCTAACGTATAGGTCATGTATTACCTCAACTGCCAAAAAATGAGCTTTCAAGAATACTTTTACCCTTAACAAATGCACACTGATTATTCAAAATTAGGGAAGGGAGAATAGCTTATAATCGAATAGATAGTAGTTTTGCAATCATTTTATAAACCCCATGAATAAGAGAAATTGGTCTGAAATTATTCAAAGAGCAGGAACCCAGTATCTTTGGCACTAGCACTGTAAGCGACGGTTTTATAGAATCCGGCAGCTAATATGTATCATGAAAGCGATCAAAGACACCCATAAATTCAAACTTTAGATCTTCCTAAAATCATTTATAAAAGAAAAACGTAAAACCATCAGGTTCTAGGGCTTTGTTTTACCCACACGCGTAAATACAGTTCTAAATCTCATCATTTATGAATGAGGCAGTAAGTATAGCATTCTGTTAACATTAACCATGTTGAAATAAAATTTCCGAAGTGAGAAAGGAACATCTGGATTTGCCATAAAGAGACGTTCAAAGACGGATCGGATATGTGCGGTAATAATATGGGGATCACTGATAATCTCAACCTCAATATATATCTGGGCAATTTGATCATTGCGAAATCTAGCGGATGCCGTGTGGTGAAAAAATGTGGTATTGTTATCTCCTAAAAGAGTCCAATGAACCCGTGATTATTGATGCCTCTGTTTTTCCATACTTTCTCATCTTTGAAGAAGTAGGGAACGATGATTACTGAGATCCATATACTGCGCAAAGGTAAGGGGCCGCAGAATACTGCTAGAAGTTAGTGCCAAAATTTTGTTTTCCAAATCTGCAATTTTACGATTTAAATCCCCAAAATTTGCTAAGTGCCACGGACGAATTGCCGAACCCAATTTAGACAACTTGAAAGAAATATCCCTGTTTGAGTGTGTGATACAAATAGAAAGCCAAGAGCTCCAAATAAATGGTAAAAATTCAGCATTATCCCACCACAAGTTAACCGCTCTAAAAGGCCTCGATCCCAATCTTAGGGTAACAGAGGAGCAGAACAAAATAGGTAGATGATCAGATAAAGTGGTGTCTATCGTAGATATAGACATCATCCCCAAATGTCCAAAATACCTCCTGAAGCAACGACCCTATCAATACGAGAATAGGATAACCTGTTATGCTAAGTGTAATCACAACCCTAAAGAGGAAGGTCCTAAAGTTTAGCTTCCAAGATGAAATCTTGAAAAGCAATAATAGAAGGGACGGGTCTGCGCCCAGCTCATTGCGATGCTTGCAAAACCTCATTGAAATCGCCACATACTAATACCTTCTGCAAATCACAAATGAAAGGTAAAATTTCCCTCTATAAATTGTTCCTGCCTGTATGACTAGTAAGTGCATACAAGCTCAATACATGGAAATCAAGTTGATGACACGAATTGCTGCTTTGATCCCCCATTAATGCCTCCTCGACAATTTCAACATAAAAAAGCTAACGACATAAGTAATGAAAAATACCTTGACAAAAATTATCCATGTCATATAACCAGATTATCCATCGCGGCCATAACAATTGATTCATGGCGTGGTTCAAATAAACCAAGCTTGTTCCCCATATCCATAGTAAGTTTCTTTTCCATATTCGACGAAGTCCGTGATTAGGATAAGATGATAATACGATTCATATTCAGGATGTTCGGTCTTGAAGAGGCCGAATCGACAGATGGATGCGTTGTAACCGCCTTTAAAGATCCTAAATGGCTCGTAGGAGCAATTTCCACGATAGGCTCATCAGTTTCAGGAATAAAACTTCCATTACCATCAGAATGGTTTTGGAACAGAATGACTTGCATATTTTCTGAGGTCCTTGGTTGTATATCTACTTAGAAAGATTCATTAGAAGCACTTAGGTCACTGGAAATTTCACTTGAATCACATTGAACATCCGAATTATAATCACTGTAATGTTCACACCCCACTCCTTGTCTCATATTAGTATGGACCATGACCTCCATTGAATGGGTAAGAAGTTTGAACGTTCGGCTTGTAGTTCTGAAGGGAATCAAAACTAGACAGAAAACTACATCTAGACGATCCGGTCTAGTAAAATCAAAATCTAGGGAGATAATTCGGCCAAAAGAAGTAGCCAATTATCTAATCAATTTCTCACCAATCAATGCTGGAGGAATGCCCACGAAATCCACATACATAATGCACTCGATTGGTGTAAAATCAGCAGGTAATAACCTCACATCCTTGAAGATATGTTGCATAACCTTCCAATCTCCACCTACAAATTCATACATAGCAGTCACCAAGTTAAATGAAACAATAACATTATCACTGCCCATTGGTGTAGTGAAAGCAATATCAAAACCTCGATCATGCAATAGTTCAAAAGTAATTCTAATATTTGAGATATTAGCCAGAAAAACCAAGCTGGCCACTTCCACAATGAGATCATGGCCCCTAGGTGAAACAGCATTGTTGAGTAGCAGGTCTTGCTCCGCTGGTTTTAGATTAACGGATGAAGCTACATTGGAAATCCTCGATTCAGCAACTATCCGCACGTATGATTTCTCTCCCTGAAATGAGTCACAAAATTCAGGTTTCTGTCTCTAAGCCCTGTGTGTAGCTGGATTTGGGTTACGAACTCTACATGGTGCCACCACTCCAGAATATCTCGCCCTAAATGCGCATAATCGGACAATGTCGATACTCATCGAGTTCAGTCTATATAGAACTTCATGAATCGGCAGAGAATCATCTGTGGTTAAAAAACCAAAGTTCATATTCCTAGCATTCTTCTTCCTTGCCACATATACTCTTCCAGTTATCCCATGTTTCTTGAAAACCCTGCTCATGGAATCAGCCCCGTATGCGTTCGAGAAATTTTCAAAGTACATTTTGGTTTGGGTAGGCGATGAAAACTGCCGATGACGAGGGTTTGGGTTTTGACAAAAGGTTTAGGTCACCAGGGGGCAACAGTGGAGTGGATCAACATGGTAATGGTTGGTGTTGTTGTAGTGGTGGTCTATGTCACAGTGATGGCGATGGAGATGATCGAAGTCATGGTGATAATGGGAGTAAAGGCGCTAGTCAATCTTGCGATGGTGGAGATCGTTGACATGTTGACGATAGGAGTAATGGTTGTGGTTAATGACACGATGGTGGAGAGGGTGGCGATCGGTGTCACGGTGGTGGTAATGGCGGCTGGTAAGGGTGGGTCTCCTAGGGTTTCTCTCCATCACAGCCTTACGAATTTATTCACCGAATTTGTGATTTGGTTGTATATGGCCATCGCCCAGGGCATGTTTGTCTTGTGGTATAAGCAAGTTTAGTATGTTGGTGTTTGCTTTGTTTTGTTTTGTTCGGTGTTTTATCTCTGGTAGTCGTCGGTTTGCTTTTACTACTTTTAGATTGTCTATGTTTTTCGGTCTGCGAATTATGCTATGAAGTTCTTAGCTAGAGCAGCTGATTCTTCGACATGTAGGGGGATTATGTCCACCTTCGAATAGAGCTGTCATTTTCTCTGATTTATTTAATAAACTATATTCTTCAGTCAAAAAATCATAATTAAAAACTTAAAAAATTCCTAAAAGCTACTAATACATATCTGATTTATGAAAAAACATAAAAAAGATAACATTTCCTTGTATGCGCTAAATTTAATTTTATATGTTGAGTCTGTTGATACTAACTTTCTTTTGATAAGTTTCTAGTGGTTTTAAATTTTAGTAGGGCTGGCTAACCTATAAAAGATTGGGCACTGTAATTATATATATGGGAGGTTGTTTGATTATTTGATTACAAGTAGACTTATTCAAGAAGCCCGTGGCTCGTCTAGCCCACCCCGGCCCGACTCTCATGGGTCGCGCTTGGTAAAGCAAATATCATTATTGGATCGGCCCGTATAGGCCTTAAAATATTATGAATTTGGTTTAGATTTTATGTTAAAAAACCAAATCCGGCCCGACTCGTCCTGCTCGAATATGTTTTATATTTTTATGTAATATTTTTGTATAAATTTATTAACATAATATATTAAATCAATGTAACATGTTAAAACTATAAATTGTAGATTTTTTAAGAAAATTTGGATGGAAAGCTAATATTATCTATTTTTTATTAAGCTATAATTCAATTTTCTAACTTAGTAAAATATTATTTATGAAAAAATAAAAACTAATATTTACTTGATGGGCAGGTTGGGCTGGGCTTGAGAATGAGCTTCTAAGTCAAAGTTTGGCCCGGCCCAAGCCTAAAGATTATAGATGTGGGCTGGGTTGGGCCTGGCCCAAACTCGGCCTAGCCCGCCCATTAAACATGTCTAATTACAAGTAAGACATTTATAAAATTGCTAAGAAATATTAAAATAATATAAAAATTACTATTGATAATTAGTCATTACATATCAACTTATATGTTTTAGGTTATTTGGTTACATCATGTTATACCAAAGCTTCCAACCTAAAAGTTTAGGGTTCAAATCATGATGAATTCATGTGTTGTATATGTTTTAAGCTAAAATGATATTTATGTGTCGGAAAATGCTAAGAATAATATAAAATTTATGATTGGTCTTTACTTATCAGCTTAATCTTTAAACCAATTGGTTACGTGCTAGGTAAAAGGAATCAAGAAATTCAAATTTATAAACGTATATCCGTTACTAGTAATATCTTACCACATTAGGTTTACATTTTCCCATATACATATTCAAAGTTTGACTAATGGTAAGTAAATAATGATGATTATTTTTTGCGTGTTAGCTATGTGCCATCTGTCAAGGCAACGGTTACAAAAAAATTCTATAAAATGAAGCCTTTGGAATTCACCAAACACAATCGTCTTCCTTCTTAGTTTCAATCTTTTCTATTGAATATTGAGTAAACCACTCATGAGTTGGGATATTTTTCCTCCATCCTCTAGATTTAAGCAAAATCTATCGGATGAGCGATTTACCAGAGCAAATGAGGTATATATTTCACTTATTTTTGTATTTATTTTTTTGTTCTTATTACAAATATGAGTTAATATATAATTTTAATTTTATTGATTTGAATAAGTATTAAATTTGAAGGCATCCAGTCCTCCACTTTTCAAAAAATGTATCAACTAAAAATTTAGATGTTGAGTTCTCAAATTAATTTTGATCCAAACTTTTAAGGCTTTCCCTAACTTGTTTTTTTTCCCGTGAAAGGATCCATGGGAAGATCTTTTGGAAGAAAAAAAAAATTTTCCAAAGGAATTTAATAACAGATGTGTAACAAATTACATGAATGATTTAAAACTTAAAATCTTCTAAATTTTAGCTAATGTGTATATTTTTGCCCTTGATTAAATTTGGGAATTTGAAATAGAACTAATATTGAATGAATTGTCAATAGTTAGGATGAGATCCAATCGGTACCGTTTCACATCGATCTTCACGAGACGTCTCTTTCTTCTCGGTTGTAAATCAAAATCTATGCGAAATCTTTAATGCCCCTATTAGTTTAAATTCTACTAATCTTTGACTAGAGAAATAAAATTCGATTTGTATACTCTTTAAGTTTTTTAAGTTGCTTTTATTCAGGAACATATTGGGCAGTTGTTCTATGGAGGGGAGATTGATCGGCATTGGCACCATCTGGAAAGCATTTTTGATGACCAATCATCACATGGTTATGGTTGGTTACCGACAGGATGGTTCGCTAAAGAGAGAATAATGACATATATGAGAAATTATAGAGTATAAATTTTGTTATTTTACCATCTTTGTTTTCCTATTTTTATGTGTATTTGATAATGAGAATATAGCACATGCACTCTAACTTGATACATATGCAGTATCGTTATGATCTATAAGGTGTTCTATATTGTGCTCAAGTTGATGCTCTATATGCACTAGAGCAAAGAGGACTTGTTATCCTAGATTTGTTGTTTAATTTCTAGGTAAAATATGTAAGATTGGCTTTCTCTATGCATTGGAACAAAGAGAAATAATTGTCCCGAATTTGTTATTTAATTTCTATGTAAAATATGTAAGATAGGGTGCAGCAAGTGCACTTGCCTTGGGCCTCTCTTTAAAAGGGGCCAATTTTCCCTTTTTTCTATTGTTAGTAGTATATGTTAGTATATTAGCTATAATTACTACTTTTATAACATCATCAATTTAATTATAATAGAGTTTACAATTAAACGCTTTTTTCCAACAGTGTCCCTTCGTCTTCTCTATAATTCTCGTAATACAATAGCTGAATTGCTTTAAATAAGTCTTCATTTTCCAAAAAAAAAACCAAGATATCCATTTAATGTCCTTTTTGTTCCCAAAATCATGGTTTTGCACAAGTTAATTAATAGGAACAAATTTCACATCCCTATTTGTTTTATTTTCTTATTCTTCATATATTTGCTCCACTATTTAACATTGTTTCTAACAAGCATTTTTTGGAGTGTTCTACCTTTCAAGAATGCTTGGATTTTAAGTTTGCTTTATGGTTGGAAATTGAATTTGCTACTATTGCTGGTTGAATGTCAAATGGTAACCAAGTAAAATTGATTTGATTAATTTGTTTTTGGGTAAATTAGGGGAATGCCCACATATTTAAAGAATAGAAATGCCTAATTAACAAAAAAAAACTCTAAGGGGTACTTATTTATAAAATACCACATTATAATATATTAGGAATATATTTGAAATCCCTAATTTGTAGGTAACCTTACCAATTTGAAAATACCCAAAACACAAAATCCCTTACCTTCTGAAACTGGAAAATCAGGCAACCCACTACCTCCCACTATTCCGGCATCCAACAACCGTCGAAACAGTCGCCAATGGCTCCTACCACCGCCATTTCTACTAGTTGACTCCCTTTCAAAACTCAAAACCTCTCCTTACCTTCTGTAATTCGCTGTTTTTAATAGTTGTTGCCTCCGGCAAATCATTGGTAGGCAAAATCGATGCCTGATTAGCGTCTTTGGGCAATCTCAACCTCCTCCACCCCATAATCTGTCGCCGGAACTCCTTACGCATCAAATCAGACAACTAAGTGACTCCATGGGTCTCCGACAGGTCTAACTTCTGGTGACGGGTGGCGCGTCTCAGATTGAACTTGCTCTTGAAAAGTGAGAAGTGATGTTCCACTCCGGAGTTCGACAGCGACTCCGTCCCGGAAATAGCGAAGATGGGGAGGAGAGAGAGAATAACGAAGAAGGAGAGAGAATGAGCCATTGTTGATAATTAGGTGAAGGTAAAGAAGAAGAAAAATAGAGTGTGATATTTATACAGAAAGGGGAGATACAATGTATTAATATCATTTGTATATTGTCATATGTATAATGTATACATTTATTAATTCATCTGTATATTGTTAATATACATTTCCCAAAGAAATGTATATTAATGAAAACTGTATAACTCATTCCGAATAAAATTATACTGAAATTTGCGACTTGTTTTCTACTGTATATTATTATGTTGACAGTGTGTATACCGATATACATTACTTGCAGCTAATATACAGTAAAAATGAAATAGTATATATCTACATACAATGTCAATGAAATTGTATATAGATAATATACAATGTCAATGAAACTATATCTAGCCTATAATCAATTGTATACAGTATACAACCAGCTATATACGATAAGGGAATCAAAAGTGTTGTAGAAAGCATAGCATTAATTGTTCATAAACCGAAAATATATGCAATAACACAAAAGCATATACAATATACAGCTGTCCATATATACAGTATGGCATATGAGAAAATATCAGAATTCCACAAAATGCTACAAAACAGACCTTGTAAAGTTACTTCTCTAATGACATAAATAGATATGTAAACATCATTGATGCATTACGATACTAAAATCCTAGGTTGGGCAAAATGAACCCTTTTGCTAACGAGGTACAGTATAGATGCCTAACCCCAAAAGATACTGTGCACGTATGAACAGTATTGATGCATGACGATACTAAAACCCTAAGTTGGGCAACCTGAACCCTTTTGGTAGTGAAGAACCGAATATTTCTCTATGAATTAGGGTAATAGCTGCAGTTCATATACCGACAGTTTTAAAGAACTAACCTCATTAATATTAGAAGAATTGTATATTAATATACGGTTGACAGTATACAATTTCATTTATGAAAGTATTGTACATCAGTATACAAAATATTTACAAAATAATGTACAGGAGTGAACAATTGTGTTTCAAGTACTGTATATCAATATTGAGGGAGGTTATTCTGGAGGAGATGTCCTTTGAGGATTCAATGATAGTAGTGGGGATGAATTTTTGCAAGTTTTCAAACTTGGAATCCATATACTCCTTCATCTCAGTTTTAAGGTCAGTGGATGTTGAGGTCACATGACCCAAGATTGTTGCACAATGGTTCTCTTCTCCAGTAGCTTCCTGAGTTGCAAATCTATTTGTCGTTGTGATTGCAGAGGTAAGCTGGTTTAGTGCTGGGGTGATTTGGGAGAGAGAAGTTTCTACTACTTGTTCAGCAGTAGGGAATTGATTTACCTTTTTCTCAATATTCCCAACGGTAGTATTTATTCCTCCCAACTCATCCTTCAGATCTTGAGTCATACATTAATTTCTTAGCAGTTCCTCCAAAGTGCTAACCTTTTGGAATATCTACCTGATCATAGGCTTGAATTCATCATTTATCTTCCCTTCGAGGGTGGGTAGCTTGCTCTAGTAAATTTAGTGCCATGCGTACTTTTTCAGCTTTGGTGGTGGAGAAGTTTGGTGGAATTTTTTCTTTGGTTATCTTCCTCCTTGCCTCACTATCAGTAGAAGATTATTCCTCAGATTCGGAGCTGTTCTCGCTTCCAAACTCTCCTAAGCTAGAAAATTGTTTCTCTTGAGAGCCCTTCTTCTCTTTTGCTTTTTCTTCCACCCTAACCTCGGAAGTGGCCTCACCCTTTGAGTCCACTATAGTTGTTAGCACAGGTCCGTTCCGACCCGATGAGGAATTATGCCTATTTCGTTCAGTGATAAGACAAAACAGCTAAAAACGACCGAATCGTCATCCAAAATCTGAAATTCAAAAATCCACATTCCAGGGAAGCTTCGATTTAGCATTTTCTACTGAAAAACTAAAAAGTCAAAATTTGGTCAAATATAGATAATCATCTCGTCGGCTAATCTCCTGTCTATAGTAAAAAAAATCAAATTTTACCGAGATCTGACAAGAATTTACGGGATCCAAAGCAAGATCTTACCAGATAAGTAAGTAGCCCGCCGGCTAATTACCACTCCACTATAAACAGAGGACTTCCCCCTCTCATTTTAAAATGGATAAAAAGAGGAAACAAAAATCCATTTGTGCCATTTTATTCCGGGAGTCCTAAAAGCCCTGATACTCTGTCAAAATACTTCCAAATCCGAGCTTTACTATCGATATTCAGTATAAACTCATTTTCCTATCTTTTTATATCAAGATCTCATAGTGATCTTCAGTCTAAAAATGACTCAATCTCTCAAAAATCCCGCATTTCCTTTAGGAATAATCCAACATTATAGCCATAACTTGGGTTAAACCTTTTTTCCAATCAAATCACAATCTCGGACAACTTTGGTCCTGCACCGGCTCTCAAGTCATCCTGGACAGACGAAAAGGTAAACTGAGGGTAATTGGCTTTAAGCCCACCTTTGAAATTCATTCAAATCCATTTTTATCATTTTTATTATATATTCGCATCCCATTTGTTTGGTTAAGTGAGCCACTAAGGCCACTTAAGCTATAATATATGTAAACAAGCGCGCAGGTAAGGATAAAACATCTAGGATGTGAGGAAACTCTATTCGAGTTTCCGGGTGAAGACCCAAGTGCTGTCGTTGCTTTACCAAAATTTTGGTAGAAAATATAAATTTATTACGCGGTTATAATGCCTGTTTTATTTCTTGAATTTATTTCTTAAATAAAGTCATTGTAATGCAGAAATTACCACAAATTCTAATGTTCCGAAATGAACCAAAAAATTTGAACAATATGTGTAACTATTGTGTTCGAACTCAGAATCTCATTCCCTTTTCGGTATAAAGTCCTGATTTGGATCAGTATACCACAATTCCCGGTGGAGCTGAACCGAGTGGCAACTCTATTTTATTTTTAAATAAAGTAAAAATGCTTTATTTTTAAATATTTTCCTTAAATGAAATGTGTAAATATATTTCTCAATATGATCACATTTTTCGCTTATAAAAAGCCACATTTTTCACACTCAATAAGTTTACGTGAAAATAATGAAATCATTTTCTCTTTAATAAAATCCAACATTTTATTACAAAAGAGGCATACGCATTTAAGCAAACCGAATTTTCTTAAATCAAACCAAATACCGCGATTTCCTCAAACTACATCGAAACGCGCCCTGCACACCACACCCCCAAGTGCTCCCGTCGAAACCTCGCCCGCTCATAATAGAATTGTGCTCATTGGATCCCAAACCATCTCCCTCCTCCAAAGCAATTTGCTCTGGGCTAAGCTCATCTTCCTTAAATGCATTTTGAGGGTTTGCATCTAAGTTGCCTTGTTTTTCTGCAACTTGAACGACCACACCATCAGCATTATTAGTGTTGGGTTTAAGAGTTACCTTTGTGGTTGGCTGATCCGGATGCTCTATTTCCTTGTTAACTTCCTTTATAGTTTGGTCATCTAGAAGATTGGGAATGTCCTCAATCTCCCCTGTTGATTCCTTTTTAGGACTTTTCTTCCCTTTCTCAGTCACCTTTTCAGGACATTTAATATTTAAGACCTCAACCTCAGCTGCTTCCAGATTAAGAACTGATTTCAGAAGAGTTTTTGTTCACGCTTGGAAGTTAAGACCATCTAGCTCTTCTTTAGTATAGTCTTTATAGAGATGTTGGAGATCTAGAAGAGAGATAAGAATTGGTGGAGAAGGGATTACCGGAGGAATGGCTTGGCTTGATGCTCCGGATGAGCCTCCGAGTCCATCCAAAGTAAAAGCAGGATTATTTATCTATTGATTCTCTTGGATAGCAACCATTATGTGCTTATACTCCGAATCCACTAGATGAAGGGTTTTGGTTGTTATCTCTACATGCCTCCCCTTGCTCAGCTTGGCCTTAGCCATTATCTCTGCCTGAGTGGCTTTAGGAGAAGGCTTCTTGATGGAGATTCTGGATACAGACTTCTTAGGATCCAGCGTAGCTCTTTTTGCTCTTAAAGCCTGAGTAAAAGTTGGCCCCTTCGTTAATAGCTGCTTTCTTTTTGCCACAAGTTCTTCCTACTTAGTGCCACTACTCTCAATAGCAGCCTCAAGGATATCTTCTAAAGTTTGAGCAGCACACCTCTTTCTTCCAACAAGTATAGAATCTGCTATCACTGGAAGTTGGTTCTCTATCATCACCTCTAGTGTTTTAATGTTCTTCCCTTTTCTAACAGCAGTTTTTATAAGCCTTCTCTTTATCTTAGGCAACTCCAAAATTTTGTTTAAGATCTGTGTGAGAGCCATTTGATTCCTCATCACCATCTTTTTGGTTTTCTTCCACCATAGGCTTCAAATTAAGTTTCGTCTGAGCCTTGGGTCTGTTTATTCTGGGCCTTTTTGCCACCTAAGCCTTTTCAACTGTGCCTCCTGCCTTTCAGACTCTACTTTTCTCCTGCTTTTCTCTCCTTTATCGTAGCGCCTTCTCCTCATCCCATTTCTCATCATGGGTCAATTTGAGAAAAATTTTCTCCAATATTGCTTTGCCTTCCATTGATTCCTCTCGGATAGGTCTACTTCATTGATAGTGAGAATTTTGGTGATAAGACCACCATGGGAATACTTGTGCTACCTGATGTAGTGAATAAGTAGTACAGGTATATTGAGGACTTATCTCTCCACCTAATGCTGAAGGACACAATGTTGGAAGGAGGAAGTAGTGGTAAGTGAGCCCTTTTAGATCATGATAAATTTGGCTAGTACAAATTGAAGAAGCCTTAGCGTTTCTTGCTAGTGAGTGAAGAACTTATCTCCAGAATATCTCTCCGAAAGCCATAACTTTGGGTCATACTTGATTATTTGTTCAACACCATCCATTCTTAGAATTACCCCATCATTTTTGATGTTGTAATGCGTTACAAATAATTCTAGAGTATTCGTAATCACCTTCCCTTTGACCTTTGTCCGGAGTGCATCGTAGTAAGTATAAGTTCTTAAATTCTTATAGAACTCCTTCACCAGAGTAGAGAGGTGGGGTTTTTCATCTAGAGGAAGACCTCTAGATGTTGGTCTTTTAAAATTTAGGCATAAGGTTCGGTGGAGAATAGGAAGTTATCATCCAGATAATCGGAGGGGATAATTAAGTTTGAAGCAGTACTCTTCACTAGAATGAAGTCCGTATCTAGGATATTTTCTACTTGGAAGATATTCTTTAAAGGAGGGGTTGTTTTTGCTTGAGTGTTGGCCATTTGAAGATTTGAGAAAATTTTGAAGATTTTAGGGTTCTTGGAAAGAATTTTGCAGAGTAATATGGATTTATTGCTTGCGTGAAGAAGAAGATGGTTTTTAGAGGCTTTTTATAGATTTTTCAAGGTGAGGGTAATATGGTAATCCGGATGCAGTTATATTTAACTAGATTAAAGAGGTGGCAGTTAAAATTTAAGGAGAGAGGTTAATGGCATGTAAATGGAGAATTGGAATGATTTGTCAATTTGTAACTGTTGTATTTTTACCGCACGTGCATTATCCAATAAACTTTTGAAATTCAAAACTAGTACAGTTACCTTTTCACGCTTTTACTACCATTTGTAATTTCTTATCTGTTGAGTTGGCAATGTTTCCTTCTGGATTGATAATTACCGTTCTTCATTTTTCTTCTTGATTCCTTGACTTGTCTTCCGGAGCACTCTTCAAATTGGATTTAACATTCCAATTGCTTCCCTGAGCTTGTTGAATTGGTCTTTACTTAGAGGTTTAGTAAAGATATCTGCCATTTGCTCATTTGTTGGAATGTACATCAAAACCAAATCCTTCTTCATCACATGATCCCGGATAAAATGATGCCTAATGTTGACATGCTTCATCGTACTATCTAGAACTGGATTCTTTGACACATCAATTGTACTTTTTTTGTCACACATTACACCCACACATCCTGCTTGAACTCCATAATCCTCTAATTTTTGTTTGATCTATAGGAGTTTAGCAACACAACTTTCAGTAGCCATATATTCTGCTTCTGTGGTTGAAAGAGCTACTGAATTATGCTTCTTGCCGTACCATGACACTAAGCAGTCTCCAAGAAAGTGGCAACCTCCGGATGTGCTTTTTATTTCAAGCATATCTCTGCCATAATCAGCATTTGTCTACCCTTACAATGTAAAATTGTCATTACTAGGATACCATAGGCCTACTTCTGTTGATCCTATCAAGTATCTCAATATCCTCTTGACTACTTTAATGTGTGAATCTTTTGGATTGGCTTGATACCTTGCACAATAGTATATAGCATAATGTATGCCTGGTCTACTTGCAGTTAGATATAGTAATAATCCAATCATTCCCCTATAAAGCTTCTAATCAACCTCTTCTACATCACAATCCTTTGACAGGACTGTATCTGATCCTATAGGAGTGGACATTGGTTTCTCTTGTCCATTTCAAACTTCTTTAGTATCTCCTCATCAGTTGCTCCAAAGATAATATTATCAACATAGATTTGGACAAGAATGACATCATCCTTCTTCTTCCTGATGAAGAGGGATGTATCTGCTTTGCCTTGGATGTATCCTTTGGATATGAGAAATGATGTGAGTCTCTCATACCAAGCTCTTGGTGCTTGTTTCAACCCATAGAGAGCTTTCTTCAGCTTGTAGACATGTTCTAGATGGTTTGAGTCTTCAAATCCTGGTGGTTGCTTGACATAGACCTCTTCTTGAATGACTCTATTTAAGAAAGCACTTTTGACATCCATTTGGAACAAGGTGAATCCCATATAGGAAGCAAAAGCACATAAGATCTTAATTGCTTCCAGTCTTGCTACTAGAGCAAAATTTTCTTCACAATCTATGCCTTCTTGCTGATTGTATCCTTCAGCAACTAGCCTTGCCTTATTTCTCACTACTACTCCAGATTCATCAAGTTTATTCCGAAACACCCACTTTGTGCCAAGATAGATTTTCCTTTTGGTAGTGGGACTAGATCCCATACATCATTTCTTGTGAATTGATTTAGCTCTTCTTGCATGGCCATCATCTAGCTTTTATCTCCTTCTGCATCTTAGAATTTCTTTGGCTCAATGAGAGAGACAAAGGCAGCATGGCTTATCATCCTGTTTAGTTATCCTCTGGTTCTGACTGGATTTTGGACATTGTCCCAAATGGCTTCAATCGAATGGTCCCTGCAAGTCCGAATTTCTCTTTGAAGTTCTTCATGAGGTTGTGGAACCTATTCTTCATTTACATCTTCTTCTGGTCGTTGTCCATTATTAAAGTTAATTTCTTCAACATAAAGATTTTCTGGTGGTGGATCTTCGTTGAAGTTGATTTGATCATCCTCTTCTTTATACTTCTTTATTTCAAAAAGATCTTGAGCCTTTTCTTGTTCTGCTTCATCTGGAACCATATCATCCGGATCTTGGGTTTTCTTTCCTGCATGGTTAGTCTCATCGAAATCTATATGTATTGACTCTACCACAGGTTGAGTACTTTTGTTATAAAATCTGTAAGCTTTGCTATGTACTGAGTAGCAAAGAAAAATTGCTTCATCAGATTTCTGATCAAATTTTCCTAGTTGCTCTCTATCATTCAGGATGTAGCATTCACATCCAAAAGCTTTGAAGTACCCAATTTTGGGTTTCTTTCCCTTCCAGATTTCATATGGGGTTTTGTCTATGGTCTTTCTAATGAGAGCTCTATTTAAAATATAACATGCAGTGTTTACGGCCTCACCCTAAAAGTATTTAAGCAATCTATTCTCATTTAGCATTGTTCAAGCCATTTCAACTATGGTTCTGTTTTTCCTATCTAAAACCCCATTTTGTTGAGGTGTATGAGGAGCAGAAAAGTTGTGCTCAATGCCTTTGGATTCACAGAATTCAGCAAATTGCTTATTTTTTAATTCTCCTCCATTATCACTCCGAATGTGTGCAATGCTTATGCCTTGTTCTACTTCTATCCGGATAAATGTTTTAGAGAAATAGTCAAAGGCTTCATCTTTGCTAGCTAACAAAGCAACCTAGGTTTAACGAGAATAATCATCCACTATAACCATAGTGTATTCTCTTCTACCTAAACTCATTGGCTTGATTGGGCCAAAGAGATCAATATGCAAGAGTTCAAGAACTCTCGTGGAAGGTATATAGGAGATGGAAGGGAAACTTTTTCTAGTTTGTTTACCTAATTGACATGCAGTGCACATATGATCCTTGTAAAAAGCAACATCAGGAAAACCCACAACCAATTCCTTTTTGGCTAGTTTAGACAGGAGGTTCATGCTAACATGTCCTAACCTCCAGTGCCATAGCCATAATTCTTCTTCTTTAGACACCAAGCATATATTCTTTTTCTTATTTTTAATATTGACAGAATAAACATTATTTACTCTAGGTACATAAAGAATGAGTTGATTTGACTTACTATCAATGATTGAGCAGCCTTTGGAGTCAAAGGTGACTTTTCTCCCTTTTTCACAGAGTTGTGCAACGCTGATCAGGTTGAACTTCAGTCCATTAACTAGTGAGACATCTTCTATCTTTAATTCAGATCCAATGGTTCCATGCCCAATGATCTGTCCCTTTTGATTGTCTCCAAAGCTTACTTTTCCACCTTTATTCGGGGTTAAAATGATGAAGGCTTTTTCATCACTAGTCATATGCCTTAAGCATCCACTATCGATGTACCATGTTTGTTGATGTTTAGTGGATCTAAGGCATACCTACAAAATAGATTAAGTGGGTTTGGGTACCCAATCAGATTTGCATCCTCTCGGGTTATCAACCATTTCAAGCTAAGGATAAATATCATAATAACCATTTTTAAATCTACATAGTTTAGTCATATGGTTGTTTGCCCTATATAACCTGCACCCAGCAACTGGTTTGTTCTACTTGAGCTTCTCCTCAATCTTTTGGAGATCCTTCTTCTCATAGTCTCTGGAATACCCTACTTTGGATAAATCCGGACTTGATTGTTTGGTCTGGATTAGGTAGTTGGCTGAAGGAGCTACCTTGGAATGAAATTAAACATATAATGCGCTACCTTGAAGGAACTACTGATTTAGGCTTATTATTCATATGAGTCTAAGCTTAAATTAGTTGGATATGGGGATGCGGGTTATATATCCGACCCACACAAAGCTCGATCTTAGACGGGCTATTTATTTACATATGGAGGAACAGCTATATCTTGGCGATCGATAAAACAAACAATTACAGCTACTTCCTCAAATCATGCGGAGTTAATAGCGATTCACAAGGCAAGTCATGAATGTGTGTGGTTGAGATCATTAATCAAACATATCCAAGAAGCGTGTGGAAAAGTTACGGTCAAGGAAGATCTGACGATAATATATGAAGATAACGCTGCTTGTATTGCTCAATCGAAGGAAGGCTATATTAAAAGAGATAGAACAAAGCATATTTCACCAAAATTTTTCTTCACTCATGATCTAGAAAAGAATGGTGAAATCAGTATTCAACAAATCCGCTCTTGTAACAATTTACAAGATTTGTTTACCAAGGCTTTGCCTTCCTCAACTTTCAAGAAATTGATTTACAGCATTGGAATGTGTCGGCTTAAGGATCTCCAGTTAACTCGCGAATAGGGGGAGTAAACATTGTACTCTTTTTTTTCCTTTAACTGAGGTTTTTATCCCACAAGGTTTTTCCTTAGTAAGGTTTTTAACGAGGCAGTGTCTCATTTGCGGCACATGATACATCAAAGGGGGAGTGTTGAATAATTGATGTATCAGCCGCCTGTTACTATGCAGGCGATCATATAATTTATGCGTGTCCACGTCATTAATATTTGATATAATATGTTTTCTACTTTTCTACCTGTCATTAATATTTGATGTAATATGTTTCTTACTAATTTACCGTTTTTACCGTTGGATCTCTCTATAAATAGGAAATCAATTTCTTCATTTGATATATACCTCATATATAAGAAATAAAAGTTTCTCTCAAATTCTCTCTCTGCCTTCTTTATTAATGTTATAATTTCCTTACATATATAGTCAATTTCCAACAAATTCTACTATTTTTAGTAGTTATGTTATTTACCATTAAATATTATTAGTTATTAGTATAACTCTTATTGTTATATTTATGATTGATTATTTATTATTATTGCTTATTTATATTTATATTTATATTAAATTTATTTTATATTTATATTAAATTTATATAATATTTTTTATTTTTAATTTTTATTTATTAATTTTTATTATAATATTTATATAATATTTATATTTTTATATTTTAATTGTTAAGAATTATAAATTTATTTTTTATATTTATTTTATTGACTATTATTTTAATAATATTTATAATTATTAAAATTGGTTAAAATTTTTAGTTCAGTTCAGTTTATATCCATTCAGTTCAGTTCAATTCATCACATTATAGTCCAAAAGAGTAGGCTTAAGTGCATTATATCGCTTTATATCATGTATAAGATATATTATACCAGGTATAAGAGATCTTGTACAGATATAAGATCTTCATACCATAATTCTTTTTGGCATTTTAAATTCTGTTGTAAAAATAAATGTGAAATGGGTGGTATAAAAGCCTTATACCACTTTTATACGAAGTATAAAACCTTCATGAAAAATGGTAACTCATACTCGATATAAAACTTCCATAATTTTTTTTATTCAAAAAATTTTGAACTAGATTTTTTTTAAAGATAAAAATAAGATTAACAAAATATTTTAAAGGCACTTATCAAAAAAATTAACGGCTTGTGAGATATAATCGTTTTAAGTTGTAAAATCTCTATATATATAAAAGAAGAGAAGTCCTAAATTATCTTTTTACCCCTACACCTTTCAAAAAATAGTAACATTCTATTATTAAATTTGTTTTATTTTATTACCATATATTCTAATTTATATCACTCTTATATATATATATATATATATATAAATATATATATATATATATATATATATATATATAGAGAGAGAGAGAGAGAGATATATATATATATATATATATATATATATATATATATATATAAGTCCTAGATTACCTTTTTACCCATACTCCTTTCAAAAAAATAGATAATAAAATATTTGATAAGAAAAGAGTCACATTAATTCTTAAATAGAATTATAATCAATAGAGTCATATTTTTTAAATTATAATCTGTTGTTCATATTATTCAATTGTTATGGATTTTGTTTTATAAGTTGATTCTTATTTTTTTTTACCAATGTGAATATTTGATATGTTATTGCTAACTTTTTTAATTATTTGTTGACATAAAAGAGCTTTCTTTACTTTAATTGATTTTACACTATATATTAGCAGATTTTATTGCCTTCTACAACAATTATTAAATTGGATATTTTTTGATGAATTTAAATCAGAATTTTTGGAAACTGATTTTAATATGTTTCTCGAATAGGTTTGATTTAGAAAAATGATAATGATTATTAGAATTAACTACTTTTTATTGGGAAATAATAAATTAGGGTGAATTATAGAAACAAATCAAAATAATATATATCTCCTAAATCTATTTATTTAAAATTTAATTTGTTGTTCTTAATTTTATTTAATTCTGTTGGTTATAATCCTATTTAATAGTAAATTTGAATTTCGTAGCAGTACTTACGCCTTCTTACTTAAGAATCCGTGTGACTCATTTTTCCTCATCAAATTTTGACAAGAAAGCACAAGATAACTGTAGAAAAGTATATTGTTCATTATATTTAAGCAGAAACATTATTCGGTAGATGATATCAACCCACTTAGGGTAGAACTGAAGACGGATTTTATATGCGATATAAATCCAACTAAGATGCAATGAACCCTCAAAGTACGTGTTCTCCGCCTTTGGACCATTCCAGAATGAAATAAACCAAATGCAATATTTACTATTGGTATGGTTTTGCAAGACGAAAAGGTATGTTAATAAATTATTTGTAATTGAGTATTAAAAAATTTATCACACTAAATGTTTAATAAAATTGCATAACTAACAAAAAATGTATCCTTTTTATTTATTTAATTTAAATATTTAAATATAACCAGCATAAAAATGTTGTACTTTATAATTTTCCTAATATCAATTTCTTATGGTTTGAGTTTAGATTGCTCTATGTTATTCAATCGAGCTCTGAAAGTATAATTCAAAAATCATCTCAAAATGCATACTCTGTTTCTAAAGAGATAGCAAGTGGATCAATACAAGTAAAGACAATCGCAGAATTGGTGGAATATAAACAAGTAAGTACACTATTTTTGGCAAGCAAATTTGTTTAAATTAATTAAATATTCTCAATTAAAGCGTGCTAAACAATTTCTCCTTTTTTTCTCAAATCATGCATAAATAAATAATGCATCGCCATTATTTTGATGATGATTTTTACAATTATTCGGGGAGGAATTTTTTTGATTGTGGTAAAAATTATTGATTTAGAGTGCCAAAATGGTTGGTCATATCCGGGGTGTGAAATAGCAAACGTTTTAAAAAGGTAGAAGTAAATGGCAACAAGTTCTTTTGCCAAAAGTGTAATCATTTTGATTACTCGACTTTCCATATGTAAACATTGTGCATCCAAAATTTGGTTTTCAATTGTTCAATAAATATAGTTAAAGTATTTCGATATTGAAATTGTAATAAATTAAACATTTAGATTGGTTTCACATACATAAGCTTCAAGTTCATGTAATGGATGGCACTGGGTTTATTCTTTACTAATTTGGGACCGTGAAGCGCAATAATTGATTGAAAAAACTGCAAATGAATTGAGGGATACAGTAATTGAGGTACATACTTTTGGCATTTCAATAATATATCTTCTTTGAATTTCAACTGATTTTAGTTTTTTCTCCATTAATAATGTTTTGAACATCTTTTATTGTTTTTTATCTTTTGAAATTATATTAGATGATAGATGCACTTGGTGAAACAACTATACTAGTGGATTTGGAGAACATTACAGGAAGAGAAATTATATTCAAACTTTCAGTTAAGATCAAAAATATTATTACACATGATGAAGTGTATTATGTGGTTAAACTTACGCAAGATGAACAACTTCTGAAACAATATAATCTCTCTCTCTCAAAATTCATTGACTCTAAGTTTAATTTTATTTTATAGGAGACTTCAAATTAGTACGTCATATTATTTTCATTTTAGTTCATATATATTTTAACTTTAAATTTGTTTTATTTGATTACCATTACCATATTTATTTAATTTATATTAAAAGTGAAATGTTAATTATTTTGATGAGTTTTCCTTATATATGTCCATTTGACTATTATTTTAAAGGTATATATATATAATTAATGAAGTCCGAAATGACTGTTTTGCCCTTATACTTTCAAAAGAAATATTACAATTTTTTTATTCAATTTTTTTATTCTATTACCATATTATTCTACTTTATATTACTATTTAATTATTTTATTATCATATTATTCTAATTTATATTACTATTTTAATAGTTATTATTTATATTATAATTTATTATATTTATGAATTTTCCTTATAAGAATTTATTATGTTAAAGTGAAATGTTAACTATTTTAATGAATTTTTCTTATATATGTTCATTTGTTAGTTTTCAGTTATTATTCAAACCTTTCAAAAGAAGTATTACAATTTTAATATTAAATTTGTTTTATTTTATTACCATATTATTCTAATTTAAATTATTATTTAAATTAATTAGTATTTATATTAAAGGTTTTGATGTGTAATTATTAAAACCTTTCAAATCTTTCAAAAGAAATATTACAATTTTACTATTAAATTTGTCTTATTTTATTAGCATATTGTTCTAATTTATATTACTATTTTAATTATTTAGTATTTATATTAAAAGTAAAATGTTAAATATTTTGATGAGTTTTCCTCATATATGTCCGTTTGAATATTATTTTAAAGTGAAATGTTATTTTTTCTTATATTTATCTTTTCCATTGTTTTTGGTAAATTTTTCAGTTCTTATATTATTTCTCCAAATTGGAAAAAATCATTGCTGATCAATAAATTTGTCGAGAAGAATTAAATGAACTTTGTGAATCCTTTGGTGATTTATAAATTGAAGTGTGATTCATTGCTGATTAAGATGATATTTGAAAAAAAAAAGATAAGATAATGATGAATCGTAGATCAAGAGTTTAGAATGTGGAGAAGAACATTTGGAAACATAAATTTTTTATCACGTACTCAATATTCTACTTTTATAATTTTATATTTATAAAGATTAAGAACACATTATAGTTGTATTAATTTGAAAAAATAATTAATAATTAAGAAGAAATAGAGTTTGTAACCAATATAACAATGCAAAACAAATACGATAAATTTAATATGATATTCTTTGTATATAAAAAGGTTTTCAGTAATTCAATTTGATACATAATATAATATATTTTTTTAGCTTTAATATTTTTTATTATATATACATATATATTACGAAATAAATTTATCTTTGATATACAGATTACAAATGACCTTTCTGTGCATCGCACGGGTACTACACTAGTTTAAATTAAATAGAAGAAGTTGTTCAAGGGGAAGATAAAATTTAGTAAAAACATAATTGAAAACTTAAAAAATTCCTAAAAGCTACTAATAAATATCTGATTTGTGTAAAAATATAAAAAATACTTAGAAGATGGTATTTCCTTGTATTTCGCTAATTTAATTTTATTTGTTGAGCCGGTTGAAAATATTTTTTTTCAACCTTCTAGTGTTTTTAAATTTTAGTAGGATTGGCTACCCAAGTAAGATATTTATAAAATTACTAGGAAATATTAGAAACAATATAAAAACTACAATTGAGCATTACATATTAGCATTATGTATGTTTAAAGGTTTTATTTTGTTTCATCGTGTTATACCAGAGCTACTAATAAATATCTGATTTATGAAAAAACATAAAAAAGATAGCATTTCCTTGTATGTCCCAAATTTAATTTTATATGTTAAGTGCGTTGAAACTAACTTTCTTTTGGTAAGTTTCTAGTGTTTTTAAATTTGAGTAGGGTTAGCTACCATATAAAAGACTGGGTACTGTAATTATATACATGGGAGATTGTTTGTTTATTTGATTGCAAGTAGACTTATTCAAGAAGCCCGTGGCCCCGTCAAGTTTGTCCAAGCCCGAATTTTATGGGTCGTTCTTGGTCAAGCAAATGTCACTATGGTTTGGGTTATATCGGGTTGACTTACAATGTCCCCAACTCCTTTCCATGTAAGAAAGATGGTGTTGAAATTTTTATCCAGCATTATGGTCTTGGTTCTATCGGGTTAACTGACAGTGTCTCCAGCTCCTTTTTACATAAGAATGACAAAGCTAAAATTTCTATCAAACAACATGGTCCAGGTTTTTTTGAGTTGACTAACAGTGTCCCTACCTCCATTCCTCTCAGAGATGGTGGAGTTAAAATTTTTGTCATCGATCAGGTGTAGGTGTGATTGGGTTGACTGACAGTATCCCCAGCGCTCCCCCCTTGGGGGTGGGGGAGAAGGCTGAAATTTCTATCCACCGCATCGAGACTACAGGTTCTAATATTGGGAAAAATGGGTTAACTAACAGTGTCCCCAGCAACCCTCCTCTTGAAGCTCACAACTTATCTTAGAGAATTTCTAGCTCAGACTCTTGGATTTCAGTTATAAGGGAGGGAGTTGCTGAAATTTCTATTCTTCAGAGAACCTTGTCTCAACATGCTACTCAGGATGAAAAAGAGATCTTGTAGGGACCATTACAGGCCGCCCACTCTAATGCTTCCAATCATAACTCACATAGGTGTACAGTTAACTCCAGTACAAAGAATTCTATAGGGTCTGATAATAATGGGTATATGTTAGTTTGAGAGAATTATGCAGGTCAGGATTTGTGCACAAATGCTTTTAGACCTACAAGTGTGTTGACTAGGCAAGGAACATCTTCAAGAACGACTATGACATCAGAATCCTCTGGAACTGATATTGCTAATAGAAATAGGGTTATTACTCACTTGAGAGTGAAACCTTTGGGTATGTAGGAAAATAGGGAGACTTTTGATGCAGGGAAGGAGTTAGGGTTTTTAAGGACAATCATGCCAAGGGTATTCTACAGGTACTGGAATCACGCAAGGCTTAAACGGGTCTTTTTCCAAGGTACTTTATCGTTATTAATGTCATTTAATTGTTTGAGTTGGAATTATCGAGGAGGCCTCCATAATGGGTGGAAACAGATGCTTATGAAATCATTGGCTCAAAAGTGGAGCTTGCATGGTTTTGTTTTATTAGAAATGAAGTCTAATGGGGTATCGGATCAAGTAATCAGGCGGTTTTAGGGTCATAATGATTTTGGGTCTTATTGTTTTTCGGCCATTGGTCTATCGGGGGGTATTGTAGTGTCATGGAATTCCTTATTATTTCAAGGCCTGGTTATACAAGAGTCAGAGAGATGGATTGTTATTAGGTTGAGTTAGACTCAGGTTGAAGTCCATCCTGTTTGTGTATATGCTTATAATGAGCAGGAGAATAGGAGAGAGTTGTGGCAGGAATTATCTGCTAGTATTACGGGATTAAGCTCGGTTATTCTTTATAGGGACTTTAATAAGGTTTTCCATACTTCAGAGAGGTATGATGGGGAGTCAACAAACTCAATGATGGAATTTTGGGATTTTGTAGATAATTGTGCACTTTATGATTTGCCTATTCATGGGAGAGATTACACTTGGGCTAATTCTCAAACCTTCTCGAGAATAGATCGTGTTCTTGTTTCATGCGAGATATTAGATCGCTGGCCATATATGCGCATCTCAATAGTGGACTCAACACTTTCGGATCACTTTTCGATCACTTTCACATCACATCCAGCTGGAATCGGAAGAAGGAGACCATTCTGAGCTCTAAATGTATGGTGGGAAAATAGTTCCTTCTTACCATTTTTGAGACAGAAATTGGAACTGCTTAGACCAACCTTCCCGAACCGTGACATTCATTTTAAATTGGGTAAGTTGAGAAAGAATTTATTCGCCTGTGGCACATTAATATTTTTGGATGGCTAGAGGAGAGAATTTGGGAACTTGAGGGATAAGTAATCATTCTTACATCGAGCACGGTTCTTCGGCCAGTGGATGGGACGGTATAGTCGGATTTACATAATGTAAGGGTTGAATTGCGTATTCGAAGGAAGAATCTTGAGAGTATGAAACATCAACAATCAAGAGTCTTATGGGCTTTATTGGGTGATAAAAACATGGGTTATTTCCATAAGAAAGCTTTGGCAAGGGCTAGGAACAATATTATAAATCAACTTGATGTGGACGGTGAATCGACCCAAGAGTGATTGTGAATAAAATTAGGGGTTTTTACTTAGAATTATTCACTGAACGATAGGTGGTACCATTTTCTTTTAAGTCATTGAACTTCAGGTCAGTTGATATCGCTTCAAACAATCTTTTGACGGCGGCTTTTTTAGAAGGGGATATTTGGGGTGCGCTTTACTCCGGGACCAGATGGGTTTAACTTCTATTTTTATAAGAGGTTTTAGGCTGATCTTAGAGTCGATATAATGCACATGTTCGAGAATCTTCATACGACAAACCGGCTGCCTGGGGCTATTAAAATGTCCTACACGGTTCTAATTCCAAAAATACCTGGCTCGTGCTCCCAGTACAATTTCAGGCCGATTGCATTGATTCATGGGATGTATGAACTTATAGCAAAGGTGTTAGCTAACCGTTTACAAACTTGCTTGACGGAACTGATATTGGATTCGTAATTTGGATTTATTAAGGGAAGGAACATACACGAGTGCTCTTTTATTGCCTCAGAAGTGTTACACACGATTCATTCTCGCACACAGTCTTGCTTGGTTTTGAAATTGGAATTTCACAAGGCTTACAATAGTGTATCTTAGACCTACATTGACAAGGTTAGGAAAAGAGTGAAGTTTGATGTTAAGTGGATCACGTGGTTGAGGAATTGCAGGAAACAGTTGTCTACTTCAATTCTTATTAATGAAGTGTCGTCTGATTAGATTAGTATTCAAAGAGGAGTTAAACAAGGAGATCCGTTGTCCCCACTTATTTTCTTTTTAGCTGTTGAAGGCTTGAAGCAACTATTAGATGCTAGCATTAGGGAAGGTCTACTTCCATGGTTTAAGATTAAGGGGTCATGAAGGGATATTTCGGTACTGCAGTTTACCAATGACATAATCTGCTTTTTACCATCTGATATAGATGTGTTGCCTGCATTCATTAGAGTATTACGATGCTTCAAAATAATTTCAGGGTTATGGATTAACTATAATAAAAGTTTGATAATAGGGGTTAATGTCCAAGAACAGGTGTTACATTCATGTGTAGACTTCATTGGTTGCAAAATAGAGAAGTTTCTAGTTACGTATCTGGGGGCTCCAATCAACTGGAAAAGGCTATTTGTTTTGTCTTGGAACCCTCTAGTGGCGAAATTTCAAAACAGACTACTTAGTTGGAAGGGGAATTGTTTGTCTTATGGAGGGTGAGTTGTTTTGATTAAATCGGTGTTGGCTTTGCTCCTAATTTATTTATTAGCATTGTATAAAATGCTAAGATCTGTCATTGATAGGCTAACTTGCTTAATGAGGAACTTTTTATGGAAGGGAGATGCGAATACATGAGGTCTCTGTAAAGTTGCTTGGAGTACGGTTGTGTTACCTAAGGAATTGGGTGGGTTGTATTTTAGGGACTTTAGGCTTGTCAACTGTAGCTTGCTATTGAAATGATTATGGAGATTGCGCGAATTGAATCAAAATTCATTATGGTATGGTGTGTGTGTACATCATTATGGTTTTGATTCGTGGACGGCTTTTGAAAGGGCTGATATGCGGTTTCTATCCCCTATTTTGAAAGGAGTATATATGGTGTGCATTAAGGAGGGGTTGTTTTGGACTCTCTTTAAAAGCAATTCTAGGGTGGTTGTGGGTAATGGTACTATGGCATCTTTTTAGCACGATAATTGGACTTCAAACCGGCCTCTTAATGATCTTTTTTTAGATATTTATCCTCTTTGCAATAGAAAATTTTGCACGGTTCAGCAAGGATGTGAGATCTTTCTCGGGTCAGATGAATTCGGTAGACCCTTTGGAAATGAAATCTACGAATTACAGTTAGAGATCGATGTCGCCAACTGATATTGTGGATTATTGAGGTGTGACCTTCCCTTTTTAAAGTGACTAGTTCGAGTCCAGGCAGAGTAGTCGATCGTTGTGTAATTTTCCATGGGTGGCGGATAGGCTTACATGGACGTGTGAGGTCCATAGTGGATACTCAGCGAGATCATTCTGTTGTTTGTATTATCATTTACCAACGTGGAGCACACCTAGGCTGAACTTTAGAAGGATTTGGGATACAACTTTGCTATCGAAAATTCGATTCTTTGGGTGGCTTTTATTCTATGAGAGCTTACCAACGAAAACCGTGTTGATAAGGAGGGGTAACAGGGTTGTGGAGAACAATGAATGCCCATTTTGCAGGGAAAGCGAGACAATAATGCATGCTTTATTTTTCTATCCGCAAAGTCTCAGAATTTAGCATCAGTTATTCCATTTGTTTGGGATCCAGATAACCATTTTGTCTTTGTCCTAGGAGTTTTTGGAAATGTGGTGTTCTCACTTCATTGCAAGCCCGAAATGTGATTTTACGACAGCCTTAAGGTTTGTGATATCATGGTCTATTTGGAAACATAGGAACAAGTTGATCTTTGAGGGCCTCACCACATCAGAGGATATCCTTGTTGCAAGTATTTACTATAGTTGGTTCTTATTTACATGTAAGAAGCACAATATGGGCTTTGTTATCTCCGATGTATTTACTTATTCGCAACTGCTACTTTCGTGTAACTGATTGTGTTGATCACACCTTGTGATTAACAAGTTTCAATTTAATAAATGCCTGGACCAGCCACATTGGTTGTGCTTTGGGTGTCTTCATTCAAAAAAAATCCATTTTTTATTAAGCTATAATTCAATTTTCTATCTTAGTAAAATATTATTTATGGAAAGAATAAAAACTAATATTTACTTGATGGGCGGGTTGGTTTGGGCTTCGGAATGAGCTTCTAAGTCAAAGCTCGGCCCAACCCAATCCCGAAGATTATAGATGTCTGCTGGATTGGGCCTAGGCATAGCCATTTTTCCCTTGGTCTGACCAGGCGCGACCCGAACCCAAACCAGCCCACCCATTAAACGTGCCTAATTACAAGTAAGATATTTATAAAATTGCTAACAAATATTAGAAATAATATAAAAAATTAGGAATTGAACATAATTCATTACATATTAACATATATGTTTTAGGTTATTTGGTTTCATCATGTTATACCAAAGCTTCCCACCTAGAACTTTAGGGTTCAAATGATGATGAATTCATGTGTTATATCTGTTTTAAGCTAAAATGATATTCATGTGCTGGAGAATGATATGAATAATATAAAATTCATGATTGGTCTTTATTTATTAGCTTAATCTTTAAGCCAATTGATTTCTTGTTAGGGAAAAAGGATCAAGAAATTTAAATTTATAAACGTATATACGTTACTGGTCATATCTTACCATATTGGGTTTTACACATTTCCCACCACGGCCAAGTGCACGACCCGAGTCGGATCTGGACGTAGTCAGAGCAAAGCTTTTCGATGAACCAGATGGACAACCAAATAAAAAATATTCAAAGTTTGACAAATGGTAAGTAAATAATGACGTTTACTTTTCACGTGTTAGCTAGCTGTAATATGTTGTCATGGCAACCGTTACAAAAAAAATCTATAAAATGAAGCCTTTGGAATTCACCGAACACAGTTGTCTTCCATCTTAGTTCATATCTTTTCTATTACATATTGAGTAAACCACTCATGAGTTGGGATATTTTTCCTCTCCATCCTCTAGATTTAAGCAAAATACATCATATGAGCGATTTACCAGAGCATATAAAGTATATATTTCACTTATCTTTGTATTTATTTTTTCTTTTTATTACAAATATGAGTATACTTTTTTTATTTATAATTTTAATTTTAATGATTTAAATAAGTATTAAATTTGAAGTCCTCCAGTCCTCGACTTTCAAAAAATAAATCAACTAAAAATTCAGATCTGGAGTTCTCAAACTAATTTTGATCCAAAAATTTTTAAGTCTTTCTCTAACTTATTTTTTTCATGTGAAAGATCCATGAGAAGATCCTTTGGAAGCATAAAAATCTTTCCAAAGGAATTTAATAACAGATGTCACAACAAATAAAATGAATGATTTCAAACTTTAAATCTGCTAATTTTTTTAGCTAACTTTGGTTAAGTGGTACATCCACAAGTTTGGATGGAAATGACTATGGATCGAACCTTGGCTCCTGCAAAAATCCTAATCTTCAAAAAAAATTTAGGAATTCGAAATAGGATTAATATTGAATGAATTGTCAATAGTAAGGATGAGATCTAATCGGTACAGTTTCATATCAATCTTAACAAGACGTCTCTTTCTTCTCGGTTGTAAATCAAAATCTAAGCAAAATTTTTAATGTCCCTGTTAGTTTAAATCCTACTAATCTTTGACTAGAGAAATAAAATGGGATTGATTTGTACTCTTAAGTTTTTTAAGTTGCTTTTATCCAGGAACATATTGGGCAGTTATTCTATTGAGGGGAGATTGATTGGCATTGGCACCATCTGGAAAACATTTTTCATGACCAATCATCACATGGTTATGGTTGGTTACCCGCAGGCTGGTTCACTGAAGAGAGAATAATGACATATATGATAAATTATAGAGTATAAATTTTATTATTTTACCATCTTTGCTTTCCTATTTATAAGTGTATTTGATAATGAGAATATAACATATGCACTCCGACTTGATACATATGGAGGGTCGTTATGATCGATAAGGTGTTCTATATTGTGCTCAAGTTAATGCTCTCTATCCATGGGAGCAAAGAGTGTTAAAGTTAGTTGAGAGTAACGGTTTTAGTTTAGTTGAATCTGTTAAGGGATTTTATACTCTACACTAAGTTGTATCTTATGATATGATGTAATCACCAGGTACTATATAAAGCTGCGATTCTATTACTCTAGACTAAGCTGATGTTCACAATAATAAAGTTTTCTCCATTCAATTCATCTCTCTCTTTGAGTTCTTGATGGTATCAGAGCTAGTCTCTCCTAAAATTTATCCCACAAAGTTTTTTCTGAGAGATTCATTAATCTTCTTTGTTCTGTTCATCAAAAATGAAAAAAAAATGAAATTGCAAACGTAGGAAATGGTGAAATCGGTCGAAGAAGGGTTGTAGAGCGAAATCAACAGGATTATGAGTATGACTCATGGAATCTTCAAGGTTCAGAGAATCCTGGAGCCAGCCTAGTTACAACACTACTCATCGCAGAGAATTACATTGATTTTAATCGCGCAATCAAGATCTCTTTGGCAGCAAAAGAGAAACTCGACTTCGTTCTTGGCCCTAACAACAAGCCGGAAATTGGTGATCCAAGGTACAAAAGGTGGAAAAGATGCGATAGTATGGTTTTAGCTTGGTTGATTAATTCAATTTCCAAAGAACGGTCGCAGTCCTTCTTACACTATATAGAGGCAAGAGAGTTATGGGAAGAATTAGAGGCAAGATTAGGGGAAAGCAATGGCCCTCTACTGTATACAATCAAGAAACAAATCAACTCCTTGAAGTAGGGAAATCAATCTTTGATCCAGTATTTCTTGAAACTAAAGCAGTTGGGGGAAGATTTCACCTACTTAGGGCCAATCCCCAAATGACCTTACGGGTTAACATTCCAGAAGCTTGTGGGCCAATTAGAGGAAGACAAAGTGCTGCAGTTTTTGATGGGGCTAAATGATGGTTATGACTCCATCAGAAGACAGATCTTGCTTATTGACCCTCTACCATCTGTCAACAAGACATACTCAATGGTGGTTTGGGTAGAGAAACAAAGGGAGATGAGTGGTGAATCTGTGATTGAAATTGCCAACTCAGTCAACCAAGACTCCGGTTTATAATCAACCTTCAAAAATGCTGTAAAGAATTGATCTCACTGTGGGAAAACCAGGCACACAAAGGAAGAATGCTGGAAACTTAATTGCCCTCCAGAATGGATAAAGCAAAAGGGCATGAAAGAAAAGAAAGGCAAGAAGAGAATGTACTCTCAGGCACACCTTGCAGGGCAAAGCAGTTCTCCTTTCGATTCAGATGGAAACGAATCGGATGGAGAAATGGATATGAAACAGCTCGTTAGAGCAGAATTGCAAAAATATTTGTAGAGGAACTCAGGACCTTAAACTGGATGCACTACAATTTATGCAGGATTCGCAGATAATGTGTCAAACTGTGTAGCTAGAATTAATAATCAAGATAATTGGATCATTGATTCAGGAGCTATTTCCCATATGTGTGTTAAACTATCATGTTTTACTCACTATACTGCAAAGAAGCTAACAAGAACAGTCCTACTACCTGATGGTACATTACAAAACATAAAGAACATAGGTCTAGTCTGTTTTAATGAGAGATTCAGTATAGAAAATGTCCTACATGTTCCTACTTTCAAGTTTAACTTGTTGTTAGTAGGACAATTGCTGCAAGATGCCAAGATTGCCATCTATTTCCAACCCACACACTGCATTTTGCAGGGTCAGAAGACTAAGGAACCAATTGTTGTTGGATTCATGGAGCATGGCTTATATCAACTAAATAAGAGATCTTTTGATTCTATAGAACTAGCAAAGTATGTAGATAATGAATTTTTAGCATCTTTGACTGCAGTTGTAAAAGGACAAAATGAGAATATGATTTGGCATTTGCATTTAGGTCATGTATGTTGGGAAAAGTTAAAACATGTACCAATGATCAAGAGGAAGAAGATTTTACAGCCTTGCCATATTTGCCCTCTTTCTAAACAACATAGAATTGTATTTCCAGTTACCACTTCTTATGAAAAAGAAACTCTGGCCCTATTACACATGGACATGTGGGGCCCCTACCATAAAGCATCAATATCAGGGGCAAAGTTTATCCTAATAGTAGTGGATGACTATTCGGAGGCCTTGTGGACTGTCTTACTGCAATCTAAATCTCAGGCACCATCTGTAATACGACAGATAATAAAGAAGTTAGAGAAGTACTTTGGCAAAAGCGTAAGGAAAATAAGGACAGATAATGGTCAACTTGTCAAGGGTTTTTCTTTGATATGGGAATAGAACACCAAAAGAGTTGTGCTATACTCCCCAGCAAAATGGAGTCATAGAAACGAAGCACAGACATCTCCTAGAAGCGATAAGGTCTTTACTGTTTCAATCAGGGATGCCAAATACCTTTTGGGTGAGGCCATTACTGCTGCAACACACTATCAATCTCTTACCTATAAAAGGTCTAAATTGGGATACCCCTTTCAGAAGGCTACACAACAGAGAGCCTGACTACACACACTTGAAGGCCTTTGGGTGCCATTTTTTTATACAAATTTATCATCACACAAAGATAAGTTTGAAGCCAGGGCCACATAAGGGATTTTTATTGGTTACCCTAATGGGCAGAAAAGATTCATGGTATTCAACTCAACAACAAGAAAGTTTGGGTTCACTAGAGAAGTAACATTCTATGAGCATATTTTTCCATTTCAAAATGAAAAGTTTGCCTTAAAATTCTCTGGTGCTAACAACTACATGCTACATGTTGTGAACATTGATAGTGATCCATTCCCTACCACAAACCAAACACCCCAAACTGTGATAACAAGCCATGCTGACCTAACCTTTGAGCAAAACACCAGACAAAAGAACCTGACTGACACAAATACCAATACAAACATAGACAACCACCCTGAAAGTTCCCTACTAGAAAGCCCGAACATTGAGATAAACTCAAATGAAATATCTTCAAACAATACGACTACTGAAATACAAAATACCAGGAAAATAAGTAGACAAACAAAAACACCCAGCTGGATGAAAGACTTTGTCTTAAATGCCACTACTATTTTGTCAAGTAACCACATAGCATTCCTAGCCGACATTCTCACTAAAAAAGAACCCAAAAGTTACCTTGAAGCCACCCATAACCCAAAGTGGATCACTGCAATGCAGCAAGAGTTAGATGCCTTGGAAAATAACTACACATGGGTAGTCACATATTTACCAAAGGGAAAGAAAGCCATTAATTCAATATGGGTATTCAAGATTAAATTCAAGCCAAATGGGGAGGTGGACAGGTATAAGGCTAGGCTAGTTGCAAAGGGATATAACCAAATATATGGGATAGATTACACAGAGTCTTTTTCCCCAGTAGCAAGGGTAGTCATAGTCAGGCTATTCGTAGCAATTGCAACAGCAAAACAATGGGTTGTACATCAAGTAGACATTAACAATGCATACCTACATGGATATATAGAAGAGGAATTGTACGTGAATCCGCCAGAAGGCTACAAAAAGGCCAAACAGGGATAAGTATGCAAGTTAGTAAAGTCTCTTTATGGCTTAAAACAAGCCGGAAGACAATAAAATAAAGAGCTAGCAGGAAAACTAACTGAATTTGGGTTTAAAAGGTCAGCACATGATCATTGCCTATACATAAAAGGGGCTATGGATAAAGATTTCTTAGCCCTTGTGATGTATGTAGATGACCTTCTAATTACAGGAACTGATGAAGCTAAAATCATAGAATTCAAAAGGTTCCTAAATGATACATTCACAATCAAGGACATGGGCACAGCAAAGTACTTTCTGGGGATAGAAATGGCAAGAGGAGAAAAGGGAATGATGCTTACACAGTCCAAATATATCTTAGACCTACTAAATGATGTCATGATTGAAGAAGAAAAACCCATTACCACATGCCTACCATCTGGATTTCAACCTTGCCAACCAAGTCTATTGTTGCAAAATCCAGACCAGTATAGAAGACTTATTGGCAGGTTTCTGTATCTAAACTTCACACGCCCTAATATCTCCTTTGTGACAGAAAACCTTCGTCAATACATGTCTAAAACAACCGAGGCCCACTTCCAAGCTGCAATCCACCTATTGAAGTACTTCAAAAACACACACGGCCTATTCCTCCCTACACATAACCTTAAACTTTCAGCCTATTCAGATGCAGACTAGGCTACGTGTAAGGAAATAAGGAAGTCTGTTACTGGGTACTGTGTGTTCATTGGGAACTCACTAATATCCTGGAAAACGAAAAAACAAAGCACAGTAAGTAGATCATCTACTAAAGCAAAATATCACAGCATGTCAACAACAGCATGTGAGTTAAAATGTCTCTCCTACCTGCTTAATGACTTTCAGCTAAAATTATAGCTCCCAATACCACTCCACTGTGACAACAAGTCAGCCATAGCCATAGCCATAGCTGCAAATCCAGTTGATCATGAGAGAACAAAACACTTAGACATTGACAGCCACCTAATTCGAGAATATGTTGATAAGCGCTTCATAATAACCCCACACGTTGACTCCAAGTGTCAGCTCGTTGATTCTCTTACCAAGGCAGTTACATGCCCTCAATTGACTAATGTACTATCCAAGTTAGGAATTGTAACCCAATTCCAAACTTGAGGGGGGAATGTTAAAGTTAGTTGAGAGTAACGGTTTTAGTATAGTTGAATCTGTTAAGGGATTTTGTACTCTACACTAAGGTGTATCTTATGATATGATGTAATCACCAGCTACGATATAAAGCTGCGATTTTGTAACTCTAGACTAATCTGATTTTCACAATAATAAAGTTTTCTCCATTCATTTCATCTCTCTCTTCGAGTTCTTGAAAGAGGACTTGTTATCCTATATTTGTTGTTTAATTTCTATGTAAAATATGTAAGATTGGCTTTTCTCTATCCATTGGAACAAAGAGAAATATTTGTCCTAAATTTGTTGTTTAATTTCTATGTAAAATATGTAAGTTTGGTTTTCTCTATGCAATGGAACACAGAGGAATAATTGTCCTAGATTTGTTGTTTAATTTCTACGTAAATTATGTTAGCTTGGCTTTTTCTACGTAAACTTCACCTTTCTCAATTTCAAGATTCAGCCTCTTCGAATGTAAGAAAAAATCAGAGTGTACGTTATATTTTGTAGACACTGTTAATTATTTTATCAACAATGAAGATGCAAATAGGATTTTTGTTTCTTAGGTAAAAATATAGTTACATATCTATATTTTCCTTTAGTGAGAGGGTGCAATGAATCCACATTTATAAACATTAATATGTTACATGTAGAATCTTAGCAAAGGGGAGTCTTATAGTTGTAAATGACATTTTGTCAGATATATGTTTTTCATATCCTACACTTCTGGATCAAAGTATGATGGTCTTTGTTTCTCTTTGTATCCCTCCAACCAACTGCCAGTGGTGGAGGGAGGTTGGGGGGCAGGTGGGGCACGTGCCCCACCAGTCACTAAAAAATACGGGACAAATATAATGTTTGAAGTAGGTCAAATCATATTATATATAAATTACAGTGTACAATATAAGCAGGTTGTCTTGTGTGCCCCAGCGGTAGACGCGGTGCACCTTATGCTCATTGTGACAGGTTTGATGCTTGGGGTTGCAATTTTTTGTTTTTCTCTTTATTATTTATTTCTCCTCATCCCCCTACTTTTTTTTATTCAACCTTTCCTTTACTTTACTTTCTCTTTCCATTTCTTAAATTTTTTACTACAAATAAACTTTTAAAACATATATTTTATTTTAAATTTTCTAAAAAAACTTACTTTTTCTTTCTTCATTTTAAAATTTCTATAAAAACTTACTTTATAATTTTTAACCTATTTCTCAACTTCTCTCAATTTTATTGTTTTACTTGTATAATTATTTTATAAATATATAAAACTTCTTTGAATATATAACTTCATCTTCCTCAATTAAATAAAATTTATATTTCTATTTATTTTCTTTTCATATTTTAGTATTTTTTAATATAATATTACATAAAATTAATAAATTTCTTTTGAACAATTTCTTATACATTAATTCTAATTATACGTAGACTTTGTAATACATTTTGTCATGAAACCAACGTAATTTCAAAAAATGAAGGCTAATTTAAAAAAAATCGCACAATTGTGTTTACTTTAAGTACGAAGAAAATCCCCACCACACCCCAAATGTAACACGAACATATGGCCTGTAGAGGTTACAAATTCAAGACCACTAGGCTAATTGATGAGTCAAACTTTGAGATTTTCTCGAATATTAGCTTTGCCATCTAAAAGAGTTAAAGTGTTATCTATTCCCCTCCTTTGCCTAAATTCACTACCGTTAACCGATGTTTGAAATTGTGCCCCCCAGAGTCCAAATCTTGGCTACGCCACTGTGCTTAAAGGACAAGGTGTTGAACCACCACACCAACTTGGTTATTTGACTTGTATTTAGAGTTATTTGCAACTTGTTTCATGAACTAATATTTGCAACTTCCAGCTTTCCATGTGTCAGGAATTAGGTGGCAAAAGGTGGGTTTTTGCTCTTGCTAGTCAACTCACTTTTCCAGAGATGTCTTATCTCTTTTAGTGAAGGCCAGGTAGCTAGTCTTTTAGGATTTGATTAAGACTACTATTCTTAGAAAAGGTGGTTTCACATGAGTTGCTTATGAATTATCAATTTCTCAGACATAGTAGTTGGTTTTGAAGATATTGATGTTATTGATCCCTTTTGACTTGACGTAATGTTCCTCTGACCGTGTTTTCCTTCTAATAAATTTGAAAAACTTTAGGTATAATGTCTTGAGCTTCTGATGCATGTGATTATGAGGAATCCTTGGTGTTTCTTAGAATCAGCTTTTTAATGCTCTTTATCTGGCTTGTTCGTTCTTCCGACGGATATTCTTCTTAATTGACGGTTTGTCCTTAGATTGATGCTTCAAAGTTTAAGATACGATGTTCTTAACTCTGAGCTTTGCCTTGTATCCTGTGAACTCTTCACTTGAATGCTTTCTTCTAGTGAGTGCTTAGTTCTGATGACTAATATAGTGGATTAGTCCTTTGAGGCTTTTGATTCTGATGTTGTCTTGTCTTATCTTGTGAGTACTTCATCTTTTGTCTGAGAGCTGATATATTTTCTGATGCATGTTGCCTTTGATTATTTCTTCATGGAGTTTGTCTATTTAGAGGGCTACGTGATCTTGGGAGATATTCTTCTTTGGTTATGAGGATATGATATCCACTTGTGTTGACTTTGTCTCATATTTTTTAGTATTCCTCTTATCTTAGTTTCCTTGTGAGCGCAATCTTCTCTTTGATCCCAAGCACAACTTTTATCTAACTTTGGGTTTGCTTAATTTTGAGTTATCCTTGTTTTTGAGCTTGACTCGAAGGCTTTATCTTTTGTTATCTTCAAAACATCTTGTATCTTCTTATTCTGAGCCAGAACAGTGCTTTCTGGGTTCTGAGGAGCTTTTGCTTCTGAGCTAGATCCAACAATAATTGATAACTATAATAAGGAAATTTATTTTTTTGAAAAAAATTATTTCATGGGTTGAGCCGAGCTGGCCCGGGCTTGGGTTTTCTTTTGTCTATGATGGATCGACCCGGACCGAGCCCAACTATTTTTTTAGTTAGGTTGGGCTCGGGCTACTAATTTTTTAACTAGGCCCACCTAAGGCCGGCTGGAACCCGGCCCATGTCCAGGTCTAGTATGAGTGTATATCATGTATAAGAGATAATATACCAAGTGTAAGAGATCTTATACAAGATTTAACATCTTCATACCATAATTCTCTTTGACATTTTAAATTTTGTTGTAAAATTAAATGTGAAATGGGTGGTATAAAAGCCTTATACCACTCTTATACTAAGTATAATACATTCATGAAAAATGATAAAAAAAAAAAGTATAAAACATTCATGAAAAATGATAAAAAAAAACAGGTGTAAAGCTCTGATGCCCGATATAAGACTGCCATAAAAAAGATTTTGTTCTGAAAATTTTGAATTGGATGTTGTTTTAAAGAAAAAAAATAAGATGAACAAAATATCGAAGGAACGTGTCGAAAAATTAACGGATTGTGATATATGACCGTTTTAAGTTGCAAAATTTGAATTAAACATGTTAGGATAAGTTGTTACAAGCGGAAGATGCAATTCACTTTAAATCATAATTGAAAACTGAAAGAAAAACCCTAGCCGCCACTACAAGAAATTTGGCATTTTGTGACGCACTAAAATCGTCATGAAAACATGTTTTTTCGTCACCACAGATAAAAGGTGACAAAAAATCATCGTCACAGGCTTCGTCACAGCATGTCCATGGTATTTTGTTCTTATGACAATTTTCAAGTTCGTCACAAAATATTTGATTTTATATGACGAAATATCACACATGTCATCGTATTTTTTTGTTTACGTGATAAATATTTTATCATCTTATTAATATTTTTTTGTCATTTTTTAGTATCGTTTATCACTAAAGTTTTATATTTATATTACAGATTATATATTTCGTCATCTTAAATTTCAATTATGGTGACGAACTCCAAGTGAATACCATACCTACAAAGTTCTAGTGACACTTCCTTTGTCACAAATAATGCTCAAGATTGTCACTATAACATATAAGTTGTCACAATAAAGCAACTATATGTGACAACTTTAGCTCGTCATGGTATCAATATCAGTTGTGATGCTTTTATACATCATTATATATATAATATTGTCATAATATGTACATAATTCTTGACGAGTTATATCGTCCCATTTGATTAACTATGATGATAACATATTTATCGTCATAATAAATAATTGTGATGAAGTATTGCGTCATATAAAAGATAATATAGTGACGGCCTTCTATAATATTTTGTGACTAAATTATAATTGTTACAAATAGTTATAAATTTTGTGAAAACATTAACTCGTCACTACATGAATATTTGTTGTGACGTTTTTATACATCATTAAATATATAATATTTCCATGATATGTATATATTTCTTGACGTTTTTTATCGTCATGTGTGATTAGCTTCATTTCATGACTAAATATTTTTTGTCATTAAATATTAAATGTGACAAAGTATTTCGTCTTAATAAGAATACCATAGTGACAATTTTAAATAATATTTTGTCACTAAAAATTATAATTGTTAAAAATAATTACAAATTTTCGTGACAAAATATGAATCTGTTATAATATTTGGTGACAAATAATTAATTCATATAAATTAATTATAAATTTTTTTAACCCTAAAAAAGGCACATAATATTAAAATTATCTAATAAAAACAACCACTTCATAAAAATAACCATGTCTTTCTAAGAAAATGTTAAACATAATAAACATAGAAAAATAAACTTCTTAAACTAAAACAATCAACAAAGTCTAGTAAGAACATCTTCGTTATGCTTCTCTAGGTCCATCAACATGCAACTTGTAAGTCAAATACCTGCATGAAAACCAATAATAGTTTATTTAGCTTTATGAAAAAATTTAAAATCAAAACAAGTCTATCATTTGCAAATAGATTTTGACCTTCTATATCTGTCTCTTTATTACCAGCCATGAATGCCATTAACTTTTTTATATTAGCACCTTGCTCACGTAATTAATCTTCTTGCTCACTTAATTTATTTTGCATGCTACTCACATTTGATGTTAGCTCTTCTGCTTGTGCTTCAGAATTTTTAAGCTTTTCTCTTGTATCAAGAAGTTCATTTTCTAATTGATGTGTAACAAAATCATGTTTATGTGTGCTAGGAGGTTTAGGACCATATCCAAGGCCTTTTATGTAACCAGATCCATGACCAAGAACCTCCCGAACTATTTCATCTGTCGTCTTTGAAATTTCACCTTGATTGTACTGATCTTCCTTTTCTTTCATTAGTTTCTAGTAAAGAAAATCAACAAATGTTTCTTATAGCTAATATGAAAAATATATTTAACTTGAACTTGAAAAGACTCAATTAAAATGAATACAAATTTAAGTTACCCAATTATCTTAAGCTCCTTTGCTAGACCAACCCTGTTGATCCGAATGGTGGGTGCGTTTGTACAATTCAATTGCACCACAAGGCTCTCCCTTCATCTCTTTTTCATAAGGAATTCAAAAAGGACAAACACACAAGTCAAAAGTTTAATTTCTCATTTGAAGAATTCATATACAATTATACATAGCAATCAAGTTGAATTAAAGACTTACAATTTCTTTCGACCTAACAGTAAATGCCTTTCTACCAGAAATATGTGGAGCCTTGAGTTCTTGTTGATTTTCTACATTCACTCTACTTGCATAATATTAAAGGAGTAATATAACAAAAATCAAAATCAAACATGTATAATTCATTTAAAAACATATTATTATAGATTTCATGAATACATAGTTTTGAAACTAAATTACATTAAATAATATCTAGTTTCATACTCCACTTATTAGTTTATCACGTCAGAAACACAAGTAAGTGTGACAAATTCACAAAATATAAACCATTTCCAAAACAACAACTACTAACATAATTTTAATATCATATTGATAAATATGAATAAAGATAAAGCATATAAAATAAGAAAATTTTAGAGGACATAACCTTAAATTTTTCAGTGGTGAAATGGTCACACAAGTCCTCCCAATGTGTCCGATCCCCACAAATGATCGGCCTATGTCTCTTAGCATCTTCTAAACTTGCAAACTTCTGAAAATGCTTATGATACTTGTAACGTTGTTGTCGACTATTATTTTGGACTCGGTCCATCAGGCTATCCATTACTCTAGGATCATTGGTATTGATATCCATATGAATCTAAAAATACATAACAGTAAATTATTATGCCTTAGATTATATAGAATCATTTATGAAGGTGTTTATATTTTCGAACTTACGTTCAAGTGGGCAAAGACTGCCTTGAAATCTTTTTCTTTATCAAGATCTTTCCATTTTTTAGGCACCAGAAGCAAATCACGTGCCACCACACCAATCTGGCTAGCAAGCTTGGTAGATTCATTTGCATTAATAGGTCTTCCTATTAATGGATCCACGGTGATTTTCAATTTATTGCCAGAAGGTATGAATGACTTCATAACTCCCTTCCCCATTGTTAGGCCACGACCTCTTTTCTTTAAATTATTTCCTAAATGTGTAATAATAGTAATTAATATTATAATTTCTACAGAAAATGAAAATACATATTTCAATTGTTCAAAAACAAAATATATGCATAAACTTGTTTCAGTGGATGGAACTTGAATAATTTCAGTTGATTGAACTTGAGAAGTTTTAGTTGATTGATCTCCTGGGATTTGAATTGGTTGGCTTTCAGGAAGCTCAGTTGATTCTTCTACATTTTTGTTATGACTACTTTCTCCAACTTGCTTAGAGGTTTGTGATTGAATTGAGCATCTAGCATTAAGAAGTTTGTTTGCCCGATTTTTAAGTCCCACTAAGCCTCTCTCGATCGGTGCATCATGATTTGGTATAACTGGAGAGAACATAGGAGTTTCTTTTCTCATTTTCTTAGACTTCACGCCGAGCCATTTGATCCAAAGAAAATATGTTAAGGTTTGTGAGATTCTAAGGTTTTCTTAAGAACTTGTGATAAAAATTGAGATGGAGTAGTGCTACTAAAGGAAAGATATCGTAATTATTATTTTTGCACCACAATTCATTATTTTCTATACTCCTATTTATTTATTGTTTCCAAGCTACCCTTATATTCCTATTGATTATTGTTTCCCGGTTATAATCTATTTAGAAAATTTTTATGTATAGTTCGATTGAATAATACATTTGGAATATATTAACCCGCCAAATCTTTCCTCCAACTAAAATATGTAACAAATTAAGCTAATAACACGTTTTAAACAAATAAAAGAAAGAGGTGGAGTTGGACACCATGACTATGTATTCCACTTTTTATTTCTTTATTTGAAAAATCCTTTTCTTTCGAAAAATTCACTTCTGTATTTATCTATTTACTTATGTTACTTATGAAAAAAAGTGATTTACTTCACTATAATTAATGATATGAATTTTGTTTTATATTATATTATATAAAGATTTTGTTATGATGTAGTAATTTATTATTTATTCTACCACTATATCCACTATTAATTTGTTGTATTAATATTCTCTGTGATGAAATTTATTTTATTATACAAATATGAATTTTTAATAATCTCAAGAAATATTAACGAGTAATTCATAATTACAAAAAAAAGTTAACTCAATGTTCCAAACCTACATAATATGTTAATATTTCAAAGACAAATCATTATTGTAGATGCATAATAAACAATTGACATTTTATATGCATTTTGGCAAGAGCAGTGGAGCTGCTCGCCATATTCATCAGCAATTACAGTCCATGAACATTGTTGACATTGACCCCCAAAGGCGGAAGGAGAATCACTTCTAGCAGCCAAAGGGATCTTGATCATGTAGCTGGGCGTATTGTTGTTACCCCTTGATCATTGATACATGACTGTATCAGAAGATCACACACAAATTAAAATAGGTCGAATGCTCTCTAATACCCCCCAATTTGTGCACTTTTGCCTTAAACATACCCAAACTTTAAAGTGGACCTTCGAGGTACTTAAACTTGTAAAAAGCGGACCTCTGTGCTACCTCAATCACACTCGCCCACTAACAGCCTAGAGAGTGTATTACACTCGCTGTCAATGTGAAAAATTGGGAAAAGTCAAACCAATGAGTAATGATCGTGGCATTGACTATCAAATTTAAAAAGAACCTTGACAAAACTTCTTTTAAGTCCCTGTAATTTTAATTCAACCAAAAAATACCAAAATTTGGAAAAGTCAAACCAATGAAATAACGACATATGGCATAAACTAATAAAATTTTCAAAAATATGACAAAACCTCTTTTAAGTCCTTGTAATTTTAATTCAACCAAAAACACAATCTTCTACAATTAATTTCAAAAAAACCTTGATAAAATTCATTTAAGTCCCTATAACTTTTATTATATACAAAAATAAATTTGGTGGAGAAAATTTTTAGAAAATGTTTATGGAACTGCCTGTTCTGGGGCCAGGTTTCGTAAAAAATTGAAAAATCCCAAAAAATTATGAAATATTCAGAAAATAAAGAAAATAAATTTGGTGTAAAATTTTTTCAGAAAATGTTTCCGGAAGGACCCGAAAATGTGAAAATACGTTTCGGTGCCTGGTTTCATAAAGAATCGAAAAATCCCAAAAAATTATGAAATATTCGTGAAATAAACAAAATAAATTTGGTGCACGAATTTTTTAGAAAATGTTTTCAGAAGGGCCCGAAAATGTGAAAATATGTTTCATGGCTCGGTTTCATAAAAAATAAAAAAATCCCCAAAAATTATGAAATATTCAGAAAATATAGAAAATAAATTTGGTACAAGAATTCTTCAGAAAATGTTTCCGGAAGGGCCCAAAAATGTGAAAATCAGTTTTGGGGTCCAGTTTCGTAAAAAATCAAAAAAATCCCAAAAAATTATGAAATAACCGAAAAATAAATAAAATAAATTTGGTGCAAGAATTTTTATATTATTTTCATTATTATATTTTACCACTCACGAGTCAAAATTATACTTATCATTGAATCTAAATTAATCTAACGTTTTTTATATTAAAAAAAGGTTATGTCATTAACCAAAAAATTAAAACAACACGTAATTAAATGAATAAAAGAAAACTACAAATATGGACATACTCATGATTCAAATAACTGTTCTCTTGGAATATTGCAATTCAGTTCAATTCAGATCACTTCGGTTCAATTCAGTCTACTTCAGTTCAGTTTAGTTATGCGTAGTTATAAATTTATAGTGAAATTAGTTCAGTTTACTTCAGTTCAGTCAACTTTAATTCACTTCAACTTTTAAAAGTTTAAAAGAACGGGGCCTAAGTTTTATGATTGATTGGTAGGGAACTTATAATAAACTAAAATTTTATAGATGGAACATAAAATCAAATTTACCATCTTCATGACATATCATTAAATTAATATAAACACCAACAATATCCAATGGTCATCTATTATAATATTAGTGATATTTATGTATTATTACCGAGTATAAAATAAATATACATGATAAAATTAAAGGTGTCATGGTATTTGTTACTAAATCATGACACATAAATTATCACAAAAAAAGTTATAAATAGTGATAATATACAATTGTCACCCATTATCATTGTAGTGACGCATGTTATATTTCGTCATAATATGTACTAAAAATAAATGACAAAATTCAAATGTCATCACTTTAAATTAAATATATGACAAATTTAAAATTGTCATTTTCTTTTTAATTAAATTGTGATATAAAAAAATAGTCATCAAAATATTATATACAACGACGATTTAAAGTCGTCATTAATTATCATAATTGTGACGGCCGTTATATATCGTCATAACAATGCATTGCAAATTATGATAAAATTCAATAATGTCATTACAAAATTAATTATATGACGAAATTAAATATGTCATATTATTGTTTGTCAAATTATGACGAATAGAAACGTGATAAAACACTTTTTTATAATGAAGATGGTATTGTCACTAATTGACTTTACCTTGTCACCGTAAATATTTCCCTCCAAATGTTTTCTACAATTTTTTGGCTCCAAAATTATAAATGACGATAATTTTTTTATCGTCACAAAATTATATAATCAGTGACAAAAGTGAACATTAATAGCGACACACAATTAATTTGTCATAAAAAAATAAAAATAATGACAACTTGTATATTTTGTCACAATAAAGCTACTAATTATGACGAAATCATATGCGTTGCAAAAAAACCGTCATATTATGCCAAATTTCTTGTAGTGCTAAGAGCTCTCATCTCCTCTGCTTGTAAGTTTATTTGTTAGGGGGGGAGAAAAAGTCGAACAAGATTTTTTCTCCCTCCCACCCTTTGTTTTCTTGTCTTTTATTTTCTTTTTCTAATTTAGATGTGAGAATAATCTGCATCCAAATCTTTTTTATCTTCTACACACGATCGTCTTCTTCAATCACGGATCTGCTGCTGCATAACTCAATATTGATTTACAACTGAGTTGGACTTTATCCGCCTTCATACAAGATACTTGTTGATCTTTCACACTAGACACCCAGATTTATCTCCCTTCAGCAAGATCATTTTAGATCTGCAATCCTGGTTGATGTTATGGCATAAGCAAATATTCTTATGGTTGTCGATCTTTGAAATCGTTAGTTGGAGGTTAAGAAAATATAGGATGTTTATCTTTTGTTTTCTTAATAAGTCTTGCCCAAGGGCATCTTTTTTTTAAAAACCCCTCGAAAGGACAGTGTGTCCCCCCAATGGCTAAAAGTTTAGAGCGGGTGAAAATTTTAGGGCGAAGTCTCCAACTAGGTTGGTTCCCCCGCTTGCCTACAAAACACCCACCCCTATTTTATTCATAAATGGTTCTCAAATCAAGAACCAAAGGTAATTACAACGAAGTTACAAAATAAGAAAGCTCGAATTCATAAATAAATTCGAAACCGAGATACAAACAGTTCGCTTATGAGAATTTAAAAGAAGCCAGCACATATTAATGCTACCCACAAGTATATCCCTAGCCCCAGTCACACCCTCAAAAATTTGCTTGTTTCACCTTCTCCATATATTCCATGATATGATAAACCACAATGAAGTCCCAAACTCACAATAAATGCCTCTTCTGAAAAAAGAACGCCATAGTTGTAAAAAATTATACCCCGAATGTGGCATAGCCAACAAAATACCCAACCATTGGAATGCATCCCTCCATACTGTAAACCACACCTGGCAAAAGAAGAGGCAATGGTATAAGAATTCTGATCTTGCGCAAAAGGGACATATGTCAATTGTGATTGAGTTACAACCACGTTTCCATAAGACTTCATGTGTCGGTAGTCTTTTATGAAATACAAGCCAGCCAAAAAATTTGATTGGCTAGCAGAACTACATCCCAAATGAAATTGAAATCCTTCAAAGGAGGAGTCCAACATGCTTGTTGACAATGACCATGGAAAAAGGAAGCGGCAAAGAATTCCTTTTTGACTCCAATATCCCAGATAAATCAGTCAAGATTAGACCTGAAGATTGGTTGTCCCACGGATCCCAAAGCAAGAAAAAGGGTTGCACAAGATGACCTAATCCAGGCCTTCATATCCATACAATGTTGCTGCCCCGTAATACGCAAACTTCTTTTCTAAAAGGGCCGAGTTTGAGGCTGATTAGGAAAGAGAAAACTGCACCCCTCACTGATAGTGGTAAATTTTCTATTATAGAGAACAAATAAATCCAGGAAGATGGACTTAAGAGGGGAGTTAGTGGTCCAGGTGTCATGCCAAAACAAGCCCATTCTCCCATCACCAACTCTAAAAAAATCCCAGCTCCCTTCAGTTTTGTAACAACATTTAATCATCCCATGCCACAACGGAGACAAAGCTTTAGAATCTTGGTTGATTAAATCATGCCAAGTTCGCAACCCATATTTATGAATGCAGTAAATGTATGAAAGGGAGTTCATATCTATAACTCTCATCTTCCAGATCCACTTAAAAAGTAAGCTAGTGTTAGCTAGCTTGAGGTCCCGAATGGATAATCCTCTCAGATGCTGCGGTAGAGAAATAGTATCCCAACTTACCTTACATAAGCCATTTGTGTTTGAGTCACCTTGCCATAAAAAAATTATGCATCAATCAATTTAAAATGGTAATCACAGAGATGGGAATTCTAAAAAAGGATAATAAATAAATCGGAAGAGAAGACAGTACTGATTTAATGAGAATGGTTCTTCCCGCGTAAGATAAACAACTTCCTTTCCACTTAGCCAAACGATTCTTGAACTTAGCGATCAACGGATCCCAAGCTGTGGTAGCAGGATAATTTATGCAAAGTGGCACACCCAAATATTTAATAGGAAAATTTTCCAATCTATAGCCAAATAGGGTCGCATATGAAGAATTTTCAGGAACATGAATACCCATTAGCGCACTCTTATGGAAGTTTATATGAAGGTCAGAAATTAACTCAAAACACCTCAAGATGCGAATGAAACTGGGGATAATAGATTCCTCTACCGGTAAGAAGTAAATAGTATCATCTACAAACTGTAATAATGAAATGTCAGGAAGAGACTTCTCTAACTGAAAACCAGGTAATACAACCTCCCTGATACTATAATCCATAAGTTGTTTCAAGCCATCCACAACAAGCACAAAAATAAACGGCGATAGGGGGTCTTCTTGCTTCACTCCTCTCTTAATTTTTATTGGTGCACTTGGTGTGCCATTAATCAGAACCAAAGTTGTGGAGTTTTTCCTGCAGTTCGACAACCAAGAAATCCATTTTTGATCGAAACCCATTCTAGCAAGAACCGTATCAATGTATGTCCATGAAATACTATCAAAAGCCTTGTGAAAATCTAATTTCAAAATCAGATAGGGTTTCCGTCTAACGTATAGGTCATGTATTACCTCAACTGCCAAAAAATGAGCATTCAAGAATACTTTTACCCTTAACAAATGCAAACTGATTATTCAAAATTAGGGAAGGGAGAATAGCTTATAATCGAATAGATAGTAGTTTTGCAATAATTTTATAAACCCCATGAATAAGAGAAATTGGTCTGAAATTATTCAAAGAGCAGGAACCCGGTATCTTTGGCACCAGCACTGTAAATGATGGTTTTATAGAATCCGGCAGCTAATATGTATCATGAAAGCGATCAAAGACACCCATAAATTCAAACTTTAGATCTTCCTAAAATCATTTATAAAAGAAAAAATTAAAACCATCATGTTCTAGGGCTTTGTTTTACCCACACGCGTAAATATAGTTCCAAATCTCATCATTTGTGAATGAGGCAGTAAGTATAGCATTCTGTTAAGCATTAACCATGTTGAAATAAAATTTCCGAAGTGAGAAAGGAACATCTGGATTTGCCATAAAGAGACATTCAAAAAAGGATCGAATATGTGCGGCAATAATATGGGGATCAATGATAATCTCAACCTCAATATATAGCTGGGTAATTTGATCATTGCGAAATCTAGCGGATGCCGTGTGGTGAAAAAATGTGGTATTGTTATCTCCTAAAAGAGTCTAATGAACCCGTGATTGTTGATGCCTCTGTTTTTCCATAATTTCTCATCTTTGAAGAAGTAGGGAACGATGATTACAGAGATCCATATACTGCGCAAAGGTAAGGGGCCTCAGAATACTGCTAGATGTTAGTGCCAAAATTTTGTTTTCCAAATCTGCAATTTTACGATTTAAATCCCCAAAATTTGCTAAGTGCCACGGACGAATTGTCGAACCTAATTTAGACAACTTGAAAGAAATATCCCTGTTTGAGTGTGTGATACAAATAGAAAGCCAAGAGCTCCAAATAAATGGTAAAAATTCAGCATTATCCCACCATAAGTTGACCGCTCTAAAAGGCCTCGATCCCAATCTTAGGGTAATAGAGGAGCGGAACAAAATAGGTAGATGATCAGATAAAGTGGTGTCTATCGTAGATATAGACATCGTCCCCAAATGTCCAAAATACCTCCTGAAGCAACGACCCTATCAATACGAGAATAGGATAACCTGTTATGCTAAGTGTAATCACAACCCTAAAGAGGAAGGTCCTAAAGTTTAGCTTCCAAGATGAAATCTTGAAAAGCAATAATAGAAGGGACAGGTCTGCGCCCAGCTCATTGCGATGCTTGCAAAACCTCATTGAAATCACCACATACTAATACCTTCTGCAAATTACAAATGAAAGGTAAAATTTCCCTCCATAAATTGTTCCTGCCTGTATGACTAGTAAGTGCATATAGGCTCAATACATGGAAATCAAGTTGATGGATATAAAGTTTAAGTATAACCCATCTAGAAGTCGAATGAATAACCGATCCCTGAAGAAATATCGAATTCTAAGAAAATAAAATCCCCCTCGAGAGACCAACAGATGGGATGTAGTGATATGCGAAATCATTCTGACCCCAATAGCGACGAACCACAATATCAGAGACACCTTCAAGTTTCGTCTCCAGTAAGATAAAAAATTTCAAATTATGCTTTCGAACACAAGATGATATGAATTGCTGCTTTGGTCCCCCATTAATGCCTCCTCGACAATTTCAACATAAAAAAGCTAACGACATAAGTAATGAAAAATACCTTGACAAAAATTATCCATGTCATATAACCAGATTATCCATCGCGGCCATAACAATTGATTCATGGCGTGGTTCAAATAAACCAAGCTTGTTCTCCATATCCATAGTAAGTTTCTTTTCCATATTCGACGAAGTCCGTGATTAGGATAAGATGATAATACGATTCATATTCAGGATGTTCGGTCTTGAAGAGGCCGAATCGACAGATGGATGCGTTATAACCGCCTATAAAGATCCTAAATGGCTCGTAGGAGCAATTTCCACGATAGGCTCATCAGTTTCGGGAATAAAACTTCCATTACCATCAGAATGGTTTTGGAACAGAATGACTTGCATATTTTCTGAGGTCCTTGGTTGTATATCTAATTAGAAAGATTCATTAGAAGCACTTAGGTCACTGGAAATTTCACTTGAATCACATTGAACATCCGAATTATAATCACTATAATGTTCACACCCCACTCCTTGTCTCATATTAGTATGGACCATGACCTACATTGAATCGGCAAGAAGTTTGAACGTTCGGCTTGTAGTTCTGAAGGGAATCAAAACTAGACAGAAAACTACATCTAGACGATCCGGTCTAGTAAAATCAAAATCTAGGGAGATAATTCAGCCAAAAGAAGTAGCCAATTATCTAATCAATTTCTCACCAATCAATGCAGGAGGAATGCCCACGAAATCCACATACATAATGCACTCGATTGGTGTAAAATCAGCAGGTAAGAACCTCACATCCTTGAAGATATGTTGCATAACCTTCCAATCTCCACCTACAAATTCATGCATAGCAGTCACCAAGTTAAATGAAACAATAACATTATCACTGCCCATTGGTGTAGTGAAAGCAATATCAAAATCTCGATCATGCAATAGTTCAAAAGTAATTCTAATATTCGAGATATTAGCCTGAAAAACCAAGCTGGCCACTTCCACAATAAGATCATGGCCCCTAGGTGAAACAGCATTGTTGAGTAGCAGGTCTTGCTCCGCCGGTTTTGGATTAACGGATGAAGCTACATTGGAAATCCTCGATTCAGCAACTATCCGCACGTATGATTTCTCTCCCTGAAATGAGTCACAAAATTCAGGTTTCTGTCTCTAAGCCCTGTGTGTAGCTGGATTAGGGTTACGAACTCTTCATGGTGCCACCGCTCCGGAATATCTCGCCCTAAATGCGCATAATCGGACAATGCCGATACTCACCGAGTTCAGTCTATATAGAACTTCTTGAATCGGCAGAGAATCATCTGTGGTTAAAAAACCAAAGTTCATATTCCTAGCATTCTTCTTCCTTGCCACATATACTCTTCCAGTTATCCCATGTTTCTTGAAAACCCTGCTCATGGAATCAGCCCCGTATGCGTTCGAGAAATTTCCAAAGTACATTTTGGTTTGGGTAGGTGATGAAAACTGCCGATGACGAGGGTTTGGGTTTTGACAAAAGGTTTAGGTCACCAGGGGGCAACAGTGGAGTGGATCAACATGGTAATGGTTGGTGTTGTTGTAGTGGTGGTCTATGTCATAGTGATGGCGATGGAGATGATCGTAGTCATGGTGATAATGGGAGTAAAGGCGCTAGTCAATCTTGCGATGGTGGAGATCGTTGACATGTTGACGATAGGAGTAATGGTTGTGGTTAATGACACGATGGTGGAGAGGGTGGCGATCGGTGTCACGGTGGTGGTAATGGCGGCTGGTAAGGGTGGGTCTCCTAAGGTTTCTCTCCATCACAGCCTTACGAATTTATTCACCGAATTTGTGATTTGGTTGTATATGGCCATCGCCCAGGGCATGTTTGTCTTGCGGTATAAGCAAGTTTAGTATGTTGGTGTTTGCTTTGTTTTGTTTTGTTCGGTGTTTTATCTCTGGTAGTCGTTGGTTTGCTTTTACTACTTTTAGATTGTCTATGTTTTTCGGTCTGCGAATTATGCTATGAAGTTCTTAGCTAGAGCAGCTGATTCTTCGACATGTAGGGGGATTATGTCCACCTTCGAATAGAGTTGTCATTTTCTCTGATTTATTTAATAAACTATATTCTTCAGTCAAAAAATCATAATTAAAAACTTAAAAAATTCCTAAAAGCTACTAATAAATATCTGATTTATGAAAAAACATAAAAAAGATAGCATTTCCTTGTATGCGCTAAATTTAATTTTATATGTTGAGTTTGTTGATACTAACTTTCTTTTGATAAGTTTATAGTGGTTTTAAATTTTAGTAGGGCTGGCTAACCTATAAAAGATTGGGCACTGTAATTATATATATGGGAGGTTGTTTGATTATTTGATTACAAGTAGACTTATTCAAGAAGCCCGTGGCTCGTCTAGCCCACCCCGGCCCGACTCTCATGGGTCGCGCTTGGTAAAGCAAATATCATTATTGGCTCGGCCCGTATAGGCCTTAAAATATTATGAATTTGGTTTGGATTTTATGTTAAAAAACCAAATTCGGCCCGACTCGTCCTGCTCGAATATGTTTTATATTTTTATTTAATATTTTTGTATAAATTTATTAACATTATATATTAAATCAATGTAACATGTTAAAACTATAAATTGTAGATTTTTTAAGAAAATTTGGATGGAAAGCTAATATTATCTATTTTTTATTAAGCTATAATTCAATTTTTTAACTTAGTAAAATATTATTTATGAAAAAATAAAAACTAATATTTACTTGATGGGCAGGTTGGGCTGGGCTTGAGAATGAGCTTCTAAGTCAAAGTTTGGCCCGGCCCAAGCCTAAAGATTATAGACGTGGGCTGGGTTGGGCCTGGCCCAAACTCGGCCTAGCCCGCCCATTAAACATGTCTAATTACAAGTAAGACATTTATAAAATTGCTAAGAAATATTAGAATAATATAAAAATTACTATTGATAATTAGTCATTACATATCAACTTATATGTTTTAGGTTATTTGGTTACATCATGTTATACCAAAGCTTCCAACCTAGAAGTTTAGGGTTCAAATCATGATGAATTCATGTGTCGTATATGTTTTAAGCTAAAATGATATTTATGTGCCGGAAAATGCTAAGAATAATATAAAATTTTTGATTGGTATTTACTTATCAGCTTAATCTTTAAATCAATTGGTTACGTGCTAGGTAAAAGGAATCAAGAAATTCAAATTTATAAACGTATATCCGTTACTAGTAATATCTTACCACATTGGGTTTACATTTTCCCATATACATATTCAAAGTTTGACTAATGGTAAGTAAATAATGATGATTATTTTTTGCGTGTTAGCTAGCTGTATGCCATCTGTCAAGGCAACGGTTACAAAAAAATTCTATAAAATGAAGCCTTTGGAATTCACCAAACACAATCGTCTTCCTTCTTAGTTTCAATCTTTTCTATTGAATATTGAGTAAACCACTCATGAGTTGGGATATTTTTCCTCCATCCTCTAGATTTAAGCAAAATCTATCGGATGAGCGATTTACCAGAGCAAATGAGGTATATATTTCACTTATTTTTGTATTTATTTTTTTGTTCTTATTACAAATATGAGTTAATATATAATTTTAATTTTATTGATTTGAATAAGTATTAAATTTGAAGGCATCCAGTCCTCCACTTTTCAAAAAATGTATCAACTAAAAATTTAGATGTTGAGTTCTCAAATTAATTTTGATCCAAACTTTTAAGGCTTTCCCTAACTTGTTTTTTTTCCCGTGAAAGGATCCATGGGAAGATCTTTTGGAAGCAAAAAAAAAATTTTCCAAAGGAATTTAATAACAGATGTGTAACAAATTACATGAATGATTTAAAACTTAAAATCTTCTAAATTTTAGCTAATGTGTATATTTTTGCCCTTGATTAAATTTGGGAATTTGAAATAGAACTAATATTGAATGAATTCTCAATAGTTAGGATGAGATCCAATCGGTACCGTTTCACATCGATCTTCACGAGACGTCTCTTTCTTCTCGGTTGTAAATCAAAATCTATGTGAAATCTTTAATGCCCCTATTAGTTTAAATTCTACTAATCTTTGACTAGAGAAATAAAATTCGATTTGTATACTCTTTGAGTTTTTTAAGTTGCTTTTATTCAGGAACATATTGGGCAGTTGTTCTATGGAGGGGAGATTGATCGGCATTGGCACCATCTGGAAAGCATTTTTGATGACCAATCATCACATGGTTATGGTTGGTTACCGATAGGATGGTTCGCTAAAGAGAGAATAATGACATATATGAGAAATTATAGAGTATAAATTTTGTTATTTTACCATCTTTGTTTTCCTATTTTTATGTGTATTTGATAATGAGAATATAGCACATGCACTCTAACTTGATACATATGCAGTATCGTTATGATCTATAAGGTGTTCTATATTGTGCTCAAGTTGATGCTCTATATGCACTAGAGCAAAGAGGACTTGTTATCCTAGATTTGTTGTTTAATTTCTAGGTAAAATATGTAAGATTGGCTTTCTCTATGCATTGGAACAAAGAGAAATAATTGTCCCGAATTTGTTATTTAATTTCTATGTAAAATATGTAAGATAGGGTGCAGCAAGTGCACTTGCCTTGGGCCTCTCTTTAAAAGGGGCCAATTTTCCCTTTTTTCTATTGTTAGTAGTATATGTTAGTATATTAGCTATAATTACTACTTCTTTTATAACATCATCAATTTAATTATAATAGAGTTTACAATTAAACGCTTTTTTCCAACAGTGTCCCTTCGTCTTCTCTATAATTCTCGTAATACAATAGCTGAATTGCTTTAAATAAGTCTTCATTTTCCAAAAAAAAACCAAGATATCCATTTAATGTCCTTTTTGTTCCCAAAATCATGGTTTTGCACAAGTTAATTAATAGGAACAAATTTCACATCCCTATTTGTTTTATTTTCTTATTCTTCATATATTTGCTCCACTATTTAACATTGTTTCTAACAAGCTTTTTTGGAGTGTTCTACCTTTCAAGAATGCTTGGATTTTAAGTTTGCTTTATGGTTGGAAATTGAATTTGCTACTATTGCTGGTTGAATGTCAAATGGTAACCAAGTAAAATTGATTTGATTAATTTGTTTTTGGGTAAATTAGGGGAATGCCTCTATAGGAGATACATATTTAAAGAATAGAAATGCCTAATTAACAAAAAAAACTCTAAGGGGTACTTATTTATAAAATACCACATTATAATATATTAGGAATATATTTGAAATCCCTAATTTGTAGGTAACCTTACCAATTTGGAAAATACCCAAAACACAAAATCCCTTACCTTCTGAAACTGGAAAATCAGGCAACCCACTACCTCCCACTATTCCGGCATCCAACAACCGTCGAAACAGTCGCCAATGGCTCCTACCACCGCCATTTCTACTAGTTGACTCCCTTTCAAAACTCAAAACCTCTCCTTACCTTCTGTAATTCGCTGTTTTTAATAGTTGTCGCCTCCGGCAAATCATTGGTAGGCAAAATCGATGCCTGATTAGCGTCTTTAGGCAATCTCAACCTCCTCCACCCCATAATCTGTCGCCGGAACTCCTTATGCATCAAATCAGACAACTAAGTGACTCCATGGGTCTCCGACAGGTCCAACTTCTGGTGACGGGCGGCGCGTCTCAGATTGAACTTGCTCTTGAAAAGTGAGAAGTGATGTTCCACTCCGGAGTTCGACAGCGACTCCGTCCCGGAAATAGCGTAGATGGGGAGGAGAGAGAGAATAACGAAGAAGGAGAGAGAATGAGCCATTGTTGATAATTAGGTGAAGGTAAAGAAGAAGAAAAACAGAGTGTGATATTTATACAGAAAGGGGAGATACAATGTATTAATATCATTTGTATATTGTCATATGTATAATGTATACATTTATTAATTCATCTGTATATTGTTAATATACATTTCCCAAAGAAATGTATATTAATGAAAACTCTATAACTCATTCCGAATAAAATTATACTGAAATTTGCGACATGTTTACTACTGTATATTATTATGTTGACAGTGTGTATACCGATATACATTACTTGCAGCTAATATACAGTAAAAATGAAATAGTATATATCTACATACAATGTCAATGAAATTGTATATAGATAATATACAATGTCAATGAAACTATATCTAGCCTATAATCAATTGTATACAATATACAACCAGCTATATACGATAAGGGAATCAAAAGTGTTGTAGAAAGCATAGCATTAATTGTTCATAAACCGAAGATATATGCAATAACACAAAAGCATATACAATATACAGCTGTCCATATATACAGTATGGCATATGAGAAAATATCAGAATTCCACAAAATGCTACAAAACAGACCTTGTAAAGTTACTTCTCTAATGACATAAATAGATATGTAAACATCATTGATGCATTACGATACTAAAACCCTAGGTTGGGCAAAATGAACCCTTTTGCTAACGAGGTACAGTATAGATGCCTAACCCCAAAAGATAATGTGCACGTATGAACAGTATTGATGCATGACGATACTAAAACCCTAGGTTGGGCAACCTGAACCCTTTTAGTAGCGAAGAACCGAATATTTCTCTATGAATTAGGGTAATAGCTGCAGTTCATATACCGACAGTTTTAAAGAACTAACCTCATTAATATTAGAAGAATTGTATATTAATATACGGTTGACAGTATACAATTTCATTTATGAAAGTATTGTACATCAGTATAAAAAATATTTACAAAATAATGTACAGGAGTGAACAATTGTGTTTCAAGTATTGTATATCAATATACAAAATATTTACATAATAATATACAAGATTAAACAATTGTGTAACAAGTTTGTATATTAACATACGATTGACAGTATACGATTGTGTACACAATGGGTACCACCGATGTTGATTCCGATTCCCTTTAAACTAGTGGCCGCAAAAACTGAAAACCCCTCCTTCTGAAACTAGAAAAATTCTCGACCACTTACACCATCGAAACCATCACCTTAACTATCGCTATCGAATCCGTCGAAGCTGTGATTCCGATTCACTTTAAAACTATCGCCGTCGCCTGAACTGAATACCATCGCTGATTCCCTCTTTAATTCCATAAATGAAAGCCGATTCAATTATGATTGAAATTGGAAAAAATGGAAGAAATCAAAACTGAGATAGGAAAAATGGATGGAGTCGGAAAAGATCGTATTTGAATCATTCAATTATGATTTAAATACGGAATAATCGAAATTGAGATAGGAAATAAATCAAAATATTTCCTCTGTAATTCCATAAATGAAAATTGACTCAATTATGATTGAAATCAGAAAAAATGGAAGAAATTGAAATTGAGATAGGAAAAAATGGATGAAATCGGAAAGAATCGTATTTGATTCAATTATGATTCAAATACGGAATTAATGGAAATTGAGATAGGAAATAAATCAAAATTTGAAAATCAGTAACTCCTACTATGGAGGGATTTCCTAAATAACCGATATAGGAGGTAGTGGTAGTTAATAAATATGTTTAATAAAAATTGGGCATATAATAAATATGTTTGTAATATGAGCATTTTAAGAATAAGTATGCCATTGGAATGCATTTCCAACAATTTTCCTTTGTTTTTTCTCAATTATCTACGCAGTTTCAGATTTATTTTCTTACTCTTTCAAATTTTAGAGTGAAATCAGATTTTTTTGAGTTTTCTTATATAGCATTTCTTATTAATTTTAGTCAAGTGAATATACACTCGGACACTATTCAAATCAAACTGAATTGTTTTAGATTCACATATTATATCTTTCAATTTCTATATGTGGCTTGGAAAATTTTCTAATAATGCACAAGGTTAAATTATTGGATTTTCAACTAGGACATTTTTTCTTCGTTTGAGGTTAAATGAATAAAAAACATATTAGCAAAATCCTAACCGAACTTAATCATGATTGTATTTTTGGCATCAAGCAAGTGTATTCATATTTTTGGCATATAAATATACAATTTATTTTACATTAATTTTATTTAAAGGGCCATATATATGGCTTTTTATGTTATTAGGGCCCATAATTTCTATTTGAAATATGTAAGTTTTTCATTCTCTTTGCTTTTGTTTTCCAGAGAGATATCAATGTAGCCTAATTTTAATGTAAACTTTGATGTTTTGGTGAAAGAAATAATTGTACATAACAATAGCATATTGTGTATCTACATGCTATGGTGAGGGCGAGGGAACAATGAAAATTTTATTTATACGAAAGTGTGTTCATATAAAGGGAGGCATTGTAAATGGCCCAAAATAAAACAAAAAGAAAAAAAAGCCCATCTAATCTCCCTGCGGGAAGAATCTGGGAGGATTGCCTTGTCCCTGCAGTGGCTGCTGTTGCGGGTCATCCACTTGAAGCATCCCCAAATGAGCTCAAAGCAGTCGAATCTCCATCTGTAACATTTCAACATGAATCATTCATATGCATTTCATGACATGTCATACATCATCATTAACGTAATAGAATAACAAGCATACTGCCATATCCGAGTTTTGGGTCATCATGAAGCACTGCTGCCCTTGAATATACCCCTAATCGGAGATACTATGAGCAATAGGAACCTATAAGAATGATGGATCAAAGCAAGTCAGGACTGTCACAATCTAAAATCTAAAGGCAAAAGGAGAAAAGACAGAGGAGACTTACATGAGTGGCGCCAGCAGGATGAAAAGTCACCAAACTCGGGATCCAGATAAGGAGGGATGATCGGAGTATAAGTGCTCAGGTCAGGGCGGTACATCATAAACATGGGTGGGTGATACTCGAACCCCCGATGCCCCTCCACCATCGTCAGCCCCTGAGGTTGGACAGAAGACTCCAAAGAGCTACCCGCATAAGTAGAAGTAGTCGCAGGTCTCTTCCTACCCTAATAATCCTGCAAAAACAACAGAGTGAGTTCAATTTAGCCTAACTGAAGCGCGATATTCAAAACAACGGCAACCATAAAAGATAGAAGAACTCAAGCTAGTGAAAAGGGAAGTGTCGTCATCCGGACAGCCTCAGGCAAACCTGATCTGGCCTGGCCACTAGGGCAGAAGTCGAAGGGGTAGAGGCCTCAGGGATGGAAGCCTAAGGATCATCATCCTCAGGAGGGTTGTGGGTATCCTGCTAAGGCACGATAAGAACAAGATCCATATCTGGCCATCTAAGCAGCTGCAAATGGCAAAACTCCTCATATCTCCCAACCCTATCTGAGGAGTTGCTAGAGACACCCTTGGAGGCCAATCGTTCAAAGTCAGGTGAGCGACGAGGCCAAAAGACCCACCGAGGCACCTCAGGAGGAAAAGAATGCAACCTGGGAGGAAGATGCAAGCCCTGAATGCGATCGCCCAAATACCACTCCAAAGAGAAGGGGGTCACTATGATCAGTCGAGTGTCCACAAACTCCCTGGCTTGTCTCATGACCTTCGGCCAGTGAAGAGCATGTCCCCAAGGCTACATCCTAATCTAAAAAAGGGAAAGCTAGACATCGGTTCAATGATTATAGTAGATATAGCAATTAAAGCAAACCAAGAAAAGTACGAGGCATACCTGCTCTAAAGAAAGAGCACGAAGATGGGCAGAAAGAGCAAAACTGGACTCCATTTCCTAATCGAGGAAATAGTGTGCCAGTCGAGGGCAGAATGAGAAACCACTGTTGGGTACGAGATTGGTCCTTAAAAGGATCCCCATCTCAAAGAACTAGATTTGTAAGCAGACAAGAGAAAGATCAAAACACCGAAAATGGACAAAATACTCACAAAGAAAAGAGATAAGGATCAAATTCTTACATAAACAATCTGAAGATAGGACTTGAACTTGTCAATCCTGTTCCTTACGCACTGGTCAAGAGCCTAGTACAGGTGACCCAATGCAGCTCGGCCCCATGCTTACTCATCAAAGCGAGATAGATCTATCAAAGGTAGCAGAATATAGAGGTTCACGATCGAACCCCTAGTGGGAAAACACAGCCACGACAAGGTAGCGGCCATGAAAGCTCTAGCCTCGCAGGCAGCAATCAGATACCCTCTATCCTCAGAGGTCTAAAAAGTCATGATTTTCTTGCAAGAAACTCGCCCTGGCTTGTATCTGAAGTATCCAATCAAAGCTTCAATGATCTCTACATTGAAGTTGTCATAAGTGAAGCAAGCATTAAAATGGATCACATTACCGTGGAAGGGTAGACTTGTGATAGCGCAATAATCCAGTAGAGTGATGGTATACTCCTCGTAATGAAAATGGAAAGTGTGGGTAGTATCGGACCACCTACTCAAGATGTAGGTAGATGAACTGGCTGGGATGTATGGATACTTGCGGTGCCTGACATACTTGCAATTCCTAACCATCCTCCCCAAAGACGTCCCAGCAATAATGGCCTTGGCATCGGGGGATAGCACCTTTTATCGCTTATGAAAGTGGGTAATACTAGCGCCATCATGCTTGGTAACCTAAATAATGCATACACATCTATCACAAACCAGTTTTTGATAAATTACACGATTACCAAAAATAATAAATCATCACCCAATAATAAATCATTGCATAAAAATATATAAATAAATAATAAAATGGATAGGTCTTTGCGCGAAATAAAAATAGCAGTAAGGCTTACCAGAATTTGAGAGAGATGGTTGGAAGGCTTCAAAGTAGGCAGAATAAAATCCCTCGGTGCAATCCCGTGATACATCCAATCCGGTGGGAGCCCATACAAAGCATCGGTCGGAACCTCGGAAAGTTCCACTTGTTCGCCATCAATAAGGAAGTTCTGAGTAGTCACTTGAATAGGCTGGCAGATCCAAGCTGATGTTGTAAAGCTTAAACCACATCGAGACCCCGTAGAATCTAAAAAGTAGGGGCAGAAAATGGAAGAAAATGAAAGAAATCGTCGTCAAAAATAGCTCAGAGGCTGAAATTTTCAAAAATCGAGAGCAGAAAAAGCAAGAGGAAGAAGAGAGAATTGTTGGTGTGAAGAAAATGGGAGCCAAGCTGCTGTTTTTATAGACCGCTGGTAACCAACCCACCGGCTAATTACCTATGTAATTAGCCCGCCGCCTAATTACCTATCCAGCTGTCACGCATTTACGCATCCCACACGTTTATGAGTAACGGCTATAAAATTTACCGTTATATAGGTAATTAGCCCGCCGGCTAATTACGTTTATTTTCAAAATTTTCGCAATTTTGCATTTTTCATTCGTTTTCTGCATCGTTTTCAAAACGAGCGAACCTAAAAGCTGTTTTTACACAGTCACACAAGCATCTAGCATCCATAAATATTTATTTCGACCCCTAGTCAATTCCTTAACCTCAAGCAACTCATTAAAAAAATTTTAATCGAAGGGGCAAAATATATTTTATTTCAAAAATTGTTGATTAAAAATATTTTTAACTCATTGCATCCCATACACACTATTTTTGTTTATTTCGCATACGACGAAATTTCTAGCACGAAATTTGTGTATGTGAGGGGCAAACTATTAGCACAGGTCCGTTCCGGCTCGATGAGGAATAATGCCTATTTCGTTCAGTGATCAGACAAATGAGCCAAAAAGGACCGAATTGTCATCCAAAATCCGAAATTCAAAAATCCACATTCCAAGGAAGCTCCGATTTGGCATTTCCTATTGAAAAATCTAAAAGTCAAAGTTTGGTCAAACATAGGTAATTAGCCCGCCGGCTATTTATCTATCTACAGTAAAAAAATCAAATCTTACTGAGATCTAGCCAGGATTTACGGGATCTGATGTAAAATCCTGTCAGAGTGGTAATTAGCTCGCCGGCGATTTACCTATGTAATTAGCCTGCCGGCTAATTACCAACCCTCTATGTAAAGGGGTGCGCCCCCTCATTTCTGAGAAGATGGAAATCTTTAAAAAAAATCCAAAATTACCTTTATGTCCTTTTTTAGTTACAGGAATCCCAAAAGCCCCGAAACTTTGTCAAAAAAATCTCAGAACCGAGTTCTATCACTGACATTCGGTATAAACTCACTTCACGGTCTTTTTGGATCAAGATCCCAAATGATCTTCGGTCTAAAAAGACTAAATCTCACATTTCCCTTTAGAAATAACCCAAGATTATAGTCATAACTCGGGTTAAATCTATTTTCCAACCAAATCACAACCTTTGACAACTTCAGTCCTGCACTGGCTCTCAAGTCATCCTGGATAAACGAAAAGGTAAACTGAGGGTAATTGGCTCTAAGCCCAACTTTCAAATTCATTAAAAGACATTTTTATTGCTTTATTATTACATATTGCATTCCATTTCTCTGGTTAAGTGAGCCACTGGTGCCACTTAAATTATAACATGTGTAAATAAGCTCGCATGTATGGAAAAACATCCAGAATGTGAGAAAACTCTATCCGAGTTTCCGGGCGCAGCCCCAAATACTGTCGTTACTCTGCTGAAAATTCGGTAGAAAATGTCTATTTATTAAGTCGTTATAATGCTCGTTTTATTTCTTCAATTTAATTCTTAAATAAAGCCGTTGTAATGCAGAAATCACCATAAATTCCAAAATTCCAAAATTAATCCAAACAATTTGAACATTATGAGTAATTATTATATTCGAACTCAAAATCTCATTTTCTCTTTGATATAAAAATCCCATTTCGGGACAGTATACCTCAATTCCCAATGTAGCTGAACCGGGTGGCGACTCTATTTCTATTTTTAGATAAAGTAAAATGCTTTATTTAAAAAATATATTTTCCTAATAAATTGTGCGAATATACTTCTCAATGTAATCACATTTTTGGCCTACAAAGCCACCGCATTTAAGCAAACTGGATTTTCTCAAACAAACCAAGCGTCGCGGTTTCCTCAAACTACACTGAACCTGAAGCGTGCCCCGTGCACCGCACCCTGCGTGCCAGACCCGCCTAAACGTCCGCTCACTCACAAGGGTTAACTTCAAAAATATACCCTGTGGTGTGAGTCATTTTCAAATGGGGGCCTGTAGAATTTTTTTTTCGAAAGGTGTTTGAGGTTTCACACCGATAGCAATTAAAGGATTCTTAACTAACACCATCAATTATGATTAAGTGATAAGGGGTAATTTTGGAAAACCCAAATTTTCTTCTTTAACTTCCTCATCCCAAACCCTAACATTAAATCCTATCAACTGTAACTCAATCTCTACTTCTTCATCTTCTCACTACCACCCCCCAAATCAAGTTTCTATTTTAAATAACCATGGCTTCAGCTACAAATATTTGCTTTCTTCAAATTTTGAATTAACAAAAAAAGAATTGGAACGAGGAACAAATTTCTCCATTTGGTTAAAGAAAAAGAAGAGAAAATGGTAGAAAGAGAAGATGAAGAAACTGATATATGGGAGCAAAGTATTCATTAACTGTAGAGATATAGTTTTGGAGAAACCCAGATTTTATTGTTGGATTTCTTGAATTCCTCTTTCTCGATTTTGACTTAATTTTTTCGTCTCTCTGCATACCAAGATCGATATTCTTTGCTTAGATCCAAGCCAACCTCTGCTCTAATGATGCTTTACGGTCGAAGATATCGTCTTTGTCCCTGCTTCTGCTGTCGCTAAGAAAGTTTCCTTTGACTTAATTCATGACGTCGAATTCCCTTTCAACAATAAAAGGTCCACTCCAATTTCCTATTCAACTCATATATGAGCTCCTATTATTGTATATACTAATTTTGAATCTCTAATTGAAAGCTTTTGTGTTAGACCTCCAGATGAAATAATGATTGAGAAATTTAGTAACTAGCGAAGAAGTGAGTGATGTTAATGATGAGTATGGGCTTGGTTATTCAATTAGGGAGTCCAAATTTGCAAGATGGGTATAATTATGGAAGATGAATTTGATGAGTTAACTGGTGATTAAGTGAACTTCTTCTAGTGTAAGAAAAAGATGAGCTGATTATAACTTAAGATTTTTATAGTTGTGAGAGGAAAACCCTAGGCGATGAATCTCCCTTCTCAACTTGATTTCTCCGGCAATCCTTGATCTTTTCTGGGGATTTTTGTGTTGTAATGATGGATGCCTCTCTTCTTTCATTTCACTGTAAAAGTTTTGACAAACCTGCAGTCTCCAAGAAGGCTGTAATTCTTGAAACATCAAGCCAAAGTCATATGCGGCGATGATTAACAATGGGATTTCGATCCCATTTATTGATTCAAACAATGTGATCTCAGCTACTATTTCAGATGCTGGTGATGGTTACAAGTCGATCAAGATTCCTCGAGAATTCTACAAGGAGCGGGTTTCTTCTTGTTAGTTCTCGGTAATCGGCAACACTTGCTAAAGGAGACAAGCCTTAGAAACATGCTGAAATCAAAAACAAGTTAAATGTCATATGGAATCGCAAGATGGATTGGAAATTAATTTCCTTAGGGAAAGGCTTCTTTCATATCATTATGCCCTCTGTGGAGGCATTACAGAAAATTTGGTCCATAGGAAACCTGAATCGGAAGCTTGGAATCATGAGGTTTATAGTTTGGAAAGCGGGATTCGACCCTACGGTTTATAAGAAGACTTCCTCTGAAGTCTGGATTCATTTATACAATCTTCCTTGGGAGTTCTAGGATCGCAGGTTGCTTGCGAGTGTGGCACAAACCATAGGAGTTCCAATCAGATTTGATAATAATACTATTGATAGGGAATTTGGGCATTATGCTCAAATTCTTGTAGATATCGATCTTGCCAAACTAGTTATGGATCAGGTGAGGGTTGATACGGCAGAAAGAACTTTTCTAGTGGTGGTTGAATATAAAAATATTCCATATTTTTGTTCGATTTGTCATTCTATCGGACATGCGGTAGCTAGCTGCCGAAGAAACTAGGTTCATGACAAGCAATCAGGGAAACCAAGAGATCCTTCATCGAGCAGGAAAGTGAATTCCAAGGTTTGGATAAGGCCAAAGAAGGTTGCGGACAGCCCTAGTAACATTAATCAGGAAAAGCATATCAGTGTTCATAATGGTTTAGATAATAGTGGTTTGGATCATATTAATCTTGGCCAAAGGGAAGGAAAAAAGGTTTTATCTTAGGCAAATCAATTCGAAGACAATGATGATAGTGCTTTAGAGAACATTAATGCTGATGCGCTGATCCTTCCTATTACCAACGGTAATATTATGATTAGAGAGCCTCCTTCTCCTGTGGAGTTGAGTAACCACGAGCAACATACCCAATCTCTAGGGGCAGTGATCTCTTCCCCTTCTATTGCTACAAATTTGCAGGTGGTTCTTCACGCTGATTCTTATGGTGATTCAAATACGGACACTGGTATTCGTTCCTCTACTGGACTTGAGACTAAAAAGAAAGGAAATAATGCTAAGGCACCGGCTACTCCCTCTGCTCAAAGTAAAAAAGGGCAAAAAACAATCCTTAAACGATGATTAATTCATTGTATTGGAATTATAGGGGTATTGGTAATGATGATACCCAACGTATCCTTAGGGATATGGTTAAGGATTATAAACCTTAGTTTCTCTATTTAGCTGAGTCAATGGTTGCTTTTGAGGATGTCAATTCTTTCTTTTGGCGTAGCCTGGGTTTCCATTTGGTGGCTGTTAATGATAAACCGTTGCCATCAATTTGGTTATTACAAGCTGACAACTTTAATAACTAAATTACTATGGATTTTATCTCTAGTCAGGTCATTTCTTTCCATTTTTCAATGCTTCGTTCTACTTTTTACATAGCATGTATTTATGCTAGTAATTCGTATTGGCTTAGGCATAATCTTTATGCCGATATTCGCAATTTGAAAATTACTTATCCGGGTAATTGGCTATTGCTAGGTGACTTTAATGTAATTATGGGCAGCCATGAGAGGAGGGGCAGTTTGACTCTAAATTGTGCGTGCAGAGACTTCAGAGAATTTATTGATGGTGGGGAATTTTCTAAAATTAGTACTAGCGATCCCTTCTTTACTTGGAATAATGGTCGTCGGGGGCACAACCAAGTTGAAAGCCGCATTGATAGGGCCCTTGGGTCAATCGAATTCTTATCTTTCTAGGATAAATTACATTGTAATGTGCTTCTGAGGTCTCATTCGGATCATCACCTATTACTTGTTAGCTGTCTAGAAGGTCCTCATAAGGTGAGTAGGTTTCATTTTCAGTCAATGTGGCTGGATCATCCAATCCTTCGGGAGGTGATCTCAGCACATTGGTATGGTGTTTTCCCTGTTTAGTGCCTTATGAGCTTTTGCATTTGAAGCTGAAAACCCTAAGGCCTGTGTTACGAAGATGGAACTGGAAGGTTTTTGGTCATTTGGAAGTCAATATTTTGAACAGTAGGGCTAATCTAGAAAGGATTCAACTTGCTATGTCAAATGAAGTCAATATGGATGATTTACACAATGAAGAGTTTCAAGCGCAGTCTAACCTTGAAGCCAATCTTAAGAGAAAGGAGATCTATCTAAGAGAGAGAAGTAGGGTTACTTGGCTCAAAGCTGGTGATTGGAATTCTGAATTCTTTCACCGGGTAGCTAACATCAAAAAATCTCATACCACCATTCAGGCGATGAACATTGATGGCATCCGATCCATGGACCCCACGGCTATTACCAATCATATTGTCAATTATTTTTCGAATCTTTTTTCTAACAATACTTCTAACGTTCTCAGTTATGATATTATGGACAGGATGGTTCCTTATATGGTTATGGCTGATGAAAATGAGGCTCTTACTCGAATTCCTGATGATTCAAAGATCAAAAATTATGTATTTTTTATGGACGGTGACAGTTCTCCTGGGCCCGATGGTTTCACTGGTAATTTCTATTAGCACTTTTGGGATATTCTTGGTCCTAACATATGTAGAATAGTCAACTGGTTTTTCATGAATGGAGTCATTCCTTACGGTCTCAACTCTAACATGATAATCCTCATACCCTAGAAAGATGGTGCAGTTAACATTGAAGACTTTTGTCCGATTGTAATGGGTAATTTTGCTTTCAAGATTATCTCCAAAATCAATGCGATTAGGCTGTCTATCATTGCGGAGAGAATTATTTCTCCTAACCAATTTGGCTTTATTCAAAATAGAAGTATTCATCAATGCATTGCTTTGGCCTCGGAGGGGGTTAATCTGTTGGGGAAAAAAGTTTTGGTGGTAATTTGCCAAAGAAAATTGACATTCGGAAGGCATTTGACACAATTAGTTAGCCTTTTCTTTTAAAGGTTTTGGAATCATTTGGGTTTTCAGCTAAACTTTCGGGTTGAATTAGTAGCATTCTCTCCTCCTCTCAGATATCCGTGATGACGGCGGCTGGTTTATAGGGTTATTTTTCTTGCTCAAAAGGCATTATACAAGGGGATCCTCTTTCACCTATTCTGTTTGGTTTGGCGAAAGATTTTTTTAGTAGATATCTCATCTACATGGTTCTCCGTGGGGATATTCAGCCTATGGCCTATTCGCAAGGGGTAATGCTGCCGTCTCATCAACTTTTCTCTGATGATATTTTGATTTTTTACAAGACCTCGATGCGCAATATGAGTAATATTAATGAGATCCTGAATCTTTACGGAAAGTTATCCAGCCAAGTGGTTAACTAGGGGAAATCCAAAATCTTCTATAGGGATTCGGTTCTTAATAGTAGAAGGGCGGCTCTTGCTAATCTTAAGGGTGTAAAGATTGGGGTGCTTGCTTTTAACTATCTCGATGTCCCTCTATTACACGGTAAGCCCATAGCCATTCACTTACAGCCGTTATTGGATAATACGCTTGCTAAGTTTGCTAGATGGAAAGGAAACTCTCTTTCGATGGTGGGAAGACTAACTTTAGTTAACTCAGTTATCACTGGAGCCCTTCTTCACTCGTTTATTATTTACAAATGGCCTATCAAGTTAATTAAGACTCTTAACAGGTTTGCCCGTAACTTCATTTGGGCTGGTAGCATCGATGATAAGAAATTAGTTACGGTTCCTTGGTCTTTATGCACTCGAAAAATTAAGCAAGGTGGGATTGGTGTTAAAAATTATTCGATAATGAATGATGCCCTCCTAGGAAAGATGGCTTGCGAGATTTATAGGGAATTTAGGGCTGCCGAAAATTGTGGGCTTTTCTTCTATATAGAGCTCCATTAAATCGATGTTTCTTACCTTGAAGAATAATGCTTATTGGATTCTAGGAATGAATTCTTCTCTTAGCTTCTGAAACTCAAAGTGGATCTTACCTAACATAACGGTGCAGATCAACTTAGATGAGGCACACAGAAGATGGCTTACGGTAAAAGTTTCGAACCTATAGAGGGGGGGCATGGCAAAACTTATCGATGTTGCCGTCTCAGGTAAGGGACCAGATTCCAGATACGCCCCCATTGAGAGACAGGGATCATTGCTTCTGGCGACCGGGAAGTAGGGGTATTTTTTAAGTGAGGCTATTTTATCAATGAATGCTAGGTGATATCCAATCATCTCTAGTTTATAAATTTATTTGGAACAACCTTCACATTCCTTTTTATGTTGGAGAGTGATCTGGGGTTACTTACCCACTCATGATGCTTTGGCGAGGAGGGGTTTACACATTGTACCGAAATGTGTCTTATGTGACGGTGTAATGGAGATCACCTATTCATTGATTGCATCTTTACTAAACAGATTTGGATGGGAGTTGATTGTCTTTTTCAGAGGGATATTGAAGTTGACGGGTCCTTGATGGCCAGGTTTGAATGGGCGGCTTCTCAAAAGTTTAGTTCCCAAATTCAATGTCTTTAGCAATGTGCTTGGATCAACATTTGTTGGATTACTTGGCGTGCTCGTAATGAATGTATTTTTTATGGGAAGAAACCGAATATTCACTTCTCCCTTCCATCTTTGTGGTCTCTCATTAGAGAGGTTGATTTCTTGGGGATTGGGTACACTAGGATCTCGGTGGTGGAAATTGATATTCTTTTGAACTTGGGGCTGGTTGCGCATCATCCTAAAGCGCTAAAAATTATAACAGTTAAGTGGGTTAAAACTCCTAGCGGTTGGGTTAAAATTAATACGAATGCTTCAGTAGAAAGGGATTCAGCTCAAGCAGGTTGTGGGAGTGTGTATAGAGACGATCAAGGAAGTTTTTTGGGTGGTCTTGCATTTAGTTTTGATACAGATTTAGCATTTTTAGCGGAGCTCAGAGCTGCCATTTCAACTCTTAACACCACGCCTGATAGAGGATGAAATAGAGTTTGGCTCGAAAGCAATTCAGAATATGTGGTCAACATCGTTAGAAACCGTTGTAGTTTTGTTCCATAGAGTTTATACAAGGAGTGGATGATATGCCTCAGGAACCTGGATGATATGCATGTGATCGTCAGCCATATTTTTAGAGAAGGGAATCAGGCCGCGGACGCTTTAGCTAATTTTGGTCGTCAATCCAACGGTACGACGTGGTGGGATTCGGTTCCTACTTTTTGCCGAAATGCTTATTTTCACAATTTGAGTGGCCGAAGCCTGTTTTGGTTCAAATAGCTGTTATTTTCTTTTGTGCGACCGAAGCCTGTTTGGGTGCCATTAACTCTCCTTGTATTTTTGTTTTATTTTTAATAAAAGAGGCGTAGGTGTTTTATAAGCAAGCGGAAGTGCTAACCTAGTTGGGAGGTCCGCCCTGAAATTTTCATCTGCCCCAACCTTTTTCTCCTTGGAGGGACATGCTGTTCCTCTGGGGGTTTTAAAAAAACGGTGATTAAGGTATGTTGAATGGAGAAGATGAACATTGTTGATGTAGTGAATTTTTTTTTTCTTTTACAAAAAAATATTATGAGTATTCTGAAATTACCCCTCACCACGTCATCATAATGGATGGTGTTAGCTGAAAATCCTTTAATTGCTAACGGTGCGAAACCTCAGACCCCTTTTTGAAAAAAAAAATTCCACATGCCCCCTTTTGAAAACGATTCAAACCACATTGTATGTTTTTAAAGTCAACCCTATTTTTTATCCTCTCCTTGCCAACTTTTTGAAACTATATCCCCATTTTGCAAAAAAATAATTTCTCAGACTTCGTTTCACAAATGAGTGAAACTACAAGGTCTTTTTTAAAGTTTACCCTTATATCAAAGCTTCCGGCCTAGAAGTTGAGGGTTCAAATTGTGATGACTTCATGTGTTGTATTTGTTTTAAGCCAAAATGATATTCATGTGCGGGAGAATGATAAGAATAATATAAAATCTATGATTGGTCTTTACTTATCAGCTTAAGCTTTAAGCCAATTGATTTTGTGTTAGGTAAAAGGAATCAAGAAATTCAAATTTATAAACGTATATCCGTTACTGGTAATATCTTACCATATTGGGTTTACATTTTCCCATATACATATTCAAAGTTTGACTAATGGTAAGTAAACAGTGACGGTTATTTTTCACGTGTTAGCTAGCTGTATGCCATCTGTCAAGGTAACGGTTACAAAAAAAATTCTATAAAATGAAGCCTTTCGAATTCACCAAACACAATTGTCTTCCTTCTTAGTTCTAGATCTTTTATATTGAATATTGAGCAAACCACTCATGAGTTGGGATATTTTTCCTTTCCATCCTCTAGAATTAAGAAAAATCTATCGGATGAGCGATTTACCAGAGCATATAAGGTATATATTCCACTTATCTTTGCATTTATTTTCTCTTCTTATTACAAATATGAGAATAATATATAATTTTAATTTTATTGATTTGAATAAGTAATAAATTTGAAGGCCTCCAGTCCTCCACTTTCAAAAAAATGTATCAACTAAAATTTAGATCTTGAGTTCTCAAATTAATTTTGATCCAAAAATTTATAAGTCTTTCCCTAACTTGTTTTTTTTCCTGTAAAAGATCCATAAGAAGATGTTTTAATTGGAAGCAAAAAAATTTCCCAGGAATTTGATAACATATATGTGTTATACAACAAATTAAATGAATGATTTAAAACATGAAATCTGCTAAATTGTTAGCTAGTTTGTATCTTTACCCTTGATTAAATTTGGGAGTTTGAAATATGATTAACACTGAATGGATTGTTAATAGTAAGGATGAGATCCAATCGGTAGTGTTTCATATCGATCATACCGAGACGTCTTTTTCTTGGTTGTAAATAAAAATCCTTAATGCCCCTATTATTATAAATCCTACTAATCTTTGACAAGGGAAATTAAATTCAATTGATTTGTATACTCTTAACTTTCTTAAGTTGCTTTTATTCAGGAACAAACTGAGCAAATATTCCGTTGAGGGGAGATTGATAGGCATTGGCACCATCCGGAAGGCATATTCATGACCAATCATCACATAACGCCTTCCTACACAAATAGCAAACTCCAAGCTCCAAACCCACAGCTTATACATCCAAAATGAAGTACAAAGGTGTCTATGTGTGTTCAAAATGTGGCAAGGTGTTCACCAATTGCTACGCCCTTAGAGGCCACCATAACGCCCACCGTCAGCCTCGCCCAAAATTCTTCTCCCCCGCTTCAGCAGAAAATTCAGACAGCAACCGCCATTTATTTCCGACCATCATAACTCATGCAGTTCCACTTAGAATGATCCCGCAGGCTGTTGATGTTGGTTCAGATGGGTATGAACCTTGTGGGGTTATGAAAGTTAAGGCAAAGCAAGATGACCGGTTCCCTAATTATCTGCCTCAAAGAAATAAGGGTTAGGATGTTGTTGAAATTTCGGAATCCGAAACAACAATGACTGATCCTATGTTCAATGATGCCGACAGTGACATTTCTTCTGATGGGAATCTGGATTTGGAGCTGAGGTTAGGGTTTGGTTCAGATTCGAAGAACTACGAATTGAGATGTTTTTTAAATTAGAAAAGAATTGTTATGTTTATGTTGTCTAAATGTAGTAAATAATAGAGGTTGTATCTTTGGGAAAGATTATATAAAGCAATGGCCGACTTATTGTCAACACGGATCACAGTTGGCTCTTCTTGCGTCAAGCCATATTGCATGATAAATACATGAGGTTACTGCAACATATTCTGCTTCACATATAGTCCGAAATTTGTAATTTAATTTCTATGAAAAATATGTAAGCTTTGCTTTATCTTTACTTTGGTTATCAAAAAACATATCGAATGTAATATGATTAATGTGAACGCAATTGTGAAAAAAAAATTTTAAAATAATTTCAATGTAAATTTTGATGTTTTGGTGAAGAAATGATTATATAAATTTATTGAACAATTGTATTTTGAGGGAAATATTAAGGGCCAGTTTGGCACTGCTGTTTGAGCTGCTTTTAAAATAAGTTGTTCTCACAAACTTTTAATAGTACTACATATTTCGGCTTTGAACAACACATTTTGATCTTTCTAACTAATTAATTAGGAACTGTCTGATTTATTTTTTCCAAAATCAAATCTGCAGCTTCCAAAAAAAGCTTAAAAATGGAGCTTTCAGGAAAGCTGTTGAAAAAAGCTGCAAAACTCATAGCCAAACTGGCCCTAAGTTTACGAACTCTACAGCCAACGGATGGTTTAAAAGTGACAAGTACAACTTGCCCATATGATTTTTCTTAATAACTGACAAATAATCTGATAATTGCAAATAATCTACCTGCTATGACATCTTTTTGTTCCTAACTAACACAACATTAGGTCACAGAACACAAATAAAAAAATCAAATAACAATTAAATCGTAATTCTGGATCTAGATTCCATCTGTGGAATGTTATAATAGAACAACAATCTTTGATATATGAATGTTGAAGGATAAATCATCAATATATAGGAAATTTTTTACATATATGATTCATCAATTGAGCGCATGGGTTATGCAGTTTGAATAAATAAAGCCACAAGATGACCAACTCCATGGAAATTCGTATTTCCCACAAAAAAAAAAAGCTATATGAAGTGTGAGATTGTACACAATAAAGACTTTTTGGGGCTTAAGTTTTCAATAATTTAATGTCAGTGAAAAAGGAGGAAATTTGAGAACGAGCTGAAGGCTTGGTAGCTTTATACCAGGTACGAGATCTTCATATTATAATTCTTTTTTCCATTTTAAAATCTTTTGTAAGAATAGATGCAAAACGAGTGGTATAAAAACATTATACCACTTTTATACTAGATTAAAGGCTTTCATGAAAAATAGTAAAAATGGTATAAATTTCATATACAAGGTATAAGACTGTCATAATTTTTTTTTGTTCTGAAAATTTTGAATTAAATGTGATTTTATAGATAAAAATAAGATAAACAAAATATTTTAAAGGCTAACATCGAAATAATTAACGGTTTTTTAGATATAATGATTTTAAGTTACAAAATTTGAATAAAATAGGAGATAGCAAGTTGTTATATGGAAAAACTCAATTTACGTAAAAGCATTATTGAAAATTTAATAAATTCCTACCTCATAAAAGATTAGGTATTGTCATTTTTATATATGGGAGGTTGTGTGTTAATTTGATTACAATATGGTAAAATTTGCTAGGAAATATTAAAATAATATAAAAATTTCGTTGGTCATTACATATTAATATTATTTGTTTTCATCATGTTACCAAAGCTTCCAACCAAAGAAGGATTCAAATCATGATAACTCTATGTGGTGTAACTACTTTAAGCTAAAAAGGATATTCACATGCAAAAGAATGATAAAAATAATATAAAATTTATAATTGGTCTTTTCTTATCATCTTAATCTTTTAAATCAATTGATTTCATGTTCCGGAAAAGGAATTAGAAAATCAAATTTGTAAACGTATGAAAGTTACTGGTTATATCTTACCAAATTGGATTTTACAGTAGTAAATAACACTTTCCCATATACTATTCAAAGTTCAACTAATGATAAGTAAATATTGATGGTTTTTTCACGTACCAGCTAGTTGTAATATGCCATATGTCAATGTTACAGTTACAGAAAAATTCAATAAATACGAAGCCTTTAGAATTCACGAAACACAAATGTCTTCCTTCTTAGTTTCATATCTTTCTTATTGAATTTTGAGTAAACAACTGATGAGTTGGGATATCTTTCCACTTCATCCTCTAGATTTAAGCAAAATCAATTGGATGAGCGATTTACCAGAACATACAAGGTATATATCCCACTCGTCTTTGTATTTATTTTATATTATGAATATAAGAAGAATTTTTTTTATAATTTAAATTTATAAATTTCATCCAAAATCTAATAAGTATCAAATCCAAAGGCCTCCATTTTCAAAAAGGAAAGTATCAACTAGAAATTTAAATATGGAGTTCTCTTTAAATTTAGATCCAAATTCAGGAGGTTAATTAACATGGAGTTATCGATCTTTGTGGATCTTCCCTAACTTTCTTGTAAAACTCTTCTCAAAGGAATTTAATAAGATATATGTGTTGCAACTTACAAATATTAGTAGAATTTGGGAATTCGAAATAGGATTAAAATTGAATTATTAGTTAATTGTTAGGATAAGATCCGATCGGTGTTATCTTAATAAGATATATGTGTTGCAACTTACAAATATTAGTAGAATTTGGGAATTCGAAATAGGATTAAAATTGAATTATTAGTTAATTGTTAGGATAAGATCCGATCGGTGTTATCTTTTTCTTAACCATTGTAGCTAATCAAAATCAATACAAAACGTGAATGCCCTTCTAATTTAAATCCTACTATTTGACTACATAAATAAAATTCCATTGGAGAGAGATTAGAACAAACGAGAATAATGACACATGGGAGAACTTATAGAGTAATAATTTTAAAACTTTATTCTCTATTTTTTTTTGCCATTTACATATGCACTCTAACGTGATATATATGCAGTACTTGATCCATAAGACTTGATGCTCTCTGTGCAGTAGAACAAAGAGGAATAATTGTCCTAGAATTGTAATTTAATTTCTATGTAAAATATGTAAGCTTTGCCTTGTCTTAGCTTTTTCTTTTGTAGAAACATATCAAATGTGATATAATTAATGTAAATACAAATTGCGCAAATTTTAAAAAATAATAATTTCAATGTAAACTTTGATGTTTTGGTGAATAAATATATATATATATATATATATATATATATATATATATATATATATATATATATATAACGTTTATTTTGGTAAGAGTTCTTTTACAAAGTTCCGGTATTTAGTTTCACACTTTACTATATAATGGGACATGTGAGAGTTATTGTAAGGAATGACATTTTTTTAAGGATGAATGTCGGGACTCATATAAAATTTACGATTGTGGTAAATATTAAGTTTACGAACTAGACAGCCAATGGATGGGTTCAAAGTGACACAACTTTCCCATTTAATTTTTCTTGATAACTGGCAAATAATCTACCTGGTAAGACATCTTTTTGTTCCAAAGTAACACGACAAAACAAAACATCAAACAACAATCACATCGTCGTTTTGGATCTAGTTTCCCTCTATTGAATTTTATAATAGAACAATAGTCTTTTATATATGAATGTTGAAGCATGAAGTGTGAAACTGTACACATTAAAGGCTTTTTAGTATTGAAAATAATTTATTTATAAAAATAATAATACAATTATTTTAGTAGCAATTATAATAATCATACGATTAATGCAATTTATTTGTGGCAAAGGCTTGGTCTAGTGATTGAGCCCTGAAGTTGTGATCCTAGAGGTCGCAGGTTCGAGTCCACACTAGGATAGGGTGGGATAAGGTTTTCCTTTCTTATTATTGTAAGCCCACATGAGGCAAATTTTTTTAAAAAATTATAATAATAATCATACACTTAAACAATAATTATTTGTTGTATCACTATAATAATAATTATTGATCATATTTAATAAAGAATTATTATTTACATTATTGTTATTATATGTTAATTTTGTCTATTACTATAAATATAATAATTAATTTTGTTAATAAGTATTAAATTTAAGTATTAGAAGGTAAATTTGATCATGCACAATTTATGACAATAAATTTAAATGTTAATTCTGTTGAATAATTGATGTATCCGCCGCCTGTTATTATGCAGGACGTTATATAATTGATGCGGGGTCCACGTTATTAATATTTTATATAATATATTTTCTACTTTTCTACATGTCATTAATATCTGATGTAATATGTTTCTTACTTATTTATCGTTTTTATCATTGGATTTCTCTATAAATAGGAATTCAATTTCATTATTTGATATATACCTCAGATATAAGAAATAATAATTTCTCTCAAATTCTCTCTCTGCCTTCTTTATTACTGTTATAATTTCGTTGCATATATAGTCAATTTCCAACACGTTATCAGCACGAGCTTGCTCTATCGATCAAGGATATCACCAAATAAATCCAAAGTAAGGCATAATTATTTTATTTTCTATAAATATATATTATACTTATAATTCTTAATATGTCTAATATCAAAATTTTGGACTTTACTCCTCTTGATGTATCGGGAAAATATTATCTTACTTGAATCTAGAATCAATGGGTCTTAATAATACTATTATTGAAAATACTACTATTACACCTCAGTATAAGGCAATAGCTCTAGTTTTTCTCCGTCGCCATCTTAATGAAGCACTTCAATCAAAATAATGGATTGTCAAAGATCCTACAGATCTTTGGAGACAATTAAAGGAGGGGTTTGAACACCTTCAGAAAATATCTCTACCAAATGCCCAGTAGGAATGGATAAACTTAAGGCTTCAAGATTTTGAATCTGTTAGTGCATACAATTCTAAACTTTTTCGAATTACATCCACATTAAGATTAAGTGGAAAGGAAATAACTGATGAGGATTTACTAGAAAAGACATATTCTACTTTTCATTTGAATAATATGGTATTACAGGAAGAATATAGAGCAAAAGATTATAAGAAATATAGTGAACTAATTACTGTTCTTCTCCTAGCAGAACAGAGAAACCAACTCCTGTTGAAAAACCATGAATTACGACCTACCGGAATAAATCCATTCCCTGAAGTGAATGCGATAATTCATAATAATTTTAATGGACGTGGCCACAGAAATGGTCATGGTCATGGTCATGGTCATGGTCGAGGTAGAGGTCGTGATAATGGGTGTGGTAGAGGATATAAAAATAACAATTTCCACGAGAAATGGAAACTTGGTAATAATAATAACAATAAGTTCCATCCGAAGTGGAAAAATAAAAATAACCACCAGAAGTGGAATAATCAAATTGAAAAATTTGATAAAAGAAATAATAGTCAAGATGATGAAAATAAATGCCATAGATGCGGTATGACTAGTTATTAGTCAAGAACTTGTAGAACCGCTAAACATTTGGTAGACTTATACCAAGCATCCCTCAAGAAATGTGAGGAACCAGAAACCAATTTTTATATTGGATGATAATCACTAATGACCCTATTGATATCCCCAATATGGAGATGGATGATTTTCTGTTACCCAGCATAAGTGGCAAGGAAAAATTTGAATAATTACTTCATATATTTTACTTAATTAATATATTATAATTTTTATGTCATTATTGGTTCACTTTTGTTATTGCTGTTTAATGTACTTTTTATGCAATGTTTATTTATGAATAAATAATAATGCATCTTTTGTTTCTTCAATGAAAAAATGAATTCTTTTCTGGTATTATATGACTTCAAGGAAAATGAAGCAAATTTATGTATTGTAGATAGTGCCACCACCCATACTATTCTCAAAGAGGCAAGATATTTTAATACTCTTACAAGGGGTGAAACTGTTATTACCACAATATCGAGGACAAACAAAATGGTTGAAGGCTCAAGAAGAGCTAGTATTATATTACAAAGGAGAACAAAACTTATTATAAATAATGCATTAATTTTCCCGAATTCTCACAAAAATTTATTGAGTTTTAAAGATATTTGCAGAAATGGATATCATATTAAAACTGTGAGCGAAAACAATAAAGAATGTCTTTATGTTACAAAAATAATTTCAAGTAAGAAATATATAGTTGAAAAATTTTATACTCTTTCATGTGGCTTATACTACACATATATTAATATGATTGAAGCCAATTTAACTATAAACCAGAAGTTTATAGATTTAGATACTTATAAAATTTGGCATGATCGACTGGGTCATCCTGGCTCGATAATGATGAGAAAAATTATTGAAAATTCACATGGGCATTCATTGAAGAACTAGAAGTTTCTTCAAAATAATGAATTATTTTGTACTGCTTGTTCGCAAGGAAATTTAATAATAAAACCTTCCAGAAGTAAGGTTGGAATAGAATCGCCAGCATTTTTAGAGCTCATACAATGTGATATGTGTGGATCAATTCATCCACCATGTGGACCATTTAGATATTTTATGGTTCTAATTGACGCTTCAACTAGGTGGTCATATGTCTGCTTATTATCTTCACGAAATATGGCATTTGCAAGGTTACTTACTCAAATTATAAGATTAGAGGCACAGTTTCCTGATTATCCTATTTAATCAATTCTTCTTTATAATGCTAGAGAATTCACATCCAAAACTTTAATGATTATTGTATGTTGATTGGAATAAAAGTTGAACATCTATAGCATATGTTCATACACAAAATGGTCTAGCAGAATCATTTATTAAACATCTGTAATTAATTACACGATAGCTAATTTTGCGAACAAATCTCCGTACTACAGTTTGAGGTTATGCAATATTACATGCAGCATCTCTTATATGTTTAAGACCAGTAAGTTATCATTATTATTCTCCATTACAATTAGCTTCTGGCCATGAGCCTAGTATTTCTCATCTTAGAGTTTTTGGTTGCGCGATATATGTGCCTATTGCTCCACCACAAAGGACTAAAATGGGTCCTTAAAGGAGATTAGGAATTTATGTTGGCTGTGAATCCCCTTCAATAATGAAATATCTTGAGCAATTAACTGGCGATATGTTTACTGCATGATTTGCAGATTATTATTTTGATGAAAGCACTTTCCCCAAATTAGGGGGAGAGAATCAGAGCCCAATTTTGGAAAAGAAAATAATATGGAATGCTTCATCACTTTCTGATAAGGATCCAAAATCAAATGATTCTGAACTAGAAGTTCAGAGAATAATCCATCTTCAACATTTAGCAAATCGATTGCCTGATGCACTCGCTAATCCTAAAAGAGTAACGAAATCGTATATACCAGCAGTAAATATGCCAATTCATATTGAGATTCCTGAAGAACAACCTACGGATAATACTCTAACACGCCTGAAGTGTGGACGACCTATTGGTTCAAAGAATAAAAATTGTAAAAGGAGGTGAGTTATTGATAATGAAGATATTCCCATTGAGGATATAAATATAAATACACTTTTGGAAGAAGTGCAAGCACCAGAAGTGCAAATACCTAAAGCTATTGAAAATGAAGAAATTCAAATAAATTATAACAATACTGAAAGAAGATGGAATCGCAATAAAATAGTTATAGACCATATTTTTTCATATAATGTTGCGATCAATATTGAAAATGAAAATGTGGATCATGAGCCAACATCTATTGAAGAATGCCAAAGTAGAAATGATTGGCAACAATGGAAAGAAGCAATTCAAGCAGAGTTGAATTGTTTTGAAAAACACAAAGTATTCGGTCTAGTAATTCTAACACCACAGGACGTAAAACCTGTTGGTAATAAATGGGTTTTTATTAGAAAGAGAAATGAGAAAAATGTAATACTAAGATATAAAGCGAGATTAGTTGCACAAGGTTTTTTCCAAAGACCTGGGATAGACTATGATGAGACATATTCTCCGGTGGTGGATGCAATAACTTTTAGATATCTTATTAGTTTTACAGTGCAAGAAAATTTACAAATGCACTTGATGGATGTTATCACAGCTTACCTTTATGGATCGTTTGATAATGATATTTATATGAAAGTCCCTGAAGGATTAAAGCTGCCAGCAAATTATGGCAAACGAGAACTTTACTCGATAAAGTTACAAAGATCCTTATATAGATTAAAACAATCTGGGCGCATGTGGTATAACTATCTCAATGAATATTTATTGAAAGAATGATCCAATTTGTCCATGTGTTTTTATAAGAAAATTAGGATCTAATTTTATTATCATCTCAATTTATGTTGATGATTTGAATATTATTGGAACTCTAGAAGAGATTCCAAATGCAGTTGATTCTTTAAAGAAAGAATTTGAGATGAAAGATCTTAGAAAGACAAAATTGTGTCTTGGTTTGCAAATTGAGCACTTTGAAAAAGGAATTTTAGTGCATCAATCAAACTACACAGAAAAGATCCTAAAACGATTTAATATAGACAAAGCACATCCATTGACTAACCCAATGGTTGTGCGATCACTCGATGTGAAAAATGATGTTTTTCGTCCTAGAGAAAATAGTGAAAAAGTTCTCGGTCATGAAGTACCATATCTAAGCGCAATATGTGCTTTGATATATATTGCTAATAACACAAGACCAGACATTGCATTCTCTGTTAATTTATTATCAAGATATAGCGCTGCACCTACAAGACAACATTGGAATGAAATTAAACATATAATGCGCTACCTTCAAGGAACTACTGATTTAGGCTTATTATTCATATGAGTCTAAGCTTAAATTAGTTGGATATGGGGATGCGGGTTATATATCCGACCCACACAAAGCTTGATCTTAGACAGGCTATTTATTCACATATGGAGGAACAGCTATATCTTGGCGATCGATAAAACAAACAATTACAGCTACTTCCTCAAATCATGCGGAGTTAATAGCGATTCACAAGGCAAGTCATGAATGTGTGTGGTTGAGATCATTAATCAAACATATCCAAGAAGCATGTGGAAAAGTTACGGTCAAGGAAGATCTGACGATAATATATGAAGATAACGCTGCTTGTATTGCTCAATCGAAGGAAGGCTATATTAAAAGAGACAGAACAAAGCATATTTCACCAAAATTTTTCTTCACTCATGATCTAGAAAAGAATGGTGAAATCAGTATTCAACAAATCCGCTCTTGTAACAATTTACAAGATTTGTTTACCAAGGCTTTGCCTTCCTCAACTTTCAAGAAATTGATTTACAGCATTGGAATGTGTCGGCTTAAGGATCTCCAGTTAACTCGCGAATAGGGGGAGTAAACATTGTACTCTTTTTTTCCTTTAACTGAGGTTTTTGTCCCACAAGGTTTTTCCTTAGTAAGGTTTTTAACGAGGCAGTGTCTCATTTGCGGCACATGATACATCAAAGGGGGAGTGTTGAATAATTGATGTATCAGCCGCCTGTTACTATGCAGGCGATCATATAATTGATGCGGGGTCCACGTCATTAATATTTGATATAATATGTTTTCTACTTTTCTACCTGTCATTAATATTTGATGTAATATGTTTCTTATTAATTTACCGTTTTTACCGTTGGATCTCTCTATAAATAGGAATTCAATTTCTTCATTTGATATATACCTCATATATAAGAAATAAAAGTTTCTCTCAAATTCTCTCTCTGCCTTCTTTATTAATGTTATAATTTCCTTACATATATAGTCAATTTCCAACAAATTCTACTATTTTTAGTAGTTATGTTATTTACCATCAAATATTATTAGTTATTAGTATAACTCTTATTGTTATATTTATGATTGATTATTTATTATTATTGCTTATTTATATTTATATTTATATTTATATTTATATTAAATTTATTTAATATTTTTAATTTTTAATTTTTATTTATTAATTTTTATTATAATATTTATATAATATTAATATTTTTATATTTTAATTGTTAAGAATTATAAATTTATTTTTTTATATTTATTTTATTGACTATTATTTTAATAATATTTATAATTATTAAAATTGGTTAAAAATTTTAGTTCAGTTCAGTTTATATCCATTCAGTTCAGTTCAATTCATCACATTATAGTCCAAAAGAGTAGGGCTTAAGTGCATTATATCGCTTTATATCATGTATAAGATATATTATACCAGGTATAAGAGATCTTGTACAGATATAAGATCTTCATACCATAATTCTTTTTAGCATTTTAAATTCTGTTGTAAAAATAAATGTGAAATGGGTGGTATAAAAGCCTTATACCACTTTTATACGAAGTATAAAACCTTCATGAAAAATGGTAACTCATACTCGATATAAAACTTCCATAATTTTTTTTATTCAAAAAATTTTGAACTAGATATTTTTTTTAAAGATAAAAATAAGATTAACAAAATATTTTAAAGGCACTTATCGAAAAAATTAACGGCTTGTGAGATATAATCGTTTTAAGTTGTAAAATCTCTATATATATAAAAGAAGAGAAGTCCTAAATTATCTTTTTACCCCTACACCTTTCAAAAAATAGTAACATTCTATTATTAAATTTGTTTTATTTTATTACCATATATTCTAATTTATATCACTCTTATATATATATATATATATATATATATATATATATATATATATATATATATATATATAAGTCCTAAATTACCTTTTTACCCATACTCCTTTTAAAAAAATAGATAATAAAATATTTGATAAGAAAAGAGTCACATTAATTCTTAAATAGAATTATAATCAATAGAGTCATATTTTTTAAATTATAATCTGTTGTTCATATTGTTCAATTGTTATGGATTTTGTTTTATAAGTTGATTCTTATTTTTTTTACCAATGTGAATATTTGATATGTTATTGCTAACTTTTTTAATTATTTGTTGACATAAAAGAGCTTTCTTTACTTTAATTGATTTTACACTATATATTAGCAGATTTTATTGCCTTCTACAATAATTATTAAATTGGATATTTTTTCATGAATTTAAATTGAAATTTTAGGAAACTGATTTTAATATGTTTCTCGAATAGGTTTGATTTAGAAAAATGATAATGATTATTAGAATTAACTACTTTTATTGGGAAATAATAAATTAGGGTGAATTATAGAAACAAATCAAAATAATATATATCTCCTAAATCTATTTATTTAAAATTTAATTTGTTGTTCTTAATTTTATTTAATTCTGTTGGTTATAATCCTATTTAAGAGTAAATTTGAATTTCGTAGCAGTACTTACGCCTTCCTATTTAAGAATCCGTGTGACTCATTTTTCCTCATCAAATTTTGACAAGAAAGCACAAGATAACTGTAGAAAAGTATATTGTTCATTATATTTAAGCAGAAACATTATTCGGTAGATGATATCAACCCACTTAGGGTAGAACTGAAGACGGATTTTATATGCGATATAAATCCAACTAAGATGCAATGAATCCTCAAAGTACGTGTTCTCCGCCTTTGGACCATTCCAGAATGAAATAAACCAAATGCAATATTTACTATTGGTATGGTTTTGCAAGACGAAAAGGTATGTTAATAAATCATTTGTAATTGAGTATTAAAAAATTTATCACACTAAATGTTTAATAAAATTGCATAACTAACAAAAAAATGTATCCTTTTTATTTATTTAATTTAAATATTTAAATATAACCAGCATAAAAATGTTGTACTTTATAATTTTCCTAATATCAATTTCTTATGGTTTGAGTTTAGATTGCTCTATGTTATTCAATCGAGCTCTGAAAGTATAATTCAAATATCATCTCAAAATGCATACTCTGTTTCTAAAGAGATAGCAAGTGGATCAATACAAGTAAAGACAATCGCAGAATTGGTGGAATATAAACAAGTAAGTACACTATTTTTGGCAAGCAAATTTATTTAAATTAATTAAATATTCTCAATTAAAGCGTGCTAAACAATTTCTCCTTTTTTCTCAAATCATGCATAAATAAATAATGCATCGCCATTATTTTGATGATGATTTTTACAATTATTCGGGGAGGAATTTTTTGGATTGTGGTAAAAATTATTGATTTAGAGTGCCAAAATGGTTGGTCATATCCGGGGTGTGAAATAGCAAACGTTTTAAAAAGGTAGAAGTAAATGGCAACAAGTTCTTTTGCCAAAAGTGTAATCATTTTGATTACTCGACTTTCCATATGTAAACATTGTGCATCCAAAATTTGGTTTTCAATTGTTCAATAAATATAGTTAAAGTATTTCGATATTGAAATTGTAATAAATTAAACATTTAGATTGGTTTCACATATATAAGCTTCAAGTTCATGTAATGGATGGCACTGGGTTTATTCTTTACTAATTTGGGACCGTGAAGCGCAATAATTGATTGAAAAAACTGCAAATGAATTGAGGGATACAGTAATTGAGGTACATACTTTTGGCATATCAATAATATATCTTCTTTGAATTTCAACTGATTTTAGTTTTTTCTCCATTAATAATGTTTTGAACATCTTTTATTGCTTTTTATCTTTTGAAATTATATTAGATGATAGATGCACTTGGTGAAACACCTATACCAGTGGATTTGGAGAACATTACAGGAAGAGAAATTATGTTCAAACTTTCAGTTAAGATCAAAAATATTATTATATATGATGAAGTGTATTATGTGGTTAAACTTACGCAAGATGAACAACTTCTGAAACAATATAATCTCTCTCTCTCAAAATTCATTGACTCTAAGTTTAATTTTATTTTATAGGAGACTTCAAATTAGTACGTCATATTATTTTCATTTTAGTTCATATATATTTTAACTTTAAATTTGTTTTATTTGATTACCATTACCATATTTATTTAATTTATATTAAAAGTGAAATGTTAATTATTTTGATGAGTTTTCCTTATATATGTCCATTTGACTATTATTTTAAAGGTATATATATATATATATATATATATATATATATATATATAAAATTAATGAAGTCCGAAATGACTGTTTTGCCCTTATACTTTCAAAAGAAATATTACAATTTTTTTATTCAATTTTTTTATTCTATTACCATATTATTCTACTTTATATTACTATTTAATTATTTTATTATCATATTATTCTAATTTATATTACTATTTCAATAGTTATTATTTATATTATAATTTATTATATTTATGAGTTTTCCTTATAAGAATTTATTATATTAAAGTGAAATGTTAACTATTTTAATGAATTTTTCTTATATATGTTCATTTGTTAGTTTTCAGTTATTATTCAAACCTTTCAAAAGAAGTATTACAATTTTAATATTAAATTTATTTTATTTTATTACCATATTATTCTAATTTAAATTATTATTTAAATTAATTAGTATTTATATTAAAGGTTTTGATGTGTAATTATTAAAACCTTTCAAATCTTTCAAAAGAAATATTACAATTTTACTATTAAATTTGTCTTATTTTATTAGCATATTGTTCTAATTTATATTACTATTTTAATTATTTAGTATTTATATTAAAAGTAAAATGTTAAATATTTTGATAAGTTTTCCTCATATATGTCCGTTTGAATATTGTTTTAAAGTGAAATGTTATTTTTTCTTATATTTATCTTTTCCATTGTTTTTGGTAAATTTTGCAGTTCTTATATTATTTCTCCAAATTGAAAAAAATCATTGCTGATCAATGAATTTGTCGAGAAGAATTAAATGAACTTTGTGAAGCCTTTGGTGATTTATAAATTGAAGTGTGATTCATTGCTGATGAAGATGATATTTGAAAATAAAAAGATAAGATAATGATGAATCGTAGATTAAGAGTTTAGAATATGGAGAAGAACATTTGGAAACATAAATTTTTTATCACGTACTCGATGTTCTACTTTTATAATTTTATATTTATAAAGATTAAGAACACATTATAGTTGTATTAATTTGAAAAAATAATTAATAATTAAGAAGAAATAAAGTTTGTAACCAATATAACAATGCAAAACAAATACAATAAATTTAATATGATATTCTTTGTATATAAAAAGGTTTTCCGTAATTCAATTTGATACACAATATAATATATTTTTTTAGCTTTAATATTTTTTATTATATATACATATATATTACGAAATAAATTTATCTTTGATATACAGATTACAAATGACCTTTCTGTGCATCGCACGGGTACTACACTAGTTTAAATTAAATAGAAGAAGTTGTTCAAGGGGAAGATAAAATTTAGTAAAAACATAATTAAAAACTTAAAAAATTCCTAAAAGCTACTAATAAATATCTGATTTGTGTAAAAATATAAAAAAATACTTAGAAGATGGTATTTCCTTGTATTTCGCTAATTTAATTTTATTTGTTGAGTCGGTTGAAAATATTTTTTTTTCAACCTTCTAGTGTTTTTAAATTTTAGTAGGATTGGCTACCCAAGTAAGATATTTATAAAATTACTAGGAAATATTAGAAACAATATAAAAACTACAATTGAGCATTACATATTAGCATTATGTATGTTTAAAGGTTTTATTTTGTTTCATCGTGTTATACCAGAGCTACTAATAAATATCTGATTTATGAAAAAACACAAAAAGATAGCATTTCCTTGTATGTCCCAAATTTAATTTTATATGTTAAGTGCGTTGAAACTAACTTTCTTTTGGTAAGTTTCTAGTGTTTTTAAATTTGAGTAGGGTTAGCTACCATATAAAAGACTGGGTACTGTAATTATATACATGGGAGATTGTTTGTTTATTTGATTGCAAGTAGACTTATTCAAGAAGCCCGTGGCCCGTCAAGTTTGTTCAGGCCCGAATTTTATGGGTCGTTCTTGGTCAAGCAAATATCACTATGGTTTGGATTATATCGGGTTGACTTACAATGTCCCCAACTCCTTTCCATGTAAGAAAGATGGTGTTGAAATTTTTATCCAGCATTATGGTCTTGGTTCTATCGGGTTAACTGACAGTGTCTCCAGCTCCTTTTTACATAAGAATGACAAAGCTAAAATTTCTATCAAACAACATGGTCCAGGTTTTTTTGAGTTGACTAACAGTGTCCCTACCTCCATTCCTCTCAGAGATGGTGGAGTTCAAATTTTTGTCATCGATCAGGTGTAGGTGTGATTGGGTTGACTGACAATATCCCCAGCGCTCCCCCCTTGGGGGTGGGGGAGAAGGCTGAAATTTCTATCCACCGCATCGAGACTACAGGTTCTAATATTGGGAAAAATGGGTTAACTAACAGTGTCCCCAGCAACCCTCCTCTTGAAGCTCATAACTTATCTTAGAGAATTTCTAGCTCAGACTCTTGGATTTCAGTTATAAGGGAGGGAGTTGCTGAAATTTCTATTCTTCAGAGAACCTTGTCTCAACATGCTACTCAGGATGAAAAAGAGATCTTGTAGGGACCATTACAGGCCGCCCACTCTAACGCTTCCAATCATAACTCATATAGGTGTACAGTTAACTCCAGTACAAAGAATTCTATAGGGTCTGATAATAATGGGTATATGTTAGTTTGAGAGAATTGTGCAGGTCAGGATTTGCGCATAAATGCTTTTAGACCTACAAGTGCGTTGACTAGGCAAGGAACATCTTCAAGAACGACTATGACATCAGAATCCTCAGGAACTGATATTGCTAATAGAAATAGGGTTATTACTCGCTTGAGAGTGAAACCTTTGGGTATGTAGGAAAATAGGGAGACTTTTGATGTAGGGAAGGAGTTAGGGTTTTTAAGGACAATCATGCCAAGGGTATTCTACAGGTACTGGAATCACGCAAGGCTTAAACGGGTCTTTTTCCAAGGTATTTTATCGTTATTAATGTCATTTAATTGTTTGAGTTAGAATTATCGAGGGGGCCTCCACAATGGGGGGAAACAGATGCTTATGAAATCATTGGCTCAAAAGTCGAGCTTGCATGGTTTTGTTTTATTAGAAATGAAGTCTAATGGGGTATCGGATCAAGTAATCAGGCAGTTTTAGGGTCATAATGATTTTGGGTCTTATTGTTTTTCTACCATTGGTCTATCGGGGGGTATTGTAGTGTCATGGAATTCCTTATTATTTCAAGGCCTGGTTATACAAGAGTCTGAGAGATGGATTGTTATTAGGTTGAGTTAGACTCAGGTTGAAGTCCATCTTGTTTGTGTATATGCTTATAATGAGCAGGAGAATAGGAGAGAGTTGTGGCAGGAATTATCTGCTAGTATTACGGGATTAAGCTCGGTTATTCTTTATAGGGACTTTAATAAGGTTTTCCATACTTCAGAGAGGTATGATGGGGAGTCAACAAACTCAATGATGGAATTTTGGGATTTTGTAGATAATTGTGCACTTTATGATTTGCCTATTCATGGGAGAGATTACACTTTGGCTAATTCTCAAACCTTCTCGAGAATAGATCGTATTCTTATTTCATGCGAGATATTAGATCGCTGGCCATATATGCGCATCTCAACAGTGGACTCAACACTTTCGGATCACTTTTCAATCACTTTCACATCACATCCAGCTGGAATCGGAAGGAGGAGACCATTCTGAGCTCTAAATGTATGGTGGGAAAATAGTTCCTTCTTACCATTTTTTAGACAGAAATTGGAACTGCTTAGACCAACCTTCCAGAACCGTGACATTCATTTTAAATTGGGTAAGTTGAGAAAGAATTTATTCGCCTGTGGCACATTAATATTTTTGGATGGCTAGAGTAGAGAATTTGGGAACTTGAGGGATAAGTAATCATTCTTACGTCGAGCACGGTTCTTCGGCCAGTGGATGGGACGGTATAGTCGGATTTACATGATGTAAGGGCTGAATTGCGTATTCGAAGGGAGAATCTTAAGAGTATGAAACATCAACAATCGAGAGTCTTATGGGCTTTATTGGGTGATAAAAACATGGGTTATTTCCATAAGATAGCTTTGGCAAGAGCTAGGAACAATATTATAAATCAACTTGATGTGGACGGTGAATTGACCCGAGAGTGATTGTGAATAAAATTAGGGATTTTTACTTAGAATTATTCACTGAACGATAGGTGGTACCATTTTCTTTTAAGTCATTGAACTTCAGGTCAGTTGATGTCGCTTCAAACAATCTTTTGACGGCGGCTTTTTTAGAAGGGGAGATTTGGGGTGCGCTTTACTCCGGGACCAGATGGGTTTAACTTCTATTTTTATAAGAGGTTTTAGGCTGATCTTAGAGTTGATATAATGCACATGTTCGAGAATTTTCATATGACAAACCGGCTGCCTGAGGCTATTAAAATGTCCTACACGGTTCTAATTCCAAAAATACCTGGCTCGTGCTCCCAGTCCAATTTCAGGCCGATTGCATTGATTCATGGGATGTATGAACTTATAGCAAAGGTGTTAGCTAACCGTTTACAACCTTGCTTGACGGAACTGATATTGGATTCGTAATTTGGATTTATTAAGGGAAGGAACATACACGAGTGCTCTTTTATTACCTCAGAAGTGTTACACACGATTCATTCTCGCACACAGTCTTGCTTGGTTTTGAAATTGGAATTTCACAAGGCTTATAATAGTGTATCTTAGACCTATATTGACAAGGTTAGGAAAAGAATGAAGTTTGATGTTAAGTGGATCACGTGGCTGAGGAATTGCAGGAAACAGTTGTCTACTTCAATTCTTATTAATGAAGTGTCGTCTGATTAGATTAGTATTCAAAGAGGAGTTAAACAAGGAGATCCGTTGTCCCCACTTATTTTCTTTTTAGCTGTTGAAGGCTTGAAGCAACTATTAGATGCTAGCATTAGGGAAGGTCTACTTCCAGGGTTTAAGATTAAGGGGTCATGAAAGGATATTTCGGTACTGCAGTTTACCAATGACATAATCTGCTTTTTACCATCTGATATAGATGTGTTACCTGTATTCATTAGAGTATTACGATGCTTCAAAATAATTTCAGGGTTATGGATTAACTATAATAAAAGTTTGATAATAGGGGTTAATGTCCAAGAACAGGTGTTACATTCATGTGTAGACTTCATTGGTTGCAAAATAGAGAAGTTTCTAGTTACGTATCTGGGGGCTCCAATCAGCTGGAAAAGGCTATTTGTTTTGTCTTGGAACCCTCTAGTGGCGAAATTTCAAAACAGACTAGTTAGTTGGAAGGGGAATTGTTTGTCTTATGGGGGGCGAGTTGTTTTGATTAAATCGGTGTTGGCTTTGCTCCTAATTTATTTATTAGCATTGTATAAAATGCTAAGATCTGTCATTGATAGGCTAACTTGCTTAATGAGGAACTTTTTATGGAAGGGAGATGCGAATACATGAGGTCTCTGTAAAGCTGCATGGAGTACGATTGTGTTATCTAAGGAATTGGGTGGGTTGTATTTCAGGGACTTTAGGCTTGTCAACTGTAGCTTGCTATTGAAATGATTATGGAGATTGCGCGAATTGAATCAAAATTCATTATGGTATGACGTGTGTGTACATCATTATGGTTTTGATTCGTGGACGGCTTTTGAAAGGGCTGATATGCGGTTTCTATCCCCTATTTAGAATGGAGTATATATGGTGTGCATTAAGGAGGGGTTGTTTTGGACTCTCTTTAAAAGCAATTCTAGGGTGGTTGTGGGTAATAGTACTATAGGATCTTTTTAGCACGATAATTGGACTTCAAACCGGCCTCTTAATGATCTTTTTTTAGATATTTATCCTCTTTGCAATAGAAAATTTTGCACGGTTCAGCAAGGATGTGAGATCTTTCTCGGGTCAGATGAATTCGGTAGACCCTTTGGAAATGAAATCTACGAATTACAGTTAGAGATCGATGTCGCCAATTGATATTGTGGATTATTGAGGTGTGACCTTCCCTTTTTAAAGTGACTAGTTCGAGTCCAGGCAGAGTAGTCAGATCATTGTGTAATTTTCCATGGGTGGCGGATAGGCTTACATGGACGTGTGAGGTCTATAGTGGATACTCAGCGAGATCATTCTGTTGTTTGTATTATCATTTACCAACGTGGAGCACACCTAGGCTGAACTTTAGAAGGATTTGGGATATAACTTTGCTATCAAAAATTCGATTCTTTGGGTGGCTTTTATTCTATGAGAGCTTACCAACGAAAACCGTGTTGATAAGGAGGGGTAACAGGGCTGTGGAGAACAATGAATGCCCATTTTGCAGGGAAAGCGAGACAATAATGCATGCTTTATTTTTCTATCCACAAAGTCTTAGAATTTGGCATCAATTATTCCATTTGTTTGGGATCCAGATAACCATTTTGTCTTTGTCCTAGGAGTTTTTGGAAATGTGGTGTTCTCACTTCATTGCAAGCCCGAAACGTGATTTTACGACAGCCTTATAGTTTGTGATATCATGGTCTATTTGGAAACATAGGAATAAGTTGATCTTTGAGGGCCTCACCACATCAGAGGATATCCTCGTTGCAAGTATTTACTATAGTTGGTTCTTATTTACATGTAAGAAGCACAATATGGGCTTTGTTATCTCCGATGTATTTACTTATTCGCAACTGCTACTTTCGTGTAACTGATTGTGTTGATCACACCTTGTGATTAACAAGTTTTAATTTAATAAATGCCTGGACCAGCCACATTGGTTGTGCTTTGGGTGTCTTCATTCAAAAAAAAGCCATTTTTTATTAAGCTATAATTCAATTTTCTATCTTAGTAAAATATTATTTATGGAAAAAATAAAAACTAATATTTACTTGATGGGCGGGTTGATTTGGGCTTGGGAATGAGCTTCTAAGTCAAAGCTCGGCCCAACCCAATCCCGAAGATTATAGATGTCTGCTGGATTGGGCCTAGGCATAGCCATTTTTCCCTTGGTCTGACCAGGCGCGACCCGAACCCAGACCAGCCCACCCATTAAACGTGCCTAATTACAAGTAAGATATTTATAAAATTGCTAAGAAATATTAGAAATAATATAAAAAATTAGGAATTGAACATAATTCATTACATATTAACATATATGTTTTAGGTTATTTGGTTTCATCATGTTATACCAAAACTTCCCACCTAGAACTTTAGGGTTCAAATGATGATGAATTCATGTGTTATATCTGTTTTAAGCTAAAATGATATTCATGTGCTGGAGAATGATATGAATAATATAAAATTCATGATTGGTCTTTACTTATTAGCTTAATCTTTAAGCCAATTGATTTCTTGTTAGGGAAAAAGATTCAAGAAATTTAAATTTATAAACGTATATACGTTACTAGTCATATCTTACCATATTGGGTTTTACACATTTCCCACCACGGCCAAGTGCACGACCCGAGTCGGATCTGGACGTAGTCAGAGCAAAGCTTTTCGATGAACCAGATGGACAACCAAATAAAAAATATTCAAAGTTTGACAAATGGTAAGTAAATAATGACATTTACTTTTCACATGTTAGCTAGCTGTAATATGTTGTCATGGCAACCGTTACAAAAAAAATCTATAAAATGAAGCCTTTGGAATTCACCGAACATGGTTGTCTTCCATCTTAGTTCATATCTTTTCTATTACATATTGAGTAAACCACTCATGAGTTGGGATATTTTTCCTCTCCATCCTCTAGATTTAAGCAAAATACATCATATGAGCGATTTACCAGAGCATATAAAGTATATATTTCACTTATCTTTGTATTTATTTTTTCTTTTTATTACAAATATGAGAATACTTTTTTTATTTATAATTTTAATTTTAATGATTTAAATAAGTATTAAATTTGAAGTCCTCCAGTCCTCGACTTTCAAAAAATAAATCAATTTTAATGATGATGATGATGATGATGATGATGATGATGATGATGATGAATCATCTCTATGAATAGGAGAAGTTGGTGGAGTTGTGAGGCCTTGTTGAAGTTGTCTTGGTTGCTCAAGTGTTGTCGGCTCATCTTCCTCAAATGGAGAAAAATTGAAGTCTTCCATTTGAGAATCAAAGTTCCATTCTCCTTCTTCATCAAATATCACATCTCGGCTGATCATAAATTTCTTCTCATTCGGATTGTATAGCTTATATCCTTTTAAGCTTGACTCATAACCGATGAAAATAAAACTTTTGCTTTTATCATCAAGCTTGGTTCGATTCTCATCTGGTACATGAACATGAGCTACACTCCCGAAGACACGAAGATGGGAAATTCCGGGCTTTCTTCCACTCCATGCTTCTTGTGGTGTCTTTCCCCACACACTTCTTGTAGGAGAACGATTTAATAGGTAGACTGCACATGCTACTGCTTCCGCCTAAAACTGCTTGGGTAGTTTCTTGCTTTTGAGCATACTCCGTGCCATGTCAAGAATTGTTCTATTCTTCCTTTCTGCCACACCATTTTGTTGGGGGGATCTAGGAACCGTTAAGGGTTGACAGATTCCATGTATTGCATAAAACTCGTTGAATTCATTGGATGTGAATTCTCCTCCTCGATCAGATCTCATGGCTTTGATTTTATGACCACTCTCCTTTTCCACGGTTGCTTTGAACTTCTGAAACACTCCAAAGACTTCTGATTTCTGCTTCAAGAAATATACCCATGTTTTTCTTGAGTAATCATCAATGAAAAGAAGGAAGTAGTTACTATTAGCGAGAGAACTTGGCTTGATAGGACCACACACGTCGGTATGGATGAGCTCGAGCGGTTTCTTGGCTCTATAGTCTGACTCCTTTGGAAAGCTTCTTCTAAATTGCTTCCCTTGTAGACATCCTTCGCACAATTGATCAGGATTATTGATACATGGTAAACCTCTAACCATTCCCTTCTTGGATAACAACTCCAATCCTCCAAAGTTGAGATGACCACACCAAATAAAAACACTCAAGAAAGCTCTAATATGTTGCAGCAACCTCGTGTGTTTGTCATGCAATTTGGCTCAGAAACTTATTGAAGGAGATCGGCTTGACCCAAGAAGAGCCGACTGAGATCCGTGTTGACAACAAGTGAGCTATTGCCTTAGCAAAGAATCCTGTATTCCATGATCGAAGCAAGCACATCGACATCCGCTACCATTATATAAGAGAGTGTGTTGCAAGAAAGGAAGTACAAGTTGAATATGTCATGACACAAGATCAAGTTGCGGATATCTTTACTAAACCACTAACAAGTGAAAACTTCATCAGACTGAGAAGTTCACTTGGGATGACTAGATCAAGTTTAAGAGGGGGTGTTGGATCATAAACTTGATCCAAGTTAAAAAAACTCAAGAAACCCAAACCAAATAAAAATGAGTCCAAGCCCACAAATCCAAATTGTAGTAAATTATTTAGATATTTTTAAGTATTTAGATTTTATTTTGTGGATGGAAAATGTATGATGTGTTAAAAAGTTGTGTTAGGTTTGATGAATGGTTAGAAAGTGTGAAATGTGGAGAGTTAGTTGGAAATTGTGGTAAGTAAGTGTGATATGTGGAAGGTTAGTTGAAAGTTGTGGTTAGTAATGTGTTAGTTGTAAAATGTGGTTAGTATTTTGTGGTTGTATTATTTAGGTGACTTGGCTAATTTATAAGCCTTGTATTATGATACATATTCACCTATAAATAGGTGAGTGTTTAGTTGTTTATGCATCAACAAAAATAAGAACTTCTTTAGAGAGAAAAGAAGTAAAGAGTGAGTTGTAGTATTGTATTTTGAGTGTGAGTGTTCTTGTAATATTTTTGAGTTTAATAAAAGTTGTTCATTTGAGTTTTTAATTCCAACAATGGCCACAGCAAAGTACTTTCTGGGGATAGAAATGGCAATAGGAGAAAAGGGAATGATGCTTACACAGTCCAAATATATCTTAGACCTACTAAAGGATGTCATGATTGAAGAAGAAAAACCCATTACCACACGCCTACCATCCGGATTTCAACCTTGCCAACCAAGTCTATTGTTGCAAAATCCAGACCAGTATAGAAGACTTATTGGCAGGTTTCTGTATCTAAACTTCACACGCCCTAATATCTCCTTTGTGACAGAAAACCTTCGTCAATACATGTCTAAAACAACCGAGGCCCACTTCCAAGCTGTAATCCACCTATTGAAGTACTTCAAAAACACACAGATGTACGGCCTATTCCTCCCTACACATAACCTTCAACTTTCAGCCTATTCAGATGCAGACTAGGCTACGTGTAAGGAAATAAGGAAGTCTGTTACTGGGTACTGTGTGTTCATTGGGAACTCACTAATATCCTGGAAAACGAAAAAACAAAGCACAGTAAGTAGATCATCTACTAAAGCAAAATATCACAGCATGTCAACAACAGCATGTGAGTTAAAATGTCTCTCCTACCTGCTTAATGACTTTCAGCTAAAATTATAGCTCCCAATACCACTCCACTGTGACAACAAGTCAGCCATAGCCATAGCCATAGCTGCAAATCCAGTTGATCATGAGAGAACAAAACACTTCGACATTGACAGCCACCTAATTCGAGAATATGTTGATAAGCGCTTCATAACAACCCCACACGTTGACTCCAAGTGTCAGCTCGTTGATTCTCTTACCAAGGCAGTTACATGCCCTCAATTGACTAATGTACTATCCAAGTTAGGAATTGTAACCCAATTCCAAACTTGAGGGGGGAATGTTAAAGTTAGTTGAGAGTAACGGTTTTAGTATAGTTGAATCTGTTAAGGGATTTTGTACTCTACACTAAGGTGTATCTTATGATACGATGTAATCACCAGCTACGATATAAAGCTGCGATTTTGTAACTCTAGACTAATCTGATTTTCCAATAATAAAGTTTTCTCCATTCATTTCATCTCTCTCTTCGAGTTCTTGAAAGAGGACTTGTTATCCTATATTTGTTGTTTAATTTCTATGTAAAATATGTAAGATTGGCTTTTCTCTATCCATTGGAACAAAGAGAAATATTTGTCCTAAATTTGTTGTTTAATTTCTATGTAAAATATGTAAGTTTGGTTTTCTCTATGCAATGGAACACAGAGGAATAATTGTCCTAGATTTGTTGTTTAATTTCTACGTAAATTATGTTAGCTTGGCTTTTTCTACGTAAACTTCACCTTTCTCAATTTCAAGATTCAGCCTCTTCGAATGTAAGAAAAAATCAGAGTGTACGTTATATTTTGTAGACACTGTTAATTATTTTATCAACAATGAAGATGCAAATAGGATTTTTGTCTCTTAGGTAAAAATATAGTTACATATCTATATTTTCCTTTAGTGAGAGGGTGCAATGAATCCACATTTATAAACATTAATATGTTACATATAGAATCTTAGCAAAGGGGAGTCTTATAGTTGTAAATGACATTTTGTCAGATATATGTTTTTCATATCTTACACTTCTGGATCAAAGTATGATGGTCTTTGTTTCTCTTTGTATCCCTCCAACCAACTGCCAGTGGTGGAGGGAGGTTGGGGGGCAGGTGGGGCACGTGCCCCACCAGTCACCAAAACATACGGGATAAATATAATGTTTGAAGTAGGTCAAATCATATTATATATAAATTACAGTGTACAATATAAGTAGGTTGTCTTGTGTGCCCCAGCGGTAGACGCGGTGCACCTTATGCTCGTTGTGACAGGTTTGATGCTTGGGGTTGCAATTTTTTGTTTTTCTCTTTATTATTTATATCTCCTCATCCCCCTACTTTTTTTTATTCAACCTTTCCTTTACTTTACTTTCTCTTTCCATTTCTTAAATTTTTTACTACAAATAAACTTTTAAAACATATATTTTATTTTAAATTTTCTAAAAAACTTACTTTTTCTTTCTTCATTTTAAAATTTCTAAAAAAACTTACTTTATAATTTTTAACCTATTTCTCAACTTCTCTCAATTTTATTGTTTTACTTGTATAATTATTTTATAAATATATAAAAATTCTTGAATATATAACTTCATCTTCCTCAATTAAATAAAATTTATATTTCTATTTATTTTCTTTTCATATTTTAGTATTTTTTAATATAATATTGCATAAAATTAATAAATTTCTTTTGAACAATTTCTTATACATTAATTCTAATTATACGTAGACTTTGTAATACATTTTGTTATGAAACCAACGTAATTTCAAAAAATGAAGGCTAATTTAAAAAAAATCGCACAATTGTGTTTACTTTAAGTACGAAGAAAATCCCCACCACACCCCAAATGTAACACGAACATATGGCCTGTAGAGGTTACAAATTCAAGACCACTAGGCTAATTGATGAGTCAAACTTTGAGATTTTCTCGAATATTAGCTTTGCCATCTAAAAGAGTTAAAGTGTTATCTATTCCCCTCCTTTGCCTAAATTCACTACCGTTAACCGATGTTTGAAATTGTGCCCCCCAGAGTCCAAATCCTGGCTACGCCACTGTGCTTAAAGGACAAGGTGTTGAACCACCACACCAACTTGGTTATTTGACTTGTATTTAGAGTTATTTGCAACTTGTTTCATGAACTAATATTTGCAACTTCCAGCTTTCCATGTGTCAGGAATTAGGTGGCAAAAGGTGGGTTTTTGCTCTTGCTAGTCAACTCACTTTTCCAGAGATGTCTTATCTCTTTTAGTGAAGGCCAGGTAGCTAGTCTTTTAGGATTTGATTAAGACTACTATTCTTAGAAAAGGTGGTTTCACATGAGTTGCTTATGAATTATCAATTTCTCAGACATAGTAGTTGGTTTTGAAGATATTGATGTTATTGATCCCTTTTGACTTGACGTAATGTTCCTCTGAGCGTGTTTTCCTTCTAATAAATTTGAAAAACTTTAGGTATAATATCTTGAGCTTCTGATGCATGTGATTATGAGGAATCCTTGGTGTTTCTTAGAATCAGCTTTTTAATGCTCTTTATCTGGCTTGTTCGTGCTTCCGACGGATATTCTTCTTAATTGACGGTTTGTCCTTAGATTGATGCTTCAAAGTTTAAGATAAGATGTTCTTAACTCTGAGCTTTGCCTTGTATCCTGTGAACTCTTCACTTGAATGCATTCTTCTAGTCAGTGCTTAGTTCTAATGACTAATATAGTGGATTAGTCCTTTGAGGCTTCTGATTCTGATGTTGTCTTGTCTTATCTTGTGAGTACTTCATCTTTTGTCTGAGAGCTGATATATTTTCTGATGCATGTTGCCTTTGATGATTTCTTCATGGAGTTTGTCTATTTAGAGGGCTACGTGATCTTGGGAGATATTCTTCTTTGGTTATGAGGATATGATAACAACTTGTGTTGACTTTGTCTCATATTTTTTAGTATTCCTCTTATCTTAGTTTCCTTGTGAGCGCAATCTTCTCTTTGATCCCGAGCATAACTTTTATTTAACTTTGGGTTTGCTTAATTTTGAGTTATCCTTGTTTTTGAGCTTGACTCGAAGGCTTTATCTTTTATTATCTTCAAAACATCTTGTATCTTCTTATTCTGAGCCAGAATAGTGCTTTCTGAGTTCTGAGGAGCTTTTGCTTCTGAGCTAGATCCAACAATAATTGATAACTAAAATAAGGAAATTTATTTTTTTGAAAAAAATTATTTCATGGGTTGAGCCGAGCTGGCCCGGGCTTGGGTTTTCTTTTGTCTATGATGGATCGACCCGGACCGAGCCCAACTATTTTTTTAGTTAGCTTGGGCTTGGGCTACTAATTTTTTAACTAGGCCCACCTAAGGCCGGCTGGAACCCGGCCCATGTCCAGGTCTAGTATGAGTGTATATCATGTATAAGAGATAATATACCAAGTGTAAGAGATCTTATACAAGATTTAACATCTTCATACCATAATTCTCTTTGACATTTTAAATTTTGTTGTAAAATTAAATGTGAAATGGGTGGTATAAATGCCTTATACCACTCTTATACTAAGTATAATACACTCATGAAAAATGATAAAAAAAAAACTGGTGTAAAGCTCTGATGCCCGATATAAGACTGCCATAAAAAAATTTGTTCTGAAAATTTTGAATTGGATGTTGTTTTAAAGAAAAAAAAAAGATGAACAAAATATCGAAGGAACGTGTCGAAAAATTAACGGATTGTGATATATGACCGTTTTAAGTTGCAAAATTTGAATTAAACATGTTAGGATAAGTTGTTACAAGCGGAAGATGCAATTCACTTTAAATCATAATTGAAAACTGAAAGAAAAACCCTAGCTGCCACTACAAGAAATTTGGCATTTTGTTACGCACTAAAATCGTCATGAAAACATGTTTTTTCGCCACCACAGATAAAAGGTGACAAAAAATCATCGTCACAGGCTTCGTCACAGCATGTCCATGGTATTTTGTTCTTATGACAATTTTCAAGTTCGTCATAAAATATTTGATTTTATATGACGAAATATCACACATGTCATTGTATTTTTTTGTTTACGTGATAAATATTTTATCATCTTATTAATATTTTTTTGTCATTTTTTAGTATCGTTTATCACTAAAGTTTTATATTTATATTACAGATTATATATTTCGTCATCTTAAATTTCAATTATGGTGACGAACTCCAAGTGAATACCATACCTACAAAGTTCTAGTGACACTTCCTTTGTCACAAATAATGCTCAAGATTGTCACTATAACATATAAGTTGTCACAATAAAGCAACTATATGTGACTACTTTAGCTCGTCATGGTATCAATATCTGTTGTGATGCTTTTATACATCATTATATATATATTATTGTCATAATATGTACATAATTCTTGACGAGTTATATCGTCCCATTTGATTAACTATGATGATAACATATTTATCGTCATAATAAATAATTGTGATGAAGTATTGCGTCATATAAAAGATAATATAGTGACGGCCTTCTATAATATTTTGTGACTAAATTATAATTGTTACAAATAGTTATAAATTTTGTGAAAACATTAACTCGTCACTACATGAATATTTGTTGTGACGTTTTTATACATCATTAAATATATAATATTTCCATGATATGTATATATTTCTTGACGTTTTTTATCGTCATGTGTGATTAGCTTCATTTTATGACTAAATATTTTTTGTCATTAAATATTAAATGTGACAAAGTATTTCGTCTTAATAAGAATACCATAGTGACAATTTTAAATAATATTTTGTCACTAAAAATTATAATTGTTAAAAATAATTATAAATTTTCGTGACAAAATATGAATCTGTTATAATATTTGGTGACAAATAATTAATTCATATAAATTAATTATAAATTTTTTTAACCCTAAAAAAGGCACATAATATTAAAATTATCTAATAAAAACAACCACTTGATAAAAATAACCATGTCTTTCTAAGAAAATGTTAAACATAATAAACATAGAAAAATAAACTTCTTAAACTAAAACAATCAACAAAGTCTAGTAAGAACATCTTCGTTATGCTTCTCTAGGTCCATCAACATGCAACTTGTAAGTCAAATACCTGCATGAAAACCAATAATAGTTTATTTAGCTTTATGAAAAAATTTAAAATCAAAACAAGTCTATCATTTGCAAATAGATTTTGACCTTCTATATCTGTCTCTTTATTACCAGCCATGAATGCCATTAACTTTTTTATGTCAGCACCTTGCTCACGTAATTAATCTTCTTGCTCACTTAATTTATTTTGCATGCTACTCACATTTGATGTTAGCTCTTCTGCTTGTGCTTCAGAATTTTTAAGCTTTTCTCTTGTATCAAGAAGTTCATTTTCTAATTGCTGTGTAACAAAATCATGTTTATGTGTGCTAGGAGGTTTAGGACCAAATCCAAGGCCTTTTATGTAACCAGATCCATGACCAAGAACCTCCCGAACTATTTCATCTGCCGTCTTTGAAATTTCACCTTGATTGTACTGATCTTCCTTTTCTTTCATTAGTTTCTAGTAAAGAAAATCAACAAATGTTTCTTATATCTAATATGAAAAATATATATAACTTGAACTTGTAAAGACTCAATTAAAATGAATACAAATTTAAGTTACCCAATTATCTTCAGCTCCTTTGCTAGACCAACCCTGTTGATCAGAATGGTGGGTGCGTTTGTACAATTCAATTGCACCACAAGGCTCTCCCTTCATCTCTTTTTCATAAGGAATTCAAAAAGGACAAACACACAAGTCAAAAGTTTAATTTCTCATTTGAAGAATTCATATACAATTATACATAGCAATCAAGTTGAATTAAAGACTTACAATTTCTTTCGACCTAACAGTAAATGCCTTTCTACCAGAAATATGTGGAGCTTTGAGTTCTTGTTGATTTTCTACATTCACTCTACTTGCATAATAGTAAAGGAGTAATATAACAAAAATCAAAATCAAACATGTATAATTCATTTAAAAACATATTATTATAGATTTCATGAATACATAGTTTTGAAACTAAATTACATTAAATAATATCTAGTTTCATACTCCACTTATTAGTTTATCATGTCAGAAACACAAGTAAATGTGACAAATTCACAAAATATAAACCATTTCCAAAACAACAACTACTAACATAATTTTAATATCATATTGATAAATATGAATAAAGATAAAGCATATAAAATAAGAAAATTTTAGAGGACATAACCTTAAATTTTTCAGTGGTGAAATGGTCACACAAGTCCTCCCAATGTGTCCGATCCCCACAAACGATCGGCCTATATCTCTTAGCATCTTCTAAACTTGCAAACTTCTGAAAATGCTTATGATACTTGTAACGTTGTTGTCGACTATTATTTTGGACTCGGTCCATCAGGCTATCCATTACTCTAGGATCATTGGTATTGATATACATATGAATCTAAAAATACATAACAGTAAATTATTATGCCTTAGATTATATAGAATCATTTATGAAGGTGTTTATATTTTTGAACTTACGTTCAAGTGGGCAAAGACTGCCTTGAAATCTTTTTCTTTATCAAGATCTTTCCATTTTTTAGGCACCAGAAGCAAATCACGTGCCACCACACCAATCTGGCTAGCAAGCTTGGCAGATTCATTTGCATTAATAGGTCTTCCTATTAATAGATCCACGGTGATTATCAATTTATTGCCAGAAGGTATGAATGACTTCATAACTCCCTTCCCCATTGTTAGGCCACGACCTCTTTTCTTTAAATTATTTCCTGAATGTGTAATAATAGTAATTAATATTATAATTTCTACAGAAAATGAAAATACATATTTCAATTGTTCGAAAACAAAATATATGCATAAACTTGTTTCAGTGGATGGAACTTGAATAATTTCAGTTGATTGAACTTGAGAAGTTTTAGTTGATTGATCTCCTGGGATTTGAATTGGTTGGCTTTCAGGAAGCTCAGTTGATTCTTCTACATTTTCGTTATGACTACTTTCTCCAACTTGCTTAGAGGTTTGTGATTGAATTGAGCATCTAGCATTAAGAAGTTTGTTTGCCCAATTTTTAAGTCCCACTAAGCCTCTCTCAATCGGTGCATCATGATTTGGTATAACTGGAGAGAACATAGGAGTTTCTTTTCTCATTTTCTTAGACTTCACGCCGAGCCATTTGATCCAAAGAAAATATGTTAAGGTTTGTGAGATTCTAAGGTTTTCTTAAGAACTTGTGATAAAAATTGAGATGGAGTAGTGCTACTAAAGGAAAGATATCGTAATTATTATTTTTGCACCACAATTCATTATTTTCTATACTCCTATTTATTTATTGTTTCCAAGCTACCCTTATATTCCTATTGATTATTGTTTCCTGGTTATAATCTATTTAGAAAATTTTTATGTATAGTTCGATTGAATAATACATTTGGAATATATTAACCCGCCAAATCTTTCCTCCAACTAAAATATGTAACAAATTAAGCTAATAACACGTTTTAAGCAAATAAAAGAAAGAGGTGGAGTTGGACACCATGACTATGTATTCCACTTTTTATTTCTTTATTTGAAAAATCCTTTTCTTTCGAAAAATTCACTTCTGTATTTATCTATTTACTTATGTTACTTATGAAAAAAAGTGATTTACTTCACTATAATTAATGATATGAATTTTGTTTTATATTATATTATATAAAGATTTTGTTATGATGTAGTAATTTATTATTTATTCTACCACTATATCCACTATTAATTTGTTGTATTAATATTCTCTGTGATGAAATTTATTTTATTATACAAATATGAATTTTTAATAATCTCAAGAAATATTAACGAGTAATTCATAATTACAAAAAAAAGTTAACTCAATGTTCCAAACCAACATAATATGTTAATATTTCAAAGACAAATCGTTATTGTAGATGCATAATAAACAATTGACATTTTATATGCATTTTGGCAAGAGCAGTGGAGCTGCTCGCCATATTCATCAGCAATTGCAGTCCATGAACATTGTTGACATTGACCCCCAAAGGCGGAAGGAGAATCACTTCTAGCAGCCAAAGGGATCTTGATCATGTAGCTGGACGTATTGTTGTTACCCCTTGATCATTGATACATGACTGTATCAGAAGATCACACACAAATTAAAATAGGTCGAATGCTCTCTAATACCCCCCAATTTGTGCACTTTTGCCTTAAACATACCCAAACTTTAAAGTGGACCTTTGAGATACTTAAACTTGTAAAAAGCGGACCTCTATGCTACCTCAATCACACTCGCCCACTAACAGCCTAGAGAGTGTATTACACTCGCTGTCAATGTGAAAAATTGGGAAAAGTCAAACCAATGAGTAATGATCGTGGCATTGACTATCAAATTTAAAAAGAACCTTGACAAAACTTCTTTTAAGTCCCTGTAATTTTAATTCAACCAAAAAATACCAAAATTTGGAAAAGTCAAACCAATGGAATAACGACATATGGCATAAACTAATAAAATTTTCAAAAATATGACAAAACTTCTTTTAAGTCCTTGTAATTTTAATTCAACCAAAAACACAATCTTCTACAATTAATTTCAAAAAAACCTTGATAAAATTCATGTAAGTCCCTATAACTTTTATTATATACAAAAATAAATTTGGTGCAGAAAATTTTTAGAAAATGTTTATGGAACTGCTTGTTCTGGGGCCAGGTTTCGTAAAAAATTGAAAAATCCCAAAAAATTATGAAATATTCAGAAAATAAAGAAAATAAATTTGGTGTAAAATTTTTTCAGAAAATGTTTCCGGAAGGACCCGAAAATGTGAAAATACGTTTCGGTGCCTGGTTTCATAAAGAATCGAAAAATCCCAAAAAATTATGAAATATTCGTAAAATAAAGAAAATAAATTTGGTGCAAGAATTTTTCAGAAAATGTTTTCAGAAGGGCCCGAAAATGTGAAAATATGTTTTATGGCTCGGTTTCATAAAAAATAAAAAAATCCCCAAAAATTATGAAATATTCGGAAAATATAGAAAATAAATTTGGTGCAAGAATTCTTCAGAAAATGTTTCCGGAAGGGCCCAAAAATGTGAAAATCAGTTTTGGGGTCCAGTTTCGTAAAAAATCAAAAAATCCCAAAAAATTATGAAATAACCGAAAAATAAATAAAATAAATTTGGTGCAAGAATTTTTATATTATTTTCATTATTATATTTTACCACTCACGAGTCAAAATTATACTTATCATTGAATCTAAATTAATCTAACGTTTTTTATATTAAAAAAAGGTTATGTCATTAACCAAAAAATTAAAACAACGCGTAATTATATGAATAAAAGAAAACTACAAATATGGACATACTCATGATTCAAATAATTGTTCTCTTGGAATATTGCAATTCAGTTCAATTCAAACCACTTCAGTTCAATTCAGTCTACTTCAGTTCAGTTTAGTTATGCGTAGTTATAAATTTATAGTGAAATTAGTTCAGTTTACTTCAGTTCAGTCAACTTCAATTCACTTCAGCTTTTAAAAGTTTAAAAGAACGGGGCCTAAGTTTTATGATTGATTGGTAGGGAACTTATAATAAACTAAAATTTTATAGATGGAACATAAAATCAAATTTACCATGTTCATGACATATCATTAAATTAATATAAACACCAACAATATCCAATGGTCATCTATTATAATATTAGTGATATTTATGTATTATTACCCAGTATAAAACAAATATACTTGATAAAATTAAAGGTGTCATGGTATTTGTTACTAAATCATGACACATAAATTATCACAAAAAAAAGTTATAAATAGTGATAATATACAATTGTCACCCATTGTCATTGTAGTGACGCATGTTATATTTCGTCATAATATGTACTAAAAATAAATGACAAAATTCAAATGTCGTCACTTTAAATAAAATATATGACAAATTTAAAATTGTCATTTTCTTTTTAATTAAATTGTGATATAAAAAAATAGTAATCAAAATATTATATACAATGACGATTTAAAGTCGTCATTAATTATCATAATTGTGACGGCCGTTATATATCGTCATAACAATGCATTACAAATTATGATAAAATTCAATAATGTCATTATAAAATTAATTATATGACGAAATTAAATATGTCATATTATTGTTTGTCAAATTATGACGAATAGAAACGTGATAAAACACTTTTTTATAATGAAGATGGTATTGTCACTAATTGACTTTACCTTGTCACCGTAAATATTTCCCTCCAAATGTTTTCTACAATTTTTTGGCTCCAAAATTATAAATGACGATAATTTTTTTATCGTCACAAAATTATATAATCAGTGACAAAAGTGAACATTAATAGCGACACACAATTAATTTGTCATAAAAAAATAAAAATAATGACAACTTGTATATTTTGTCACAATAAAGCTACTAATTATGACGAAATCATCTGCGTTGCAAAAAAACCGTCATATTATGCCAAATTTCTTGTAGTGCTAAGAGCTCTCATCTCCTCTGCTTGTAAGTTTATTTGTTAGGGAGGGAGAAAAAGTCGAATAAGATTTTTTCTCCCTCCCACCCTTTGTTTTCTTGTCTTTTATTTTCTTTTTCTAATTTAGATGTGAGAATAATCTGCATCCAAATCTTTTTTATCTTCTACACACGATCGTCTTCTTCAATCACGGATCTGTTGCTGCATAGCTCAATATTGATTTACAACTGAGTTGGACTTTATCCGCCTTCAGACAAGATACTTGTTGATCTTTCACACTAGACACCCAGATTTATCTCCCTTCAGCAAGATCATTTTAGATCTGCAATCCTGGTTGATGTTATGGCATAAGCAAATATTCTTATGGTTGTCGATCTTTGAAATCGTTAGTTGGAGGTTAAGAAAATATAGGATGTTTATCTTTTGTTTTCTTAATAAGTCTTGCCCAAGGGCATCTTTTTTTTTTGAAAACCCCTCGGAAGGACAGTGTGTCCCCCCAATGGCTAAAAGTTTAGAGCGGGTGAAAATTTTAGGGCGGAGTCTCCAACTAGGTTGGTTCCCCCGCTTGCCTACAAAACACCCACCCCTATTTTATTCATAAATGGTTCTCAAATCAAGAACCAAAGGTAATTACAACGAAGTTACAAAATAAGAAAGCTCGAATTCATAAATAAATTCGAAACCGAGATACAAACAGTTCGCTTATGAGAATTTAAAAGAAGCCAGCACATATTAATGCTACCCACAAGTATGTCCCTAGCCTCAGTCACACCCTCAAAAATTTGCTTGTTTCACCTTCTCCATATATTCCATGATATGATAAACCACAATGAAGTCCCAAACTCACAATAAATGCCGCTTCTGAAAAAAGACGCCATAGTTGTAAAAAATTATACCCCGAATGTGGCATAGCCAACAAAATACCCAACCATTGGAATGCATCCCTCCATACTGTAAACCACACCTGGCAAAAGAAGAGGCAATGGTATAAGAATTCTGATCTTGCGCAAAAGGGACATATGTCAATTGTGATTGAGTTACAACCACGTTTCCATAAGACTTCATGTGTCGGTAGTCTTTTATGAAATACAAGCCAGCCAAAAAATTTGATTGGCTAGCAGAACTACATCCCAAATGAAATTGAAATCCTTCGAAGGTGGAGTCCAACATGCTTGTTGATAGTGACCATGAAAAAAGGAAGCGGCAAAGAATTCCTTTTTGACTCCGATATCCCAGATAAATCAGTCAACATTAGACCTGAAGATTGGTTGTCCCACGGATCCCGAAGTAAGAAAAAGGGTTGCACAAGATGACCTAATCCAGGCCTTCATATCCATACAATGTTGTTGCCCCGTAATACGCAAACTTCTTTTCTAAAAGGGCCGAGTTCGAGGCTGATTAGGAAAGAGAAAACCGCATCCCTCAGTGATAGTGGTAAATTTTCTATTACAGAGAACAAATAAATCCAGGAAGATGGACTTAAGAGGGGAGTTGGTGGTCCAGTTGTCATGCCAAAACAAGCCCATTCTCCCATCACCAACTCTAACTCGAACGTGCATATTGAAAAAATCCCAGCTCCCTTCCGTTTTATAACAACATTTAATCATCCCATGCCACAACGGAGACAAAGCTTTAGAATCTTGGTTGATTAAATCATGCCAAGTTCGCAACCCATATTTATGAATGCAGTAAATGTATGAAAGGGAGTTCATAACTATAACTCTTATCTTCCAGATCCACTTAAAAAGTAAGCTAGTGTTAGCTAGCTTGAGGTCCCGAATGGATAATCCTCCCAAATGCTGCAGTAGAGAAATAGTATCCCAACTTACCTTACATAAGCCATTTGTGTTTGAGTCACCTTGCCATAAAAAAATTATGCATCAATCAATTTAAAATGGTAATCACAGAGATGGGAATTCTAAAAAAGGATAATAAATAAATCGGAAGAGAAGACAGTACTGATTTAATGAGAATGGTTCTTCCCGCGTAAGATAAACAACTTCCTTTCCACTTGGCCAAACGATTCTTGAACTTAGCGATCAATGGATCCCAAGCCGTGGTAGCAGGATAATTTATGCAAAGTGGCACACCCAAATATTTAATAGGAAAATTTTCCAATCTATAGCCAAATAGGGTCGCATATGAAGAATTTTCAGGAACATGAATACCCATTAGCGCACTCTTATGGAAGTTTATATGAAGGCCAGAAATTAACTCAAAACACCTCAAGATGCGAATGAAACTGGTGATAATAGATTCCTCTACCGGTAAGAAGTAAATAGTATCATCTACAAACTGCAATAATGAAATGTCAGGAAGAGACTTCTCTAACTGAAAACCAGGTAATACAACCTCCCTGATACTACAATCCATAAGTTGTTTTAAGCCATCCACAACAAGCATAAAAATAAACGGCGATAGGGGGTCTTCTTGCTTCACTCCTCTCTTAATTTTTATTGGTGCACTTGGTGTGCCATTAATCAGAACCAAAGTTGTGGAGTTTTTCCTGCAGTTCGACAACCAAGAAATCCATTTTTGATCGAAACCCATTCTAGCAAGAACCGTATCAATGTATGTCCATGAAATACTATCAAAAGCCTTGTGAAAATCTAATTTCAAAATCAGATAGGGTTTCCGTCTAACGTATAGGTCATGTATTACCTCAACTGCCAAAAAATGAGCTTTCAAGAATACTTTTACCCTTAACAAATGCAAACTGATTATTCAAAATTAGGGAAGGGAGAATAGCTTATAATCGAATAGATAGTAGTTTTGCAATCATTTTATAAACCCCATGAATAAGAGAAATTGGTCTGAAATTATTCAAAGAGCAGGAACCCAGTATCTTTGGCACCAGCACTGTAAACGACGGTTTTATAGAATCCGGCAGCTAATATGTATCATGAAAGCGATCAAAGACACCCATAAATTCAAACTTTAGATCTTCCTAAAATCATTTATAAATAAAAACTTAAAACCATCAGGTTCTAGGGCTTTGTTTTACCCACACGCGTAAATACAGTTCCAAATCTCATCATTTGTGAATGAGGCAGTAAGTATAGCATTCTGTTAACATTAACCATGTTGAAATAAAATTTCCGAAGTGAGAAAGGAACATCTGGATTTGCCATAAAGAGACGTTCAAAAAAGGATCGGATATGTGCGGTAATAATATGGGGATCACTGATAATCTCAACCTCAATATATAGCTGGGCAATTTGATCATTGCGAAATCTAGCGGATGCCGTGTGGTGAAAAAATGTGGTATTGTTATCTCCTAAAAGAGTCCAATGAACCCGTGATTGTTGATGCCTCTGTTTTTCCATACTTTCTCATCTTTGAAGAAGTAGGGAACGATGATTACTGAGATCCATATACTGCGCAAAGGTAAGGGGCCGCAGAATACTGCTAGAAGTTAGTGCCAAAATTTTGTTTTCCAAATCTGCAATTTTACAATTTAAATCCCCAAAATTTGCTAAGTGCCACGGACGAATTGCCGAACCCAATTTAGACAACTTGAAAGAAATATCCCTGTTTGAGTGTGTGATACAAATAGAAAGCCAAGAGCTCCAAATAAATGGTAAAAATTCAGCATTATCCCACCACAAGTTGACCGCTCTAAAAGGCCTCGATCCCAATCTTAGGGTAATAGAGGAGCAGAACAAAATAGGTAGATGATCAGATAAAGTGGTGTCTATCGTAGATATAGACATCATCCCCAAATGTCCAAAATACCTCCTGAAGCAACGACCCTATCAATACGAGAATAGGATAACCTGTTATGCTAAGTGTAATCACAACCCTAAAGAGGAAGGTCCTAAAGTTTAGCTTCCAAGATGAAATCTTGAAAAGCAATAATAGAAGGGACGGGTCTGCGCCCAGCTCATTGCGATGCTTGCAAAACCTCATTGAAATCGCCACATACTAATACCTTCTGCAAATCACAAATGAAAGGTAAAATTTCCCTCTATAAATTGTTCCTGCCTGTATGACTAGTAAGTGCATACAAGCTCAATACATGGAAATCAAGTTGATGGATATAAAGTTTAAGTATAACCTATCTAGAAGTCGAATGAATAACCGATCCCAGAAGAAATACCGAATTCCAAGAAAATAAAATCCCCCTCGAGAGACCAACAGATGGGATGTAGTGATATGCGAAATCATTATGACCCCAATAACGACGAACCACAATATCAGAGACACCTTCAAGTTTCGTCTCCAGTAAGATAAAAAATTTCAAATTATGCTTTCGAACACATGATGACACGAATTGCTGCTTTGATCCCCCATTAATGCCTCCTCGACAATTTCAACATAAAAAAGCTAACGACATAAGTAATGAAAAATACCTTGACAAAAATTATCCATGTCATATAACCAGATTATCCATCGCGGCCATAACAATTGATTCATGGCGTGGTTCAAATAAACCAAGCTTGTTCCCCATATCCATAGTAAGTTTCTTTTCCATATTCGACGAAGTCCGTGATTAGGATAAGATGATAATACGATTCATATTCAGGATGTTCGGTCTTGAAGAGGCCGAATCGACAGATGGATGCGTTGTAACCGCCTATAAAGATCCTAAATGGCTCGTAGGAGCAATTTCCACGATAGGCTCATCAGTTTCAGGAATAAAACTTCCATTACCATCAGAATGGTTTTGGAACAGAATGACTTGCATATTTTCTGAGGTCCTTGGTTGTATATCTACTTAGAAAGATTCATTAGAAGCACTTAGGTCACTGGAAATTTCACTTGAATCACATTGAACATCCGAATTATAATCACTGTAATGTTCACACCCCACTCCTTGTCTCATATTAGTATGGACCATGACCTCCATTGAATGGGCAAGAAGTTTGAACGTTCGGCTTGTAGTTCTGAAGGGAATCAAAACTAGACAGAAAACTACATCTAGACGATCCGGTCTAGTAAAATCAAAATCTAGGGAGATAATTCGGCCAAAAGAAGTAGCCAATTATCTAATCAATTTCTCACCAATCAATGCTGGAGGAATGCCCACGAAATCCACATACATAATGCACTCGATTGGTGTAAAATCAGCAGGTAATAACCTCACATCCTTGAAGATATGTTGCATAACCTTCCAATCTCCACCTACAAATTCATACATAGCAGTCACCAAGTTAAATGAAACAATAACATTATCACTGCCCATTGGTGTAGTGAAAGCAATATCAAAACCTCGATCATGCAATAGTTCAAAAGTAATTCTAATATTCGAGATATTAGCCAGAAAAACCAAGCTGGCCACTTCCACAATGAGATCATGGCCCCTAGGTGAAACAGCATTGTTGAGTAGCAGGTCTTGCTCTGCTGGTTTTAGATTAACGGATGAAGCTACATTGGAAATCCTCGATTCAGCAACTATCCGCACGTATGATTTCTCTCCCTGAAATGAGTCACAAAATTCAGGTTTCTGTCTCTAAGCCCTGTGTGTAGCTGGATTTAGGTTACGAACTCTACATGGTGCCACCACTCCAGAATATCTCGCCCTAAATGCGCATAATCGGACAATGTCGATACTCACCGAGTTCAGTCTATATAGAACTTCATGAATCGGCAGAGAATCATCTATGGTTAAAAAACCAAAGTTCATATTCCTAGCATTCTTCTTCCTTGCCACATATACTCTTCCAGTTATCCCATGTTTCTTGAAAACCCTGCTCATGGAATCAGCCCCGTATGCGTTCGAGAAATTTTCAAAGTACATTTTGGTTTGGGTAGGCGATGAAAACTGCCGATGACGAGGGTTTGGGTTTTGACAAAAGGTTTAGGTCACCAGGGGGCAACAGTGGAGTGGATCAACATGGTAATGGTTGGTGTTGTTGTAGTGGTGGTCTATGTCACAGTGATGGCGATGGAGATGATCGAAGTCATGGTGATAATGGGAGTAAAGGCGCTAGTCAATCTTGCGATGGTGGAGATCGTTGACATGTTGACGATAGGAGTAATGGTTGTGGTTAATGACACGATGGTGGAGAGGGTGGCGATCGGTGTCACGGTGGTGGTAATGGCGGCTGGTAAGGGTGGGTCTCTTAGGGTTTCTCTCCATCACAGCCTTACGAATTTATTCACCGAATTTGTGATTTGGTTGTATATGGCCATCGCCCAGGGCATGTTTGTCTTGTGGTATAAGCAAGTTTAGTATGTTGGTGTTTGCTTTGTTTTGTTTTGTTCGGTGTTTTATCTCTGGTAGTCGTTGGTTTGCTTTTACTACTTTTAGATTGTCTATGTTTTTCGGTCTGCGAATTATGCTATGAAGTTCTTAGCTAGAGCAGCTGATTCTTCGACATGTAGGGGGATTATGTCCACCTTCGAATAGAGCTGTCATTTTCTCTGATTTATTTAATAAACTATATTCTTCAGTCAAAAAATCATAATTAAAAACTTAAAAAATTCCTAAAAGCTACTAATAAATATCTGATTTATGAAAAAACATAAAAAAGAAACATTTCCTTGTATGCGCTAAATTTAATTTTATATGTTGAGTCTGTTGATACTAACTTTCTTTTGATAAGTTTCTAGTGGTTTTAAATTTTAGTAGGGCTGGCTAACCTATAAAAGATTGGGCACTGTAATTATATATATGGGAGGTTGTTTGATTATTTGATTACAAGTAGACTTATTCAAGAAGCCCGTGGCTCGTCTAGCCCACCCCGGCCCGACTCTCATGGGTCGCGCTTGGTAAAGCAAATATCATTATTGGCTCGGCCCGTATAGGCCTTAAAATATTATGAATTTGGTTTAGATTTTATGTTAAAAAACCAAATCTGGCCCGACTCGTCCTGCTCGAATATGTTTTATATTTTTATGTAATATTTTTGTATAAATTTATTAACATAATATATTAAATCAATGTAACATGTTAAAACTATAAATTGTAGATTTTTTAAGAAAATTTGGATGGAAAGCTAATATTATCTATTTTTTATTAAGCTATAATTCAATTTTCTAACTTAGTAAAATATTATTTATGAAAAAATAAAAACTAATATTTACTTGATGGGCAGGTTGGGCTGGGCTTGAGAATGAGCTTCTAAGTCAAAGTTTGGCCCGGCCCAAGCCTAAAGATTATAGATGTGGGCTGGGTTGGGCCTGGCCCAAACTCGGCCTAGCCCGCCCATTAAACATGTCTAATTACAAGTAAGACATTTATAAAATTGCTAAGAAATATTAAAATAATATAAAAATTACTATTGATAATTAGTCATTACATATCAACTTATATGTTTTAGGTTATTTGGTTACATCATGTTATACCAAAGCTTCCAACCTAAAAGTTTAGGGTTCAAATCATGATGAATTCATGTGTTGTATATGTTTTAAGCTAAAATGATATTTATGTGCCGGAAAATGCTAAGAATAATATAAAATTTATGATTGGTCTTTACTTATCAGCTTAATCTTTAAACCAATTGGTTACGTGCTAGGTAAAAGGAATCAAGAAATTCAAATTTATAAACGTATATCCGTTACTAGTAATATCTTACCACATTGGGTTTACATTTTCCCATATACATATTCAAAGTTTGACTAATGGTAAGTAAATAATGATGATTATTTTTTGCGTGTTAGCTAGCTGTATGCCATCTGTCAAGGCAACGGTTACAAAAAAATTCTATAAAATGAAGCCTTTGGAATTCACCAAACACAATTGTCTTCCTTCTTAGTTTCAATCTTTTCTATTGAATATTGAGTAAACCACTCATGAGTTGGGATATTTTTCCTCCATCCTCTAGATTTAAGCAAAATCTATCGGATGAGCGATTTACCATAGCAAATGAGGTATATATTTCACTTATTTTTGTATTTATTTTTTTGTTCTTATTACAAATATGAGTTAATATATAATTTTAATTTTATTGATTTGAATAAGTATTAAATTTGAAGGCATCCAGTCCTCCACTTTTCAAAAAATGTATCAACTAAAAATTTAGATGTTGAGTTCTCAAATTAATTTTGATCCAAACTTTTAAGGCTTTCCCTAACTTGTTTTTTTTCCCGTGAAAGGATCCATGGGAAGATCTTTTGGAAGCAAAAAAAAAATTTTCCAAAGGAATTTAATAACAGATGTGTAACAAATTACATGAATGATTTAAAACTTAAAATCTTCTAAATTTTAGCTAATGTGTATATTTTTGCCCTTGATTAAATTTGGGAATTTGAAATAGAACTAATATTGAATGAATTGTCAATAGTTAGGATGAGATCCAATCGGTACCGTTTCACATCGATCTTCACGAGACGTCTCTTTCTTCTCGGTTGTAAATCAAAATCTATGCGAAATCTTTAATGCCCCTATTAGTTTAAATTCTACTAATCTTTGACTAGAGAAATAAAATTCGATTTGTATACTCTTTAAGTTTTTTAAGTTGCTTTTATTCAGGAACATATTGGGCAGTTGTTCTATGGAGGGGAGATTGATCGGCATTGGCACCATCTGGAAAGCATTTTTGATGACCAATCATCACATGGTTATGGTTGGTTACCGACAGGATGGTTCGCTAAAGAGAGAATAATGACATATATGAGAAATTATAGAGTATAAATTTTGTTATTTTACCATCTTTGTTTTCCTATTTTTATGTGTATTTGATAATGAGAATATAGCACATGCACTCTAACTTGATACATATGCAGTATCGTTATGATCTATAAGGTGTTCTATATTGTGCTCAAGTTGATGCTCTATATGCACTAGAGCAAAGAGGACTTGTTATCCTAGATTTGTTGTTTAATTTCTAGGTAAAATATGTAAGATTGGCTTTCTCTATGCATTGGAACAAAGAGAAATAATTGTCCCGAATTTGTTATTTAATTTCTATGTAAAATATGTAAGATAGGGTGCAGCAAGTGCACTTGCCTTGGGCCTCTCTTTAAAAGGGGCCAATTTTCCCTTTTTTCTATTGTTAGTAGTATATGTTAGTATATTAGCTATAATTACTACTTTTATAACATCATCAATTTAATTATAATAGAGTTTACAATTAAACGCTTTTTTCCAACAGTGTCCCTTCGTCTTCTCTATAATTCTCGTAATACAATAGCTGAATTGCTTTAAATAAGTCTTCATTTTCCAAAAAAAAAACCAAGATATCCATTTAATGTCCTTTTTGTTCCCAAAATCATGGTTTTGCACAAGTTAATTAATAGGAACAAATTTCACATCCCTATTTGTTTTATTTTCTTATTCTTCATATATTTGCTCCACTATTTAACATTGTTTCTAACAAGCTTTTTTGGAGTGTTCTACCTTTCAAGAATGCTTGGATTTTAAGTTTGCTTTATGGTTGGAAATTGAATTTGCTACTATTGCTGGTTGAATGTCAAATGGTAACCAAGTAAAATTGATTTGATTAATTTGTTTTTGGGTAAATTAGGGGAATGCCTCTATAGGAGACACATATTTAAAGAATAGAAATGCCTAATTAACAAAAAAAAACTCTAAGGGGTACTTATTTATAAAATACCACATTATAATATATTAGGAATATATTTGAAATCCCTAATTTGTAGGTAACCTTACCAATTTGAAAATACCCAAAACACAAAATCCCTTACCTTCTGAAACTGGAAAATCAGGCAACCCACTACCTCCCACTATTCCGGCATCCAACAACCGTCGAAACAGTCGCCAATGGCTCCTACCACCGCCATTTCTACTAGTTGACTCCCTTTCAAAACTCAAAACCTCTCCTTACCTTCTGTAATTCGCTGTTTTTAATAGTTGTTGCCTCCGGCAAATCATTGGTAGGCAAAATCGATGCCTGATTAGCGTCTTTGGGCAATCTCAACCTCCTCCACCCCATAATCTGTCGCCGGAACTCCTTACGCATCAAATCAGACAACTAAGTGACTCCATGGGTCTCCGACAGGTCCAACTTCTGGTGACGGGTGGCGCGTCTCAGATTGAACTTGCTCTTGAAAAGTGAGAAGTGATGTTCCACTCCGGAGTTCGACAGCGACTCCGTCCCGGAAATAGCGAAGATGGGGAGGAGAGAGAGAATAACGAAGAAGGAGAGAGAATGAGCCATTGTTGATAATTAGGTGAAGGTAAAGAAGAAGAAAAACAGAGTGTGATATTTATACAGAAAGGGGAGATACAATGTATTAATATCATTTGTATATTGTCATATGTATAATGTATACATTTATTAATTCATCTGTATATTGTTAATATACATTTCCCAAAGAAATGTATATTAATGAAAACTGTATAACTCATTCCGAATAAAATTATACTGAAATTTGCGACATGTTTACTACTGTATATTATTATGTTGACAGTGTGTATACCGATATACATTACTTGCAGCTAATATACAGTAAAAATGAAATAGTATATATCTACATACAATGTCAATGAAATTGTATATAGATAATATACAATGTCAATGAAACTATATCTAGCCTATAATCAATTGTATACAGTATACAACCAGCTATATACGATAAGGGAATCAAAAGTGTTGTAGAAAGCATAGCATTAATTGTTCATAAACCGAAAATATATGCAATAACACAAAAGCATATACAATATACAGCTGTCCATATATACAGTATGGCATATGAGAAAATATCAGAATTCCACAAAATGCTACAAAACAGACCTTGTAAAGTTACTTCTCTAATGACATAAATAGATATGTAAACATCATTGATGCATTACGATACTAAAATCCTAGGTTGGGCAAAATGAACCCTTTTGCTAACGAGGTACAGTATAGATGCCTAACCCCAAAAGATACTGTGCACGTATGAACAGTATTGATGCATGACGATACTAAAACCCTAGGTTGGGCAACCTGAACCCTTTTGGTAGTGAAGAACCGAATATTTCTCTATGAATTAGGGTAATAGCTGCAGTTCATATACCGACAGTTTTAAAGAACTAACCTCATTAATATTAGAAGAATTGTATATTAATATACGGTTGACAGTATACAATTTCATTTATGAAAGTATTGTACATCAGTATACAAAATATTTACAAAATAATGTACAGGAGTGAACAATTGTGTTTCAAGTACTGTATATCAATATTGAGGGAGGTTATTCTGGAGGAGATGTCCTTTGAGGATTCAATGATAGTAGTGGGGATGAATTTTTGCAAGTTTTTAAACTTGGAATCCATATACTCCTTCATCTCAGTTTTAAGGTCAGTGGATGTTGAGGTCACATGACCCAAGATTGTTGCACAATGGTTCTCTTCTCCAGTAGCTTCCTGAGTTGCAAATCTATTTGTCGTTGTGATTGCAGAGGTAAGCTGGTTTAGTGCTGGGGTGATTTGAGAGAGAGAAGTTTCTACTACTTGTTCAGCAGTAGGGAATTGATTTACCTTTTTCTCAATATTCCCAACGGTAGTATTTATTCCTCCCAACTCATCCTTCAGATCTTGAGTCATACATTGATTTCTTAGCAGTTCCTCCAAAGTGCTAACCTTTTGGAATATCTACCTGATCATAGGCTTGAATTCATCATTTATCTTCCCTTCGAGGGTGGGTAGCTTGCTCTAGTAAATTTAGTGCCATGCGTACTTTTTCAGCTTTGGTGGTGGAGAAGTTTGGTGGAATTTTTTCTTTGGTTATCTTCCTCCTTGCCTCACTATCAGTAGAAGATTATTCCTCAGATTCGGAGCTGTTCTCGCTTCCAAACTCTCCTAAGCTAGAAAATTGTTTCTCTTGAGAGCCCTTCTTCTCTTTTGCTTTTTCTTCCACCCTAACCTCGGAAGTGGCCTCACCCTTTGAGTCCACTATAGTTGTTAGCACAGGTCCGTTCCGACCCGATGAGGAATTATGCCTATTTCGTTCAGTGATAAGACAAAACAGCTAAAAACGACCGAATCGTCATCCAAAATCTGAAATTCAAAAATCCACATTCCAGGGAAGCTTCGATTTAGCATTTTCTACTGAAAAACTAAAAAGTCAAAATTTGGTCAAATATAGATAATCATCTCGTCGGCTAATCTCCTGTCTATAGTAAAAAAAATCAAATTTTACCGAGATCTGATAAGAATTTACGGGATCCAAAGCAAGATCTTGCCAGATAAGTAAGTAGCTCGCCGGCTAATTACCACTCCACTATAAACAGAGGACTTCCCCCTCTCATTTTAAAATGGATAAAAAGAGGAAACAAAAATCCATTTGTGCCATTTTATTCCGGGAGTCCTAAAAGCCCTGATACTCTGTCAAAATACTTCCAAATCCGAGCTTTACTATCGATATTCAGTATAAACTCATTTTCCTATCTTTTTATATCAAGATCTTATAGTGATCTTCAGTCTAAAAATGACTCAATCTCTCAAAAATCCCGCATTTCCTTTAGGAATAATCCAAGATTATAGCCATAACTTGGGTTAAACCTATTTTCCAATCAAATCACAATCTCGGACAACTTTGGTCCTGCACCGGCTCTCAAGTCATCCTGGACAGACGAAAAGGTAAACTGAGGGTAATTGGCTTTAAGCCCACCTTTGAAATTCATTCAAATCCATTTTTATCATTTTTATTATATATTCGCATCCCATTTGTTTGGTTAAGTGAGCCACTAAGGCCACTTAAGCTATAATATATGTAAACAAGCGCGCAGGTAAGGATAAAACATCTAGGATGTGAGGAAACTCTATTCGAGTTTCCGGGTGAAGACCCAAGTGCTGTCGTTGCTTTACCAAAATTTTGGTAGAAAATATCAATTTATTACGCCGTTATAATGCCTGTTTTATTTCTTGAATTTATTTCTTAAATAAAGTCATTGTAATGCAGAAATTACCACAAATTCTAATGTTCCGAAATGAACCAAAAAATTTGAACAATATGTGTAACTATTGTGTTCGAACTCAGAATCTCATTCCCTTTTCGGTATAAAGTCCTGATTTGGATCAGTATACCACAATTCCCGGTGGAGCTGAACCGAGTGGCAACTCTATTTTATTTTTAAATAAAGTAAAAATGCTTTATTTTTAAATATTTTCCTTAAATGAAATGTGTAAATATATTTCTCAATATGATCACATTTTTCGCTTATAAAAAGCCACATTTTTCACACTCAATAAGTTTACGTGAAAATAATGAAATCATTTTCTCTTTAATAAAATCCAACATTTTATTACAAAAGAGGCATACGCATTTAAGCAAACCGAATTTTCTTAAATCAAACCAAATACCGCGATTTCCTCAAACTACATCGAAACGCGCCCTGCACACCACACCCCCAAGTGCTCCCGTCGAAACCTCGCCCGCTCACAATAGAATTGTGCTCATTGGATCCCAAACCATCTCCCTCCTCCAAAGCAATTTGCTTTGGGCTAAGCTCATCTTCCTTAAATGCATTTTGAGGGTTTGCATCTAAGTTGCCTTGTTTTTCTGCAACTTGAACGACCACACCATCAGCATTATTAGTGTTGGGTTTAAGAGTTACCTTTGTGGTTGGCTGATCCGGATGCTCTATTTCCTTGTTAACTTCCTTTATAGTTTGGTCATCTAGAAAATTGGGAATGTCCTCAATCTCCCCTACTGATTCCTTTTTAGGACTTTTCTTCCCTTTCTCAGTCACCTTTTCAGGACATTTAATATTTAAGACCTCAACCTCAGCTGCTTCCAGATTAAGAACTGATTTCAGAAGAGTTTTTGTTCACGCTTGGAAGTTAAGACCATCTAGCTCTTCTTTAGTATAGTCTTTATAGAGATGTTGGAGATCTAGAAGAGAGATAAGAATTGGTGGAGAAGGGATTACCGGAGGAATGGCTTGGCTTGATGCTCCGGATGAGCCTCCGAGTCCATCCAAAGTAAAAGCAGGATTATTTATCTATTGATTCTCTTGGATAGCAACCATTATGTGCTTATACTCCGGATCCACTAGATGAAGGGTTTTGGTTGTTATCTCTACATGCCTCCCCTTGCTCAGCTTGGCCTTAGCCATTATCTCTGCCTGAGTGGCTTTAGGAGAAGGCTTCTTGATGGAGATTCTGGATACAGACTTCTTAGGATCCAGCGTAGCTCTTTTTGCTCTTAGAGCCTGAGTAAAAGTTGGCCCCTTCGTTAATAGCTGCTTTCTTTTTGCCACAAGTTCTTCCTCCTTAGTGCCACTACTCTCAATAGCAGCCTCAAGGATATCTTCTAAAGTTTGAGCAGCACACCTCTTTCTTCCAACAAGTATAGAATCTGCTATCACTGGAAGTTGGTTCTCTATCATCACCTCTAGTGTTTTAATGTTCTTCCCTTTTCTAACAGCAGTTTTTATAAGCCTTCTCTTTATCTTAGGCAACTCCAAAATTTTGTTTAAGATCTGTGTGAGAGCCATTTGATTCCTCATCACCATCTTTTTGGTTTTCTTCCACCATAGGCTTCAAATTAAGTTTCGTCTGAGCCTTGGGTCTGTTTATTCTGGGCCTTTTTGCCACCTAAGCCTTTTCAACTGTGCCTCCTGCCTTTCAGACTCTACTTTTCTCCTGCTTTTCTCTCCTTTATCATAGCGCCTTCTCCTCATCCCATTTCTCATCATGGGTCAGTTTGAGAAAAATTTTCTCCAATATTGCTTTGCCTTCCATTGATTCCTCTCGGATAGGTCTACTTCATTAATAGTGAGAATTTTGGTGATAAGACCACCATGGGAATACTTGTGCTACCTGATGTAGTGAATAAGTAGTACAGGTATATTGAGGACTTATCTCTCCACCTAATGCTGAAGGACACAATGTTGGAAGGAGGAAGTAGTGGTAAGTGAGCCCTTTTAGATCATGATAAATTTGGCTAGTATAAATTGAAGAAGCCTTAGCGTTTCTTGCTAGTGAGTGAAGAACTTATCTCCAGAATATCTCTCCGAAAGCCATAACTTTGGGTCATACTTGATTATTTATTCAACACCATCCATTCTTAGAATTACCCCATCATTTTTGATGTTGTAATGCGTTACAAATAATTCTAGAGTATTCGTAATCACCTTCCCTTTGACCTTTGTCCGGAGTGCATCGTAGTAAGTATAAGTTCTTAAATTCTTATAGAACTCCTTCACCAGAGTAGAGAGGTGGGGTTTTTCGTCTGGAGGAAGACCTCTAGATGTTGGTCTTTTAAAATTTAGGCATAAGGTTCGGTGGAGAATAGGAAGTTATCATCCAGATAATCGGAGGGGATAATTAAGTTTGAAGCAGTACTCTTCACTAGAATGAAGTCCGTATCTAGGATATTTTCTACTTGGAAGATATTCTTTAAAGGAGGGGTTGTTTTTGCTTGAGTGTTGGCCATTTGAAGATTTGAGAAAATTTTGAGGATTTTAGGATTCTTGGAAAGAATTTTGCAGAGTAATATGGATTTATTGCTTGCGTGAAGAAGAAGATGGTTTTTAGAGGCTTTTTATAGATTTTTCAAGGTGAGGGTAATATGGTAATCCGGATGCAGTTATATTTAACTAGATTAAAGAGGTGGCAGTTAAAATTTGAGGAGAGAGGTTAATGGCATGTAAATGGAGAATTGGAATGATTTGTCAATTTGTAACTGTTGTATTTTTACCGCACGTGCATTATCCAATAAACTTTTGAAATTCAAAACTAGTACAGTTACCTTTTCACGCTTTTACTACCATTTGTAATTTCTTATCTGCTGAGTTGGCAATGTTTCCTTCTGGATTGATAATTACCGTTCTTCATTTTTCTTCTTGATTCCTTGACTTGTCTTCCGGAGCACTCTTCAAATTGGATTTAACATTCCAATTGCTTCCCTGAGCTTGTTGAATTGGTCTTTACTTAGAGGTTTAGTAAAGATATCTGCCATTTGCTCATTTGTTGGAATGTACATCAAAACCAAATCCTTCTTCATCACATGATCCCGGATAAAATGATGCCTAATGTTGACATGCTTCATCCTACTATCTAGAACTGGATTCTTTGACACATCAATTGTACTTTTTTTGTCACACATTACACCCACACATCCTGCTTGAACTCCATAATCCTCTAATTTTTGTTTGATCTATAGGAGTTTAGCAACACAACTTTCAGTAGCCATATATTCTGCTTCTGTGGTTGAAAGAGCTACTGAATTATGCTTCTTGCTGTACCATGACACTAAGCAGTCTCCAAGAAAGTGGCAACCTCCGGATGTGCTTTTTATTTCAAGCATATCTCTGCCATAATCAGCATTTGTATACCCTTACAATGTAAAATTGTCATTACTAGGATACCATAGGCCTACTTCTGTTGATCCTATCAAGTATCTCAATATCCTCTTGACTACTTTAATGTGTGAATCTTTTGGATTGGCTTGATACCTTGCACAATAGTATATAGCATAATGTATGCCTGGTCTACTTGCAGTTAGATATAGTAATAATCCAATCATTCCCCTATAAAGCTTCTGATCAACCTCTTCTACATCACAATCCTTTGACAGGACTGTATCTGATCCTATAGGAGTGGACATTGGTTTCTCTTGTCCATTTCAAACTTCTTTAGTATCTCCTCATCAGTTGCTCCAAAGATAATATTATCAACATAGATTTGGACAAGAATGACATCATCCTTCTTCTTCCTGATGAAGAGGGTTGTATCTGCTTTGCCTTGGATGTATCCTTTGGATATGAGAAATGATGTGAGTCTCTCATACCAAGCTCTTGGTGCTTGTTTCAACCCATAGAGAGCTTTCTTCAGCTTGTAGACATGTTCCAGATGGTTTGAGTCTTCAAATCCTGGTGGTTGCTTGACATAGACCTCTTCTTGAATGACTCTATTTAAGAAAGCACTTTTGACATCCATTTGGAACAAGGTGAATCCCATATAGGAAGCAAAAGCACATAAGATCTTAATTGCTTCCAGTCTTGCTACTAGAGCAAAATTTTCTTCATAATCTATGCCTTCTTGCTGATTGTATCCTTCAGCAACTAGCCTTGCCTTATTTCTCACTACTACTCCAGATTCATCAAGTTTATTCCGAAACACCCACTTTGTGCCAAGATAGATTTTCCTTTTGGTAGTGGGACTAGATCCCATACATCATTTCTTGTGAATTGATTTAGCTCTTCTTGCATGGCCATCATCTAGCTTTTATATCCTTCTGCATCTTAGAATTTCTTTGGCTCAATGAGAGAGACAAAGGCAGCATGGCTTATCATCCTGTTTAGTTATCCTCTGGTTCTGACTGGATTTTGGACATTGTCCCAAATGGCTTCAATCGAATGGTCCCTGCAAGTCCGAATTTCTCTTTGAAGTTCTTCATGAGGTTGTGGAACCTATTCTTCATTTACATCTTCTTCTGGTCCTTGTCCATTATTAAAGTTAATTTCTTCAACATAAAGATTTTCTGGTGGTGGATCTTCGTTGAAGTTGATTTGATCATCCTCTTCTTTATACTTCTTTATTTCAAAAAGATCTTGAGCCTTTTCTTGTTCTGCTTCATCTGGAACCATATCATCCGGATCTTGGGTTTTCTTTCCTGCATGGTTAGTCTCATCGAAATCTATATGTATTGACTCTACCACAGGTTGAGTACTTTTGTTATAAAATCTGTAAGCTTTGCTATGTACTGAGTAGCAAAGAAAAATTGCTTCATCAGATTTCTGATCAAATTTTCCTAGTTGCTCTCTATCATTCAGGATGTAGCATTTACATCCAAAAGCTTTGAAGTACCCAATTTTGGGTTTCTTTCCCTTCCAGATTTCATATGGGGGTTTTGTCTATGGTCTTTCTAATGAGAGCTCTATTTAAAATATAACATGTAGTGTTTACGGCCTCACCCCAATAGTATTTAAGCAATCTATTCTCATTTAGCATTGTTCAAGCCATTTCAACTATGGTTCTGTTTTTCCTATCTAAAACCCCATTTTGTTGAGGTGTATGAGGAGCAGAAAAGTTGTGCTCAATGCCTTTGGATTCACAGAATTCAGCAAATTGCTTATTTTTTAATTCTCCTCCATTATCACTCCGAATGTGTGCAATGCTTATGCCTTGTTCTACTTCTATCCGGATAAATGTTTTAGAGAAATAGTCAAAGGCTTCATCTTTGCTAGCTAGCAAAGCAACCTAGGTTTAACGAGAATAATCATCCACTATAACCATAGTGTATTCTCTTCTACCTAAACTCATTGGCTTGATTGGGCCAAAGAGATCAATATGCAAGAGTTCAAGAACTCTCGTGGAAGGTATATAGGAGATGGAAGGGAAACTTTTCTAGTTTGTTTACCTAATTGACATGCAGTGCACATATGATCCTTGTAAAAAGCAACATCAGGAAAACCCACAACCAATTCCTTTTTGGCTAGTTTAGACAGGAGGTTCATGCTAACATGTCCTAACCTCCAGTGCCATAGCCATAAATCTTCTTCTTTAGACACCAAGCATATATTCTTTTTCTTATTTTTAATATTGACAGAATAAACATTATTTACTCTAGGTACATAAAGAATGAGTTGATTTGACTTACTATCAATGATTGAGCAGCCTTTGGAGTCAAAGGTGACTTTTCTCCCTTTTTCACAGAGTTGTGCAACGCTGATCAGGTTGAACTTTAGTCCATTAACTAGTGAGACATCTTCTATCTTTAATTCAGATCCAATGGTTCCATGCCCAATGATCTGTCCCTTTTGATTGTCTCCAAAGCTTACTTTTCCACCTTTATTCGGGGTTAAAATGATGAAGGCTTTTTCATCACTAGTCATATGCCTTAAGCATCCACTCGATGTACCATGTTTGTTGATGTTTAGTGGATCTAAGGCATACCTACAAAATAGATTAAGTGGGTTTGGGTACCCAATCAGATTTGCATCCTCTCGGGTTATCAACCATTTCAAGCTAAGGATAAATATCATAATAACCATTTTTAAATCTACATAGTTTAGTCATATGGTTGTTTGCCCTATATAACCTGCACCCAGCAACTGGTTTGTTCTACTTGAGCTTCTCCTCAATCTTTTGGAGATCCTTCTTCTCATAGTCTCTGGAATACCCTACTTTGGATAAATCCGGACTTGATTGTTTGGTCTGGATTAGGTAGTTGGCTGAAGGAGCAACTTTTACTCTGTATTTTTCCTTTTGCTTGGTAGGTTGATCATCATAGAATACCCCAGCTTTTACCTTTTGAGCAGCTGTGTATCATTGAGTTTTCTCACCAGGTGGAGAATTGTATTTTTGTGCTTGAGAATGCTTCCAGGCTTTCCTTGGTCTTGAAGGTTCCAGATATCTTTCGAAAGCTAGAAATTTCTTAAACAGGGTTAGCTCTCTATCTAATCCAAACACATTTGCACTCAGGATTTCGACTTAATTCTTGAGGAAGTTCTCTTCAACAGTGCCCACGTGTTTTGTGCCTCTTATGAGATTGATATCTTATTCTACTGCTTTGGCATCTTCTGACAGCTCTATCACCTGCCTTTGAAGAGATTTTATAGCCTTGGTGTTCTTCCTTACATTGTTGATTATAATGCCTAGAGCTCTAGCAAGATCATTGTTAGAAAAATGATTAGAGTAAGAGTTTACCTCAGTATTGGCTAACTCTGACTCTGATTCATATGTTTGCTTAGTGATCTTCTTAGTTGTTCCTCTTCTAGATGGCTTTGCCTCCGGCTCTGTTAGTGCCATGAATGCATAATTTGTAGTTTCCTCTATTTCCAAAGATGATGAACTACTGCTATCCTCGCTATTGCTCCATGTAGCCACCATTGCCTTCTTTTTGTGTCTCCTCTCCTTTTGTGCTTAAGACATTTGTCTTTGAAGTGTCCTTTTTCTCCACTTTCGAAGCAGCCAACCTCTTTCTCTTGATCCTTCTTTTCTTCCGAACCCTTTTTGTACTTGTCCTTCTTTGAGCTGCTTTCTTTCCATTTTATGGAGTCAGGTTTTCTGAACCTTCTTCTTGACCTTCTTTCTTCCTTTCTAAGGAATTTATCAAATCTTCTAGCCAGCATGGTCATGTCATCATTTTTGCAGGAAGAAGGTTTTGATTATTTTTTTTATTTGGAGGATTCTATTCTGAATGATTCTGCCTTTAGTGCAATCGCTTTCTTCTTTTCCTCAGGCCTCTTCTCTTATTGGCTATATCTCTCCAAGGATAGCTTTTGAGTTAGGAGATTACCAATGAGCTCATCATAATTATAAAATTTTAACTCATGAGCCTCCTCAATGGCAGTCTTCTTGCTATACATTCCTTAGTGAGACTCCGGAGGATATTATTCACCATTTCTTCCTTAGTGATCTCCTTTCCCAGCCTTTTCATTTCATTAACTAGATTGGTGCATCTGGTATTCATACTACTGATTGACACCTTTGGTTCCATCTTGAAAGTTTCAAATTTTTGCTGTAGGAGATCAATCCTGGCTTCCTTGACCTTGTTGGCTCCTTTATAGGTCGCTTCAAGCTTTTGTCGAATTTCTTGTGCAGTTTTACAACCTGATATCCTATTGAATTCTGCAGCACTAAGAGCATAATAAAGCATGTTAATAGCATTTGAGTTTTCACGCAATTTCTTATAATCGTTCTTGTCCCATTGATTAGAAGGTTTCTTGGTAGTGATCCCCTCAACTTCATAAATGGGAGTATATGGGTCATCTTTAATGGCCATCCACGCTAACATGCTCTAGGCCTGAGTGAAGTTCTTCATCAGGTTTTTCTAGAATGTGTAGTGTTCACCGGTGAAGAGTGGAGGTTGGGTAATGGACATACCCTCCGGAAGAAGCTATGAGTTATTAAAACTCATTTTGATTCTTGAATCAAAAATGGACCTTTAGCTCGAGATTATTAGATCTCTGATTATGAGCACTGGCTCTGATACCACTTATTGGTCCCTTATGAATGTATATTTAGGTCAAAGGGGGTGAATGACCCTTTTTGTGGAATTTACAGACTTTAAAAGTCTTAGTGTAGCATGATATGAATGATCTGGATGCTAACTGGTGTAAGCTCCAGATAATGCAAGTGATATTAATATAAAAGTGCATGAATGTAAAGTTTAGAGTTAGAGAAATCAAACACAGATGTTTTTATCTTGGTTTGGCCCTGCCTACCTCTAGTCCTCGGAGTTTCCTCCTCCAAGCTTAAAAGCCACTAGTGATTAGATTTCTTTTTCGGGTAGAAATCAAGCCTTTAGAGTTTGTCTCCAGAGATTTATTCTTCTCCGGATGTATGATATACCACTAAAGACATCAATCTTCAGCTGATCCATTTCGGATTATCTCCGGAAGATGACCTTTCTTCCGGATGTAGGATATCCCACCAAAAGCACCAACTTCTGGTTGAGTCCACTCTTTTGAGTAGGATATACCACTTAAACTACCCAAGTCTAAGCTGAGTCCTATAGGGGTATACCACTCAAACTATCTAGTTTAAGCCGAGTCTTAGTCTCACTACTCACCCAAGTAGGAGATCTTACACTTTGTTTTTTCAAAGGTTTTGGGATTTTGGATTCTTAAAGTTTATAATGTCACTTGAGAATCCTTACAAATAGATTTGAGTGTTTGGTTTATGGAGGGATTAAAGTCACTAATTGAAGAGCTTAAATTCTCAATGTAATAGCTTGTGTGAAATCAACCAGCATCTTCTCAACTTGTGAAGCTTCCCTTTTATAGGCTTTGATCATAAATGTAGCCGTTGTGTACTATTGAAATAGTATTGGATCTTCATCGTTGATCAGATATGAGATGGCACTTTCGGAGCCGTTGATTATTTCGTTAGACTCATTTATTAGTCCGTTTGAATTCTTGGGATTGGTGCAACAAAGGTATCAGTCGTCGTTTATTTAGCATTTTGTGTACTGCCAAATTTTAGGTAGCTTTATCAGGTGTTTGAGCTCCACGCGCCATACTATTGGTCTAGGTTAAAAAGGTTGTTGCCTTTTTCTCTCTCCATGTCAGTCCTTTTGTCCTTTTCTAATTTGCATGTAAGCTGTCACTTTTTCTCTTCCCAAGAAAAAAAGGGTTGTTGACTTCAGACCAATGTTGGAGGGAATTTAAATATTTGAAAATTCCCTTTATCTTGAAAATTGAGTCTTCTGGATGTCTTCAGACTCAATCTTATTTCGGATGCTATTCAATGATGATCGGTTCTGGATGTTGTCTTTAGGCAGTTAGAAGTTTGTTTCCCTTCCAAACTTTAACAGGATAATCTCTTCTTGGACTTAGGGATTTATAGTCTTCAATATCTTGTCTGGATCCTTTCTTGGACTTAGGCATTTTGTTTTCTTCAAACATATTGTCCGAATGATTGGTTTGAGTTGACTTCTTCCAGATCATTGTTTCCCAACAGTTTCTCTCTATTGAATTTTTAAATAGAGCAACAACCTTTTAGATATGAATGTTGAAGCATAAACTATCACTAGGAAATTTTTTTCTTCATATAATTCAGTTGAACACAATATGGGTTACATGCATTTTGAAGCAATAAAGCCCCAACATGAACAGCTCTCTGGAAATTCAAATCTCCCACCAAAATCTATACTATGAAGTGTTTTTGGAGAAAACTTGGTATTGACTGGTTCACCGGTTTACTAGTATTTTCCAGTTTGACTCAGCTTTCTCCAGTTGTTTATTCAAAATAGCTGACTTTAATTATACCTATCATACTTATGTTCAATTTGCGGTAAAATTGGTTGAATCAGACAGTGTAGTTTCAATAACATCGATATAATAATAAACATAATAATAGTGGTAAAGGCTTGGTCTAGTGGTTGAGCCTTGAAGTTGTGTTCCTAGAGGTCACAGGTTCGATTCCACACTCGGGCGGGGTGGGATAAGGTTTTCCTTTGTTAGTATTGCTGCAAGCTCATGAGGCAAATTTTTTTAAAAAAATAAATATAATAATAGCAATAACGAGATTTTGTGCACTTATGATATATGGATCAGATGTGTTAACCTCACATAATTTTTTTATAGAGGTTAATTTATTTGTTGGCAAATAACTTGTTAATGTACAGATAGATTAATATCATGTTTGTAGTATAATCAATTTTCCAACAGATGGATTGGGGGATGTTGAAATTGGCATAGGCCCAAGATCAAGCCTGAAGCCAACAAAACCAGAAGCTTGTGTATTTAAACCTTGTTTAGAAATCAGCTAGAGTTATTTTACTTTATTGAAAAATAAAATGAAAGTTGTCCTAGTTCAATAAAAGTGTCATAGGGCCTTGAATGGCATAGATTCTTTGTCTGCTGGTCTTACACCTGAAGAAAAACAACATATAATGGAATTGGCTTTTCCAACTATAATTTTCAACTTGTCTTATTTTGTTTTAAGGAAAGTGAGAGACTGTGATGAAGCCCCTCAACTCTGGACCAAATTAGAGTCTCTTTATAAGACTAAAGACCTTTCTAAAGTGTCCTTTTTGAAAGAAAAGTTGTTTGGGTTCAAGATGAACCCAACTAAAAGTATTGATGATAATCTTGATGAGTTTCAAAAATTGATAATGGATTTAGAAAATACTGATCAGAAATTTTCAGAAGAAAACCAAAGCATAATACTTTTAAATTCCATTCCTGAGTCTTATAGGGAAATTAAAAATGCCTTAAAATATGGTAGGGAGTCTCTAAGTGTCAATGATATAGTCAATGCTTTGAAATTGAGGGAACTAGAACTAGGAGGGGATAATAAAAGCAAAAGGCAGTCTAGTGAAGCTTTGAATGTTAAGGGTAAAGAGAGAGGTTTTAGAAAGGGGAAGAAAGGTAAGGCGGAGTTCAATAACCAGAATATTATTGAAGATAATGAAAATTCCACCAATCAGTCCAATGGTGGAAATAACCCAAAATCCTACCAAAATATAGTGTATTTTTATTGCAAAAGGAAAGGTCATATCATAAAATTCTGTAGGAAATTGTTAGATAAGTAAAATTAGCAAAATGGCAATAAGGATCTAGGTGGAGCAATTAATAATATTGCTGAGTCTGATGACATAGAAGCCTTAACCGTTAGTCAAAATAGGGATTTAGATTCCTGAATTTTATACTCAGGTTGCACCTTTCACATGACTTCTAAGATAGAGTGGTTCACCAAGTATGAGCAACTTAAGGGAGTAGAGTGTTTATGGGAAATGACTCCTATTATGAGATCCTAGGAATTGGTAGTGTTCAGTTTGTATGTGAAGATGGTAGAAGGATTCTATTGAGTGATAAGCAAAATTCTGTAGGAAATTGTTAGATAAGCAAAATTAGCAAAATGGCAATAAGGATCTAGGTTGAGCAATTAATAATATTGCTGAGTCTGATGACATAGAAGCCTTAACCATTAGTCAAAATAGGGATTTAGATTCCTGGATTTTATACTCAGGTTGCACCTTTCACATGACTTCTAAGATAGAGTGGTTCACCAAGTATGAGCAACTTAAGGGAGTAGAGTGTTTATGGGAAATGACTCCTATTGTGAGATCCTAGGAATTGGTAGTGTTCAGTTTGTATGTGAAGATAGTAGAAGGATTCTATTGAGTGAAGTTAGACGTGTAGCCAATGTTAAAAAGAATGTAATTTCACTTAGTCACCTAGATGGTAAAGGCCTAGGTTATACTACTCTAGGTGGAGTTTTAAGGGTTACCAAAGGAGATAGGTGTGTCTTGAGTGGTAATTTGTTTAAGGGCCTTTATTACTTTGTTGGTTGTGTTGATATTCCTGCTATTTACTCTATTTCTAGCCTTGATAAGACTGATTTGTTGCATTGTAGTTTAGGGCAAGTTTGTGATAAGAGTCTTGATATGCTTAGTGTACCTAATTTGGTTAAATCTGAGACTTTTGTTAAAATTGATAGCACTAAAAATTTGCAATCTGATTCTATGTTGTTTGAGGTGGAGTTTAAACAATTAGAACGAAACTGTTTTAATTTCAATTCACTTCAAACTGTTGCTCAATCTGAAAATTTTATGCATAATAGTTACCAATTTAAATTTAATGAACAATGTGTTTGTATCTCTAATTTGGGTTACTCTGTTCATACTGTTGATTTTACTAAAAAGTTAGCAGTGACATATTGTTTCATTTTGAGTGGAAATTTAATTGGTTGTAAGTCCAATTTGCAGTACCTTGTTGCTATTTTCACTATAGAGGGTGAATATAATTCTTTACTAAAAGGAATTCAAGAAACTTTATGGTTGAAAATAAATGTCTGAATTTGTTGTACTGTTTTATAGGATTTGTTTACATAATGATTTTAAGTCTGTGCAACATGTGAATTCTGTTGATATTGTTTATGTCTTGAAAGTTAATTTTACTGTTCTAATTGAACTTGTTGGTGTCGTTATTTTCAAGCAGATTCTCTAAGGAAATTAGGTGTAGTGAAAACCTTAACTTTGTGTTAAGGTTTTGTGCTCCCTAATGAATCTTGGTTATTATTACCCTTTGTGTGAACTGAAGTTCTAGGCAGAAAGATAATTCAAAGTTGTTGCTACTGCTGCTTCAAGTTTGCTATTTTTCTATTGTTTTCAGTTTTATTTCTTTTTTCTGAACTTTACGCAAACACTCGTGCAAAACTGAAGTTGGTGAAGTTGGCCCAAAGCTGAAGGTGGAGATTTGTTGAAGTTGGCTTAGGCCCAAGATCAAGCTTTAAGCCCACAAAACCAGAAGCCTGTGTAACCTTGTATTAGAAATCAGCTAGAGTTATTTTACTCTCCACATCTCTTAGCCGCCTCACATTCTCTTTCTCTCATTACCGGCGATTTCAACTGAAAGCTCAAGAAATCCGTTGTAACTGTCTGGGTTACTAACGGGAAGATTACTGACCGTTGTTACCGACTCTGTATATGCCTATATGAAGAGGTATTCTGTTTGTATTATTATGTATGAGAGATTTTGTGATTAAGTGAGATTAGGGTTTCTGTAGTTTGTGTTGAGAGCTTTGTTTTGTAATCTTGAGCGCTAGTTCTTCGTTTTATATGTATAGTCTGAGTTTATACATGTTTAGTGCAGGGATTTGGTGTTCTAAAGGGCCTGTAATCTTACCTTGTTCGTTTCTTCATCAATAGAGGCTTCCGCTAGTGTTGTTTGCAGAATCTATGTTCATCTTCTCTTTTCTTTTACTTTCTGTACACGTTCTTTATTTAGTCTTTGAGTAGTTCTTGATTTAAATCCTAACAGGAGAGAAGTTTACAAAAAAACTCCACCGATTGTCAAGTTCAAAAATCAGCTTCTGCAAGATTTATCAAATATGAAAGAATATCAGAGTATACCTTATATTTTGTAGACACTGTTGGTTATTTTATCAAACAATGAAAATCCAAATAGGAGAGCTGTGTTTCTTCAGTGAAAATAGAATAATATATCTATATTTCCTTCAGTAGTGGAACATACTGAATCCACATTCATAAACATAAATATGTTGCACATAAAATGACATTTTGTCAATTATTGTTCTTCATATCTTACACGTTTAAATCAAAGTATGACGGTCTTTGTTCCTACGTCTACCATTTGACTTGTATTTTTTTTACCCAATGTGTCCCTCCAACCGGCAACCAATCCCCCTGATCAGCACACTAACAGCCAATATGGGATTGATTTTCCAAGTTGCCATTTCAAAAAACTCCATTTTTAATCTTTCTATGACAACAAATTTTGACATTAAAAAATCAATAACAAACCAACCCTAAATAATTAATATTAAGAGTCAAAATCTTTTATCCACCAAAATATGTTGTTTTATGAATAATTTGTAAATGAAACTTTTCACAACGGTACCAAACATGCACTGAGCGGTAGGAGACTGACCAAATAATTTGCTCCATTCACATGGGCAGAGATGGAACTCATGACCCCGTACTTAGGGGGCAAGGTGTTTGAACCACCAAGCCAACTTGGTTATTTGACTTGTATGTAGAGTTATTTGCAACTTGTTTCGCTTACACTCAAAACGATGCCATTGATGAGCAATGAGATTAGTTTCAGAGGAAACCAATGACTGGAAAGGAGCACGCCCCATAAAAGGCAATGGCATCAGTTTAAGCTCAAAACCGATGACGGTGATGAGCAATGGGGTCAGTTCCGTGATGAAGGCACCAATGATCCAAACATAAAGAAAAACTAGTCCATAAAATACAACCTACAACATCAAGGTATCATCTCAAGCCAATCACTATCATAATTAATAATCAACTACAAAACACAAACAAATAGCAGCAACATTATCCCATGTTAATCCATATTTCATCACGATGCAAAACAGCATGTGTTTATTTATACGGCATCTTCATCCTCAACCTGCAATTTTGAACAGCACCACAAATAAATTAACTTCTGAGGGTTGATAAGAAGTTTTGCTTCATCTATCTCAAGAGATAATTCGACATTATCCATTTCAACTACTTGAGGTTAAACAAACAGGTTTATTTCACAAGTTGAAGGAACTGACATATCCTATGTTAGTTGCCACTCCTAGTCCAGTACAACCAACAATCTAAACAGTGCAAAAACTAGTATTTACATGTCATTTATTTCTTATGCTCCCGTTAATTGAATATTTCAGTTGGATATGCACAAATATGAGAATCTATGCAACATATCAGCAGTTGACTACAAATAAGTATTGCTCATACACAGATGACACGTTTAGTTGGAATAAACCAGGAATAGAACAGCTATCCATTGTCTATCCCTACTCCATGATTTAATTAGTATTTAGGTTTAGGAATAACAATTCCATAGAATTGGCATGCCAAAAGAGGAATAGAAATTCCTTGGATGCCTCTAGAATAGGTATTCCTTAAGTAGAATTGGGTAAAATGTATAAAAATAAGCCTAATGCATTCTCCAGGTATCTGAACTTGTCCCAGAAAAACTACCACCTCCCTGAACTTTCAAAGTGACCACGCATCTCCCTCAACTTTCAAAAAGTGCACCACTTTGCTCCTTGAATGCCAAGTGTCAGCTTCTGATTGGGGAGATAAAATCAGAAAAATAACGTCTTTGAAAAGTCAAACCAATCAGAAGCTGACACATGGCGTTCATTGAGCAAAGTGATACACTTTTTCATAGTTGAGAGAGGTCACTTTGAAAGTTCAGGTGGGGCAGTAGGTTTTCGGGGACAAGTTTAGGTACCTGAAAATGCATTAAGCCACAAAAATATAATCACCTCAACTGCATGACTTGAGGAGGAAGAGTGTGATTGTGCTTGCAGTGAATCTTCAGGAAGATTGTCATTAACCTATCAGAAGTCGCGACATAGATTTACGTTAAAACAAAAGCCACATACCTATAACTTCTAATGAAAACACATTGCCAAATACCTGTTTCGAAGTTGTACCAGTACCACCACCCATTTTCTGAATGAGAAGTTGCATATTTGAATTCATTTGGGCAATCTGGGCTTCCAAGGACGAATACTTCTGCTCCATAGCCTCCATTTTAGTCATCATCTTGCCTACTTCCTCATTAGCAGCATTTTTGGCCTCCAATGCCACCTCCAAGAGACCACTACGGCTAGATTTTCTGCCATAAAGTTCACCAATGGTTGGACCACCAATCCCATACATCCGCACATGGCTACCGGTTTCTTTTCCCATGACTTCACAGAAAGTGTCAGCTTCATCACTGCTTGCCCCTGAAGTCTGCTCTTTTCTATTTGCACGTTCTTTGAGTTTTTCCTAAATTTATTATAAAGTTCAATTAACAACTACATGAAGATATATAGTATAACAAGAGAGGATTAAAACTCTGATTATTTGGTGGAAAATATTCTTGCGTATAATATTCTAATGTTTGTGATGTAAATAAGTCAAAGGAAAATAGTTTACTAGTTGGAAAATCTTCAAAAAAAAAGGAAAATATCATCTTGTTTAATAAAGAGGACGCTAGAAAACAAATCAATTTTATTTTTCATTCTGAACACATTTTTCATATCACGCTAAACAAAAGGAAAATATTTTCCTTGAAAAATATATTTCGAGAGAAATTACTTTCCATGAAACAAACAAAGCAGAAATTTAGCACTCTGGTCAACTAAACCATACAATATTTTCTGCTGCAAAATCATCCACAGGCTGACCATCTTTTCGCGTCCGAGTCAGGATGTATAGTTCACTTCTGGTCAGTTCCTTCCCTCTCTTAGCTTTCTGCAAAGATATTAACAGCAAAACATGCCATTAATATACCATGTTGGAAAAAATTTCAAATAGTATAGGTTACCTCTTCCTCTAGAATCCTCGCAAAGCTCTTTGAACCAGAAGCATGGATATTAATCTGCTTTGCACGGTTGGCCTTGTTTTTCATAGAGCGTAACTAGAATTGTCGAAGTATGAGTTTCTGAAAATGTCCAATGAGAAAAACATAAATTTTCATAGCCATTGGACACATACCTGCACCTCTTCCGAGTTCCAATGGGCAATAAGGGCAGCCCATTGATCAGGATCGACTCGTTTGTTACAGTCCCTCAGACGTTCCTCATCAGTTGTATGAGGGTTATAATGATCAGCCTTCAATTTTGCTTTCCAGTTCCTCCATTTAGATCCAAGAGACTTCAGGAACCACTTTTTTAAGGCGCTGTCTATAACAAACTTCGTCTAGATTTTGAGAAGAGAAAGAAACAATTAAACAAAGAACCAAAGAAGTACAAGGATTATAACGACAGCGTGATGAAATTTTTTTCCTTTTTGTAGGTGAGGAGTTAGAACCTACAACTATGATGTACCACTACAAAAAGTTATTTCTTGATACCTGGACCATTTGCCACATGTTTTCTTTGACTTCTTCTGGCATAGCTGACCATTCTAGATAACTAAGAGGTGCCAATGTACAATCCCGGGCTAAGGAACCTGTAAAAGAAGCCAACTTGAGAGCCTCAGGGCCAATTGGCTGTCCCCGTGAGTTAAATGGGACATAGATTCGATGGCCTTCAGGAAGGTCATCCAACAAGTGGCACCGAGTGGGGCCTCGGCCCCTCCTCTTTTTCTCAAGTGTAGAGCCTGGTGATGTGACTGGCTGATTTTGACCCACCGCTGAATGCTGTTGAGGCAGAGAACTGACCACTTGAACACCATTTCCAGGGCCTGCAGAGCTCCTTTTCATATATCTTCTCTCTCTACTGCTACCATCCACTGGCGACATCCCTGGTCACCCAAGTTAAATGCTTATCAGTGTTATTAAAAGCGCTAGGCGCCTTCGAGGCGCTACACCTTCAAATTGCCTGAGGCCCGAGGCGCCACGAAAGGCGCTCGCCCGAGGGAAGTGAGGCGCTACATAATAAAACTTAACAAAAAAATAACCAAGTAAATAATTATATTACACTTCATTTTGTTCATTTGTAATTATTTATATATATATCATATTCAAGATTATTAAAAAATATAAGTATATAACTATATAATTATTCAACAATTAAGTAATAATAACTGAATTATAAATATATTGGTTCACTTATATAATATATATATATATATATATATATATATATACATATATATAAGAAATATAAGAAATATAAATAGGTAAATAAATATAAATCAATTCTAAAACTAATTAATACAAATATGAAGATAAACCTTTAAAGAATTTTGTTATTAAAAAGTTGTATCACAAAAAGTAATTTAATTTATTAGTACTTAAAATTAAAAAAATTATAACTAAAAATAATTGATACTACTATATTATGTCTACTAAATAAGTAAATGTAAATGTTTGAATAAGAAAAGACAAAGAGAGAGAACAAGTGGGACTCATGGGGACCATTCAATTTTAGTGTTGGAAAGTTGATACAACACATATCATTACTAATATAAAAGTTTAAAATAATATATTGGTATTGGTGAAGGTAAGAGAAAACGTTGTCTTCTTCAACCTCTCACTCTTTCCTTTGAACGCCATTATTTCCGGCGAGTTTTCTTAAACAAGCTCAAATCTTTCATACAATCTGTCTAAAGTACCATAGTTTCATTGAGGCGCCGACTTTGGCGCCTCAACCTTAGACTGAATCGCTTCGCTTAAGCGGCGCCTCCTGGAAGGGGTGGCGACCCGCTCCGGCGTCGCGCCGCCTCGACTGGGCGCTTCAGCGCCTGTTAATAACACTGGTGCTTATGCCACCAAATAAAAGGTATTTTGCATTGTTTTCTATGATAACTGGATATGACTAATAACCCTGACATGAAGATCAAAGATCTTCAAGAAGATAGCACCAGTGTTGTCAAAGCGTTAGGTGCCCCGAGCGCTCAAGGAAAATACAATTATAACTTTAATAGCCAACTCACAACTAAACTAAGATATTAACAAGTCAGTCCAAAATAAGAAGTTTAAAACCAAAATAATGTAGATTCAACACTAAAAAGCGGTAAAGCAGCCTTATTTAAGTTAGTCAAACACAATTTGTAATTTTTTAAAACAAAGGGCTAATGTGTTTGAAATCATATGGGTTGTGGATGACCCAAGCCAAACCAAAATACTGTGCCACAGGCGCTGGCCAGAAGTTTTGCCTCACCTGGTCGACTGGGCACATGTGTTTGCAATTATATGGAGATCAAATTCAGATGACCTTAAGCTACAATAGGACTTCACTCATTTGATTGTGTGTTCTTAACCAAGCAGACTTGACTGTCTAGAGCAACCTTTCACAAAGAAAGAAACTACCGTGGCAAGAAAAACAATATAGATAATAGACACAAGTGCATAGAAAAAAGTAACCATAAAATACAGACAATAGCATTATGACTGTCCAAAATAGGATACCTGGACTGGAAACATCAACACTAGCAGCTGGGTGGGAAGGCTGAGGTGGCACAATACTAGCCTGAGGCAGCTTTGACAGATCTTGTTGGTAATGGCTTGATGAGCGATGCTGGAGCTGGGGCTGGGGTTGTGGATGACCAACGCTGCTGATCATGGGATCCATTGATGGCCTAGGTACATATCCGTTATGTGTTAGTGTTACCCCGTAATCTGTCGGATGTAGTGACTGCTGATTTCCTGTTAATCGAACACAGAGGCAAACACATGTCTTTTGAGAAAGCAAAAATAATGGAAAATGATGAAGTGCGTATTTATTGAATGCATTGATGTATAGGAAAGAATAACCCAGAAAATATGCACTCATAACTGTCATACCAGTATTATTTGTATCTGTACGGAAATGTGACTGAGATGGCTGTGGCTGGCTGGTAGTTTGGTGTGATTCCCACATGTAACGAGAGCTTAATTGGGGCTGTTGGTGCTGGGAATAGGTTGGGCCGTTCGTCATTGGAGGAAATGGACGACTGGGTTCCTGTCTTTCCTGCTCCATGGGATGAGCTGTATGAGGTGGTCCTGGCATGTATGAATGCCCTGCAAAGAAATATAACCAATGGTGAACAAAGGAACCCTCTGATGTTGAACTTGAAACAAGTTCACACTCCCAAATTTTTTGGAATAAAGTACATTTATATTCTAAATCCCATAAATTTCTGATTTTAAATCATCCTATGTTCTTTTAACAGCTGCATGACCAATTTTCCGCAATTGCTGATGTTTTTATTTAAAGGTTACCTAAAAAGAGGGAAAAGGTAAGAGGAGGTTTCGCAACGCCCCACCGCCGTTAAAAACCCTCCCCTAGTCTCATTTTATTAAAAAAGAAAAAAAAATACAAGAGAATAAAAAATCATCCAGCCATTACGGCAAACAAAAATCTATCAACTATGGAGTAAATTTTGATCGAGGTTTACGCTCCCGTTTAGATAGCTCCTTGCGCTCCCGTTTAGGTTGCTCCCGCTCTTGCTTAGCTCGTTCTTTTGCGGCGACCGAAACCCTTGGTTTCCTGGGAAGTTGGATATTGTAACCCTCCTCGATCTCACAACGATAACTGTCATAGCAGGTAGCGAACGAAAAACTTTGCCTAACTGGCGTCGACTGCTTGGCTTTCATTTTTGCCTCTTCTCGTTCCGCAGAATCCGCCCAAGTGCCCGGGACACCTTTCTCCGGTTGTGAGTAATCCGATTCAAAGCCCTCTTGATCAACCTCATCCGAGGCATTCTTGGAATGATTGGAATCATCTGAAACTCCTGTAATATGTCCATCAATCGGCTTTTGAACTTCAGTTTCCTTATCTCCGAGCTCTAAGTTAACTGTTTCCAAAGAATTAGCGGAGACAGAATTTTCCGGCTCCTTATCAAACACCTCATTAGCCGCAGCCTCAATCACCGCAACAGCTGCAGCCTCAATCGCCTCAGAAACCACAGCCTCAATGTCAACTACTTTAGGCTTGGAAGCCTTGTATGCCGAATTAACCTTTTCTTGATTGGTATTCTTGGTCTGATCTAAACGGTTAGCCGCATCCTTCATGACCGAACTTCGCGGTCTTCCATTTTTCCTGCGCCAAGTGGTGGCTTTTTTGCCTGCTTTTCACTAGATTCTGGCGCCTTGCTGAAATCAGATGATTTCCCTTGAGGTTGATTGCGTCGACAGGCTGCTGAATAATGTCCAATCGAATGACATGTGGAGCAGAAGGCCGGCTGGTTTTCGTACTCAATGGTAACCCAAAAAATATTTCTTTCTGTATCAACTCTGACCTGGTCCATAAGGGGTTTCGCCAAATCGACATCGACCAAAATTCTGGCATAATGGCCGAATTCTCCTTCAATGGTAATCGATCGTGATCGGCAATTCACATAAACAAAAGAAAGCCAATTAATAAAAATCGGGTAAATCAGCCTAATTTCCCACTTTCACCTTTCAACTACGCAAAAGTAGAGCTATAAACGACACTTTGGCTTAAAAAATTGGGAATCTTCCTTTGCGAGGTTCCCACTATGATTTGCAGCTTTGCCTTCCTAACTATCGTTGATCAGATGCTAGAGGGGAAATCTCCCATTGCGGTGAGTTTGGCTAAGACACTGATCTTCGTGGGCGCTTCCCGGAATGGAACTGAAGCTACTACAAGGATAAACGACCGGATATTCCACAGCCACCTACGACTCTCAATGATAAACAACTGGATACCTCACAGCCACCTACGATTCTTCAAGGATAATCAACTAAATACCTCATAGCCACCTTCGACTCTTCGATGATCCTCGTGTCATTTATTATGCCTCTCGGACTCTCGATGTAGCTCAGCGGAACTACACCACAATCGAAAAGGAGCTCCTTGCTATCATTTTTGCATTAGAGAAGTTCCGATCTTATTTTCTCTGTTCCAAGGAACGCCAATCCCTTGTGCTACACTAGATAGAAGCCTTCGATCCCAAAATTCCCATGGTAGATTGTATAGACGAATCCAAACTTGGGATGTCGTTTGTTTGTGTGTGGTTGGATCAAATCCAGCCTTCCAAACCAAGAATCACATAATACCCGGTTTTAGATTTAAATTTCCAATACTCCAAATCTTTTGCACTGCATCCGACGATGGCATAATAATATGAAAAAAGCCCTTACCCAAAGATATGAGCTTCCAATCCATCTTTCGGTTCCAAATTGAGTTCAATTTCATCTTCAGATTGGCGTGAGTCCACGGTTTATCCCCCTTGATTAGGATTAGTCGTCCTATCACCGAGTTCTTACATGAGGAAATTCGTTCCGCATAAAATTCAGTCGGAATTTTGACTGTTTTATATCCGTCACCTGCGTCTGAGCCGATATACCCCCAGTAGCCGGTGATGTATTTATATCACGGTTCAAGATTGCTGCATAAGAGATGGCTTTCTTGACCGAGTTAGGGTTTTCAGAATCCGCATGGTTAGATGATTTGGGATTAGCAGATTGAGGTTGAGTGGCTTTCAAGAAGCTCTCACGACTAAAAAGATTAGCTATCGCAAAGTCACAAGGAGGGGGAGAAATACCTGTTTGGTGGCCGGCGGCCATGATGGCCGCCGGGGAAGGTCAAAACGGCGGAGGACTCAAAACCCTAGCAGAGACCCCATTGCCGAAATTGACCCCATTTTTTTTTGCAATTGCTGATCTTAATAGATAAATAACAAATTTGTAAACTGTGATTATATATATGAGTAGCATATCCTTGTAAAACAACCACATAAGTATTTTGACTCACTACAACCCTTTCCTTCGTATAAGAGCAGTACGAGAAGAAAAAGATGCAGGGAGACAAATATCATCATTTAGACACTGAGGCTTCTGAAAACCAAAAGCAGTTCCTGATGTTCTTGAGGAATAGAATACCTGTATGATTACTAACCCCTCCAGCATGAAACTGGGAATATTGTGGTATTTGACTGGTGCTTGGCTGAGGCTGATGAGACATGTAAGGATTAGCGTAACTTGGTTGGTGCATTCGAGGCTGGGGCTGGTTAGTTCCAAATCTGTCCTGCTGATTCTGATAGGAGTTAACCATATTATCAACCACAGACATAGCTTCATGTCGACTCTGCCTCACTGTATGAACACTAGGAGGTGCTACATGGGAATGCCCTATAAAGAAATCAGTAACTGACAAACATTATCAAAATAGTGCAGAAAATACTAGTGATGCATAAATTAATGATTAGAAGTATATTAGGAAAAAATATCATCCCATATAAATACGAGAGCTTGAGAAAGACTCTATGTGGTTCGTGGAAGATATTTACTGATATATGCACACAGGCCCACACACACAAAGATAGTAATAACCTGACTCCCACACTTCTTATGCCACTGACACCACTTCCTTGCAAGAATAACTACTTCCCCACCAATATTAATGTTGCAGGAATATCAGCAAAAAACAAAACCATACAAAAATTAGATCACCCACAACCTTGTGGCTCCAAAACAAAATGGGATATTTCCTCTTATTTTTACAAAAAAGAAAGGCAAGGTGAAACTTATGCCCTATTGTTAATCTTACATGACAAAAAAAACAATACTGCCAAAAAAATAAAGCAAATGCACGCAACAATTTCAAAAATTTGCCCTATTTGAAAGATATACATGGAATCAGAACCACCTTGGTTATGAGTAACTATTCAACAGAGAATGTATTGAAAGGCCATTAGGGATATTAGAATCAAGCAAACCAGGAAACCATGAACAAAAAACCATACCATCGTGCCTCCTCTGAATTTCAGTACGTAGTCCTGCTTCAGTCCAATATTTCATGAACTTCTTTTTCACTCTTTTCATAAGGAACACGATATAGTCGCCCTTTTTGTTGTACTTGCTACAATTCTCCCAAATGTACTCCACATCTTTCAAAACATCATCTGATTTTATGTACTTGACGTCATTTTGAAGATTATTACATATTGTTCCAAAATCCATTGGCGTGTCGATGACAGTGAAATAATCCTGCCAAGCATCAGCCACCACCAACCAGTGAACATGCACAAGTGAGAGAAAGAGAGAGACCAGTTCATGTTACAGTTATTATGGACAAAGCTGTCCTATTCAAGTATTAAGTAAGACAAGACAATAGTAGCATATTAAATTTTTCTAAAAAAAGAGAAACCAGTATTTCTAATTCAATGATATCAGAACTATGGAGATAATGAACAAAGAACATCAATGTTTTCCTAGAATTACAGGCAATTCCATGTAAGTCGATGCCAGGGTGAAGAACGCAGACAATACAGAAAGCAAACATGTTCCACCAGAAAACGCAGCACACAGAGAAATGCTTGGCAGAAATAAATGCTACAGAACATCAATTAAATGTTTCAAATTTCTTGCAGATGAACAGAAACTGCATAATTGCATATAAATGACTGTATAAAGCACTTCAACTTATATGGTTGACTCTAGTCACAAATCCAAATAATACAGGACAGTTAAGCAGTTGATTTGCTCATCCTTCCTCGCCTAAGCCAATATGCAACGACACAGTATCAAGTATCAAATTTTTAAGCAAATGGTTCAGTAATCACAAAGGGACTTGGAAATTAGTCAATACAAATGATATAACTTGGAATTAATCAAATTTTAGGCCATGTATTCTGTAAATAAAATGGTAAAATCCATTAGTGCAACGTATCAGATCCAATAAAGACATAAATCTGTTATTCACAGACAAAGTGCACATTCAACAAACATATATATATAGCAGAAGCAACATAAATCATTACAGGTATTCCCTGAGCAATAGGATCAACAGGAGAACAGAACGATACAGCCTCCTCCATTTGCATTATCTTCTTTATCACCTAACGAAACAATTAAACACAACCGCATCAAAATTTCCAAATCCACATGCATATGCAAATACACACAACATGCATACACATATAGGTTCCACATACCTCTAAGCAAGCTTGCAATTCTGGCTTATTATACCTAGGATCCTGAACTGGCTTCTTTACAAATGGCACCTCTTTTTGGCTCACAGAACTAAATCCTCTAGATGAAACAACCTTAGAGCGCTTTCCTTTTGAAGGAAAAACTGTAGAACCAAACATAGCCGGGGTATTCGTAGCTTTCACCGACGCTTCCCTACTCATCGGCGGCCGACCACGCTTGTTTACTGATACGGTTATTCTCCCACCGGTAGCTGGCTCATCAGAGGAGTCGCTATCTTGGCCGGGATGAAAAGATCCTCCGCCGTCGGAGGAAGAAGACGGAGATACCGACGAACTAAACTCCTTTGCAGCCTCAAATGGACCAGCTCCGTTGTTATTAACTTCATTAGAAACACCATTTTCGTCGACATTTTGCTCTACGAAGTTCAAAAACACTTCTTCGTCAGCTTTCACTGGAGCATCTGGAGTAGGTTTTTTTGCCGCTACCTTTTTCGGGCGTCCACGACGCTTCCGCTTCATTTCTTCTACACAGAAATCGCTAAAGCGGGTTGATAAAAATTGAAAAATTGGGAAAGAAAAAAGGAAAGTAGACAGAAACCGTACCTTGTTGGATCTGTGAAGTAAATTCGAGAAATTAGGGTTTCTGAAACCAAAAAAATTGGTTCAGTTTCGAGGACTTGATCACTAGATCATCAGTTTGTAGTAGAGATGAGAGCTGGTATTAGAGAAAGAACAAAGAGGTCGTGGGAATACAGCGTCGCTAAAAAGCTTAAAAGGAGGAGAGGAAAGGAAGCTTGATGGCGGAGGGTGTTGCTGTTAGCTGTTTGCCACTGTCGAGTGATTTTTTGACGCCAATAAATATCGTGGTTGTTGTACAATCGTAATAGCAACGCGCTCTGTGTGGTTACTTTTTTTTATACAAAGTAACTTGAACTCGACTCATCTCAACTAAATTGAATGAACACTGAACTAATTTTATAAATTAAAATTTGAATAGAATATATTTGATTTGATTTAGTTTAATTTAATTTTTTTATTTAACTTTTTATTTTAGTATAATAGAGAAAAAAAATTGAATCAAACCGAATCAAAATAATTCAATTTGATTTCTATTCATATTTTTTCCCTTAATTTCTTGCGACTTTTACTCTGCCTTAGGCACTGGCTTAGACGGTGATAAGTAAGGGTTACATTAGAAAACTCACACTAATAAATGGAAAGCAGAAAGTAATGGAGTTTAGAAATTTAATGTGAATAACAACTTAATAAGTAAATCACAAATAAGGGGTTTATGGAAATTTTTATTTTTATTCCGGATTCCCATGATTGGTATTAGTGAATGATTCGATCATTGTAGATCATCCTAGAATCCCTTGGAATTATTATGGAGCAATATCTCTTTAAAATTATTAGTTAAGTAATTAAAATTAAACTTATTATCTTAAAAGTTTTAAATTTATATTATATACGAGGTGAATAAAATTTTTTTTTATTTAATGTAAATATAAAAAAGTTAGTCAAACATATTATAAATTTTTTTTTACATACTATAAGCGTGTTTTTATGAAGTATTCTTATAAATTATATTTTTAAATACAAAGTTATAACTTATAAATTAAATTTTTAAAATAATTTATTTTAAAGCATATTATAAATACTTAAATTTTCACAAAGTGAAAAGATAAAATATTCCCCCATTTAATTCTATAAGTCATTTTTTGCTACTCATTCTTTTTAATCATTTCATTTAACTTTAAAGTCATAATATGTTCTCTTACCAAACAGCTCGTTTAGTTCGCCCAATATCTATTATGTGAAATAAAATTAGAAATGAATGGAAAGATGTCAAATATATTAGATTATATGTCTAGAATCCGTCAGTGCACGAAATAGCTATTCCGAATTAATATAGATCTCATAAAATAGCCATTACTGTTTTTCAAGAAGGAATTTTAAATGATAATGTATCAAATTTAACAATTTTTCATGCATTTTTATTCGATTTCAGGACACATATATTTCGTGAACCAAACGTCCCTCTAGTGAATAATGAGCTAGTTATTATTTATGACAATGAGCAGTGTCACTAAATATATTTAACATCGTGCCGATTCAATAATTAATTCACACCTTACTGTTTTTTAACGACACTTCAAAAAAATTTTGTTAAAGTGTTTTTACATTGACCTGAAAAATGCAAATAATGAGTTAATTGACAAATTTGCCAATCGTCACTAGTTCGTCCCCATTCAAGTTTGCCCCTTGTCATTTTGTATTTATGGCTCCACATCTAAGTTTTGAGCCCTGATTAACTTAATTCGTAAAATTAAGCTTTAAAAAAGTACCATATAGTTTCACTTATTTATAAAACGGGGAATAGAGATTTTTTTTAAAGGGGTTACAAGTAAAGGATCATCAACATTAAATTATGTCGCAAAAACAGGTAATGTTATTCGTTTTATCTGAATTTCTACAAGATATTTATTAAAAATTAAATACACATTAGTGAAAAATTTTGAAATTTTTTTAATAGTACAAATATTTTTTTAATTAAATTATGATATCAAACCTTAAAAAACATAAAAATAAAAAAAATCTCCGAAATTTACTCAAATCCCGCCGTATAATTTTTAAATAATAATGTTAAATTATTATAATGTTGAATTGTTTAGAATATTCAATGCAACACCACTATTCTGAAATCATAGGCCACTTTTGCAAATTTTTTAAAACCACAGACCCCATTTTATAAAAAAAATTCCTCAAACCCCGTTTCACAAATGAGTGAAACCACGTGATACTTTTTAAAAGTTTGCCCTAAAATTAATAAATATCAAGGTGTTTCTATTCAAAACGTATCGGTTTCGAACCTCAAATTTTGCGTAGAGTTCCTCAGTATTTTGCCACAAAAATCAGTAGAAGTCAAAAAATTTAAAAAATATTCTAGATCAAGACAATTTCATAATTGAACTTATAAGTTGAATTATTTCATGCAATCTATTACATTCAAATAGCAGTTTGTATTTGTTCAGAACAAACATCAGCAGGAGCAATATGGGTTGTGAACTTGATGATTTTTTGTTGCATGGCACTAATAATTTCTGTCTTCTCCGTTACTAAATAGTTTATTTCAATAAAAGTTTTAATACATAACTAAAAATAGACAATTAACTAAAAAAATAGCTCTACACTAATTCTTCTATTTTCTTTTTTTATATGATGTGACACAATAAATGTTAAACATTATCTTTTTTTTATAATTTTTACAAGTATTTTCATTGAGATAATCTTGTTCGGAGCTTAATAGAAATTAAGGTTCCTCACCCCTCCCAACAAGTGTATTTAGTGAGATTCAAACATTATTTTCCTTCAATTAACTTAGCATGTGTTACCAACTGAGCTACACTTTATTAATAGTTAAATATTGTATATCTAATCTTCTAAAAGGAGACCGATCAAAATAATTAATGTTTCATGTTAAACATTGAAACACTATTCAGACTTTAATTGAGTCCTTTTTCATTACTTAATTACACAAAACGTAGCTATCTTCTAAAATAGATTATTTATTTTTATATTTTTAAAAATCATTAACATATCATTAATATAATATTTTATATCTTTAAAATCATAAACATATTGTCAATGTGAGGTTCGAATGTAATTTGTAACTTTGTGTGACGAGTTTCATTGATAACAGAAATTACAAGCCTAGCAAACTCATGAATAGTGCAAAAGTGGTCAATTGTTGCCTACAACAGCCAAGTAATGATATGACTCATTTGAGCTAATATGCTAACGGCAAACTTGGCTGTGCTTATTTTCTAAAAAGCAACAGGTTTGATTTTCAAAAAAACAAATCAGATAATTACCCTATTAAATTAGGATGAAGGATCAACATATGTTATTCATCGTTAAAATATGTAATTCTCTTAAAAGTTCATGAAAGCAAAAAAAACAATACAAACAGGCCCTAATATTACAATTAATTTAACCCTTTCGACCGAGCACATCCATTCCACAGCAGCAGCAGCAGCAGCATTATTACAGGAGTAACATAATATTCAATATCTAAACATAAACCATAAATCTTTCAATAATCATCCCTGACACACATCAATAAAAAGACCAAGTCCTAACGATAAAGGCCAATGCATAATGTTCAAAAGATAAGTTAAAAAGACACTACATAATATAACATATAAGAACACACCTTAAGCATTGTGTCTCTCAAGAAGACACATCATCATTCTCACTCGAAACTTCATGGTCACTCGAAACTTGATGCACAACCATATTAATAGCAAGGCCTGGATTACTTTCGGCAAGTTTCTTCATAAGCAACGCCATTTTCTCCTCAACTTTTTTATTGATAGTCTCCTCCATTTGCGACTGTAAATTTTGTTTGATTCTTGATGTCAATTGTTCTAAATCAGCTGATGTTTCTGATGTTTCTATTACTTTCCTCAACTTCTTCCTACGCAGTCCGCTCCTACCAACAAGCCTTGAGTTCCAATGCAGTGTATCACCAAAGACAAGTTGTTCGACGCTCTCGCGATTTGCACCAGACGAGCACATCTCTTCAAGGGTAGACTAAAAAAAATTGGGGAATCACAATATTAGTGCAAGCATATCTTATTATACTAAAGTTTGCCAAAAGAGGATATACTTACAATTTTATTTTTTATCATATCAGTTGGTGACTTGTAGTCATGTCCGTCTTTGCGTTTACGTGTAGCAATATATAATTCAGCTTTTGATGGTTCTTGCCCGTTTTCATTTGCAAGTTGCTAGGGTACACAAGGCAAATTGTAATGTGAAATAAGGAATAGCAAGGCAAAAGCAAAATAACATCAAGCAATGCAAGAAAGAAACCAATAATCATACTTAACAATAAGTAATTGTATCCCCAAAGGACTTCTATAATAACAGTGCATGAATCGAAACCGTAATCGCCATAAATTGGTAAGGAGGAATAAAAAACATAGTATGCAAAGTTTCTTCAACATAGTATTCACCACAAATACAGCAAAATCAGAAACAATACAGAAAAATGATTTAACCAAAAATTGAACTTTTTGCTACAGTTATAGAGATGGCCAACTTAAGTAACATAATTGCATATCCATAAAATGCTTAACACACAAAGACCATACAACACGGTATATATGAAACAAACCCTCCTTTTTTAGCAGCATACCAACAATCCAATACCATAAAATCAATTTTCAAATCCCGAGCTAGCATGTACATTTTCAAATCATTAGCTATAACTTCATTTCCAATTTCATAACTTTACACCAACAATTCAAAACCAATCATTGAATTCTTCATAAACTCAAAAGCATGCAGAGCATAAGTAATTTATACTAATTACTAGAAGCATTATGTGAACCAATGATACTAACTTAAGTCATAAGAAGAATAACCTATAAGGTAAGACTACTGAAACTAGATCATATATTAAGAGAACAATAAATTCAAATGGCTACCTGAATAAGAATTTCAGGCAATGATCAGAATAAGCAATGATAAGACTTATTTACTATGCTAGATGATACATACCATTTCCATACTGATCTGAGCAAAACTTCTTGGTCCTGCAGTGTGTGTTTCTACGATCTTCCTCCGACTTTCAGAGTTTCGCTCAGCCGTTTCCTACAAATTAGTAAAAGTGAGTTAACAATTGAGCCTGGCACTTCTATAAATAAATATAAGGCATTTTAATGTACCTTCACTTTTGAATTGCCCCAATATGCTAAGAGCGCCCTGAACTCTTCAAGTGGAACATCACTTGGCTTATTCTTGAGCCTTGCATCATCATTGTCATAACAAGCATAATGTGTTTTCTTGATACGGCTCTTATACGACTTCCATGATTCACGAATTGTTCTTAATACCCAAGCTTTTCCTTCTTCAGCAATAATGTACTTTTCCTAACATACATACAATCAGCCAGTTAATATCAGTGACTCTAAATTAAGAAGAACCACTTATAATTACAAGCCTAACCTTCACATATGCCCATAGATTATTCTTGTCAGGAACCTTGTGCCAACTAACATAAGTAAGAGGAACAAACTGCCTTGCTAAAGTTCCCAAGAAGCGGCTAAATTCTGAAATCAGTTTAGGGTCACTTGAAACAGGTTGAAACTGGTCATTCAAAGGAATCAACTTTCGATCCTCAAACCTCCTTGCATGTACATCAGCCATCTTTGTTCTTCCTCTCCCTTTTCTTTGCGAGCCTTCAACTTCATTTGAAACTTTCAATTACACAGCAAATACCCAATTACTTCCATATACACAAAAAATATTCAATATTAGTATTTAACATCCTAACCAAATTAGCACCTCTGAACCCCTAAAACAAAACCAAGCCTGAATCTTTATTCAAAGAAGAGAAAACTAGCACTAAATTAACATCTCATGCGTTCAAACACTGATTGTGAGTATTCTTTCAACTTTAAAGATTTTGGATCTTTCTTTCTAGATATTCATGCATATATTGAAATTTGATTTTTTTAAGTTCAATGTCTAATTTAGTGTGAAATTATATTTGGGAAATATAAATTAAAGTAATGAAATAACACATGTGAATTCAATTGTTTTTATCATAAAATAGAAAATTACTTGACTTTTACGGACTGACTTGAATTTCTAACAAAAAGAGATAATAATTGGAAATGTGAAGATCACACTCAGGTGGCGTTTGGTTTGCGGAATTGCTATTCGAAAGAAAAGGAGTAAAATGAATGAAAATTAGATAACAATGGTAGAGTTTTAGTCTAGAATCCGCCGTCGGATGGAATAGCTATTCCTAACTATTAGAGATCTCATGGAAAAGCTATTCCTTCATTTCAAATAGGAATAGCTTTTCCATGAAATGTGTATAGGAATAGCTATAGAATCTGATGGCGGATTCTAGGCAAATATACTCTCATTTTTAACCCTTTTTCATTCATTTTTCTTCTACTCAACGGAATAGCAATTCCATGAACCAAACAAGGCCTCATAGTCTAAACTCCAATTTCCTTTTCTACTTTTTAGTGGAAAAATAAAGGGAAATTGTCAAGTTCACTTTCTTTTTTTAGTTTTACGGGTTATACTTTTAAAATTTTAAACAAGTACGTGTTTCCAGTTTTATTTTCTTTCTTTCATTTTTCTTCCCCTTTCGCCCTTTTTCTTTTCCTTCATCCCTCATCTCCTCCTTTTTTCACGTTTCATCTTAAATCGAACTTATCTCAAAACTGTTAATTTTTTTTATATGGGTTTAGAATTTTTTTTTGTTTTTTAATCTTCAAAATTAGATCCATAGTGATATAATTTTAAAAAAACATTTTTTGCACACTCATACGCGATATGAACTTCATACTGCTTGCTTGCGAGGATTCCCCGCAAGTATAAGCGGTGTATAAGAGCGATATACCTCTGTTATATGAGGTATAAAGCATGCAAAATGTGCAATTTATACTGCGCATGTTGATGTGGGAAATCCCTGCCTGTGCCTTGCCTACGGGATTCTTTGGAAGTATAAGCAGTGAGTAAGAGGTATTAAAGGAAAGGTTTGCACAGTGTCTCACGTGGTATAAAAGGCTTTATACCTAGTTTAAATGTGCGAAAAAAATATCTTTTGGAAATTATATCAAGGTTATAGTTTTAAAAACAAAAATAAGATGACCAAAGCATTTTAAAAACTCATGTCAAACGTAAACAGATTTGAGAGAAATGTAATTCAACATGAAAAATTAAAAAAAAATAGAATGGGATATTCATGAAGAACGTATTTTAAGTATTTTGAAACTTAAAAATGGATATCTGATAGTTTTTTCATATGAAGAGTTATCTGCAATACCTCTCAAAATTCAAGTGTTTTTTTAAAATTCCCAAATACTAATGGAATATGCACTGCCTCAGGGCTGCCTTGGGGCAGCTCAGAGGTGCAACCGCCCAAGACCCATATCTAAAAGGGCCCAATTTCTTTTAGTTTTTTATTTTTAATGAGGAAAAAACAAAATAAATTCCAATGTAGTTATTTTCAATGCCCTATCGTCTTTTTTAAGCAGACCGTAGTACAATAACATATACATTGCAATTATGATTATTTTTTAGTTGCATTTCCTCATAAATAGATAAATATGACTAATTATCAAGAATTAAAACCTTATTGAGACCTGTTTTATAACACAAATACACAATTGGTGTCTGATCTACTGAAATTGTCTATTTGGCCCTTGACCTATCTTTTTTAATTTTTGCATATTTGGTGACTGGTCTATCCATTTTCAGAACACAAAGAGATCACATTCACTAATATCCAAATCAAAAAATTAAAAAATACAAAAAGAAATAAAAAAATTATTAGGTAACTCTAGCATTATTTTTATTATTTTAAATCCATTGCCCATCATTATTGTACAAAAACTGGACAAGTAAGAAAAAAATTAGGCGAAAAATTGACAGATAATAAGTTAGACCCCAAATAGGGAATTTTAATAGGTCAAGCACCAAAATGGTGTATTTGAACAGAAAAAGACCCAAAAAAGTATTCAAGTCCAATTATAAATTTTATATGTTAGTCAAATATATGTTTATTATATTGTTACACAATAATTTTTATTAAAGGGGTTCAAATTCAATATATTTTTTACTATATTGTTTTGCCAAGGCTCCGAATATCTCAATAGCGGGCCTTAGTCACCCGACTGCCTTACTGAGCCGCAGAGGCAGCCATAATTTCCTCCTCCCCTAGTCGACCAGGCACATGTGTTTGCAATCATATGGAGATCAAATTTAGAAGAACTTAAGCTACAATAGGACTTCACTCTTTTTACAAGTGTATTTAACCAAGCAGACTTGACTATGTGACTGTCTAGAGCAACCCTTCAAAACGAAACAAACTCTACTGTGGCAAGAAAAACAACATAGACACAACTGCATAGAAAAAATTAACCATAAAATAGAGACAATAGCATTATGACTGTCCAATAATAGGATACCTGGACTGAAAACATCAGCACTAGCAGCTGAGTGGGAAGGTTGAGATGGTACAGTACTAGCCTGAGGCAGATTTGATCGATCTGGTTCGTGATGGCTTGAAGAGCGATGCTTGCGCTTGCGCTGGCGGTGGGGTTCTGGATGACCCTTGCTGCTGATCATGGGATCCATTGATGACTTAGGTGCATATCCATTATGTGTTACCCCATCATCTGTCAGGTGCAGCGACTGCTGATGTCCTATTAATTGAACACAGAGGCAAACACATGTCCTTTGAGAGAGCACAAATAACTAATTACCTAGAAAAAGATGAACTGAATACTTATTGAATTTATTTGATGTAGCGATTCACCCAGAAAATATGCAAATTCATAACTGTCATACCAGTATTATTAGTATCTGTACGGAAATGTGACTGAGATGGCTGTGGCTGGCTGGTAGTGTGATGTGATTGCCACATGTAACGAGAGCTTAACTGGGGCTGTTGTTGCTGGGAATAGGTTGGTCCTGGCCTGTATGAATGCCCTGCAAAGAAAAATAACCAATGGTGAACAATGATGTAGAAGGAAACGTATGATGTTGAAATAAGTTCATAGTCCTCTAAAATTATTTGGTATAGTGATGGAAAGCACCAAAACAAGACGTGCGTCCCTCCCTGTCCCTCTTTTACCACCAAAGCATAAAATCCCTCATGCATAATGCATCTTTGGAAAAGTGAAAAGCAGTTATTGATGTTTTTGAGTAATATAATACCTGTATATTTGCTGCCAACACCAGCGTGAAACTGGGAATATGGTGGCATTAGACTGGCACCTGGTAGAGGCTGATGAGACATATAAGGATGAGCATAACTTGGTTGGTGCACTCGAGGCTGATTCTGATAGGAGTCAACCATATTATCAACCACAGACATTGCTTCATGTCGACTCTGCCTCATAGTATGAACACTAGGAGGTGCTACATGGGAATGTCCAATAAAGAAACCAATAAATTATAACTGAGAAGCAATATAAAAAGGGCGCAGATAATTATTAGTGACAGATATTAGTGACACATGCCCTGATCGTTAGAAGGATAGAAGAAAAACTATCACCCAACATAAAATACGAGAGCTGGAAGAGGACTCTCTATGTAAGATAATGACTGATATGTACATACAATCCACACACACACAAACAGTGTAATAACCCGACTCCTCACTTCTAATGCCATTGACACCACTTCCATGCAAGAATAACTGTACATACCACATCAATCATGAACTAACATGCAAAACCTATAAGATCACCCACAACCTTGTAGCTCCAAAACAAAATGAGATAACGGATTTCTTCTTCTTTTCCCATAAAAATAAAAGGAAAAACTTATGCCCCATGATTAGTCTTCCATGAAAAAAAAAACAAATACTACCAAATAAATACACAAATGGAAGAAACAAACTCCAAATTTCCCCCCTATTACAACTATTCCATGAGAATGTATTGAAAGGCCATTAGGGATATTAGAATCAAGCAAACCAGGAAACCATGAACATAAAATCATACCATCATGCCTCCTCTGCATCTCAGTACGTAGTCCCGCTTCAGTCCAATATTTCATGAACTTCTTTTTCACTCTTCTCATAAGGTATATGATATAGTCACCCTTTTTGTTGTACTTGATACAATTCTCCCAAATGATATCCACATCTTTATAAACATCATCTGAGTTCATGTACTTGACATCATTTTGAAGATTATTACATATTGTTCCAAAATCCATCGGCCTGTCAATGACAGAGAAATAATCCTGCCCAGCATCAGCCAGACCCCAACCATTGAACATGCACAAGTGAGAGAAAGAGATACATCAGTTCATGTTACAGTTATAATGGACAAATCGGTCCTATCAAGCGCTAAGTAAGACAACATTAGCATATTAAATTTCACCGAAAAAAGGAATAACATCTATGGACAGAAAATGAAAATAAAGACATTAATATTTTCCTAGAAGTATTCGCAATCCCATTTTAGTTAATGCAGGGGTGAAGAACACAGACAATACGGAAAGCAAGCCTCTTCCATCTGAAAACCCAGCAAGGAGAGAAATGCTTGGGAGAAGTAAGTTCTCTATAAAACATTAATTAGATGTTTCAAATTAACACCACTGCATACTTGCATATGAAATGACTGTGTAAAGCAGTTCAACTACAACATTATATATATGGTTAAATCTGATCACAAATCTAAATAACGTCCTTCCTCGCCTAAGCCAATATGCAGCAATACAGTATCAAATTTTTACACAAACGGTCCAGTAATCACCTAGGGGCCTGGGAAATGAATCAATACAAATGATAAACCTTGGGAAAAGTAACAACTTCAAACTTCCTTAATAATATGCTGATGCATTTTTTGGTCACGTATTTAGTCAGAAATAATTTTAATCCAAAAGTCCAACATATCAGGTCCAACAAAGCTATTAATTGAAGACATAAACCCCATCTAGAGTCCACACCCAACAAACATGTATATACCAATGACGGAATAGTGAAACACATAAATCATAACTCACAGGTATTCCCTGAGAAATAGGATCAATAGGAGAACAGAAAGATACAGCCTCCTCCATTTGCATTATCTTCTTTATCACCTAAAGAAACAATTAAACACCAACCGCATTAAAATTTCCAAATCCACATGCATATACACACAGAAGCTCAACAAATTGCATCAAGTCACATGCATACCGCTAAGCAAGCTTGCAATTCTGCCTTATTGTACCTAGGATCCTGACTTGGCTTCTTTACAGATGGTAACCTTGGTCGACTAAATCCTCTAGATGAAACAGCCTTAAAATGCTTTTCTTTTGATGGCAAAACAGTAGAATCAACTCCTCTCTGCGACATAGCCGGGGTATTGGTAGCTTCTTCCCTAATCAATTGTGGCCGGCCATGCTTGTTTACTGATATGGTTATCTTCCCACCAGTTTCTGGTTCATCAAACGAGTCACTATCTTCCCCAGTATGAAAAGATCCTCCGCCGTCGCTGGAGGAAGAAGTCGGCGACAACGACGAACTAAACTCCTTTGCAGCATCAAATTGACCAACGCCATTCTCATTAACTTCATTAGGCACACCAATTTCGTCGACATTTTGCTCTACAGAGTTCACAAACACTTCTTCCTCAGCAGTCACCGGAGCATCTGGATTAGGTTTTTTCGCCGGCGCCTTTTTAGGGCGTCCGCGCCGCTTCTTCATCTGTTCTACACACAAGTCACTGAAGCGGGTTGATAAAGAACGTAAAGCAAAGTAAAAGGAGAAAGAAAAGCAGAAAGAAAAGCAGAAAGAAAAGCTACCTTTCGAAGAGAAGAAATTAGGGTTTCAGAAACCAAAAGAATTGGTACAAATTCGAGGACTTAATCACAAGATCGTCAACCTGTAATAGAGATGAAATCTGCCGTTAGAGAAAGAATTGAGATGTGTTGCGAATTAAGCGTCGCTACAAAAGATTTAGCAGGGTTGGTGAAGAAGATGTAACCCTTGTAGATGCCGAAGTGGGTGTTGCTGTTTCCCACTGTCGTGTTTTGACGCAATAAATATCGTTGTGCGGTTGTGGTAAAATAATACGAGGGCAAACTTTTAAAAAATATTTTTTTTTATTCATTTTGAGAAATTTATTTTTAGAGAATAAGGTTTTTAGTTTTGAAAAATGGATACATAATTATGACCTTTCTGAATTTAACCAAATATATTCATATTTTTTATTTATTTTATAAATATAATTTATAACTTTCTGAGTAATATTTTTATCATACTATGACCTTCTTATATTTTTATCATCTTTTTTCAGTATCAATTTCTTAACATAATATATGTAATGGATAAAAGTTAGTTATATATATCATATTTAAGTATGTTATGAATAAAAATTACTATAAAAAGGTTTTTTATTGTTATTTTTTCAAGTGCAATCATTCTTTAAAAACTATTAAAATGTCTTATAATTTATAAAAAAAACTATTTTTATGCTTGTAAACCTCATGAAACTAACATAATAAGACTAGATATACCAACAAATGTATGATATAAAAATTAATTTTGATAGAAAAACACATAATGTAAGATGCAGGGATGTCATAGTTTAACAAATACAAGACGTACGGAGGTATAAATGATTTTTTAAAATATAACAAGGTATCAGTGGATCAGGTCAAAAATTAGAGAGGTTATAATTATTTACCCTTGAAAAATTGGCAAAAAAAACATATTTTTTGTTTACCATAGTGATTTTAAGGGAAATTTTTTAATCAATTCAACATTCTTCAAATTTTTTCATTTTTTTTATAATTTTTAAAGTTTACCATCACATTTAAATTAAAAAAAATATTTACAATATTAAAAAAATTCAAAATTTATCATATGGTTGTGATTACATTTTTATCCACCAATCTATAAAATTTTGGATAACAACGAACAATATTATCCAATATCATAATATAATTTAATATTGAATATCCTCTTTTTATTGATTTTTTTAAAATCACATAACTTAATTTAAAAAATAAAATTCTTAAATTCCGTTTTACAAATGTGTGAAACTATTAGTATGTTTTTTTAACAAAATTTGCCCAATCTTGAGTCAATTTTTTTTGGTAACTAATCTTGAGTCAATTAATTTTGGCATGGATTGGTTAATCGTCACTAAATTCGTCTCCATCGTCCCCTGTGGTCTCTTGGAAATCCATGAATTTGCTTCAAGCCTTCAACACTTATCATTCAGAATTTATACATCATCTTAGTTTTAAGTAGACATGTTCGGGAGCCGGGTTACCGGACCGGCCGGGCTTGAGCCCACTCTTATGAGTCGGGTTAGAACACTCATTTTTTTATTAAGTCCGATCTGAACCTAAACCCGCTAAACCCCGAAATTTTATGAATCGGACTTAATTTTTATAGAAATACCCGAGCCCGGTCCGATAAATAATAATTTATTTATTATATATTTATATATTATATTTAATAGCTATTTAAAATATTTTCATTTTATCCTACTGTAATTTTTGACTTGAATACAACTAGTCTTGTTATATATATTGAAAAATCACTTACTCTCCAAAGATTATTGTGGCAATTAACCAGGTCATATTCTGGGTATTCTGGGATGTTGAATAGCCTGTTTTGTATTTTTGGCTTTTGGCCTTGAGCGCGCATCTTTGCTAATTAAATTTCTAGTATTACAGAAAAATATATTAAAGAATAATGTAAATTTGTTTCTATTTAATTAACCAAAATATTTAATAGCTAATATTATTTATGGCCGTAGGTCGGGCTTGGGAATGACCTCGTAAGTCCTGTCCGAGCCCGAAGTTCTTAAATGTAGGCCTGACCGGACTTGGGTTGAGGTTTTTATTAGAAAGTCTGATGAAGCTCGACCCGGCCCATCCGATGAACAGGTTTAGTTTTAAGCCATTTTATTAGCTCAATTGGTAAAGCAAACGAATTTAAATACCTTTTAGGTCTTGTTCTAGAACTCAAATACTTATTTGGTATTTGAACTATTGATGTTTATTGATATGTTTTCTATAAAAAGTGGCTCAGTTTGGAGCTTCAAACATGGTGGAGAGTGCTTGAAAATTGTGTTAGGGATTAGTATATTCTTTTCTGAGTAATAAGGTGACTTTATCGACAGTTTTGTAGAGCGTAGAGATTGGACTCATAACGTCAGACTAATGCAACCCATTACATTCAATTAGCAATTTGTACTTGATGGCAGAAGTGTAGAGTTTGAAATTGCAAATAATTTTTTTGGAAACATGAATGGTTGGCCTGTAAAAAGTTTTCTGTTAAATTTTTTATTTTAAAAGAGTGTCTGTGGTTTTAAAAGTTAGTAAAAATATGTTTTTCAAAATTTTGAGATCACATTTGGAAGGATAATCTTGTCTATTTTGAAGTGAAATTTTACAGCTTTATTTATAAAGATACAATATACATTAGTGATAATTTTTAGAATTTTTTGAGATGTAAAAATATTTATATTAATTAAAAATTCACGATAACTTTAAAAAATCATAACAAAATAAAAAATTTCTAAATCTTGATAAATAATTCACAAATAATATAGTTAAATATAAGGATGTTGAATTTATTGAAATAACTGAGATTACCCTTCTAAATATGGTTTCAAAATTTTGAGAAACATGTTTTTACAAACTTTTGAAACCGCACGCACCCTTTTAAAACAAAAAATTCCACAAAAACCTTTTTACAAAACGGTCAAACCACGTTACTTGTTTTTTTAAGTTTACTCTGACATTTTTGGCCTAGGTGTGGATCCCACAAACAAGTATATAATTTAGTTGGTTTCTCATTTCTTCGAATTTGTTTGGAAAGCTCACTTTTAAGAGAATTTAATTTAATTGAATTCATTTTATCAAATTATCTTGTTTGGAATAAAAAATTATTGATGGATTTCAAATCATGCAAAATTTGAATTCTTGTAAATATAAGAAATAGAAATCTTGCCAAAAATTATATGATTTTGATGAAATTCATTTAAGCTAAATTTTTTGATATTATTTTTACCATATTGTCCTTCACATGCTTTTTTTTTATTTTAAAGAGTAAAATTATTTATATAAAAAATTTTAAAAAAATGTTAAATAAATTAATTACCCTGGCAAACCGTTTAAAACAGAACTTTAGTAATTGAGTTGCAAAAATAAATCATAGCAAATTATCAAATAATTGTTTTTTCACTTTTGCATTTATATTTTGCCTAATATTTATTCTTCACCATCAAGGTTTCTACTTTCTACCAACATCAAGATAGCAAAACATTCATTTTCAATAAACCATCTGAATCCGGAACTGAAATCTACAGTTTGATCAAAAGCATATTAACATAATCATAATCCAATCTGATCAATACCGTATTAACATAAATAAGCATAATACAGCAACTCATTTAACTGATAACCATTCATTTTCAGTAACAGAAACTGAAAATGAAAACCCTAATCCGAAACCAACAGTTTCATCACCTCAATACCTAGCTCTCCTTTTCGCTCTACCTCTCGGATTATTTTTCACGGTCCTGATAGGACAAACATTGGCAGGAGCAATCGGGGCAGTGGACTCGATCTTTTGTTGCATAGCACTAATAATTTCGGTCTGTTTCTTAATGGTCTCCAACAAAACATTATACCGTTCTTCGTGTCGCTGCTCAGTTGATTGCTGCTGCTTTTCCAATTGCTCCAGCTTCAGCTGTAATTCTGCAGATTTGGTTTTCTTATACTGATAGTAGTCTTTTCCCTCAGAGCCAAGTCCATACACTCTATTTTTCACCTTTCCACCCGCAGCCTCGAAGAACACCTGAGACTCGTCCACTGTGGAAGAATTGTGTGTCATCTGCTCCTTGATAGACTCAACCCGTTCCTGTTAATAGCGATGAAGATGTATAGTCAGTCCACTGATTTTCATCTAGGCAAAAGGGCCTTTTTGGTCCCTGTGATATAACTCATTTGCCCATTTGGTCCTTATGGTGTTCAAGTTACATTTGATCCATATGCTATGCAATATGTTACCTTTTAAGGGACCAAAAAGGGTATAGGTTGCATAGCACAAGGACCATATAGGTAACATGTATAACAGAGGCCAGATGGGTAAATGGACTATATACAGGGTCCAAAAAGGTGGTTCTGCCTTTGATCTATGAAAAGCAACACATATCAGAAAAAGGCAAGTGAAATGACTACATTGACTTCTTTGGCTTTCTCGTGCACAAATGTCTTGCCATCATGCTGCTTGGTATGAGTGTAGACGAATAACTCGTGGGGGGTTGGGTCCCGACCCAATTGCTCGGCCTGTGCATTTCAATAATTACTAATCATTTCGTATATAAACATAAACACATGAATGAATTTCATACTTCTTAAACTAGTTCTGCTCAGATAACCAAATTCAATTAACTGTCACATTTATTAACAAACCTTATAATTATAGCAGAACCACCTTTTTGGACCTTGTGCTATAATCCAGTTACCCACTTGGTCTCTCTGATATACATGTTACCTATTTGGCTATTACCTTTTTTGTCCCGTTACTGCATATTATGCATATTTACATCACAGGAGATTTTACAATGCAAGATCCAAAAAGGTAACAAATTGCATAGTAAAGGGACTTGATGGGCAATGGCTTCATAGCACATGGTTCAAAAAGGTAACAAATAACATGGTACAGAAACCAAATAGGTAACATGAATAGCAGGACAAAGGGGCAAACCAGTTATACCATAGGGACCAAAAAGGTGCTTTTGCATATAATTATAAATACTTTTATTTATGAGTATAAATACTTAATACTAACAAGTCGTTTTCTATGAACGAGATGCATAATAGATCCCCCAGTGTGGCAGGCAAGAGCAACACCATTTTCGTCCCCTTTACGTCGATTCAGTTTATTCTGCTGAGACATGCGTTTATATGCAGGGTCTGACCAAACTTCCAGCCATTTCTTCCAGACAACATCTGAAACATATGAGGGTTTGACACCCTTGTTCCTTATTGCGCTCATAAATTCACCGTAACGTTTGGCTGCCTTCTTATTCCATGCGCACCTTACCTCGTGATCAATTGATTTATCCCAGCAGTAGTGTTTCTGCAAAATTTTGGACTAGAAAGAGTTACAGATAATTCAATGCAAATCTCAATTGAATGTCGAAAGTCATTACTGTTTTCAACTAAGTTAAAAGTGCAGATATATCCGTTTCATACCTTAAACTCTTGGAAATAATACTCCTTGGTCTCCTGTGGCACAGTTTTCCATTTTGCCCCATTTATATCCAGTTTCTTCTGGAATATCTTTCTGATTGTGCGTGAGCACATTTCAGAAGGTAATATCCTATAACATTGAGTCGAATGTCTTAGTTAGTAGGCTGTCAATATGAATTAAGATTAAGACTATTAAGTACAAAAATATGTAGCTCATATCACATCAATCATTAACATAGTTATCAGAATCTTACGATTCTCAAAATGAATCTTACGATTCTATTCGATTCAGCCCCAAATCGATTCGAATCTATGGGGTGAATCTACATTGACCTGAATCGTACGATTCAGTGACGAATCAGCCGAATCTTACGATTCTACCAATTTGGTCAATTCATGAACTATAATAATTTAAAGCATAGTATAAGCATATTATTTGAAGATGATAAAATTAAAGATTTGACTCAAGGCAACAAAAGTCCATTGCTCCACAAATTAGTCGTCGGATGGAGGAACCCAACACCACGCTGCCAACAATAACTTCCGGCGATGACTAAGCGGTGGAGCAGTTGAGCACTGAAGCAAATTGTGTCCACACTTTTCTTTAAAATTAGTCTTTAATTTAGTAACGTAGAAAATATGTCTCTTTGAATTCTAATCTAGACTAAAATATAATAGTATCTTTAAGTTAAACATTTTAAATGTTCTGTTTTATTATTTTATGAACTCGAACCCGAATCTTACGATTCTCAATTCATGATTCACGATTCTCGATTCATAAAATTTGGATTTCGATTCAAATCCCGATTTGACAACAATAATCATTAATTATAAGCTTTATGTTTCAATTGCTCCTCCAACTTGTCTCATTCCACCTACTACCCCTGAACCTTGAAAAGATCCTCATATTTCCCCTAACTTTAAAAAAGTGCACTAATTTTCCCTCTTAATGCCACATGTCAGCTTCTGGTTAGTTTGACTTTTCAATGATGTCATTTTTCTGATTTGTCATTCTCCAACCAGAAGCTGACACATGGCATTCAGAGCGCAATCAGTTAAAGGGACCTTTTCAAAGTTAAGTTGGAGGAGCCACTGATGCATTTGGCCTCACTTATATTAGCTAAACATGAAACTTACGCATCCCCAATTACTGTGATTGTAGTGCGTGAACCAGGTGTAGAATCTCCAACTTCATCCTCAGAGACTTCTAGTTCTGGTTCAGATTCCAGCTCTTGTTCTTGTTCAGGCTCTGGTTCTGGTTCGCATTCGGGTGAAAGATCGGGAGGTACTAGCTGTTGGATACGTTTAAATATAGCAGGCAAAAGAGGACTACGTGCTGATGCCTGCGGTGTATGTATGCCCCGTGTAGTCTTGGAACTGCTAAAGGTGGGAAAACTGGGTAAAGATGGATCTGCCCCGTCAAACATTGATGCTCCAAGAGGCACACTAGCCCGGGGAGTAGTCTTACCACTTGAATCTCGACCCAATCTATGTCCACCGCCAACATCATGGGCTCTACCCCTTGTCACATCTACAAGTATAAACAGCCACAAAATTACAATGTCATAGGTAGATTCATAGGTAGATTCTTATTTGAAACCATGAGGAAACAAGTTTATTGCACATCTAAAAATTCAATTTTAACTATTCACGGCACGAATTTGTCCAAGTGTTGCCACAAATTAATAACCTTTGTCCCTGTCGTATTCTATAGAGTGCGCTTTCTGTTTTTGTTTTTTTTAACTTTTATGTGATCTTCAGAAAAGTCAAAATCAGAATCAATCCTGTCTGATATACATTTGTTTTATCAACTTGGGTCTTTCAGAGGACTTAAACCATCAGAATAGTCCAAATCAAAATCAAGGAATGTGACAATATATATGTCAGGCCTACAGAGATTGTGACCTGTCTGTAGCTATCATTGAGGGAATATGTACCTGTATAACTACTGCCCACACCATGTAACTGGGAAAATGGAGGCACTTGAGAGGTGCTTGGCTGGGGCTGGCTGGTATCAAATTTTTTCTGCTGCATCCTATTGGAGTTAGTTACCATACGGTTTACCGCAGACAACGCCTCATGTCTACTTTGCCACATATCATGATCACTAGAAGGCATTGAATGAGGTCCTACAAAGTAAACCGATAAATTAAAATCAAAAACCCAAATTTTAAATAGTGTAACAAATGTTAAGCATGATTCCATATGAATTAGTAGATCGAGACACATCCTATTATGAAATCGTGCATGCATACAAAGAACAGTTGTGTGATTGTCTCGCTTATTACACTATAAAACTAACTTTTAGAGCAGTCAAAGTTCAATTAATGGTTAAAAGAGCAGCAAATTCCAGATATAATATAGCCAAACAACAACAACAACAACAACATTACCCCAATGCCTAACAAGGCTCCCGCACAAGCGGGGTAAGCGGGGTTGGGCGTACGCAACCTTACCCCTGCAATTACAAAGAGGTTGTTTCCAATTGACCCTGAAGTGGAGTTGCAACAGCTATCCGTGACTTCACAATGAAAGAAGTTCAGACATATATAATATAGACAAGAAACAAAATAATAATCCAAGCAAGCACGGTATCAAAAACAACCCTAAAAAGATGAGATAACACAATATTAACATGAAATCATAGCAAAAATCACCTAGGAAATGTTCCCCACATATTCAAGTAAACCAAGGTGAGAAAAAGCGTGAACACATACCATTATGCTTCTCCAGTATTTCAGAGCGTAGCCCAGCTAACTTCCAGTTTTTCATAAACTTCTTTTTTACCCTTTTCATGAGGTACACAATATAGTCACCCTTTTTGTTGTAGTTGATACAGTTCTCCCAGATGTAATTTACATCCTTACAAACATCATCGGAGTTCAAATACTTGACACCATTTTGAAGATTGCTATATATTGTTCCAAAGTCCATGGGCGTATCTACCACATTGAAATAATCCTGTTTGCCATCATGTGTCACACATTGATTATAATCGAGGAAGTTGTCCAACTCCAAGTCCACGCCATATTGTAAGACAACATAAGTGTGATAATTGATAAATACACCAAATGATAGCCACAACTTCATTTTTATGGATTGGATGCCATAGAGGAAAAATAAATTATTTCTCAGTCACCTAGAACACTTCTTATTTTATGTTATTTAATGACATGAAAAGTAAGGCATCATGTGGTAGACCCGGACATCAGTTTCACTAGAAGAAATAGAATCCGACAAATGAATGCGAGCTACAAACCCTGGAAAGAAATTATTCAATGGAGCCCTCATCCAAATTATTGAAGACCCGAAGATAACAGTTGGTAGTTAACAAACTGCTTTTGGTTAAAGCAGTTATGCAATAATAAGTGAGTTAATAAATTTGGAATCCAAATTAGTGCTTGACAGACTTTGAGTATCTCTCTCCATCCGTCCAAGCTTTTTTTAAAAAAAATACTTCCCACAAATGCGCTTACATTAAATAGAAAGAAAAATCCCCACTCGCCCCGGATGTGGTTCGAACCTGGGACCTCTAGACCCCGCAAGTCCGGTGTTAACCATCAGACTAACACCTTCACCACTTTTTTCTGATTGAGTGACACCCATGCAGACGTGCCCTCCGCCAAAAGACTTTGAGTATCTCTCTGCATCCTTCCGAGCTTATTTATCAACTAATGCAGATGAACTAACTTGGAATCAAAGGGGAACAAATTTGTATATGGCAATGTGTTCAGGTCATATAATGGAATTGAATAACCCCAATGATCCAACAATTCAAATTTAATGCAGTTACACAGTTTAGTCATTGAAGACACATGTCCTATTTCAACGCTGTGCCAGACAAAGTCTACAATATCTATTAACATACTGCACAATTGAGTAATTTACACTTACAGGTAGTCCCTGAGCAACAGGATCAACAGGAGTGTTAAAGGGTCCAGCTTCCTCCAACTCCATTACCTTCTTTATCACCTAAAAACAAAAAAGAAGACCAGAAATGAGAAAATTAGACAAAATAGCGAACTTTATGCAAAATTTCTCAAACATTAAAAGATATCTCTCACTTACCGCCAAGGAGGCTTTCAATTCCAACTTACTGTACCGAGGATCCTGACTTAAGTCCTTCACAGAGGGCAATTCCTTCCTGATTGAAGAATTCAATCCCTTAAATGGTGGCATAACCTTAGAACCGGATCCTCTTGATGACATAATATTCGAAACTGATCCTCTCGGTGGCAAAACTGAGGCATTGGAAGTTTGCATTGATGCTTTCCCCTTCTTCTGGTGACCCTGCTTGCTGATTGACCGGCTTTTTCTCGAAAAAGTCGCCACCTCATCACCACGACCATCCAAATCGAGATGAAAAGACTCCTCATTGTCACTTGAATCAGAAGAAGAAGACGAAGACTTCAAATTCGTCCCAGTATTAAATTGAACCTTTTCTGTGTGGTTATTTTCCTCAGCCAATGAATTTTCATTGACACTTTGAGCTACGAAGTTTATGAACGCATGTTCATCGGCATTTACCGACGGACTAGGTTTTTCAGAGACGGCTTTTTTTCGGGCTGCACGCTTCCGTTTCATGCCTGCACACAAGAATCGTTCATCGAATGGGGGTTAGCAAAACAAAATTCCATAGGAAAACGGGAGAAAAACACAAACAGGAAAGTAACTACCTGCTTAGATCTGGGAACAGGACTTCAATGAGAAAAGATCAGGGTTTTCTGCGATTAGGGATTTTAGGATTTGGCGATAAAATCTACTTTGATGGCGGAATTGAGAGAGAACGACGAATAGTTCGTGTAAAGTGTTGCTCCTTGCTAAAAGCTGAAGCCGACGAAAATTCGTCTTCCACTTGGAGTGTATTTAGCTTCGGATTTAACAACCAAAACTTTTTTTTTTTAATATTGGGAAGGATAAACATTTAATTTTTCGGAAACACGAGACTCGAATTCAAGATCTTTTAACTTTTTTTCTCTACTTTTTTAAAAAATTATGGCCATTAAATTAAGTTTAATGGTTTAAATTTAGTTTAATAGGATTCTCTAATGTAGATATTGGGTAAAGTAATAATACCATAAGTGATAATAAATTTAAATGATTGAAATTTAGTGCAATTCACAAAGAAAATATTAAATTTAAATTTAAATTATTAATTAATATTTATCACTAATTTAACTTTTTTTCACCACGAATTATTTTGGATGGATCTCAACTATGGGCGCTTGGTCTCAATTGTGGACGTTTAATCCCTGATCGCCATTTTATGGATGCCTTAATGGGTAGAATTGAAATAACCTATACCTTATACTAAATCACCAAAATCGTAATCACACCATATAAATTTTTTTTACTTATACTTCATTTATATATATAATCACTTGTAACACTGTATCTTTTTATAAAATAATCTTATACAAAGCAAAATCAAAACTCGACCACCTTCTATTCTATATGCTTGTTTTGTGAGGAGATAGAGTGAGATGGAACACAACCAACCAATCTTTCGTCCACGATATCTACAGGTAATGAGCTTCTAGTACAAACTTTATCAGCTCTGAAAAATTTAGCGCATTATATGAGGCGCAACTCAGTGAATATAAACAATCTATGAATTTAGCAAATCACATATTTACACACATTAACAAATTCAATATACAATCACACTTATATGAGAATAAATGAACCGATTATTTAATTGTTGTGACATTTTCAGCCAAACTATTAGCTCGGGATACATGTAGCATTTGTAGCAATTGTCAATTGATTTGCTGGCCAGCTATGTAACAATTGGTTGACCTTTCGATCCAGATAAATAATTGGTCGACCTTTCGGTCCATTTGTCAGATATTACAATTGGTTGACCATATAGGTCAAGATGAACAGAACATGTATTGCAATGTTTGATCGGCTATGTCACAACGTCTCTTATACTTTTCATATATTCAAGTGCAAATGTTTGTTTTACGAACCATTGAACTTACAATTAGCATATATTAGCACAAATGAACATATATTCCACATACATATATCATATAAATCCAGCCTATCAAATACAATTCTCATTATAAACTTATATGCCCATGATTCACTTAACAATTCAAATCAAGTTTATATTCAAATAACAATACATTTCCAATACAATTCATTTCACACTCAAATAATGTCAACACACTTCATATATATCAAGTTCAACTCATATATATAGCCACATATCAACACAAATCACAATCACAAATTCATTTCATGTTTATACTAACTTATACTTATCCAATAATTCACATTAACCCTTTACAAATATTTACTTGTCACCACAATTCACATATCAATAACATCTCAACGCAACTTACATTTCATATCAAATATAACCACACAACACATGTAACACTATTCAAATACAATGTCAAATCAAAATAATCATATCACTCAATTCACATTAAGACAATTCACACAAAACATATCAAATTTAACCACACATCAATACAATTCATATCACATTCACATATTCATACAATTAATACATCAACACATTTCACCCATATAATCATATCATGTTTATACTCACAGATTATCCGAGCTAATTCTCTCGAAACAGACTTGAACATTCCTCTGGAATCCCTTCACTGTTTTGAGCTCCAATAACATAAATTCATATAAAATATAAACATATACATCTTATTTCCTTTTGTATATATAAAAAGATTGACATAAACTAGAATAGAATTACTATCTCCGTGACCTTACTGAGTACAACCGATCATATCTCTCAAAGTACTCAACCAAATGACCTGATTCTAGTTTCATTTTACTCTTAACACATAGATTTATAACATATCAAAATTTTATAATTTTCCGATTACTTTTCCATTTATTGTGAATTTGATATTTTGAACTCCAATTCTGTCCTGCTTTTCTTGAACTTAGAACCAGTATCCTTGCGACCTCACTTCACTTCAAAATTCATAACTTTCAACTCACTAACTCAATTGCTCTGATTCTTCTTTTTTTTTTAATTCCTAATACACAATTCCATAACATAATAAAACCTCAAAATTTTCAAAGCCTTACACGATTGATAGTGAATTTTCCTTCAACGCCCTATTTTAACCCGTTCTACCTGGACAGCATCGTAATAAAACGAGTATAACTCTCTTTACACAACATAAATCGACCTGATTCTTTTTCCTACTCAAACTATACACATAAGGGAATAACATATCAAAAACTCAGAATTTTCTAAGCAGTATAACAATCCCAGATTAATTTTGAAACTCATCCTATCTCTTTGATCATCCAATTCTGCACACTTCATCTTATAAAAATCATAGCTATTGATATACTCATCTAAAAATCCCCAAATTTTACAGAATAAATCTAGAGATGTAGAGAATCAATTCATCTTTTTGTCATAACCTCAAATTCTATCTCTAACATCTCGAAAATCATATTACAAAATCATATACATACCTGATTCTTCCTCTCTCTTTGTTCTTCTTCTCTTCTACTCCTACCCTTTCATATTCTGAGTTTTTCTTTGTTTCATAGTTGATTTCAGATACTTATCACTTCCACAATTATCTATAGGCTAAAATGACTATTTTGCCATTTTTTCATTATATAATACTTACACTTATACTATACTATACTTATACCAATAATAAACAACTCAAGTACTAATTTAATTACCAACTATAATTTCTAATTTTATCTTCACAAAATTTCAAATCCCTTTTATATATTTAAGTGTATATATGTATATATCTAATATAATTAAGCCAAATATACCAAAATTAATATATTTATTATATATTTATACTTCATCTAATAATTTCTAACATGTATGCATAAATGACTAAAATGATGTGTTAAATGGGATGTTACAAGAATTATTGGCCCCAAGATTCAAGATTGCCCTATACACATCACATGATTCAATCTCTGGCAAATGCTTAAAGATGGACTAGTTCCTATTATTAAACTAGACCCTTGGGGTTGATCACTAATTTAACTTTAAATTTTTTTCGGTTGCCCATCTGGTTCATCGGGGCTTTGCTCTGACTATATCCAGATCCAACCCGGGTCGCGCACCTGGCCGTGGTGGGTGATTCTCCCAATGCATTCACTAGGAATCGAACTCGAGACCTTGCTTAAGCGATACCAAGCCGCTTACCACTTGGACCAACCCTTACACTCTATGTTACTCGGACTTTTAGATTTCTCCGGCACACCGGTGTCCGGTACGGACAGTACGGATACCGGTGCTGGATCCGTGTCCGATACGCCGGAATGCATATGGGTGCGGCAAAGAGGAACACTGTCAGTGGAGAACTGCAACAATAAAATGAACATGAATGACTGATTGGAGAAGCTGAAGAAATAGTTGTTGATCGGGCTAGGGTTACTTTATTTTAGCCTTTTTACACTGGGCCAGTGGGCTTTTTAAAGTAAAAAAAATCAACTACTAGATAACTTAAAAAGTTACTGCTGACATTTACGAAAAAAAAAAAAAGTTAAGGCTACTGGTAAAAGTAAATTACTTTTTTTAATATAGCTTTTTACATACTCAACTTCAATTTACTTTTACCCAAGAGTTAAGTCTAAATTTCTGAAGTCTCTTCATCTATCTCAAACTCTCAAGTCACAATTGGTTTAATTTATCTCTTCTTCCTTTCTTTACTTATTTCAATTTCTCTCTAACTCTCTTTCAAGTTTCAAGGCAATTTCAAGTATCTTATTTTAGGATTTTGATTTTTTTTAATTCACCCCGTACCCCGTACCCGTATCCATAATTAGGACGGTGTCCCCATATCCTAAAATTTTAAAATTGGCGTACCGGACACTTAGATCCACACCCGTATCTGTTACCCCGTACCCGAGTCCAGGTAACATAGAATACACTAAAGTCCGTTCAAACAATATATGATGTTTTAAGGCAAAATAAAACCTGTGAGCTAAATTTTTTTTTTTATTCTTTGCAGTTGGTGGATAGATGTTTCTTAATGCGGGCTTGTGTCTCTTTAAAATTAAGTTATAAAAACAAGCAAGTATGCAAGAGAATTGCAAGGGTGTACACTTGTAGTAGATATACTGGGAACATGCAAGAAACTATTCTTGTAATATTGCAAGGGAAATTGCAAGCGATGTTTTCTTGCAGATCTAAAACTGTATTTGCAAGGGAATACATATGTGTTCCAATTCTAGAAAGCTCTTACGGACTAATACGCAAGAGCTTATATTGCAATGAGATTCATTTCTTGTTCTTGTAATCTTGCAATGAAAATTGCAAGTGAAGAGAACAGAAAACTCGTGCAGACTAATATGCACGACTATATATTAATACTCATTTATTTCGTTGCAAATCAGCTTATGCAACGAATTCCATTGTAAATAATTGATTTTTATTTTGTTAATAAAATCATTCTTTATTCTTTTTTTTTTTGCAAAAGAAAAAAAAATAGAAAAACAAATCCTATGCCCTTTATATGGTCAATTCAATGTTTTAAAAAGTACTAGCCGCCGATAGGGCATAGCAAAAAAATTAAAAACCGAACCAAATCGAAGAATCAAACTGATTGAATCGAACCAAACCAAATTGAATCAAATATATTTGGTTCGGTTTTGGTTTATGAAATTTGCCATTTTTTGTTTTAGTTCGGTTCGGTTTGATTTTTGGAATTATAGAACAAAAAAAAGAAAATCGAACCAAACCAAACCAAAACGAACCAAACCAAATTATTTTAGTTTATATTTTCCCTTATTAATTTTTGATTCAATTTTTAAACCAAACCGAATTTTACTCTGCCCTAGCCGCCGAGGCTTCGTTGGGATTAATTGGAAATTATTTGTAATTTCTTTGTTTTTTTAATATGTTAAATTATAAATTCAATTATAATGTGAATTAAGTATAAAAATATCATAATACATAATAGTGGAATGAAATTCAATCGAGTAGTGATAGTGGTAAAGTAAGGAAAAAATAAAGTCACTATAGAATAACTTAAATAATAATATACATTTAATATTAAAAAGGTAAAAAAGGTGATTTTTAAGTAATAAAATGTTATAAGTAATTTATCTTGATTAGAAGTATCTTAGACTCTTTATTTTTGAAGTTGAGAACACATTGCTAGACCAATCAAACAAAGTAACTAAAGATAAAAGGAGTCGTATCGTATTGGATTTAATCACCGTGCTCAATGTATCATGAAAATGAACTCTCTCAATCATTAGTGAAATCTCTTCGCAACTAGACGAGCTTTGTAGTACCATTCAGATTCAGTTTTGTCCTAAAAATTCACTTACTTCCAATAACATTCGCATGTGGGGGTGGGGTACCAATATCCATGTACCATTAGAAATCAAAGCAAAGTATTCATCCGACATGGCTTTTCGCTAGTGTTCAAATTTCAAAGCCTCAGTATAACTTGTTGGGATTGCAATTGTGGCATTCACGGTGGGCTTTTTGGGTACTTTACTGGTTGTCTGTCTGATAGTCATGGTTTTCGGCTAGGGTTGAGTTTCACTATCGGGTTTGATCATATTATTAATATGTCATTTAGGGATTTACAACATAGTACAATAATGCCCCAAAATACATTATAGTTACATTTAATATATACATGGCTAACAACTCCTACCCACATGGGTAAAAGTTTCCGTTATTTCTACATTCATTGGTTCGAATTTCTATGGGTTTCTTTTATATTCTCAACCCATTGATATACTTGTGACAATTTAAGCTAGTATGTAGGTTTGACTTATCATCTGAGAAGCACGAAAACTCTAAGATAGTGGCATTTTCACATTTTATGTCGGTGTCGGAAATCGACACTTGACACGTTTCCCCCAGTTTTTAAATCTAAATTAGGTTAAATTATTTTAGAAATTGACGTTTTCCGGTGTCGGTGTCGTTTCCGTTCAAGTGTCGGTGCTACCTAACTTATCATGGTAGATGTCCATGTTTCTCATCTCCCCTGTTACATCGTCATGTATGCAAAACTTGTATATAGCCGGCTCAAACTTAACACTTTGAATGATTCAATTAATTAAGACCGAACCACTTGTACCAACAACGACCGGTTTATTAGCCTGTATTTGTTTTTTTTTCCTACACATAAATGTCTCACATAGTCCAAAATCAATCAATTTATAGGCAATTTCTTCACATTATCCTCTATACCTACTGCATTCTTTTCAATTTTAAAGAAAATTGAATATTAGTCATTTACACACAAACTATTCAACACGGTACACAATGCATGATTTATTGCCAAAGACACTTGAATTGCTCATTTTGGTCAAGTAATTCGGAAATTAGTGGTGATCGAATCATTTGACGTGAAATAATATTGTTCACAAACTTCCTACCATATGTGTTGATGAGAGGTAAACTTGTAATATTTTTGACCCCTTGAGTATTAATGACGAAAAGTATGTATATAATTATTTTTTTTACGGTAAAGGACTCAGTGTTATTTTTTTGTTGTCTATCTAGTTTATCGGAGCTTTGCTTCGACTATGTTCAGATTCGATTCGGACCGTGCACCTGGCTGTGGTGGGTGAGTCTCCCAATAAGAATTTTTTACATTCACTAGAGTTTGAACTTAAAACCTTACTTAAGCGGTACCAAATAACTTACTTAGTGCTCTTTTAACGTGTAAAAAAAAAGTTCAATATACATCTCCATATGTTTGTTGATGAAGCTCAAATTTTTATAATTTTCGGCCCACAAACATGTAAAAAGCTTGTTGAAGATCATTTTCAACAACGAATGAACCAATCATTTATATAACTTCCCTCTCTGTGTAAGAAGCACAAGCAATCTTTTTTTTTCTAAAAAGAAAATTCTTCCAGCAGTAATTCAACATATGTCTTGTCTTGTTCAAATTTTTGGCAACTCATATCATTATAATAATTTTTTTTAATCATTTTATTCACCGGAGCTTTACTCCGACTATATCTAGATCTGACCCGAGTCATGCACCTGGTTGTGGTGGGTGAGTCTCCCAATAAGAATTTTTTACATTCACTAGGACTCGAACTCGAGATCTTATTTAAGCGATATCAAACTGCTTACCATTTAGATCAACTCTTACTGGTATATCATTATAATAAATTAACATAACGTTACCCATATAACAATATATATACATATATATTCCAACTTATCTGGCCATAGAATTTGACAAGAACAAGTCTCCACATTTTCATATAAAAAAAGGAAAGTCCATGGAAACATGTGACAACTAACCTAACTAACAACCTTATAAAATAAGATACAACTACACCTAATATTGCTCATTCATTTCCATTAACATTTCCCTAATTCAATCAACTCCTTCTTCCCAAATAATCAAATTCAAAGAATCCTCAAAAATGTCTACAATAAGAGCAAGAACTACATCCTCCAAAAAACCCGAACCAATTCCCGAAGCATCGGTATCAAGTTCAAGCTCGACCACAAATTCCAACAACGATCAAGAACCCGAAACCCCAAAATCTCCACAACCTCCCCCATCATTCTCGCAACGAGCAATCTCACAAACCCTAATCAGCACAGCCCAGTTGGCCAATCTTCTCCCTACCGGAACCGTTCTAGCCTTCCAACTCCTCACACCTATTTTCACCCACAACGGCGCGTGTGACTCGGCGACTCGCTCCCTCACCTTAGTTCTACTCGGTCTCCTCGCGGCTTCTTGCTTTCTCGCATCGTTTACCGATAGCGTGAGGTCAAACGAGGGTTTGGTTTACTACGGCTTTGCGACGTTTAAAGGGATTTTTTTGTTTGATTGCCCGGAGGATAAAGTACCCGGGTTGCCCGATTTGAGGAAGTACAAGATTAGGTTTATTGATGGGGTGCATGCTGTGTTGTCTGTGTTGGTTTTTGTGGCAATTGGTTTGAGGGATAAAAATGTGTTGAATTGTTTTTATCCAATGCCAAAACATGAAACTCAAGAAGTGTTGGATATTGTTCCAATTGGGATTGGAGTCCTTTGTGGGATTTTGTTTGTTGTTTTTCCTACTACAAGGCATGGAATTGGCTACCCTGTTACACCTGGCAAGTGATTATGGGTAATTAATTAGTTGATCACTATTAATTTAGCTATTCAATATTTTTTTATGCTATTGTTTTAAGTTAATTTCAACAATTTGTATAAAGAAAGATATTTGTTATTGTTTATTCATTCAATTAATTCCATCTTTTAGTTTTATGTTCATTAAAAGTAAGTTATGAGAAATAGTTAACAAGTTTGTTTATCTAGGGATGTTGGTTTTGTTAATTAGAGATTAGGTTTGTCTCTCTGCTTATTGATGTTGTACAAAACATATATATTCTAAATTACAACTAGTTAATTACTTAAAATAGTTTTGGTTAACGGATGGTTCAATTTAAGGACGAAAACTATTAGACTATTGATATCACCTCTTCAACTTTTACAACTTAATAAAATATGTCAGGTTGGATAATGTGAACCATCTTTATTTGACCAGAATAGCACAATGATGCTGTATAAACACGAGATTTAGTGGCGAATCTGCAATAATTTTTTTATTGTGGTGTCTAATACGCATCTCAATTGAAAAGTAATGTGTTGGAGAAAATCTGTAAAATGAAGCCTGAATAAATCTGAAGCCGTGATAAACACTTTCAGATTGAAACTTATTCCGCGATACTACCAATAATTCAATCGGATAAAATCAGAAATCAACAAGAACTTTAGAACGAATGTTGTTGTGATGTTATGTACCGAAAAATGTCTGTAAAAACGTTTATAAAAACGTCTATATCTCTGCCAATGCCCCGTTTTCTTTATATAGAGAACCGAAATAACTGCTCGAAGTTAACTGTTTTTACAGTTATTTTTATCCTGATCCAGCGTGTCGTGACCGTGACTCCTAGTGTTGCGATCGTGACTTATAACGCTAAAACCTTATGTTTCTCAAATCAGGATATCACGAGCGCGAGTTACCTATCGCGAGCGCGACATGGTCCAAACATAAAAAAGCATGAATTTCTCATGAATTTTTTACAAGGGAACTTTATTTGAAAATAAAAAATTTTCGAGCTAACCTGGTAGCTTGACCCCAGCCCGGGACGTTGCCCCTAGGACCTTGCGAGGAGCTGCCGCCCCTTGGAACCTGCTACCGAGAGCGCTGCCCCCGAAACTCAAACATCATGATAGAACTCGAACAAAGCGTGCACTCTGCACTCTCCCCGACTTGTTCGATGAAATATCACAATTGTATTAGTCAACTAATCGATCCAATTACATTAAAATACTAATATATACAAAAACGTACTTTCCGAAAAATTCATAACTAATAACAATTGGTTATCCATTAAATAATAAATAATATATTGGAGTAATTAATAAAATATCCAATTTATGATTAACTTCTAATATTTCACAATTTTTCAGTTTCAACAATTTTATAGCGTTCAATTAATAATTTTTATGGTATCTATACTTATTTTATGTATAATTTATAATATTATTTTTAATATTTTTGTGGTTCATAGACTCCACTTCCGACAAGTGGATTCACCAATGACAGAATTTCGATTTCCATATCTTCCACCGTCTCTTTCTCTACCTCCACATCTACCACCACAACCTCTTTCTCCATCCCTTCAGCAACCGCCACTGCCACCCTCTCTATTGCGCTCACTTATACTGTCTCTACCTCCACTTGCGCCAAACCACTTCGGGTTTATGTAAAGGAACTTGAAATGAACTATTCTCCAAATTTCAGTTTATAATTAAAAAATTTAGGACTGAAAAATTTTAGAAAAAATAACTTTAAAAGAAAAATATGAAAACTTATTTTGAAATTAATAAAGTCCTAACTTCTTCTTGGGAAATTATATAGAGAATCGGGTATTTTGTATCATTTCTATTAGATAATTTACATGTAACCATTTTTTATATTATAATACTAAAAAGTGACTGCATGTAAATTATTTAACCGAAAGGGTATAAATACACGGTGAAAGATTGGTCAAAGAAAGAGGTTTCTTGGACTAACCTTCACAGAAAAGGAATGTAGGATGTAGGTCTGCCTTCGTCGTAGAGGGAGGCTTCAGAGTAGGAATCGTGATCTGGCTCCGCCGTAGGTGGTGGCTGCAAGATAGAAAAAGGGCGTTAGAGCGACTAGCCGGGTGACTGGCGTAGCCTCTCCGATGCCTAAGTCAGCACAAGGTGTAAAGAGGAGGTAAGAGAGATTTAGGGTTTAAGAGTGACGTACCTGATTATGGGGGTGAATCCCCTATTTATAGTGAGATGTATCCTCATTAGATTAGGACTGATTTTCCTGATTAGAATAAGGAGTCCTTGTTGGAAAGGATCCTATTTAAGTCTTCTTTCCTCTTTGATGAGGATTCTTCTTGATCAGCGTGGGGAGTTCTTGTTAGACAAGGTTTCCAATTAGGCCTTGTTTCCTACATAGTAGGATTCTTCTTGTCTATCCCTTTAGGAAAGGGATAATCTTCCTATTTATCTAAATAGGAAAGGAGTTAGAGATGGACTCTATCGTCAATTTGAGGGCGATTCCGCTTAAGTCTTCCACTCTGCAGGACGAATGGTCATCCGTCTGCGAGGCTGGCTGGCTCTTTGGTGCCACGTCGTTGGTCCACATGGACCCTATATTTTACTGAGTCAACAGAAGTCTCCCCCGAGTGTGGTAAAATCCTTTAGGTTTTAGACTGTCTGGATGATTACTCGGGGAGACTCATTGTCTTCTTTGTCTTTGAAATCAACCGAGTGCTTACTCGGTGCTGACTCTTTAGATTCTTCAGAGAGTCATTGTTGATAGCTGGTTTCATTAATTGCGCTCCGTGTATTTTGTACATCGTAGATTGTGTGACACCTGTCTTTAATCTGATGGCGGATTTCAAAAAGCCTTTTACTCTTCTTATAAATGCTTCATGTATTGGCCATTTCTTCACTTTCCACTTCTTTTGTGTTCTTGAATCTTTGCACGTTCTTCTTCGGCATTGTGAAGCTTCTAGCGTCATCAAGCGCACTTCCTTCACTTTTCTGGTAAGTATTCGCTTCTTCTTCTTCTTCTTCTCTTTAATGATTTTTAATGCAGCATATGCTTTTTGATTTTCCAATTTATACGCAAAGTGTGTTTGCAATTCTGGATATGTTTTGCTCTTACTTGTTGGCTGCGCCAGAATTATTGGTCTGTTCTTCATTCGCCTGGTCTTTTCTTTTATTCGCACCTTAGGATTTTTGAATCTTTGATGAGAATTGCATGCCTTTATTATCATTGTCTTGGTTGATTTGTTGCTCTCTGCGTCTCTTTAGCAGCTTTAATAGAGTAGCTATGAAAAATTGGTTTGATCTTTCCTCATCAAGTAATGATAGTGAGGGTTCAATAGAGCTAGATCGTGAGGCAGCTGAAATCCTGTCTAGGTTATACAAACCTTTGAGAATTGATGCATTTGGTTATCATCCAAACCCTAGGGTTGAACGTAGAGCGAGGAAAAGGACGAGTGATGTTGAACAGGCAAACTCTGCTAGGATGGATGGAGAGACGAGCAACTTGATCGAGCATGGAGATTCTTCTAAGTTCTAGCAGGAGAAGAATTATGAGAATGAGGAAGAGGCTGGTACGAGTGTCCATGTGGATACTAATGATGGTGAGTCAGTAAACTCTGATGAGCAAAGGAATAGAAAGTTGACTCCCCGTGTGGATAACATGGTGTCCAGTATTCATGAGGACCATATTGAAAAAGACGCTGAGATGTACTCTTGGCTGAAGGACTACCACGTATTGCTTTCTTCAGTAAATCAGCGCATCAGTGCTCCGCCTGAAGGATGCTTTGGGATGTACCTAGATATCATTAGGGGTGGATTTAGATATCCTCTTACTACTTCTGTGTCAAACTTGCTGCAAGTATGGGAAGTTAGCCCGGCTGAGCATCACCCTAATGCTTGGGCGGAGTTGATGGGTCACCACCGGTTATGTCTTGACTTAGGGTTTGATTTTGATGTTGACTTTTTTCGCAAGATCTGTTCTATTAAGAGGAACAGAAATGATGATCACTATTAGCTAGTTAGGAAAGTGGGCTTGTACAAATTCTCCCATTGCCCTTCTTCTCTGCACAACTACAAAGAGTTTTAGTTTTATATTCTTGTTAATAATGATTATCCGATAATTCCGACAAGTTGGTTTGTGGATTTGCCTGCCAAGTTTAGAACTAGGCGTAAGGATCCAGATGCGAGGTTAGGTGTCTTCCGCTCGTTAAAGCAAGAGAAATAGAGTTTGAATGCAGCTGCGTGGGCATCCATCTGGGGTTATCATCTCATTGCCCGAGATTCGGTTGGCCAAGGATATGTTTATTTGCCTGGTCCTTTTCCTTTGCCCAGTATTCTTCTTTACTTACTTTACTTTTTCTTTCCCTTTTCAGGTAGAAAAATGTCTGACCTTGATCTTGCTGAAAACATTTTAGTGGTGAAGAACCCGCTCGGAGGAATACTTGTTCTTAATCGGTAGCTGTAGAAGAAAAATGGAAGAAGATGTCCGATGTGAAAGTGTCCGGCAAGCGACCTCCAATGGTAGTGCTGGATCCCCCTATTACTCAGCGCACGCGATCTTCCGAGGTTTAATTTTTCTTCTACTTTTTTATCTACCTCATTTTTGTTTTGCGTTTCTCAGCTATCTACTTCACTATTTCTATTTGCAGGTTACTCCATCTCCAAAGATGGTGATGACTCGGTTGTAAATCCATCTCCTTAAAAGCTAGTTCTTGCTGATTTCTTCAAGGAGACCTTCTCGTTAAAGCTTGTACTGACTTGGAGGTCCAATCTGCTTTGAAAGGTGCATTTCCTCTTCCTGTAGACTTGGAGGAGTATGCTAATGAGCCAATTGCTTTGCTCTCTACATGCTTCTTTCAGGATTTCACGAAGGTATTTTTTGTTGCTTTTATTTGTTTTTACACTTTTATTTCTATCTCTGAGTCTTCTTCTTTTATTTATTTTAGGCTATATCTCGTGGCTCTGAGCTTATTCGTCGCGCCCGTACTGAAACCAAGCTTGAGAGCAAACTCAAGATAAAGGAAAAGGAGCTTACTGAAACCAAGAGGAAGTTGACCTTGGCCTAGAATGGCCTAAATGAAATCTGATGAGGGGAGGGAAACAGCTCAAAAGGTGGCAACGACAAAGATAGCGACTCTGGAAGCAGAGCTTGTTCAAGCGAGTACTGAGATGGCCAAGCTAAAATGAACACTAGACATCATTATAGATAAGCTGACCGATTGTGCTATCTGTAAGGTGAGTTGATTTTAAAGTCTTACCAGCGCACTCATCATGATCTACCGGATGATGTTCTTGATGAAGTTAAGTTTCCTTCTTACGCCACCCTGGATGCTTATAAGGTTGCTCTTGCTGAAGAAAAGGTTGCTGAGCAAGAGCTGAATGCTGATGTAAAAGGTGACCAAGATGTCTCTAAGGCTGCCACACCAGATACATGAATTATTATGAATCCTCTTGAGGATGATGTGGAGCTTGGAAATGAAGGAAGGGATGCACAACTAGATGCCGATCCTGCCATTTAATAGCTTTTTACTTTTGCTACTTTGACCTTTGGGTCTTTTGTTCAAGTACAATCACCGTGCCCTTTGATGGCTTAGGTTTAATCTACTTTTTGGATATTCTGCTTGCATGTTTTTGCTATATTTTTTCTTTTGACCTGATGATTTAATATGATATATGCCATGCTTGACTTGAGTGTTCTTCATTCGGTCTTGGGTCGAATATCCCGTCAAAGGGATTTGTATTGTATGTATGTTCTTTATGCTTGCTTTTTTTCTAACATATTTCTGCTATGAGTGCTAGCCACCCGATCCTTTAAGACGGATGAATGTTTACATTCCGTCATAAGAAGGGTATGTTGTGGATTTTTGCTTAAGTATCTTCGCTCGATCTCTAGGACGAGTGAATTAGACTTAAGTTTGTTCTTTTGTATGTATTTATTCATTCTGCGATGAATGCTTTCGAGATTTTCTCCAAGAGTATTTCATTCGGTCAAGAGGATGAATGAATTAGCTTAGAATATTTTGTGTAGTATGTTTGATGAAGCTTTATTTAGTCTTGGAGACGAATGCTTTGATGTTTCATCCATACTGTGTGATGAATGCTTGGAGTGGGATCTTCTTAAGTATACTACACTCGGTCTCGGGGATGAGTGGTTCAACTTAAGATTTCCCTTTGCATGTATTATGCCTTATATTCTTTCATTAGGTCTTGGAGATGAATGATATGCCTTAGATGTTTTTCAGTGCCGTAAGGCTTATTGCTTGCTTAGGTCTTTTATGCGCCTGAGGGCTTATAAATGGCCTAGGTCTTATTAATATGCCTAAGGTCTTAAATGGCCTAGGGCTTTAGTATGGCTGAGGGCTCAAGTGTGGCCTAGGACTTTTAGGACGCCAAAGTGCTCAAGTGTGGCCTAGGTCTTACACAATATGCCTGCGGGCTTACAAAATTTGCCTAGGACTTTTATTAGGCCTGAGGGCTCAAATGTGAGCTAGGACCTTTAGGATGTCTGAGTGCTCAAGTGTGGCCTAGGTCTTACATAATATACCTGCGGGCTTACGAAATTTGCCTAGGACTTTCATTATACCTGAGAGCTCTCGTATGGCCAAGGACTTTCAGGATGCCTGAGTGCTCAAGTGTGGCCTAGGGCTTACACAATATGCTTGCAGGCTTACGAAATTTTCCTAGGACTTTCATTTTACCTGAGAGCTTAAGTGTGGCCTAAGACTTTTAGGATGCCTGAGACAAGTGTGGCCTAGGTCTTACACAATATGCCTGCGGGCTTATGAAATTTACCTAGGACTTTTTAGTATGACTGAGGGCTTAAGTGGCCTAGGACTTTTTGTAGAGCCGCGTGCGTGTATCCGGTCTAATGCCTACTCTATGGTCGGGTAGTACGTTAAGAGAGTTTGATCAGAACTTCTAAGGTGCACAAGTTTTTTTATAAGGAGTGAATCTTTATTTATTGTAAAATAGAAGATTACAAATTCGGGCTTATAGTGTTATGACAGAGATAGAGCCACTTGGGGAGTGTTTTACTCAATACAGACCTTGCTATAGAAAAATCCAGTGGCTAGCTGGAAAAATATATAGGAAGGGGAAAGAGTGTATCCACTTTATCCCTTTGGGCATGATGCTACACAATGATTGTTTGGGGCTAGTTGTGCTCTATGTCTTTATAGGTTCTTTATTTGTCCATTTGGTTGAATGGGATGGCTTTGTAGGTGGGCAACCGGATGCTCACTTATCTTTTTCAACAAGATGCTCACTTAGCTTTGTAGCGGTGTCTCTAGAGTAAAGATCTTGTTGGCCTAAAAGGATGGTCATCAGATTACTTCTAGTTTCTTCTTCACAGACGATTTATATTGTAGGTCAAGTGAGTAGTCGGTTTGAATGCCTTATAGAGGTAACGTCTTCATTCTCTTTTATGAGGTAAGGGATGTTGAATCCATCAATACTTGAGTTGGGCTTGCATTAATGTATTGCTTTGCTTTTGGTCAATCCTATTTGCTTTGAACAGGATGCTGAGTCGGTTGTGCTTTTCCATAGGACTTCTTTATTTGCATGATTTGGATAGTGCACCTAGCTCAGAGCATTAAGGCCAGGTCTTGATCAGATGCAAGGTTTCTGCTTTGTGCCTTAAATTTTAAGGACTTATAGCATGGTCAAGGTCTTATGTTGCGCCTCAGCTTTATGTGTTCCTCAGCTTTAGCTAAGGTTTTCAAATGCTCCGAAGGTCTTATGTTGCACCTCGGTATTATATGTTACTTATTTTTAACTAAGGTCTTCAATTATGCCGGATGTCTTATGTTACACCTCAGCCTGATGTGTATTTCTTTAGTTTTAACTAAAGTCTTTAAATGTGCCAGAGGTCTTATGTTGCGCCTAGGCCTTACGTGTATTCCTTTAGTTCTAACTAAAGTCTTCACTTGTGCTGGGGGCCTTATGTTATGCCTCGACCTTATGTATATTCCTTTAGTTTTAACTAAAGTCTTCAATTATGGCGGAGGTCTTATGTTGCGCCTCGGCCTGATGTTTATTCCTTTAGTTGTAACTAAAGTCTTCAATTGTGCGGAGGTCTTATGTTGTGCCTCGTGTTGGGAACTAACAGTCAATTTGAACATGCATAACAGGCACGACGGAAATTCAAAATTTTGTCCATGTCCCCAGGAACTCCTATTAGATGCATATTAAATAAATCCTTAACAACAATTCTCTACCTAGGTTAGCATGCATAGGCTAGGCAAACCATAACTCTAAATTATATCCTAGCAAAAATATTTTATACTAAGCATGTTATAACTCTAAGCTATAACCTACGCATTTTATAACTCTAAGCTATAACCCAAGCATAAAATAAACTAAGTATGCAAAACAACCTAAGCATAATTATTAAGTCTAAAAACGCTTAAAGAAAAACACCTAATAATTAAAAGAGAAAGAAAGAAAACTTACCAGTTGAAGCGTGCTTTAGCAGAACCTCCTTGCACAAGCCTCCAAGCCTAGGATAGCCTATATGAGTATCCATACGAACCCCACCAACCAAAATCTCCCGAGAGGAAGAACTAAGGAGCCTTGAGTAGCTGCTAGACCACTCCAAAAGCCCCACCCAAAAATATAAACTCGAGGTGCTCAAATAAAAGCAAGCTCCTCAAAAATAACTTGTTCAAGTTAACCTTTATCGTAGGATTTATTCTTGAACTTGGTGCATTGAAAAAGGGAGAAGGAGGTGACTATTTATAGGCTTAGGGGAGAAAAATTGCTCCCCAATTTCCAATGTAGGATTGGGCAAAATCTGCCCAATCCCATATGGGTCAACACGCGGACTGCCATGGGTCCGTGGGTTGACTCGTGTGTAGCATGCTTACCACGTTGCATGGCAGCCCTTTGCAAGGTTGCTCCCATAAGCTGGGGTTGTGGGCCTTCCCACAAGCCCAACTTGTGGGTTGGGCTTTGCTGGGCACGCCCAGCGCTGCCCAGTAGCGCTGGTGTTACCCTGCGTGTGGGCTCGCGCATGTGCTGAGTCCATAGCCCTTTAGCCGCTATATGGGGCCTTAAAACATGGGCCCCATCTCCGTAGGGTCTGACCCCTTTACTCCAATTGGAAAACCCCCTTTTAATCCTTCTTTCAAAATTTAATTTATTTTACGACCCTAACAAATTAGTTACCGGTCAAAATAAATTCCTTGGCTTACCCAAAATACTCCAATAATCTTTTAACCAATTTAAATAATAATCCAATTATTAATATATTATATTTTTGTAATAGAATAAATCTATCAATTGTTTACTCAGTCCGATGAAGGTCCAATGTGAGTGACCTTATAGGATCTCGAAGTATTGAGCTTTTAAGGCTTAACCAACCGTTGTTCTAATAGAACCATTGGCTTGAGGTTCTAGACCGTGAATAGAACTCGATTACCTTAAACGACTGTAGTACGCCTCTAACAAGGGTTTACCATCCCCCATTACTCAGAACGTCAATGGTGCTTATGACTTAATTCTGGTTAATGTAATAGGTATCCAATGCGATAAACTCCTTCCATTCTTTAATATTAGTACCATCTGGTTTATAGGGTTCGGTTAAAGTGTTAACCCACTAATAGTAAGGTTGCTCCAAGCTATCCCAGTTATTAACTTATTACCAAAGTATATTACCTTTTACCTTAGTGTGTTTGCCTAGAAACTATTTCTATCTGTTGAACCAAGCACGAGTTTGGACTAACTCAGTGGATGACTTAGTTGCACTTAAGTTTTGATCATAACAATTAAGTTAAGAAAGAGATAATTAAATCAATAATGATGTTAAAATAAATAGTCTTCGGTTGTAAGGGAGTTAGTAAATTCGATGGTAGAATTTTAAGTCTCCGCTGACCTAGCTATTTAGTTTAACTCTGAGTGGTTTCTGGGCTGAGTATCTACTTAGTCACTGACTCAGTAATATTCACTCAGCGCTTGATATTTAGATTTTATTTCAGCTGTGTGCTTTTTGTTTTATTTTTCAGCTAAGTTACTTTATGTCTGTCAACACTGCTGACCTTACCTTTTAAGGTAAAAAGGTATCTTTGCTTTTAGTGTTGCTTTTTACAGGAATATTAATGAGATAAAGAAAAAAAGAATTAATGCCTTGACAAGAAAAAGAAATATAAAGAAAATGACAAAGTGCTCCAATGCAAAGCTGCACCAAGTTAATTCCCACTTTGGGTAATTATGAAGATCTACCAACCTTGTATTGTGCACTCTACAACATGTCAGAATACCAGAGGGAATGGACTGAAGACATATGGCAAGTCATTGCAAGTTCTCTCTAACAAAAGACTGGCATCAAATGACAAAGAATTCAAATTGGAGCTTGAGTTTCAATCTAACGAATTGAAATGTGTTGGTCCCTGAGGGTCTTTATAATGTCAGAGGGGGGTGAATGACCCTTTTTCGCGAAATAAACAAACTTTAAAAAGTCTTAGTGTAGCATGTTTGATTATGATCCGGATGATGGATCCAGATGATGCAGTTATGACAATATAATGCAATAGATAAAGAGTTAAAGAAATCAAACACAAAGGATTTTATCTTGGTTCGGCCCTGCCTACTCCAGTCCCCGGAGTTTCCTTCCTCTGAGATTTTCCACTAGTGGATTCCTTTCCAACTGGTAGAAATCAAGCCTTACAACTTGTCTCTAGATGGTAACCCCTTCTGGATGTAGGATATACTACTAGAAGCACCAACTCCTTGCTGAGTCCTTTAGTCTTTAGTAGGATATACCACTTAGACTTCTACCCCGAATCTAAGCTAAGTCCTACAGGGAGTTCCCACTCAAAGCATCAATGTTAAGTTGTATCCCAATCTCACAACTCACCCAAGTTGGAGATCCTTACACTCTTGTTTTCATAAAGGTTTTGGTTTTGGATTTCCTTAAGTTTATAGCTTACTTACGAATCCTTACAACAGATTTGGATTTGTTTGATTCTTGGAGGGATTGTAAACTGATTGAATACTTGTTCTTTGTCACTTGCTTTTGTAAATTAAATAGCCAACCTTCTCAATTGGTAAAGATTCTCTTTTATAGGCTTCTATCATAAATATAGCCGTTATGGTTTATTGAGGTTGCATTAAATCTTTACCCTTGATCAGGTTATATGTGGCACTTCTGGAGCCATTGATTAATCCGTTAGACTCAATTTTGACCCATTCAAATCCTTGGGATTGAGGCTGAAAAGTTGTCCGTGATCGTTTTCCTTGGCTTTTTATGATGTACCAACTTTTAGCCAGTGGTCCAATCCATGTGCTCCACGCACCATTCCCATTAGTTTAGGTTAAAAAGGTTGTTACCTTTTTCTCTTTCTACTGTTAAATTTTTGTCCTTTTCTTAGGAAGGGATATTTGATGACAACTAAGACCAAATGGAGGGAAAAGAATTATTTTAAAATCATTCCCTTTGTCTTAAATGGAATCTTCCGGATAGCTTCAGATTTATCCAATCCCGATGTAGCTTCAATCAGTCTGTCTTCTAGATGATGTTATAGGAAGTTAGCAGTTTGTTTCCTTTCTAAACTCTAATCGGATGCTAATCCACTTATGCTTAGGTAATGGTTTTTACTTGAAAGCTTGTCTTGGACTTGATGAAAACTTGGTTTTCCGGATATAATGACTTAAGTCTTAGGTCCTGTTATATTTAGTTATTCGGATAAGTCTTTCTTAGGTTTTGTTTACTTCAAACTTGATCCGGTCTGTTTTATGTTCCGGATCATTGTTTCCCAACAATCTCCCCCATTTTATGGAAATAAAAACCTAAGACAACTAAGCATAATGAACAGGGGTATATGATCTAAGTATAATTTTTGATACTTAGTCATTTACAATTACTCCCCCATAATTTTAGCATCCTAACTCCCCCAACATTTTCCAATTCTAGCTTCTAAGTTTGTTTTAGTACAATTACAGATTATATTTTTAAAGCAATAGTTTGAGAATTAGATTGTTTCACTATTTATACTTCTGATGTTAACAATAGTTAACATCAATGAAGTTCTGAATACAGAAATATGAAATAGTGAATCTAGCTATTACAAAATTTTAAAAGGTTATAGCTAGTCTAACTCCCTCCGGATGATCCTCCTTCCTTTTCGTTTCCCTTGCCGGATTTAGATCCTTGTTGACTTTGTAGAGTCTTCTCCCCCTCTTTGTTTCCAGCTTGGGGGTCTATCAATATATAAGTTCTGTTATCCCAAGCTACTTGCCTTGCGTTGGAATAAATAGTGTACTCAGCATTATCGTTGGTCCTTTCAGCAATAATTTTGTCAACCATTAGAGGAGTAAGATAGTAGGGCCGGATGGTGTTCTTCAATTGATCGTAGGATTGTTTGATGGATGAATGAATGTGTAAGATAAACTCTTGATCTTTTTGATCATAGTAAGGGAAGAGTACCTTAAGGAGAGTTGTCATTCCCTTTTGACTACAGAAGCCGGAGTCTCCAATGGCTTGGACCAAGTTATGAAAGATTAGGAGAGGTTGACTTTTTAGAATTGCAGGAGCAGAGGAGGATCCAAAAATAGAGAGGTTATTGATTCCGGTTTGGAGTAGGGTTATTTCTTCACTTATCCCTTTTCGGATATTATGAATGATGCTATTTAATGTGTCGATTTCTTTGCACAAAGCATCCCTGGCTCACTCAATTACTGCATCTTGGCCATTGAGTTGTCCACATACATCTTGTTCAATATTGACAGCATGAGCAGTGAGCACTTTAGGCAGGCCATCATCAAAGAATTTTGTCAATTTATCCAATATGGTCTGGTGTTATTCAGTTAAGCGCGGGAGAGCAATTTTGTCCTCTTTCTCAGAAATGAATTTTGGTGTCTATGTACCCTTTTATTTCTATTGATAGCTCGGAGGAAGAGGATGTGATTTTGTCCAAGACTAAGCCATAATTATTTGACGCTAGAGTGTTGGCTTGATTTGCAGTCCGGTTGGCTGAAGAGATGCTTTCCTTGATCTCCTTAAGAATTGGATTTACTTGGGACGTGGATGCTTCTGCTATAAACCCTGGAGAGGGAAACTCTTCCACTTTCTCCGTAAGCTTCTCCACTTTCCCTTTTGTCTCCCCCAATTTAGCTTTTAAGTCCAGAGTCTGGAATTCATCCAGAAGCAATTTCTCAACCGTCTGTAAATGCCTGCTGATATTCCGGAGACTCTGCTTTACATACCCTTCCTCACTCTCTTCAAGAGTAGCTTCTTGGAGTAACTTAAGCATGGCATATACTTTCGCTTATTTTGTATTACGGGCTGGAATTTTAATGGGGCTTGCTACTTGAAGAGGTTTGTCTCCAGATGAGCTGGATGAATCATCTCCGAAACTAGAAATGCTTTTGGAGGGATCACTATTTTCTTCTTTATCGCTCTCTTCTGAGCTTAAGGGATCCTTGTCTTCTTTTCTTTCATCCGACCGTTCCTCCAGACTGGCCTCGCCCCGTGAGTCCACTTTAGAAGTGTGCTCGTAAGAACTCAGACCAAGTCCCTTCTCCGGAATGATATTATCCGGGTTAGGCACTTGTTCCTTAGACACATTTGGAGATGCACCATCTAAGTTATCCTTATTTATAAATGCTATAATATCACCAGTAGTAGAATCAGCACAAACATTTAAAGGGACAAAGTTAGGGGTTACCTCATTCATTGGCGATGGGATCTGAATGTTTGAGTCTACATTTCTCACTTCACTTCCTCTCACCTCAATCCTCAGATGATAGGAAATGTCCTCTATCACCCCTTTAAGTGCCTTTTCAGGACTTATAATAGCTTTCCCAGGCGCATTGGTAATGTCCTCAATTCCCTCTACATGTGCCTCAACAGGACTTACTTCGTTTTGATTGCCAGCTTCCAGATTTTGCAAATTCTCTGAAAGAGGTTCTGTAATGGCTTGGAATTTGAATGATTTGGACTCCAGAATTTTTCACAGTTGAGCTAGGGCACTGGAGTCTATGAGGATGGGTGTAGCAGAAGATCCTCTGAGTCTTTCCATGGCTTGGTTATTTATCCGGTAATTATCTGCCACAGATGCCATCATCTCTTCATACTGTGGATCCTTCGGAAGGATATCCTCATTAGTTCCGGGCATGTTTTTCCCTTTTAAAGTTTTAGCCTTAGCCAACTCTTCCATGACAACCCTCTTCATAGCCTCTTCATCAATCACAATGGCAGTTGGCTTTTTAGCTGTCTTCTTTTGATGTTTCTGAGCTTTCACTACTTTATCAAAAGTGCACCCCTTCCGGGTTAATTGCTTCTTTAGCATTAGCATTCCATCCTCTGTTTCCTCCTCATTAGACCCATTACCTTCTGTCAACAAATCTGATATTTTTCTCTTTTGCCCTTTCTGATAACCCTTTCTTATTGCAGTAATAACTACTGCAATTGACTCTCTTGTTCACAAACTGGTTTTTTCAATTTGTCAGCTGCCTTGATCAGCCTTCCCCTTGACTGTGGCTTTACTGGAGATTTGTTAAGTAACTGGGTGATTGTTTAGGTATCTTCATTTTCTTCTTCATCCACTGGAACCAAGGCCAATTCCTTCTTTGTCTTAGGCCTGGATGTTCTGGCCTTTTTAGGTACCAGACCACTTGCTACCAAATTTGTAGCTTTCCTGGTCTTGCTTTTCTTCTCATCCCTTAGCCTCTTGGGTTTCCTCATCCCAGGTTTCATTGAATCTTAGATTTAGGAAGTTCCTCTGTATAATTGGCTTTCCACTGACACTATTAAAACCGGTGAGATTGATGTTATTGGCTTGAAGAATCCGGGTGATCAGAGCACTATTGGAATTTCTGTAGTGCTTCAAAAAATGGATTAGCAGCACTGACATATTTACTTCTTTGCATTCTGCCCAATCCTGTAACACACAGTGGTGGAAGGAAGACACTATGGTTAATGAGCCCTTTCGGATCAGGACTAACTTTGCTATCACATGCTGAAGGTATCTTAGGATTAGGGGCCAGTATGTTGAGAATTTATCCCCAAAATACCTCTCCAGAAGCCATATCTTCGGATCATACTTCACTTTGATCTCATCTCCATCCACCCTCATCAGGACTCCGCTGTTCTTCATATTCAAGGAGTTTTCAAAGAAATCTGGAGTGACAGTAATATCTTTACCTTGGACCTTAGTTCGCAGGGCATTAAATTTTTTGTTTTCTCGCAGATTATCATAGAAATCCCAGACCAAATCTGGGTAAGTTGGGCAGTTTATTTTTAGGAGGTCTGTTAAGTGCTGATCCTCAAATAGCCGAGAATAAGGATAAGTTTCGAAGAGGAAATTATCTCCCAGAAAATCTATGGGGATAACAGAATCAGAGGGTTTACAGTCTATTGGGATGAATTCTTTGTCTATCAGATCAAATTCTGAGAAGATATTTTGGGTAGGAAGCATCACGGTTCCAGCTTCAGTCATGATTGTAGCCATTTTAGAGAGTAAGAAGAAATTTAGGGTTTTGGGTTTTTAAATTTGTAGAGTAATAGTACTTAGTTGCTCTCGTGAGGAAGAAGGGGAATTTTAAGCGTTTATATAGAATTTTCAAAGTGAGGGTATTTTGGTAATTCGGATGCCGGTAATTTGATTGGATTGATAACATGGCGACCGAATTTTTAAGGGAGAGGTAAATTCAGTTTAGCCGGAGAATAGGAACAATTTATTTTAAAATAAACTGTCAAATTTACCACGTGTGTAACAACTAATAGACGTTTGAAATTCAAAAAGTAGTTGTTACCTTTATGCGCTTTTACCGCCATTTGTAATTCTTATCTGCTGATGTAGCATTATTCCGGAATATATTTCTCTCCAATGCAGCTTCTATTTTCGGATTAATTTTTCTTTACAAGTATCCGGCTTGATTTCAAGCTGTTTTCCGGATTAATCTCTAAATTGGATTAGACATTCCAATTGACTCCCTCAGCTTCCCAAATTGATCTTTATTCAGTGGCTTAGTAAAGATATCTGCTGTTTGCTCATTGGTTGGAATGTACAATGATGCAATATCCTTTTTCATCATATGATCCCTAATGAAGTGATGCCTTATGTTGACATGCTTCATCCTGCTATGGAGTACTGGATTCTTTGACACATCAAGAGCACCTTTGCTGTCACACATAACATCCACACATCCGGATTGAAGTCCATAATCTTCAAGTTATTGCTTGATCTAGAGGAGTTGCGCTACACAACTTCCAGCTGCTATGTATTCAACTTCTGTTGTAGATAAGGCAACTAAAGTTTGCTTCTTGCTATACCATAAAACTAAGCAATCTCTAAGGAAATGACAACCTTCAGATGTACTTTTTCTCTCAAGAGTGTCTCTGCCATAATCTGCATCAGTGAACCCTTGAAGTGTGAAATCTCCATTACTAGGCTACCGTAACCCAACTTCAGTGGTTCCTAAGAGGTATATAAGAATCCTCTTTACTGCTTTGAGATGAGAATCCTTAGGATAGGCTTGATATCTTGCACAGTAACAGACTACATAATATATGTCAGGCCTGCTAGCTATCAAGTATAGGAGTGAGCCAATTATCCCTCTATAGAGCTTCTGATCAACATCTTCTCCTTCACAATCCTTGGATAGGACTGTATTTTATCCCATTGGAGTGGACATAGGTTTGCTCTTGTCCATTTTAAACTTCTTCAAGATCTCCTTGGTGTACTTTGATTGGTTAATGAAAATCCGATCCGTACTTTGCTAAATTTGTAACCGAAGGAATAAATTGAGTTCTCCTATTGTGAATATCTCAAATTCCTTCTGTATTTGAGAGCTAAATTCTTCACACATGCTTTCATCAGTTACTCCAAATATGATATTATCCACATATATTTGGACTAGAATGATATCATTTTTCTTCTTTTTGATGAATAGTATGGTGTCTACTTTGCCTCTAATATAACCCTTAGATATAAGGAATGAGGTTAATCTCTCATACCAGGCTCTGGGTGCTTGCTTTAATCCATAGAGAGCCTTCTTCAGCTTGTAGACATGATCCGGATGCTTTGGGTCTTCAAATTTGAGTGGTTGCTTAACATAGACTTCTTTTTGGATAACACCATTTAAAAATGCACTTTTGACATCCATTTGGTATAGTGTGAGCCCCATGAATGATGCAAAAGCACATAGAATCTGGATTGCTTCCAGTCTTGCTACAGGAGTAAAGATTTCTTCAAAATCAATTTCTTCTTGCTGGTTGTAGCCTTGGGCAAACAGTCTTACCTTGTTTCTTATCACAACTCCTGATTCATCAAGCTTATTCTGGAACACCCACTTAGTGCCAATGATTGACTTTCCCTTTGGAGGTGCCACTAGATCCCATACATCATTTCTGGTGAATTGATCTAGCTCTTCTTACATTGCCATCATCCAACTCTAATCTCCTTCAGCTTCTTAAAATTTCTTTGGCTTAATGAGAGAGATAAAAGTAGCATAGCTCATCATTCTGTTGAGCTGACCTCTAGTTCTTACTGGATTTTGAACATCATCCAGAATATTATCAATGGAATGATCTGTGTGTGTCCTGATCTCCCTTTGTAGGCCTTCATGCTTAACTGGGACCTGCTCGACTTCATCTTTAACCATTCCTTCTTTGCCTTCATTAAAGTCAATCCCTTGTGGATTGAGATTAACTTGTTGTTTTTCTGGTTCAAAAGATATTCCTTCATCTTCCTCTTTATACTTCTTGATATGGAATGAATTAGGAACTTCTACTTCTTTCTTTTCTTCAGAGTTTTCAACTTCTGAAGCTGGATCTTCTGGAGTGTAACTTTTCTTACATATAGGGTTAGTCTCATCAAAATCTACATGTATAGACTTTACCACAGTTTGGGTTCATTTATTGAAGACTATGTGTAAGCCTTACTATGTGTTGAGTAGCCAAGGAAAATTGCTTCATCAGATTAGGATCAAATTTTCCTAGTTGCTCTCTATCATTAAGGATGTAACATTTACATCCAAATGCTTTGAAATACCCAATTTTGGGTTTTCTTCCCTTCTAGATTTCATATGGGGTCTTTTCTATGGTTTTTCTAATGAGAGCTCTATTTAGAATATAACATGCTGTATTCATGGTCTCTCCCTAAAAATATTTTGCAAACAATTTTCACTTAGCATTGTTCTAGCCATCTCAACTAAGGTCATGTTCTTTCTCTCAACAACTCCATTCTGTTAAGGAGTGTGAGGGGCAGAGAAGTTATTTTCAATGCCCTTGGAGTCATAAAAATCAGCAAAATGCTTATTTTGAATTCTCCACCATTATCACTCCAGATGCGTGCAATGCTTATGCCATGTTCTACTTCTATCCGGATGAATGTTTTAGAAAATTGGTTAAAGGCTTCATCCTTGCTTGCTAGCAAGAGAACCCAGGTATATTGAGAATAATCATCCACAATGACTATAGTGTATTCTCTTCTACCTAAACTCAATGGTTTGATTGGACCAAAGAGATCAATGTGTAGGAGCTCAAGTACTCTTTTAGAAGGAATGTATGAGATGGAAGGGAAAATTTTCTTATGTTGTTTACCTGATTGATATGCGATGCATAGATGATCCTTATCAAAAGCAACCTTAGGCAAACCCACTACTAATTCCTTTTTGGCTAGTTTGGACAGGAGGTTCATACTAACATGTCCCAACCTCCGGTGCCATAGCTATGATTCTTCTTCTTTAGACACCAAGCAGATATTCTTTTTCTCATTTTTAATGTTAACATAATAAACATTATTTACTCTAGGTGCATAAAGAATGAGTTGGTTGGACTTAGTATCATAGATTGAGCAGCCTCCGGAATCAAATGCGACTTTTCTTCCTTTGTCACAAAGTTGGGCCACACTTAGTAGGTTGAATTTCAGTCCATCAACCAATGAGACATCTTCTATCTATCTTTAATTCAGATCCAATGGCTCCATGACCAATGATCTGTCCCTTTTGATTGTCTCTAAAGCTTACTTTGCCTCCCTTCTTCCGGATCAATGTGATGAAGGCCTTCTCATCACCTGTCATGTGCCTTGAGCATCCACTATCAATGTACTAAGTGTGTTAATCTATTGTGGATCTAAGGCATACCTGCAAAATAGTTTAAGTGGGTTTGGGTACCCAATCAGATTTAGGTCCTCTTGGGTTAATAACCATCTCACGCCAAGGGTAAACATCATAATAACCAATTTTTAATCTACATAATTTAGTAATATGATTATTTTTTCCATAAAACCTACATCCTGCAATGGATCTATTCTGTTCCTACTTCTTTTTTATCTTTTCAAGATCTTCCTTCCTATAGTTCCCTTTATATCTAGCTTCTTATACACTGGTGGATGGTTCAGAGTGTATCCAAAAACTGTTTGGAGGTACAATTTTAGCTGCACAATTTCTTCTTTATTTGGTAGGTTGTTGGTTGTAAGCCACCTTAGCCTTTCCCTTGAGAGCAGTAGTACATCTTTGGGCTTGTGGTTGCCTGCTAACCTCCTTCATCCTTTGATTAAGGAACTTTTGGGATCTGTTTTAATCAAGAAGATGATGATCTCTTCTTGGAGCTTTTGCCTCTAGCCTCTTCCTGGACACTTCCTTCAATAGATTGAATTCTCTATCTAGTCCCATTACATTTGCATTTAGAATCTGGACTTGATTCCTCAGGAAGTTTTCTTCCATAACATCAATATTCTTGGTTGCTCTAACCAGATTGATGTCTTGTGCCATTACTTCAACATCTTCTGATAACTCCATCACTGCTTTCTTGAGAGACTTGATTGCTTTTGCATCCTTCTTTACACTCTTGATTACAATAGACAGAGCTCTAGCAAGGTCAAAATTAGAACAAAAATTTACCTCAGTGTTTGCTGTTTTTGATTCTGATTCTTTAATTTGCACTATTTCTTGCTTAGAGGCATTCCTTCCGGATTGCTCTACTTCCGGATCAGTCAGTGCCATAAATGCATAGTTGGCAGTCTCTTCTTCTTGTGTTGAAGATGAGCTGCTACTTGCTTCACTGTTGCTCTAGGTAGTTACCATTGCCTTCTTTTTGAACTTCTTGGTTCTTTTAAGCTTGGGACATTTTGTTCTGAAATGGCCTTTTTCTCCACATTGAAAAAATGCAGCTTCTTTTTCCAGATCCTTCTTTTCTTCCTGATTCTTTCTTGGTCTGTCCCTTCTGGATATGCCATCTTTTGATTTTCAGGATTCATACTTTCTTGATTTTGTTCTATCTTTCTTTTGTATGAATCTGTTGAGTTTTCTGGTTAAAAGAGCAAGTTGATCTTTTATGCTCAAAGATTCAGTGATTTGCTCTTCTTCTCCGGATGAGGCTGATCCGGTGGATTCTTTCTTAAGTGCAATGGCTTTCTTCTTCTCCTTAGGATTCTTTTCTTGTTGGATATATCTCTTCAAGGATAACTCTTGGGTTAATAGATTGCCAATGAGCTCATCATAACCATAGAAATTTAAGTCATGATCTTCCTCAATGGCAGTCTTCTTGTTATCCCATTCCTTGGTGAGACTCCGGAGTACCTTTTTTACCATATCTACTTCAGAGATTTCTTTTTCGAGCCTCTTCATCTCATTTAATAGATTGGTATATCTAGTGTTCATGCTAGTGATTGATTCTTTTGGCTCTATTTTAAAGGTTTCAAGCTTTTACTGGAGTAGATCAAGCTTAGCTTCTCTAACTTTGTTAGTTCCTTCATAGGTTACTTCCAGCTTTTCCTAAATTTCCTTTGCAGTCTCACATCCAGATATCCTGTTAATATCAGCTGCACTAAGGGTACAATGAAGCATGTTAATAGTATTTGCGTTTTCACACAACTTTTTAAAATCGTTCTCATCCCATATACTTAATGGCTTTCGGGTAGTCATACCCTCTACTTCATAAGTAGGCTCATATGGGCCATATTTAATAACTAACCATGCTTGCATGCTTTGTGATTAGATGAAGTTCTTCATCCGATTTTTCCAGAACGTGTAGTGTTCACCAGTGAAGAGCGGAGGACGGGTAATGGACATACCCTCGGGGAAGGAGTTGTGAGTTTTGGAAACTCATTTTAATATTTGAATCAAAATATATGGACCTTTAGCTCGATATTATTAAATCTCTAGTTTAAACACTGGCTTTGATACCACTTGTTGGTCCCTGTGGGGGTCTTTATAAGGTCAGAAGGGGGTGAATGACCCTTTTTTATGGAATAAATAGACTTTAAAAAGTCTTAATGTAGTGTGTTTGATTATGATCTGGATGATGGATCCAGATGATGTAGTTATGACAATATGATGCAATAAATAAAGAGTTCAAAAAATCAAACACAAAGGATTTTATCCTGGTTTGGCCCCGCCTACTCCAGTCCCCGGAGTTTCCTTCCTCTAAGCTTTTCCACTAGTGGATTCCTTTCCAACTGGCAGGAATCAAGCCTTACAACTTATCTTCGGATGGTAACCCCTTCTGGATGTAGGATATACTACTAGAAGTACCAACTCCTAGCTGAGTCCTTTAGTATTTAGTAGGATATACCACTTAGAATTCTACCCCAAATCTAAGCTGAGTCCTACAAGGAGTTCCCACTCAAAGCACCAAGTTTAAGTTGTATCCCAATCTCACAACTCACCCAAGTTGGAGATCCTTGCACTCTTTTTTTCACAAAGGTTTTGGTTTTAGATTTCCTTAAGTTTATAGCTTACTTAGGAATCCTTACAATAGATTTGGATTTGTTTGATTCTTGGAGGGATTGTAAACTGATTGAATACTTGTTCTTTGTCACTTGCTTTTGTAAATCAAACAGCCAACCTTAGCCATTGTAGGTTATTGAGCTTGCATTAAATCTTTACCCTTGATCAGGTAATATGTGGCACTTCTGGAGCCATTGATTAATCCGTTATACTCAATTTTGACCCATTTGAATCCTTGGGATTGAGGTTGAAAAGTTGTCAGTGATCGTTTTCCTTGGCTTTTTGTGATGCACCAACTTATAGCTAGTGGTCCGATCTGTGTGCTCCACCAACCATTCCCATTAGTCTAGGTTAAAAAGGTTATTACCTTTTTCTCTTTCTACTGTCAGCTTTTTGTCCTTTTCTTAGGAAGGGATATTTAATGATAGCTAAGACCAAATGGAGAGAAAGGAATTATTTTGAAATTCTTCCCTTTGTCTTGAATAGAATCTTCCAGACAGCTTTAGATTTATCCAATCCGGATGTAGCTTCAATCAGTCTATCTTTCAGTTGATGTTGTAGAAAGTTAGCAGTTTATTTCCTTTCCAAACTCTAACCGGATGCTAATCCACTTATGCTTAGGTAATAGTTTTTACTTGAAAGCTTGTCTTGGACTTGATGAAAACTTGGTTGTCCGGATATAATGATTTAAGTGTTAGGTCCTATTATATTTAGTCATCCGGATAAGTCTTTCTTAGGTTTTGTTTACTTTAAACTTGATCTGGTCTATATTATGTTCCGGATCATTATTTTCGAACAAAATGTATTTCTCAACGGTGCAATTCTATCTCTTAACGGATTGATTTAAAGAAGCAACGGGTGAATTACTGAGCTGTCAATTTTAGAAGATGCCAAAGTAAGTTCAACAGCTACTTTCTCAATCCATCTATAAAAGGAGAAAGAAGGCAAGCATCAGAGCTTGGTGATTATACCTGAATTTCCTAGAAGCAAAAACTCTATCAATTCACAAACTTTAAAGGAGTTCAAGCAAGAAAGCACAACTCAGTGAGAATTTTCTTATAATAAGAGAGAATAGTATAGATCAGTCAATTGTAGCATTGGGTCATTTATAACTGGATCAACATTTTTATAAGTTGAATCCAGCTCTTGTTTAGACTTATAGTGAGTTGCTAATAGAAGAGGGTATTCTAGTCAGTGGATGAGCGATTGCAGTTTGGAGGGTACTTACTGTAATTGGGGAATTTGTGAAAGGCTTCTCTGGCTAGGGTAAAGGAGTTAAGATTAGTGGATTAAAGCTGAGACACTCTCTCGTGACTGGATGTAAGCATAGGTTGCCGAACCGGTATAAAAATCTGTGTCCTTTACTTTACCGCATTTTCTAGCTATTTCACTCAGCCAGCTGACCTCACTCAGCGGAGCCATAATTATCGCGAAAAAGTTTATAAGTTCTTGAGTGAGTCATTCACCCCCCTCTGACTCAGTGAGTGTACGCATAAGGATCAACAAGTGGTATTAGAGTAGTTCTTATTTTTCAGATTTCACAATCTTTGAGATAAAGACCATGGCGTACAAAAGAGAATCCAGTGGAAGAGCCCAAGCTTATATTCTACTAGAAGGCATGTCAGTCACCAGGCCTCCAATGTTTAATAGAGAGCATTATACTTACTGGAAGAATAGGATGAAGAATTTCATCCAGTCTCAGAGTATACATGCTTAGATGGCTATTGTAGAAGGGCCATATGTTCCCACCATCGTGAATAATGGAGTAAAGTTTGATAAGTACTTTGATGAATGGGATAGTCAGGACTTGATCATACTAAAGGAAAATGCAGCTGCTATCAACTATCTTCATTGTGCTCTTGATGCTATTGAGTTTAATCGTGTTCCTGGATGCGAGATGGCTAAAGAGATATGGAAGAAGTTGGAAGTGACTTATGAAGGTACTGACAAGGTGAAAGAGTCCAAGATCAATATCCTTATGAGGGATTATTAATGGTTTCATATAACCCCAAGGAGGATATTTCCAACATGAACACCAGGTTCATGAATATAGTCAATGAGCTAAAAAGACTTGGCAAGACCTTCACAGAAGAAGAGACTGCCAAGAAGATTCTTAGAAGCTTGACTCAAGATTAGGAAGCTAAGAAGAGTTCTATTGAAGAGGCTCATGATTTGAAGACCTATAAGTTTGATGAGCTGATTGGAACTCTACTGACTTATGAGATGTCCTTAAAGCAATATAAAGATGAGTCCAAGAAGCACAGGTCTAAAGAGAAAGAGAGCTCAAGCAGAGCTGTTGTTCTGAAAGCTAATGATGATGACGAAGAAGATTCCTCTGAGGAAGGATATCTGGAGGACAAAAAAGAAGAAATAGCTCTAATGACCTCAAATTTCAGAAGATATCTGGGTAAAGATAAGAACTTTCAAAAGTTAAGAAAGACAGGCAAGTACAAGAAGGGAGCAGTTGATAGACCACGGAAAGAATTCAACAAAAAGCATAACAAAGACATCAAGTGCTTTAAATGTGGTGAGAAGGGGCATATTCAGTCAACCTGTCCTAAGGCCAAGAAGGACAAGTTTAAAAAAAGAAGAGTAAGAAAGCCCTTACTGCTACCTGGAGTGACTCTGAACAAGAGTCATCATCCTCAGATGAAGAGGTACAAGATTCTGCCAATGTATGTCTAATGGCTAAGGATGATTTGCCCAACTCAGTGTCAGCTGACCATCTAACTACTTCCATTGCTAATCAACCAGCTGACAAGAGCAGAGATAAAGGAAACAACTCTAAGGTAAATTCTGAACCCCTTTTATCTTTAGATAAGCTTGCCTCAGTACTTAATGATGTTATTAACGTGACTAAGAAGTCAACCAAATACATCAAAGTACTTCAGAGGAGGTGTGATGATATAGAAGATGTCAACTCTTCTACATCACTTGACATCCTAGACCTAATGGAAAAAGTTGATTACCAAAATGGATATAACAGCAAACTCACTAAGAGATTGGATGAGCTATCTGCTAAATTAATAGCTTTGAAAAAGGTGCAGGTCCCTCCTCAAGCTAGAAGGAATACTCAGAGTAACCACACTCACCACTCTGAGAAGGTTTCTCAAAAGAGCAGAGTGAGGCACAAAAATGGTTACTATGATGAGTATAGCTGGTCAAGGATGACCACCACTAACAAGGGAGGATCTGGCCAGAAAAAGGCATGGGTACCTAAGAAAACTTAATTGTTTTGCAGGTGAGCCTGAGATCTACTAATGACAGCAGAATATGGTATTTAGATAGTGGATGCTCGAGGCATATGATAGGTGATGAAAAGCAATCACATTGGAGCAAATGAGAAATGGAAGTGTCAGTTTTAGAGACAACAAGAAAGGAAAGATTGTTGGCAATGGCACTATAGGAGTGAAGCCTTCAATTGATAATGTGTCTCTGGTAAAAGGCTTAAAGTTCAACTTGCTAAGCGTTGCTCAGCTGTATGACAAAGGCAGGAAAGGTATATTTGACTCAGCAGGCTGCTCAGTCATTGATGGTAACTCTTACCAAACTATTCTTTATGCTCCTAGAATTAGTAATGTTTATATGTTTGATTTATCCCCCGGCTCCAATGATATATGGTTTATTTCTAAGGAGGAAAACTCATGGCTATGGCACAGAAGGTTAAGATATATCAATATGACCAATCTGTCCAAATTAGCTAGAAATGAACTTGTTGAGGGTTTACCCAATCTAGCCTTTAAAAAAAAAGACTCTGCTTAGCATGCCAACTTGGGAAACAATTTAGGAAGATCTTTAAATCATTAGCTGATATATCTTCTTCTCGTCCCCTTGTCTTCTACACATGGATTTGTTTGGGCCTGTTGTGCCAACAAGTCTAGGAGGAATGAAATACACCCTTATGGTTAAATGATCCGACCAGGTTCACTTGGATTGTCTTGCTTGCAAGCAAAGATGAAACATTTGAATCATTCTCTATGTTGGCTACCCAGATCATGAATGAAAAAGACCTTAAAATTAATAGAATCCGCAGTGATCATGGAAGAGAATTCGAAAACAGGCAGTTTGAGGAATTTTGTTCTAAGAATGGTACTGACCATAATTTTTCTGCTCCTCATACACCTCAGCAGAATAGGGTTGTTGAGAGAAAGAATCGCACTATTACGGAGATGGGTTGTTCTATGCTGAGTGATAACAATCTGCCAAAGTGCTTCTAGGGAGAGGCTATTAACACAGCTTGTTACATTCTAAACAGGGTTTTAATTCACCTATTTTTGAATAAAACTCCTTATGAACTTTGGAAGGGGCGCAAGCCCAAGGTTGGTCATCTCAAGGCCTTTAGTTGTAAACGCTTCATATTAAATACTAAAGACCAATTGGCTAAACTTGACCCCAAGGCTGATGAAGGAATCTTTTTGGGTTACTCAACACACAGTAGGGCATACAGAGTGTATGTCAAGAGGACTAGCATCTTAGAGGAGTCCATGCATGTAGATTTCAATAAAACTAACAATGCAAGTAGACAAGCCAGTGACGATGAAAGAGAAAAGGAACAAGTTAGTGGATCAGTCAGTCAGCCCATAATTATTCCTGATCTAATATAAGAAAAAGAAGAACATGAAGTTGACTTGGATTAATCATTCAACTTTGGTGATGATGTGGATGTTCAACCAATGATTGTAGCTCATCAAGCTGATCCTGATCTACCTGAAAAAGTCAGAGCAAGAAGAAATCACCCAGTTGACAAGATTCTTGATAGTGTGCAAAATTCAGTGCTGATTAGAGGTCATCTGAATAGAATGATGAGCCATTCAGCATTTGTATCGTTGATTGAACTAAAGAAGTTTGAAGATGTTGAGTTTGATGACAACTGGATGATTGCTATGCAAGAAGAGTTAGACCAATTCAGAAGAAATGAAGTTTGGGATTTGGTTGAAAAACCCAAAGGAAAGTCAATCATAGGCACCAAATGGGTTTTCAAAGACAAGCTAGATGAAGCTGGTAATGTTATCAGAAATAAAGCCAGACCAGTTGCTCAAGGCTACAATCAATAAGAAGGCATTGATTATGGAAAAACATTTGCACCAATAGTAAGACTTGAAGCCATAAGAATCCTTTGTGCTTTTGCATCCCATATGAACTTGAAGTTGTTTCAAATGGATGTGAAGAGTGCATTTCTTAATGGCTATATTCAAGAAGAAGTCTATGTCAGATAGGCCTCAAGCTTTAAAGACCCTAAATATCCATATCATCTCTTTAAGCTAAAGAAAGCTCTGTATGGACTAAAACAGGCTCCAAGAGCTTGGTATAAGATATTGACTAACTTTTTGATTAGCAAAGGTTATGTCAGAGGGAAATCAGATACAACTCTATTTATCAAGAAGAGGCATCATGATGTGTTTCTAGTCCAAATCTATGTGGTTGACATCATTTTTAGAGCAACTGATGAAAATCTATGCAAAGAGTTCAGCCAACAGATGAAGAAAGAGTTTGAAATGTCAATAATTGGAGAGCTTAATTTCTTTCTTGGTTTGCAAATCAAGCAAGGTGATAACGGGATCTTTATCAGCCAAGCTAAGTATGCTAAGGAAGTACTTAAGAAGTTTGACATGGATAGAGCCAAGCCAATGTCAACACTCATGGTTGCTGATACTATTCTGAGTACAGATGAGGAAGGTAAACCTATAGAGAGTAAACTCTATAGAGGTATTATTGGTTCTCTACTTTACTTAACTGCTAGCAGGCCTGACATTCAATATGTTGTATTTTACCGTGTAAGATATCAAGCTGACCCCAAAGAATCTCACTTAGCTACTGTTAAGAGAATTCTCAGGTATTTTCTAAGCTCTATTGATGCAGGTTTATGGTATCCAAGTAATACAGACTTTACTCTGAGAGGATACACAGATGTTGACTATGGAATAGACAAACTTGAAAGGTAAATCACCATATGAGGTTGTAGTTTCCTTGGTGATTATCTAGTAATATGGTATAGCAATAAGCAGACTTTTATGGCTCTAAGTACAGCAGAGGCTGAGTACATGGCTGTAGGAAGCTATATAGCATAACTACTATGGATCAAGCAGTAACTAGAGGATTATAGTATAAAGTCAAATTGTCTTGAAGTCATGTGTGACAACAAGAGTGTAATTGACCTATCCAAGAATCTAGTTCAACATGGCAGGATGAAGCATGTCAATGTTAGACATCACTTTATAAGGGATCATGTGCTAAAGGGAGAAGTCAAGATCACATACATTCCAACTGAAGAACGGCGAGCTGACATTTTCATAAAGCCTATTGGAAAGGATCAATTCAATACACTAAGATAGCTGATCGGAATGTCCAATCCAATTTAAAGAAATACATCTCACTCTGACCTATTATAGAGCTGACCAGTCTAGGGCATACTCTGAGCTTCTACGAATTAGGTTAAGTATTTCTTTTGTCGCTTGAATTTTGGATACATCATTAATTATCACCGGTTATATTTCAAATTTAAACTTGATAGATACAGTAGCAAGTTATGAAATAATTCATATTTAGAGTAGCTATCTCGTGTTTTTCTTCTTCATTAATCCTACGGTATACGTATGCAATCTATCTGTTGAATCTTATGATGATGGATTATGAGTCGTACACGTAGCCTTAGAGGTTTATGCAAAGAGTTTTTGGCTATTTATGGAGAAATTCAGAAAGAGGAAAGGTTACTTTACCAAAATTCCTTTCTCTGCAATTTCCTTCCTGAATTCCTAAAATCTATACTTTTCTCAAAGCAAATTCAGTATGACGAGTACATCAGGGAGGAAATCGGATCTCTCTGTGAGAAATAAGAAGGATACATGTTGGGTTACTACCAGAGATCATATTGCCTAGTTAACAATAACAATGGACAAGATCAAAGAACTCAGAATTCGAGCAGGAATAAAGTACATTCCAACATCTTGGTGTTTTATGGAGAAAATGGAGGTAGATCGACCAACCATAGTAGACATGCTGAGTTTCTATAGCAACGAGAGGTTTGGGAAGTAGGCACGTCAGCACCACTTGAGAGGATTCTTTGAACTTTCAAATGGATGCTATGAGGAGATCATGTATAGATTCTATAATAGAATCCATATGGTGGAAGGTCAGAAGGGTTCTGTTCGTAACCACTATGATAGGGAGGAAAGTGTATATCACCCCTAAGCTTATTACAGGTCTATTGGGAATGAAGGAAAGTGGACTAAGCTACGAGTTATCAATGATGAAGATCATGTTGATATTCCTATCGATTATGAAGTTCCTACAGACTACAAGGCTGGTGAGCTTATAGCTGTTATGTTTACAAAAGAAGGAAAATAAGTACATGAGGTAGTAACTAAGGTTCTGCTGCCCAAGACAGGCTCTACGGGGAGCTGTTCTAAGTTTGAAAGAGTGTTCGTTTATGAGTTAACCCATGGCATAAGCATTAACTGGCCTATAGCCATACTTCATATATTCTTGAAGGTCAATAAGCATAAAGTGTATGGACAGTTGGTTATGGAAGTATGCAGGGCTTATGAGATTGATATGGAAGGATGGGCTGCCAAGAGTAACATCTAATTAAAAGTAATTAAGTCCAGAATCCTGAGCAATGCTCACTTTCATGGACTTAAAGCAATTAAGAGACCTGTAAATATAAAGTACATAAAGTTGAAAAGAGGGGAAGTCAGAATGAAGGATCCCAAGGCTATCATGGAGATGAAACCTATCCAGCCCCATAAGGAGGATCAGACTTTAGATTCCTTTGTGGCTAAAGAGCTTGAGAGAATTACCAAGCTCAAAGCTGAGAGAGGTGAAGACATGTCTGAGAAGCAGACTGTGAAGAAGGAGGTAAGGAGAGACTCCAAAAAGGAGAAGAAAGGAAGCTCAGCGAATTCAATTCCAACTATTATCCCAAAGAAAACAAGATCTTCTAAGGAAGCTAAAGAAGATAAGAGCAGGGAATTAACCCCCAAGGAGATAGTGGAAGAAAGGCTAGCTGAAGAAGAATTGAGAGAGGAGATGCCTCTGAAGAGGGAAAATATGAGGAAGGTAGATGCTGCTCAGCTAGATGAGGTGACTACCAAGGGAAAGGAAGCTACATCAGTTACTATTCCTCAAGTAGGTCAACCTAAGAAGAAGTTGATGGTTAGAAGAGGGACTGGAGTAGTCCAAGTTATTGAGGAATCTGAGAGAATGAAAGCTGCTGAGGAAGAAATAATCAAAAAGAAGCAGGAGAAAATTGAAGCAACTATTAGGAGAAAGGCTGAGGAAGCAGTAGCAGTAGCTAAGACTAAGGCTAGCACAGAGCAGATGTTATAGAAGGCTGTAGCTAGCTTGGCTGAGAAGGAAGTGCAAGAAGTTATTGAAGAGATGATAAGAGCTCTAGAAGGAATTGATAATCAAGAAGAGCAGGAAGGAGAGGAAGATGATATGGTTAAAGTTGAAGCTGTAGAATTTGATGTGCTAAACTTTGACCAACAGGTCACTCTGACTGCTGAGGAAGTTAAGGAGGCTAGGAAGGAGAGAAAGAGAGGTTTGTTGAAGAGAAGGAAGATTTTAATTGATGAGGATGAAGAAGACCTAGAAGAAAAGGAGGAGAAAGTGAATATAGTTGAGCACGGAGCTCAGCTGACTGAGGATTCTCTAAATCAGGTTAGCGATTCCATTGATGAAGGTGCTGAGGAAGAGAAGGAGAAGGAAGCTAAAAAAACCCTTTATTTTCCCAAACACATCCAAGCAAACACCACTCTTACCTACACCAATCTTTGCTTTACCCCTACTAGAAAGCCAAACACCATCCACATCCAACCCAAACCAAACAAACTAACCCTCTGACCAAAATAACCCAGAATCTGATCAAACAGCTATCATCCCCTATCTTTCCCCTATAGGATCTCCTGTACGTGAATAACTATATTTAGAAGGACCTCCACCAGTCAGAGGACCTCCAATTATTGTGGAGATTCCTGAACAACAACAACAACAATAATCTCAATAACTACAACCTCAACCTCGATTTAATCTAAATGCTAAACTATTGGGAGATATAAGGAGGTTGGGAAGAATAAGATTTCTAGGGCCGAGGACTGATGCTGAGATTGATGCTAAAATTGTAAAACCACTACTGTCTGATGAAGTCCTGAGGAGGATTGTAAAGGCTGTGGGGCTAGTGCAAGGATTCATGAATGCTATTGAGGAGATGAAAGAGCACTTCAAGTCTATTCCTACACAGTTTTCTTTGGTAAAGGCAATAGTTTCCCATGTTGTACCTTTATTATCTATTGTAGGTAGGCAGGCTGGAGGACTAAAGTTAGAAGTTGCAGAGCTTAAGAAGCAAATGGAGAAGATTTATGAAAGCAACTGCAAGGTGCTAAATGATGAAAGGGATTTCAGAAATTCCATGATTAGCAAGTTTAATCCCTCGTTGGAAGAAATGGTGAAGGTGTTAGATGGGTATAGCATTCTAAGCAAGGAAAATAAAGATAACTCAACTATTCTAAATGTTGTTATTGATGATTTAAATGCTCTGATCACAGTGGTAACCTAGCATTATAGGTCACACACTGAGTTGAGAAAAGTGAAGGAGGAGATGTTGAGAGGAGTCAAGGACTCGGAGAGAGCTGTGCTTAATTCCTTATAGAGGCTTACTATTTCGGATGCTCTGTTTAGTGATATTATTATGGAAGATGCTGAACTGGAGCCTACTGTTCATCAGAAACTTGGTCATATTAGAGACCAAATTAAGCAAGTTCATGCTAATGTCATCAATGATGGAGAAGCCCTGGATAAGATTGACAATGAAGTTACTACTTATATCAGGAACACTCCAATGCTAGAGCGAATACTCGGAGAGAACAATCAAGCTAAAGCATTAGCCAGTCTCACCCAGATTTCCAAAGAAGGTTTAAGTGCTCAATACCAAGTCAATCTCTCTCAATCCCATGCATTAGTTGGTCTATTAGCTTTTCTCAAAGAATAAGATGCGCTATCACAAGAAATTTATGAGCTACTTATATAGAATTTTTCAACCAATATATATGGTCAGCCAGAAACATTTGTGGAGTCTCTGAGCTCGTCTGATCATCGAGCCTAACCCATTTTGGATGCAATGGCAATGGGGGAGAAGGATCGCGAGAAGTGTGAAAAGGAAGAAAAGGAAAGAGAGCAGAGGATTGCTGAATTTTCATATAACCTATCTAAGGATCTGGAGCGCTTACAACGAGAATATCATGAGAACAAAGAAAGGAAACGTAAGGAGATTGCTCTGCCAAAGGAAAAGAAGTCCAGATGGGATATGCCAAAGGATTAGAATAGAAGATTTGTAATCGTTTGTGCTCAATGTAAAACTTAGAATAGACTAACTCATTGTTATCTGTACTAAAGTTATTATTTAATGAAAATTTACATTTTTTGTTCTAAGTTAAGATCTTCTTAACTTCATATATTCTCTGCTGTATATATATATGCACTGATCTCTTATAGAAATACATGAGAAGTACTGAGGGATGCTGAACTCAGATGATTCAAGAATTATGAGGGAGTTAGCATTCACTCTGAGCAGATTATTGATGCTGAACAAAAGACATATCAAGCATAAGCATAAGGTAACTCTAATCTAGATATCTTATTGATTTAATTCTCGCTTAGTTAATTGCCATGGATCAAAATGGGGGAGATTATTGAACCAAACACGAGTTTAGACTGACTCAGTGGATGACTCAGTTGTGCTTAAGTTTTGATCATAATAATTAAGTTAAGAATGAGATAATTAAATTAATAATGATGTTAAAATAAATAGTCTTCGGTTGTAAGGGAGTTAGTAAATTCGAGGGTAGAATTTCAAGTCTCCGCTGACCTAGCTATTTAGTTTAACTCTGAGTGGTTTCTGGGCTGAGTATCTACTTAGTCGCTGACTTAGTAATATTCACTCAGCGCTTGATATTTAGATTTTGTTTCAGCTGTGTGCTTTTCATTTTATCTTTTTCAGCTGAGTTACTTTATGTCTGTCAACGCTGCTGATCTTACCTTTTAAGGTAAAAAGGTGGCTTTACTTTTAGTTTTGCTTTTTACAGGAACATTAATGAGATAAAAAAAAAGAATTAATGCCTTGACAAGACAAAAAATTATGAAGAAAATGACAAAGTCTTCCAATGTAAAGCTGCACCAAGTCAATTGCCACTTTGGGTAATTCTGCAGATCTACCAACCTTTTATCGCGCACTCTGTAACATGTCAGAATACCAGAGGGAATGGAATGAAGACAGGTGGAAAGTCAGTGCGAGTTCTCTCTAACGGAAGACTGGCATCAAACGATAAAGAATTCAAATTGGAGCTCGAGTTTCAATCTAACGGATTGAAATGTATTTCACAACGGTGCAATTTTATCTCTTAACGGATCGATTTGAAGAAGCAATTGGTAAATTACTGAGCTGTTAATTTCAGAAGATGCCAAAGTAAGTTCAACGGCTACTTTCTCATTCTATCTATAAAAGGAGTAAGAAGGCAAACGTTAGAACTTGGTGATTACACCTGAATTTCCTAGAAGCAAAAACTTTATCAATTTGTAAGCTTTAAAGGAGTTCAAGCAAGATAGCATGACTCAGTGAGAATCTGCTTAGAATAAGAGAGAATAGTATAGATCAATCAATTGTAACATTAGATAATTTATAACTAGATCAATGTTTCTACAAGTTGAATCCAGCTCTTATTTAGACTCATAGTGAGTTACTGATAGAAGAGGGTAATCTAGTCAGCGGGTGAGCGATTGCAGTTTGGAAGGTGCTTACGGTAGTTGGGGAATTTATAAAAGGCTTCTCCGCCTAGGGTAAAGGAGTTGAGATTAGTGGATTAAAGCCAAGATACTCTCTCGGGACTGGATGTAAGCATAGGTTACCGAACTAGTTTAAAAATCTCAGTGTCCTTTACTTTCTCACATTTTCCAGCTATTTCACTCAGCCAGCTGACCTCACTCAGTGGACCCATAATTATCCCAAAAATTTTTATAAGTTCTTGAGTGAGTCATTCACCCCCCTAACTCAGTGAGTGTACATATAGGGACCAACACTATCAAACACATACTCTGATCAGAGGTTTATAGCAATCATCACTTCAAAAAGCGGCCAGGTACAACTCCTCAATATATCTGGAGTGATGGATCCATTCCGACTACATAGCTTACCAACACTATACCCGTAACCACCCTTGACACCCTAAGTTAATGAGTGTATAGGAATGACCCAAAGTATAGTGATGGTACCACATAAGATAACTAGCATCTCAAGAAGAAGGATATTCGCAAAGCTTATTGTATGAAGGTAAACACTAACATATTGATATATACACCAAGTGTTTACCTTACTGCGATCTCCAATATATCTCTTAGATATATCCATGTGTCAAACTTAAGGCACCACATTCAGTCCTTAGGAGATTGACTGCATGGACCCTTTCCAAGAAAGTTGGCCACATGCTAGCCTATCCGCTTCATCAATATCCTTTCTTGATGAAACTATGACTAGGGATAGTTTAGACATAATCATAATTGCACATGAAGTAGGTCTCACTAATTAGAGTCCAACTATAATTTCTCTGACTTCATGCTATAATACGTCAGGGACTTTTGTATACATACATCAATGAATATATTTTAACCAGCCATAATATATTTACAAGCACATCGAGATAAATAAAAGATTAAGCGCCTTTATTAATTAAACAAGTTATTCGTACCAATACATAATTAAGATATATCACCCTAATTGCCTTAAGGGCATACATCATATTTAACAAACTCTCACTTGCACTAAGGCCAATTAGCCATATGTCTTAATCCATATGCTTTAATATGCTGGTCATGTTTAACTTGAGTCAATGGCTTCATCAGAAAATCCATGAGGTTTTGATCAGTAGGTACATATTCTAGTCTTATTATCTTAGCATCAACAATCTCCCTGATTATATGATACTTTTTGGATACATGTTTTTTTCTGGTGAGACCGTGATTCCTTTGCCTGAGCTATAGCACCATTATTATCACAATACAAAGTAATTGGATCAATAGTCTCAGGCACCACACCGAGATCACCAATAAATCCCTTTAACCAGACAGCTTCTTTTACTCCTTTGCACGCAGCAATGTATTCATACTCCGTGGTTTAATCAGCAGTAGTTTCTTTCTTGGAACTCTTCCAGCATATCGCCCCTCCATTTAACACATACACAAAACCCGACAGAGACTTAAAGTCATCCTTGTCAGATTGAAAACTCGCATGAGCGCAACCTCTAATTGTGAGGTCACCATCTCCATACATCAAGAACTCATCTTTAGTCCTTCTCAAGTACTTAAGAATTGCCTTGATGGCCATCCAGTGCTTTTTACCTGGATCTGAATGATATATGCTCGTAAAGCTCAAAGCCTGAGAGACATCCGGCCTAGTACATATTATAATATATATAATAGATCCTATCGCGGATGCATAGGGAATTTCCTTCATACCCATTCTTTCTTGAGCTGTCTTCGGACACTCAGCTTTAGATAGGTTAATCCCCTTTGTCATCAGGAGATAACCTTTCTTCGAATGCTCAAGGTTGAACCTATTCAATACCTTATCTATATATGTACTTTTAGAAGGACCTAACAGCCTCTTAGATCTATCCCTATAGATCTTTATACCTAGTACAAATGCTACTTCACCAACTTCTTTCATGGAGAATTTTCTTGATAACCATACTTCAACATTTTGAAGAAGAGAAATATTGTTTCCTATTAGTAGAATGCCATCGATATATAACACTAAGAAAATGACTGCACTCCCACTAAGCTTCTTATAAACACAAGGCTCATTAATGTTTGGATAGAAATCCAGTTCACAAATTATCTGATCAAACCTTATATTCCAACTCCTGGATGCCTATTTAAGTCCATAAATGGATCTTTGCAGCTTGCACACCTTTAAGCCATTCTGAGATATAAAACCCACAGGTTGTGTCATATACACATCTTGGTCTAGATCCCCATTCAGGAATGTTGTTTTAACATCCATCTGCTAGATCTCATAATCATAATGAGCAATAATGGCAAGGAGTATCCTTATGGATTTAAGCATGGCCACCGGTGAGAAAGTTTCATCATAGTCAATACTTTCACGTTGATTATAACCTTTTGCAACTAACCTTGCCATAGAGGTAATCACATTACCGTCTATGTCAGTCTTCTTCTTAAAGACCCATTTGCACCCGATCGATCTAACCTCTAGTCGTGCATCAACCAAATTCCAACCTTGGTTCTTACACATGGAATCCATTTTTGACTTCATAGATTTAAGCCATTTATCAGAATCTGAGCTTTTCATTGCTTCATCATAGGTTCTTGGTTCATCATCTTCCATGAGATATAGTTCCTTATCATCAGTGATGATAAAACTATATCTATCGAGACCTTCATGAACACGACCTGATCTTCGCAATGCTTGTGTTTTGACAAGTTGTTCTTGGATTATACTTTCTTGTGTATCTAGAACGGGGTCAATCAATTGATTATCTGTTTCTTCCTCTTGAACCTCCAGTTCAATATTGGTCCTATTGTCTTTTGCAAGTAAGTGTTCCTTTTTTAAAAAGTGAGCACTCTGAGACACGAATACCTTTTGTGCTTTGGGTTGGTAAAATAAATATCCAATAGTTTTCCCTTGGATATCCAATGAACAGAAACTTGTCAGATTTAGTGCTTAGCTTATCTGATGCTATCCTCTTTTTCATGGCAGGATAGCCCTATACTCTAAGGTGACTTAGAGATGGCCTTTTATTAGACCATCTTTCGTAAGGTGTAAAAGCAACTGATTTAGAGGGCACTCTATTTAATACATAAACTGCGCTATCTAGTGTATATCCCCAAAAGGATTTACTGAGATCTATTTGGCTCATTATGGATCGAACCATATCTAATAAAGTCCGATTCCTCCTTTCAAACACTCTATTGTGTTGGGGCTTATAAGGAGGGGTCCATTGGGGAACTATCCCATTTTCCTTTAGATAACCCTGAAACTCCTGACTTAAGTACTCCCCACCTCGATCAGATTGAAGTACTTTAATACTTTTCTCAAGTTGTTTCTCTATTTCGATTCCGAATATTTTGAACTTTTCAAAACTTTCAGATTTGTGCTTTATTAAGTACAGATAACCGTATCGTGAATAATCATCAATAAAGGCTATGAAGTAGGAGTATCCTCCTAGTGCCTGAACACTCATTCGACCACACATATCATTATGTATAAGTTCCAATGTACTCGTGGCTCGTTCACCTTTTCCTTTAAAGGGTAACTTTGTCATTTTTCCTCTTAAAAAAGGTTCACAATCACTATAAGACTCCAAGTCTATTGGGCCCAAGTCACCTCGCTTATGCAGCTTGGTTAAGCGATATTTGTTTATGTGGGCTAAACGACAATGTCATAAGTAAAAGGAATTCTCATTATCTAATTTAACTTTCTTTACATTGTTTATATTAAAAACTTCTGTTTTAATATCAAGAATATAAATGCCACCATTCAACATCCCATAACCATAAAGAACATTATTCAAGCGAATCTGACAATTATTATTCGAATATAAAATTTCATATCCTTCTGCCGCTAAACACGCAACAGATACAATATTCTTGGTAACACTCAGAATGTAGTAACAATTATTCAAAACTAAAACAAGTCCACTGGCAAAATAAGATTAAAGCTTCCTACGACTAATGCAGTAACTCGGGCTCTATTTCCCACACGCTGGTCCATCTCCCCTTTTGCAAGTCTTCAACTGTTCCTTAGTTCCTGCACAGAAGTACAGATATAAGAACCACAACCAGTATCTAATACCCAAGTGGATTCACATGAAAAAGTAGTATAGTTTTCAATTACAAACATACCTGAAGTAGATGCCTCTGCAGGCTTCTTCTTCATATGTTCAGAAGTAGGAGCTTTATAACCCTCTTCCAATGTCTCGATTTCCCGTACTGGAAGCAGACATACTTGGATGTCTTCTTTTCTTTCTTCTTATTGATTCTTTTCTTGGCACCCAGTGCCTACTTCTTTTTCTTATAAGCCTTTCCTTTCTCGACCAACAGTAGTGGTTTCTGATCTTTCTTGATCTGAGTTCTATTGTCTTTAGCATGTTGATTGATTCTGGGATAGTAGAATTAATCTTGTTCATGTAATAGTTAGTCACAAAGCCTGAGTAACTATCCGTTAAGGACATCAATACAAGGTCAATGCTTAAGTCATGATTCATCTCGAATCCCAATCGATTCAGCTTCTCAAGGTATCCCAAGAGTTTCAGAACATGATGAGAGGCAGACGTGTTAGCCTGCATCTTAGTTCCAAAAAGGAGTTTGGAGGTCTCATACCTCTCTATCCTTTCCCGCTCAGCAAAGAGCTCCTTAAGATGGAGAACTATGTCCTCTAAGGTCATGTTCTCATGTTGTTTCTAAAGCTCAGGATTCATAGACCCCAACATTATGCATATTGCAGTCTCACAATCTTTCATGTTCTTCAACCAGGCATCATGTTCCACATGATCATCAACATCAGGTTCAATAGGAAAATTTCATCTAGAACATAGGCGATTCCCTCGGATCTGAGAATTATTTTCACAGCTCTAAACCAATTAAAAAAGTTTGAGCAATTTAGTTTTGTGTCAAGTAACATACAGATATTAACGTTGGAAGTCATTTTCAACCTAAGATATAAGAAAAGAAAATTGTTCAGATATTAGTTTTAGTACATGCATTTAATAAAAGGTCTTTAAATTAAATACATTTATCCTACTATTTTCTTCAAAATTTACAATAGTCCATTCTATTGAATTTGGGAATTTTAGCCCAGCTAAACTTCCTAGTAGGTAGCATCTATAACTAGTCTATTATGACTCCCAATTTTACGAGTAAGTGTATTAGTAAGTTTTAGTTGGAATCCCATTCCAATTGCATCTTATGCAATTGCTAATACATTCAAGTTTCCTAATCTCAAGGTGCGTGTGCTCCTATTTTAGCATCTCATTGAATATGTCTCAGTCCTACGGCTAGCCCCCAATTTTATGGTGGACTACCCAGTCCTATTAATGCATACCCCATCTCAATGATTATAACCGATAAATGTGGACTAAAAGGAACGCTTTGCGCATCACTTTGATAACCCAAAGTGATCGTATTATAAATTTGAGTAAAGAAGACTATAACTTGCCTTAATATATTTACTTTGGGATTTTATTAGTGTTAAACGTCTTACCCAATCTAGGATTTTATCAGATGAACATATTTATAATAATTTATATTAATTCAGGGAATTTTAGAATTAATTTATAAGGTCCAAGCTTAGGTGGGTTCAAGTTCTTTATTATAATTATTCCATCAACCTAGATTATATGCAAAATAATTAACATTTTTATTTGTTACATTTATATTGCATTTCCTTTTAGTTTTTATTCAATAAATTTAATTTTTACTTTGTTATAGAAACATATATAAGAACCATCTTATATACTAGAAATAAATTAGTTCGCTTCTATCTTAATTATGCACTAAATAGACAGGCTCTAATACTACTGTTAGGAACTGGCAGTCAATTTGAAAATGCATAATAGGTACGGCGGAAATTCAAAATTTTGTCCCTATCTCCTGGGACTCCTATTAGATGCATATTAAATATAGCCTTAACTAAACAATTCTCTACCTAGGTTAGCATGCATAGGCTAGGCATACCATAATTCGAAATTATATCCTAACATAAATATTTTATACTAAGCATGTTATAACTCTAAGCTATAACCTAAGCATAAAATAAACTAAGCATGCAAAACAACCTAAGCATAATTATTAAGTCTAAAAACGCTTAAAGAAAAAGACCTAATAATTAAAAGAAAAAGAAAGAAAACTTACCCATTGAAGCTTACTTTAGCAGAACCTCCTTGCACAAGCCTCCAAGCCTAGGATAACCTCTATGAGTATCAACACGAATCCCGCCAAAGCCCCACCCAAAAATATAAACTAGAGGTGCTCGAATAAAATCAAACTCCTAAAAAATAACTTGTTCAGGTTAACCTTTATCGTATGATTTATTCTTGAACTTGGTGCATTGAAAAAGGGAGAAGGAGGTGCCTATTTATAGGCTAGGCTTGAACATGCAGTGTGCTTAGCACGTTGCACGACAGCCCTTTACAAGGCATGCCATAACGGCATGCCTTACTCCCATAAGATGGGCTTGTGGGCCATCCCACAAGCCTAGCTTGTGGGTTGGGCTTCACTGGGCAAGCCCAGCGCTACCCATCAGCACTGGTGTGACCCAGCGTGTGGGCTCGTGCATGTGCCAAGCCCACAGCCCTTTAGTCGCTATATGGGGCCCCAATTTTGGAAAATAATGATCCGGAATCTCAATTAAACTAAAATATCTGGATCAAGTTTGAAAGAAACAAAAACTTGAATAAAGTATCTCCTAAATCCAAATGGAAGCATCCGGTCAAGATCCAGCTTCAAGGACATCCATTGAAGACATCATATTCCTAAGCATATACTGGAATCATCAGGTTAAAGTTTAGAAAGGAAACAAACTTTAACTCTCAATTCTAGCATCCAGAAGAACTGATTACACTAGCATTCAGAAGAAGACAGATCCGGATTCACTGAGTCTGAGAACAACCGGAAGACTCGGATATCAAGACAATGGGAAAAGTTTCAAAGATAACTTTTCCCTCCACCTTTTGGTCTTCAAAGTCAAAGATCCTTTCCCCATATGCAAGACAAAAGATACAGCTTGCGCTTTTTAGAAAAAGGACAAAAGTACTGACCACGGACTGAAAAAGATAACAACCTTTTTCACATAGACCAATAAGGAGGCGCATAGAGCTCACACCAAAAAGTTACTGGTGTAAAAGTTGGTGTGACACTAAAATACAAGGAAAATCGTCACTGACATCTTTTCAGCCTCAATCCCAAGGATTCAAATGGGTCAAATTACTGTCTAACGGATTGATCAATGGCTCTGAAAGTGCCACATACTACCTAATCGATGGTGAAGATTGAGTTACAGCTCACCAACCTATAATGGCTACATTTATGATCCAAGCCTATAAAAGGGAAGCTTCACAAGTTGAGAAGGTGCTGGTTGATTTCACAAAAGCTTATACAAGAGAAATTCCTAGAAAACAATCAGATTCGCAAATCCCTCCAAGAATCAAACAATTTTAAATCAGTTTGTAAGGATTCCTAAGTGAGCTATAAACTTAAGGAAATTCAAAAACCAAAACCTTTGATAGAAACCAAAGTGTAAAGTATCTCCTACTTGGATGAGTAGTGAGATTGGGATACAGCTTAAAGTAGGTGCTTTGAGTGGGATCTCCCTGTAGGACTCAGCTTAGATTCGGGGTAGAAGTCTAAGTGGTATATCCTGCTAAAGACAAAAGGACTCAGCTAGGAGTTGGTGCTTCTAGTGGTATATCCTACATCCGGAGACAAACTGTAAGGCTTGATTTCTGCCAGTTGGAAAGAAATCACACTAGTGGAAAAGCTGAAAGGAAGAAACCTTTGGGGACTGGACGTAGGCGAGGCCGAACTAGTATATATTGCATGTGTTTGAATTCTTTTAACCTACTTTAATTTATTGCATAATCTATTAATTTGCATAATCCGGATCCTAACTATCCGAAACATTCAAACACGCTACACAAGACTATTTAAAGTCTACAAATTCCGCAAAAAAGGTCATTCACCACCCCTCTGACCTTATTAACATAAGCATAGGGACAAACAAGTGGTATCAAAGCAAGTGCTCAAAACTAGAGATCTAACAATCTCGAGCTAAAGGTCCCAAATTTTGATTCAAACATCAAAATGAGTTTCCAAAACTCACAACTCCTTCCCGAGGATATATCCATTACCCGTCCTCCACTTTTCACAGGTGAACACTACACGTTCTGGAAAAATTGGATGAAGAACTTCATTCAAGCATAGAGCATGCAAGCACGGTTGGTCATCAAGGATGGCCCATATGAGCCTACTCATGAAGTAGAGGGTATGATCACCCGAAAGCCATCATGTTTATGGGATGAGAATGATCTTAAAAAGTTGCATGAAAACGTAAATGCTATTAATATACTTCACTATGCTCTTAGTGCAATATAATTTAACAGGATATTCGGATGTGAGACTGCAAAGGAGATCTGGGAGAAGCCGGAGGTAACCTATGAAGGAACAAATAAAGTGAAAGAAGTAAAGATTGATCTACTCCAGCAAAAACTTGAATCCTTTAAGATGGAGCCAAAAGAATCTATCAGCATCATGAACACTAGATATACCAATCTAGTGAATGAGATGAAAAGGCTCGGAAAGGAAATCTCTGAAGTAGAAATGGTGAAGAAGATGCTCCGAAGTCTCCCCAAGGAATGGGATAACAAGAAAATTGCCATTGAGGAAGCTCATGACTTAAATGTTTATAGTTATGATGCGGGTATTGGAAATCCCTTGACTCAAGAGCTATCTCTAGAGAGATATAGTCAACAGGAGAAGAAGCCTGAAGAGAAGAAGAAAGCTATTGTTCTTAAGGCAGAATCCACCGGATCAGCTTCATCCGGAGAAGAAGAGCAAGTCACTGAATCTCTAAGCACTAAGGAGCAACTATCTCTATTAACTAGATAGCTCAACAGATTCATATAAAAGAAGGAAAGGAGGAAATCCAGAAAATATGAATCCTCGAAGACCAAGGGAAGGCACATTCAGAAGAGATAGGCCTAGAAAGAATCTGGATGAAAAAAAGGATCTGGAAAAATAAGCTGCCTGTTTTAAATATGGGGAGAAAGGCCACTTCAGAACAAAATGCCCTAAGCTTAAAAGAACCAAGAAGCACAAGAAGAAGGCAATGGTGGCTACCTGGAGCAATAGTGAGGAAAGTAGCATCTCATCTTTAATAGAAGAAGAAGAGACTACCAACTGTGCATTCATGGTACTGACTGATCCGGAAGTAGAGTAATCCAAAAAGAGTGCCTCTAAGAAAGAAACAGTGCAAATCGAAGAATTGAAATCAAAAACAATAAACGCTGAGGTAAATTCTTATTCTAATTCTGCTTCTAACTTTGACCTTGCTAGAGCTTTAGCTATTGTGATCAAGAGTGTGAAGAAGAACACCAGAGCAATTAAGTCCTTAAGAAGGCAAGTGTTGGAAATCGCTGAAGATAATAGAGCATTAGCACAAGATGTCAACTTAATTAGAACAACAAAGCACATTGATGAAGTTGAAGAAAACTTCCTGAGAAATCAAGTGCAGATATTAAGTGCTAACTTGATGGGGTTACATAGGGAGCTAACCCTAATAAAGGAAGCACCTAGAAAGAGATCAAACCCTCCTCAACCAAGAAGGAATCCAAGGCAGAATACATAAAGAAATCAGCACCAAGCTGCCAAAGGAAATCTAAAGCCTTTAAATCAAAAATTGAAGGAGGTTAGCAGGCAACCTTAGGCCCAAAGATATACTACTATACAAATAGGAAAGGCTAAGGCAGTATACAATTAGAAACCTGCCAACTAGAAGAGGAATTATGCAGCAGAAGTTGCACCTCCAATGAGCTTCTGGACACATTCTATACCATCCATAAGTGTACAAGAAGCTGGATATAGAGGGAACTATGGGAAGGAGGATCTGTAAAAGATAAAAAAGAAGCAAAAGCAGAATAGACCCATCTCAAGGTGCAGGTTTTATAGGAAAAACAACCATATTACTAAATTATGTAGATAAAAAAAATGGTTATTGTGATGTCAATCCTTGGCCTAAGATGGTTATTAACCCGAGAGGACCCAAATCTGATTGGGTACCCAAACCCACTTGATCTGTTTTGCAGGTATGCCTTAGATCTACAGTAGATCAACACACTTAGTACATTAATAGTGGATGCTCAAGGTACATGACAGGTGATGAGAAGGCCTTCATCATATTAACCCGGAAGAAGGAAGGCAAAGTGAGCTTTGGAGATAATAAAAAAGGGCAAATCATTAGACATGGGATCATTGGATCTGAATTAAAGATAGAAGATGCCTCACTGGTTAATGGACTGAAGTTCAACTTACTCAGTGTAGCCCTACTTTGTGGTAAAGGAAGAAAAGTCACACTTAATTCCGGAGGCTGCTCAATCTATGATAGTAAGTCTAATCAACTCATTCTTTATGCACCTAGTCAGTTAACATTAAAAATGAGAAAAAGAATATCTACTTGCTGTCTAAAGAAGAAGAATCATGGCTATGGCACCAGAGGTTGGGACATGTTAGCATGAAACTCTTGTCCAAACTAGCCAAAAGGAATTGGTAGTGGGTTTGCCTAAGGTTGCTTTTGATAAGGATCATCTATGCACTGCATGTCAACTAGGTAAACAGCATAAGAAAAGCTTCCCTTCCATCTCTCACATTCCTTCTAAAAGAGTACTTGAGCTTATACACATAGATCTCTTCGGTCCAATTAAACTATTAAGTTTAGGTAGAAGAGAATACACCATGGTCATTGTGGATGATTATTCTCGATTTACCTGGGTTCTCTTGCTAGCAAGCAAAGATGAAGCCTTTGACCAATTCTCAAAAACATTCATCCGGATAGAAGTAGAACAGGGCATAAGCATTGCACGCATTTGATGTTATATTGGTAGTGAGTTAAAAAATAGGCATTTTGCTAAATTTTATGACTCAAAGGGCATTGAACATAACTTCTCTACCCCTCACACCCCTCAACAAAATAGAGTGTTGAGAGAAAGAATAGGACCATAGTTGAAATGGCTAGAACAATGCTAAATGAGAATTGGTTGCCAAAGTAATTTTGGGGTGAGGCCGTAAATACAACATGCTATATTTTGAATAGAGCTCTCATTAAAAAGACCATCGAAAAGCCCCCTATGAAATCTGGAAGGGAAGAATACCCAAAATTGGGTACTTTAAGGCATTTGGATGTAAATGCTACATCCTAAATGATAGAGAGCAACTAGGAAAATTTGATCCTAAATCTGATGAAGCAATTTTCTTTGGTTACTCAACATATAGTAAGGCTTATAGAGTCTTCAACAAACGAACCCAAACTGTGATTGAGTCTATACATGTAGATTTCGATGAGACTAACCATGCAGGTAAGAGAAGTTCCACTCCAGAAGATCCAATTTCGGAAGCTGAAAAATCTGGAGAAAAGAAGGAAGCAGAAGTTCCTGATTCATTCCAAATCAAGAAATACAAAGAAGAAGATGAAGTAATATCCTTTGATCCACAAGTACAATAAGTTAATCTCAACCCACAAGAGATCGACTTTAATGAAGGTCAAGAAGAAGTAGTTGAGGCAGAAGTAGAACAAGCTCCAATCCAATATGAAGGCTTACAAAGGGAAATCTGGACTCACAGAAATCATCTGGTAGAAGCTATTTTGGATAATGTCCAAAATCCAGTTAGAACCAGAGGATAACTAAATAGGATGATGAGTCATGCTGCTTTTGTCTCACTTATTGATCAAAAGAAATTTCAAGATACTGAAGGAGATGAAAGCTGGATGATGGCAATGTTAGAAGAACTAGATCAATTCACCAGGAATGATGTGCGGGATCTAGTGGCACCTCTAAAGGGAAAGTCAATCATTGGCACTAAATGGGTATTCCGGAATAAGCTAGATGAATCTAGAGTAGTGGTAAGGAACAAAGGCTACAAACAACGGGAGGGAATTGATTTTGAAGAAACCTTTGCACCAGTAGCAAGGTTAGAGGCAATCCGGATCCTGTGCTCTTTTGCTTCATTCATGGGGTTCACACTATACCAAAGGATGTCAAAAGTGCATTTCCAAATGGAGTTATCCAAGAAGAAGTCTATGTTAAGTAACCACCCGGATTTGAAGACTCAAAGCATCCGGATCATGTGGATAAGTTGAAGAAGGCTCTCTATGGACTGAAGCAGGCACCCAGAGCTTGGTATGAGAGATTAACCTCATTCCTTATATCCAAGGGATATATCAGAGGCAAGGCAGATACCACACTCTTCATCAAGAGGAAGAAGGATGATGTTATCCTAGTCCAAATTTATGTGGATGATATCATCTTTAGAGCTACTGATGACAAGATGTGAAGGAGTTTAGCACTCAAATGCAGAAGGAATTTGAGATATCTATAATGGCAGAACTCAACTTCTTCCTTGGTATGCAAATTAAGTAGAGTCCGGATGGAATCTTCATCGGACAATCCAAGTTAACGAAGGAGATTCTAAAGAAGTTTGAGATGAATAAGAGCAAGCCTATGTCCACTCCTATTGGTACAGATATAGTTCTCTCTAAGGACTGTGAGGGAGAAAAGGTTGCTCAGAAGCTATACAGAGGAATGATTGGATCCTTGCTGTATTTGACAACTAGCAGACCTGACATTCACTATACAGTCTGTTAGTGTGCAAGGTATCAAGCAAATTCAAAGGACTCTTATCTCAAGGTAGTCAAGAGAATCCTCAGATATTTTCTATGCACCACTGAAGTTGGTTTGTGGTATCCTAGTAATGGGAATTTTGCCTTGCATAGGTTCACTGATGCTGATTATAGAAGAGACACTCTTAAAAGAAAAAGTACATTCGGAGGATGCCATTTCTTAGGAGACTGTCTAGTATCTTGGTACAGCAAAAAGCAAACTTCAGTTGCATTATCCACCACTGAAGCAGAATACATGGCTGTAGGAAGTTGTGTTGCTCAACTCCTATGGATCAAACAGCAGTTGGAACACTATAGAGTCTAATCCGGATGTGTGGATGTGATGTGTGACAACAAAAGTGCTATTGATGTGTATAAGAATCCAGTGCTACATAGCAGGATGAAGCATGTTGATATCAGGCACCACTTTATTAGAGATCATATCATGAAAAAGGATGTATCTCTTGTCAACATCTCCACAAATGAGGAAAGGGCAGATATCTTTACTAAGCCATTAAGTAAAGAGCAATTCAAAAAGCTAAGAGAATTAATTAGAATGTTAAATCCAATTTGAAGGGAATCCGAAAGACAGTCCAAAATTATCTTGGGTCCTTGGCAAAACAATAAATCCGGAAGAGAAGAAGAATTGAGGGAAAAATCTATTCCGGAGGGAAGTGTGCCGCATTAGCAGATAAGAAAGGACACATAGTAGTAAAGGCAATAAAAAGTAACTGTCCCCTTTTGAATTTCAAACGTTTATTGGGTGCCACACGCGTGGTAAATTTAAAAGTTAGTTCTCAAAATAAACCGTTCCCATTCTCCGGTTAAACTAAATTTACCTCTCTCCTGAAATTCCGACTGCCATGTCATTAATCCAACCAAAATCAACGATGTCCGAATTACTAAAATACCCTCACCTTGAAAAATCTATATAAACCCCTCGAATTTCCCCTTCTTCTTCACGCGAGCAACATTCCTACACTGTTACTCTACAAAAATTCTATCTCAAACCCTAATTTCTTCAAATTCCTCAAATGGCTGCTATCATAACAAACAAGGGACCCAAATTGCACCCAACACTAAACATCTTTACAGAGTTCGATCTGAAAGATGAAGATTTCGAGCCTTTAAAATTCATAGCCTGTGATTCTGTCATCTCCATAGATTTCTTGGGTGATAATTTCCTTTTTGAGATAGACCTATACTCAAAATTGATTGAGGACTAGCATCTGACAGATTTCCTTAAAATCAACTGCCCTACATATCCGGATCTTGTGAGAGAATTCTATAAGAATCTCAGAGCCCACCCTATCTTTGACGCTCTGAGAACCAAAGTTCAAGGAAATATCATAACTCTTACTTCGGAGTTCTTTGAGAAACATCTTAGCATAAAGAACGACGGTGTACAACTAAGAAGTGATGGGGATAAATAGCATCTCAAGTATGAATCAAAGATATGGCTGCATCCTAACTACTTTGGAGACAAATTCTCCACCTATTTCCCTGAAGTGCCCAGGTTTTCCAACATGCACTCGTAAAGCTAGTCTTGATCAGGAAGGGATCTCTCACTACAGTGTCAGCCTTTTAACACTATGTACGTAGGGTAGTCAACATATCGGTGCTAATCATCCACTACATCAAATAATAAAACAACTCTCATGGTGCCTTGATCACCAGGATATTACTTACTAGCCAAGTGGCCTTAACTGGATTCCAGGCTATGAATGGAAAAGAAATCTTGGAGAGAAACTTTAGGAAATTAACCTTTGGGGAAACCTGGAATGAGGAAAAAGCCAAGAAGCTCCGGGATGAAATGAAACCAGAGCAAGAAAAGTAGTAGATTCGGTAGAAGCTTCAGTTCCTAAGAAAGTAAGAACTAATAAGCCAAAGGCACAGAAGAAGCATGCCTTAGTTCCAGTTGGGGAAGTAAATAAGGATACTTTATCCTTAATCCAGCTGTTGGCCAAATCCTCAGAGAAGCCTAAGTCTCGAGGAAGACTAATTAAGGCAGCTGACAAAGTCAAAAAGCTAGTCTGTGACCTGTAGGCAAGGGAGTCAGTTACAGTGGTTACTACTGTAATTAGAGAAGGGCACACAAAGGGGCAGAAAATAAAAGCAATAGATATGCTAATAAAAGAGCATGGATCTGATGAGGAAGAAATAGAGGATAAGGCTCCAATCCCCGGAAATAATTCACCCGGAAGGGCTGTACTTTTAATGAGGCTAGAAAGGCCCAAACAGCTCAAAAACATCAAAAGAAGAAAGCTAAGAAGCCTGTGGGTATAGTTATTGATGAGGAAGCTACTAAGAGGGTAGTAGTGGAAGAATTGGCTAAGGCCAAAGTTACAAAGGGCAAGAATGTGCCCGGATCCACGGAGCTATCCTTCCGGAGGATCCTTAATATGAGGATATGATGGCATCCGTTGAAGAAAATAACAGGATTAACAAAGCAACCATAGAAGGACCCGGGGGCTCTTCTAGTGTTCAACCCATACTCATTGATCTAGTAGATATGGAAGCCATAGCCTAAGAACCGAAAGTAGACAATTTTCCTTTTCTACCCAAATCGGACCCCTTCCAGAAAATCTACTATATATGGGAGATGAAATCATAGTTGAGAAAAATCCTATAAAGAAGAGGGCATTGAGGACATTTTTAATGCACTTAGAGGAGAAAATAAAGCCCTGAAAAGGCATTTGTAGGGGTGATAAAGGACATTTCCTGTCATCCGGGGGTTGAGGTGGAAGTAAATAAAGAAGAAAGAAAAGTTGATCAGCATTAAATGCCAATACTTGAGGTAATTCCTGACTCTGTCTCATTCAATGTAAATGAAAATTCTTCTGCTACTACTGTTGAAACAACAAAGGATAACTTGGATAACCAATCTTAAAATACATCCAAGGAAAACCAGTCTAACCTGGAAAACCCTATTCTGGAGGAGGGGCTTGGTCTGGGTTCCCAAGAGCATGCTCGTGGAGTGGACTCAAGGGGCGAGGCTAGTCCGAAGGATAGGTAGGAAGAGGAGAAGGAAGAAGAAGAAAAAGATTCTAGTGAGGCAGCAACATCCAGATCTAATGAGACTGAAAGCAGTTCTGAATCTGAGTCTCCATTAGCTAGCCCAATTCGAATCCCAACCTCAAATGTTAATCTCGCATGAGCCAAGAGAATATCCACTGCACTTAAAATTCTTCAAGAAGCTACTCATGAGGAACATGAGGAGAGATATATCAAGCAGAGCCTTTGGAATATCTGCAAACATTTAAAGGGCATGGAAAGAGTACTACTTGATGAATTCCAGCCTCTGGATCTAAAAGAAGAACTTAGGATAATTAAGGGGAGTGTGAAGAAAATAGAAGAAAAAGTGGAGGACTTTCCTCCTGTTGATCTTGTAGCAGAAGTCTCTCTACTAAAAGTCACTCTGGTCGTTAATGAGCTTAAAGAAAGTGTCATCGAGGCCAACAGATCCACTGCTCAAGCTAATACTGTGGCTTCAAATAATTGTGCAATAATCTTAGACAAAATCACCTCTTCCTCTTTCGAGCTCTCAACTAAAATAAAGGAGTACATTGATACCAAGTTTGAAAACTTGTCAAAATTCATAGCTGAAAGAGATCTTAAGCCTACCCTCACAAAATTGGGAGAAGAACAATAAGCTGTCCAGGAAATGGTTGTGAACTTTCTGGATGAATCTCTCCCAAAAATCTAATAAAAAATGCTGGATGATATGGGGGATGCCGTTTGGCCAGACTTGAGAAGATAATAAATGATTGAAAAGCTAACTTCACCAAGGAAGTAAAGCTCCAAACAGAAACCATCCACAACATTCACTGGGATCTTGGCAAAGAAATTGAAAATCTTCAAACTGGAATAAGCAATCTCTCAATATCCAGATCCTCTACCGTCCCCTCAATTCTAAAGAGTCAACTCCTTCCTGTATTCCAAAACCTGGTCCAGCACAATGGGGACTTAGGTTTCTTTGGCCAAAAGGGAGTAATAACATTGATAAAGGCACTCTTCTCATACTTTGGCGAGAAAGATAAGGAGTTTATCCTATATCTGCATTCGGATATCAAACAATCCTATGCTAACCTGAAGAAAGCCTTCAAACCCCTACATCTCATTCCAGCCACAATTGATTAAATCATTATCGACAGAAGAAAAGGCAATATTGACTACTCTATCTACTCTAAAGCCTGGCAAGAGAGCTGGGATGGAAGAACCTACATGGTAATCGACCCCCAAGCTGCAAACAAAAAGGGGGAGAAGAGTCAACAAGGGGAGGGGACTAGCAAAGGAAAGGAAAAGGAGGACAGAACATCCGAAAGAATGGAGTCAGCTCTTTAACACTCAATATAGTAATCATTATTAGTATATGTCATCTTGTAGGCCTTACATAGGTGTGCTTAGGCGTGACTTTGAAACTATATTTGCAAAAGAGAGCAACACACTACTTTCTCCGGGTGGTTGTTAGTATCTTCTAGGTGTATGACATTTTTATAAACAAATATCAGGCGGCACCAAATATCGAAATGGGAATATTGGTAATGCGAATTCATATGTATTCGCGCGAACTATGGTAGGATTTCATGATAGTATATACTATCATATATGATGGAACTTGAAATGGGAATATAACAACAATAATGATGCAATCAATGGACACAGATTATGCGACATTTCAATGATTCACATGATCATTCTTAAATAGTGTAAACATACTAGAGACTTGAAAAAAGCCTATCATGAATAATGATATCTAATCGGTATATTAATTGACCACGAAAGTATATACTTCACATACTACAAGTAAACATGTCTAAGGCAATCATCATTCATGGCAAAAGAACATCTACAATTCACCCATTTATATTATAGAACTTATGCATCAAGGATAAGAAAGCATATACGCACATATGATTATCACTTAAAGCATGTAGATATTTAATAGGTGAAATAAGAGTTGCAAATAGATAGGAAAACTTATCTAAAAATTGTGTTTAATTCAGGCTCCATCACTACAAGATAGTGCTTCATTCAGATATACGCCTTGTCTAGATTGTAGGTTGTATGTGGTGGCCTCCATCCCTATGCTTTTGCTCATTCGGTCTTTAGGCCGAGTGGTTACTGTATAATTTGGAGGCTGTAGGAAAAATATTCCCCATGGATGAAAGTACCCTGAGAGGGGTAGGTAGATCCTTGTGGGATGTGGAAGTCATTTATTGGTGCCGTCTATAGGAACAAAATCTTTCTGATTTATGTCTTTGAGAGTCTTCAGCGGCTCAGATAAATCAAGAGCATAGTTGTTCTCCATGAGCCGGGTTCGAGAAAGCATCAATTATTTTCGATTCGGTAAGAGGGTGAATACTAAATGACGATTCAGATCAGCCGTTGGGCCGATGGTGAGATCTTCCACTAGAGTGTTTGCTCACGGTGTGGCCAGCCATCTCCTGTTTCATCACGCCAAACAAGTTTCTTTGCAACTAGGTTTTGGTCTTTAAAAGATGCCTGACACCATTGGGTAAAACTTTTAGAGAGAGATATGCCGCTCATTGAATGAGCTGGTGGCCTGATTGAGGTGTTTATTGCTGGGAAAGGGTTGGTTAGGGACGTCGCTTGAGTAGGATGAGAAGCCGTGGTTTTCTCATGGCCATCGGCGTCATTGTTCACCTTTTCATCGAGGTTTTGATAGTTCATCTTCTGAGAAGGTTGTTTGTGTTCGTTGGAAGACAAAATTCTCATCAGAGCAAGTAAGTTTGTCCATGCTCACCACACCACTAAAAGATTTATCAAAGAGAGGGGTTTCTTGGACTAACCTTCATAGAAAAGGAATGTAGGATGTAGGTCTGCCTTCACCGTAGAGGGAGGTTTTAGAGTAGGAATCGTGATTTGGCTTCGCCGTAGGTGGTGGCTGCAAGATAGAAAAAGGGTGTTAGAGCGACTGGCCGGGTGACCGGCGTAGCTTCTCCGATGCCTAAGTCAGCACGGGGTGTAAAGAGGAGGCAAGAGAGATTTAGGGTTTTAGAGTGACATACCTGATTATGGGGGTGAATCCCCTATTTATAGTGAGATGTCTCCTAATTAGATTAGGACTGAGTTTCCTGATTAGAATGAGGAGTTTGTTGGACAAGGATCCTATTTAAGTCTTCCTTCCTCTTTGAGGAGGATTCTTCCTGATCAGCGTGGGGAGTCTTGCTGGACAAGGATCCCAATTAGGCCTTATTTCCTACATAGTAGGATTCTTCTTGTTTGTCCCTTTAGGAAAGAGATAATCTTCCTATTTACCTAAATAGGAAAGGAGTTAGAGATGATCTCTTTCATCAATTTGAGGGCGGTTCCGCTTAAGTCTTCCACTCGGCAGGATGAATGGTCATCCGTCTGCAAGGTTGGCTAGCTCTTTGGTGCCACGTCGTTGGTCCACGTGGACCCTATATTTTACCGAGTCAACACACGGTGCCCTGTGTAAAAACCCCTTCTTCTCCTATTCGCTTGACTTCTTTCTAACTTCTCTTTTTGATGAGTTCCACTTTAAACTTAGATAGAAAGTGCCCAAGTCCTCTGGACTTCTCATCGATGTTTTCTCCCGTTTTTGCTTGAACTCACCACTTGTATGCTGTACAGTTAGAAGCATTGTTTTATGGGAATTTTTGGTCCATAAAATTTGGAAATACGAGCGGTCACTCTCATCAAATACCAGTAGCACGATCTCGGGTTCGAATTCATCTCTTTAAACTAAATTAATTATAAAAAAGAATGTGTAAGATGATAAAAAGGTTAAATACTCGTCCAAGTTAGGATGTTACACTTGTTATCCCATGAATTTAAAAAGTGCATTTATAGTGAATTTAAGAAAAATGCATTAGTTTGTCTTCAATTGTCATGCGTTAGCTTCTAATTAGAAAGAGAAAAATCAAAAAAATATTTTTAAAAAATTAAACCAATCGAAAGCTGAAATCTTTTATTAACGAAGCAACCTGATACATTTTTAAAAAATCGAAAGAGATACAAATTTTTCAAACTTTTGAGTACAATAGGTAGAATTTATCAACCTGAAGGAGGAGGTATCTCGCGTAATAAAAATACAATATGTGAATAGAAACATAGATCCCGTATTGGCGCGTGGGAATGACTTAAAAGGAGAAAAGTACCTAAAAGAGTAGAATGTGAAAGAGAGAAACAAACAAACAAATTAATAAAGGCTAGTTTAAGTGGTAAACGGCTTGATATAGGTTAAGTAAGGTTTTGTGTTTAAGTTATAGTGAATGTAAAAAAATCTTTATTGAAAGACTCATCCATCATATATACGATCAAGCCAAATCTGTGATCCGAATAAAATTTATACGTAGTCGGAGTAAATCTTAAGTAAAGAAGGCTTACAGCTAGGAAAGAGAGAAACAAACAAAGAATAGAAATGATTAAAATAATGACATCACATGAGGCTGCTTCAGTGAGGTCGGTGCACAGCCTTGTCACCTCCTTCCAAATGGAACGCCTCACCCGTCCCCATCGCACCCATTTCCACGGCCCACAATCACTCCGCACCTCTCTCTCTCCTTTTTCCTCCGGCGGCGCTCAAACTGAACTCAAACCGATATTTGATCCAGTCGGAGCGAGGAGCTTATGGCGATTCCGTCCAATTCTCCGACTCATTTCGGTGACCGGAGCGATCGCGGATCCAAACACCCCCTCTTGTTTCATTTTGTACGCTTCTTTCCTTCTATTTCACGATTTTACAGTCCCTGTTTTTGATTACTATGCTCAGTTCTACTGATTTCTATCGTCTCCACCACTTTTTGAAATGTTGCTGTTTTGTGATTATGTTGCTAATCTAGTTTTTCTATTGCAGCTCCTTTTCACTAGTATATTATCTGTTTCTTACTCAATTCAGCTGCGGAGTAAGGTCAACAAGTTAGAGGTAAGTCTAAGATCGCACGATTTTTATTCAAGTTTCTGGAATGAAGGCAATACATGATTACATATTTTATTTAGCTCTGTTAAGTTATAAATGGCATGAACAGTTATTTATAGGGCCGTAAATAAACCAAACCAAACTGTTCTTCTATAAAAGCTCAACTCGGCTCAACACGATTTATAAATGAACATTTTGTGAACATGATTTTATGCTCAAATTATAAATGAACTGAATATGAACAAGCCAAAGCTGGACTCGTTAACTCGTGAACAAACTTAAGGTTCGCTAATAAGCTTGTGAACGGACTCGATAAATGTTAATGAACTAACTTGATTATTATTATAAAATTAAACTAATACAACAAGTATATGTATAACATTACCCAGCCTAATTTTATGGCCCACTTTAAATTTTGTATTGAATTGCAATTGGCCACAAACAAAAATGAACAAGCTTGTTCGCGAACAAATTAACGAACAAAATAAATGAACGGTTCGTGAATTACTCGCGAACAAATAAAGATTTAAACAAGCTGAACACGACCAGAATTTTGAGCTCAGCTCGGCTCGTTTACAGCCGTAGTTGTTTATTTTAGCTATCTGTTCACACAGTTTGTTATTTTTATGAGATGTTGTTTTGATTGTAGGAAGAGATTATTAACCTACAGGCAACGTGTAACAACCAAGGTGGTGTTGGTAGTAATAGCAGTGAAGTTTTGCGGGATGAAGATTATTGCTCACTTTATTTCAAAAATGCTGACAGTAGAAACATCGCCTTGTGTAGTGCGGTATTCACACTTGTTACGCCGTTTTTGTTCTACAAGTATCTTGATTACCTTGCTCAAAAGAATAACAAGGAGGAAGTTCCTTTGAAGAAGAAGATTGCATATATGGTGGATGTATTTTTCTCTACTTATCCTTATGCAAAGCTACTTGCACTACTCTTTGCAACCATATTTTTGATCGGGTTTGGAGGCTTGGCACTGTATGCTGTTAGTGATGCTAGCTTTGCTGAAGCTCTTTGGCTTTCATGGACATTCATTGCTGATTCCGGAAGTCATGCAGATAGAGTTGGAATTGGGCCGAGGATAGTTTCTGTCTCTATAAGTTCTGGAGGAATGCTGATTTTTGCAATGATGCTTGGACTTGTTTCTGATGCCATCTCAGCGAAAGTAGATTCTCTGCAGAAAGGGAAAAGTGAGGTCGTTGAAAAGAATCATATATTGATTCTTGGATGGAGTGACAAATTGGTAATTAATTTGAGTAACCATGGATTGTGATGTATGTTTGTTGGTAATTAATTAATTAATGTGGAACTGTGGTCTATACCTTTGATGGGATAGTATGGACTAGATCAATTTTTTTTTCTTGGCTAGTATGAAATAAATCGATTTTTTCTTCTTTGCATCTGATTCTGTTTAGTAGAGATTGGCTGTAAAATTATTAATAAGAGACTTTAAAAATTACTTTAAAGCAGAGTAAAGAATGTGTTTTGCCTTGTAGGGTTCAGTCTTGAAGCAGCTAGCAATGGCAAACAAGAATCATGGGGGTGGTGTTGTTGTTGTACTTGCAGAAAAAGATAAGGAGGAAATGGAGATGGCCATAGCTAAGCTTGAATTTGACTTCATGGGTACTTCTGTTATATGCAGAAGTGGCAGTCCTCTTATCCAGGCTGACTTGAAAAAAGTATGTTTGAAAATATTTCCTTTTTGTTCATATCTAAAATTTGTCAAAACTCTTGCTTTTGATTGATTATTATACTTTCCCTATTTGAAGGTTTCGGTTTCTAAGGCATCTGCTATCATTGTATTAGCATGCAATGATAATGCTGTCCAGGTACTTTCTTTGCGCTGATCCATTACTGCTTTGTCCACATTCAGAAGTAACATTCTAAAAGTATATATGTCACTGTTTTCAGAGTGATGCATATGCTTTGAGGGTTGTGCTCAGCCTAACTGGTGTCAAAGATGGTTTGAAGGGTCATGTCGTTGTAGAGATACGTGACCTTGATAATGAACCTCTGGTGAAGCTTGTTGGTGGGGAACTCATTGAAACAGTTGTTGCGCACGATGTGATTGGTCGCTTAATGATACAATGTGCTCTGCAACCTGGGCTTGCACAGGCAACTTCTTAATGAATTTTCTCTATACTCTTCAACATTGTGGTAGTCTTAGTTCTTGGCCAATAAAGCAAAATTTCCCAGTTCTTTTCCAATCCTATCCTTTACATCATAGTTGTTACGGGTGCGCCTCAGGCGTGCCTCGGGCTCCGGGCTCTCGAGGCTCAAGGGCCAGCGCCTCACAGAGGGTCGGGCAAGGCGAGGTTCATGAGGCGCGCGCCTTGTGCGCCTAGGCGCGCCTCTCGCCTCTCGCCTTTTGCTCCTCGGGCACGCCTCAGTGCATAAAGAAGGTTTTTTACTATTTTTTTAGCATTGTGTCACATATATGATATTGACCATTATAATAGAATAATATATTAGTTAAAAAACAAAGAAAAATAAGAGTAAAGAACCAATATCTATTTCATTAGATACGATATCATCTACCGCACTTTTCTTAAGGAAAAAGGAAAGAAATCAACCTATTCAAATCAAAATTTCATCATTTCTTATAGTGCTAAAGGAGTAAGGGGAAATGATATAATAGTATTATCTAGTGTTGAAAATGTTGCTTTATTCTCTCTAAATGATGATAAAGAAAACGATAGCTTTGAGGTGGATGAGTTTGAAAATGATGAGAATGAAATGTTGGATATGAGATTAGCAATTAGAATAGAGTTCAACTTTATGTTTTAGTTTATCTATGGAGTCTAAGATCTAAATTAAAAGTATTGTTTGGTAACTTTTGTAGTTTGATTGAACTTTTTATTTAGATTTTGCATTAATAAGGGTTTGATTATGGGTAGTTAGATTGAGAGTGACTATGGTTAGTCATATTGAATGTGATTTAGTATTTTTTTTACTATTTATTACATTTTATATTTGTTATGGCCAGTAATTAATGCTTTACTGCCCCTTTTTTTCAGTATGCACCTTGAGTTCCTCGGGCACGCGCCTCGCGCCTCAGCGCGCCTGACCCCTTGGCGCCTCAGTGCGCCTTGCGCCCGTAACAACTATGCTTTACATTTAAAAATGTGTTGTTCCCCTCCAGTGCCCTTCTCTCTCAGTGAAGAACTTATGACAAAACATGGGAATTCTCATTCTGGCAACGTTTGATGTTTGATTGTAGATGAAGCTGATGAACATTTTCAAGATCATTTAGCCTTCTCTAGTAATGTTTATGATTTTTTTGGCCATAAGGTTCTCTTTTTCCACTCCCACTTCGAGAATATTGTTACCAATGGTTTTTATCAAGCCAATTAGAAGTGTTATTCCCTTGATGTTGATTTGGGTGCAATTCTAGTTTATTTCTTTGACTCACGTTAGTTTTACAAATTTCCAGTAACTTTGCATGCTTTCTTTGGCCAGGTCTGGGAAGATATATTAGGGTTTCAGAATTCCGAATTCTACATTAAAAGATGGCCTCAGTTGGATGGTCTGCAGTTCGAAGATGTGCTCATTTCATTTCCTAACGCAATTCCTTGTGGAGTTAAAGTTGCCGCAGAAGATGGGAAGATAAACTTAAACCCAGATTTCAACTATGTTTTACAAGAAGGAGACGAGATTATTGTTCTAGCCGAGGACTCCGACACCTATGCTCCAGGCCCTCTGCCAAAGGTTATTCTTCTTTATGCACTGGTTAGAGTAAGGATGGATTCTGCATTCTTTATTTGCAGTTGCAGCTCGGGAGACACAACTTACAAGTAACTCTTGCTAATGGAAGTAATCGATCAGATAACTTAAAAGCATTAAGTTCAAAATGATTAAAAAAGAAATAGGAAAGAAGTAACAAATAACAAAATAATCAACATTATGTATTACACATTTGCAGCCTCCTGAATCTGATGGAATATATTGTTGTGATGTTTGTCGTATTCTCCTTTTTGTCTTAAACACATGCGCACGCACACACAGAGGGAAATGAAGAGGGAGAGCATGATTTCTGTAATTTGATCAAATTAGCAAGGAATTTGTTTGTCCCTGGACTTCTAATTACCTGCATTATCTTTTCTCATGTATCTGTATCTTAGGTATTATGCAAGGGTTCCTGTCCAACTCTGTTTGATCTTCCAAAACATCCAAAGAAGATACTGCTCTGTGGCTGGAGACGTGACATTAATGATATGATAAAGGTTCTAGAGACATTTGTGGCCCCAGGTTCAGAAGTCTGGATGTTCAATGAGGTCCCAGAAAAGGAGATGGAGAAGAAGCTTGCTTACGGTGGACTTGAAATTTCTGAACTGGAGAACATAAAACTTGTTCACCGTGAGGGAAACGCTGTCATCAGACGACATTTGGAGGCTCTTCCCCTTGAGACTTTTGATTCTGTAAGTTGCATCACCATATTTTTCTTTTTCTTGAGTTTCACATATCTGAGAAAATGTTTACAAGGGATTACCTTGTAAAGGATAAGACTCAGAGCCCATAAAATTGTTACTGAATGTCATGTTTTGTAAGAGGAAGGATTTGTTGGAAAAACGTTTCATTGAATACAAAGGTCTGTCAACTTAGGAGTAGTAAAAGTTTGCTAGATTAGCATAGAAGTGGAGAAAAGATGCCATTAAGGATTACATGCCTCAAAGAAATCATTGACCATTGGGTTCTATAACTGTTTAATTTTGGAGCTAAAAAAGAACTCACTGAAGTTGATCAATCATTGCATAGCACTTCTGTCTCCCTGTAATACAGTAATATAATTATTTCCTTTTTAGTTCAACTCCCACTCACTAGGGTAACAACATTCTTGTACATTAGCTTTCTTTCTTTAATCAAGTAGCAGGGTACAAATTTCAAAAGAAAATAAAAGTTCTTATAGTCTAATTAAATAGCTAGAAGTAAGCCTTACTTTGGGCCTGAATAGTTCGTCTATTATCGAGTCATGTGTTGGTTAATCAAACTGATATGTAATAGCGAACAGCTAAAACAAACACAAATATAGGAAAATAGAACCTGTAGTTATGAACTTCCAGACCCAAATGCAAGACTTATGGAGGAAATAAACCAGAAACCAACAATTAAGCAAAAAAAGATAAATGAATAGAAGGATAAATTCTGCTCCCACAGGCCAAACGTCTTCCCAATCATATGAGACCCAAATATTACTTTTATGAAAAGCTGCTTTTCCTTACCTGTACTTGATACTGTACTTATATAGACTCATCATCTGGAACTCGCACTAAACCCTTGATATAATGGACTTTAGCTAGACATTACCACATGTTCCTTTAATTCCTTTTTTGTCTCCATTTCCATGTGCAATGCGTGGATTGAATGATATCCAATTTCATTTCCGATGCTAACTCCTCTTCAACAGATATTAATTCTTGCAGATGAGTCTGTAGAGGAATCAATTGTGCATTCAGACTCCAGATCACTGACTACCCTTCTCCTAATACGAAGTATACAGGTAAGTGAATGCTAGAGGTTTTTCGTTATTTAGAAAAGTGAAAGTTGCTGAGTTTTATTTTATACTTCAGGAGTTCTTTTTCCTCCATTTCATAGAGATAATTATCTGCACTTTTTAAATATCACATTCCATGTGTTCCTGAATCCTGATCCAGCTGCTGGTAAAGTTGAATTGTGGTTATAATGGTTGACCTAGATATTGGTCTGTATTGGCTGTTTTGTTGGCAAGAAGCTACTTTGTGTTGTGATGTCAATAAGTAAATGTTTTACTTTCATGTTGCGATGGCAACAATTTTTTGGGTTGATCATAAATTCAATGGTGGATATTGTGATATTTCAATAATCATCTAAACAATATAATTCCACATTTATGTCTTACGCCAATGCCTTTCTAAGGTTAGGTGCTTAAGTGTATATGAGATGCTTGTAAACTCTGCGGACTTAAGTAGATGAGTTGTTACGAAATAGGCAGGATGATGTAGAAATATCTCGGATCAAGAGAAGCATGTCCCTTTATCAGTTGTCATCAGAATTTTTTTTTTTTTTGGTAAGAGCAGGTGTCATCAGAATAAGTGGCTATATATGGTGCATATTCTTGCCAATACGATTGCTCATGTAATGTTTTTCCTTTGATGGACCTCGATTTGGTGATTGCACTTTCTAGTATTTCCCATAACTTATGAAATTAAAACATTAAAAAAAGCTCACATAATGTAATTGTTGGAATTCCACATTGTTGGTGTATGAGCAAGAAATGCTCATTATAGTGAAGAAGGAATCCTAACCTCAATTGGTACCTTCTGAGGTTATATATGGATCCTTACATGGTATCAGAGCCATATGACCGATGTTGTTGGGCCAACCCGATAATACTTATTCATGCTCCATGAGATATGGACGTGCAGAGGTGTGTTGGATCCTACATTGCTTTATGAGCAAGAAATGCTCCTTATAACCTCAATGAGTACCTTTTTGCTAGTCCTTTAATCAAATACAATCACAATTGCAGCACACAGGAATTGTAATGCATAAATGTTTACTCATAAGATGTATTTCTTTTTGCCTTGTTGGTTGCAGTCAAACCGTCTTCCCTATCGAGATACAAGGCCAGCATCTTCAGTGCGTCCCGGGTTCTCTCATAGCTCTTCGATTCGTGAAATGCAGAACGCTTCTGACAAGTCGATTGTTGTATGTGAAATTTTGGATTCCAGGACTAAAAAACTGTCCTCAGTTTCCACTATCTGTGTTTATGTGCTGTCTGATGAACTGGTATGCATGGCGTTGGCAACAGTAGCTAAAGACCGACAAATAAACCGTGTTCTTGATGAACTGTTCGATAAGGAGGTAACTAACTGTACAGTGCTTGTTAATTTGGATAGCTACGGAATTTTATCTATCGGGATTTTCATTTCTCTTGTGTTTTTCTGTGAAACATGTTTTATTCATATGAACTTGTGAAATAGGCAATGTAACAGTAAGTCAAAAAGAACGTTTTGGTCCCTGTGCTATAGAAGTTTTGCTCATTTGGTTTATGTGGTATACACATTACCTATTTGATCCCTATGATATGCAACATATTACCTTTTTTTGTCCCTGTGCTATTCACATTTGAACCTTGTGCTGTATAATCATTACCCATTTGGTACTTGTGCTATGCAATATGTTTTATTTTTGAATCCTGTACTGTAGAGGCTTTATTAATGATATTTCATGTAATCCATACTAAAGGGACAAAAAGGGTAACGTACAGATACCAAATAGGTAACATGTGTAGCACATGAAATTTTGAAATAAAAACATGTATAGCATGTGAGCCAAAGGGACAAACTGATGATACATACCACAAGGCCTAACAAGGTCTCTTTGCCTGGTAAGTAACCACAATGATTTATGCAATTGCAGGGGAACGAGATGTACATAAAACCGGCAGAATTTTACCTTTCTGACCAGGAAGAGGTTAGTTTTTGTGAAATTATAATAAGGGGTCGGCAGCGGCATGAAATCGTGATAGGCTATCGACTTGCAAATGGAGAGAGTGCGATAATCAACCCTCCAGATAAGTCGAAACCGAAAAAGTGGTCTCTTGGTGATGTATTTGTGGTAATATCCTCTGGCTATGACTGAACAATAATACGAAATTTTGAATACCTCTTGAAATCTAATGCTTCAGAAGTATTACCTTTACATGCAAAAGGAATATATGTAGGCCTAATGCTTTAGGAACCCCTGAACTTGTCCCTAATCGCCCCCTTGAACTTGTAAAAGTTCCTTTCTCCTTTCTGAACTTAACTAAAGTTCCTCTCGCCCCATGAACTTGTCCAAAGTGTACCTCATGACCCCGTTTAGCTGATGTGGCAGGTGATTTGACAATGCTTGAAAAGTCAATGTCACGTTACCCAAAAGAGGTCATGAGGTGCAATTTAGACAAGTTCAGGGGGAACAAGTTGAGGGGGCTGATGATGTATTCGGCCATATATGTATTTAAAGTATTATTAAACCAAACTAAACTCAACCAATACAACAATCATACAGTTTAGATGGGGAAATTCACAACCACATGTCCAAATGCACTACCTACACGTGTTACCCTTTTCTTGCTTCTTTTTTTTTTCTCTTTTTTCCAAACACTTTTACAACAAAACAAGCGTAAAAAACAAATCCTTGCAGAGTAGTGAATAAAAAATGGAAACATTTGTTGCTTAATTTTGTGTTGCTTTCTCAGATTGATATGTCCATTATTCCCACCAATAAATTGTCCATCATTAAGGATGCCACTCCTCCTGAACATATTACCTCCCAGCTTCTCATTTCCCCTACATAAAAATGCATGTCATAATTAACCCAAACATTAACATCAAAATCACACTATATGTATTTTTGAGGTTTACAAATTTTTTTAATCACCCTAAACAGTCAGTGTGCTCCTTAAACTTGTAACTTGGCAAAAACAGTTAATTTGCTCCTCAAACTTGTCTAAAGTGTCCTATCACTCCTTCAACTTTGATAAATTAAGCCACATGATCACTCTCATCATACTTGATGCATAAATAAATAAACAGTTGTCATCAGTAAATGGCAAGTTGGTGCACTTTTATTAAGTTTAGAGTGTAAAGTATGGGCCAGTTTGAAATTACTTTCCTAAACTGCTTATATTAAAAGCTTCATTTTCAAGCTAATCTCATACGTAGCATGTTTATTTTTGGGAATTAATTAGTATGAATGATCAAAATGTGTTGTTTCAAACTAAAATATGTAATTATATTAAAAGTTTATGAGAATAACATATTGGGGTAGCATCTTGAAAGGCAATATCAAACTGGCCCTTTATATGACTTTTGAAAGTTGAAAGCAAAGAGTTTTTGATGCATTTTACATAATTAAAACCAAAATTACCATAAAGAGATTGTGATGACAAGTCCAATAGATTAGGAGGATTGGTAGGCAGCTTAGGAGGGCAAGAAGAAGAAATAGGAAGCACAGGTAGGTTTTGACAGTTGCAAATCTCAACCATGTAGCCATCTGGATCATGGAAGAACAACTGATCAACTGTAATTCCACCTTCTTTTACAACTGCTGTCACATATTCTATGTTTTTTTCTTCTAGGTTTCTCCTCAATAATTCCATGTCTGAGCAATTAAAGGATATGTGATTGTCTTTTGGATTTATTTTGCCTTTCTTCGGTGCTTTCTCTGATTCTAGCAAATGGATCCCTATTCCATAGTTGAACAACCTGCAACATTAGAATACCCATTTGATTATTAGTATTAGTCTTACATTTTTTTTTTAATTTGAGTGATCGTGATTACGTTAATACAAAGAAAAATCCATCCACCATATAGAGATTGCAAATTCATCTTTAACCACTAAGCTCACATTCGCCACTAGTACTATTGTTACATAGTTTCGTAATGCTTTTATAAATTAAGAATATTCCACTCGAATGTGAATTGAAAAGAACATACCACCAACTTACGAACCATTATATGTTTCAAGGTGTTTATACCATAGAGTCCTTATTTCGACCTTCGAACCCCATGGAGAAAGTTTGAGAACAGGGTGACGAGCCAAAAAATAGGTTAAAAAAAATACTCAGGGATAATTATGCAAATTGTAGCCATATATAGTAGGGTTGTTAATGAAGATGAATGCATTCCTCATTCATATTCTCATTAAAGTTTTAGAGAAAAAAGAATCACTTCTTTGTGATCCCATTTTAAAATCAAGAATTTTTTTTCCCTATCTTCAATCAGGAATTCCCAATTTCCATCGAAAATCCTCCAATTCCCCTTTAAAAATAAAAAAATATGCAATTATTTTTTGTTAAAATAACGTAAGACTTAAGTATTTTGTATAATACTAGATAAATAATTAAGGAAACTAAAAACAACACTTACTATAAAAAAAACACTTGTATAACTTATACTAATTCTATTCAAATTCTTATAAAAAATTAATAATACGTCAGGCTGTAATAGTATCAATTTTAAGTCTTTTGTTTCAACGTGAAAGCAATATTAAAAAATTATAAATAATAATTCTTATATTATTAATTTTCATTATAAATTGTTTGTACTTATTGATTTTGTAAAGTTTGATGTTCATACTTGCTGTAAAGTAGTTATTTCTGTTTTTTTATTATGAAAATATTTCGGGTTAAAGAATGCATTCACATCCCTATTAAAAATTTTGTGAATATAAAATATTCATACACACCTTCTTAGAATTTCTTATAAGAAATTCTCTTATAAAAAATTCACCTTTCCATTGAATTCTGAAAATCCTCGTATCATTAATATAAAATTTAAACAATTTTTTAATAAATATAAATTAATTAATGTAATATATGGATAATACAATGAGGTGGTGTAGTCTGACATGTACTAATGTTAGTTGTGGTGGTAGCAGGTCGGCGGCTAACACAATTTTTATGGATTAATCATGCTACATATTGTCTCTTCAAATATTCCACAAATCTAATTAGGAATCCACTAATCAATGTGTAAGTACACTTAATTAAAGTAATATTTTAGAAATTAACTTGGAGTTGTATGAACTTTTTGAATTATACACTAACTGTTAATTAATTTCTAAAACAATACCAAATCTTGCATTTTCAATTCGATATGTAAATGTCACTTCAATATAATCTGAGAAACTATAAAAAGCAACGATGTGAGGCCAAAAAAGAGTTATTAGGTCTAAGTATTAGTTAAGCAATGATAAGCCCCCATTATGTAATTATTATTGAATTAATTAGGCCATTAATTAATGATTAACTTTTTGCAATTTCAAGAAAAAAGGAAGTTTCATTAGTTTAACCACTTCATTGAGAATCCTATATATTAGTATAATAGAAAAAGAAAATATTTGTAAGAGTGATGCTCAATGATTTGATTTCTAATGTAATGAGAACCTACAAATATAAAACTTTGATAATTGATTGAACTATAAATATAAATATAGTAAATATATCAAACGTGACGTGAGGATGTGAAATTATAGTGAATTAGACATCATAATAATGCAAATTTTGTGGGTCCAAAGAAAGATATAAAAGAACAAATAATTAATGTATGCTGTAGCCATTAATTAAGTTTCTGTAAATTTAATTCTCTACATGAAAACACCCAAATTCATTTTGTTCTAAAATATAAAGCACTTGCATATATATTAAATTAGACAAAATGTATCAAGGTGGTAATAGAAGTCTCCCGTTTTAAGCAGGGATATCAAAATCGTATCGTATCGGCTAGTTCGACCGATTTCATCGCAAACAGTTATGACTACGGTACGGTACAACTTAAAAACAGTTTTTTAGACGACATCTATAAAGTGTTGCAATAGATTTAGAAAGTGTTGAAAGAGACCTAGAACGCGTTGTAAAAGACTAAAAGTGTTGCAGTCGCCACTGAAAACATCCAGAAGCATTCTAAAATATCTCTGACAACAGACAGAAGCGTTGCAAGAGACTAAAAAATCATTGCAATAACTGCTGGAAGTCCTAAATAATATATGTTCTTTTAAAATAAAAAACGGGTAAATCACTAATTATATCGATTATACCGTATATAATTAGCTTCACCAATATAATATCCGGTCCAATATTGATAACATTGGTTTTAAGTGTCAAAGTACACGGACCACACTAACACATGTATTAGAAAAAAGGGACCAAATACTCTGAATACAAGGTAACTTATTGCATGTACATTAGCTTTGAATTTTGGATAATTTGACATAATATTTTATTCTCTACAGTAATTAAACTAAACAGCTCACAATATCAAGTCACTTATAAGAACCATTTTCACATTGTAGAACTTTTTTAAAAAATTTAGTTGATGTCTTAACTTAGTGGTTGAGATTAAATTCGTGAGCTTGAATCTTAAAACTTAAAATAAACATTAAATGATGAACTAAAGACTGACTAATGAAAGAAAATGAATAAAAGAAGCCAGAAGAGAGAAGCATACCAGGCACCTTCAAAATCAAAAGAAGAAGGCCTTTTGATGAGCACAAAACCCAGAACATCTTCATAGAATCTGACAGAATCTGGAACTGATTTACAGACAAAAGACACATGATTCAGAGACAGTATTGGCATTGTTCTTTTGTTTGTAATTGTAGGAATTACAGCAGTAGCAGAAGACGATGATGGTGATGAGACAAATTTCTCTATTTCTCCTCCAATATTTCCCATCTCTCTCTCTCTTTTTCTTCCAAAAAATAATTTATTTTGGATAGAAAAGAAAGAATAGATTAGGGTTGTATTTAAAAACTTGAAGAAGATGATAATTATTAGGTAGTATTTATAAGGAAATAGGAAGAGAGAAGATTGTAATTGAGGTTTTAGATAAGTAGAGTGTCAAATCTTGTATTTCTTGTAGAAATGTAATTATACACAAATCACAAATGAAATACATCACACTTTTTTTTTTTCTATAATGGCTTAATGTATCAGCAACATCCTCATTTTATTCCATGAACTTTAAAAATGTCCCCAAACCTACCTCAACTTTCAAAAAGTGCACCACTTCGCTCCATGAATGCCACTTGTCAGTTTCAGTTGGTTTGACTTTTGAAAGATATCATTTTAAAGATTTTTCGTCTTCAATCAAAAGCTAACATGTGACATTTAGGGAGCAAAACAGTGCACTTTTTAAAAGTCGAGTAGCTACGAAGACACTTTATAAGTTCCGGGAATGTTTGATGAAATAGCCCTTATATAATTAATGAATTTTGCACAAGCATGGGTTTGAATATTTTTGAAATCTTATTCTTCTAATTCATTTAGTGATGAATGGATAATAAATCACATATTTTTCCACTATGGGAAGAAGACCTAATTATTTTCCACTGTATTTTGGCCGTGCTTAAACACAACCAAAATTTTTTTATGGAATATACTAGTGGCTGGAGGATCGCTCCCGGTGCAAATCCACCAAAAACCGCCCCTATATTTAACTATAACTTAATTTGTAATTGGCATAAAAAAATTCACATGTATTAGAGTATATCTCTTTATGTAGGTTTCCTATATTGTGATGTTAGTTGAGTTATTTATTTAATTTAATACAACTGGTTGAGGATTTGGGGTTTGTAATGTTATTCAAAACACTTGAGCGAAAAAAATTCTTTTGCTTGAGCTATTGAGAAAAAGAAAACTGGATTATAAATTAATAAACAACAATATTAACGTTTAGTACGTAATTAGGGTGGACAAGAAAATGGACTACTCTTATAATTTTAAGATAAAGTCAACAATAATTTAGTAGTCACCAAAATGTACCCACAAACCAAGTTGTTGAATTCTGAATATACTAGTTATGCGTACAGGATATTTTTTTATTGTAGAAAAACACAATATTTCAATAAACCAATTAATTAAATGATACATGAACAACCAAAGAGAAAATTTATTAATTTATATCTACACTAAATTGAGATAATTTGCAGAAAAATAACGTGAAATAATTTATTGTGGAAAAAATAAAATGTATTTTATTTTAAAATGATGTTTTTTGTTTTTATTATTGTAAGTTTAAGTTATTTAAAACAGGACAAGTCAATAAGAAGTATTACTAAAAATAATTAATATGTGAATTATGCGCTTTTAAAATTGTTGTAAATATTAAAAAAAGAAAAAGAGTGCCGGAATCATTTCAAAATTAAGAGTTTATTTCAAAATTTCTTATTTTTATTGAAGTAATTAACTGATATATATATATATATATATATATATATATATATATATGAAGTATTCTATATTATTCTCCTATTAGTTAGAATTTGAATAAATGTTAAAACACTGCAAATAAAATATAAAATTAATTAATTGATGTTAAAGCACCTCCTATTAATACTGTTTCTTCTTTTTGTTCTTTTATAAAAAAATTTAAGAAATAGAATTAGATTAATGAAGTGGTTCTTATGAATTATCAATATTTTTTTTGGTAAAAGGAAAGAGTAATAAAAAAAATTACACAGAGGCAAGCCTAGGGAAAGAGACTCCCCTAGCATCCTGTTCTAAGAAATCATAAAGACCTAGGAACAGGTTTCAGAAAAAAAGTGATATCCTAATGGAAAAGTCGCACCCAACGAAGCCATAAAATTCGCACACCGATTTCCCTCACAATAGATATGTTGAATGACAACCGACCAATCCCTACCAAGCATCGACTTAATATCATGAATAAAATGAGCATGCACGTTATCCGCCGTACCCGCACTCGTCACCACCCCTCTAACATATTGACCATCCACCTCCACCAACAATTTTCTAATACCGTTATCCCAAGCCAACCCAAGGCCATCTAATAGCCCCCACAATTCATCATATGATATAGAACAAGACCCGATATTCCGAACGTAACCACCAACCCATCTCCCATTCAAATCACGAAGCAGGCCCCCAGAAGAAGCTTTATAATTCGACCCTCTTACCGAAACGTCCGAATTAAGTTTGATCCATTCGTTCGAAGAAGGCGACCACCCCACCAAACGCCACTCCCTTTCCCTCCTCTGACCACCTACCACGGGCAGCCGCAAACGCATTAGCCATGCCTTTCGCTTGTGCCACCAAAGAGTTGCAAACAATGTCAATACCTTCAAAGATGAAAGAATTCTGCCACTTCCAAGTCAGCCAACACACTAACTCGAAAAGCAGCCCCCAATTAGTCGCTCCAAACTTCGACCTCTCCCAAAGATTGCTAACCAGCCGCTCATCATGCTCCCGCAACAAAAACCTATCCACATCCTCGACTCCAACCAACTTCCCCCATATTTCCCGCATAATTGAGCACCCCCGAAATAAATGGTCCAGATTTTCATAGGGATTGCCACACCTCCCACAAAGCAAGGTCATTAGTTAGATGGCGTCTCCTGCGCTCAACATTAGTCAAGAGTCGTCTCCCGCGCTCAACATTAGTCAAGAGTCGGCCCTTCAAACAAAGCCACAAAAACATCCTCACACATTCAGGACCATGCCACTGCCAAATCGCCTTCCAATCCCTCCCCCAATCACTACTTACATCCTCTATGAGCTGAGAATATGCAGATTTAATCGAGAACCTTCCCTATGCAGACCCATTCCAAAAGCAAATGTCCTTCTAAGCTCCACCTAAAGACATACGGCATGCCACAATTTGGTACTAGACCAAACAAGGGACCTTGTCCTTGAAACGATCCCAATCCCAACCCTCATCATTCTTAAGCATATCTCCAACCTTAATGTTGAGTTCCTCAAATAACGGACATGAAGCAAGAAAGCGAAGTGGACCTAAATCACCGGCCCATGCATTAGACCAAAATCGAACTCCACTCCCATTCATCACTTACCACTTAACCACCATTAAAACATCCTCTCTGATCTGTACTAGAGTACGCCAAAGTTTAGAAATAGGTCACCCCTATCTAATCATTGCTTGAGAGAACTCACTGCACTGATACTTCCCTAAAACAACTCGAGCCCACAAAGAATCATTATTCACCAATAGAGAGAACCCCAACTTCATAAGAGAAGCGAAGTTCATCAACCTAGGCTTTCTAACACCAAGCCCCCCCATCATATAGTGGCTTACAAACCTCGTCCTAGTTGACCAAATGAATCTCACGAGCTTCCTCATTACTGCCCCAAATAAAGCTTCTTACCATCTCCTCGATCCGTCCACACACTAAGCACGTTAATCTCGCAACCTACATAGAGTAAGAAGGAATCGAACAAAGGAATGACTTAACAAGGGTTAGCCTACCCGCAAGCGATAGAGACCGGGCTGAGAAGCAATCTAATCAAGGTCTAATCTTCTCGAGGATTGGTGAAAAGTGCCGACCTTCCAATCTACCCTCCACAAAAGGAATTCCCAAGTAAGTACCAAGTGAATTTGCCACCCTAAAAGCTATATCATTCCCCAAAGACCTCACCACATTAGAAGAGAATACAATACTTGATTTTCCATCGCTCACCTTGGCACCAGAAAAATGACAAAAATAGCTCAAACCTCCCGCACACGCGCAATGTGATTTAAGTTAGCCTCAGCAAAGAGAAGCATATCATCCGCGAAGAATAAATGTATCAATTGTGGGCCTCCACGGCTAAAAGAAATAGGTTTCCAAAGACCATTAACAACTGACCTGTTTATTTCATGCGCGAGCCTCTCCATGCAGAGAACGAACATATACTGAGACATTGGATCCCCTTGTCGAACCCCTCTACTTGGACAAAACGAATCAATTAGAGAGCCATTCCAAAGAACCTGCGTTGACATGTTAGAAATACAATTCATAATAAAATGAATCAAAGACTCTGGTAACCCTACGTCCTGTAATGTATCCTCAATGAAGCTCCATTCTAAACGATCATAGGCATTCTCTAGATCGATCTTCATCAACATCCAACCCACTCTCCCCTTCTTAACATTCATTGAATGCATAATCTCTTGAGTAATTAAAACATTATCTGTAATATGCCTGCCAGGAACAAAACTCGACTGGTTAGGAAGAACAATGTGAGACATAACCTTCTTCAACCTATTTCACAATCTTATAAACAGCTGTGCAAAGGCTTCTAGGTATGAAATCCGAGAAAGACTGTGGATTATCCTTCTTCGGAATTAAAACAATGAGTGTTCTATTGGTCCACTCATCAACCGCTGCCCCTCCAAACACCTTTCTCACGAAATCACAAACTTGGGGTCCTACCTCGTTCCAAAACAACTAATAAAAACCGACCTGAAAGCCATCATGACCTGGTGCTTCCCATGGCTTCATATCAAATAGAGCACACCTCACCTCCTCATTTGTAACACTCGCGCCAAGCAACTCAAAATCGCTATTGGAAATAGTAGGAAAAGAACCTCGAAAGTGACTAGCACCCACAACCATCGCATCCACCCCGCCCTCAGATCCATAACCAGTCGAGTATAACAACCTGTAGAACTCAATCACTTCCCTCTTCAGTCGTTGCTCATCTGTACACCATCCATCCTCAAGCAGCACGCCCAAAATCTTATTCTTCCTTCTCCACGACAAAACCGAACGATGAAAATTTTTTGTGTTCACCGGTTAATGGAAAATTTGGGCTTGGATAGTAGACCTGAGATTCCAAAATGGAATTTAATATTTGGTATAACATGCTGGATGATATGGAAAGATCGAAATTGCGTGGTATTCGAAAAAAAGTGCAATGTCAGTTAGAGATAGCCAGTTCATTGCTTCGTCTGGAGGTATCACGAGGGATTTCCAAGGGAAGTGGCTATTAGGCTTTGGCAGAAACATTGGATCATGTTCAGTCTTTAAAGCAGAGCTGTAAGGAGTATGGGAGGGATTGAAATTGGCGTGAGAGCAGGGGTTCAGAAATGTTTTGATCGAGATAGATAATAAAAGTGTTGTGGATGTTATTCAAAAGGAGGAAGTGCTCACCAATGACTCCTATGGACTAATTCTGGCTATTAAGAGCCTCTTGAACTCTGAGTGGAATGTTAAGGTTGAGCATGCCTCTAGAGAAGCCGACATGAGTGCAGACAGAATGGCGAGCTATGCGGCTAACTCAGCGCTTGGCGGTCACTTGTTTATGGATCCAGTGTCGGGAATTCTACCAGTTATCATTGAAGACCTTGCGGGGGTTAGTATGCCCTGCCTAGTACCTATGTAGAGTTTTATCCGAATTTTTCTTTTTACCAAAAATATATATATATATATATATATAAAATATTTTATTACTTTATAAAATATGATTTAATCTCAACTAAATTCATTTTATTTTAAAATTAGTGACATCTTCTTTCACCATATTATATTTTTGGTTATTTATTATGCTATGTGTATTTGTATTTGAAGTATTCATTTATCAGTTGTGAACATTAAATATTATTAATTATCGGTATGGTGTAATTTATATTAAAAGTCTAGTGTCAAATTATTAAAAATATTAATATTTTAATATATTTTTAAAAAATTCGGTTCGATCACTGATTTAATCCGATTGAACCTTAAATCACTAACGGCGACTAGTCTGGGTCTGACAACCATGCTGATTATTAACTATAAATAATGGTACCAATAAAAATCAGAATTAGGCATCGTCGAGGCAGAAAAAATTGACCTAGACGGCAATAAATCCGCCGAGCGTGTGATAACGCCCTAGAATTGAAACAAACTCCAAAATAACAACTAGATGGGACTAGACGGAAATTTTTAAAATAGTGTGATAAGAATAATTTTCTATCGATTCCTATATCCAAGATGTTCCTATAATAAGCAACATATTTGTGTGTTTAATGGTATTCCCTTCATTTCTAAAAGTTTGACACTCTAACTAAATAATCAAAAATTTTTTTTTAATTACTATTTATAATCAATTATCCTCCTCTACCTAATATAAGAATAAATTAAAAAAATATAATAAAAAATACATTAAAATTCTAAAACGTTAAATTTTTAAAAAATTAAAAAAAATTATAACGATAAACTTTTAAAAATAAAAAGAGTACTAAAAAAATTCAATATTCTGAGTATTTTTCTACGAAGATTATCTACTTATTTTGATTGACGTTGGCTTTAGCCCCTGAAATGATTGGGGAGGTAAATATTTTAATAGTGTGTTGTGAATTAATTAGATAATTATGCAATTATTTATTAAATAAAATTAGATTCTAAAAGATTCTGAAAATTAGAATATAGACACTAAATTTTACATTAAAATGAGTAATTTATTGGTTTGATGGGCAAATAAATATTATTAAATGTTATTCTAATTTATATTTTTTATAAAATAAATTGAACTGAATAAATATATTAAACTAAACTAAATAAATATTAAATTAAAATTAAAATAAAATAAAATAAAATAATTTAAAAATATCTATGATGAACTAATTTAAACTGAATTAATACAAATTTAATTCCAAAATTACATCCTTATTTTTGTCACTAATCTAGCTAGTCAATATTGGAAAGGACACTCCAATCTTGGTTAAAATTCAGCAAATTTCAACTTGAAAAGTTGCCATAAAATGGTTGTAAGTAATAGAGAAATTTTGTTATGTATAATGATAAGTTAATAATAATATAATAAAACTAGTGTGGTTGATAACTTGATACTTGCAAGAAAACTAAAGGTGGCCCACAAATACGTGGTTGAACAAGTGCCACATCACCAATGGGGAAATACAGCTGGAAAAACATGTAAAAAATGGTGGTGGGGCCGATAGGTTACGTGTGGTCAATGATGCGGAGAGCCACTTATTTTAACCATTTGTATTTATTGATTTACGCATTGATTAAGGGGAATTATAATTTCCGTGAATTACATCGTGTTTAAGGAAATGTTATTATTTTTTATTATTTTATTTATTTATATTTGATATATATTATATATGTAGGAAAGGTTTAAAAGATTATAATTATATATGACAAATGATTTAATCCGTTTTAATGTTAAATCGATGGTTCACTATCTTCACTGATCAATGACAAGTCAAAGTAAGAAAAACATGATAATAGTAATAATAATAAACGTTGATGTAATTCATTAATTGAAATAATACCTGATATTTTGTATAAGGTTTAGATTATTGTTAATTTATTTTTCTAAGATAAATATTATATTGTCTTTTATTATTATTGGATTAAATTATTATTCATTCATTTAATTATGATGGAGGTAAAATAAAGATTACTTTCACTTAAATTTGTTCATGAGTTCGGGTACTCGCTCGGTTCGAGCCCGTTTAAATAGATCGGTCTTGAGTTCTCATTTTTTTCTAAAGCTTGGCCCGAATACAAGCTTGCTTAAGCCCGGTGTTTTAATGGGCAGGACTTAATTTTTATGTAAATACCCGAGCCCGACCCGATTAATAATTATTATATTTATTAAATATTTATTTAGTATATTTAATACTTATTTTAGATTTTTATAGTTTAATTTATTAAATTTTTATAATAATGCTATCTATTTATTAAATTATTGAAGTAGAGAATGTAATTATATATAAGATTTAGAATACTTGTATAAAAGTTTGTCTTTTTTTACTACTTCAATATATAAAAAAAATTAAAAGAAATTTATTTATAGGCTTTGGCCTAAACTTAGGAATGACCTCTAAAATTCGGCCCGAGTTCAATCTAAACCCAAAATTTTAAAGTGTGAACCAAATTAAACTTGAGTTGATATTTATAATCAAAAGCTCGATTAAATCTAACCTAAACTTAATCCAATCCATCCGACGAACAGATCTACTTCCAGTAATCAGTAATTACGTGTCATGTACTATTTTCTTTCAAAATCTCAATATAAAAGAGTTTAATTAATACGTTACTAAAAAAAAAGTAAGGTTTTAAAAAGCGCCAGACGCTAGTTAGGCAGTCAGGGTTTTAAATATTTACATGAGGGTTAGGAGGGGCCTAGGCAGTACTTAGACGGATTTATAAATTTTTTATTTTTTATAATTATTAATAAATAAAAGTATAAATTTAACTAAAAAATAAATTATAATATAATAATATTTTTTAAAAAATATAGTTTAGCATATGAAAATATAAGTCTTAGTTAATTTTTATATAAAAACACATCCATATTAAAATCAATTCCTTAAAAATAAATATTCTCACCAATTTTTCGTTCCTAGGTATGGACAATAGGAACGACAGCCTCAGATTCAAAAATTACAATTAAATTTAAGGACTCATTATTTTATATAATAGCTTTAATTTATTAAATTAAAAAATATATATAAAAATAATAGAAAATTTCGTCAAAACTTCAAATTTTTTAGTTATTTAATTTTAAAAAATAAATATTAATTAATAATTTAAAAATACAATTTTATTTATAGTAATATTTAAATGCTAATTAATAGTCCAAATTGTATTTTAAAGAATCTAAATTTAACGAGAATGGACCCTACGAAAAAGGCGCGTGAAACATAGTCATTTGCGACTTTAAAAGGGCAACGCTGATGTGTTTACACCTATATATAAACATGTTCATCGCACCGAATCGAATTTGGATTGAACTTTATCAGGCTTTATATTATAAATATTAGCCCCTATTTTACAATTTGAGTTTAGGTCTGACTTATTAAGTGATTCTCAAGTCCAATTTATAGATCTATTTTTTTAAATACTATATTTTTTATAAGAAGTTCAAAATATTACTAAAATATAAATTATATAACAAAGTAATAACAAGAGTTAATATAATTGTAATAATACATGAATATTTTTTACGGTAAAACTCAGCTAATTAATTATTTTTTTAATTAGTACATGGAAGAAGAAATATAAAACAGAACTCCAATCTTTATTGGACATAAGTATAATATACACTGCTTTAATTTAAAAATACATAATAAAAAATTTAACGACTATGACATCAGGTAGTACACACTACTTATTAATCATCTAAGGAAATGATATATTTAACTATCTATTATACTAAAAAAACCGAAAACTCAATGTTTTTAAGTATAAATATACTAAATAAAATTTTAAATTCTTCCTCAGGCGGGGCTCGGACACGACTTGGGTATTTATATAAAAATCAAGCCCCGCCTATAAATCTCCGGGCTTTAACGGGCTCGGGCTCGGGCTAGGCTTAAAAAGAAAATGAGTGTTCAAGTTCGGCCCATAGAGTCGGGCTCGGACCGGGCCCGATGGATAACCCGACCCTTGAACAGGTCTACCAGTAACTGCCGGTGACACGTTGGATACTTCATTTTCATCATTAATTATCATAAGGTCCAGGGCAATGTTTTAAAAAGCGCTAGACACTAGTCGGACGACCGAAGCTTTAAAATACTTGGGTTGGACCTAGACAAAACTTAGGCGGGATCTAGATGAATTTATATTTTTTATTTTTAAATATTTATTATAAATATAAAAGTATAAATTCAACTAAAAAGTAAATTTTAATAATATATGAAAAAATGTAATTTACACAATGTTTTAATAATAACTAAATGCTAATTGAACGGTATGGACCTCCTTATTAGTGGCATAGAGTAAATTATTTCTTGGTTTAAGACTTAAAATGATAATTTTATTGTGAGAACACTTTAATGTACTTTAGTTTTATCAACTAAACTATTTTTTGTTAGTAAACTATGATTATTATAAATAATGGTATCATAATAAATCAAAATTAGACACTGCCTAGACAAAAAAATAGAATTAGACAGTACCTTAGTGACAATAAATTAATTGAATACCTAATAATACCATAAAAATAAAAAATCGAATAACAAATTTTAAAAGAAGGCCTAAATAAAACATAAATAAAACTAAGCCGAGATTTTTAAGAAGGTGGTCAAGAGTCTTGTTTTTTTATTTTTTGAAAAAATGACTTCCAAGAGTTGATAACACGTCTCAAATTTTAATTCCACCCGCAACATATTCTTATGTATATTGGGGATTATTATTTTCAACTTATTCAACACCTAATTTAGTTTAATTTAATTTAATTTAATTTAATTTAATTTAATTTAATTTAATTTTAATAAATTTTAATAAATAATATTATTAATTTTTATTTTATAATAAATAATATATAAAATAATACATGTCAAAATAATTATTATTGTTATTTTTTATTATATATATAATAATAATAGAATTAAAATATATAAAATAATTATTATTTATATTATTTATAATTTTTTTATTAATATTATAATCAATAATTAATTTTATTATAATATAATATTATTTAATTATTATAAATTATTATTATTATTATTATAATATTTTAATGTATTATTATTTATATTATTAACAATCTGTCATTTTATTTTTAATAGTATTTTTAGTTTTTGTTCAGCTGTAATTTGATATTAGTATCTTTAATTTTAATTCAGTTCAATTCAGTTTAGTTTAGTTTTATATAGTTTATTCTATCATTTTTCTTGACACATACTTACAAATAGACAATTAATTAAAATTGACTCTAAATTATATCAAATTTTAAGTAATGTCTATTTAATTTTCTACACATATACAATAAAATAAAAAGCCGACTCATCAAATTAATTAATAGTTTATTATTAAATTAGGAATGGCAATATCTGAATCTTAAATCACCGTTCAAGGATATTAGATACAATTTAAGTTATTTGTTAGGCAATTAAGTCTTTCATTTTATTATTTAGTTTCGCAAAGCAATACAATTCTAAATAAAATAAATTATCTACTCTGGTTATCTTTTAAAAATATATAATCAGTTTCTAAAATCATTTACGCATTATTTATATGAATTTCTATTTACATGTCACATAAGCCTAAGATCCACTATACACGTGAGGTTCTTTTAGACATAAAAAAAATAGATAGTCTGTATAATTTTCCTAAAACCCCTTCAAGTTTATAAGTAAGTTTTGGGAATCAATCGATTTCAACGTAGGTTAAAACAGTATTTTGAGACAAGTTAGATCAAAGTAAAATGGGTTAAGCCCTGGTAATTAATAGTTATCGGCATACTCACATGTCCTTTTGTTCCATTACATTTATATACATGCTAAAGATAATAAGTTACTGAGTAGAGATTGGAAGGTGGAGGTTTGTCATGTTTAATTATAGGGAAGGAAATGGTTCGGCGGATCGAATGGCTAGCTTGGGGGGATCTTTGCCTTTGGGTCTTCTGCCGCTGGGCTTGTGTTCGTTGGTGCTTAATGATATAGCAGGTATTTCTCACCCAGACTTGTTCCTATATAGCCTTGAGCTTTTATCTTTGTCTACCAAAAAAAGAGAAGTAATTTCAAAATATTTGCATATATCTTTGATACAAATATAATCAGTGTCATATATAATCATAAACATAAAATGTGTGAACTAAATTTCTTAGAGACATATATATGGATTCAATAAGTTACTATTTACATTATACATTCGTATTAGTGCGTCATTGCTTACGTCACCTTATATTTTCAAATTAGCCTTATCAGATATTAATACTATCTTACGTGTTTCATCCAATGAAAAGATGACAAATGTAGAGTAACTCGGGCACATGTTGCGTGTTTCCACCAATCCAGAGATGCCACGTGTGAATAAATTCTCATAATATCTCTATAAATAAGATTTATTAATATTTCTTGAATCACCGAATACTTTTATCCTCTTATTCGAAATTTCACATGTTTCCCATTTCCAACCGCCTATCACGAGTTGGAGAGTCTTTAGGTTGCTGCCACTAGACTTACATTAGTGTAGTTGATCGGATCAGCGATTTACCAGACACAAGCTTTAGAAATGCACTCCATTGATTTACTTGGGTTTTTAAGGTAAAATCTCTCTTCCTTTATTTTTTTATTTTCTTGCTTTTGAGACCTCTTTCACAACTTTCGCTTGGCAAATGGCAGATTTGGAACTGAAAATTGATAGTTACTTGTTAGTTTAAATGATTTATCTATTTTAGATCTTAAATGATTGCTATTTGGATTTGTAACAGTGATCTATCCTCTCTATCTAGAAAATATTGTTTCCACATTCGCTATTTGGATTTCATCTGCTACAAATGGAATTAGAGTTTATACAAGACGCGCTAAGAAAGGAAATAGTTCAGCCATTCTAACTGAAGAGGTTCGTCAAGCTTCGGAAAACGAGATTAATGCATCAAGCAATGAACACAAGTGAGTCAGCACAACCTCCGAATATAAATCAGGTTGACAAACTTTGGTTACTGAGGTGATAATTCATTTCTCCTGCTATTTTTCGATTTTCTGTTGCGTGTACAAGAAACTGATGGAAAATTATTGGGCGAATAAAAATTATCAGGGACACTATGCAAGCATTAATGAGCATCCCGACTTCCGAGCAGGCAAGTGCAATAATTTCATTTTGTGTAATACTATCATATACGCTATCTTTTAATGCTTTTTGGGTTATATTCAATTCGGTTGCTTTGTTATTAAAGCAGGATAATCAAAGACGATAGATATGAGGCTGGAACTTCAAGATGGAGCGAAACGCCGAAGGAAAAGTTGTACGTATATTTGCTTTCATTTTGTTTCTATCTGCATATCTGTAACAGTAACCAATTCGTTTCGATAGTGCAATGCCGTGAGAAAGGCAGAAGCAAAAAATTGCCCTTAGTAACCGAACTAGTCCATTAATTCCAGGAGCAAGAACCCTAGGGAATGAACCCCTGTGGTTGAATCCTCGTCCAGTGAGCTATATAAGTGCTCCATTAGAGAACTTGCGTTACAATTCAGTAATTTCGATCTACACAATTCAGTGGAAAACAGCTCTCTAGCAATTGTACTTTTTAACCCTAATGAAATGAGATTAGAAGAAACGTGTAACACACCACCGCCGGCCGCCAACAGTTGCCGGGACCGGAAACTCCGGATAAAAAAAACCGCGACAAAGACAAAAGAGAGGGTGAAGGAACTTTTGAAGAATTATAATTCGGCCGGTAAAAACCACACACTGCCGTTCGGTCGGCTCTAGGTTTTATTTTACTTTCGGTATCATTACATCCTCAGGCGAACATAATCGGATCAGCAATTTACCGGATAAAATCTTCTAGGTTCATCAAAGTGAATGAGTTTCTTGTCAATGAGGAATAATATCTATTATCCTTACGTTATTTTGTTTTTCAATTGCTTCTTGTATTGCATTTGATATATTGATAGTTAATAGATTTATTAATATTCTCAATATCAATGTAAATCTGGAAATCTAAAGAAGTTGGGCTTGCCTCCTGACTTACAATTAAACGTCTAAACTCAACAAAAACGAAAACTTTTTTAAGTAAAGGTTTAGCTCGGTAAAAAAGTGGCTCCATTTATTGAAAAAGGAAAATCAAAAGCAACAACAAAAAAGAAAAATAAAATAAAATAAAACATCCCTATATTGTAACAAAGCTAATTGCAACCTAGTGCAATAATAATGATCCAAAGATCTCAATCACAATAGAGGGTGAACCTAATGATCTAAAGATCTATAGCAGAAGTGAACAGCGGGAAGAAGATTCTCGTAGTGCACCGAGGCTGAAATGATGAATAACGTCGCCTAGTAATCACTACTGCCCGAAAAGGCACCGCATGTGCAACGCCGCTGGCAACGATGAACGCCACAGGACAGAAAAACCTGATACCCTTGTTGAAAACTGCCGGCCAAACCGCCGGTGAAAGCAAGCAAAGCGCCTGGACCCTCCAAGGATTGCCGGAACAACGCCGGTAGAAGAAATCCGAGAAACAAACTATCGACCCCCAGTCGAAAAGCCGACTAAACCACAAATCACCCTCCTATCGAAAAATCGATCTGAGAAAAGCCGGCCAAATACCGGTGGAATCCGCTTATTCGCCCTACTGGTCGAAAGGAGGAACCTTGTCAAAAACGGTAAACAAACGCAGGTAGAGAAAATCTTGGTGGCTAGGATTTAGGAGAACCCTAGTCGCCTAATTAGCAGAGTTTTTAAAGAAAAAACTCTGGTGTAAGCCGCCTGATCGCCCTCCTATTAAACTGCAAAGAGAAATCTGAATAGTTTTATAAAAAATGCCGGCCAAACGCCAGTAAAAAAAATCTAGGCTGCTAGGGTTCGAAAGAGATCCGTAGCCGGCTCCCCAGCTGCTAGTTATCATTGCCAACAAAAAAAAAACGAAAACTTACTCCTTTTCAATTTTTCTAAAGTGTCCTATAAGCTGCCAGAATAGAATAAATTGAAGAATATTCATTCAACATGACAAATTAAATGTCATCGCATTATTATTAAAGGACAAATAATGACAAATTATTGGTGAAAATTCAAAAATTTTGTAACTTCATTCTCACAATGGGCATCTCACTTTCGATAGCAATCATTTCCAACGGTCTTCTCCGTTTATTGTCAAAATTTTGCACCATCTTTTTATTTTCTTTAATAATTCGACTTAATATATTTCAACTTTATCTTCATTCAGAAAAAAGGTGGACATCTGATCACACGGTCATGATTTAAAAATATTATGGAAAGAATGAGTATAGTTGTATAGCGACATAATTTCGTACGAAGAAATTACTTTAAAAATTATAATTTTTCTTTTTCAATTAATAAATGATATGTTAATTTCCATCACTTTTTTAAATATATTTCTCAGTGTGTTATGATAGAAAAATGTAGGTGTAAGTTTTGCTTTATGCAAAATAATTTTTTTACTAAAAAATATTTAATGCATAATGTTATGGCTTTTGTTATGTTTAATTTTGGGTTTCAAAATTAACAAAAAAAAAATTCTTGAATTTTTGGGCAATTATTCTTACCTTAAATAGAAGGCCTACTGTATCCGAATCCCCTCAAACTATATCCTAATCACCCCTCACTCCATAAACTTTTAAATTTTCCTCTCACCCTCTAAAATTAGCTAAACCGCAAGTCCAAACCCCTGAATGCAATTTAACTAATCACAACATTTGTGTTACAGGCGCCTGCAAGTTAAAGTCAAACGAGTAACAAGTCAACACGTGACATATGGCTGAAAATTTTCAAAAGGACCTTGGAATAATTTAGTATAAGTCCCTAATATTTTTATTCATTCATCTTCTACATTACATACATTTGCTTTAAACCCAAACTTACTAACTAATCTCTACCCTCCGTCTCTTTGAGATTTATCCATCCTCAAAAATCAAAGCAATCCCATTCAAAAATTTCGATTTGTAGATCTGGAAAAAAAAAACCGAAACAAAAAATGGTTGAAAAATCAACCTGGTCATCATTTTTCTTCAACCCAAAAAGCTCAGAATAAATCAGGGGCAGTAACAAGAACAACTCCATAGAAAAATGAGACCTGCAATTGAACAACAAGATACAGAACATTTGAATTTATCAAACAAATTGGTACCCACTACACAAATTGGAAAGCATATACGCATCGTAAAACAAACTGATACCCAATTGATATAATTGAAATATATGAATTAGGTGAAAGCATATGCGTATATCAAACAAACTCATACCCAATTGATTTAATTGAAATATTTGAATTAGGTCTCATATTTAGAAAGGATTAAATTGAAAATTGAACTTAACTATAGAGAAATCGATGGTGACTCACAGTAGAGGAGATAATCAAGTACAGGCGGCGATGAGCAGGAACGAGTTCTATAGAGAAGAAATCGACAATTCCAAGATATTTGAAACTGATAATCTGATATCCAAGAGTGAGATTTAGGGTTACAGATTTTGAAAATTGAACTGAATCGAGATGAAATCAACTTTGATATAGAGATGAAATCGGTGGTAAGAGACGATTACAGAGAAAGGAGGCAAAGACAGACGAAGAGAGTGAGTCATGGAAGAGATGGAATGAATTTTTGGTCTGGACAAATTTTGGAGGAAGAAGAAGAGTTCATGTAAAGTTTTTTTTGAATTTGCCCCAACTTATATGCTTAATCCCAAACATATCTTTCTTTCCAATTTTCAATCAAACAAATTGCTTGACTTTTCAAAAGCTGCCACATAGACTTTAAGGTATTCGGAGGTGCGGTTTAGATAAGTTTATGAGAACGAGACGAAAACTTGAAAGTTTTGAAGGATTAAAGGCGATTAGAACCAAGTTCAGGGGAGTCCGGATACATGAAGCCTAAATAGAAAAGATCTTCGCTCACCCTAAATTTGGTTTAAACCTAGGACTTCGGTTTTATGATTTTGATATTAGATGAGAGAAGAGAACATGGTGTAAAGAATGTTGATAAGTGTTTGCTTCGATATTGAATTGATTTTCTCTATTTAATTTCTTTGTTTAGAAGGTTGTTAACATACAATTGAGACTTTAATAATTATTGTCCCTCGCACGTTCTTATGTTCCAATACATGATGAAAGCAAGTAAATTCAAACATATTCGTATTTGCCGTTAATTCAAAATTTTAAGGTTGTGTTTATTTATGATAGAGAAACGGAACCATAAATTCACACTCTTTACAAATTACAAATTACAAATTGATGCTTTAGTTCATATTTTTATGAAATCTGCTTATTTGTGTTATTGGACAAAATACTAAGCTGATTGTTTTGTTATTAGACATCTATTGGGAAGATATTGGACATCTATCGCATATTATTGGACTTAGTCTAAATTTGGTTTTAAGTGAAGAATTCCTTAATCAGTGCTTGTTAATGGTATGCTTCTGACTTAATAGAAGAATGCTAAGTCTCAGTAGGATATGACATTTAATTAGATCATAAATAGTTTTAGTTATTGATTGCGAGAATTGATTATCTGTTTTAGTGTTTATTCCCTTGGTGAATTAGTTGCTACTTTTTTAATTAACCTTGAATCTAAGAAACTAATAACGTGATCTATAATTCATTCATTTTTGCTGATATATAGTTTGCTGATAATTATTGCCACTCACGTGTTCTTATGTTCCAATACATGACGGCAGCAAGTATATTCAAACATATTCGTATTTGCCGTTAATTCAAAGTTTTACTGTGATGAAAATACACATAAAATGTGTGAACTAACTTTTTAGGCACACGTTTAGAAACATACTAATAATTTATTGTTTAAATTCATATCAGTGCGTCATTGCTTACGTCACATATTATTATACCTGACACGCTTTTACATTATATACTCATATAGTAATAATGTCTTACGTCTTCCTTCCTATGGAAGGGCTGTTAGAAAATCAAAAAATTATGAGGACTATACGTCGATAAACTCTTGATTAAAATATAAATTTGTAGACTCACAATAATAAAGCTTTATTATTGACACACTTATACAAAATACACTCATCACAACTACCTTATAATTCAATAAAGGACTACATTTTGATTCCCTTCCTTGAACAAAATGACAGACTTTTCATTTACCTTTTATAGGGCATTTCATAGTTGATGGACACAAATATTAATCATCATATATATTAATAATGAGGACAGGTGTGCATTACTTGTCCCAATCTTAAACAATTCACTAAAATTCCTTTGCCACTAGCAACCATGTGATGACACTTGTTTTCATTTCATTTATGACTCATCACTTGTTTTTGCCACCCATGAATTATTGGATAACATGACAAGTTGCTTATCTAATCACCTAGCTTCCGCCCATCAACTTGTTGCCAGCCCATCTACTTCCAACTTGCACATTTAATATAATTCATTTTCAATTTTAAGTTATTAATTGATCATTTAGTTGCATATTAGATTCACTTAATTAAGTTTAATTTCCAACAAGGGCAACGTATGGAGAGCAATTTGGGCATGAACGCCACATGTCTAGAAATACTCATAATATCTCTGTAAACAATGTCTTCCTACAAGGCAAATTTTATACAAGATCGAGTATTTAATACCCTTTCCGCTGGATGCTTGACACACATGCAGTTTTTATTATTATAAACTGCATATGTGTCGAACATCCAACGGGAAGGGTATTAAATACCCGGTCCCGTATAAAAGAACTCCTTCCTACAATCACCAAACATATATATACTCGTTCGCACTTTCACATCTTGCCCATTTGAGTCCACTTGGTATGAGTTGGAGCGTCTTTAGATTGCAGACTTGCATAAGTGTAATTGATCAGATCGGCGATTTACCAGACAAAAGGTCAAGAAATAGCACGTCATGGATCTCCTTAGCTTTCAAAGGTAAGATCTTTGTTCCTTTCAAATTTTATTTTTATTTTCTTGCAGTGCGACATCTTTTGCAACTTTCACTTGGAAAATGGCAGATCTAGAACTGAAAATGAATAGACTGCTGTTGGTTTAATTAAATTATACATCTTGATAACAGTGATCTATCTTCTCTAGCTAGAAAATGCAGTTTCCACATTTGTTTTATTCATTGACAGCTGATGTTTATTTCATTGCTTTCCTAATTAATTGTTGTTCTTATTGTTCCAATAGGCTGCCCAGTTTCTGCAAATTGGCGAATTATTGGGTGGGGGACAGGCAAAAGAACTCGGAGCAGACTCATCGGGGAAGAAAATCGGCTGTGTGCGTCTGTATTGCATATGTCTTAGAACCGGATCATTATCGTTAGCCATTTGTATAGCATGGGTTTATACTCACAACATCAATCTATCGACGTTCTGTCCCTTGTTTGTTTTGTCCTACATAGTGTAGGAGTCATTGCGGCCTGAAAGGAATTTAATGGGATCAGCAATTTACCAGATAAATTATGCTAGATTCATCAACGTATGAGATTTTTTATCAATAGTCATTGAAGAAAAGAGATATGTGTTAGGATCCTAATATTATTTTGTATTTAAGTTGCATCTTGAATTGCATTTGAATTCCACTGAAAGTTGAGAAAAAAATGTAAATTAGAATTGAATGGAAGGTAAAACAACATGAGAATAAAAGATAATGTGACAAAACAACTTTTTTGAAGATGGAAAATTTTTCGAATATTTTTATTAGAGGTGAAGGCTGGAGAATCGGACTCGTTTTATTAAATAAAAGAAGAGAAACAAAGATAGAAAAAAACTCACTTTCAAACAACCATTAAGGCAGTAAAAAGGTACTATCAACTAAGGAGCAAACTTTAGCGGAGGTTTGCGCTCCCGATTTCCGAGCCTATTTTGACGTCCCGGCCCTCTACTAGGCTGCCCCCTCCCTCTATTAGCTCCACCTCGCGTTTTAGCGCCTCTTTTACCACTCTGAACCTGCCATGGCTCTTCATAGACAATTGGTGTAGAAGCCGAAACTGTCCTAGATGCTGAAACCGAATCTTGTTCATCCTCAGAATCTGAATCGCCCCAAAATTTCTTTCCTTGATTAGCCAACTGACTCCCGGCAGGAGTAGAATCATTGGTCCTAAATCCCGACTGCACATTCTTAGAACCCGAATCACTTGACTCACTAACATCACTTAATTGCCCGTCCATCTTGGTATTTTTGCCAACCTGAACTTGCTCAGAACGTGCCTCTGTAATAGGTGGAATAGCATAATCCACGTCAATTAGATTAGTCACAGCTGCAGTAACCGCAACGGTTTCATCCTGAATTGTCGAAACATGACCATGTTGTTTTCGGCTTTCCTTAAAGGCTTCTTCCGGAGCCTTGTCTTTTCCCAAATCCTCCCTAATTCGATGCTGAACCTGAATAAGAGGAATATTATTATCGGGAACATTAACTGCTGCCACATTCTTCCTGGCATTCACATGCTTACCCACAACTTTTCCAGCATCCTTCGGCTGCTTATTATGTCGTCAATCTCTCCAAGAATGCCCTATAGAAGAGCAAATCTTACAAAAATCTGATACATCTTTATATTACACATCAATCCAAAACTGTTTACCTTCCTTTCCAACCCCCAAAGTTGTAGGTAAGGTGGTAGCAAGATCTACATCTATTAGAACCTTGACATAATGTCCAAAATCCTCAATAGTATTCCTATCAACCCTAGAGGAACCTCCTATGCCTTTCGAGATACAGGCTAGAACCGCAGCATCCCAATACTCCCATGGTAAACCATAAAACCTGACCCAAAATAGGGCTTTTGTAGTCTTTTGATCATTCGGATTAAAATTCGGTTGCCATGGTTGAGCACGGAAAGTTCCAGGTTTCAAACCTATGGTTCCCTTAATCAACATTCTCTGTTTTAGATCATTAGAACCAAGAAATATATGATAATATCCCTTACCTAACGAGATCAATCTCCATGCTTCTTTAAAACCCCAAATCTTGGTAAGCGTTTCTTTCAAATCTGTCAACCTGTAGGGCGTATCCCCCCTCTGTAAAATCAGCCTTATGATTAAAGAATTTGAACACATAGCAATTCTTTTATCTAAAAGTTCTTGTGGAATCTTGATAGATGTTTACCCCCTTTGGTCGAGACCTCAGCCGTAGCAGTAGCTACATAAATCGATGAGATATTGTTCCCCTTCACAATTGTTGTGAAAATAGGCTGTCCTTTAGGTTGGGCAATATCAATTGACTTTCACATATTAGGGTTCTCTACACCCCTTAAATCCTTCGAAATTGTAGTTGGCTGACCTTCGACAGTTTTCCCGAAGTTAGGGTTAGGGTTTTGTTGATCCGAAGTCGCAGCAGTGGCTCTCATGTAGCTTTCCCAGCTAAAAAGAATGGTAGTATTTCCCGACGGCAAGAGATTGGCCGAAGATCCGGCAACAACGGCGACATCCGGTGGTTGATGTTTGGTGGCATAAGCTTGCTGTCCAGACAACGATGGTTTGTCCTTCGATTTACTGTAAAAGAAAAGACATGAATCATTCATGTTGTGGAAGAAACAAGAAACCGATCAAGATTGATCGGAAAAAGGAGAAGAATGATGAACTAGGGACTCATCCCTTGAATATAGCCCCTCTATTCCTATCTGATTTCGTTGTTTAGAGTCCTCAATCACAAAGGCGTCAAAAGTTTGACAATAATTTTAAAACTGTTGGATATATTGTGTAACTTACATATTGAATAAACTATCTCTTGTTGGTTTTATTTTACAAGACTATCTCTTCCGACCAAAATTACCCCTTGGCGGAGTTTTTTTTGTTGCCCATTTAATCCACCGGAGCTTCGCTCCGACTACATCCAGATTCGACCAGGGTTGCTCACCTGACTTTTTTGAGTGAGTCCCAACAAGGATTTCTGTATTCACTAGGACTCGATAATGGAGATTGACAATAGCATTTCGTTTAAGGCTTTGCAAGTAGTGACATCGGTCTTTCCTATTTTTCGTCTATTATTTCGGGTTTTAAGGACCTCGTTAGGCTTTTTTCATCTTGTATTTTTAATTTAGTGCCGCGTAGTTTGAATGTTTTAGCTCAAAATTTGACACGTGAGGTCTTTTTAAGTGAGATAATAGGAGTGTAGACATCTACACCACCTCATTATGTTGCTCATCTATTACATTAATTAATTTATACAACCATGATTTACTCAAAAAAATATAATGTAGTTTATAGAATTTCATGGATTGAAATCTGCTGTTCCCAAATTGGTGTTCTCTTCCATGTCCCTCATTCAAATGTTGATATGTGTCTGTTTTTATTATAATTTTATTATTTTTTATTTTATCTCTCTTACAAATATGCTGCATGTCAAATAATGAATGGAGGGACATGGAAGGGAACACTAATTTTGGGACAACAGATTTGAATGGGAATTTCATCTACACAAATAAATAATTGCTTTGGAAGTAGAAATTTATTCATGAAGCTTTTAGAAAAGATTGCAATCAGCGTTTGAAATTTGTAAACAACTAATTACGGAATTGAAGTTTCATGCACGAGTGTGATTTATTTATCAATTTCATTTTCCTTGATGTACTTTGTAGGCAATCAATTTAATAGCAACGAAAATAGCCTTCCCAGAAATTTTGCTCAAAATATATCCCAAACGAAACTTCGTTGTATGACTTGCACTCCTCCAAAAACAAACATTCTAACAGTGTCTCGCTAAAATCGAAACGATCGACAATTTCTTCAAACAAGTTTTATTTGGGAACCGATAGTAGAAAAAAAATCCGGTTTCCCCTTATAATGTCCTCTTGCATGTAACTCATTCCAATGTTGACATATGTTAAGATTTCTTTTTCTTTTTCTCTTTTGTATTTTATTTTCTCTCTCTTGTTTTTATTTTCTTCCTCCCACTAATATCAACATTTAAATGAGATACACTAAAAGAGACGAAATTTGGGAACATCAGATTTTTATCCCCTGTAGTAATGGATCCTATCAATAAAATAGGGATGCGTAGCCCTATTAGATATGTTTTAGGCTTTTAGCTAGGTTGGGTTAAGTCAAAATTAATCAAATTTTTTAAAGGACAAATATACTATGTTGTTTCTTCTCAATATTTTTTTTAAAGCAAAAAATCGGCTACATTTATTAAAAAGAAAAGAAAAACAACCAAAAGAGAAGAAAAAAGAAAAGAAAAATAGCATCCCTAAGATGTAAACAAAACTAGTTGCAACCTGGTACAATAATAATAGACTACAAATCCTAATCACAACATAGTGTGATCCAAATGGTCTAACATCCCAAGCAAAAATAAACGGCGGGAAGAGGTTCCCCGTGATGCATCATAGTCAGTCCCGGCGAGAGGCAAAGATGATAAGTCCGAACGGCTGTGATGATGATAAAATCATTGTAAAATTCAATGCAAAGACATCTAATTGTCGACTCAGGTCGAACGAGATTCAAGCCGATTAACAAAAACACATTCTAAGGAAAAGGCAGGCGTCCAAGGAAGGAATACTGCTCGAAAAGGCACCACCTGAGCAACAATGAATTGCCAAAGGACAGTTGTACTCCGCAGCAACGGAGGAAGAGAAGCGTGTGCAATCCCCATGATGAAAACTACCAGTCAAACCGTCGGTGAGAGAGGGCTAGACGAAACAGTCGAAACCTCCAAAGAAACAGCCGGAACAAAATCGGTTGGAAGAAAATCAAAGGCGGCTAACGACCCCTAGTCGAAACACCGGCCAAACAGACCCTCGTCACCCTTGATGAAAGGCTGCTGTTGTGATATGCCAAACCACCAGTCGCCGTCCTATCAAACGCAAGAATGAGAACCCAGCCAAGCGCCAGTGGAATAATCTGGACGGCCAGACTTAGCCACCTAATCGCCAAACAGCAGAGAGAAGATTCGACCAATCGCCGGTGGAAAGAATTAGGACGGTTCTCTCCAGAACCCTATCCACCTAATCGTCAAGGGAGAAGATCCTCTCCTAACCTGCCTAATCACCGAACAGCAGAGAAAAGATCCGGCCAATCACCAATGGGAAGAATCAGGGCGGCTAGGGTTCAGGAGAGAACCCTAACCGACTAATCGCCTAAGAGAGAAGAGCTCTCAGAAGCCTCACTAATTTAATATTTCAAAAATTGTTCTTCTCAATATTCTTTCATCAAAATCATTTTCACATGTAAGGCAATATACATTATCTATTAACATCATTCAAAATTTTGGGTATAAACGTCAAGATTATCTTCTTTTGGGGCTAGTGAGGCTCTTTACCTGCCATAAATATGTATTTAATAAGAGTTAAACCTAAATCTACTCTCACATACTCAACCAACATTTCCAAGTTAGCTTATATTTTGTAGGTATATGAATTACACTTGAATTGCAATGGGTATAATCAAAATCATAAATTGACCAATTAGACTTAGTACAATTGGTACATCCATTAGTAGTGGATGGGGACGACCAAGAATCAGCTCCTTCAAAAAAATTCCTTTGTATAAAAAATATAAATTGAGTACTCAAAATTATATAGGTGTCATAGTTTATTGTCATTGTTATTGTTATACTCTCTTCATCTTCTTCCACATCAGCTCTCATCATCGCCATTTCCCTCCCTATAAACATGATAAACCTCCACCCTCCAATCTCTACTCAGTAACTTACTTATCTTTAGCATGTATACAAATGTAATGGAACATAAGGACAAGTGAGTATGCCGATAATTATTAATAACCAGGGCTTAACCCATTGTACTTTGATATAACTTGTCTCAAAATACTATTCTAACCTATGTCTGACCTTCGGGAGACCTCGGGAACCTCATATTTCTCCTCTTATTAGTTTTCTTAATTGCGACCAATATCTGGCTGAGGGGGGCGTTTAAAGCTGGTCTGCTAGTGTCAGATCGCGGGGCGCCTCCGCCCCCATCTCCACGTCCGAGACCACCGTTTTGCTTTCTCAGGAGACGATCATCTCTTCGGTGCCTCGGCTTGTTGTCTTTTCTTTTCCTGGATCTGTTCATTTCATCCACTTCTATCATAATTTTGGCCATTGCAATCATTTGAGTTGTATCCCTGGGCTTCCTTGTGATAATCTCCGTGTAGAGCCTGTCATTCCTCGTTCCTCTGATCAGGGCCTCCTTCGCGGTACTGAAATCTAGATCGTCAGTGTTGATGCATAATTTATTAAAGCAATGGATATAGGATCTGAGAGATTTGCCTGGTTTTTGTACTATTTCATGCAGCTGTCAGCTCACATACGAGGCATGGGTCAAACCTAGGAAGTGCTTGCAGAACATCTCACTCAATTGATCCCATGAGCTAATCGAATTTAGTTTTAACTTGTGAAACCAATATGCAGCCAGTCCTGTAAGCGTTTGTTTGTGTTAGGCCCAATAATAGATCACGAGAAAAATAATATCAGCAGAATAAGAGACACGCAGATTTTTACGTGGAAACCCCAAATGAATTAGGGAAAAACCACGGGACCAACTCCGAATAATTCTTCCACTATAAAATAATAGTAGGTACACCAAGAGATTACAAAATAGTGGCACTCAAGTGTTTCCCAAAACCTCACTATTTTCTCTCTTACCCAGCTCTTAGGAACCCTTTCCCTAAGGCTCTCTACACAGATTACATTTTTATCTGTGTTTCTTCTCTATTACTCTCTGTGTTGGTTGTGAGCACGGGATTTTGCAGTCCCTCTCGCGAGACAATGATGACGTGTACCCGATTTCAATACCTCAAAATAAAAGTTCGCTTCAGAATTTTTATTACAAAAATAATATTCCTTGTGAATTTTATAATTGGTAGAATCCAGTTCGGCGTGGCCGATAACGCGTTCGGTAGGAGCTTGAACCGATGATTTACACCCAAAATTAAATAATGTCCATTAAAATATTGTTAAAGGCCATAAAGATGCTTTTTCCACTAATAAGCCACTTTTTCCCGGTTTTTTTGGCTTCTTTTGACCCACTAACTGAAGGCATGTTGAAGGCTGATGCCGCCCAGAGCATCATCCATGTCGCCGGCGATATGACCATACCGCCGGCGACATGGATCATACCGCCGGCGACATTACGATGCCGCCGGCGATATGACTCGAAGCGGGTCCTCTTACAGACAGCCTTTTCGACCACTTTCGGTGGAATTATTAAAAAAGGCCCCAAAAAGCACCCCATTTCACCTATAAAAAGGGCACCTTGGGCTGCACTTGAGGGAAGGAGAAAAAGAAAAAGAAAAAAGAGATTTTTAAGAGAAAAATAGATACTAGCGAGATAAGAATTAGATAAAACAGAAAAAACGGGATTCCGACCCATTTTTCCTGGTTTTTCTTCTTTGAACTCTCTAATTGTGAGTTGAAATCGACAAATCTTTAAGCCAAAATCATCTTGGTAGAACTTAGAAACCAAAAGACACTAAAAATCATTATTAAATCATTGTAACAAGCTCCCCGGAGGTGTTTTATTCGGATCACGAAGAGGTGGATTCACAACCCCGAGGTAAAAATCCTGAGTCTCATAGCTCTTTGGCATTGTTATTAGTAATTTATACGAATTTTCGTTCATTTACGATCTTTTGAGTTTTCGGTCACTTTAACTACAAACCACTGCTATAGCAAGGAATTGGAGTCGCCGGAGACATGTAACGTTACCGGCCGTATCACCCATGCCGTGAGAGGCATCGTTGGTACCTCCGCTAGCGTCACATTCCCCGGAGACCTCGCTTTCTCGCGAAACCCTTTCTTTACGGTATTCAGAAAACCCTATGCCCATCTGCATGCTGATGTCGCCCGTGACATAGTTGATGTCGCCGGCGGCATCATCCATGCCGCCAGCGACATCAATTATTTCGCCGGCGGCATCAGATGCAGTCGGCGGCTTGGCTTTCTGGACAGCAGTATCATTTTCGTTTATTTCCAAACTAATTTATTTTCTGAAGTTAGGATCTATAGTGCAACGATGGAGATTCGAAATCTCCTGAAAACAGACCCGCCCCATAACAAGTGGTATATTCATTTGTAATCCGATTAAAGTGACAACCGAATCTAAAATTTGGACAAAAATGGAATTTCCCCTCAAACGCCATTCGAACCTCATTTTAGCCATTCAATCGGGCTTTATGATATTATAAATAGATATGTCATATTCGTGTTAACTATCATCTGCAGGTGGGTATATATCGGACATTCGGGTATTTTATCTGTTACGTACAAAAAATACAGGACTTGAAAATCTTGTAATGATTCTACTTTCCGCACTTTCTTTTCTTTTGCGATTGTAAATATTGTATTTATCGTTTCAATTGCTTGATAAACACGAAAACCACAAAATAACTGAAAATACGAATAAATAGGGTGGATTAAACCGATTAAGAAAGAATGAAGTATCCTAACTTGGCCTAATGAAAAGTACATAACATCATCCGAACTCGGAATCTCTACTTAAGGTATGGTCCGACCAGCCGGTGGGAAAATCGTACTGAAAATTTCCCGGTTGAGCTGAACCGGGTGGCGACTCTATTCTAAGTACGGGGTTTCGATCTCGTATCCTTTAAGCATTACAATACACAAAATCATTTTCTCTTCAACCATATCACATTCGTCTCCCCGATGCACAAAAAGCGGGCCCGCCCGACAGGGCCCGGCCCCGCGCCGCAGCCGCGCAAACAGCCGTCCGCTCACAGTGGCGACTCTGCTGGGGATTTTTTCTTTAAACTTGAATCTTCCTTCATAGTTTAAAAGATTTTGATGATGTATTGAAATCATTGGCCAAATTAAAACTTCACTCTTTTCTTATGACATCTTGTCCTCACGCGTGTAGATAGTTCGGTAATTTTAGGAACCCTATTTTTAGCCGAGAAGCTCGCATAGTATCACTCATGCCCTGTTGGAATTGAGGATGCCTAGTGGGTGGATCACTCGTTTCAACCAACACGTAAACTCCTATAACCACGCCCATTCGGGTAGTGATTGAGTAAACGTGGAATCAAGGTAAACGGGAACCTTCTACATCAACAACCCTATACCAAAGCCGCGTTAGAAAAAAGCCTTAGCACACCATTCCCCTTAGGATTACCCAAAGTGAATAAAATAATTGGGACGCGCTACTTTCGCCATTACCGGTGAAGCAGCCAAACTCCATCCTACCAAAGAGGCGTTACGCGGGAGTCAAAAGGTTGGAACAGGGCCGATTTGCATGCTAAGTGCTCTATGATCATGCACCCCCGTACATCGGCTTTAAGGGCCGAAAATGAACCAACTTGCCCTTACCACTTCCACCCGTGGAAGAGGTTTAGCAACATGTGTAAGACTTCTCTTGTACCTCCATTGCGTCACCACATATCGCTATGTACGACGTGAAGTACACACGTCTCATATATGTTGGAGGGTTAAGCCATCACATCATCCTTAACCACATCTACGTGCAGCCATGCGCACTACATGTCACTCCCAGGACACGAAAAGCATGCATACCACGCATATCATTCACCCATCCACGTATAGCCTGATCCGCTGCCTACCATTTCAGCTAGGAGGAGGCGCACTGACCGTCGCACCCCGGCCTGGAGAAGGATAGAACATCGCCTGATACGTCATCCTCCGACCCCGGTTGCCACCACGGAAGTTGAAGGAATCCCCCATACCGATTCCAGCGAGGAATCAGATTCAGAGCAAGTGCAGTTAAGCCAAAGTTTCCTTCGACCGACCATGTCTTTCCCGAGAAATGAAGGGACCCCCCCTCCAGAAGAGCCCCTTGGTCCCACTTCCAGCTCGGGAACAGGATCCCAACCTCCTCCTGGCTTTGACTTGACCAATGCTATGTTGCAGTTCTTAAACTCGGATGCTTTCCAAACCTCAATCCAAACTACGGTTGATGCAGCAGTTAAGCGAGCTCTGGAAAACAGGAATTCCGATAGAGTATCAGCATCCGACATCCATGCCCCGGACGGTATAACTCGGATACTGACCAGTTTGGTAGAGGCAAGACCTGTCACACCTGTACTTCAATCAATCCAACCCCTGACGAGTCCATTTCAGTTTGGACAGGCTTCGACTCTCTTGTCGACTTCAACCACTCCACCAGCTGTACCTTTCAACCCAAGACCTTTCACCCAAACCGCAACTCCTCTGACATTCAATCACCAAAGCCCATCGTCTAGGCCTCTACCCTCATTCACACCTCCACAGTTTGTTGTAACCCCTAAAGGCACAACTTACCCCCAGAATCCATTTGCCAGCCATTTGACTGTCCGTCCTACGCTGCCTTCAACATTCAACGACCAGGTCACACAACCTCCGGGTGTGACACCTGAGGTAGCCGCTTTCGTTCGACAAATGATAGCTTCTCAGACTGTCAGCGACCAGGTCGTGCATTCTCCGGGCGCGACACCCCGAGCCCCAACCATCTCTCGAGGACCGATCAGCGACCAGGTCACGCAACCTCCGGGCGTGACACCAGAAATCCAAGCTTACATCAACCGCCTCATCATTAATAAAAAAACTGAAAGGGACGAGGATTGGGTCCCTGACAATTTTACTATGCCAAACATGGCTCATTATGATGGCTCGGGAGCACCCGCCTCTCACATCATTATGTACGAAAGGGTGATGCGGGTAAAGAAGCTAAGTGATAAAGTACTGGCTGAGATGTTTCCTTGTTCTCTTCGGGGACCGGCACTCGAGTGGTACCACACTTTGCCACAGCATATTGTCACCGACTGGACGCTCTTATCTGAAGCTTTGAAAGTACACTATGGGTTCAATAATATGATGGAGACGACCCTCCAACATCTTGAGAGGATCCGTCAAATGCCCAACGAAACCTTTAAACAGTACTTCAATAGGTGGATGTCAACCCAGGTCTTGATGAAGTCTAAGCTTAGCCTTGAGGAAATGATTGTCAAACTCCTCGAAGGATCTCTCCCCTTGTTCCGCAAGGAAATGGCTACGAATTCTTTCCTTTCTTACAAAGCTGTGTTTGAGAAAGCAGAAAAGATTGAGCGTGAGGCAGAACGCGAGAAGGCCGAGAGGGCAGGAAAACCATGGTTCAGGAAAAATGAAGCGCAACCCTCGACCCTAGCGCCGGTTAAGCCAAAAACACTGGCTGCTATCCAAACCATTTCTCATACCCCTGCTACGCCGCCATCAACAATTGCCTCGGTCCAGACTCCTCGGCCCCCTTTTGTTTTGACCAACCCCTATAAATTACCCCTCCGGGTCATCTTCCAACGGTTGAGAGAAGCGGGTTTTATACAGTCCCTTCAAGAATACAAGCCACCCAAACCTGAAGATAAGAATAACTTCTGTAATTATCACGTTCAGGTGGGGCACCAAACCAACAACTGCAAGGCCCTACTCTCAGCTATTCAGCGATTGGTTAGCGAGGCAAAGATTGCTGAACCAGAAAAAGCCCCGAGCACTATGAATAACCCTTTGCCAAGCTTCGAAAGTAAGGTCGGAATGGTCCAATCTGGTTTACTTGAAGCCACGGTCTTCGACCTCCTTGCCCAGGGGCCGGGCAGTAGTAATTTCGTCCTGGTCATCGGTTCAGGACTTCCATCTTGCTCAGTTTTTGAACTTATCAATCAGGCTAACCCAGGAGTTAACTCCATTCAAGGAATGGAAAGGGATCCAAGCCCACCAAAACAAAAGGGTCGTAGGTCTAAACCGTTTATGGCGAAGAGAAGGAAAGCTGAGGGAAAGGCACTATTCAGTGTAGATTCCTTTATTTCAAAGGAGAACTATTCTGATGAGGAGGGGGAAATGGCTCGGGAATCCAAGGCCGTAAGTACCAACTTGTTCAAGGTCGACCACCATGACCTCTTTAGTGTGGATAAATATGAACTACAAGACCCAGATTCGGACTCTGAAGAGCAGCAGTACCTATTTGAGACGCGAGCCACCAAGAGCGTCTTACTCGATAATGTCCTCAATATCACCCGGAGTGGTCGTGTATATCAGCCGGAGGATCGGTATCTCCGTCTAAACAAAGACCCGATTCCTGGCAGGGTTGGAACTACAGCGAGGCCCCCTTCTCCACCTCCACCTGTCCTTACTAGTCTTGAGGTTGACCCCCTCATTACCCAGTTGAAAAACACCCAAGCCCGATACAGCATCTGGCAACTGGTAATTGACTCAGAAAGGCATCGTAAGGGTTTGATCAAACGGCTCCTTGACCTAGAGGCTAGTCCGACCACTTCGGTCGTTGAGATGTGTGCTACGATAGGAGAAGGCATTCCCCCAAGAAAAGGGCCTCAGATCGTGTTTGATAGTTTTGATCTTACACTTGAAGGAAGGGATCACAATAGGGCCTTGTTCATCCGGGTTCAAATTCTTGATAAGGTCATCCCATGCGTCATGGTAGATGATGGCTCCGCCCTAAACCTATGCCCTTTAAAAATCCTTCCTCATCTGGGACTGTCAGAGGACATGCTCGAAAGGTCCAACACTGTTATCAGGGCTTATGACGACTCAAAGCACAATGTAATTGGGGTCTTTGAGGCAGGGGTTACTGTCGAAGGTATCACAAACAATGTACGTTTCACCGTCATTGACATTCCTGTTACCTATTCTCTGCTGCTTGGTCGGCCATGGCTCCATGCATTGGGTGCTGTACCCTCCACATTACACCAAAAGATCAAGCTAATCCATGGCAATAGAATGATAACTATAGAGGCCGATCCTGCTTCTGTCATGGCCGTTATGGAAGCCGAAGCAAACCTAGAAAAGAGCCTCCAGATTGCCGTAATCAGTAAGGCTGAAAGATCCCTTCCCCTTTGGCACAGCTACCTCCACGCGGGTATGGGCAAGCTAATGAAGAAGTCTGGTTACAGGCATGGCAAGGGTGGAGGAATACATGAACAGGGGATTATTGAGGCATTGGAACCAAAGGTCCTCATTCGTGGAGCTGGACTGGGGTATAAGCCTAGAAAAGCCTATCGTCGCATCCCTCACTGTTATTGCCGCATGGTCACTACTTGTGACATCCAGGGAAAGAGGCTTTATAAAGGGGAGACCGAACCAATCGAGCATGACGGAAAAATGTGGCCCGGCTTTGAAATCTTTAAAGATGTCTACGACTTTGAGGCCGGTAACATGATAACTTCAGCTGAACCTGAACCTCCAGAGTCTGATGTGCCTGTCAACGTGATTTCTGAAAAAGATAAGGGGAAAGATAAGATGTATCCCGAAGATGAGTCTGTCGATCCAGAAATTGAGGATGCCGTGGCAACCGTGACGAGAGCTATGGCACTACTGATGAAGAAAGGCTGGAAAGGTAATGCAACGACAACTATAGTGGAAGAGCTCGCCAGGGCTATAACCGAAAAGGCCGACCTGTCTGAGGGACCGTCGCTCACCACTACCCAAAAGACCACCTGGGAGCACAACCTAAGCACCACCCCGACAGATGATACAGGGAATACACCTCCCATCGACACAACCGCTGAAGTCCCTCCGCATGTGGAGGAAGATATGGATGATGTAATTTTCAATATTTCTGATGTTTTTGATACGAACAATGCCGCTTATGAGGCTTTTTACGCAATGAATAACCCCCGTTCAGCTTACTTGTTTGATGTCTTCCCGAATGGATCCATGCATTCATGTAACAATATGCATAACGTTTTTGGCATTAGTGAAACTCTATTAAGTGAAATAAACCTAAGTACGGATGACAATCCAAAAATGGTAACCATCTCCAAAGACTTAACTCCCGAGGAAAAAAGTGAGATCATAAAAGTGCTTAAGAATCATGTTAATGCTTTCGCCTGGTCATACGAGGACATGCCTGGGGTTGATCGACAAATCGCCGAACACAGGATCCCAACTGATCCTAAATTCCGACCTGTCAAACAAAAGCTCCGCCGGTTGAGACCTGAATGGGCAGAACAAGTTAAGATAGAAGTTTCAAGGTTGATCGAAGCTCGATTCATAGAAGTAGTAGAATACCCGACTTGGTTGTCCAACATCGTCCCGGTACCAAAGAAGGATGGTAGAGTTCGAGTCTGCGTAGACTTTCGAGATCTCAATAAAGCCTCGCCGAAGGACGACTTCCCTCTCCCGCACATCGATGTCCTAATTGATAGTGCCGCCAGGGCAGCTATGTATTCGTTCATGGATGGATTCTCAGGATACAATCAAATCCTGGTTGATGTTGCCGATAAAGTCAAAACAGCATTCATTACTGAGTGGGGGGTTTATTGCTATAAGGTAATGCCATTCGGGTTAAAAAATGCCGGAGCCACTTATCAACGAGCTGTAACTGCCCTGCTACACGACATGATCCATAAAGAAGTGGAAGTGTATGTGGACGACATGATTGTGAAATCCGCCACTCGAGAGGAACACCCTGCTGTTCTTGACAAGTTCATGACTCGCATTGAAAAATACAATCTTCGTCTAAATCCGAAGAAATGTGTGTTTGGAGTTACCTCCGGCAAGCTATTAGGACACGTGGTTAGCCAAAAAGGAATTGAAATGGACCCAGACAAAGCCAAAGCCATCAGGGATATGCCTTCCCCTAAGACAGAAAAAGAGGTCCGATCGTTTTTGGGGTCCTTACAGTATGTTAGTCGATTCATTGCTCGCCTCACTACTATCTGCGAACCCATCTTTAAGTTGTTAAAGAAACAGCAACCCGTGGTATGGAACAATCACTGCCAGGTAGCATTCGACAGAATCAAGGCATACCTTGTCAACCCACCGGTCTTGACGCCTCCCATCCTAGGGAAACCTCTCATCCTTTACCTGGCCATTGAAGAAACGTCCGTCGGAGCCATGCTTGTCCAAGAACATGATGATAAGCGCGAGCATGCCATCTACTACCTAAGTAAAAAACTGTTGGATTACGAAACCCGATATTCAATTGTAGAGAAGACTTGTGCTACCATGGTTTGGCTCACTAAGAAGTTGCGACATTATTTCCAATCCTATCGAGTCCAGGCCGTAGCCAAAATTGATCCAATGAAGTTTCTTTGTCAATCCCCTACTCTAGCCGGTAAATTGTCACGATGGCTACTTCTCTTATCTGAGTTTGACATTGAATATGTAACCCGAAAGGTCATTAAAGGGAGGGCTGTAGCCGAATTCTTGGCTAATCAACCCCTCAGCTCCGATTATAAGGAAAATTTAGAGTTCCCTGACGAACAGCTAGCCTCTGCTACAACCCTTATTGACAATTGGACAATGTACTTTGACGGCGCTGTGAACCGCCGGGGAGCAGGTCTCGGAGTCATCATCGTCACACCAGATAATGAGATAATCCCGTTATCCAAACGTTTAGAATTCACTGTCACCAACAACGGCGCTGAATACGAAGCTTGCTTGTTTGGCCTCGAGGCTCTTCTTCAGGTTCAAGCACACCATGTATCCGTCATCGGAGATTCGGCTCTAGTAGTTCGTCAGGTTGTTGGAGATTGGGAAGTTAAAGAAGAATCCCTTCGCCCTTATGTTGAGGCCGTTCGCGAATTGTCTGAGAAATTTACCTCATGCTTGTACCGCCATGTCCCTCGAGATGAGAACCAAATGGCAGATGCTCTCGCCACTCTCGCGTCCTTATGGGAAGGACCCCAACAGCAACCTATCCGCCCGTTGGTTTTGCTATCCACCAAGACCCCATATCGTGTTCAAACGACTCCTCCAGTTCTCGCCATTTCATCCGAACCTTGTTGGTATTCTGACATAGTCTTATTTCTTCAGACCGGCCAATACCCCACAGATTCTTCCGACTCGGACCGTACCACCCTACGGCGGCTTGCTACCCAATTTCGTATTATAGATAATGATCTATTCAAGCGCACCAGTGAGGGCCTACTCCTCCGTTGTCTCACTGATACCGAGGCTCAGAACGTAATGATCCAGGTCCATGCCGGCGACTGTGGCCCTCACATGAATGGTCTAGCCCTTGCAAAGAAGATCCAGCGACTAGGGTATTTTTGGCTCACTCTCACAGCCGATTGTATCGCCCAAGTCAAACGATGCCACCAATGCCAGATTTACGGGGATATGCGACATTTGCCACCAACCGAGCTCCATCACTTGTCCACCCCTTGGCCATTCTCGGCATGGGGTATAGATATAATTGGTGAAATCCGTCCTTCCTCAACAAATGGCCACAAATTCATTGTGGTAGCAGTAGATTACTTTTCAAAATGGGTTGAAGCCGAATCCTTCACCAATGTCACTGCCAGACAGATGGCCAAGTTCATAGAAAAGCATATCTTTGCGCGGTATGGGCTCCCACATCATATAGTCTCAGATAACGGGGTACAGTTTCAAGGAGCAACCGCTTCATTAATCGAGAAGTATGGGATCGAACACCACAGGTCTTCTCCATATAGACCACAAGCCAATGGAGCTGTTGAGGCAGCCAATAAATCGGTAAAGAAGATTCTTTCTAAGATGATAGCCGGTTATAGAGATTGGGCGGATAAGTTGCACTTCGCTATTTGGGGATACCGCACCAGCATACGCACTCCGACAGGCCAAACTCCATTTTCTTTGGTCTACGGAATGGAAGCGGTCTTGCCAGTTGAGACTCAGGTGACCTCATTAAGAGTTGCCCTGGAGGCTAAGTTAGAAGAATCCGAATGGACTCGGACAAGGTTCGAACAGTTGAACATGATGGATGAACAAAGGTTGAAAGCCCTTGACAACCTCCAGATGTACCAACAACGTGTAGCTTGGGCATATAACAGTCGGGTAAAACATCAAAAATTCCCCCTAAAGGTCGGTGATCTGGTCCTCAAGCAGTTGAAACACTCTACCACTGATGTGAGGGGAAAATTCAGGCCGAACTGGGAAGGACCATACGTGATAAAGAAGCTGCTTAGCAAAGGGGCAGCTAAACTTATGGACATGGATGGGAACGAGTTCGTAAATCCAGTAAACCAAGACAGGCTTAAGCGTTATCATGTTTAAAAGAATCAAATCAGAAAAGCAGCACACGAAAAAACACATACATAATAATCTCCCGCCTTTCAGTCTTTCACTGATCGGGCAAAAATTAGGGTGATACCCGACGATTGGTATTCCGCGAACCAACCGTGTAAAGGTTAGGGGATAAGACAAACCTGCTAGATCGAAAACCCGAACAGGGCGATCTAGGCAAAAGTTAGGGTATGTGAGCACAGAGTGAGTGCCTTCTAGAAAACCGAACTCGGCTGGTCGGCACCGGGAGTTAAGTCGATGGAAATGGCAACCAAACATCATGTACTTTATTTTATCTCGATTAATAAAAAGTTTTCTTTTGTTAAAATCTAGATGCTTATGCTTACGTGAATCATGTATTCATAAATTCAAGACAACCTCGACAAGCTTTGAACAGGGTTCATTTTGTTCCATTTTAGATAGAATAAAAAAAAAAAAAAAACTGATGATTCCGACAACGACAAGACTTAAAACGAACTTCCCGCATCATCACCCTGGTACCTAGAGATCCGCCTTGGTGTGCTAGTAGAGAGAGAATCTTCCCCTCGCTCTGCACATTCCCCCTCCAAACGGGCCCATGACCGCTTTCGACGGGTCGGCAAACCTCTTATCTCGGCAAGCCATCCTCTATAGTATGTGTCAGTTTCAGTGGTTTCTAGTTGATCATAATCTAGAATCTCGAACACGGCCTCCCTGGACCACTTCTCCTGAATATGGTTGACCCACCTGGCTTTGTAAACTCCGATCTGGTTGTGGGGCAATTTGATCGGGACTCTCTGCCTCTTACCATACTGACGACATAGCCGGTATGGGGTATAAAATGAAGATTTCTCCAAGCCTATCAATTGAACACAGGCTCCCCAAGATTCTACGACCACATCCTGAATTCTCCACCACGGACTAACCCACTGAACCTGCACGTCAGTATACCCCCTCAGGATAGTCACCCAATCGTCATACGTCAGCTCACCAAAATCGGCCCGCATAAGCCCTCTCTCCCTCAGATGGACCGGAAGATACTTTTTTGGATTCCCTCGAGGTGCCTCCCTCAGCTTTAGCTTCTCCATCAACCAGACCTATAAATGCAGAACTCGGGTAAGGATAGGAGAAAGAAATGATGGGATCAAAAAGAACAAGAGATACCTGTAATAATGTGAATTGATCCCCAATGAGTGACGAGTCAACAGAAGCAGCATCCACGTTTAACAAAACATCGGCCAATCCCACGGCCACGGGGGAAGCCCCTGTCGACATGGGGCCAATGAGGGAAATTAACCTCGGCGGAGCAACCAGGCTCACTCCACACATAAACTCCGCCATAAGTAATAAGGACATCATAAATGGCCAAGCAGGATGGGATCGGGACACTCCACGACACCACTCCAAGACTGCTTCGAGCTGAAAACCAGGTCTGTCAGGCAACTGAGATAGAAATGGGTCGATAGAATCTAAATTCCATAGCCCTCGTGGGATTCCATTTATGCCAAATTGAAGATCCGGTAACGCCAGCGAAACGCGCTTAGGACACGGAGTCCCTAAAATAGCATGGAATTCTTCGAGCAAGGGGCAAAGCTCGAACGATGAAAAGCGGAAAACATGGTCCATTGGATCCCAAAAGGACAATACCGCTCGAAGGAATTCGCGGCTCACAGGCCACGCCGCGACATATCGAAAACCCCAAAGCCTGAATTTTTCGAGCCTCTTCCAGTCGACATTCCCCAAACTCTGCAGAAAACCCCGTAGTTTTTGATTATGAGTTGCCATGACAAGTAGTGGACAGAATGGTTGAAATCAGACTGCTGGAAAGTTGATGCCGCCGGCGAAGTGTTTGATGTCGCCGGCGATTTGGTTGATGCCGCCGGCGATATGGAGCCAACTAGGGCGATATCAGACGATGCCGCCGGCGATATGGACTTCAGACAGCCCTGTATATATTATTTTAGCTCGAACCATTTGGGCGATATGGGTCATGCCGCCGGCGGCATGGAGTGAATTTTCCGGCGACATCAGAAACATTTCTGCCATTTCAGACCTATGCAAAACCTGTAAACAATCGTATTCATGTTTATATTCAAAATAGAAGCCCGGGGGCACAAATTGCTCAAATTGTATCGAATCCTCTGACCCATAACAATAATGTCAAAACCCCAATGTGTCGGAGGTACAAACAAGAACAAGGCAAAACAAAAAGGAAAAGCAAAACTAAGCATATCCGCCACTACCGGCTGGACGTGATGAAACGTCATCGGGACTTGCGAACCAATCGTCGACATCGTCTGCCTCTCTTCCCTCCGTCATGGGAACGCTACTAGACTCCTCAGCCGCGGTAAACGCACGTCGGCCGGCAGACTTCCTGACCCCCCTACGACTGGTACCCCCAGGGTGTGCGCGGTCCAGATTCTGTTTACTTCTCTGTTCTTGGGCGGTGGCCGCCAGCTGTCCCTCGAGATCGCTCATGCGGCGCTGTAAAGCTGCAGTCTCCTCCTCATATCGCCGCCGGGCTGCGTCAGCATCAGACATAGAAAGGGCTAAAAAATCCTGCAAACCGGAGAAAATATCAGCCTTGCATATCATGCATAACATCCATACATATATCCCATCCTAACATGTGCATAAAGTACCTGAACAAGAAGCGATTGCCCAATGAGGGTATCCCGGAGAACAAAATTGTTCTCCGCCAGCTGCTCCACATGACTCCGCGCCACCTAGAAAATCCAAAAAGCATACCCTTAGACACCCACTTCTAAGACTTAATAAGAAAATAACTATTAGGACTTACGTAGGTTGTATTTTCGGGCATAAAAATCGGGGCTTGCCGGCTCGAGCCAACGTTCCTATGAGAGAATTCGCCTCGGGAGTTCATCAATAGGAAAGTGGTTTCCAACGGGTTGACCAATCTCCCCTCCATGAAGGTCATGCCCTCCGGCGCGCCGTAATGTCGGGTCCCACTCTGGTTATCCCAACCCCTCTTTCTCGCAGGTTCCTGCAAAACATGAAAGTCACACGTCAACAACATCCCTAAACGACTTCAAAATCACACACAAGCACAATCATACCTCGAAAGAACGATGTTCCCCCTGGGACGTCGGCACACTCCCGCCAGCTACACCCGCACCTACCTCATCCTCCCCCTCAGGGTCGACCGCAACATCCCCTTCCAACGCTTCATCCTCATCATCATCCTCCTCCTCAACGTCCACAACGCCTTCGAGGCGCCTCTTTTCATCCTCTAACCGTTGCTCGTTATGATACTCAATTGTATCGTTGCCATGGATACGAGGACACACGGGGAGTAGACGCTGAAAAAGCCGCTCATAGAGGCCAGGAACGCTAGGGATCACACGGCCATTTCCTTCAATGTAATCAGCTTTGTCGGCCTCGGCAGAAATCACCAAATGAGGCCACCACAAACCCGCGGAGGATCAGCAGGCACCGGCCTAGCTGCAACCGAAAGGGACCTCCAGCCCCGGACGCGCTCACCCAGATACCACTGCTGGGACAGGGGGCACTCAATCACAAGTCGGCGGTCGTCCACCTCCCTCCGAACCCGTGCAACCTCAGCGAAGTTCTCCACCCCATCGAACGGGTCCAAGACGAGCTACATCAAAACAACCAACATAAGTCCATAGACCAAATAAATAAATAAATAAAATAAAAAAAAAAAAAAAAACCCGTACCGAACTCAGTCGCACGCTCCTTAGGACCTCCCTATACAGCGTAGGGTACTTTGCCATCCCACCGATGCACCCGCACCAGCGGGCAAGGAAATGAGAGTCCGGTGGCACAACCGTCTTAAACTCCATCGGCGGAAGGATCTGATGCTCGAATGCCCAAGCCTACACAAATAATGACCGGTCAATTCAAAAGACGTCATAAGAACACATGTTATAAAAAAAAAAAAAAAAAAAAATTATTACCTGGAGTAGCAGATGGCAAAGGCGAAGGGCTTTTTCATTCTTCCGGGCTCCCAAGTCCAGCCCGTGGTACAATTGGGCCAAGATGGCCCTCGGCCAGTTCTTCTTCCTGATACCCGCCACATCTTCCACCGCGGTTATGAGTATGTAGTTGATCTTACTCCCCGAGATTGGGAAAAACAGCACGGTGAGTAGTGAGATCACAAAGGAACGGACACATGCCTCCCTTTCCTCCTCAGGCACCACATCCACCTGGGTCCAATAACGGTACAACTCACCATAGGACAGCCGCCCAGAAACGGGCTTCAGTCCGAACAACTCCTTTACCCGCCTCACCACGGGCCTCTCAACATGGTACTTGTCCATGTAGACGTCAAAATGGACAACCTCGTCCTTCCAAGGAAGGCCGGTCATGGCTACCACATCAGAAGGGGTGATTGTAACTTCTCCAAAGGGGAGATGGAAGGTGTGGGTAGTCTCGGACCACCTTTCAGTCAAGGCCGTTACCGAAGAATGAGGTAGCTTAGGCATCAACATAGGCATGATTCGAGCCAAATCCCCAAACCCCGTCTCGTTAATCGCGAGCGCAAGCTCGGGATCATTCTCTGAAATATGATGCCACCACGCACCGATGGTGCCAATCCCTCCTGTGTAAGTCAATTCGTATGGCTGCAAAATCGAAAGCAAAACGGATCAATTCTGTGCATTTCTGTCAAAAAGGCTGCTGATGTCGCCTCTGTTAAGAACGATATCGCCGGCGGCATCAGCCCATACCGCCAGCGGCATGACTCATGTCGCCGGCGACATCAGCTCCAACAGAAGCGACATCAGCTCCAACAGAAGGCTGATGTCGCCAGCAACAACATTGATGTCGCCAGCGGCATCACTCATACCGCCAGCGGCATCACATATCGCGGGCAGAACCTGTTTTCTCCCTAAATCGCGACTGTCGTGCCAAAAATCACAATCAATCAAACAACAAGGCAAAAACCGATCCTAAAACATGCAATATGACTGAGATATTCCACGTTTTAAACCCCTATAATAGCATGTTTTCAAATCAAATTCAAAACGAAGTAATCGAGGTTTTTGTGGGATTACCTGGATATAACAGAGATGTTTCTCCTTCTCCGGAGTCAGGTTGGTGATAGGAGAGTTAATGCCATAGCCATACATTTTGGCCGTCTCCTTGAGGCCGTATGCAGTGGGAACAGAAAGGATTTTCAAACCCTCGACGGAAGAATCAGGCAGGCTCTCCCTAGCCTTGGATTTGCCCCTGAAAGCATTACTAATCCTCTTCATGATTTGAAAAAAAAGCAAAGATAAAAATCAAAGAGCTTTGGGAGAGAAGAGAAGGGATACGGTTTTGAGAGAGAATGGAGGAAGAAAAGAGTTCCAATCTCTTTTAAAACTGCCGCGCGGAATTCGAGGAGTTTTAATTTATCTGAAACTGTACCTCCATGCCGCCGGCGACATCACCCATACCGCCGGCGACATCATCCATGCCGCCGGCGGTATCGCGCATTTAGTTCAAATTTTGAAGTTATCTGACCAGTCAAAGCTGCCACGTGGCATCCATACCACCGGCGACATCAGCCCATACCGCCGGCGACATCATCCATGCCGCCGCGGTATCGCCGCATTTAGTTCAAATTTTGAAATTATCTGACTAGTCAAAGCTGACACGTGGCATCCATACCACCGGCGACATCAGTCCTTGCCGCCGGCGACATCACTCAAACCGCCAGAAACATCAACTCAGGCAGTGTTGCCCCTCCAAATTAGATTTTCAAAATGAACCCAACCAAAGGGCGATCACTTCAGAAACGAAAGCCCGACCCAAGGGCGATCACAACAGAACAAGCCCGACCGAAGGGCGATCTCCTCAAAACGAGCCCGACCGAAGGGCGATCTCTCGAAACGAGCCCGACCGAAGGGCGATCTCTCAAAACGAGCCCAACCAAAGGGCGATCACTTCAGAAACGAAAGCCCGACCCAAGGGCGATCACAACAGAACAAGCCCGACCGAAGGGCAATTTCTTCAAACAAACCCAACCGAAGGGCAATCTCAACAGAACAAGCCCAACCGAAGGGCAACCTCTTCAAAACGAGTCCGACCAAAGGACAAATTCTTTACGAGGCACAAGTCCGACCAAAGGACAAATTCTCAACACAGCGTAAGTCCGACCAAAGGACAAATTATCTACGAAGCACAAGTCCGACCAAGGGACGAACAAACGAAAAAGTGCGAGTCCGACCAAGAGACTAACCGCCAACAAAGCGAGTCCGACCAAAGGACTAACCGCCAACAAAGCGAGTCCGACCAAGGGACGAACAAACGACAAAGTGCGAGTCCGACCAAGGGACTAACCGCCAACAAAGCGAGTCCGACCAAAGGACTAACCGCCAACAAAGCGAGTCTGACCAAGGGACAAACCGTCAACGAAGCGTAAGTCCGACCAAGGGACGAACCGCCAACAAAGCGAGTCTGACCAAGGGACGAACCGCCAACAAAGCATAAGTCCGACCAAGGGACGAACCGTCAACACAGCGTAAGTCCGACCAAAGGACGAACCGTCAACAGAGCATAAGTCCGACCAAGGGACGAACCAGTCATCCTTCAGGTACCATTCCTATCCCTTGCTCTTTCGGGTGATCATACTGACCTATGGCAGCAGTGATCCCCCGAGGGGCAGCCTGTGAGCACGGGATTTTGCAGTCCCTCTCGCGAGACAATGATGACGTGTACCCGATTTCAATACCTCAAAATAAAAGTTCGCTTCAGAATTTTTATTACAAAAATAATATTCCTTGTGAATTTTATAATTGGTAGAATCCAGTTCGGCGTGGCCGATAACGCGTTCGGTAGGAGCTTGAACCGATGATTTACACCCAAAATTAAATAATGTCCATTAAAATATTGTTAAAGGCCATAAAGATGCTTTTTCCACTAATAAGCCACTTTTTCCCGGTTTTTTTGGCTTCTTTTGACCCACTAACTGAAGGCATGTTGAAGGCTGATGCCGCCCAGAGCATCATCCATGTCGCCGGCGATATGACCATACCGCCGGCGACATGGATCATACCGCCGGCGACATTACGATGCCGCCGGCGATATGACTCGAAGCGGGTCCTCTTACAGACAGCCTTTTCGACCACTTTCGGTGGAATTATTAAAAAAGGCCCCAAAAAGCACCCCATTTCACCTATAAAAAGGGCACCTTGGGCTGCACTTGAGGGAAGGAGAAAAAGAAAAAGAAAAAAGAGATTTTTAAGAGAAAAATAGATACTAGCGAGATAAGAATTAGATAAAACAGAAAAAACGGGATTCCGACCCATTTTTCCTGGTTTTTCTTCTTTGAACTCTCTGATTGTGAGTTGAAATCGACAAATCTTTAAGCCAAAATCATCTTGGTAGAACTTAGAAACCAAAAGACACTAAAAATCATTATTAAATCATTGTAACAAGCTCCCCGGAGGTGTTTTATTCGGATCACGAAGAGGTGGATTCACAACCCCGAGGTAAAAATCCTGAGTCTCATAGCTCTTTGGCATTGTTATTAGTAATTTATAAGAATTTTCGTTCATTTACGATCTTTTGAGTTTTCGGTCACTTTAACTACAAACCACTGCTATAGCAAGGAATTGGAGTCGCCGGAGACATGTAACGTTACCGGCCGTATCACCCATGCCGTGAGAGGCATCGTTGGTACCGCCGCTAGCGTCACATTCCCCGGAGACCTCGCTTTCTCGTGAAACCCTTTCTTTACGGTATTCAGAAAACCCTATGCCCATCTGCATGCTGATGTCGCCCGTGACATAGTTGATGTCGCCGGCGGCATCATCCATGCCGCCAGCGACATCAATTATTTCGCCGGCGGCATCAGATGCAGTCGGCGGCTTGGCTTTCTGGACAGCAGTATCATTTTCGTTTATTTCCAAACTAATTTATTTTCTGAAGTTAGGATCTATAGTGCAACGATGGAGATTCGAAATCTCCTGAAAACAGACCCGCCCCATAACAAGTGGTATATTCATTTGTAATCCGATTAAAGTGACAACCGAATCTAAAATTTGGACAAAAATGGAATTTCCCCTCAAACGCCATTCGAACCTCATTTTAGCCATTCAATCGGGCTTTATGATATTATAAATAGATATGCCATATTCGTGTTAACTATCATCTGCAGGTGGGTATATATCGGACATTCGGGTATTTTATCTGTTACGTACAAAAAATACAGGACTTGAAAATCTTGTAATGATTCTACTTTCCGCACTTTCTTTTCTTTTGCGATTGTAAATATTGTATTTATCGTTTCAATTGCTTGATAAACACGAAAACCACAAAATAACTGAAAATACGAATAAATAGGGTGGATTAAACCGATTAAGAAAGAATGAAGTATCCTAACTTGGCCTAATGAAAAGTACATAACATCATCCGAACTCGGAATCTCTACTTAAGGTATGGTCCGACCACCCGGTGGGAAAATCGTACTGAAAATTTCCCGGTTGAGCTGAACCGGGTGGCGACTCTATTCTAAGTACGGGGTTTCAATCTCGTATCCTTTAAGCATTACAATACACAAAATCATTTTCTCTTCAACCATATCACATTCGTCTCCCCGACGCACAAAAAGCGGGCCCGCCCGACAGGGCCCGGCCCCGCGCCGCAGCCGCGCAAACAGCCGTCCGCTCACATTGGTCTGCTCTTCAAATGAGCAAAACCCTCCTCTATTTATAGGAGATTCAAAACGCGTATGGCCGAATTATGCACAGTAATTTTACTGTGCACTTTTTGAAAAACTTTTCCTGCCGACCTGCCTCCTCTTTTTGTTTTTTTTTTTTTTTTTTAATTAAACAGTGGGTCCCACAATAAGAGGGACACCACTCAACAAATCTCCCCCTCCCGACTACATTGTGGGACTCTCCATCTCGGTTGCTTCAACGCACTGGTCGAACTTTTCTTTTGGTACGACCTTCGTCAGCCTATTAGCAACATTTTTATTTGTATGAATCTTCTGCAACTTGAACTCTTTTTCTTCAATGGCTAGTCTGAGCCAATGATATCTTACATCAATATATTTCGTCCGTGCATGATACATAGTATTTTTGCTCAAGTCTAGTATACTTTGACTATCACAATAAACTATGTAGTCTTCTTGCTGCACACCCAATTCTTCAAAGAATCGCTTTAACCAAAGCATTTCTTTTCTTGCTTCCGCTGCTGCAACGTACTCTGCTTCGGTTGTTGACAATGAAACATATTTTTGTAATCGTGACTGCCATGAAATAGCTCCCCCTGAGAATGTAAATAAGTAACCTGATGTAGATTTTCTTTCATCAAGGTCACCAGCCATATCCGTATCTGTGTAACCAACAAGTGCTGGCTTTCCACCTCCAAAGGTTAAACATAACTTTGAAGTTCCTCTCAGGTATCTAAAGATCCATTTAACTGCTTCCCAATGTGTCTTATGGGGATTTGACAGGAATCTACTCACAACTCCAACTGCATGAGCGATGTCTGGTCTCGTACACACCATTGCATACATTAAACTTCCGACCGCTGAAGAATATGGAACATTTGACATATCTTCTCTATTTTTCTCTGTTGAAGGGTAGGATTTCTTACTCAACTTGAAATGAGCGGCAAGTGGAGTGCTAACTGGTTTAACATTCTTCATATTGAACCTTTCTATTACTCGTTCAATATATTTTTCTTGCGATAACCATAGCCTGCAGGACCTCCGATCTCGGGTAATCTCCAATCCAAGAATTCGCCTTACCGGTCCTAAATCCTTCATGTCAAACGCCTTAGACAAATCACACTTCAACTTACTAATCATTTTGGCATCTGGCCCAACGACTAGCATATCATCAACATATAAGAGAAGAATGATAAATTTTCCATCAGGGAATTTCTGGACATATACACATGGATCAGCTTCTGTCCTCTTGTATCCTTGATTCACCATGAAGGAATCAAACTTTTTATACCATTGCCGCGGGGCTTGCTTTAGCCCATACAAACTTTTCTCCAGGCGACACACCATGTCCTCCTTTCCCTTAACCATGAAACCTTCTGGTTGTTCCATATAAATTTCTTCATCTAAATCCCCATGCAAGATCGCGGTCTTTACATCAAGCTGTTCTAACTCAAGGTTCAAGCTGGCTACAAGACCTAACATAACTCGAATTGAACTCATTTTCACAACTGGTGAAAAAATCTCGTCAAAGTCGATACCTTTCTTTTGAGTAAAGCCTTTAACCAATCGAGCTTTATATCTCACTAGGTCTCCATCATCTTTCTTCAGCTTGTACACCCATTTGTTCTTGAGTGTTCTCTTCCCTTTAGGAAGTTTCACCAGCTCGGACGTGTCATTCTTCTTCAAAGAATTCATCTCCTCTTGCATGGCCTTCATCCAACAATCTTTATCTTTACAAGATTGCACATCTTGGAAGCTTTTAGGCTCCCCCTCATCAGTGATTAAAGTATAATCAGAACTGGAGTATTTTGTAGATGGTTGGCGTTCTCTGATTGACCTCCTTAATTGAGGTTCTTCTTCTGGTAGAATGGGGTTCTCTGGCTCCCCCTGCTCAATACCCTCTTTATTCATATCTTCATCTACAATCGTATCTTGATCCCTCACAACTGGCTCTTCTTCTCCATCTTGTTCTGATTGATGCATTCTTCTTTCTGTGGCATCATCTGATAGAATGCTCTCTGGTGTAATATCGATAACACCGTCACTCGTAGATCTTTTGCCGATGATATCATTCTCATGAAATACAACATCTCGGCTCCTTCCTCCAATGGATTCTGTATCCATGGGACCACTAACGTCAGAGTGTACCAACTCTAACTTATTATTTCTCCTTCTAGAGCTTTTCTGAAATGAAACTCGATGTTGCTTCCCAGATAAACAGTGATCACATGGGTTAATTTTTCCTTTGGCTAATGGGATGAGGGACTTCTTAGCCAGTATATTCAACCCTTTCTCACTAACATGCGCCAGTCGCCTATGCCACAAATTTGGTGAAGCATCATCTCTAACTGTATTCAGTTGACCCGCACATACTATTGCTTGTGTTTTGTATAGCGAGCAACACAATCTTCCTTTCGCCACCACCAATGATCCTTTGGTGAGTTTCCAATTTCCATTGCCTGTATGATTGTGATAACCTTCCTTGTCCAATACACTAACAGACAACAAGTTCAACCGAAGATCTGGAACGTGTCGCACATTTTTAAGTGTTAATGTGCATCCGACACTTGTCTTCACACAGATATCGCCGATTCCCACCATTTGCGACACACTATTATTTCCCATTTTAATAGTACCATAATCGCCCGCTTTATAGGTTGAGAAGTATTCCCTTTTTGGAACACAGTGGTATGAGGCACCATAATCCACAATCCACTCGGTATCTGCATCTCCAACATGACAACAATCTGCATCATGAGATACTAAAGCCACCTCTCCATCTTCTATTGTGACTGCAGCAGATGTGTTTTTGTCATCACCATGACTTCGGTTTGCATTCTCTTGTTTAAGAAAACGGCAGTTCCTTTTGAGATGACCCTGATTTCCACAGTGGTAGCATGACCTCTTCTCCTGGGACTTGGATCTATCTTTCGATTTTCCATTCCCTCGACCTCTACTCTTACTCCGGCCCCTGTTTTCCGGGACAAGGGCTTGTGAACTGGTACTGGCAACGTCTCTTCTACGAAGTTCTTCATTAAGTAGGCTATTCTTTACCATAGACATTGTTACCACACCATTTGGAGCTGAGTTACTCAGTGATACAACAAGAGTATCCCAGCTATCTGGTAGAGTTCCCATCAAAAGACATGCTTGCATCTCATCGTCCAAGGACATACCGGTGACTGCTAACTCACTTATGAATCCTTCAAAGTCGTTCAGGTGTTGTGTGATTGATCGTCCCTCTGTCAGTTTCAAGTTCATGACTTTGCGAATCATGAACACTTTTCCTTGAGCATTTTTAGCCTCGTACATATCCTCTAGCTTCTTCCAGAGAACTTTGGGATCTGTTTCGCTCCTCACGTGGTTGTACAGGCTAGCATCTATCCATTGGCGTATTGTACCCAATGTCTGCTTCTTCAACTTTATCCACTGCTGATCTTTCATATCCTCCGGCTTTGCGTCGTCACCCTCAATTGGATCGTACAAATCTTTACAATTGAGGTAGTCCTCCATTCTGGATTTCCACATTGAATAATTTGTATCCGTCAATTTCATCATTACACCGTCATTCGCCATGTCGAAACTTTAAAAATGGCAAAATTTTACTATTCACGAATTTCACTATTCACATAAATAGTGGCTGTATATGTGAATAGTACCGTATACCCAAATAATACTTGTATATTAGAATAGTAATAGTATGCCCGTATTCTTACCTAATACTATTCATAAAAGATGGCCGAATATGAATAGTTATTATATATGAATACTATTACTCAAGTTACTATTTTACTATTCACCCAAAATGCCTATGTGCGACGATTTTTCAAACGGATTGCGCCACCGGATTCCCCGTAATTTTCTCGTCGTCGTGGTATATTTATTTTTGAAAAATATATCCACGGATTTTACTGATAAAACAACCTTCGGCTCTGATACCACTTGTTAGGCCCAATAATAGATCACGAGAAAAATAATATCAGCAGAATAAGAGACACGCAGATTTTTACGTGGAAACCCCAAATGAATTAGGGAAAAACCACGGGACCAACTCCGAATAATTCTTCCACTATAAAATAATAGTAGGTACACCAAGAGATTACAAAATAGTGGCACTCAAGTGTTTCCCAAAACCTCACTATTTTCTCTCTTACCCAGCTCTTAGGAACCCTTTCCCTAAGGCTCTCTACACAGATTACATTTTTATCTGTGTTTCTTCTCTATTACTCTCTGTGTTGGTCTGCTCTTCAAATGAGCAAAACCCTCCTCTATTTATAGGAGATTCAAAACGCGTATGGCCGAATTATGCACAGTAATTTTACTGTGCACTTTTTGAAAAACTTTTCCTGCCGACCTGCCTCCTCTTTTTGTTTTTTTTTTTTTATTTTTTTTACTTAAACAGTGGGTCCCACAATAAGAGGGACACCACTCAACAGTTTGAAGTAATGGGATATGTAAGCCTCTGAGTCGTACACCATCTCGATTCTGTTGACATAGTGTCGTATGTGAACCACTGGGTCGTCTCTGCTATCATACAACTAGGAGAATATGGGGGCTATGAAATATGGGTTCAGCTGGACACTTAGGATCTTTTTGGTAAACGGAGAATACCTCTTTTCCACTAGTGATTCTTGGTATGGCACCGCTAGGTCTTTAAGCAACCTTTTGAGATGCCTACTCAGCTTGGGATCGTTCTCGGAATTGCTATCCTCTTTCTCAACCATTTCCACCGGCTCGGCTTTTGAATCTATCCATGCTAAGGCTCCGCCTAAAGCTTGAGAGAATGGGTTCATCCAAGTTGCATGCGTAGCCCCTTATGTATACGACATCTGCATTCCTATATGCTGACCTGGCATCCCGGCAGGAAAATAGGGGTTGCCGCCTGGTGAGTTGAATGGCTGAAACATCGCCATCATCTGAGCTTGCATCGCCGGATTGGAAGCGATACTTGTGAGTGGCATCGCTATCGTCTGCGGAGGATCCACCGCCTATCATGAGTTGGAGAGTCTTTAGGTTGCTGTCACTAGACTTACATTAGTGTAATTGATCAGATCAGCGATTTACCAGACACAAGATTTCCTTGGGTTTCTAAGGTAAAACCTCTCTTCCTTGATTTTTTTATTTTCTTGCTTTTGAGACCTCTTTCAATTCGGTTGCTTTGCTATTAAAGCAGAATAATCAAAGATGATATGAGGCTGGAACTTCAAGATGGAGCGAAACACCGAAGGAAAAGTTGTACGTATATGTGCTTTCATTTTGTTTCAATCTACATATCTGTAACAGTAACCAATTCGTTTCAATAGTTCAAGGCTGCGAGAAAGGCAGAAGCAAAAAATTGCCCTTCGTAACCGAACTAGTCCAATAATTCCAGGAGTAAGAACCATAGGGAATGAACCCCTGTGGTTGAATCCTCGTCCAGTGAGCTATATAAGTGCTCCATTTGAGAACTTGCATTACAATTTGGTAATTTGGATCTACACAATTCAGTGGAAAACAGCTCTCTAGCAATTGTACTTTTTAACCCTAATGAAATGAGATTAGAAGAAACGTGTAACACACCACCGCTGGCCGCCATCAGTTGTCAGGACCAGAAACTCCGGATAAAAAAAAGCGCGACAAAGACAAAAGAGAAGGTGAAGGAACTTTTGAAGAATCATATTTCGGCCGGTAAAAACCACATACTGCCGTTCGGTCGGCTCTAGGTTTTATTTTACTTTTGGTATCATTACATCCTGAGGCGAAAATAATCGGATCAACAATTTACCAGATAAAATCTTCTAGGTTCATCAAAGTAACTGAGTTTCTTGTCAATGAGAAATAATAGATATTATCCTCATGTTATTTTGTATTTCAATTGCTTCTTTTATTGTATTTAATATATAGATATAGTTAATAGATGTATTAATATTCTCAATATCAATGTAAATTTGGAAATTTAAAGAAGTTGGGCTGCAATGCCAAATGCCAATTACATTAGGTTCGTCGTGACTTACAATTAAACGTCTAAACTCAACAAAAACGACAACTTGCTCCTTCAATTTTTCTTAAGTGTCCTATATGCTGCTAGAAAGAATAGAACAAATTGAAGAATATTCATTCAAGATGACAAATTAAATGTCATCGTATTATTATTAAAGGACAAATTATGACAAATTATTGGTGAAAATTCAAAAATTATGTAAGTTCATAGTCACAATAGACATCTCACTTTCGTTAGCAATCATTTTCATCTTTTCACCGGTCTTCTCTATTTATTGTCAAAATTTTGCACCATCATTTTATTTTCTTCAATAATTCGACCTGATATATTCCGGAATTCGTCTTCATTCAGAAAAAAGTGTGCATTTGATCAGACGGTCATGATTTAAAAATATTATAGAAAGAATGGGTATAGCTCAGGCCTGTTCCTAGGCCAAGGTATTAGGGGCGACTTCCCAGGGCCCCGAGAATTACAATTATATAGAGGACCTGGTTTATTTTGTATAATAGTTATAATTATTAAATTAAAAAAATAAAACAAGCTAACATCAAATCTTGGTGGAAACTTCAAAAACTTTCTTTTGCTTTTTAATTAAGAAAACAAATTTTATTTGATGTTATTTTTCGTTGAAATTTTTGTTTGATTTCTCATTAGTTTTGATAATAAAAATACAATTTAATTTATCGCTTTTGATAATAAAAATACAATTTAATTTATCGCAACGTTAAAATTTGTTACTTATTAATAAGACCACAAATTTTATTTCGCCCTTGGACCTCCACAGGCCTTAGAACGGGCCTCGTATAGTTGTATAGCGACAAAATTTCTTGTGAAGAAATTACTTTAAAACTTACAATTTTTCTTTTTATGATAATTATTTGGAAAGGAATTATCAAGTGTTGCGTGGAAGATGGGCTAGCTTGGGACATTTTTTTGTTGAATATTAGGGTGAAAGTAGGTAATGGTAAAGATGACCTGTTTTGGCATGATATATGGGTAGCGGAATTGCCGTTAGCAATGGCTTTTCCAGATTTGTACGAGCGATGTAATTGCAAGTTTGTTGCTATAGATGAGGGTTGTTTGAGCTTAATAGGGCTGGATGTTTTCCGTAGGCCTTTTTGGAAGAGAAGCTTAAGGTGTGCTGCGCAAGATCGGTGTAGGCTGATGTTGCGAAGAATTAAGGAGGCAATCCCGAATTGCTTTATGGGGATTGATGGGGCTGATGTGGTTGATTGGCCACAACCTGTATTTTCTACGTTGAGTGACGTCTTTTCTTGGGCAACGGGTGAAAGCAAAGATTTCTCGGCCGGGGCTTTTTTCGATACTTATTATAGGGATTCAAGATGGTGGGTACCCCAAGCTGATTTTTCCTTAATTTGGTCTTCGTGTATTCCGCCTAAGGTCAGATTTTTTGGGTGGTTAGTGTATCACGAATGCTTACCAACAACCGATTTTTTGCTTCGTCGTGGGTGTTTGGCGGTATTGGAAAATAAATGCCCTTTTTGTATGGAAATAGAGACAATGGACCATGCATTATTTCACTGTAGTGAAAGTTCGAAACATTGGAAATATTTGTTTAGATGGCTAAATATTCATGTGGTGATTCCGAGGAAAGGTGATGCATTTTTAAGTCTGTGGCGTTCCTATTTTACCCCAGGGGTGATCCACGAGTTTGCTACCTCGGTTTGGTTTGTGGTTGCGTGGACTATTTGGAAGAGAAGAAACCATTTTGTGTTCGAGGGTGTCATTCCGCATCTAGACCCGTATACCTATAGCTTAAATTTTTGTTGGTTTCTTTTCAAATGTAATCGTAGAAGGCTTGGTTTTGTTTTGTCGGATCTTTTTTGTAACCTGAATCTATTACTCGCATAGGGCTGTAATTTTTTTGTTGTTGATCTCAACTTGAGATTAACACTTTATATTAATAAAAGAGGGGTAGATGTTTTGTAGGTAAGCGGAAGTGCTAACCTAGTTGGGAGGTCTGCCCCGAAATTTCCACCTGCCCCAACCTTTTTCTCTTCGGGGGAACACACTGTTCCTCCGGGGGGTTTTAAAAAAATGGTATGATAATTTCCATCACTTTTTCAAATATGTTTATCAGTGTGTTATGATAGAAATATGTAGGTGTAAGTTTTGCTTTATGCAGAATAATTTATTTACTAAAAAATACTTGATGCTAATGTTATAGCTTTTGTTATGTTTAATTTTTGGTTTTAAAATTAACAAAACAAATTCGTAAAATTGCATATTTTTTTTTGAAAAACCCCCGGAGGAACAACATGTTCCTCCAAAGGCTAAAAGGTTGGAGTGGGTGAAAATTTCGGGGCGGAAATCCCAACTAGGTTGACACATCCGCTTGCCTACAAAACACCCACCCCTCTTTTATTAAATAGAAAAAGAAAAGATAATAGAAGTCATATAGTGGGACAAAACATACTTTGCCCACAAAGTTAGATGAACCGAAACAAGCTTTGCCACTCAAGTCATGAAAATAACTATCAATACCAATTGAAGGGATTTCGTCCCACCAAAAGAAATTAGTGGAATGCCGTCCATGGTCTGCCAAGGCGTCCGCAATGCGGTTGTCTTCCCGGTAGATATGCCTCACAGTCACCTACATACCTTCGATCTTGTCAAGACACGAAACCAACTCACGATAAATTTCCCATGGAATATCTCTGCTTCTAGTCAAGCTAACCTGGACAACATAAGTTGAATCACTCTCGTGCCATAATCTATTCCATCCCCGTGTCTTTGCCATTATAATAGCAGCAATTGCAGCTTTCAGTTCTGCCAAAAATGCAAATTTAGTAGTCATACTGAAAGTGAACCCACCAAGAAATTGCCCATCAACTGAAGCATCGGTATTGACCTTCACCCATCCTCTAACAGGCGGAACCCAAGTGACCCGAATGATCTGTGGAGCCAAATAGATTTATGAACAGTGAATTGTGAGGATTCCCCACACAACCAGTTATAGAACAATTTTACCTTAAAAATACCCATGCTACCTGGACGCCTGAGGTAAACATCCCAATCATTCCATAATCTGATGTCCAATACTTGCTCACGGACGTGATTCAGCAGATTAGGCAAATCATCCCAATTATTCCCTTGCCAATAATCCGAGACCTTACTAAATAGACCGCGACGTTCTGAATCATCCAAATTTAATTAATCCAAAATAGATGAGATAAGCCATTCCAAATTGAAAAAATTTAGATTGGAATGCTGACCCGGAATCCATAGGATATTAGCCTTCAAAGTATTATAAACGTGTCGCATAGAAGCTCATATCGAGGAGTTAACTACTTTTTTCGCAATACCCGCTCTATCAATAAAGTGAGATCAAAGAATATCAAAGCAAAATGAACCCTTACAAAGCAGCCCCCATGCCATCTTCCTAAGTAGAGCATCATTCATGACGGAGTATTTTTTAACTCCAATACCCCCATGTCGCAGGTTATTGGTGCACAAAGACCAAGGTACCACCACAAGCTTTTTCTCAATAGTACTACCCGACAAAATAAAATTTCTAACCACTTTATTCAAGTTATTAATCAACTTTTTTAGCCATTTATAAACAGTAAATGAGTGAATAGGCGCACCTGTGATCACCGAATTAACCAATGTTAATCTCTTAGCCATAGAAAGAGCTCTTCCCTTCCAACTTGAAAATTTTACAAGTGTGGCATCGAGCATAGGCTGAAGATGGATAGCCTTAGGCTTGCCCCAAAAAGCAGCACTCCAAGATATTTGAAGGGAAGCTAACCAATACGAACCCCAGTGACAACCACATGATTCGTTCTGTGGGTACACGTAACCGCATCCCCGAAAAAGACTTTAGTTCTGCCCGAATTAACTGATTGACTTGAGATACGACCATAGAAGGTAAGAGCCTTCTTAAGATTCCTCATGTTTTGGATAGAAGCCCTGCAGAAATCAAGCATGTCATCCATATAAAGTAAATGTGTGGGCAAAGAGACGCCCTGAGTGTAACGCATCGGAGAGAGGTCACCTCTTTGAACTAGGTAAGTTAAATACCTACTGAAAAAGTCCTCTACTATACCAAATAAAATTGGCAAAAGAGGATCTCCCTGTCTAACTCCCCTCAAACATGAAAAATAACCATTCAAACCTGAAGGAGTAAGAATTGATATACGAGCAAAGGAAAGAATATTTCGAATCCAGTTAACAAACTGAGTAGAGAAACCGAACGAGGTTAAAACTTGAAGAAGAAAGTTCTAATCCATAGTGTCAAAAGCCTTACGAATATCGATTTTCATTGCGAAACTACCTTGAAAACATTTTTTACCAAGGAGGGTAACTCCTTCAGATGCGAGAGGAATGCACTCATAGATGCTCCTATTACGGACAAAATCGAATTGATTAGGCGATAGGATTATCTCGACGATTCTAGCAAGTGTGGTGGCTAATATTTTAGTAATAATCTTAAACACAAAATTATGCATAACTACAAGGTGGAAATCCTCGATATTAATAGCCCCATCCTTTTTAGGAATCGGCACCATTAAATTCAAATTTAGACCCGAAGAGATAATACTGTTAGTGAAAAACCATGTAACCATTCTACACATATCGGGACTGACCACTTGCCAAAAATGCTGGTAGAAATTCCCCGTGAATCCATCAAGGCCTGGAGTGCTATTGCCCTCCGTAGAAAAGACACTTACTTGAATTTCATCCTCAGTAGGGGACCATGTTAGAGAATCATTATAAACATCAGAAACCTTAAGCGGGATGATTTGATTAGTGAATCTGATATCCTGCGGCTCAAAAATATTACCTGAAAAAAGATGAGAATAAAAATTCACCATATGGTTAGATATAGCATCATGATCCGTAGTTCTCACCCTATCGATATTCATGACCTGTATTGAAGCACGCGACTTCCTAACATTAGCTGCTCGATGAAAAAATTCAGAATTTCTATCACCGAGAGATAGCCAATTAGATCTGCTTTTCTGTCTAAAAAATATCTCCTTTCGCCTAAGGTGATTTTTGAGATTAGTTTGGGCTTATAGTTCCTCGAAGTGAAGGTGATCCATAATCCCCCTATTGGAAATTTCCAATTGAATACGTGCTAAATCGACCTTGTAAGTAGCAATATTGGTATCTAAATGTCCAAAGACCTCCCAATTCCAGTTCCATAAAATAGGCCTAAGCGTTTTAAGCTTCAATTGAAGAAGTTGAGCAAGTAGTAAAGATGGGAAATCCTTACGCGAGTGAGAAGTGACAACCTCCTTAAGATTGGGATGGTCTAGCCACATAGCTGGAAATCAAAATTGAGAAACCTTCTTTCCTTATGAGAACAAAAAACCAGAATAGAATGATGATTGGAGTGGTGACGAGGAAGAACCAAACATCCTGACCCATTCCAGAAAGATAAAAATTCCACCGAACACAAAGCCCTGTCGATTCAGTTCTCAACTTTACAAGAACCCCGTCTACTGTTATTCCAAGTAAAGAAAGGACTGGTAGTATTAACATCCTCAAGACCCCCTCCATCAATAAATTCACGGAACTCCCTGCATGCAACATTTAAGGGCAAGTTACCATGTCTTTCATGGCTACTAAGAACGGCATTAAAATCCCTAAGTACAAGCCAAATCCTAGGGTGGGTTTTTTTGAAATCTAAAAGATCAACATATAGTTTATGACGCAAACTATACAAATTACTTGCATAAACATAAGTAACATAATGCAAATTATCCAAATAAGAAAATGGAAAGATATCACCTGATCTGTGATAAGATCGACGATCAGAGTAACAGAAAAAGTTTGTGATTGGAGAAGCCAAATAGAGGGAAGTGGCTTCGAATTTTCCGCCATAAACTTTTAACCAATCCTACGGTAAAAGCTAGGACTAACGTCAGAAAAAACCACCAATTGTTCTGCCAAGCAAATAAACTGAGGATGATGCTCCTTAACTAAATCCCGAACCTCCCGCTGGGTTTTAATGTTACCGATACCCTTACAATTCCAAAAAAGCATCTTAATGATTGCTTGGTAATTATTTTCTGCGTCCTTTTCCCTTGGACGTTTGGAGTAATCGGTGCCTTAGCATTGTTACTTTTCTTTTTTTGTGTCTAATATGGCCGAAGCTCGAACCCCGAAATCGGAAACCATATAATCCTGTTCTTTATTTGTAGGTGGATCCTAAGATAAAACCACCTAAATATTCACAGCGATGGAAGGAGATTTAATAGCCTCCTCAGTTGCAGGTAAAACCCTTGCTTCAGTTTCAGAAGTAAGCTGCTTTTCCTATTTATTTGTATTCTCCTATCTGACCGAAACCTCATTCATCGGTTCCCGAATGGTTATATTCCTACTGCAAGGGATATTAAGAGCAAGAGCATCCGTACTAATATTTTCAGAATCACTATCACTTTCTTCACACTAATCAGCCCATGAAATAACATTTTTCCTTCTCTCTAAACTAGGGACTGTTCAGAGCTTTCGGTTGTGTTGATATATAGAATCCATTCTGATAGGATCAGATGACCTATCCGTTTTCCTGCTCCAGACATTTGATTTTTCCTTAACAACAGGAATAGATGAAGACGGTTTTGATTGCTTAACCTAGGGTTGGTTCCTTCTACAGGTTGCTGGGGTATTCCCAATTGATTGACAAGTTGAATAGAATGAAGGTATGTTCTCATATTCCACTGTCACCCAAAAGATATTCTCAGCTGTGTCCACTCTGACCTGATTCATGATCAGCTTTGAGTGATCAATATCAACCAAAATCCCGGTATAACAGCCAAATTCTCCTTCGATAGTGTTATGATCAAACCTAATCAGTACCCCTATTCCTTGTGCAACACTAGATAAAAGCTTGCGGTCCCAGAATTCCCAAGGCAGATTGTGTAATTTTATCCAAGCCTGAGAAGTAGTATGTTTATGAGTCGTAGGATCGAAACCTGCCTTCCAAACCAAAAATCTCATTATTCTAGGCTTGAGATTAAGGTTCCCTGTAGCCCATATCTTCTGTAAAGCCTTTACAGAAGGCATAATCATGTGATAAAATCCCTTGCCCAACGAAATCAATTTCCAGTCCATGCCACTATTCCATATGGAATTTAGTTTTGACTTGATGTCATCATGCTTCCATGGAGAATCCCCCTTTGCAAGATTTAGTCCCCCAATAATCAAGAATTAGAAGGAGGCGATAAGCTCCTTATAAAATTTCTGCGGAATCTTGATAGCTTTGTAGCCGTCCCCAGCACCAGAGATCGTGACAGTGGCCTTTACATCGGTTGAAGGAATTGCAGCAGTAGTTAAGGGATCATTATTAACAACAGCCGCATAGGATAGGGTTTTGCTTTGGGTAGAAACAGATTTAGGGTTAGGGTTTTGCTTCTTAGAATCCAAAATAAAAGATTTATCCTTGCCTGATTGCTTGCAGTAATGATGGAGGTAAGACGCGTCCATGATGGAGAAGAAAATAGCCAAAAAAGTGATCGAAAACTCAAAGATTAGGGTTCGCAATAAAAACCCTAGTAGAGCCATGAAGAATCACCCCTATTTAGAACAAAAGTCTTTTCCTAAAATTGTATATATAAATTCTTAAAATTGCATATATAAATTCTTCAAAATTTTGTCACTTTTGAATTCTCTCAATCCTGAGAAAGTCAATTAATGTATAAATTGATTTCCTTCCATGTTTTTAGCTTCAAACAAAAGATTTGGAAAAATGATTCTAATTCAACTCAATTCCCTCTAAAATATCGATTAAAAACACATTGTGAGTAAGTTTGTGGGATCAATTGGTTTTTATCACTCCTTCATGAGGTAAAAGCAGTAGTTTTGGACAAGTTAGATAAAAGTAATATGGGGACAACCAAGGATCAGCTCCTTCAAAAAAAAAATTCCTTTGCATAAAAAAATATAAATTTTTTTTTGAAAAACCCTTGGAGAGACAGTGTATCTCTCCAACGGCTAAAAGATTGGAGTGGGTGAAAATTTCGGGGCAGAGTACCCAACTAGGTTGGTTTCTCTGCTTACCTACAAAAAACCCACCTCTTTTATTAATAGTGGTTCTCGAAACAAGAACCAAAAAAGTACATCAAAAGTTACACAGTAAGAATCTTCGGGTTTGTAAACAGTTCAGAACCGAAAGGCTAACATTGCGCTTATAGGAATGAAAAAGAAACCAACAAAAATTAATACTAGCAATTAAAATATCATCGTTGTCGGTTTTATCTCAGAAAATCTTTTTGTTGCGACGCTTCCATAGATTCTATGATATAATGAACCAGAGAGACCTACCAAAATCACGGGAGACTCCAGGCTTGAAAAATGTGCACCATAAGAGAAGGAAGTTGTAACCATCATTCGACATCACAGCCTGAATACCAAGCCAACGGAATGCATCTCTCTAAATCTGAAAATTCTCGTGACATAAAAAAAGGCTGTGTTCTAATGATTCAGGTAGTGGGCAGAATGGGCAACATGCGCTAGTTATCATACTATATCCCCAATAGAAAAGGAACTCATGAGTCGGTAACTTATTATGAAAGACCAACCAGCCGAAATTTTTTTTATCTTGGGAAGCATGTGGGAATCCCAAATAAGTGTAAAGTCCCTTGAGGGAGTCAGCTCTAGTGGTTGTTGATAATAACCATGACAAAAAGAAGCTGCTGAATATTTTTTCTGAACTCCAATATCCCATAAGAAATAATCTCCTCTCGAGAAAAAAGTAGGGCTGTCAACGACTTCAGGAGCTTGGAAGAGCTATGGGCATGAAATCGATATCCAGGTTTTCAGGTCATTCCATCGTTGTTGGTTCATGATGCGGAGGCTTCTTTTCCAAAAGGGGCGAGTTTGGGAACGGTTGGAAAAAATAAAGCTACACCCATAAAAAATGGTTGAGGATTTCCTATTACAAATAGCAAATAAATCAGGGAAGAGTGATTTGATTGGAATGTTTGAGGTCCAATTATCATTCCAGAACAGCCCGTTCCGACCATCTCCCACTTGGACACGCACCTATGATGAGAAAAAGGACCAATTTCTCTCATTTTTAAAGCAGCATTTTAGAATCCCACTCCATAACGGAGAAACAGACTTGGGGTTGAGAAGAGTCATTTCATGCCATGATCTTACCCTATAGCGTCGAACAAAGTACATTGACCACAAGGAGTCATCGTTAGGGTCTCCCAGTTTCCAAATCCATTTAAAGAGCAAGCTAGAGTTAACACGTTTGAAATCTCGAATTACCAATCCCCCAAGGTGGTAAGGTTAATTGATCGTAACCCAGCTTACTTTGTACATGCCATTGATTGAAGAATCACCTCCCCATAAAAAATTACGCATCAATTAATTTAAGGTAGAGGACACAGAGCAAGGCATGCAAAAGATTGACAGTAAGTGAATAGGAAAGGAAGAAAGTACCGCTTTGATAAGGATAGTACGTCCGACATATGATAGACAATTTCTTTTCCAATTAGCCAAACGAGACTTAAACTTAGCGATCAAAGGATCCTAACTAGAGATATGTGGCTGTTTAATACATAGTGGAGTGCCTAAGTATTTTATCGAAAAATTGTCTACTTGGCATTCCAATTGAGCTGCGTAGGAGGCCGAGGTGGCTTTATTGACGTGAATTACTATAATCGCACTCTTATGATAGTTAATACACAATCCTGAGATTAGTTCAAAACACCTTAGGATCCGAATAAAACTGGGAATGATGGATTCTTCTACCGGAAGGAAACAAATTGTATCATCAGCAAACTATAGCAACGAGATATCCGAAAGGGAATCTTCCAAATGAAAACTAGGTAGCACACCTACTTGAATGCTACGGTCTATAAGCAGTTTTAGGCCCTCCACTGCTAACACAAAAATAAAAGGCGATAAAGGGTCTCCTTGTTTAACCCCCCTACGGATGTGAATAGGAGGGCCTGGCGAGCCATTAATTAGAATAGAGGTAGTGGACTTTTTCCTACAACTCGACAGCCATGAAATCTATTTTCGATCAAAACCCATCATTTGGAGAATCAAGTCGATATAAGTCCAAGAAATACTATCAAAAGCTTTGTGAAAGTCTAATTTTAGCACCACACATGATTTTCTTTTTACATGGAGGCCATGGATGACCTCAGAAGCCACAAAAGAACACTCATGTATACTTCTACCCTTGATGAAAGCAAACTAATTGTTTGAAATAAGGGACGGTAGAACAGCCTGAAGATGAATAGATAGCAATTTTGCAATAATTTTATAGACACCATGGATGAGCGAGATAGGCGTAAAGTTATTCAGAGAACAAGAACCTGGAATTTTAGGGATTAGCATTGTGAAGGATGTCTTGACCGAATTTGGGAGCTGAGATATAGCATAAAAATGATCAAAAACTTGCATAAATTCTGGCTTTAAGTCATCCCAGAATCTTTTGTAGAAGAAGAAATTGTAGCCATATGGTCTTGGTGCTTTATTCTCACCACACGCACATATACTATTCCAAATTTCCTCAACCTAAAAAGGGGCGATAAGAGCTGCGTTCTATTGCAAAGTAATAGTATTAAAATGTAGCTTCTTAAGTGAGGAAGGCGTTGTAGTGGCAGCCTTGAATAATTGAGCGTAATAGCTACAAATAGCGTCTGAAATAACATTCAGGTCAGTAATAATTACTCCCTCGATGTCCAGTTGCGATATACGGTTGTTGCGAGATCGGGTTGAAGCGGTGCAGTGAAAAAAAGTCGTATTATTATCACCCAATAGTGTCCAATTCACTCTCGATTGTTGATGTCTTAGTTTTTCCAAAGAAGCCCTCTTTTCCTAAAGGAGAGAACGATGACGGTTTAGTTCTGAGTTTTGAGTTGGAGTGAGCGGTCGGGGAACATTACTCGACGTGAGGGCCAAGATTTTATGCTCTAAATCCCCAATCTTTCTCTATAGGTCTCCAAAATTTTCTGAGTGCCATGGGGTGATGGCTCGACCCAATTTCATCAATTTAAAAGATAAGTCCTTGTGGGCATAGGATTGTTAAATAAGGTGCCATTTATTACGAATGAAAGGCAGAAAGTCTGCCTTATCCCACCACAGTTTCAAAGATCTAAAAGGTTTTGAGCCAACCGAGTAAGCAATAGAGGAACGAAATAAAATCGATAAATGATCAGATAGGGTGGTATCCACAGTCGATATGAATAAATTAGGCCAAGACTGCAATGTCACCTGTGAAACAAGGAATCGATCAATACGAGAGAATGAAATTCTATTGGACCATGTATAATCGCGACCGTATAGGGGTAGATCATGGAGTTCAGATTGCAATACAAAATCTTGAAAAGCCGACATGGATAGGTAAGAGCGGTCGTTTGCCCTCTCTGTCGCATATAACACCTCATTAAAATCACCACAAACCAAAATCATTTGAAAATCTCGAATAATTGGGATAAGTTCCTGCCATAAATCATATCTATCCACATGACTTGTTGGGGCATAAAGACTAAGGACGTGAAGATCCTGCTGTTGGAGAGGGAATTTAACTAACACCCATCAGGGAGATGAAAGGATAACCGAACCCGAAAGCATCGAGGAGTTCCAAGAAAATAATATTCCGCCCGAAAGACCATTAGAAGGGATACATTGATAAGCAAAATCATTATGCCCCCAGAACCGTTTGACTACTTGATTAGAAATACTTTCTATCTTCGTTTCCAATATGAAGAAGAATTTCAGATTGTGTTTACGAATGCAAGAAAAAACAAACTGCTGCTTCGCCCCATTATTGACTCCCCCTCTACAATTCTAACATAAAAAATCTATCGACATAATAGAAGAGATAAATAACTTGATGTGTGAGAACTAATCAATTCACCAGATTATCCATAGCCGCCAAAACAGCTTGTTTATTTCTATTAGAGAATAGTCCTAATTTTTTCCCCATTTCCATAGTCAACTCTTTTTTAGGGTCGGAGATGCCCTTGACAGAGATAAAATGATCACCCGATTCACGTTAGAAATGTCGGGCCCTGACGAAACTAAAGTCACAGGCTGATTGGCTTCCGCGCGTGGATTGACTAGTTGTATAGGTTATTCGGCCTTAATCTGTGTTTCATGTGTAGCTGGATTAGTCTCCGGGACAATACTCAGATTATCATTTGATTGGTTTGGGACAGGGATAATACGCAGATCCGAGCTAATATGATCAATAATTTCCACTCTTTGGCAGTCGAAGCTGAACGAATCATTGGAAGTAGCAATGGAAGCATCTGAAGGGGCATCGGAGACTTCAGAATCATCATCTTCGTAGTGTTCACAGCCAACACCTTATCTCAGATTAGTGTGAATGAGCACTTCCCAAGTATCCACTAACAATTTGAAGGAGCGGTTGGTTGTCCCAAAGGGGATAGAAACCAGACAGGAGACCATATCAAGACAGTCCGAATGATCAAAATTGAAGTCCACAGAAATAACTCGACCAAAGGAGGCAGCTAGTTGTCTGATCAGCTCTTCATAAATTAGAGTGGGGGAATTCCCATAAAATCTAGGTACATGAGGCATTCTGTCGGTGTAAAATCGGCAGGCAGCAACTGCACAGCCTTAAAAATATACAGCATGACCTTCCATTCACCACCTACAAAATTTTGCATAGCCAGTATTGAATTAAACGAGATAATAACATTATTCTTGCCTACACGGGCAGCAAAAGAAACATTAAATCCATGTTCATGCAATAAATTAAAGGTGAGTCAAATATTCGAGATATTATTTAGAGTGACTAAGCATGACTTATCTTTCCAAGGGGCCACATTTGCAATAAAATCATGGCCCCTGGGTGAGCTCGCTGGAACTGAATTATGGATGACAAAAGATGCCTCGTTTGAGACTTGTAGTTCTGCAACAACTTTGGCGTACGATCTGTCTCCTCGTATTGATTCCCGAAAATTGACCCGATGTTGAGGTATCCGACGTACGAATGGCTTGGGTTCGTGATTCTAAAATGTTGGTGCAGCAGCCGAACCAGTGAACTTGGCTTTGAATGCACGCACGCGGATAATTCTGATGCTTACTGAGTTCAACCTGTGAAGCGTCTCCTGAACAGGCAGGGAGTCATCCACGGTAATGAAGCCAAAGTTAAGATTCCTGGCATTCTTTTTCCTGAACACATAAACACGTCCTGAAATTCCATGCTTCTTGACTACCCTGCTCACAGAATCTGCTCCATAAGAATTTGGGAAATTCTCGAAATAAAGTCTAGTGAGAGTGGGTTTGAGATTAGGGTTTAGGCGATGGTTAAGGATAGTGGGTTCGGGGTTAGGGCTTTGGCGATGGATAAGGGCAGTGGGTTGGCGATTGTGGTGGCGATGAGTCTCAGCATGATGGTGGAAATCGCTGTTAAGGGTTTGGCGATGGTGGTGATGAGGTTCGGTGTGGCGGTAGTGATTGGAGTTTTGGCGACGGTAAGGTTCGGTGTATGGGTGGTTGCGATGGGCAGTTTGCGGGGGATTGCGATTGTTGGGGAAGGGGTGGTTACGGTGGTTGACGGCGAAGGGGGGGGTTGTAGTAGCGGTGGTTATCGGGGTTGGAAGGGTTACGGCGGCGGAGGCTAGGGTTTCTCTCCATAAATTATATAGTTGTCATAGTTTATTGTTATTGTTATACTCTCTTCATCTTCTTCCACATCAGCTCTCATCATCATCATTTCCCTCCCCATAATTAAACATGACAAACCTCCACCCTCCAATCTTTACTCAGTAACTGACTTATCTTTAGCATGTGCATAAATGTAATGGAAGATAAGGACATGTGAGTATGCTGATAATTATTAATTACCAGGGCATAACCCATTTTACTTTGATCTAACTTGTCTCAAAATACTGTTTTAACCTATGATGAAATCGATTGATCCCTAAAACTAATAATGTGCATGAGATTTCAAAGGGAAATCAGTTGAATTAGATTCATTTTTTCTAATTTTTTTTATATGAAGCTAAGTACATGGAAAAAATCAATTCATCCAACAAAAGAATCAGAAAATCAGGGCAAAAGTAGCATAACTTTGAAAGAAATGAATTGGGCTGGCCTTTTAAAAGAAAAGTGTCGATTGTATTTGGGAAAGTGTGTCTCACTAAAATATATGCAAATTTGCCATGCTTGTTAAACATACAAACTATTTATAGAAAAGCCATGTAGTTAAGTCCACCACCGTGTTTCTCTCCTCCCTTTTTCTTTGATTTTCTTTCTTATTTTTCATTTATCTCTCAAACCATTTATTTTTTCGACATGTCGTTGTTCGTCTTATTTTTATATTTGAAATGATATCCACTTTATCATTTTCCAAATTTTATATCTAGTTTTTATCTAGTAGGTATCCAGTATATCACTATTAGATATCTAGTAGATATCTAGTATATATTAATTGTAATAGTTTTTTATGGAATCTAATGACATCAATCATATATTTAATAGATATATAACAGATGTGTATATGATGATTTAATAAATTATAAATAGATCTATATCTTATTTACGATGATTATTTTATAAAATATAACATATAGTAGATATCTAGTAAACATCTAGTAATCATTGTTGGATAGCTAGTATATGGTAATATTAACAATTTTTTATGGAATCTGATGACATCCTACATATATTGCATACATCTAGTATATTTTTATTTGATATCTAGCAGAATTTGATTTTGATAGTTTTTATGGAATATTTTATAAAATATAACATCTAATAGATATATAGTAGACATCTAGTAGATAAGTATCCTCTTAAAAAATCTATTTGAATCTATTATAAATTGTGTTAGAAATCTATTTGAAGTTATGATTTATTAAATAGCTACTAGACAATTACTAGATAATTACCAGATAACTAATAGATAACTACTTGATATCTGACAGTTCAAAAAATTTTATAAAAAAACATATCACTGTGGATGTCGTTTTGAAGATAAAAAAGAGACAAATTGAAAACTCTAAAGAAGCATGTCAAAGAAAAGAACGGTTTGAGAGATAAATGCAAAATAAGGCAAAAGAAATTATAATTTAAAATGTACATGTGTGAGGGAGGGATGTGTTGAGATTTTATATGTGTACATGATATTCATGTAACTAGTTTCCCCTATTTTTGCTTTTTTATAAACTGTTTATGGTAAGGTCAAATTATTTTGAGTTTTTGTGGCAATTGGTAAGAAGCCCGTTGTATTTTCAACTTCTATTGCCGTGGTTTAACATCTATATTTGTCCCTTTTCCTTTTGTTTTCACATCTATTCTAAAGTTTCTTTTATTTCTGATTAATATTCCAATATAAGAAAATTTTTCCTTTTCATTTCAGTTTAACTTTGAATCTCAACTAAGGTTTTTTTTCTTCTTTTCTATGTGTTTACTCTTAATTGGTGTCTAATTTGACATAAATGTCAAATTATATTATTGATTTTAGGAGATTTGGTCTTTCAATATTAGGGGCAGCGGCACCAGTGATGACAGTTCCATAGATCTTTAGTACTCTTTCAAGTTTCTTTGAAGTGCTATTTTAATTTCAATTTTTTTTTTTTTGTCAATTTAGATTACCAATGCTATTTTTATAATATTTTTCTCAAAACCACCTTTCATTAATTAAGAAATAGGAAGAAAGAAAATTTTATTATAAAGCATGAAGGGCAAATTAGTGATGTGATAGTGTAATAAAATTTTTTTTATCAATTTTGACGAAGATTTTTGAACGACAACTAGAAAGAACCGCATGGAGTTGTTAAAAGTCAAACTTAATAATAGTGAAAAGAAGATGAAAGAAAAAGGAATGTATTTTTTGAAAAAGAAGATATCGAAAAAGAAGATAGAAAAGAAGGGTTTTGAAAAAGAAGGTGGCTCAACTATAAGATAAGAAAAAAGGTGGATGAAAACGAAGATAGTTAAAAGAAGATGAAAAAAAAGAAGATGTATTAAAAAAGAAGATGGAAAAAAGGTGAGTTTATTTGTATAAAAAGAGAAGAGATACGCGAATGATGTAGTAGAAAAGTAGAGAAAAAAAATAAAAGAGTGAAAATAAGAAAACAAGAGAGAGTGAGGCAGAGAAAAAGAGAGAGTGAAAGAGAAAAAGGAAAAATAGAGTCTATTGTAACACTTTTGTAACACTTCGCTTTTGTATGAATGAAAGTTTGTATCATAATTTAAGGGTTAATTGTTATTGTTATTATTAAATCATCCCCATTCCTCTAACAAAGTTGTATCACAGCCATTTTCGAGCCATTTTTGATACAATCCTCTTCCCAAGAAAGAAACTTTCAAGCAAAAAGTCCAAAAATTCCAGGCGTTGCAATAGTCCAGAGGCGTTGCAAAAAGACACTCCAAAGCGTTGCAAAAGATTTCTGAAAGGTTGCTTTAAGTCTGTCGCAGTAGCCCTATACACCTAGAACTCCTTAAAATGAATACTAACGGTGTTTCCTTCAACTTCCCTCAACTTACCAAAATCAATTATAAAAATTGATGCATTAAAATAAAATCTATTCTTGGAGCCCAAGATGTTTGGGACATAGTCGGAAAAGGTTACGTAGCCCAGCTGAAGATGCAAAACTGTCTCAAGTAGAAAAAGACAGTTTGCATAAGAGTCGCAGGAACGACCTGAAGGTGCTCAGTCTAATCCATCAAGGGTTAGATGATGTTGTCTTTGAGAAGGTGGTAGAAGCAACCACTTTCAATCAAGCACATGACATACTACGAATTTCTCTTCAAGGAGAGGAGAAAGTATAGAAAGTTCGACTGTAAATGTTAAGAGGAGAGTTCGAGATGATGAAAATGAAGGAAAAAAAAGCTATTGTTGATTATTCCTCATGAGTAGAATCTGTCGTCAATCAAATGCGATAGTATGGAGAAAAACTCAATGAATCAAGAACTATAGAAAAAAATTCTACGGTCGCTACTACCGAAGTTTTTGATTACATAGTAGTATCCATAGAAGAGTCACGAGACACAAGTGCAATGGCTGTTGATGAACTTGTTGGATCATTGCAAGCACGTAAGGAAAGGCTGAATAGGCAGAAAGAGGAGTCTCTTGAACAAGTCTTGGCAGCAAAAGCTTTATTAAAAGAAGTTAAAAATAGCTGAGATGCTAGTCAATCCGGACGAGGACGTGGTAGAGGCCATGAAGGAAATGGTAGAGGAAGAGGATGTGGCAGAAATCAACAATTTAGAAGAAATGATGAAAGTAATCAGTCCACAAGAGGTAGAAGCCGTGGACGTGGACGAGGAAGAGGAAGAGGAAATTGGAGGCAAAATGATGGACGTCACAAGTCTAATATCCAGTGTTACGATTGCTCTAGATATGGCAACTATGTAGCAAAATGTCGGAGCCCACTGAACCACACTGAGGAGACAACTAACAACATCCAAGATGAAGAAGTAACCAACACGATTTTACTAACCCGTGAAGGTGACCACAATCAAGAGAACAACATTTGGTATCTTGACAATGGAGCGAGTAATCACATGTACGGTGATGAGAAGATGTTAGTAGAGCTGGACAAATCGTTCAGTGGAAATGTCATCTTTGGAGATTCATCAAAAGTTCCTGTTCGAGGTAAAGGAACCATTCTCATTCATTTAAAGAATGGACAGCGCCAATTTATCAGTAATGTGTATTACATTCTAAACGTGAAAAGTAATATTTTATGTTTGGGACAACTGCTGGAGAAAAACTACCAGGTCCACATGATTAACCGAAAGTTAGTGCTGTTGAACGAGAAGGAGCTGCTTGCAAGTGTGCCTATGTCAAAAAATCGGATGTTCACGCTCGACATCAAGATAGACGTTGCAAAGTGCTTGATAGCCTGTGTGAAGGATTCTCATTGGCTTTGGCATTTGAGATTCGAGCATCTCAATTTTGGAGGTTTGAAACTTCTAAGCCAAAAGAAGATGGTGCATGGTCTGCCCCTAATTGATAAACCCCATGAGCTTTGTGAAGGATGTCTTGTTGAAAAATAGTCCAGAACTAGTTTTCCAAAGGAGTCCATGTCAAGAGCAATGGCGCCCCTTGAGCTCATTCATACCGGTGTTTGCAGACCAATGACACCAACATCATTGGGAGGCAACAATTATTTCTTGCTATTCATTGATGATTATAGTAGGAAGGTATGGGTTTACTTTTTAAAGGAGAAGTCATAAGTGTTCGAAACTTTCAAGAAGTTTAAGGCGTTAGTGGAGAAAGAAAGCGGCTATTACATCAAAGCCATAAGATCCATAGAAGGGGAGAATTCACATCAAATGAATTCAAAAGATTCTATAAGCATCATGGAATCTGTCATTTCCTGTTAGTTCCAAGATTGCCATAGCAAAATGGAGTTGTTGAAAGAAAGAATAGAACAGTGATGAATATGGCGAGAAGCATGCTAAAGAGCAAGAATTTGCCCAAGGAGCTATGGGCAGAAGTAGTTGATTGTGCGGTCTACATTTTGAACCGGTGCCCGACAACAAGTGTCTTAGATATGACACACTAAGAAGCATGGAGTGGGAGAAAGCCCAATATCTCTCATTTTCGTGCTTTTGGGAGTGTTGCATATGTTCATGTTACTGATGAAGAAAGGAGAAAGCTGGACGAGAAAAGTAAAAAATACTTGTTCGTGGGATACTCAGAATTTTCCAAAGGTTATAAGATGTTTGATACCGAGACAAAAAAGATGACCATCAGTAGGGACATGACTATTGACGAGGAAGAAGTTTGGGAATAGAACGATGATAAGAAAAACTATAGTTTTTATCCTTTTCCCATAGATGAAAACAATGATAGTGATGCGGAGGAATCAGACGCAACTTCGGCGTCAAGCAATCCTACTTTAGTTGCATGTCCTAGATAAGAAGATGATGAAAGCGAGAGTCCTTGACAAAGACCAAGAAAGTTTAAACGTGTGGAAGATCTTTATGAAGCCACAAGATAGCTCGATGATGAATTAACTCTTTGTTACCATCTCATTGATAGTGAGCCCATTGATGCTGAAGAGGCCATGGAAGATGAAAACTAGAGAAAATCCATGGATGAAGAGATCCAAGCCATTGAGAAGAATGCGACATGGGAGTTAACCAAATTCCCAGCTGACAAAAAGCCCATTGGAGTCAAATGGGTGTTTAAGACAAAAAAGGATGCAAATGGAGAAATTGTTCGACACAAAGCAAGGCTTGTTGCTAAGGGATATAGTCAAAAACCCGGTATTGACTAAGATGAAGTGTTTGCACCTGTTGCAAGAATGGAGACCATCAGACTGATGATCTCAGTTGTAGCTCAAAATGGGTGGAAAATCGACCAAATGGATGTAAAGTCAGCATTTCTGAATGGTTACTTGGAGGAAGAGATCTATGTCCAACAACCACCTGGATACATTTTCAAAGGCCGTGAAGAAAAAGTGTTGAACCTGAAAAAGGCATTGTATAGACTCAAACAAGCACCAAGAGCATCAAACTGCCGTATAGACAAATACTTTCAAGATAATGGATTTGTCAAATGCCCACATGAGTATGCCTTGTACGTGAATGTGTGAAAGGTGGAGACATATTTCTTGTTTGCTTATATGTGGATGATCTTATTTTTACCGGGAACAATGCTGAAATGTTCATTGATTTCAAGATGACGATGACTCACAAATTTAAAATGACTGACATTAGCCTAATGTCTTATTATCTTGGCATTGAAGTGAAGCAGAATGATGACGATATTTTTATTTGTCAAAATGGCTTTACTAAGGAGATCTTGCAAAAAATCAAGATGGAGAATTGTAATCCCGTTAGAACTCCTATTGAACGTATTTTGAAATTGACCAAGGATGAAAAGGGAGTAGGAGTCAATCCAACAAATTTCTGAAGTCTTATTTGGAGTCTCAGATATCTGACGTGCACAAGGCCATACATTTTATATGCAGTTGGGCTAGTAAGCAGATATTTGGAAGCGCTGAAGGAGTCTCATTGGAATGCAGCAAAGAGAATACTCCGCTATGTCAAGGCACAACTAATTTTGGATTGCATTATTCATAAAATGAAGAATTCAAATTAGTTGGGCAGTGATAGTGATTGGGCCAATGACAAAAATGACCTGAAAAGTACCAGCGGATTTGTGTTCTTTCTTGGGGAAACACCGTTCACTTGGAGTTCAAAAAAGCAATCGATTGTGACATTGTCAAAGTGTGAAGCTGAATATGTTGCTGCAACCCCATGTGCGTGTCATGCAATATGGTTACGATGAATGTTGAAGGAACTAAAAGTGGTACAACATGATCCAACCAATATTTTTGTCGATAACAAGTCAGCCTTGGCGTTAGCAAAAAATCCCGTGTTCCATGATCGAAGCAAGCACATTGACACGAGATTTCATTTCATCAGAGAATGCATTGAATAGAAGGAGGTGACATTGAAGTGTGTCAAAACGCAAGATCAAATCGCTGACATCTTTACGAAGCCACTGAAATACGCCATGTTTAATCAACTGTGAGCCTGATTGGGATTAACCGAAATTAAATTTGCGGGTGTGTTAAAAGTCAAACTTAATAATAGTGAGAAGAAGATGAAAGAAAAAGGATGGTGTTTTTTGAAAAAGAAGATATGGAAAAAGAAGATAGAGAAGAAGGCTTTTGAAAAAGAAGGTGGCTCAAATATAAGATAAGAAAAAAGAAGGTGGATGAAAAAGAAGATAGTTAAAAGATGATGAAAAAAAGAAGGTAGCAAAAATAAGATGGATAAAAAAGAAATGGGAAAAAAGAAGGTGAGTTTTTTTTATAAAAAGAGAAGAGACAGGCGGATGATGTAGTAGAAAAGTAGAGAAAAAAATTAAAAGAGTGAAAATAAGAAAAGAAGAGAGATTGAGGCAGAGAACAAGAGAGAGTAAAAGAGAAAAAAGAAAAAAAAGCCTATTGTAACACTTTTGTAACACTTTGCTGTTGTATGAACGAAAGTTTGTATTATAATTTGAGTGTTAATTGTTGTTATTCTTAAATTCTCTCCATTCCTGTAACAAGAGTATCATATAAAATTTCAGACTTCACGACAATCAATTCTATGAAGAATAAAAATAAATATGTGAATAATCAGTATACCAATACAAATTTTAGTGCAGTAGTAGAAGAAATTAAATAATATTAGGATCACTTTTCCTCAATGACTGTTGGCAAGAATCTCATACTCTGATAAAACTAGAAGATTTGATCTGATAAATTGTTGATTTGACTAATTTCAACCGAGGTTGTAATGATACATAAACTAACATGGTTTTGAACTATTTATGACTACTGATATTGAAGGTTTCAAATTCTTCAAGGAACACTATCAAATTAAAGAATCATGACCATCACTGTCAGACATATGATGCTGTTGAGTCGCGGTAGCTCTCTTGTAGGTACGTTGTTTCTACTTGCCCAGGGCTAGACTGCATAGTTCACAAGCTCGCGAGAGAGCAAGTCCCACTGAAGATGAACTTGAGTCACCTCACTTCCACGGGGTTCAAGCTTGAAAAATAAACAACGGCAGTGGGAGAACATTTCGGAATGCTAGAAAGTTGTTTGGAAAGTTTTAGAGCTAATTCAGGTCGACATCCACTGTCTTGAAATAAGGCAATTTGTTCTAGCACTCTTGCATTTTGGAGTATATATTTAACAAATTCGAGCATGTATGCATAGAACCTTCGATTAAAGCCAACGATTTCCAGTCTTTAGCGGTGCAAAACATTATCTTCTCCCCTCCATTTCTCCTCTCCCCAGATATCAGTTAGGCACTGTAGAAAGCATTTGTTAGGCACAAGATTCAATTATCATGACATACTGAACACCAGTAAGAATAGTACTATATGTTCTAATACGGGATTTGCAAGAGAATTTGGCTAGTCATAATAAAAAAAATTGAATACTGTAATCTAACTAATTTTATTCATTAGACTCTCGCTAAATTCTTCATAAAATTCTACGCCATAATCCAACTTATATTTGTTCATTTAACTCTACAACACAATCTGTAGTATCTTTTTTAAAAAAAAAAATTGCCTCATTGGGCTTACAAGAATAACAAAGAAAAAAGTTATTCCACCCCACCCGTATGTGGACTCGAACTTGTGATATCTAGGATCACAGCTTCAAGGCTAAACCTTTGCCACATAGCATAATCTATAGTTGTTGAATCATGGATTGGAATCTAAAATTGTGATCATGAATTCTATATTGTGAGTCAAATCGATTTCTAAGATTCAACAAAATGGATTATATGACTGCCTACACACCCTATGCTTTCAATCACATAGCGTTCCACCGCAAGCACAAATCACATAACGTTCTAAAGGAGATAAATTGATTTGACCAACAACTTCCTATCAATTTCATTTCCAGATCTGACATTAATTTGCAAATCAAAAGTTGCCAAAGAGGTCGCAAGAGAAAGAAAATAAAAAATTGAAAGGAAGAGAGATCTTACCCTTGAAATCCAAGAAAAACCCATGCTGTTCCGCTTATAAAGCTTTTGTCTGGTAAACCGCTGGTCTGATCAATTACACTTATGCAAGTTTAACGACTGCAACCGAAAGACACCACTCCAACTCATGATAGACAGACTCAAATGGACAAGATGTGAAAGTGCAGATGATAAATGTGTTTGGTGAATGATGATTCTTGAAATCATTTTCTGTTATAGAGATCTAATGGGCGTTCCATGCCATGGCCTATTTCGATTGGCTACTGTGAGAACGGGCTTTTCGGTGACTCGCGGAATGATGATGGCGTTTTGCTCGGACCTAATATCTGGCCTATTATTCTATTATTTCGGAGTTGAATTGCGTTTGGCAAGTATTCTCGTGACGAAGTTGGGATTTTAGCCGATCTGTTTCCTTTAACCGGTTATTTAAATAGGAGCTTTGAATTTCATAAATAATAATAATAATAACAATAATAATAATAATAATAGTAATATAATAATAATAATAATAATAATAAAGGAAAAAAGAAAGTATTTTTTTCCCTGCGCTCACCGCCGTCGGAGCACCGAGACGCTCCTGCGGGGCGAGAGACGCGGCGGGGGCGCGTCGACAAGAGTGGCCTAGTCCCGAGACGCGCCTCGGCGCCGTGAGACGCTGCGCTTTGCAGCGTCTCACGGCGGGGCGCGGCGTCTCGTCGTCCCAGACACTGCCGTCATAGCGTCTCGGCCTGAGACGCTGCGCTGGCTCTGTCTGTCCGTCGCCAGTCCGTCTTTCTCTCTCCGAATTCAAATTTTCTTGATTTTTCCGGGAATCTTTGCATTTCTAGGGACTAATTGGGTTATTTGGAAGGAGTGAGGTCTATATAAACCCATTTAATCAATAATTTCAGGACTTTTTGCCAAATTAAAATCTTAATGAAACATTTAGGGTTCCTTAGGCTTTAGAGAGAGAAAGCTAGATAAAACTTAAGAAATCTGATTATTCTGAATTTCAAAGGGTTATTTAGCTTAGTCTTTTAGCTTAATCACTAAAATTAATTGGAAATCTTAAGTTAAAACATGCTTAAATTGGATTTAGAGACTGCTTCCCCGAAAATCACTAAATTCTGTCGCAAAGTTCGTCGCTATTTTCGTCACTGTTTCATCGGATTTCATCATAAATTCGTCACAAAGCTTGCCAAATGATCGGTTCGAGTCTCAAAACGTGGATTGATGGCCTCTAGGTAATAAAACTGAATTCCAATCTACTTTTTATTCATTATTGTTTGTTATTTGACTGTTGTTGGTTATTATTTCGGGCTTTTTGATATTTTTCTGAGCCAGATGCTCCGTTGAGCCTTGAGATACTCCGGCGTAACTTGAGATGCAACAACTGCAGCATCTCAAATTACCACTGCAACATCTCAATTCCCACTACAGCATCTGGATGGGTAAAAATGCCAAAAAGCCCATGTTTTATGTTTCTGGTCCTTTTTTTTTATCGTTTTCTTGCGTTTTTTATGCATCTGTAACTCTTTTTTTTAATTAATTTTGACATGTTTTAGATTTTATTAATTATTTAATTAATTAAATCACCTTTTAATGGCTTAAAAATGAGTTTTTCGTTAAATAAATCTAAATAAATCTTTTTATACTAATAAAAAATCCCAAAATTATTTCTATAATTTTCAATTATTATTGTACGTTGTTTAGTTTATTTTATTAATTATTAGGTTGTTTAAATGCTCATTTAAATACCCGAAAATTACGTTTTAATCCTAAAAAATTCAAAAGTATGTTTTCTCCATGATTATGTATTTATTATCTGCCTTTTATTTATTTATGCTTTATTTATTTTGCCTCGTTTGGAGTCAGGTCTGATTAGGACCCGGTTTTGCCTTTTAATTATTTATCCGCTTTATTTACTTTTCCGCATTAGAAAAAATGTATAAGTATTTGTAAAGACCTGTAATAATTATTTATTTTCTTGCTTTATTTACCGCTTTTGTGTGATGTATGACAATATAAACCGAAAACTCCAAATATTAACCGGATTTAAATCGCATAAGAACTAAAGTCACGCTTATTAAAATATAAACGGGTTGATCTAAAAATTGAAAAGTAAGGAACATCATCCAGACGTGGAATCTCTGTTTTAAGGTACGGTCCAACCACCAGGTGGGAATATTGTGCCCAAATTCCTGGTAGAGCTTAACCGGGTGGCGACTCTATCTTAAAATACCAGATTTCAAGTCTTGTGTCCCTTAACATGCAAACTGGACTTAAATTCAACATCAACATTGCTTTCTCCAATATTATTTTCATCACACCTAAAATAAGGATTCTCCCTTAGCACGCTTCACACACTCGTTGTTTTCCATCTCTAGTGCTACGCATCTCATGTGGTCCTCGCGGGTCGGGAAAATGGTCGTCCGCTCACAGTGGCGACTCTGCTGGGGATTTTCTTCTAACTTAAAATTTGGAAAATTGCTTTCCTTTTTGAAACTGATTAAAATTTTTTGATGATGTGCCTAAATAGTTTTTTAAATCAACGCTTTATTTCTTATGTCTTTTGAATCCACACTTAGTTAGATTCGAGGTTTTAAGGTGCCATTATTTCACCCCCTTGAAGCTCACTTGTATACCTCATGCCCGCTAGGAATTGGGGATATTTATGGGTGGATCACTCATTTCAACCAACGTATAATTCCCGTGATATCACTCATTTGAGGAGTGGTTGAGTTATACGGAATCAAGGTAAACGAGACCCTTCTATAGTATCGTTCTATGATACCAGCAATTTGAGACTATGAACTGCAATAAATCTAGCCATAGCAACTTTCCATTAGGCTCACCAAAATAGCTTAGGCTTAGGTCGCATACTCTCTTGCTATTCTCTGGTGCTAGAGTTAACTCCAGATTCCAAATTGGCGTTGCGCGAGAGTCATAAGGTTGGAAGAGATTCATTTGCTTTTTTCATGCTACTTGTGTTGTGCTCATGCATCTACACTTCATGCATAAGCCGCCTGTGGCTGACTCTTTTTAATTTCACTTTTCGCTTACCTCTACTCTCCCCTCGCTTGAAGGGGGAATTTAACAAAATACCTGAAATTGTTTGAGTCCCGACGACCCGTATCTAGTTTACTAGGTATGGCAAGGAATTTGCATGTCTCACGTATTTTGGGGTTAAGCTTCGCATCATGAGCTCTTCTGTTCTCTACCTCTCCAAACCACCCCCGTATATATGGCATTCATTAATCGAATATTTATATAATCATTCATTTCATCCATGGTTTGATTTGGGCTGATCATCTCCTGGTTTTAGAGTTAGACCACAGCACCGCTACCGTCAGACTCGATCATCCTCCTAATCTGTGGGTCCGAGTTCAGTTTTAAGCTCAGTTTTAGAGCCTAGTTTTTTCTGCTATGTCTGGTTTGCCGATTGTTGATGGGGTTCCATCCAAGGGTACTCCCTCTCCTCTCCCTCTACCTAAATAGGGGCAGTCTCCGCTGAGTTCCAAAATTGCCAATGCTGTGGCAATTTTTCTCTGATCCGATCAGTTCCGAGGTGCAATTCAGGGGCATATCAAAGATTTGGTCCGTGTAGTTTTTGAAGAGGAAAGAAGTGTTCAAAGGATTCCAATGATTGGTATTCAAGCTCAGGGACAACCAGAGGCCGCTCAGAATGGGTCAGTTAGGGTTTCATCACTTTAGATTTAGTCTACTATTTAGCCAATTCAGCCAGCTCAGTGTGTGCAACAGCCTATTCAGCCCTTGCCGATCCTATTTTAGTTTGGTCAGGATATCTCACTGTCTCAGCCACCTAAGTTTGCCTTTCCAACTCAAGCTCCAAGCCATACCTTCAAGCCTAATTTTCTAATCAGTGTGAGCCAGTCTCCGTTGACCTTAGTAACCCTAGATTAGTTTCAGTCTGCTCGGTCAATTTTACCCGTCCAGTCCCGATCCGGTCTATTCCAACTAAATCAGAATTTAGCTCAACCTCAGATGCCTCCAAAGTCCTTTTCTCCTTCTCCCACTCAGTTAATTATTGCTCTAATAGTGACAAATTACCCAAAAACCCCTTTGATTCTAATCTATGGGTTAGTTCTCAAGTCAAAACCCCATCGCTTGTTTCACCATTCCAATTTAGCACACCCCTCCATCCAGCGACCAGGTCATGCAATCTCCGGGCATGATATCCAAAGTTGAGTCTCCCTCACATCAATCAGCAATTCCTCAACCTAGCAACTACGTCATGCAATCTCCGGGCATGACACCTAAAGGAGGACCAAATGGAAATCCCAAAGGAGGTGCAGGAATTGGTAGGCCACATGATATCCCATGTTAGGCTAAAGTGAAAGAACAACTTGCGCCAGAGAAGAAGTTAGATCGCATTCCCCCTAATCCAGCTCGGCTTGTTGATCAGGCACCCTACGGAAGGCAACTAAAGCAAAGTATGACACATACCCATGGAAAGCACCTTTGAGAAGCATATACACGAAGTTAAGGAAAAATGGTAAGATTAAACCATTATGCCCATGGAGACCTCCCATAGCTGATGAAAGGGATAGGTTTAACGAGTATCATATCCAACCAAATCACCCCACTAACGAGTGCTGACTTTGATTCAGGCCATCGACCATTTGATAAAGGAAGGGAAGATAGTTGGTCCTGAAAGAGCATTTAACCATCAAGATTCACTCCCGATTTCTAGCTTACCAAAAGGAGGTAATGGTCCGCAGGACCTCATTAGGGCCATCTATTCTAAAGATAAAGCTCCCGCAATTTAACTCAATGCTTCTGCCGTTCAAGCTGCACTTGTTTGGACACCTACTCAAAAAGCATTCAAATCCTAGTGGAAACTCCATCTTAGCATCCTATTTGCCAAGTTACAAGAGAAAGGCATGCTTAGCCCTCTTCGTGAATATCGTTCCCCTACATCCGAAGAGAAAGGGAATTTCTGTCGTTATCATATTCAGGCAGGTCATAAAATAGATCAATGCAAACCTCTAGGCAGGGCCATTTGGGGTTTGATAAGAAAAAAGAAAATTGACCATCCAGCTATAAAGACCAGTGCTTATAGTGGAGTGAGTGCAATTAATTTCGGTCTAGCTGAAGAATTTATGTTGGCTTCGATATTCTCCGGTTCAGCCGACTCCATCATGAAAGCCAATTCTACTGCTAATTCTGACAAAAATCTCGTGAGGTCTCTAGCAAATGAATAGGACAAGTGACCAGCCGAGCAAGGGAAAGTTCTGGGTCTCGTCCTGGATGACGCACCAATGAAAGCTACTGAGGATGCTTAATCTACCAGCTCTACCGATCAAGGCCCTCCGCCTGTTGAGGATGACTATCTATTTATGTAATTTTATTTTTTCTAGTCTTTAGATGTGAACAATTCTATTTTTAAGGCATTTTAATTCAATCAAAGACTCTCTTTTTGCTTATCTGTTTGAGCCCAATGGGTCCATGCATTCATTTTATCATAAGCATAACATGTTCAGTATTCATGACATTTCTTTAATTGAAATAAATTCGAGTACAGTTGATAACCTAAAATGTTAACCATTTTCTAATGATCTAATGTCTAAAAGAAAAAGAGAGATAACAAGTGCTTAAGGATCATGATAACGCTTTCGCCTGGTCACACCTAGCCATACTTAGGGTTCTTCGCCAGAAAATCGATCATCACCTTCTAACATCCAGAATAGAAAGAGAAGCTTGATCCTTCCCGGGATAGATCCAATATGTCAATCAGTTCATCACTCATAAGCATGTTTTGAGCTATCGAAGAAGTGTCAGCCTATTATGGAGAAAAAGCATTGCCAGATCATCTTCGATAGAATCATGGCCTACCCTTTCTTCGCCCACCCATTCTCAACATTCCCATCCCCGACACACCATTGATCCTTACTCATATCTGCTACCTTCCAAATCTAAACCTTCTTTGTTTCTCCCCTCATTGGCCATTGTCGGTGAGGGAGACACATATGATCGGTGAGATTCATCCCCCATCAACAAATGAACACTGCTTCATCATTATAGAGGTAGATCACTTCTTAAAGTAGGGGGAAGCAGAATCTTTCACCAATATTATCGCCAAGAGGATGGCCAAGCTTGTAGAGAAACACCTCTTCGCTCGGTACATATATGATCGGTGAGATTCAAACCTCAACAACAAATGAACACTACTTCATCATCATAGAGGAAGATCACTTCTTGAAGTGGGTGAAAGCTGAGTCTTTCACCAACATTACCGCCAAGAGGATGGCTAAGCTTGTCGAGAAACACCTCTTCGCTCAGTATAACCTACCTCTCCACATCATACTAGATAATAGGGTTTCTGTTTCAAGGGAAAACAACTAGTTTGATCAAGAAATATGATACCAAGCGCCGTTGGACTTTGCCCCTCAATCCACATGCTAATGGAGCAATCAAAACCGCAAACCAGTCTATCAAGAAGTTTATTCCTAAAACTACCACAAGATACAAAGATTAAGCTAATGAACTACCATCTACCCTTCAAAGATGTCAACTAAGTGTTAGAGTTCCCATGAATTTGATGCCTGTATCCTTGGTTTAGGGTATGGTAACCACAACCCTGGTTGAAACCGAGATGAAGTCCTTGAGAGTCGCACTGAATCCAAGTCAAAGGGACGCCATGGACTAAAGTGCAGTTCAAATATCTCAAACAATCTTCAAGTGTACCAACAGAGTGTACAACAGCCGGGTTAAGCATCAGAAGCTTCCGTCAAAGGCCGATGATCAGATTCCAATGCAAGTAAGCCTACCAACACTGACCTAAGGGGGAAATTTTGTCTAAATGGGAAATACTTTGAGTAACTAGAAAGGTAATCAACACAAGGGGCATGATTATCGATCGTAACAAACTCATAAACCCTACCAATCAAAACAAGTTGAAGCATTATCATATCTAACCGAAAAGAATTAAATTCAGAAAAGCGGCACATAGAAAAATAAATGAAACAAATCACCCAGCGAGTGGTCCTCTACTGCTCGGGCAAAAAATTAGGGTGTATCCCGCTGATCGATATTCTATAAATCAGTCAGGCAAAAGTTAGGGTGCAAAATAGCCCGCTAGACTAAAAATCCGAAAAGGACGGTCTAGGCAAAATATAGGGTATAAGTGAGTTACGAGAGTGTGTTTGCATAGGCTAGTTAACACCAAAGTTTGGGTCAATAGAAATGGTTATCATCATTATGTACTTAAACTTAATTCATTTAATGGGAATTTCATTTTTTTGAATCCTTTATGTTTATGCTTGAATGAATATATTGGGTCCAAAAGGTGAAATATTGCAACTAAGTCGAATAATGGGTTCCATGCAGTCATTCCAATTCCTCAAAAAATGATAAAAGGAAAAAATCCTAATAGACTGAAAAGAATTGAGGTCTATACAAAAGCCAGGAAAAGTCCGCTGGATTGAAAACCCGAAAAGGGCGATCGAGGCAAAAAAATAGGACATAAAAGCAAAATAAACAAGTTTGATGGGCCCAATACAATGTTTGGGTCTATGAAAAAATTAAGACAATCAAAATAAAGATAAATGACTGCCATCGATCACATCAAGATATTTGCATTATTGTCATCGTCATCAGAGTTCCTGAATACGTTCTCCAGTCTAGTGGATTCGAAGGGCTCAAATTCGTCCTCTGCACGTGTTCACTCCAATCTCCACTATGACCAAGCATCAGGAAAGTCTGCAATCTCCCAAAACCATCCTTGGTAGAATTCATTGGTAGTGATAGCATCTAGTCATTCATTATTAAGAATCTTGAACTTCACTTCGTGTACCCCCTCTATCTTCGGCATGCTCGATTCGGCAATCAACTTGCAGTCAGATCATTGCTTTGAATAGCTCGAGAGGATCCTTCTATTACTTGTCATACTAAAGATAATCCTCAACCTCAATATCCGACCACACGAGCCTCGCGTGTTCACCGCAACTTCTGTAGTTCTCCACCAGGGGCATGCCCATCTAATCTCTGCAATATCCCTAATCCTCCGCCAGGGACATTCTTGTTTTATCCGTGCCGCAAAAGCATTTCCTTATATCCTCTCTCCTAACAAGAGGCTGGGTTGGATTTGTCAATCGAGTAAGCCACCGAATCAAGCAAAAGCGATCAGGCAAGCAATCATGTAGCTTAGATATGGAGGATGATCAGTCCAAGTAGCTCATGCATTCATGCATTCATTCATAATATTCATAAATGTCATATCTATTATTCTTTACTGAATTCTACAGGAAACAAAGCACAGAGAAGTCTACTCGAGCTATCATTCAACCTCGGCAGTTTCTCTAGACTCCTGAAAAATCCTAATTTAATTTATATTTCATTCTTCATTTTTTATTGCTTAATTAAAGGGGCAAAAATATTTGTTCCACAAAATCAATTAAGTAATTAAAATGCAACTCATATCAAAGACTAATATCCCAAAACTTGCTCGATTGGAATGCCGTGCGGCAATTCCGATGGACGATTGATCCGAAGATCCAGAATCCAAAATTCAAAAAATCCTTTTGGGGCACCTGCATGTAGCTTTCAATCCTTCAGGGACATCGCGATGCAGCTTTCGGCCCCCAGAGGCATCTTGATACAACCATCGCAAAACAATGACTTTCCCAGGCCTCCCGGAATCTTTCTAAACTTTTTTTTTTCTCAATATTCCATTTTTATTGCTTAACTGAAATGACAAAATTTTTTGTCTCGATAAAATAATTTAAGCAAGTAAATATGTAATCTACAACGATTACTAACTTTTCAAATTCTATTCGTGTCAGGTCCGTTGATGGTGCGTCCTCAAACCACCAATAGACAACCGATTCAGCTTCTACCTCTGATAGGTCCGCTGATGGTGCGTCCTCAAACCACCAATAGACAACCGATTCAACTTCTACCTCCGATAGGTCCGCTGATGGTGCGTCCTCAAACCTCCAGTAGAAAATCGATTCAGCTTCTACCTCCTTTAAGTCCGTTGATGGTGCGTCCTTAAACCACCAGTAGACAACCGATCTAGCTTCTACTTTTGATAGGTCCTTTGATGATTCGTCCTCAAACCACCAGCAGACAACAGATTTAGCTTCTACCTCTAATAGGTCCGTTGATGGTGCATCCTCAAACCACCAGTAGACAACCGATTCAGCTTCAACCTCCCATAGGTCCTTTGATGGTGCGTCCTCAAATCACCGGCAGACAACCGATTTAGCTTCTACCTCCGATAGGTCCGTTGATGATGCATCCTTAAACCACCAATAGACAATCGATTCAGATTCGCCTTCCCCATAGGTCCGTCGCTGATGCGTCCCCCGACCCTCCGTAGACAACCGACTCAAGAAATCCCTACTCCTCTTTTTCCCGAAGCAACCAACAATCTACCTCAAATTTGTTAGCGGCAATGAAGGCAATACTGAATAAAAATTTCTACGTCAACCTGGTTCTTGATAGGTCTGTTTATGGCAATCCCAGAAGACAACCGGTTTGAGAATCTGCACATTAGGTATAACCTCCTATTCCTCGCTCTTTCGTGAAATCACATTTGACCCGTCAAATGATAATCTCACGAGGGGCAGCCTGTGAGCACAGGCTTTTCGATGACCCCCAAAACGAAGATGATGTTTTCCTTGGACCAAATATCTGGCCTATTATTCTATTATTTTGGAGTCAAATTGTGTTTGGCAGGTATTCTCGTGACGTAGTTGGGATTTTAGGCCAATGGTTCCCTTAAATCGGTTATTTAAATAGGAGCTTTGAGTTTCATAAATAATAATAATAATAATAAAGAAGGAAAAAAGAGAGTATTTTTTTCCCTGCCCCACCACCGGAGCTCCGGCACTCTCCGGCGGGGCAGGAGACGCTGCGGGGGCCCGCGAGATGCACCCCCTTGCTCGTCTCGCGTCGCACCCCCTTCTTGGTGTCACCGTCGCCGAGACACTCCACATCATTGTGAGATGCTGCGCTTACAACGTCTCATGGCAGGGCCCGGCATCTCGCCGTGCCAGATGCTGCGGTCGCAGCGTCTTGGCCTGAGACGCTGCGCGGGCTCTGTCTGGTGGTCACTAGTCCATTTTCTCTCTCCGAATTTAAATTCTCTAAATTTTTCTGGGAATCTTTGTATTTCTAGGGACTAATTGGGTTATTTAGAGGGAGTTAGGTGTATATAAACCCATTAAATCATTATTGTTCGTTATTTGACTGTTGTTGGTTATTATTTCGGGCTTCTTGATATTTTTTTGAGCCAGGTGCTCTAGTGAGCCTTGAGATGCTCCGGCGTAACTTGAGATGCTGCAGCTGCAACATCTCAAATTACCAATGCAGCATCTCAAGTCCCACTACATCATCTAGACGGGTAAAAATGCCAAAAAGCCCATGTTTTGTGTTTTTGGTCTTTTTTATCGTTTTATTGCGTTTTTTACCCCGATTTTCTCTCGAAACATTCCCGAAAAATTTTATATAATTTGTAACTCTTTTTTTAAATTATTTTTGACCTGTTTTAGATTTTATTATTTATTTAATTAATTAAATCACCTTCTAATGGCTTAAAAATGAGTTTTTCATCAAATAAATCTAAATAAATCTTTTTATACTAATCAAAAATCCCAAAATTATTTTTGTAATTTTCAGTTATTATTGCAGGTTGTTTAGTTCATTTTATTAATTATTAGGTTATTTAGATGCTCATTTAAATAACCGAAAATTGAGTTTTAACCCGGAAAAATCTAAAAGTATGTTTTCTCCATGATTATGTGTTTATTTTCTGCCTTTTATTTATATATGCTTTATTTATTTGTTCGTGCATATATTTTGCCTCATTTGAAGTCGGGTCCGATTTGGTAAGCTCGGTTAGGACCCGGTTTTGCCTTTTATTTATTTATCCGCTTTATTTACTTTTTCACATTAAAAAAATGTATAGGTATTTGTAGAGCCCTGTAATAATTATTTATTTTCTTGCTTTATTTACCGCTTTTGTGTGATGTATGGCAATATAAACCGAAAACATCAAATATTAACCGGATTTAAATCGCATAAGAACTAAAGTCGCGCTTATTAAAATATAAACGGGTTGATTTAAAAATTTAAAAGTAAGCAACATCATCTGGACTTGGAATCTCTGTTTTAAGGTACGGTCCAACCACCTAGTGGGAATATCGTGCCCAAATTCCCGGTGGAACTTAACTGGGTAGAGACTCTATCTTAAAATACGGGATTTCAAGTCTCGTATCCCTTAACATGCAAACTAGACTTAAATTCAACATCAACATTGCTTTCTCCATTATTATTTTCATCATGCCTAAAATAAGGATTCTCCCTTAGCACGCTTCACAGCGCTCGTTGTTTTCCACCCCTCGTGCTACGCATCTCACGCGGTCCTCGCGGGTCGGGAAAAAGGTCATCCGCTCATAGCTACGACACGTTTGGATGCAAGTAATACTCCCCATTTGTCACCTATTTTGATTGGTTGCGACACGTTTTGCATGCAAGTATAACTCCCCATCTGTCACCTATTTCGATCGGCTACGACACGTTTTGCATGCAAGTATAACTCCCCATTTGTCAACTATTTCGATTGGTTACAACATGTTTTGCATGCTATTATAACTCCCCATCTGTCACCAATTTCGATTGGCTACGACACGTTTTGCATGCAACTATAACTCCCCATCTATCACCTATTTCGATTGGCTACGACACGTTTTGCATGCAAGTATAACTCCCCATCTGTCACCTATTTCGATTGGCTACGAAACGTTTTGCATGCAAGTATAACTCCCCATCTGTCACCTATTTCGATTGGCTACGACACTTTTTGCATGCAATTATAACTCCCCATTTATCACCTATTTCGATTGGTTGCAACACGTTTTGCATTCAAGTTTAACTTTCAATTTTTCACCCGAAGAAACACCTAATTAATTATTAATACATGTGTCAAGGCCAAATATAAATAATATGTAACTTTTTCAATGATGCACTTGTATGAATATATGTGACGTAATCAATTACATACTGATATGTTTCCGAATTTGTGTGTAATGTGATTCTTAAAGAAAATAAAGATACATTACTTCTTTAACTAAAAGGGAGGTCAACTTTGTTGACCAAGCTAAGGTATTCCACTTTAGCTATGATTCTTTTCCTTTTTGGTCTTTTTTTCTTTAGATTTCCTATTTTGCACTATCTATTGGCGAGATCTTTCTAAACTGGTAGAAAATTTGAAATTGCGCCAAAAAGAATAAAAAGTTATTTGATTTAAAACAATTAAGCACATTAAGTAACAATATTTCACTTATCAGTTTTACAATATGCTTATTATTTATTTTCGCACAATGCACCTATTCTATCAAACGAATACTCTAGGAAAATGATCATGCAACACCGCGAGTCTCCCCCTCTGTTGTTATGTTCTAATACCAACTAATGGAGCAAATGGAACGAAAAAAATATAAACAACAAAATCAATTGTATTTATAAAAATAGAAAAATATCCATCTATTTCTTAAAATTCTTTTGCAAAATTCTATTTTCTTTCAATAAAGCCGGAATGTCCGATTTATTTCACACATAAAGACTATATACCATTAATTATTGCCAAATGCGTAAAAACCTGCCTATACTTGGCACAAATAATCTATTGCTCGCTTCGGACTTGGTAAAAATGAACTCTTAACCGCCTATTGCTGATTTGGCAGCTGATATGCCAATTAATGCAAATCAAAGCGCGTATGGGAGCTGCTAGGAGCATATTTAGTAGATAGTCCATTCCAAAATTAGTTTTGTCACATAGGCAAAAATAGACAATTGATTAAAAAATAGTTATACACTAGCTTGTTTATTTTCTCTTTCCTATATGATGTGGCACAATAAATGTTGAACATTGTCTATTTTATATTCTATATGTAGACAATCAAATGGACTGACAACTCATCAAATTAATTAATATTTTAATATTTAACATTGAAAGAAGTTTGTAATTGAGTATTTTTTATTATCCAATTACATAATTGTGGATGAGATAGACAATCTAGTGTCACTCTTTTTTATAGACATTGTGTATCTTTAAAATCGTTGACATATCATCAATGTGAACTTCTATTTCACATGCCACATAATCATGAAATCCACTATCTACTAAAGATGCTCTAGTATGCAATTAATTTATTAATTGCTTTTACCATGGTTTTTAAACCCGAACCGGAGTGGTCGGTCGGACCTGGTTCAACCAGAATCGGGGCCTTATCTGGTCCGGTTTCAGTGGATTCTTAACATGGTCAAGAATCGGTCAGCGGCCAATTGAATCGGTCGATTCGACCATAAACTATCCGGTTCAACCGGTGATCGGTTTCCGGTTCACTTAAATTATACTTTTTTAAAAGTGTTGTTGGTGAGAATTGAACACAAAACCTCTAATATGTGTTTCAATATATGCGCTACCAATTGAGATACCACACATAATTGATAATATATTCTCGTTTTATACTTTTACATTATATATTATTAATTTTAAAATGATTTTAATAATATTTTATTGTAAAAAACTACAATTAATATATTTATTTATTTTATTTCATATATAGCACATTTTATTAAATTTGAAATATTTCTTTCAATTACAATTTGTAATATTTTACATAACTAAATAACATTTAAATTTTTTGAATAACATTAACTCTAAATTTTTTTCTTAAAATTTATATTGAATGATTATATAATTTTTTTATTTTACATATTGTATATAAATTTAATTCTTTTATTGTGTAATTTTTATGTATTGTTGTCCCCAAAACAAACACTAGCAAGTATACTAGGTCAATTTATAGCATATGGTGAGTCCAAGTGTCATTTCCACAGGGATTAAAAGTAAAGGATCTTAAATTAAAAAGTAAATAGGCAGTCTAAGGTTTCCTTTAATGGTTGGGTGCAAAGAAAGCAAAAATTAAACGGAGAAGTTAAAAACTAAACAGAGCAGTCAAAATTAAAATGGGGCAATTTAAATAGTGGTGGCGAAATACAATATTAAAGGCACAATCTCAAGTCAAGCAAGCACAAACAGTTTCAAAACACATTCTACCAGTTAATTTGAGCAATATTAAGAACATAGGTTTAAGGTATCTTACTTCTTACTTCACCAAGCTTAATTGATCATCCTCACTTGGATTCTACGGAAAATTACCTAACTTATTCACTAGATTCAGTTCCATGGATTAAGTAAAGCAAGCATTTCACCAAATTAATGATAAAAACCCTTAACATGCAAGCAATTACTTGATCCGTCTCATGTATACATGTGTTAAATGGTTGTTCCATAGTGTAAATCTCCGATCAGTCTCATTACAACTACTAAATATGAGGTGGCAACTCATAAGGATTAAGCATACCAATTAACAACCAACAAACAGTTTTAATGCTCAAATAAATAGAATGGAAGAGAATTTACTCAAATTTTTCTTGCTGACCGAGATTGCTCTATAGTTTACTCATACTTCATAGTTGAATAACCAGCAAGCATAAATAAAACCATAGAGAAGGAGAAAACTAATTTATATTATAAAGAGAAGTGGAAAATATTATATATATTATGATATATGATCTGTGCTCCCACTAAACTAAACTACTATCCTATTTATAGTGGAAGGAAGGGTAAACTTAGAAATAGATAATAACTAATTACATAATTTAGGTTAAAATAACAAAATTAGGTGTCTTCACAAAATTGCCCAACTTACTTTTCTCCTTGGTGACTCATTTTTGGTTAGTGGAATTTGCTATACACGTTTCATAGGTAGCTTCCAACTCAGTGATAGGTGTCATTTTTCCATTAATAATTCACCACATCTTAATTAATTATTTTTCTCTTTTTCACCAAGTGGGTAGGTGGCATCCTTCTTTCCAGCCATATAACCTTCTAATTCTTCATTTTGCATGTTTCTTTTACAACTTTTATAGATGGTTTTAATTCTTTTGTCTATAAAAAGACATTTCTTGTTCAGAGCAACCATTCTGTCTGCTTCTGCCTGTTTTCTGCTTGCTTTCTGCCTTTGGAGCAATCATTCTGCCTACTTTCCAAAATTAATCAAAATTAGCTAATTCTCAATTCATTTTCTCATTATTTTAGCTCAATAAACACATAATAAAATAGGTATAATTCATACATATCAAATATCCCCATACTTGAACATTGCTTGTCCTCAAGCAATTAAACAAGGACAAGAGAGAAAGAAAGAAGAAGAATGAGTTTTGAAAAATATTTTTTGAAAACAAGGCAGCAACTCAAGTTTACTTCTGAATTTTATCATGCAAGAAGAGAAATAATGCAAAGTTTATAGAAACAAGATATTGAATTCACATCTAGTAAGTTTGATTCCAATTTTCAAAATATCTTAGACTTAACAAAAATTAAACTTCACAAGTCAACAACCTATCAATGATTGAACTACTGCCTCAATAAGATTTTCTCATCTTACTCAAAGTGTTTAGTGTGATTTCTTCAAAAATTCACTCATCAGCTTTACTCACAAACTCTAAACCATATGCTTGAAAATTGGTCTAATCTCCACCACTTGTATTGAACAATCATGCATAATCAGAAGGATGTTACATAGGGTTGTAATGTAGGTTAGGGTTAGGGTGTGTCAAAAAGGATATTTTAGGTGAAAAGAATTACCAAAGAATTATTAATGAGCAAGTAAGCAAACTAACCTTTGCAACATGATTAGGATGATAAGAGCAAAATGAAAGTATCAAGCAATCTCACAAAGGATTAATAATATATATTCTTTTCTTTTCTCTCTTTCTTTTATTTCTTTTTTTTCATTCATTTTTTTCATTCATTTTTTTCATTTTTTTCTTTTCTTTTTTTCATTTTTTTATGGATCAGAAGAGGTTGCATGAAGAGATTATACAAAATTTAATTGGGAACTTGAAGGACTTAGTTGCTTTTCAAATATTTGATTGAATCAAGGAGAAAGCTTGAATGATTGCTTGAAAGAAACAAAATTACACATGTTTATAAAATCATTGCAATCAGTGAATTTGCTTTAAAGTAATGGATTTCTTTGGTAAATTCTTGGGTGTTTTGGGTCAACATAATGTGAAATGGTTAAGGGAAAAACTTTTGGGGGTTAAAACAAAGAAAAGGCTAAGGCTCAAAGGGGTTTATCTACAATGAGGGATAAAATAAAAAGGGTGGCTATCTGGCTAAAAGAGGATAAAACCTAAATGCCTTAGTCATCATATACATGCTAACAACCATATGGTCTCGAAAAGTTCTAGCCAAAACAAGTTCTAGCTAAATTTGTATGTGTAAGCTCACTCAACAAGGAAATCAAGCAAGTATACGTGTATATAATCGAAAAAATTAGGCTCAATTCCTCACAAATCGGGTTAACAATCATCCTAAGAAGTTGAACTGTGACTTAAAATTTAAGAAATCTAAGAGTGTTTCAATTACTGTATCAATCTTACCAATGAGCTTTTAATACCTTCAAGTTTCATAATCTTTGAACCATACTTTTTGCATGCATTTCAAAAGTTCATTAGATCACTTAAGCTACCACAAAAACATTTTACACACATTTTTGAAAAGTTTTTTTTTGAAAAAATATTTGAAGAAATCAGAATAGAACAAGAGATTGCTGAAGGGCAGTGCAAGTTCAAACGTGTAATGATGTTTAAAAAGCACAATTATACAACAATGTACATAAGTACCCCATCCCCATACTTAAATCATGCATTGTCCCCAATGCATCAATACATGAGCAAGAACAAAGTAGGGAAAAGAAGGGTATTACCAGTTGGTATTATCAATTCAGTACATTGTGAAAGATCGTACCAGAATCAGGATGTGGAAGTTAGAATAAAATTCCTGGTTAAAATTTTGGTTGCTCAGTTATTTTTGATTGCTCAGAACCCTATTTTGGTTGCTCCAGTAGTCGTTTGATCCTTCTTTGCATGTAGTCTTTTACTTCAAGTTGTTGTGAAAATTTTCAAGAATGAGAATGCAACAAAAACATGCTACCTTATGTTGTGATCCCGGTACTTGAATGAAACTATAATCACCTTCAAAATTAACAAAAGAAAACTATTAACATTTAAAATAAGTATCATTTGAAGATACATAAAATTGAATATTATATCTTTTAACTAATGGAGAGAAATCATAGTCAGCACAGCCACCGTAACCCCTCCTACCCCAACAACCACCGCTGCCGTAAAGCCCCCTTCGCCGTCAACCGCCGCAACCTTCCCTTCTCCGATAACTGCAACCCCCCATACACCGAACCTTACCACTATTGCCAAAAACTTTCCCCAAACACCGATTACTACCGTCATATTAGAACCCATCGCCACTACAATCGCCAGCCCACTGCCCTCCACCATCGCCAAAACCTTAATCCCGAACCCACCCACACCAGACTTTATTTTAAGAATTTCCCAAATTCTTATGGAGCAGATTCTATTAGTAGGGTATTCAAGAAGCATGGAATTTCGGGACTTGTTTATATGGCCAGAAAGAAGAATGCCAGGAATCTTAACTTTGGCTTCATTACCGTTGATGACTCTCTGCCGATTCAGGAGACGCTTTACAGGTTAAACTCAGTAGCATCAGAATTGTTTGCTTGCGTGCCTACAAAGCCAAGTTCACGGGTACAGTTACTTCACTAACAAATCAGAACCACCAACCCAAGCAGTCCACATGACAGATAATTCAATGATGGGTCAATTTTCGAGAATCATTAGGAGTAGACAGATCGTATGCTAGAGTTATCACAGAACCTCATGTCTTAAATGAGGCATCTTTTGCCAATCATACTTCGTTCGACAAGAACTCCTTTCAATTCCAACGAGCTCACCTAGGGGCCATGATTTTATTACAAACGTGGCCCCTTAGAAAGATAAGTCATGCTTAGTCACTCTAAAGAATATCTCAAATATTCGATTCACCTTTGATTTATTGCATGATCGGGGATTTGATGTTTCTTTCGCTGCCCTTGTAGGCAAGGATAATGTTATTATCTCGTTTAATTCAATACTTGTTATGCAAAATTTTGTAGGTGGTGAATGGAATGTCATGTAATATATTTTCAAGGCTGTGCAGTCGCTGCCTATCGATTTTACACTGATATAATGCATCATGTACCTGGATTTTATGGGAATTCCCCCCACTTTGATTAGAGAAGAGTTTATTAGACACCTGGCTGCCTCCTTTGGATGAGTTATTTCTATGGACTTCAATTTTGATCATCCAGACCATCTTGATGTAGTCTTATGTCTGGTTTTGGTCCCTTTTAGAATGACTAACTGATCCTTCAAATTGTTGGTGGGTACTAAGGAAGCGCTTATTCACATGAATCTGAGACAAGGTGTTGGCTATGAACACTGCCAAGACGATGATTTTAAAGATTCTGATGTTTCTTTAAAGGCTTCGATTGATACTTCCAATGACTCGTTCAGCTCTGGTTTTTAGGAAATGGAAATTGCTGATCATAATATTGCTGATCTCCATATTATCCTTGTTCTGAATCAATCAAATGATAATCTGAGTGTTGTTCTAGAGACTAATCCAGCTACTCGTAAAACATACATTGAGGCCGAACAAGTTGTACAATTGGTCAACCTACTTGTGGAGGCCAATCAGCCTGTGACTTTAGTTTTGTCAGGGCCTGACATTTCAAACATGAATTAGGTGATCATTTTATCTCAGTCGAGGACATCTCAAACCCTTGAAAAAGAGTTGACTATGGAAATAAGGAAAGGTTAGGACTATTCTCTGACAAAAATAAACAGGCTGTAAAATGTGACTGGTGGTATGTTTAAGGAGGAATTTTTTGAAATGGGTGGATGAAAAGAATTTTGAGTTTTTGAATTGTCTGATATTAAAGGGGTGATTGGTGGATTATGATTTGGCATGTTAATAGCCATATTTGGTAAAACAATTTGTGAACTAGAATGAGATGGTGTTATGGATTGATTAAGGAAAGGAAAAATATGTTCATAGAATGTAACATCTCGACTAACATGAAATTTGCCACTTTCTAAATCAAACTATTTATACCCTTTTTGATTATTTGGATACCAAAGAAAGATACACTATTGAGCACGAGAATCAAATTTTTGTTTGCGTGAAATAATGGTTGCATAACATAAGCAGCCGAATACCTTCAAATGAGAGAGGGATGGAGGTCGGTATTGTTGGAGTTCAAATGGGGATTTATTTTTCAATAGAAGTGAAGGTAAATGATTTATTATGTATGTTGCAGTCAAGACACATTCACCCCAAAATTCTAGTGGCAAATGTGATTGGAACAACAATGCTCGTGTAGTGTTAAGAATGTGTCTGTGTTTGCATTTTACTACCCCATTTTGTTGTAGTGTATAGACATAAGTGCGTTCACATTCAACACCATTTTTATGAAATAATGTTTTCATGGAGAGAAATTCTAAGCCATTTTCGACTCGAACAGTTTTGACTAAGGCATGAAATTGAGTTTTTACAAAAGTGACTCTAATAGGTGTTGCGTTTCAGATTTTTGATTCATGAGGAATAACAATGTGCACCTAGTAAAGTCATCTACTATGGTGAGAAAGAAATGTGCCCCCGAATGTGTTGGAACTTTATGTGGACCCTAAATATTACAATGTAAAAGATCAAAAGGAGAATGAGATTTTATTGTGCTTAATGGAAAAGGCAATCTTGTTTATTTTGCTCTAGGACAAACATGGCAACTATTGTATCAGAAATTGAATTTTTATCTAAAGATATTAATGGTGAGATGAGCCTAAGATACCTCGGAGAAGGGTGTCCAAGGCGCATATGCCATAAATTAGGGATGTGAGATGCTTGGAATGATTTTGGTGAGTATTTTAATAGAGATATGTAATATAGACCATCGGGTTGTTCACCCAAGCCAATCATCCTCCCCGTAGCCAAGTCCTGCCAAACACAACCATTTGGGAAAAGGACAACACAACAATTTAACTGGTCAGTCAATTTGCTGACTGAAATGAGGACTAAATTGAAAGATGGAACATAAAGAACATTGTTTAGGGTGATATCATTATTAAAATTGATTGCGCTTGTGGAAGTGATAGGTGTAGTTGAGCCTGTGGGTAAATTAACAATTGAAATTGGGGATGTTGATGTGTTATAAAATAGGTGTGAATCAGATGATATATGATCAGTGGCTCCGCCATCCAAGATCCAAGGTTTTGCGAAAGTAGAATTGATGAAGGCATGAGGAGTTAATATGCCTGATGCATTTGCAAATGACTTACCCTTACTGGAATTATCTGCCATGGTAGTATATGTAATAGATTAAAGTGTAAGACCTTTGAAACACTAAGATCACTGCTTTGGTACTATGTGAAATTTGTCTATCAACAAAGTGATGAATATATAACATCGTTTTTCCACCGTACCGCTTCAGCCCGATCTCGCAACAACCGTATATCGCAACTGGACATCGAGGGAGTAATTGTTACGGACTTGAAGGTCATTTCAGATACTATTTGCAGCTATTATGCCCAATTATTCAAGGCTGCCCCTATAACGCCATTCTCTCTTAGAAAGTTACGTTTCAACACTGTTACTTTGCAACAAAATGCAGCTCTTATCGCCCCTTTTCGGGATGAGGAAATTTGGAACAGTATATGTGCGTGTGGGGAGAATAAAGCACCGGGACCAGATGGCTTCAATTTTTTCTTCTACAAAAGGTTCTGGGATGACTTAAAACCCGAATTACTGCAAGTTTTGGATCGTTTTTATGCTACATCTCAGCTACCTGATTCAGTCAAGACATCCTTCACGGTGCTAATACCTAAAATCCCAGGTTCTTGTTCTCTGAACAACTTTAGACCTATCTCGCTCATCCATGGTATCTATAAAATTGTTGCGAAATTGCTATCGATTCGTCTTCAGGCTGTTCTACCGTCTCTTATCTCAAACAACCAGTTTGCTTTCATCAAAGGTAGAAGCATTCATGAATGTTCTTTTGTGGCTTCCGAGGTAATTCATGACCTCCACATTAAAAGGAAACCATGTGTGGTGCTGAAACTAGACTTTCACAAAGCTTTTGATAGCATTTCTTGGACCTATATTGACTCGGTTCTCCAAAGGATGGGTTTTGATCAGAAATGGATTTCATGGTTGTCAAATAGCAGGAAAAAATCCACTACTTCGATTCTAATTAATGGCTCACCAAGCCCTCCTATTCACATCCGAAGGGGGGTCAAACAAGGAGACCCCTTATCGCCATTTATTTTTGTGTTAGAAGTGGAGGGCCTAAAACAGCTTATAGATCGTAGCATTCAAATAGGCGTTCTACCTGGATTTCGTTTGGAGGAATCCCTTCCAGATATCTCTTTGTTACAGTTCGCTGATGATACGATTTGCTTCCTTCCAGCAGAAGAATCCATAATTCCCAGTTTCATTCGGATCCTAAGGTGTTTCGAACTAATCTCAGGATTGCGTATCAACTACCACAAGAGTGCGATTATGGGAATCCACGTCAATGAAGCCTCCTTGGCCTCCTATGCAGCTCAATTGGGATGCCGAGTGGACAACTTTCCGATAAAATACTTAGGTACACCACTATGTATTAAACAGCCACATATCTCCGATTGGGATCCTTTGATCGCCAAGTTCAAGTCTCGTTTGGCAAATTGGAAAGGAAATTGTCTATCATATGCTGGACGCACCATGCTTATCAAAACGGTACTTTCTTCCCTCCCCATTTATTTAATGTCAATCTTCTACATGCCTTGCTCTGTATCTTCTTCACTAAATCAATTAATGCGCAATTTTTTGTGGCGAGGCGACTCTTCGATCAATGGCATATGCAAAGTAAGCTGGGTTACGATCAATTTACCATATCACCTTGGGGGATTGGCAATTCGGGATCTAAATCTTGTTAACTCCAGCCTACTCTTTAAATGGATTTGGAAAATGGGAGACCGCAATGATGACTCCTTGTGGTCAATGTACTGTGTTCGGCGTTACGGGATTAGTTCGTGGCATGAAATGACTCTTCTCGACTCCAAGCTTGTTTCTCCATTATGGCGTGGAATTATAAAATGTTGCTTTAAAAAGGAGAGAATTTGGTCCTTCTTCTCATCACAGGTGCGTGTTCAAGTGGGAGATGGTCAAAATGGGTTGTTCTGGCACGATAATTGGACCTCGAACACTCCAATCAAATCACTCTTCCCCGACTTATTTGTGATTTGCAACAGGAAATTCTCAACCATTTTCGAAGGGTGCAGTCATATTTTTTCCAATCATTCCCAAACCCGCCCCTTTTGGAAAAGAAGCCTCCGCATTACGAACCAACAACGATGCAATGAACTGAAAACCTGGATATCAATTTCATGCCCAACGCTCTTCCAAGACCAGGAAACCGTAAACAGCCCCACCTTCTTCCTGAGAAGAGATTGCTTCCTATGGGACATTGGAGTTCAGAAAAAATATTCAGCAGCGTCCTTTTATCATGGATATTATCAACAACGATTATGGCCGAATCCATTGAGAGACTTTACACTCATTTGGTCCTCCCACATGCTCCCCAAGATAAAATTTTTTGGCTGGTTGGTCTTTCACAATAGGTTACCGACACGTGAGTTCCTTTTCCAGAGGGGATATCGTATGTTAACTAGCGCCGGTTGTCCGTTCTGTCCACTACCCGAATCTTTGGAACATAGCCTCTTTTTATGTCACGCGAATTATCAGATTTGGAGAGATGCATTCCGGTGGCTGGATATTCAGGTTGTGATGCCGAATGATAGTTACAACTTCCTTTTGTTATGGTGCACATTCTTCAAACCTGGAATCTCCCGTGAATTTGGTAGGTCTCTCTGGTTCATTATATCATGGAATCTCTGGAAGCGCCGCAACAAGAAGATTTTTCGAGATGAATCTGACGATGGGGATATTTTAATTGCGAGTATCAATTTTTGTTGGTTTCTTTTTCATTCCTATAAGCGCAATGTTAGCTTTTCGGTTTCTGATTTGTTTACGAACCCGAGGATTCTTATTATGTAACTTTGATGTACTTTTGGTTCTTGTTTCGAGAACCATTATTAATAAAAGCGGGGTGGGTGTTTTGTAGGTAAGCAGAGGAACCAACCTAGTTGGGTACTCTGCCCCGAAATTTTCACCCATTCCAATCTTTTAGCCGTTGGAGAGATACACTGTCTCTCTAAGGGTTTTTCAAAAAAAAAAAAAAAGTGATGAATATATAAATTGACAAAGATGTAAATGGTGAAAAGAAAGTTGTATTTCTCACTTGTATTTACACGTATTTATAGGTTTACAAATACTTGTTCACCAAGAGAAGAAATAAATACAAATACAAAATAGTAATCTAATAAACACATTATCATACCCATATTTACAATTACTTGTTGAGAAAATATATTTATCCATCAAGTATAGTATTTATTCCTTAACATTGCATCCTTCTTTGAGAGTAAGTACTTCAAAGCTGCATGATCTGTAAAAATAGTAACTTTGGAAAGCACAAGGTAATATATAAATTTGTCAAATGCATACACTATAGTAAGTAATTCTTTTTCAATGGTAGTGTAATTTAATTGAGCTTCCGTAAGTGTTTTATTTGCATAATAAATTGGATGAAAATGTTTGTTTATTCTTTGTCGAAGGACAGCTCCAATGCAAGTGTCACTTACATCACACATGAGTTCAAAGGGTTGGTTCTAATCAGGAGCAATCAAAATAGGAGTATTGATCAATCTATTTTTCAGCTCCTTAAACAATTTGCATCAAATTTAAACTCTGCCTCTTTGTGTAATAAAGCTGAAAGTGGTTGTGCAATTTAGAGAAATCTTTAATGAATCTACGGTCAAAACCTGCATGACCAAGAAAACTTCAAACTTCTTTGATTAATGTGGGGCAGCCTAAGCTTGTAATCACCTCTAGTTTTGTTTGATCAACTTCAATACCGTTTTCTGAAATTTTATGACCAAGAACAATGCCTTCATTAACCATAAAGTGGCATTTCTCCCAATTAAGAACAAGATTTGTCTCTGTACATCAAACTAGGACAACCTTAAGGTTGCTAAGACAGGATTGGAAAGTTTTCCCATAAATTGAGAAATCATCCATAAATATCTCCATGATCTTTTCAATCATATCATTGAAAATTGACATCATACACCTTTGGAATATTGCTAGAGCATTGCATAAACCAAATGGCATCCTTCGATAAGCATAAGTACTATAGGAGCAAGTAAAAGTTGTTTTTTCTTAGTCTAAGGGGTGAATTGCAATTTGATTGTACCGCGAGTAACCATCAAGAAAGCAATAGAATGTATATCCTGAAAGTCTCTCTAACATTTGATCAATGAATGGAAGAGGGAAATGATCTTTCCTTGTTGCATCATTAAGCTTGCGGTAATCAATGCAATCTCTACATCCCATGATTGTTCTTGTAGGAATAAGTTCATGCTTCTCATTTTGGATCACAGTCATTCCACCTTTCTTTAGAATAACCTGAACTAAACTTATCCATACACTGTCTGAAATTGGATAGATTATTCCATCATTAAGAAGCTTGATTACTTCCTTTTTTACCACTTCTTTCATGTATAGGTTCAATCTTCTTTGTAGTTGCAAAGTTGGTTTGTGATCATCTTCCATCAAGATACGATGCACATAAATTGAAGGGCCGATCCCATTTTTTTTTATCTAAAATGGTCCATGCCATGGCTTCTTTGTTTCTCCTAAGAATGTCAAGTAATTGCTCCTTCTTCTCTTAGGTAAGTTTGGAAGAGATAATTACTAGATGGTTGCTAGGTGGGTCTAAGTAAGCATATTCTAGATGTGAGAGTAATGGTTTTATTTCTTGACTGGTTGATGGTTCGAGTGATGATTTGGAAGGTTGTGGATGTGTTTGGGTTAAGGTTACACATGGTTGCTCCTTGCAAAAATTATGGAGCAGTCATCTTCATTATCAAGTATGTCTTCATCACCACTTAAATCTTCATCTTGTACCTGTATATAACATACAATCTCATCAGTATCATCAATAAATTAACAAGAATCATCGCTAGAAGGTGGATACTTCATTGCTTCATTCATGCTAAATACTACTTCTTCATTATGAATCTTTAGAATTAGTTTTCAAATATTCATATCAATTATAGCATGACCAATAGCAAGAAGGTCTTCCTAAAATGATTGGCACATGTAAGTCCTCATCTATATCCATCACAACAAAATCAATAGGCAAAATGAACTTTCCTACTTTAACTAAAACATCCTCAACAATGCCTCTAGGATATCTTACAACCCTATCAGCAAGTTGAATTGAAATTCTAGCAGGTTGTGGTTCTTCTTGCCCAATTTATTTATAAACATAGTTTGGCATAAGATTAATACTAGCACCTAAATCACACAATGCATTATCAATATTAAGATTTCTAATTGAATAAGGAATTGAGAAACTCCCTGGATCTTTTAGCTTTTGAGGTAAAGGTTGCTTGCATTGTAGAATTGAGAAGCAATAACGGTTGAGTTGCACCATTGCTATGCTTTCAAGTTTCTTTTTGTTTGCCAATAGCCCCTTTAAGAATTTCACATACATTGGCATCTGAGAAAGTGCATCTGCCAAATGAATATTTATGTGAAGTTTCTTGAAGATTTTAAGAAATTTATCAAATTGTTTTGCCATTTCATGTTGCCTTGCCCTTTAAGGGAAGGGTATTTTTGGTTAATATAAACACCATCTGGTTGAGAAACTTCAAATTTCTTTGAAATAAAATCAGGTTGCACTTTTGGTTGCTCATTATCGTGTTCTATTTAATCCCTATATGGTTTTGCTTGCTCCCCTGCATTTTCACATTCAATAACAATTTTGTTAGTATCACCACCAACCTTACCACTTTTGAGTGATATTGCTTTGCATTCTTCTCTAGGATTAGGCTATGTTGCTTGGAATGACCCCTTTATTATTTAGAGTAGCAATTGTTGTAAATTGTTGAAATTGGGTCTCCAAATTTCTGATACAAGATTGAGTTTGGTTCGTAAATTATACCATCATATCTTTCATCTCTTCAACATCAGATTTCTTTGATTTTTAGGAAGATCCTGCTTGCTAGAAATTTTATTGAGATTGTTGTCTTGTTGGAAATTATTGTTTGGTTTCTGGAAATTGTTGTTTGGTTATTGGAATGGTGGTCGATATGGTTTTTTTGATTGCTGATCCTATGAAAAGTTAGGATGATTTCTCCAACCAGGATTATATGTATTTGAATAGGGATTATTTCTTTGGTTGTTCCCTATAAAATCACATTGCTCCTGATTAAGAGAGCTTTCACAATCAACATTTCTATGGTTGCCACCATAAAAATCACAAGATAGCTGCATATTTGAGACTGTTGAGATGTTATTCTTAGCAAGTTATCTCAAGATCAGGTCCACTTTGTCAGATAGTTTAGAAACAACTTCAGATTCACCATGCTTGCTTCTTCCTTTATGAACAGAATGACATTTATAGCTGGTATTGACAATCTTCTCAGATAAAACATAGAATTCTTCTGGTTCAAGTTCTTCTGGATCTCCATTTGATGCATTTTTGATTTGGATTTTATAGATAAAATTCTGCATTTGCATCCAAATGGGAAATCTAGGATTTGGCATACGTCTTAGAAGCTCTTTATATCTTTCCCACGCCTCTGAAAGAGTTTCATCTGGTTGTTGTGAAAAATGAGTGATCTTATTTCTCATTTTGATTGCTTGCCTTGGAGGAAAATATTTTGTCAAAAAAGTTCTGGCCATTTCATCCTAAGTCGCTATTGATCCAGGTTGAAGATTTTTGAGCCAACTCTTAGCTTTTTCCCATAATGAGAAAGGAAAAAGCTTGAGTGTTATAGCATCATTTGAAATTGCTCGATTAGTGTGAAAAGTGTTGCACATACTAATAAAATCTTAATTATGTGCATTTGGATCTTCTCACGATAATCCTCCAAACTAAACAGTGGCTTGAAGCATTTGTATCATTGGGGCCTTAATCTCAAAGAGATTGATCCCTTCGTCAGGTATCACAATGCAAAAAGAGTGTCCCTTGGTCGATGGTTTTGAATACTCTTTAAGTGTATGCCTTTGAGGAGGCAAGTTAACCTTGGCCTCTCCTTCTGCATGTTCATTTCCTTCGGGAGGTTGCTACCTACCTCCCCTAGGAGGTACTCTGCAATCTGCCATTCTCTATCTTTGCCTTACACGGCTTGCTGCACCACTTCTTCTCCTATAAGTTCATTCTATTTCTGGATCTATGGGAAATTCGTGCAAACTAGCTCGTCGTATGCACAGTTGATTGCTTCAAACAGAAAATAACTACACAGGTTGAACAAATAGTTTAAAACTATCAAATTTACAAGAAAATTTAAAATCTTTAACAATTCAATCCCCAGCAACGACGCCAAAAACTTGTTGTCCCCAGATTTAACACTAGCAAGTATACTAGGTCAATCTATAGCATATGGTGAGTCCAAGTATCATTTCCACAGGGATTAAAAGTAAATGATCTTAAATTTAAAAGTAAATAGGTAGTCTAAGGTTTCCTTTAATAGTTGGGTGCAAAGAAAGCAAAAATTAAACGGAGCAGTTAAAAACTAAACAAAGCAGTCAAAATTAAAACGGGGCATTTAAAATGTTTGAAAAATAAAAATTCTACCAATTAATTTGAGCAATATTGAGAACAAAGGTTTAATGTATCTTACTCCTAACTTCACCAAGCTTAATTGATCATCCTCACTTGGATTCTATGGAAAATTACCTAGCTTATTCACTAGATTCAGTTCCATGCATTAAGTAAAGCAAGCATTTCACCAAATTAATGATAAAAACCCTAAACATGCAAGCAATTACTTGATCCATCTCATGCATACATATGTTAAATGGTTGTCCCATAGTGTAAATCTTTGATCAGTCTCATTACAACTACTAAATATGAGGTGACCAACTCATAAGGATTAAGCACACTAATTAACAACCAACAAATAGTTTTAATGCTCAAATAAATGGAAGGGAAGTGAACTTACTCAAGTTTTGGTTGCTGACCGATATTGCTCTATAGTCAACTCACACTTCATAGTTGAATAACCAGCAAGCATAAATAAAACCATAGAGAAGGAGAAATCTAATTTATATTATAAAGAGAAGTAGAAAATATGACATATATTATGATATATGATCTATGCTCCCACTAAACTAAACTACTATCCTATTTATAGTGGGAGGAAGGGTAAACTTAGAAATAGAAAATAACTAATTACATAATTAAGGCTAAAATAACAAAACTAGGTGTCTTCACAAAATAACTCCACTTGCTTTTCTTCATAGTGACTCATTTTTTGTTAGTGGAATTTGCTATACACTTGTCATAGTTGGCTTCCAACTTAGTGATAGATGTCATTTTTTCACTAATAATTCGCCACCTCTTAATTAATTATTTTTCTCTTTTTCACCAAGTGGGTAGGTGGCATCCTTCTTTTCAGCCACATCACCTTCTAATTCTTCATTTAGCATGTTTCTTTTACAACTTTTATGGCTGGTTTTAATTCTTTTATCAATAAAAAGACATTTCTTGTTCAGAGCAACCATTATGCCTGCTTCTACCTATTTTATGCTTGCTTTCTGCCTTTGGAGCAATCATTCTGCCTGCTTTCCAAAATTACTCAAAATTAGCTAATTCTTCATACATTTTCTTATTGTTTTAGCTCAACAAACACATAATAAAATAGGTATAATTCATATTTATCATATATCATAAATCAAATTTATTAACTTTTTTTTATCTCATCTATACAATATAGAATACAGTTTGTATTCTTTCCCTAAATTATATTAGTTATTATTTGTGTTTTATTTTTATTTGAAATATAACTTTGAATTATAAAATATTCTATTTAATATTATTAAATGTTATAGGAGTATACCTTATATTTTATGTTTAATATAAAATTATAAAAAATGTTTAGTATTCTCACATGTTTTAAGAGAATCCAGTTTAACCACCAATTTAATCCGATTGAACCTTAAATCCGTGAACCGCTCCCTTCACCGGTTCGGTGGCCGGTCCGGGTCTAAAAACCATGGTTTTTACCTTTTCTTCATCTTCAACCCAACCCTCATGAACTGTACCTTTTCCTCTTCTTTCTTTTACAATTCTCTTTGGAGTTATTGAACTAAATCTAAATTTTGAATGGAACTGAAAAAACAAACAAAATTATTTATGCTTCAATTCAAATCCAAGCTATGTGTTCAGTTTTTGAGTTGATTCATTGATGGTAGCACAAAATCGCTGCCGGAAACTCGCCGGCCAACTCGAAATCAATCCTGCCGCCACGAGTTGCCTGAGAAGAAGAAAGGAAACAAACAACAAGAAGGGAGTGAATTTGCATATTAAACCTACCTCTGAAATTAAAACAAACTCACCCGTACCCCATCAAGAAGCTTCAAATCTCTCTCACTAAAGGTCTTAAATGGTTCAACAGGCATGCTTTTGGAAATTCAGAATAAGAAATCTCCTCCTAAAGAGGAAGCTGAACTTTATGATCCAAAGAGAAACCAGAATTCTTTTTATTACAGTAGTAAGAAGAACAACACATGTGTTCATTAAGTTGATGATTTGGTTCAACAACTTGGGGAGATGAACACATAATTATTTGGTTCAATTTGATGCAAGCCTTTGGATTTTTTTCTTCAATCTTTGCCGTTCCTAGAACAACTCAATTTTTACAATCTTTGTTACATTGTTTAGCTGACTGAGTTGGATTTAGTTTTTAGGGTTTGATTTTAATTTTATGTGGTTAGTTACTTACATAATTTGAATTTAGAGAAGGTCAAAGATGATTCGTTGATAGCTTTGTTTTTATTTAAAGGTTAAGCTCGACAGAAAGCCAGCTCCATATATTAAAGAAAAGAAAAAGCAACAAACAAAAAACATCTCATGGATGTTACATAAATTTTTTTTTACAACCTAGTGCAAAAATAATTGACTAAAAGTCCCAATCACAATATAATGAATCCTAAAGATCTAAAGATCCTTAGCAAAATGAGCTGCGGGAAGAAGTTCCCCGTGATGCACCATAATCAATCCCTGTGAGAAGGCTGAGTGATTAGTCCTAATGGATGTGACGTTGTGCAAGACCGAGACATCAAAACATCTAACCGTCGATTTAGACGAGATATAAATCAATAAATGAAACACATTCCAAGGAGAACCGTAGCAGACCAAAGAAAAAAACCATTCTAAAGATCGAAGCCGTTAAACTTGCGATCACTACTTCCTGAAAAGGCACCACCTTAAGCAAACGGTGAGACACCATAGGGCAGGTATACAGCTAGGATAGCTAAAGCTACCCGCACCTTAATGCATCAAAGGAGGAGATGGGATCCTCTTTATTAAAAAAGAGCCGACAAAACCACTGGTAGCAGAGGGATGGACCCTCCAAGGAGCTGCCGAGCATCAACCCCCAGTCGCGCTATCCAAACAGAACCCTAGTGGAATAAGGATGGCATCTTGTTGAAACCCGGCCAAATGAAATAAAACCCTAACCGCTAGGTCTGCAGCTGTGGGATCAAATCGATAAGTCACCGGTGAAACCCTAGAGATCGAAAATGAAAACTGTAGACGCTGGTAAAACCCAGCCAAATGCCGGTGAACTAGTCACCAAAAATTTGGGCGGCTAGGGTGCAGGAGAGAACCCTAGCCGCCTTTGCTCCTCTCATCTCTCATTGAAGGACGAACCGACTGGACTCTAGAAGAATGAGAAAAACTGGAAAACACCTATAGTATTGGGGCACCGCCGAGTTGCCTAGTCGCCGTCTTGTCAAAACCTAGCCAAACACTATGAAAAATAAAACCCTAGCCGCATTCACTAGGTCTACTGCTATGGGATTTAACCGATCATACGCTTGTGGAAACCTGGCCAAACACCGTGGAAAACTAATTGCCGATTGTCAGGGCGGCTAGGGTTTAGAAGAGAACCGTAGCCGCCACCTTCTTATACCTGACTATTCTTGCTCTCTGTAACCCCTTCAAGAAACTACTTCATTGATAGCTTGACTCTCATCTTAAATTTTGAAAGATGAGAGTATAAATATGGTATAATTTTTATGCGAAATTATCAGGATTTTTTTTATATCTTACTAAAATATTTACAAATTCACCATCAAGTCAAATAATTTTTAAACATGTCTTCCTTCCAATTATATTTACATACCATGTCATATAGTTGTTTCTTCCCTTTTTTCTTTTGATTTTCTTTCTTATTTTTTATTTATCTCTTAAACCGTTGATTTTTTCAACATGCCGCTTTAGAGTTTTTCTTTCGTCTTATTTTTATCTTTAAAATGATACCCACTGTGACATTTTTGAATTTTTTCAATTGGTAAACATCTGGTAGATGTTTGGTAGACATCTAGTAGATATCTAGTAGATATCTAATATATCTAAGTTTTGACAGTTTTTTATAGAATTATTATGTTAGTTTGCATTGTTGTTTCTTTTATTGTATCTAGTGCTGCTTTGGGGTTTAGATGAGATTTTGCTCTATTTGTTGCTCAAAATACGAATTTTGATTTATTGTTCTTCATTTGAGTTTTACAAGTTTAGCTCTAAATCTTATGTTGATGAATATTCTACACTAATCCTTGATAATTTAAAGCAAACCGAATGCAGAAGATCATAAAATATCAGCGTATATTTAATTTGGAAAATTAGCAATTATAGCCTTAGGTGATTGGACATCTACTGGATGTCTACTGAACATCTACCAGATTTCTACTAGACATCTACCAAATGTCTACTAGATGTCTACTAGTTGAAAAAGATGAAAATGTCACAATGGTTATAATTTCAAAGATAAAAATAGGATGAACGAAAAACTCTAAAACAGCATGTCAAAAAAATGAACAGTTAAAAAGATAAATGTAAAATAAAGCAAAATAATTAAAAAAAGCATATATAGTAACAACCATGGATAAGGAGGAAGGGTTTCATGTTAATTGTTAGGAGAGGGTTGTATGTTTGTAATTAATTTCACGTGTGTGTAAATATTTTTCAACTTGGCCTAATTAATTTGGGATTTATGGGTATATATGTAAGAAGTCCAATTTTTATTGAATTGGAATACCCAAAAATTAAGGAAGATGGTAGTTTTGAAATGAAAACAATTTCTTAGCTACTTTTTGAAAATAAGAAAAGGAACCGGGACTTAAAAAAATATTTTCAAACTCTTACTTGCCACATGTCAAACTACCATTGGTTTTACTTTTCAACCTGTGCCATGTGGCGGAGAGTGTTGTACACCCTTCAAAGTTTGACTGATTTAGTTACGCTCAGGCAGCAAATAGGTGCATAATTGCCAAGTTCAGGGAGGTAATACATGTTAGTCCTGAAGAGTACATAATAGTGTAACATGATTTTATTGTTTAAATGCTTTAATCTAAACTTGATTTGCTTTTAGTCAGTCCGTGTGTATCATGAGATCCTCCACCGAGACCTTATAAATCCTGGTATCAATCTTCGTGGTAACTTTCTACTATGAGTTTTTGCAATCAGTCAAAATAAGGCTTACTTGGCTCGTGACCTTGTTTGTCTCTTTTGTAGGGTTGATAGAAGAAAGAGCTATCCACGGCTAAAAACCTAGAGAAGACTCTTTCATAAGGAGAGAGCAAATTGGGAAGAATTGAAGGTTGGAAAATGCAGCTAGACCTAAGCAAAATGGCATAGTACGTAATGAGACAAAATGGGTTAGCAAATTTAATAAAAAGGGTTCTTAAAATCGCAAAGCGAAACCCAAATAATGGCTAAATGTATCTTAGGGACCACACTAAGTAAAAATGTACCTCAAATAAATTAAAGGTTTAGCAAGAGTCATCTCATGATCACCAGGACACACTAAATTTCAAATCAAGGTAATTATGAATGATAACAATATTTTATGTACTCCTGCTTTAATTTGGTAAATACTCTCGAGAAAAGTTTTGAACAATGTCTTCTTGATGATATCTTACACCGAAATACTCAATAGTCAATGAAGAGCCTTGATATAAGTCACGGTGAAAGAATACGGTCTCTCTGAAATTATTTAGGGTTATTTGCGCAGTTTAAATTTCTCTTCTTCCTGATCTTTAATGCATACTTGAGGGCAAGCATGGAATAAGTGTGGGGAGATTTGATGGGTTGTATTTTCAGCATGTATTTGTGCTTATTTCTATATCCTTGAGACCATGCTTTTAGTCTTTTTGGCTGCTATTACTTCCTTTTCTATCTTTTCAGGTTCTTAAGGAAATTTGGAGAAAAGATACATTTCTAGGTAGAAAACGAGCAATCAAGGAGACTCCCAATGGAAGCATCGAGACTAGTCTAGTCCCGGTGACCAGGAAGCCTTCTAGAATATAAGAAGAAATGAAAAGAGGAAATCTCACTGAAAAGTTATTAGTCACCAAGATCATGTTGTGTTCACCACTACTGATGAGGTCCCGATGATATGGTAACATTTAGGAGTAGAAATCAAAAGTCAAATATGATCAGATCCTAATTGAGAAAGTGGCGTGAATTATGTTGATTAATTCCTTTCTTTATCTTAAAGAGGAATCCTCATCACTCAAGGACTTCCTAAAGAGCCTTTCACTGAGGTCCTGATGTAGACACCGGGAGCGATAGCCGGTCCCGGTGATCCTAGAGCATTCTAGAATGACCAAGATGACATCAATACCAAGGCACACAAATTTCCAAATCTGGGAGACACTTAATTTAGACAAAATCCTATTCAGGAAGAGCTCATAGGAAGAAGTTTAATCTCTTTCCTAATTCTGTAAAGGAAGGGATTTTACTACCATTTGAAGATTAAGACTAAAAGAAAGATAAAACCTATTTAAGAGATAATAGCAAAGAGTCTTATTCAACTCTAAAGAGGAAGTAAGAGGCAAGACTCCCTATAAATACCAAGGCCGGCACATTCATCCATTCAATCCACATATCCACTACCTAAGCTTAGTTTAGATAAGTTCATTGCTCTTTAGATTAGTTCATTGTTCTTTTCAAATACTCTTTTTAATCGCAATTTACTTTCCAAGTCTTTACATTTCACATGTTTCACTTTAAAGTCTCTTTATAATTTCTTGCATTTAAATTCAGTCATGTCTAGCTAAAATCCTCATGGCTTGACCAAATAATGGTTAAGGCTGAGTTTGAATAGTGTGAGGACCGCAATTGAGTACAAAAATCCGCAAGCTGAACTATTTACCAATCTTGGTACTTCAAGGGTTATATGGCAAGAGTATCATTTAGTCTCGCTGTGTGGTTTGGCCAACCATTTGGTAAGTCTCTATTATTATTGTTCAACTTAATTCTTGCATCTGTAATTATGCCTAAAGAGGTATAAAGTAACGATAGTCTCCACCGAGATAGGAGAAAGGTAATCTTACGCATGTTGGAAGTGCTTAACTACATGTCAATAAGGGTTTAGAATTTTTTAATCTATATTGCTATTCATTGTCGAGCTCTCTGGCGTGAAGTCAAGAGACACGGTGAGTAAGAGGGATATCGTGGCATGAAGTCCAGTCTCCATACACAGTAAGGAAGAGTTGCTAGTACTATACGGTGCATGAGTGCTAGTATAACTAAATCTAGGTCCCAGTGCAATTAATTTCTTGTCTTGTGATCATCATGATATTCAGTCTTGCTCTACTTTGGCTGAGTCATTGTCTTTCATTGATTTTATTGCTGCTTTACTTAGTATTAATCTTCAAATTCCTAAAGATCTCACATCTAGGTCACACTGCTGGTTGTCTAGTGAAAATAACATAGTCAAATACCTTTCCACGTGGGATTGACCTCTGTCGCTACTAACTACTAGTTTGTTTTGTGCAGGGATGTATTTTTGGTGGTCTCGACACCCATCAAAATAATTATTTTGTAAACTTGATGAAATCCTGAAAGGGAATATTACTTTTGGTGATAAATCAAAAGTTCCAGTCATAGGTAGTGGAGAAATTCTTATCAAGCTGAAGAATGGAGATCATAAATTTATTTCTAATGTTTATTATGTTCTAAATTTAAAGTCCAACATTTTAAGCATTGGACAACTTGTTGAGATAGGTTATCATGTGGAGATGAATAAAAGAAGTGGGCTGGTTGTTCGTAACAGAAGGAGAATGATTGCTAGAGTTCCAATGTCATTGAATAAGATGTTTAAGCTAAAGATCGACAGTAATAGACCAAAGTGCTTGAGCACTTCTTTTTCCGAGTCAGAATAGTTGTGGCATCTCAGAATGGGTCACTTAAATTTTGGTGCCTTGAAACATATGTCTAGAAAGAGGATGATTAGTGGATTACCTTTCATAAATCATCCTAAACAGATTTGTGAAGGTTGTATGTATAGGAAGCAGTCAAAAAGGAGTATTCCCAAATAATCCTTTTCTAGCACATCTCAACCATTGGAGTTAGTTTATGCTGATATTTGTGGTCCTACAAATCCAAGTTCTCATGGTGAAAGTAGGTATATGTTATTGTTAATTGATGATTATGCTCGCAAAACTTGGGTTTACTTTCTGAAGGAGAAAAGTGAAGCATTTGAAGTCTTCAAGAAGTTTAAAGCTCAAGTTGAGAATGAGGTGGCTTGAAGATTCTGTCATTAAGAACTGATTGTGGAGGAGAGTTTACTTCATAAAAGTTTAATCAATTTTGTAAGTATTCAGGCATTCGACATTTCCCTATAGTCCCTCGATCGCAGCTGCAGAATGGTGTGGTGGAGCAAAAAAATAGAACCATTCTAAATATGGCTTGTAGCATGTTGAAGAGCAAAGCCTTGCCAAAGTAGTTTTGGGCAGAAGTTGTGGCTTGTGCGGTATATTTGAACAATAGAAGTCTGGTGAAGAAATTGATGAATATGACCCCTCAAGAAGTGTGGAGTGATAAGAAACTAAATAATTCCCATTTAAAAGTATTTAGTTGTCTTGCTTATATGCATTTAGCTGATAAGTTGAGGAAAAAGCTTGATGATAAGAGTGAAAAGATGATGTTCATTTGTTATTCACCAAGTTCAAAGGGTTATGAGTTCTATAATCCTTAAACCAGAATAAGTGTCACTAGCCGAGATGCAGAATTTGATGAAGGAAGCTCCTAAAACTTGGATGTTTCAGATAATGAAAATTATGATTTTCTTCCTTTCTTTGAAGATGATCTAGTTGCAGGTGGATGCCACTTAAATGGATAGAATGCAACATGTGATGATAGGCAGAATGCGACTTATGATGGACGGGAATGACATAATGTGACTAATGACGAACAGATTTTTATAGATGTAGTTTCTCCAAGCTCATCTGAAAGGTAACCTTGTATGAGGAATTTAGATGATATTTGGGTAGAAACAACAGAAGTGGATAACACCACATTATTCTGTTTATTTGCTGATATAGAATTTATCAAATCATAAGATGCCATTGAAGATGGAAAGTGGCGATTCGCGATGGATGAGGAGGTAATTTCCATTTAAAAGAATGACAAATGGGAGCTAACCTTATTGCCAAACAGGTGTCCGGTGGATTTATAAGGCAAAGAAAAATTCATAAGGCGAGGTGGAGAAGTACAAAGCTCACCTTGTTGCAAATGGCTATTCTTAAAAGGCCGGTATTAATTATGAAGAGGTGTTTGCATCAGTGGCTTGAATAGAAAAAATCCAATTGATTATATCCTTAGTGATACAACAAGGATGGAGAATTCACCAGATGGATGTGAAATCGGCTTTCTTGAATAGAACTCTTGAAGAAGAGCTGTATGTGGAACAACCTTTGGGCTATGTTGTCAAAGGTGAAGAAGACAAAATGCTAAAGTTGAAGAAGGCTTTGTATGGCCCCAAACAAGCCCCGAGACCTTGGTACTCATGCATTGATGAGTATTTTTAGAGGAATGGTTTCACAAGATGTCCGTATAAACATGATTTGTATGTAAAGAAAAGCACAAGTGGAAAAATGATGTTTGTGTGGTTGTATGTTGATGATTTGATATTTACAGAAGTTAATGAGAAGACAATTAAAGAGTTCAAGGCGTTGATGGCTATAAACTTCAAGATGACTGATTTGGGGCTTATGTCTTATTATTTAGGCATTGAAGTGCAACAAAGTGATGAAGGCATATTTCTTTCACAAAGAACATATGTGGAAGCTATTTTGAAGGAGGTCAAAATGGACAAGTGTAATTCAGTCTCTACTCTTATGGAATGCGGAATTAAGTTTTTGAGTCATGACAATAGAGCCAAAGTAGTTCCAACTATATTTTGAAGATTGGTTGGAAGGCTACAATTTTGGACATGTATAAGACCAGATAGCTTGTATGGAGTTGGACTTGTTAGTCGTTATGTGGAATGTCCAACACTGAGTCATATGAATGCTGTAAAAAGAATCCTCCATTATATCAAACATGCTGTTTCTTATGGTTTATTCTATTTGTCTCAAAACAATAGTAAGCTATATGGATTCAGTGATAGTGGTTGGGGAGTAGATATTGATGATCAAAAAAGCACAATCGGTTTTATGTTCTTTATGGGAAATGCGGTTTTTGCTTGGAGTTCCAAGAAATAAGCAATTATCACATTGTCTTCATATGAAGCTGAGTATGTGGTTGCAACATCTTGTGTTTGTAATTTTATAGGATATTGTTAAAAAGTCCCAATTTTATTCCAAAGGAAGCTATGGAAGTGTTCGTTGACAACAAATCTGCAATTGCATTGACAAAGAATCCTATCTTCCATGAGAGAAGCAAGCACATTGACACAAAGTATCATTACATCTGAGAGTGTGTCAATAATAAAGAAGTTGAGTTGGAGCACGTGTCGTCCAAAGATCAAGTTGCAGACATTTTCACAAAGGCGTTGAAGTTTGTTGACTTAAGTAGGTTGAGATCGCTCTTGGGAGTTATGTAGACATAAGTTTAAGATAGGGTATTAAAAATAAACTTATTGTCCAAGTTCAATGCATATGGAGTTATACAACCCAATGGTCATAGGTTATAAGTCTTAAAAGTCACAACGGTTATAATAGTTATGATGGTTATTAAGAGTCATTTAGTTTCGTAGTTAATTTTGTATTTATTCTAATGTTTGAATAGTCTCATTGTTTTTAGTATAAATATGAAACCTTTCATTAAGCTTAATAAAAGACAAGTATTATTCAGCCACTAATCTCTGTTGTAAATACGCTCTCTCCATATTCTCTCCCAATAATAAGACGATGTCATTAATGCTTGGACAAGATATCAGGTTCCAAAACACCGCCTAGAGAAAACTATATATAAGGTTCGCCCCTTTTAGCCCCCTTTTTTCCAATTGTTTCTTAATTATCTTACATTATAGTAATTCACAACACTAATTTATCAATCAATCAACTTTATGTATAATTACCCTCAAAATTTTAATTAATATCCAATCATACACTATTGTAGACCGGAATGAAAGTAACTCCGGTGGATGGAATCCAAGAAGTCCCAACAATAAAATTCCCAGCTGTGAACTTCACGGCATCACCTGTACCAAAAACACAAAAACCAGGCCATTTTACTCTATTTGAAACCCCAGCTCTGGGCCCTGTATTCGCATACTCTGTAAAGCACAGCGTTTTATTGTACGAACCGGCGCCGGGCTCTCCACCCATCCTTTACTTGAAATCGAATTATGAATGGAGGATTCCATTACAATTGATCTCAAGTACGGCTTCCATGATCGACCGAGAAAAAAAATGATTTTGTGTTTGACCTGAGAAAAGTCAGAGCTGGCTATGATTAGGCAATTTTGAAGGGAGAAACTGGTGTTTTGGCCGGGATCGGTTCTTCTGCTGGCGAGGATTACTTTGTAGGAGCCGCTCTGGGGGCGGCGGTGTTGAACTAAAAATAAACCTAATTTAAAAATAAGAATTAAAAAAATATGTTAGAAAGGAAGGAGAATGGAACTAGTCACTTGCTAAATAGAAGGATAAAATTTGTGGCCAAAATTAGGACACCAATTCTCAATAAAACTTGGTTCAAATATGAGTTACGTGGATCACTTTATTCCCATGTATTGAAGACTCAAGTGCCTATATAAGGCATGTGCATTCTGCAATTTCTTTGTAGAGTGAATGAGAGTAAAATGAAGAATTTGTAGAGTGAATAAAAGAAAGAGAGTTTAATTTTTGTTCTTAGTTTTCCTCTTATTGTATTCTTATAGTTAATGAATAATTAATATTTTATTTTGAGTTCAAACTATATTATTCCTCCTCTTTACTCCAACAAAGTGGTACTAGAGCCAAGTTGAAATACTGTGTGAAAGTTGTGAGAATTTTATAATATTTTCTTGAGTGTTTGAGAGACTATACCCAAAGAAAAATGAACACTAACAATTTTCCCTTCAATTTTCCTCAGCTCACCAAAAGTAATTACAAAAATTGGTGCATCAAAATGAAAGCCATTCTAGGAGCTTAAGACATTTAGGACATTGTTGAAAATGGCTATATAGTCCCTGTCCCAGCAGAAAATGCACAATTATCTCAGGCGAAAAGAGATAGTTTGCATAAGAATCGCAGGAGTGACTAGAAGGTGCTTAGTATAATCCATCATGGTTTGGATGATGTGATGTTTGAGAAGGTAGTAGAAGCAACTACCTCCAAGCAAGCTTGAGAAATTTTACGAGTTTCTCTTCAAGGAGAGGAGAAAGTTTAAAAGGTGCGATTGTAGATGTTACATGGTGAGTTCAAGATGATGAAGATAAAGGAGACAAAAACAATTGTTTTTTATTCCTCATGGGTAAAATATGGCGTTAATCAACTGTGGCAATATGGAGAAAAATTGTAGAGTCGAGACTCATTGAAACAATTCTATGATCGTCACTACCAAAGTTTGATTATATAGTAGTAGCCGTCAAAGAGTCAAGAGAGATGAGTGCAATATTAATTGATGAAGTTGTTGGTTCATTGCAAGCACGTGAGGAAAGACTAAATAGACAAAAACAAGAGTCCACAGAACAAGTCCTGGCGGCAAAGGCTTCGTTTTGAGAAAATGAAAATAGCCGAGATTCTAGTCAATCTTGAAGAGGAACCGATAGAGGTCAAGGAGGAAATGGTGGAGGAAGAGGACAAGTAACGAACCGAAATTTCCAAAATTTGCTTATAATAAATTACTATGGTATTAAAAATATCATAGAAATTATTTTTTATTGTTATTGTTGTTATTGGATATAAGGCATGAGAAAATAAGAGCTAATTATAGTAAGAAGGATGAATTGGACATTTATTTATTTGATCAGGGGCATTATTGAAAAAAAAAAAAAAAACAAATAAATACATACATACTTACAGCGTCTTATTCCCTTATCCATTTCACTTCATCTTCTTCTCCATTCTTCCCTTCTCCCTTACCAAAATTTTCTATAATCCAAAAACTTCCGATTTCTTCGATTCAACTTCGAATTCTTATTAGAAATCGATCCTTAAGCCCTCTATCATCATCAATTTCAGTCAATCAAGACTAGAAGAGGAGGATTTCAGAAATTAAGATTCGGATGAATAGTAACCCGAGTTTGAGGTGAGTGATTTTTGGTGAAATTAAAGCTTAATTAGTAGAATTTATGGTAGATTAAGCATATTTATGGTATTAGGAAGTTTATTTATGCAATATCTTGATAGAATTATATATGGCTGTTGTAGAGGAAGCTATTGCAAGTAAATCAAAGGCAAAAGGGGTAGAAGAGAGCTAGAAAGAGCATAGAAAAAGGTTTGTGTCCCGAATTTCGATTTCTCGGTTTTTCGGGAAATTTTCCAGATTATATACCTGTTTTGTTTTAATGTTTTCTCTCGTTATATAAATCCGATTTGAACGATTCTTGATTCTATTGATATCTACAGAAAGTAAGGAACATATGTTCAGAAGAAACCTTGTTGAATTTCGTTCGTTTTCAATGTGAAATTTTCGTTTGAAGTTGAGTCTTGAAATCTGTTTTCGGAAAATCTCAGCTTGGTATACTGTTTAGTATTTTGATCATAAATTTGCTTATACAGTTTAGATTTCTGTGATTCTGGTGGTTTTGGAAAGCTGAGACATGTGGCTAGTTATCTTGTGAAGAAAGTTTTTCGATTGGATGATGTTTTGATAGTGAAAAATGCAGGGAAAGTCAGGTTATGAAACCTGGAAAAATTCTAGAAAGTATGATATTGATTTTATTGAGTTTTAATTGAAGTTTGATGCTTAAAAATTTGGGATTTGGATTTCTTAATTACTGAAGTTATGTGGAATTATATTTGATGGTTTATACTGGAATTTTTAAGATGTTACTTTGTTTTATTGCCCTTATTAAACGAGTAGAATACGGGTCAGGGTAGATTGGCGCCAATAAAGGGGGGTACAGTACTGTACAAACAATTGAAGCTTTGGCTTCGGGCTTTGGCCGATATTATGATATATATATATATATATATATATTGATTTTGAAGCTTCGGCTTCGGGCTTGACCGATATATTGATTTTTGAAGCTTCGGCTTCGGGCTTGACCGATATATTGATTTTTGAAGCTTTGGCTTCGGGCTTGTCCGCTCCCGTATCCATTTTACCGTTATTCAGGACTTGTTTACTTTGGGCAATATGTGGTTAAAGTGTTTAAAAAACAAATTGGGAAAAAATTTGATTGTACTTTGAAAGGATTACTATATAAGTTTTGTGATTTGGTTCCATAAAGTTGGTTAATTTGTTTTTGACTTATAAATTTACTATGTTTCTATTTTAAAAATATCCAAAGTTGTTATATTTTTTTTATGGACACCACTAAGCAAATTGCTTAGCGTGTAGTTGATTTTCTACGCGTAGGTGGAGAACTTGTAGATAGCTTAGACCAAAGTGGTACAGGTGGATCAGCTTAAAGAGCAAATAAGGAAGGACTCGAGGTGGATATGTATTTTAATGTAATATTATGGTTTGTAGAATAATGGCATGTACTAGAGAGAGAAATGTAAAGTGGCATTGAGAAATATTTGGAGTAAAATTTGGAGTTTAAAACATTATATTGGTATTTGTATGTATTAAATATATAAGTATTGAATTCTATACAGTGGAGTATAGTTGTTTATCGGGTGTTTATTGTTACCGTGGCGCTCCTTATAGAAGGGGGGGCGTTACATTTGTTGGTATCAGAGCTGAGGTTTAGGCGATTCTAGGACTAGTATGTACATGCCATTTAGGATATAAATATGTTATGTTAGTTGTTTGATCCACTTTGGTCCAATTTTCAGGAATAAATTATGGCTAGTAGTAGTCACAACCAGAGTGAGGAAGAGGATGCTGAGAGTACGGTCCGTATTAGACAAGGGGATGAACAAAGACATGAACCTCCACCAGTTCATGGGTTTCCTGAACAACCTACTCCGGCACAAGCTGCTTTACTTCAGCATATGACTACTGAAGTAATCACACAAGTACTACGAAACATACAAATCCCCCAAGTTCCTGTAGTACCTCACATTGAAAGAAGAGAGGAGAGAACTCCTCTTGAAAGAATCAAGAAGCTTCCAGCTGATGATTTCAAAGGGGATACAGTGAATCCTGTAATTGCAGAAGATTGGCTTGATCATACTAAATGGTGTATGACTAGGCTTCATTTTACAGATGAAGAGAGATTAGACTGTGTTCAAGGTCTACTCAAAGAACAAGCTAGGAGGTGGTGGGATAATATTGTGAGAGAAAGGCGACCCGGAGAAATCACCTGGGGTCTTTTCTTGGAACAATTTGACAAGAAATACGTTAGCGAACGATTCAAAGATGAGCAGAGGAAATTGTTCTTGTCTTTGAGACAGGGACGCATGACTGTATCAGAATATGAAGTTCAATTCCTCAAACTCGAGAGGTATGCTCGTGATATCGTTGACAGTGAAGTAAGGCGATGTAAGAGATTCGAAGATGGGCTAAATGATGAAATTAGAGTGCATCTACTTGCACAAAAGATTAGGGTGTTCAATGACTTGGTTGATGCTGCTACGGGCATTGAGAAGATTAATTCAGATAGACAACAAAGAATGGCTAAAAGGTCTGGATTTCAAAAGGGATCACAGGGTCCAGCTAGTTCAGAATCTCCAAGTAAGAAACAGAAGGGAACATCAGAACAAACCCAATCTCATTTTAGAGGGTTTTCACCGAGACAAACCATAAGTACGGGGTCAGCGGCTAGTGTACCTTCAGGTCGAGGCAGAGGAAATATTCCACAATGTTCTAATTGTGGAAGGATGCATACAGGGGAATGTTGGGGAAAAGGTAGAGTCTGCTTTAAATGTGGCTCAAGGGAACATTTGATTGCAAATTGTCCTCAAAGACAGATAAGTACATCTGCACCTACAGTAGTTCCTACTCCTACAATGCAAGGTGGAAGAGGAAGGGGAAGAGGAAATGCTAGTGGTTCAAGTGGGCATGATGTGGCTCAACAAGCACCGCAGAGTGGTAGACCGGGAGGAATGGCGCGAAGTTATGCAATCCGAGGGCCTGAGACTAGAGAATCTACCGAAGTTATTGTCGGTAAATTTTCATTCTTTAATCATGATGTTTATGCTTTGATAGATCCTGGTTCATCTCATTCATATATATGTACTGCATTAGCACAAGAGAAAGGATTGCGTGTAGAAGAATTAGGAGAAAATATTGAAGTGACTAATCCTTTAGGACATAGTGTGATAGTAAACAAAGTGTACATGAATTGCCCTATTATGATTCAAGATCAACTTTTCAATGCAAATTTAATTGAGTTACCTTTCCGAGATTACGATGTTATCTTGGGAATGGATTGGTTATCGGAACATCGAGCTATGGTGGATTGCAAAAACAAAAGAATGTCACTTCAAGTTTCTGATGGAGAAGAAATAGTTATCGTGGGGGAAAGATCAGATTATCTCTGTAACATAATTTCTTTTATGAAGACTAAAAGGCTAGTTAGGAAGGGATGTCGGGCCTACCTAATCTTCGCTCTAGAATTGAAGGAGGGTGAGTAAGAATTACAGAATATTCCTACGGTATGTGATTTTCCTGATGTATTTCCAGAAGAACTACCGGGGTTGCCACCAAAAAGAGAGGTAGAATTTGCAATTGATGTATTACCGGGTACCGCACCAGTATCCAAAGCACCATACAGAATGGCGCCTGCTGAACTAAAAGAGTTGAAGATTCAGTTGCAAGAATTGTTAGACAAAGGATTCATACGCCCGAGTATATCCCCATGGGGTGCACCAGTGTTGTTTGTTAAGAAAAAAGATGGGTCACTCCGATTGTGTATTGATTACCGGGAGTTGAATAAATTGACAATCAAGAATAAGTATCCATTGCCAAGGATTGAAGACTTATTTGATCAACTCAAGGGTGCCAAATACTTCTCCAAGATTGATTTGAGATCGGGCTACTATCAGATGAGAGTGAAAGATAATGATATTGCAAAGACGGCTTTCCGAACTAGATATGGGCACTATGAATTTTTGGTGATGCCATTTGGTCTAACTAATGCACTAGCAGCATTTATGGACCTTATGAACCGTGTCTTTTACTTATATTTAGACAGGTTCGTAGTGGTTTTCATTGATGATATTTTGGTGTATTCTAAGTCATGGGAAGAGCATGATCAACATTTGCGGATAGTCTTCCAAACTTTGAGGGAAAATAAATTGTATGCCAAACTTAGCAAATGTGAGTTTTGGCTTGAAGAAGTTTCTTTCTTAGGCCATGTTGTTTCTGCAGAAGGAATTAAAGTGGATCCTAAGAAGATAGAAGCAGTTGTTGAATGGAAACCACCAAAGAACCCTACGGAAGTCAGGAGTTTCCTTGGCTTAGCAGGGTATTATAGAAGATTTGGGAAAGGATTTTCAGTCATTGCTGCTCCACTGACGAAACTACTTCAAAAGAACGCAAAATTTGAGTGGAATCACAAGTGTCAAGAAAGTTTTTTGAGAAATTGAAGACAATGTTGACAAAAGCACCCATCCTTACCCAACCAGAACCTGGAAAAGATTTTGTAATCTATAGTGATGCTTCACATAGTGGTCTTGGGTGTGTTTTGATGCAAGAAGGAAAAGTGATTGCCTATGCTTCCAGGCAATTGAAGAATCATGAAAGGAATTATCCTACTCATGATTTGGAATTGGCTGCAATAGTCTTTGCCTTGAAAATTTGGCGACATTATCTTTATGGAGAAAAATGTTATATTTATACAGATCACAAAAGTTTGAAATATTTGCCAACACAGAAAGAGTTGAATTTAAGGCAAAGAAGGTGGATGGAATTCATTAAAGATTACGATTGTCTTATTGATTACCATCCAGGAAAGGCTAATGTAGTGGCAGATGCTCTCAGCCGAAAGACAATGATGGCACTAAGGACTATGAATACGGGGTTAGCTCTTACCAGTAGTGGAACCTTAATTGCAGAATTGAAGATTCAACCTGTACTACTACAACAGGTTAAGCAAGCACAAAATGAAGATGATGACTTAAAGATTATTCGAGCACGGACACAAGTGGGTATCGTAGACGACTATATGGTTCGAGAAGATGGGTGTCTATATTTTAAAGATAGACTATGTGTGCCAAACAATGAAGAATTAAAGAAGAATATCTTACAAGAGGGGCATAATAGTCCTTATGCGATGCATCCTGGAGCAAACAAGATGTACCAAAATTTGAAGAGCCATTATTGGTGGAATGGGATGAAGAAAGACATTACTAACTATGTTGCTCAATGTCTAACTTGTCAACAGGTGAAAGCAGAACATCAAGTTCCTTCTGGATTGTTGCAACCTATAACAATTCCAGAATGGAAATGGGAAAGAATCACAATGGACTTCGTGACGTCTTTACCACTTACACAGAAGAAACATGATGCAGTGTGGGTTGTTGTAGATAGATTGACAAAGTCTGCCCACTTTCTTCCAGTTAGGATGGATTATTCACTTGATAGGTTGGCTCAGTTATATATAGATGAGATAGTAAGGCTACACGGAGTGCCTATTTCAATCATTTCTGACCGAGATCCAAGATTTACTTCGAGATTTTGGAAGAAGTTGCAGGAGGCCTTAGGTAGCAAACTTCATTTCAGTACTTCATTTCTTCCTCAAACAGATGGTCAATCTGAAAGAGTAATTCAGGTGTTAGAAGACATGATGAGAAGTTGTATCATTGAATTTGAGGGAAGTTGGGATAAGTATTTGCCCCTTATGGAGTTTTCTTATAATAACAGCTATCAGTCAAGCATACAAATGGCGCCATATGAAGCATTGTATGGAAGAAAATGTCAAACTCCATTATATTGGACCGAACTTAGTGAAAACAAGATTGTGGGGCTGGATTTGATTCAGGAGACAAAGGAAAAGGTAAAACTTATTCAAGAGAGATTGAAGGCTGCATCGGATAGACAAAAATCTTATGCTGATCTAAAAAGAAAAGACATTACTTATGAAGTGGGAGATAAAGTATTTCTCAAAGTATCTCCTTGGAAGAAAGTCCTGCGATTTGGCAAGAAAGGCAAGCTCAGTCCGAGATTCATTGGCCCATATGAGGTTATAGAGAAGGTTGGACCGGTAGCTTATCGGTTGGCACTACCCCCAACACTCGACAAAATTCATAACGTGTTCCATGTGTCAATGTTAAGGAGATACAGATCAGATCCATCACATATCTTATCTCCTGATGTCGTAGAAATCGAACCCGACCTGACGTATGAAGAGGAACCGATACAAATCTTAGCGAGAGAGGTTAAACAATTGAGAAACAAGTCTATACCTTTGGTAAAAGTACTTTGGAGGAATCATAAGGTTGAAGAAGCAACTTGGGAACCGGAGGATACAATGAAAACTCAATATCCGCAATTGTTTTCAGGAAATTTTCGGGACGAAAATTCATAAGAGGGGGAGAATTGTAACGAACCGAAATTTCCAAAATTTGCTTATAATAAATTACTATGGTATTAAAAATATCATAGAAATTATTTTTTATTGTTATTGTTGTTATTGGATATAAGGCATGAGAAAATAAGAGCTAATTATAGTAAGAAGGATGAATTGGACATTTATTTATTTGATCAGGGGCATTATTGAAAAAAAAAAAAAAAAAACAAATAAATACATACATACTTACAGCCTCTTATTCCCTTATCCATTTCACTTCATCTTCTTCTCCATTCTTCCCTTCTCCCTTACCAAAATTTTCTATAATCCAAAAACTTCCGATTTCTTCGATTCAACTTCGAATTCTTATTAGAAATCGATCCTTAAGCCCTCTATCATCATCAATTTCAGTCAATCAAGACTAGAAGAGGAGGATTTCAGAAATTAAGATTCGGATGAATAGTAACCCGAGTTTGAGGTGAGTGATTTTTGGTGAAATTAAAGCTTAATTAGTAGAATTTATGGTAGATTAAGCATATTTATGGTATTCGGAAGTTTATTTATGCAATATCTTGATAGAATTATATATGGCTGTTGTAGAGGAAGCTATTGCAAGTAAATCAAAGGCAAAAGGGGTAGAAGAGAGCTAGAAAGAGCATAGAAAAAGGTTTGTGTCCCGAATTTCGATTTCTCGGTTTTTCGGAAAATTTTCCAGATTATATACCTGTTTTGTTTTAATGTTTTCTCTCGTTATATAAATCCGATTTGAACGATTCTTGATTCTATTGATATCTACAGAAAATAAGGAACATATGTTCAGAAGAAACCTTGTTGAATTTCGTTCGTTTTCAATGTGAAATTTTCGTTTGAAGTTGAGTCATGAAATCTGTTTTCGGAAAATCTCAGCTTGGTATACTGTTTAGTATTATTCTGGTGGTTTTGGAAAGCTGAGACATGTGGCTAGTTATCTTTTGAAGAAAGTTTTTCGATTGGATGATGTTTTGATAGTGAAAAATGCAGGGAAATCAGGTTATGAAACCTGGAAAAATTCTAGAAAGTATGATATTGATTTTATTGAGTTTTAATTGAAGTTTGATGCTTAAAAATTTGGGATTTGGATTTCTTAATTACTGAAGTTATATGGAATTATATTTGATGGTTTATACTGGAATTTTTAAGATGTTACTTTGTTTTATTGCCCTTATTAAACGAGTAGAATACGGGTCAGGGTAGATTGGCGCCAATAAAGGGGGGTACAGTACTGTACAAACAATTGAAGCTTTGGCTTCGGGCTTCGGCCGATATTATGATATATATATATATATTGATTTTGAAGCTTCGGCTTCGGGCTTGACCGATATATTGATTTTTGAAGCTTCGGCTTCGGGCTTGACCGATATATTGATTTTTGAAGCTTCGGCTTCGGGCTTGACCGATATATTGATTTTTGAAGCTTTGGCTTCGGGCTTGTCCGCTCCCGTATCCATTTTACCGTTATTCAGGACTTGTTTACTTTGGGCAATATGTGGTTAAAGTGTTTAAAAAAAAAATTGGGTACAAATTTGATTTTTCTTTGAAAGGATTACTATATAAGTTTTGTGATTTGGTTCCATAAAGTTGGTTAATTTGTTTTTGACTTATAAATTTACTATGTTTCTATTTTAAAAATATCCAAAGTTGTTATATTTTTTTTATGGACACCACTAAGCAAATTGCTTAGCGTGTAGTTGATTTTCTACGCGTAGGTGGAGAACTTGTAGATAGCTTGGACCAAAGTGGTACAGGTGGATCAGCTTAAAGAGCAAATAAGGAAGGACTCGAGGTGGATATGTATTTTAATGTAATATTATGGTTTGTAGAATAATGGCATGTACTAGAGAGAGAAATGTAAAGTGGCATTGAGAAATATTTGGAGTAAAATTTGGAGTTTAAAACATTATATTGGTATTTGTATGTATTAAATCTATAAGTATTGAATTCTATACAGTGGAGTATAGTTGTTTATCGGGTGTTTATTGTTACCGTGGCGCTCCTTATAGAAGGGGGGGCGTTACAGGATATGGCAGAAGTCAGCAATTCCCAAGAGTTGACAATAAGGATGGAAATAATCAGTCCACAAGAGGCAGAGGTCGTGGATGTGGACGAGGAAGAGGAAGAGGCAACTGGAGATAAAATGATGGATGAGACAAGTCTAATGTGCAATGTTATAATTGCTTAAACTATGGCCACTATCCATCAGAATGTAGGAGTCCTCCTATGTAAGTGGAGGAAGCTGCTAACAACATACAAGAAGAGGATGTTATCGATCTGGTATTACTAACCCGTGAAGGTGAGCATTTTCCAGATAATAACATATGGTATCTTAATAATGGAGCAAGTAATCATATATATGGAGATAAGAAACTGTTCATTGAGCTGGACCAGTCTTTCAGTGGAAATCTTGTATTTAGGGGTTCATCGAAAGTTCCCATCAAAGGCAAAGGAACAATTCTTATTTGTAAAAAGAATGGGGGATCACCAATTCATAAGCAATGTCTATTATGTTCCAAACATGAGAAGCAATATTTGTTAGCAACTGTTCCGATGTCAAAGAATCGGATGTTTACACTCAACATCAAGACCGATGTGTCCAATTGTTTGAAGGCATGAGTGAAGGATATCGATTGGTTATGGCATTTGAGGTTCAGACATCTCAACTTCAGAGGACTAAAGTTGATGAGTAAGAAAAAGATGGTGCATGGTCTTCCCCCTATTGATAAACCCTACCAACTATGTGAAGGATGTCTTGTTGGAAAACAATCAAGAACCAGTTTTCCAAAAGAGTCCATGTCGAGAGCCAAGGCACCCCTCGAGCTTATCTATGTCAATGTTTGCGGACCGATGACACTAGTTTCATTAGGAGGCAACACATATTTCTTGCTATTTATTGATGATTATAGCAGAAAGACGAGGGTTTATTTCTTAAAGGAGAAATCAAAAGTATTTGGAGCTTTCAAGAAATTCAAGGCCCTTGTTGAGAAAGAAAGTGGTTATTACATCAAGGCCTTAAGATCCAATAGAGGGGTAGAATTCACATCCAATGAATTTAATAGATTTTACGAGAACTATAGAATCTGCCATTTCTTGTCAGTCCCGAGATCGCCTCAGCAAAACGGAGATGTAGAGAGAAAGAATAGAACAATGATGGACATGGTCAGAAGCACGTTGAAAAGCAAGAATTTACCTAAGAAGCTATGTGCAGAAGGCGTTGATTGTTCTGTGTATATCTTGAACCGGTCCCCGACAGCAAGTGTTATCGATATGACACCCCAAGAAGCATGGAGTGGGAGAAAGCCCAATATCTCCCATTTTTATGTTTTCGAGAGTGAAGAGCATGTACATGTAGCTAATGAAGAAAGGAGAAAACTAGATGATAAAAGCAGAAAATACTTGTTCGTGGGATATTCAGAATTTTCTAAAGGTTACGGGATGTTTGTTCATGATATAGGAAAGATAATCATTAGTAGAGACATAACTATTGATGAAGAAGCAATATGGGATTGGAGCAATCACAAAGAGAAGAATTATAGTTTTTATCCTTTAATAATGGATGAAAACAATGGGCATGAACCGCTAGAGCAAGCCACAACATCGATGATGAATTGTCCAATTTCAGGTGCATCTCTTGAACAAGGATAAAGCTCTAGTGAAAGTTCTAAAGGGAGGCCAAGAAAATTCTGAAGCATTGAAGAACTTTATGATGTGACAAGAGATCTAAGTAAAGAATTAACTCTTTACTGTCATCTTATTAATAGTGAACCCATTGATGCTGAAGAAGCTATGAAGGACGAGAGATGGAGAAAAGCCAAGGAGGAGGAGATCCATTCAGTTGAGTAGAATAAGACATGGGAGTTAACTAAACTTCCAGCAGACAAAAAGCCCATAGGTGCTAAGTGGGTATTCAAGGCAAAGAAAGATACAAGCAGAGATATTGTACGACATAAGGCAAGACTAGTAGCAAAGGGAGCTAGCTAAAAGCTCAGTATTGACTATGCTAAAGTTTTTTCACCAGTCGCGAGAATGGAGAGTATTAGAAAGGTAATCTCCATTGTTGCTCAAAATGGATTGAAGATCCATCAATTGGATGTCAAGTTAGCAATTCTAAATAAATATCTGGAGGAAGAAATTTATATACAACAACCGCCTGGTTACGTTGTCAGAGGCCATAAAGAGAAAGTACAGAAGCTGAAGAAAGCATTATATGGACTCAAACAAGTATCGAGAGCTTAGAACAGTCGCATCGACAAGTACTTTCACTAGAATGGATTTGTCAAGTGTCCCCATGAGTATGCTTTGTATTGGAAGGTGAAAGGTGGAGACATATTCCTTGTTTGTCTGTATGTAGATGATCTTATTTTCACCGGGAACAATCCTTAGATGTTCAATGATTTCATGAAGACGATGACTCGCAAATTTGAAATGACAGACATTGGTTTGATGTCGTATTATCTTGACATTAAAGTGAAGTAGAATGATGATGGCATTTTTATTTGTCAAGGTGGCTTTGCTAAGGAGATAGTGAAGAAATTCAAGATGGAGAATTGCAATCTCGTCAGCACTCCGCTAAAATGCAGTTTGAAATTGATGGAGGATGAAAATGGAGTAGGAGTCAATCCGATAAATTTCCGAAGTCTGATTAGGAGTCTCAGATACTTGATATGCATAAGGCCATATATTTTGTATGCAGTTGGACTAGTAAGCAAATACATGGAAGCACCAAAAGAATCTCATTAGAATGGAGCAAAAAGGATACTCCGCTATGTGAAAGGTACAACTAATTTTGGATTGCATTGTTCAAAATCTGATGAATTCAAATTAGTTGGGTACAGTGATAGTGATTGGGCTAGAGATAAAAATGATCGGAAAAGCACTAGCGGATTTGTATTTTTTCTCGGTGAAATAACGTTCACTTGGAGTTCGAAAAAACAACCAATCGTGACATTGCCAACTTGTTAAGCTGAATATGTTGCTGCAACTTCATGGTGTGTCATGTGATATGAAGATTGTTGAAGGAACTGCAAATGGCACAACATGATCCAACTGATATTTTTGTCGATAACAAGTTGGCCATGGCATTAGCTAAAAATTCAGTCTTCCATGATCGAAGTAAGCACATTGACACGGAATTTTATTTCATCAGAGAGTACATTGAGCAAAAGAAAGTCACGTTGAAGTACATGAAAACATAAGATCAAATTGCTGATATTTTTACGAAGCCACTAAAGTACGAAGTGTTCAACCAGTTACGAGCATCGTTGGGAGTGTTAAATTAAAAATAAGCTTAATTTAAAAATAAGAATTAAAATAATATATTAGAAAGGAAGGAGAATGGAACTAGTCACTTGCTAAATAGAAGGATAAAATTTGTGGCCAAAATTAGGACACCAATTCTCAATAACACTTGGTTAAAAAATGAGTTACGTGGATCACTTTATTTCCATGTATTGAAGACTTAAGTGCCTATATAAGGCATGTGCATTCTACAATTTCTTTGTAGAGTGAATGAGAGTAAAATGCAGAATTTGTAGAGTGAATAAAAGAAAGAGAGTTAATTTTTATTCTTAGTTTTCCTCTTATTGTATTCTTATAGTTAATGAGTAATTAATATTTATTTTGAGTTCTAGCTTTATTATTCCTCTTCTTTATTACAATAGGCGGAGCACGATGTAGCAGTTTTGGAAGACGGCGGCGGCGTTGCCAAAGATGAAATCGATTGTACCGTAGATGTTGCATTTGCAGTAGAATTGGTGGAGAGCGAGGGCGTATAAGGCATCTTGGTAGCCGGCGATACTGCAGCGGAAAATGACGAAGTGATGGGAGGCGATGTGGAGAGCTAAGGCTCGTTCGCCTTCCGGCGGATATCTTGGGCTATGAATCCATCTCCTGCTAGTAACTCACGCGTGAAAAGCTGTTCAAATAGCCGCAGCTTGGAATATATCAAAATATTTGTTGACGTGAGTTGGAATGCTACACATTATCTGTTGGATTATAAACTTGATCCATATCAATGGAAACCCAAAATCCAAATCCAATCAATTGGAGTCCAAGCCCATAAATCCAAAATGTAGTAAATTTATTTAGGTATTTTAAGTATGTAGATTTTTATGTGTGATAACCAAATTGGAGGCTATTAACTAGAACCAATTTGGAGGTCATTAAATTTAACTAAATAAGTTGGCTATTAATTGTATTAGTTGGAGGTGGTGGTAAGTAATTGTGTTAATTAAGAATTATGGTTATTAATTATAGGAGTTGGGAGTTGGGAGTTGTATAATTCACCTATAAATAGGTGGGTTATTTGTTGTTTTTCATTAATAAAAATAAGAACTTCTTTAGAGAGAAAAGAAGTAAAAGAGTGAGTTGTAGTTTTGTATTTTGAGTGAGAGTATTCTTGTAATATTTTTAGTTTAATAAAAGTTGTTCAATTGAGTATTTTAATTCCAACAAAGTGGTACCATAGCTAGGTTGAAAGCTCGAGTCCTCCTCCCGAAAAGAATTTTTTTCCCGAGTGCGGAAAAATCGAGTTGTAACTGCCCAGGCGTTGCAGTAGCTAAAAAGCCCAGAAAGTGTCGCAGTAGACTGCCAAAAGCGTTGCAATACATCCAATGTGTTGCAAAAGACTCCAAAAGTGTCGCAGTAGAATCCAGAAGTGTTGCAGCAGACTCCAGAAAGTGTCGCAATAGCTCCTGTAGTCTAGAAAAGCTATTTGAGTAAGATGGCGAATAACATGGCATCCTTTCAAGTTCCAATACTTAACAACAACAACTACGACAATTGGAGTATCAAGATGAAAGCTCTTCTCGGTGCTCATGATGTTTGGGATATCGTAGAGAAAGGATTCAAGGAGCCCAAAAATGAAGCCTCTCTCACGCAGATCAAGCTACAACTTTGAAGGATTCCCGAAAGAGAGATAAGGAAGCTCTCTTCCTCATCTATCAAGCATTAGATGATGACGGTTTTAAAAATATTTCAAGTGCAACTTCTGCCAAGCAAGCATGGGAGAAGCTACAAACCTCTTACAAAGGAGCTGAAAAGGTGAAGAAGGTCCGTCTCCAAACACTAAGAGGTGAGTTTGAATCCTTGCACATGAAACCAGCCGAGTCTATCTCCGATTACTTTTCAAGAGTAGCAGTCGTTTCTAATCAATTGAAAAGAAACGGTGAGAAGATAGAAGATGTAAGAATAATAGAGAAGATACTCCGCTCGTTTGATCACAAATTTGAGCACATCGTGGTGACAATTGAAGAAACCAAAGACTTGGAGGAGATGATGATTGAAGAACTCCAAGGATCACTACAAGCCTATGAAGAAAAGTATAAGAAGAAGCAAGGTATCTCTAAGCAACTCCACAAGTTACAACTTAAGGATACGAGTGAAGGCCAAGGCAATGGTAGAAATAACCACGGCAGAGGCAGAGGCAGAGGACGAGACCGTGGACGAGGAGGAAGCCGTGGTCGTGGACGGAGTTGGAATTACAACAACAATTCCAACAACAACTATAAGAAAGGAGAAAGCTCCTTACAAGGTCGTGGAAAAGGAAATTCGAACTCGAGGTATGACAAATCTCAAGTCCGATGCTATAATTGTCAAAAGTTTGGGCATTACACTTCAGAATGTAGAGCTCGAAATGATCAAGTTATAGAGAAGGCAAATTTTGTGGAGGAGAAGATTGAGGAGAAAGAAACGCTATTATTAGCATACAACAACAACAGTGATCATCAAGACAACACATGGTATCTTGACACCGGTGCAAGCAACCACATGTGTAGAAAAAGAAGCTCATTCGTGGAGCTGACTAAAGAAGTAAGTGGCGATGCCTCATTTGGAGATGACAGCAAGATATCGGTGAAGGGGAAAGGTAACATCCTCTTTCGTGCTAAAGATGGTAGCCACCAATTAATTTTAAATGTCTACTATGTGCCTAATATGAAGTGCAACATTCTAAGTTTGGGCCAACTATTAGAAAAAGGCTATGATATTCACATGAAAGATTGTAGTCTTTTAATAAGAGATGGCAAAGGAGATCTGATCGCTAAAGTACAAATGCCAAAGAATAGAATGTTTCCTTTGAACATTCAACATGATGTTGCGAAGTGTTTGAAGGCGTGTTACAAAGACGCATCGTGGCTATGGCATCTTTGATTTGGTCATCTTAACTTCAGAGGATTGTATCTACTATCGAAGAATGGAATGGTTAGAGGCTTACCATGTATCAAAAATCCTGATCAATTGTGCGAGGATGTTTACAAGGGAAGCAATTCAGAAGAAGCTTTCCAAAGGAGTCAGACTATAGAGCCAAGAAACCGCTCGAGCTCATCCATACTGATGTATGTGGTCCTATCCAGCTAAGTTCTCTCGCTAATAGTAACTACTTCCTTCTTTTCATTGATGATTACTTAAGAAAAACATGGGTATATTTCTTGAAGCAGAAATCAGAAGTCTTTGGAGCGTTTCAGAAGTTCAAAGCAGCCGTGGAAAAGGAGAGTGGTCATAAGATCAAAGCCATGAGATCTGATCGAGGAGGAGAATTCACATCCAATGAATTCAATGAGTTTTGTTCAGCACATGGAATCTGTCGACCCTTAACGGTTCCAAGATCCCCCCAACAAAATGGTGTGGCAGAAAGGAAGAATAGAACAATTCTTGACATGGCACGGAGTATGCTCAAAAGCAAGAAACTACCCAAGGAGTTTTGGGCGGAAGCAGTGGCATGTGTAGTCTACCTATTAAATCATTCTCCTAGAAGAAGCGTGTGGGGAAAGACGCCATAAGAAGCATGGAATGGTAGAAAGCCCGGAATTTCCCATCTTCGAGTCTTCGGGAGTGTAGCTCATGTTCATGTACCAGATGAGAATCGAACCAAGCTTGATGATAAAAGCAAAAGTTTTATTTTCATCGGTTATGACTCAAGCTCAAAAGGCTATAAGCTATACAATCTAAATGAGAAGAAATTTATGATCAGCCGAGATGTGATATTTGATGAAGAAGGAGAATGGAACTTTGATTCTCAAACGGAAGACTTCAATTTTTCTCCATTCGAGGAAGATAAGCCGTCAACACCTGAGCAACCAAGGCAACTTCAACAAGGCCTCACAACTCCATGAACTTCTCCTACTCATAGAGATGGGTCATCATCATCATCATCATCATCATCATCATCTCCATCCTCAAGCGAGACTGAAGATGAAAGAGAAGTGCATCGTACGAGAAGTCTTCGAGAACTCTATGAGGTGGCTGAACAACTAGACAATCTTACATTATTTTGTCTATTTGTTGACTGTGAGCCAGTGACATTTCAAGAAGCTGCAAAAGAGAAAAAGTGGAGAGATGCAATGGATGAAGAAATTAAGGCCATTGAGAAGAATGATACATGGGAACTCACTTCACTTCCCAAAGGACACAAGGCGATAGGTGTCAAATGGGTGTACAAAACAAAGCGGAATGCTAAGGGAGAGATCGAAAGACACAAGGCAAGGCTTGTTGCAAAAGGCTATTGTCAAAAGGCTGGAATCGACTACGATGAGGTATTCGCTCCAGTTGCTCGATTGGAAACTGTCAGACTAATAATTTCTTTAGCGGCTCAAAACAAGTGGAGAATTCATCAATTGGATGTAAAATCGGCGTTCCTAAATGGAGTTCTTGAAGATGAAGTTTACATCCAGCAACCACCAGGTTATGAAGTCAAAGGCCATGACGACAAGGTGTTGAAATTGAAGAAGGCGCTATATGGAGTCACCAACAACCACCCATTTCAAAGCTGCTAAGAGAATTCTTCGCTATTTAAAAGGTACAACAGACTTTGGCTTGTTTTATTCGGTATCTAATGATTACAAGCTTGTTGGATATAGCCATAGCGATTGGGGTGGAGACGTAGATAACCGAAGAAGCACTAGTGGATTCGTGTTTTTCATGGGAGACACTGCTTTCACATGGATGTCAAAGAAACAACTGATTGTAACTTTGTCTACATGTGAAGCAGAATATGTTGCAGCAACCTCGTGCATATGTCATGCAATTTGGCTTAGAAATTTATTGAAGGAGATTGGGTTAATGCAAGAAGAGCCGACTGAGATTCGTGTTGACAACAAGTTAGCCATTGCCTTAGCAAAGAATCCTGTATTCCATGATCGGAGCAAACACATCGACATCCGCTACCATTACATAAGAGAGTGTGTTCCAAGAAAGGAAGTACAAGTTGAATACGTGAAGACACAAGATCAAATTACGGATATCTTCACTAAGCCGCTCACAAGCGAAAACTACATCAGATTGAGAAGCTCACTCGGAATGACAAGATCAAGTTTAAGGGGGGGTGTTGGATTATAAACTTGATCCATATCAATGGAAACCCAAAATCCAAATCCAATCAATTGGAGTCCAAGCCCACAAATCCAATATGTAGTAAATTTATTTAGGTATTTTAAGTATGTAGATTTTGTGTGTGATAACCAAATTGGAGGCTATTAACTACAACCAATTTGGAGGCCATTGAATTAACTAAATAAGTTGGCTATTAATTGTATTAGTTGGAGGTGGTGGTAAGTAATTGTATTAGTTAAGAATTGTGGTTATTAATTGTGGGAGTTGGGAGTTGTATAATTCACCTATAAATAGGTGAGTTCTTTAGTTGTTTTTCATCAACAAAAATAAGAACTTCTTTAAAGAGAAAAGAAGTAAAAGAGTGAGTTGTAGTTTTGTATTTTGAGTGAGAGTGTTCTTGTAATATTTTGAGTTTAATAAAAGTTGTTCAATTGATTGTTTTAATTCTAACATTATCTACTAATTATTTCAGTCCTAAATTTAGAAATCTCCAGCTTGATAATACACATTTTAATATATTCAGTTCTGCACACTTCATGACGTACTAAAATATTTATTCCTAAGTTATATTTTAAATTCATTTCTTGTCTTCTTATCAGAAATAATTTAATGTTACCCTCATGATAAGCCTACAATATTATATATGATGCTTCTAGATAAACGTATATCATAAATAAAAATAGTTTAGGTTACTATCATCTTATATAATGTAATTATAATTTTTTTTATTATTGTTATTGGTTAGAAGTTAATATAATTACTTCGCTTTCTTGCGTAAGTTTTGAGTTCGTTAAATAATAATAATACGGTTTTTTCATTAAAGATTTACCATGTAGCATATGAGAGAATTGGCAAATCACACCTTCTTTGGTGAGACTTTCTTCGTTTATCATAAGGAGAGCACTTAAAGCAATTGAAAGATCAACATCTTCACAGCAATTAGGGCATCGCCAGTTGCCAGCAGGAACCGACTTCACGAAAGAACAATATATAACCAATATCAGGATCAATGGATGTAAATAGAATAATATTAAACATGGGAGAGTGAACATAAATTTGCATACCTCGAGGGGTGGGCTTAGACAGTAAAGGTGATATGTGTTGGGGCAGGTGTCGCAGCGAAGTAAATCTTCCCCGATATCACATACTATAAACTCGTAGTAATGCTGTGAAACATACCAAACCCGCAAAAACCGAAAGGAAACGAAAGTCAATATAGTAGAAGCTGAAAATTTTCATAAACACATGGAGAAAGAGAAACTTACTCCATCGTCTCCTATTTTCTCCCATGAGTCTGCTCCGAGCAGCTCCTCTGCCATCAAATAATTCAACAGTTTGCTATAAAATTGTTAATGAAAGATTAAATAATATAGAAATTAATCAAACCATATAACATTATTCTTCATGTTTGCTCCAACAATGCGATTTATTTGATGTCTCTGTAGGTTTGATAATTCAGGAACAACAATTAAACAGGAAAGAGCAATCAAATAATAAGTTAGAACTACCATTGGATAGAGCAATTGTGGAAACATTATTTTCTGGATAGAGAAGATGGATCACTCTTACAAATCCAAATAGCAATAATTTGAAATCTAATATAGATAAATCATTTAAACCAGCAAGTGATTATCAAATTTCAGTTCCAGATCTGTCATTTGCCAAGCGAAAATTGTGAAAGAGGTCGCAAGAGCAAGAAAATAAAAAATTGTTGAATTAATAAACTTAATTAAAGAATGATAAAAATAACAAAGAGAAGTGTTGAGTGGTGTCCCTCCTTATGGTGGGACTCACTAAATTAATTAATTAAAAAAGAATAAAAAAGAAAAAGAGGTATGTCGGCAGAAGGTTTTTTCAAAAAGTGCACAGTAAAATTACTGTGCACAATTCGGCTATATGCGTTTAAATTTCCAATAAATAGAGGAGGTTTTGCTCATTTTAAGAAGAGAGCAGAAGAGAGCAAGAGAGAAGAAACACAAATAAAAATGTAATCTGTGTAGAGAGCCTTAGGAAAAGGGTTCCTAAGAGCTGGGTAAGAAAGAAAAATAGTGAGGTTTTGGAAAATACTTGAGTGCCACTATTTTGTAATCTCTTGGTGTACCTACTATTATTTTCATAGTGGAAGAATTATTCGGAGTTGGCCCCGTGGTTTTTCCCAAATTGATTTGGGGTTTCCGCGTAAAAATCTGCGTGTCTTTTATTCTGCTGCTATTATTTTTCTCGTAATCTATTATTGGGCCTAACAAGTGGTACCAGAATCGAAGATTATTTTATTAGTAAAATCCTTGGATATATTTTTCAAAAATAAGTATACCACGACGACGAGAAAATTACGGCGAATCCGGTGGCGCAATCCGTTCGAAAAACCATCGCAGATACGCAATTTGAGTGAATAGTAAAATGATAACTTAGTAAAATAGTAACTTGAATAATACTATTCATATTTGGTCATTTTATGAATAGTTTTATTTAATTATACGGGAGGCATACTATCAGTATTCCAATATACAAGTATTATTTGGGTATACAATACTATTCACATATACAGTCACTATTTATGTGAATAGTAAAATTTTGCCATTTTTAAAGTTTCGACATGGCGAATGACGGTGTAATGATCAAATTGACGGATACAAATTATTCAATGTGGAAATCCAGAATGGAGGACTACCTCAATTGTAAAGATTTGTATGATCCAATTGAGGGTGACGACGTAAAGCCGAAGGATATGAAAGAACAACAGTGGATAAAGTTGAAGAAGCAGAGATTGGATACAATACGCCAATGGATAGATGCTAGCTACTACAACCACGTGAGGAACGAAACAGATTCCAAAGTTCTCTGGAAGAAGCTAGAGGATATGTACGAGGCTAAAAATGCTCAAGAAAAAGTGTTCATGATTCGCAAAGTCATGAACATGAAACTGACAGAGGGACGATCAATCACACAACACCTGAACGACTTTGAAGGATTCATAAGTGAGTTAGCAGTCACCGGTATGTCCTTGGATGATGAGATGCAAGCATGTCTTTTGATGGGAACTCTACCAGATAGCTGGGATACTCTTATCATATCATTGAGTAACTCAGCTCCAAATGGTGTGGTAGCAATATCTGTGGTAAAGAATAGTCTACTTAATGAAGAGCTTTGTAGAAGGGACGTTGCCAGTACTAGTTCACAAGCCCTTCTCACAGAGATTAGGGGCTAAAGCAAGAGTAGAGGTCGTGGGAATGGAAAATTGAAAGATAGATCCAAGTCCCGGGAGAAGAGGTCATGCTACCACTGTGGAAAGTAGGGTCATTTCAAAAGGAACTGCCGTTTCTTTAAATAAGAGAATGCAAACCGAAGTCATGATAACGACAAAAATACATCTGCTATAGTCACAAAAGAAGATGGAGAGGTGGCTTTAGTATCTTATAATGCAGATTGTTGTCATATTGGAGATGCAGATACTGAGTGGATTGTAGATTATGGTGCCTCACACCACTGTGTTCCAAAAAGGGAATACTTCTCAACCTATAAAGTGGGTGATTATGGTACTATTAAAATGGGAAATAATAGTGTCTCGCAAATGGCGGGAATCGACGATATCTGCATAAAGACGAGTGTTGGATCCAAATTAACACTTAAAAATGTGCGACACATTCCAGATCTTCGGATGAACCTATTGTCTGTTAGTGCATTGGACTAGGAAGGTTATCACAATCATACAGGCGATGGAAATTGGAAACTCACCAGAGAATCATTGGTGGTGGCTAAAGGAAGATTGTGTTACTCGCTTTACAAAACGCACGCAATAATATGTGCGGGTTAACTGAATACAGTTAGAAATGATGCTTCACCAAATTTATGGCATAGGCGACTGGCGAATGTTTGTGACAAAGGGTTGAATATATTGGCTAAGAAGTCCCTTATCCCATTAGCCAAAGGAAAAATTAACCCATGTAATCACTGTTTATTTGGGAAGCAACATCAAGTTTGATTTCAGAAAAGCTCTAGAAGGAGAAATAATAAGTTAAAGTTGGTACACTCTAACGTTTGTGGTTCCATGGATACAGAATCCATTGGAGGAAGAAGATACTTTCTTGTATTTCATGAGAATGATATCATCAGTGAAAGATCTACAAGCGATGTTGTTATCGATATTACACCAGAGAGCATTCTATCAGATGATGCCACGGAAAGAAGAATGCATCAATCAGAATAAGATCGAGAAGAAGAGCCAGTTGTGAGGGATCAAGATACGATTGTAGATGACAATACGAATGAAGAGGGAATTGAGCAGGGGGAGCTAGAGAACCCCATTCTACCAGAAGAAGAACCTCAATTAAGGAGGTCAATAAGAGAACGCCAACCATCTATAAAATACTCCAGTTCTGATTATATTTTAATCACTGATGAGGGGGAGCTTGAAAGCTTCCAAGATGTGCAATCTTGTAAAGATAAAGATTGTTGGATAAAGGCCATGCAGGAGGAGAAGAATTCATTGAAGAAGAATGACACGTACGAGCTGGTGGAAATTTCTAAAGGGAAGAGAACGGTCAAGAATAAATGGGTGTACAAGCTAAAGAAAGATGATGGAAACCTAGTAAGATACAAAGCTCGATTGGTGGTCAAAGGCTTTACTCAAAAGAAGGGTATCGACTTTGACGAGATTTTTCACCAGTTGTGAAAATGAACTCCATTTGAGTTATAATAGGTCTTGTAGCCAGCTTGAACCTTGAGTTTGAACAACTTGATGTAAAGACTGCGTTCTTGCACGGGGATTTAGATGAAGAAATTTATATGGAACAACCAGAAGTTTTCAAGGTTAAGGGAAAGGAGGACATGGTTTGTCGCCTGAAGAAAAGTTTGTATGGGTTAAAACAAGCCCCGTGACAATGGTATAAAAAGTTTGATTCCTTCATGGTGAATTAAGAATACAAGAGGATAGAAGCTGATCCATGTGTATATGTCTAGAAATTCCCTGATAGAAAATTTGTCATTCTTCTTTTATATGTTGATGATATGCTAATTGTTGGACCAGATGCCAAAATGATTAGTGAGTTGAAGTATGATTTGTCGAAGGCGTTTGACCTGAAGGATTTGGGACCGGCAAGGCGAATTCTCGGAATGGAGATTACCTGAGATTGAAGGTCCAACAGGCTGTGGTTCTCGCAAGAAAAATATATTGAACGAGTACTAGAAAGGTTCAATATAAAGAATGCTAAACTGGTTAGCACTCCACTTGTTGCTCATTTCAAGTTAAGTAAGAAATCCTACCCTTCAACCGAGAAAAATAAAGAAGATATGTCAAATGTTCCATATTCTTTAGCGGTTGGGAGTTTAATGTATGCAATGGTATGTACGAGACCAGACATCGTTCATGCAGTTGGAGTTATGAGTAAATTCCTATCAAATCCCCAGAAGGTACATTGGGAAGCAGTAAAATGGATCTTCCGATACCTGAGAGGAACTTCAAAGTTATGTTTGACTTTTAGAGTTGGAAAATCTGCACTTGTTGGTTACGTAAATATAGATATGGCTGGTGACCTTGATGAAAGAAAATCTACATTGGGTTATTTATTTACATTCTCAGGGGGAGCTATTTCATGGCAGTCACGGTTACAAAAATGTGTTTTGTTATCAACGACCGAAGCAGAGTGCGTTGCATCAGCAGAAGCAGGAATGGAAATGCTTTGGTTAAAGCGAGTCTTTACTGAATTGGGTGTGCAACAAGAAGAGTATGTAGTTTATTGTGATAGTCAAAGTGCATTAGACTTGAGCAAGAATACTATGTACCATGCACGAATGAAATATATTAATGTGAGGTATCATTGGCTCAGACTTGCCATTAAAGATAAGGAGTTCCAGTTGTAGAAGATTCATACTAACAACAATGCTGCTGATATGCTAACGAAGGTCACACCAAAAGAAAAGTTCGACCGGTGCGTTGAAGCAGCCGGGATGGAGAGTCCCACAATGTAGTCGGGTGGGGGAGATTTGTTGAGTGGTGTCCCTCCTTATGGTGCAACCCACTAAATTAATTAATTAAAAAAAAGAAAAAAAAAGAAAAAGAGGTATGTCAGCAGAAGGTTTTTTGAAAAAGTGCACAGTAAAATTACTGTCCACAATTCGGCTATATGCGTTTAAGTCTCTTATAATTAGAGGAGGTTTTGCTCATTTTAAGAAGAGAGGAGAAGAGAGCAAGAGAAAAGAAACACAGATGAAAATGTAATCTGTATAGAGAGCCTTAGGAAAAGGGTTCTTAAGAGCTGGGTAAGAGAGAAAAATAGTGAGGTTTTGGGAAATACTTGAGTGCCACTATTTTGTGATCTCTTGGTGTACCTACTATTATTTTCATAGTGGAAGAATTATTCGGAGTTGCTCCAGTGGTTTTTCCCTAATTCATTTGGGGTTTCCATGTAAAAATCTGCGTGTCTTTTATTCTGCTGCTATTAATTTTCTCGTAATATATTATTGGGCCTAACAAGAAGAATATCAACGGAAGAAATAAAGTAAGAGTTACTTAAGTTTAATGAACAAATAAGTTTTATATTTTATGGGTGTTAATTGTTTAGTGAATATAAAAGTTACACAGGATTTATAATTTCAATTAGTAAGCCAAAATTAAAGTTATGTATTTATTGTTTTTATATGTTATTAGTTGTAAAACTCTATAAAAGTAATATAGTTGCATGTTTTATAATGAGAGAAAGAGAGTTTGAAGAACTATAATTAAAACTATTGTCAGCTTTTGTATAGTATGAGTATTATAATGTTTTCATAGTATGTATTACTTAAATTTACGTTAATTATTTCTCTCTTTCCTCCAACAAAGTCGTATCAAAGCTTGGTTAATGAAAATATGGATTTTGATATGTTTGCATTTCAATTTCCAAGACTTACGAAAGAAAATTATAGTAATTGGTGTATCAGAATGGAAGCTTTGTTAGACTCTCAAGATGCGCGGGAGATCATTGATAGAGGGTTTGATCAACTTGAAGAAGAAGCCTCTTTGAAATCAAGCACAAAAGATTGCATTACAAAATGCAAGAAAGAATGATCAACTTGCTCTTAGTCTAATTTATGCGAGTTTAAATGAGAGTATGTTTGAAAAAGTTGCTACCGCAGTAACAGCAAAGCAAGCACAGGAGATTCTCCGAAACTCATGTCATGGAATTGATGAAGTTGCGAAAGTTAGCCTTCAAACTCTAAGAAGTGAGTTTGATTCCTTAAATTTGAAATAATCTGAGAGTGTATCAGATTGTTTTACTCGAGTATTGGCAATTGTCAATGAAATGAAGAGGAATGGAGAAAAAATGGAGGATTTTTGTGTTGTTGAAAAAATCCTTTGCTCGCTGGTTACGAAATTCGATCATGTTGGGGTTGGCATTGAGGAATTAAACGATTTGAAGTCAGTTTCTGTAGATCAACTCATGGGGTTATTACAAGTCCATGAAGAAAGAATGAAAATGAAGGAAGAACATGTGCAAGAAGTTCTTCAAGCAAAACTTCAGCAAGCAAATTCAGTTCCGTTCAAGAAAGAGGTAGAGAAAGAAGTAGATATGATCATAGAAGAGGATAAGAAAGAGGCCAATTGAAGAATGCGAAGAAGAAACAGAAGAATCTCCATTAGGAGATGAAGATCGTAAGTTGTTGTATCTCCACAATGGAGAAAACAATCACTTGACCAGTAATAAAGATTTGTTTAATAAACTTGATGAATCTGCGATTCAGAGTATTTATTTTGTCAATGAAACAAAAATTCCAATTATGTGGAAAGGAGACATTCTTATCGAGTTAAAGATTAGAAAATATGATATATATGTTGAAGCTAATGAAGTGGACGTGAACGAATCAAATGCATTTTGCATGTATTCAGAATCAGAATCTATATATTTTAACAATGTAGCAAAAGACCAAAGATTGAAAGAAGCAATGGATGAAGAATTTCGAGTAATCAAAACGAATAGCAAGTGGAAAGTGACAAGTCCATTTGAAAAAATGAATGTCATCAACATAAAGTGGATTTACAAGACAAAGGAAATATTTTCTAGATTAAGGGCGTATCTTCATACCAAAAATTAAGTTTAAGGGGAGTGTTGAATTAATAAACTTAATTAAAGAATGATAAGAAATAACAAAGAGAAGAATATAAAGAAAAGAAATAAAGTAAGAGTTACTTAAGTTTAATGAACAAATAAGTTTTATATTTTGTGGTTGTTAATTGTTCAGTGTTTATGAAAGTTACACATGATTTATAATTTCAGTTAGTAAGCCAAAATTAAAGTTTTGTATTTATTGTTTTGGGTATGTCATTAGTTGTAAAACTCTATAAAAGTAACAGAGTTGCACGTTTTGTAATGAGAGTAAGAGAGTTTGAAGAACTATAATGAAAAGTATTGTGAGCTTTTGTATAGTATGAGTATTATAATGTTTTTATAGTATATATTACTTAAATTTAAGTTAATTATTTCTCTCTTTCCTCTAACAAAAATAAAGGAAGAGAGATTTTACCTTAGAAACCCAAGGACGATGGAGTGCCATTTGTAAAGCTTTTGTCTAGTAAATCACTGATCTGATGAATTACGCTTATGCAAGTCTAGTGGTTGCAACCCAAAGACTCTCCAACTTATAATAGGCGGTTAGAAATGGGAAAGATGTGAAAGTGTGCAAATAAGAGGATAAAAGTATTTGGTGATTCAAGAGATACATCTTATTTATATAGATAGTATGAGAATTTATCAACACGTGGCGTCTTCGGATTGGTGGAAACACTAAACATGTTCTATAAGTCTTTTTGGGACGCGGTCGGGAAGGAAGTAACAGACTTGGTTCTAAGGGTGCTAAATGGAGGAGACCTAATCGAAGGTATGAATCATACGTTTATTACCTTGATACCAAAGGTGAAACAGCCTGAGTCAATGAAGGAGCTTAGGCCAATAAGTCTGTGTAATATGCTGTACAAGCTAGTTTTAAAGTGTATTGCAAATAGGATGAACGGGGTCCGTAAGGATGCCTAGAGCGCTTTTGTATAATGCTCTAATTTCTTTTGAGGCTTTTCATTGGATGCAACTGAATGGAGCTAAGAAGAGAGGTACTTGTGCTTTAAAACTTGATATGAGCAAAGCATATGACAGGGTTGAATGGGGATTTATTACTAAATTAATGAGGCTGATGGAGTTTCTCGAATCCTTTATCAATCTTATTGTCAAGTGTATAAGCACCACCTCCTTTTCATTTTTGATAAATGGAGTCCCAAAAGGATACCTCAAACCATCAAGGGGATTAAGATAAGGTGATCCCATCTCCCCCTATCCTTTTCTGATATGTGCAAAAGGACTATCGGCCTTAATTAGGAAAGCTGAAAGGGACAGAGCTATTCATGGTCTATCAGTGTGTAGACAAGCTCCTATCATATCACATATCCTTTTCGCGGATGACTCCTGATTTTCGTCAAGGCTGATGCCGAGGAATGCAGAGAAATTCATTGGACTATTGGGACCGTATGAGTGTGTGTCTACATAAAAGATCAATTTTGACAAGTCAGAAATTAGTTTTAGTAAAGGAGTCGATAATGTCAGGCGACATCTAGGGCCAGCTCTGAGCAGGAGCGAGGTGAGCGAACGCTCAGGGCCCCGAGTAAAAGGGGGCCTTGGAATTGTTTCGGGTATTAAACGGAAATATACAAAATTAATATATTAATATATGTAAGATGTTAGGGCATGCATAGGATGGTGCTGTTGGAGTAGAGTGAGGATTAAGTGAATTTAATTAACAACTAATAACACAATTTACTCTTTTGGATTACATAAATGCAAAAAAAATTACACTTTTAATCTTACAAATCACTCTCACACTCACTGAGTTACAACTCACTCTCACTCACTGAGTTATTTTCACTCAACTCACACTTTATTATTTTCACTCTTTATTACAATCTCTTTGTTTTTCTCATGAGTAGCTAATTGCTACTTATTTCACTCTTTTATTTTTCTCTGCCTTTTAAACACAAAGTTCAGCTCTATTTATAGAGCTTGTGACCGACAACTTCACAAAACACATACCACAAAATACCTAATTCTATCCTTTTAGATTTCCCTTTATCTTCGAGTTCAATTTTTGCCCACATACTATAGATTTTCCTTTTATTTTGTGGCTTACAAAGTGATAATGAAATCACATGTGATAATTTTAACCACAAGGTGCCTCTCCTGATGTCTACTTGTTCAACGTGTCTCCATCTCTTTCTATTTATTATTATTTTATTTAATATTATTGTTGTTTTTTTAATATTTTTTATCAAATTAAGTTTAGTTTCTAACACTCCCCTTAAACTTAATTTTATCATCCCAAGTAAGTTCCTCAGTCTTATAAAGGTCTCGCTTGTGAGTGGCTTGGTAAAGATATCCGCTAGTTGATCTTGTGTCTTCACATATTCAACTTGCACTTCCTTTCTTGCAACACATTCTCTTATATAATGGTACCAAATATCAATGTGCTTGCTTCGATCATGAAATACAGGATTCTTTGCCAAGGCAATGGCTGACTTGTTGTCAACACAGATCTCAGTTGGCTCCTCTTGTGTCAAGCCAATCTCCTTCAATAGATTTCTGAGCCAAATTGCATGACAAACACACGAGGTTGCTGCAACATATTCTACTTCACATGTAGACAAAGTTACAATTGGTTGTTTCTTTGACATCCATGTAAAAGCAGTATCTCCCATGAAAAACATAAATCCAATGGTGCTCCTTCGATTGTCTACATCTCCACCCCAATTGTTGTTACTATATCCAACAAGCTCGTAATCACGAGCAACTGAATAGAACAAGCCTAAGTCTATTGTACCTTTCAAATAGCGAAGAATTCTCTTAGCAGATTTAAAATAGGTGGTTGTTGGTGATTCCATGTAGCGGCTAACTGATTCGACTGCATGAAGGATATCTGGCCTCGTGCAGGTAAGGTAGCGTAGACTTTCCACCAAGCTTTTGAAAAGCATCGGATCTACACTTTCACCTTCCTCATGTTTGGACATCTTGATTCCGTACTCTGCATGTGTGCTTATCGGCTTACAATTTTCCATCTTGAACTTTTTCATGATCTCCTTGGTATAGCTTTCTTGCGAAAGGAATATTCCATTGCTGTATTGCTTTACTTCAATACTGAGGTAGTATGACATGAGTCCCATGTCTGTCATCTCGAATTCCTTTGTCATAACTTCCATGAATTCTTTGAACATGATTGGATTGCTTCCTGTGAAGATCAAATCGTTCATGTAGAGACCCACGATCAAAATATCTCCATCTTTAATCTTGATACAAAGCATGTTTGAAGGGACATTTGTTGAAGCCTTTTTCTCTAAACTACTTGTCAATTCTGCTATTCAATGCCCTTGGTGCTTGTTTTAGCCCATAAAGAGCCTTCTTCAATTTCAACACCTTATCTTCATGGCCTTTGTCTTTATAACCTGGTGGTTGCTGTATGTAGACTTCCTCTTTAAGAAAACCATTCAGGAAGGCGGATTTCACATCCATTTGATGAATGCTCCACTTGTTTTGAGCCGCCAAAGAAATGATTAGTCTAACAGTTTCCAATCGAGCAACTGGAGCAAATACCTCATCGTAGTCAATTCCAGCCTTTTAACAGTAGCCTTTTGTGACTAGTCTTGCTTTGTGTCTTTCAATATCTCCTTTAGAATTTCTCTTTATCTTGTATACCCATTTCACACCTATTGCCTTGTGTCCTTTGGAAGTGAGATGAGTTCCCATGTGTCATTCTTCTCAATGGCCTTAATTTCTTCATACATTGCATCTCTCCACTATTTTTCTTGTACAGCTTCTTGAAATGTCACCGGCTCACAATCAAGAAATAGACAAAATAATGTTAAATTGTCTAATTATTCGGTCACCACATAGAGTTCTCGAAGGCTTCTTATACGATCCACGGTTCTTTCATCATCACTCTTACTTGAAGATTGAGAGGATGATAATGATGACATGTCTCTATGAGTTGGAGAAGTTGGTGGAGTGGTGCGACCTTGTTAAAGTTCTCTTTGTTGCTCAGCTGTTGTCTGATCATCTTCTTCGAACTGGAAAAAGTTGAAGTCCTCCAACTGAGAATCAAAATTCCATTCTCCTTCTTCATCAAATATCACATCTCGGCTTATCACAACCTTCTTGCCAGTTGGATTGTATAGTTTATAGCCTTTTGAGCTTGAGTTATAACCGACGAAAATGAAACTCTTGCTTTTATCATCGAGTTTAGTTCGATTCTTATCCGGTACATGAACATGAGCTATGCTGCCAAAGACTCGCAAGTGGGAGATTCCGTGCTTTCTTCTGCTCCATGCCTCTTGTGGTGTCTTTCCCCATACGCTTCTCATAGGAGAACGATTTGACAAGTAGACTGCATATGCCCCCGCTTCTGCCCAAAACTCCTTGGGCAGTTTCTTGCATTTGAGCATACTTCATGCCATGTCGAGGATTATTCTGTTCTTCCTTTCCACCACACCATTTTTTTAGGGGGATCTAGGGACTGTTAGGGGTCGACAGATTCCATATGCTTCACATAATTCGTTGAATGCCTTGGAAGTGAATTCTCCTCCTTGGTCTGATCTCATGGCTTTGATCTTATGACCACTCTCATTTTTTATGGCTGCTTTGAACGTCTTGAATACTTTGAAGACTTCTAATTTTTGTAGCAAGAAGTACACCCATGTTTTTCTTGAAAATCATACCCATGTTTTTCTTGAAAATCATCAATGAAGAAGGGGAAGTAATTTTTATTACCGAAAGAACTTGGCTTAAAAGGACCGCACACGTCCGTGTGGATGAGCTCGAGTGGCTTCTTGGCTCTAGAATCTGACTCCTTTGGAAAGCTTCTCCTGAATTGCTTCCATTGTAAACATCCTTCACACAATTGATCAGGATTGTTGATATGTGGTAAGCCTTTAACCATTCCTTTCTTCGATAGTAGCTCCAATCCTCCAAAGTTGAGATGACCAAATCAAAGATGCTATAGCCATGATGCGTCTTTATAATACGCCTTCAAACACTTCGCAACATCTTTCTGAATGTTCAAAGGAAACATTCTATTCTTTGACATTTGCACTTTGGCAATTAGGTCTCCTTTACAATCTCTTATGAAAAGACTACAATTTTTCACGTGAATATCATAGCCTTTTTCTAAGAGCTGGCCCAGACTTAGAATGTTGCATTTTATATTAGGCACATAGTAGACATTTGAGATTAACTGGTGGCTACCATCTTTTGCCCGAAAAGTATGTTACCTTTTCCTTTCACCGATATTTTGCTGTCATCTTCAAAAGAAACGTCGCCACTTACTTCTTCAGTGAGCTACACGAATAAACTTCTTTTGCCACACATGTGATTGCTTGCACTAGTGTCGAGATACCATTTGTTCTCCTGATGATCATTTTTATTGTTGTATGCTAGTAACAACGTTTATTTCTCTTCGGTTTTCTCTTCCATGAATTTGGCCTTCTCCTCGACCTTACTGCTAGGAGATCTACATTCTGAAGCGTAATGTCCAAACTTTTGACAATTATAGCATTGGACTTGAGATTTGTCATACCATGAGTTTGAGTTGCCTTTTCCATGACCTTGTGTGGAGCTTTCTCCCTTCTCTTAGTTATTGTTGGAATTGTTGTTGTTGTAATTCCAACTTCATCCATGAACACGACCACCACCTCTTCTGCGGCCTCGACCTTTGCCTCTACCTCTGTCTCTGCCTCTGCCATGTTGGTCTCTACTATTACCATGGCTTTCACTTGTATCCTTGAGTTGTAGTTTATGGAGTTGTTCAGTGATCCCTTGCTTCTTCTTGTGCTTTTCTGTATAGGCTTGTAGTGACCCTTGGAGTTCCTTGATCGTCATCTCCTCCAAGTCTTTGGTTTCTTCAATTGTCACCACGATGTGCTCGAATTTGGGATCCAACGAATGGAGTATCTTCTCAATTATTCTTATATCTTCCAATTTTTCACCATTTCTTTTTAGTTGATTAGAAACGGCAGCTACTCTAGAAAAATAATCTGAAATAGACTCGGATGCTTTCATGTGTAAGGATTTGAATTGACCTCTTAAAGTTTGGAGATGGACCTTCTTCAACTTTTCGACTCCTTCGTAAGAGGTTTGCAACTTCCCCATGCTTACTTAGCGGAGGTTGCATTTGAGATCTTTTCAAAACCGTTGTCATCTAATGCTTGATGGATGAGGAAGAGAGCTTTCTTGTCTCTCTTTCAGAAATCCTTCAAAGCTGTAGCTTGATCTGCCGTGAGAGAGGCTTCATTTTCGGGCTCGGTGAAGCCTTTCTCTACGATATCCCAAACATCATGCACACCAAGAAGAGCCTTCATCTTGATACTCCAATTGTCATAGTCGTTGTTGTTGAGTGTTGGAACTTGAAAAGATTCCACGCTATTCGCCATCTTAATCAAATAGCTTTTCTAGATGCACAGGGGCTATTGCGACACTTTTGGAGTCTTCTGCCACTTCTGGAGCTAATGCGACACTCTGGACGTATTGTCACACTTCTGCAGCCTTCTGCAACACGTTTTTCTATATTCTGCAAGACTTTCTGAAGTTTGCGACACTTTCTGGAGTCTGCTGCGACACTTTTTGCGTTGCTAGAAACCTCCGACGGATTCTGCAAGGAAATTTTCCATCGCAAAATGCAGATTTTCTTAGCCTCTACTTTAGCTCTCGAAATAAAATTTCTCCGGAAGCGTAATCGAACGACTTTGAAAACACGGCTTTGGTACTAATTTATTGGAGTAGAGTGAGGATTAATTGAATTTAATTAACAACGAATAACACAATTTACTCTTTTTGATTACACAAACTCAAAACAAATTACACTTTTAATCTTACAAATCACTCTCACACTCACTGAGTTACAACTCACTCTCACTCACTAAGTTATTTTCACTCAACTCACACTTTATTATTTTCACTGACTAACAAGATATTTATCATAAATTTTGATGATATTTTGTGATCATAATAGAAATTATTGTAATATAAAGAACTAAAATACATTTTTGTTGAACTAGAGTCCAATTTTTAATGTTCACTTGTGATCTTATAACTTTTCAAGATGGCTCTATATGTGATAATATTATCAATATATTAGAATATGTATTGTCCATTTTTAAAAGCATTTTCACAATTTATTAATAAAATATTAATTTATTACTAAAAACTTTTGTATACACTCATAATTTATAAGGGCCCGATTTTGACGTACGCTCAGGGCCCCTAAATTTCTCGGGACGGCCCTGGCAACATCTCATTAAAGAAAAGCTCGAAGTGAAGGAAGTAGGGCAATTCTCGAAATATTTGGAGCTACCAACTGTGATAGGCCAATCTAAGAAGTAGGTGTTCAGCTTTTCGAGAGAACGATTGGCGAAAAGAATTAACGGGTGGAGCGAGAAATTCCTTTCAAGAGCTAGAGAAGAAACGCTCATCAAATCCATTGCTCAATCAATCCCCCAATACATAATGAGCTGTTTTGCTATCCCTTCTACTTTTTACGATGAACTCCAACAGAATATTGCTAAATACTGGTGGAATAGTTCCTAAAAAAAAGGAGTATGCATTGGAGAAAATGGGAGTGGTTATGTAGACTAAAATGGGAAGGGGGCCTCGGTTTCAGACATCTCCAATTTTAATCAAGCCATGCTAGCAATACAACTTTGGAGATTTATTGCTAATCCAGACTCATTTTGTGCTTCTATTTTAAAGCATGTTACTTCCCAAATGGTAATGTTCTAGCTACTGAAGTTAAAGATGGCGATAGCTACATATAGAGAAGTCTTATGATAGCTAAAGCTATTATGGCTGAGGGGTTGTGTTGGAGATTTGGGAAAGGGGATGAAGTTAAGATTATGGAGGATAATTAGATTGAAGGATTACAATGGGCTAGGCCATTAACTACTAAAAGAAGGGTTCATGATGTTTTTGTTAGTAGTTTAATCGATTAAGGAAGGAGAAGTTGGAAGGCTGGATTGATAAATGAACTATTTACAGAGGAAACTGCACAAGCAATACTAAAACTACCTTTAGCTCAATCCCAAGTGGAAGACTCTTTGTTCTGGCGATATGATAATCACGGTGAATATTTTGTTAAATCGGGCTATCAGTGTGCACTAAGAAGGAACGTTAGTAAAGCAGCCGGTAAATCATCATCCATTAGCCCTCTAACCCTCTGGAACAAATTATGGAGACTGAACTTGCAACCCAAGATCAAACACTATGTATGGTATCACGCAAATGATATCCTTCCATGTAGGCAAAGACTTGTTCAGAAGAAAATCCATGTTAGTCTTATGTGTGTCCTATATGGATTACATGAGGAAAGCCTACTTCATTTGTTCAAATTATGTTCGGTGATTAAGAAAGATTGGAAAGGGTTGGGTTTAAATACCAAAGTGTACAATCTGGAGGGGTTGAAATGCAGCTACTGGTTTAAGGAAGCTTTACAAGTATTACCTACTGAGCAGTAGCTAATTTTCTGCACATGTATGTAGTGGTGGTGGTGGGAGCCCAATAAGATCGTCCACGGTAAGCAGTGCCTTTCTATACAGAAGGCAATTGATCATATCCGAGAACAAGCAATGAGATGGAAAGGGCCAAAGTTGGCTGAGAAGCTAAGTTCAGATCCGCACTCAATTGACAGTTGTGTTGGATGGAAGAGGAAAATAATCAAGCAAAAAAATGCTCAAAACATAAATATGAGTAATTCACACACTAATTTTATTACAATACACTCATAAACTCCTATTATTTTTCACTCTCTTACACACTTTAAAATAGCAAAATACATTGCCTTATATAGGCATTTGATGAATTCTACAATGGCCCTATCATTTTCTCAATAATTCAATCTATTACAAAATTCAACTTATTTTTCTAATTTTCCACAAAATCCAACTAACAAATCCTACAAAGTCTAAGTCTCCTAATAATCCAAGTGCCCATTTTTTCAATGTTTCCAACCACCAAAAACGCTTCCATTGTTTTTCAAAGTATTCTTACCAATTTTTCAAAGGTAATTAGACTAAATTTATTATCATGGCTCCATTTTTTATTTCATTATTTTGGAAGATTAAGTTTAATATTTTAACACTCCCCCTTAAACTTAATTCTCCGTTATTCCGAACGATTCTCTTAATTTGTTGAACACGTCATACTTCAGTGGCTTCATAAAGATGTCCGCTATTTGATCTTGTGTTTTGACATACTTCAATGTGACTTCCTTCTGCTCAATACATTCTCGGATGAAATGATACCTTGTATCGATGTGTTTGCTTCGATCATGGAAGACAGGATTTTTTGCCAATGCCAACGCTGATTTGTTATCAATAAAAAGATCTGTTGGGTCATATTATGTCATTTGAAGCTCATTAAACATTCTTCTTAGCCATATTGCATGTCACACATATGATGTTACAGCAATATATTCAGCTACACACGTTCACAACGTCATCATTGGTTGCTTCTTTGAACTCCATGTGGACGCGATGTCACCAAGAAAAAATATGAATCCGTTAGTGCTTTTCTTGTCATTTTTATCTCCAGCCTAATTACTATCGCTGTAGCCAACTAATTTGAATTTGTCAGATTTTGAATAATGCAATCCAAAATTAGGTGTACCTTCAACATAGCGGAGTATTCTTTTCACTATATTCCAATGAGACTCCTTCGGTTCTTCCATGTATATGCTCACTAGTCCAACTGCATACAGAATATCTGGCCTTGTGCACGTCAGGTATCTGAGACTCCCGATCAAACTTAAAAAAATTGTCGGGTTCACCCTGACTCCATTTTCATCCTTGGTCAAATTCGAACAGCATTCGGCCGGAGTGCTGACAGGGTTGTAATTTACCATCTTAAATTTCCTCAAGATCTCCTTGGCGAAGCCACTTTCACAAATAAAAATTCCATCATCACTTTGCTTCACTTCAATGCTAAGATAGTACGACATCAGGCCAATATCAATCATTTCGAATTCATGAGTCATCGTCTTCTTGAAATCATTAAACATTTGAGGATTATTCTCGGTAAATTTGAGATCATCCATATACAAGGAAAAAAGCAATATGTCTCCACCTTTCACTTTCACGTACAAGGCATACTCGTGTGGGCACTTGACAAATCCATTCTCACAAAAGTATTTGTCGATACTGCTATTCCAATCTCTCGGTGCTTGCTTAAGTTCGTACAACTCCTTCTTCAGCTTCAACAGTTTTTGTTTATGACCTTTGACAATGTAACCGGGTGGTTGTTGGACATAGATCTCTTCCTCCAAGTATCCATTCAGAAATGCTAACTTTACATCCATTTGGTGGATCTTCCATCCATTTTGGGTAGCGACTGAGATCACCAGTCTGATAGTCTCCATTCTTGCTACTGGTACAAATACTTCATTATAGTCAATACTGGGTTTTTAACTATATCCCTTTGCGACTAGCCTTGCTTTATGTCGAACGATTTCTCCATTTGCATCCTTCTTTGTCTTGAACACCCATTTGACTACAATGGGCTTTTTGTCAGCTGGAAGTTTGGTCAACTCCCACGTCTTGTTTTTCTCAATTAAATTGATCTCCTCCTCCATGGCTTTTCTCCATTTCTCATCTTTCATGGCTTCTTCAGCATCAATAGGTTCACTATCAATAAGATGATAGTAAAGAGTCAATTCTTCATTGAGCTCTCTAGTTGCATTATAAAGATCTTTAACAAGACGAAATTTTCTAGGTCTTTCTCTTGGACTTTGACTTTCATCATCATCGTGTCGTGGTGATGAACTTGGAATGGGACTATATGACGTTGATGCTTTGCCTGGCTCCTCCACATCTCGATCATTATTTTCATCCATAGTGAAAGGATAAAAACTGTAATTCTTCTGCTTATCATTATTCCATTCCCAAATTGCTTCCTTGTCAATAGTTACATCCCTGGTGATGATAGTCTTTCCAGTATCAGGATCAAACATCTTGTAACCCATGGAAAATTCTGAGTAACCAACGAACAAGTATTTTTTGCTTTTATCATCTAACTTTCTTCTTTCTTCATCAGCAACATGAACATGTGCAACACTCCCAAAAATACGAAAATGAGAGATATTAGGCTTTCTCCCACTCCATGCTTCTTGGGGTGTCATATCCGACACAATTATTGTTGGAGAGCGGTTCAAGATGTAGACAGCACAATCAATAGCTTCTGCCCACAACTCTTTGGGCAAATTCTTGCCCTTTAACATGCTCCTCATTATATCCATCACAGTTCTATTCTTTCATTCAACAACACCATTTTGCTGAGGTGATCTTGGGACTAATAAGAAATGATGGATTCCTTGACGCTCGCAGAATCTTTTGAATTCATTTGATGTGAATTCTCCCCCTCTGTCGGATCTTAAAGCTTTGATGTAATAGCCACTTTCTTTTTCCACCATAGCTTTAAACTTCTTAAATGCTTCAAAAACTTCTGATTTCTCTTTCAGAAAATAAACCCATGTCTTTCTGCTATAATCATCAATGAATAGCAAGAAATATTTATTGCCTCCCAATGATACTGGTGTCATTGGTCTGCAGACATCGGCATGAATAAGCTCAAGGGGAGCCTTTGGTCTTGACATGGACTCTTTTGGAAAACTAGTTCTGGAATGTTTTCCAATAAGACATCCTTCACAAAGCTGATGGGGTTTATTAATCAGCGGAAGACCATGCACCATCTTCTCCTGGCTTAGCAATTTTAACCCTCCAAAATTGAGATGACCGAATCTCAAATGCCAAAGCTAATCAGATTCTTTCATGCAGGCTTTTAAGCATCTTGCTACATCCGTCTTGATGTTGAGAGTGAACATTCTATTTTTTGACATTGGTACACTAGCTAGCAGCTCCTTCTTTTTGTTTAACAGCACCAAATTTCGGTTCACTATGTGAATTTGGTAATTTTTCTCCAGTAGTTGTCCTAAACTTAAAATTTTGCTTTTCATGTTTGGAACGTAATAAACATTGCTGATGAATTGGTGCTCTCCATTCTTTAAACGAATAAGAATAGTTCCTTTTCCTTGAATAAAAACTCTTGAGGAATCCCAAAAACAACATTACCACTGAATGAGTGGTCCAGCTCTACGAACATTTTCTTCTCTCCACACATATGGTTACTTGCACCATTATCAAGATACCATATATTGTTTTCTTGACTGTATTCACCTTCATGGGTTAGTAATACCGTATCGATTACATCCTCTTCTTAAATGTTGTTCACCGTTTCCTCTATTTGCTTTGGTGGGCTCCGACATTCTGCTGCATAGTGGTTATATCTGGAGCAATTGTAGCATTGAACATTGGACTTGTCACGTCCATCATTTTGCCTCTAGTTTCCTCTTCCTCGTCCACCTCCATGACCACGACCTTTACCTCGTATGGACTGATTATCTCCATTATTATTTTCACCTCTACCGAATGGTTAATTTCTGCCACGTCCTCTTCCTCTTCCATTTCCTCCACGGCCTCTACCACGACCTCGTCCGTAATGGCTAGAATCCTGGCTACTTTCACCTTTGACTGAAACCTTTACTACTAAGACTTATTCTACAAACTCTTCTCTTTGTCTGTTTAGTCTCTCCTCACGTGCTTGTAATAAGCCAACTACTTTATCGACGGTCATTTTACTTATATCTCCAGATTCTTCTATTACCACTACTACGTAGTCAAACTTTGGTAGTAGTGACCTTAGAAGTTTTTCAACAACCCTGGATTCTTTAAGCTTTTCTGTATATTGCCGCATTTGGTTGGCGACAAATTTTAATCGTGAGGAGTAATCTACAATCACTTCTATCTCCTTCATCTTCATCATCTTGAACTCTCCTCTCAACATTTGGAGCCGAACTTTTTGTACTTTCTCCTCTCCTTGAAGAGAAACTCGTAGTATATCCCAAGCTTGCTTGGAGGTGGTCGCTTCTGCCACCTTCTCAAACATAACATCATCTAACCCTTGATGGATGAGACTAAGAGCCTTCTGGTCATTACGACGACTCTTATGCAAACTGTCCTTTTCGGCTTGCGACAGTTGTGCATCTGCAGCTGGGACTTCATAGCCTTTTTCAACAATATCCCAAACATCTTGGGATCCTAGGATGGCTTTCATCTTGATACACCAATTTTTGTAATTGGTTTTTGTAAGTTGAGGGAAAATGAAGAAAACACCGTTGAGATTCATTTCTGTAGAGGAAAATTTGTTTCAAAGAGTACAGGGGTTCTTGCAACGCTTTTGAGTCTATTGCGACACTTTGGTGCATCGCTATAGCTCCAAACAGATTTTGCTAGGAGAATAGCAAGGGAAAATATTTCCTTGCAATTTTAGATGAACTTGAAAATTTTCCAGAAAGGAAGTACAGAGGCTATTGCAACGTTTTTGTGTATTGGCGACACTTTACGCTAACTGCGACACTTTCTGCAGTTTTGTTGCAACACTTCTGACAGCCTATTGCAACACTTTCTAGGCTGCATCTGAAACTCTTTAAACTCGACTTTTTTACTCGGGGATTTTTGGGAAGAGGATTGGATATGAAATGGCTCTAGTACCACTTTGTTAGATTGAAGAGGAAAATAATTAAGCAAAAAAATGCTCAAAACATAAAAATGAGTAATTCACACACTAATTTTATTACAATACACTCATAAACTCTTATTATTTTTCACTCTCTTACACACTTTAAAATAGCAAATTACATTGCCTTATATAGGTATTTGATGAATTCTGCAATGATCCTATCATTTTCTCAATAATTCAATCTATTACAAAATCCAACTTATTTTTCTAATTTTCCACAAAATCCAACTAACAAATCCTACAAAGTCTAAGTCTCCTAATAATCCAAGTGCCCATTTTTTCAATGTTTCCAACCACCAAAAACACTCCCAATGTTTTTCAAAGTCTTCTTACCAATTTTATGGCTCCATTTTTTATTTCATTATTTTGGAAGATTAAGTTTATTATTTTAACAAGTTGGAAGCCTCCACCTGAAAATTCTTATAAGCTGAATGTGGATGCATCAGTTCCTCCTCCTTGTATTGATTGTTTTGCTGGTTTTATTGTAAGAGATGCAAAGGGTGAGGTCATGATGTGTGGGGCAGCGCCAATTGGGAATTGCACATCTGTTCTCTTAGCGGAATTAAGGAGTATTTTAACAGGGCTGCAATTCGCTGAGCAAGCGTGCTTCAGGAATTTACTTGCTGCTTCTGATTGTCATAATGCTGTTTTAGCATGTCAAGGAAGATCTACTTTTGAAGGTTATGCAGGTGCTGTGGTGCGTGAAATACTAGAGTTAGTGGGCAATCTTGATGCTGTTCAATTTGAGTTCGAAGGAAGGAAGCATAATGAAGTTGCTCATGAGCTAGCAAACTGGGGCTCTCAGTTTAGTTATCCTGTAATTTGTATGGAAGAGGTGCCTGCCTCAATTTATCGTTTTATTGTAAAGATTCCAATTAGAAGTAATGAAATTCAAGTATTAATAAAAAAAAAAATTCGAACTTCACGCTATCTTTAACACGATAAACAATCCTATTGGGAATAAAAATAAATATATGAATTATTAGTATACTAGTACAAAATTTAGTGGAACTCAAATGGGCTTAAAATCATCATTGGTATATGAACTTTGTTTTTACTAACATAATGGTACATGAACTTAAAAATTTGACATAAAGATACACAAACTTATTATTTAACTAACATAATAGTTAAAGTGTCAAATATGCCCTTCCCTTTTCAAACATTTGTAATAATTAGAGGATTTGAACGCTTTTGGGCCAAAATTAACACTGCAAAAACCGTATTTAACTTTACTTCATCCCTCTATATTAACAATTCAGATTACACATTTTGATATTCAACTTTACTTCATCCCTTTCTTAACACATTTTAGTCTTTCAAATGGCTTAGATAACTTCACTTATGTTTCTACTATTTCTCTTTCTCCCCATTCTCGTTCAATTTTTTCTTCTTCGCTTCCCGAATCAACCAGTTTCGGGGTTTCTCCGACACCTTCACAGACTTCTAATGAAATGTTCAGTGGCGGCCATGAAAACCGACTTTTGCTTCCTAGAAAATGAAACATTCTTACCATCTCGAAAGCCATAGCTATTGAACTTGAAATTGGAAAGAATTTTTTTGGTAATTAATTGGAATTTTTTACCACAAAATGAAAATGCCAAACAATGGTGTCAACTTGGAAGCCGTGGTAATTAAGGAGAGTGGAAGAGAACAATACTGAAAATAGAATATGAGTTTTAAAAAAGGTAAGGGTATTTTTTACAATTAATATTAACTTTAACCATTATGTTAGTTAAAGGACAAGTTTGTGTACTTTATGTACAAGTTTTCAAGTTCATGTATCATTATGTTAGCAAACACAAAGTTCATGTACCATTGACGATTTTAAGCCAACTCAAATGCAATAAAAGAAGCAATTAAATAATATTAGGATTGAATTAGATGATTGAAATTGAGGGCAAAACCCTGATTCATATATATTTTTCCTCTATTTTCTGTCCACCATGGCCGCCGGTGTCTCTAAGCCGGTGTCGCCTTCAACTCCGGATGTCATCAACATAGCGTCAATGATCAGCCGTGTGAGTTTCTTGCGAGCCACTACTGATCTTTACAAAATAGCAAATTCTAATTTAGGGAAATCAAACCCTAACCCTAATCAGTCTTCTTATGATGCTGTTGTAGGAGGAATCGCGACAACAACCACAGTCGACTCTACTGCCATGGCTTTTGCCAAGGTTGTTAATAAAGGTGGGTTTACTTCGGTTAAAATTCCTAAGCTTTGTACAAAAAAACAAATATTTTTGTGCGCAAATTCACTTATATGGCGTTTGGTTCTTCAAAAAGGGGATTCACCTTATAAGCTTGCTTCTTTAAAGGAGGCTTTAACCAAGATTTGGGGAATTTCAGAATCTTAGAGTTTAATCTCGCTTGGAAAGGGTTATTATCATATTTGTTGAACCAAGCACAAGTTTGGACTGACTCACTGGATGACTCAGTGGTGCTTAAGTTTTGATCATAACAGTTAAGTTCAGTTTGAGTTAGTTTGAATCAATAATGGTGTTAAAATAAATAATCTATGGTTGTAAGTGATATATTGAATTCAAGGGTAGAATATCAATTCTCCGCTGACCTAGTTATTGAGTTTAACTCTGAGTAGTCTAGGCTGAGTATTTACTTTTGTCACTGACTAAGTAATATACACTCAACACTTGATATTTATATTTTGCTTCACTGTGCTTTATGATATACTATTTCACTGAGTTACTTTCTGTCTTTCAAAGGTATTGACTTTACCATTTAAGGTAAAGTCGGATCTTTCCTTTTAGTGTTGCTTTTTGCAGAACATTAATGAGACAAAGACAAAAAGAATTAATGCCTTGACAAGACCTAGTTTAATGAAGAAAATGACAAGCGTTAGAACTTGGTGATTACACCTGAATTTCTCAGAAGCTATAACTCTGTCAATTTTCAAGCTTTAAAGAAGTTCAAGCAAGAAAGCAATGGGTTTACTTCGATTAAAATTCCTAAGCTTTGTACGAAAAAACAAATATTTTTGTGCGCAAATTCACTTATATGGCATTTGGTTCTTCAAAAAGGGGATTCACCTTATAAGCTTGCTTCTTTAAAGGAGGCTTTAACCAAGATTTGGAGAATTTCAGAATCTCGGCGTTTAATCTCGCTTGGAAAGGGTTATTATCATATTTATTGAACCAAGCAAAAGTTTGGACTAACTCACTGGATGACTCAGTGGTGCTTAAGTTTTGATCATAACAATTAAGTTCAGTTTGAGTTAATTGAATCAATAATGATGTTAAAATAAATAATCTATGGTTGTAAGTGATATATTGAATTCGAGGGTAGAATATCAATTCTCCGCTGACCTAGTTATTGAGTTTAACTCTGAGTAGTCTAGGCTGAGTATTTACTTTAGTCACTGACTAAGTAACATACACTCAACACTTGATATTCAGATTTTGCTTCACTGTGCTTTACGATATACTATTTTGCTGAGTTACTTTCTATCTGTCAAAGGTACTGACTTTACCATTTAAGGTAAAGTGGGATCTTTTCTTTTAGTGTTGCTTTTTGCAGAACATTAATGAGATAAAGACAAAAAGAATTAATGCCTTGACAAGACCTAGTTTAATGAAGGAAATGACAAGCGTTAGAACTTGGTGATTACACCTGAATTTCTCAGAAGCTAAAACTCTGTCAATTTACAAGCTTTAAAGAAGTTCAAGCAAGAAAGCAACTACTCAACGAGAATCTACTTTAGAACAACAGAGAATAGAATAGATCATTGCTTTATAATATCTGATTATTGTAACTGGGTCAACATTTTATAAGTTGAATCTAGCTCTTGTCGACTCTTATTGAGTTGCTGATAGAAGAGGGTGTTCTACTCAGTGGGTGAGTGATTGCAGTTTGGAGGGTACTTACTGTAATTGGGGAATTTTTGAAAGGCTTCTCTGCCTAAGGTAAAGGAGTTGAGATTAGTTAATTAAAGCTGTGACACTCTCTCGGGACTAGATGTAAGCATAGGTTGCCGAACCAGTATAAAAATCTATGTGTCCTTTACTATGTAGTTTTTCAAGAATTTCACTCAGCTAGCTGACCTACTCAGCGGAGCTCATTCTTTTCATGAAAAAGTTTACTAAGTTTTTGAGTGAGTCATTCACCCCCCTCTGACTCATTGAGTGTACACATAGGGACTAATAAGTGGTATCAGAGTAGTTTGCATAGGGGCCTCATTTGCTCCTTGCTTCCTCCACTATCCTTAGCTGTGCTCAATTAAAGTATTGAGGATTCCCTCTTCTTTGCTCAGCTTCTTGACTTTCTTTGGTTACACCGATTCATCGAGCTTGGTCTGATCTGGAATTGCCCCAGCATCTGGCTGTTGATCTTCTTTCTCTATCACACAAGCAATAGAGCTCTTACTGTGCTTGCTATAGTTGACTTTATCTGAGAAAATCTAAATTCCCGGAACTGTCCTCCCTTGGGGAGTAACAAGTTCAAATATCCTATTATAGGGTTGTTCTGATTTCTTTTGAAAGACCATCTTGTTGGTGTTTCTTCTAGGGCCTTTATAGCCTAGTCCTGCAGATTTCCACTCTCCTGCCCCTATATTGAAAGTCGTCATTCCCTGCTTATGGGCACCTAGTCCTCTTCCTGGAGTATGATGCTTCTATACGTAACCCTGAATCTAAGGGCCTCTATGTACTTCTTGTTGCTTTCTTGATCCTTGACTGATAGTGGTTGTGGTGAACCCTTTCATGTGGCTTTCTTCTATCTTTAGTGCTGCCACCACTGATGCTTCATCGGCCTCTAAAGTGATGATCTTTCCATGGAACGAGATCTTGATTTTTTGGTGAAGAGTGGGGAAGACCCCACCCAAAGCATAAAACCCTGGTCATCCGAGGAGCATAGAGAAAGTCACTAGAATGTCAATAACTGTAAATAGTATAATAGACGAGATTTCTCCGATAGTGACTTCGGCTTCAAATGTGCCGATGATGGTTCTCTTGGAATTATTGTAAGCCTTAATGACTATTGTGGATCTCTTTAAGTCCATCTCGATTAGTCCTAGGATTGGTAGAATATCCTTAGGACATACATTCAATTATGAGTCATCGTTAACCATTATACATGGCATGATGCATCCAAAAATACTTGCCTTCAATTCGAGAGCCTTGTTATGGCGAATGCCTACATTGGGTAAATCCAACCTCAAGAAAGTTATATCCTAGATAACAGTGCTAGTTTTAGTGTTAAGTAGTGAACAAACTTGTTCTAGTGATGCGAGGGGAGATGTTTTGATATCCATAAGCTTTTTAACAATAGCAAGCCTATGATCTTGAGAGCCGAGGAGAAGGTCCTAAATGCTCTGTTGGAAACAATAATCCGGAACAATAAATTATCCAAATCAAGTTTGAAGTAAACAAAACACCTAAGTACGAAAAGACCTAAGTCACTTCATCCGGACTTATAACCAAAACATCCAAAGTCCAAGTAAAGTGAAGACAATTTGCCAAAGCATAAATGGAAGCATCCGGTTAAAGTTTGGAAAGGAAACAAACTTTGAACCGCTTAAAACAACATCCAAAAGAAGACTGATCTGGAGATATTATGTTTGAAGACATCCGGAAGACCTTAAGATCAAGGCAAAGGGAAGAATTCAAAATATTAAAACTCCCACTAGTCTTTTGGTCTACAAGTCAAAGATCCTTTTCCCTATAGCAAAATAAAATTGACAGCTTGTACTTTTCAGAGAAAGGAGAAACGACTGTCACAGGAAATAAAAAAAGGTAACAACCTTTTTCACCTAGACCAATGAGAAAGGCACGTGGAACTCACACCAAAAAGGTACTGGCGTAAAAGTTGGTGAGTCATTAAAATACAAGGAAAATAATCACTGACAACTTTTCAGCCTCAATCCCAAGGATTTAAACGGATTAAAATCTCTGTCTAATGGATTGATCAAAGGTTCCGGAAGTGCCACATACTACCTGATCAACGGTGAAGATTTGTTTACAGCTCAACAACCTACAATGGCTACATTTATGATGAAAGCCTATAAAAGGGAAGCTTCACAAGTTGAGAAGGTGCTGGTTGATTTCAAGAAAGCATGTACAAGAGAATTTGCTAGAAAGCAATCAGTTTATAAATCCCTCCAAGAACCAAACCATTCAAAATCTATTTGTAAGGATTCCCAAGTGAAGTTATAAACTTGAGGAAGTCCAAAACCAAAACCTTTGAGAAAAAACAAAGTGTAAAAGATCTCCAACTTGGGTGAGTAGTGAGATTAGGATATAGCTTGAAGTAGGTTCTTTGAGTGAGATCTCCCTGTAGGACTCAGCTCAGGTTTGGGTAGAAATATAAGTGGTATATACTACTAAAGACTAAAGGACTTAGCTAGGAGTTGGTGCTTCTAGTGGTATATTCTACATCCAAAAGGGGTTTCCATCTAGAGACAAATTGCAAGGCTTGAATCCTACCAGTTGCAAAGGAATCCACTAGTGGAAAAGCTCAGAGGAAGGAAACTCCGGTGACTAGAGTAGGTAGGGCTGAACTAGGATAAAATCCTTGTGGTTAATTTTCTAACTCTTTACTTTTTGCACTATATTACATATTTGCATCATCCGGATCTATCAATCTAGAATATAATCAAACATGCTACACTAAGACTTTTAAAGTTTGTTTATTCCATAAAAAAGGGTCATTCAGCCCCCATCTGACCTTGATTAGACCCTTACAGGGACCAACAAGTAGTATCAGAGCAAGTGCTCAAAACTAGAGATCTAAAAATCTAAAGCTAAAGGTCCAAATTTTGATCCAAGTATCAAAATGAGTTTCCAAAACTCATAACTCCTTCCCGAGGATATGTTCATTACCAGTCCTCCACTTTTCACCGTTGAACACTTCACATTCTAGAAAAACTGAATGAAGAAATTTAATCAAGCACAAAGCATGCAAGCATGGTTGGTCATTAAAGATGGCTCATATGAGCCTACTCACGAAGTAGATGGGCTTACTACCTGAAAGCCCTCAATTTTATGGGATGAGAATGATTTTAAAACATTGCAGGAAAATGCAAATGCAAATGCTGTTAACAGGCTTCACTGTGCTCTTAGTGCAATTGAATTTAATAGGATATCCAGATGTGATACTGTACAAGAAATTTTGCAAAAGCTGGAAGTAACCAGTGAAGGAACCAACAAAGTTAGAGAAGCCATGCTTGACTTACTCCGGCAAAAGCTCAAATTCTTCAAGATGGAGCTAAAAGAATTAATCAGTAGCATGAACACTAGATACACCAATCTAGTGAATGAGATGAAAAGGCTTGGAAAGGAATCTCTGAAGTAGAGATGGTAAAGAAGGTTCTCCGGAGTCTCACCAAGGAATAGGACAACAAGAAGACTGCCATTGGGGAAGCTCATAACTTAAACTTCTATAGTTATGATGAGCTCATTGGTAATCTCTTGATTTAAGAATTATCCTTGGTAAGATATAGTCATCAAGAGAAGAAGATGGAAGAAAAGAAGAAGGCCATTGCACTTAAAGATGACTCTATCGGATCAACCTCTTTCGGATCAGAAAAGCAGCCAATAGAATCAAAGTACAGCGAAGAAGATATGGCTATGCTAGCCAAGTACTTTGACAAATTCCTAAAGAAAAAGGATAGAAGGAGATCCATAAGATTCGAATCAAAAAGGCCGGAGGAAGGCACCTCAAGAAGAGATAAGCCAAGAAAGGTTTCAGAAGAAAAGAAAGATCCAAAAAAAGATACTGCCTGCTTTGAATGCGGGGAAAAAGGCCACTTTAGATTCAAATGCCCCAGGCTAAAAAGGGAAAAGAAATATAAGAAGAAAGCTATGGTGGCCACATGGAGAAATAATGAAGAAAGTAGCAGTGCGTCTTCAACAAAAGAAGAGACTGCTCATTGCACGTTCATGGCATTGACTGAACCAGAACCAGAGAAATTCAGAATAAATTCATCCAAGCAAGATACTGAGCAAATTGGGGATTCAGAATCAGAAACAGCAAATACTGAGGTAAACTATCATTCAAATTCTGTTTCTAACTATAATCTTGCTAGAGCTTTAAAGGTGGTTATCCACAATGTGAAAAAACACCAAAGCCATAAAATCCATACAACAACAAGTTCTGGAACTAGCTAAAGATGTTGAAGCAATGTTACAAGAAATAAACCTGATGAGAGCTATAAAGCATATAGATGTGGTGGAAGAGAACTTCCTATGAAGTCAAGTTCAAATCTTAAGTGCTAACTTGACAGGGTTAGATAGGGAGCTAACCCTGATAAAGGAGGCATCCGGAAGAAAACCAGATCCTCCACAAAGAAGGATAGATCAAGGGAGACCAGGACTAAGTAATCCAAAGCAAAAGAATTCGGTGCCCCCAAATCTCAAGGAAAGGAAAGTGAGTAAGCAACCTCAAGCACAGAGATTCACAGCTGCTAAAAAAGGAAAAGCTAAAGCTGTATCAAATGAGCAACCTGCCCAACAAAGAAAGAATTACAAAGCAGAAGTTGCACCTCCAACCAGCTTCTAGATACATTCCGGATAGACTAGTATACAAGAAGCTGGATATGTTTGTAACTATGGAAAGGAGGATCTAAAGAAGATCCAGAAGAAGTAGGAGCAAAGCAGACCCATCTTAGGGTGTAGGTTTTATGGGAAAAACAACTATGTTACTAAATTATATAGATTACAAAATGGTTATTATGATATTTATCCTTGGCCTGAAATGGTTGATAACCCGAGAGGACCCAAATCTGATTGGGTACCCAAACCCACTAGATCTATTTTACAAGTATGTCATAGATCAGCAGAAGATCAAAACACATGGTACATTGATAGTGGATGCTCAAGGCATATAACAGGTGATGAGAAGGCCTTCATCAATTTAATCAGGAAGAAAGGAGGCAAAGTATGCTTTGTAGACAATCAAAAGGTATAGATCATTAGGCATGGAACCACTGGATCTGAAATACAAATAAAAGATGTCTCTCTTGTTGATGGACTGAAGTTCAACTTACTCAATGTACCATAACTCTGTGATAAAGGAAGAAAAGTCATCTTTTACTCTAGAGGATGCTCAATCTATGATTGTAAGTCTAATCAACTCATTCTTTATGCACCTAGAGTAAATAATGTTTATTATGTTAATATTAAAAATGATAAAAAAGAATATGCTTGGTGTCTAAAGAATAAGAATCATGGCTATGGCACCGGAGGTTGGGACATGTTAGCATGAACCTCGTGTCTAAATTAGCCAAAAAGGAATTGGTTATGGGTTTTCTTAAGTGAGCTTTTGATAAGGATCACATATGCATTACATGTCAATTAGGTAAATAGTATAAGAAAAGCTTCCCTTCCATCTCATACATACCTCCCAAGAGAGTTCTTAAACTCTTGCATATTGATCTCTTTGGTCCAATAAAACCATTGAGTCTAGGTAGAAGAGAATACACCATGGTCATTGTGGATGATTATTCTCGCTATACCTGGGTAGCTTTGATAGCTAGCAAAGATGAGGCCTTTGAACAATTCTCAAAAATATTCATTCGGATAGAAGTAGAACAAGGCATAAGCATTGCACACATCCGGACTGATAATGGTGGTGAGTTCAAAATTAAGCACTTTGCTAACTTTTGTGACTCCAAGGGGATTGAACATAACTTCTCTGCCCCTCATACTCCTCAAAAAAATGGAGTCATTGAGAGAAAAAATAGGACCATAATTGAGATGGCTAGAACAATGCTAAGTGAGAATTATTTGCCAAAATATTTATGGGGTGAGGCCGTAAACACAACATGCTATATTTTGAATAGAGCTCTCATAAGAAAGACCTTAGAAAAGACTCCCTATGAAATCTGGAAGGGAATGAAACCCAAAATTCGGTACTTTGAAGCCTTTGGATGTAAATGCTACATCCTAAATGATAGAGAGCAATTAGGAAAATTTTATCCTAAATCTGATGAAGCGATTTTCCTTGGCTACTCATCACATAGCAAAGCTTACAGAGTCTATAACAAATAAACTCAAACTATGGCAGAGTCCATACATGTAGATTTTGGTAAGACTAAGCATGCACGCAAGAGAAGTTCTACTTTAGAAGATCTAATTTCGAAAGCTGAAAACTCTGGAGAAAAGAAGGAGGTCCAGATTTCAGATTCCTTCCAAATCAAGAAATGCAAAGAAGAAGATGAGGGGATATCCTTTGATCCAGAGGTACCATAAGTTGATCTCAACCCACATGAGATAAACTTCAATGATGATCAGAGAGAGGAAGTTGAGGCAGAAGTAGAACAAGTTCCAATCCAGCATGAAGACCTACCAAGAGAAGTCCAGACTCGTAGGGATAATCCAGTTGCAGCTATTTTAGATAGTGTCCAAAATCAAGTCAGAACTAGAGGAAAACTCAATAGGATGATGAGCCATGCAGCATTTGTCTCTCTTATTAAGCCAAAGAAATTTCAAGATACTGAAGGAGATTAAAGCTAGACGATGGCTATGCAAGAAGAACTAGATCAATTCACTAGGAATGATGTGTAGGATCTAGTAGCAACTCCAAAAGGAAAGTAAATCATTGGCACAAAATGGGTATTCCGGAACAAGCTAGATGACCCCAAAGTAGTTTTGAGAAATAAGGTAAGATTGGTTGCCCAAAGGTACAATCAACATTAAGGGATTTATTTTGAAGAAACATTTGCCCCTGTAGCAAGACCGGAAGCAATTTGGATTCTATGTGCTTTAGCATCATTCATAGGATTCACACTATTCAAATAGATATCAAAAGTGCATTCCTAAAATGGAGTTATCCAAGAAGAAGTCTAGCTACCTAGATTTGAAGACTCAAAGCATTCGGATCATGTCTACAAAATGAAGAAAGCCTTCTATGGATTGTTGTAAGCACCAAGAGCTTGGTATGAGAGACTACTACATTTTTCATATCCAGGGGATATATCCAGGAAAAGTAGATACAACTCTCTTCATCAGGAAGAAGAAGGATGATATCATATTAGTCCAAATTTATGTTGATGACATCATCTTTGAAGTAATAAATGAGAAGACATGTGAAGAAGTCGGCACTAAAATGCAGAATGAGTTTGATATGTCCATGATAGGAGAACTTAATTGGTTTGCAAATCAAATAGAGCCTAGATGGGATTTTCATAAACCAATCCAAGTACACCCAGGAGAATCTCAAGAAGTTTAAAATGGACAAAAGCAAGCAAATGTACACTCCAATGGGTTCAGATACAGTCCAATCCAAGGATTGTGAAGGGGAAGATGTTAGTCAAAAGCTATAAAGATGAATGATTGGATCACTTCTATACTTGAAAGCTAGCAGACTTGACATACACTATGTATTTTGCTATTGTGCAAGATATCAAGCCAATCCTAAGGATTCACATTTAAAAGCAGTAAAGAGGATCCTTAGATATCTCCTAGGAACCACTAAAGTTGGGTTGTGGTATCCTAGTAATGGAGAATTCACACTCCAAGGTTTGACTGATGCAAATTATGGCAGAGATACTCTTGAGAGGAAGAGTACATCCAGAGGTTGTCATTTCCTAGAAGATTGCTTAGTATCATGGTAGAGCAAGAAGTAAACTTCAGTTGCCTTATCCATAATAGAAGTAGAATATATGGTAGTTGGAAGTTGTGTAGCCCAACTCCTTTAGATCAAGCAATAACTAGAAGATTATAGAGTCCAATACAGATGTGTGGATGTAATATGTGACAACAAAAGTGCCATTGATGTGTCAAAAAATCCAGTGCTCCATAGTAGGATGAAATATGTTAATATAAGACAGCATTTCATCTGGGATCATGTGATGAAGAAGGATGTTGCATTGGTTTACATACCAATCAATAAGCAAAGGGCATATATCTTTACTAAGCAATTAAGTAAATATCAATTCAATAAGCTAAGGGAGTTAATTGGTATGTCAAATCCAATTTAAAGGAGAATCCAGAAGATACTTTGGCTTAGTCTAAAGTCCTATAAGTCAAGGAATCTAGAAAAGAAGAAGAAAACTACGTTGACTCTGGATCTGGATCAAAGACCCCTAGCTCAGCAGATAGAAAGGACACATAGTTGTAAAAGCGTTGAAAAGTAACTGTACATGTTTTGAATTTCAAACGTTTATTAGGTGTTACACGCGCGGTAAAATTAAATGGCATTTTAAAGATAAACCGTTCCCATTCTCCAGTTTTAACACCATTTACCTCTCTTAAATTCCATTTGCCATGTCATCAATCTAGTAAACTTTAACTGCATTCGGATTACCATTATACCCTCGCTTTGGAAATTCTATATAAACCCCCCCAAATTTCCCCTTCTTCCTCACGCGAGCAACTCACTATTGTTACTCTGCAAAAACTCTTTCTCAAACCCTAACTTTTTTAAAAACCTTTCAAATGGCAGTCATAATGTTGAACAACCAAATTCATATACTTCCTTAAAAGAACAACTTTGAAGAATCTGCTCTCAAAGATAAAGACTTTACACCTATAAACCTAAAACCCACAAACTCAGTAGTTTCCACTGACTACTTGGTAGATAACTTCTTATTCGAAACTGACCCCTAGTTCAAACTCATTAAAGATCAACATCTGAGTGATTTCCTCAAGATCAACTGCCCAACTTATCTAGAGTTGGTGCGCGAATTTTACGATAATATAAGGGCTCATTCCAACCATGATGCTTTTAGAACCAAGGTTCCGGGGAAAGAAATCACAATTTCACCGGCATTCTTCAAGAAGTTCCTAAATATGAAGAATGATGGTGTTCAGCTTAGAAATGATGGGGATGAACTGCAAGTGAAGTATGACTTCAAGATGTGGCTGCATATAAACTACTTTAGCGATAAATTCTCAACTTACTTTTCGGAAGTGCAAAGATTTCTCCAGCATGCACTTGCCAAGCTCATTCTAATCCGGAAGGGCTCTCTAACCATAGTATCCTATTTTTAGCACTACGTATTACAACATTGGGCAGAGAGTAGAGTTGTAAACATGTCGATGTTGATCATCCACTATCTAAGGCATCATAAAAACTCACATGGTGCCCTTATCACCAAGATTCTCATTACAAATAAAGTAAATGTATCCAGGTTCCAAGCTGTAAATGGAAAGGAAATTCTAGAAAAAAATTTCAAGAAGCTGTCCTTTGGTGTAAAATGGAATGAGGAGAAGGCTAAGAAGCAGCGAGACGATAAGAAGAGCAAGGCAAGAAAGGCAGTGGATGTGGTTGAAGATGCTTCAGTTCCTAAAAAGGCCAGAACCACCAAACCAAAAGCACAAAAGCAACTAGCTTTGGTTCCGGTGGAGGAAGTTGATGAGGATACTCAAACCCTCACTCAACCCTTAAATAAGAGTCTAAAAAATTGCAAGCCAAGAGGGAGATTGATAAAAGCAATAAATAAGATAAGGGAAGCTGAAAAAAATCCCGGAGGTTATGGTCAAGGAGGAGGAGAAAGAAGATCTGGTACTAAAGAGGAGGCAATTCACTAGAAAGGGTTGCACATTTGATGAAGCAGTAGCAGCTAAGAAGAGTAAAACCAAAAAGCCTGCGGGCATTATTATTGATGAAGGTGCTACAAAAAGGGTTGAAGAGGCGGAATTGTATATGGCCAGGAAAACCAAGGGCAAGAATGTAACTGGATCAACTGAGGAGGTCACCCTGGATGATCCACAGTATGAGATCATAAGAGAAGCATGAAGGATAATGACCGGATCAACGAGCTTGCAACTAAAGGACCTGGAGGCTCGTTCGGCGCCCAGGATATCCAGATTGATCCAATAGTTATGGCAATTGTAGCCCAGGATCCTGAAGCAGATCTATTTGTCTTCGTACCCAGAATCGGACCACTTCCAGAGAATTTAGTTAACCTAAAAGCTGAGACCATCGATGAAGTAAGACCTGAAAAGGCAAGTGGAGAGGGTGTTATTGACATTACCAATACACCTCGGGGCATAGTTAAAAGTGTTAAAAAGGCATGTGAAGGGATGACTGAGGACATTTCCAGTCATCCGGGGGTTGTGGAGGTGGAAGAAGAAGGAGTAGCTCAGAATAATTTAGAAGCGCCAACAAATGAGGTAATTCCTGACACAGTCTCATTTGATATTAATACTGATGCTGCTCCTACTATTGAAATAGTAGATACAAATAAGGATAACTTAGATACACATACTCCAAGTGTATCTATGAAATAGGAGTCCATCCCAGAACACACTATTCTAGAGGGGGGACATGGTCTGGGACCCAACGAGAACACTTCTCAAGTGGACTCTAAGGGCGAGGCATTCTGGAGGAACGGTTGGAAGAAAGGAAAGAAGGAGAAAAGAAGGATTCCTCTGAAGAAGAAATAAGTGAAGATGACTAATCCAAATCTGAGGAAACTAGCAGTATCTACGGGTCTAAAACCCCCTATACTAGTCCAATCAAAATACCAACAACTAGTATAAATCAAGCCAGAGCTAAAAAATAATGGCACCACTAAAAATGTTACAAGAGGCTACCCATGAGGAGCATGAGGAAAGCTATATCAAATAGAGTCTCCAAAATGTCTGTAAGCATCTCAAATCCGTGGAGAAAGTATTTATTCAACAATTTTCACCTCTGGATTTGAAGACTGTAGGGGAGCTAAAAGGGAGTTTCAAGAATATAGAGAAGAAAGTGAAGGACTTCTCCACTACTAATTTGGTAGCTAAGGTATCACTTGCCAAGGTCACCCCATTACTAATTGAGCTAAAAATGAGCCTTACAGTAGCAAATCGTACTGCAGACAAGCCAACACTGGGGCTACCAATAAATGTGCAACAATAATGGACAAGATCACCTCCTCTTCCTCTGAATTGTCCACTGAAATAAAGCAATATCTGGATATTCCAAGTTTGAAAACTTGTCAAAATTCATTTCTGAAAAAGAAGAAAAATCTGCAGTCCTAAGCCTCAATGAAAATCAACAGTCCCTATTGAATAAATTGACAAAATTCATTGATGAAGACTTGCTTAAGCATTTCCAAAGTAAGTGGAAAATATTGCACAGGAGGTTATGGACCAAATGAATGGGCAGGATACAGTCCTCAATAATGCCAAGGAAGAGCTTCATAAAGACATCATGACTGTAAATACCAGCATCCATAACTGCATAAGAGGTAACCTTCTCAAAGCCCTCTTCCCCTACTTTGATGAGAAGGATCACGAACATGTACTACATATGAATCCTTACCTCACAAAGTCTTATACCCAGCTCCAGAAGGTCTTCCGGCTCCTACATCTAACTCCAGCTATAGTAGAAACTATAATAAAGCACAGAAAGGCAACTTGGATTATACCATTCACTCCAAGGCTTGACAGGAAAGCTGGGATGGTAAAACCTACATGGTGGTAGACCCCCAAGTTGATGCAAACAAAAAGGGGAGAATAATAAGGGGGAATAAAAAGTTGATGCAGAGAAAGGGCAGCAAGGTAAAGGAAAGGAAAAGAAAGGAGAAGCTTCCAATAAGAAATAATTTTTATAATAGATATAGCTATGAAAAAAATATAAAATCTGTAATAGCTAGTTTCATCTTTTTCACTATTATATTTCTGTAATTGTAATTTTGAAACTTCATTGATGCTAACTATTGTTAACAGCAGAAGTCTATATAGTGAAAAATTACTATAAAAAATTGCTTCTAAAAGTACAATATGTAATTGTACTACAAAAACATTAGAAGCTAGAATTGTAAAATGTTAGGGTAGTGAGGGATGCTAAAATTATAGAGGAGTAAAAATTGTACATGACGAAGTATCAAGAATCATACTTAGATCATAAAAACCCCTTTTCATTATGCTTAGATGTCTTAGGTTTTTGTTTCCATCAAATGGGAGACATTGTTGGAAACAATGATCCGGAACAACAAATTATCCAGATTAGGTTTAAAGTAAACAAAATACCTAAATACAAAAAGACCTAAATCACTTCATCTGGACCTATAACCAAAACATCCAAAGTACAAGTAAAGTGAAGACAATTTGCCTAAGCATAAATGAAAGCATCCGATTAAAGTTTAGAAAGGAAACAAACTTCGAACCGCTCAAAATAGCATCCGGAAGAAGACTGATCCAGAGATATTAAGTCTGAAGACATTAGGAAGACCTTAATATCAAGACAAAGGGAATAATTCAAAATATTAAAATTCCCCCCATTCTTTTGGTCTACAAGTCAAAGATCCTTTTCCATAAAGCAAGATAAAATAGACAGATAGCACTTTTCAAAGAAAGGATATATGACTGACACTGGAAAGAGAAAAAGGTAACAACCTTTTTCACCTAGACTAATGAGAAAGCCACATGGAACTCACATAAAAAATGTACTGGCATAAAAGCTGGTGAGTCAGCAAAATACAAGGAAAATGATCACTGACAACTTTTCAACCTCAATCCCAAGGATTCAAATGGGTCAAAATCTCTGTCTAATGGATTGATCAACGGTTTCAAAAGTGCCACGTATTACCTGCTCAAAGGTAAAGATTTGATTACAGCTCAATAACCCACAATAGCTACATTTATGATGAAAGCCTATAAAAGGGAAGTTTCACAAGCTGAGAAGGTGTTTGTTGATTTCAAGAAAGCATATACAAGAGAATTCACTAGAAAGCAATCAGTTTATAAATCCCTCCAAGAACCAAACCATTCAAAATCTGTTTGTAAGGATTCCCAAGTAAAGTTATAAGCTTGAGGAAGTCCAAAACCAAAACCTTTGAGAAAAATCAAAGTGCCAAAGATCACTTACTTGAGTGAGTAGTGAGATTCGGATATAGCTTGAAGTAGTTGCTTTGAGTGGGATCTCCTTGTAGGACTCAGCTTATGTTTGGGTAGAAATCTAAGTGTATATCCTACTAAAGACTAAAGGACTCAGCTAAGAGTTGGTGCTTCTAGTGGTATATCCTACATCCAGAAGGGGTTACCATCCAAAGATAATTTATAAGGCTTGATTCCTGCCAATTAGAAAGGAATCCACTAGTGGAAAAGCGCGGAGGAAGGAAACTCCGGGGAATGGAGTAGGTGGGGCCGAACCAGTATAAAATCCTTGTGTTTTATTTTCGAACTCTTTACTTTTTACACTATATTACATATTTGCATCATCCGGATCCATCAATCCAAAACATAATCAAACATGTTACACTAAGACTTTTAAAGTCTGTTTTATTCCATGAAAAAGGGTCATTCATCCCCCCCCCCTTTGACCTTGATTAGACCCTTATAGGGACCAACAAGCTCATCTTGGTAGTGGTGGCCTTTAACTACTCCACAATTGGACTCTCTATCTGTTATGAGGGTTTGAAAAAAGTAGGAGGTCCTGGAGGTTCCGTTCTTTGCATAGTAGGTGCTACTGACCCAGTGATTTTCCCTCCTGTAGTGATAGGGCTGACAACCTAGGTAGGCATGTTTCTTATTTCAAAGACTTCAAACTCATCAAAATCTTTATCAAGCGATATTTCCCCTAAGTCAATTGGCTTATTCACGGAGGATAGTGCTTTAGCGGTAAATGGCCATTTCATGAAGGACCCTTTTCAGGCTATCTTTTCGGAACTCCAGGATTCTTCTATAGGATTTGGCATAGAATGGGGTTATAGTCTTGTCCAATCATGTGAATGGATAAGAAACCTCCATCAGCTGAATCCTTACTATCATCGTATGTGACTGGTTCTTCTGGGTCATCAGAGTGCTTATTTGTATACCAAGGATATTCTTTAGCGGACTTCATCGAGGTCGTGCATACTACGTTATTTGATTTCCATTCCCAATATAACAATGGGTTTCCATGTTTATCCAGCTCGAGGGTTGTACTTTCTCGTAGGTGTATCCATGTGAAGTAGTCAATGAATTATCTAACCAAAGTATTTTAAAATGAATTTTGGTAGAATGTCAACCCCTCATACCAGACCACTACTTTCTCTCGGAGGGTAAGAAAGAATCTCTCGGGCTAATGGGCGTAGTGAATGTACACATCATTCAACATCTGTAAAAATTCAAGGATGTGAGTGCGTTCCTTGTATTTCCATTACAGAATATGGGCTAAACTTCCATCAAGTTTGGACTTCAGATCCGATAACTAGCTCAAGCTAGCTTGTTTTCTACATGGATCCTCTCCATGATGTACTCCCAAGAAGGTTCTTGCCCCTTATCTTGAATTATATTAATGATGTGTTCATTGCCTGATTCGAAGTCTATAAAGTCTCTTGAATCATCACTTGCCGTAGACCATAAGGCGCTTGGGGAGTTATGCTCTAAAGATGAGGCATAGCTCTCAGATCCATCATAGTTGACTGTCATGCCATTAGGGAAAGGAGCCTCATATTTGAAATCCCCTTGTAAGTGGTTTAGCTCATCATCAGCAAAGATCTCTCGTTCGTATCCCAGGTTATCCACTTCACTTTTACCTTCATGATCTGACTCATCAGAGTACTTGAATTCTTCTACCTTTTCATTCGAATCATCAAAAGGTTGTGGTTCGAAGACCCAATTTAGCACATGTTGAATTGGCACATTGTTATTAGAATCTTCCCCCTAATCTTCCTCAAGATTTTCCTCAGGATATTCCTCGGGATCTTCCTTTATTGCATTTGCTCTAGCCTCCACTCTTGCGATGGTTGTACAAAGGTTAGAGATCATGCCTTGCATGCTGGCAAATGTCTCTTCTACATGGGCACCATACGCTGTAATGTTTGGACGGACCCCTTCAAACGAGTCAAGAAGCTCAAGGTTTACTTGGTTTATATGGTTCATTTCTGATGCTACATCTGTGCAGAGTTCAGTAAATGGGTCTGATGTAACTTGACTTAGGTTAATGCTGAGGAACCTTTGCTGGTCTCTGTGATCATTCCAGGCTTGTTCAGGATCATACAACTCTTGATTTTTTGGGTGTGCCATCTCGGAAGAGCTTACAAACTCAAAGAAACTTGTTTGAAAGTAATTTGGACCCATGTAATACAAGGGAGCATACATAAGGGGCTGTGGAGAAGGAATATCCTGCCAGCTAGCATTGTGTTGATCTACTTGAGGTGCCTACCACAAGGAAAGCATATCCGGGTATGGTTGAGAAGCCACAAAATAGTGGAGGAAAGATGTCTCGATAAAGTACCAGTTCCAACGTCCTTTGAGCACCCTTATTATTATAACAGTCCATGGCTGGACCTTCTAAGAAGCAGGGGAACTGAAGTGTAAATCCCATCATAGCAACCACCCATTCATGCATGAATTGGACAAATTCTTCTACATGCTAAATTGGGTCGGAATCACCTCAGAATATAAGGTGTGGTGGCACTCGATACTAGTCTATCCCTTCTCTCCTCATTCTCAAGACATATTGATCGACCATGTAGATGATGTCCATGTTGTCGAAAATCATATTATCTCCCCATCCAAGGTCATGTCGGAATTTATCCGATACGTCAATACCATACTCATCAGCTTCCACCTGAAAATTGATGGCGTTTATTATAGGCTCAAAGTTCTGCAGGGGATTAGTCTACGTACTCGATTTCTTCTCAGGCTCTTTAATCCTCCTATTGGCTATCATTTGCTATAGATCTTTTAGTAGTTAGGTGCATTTATTAGGGCGATTCCCCTTGGTGACATGATGGGTACAAACGTTATCTCTATCTACCATAGTAAGTGGAACGAATGGTTTGATGCTCTGAAGCTAGTCGGACTTCCTCAGCTTGGTAAATATCTGTGACAATGACTCTGCCCATGAGGAGATGGATTGATGAGTCTATACCTGATTGGCTGCTATAACTTTAGAGGACTCAGAGCTGCCTTATTTAGAAGAGTCACCCTTTTCCTAATACTTGGGCTTAGTGTAAGCCTATTGCTCTTGCTTCTTTGTTCGGTCTTCCACCTCATACTTTTCAAGTCTCTTGGGATAGCCTACAACGTCGTCAAAGGTATCAAACCTTTTCAATTCCATGTAGTCCCGGTACCTTTGGTTGGACCCTTTGATGTGCTTTACTATCAATGGCCTCCTAGTCGGGTGCCCCAGTCACAAGTACGCGGACAACCATCCACCTTGGGTAGTATTCTTTGAAGGGTTCATTCGGGCATTGCTTGACCCTTTTGAGATTTTGTAGATTAGTTTTAACCTTCAGATGGTAGGCATAATTTTCTAGAAATGCAGAGCATAGCTTCTTCCAATCAGATTTTACATGTGTTGGCATCCTCACGTACCATCTAGAAGTTGGCCCACATAGAGTAGCTTGAAATAGATTGACTATATGAACCTTAGGGATATTCATACTAGTCATGATTCAAAGATAACCCACCACATGTATATAAGGAGGTTGAGTGCCAGTATATGGGGCTATGTAAGGCATCACAAAGTTAGCCGGGAGGGCTTCTGAACCCGACGACAAGAATCGGTCAATGTCCAGATATTGCTCAATGGAGCAAGCAATAGGCTTGTCTTTTGTCGGGGATAACTTCTCCATGTCTGCCATCTTCGCCTTCGATGCAGCTATTTTCACCTCTTATTCTTGAGCTTTATGATCATTAGTAGTGCTCATCCTCTCCTAAACATCATAGAATTTCAGAGCATCCAAGATCCTTCTAAGGGACTGTCCCACTGCATCATCATCTGCCATTGCAGTTTTAGGTTCTAGATTGGAGATAAATCTAGCCAGAGATTCTACTGGTGGTAGGGGTTTGACTCTTAGACTACCCGTAATACATCTTAGCCTCCTTCTCTCTCGCCTCCAACCTAAAAATGCAAGAGATAAAGTGTTAGTATATGTAACGGGCATAGCTCTAAGCCTTACTTACCTTATTTATCGATATGAATGAGGGTGTGAATGAATGGGCGAATAAATGAATGAATGGATGGACACATATAAGTAATAAAAAATTGGGTGTATGGCAATTATTCATGGAACAATCGATGAAGGAAGCCTGTAATATTCGTGGAATACCATAGACATATGGCTCAACGACCAAGGTTTGGAACCAAATCTGGTCTGACTCGATGGCCGGGGGTGAGATGACTCACTAGTCACTCAAAAGGTTGACTCTATTGTCCAAGGTTAGTTAACTCACTGCTTACTCGAGAATTGACTCTATGGTCTAAGGTGAGCTGACTCGCTGCTCACTCGGGGATTAACTCTATGTTCTTAGGTGAGCTGACTCACTGGTCATTCTAGGATTTACTCTATAGTCCAAGGTGAGCTGACTCACGGGTCACTCGGGGATTAACTCTATGGTCTAAGGTGAGCTAACTTGCTGGTCACTCGGGGATTGACTCTATAGGCCAAGGTGAGCTGACTCACTGGTCATTCGAGGGTTGACTCTATGGTCCAAGGCGAGATGACTCATTGGTCAATCGGATGGTTGACATGTTCTAACTCATGGGTTGAGCCTAGGTGGGTTTACTGGTATCGATTATTTTGGCTCATAGGTTAAGCTTAGGTAGACTCACGAGTCTCAGGCTATTTTGGCTCTTGGGTTGAGCCTAGGTGGACTCAGTGGTCTCGATTATTTTGGCTAATGGGTTGAGTCTTTGTGGACTCAATAGTCTCGATTATTTTAGCTTATAGGCTGAGCCTAGGTGGACTCACTGGTTTGATTCGCTTCTAGGCTCCTATAACTAAGGAAATGGAATGGCATGGCACACATTAATGTCATTGCTGCATAAAGATGTGGTTAATTCACACACAACCATGATGTTTATGATGTCCGTTTTCAGTTTATTTATATTTAATAAACCTGTATAGGTAACAAATGATTAGATCATGCCTACCGCCCTTTTTACTCTAATGGGTTACTTCTCTTTAAAGCCAACGGGGGACTTAGCAAAGTCTGCTCGCGTACACTCAAGGTTTTTAGGTAAACCTATGGGGAAGTGTCTATGGTTCATCTATATGCGGGTTTCAGTCTCAGGATTGGGTACGATTGGGTACCCTGCGCCTTTGTGTACCGAGTCCTAGTGGCGCTAAGCAAACCAAAGGAAGCTTTTCCACATATAATATACTTGGGCAGTCTTGCCCTTAAGTGAGCAAGGCCTCATACGTTATGCAAGGGGTGTGATTGGATCCATACCCCTCAAGCCCTAAGCGAACTTGGAGATACTTTGCCAAAAGACACCTAAATTGGTTTAGGCATAAAGAATGCACATGCTATGCAATCGTGAAATTGTGTAATGCCTGAAATTACCACATATTCTATAATTCCAAAATTTAATTTGAACAATATTTTAATTATCACATAAAAAAAGAATTTTTATAAAAAGCGGGTTTTTATAAAAATAATGTATTTCCAAGTAGAGTCACCACTATAAGCGGGTAAGGTTTTAATGGGATGCATGATGGGTGCGGGGTGCATTTCGGTGCAATTTAAGGAAACCGTGTATGAGGTGTCGATGACGTATGGGTCTCCCTTAGTGCCAGTATGAGAGGCAGGGCCTATTGGGGGTTGGTTGAATTTAGGCATGACAAAACATTTTTTAGTTTCAGTTTGCACAATAAGCCAATTCTAATGAATCAAAGAATCGAGACCTAAATCTCGATACAAATGATAGAGTTGCCACCTAAGTTGTCTACTTGGGAAAGAGTTTTGGTACGGTTCCCTCTGGGCGAGAGAGTCATACCTATTGGATCAGAGATTCGGGTATCGAATGAGTCACTTATTTCTCATTTAGTTGATTCAAAATTACATTCACCGCATAAAACCATTTTTTTTCATCATTTAGGGAATTATCACAAAAATCCTATTTCTACACTCTTTCACACTTGTTACATGCGTTTACAAATTATAATAAAGCACAAGCAATAAATGGAAGAATAAAAATTGCAACCGAGGGAAAATGGGAGAATTGCAAGAGAACCTATACATTTGTTCTAAGTTATAAAACAAAATAAAAATAAATTTCCTTGCATCCACAAAGATTAGTACAGTTTATAGCAAATCATAAGTCAGTAATTCATTAGGGAAAATGTAATTATGTTAGCGTAGCAATTTTATGATCGATAGTGCCCGAGTGGCTTTTAGGATTGGAGAGAAATAACAAGTCTTCAACGTATTTTGTTGTGAAAACACATTTTAACTTTTGTGGGTTGATTTACCGGATTATTAGTGAAAGTGATCACATGGCAAATGGTGAGTTGAATTGATTTCAACTAATTGAAACAAACATTCGAGATTTTACTTGGGGCTGGTACCCATAAGGGTGGGTGGGACCCGTACAGCTACCAGGGAGGACCGATATAGGTGTGGTGTACCCCGTACGGATCTTGTCTGGTCCAGACAGAAACTTTATTCTATTTAATATGCAGATTAATAAAAAAATAAAATAAAAAAGGGATTTTCTTCCGTTTGAGTATTGCGCACCGATTTAATATCCTAGAGGATATATGGTACCAGCGAGGCTATACGGTTTAGGACCAGACCCGATATAGGAAATAAAAGGAGTAGGTATAATAGAGGAGATAGAAAATAATAATGAAATAACTGAGATGTGAGTCTGTTTGAAACTCAGGAGCATTACCTTTGCGGCATGAATCCATTTTGAGGCAATCCATTTGCTGTTGAGAGAGTCTGGCCAAAGTAGATGGCGAAATAGGACTATTTAGGCAAGTATTTATGTGGACAGAACCTCCCCTAAATCCTAATAAATTAAGTAAATGTGGACAAAACCTCAGGGAATGGATTTTCTCCCTATTTTATACCTCCTATACCTCCACTATAACCTTTCTATACCTATAGGAATTGCTATAACTTCACTATAACTTCTCTATGGTATATTTCTCATATCAATTATGTGTCTTGAAGTGAGAGGAAAAGGCCCTATTTATAGGGTGAAAATCAGGTTTGAATGCAATAAACCGCATTTAAGACCTGCCGTTTCCCAAAAAAGGTAAGAGATAGCTTCTAAAAGAGCCTAATTAGGCAACAAGCAGACCCATATAGGTGGGTCCCCACCCGTATAGATCCTGGGGAACCCATACGGGTCCCTCCCGGTGTATGGAAGAAATCTACCTGTACGGGTCTGCTAGTGGATCCGTACCACCAGGCAGAACTCGTACGGGTCCTATGGGAAAACTAGGTCTCCTAACTCTAGCCAAACTTAACTATGAAGCAGTAGGAATACCTCTGATGGATAACACCTGCAAGAGAATGCATCATATACCTCTTTTCGTGAGAAAGATTGTTAAAATCTAGTGCTCACACCGCGACGTTTGGTTCGGTTTGAGAAAATCCAGTTTACTTAAATGCGGTGGCTTTATAAGCAAAAAATGTGATTATATTGAGAAATATATTTACACATTTTTATAATGAAAAGATGTTTTTAAAATAAAGCATTTTTACTTTATTTAAAAAATAAAATAGAGTTGCCACCCGATTTAGATCCACTGGAAATTACGGTATACTGATCCAAAGTGGGATTTTTATACCAAAAAGAAAATGATATTCTGAGTTCGGACATGATACTTACTCATATTGTTCAAATTGTTTGAATTAATTTTGAAATTTTGGAATTTGCGGTAATTTTGGCATTGCAACGGCTTTATTTTGAGAACTAAATTCAAGAAATAAAACGGGCATCATAACGGCTTAATAAATAGATATTTGCTACCAAAAGTTTGGCAGAGTATCGGCAGCACTTGGGTTTTGGCCCAAAAACTCGGATAGAGTTTCCACACAGTTTGGATGTTTGTCCGTACCTGCGAGCTTATTCACGCATATTATAGTTTTAGTGGCACCAATGGCTAACTTAACTAGAGAAATGGAATGCAATGTGGAATAATAAAATAATAAAAATGAATTTTAAAGTTGGGCTTAGAGCCAATTACCCTCAGTTTACCTTTTCGTCTGTCTACGATGACTTGAGAGCCAGTGCGGGACTGAAGTTATCACTGATTGTGATTAGGTTGGAAAATAGGTTTAACCCAAGTTATGGCTATAATTTTCGATTATTCCTAAGAGAAAATGTGGGGTTTTTGAGCAATTAAGTCATTTTTAGACCGAAGATCACTATGAGATCTTGATCTAAAAAGACAGGAAAATGAGTTTATACTAAATGTCAGTGATAAAGCTCGAATTTGGAAGTGTTTTGAGTTTCGAGACTTTTAGGACTCTAGGAACAAAAGGGAACTATGTGATTTTTTTGGGTTTCACCGTTTGTTGAAATGAGGGGGATGAGCCCTTATTTATAGAAGGGAGGTAATTCGCTGGAGGGCTAATTACCTAGGTAATTTACAGGGAGGCTAATTACCTATCTGACAAGATTTGATTTTAAATCCCGTAAAATGTTGCTAGATCTCGATAAGATTTGATTTTTTTTTACTGTAGATAGGTAATTAGCCGACAGTGATTACCTATGTTTGGCCAAATTTTGACCTTTTGATTTTTTAGTAGGAAATGCTAAATCGAAGCTTCCCTGGAATGTGGATTTTTGAATTTCGGATTTTGGATGACAATTCAATCCCTTTTGGCCCTTTTGTCTGATCACTGAACAAAATAGGCATAATTCCTCATCGGGTTGGAATAGACCTATGCTAACAGTTCCCAAGCCTGAGTTGGGGTCTTGTTGGTGAGAGCACCCCCACTAGCGGTCTCCATAACAGATCGCTGGGAGAATGGGAGTCCCTCATAGAACGTCTGGACTAAGGCTTGATCAGTGAATCCATGGGGTGGACATGCAACCAAAAGGTGCTGGAACCTTTCATAGTACTCATGGAGACTCTCTATATCCTTCATCTTGGCTGAATAAATCTGCCTCTTCAAAGTGATAACTCTTGATGCTGGAAAGTACTTGTCAAGAAAGACTCTTGACATTTGGTCCCATGATGTAATGGATCCTAGTTTCAGATTAAAAAATGAATCATTGGCTGAGTCCTCAAGAGAGAAAGCAAAAGATTTCAATTTTGCAAGGTCTAGATCGACCTTGGGGGGTTTCATAGAACAAATCGTCAAATGTAAGTTCTGCAAGTGTTTGTAAGGGTCATCAGTGGCCCTTCCGGCGAATTTGAGCAAGCCATGAACAAACCCAGATCTCATCTCAAAGTTGTTTTTATCAGTTGGCCGGATAAGTGATGCAAAATGGTTGTTGGTTCTCCGGGACTCGTGTAAGGTCTCGGATTGACTATTCTTGATTAGCCATGGTCACGATGGTTGTTTTAGGTTCTGAATCTGAGTCATTTAGATCATCAGACAATCCTTCTATATCTATTGAGTCATTGTTGGGTCCGCTTGAAGTTTCTGCCCGATGTTTAGACTCTCTACGCTCTCGAGCTTGGTTAGCATAAGCTTTATTAGAACTTTTGATTTTGAGATCGTAGAAAAATTTGCTGCCACGACATGTGGCTCTAGTCATCCACATCAAATAACTAGTCAAAACAAACCATTCCCCGGCAATGGCCCCAAAACGTGATGGGTATCGAGACTACAGAAAATAAATCCCTGCTTAAAATAAACTGGTAGTAGTGAGCAGAGGTCGAATCCACAAGGAACTGTGTTTGACAATGTTATTCTTAGAAGATAACAGATAGCGTGACCTAGAAGTACTCTCGATGGGAATTTATAGATTAAAACTAGTTAGAGCAGGTAATAAATCAATGAGAAACAATGACTCAACCAAAGTAGAGCAAGACTAAACATTATGGTGATCACGGGACGAGGAATTATTTACACCGGGACCTAGATTTAGTTATACTAGTACTTATGCACCATATAGTACTAGCAACTCTTCCTTACTGTGTATGGAGACCGGGCTTCGCACCATAACCTCCCTCTTACTCACTATGTCTCTCGACTTCACTCCAAAGAGCTCGTCAATGAGTAGCAATAAATATTAGAAAAGCCTAAATCCTTACCGATAGGTAGTGAAGCACTCCCAACAGGGGCAAGATTACCTCTCTCTAGTCTTGATGAAGACTGTCGATACTCTATTCCTTTTTAGGCAGAATCACAGATGTAAGAATAAGAACTAACAATAATCACAAAGACTTACTAAATGGTTGATCAGGCCAAACAGCGAGACTAAGTGATATCCTTACCATGAAACCCTTGAAGTACGGAGATTGGTAAACATGACACCTTCTAAACTTTTGTATTCAATTGTGGTCCTCACACCATTTAAACTCAGCCTTGACCCTTACCTGGTCTAGTCATAAAGAATTTAGCTAAACATGATTGAATTTAAATGTGGTAAAAAGAGACTCAAAGTAAATCATGCTAATAATATAAAAACTAGAAATGAACTTGCTTATTAAACTGAATACAAAATCAAAACTAAAAAATCCAAAGTACTTAAAAGTAAAGAAACTAAGAACTAAGAACTGAAACCTGACTAGAAATGAAAATGATTGAGACTGTTGCGTAGGATTGGATGTTGCTTAGAAGTGCGTTGGCCTTGGTATTTATAGTTAAATGCCCCTCCTCTTGCTTCTTCTTTCGTGACAAAATTGGACTCTTTGCATTTATTCATTAGGTCTTATTTCTTTTAAGCCTCTTTCTTCAAATGGTAGTAAAATCCCTGCCTTTATGAAATTAAGAAAGAGATTTAAACTTTCTTCTTGAATTGGACTCTTCCTGAATAGGATTTACTCGAATTGGGTAACTTCTAGATCTAGGACTTAGCGTGCTTTGGTATTGATGGCATCTTGGTTGTTTTAAAGTGTTCGAGAATAACCAAGACTGGCTATTGGTCTCGCTGCCTGTATCAGGTATCGGTGAAGGGCTCTTTTTGCCTATATATTGCATGTTTTCTCCAAATCACCTTCCAAACTTGAAAAGACAAGAAAGGAAGTAATAGCAGCCAAAAAGACTTAAAACATGGTCTATATGGAAAATACAACCCATCAAAAGTTTGTGAATTTTTAATTTTTACTTCTACTTGGTAGATTAAATCAGAATGTGAACTCCAAATTGAAAGGAACTTGTGCCATAATTATTCATTGCAAATCTTTATGCTTTAAAGTTCTTCTGAGTGGGCAGATTCTTGTTGTTTAGCTAGAACTTGCTATGGAAGATACACGCAATGCTTTTATATGACTGTGTGTTAGTACTTGTGAAGACCACTGTTGAAATTTTGTACTAAATGATTAAGGCACTTAGGAATACACTCTTTCCAAAAGCCAGCCCTTAACATTATCCCCTAGAGAACCCCTTTGAGCCTAAAACCCTTCTTTCTTTACACACATTACAAGACCATTTCCCTTCACTTTGATTTCCAAAAACACCCTCAAGATCTTCTAATACGAACTTTATCATTCAAAGCAAACAGAATATCAATTCAAGCACTCCTGAAGAAGAAAGCAATCAAGGAGAACTCTTGGATTTTTAGAAGCAATTTTTATAATATTGTAAATTTTATTTTCATTAAAAAAATTAAAAAAGAGAAAAAGAAGTTATATTTCGAATAAAAGCTTTTTGTACTTGTAGAATTTCTCATGCACTATAACAGTTAGAAGATCTCTTGCTACAATAAGAACTCAAAAGATTGAAGATCTCTTATCTGAAGAAATTGTTGCTAATTCTCAACTGTCTGTTAGAAGATCTCCATACACAAAATTCCCTTTTCTCAACACACCCCAAACCCTAGCCTAACGTTACAACCCTCAAAGACCGTTATGATAATAGTGCAAATACTTCAACAATTGTGTGGTAGAGACTTGATCGAATAGTAAACCAATAGTCTAATTGAACGAGATCTTATCGATGAGGGTGAGACCGAAGAACCCCAGGATTAAAATCTTAACACTAAAATTGAGAGAACTCATGGTGAGGTAATTTGATTTATTATGCTTGGGTAAAGTAAAAACTTTAAGTTCTCTTAAGTTACATGCCTCATTTGGAAATGTTAGAGTAATATGCTTAAGTACTTCTTTGTTGGAAAGTTCTCTTCTGATCTTGTTCTTGAGTGATTGTTTTTCCAAGGTCTTCAGGATTTTTATCATTATTAATTGATGAGTGCTTCTTCTTAACATTGAATGGATTGCTTGAGGATAAGCAATTGTTTAAGTGAGGCGATATTTGATACGTGTTAATTTGGCTAAGTAAATCATGCATTTTGAGCTAACATTTTGTGTGAAAAAGATCAATTTTTATGAAGATCTATACAAGTTTTAGGTCTTTGCTAAAGGAAGGAGAACTTTTGCCTTGTTGCTGACCTTTGATGAAAAAAGTGCAGTCTTCGCTGGAGATCTCCACGTTTTACAAGATCTCATCGAAAAGAAGAGATCTCCTGCCATTTTGGAAAGAAGACTGAAAATGGTGGGAAAATTCCCTCCAAAAAGTAGCAATCAAGTGTGAAATGCAAGTTGGATAGATTGATGTGATGTGTGACAGAAAAATGGGAGAAAAAGTGGATTTTGACTTTTTGCATATTTATTAAACTGCCACTTCTAGAAACCTTTTTGTAAACAAGTGACATTAGTTTAACATTTTTTTAGGTAAATATCTAGATATTTTGTAATTTTGGGTAGTATTTTATTCGGAGATATTTTCTCTCTTTTTGTAATTGGGGGCTATTTAAGATCATCTTCCCCATTGGTGTAAATGTTACGAAATTTGTGGGTGAAACCACCATTAATATTCCTCAAACACTCTCTTCTTTCATTAATGGAACTTGGAATTTTCTTGATTAATACGAGGGAGTAGTCCTCCAGCAAGCAAGTTTGCCTTTGGTAGACAGTTTAGGAGATCTCCAAGCACTATAATGTATTCTTTATTTCATATCTTTTGCTATTTGTGTGTTTGAATGCTTAATCCTTATGTGTGAAAGATCTAGCTCATATATAGTTATGTTAAGGAGACCGAAAGGAGATTTAACATAATGGAACTCAAGAACACACATATGATGCATGAGTTCGAAAGGAGATTGGTCATATGCCAAGTGTTTTAGATTTCATCTAAATGCTTAAGTGAACTTAATGCTTTTTTAATTCCCTAATGAGTCTGAAAAAAGCACTACAAGATAGATGGCTTGTCGCAATAGAAAGGCCAAGGGTTGCCTAAAAAACGTTGCAAAAGTGATGAAAAAATGGATTTGTAGTGACGCTTTTGAAAAAGTTGGTTAACAGTTGCTATAACATGAAAACGTGTATTTTAGGCAAATCTTTTAATAAGTGATGCAAGAAAGTAGGGTGAACATTAGTAAAATAGGCGGGAAATAGGGGAATAGGTGGGAAAGAATTCTAAAATCGTATAATGCAACACTTTACACTTTATAAAGAGTTGCCAAAAAAATAGTATAGAAAAATGTAGTAAAAGGTATAAAATGGGGATATGAAATATAATGTATAAATGTAGAACAACTTATAGGAAATGTATGAGAAAGTTGTAAGTTATTTGAAATATTGTATAAATGTAGAAGAACTTATAGGAAAGTTGTATATTATTGGAAAAATTATATAAAAGGTATATAAAAGTTATAGGTTATATATTAAGTTATGGGTTATATATTAAGTTGTATAAAAAAATATAGAAAATGTATAAGAATGATATATAAAAGTTATATGTTATTTAAAACATTGTATAAAGTATAGGAAAGTTATATTTTATCCAAAATGCTATATAAAAGCTATAGTAAAAGTATAAGAAAGTCACAATTTGTTTAAAGAGTTATATTAATGGTTTAGGAAAGATATTGAAAAAATTACAGGAAAGTAATAAGTTATTTAAAAAAATTATAGAAAAGGTATAAGAAAGTTACCATGAAAACTAAACCCTAAACCCCTAACCCTAATCCCGAATCCACATAATAAATATTTATTGCTTATATATTTTAGTTAACTATACTAATCAATATTTTTTATAAATATTTCTTAACTTTTAAAAAATAAAATTATTTTTCTCTGTTTGTCATTTAAAGTATTTTGAAATATAATTAAAATCTTATCATATAAATTCTTGTCAATATGATAAGAATAATAATAAAATAAGAGTGTTATTATTGTTATGGATTTGACATAATTTAACAACATTTTTTTGTGTAAGCATGATACAATTGGAGTAAATTTCAAAAAAGTGAAAATTTTGTAAGAAAAATGAAAAATAAAAGATTTGAAAATAAACTGATATTGTTTTTTTGAAATATTTTCATATTTATTTCAGTTATTTATAAAAAATAATATTAAAACTTTAAATTGACATATGGTTACCCTAAATCCAAAGCCCAAATCCTAAACCTCAAATGAATGTCAAATTCTATGCCATAATAATAGAATAAAAAAAGGGAAAATTTAGAATAAAATCAAAAATAAAAAAATTTGAAAAGAAAATCATATGATTTTCTTTGCAATATTTTCATATTTTATTTCAATTATTTATTAAAATATAATACTAAAACTATAAATAGAACTGTTACCTTAAACTCAAAGCCCTAAATTACTAAACCCCGAATTCCAAACCTCAAACCCCAAATCCTAAACCCCATATGAGTGTCATGGTCTAGGCTATAATAGAATGGAATAAAAAAAAGCGTAAAAGTTAGAAAAAAAAAAATTAAATTAAGAAAATAATTTAATTAATTATATTAACTTACTATATTTTTATAGTAATATTTTTGAATTTATTTAGATTATTTATTAATATTAAATAATAAAAAATAAAAATAGAATATTAATTAATATTAAACACTTACACATGAAAAATTTCTTGATCAAAGCCATCCATTTAAAAATGGGTGGCTCTGATTTTTTCATTCAATCCACATAAGTCTCTCAGCTAGGTATTCTGAGCATACGCTACTCTCTGCAGCCCCAAACCTCACCATCACTTCTTCGTCGTCGGTAGCTATCTTCGTCGTTGCCGGTGCCCTGCTGAAGAACTGATCCAAAATGTCGCAGCCTCTGCCTTAACCACCGTCCCAATCCCAGCCACGGTCTCAACCGCAACAGCAACCTCAGTCTCAATCTCAGTCTCAGCCCCAGCCTCCAACCGGTTTTGACGCTGAACAAATGTAAGAACTTGTTAATCCGACGAATCTAGCATCAGGTAAAATCTATTCGAATTTTTGAATTTTTATGCGATGAACTGTTTATTATTAATGTGATAACTAGGTTTTCATTCTGATGCTTGTGAGACTGTAGTTCATTAAATGTATGCTTATTCCATTTTGAGATACTATATGGATATTTTTTGAAATTTCATTTTTTAGTTTAGGACAGAATGCTTAATAGGACACCATTTGTTTATGCTTTAGAAAAGTAAGTTTCAGTGACTCAGGGTTGTTGGAGCTTGAAAATCATAGGAAATTGCAGCACACATTCAAGTTCGATATCGAGGTTCCGATTATCTATTCTTCATTGTCCTACTCTTCCATGCCAAATAGCTTGATGGGTCAAGTAATTATGCTGCTGTTGTATATTGTTATGTAATGTCTAAAAACAGAAAATGTTTTTCCCTTTTCGATATATAGGAGTTTCTAATAACAATACTCGAGTACTGGGAAGTCTAAGTTGTATTTTGATAATTTGCAATGAAGTTTTAAATTTTGAGACTGAGCATATTCCAAAACAATACATTCATTTATTTGAAAAACCTTGTTAAATCTTCGTTACTATGAACCTTACCTATTGATGTTGATTTTCTTTGTACTTATGGTCTATAGATATTGGCATCCGAGAACGTATCTAACGCTAAAGAAGCAGCCTAGACATACAATGCTAGCTGCTACATATTGTGGTTTGAGCATATTGCCACATTAGAAGTGATTAATTTGCAATGCTATTGTACTATAAAGCTATTGTACTTAAATAGGTAAGGAGCTACTGGTAATGCTGATTTTTCTGTCGCTGTTTGGAATAGTATTTGACACAGAGAAGCTGATAGAATTAAGTCTTCAGTCAATTTCTTAGGAGAAAGAGTATAACCAATTGTACCTTCTCTTGGTAAATTGAGCTCAAATTATTTGTTCCATCTGCTTTAAGTAGGAAAATATTGAAGATAATTTGGAAAGCGGAAATTTATAGCTAATTAGTTATCGTATAATGGCAGACAAGTATATAAACTGTTACCTCAGTTTGAAGGTACCTCTTTAAGTACTGAAACTGGGTTGAGCTCCCGAATTTCCTTTATGCACTTTCATTGGAGCTTTCTATCTGTCACAACCTGTTGATTAGCTTTTATTAGTGAATTGTAATCAAATATAAATGAATATAATTTCTATTCCTTTCTTCTAGTAGTCTTATTTCCTAAGAATTCTATGAAATAAAACTTCTTCCTTGTACTATCAGTTTGTAATTAAACTTTCTTATCATAGTATAATAAGTAACAATTTTGTTTACTGATTTTCGTTTTCATTTGTTAATTCTATGCGTTTCGGGGATGGACATATTCACATAGGCTGAGTTTATCTTCTATTGTGTGCTTTTGTTACTAATTAGCATAATGCTTCATGAAAGTATTAATAACTGATTTGGGTTTTTGTATTAAGAATTAACCATTTATGTTTGCTAGCTTCAGCAATATGGCTGTTTAGCTGCTACAAGTGTGTTTTTTTATTTTGAGCAGGAAATTCTGAATTGGAAATATCAATACTACATTTGATCTTGTTGATTAATGCTCTGTTGATTTTGCAGGTTTCTAAACATAAGAGAGGCATAAGAAATGGACCAAAAGCTTTGAAACCAACTCCAGTCATTGTTCGCTGCAGGTAAGAGTTTTCGTGTTGATATATCATTCTAAGAGTTGGGATTTTTTTCTATAGCTGCTTCTGAAAGTTCAATTTGTGTCACAGAGTTTCACTGAAAACACCCTTACAAACTTTAACTGCTTCAAATATCAATATAAAATGAGTATTTGTGATCCTTTTCTCCACTCTTCATGGTTTTAATTCATCCAGTGCTTGGTTTGATGCTTAAACTAATTTGGTTTTTTTTTTTTGGCAATTTTGTTTGAAACATTTAGATGCTTGTGGATTTTATGATTAGAGATACTAGGACCTGTATACCTTGTAGAAAAGTAAATGCATGCTCGTAGTTTTAATTATCTATTGGCGTTTGATAGTTCTAAAAGTTCATTATAATTTTATACTAATATTGTTGTTGATTCAGTTGGAATGTTAGTAAATGCGTTGGTTTATATGTTGTAGCATGTGTTTGTTTTTAAAAGAGATTGGAATGTTAATAAATATACTCATTCTAATAGTAATTTTTTCTTGTGGACAATGTTGAGTATTAATCTTCTGACTTATCATTGGATGGTTTTTGGACTGTGGACGAGGAAAAGTTGATAGAAAGCAAGGGTCTACACAAAATTATTGAAGAAAGAATGGTGGTGGAAAATGTCTCAAAAGATAGACGAGAAATCCTTAAAGTATATTTTTTTAGTTTATAAGTATTGTGTATTTTTTGGTTTATCTCTTTTGTATTTAGATTTAATTAAATTAATGTATTATGTATTAATTATACAATATTGAATTCTTTTGTATTGAAAATTGAATTATTTTGTATTAAATATTGAATTTAAGAATATTGTACTGAAATATTGATTTTATTGGTATTTCAATTATTAAAAGAAGTGTTGCAAATACATTAAATATAAGTTGCTACAAATCAAATAATTAAGTCAAAAGGTTTATATTCATTAATAAAAAGAGTTGCAAATGTGTTAAAAGGAGTTGCAGTTGCACGCTAAACTGTTATTTAAAAAGTATTGCAAATGTATTACAAAATGTTGCTAGTGTGAACCAAACGGCCGTCAAACAGCCGTTAACCGTAACGATTAACAGATTTTTTGCAACTCACTCAATGAGTTGCCTCTGTGTGTAAAGCGTCACAAAAGGCACTTTAGGCAACTCTTTTCCGTGAGTCACAAGAAACACCACAAGTGTCACCTATACAACTTTTAGGATGGAGAAAAATACCAACCCTTTGTTTTTGGCAAAAGCGTTGCGATTTCATCTTTTGTTACTTTTTTGACACTTTATGCAATACTTTGCTGTTGTTGCTAAAGGTCATCTATCTTGTAGTGAAGATTTAGGTTAGGTAACTTTAGTGTTTAAGATGGCCGAAGGGAATGCTTAAACTACCGTGGTTGAGATACCTTGGAATTACATGCTTCTTTGAGTTAATGATGCATTATGCTTGGACTGATCCTAAATTGTTATGCTTCGTAGAATTTGCTTGTGCTTTTTATCATTGTTATTTCCATTTTATATTATGCAAAGTTAGTTTATGTAGTTGTGCCTTTTTATTTACAAGAACTCCTACCCATCAAAATATAAAGAACTCTTAGCCCGTCTACCAGGGAGAACTTTAAGCTGTCTACATACGCTCCTTGTGGAATATGACCTTGTCTCTCCACTATACTCATATTTGACCCTAGTGCACTTGCTAGGTATCAAAGTCAGGCACACCACTCATATAAGAAAAATAAAGTGGATAAAGAATGAAAAAGGGTATATTTTTTCCAAATATTAGTTATTTGGATGGAAAAATGGAAAATTTTAACAAAAGGGTGAATTGATTGGATGGAAGCAAAACACAAAGGGTGTTAATTATATTGACAAAACTCAGGGAGGTAATAGTTTGTTAGTGCAAAACTATGGAAGTTATAATTATTTAACCTATAAATTTTATAGATCATTGAAATTGATTGAACTTGTACGCCATATATTAATATTAGTATGTCACTAATTATGTCACGTATTAACATTAGTACGTCACTAATCACGTCGTCATGTATTGGTATGCCTTATAAGAGTTTTATTATATGGCACCCGGTATTCCAGCATGGAATAGTGCCCACCAACATAGAAGTGACACCTGTATTATGATTCAGAGCCTCACTCTCCACTCCGCGAAAAACTCTCATAGCAGTTGGCAAAGTAACTCATACTGCAACTCGTTCATTAATTAAAACAACTGCGCTCCTTCTTCAAACCACTGATCGCTTCTGTCGATTTCTTTATCACAAATCTGTCTTCGTTCATATTTCCTTGCTTGGTCGCCTTTCAGCTTTCACCTTCGATTCATCGGTCATTGTTGTAAGGTATTTTTGCTATATTTCCACTCGGTTGCCTCTGAAAAAAATCCCATCTGCCTCATCTTCTCCTATACAAATTCATTATGTAAAATATAATCTTCGGTGTACAGTGTTAATCTGGTTTACAATACTACTTTAATAGTCCTTACACTCTAGAGGGAGAAGAGGAATCTCAAGTGTCATCTCTCGCCTATTCCCAGGGATGCATAAATGTGAAATCACACTGGTTAATTATCTTAAAAGTGTCTGAGTTTTTATTACTGAAGTGAAATATAATTTAGTTGATTAGGACACTAATTATATTGGGTGCATAATGCTACTGGAGTAATAACAATAAATTGGATTTGTATTTCGTTTGCTTATAATATTTGTTTATCAATTTGATACTGATGTGATAATAGATGGGATATATTCAGTAATTTAATAGAAAGTTAGCATGAAGGATTGTGAAGTTATTATATGTTTTCATGTATTTTCACACATAATGAAAGACATGTTCTAAAATTTCTAATAATTTACTGATAACTGATTTAGTAATCATTATTTTTGCAATTGACGAAGAATAATCAATGCATGGATAATGTACTTATACCCCCTATTCTTCTTGATTCTAAACCTTAACATTATTCTTTTTATAATGATGATTACTGTAACAGAGAAGAGCTTGGTGGAAGACATGGATGAAAGTCAGATGAATTTCTACTAAAACCCGGATGAGTGGCATGAAAATGAAGGTGAACCAGACCAAATTTCAAGTAAGTTTATCTTTCTTATCTTCCTATAAAAATGTTAATTACCAAATTTGGCAGTTAGATTAATTAGTGTATTTTTGTTTATAGTTGATTGCTCAGATGATGTTAATGTCATATAGGAAACCATCACAGACAATACAACAATTAGTCGAACCCATAATGACAACTTAATGGGAAGGGTAGTTAACAGTGAAAAGGAAGCATATGATTTATACAATGAATATGCTATAAGAAAGGGTTTTAGTGTGAAACGATTGAAAACTAGATTTGGCAGTGGAAAATCAAATGCAAAGGAACTTCGTTCAAAAGAATTAAGGTGTTCAAAAGCTGGCTCAGTAACTGGAAGTAGCTCTTAGTCAGAATGTGTTCGTAACAAATTTGTAACAAAAAGTGATTTTAAAGCAATGATTAGATTTCAAGTTGAGGATGGTTTATGGACTGTTAATCACTTCGTTGTGGAGCATAATCACGAGCTAGCTTCACCTTCCAAAGCACATCTATTGAGATCTAATAGATTAGTAACTGTACCAAAAGCTAATCTTATTAACTCAATGGTGAATGCCGGAATAAGGATGAGAGATGTTTTTGCTTATATATCTGGGGAAGTAGGGGGGCGTGAGAATGTTGGTTTTATAAAAAGAGATTGTTACAATGAAGTCCATAGGCAAAAAATGTTAATGATTGAAGCTGGGGATGCACAAAGTTTGATTAAACATTTTAAGAAACAAGAAGTTGTGGATTCTATGTTTTTTTATGATATTCAGGTCGATCAAGAAAATAGGCTGACTAACTTTTTTTGGAGGGATGGAAAATCAGCAGTTGATTATGATCTTTTTGGTGATGTTGTTATCTTTGACACAATGTATCGAAAAAACAAATACAATTTAGTATGTGCTCCGTTTATTGGTCTGAACCATCATCGCCAAAATATTATGTTTGGTTGTGCATTTCTACTTGATGAAACAATTGAGTCTTTTGTTTGGCTTTTCAAGTCATTTTTGAGTTCGATGGGAGGGAAAGCACCGAAAACTATCTTTACTGATCAAGATCAAGCAATGGCTAGTGCAATTGGAACTGTTTTTCCCGACACTTGTTATCATTTGTGTTTGTGGCATATGGCAAAGCATTTTCCATCTCATTTGGGTTGTTTAAATTCCAATCATGAGTTCCAAAAGTTATTCAAAAAATGGTTGTATGGCTGTGAATCAGAAAGTGAGTTTCAAGAAACATGGGACAACATGTTGGATACATTTGATCTTAAGGAATATAGGTGGCTGCGAAAGTTGTATACTCTACACAATAAGTGGTGTATGGCATTGTCTACTGATAATTTTTCAGCTAGAATTTCAACAACTCAAAGGAGTGAAAGTACCAACAATGTATTGGGAGGATTGGCTAGTAGAACTACTTCACTCACCCATTTTTTAATTGCATTTCAGAAAATGGTTGACGGATGGCGTTCTAGTGCGGGTGAAGAAGATTTCCGGTGTAATAATGGAAAACCTCCATTGTCCATTAAAAATAGTGGCATATTGAATCATGCTTTGAAGGTTTACACTTATAAAAATTTTAAGTTATGTGAAGTTGAGTTCAAGTATGCCATTAGATTGATGTGGTTAGAAGTATCTTGTGTTGATAATGTTTGCATGTTCCAAGTGAAAGCAGGAGAGAATTCAAAAGTTCGCCATTTAGATTAGATGTGTCTACGACGGAGATAAGTTGTTCTTGTAAGAAGTTTGAATCTAGTGGCTTACTTTGTCGTCATGCCTTCAAGATTTTGATTGTGAAAAATTTTGATTCGATTCATTCAAAACATATTTTGCATAGATGGAGTAAAGAAGATCGAAAAAGATGGGTGAAATGTGAAACTACTAGTGTTAGCGGTGACGATGTTGAGATTGTTTTTCATAACACCATGATTCGTGTTGCTTACGATACAATTTTGAAGAGCCAAGTTAATGAAGTTACAAGAAAAATAGATCAAGATGGGTTGCATTATATTCATAGAGAGGTACAACTTGCACTGGATAATTTGAATGCCCCTACAAATGTTGAAGTAGGAGAAGATGGACTAGCTGAGCAGGAGGAACTGTAAGAGATCGATGATGTTGATCCTCCTATCTTAAATCCTCCCCTTGCGAAGACTAACGGAGTTTCAATTGCTAGGTTTATAGGACACTTCGAAAAATGAAAGACAAAGGCTAAGATCGGAGTAAATGCTAAAGGTACTGGTAAGCTGTTTTTATTATAACTTTTATAGTTTTCTTAAAATAATTAAAGCAATTATATATTGGTTTTCTTTATCAATAACAGATAAGAAGACGAAGAAGAAGAACAAGAAGAAGAAGAAGAAGGCTTCTAAAGATAAAAGTATCCGCAGTTCAGATGGGAATGCCCAACAAAATGTTGAGTGGTGTCCCTCTTATTGAGGGACCCACTGTTTAATTAAAAAAAAATCAAAAAAAAGGAGGCAGGTCGGCAACAAATATTTTCAAAAAGTGCACAGTAAATTTACTGTGCATATTTCGGCCATACGCGTTTTGAATCTCCTATAAATAGAGGAGGGTTTTGCTCATTTGAAGAGCAGACCAACACAGAGAGTAATAGAGAAAAAACACAGATAAAAATGTAATCTGTGTAGAGAGCCTTAGGAAAAGGGTTCCTAAGAGCTGAGTAAGAGAGAAAATAGTGAGGTTTTGGGAAACACTTGAGTGCCACTATTTTGTAATCTCTTGGTGTACCTACTATTTTTTTTATAGTGGAAGAATTATTCGGAGTTGGTCCCGTGGTTTTTCCCTAATTGATTTGGGGTTTCCACGTAAAAATCTGCGTGTCTCTTATTCTGTTGATATTATTTTTTCTCGTGATCTATTATTGGGCCTAACAAGTGGTATCAGAGCTGAAGGTTGTTTTATCAGTAAAATTCGTGGATATATTTTTTAAAAATAAATATACCACGACGATGAGAAAATTACGGGAAATCCGGTGGCGTAATCCGTTCGAAAAACAGTCGCACATAGGCAATTTAGGTGAATAGTAAAATAGTAACTTGAGTAATAGTATTCATATATAATAACTATTCATATTCGGCCATCTTTTATGAATAATATTATGTAAGTATACGGGCATACTGTTACTATTCCAATATACAAGTATTATTTGGGTATACGGTACAATTCACATATACATTCACTATTTATGTGAATAGTGAAATTCGTGAATAGTAAAATTTTGCCATTTTTAAAGTTTCGACATGGCGAATGGCGGTGTAATGATGAAATTAACGGATACAAATTATTCAATGTGGAAATCCAGAATGGAGGACTACCTCAATTGCAAAGATTTGTACGATCCAATTGAGGGTGACGACGCAAAGCCGGAGGATATGAAAGATCAGCAGTGGATAAAGTTGAAGAAGCAGACATTGGGTACAATACGCCAATGGATAGATGCTAGCCTGTACAACCACGTAAGGAATGAAACAGATCCCAAAGTTCTCTGGAAGAAGCTAGAGGATATGTACGAGGCTAAAAATGCTCAAGGAAAAGTGTTCATGATTCGCAAAGTCATGAACTTGAAACTGACAGAGGGACGATCAATCACACAACACCTGAACAACTTTGAAGGATTCATAAGTGAGTTAGCAGTCACCGGTATGTCCTTGGATGATGAGATGCAAGCATGTCTTTTGATGGGAACTCTACCAGATAGCTGGGATACTCTTGTTGTATCACTGAGTAACTCAGCTCCAAATGGTGTGGTAACAATGTCTATGGTAAAGAATAGTCTACTTAATGTAGAGCTTCATAGAAAGGAAGTTGCCAGTACCAGTTCACAAGCCCTTGTCACAGAGAATAGGGGCCGAAGCAAGAGTAGAGGTCGTGGGAATGGAAAATCGAAAGATAGATCCAAGTCCCGAGAGAAGAGGTCATGCTACCACTGTGGAAAGCAGGGTCATCTCAAAAGGAACTGCCGTTTTCTTAAAGAAGAGAATGCAAACCGAAGTCATGATGATGACAAAAACACATCTGTTGCAGTCACAATAGAAGATGGAGAGGTGGCTTTAGTATCTCATGATGCAGATTGTTGTCTTGTTGGAGATGCAGATACCGAGTGGATTGTGGATTATGGTGCCTCATACCACTGTGTTCCAAACAGGGAATACTTCTCAACCTATAAAGCGGGCGATTATGGTACTATTAAAATGGGAAATAATAGTGTGTCGCAAATGGTGGGAATCGGCGATATCTGCGTGAAGACAAGTGTCGGATGCACATTAACACTTAAAAATGTGCGACACGTTCCAGATCTTCGGTTGAACTTGTTGTCTGTTAGTGTATTGGACAAGGAAGGTTATCACAATCATACAGGCGTTGGAAATTGGAAACTCACCAAAGGATCGTTGGTGGTGGCGAAAGGAAGATTGTGTTACTCGCTATACAAAACACAAGCAATAGTATGTGCGGGTCAACTGAATACAGTTAGAGATGATGCTTCACCAAATTTGTGGCATAGGTGACTGGCGTATGTTAGTGAGAAAGGGTTGAATATACTGGCTAAGAAGTCCCTCATCCCATTAGCCAAAGGAAAAATTAACCATGTGATCACTGTTTATCTGGGAAGCAACATCGAGTTTCATTTCAGAAAAGCTCTAGAAGGAGAAATAATAAGTTAGAGTTGGTACACTCTGACGTTAGTGGTCCCATGGATACAGAATCCATTGGAGGAAGGAGCCGAGATGTTGTATTTCATGAGAATGATATCATCGGCAAAAGATCTACGAGTGACGGTGTTATCGATATTACACTAGAGAGCATTCTATCAGATGATGCCACAGAAAGAAGAATGCATCAATCAGAACAAGATGGAGAAGAAGAGCCAGTTGTGAGGGATCAAGATACGATTGTAGATGAAGATATGAATAAAGAGGGTATTGAGCAGGGGGAGCCAGAGAACCCCATTCTACCAGAAGAAGAACCTCAATTAAGGAGGTCAATCAGAGAACGCCAACCATCTACAAAATACTCCTGTTCTGATTATACTTTAATCACTGATGAGGGGGAGCCTAAAAGCTTCCAAGATGTGCAATCTTGTAAAGATAAAGATTGTTGGATAAAGGCCATGCAAGAGGAGATGAATTCTTTGAAGAAGAATGACACGTACGAGCTGGTGAAACTTCCTAAAGGGAAGAGAACACTCAAGAACAAATGGGTGTACAAGCTGAAGAAAGATGATGGAGACCTAGTGAGATATAAAGCTCGATTAGTTAAAGGCTTTACTCAAAAGAAAGGTATCGACTTTGACGAGATTTTTTCACCAGTTGTGAAAAGGAGTTCAATTCGAGTTATGTTAGGTCTTGTAGACAGCTTGATGTAAAGACCGCGTTCTTGCATGGGGATTTAGAAGAAGAAATTTATATGGAAAGACCAGAAGGTTTCAAGGTCAAGGGAAAAGAAGACATGGTGTGTCGCGTGAAGAAAAGTTTGTATGGCTTAAAACAAGCCCTGCGGCAATGGTATAAAAAGTTTGATTCCTTCATGGTGAATCAAGGATACAAGAGGACAGAAGCTGATCCATGTGTATATGTCCAGAAATTCCCTGATGGAAAATTTATCATTCTTCTCTTATATGTTGATGATATGCTAGTCATTGGGCCAGATGCCAAAATGATTAGTAAGTTGAAGTGTGATTTGTCTAAGGCGTTTGACATGAAGGATTTAGGACCGGCAAGGCGAATTCTTGGATTGGAGATTACCCGAGATCGGAGGTCCTGCAGGCTATGGTTATCGCAAGAAAAATATATTGAACGAGTAATAGAAAGGTTCAATATGAAGAATGCTAAACCAGTTAGCACTCCACTTGCCGCTCATTTCAAGTTGAGTAAGAAATCCTACCCTTCAACAGAGAAAAATAGAGAAGATATGTCAAATGTTCCATATTCTTCAGCGGTCGGAAGTTTAATGTATGCAATGGTGTGTACGAGACCAGACATCGCTCATGCAGTTGGAGTTGTGAGTATATTCCTGTCAAATCCCCATAAGACACATTGGGAAGCAGTTAAATGGATCTTTAGATACCTGAGAGGAACTTCAAAGTTATGTTTAACCTTTGGAGGTGGAAAGCCAGCACTTGTTGGTTACACAGATGCGGATATGGCTGGTGACCTTGATGAAAGAAAATCTACATCAGGTTACTTATTTACATTCTCAGGGGGAGCTATTTCATGGCAGTCACGGTTATAAAAATATGTTTCATTATCAACAACCGAAGTAGAGTACGTTGCAGCAGCTGAAGCAGGAAAGAAAATACTTCGGTTAAAGCGATTCTTCACCGAATTGGGTGTGCAAGAAGAAGACTACATAGTTTCTTGTGATAGTCAAAGTGCACTAGACTTGAGCAAAAATACTATATATTATGCACGGACGAAACATATTGATGTAAGATTTCATTGGCTCAGATTTGCTATTGAAGAAAAAGAGTTCAAGTTGCAGAAGATTCATACAAATAAAAATGTTGCTAATAGGCTGACGAAGGTCGTACCAAAAGAAAAGTTCGACCAGTGCGTTGAAGCAACCGAGATGGAGAGTCCCACAATGTAGTCGGGAGGGGGAGATTTGTTGAGTGGTGTCCCTCTTATTGTGGGACCCACTGTTTAATTAAAAAAAATCAAAAAAAAGGAGGCAGGTCGGCAAGAAATATTTTCAAAAAGTGCACAGTAAATTTACTGTGCATAATTCGGCCATACGCGTTTTGAATCTCCTATAAATAGAGGAGGGTTTTGCTCATTTGAAGAGCAGACCAACACAGAGAGTAATAGAGAAGAAACACAGATAAAAATGTAATCTGTGTAGAGAGCCTTAGGAAAAGGGTTCCTAAGAGCTGGGTAAGAGAGAAAATAGTGAGGTTTTGGGAAACACTTGAGTGCCACTATTTTGTAATCTCTTGGTGTACCTACTATTATTTTATAGTGGAAGAATTATTCGGGGTTGGTCCCGTGGTTTTTCCCTAATTCATTTGGGGTTTCCACGTAAAAATCTGCGTGTCTCTTATTCTGCTGATATTATTTTTTCTCGTGATCTATTATTGGGCCTAACACAAAATGTAAGTGATAATCTTAAAATGTTTGTGGTATTAATGTTTTTTAGTCATTTCTATCTGTAATTACAGGTGTTGTTACCTACGAATATAACTGGCTATCCTCCATACACCTCCCAGTCTCAATTTCCAAGTTCGACACATCCTTATCATGTGTCAGATTTGTCACCAAATAAGCATTGGTTAAATTCATATGGTGTACCCTCTTCGGTAAGTTATATGTTGTTTAAGTAATTGAATTTTATCGCTGACGAGAAGACTTTCTGCTCATCTCCATGATTAATTTTATCCTGCTGTTTAGGTTCTTTGTTTTTGTTTCTTAGTTTATATTCTGTTGTTTTTTTAAGCTGTTTAGGTTCTTTGTTTTTGTTTCTTAGTTTATATTCTGTTGTTTTTTTACTTTTTTTCAATTGCTACAAAAAAAAAGTAATTGAATTTCGTAAGGTATAAGTTTGCAGACTAAAAATAATTTTTCTGCATTATTTGAATGCCCAAGTTGCAAATTTTCCATTTAGTGCCAATATCATGCTACAAAATACAAACCAAATGGAATATTTCAGAAGTCTTTCATATGCACAAGGAACTCAACCATCAACACATACAAATCAAGTGAGTGTATATAATTGTATCTTACGAATTGGAAACTTGTGCATAAATATTTTAACAAGACTAATTTTGCTTTTTGTTTTGCAGAATTTGCCTGAATTTGGTAGTTCATCAAAGAAAGAAGGGTGAATAAAGAACTTGAGCAACCATTATTTCCAGTTCAGATTAGTGAATGTTGACATTTGAGAAGCTTTTGTGTTACATTTATGAAGCTTTTACATTCATAAGTTTTTTAATCATTTAGTACTCTTAATTGTAGACACTGTTATTACGGTTCCTTTTTTATTAATTTAAGGACAATGTTTTTGTACGTTTATAGAGCCAGGTAAACTATATATATAAAATTGTTTATGTTCTTGATAAAAATGAAAGATTTACGGACGTGCAAGTGACGCTGTAAATATGATCATTGCATTAAGAACATTATAAGTTTTAAGCATTTGAAAGGGCATCATCAATCTCTTCGATCAATATCTGTTTCTTTATCCAAACCATAATTGTCAAATCGGAATTTGAATCGTAAATTGGAATCCAAATTTTGTGAATCATGAATCGAGAATCGAATCTTAAGATTTGGATCAAGTTCATAAAACTATTTATGTGTAATATTTATCATTGAATTGATGATAAAATGAAGTAAAAAAATGAAATATTAATATAAACAGACGTTGAAGTCCTTTTAGTTTAAGTTAGTGAATTGTGTGAATCGGGTCAATTAGCCGATTCAGGCAAATCGGTGCTGATTTATTGCACATTCAAATCTATTTAGGAGTTAATCGAACCGAATTCTCGAATCGTACGATTTTGACATCTATGATCCAAACTATTGTTTTCTTTCATGAATAAATTCATTATAATAGTTCATCAAGAATCATACTTACAGCTCAAACGGTTCTAAAGCCTGAACAATACAACCAGGCTAAAACAAACTATATCAGTAACCTACCACACAGTACATTATCAGCAGGTGTCTTTTCCTGTACATGGAGATTCTGCTCCTCACAACAAATTGAATTTGTGAAAAACAATGGTTAACTGAAAAACTAGAAGAGGAGAATACACAAGAGTTTCTATTACTCCAAACCATATAGACAGCAGCCTGAGTAACAGCAATTAGAACAGCCTCACAAAATCGTTTTGAGTTGACTCTCTGTATCTCTTGCACCCAGGGAGGGAGATCATAAGGCAAGTCATGGCCAATCCAGTTGCTAAGTTTATCAATAACAAGTCTCGAAAACTCACATTGAAAGAAGAGATGAGAATGATTTTCAGCTATTAAATCACAAACTAGACAGAGATTATCCATACCAGGGATATGTTTAGACAATCTGTCTCTAGTAAGTAGTCTGTTTTGGAATGCAAGCCAGAATATAAATCTATGCTTAGGCTGTAAAAAAGCACTATATTTGATTAGAAAAAATTTGAAATTAGGAGGCAATAGAATTCTACTAAACATTGGAATTATAATATACTTAATACACCACCTATATGAAACAAATCCATAAACAAAATAATGCACTGTAATTGTTCACATTACACGGATTCATTAGTTTTAGAAATATTATTGTGGCTTCCACCTGCATTGGATTGCTTTTGTATGCTTTTTTCTTCCCTTGAGCCAAATTACATGTTTCCTTGAAGGGATGACTCCTATTCAATTCATGCCAGTTCCTAAACCTGCAATATTTTTCAAGTAGAATTATTAGACCTAAAACTGAAAAAACAATTAAATTACCCTACCAGTTCGATCACTAGAAGTAATGCTAAATTTGAAAAATCCCAGTAGCGAACCAACACCAAACTCTTAACTCATTTCAAACCAAATTCCAAATCCACTCTTACTAAAGGAGGTCTACCAAGGACCAGCCAATAAGAAAAGAAATCCACAATTTAAAAACAAAACTCTATTACCTCTACAAAATTTCATTGAATTTGTTGATTGTTAAAGAAAAACCAATAAAAATAACGTATCTTTTGAGAAATTTACACCTTTGAAAGTGGAAAAGCTAGAAATACAATGAGCTCAGGTTTCCAAGATGGAAACGAGTCTACTTAGTTGCTGTAGTTGTCAATATGGAAGTGAACAATGGAATGCTATTATAAAACTAACCTGAAAATGGGGAAGACAGACAGACATATGTTAGGCCCAATAATAGATCACGAGAAAAAATAATATCAGCAGAATAAGAGACACGTAGATTTTTACGTGGAAACCCCAAATGAATTAGGGAAAAACCACGGGACCAACTCCGAATAATTCTTCCACTATAAAATAATAGTAGGTACACCAAGAGATTACAAAATAGTGGCACTCAAGTGTTTCCCAAAACCTCACTATTTTCTCTCTTACCCAGCTCTTAGGAACCTTTTTCCTAAAGCTCTCTACACAGATTACATTTTTATCTGTGTTTCTTCTCTATTACTCTCTGTGTTGGTCTGCTATAATTTTGAGGCAGAAATCTCTCTATTTGTAGGAAATACAAAAGCGTATGGCCGAATTATGCACAGCAATTTTACTGTGCACATTTTGAAAAAACGTTCTGCCGACCTGCCTCTTTTTGAATTTTTTTTTAATTAATCAGTGGGTCCCACAATAATAGGGACACCACTCAACAAATCTCCCCCTCCCGATTACATTGTGGGACTCTCCATCCCGGTTGCTTCAATGCACTGGTCGAGGTTTTCTTTTGGTACAACCTTTGTCAGCATATCAGCGGCATTATTGTTTGTATGAATCTTCTGCAACTTGAACTCTTTTTCTTCAATGGCAAGTCTGAGCCAATGATATCTTACATCAATATGTTTCGTCCGTGCATGATACATAGTATTTTTGCTCAAGTCTAGTGCACTTTGACTATCACAATAAACTATGTAGTCTTTTCGTTGCATACCCAATTCTTCAAAGAATCGCTTTAACCAAAGCATTTCCTTTCCTGCTTCTGTTGCTGCAACGTACTCTGCTTCAGTTGTTGATAATGAAACACACTTTTGTAACCGTGACTGCCATGAAATAGCTCCCCCTGAGAATGTAAATAAGTAACCTGATGTAGATTTTCTTTCATCAAGGTCACCAGCCATATCTGCATCTGTGTAACCAACAAGTGCTGGCTTTCCACCTCCAAATGTTAAACATAACTTTGAAGTTCCTCTCAGGTATCGAAAGATCCATTTAACTGCTTCCCAATGTGTCTTCTGGGGATTTGACAGAAATCGACTCACAACTCCAACTGCATGAGCGATGTCTGGTCTCGTACACACCATTGCATACATCAAACTTCCGACCGCTGAAGAATATGGAACATTTAACAAATCTTCTCTATTTTTCTCTGTTGAAGGGTAGGATTTCTTACTCAACTTGAAATGAGCGGCAAGTGCAGTGCTAACTGGTTTAGCATTCTTCATATTGAACCTTTCTAGTACCCGTTCAATATATTTTTCTTGCGAAAACCACAGCCTGCTGGACCTTCGATCTCGGGTAATCTCCATTCCAAGAATTCGCCTTGCCGGTCCCAAATCTTTCATGTCAAACGCCTTAGACAAATCACACTTCAACTTACTAATCATTTTGGCATCTGGCCCAACGACTAGCATATCATCAACATGTAAGAGAAGAATGATAAATTTTCCATCAGGGAATTTCTGGACATATACACATGGATCAGCTTCTGTCCTCTTGTATCCTTGATTCACCATGAAGGAATCAAACTTTTTATACCATTGCCGCGGGGCTTGTTTTAGCCCATACAAACTTTTCTTCAGGCGACACACCATGTCCTCCTTTCCCTTGACCTTGAAACCTTCTGGTTGTTCCATATAAATTTCTTCTTCTAAATCCCCATGCAAGAACGCGGTCTTTACATCAAGCTGTTCTAACTCAAGGTTCAAGCTGGCTACAAGACCTAGCACAACTCGAATGGAACTCATTTTCACAACTGGTGAAAAAATCTCGTCAAAGTCGATACCTTTCTTTTGAGTAAAACCTTTGACAACCAATCGAGCTTTGAATCTCACTAGGTTTCCATCATCTTTCTTCAGCTTGTATACCCATTTGTTCTTGAGTGTTCTCTTCCCTTTAGGAAGTTTTACCAGTTGGTACGTGTCATTCTTCTTTAAAGAATTCATCTCCTCCTGCATGGCCTTCATCCAACAATCTTTATCTTTACAAGATTGCACATCTTGGAAGCTTTCAGGCTCCCCCTCATCAGTGATTAAAATATAATCAGAACTGGAGTATTTTGTAGATGGTTGGCGTTCTCTGACTGACCTCCTTAATTGAGGTTCTTCTTCTGGTAGAATGGGGTTCTCTGGCTCCCCCTGCTCAGTACCCTCTTCATTCGTATCTTCATCTACAATCGCATCTTGATCCCTCACAACTGGCTCTTCTTCTCCATCTTGTTCTGATTGATGCATTCTTCTTTCTGTGGCATCATCTGATAGAATGCTCTTTGGTGTTATATCGATAACGTCGTCACTTGTAGATCTTTCACCGATGACATTATTCTCGTGAAATACAACATCTCAGCTCCGTACAATTTTCTTTTTCACTGGATCCCATAATCTGTAGCCAAACTCTTCATCGCCATAACCGATAAAAGTGCAAGGAACTGATTTATCATCAAGCTTTAGCCTTTGCTCTTTAGGAACATGCATAAATGCCTTGCAGCCAAATACCCCCAAGTGAGAGTATGAGATATTTCTTCCTGTCCAGACCCTCTCTGGAATATCAAAATCCAAAGGTGCTGAAGGTAGTCGGTTGATAAGATAGATAGCAGTATTGACAGCTTCTCCCCAAAATGACTTAGGTAAGGTAGCCATTTTGAGCATGGATATAACTCTTTTGATAATGGTACGATTCATTCGTTCAGCAACACCATTGTGTTGAGGTGTACCAGGAACTGTCTTTTCATGCCTGATACCATGTTGACTACAGTAATCCTTGAACTCCTTGGAGATATACTCACCACCATTATCTGTGCGTAAACACTTCAATGGCACTCCAGTCTCCCTTTCCACCATTGCATGGAATTGCTGAAAGTGCTTGAATACTTCATCCTTTGTGCGCAGCAAATAAATCCATGTCTTCCTTGAAAAATCATCAATGAAGGTAAGAAAGTATCTTCTTCCTCCAATGGATTCTATATCCATGGGACCACAAACGTCAGAGTGTACCAACTCTAACTTATTATTTCTTCTTCTAGAGCTTTTCTGAAATGAAACTCGATGTTGCTTCCCAAATAAACAGTGATCACACGGGTTAATTTTTCCTTTGGCTAATGGGATGAGGAACTTCTTAGCCAGTATATTCAACCCTTTCTCACTAACATGCGCCAGTCGCCTATGCCACAAATTTGGTGAAGCATCATCTCCAACTGTATTCAGTTGACTCGCACATATTATTGCGTGCATTTTGTATAGCGAGCAACACAATCTTCCTTTCGCCACCACCAATGATCCTTTGGTGAGTTTCCAATTTCCATTGCCTGTATGATTGTGATAACCTTCCTTGTCCAATACACTAACAGACAATAGGTTCAACCGAAGATCTGGAATGTGTCGTACATTTTTAAGTGTTAATGTGCATCCGACACTTGTCTTCACGCAGATATCACCGATTCCCACCATTTGCGAAACACTATTATTTCCCATTTTAATAGTACCATAATCGCCTGCTTTGTATGTTGAGAAGTATTCCCTTTTTGGAACACAGTGGTATGAGGCACCAGAATCTACAATCCACTCGGTATCTGCGTTTTCAACATGACGACAATCTGCATCATGAGATACTAAAGCCACCTCTCCATCTTCTATTGTGACTGCAGCAGATGTGTTTTTGTCATCATCATGACTTCGATTTGCATTCTCTTGTTTAAGGAAACGGCAGTTCCTTTTGAGATGACCCTGCTTTCCACAGTGGTAGCATGACCTCTTCTCTCGGGACTTGGATCTATCTTTCGATTTTCCGTTCCCACGACCTCTACTCTTGCTTCGGCCCCTGTTTTCCGTGATAAGGGCTTGTGAACTGGTACTGGCAACGTCTTTTCTACGAAGTTCTTCATTAAGTAGGCTATTGTTTACCATAGACATTGTTACCACACCATTTAGAGCTGAGTTACTCAGTGATACAACAAGAGTATCCCAGCTATCTGGTAGAGTTCCCATTAAAAGACATGCTTGCATCTCATCATCCAAGGACATACCAGTGACTGCTAACTCACTTATGAATCCTTCAAAGTCGTTCAGGTGTTGTGTGATTGATCGTCCCTCTGTCAATTTCAAGTTCATGACTTTGCGAATCATGAACACTTTTCCTTGAGCATTTTTAGCCTCGTACATATCCTCTAGCTTCTTCTAGAGAACTTTGGGATCTGTTTCGTTCCTCACGTGGTTGTACAGGCTAGCATCTATCCATTGGCGTATTGTACCCAATGTCTGCTTCTTCATCTTTATCCACTGCTGATCTTTCATATCCTTCGGCTTTGCGTCGTCACCCTCAATTGGATCGTACAAATCTTTGCAATTGAGGTAGTCCTCCATTCTGGATTTCCACATTGAATAATTTGTATCCGTCAATTTCATCATTACACCGTCATTCGCCATGTCGAAACTTTAAAAATGGCAAAATTTTACTATTCACGAATTTCACTATTCACATAAATAGTGACTGTATATGTGAATAGTACCGTACACCCAAATAATACTTGTATATTGGAATAGTAATAGTATGCCCGTATACTTACATAATACTATTCATAAAAGATGGCCGAATATGAATAGTTATTATATATGAATACTATTACTCAAGTTACTATTTTACTATTCATCCAAATTGCCTATGTGTGACGGTTTTTCGAACGGATTGCGCCACCGGATTCCCCGTAATTTTCTCGTCGTCGTGGTATATTTATTTTTGAAAAATATATCCATGGATTTTACTGATAAAACAACCTTCGGCTCTGATACCACTTGTTAGGCCCAATAATAGATCACGAGAAAAATTAATATCAGCAGAATAAGAGACACGCAGATTTTTACGTGGAAACCCCAAATGAATTAGGGAAAAACCACGGGACCAACTCCGAATAATTCTTCCACTATAAAATAATAGTAGGTACACCAAGAGATTACAAAATAGTGGCACTCAAGTATTTCCCAAAACCTCACTATTTTCTCTCTTACCTAGCTCTTAGGAACCTTTTTCCTAAAGCTCTCTACACAGATTACATTTTTATCTGTGTTTCTTCTCTATTACTCTCTGTGTTGGTCTGCTATAATTTTGAGGCAGAAATCTCTCTTATAGAAAATACAAAAGCGTATGGCCGAATTATGCACAGTAATTTTACTGTGCACATTTTGAAAAAACGTTCTGCCGACCTGCCTCTTTTTGAAATTTTTTTTTAATTAATCAGTGGGTCCCACAATAATAGGGACACCACTCAACAACATAAACCTCGAAGAGTACTTAAGTCAAAACTTGAAAAACCCTATTACTGCTAATCAGAGCTGGCAAACAAAATTAGAATAATAAATCAAAACTAAACATAAATCCCCAATTTCCACCACTCAAGAACGACCTAATTTCCTTAATTTAACACTCAGCAACTCTAATTTCAAAATTCAATGACTAACAAAGCATTCAGTTATCCACACAGCAGATTCAGAGTCATAATTCATGGAGAATTATTTCAGATATAGTAGAAATTTGTAGATTAAGATGATATTTAGAAGCGAAGAGTGAAGATATAGCAAAAATACCTTAGAACGAGGACCGGCGAATCGAAGGTGAAATCTGAACTACGAATAGGAAAGGAAATCTAAACGAAGACGAATTTGGTGATCTAGAAATCGACGGAGACCATCGGTTGTGGAAGAAAGAGAGCAGTTGTTTTGATTAAGGAACGAGTTGCTGGGAGCAGAGAGTTTTTCGCGGAGTGGAGAGTGAGGCTCTGAATCAGAATACAGGTGTCACTTCTATGTTGGTGGGCACTATTCGATGCTGGAATACCGGGTGCCATATAAAAGGAGTTGCAGTTGCACGCTAAACGTGTCTCTTCCTATGAAAGAGTGACGAATGTCAACTATTATGAGTTATTGTGTAACATGTCACAACCAATAATGCCATATGTCAAGTAGAAACGCTCGTAATCTCTCTCTATATAACAAGCATTTTTGTGATGCCCAAACACAACTATCCTCCTCTACACTTTCACAACATGCCCATCGGAGCGACCATGAGTCAGAGCATCTCTAGGTTGCAGCCGGTAGACTTATACAAGTCTGTGCCGTTGATCTGATCAACAATTTACCACTTTTCAAATCTCTCCATGGATATTTTATGGCTTTCTAAGGTAAAATCTCCCTTTCTTTAAAATTTATGTTTCTTTTTGTTGCGTCACTTAGCAAATGGAAGATTAGATCTTCCTACCTGAATGATACGAGATTAGTTTTTGTTTTATAAACTGACCTAGCTTGCGTACCACATCTTTGTTAGAAAGAGTTTATGATGAATCGAGATGATTAACTAATCCCCATAGATTAGATAATGATTTGGAAATATCAATTCCACAAATCACAATATCTCTCAATTCACAGACCTAGACAAGCACTAAGAATAAAATCAGAATTAAGGTTTCATACAAATTTTGTAGATCTGGTAGTGTCTATTGGTTATTAACTGTGTATCAGTTTTTTTTAGCAGTGAGAAGAACAAGTCAGTAACATCTTGTGGTGTCCATCTACTTACCCTTCCATCTCCTCCTCTTGTCCTTACCCTCGGCATTCTCCGTATCATTTTCATGTCCTCTTTTCCCTCTTCAATCCTCAACTTCACGAACACATGACAACAAATCTGAATCGCTACATGGATGATTATATAAAATAAAACACTTTTATATAAATTATACTGTGATAGAAGTTTTGAAATCAATTATAATCAGATCAAATATCCATCAGTAATCTGTTGGAGTAGAGAGAATAACATAAACTCAATTAAAGCTCAAATTAACAAGAGTTTATAACTCACAGTCTCTTACTCACTCCAAACATACATATTGCAGCTCTATTTATAGAGCTTACAACTCACAAAATACAAATCTACTATCATACACCACAAATCTACTATCCAACTACAATATTTTTTCAATAAATATTATCAACAAATCAAGCCGTAATAACCAATAAATCACGCAGCCATTTCGATCTTGTGCCATCAATATCAACTATTTGTAATCACATTTGGCCCCCTTCAATTTGTCATATCTTCTGATCATATCTTCTGTGCACACAATTCTTGACTTCCTTTCTTTCATCAATAAGAAACGTGTATAATTATCTTCTTTTGTCTCTTTTATTATTATTTTTAATTAAGTTTAATTATTTAACTTTAACATAATCAAACACCAAAACCCCAATCTGTGAAATTAACACTGCAGAAAGAAAGACAAACTCTTTCTTCAAACCCCAAAGACCCAAACAAATAAAATAACCGCAACAATATTTATTAAACAAACTATAATTAAAACACAAAAATTGACCAAAAAAAACTTACTAAGACCCTAGCCTCGTTCAAGGTCTAAGACCACCGAAGGTGGTTTCAAGTTGAGAGAAGTGGTTAATTCATTTTGACCCGACCTAATTGCAGCTTCGTTTTTTTTGAAAAACCCCCGGAGGAACAATGTGTCCCCCCAAAGGCTAAAAGTTTAGAGCAGGTGAAAATTTTGGGCTGGAGTCTCTAGCTAGGCTGGTTTCCCCGCTTGCCTACAAAACACCTACCCCACTTTTGTTAAATTAAAATTGACTCACGGTCTCAAGACGAGAACATGAGCAAATCAATTACACGAGAGTAGCAAGTTCGAAAAATTAAATACATCAGACGTTACAAAATTAACACCATGCCTCATACATTTAAAGATAAACCAACAAAAATGAATGCAAGATCCAATAATGTCTTCGGACCCCAACATGCCTTCGAAAACAAATTTGTTCCTTCATTTGCAAAGTGCCCAAGCAATCAAGAACCATAATGCTGTTCCAAACTCTTTACCACTTCCAGCTGCAAAGAAGCCATGCCACATGGCCAAGAAATCCACGCTTTCCACCGCATAGGCAGCGAAATACCGAGCCATCTCATCACCTGAGTCCACACCTTGTAACTGTTGGTGCAATGTAACAAGGCATGATCCGTAGTCTCCTCCAAATCACAAAATGGGCATTGACCGTCCACTACAGCTTGGCAACCACGAAGGAAAAGAAACATTTTTGTTGGTAATCTTTCGTGAAAAACAAGCCACCCGAAGAAGCAAACTTTAGGAATCACACAAGCATTCTAAATTACAGAAACATCGAGCATCGGCTTTGGCCATTTTGGCGTGCTATAATAAACCAGACAAAAAGAACTCGTCGTGTACACTTACCTCTCCCCCAACTCCCAAATAAACTGATGAACCGACATTGAAAAAATAGGCTGTCATTGTCCCTGCCCCAAACCATTATCACCCTCTACAAACAAACACAAACAGCTTATAACGATCCAGTTTCGAAGTTCCACACCACTTTTCTGCCCTTAAATCCTCAAATTCCTTTTCCAAAAAGGCCTCGAGAAAGCAGATGACCCGAAAAGGTAATGACATCCCTTGGCCACTAAACATGATTTTCTATTGCACAAACGGTAGAGGTCAGGGAACAAAACGGCCAACTTCGAATTTGCCATCCTATTATCATGCCAAAATGAGCAACTCTCCCCACTCCCAATATCAACCCGAATATGGGACCTAAAAAAGTCCCACCACTCCCCATTTCAGATACAATATGCTATAATTCCTCTCCAAGTATGTGACAACCTAGATGAATCATGGTTTGCAATGGACCACCATGAAACAAACCCGTAGCGTCTAATGCAAATCTCGTACCATAATGAACCATGCTCACCACTTCTAACCTTCCAAATCCACTTCATTAACAAACTACAGTTTACCAACTTATAATCCGTAATGTAGAGACCCTCGAGATTTTTGGGTAAGGCAATCGTCGCCCAACTAACCTTACTAATACCCGTAGCATTCGAATCACCCCACCACAAAAAATTCCGCATCAGCTGCTCAAGTTTTGTTATTACTGCCCCTGGCATTTTATTCAATGATAATAAAAAAATTGGAAGAGATGATAAGACCGATTTCACAAGCACCACTCCTCCCATATAGGTTAAACATTGTCCTTTCCAACTAGCTAACAGGTTCTGAAACTTACTTATCAATAGATTCCAAGAGGAAATAGGAACACACCTAAAGCTGAGAGGGGTTCCAAGATAGGTAATTGGGAAGTTCTCCACTCGACATCTCAAGACGCCTGCGCAAGATGAAACAACTGTCTCCTGTACATGAAGACCCATAATAGAGCTTTTATTAAAATTAATTTTCAGCCTAAAAATCAATTCAAAACATCGCAAAATTCTAACAAAGGTAGGTAATAGAGACTCATCTACCGGTAAAAAGCATAGCGTATCATCAGCCAATTGTAGGATGGACATGTCCTTCTCTAAACCGTTAACCTGAAACCCTAGCAATAGGCGAATTCGAATACTCTACTCAAACATCAGTTTCAAACCCTCACTAGCCAAAACAAAAATAAAAGGAGAAATAGGATCTCCCTGTTTAACCCCACTAGCCAATTTAATCAGCTCAGACAGCGTCCCATTAATCAGAATCGACATGATCGAATTTCTTCTACATTTGCCAAGCCATTGAACCCATCTTTCATCAAAACCCATTTTTCTAAAAACCGCATCAATATAATTCCATGAAACATAATCATAAGCCTTATAGAAGTCTAACTTAATAGTAGACATGGTTTACGACTCCTATGAACTGAATGGACAATCATCGAGGCTATGAACAAACATTCATGAGCATTACGACCTTTAATGAAAGAAAATTGATTGTTTGAAATCAACTTAGGCAACAATGGTTGTAGTCTATTAGCAAGCACCTTAGACACAATTTTGTATATACCACGAATCAAGGAAATAGGTCTAAAATTATTCAACGAAGAAGAGTCAGGTACCTTGGGAATCAGAATAGTAAATGAAGATTTAAAAGCATTCAGCAGTCGTCTAGTCGTATGAAATATTGTAAATAGGTCCAGTATCTCAGGCTTCAGTTCATCTCAAAATCATTTCTAGAAGAAAAAATTAAATCCATCAGGTTCGGGTGCCTTCCCCTCATTACAGGAGCAAACTGCAGCCCATATCTCCACTTTCGAGAATGGTTCAACCAGATGACAATTCTCCATTACATCAATCGTCCAGAAATTCAGCCTCCCTAAGTCAAACGGAAAAACTACAGTTCCCAAAAATAGGTTCGAATAATAGTTTTGAATTGTAGAAGTGATCTCAACAGGGTCGCTAGTAAATCCCTCTCTAATTTCCAACTGTGAAATCCGATTACCTCTGCACCTAGCGAAGCGATGTAGTGAAAAAACAATGTATTGTCGTCACCCAGTAAAGTCCACTTAACCCTTGACTGTTGATGCTGAATTTTTTCTAAGCTTCGTTTAAATTGAAACAAAGAAGTTCTCACACTTTATAGTTCAAACCCGGTTGAAGCCTCCAATGGTCGAACCACATTAGAGTCAGTTAATTCTAAAACCCGGGCTTCTAATGATTTAATTCTAAGTTCTAATTGGCCGAAACTAGATGAGTGCCAAGGACGAATAAATCCCCATAATTTTCGAAGCTTGAAATCAACATCTCTATCCTCACTATCAGCTGTACCACAAATATGACGCCACTTGCTAGTAATAAATGGCAAAAAAGTATCAACATCCCACCAACAATTTAGCGATCTATCTATTCTCCTTCCCCGTCCCTATGAAGAATGTGACTAGAAGACAATCGGCAAGTGATTCGATAGGGTTGAGTCTACCGTCATAAGTTGTAAGCCCGTCCTTCTATCTAATAAAGCACAGGAAACCAACACCCGATCAATTTGCGAATACGACTGACTATTACTCAATGTATAATCCCTCCAAACTAGAGGAACATCATACAACGAATAATCGTTCACAAATTCCTGGAATCTTATCATAGAACTAGAAACAATCCCATTCCCACCCGCTCTTTCCGAATAATGAAGTATTTCATTAAAGTCACCACATATCAATAAATTGCCTATATCCCGAATAAAGGGCAGCAAGTCAACCCATAATTGGTTCCTATTAGTAGCACTAACAAGCCCATAAAAGCAAACAATATCAGTCTCGACCTGATTCACTACTATACTAAGTATACACCATCTCACCCCAGCAACTCGAACTGTACCCCTGATTAATCTGGAGTTCCACGACATAATTATCCCCCCCGAAAAACTTGACCAGGTAAAGAATAAAATGAAAAATCATTGTGGCCCCATAATTTGCTAACAATCATCTCCGTCACATCCGGCACCTTTATCTCCACTAAGACAACAACATGTAAAGACCATTTGTGGACACACGAATGAACAAAAAACTACTTTGCTCCATTCGTGAGCCCCCCACGATAATTCTAAGATAAAAGGTTTAATGACATAAAGAACGTGTACCAAACCTCAATTCAGACGGAACTGCTCAAACTCCAGACTCTTCCAATACCTAAACGATTTTCTCCACATGTTGCTCCTGAAATAGACCCAACATCTCACCGACCCTAACCACCAATCTTGCCTCATTCTCATGAGGTTTTGAATGCTGCGTATTAATAATCAACCTATTCATATTTGCCATATCCGACCCCGATAACCCAAAAATTCTGCCAGTGTCCGCAGCCCCATTAATCACCGAGTTATCACCCTCAGGACTATCTGATTCCCTTAAAGCAGAATTTTCCTGTATAATGTTATCTTGCAACATTCTCGTATCACATTCCTCCTCTGACTAGCCACTGCCTCGGATAACCTATCTGTCATTGATCCCTCATTCGAATCACCCTTCGAGCTGGAGTAAGCATCCTGACACCTCGGATAGTAACCCCTTATCGCATAGAAGTGTAAACTGTAATCTCCCTCTCCCCCACTCCTAACTTCAAATTACGGCTCATAGTACCCATGGGAACTAACACTAAACAAGAAGCAACATCCAAACAATCTGGCCTTTCAAAGTTGTAATCCATAGCCACAAGACGACCAAATCTCCCAGCAAAGCTACGGATAAATGATTCACAGATAATGGTTGGTGGAATGCCCATGAAATCAAGATACATGACACACTCGGAGGGAATAAAATTCACATACAGATGCTCAACCAAAAATATAAGGTGACTAAGTACCTTCCATTCGTGGCTAACAAAATTAATCATTGCATCTCCTATGATAAAGGAGGCAATCACACACTCCCCTCCAACAGGTGTAGTAAATTTAATATCAAATCCGTGCTCACACAATAAATCATAGATATTTTAAATATGAGAAATATTGTGCAACCGAATCAGGCAGGCCTTATCTTTCTAAGGGGTGGACTGCACCATGCACTCCTCACTATTCTGTAAATTATTCTTATCCACTAAGCTAGTTGCAACCTTAGGCTGCCCCTTAATTGCCTCTGCTGCAGAATTTCAATTAGGTGATACAACTGCAACATATGATCTCCAATCACGAGGTGAATAGTAAAACACTTTCTCATTACGACTAGGCAACTTTCGGTTTGGCTATAAAAAATTCTAAACATTAAAAGGCCTTGAGTATCTTGCTTTATATGCCCATAATCGTACAACCCCTATTTCAACATAATTCATCCTGTTCAGTGCTTCATAAAATGGGATAGTTCCATCGATCATAATGAACCCAAAGTTCAAGTTCCTAGCATTTCTCTTCTATGCGATAAACACCCAACCAAAGACTCCAAACCTCCCGTAAACCTTCTTCAAGACTACCGCATCATAACCATTCGAAAAGCTCTTAAAATAATCTTATTTGCAATTGGATTCTTGGTGGTGCTAATATGATTAGGTTTCATAACCCTAACCTGCCTAGTGGTGGCTTGATTAAAGAACGTAGAAGAGGGATTGTGGCGAGGGTTGAAGGTGGGGGGTTGAATGGAGTGTGTAGCCGCCAGTGGCCGGCGATGATCAACTGACCTAGTGGTGACAGGGGGGTACGCGGCACGGGACTGATACGGGGTAGGGTTCGCTCGCTCTCTTGCTCTCATGTTTTCAAAAGACCCAATGTTATTGTCTAATTACAGCTTCTTTGGCCTTAAAAAAATTTGAGTGATCAAATTTCAGAGGCTTTGTTCATCATTCTCAGGAATTATTATATCGATTCCTGCCAGAGTTGGACGGTTAATGCCAGAAGTGGAGTTAAGACCTAAAAAGTTTGAGTTCGATGAGGAAAAACTGTATATTTCAGTAGTCTGAGGAGAGAGAATAGGTTGAGAGAAGAAATTTTAGTAGTTTTATTCTCCATCTCTCCTGAAGTACCTGGCTCATTCGTTGATTGTTCGTTTGAAGTTAAACCTAATACAATTATCCATGCCAGCTGTTTGATGAATGACAATGAAGTGATGATGATTCTTTAATTTTTACAAGAAGCGACTCGTCCATGAATCTTCTAGCAGTTTTTCTCTAATTTGATAGTGTTGCTTGAAGAATTTAATAAATCCCGAACTCCATATTAGTAAGATATTGTCTGCTTTGGGCCAAGCCATCATGGTTTTATGTTTGGTCTCCTTCCCAAAAGGCCTCATACTGATGGAATTTAATGGACACTTATATATTGCTTTAAGTTCCCAAAATCTTTCCATGTGGGATATTGGTTTGCTCCCAAAAGTTGTAATTAAGATACTGATATTTTGTAGAATTATTTTTTCATACAAGCGAATCAATATTCTCAATAGCAATGTTTATAGTTGATTGATATAATTAAGATACTGAAATTTATTTATCGCTTAATGCATCCAAAGCCCTCTTAATTTGACACGTTTTGTCACATGCCACCCCCAACTTTCAGCGTCATCACTTTACCCCCTAAAGTTGGCAAAACTGATATAGTTTGCCTCCTCAATGCAATGTGTCAACTTTTCATTGGAAAGAGAAAAATCTAAAAATGGAATCTTTGAAAAGTCAAACCAACCAGAAAAGAAAGAAAAATAAAAACATTCCTAGGATGTAAATAAAGCTAATTGCAACCTAGTGCAATAATAATGGACAATAAATCACAATCACAACATAGTGTAATCCTAAAGATTTAACATCCTAAGACATCTAACCGTCGACTCAGGTCGAAACCGAGATCCAAACCGATAAATAATTATTTTTTTATGTAAAGTCTGAGCTCGGCAGATACTAGCTCAATTTATTAAAATGAAAAGAAAAAAGCAACAAAAAAGAAAAGAAAAATAAAAACATCTATAGGATGTTAAAAAATATAGAATTCAAGGAGAAGGTCCAAGGAAAACTGCCCGATGAGTTTCCATAGGATAGTTGTACACCGCGCCTAAAAGCCTCAGAGGATGGGATGAGAGAGTGATCCCCATGGTGAAAACTGCTGGCCAAACTGCCAGTGGGAGTGTGCTAGAATAGCCATCATCTCCAAAGAAATCACTAGAAAGAGAGGGCTAGAATAGCTAGAATCCAAAGAAACAGCCGGAACAAAGCCGGTTGGAAGAAAAGCCAAAGGCGGCCAACGACCCCTAGTCAAGATGCCAGCCAAACAGATCCTTGTCAACACTAATGAAGGCTGCTACTGTACTATTATAAGTGTCGATGGAATAAACTGGGCAGCTAGACTACGCCGCCTATTTGCTGAACAGAAAGACCTGCCGGAGAGAGCAACAGGCGGAACCTCTAAAGGAAAAGCTGGAATAAAGCTGGTTGGGAGAAAAGATAAAGGCGCCATTGATCCCTAGTTGAGACACTGGCCAAATAGACCCTCGTCACCACTGATGAAGGCTGCTGCTGTATAACTATGTCGGACCACCAATCGTCGTCCTAACGAATGCGAGAACGAGAACCCAGCTAAGCACTGGTGGAATAAACTGGGCGACCAGACTATACCGCCTAATTGCCAAATACCAGAGAGAAGAATCGGCCAGTGGCCCGTGGGAAGAATGAGGGCGGCTAGGGTTCAAGAGAAAACCCTAGTCGCCACTCTAATTTTCTCATAAACAAGATCTTATTAATATGTTTCTAAATGTGAATAACAAAATTTGGTTCCCACATTTTATGTGTATTATGATGACAAAGATATGTTTTTATTTTGTAATAGCCTAATGGTTGAGACTGAACTTGTTGTATCTTTAGATTCAGGTTCGAAACCACATCCAGGGTGTGTCAGAATTTTTTTCTTTTTAACTATAGCGTAGTTGCCCAATATTTTGAACAAAAATGCATATAATATGTTCAAAATTACTCATTTTACACATGTAAAGGAACATAAAGATATGTGAGTATGCCAATAATTAATATTAGGCTTAATGCATACTTAGCCCCTAAACTTGTCAATTTTTATCACTTAGCACCTCCAATTTATAGATGTACCAACCCCCTGAACTTATCAAATATGTTCACTGCAGCCGCCTTAATGCCACGTGTCACCTTGTGATTGTTAGATATGATGTATGCCCTAGAGGCAATTAGGGCGATATATCTTAGTTAGTTAAATTTGTACAAACAAGTTACATTAATAAAGGCATTTCTTTTGTTATATTGATGACTTAAAAATATATTATAATTGGTTAAAGATTGTATTCATTGATGTGTTCGCAAAAGTCCTTGACAAATTCATAGCACAGATTGCAAGAGCTTAGTAGGACTATATAGGGTAAGAACTGGTTCGTGTGCAATTATGATTTGTCAAAATATCCCTAGTCATTGTACCATAGATACTGGACATTGTTGGATACGGATAGACAAGCATGTGTCGTCATTCTCCTTGAATTAGATTCAAGCAGCATATCTCCCGCATTGAAGTGGTGCCTAGAGTTAACACGTAGATGTATTCAGGGTAATAAATTCGAAACCGCTATAAGACAACAGTCGATAATCTATATTATATGTTAGTGTTTTGTCTTATAGCAATAGCAATATGAATATCCTTAGACCTGAGATACTTATTACCTTGTCAAGGTGTTGCTATACTTTGGGTCAGACCTAAGCATTCTATAGACTAGGTGATACAAATGATTATGGGTAAAGTTGATGTCTGTCCGTTGGTAGGCTTAGTAGTCAAGATGGAATCCAACACTCCGATTATAGCAATATAAGGGAGCTGTACCTTGGTCACTTATTAAAAGTGACATACTCATTAACCTCAGATCATAGTGTGACTTGATAGGATGAGATCCTAGCATACACATTAAAATGTTTAAGTTGTGTACTTTGGCAGCAAGACTAAACTATTAAGATAGCCGTTAAGGCTAATAGTGGACTAACAGTTAAACCAATTCCAAGAAACCAAATGGTACTCAACCATTGATGGAAGGAGTAAATTGTATTGATACTATTGTAGAACCAGGATTAAGTCACATGCACGTGATGTTTCGAGTATCGGGGGGTTATATGCCCTTTGCTCGAGAGCCAATATGAATGATCAAAGTCATCGAAGTCCACTGTGGTATGGTACTCTGAGATAGTCAATTCTCAGAGAGGAAGTTGAGATAGGTTAAGCTTTGGCAGCTTGATATTACTGGATCCTATAGGGTCACACACTTTGAGTTATGACCGAGCCATGTAAAGAATTGTTATACTTGGTCTAATGTAGAAGGGTAATAAATAGTTAGACCATTTAATTGGTTGGACCAATTTTACTGGTTAGACCAATGTACCAAAAAATAATAAGATCGAATTAAATAGAAGGTAAATTTCATTCGATCTTAGTCAAATGGAGGTGATTCAAACTTAGCCAAATTTCCCAATAAACATTTTTTGGCTAATCGACTCATTCGATCTTGACCAATATGGTTTAGTCTAGCATGCCATATTGTAATATTATTATTTATATCACTTATAGAATTAGAGGTGGATTGTAGAAAAAAAGCATTATTGTATTTAATATTAGCCCTAATGTCCAATACAAATAAACCATTTATTATGTCTTAAACTATAAAATGTGTCAACCAAACAGAAACTTTAACTTTTGTTATTCATGAATAAATTAAAACCTAAGTTTAATAAAGCTGTAACAGAAATAAGATTCTTTCGGATCTCAGAAACCATGACATCATGTAGGAGCAGGGTTCGTACATCTTTCAAAATTATCCTACAAGTGCTGATCCCTAGGACTTTAACTCTTGGGTTGTTTCCTACATAGATCCACTCTGTGTGGGATTCTTTGGAACTCTATGAAGGAACCTCGATCCCTTGTCACATGGTTCGTTACACCTGAGTCAACGATCCATAAAGAATCATATCCAATTCACTAAATAGTACTTGATAAATACAATTTACTCACACTTGAGTTGATAAAATGTACCTCAGACTTGCAATCTTTTGCATAATGACCCTTTTCTTGGCACTTGAAGCATTTAATACATAAAATGTTTATTTTCCTATTCTTGCCTTTATTTTTCCAAATATGGTTAGCTTTTTTATATTCATTTGTTTTCCCCTTGTCTTTGTCAGAGAAACGCTTACGTTTTTTTCCATAGTTAATAGAGATACTTTCAGAAAATGCATAATGGGCCTCTACATTAGCCTTAATCGATGCCAAGCGATCCTCCTCCAACTTAAGGTGGCGAACAACATCATCGAAGGGCACAATAACTTCGGTGTGTGTTACGTGCATCTTTATATTCTCCTAACTATTCAGCAAAGAGCGAGTAATAGCTTAAACCTTTTTCTCTTCAATCAACTTATGATCTGTATGTAGAGAATCCATAGGCCTTGAGTGTATTGGCCTTGATAGCGTGAGTGATTACACAAGTGGAGTTGAGCCCATTAAACACAAAACCAATTGGCTTTTGTTAAGGCCCAATCTACACCACATGTATACAACTCCTTTTCATTGTTTGTTTCCCATATAGGATATCACCAACACTCCATGTCAAGTGCAATTGGGCCTAGACCAGTTGCCACTTACCAAACATTCCTTAGCCTATTTTCAAGGCTCAAGGTTATCAACAGGTCTAGTCTTCTTCGCTAGCCGAAACTCCACCACGACTTTAATCATGAACCCCTGGATCATTGGCTATCAGGCCTTCTTTTTCTCTGATACCATGATAGGAGATATTTTGGAGACTCCAACAATTTGGTGTGACAATCTGAGTGCAACTTACTCGACAGCTAATCTACTTTTTCATAACTGCCCGAAACACCACAAACTTGATTTCCACTTCATTTGTGAGTGTGTGTCGTCAAAGTAGTTGTTCGGCAGTTACATATTAATGGATGATCAAATCAGCAATGTTCTCACGAACCTCTCTTAGGCAAATAGTTTTGGGTATTGCGAAACAAGTTGGCTATGGTTTTGGACATAGCTTAGTGATTAAAGAGGGGAATCCATGCTACCAGTGATTTAATAGTCAAACATGTAGGTTCGAAGTTAGGGGTCCATGGTTGGACAATAAAATAATGGCTAGATACCATCCAAGGTCCATCGACCATAGTTCAAATAAAATCTTCTCTTCAACCGAACTTAATCATAAAATAGTTGTGCCTCACATCTATCATGGTAAACACTCCCGCAAGCCTCCACAACTTCAAAGGTTGGCCATGTATGGTGCGATACCCCACTACTCTACCCAAACCCCTAATGAACACTGTATGTTTCATACTCTCCGCCAAAAGGGAGTGAACTCTATCCGAGAAACTAATCAAAGGAACTTCATCAGTCATCACAATCATCACTTCTTGATCTGTCAGGGTACATAATGTCCACCTCTGGCCAAGCCTCATGCCTCCACTTCGAGAGCTGAGCAAAGAATCCCTAAAAGAAGTAGAGTTTTTACTCGCACTTCCTGTCAAGCCATCCCCACTCAACTTCCTATCTCCCCGATCATAAATGGTTCCTGCCACCCCATTACAACTTATACTCTAATCACCACCCTTACCGGACTACAGAGGTTGCGAGTTCAAAACTGCCTTGCCGCCTACATTAGAGTTCGCCAAAACCCTAGCACTCTTTCCTTTTTCTTCACGTACCATTTATTCATTGAATAAATAATTTATAAATTATCAAGTAATTTCTTCATAAGAAATTTTGTTGCTACACAGCTATACCCATTCTTTTTGTAACATTTTTTAATCACGACCGTCTGCTCAAATGAACACTCTTTTTTTGAATGAATCTGAAACCTTTTAAAGAAAAGGATCCCCCGCATGAGCCTCTGGTTGATGATAGTAATAATGCGGTTGGGAATAATTCTTCAAGGGATACGGTTGCTTTGGTTCCTTTAGTAGCAATCCAAAAGCGTTTATGGACTGATTTGTCTCATTCAATGATGCCCACGCTTGTTGATAATGTAGTAGTTGGTCAGCCGCTTATGGTTGGCGCATATCGGGTGTTGTTAATTTTGGGGAGCCGCTGGTGGTTACTCATTCACTTCTCTCCAAATTAAGAATAGCAAACTTAGTGGTTGACAATGGGTCTAAATTTGATGGCCAATTAACTGAAGTATTGAAGGGTAGCAGTAGTTCCAACAAGCTGGTTCACTCTAGCCTTGTAGATTTGCAAGGAGATGATGGGGCTGACCTGCAAGAAGATTATTCTTAATCTGAGAGACGTGTTCCAAGCTCTTGGGTGGATTTTGTGGAATTAGAAGAAGCAAAAATGAAAAACAACGCCAAGAAGCTAACACCTCCTTATGTGAGGTGTGAGTATTCCGTTTCATCTTGTGAAAGCTTATGGCATGAGGTAGATGAGAGAGACTAGCCCATGGAATCAAACAAAGAAAAAGGTATCTGTGGACAGTGGAGAACAAGCTAAGCGTGATCACAAGCCACCACTAAAACACTCTCCTTAGTAGGGAGTTTTTTCTAGGGCTTTTTTTAAATGTAACAATTAGAATAATAAATTTAGTACAATATAAGCATTATAATCATTATTTGAAATTATCCCCCAAAAAATTCATATTTCTAATTTTGTCCTTTCTTGGTATTACTTTTATTATACAGTTTTGTGTTTCTGGTATAATAAAAATTATACCATATATGTTAAGTTTCATAGAGTAGCATCAACTACACCTTCACCATTTCATCAGAAAGTTTTTCCTGTGGGCCAGTATCCAACTCAGTACTACGATTAGCATGAGAAATGGATGTTGAGGCAATTTTAGCTTTGTATTTCTCCTTCCACTATTATGGATAGCCATAGATCGTAAAACAAGTGTCCTTAGTATCCCTTGTACCATTGCTGTGCTCACATTTAAGCTTACTTTTGACAATTCTGGGAAAATATGTTTTGAACCTGGACTGTGCTATAGCTGTGGTCATAGAATTTGCAGAAATAGAGTTAACAGTAGAGTAAGATGCTATTTCGAGAGATTTAGCAATGGAAACCTCATTTTGCTTCTCGATTTTGCACAACATAGAGTAAACCTTATCTAGGCTAGGCAATGGCTTCAGGAGTAAAATCTGGTCCTAGACATGACCGTAGTTAGAGTGAATTAATCTGTCTTCCTGATCTTGATCCATAATCCTCTAAAAAGCTTTGCAATCGCATTCATTCATTGCTCCACATTTGCAACCTAGAATTAGTCGCAATAGGAGTAGTTCGTCCCACATTCTCCTTAGTTTATTGAAATAATGAAGCACAGACAATTCTCCTACTGATGTCTCTTCGGTGCTTGAACAGCATAGCATCATTGCTTTCGCAAAACTTGTGCTCTAAAGCCAGCCATAAACTTCTAGCAGAATCTATATAAGCAAATCCTTTAACAAGATCTTTCGAAATACAATTCAAGCAGAATCTATATAATCGCTTCTCCTCCATTTCTTATATTTTGCAGAATTCTCTTTATATTCATCTTGATCCTCAAGTACAAAATTTTATATCTTTAGTTATTAAAGATCTAACCATCGCGTTTTTCCTAGACAGGTAATTCTGGCTACCTTTCAATTGAAAATTGATCAGAACCTGATCTGGATTGTCTTGATTAGAAATCTTTCTGTATTCTTTTTCCTGTGCATATTGATCGGTCTCTATTTCGAACGGATCTCCATCAAACACTTGATTTCCTTACTTCTTCCGAGTCATCGTAGCTCTGATACCATGAAACAAAGCAAGAGAGATTCGTATTTCTTATTGATGAACAGGAAAAGAGAAAACAGATACAAAGGGAAAAATTCTATTCTCAATTATTCTGTAAGCTAGTTTATATACTAGTAGAGCTACTAGCTAGACTATACTACAGGTGACAGCTATTGTGGTAGCTGTAACTGCCTCTAACAACTTTGCCAGCTCATCTCTGTTTCCCGTGCACTTCCAATCAGCTGCAATCATCTGCTGCTTCATGGTGCATAGTGAAATGGTGATGGTCCAGTTGATGCTACTGTATGAACCTTAACAGTATAAGACCAATTATACCAAACTTAAAAGAACAAAACCATTACAAAATACAAAATAAAATAGATATGATATCAAAGTCAAACAACAACCTAGTTGGGTACTCTGTCCCGAAATTTTTACCCACTCCAATCTTTTAGCCGTTGGAGAGATACACTGTCTCTCCAAGGGTTTTTCAAAAAAAAAAGTCAAACAACAACAAAACTATTAAAAAGAACAAAATCAACATGTATAATACATATTATACCAAATAAAAAGAAGGCATAATACATATTATACCACACTATAAAAAGGTATAAGTTCTATTATACCAAAAACAATATGTTTTCTTAAACTAAAATTTAAAATATTATATTGTGAAAAAAGGCTGTTTAGGACATTTTTACAATAAAAAATCTAAAAATCTTGCATTTGTTACAATTTCCCCTTTTTCTATTGTCTTAATGGTTGTTTGACTTTGTTATCTTGTTCTTTTTCTTCCTTTTTTCTTTTCTTTTGTTTTTGTTTCTTTTATTTTCTTTTCATAATGTTTAAGCCCGGCTTTCAATTAAAAAAAGTTGTTGTTTTTGTTGAGTTTTGACTTTAGAGGGATAATAGAGAACTAAGAAAAATTAAAAAATGATAGTAGACGTTTAATTGTAACGGTAAGTCACGAGGCAACTAATGTAATTGGCATTTGGCATTGCATCCTTACTTCTTTAAATTTCCAGATTTACATTGATATTGAGAATATTAATAAACTATTACAATCAATATATTAAATGCAATACAAGAAGCATTTTTTTATATAAAGGTTGAGCACGGCAGAAGGTCCATTTATTAAAAAAAAAAGAAAAAGCAAGAATCAGAAAATAAAAAAGTACAGAAAAAACATCACAAGGATGTAACAAAAGACTTGCAACCTAATGTAAAAATAATGGACTAAAAGTCCCAATCACAATAGAGTGTGAACCTAATGATCTACAGATCTATAGCAAAATGATCAAAGGGTAGAAGTTCCCTGTGATGAACCAAAGATAATACCGGCGAGAAGGCTGAGATGATTAATCTTTAACGGATGCGAGGTCGTGCAAGACCGACACAATGCTAATCGTCGACTTAGATCAAACTAAAATCCAAGCCGATAAACAAAATCTGAAGCTCCAAGCCGATGAACTTGTGATCCTTACTGCCCGGAGAGGCACCACCCTATACGGCTAGGGATTAGCCAAAGCCGCCCGCATCGAAATGCATCAAAGGAAGAGATGCGATCCCTATGTTGAAAACTGCAAGCCAAACACCGATTAGAATAACATCGACCCCCAATCGAAATGCCGACCAAATAGAACCCTATCCGCCTAAACAGTCTCCCGTCGAAGGTCCGTTTCTCGAACCGACCATGCCGGAGGAGTGAAATCGACCTAAAAAAGCGCAGGTAGAATCTGGGAGCCGCCAAGTTGCCAAGTTGTCTTGTCAAAACTCGGTGGAAAAAAACCAACAGAACCTAAGCTGCAGTCACCGACGTCTGCTGCTATAGAAATCTAACTGATTAGACGTCGGTAGAATGAGAAACCCAGCTAGAAGCTAGTGGAAAAAATAACTGAAACCTAGCTGGAATCACTGAGGTCTACTGTTGTGGAGATCAAACCGACCAAAAGCCGGTGGAGTGAGATCAGGCACCACCTAGTCACCTAGTGGCCATCTTGTCGAAGGCCGGCCAAGCGCCGGAGGAGGAAATCAAGGTAGCTAGGGTTCCGAGAGAACCCTAGCGGCCTTCAAAGCTCTGGTAATTAAAATATAGAATACAATAAGGATAATATCTATCATTCCTCATTGACAAGAAACTCATTTACTTTGATGAACCTAGAAGATTTTATCTTGTAAATTGTTGATCCGATAATTATGCCTGGGGATGTAATAATACCGAAAGTAATATAAAACCTAAAGCCGAATGTGGAATCTAGGTTTTTACCGGCTGGTAAGTCTTCTTTACCGTCCTGAATATGATTCTTCAAAAGTTCCTGCACCCTGTCTTTTGTCTTTGTCGCGGTTTCCTTTATGCTCATTTCCGGTCCCGGCAACTGTAGAGGTGGCCAACGGTGGTGTGTTACCCATTTCATCTAATTTCATTTCATTAGGGTTAAAAAGTACAATTGCTAAAGAACTGTCGTCCACATGAATTATGTAGATCCAAATTACCGAATTGTAACGCAAGTACTCTAATGCAGCACTTATATAGCTCACTGGACGAGGATTCAACCACAAGGGTTCATTCCCTATCCTTCTTGCTCCTGGAATTATTGGACTAGTTTGGTTACGAAGGGCAATTGTTTGCTTCTGCCTTTCTCGCAACCTTGCACTATTGAAATGAATTGGTTACTGTTACAAAAATGTAAATAGAAACAAAATGAAAGCACATCTTATTTATAAAGACATTATGAGAATTTATTGACACGTGGCATCTCTGGATTGGTGGAAACACACAACATGTGACTGAGTTACTCTCTATTTGTCATCTTTTCGTAAGATGAAACACGTAAGATAGTACTAATATCTGACAAGGCTTAATTCAAAATTATGAGCTTACATAAACAATGACGCACTACTATGAATATATAACATAAATAGTTACTTGTTAATATGTTTTTAAATATGTCTAAGAATTATAGATATATTGAAATTACTCGTCTTTAGCATGTATATAAATGTAATGGAACATAAGAACATGTGAGTAAGCCGATAATTATTAATTACCATGGATACAACGAATTTTCTGTGATATATTGGATATCTATCAATGATCTATTGGAAATCTATTAGATAAAAAAATGTCAAAAAGTCACAGTGGATGTCATTTCAAAGATAAAAATAAGACGAACAAAAAACCCTAAAGCGGCATATCGAAAAAATAAATGGTTTGAGAGATAAATTAAAAATAAGGAAAAAAAATCAAAAGAACAAACAACATGACAATTGTGTAAATAGAATTGAAAAAAATGAGGAAGGTAAGAAGTATTTAACAATCCTGATAGTTTTGTTGATATTTTAGCAAATATATAATTAATTTTTAAAAAGTAGCTCGTTATGACAAATTCCCTATTTCAACTTCTATTGCCCAGGTTTAACGTTTATATCTCTTTCCCTCTTCTTTTTGTGAAGGCTTAGAGTTTTAACCAAGTCCAGTTTCAGAATATCAGGCCCAAGTCCTATGTCATCCCACTCAAGCTCAGCTTAAATAGCCTACTTGTTTCAACCCTAGATCAAAACACATGTGCCTAATTTAGTCCTTTTGCCATCTCCTTTCTTTTCTCTAGTTTTTCTCTATGTTTTTCCTTTCCTGAGATATTTTTGTTGAAGTGGGTCTTATGTAACCGCTAGTTGATTCCAGGAAGTTGTAACCGTTATTGTTGAAGGCTATTTAAAGGCCTTGAGTTCCTCTCATCAGGTAATCATTTATTTCAGAAGGAATTAGAGAAATAGAGTTCTAGTTTGAGAGAGTTTGTTCAGCTCATCAAAAACTTTTGTAATCCCACTTTTATGGCCTTAGAGTGTTGTTAATAAAGAATCTGCCCCTTCTCACCGTGCATTGACAATTCCTCTTCACCGAGGCAATTGGAAGCACGTAAAAATCTGGTTGTGTTGTTTACTGCTTTTGCATGCTTTTTAATCTTTCCGATCCTATGATAAATCTTGTTATTTCCGCATTCTATAAGGTTTGATGTTCTACAGGTGGTATTAGAGCTAGTAAGGCTGAACTGCATGTTCAAAATGCCTTTTACTTGTTGATTTTACGATTCCTATTTAGTATTTCTTGTTTCGGAATTAAAATCAAAGGTTCTATCATAGATCTAGGGTTTTACTTTGTGGTGAATCTTTTGTGTTAACTGATTCTTTCAAATAAAACCATTTTTGTTGTTAGATCTATTTGTTCCTTGGTGATTTGTGAATTTCATTTTTTTTAAAGAAATCTGAAGTTATATTTTTCGTAAAATTGTATAAGCTGCAAAGTTTTTTTGGGAATTTCAGTGCTTTAAATTTCTATTACACAACCTTAAGATGTTTTGTTTGGTTTGCCTTTTTTTTTAATAATTGCAATCTTGAATTAAATTTTGAGGTTATTTTATTAGTGCTACTACATTTTTTGAGCTTCTGAATTTAATTACATTTACTAAATTGTTTTACTTCTTGAATATGAGGTAATCAACGTGGATCAATACAAATTGGATTCAAATGTTCTTTCTGGTTATTTCACTAAAGGGCAAATCAAGTAAGTTTCGTATTCTCAGATATAAGCTGGTAAAATCACTCAAACTCTACTTCTTTAAATTTCCAAAATAAGATATTTAGAATTGCTTTTATATATATATATATATATCTTGTGGATTTAAAGAATTGTTAAATTTGTTTAACTGTTGATTGCTTAACTAGTTGAAGTGTGTTGCTGCCTTGTGTGCTGTTTAGATTTAGGCTCTGACCTTGTATGCTAGTTGTTCTTGTAATCTTTTGGTGGATAATAGGTTTTTTGGTTAATGCCTTGGATTAGCTTGCATATCCCGAAATTGTGTGTTGTGTCTCTTATCCTTTTCAAGAACTATAAAATGTCTGTAAGAAAGGTTAGCATTGAGAAATTTGATGGCAAAGGAGATTTTTCTCTTTGGAAAGAGAAAACAAAAGCTATCCTAGTTCAACAGAAGTGCCATAAGGCACTTACTAGAAAAGATTCTTTAACTAGTACCCTTACTGATGAAGAGAAAGAAGAAATGATTGAGTTGACATACACCACCGTTATCTTGAATCTCTCTGACAATGTCCTTAGAAGAGTTAAAGGACATGATTCTGCCCATAAACTTTGGTTAAAACTTGAAAATTTATACATGACTACTAGTATAGCTAAAACTGCATATCTTAAAGAGCAATTTTTTAGTTTTAAAATGAATTCTCAGAAATCTGTAGATGATAACTATGATGATTTTCATAAATTGGTTAATGACTTAGAATCTTCTAATGTTGAAGTGTCTGATGAAGATCAAACTATAATTCTACTTATCAATTCCTGAAAAGCTTAAAACTATAAAAGAGGCTCTTAAATATGGTAGGGAAAGTCTAGAAGTCAATGATATAATTGTTGCTCTTAAAATGAAAGAAGTAGAAGTTAAAACTTAGTCTAAGGGGAAGAATCAGACTAGTGAAGGTCTAGTTGTAAAAGGGAAGTCTAATAATAATAACTATAAAGGTAAAAAGGGTAAAAATAAAAACAATCAGCAGAATAATAATTTTAGCAATGGCAGTAGCAGTAACTCTCAAAATGACATTAATAAATCTAAAAACTACAAAAACTTGGCCTGCTATTATTGTAAAAGGAAGGGACATATTAGGAAGTTTTGTAGACAAAGATTAAATAACCAAAATCAGACTAATGAGAATAAGGACCAGGTTAATACTATTAGTAACATTGCTGAGTTTGAGGATATAAAGGCTCTTACTGTTGGACAAAAAAGAGATCTAGAATCTTGGTTATTAGATTCTGGTTGTACCTTTCACATGACACCTAGGTAAGAATGGCATATTAACTATAAATCTGTTAATGGTGGTAAGGTTCTCATGGGGAATGATTCCTCATGTAAGATCCTTGGAATTGGAACAATTCAATTAATATGTGAAGATGGTAGTAAAGTCCAATTGCATGATGTTAGACATATACCCAAACTTAGAAGAAACTTAATCTCATTGAGTCACTTATATAATAAAGGTCTTAAATAAACTACTCAAGGTGGAGTTCTAAAAGTTATAAAAAAATGATAGATGTGTCCTGAGTGGTAAATTGTCAAATGGTCTTTATTATCTCTATGCTTTTATTTTGGATGGTAATGCTGCTATTATTACTAGTCATGAAAAATCTATTTTGTGGCATAGAAGGCTAGGACACATAGGTAGTAAAGGTCTAGAGTCCCTTAAGAAATAGAAAGTTCTGGATTTTTCCAGTACTGAGGGTTTAGAATCCTGTGAAATTTACATTATGGGTAAGGCCCATAAGCAGAGCTTCAAGTCTGCTACAAATGTGTCAAAGTGTTGCCTTGAGAATGTGCACGATGACTTATAGGGATCTCCTTATGTTCCTCATTCTCTGTTTGATTGTCAATATTTTGTTACCTTTATAGACAATTTCTCTAGGAAATATGGATATATTTCTTGAGAAATAAGGCTGATGTGTTTGATAAATTGGTAAACTGGAAAGTCCAAGTTGAAAACCAAACTAATTTGAAAATTAAAACACCTAGGACTGGCAATGGACTTGAATTTATAAACACTCAATTTAACCAATTTTGTGAAGAACATGGGATAATTAGGCATAGAACTTGCTCTTACACTCCACAACAAAATGGAGTGGCAGAGAGATATAATAGGACCATACTTAATAAAGTTAGGTGTCTGTTATTAGAATCTGGCCTAGAGTCTAAGTTTTGGACTGAAGCAGCCTCAACTACCTGCTACTTAATCAATAGGACACCTTCCTCTGTTTTAGAGTTTAAATGTCCTAATGAAAAGTGGTACAGCAAACCTGTTAAATATGATCATCTTAAAACTTTTGGTTGTTTGGCTTATGTCTATTCAAACGAATCTAAATTAGAACCTAGAGCTAAAAAGGGAATTTTCATAGGCTATCCAACTGGTATAAAAGGTTTTAAAGTATGGTCATTAACTAATAATAAGATTTAAATCAGTAGGAATGTTGTGTTTAATGAAGTTGCTTTCCCCAAACTTGAAATTAATAGTAACATAGATTCTAGAGTTAATAGGTCTAGTAATTCTCCACTTGAGGTGGAGCTTGAAAAGCTATAACTAAAGGGATTAAACCCTGAAAATATTTAAATAGATGAAAATACTGATTTTAATAATGATAATCTTGATCAACTTGAATATAAAATTGAGCTAGAATATACCAAGGATAATCTTGATTTGCTTAATCCTGAACCTAATGGTAACAGACCTAGGAGAGAATCAAGATTACCTTCTAAATTTAATGATTACATAATATAGGACTATAATTATGCTAATTTGATTGAATATTCTATTTTATCTGCTGTTAATATTGAGTCTAATGAGCCTAAATCTTTTACTGAAGCAAAATAAAGTAAAGATTGGAACAAATGGTTAGAAGCTATGAAAGATGAAATGAAATCATTAGCTAAAAACCAGACCTGGATTTTAGTTCCTAAACCTTTAGGAAAAAGAGTCATAGGCTGTAAATGGGTCTTTAGGAAGAAGCCTGTTATACCTGGTTTAGAGGAAGAAAGGTATAAGGCTAGAGGTTTTGCTAAGGGTTTTAGTCAAGTTGAGGTTATAGACTATTATGAAATATTTTCTCCAGTTGTTAAACATGTTTCTATTAGGATAATTGTGTCCCTTGTTGCTTTGTATGATTTAGAACTAGAACAACTTGATGTGAAAACTGCTTTTCTACATGGTACCTTAGAGGATGAGATTTATATGTTCCAACCTGAGGGATTTGTAGAAATAGGAAAAGAAAATTATGTATGCAAACTTGTAAAATCCTTGTATGGTCTGAAACAGTCACCTAGACAATGGTATTTAAGGTTTGACAACTTCATGATAAATTTAAAATTTCCAAGAAGTAAATTTGATCCTTGTGTCTACTTTATGAAACTTGAAAATGGTGATTATATTTACTTGCTTTTATATGTTGATGACATGTTAATAGCTAGTAAAAATAAGTCTAAAATTGTAAAGTTAAAGTCAAAACTTAAAACTGAGTTTGAAATGAAAGATCTAGGTTCAGCTAAAAGGATTTTAGGTATTGATATACATAGGGATAGAAACAAAGGCATTCTAGTTCTAACTCAGAAAGGTTATATTAAAAAAGTCCTTGAAACATTTGGTTTTGATAATGCTAAGATAGTTAGCACCTCTATTGGATCCCATTTTAAATTGTCTTTAACTGAGTCTAGTTTGTCTTCTGAAGAAGCTAAGTTTATGGCTATTGTTCCTTAGCAAAATGGTGTTAGGTCTCTAATGTATGCTATGGTCTATACAAGGCCTAATTTAGCCTTTGGGGTAAGTCTTGTAAGTAGGTTCATGAGCAACCCTAATAAGAGCCATTGGGCCACTTTAAAATGGCTCATGAGATACTTAAAAGGTTCAACTAATCTGAGTCTTGTGTATGAAGCTGTTAAACATAATAGAATTACCGTGGGGGGCTACTATGATTCTAATTATGCCACTGATCTTGATGAAAGAAGGTCAGTGCCTGGTTATTGCTTCACTTTAGGCAAAAATGTTATAAGCTAGAAATTCAGTTTGCAGCAAATTGTGGCATTGTCCACAACTGAGGCCGAATATATAGCCTTAACTGAAGCAATAAAAGAAGCTTTATGGCTCAAGGGAATAATATCTGAATTAGGAAAAAATCAAGAGATTATTAATGTTCACTGTGATTCCCAGTCTGCAATACACTTGAGTAAAAATGCTGTTTTTCATGAATGTACAAAACGCATAGATGTTAAACTTCACTTTGTTAGAGATTTGATTGCTGCTAGTTCTATTTGTGTATGTTAAATACATACATATAATAATCCTGCTAATTTTTTACTAAGATTGTTCCTATTTTTAAATTTCAGGATGGATTGAAGAAGCTAGGAGTTGTGAAGTTTGACTGTGTGTCAAACTGTGCCTCTAAAGCTTGGTGCTTAACCTATAAACCTGTGAGAAGGTTTTGGTAGTACTTTATTTAGTGGCAACTTAGGAGAAAAGGTGGAGATTTGGGAAGGTTTAGAGTTTTACCCAAGTCCAGTTTTAGAATATCCGTCCCAAGTCCTGTGTCAGCCCACTCAAGCTCAGCTTAAATAGCCTACTTGTTTCAACCCTAGATCAAAAAACATGTGCTGGATTTAGTCCTTTGGCCGTCTCCTTTCTTTTCTCTAGTTTTTCTCTGTGTTTTTCCTTTCTTGAGATATTTTTGTTAGAGTGGTTGTTATGTAACCGCTAGTTGATTCCACGAAGTTGTAACCGTTATTGTTGAAGGCTATTTAAAGGCTTTGAGTTCCTCTCATGAGGTAATCGTTTTTTTAGGAGGAATTAGAGAAATAGAGTTCTAGTTTGAGAGAGTTCATTCTATTCATCAAAAACTTCTGTAATACCACTTTTATGGCCTTGGAGTGCCGCTAATAAAGAATCTGCCCCTTCTAACCGTGCATTGACAATTCCTCTTCACCGAGGCTATTGAAATCACGTAAAAATTTGGTTGTGTTGTTTACTGCTTTTGCATGCTTGTTAATCTTTCTGATCATGTGATAAATCTTGCTATTTCCGCATTCTATAAGGTTTAATGTTCTACACTTTTTGTTTTCACATCTATTCTACCATTTCTTTCAATTCCGATAAATATTCCAACACAAGAAAATTTTTACTTTTCATTTCAGTTTAACTTTCAATCTCAACTAAGGCTTTTTTCTTCTTTTCTATGTGTTTACTCTTTTTTTTAAAGGTTGAGTACCGGAACCCGGTCTTCATTTATTAAAAACGGAAAAATAAAAAAGCAATAAAGAAGAAAAGAAAAAAAAGACAGAAAACAAAGAACAATAAATAAACTCCTTATAAAGGAGACAATCAGCCCGGTTTAGATCTCAAATTATATTGTTGATTCTAGGAGACTTGGTCTATAAATAGTAGGGGCAGTTGCGCCGGTGACGACAGTTCCCGAGATCTTTAGTACTCCTTCAAGTTTCTTTGAAGTGTTGTTTTAATTTTTTTATTTGTCAATTTAGATTATCAGTGCTATTTTTAAAAAGTTTTCTCTACACCACCCTTGGATTAATTAATAAATAGGAAGAAACAAAATTTTATTATAAAGTATGAAGGGCAAATTAGTGATGTGATAGTGTAATTTTTAGAAAATTTTTATAACGTAGAAAGAACCAGATGAAGTGTCATATAAAATTTCATACTTCACGCTACCTTTATCATGACAAACAATGCTATTGAGAATAAAAATAAATATATGAATTATCTGTATACGATACAAATTTTAGTGAACTCAAATGCAATAGAAGAGCAATTAAATAATATTAGGATCACTTTTCCTCAATGACTGTTGGCATGAATCTCATACCTTGATAAACCTAGAAGATTTGATCTGATAAATTGTTGATCTGACTAATTTCAACCGAGGTTGTAATGAGACATAAACTAACATGGTTTTGAACTATTTATGACTGTTGATATTGAAGGTTTTGTTGGTATTCGACAAAACATATTCCTTTTCGAATTCTTCAAGGAACACTGTCAAATTAAAGAATCACGATCATCACTGTTAGACATATGATGCTGTTGAGCTGCGGTAGTTCTTTTGTAGGTACTTAGTTTCTTTTTTCTCGGGGCTAGACTGCAAAGTTCACAAGCTTGCGAGAGAGCAAGTCCCACTACATCAACACTTTATTGAAGATGAACTTGAGTCACCTCACTTCCGCGGGTTTCATTCCCTTCCCTCTGGACAATGAGTTCTTGCAGTCAAGCTTTAAAAAAAACAACGGCATTGGGAGAACATTTCGGAATGCTAGAAAGTTGTTTGGAAAGTTTTAGAGCTATTATGGTCGACATCCACTGTCTTGAAATATGACAATTTGTTCTAGCACTCTTGCATTTTAGAGTTTATATTTAACAAATTCGAGCATGTATGCATAGAACCTTTGATTAAAGCCAACGATTTCCACAGTCTCCAGCATTGCAAAACAATACCTTCTCCCCTCCATTTCTCTGTTGGATCACAAACTTGATCCAAGTTAAAAACTCAAGAAAACCAAACCAAATAAAAATGAGTCCAAGCCCACAAATCCAAATTATAGTAAATTATTTAGATATTTTTAAGTATGTAGATTTTATTTTGTGTATGAAAAATGTATGATGTGTTAAAAAGTTGGGCTAGGTTTGATGTATTGTTAGAAATTGTGAAATGTGGAGAGTTAGTTGTAATTTGTGGTAAGTAAGTGTGAGATGTGGAAAGTTAATTAAAAGTTGTGGTTAGTAATGTGTTAGTTATAAAATGTGGTTAGCATTTTGTGGTTGTATTATTTAGGTGACATGGCTAATTTATAAGCCTTGTATTAGAATACATATTCACCTATAAATAGTTGAGTGTTTAGTTGTTTATGCATCAACAAAAATAAGAACTTCTTTAGAGAGAAAGAAGTAAAGAAGTGAGTTGAAGTTTTATATTTTGAGTGAGAGTGTTCTTGTAATATCTTTGAGTTTAATAAAAGTTATTTATTTGAGTGTTTTAATTCCAACAAAGTGGTAACAAAGCTAGGTTAAACGCTCGAGTCCTCCTCCCAAAAAGAATTGTTTCCAAGTGCGAAAAAAATCCAGTTGAAAGTACCCCATCTTTGCAGTAGCAAAAAAAAACCTAGAAAGTGTGGCATCAGACTCCAGAAAGTGTGGCATCAGACTCCAAAAAGTGTCGCACTAGCCCCTGTAATCTAGAAAAGCTATTTGAGTAAGATGGCGAATAACGTGGCATCCTTTCAAGTTCCAACACTCAACAACAACAACTATGACAATTGGAGTATCAAGATGAAGGCTCTTCTAGGTGCGCATGATGTTTGGGATATCGTAGAGAAAGGTTTCAAGGAGCCCAAAAATGAATCCTCTCTCACGCCAGATCAGGCTACAACTTTGAAGGATTCCCGAAAGAGAGACAAGAAAGCTCTCTTCCTCATCTATGAAGCATTAGATGTTGATGGTTTTGAAAAGATTTCAAGTGCAACTTCTGCCAAACAAGCATAGGAGAAGCTACAAACCTCTTACAAAGGACTCGAAAAGGTGATGAAGGTCCGTCTCTAAACACTAAGAGGTGAGTTTGAATCCTTGCGCATGAAACCATCCGAGTCTATCTCCAATTACTTTTCAAGAGTAGCAGTCGTTTCTAACTCAATTGAAAAGAAATGGTGAGAAGTTAGAAGATGTAAGAATAATAGAGAAGATACTCCACTCGTTGGATCCTAAATTTGAGCACATTGTGGTGATGATTAAAGAAACCAAAGACTTGGAGGAGATGGCGATTGAAGAACTCCAAGGATCACTACAAGCCTATGAAGAAAACTATAAGAAGAAGCAAGGGATCTCTGAGAAACTCCTCAAGTTACAACTCAAGGATACGAGTGAAGGCAAAGGAAATGGTAGAAACAACCATGGTAGAGGTAGAGGCAGAGGTCGAGGCCGTGGACGAGGAGGAAGCCGTGGTCGTGAAAGGAGTTGCAATTACAACAACAATTCCAACAGTAACTATAAGAAAGGAGAAAGCTTCACCCAAGGCCGTGGAAAAGGAAATTCGAATGCGAGGTATGACAAATCTCAAGTCTGATGCTATAATTTTCCAAAGTTTGGGCATTACGCTTCAGATTGTAGAGCTCGTAATGATCAAGTTGAAGGGAAGGCAAATTTTGTGGAGGAGAAGATCAAGGAGAAAGAAACGCTATTATTAGCATACAACAACAACAGTGATCATCAAGACAACACATGGTATCTTGACACCGATGCAAGCAACCACATATGTGGAAAAAAAAGCTTATTCGTTGAGCTGACTGAAGAAGTAAGTGGTGATGTCTCATTTGGAGATGACAGCAAGATATCGGTGAAGGGGACAGGTAACATCCTCTTTCGTGCCCAAGATGGTAGCCACCAATTAATTTCAAATGTATACTATATGCCTAATATAAAGTGCAACATTCTAAGTTTGGGCCAACTCTTAGAAAAAGGCTATGATATTCACATGAAAATTTGTAGTCTTTTTATAAGAGATGGCAAAGGAAATCTAATTGTCAAAGTACGAATGTCAAAGAATAGAATGTTTCCTTTGAACATTCAACACGATGCTGTAAAATGTTTAAAGGTATATTACAAAGATGCATCGTAGCTATGGCATCTTTGATTTGGTCACTCAACTTTGGAGGATTGGAGCTGTTATCCAAGAATGAAATGGTCAGAGGCTTACCATGTATTAATAATCCTGATCAATTGTGCAAAGGATGTCTACAAGGGAAGCAATTCAAAAGAAGCTTTCCAAAGGAGTTAGACTCCAGAGCCAAGAAGCCCCTCGAGCTCATCCATACTGACGTGTATGGTCCTATCAAGCCAAGTTCTCTCACGAATAGTAACTACTTCCTTCTTTTCATTGATGATTAGTTAAGAAAAATATGGGTATATTTCTTGAAGCAGAAATCAGAAGTCTTTGGAGTGTTTCAGAAAATTCAAAGTAGCCGTGGAAAAGGAGAGTAGTCATAAGATCAATGCCATGAGATCTGATTGAGGAGGAGAATTCATATCCAAGGCATTCAATAAATTTTGTCAAACACATGGAATCGTCATCCTTTAACGGTTCCTAGATCCCCCCAACAAAATGGAGAGGCAAAAAGGAAGAATAGAACAATCCTCGACATGGCTCGAAGTTTGCTCAAAAGCAAGAAACTACCCAAGGAGTTTTGGGCGGAAGTAGTGGCATGTGTAATCTACCTATCAAATCATTCTCCTATAAGAAGTGTGTGGGGAAAGACACCACTAAAAGCATGGAGTAGAAGAAAGCCCGTAATTTCCCACTTTCGAGTCTTCGAGAGTGTAGCCCATGTTCATGTACCGGATGAGAATCAAACCAAGCTTGATGATAAAAGCAGAGTTTTATTTTCATCGATTATGACTCAATCTTAAAAGGCTACAGGCTATACAATCCAAATGATAAGAAATTTGTGATCAGTCGAGATGTAATATTTGATGAAGAAGGAGAATGGAACTTTGCTTTTCAAACGGGGAATTCAATTTTTTCCCGTTCGCCAAAGTAGAGCAGACAACGCCTGAACAACCAAGAGAAGTTCAGCATAGCCTCACAACTCCACCAACTTCTCATAATCATAGAGATAGGCCACCATCATCATCTCCATCCTCAAGTGGGACTGAAGATGAAAGAGAAGTGCATCGCATGAGAAGTCTTCGAGAATTCTATGAGGTGATCGAACAACTAGACAATCTTACATTATTTTGTCTATTTGTTGATTTTGAGCTAGTGACATTTCAAAAAGCTGTACAAGATAAAAAGTGGAGAAATGCAATGGACGAAGAAATCAAGGCCATTGAGAAGAATGATACATAGGAACTCACTTCACTTCCTACAGGACACAAGGCAATAGGTGTACAATGGGTGTACAAAACAAAGCGGAATTCCAAGGGAGAGATTGAAAGACACAAGGCAAGGCTTATTGCAAAAGGCTATTGTCAAAAGGCTGGAATTGACTACGATGAGGTATTCGCTCCAGTTGCTCGACTAGAAACTATTAGACTAATCATATCTTTAGTGGCTCAAAACAAGTGGATATTTCATCAAATGGATGTAAAATCGACCTTCCTAAATGGAGTTCTTGAAGAGGAAGTTTACATTCAACAACCACTAGGTTATGAAGTCAAAGGCCATGAAGACAAGGTGTTGAAATTGAAAAAGGCTCTTTACGGGCTAAAATAAGCACCAAGGGCATGGAATAGCAGAATTGATAAGTACTTCCGAGAAAATGGCTTCAACAAATGCCCCTTTGAGAATGCTTTGTACATCAAGATCAAAGATGGAGATATTTTGATCGTGTGCCTCTATGTGGACGATTTGATATTCATTAGAAGCAACCAAAGAATGTTCGATGAATTTAAGAAAGTGATGATGAAGGAGTTGGAGATGACAGACATGGGGCTCATGGAGTACTACCTCGGCATAGAAGTAAAGCAATAAAAGGATAAAATTTTCATTTCACAAGAAAGCTATGCCCAGGAGATCTTGAAAAAGTTCAAGATGGAGAACTGTAAGCCGATAAGCACACTAGTGGAGTATGGGATCAAGAGGTCTAAACATGAAGAAGGTGAGAGTGTAGATCCAACACTTTTCAAAAGTTTGGTTGGAAGTCTACGCTATCTTACCTATACGAGGCAAGATATCCTTCATGCAGTCGGGTTAGTTAGCCGCTACATGGAATCACCAACAACTACCCATTTCAAAGCTGCTGAGAGAATTCTTCGCTATTTGAAAGGTACAATCGATTTTGGCTTGTTCTATTCAGTTTCTAATGATTACAAACTTGTTGGATATAGCGACGGCGATTGGGGTGGAGACGTCGATAACCGAATGAGCACTAGTGGATTTGTGTTTATCATGGGAGATACTGCTTTCACATGGATATCAAAGAAACAATCAATTGTAACTTTATCTACATGTGAAGCTGAATATATTGTAGCAACCTCGTGTGTTTGTCATGCAATTTGGCTTAAAAATTTATTGAAGGAGATCGGCTTGACCCAAGATTAGCCGACTGAGATCTGTGTTGACAACAAGTCAGCTATTGCCTTAACAAAGAATCCTATATTCCATAATCGAAGCAAGCACATCGATATCCGCTACCATTATATAAGAGAGTGTGTTGTAAGAAAGGAAGTACAAGTTGAATATGTCAAGACACAAGATCAAGCTGCGGATATCTTTACTAAACCACTGACAAGTGAAAACTTCATCAAACTGAGAAGTTCACTTGGGATGACAAGAACAAGTTTAAGGGGGGGTGTTGGATTATAAATTTGATCCAAGTTAAAAACTCAAGAAACCCAAACCAAATAAAAATGAGTCCAAGCCTACAAATCCAAATTATAGTAAATTATTTAGATATTTTTAAGTATGTAGATTTTATTTTGTGTATGGAAAATGTATGTTGTGTTAAAAAGTTAGGTTAGGATTGATGTATGGTTAGAAAGTGTGAAATGTGGAGAGTTAGTTATAATTTGTGGTAAGTGTGAGATGTGGAAAGTTAGTTGAAAGTTGTGGTTAGTAATGTGTTAGTTGTAAAATGTGGTTAGTATTTTGTGGTTGTATTATTTAGGTGACTTGGCTAATTTATAAGCCTTGTATTAGGATACATATTCACCAATAAATAGGTGAGTGTTTAGTTGTTTATGCATCAACAAAAATAAGAACTTCTTTAGAGAGAAAAGAAGTAAAGAAGTGAGTCGTAGTTTTGTATTTTGAGTGAGAGTGTTCTTGTAATATCTTTGAGTTTAATAAAAGTTATTCATTTAAGTGTTTTAATTCCAACAAAGTGGTACTAGAGCTAGGTTGAAAGCTCGAGTCCTCCCCTCGAAAAGAATTTTTTCTGAGTGTGAAAAAAATCCAGTTGAAAGTACCCTGGCGTGGTAGTAGCCAAAAAAAACCTAGAAAGTGTCGCAGCAGACTCTAGAAAGTGTCGCATCAGACTCGAGAAAGTGTTGTAATAGCCCCTGTACGTCTAGAAAAGCTATTTGAGAAAGATGGTGAATAACATGGCATCCTTTCAAGTTCCAACACTCAACAACAACAACTATGACAATTGGAGTACAAAGATAAAGGCTCTTCTCGGAGCGCATGATGTTTGGGATATCATAGAGAAAGGTTTCAAGAAGCCCAAAAATGAAGCCTCTCTCACGCTAGATCAAGCTACCACTTTGAAGGATTCCCGAAAGAGAGAGAAGAAAGCTCTCTTCCTCATCTATCAAGCATTAGATAATGACGGTTTTGAAAAGATTTCAAGTGCAACTTCCGCCAAGCAAGCATGGGAGAAGCTACAAACTTCTTACAAAGGAGTCGAAAAGGTGAAGAAGGTCCATCTCCAAACACTAAGAGGTGAGTTTGAATCCTTGCACATAAAACCATTCGAGTCTATCTCCAATTACATTTCAAGAGTAGCAGTCATTTCTAATTAATTGAAAAGAAACGGTGAGAAGTTAGAAGATGTAAGAATAATAGAGAAGATAATCCAATCGTTGGATCCCAAATTTGAGCACATCATGGGGATGATTAAAGAAACCGAAGACTTGGAGGAGATGACGATTGAAGAACTCCAAGGATCACTATAAGCCTATGAATTAAAGCATAAGAAGAAGTAAGGTATCTTTGAGCAACTCCTCAAGTTACAACTCAAGGACACGAGTGAAGGCCAAGGGAATGGTAGAAACAACTATGGCAGAGGAAGAGGCAGAGGTCGAGGCCGTAGATGAGGAGGAAGCCATGGTCATGGATGGAGTTGGAATTGCAATAACCATTCTAGTAGTAACTACGAGAAAGGAGAAAGCTCCATGCAAGGTCACGGAAAAGGAAATTCGAACGCGAGGTTTGATAAATCTCAAGTCCAATGCTATAATTGTCAAAAGTTTGGGCATTATATGACTACCTACACACCCTATTATTTCCGCTATGAATTTAGCCCACATGCTTTCAATCACATAACATTCCATGCTTTCACAAATCCAAGTACAAATCACATAACATTCTAATCAAGATAAATTGATTTGACCAACAACTTCCTATCAATTTCATTTCCAGATCTGACACTTGCAAAGCAAAAGTTACCAAAGGGGTCACAAGAGAAAGAAAATAAAAAATTGAAAGTAAGAGAGATCTTACCCTTTTTTTTATTTAAAGGTTGAGTACCGAAACCCAGCCTCTATTTATTAAATGGAAAAAAGAAAAATACAAAAAAGGAAAAAGAAAAAAAGTAAGAAAAAGGAGAAAACAAAAAATAAAAATGAAACTTGAAAGCCAAGAAAAACCCATGCTATTCCACTTATAAAGCTTTTGTCTAGTAAACCGCTGGTCTGATCAGTTCCACATGCAAGTTTAATGACTGCAACCGAAAGACACTGCTCCAACTCATGATAGGCGGAATCAAATGGACAAGATGTGAAAGTGTAAAGGAGGATAAAAGTCTTTGGTGAATGGTGATTCTTGAAATGAAAATTCTACAATACATTGCAGTGTATTGCAATGTATTGCAAGCTATGCTAATATACACCTATACTCATCTTTTTTTCATGCTCCTAAATCTCGACTGATGTAGATGAGAGAGCGTTGGTGTACTTGGAGAAAATTGATAAAAGTGGCTAGCTCGGTTACTATTCTTTTTAGCTTTTTGGGTCGTATTTCGACATTTCAGGACACTTTTCTGATCAGAAACGGCCTAACGAGCATCGCTCATGGCATGAGCCCTACGCCTATCAGTCCCTAATTTTATCGTTTAGGCCCTCAATTTTGCATTTTTCTATTTTCAGGGACTTAATTACAGTTTTCTAAAAGTTTGTGTGCTTTTATTTTTTTCTAGGGTTTTAACCCTAGCCTCTAGACCTTATTTATCGGCGTGTTTGATAGACAATTCGGCAGTTTTTGATTGAATAAAATTGGCTGCGGCTATTTCTCCTAATTACTCTAAATCTTTAAGAATTTAGGGTTCTTAGAACCCTCTTTTGTTTACAGCCTAGAAGAATTATGAATAATAGAGTTATTTTCTTATCGTGTGATTGATTTCGCTGCATCAGTTGGTACTAGAGCCTTTACATACTATGGCACCACTAAGAAAAGAATGAAGTGTTGCCGAGATTGCTGAAGACGAAGAAAGGCGCTAGGTTGTAGAGGTTGTTGATCAAAGGATGGGGACTTTTGTTGAGCAGGTAATGTCCAGGCTAGAGGCATTAGATGTAAGACTTGATGGGATCAATAATGAGCGCAGAGGGGTGCGTATCATCAACGAATGACCTCGCAATGAAACCTTAGGGGAGGAAAGTGACGAGCGGTGGTGATCTGAGTATGGTGGTCATCGCCAAGAGCGAGCCACCAAGGATCAACGTTAGGAGGCTGGCCTGCGGATTGAGATTCTAGAATTTAGAGGTACCCTTCAACCTGAAGAGTTTCACGATTGGCAGGCGGCAGTAGAAGAAGTTTTGGAATTCAAGAGAGTTCCCAAGAATAAGCGGGTGCAACTAAAGGCGACTCGATTGAGAGAAAGAGCGATGGCTTAGTGGGTGCAGGTCAAGAACACTAGGGTTTGCATGGGTAAGTCTAAGATTGTGACATGGGAGAAGATGAAGAAATAGTTGAGAGCCGTGTTCCTACCCTACAATTTTTAGCATCTTATGTATCAAAGGTTGCAAAACCTCAAATAGGGAGGGCGTTCTATCGAAGAATACACAACAGAGTTCCATCAGTTGGTGGCACGGAATGATATGCACGACATAGAAGAATAGCTAGTGTCGAGGTATATTGGGGGGTTATATGAATAGTTGCGAGAAGCGGTTAACGACTTTGATCCACTTACTGTATCAGAGGCTCACTAAAGGGCTCTCCGTTTAGAAAAGAGAACTCGTTCTACAATTGTGAATGTTTTAAAAGGAGGCAGCAGCGGCGGTGGAGGGTTTAAGAGCGTGGAAATAGTAGGTAATAAGGAGGTTTCCCCAGTGGCAAAAAACCCTAATTCGAATCGTAGTCAGCTGAGGTGTTTTAAGTGTGGTCAGATTGGGCATAGGGCTGTAAACTGTCGGGTCTCAGAAAAGAGGGCTATGATAACTGATCATGAAACGGGAAAGGATGGAGTGGGTGAAAATAACATTGATGAGGGAGACGAAGAGGTGAATGAAGAGATTGTGGTAGAAGGTGATGTAGGGACAGCCTTGGTCGTGCGACAATCTTTCCTAACCCCACATGCGAATGATGATCAGTGGTTGCGGAATAATATCTTCCAATCCACTTGCACCATAAAAGGGAAGGTCTGTAAGTACATGATTGATGCAGGTAGTTGTGAGGATATTATCTCCTTGGAGGAGGTGCGGAAGCTAGAGTTGCCTATAGAAAAACATCCAAATCCTTACAAACTGGCTTGGTTGAAGCATGGAGGGGAGGTTTCAGTGAATAAACGGGTATTAGTTGCTTTCTCCATGGCTGAGAAGTATAAGGATAAGGTGTGGTGTGATGTGGTTGATATGGATTCGTGTAATCTCTTACTGGGTAGGCCTTGGCAGTATGATAGGGGGGTTAAGCACAATGGAACTGCTAACTCTTACAGTTTCTAATGGAATGGAACGAAGATAACATTGCTGCCCAAAAGGGACGAGAAGAGTAGTGGAAGTAATATGTTAACCCGTCGACAGTTTGAAGTGGAGATGAAGAAGACTAGAGTGATGTATTTAGTGGGGGTGCGAGCAGTGATAGAAGAGGTGGTTATAATCCCTGAGTTAGTAAAGCCCTTGTTAAAAGAGTTTCAGTATGTCTTTCCAGCCGAACTATCGGATGAGTTACCTCCATTGCGAGACATCCAACATCAGATTGATTTGGAGCCTGGGGCTATTTTGCCTAATAGACCCCATTATAGAATTAGCCCGGCAGAGCATGAGGAGTTTTGGAGGCAAGTTGAGGAGTTGTTGGCGAAGGGTTTCATTCAGGAGAGCTTGTGTCCATGTGCAGTACCTGCTTTGTTGATTCTCAAAAAGGATGGTACATGAAGGATGTGTGTTAATAGTCAAGCCATCATTAAGATCACAATCAGGTATCTCTTCCCTATCCCTCATTCGGATGATTTGTTAGACCAACTTAGTGGTGCTGTTGTGTTTACTAAACTTGGTTTGAAGAGTGGTTATCATCAGATTCATATTAGACCCGGTGATGAGTGGAAAACTACCTTTAAGACTAGAGAAGGGTTGTTTGAGTGGATGGTTATGCCTTTCGGGTTATCAAATGCCCCTAGCACTTTTATGAGAGTTATGAATCAGGTGTTAAGACCTTTTATTGGGCGATGTGTTGTTGTGTACTTTGATGATATTCTGATTTTTAGCGAGGAGCCTAATTTGCATTTAACCCATTTGAGAGAAGTGTTGTCTGTTTTACGAAAGGAGAGGCTTTATGCAGCTCCTAAGAGGTGCCTATTTTTGTCCCGAAGTGTGCTATTCTTGGGATATGTAATTTCTGATCAAGGTCTGAAGGTTGATGAGTCTAAAATAGAGGCAGTTAGAGCTTGGCCTCAACCGCGGACGGTCATAGTAGTGCGTAGTTTTCAGGCGCTGGCATCTTTTTACAGGAGGTTTATTCCTCATTTTAGTAGTATTATTGCCCCCATTACTGACTGCATTAAGCAGTATGGGAGATTTGAGTGGACAATCGTCGCAGATAAGGCATTCCAAGAGATAAAGCACCGGTTGACGACAGCCCCGATACTTGTGCTACCGGATTTTCATTAGCCTTTTGAGTTACACTGTGATGCGACAAAGATTGGAATTAGAGCTGTGTTGTGTCAAAATCGGGGGCCAATCTCATACTTCAGTGAGAAGTTAACAGGAGCCAAAACGAGCTATAGCACCTATGACGTGGAGTTTTATGCTATCGTGCAGACCATCAAACATTGGAGACATTATTTGTTTCAGAGGGAGTTTGTACTATTTACGGACCATGAGGCCTTGAAGCGTCTTTATGGTCAGGACAAAGTTTCTGCACTGCATGCCTCATGGGTTGCTTATCTACAGCAATTCACTTTTGTAGTGAAGCACAAGTTCGGGGTCACTAATAAAGTAGTAGATGCATTGAGCAGAAAAACGAGTATTAATGACTCGTTTAGCAGTTGAGGTACCTGGTTTTGAATCCCTTACTAATCTTTATTGCATTGACCCGTATTTTGCTGTGGTGTTACGGAGGGTGTCGTCCGGAGAGAGGACCCAGTTTGTGTTGCAGAATGGTTTCCTATTTAAAGGGAATCAGCTGTGCATTCCTGATTATAGTTTGCGGTTGAAAATTATCCGAGAGCTACATGGTGAAGGTCATGTGGGGAGAGATAAGACCTTATAGTTAGAGCAATCGGCTTATTTTTGGTCGTCTATACGAAAGGAAGTTGACAAGTTCGTATAGCGTTGTAGAATCTGCCAAGTGTCCAAGGGGGCTGCCACAAATGCCGGGTTATATAGACCACTACCTGTTCCTTCTGGTCCTTAGGAGGATGTGAGCATATACTTTGTGCTTGGATTGCCTCGTACTCAGCGAGGTAATGATTCTACTTTTGTGGTGGTTGATCATTTTTCAAAGATGGTGCACTTTATTCCATGTAAGAAACCTACCGATGCTGTTAAAGTTGCTCAATTATACTTCCGAGAGGTTTACAAACTGCATGGTTTACCGAAGTCAATTATGTCAGATCGAGATACGCGCTTTCTTAGTCACTTTTGGCGCAGTTTGTGGAAGATGGTGAACACACAATTGAACTTCAGTAGTGCTTATCACCCCCAGACCTATGGGCAAATAGAAGTGGTCAATCGCTCTTTGGGTAATATGTTATGGAGTTTGGTTGGCGAGCACGTGAAGAGTTGGGATATGAAGCTCAGTCAGGCTGAATTTGCTCATAATCATGCAGTTAACCGGAGTACTGGATTTAGTCCATTTGCTGTCGTGTATTTTGCACTTCCTCACAGTCCCCTGGATTTGCTACCTGTACCTGACCAGATTCATCGTCATGGCAAGGCTGAAGAATTTGTAAATAGTCTTCGCACTGTTCATGAAGCTGTGAGGGAAAATCTGTTGAGAGCCAACGCAAAATATAAAGAAGATTCTGATAGGAACCGCAGACATGTGGAGTTCGATGTGGGTGATTTTGTTTGGGCTGTTCTGACGAAGGAGCATTTTTCAGTGGGAGAGTACAACAAACTTTTAACAAAGAAGATCGGTCCAGTGGAGATCATTGAACAGATTAACCCGAATGCATATCGTTTGAAGTTGCCGAGCCCACTGCTGACGTGTTTAACATTAAGCATCTCATTCCTTTCACTGGTGATACTTCAGATGATGACGATTCGAAGGAGAATTCTTTCCAACCAGGGGAGGATGATGTAGATGAGAGAGCGTTGGTGTACTTGGAGAAAATTGATAAAAGTGGCTAGCTCGGCCACTATTCTTTTAGGCTTTTTGGGTCGGATTTTGATGTTTCAGGACACTTTTCTGATTAGAAATGGCCCAACGAGCAATGCTCATAACATGAGCCCCACCCTATTGGGCCCTAATTTTGCCGTTTAGGCCCTCAATTTTGCATTTTTCTATTTTCAGGGACTTAATTGCAATTTTCTAAAAGTTTGTGTGCTTTTATTTTTTTTCTAGGGTTTTAACCCTAGCCTCTAGACCTTATTTATAGGCGTGTTTGATAGACAATTCGGCAGTTTTTGATTGAATAAATTGGCTGCGGCTATTTCTCCTAATTACTCTAAATCTTGAAGAATTTAGGGTTCTTAAAACCCTCTTTTGTTTACATTCTAGAAGAATTGTGCACAATAGAGTTATTTTCTTGTCTTGTGATTGATTCCGCTGCATCATTGACCCTTAGATTAAATGACTCCTTTCTAACAAAGGGTGCATGTTCTTCAAACACAAAACACCCTCATCTTATGTTACAACTTCAAATACAAAATGAGCACCCCTTTTCTTCTCCTTCAACAAATCTCTCCGTTATTCCAAGCCGCAAATCCCTCGACAAATCAGTGACTATTCGGCGCTGCCGCACTCACAATTGAACTCATCAATAATGTGAAATAGCTTGGGGTTGGTTGTACTTACGCAGATTTTGAAAATTCATGAATGAAATTTAGATTGAACTCTGTAATTAATAATAAAAGAAACAGAAGAGGCGACAAGTCATTCAATTTTATTAGTTTGCAATTGGTGAATTGCAGAGGGAATCACCAAATATTATTAAAAAGTTTATTGTTTAAGGTTAATGAATAATGTGGGGAATTATTGAAATTAGTATATCAATTTCACTTGATTCGAAGATTAAATAAAGAGCTTGAATCGTTGACTTAGGGATCTTAAACACCTTGAATTAGGTTTCGGCAATTTTGGGATAAAGATCTTTGAACAGAGAAGAGCACCAAATAGAGAAGATTTCACGTTGAAGAGCGAAAAGGACGTTGTCCTCAAGGCAACGAAGTACTCCGGCATAAGAAGACAAAGGAATATGGCCGTCGAATTTAAGATTCCAGCCACAAAATCAAACGTCGAGAACAATGGAGTAGAAACGGAGAGGAGGGGAGATTGGCGATTGTATTGGAATGGAAAACGTGAACAATGGTTGATAATTGTTTTTATTTTTAAAATCGTGATAAATGTAATTGAGCAGATAGTTAAAGAAAGCATTAAACCACGTTTTTGCTTTTTAATTGGATGTTAAGTTGTAATAAAACCTAATGGATATAATTATAGTACATTTCAATACCCCGACGAATACTGTACAATCATCCTTCTTGAAATCATTTTCTTTTATGGAGATATTATGGTTGTGAATGGTTTTTTTTTTGAAAACCCCCCGGAGAAACATTGTGTTTCTCCAGAAGGAAAAGGATCGAGATAGGTGAAAATTTCGGGGCGGGCGTCCCAACTAGGTTGATGCCCCCGCTTACCTACAAAACACCTACCTCTCTTTATTAAGGCAATCCAAAGACCGCTCACAAGATGAGAGCGTCAGTGAACAAGGATACAGCCTAAAGGGGATACGGATATGGAATCCGATCCCGAGGTATGACTATACAATGAATAGGCCAACTGATGCCACCTAGCTAGTTACAGCTTAGAAATAAATCTGGACAGTTAAATACATCAGAAACAACAAAATTAAGATTCCGTCTTCGATACTTGAAAAAGAACCAGCATAGATGAATGCTTGCCCCCAAGAGATCATCTGTGCTTAAGACACCCTCGAACACGAACTTATTCCGCCTTTTCCAAATGGCCCACGCAATCATAAACCAAAAAGCCGTACCAAACTCCTGTCCAATCCCTGAGGAAAAATGCGCTCGCCATACTACAAGAAAATCAGCCCCCTTGAATGGCATTGTTACCGAAATCCCTAGTAACAGAAAAGCTTGAACCCATATACGATAACTACCCAAATAGTCAAACAAAGCATGATCAATTGTTTCGGATTCATCACAAAACGGACACTTGTCATTCAATACAGCTTGGCATCCGCGACAAACCAGAAAGACTTTCGTTGGGAGGCGTCTATGTAACAATAACCAGCCAAAAAATTTGACTTTAGGAATAAGACACGCATTCCAAACCACCATATAATCCGTTTCCGGCGTAGTCCTTTGAGGCGACCTATAGGACCCTAAACAAAAAGATGCAGCTGAAAATACCTTTTTAGCTTCCAGATCCCATTCAAATTTATCTGCCACCACCTGAGACCCAACGTGTGGCTGCTACCCCCTGTTGCCGACAGCCCCGTCCCCCACAAAAACAGCAGGGCAGACTTGGGAAATCCAATTACGCATCTGGGAGCACCTCTCCCTACTAGTAATCCTTAGACTACGTTTCCAAAAAGGCCTAGAAAATGCTGCTCCCTCAGAAATAGACAGACTCCCGTCCCGAATCGAACAGCTTTTTCTATTACATAATAGATACAGATCAGTGAAAAGAACAGATAATGACACATTTGCAGTCCAATTATCATGCCAAAAAGATCCGCTCGCCCCGTTCGATTTAAACAACTCCCAGAAGGTTGAGTTCTTTAGACAACAAGATATAATGCCTTGCCAAACATACGAAATGCGGGATCTATTAACATTTTCAAACGAGTTCCATGACACGAAGCCATATCGACGGACACACAGCTCATACCACAATGAACCCTGCCCTTCTGTTCTAGACTGCCATATCCATTTCAGCAATAAACTACAATTGACTAGTCTTAGATCCCTAACATATAGGCCACCTAAATTTTTTGGTAGCATAATTGTCTCCCAACTCACTTTACATATCCCGCTAGAGTCCGCTATACCTTTCCACAAGAAATTACGCATCAATTGAACAAGCTTATTGTTAATAGAGGCCGGCATCTTATTCAATGATAACAAATATATCGGGATAGATGAGAGAACCGATTTTATAAGGACCACCCTGCCAGCATACGATAAACACTGACCTTTCCAACTTGCCAGCCTATTTTGGAACTTACCAATCAACCCGTTCCAATAAGACACTGGGATGCGTCTCGTACTGAGAGGGGCGCCTAGATAAGTAATGGGAAATCTTTCGATCTTACAACCCATTGTCTCCGCACACCGATTCAACAAGTCGTCCTGCGCGTTAATACCCATAATTGAGCTCTTAACAAAATTTATTCGTAGACCTGAAATCAACTCAAAACAACGTATTAAACGGATAAAAGTAGGTAAGAGAGACTCATCTGCAGGTAGGAAGCACATCGTATCGTCCGCAAACTGAAGAATAGATATATCCTTCTCTGACCCATGAATACGAAACCCAGGTAAAATACCCTTACGGACACTTGCGTCAATGAGCTGTTTAAGACCTTCCACTGCTAAGACAAAAAGGAATGGAGAAATGGGATCACCTTGTTTAACCCCTCTGCCCAAATAGATCGGATCTGTGGGACTACCATTGATAAGAATAGATGTTGTCGAGTTCGCTCTACAGGTCACCATCCATCTAATCCACTTATCAGAGAGCCCCATCCTCTTCAACACTGAGTCAATATAAGTCCAAGAAACACTATCGTATGCTTTATGGAAATCAAGCTTGAGAGCCACAGAAGACTGACCACTGCGGTGGATTGATTGGATCACTTCCGAGGCTATAAACGAGCATTCATGAATATTACGGCCTTTAACAAAAGCAAACTGGTTGTCAGAAATCAGCTGAGGTAAGACAGCCTGTAATCTTTTCGCAAGTACTTTCGACACAATTTTATATATACCATGAATAAGGGCAATCGGTTATTCTTGATCAGATGCCCACTCTTTTTTTTGAATGAAGCTAAACCCAGAATATATCGTGCTCGAATTATTAAAGAAAATAAAAAGATGGTGCAAAATTTTGAAAACAAATGGAGATGACCGATAAAAAGATGAAAATGATTGCTAACGGAAGTGAGGTGCCTATTGTGACTACTGTATTAAAAATCCCCGCCTAGTCCCGATTAGGCCCCGCCTAGGCACTATTTTGGGGCTTGTTGCCCGATTTTTCATTCCTAGGGCGCTATCAGGCGCTCCACCGATTTATTGCCGCCTAGGCACAGTCTAGTCCATTTTTTCCGCATAGGCGGCGACTAATTTAGATTATTTATGGTACAATTATTTATAATAATCACAATTTACCAGTAAAAATTAGTTTAGTCGGTAAAACTAAAGTACTTTAAAGTGTCCTCACAATGAAATTGTCATTTTGAGTCTCAAAGCGAGAAACAATATGCTCTATGCCACGTATTGATTTTTAAAACATGGTCTAAATTATGTTTTTTGATTCTTTATATTATTATAATTTACATTTTAGTTGAATTTATATTATTATAGATATAATAAATATTTAAAAATAAAAAATACGAATTCGCCTAGCTCACGCCTAAGTTTTGCCTAGGCCCCGTTCAGGTATTTTTAAGCTGCGGCCGCCCGACTAGCGCCTACTGCTTTTTAAAATATTGAGTGTGACTATAAACTTACAAAATTTTTGAATTTTCACCAGTAATTTGTCGTAAGTGCAATAATTTTTCCTTTTAAAAATAATGCGATGAAATTTTATTTATTATGTCCCACGTAGAACGAATTTGGTCATGTTCTTCAATTTATTCAATTCTAGCAGCTTCTTGGACACTTTAGAAAAATTGAAGGAGCAAGTTATTTTTGTTGAGTTTAGACTTGAGAGGGATAATAGAAAACTAAGAAAAAGTAAAAAAATGATATTAGATGTTTAATTGTAGGGAAATTGTTGGATTTGGCCTAGTTGGGCAAAATAATTTTTGCCAAAATTGAGCCTAATTACCCAAAACCCCTGATCTATTTTCTGAATAACCTTCATATGCCTTCCATATCTTTAACACGTTCTTGCAGAATTCCAAATTTGTATTAGGTTTGTAACAGATTTAAAACATATATATATATATATATATATATATATATATATATATATATATATATATATATATATATATATATATAATAGAAGGGATTGAACTAGAAGTGTCTTTGCACCACAATAAGGAACCTCAAACGCTTGCCATTATTTTAAAGGGGGAATCTTGGGCTGATTTAGCCGGGCAGGATTAGGCTGCGGAAACAGATAATACTTGGGAAACTGTCAAGAGGAAAAATGAAAGTAGTCGGCAGAGTTTTAACTTTGAATGCAAGATTTAAGGCTCTTAGAGATTCAATTATTACTAGTGCTTCCAAAAGCACGGAATCTAGCCCAAATGAAAGCGGGTCTACATGCAACATGACTGCGGTTTCGCAAACCGCCGCCTTCAATTGGAAGGCATTTTCGATCCAGAAGAAGACAGTTTTAGTGATTGCTAATAAAGAGCAAGCACAACGTGACTGCAGGAAACTGGGCTATTAGTCTCCTTCACAAGGAGTTTTTTTGTTTTATTCTTTTTGTTTCTGCCTTTTTTTTTCCTTCCTTTTCTTTTTCTTTTCTTTGTTGCTTTTTTCTTTTCCCCTTTTTAATAAATGGAGGCCGGATTACCGTTCTCAACCTTTAAGTACAAAAAATATAACAGCTTCGTAACAGACTTATAACATGTTGTTCAAATAACATATGAAACTCCTCTCTAATGATGAAAATGGATTGGAGATGCATTTTTGGGATTTCAAACATTCTAATTGGTTATATAGTGCTTATATTCATGTGCATATATCTTTTCTACCTTTAGTTCAAAAAAAGAAGTCATGTATCAGATATATACTAGTGTTGTAACAGGTATATAGTAGACATGTAATAGATAAAAGACATAAAGACTTTGCCAAATACTTCATTAATAATTCTACCTAGTATGATAATGTTACATGTATGTTATATATTCATCAGACATTTGTATTATACATTTATTAGTATTTGTATTATACATTTATTAGACTTGTATCAATTCTATAACAAAAATGTAACATGTATGTAATAGGTTTGTACTAGGAGTGTAATAGATATATAGTAGCTATGTAGTATTTATGTAGTAGATGTGTAACAAATACAAGGGAACAGTTCAACAACATTCTTATCTAATATAATGTTATTACAAGTATGTTATATACTCATCAAACACTCTTATTAGACTTGTAGCATGTACGTAACAGATATGTAGCATGTATGTAGTAGGTATGTACTAGATGTGTAACAGGTGTCTGAGAACATGCAAATTAGATAAATTTGTGATCATCGGTTCATGATTTGTTTACATGAAGCAAAATAGGAGTTGAATCGCAATAGAGCAAAGAAATCAGAATGAAGAACATATTTGAATCAAAAATCCTTTATTTGAATTAGGAAGAAATTGATAACGAAGAACACAGATGAAATTGAAAAGCAAAATAAAATAAGTCTGTTATAGTGAAAACATGAATGATGTTCTTCTTTGAATTCCAAAATTCGATTCCAAATTTGGATCGCAATAGAGCAAAGAAATTGTGAATGAAGAACATATTTGAATCTGAAATCAAATCTGGAATTGAGAATGAAGTGTTGGATATGATGTATGCCCTTAAGGCAACTAGGGCGATATATCTTAATTATGTAATAATACGAATAATTTGTTTAATCAATAAAGGCATTTAATTTTTCGTTTACATCAATATGCTTGTATATATATATATATATATATATATATATATATATTAAAGCTGGTTAAATATATATTCATTAATGTATGCAAAAGTCCTTGACATTTCATAGCATGAAGTCAGAGAAATTATAGTTGGACTATATTTGGTGGGACCTGCTTCATGTGCAATTATGATTATATCTAAACTATCCCTAGTCATAGTTTCATCAAGAAAGGATATTGATGAAATGAAAAGACTAGCATGTGGTCAACTTTCTTGGAAAGGGTCCAAGCAGTTAATCCCCTAAAGACTGAAGGTGGTGCCTTAAGTTTGACACATGGATATGTCTGGGAGATATATTGGAGACCGCAGCAAGATAAACACTTGGTATATATATCAATGTGTTAGTGTTTATCTTCATGCAATAAGTTTTGCGAATGTCCTCATACTTGAGATGCTAGCTACCTTGTGTGGTACTATTGCTATACTTTGGGTCATTACTATGCACTCATTAATTTAGGGTGCTATTGGTGATTACGGGTATAGTGATGACAGCACATTCGTACGCTGAGTAGTCGGAAAGAATCCATCACTCCGGATATATTAAGGAGTTGTAATTGGCCACTTGTTGAAGTGATGATTGCCATAAGCCTCTAATCAGAGTATGTGTTTGATAGAAATGGTTTCTAGTCGAACACACTATAGTAAAAGGCAATATACTTCGGTAATAAGTAAACTACTGGGATAGTTTGGAGCAAACTCGCTATTAGTGGGTTAACACTTTAACCAAACCCAATAAACCAAATGGTACTAATATTAAAGAATGGAAGGAATTTATCGCACTGGATAACTATTGCATTAACCTGGATTAAGTCATAAGAATAAATGACGTTCCGAGTAATGAGGGATGGTAGGCCCTTGCTAGAGGCGTATTATAGTCATTTAAGGTAATCGAGCTCTATTCACGGTCTAGAGCATCGAGCCAATGGTTCCATTAGAACAAGGGTTAGTTAAGCCTTAATAGCTCAATACTTCGGGATCCTATAAGGTCACACACATTGGACCTTCATCGGACTAAGTAAAGAACTAATAGATTTATTCTATTACAAAAATATAACTTAAATAATAATTTGATTATTATTTGATTGGTTAAAATTGATTAGATCAATTTTGGATAAACCAAAGTATTTATTTTGACCAGTAACTAATTAATTAGAGTCATAAATAAATTATAATTGATTAGATCAATTTTGGTTGGACCACGAAATTTATTTTGACTGGTGACTAATTTATTAGGGTTAGAAAATAAATATTTGAAAAAGAATTAAAAGGGGAATTTTGCATTGGCGAGTTTAATTAGACCAAGAGTACAAAAGTATTTTGTACAGGCTTGAGTGCGTAGGAGTGCACCAAAAGGTGTGCGAGCAATGCTGCGCATTGCTCGCGATAGCCCATGAAAATGGACTGACATGCACAACCCATATTGGGCGCGCCACGGGCTGGGCTCGTGGCATGGGCCGCCAGCCCCAGCCCCCATGCAAGGCAAAGCCCACAAGGGCTTTGCCTTGTAGCGCACAGCGTGCTATGCACGTTGTGTCCACATGGGATGGGAGTAATTACTCCCATCCCACAGCGCCCACAGGGGGAACATTTTTGGTCCCCCAAGCCTATATACAAGCTGTCCCCTTTCCTTTCAAATTGTACTAAGCTCAAAGTATAAATCCTAAGCGAGATAATTAATCTCTTGGGTAATTGGGCAAATTATTTTTTAGGAGCCTAAATTTATTCGGGCACCTCTAGTTTATGTTTTTGGGTGAGGCTTCTAGAGTGGTCTAGCAACTACTCGAGGCTTCTTATTTCTTCCTCTCGGGGAGGTTTTGGTTGGTGGGGTTCGTGTGGATACTGATAGAGGCTATCCTATGATTTGAGGCTTGTGCAAGAAGGTTTTGCAAAAGCACGCTTTAACTGGTAAGTTCCTTTTCTTTCTCTTTTAATTATTAAGTCTTTTTCTTTAAGTGTTTTTAGACTTAATAATTATGCTTAGGTTATTTTGCATGCTTAGTTTATTTTTATGCTTTTGTTATAGCTTAGAGTTATAACATGCTTAGTATAAAATAAATGTGCTAGGATATAATTTGGAATTATGGTATGCCTAGTCCTTTAGCATGCTAACCTAGGTAGAGAATTATTTAGTTAAGGCTTTATTTAATTTATATGCAACTAATAGCAGTTCCTGGGGACAAGGACAAAATTTTGAATTTCCGCCATGGCTCTTATGCATGTTCAATCTGACTGTCAGTTCCTAACATGAAGAATAAAGATGAACTCAAAAAGCAAAATAAAATCTGGACTGGATCTTTGAATCAATGATGGGAAACAATTGAGAAGAGAATGAATTTGCAGCAAACACGATCTCTGGTGAGTATTCTATGTTTATATAGGGTGTATAAAGGTTAGCAACATTTTAGAAAAATTCATGTTAGTTAGACGCAAATTTTTCGGCCAAAAGGTAATTATTTTGTAATTCTTTCCGAATTAGGTAATTTACCTTTAATTGTAACTGTAAGTCACGAGGCAACTAATGTAATTGGCATTTGGCATTGCAATCCAACTTCTTTAAATTTCCAGATTTACATTGATATTGAGAATATTAATAAATGTATGAATGATCAATATATCAAATACAATACAAGAAGCAATTGAAATACAAAATAACATAAGGATACAAATTGGGTGTAACTCAATTGGTACACCACTCAAAGTAGTGGTGGGAGGTATACCTAGCCTCTATAAAAATCCATTATAATAACAAAAGTAATATAAGGATAACATCTATTATTCCTCATTGACAAGAAACTCATTTACTTTGATGAACCTAGAAGATTTTATCTGGTAAATTGCTAATCCGATTAATTTCATTTGAGGATGTTATGATACCAAAAGTAAAATAAAACCTAAAGCCGAATATGAAATCTAGGTTTTTATTAGCGGTGGAGTTTCTAGTCCCGACAACTGTAGTGGCGGCTAGCGATGGTGTGTTACATGTTTCTTCTAATCTCATTTCATTAGGGTTAAAAAGTTCATTTGCTAGAGAGATGTTATCCACTGAATTGTGTAGATCCAATTTATTAAATTGTAATGCAAGTTCTCTAATAGAGCACTTATATATCTCAGTGGACGAGGATTCCACCACAGGGGTTCATTCCCTATAGTTCTTGCTCCTAGAATGATTGGACTAGTTCAGTTATGAAGGCAAATTTTTTCTTCTGCCTTTCTCGTAGCCTTGCACTATTGAAACAAATTAGTTACTATTACAGAAATGTAGAACTTTTCCATCGTTGTTTTGCTCCATCTTAAAGTTCCAGCCTCATATCGTCTTTGATTATTCTGCTTTAATAGCAAAGCAATCGAATTGAATATAACCCAAAAAACATTAATAGATAGCATATATGATGTAGATGAGAGGGCATTGGTGTACTTAGAGAAAATTAACAGAAGTGGCTTCATTTTGGATTTTTGGGTTGGATTTTGATGTTTCGCGACACTTTTCTGATAAAAAACGGCTCAATGAGCAACACTCATGGCATATGAGCCCCACCCTATCGGGCCTAAATTTTGCCATTTAGGCCCTTAATTTTGTATTTTTCTATTTTCAGGGACTTAATTACAAATTTTAAAAAGTATGTGTGCTTTTCTTTTTTTTCTCTAGAGTTTTAACCCTAGCCTCTAGACCTTATTTATAGGCGTGTTTGACAGACAATTCGAGAGTTTATTATTGAATAATATTGGCTGCGGCTATTTCTTCTAATTACTCTAAATCTTGAAGAATTTAGGGTTCTTAAGACCCTCTTTTGTTTACAATCTGGAAAAATTATGAACAATAAAGTTATTTTCTTATCTTGTGATTGATTCTGCTACATCAGTTGGTACTAGAGCCTTCACATACTATAGCACCACCAAGAAAAGAATGAAGTATGCCTGAGATTTCTGAATACGAAGAAAGGCGTCAGGTTGTAGAGGTTGTTGATCAGAGGATAGGGACATTTGTCAAGCTAGTAATGTCAGGCTAGAGGAATTAGATGCGAGACTTGATGGGATCAATAACGATGGCAGAATGGTGCGTATCATCAATGAATGACCTCGCGATGAAACCCTAGGGGAGGAAAGTGATGAGGAGTGGCGATCCAAGTATGGTGGTCATTACCGAGAGCAAGCCATCGAGGATCGACATTGGGAGGCTGGCATGTGGATTGAGATTCTAGAATTTAGAGGAACCCTTCAACTTGAAGAGTTTTTCGATAGGCTGGCGGCAGTAGAAGAAGTTCTAAAATTTAAGGGAGTTTCAGAGAATAAGCGGGTGCAACTAGTGGCGACTCAATTGAGGGTGGGAGAAGGTCAAGAACACTAGGGTTCGCATGGGTAAGTCTAAGATTGTGACGTGGGAGAAGATGAAGAAATAGTTGAGAGCCACGTTTCTACCCAACAATCTTTAGTGTCTTATGTATCAGAGGTTGCAAAACCTCAAATATGGAGGGCGTCCTATCAAAGAATACACAATGGAGTTTTATTAGTTGGTGGTGCGGAATGATATGTATGACACAGAAGAGCAGTTAGTGTCGAGGTATATTAGGGGGTTACGTGAACAGTTTCGAGAAGCGATGAACGACTTTGATCCACTTACTATGTCGGAGGCTCACGAAAGGGCTCTCCGTTTAGAAAAGAGAACTCGTTCAATAGTTATAAAAGTTTTAAAAGGAGGCAGTAGCGGCGGTGGAGGGTTTAAGAGTGTGGAAATAGTAGGTAACAAGGAGGTTTCCCCAGTGGCAGAAAACCCTAATTTAATCATAGTCAACTAAGGTGTTTTAAGTGTGGTTAAATTGGGCATAGGGCTGTAAACTGTCGGGCCTCGAAAGAGAGGGCTATGATAACTGATCATGAAATAGGAAAGGAACGAGTGGGTGAAGATAACGTTGATGAAGAAGATGAGGAGGTGAATGAAGAGATTGTGGTAGAAGGTGATGTAGGGACAGCTTTGGTCGTACGATGATCTTTCCTAACCACACGTGCGAATGATGAACAGTGGTTGAAGAATAATATCTTCCAATCCGCTTGCACCATAAAAGGGAAGGTCTGTAAGTACATGATTGATATGGGTAGTTGTGAGAATATTATCTCCTTGGAGGCGGTGCGGAAGCCAGAGTTGCCCATAGAAAAACATCCAAGTCCTTACAAACTGGCTTGGTTGAATCATTGAGGGGAGGTTTTGGTAAATAAAAGGGTATTAGTTCCTTTGTTTATGGGTGAGAAGTATATGGATGGGGTGTGGTGTGATGTGATGTGGTTGATATAGATGCGTGTCATCTCTTACTAGGTAGGCGTTGGCAGTTTGATAGGGGGGTTAACCACAATGGAACTGCTAACTCTTACAGTTTCTTGTGGAATGGAATGAAGATAACGTTACTGCCCAAAAAGGAGGAGAAGAGTAGAGGAAGTAATATGTTAACCCATCCATAGTGTGAAGTAGAGATGAAGAAGACTGGGGTGGTGTATTTAGTCAGGGTGCGAGCAGTGAAAGAAGAGGTGGTTGTAGTCCTTGAGTTAGTAAAGCCTTTGTTGAAAGAGTTTCATGATGTCTTTCCAACCAAACTACCGGATGAGTTACCTCCCTTGCGATACATCCAACATCAGATTGACTTGGAGACTGGGGCTATTTTGTCTAATAGACCCCATTATAGAATGAGCCTGGCAGAGAATGAGGAGTTGCAGAGGCAAGTTAAGGAGTTACTGGCGAAGGGTTTCACTCGGGAGAGCTTGAGTCCATGTGCAGTACTTGCTTTGTTGATTCCCAAAAACGATGGCACATAGAGGATGTGTGTTGATAGTTAAGCCATCAATAAGATCATAGTCAGGATTCGCTTCCCTATTCCTCGTTTGGATGATTTTTTAGACCAACTTAGTGGTGCCGTTGTGTTTACTAAACTTGATTTGAAGCGTGGTTATCATCAGATTCGTATTAGACCTAGTAATGAGTAGAAAACTGCCTTTAAGACTAGAGAAGGGTTGTTTGAGTGGATGGTTATGCCTTTCGGGTTGTCAAATGCCCCTAGTACTTTTATAAGAGTTATGAATCAGGTGTTGAGACCTTTTATTGGGCGATATGTTGTTGTGTACTTTGATGATATTCTGATTTTTAGCAATGTGCCTAATTTACATTTAACCCATTTGAGAGAAGTGTTGTTTGTTTTGAGGAAGGAGAGGTTTTATGTAGCTCCTAAGAAGTGCCTGTTTATGTCCCGAAGTGTGCTGTTCTTGGGATATGTAATTTTTGATCAAGGTCTAAAGGTTGATGAGTCAAAAATAGAGGCAGTTCGAGCTTGGCCTCAACCGCAAACGGTCATGAAAGTGCATAGTTTTCATGGGCTAGCATCTTTTTACAGGACGTTTATTCCTCGTTTTAGTAGTATTATGGCCCTTATTACTGACTCATTAAGCAGAACAGGAGATTTGAGTTGACAGTCAACGCAGATAAGGCATTCCAAGAGATAAAACACAGGTTGACGATAGCCCCGATCCTTGTCCTACCGGATTTTCATCAGCCTTTTGAATTGCATTGTGATCCGTCAAAGATTGGAATTGGAGCGGTGTTGAGTCAAAATCGGAGGCCAATCGCATACTTCAGTGAGAAGTTAACAGGAGCCAAAATGAGGTATAGCACTTATGACGAGGAGTTTTATGCTATCGTGCAGGCCATCAAACATTGGAGACATTGTTTGTTTCAAAGGGAGTTTGTACTATTTATGGACGATGAGGCCTTGAAGCATCTTCATGGTCAGGATAAAGTTTCTGCACGGCATGACTCCTAGGTTGCTTATCTATAGCAATTCACTTTTGAGGTGAAACACAAGTTCAGAGTCACTAATAATGTAGCAGATGCATTGAGCAGAAAATGAGTATTAATGACTTGTTTAGCAGTTGAGGTACCTGGTTTTGGATCCCTTACTAATCTTTATTGCACTATCCTGTATTTTGCTGTGGTGTTGAGAAGGGTGTCGTCCGAAAAGAGGACCGATTTTGTGTTGCAGAATGGTTTCCTATTCAAAGGGAATCAGTTGTGCATTCCTGACTGTAGCTTGCGGTTGAAGATTATCCAAGAGCTACATGGTGAGGGTCATGTGGGGGGAGATAGGACCTTACAGTTAGGGCAATTGGCTTATTTTTTGCCGTCTACACGAAAGGAAGTTGACAAGTTTTTGCAGCGTTGTAGAATCTGCCAAGTTTCCAAGGGAGCTGCCATAAATTTCGGGTTATAAAGACCACTACCTATTCCTTCTGATCCTTGGGAGGATGTGAGCATAGACTTGTTGCTTGGATTGCCTCGTACTCAGTGAGGTAATGATTCTATTTTTATGGTGGTTGATTAATTTTCAAAGATGGTGCACTTTATTCTGTGTAAGAAAACTATCGATGCTGTTGAAGTTGCTCAATTGTACTTCAGAGAGGTTTACAAACTGCATGGTTTACCGAAGTCAATTGTGTCAGATCGAGATACGTGCTTTCTTAGTCACTTTTGGTGCAGTTTATGGAAGATGGTGAACACACAGTTGAACTTCAGTAATGCTTATCACCCCCAGACCGATGGACCAACGGAAGTGGTCAATCGCTCTTTGGGTAATATGTTGCGGAGTTTGGTTGGCGAGCAAGTGAAGAGTTGGGATATGAAGCTCAGTCAAGCTAAATTTGCTCATAATCATCCAGTTAACTGGAGTACTGGATTTAGTCCATTTGCTGTCGTTTATTCTATACTTCCTCTCAGTCCCCCGGATTTGCTACTTGTGCCTGACCAAATTTGTCATCAAGGCAAGGCAGAAGAATTTGTAAACAGCCTTTGCAGTGTTCATGAAGCTGTGCGGGAAAATCTGTTAAGAGCCAACGCTAAATATAAAGAAAATGCTGATAGGAAGCACAGACATGTGGAGTTCGATGTGGGTGATTTTGTTTGGGCTTTTCTGATAGAGAACCATTTTTTGGCGGGAGAGTACAACAAACTTTCAGCAAAGAAGATCGGTCCAGTGGAGATCATTGAAAAGATTAACCAGAATGCATATCGTTTGAAGCTGCCGAGCCACATTCGCACTGCTAACGTGTTTAACGTTAATCATCTCATTGCTTTCACTGGTAATACTTCAGATGATGACGATTCGAGGGCAAATTCTCTCCAGCCAGGGGAGGATGATGTAGATGAGTGGCCATTGGTGTACTTGGAGAAAATCGACAAAAGCTAGTTCGATTACTATTCATTTTGGATTTTTGAGTCGGATTTCGATGTTTCAGGACAATTTTTTGATCGGTAACGGCCCATCGAGCAACGCTCGCAATGTATGAGCCCCACCTTATCGGGCCCTAATTTTGTCGTTTCGGCCCTTAATTTTGCGTTTTTCTGTGTTTAGGGACTTAATTACAATTTTCTAAAAGTCCGTGTGCTTTTCTTTTTTTTCTAGGGTTTTAACCCTAGCCGCTAGACCTTATTTATAGGCATGTTTTACAGACAATTCAAGAGTTTTTGATTGAATAATATTGACTGCGGCTATTTCTCCTAATTACTCTAAATCTTAAAGAATTTAGGGTTCTTAGAACTCTCTTTTGTTTACAATCTGGAAGAATTATGAACAGTAAAGTTATTTTCTTGTCTTGTGATTGATTCCGCTGCATCAATATATGATAGTATTACACAAAATGAAATTATTGCACTTGCCTGCTCGAAAACCGGGATGTTCATTAATGCTTGCATAATGTCCCTGATAATTTTTATTCGCCCAACAATTTTCTATCAGTTTCTTGTATATGCAACAGAAAATCGAAAAATAGCAGGAGAAATGAATTATCACCTCAGTATCCAAAGTGTGTCAACCTGATTCAAATTCCGAGGTTGTGCTGACTCAGTTCTGTTCATTACTTGAAATAGAACTTTGCTTCCTTGTGTCTAGCTTCGAATCAAATTCTTTCTGTTCCTTTTCCTGATAACAGAAAAGTATTTTCACATGCAAAAAGAAAATTTTTTTTTGGTAATTACATGGAAAAAGAAATTAATTCTCACATTAATGCTATGTATAGTGTAACAAATTATACTAACTATAAATACAGGAAATGCAATAATATAGTTTTCCGAAGCTTGACGAACCTCTTCAGTTAGGATGGCTGAACTATTTCCTGTTGGCTACAGGAGAAAATAAAGAAAAAACTTATGAAAGAATGGCGTATGAACAAAGGTAATTACGCTGAAATTTTCTGATATTTATTGATAGTAAAGTGCAGCCTTTAAATAGGCTTATAACATTAACAAACTAACTGAACTTATGAGAAAAATATGGAACTAAATCAAATAGCAATCAGATTGCATAAAATAAGGAACTAATTGACTAAGCACTAACAGCTATCTAAGACTAAGTCAAAGAATTAAACATCTGCAACTTTTGAATTAATTAACATTCAACATTCCCCCTTGAATCAAAGTTGCAGACACCAAGCAAAGATCTGAAGTAAAAATGCTTGGCTCTTGGAAGGGACTTTGTTAAGATATCAGCCACCTGCTCGTTCGTATTGCAATAGCTCAAAGAAATTGAATTATTTGCCACAAGATCTCTGATGAAATGAACTCGAAGCTTTATGTTCTTTGTTCTTCCTTGGTAGACTGGATTTTTTGTCATTCAAATTGCAGACTTGCTGTCACAAAAAATTTCAATTGCTCCACTTTGCTCTTGATTCATGTCTGCAAGAATTCTCCTTAGCCAAATTGCTTCATAAGCTGATGATGTTGCTGCTATATATTCCGCTTCAGATGTTGATAAGGTTGTTGATGCTTGTTTCTTTGAACTCCAACTTATAACAGCTGATCCAAGATTGAAAGCATATCCAGATGTGCTTTTTCAAACCTCTAAACAACCAGCCCAGTCAATGTCGGTGTAGTCACTCGGTTTGAAGTCTGAAGTATGCCAATACCACAAGTTGAAATCAATTGTTCCAGCAATATATTGCAATACTCGCTTGGCAGCTCCGAGATGATGCTTTGATGGGCAATGCAGAAATCTGGAAATACTCCAACTGAGAAAGCTATATCAGGTCATGTGTGCGTTAAGTAGATTAAGCCACCAACTAAACTTCGAAAATACTTCTCATTTGCTATCTCGATGCCGTCATTGACCTGCAACTTCTCATTCAAGTTCATAGGTTGTTGAGTGGTGTCCCTTGAAATGTGGGACCCACTAAATTTTAAAAAAAAAAAAAGAAAAAGAAGAAAAATAAAAACCGAATTCGGTGGTGATTGGTGGCGCAATTAAAGGAATTGAAAAACAGCATTTCACGCGTCTTTCAATTCCTATAAATAGAGAGGCATTCTGCCTCATTTTATAGCAAGAGATTGAAGCACACAGATATAAGAATATAATCTGTGAATATAAACTTAGGAAATGGGTTCCTAAGAGTTGGGTAAGAGAGAAAATAGTGAGGTTTTGGAAAACACTTGTGTTTTTCTATTTTGTAATCTCTTGGTGTACCTACTATTATTTTATAGTGGAGAATTATTTGGAGTTTGTCCCGTGGTTTTTCCCCAATTCATTTGGAGTTTCCACGTAAAAATCTTTATGTCTTTTTATTCTGCTGCTATTATCTTTTCTCGTAATCTATTATTGGGCCTAACAAATGGTACCAGAGCCGAAGGTTGTTTTATCAGTAAAATCCATGGATATATTTTTCAAAAATAAATATACCACGACGACGAGAAAATTACGATAAATCCGGTGGCGCAATCCGTTCGAAAAACCGTCGCAGATACGCAATTTGAGTGAATAGTAAAATAGTAACTTGAGTAATAGTATTCATATATAATAATATTCATATTCGGCCATCTTTTATGAATAGTATTATTTAAGTATACGGGAGGCATACTGTTACTATTCCAATATACAAGTATTATTTGGGTATATGATACTATTCACATATACAGTCACTATTTATATGAATAGTGAAATTCGTGAATAGTAAACTTTTGCCATTCTTAAATTTTCGACATGGCAAATGACGGTGTAATGATCAAATTGACGGATACAAATTATTCAATGTGGAAATCCAGAATGGAGGACTACCTCAATTGCAAAGATTTGTATGATACAATTGAGGGTGACGACGCAAAGCCGAAGGATATGAAAGATCAGCAGTGGATAAAGTTGAAGAAGCAGACATTGGGTACAGTACGCCAATGGATAGATGCTAGCCTGTACAACCACGTGAGGAACAAAATAGATCCCAAAGTTCTCTGGAAGAAGCTAGAGGATATGTACGGGGCTAAAAATGCTCAAGGAAAAGTGTTCATGATTCGTAAAGTCATGAACTTGAAACTGACAGAGGGACGATCAATCACACAACACCTGAACGACTTTGAAGGATTCATAAGTGAGTTAGCAGTCACTGGTATGTCATTGGATGATGAGATGCAAGCATGTCTTTTGATGGGAACTCTATCACTGAGTAACTCAGCTCCAAATGGTGTGGTAACAATGTCTATGGTAAAGAATAGCCTACTTAATGAAGAACTTCGTTGAAGAGACGTTGCCAGTACTAGTTCATAAGCCCTTGTCACGGAAAACAAGGGTCGAAGCAAGAGTAGAGGTCGTGGGAATGAAAAATTAAAAGATAGATCCAAGTCCCAAGAGAAGAGGTCATGTTACCACTGTGGAAAGTAGGGCCATCTCAATAGGAACTGCCGTTTCTTTAAATAAGAGAATGCAAACCGAAGTCATGATAATGACAAAAATACATCTGCTACAGTCACAAAAGAAGATGGGGAGGTGGCTTTACCTAAGTCATTTTGGGAGAAGCTGTCAATACTGATGTTTATCTTATCAACCGACTACCTTCAGTACCTTTGGATTTTGATATTCCAGAGAGGGTCTGGACAGGTAGAAATATCTCATACTCTCACTTGAGGGTATTTGGCTGCAAGGCATTTATGCATGTTCCTAAAGAGCAAAGGCTAAAGCTTGATGATAAATCAGTTCCTTGCACTTTTATCGATTATGGAGATGAAGAGTTCGGCTACAGATTATAGGATCCAGTGAAAAAGAAAATTGTACGGAGCCGAGATGTTGTATTTCACGAGAATGATATCATCGATGAAAGATCTACAAGTGACGATGTTATCGATATAACACCAAAGAGCATTCTATCAGATGATGCCACAGAAAGAAGAATGCATCAATCAGAACAAGATGGAGAAGAAGAGCCAGTTGTGAGGGATCAAGATGCGATTGTAAATGAAGATACGAATGAAGAGGGTATTGAGCAGGGGGAGCCAGAGAACCCCATTCTACCAGAAGAAGAACCTCAATTAAGGAGGTCAGTCAGAGAAAGCCAACCATCTATAAAATACTCCAGTTCTGATTATATTTTGATCACTGATGAGGGGGAGCGTAAAAGCTTCCAAGACGTGCAATCTTGTAAAGATAAAGATTGTTGGATGAAGGCCATTCAAGAGGAGATGAATTCTTTAAAGAAGAATGACACGTACGAGCTGTTAAAACTTCCTAAAGGGAAGAGAACACTCAAGAACAAATGGGTGTACAAGCTGAAGAAAGATGATGGAAACCTAGTGAGATTCAAAGCTCGATTGGTTATCAAAGGCTTTACTCAAAAGAAAGGTATCAACTTTGACGAGATTTTTTCACGAGTTGTGAAAATGTGTTCCATTCAAGTTGTGCTAGGTCTTGTAGCCAGCTTGAACCTTGAGTTAGAACAGCTTGATGTAAAGACCGCGTTCTTGCATGGGGATTTAGAAGAAGAAATTTATATGGAACAACCAGAAGGTTTCAAGGTCAAGGAAAAAGAGGACATGATGTGTCGCCTGATGAAAAGTTTGTATGGGCTAAAATAAGCCCCGCGGCAATGGTATAAAAAGTTTGATTCCTTCATGGTGAATCAAGGATACAAGAGGACAGAAGCTGATCTATGTGTATATGTCCAAAAATTCGCTGATGGAAAATTTATCATTCTTCTCCTATATGTTGATGATATGCTAGTCGTTGGGCCAGATGCCAAAATGATTAGAAAGTTGAAGTGTGATTTGTCTAAGGCGTTTGACATGAAGGATTTGGGACCGACAAGGCAAATTCTTGGAATGGAGATTATCTGAGATCAGAGGTCCAGCAGGCTGTGGTTATCGCAAGAAAAATATATTGAACGGGTACTAGAAAGGTTCAATATGAAGAATGCTAAACCAATTAGCACTCCACTTACCGCTCATTTCAAGTTGAGTAAGAAATCCTACCCTTCAATATAGAAAAATAGAGAAGATATGTCAAATATTCTATATTCTTCAGCGGTCGGCAGTTTGATGTATGCAATGGTGTGTACAAGACCAGACATCGCTCATACAGTTGGCGTTATGAGTAGATTTCGGTCAAATCCTCAGAAGATACATTGGGAAGCAGTTAAATGGATCTTTATATACCTAAGAGAAACTTCAAAGTTATGTTTAACCTTTGGAGGTGGAAAGCCAGCACTTGTTGGTTACACAGATGCGGATATGGCTGGTGACTTTGATGAAAGAAAATCTACATCAGGTTACTTATTTACATTCTCAGGGGGAGCTATTTCATGGCAGTCATGGTTATAAAAGTGTGTTTCATTATCAATAACTGAAGCAGAGTACATTGCAGCAACAGAAGCAGGAAAGGAAATGCTTTGGTTAAAGCGATTCTTTCAAGAATTGGGTGTGGAAGAAGAAGACTACATAGTTTATTGTGATAGTCAAAGTGCACTAGACTTGAGCAAGAATACTATGTATCATGTGCGGACAAAACATATTGACGTAAGGTATCATTGGCTCAGACTTGCCATTGAAGGAAAAGAGTTCAAGTTGCAGAAGATTCATACAAACAACAATGTTGCCGATATGCTGACAAAGGTCGTTCCAAAAGAAAAGTTTGATTAGTGTGTCAAAGCAACCGGGATGGAGAGTCCCACAATGTAGTCGGGAGGGGGAGATTTATTGAGTGGTGTCCCTTCAAATGTGGGACCCACTAAAATTTTTAGAAAAAAAAAGAAGAAAAATACAAACCGAATTCGGTGGTGATTGGTGGCGCAATTAAAGGAATTGAAAGACAGCATTTCACGCGTCTTTCAATTCCTATAAATAGAGAGGCATCCTGCCTCATTTTACAGCAAGAGATTGAAAAACACAGATATAAGAATATAATCTGTGCATATAAACTTACGAAATGGGTTCCTAAGAGTTGGGTAAGAGAGAAAATAGTGAGGTTTTGGGAAACACTTGTGTTTTTCTATTTCGTAATCTCTTGGTGTGCCTACTATTATTTTATAGTTGAGAATTATTCGGAGTTTGTCCCGTGGTTTTTCCCTAATTCATTTAGAGTTTCCACGTAAAAATCTTTGTGTCTTTTTATTCTGCTGCTATTATATTTTCTCGTAATCTATTATTGGGCCTAACATAGATGTGGCTGCAATTTTTCAACTAATCATGCTAAATCTTTTTAATAAATAAGTAGCATATTTTCACTGCGATACGAATATGCCATCTTCAACCTGCTTCACTTCCAATCCAAGAAAAATATTGCAGCTCTCCCAAATCAGTCATTTCAAAATTGTTTTTCACGCTAGCTTTGAAAGCATTAATTAGAGAAGAAGAAGAATCCATGTAAATCAATCATCAACATATAGGGAAACAAGGAGAAGATCATTTTCACAATGTTTCTTCATATAAAGATTGGGTTCGTTCTTACTCCTTTCGAAGCCATTACTGATAAAGTAAGAGTCAATCTAATTGTACCACGTCCTTGGAGCCTGTTTCAGTCCGTAAAGAGATTTCCGCAGCTTGTAAACTTTATCTTCGTTTCCTTCAATTAAGAATCCTTCGGGTTAAGCAATATACACCCCTTCTTGCAATTCTTCATTTAAGAATGCCGATTTGACATCAAATTGATATACTTGCCACTTCAATTGAGCTTGCTGCTGTGAATAACCTTTCACCATAAGGGTTGCCTTGTGCTTTTGTATGCTGCCATCTGCTAGAAACTTGGTTCGAAAGACCCATTTTACTCCAATAGCTTTCTTTCCCTCCGAAAGATCTACAAGCTGCCATGTTTCATTCTTTTGAATTGCTGCAAGCTCTTCGTTCATCGCCCTCCGCCATTCTTCCTTTTTAAATGCTTCTTTGAAGGAAATTAGGTCTACAACAAACAAAGCCTGTGTATTTTCATAAATGTCAGCCAAAGAACGAAATTTTCTTAGTGAATTTTCATCTTCAGATGAGCTTTGACTGCTGGAAGTTGAAGAATTTGGAGGAGTGGGCTGCTGCACTTCAATTTGTGGAGTTGGATCTTCAAATTGAACACCATTTAATTGAACACCATCAGCAAATGCATTTTTGTGCCAACACCAACTTGCTTCCTCATCAAAAACAATGTTCCTGCTAATGATAAATTTTTCTCCAGTCGGGTTATACAATTTATATGCTTTTGATTGCGAAGAGTAACCAACAAATATGCATTTTGTTGATTTCCCATCAAGTTTACTGCGATTATGTGAATCAATCAAAGCATATGCAATACAGCCAAAAAATTTTAAATGACTAACCCAAGGCTTTGTGCACCAAGCTTCATACGGCGTCTTGTTCAAAACAGCTTTTGTCGGAGATAAATTCAACAAGTAAACGGCTATTGCTACAGCCTCAACCCAAAAATGATCAGGAAGTTCTTTAGCTTTCAACAAGCTTCTCGCCATCTCTACAACCGTACGATTTTTCTGCTCGGCCACTCCATTTTGCTCCGGTATGTAAGGAGCTGTCAACTCTCTATGCAAGCCTTCCTACAAAATTGGTTAAATTCATTGGACACAAATTCTCCTCCTCTATCGATTCGTAACGTCTTGATGCATGATCTGGTTTGCTTCTCCGCCAACGCCTTGAATTTCTTGATGAATTCAAAGGTTTCTGATTTGTTTCGCAGAAAATACACCCAACTCATCCAGCTATAGCCATCTCTAAACAACAAAAAATATCTACATCCACCAAATGATTGAGTTTTCATTGGACCAACCAAGTCAGCATATACCAATTCAAGAATTTTAACCGCTCTTTTCGACTTTCCCACAGGAAAAGATTTTTTACATTGTTTCCCATATACACAACCTTCACAAACACCTAAAGAATCAATCTTAGGCAACCCAAAAACCATTTCCTTTTGACTCAACAATTTCAGACCATTTATATTCAAATTCCCATAACGTAAATGCCATAATCTCGACTCACCAGCTTCTTTGACAACAAGTGCATGACTCTCAACGCTAGAAATTTCAAGTTGAAACAGTTTGTTTGGTGTCATCTGAATATTAGCTATGACTTGATCAAATTTTTTATCTCAAATCACACAAGAGGCATCATCAAACAAAATAGAATACCCACTAGCTATGAGTTGCCCAACACTTAATAAATTTTGAGATAAAGTGGGAATGAAATAAACATTGTAAAGGAGCTTTATGTTACCATTACCACTGTTGACAGCTACATTCCTTTCCCATTTACTTGCATTCGCTTATCATCTCCAAGCCTCACTTTTAACATGTAATACTCATCAAGATCCTTGAACAATGATTTTATTCCCGCCATATGATTCGAACAGCCGCTGTCGAGAAACCAAATATTATTTGAGACATTTGCACCTTCATGATAAGCCATGAACAACTTCAGCTCCTCTTCTTCTTGTTCTGCATAGCTAGCTTGCTTTTCCCTTTTGAAACAATTAGCTTTCGCATGCTAATTTTGACGTTTGCACCTTCATGATAAGCCATGAACAACTTCAACTCCTCTTCTTCTTGTTTGCATAGCTAGCTTGCTTTTCCCTTTTGAAATAATTAGCTTTTCCATGCCCAAATTGTTTACAGTGGTAACATTGCAAACCATTTTTACAACCCCGTGCTGTCTTTCGGGTTGTTGCATATCACCTTGTCCTCGAGCTCGACCACGTCCTCTACCACGACCTCTTTTTCAAAATCCACCTCTTCCACGTCCTCTACTGCTTGTATCTCCTTGATTTAAGGCCTCTCCATTTACATGAAAAGCCTTTTCTTCGTTCTTTTCATCCCGTCTGTTCAGCCTTGCTTTATGAGATTGCAGAGATCCCATAAGCTCATCGAATGGGTAAGTAGCCAGGTCTTTTGACTCTTCAATGGCAGCTACAACATGATCAAACTTTGGAGGTAAACTCCTCAATATTTTTACAACAATAGTTTAATCAGAAATCTTTTCTCCATATGATTTCATTTGATTACAGATTGCAGAAACTCTAGTCAGAAAATCTTGCACCGATTCTCCATTGTTCATATACAAAGTTTTGAAATCTCGACGAAGAGATTGGAGTTTCACCTGAATCATGTTTGAGGAGCCTTGGAACGTTGTTTGCAAAGTCGTCCAAGCTTCGTGAGCTGTATTTGCTGCGGCAATTTTCGAAAAAATCGACTCTTGAACAGCATGTTGGATAAAGAATAATGCTTTTGCTTCTCTCTTCTTATTCTCCCTTAACCTAGCCTCTTCGTCAGGTACAACACACCCATTTTCAACCAAGTCCCACAGATCTTGAGACTTAAACAAAGTTTTCATTTTGATACGCCAAAATTCATAATTGCCACCTTGAAAGATTGGAACTGATGGTTGAGAAATGTTCACAGCATTGCTCATATGTGCCATGAATTACACGCCCAGTTACGAAAGAACTTGCGCTCTGACACCACAATGTTGGCTACAGGAGAAAATAAAGAAAAAACTTATGAAAGAATGGCGTATGAACAAAGATAATTAAGCTGAAATTTTCTGATATTTATTGGTAATAAAGTGCAGCCTTTAAATAGGCTTATAGCATTAACAAACTAACTGAACTAATAGGAAAATATGGAACTAAAGCAAATAGCAATCAGATTGCATAAAATAAGGAACTAATTGACTAAGCACTAACAGCTATCTAAGACCAAGTCAAACAATTAAACATCTGCCACTTTTGAATTAATTAACGTTCAACATTTCCTTTCTTAGCGTGTCTTGTATAAACTCTAATTCCATTTGTAGCAGAAGAAATCTCACTCTCTTTTGCATTACCATTCTGATTCACACATTTTGGTCGAAAGAACCGGAGAAAACGAAGCATATTAGACGATGCCATTAATCCTCGGACGAGCATTAAATATTTACCGTGACAATCAATTAAGATCTAATATAGATAAATCATTTAAACCAACAAGTGACTATAAATTTTCGGTTCTAGATCTGCCATTTTCCAAGCGAAAGTTGTGAAAGAGGTAGCAAAAGCAAGAAAATATAAAATAAAGAAGAGAGATTTTACCTTAGAAACCCAATGAAATCCATGGAGTGCCATTTCGAAAGCTTTTGTCTGGTAAATCGCTGATATGTTCAATTGCACTTATTTATGTCTAGCGGTTGCAACCTAAAGACTCTCCAACTCATGATAGTCGGTTGGAAATGGGAAAGATGTGAAAGTAAGAGGATAAAAGTATCCGGTGATTAAAGAAATACATCTTATTTATAAAGATATTATGAGAATTTGTTGACCCGTGGTGTCTCGGGATTGGTGGAAACACGCAACATGTGCTCGAGTTACTCTCCATTTGTCTTCTTTACATAGGATGAAACACGTAAGATAGTATTAATATTTGACAAGTCTGAAATTGACGCACTACTATGAATGTATAACGTGAGTAGTTATTAATATGCTTTTAAAGTGTAAGAAATTTTGTTAAAAATTTTATGTGTAATTATATATATTATAGACACTGATTATCTTTTTATATTATAGACAAATGCAAAAATGTTTGAAATTACTTGTCTTTACCATGTATATAACTGTAATGGAACATAATGACATGTGAGTATGTCGATAATAATTAATTACCAAGGCTTAATCCATTTTACGCTGATCTAACTTCTCTCAAAATACTGTTTTACCTCTTAAACATATGATAAAACTGATTGATCCCCAAAACATACTTATAATGTGTATGTAATAGAGATTTTGGAAGGAACTCAGCTGAATTAGATTCATTTTTTCTAATTTTTTTTGTTTGAAGCTAAAAAATCAATTCATCCAACAAAAGAAATAAAAATCAGGCCAAAAGTGGCTAACTTTGAAAGAAAATAATTTGGCTGGCCTTTTAAAAGAAAAGTCTCATTTGCATTTTCTATTTCTTTTTTTAATTGAAATATTTTCAATTTCTTTAAATTCCCAGGTTTAACTTTTATAACTCTTTCCCTTTTCTTTTCTTTTTCTCATCTATTCTACCTTTTCTTTCAATTCTAATTAATATTCCAATATAAGAAAAATTTTCTTTTCATTTCACATTAACTTTGAATCTCATCTAAGGATTTTTGCTTCTTTTCTTTGTATTTTTTTAATTAAAACCGGAGGGCAGAGAATCGGGGTCAAGTATTATTAAATAAAAAGAAAAGAAAAAGCCAAAAGAAGAAAAGTTTCTTTAATAATTCGACTTGATATATTCCAACTTCATCTTCATTCAAAAAAAAAGTGGGCATCTAATCCGTCGGTCATGATTTAAAAATATTATAGAAAGAATGGGTCTAGTTGTATAATGACAAAATTTCTTAGGAAGAAATTACTTTAAAACTTATAATTTTTCTTTTTCAATTAATAAATGGTATGATAATTTCCATCACTTTTTTAAATATATTTTTCAGTGCCTTATGATAGAAAAATGTAGGTGTAAGTTTAAAACTTATAATTTTTCTTTTTCAATTAATAAATGGTATGATAATTCCCATCACTTTTGTAAATATATTTCTCAGTGTGTTATGATAGAAAAATGTAGGTGTAAGTTTTGCCACATCAGTAAAACTGGTGGAGTTTTTTTTGTTGCCCATTTGATTCACTGGGACTCGAACTCAAGACCTTGCTTAAGCAATACCAAGCCGTTTACCACTTGAACCAACCCTTACAGTTTGTAGTTGAAAAAAATCCCTAAATTGTTAACGTTGTGAAACCTCGTACCTCATTTTTTTTAAAAATTATTTCTCAAACTATGTTTTGTAAAAGCGTGAAACAACAAGATACTTTTTTTTGAAGTATACCTAAATATTATAAACATATTGATATAATGTTAATATTTTAAATTATATGATAGACTTGTATTGATATAAGATTGATGCAACACATTGTCATACTCCTGCTATAACTACAAACTAGATTTTTAAAAACTAATGATCCAAAATAAAACTACTTGTTAGATCCAATTGAGCCGACCATAACATATCAGTAGTTTCACCAACTGAACATTTGATACTATTATGTAACATTGTTTTTTACTCCGGTCCCCCAAATCAAAGCCATTATTAAATAATGTAGTTTATAGAATTTCAGCTACGCAAATAAATAATTGCTTTGGAAGTAGAAATACTTTTTATATAAATGTACTAAATTTAAAGTTTTCTTTCACCCCAATATTTGGTCAATAACGTTCTCTAACTAAATAAGTTTCAAAATACCCAAACATACGTTCTAAAGCAAACGTTTCTCCTTCCTTACTCCTCACTCTCTTTGGGGTTCAAAATTATCGATCTCCCATTTAACAGCATCGATCTCGACTCAAGAACTCATACAACAGCAACGATCTCCTTCATTCCCAATAACAACGTTCTCCTTCCTGATTTCTCACAATTCAGGTAAGGTTTTTCGGCGAATTATTTTGGTGTTTCATTAGGTTTTTCTCTTTTTTGAATTTGATTTGATTTTCATTTTAAAATATCTGATTTGATTCAATTATCTGGATCCAGTTATACACTACAACAAAACTAAGATTTGAGGACAAAAGGTGAGGGACAACTTATTCATATGGTCTTCAATCGTAGTCCCAAAACTAATATAGGAGACGATTTTAGTTGTGGTGCACTGGTGCCCAATTCCTCTTTCATTTAGATTCGGAGACAAACTATTTTAAACGAAATAAAATATATAATTGTTTATTTTTATAAGCCATTAGGGTTAGTCAGATTCCAAAATTTCCAATCTTTTCATTCTTCGTGAAGGAAAAAACAGGTTTACTCCTCTTCATTCTGCCTTATCTACTTTTAGGGTTCTAGTTTTCTTAGCAAGCAAAAGGGTAAATATGATCTATACTGGTGAAAATCGATATACCTGGCCTCTATTCGCCTCTCTCACATAGCTCGTAACCATCGAGATCTTCTTTTTTTTTTTTGTCGTTCTTGCTACAATCGAAAAATTGAAGTTTCCTTTGAATTCGTCATCCATCTTAAGTTGTAGATTGACTCTGTCACCTTCTTATCTACAGTTATACTCTATCTCTCTCGGAACACAACATCATTGTAGCCATAGATCGTAAGGTTTTGGGTGGGTTTCTTTTGTTTTCTATTTGGGTAAAATTAGGCTTTAATTAAGTGTTGAATGGAATTATACTCTTAATTTAACAGTTGAATGTACATTATCTTAGTTTCTAGTTGTTGAACTTCATCAAAGCACATGCCTTGTGCATCAACTGCGTATGTCGCTGTGTACTACCACCGTCCAAACCTGCAATCTTTCTCTTAAATTACCCGATTAAGACTCCACATTGTACAATCTTCATTAATCAGTGTAGAATGTCAGTTAATTAATTATGTTCATATTACACCTTCTAATTAATTTGTGTACATCTTGCTTGTATATGTAGACTCTAATGCAGTTATATTGTTTGATAAAATGCCAAACCAATGAAAAATAGAAGATTGTTATGGTAAACCTCTTCTCTATTTTTTTTAATGGTCACATCATACCAAAAAATATAGACCAATTGAAATGGTAATGGTAATGGTAACCTCTCCTCTGTTTTCCTTTTCAATTGTCATGATAAACTTGAGTTTTCATACGGTTTTGTATTTATGAGTTATTGATTGAGATGAGCATTCATTCTCTATTTTTCTACATTGCTATTGCTGTTACTTCAGTATTTTGGCGTTTTTGTTCTTGTCATTTGAAGATCTTGGTCTTGTCTTTTGTTCGACTACAGGGTACTTAATTTGATTTCAATGCATAAGTTGAACGTCCTTAGTCCGTTACAGATTTAGCTTAGAAGATTTATGTAGATGTATATATCTAACATTTACTGTACTTTGCCATGTTTTCCAATATTATCATTTTTTCGCTTTGGTGACAATGTCATGTGATTGAAGTTTTTGTTAATATCCTTATCTGTTATTGATTCTTCATTTCTGAAAGTGTGTCTACAGTACTACAAATGATATTTGATCAGTTAGTATTATATTTGGAAGTATCTGTTAAGTTTTAGCTATTGACTGAAACAAGTTCTTGTCAATCAATTTCTTAATTTATGTTATGATTAGCTTTATATGTTTAATATTAGTCTTAAGTTATTGAGTTTTGTTAAGGTAAACCCAGTCAAGATCTAACTTTAGTTTGACAAATTCTAGTTATCTAATCTGTGTAGTCTTTTTTGGCCAGTGAGATTGCTTCTAATGTATGCTACGGTAAATGTTTAGTTTCAAAATGAGCACGGATTGACAAGTTTGTGATTAGTTGTACTGATTCCAATGTTTAAGTTCAGGTTGGAGGGTTGGTCACCAATTTTCCACTTTCGTTCTTCTCTAATTAATAACAGAACAAAAATTGGAAATTGGATTCACACAGTTTCCACTTACATATATACATAATAGATAGATTATTATGTTATAATTTTAATAAAGCACAATATTAAAATTTATTTGAGAGAAATAAAATGTCTAATTTTTAGATATTTTTACATTTGCTTGGAGTCTACAATCAATAGCATACCTACTTAACATACCATTATCACTCTTTCATCTGCCTCTTTTTATGTAAAAGAGTCTCTCCGTTCCTAAAGCTTAATATTATACCTAAGACCTTTAACTTAGGCCCTGTTCTTTTTAACTTTTGAAAGTTGAACTGAACTGAAGTGGGATGAACTTTACTAAAATGGGCTAAACTGAACTGAACTGATTTTAGTGTAAATTTATAACTAAGCATAGCTGAACTGAACTGCAAAAAGGCTAAATTGAAGTGGTATGGACTGAACTGAATTGCAGTCCAAGAGAACAAGGCCTTAGTCTCTTTAAAGTGAATATTGGTAAAGAACAGAGCCTTTAGCTTTACTTGTCCCAATTATGGTAGTATAAGAAATCCCTTCATGTCACACCTATGTTCAGACAACCAAATGATGACATTTTTAGTGGTTTTTCCTACAAGTTACAAATTAAGTTTTATTGCTTATTGTGAACAAAATTTGATTTGTTTCATTCAACCCTTAAGAAAATACACTTAATAGTTCTTATTTCTTGGCACTGTTTCTGTTGGAAATTTTGGAGAAGGAAAAATTAAAATAGGAGGGAGATGAATAAATAAACTCTATACTTGATTCATAAGTTCATCTCAATCAGACAATAAATGGTTTAGCCTTTATATAGGCATACGAAAATAACTAACATTAACCACTAATACTAACACATTATATACTCCACTAACCCAACTAATAACTGAAAATGGGATCATTATTTCCATTATCACATTTTCTAATAACACAATTTTATAGCAACATTTAGGCACTTTTAACACTCCTCCTTGCCTAATATGTTGCAAACAAAAAATTGCAAATTACATGAGCCATTTCTCTCATTTTTGATGGTGCACTCTCTTACCAATCACCTTGTTGATGCTCTTGTCACCAACCTTCAACCAATGGGCCACTTGTCTCCATTAACCAATCATGGAGCACTTCTCTTCAAGCAACTTGTCAATGCATTTGTCACCAACATTCAACTAATGATGCACTTTCTCACCACTGACTTGTTGATGCACTTGTCACCAACCTTGAACTCATGAAGCACTTCTCTCCATAAATCAATTTAGTTCTCTCTACAACATCTTTTTCTTCAACTTTGCAGTTCCCTTAAGTAACTAAAAAATTTAGTAAATTATTATAATAATAAAAATACATACATGGAGCACCATCTCTCCATACTATGATGAACTTCTATTTACGACTCTCACGATGCGCTTCTCATCATAAATCCATTAAACACTTTTTTTCATCTTGCATTTCTTCAATTTTGTTGCCCATCCTCACAAGCCCCATAAGATCATTCATTCTCCGATTACCTACTGTTGTAAATTTTGGAGAAGGAAAAATAAAAATAGAAGGGAGATGAATAAAAAACCGCTACACTTGATTCATAAGTTCATCTCAATTAGACAATAAATGGTTTAGCCTTTATATAGGCATACAAAAATAACTAACATTAACTTCTAATACTACTTACACATTATATACTCCACTCACTCAACTAATAACTAAAAATGGGATCATTATTTCCATTAGCACATTTTCTAATGACACAATTTTATAGCAACATTTTAGCACTTTTAACAGTTTCCTTTTCTGTTTTCTATATTGCTCCTGAAGAACTTCGTGAAAGAGTTAATGAAGATATGCGTGTGGCATTGGAGCAGTTGCAATTTATGAGTCTCTCCTTGCCAGCTATTAAATGTAACGATATCAGACAATGCCTTGCAAGTAGTAGAAAAGATGAAGATAGTTCTCGGTTCACAACAGGATAAGTACGTCTTGGATAATTTGTTTTTTTTTACTTCAACCATGTGCTTCATTTTCCATGCAGTATAACATGATTTTTACTAATGTAATATCTCAAATTGGCTACATGATGGTCTATGTTAAGGGATCCAAGATTAGATCTGCCCTTTTTTCACAATTAGTTCCCATCATAACGTTACACTTTTCTATATTATAGGTATGACATGAGAATGGTTTTGATTCATTGTTCTATTTGTTCCCTGTCTAAATTATGACATATACATGCAAGGTTTGCTTAAGATAAAAGTATAGAAACCTTTGATCTTTTGGACTAATTGACAATCATCATGCATCATCATATATGAATATAGGCATGTTATTTCTGTCTTTGTATGATATTTCTATGCCTTTTGTACCCAACTGAATCCTTAAGCTAATGAGAATATGACTCTTGAATTAGTAGCCCGGACAGTATTATAAAAGTTGGAGTAGCACATATAGGGAAGCCTTCAAAGCGGGTAACATAAAATAGTTCGAATTGACAGAGGTTTAAGAGCAAATGGTGGAGTACAAAAGGTATGAAGCCACATTTCCACTGTTGACATTGTTTTCTTCGTTTGTGTTTTATATTAGTGTTGAATCACTCATTTGATGCTATTTTTTTCTTTTGTGTGTTATATTAGTGTTGAATCACTCATTTGATGTACTTTAGAAATCAGAAGAACTTATGGAGGAGGTTGGTTGATTATTTGAGATAATTGGTACTATTGGTGCATACCTCCTCATATATATCTATGATGTTTTAGAAAGCTTGCAATCTTGAACTTATTTTCTGGGTTGGATGCAATGAAAATTTGTAAATATAGTTATATGAATGATTGAAATAATAAATATGTGATCATAAGCTCTCTTCAATCCAAAATTTTGACCAAATACGACTCTCTTCAGTAAAATTGTTTCTTTGTATAGGGACACAGAGTTGTCCTCTAATGTAGGGACAAAGGCCGTCTCCATATTATAGAGACAACATTTGTCCCTCTAGATAAGGACTAACAATCGTCCTTTATTCTTGGGACAAAAGTCGTCCTATTTTAAATAGCGACAACAATCGTCTTCTTTTAATAGGGACGCCATTCGTCTCTTATATTAGAGACAAAATCTGTCCATATACTTAGAGACGATAACCATCCTAAAAAACGAGGATGACATACTATTTCTTGTCCCTTATAGTTTCAGGGACGGAGGAATTGGTAACGACTATAAAGGATGACTTTATTGTCGCCATAAGTATAGGGGACGATTTTTCATACTTTTGGAGACAATTTTTGCTACCCCCAAATGTCCATTTTTTTGTAGTGTTATTTTGTTTTTAGATTTGTTGGATAGAAAGTTGAATCTCTGATTTGATTCGGTTATCTTTGATTTGTTTTCAAATTTGAATCTATGTTGGATATAGAGAGTTTGCACATAAGCTGTTTGATGAATTGTCTGAGTGGTGGTGAGATTGTTGGATATAGAGTTCCTAGAGTTTTGTTTACAAATTCACCAAGCTTTGGTTTGATTCGCAATTTATTTGTTTAATTCGAGCTGTTGAATTTCTGTTTTGAATGATAGCAATCGAAGATATTGATGTGTTTTTATCAAATTTGTATTTGATTTTGCATTTTCCTTTTTTTGCGTATCTGGTAGTTATCTGGTATTTACCTGGTAAGAAACTGATTATTTTCTAAATTCAAAATATTCATCAAGCTGGTAGGTAAGCGGTAGATATCTGGTACGAACTTGGTAGAAACCTTATATTTCATTAAAAATTTGTTCAATCCATCAAGTTTATGTTCGTAATATATTTCTACCATATTTCATATATTTACTAGCATTCCACCAGATACTTACCACGTACTTACCAGATTCCTATAGATTCATTCAAAATTTTTTTTACAAACGTTCAATATCTGGTAAATAACTGGTAGATATCTAGTAGGAACCTAGTATGAACCTTATATTTCATTGAAAGTTTATTCAATCCACCAAGTTTATGTTTGTAATAATTTTCTACATTATTTCATGAATTTGATAGCATCCTACGAGATACTTACCAGGTACCTACCAGATTCTGTAGAAGTAAAAACATATGAAAACACGATTCTTACCAGTTACCTATTAGTTACTTACCAAATAACTACCAGATTCTGTTGAACTAAAAATAGAAATTAAAAACATATGAAAATACAATTCTTACCAGTTACCAACCAGTTACTTACCAGATGCCTACAAGATTCTGTTGAATTAAAAAAAATAAAAAACATATGAAAATGGTATCTGGTAGGTAAGTGATGTTTACGTGGTAGGATGATGCGATGTATACGAATTTGTTTTAATCATTCTTAGTACCTAGTAATATGTTGTTATATGATCAGTTTATGTTTAATGCAGTTTTATTATTTCATTTGTTATGAAATATATGCTACTTTTACAAAGTAAACTATGATTCTCCAATTTTTTTTATTTTATAATCCTATTGTGAATATGTAGCAGGAAAGTGGTAGAGTGCTGGTATTTAGTATGTTGTTGCTCATTCAAATTATTGGGAAATACCTCCAGATATTGAAGATAAAGTTATTCTTCCGCCGAATGCTATTGTAAGAGTTGGGAGACGGAGCAAACATAGAATTAGGGCTACTTACGAGCTAGAGAGGAATGTCAGTGTACGTTGCAACTCTTGTGGGGTTAGTGGCCATAACAAGAGAACTTTTTCGGGAGCCAAGTGATGTTTTGTCTTCTTATTACTAATAAGATCATTTAGTATTCTAACCATTTTTTTGCTGTTATTAATTAGAAGTTATATAAACTCTGCTTTTGTACCTTTGATTGTTGAGAAATCATTTTTAAGATGCCAATTTACTGTTTGTTGCTTTTTTAATGATAGTTTTGATAATATTTGGTTACTTCAGGTATTGATACCAGATTGTTACCAGTTTCTTACCAGATTTGAAGTAATTTGTCTTTTTAATGGATTCTTGGATATTACTAGTTTCCTAAATGTTTACCATTGACATAAATTTATTGCAGACCACTATGATTTCTTTTACTAATTACAAATTAAGTTTCACTAGAATGATTTTTCATACCAGGTATCTACCACTTACCTACCAGTTTCCTACCTGTTTTGTAGTCCATTACTTGCGTTTTGTTTTTTTTTTTTGTTTATTTGTAAATTTATTGTAATCAATCTGTATTTCAACTGGGTTATTTACAAACTTTTTTCTTATTCACATAAATATAGATTACATAAATTCTTCATGATCTAAAATTTTAAATTAAACAATTGAAAACTTATTTTAAATCACATGAAAGTGAAAAAAATAACTTATTCTGTACTGAATCAAACTATAATGAACCATACACGTCATTATATGTGTGATGCAACATCTCCTTTACATTATCATTTGGCACATTCCCTTGAATGAATTCAATCACATCTTTGTTTGATGTAACATGTACAGCCTTTGTGATCCTCCTTTGGCTGAATCATAAAGTTTCAACTATAACAATTACCAGTTTCTCAGCAGATGCATAACATATTCAACATAATTGTTCTCCATACTAGATAATTACTAGTTAGATACCAGTTACATAACTAGTTCAATCACTTTAAGATAGATTGTTGAAAGTTTATTTCCATGGGAGGATCTCCAGCAGAAACTTGAAATTCAATTTTCAAATCTTCTAACTTATCATCTAGCCTCACGCTGTCAAACAGAAGTTTTTTAAAATCACTAAAACTTGAAGAGCTAGAGATCACAACACTAGCAGCTTTATATCTGATGAATTTGAAGTCGCCAATCCAAGAACCATAATAGTACATCCAAACAGGAAGACTATCCAATTCTACATAGATTAAAAAAAAGCAAATAAGATGCAAAAACAGAGAAAAAGAAAACTAATCGCTGCACCAAGGTTAACATCAACAAAGAATGTAAATGAGAAACAACAGATTCAATTACATACCAGCACCCTACTACTTTCCTACTATATATGCACAATAAGATCAAAATAATCATAAAATAAGAGAATCGTAATTTACAATGTAAAGGTAGCATATATATCATAACAAATGCAATAATAAAACTACATTAGACATATACTGGTCATATAACAACATATATATATACATATTAAGAATGATTAAAACAAATTCATATAGCATCTTCCTACCACGTAACTAACACTTACCTACCAAATACCTACCAGATGATAAATGTTCATTATCTACACAACATAGAAAGAATGTGAATGAAAAACAACAGATCCAATATACATACCAGTACCCTACCACTTTCCTACTACATACTCATAATAAGATAAAAAAATCAAAAAATAGCAGAACCATAATTTACTTTGTAAAAGTAGCATATATTTCATAACAAATGCAATAATAAAACTACATTAGACATATAATTGGTCATATAACAACATATAAATATATATTAAGAACGAATAAAACAAAATCATATACATAGCAACATCTTACTAGGTAAATACCACTTACCTACCAGATACTTAACAGATAAAAAATGTTCATTACCTTTGTACCAGACAACAACAATCTCACAAACCACTCAGGAAATTTATCAAACATCTTATGTCCAAATAATTACATCATATGATTGTTGGGAAACTATGATTCGGATCATAAAATTAAACAAATCTATCCGGATCAGGTTTGAAAGAAACAAAAACTTAAACCATGTAAATCCCAAATCCAAATGGAAACATCCGGACAAAGATCCAGCTACAAGGCTGTCCATTGAAGTTATCAAATACCTAAGAACATGGAATCATCAAAATAAAGCTTGGAAAGGAAACAAGCGTTAATCCCTCAAGAATAGCAACCAGAAGAACTGATTGCCATATCTCTAGATGAAGGCAGATCTGGAGAATATAAGTCTAGAGTAATCAGAAAGACTCATGCTTGAAGACAATGGGAAAAGTTTCAAAGATAGCTTTTCCCTCCACCTTTTGGTCTATGAAGTCAAAGATCTTTTCTGCAAGACAAAGATAAAATGACAGCTTGCATTTTTTAGAGAAAGGATAAAAGGACTGACACTGAATTGAAAAAAGCTAACAACCTTTTTCACCTAGACCAATAAGGAGGGGCGTGGAGCTCACACCAAAAAGCTAATGGTGTAAAAGTTAGTGCATCACAAAAAGCCAAATAAAACGATAACTGACAACTTTTTAGCATCAATCCTGATAATTCAAACTGGTCAAATTATAGTATAACGGATTGATCAACGGTTTTGAAAGCTCCACCTATAACCTGATCAAGGGTGAAGATTTATTACAAGTTTAATGACCCACAACCGCTACATTTATGATGGAAGCCTATAAAAGGGAAGCTTCACCAAATGAGAAGGTTGGCTGTTTGATTGACAAAAGTAAGCAACAAAGCATAAGCATTCATCAGTTTACAGTCCTTGCAAGAATCAATTAATTCCAAATCTGTTGGAAGGATTCCTAAGTGAGCTATAAACTTAGGGAAATCTAAAAACCAAAACCTTTATGAGACCGGGATACAACTTAAAGTTGGTGCTCTGATTAGGAACTCCCTAAAGGACTCAGCTTAGATTCGGGGTAGAAGTCTAAGTGGTATATCCTACAAAATACTGAAGGACTCAGCTAGGAGTTGGTGCTTCTAGTGGTATATCCTACATTCGGAAGGGGTTACCATTCGGAGACAAATTGTAAGGCTTGATTCCTGCCAGTTGGAAAGGAACCACTAGTGGAAAAGGTCGGAGGAAGGAAAATCCGGGGACTGGAGTTGGTAGGGCCGTACCAAGATAAAGTCCTTTATGTTTGATTTCTTTAACTTTTTACTTATTGCATTTTACTGTCATAACTGCATCATCCGGATCATAATCAAACACACTACACTAAGACTTTTTAAAGTCTGTATATTCCACGATAAAGGGTCATTCACCCCCCCTCTGACCTTATAAAGACCCTCACAGGGACCAACAATTGGTATCGGAGCAAGTGCTCAAACTAGAGATCTAACAATCTTGAGCTAAAGGTCTACATATTTTGATTCTTATATCAAAATGAGTTTTCAAAACTCACAACTCCTTCTCGAGGGTGTGTCCATTACCAGTCTTCCACTCTTCACAAGTAAACATTACACAGCTGGAAGAACCGAATGAAGAACTTTATATAATCATAAAGCATGCTATCATGGTTAGCCATTAAAGATGGCCCATATGAGCCTACTTATGAAGTAGAAGGTATGACTACCCGAAAGCAATCAAGTATGTGGGATGAGAATGATTTTAAAAAATTGCGTGAAAACCCAAATGCTATTAATATGTTTCGTGTGCTCTTAGTGCAGCTGAATTTAACAGAATATCCGGATGTGAGACTACAAAAGAAATTTGGGAGAAGCTGGAGGTAACCTATAAAGGAACTACCAAAGTAAGAGAAGCCAAACTTAACTTACTCCAGCAAAAGCTTGAATCCTTAAAAAATGGAGCCTAAAGAATCCGTCAGCAGCATGAACACTAGATACACCAATCTACTAAATGAGATAAAAAAAGGCTGGGAAAAGAATCTCTGAAGTAGAGATGGTAAAAAAGGTGCTCTGGAGTCTCACCAAAGAATGGGATAACAAAAAGACTATCATTGAGGAAGCTCATGACTTAAACTTTTACAGTTATGATGAACTCATTGGTAATCTTCTAACCCAAGAGTTGTCCTTGGAGAGATACAACTAATAAGAAAAGAAGCCTGAGGAGAAAAAGAAAGCCATTGCACTTACGATAAAATCCACCGAATCAGCTTCATCGGGAGGAGAAGAGCAAATCAATGAATCGCTGAGCACAAAAGATCAACTTGCTCTGTTGACCAAAAAACTCTACAGATTCATACAAAAGAAAGATAGAAGGAAAGCAAGAAAGTATGAATCCCATAAATCAAAAGAAGGGACATCCAAAAGGGAAGTCCCAAAAAGAATCCGGAAGAAAAGAAGGATCTAGAAAAAGAAGCTGCCTATTTTGAATATGTAGAAAAAGGCCATTTCAGAACAAAATGTCCAAAGCTTAAGAGAACCAAGAAGTTCCAAAAGAAGGCAATGGTAGCTACCTACAGCAATAGTGAAGAAAGCAGCAGCTAATCTTCAATAGAAGAAGAACAGACTGCCAACTATGCATTCATGGCACTGACTGATCCGGAAGCAGAGTAATCTGGAAGAAATGCCTCCAAGAAAGATGCAGTGCAACATGAAGAATTAGAATCAGAAATAGCAAACACTGAGGTAAATTCTTGTTCTAATTCTGCTTTTAATTTTGACCTTGCTACAACTCTATCTATTGTAATCAAGGGTGTAAAGAAGAATACAAAAGCAATCAAGTCTCTTAAAAGAGCAGTAATGGAGTTAGCAGAAGATGCTGAAGTAATGGCACAAGACATCAATCTGGTGAGAGCAACAAAGCACATTGATGTTACGGAGGAAAAGTTCCTGAGGAATCAAGTCCTGATCCTAAATGCAAATGTAATAGGACTAGATAGAGAAATCAATCTATTAAAGGAAGTATCCAGGAAGAGGCTAGAGACAAAAGGTCCAAGAAGAGATAATCATCCTCCTGCTCAAAACAGATTCTAAAAGTCCCCTAACCAAAGGATGAAGGAAGTTAGCAGGCAACCACAAGCCCAAAGATATACTGCTGCTCAAAAGGGAAACACTAATATGGCTTACAACCAATAGCCTATACAACAAAGAAGGAATTGTGGAGCAGAAGTTGCACCTCTAACCAGTTTTCGGATTCACACTGAACCTTCCACCAGTATACAAAAAGCTGGATATAAAGGGAACTATGGGAAGTAGGATATGGAGAAGATTAGCAAGAAGCAAAAGCAGAACATGCCTGTTCTAGGGTGCAAGTTTTGTGGGAAAATTAATCATATTATTAAATCATGTAGATTAAGAAATGGTTATTATGATGTTTACCCTTGGCCTAAGATTGTTATTTACCCGAGAGGACCCAAATCTGATTGGGTACCCAAACCCACTCGATTTGTTTTGCAGGTATGCCTTAGATCCACACTAGATCAACACACCTAGTACATTGATAGTGGATGCTTAAGGCATATGACAAGTGATGAGAAGGCCTTCGTCACACTAACCTAGAAGAAGGGAGGCAAAGTAAGCTTTGGGGACAATCAAAAGGGACAGATCATTAGTCATAGAACCATTGGATATAAGTTAAAGATAGAAGATGTCTCATTGGTTAATAGACTGAAATTCAACTTGCTAAGTGTGGCCCAACTTTGCAACAAAGGAAGAAAAGTTACATTTGACTTCGAATGCTACTCAATCTATGATAGTAAGTCCAACCAACTCATTCTTTATGTACCTAGATTAAATAATGTCTATTCTGTAAACATTAAAAATGATAAAAAGAATATTTGCTTCATGTCTAAAGAAGAAGAATCATGGTTGTGGCACCGGAGCTTAGGACATGTCAGCATGAACCTCTAGTCCAAACTAGCCAAAAAGGAATTAGTAGTGGGTTTACCTAGGGTTGCTTTTGATAAGGATCATCTATGCCTTGCATGTCAATTAGGTAAATAGCATAAGAAAAGTTTTCCCTCCATCTCATACATTCCCTCCAAAAGAGTACTCGAGCTCTTGCATATTAATCTCTTTGGTCAAATCAAACCACTGAGTTTAGGTAGAAGAGAATACACCATGGTCATTGTGGATGATTATTCTCGATATACCTGGGTGCTCTTACTAGCAAGCAAAGATGAGGTGTTTGACCAATTCTCTAAAATATTCATCCGAATAGAAGTAGAACAGGGCATAAGCATTGCACGCATCCAGAGTGATGACGGTGAAGAATTCAAAGATAAGCATTTTGCTGATTTTTATGACTCTAAGGGCATTGAACATAACTTCTCCGCCCCTCACACTCCTCAATAGAACGGAGTTACTGAGAGAAATAATAGGACCATAGTTGAGATGGCTAGAACAATGCTTAATGGAAATTGTTTGCCAAAATATTTCTAGAGAGAGGCCGTAAACACTGCATGTTATATTTTAAATAGAGCTCTCATCAGAAAGACCATAGAAAAGACCCCCTATGAAATCTGGAAGGGAAGAAAACCCAAAATTGGGTATTTCAAAGCATTCGGATGTAAATGCTAGATCCTTAATGATAGAGAGCAGCTAGGAAAATTTGATCCTAACTATGATGAAGCAATTTTCCTTGGCTACTTAACATATAGTAAGGCTTATAGAGTCTTCAATAAATGAACTCAAACTGTGGTAGAGTCAATACATGTAGATTTCGATGAGACTAGCACTGCAGGAAAGAAAAGCTACACTCCGGCAGATCTAGTTCCGAAAGTTGAAAAATTTGGAGAAAAGAAGGAAGCAGAAATTCCTGATTCATTTCAAATCAAGAAGTATAAAGAGGAAGATGAAGGAATATGCTTTGATCCAGAAGTGCAATAAGTTAATCTCAACCTACTTGAGATTGACTTTAACGAAGGCCAAGAAGGAGTGGTTGAAGCTAAAGTGGAGCAAGTCCCAATTTAAGATGAAGGCCTGCAAAGGGAGATCCGGACACATAGAGATCATTTTATTGAAAATATTCTGGATGATGTTCAAAATCCAGTAAGAACAAGAGGTCAGCTCAGCAGGATCATGATTCATGCTGCTTTTATCTCTCTCATAGAGCCAAAGAAACTTCAAGATGCTGAAGGAGATGAAAGTTGGATGATGGCAATGCAGGAAGAGCTAGATTAATTCACCAGGAATGATGTATGGGATCTAGTACCACTCCCTAAAGGAAAATCCATCATTGGCACCAAGTGGGTGTTCCGAGACAAGCTTGATTAGTAGTGGTAAGAAATAAGGCAAGATTAGTTGCCCAAGGCTACAACCAGCAATAAGGAATTGATTTTGAAGAAACCTTTGGTCCTGTAGCAAGGCTGGAAGCAATTCGGATTCTAATTGCTTTTGCATCATTTATAGGGTTCACACTATACCAAATGGATTTCAAGAGTGCATTTCTAAATGGTGTTATCCAAGAAGAAGTCTATGTTAAGCAACCACCTGGATTTGAAGACCCAAAGCATCTGGATCATTTCTACAAGCTGAAGAAGGCTCTCTATGGATTTAAGTAGGCACCCAAAGTCTGGTATGAGAGGTTAACCTCATTCCTCATATCCATGGGTTATATCAGAGGCAAAGCAGACACCACACTGTTCAACAAAAGGAAGAAAAATTATATCATTCTAGTCCAAATTTATGTGGATGATATCATATTTGGAGCTACCGATGGAAGAATGTGTAAAGAATTTAGCTCTTAAACGCAGAAGGAATTTGAGATGTCCATGATGGGAGAACTCAACTTCTTCCTTGGTTTACAAATCAAGTAAAGTTTGGATGGGATTTTCATTAACTAGCCAAAGTATACCAAGGAGATCTTGAAGAAGTTTGAAATGAACAAGAGCAAGCCTATATCTGCTCCAATGGAATCACATACAGTCCTATCTAAGGATTGTAAAGGAGAAGATGTCGATCAAAAGCTCTATAGAGGATGATTGGCTCACTTCTATACTTGTCAACTAGCAGACCTGACATACACTATGTAGTTTACTACTATACAAGGTATCAAGCCAATCCTAAGAATTCTCATCTCAAAGCAGTAAAAAGAATTCTTAGATATCTCCTAGGAACCACTGAAGTATGTTTGTGGTATCCTAGTAATGGAAATTTCACACTCAAAGGGTTCACTGATGTAGATTATGGCAGGGATACTCTTGAGAGAAAGAGTACATCTGGAAGTTGCCATTTCCTTGGAGATTGCTTAGTTTCATGGTGCAGCAAGAAGCAAACTTCAGTTGCCTTGTCCACTACAAAAGTTGAATACATGGCAGCTAGAAGTTGTGTAGCTCAACTCCTCATGATTGAGTAATAACTTGAAGATTATGGAGCTCAATCCGGATGTGTTGATGTTATGTGTGATAACAAAAGTGTTATTGATGTGTCAAAGAATCTAGTACTCTATAGCCGGATGAAGCATGTCAATATAAGGCATCATTTCATTAGAGATCATGTAATGAAGAAAGATGTTGCATTGGTATACATTCCAACCAATGAGCAAAGAGCAGATATCTTTACCAAGCCATTAAGTAAAGATCAATTTGGAAAGCTAACGGAATCAATTAGTATGTCAAATCCAATTTGAAGCTAATCCGGAAGATAGTCCAAGATTAATCTGGATCATTAGCAAGATAGCCTAGTCCGAAAATAAGATCTATTGAAGAGGAATTTATTCTGGAAGAGAGTATGCCACGTCAGTAGACAAGAAGGACAAATGGCAGTAAAAGCGCGTAAAGATGATAATTACTTTTTGAATTTCAAAAGTCTATAGGGTGTTACACGCGCGGTAAATTTGACAGTTGTCATTCAAAATAAACTATTCCAATTCTCCGATTAACCTTAATTTACCTCTCTCTTAAAAGTCTGGTTGCCATGTCATCAATATAGTCAAGTTACTGGCATTCAGATTACCAAAATACCCTCACTTTTAAAAATCTATATAAACCCCCAAAAACTTCCTCTCTTCTTCATGCGAGCAACTAAGCACTGTTACTCTGCAAAAATCAAAAACCAGAACCCTAATTCCTTCAACTTTCTCTTAAAAACGGCCGCACTTATGACTAGTGAAGGCCCAATAAAGCTCTCTAACATCTTTACAATCTTTGTCCTCAAAGAGGAAGACTTCACACCCATTACCTTTAAAGAAAGAGACACTGTAGTACCCACAAACTATCTAGGGGATAGATTTCTATTCTAAATGGACCCCTATTCCAAGTTAATTGAGGATTAACACCTCAAAGAGTTTCTTCAAATCAATTGTCCAACTTATCCTAAGTTGGTAAGAGAATTCTATGATAACCTTTGTGCTCACAAGAAACTGGATGCTCTACGCACAAAGGTCCAAGGCAAAGAAATTACGATAACTCCGAACTTCTTTGAACACTACTTTCACATGAAGAATAGTGGGAGTGTAAATAAGGGTGGATGAAGATGAAGCAAATGTGAAGTATGATCCAGAGATGTGGCTTCCGGAGAGATATTTTAGGGATAAATTCTCCACTTACTTGCCTCAGGCACCTCGAATCTTGCAGCATGTATTGGCTAAGCTAATCCTCATTCGAAAAGGATCCTTGACCATAATGTCAACCTTTCAACATTGCGTGCTCTATCACTGGGCGGAGTGTAGTGAAGTAAACTTCCCAGTCCTAATAACCTACTTCTTAAAGCATCACTAGAACTCACATGGTGCTTTGATCAACCGGATCCTTCAGGCCTTTGAAGTTGACCTCACCAGATTCCAGGGTGTTAATGGAAAGGCTAACCTTCAGAAGAATTTTTTAAACTTAAGGTTCAATAAAACATGGGATGAAGCCAAGGCCATAAGGCAATGTGATGAGAAGAAGAACAGAATAAGGAAAGCTGTCATGCCCGATGCAACTGCCTTAGTTCCCAAAAACCAAAGGTAGTAAAACAATTGGCTATAGTTTTGGTAGAAGAAGATGAAGATCAGCAGATAATCACTCAGTTGCTTAACAAATCCCTTGAAAAGCTAAAATCAAGGGGAAGACTAATTAAGACAGCTGATTTATTGAAAAGACCGATTTGTGATCCAGAAGCAAGGGAAACCATTGTAGCAGCTGCTGCTGCAATCAGAACGGGCTATCAGAAAGGCAAAAAAAGAAAAGCATCAGAATTACTAAAAGGCAGAAATCAGTCTGATGAAGAGGAAATAGAGGATGAAATGCCAGCACCAAAGAAGCAGTTCAGCTAAAAGTGGTGTACTTTTGATGAAGCAGCCAAGGCACAGAAACATCAAAAGAAAACCCCCAAGAGGCCAGCTACAATCGTCATTTATGAGGAGGCAACAAAGAGGATAGTTGTGGAGGAGTTGGCTAAGGCCAAAAGCTCAAAGGGCAAAAATGTTCCCAGATCCAATGAGGATATCCTTCTAAAGGATCCTCAATATGAAGAAATGATGACTTCCATGGCAGATAACTACAAAATCAATAATCTTGCCATAGAAGTACTCAGAGGATCCTCATCTACCCTAATCCTCATAGATCAAGCTACTTTGGCTGAGGTCTCAAAGATTCCAGAATCTAGATCATTAAACTTCCTTCCCATCACAGAACCTCTTCCCGAGAACCTACTAATTCTAGAAGCTGAGATCCCTGTAGAAATAAGTCCTATAAAGGCAACAATAGAGTGCATTGAGGACATTACCAATGCATTTGGGGGATGTATAATAAATCCTGAAAAGGCACTTGGAGGGATGACTGAGGACAGTTCTAGTCATCCAGAGGTAGAGGTGGAGAAAAGGAATGAAGAAGTAGCCATTCAGAACATCTTGCCATAACCTAAGGTAATCTCAATCTCAATAAATCCTCTTGATAATACTAATGCTACTACCAGTGATGAAATAGTATTTAAAATAAGGGACAACTTGGATACACATGTCCTAAATGTATCCAAGGAAGGTGTGCCCAACCTAGATGATCTTACTCTAGAGGAGGGAGATGGTCTGAGATCCAATGAGAACACTCCTAGAGTGGACTCAATGGATGAGACAAGTCCAGAGGATAGGTCGGAAGAGAGGGAAGAAGAATAAGATCCAAAGGAGAGTGATAAACAAATAGATAATGATCCCTCTAAAAGCAGCTCTAGTTCTGGAGATGAATCCTCCAGCTCCTTTATAGAAGAATTTCCTCCAAAAGTAAGCCCTGTGAGAGTGCCTGCTAACAAAACCATCAAATCCAAAGTTTCAGCAGTACTTTATTTGCTCAAGGAGGCTGCCCAAGAAGAAAATGAAGGAGGGTATGTCAAGTAGAGCCTCTGGACCATATGCACACATCAACGAGGAGTTGAAAAAGAGTTGCTCAAATAACCCAGTGATCCAAAAATAAAGAAGGAGCTGGGTGAAATCAAGCAATCTATAAAGACAATCGAAGAAAAGGTCTTGGATTTTCCCACTCGAGGAGCCATAGCTGAAGCCTCTCTCTCTCTGATCAAGCCAACATTGAATGAGCTTAAAGAAAATGGTTCCACAGCTAACCGAACTGCTGATCAAGCCAATACCCTAGTGCACTTCATTTAGAAAACTCTCCCCAAAATCTAGGAGAACATTTTGGATGACATGGGTGATAAACAGGGGAGTCGCCTATCCGAATTGGAGAAAAAATTAATATACTGGAAGGCATCCATCACCAAAGAAATCTCTCTTTAAACGGAATCTATCCATAATATCCGGAAAGGAATTAGTGAAGAAATTGTTGGGAATTGACAGTCAGATTGAACATGCATAAGAGGCATGGCGGAAATTTAAAATTTTGTCACTGTCCTCAGGAACTCTTATTAGTTGCATATAAATTAAATAGAGCTTTAACTAAAAAATTATCTACCTTGGTTAGCATGCTAAAGGACTAGGCATACCATAATTCCAAATTATATCCTAGCATATTTATTTTATACTAAGCATGTTATAACTCTAAGTTATAACCTAAGCATAAAATAAACTAAGCATGCAAAAATAACCTAAGCATAATTATTAAGTCTAAAAACACTTAAAGAAAAAGACTTAATAATTAAAAGAGAAAGAAAAAGAACTTACCAGTTGAAGCGTGCTTTTGCAGAACCTTCTTGCACAAGCCTCCAATTGCAGGATAACCTCTATTAGTATCCACACGAACCCCACCAACAAAAACCTCCCCAGGAGGAAGAACTAAGAAGCTTCGAGTAGTTGCTAGACCACTTTAGAAGCCTCACCCAAAAATATAAACTAGCGGTGCTCGAATAAATTTAGGCTCTACAAAAATAACTTGCTCAATTACCCGAGAGATTAATTATCTCGCTTACAATTTATCCTTTGAGCTTGGTACTATTTGAAAGGAAAGGGAATAGCCTATATATAGGCTTAGGGGACCAAAATTGCTCCCCCTTAGGTGATGTGGGATGTGGGATGGGAGTAATTAGTTACTCCCATCCCATGTGCACACAGCATGTACACGCTGTGTGCCACAAGTCAACAGGGGCTGCGCACGTGCAGCCTATTTTCATGGGCTATCGAGAGCAATGCCCAGCATTGCTCGCACACCTTTCCGTGTACTGTGGCGCACTTGAGCTTGTACAAAATACATTTATACTCTCGGTCCAATTAAACTCGCTAATGCAAAATTCCCCTTTTAATCCTTTTTCAAATATTTATTTTTTGACCCTAATAAATTAGTCACCAATCAAAATAAATTCCTTGGTCCAACCAAAATTGATCTAATCAATTATATTTTGTTTATGACACTAATTAATTAGTTACTGGTCAAAATAAATACTTTAGTTTATCCAAATTTGATCTAATCAATTTTAACCAATCAAATAATAATCTAATTAATATTTAAGTTATATATTTTGTAATAGAATAAATTTATTAGTTCTTTACTTAGTCCGATGAAGGTCCAATGTGTGTGACCTTATAGGATCCCAAAGTATTGAGTTGTTAAGGCTTAACCAACCCTTGTTCTAATAGAACCACTGGCTCGATACTCTAGACCGTGAATAGAACTCGATTACCTTAAAAGACTATAATACGTCTCCAGCAAGGGTCTACCATCCCCCATTACTTAGAACGTCATTTATGCTTATGACTTAATCCCGGTTAATGCAATAGTTATCCAGTGCGATAAATTTCTTCCATTCTTTAATATTAGTACCATCTGGTTTATTGTGTTCGGTTAAAGTGTTAACCCACTAATAGCAAGGTTGCTCCAAGCTATCCCAGTTATTTACTTGTTACCGAAGTATATTGCCTTTTACCATAGTGTGTTTGACTGGAAACCATTTCTATCAAACACATACTCTGATCAGAGGTTTATGGCAATCATCACTTCAACAAGTGGCTAGCTACAACTCTTTAATATATCCGGAGCGATGGATTTTTTCCGACTACTCAGCCTACCAACGTGTTGTCATCACTATACCCGTAATCACGGGTAGCACCCTAAATTAATGAGTGCGTAGTAATGACCGAAAGTATAATAATAGTACCACATAAGGCAGCTAGCATCCCAAGTATGAGGACATTTGCAAAGCTTATTGCATGAAGATAAACATTAACACATTGATATTTATACCAAGTGTTTATCTCGCTGTGGTCTCCAATATATCTCCCAGATATATCCTTGTGTCAAGCTTAAGGAACCACCTTCAGTCTTTAGGAGATTAACTGATTGGACCCTTTCCAAGAAATTTGACCACATGCTAGTCTTTCCGTTTGATTAATATCCTTTCTTGATGAAACTGTGACTAGGGACAGTTTAGACATAATCATAATTGCACATGAAACAGGTTCCACCAAATATAGTCCAACTATAATTTCTCTCACTTCATGCTATGATATGTTAAGGACTTTTGTATACATACATCAATGAATATGTTTTAACTTGCTATAATATATATGTATAGAAACACATTGATATAAACAAAAGAACAAATGCCTTTATTGATTAAATAAATTATTCGTACTATTACATAATTAAGATATATCGCCCTAATTGCCTTAAGGGCATACATCATATCCAATAAACTCCCACTTGCACTAAGGCCAATTAGCCATATGTTTTAATCCATATGCTTTAACATGCTGGTCATGTTTGACTTGAGTCAATGGCTTTGTCAGACCATCCGCGAGGTTCTGATTAGTGGGTATATATTCTAACCTTATGATCTTAGCATCAATAATCTCCCTAATTATATGATACTTTCTGGATACATGTCTGTTTTTCTGATGAGACCATGCTTCCTTTGCCTGAGCTACAGTACCATTGTTATCATAATATAAATTAGTTGGATCAACAGCCTCAGGCACCACACCGAGATCACAAATAAATCCAATTAACCAGGCAGCTTCTTTTGCTGCTTCGCATGCAGTAATGTATTCAAATTCTATGGTTGAATCAGCAGTAGTTTCTTGCTTGGAACTCTTCTAACATATTGCCCTTCCATTTAACACATACACAAAACCTGGCTGAGACTTAAATTCATCCTTGTCAGATTGAAAGCTTGCATCAGTGTAACCTTTGATAGTGAGGTCACCTTCTCCATAAATCAAGAACTCATCCTTAGTCCTTCTCAAGTACTTAAGGATTGCCTTGATGGCCATCCAGTGCTTTTCACCTGGATCTGATTGATATCTGCTTGTAAAGCTCAAAGCCTGAGAGACATCCGGCCTAGTACATATCATAGCATACTTGATGGATCCTATCGTGGATGCATAGGGTATATCCTTCATGCGCATTCTCTCCTGAGCCGTCTTCGGACACTCAGTGTTAGATAGGTTAATCCCCTTTGACATCGGGAGATAACCTTTCTTAGAGTGCTCAATTTTCAACCTATTCAACACCTTATTTATATATGTACTTTAAGAAAGACCTAATAGCCTCTTGGATCTATCCCTATAGGTCTTTTACCTAGTATAAATGCTGCTTCACTAAGGTCTTTCGTGGAGAACTTTCTTGACAACCATACTTTAGCGTTTTAAAGAAGAGAAATGTCATTTCCTATTAGCAGAATGTCATCGACATACAATACTAGAAATATGACTACACTTCTACTAACCTTCTTGTAAACACAAGGCTCATTTACATTTGGGCAGAAATCCAGTTCCCGGATTGTCTGATCAAACCTTATATTCCAACTCCTGGATGCCTGCTTAAGTCTATAAATGGATCTTTGTAGCTTGCATACCTTTGAGCCATTCTGAGATCCCTTAGGTTGTGTCATATACACATCCTGGTCTAAATCCCCATTCAGGAATTCTATTTTTACATCCATCTGCCAGATCTTATAATTGTAATGAGTAGCAATGGCAAGGAGTATCCTTATCGATTTAAGCATGGCTACCGGTGAGAAGGTTTCATCATAATCAATACCTTCCCGTTGACTATAACCTTTCGCAACCAACCTTGCTTTATAGGTAATTACATTACCGTCCATGTCTGTCTTCTTCTTGAAGACCCATTTGCACCCAATTGGTCTAACCGCTTGCAGTGCATCAACCCAATTCCAAACTTGGTTCTCATACATGGAATCCATTTCTGATTTCATGGCCTTTTGTCATTTATCTGAATCTGAGCTTTTTGTTGCCTCATCATATGTCTTTGGATCATCGTCCTTCATAAGATATAGTTCCTTATCATCAGTGATGATAAACCTATATGTATCAAGACCCTTTTGAACATGACCTAATCTTCGCAATGATTGTGTTTCGACAGGTTATTCTTGGATCATACTCTCTTGTAATGGGTTCAATCTATTGAATGAGCTTAAAGAAAATGGTTCCACAGCTAACCGAACTGCTGATCAAGCCAATACCCTAGTGCACTTCATTTAGAAAACTCTCCCCAAAATCTAGGAGAAGATTTTGGATGACATGGGTGATAAACTGGGGAGTCGCCTATCCGAATTAAAGAAAATATTAATGGACTGGAAGGCATCCATCACCAAAGAAATCTCTCTTCAAATGGAGTCTATCCATAACATCCGAAAAGGAATTAGTGAAGAAATTGTTGGGAATTGAAAGTAAGATTGAACATGCATAAGAGGCATGACGGAAATTCAAAATTTTGTCCCTGTGCTCAGGAACTCCTATTAGTTGCATACAAATTAAATAGAGCTTTAACTAAAAAATTATCTACCTTGGTTAGCATGCTAAAGGACTAGGCATACCATAATTCCAAATTATATCCTAGCATATTTATTTTATACTAAGCATGTTATAACTCTAAGTTATAACCTAAGCATAAAATAAACTAAGCATGCAAAAATAACCTAAGCATAATTATTAAGTCTAAAAACACTTAAAGAAAAAGACTTAATAATTAAAAGAGAAAGAAAAAGAACTTACTAGTTGAAGCGTGCTTTTGCAGAACCTTCTTGCATAAGCCTCCAATCGCAGGATAGCCTCTATTAGTATCCACACGAACCCCACCAACAAAAGCATCCCCAGGAGGAAGAACTAAGAAGCCTCGAGTAGTTGCTAGACCACTTTAGAAGCCTCACCCAAAAATATAAACTAGCGGTGCTCGAATAAATTTAGGCTCTACAAAAATAACTTGCTCAATTACCCGAGAGATTAATTATCTCGCTTACAATTTATCCTTTGAGCTTGGTACTATTTGAAAGGAAAGGGAATAGCCTATATATAGGCTTGGGGGAGCAAAATTGCTCCCCCTTAGGTGATGTGGGATGTGGGATGGGAGTAATTAGTTACTCCCATCCCATGTGCACACAGCGTGTACACGCTGTGTGCCACAAGTCAACATGGGCTGCGCATGTGCAGCCTATTTTCATGGGCTATCGCGAGCAATGCCCAGCATTGCTCGCACACCTTCCCGTGTACTGTGGCGCACTTGAGCTTGTACAAAATACTTTTATACACTCGGTCCAATTAAACTCGTTAATGCAAAATTCCCCTTTTAATCCTTTTTCAAATATTTATTTTCTGACCCTAATAAATTAGTCACCAGTCAAAATAAATTCCTTGGTCCAACCAAAATTGATCTAATCAATTATATTTTGTTTATGACTCTAATTAATTAGTTACTGGTCAAAATAAATACTTTGGTTTATCCAAATTTGATCTAATCAATTTTAACCAATCAAATAATAATCTAATTATTATTTAAGTTATATATTTTGTAATAGAATAAATCTATTAGTTCTTTACTTAGTCCGATGAAGGTCCAATGTGTGTGACCTTATAGGATCCCAAAGTATTGAGTTGTTAAGGCTTAACCAACCCTTGTTCTAATGGAACCACTGGCTCGATACTCTAGACCGTGAATAGAACTCGATTACCTTAAACGACTATAATACGTCTCTAGCAAGGGTCTACCATCCCCCATTACGTAGAACGTCATTTATGCTTATGACTTAATCCCGGTTAATGCAATAGTTATCGAGTGCGATAAATTTCTTCTAGTCTTTAATATTAGTACCATCTAGTTTATTGTGTTCGGTTAAAGTGTTAACCACTAATAGCAAGGTTGCTCCAAGCTATCCCAGTTATTTACTTGTTACCAAAGTATATTGCCTTTTACCATAGTGTGTTTGACTGGAAACCATTTCTATCAAACACATACTCTGATCAGAGGTTTATGGCAATCATCACTTCAACAAGTGGCTAGGTACAACTCTATAATATATCCGGAGCGATGGATTTTTTCCGTCTACTCGGCCTACCAACGTGTTGTCATCACTATACCCGTAATCACGGGTAGCATCGTAAGTTAATGAGTGCGTAGTAATGACCGAAAGTATAACAATAGTACCACATAAGGCAGCTAGCATCCCAAGTATGAGGACATTTGCAAAGCTTATTGCATGAAGATAAACATTAACACATTGATATTTATAACAAATGTTTATCTCGCTGTGGTCTCCAATATATCTCCCAGATATATCCTTGTGTCAAGCTTAAGGAACCACCTTCAGTCTTTAGGAGATTAACTGCTTGGACCCTTTCCAAGAAATTTGACCACATGCTAGCCTTTCCGTTTGATCAATATCCTTTCTTGATGAAACTGTGACTAGAGATAGTTTAGACATAATCATAATTGCACATGAAACAGGTTCCACCAAATATAGTCCAACTATAATTTCTCTCACTTCATACTATGATATGTTAAGGACTTTTGTATACATACATCAATGAATATGTTTTAACTTGCTATAATATATATGTATAGAAACAAATTGATATAAACAAAAGAACAAATGCCTTTATTGATTAAATAAATTATTCGTACTATTACATAATTAAGATATATCGCCCTAAATGCCTTAAGGGCATACATCATATCCAATAAACTCCCACTTGCACTAAGGCCAATTAGCCATATGTTTTAATCCATATGCTTTAACATACTAGTCATGTTTGACTTGAGTCAATGGCTTTGTCAGACCATCCGCGAGGTTCTGATTAGTGGGTATATATTCTAACCTTATGATCTTAGCATCAATAATCTCCCTGATTATACGATACTTTCTAGATACATGTCTGTTTTTCTGATGAGACCATGCCTCCTTTACCTGAGCTACAGTACCATTGTTATCATAATATAAATTAGTTGGATGAACAGCCTCAGGCACCACACCGAGATCACAAATAAATCCAATTAGCCAGGCAGCTTCTTTTGCTGCTTCGCATGCAGCAATGTATTCAAATTCTGTGGTTGAATCAACAGTAGTTTCTTGCTTAGAACTCTTCTAACATATTGCCCTTCCATTTAACACTTACACAAAACCTGGCTGAGACTTAAATTCATCCTTGTCAGATTGAAAGCTTGCATCAGTGTAAGCTTTGATAGTGAGGTCACCTTCTCCATAAATCAAGAACTCATCGTTAGTCCTTCTCAAGTACTTAAGGATTGCCTTGATGGCCAACCAGTGCGTTTCACCTAGATCTGATTGATATCTGCTTGTAAAGCTCAAAGCCTGAGAGACATCCGGCCTAGTACATATCATAGCATACATGATGGATCCTATCGTGGATGCATAGGGTATATCCTTCATGCACATTCTCTCCTGAGCTGTCTTCGAACACTCAGTAGGTTAATCCCCTTTGACATCGGGAGATAACCTTTCTTAGAGTGCTCAATTTTCAACCTATTCAACACCTTATTTATATATGTACTTTAAGAAAGACCTAATAGCCTCTTAGATCTTTCCCTGTAGGTCCTATACCTAGTATAAATGCTGCTTCACTAAGGTCTTTCATGGAGAACTTTCTTGACAACCATACTTTAACGTTTTAAAGAAGAGAAATGTCGTTTCCTATTAGCAGAATGTTATCGACATACAATACTAGAAAAACGACTACACTCCTACTAACCTTCTTGTAAACACAAGGCTCATTTGCATTTGGGCAGAAATCCAGTTCCCGGATTGTCTGATCAAACCTTATATTCCAACTCCTGGATGCCTGCTTAAGTCTATAAATGGATCTTTGTAGCTTGCATACCTTTGAGCCATTCTGAGATCCCTTAGGTTGTGCCATATACACATCCTGGTCTAAATCCCCATTCAGGAATTCTATTTTTACATCCATCTGCCAGATCTTATAATTGTAATGAGTAGCAATGGCAAGGAGTATCCTTCTGGATTTAAGCATGGCTACCGGTGAGAAGGTTTCATTATAGTCAATACCTTCCCATTGACTATAACCTTTCGCAACCAACCTTGCTTTATAGGTAATTATATTACCGTCTATGTCTGTCTTCTTCTTGAAGACCCATTTGCACCCAATTGGTCTAACCACTTGCAGTGCATCAACCAAATTCCAAACTTGGTTCTCATACATGGAATCCATTTCTGATTTCATGGCCTTTTGTCATTTTTCAGAATCTGAGCTTTTTGTTGCCTCATCATATGTCTTTGGATCATCATCCTTCATAAGATATAGTTCCTTATCATCAGTGATGATAAACCTATATGTATCAGGACCCTTTTGAACATGACCTAATCTTCGCAATGATTGTGTTTTGACAGGTTATTCTTGGATCATACTCTCTTGTAATGGGTTCAATCTATTGATTGTCTGTTTCTTTCCCTTGAACTTCCAGTTCAATATTGCTGCTATTGACTTTAGCAAGTAAGTGTTCCTTTTCTAAAAAGTGAGTATTCCGAAAGGCAAATACCTTTTATGCTTCGGGTTGGTAAAACAGATATCCAATTATTTCCTTTGGATATCCAATGAACAGACAGTTGTTAGCTTTAGTATTTTACTTATCTGACGCTATCCTCTTTACCATAGCAGGACAGCCCCATACTCTTCAGTGACTTAGAGATGGCTTTTTATTACACCATTTTTCATAAGGTGTAAAACCAACTAATTTAGAGGGCACTCTATTTAAGATATAAACCGTGCTCTCCAGTGCATATCCCCAAAAGGATTTGCTAAGAACTGCATGGCTCATCATGGACCTGACCATATCTAATAAAGTTTGATTCCTCCTTTCTGACACTCTATTATGTTGGGGTGTATAGGGAGGGGTCCACTGGGGAACTATCCCATTTTCCTTTAGATAATCCTGAAACTCCTGACTTAAGTACTCTCAACCTTGTTCCGATTGAAGTGTTTTAATACTTTTCTCAAGCTATTTCTCCACTTTAGCTCTGAATAGTTTGAATTTTTCAAAACTTTCAGACTTGTGCTTCATCAAGTACAAATAACCATATCGTGAATAATCATCAATAAAGGTTATAAAGGAGGAGTATCCTCCTAGTGCCTGAACACTCATTGGACCACATACATCAGTATGTATAATTTCTAATGTACTTATGGCCCGCTCATCCTTTCCTTGAAAGGGTAACTTTATCATTTTTCCTTTTAAACAAGGTTCACAATCACCATAAGACTCTAAGTCTATTGGGCCCAAGTCTCCATGCTTATGCAACTTGGTTAAGCGATCTTTGTTTATGTGGCCTAAACGGCAATGCCATAAGTAGAAGGAATTCTCATTATCTAATTTAACTTTCTTCACATTGTTTATATTAAAAACTTCTGTTTTAGTATCAACAATATAAATGCCACTTTTCAACATTCCATAACCATAAGGAATATTATTCAAACGAATCTGACAATTATTATTCAAAAATAAAATTTCAAATCCTGCTGCTGTAAAACATGCAATAGATACAATATTCTTAGTAACACTTGGAATGTAGTAACAATTATTCTAAACTAAAACAAGTCCACTTGGCAAAACAAGTCTAAAGCTTCCTACGGCTAATGCAGCAACTCTGACTCCATTTCCCATACGTAGGTCCATCTCTCCTTTTGTAAGTTTTCTGCAGTTCCTTAGTCCCTACACAGAAGTACAGATATAGGAACCATAACCAGTATCGAATATCCAAGTAGATTCTTGCAGAAAAGTGGCAAAGTTTTCAATTACAAACATACCTGAAGTAGATGCCTCTGTAGGCTTCTTCTTCAAATGCTCTGAAGCAGGAGCTTTGCAATCCCTCTTCCAATGTCCCGGTTTCCCACATTGGAAGCAGACATACTTAGATGCATTCTTTTCATTCTTCTTCTTACTGATTCTTTTCTTAGCACCCAGTGCTTGCTTCTTCTTTTTAGAAGCCTTGCCTTTTTCAACCAACAGTAGAGGTTTCTGATCCTTTTTGATCTGAGGTTCTACTATTTTTAGCATGTTGATTAATTCAGGGATAGTAGAATTAATCCTGTTCATGTAATAGTTAGTCACGAAGCTTGAGTAACTATTGGTCAAGGACATCAACACAAGGTCAATGCTCAAGTCATGATTCATCTTCTCAAGGTATCCTAAGAGGTTTAGTACATGCTGAGAGACAGAGGTGCCGGCCTACATCTTGGTTCTGAAAAGGAGCTTGGAGGTCTCATACCTCTGTACTCTCCCTCTCCAAAAGGAGTTCTTCAAGATGGAGAACCATATTCTCTAAGGGCATGTTCTCATGTTATTTTTCAAGCTCAGAATTCATGGACCCCAATATAATACACATGGCAGTCTCACGATCTTTCCTGTGCTTCAACCAGTCAACATGTTCCACTTGATCCTCAACATCAAGTTCTATAGGGAAAATTTCACTTAGGACATAGGCAATTCCCTCGGATCTGAGAACTATTCTCACGGCTCAGAACCAATCAGAAAAGTTCAAGCCATTAAATTTGGTGTCAAGTAACATACGGAGATTAAAATTGGAAGCCATTTTCAACCTAAGATATAAGAAAAGAAAAGTTTTTAGATATTAGTTTAAGTACACGTATTTAATATGAGGGCTTTTAATTAAATACATTTTCCTTCTATTTTCTTCGAAATTTACAATAGCCCATTCTATTGAATTCGTGAATTTTAGCCGAGCTAAAATTCCTAGTAGGTAGCATCTATAACTAGTCTATTACAACCCCCAATTTTATAAGTCAAGTTATAATAGTAAGTCACAGTTGGAATCTCATTCCATTTGCATCGCTTGCAATTGCTAATTCATTCAAGTTCCATAATCCAAAGGGACATGTGCTCTTATATTAGCATCTCCTTGAACATGTCTCAGCTCTGGGCCTAGCCCCCAATTTTATGGTGGACTACCCCAGCTATGTTAAGGTAGACCCTATCTTAAACTTTACAACCAGTCAATGTGGACTAGAAGGAACGCTTTGCGTAGCACTTTGATAGCCCAAAGAGTTCGTATTATAAATTTGAGTAAGGAAGACTACAACTTGCCTTAATATATTTACTTTGGGATTTTCATGTGTTAGTCATCTCACCCAATTTAGGATTTTATCAGATGGACAAAATTATAATAACTTGTAATAATTCAGGGAATTTTAGAATTAATTTATAAGGTCTAACCTTAGGTGGGATCATCTCTTTATTATAATTATTCCATCAACCTAGATTATATGCAAAGTAATTAACACTTTTATTTGTTATATTTATATTGCATTTCCTTTAAACTTTTATTCAATAAATTTAATTTTTGACTTTGTTATTGAAACATATATAAGCACCATCTTATATATACTAGAAATAAATTAGTTCATATTAATCCTCCGATTGGTCAATTCAAATTGCACTGATATAGGTTCCCAAGTAGGAGAGGTGCCCTATAAGGAGTAGACACCAAGTCCAATCCTTAGCTAGAACAAATACGGGGCACAAACTTGAAGACCAATGGATTCTTTTGAACTAATAAATTTCGTTCTTCCAATTCATGTAAATTGGGAGCATCTATGACCCATGTAATTTAAATAAATTATTGACACTTGTATAATTTGAGTAAGTTGAGTAGGATTATTCAAAATTATTCATAACCATTTTCTAACCTTGAAATGAAAGGCACAAGTTTATATATATTGTTTGGAACAATATACATAAACAAACCATTTCATTTAGAAAATAATATTTAGTATGCTTCTAACTTAATTATGCACTAAATAGGCAGGCTCTGATACCACTGTTGGGAACTGATAGTCAGATTGAACATGCATAAGAGGCGTGGAGGAAATTCAAAATTTTGTCCCTATCCTCAGGAACTCCTATTAGTTGCATATAAATTAAATAAAGCCTTAACTAAATAATTCTCTACCTAGGTTAGCATGCTAAAGGACTAGGCATACAATAATTCCAAATTATATCCTAGCATATTTATTTTATACTAAGCATATTATAACTCTAAGTTATAACCTGAGCATAAAGTAAACTAAGCATGCAAAAATAACCTAAGCATAATTATTAAGTCTAAAAACACTTAAAGAAAAAGACTTAATAATTAAAAGAGAAAGAAAACGAACTTATTAGTTGAAGCGTGCTTTTGCAGAACCTTCTTGCACAAACCTCCAATCGTAGGATAGCCTCTATTAGTATCCACACAAACCCCACCAACCAAAACCTCCCCAGGAGGAAGAACTAAGAAGCCTCGAGTAGTTGAGCTTGGTACTATTTGAAAGGAAAGGGTATAGCCTATATATAAGCTTGGGGGAGCAAAATTGCTCGCCCTTAGGCAATGTGGGATGTGGGATGGGAGTAATTAATTACTCCCATCCCATGTACACACAGCATGTACACGCTGTGTGCCGCAAGTCAACATGGGCTGCGCATGTGCAGCCCATTTTCATGGGCTGCCGCGAGCAATGCCCAGCATTGCTCGCACACCTATCGCTGTACTCTCACGCACTTGAGCCTGTACAAAATACTTTTATACTCTCAGTCCAATTAAACTCGCCAATGCAAAATTCCCCTTTTAATCCTTTTTCAAATATTTATTTTCTAACCCTCATAAATTAGTCACGAGTCAAAATAAATTTCTTGGTCCAACCAAAATTGATCTAATCAATTATAATTTATTTATGACTCTAATTAATTAGTTACCGGTCAAAATAAATACTTTGGTTTATCCAAAATTGATCTAATCAATTTTAACCAATCAAATAGTAATCCAATTATTATTTAAGTTATATATTTTATAATAGAATAAATCTATTAGTTCTTTACTTAGTCCGATGAAGGTCCAATGTGTGTGACCTTATAGGATCCCGAAGTATTGAGCTGTTAAGGCTTTACCAACCCTTCTTTTAATGGAACCATTGGCTCGATGCTCTAGACCGTGAACAGAACTCGATTTCCTTAAACGACTGTAGTACGCCTCTAGCCAGGTTCTACCATCCCCCATTACTCAGAACATCATTTATGCTTATGACGTAATTCCGGTTAATTCAATAGTTATCCAGTGCGATAAATTTCTTCCATTCTTTAATATTCGTACCATTTGGGTTATTGGGTTCGGTTAAAGTGTTAACCCACTAATAGCAATGTTGCTCCAAGCTATCCCAGTTATTTACTTGTTACCGAAGTATATTGCCTTTTACCATAGTGTGTTTAACTGGAAACCATTTCTATCAATCATATACTCTAATCAGATGGTAATGGCAATCATCGCTTCAATAAGTGGCCAGGTACAACTCCTTAATATATCCGGAGCGATGGATTCTTTCCAACTACTCAACCTACCAACGTTCTGTCACTATACTCGTAATCACTCGTAGCACCCTAAATTAATGAGTGCATAGTAATGACCCAAAGTATAGCAATAGTGCCGCACAAGGCAACTAGCATCTCAAGTATGAGGACATTCGCAAAGCTTATTGCATGAATATAAATACTAACACATTGATATTTATACCAAGTGTTTATCTTGCTGCGGTCTCCAATATATCTCCCTGATATGTCCATGTGTCAAGCTTGCAGCACCACCTTCAGTCTTTAGGAGATTAACTACTTGGATCCTTTCCAAGAAAGTTGACCACATGCTAGTCTTACCATTTCATCAATATCCTTTCTTGATGAAACTGTGACTAGGGATAGTTTAGACATAATCATAATTGCACATGAAGCAGGTTCCACAAAATATAGTCCAACTATAATTTCTCTGACTTCATGCTATGATATGTCAAGGATTTTTTTATACATACATCAATAATTATATTTTAACAAGCTATTATATATATATATGTATAGAAACACATTGATATAAACAAAAGAACAAATGCCTTTATTGATTAAATAAATTATTCGTGCTATTACATAATTAAGATATATCGCCCTAATTGCCTTAAGGGCATACATCATAACCAACAGAAATAACCCTGCTCCAAACAAGAATCATTAATCTTTCAATATCCGGATCCTCTTCCTCTCCTGCTATTTTGGAAAGCCAGCTCCTTCTAGTCTTCCACAACCTTGTACAAGCCATTGAAGATTCTAGCTTCTTCGATGAGAAAGGAATGATAACTCTCCTTAAGGTCCTATTCCCTTACTATGACCCAAAGGATCAAGAGCTTGTCTTGCGCATTCATCCATCTATCAAGCAATCCTATGATAATCTGAAGAAGACCATCCGGCCTTACTATCTCACTCCTCCAATGGTTGACAAGATCATTGATGAAAGGTCCAAAGGTAGTGTTGACTACACCCTTTATTCAAATGCGTGGCAAGAATCTTGGGATAACAAGACTTATATAGTAATAGACCCCCAAGCTAGAAACAAAAAGGGGGAGAAGAGTATACAAGAACCTGGATCCGGCAAGGGAAAGGAGAAAGGGGGAGAACCATCCGGAGGGAATCCAAATTAGACTAGCTATTATCAGTACTTGTAAAATTTGGTAATAGCTAGATTCACTATTATATATTTCTGTAATTTGTAATTTGAACTTCATTAATGTTAACTATTGTTAACAGCAGAAGTATATATAGTGAAAACATCTCATTCTCAAAATATTGCTTCTAAAAGTACGATCTACAATTGTACTAAAACAAACTTAGGAGCTAGAATTGAAAAATATTTGGGGAGTTAGGATGCTAGAATTGTGGGAGAGTAAAATCTGTAAATGTCTAAGTATCAAGAATCATACTTAGTTCATATATACTCCATTCTCTTGTACTTAGTTTTTGTTTCCATCAAATGGGGGAGATTTTTTGGAAACTATTATCCGGATCACAAAATTAAACAAATCTATCCGGATCAGGTTTGAACGAAACAAAAATTTAAACTATGTAAATCCCAAATCCAAATGAAAACATCTAGACAAAGATCCAGCTATAACGCTGTCCATTGAAGATATCAAATACCTAAGCACATGGAATCATCAGAATAAAGCTTGCAAAGGAAACATGCATTAATCCCTCAAGGATAGCATCCGGAAGAACTGATCACCACATCTCTGGATGAAGGTAGATACAAAGAATATGAGTCTAAAGACATCCAGAAGACTCATGCTTGAAGACAATGGGAAAATTTTGGAAGATAGCTTTTCCCTCCTTCTTTTGGTCTATGAAGTCAAAGATCCTTTCCCCAAGACAAGACAAAATGACAGCTTGCATTTTTCATAGAAAGGACAGAAGGACTGACATCGGACAGAAAAAAGCTAACAACCTTTTTGACCTAGACTAATAAGGAGGCGCGTGGAGCTCACACCAAAAAGCTAATGGTGTAAAAGTTAGTGCATCACAAAAAGCGAAGTAAAATGATCACTGACAACTTTTCAGTATCAATCTCAAGAATTCAAATGAGTTAAATTACAGTCTAATAGATTGATCAATGGTTCCAGAAGTGCCACCTATAACCTGATCAAGGGTGAAGATTTATTACAAGTTCAACAACCCACAATGACTACATTTATGATGGAAGCCTATAAAAGGAAAGCTTCACCAAATGAGAAGGTTGATGTTTGATTGACAAAAGCAAGTAACAAAGTACAAGCATTCATTCAGTTTACAATCCATCCAAGAATCAATTAATTCCAAATTTGTTGTAAGAATTCCTAAGTGAGTTATAAACTTAAGGAAATCCAAAAACCAAAACCTTTGTGAACACAAGAGTGTAAGGATCTCCAACTCGGGTGAGTTGTGAGATAGGGATAAAACTTGAAGTTGGTGCTTTGACTGTGAACTCCCTATAGGACTCAGCTTAGATTCAGGGTAGAAGTCTAAGTAGTATATCCTACCAAAGACTAAAGGACTTAACTAGGAGTTGGTGCTTCTAGTGCTATATCCTACACCCGGAATGGGTTACCATCCGGAGACAAATTGTAAGGCTTGATTCCTGCCGGTTGGAAAGGAATCCACTAGTGGAAAAGCTCGGGGGAAGGAAACTCTAGGGATTGGAGTAGGCGGGCCTGAACCAGGATAAAGTCCTTTGTGTTTGATTTCTTTAACTTTTTAATTATTGTATTTTACTGCCATAACTACATCATCCAGATCATAATCAAACACACTACACTAAGACTTTTTAAAGACTGTATATTCCGTGAAAAAGGGTCATTCACCCCCTCTGACCTTATAAAGACCCTCACAGGGACCAACAAAAATATTTTTAAATCAAGAGTTTATAATAAAATTATAATCAAATTGAAACTAAATATATCAAATAAGAAAATAACAAATCCTAAATTTGAAATCACCATTCAGGCAATTCATCAAACACCTTAGGTGCAACACTAGTCACTATATATCCAACAAAATTTGAAATCATCAGTCTAGGATTCATAGAAGTATAACAAAACAAGAAAACGATCCTTTCCGAAAATCAAATCTAATTCTAAAACAGAGCATGAATAGAACATTGGATCCAAACATCGATTTCAAAAATAGAACCAAAGCTCATCGTAATTTCAAAATGAAAATACAAACCTAATTGTAAATCGAAAATAACTTGAACTCTGTAGGGAGGAACTACTGTGAGAATGAATATAATAGAATTGATACACAGAGAACTACGGATCTAATACAAAGATAACGGTTAGAGAGAGAACCAGACAAAGACATAATCGTTAGTGAGGGAAAGAGGATTCCAGTTTGATGAGAAAAAATGCAGAACAAGGAATAGATGAGTAGTATATATAGAACGTATAAGAGAAGAATGAAAATTTAAATTTGATTAGAGTAAAAAGAAAATATAAAAGATTAATTTGATAAATATAAAACTTAAATCATATATTTTTAACAATTTCTCAAATTTATTCTCGAACCTTTTAGGAAAGATTACAATCAGTGTTTGAAATTTATTAACAACTAATTACGGAATTGAAGTTTCATGCATGAGTGCGGTTTATTTATCAATTTCATTCTCCTTGATGTACTTTGTAGGCAATCAATATAATAGCAACGAAAATAGCCTTCCCAGAAATTTTGCTCAAAATATATCCCTAACGAAACTTTGTTGTATGACTTGCACTCCTCCAAAAACAAACATTCTATTAGTGTCTCGCTAAAATCGAAACGATGGACAATTTCTTCAAAACAAGTTTTATTTGGGAACCGATAGTAGAAAAAAAATTCGGTTTCCCCTTATAATGTCGTCTTGCATGTACCTCATTCCAATGTTAACATATGTTAAGATTTCTTTTTCTTTTACTCTTTTTTATATTATTTTTTCTCTCTTGTTTTTATTTTCTTCCTCCAACTGGTATCAACATTTAAATGGGATACACCAAAAGAGACGAAATTTGGGGATATCAGATTTTTATCCCCTGTAGTAATGGATCCTATCAATAAAATAGGGATGCATAGCCCTATTAGATATGTTTTAGGCTTTTAGCTAGGTTGGGTTAAGTCAAAATTAATCCAATTTTTTAAAGGACAAATATACTATGTTGTTTCTTCTCAATATTCCTTTTTTCATAGTAAAAAATTGGCTACATTTATTAAAAAGAAAAGAAAAACAACCAAAAGTGAAGAAAAAAAGAAACGAAAAAACACATCCCTAAGATGTAAACAAAACTAGTTGCAACTTGGTGCAATAATAATAGATTACAAATCCCAATCACAACATAGTGTGATCCAAATGGTCTAACATCCCAAGCAAAAATAAACGGCGGGAAGAGGTTCCTCGTGATGCATCACAGTCAGTCCCGGCGAGAGGCAAAGATGATAAGTCCGTACGGCTGTGATGATGACAAAATCCTCGTAAAATTCAATGCAAAGACATCTAACTGTCGACTTAGGTCGAACGAGATCCAAGCCTATTAACCAAAACACATTCTAAGGAGAAGGCAGCCGTCCAAGGAAGGAATACTGCTCGAAAAGGCACCACCTGAGCAACAATGAATTGCCAAAGGACAGTTGTACTCCACAACAACGGAGGAAGAGATGCGAGTGCAATCCCCATGATAAAAACTACCAGTCAAACCACTGGTGAGAGAGGGCTAGACGAAATAGTCAAAACCTCCATAGAAACAGCCAGAACAAAATCAGTTAGAAGAAAACCAATGGCGGCCAACGACCCCTAGTCGAAACACTGGCCAAACAGACCCTCATCACCGTTGATGAAAGGCTGCTGTTGTGATATGCCGAACCACCAGTATCAAACACAAGAAGGAGAACTCGGCCACGTGCCGGTGGAATAATCTGGACGGCCAGACTTAGCCACCTAATAGCCAAACAACAGAGAGAAGATTCGACCGATTGCCGGTAGAAAGAATTAGGACGGTTCTCTCCAAAACCCTATCCGCCTAATCGTCAAGGGAGAAGATCCTCTCCCAAGCCGCCTAATAGCCGAACAGCAGAGAAAAGATCCCGCCAATCACCAATGGAAAGAATCAGGGTGGCTAGGGTTCACGAGAGAACCCTAGCCGCCTAATCGCCTAAGAGAGAAGAGCTCTCAGAAGCCTCACTAATTTAATATTCCAAAAATTGTTCTTCTCAATATTCTTTCATCAAAATTATTTTCACATGTAAGGCAATACACATTATCTATCAAAATCATTCAAAATTTTGGGTATAAACGTCAAGTATCTTCATTGAGATTATCTTTTTTTGGGGTTAGTTAGGCTCTTTACGTGCTATAAATATGTATTTAATAAGAGTTAAACCTGAATATACTCTCACATACTCCACCAACATTTCCAAGTTAGCTTATATTGTGTAGGTATATAAATTACAATTGAATTGCAATGGGTATAATCAAAATCAAAAATTGACCAATTAGACTTAGTACAGTTGGTCCATCCACTAGTGGTGGATGGGGATGACCAAGGATCAGCTCATTGGTCATTTAATTTACCGGAGCTTCGCTCCGATTACATCCAGATTCAACCCGGGTTGCGCATCTGACTTTTTTGAGTGAGTCCCAACAAGGATTTCTGCATTTACTAGGACTCGATAATGGAGATTGACAATAGCATATTGTTTCAGGCTTTGCAAGTAGTGACATTGGTCTTTCCTATTTTTCGTTTATTATTTCGGGTGTAAGTACCTTGTTAGGCTTTTTTCATCTTACATTTTTAACTTAGTGCCGCGTAGTTTGAATGTTTTAGCTCCCAATTTGACACGTGAGGTCTTTTTAGGTGAGGTAATGGGAGTGTAAACATCTACACCATCTCATTGTGTGGCTCATCTATTACATTAATTAATTTATACAACCCCGATTTGCTCAAAAAAATATAATGTAGTTCATAGAATTTCATGGATTAAAATCTGCTGTTCCCAAATTGGTGTTCCCTTTCATGTCCCTCATTAAAATGTTGAAATGTGTCTGTTTTTATTATAATTTTATTATTTTTCAGTTCATCTCTCTTACAAACATGCTGCATGTCAAATAATGAATGGAGGAACATGAAAGGGAACACCAATTTGGGGACAGCAAATTTGTATCCGAATTTCATCTACACAAATAAATAATTGCTTTGGAAGTAGAAATTTATTCATGAACCTTTTAGGATAGATTGCAATCAGTGTTTGAAATTTGTAAACAACTAATTACGGAATTGAAGTTTCATGCATGAGTGTGATTTATTTATCAATTTCATTTTCCTTGATGTACTTTGTAGGCAATCAATATAACAGCAACAAAATTAGCAGTCCCAAAAATTTTGCTCAAAATATATCCCAAACGAAACTTCGTCGTATGACTTGCACTCCTCCAAAAACAAACAATCTAACAGGGTCTCGCTAAAATCGAAATGCGCGACAATTTCTTGAAAACAAGTTTTATTTGGGAACCGATAGTAGAAAAAAATTCTGGTGTCCCCTTATTATTGTTGGAGATGTTGCATTATCCCACATTGGTAATAAAAAAGAATAAAGAGGAGTATATAAGTGGAGAAGATTGGGCCTTAACACAAGTCAATTGGTTTTGTGTTAAATGGGCTCAACCCCACTTATATACTCAATCACCTATCAAGCTCAACACTCTCGATATCCATAAATTCTCTGCGATTATGTCCTCTTGCATGTACTTCATTCAAATGTTAAGATTGTTTTTCTTTTTTTTTTTTAATTTTTTCTCTCTTGTTTTTATTTTCTTCCTCCCACTAATATCAACATTTAAATGGGGTAAACCAAAAGAGACACGAAATTTAGGGACATCGGATTTTTATCCCCTATAGCAATGGATCCTATCAATAAAATAGGGATGCATATCCCTAGTATAGTTAGGTTGCAAAATTAATCAATTTTTTAAAAGGACAAATATACTATGTTGTTTCTTCTCAATATTCTTTCATCAAAATCATTTTCACAGGGCAATACACAATATCTATCAAAATCATTCAAAATTTTGGGTATAAACCTCAAGTATCTTCATTGAGTATATCTTCTTTTGGGGCTAGTTAGGCTCTTTACCTGCCGTACATATTTATTTAATAAGAGTTAAACCTGAATCTACTCTCACATACTCAACCAACATTTCCAATTTAGCTTACATTTTGTAGGTATATGAATTACACATGAATTGCAATGGGTATAATCAAAATCATAAATTGACCAATTTGACTTAGTACAATTGGAACATCCACTAGTAGTGGATGAGAATGACTAAGGATCAACTCCTTCAAAAAAATTCCTTTGTATAAAAAAATCTAAATTGAGTACCCAAAATTATATAGGTGCCATAGGGCAGTTTGGGATTGCTTTCTCAAGCTGCTTATTTCGAAAGCTCCATTTTCAAGCTCTTTCAATAAGCAGCAGATTTAATTTTGGAAAAAATAAGTTAGACAATTCCTAGTTAATTCATATGAATGACTAAAATGTGTTGTTCAAAACCAAAATATGTAATTATATTCAAAGTTTGTGAGAGCAACTTAATTTGACAGCAGCTTAATAAGTAATACCAAACTGTCCCATAGTTTATTGCTGTTGTTATTGTTATACTCTCTTCATCTTGTTCCACATCAGCTCTCATCATCGCCATTTCCCTCTCTATAAACATGACAAACCACCATCCTCCAATCTCTACTCAGTAACTTACTTATCTTTAGCATGTATATAAATGTAATTGAACATAAGGACTTGTGAGTATGCCGATAATAATTTATTACCAGAGCTTAACCCAATTTTACTTTGATCTAACTTGTCTCTAAATACTGTTTTAACCTATGATGAAATTAATTGATCACCAAAACTTACTTATAATGTGTATGAGGTTTCAGAGGGAAATCAGTTGAATTAGATTCATTTTTTCTAATTTTTCGTACGAAGCTAAGAACATGGAAAAAATCAATTCATCCAAAAAATAATTAGAAATCAGGGCAAAAGTAGCCTAACTTTGAAAGAAATGAATTGGGCTGAGCTTTTAAAAGAAAAGTGTCAATTCTATTTGGGAAATTGTAAAAAACAAACATGTGTCATTAAAATATCTATAAATTTACCATGCTTGTTAAACATACAAACTATTTGAAGATGAGCCATGTCATTAAGTCCACCACCGTGTTTCTGTCCTTCCTTTTTTCTTTGATTTTCTTTCTTATTTTTCATTTATCTCTTAAATCATTTATTTTTCCGACATGCCACTCTAGAGTTTTTGTTCATCTTATTTTTATCTTTGAAATGATATTCACTGTGACATTTTCGAAATTTTATATCTAGTATTTATCTAGTAGGTATCTAGTATATCACTGTTAGATATCTAGTAGATATTAATTGTAATAGTTTTTTTATGGAATCTAATGACATCAAGCATATATTTAATAGATATATAACATATGTGTATATGATGATTTCATAAATTATAAATAAATCTATATCTTTTTTTGCAATGATTATTTTATAAAATATAATATATAGTAGATATTTAGTAAACATCTAGTAATCACTGTTGGATATCTAGTATATCATAATATTAACAATTTTTTATAGAATCTGATGACATCTAACATGTATTTCATACATCTAGTACATTTGTATTAGATATCTAGCAAATCTTGATTTTGGTAGTTTTTATCGAATATTTTATAAAATATAACATCTAATAGATATATAGTAGACATCTACTAGATATGTATTCTCTTAAAAAATCTATTTGAATATGTTATAAATTGTGTTAGAAATTTATTTGAAGTTATGATTTATTAGATAACTACTAGACAATTACCAGATAATTACCAGATTACTACTAGATATCTGACAGTTCACAAATTTTTTTTGGAAAAAACATATCACAGTGGATGTTGTTTCGAAGATAAAAAAGAGAAAAAAAAAACTGTAAAGCGACATGTAAAAAAAATGACGATTTGAGAGATAAATGAAAAATAAGGCAAAAGAAATTAAAATTAAACATGTACACGTGTGAGGGAGGGATGTGTTGAGATTTTATATGTGTACATGACATTCATGTAATTAGTTTTGAGTGTTTTTGCTTTTTTATTGATTGTTTATTGTAAGGTCATATTATTTTGAGTTTTTGCGGTAATGGAGTAAGAAGCCATGTTTAACATTTATATCTCCGTCCCTTTTCTCTATGTTTTCACATCTATTCTACCATTTCTTTCAACACTAATTAATATTCCAATATAAGAAAGTTTTTCGTTTAATTTCAGTTTAACTTTAAATCTCAACTAAGGTTTTTTTTCTTCTTTTCTACATGTTTACTCTTAATTGGTGTCTAATTTGACATAGATCTCAAATTATATACTTGATTTTAGGAGATTTGGTATTTCAATATTAGGCGTAGCGGCGCCGGTGACAACACCGGTGACGGCAGTTCAGTAGATCTTTAGTGCTACTTCATGTTTCCTTGATGTGTTGTTTTAATTTTAATTTTTTTTTCTTTTAATTTATTAATTTAGATTACCAATGCTATTTTTCTAATTTTTTCTCCAAACCTCCCTTGCATTAATTATGAAATAGATAGAAAGAAAATTTTAAAATATGAAGGTCAAATTACTGATGTGATAGTATAATAAATATTTTTATTGATTTTGATGAAAATGTTTAGAACGACAACTAGAAAGAACCGGATGTGGTATCATAAAAATTTTCGGACTTCACGCTATCTTTATCACGATATACAATGCTATTGAGAATAAAAATAAATATAAAAATTATCAGTATACTAAAATTTTCATTATACATATGAATTATATGTAAAGAGTTGAATAAATTTCAAAAAAATTCATAAAATGTCTATTTTCTAATGTTTCAAATAGTATTTTAATTAATTCAATATTCCTACAATATGAATTATATATAAAGATTTCAATAAATTTAAGAAAATTTTAATTTTGTTATGATATTCCTTTCCGAATTCTTCAAGGAACACTGTCAGACATATGATGCTGTTGAGTCGCGGTATCTCTCTTGAAGATACGTTGTTTCTACTTGCCCGAGCTAGACTGCATAGTTCACAAGCTCGCGAGAGAGCATGTACAACTGAAGATGAACTTGAGTCACCTCACTTCCACGGGTTTCATTCCCTTCCCTCTCGACAATGAGTTCTTATAGTCAAGCTTGAAAAATAAACAATGGCACTGGGAGAACATTTCGGAATGCTAGAAAGTTGTTTGGAAAGTTTTAGAGCTAAATCAGGTCGACATCCACTGCCTTGAAATATGACAATTTGTTCTAGCACTCTTGCATTTGGGAGTGTATATTTAACAAATTCGAGCAAGTATGCATAGAACCTTTGATTAAGGCCAACGATTTCCACAGTCACTAGCGTTGCAAAACAATACCTTCACCACAGAAATAAGTTGGCAACTGTAGAAAGCATTTGTTAGGCACAAGATTCAATTATCATGACATACTGAATACCAGTAAGAATAGTACTAAATGTTCCAATAGGGGATTTTGCAAGAGAATTTGGCTAGTCATAATAAAAAAAAATGAATACTGTAATCTAACTAATTTTATTCATTAGACTCTCGCTAATTTCTTCATGAAATTCTACGCCCTAATCTAACTTATATTTATTCATTAAACTCTACAATCGGTAGTATCTTTTTTTTAAAAAAAATATTGCCTCATTAGGCTTACAAAAATAACAAAGACAAACCTTATCCCACCCCACCCATATGTGGACTCAAAATCTCTAAGATCACATCTTCAAGGCTAAACCTTTGCCACACAGCATAATCTATAGTAGTTGAATCAAGGATTGGAATCTAAAATTGTGATCATGAATTCTATATTGTGAGTCAAATCGATTTCTAAGATTCAACAAAATGGATTATATGACTGCCTACACACCCTATTATTTCACATATGAATTTGGCCCAGATGCGTTCAATCAGATAACGTTCACCCGCTTTCACAAATCCAAGTACCAATCACATAACGTTATAGTCAAGATAAATGGATTCGACCAACAACTTCCTATCAATTTCATTTCCAGATCTGACAGTTGCAAAGCAAAAGTTGCCAAAGAGGTCGCAAGAGAAAGAAAATAAAAAATTAAAAGGAAGAGAGATCTTACCCTTGAAAGCCAAGAAAAACCCATGCTATTCCACTCATAAAGCTTTTGTCTGGTAAACCGCTGGTCTGATTAGTTCCACAAGCAAGTTTGAGGACTGCAACAGAAAGACACTGCTCCAACTCATGATACGCGAGATCAAATGGACAAGATGTGAAAGTGTAAAGGAGGATAACAGTGTTTGATGAGTGGTGATTCTTGAAATCATTTTCTTTTATAGAGATATTATGGTTGTGAATGGTGATTCCATGCCATGGCCTATTTCGATTGGCTATGACACGTTTTGCATGCAAGTATAACTCCCCATTTGTCACCTATTTCGATTGGTTGCGACACGTTTTGCATGCAAGTGTAACTCTCAATTTGTCACCCGAAGAAACACCTAATTATTAATACACGTGTCAAGGCCAAATGTAATACTAATAGGTAACGTTATCATTGAGGCACTTGTATGATTATATGTGACGTAATCAATAACATATCGGGGAATTTATACAAAAAGCACGGCTTTTGCGCCATTTTCTCATCCAATAGTTGAGAGTTGATGAGAAAAGATTTTGTTAATATGTGAGAATATTTAACTAAGTATTTATCAATTCTCAACCATTAGATAAGAGAAAGGTACAAAAAGTCTGGCTTTTTGTATAAATTCCCTACATATTGATATGGAAAAATCAACGAGTTTGCGTCTTATACTTTGTCGTCAGTCGCCCTCATCCCCTCTCATTGTTTTCCTATTTAAATCCCTTCTTATATGAAACATTAATTCAGATCCCTAATATGTTGCTTATTGGATAAAGTGTAAATTGTGTGGGTCTTAGAAGGAAGTGAGGTGTGTTGGTTGTGGGGGTCTGAGATTTTCATGTCCATTACCCTTAATTAAGTGATGTTTTTATTAGAGAATGTATTTTTTTTTATGGTTCTCCTATTTTTAGACAATACATGGCTGTACTACAAATAGTGGCATGAACACTCATTGATTTTTTTTTAACGGTCGAGCTTGGCAAAAACCGGGTCCATTTATTAAAAAGAAAGGAAAATCAACAACAAAAAAATTGAAAAGAAAAATAAAAACATCCGTAGGATGTAACAAAGCTAATTTAAACCTAGTGCAATAATAATGAACTAAAGATCTCAATCACAATAGAGTGCGAACATAATGATCTAAAGATCCATATATAGCAGAAGTGAACAGCGGGAAGAAAATTTCCTGATGCACCATAGTCAATCCCACGAAGGCAATGATGAACGCGGTGATGAATAACATTGCCTAGCAATTACAACTGCCCGAAAAGGCACTACCTCTGCAAAGCCGTGGGCAACGATGAACGCCAGCGGACAGAAAAACATGATACCCTTTGTTGAAAAGGACCGGCCAAACCGCCGGTGAAAGCAGGCAAAAAGTGGAGGAGCACCTGAACCCTCCAAGGACTGCAGGAACGACGCCGGTTAGAAGAAATCTGAGAGGCCAAACCGAACCCTAGCCGCCAATCACCCTTTTGTTGAAAAACCGATCTGCGAAAAGCTGATCAAACGCCGGTGGAAGCCGCCTAATCACTCTACTATCAAATGGAGAGAGAGAGAGATTCGAACAACCTTGTTAAAAATGCCGGCCAAAGGCCAGTGGAGAAAATTTAGGCGGCTAGAAATCATGAGAGAACCCTAGCCTCCTTAACAATCCGAAGAAGGAGAAACAAGCCGCCAACCACTTGTCAAAATTCGGTCAAAACACCGGTGAAATATGGCGGTTCAAGAGACAACCCTAGCCGCCTAATCGCCCTCTACTGAGAGTTCCGTGAACACTCATTGATACTTGAGATAGTTTTTTGAACCTTATTTTTACTTGAGTTCAGTTCAATTGTCTCAATTAGTAACAACAAGAGTTGAAAATGCATACAATGGATATTTCATACTAAGGTTTTTCGTTATGTATTATGAAGTAGAAAATTGATAGTTCGTGTTCACAAATAAATATGATTTTCTAAGTTTATCTCTTGGTTTGCCAAGATGTACACTACACAAGATCGGGATGTTGTACTTACTAAATTTTAATAGGTTTCTTTAATTATTGTAGTTCTTGCCTCTTCTCGTTCCGCAGAATCCGCCAAGAGCCTGAGACACCTCTTTCAGGTTGCAAATAATTTTAATCAAAGTCCTCTTGTTTAACCTCATCCGAAGCATTCGTGAAATGATTAGAATCATCAGAATATTTGATAATATGATCATCAATCGACTTACGAACTACAATTTATTTATCTTCGAGATCCACAATTAAGTTAATTTACTTGTTTTCTTCCACACGTACAAGGTATTGCATGGAAAACTGCCCACTTACAATATATTTAGTCAACAAGTTTGTCAACTTTGCTTTACATTATTGGTATTTATTTTCTAGGTAGCATAGAAACGGACACCATGAGACCCTATTTCTTATAAATATAGGTTCGGTAGTTGTGGGAAAAAATATAAATAATGAAAAATATAGGGGTATTTATAAAGATAGAAAATAAAAAACTATTCATACATATAATTTCATTCTTTTATAAAACAATAAAATACTTAATTAGTATATATATATATATATATATATATATATATATATATATAGATATATATATATATATATATTCTAGTATTTACAAATTGACACCCATAAATTATATTTATCTAATTAAGGCCATCAAGCATTTAAAAATTCTAATTCAATATTATATCTATTTGAGGACTTACATAACAAATGAATAGTAAGTTTAGGATTAAAATGAACCAAAATTGATGGATTTGCTAGGAAACATTTTCAGAAATTTGAAGAAAGGAGTTTTTTCTTTCTTTAAATGCGGAAAATGCCCAAAAATGTCGAACGAACAGAAAACTTTGATGGCGGCGAGGGTTTTGTCCATAACCCTAGCCGCACTGATATTCTCCACTGGTGTTTAGCCGGGTTTTTGATCTCATACTTCAGTTCGACAGGATGGCGATTAGGAGGCTAAGCCTAGTCGCCCAGATTTTTTCCACTGGCGTTAAGCTAGTTTTCAATCTCACTCTGCAGTTTGACATGACGACGATTAGCCGGCTAGGCCTAGTCGCCGAGATTTTTTCCATCGTCATCTAGTCGGCTTTTCGATCTCACACAGCATTAGACTTTCGACACAAGGGTGATGAGGAGGCTAGGGTTCTGTTTGGACAGCATCTCGACTAGGGGTCGACGGTTTGTTTCTCCTTCTTTGAATTTCTTCTAATCGGCATCATTTTGGTAGTTCTTTAAAGGGTCCAGGCGCCGCTCCCTTATAGCGCACTTCCACCAGCAGTTTGGCCGACAGTTTTCAACAAGGGGATCGCACTTGCATCTCCTCATTCAAAGTGTTAAGGTGCGGGTGGTTAGGGCTAATTCCTGTATAGTTGTCCTATGGTTGTTCATCGTTGCTTAGGTGGTGCCTTTTCAGGTAATAGCGATTGCAAGTTCTCATTTATTCCTCGAATCAACTGCAGTGAGTGAACGATGTTTTTGGGTGCGGGCAGACCGCGTTTGCTTTTTCGGGTCAATTAGGGTAAACTAAAGCAATTTTCCTTTTTGGGATAATTGAGGCATTAATTATAGGCAGGCAACTTGGTAACTCGGCTAGGGATTTTAATAAATAGAATTGGTAGGAAAGAATGTAAAACAATTTATGAAATAATGTCCAAAAGATTCATGGATCCAAATCCATTATTTAAAATATAGAGTCATCACCTAGATCAGCTCTTCCAGGAAATTCTGGTATAGCACAGTCCCAAGAACAAAACTATACCTTAGTTTAGAGATTCGAGTCCAGACAAATTACTTATTCGATTTGTTTAGCCAATTTCAATTGAAATACCAAAATTATTTATTAAATGTCAAACATATTACCTAGATTCATTTTAAGAAATGAGATGTAAAAAAGAGCTATTCTAATCAAAACACACAACCTCAATGTGGTCATGACATCATTTTATGACAGTTATCACATGCTTATAACTCATAATACAAAACAAATTGATTCTGGGAAATTATCCTGCAAATAAATTGTTAAAATAGGAATATTATATTTTGGCCCGAAAAAAATAGCAACGTTGATGTCAAAGATCATGGTGTCGTTCTTCCAGCATAATGGCGCCGTGATAAATTTAGCAATTCATAAAATTAAGGAGATGATAGAATCACAAACATGGCAGGCAATTTCACAAATCAAGAAGAAATGGAAAGAGAGGTATAGAAAAGTGTATCAGGGGTTGCAAGCTAATCCCCAGAACAAAATCACCATAAAGAGCTCTTACCCGCTCAAATATAATTAAATAAAATTGATAGATAATGGAAATGACCAGAAAGGAAAATTATGTATAATGAGAGAAATGAAAATGGGATACGAATTAAATATTTTGTTTGAAAAACCCCCAGAGGAACAACGTGTCCTTCCAAAGTCTAAAAGGTTGGAGTGGGCGAAAATTTCGGGGCGGAAGACCCAACTCGGTTTACCGCTCCGCTTGCCTACAAAACACCCATCCCTCTTTTATTAAATAGAAGATGAAAAGAATACATCAAATGTTATAGGGCGAAACAAGCTTCGACCATAAAGGGAAGGGAAAATGCCAAGAATAAATTACATGAAACGATAGTTAATCTGTCTATGCAGGTCATGAAGAAAGAACTCATAGCAAAAAGGCGGGCAGTCGGCCAGGAAGACATACTTTGCGATAATCTACCATGAAGAGCAAGAGCATCAGCGATTCTGTTTCCTTCTCTAAAAATATGTGTTGCGATCACCTCCATGTTGCTCACTATGCGACAACATTTAATCCAATCGGCACGAGTGTTCTAAGGGACAATTATTGTGCGTGAGCGAATCAACAAAACCACATAAACTAGGTCGCTGTCAATCCAAATACGAGTCTAGTTTCGTTGAGCAGCCATTTCTACCGTGAGGATTATAGCCTAAAGTTCAGCTATGTAGGAGAAAGTATCCAGTAGGTGAGTTGCGAAATAGTGTAAAATGACTCCATTCCCGTCTCTAAAAACTGCTCCGCAACCTAATGGCCTTGGCGTGCCACTAGTAGAAGCATTAGTGTCTATCTTTATCCAATTTGGAGGAGGCGGTGTCCAACAAACTGGAATGATCCTCGGAGCTCTATCTAACCGGGGTTGTAAATCAATGTATATAAGGATTTGTCTCTCAAGCACTGAGTTCCAAACCATCCTAAAGCCTAAACGATCGATGCGACACATCATATTCCAAAGGGGATGCATAGATCGATGAATGTTTGGTCAAATATTTCTAAAAATAGATTTATTTCTAGCATTCTATAATAACCAAACCACATTTACCACAACAGCCCGCCATAGCATGTGAATTTGAGAACTAAATGGTGAATGAAAGTTGAGGTGATCACCCATTTAAGATCTAAGGATAAGTCAATATGACGCCCGAATAGAGATACAAGGGCTGTCCAGAATTGTTAGGCAATGGGACGTTGAACGAAGAGGTGATCAATGTTCTCATAATTATTAGAACAGAGGGAACATATTGAGACAATATTAATACCCTTTTTATGTAAGACGTCATGAGTAGAGATTCTCCCCGTAAGCGCTTTCCAGCATATGATCGAGTGAGAAGGTGCAATGGACTTGTACCAAAGCATTTGAGGTTGCATCCATCTATAAAATAACTTAATTGTAAAGAATCCATTCCTTGTCGGCTTCCAAATGTAAGTGTCCAACTTCGATTCAGTGATGGTGATGTAGCGGAATCAATCACAAGACAAGAAAATAATTCTATTGTTCATAATTCTTCTATAAGAACCCTAAATTCTTCAAGATTTAGAGTAATTAGGAGAAATAGCCGCAACCAATTTTATTCAATCAAAAACTGCCGAATTGTCTATCAAACACGCCTATAAATAAGGTCTAGAGGTTAGGGTTAAAACCCTAGAAAAAGAATAAAAGCACACAAAGTTTTAGAAAATTGCAATTAAGTCTCTGAAAACAGAAAAATACAAAATTGAGGGCCTAAACGGCAAAATTAGGGCCCAATAGGGTGGGGCTCAACATGAGCGTTGCTCGTTGGGCCATTTCTGATCAAAAAAGTGTCCTGAAACATCAAAATCCGACCCTAAAAGCCCAAAAGAATAGTAACCGAGCTAGCCACTTTTATCAATTTTCTCCAAGTACACCAATGATCTCTCATCTACATCATCCTCCCCTGGTTGGAAATAATTCACCCTCGAATCGTCATCATCTGAAGTATCACTAGTGAAAGGAATAAGATGCTTAACGTTAAACACGTCAGCAGTGAGAATGTGACTCGGCAACTTGAAACGATATTCATTCGGGTTAATCTTTTCAATGATCTCCACTAGACCGATCTTCTTTGCTGAAAGTTTGTTGTACTCTCCCACTGAAAAATGCTCCTTCGTCTGAACAGGCCAAACAAAATCACCCACATCGAACTCTATATGTCTGTGTTTCCTATCAGAATCTTCTTTATATTTTGCGTGGGCTCTCAACAGACTTTCCCTCATAGCTTCATGAACACTATGAAAACTGTTTACAAATTCTTCAGCCTTGCCACAACGATGAATCTGGTCAGGTACAGGGAGCAAATCCAGGGGACTGCGAGGAAGTACAGAATACACGACAGCAAATGGACTAAATCCAGTACTCCGGTTAACTGTATAATTATGAGCAAATTCATCCTAACTGAGCTTCATATCCTAACTCTTCACGTGCTCGTTAACCATACTCCGCAACATATTACCCAAAGAGCGATTGACCACTTCCGTTTGCCCATCGGTCTGGGGGTGATAAGCACTACTGAAGTTCAACCGTGTGTTCACCATCTTCCATAAACTATACCAAAAGTGACTAAGAAAGCGCGTATCTCGATCTGACACAATTGACTTCAATAAACCATTCAGTTTGTAAACGTCTCAGAAGTACAATTGAGCAACTTTAACAGCATCGGTAGTTTTCTTACACAGAATAAAGTGCACCATCTTCGAAAAACGATCAACCACCACAAAAATAGAATCATTAGCTCGCTGAGTACGAGGCAATCCAAGCATAGAGTCCATGCTCACATCCTTCCAGGGACTAGAAGGAACAAGTAGTGGTCTATATAACCCGGCATTAGTGGCAGTCCCCTTGGACACTTGGCAGATTCTACAACGCTATATGAACTTGTCAACTTCCTTTCGTATAGATGGTTAAAAATAAGCCGATTGCACTAACTGTAAGGTCCTATCTCTCCCCGTATGACCTTCAACACGTAGCTCTTGGATAATTTTCAACTGCAAGCTACAATAAGGAATGCACAACTGATTCCCTTTGAATAGGAAACCATTCTACAACACAAACTCGGTCCTCTCTCTGGACGACACCCTCCGTAATGCCACAGCAAAATACGGGTCAATGCAATAAAGATTAGTAAGGGATTCAAAACTAGGTACCTCAACTACAAAACGAGTCATTAATACTCATTTTCTGCTCAATGTATCTGCTACTTTATTAGTGACCCCAGACTTGTGCTTCACCACAAAAGTGAATTGCTGTAGATAAACAACCCATCAGGCATGCTGTGCAGAAACTTTGTCCTGACCATGAAGATGCTTTAAGGCTCATGGTCTGTAAATAGTACAAACTCCCTCTGAAACAAATAATGTCTCCAATGTTTGATGGCATGCACGATAGCATAAAACTCCACGTCATAGGTGCTATACCTCATTTTGGCTCCTGTTAACTTCTCACTGAAGTATGCGATTGGCCTGCGATTTTGACTCAACACCGCTCCAATTCCAATCTTTATCGCATCACAGTGTAACTCAAAAGGCTGATGAAAATCCGGTAGGACAAGTATCGAGGCTGTCATCAACCGGTGCTTTATCTCTTGGAATGCCTCATTTGCGATGGCTGTCCACTCAAATCTCCCATTCTGCTTAATGCAGTAAGTAATAGGGGCCATAATCCTACTGAAATGAGGAATAAACCTCCTATAAAAAGATGCCAGCCCATGAAAACTATGCACTTCTATGATCGTCTGCGATTTAGGCCAAGCTCTAACTGCCTCTATTTTGGACTCATCAACCTTCAAACCTCGATCAGAAATTATATATCCCAAGAACAGCACCCTTCGGGACATAAATATGCACTTCTTAGGAGCTGCATAAAACCTCTCCTTCCGCAAAATAGACAACATTTCTCTCAAATGGGTTAAATGCAAAATAGGCTCATCGCTTAAAATCAGAATATCATCAAAGTACACAATAACACATCACCCAATAAAAGGTCTTAACACCTGATTCATAACTCTCATAAAAGTGCTAGGGGCATTTGATAACCCGAAAGGCATAACCATCCACTCAAACCACCCTTCTCTAGTCTTAAAGGCAGTTTTCCACTCATCACCAGGTCTAATATGAATCTGATGACAACCACTCTCCAAATCAAGTTTAGTAAACACAACAGCACCACTAAGTTGGTCTAACAAATCATCCAAACGAGGGATAGGGAAGCGATACCTGACTGTGATCATATTGATGGCTCGACTATCAAAACACATCCTCCATGTACCATCCTTTTTGGGAATCAACAAAGCAGGTACTGCACATGGACTCAAGCTCTCCCGAATGAAACCCTTCGCCAATAACTCCTTAACTTGCCTCTGCAACTCCTCATGCTCTGTCGGGCTCATTCTATAATGGGGTCTATTAGGCAAACTAGCCCCAGGCTCCAAATCAATCTAATGTTGGATGTCTCACAATGGAGGTAACTCATCCGATAGTTCGGCTGGAAAGACATCCTGAAACTCTTTCAACAAGAGCTTTACTAACTCAGAGATTATAACCACCTCTTCTTTCACTGCTCGCACCCCTACTAAATACACCACTCCAGTCTTCTTCATCTCCACTTCAAACAGTCGACGGGTTAATATGTTACTTCCACTACTCTTCTCCTCCTATTTGGGCATCAATGTTATCTTCGTTCCATTCCACAAGAAACTATAAGAGTTAGCAGTTCCATTATGGTAACCCCCCTGTCAAACTGCCAAGGCCTACCTAGTAAGAGATGATACGCATCTATATCAACCACATCACACCACACCTCATCCTCATACTTCTCACCCATGGAGAAAGGAACTAATACCCGTTTATTCACTGAAACCTCCCCTCCATGCTTCAACCAAGCCAGTTTGTAAGGACTTGGATGTTTCTATATGGACAACTCTAGCTTCTGCACCGCCTCTAAGGAGATAATATTCTCACAACTACCTGCATCAATCATGTACTTACAGACCTTCCCTTTTATAGTGCAAGTGGATTGGAAGATATTATTCCGCAACCATTGATCATCATTCGCACGTGGGGTTAGGAAAGATGGTCGCACGACCAAGGCTGTCCCTACATCAACTTCTACCACAATCTCTTCATTCACCTCCTCGTCTCCCTCATCAACGTTATCTTCACCCACTCCATCCTTTCCCATTTCATGATCAGTTATCATAGCCCTCTTTTTTGAGACCCGACAGTTTACAGCCCTATGCCCAATCTGACCACACTTAAAACACCTCAGTTGACTATAATTCAGATTAGGGTTTTTTGCCACTGGGGAAACCTCCTTATTACCTACTATTTCCACGCTCTTAAACCCTCCACCGCCGCTGTTGCCTCCTTTTAAAACATTCACAATTGTAGAACGAGTTCTCTTTTCTATACGGAGAGCCCTTTGGTGAGCCTCCGATACAGTAAGTGGATCAAAGTCGTTAACCGCTTCTAGCAACTGTTCACGTAACCCCCCAATATACCTCGACACTAGCTGTTATTCTATGTTATACATATCATTCCGTGTCACCAACTGATAGAACTCTGTTGTGTATTCTTCGATAGAACGCCCTCCCTATTCGAGGTTTTCCAACCTCTGATATATAAGACACTGAAAATAGTAGGGTAGGAATGTGGCTCTTAACTATTTCTTCATCTTCTTCCACATCACAATCTTAGACTTACCCATGCGAACCCTAGAGTTCTAGACCTGCACCCACCAAGCCATTGCTCTATCTCAATATCGAGTCGCCACTAGTTGTACCTGCTTATTCTCTGAAACTCCCTTGAATTCCAGAACTTCTTCTACTGCCGCCACCCAATCGAGAAACTCTTCAGGTTGAAGGGTTCCTCTGAATTCTGAAATCTCAATCCGTAGGCCAGCCTCCCAACATCGATCCTGGGTGGCTCACTCTCAGCGATGACCACCATACTCAGATCGCCACTCCTCATAACTTTCCTCCCCTAGGTTTTCATCGCGAGGTCGTTCATTGATGATATGCACCCCTCTGCACTCGTTATTGATCCTATCATGTCTTGCATCTAATGCCTCTAGCCTGGACATTACCTGCTCACCAAAAGTCCCCATCCTTTGATCAACAACCTCTGCAACCCAGCGCCTTTCTTTGTCTTCAGCAATCTCGGCCACACTTCATTCTTTTCTTGCTGGTACCATAGTATGTGAAGGCTCTGATACTAACTGATGCAGCGGAATCAATCACAAGATAAGAAAATAACTCTATTCTTCATAATTCTTCTAGACTATAAACAAAAGAGGGTACTAAGAACCTTAAATTCTTTAAGATTTAGAGTAATTAGGAGAAATAGCCGCAGCCAATTTTATTCAATCAAAAACTGCCAAATTGTCTATCAAACACACTTATAAATAAGGTCTAGAGGCTAGGGTTAAAATCCTAGAAAAAAAATAAAATCATACAAACTTTTAAAAAATTGCATTCAAGTCCCTGAAAATAGAAAAACGCAAAATTTGGGCCTAAACGGCAAAATTAGGGCCCGATAGGTTGGGGCTTAGCATGAGCGTTGCTCGTTTGGCCGTTTTTTATTCGAAAAGTGTCCTGAAACGTCAAAATCTAACCCAAAAAGCCCAAAAGAATAGTAACCGAGCTAGCCACTTTTATCAATTTTCTCCTAGTACACCAACGCTCTCTCATCTACATCAAATGGTGACATTGTTAATCCGGTTCACAACGTCCAACAGTAGAGGGGGTAAATCTGTCCATCCATCTTGAGTTAAAATGTCCGCAACTGTGTCAGATAAATTCAGCAATGTACCAAAAGGAAGCTCAAGTTGCTCGGTAATCGGTGGGCTAATCCACTTGGAATTCCAGAAATTAAGGCTAGAGGATGGGCCAATGAACCAAGCGATGTGACCATGTAAAGTTTCGTGAGTGGATCTAATGGAATTTCATACACTAGAATTTGTTATCCACCCAAAGTAAGCTCTATTCCAACCGAATATCTTCCTTAATAAATCAAAACATAAGGTTCCCGAAGTCAACAACCCACAGGCAAATTTTGCAAGTTAACACAGTTCATATCCCGAATGTTTTTAATACCAAGACCTCCCGCACTTTTTGGGTAAAGGCAAATTTTCCAAGGAACTGTAACAAGTTTCTGTTTATCGATTGAGCCGGTTGAAATAAAATTCCTAGCCTCCTGCTCTAAACTATTGAGGAGGGAAGCGGGCCACTTATAAATGGCAATCAAGTGTAAAAGCGAGCTGTTAATGACTGATTGCACAAGAACAATTCTGATATGAATTAAATATAACATAAAAGAATTAAGCATAAATTTATTATATAATGGAAAGTGGAAATGGAATAAAAATAAAATGGGAAATGGAGCATGACATAATTATAATTGAAAGTGAAACATGGATTATCTATATTTTAGGATGTGAATCAATTATATCATGGAAAAGAATTATAAACCATTTATATTATGGAAATGAAATACAAACAATTTATAAAATGGAATATAAATAACTCATATTATGGAAGTGAAATATAAGTAATTTATATTATGAATTAATTGGATTATGGTGGTGAAACGTGAAATGAAGATGAGACATAAATAATGTGGATTGATTTATAGTCAAGTCCAATTGTAATAAGTTTAATTTAATTAATGTAGCATAACTGAAACTTAATAAATTGAAACAAGAAATAAATTAAAATGATTATTTTAGTCTCAGATTGTGTATCTTCCCACTGTGAATTCGTTGTGAAATTTGAAATAAAATGGGAATGGCCTCATGGAAAGTGATTAGATTGAAAGAGATGAGTTAAAGATGGGTAAAGGATAACCAGGCGAAAATAAATTCCCCTCTTTATTCTAAACTTGTTAAAAACTCGGAAATGACTAGGACAAAACTTTGATAAGAACTTTCCTAGAGCCAATTTCACAGAATGGAATTGATAGATGTTAATTGTATATGAAAAACTAATTTTAGGCCTCTATTTATAGCAAAAAAAGAGGGGTAAAATCGGGTAAAATAATTAATTCTCCAACTGAATGGGAAAATTGAATTAATTCAGATTTAATTTTTGCCAAAAAGTTGATACCGGTACCGTTTTAAGGGAAGTCGGTACTGGTGTTGGTTAATTTGAAAAAGGAAATTTTGAATTGAATCGGTCAAAACTAACCAGGAACTAATAGATAGCAGTACAGTTAAAAGGGATAACAATACCGATGTCTACTAAAGATGGTACCGGTGTCAAATGAAAGGGTACCTAACGACTATTTTTTAGGGTTTTTGATAGGGGTGTGAGGGACTGAAAGTATTTTCTCAAGGCCAATTCCCATAAATCAATTTCAAAATTAACATATTAGGATCCCATAAAGTATAGAGTTAATCTTTCATCATTGACTAGGGGCATGAGAAAACTTCGTGCTCATAGACTGCCCCTTACAGGACATAATAGACCAGAGTCATTATGATCGTGTGAAAGAGAGTACGAAATAAGGTGAGAGATTATACTTGAGATGCCTCGGAAGGAGATAGTATACGACTGACTCTGCTTTGGAATGAAAGCATGTCTCTCCATACAGGGTGAGAATCTACTGAGAATACACCACTATGATGTGGAAAATAAATATCCCTGCTAGAGAAAAAGAAAATAACTTTATGGGGAGTCAAATGTTAGTGTTGTAATAAGATATTAATGTAGCATCGGAAATTGGGTGTATGGTCAGGGACCAAGCCAGTAGAGATTTCCTGGAGCTATGATATCTACAAAAGGTAAAATTGGATGTACAGTCAGGGACCAAGCCAGTAGAAATTTATCAGATCTATGATTAACATAAAAAGTAAGAACTGGCTGCATGGTCAGGGACTAAGCCAGTAGAAATTTATTGGAGCTACGATTTCTCCAAATGGTAAAAATTGGCTGTATGGTCAGGGACCAAGCCAGTAGAGATTTACCAAAGCTGTGATCTCTACAACAATAATAATCGGCTGTATGGTCAGGGACCAAGCCAGTGGAAATTTTGAGGAGTTATGATTCCTACAAAAGGAAAAAAATTGGATGTATGGACAGGGTAAAAGCCAGTAGAAATTTGCCGGAGCTATGATTTCTATAAATGATAAAAATAAGCCGTATGGTTAGGGACTAAGCCAATAGAGATTCACCGGAGCTATGATCTCTACAACAATAATAATTAGCTATATGGTCAGGGACCAAGCCCATGGAAATTTGTCGGAGCTATGATTTCTACAAACGGTATAAGTTGGCTGAATGGTCAGAGACCAAGCCAGTAGAGATTTGACGGACCTATGATCTCTACAACAATAATAATCGGTTGTATGGTAAGGGAAAAACCCAATAGAGATTTGCCGGAGCTATGATCTTTACAACAATAATAATCGACCGTATGGTCAGTGACCAAGCTAGCAGAAAATTGCCGGAGCTATGATTCCCATAAAAGGAAAAAAAATTGAGTTTGATATCATTTTAGAAATGTCATACCTTGGGAGTGATATGATTTCCCTATGAAAATATTTACCTTACTTGTCTTGAATAGGGATTTGGTTTAAAATGTTGAAAGGAGTCTGCTAGCATTGTGAATACCTGTAACACCCCAATTATTCGGAGTGTCATAGTAATGATAACCTCTGATATCTTATTTACTAATTTAGTAAGTTTTACAATAATACTTGAACAAATTCACTCTCATTACTTATATATGTTAATTCCAAAACTTTAACATTCATAAATACAAGCCAGAAGTTATAACTCCAAATATCAACAATATACGATTCACACTTCTCACACTATCTAGTACATGCCATTATTCTACAAATCATAATATTACATTAAAATACAAATCCACCTTGAGTCTTTCCTTATATGCTCTCCAAGCTGATCCTCTTATACCACTTTGATCCAAACTATCTACAAATCTCCACCTATGTGTAGAAAAACAACTACACGCTAAGCAATTTGCTTAATGGTGTACATAAAATAAATACAATAATTTTGAATATTTTTAACACTTTAAAATAGAAACAAAGTATGTTCATAAGCCACAAACAAATTAAACAACTTTATAAAACCAAAACACAAAACTCATATTATAAACCTTTCAAAGTACAATAAAATTTATATCCAATTTTTCCCAACACATTAACCATATGCTACCCAAAGTAAACAAGTCATGAATAATGGTAATGGATGCAGGAGCGGACAAGCCCAAAGCTGAAGCTTCAATATCAATATATTTTTATCAGAATACTGGCCAAAGTCCAAATCCAAAGCTCCTATATCATATCACATAATACCGACCGAAGCCCGAAGCCAAAGCTTCAATTGTTTGTATAGTACTGTAGCCCACTTTATTGGTGCCAATCTACCTTGTCCCCGTATTGTACTCGTTTAATAAGGGAAATAGATCAAAGTAACATCTTAAAAATTCCAATATAAACCATCAAACATAATTCAATATAACTTTAATAATTAAGAAATTCAAATCCTAAATTTTGAAGTGTCAAACTTCAATTAAAACACCATAAAATCAACATTCATATTTTTCAAAAATTTCCAGATTTCGTCACCTGACTTCCCCTGCTTTTTTTACTATTAAAATATCATCAAATCGAAGAAGTTTCTTCTAAACATAATTAACCATATGTTTCAGCTTTCTAAATTAATAAGAATCACAGATATCCAAATTGTATAACCAAAGTTATGATCAAAATACTAAACAGTGTACAAAGCAGAGAATTTCCGAAAACAGATTTCATGACTCAACTTCAAACGAAAATTTCACATTGAAAATGAACGAAAATCAATAAGGTTTCTTCTGAATATATATTCCTTAGTTTCTGTAGATATCAAAAAAACCAAGTACCATTCCAATCAAATTTATATAACAAGATAAAACATCAAAACAAAACAGAGATACAAATCTGGAAATTTTCAGAAAAATTGAGAAATCGAAATTATAGACACCAACCTTTTTCTAAACTCTTTCTAGTTCTCTTCCACCTCTTTCCCTTGTCCTTTACTAGAATTACCTTCCTCTATAGTAGCCATGTATAATTCTATCAAGATATTTTATAAATAAACTTCCTAATACCATGGGTTACTATTCATCTAAAACTTAGAAACTAAAATCCTACTAATTAAGCTTTATTTTCATAAAAATCACTCACCTCAAATTTGGGTTACTATTCATCCAAAACTTAGAAACTGAAATCCTCTTCTTCTAACCTTGATTCACTGAAATTGATGATGATAGAAGGTTTAAAGATCGATTTCTAACAAGAATTTGAAGTTGACTCGAACAAATTGGAAGCTTCTAGGTTAGGAAATTTTTTGAATATGGTAGAGATGAAGAACTTGAAGATGAATGTGAGAAAGAGAGGACGCTACGTATAGGATTGGGATTAGGATTATACGGTATAGATTTTTTTTATTCCCTATTTTCAATAGTGCCCTTGAACAAATAATTAAATGCCTAAATCATCCATCTAACTTAATTAACTCTTCTTTCTTGTCGAATGACATAAAAGAAAAATGTTAAAATATGGAAATTCATAATATCCATATTATTTTATACTTTTATACCTCAATAAAATTTAGTTTAAAAATTTCGGGTCACCATAATTCTCCCGCTCTTACGAATTTTTGTCCCAAAAATTGCCTGAAAACAGTTGCGGATATTGAGTTTTCGTTGTATCCTCCGGTTCCCAAGTTGCTTCTTGAACCGTATGATTCCGCCAAAGTACTTTTACCAAAGGAATAGAATTGTTTCTCAATTGTTTAACTTCTCTCGCCAAGATTTGTTCCGATTCCTCTTCATACGTCAGGTCGGGTTTGATTTCTACGACATTAGGGGATAAGATATGTGATTGATCTGATCTATATCTCCTTAACATTGACACATGGAACACATCATGAATTTTGTTGAGTGTCAGGGGTAGTGCCAACTGATAAGCTATCGGTCCAACCTTCTCTGTAACCTAATATGGGCCAATGAATATCGGACTGAGCTTGCCTTTCTTGCTGAATCGCAGGACTTTCTTCCAAGGAGATACTTTGAGAAATACTTTATCCCCCACTTCTTAAGTAATGTCTTTTCCTTTTAGATCAGCATAAGATTTTTTTCAATTCGATGCAGCCTTCAATCTTTCTTGAATAAGTTTTACCTTCTCCTTTGTCTCCTGAATTATATCCACTCCCACAATCTTGTTTTCACTAAGCTTGGTGCAATACATTGGAGTTCGACATTTTCTTCCATACAATGCTTCATATGGTGCCATTTGTATGCTTGACTAATAGCTGTTATTGTAGGAAAACTCTACGAGGGACAGATATTTATCCCAACTTCCCTCAAATTCAATGATACAACTTCTCATCATGTCTTCCAACACCTGAATTACTCTTTCAGATTGACCATCTGTTCGAGGATGAAATGAAGTACTGAAATGAAGTTTACTACCTAAGGCTTCTTGAAACTTCTTCTAAAATCTCGAAGTAAATCTTAGATCTGGGTCAAAAATGATTGAAACAGGCACTCTGTGTAGCCGCACTATCTCATCTACATATAACTGAGCCAACCTATCAAGTGAATAATCCATCCTAACTAGAGAAAGCGGGCAGACTTTGTCAATCTGTCTACAATAACCCGCACTGCATCATGTTTCTTCTGTGTAAGTGGTAAAGATGTCACAAAGTCCATTATGATTCTTTCCCATTTCCATTCTGGAATTGTTATTAGTTGCAACAATCCAGAAGGAACTTGATGTTTGGCTTTCACCTGTTGACAAGTTAGACATTGAGCAACATAGTTAGTAATGTCTTTCTTCATCCCATTCCACCATTAATGCCTCTTCAAATTTTGGTACATCTTGTTTGCTCCTGGAAGCATCGTATAAGGACTACTAAGCTCCTTATGTAACATATTCTTCTATAATGCTTCATTGTTTGGCACACATAATCAATCTTTAAAATATAGACACCCTTCTTCTAGAACCATATAGTTATCTACGATACCCACTTGTGTCCTTGATCAAACAACCTTCAAGTCATCATCCTCATTTTGTGCTTGCTTAACCTATTATAGTAGTACAGGTTGAATCTTCAATTCTGCAATTAAGGCTCCACCACTGGTTAGAGCTAACCCCATATTCATAGCCCTTAGTGCCATCATTGTCTTTCGACTGAGAGCATCTGCCACTATATTAGCCTTTCCTGGGTGGTAATCAATAAGATAATCGTAATCTTTAATGAATTCCATCCACCTTCTCTGCCTTAAATTCAACTCCTTCTGTGTTGGCAAATATTTAAGGCTTTCATGATCTGTATAAATATAACATTTTTCTCCATAAAGATGGTGTCAGCAAATTTTCAAGGCAGAGACTATTGCAGCCGTTTCCAAATCATGAGTAGCATAATTCTATTTATGATTCTTCAATTGCATGGAAGCATAGGCAATCACTTTCCCTTCTTGCATTAAAACACACCCAAGACCACTATATAAAGCATCACTATAGATTACAAAGTCTTTTCTATGCTATGGTTGGGTAAGGATGGGTGCTTTTGTCAACATCACCTTCAACTTCTCAAAACTTTCTTGGCACTTGTCATTCCACTCAAATTTTGCATTCTTTTGAAGTTGTTTTGTCAGTGGGGTAGTAATGATTGAAAATCCCTTCACAAATCTTCTATAATATCATACTAAGACAAGGAGACTTCTGACTTCCGTAGGGCTCTTTGGTAGTTTCGATTCAACAACTGTTTCTATCTTTTTAGGATCCACTTTAATTCCTTCTACAGAAACAACATGGCCTAAGAAAGAAACTTCTTCAAGCCAAAACTCACATTTGCTAAGTTTGGCATATAATTTATTTTCCCTCAAAGTTTGGAAGACTATCAGCAAATGTTGATCATGCTCTTCCCGTGACTTAGAATACGCCAAAATGTCATCAGTGAAAAGCACTACAAACCTATCTAAATATAAGTAAAAGACACAGTTCATAAGGTGCATAAATGCTGCTGGTGCATTAGTAAGACCAAAATTCATAGCGCCAATATCTGGTTTGGAAAGTTGTCTTTACAATATCATCATCTTTCACTCACATCTGATAGTAACCAGATCTCAAATCAATCTTGGAGCAGTATTTAGAACCCTTGAGTTGATCAAATAAGTCTTTAATCCTTAGCAATGGATACTTGTTCTTCACTGTCAATTTATTCAACTCCCGGTAATCAATACATAATCGGAGCGACCCATCTTTCTTCTTAATAAACAACACTAGTGCATGCCACAGGGATATACTCAGGCATAGGAATCCTTTGTTTAACAATTCTTGTAACTGGATCTTCAACTCTTTCAGTTCAGTAAGCACCATTCTTTTGGTGCTTTGGATACTGGTACGGTACCCGGCAACATATCAATTATGAATTATACCTCTCTTTTTCGTGGCAACCCCGGTAGTTCTTCTAGAAATACATTAGGAAAATCACATACTATAGGAATATTCTGCAATTCTAACTCACCTTTCTTTGATTCTAGACCAAAGATTAGGTAGGCCTGACATCCCTTCCTAACCAGCCTTTTAGTCTTCATAAAAAAATTATATTACAGAGATAATATGATCTTTTCCTCACGATAACTATTTCTTCTTCATCAGAAACTTGAAGTGTCATTCTTTTGTTTTTGCAATCCACCATAGCTCGATGTTTTGATAACTAATCCATTCCCAAGATAAAATCGTAATCTTGGAAAGTTAACTCAATTAAATTTGCATGGAAAAGTTGATATTGAATCATAATAGGGCAATTCATATACACTTTGTTTACAATCACATTGTATGCTAAAGCATTAGTTACTTCAATATTTTCTCCTAATTCTTCTACATGTAACCCTTTCTCTTGTGCTAACATAGTACATATATATGAATGAGATGAACCGAGATCTATCAAAGCGTAAACATCGTGATTAAAGAATGAAAATTTACCAACAATAACTTCAGTAGATTCCCGAGTCTCAGACCCCCGGATTGTATAACTTCGCGCCATTCCTCCTAGTCTACCACTCTGCGATGCTTGTTGAGCCACATCATGTCCACTTGCCCCACTAGTATTTCCTATTCCTCTTCCTCTTCCACCTTGCAATGTAGGAGTAGGAACTATGGCAGGTGCAGATGTACTTATATTTTTTAGAGGATAATTTGTGATCAAATGTTCCCTCGAGCCATATTTAAAGTAGACTCTACCTTTTCCCCAACATTCCCCTATATGTATCCTTCCATAATTAGAACATTATGGAACATTTCCTCTGCCTTGACCTAAAGGTACACTAGCTGCTGACCCCGTACTTGTGGTTTGTCTCTGTGAAAACCCTCTGAAATTAGATTGTGTTTATTCTAATGTTCCCTTCTGTTTCTTACTTGGAGATTCTGAACTAGCTGGACCCTGCGCTTTTGAAATACAGATCTTTTAGCCATTCTTTGTTGCCTATCTGAATTGATCTTCTCAATGCCTGTAGCAACATCAACCAAGTCATTGAACAACCTAATCTTTTGTGCAAGTAAATGCACTCTAATTTCATCATTTAGTTCATCCTCGAATCTCTTACATCTCATTACTTCACTGTCAATGATATCTCGAGCATACCTCACGAGTTTGAGGAATTAAATTTCATATTCTGATAGAGTCATTTGTCTCTGTCTCAAAGATAAGAACAATTTCCTCTGCTCATCTTTGAATCATTTGGTAATGTACTTCTTATCAAATTGTTCCAACAAAAGTGTCCAAGTGATTTCTTTAGAGCACCTCTCTCTCACAATATTATCCCACCACCTCCTAGCTTGTTCTTTAAGTAGACGTTGCACACAATCTAGTCTCTCTTCATCTATAAAATGAAGCCTAGTCATACATCATTTAGTATGACCAAGCCAATCTTCTACAAATGCAGGATTCACTATGTCCCCTTTGAAGCCATCAACCGAAAGCTTCTTTATTCTTTCAAGAGGAGTTCTCTCCTCTCTTCTTTAAATGTGAGGCACAATAGGAACTTAAGGGATTCGTATGTTTCGTAACACTTGAGTAATTACTTCAGTGGTCATATGCTAAAGTAAAGCAGCTTGTGCTGGAGTAGGTTGCTCAGGAAAGCCATGAATTGGTGGAGCTGCATGTCTTTATTCATCCCCGTGCCTAATACGGACTGTACTCTCAGCATCCCCTTCCTCATACTAGTTGTGACTACTACTAGCCATTACTTATTCTTGAAAATTGGATCAAAGTGGATCAAACAACTAACATAACATATTTATATTCTAAATGGCATGTACATACTAGTCCTAGAATCGCCTAAACCTCATTTTGATACCAATAAACGTAACACCCCAATTATTCGGAGTGTTACAGTAATGACAACCTCCGATATCTCATTTACTAATTCAGTAAGTTTCACTTTAATACTTAAACAAATTAACTCTCAATACTTATATATGTTAATTCCAAAACTTTAACATTCATAAATACACGCCAGAAGCTATAACTCCAAATATCAACAATATATAATTCACACTTCTTACACTATCTAGTACATGTCATTATTCTATAAATCATAATATTACATTAAAATACAAATCCACCACGAGTCTTTCCTTATATGCTCTTCAAGCTAATCCACTTATACCACTTTGATCCAAACTATCTACAAATCTCCACCTACGTGTAGAAAAACAACTACACGCTAAGCAATTTGCTAAGCAATTTTCTTAGTGGTGTGCATAAAATAAATACAACAATTTTGAACATTCTTAACACTTTAAAATAGAAAAAAAGTATGTTCATATGCCAAAAACAAATTAAACAACTTTATAAAACCAAAACACAAAACTTATATTATAAACCTTTCAAACTACAATCAAATTTATATCCAATTTTCCCCAACACATTAACCATATGTTTACCAAAGTAAACAAGTCATGAATAATGGTAATGGATACGGGAGCGGACAAGCCTGAAAATGAAGCTTCAATATCAATATATCGGTCAAGCTCAAAGCTGAAGCTTCAATATCAATATATTTTTATCAGAACATCGGCTGAAGCCCGAAGCTGAAGCTCCTATATCATATCACATAATACAAGCCAAAGCCCGAAGTCAAAGCTTCAATTGTTTGTACAATAGTGTACCCCCCTTTATTGGCTCCAATTCTACACGTTTAATAAGGGCAATAAATCAAAGTAACATCTTAAAAATTCTAGTATAAACAATCAAACATAATTCAACATAACTTCAATAACTAAGAAATTCAAATCCTAAATTTTAAAGCATCAAACTTCAATTAAAACACAATGAAATCAACATTCATATTTTTCAGAAATTTCCAGATTTTGTGACCTGACTTCCCTTACATTTTTCACTATTAAAACATCATCAAATTTAAAACGTTTCTTCTAAATATAATTAGCCACATGTCTGAGCTTTCCAAATCCATAAGAATCTCAGAAATCCAAATTATTTATTCAAAGTTATGATCAAAATACTAAACAGTATACAAAGCAGAGATTTTCTGAAAACAGATTTCATGACTCAAATTTAAATGAAAATTTCACATTGAAAACGAACGAAACTCAATAAGATTTATCCTGAACATATATTTCTTAGTTTCTGTAGATATCAATAGAATTAAGAATCATTCAAATCGGATTTATATAATGAGAGAAAACGTCAGAACAAAACAGGGATACAAATCTGGAAATTTTTAGAAAAACCGAGAAATCGATATTAGAGACACAAACCTTTTTCTAAGCTCGTTCTAGTTCTCCTCCACCTCTTTCCCTTGTCCTTTACTAGTATTAGTTTCCTCTACAATAGCCATGTATAATTCTATCAAGATATTGTATAAATAAACTTCCTAATACCATAAATATGCTTAATCTATCATGAATTCTACTAATTGAGCTTTAATTTCATCAAAAATCACTCACCTCAAATTCGGGTTACTATTCATCCATAACTTAGAAAATGAAATCCACTTCTTCTAACCTGGATTCACTGAAATTTATGATGAGAGAAGGTTTAAAGATCGATTTCTAACAAGGATTTGAAGTTGAATCGAATAAATCGGAAGCTTTTAGGTTAGACAAATCTTTAAATATGGTAGAGATGAAGAACTTGAAGATGAAGGAGAGAAAGAGAGGATGATACGTATAGGATTAGGATTAGGATTATAAGGTATAGATTTTTTTATTCCCTATTTTCAATAATGCCCTTAAATAAATAATTAAATGCCTAAATCATCCCTCTAACTTAATTAACTCTTATTTCTTATCTAATGACATAAAAGAAAATTGTTAAAATATAGAAATTCATAATATCCATATTATTTTATACTTTTATACATCAATAAAATTTGGTTTAAAATTTCGTGTTGCTACAATACCGTACCGCTATCAATGATATCGATACCATTATTAAGCTACGTCGGTACCGTTATCGATGATTTCAAAAACTATAAATAGCGCCATCTACCTTGAAAAGCAGCTCACTTATCTTTTGCGCTTGTAATGAAATTTTTTGCCTTTTTACCTTGATTTTGCACTGATTCTCATTCCATTTTGTTAGGATGTTTCACAACGCGGGTTCCAAGAATTTTAGGACTATTCCTCAGACTTCTTTAGCTAGTATTTCGAACTAGGAGCTTCAAGTTATGTCCGTTGCGCGACCATATTATCTTGAGGATGAGGAGAAGCACCTAGAGCCTGATCAAGGATTTGAGCATGCTATTGATCATGCCTATAGATCACACACCTCTCACAAATCGGTTAGTAGATCAGTTTCATTTTTTGTAACTCGTAAATTTAAAAACTCAAAGGTTTAGGTTAGAAACTTCGAAATAAACTTGAATTATGCATGCTTTGTTAGATTTTAGGATGATTCAGAATCCCGAGTAGTTAGAGAACCTTAGACGATGAAATTCTAGGCCTCGGGAAGTCAATTTGATTTTTTTTTGCATTTCTTAGATTTTTCTCGAGGAAAGGGGCATGTTCATTTCCCACTACTGTCGATAGCAATACCGTTGTCATGGAATATTGGTATCGGTATCAATGAGACCCGTACCGGTATGAGCAAGAGCCGTACCGGTATTGATGCCAGAATTTGTTTTATTTTTATTTTGATTGTTTAAATGCAATTCTAAGTGAAATAAGGCCTCATGTAAACATTTATAAGTGTATGAAATTGATAAATAAAGATACTTATCGAGATTTTATTGTGCAGGAGCATCCAAGAGAGGGCTTAGGATCCTTACCCTTTTGCCAAAAGTGGTGGGACAAGATTACTAATGCTGATGTTCGCCAGGGAGTGGCGGATGCTATTTTAGGTGGCTTGATTGAGAGTCTGAGGCCGAAGGGGACTCACACTTCTTGTGACACTCTGATGGTGCTTGTGGAGAGATGGTCGGATATTACTCATACTTTCTATCTACCGATTTGGGAGATGATGATTACCTCCTCAGACATGGCGGCGATGACTGGGCTACCATTTTAAGGTGACATAGTTCACTTTAATGTCTATACTGATAGGTTCCACCTGGAGGAGCCCATTTTGGATTATGCAGAGGAGCTTTTGGGTGTGAGGCCCATTTTTGGTCACTTAGAGTATACCAAGCTTTGTGATCATTGGCTGGCACAATGAGAGTTGACTACTTATTTAAGGAAGCAGTATATCAGGGCTTTTCTCATCAGCTTGTTTACCATTGTCCTCTTCCCTTGGGGATCGGCCATGTGCATTATGGGATCCTTTCAAATTTGGCAGATCTGAATCGAGTCCCCAAGATGAACTCCTATCGAGCGGAGCTTGGTCAGCTCTACTTATGCCTCGATTCTAGTGGTTGGGAAAACTTATCAGAGCTGAAGTGTGGCTATCTGTTCCTCTTGGTATATCCCTAATCTTGGTCTTCGTACTTTATTTCTTTAGTGATGCATGTGTTACTTAAATGTTTCAACCTTTTATAGATTTGGACCTTTGAGTACAAGGTCCTTCCTCCACCTGAGCTGGCAGGTGAAATTGCCCCAGGGGCTACTATTCTCATCTCCCGGACTTAGTCCTGGAAGAAGGTGCCAAGGGATATAGCTGCTCTTGGGGCCTATCTGAGGGGTCTTACCCTTGACTGTGTATCTACAAAATTTAATGATTAGTAGAAACTGTATTAACACAAATTTTTTTAGAATTGTTTACCCTAACTTTTGATGATTTTATAGCTTCGCTGAGAGCAATGGAAGGGCCCTTGCCATATGGGTCTTGTCACTACTGCTCGTGGGATGCATGATGACCAGTATTTTATGTTGGATTGCCCCATGTTACTAGAGTTGTACTTGGGGGAGAGAGCGAGAGGCTTTTAGACTGTAGCCTCTATTACTAAGAGGGTGGTTCTTAATTATTCGCCAGTTGATCTATTCTACCACACTTAGTGGGGGAGGAGGATCAGGCCGCTCTATGGGATGGCATAGATATTAGGCTGGTACTGCTGAGGGCGCTTATACTGATTTCATGACGAGATCGATTCCTTTTCTTGGCACTCTTTCGGCACCTTAGGTATGCATTTATGGTTTTATAAACATATTTCCCTTAATTTCTTCTATTTTGTATGATATTGTGTTTCAATAGGTTCCTCCATGTAAGGGGGGAAGGACCTCAGGTGGTAGCGGGATTCTCCCTGCAACTTAGGTGGCTTCTACTGTTAAGTAGGTGCGAGTGGCCCCACCTATCGGTCGGGCGCATATTGTTGAGGGTCGCATCCAAACGGCCCTTGATACTTCTTTCGTCATCATGATGGGAGTCGGTAGACAGGTGACCTGAGGACTCCCTCCATCTGCTCATCAGTTGGAGTTTGAGCCAGCCTACACTACTCGCATAAGATTCTAATATTTTTGAGAATTTGTTTTCTTTGATGCTGATTTTTTGGTTGGATTTTCAGCTTAGTTTCGATTTATAGGTGCCTTAGGCTGTAGTGAAGTAGTTGGCTAGGGGGTACCAGTCTCTTGGTGATGTCCTTTCTAACCAGCGACACCTTTTGGGGGTAAAGTACCTAAACCTGTTAAAATAATTTACGTATGATGTATGATGCATGATTAATTGTATAATGTGTGATGCATGATTTGTTTGGACTTGTAGTCAGCTTTGGAGGATATGACTGAGTGATTGGCCAGAGCTGAGGAGGAAGCCAGGAGTGCCACTGCTATAGTTGAGGCATCTAAGGGAGAGACTGAGCGCTTGAGGAACCTTTGCTCATAGTGGCTCAGTGAATCGACGATGTGAGAAGGAGTAGAGGAGCTCGAGGGACCCGAGGGATTAGACTCTAGAGATTCTTTTTCTATACATGGTTCACATTAGATTAGACACTTTTCTGCATTTACACTTCTTTATGGAACTTTTGACGTATCATTGCTAAATAGACTTTTGACTTGATCAATAAGAATCATTTTTTGTGATCTTTTTGTTGATTTTCTTGGTTGTTACAGTGAAACTAATTGATATGTTCTACGATTCCAGTACCTCTATTGCAAAAGCCCATGATTGAATAGCATTGATAACAGTACCATTGTTGCTAATACCGGTACCGGTGTTGGTTTTAACAGTCTGCAATTTTCTTCATTTCTTCAAATTCAATCGAATGATGGGTTTCTATAGTGTAGAACTGAGACAATTTCTGAAATATTTGATTGATCAGGACTGAAAGGGGCTGAAATCTTTTGGTTTATGGAATATTAGATATTATATTGATGACTTTGGGAATTCCAGACGTCTTGGGTTAATTTATGCGTTATGGGATCCGATCGACCAGATTTTTTTTTAGGTAGTATGGAACTATATCCATTGTTTGAAGAATTCAGTGCTATCTTAAATATCCCTTCTCATCGACGAGTAAAGATAGCAATTCCTTAACCCACCTTCGATTCAGAGAAGGATTTAAATCAAATTTTTTGGCTCAAATTTTTAGGGATTTCATATCCCATACCCTAAACTTTGCTAGAATCTAGATTCATTCGGTGCATGAATAGTGCTAAAATGTTTCAAGGGTTAACCCAGCTTGGCCTTCCATGATTGCTATACTATTACTGAGTGAATACATATACGAGTTAGGAAGACTGTGGTGCCTTTTTGGTTGATTTCTTTGATATCACAGATGGCTAACAAGGCCTTTTCGACTGCTTTTATCTTGGCTAAGACCCTCATTCATTTAGATGCTGCTTTTAGGGACTAAAGCCTGATATGGGACCACTTCGCACTATTATAGGTAACTTGGTACGACGAGTTTGCCATTCTCAAAATTTGTAGACATTGACAAATGTTATCTTGTAGGTATGGATCTTGGAGAAATAGGCTCTGAAGGAACCACTGTAAGGGAACATTAAGAAGTATAACCATCTAATTTCTCAGAGTGCGCTTTTGCCACATTAGTCCACTAAATGCTATCGTCGGACGAGTGGCCTCATATTCTACGGGATTATGCTGAATCCTAGATTCACTGGGTTTGCCCTTGGTGGAAAATTTTAAATGTCTTATTGGAGATGTAGCCGGACGGTGTACAGTTGCTTGGATTACAGATGGTTATATCATATTCTGCATCTAGATTGTAAGGGTAATAGGGGCAAGTCCAAAAGATTCCAACTGAATTTTGCATGACTATTTTAGCAGAATACCCTTCCACCTAGACGGAACTCTTTGTTGACAGATGGGCAAACTGTATGAAATATTCCCGATTGAAATACAAAGCTGAGAGGATTATAACAACTAACGAGCTGTACAAGGGTTGGATAGCTAAAATTCAAACTCTACCGACTAGGAAAAATGCATGGCGGCTAGCATTTATTGGTACTATTATTCTAGAGGTGACAGACCTATTCTCCCTGAGGCATAGAAAAGACATGTAGTATGGTGTTTGATGTGATCATATTAGACTTTCGATATAATATTTCCATTTTCAGTTCTAATTTTTGCAAATGGAGTTTATATTGTGTCCTCGACCTATCAAACTGTATATGTCCTAATTTTTGCTTGGACCACCCTTTTTGGGTTTTCATTCTAGCGTAATAATTTGGTGGCTTTTGCATAGACCTTCTTCTTTTTTCGGTCTATCCGATATTTTTGCCTTTTTTATTTTTTTTATTGAGTCTAAGCATGGAATGAGAGATAAGGCACGAGCAAAAATATGAAACATATGCAAACTTGCAAATCAATCACTTTCACGTCCAAATTCATTTATTATCGCATTTATACGAGAGTTTTAGCAAGAATAACACTTTTATTGAATGAGCTTAAATTGGTTACAAATGCTGGTAACAATTTTGAATAACATGTCTCTCATTGCTAATTATCCAGTTACATTTTTATAGATAGCAACTCTCAACTGTTTAGTCCTAATTTTTGCTTGAACCCCTCGCGAAGAAACAACGGACTTTATTAGCCTTAACTTTTGCATGACCTAGCCTTTTCGGGTTTTCGAATCATCAGGCTGCCCTAATTTTTTTCCCATTATGCCCTTTTTATGTTTTCAAATTGGAGGGCTTATTCTTTATTTTGTCATATATTTTTTGCACGTTATGGCATTTGAGTTTGTCTTGGTTGATAGGATTCATGAACTCATTACCATCAATATCCATGATCTTGACTGCACCTTTACCCAGGACCTTTTTGATGACATACGGACCTTCCCAATTACAACAAAATTTGCCCATAATATCGGTGTTGACTTTTCTCAACTATTTGAGGACTAGGTCTCCTGCTTTGAGTGGTTCTTTCGGCTATCTGACTCGATTATTATAAGCTCTAGCCACATGCTGTTGGTACATCTGCAAGTGATCTGAAGCTTTTAGTCGTGCCTCATCTATCTTATTTAGCTGCTCAAATCTGGCATGAACTGAATCTATTTCTTTCAACTGAGGTTCTAAGGCAACCCTTAGTGACTTGACCTTAGTTTTAACCAGTAGAACATCTTCCTTTCTGTATACCAAAGAGAATGGAGTCTGATTCATTATAGTATGCATACTTGTTCTATGTCCCCAGACTACAAAAGGAAGTTTGTCTACCCAATCATGGTATATGACAACCATTTTGGACATGACATTCTTGATTGCCTTGTAGGATGCTTCAACCGCTCCATTGGCTTGTGGTTGGTAAGGAGATGATATATGATGCTCTTTTCCATATTTATCAATCAAATTAATTGTTTTTACTTGGAAATAAACCCCATTATCATAAATGATGTGGTGAGGAATCCCATATAGAGCTAAAATTTAGTGCTCAATGAACTTCGGCATCTTCTTGGCAGTAATATTGGTGTAGGATTCGGCCTCAACCCACTTTGAGAAGTAATCGATCACCACTACTATTTATGGGTGACCATCTGTAGAGGATGGTCAAATCTCGCCAATTATATTTATTCCCCATGCTTAGAATGGCAAAGGAGTAGATAAATTTTGGAGTTTAGTAATGGGTAGGTGCGAGATTTCTCCATGAACCTTACATTCGTAACATTTCTTTACTTCAGATACCCAATCAGCCATTATAGTAGTCCAATAGTAACCCTGACACTGTATCTTCTTTGCTAAGGCCACCCTATTCATATGTGGCCTACAATCAGATGAATGTATGTGTCCTCATGACGTGAGTAGCTTCTTCGCTAGTTAAACACTTAAGAAGTGCCCATTACCGGCTCTTTTGAACAGAACACCATCAACCATATTAAATTGGACTTCTAATTCCTTAATGTTGTACAATTTGACTAAGATGCGCTATTAGGGTAACTACCATCTCTCATGAACTGGAATATGTCAGAATACCAGGGGTCTTCTTTGATCTATCCTACTATCATTACTGATTAGTCATAGGAAGGTGTCTCGGAGGATTGCATAACTAATGGTCTCATTGGTCTTTCTTAAGGATTTTTCTACATGGATGCCAATGTTTCTAATGAATCTTCCATCTAATTTTCCTCCCTCAATACATGCTGATACAAACACTATTTGAACTTTGCCGTCAGATCCTAAACTGCTTCAAGATAAAGGCAAAGTGACTCATCTTTTATTTCCTAATCTCCTACGATGTGGTGAATTACAAGAGTTGAATCACCTACTACTTATATATGGGTTGCCCCAACTAGGAGGAGCACTCTAACCCAAAAAGACAGGCTTTGTGTTTTGCTCCATTATTGGTGACCAGGAATTCTAGGAAGCTGGACAATGGAATTATCTCGTTATAGGGAATGACGATGATAACACCAAGCCCAGTGCCTCATTGTTGACTGCACCATCAAAATACATGGTCCATGAGGGTTCTGCTTCTTCTATCGTAGCTAATTGTTCGTCTAGAAATTCTAGGTTCTCTACATAATCAGAGTCAATTGGTTGACCGGCTAAGTACTCTGCCATAACACGTCCTTTGATGACCTTGTTTGTGATTATTCAATATCTAATTCAGACAACAATAGCAGCCACACTGACAACTTCCCTGCCAAAGTTAGGAATTCACACAAATACTTTATAGGGTTAATCTTGGTGACAGCCTGGATTTGGTAAGACTGAAAGTAGTGTCTTAGCTTTTTAGTTAACCACACCATAGAAGCGTAGGTTTTTTCTAGTATAGTATAGCGACACTCGTACTCTAATAACTTCTTGTTGAGGTAATAGATTGCATGTTCTCTCTTATACTTGTACTAGCATTACACCTACTAACATTTCCTCAATAGCCAAATATAAGGTGAGAGGTTTCCCTTGTATCGGAGGTTGGAGAACTGGTGGATTCACTAGGTAAGCTTTGACTTTATCGAAGGCTATCTAACATTGATCATTCCACACCACTAGTTGTTGCTTTCTTAACAATTTCAATATGGGCTCACAAATTGTAGTAAGTCAAGATATGACCCTATTGACATACTGTAAAGTACTCTAGAATGATCAAACTTCTTCCTTGGTTTTTGGTGTAGGCATTTCACAGATAGCCTTTTGGGATCCATTTCAATACCTAGCTGACTGACAATGTGCCCCAGCACTTTCTCGGATGTAACTCCAAACACACACTTCTTCGAATTCAGTCAGAGATTGCATTTCTCTAATCTAGTGAGGACTCTATCCAAGATGGTTGGATGCTCTTCTCGGGTTGACAATTTTACCAACATGTCATCGATATAGACTTCAACTTCTTTATGGATCATGTCATACAATAAGGTAGTAGTGGGCCTCTAGTATGTTGCCCCCGCATTTTTTAACTCAAATGGTATAACTCGAAAGTAGTAAACTCCCCATTTGGTGATGAAAGCCGTCTTGACCTTGTCATAAATATCCGTGAGAATTTGATTGTAACCTGAATACCCATCCATAAAAGAATACATGGCCGCTCTAGCTACACTGTCTACCAAAACATCTATATATGGTAATGAGAAATCATCTTTAGGTGTGGCTTTATTGTGGTCATGATAATTGACACAAACCCGGACCCTTCCATATTTCTTTGTTACTGGAACCACATTTTCTACCTAAGTTGGATATTCAACCACTTCCAAGAACTTGGCTTCAATCTGTTTGGATATGTTGGCTTTAACCTTTTCAGCCCATTCAGGTGTCAAACGATGGAGTTTCTGCTTAACTAGTTTGATCTTAGGGTTGGTTGGAATCCTGTGTTCAGCTATTTCATGATCGATATCTGGCATGTCTTCATAGGACCAAGAAAATGCCACCATGCGCTATTTTAAGACTTTTGTTATTTCATTTTTCTTAATGGGAGACATATCATTTTAAATATATACCAATATAGGATTACCATTTGTACCCAAGTTAAGTTCATACATAGAAGTATCATATATACTAAACACATTATATGAATGTTTTAATAAATGCATAGTGCCATTAGGCAAACATAAAACAAGTAAGCAAAATGATTATTTTACATTAATAAATTAGCCTCATAGGCATTATTTTTCACATAAAAAAATCACACATAAAAATAAGAAAATCATCCTCCTCTTCCTTAGTAGTATCCTTGAAGACCAAATTAGCTATCTATCCCTCGAGCTCTTTTATGTCAGCTATCAGAGGCTCAGGAGTCTTATCTATTAGGCAACATTTACTGAAGTCAAACATATCATTAAAGATCTCTAAACCAGGAACTAGTTTTCCTTTTATTTCCACAGGATCTAGCTGACCATGGTAAGCCTCTTCTTCGGCCCTTGCATAGATGGAAACTATGTTGACCGGGTACCAGTTACTGTTCTTCATTTTCTTAATGAAAAGACCCAAACCTTCCTTCCCTTTCCAAGAGTAAATTCTTAGGGGAGATGAAATTCCATGAAGGTCACGTTCCAAACCTCTTCCACGTTTGCAGCCTTTCCTTGCCATATATTTAACAACCCAAGGAGCATAGTGCTTGGTCAGAGTTGTCATTCGGTTCCTCATTTATCATGGCTACTCCCATATCTTCACTAGCCATTGTGGTAGTGATTTATTCTTCATCTGCTTTCAAAGTAACTAGCTTTCCTTTATGTATCAGTTTCATCTTCTGGTGGAGAGTGGATGACCCAAGAGAAATGAAAATGTGACCGGAATATCAATGACTATGAAGGTCACAAGAGTTGTAACTTCCCCTATAGTAACTTCATCTTCAAATGTTCGTATAACCTCCCTCTTGGAGTCTTTTTAGGCTTTGAATATGGTGCTTGATTTATTTAACATTTCTATAGAGAGACCAATGCGCAGGAGAACCCTGAAGGGACACAAATTCAGAGTAGACCCATCATCTACCATAACACATGGAATAATCTTATCGAATAAACTTACTTTGATAAAGAGAGCTCTATTATGTTCATGTCCCTCAGTAGGGTAATCAGAGGAGGAGAAAGTGATTGATCCTGGAGGTGCGCTTCCCCCAATGAGGTTACACATCTCAATGAGAGAGGTCGTGGGGATGACATTCATTTCCATCAACTTTTCTACCAAAGCAGCCCTATGTTTCTCAGACACTCATAATAACTGCTAGATACTAAACTTGGCCCAAACTTGTTTCAATTGTTTGATCAACGGGTCATCTTCTAATTATCTCACAGGAGGCAAAAGGGGTTGTTGTTAGCTCTTACTTTGAGTAGTTTTCCCAATGTTAGGTTGGTAAACACGACCACTACAAGTAAGATTCATTACCTCGCCATTTTTTTATCAACGATACTGAACCATCTTTGGTACTCACAGGGTATATCAGGCTATCTTCACTTTCATCATAGACGATATCATCAAGATCAATAGGGGCAAAGATGGATTTGCCAAGGAAATCGATGGAATTTAGATTGATTGGTTCATTGGTCATACAACACAAATCGGGAGCTGCTTCTATCTCGACATCAAATTCTTTAGGCTAGCTTTCTTGAATGGAACTACTCGCCTCTACATGGTTGGCTAGGATAATTCTACTAAGGACAAAATTGGAGGACGGGCCGGCACCTACCACAAGAATAACCTCTTTCATCACTTTCTTATTTTTCAAGTACTAAATTGTATAGCCTCCAGGTGTATCAAGGCTTTGTGAACTGAGGAACTGGGTTGTTGAGGGTGCTAGGTCATAATTTCGGTTCTTTTATCTTTCCTTTCTTTGATAAGGTTCTTAATAGCATTTACGAGAGCTTTGTAATTAATTATATGGTGACCAAGTGCTTTCTTGTAACCAAAGGAATAAGGCTTGGACGAGGTAGTGGCACCTCTCTACTTTTTCATAGCGACTTATCTTTCAGTCTTCTCATCTTTCTTACAAACATTAGTGTAATTCTCATAATCATTTAGGACAGTCTGATCTTTGTACCAAGGCAAGGCACCGTTAATAATTTTGATTATCATTTCGGGTAAGCTGGCTACCCAATAATGCCTGAGTGAACATCGCTCAAAGTAAGATCAGAAAGCTTTCCCTTCTTTTTTTTAACTTGCTCTAAATTCTGATAGGTGGTTTTTAGTTTGGAGTTAAACTCATAGTGTTCCTTAAAGGTCTTAGACAATTTACCCCAATCTAAACGGACATCTTCGGGATGGGTAGCATACCATTCCACATCGGACCCCATTAAAGTGCAAGAGAACATTCTGACTAATTGGTCATCGTATAATCCCTTCATCCACAAGAATCAAAGTGGACCAATCCCCTTATAGGAGGGAAGGGGAGGCATGTTGAAACCTGGTGGTAGGAGTTCGACACCATTACTAGCGATAATATTACTCCCACAACCCATGAGCATGTGGAGGAACATCGTATGAAAATCATCAAAACTGCTATTAGTCTTAGGAGTGGTCTCGGCCTCTCGCTCATCATCTTTAGGCTCTTTGTAAAACCCTTTTCAGCATCTTTCCTAGAAACCTTCTCTAGAAACCCCTTCACAGGGGTTTGGATTTGCTCATTAATAGAACCCCTAAAGTAATCTGACTTCAAGAAGTCAGAAAAGGCGGTGTGTATATCTTGCATCATGCTCTCAACATTAGAGGAAGGAGTCTTTTCACTAATCTCTGAAGAATCTAGACTAAACTCAGAACTATGATGATCAAACTGCTCAGAACTGGATTCGGACCCCAAACTCGGAACTGATTTTGAGACAATCCTGTTTCCTCGATCACTGAATTCAAAGGCACAAACTAGTCATTCGTCACCCCTCTTCCAAACTGAGAGATAACTACGGTCATATTAGCCATGCATAGATTTCTACATGGATAAATGAATGGGAAGAAGAACTTGGTTAAAGTGAATGTATGCAGATATGGCTGTCAAAAGATAGTTAATGCTATGTAATGTGACTTAGACAAGAATCGAGTGTGCAGTGTGCTTAAAAACAAAAACTTTTTAGTCACAAAAGGAAACAAGGCTTCCCCCCATACTTTCATGAAGGACAAAGGTGACGGAACCCTAGATTCTAGGATGGACATGGTTGTGATGAAACAATGTTATGCGACTATGGTTCGGACAAAAGCGATGGATGCAACATCAGTGGGACATTGCAATGCAGGTAAAAGTTTGCTACGATTTTAGGACCTAATCTCAACATAAGGTTGACTAGGGTAATTTATTATGTGATGCATTTCAAGGACATATGGATGAAAGATGAGATATTTGTGAGATATCTCTATGCATGGATAGGATGAGTTTTGGCGAGAGATCGATGGGACATCTCTAGAGACAAGTGCTATAACAACATGGGTAAATGCATGATGACAACATCTCTAGGGGCGATAATGATTTAAGTGAGGCCACGACGTGTTACCTCTAAAATGATGATTGAGAGACGCATGTAACTTGTTCATGGGTAAGGATCAAACGAGACATCTATGGGATATCTCTAGAAAGGGTTGATGATATGTGAAAACAAAAAGGATAGTCGAGATATAAAAGTGACAACTTCAAAAAAGGACAGCATAATGATGTATCATGGATACAAGGCTAAAAGGTGGTATCGGTGGAATACCATCTCAAAAGGGGGTTTGCATGAATCTAATGAATGCTATATGAGACACCTCATGAAAAGACTTGGGGGAAGTGAATAAAGTACATGAGATAGACTTGATAGTGATCACAACACAAAACATAGTGAATGATATGGCAACATTTATCATGGCAACATTTAGTATGGCAATACTTAGAGCACAATAACGGGGGTTAATTAACACATAGGTGGCAATCATTCCTCTAACCTTGTACCTTCCATCTCCTTATTACTCCACACGAAGGGTAAAAGCTTCTAAATCTACTTTTGGCTCTAAAAACTTTGAAATCCATATGAGACAGCAAAGCGCAACCTAAACTATTAAATTTGATAGGGTAGTCCTAAGGGGAAGTTGCTAGGCTACTACATGCAAGCTTATAGTAGGGTTGTGGATGAAGAAGGTTCCATTGACATTATGGCATCCCAATTCCCATGAAGAATATTAGCTATAAAATGCGGTCAATAATAAGGGTGATCCTATCGTAAAATGCAAAAGAATCTAACTACAGCAATGAACATGATGCATAAAATAAACAATATTAGGTTAATTTGGCTGAACAAAATTTTGGTATTCGTCAAATCTTTTAAACAGTTTTTAAAGAAGAGGTCCACAATAGAGTTGCCACTAAGAGCGGATGAGGTTTTAGGCGTGGGCAAACCGCGTTTGCTTTTTAGGGTCAATTAGGGTCAACCGAGGCAATTTTCCTTTTCGGGACAATAGAGGCGTTAATTATAGGCAATCGAGGTAACTTGGTAACTCGGGTAGGGGTTTTAATAAATAAAATTGGGAGCAAAGAATATAAAACAATTAATGAAATAATGTCAAAAAGATTCATGGATCTAAATCCATAATTTAAAACATAGAGTCGCCACCTGGATCAGCTCTTCTAGGAAGTTCTGGTATAGCACTAACCCAAGAAGAATACTATACCTTTCATTTGTAAAGAGAGCTTTAGTTATAGGAACGGAGATTTGAACCTCAGGCCTTCCCATCTATCTTTGATAGATGTACCATTTGGACTACTTCTAATTAGTGAAGAAAACTATACCTTAATTTAGAGATTTGGGTCCGAACGAATTGGTTATTCAATTTTTTTAGCCAATTTAAATTGAAATCCAAAAATTGTTTATTAAATGTCAAACATATTACCTTGATTCATTTTAAGAAATGAAATCATAAAAAGAGTTATTCTAATAAAAACACACCACCTCAATGTGGTCATGGCATCATTTTATGACAGTTATCGCATGCTTATAACACATAATACAAAAAAAAATTGATTCCGGGCAATTATTTTGCAAATAAAAGGTAAAAATAGGAATATTGTGTTTTGGCCCTGAATAAATAGAGATGCTGATGTCAAAGATCATGGTGCCGTTCTTTTAGCATAACAGCGCTGGGACAAAATTAGCAATTCACAAAATTAAGGAGATGATAGAATCACAAACATGGCAGACAATTTCACAAATCAAGAAGAAATGGGAAGAGAGGTATAGAAAAGTGTATCAGGGGTTGCAAGCTAATCCCTCGAACAAAATCACCACAAAGAGCTCTTACCCGCTCAAATATAATTAAATGAAATTGACAAATAATGGAAATGACGAGAAAGGAAAATGATGTATAATGAGAGAAATTAAAATGGGATATGAATTAGTTTTGATATAAAAGAATTAAGCATAAATTAGTTACATAATGGAAAATGGAAATGGAATAAAAATAAAATTGGAAATGGAGCAAGACATAATTATAATTGAAAGCAAAACATGGATTATTTACATTTTAGGATGTGAATCAATTATGGAAAAGAATTATATACCATTTATATTATGGAAATAAAATATAAACAATTTATAAAATGGAATATAAACAACTCTTATTATGGAAGTGAAATATAAGTAATTTATATCACGAATTAATTGGATTTTGGTAATGAAACGTGAAATGAAGATGAGAGATAAATAATGTGGATTGATTTATAGTCAAGTTTAATTGTAACATGTTTAATTTAATTAATATACCATTATTGAAACTTAATAAATTGAAACACTTAATAAATTAAAATGATTATTTAGCCTTAGATTGTGTACCTTTTCGTTGTGAATCTGTTGTTAGATTTCAAATGAAACAGGAATGGGCTCGTGGAAAGTGATTGGATTGGAAGAGATGAGTTAACGATTGGTAAAGAATAACTAGGCGAAAATAAATTCCCCTCTTTATTCTAAACTTGCTAAGAACTCGAAAATGAATTGGACAAAACTTTGATAAGAACTTTCCTAGAGCTAATTTTGAAGAATGGATTAGATAGATGTTAATTGTTTATGAAAAACTGATTTTAGGCCTCTATTTATAGTGAAAAGTGAGAGGTGTAATCGGGTAAAATAATTAATTCTCCAAATGAATAGGAAAATTGAATTAATTTAGATTTCATTTCTGCCAAAAAAGTCGATACCAGTACCACTTTAAGGGAAGTCGCTATCGGTGTTGGTTAATTTCAAATAGGAAATTTTAAATTGAGTCCGTTCAAACTAACAAGGAAATAATAGATAGCGGTACTGTTACAAAGGATAACGGTACCGGTGTCTACTAAAGAATTTATCGGTGTCAAATGACAGGGTACCTAATGAATATGTTTTAGGGTTTTTGATAGGGGTGTGAGGGACTGAAAGTATTTTCTCAAGGCCGCAAACTTAACATATTAGGATACGATAAAGTATAGAGCCAATCTTTCATCATCGACTAGGGGCATGAGAAAATTTCGTGCTCGTAGTTGCGGTTCTCCATGGAATGTGATTTGGTTTATCGGCTTGGAGCTCAGTTTTTATCTAAGTCAATGTTTAGATGTTTTGATGTTGTGTTGCCATGACCTCAATTTTGCATCCGTTAGGACTTATCATCTCAGCCTTCTCGTCGAGATTGACTATGGTGCATCACGGGAAACACCTTCCTGCCGTTCATTTTTACAATGGGTCTTTAGATCATTAGGATCACACTCTATTGTGATTGGGATTTTCATTCCATTATTATTGCACTAGGTTGCAAATAGCTTTGTTACATCCTAGGGATGTTTTTATATTTCTTTTCTTTTTTTCATTCTTCTGTCGCCTTTTCTTTTCTTTTTAATAAATAGAGCCAGTTTTTTGCCGAGCTCAACATTCACTTTAAAAAAACTACCCGGAAATGTCTCTTAGGAATTTCCTAGAGTTTTTGTTTCTAGAACGGATGGGAAATGTTGTACAGCATATCACTGGAGTTTCCATACTTCATATGTTATTTAAGCAGGACATAATTGGTTTTCGGCTGATGGAGTGTCTAAATTGATCTTTTACTACTTGTTTTGCGTTATGCTTGTTATTTATTTTCGCATAGTGCACCTGTTCTATCAAATGAATACTAGGAAAATGATAATGAAATACCGCGGGTCTCCCCCCTCTTCGACAATCTTGATTGTTGTTATGCTCTAATACCAACTGATGCATCAAATGGAACGAAAAAAAAATTAAAAACAACGAAATACATTTTATTTATGAAAATTGGCAAAAAGCCACCTATTTATTAAAAAGATTTTGCAAAATCCTATTTTCTTTAAATAAAACGGAGGTCGGAAAGTCTGGTTTGTTTCACACATAAAAACATAAAGACTATATATCATTAATTATTTTTACATGAAATTTTTTATGAATCCCCTTTACTTGATGTTGGCTTGGCCAATAGAAGTTGGGAATTTTTCTTTTCATCTAATGTAGGCCCAAATGAGACAATGTGAGCACGGTCCATCCCAGGCCTGATTAATTCCAAGACCTTTTCAGGAGAAGGCAAGCCAGTAGTGACAAAGGACCAAGTTTCACCCAAACTACAAACCCCTCTGAGGAAACTTGATTCTGACGTCCTAATCCTGAGTGTTGATCGACACTAATTACACCCTAAATTGCGTAGATCGATGATATTCTATTGTGACGATCGACGGTGCCACGTGTCAATTTCTCTGATGACTCATCAAACCTACAACCATGACTCAGCAAAGCTATCACCACCTGAATTACGTCGATCAATGCAACCCTAATCGACACTCATAGGGGAATCTAGACCTGATGACTCAGCGAAGCTATTATGACATCTATTATGTCGATCAACACTACCATATGTGTCAATCGACACTCCCAAAATTTCTATAAAAGGAAATTGGTCCCAGCATTTCTAGCGATCAATAACCAGAAATAGCAAGCACAAGCAAAATTCGAGCAGTTCCCTCCTTAAAATCCCTCGTAGTATCGAGCCCATACCCAATATATCCTAAAAACTATACTAAGGTATAGACACCCTTCCTTAAAATAGCTATTTGCCAAAAAGCTACCCACTCTTTCCCAAACATTCAAATAAACCCACTACAAAATTCATCAAGGTTATCTCCATAAAAATCTTGAAGAAATCCAAAGCAAACGTTGTCCTAGTCAGTATCGGGACTTCCAGTCATCCTGCAACAAACAAAAGGTAACTAAGGGTCAAAGTGTTAGTTTCAATCATGCATTCTTAACCACCTCACGAGGTAATCCAGTCATGTCGGGCCAAGGGCCAGGCCTACAAAGGTTGAATCTCCCTAACTCCTCCCTTTTCCTTATTAAAATAATGAAAGTTTTCTCAAAATATGACTTTTCCAAATTGAAATGGCAAGTAACTATTCATCCAGAGCTAGAATCTCTCTTTCATCGATATAGGAATCCTACCTGGATCAGCTATACCAACCAATTTCTCAGAAGAACTGATTCAGGTGGCGACTCTAATATTGCATAAAACAGGACCTTATTCCCGCAATAAAAAGGCTAATCCCCAGAGAGTCCTTGACCCCTTTGTCCAGTTGGAAATGCCAAGTATGTTCACACATATAATGAGCCCCGTGCTCTAGCGGAAACTCCTCGCTTCAAAACCCAAGAGTCTCGTATTGGCTGTGGCCATCTAGCCGATGATTTGAAAAGAGTCAATCAAAGAGGTTCTCCCTCTCACAGTGGCAACTCTGCTGGGGATTATACTCTTTTATAATTTCATTTTCCATAAAATCAATTAAAGATGAAATAATGGAAGTCATTTGAATTCGGAATTATTAGGGTTTACTATATAGCATCTGCATATATCCCTACCCGAAACCCCGGTGTTCTCAATGACGTGTCTCTAGAACTTGACTCGAATTCGTATAGGGGCACAAAATAGGGACACACCAGCCATGCGTAGTACAATATGATCTAGTATGCTTGATTAAGGCCACTAGGTTTGAGTATATTAAATGTGGAAAACGGGCTCCTAAACTCAATTAGGGTTCTTGGGCTTAAGTACATAATGCACGACTACCACCAACTGTAACCTATTGGACTTAACCCAGCATATAGAAAATATAGCCCTAGAAACTTTCCCTAGGGGTACCCAATGATTTTCTTAAAATCACAAAAGGGAATATGTCCTTGCCTACCCCAGGCTGGTAATAATGGAAAAAGCCCCCCACCTAGGAAAGATACTCGCCACGATGGAGTAATAAGGTTTGAATGGGAGAATTTAAAAAGTACATGTTTGCCTGCTCAAACATTGCATCGCCCATACACCGCTAACCATGATTTCTGTGCAGCCATAACATAAAATAGCTATATACAAATGGACCATCGTGCATACCCCTAGTATTGAGCGATATGACCGTAGAAAAGCTGCTCCTAGAACACACCATCGCCATACCCTTAGTACTAAGCGATACAACCATAGAAAAGCCGCTCCTAGAGCGTACCATCGTGTACCCCTAGTATTAAGTAACACATCCATAGAAAAGCTGCTCCTAGAGCGCACCATCGCTCATATCCTAGGTATTAAACGATACAACCATAGAAAAGCTGCTCCTAAAGCTCACCATCACGCATACCTCTGGTATTAAGCGATGCATCCATAGAAAAGCTGCTCCTAGAGTGCTCCATCGCGCATACCGTGGAATTAAGTGATACAACCTTAGAAAATCCCCTCCTTGAGTGAACCATCATGCATACCCTTGGTATTAAGTGATACAACCATAGAAAAGCTGCTCCTAGAGCAGACATCACACATACCCTTAGTATAAAGCAATACATCCATTGAAAAACCGCTCCTAGATCGTACCATTGCGTATACCCTTGATATTAAGTGATACAACCATAGAAAAGTCACTTTTAAAGCGTACCATTGCGAATACCCCGGTATTAAGTGATACACAAAAACATATCACCCCGTATCATAGGCGATAGTCATACATCTGCAAAAATATCCATGTGCCACATAAACCATGCTAGGAACGCCCAAAGGCTCATGCATCATGCGAACAATCATGTGCTCACCTATTTTTGTTTTAGAGGCTCACTGAAAGTTTCCTGCACTGGCACCCAAAAAGAAATAGCCTCAGAGAAGGGCCATTGAGGTGGCAGATTCCAATGATCCCACTCTCGTAGAATAAAGCGACAAAATGGCCGATAACCACTAGGCAATGCTTGAAGCCATATAGGACATGATCCTTTCTAAGGATTTTATTAAGAAGTTTAAGCCATCATAAATAACATAAGAGCCGCCAGAACTTTGAGTTCTGATTCAGGTGATAAGGTTACGAAGATAAAAAAAAAATCTCTGATTTCGAAGAAATGCTCCCTAAACTGAAGCGGATTATGGGACCATCCAACAATAAATACACAGACCTAAAAAGTTTGAGCTCTCGAAACCAGAGCCACTACCTGCTAATTTTGGCATGCCCTACATTCTACCATTTCATGGCATGGCTTCCCTTGAAGCCCATATTGAGGGGTACCTACACATTATAATGAGTATAGGAATTCCTGTAATCCATCGGGAAAACTTGTTCCAAACAACCTTACAAGGTATGGCTATAGATTGTACATGAGAATGTCCAGCCAAGTGAAATCAAATTGGAAGTTACTCAGCACTACCTTCATCGAGAATTACGCATACAACGTCCGAGTAGAAAAAACCTTACAGGGCTTGGAAAGGGTCTGACAGGGTATTGAAGGGCCCTTTGAAGCCTATTATCGCAGATGGCTCGCAGTTCAATCACTGGTGGATGGTGCCCTAAAAATGGATGCCCTAATTATCCAACTAGTGCAGAGATGTAATCCCAAATTTTGAGAAGAAATGAAGATCAAGAAATTCCAAACTTTCGGTGATGTTGTGGAATAAGCCAAAAGGATTGAAAAGTACGATGAAAAAGGCCGCATCAGGTAGGAAGAAGTAGCCTATTGTGCGAGAAATAAGCCGTATGATAGGGTTACTCCCCTAGAATCATACAAGTCAAAGTCTTCCTGTACCAAAAGGGAAGAAAAGAAAACCAAGGATGTTACCACTGCAATCACTCTAACACTGCCTCAACCGATCTCGCTAAGGATCGAGTCATTATCTCAAATATTCACTAAGCTAAGGAAAACCAGAGGTATGCAAAGTTCAAAACCCTTCATGCTTCCACCCCCGAATGACTGAGATAACTTTTGGGCAAATCATGTGGTAAAAGGGCATAAAACTAATGAATGTGTTCGACTACTACGAGATCTACGAAAGATGAACAAAGAAGGGAATTTAGAGGAGGCAAAATAGAAGCCGAGTACCCAAAATAACCTGCTTCCGAGCTGGAATCCCCTGTCAATGTTATCCTTCTCCATGAGGACAATAACGGTGGGAGAAACAACACATAGTTTGATCCTGGCTTTGGGACAAATGATATTGAGTGGCAACTCACAGAAATAGTTAGGGTTGACACCTGTACGAAAGAGTTGTCTGTTTTAGGGAAACTCGCGGCTTTGGCTATAGAAAGACTCCGGTACGAAGGGGACATTGATGCAATCACTTTCTTGGAATAATTATACGACCTCCTAACAAAATACGATGTCCCACCCTACAGTATGGTCACCATGTTTCCCATATTTCTCACAAGGGATGCGATGGACTCGTACCTTTCCATGTCGACTAGACAATTATGGGACTAGGTAGAGTTAGAACACCAATTCTTAGAAACCTTCCCTAGCGACAGACTCAGAATACTCCAAGAATCCCCTGATGAGGGCAATCAGGCAATATATCTTATAGAACACAAAGAGGCTTCCATACCCGAGTGGTGGCAATCAAGGTCGCTGGCCTCATAAGTATCAAAGATTATGGGATCGAGGTAGGATCAACCTCCTTGATTCATTCTGACAGCTTAGTAACATCACGTCCTCACCTTTGTGAGCCATATTCCTTGATTATAAGGTTTTCGTTTGTATAATAGGCTGCCATTCAAATGTTATTAGGATCTTTCCACTATAAATGCAAGCCTAGCACATACCTTCCTAACTCTTTAAACTTAGTATTAAGTCAGGAGTCGGCTATTAAAACTACAGCTACATCTCGATCCAAAGAAGAAGATGCTGAGTCAGATCTCTATAAGGCACTATTCATCAACACCATTTCCCTTAACGAAGAAGAAGAATGGGAATTGAATAACTAAGATGAGAACCCCTGCTTCGACAACAATCCATTATTCGATGAGATGCATATGTTTAAGAGAGTCCCAACCTACAAAGATGAGATTAGGGCATGCAGACTACTTAACATAGCCAATTGGGAGGGGAAAGAAATCAGGTTTTCTAGGGACCCTAACCTAATTAAATTCTTGAGGTGATTCCTCCAAACTTTGGAATTATATGATATAAGTGTCCTAGGGGCACCTATCCTATTTCCTAAGCTCTTGGTCAGTCAAGCCCAAGGTTGGTATTTCTGAATCTTGCCCCACAAGCAATGGGACTAGACACTAATGTGTCAGAAGTTCATCCAGGCATTCGCTCCTTACATGCCATTCTTTAGAAATGACGATGGATCCTACTCTTGGGTCGTTCCACCCTCCCATTTAGCATACATTTCAGACCCATATACAAAAGCTATGTAAGTATGCCTGAAGACGGAATGATATACATGATCCATCGCACCATAATCACCATACTCATGTGGTGTGAGGGAATGCCGAATCCGCATGAATGTAGAGAGTATGCTTCCCACTAGAAGTTGCACCCCCCGAGCCACCTTAGTATATTTGTCCTCAGCCTAAAGGTGACCATGGATACTTGAGCAATGAGGAGTCCATCCACGTTCCGAGGGGACATGCCTAATCGGCCCCATGGGAGGACCAAAGTCTAGGGGTGCCCTCAAGCAATAATGAATCAACCCGAGGACCAGAGGGCATGGCATACCTTGGCTTCATGCCAAGTAGACCAATGTCATATGGCGTTACTACCATGGAAGAGCAACATGATGACGATCTTGATTATCCAAGCAATAATGAAATCATATTGAAAAATGTACACGTCAGCACAATCCCGGCTAATCCTCAATTATGGGTACCAGAATCAGTTCTCTTCTGGGATCCGCCACCAAAAGGGATTATAAAACCTCAACCATCGCTTGACCCTGAGTCCCTATACTCTCGATTAATAAGTGAAGAGTTAGGGGGAATCATGGATGGATCACCTACTGAAATCAACGATATCAGAGCTGGACACCTTACCAAAAGACTAGTTCTCCAAAGAATCCAACAAGAGAATAGGAGACCCCCACGGTGGAGGAGACATCAGTCTGATGCCGCAATTAAACCAATGGAACTCACAAGTATCCAAGATCATGATAGAATCTACAAAAGGCTCAACGTGGCCTATGCAATCGCCTGGGAAGATATCTATGGGACCATGCTCTTCCTTGAGTTACCACCAGAACTGGGACACGACGGGAGCGGGCGTCCTTGAATCTACCTTGCAATATTCACCAAAGTAATCAATTCAATAGATAAACATTATCACCGTTGGTCAGAAATCTTTGGCATCACTCTTGAAGGGAGAGCATTGCAATGGTACAACCAGACTTGGAATAATCCGACCATGCACCGCTATTGCTTCTTTTGGAGCGTTCTAAGTCAACCCTTTCTCTATCACTTCACCATGGAAGAGCCCGATGAGGGACCAAGGGGTGACCCACCCAGGATGGAGCGTACCTCAGAGATGGGCCCGCAGCTTGGGCATACCCATTTTTCACAATGGTACCCCATCCTAAAATTATGGAAATACTAGATGAGTTGGTCTTGGTTCACTCTGATATCATTAACATGATCGGAGGAAATGAGCCTCAAGCACATATGATAGACAAAATCCTTCGGGCAAACGCCACCATAGCATTATTAGCAGACGTACACTGCAAGCCAAAAGGTGCAAATGCCACAGCTCTACACATCGCCAGGACCATACGCCTAAAAGACAGTCCCTTTGAGGAGGATTTTAACTAATTTACGGTGTTCAAGCTCGAGGGTACTCCCCAAGAGCAATAGGAGCATGTCAATCATGTTACCCGAAGCGGGAGAGTTTATTGACCTCATATCCAAGTTAAACTTAGCCCCGCAAGCAAATGACCCACCAAAGGAAATCAGCATTCCTATGGTCGAACAACTAATAAACACTCCTATGAAGATGATCATTTGGGACCTCTTATGGGGATCCCAGACACACAGAAGGGCTATCATGCAAAAGTTAATGGCAATAGAGCCACCATCACTAGCCTCTCCGGCAGAAGTATGTACCTTAATCGAACATGGGATCCTCACCGAATCTCCTGACATTGTCTTCTCTAAAGTAGACCTGCCAGACGATGGCTTAACACTCAACGTCGGCCTTTAGAAGATTCTACCAATCCTGGGGTTGAAAGAAGGAATGCTCAAGAAGTTCGAAACCATTACTAATGCATATGATAACTTGAAAAGGTCTGTCCTGGGACTTTTGAGGCAATAGTAAAGGCAGAGGAGGTTGAGTGCCTTACAACCTTCACCGTCATTAACATCCCGGTCAAGTTCTCCTTACTACTCGGTTGACCATGGTTTCATGCACTGGGAGGTGTCTCTTCCACCTTACATTAAAAGGTGAAGATCCCCTACAAGGGAAAATAGTAACCCTTTAGGCAAATGAGGAATCCACGATGGCCGCCATATGCGTAACCCCAGAATACGTAGGCAGATTTCTAACAGCCTCCATAGGGAGGGATGAAAAACCAACCCAATGGTCCGAGAGGGTAAAAAACTACATGGACCATCACTTAACCCCGGGAGCTGGCCTCGAAGATCAAGAGCAAGGCCTCCTAGTGTTCAAATTTACTATAGGCTCCTATAGCCCCTCCAAGCTCGGTTACTAGGGCAGAAGCCGATTAAGGGCATTTTCCAGGAGGCTCTAGATGTTAGAAATCTTAATTCTTCCTATGGAAACCCTATACCGATGCAAGCCTGAGCTGATCAAAATCAAAGAAGGAGAAGTGCCCGGCTTTGAGATATTCAGAGACATTACAAGCTTCAAATGCCCTACTCGCCCTACCTATTACGAGAAGCAAACTGAGAAAAGGAAGACCTTGTCTGAGGAAGAGGCCCCTAAGAGGCAAAAGATGACATACCAGTCAAGTGTCAAAGAACTAGCATTATGGTTAGCTAAGAAAATGGAAGCGCACCTTGAAGACAAGAAGATCGAGTCAATATCGCAAAAAGAAGAACCTACAAAGGAAGCCATAGACAAAATGATCGCTGAGCTAGCCCAACTCATGATCAAAAGAAATTCCAAGGTCAAAGGTGCTTTCACTAGCAGCAACACAGAGACTCCAAATGAGGAAACTACCATCCCAAAAGTCAATAATGATGTTTCAATTTCTGATGTATTTGAGCTTAACAACTTGTACTGTGAGAGTAACAATGACAATAAAATGAATTACATCGCTTATTTGTGTGGTGCTTTCGATCGTATACGTTCACCTTGTCATATACTAAGCATTTTTAGTATTCACGATACTCTTACAAAAGAAATAAATGTGGGAAGATGATATCAATTTCTAATGACCTTAGTCCTGAACTTGAGATAGAATTAGTAAGAGTACTCAAATCGGATGTAAAAGCATTCGCTTGGTCCTATGACAACATGTCTAGAGTTGATAGGACCTTTGTGGAACAAAAAATTTCCACTGACCCAAAAATCAGGCAAACAATAGCTGTGAAGGTTAAGACCTAAATGGGCCGAAAAGGTCAAGGAAGACCTAACCAAGAAAATCAAAGCTAAATTCCTAGAAGTCATGGAATACCCAGAATGGTTGGCCAATATAGCACTAGTTGCAACGAAGGATGGGAGAGTCTGAGTTTGTGTCGACTTCCGCGATCTCAATAAAGATTCACCAAAGGATGACTTCCCTCTACCTTACATAGATGTACTAATCGACAGCGCAGCCAAGGCAGCCATGTATTCCTTTATAGAAGGCTTCTCGGGATATAACCAGATAATGATGAATGTCATCAACAAGTTAAGACAACCTTCATCACAGAATGGAGGTCTACTACTATAAAGTCATATTGTTCGGACTCAAGAATGCAGGGGCAACCTATCAAAGGGCAGTCACCACTTCAATCCATGACCTAATCCACAAGGCGGTCCAAGTATATGTGGATGACATGCTGGTAAAATCGCCGACCCCCGAAGAGCACCTTGCTATGCTCGATCACTTCCTCACCTGGGTAGAAAAATATAATCTGACTCAACCCAAAGAAATGCAGCTTTGGGGTGACCTCTGGAAAATTGCTAGGTCATATTATCAGCCAACGAGGAATACAAATCGATCCCAACAAAGTGAAGGCGATCCTTGATATGCCTCTGACCAATATTGAGAAGGAAGTCCAAAGTTTCATTGGATCCTTACAATACATCAGCAGGTTTATTGTAAGGTTGGTCACTATCTGCGAACCCATATTCAAACTCCTCAAGAAATAGCAATGACTTATCTAGAATCTGCAATACCAGGAAGCCTTCGAAAAGAGTAATGCAAACTTGTATAACCCCCCGGTACTAAAGCCGCCTACGCCGGGCAAACCTCTTACCCTGTACTTGGCCAATGAAGAAAACTCCATAGGGGGCGATGCTTGTACAAGATCATGAGGACAAGAAAGAACATGCCATTTATTACCTCAGTAAGAAACTTTTGGAGTACGAAACCCGGTACACCATAGTTGAGAAAACCTGGGTCATCGTGGTATGGTTAACTAAGAAGCTCAGACATTATATTCAATTCTATAAAATCCAAGCCATTGCAAAGGTAGATCTCATGAAATACCTTTGTCAAGCACCCTCTTTTATTGGGAAATTATCCCGATAGTTGTTAATCCTATTAGAGTTCGACATCGAGTACGTCACCAGAAAAGTGATCAAGGGATTAGCCGTGGTAGAATTTCTGGCCAACAAACCTTTGGAATCTAATTATATCAAGAACCTTGAATTCCCAGAGGAACAGCTAGCCACGATATTGAATGAAACCCAGAGGTGGACCATGTTCTTTGACGGTGCGGTGAACCGTAAGGAGCCAACCTAGGAGTCATAATTATATCCCCTGAGAAAGTATTGATCGTGCTTTCCAAAAGATTAGAGTTCCCAATAACTAATAATGGCGCGAATAAGAGGCATGTCTATTTGGCATGAGTTCGCTACTCACATTAGGGGCAGGAGAAGTAGAAGTTGTTTATGACTTCACCCTTGTCATCAAGCAAGTAATAGGCCATTGGGAGGTGAAGGAAGAATCACGTCGACCATACCTTGAATCCATATGGACAATGCATCCCTCTTTGGGAAATACGAATTCCAACATTTGTTAAGGAAGGAAAATCAAATGGCAGACTCACTAGCCACCTTGGCCTCCATGTGGGAAAACCCTGAGCAACAACCTATGAAACTGATAATACTGGAAGTCACAAACACCCCAAACCATCTCACCTCGATCACGTACATCTCTACCGAACAAGAGCCCTGGTACAGCGATATATTTCAATACCTCAAAAGTGGGACTTTCCCTACAGAGATTACGGACGCCAACAAAACTACCCCAGAAAAGTTGGTAATCCACTTCAGACTTATCAAGGGGCAATTATTTTGGATAACTGCCGACGGAATCCTTCTTAAGTTCTTAGGACAAGCAAAGGCTGAGAAGATTATGCCAGAAATACACGCAGTAACATGTGGTCCTCATATGAACGGAGTAATGCTAGCTAAGAAAATACAACAAATGGGTTGCTTTAGCTAACTACACGCGCCTAATCAGGAAATGCCAGAATGCTAAATTCATGGTAACATTAGCCACCTACCGTCAATTGAGCTGAAATACCTAGCCACCCCATGGCCTTTCTCATCCTAGGGCATTGACATCATAGGTCAAATTTGACCATCCTCAACCAACGACCATGAGTTCATCATAGTGGCTGTGGATTACTTTTTAAAATAGGTTGAAGATGAATCCTACACTGGGATCACTGCTAAGAAAATGGCAAAATTTGTTTGGAAGCACATCTTTGCCTGATACTGTATGCATCATCATATAGTGTCCGATAATGGAGTACAGTTTTTAGGGAGAAAATGTAGACCTACTAGAATGTACAACATTGAAAATCATCGATCATCGCCATATCACCCTCAAGCCAATGGGGCAGTGAAAGCAGCTAACAAAGTCATAAAATAGATTTTGTCTAAGAATATGGTAGTTAGTCATCGAGATTGGGTCGATCATCTCCCCTATGCTCTCTAGGGGTATCAAATCAGCATCTAAACACCAACGGGACAAACACCATTCTCCTTAGTGCACAATATGGAAGTAGTTCTTCCTGTAGAAATCCTGGTCAAGTCACTCCTTGTGGCACTCAAACCAATATTATGCGAAGATGAGTGGTCTAAATAACGTTACAAAGCACTTAAAACCGTCGATAGAGGGCACCTAAAAGCCTTTGATAGCTAGAGGATGCACCAACAATGAATGGCCTGGGCCTATAATAGCCGAATAAGGAAAATCAACATGCCCCTTAAAGCCGGCGACCTTGTGTTGAAATAGGTGAGAGCCCTTCATATCGATCCCAGAGGCAAATTTCGTCCAAATTAGGAAGGTCCATACAAAGTAAAATGAGTTCTTAGTAAAGGAGCCATGAAAATTATGGATGTGGACAGAAATGAGTTCATAAATCCTATCAATCTAGACAGGCTCAAAGTATATTACGCTTGAAAGACCAGTTCGAGACAAAAGAAAATCATGTTGAAAAGTCATCATCCCACACTCTGTGTTCTTTTATAGAGTCATGAACATCAAAAGTGAAGGTTGGAAGATGAAACGAAATACATTAAAGGGAAGCACACATACATTACATTCACACCTGAAACAAAGTCAAGGCTTTATTACAAAAACTCAAAAACATAACTTAGTGGCTAGGACCTACCATATGATGACTATAGTGGTAAGAAATTGCCAGCCTTTTTGCTCCATTAGGCGCTACCTTAATGGCAGAGAGCCACCCCAAAAAGGTCTTATCAAGTGACTTATTAAAGGGGAGCTCATGGTTCATGATGACCAATGTATGACTCCCCACTTGGTTCAAACGTAAGCCAGACACAATGGCCGCTAGGGCATCACAAGCAAAGCATCGGGCACAGACTGAGGATGGTCGTATTGCCACCTCACACGTTTCGGAAAGTAATACGATATTCGCTCTTGGCCCAGCAATTGAACACCTTGGAGTGCACTTCGGGTGGTCACCTCATCAATTTTCCACTAGGGCCAGGTCAACCTAATGTCCCTTTTAGTTAGCCTATGTAGAAAATATAGCCATTCATGCGAGGGTTGATTCCTAAGATACCTGGGTTGCATTCTTTGACCACAAAAGTGCTTAGGGGTATAGGGATCTGACAAGGCAACTGGTACTTGGATGACCTTCAAACGCTCTATCAGGCATATCTCCCATGATATAAATTATCAATGGACCATTACTGGTAAAAGTCCATGACAATAACAATAAGATGGTTAGTATACCTAAAGGAGGAGCCCGCTTTCTCTCACCATTACATCCTCATCTTGATTAATGGAGTCCATGTAAATGAAGGTATCAGCTAGGACCACGGCCATGGGTGATGATCCCTCTAGAGTTTTTTGGATCACAGAAACTAACCTAGGACTGTAGATCCTATTGTCAGACTCACACAGAAAACCTCCCATCAGCAGTATGACCATGAGAGGAACCCAACTCCGGTGACTAGAAGGAATGGAAGAACATATTTCTACAGCCACTCCTAAGATTAATCTGGGTTGCTCAGGATTGGTAGACACAATTCTATTCCTTCAACGACTAGAAAGTCTTAGGAAACCTACATCATACCGCCCCATTGTAGTGCCATAATCAGGCACCACAATGTCATAGTTGTAGGAAATGTGCATTATGGATAGAACTCTTCATAAAGTTGACACAACTCTTGGTTGTTGAAGTGGAACACGTGGTCAAGTGGATCCCACAAACTTATTGTGCTTTGCAAAAGTGTGTCATCCAAAGTGAGATTGTAATAGTGCTGTATGTTGAAAAGGCACCCAGTCTGGAGCGAATTCCAATTAGCAGACTCGGTGTCTAAAGATGGTTCACCAATTGTGTCTTGAACCTATCCATATTGATTTGATCGTCGCTCAACGAAGGCCATGATAGATAGTAAGATCAATACCAACTGCACAAGAAAAGGCTTATTTTTAGTGAAAAAGCAACAAAATAATGAGGCTAGCATGTATAGACAGTAAAATAAATCATCCATCCAAAAGTAAACAAGGCCTCGAAGGACCCACCAATCCACAAAAAGGAAACAATAAAGGGGCAAAAACACGCCCAATCCAACCATCAAATGTACTAGATAAAATTGCCACTCAAGGCCCACAAAAAATATATATATGTCAAGCTAAGGCCAAACTATCATATCCTAAGTTCCCCAAATGAATGGGGACCTCCAAGTCCACTAGTTATACGTCACTGCTATCTTTGACTCCCTCTTTTCCCCCTAGGCCCGGTAAGGTTTGAAGAGGCTACACAAGCAGAGGAATAGGCACAAACAGCAGAGCCGGTGGAAACTGAGAAGGCATCCTTGTGAAACCAACTTAGGCCGAATAACCGGGCATGTAACCCTACTCTCTATAACTGGAAGGATGTTGGGCGCATGCCCCTGGATGAGCCTGCACAAACTGGCTATAGCTTGAAGGGCCTATCATCGGAGGCACCCTGTAACTAGCTCTAAGTTGGTCCACTTTCGCGTTCAGTGCCCAAATCTTACCCTACAAATATTTCATGCACGCATAAGCACTCATCCATGCGTACCTACTAAGGAAAAAAGAATAAATGAACTTGTCTAAATCTACCACCATCGTATAGTTTTTCCCCAGCATGATATTTTGGAAATCAAAAAGTAGACGTCCATCCCTTTTGCTATCTTCTCTCGGCACCTGACAAGAAGAGCAAAATTTAGCATGAGCCAAGGATAATAGGAAAATGGGCAAATAAATCATATGAGTCGCATGGTGAGGTGTAAAAGTCATAACAAGCAGGTCAAGTCATCCGCACCAAAGGGTGGAAAGTAGATCGACATGTCGGGTTGATAAATATATAACCCGATGAGGACCTGGTAATTTTGATGCCCCGTGATGTAGGCGATGGCACCACCCAATGTATACGGACCCCTTGCCCTTTTTCCATGTAAAATGGAAGGGGATTAGCACTCAAAAAATAAAATAAGAAGAAGAGAGAAAGTTTAAAGGTAGACACGCACCCTTTGAGATGCGGTGTGGTCCTCCGAAGGCTAGCCGAGAAAACACTCGGTCATGAAGTCAGGATACAGGCTGACCTCACCAAATAGCTCCACAGTCTCAACATCCCCTTTTAAAGTATCAAGATTCTCAACCAACTCCAGCCAGAATAGCCACCTTGGAAGCTCGGGCGATACCAATCTCTCCTCTGGAGCTATGTCATATTGAACTATCCTTTCTCCAAAATACCACTCGAGAGAGGAAGGACTTTCCAGAATTAGCTGCTTCGAAACCAACTCTCCAATAGCCGCTATGACCTCATCCTAGTTGGAAGGATTCCCCCTCGAAGCATGAATAACCTATGAACACATGCATTATTAGTAAACACCGAATGGAAGCGATAAAATCTAAAATGTCGCAAGGATTGCCTCATTAAAAGTGAGGTTCTTAATCCTCTTTGTACTTTCGGTAGAATCTAGGTTCCCCCAGGCAACCAACCATGGAGATGGGGAAAATAAGAAATATCTTTTCTAACTTTGGCCTTCTTCGGCAAGGGAAGGATTCCTTTCTCAAAACCCCAAATCTGCAAGAAACTAAATTGAAAGTCAACACGTGACACGAACACATATGTAATATATTTCTCAATGAGTTACCTGAAGAACAAGTTTTAAAGATTTCAACTCGAAAGTATGCTTCCTCGTATAGTGATCCGGAGCCAAGTACAGCTGTCCCAGTGCAGCTCTACCACTAGCCATCTCCTTGAACTTCTCCAGATTCACCAAAGACCTAAAAGATTCAAGTTGGGGGCTAAATTTTGAACAGGAAACAAGGTGTTGGTTAGAGCATATAGCATAAAGGAATGAGCACATTGCTCTCAAGCTTCAGCACCATCGGGGGCCCTATTTCCCGGGGCCGGCCAAAAAGCATACAAGTCATTGGCAGGAATTTCCTTGCTAGCACTAGTAAACCCTAACAATTTTAGCATGAGTGCAAGATTATAATTGCCCATTTTTAGCGCACAGTTGAAGTGAATGATCTCCCAGTTAAAACATAAACCGGTGATGGCGGCGAAATCGAGTGGGGTAATTGTATTCTCCTCGCACGGCAAATGGAAATTGTGGGTCGAGTTCGACCACCTCCTTAAAATTGACGGCAAGACCATATGAGAATACCAAACGAGAATCACCAAAAGAAATCTTTCAATAAATGCACTAAAATCCGAGTCCTCCAGAATCCGTTTTACTTCAGGAGAAAGGACTCCCCACCAAGTGACAAGATCCAAGAAGTTGCCCACACCCCAATGGTCAACTTTCTGCAAAGCAAATACAATTAGGAACCAAATCAAAAGGTTACTTAACGTAACTAAGTATCTAAGAATTTCTTACCTAAAGTGACGCTTATAGTTATTAAGCACAAGTCACCAACATTTACAAAATATACCCGCTTATAGTTATTAAGCAAAAATCCTTTAAGCTACATAAAAATTGCACCTTATACTTATTAAGGATAAAACCATCATCAAAGTAATGCTTATGGCCATCAAGCACAAATGTCAAAAGCAAGCTTATAGTTACTAAGCTATGATCAAGTACGGGAATTCCCAAGGCATCACAAGGCTTATAGTCATTAGGTTATTGTAAAAAGTTTCCAAATTTTGCACAAACAGTAGTAGCATACGCATAACAGGATATCACAGATTATTTTGTGAACTACAAAGAGCTCCAGAACACTCAAAATCATGAAAAATTAGACTTTTGGAGAATAAGTGTCGATCGAGACTAAGGAGCATTGATTGACGTATCTTGAAGAATCAAAAGCATTGATTGATGCTAAGACCAAAATTCGGAAATCATAGAATGACATATAGGCCATTTACAGTGATATAGAACCAACAACAAATTCAATAGAGTATAAATCATCATAAAACTCTAAAAAACATGCCAAACTTTGAAAAAGGAAAAGGAGCATCTAGGAACTCACTGCCAAACTTTGAAAAAGGAAAAGGAGAAGTGACACTCGGGCTTGAGAATAAGAGGGATAACAGTGCCTCTGCCAGCGCCATGAAATATCTACCTCACGGGAATCCTGTAATTATCTTTCGAGCTTAACAATGGGATTTGGACCATCTCCTCATGAATATCTACCTCTATCATCGACGTAGAAGCGCGAATGCAGTCTTTGGACGTCACAATTTTTGTCCATATCCGAGGATCAAAAGAAAAGAAAGTGCAAAAAGCCCCAACATTGCTATTATTTTTGAAAGAAAATGCATATAGGAGAAGCTCCAATATGAGGAGTGTTCTATTTGCAGGAACATTGTGGAATTTGTAGAATTCCCTATTGCATTGATCGACACAATCCATAAGTTTTGATCGACGTAATCGTTGACATGCCTTTTAATGTCTACAATCGCTAGAATTCAAACATTCAGAATTTAAACGATTGTGTCGATCGACATAACCCTTGTATGTCGATCAATGCATATAAAAATGACTGTTTTTCTACCTTTTCAGGATAAAATTGCAGCGTTACTTAAGTCCTAATTTTTAAAGTTGCATTTTGCATCATGAAAATCATTTTACTTGCAGACCTGGTACAAAAGTTTCAAAACGACTCACCAGGGGAATCCAAATGATTTTCCTAAAATGTTTTCAAAACCCATCAAACATTAATTCATCGAATGGGTAAAAATAATTTTTTTGAAAATTTAGTCGATCAAATAATGTTGACTAAGTTTTTGCAAAAATCACATGCACTTTTTACTCACCGCGCTCACTTCGCATATGCAAAAAATTTACCTCCCTGGTATAAGTTGTTGTAGGCTTAACCCGAACCCTTTAATGAAATGGGGAACAAGCCATTTTAACTATAAGTGGGCAGATCGGTTGAGCCTCTTCTCCCCCCATATAGAGGCCAGGGTGGCTAAGAAGTCTGCCAACTAATTCTCATCCCTTGGTATATATTGGAATAAGCATTGGTTGAACTAGGCTGACAGATCCCAGACTTCATCCATATACGGTTGAAGTGACTCTTCCATGATCTCCCACTCTCCTACGATGTGTTTTATTACAAACGCGGAATCCCCCATTACCCGAACTTCTTTGCCCCTATTTGCGAAGGACCATCAAGACCAAATAGGTAGGCTTCATATTCGGCTCCATTGTTAATGACCGGGAACTCCAATTGCTTGCTTAGTGGAATGACCTCACCTTATCGTATAATGATGATTACCCCAAGACCGGCGCCCTTCTGACTCATAACTCCATCAAAATACATGGTCCATTCAGCTTTCTTAGTTTTCACTTTTGTTAAACATAATCAGACTCTATAGGTTGACTGGCCAAAAACTCAGCCGCCCTTCCTTTGATGACTTTTTTCTTGATATATTCGATATCAAACTCAGATAGCAACAAGAGCCAACAAGAAAGTTTTCCCGCTAATGTGGGGGATTGGCAAAGATACTTCATTGGATCAACCTTTCGCAATCGCTTGAGTTTTGTAGGACTAGAAGTAATGCCTCAACCTCTTAGTTAACTATACCATCGCTGTGTAGGTCTTTTCTACTACCGTGTATTTTGTCTCATATTCTAGCAACTTTTTGCTTAAATAATAGATAGCATGCTCACTCTTATCCTCTTATTCTTGCACTAACATTGCCACTATAGATGACTCTTCTATGGCCAGGTAGAGAATTAGCGGCTTGCCAGGCATCGGAGGGTTCAAAACTGGGGGGTTCACGAGATAAGCCTTTATATTTTCGAATGCTAAGTGGCATTGCTCATTCCACTCTATCGGCTACTTCCTTCTCAACAACTTAAAGATTAGTTCACACATGGTTGTTAGCTTGTTAATAAAATGACTTACGTACTAGACCAATCCAAGGAATGACTTGACTTCCCTTTCAGTTTTAGGAATAGACATTTCTTAAAAAGCTCTAACCTTATCAAGGACGACTTCAATTCCCCTCTGAATGACAATGTGCCCCAAGAGTTTACTTGATGTAACCCCAAACAAACACTTCTATGGATTCAAGCGCAGGTTGTATTTCTCAATTCTAGTCAAGAACCTCTCCAAGATCTCTGGGTGTTCTTCCCTTGTATTGGATTTTACTAGCATGTCATCTATGTAGACCTCAACCACCTTATGAATCATGTCATGTAGTAAAGTTGTCAATGCCCTTTGATAAGTTGCCCCTACATTCTTCAGCCCAATGGGCATTACTTTATAATAGTACACCCCCCATTCTGTGATGAAGGCTGTCTTGCCCTTGTCAATGATGTCTATCAAAATCTAATTGTACCCAGAGAGTCCATCTAAAAATTAGTACATTGCAGCCCTAGCGACGCTGTCCACCAATACATTGATGTATGGTAACCCAAACTCATCCTTAGGGGATGCCTTGTTTAAATCGCGGAAGTCAACACACATTCTGACCTTCCCATCTTTCTTAGGGACCTAGACAACATTTGCTAACCATGTTAGGTATTCAATTACTTTAATGCACTTGGCTTCCAGTAACCTAGTGACTTTGGCTTTGTTCTTATTGGGCCATTCAGGATGCAACCTTCTTAGCTTCTGTTTGACTTGTTTAAACCAGGGATTGGTTGGGATACGATGCTCGACGATTTAGCGATCTACCCTAGGCATGTCTTCATAGGACCAGGTGAAAGCGTTAACATGTTTTCTAAGCACTTTTATCATCTCTCTTTTTTCAATAGGAGTTAGTTCATTGGATATGGTTACCTTTTTCAGCTTTTCCTTGGTACCTAAATTAATATTATGCAATGAAGCATCATGAATGCTAAAAATGCTATGCGTATGGTTAGATGAATGTATGGTGTCGTTGGGTGAAACATTAAACAAGTAAGCAAAATCATTATCATTATTATTAGGATGCCCGAAGGCTACAACATTTTCATTATATATAATTGCATTGTCATTCTCCATAGGCGGAGAGCCTTCTTAGTCATTCATCAAAATATGAGTCTGGTCATAATCTAGGGCTTATAACTACTTTTCAGTCAACACATCGTCTACAGCTTCCCTTATAGCTTGCGCTAGGCTCCTCAGGGCTCCCTAAATCGGTGTCTTTTTCTCATCCCCCAGACATAAGATAGTGTATACGGAAGTGGTGAGGGTATCAATGGCTTTATCCACTTCAGTCTTTGATGGGTCACTGTCTTCCATTCCTTCGGCATATTTCTCTTCTTTTATAGCTGCTTCATAGCTCTCAGGGATGGTTTTGTATGCATTCATGAATGCTATCTTACAAAGGTGAGGAGATAACCCAAAGATGAATCGGTTTGCTAATTCCTTCTCCTAAGGTTTCCTTTTAAGGGCTACCGCGATCGTTAACCACCTCTAAAAGTAGTCATCAATAGGTTCCCCACTCCACTATCTGATAGCTATAAGGTCAAACATGGATGGTTCTTCTCTTGCCATCTTAGTTTCTATGATGCACTTCCATACTTGCTTTCTTCTAACCCTGAGTTGATCATGGCTACCTTATCTCCTCTTCTTCGAGATTCATAGACGTTTCTTTTGTCAATTAGCATGGTGATAGCTTTGAGGAGATCCTCACATGTCCTAGCTGGGTGATCAAAACTGGCATGGTATATGCAGAAACTTCCTCTTTCCTTAGGCTCTGGCGGAGCATACAGTTGGAGATGATCAATCAACTTGTATTTCCTTAACTTTTTGAAGAGGTTCAAAAGAGGAATATCCCAAGGTGAGATGTCATCAATAGTCATAGGGTGAATCACTTAGTCGAGGGTCATGCCATAGGGTAAACCTATGAAATAAGGGAGGATTATCCCCTTTAGCATAACCATGAAATCCAGCAGCTAACTCAGGTCTTTGCTACTGTAAGACTGTAGAATGGCCTCTTGACAGAGTGAATGAGTCCCACTACAAACTGTGCGAAGCGTTGGGTTTGCTGGTTGAACTGACTTACCAAGCAAAGCCATGATAGTGACTGATATAAGTGCTTGATGGTATTATTGGTCCTTGTCTTGAACTAAGGTAGTAACCAAGAGATCAATACATGCATGGGATGTTGTATGCATACACAAATTATAACAATGCATGGTGGGGTTAATCACAACACTTGCGAAGCGATCGATTCTTTCTTTATTTCTCGCCGCTGAGTCTGAGGGCATTCTTCCTTAGTCTAATCTCACATAGGAATTAGGGTACCTAAACAGTAAAACTCTATGGCTTTCAATAAGAATGGTGTAGGGATGTATCAGAAGTTGATGAAGAAGGTTCCCATCGTATCAATCCTATTTTGGAGGGAGATAGCAATGAGTGCTCCACCCACTAGAGTGTCCCCAATTCCTGGCGGGTATGGGTAACACTTTTGTGAGTGTTGTGAAAATAATAGGGCACCCTAACCTAGCACTAGAAGAATAGTGCATCTGACTAAAGAGAGAAGGAGATGAGAAGATAGAGTGTGATAATTTTCCCAAATGATAAAAACAAAAGTAGGTTCAACCAATTAAATAATTTTTGGTGCTCATCTTAATCTTTTAAGCTTTTAAAACAAACCAATATTTTGCAAGTTAAAAGATTAATCTCCCCAGTAGATTCACCACTGTAAGGTGTCGAAGACGTGTGGGTCTCCCTTGCCGCCTTTGTGAGAGAGGTAGGGCCTACTAGGGGTTTGGTCGGATTTAGGCCTGACAAAACATTTTTAGTTAAAGTTTGTGCAATAAGCCAATTTTAATGAATAAAAGAATCGAGACCCAAATCTCGATACAATTGATAGAGTTGCCACCCAAGATGTCTACTTGGGAAAGAGTTTTGGCATGGTTCCCTCTAGGCGAGAGACTCATACCTATTGGATTAGAGATTCGGGTATCGAATGAGTCAATTATTTCTCATTTAGTTGATTAAAAATTACATTCATCGCGTAAAACCATTTTAGTTTTCATCATTTAGGGAATTATCACAGAAATCCTCTTTCTACACTCTTTCACACTCGTTACATGCGTTTACATAGTATAATAAAGCGCAAGCAATAAGTGGGGGAATAAAAATTACAACTAGAGAAAATGGGGGAATTGCGAAGAGAACCTATACATTTGTTCGAAGTTATAAACCAAAATGAAAATAAATTCCCCTTCATCCAGAGGCGTTAGCACATTTTATGGCACACCACAAATCAACAATTTAACTTTTTTTGTTATGAAAACACAATTTAAATTTCGTAGGTTGATTTACCTGATTATTAGTGAAAATGAACGCATGTCATATAGTGAGTTGGCTTGATTTTAACCGATTTAAAATATGGATTCTGGATTCTGCCTGGAAGGCCAGTACCCATACGGATGGGGGGCACCTCGTACGGGTACCAGGGAGGACTAGTATGGGTATGGAGCACCCCTACGGGTCCTGTCTGGTCCCAGGCAGAAACTTGGTTCGGTTAAGTTACATATTACAGATCAGTAGATTGGTGGCAGAAAAGGTAAAATAACAAAAAAAGGGATTTCCTTCCATATGAGTATGGCGCACTAAATTGATATACTTGGGGATATATGGTGCAAACAAGGCTCATACGGGTGACCCAAGACAAGCAATGAAAGCAACAGATATAATGGAAGCAATAAACAATAATTATAACAAAATAATTGAGATGTGAGTCTCTTTGAAACTCAAGAACATTACCTTTTCAACGTGAATCCACTTTGAGGAGATCCCTTTACTGTTGAGAGAGCCCTGCCAAAGTAGATGGAATAGGATTATCTAGGTTAGTATTTGTGTGGATGTAATCTCCCCTAAATTCTAATGAACGAAGTTAGGAATGAATAAAATGTGGACAAAACCTCAAAAGAAGGGGTTTCTCCCTATTTTATACCTCCTATACCCCCACTATCCCTTTTCTATACCTATAGAAATTGCTAGAGTTTTAGTATAATTTTCATATGAAAAATGAGTGTGTTTGAAATGTGAAGGGAAGACCCCTTTTTGTAGGGGAGAGGAGGTCTGAACACAATAAATCATGTTTAAGACCTGCCTTTTCCTAAAAATGGTAAGAGACTACTTCCAAAAAAGACTAAATAGGAAACAACTGTACCCGTACGGTAGGGCCTCACCCGTACCGGTACTAAGGGACCCGTACAGGTCCCCCTAGGCATATAGCAGGTAGTCACCCGTACGGGCCTGTGGGTGGATTTGTACCACTATACAGCACCCGTACGGGTACTTAAGGTCAGTCTAGGTCACTGTGCTATGGCCAAACTCAACTCTGTAGTAGTAGGAATACCTTGGATAGACAACACTTGAAAGTTATTGCATCATATAGCTCTCTCTCATCATAGTTTTGTGAGAAGGATCATTAAAATGTAGTGCTCACAGACGCTATCCTCTTTACCATAGCAGGATAGCCCTATACTCTTAAGTGACTTAGAGATGGCTTTTTATTACACCATCTTTTATAAGGTGTAAAATCAACTGATTTAGAGGGCACTCTATTTAATACAAAAACCGTGCTCTCTAGTGCATATGCTCAAAAGGATTTACTGAGATCTACATGGCTCATCATAGACCGAACCATATCTAATAAAGTCTGATTCCTCCTTTCTAACACTCCATTATGTTGGGGCATACAAGGAGGGGTCCATGGGGAACTATCCCGTTTTCCTTTAGATAATCCTAAAACTCCTGACTTAAGTATTCTCCACCTTAATCCGATCGAAGTGTTTTAATACTTTTCTCAAGCTGTTTCTCTACTATAGCTCTGAATAGTTTGAACTTTTCAAAACTTTCAGACTTGTGTATCATTAAGTACAAATAATCGTATCTTGAATAGTCATCAATAAAGGTTACGAAGTAGGAGTATCCTCCTAGTTCCTGAACACTCATTAGACCACACACATCAGTATGTATAAGTTCTAGTGTACTCATGGCCTGTTCATCCTTTCCTTGAAAAGGTAACATTGTCATTTTTTCTCTTAAACAAGGTTCACAATCACCATAAGACTCCAAGTCCATTGGGCCGTAGTATCCCCTTTTATGCAACTTGGTTAAGTGATCTTTGTTTATGTGGCCTAAATGACAATGCCATAAGTAGAAGAAATTCTCATTATCTAATTTAACTTTCTTCACATTATTCATATTAAAAACTTTTATTTTAGTATCAAGAACATAAATGCCACCTTTCAACATCCCATAATAATAAAGAACATTATTCAAACAAATCTGACAACTATTATTCAAAAACAAAATTTTTAACCTTTTTGCTACTAAATACGCAACAGATACAATATTCTCAGTAACACTTGGAATGTGGTAACAATTATTCAAAACTAAAACAAGTCCACTTGGCAAAATAAGATTAAAGCTTCCTGCGCTAATGTAGTAAATCTGGCTCCATTTCCAACATGTAGGTCCATCTCCCCTTTTACAAATTTTCTACTATTCCTTAGTCCCTGCACAGAAGTATAGATATATGGGAACCACAACCAGTATCTAATACCCAACTAGATTCATGAGGAAAAGTAGTAAAGTTTTCAATTACAAATATACCTGAAGTAGATGCCTCTGCAGGCTTGTTCTTCAAATGCTCAGAAATAAGAGCTTTGCAATCCCTCTTCCAATGTCCCGATTTCCCACACTGGAAGTAGACATACTTATATGTCTTCTTTTGTTTCTTCTTTTTACTGATTGTTTTCTTGGCACCCAATGCCTGCTTCTTCTTCTTAGAAGCCTTGCCTTTCTCAACCAACAGTAGAGGTTTCTGATCTTACTTGATTTGAGGTTCTACTATTTTTAGCAAGTGGATTAATTCAAGGATAGTAGAATTAATCTTGTTCATGGAATAGTTAGTCATGAAGTCTGAGTAACTATCTATCAAGTACATCAGCACAAGGTTAAAGCTCAATTCATGATTCACCTCGAATCCTAATCGATTCAGCTTTTTAAGGTATCCCAAGAGTTTTAGTACATGCCGAGAGGCAGAGGTGCCAACTTGCATCTTGGTTCTGAAAAGGAGCTTGGAGGTCTCATACCTCTCTATCCTTTCCCGCTCCGAAAGGAGCTCTTAAAGATGGCGAACCATGTCCTCCAAGGGCATGTTCTCATGTTATTTCGCAAGCTTAAGATTCATGGACCCTAACATGATACACATGGTAGTCTCATGATCTTTCTTATAATTCAATCAGGCATCATGTTCCACTTGATCCTTAACATCAGGTTCAACAAGGAAAATTTCACTTAGAACATAGGCAATTCTCTCGGATCGAAGAATTATTCTCATAGCTCGGAACAAATTATAAAAGTTCTAGCCATTCAATTTGGTGTCAAGTAACATACGGAGATTAATGTTGGAAGTGACTTTCAACCTAAGACATAAGAAAAGAAAAAGAGTTTCGATATTAGTTTAAGTACATGCATTTAATATAAGGTCTTTTAATTAAATACATTTGTCATACTATTTTCTTCAAAATTTACAATAGCCCATTCTATTGAATTCGTGAATTTTAGCATAGCTAAATTTCCTAGTAGGTAGCATCTATAACTAATCTAATATAACTCCCAATTTTATGGGTCAAGTCAAAATAGTAAGTTATAGTTGGAATCCTATTCCATTTACATCGTATGCAATTGCTAATTCATTCAAGTTCCCTAATCCCAAGGGACGTGTGCTCTAATATTAGCATCTCCTTGAATATATCTCAGACTTGAGCCAAGCCCCCAATTTTATGGTGGACTAACCCAGTTCCATTAAGGCAGACCCTATCCCAAAATTTTCAACCAATCAATGTTGACTAGAAGGAATGCTTTGCGTAGCACTTTGATAGCCCAAAGAGACCGTATTATAAATTTGAGCAAGGAAGACTATATCTTGCCTTAATATATTTACTTTGGGATTTTATTGGTGTTAAACGTCTCACCCAATCTAGGGTTTTATCAGATGGACATATTTACAATAACTTGTATTACTTCAGGAAATTTTAGAATTAATTTATAAGGTCTAACCTTAGGCGGGTTCAAGCTCTTTATTATAATTATTCCATCAACCTAGATTATATGCAAAATAATGAACACTTATATTTGTTATATTCATATTGCATTTCCTTTAAGCTTTTATTCAATAAATTTAATTTTTTTTGTTATAGAAACATATATAAGACTATCTTATATACTAAAAATAAATTAGTCCATATTTAATCCCCTGGTTGGTCAATTCAAGCTGCATCGATATAGGTTCCCAGGTAGGAGAGGTGCCCTTGAGGTGAGTAGACACCAAGTCCAATCCTTAGCCAGAACAAATATGGGCACAAACTCGAAGACCAATGGATTCTCTTAAACTAATTAATTTCATTCTTTCAATTCATGTAAACTGAAAGCATCTAAAACCCATGTAATTTAAATAAATTATTGAAACTTGTATAATTTGAGTAAGTTGAGAAGCCTTATTCAAAATTATTCATAACCATATTCGAACCTTGAAATGAAAAGCACAAGTTCATATACATTATTCCAAACAATTAAATATACATTAATTATTTCAAATAGAAAATAATATACAGTTCACTTCTAACTTAATTATGCATGAAATAGGCAGGCTCTGATACCACTATTGGGAACTAACAATCAAATTGAACATGCGTAACAGGCATGGCGAAAATTCAAAATTTTGTCCCTATCCCCAAGAACTCCTAATAGATGCCTATAAATTAAATAAACCCTTAACTAAATGATTCTCTACCTAGGTTAGCATGCAAAAGGGCTAGGCATACCATAATCCTAAATTATATCCTAGCATGTATATTTTATGCTAAGCATATTATGACTCTAAGCTATAACCTAAGCATGTTATAACTCTAAGTTATAACCTATGCATGTTATAACTCTAAGCTATAACCTAAGCATTTTATAACTCTAAGGTATAACCTAAGCATGCTATAACTCTAAGCTATAACCTAAGCATAAAATAAACTAAGCATGCAAAATAACCTAAGAATATTATTAAGTCTAAAAATACTTAAAGAAAAAGACTTAATGATAAAAAGAGAAGGAAAGAAAACTTACTAGTTGAAGCGTGCTTTAGCAGAACCTTCTTGAACAAGCCTCCAAGCGTAGGATAGCCTCTATGAGTATCCACACGAACCCCACAAACCAAAACCTCCTGAAGAGGAAGAACTAAGAAGCCTTAAGTAGTTGCTAGACCACTCCAGAAGCCCCACCTGAAAATATAGACTAGAGGTGCTTGAATAAAGTCAAGGTCCTCAAAAAGAACTTACTCAATTACCTGAGAGATTAGTCTTTGCGAATCTCAACTTAGGATTTAGCTTTTGAGCTAATAGTGCAATTTGAAAGGGGGTATAGAGAAGCCTATTTATAGGCTTGGGGGAGTGAAATTGCTCCCCCAAAATCGATGTGGGATGTGCTTATTAGCACATCCCAAGTGGGTTTGACCCATGGATCCATATGGATCTGTGGGCTATGCTCGTGCGCACAGCATGCTATACACGCTTTGCGCAACTGCAAGCCTGGGCTTGCGGGCTTTCTCACAAGCCCAGCTTGCGGTGAATCTTACAATGGGCTCCCCAGCGCGAGATCTTTTGAGCCCGCAATTGCGTGCTCTCGAGCATGCTTCGAGCCCGCATTCCCTTTCTTTTGTTGTTCATTTCCCTTCTATGTAAAATCTCTGGGTGATTTTAACTAGGTCCATCCTACTAAAATCTTTCCAGTCCCTTTCAAATAAATATTTACTTTATGACCCTAATATATTATTTACTGGTCAAAAATAAATTCCTTGGTTTATCAAAAATGATCCTATCATCTTTTAACCATTTAAACAATAATCCAATTATTATTATATTATATTTTCATAATAGAATAAATCTATTATTTCTTTACTTAGTCCGATAAAGGTCCAATGTGTGTGACCTTATAGGATCCTGAACTATTGAGTTGTTAATGCTTAACCAACCCTTGTTCTAATGGAACCATTGGCTCGAGGTTCTAGACCGTGAATAGAACTCAATTACCATAAACGACTATAGTATGCCTCTAGCAAGGGTCTACCCATCCCTCATCACTCGGAACGTCATTTATGCTTATGACTCAATCTCAGTTAATGCAATAGTTGTCCATGGGATGAACTCCTTCCATTCTTTAATATTAGTACCATCTGGTTTATAGGGTTTTATTAAAGTGTTAACCCACTAATAGCAAGGTTGCTCCAAGCTATCCCAATTATTAAATTGTTACCGAAGTATATTGCCTTTTACCATAGTGCGCTTGACTAGAAACCATTTCTATAAAACACATACTCCGATCAGAGGTTTATGACAATCATCACTTTAACAAATGGCCAGGTACAACTCCTTAATATATCTGGAGCGATGACGATATTCGCAAAGCTTATTACATGAAGATAAACACTAACACATTGATATATACACCAAGTGTTTATCTTACTGTGGTCTCCAATATATGTCCCAGATATATCCATGTGTCCAACTTAAGACACCACCTTCAGTCCTTAGGAGATTGACTGCTTGGACCCTTTCCAAGAAAGTTGACCACAAGCTAGTCTTTCCGCTTCATCAATCTCCTTTCTCGATGAAACTACGACTAGGGATAATTTGGACATAATCATAATTGCACATGAAGTAGATTCCACCAAATATAGTCCAACTATAATTTCTCTGACTTCATGCTATACATACATCAATGAATATATTTTAACTAGCTATAATATATATATATATATATATATAAACACATTGACATAAACGAAAGATTAAATGCCTTTATTGATTAAACAAAATATTTGTACTATTATATAATTAAGATATATCCCACTAATTGCCTTCAGGGCATACATCGCATCCAACATGGATTATTTACGCATAAATTGGACGAATTCTTCTATATACTCATTCGGGTCAGAGTCTCCTTGGTATATGAGGCGGGGTGGCACTTGGTATTGATCAAGCCCTTGTCTTCTGATACTTAAGACATATTAATCGACCATGTAGATAATGTCCATGTTGTCGAAAATCATGTTATCCCCCCATCCTAGGTCATGCCAGAAGTTATCCATCATGTCAATACCGTATTCACTAGATTCCAACTAAACATTGATGGAATTTATTGTGGCCTCCAAGTTCGGTAGGGGATTAGTCTGAGTACTTGGTTTCTTCTCAGGCTCTTTCATTCTCCCGTCGGGTTTCATATGCTGTAGATTTTTTAATAGCCAGGAACATTTATTAGTGCGGTGCCCTTTGGTTATAAGATAGGCATACAAGTTGTCTCTATCTGCCACAGCAAGCGAAGCAAATGGCTTGATGCTCTGGAGCTAGTCAGACTTTCTTAGCTTGGTGAATATTTATGACAGTGATTCTTCCCATGGGGAGATAGATTGGTGATTCTGCACCTGAGTGGCTGCTACAACTTTGGTTGGGACCTTTGAGGACTCAGAATTGCCTTGTTTGGAGGATCCACCCTTTTCCTAGTATCTAGGTTTAGTGTAGGCTTACTGCTCTTACTTTTTGGTTTAGTCCTCCTCCTCGTACTTTTCTAGTCTCTTGGCGTAGTCCACCACGTCGTTGAAGGTGTTGAATCTTTTCATTTTCCTTTCATCCAGGTTTTTCAGACTAGATCCTTTGACAAGCTTTACTTTTAGGGCATCTTGGTCTGGTGCCCCGGTTATAAGTACACGAACAGCCACCCACCTGAGGTAAAATTCTTCGAAGGACTCATTCGGTCATTGCTTGATCCTTTTAAGGTCTTGCAAAGTAGTCTTGACCTTCGGATTGAAGGCATAATTCTCCAGGAATGCCGAGCATAGCTTTCTCCTATCGGATTTCACAGCAATTGGCATTCTCATGTACCACTCAGAGGCAGGTCCTCGTAGAGTAGCTTGGAAAAGACTGACTATATAAACATTAGGGATGTTCATGCTAGTTATAATCTGAAGATAACCATCAACATACACGTGAGGGGGTCCAATACCAGCATATGGGGCCATATAAGGTCAGAAAGTTAACCGAAAGGGCTTCTGACTCCTTTAGCAAGAACTGATCAATATCCACATACCTCTCGATAGAGGGAGCGGCAGATTTATCTGTAGTGGGGGACAGCTACTCTATGTATGCCATATTTGCCTTTAATGGCACTATCTTGACCTCTTGTTCTTAGGTTTTCTGAGCATTAACAGCGCTCAACCTTTCCCAAACAACACAAAATTTTGGAGCGTTAAGAATCCTTCTAAGGGACTGTCAAACTTCATCATCAGCTGCCATTGCGGTTTTAGGTTCTGGATCTGGGAAAAATTTGACTAAAGATTCGATTGGTGGTAGGGGTGTGACTTTTAGGCTTCCCCTAATACGTCTTAACCTCCTTTTCTCTCACTTCTAACCTAAAAATGCAAGAGATCAAGTGTTAGTAAGTTTATCGGGTGTGGCCCTAAGTTCTTCTTACCTCGGCCTATTGGGATGCATGAATGGATGAATGAATGTTCGTATTAATGAATGAATGGATATGACCAAATAATAGGGTGTAGGGTGCACGCTAGTTGTTTGAGGAGCAATTGGCAAGCGGAGTTTGTAATACTCATGAAATATCACAAATGTGCGGTTCAAAGAAAAATGGTTTGAGTCAGATTTGACTCAATAACCGAGGATGAGTTGACTCGCTTGTCAAAGATAGGTTGACTCAATGGTCTAAGGTGAGCTGACTCACTAGTCACTTGAAAAGGGACTAACTCATTAGTGTAAGGGTAAGCTGACTCGCTGGTCACTCGGAAGAGGTTGACTCATTAGTCTAAGGGTGAGCTGACTCGCTGGTCACTCAAAAGCGGCTGACTCATTAGTCCAAGGGTGAGCTGACTCTCTGGTCACTTAAAAAGGGCCGACTCATTGGTCTAAGGGTGAGCTGACTCGCTTGTCACTTGAAAAGGGCTGACTCTTTGGTCTAAGGGTGACCTGACTCGCTTGACACTCGGAAGAGGTTGACTCATTGGTCTTGGTTTATTTTGGGTCATGGGCTGAGCCTACATGGACTCACTTATCTTGGTCAATTTTAGGTTTCTATAACTAAGAAAATAAAATGGTGTGGCACACATCAATGTCATAGCTGCATAAAGATATGGTTAGTTTTCATGCAATCATAATGTTTATGATGTCCATTTTAGTTTATTTATATTTAATAAACCTGCACATGAAGCAAACCGTTAGATCTCGCCTACCGCCCTTTAACTCCAATGGGTTACTTCATTTTAAAGCCAACATGGGACTTAGAGAAGTCTACTAGCGTGCACTCATTGTTTTTTGGTAAACCTATGAGGAAGTGTCTATGGCACATCTATATGCGGGTTTCAGTCTCAGGATTGGGTGCGATTGTGGTACCCTGCACCTTTGTGTACCGAGTCCTAGTGGCCCTAAGCGAACCAAAGGAAACTTTCCCGTATGCAATATACTTGAGCAGTCTTTCCCTTAAGCGAGCAAGGCCCTCATACGTTACATAAGGGGTGTGACTGGATCCATACCCCTCAAGCCCTAAATGAACTTGGAGATACTTCACCAAAAGCCACTGAAATTTGTTTAGGGGTAAAGAATGCAGATGCTATGCAATCCTAATAATTTATGTAATGTTGAAATTACCACATATTTCATAATTCCAAAATATAATTTGAACAATATTTTAATTACTATGTCAAAAAAGAAATTTTATAAAAAATTGGGTTTTTATAAAAATAATATCCTTAGCAGAGTTGCCACTGTAAGCGGGCGGACGTTTTTGGTTCTGGTTGTGCAGGCAAAATGTGGTGTGTGGGCGCGGGGCGGGTTTTTGTTTGGTTTGGTGCAATTTGAGGAAACCGCGATTTCATTCCTTTAATAAAAATGTTTGGTTTTATTAAAGCAAAGGTCATATTATTGTTTTCCACATAAATTCGTTGAATGTGAAAAAAACATGGCAAAAAATATGATTATATTGAGAAATATATTTACACATTTTATTAAGAAAAGATATTTGTAAAATAAAGCATTTTTACTTTATTTAAAAATAAAATAGAGTCGCCACCAGTTCAGCTCCATTGGGAATTGTGGTATACTAATCCAAAATGGGATTTTTGTATTGAAAAGAAAATGAGATTCTGAGTTCGGACATAATAGGTACTCATATTGTTCAAATTGTTTGTGTTAATTTTAGAACTTTAGAATTTGTGGTGATTGTTGCATTACAACCGCTTTACTTAAGAAATAAATTCAAGAAATAAAACGGTCATTATAATGGCATAGTAAATTGATATTTTCTATCGAAGTTTCGACAGAGTAACGGCAGTGCTTGGGTTTTGGCCCGGAAACTCGGGTAGAATTTCCTCTCATTCTGAATGTTTCATCCGTACCTGTGAGCTCATTTACGCATATTAGAGTTTAAGTGGCTCTAGTGGCTCACTTGACCAGAGAATTGAATTTGCAATGTGCAATAATAGAATAATGAAAATGGATTTTAATGGATTTTAAAGTTGGGCTTAGAGCAAATTACTCTCAATTTACCTTTTCGTCTGTCCAGGATGACTTGAGAGCAGGTGCGTGACCGAAGTTGTCAAATGTTGTGATTTATGGGAAAATAGGTTTAATTCAACTTATGGCTATAATCTTGGATTATTCCTAAAGGAAATACAAGGTTTGTGAGGGTTTGAGTCATTTTTAGACCGAAGATAACTGTGAGATCTTGATATAAAAAGATAGGAAACTGATTTATACCGAGTGTGGGTGATAAAGCTCAAATTTGGAAGTGTTTCGATAGAGTTTCACGGCTTTTAAGACTCTCAGAACTAAAAAATGACACAAAGGGAATTTTGGGATTTTTAAAAATATTTTGACTGTTGAAACCGAGGGCACGAGTCCCCTATTTATAATGCGGTGGTAGTTAGGTAATTAGCCGGTGGGCTAGTTACCTAACTGACTAGATTTTACATCAATCCCGTAAAATCTTGCCAGATCTCGATAAGATTTGATTTTTTTTATTGTAGATAGGTAAAGAGCCGGCGGATTACTTACCTATGTTTGACAAAATTTTGACTTTTTGATTTTTCAATAGAAAATGTTAAATCAGAGCTTCCCTGGAATGTGGATTTTTTAATTTCGGATTTTGGAAGACAATTTGGTCCTTTTTGGCTCTTTTGTCTGATCACTGAACGAAATAGGCATTATTCCTCATTGAGCCTGAACGGGTCTGTGCTAACAACAATCTAACAAAGTATTTTTTAGGAGAAGTTGTTAACACAACTTGTTATATCCTAAATAGGGTTTTAATTCGCCCAGTTATGGACAAAACTCCTTTGGTTGTAGATGCTTCATTTTAAACACAAAAGACCAACTGACTAAATTTGATCCCAAGGCTCATGAAGGAATCTTTCTAGGTTACTCAGCACATAGAAGGGCATACAAAGTGTTTGTCAAGAGAACTGGCATTTTAGCGGAGTTCATGCATGTAGATTTCGATTAAACTAACAATGCAGGTAAAGAAGCCAGTGAAGTTGAGGAAGAATCAAATTTAGTCAGTGAAATAGTTAGTCAGTCCATAGTCATCCCCGAACAACCCTCAAAGAAAGAAGATTATAAAGTTGACCTAGATCAGTCAATCTTCTATAGAGATGATGATGAAGGTCAACCAATTATGGATACTCAACGGGCTGATCCAGGCGTCCAAAAGAAGTCAGAACAAGAAGAGATCACCTTGTCGGCATAATTCTTGACAGTGTGCAAAATCCAGTGCTGGCAAGAGGTTGGCTTGACAAAATGATGAGTCATTCAACATTTGTCTCACTGATTAAACTTAAGAAGTTTGAAGATGTTGAATTTGAAGACAACTGGATGATTGAAATGTAAGAAGAGTTAGACCAATTCAGAAGAAATGAATTTGTGATTTGATGGAGAAACCCAAGGGCAAGTCAGTCATTGGCACCAAATGAGTTTTCAAGAACAAGCAAGATGAAGCAGGAAATGTTCTATATTTTTACCCTTGATTCAAATTGAGAATTCAAAATAAGATTGAAGTTGAATAAATTGTTTATTGTTAGGATGGGATCTAATGGATGCTGTTTGTTATCAATCTTAACGAGATGCCTCTTTCTTCTCCTCATGAAAAACATCTTGAAAAAAAATTTTCTGGAGTTTAGAAGAAAACTGACCGTAAATGTCCACAATCATGAAAATTGCCCAATGTAGGCAAGGACAACGAAGCAATCGAGTTCTCCATGGCCAATTCACATGATAGTGGTTTATTGCCTGCAGGGTGACCTGTGAAGAGAGAATAATGACATATGAGACAGCTAATAGAGGAAGAAATATATTTTTGTTTATCTCTATTTGTTTCCTACTCAAATGTATATTTGATTATGAGAATCAAACATACGCCCTCTAACTTGATATCTATGCAGTACTATTAGATCCTAATGGTGTTCTATATAGTACTCAATTTGGCGCTCTCTTTGCACTAGTGTGAAAAAGATTAATTGTCATTGTAATTTAATTTAAATGTGAAATATGCAAGCTCTGCTTGCTCTTTACTTTTGTTTTCTACAGAGATATGAATGTAGTTTTCATTTTCGGGGATTTATTTCCAATTATGTCCTTTTTTGTTTATTTACGATTTTAGCGCTAGCTAGTTCCCATAACCTAATTGAAGGTGTATAAGATGCCTAACAATTCCCATATATACTTGCTTTTGTTAAAAATAGGAGTTAGATATAATTGTTTGTATTGATGTCCATAACAATTATAACTCTTTCTTCATTATTTACATTCATATGTAGCTCTCTCTTGATTATGTGTATTAATCTATGTAACTTGTTTCTTTACAAGTTCAGACTTTGCCTATAGATATAGGCTCATTGTATGTCATACAAAATAATTGTATTTCATACAAGGTAGAACGATTAAGAATATATGAATTCCACATTACTTTCTCTCTATCTTTGTTTCTTTTCTCTTTGTTTATGTGATGGATAATCTTATTGATTCATATTATTTCTAACACGTTATCAGCACGAGTTCGCTCTATGGTCAATACCAACAAGAATATCATTTGATTGATATGGTGATTATAAAATTGCGGTGATGGACATTATGAAGATTCATGGAATTTGATCGAGGGGGAAGTTTTTCTTCTCTATTTTTAATTTTTTATTATTATTGTTAATATTTCATAAATGTTCTTATTTTCCTCATTCTTTTGGGTGTAAGACAGAATTAATGCAAATGAAGAGTGGTGTTTCTTTCTACAAGAGTCAACAAACTACCCATTTTGGATCAATTTGATTTGCAAATGACATATAAAAATTGTTATAGTCGACTATAAAAGATTTCGAAGATCTTTTTGTAAAAAGTGCTTCAAATGAGATATATTACCATTTGAAAGTATTAGACTTGCTAGCAATTTTCCATCAGAAGTTGAAAAATTAAAATTGATAAGCAATTTCACCTGAAGTGAAAAATAAAATTGGTGAATATTTTCCACCTGAGGTGGAAGAATAAATTTGTTGAATAATCTCCACGAAGTGGCATTGTGAAATTGATAAATAATTTTTCCCCCGAAGTGGAAAAACAAGATTGAGGCCGCGAAGTGGCATTGTGAAATTGATGAATAATTTTTCCCCCGAAGTGGAAAAACAAAATTGAGGCCTAATATAACCACAAGTAGTGGAAAATCGAATTAAAATGTTCGATTGAAGGAAATGCAAATTTTCGAATGTTAATTGGCGTCTAGCCTAATAAAGTCATTTTATATATTGAAAATAGCCAAATATTATTACTAAAATAATTGGAATGAATGTTACCATTATATCGATTAACACATTTTGTAAATGCTCCAGAAGAGCCAGAATTAATGTACCAAGGGGATAAAAATTGTCCAATGCTCCAAAAAAGCTAGTATTAGGTACTAAAAAAAATTTGTTGCATGCTCTGGAAGAGCTAATATTATGTGTTAAGGGGACAAATAAATTATTGAATGGTCTGGAAGGGCCAATTTTAATCTACCAATGGGATGATTATTATGAATAATTATATTCTCCAATTTCTCACATATGTTTATTGAGTTTTAAAATATTCGTAGAAATGAATATTATTGAAAATGTGAGTGAAGACATTAAAGAATGTCTTCATGGTACTTATATTTTCTAGCCAGTTTAGCTATAAACCAAAAGTTTATAGATTTAGATGCTTCATTAAATTTGGCACGATCAACTAGGCAATCCCGGGTCGATAATGATGAGAAAAATAATGAATAATACACATGGGCATCCATTGAAGAACCTGATATTTCTTCAAAATAATGAATAATTTTGTGTTGCCCTTTCGCCAAAAAAATTAATTATAAAACTTTCTAGAAGTAAGGTTGGAATTGAGTCTCATGCATTTTTAGAATATATACATGTGACATATGTAGACCAATTCATCCACGAAACCATTTAGTCATTAATATAAGTGTTGGGAACTGACAGTCAGATTGAACATGCATAATAGGCATGGGGGAATTTCAAAATTTTGTCCATGTCCCTAAGAACTCCTATTAGTTATAAAGTAAATAAAGCCTTAACTAAATAATTCTCTACCAAGGTTAGCACGCAAAAGGACTAGGCATACCATAATTCCAAATTATATCCTAGCAGATTTATTTTATACTAAGCATGTTATAACTCTCAGCTATAACTTAAGCATAAAATAAACTAAGCATGCAAAACAACCTAAGCATAATTATTAGGTCTAAAAATACTTAAAGAAAAAGACTTAATAATTAAAAGAGAAATTAGAAGAAATACCAGTTGAAGCGTGCTTTAACAGAACTTCGTTACATAAGCCTCCAAGGTAGGATAGCATCTATGAGTATCCATATGAACCCCACCAACCGAAACCTCCCAAAGAGGAAGAACCGAAGAACCTTGAGCAATTGCTAGATAGCTCCAAAATTCCCACTCGAAAATATATATTCTAGAGATTCAAGATCCACTTGAATTTGGTGTACTGAACAATGGAGAAAGGGCGCACAATATATAGGGGGAGCTAGGGCTCCCCGCATTTAATGCGGGATGGGGAAAAATCCCCATCTCGCCCTTAGCAACACGTGGATCCTATAGGATCCGCATGTTGCCCACGCTGACCATGACTTGCTCTGTAAGTTGGGTCCTTTCCGCACAAGGCAGTCTCTTACGAGCCTGTCTTGTCCCGCGGGCTGGGCCTCGCGGGCTCTCCCGCGAGCCTAGCTCACGGGTGGCAAGGGCTGCACAAGGTAGGCTCTTATCCCCCGGACTGGGCCTTGCGGATGGTCTTGCTACAGGTCAGCACAAGCCTAGCTTGCACTTCCTGCAGCCCACGAGTGCCTATGCGCTCATGTGGGCTCACGTGGACCTATAAAGCCTTCGGGCTTGCAGGTCCTTTTCGCGAAGGGTTCAACCCTCATTTTTCTTGCAGTTCTAGCTCCTTCTCCAATTCAAATATTTATTTTACGTCCTTACTAAAATAGTTATGGGTCAAAATAAATTCCTTAGTCTATCCAAAATTGATCCAATCAATTTTAACCAAGTAAACAATAATCCAATTATTATTTATATTATATTTTTGCAATATATTAAATCTATTAGTTCTTTACTTAGTATGATGAAGGTCCAATGTGTGTGACCTTATAGGATCCCAAAGTATTGAGATGTTAAGGCTTAACCAACCCTTGTTCTAATGGAACCATTAGCTTGATGCTCTAGACCGTGAATAAAACTCGATTACCTTAGATGACTGTAGTACGCCTCTAGCAAGGGTCTACCATCCCTAATTACTCGAAACGTTAATTATGATTATGACTTAATCTCAGTTAATGCAACAGTTATCCAGTGCGATAAATTCCTTCCATTCTTTAATATTAGTACCATCTATTTTATAGGGTTCGGTTAAAGTGTTAACCCACTAATAGCAAGGTTGCTCCAAGCTATCCCAGTAGTTTACTTATTACCGAAGTATATTGCCTTTTACCATAGTGTGTTTGACTAGAAACCATTTCTATCAAACACATACTCTGATCAGAGGTTTATGGCAATCATCACTTCAACAAGTGGCCAGGTACAACTCCTTAATATATCCAGAGCGATGGATTCTTTCCGACTACTCAGCTTACTAATGTATTGTCATCACTATACCCGTAATCATCCATAGCACCCTAAATTAATGAGTGTATAGTAATGATCGAAAGTATAGCAATAGTACCACATAAGGTAACTAGCATCCCAAGTATGAGGACATTTGCAAAGCTTATGGCATGAAGATAAACACTAACACATTGATATATATACCAAGTGTTCATCTTACTGCGGTCTCCAATATAACTCCCAGATATGTCCATGTGTCAAACTCAAGGCAACACCTTTAGTCCTTAGGAGATTAACTGCTTGGACCCTTTCCAAGAAAGTTGACCATATGCTAGTCTTTCCGCATCATCAATATCCTTTCTTGATGAAACTATGACTACGGATAGTTTACACATAATCATAATTGCACCTGAAGCAGGTTCCACCAGATATAGTCCAACAATAATTTCTCTGACTTCATGCTATGATATGTCAAGGAATTTTGTATACATACATCAATGAATATATTTATAATATATAAATAGAAACACGTTGATATAAATAAAAGAACAAATTCCTTTACTGATTAAACAAATTATTCATACTATTACATAATTAAGACATATCGCCCTAATTGCCTTAAGGGCATACATCATATCCAACAAACTCCCACTTGCACTAAGGCCAATTAGCCATATGTCTTAATCCATATGCTTTAACATGTTGGTCATGTTTGACTTGTGTAAATGGATTTGTCAGACCATTCTCGAGATTCTAATCAGTGGGTACATACTCTAATTTTATTATCTTAGCATCAACAATCTCCCTGATTATATGATACTTTTTGGATACATGTCTGCTTTTCTGATGAGACTGTGGTTCCTTTGCCTGAGCTATAGCACCATTGTTATCTCAATACAAAGTAATTAGATCAACAGCCTCAGGCACCACACCGAGATCACCAATAAGTCCCTTTAACCAGACAGCTTCTTTTGCTGCTTCGCATGCAGCAATGTATTCAATTCTGTGTTTGAATTAGTAGTAGTTTCTTGGTTGGAACTCTTCCAGCATACCGCCCCTCCATTTAGCACACACATAAAACCTGACTAAAAGTTAAGGTCATCCTTCTTAGATTGAAAACTCGCATCAGTGTAACCTCTAATTGTGAGGTCACCTTCTCCATAAATCAAGAACTCATCCTTAGTCCTTCTCAAGCACTTAAGGATTGCCTTGACGGCCATCCCATGCTTTTCACTTGGATTTGATTGATATCTGCTCGTAAAGCTCAAAGCTTGAGAGACATCTGGCCCAGTACATATCATAGCATACATGATGGATCCTATCATGGATGCATAGGGTATATCCTTCATGTGCATTCTCTCCTGACCTATCTTCGGACACTCAGCCTTAGATAGCTTTATCCCCTTTGTCAGCAGGAGATAACCTTTCTTAGCATGCTCAAGGTTGAACCTATTTAATACCTTGTCTATATATGTACTTTGAGAAAGGCCTAACAGCCTCTTCGATCTATCCCTATAGATCTTTATACCTAGCATAAATGCTGCTTCACCAAGGTCTTTCCTAGAGAACTTTGTTGACAACCATACTTTAATGTTTTGAAGAAGAGAAATGTCATTTCCTATTAGCAAGATGTCATCAACATACAGTTCTAGAAAAATGACTGCACTTCCACTAACCTTCTTGTAAACACAAGGCTCATTAGCATTTGGGCAGAAATCCAGTTCACGGTTTGTCTAATCAAACCTTATTGTCCAACTCCTGGAAGCTTGCTTAAGTCCATAAATGGATCTTTGTAGCTTGCATACCTTCGAGCCATTCTGAGATGTAAAACCATCAGGTTGTATCATATACACATCTCGGTCTAAATCCCCATTTAGGAATGTTGTTTTTACATCCATTTACCAGATCTCATAATCGTAATGAGCAACAATGGCGAGGAGTATGCTTACAGATTTAAGCATGGCTGTCGGTGAGAAGGTTTCATCATAGTCAATACCTTTCCATTGACAATAACCCTTTATAACCAACCTTAATTTATAGGTAATTACATTACCATCCATGTCTGCCTTCTTCTTGAAGACCCACTTGCACCCAATTGGTCTAACCTCTTGTGGTGCATCAACTAAATTCCAATCTTGGTTCTCATACATGGAATTCATTTCTGTTTTTATGGCTTTTAGCCATTTACAAAATCTAAGCTTTTCATTACCTAATCATTTGTCCTTGGTTCATCATCCTCCATAAGACATAGTTCCTTATCATCAGCGATGATAAACCCATATTTATCAGGACCCTTATGAACAAGACCTGATCTTTGCAATGATTGTGCTTTGGCAGGTTGTTCTTGGATCAGTTGATTGTTTATTTCTTCCTCTTAAATTTCCAGTTCAATATTGATCCCGCTGACTTTTCCAAGAAAGTGTTCCTTTTCTAAAAAGTGAGCATTCCGAGATGTAAATACCTTTTGTGCTTCGGGTTGGTAAAACAGATATCCAATTGTTTCCTTTGGATATCCAATGAACAAACATTTATCAACCTTGGCATTCAGCTTGTCTGACGCTATCCTCTTTACCGTAGCAAGACAGCCCTGTACTCTTAAGTGACCTAGAGATGGCTTCTTATTACACCATCTTTCATAAGGTGTAAAATCAACTAATTTAGCGGCACTCTATTTAAGACATAAACCGCATTCTCTAGAGCATATCCCGAAAGGATTTACTAAGATCTGCATGGCTCATCATGGAACTGACCATATCAAAGTCTGATTCCTCCTTTTTGACACTCTATTACATTGGGGTGTATAAGGAGGGTTCCGTTGGGAACTATCCTGTTTTCCTTTAGATAATCCTAAAACTCCTAACTTAAGTATTCTCCACCTCAATCAAACTTGTGCTTCATTAATTACAAATAACTTCAGCTCTAAATAGGTTGAACTTTTTAAAACGTTCAAACTTGTGCTTCATTAATTACAAATAACCATATTATGAGTAATCATCAATAAGGGTTATAAAGTAGGAGTATCCTCCTAGTGCCTGAACACTCATTGGACCACACACATCATTATGTATAAGTTCCAATGTACTTATGGCCCGCTCATCCTTTCCTTAAAAGGGTAACTTTGTCATTTTTCCTTTTAAACAAGGTTCGCAATCACCAAAAGACTCCAAGTCTATTGGGCCCAAGTCTCCATTCTTATGCAACTTGGTTAAGCGATCTTTGTTTATATGGCCTAAACGACAATGCCATAAGTAGAAGGAATTCTCATTATCTAATTTAACTTTCTTCACATTGTTTATATTGAAAACTTCTGTTTTAGTATCAAGAACATAAATGCCACCTTATAACATTCCATAACCAGAAAGAATATTATTCAAACAAATCTGGCAATTATTATTCGAAAATAAAATTTGAAATCCCTCTGCTGCTAAACACACAACAAATACAATATTCTTAGTAACACTTGGAATCTAGTAACAATTATTCAAAACTAAAACAAGTCCACTTTGTAAAACAAGACTAAAGCTCCCGACAGCTAATGCAGCAACTCTGGCTCCATTTTCTACGTGTAGGTCCATCTCCCCTTTTATAAGTTTTCTACAGTTCCTTAGTCCCTGTATAGAAGTACATATATGAGAACCACAACCAGTATCTAATACCCAAGTGGATTCACGTGGAAAAGTAGCAAAGTTTTCAATTATAAACCTACCTGAAGTAGATGCCTCTGTAGGCTTCTTCTTTAAATGCTCAGAAGCAGGAGCTTTGCAATCCCTCTTCCAATGTCCCGGTTTCCCACATTGGAAGCAGACATACTTAGATGCCTTCTTTTCTTTCTTCTTCTTACTAATTCTTTTCTTAACACCCAGTGTCTGCTTCTTCTTCTTAGAAGCCTTGCCTTTTTCAACCAACAATAGTGGTTTCTGATCCTTCTTGATCTGTGGTTCTACTATTTTCAGCATGTTGATTAATTCAAGGGTAGTAGAACTAATCTTGTTCATGTAATATTTAGTCATGAAGCTTGAGTAACTATCTATCAAAGACATCAACACAAGGTCAATGCTCAATTCATGATTTATCTCGAATCCTAATTGATTCAGCTTCTTAAGGTATCCCAAGAGTTTTAGTACATGCTAAGAGGCAGAGGTGCTAGCCTACATCTTGGTCCCGAAAAGGAGCATGGAGGGCTCATACCTCTCTGTCCTTTCCCTCTCTGAAAAGAGTTCTTCAAGATAGAGAACCATGTCCTCCAAGGGCATGTTCTTATGTTGTTTCTGAAGCTCAGGATTCATGGACCCCAATATAATACACATGGTAGTCTCATGATCTTTCTTGTGCTTTAACCAGGCATCATGTTCCACATGAACCTCAACATCAGGTTTTACAGGGAAAATTCACTTAGAACATAGGCAATTCCCTCAGATTTAAGAATTATTCTCATAGCTCGGAACCAATAAGAAACGTTTGAGCCATTTAATTTGGTGTCAAGTAACATACGGAGATTAACATTGGAAGTCATTTTTGACCTAAGATATAAGAAAAGAAAAGAGTTTAGATATTAGTTTAAGTACATGTACTTAATATAAGGACTTTTAATTAAATACGTTTTCCTACTATTTTTTTCGAAATTTATAATACCCCATTCTATTGAATTCGGGAATTTTAGCCCAGCTAAATTTCCTAATAGGTAGCATCTATAACTAGTCTATTGCAACCCTCAATTTTATGAGTCAAGTCATAACAATAAGTCATAATTGGAATCCCACTCCATTTGCATCGCCTGCAATTGCTAATGCATTTAAGTTCCCTAATCCCAAGGGACGTGTGCTCTTATATTAGCATCTCCTTGAATATGTCTCAGATCTAGGCCTAGCCCCCAATTTTATGGTGGACTACCTCAGCTATGTTAAGGCAGACCATATCCCAAACTTTATAACCAGTCAATGTGGACTAGAAGGAACGCTTTGCGTAACACTTTGATAGCCCAAAGAGACCTTATTACAAATTTGAGTAAGGAAGACTACAACTTGCCTTAATTTATTTACTTTGGGATTTTATTGGTGTCAAACATTTCAACCAACCTAGGATTTTATCATATGGATAAAATTATAATAACTTGTATTAATTCAGGGAATTTTAGAATTAATTTATAAGGTCTAACCTTAGGTGGGTTCAGCTCTTTATTATAATTATTCCATCAACCTAGATTATATGCAAAATAATTAACACTTTTATTTGTTATATTTATATTGCATTTCCTTTAAGCTTTTATTCAATAAATTTAATTTTTTACTTTGTTACAGAAACATATATAAGCACTATCTTATATACTAGAAATAAATTAGTTCATATTAATCCCCGTTGGTCAATTCAAGTGTCACTGATATAGTTTCCCAGGTAGGAGAGGTGCCCTATGAGGAGTAGACACCAAGTCCAATCCTTAGCCAGAACAAATACAGGCACAAACTTGAAGACCAATGGATTATCTCGAACTAATAAATTTCGTTCTTCCAATTCATGTAAATTGGAAGCATTTATAACCCATGTAATTTAAATAAATTATTAACACTTGTATAGTTTGAGTAAGATGAGCAGGCTTATTCAAAATTATTCATAACTATTTTCTAACCTTGAAATGAAAGGCACAAGTTTATATATATTGTTCCAAACAATTAAATAAACAAATCATTTCATATAGAAAATAATATTTAGTTTGCTTCTAACTTAATTATGCACTAATTAGGCAGGCTCTGAAACCACTGTTGGGAACTGACAGTCAGATTGAACATGCATAACAGGCATCGCGAAAATTCAAAATTTTGTCCATGTCCCTATGAACTCCTATTAGTTGCATATAAATTAAATAAAGCCTTAACTAAATAATTCTCTACCTAGCTTAGCATGCAAAAGGACTAGGCATACCATAATTCCAAATTATATCTTAGCGTATTTATTTTATACTAAGTATGTTATAACTCTAAGCTATAACCTAAGCATGTTATAACTCTAAGCTATAACCTAAGCATAAAATAAACTAAGCATGCAAAACAACCTAAGCATAATTATTAAGTCTAAAAACACTTAAAGACAAAGACTTAATAATTAAAAGAGAAATTAGAAGACTTACCAGTCAAAGCGTGCTTTAACAGAACTTCGTTACATAAGCCTCCAAGGTAGGATAGCCTCTACGAGTATCCACACAAACCCTACCAAACGAAACCTACCAATGAGGAAGAACCGAAGAACCTTAAGCAATTACTAGATCGCTCCAAAACTCCCACCCAAAAATACATATTCTAGAGATTCAAGATCCACTTGAATTTGGTGCACTGAACAATGGAGAAAGGGCGCACAATATATAGGGGGAGCTAGGGCTCCCCACAATTAATGAGGGATGGGGAAAAATCCCCATCCCGCCCTTGGCAACAAGCGGATCCCATAGGTTCCGCGTGCTTGCCGCATAAGGCAGGCTCTTGCAGGCCTGCCTTGTCCTACAGGTTGGGCCTCGCGGGCTTTCCCGCGAGCCCAGCTCGCTGGTGGCAAGGGCTACACAAGCCAGGCTCTTACGAACCTACCTTATCCTACGGGCTGGGCCTCGTGGGACTTCCCGTGAGCCTAGCTTGTAGGTGGCCTTGCTGCAGGCTAGCATAAGCCTAGCTTTCACTGCCTGCAGCCCATGAGTGCCTATGAACTTGTGCGGGCTCGTGTGGGCCCACAATGCCTTCGGGCTTATGGGTCCCTTTCGTGAAGTGTCCAACCCTCATTTTTCTTGTAGTTCTAGCTCCTTCTCCAATTCAAATAATTATTTTACTACCTTACTAAAACACTTATGGGTCAAAATAAATTCCTTGGTCTTTCCAAAATTGATCCAATCAATTTTAACTAATTAAAGAATAATCCAATTATTATTTATATTATATTTTCATAATAGATTAAATCTATTAGTTCTTTGCTTAGTCCGATGAAGGTCCAATGTGTGTGACCTTATAGGATCCCGAAGTATTGAGCAGTTAAGGCTTAACCAACACTTGTTCTAATGGAACCATTGGCTCGATGCTCTAGATCGTGAATAGAACTTGATTACCTCAAACGACTATAGTACGCCTCTAGTAAGAGTCGACCATCCCCCATTACTTGGAACATCATTTATGCTTATGACTTAATCCCAGTTAATGCAACCGTTATCTAGTGCGATAAGTTCCTTCCATTCTTTAATATTAGTACCATTTGGTTTATGGGGTTCGGTTAAAGTGTTAACCCACCAATAGTAAGGTTGCTCCAAGCTATCCTAATAGTTTACTTGTTACCGAAGTATATTGACTTTTACCATACTGTGTTTGACTAGAAACCATTTCTATCAAACACATACTCTAATCAGAGTTTTATGGCAATCATCACTTTAACAAGTGGCCAGGTACAACTCCTTAATATATCTAAAGCGATGGATTCTTTCCGACTACTCAGCTTACCAACGTGCTTTCATCACTATACCCGTAATCATCCGTAGCACCCTAAATTGATGAGTGTATAGTAATGACCCAAAGTATAGCAATAGTACCATACAAGGTAACTAGCATCTCAAGTACGAGGACATTCGCAAAGCTTATTGCGTGAAGATAAACACTAACACATTGATATATATACCAAGTGTTCATCTTACTACGGTCTCTAATATATCTCCCAGATATATCCATGTGTCAAAGTTAAGGCACCACCTTCAATCCTTAGGAGATTGACTGCTTGGACCCTTTCCAAGTAAGTTAACCACATGCTAGTCTTTCCGCTTCATCAATATCCTTTCTTGATGAAACTATGACTAGGGATAGTTTAGACATAATCATAATTGCACATGAAGCAAGTTCCACTAGATTAGTCCAACTATAATTTCTCTGACTTCATGCTATGTTATGTCAAGGACTTTTGTATATATACATCAATGAATATATTTAACCAGCTATAATATATACATAGAAACACATTCAGATAAACAGAAGAACAAATGCCTTTATTGATTAAAAAAATTATTTATACTATTACATAATTAAGATATATCGCCCTAATTACCTTAAGGGCATACATAATATCCAACAATAAGCACACTTCTCGAAGAATTACAATCACCTAAAGTTGATGCTTTAACTAAATGGGCACATCTATGTTTTTCTACGTGAATTAAGTTTTTAAAAAAAATTTGAACATCTTGTAGTAAATGTTCAGACTCAAAATTATATGATAGAATCATATCTCAAACGTCTGTAATATTTGATTTCACGACTATTGAATATGCGAACAAATATTAATGCATTAATATGAGAATATGCAAAATTGCAAGCACAATAACTTTATTCATTTGAGACCAACAAGCTATCTTCATTATTTTTCCTCTACAACTAGCTTTGATGATAAGCCCATTACTTCTCATCTAAGAGTTTTTATTATGCAGTTTATGGGCATATAACAATAGACTCAAATGGGTCCTTCAAACAGATTATTATTTTATATTGGATATGATTCTCAATCAATGATTAATTAAGCCTTTGTAAAATTATATGCTCTTTGCAAAGATTGCAAATTTTATTTTACGAAAGCATTTTTCCTAAAATTAGGGGGAGAAAGTAAAAAGACAATTTCGTCTAATGCTTCATTGTTTTTTTTTTTGAAAAACTCTAATGCTTCATTGTTAATATATGTTTCCTATAATGGAATGCAAAATGAAACTCCTCAAGAAAAATTCAAAATAGCGCTATAACAAGCCTGAAGCTTGGATGACGAATTGGTTTGAAGGATGAAAATCCTTGAAGAAGAAAAATTATCAAGAATTAAGATAATCTCATTGAGGATATATGTTCTAGTACACTTCCTATAGAAGTAATAGCACTTCAAGTGTGAACACCTGAAGTTGTTAAAAATGAGGTTATTGAAATAAATTATATTAGTACCAAGTATAGATGATATATAGATGAAATGGTTATAGACCATATTTTTTCTATAATATGAAAGTATACATATTGTTTGCATAATCTTTTCTAATCTTTCTCGTACTATATTTTCAATGGTTTATGTCCTTGCATTTCTGTATTATTTTATTTTCTTGTGGTAGTTGCAATAACTTTTTCATGTCTTTTTGACAGTGAAAGAATTAATATGTACTTGGTTGTCACAGCTTACCAAATAATGTGGTTACGTAAAAATTTCCAAAGGATATTGCAGGATAAATATGGAAATTGAGAATTTTATTCAATACAATTGAAAAGATATATGCAAGGATTAAGACAATATGGACGCGTATGTAATAAACCAATAGATCTAACGATAATATATGATGAAAATATCGTTAGTATTGCTGATTCGAAGGATTGCTATATTAAGGAGATGAAATGAAGCACAAACCAAAATTTTCATGAATCATGATCTCACGAAGACGGGACAAGTTGACATTTGCAAAGTTAGATCAAATTATGGTCCAACAGAATTTTTCACTAAGTCCCTACATGCTTCTATGTTCAATAGATATGTGGGTAATATTGAAATGTGTTAGCTCAATGATATGTCTTAACCAAGGTTTTAACTTCTACAGCTTTCAAAAGTTGGGTTCTCGAATCGAAATGTGTCATCTCAGACATCTTCAATATTCTTAAAAAGGGGAGCAAACACTGTAATCTTTTTCCCTTATCACATTTTTTATTATACAGGATTTTCCTTGGTAAGGTTTTTAACAAGGCAGTGTCCTATTTGCAATTATGGACCTCAAAGGGGGAGTGTTAAAAATAAGAGTTACATATAGTTATTTCTATTGATGTCCATAACAATTGTAACTCTTCCTTCATTATTTACATTCATATGTAACTATCTCTCGATTATGTGTATTAATCTATGTAACTTTTGTCTTTACAAGTTCATAGACTTTGTCTATAAATATAGGCTTATTGTATGTCATACAAGGTAGAACAACGAAGAATATATGAATTCCATATTACTTTCTCTCTATCTTTATTTCTTTTCTCTTTGTTCATGTAATAGATATTCTTGTTGATTCATATTATTTTTAACGGTTTTAAATTTGTGATATTATCCAATTCTTATAAACTAAGATGGCTAAAAATTTTCATAGAGCACAAAAAATGTAGATTATTTACAATAACAAATTTGGTGCAAATAATGTACTCGTTTTAGTTCAATTGATTTCATCATATTACTAATTTTTTAATATAGAGATCAAGGTTTCAAATTCAAATTATGACAGCTCCACACGTTGTATTCGTTTCAACCCCAAAAGACATTTGCGTGTAGGGGATGTAAGAAACACAATAAAAGCTATGATAGTGTCACAACTACCTGCTTAATATTTTAAGTCAAGAATCAATGAATCCACATTTATAATTGTATAAACGTTACAAATTATATCTTACTAAATGGGGTTTTACAGACATTTTTCTATATATATTTTCTAAATGTAACGAATGTCAAATCACGACCTATTTTGATCACGTGTCATCTGCAATTAAAATATGACATTTGTCAATGTAACGTATATATATTTTAAAAAAATTATATACTTGAACTTCACCAAACACAATTATCTTTGTAGTTTCTTATCTTTTCTAGTGAGGATTGACTAAACCACGAGTGAGTTAAGATATTAGTCTTCTTTGCCCTTCTAGGCTTAAGAAAAGTCAATTGGATGAGCGATTCACCAGAAGGCATAAGGTATATGTTCGCTCACCTTCATATTTATTTTTTTATTTTTTTATTGTAAAAAATAAAAATCATGTATAATTTTAAATATATTGATTTAACTCACATCTACTAAATATCAACTAGCAATTATTTTATTTATTTCTTAGCTGCTTATTCCGAGGCATGTGCCGATTTTCGTGTTCTGTTATAACTGCAATATTTTCATTTTTTAATAATATTTGGGTGATCCAGTTTCGTACGGTTATTTATGGGGAAGGCTTTTGGATTAGGGCTGGTAGAAGGTTTTTGAGTTTGAGTTCAATTTAATGGTAGTATGATTGCTATGGTCCTTTAACCCTTCGGGTTTTGTATGCGTTGAAACCAGCTTAGCCATCACTCCCTTTACACTTTCCTTTGAAGCAATATCCCCTAATTTTTCCCTGGAATAATCTTACTTTTCTAGTTGGTCTCCAACTTCAACAAAATAAGTATAAAGTAGCAATTGAGATCTGAAGTTTATTTAAATAGTTCCATAAATTTTTAAGGGCTTCTTGTGAATAATTAACAGAGAGTCTATTAATTTTTGTATATCTTCCCTAACTTGTTTCTTTTTTGTGGAACAATAGCCTAACAATGGCAACATTTGCTCACACATATAAGGAGCAACAATGCTGAAGCCTCTACCCAGGGCCTTCCTAGTAAATTTTGGGGCTCTGAGCGAAAATCAAGATCGGGCCGTTTTACATTATGTATAGACAAAAAATTTTAACAACAAATTAACATTTCACTAATATTCTATAGTAAACAATATTTTTTTTTTACATATTTTATTGTAATAATAATGCTATAACTTATAGAGTCATCTTGAAAATTTATAAATTCACGAAAACGAAAATTAAAAATTGAATCATATTTCAACAAAAACAAGTTATAGCTATAATAATTTCTATTATAACAAAATAGTCAAACTTTACAATAAATATCTTATTATAAATCTACCAACTTGTTGTGCACATATTGAAAAGACTATTTAGGAATTATAGATGAAATAAATTTAACTTTCTTTTTTTTACTAATACTTGTTAACAAAAATGTTAGATTGTACCGAGTAAATGGTGGTATGGTGGTCATGACCGTGAACTCTTGCCTCGGCTGGTTGAGTGTAAGTGTGGAAAACACTTTAGTGGTGGTCAACAAGACATTGCGTAACCAATTAGAACAGCATTTGAATTTCCGGGTCAGTTTTTCAATTGAATGACAGTCTAACTTCCCGGTTTGGTTCGTTTGTCTTTGTTCTCGTTTTCCGCCTCCGGTGAGTAGTTGGAGGATTATTATTTTTTTCAGATAATGAAGAAGATGAGATCTATTAATCATTTATCAGATCATACAAATCAGAAAAAGAACCTGAAAACTGTTGGAAATTTAACTTAATTAAGTGATATCCAAATGAAGAATGGTGCAATTGTAATGCATATGAATGTGTGGTGCAAGGATAAATGTATGAGTCATCTTTAGACAAGAATGAGGTGTCAATCAAGGAGTAAATTGATGAGTATGCAAGTTGGCAAGTTGAATATAACTTGGGCGGCAACAAATGATGGAAAGCACAATAGTAGGATGGGTGGCAAGAATCTAGATGGGCGGCAAGAATCTAGATGACGAGTGCAACTTGGGTTGGCAAAGTTGCCTATAAAATGGAACTTGCTTGCTCCATTGTGAGTAGAGGTAGAAGAAAAAATGTAGCAACCAAGAGTGAGAAGGCAAAAATATAAGGGATCAAGAGATAATGTAGTCGTTATTGCGTGCTTTGAGATTATATTTTAGTTAAGAGTTTATCGTCATGTAGTCCTTATTTTTAATTTCCAACAAAAACATAGAATCATGAGTAGATTAAACAATACAAACTCATAAAACAGAGATCTTTGAACGGATGAACAATCTCTCGTGAGATAATATGAGAAAATGAAGAGAAAAAAGGTGCCGGTATGGAGAGGGAGTGATAATCAGAAATCAGGTAAGGAGTTTAATAAAATTGGAACAAAAATCACACAAACTGAACTCGAAATAAGCAGAAAATACAAGAAGTAGAAGAGAAAGATCTAGCTGCAAATAATCAGATCTTGCAAATCAGAACAAAATTAACACCAGATTACAAATAGAATTTGTTAAGTCATCGATTTCCCCTTCACATAATCAAGTCACAGCCGCACAATCCAAACAAAAAGCAGTTGAATTTAAGTTTAGGACAGGTGGAATGAAGAAGAAGAAACAAATTCGTACATCATTGTTTCTTATAGAAAATAAAATCCAAAAATTTTAAATTTCAAAAATTGCCCTTTGTCACGTCATCATTTTCAACGGCGTTACGAGAAAATTCTTGATTTCGTAACATTTCGAACCACGGTCCTCATTTTGATGGAAAAAATTTATGATCCACTTTTTTAAAATAGCAGAAACCACATGGTATGTTTTTTAAATTTACCCTAAAATATATTTCACAAAAGAAGTGTTTGTACTGACAGATTTAGGAACTGGATCTTGTTTTAGATATTGGGTAAAATTTAAAAACATGCTATGGGGTTAGTCCGTTTTGCAAAAAGGTCCTTGTGGAATTTTTTTTTCAAATTGTTACGTGTGGTTTTAAAAGTTAGCAAAAACATGCTTTCAAAATTTTTGAAGGGTAATCTTGCAGCTTGGTTTAAGTGACGGTTCAACATGGTTCATTAAAGTACGATATGGTACAGTATGGTATAGTATGATATTGTTTTTTAAAAATTCTTATTTGCATAAATTGTATGGTATGATACTATTTTTTTTCAAAAACAATTTAGTTTAATTTGAAAGGGAACCACCAAATCCGTGGTTCTTATTTCATGGTTTTTTGAACCATGAAAGAGCAATGAAAGAACAATACTACAAATAAATCATGAAACCAAACAAGAGAATTTTAATTACGGACCGGACCGGCCGGTTCAACCGGAAACTAGAACTGGTACCGGTCTGGTTAACTTAAACTAATGGTTTGATTTGAGATAAAACCGGTCTAGACCGGTTTAAACCAGAAAAAACCCGCGAACCACTAAACCGGTCAAAACCCGGTTTTCTCTCAAGCCTAATTAAATTGGTTTTTTTAACATTTGCAGTAATACGTGAATACAAATCAAGATCCAACTGTTCTTATTGACAAAAAAAAAATGAAATAGGCAACTTGAAGAAATGAAGAAACTGACCTTTGGAAACCAAAGAATGAAAAATCACACTAAAACAAGATACGTTATTTAATGTGTAGAATGGATTAGAAATTGAAGGGCAAAAAAAATTCAAGAGAAAATGAGCAAGATGAGTGAAAGAATGAGGCAGAGATGTTTTTTTTAAGAAAGTAAGGGGATATGAATAAAAGAGCGAGGGTGACATTACATCCTGAATAATCCACCGCTTACATTAAGTCACCCAAAGGAAGCGGACAGGATAAACCACCACGGGGGACGCTGCCCTCCCCCTCCCTTCATATGTATAAATATAAAGAAAATACAAAAGCCTTGATCTGAAGGTGAGATAAAGAAAATACAAGAGCCTTGATCTGAAGGTGAGATCAAGCAAGAGTTAGTTACAAGAAAGTAATAACCTTGGGCAGTTGAAAACATATGATGATAGTAAACATAATGCCGCTTCCTACATTTAAAGACAAACTAACAAAAATAAATACTCAGAACAAGGTGATCTTCCGAGCTCAGAACCCCTTTAAAAACAAATTTGCTTCTCCTCTTCCACAATGCCCACGCTATATAGAACCACATGGAAGTCCTGAACTCGCGGTTTGGACCTGCCAAGAAATGATTGCGCCAAAGATCTAAAAACTGATAACTTGTTAGCGGCATAGTCACCGAGATTCCAAATAGCCCGAAAGCTTGCACCCATACACAATAACTTCATGGGCAGTGAAAAATTGCATGCTCTGTCATCTCCACTCGGTCACAAAAAGGGCCTTTACTGTCCGTAACGGCTTGACATCCTCAATTGTATAGAAACAAATTCGTTGGCAATCGTCTATAGAAAACTAACCAGCCAAAGAACTGAACCTTGGGTAAAAGGCATGCTCTCCAAATTGTTTAGGTTGTTCGTAAAACACAATGCTAAACGACAAAGCAGAATACTTCCTTTGTTCATCAATTTCCCACAAGAATCTATCGACTCCTTGCAAAAAGAGCACCTAACGTGGCTGCCCAACACCGAATAACGCCTCATCAATAGAAAATAACGTCAGGAGGCATTGAGTTATCCAGTTTGTCAGCTAAACGCACTCCTGGCTTAGAAGTCTCAAACTCCTCTTCTAAAAGGGTCTGCGAACTGCATCTGCCCCGAAAAGATAGAAGCAACCCTGTTGCTTTGAGCAAAATTTACGATTAAAGATATGATAAAGATCAGGAAACAGAGATTCAAGGGATTGGTTGGACATCCAATTATCATGCGAAAAAGAACCCTAGACACCATTCTCCACATCCACTCAAACATTTGATTTAAAATAATCCCAAAAAAACTTATTCTTAATGCTGCACGAAAAATATCATGCTAAACATGAGATACATGCCTAACATCTAAACATTCGATAGACATCCACGAATCAAAGCTATAACGATTAACACAAATTTCAAACCGACGAGATCCCTGCCCCCAGTACTCTTAATTTCCATAGCCGCTTCAAAAGAAGGCTGCAATTAACAACTTTAAAGTCTCTAATAAATAAGCCCCTCAAATCTCTAGGTAAGGAAATAGTTTCCCAACTAATCTTTCCAATACCCCTAGTGTTCACATCCCCCTTCCACAAAAAATTTCTCATAAGTTGAAAAATCCTATCATTAATCGAAGGTGGCATTTTACTCAAGGAAAGTAAATAAATAGGGAGCAAAGAAAGAACGAAATTAATAAGAACAATTTGGCTCGCATATGACAAACATTGACCTTTCCAACTAGACAAACAATTTTGGAATTTACCAATCAACAAGTTCCAATAAGACACGGGGATACGTTTCATACTAAGGGGTGTCCCAAGATAAGTGATAGGAAAACTCTCAATTTTACAACCCAACTTATTGGCACAAGAATGGACAAAAGACTCATCAACATGTATACCAATGATAGAGCTTTTATAATAATTAATCCTCAAGCAGATATCAACTCAAAACAATGTAAAATGCGAACAAAAGTAGGTAAAAGAGATTCATCTGCGGGTGTATCATCCGTAAATTGAAGAAGGGAAATATCAACTTTAAAACCATCTACCTGAAATCCACGCATTAATCCTTTACTAACGCTCGCCTCAAAAAGTTGCTTCAACCCCTCGATTGCTAAAACAAAAATAAAAGGTGAGATTGGATCTCCCTGCTTCACCCCCCTTCCCAACATAATAGGATCACATGGTTTCTTATTAATTGGAATAAATGTCGTTGAGTTCTCCCTATAATTCGCTAGCCATCCAATCCCTCTTTCTTTGAACCCCATTCACCCAAACACCACGTCAATAAAAGGCCAAGAGATACTATCATAAGCTTTATAGAAATCAAACTTTAACACTAAACAGGGCTGCCTTCTTTGATCAATAGAATGAACAACTTCCGAGGAAATAAAAGAACACTCATGAAAGCTTCAACCCTTTATAAAAGCAAACTGATTTTTTGAAACAAGTTCCGGGAGTGCTGATTGCAAACGGTTCACTAAGACTTTAGATATGATCTTGTAAATCCCATGAATAAGAGGAATTGGTCTAAAATTACAAAAAGTAGAAGAGCTTGGTACCTTTGGAATAAGAACAATATAAGAAGACTTGATGGAATTCGGTAATATACAAGAATCATGGAACCTATTCAAGATCTAAAATACCTCAGTCTTCAACTGCCCCAAAAGCGTTTATAAAACAAGAAGTTGTAGCCGTTAGGCCTCAGGGCTTTCCCTTCGTCACATGAACAAACAGCCCCCCAAATCTCCTCTTCTGTAAATGGCACTACTAACCTAGTATTATTCTCCATAGGAACGGTTTTAAAGTTGAGACTGCCTAAATCAAAAGGTACCTCTCTAGTTTTCGAGAATAAATTCACATAAACGTTCATGATATTCGATACAATCAAATCAGGATCACAACATATTACCCCATTGATTTTTAACTGACTTATCCTATTACCCGTTGAACGTGTCGAAGTAACCCAATAAAAAAAGTCGTATTATCGTCCCCTAAAACTTTCCAGCTCACCATATACTTTTAACTTTCTCTGAACTTCCGTGACACTCAGCCAAGGTTGTCTGTGCCACCTGTAACCCCAAACCATCCAACACATCTACAGGTCGCTCAGCCGTGGAAGATGTAAGCTGTAGAACCTTGGTGTCCAACTCCTTAATCCATTTTTCCAAACCCCCAAAATTTATTATATGCCACGGTTGAATAAAATCTTTCAATCTACTCAATTTATAATCAATGTCCCTACTAGCTGAGTTTAAACAAATGACATACTACTTTGACTTTAAGAAAGGCAAAAAACCTTCATTATCCCACCAATAATTCAAAGACCAAAAAATCCTGCTCCTTGATCCCCCCCGATGCCTGAGACTTAAAAATAATCAGAAAATGATCCGACGGAGAAGAATCCACAGTCATTAAATTCATTCGCGGCCATAGATCAAATAATGCGCATGATACCAACACTAGATCAATCCTTGAATACGATTGACTATTGAACCATGTATAGTCTCTTCCATACAGTGGCAAGTCATAAAGTACACAATTGTTAAAAAAATCTCTGAACATCATCATAAAATTCGAAATCGGCACCTTACCCCCCAATCTCTTCGAGCTATGTAATAGCTCATTAAAGTCACCACAAACCATCACTCTATCAAGACTCTAAATATAAGGCACAACATCTGCCCATAACTGATTTCTATCTGCTGAATTTGTAGGACCATACAAGTATAGCAAATAAATATCAGCTTGATTCAAAACTAAGTGTAAAATACACCATCTCTCGGCAGTGTGAGTGATCAAACCAGTTATTAACCTAGAGTTCCATGAAATCACCAATCCCCTCGACAAACCCTCAGATGGAATGCAATAGACTTTATGACCCCAATATTTGGGAACTACCTGATCGTATACCTACGACGCCTTCATTTCAATCAATATAACAACTTACAAATGCCATTTTCGAATACAAGACCAAATAAAAAAATGTTTGGCTCTGCTTGTCGAACCACCCCAACAGTTCTAACTTAATAAACTTAAAGACATAAAGCTTAAACCACAAACCTCGAGATTCCAAAAAACGACACCTCTACAATCTTTTCTGTGTGTTGCTCCTTATAAACTTCCAGCCTCTATCCCACCTTAAATGTCAACGTTTCCTCACTCTCTCGCGGAGTATCCTACTCTGCTCGTAGATTGACCCTATTCATAATGGAGATATCTGGACCCGAAGAAGATGACATCTCAAGTATAGAAATAACCCAATTTTTTATTCTTAATACTGACCTCGCGCCAGCCTCAAAGATGAATATCAATTGTGGCCCATGCCCCACAGATTTGGACACACTCTCATCACCCTCTTCCAATGACTTTTCCCCTAAAACCAAATTATTAAAATCAGAGGACTCATCCTCCATATCACTCGAAGAGTACGGATAATCATCATATTTTTGGCAGCCAATTCCTTGTCATAGGTTGGTGAAAAAAGTCACTTCTTTCAAACCTATAGTAAGCTTAAACTTGTGGCAAGTGGTACCCAAAGGAGCTAAGATAAGGCACGATACAACGTTGAGATGATCTGGCCTTACAAAATGATACTCTATGGTAACAACTCTCCCAAACCTCTCAGCCATCTTGTGAATCAATGACTCACAAATAATTGATGAGGGTATACCCATAAAGTCCAAATGCAAAATACACTCTGAATGTGTGAAATCAGTGGGTAAAAATTTGACTACGGACAACAGATGATTCATTACCCTCCATTTGCCATTAATAATAAAATTTAGCACCTCTACCGAGCAAAATGAAATAATAACAAATTCCCCACCAATAGGGGCAGGCACCTTAATATTAAAACCATGATCGCACATTAACTAAAAAATATTTCTAATAGGAGCAATATTTTTAAGGCGCACCAAGAAAGACTTAGCTCTCCATGGTATAACTTGAATTGCTGTCTCCAAACATTCCTTCAAAATCTCCTCCCCATTTGGCTCTGGCTTTAATTTTGTTGGCTCCTTATCAACAACCACGTTAAAGTCTCGATGATTATGAACTATGGCAACATATGATCAGTCATCACGAGGCGAATCATGGAAAACCTTTTCCTATTTGGGAATTATCCTCTTTCATTGATTTTGTTCAATTGCCGGTTTAGGTCTCCAAAACCTAGCTCTAAAGGTGCGTAATCTCACAATACTAATAGTCACGATGTTCAACCTATAGAGAGCCTCATGCATCGATATGAGACCATCCAAACTCACGAACCCAAAGTTTAGATTTCTAGTGTTTCTCCTTCTCAAAACATACACCCAGCCGGTTACTCCATACCTTTTGAATATTTTCTTCATAGCCTCTGAGTTGTACATATTAGGGAAATTATCGAAATAAATCTTGGTAGGGGTGGTGTTTGGCGATGGATTGGATGATGGAGGGTTTTTGGCATGGAGGATATAGCATCGGGGTTGCTTTGAGAAATGATTGTGATGGTAGGTGTTGAAGGGTATGGGTTGACAGTAATGGTTGGGGATGGGCACCGGTGGCCGGTGATGATAATTTGGGTAGGTGAAAGGGTCGACAGCCTGGGATTGGTGCTGGTTAGGGTTAAGCTCCATCGCTGTGTTATTTTACAGTTCGAGCTACACCCTGTTGAGGGGGAAGAGATGTAAAACTCATTTTCTAGTAGGGTTTTGTATTCTAGGGAAAAAATGTAAGATCTTATCTCATCAAAATATATTTGGGTTCAAATGTATAATGAGCCCAAAAGATTATAAAAATAAAACTTGGATGGTCTTTTTTTTAGAAGTCACAACATTTAATTTTTGACAAACCGGGGGCTCGAACTCAGGACCCCCAGCTTCTTTCTTCACTTTGGTAGGAACCTACTAATTTATTGTAAGAGTTTTATTTTTTTTATTTAAAATTACCTAGTGAGAGGGAAAAGGCAAGCAGAGGTTTTACACCCCACCGCCATTAAAAACCTAGGCTAGTATTATCAAAGAAAAGAAAAAATACAGAAAATAAAATAGAGTCAAACAACCATTACGACATAAAACAAAAAGCTATTTACGAAGGAGAAAACTTTCGTGGAGGTTTGCGCTTCCGTTTAGCGAGCTCCTTGCACTCTCATTTAGCAACCTTCTTGCGCTCTTGTCTAGCCTGTGTTGGATATGATGTATACCCTTAAGGCAATTAGGGCGACATATCTTAATTATGTAATAGTGCGAATAATTTGTTTTATCAATAAAGGCATTTAATCTTTTGTTTATATCAATGTGCTTATATATATTATAGCTGGTTAAATATATTCATGGATGTATGTATGCAAAAGACCTTGACATATCATAGCACGAAGTCAGAGAAATTATAGTTGGACTATATTTTGTGGAACCGGCTTCATGTGCAATTATGATTATGTCTAAACTATCCCTAGTCATAGTTTCATCAAGAAAGGATATTGATGAAGCAAAAAACTAGCATGTGGTCAACTTTCTTGGAAAGGGTCCAAGCAGTTAATCTCCTAAGGACTGAAGGGGGTGCCTTAAGTTTGACACATGGATATATTGTTGGTATTTTAGTGTAATTGGATCAACTAGTTGACCAATGCAGTCGTAATATTTCATCGAACAAGTTAAGAGAGTGCGGAGTGCACGCTTGTTTGAGTTCTATTATGATACTTAGCTTACGAGGGTCCGAGAGCTACCTTTCGCAACACTTCTATTATGAACTGTTGCAGTTGCTCGAATGGACACGTCTTTTCGCTATGCTTCTATTCTGAACAGTTACAACTTTTCGTTTCAGGCTTATAAATATCTGGCATTGGCAACATTTTTAGCAATCTAGTTGCAATCTGGTTCACTTTTTCACAACAAGAAATTCATTCTAAGTTCTTGTCAATTCTGATTTTATCCGATTGATCTATTTGGTAGAACCACCAAATAAGATTCAATCTGAAAGTGTTTGTCATGACTTCAGAATTATCCAGGCTTCATTCTACCTGAATTCTCCAACAAAGATTGAATCTTATTTTTTCGCTTGAAGCCTGAGTTATTTATAAGACCCAACAAAGATTAAAATTCTGAAAATTACGAACAGAGAATCAGAAGATTGAAAACTAGCTTCTTGATGAATTAAGAATTCAGAATTTTTTATTAAGGTACGCTTTGATTCACCGAAAATATGTTTGAATTGAATTTTTTTTTTTGGATATTAATTTTCGATAATTCGTCTGGCATAATCCTTTTCAATCGGAAATTATTTTTTTTGGGTTAATGTTGGATTGCTTGTTTGTTCGACAATTTATGGAATTGTCCATAATTTAACGTTTCGGTAATTGGCCAATCAATTTTTTATTGCATTTATTCAGTTTTTTTATTCAAATCCACAATAGGTGAATTGGATTTCTTAATTCTCTGTTCTTCTGCCATGCGATCGTCCAATTATTGGAATTTTGGGATTGGTTTTATGAACAATTCAGTCTACCAATAAACATGAATTAATTTATGTATTTGGCATTTTTGATTTGCAAATATCTTTTTTTTATTAAAAAAAGAAGGTAATCTGTTGGCTATATTTTTTTTTATGAAATCATAGGCATATTAAGGATTTTGTTCATAAAAAAAATTGATTTTCTTTTGATGGCAAAAGAATGTATTGTTTCGCGGAAAAAGAACTTGGTTTATGATTTTCATAGTATATAAAATACTGTGATTGTTCAATCTTATTTTTTTTCATACAAACGATATCATAGCGATCCTCTTTAATCTCGGGCACTGAAAATGTATGCTTCCGTTTCGTGTTCTTTCTCAATGAATCAACATGAATCGATCCTGACTTATTTCTGGTTCGAAAAAATTTCTTACAATTGGTACTAGAGCGGATTCATGATTGATTGATTGATTGGGACTTTTAGTTTGATCGAATTATATTATCCATGTCAATACAAAATACTGTTTTGGCGAATGACCCTTTAGAATTATTGTTCTGATCAAATTATATTCTGACATTGGTCATATTTCGATTGTGTTTGAAAATTTGTTTCCAATATAAATTATTTTTTAACTGATGATTGCAAATCGTGTTATGGCACCTATTATTGGATGGTGGTGATTTGTTGATCAATTAAGAGTCGAATTTGGTGCCCCTCTGTTTTTCCATTTTTTTTATTCAATTAACGTTTGTTTCAATCCTAATTCATTTATGTTTGATGAATATTGCAATGAATATGTGTTGTAGGAAAATTAGAAAGTCTGAGTTTGTTGGCTTTGTTTTGCGATTTTTTTTGTTCCTATCCCAATTTGCTGTAGAGTTTATTGATTAATGAGATCAGAATCATTCAAAATAATTATTTATGATTTATTTAATTATAGCAAATCATGATGCACACGGTGTTGCATTGTATGGCCTTTAGATATAAGATCCCATTGTGGGAACAAGTTATCACCTGCCATTTTTTATTGAATACAAGTTATATGTTTTTGTTCTCTGCAATGTTATGAAAATTTGGTGTTTTCGGAATGTTGATTTTTGTGATTCTCGGGCAATTACGGATTAAGTTTGAAGAATGAGGAAAACGTGTTTTTGGTCAAGATTTGTGTTATGGCTCGATAAATGACAAGTTTTCATGGGTGTTCTATAACTTTATGTCAGAAATCACATTCCATTTGATCGAGTTTCAGGAAAAGTCTTAATTTTTAAGTCATTTTTTTTATGTAAAACACATGTTTAGGTTTGTTTTTGCATAGAATAAATAGTTCCAGTGGATTCGGGACATTGAAAAACCTTAGGTGGGGTTTGGTCAGAGGCCGGAATCATTTTTGGAACAATTTGAAATTAGAGCTCAATTTTTTGCATTTTGCAAGGGATTCTGAATCCGTTGCAAAATTCGTTGCAGAATGAAAACTTGCGATGGTTCATTTGCGACAGCTGTTTTTCGCGGCAGTTTATGGTTTCTTATGACGGTTAGTGAGGGATTCTGATTCTATCAGAAATTCCATCGCAAAATGAAAAGTCACTATGATTAGTTTTTGTGACAACAGTTTGTGACGGTTCATGGTGATGCTTTAGTTGTGGCAACCCTTTAGTCATCTATTGCGACGCTTTTTGAAGTGTTGCCAGAAACAAGGCTACTATTTGATACGGTAACGATTTTCAGAGCGTTGCCAGAATATTTTTTTGTGTCGCAAGAAAGAATGTAAGTGGAGCAGTTTTGGCAACACTTTAGTGAAATTAAGCATTGCCAAAAACTTGTCCTTAATTTAACTTTAATCGTCATCTAAAGTGGCATTGGTTTAACTTTTGGGGTTGACATGTCAATGGTTGACTGACATGTGTCAGTCAAAAGTCAAAGTTGACCGGTCAACATAATGCCACATGGCGCGTCTTTAATGGCTTCCATCAATTTTGGAAGGTTAATTGGATACAAGTTATTTTTCTTATGAGGAGGATAGTTCTTCCACAAGTGGATGTGTGTTTCTTCTTAGGGGAGGTGCTACTTCTTGGGTGTCTAAGAAATAAACTTGTATGAGTGATTCGATAATGGAATCTAAGTTTGTAAAAACTGAGCATAATTTAGCTGGTCATATAACCAAAGGGTTAAGGAAAGATCTTGTGCAAAAGTCGGCTATAGGGATGAAATTAAAGTCCATTTGAAATCTCTCATGTTAAGATACCCAATTCCCACCTAATATGACGTTAGGTGCTGAATTCAATGAGGAAAGCTTAACATCTAGAGATTGGAACACACTGATTAAAACATCCCAAGGTGTGTGTTCAGCCTGCAAGTAAAGGAGGTTGAAGTTTAACTTCTTAATAGCCTTTTTGAAAAATTGCATACCACGCACAAGAGTAAAAAGGCTACCTAGATAAGCATGAAGTTTAGCCGCTTCTAGAAGCTTGGACTTGGCTTTGATATGCTTATGAAGGATAGGGACACAAGGCTAGTAAAACATAGTGTCAAGTAAGAACATGTTAAAATGTTGACTTATGTGTAGATTATCTTCAAGTATTCAAGATGGATAGCCAAGGTTCAATCCATATTGACACCTTTGGTATTCGAACATTTGGAATGTGTATTATACTAAGATGAAATTCAATTGTCACGATATTTCATTTATGCATAAGTTTGTTATTTGTTGTGATCTTGTTTAGTTAATCATGGATTACACTAAAATAGGGGAGGATTGTTGGTATTTTAGTGTAATTGGATCAACTAGTTGACCAATGCAGTCGTAATATTTCATCGAACAAGTTAGGAGAGTGTGGAGTGCACTCTTGTTCGAGTTCTATTACGATACTTAGCTTACGAGGGTCCGGGAGCTACCTTTTGTAACACTTCTGTTATGAACTGTTGCAGTTGCTCGAATGGACACGTCTTTTCGCTATGCTTCTATTCTGAACAGTTGCAACTGTTCATTTCAGGCTTATAAATATCTGGTATTGGCAACATTTTTAGCAATCTGGTTGCAATCTGGTTCACTTTTTCACAACAAGAAATTCATTCTAAGTTCTTGTCAATTCTGATTTTATCCGATTGATCTATTTGGTAGAACCGCCAAATAAGATTCAATCTGAAAGTGTTCGTCATGACTTCAGAATTATCCAGGCTTCATTCTACCGGAATTCCCACAGTAAGATAAACACTTGGTATATATATCAATGTGTTAGTGTTTATCTTCATACAATAAGCTTTACAAATGTCCTCATACTTAAGATACTAGTTACCTTATGTAGTACTATGCTATAATTTGGGTCATTACTATGCACTCATTAATTTAGGGTGCTACAAGTGATTACGGGTATAGTGATGACAACACGTTGGTAAGCTGAGTAGTCAGAAAGAATCCATCGCTCTGGATATATTAAGGAGTTGTACCTGGCCACTTATTGAAGTGATAATTGCCATAAACCTCTGATCAGAGTATGTGTTTGATAGAAATGGTTTTTAGTCAAACACATTATGGTAAAAGGCAATATACTTCGGCAATAAGTAAACTACTGGGATAGCTTGGATCAACCTCGTTATTTGTGGGTTAACACTTTAACCGAACCCTATAGACCAGATGGTACTAATATTAAAGAATGGAAGGAATTTATCACACTAGATAACTATTGCATTAATCGGGATTAAGTCATAAGCATAAATGATGTTCTGAGTAATGGGGGATGGTAGACCCTTGCTAGAGGCATACTACAGTCGTTTAAGGTAATCGAGTTCTATTCACGGTCTAGAGCATCGAGCCAATGGTTCCATTAGAGCAAGGGTTGGTGAAGCCTTAACAGCTCATTACTTCGGGATCCTATAAGGTGACACTTAATTGACCTTCATCGGACTAAGTAAAAAACTAATAGATTTATAAATATAACATAAATAATAATTGGATTATTATTTGATTAGTTAAAATTGATTAGATCAATTTTGGGTATATCAAGGAATTTATTTTGACCAGTAACTAATTAATTAGAGTCAGAAATAAATTATAATTGATTAGATTAATTTTAGTTGGACCAAGAAATTTATTTTGATTGGTAACTAATTTATTAGGGTTGAAAATAAATATTTATTTGAAAGGATTAAAAGGGAAATTTGCATTGGCGAGTTAAAAACGAAAAGTATGAAATATTTTGTAAAAAGTTTGGTTGCACGAAGTACACCCAAAGGTGCGCGAACATTGCTTTTGGGGAGGAATTTTTTGCTCCCCAAGCCTATATATAGGCTTCCCCTTCTCTTGGTTTAAAGTGAACCATAACTCAGAGCATAAATCCTAAGCGAGATATTTTTCTCTCAGGTCTTTGACCAAGTTCTTTTTGAGGAGCTTAAATTTATTCGAGCACCTTGAGTATATGTTTTCGGGTGAGGCTTCAGGAGTGGTCTAGCAACTACTCGAGGCTTCTTATTTCTTCCTCCTGGGGAGGTTTTGGTTGGTGGGGTTTGTGTGGATACTCATAGAGGCTATCCTACGCTTGCAGGCTTGTGTAAGAGGGTTCTGCTAAAGTGCGCTTCAATTGGTAAGTTCCTTTTCTTTCTCTTTTATTATTAGGTCTTTTTCTTTAAGCATTTTTAGACTTAATAATATGGTTAGGTTGTTTTGCATGCTTAGTTTATTTTATGCTTAGGTTATAACTTATAGTTATAACATGCTTAGGTTATAGCTTAGAGTTATAACATGCTTAGATTATAGCTTAGAATTATAACATGCTTAGGTTATAGCTTAGAGTCATAACATGCTTAGCATAAAATATACATGCTAGGATATAATTTGGAATTATGGTATGCCTAGCCCTTTTGCATGCTAACCTAGGTAGAGAATTATTTAGTTAAGGGTTTATTTAATTTATATGCAACTAATAGGAGTTCGTGGGGACAGGGACAAAATTTTGAGTTTCTGCCATGCCTGTTATGCATGTTCAATCTGACTGTCAGTTCCCAACAGTGGTATCAGAGCCTACCTTTTTAGTGCATAATTAAGTTAGAAGCAAACTGAATATTATTTTCTATATGAAATGATAATTGTTTATTTAATTATTTGGAACAATATATATGAACTTACGTTTTCATTTCAAGGTTAGAAAATGGTTATGAATTATTTTGAATAAGCCTACTCAACTTACTCGAATTATAAAAAGTTTCAATAATTTATTTAAATGACATGGGTTATAGATGCTTTCAATTTACATGAGTTGAAAGAACAAAATTTAGTAGTTCAGGAGAATCCATTGGTCTTTGAGTTCGTGCCCGTATTTATTCTGGCTAGGGATTGGACATGGTGTCTACTCCTCATAGGGCACCTGGGAACATATATCGGTACAGCTTGAATTGACCAATCGGGGATTAAATATGGATTAATTTATTTCTAGTATATAAGATGGTGCTTATATATGTTTCTACAATAAAGTAACAAATTAAATTTATTGAATAAAAGCCTACAGGAAATGCAATATAGATTTAACAAATATAAGTGTTAATTATTTTGCATATAATCTAGGTTGATGGAATAATTATAATAATAAGCTTGAACCCCCTTAAGGTTGGACCTTATAAACTAATTCTAAAATACCCTGAATTAATATAAGTTATCATAATTTTGTCCATCTGATAAAATCCGAGATTGGGTGAGATGTTTAACACAAATAAAATCCTAAAGTAAATATATTAAGGCAAGTTATAGTCTTTCCTACTCAAATTTATAATACGGTCTCTTTGGGCTGTCAAAGTGCTACGTAAAGCATTCCTTCTAGTCCACATTGATTGGTTGTAAAGTTTGGGATAAGGTATGCCTTAACAGAACTAGGATAGTCCACCATAAAATTAGGGGCTATGCCCAGATCTGAGACTTATTCAAGGAGATGCTAATATAAGAGCACACGTCCCTTAGGATTAGGAAACTTGAATGAATTAGCAATTGCATGCGATGCAAATGGAATGGGATTCCAACTATGACTCACTATTATGACTTCACTCATAAAATTGGGGGTTGTAATAGACTAGTTATTGATGCTACCTACTAGAAAATTTAGCTGGGCTAAAATTCCCGAATTCAATATAATGGGCTATTGTAAATTTTGAAGAAAATAGTAGGATAAATTTATTTAAACAAAAGACCTTATATTAAATGCATGTACTTAAACTAAGAAGAAGAAGCAGGCACTAGGTGCCAAGAAAAGAATCAGTAAAAAGAAGAAAGAAAAGAAGGCATCTAAGTATGTCTGCTTCCAATGTGGGAAATCAGGACATTGGAAGAGATATTGAAAAGCTCCTGCTTTTAAGCATTTAAAGAAGAAGGATGTAGAGGCATCTACCTCAGGTACGTTTGTAATTGAAAATTTTGCTACTTTTCTACATGAATCCACTTGGGTATTAGATACTGGTTGTGGTTCTCAGATCTGTACTTCTATGTAGGGACAAAGGAAGTATAGAAAACTTGCAAAAGGGGAGATGGACCTACACATGGGAAATGGAGCCAGAGTTAATGCATTAGCCGTACGGAGCTTTAGTCTTGTTTTGCCAAGTGGACTTGTTTAGTTTTGAATAATTGTTGCTACATTCTAAGTGTTACTAACAATATTGTATATATTATGTGTTTAGTAGCAAAGGGATTTGAAATTTTATTTTTGAATAATAATTGTTAGATTCGTTTGAATAATGTTCTTTATGGTTATGGAATGTTGAAAGGTGATAATTATGTTCTTGATACTAAAACAGAAATTTTCAATATAAACAATGTGAAGAAAGTTAAATTAGATAATGAAAATTCCTTCTACTTATGGAATTATCGTTTAGGCCACATAAACAAAGATCGCTTAACCAAGTTGTATAAGTGTGGAGACTTGCGCCTAATAGACTTGGAGTCTTATGGTGATTGCGAACCTCGTTTAAAAGGAAAAATGATAAAGTTACCCTTTGAAGGAAAGGGTGAACGGGGCCATGAGTACATTGGAACTTATACATACTGATGTGTGTGGTTCAATGAGTGTTCAAGCACTAGGAGGATACTCCTACTTCATAACCTTTATTGATAATTACTCATGATACGGTTATTTGTACTTGATAAAGCACAAGTCTGAAAGTTTTGAAAAGTTCAAACTATTCAGAGCTAAAGTAGAGAAACAGCTTGAGAAATTATTAAAACACTTCGATCAAATCGAGGTGGAGAATACTTAAGTCAGGAGTTTCAGGATTATCCAAAGGAAAACGGGATAGTTCCCCAGTGGACCCCTCCTTATACGCCCCAGCACAACGGAGTGTTAGAAAGGAGGAATCGAACTTTATTAGATATGGTTCGGTCTAAGATGAGCCATACAGATCTTAGTAAATCCTTTTGGGGATATGCACTAGAGAGCACGGTTTATGTTTCAAATAGAGTTCCCTCTAAATCAGTAGATTTTACACCTTATGAAAGATGGTGTAATAAGAAGCCATCTCTAAGTCACTTAAGAGTATGGGGCTATCCTACTACGGTAAAGAGGATAACGTCAGATAAGCTGAATGCCAAGGCTAACAAATGTCTGTTCACTGGATATCCAAAGCACACAATTGGATATCTATTTTGCCAACCCGAAGCATAAAAGGTATTTATGTCTCAAAATGCTCACTTTTGGGAAAAGGAACACTTACTTGCAAAAGTCAGTAGGAGTAATATTGAACTGGAAGTTCAAGAGGAGGAAACAGACAATCAACTGATTGACCCCGTACTAGATACACAAGAAAGTGTGATCCAAGAAAAACCTGTCGAAACACAATCATTGCGTAGATTAAGTCGTGTTCATAAAGGTCCCAATAGATATGGTTTTATCATTATGGATGATAAAGAACTATATCTCATGGCGGATAATGAACCCAGGACATATGATGAGGCAATGAAAAGCTCAGATTCTGATAAATGGCTAAAAGCCATAAAATCAGAAATGGATTCCATGTACGAGAACCAAGTTTGGGATTTGGTTGATGCACCGCAAGAGGTTAGACCGATTGGGTACAAGTGGGTCTTCAAGAAGAAGACATACATAGGTGGTAATGTAATTACCTATAAAGCAAGGTTGGTTGCCAAAGGTTATAGTTAATGGGAAGGTATTGACTATGATGAAACTTTCTCAACAATAGCCATTCTTAAATCCATAAGGACACTCCTCGCCATTACTGATCATTATAATTATGAGATCTGGCAGATGGATGTAAAAATAGCATTCCTGAAAGGGGATTTAGGCCGGGATGCGTATATGATACAACCTAGGGGTTTTACATCTCAGAATGGCTCGAAGGTATGCAAGGTACAAAGATCCATTTATAGACTTCAGCAGGCATCTAGGAGTTGGAATATAAGGTTTGATCAGACAATCTAGGAACCGGATTTCTGTCCAAATGCTAATAACCCTTCTATTTACAAGAAGGTTAGTGGGAGTGCAGTCGTTTTTATAGTATTGTATGTTGATGACATTCTGCTAATAGGAAATGAAATTTCTCTTCTTTAAATTGTTAAAGTATGGTTGTCAAGAAAGTTCTTCATGAAAGACCTAGGTGAAGCAGCATTTATACTTGGTACAAAGATCTATAGAGATAGATCCAAGAGGCTGTTAGGTCTTTCTCAAAGTATATATATAGACAAGGTATTGAATAGGTTTAACCTTGAGCATTCTAAGAAAGGTTATCTCCCAATGACAAAGGGGATTAACCTATCTAAGGTTGAGTGTCTAAAGACAGCTCAGGAGAGAATGCGCATGAAGGATATACCCTATGCATCCGTGATAGGATCCATCATGTATGCTATGATATGTACTAGGCAAGATGTCTCTCAAGCTTTGAGCTTTACGAGCAGATATCAGTCAAATCTAGGTGAAAAGCACTGGATGGCCATCAAGACAATCCTTAAGTACCTGGGAGGACTAAGGATGAGTTCTTAATTTATGAAGATGGTGACATCAAAATTAGAGGTCACACTGACTTAAGTTTTCAATCTGACAATGATGACTTTAAGTCTTAGTCAAGTTTTATATATGTGTTAAATGAAGGGGCGGTATGCTGGAAGAGTTCTAAGCAAGAAACTACTGCTGATTCAACCATGAAATCTAAATACATTACTGCATGCGAAGCGGCAAAAGAAGCTATTTGGTTAAAGGAATTTATTGGTGATCTCGGTGTGGTGCCTGAGGCTGTTGATCCAATTACTTTATATTGTGATAACAATGGTGCTATTGCTCAGGCAAAGGAACCACGATCTCATCAGAAAAATAGACATGTATCCAGAATGTATCATATAATTAGGGAGATTGTTGATGCTAAGATAATAAGATTAGAATATGTACCCACTAATCAGAACCTTACGGATGGTCTGACAAAGCCATTGACTCATGTCAAGCATGACCAACATGTTAAAGCATATAGATTAAGACATATGGCTAATTGGCCGTAGTGCAAGTGGAGTTTGTTGGATATGATGTATGCCCTTAAGGCAATTAGGGCGATATATCTTAATTATGTAATAGTACTAATAATTTGTTTTATCAATAAAGGCATTTAATCTTTTATTTATATCAATGTGCTTATATATATATATATATATATATATATATATATATATATATATATATATATATATATATATATATTATAGCTGGTTAAATATATTCATTGATGCATGTATGCAAAAGTCCTTAACATATCATAGCATGAAGTCAGAGAAATTATAGTTGGACTATATTTGGTGGAACCTGCTTCATGTGCAATTATGGTTATGTCTAAACTGTCCCTAGTCATAGTTTCATCAAGAAAGGATATTGATGAAGCGGAAAGACTAGCATGTGGTCAACTTTCTTGGAAAGGGTCCAAGCAGTTAATCTCCTAAGGACTGAAGGTGGTGCCTTAAGTTTGACACATGGATATATCTGGGAGATATATTAGAGACCGCAGTAAGATAAACACTTGGTATATGTACCAATGTGTTAGTGTTTATCTTCATGCAATAAGATTTGCGAATGCCCTCATACTTGAGATACTAGTTAGCTTGTGTGGTACTATTGCTATACTTTAAGTCATTACTATGCACTCATTAATTTAGGGTGTTACGGGTGATTACGGGTATAGTGATGATAGCATGTTGGTAAGCTGAGTAACCGGAAAGAATCCCTCACTCCAAATATATTAAGGAGTTGTACCTGGCCACTTATGGAAGTGATGATTGCCATAAACCTCTAATCAGAGTATGTGTTTGATAGAAATGGTTTCTAGTCAAACACACTATGGTAAAAGGCAATATACTTCGATAACAAGTAAACTACAGGGATAGCTTAGAGCAACCTCGCTATTAGTGGGATAACACTTTAACCGGACCCTATAATCCAGATGGTACTAATATTAAAGAATGGAAGGAATTTATCACACTAGATAACTATTGCATTAACCGAGATTAAGTCATAAGCATAAATGATGTTCAAAGTAATGGGGGATGGTAGACCCTTGCAAGAGGCGTACTACAGTCGTTTAGGGTAATTGAGTTCTATTCAAGGTCTAGAGCATCGAGCCAATGGTTCCATTAGAACAAGGGTTGGTTAAGCCTTAACAGCTTAATACTTCAGGATCCTATAAGGTCACACACATTGGACCTTCATCGGACTAAGTAAAGGACTAATAGATTTATTCTATTATGAAAATATAACATAAATAATAATTGGATTATTATTTGATTGGTTAAAATTGACTAGATCAATTTTGGATAAACCAAGGAATTTATTTTGACCAGTAACTAATTAATTAGTCATAAATAATTTATAATTCATTAGATCAATTTTGGTTGCACCAAGAAATTTATTTTGACAGGTAACTAATTTATTAGGGATGAAAATAAATATTTATTTGAAAGGATTAAAAGGGGAATTTTGCATTGGCGAGTTAAAATCAAAAAGTATGAAATATTTTATACAAACTTTGGTTGCACGGAGTACACCGATAGGAGCGCGAACACTACTGGGCAGTGTTCGCGGTAGGCCATGTTCATGGGCTGCACAAAGGCAACCTATGAAATTGAACCGCGAGCTACGCTCGCAGCATGGGCCACGAGGCCCAACTCGTAACAAGGGCTTTGCCTTGCAGAAACACAGCCTGCACAGCACGCTGTGTGCACGGGCCAACACACGGATCCCATGGATCCCCATGTATGACCCGTATAGGGATGGGATTTTTTCTCCCATCCTACATTGCTTTTTGGGAGAAATTTTTTGCTCCCCAAACCTATATATAGACTTCCCCTTCTCTTGTTTCAAAGTGCACCATAGCTCATAGCATAAATCCTAAGCAAGATATTTTTCTCTCGGGTCTTTGAGCAAGTTCTTTTTTAGGAGCTTGAATTTATTCCAACACCTTGAGTATATATTTTCTAGTGAGGCTTCACGAGTGGTCTAGCAACTACTCGAGGCTTCTTAGTTCTTCCTCCTTGGGAGGTTTTGGTTGGTGGGGTTCGTTTGGATACTCATAGAGGCTATCCTTCGCTTGGAGGCTTGTGCAAGAGGGTTCAGCTAAAGCGCGGTTTAACTGGTAAGTTCATTTTCTTTCTCTTTTATTATTAGGTCTTTTTCTTTAAGCATTTTTAGACTTAATAATATGCTTAGTTGTTTTGCATGCTTAGTTTATTTTATGCTTACGTTATAACTTAGAGTTATAACATGCTTAGGATATAGCTTAGAGTTATAACATGCTTAGCATAAAATATACATGCTAGGATATAATTTGGAATTATGGTATGCCTCGCCCGTTTGCGTGCTAACGTAAGTAGAGAATTGTTTAGTTAAGGCTTTATTTAATTTATATGCAACTAATAGGAGTTCCTGGGGAAATGGAAAAAATTTTGAATTTCCTCCATGCATGTCATGCATGTTCAATCTGACTGTCAGTTCCCAATAGCCTATTCCTTAGCGGCGGCCGATACCTTTTTTTTATTGGGAATATAACATCTCCTCATAAATCTCATGCCTAAAACTATCATCACAAGAAGATGATGAAAAACCTTGCCTAACAGGTGTCAACTGCTTATTCTTGTTCTTCATTCTACCGTCTTCAAGTACCGCAGAGTCTGCCCAAGAGCCCGGGACACCTCTCTCAGGTTGTTAATAATCTGATCCAAAGTCCTCTTGTTCAACCTCATCCGAAGCATCATCAAAGACGTCAATAAAATGGCCATCAATCTGCTTGTGAACTTAAGATCCCTTATCTCCGAGATCCGCAACTAAGTTAGTTGCCTCCAAAGTATTAATTTGATCATTCTCTTTAGCATTCACCAATTCAGAATTAGCCAACTCTTGAGCCGCCACAGAATTTTCTAGCTCCTTTTCAAACACCTCATCAGCCGCAGCCTCAATTACTGCATTAGCAACAGCCTCAATCGCCTTAGTAACCAGTGCTTCAATATCAATACTGTCAACATTCGTAATAGGGACATCCCTAGATACTTTAGGTTTATCTACCCACCTAGCGGCAGATGAGTCAACTTTCCTATAAACAAATTTCTCTAGAATAGCACCTGTCGGGTTTTTAACCACTTTATCGGACATAGCCATTGAATTTTGACCACACTCCTTCTATGTATGTCCTATGTTAGAACATATTTTGCAAAAATTTGTTATGTTTTCATATTCAACATCAATCCATAATTGCTTACCAACTTTCTCCACCCCAATTGTCGTAGGTAGACTTCCTGCCAAATCAACATCAATCAATATGCGAGCAAAATGTCCATAGTCACTATCGAGGGTAACAATATCAGCTCTTGAGAATTGGCCAATTCCTTTAGCGATGCAAGCAACGATTCCCACATCCCAATATGCCCAAGGTAGACTACGTAATTTAACCCAAACTAAAGCTTTAGTCATTTTCTGGGATGTCGGATCGAAGTCCGATTGCCATGCCTGAAGCCGCAACATTCTAGGCTTTAGGCCAATTGGTCCTTTGTTCCATATACGCTGCTTAATGTCCTGAGAATTAAGTAATATGTGATAGTAACCCTTACCTAGGGAAATCAGCCTCCACTGCTCCTTGATTCCCCAAACATTAGTTCGGCTTTCCTTGAGTTGCGGTAACTTGGATGAAGCATCTCCTCGCTGCAAGATCTGCCTACCATTAAGAGAATTCAAACACATCGCAATCCTTTTCTCAAGCAAAGATTGAGGGATTTTTACTGAAGTGAATCCACCCTTTGTTGAAACTTATGCAGATTCCAAAATCTTGGAATTCACACCACTCGATACAGTCGAGTTATTCCCCCTAACAACCCCGGCGTAGGTAGTTTTAGGGTTAGGATTTTTGGTAGTAACATCAAAACCCTCACGGCTAGGTTTAGGGTTGTGTTTTTCATTAATCGGAAGAATTGGCAGGCGGGAACTAGAGGATTTATCACGACGAGAACAATAAAACTGTAGGTAAGAGGCATCCATGGTCACCGGAGCACCAAGAACAGCCGGGAAGACCGCGTCGGACCGGCCACAATAGTGGAGGGGAAACAATTAGGCATCCATGCCCCCACACCGTAAGAGTTTTATTTACTTATTCTTATTATAACTTTAAATATGTACAATTTGTATATGTGTTAGACGCTTTACATTCATATATATATATATATACTATTTATGTAAGAAATCAAATGACGGGTTGAATCAAGTTTGAATTCGGTTGAATCAGTAAAACCGTGAACGACTAACTTGACCTGTTGAATATCCGGTCCGGTTTCGATAACATTGGTTTAGACGTAACTTGTGACCTCTAGATGTCTTAGGTTTTAGTCTCATCCGGAGTGGGGTAGGGTTAGAAAAAAGATTTTCGAAGCTAGAGGTTAAAGGTCTGAATTATAGTAGCTCCTTGTGTTGTAATGCTTGATTCCCAGGGGACATTTGCATATTACATGAGGTTTTACGGTTGTATATGACATTTTTTTCAGGTACATTTTTTAAATAAATGTAACAAATATTAAATAGCTACCGGTTTTATTCACGTGTCATGTGCAATAGGATTATGACATCTGTCAAGGTAACGCATGCAAATAAAATTCTATAAATAAGAAGCCTTTAGAATTCACCCAACACACTAATCTTCCTTCTTTCACAATAATCTTCATTCTTTCAAACCAATCATGACTTGGGACATCTTTCCTCTTCGCTATATAGGTTTAAGAAAAATCAATCGGATGAGCGATCTACCAGAATGCCTAAGGTATCTATTTCACTCACCTTCTTACTCTTCTTTTTTCCTTTTTATTGCAAATTCAAGTAGATCTTTTATTTGAAATTTGAAATTCATTGGTTTAAACTATAATCTTGTAATTATCTAATAACAATTTAGATCTGAAATTTTCTTTGAGATTTAGATTCAAAAATTTATTGGATTTTCTTGAGGATAATTACTAGAAGTCAATTGATCTTTTGTGGATCTCCCCCAACTTGTTTCTCTTCGTGTGGATGATCTAGGAGAAGATTCTTTGGAGGCAAAAATCTTCTCAAAGAAATTTAATAACAAATTACAATTGAATGAGGAATTCAAAACTTTTTCATCTCCTAGATTTTTAAGTAATGTGTGTATTTTTACCCTTGATTGAATTTGAAAATTGTGATTTGTTAGGATGTGTTATGATCGGTGGTGCTGTTTCATTTTTTGACAAGTGAAGGGATTACTGATTAGTACATAGCTTTAATTCCAACTAAATTGGCACCAAAAACGATATTTGGTACTTGGTCTCACATAATAATTTTATTTGCTGAAAGTGCATTAATAAGAAGATAAATGATAAGGGGGTTCATCACTGTCCAGTATGTAATATCAATTTAGGATGTTCCCATTGGAGGTACTCGGGCATCTAATATCACTGTTAATCAATAATCAAATACTGCAAACTTGATCTTGATAGGAAGTTATTGGTTTAATTAATTTATCTTGATTAGATCTTAATGAGATTAGTATTTGGATTTGTGAAGGATCTACTAGATGGAAATCACCCGGAGCAGGCTCATGCGGTGGTGGAGTAGAGTTGTCTACCATCTGTTCCACAACCTTCTCCATTATCTTCTAATACATGTACTCCAGAAGAAATAAGAAGTGGAGTTGTTAGAATCAGTACTGGCAGCTTGATTTCGGTCAATGTTAGTGTGAATATGGCTTGAACCAGCCAGTGACTGAGGATTTGTATCACTTCTATCTTCAGATAGTAAACCGTGAAACCTTTCAGGTACTGGGTTAATGGAAGTATGATGGAAGTCTTAACACGAGGACCTTTGACCAATCTTCGTCTGGGCCTCAAATTCCAATTCTTAGCTATCGATTCGTCTGCGTCAACCGACTCCACTGACTGATGCTCATTCACCGCATTTGCAGGTTCCTCAGTGGGCTTCATCTGCTTAGTAGGTTCCTCAGCGAGCTTAAGCTGCTTAGCTTTGATGCGAATACTGATCATAGGTTTAGGTTTCTCTTCAGGAGAATCCGAGATAATCTATTTCCTCCCCGATTTTTTTAGGGTTCCAGTTAGGAGACAATGTGGAGCTGCTGGCATTATGAACAGCCAGAGAGGCATCAGAAACCAGATGGAGCAATTTATTAGGGCAATCAGCAGGCTTGCGGAAACGGTGGCTGCTGGTTTGGTTACCAGACCATTTGAGGTCCTGGAAGGGGAAATTAAGAAGGGGGTTTTGGGTCTTGGAAGACGAAGAAGACATCGGATAGGATGAGGCACAGGATTGTTCGAGCTCTTCACTATTACTTACTTACCTGTGTTCTACTTACTTACCCTTCAGGTACAGGATTGTTCAAGTTTAATGGAAGTATGATAACACTTCCGTCCATAATGAAAGTATGCTAACACTTTCATATTGACGCATTATCGACCGAGGCTGTTATTGCAAGAGAATCCAGTTGCATGGGTTACTCGATTCTGTCCCAAACGACTTCGTTAATCCAACAATCAAAGTATAGATTCTGTTAAATCACTAAAGAAGTTTCGCATCAGCTTCGAGTAAAATAAATCCTTTTGGTTTTGGCATTGCAAGACCAAGTCCGAGATTTTGAGGGTCATTTCCAACCTGATCATCAATATTATTATGTTATCTATTTACGTAACATCAATAAATCTGGATGTTTTGTCTCTTTGTTTTCTCTTATGCGCTTTAGATTTTCATCTTCTTTGTTTGATGATAGACATGATATTGAGGAAAACACGATTCTTATTGAGAAATCAAATTTTAATGCAGTGCTCGACAAAGAAATTGAAGATGATGCTAAGGTTGCCCCATATAAGCCGATACTTCCCTATTTCCAATTCCCAATGTGCAAGTTTCGACTAATACATATTTCTCCTTTTTGTTGGTGATTTGGTGGTTTTAAACATTGATTTGTCCAATAATTTTTGTTACATGACTATTGTGGAAAAAGTGATTCCTCGTATGATGAAAATTCGAGAACGAATTTATTTCAAGCTGGGGAGAATTATGCAGGATGAAGAAATAAAATGAAATGGTACGAAGCTGTGTTTCAGGTCATATGTGTTGTTCGGCTGGATGCTCCGATTTTGACAATTACTGAGTGTTTTTCGGGTGGAAACAGGCTACTGAAAAAAACTCATGGTTAAATCATGAGGCTGATTCTATTTTGGTCAAATTCAAACTCTAGGGGCCTAAAAATTGAGATTTTCAATAATTTCGAAAATTAAATTTTATTTCATTAATTGTTTTTATTTTACTTGGGCAGTTTACCTTCACTAGGATTTTATTAGATTCTCTTAAGTTGTCTTTCACTTTATTTGATATTTTTATTAGATAGGAAGTTTATCTATTTAAGAGTTTTAGTTATTCAGGAGTTTTAATATGTTTAAAATATTTGACCTATTAAAAGCCATTGATGTAAAAGAAATATTGAGTTTTTGTTTATTAATAAATTTGGCTTTGGCTTTGTTTTCCCAATTTTCTCTATCTTGAAAAATTTAAGGTTATTAGAAGGCTCTCTTCTTTTCAATCTAGAAGAATTGTGAAGAATTGAGTTGCTCTTCTCTTTCAATCTAGAAGAATTGTAAAGATTAATCTTTCGCATTATGGAGGAAGAGTATTTGAATATTAAGCTTTTGCTTAAGTGAGGATCGTATCTATCTTTAATTTGTGAGTTTTCCTTTAGTTTAAATTTTAATTTTTGGTCAACAGTTAAAAAAAATAAAAATAATAAGTTCTAAGAAAATTTATTAGTCATGAGAAATAATATTTTTTAATCTACTTGCATTGTAAAAGGGAAGATAAGTAAATTTAAGATTACCGGTGGTAGTTCTGACAACATCATATCATTAAAGGCAGTTCAAAAATTGGAGCTACTAGTTAAAACAAATCTGAATCCGTGCAAGTTGTCTTGGCGAAAATAGTAAATAATGCGTGCTAGTGCCGTTTTCAATTGGGTCTAGATATAAAGGCCACATGTGGTGTAGTGTAGGGGTGAGCAAATGTCGGTTGGTTAAAAAATCGGACCGGACCGGCCCGAACCAAAACTCGAATTAGTAAGGAGATAAGAACAGAAACCGAACCAAATATAGTTCGGTTCGGTGTAAACCGTACCGAATATAATTCGGTTCAGATTCGATTCGGTTCGGTTCGGTTCGTTTATAATCGGATTGTTCAAACTCTATAATTTGTAATTTATTTTTTCGTTTTAGGGTTATCTGAGAGAGATTTAAAGTAATTTTATATTAATATGTGTTAAATTTGATGTTAAGTAGACCTTGAAATTTTTTTACAACAACAAATATAAATATTGATACATTGAAGATATTAATTTAAGTGGTATGACATGCATATATAATGGATTACTAAATAAGTCATATTTCTAAAGTTGTAGGAAAAAATAATTCTTTCCTAATTATAATTACTTAAGTTAAAATCTAAAATTTGTTATTATTGTTTACTAATTAATGTGTTGTATATCGTCCTATGATTAGGATATTAGATATAAGGCACAGTTATCAAAATCGTACGATTCGTATAACGAATCGTACAATTCGATTCACCCCTAATTAGATTCAAATCTATGGAGTGAATCGAAATCCGCCATAAATCGGTGGCGAATCGTTCAAATCGATGGTGAATCACCTGAATCGGCCGATTCCACCGCTTCACTCTATTCATGAAGACAACCAGAAAATAGAAAGAAAAAGACCAAGATAAGGAGTATATACTTGAAGTCTGAAGACCATATGAGCTTCGGCCCCATAAAGCCATCTGATTTTTCTGTTGGAAGACACCTTTGTCGTTCCTTTGAATAGAATACTATATTGTTTTCCATGGAGGCTACTGAGGTTGAAGAAAACTAAAAGACGACCCTTACTTACCTACTTCATGTTTTACTTTATTTATTCTTAATTAATGAATTGCACACGTTTTTAACGCTTTAACAATACTAGCAACAATAACAATAAATGTACTTCATGTTTTACTTTATATATTCTTAATTAATGAATTGCACACGTTTTTAAGTACTTCATCCGCCCACTTGCACGGTTTTCCAAAGTGTTTTAATAATACTAGAAAATCTAATTCAATCCTTTTTATTTATTTTTTTTGTTCAATATTATTTTTCATATGAATTTGTTTGAGTTTAGTAACATTGATAAAGCTATGTATTATTAAATATTTAATATAATATAAACTATTCTATATCATATAATTCATATAATACATTAAATAATTGATTTGTAGATTATTTATGTTAGTTTTATAAATTCCATTTTAATTAGTTTAGTTTCTATATGTTTAATTTACTATTACTAAAAAATAATATTATTCTGTTATAATTTTTTGAAGTCGAACCGAATCTTAAGATTTGATACGATTCACGATTCATAAAATTTGGATTTTAATTCTCGATTCAAATCTCGATTTGACAACTATGATATAATGTATATATATTAAAATATGATATTTATTAAGTTATTTCGTTCGGTTCGATTTTATTTCGGTTTTAATTATGAAAATCGAAACTGAACCGAAACCCGACTTTTCAAGAATTTTAAAAACCAAATCGAACCGAAATAAATTCAGTTCAGTTTAGCTCGGTTATTTTTATTCAGTTTCAGTTTGTTTTCTGTTCCGGTTCTGTTCTGCACACCCCTAGTGTAGTGTTGTGGATATGGATGCGTATCATTTAATATGGGGTCGTCCATGTCTACTTCTTATAAGTGTTCAACACGATGAAAGATCCAACATTTATCACTTTATATTTGAGCACACTATAATTTCTTTACTTCCACATAACTATGAAAAGCCCCATGATTAAGAAGTTAGGAAAAAAGTGCAAATAAAAGTTTCCTACTTTCTCTTTATCTTCTTTATTTGATGATGTACATGATATTGAGGAAAAACACGATTCTTGTTGAGAAATCAAATTTTAAACCAATGCTCGCCAAAGAAATTGAAGATGATGTTAATTTTGTACCAAATCAGCCCAATACTTTCCTATTTCCAATCCCAATGTGCAAGTTTCAACTTATACATATTGCATCGTTTTTGTTGGTGATGATTCGGTTTTTTTAAACATTTATTTGTCCAATGATCTTTTGTTACATGGCTATTGTGGAAAAAAAGATTCCTCATATGATGAAAATCTGAGGATGAATTTATTTCAACTTGGGGAGAATGAGGCAGAATGAAGAAATTAAATTGAGTGGTACGAAGCTATGTTTTCGGGTCATATGTGTTGTTCGGTTGGATGCTCCGATTAAGACGATTCAGGAGTGTTTTCGGGTGGAAACATGCAACTGAGAAGAACTCATATTATACTATGAACCCGATTCTATTTTTGTCAAATTCGAGGTGACGGAATTGTAAAGATTAGAGTTGTTTCCCTGTTTCTTGATCGCTTGTGCTGCATCAGGTGAGAAGTCCAAAAGTTCAATATGGTACAAAAAATGTGGAAACTGTCTGTCACTGCCGCTAATACTAGAAGACTGAATCGCCTAAAATATACAGTAGAATTTGATTGTATAGTCATACCTCGGGATCGGATTCCATATCCGTATCACCTTTAGGCTGTATCCTTGTTCACTGACGCTCTCATCTTGTGAGCGGTCTTTGGATTGCATTAATAAAGAGAGGTAGGTGTTTTGTAGGTAAGCGGGGGCTTCAACCTAGTTGGGACGCCCGCCCCGAAATTTTCACCTATCTCGATCCTTTTCCTTCTGGAGAAACACAATGTTTCTCCGGGGGGTTTTCAAAAAAAACAGTAGAATTTGAGATCTATGTCGAATTAGACACCAATTAACATTAAACACATTAGAAATGAAGAAAAAAAAAACCTTAGTTAATGACGCCTAAGAAGTAAAGCTGAAATGAAAAGAAAAAAAAATTCTCTGAAATTGGGAAATAAATTAGAATTCAAAGAAAGGTAGAATTAGATGAGAAAATAGGAAACAAAAATAGACTTGTGACAACATAACTATTTTGCACGTAAATCTGGCCAATCAAAGAAGTTGGAATCACAAATAAGACTTTTCTTTTAGGATATTTATATAAAAGCCCCTATATTGGAATGGTTTTAAGAATTGGAGATTATCATTTCATAAAATACCCCTTTTTAAATATACAATTATCAATTTGACTTTCGTATACTCCTCCATGTAAACTGATACCCCCAATTCGAAAGCACTCCTAAACGATAACCAACTCTTCTGCACAATCAACAAATACAGAACCCCAAACGCAAAAAATCTAGAATTGATCTCATTCAAATGACAATTGCGGCGATTTCATTAATCTTTGTATTCTTTTCGTTTTTGCATTTGGTACTAACGCAAAAAGATGAAAAAGCGAAGTTCAGTCAGTAAGAACGCAGCATGGGATTAGTCCCTAAATTAATATTCGATTTTACGATGTTTAGAATGGGATTAGTTTTATAAACTTTGATAATACAATGATTGAACCAAAATCAAAGGTAAATATCTATGAAAAGAGCAACATCAAAGGTAAATATTATCTACATGAATGTGTGATTTCTTTTAATTACCTTGATTATTTGAAGTTTTTTAACAAACTTGTACCATGATAGTTTTTAAAAGTGATATTTCTGAATGATTTGGAATATGAATGTATAGTTACATGCTTTTTGGATGATTTGGAACCAAAAATTTTGTCTGATTGTTTTTGACAGAGGTGTTTTTGACTATACATTCATTTGATGTAGAGACCTTCATATGATAAAGTGGAATCCTGTGCGGGGGAGCCTTTTCTTTAATAGTGGAATCCCGTGTCAGTTTTACCCTATTTTCCTCGCTCTCCTTCTTAGATCAAGGGTTCTTATTATGCCTTTACTATTTCCATGAATGACAAATGGAAGATAGCTTCTTGCAAAATTGGGGTAAATTCTCATATTCAACATCAATCCAATCTGTTTACCCTCCTTCTCAACTCCCAGTGTGTACTGTAAAGTAGTAGCCAGATCCAACCTGATCAACCCTTAAAAAATCACCAATCCCTTGCACAAGACAAGCAAGAATTGTGGCATCCCAATATTCCCACGATAAGCCATGGAAATGAACCCAAACAAGAGTCTTTGTTGTCTTCTACTCATCCGTTTTCAAATCTGGCCGCCAAGGTTATAGTCTTAAAACCCCAGGTTTTAGACCTAGGGGACCTCTCAACCAAACCTTAATCATCGAAGCCTGAAATACAAGTAAAACATGGTAGTATCCTTTCCCTAACGAAATCAATCTCCATGATTCTTTCAAACCCAAGGCCACGGTAAGCAAATCCTTCAGGGTCTATAATATGTAAGGATAATCCCCTTGTGAAGAATCAATCTTCCAATTGAAGAATTGGAGCATAAAGTTATTCTTTTGTCAAGAATGGCCTGCGGGAACTACATACACGTGAACTCCCCCTTGGTGGAAATCTCGGCCTTGACAGCCTCTACCGGGATGGATAAATCACCCCCCTTGTTCGAAATTGAGCCCGAAGTAATGATGTAATTCTATTGCCACTGACAGTTCCAGAAAAACTAGGTTTCGTTGTAGAGGCATGTAAAACTGGTTTAGATGACTCACAATTGAAAAGATGGGTGACGAAATCCGCTTGAGATCCAAGCTGCGGTGGAGAGAAGCCATCGGCAGCCATGGCAAGGCGAAAAAATAGGGTTAGGTCAAAAACCCCCACCCCCTCGTATCATCGGTCATCATACCACTAGACCAAATGCCAACTTGTTTTTTCCTCTCAATCAATTATCACTAATAGTTAGATATTCTCTAGTTACTTGAAGTAACCATTATTTTTCCTCCATCATCATTGGACGAGTGAATGATATTTTAATCCAGTGGTGATACTAAGAGGCAAAGTAATGTTTGCTTTGTAAAAAAAAAAGACCATATTAATAACATCACCAACTCTAGCCACCAATCATCATCTATGTCCTTTCTCCTTCTTTCAGTATGATTTTGCTACGAGGAAGAAGATGCTCTTTTGTGCATTTTTCTTCCTCCCCTCCATCCCTTTTTTTACATTTCAATTTTTTCTAGTTCTCTTATTTTTAATTTTTTGGGTGGAATACTTTGCATCTTGTATTTTTACTGAGTTTCCACTTTGCGATCATCTTCCTCAATAGCAGATCAACTGCTACACAACGCAGCTTTAATAGTTATACCACTGGTTTCGCTCCTTTGTTTCTTGTCATAGATACATGTCGATCTTTCATCTTAAGATAACATTAACAACTTGCATATTTTTGTGCCATTTTATATAAGTCAAATACCCTTTTAGTTTTTGATCTATTGAACTTCATATTTGGTGTATGGTGTTTTTAGTTTTTTTCTATTGGAAGTTTGACTATCAAATTTTATTACAGAAACTTAATGGGCCATTTATGGTTCACATTCATGAATGGCCACCAAAACATATTTATGACCCAAATGTCTGTATCACTACTTTCTTTTGTCTATAGATTGTTTTTTAGTGTATTAAACTTGAATAGGTCATACATTAACTAGACGAAAGTTAAATGAGTCAAACACCAAATAATAAAAAAATAAATAAATTAGACACCAAGTAGGAAATTGATTTTCCCACTCAAAATGACATTTATGTTATAGATTAAGACCCAAAAAAGTTTTAAAAAAGTTGATAATCTCTAACTTTGAAATTCCCTTTCAACTGAATTACTTTACTATGATTAAATTGTGCAGATAGGAAACATGGATTTAACCCGAAATCCGACAAACATATCTATTCCTCGGCATGAAAAGTATGCTAGTGACAACAAACAAACAACTTATAAGAACATCAAATTCATTTAACCCAATAATCAATAAATGGAAATGTTTCAGAATATCTGTATACCCCAATAAACAAAACCAATTACTCTAATACAATGGCAATAAATGATGAATCAAACTAATACAAAACAGAACGAACATACAATCAATTTCTTTTCACAACTCTCCCTTCTGACTGAATTCGTAGAAATGGAAAACAACTCATTAGCACTGGATAAGCCTGGAAAAAATTTATGGTAAATCGTTGATTCAATAAATTACACTCATATAAGCCTAAAGACTGCAGACTGGAATTAAGACACTCCAACTTATGAGTTATGACATACCAACTTTTGACAATCTAAGTTGAGTCATTTTATTAGTCCAAATCTCATATTTCACCACTTTCTTCATCTTTCAATACCCAAATGGTTCCATCAAATTGACGCCCAATACATTCACTTCTGCATAGTTTTTCCTGGTTGAATCCAATACAGAAAGCATGGTAAACCCCATGTTTTTAACAGTGATCTGAACATGAGTTTTTCCGTTTGCAATTCAGTTGGCTAGAGGTACTAAATCACTGACCATGAAAGGCTTTGGAGCCAATTCGTCAAGTTTCATCACTTATTCTAGTTGTTATTTTTCGGACGAAACGGTTGACAACGAAGCCGAAAGTAAACATCAGATCTTTGCACCATCACCAACTCTAGGACACGAGATTGTGAAAAACTTCTCTTCTATCAAGTCAAAACTAAGTATGCAGTTGCCATCTCATCTCACTATTTCACTTAATTTCCAATGAAATGCTCCATTCCAATATATAGCTTCACCAAATCTTTGCACCACCAGATATTTCCGAGGATCTAAATCTTTCCATGAATTTTCTCCTACAGTAATCAACTGAAATTTACTAGGTTGACCATCGAAAAGCCGAAATTCACGAATTACCTTGTACTTCTTCGATGATTCATCAAAGTGAAAACCTATTTAATAACTCACGGGTCGCTTTAATGGTTTCATTGTTGTTGAGTGAAAACCTTGTCGGTACAGCTTGGCCATCCATTCCTCCAAAAAGCTGATACACAATTAATAACCAAAAAATACTGTCAGATCTAGAAAATCTAAATGATATAATGAGTTAAGCACCTAGAAAATTTATATGAAGCTTTAATTCTGACTTTATTCTTAGCGCTTGTCTGGGTCTCTGACATGAGAGCTACTGTGATTTGTTGATATCTTCCAAATAAATAGTTGTTGGTTGGAGATTATTCAATCCAATGGAATTCCAATTCATCATAAATTTTTCTAACTAAGATGCCGAATTGTGACCAGTTTCGCCACAAGATCGATAACTTTTATAAATCAAATACTAATCTCATTTTTTATAGGTTGGAATATAAGATTCGATGGAATATAAATTATTTAGCTACTTTGCATACAAATTTCTGCTCGGGACTTGTTTGTGGGGAGCCAAAAACTTCCTATGGAGTTTCAGTCCTAGATCTGCCATTTGCTATGTGACGCAAGAGCTAGAAAAATAAAAGTTGAGAGGAAGAGAAAGATCTTACATTCGAAAGCAATGAAGAGTCTGGTAAATCGCTGATCTGATCAGGTTCGTACAATTAGGTTAGGTAAGTCTACTTGCTGCAAGTTAACGACGCTCCAACACATGGCAGGCTTACTCAAATGGGCATGATGGGGGAAGTGTAGAGGAGGATAGTGGTGTATGGGTATCACAAAAATCCTTCTTATTTATAGAGAGATTATGGGCGTTTCTTGACGATTGGTATTATTGATTGTGACACATTACACAACAAACTCAAAACAGCCTGATATTTGTCACTCTTTCATAGGAAGAGACACATCAAATAATACAAATATATGCTATTAATGTCTTCTTCTTGCCTGTGTGACAAGTTTTTTCTTAGCTGATCTTGCGCAATGAGATTTTGTTATTTTGATTTGTCTAGTGATGCACTCGATATTTTAATACCTATAAAATCATTTTTTGTCAAAAAAATATGACGTGATCAATGACATACTAATGTTTATATATGGTAATTTCAAATTTGCAAACATAAGGCATGTTAGTGTGTGATGTAGTCAGTGACGTTCTAATATTAATATTGGGTAAAGTTCAAAAATATGCCATGTGGTTTGACTGGTTTGCAAAAAAAGGTCCTTGTGTATTTTTGTGTTTCAAAATGGTGACTGTGATTTTAAAAGATACCAAAAACATGCTTCTCAAATTTTTGAAACGATTTTGGAAGTGTAATATCAGTTGTTTCAATAAATTTAACATTCTTATATTTCAACTATATTATTTGTGAATTATTTATTAAGATTTGAGTAAATTTTTTAAACTTTTCATTTTGTTATGATTTTTTAAAGTTATCGTCAATTTTTAATTAATATAAATATTTGTACTTCTCAAAAAATTCTAAAATTTATCACTAATGTGTATTATATTTTTATAAAGGCCGAATGATCTCTAATACCATCCAACTTGAGCACTTTTGCCTCAGACATACACAAACTTTAAAGTGGACCTCCGAGGCACACAAATTTGCAAAAAGCGGACCTCCGTGATACCTGTTGCTGACGTGGCAGGTGAGGTCTCCCCCTTTGACCAAGGGGGCACGCGTTTGACAAAAAAATGAGTAAAAAATTTATATAAATATAATAATTAATAAAAAAATCATTAAAAAATCCCTACATACTTTTCTAATTGCAAAATAACCCTCTTCCTCTTTTAGGGTGTGTTTGAAAAGCTCACATTTTCTGAAATTTTTTGCACCAAATTTATTTTCTTTCTTTTTCGGAGATTTCATAATTTTTTGGAGTTTTCGGTTTTTTAGGAAATCGGGCCCCGAAACGTATTTTCACATTTTTGGCCCTTCCATAAACATTTTCTAAAAATTTTATGCACCAACTTTATTTTCTTCATTTTTTGAATATTTCATAATTTTTTTGAGATTTTTCAATTTCTTACAAAACTGGCTCCCAAAACGTATTTTCACATTTACTAAAAATTTCTTGCACCATATTTATTTTCTTTGATTCCCAATATTTAATAAATTTTTGGGATTTTTTGATTTCTTACGAAATCGGGCCCCAAAAAGTATTTTCACATTTTCGGGCCCGTTCGGAAACATTTTCAATAAAATTCTTGCACCAAATTTATTTATTTAGTTTCCGAATATTTTATAATTTTTTGGGATTTTTTATTTTTTACAAAACCGTACCCGAAATGTATTTTCACATTTTCGGGCCCTTCCGAAAACATTTTCTCAAAAATTCTTTCACCAAATTTATTTTCTTTATTTTCCGGATATTTCATAATTTTTTTGGATTTTTCAATTTTTTACAAACGTATTTTCACATTTTCGGGCCATTTCGGAAACATTTTCTGAAAAATTCTTGCACCAAATTTATTTTATTTACTTTCCGGATATTTAATAATTTTTCGGGATCTTTTTAATTCTTTACAAAACCGGGAACCGAAACATATTTTCATATTTTTGGGCCCTTCTGGAAACATTTTCTAAAAATACTTGCAGCAAATTTATTGTCTTTATTTTCCGGGATTGTTTACAAAATCAGGCCCTGAAACTTATTTTCACATTTTCAGGCAATTTCCATAACCATTTTCTAAAAATTTTCTACACCAAATTTATTTTCTTTATATAATAAAAGTTATAGGGACTTAAATAAATTTTATCAAGGTTTTTTTGAAATTAATTGTAGAAGATGGTGTTTATGGTTGAATTAAAATTACAAGGATTTAAAAGAAGTTTTGTCATATTTTTTTGAAATTTTGTTAGTTTATGCCCCATGTCGTTATGCCATTGGTTTGACTTTTCCAAATCTTTGATGTTTTTTGGTTGGATTAAAATTATAGACATTTGATAGTCAATGCCACGTGTCATTCACTCATTGGTTTAACTTTTTTCAAATTTTCCATATTCACATCAAGTGTAATACACTCTCTAGGCTGCGACTGGGCGAGTGGAATTAAGGTAGCACAGAGGTCTGCTTTTTACAAGTTTAGGTACCTCGGAGGTCCACTTTAAAGTTTGGGTATGTCTAAGGCAAAAGTGCACAAGTTGGGGGTATAAGAGAGCATTCGGCCATTTATAAACAAAACTGCAAATTTTCACTTCAAAATGGACAAAATTGCCCTTCTAAATGTGGTTTCAAAATTTTGAGAAGCATGTTTTCTAACTTTTGAAACCGCAGACACCCTATTGGAAAAAAATTTCGTAAGGACCTTTTCACAAAACGGCCAAACTACAGGAAATGTTTTTAAAGTTTAACCATTAATAAATGACACACGGATTATGACTTTTCCATCCCTAATTAGGATTATCTAAATTCCAAATTTTGTAAAGTCGTAAAGCTTAATTAATTTCTGCAACCTATAGAATTTAAATGATATTTGTCGATCTTTCATATTAAAAATGATGTAGCGGAAGGAACATGAAAAATCAAAATCCAAGGACATTGCAATGTCAATTGAAATCGACTCTTCCAACAATCCTAGAACTTGCAAGAACTAGAATAATTAGGAAGAAACAATTTTATTCAAGCAAAAGAACTCCCTAAATCTATTACCAGAATGACTTTTAGAGATAATTATGAAAAGGGAAAATAAAAACTAATGAATAACTTTTCTAAATATATAATAATTAAAAAATATTATTAAAGAGATTTATATTCCAAAAAAGATAAATATTAACTAATTGGATAATTCTATCCATAACGAAAAATTGATTCCAAATTGAATTGCAGAACAACGATGCAGAGCACATCATGTACATCCATTGAAACACGCCTGTTTTTGTTTTGTTCTTGGTACGTTCTCTCTTTCTGTTCAATTTGGACGAAAATTTCGTCTCCCTTCTTTTGAAATTGTAACCGTGAGCATTTGTTGTTTTTATCCTACAAATGCATTCAATTAGGGTTTTGCTACTGTGCTGTTCCTGAGCTTTTCTCTTTTCTCCTTCTTTTTTGATAGAAGATACATTGGATTTTTACCTATTTCTGCTCTTGTTCTTTGTGTGGATCCCACCTGGCAGTTTATATGGGTCCATACATGTATTTCACCTGTGTTTAAGATTCGGGGTTGCTTGTACAGAGACGGGTAGAAACCTTTACTTATGAGAACACCTTTTATTATAAATATGATCCCTATTTATAGGCTTACATGAATAAGAACTAACTAGATATAAACTTAAATTTCATATCTAATAACTATCTACTCAAATCAAATAATTCAAAGCTGATCTTATATTAACAAATATTATTTTCTAAAATATTTTCCTAATATCTACGCAGAATCAAACTTCAACAACAACATTTAGTATTGAGTTGTGAGAGTGAGAGTTAGGGAGAAATGGCTTTGGAAAATATTTGGGGTTATGATTTTTCAGTGAATTCCAATCGCATTACTAATCCTTCCGGTTTTGGATTTGCAGAACTAAATCTGAGTGATTTGTTAGATTGTTCTAGTGATGTTGAGGGTCAATATCAAGTTGATCATCAACCTCAATTTAGTAATTTCTGTTGAGCACAAGGCCCCAAAAACTCAAAGTTGCAAATGCCGAATAGCAACAACAAGTATCAGCAGGAAACGACAAGAATCAATCAAATATGCAAAGAAAATAAACAAGCCACACAACACCAACGCAGAATCTCATTAAAATCACCACACATTGTTGGATATGATGTATGCCCTTAAGGCAATTAGGGCGATATATCTTAATTATGTAATAGTACGAATAATTTATTTAATCAATAAAGGCATTTGTTCTTTTGTTTGTATCAATGTGTTTCTATACATATATATATTATAGCTGGTTAAAATATATTCAATGATGTATGTATACAAAAGTCCTTGACATATCATAGCATGAAGTCAGAGAAATTATAGTTGGACTATATTTGGTGGAACCTGCTTCATGTGAAATTAGGATTATGTCTAAACTATCCCTAGTCATATTTTCATCAAAGAAGGATATTGATGAAACGGAAAGACTAGCATGTGGTCAACTTTCTTGGAAAGGGTCCAAGCAGTCAATCTCCTAAGGACTGAAGGTGGTGCCTTAAGCTTGACACATGGATATATCTGGGAGATATATTGGAGACCGCAGCAAGATAAACACTTGGTATAAATATCAATGTTTTAGTGTTTATCTTCATGCAATAAGCTTTGCGAATGTCCTCATACTTGAGATGCTAGTTGCCTTGTGTGGTACTATTGCTATACTTTGGGTCATTGCTATGCACTCATTAATTTAGAGTGCTACGGGTGATTACGGGTATAGTGATGATAGCACGTTGGTAGGCTGAGTAGTCGGAAAGAATCCATCGCTCCGGATATATTAAGGAGTTGTACCTGGTCACTTATTGAAGTAATGATTGCCATAAACCTCTGATCAAAGTATGTGTTTGATAGAAATGGTTTCTAGTCAAACACACTATGGTAAAAGGCAATATACTTCGGTAACAAGTTACTAACTGGGATAGCTTGGAGCAACCTTGCTATTAGTGGGTTAACACTTTAACCGAACCCAATAAACCAGATGGTACTAATATTAAAGAATGGAAGGAATTTATCGCACTGGATAACTATTGCATTAACCGGGATTAAGTCATAAGCATAAATGGCGTTCCGAGTAATGGGGGATGGTAGATCCTTGCAAGAGGCGTACTACAGTCGTTCAAGGTAATCGAGTTCTATTCACGGTCTAGAGCATCGAGCCAATGGTTCCATTAGAACAAGGGTTGGTTAAGCCTTAACAGCTCAATACTTCGGGATCCTATAAGGTCACACACATTGGACCTTCATCGGACTAAGTAAAGAACTAATAGATTTATTCTATTACAAAAATATAGCATGAATAATAATTGGATTATTATTTAATTGGTTAAAATTGATTAGATCAGTTTTGGATAGACCAAGGAATTTATTTTGACCGATAACTAATTAATTAGAGTCATAAATAAATCATAATTGATTAGATCAATTTTTGTTGGACCAAATTATTTATTTCGACTGGTAACTAATTTATTAGAGTCAAAAATAAAAATTTATTTGAAAGGATTTATAAGGAATTTTACATTGGTAAGTTGGAACCGAAAAGTATAAAATATTTTGTACAAAGTTCGGTTGCCGAAAAATGCGCAACCCTTATTCATGGGCTGCACAAAGGCAGCCCATGAAAAGTGGCGGTGTGTGAATTAACATATATATATATATATATGTTAATTAATGGGATGCCCATCCCACATCGATGAAAGGGGGAGCATTTTTGCTCCCCCAAGCTTATATATAGGCTATTTCCTTTCCTTTCAAATCGTACCAAGCTCAAAGCATAAATCCTAAGCGAGATAATTAATCTCTCGGGTACTTAAGCAAGTTATTTTTGTGGAGCCTGAATTTATTCGGGCACCGCTAGTTTATATTTTTGGGTGAGGCTTCTAGAGTGGTCTAGCAACTACTCGAGGCTTCTTAGTTCTTCCCCCTGGGGAGGTTTTGGTTGGTGGGGTTCGTGTGGATACTAATAGAGGCTATCCTACGACTGGAGGCTTGTGCAAGAAGGTCCTCCCAAAGCACGCTTCAACTGGTAAGTTCTTTTTCTTTCCCTTTTAATTATTAAGTCTTTTTCTTTAAGTATTTTTAGACTTAATAATTATGCTTAGGTTATTTTTGCATGCTTAGTTTATTTTATGCTTAGGTTATAACTTAGAGTTATAACATGCTTAGTATAAAATAAATATGCTAGGATATAATTTGGAATTATGGTATGCCTAGTCCTTTAGCATGCTAACCTAGGTAGAGAATTATTTAGTTAAGGCTTTATTTAATTTATATGCAACTAATAGGAGTTCCTGGGACAGGGACAAAATTTTGAATTTTCGTCATGCCTCTTTTGCATGTTCAATTTGACTGTCAGTTCCCAACACACATAATAACACGTGAGAGACCACTAATAGCTTCCGAAATTTCAGCCCATATTTCCCTTCTACCATTCGCATCTGTGGGCCCATACACAAATACCACATTAAGATCTGAATTAGAACTCACAAAACGGTTAAGAAGCCATCTTTCACTAGATCTCAACAGAGTGCCCTGTAACAATGAACTATTCCATGAAATTATTAACCCCGCCCTCGAATAAGCCATTCGCTGGAATACAATGGAAAAGAAAATCATTATGACCCCTGAACTTCCTAATAACCTGGACCGAAACATCACCAGCTTTAGTTTCCGACAAACCAAAAAACTGTAATTTTTTTGTTATATATTGTACCCTACTTTACAGATTTATGTATGCTTGTAATTTTTGTGCGTTTACTTTCTAGGTTTCTGGATTATTCTGTTTTAAGATTCGTGAGCTTTTCAATTTTTGTGATCTGTAGAATAATTTCCCTTTTGTGCCTTAAGAGCCATCAACAAAGTTTCTCTCCTTCTCCCATGCATTGACATCAGCCCTTCACAGGGTTTTCCCTTTTAAAATAAGGATTGGTGGAAGCACGTAAAAATTTTATGTGTTGTTTATATTTCCGCAAAATCTTGAATGCTTTATTTTATGTTTAGAACTTGAAAATCTGATATTTTAAGCATCAATTGTGGTATCAGAGCTTGTAGATTCGATTTTTAGGGATGCATGTTTCGTTTCTTTTATATACTAGTTCAGACTCCTTTTTTTTTTGTTCTTGCTTGCGTTATTTTAGATCTCTGAAAACTTTTAGTTGATTTCCCTTTTTCGGTGATATTGTTTTTTCAAAAGATTTAATTTCTTTTGAATTTTTTTATTATCTGTTTGATTTACTGAAATTTGTGTTTGTTTTTATCGCATGCAATATATTAAAGAAAAAGGATTTTTTTTATGACCTGTATATCATTGTTCTGTGTCTTCTGAGATTTTTTTTACAGCAGCTTGTAAATTTCTGTGTCTTGCTAATTTTTTTTGTCTGTTTGATTGTTCTTTGTGAGAAAAATTCTTTTATGGGATGAAATTGAAGGAAAACTTCTTGTCTTCTCTCCTGATTGCTTCTCGAAGGTAATGATTGAAACTCATATTAGCTAAGAAAGAAATTTCTTCATCACTGTAAGTCTCTTCTTTTCTTTAATCCTGATATTCCTTAGTCACTATTAAAAAAAGGGCTTCTTTAGTTAGAAGTTGCATCTCGGTAAGATTTTTTATTATTCTTTATGCATTAATGATTTTAAGTTGATTGTTCGTGATATCTTTCTTTATTTGTTTGATAAACTTGTCATTGTGTTTGATAATCTTGATAGTTTACTTGAGAAATTGCTTGTTTGCTCTCTTCTTGATTACCTTTGTATCTTTCTAAGCTTAGGTAGAGCTTCTTATAGGATCTCTCTTATCTCTGATTGTTTTAGGTTTTCTCTAGTTCTCTATTTTCCTTTCAGTTATTTATTCCTGTGTTTAGTCTTTTTCTTGTCTTTAAAAATGTCTATTGCTAAAGTTTCTTTAGAACAATTTGATGGAAAAGGTGACTATTTTATTTGGAAACAAAAATTGAAAGTTGTTTTAACTCAAACTAAGTATCATAAGGCTTTACAAGGTAAAAATTCTTTGCCTGATTTTTTAACTGATTATGAGAAACATGAAATCATGCATATGGCCTTCTCTACAATTGTTTTAAACCTAACTGACGACATTCTTAGGAGAGTTAGAGGCTATAATGATGCTGTATCTCTAATGGCTAAACTTGATGAATTGTTTCTGACTTCAAATACTGCTAAGGAAGCTTATTTGAAGGAACAATTTTTTAGTTTTAGAATGAACTCTAAAAAGAATGTTGATGAAATCTATGATGATTTTAAAAAAATCATCATAGAACTTGATAGTGCTGGAGTTAAAATTGAGGATAAACACCAAACCATTCTTTTGTTAAATTCTTTGCCTGATAAGTTTAAGACTTTAAAAGAAGCTTTAAAATATGGTAGGGAGAATTTAACTATTAATGATATCATTTATGCCCTTAAAATGAAAGAACTTGAACTTAAAAATGATAAATCTAAAAGTTAAGTTGGTGACGGATTGTTTGTTAAGGGTAAGAATTCTGGTAAGTCAAAGTCTAATAAATTAAAAGTTAAGACCAATCAGCAAGAAACTGGTAATAATTCCACTAATAATGGGACTCAAAATGAACCTAGTAAACCTAGGAAAGAGTACATCTGTTTCTATTATTATTAGAAAGGTCACACTAAAAGGTTTTGTAGAATTAGTTTAAGTGGTTTACCTCCTCCTACAGACAATAAGAATAATGGATCTAATAATGTTGCTGAGGTTAATGACATAGAGGCTCTAACTATTGGCCAGTCTAGGGACCTTGAGTCTTAGATTTTGGATTCTGGATGTACCTTTTACATGACACCAAAAAGGAATGGTTCATTGAATATCAGTACATAAATGAAGGTAAGGTACTGATGGGCAATGACTCAACCTGTGATGCCATGGGAATCGGTAAAATCCAATTAATTGATTATAATGGAAAACCTATATATCTAACTGAAGTGAGACATGTACCTAATATTAAAAGGAACCTAATTTCTCTCAGTCACTTAGATAAAAAGGGATTTGAATTTAAAGCTCAAGGTGGAGTTCTTAATGTCATTAAAAATTCAAGATGCTTAGCAAGAGGCAAATTGTTTGGTGGTCTGTATTATTTTGATGGGTCTGTCTGTGTTGGTTCTGCTGATGTGGTGTCTAATTTTGATAAGTCTATTCTCTGGCATAAAATTTTAGGTCATGTTGGCCTTAAGGGGCTTGAATCCCTTAAGAACAATGATTCTTTAAGTTTGCCAAATTCTATCAATTTGGATTTTTGTGAAATCTGTACTTTAGGCAAGACCCATAGACAGAATTTCACCTCTTTTCTTAATAAGTCTAAGGCTTGCCTTGATTATGTCCACAGTGATCTGTGGGGATCTCCATATGTTCCCATGTCTCTTTCTAATTATCAATATTTTGTGACTTTTATTGATGATTTCTCAAGGAAAATTTGGATATATTTTCTTAAAAATAAATCTGAAGTATTTGATAAATTTCTAGAATGGAAAGCTTTAGTTGAGAATCAAATTGGGTCTAGGATTAAAACTCTTAGAACTAATAATGGTCTAGAATTTATAAATACTAAATTTAATGAGTATTGTGCTAAAAATGGAATATTGAGACATAGGACATGTGCCTACACCCCTCAGCAAAATGGTGTTGGTGAGAGGTAGAATAGAACCATCCTTAATAAGGTTAGATGTCTAATGATTGAATCAGGCTTAAGTCATAGATTTTTGGCAGAAGCTGATGCTACTGCTTGTTATCTCATTAATAGGACTCCTAACTCAACCATTGAATTTAAATGTCCTAATGAGATTTGGTATAAGAAACCTGTGAATCGCAGTAACCTTAGAATATTTGGTAGTACAGCCTATGTTCACAGTATTGAGTCAAAACTTGACCCAAGAGCTAAGAAATGTGTCTTTATATGCTATCCTATTGGCATTAAAGGCTATAAACTTTGGTCTATCACTTAACATAAAATGGTTGTTAGCAGAAATGTAGTCTTTAATGAAAATGATTTTTATAAGGATACTAATGAAAACTTTGACATATTATAGCAGGATAATTTTCCCTTTAAGGTGGAGCTCACTAACTTTAAAAGAAGAGTTAATGAGCCCAATGTTAATATTGAACCACCTCACGAAGAAAATCAAGCTATTTTTAATAATCCTTATAATCAAACTGATAATTTGAATGAAGATTATACTACTACCAATGATGAAGTTAATCACAATCATGATGACAATACATCTAGACCAAGGAGAGAATCTAGATTTCCTTCTAAATTTAATGATTATGTGATCTATGATTGTAATTACTCTAATTTGGCTGATTTTACTATGCTTATTACTGTTAGTCTAGAGTCTGATGAAACAAAGTCTTATTCTGAAGCTATAAATAGTAAGGATAGTCGTAAATGGTTGAGTGCTATGAATGATGAAATGGAGTCTCTAGTTAAGAATAAGACTTGGACCTTAGTACCCAAACCTGAAGGTAAAAGAGTTATAGGTTGTAAATGGGTATTTAGGAAGAAGCCTGCAATACCTAGTGTTGAATCTGTGAGATTTAAGGCCAGAGTTATTGCTAAAGGATTCTCTCAGATTGAGGGAATTAACTATCAAGAAATATTTTCTCCTATTGTTAAGCATGTTTCCATTAGGCTAATTCTGTCTTTGACTCCTTTGTTTGACTTGGAAGTTGAACAGCTTGATGTGAAAGCTGCTTTTTTATCTGGCAATTTAGATGATGAATTGTATATGTGTCAACCTGAAGGCTTTGTTATTAAAGGTTGTGAAAGTCAAGTCTGTTTGCTTAAAAAATCCCTGTATGGTCTTAAGCAGTCCCCCAGGCAATGGTATTTAAGATTTGACCAATACATGTTAAAACTTAACTTTCATAGAAGCAAAATCCTTGTGTTTATTTCAATAAACTTGTTAATGGTCACTACATATATTTGCTCTTGTATGTTGATGATATGTTAATTGCATGTAAAGATAAGACTGAAATTAACAATTTAAAGTCAAATCTTAAATATGAATTTGAAATGAAGGATCTAGGGCCTGCTAAAAGAATTTTAGGGATTGATGTATTTAGAGACAGAAGTCAAGGCATATTAACTTTAACTCAAACGGATTATATTGATAAAGTCCTAAGTAATTTTGAGTTAAATACTAATAAGCCTGTTAGTACACCTATTGGAGCCCAGTTTAAACTGTCTATGAGTCCAAACCTTTAGATAAGAGTGAATCTAACTTTATGTCCAATGTCCCCTATCAAAATGTTGTTGGCTCATTGATGTACTCTATGGTGTGCACCAGACCTGATATTGCCTATGGTGTAAGTCTTGTCAGAAGATTTATGAGTAAACCTTATAAAATGCATAGTTCTGCTGTGAAATGGCTTGCTAGGTATCTTTTAGGCAATTCATCTTTATGTCTAGTTTATAAGTCTGCCAAAAGTAATAGAATCAGTATTGAGGGATACTATAATTCTGATTATGCTGTAGATCTTGATAAAAGAAGATCTGTATCAGGTTACTGTTTTACTTTTGGTGGAAATTTAATAAGCTGGAAATCTTACTTGCAACATGTGGTTGCCTTGTCCACTACAGAAGTAGAATACATTCTTTAACAGAAGTAATTAAAGAGGCACTGTGGTTGAAAGGCATTATTTCTGAACTTCGAATTTTACAGGATAATGTCAGTATAAACTGTGATTCTCAGTCTGCTATTCATCTTTGCAAAAGTTTAGTTTATCACGAGAGAACAAAACATATTAACATTAAACTGTATTTTGTAAGAGATATAGTTACTGTTGGTACTGTTATTGTTAACAAAGTTCATACTAGTGTTAATCCTGCAGATTTACTAACTAAAGTTATTTCTGTTGAAAAATTTTAGGTTGCCTTAAACAAGTTAGGACTTGTGTGCTTTGACCTTATGGCAAAGCGTGCCCCTAATTACTGATTTGGTGATTACCCTTGGAGAGGGGTTGAAGAGGCTTTATTGGAGGCACAGTGGCCAAAGATGGAGATTGTTTGTGGATTGCCCCCTATGCTCTTAACCCATTTTAGGCCCATTTCCATTAAAGCCCGGTTTAGCCTTTTGTATATAAGGCTGTGTAATCTGCTTAGGGTTTTATATTATCCTTTAGCCTTCGTCTCTTTGATAGCCGCCTTGTGATTCTTGCTGGCTCTCTCGCCCGAGATTTTTTGCATGGTTGTGATTCATCCTTAATATTCACTCTTATGCGTCTGATTTGAAGCGGTTATGAAGCTATTATATTTCTCCATCCTTTTGTGTTATGTATTGTACCCTACTTTATAGATTTATGTATGCTTGTAATTTTTGTGTATTTACTTTCTGGATTTCTGGGTTTTTCTGTTTTAGGATTCTTGAGCTTTTCAGTTTTTGTGATCTGTAGAACAATTTCCCTTTTGTGCCTTAAGAGCCATCAATAAAGCTTCTCTCCTTCTCCCATGCATTGATATCATCCCTTCACAGGATTTTTCCTTTTAAAATAAGGATTAGTGGAACCACGTAAAAATTTTGTGTGTTGTTTATATTTCTGCAAAATCTTGAATGCTTTATTTTATGTTTAGAACCTGGAAATCTGATATTTTAAGCATCACAGGACCGATAACAAAGTCCACCCCTACTTCTATTATTGATAAATTGAGGGAAAACAACTCAACAATGTGTCACAAGAGTTTACAACCCACCAACAACACCACAATACAAGAAGAAGCCAAATAAAATGAGGAAAATACACAAAACCTCAAGTGAGCAAACATTCCTCTATATTCTGCCTGCAACAAAATCTGATCCAACGGTTCGATTACAAAACTGAAAGGTCCAAAGAAAGAGTTGGATGTCAGGAATATTGTGACAAAATTTCACAGCGAATCGACGGTCGGATCTCCGGTGATCGGTGATGGAATACAGCTGGTTGGGATAGAAAGAAGCTGGAAATTTTGCTCTCCCTCTCTTCTTTTCTCTGTCCAAAAATGGCTGCTCTCTATCTCATAAAAAACCCTAAAACCAGCAAAAAAGAAGCTTAAATATACCTCCACATCTTGAGCTTTTGGGCCAAGACTTTACCTTGCACCAATTTGGGCTAGAACCCCAACAATCTCCCCCTCGAGTCCCAAATTGGGGAAGATAGGGCAACATCAACATCATCGAAATGACATCCCAGAGAGCTTGCAACAAAGCTCCAACTTGCTTCCGGGATCAATCTTTGTCAACATGTTCACTCCATTCTTATCAGTGTGGACTTTCCTCAATACCAACTCTTTCTCCTCGATTACATCCCGCAGCCAATGATATCTGACGTCAATCTGCTTCGTTCGAGAATGATACATGGTATTCTTACTCAGATCCATAGCACTCTGACTATCACATAATACTACATACTTGCTTTGCTTCAAACTCAGCTCCTGAAGGAATCTCTTTAGCCAAATCAGCTCTTTACATGCTTCCATAGCTGCTACATACACTGCTTCTATAGTAGATGATGCTATACACTTTCGAAGTTTAGACTGCCAGGAAATAGCTCCCCCTGCAAATGTAAACACAAAACCTGAGGTAGACTCTCTTCCATCCTAATCACCAGCCATGTCAGCATCTATATACCCTTCAAGAATCAGTTCTCCACCTCTAAAACACAAACTAAGCTTTGAGGTACCCCACAAGTATCTGAATATCCACTTCACTGCTTCTCAGTGAACTTTACCCGGGTTGGACAAAAATTGACTGACAAATCCTATAGCTTGGGCAATATCTGGCCTAGTACAAACCATAGCATACATCAAAAAACCAACAGCAGAGGAATTAGGAACAGACAACATCCTTTCTTTCTCCTTCTGTATTTTCGAACAAGTTCTTTTGCTCAACCTAAAATGAGCCGCTAATGGTTGACTAACTAGCTTGGCATCTTTCATATTGAACCTTTCAAGCACCTGTTCAATATACTTTTCTTGTGACAACCACAACTTGCTAGCCTTTCTATTACAAACTATCTCCATGCCCAAAATCTGCTTAGCTAGGCCCAAATCTATCATTGCAAATGATTCTGACAAGCTCTTCTTCAAATCATAAATCATATCTGCAACCTGTCCAACCATTAACATATCATCTACATATAATAGAAGAATGATGAATTTATCATTTGGGAACTATCTGAAATACGCACAAGTATCGGCCAATGTCATCTTATAACCATTGGTTGTCATGAAAGAATCCAACTTTCGATACCATTGCCTTGGTGCCTACTTTAACCCATAAAGACTCTTCTTTAGTTTGCAAACAAACTTTTCCTTTCCCTTTTACTCAAATCCTTCTGGTTACTCCATGTAGATATCCTCTTACAAATCACCATGAAAGAAAGCTGTCACATCAAGCTGCTCCAACTCCAAGTGAAGACTCGTTGCTAAACCCAAAATGGTTCTAACAGAAGTCATCTTCACAACGGGGGAGAAAATCTCATCAAAATCAATCCACATTTTCTGATTGCATCCCTTGACCACCAACTTAGCTTTCCACTTCACACTCTAACCGACATGTTTCTTGTTCTTGAAAATCCACCTATTTTTCAAGACTTTCTTATCTTTTGGACACTTCACTAACTCATAAGTCTCATTCTTCCTCAAAGAATCCATCTCTTCTTTTATCGCATTCAACCCAGACCCTTTGTCTTCACTAGATAATGCTTGCTGAAAGCTTTCCAGTTCTCCATCTTCTATGATAAGAATGAATTCTGAGCTTGGATATCTTATAGATGGCCTTCTTTTTCTAGATGAGCTTCAAACTTGTGCTTGTTCATCCTGTGGGGCTGACAGCTCCCCCCGCTGATGAACCTCTTTATCCTGAGCATTATAAAACTGAACATTCTCATCATCATGCGTATCATCATCAACAAGTTCTGGTGTATCATCAACACCAATCGGTTGTTCCTCAACATTGTTAGATCTTACTTCAACATTCTCACCTGTTGGCTGCTTAACACAAGAAGGACTAGACACAAGGGGAACATCAGTAGTATCAAAAGAAGATTCTGTGGTAGAATTATGCCTTTTACTCAGAAACTCAACACCTCTCTCGTGCTCAAAGAATACTACATCCCTATTTCTCACTACTTCCTTCTTCTCTAAATCATAGACTCTATAGCCATACTCTTCATTACCATAGCTAACAAAAATGCATGGTTTAGTCTTGGAATCAAGCTTTGATCGCTCCTCTTTCGGCACATGCATAAATGCCTTGCATCCAAAGACTCTCAAATGTGCATAAGTGGGATTGCTACCCCTTTATGCCCTTTCTAGAATGTCAAGATCAAGAGGAATAGATGGAGAGTGATTAATTAAATAAGTCATTGTGTTTATTGCTTCAGCCCAGCATGTACTTGGAAGATTAGACATTCTTAGCAAACACCTCACCCTCTCCATAATGGTTCTATTCATCCTTTCAGCTACACCATTGCATTGTGGAGTACGCGAAACTGTCCTCACATGTCTAATGCCATGCTGTGAGCATTAAACCTTAAATGCATTAGAGGTATACTCACCACCATTGTCTGATCGGAGACATTTCAACTTTCCACTAGTCTCTCTTTCCACCATGGCATGAAACTTCTGAAAAGTCTCAAACACTTGACTTTTCTGCTTCATTAAGTAGACCCAAGTCTTTCAAGTTGCATCATCAATAAATGTGACAAAATACTAATTGCCACCAATAGACTACAAATCTGACGAACTATAAAGATCAGAGTGAACCAACTCCAATTCACCTTCCTTCTTTGTAGATTTTCCCGCAAATGAAGCCCTATTTTGTTTTGCTGCCAAACAATGCTCAAGAGGGTCAATGGAAATAGATTTATCCACAGAACTGAGGGATTTGCCTACTCGGTCCTTTATCCCTTTATGCGTTATATATCCTAATCTTTGATGCCACAAGTTGGGAGAATTCTTCTCTTCAGCTGCATATATATCACGATAACATACTCTAAAGTATGTCTTATACAACGAGCAACACAACTTGCCTTAAGCAACTGTCATTGAACCCTTGGACAACTTCCATTTGCCATAATCGAAGGTATAACTAAAACCTTCATGATCAAGAACACTTGCCGCTAATAAATTCAAGCGCAAATCAGGAATATGGTGCACATTCTTCAATGTCATCGTGCCCCCAACATCAGTCTTCACACGGATATCACCCATACCAATAATCCTTACTGAGCTCTCATTTCCCATTCTAACACTTCCAAAGTCGCCAGCTCTGTAGTTAAAGAACTATTCCTTCCAAGGAACACAATGATAAGAAGCTCCAGTATCAACAAGCGACTCTAAATCTGAATCATCAACCTGACGACACTCACAAACTGCACAAAGCAAACTGGTATCCTTAACAGTCTTCACTATGATTGCTGCAATACCACTGTCATCTCCCCCTAATTGGGAATTAGGTTTCTTATTTTATTCATGCTTCCATTTGAAACAATTCTTCTTGATATGACCAGGCTTATCACAATAATGGCATGTTCTGGTCTCCTTTCCCTCTCTGAACTTGGACCTACCCCTTGAGTTTCCACGCCCCTTTGGACCTCTACTCTTGTGTCTTCCTCTATTCTTAATAATAAAAGCCTGTGAATTTTCAAGTCCCATCTCCTTTCTTCTCAACTCTTCATTAAACATACTTTCTTTAATCCTGTATAATGAAAGAACACCATCCGGAGCCGAGTTACTAATAGTCACCACAAGAGTTTCCCAACTATCGGGCAAAGGACTCAACAAGAACAAATCCTGCAACTCATCATCAAGAACAATCTTCATGGTGGTAAGTTTGTTGATAACATCTTGAAAGTCACTCAGATGCTCAGCTACTGACTTCCCACTTTTCAACTTTAAGTTAACAAGCTTCTGAATCAACGAAGCGTTATTGTGAGTGGTCTTCCTCTCATAAAGACCTTCTAGTTTTCCATAACTCAAATAGGTCGGACTCTTTAGAAATATGATTGTAGATGCTTATATCAATCCACTGTCTAATAGTCCCCAAAGTCTTCCTCTTCAACTTTCCCTATTCTTTATCTTCCATTTTCTTCGGTTTGGCCGGTTTAGAACTACCAAGCTCTGCTGTGCTTATATCTATTGGATCATACAAATCTTTGCAAAATAGCATATCCACCATCATGGGTTGCCATATGGAATAATTGGTTGATGCCAACTTCACCATAGAACCACTACTAACAGACTCCATATTAACCATGAAACTGATCTTAATAGCCCTGATACCACTTGTGGAGCACAAGGCCCCAAAACCTCATTGTTGCAAATGCGGAATAGCAACAACAAATATCAACAAGAAATGACAAGAATCAACTAAATATGCAAAGAAAATAAACAAGCCATACAACACCAAAGTTTTTATGTAGAAGCCTCTCCGATGTGAAGAGTAAAACCACAGGACCGATAACAAAATCCACCCCTACTTCTCTTATTGATAAGTTGAGGGAAAAGAACTCAATAATGTCTTACAAGAGTTTGCAATCTACCAACAACACCACAATACAAGAAGAAGCCAAATAAAATGAGGAAAATACATAAAACATCAGGTGAGCAAACATTCCTCCGTATTCTACCCACAACAAAATCTGATCCAACGGTATGATTACAAAACCCAATGATCAAAAGAAAGGGTTGGATGTCAGAAACATTATGGCAAAGTTTCACGGTAATCTGGCGATCTGATCTCCAGCGATTGGCGACGGAATATAGCTGGTCGGAATAGAAAGAAGCTGGAAATTTTGCTCTCCCTCTCTTCTTTTCTATCTCCAAAAATGGTTGCACTCTCTCTCATAAAAAACCCTAAAACCAGCAAAAAAGAAGCTTAAATATGCCTCCACATCTTGGGCTTTTAGGCCAACACTTGACCTTGCACCAATTTGGGCTAGAACCCCAACAATTTCAACCTCACTTCACTCATTGAAGAATTAAGAAAAGAGTGTGGTTTTGCTGAAAACCTTGAAAATCAGCAGCTATACATGGTTGAAAACCCTGTTTTGTCTTAGGAGGGGGGTCTCATGATAAATGAGTTAGCCCTAAATTCTTTCAAGGATAGTGTTACTGCAAAGTATTAAAATTTTTTTACTAGGATTGCGGATTACCCTCTTCAAAAGCATTTGCATTGGATACCTTCAGCATCATCACGAAGTACATATTGTTTAGATGCCATATCTAGTAAACTGCTAATTGGATTGATAAAAAAGGAATAGCAAAAGAATGACATCATAATTTATAATAGCCTAGACTTAACCGAGATATAAAAAAGAAAGCTTTGGAATTTTGATATAGGTGTGATTTGTGACCTTCACTGAGTTTTTATTTATAGAAATTTTGTGCACATCATTTTAATAGATGTCATCTTTCGATTAGTTAAAACACGCATTTTGTTTCCATGTGTGAATTTTTTACTCGTAGAGACACATGACGATTAAAATACGTGGAAACGTCCAACTATAAATGGAAGGTGGTAAATTTTTTTATGGTAATATACAATCCCACTAGATATACATACACGACAAAGCTGGCCAGGGGCTTGTAGAGGCAAATGCCCATCCAATTGCTAGAATACTCTAAGGGGGCATTTTGTTTACTTCAGAAAATGGAAAAGGAATCAATAAAGGGAAAAGTAAGGAAATGAATGTAATTCCCTTTAATTGGTGGCACAAGCCATATAAAATCCAACCCAAGCCCATTAAACAGATGAGGCACAAAACCCACAGCCCACACTCAAACCCCTATAAAAGGGAGACATCCTTACACCCCAATGTAAGCTTTTCCATCTTCTACGACTCTCTCTTTCTACTTCTTCACACTCTCTCTAAGGTAAATATACTAACTTAGGCATCGGAGGGGTTTCAACCAACCCACCCCCCTTGTCTTCTTTCACTTGTGCAGATCACAGGTTTACAAGCCTTGGAGATGGATTCCGCACCAATTGGCCCCATCTGTGGGAAACAAACCATGAACCCATGATCAATCAACATATATTCTCTTCTTTTTCATTTGAATCATGTCCATCTTCACTGGTTGATTCTAAATTGATCCATATAAAAGCAAAAGTATCAAAGCTTCTAAGACCTAACTAACAACGCTAGAAGCGACTTGATATTGTGAAGGATATAATTAACAAAGCCTCTATCTCATGTGCCTTATTTGTGTTATTGCAGCGATTTGCTTCCCTTATTCGCGTGATCGTAATGATTCGATTCCCCTATTCACTTCATCAAAACTACTAAAGCTTCAAAGACCTAAACAAGAACACTAGAAGTGACATGACATTGTCAAGAATGTGATTAACAAAGTCTTTATCTCACTTCCCTTATTCGTGTTATTGTAGTGATTTGCTTCCCCTATTTGTGTGATCATAATGATTTGATTCCCGTATTCGCTCCATCAAAACTATCAAAGCTTCCAAGACCTACATAAGAATGCTTGAAGCGACATGATGTTATGAAGGATCTGATTAACAAAGCCTCTGTCTCACTTCCCTTATTCGCGCAATCGTAGTGATTTGCTTCCCTTATTCGCGTGATCAGATCCACTTAAACTAGCAACCATATCTACTGGATGGAAAGGCTGCCAATGAGCTGAAAGAGCTAGATTCACTTCCCTTATTCATATAATTGAAAAAAGGATTTGTTTCCCATAATTGTATTATTGAAAGAAGATTTGCTTTCCATATTCGCGTTATCGAACCAGCTAGATTCACTTTCCTTATTCAACATACATCACAAAATTCAAAGGCAAAGCCCATACCACTATGGCACTTAAAGCCCTTATCTTGCTAAGGCACTCAAAGCCCTTATCTTGCTAAGGCACTCAAAGCCCTTATCTTACTAAGGCACTCAAAGCCTTACTTTTCTAAGGCAAAAGTACTTCATGTCACTAAATGCCCTTTCTCACTAAGGAAAAATCCTATTTCACCATGGCATTCAAAGCCCTTATCTCGCTAAGGCAACAAAAGCCCTTATCTCAGTAAGGCATAAGCCCATTTCACTATAGCATTCAAAGCCCTTATCTCACTAAGGCACCAAAAGCCCTTATCTCGCTAAGGTAAAAACCTATACCACTATGGCACTAAAAGCCCTTATCTCCCTAAGGCAACAAAAGCCCTTATCTCTGTAAGGCAAAAGCCCATTTCACTATAACATTCAAAGCCCTTATCTCACTAAGGCACAAAAAGCCCTTATCTCACTAAGGCAAAAGCCCATACCACTATGGCACTCAAAGCCCTTATCTTGTTAAGGCACTAAAAGCTCTTATCTCTCTAAGGCAAAAGTACTCCATATCACTATGGCACTAGAAGCCTGTATCTCACTAAGGAAAAAATTATATCACTATGTGACTTAAAGCTCTTGTCCCACTGAGGCAATAACACCTTATAGCATTATGGCATTCAAAGCCCTTACATCAAGAAGATGCTAATTTTGGAACCAACTTTTTAGCCTTCTCACATTACAAAAATTTTCTGCAAAAGGCACTAAAGTGCCTTAAAGTACAAGGGAACACGTGATAAAATTGACTATTCGGTCGTAATCATCAAAATTATAAGCGAGCAATCCAAGTGATTAGTCGAAACACCATGCAAAAGATCTATTAAAGACATGACATGCCAATATAGTATATGAATACTCCATGCACATTATTCTTCATAAGAGCTAATTATGAATTTATCTCATAAATATTTTCATACAAAGAATCAACGAACACGTTAGTTCTAAATACAGACCAGTGAATATATGAATCGACGAATCAAACAAATCAAAGAATTCATCTAACATATTAATGTTGAAACTTATTATCAAAACAATACTCATTAAGTATAAATGAAAGAAAAGCACTCAATTGATCAATCCAAATCATATGGGATTATATTCAAACCATTTGACGTTATTTTGTAATGCGAATCGAAAACAATGAGCTTACATAGCCATGTCTTTCATCAAGGGAATCGAGAAAACATCACCTTCGAAATATTAAATTTATCACAGCCTAGTAAATACGAACACGTTATATTCGCCGGATGACAAAACATTATCTTAAAATGATCATCCTTATCAAAGTTCCAGGAATACATGCTATTCCCCAGATGGCTAAACATCACCTTCGAATTATCAACCTATCAAAGCTTGGTAAATATGAACACATCGTATTTGTCGGATGACTATACATCACCTTAGAGTGATCAGCCTTACCAATCCCAGTAGATATGACTACATGTTATTCACCGGATGACATATCATCATCTTAAAATGATCACTTGTCAAAGTCTACTAAATACAAATAGATTGAATTCACTAATTGGTAAAACTTACAATGGAATGACCATCCTCATCAATGCCTAATGAAAACGAGTACATATTATTCAGGAGATGACAAAACATCACACCATTTGATGTATCTGCATACTTTACATTATAAGGGAATACTATATTCGCCTAGAATATACCAGACATATACATTCAAAAGCCCTTACTCGGCTAAGGCATTTAATAAATAAAGGATTCAAGTGATGCGAAAACATGTACAACAGTTCCACTAGTATTCAAATGGCTCGACAAATAATCATTGGTGCCTCCAACATATTATTCTACTTACAAAGTCATTACACTTTCAACATCTTCATGAGGTGAATCTATACAGCAATATATCTATTGGATCAGTTGCATCACCACTTGATGCATGCCAATATTATGAAGTGCCTTTGCATTCACATATAAACTTATTTCTTATCGATTTAACAAGCTATACATCAGTTACTGAATCTTAAAATATATCCATTCAAATTACAATCCATGATTTTCTTGATCCTCAGTTTGCATGATCATATTATTGTAACTATTCACGTAATTCATGCTTTACTTAATCTTTGATTCACATGATCACGACCTTACAACTATTCACACAATTCATGCTTCGCTTAATCTACAATCCACAAAATCACTACCTTACAAGTAATTTCACATTCTATGCTTTGCGTAATCTATAGTCCACATCATCACAACCTTGAAAATGTTTGTGCAATCCATGCTTCATTCAATCCCAAATTCATATAACAATGGCTTGACAATTGGTCACACATTCCCTACTTTGTATAATTTGTGCTTCCTACAATCCTCAATATACCAGTTCCGTGATACACATCTAAATCGGTCAAACGAACGTCAATCACAATAAGGGATGCATACTTTCCTTATTATTTCTTCAATCATTTTACACTCAAGTTCCTCCATAGGATATTGATCTAAATTATAAAAATGCATGAAATATGCACTACCATCTTCGTCATTTCGATAATGCGAACTGCCAACACAGTGCAAGCGTGGAGGCATCCAATGCCACTATCAATTAGCATTCGTAGGCACAAAGCCTTCCAATGCAATGATTTGTTGGAGTTCATAAGCACATATCCTTCCAATTCAACGATCAGTTGACATTACCAAAGCATGAAGCCTTCCAATACCACAATCAGTTGGAAAGCAGATAATTAAGCTCACGAGGCCAAATTCGTAAAGTTTAAGCAAGTAAATGACGTATTAAAACTTTCCAAAGCCTCCATAAGAGCATTTGGAAAAAGCCTGCTTTTGCGGACGATATATTTGACAAAAGCTATTATTGTGATAAGGTATTCATCATGAACCGACTACTCAGTCAATGTACAATATAAAGACTCAGTGGCACTAAACTCCCTAGGACTAAAAGGGAAGGAATAGCAAAAATGACTACTCAGTCACAATCAATATCAATGAAAACTGAAGAGACCATTCAACATATATGAAGAAGTCAATCCAATAAAATAACTTCTAGAAATACCAAGAAATGCTAATGCAATTCAACTTAGTGGTCCAGTTCCACTAACAACCTATTCGAGTTACAACTTACTCCACTCATGATCAATGTGTGCTCGAGTAGATGATCACACATTTATTCTTTGGTGAATCCAACCTGAATCAACATATTTCCCATGATTATTCATCCATTAAATTGACTAACCATTCAAAGTCTCTAATACATAAATGCATTGTATTTTCCAACCTTGCAAGGTAAATGGGCAAGGGCCTAACACCAAAGATTCTCCAACTCATCCAATATGCAAAGCATTCATTATACAAATTTCTTAACTCATTCAAAACCTGAATGAAGGCAACTCTGAGAATTCTCCAACACATTAATAATGTCATGGATCCATAATGTAAATACTCGAATAATCTAATACTTTAGCTATCGAGCTAATATGAACTCTCCAAAAGGATATATAATAATCGCGGATGAAGACCTCCACCTCAGCCAAGAATGATATCGTACAAAGCACGGAGCACTTGCTATCAAACATACCACCATTGTACTCGTTCACTTTATTGATCAATGAATATAAGGAAATATTCACATAATCCCAATCATTAGTCTAACTTGACTAATACCAATATGTATCATGACTGATTAGAACACATTCCATTCCACGTTATTTGACATTACATATATGTAGGAATACATCTCGTTCCATTCACCAAACATCCAAGAATCTGTTGGGTCAAATTTGGAACCCCTACCAATATAAAAGGTATCAAGCTAATGGATTGGACATAATGCTCCCTACCAATGGTCAAGCTTTCATACAAAACATCCAACTAGCACTCAATGTTGAGCGCATGAGCAATATTCAACTTTGATGCTTTAAGAATGAGGTTCCCCAACATCCAACTTCGAGCTTTTGCATCAGAATCAACGTCTTTCTCAACTAGCACAAGAGCTTTACGCTTACACGTTATCAAGTTCTAGCCCTCCCACGAGCGTGAGCAATATTCAACTTTGATGCTTCAAGAATTTGGCTCCCCAACATCCAACTTTGAACTTTTAAATTAGAATCAACATCTTTCTTAACTAGCTCAGGAGCTTTACATTTACATGCTATCGGGTTCTAGCCCCTCACAAACTTCAATCCACTCCAAGGCATCGCTAATAAGTCAATTCGTGACAGTTAGCTCCTCATCAACTCCAATGCATCGCCGATTAATTAAGTCATGACAACAAGCTCCTTGGTAACTTTGGATCTCCAATAATCCCATTCCGAAGACAACATCTAAAACAAAATATATACATTACAAAAATCCTTACTTTGTCAAAAAAATTAAAGCCTTTATATCAATAGTCATTCATCCTAAGCCTACAAAAGCAGCTCTAAAGATGTATCAATCAACATACACCTATATCCAAAACTTTTACATCATCAACTTAATAAAAATCATTTTCTTTAAAGATGTCCAAATCATCAACACCACGTATTCTTTTGCGCCACCCAAAGTCTCATCTCTTGGCACCATGAGAAAATTTTTTAGAAGGCCCTTTGTGCAATGCAAAGCATCACCCCTTCGCACCATGCAAAAACTCTTTAGAAGACCATTGCGCTATGCAAAATCTCACTCTACATGCCACGTGAAGACTCTTTCGAGGACCCTTTGTGCCATGCAAATTCTCACATCTTCGCTCCATGTGAAAACTCTTTTGAAGACCGTTCGCACTATACAAAACTCTTTAGAAGACCTTTGCGCCATGCAAAGTCTCACTCGTGCCATGTGAAGACTCTTTTGAGGACCCTTTGCGCCATGCAAATTCTCACCTCTTCATGCCATCTGAAAACTCTTTCAAAGACCCTTTTGTACCATACAAAGTCTCACCTCTTTGTACCATGCGAAAACTCTTTCAAAGACTCTTTTTCACCATCCAAAGTACCATCACACCATTCGAAATCTTTTTCAAATATCCTTTGCACCATGCAAAGTCTCATCTATTCGCACCATGCGAAGGTTCTCTACTAATATACAATGATAAGATGTATTATTTTAAATGTGTACTCTTAAAAAATACATCATTGTATTTTTCCATCAAATTTTGGGGGGACAACTTGGCACGAGCCGTATGAAATCAAACCCAAGCCCATTACACAGATGAGGCACAAAACCCACAACCCACACTCAAACCCCTATAAAAGGGAGACATCCTCACACCCTAATGAAAGTTTTTCCATCTTCTACTACTCTCTCTCTCTACTTCTACATACCCTCTCTAAGGCAAATATACTGACTTAGGCATCGGAGGGGTTTCAACCAACCCACCTCCCTTGTCTTCTTTCACTTATGCAGATTATAGGTTTACAAGCCTTGGAGATCGATTCTGCACCAATTGGCTTATGGGTTTAGTATGCGGGAAAGACATTGCTCGTTATTGCTATTTGAATTAAAGAAAATCAATTTTTTAGTTATAGTATAATAACAATAATTACATACTATAATATTAATTAATTAATTATGATAATACAAGTGTTATAATATTTATCAATATTTACTATATTAATAATAACAATAGGAAATATTATTATATACTATTATTTTAAGCATTTTATTATATTAACATTATCATATAAACTAAAATTATTATTAATATAAAAAATTAGTATTATTATAACAAATTATTATTATATCTATAATTACTATTATATAATTAAATATGAGTATTGATATAGAGTAATAATTCATAATTATTTTCATATTTATAGTAATGATTAATAATATTAATAAGTATCAATAATATTTAATGAAAGATCTTGAAAAGGGTAATCCCATTACCCAAAATGGACAATGAATTCAATTCCCTTATCCAAACAAACAACAAATCGATTATTTGAATTCTCTTACCCTTTCCTGAAACCTTCCAACCAAATGCCCTTTAAGTTTTGCAAAAGCTTCAATCCCTACAAGTAATGGCAGTTAAGATCCTCTTCCAATTCTCTGTTTCATCTCTATTGTCTTCCTCATAGGTGGTGCTAGGAATCGACTCTTGGAGAGTCAGAATTTGAAACTCTTAATATTTAGGAGATGGCGAGCAAGTCGTCAAAATTTTTTTCTACAGATAAGTACTCCAGTTATTCTCGATATCATATTTTTTTAAAGTGGAGTTTGATTTGGTTGCAAAGGTGGAGGAACATATTGATACCCAGGGAACGAAAAAAAATCAATACCTACGGAGCGAAAGTAAAATCGATACTCATAAGATCAAGGATGTCGATGAATGGTTACACCTACTTTAATATGCAAACATTTAAACATGTCAATCACCAATGATAATGTGATATCTAGTGGTAGGGATGTGCAAAACCAAACCAAAGCCCAAACTGAAATTAAAAACAAAATCGAACTGAACCAATAATATTTCGGTTTGATTTTGCTTTGTAAAATTCTAGTAATTTGGTTTTGATTCAGTTTTCAATTTTCGTAATAAAACAATACCAAAATTAATTAATTAATAAATTTTAAAAGTATATAAATGTAGTATCTATGTTATAAAACACTAACTATTCTTAATATAGATAAAAATATAATTATGTTGGACCCATCACAAGTTAAACTGATTTAGTTGAGCCAACTCAATCATGTAAGAAAGTTTTGAAAATGTTAATTTTGCTCAGTTAAAGTTTATTAAATCAATAATTATGTTAAGATAGTCACAAGATAGCCTCCATTGAAGCAGATAAAAAGAATAACTCACAAAAGCAATCATTTTAGCTAAAGAAATCAATGCCGAAAAATGTATTAATGTATTTACTAAAGAACTGTATAGAAAAACCTAATTTATATGGTGCGTCACTTTTTTGAGAAACCCCTGATGGAGCAATATGTTCCACCAGAAGGTGTAATCCACATAGTTGGTGGAGGCATAAACACAAAACACGTTAAGGTGTAATCCATTTATCATCAAGATTAACGATAGCCATCTATCGGATCCTTGAACAACAGTTCCATTAACTAATGATGCATTCCGTGAAACTACAATCCCTCCCGAAAGGCTGTTCGAAGGCATATAATGGTATATGAAATTATTAGGCCACCAGATCTTGTGGATAGCATTGTTGGTCACATCGCTTGCCTTAGTTTGCAAGAGAACAAAGAAGTGCAGATTGCTCTTACGGATGTTATACTGAATCAACATTTATTTTGCATTATTGTTGACTCCACCTCGACAGTTCTAAAATAAAAAATTAACAAACATAATAGAAATCACGAATAACCTTGAAGTGGGTAATAAAGTTAGATCGTAACCTTTAATGCCTCCAAAATCACATCCCGATGGGCACCATCAAAAAAGTGCACCGATTCCCCAATTTGAAAAGTAAGAAGCCCCTTATCAAGCCTAGAATTAGTGGGATCTGCTTGCAATATAACCCTATTCATATTACTAATGTTAGACCTGATGAGGACTCCATGATAGATTCCAAGGAAGAGATTATGGCATTACTAGAGTTGAGTTGCTGTTCCTCCGAGGCTAAATCAGTAATCGTGTCAATACGAGCTACATCTGGGGTCTGCTGGGGTAACTTCCCATCTAACTTAGGATTTGGGGCATTAATATCCAAGAAAGGAGCACATAAGGGGGATTCTGGTACTTGGTTAGAGGTATTGCTTTTTAAGGCAGAATGAGAACCATTTCGGCAAGTGGAACTGTCGGCATCGGAGTTAGAATCAGTAGAATATAAGAGGCCATCATTTTCACAGTGTTGGCATCCCACTCCTTGATGCAAGTTATAGAAAATCTTAAACTCTTTATTTCCCAACACTATTGAGAAGGGAGCGCATATAGTGCCTAGAGGAGCTAAAATCAAACATAAAATGACGTCTAACCTGTCTAGAGACTCCAGGTTACTATTGATGGCAACAACCCTACCAAAATAGCTGGCCAACTTTCTGACAAAAGCTTCGGTCACAATGGATATGGGGATGCCCATGAGATCATGGTACATGATAGTTTTCGCAGGGGAAAAATCCGAGCTTATGGGTAGGAACTCCTTGATATAGTGCTGTAACACATGCCAATCACCCTTTAAAAGAGCATCAAGGGCAGTAGGAGTGCGAAAGTTCATTACAACAAGATCTCCGCCTGTAGGAGCAGCGAAATCAACGTCGAAGCCACTGTCAATAGCAACCTCATAGATGATCCGGATAATTGAGATGTTGTGAAGCTTGACAAGGCAGGATTTGTTCTTCCACGGGGTAACCTCGGTTACGAAGGCGGGACTTTATGAGCTATTAGACCTATTCTCATAGGTAGCCTAGTTGATATCAGGAGCAGTGGGGGCTCCATGTGGCTCTGCTCTAGCGGCAACAACATGCATACAGGACCTATTATCGCTAGGGGAATCACGAAAGATCGGTTTTCTGGCCTGAGGTCTCGCGGGTCTTAGATCCCTGGTAGGGGTTTTTAGATCCCTAGAGTACCTTGCTTTATACGCATGAATCTTGGTGGTTCCAATTGAGATTGCATTGATCTGAGAGAGGGCTTTACGAATAGATTGTGAACCATCTAGGGTTAGAAAGCCAAAATTAAGATTCATAATGCTCTATTTCCTTGCCACATACACGCTGCCTGAGATTCCAAGCCGCTTGAAAACCCTAGACATGGCTGCTACATTGTGGGAATTAGGGAAGTTCTCGAAATATGTCTTATTTCTGGTGGGAGGGGTGGAGAGTAGGAGGAAGCTGTTTTGGTGGTTGGGGTTAGGCTGGGGGTGGCGACGGCGTTGATCAGAGGGAGAGAGAGTTGGGCGGCGGCTAGGGGCGGGGAAACCCCATTGGAGAGGCATGGTAGGGTTTGGATATGGTGCGGCACTACTAAATAGGAAAAGGCATAAATTTATGGAATTTATCGATTCTCTAATATATCTTAATTTTAATAGTTTTTTATAGAATTTGACGACATCTAGCATATATTTAGTAGATATATAATGGATCCATATATTTTTTAAGATGATTATTTTATAGAAAATAACATTTAGTAGATTCTAGTAGACAACTTGTAAACATCTAATATATGACATATTTGCAAATATTTTTAAATTGGACCATATAATTGTAATTAGTTTCCTTTGTTTTGGATTTTTTTGTGGATTGTTTTGGAATTGATCAAATTACTTTGGTTTTTGTGGGCATTTGTGTAAGAAGCCCTTTTTTATGGATAAATTAAGTAATATTAGGGGGCATGTAACAACTAGCATAATCTCATTAAACTGCACAAGTAATATGAACGTGACGCTAATTTAAGAAATTAGCGATAAATTATTTGCGTCTCTAAAACTAGAATTGCATTGTTTAGATTTAAGAGTACAAGTTTTGATTATTATTTGCGAGCAGACTCAGTGAAAATCAGATAAGTGTATATGTTATCTATGACATTCGATGTATATGTTGACCAAATTTATGGTAATTTGTTTTGATAAGTGGTAACTTATGGTAGGTTTAGTGAGAACCTACCAAGAGCTATTGCTTGTTTCCAAAAATTGCATCAACTGGTAAATTTTTTTTCACCTCGGAATGTATTATATATTAATAACGGCTATGAAACCTTAATTTCACTTCCGAATTCCAAATTGAGAGCTCTCAATGTTTACCTACATGCAGCGGTACAGAGCATATCATGTGCATCCATTATTGAAACACATATGTTTTTTCTTCGTTCTTGGTACGTGCACTCTTTCTAATCAATTTGGTTGAAAATTTCATCTTCCTTCTTTTCAAACTGTAACCGTGAGCATTTTTTGTTTTTATCCTGCAAATGCATTCATTCAGGAGTTTGCTACTGGGATGTTCTTTGGATTTTACTCTTTTATGCTTCTTTTTTCCATATAAGATACATTGGATTCTTACCTATTTCTACTCATGTTCTTCGTGTTGATCCCACCTGATAGTTTCTGTGGGTCCATTCATACCTCTGTGGCAGCATTTTATGTGTATGAAAAAGGATAAACAATCGAAACTCATTTAAATCGCATCCTTAATGAATATCGACTCTTTTAACAACATTAGAAATCACAACCTCTAAGATAGTTAGGCTTCTAAAGACTCTAGAAATCGCAAGCTCTAAGAGCATTTTAGAAAAATAATAAGACACATCTTAACTCCCCAATACTATTACATCAAAGCTTTTATATTGATAAATATTGAAATGAAAATAAAAACTCATAAAAAATCCTAATACTAAATTTCCTAAATATCTAATCCTAAATAGGAAACCTTATTATGAAAATAAATACATTCCAAATTTAAAATAAACCTAACTAGAATAAAATATAATACAAAATAACTTCGTTTTCTATCCATAACGAGCAAATATTTCTAAATTTAATTGTTGAACCAGTTTTCATAAAAAAAATATTGTTGAACCAGTTGAGTTGAGTTCTGCAACATACGAGTTTGTACTCTACATCAGTTTGCGATTCAAGGTTGCTTGTATAGAGACAGGTAGAAACCTTTAGTATTGAGTTGTGAGAGTGACATTTAGGGAGAAATGGCTTAGGAAATTCTTTAGGATTATGATTTTTCAGTGAATTCCAATTGCCTCACTAATCCTTCTAGTTTTGGATTTGCAGAACCAAATCTATTAGATTATGTTTTTCCAGTGAATTCCAATCACATTACTGATCATTCCAGTTCTAGATTTGTAGAACCAAATCTGAGTGATTTATTAGATTCTTCTAGTGATGTTGAGGGTCAATATCAAGTTGATCATCAACCTTAATTTAGTAAGTTCTGTTAAAATATTAAACTTAATCTTCCAAAATAATGAAATAAAAAATGGAGCCATGATATTAAAAATATAATAAATTTAGTCTAATTACTTTTCAAAAATTGGTAAGAAGACTTTGAAAAACAATGGGAGTGTTTTAGTAGTTGGAAACATTGAAAAAATGGACACTTGGATTATTAGGAGACTTAGACTTTGTAGGATTTGTGAGATGGATTTTGTGAAAAATTAGAAGAATAAGTTGTGTAGTTAGGAGACATAATTAAATCTAAATTTGGATTTTGTAATAGATTGAATTATTGAGAAAATGATAGGGGCATAGCAGAATTCATCAAATACCTATATAAGGCAATGTAATTTGCTATTTTTAAGTGAGTAAGAGAGTGAAAAATAATAAGAGTTTATGAGTGTATTGTAATAAAAATTAGTGTGTGAATTACTCATTTTTTATGTTTTGAGCATTTTTTGCTTGATTATTTTCCTCTTCCATCTAGCAAAGTAGTACCAGAGCCATTTCGTATCCCAATCCTCTTCCCAAAAATCCCCGAGTAAAAAAGTCGAGTTTAAAGAGTTTCAGAAGCAGCCCAGAAAGTGTTGCAATAGGCTGTCAGAAGTGTTGCAAAAAAACTTCAGAAAGTGTCACAATTAGCATAAAGTGTCACCAATACTCAAAAAAGTTGCAATACCCTCTGTACTTCCTTTTTGGAAAATTTTCAAGTTCATCTAAAATTGCAAGGAAATATTTTCCCTTGCTGTTCTCCTTAAAAAATCTGTCTGAAGCTATAGCGACACACTAAAGTGTCGCAATAGACTCAAAAGCGTTGCAACAGCCCCTGTACTCTTTGAAACAAATTTTCCTCTACAGAAATGAATCTCAACGGTGTTTCCTTCATTTTCCCTTAACTTACAATAGCCAATTACAAAAATTGGTGTATCAAGATGAAAGCCATTCTTGGTTCCCAAGATGTTTGGGATATTGTTGAAAAAGGCTATAAAGTCCCAGCTGCAGATGCACAACTGTGGCAAAAGCCAAAAAGGACAATTTGCAAACGATTTGTCGTAATGACCAGAAGGCTCTTACTATCATCCATCAAGGGTTAGATGATGTTATGTTTGAGAAGGTGGCAGAAGCGACCACCTCTAAGCAAGCTTGGGATATACTACGAGTTTCTCTTCAAGGAGAGGAGAAAGTACAAAAAGTTCGGCTCCAAATGTTGAGAGGAGAGTTGAGATGATGAAGATGAAGGAGATAGAAGTGATTGTAGATTACTCCTTATGATTAAAATCTGTCACTAACCAAATGCGGCAATATGGAGAAAAGCTTGAAGAATCCAGGGTTGTTGAAAAACTTATGAGGTCACAACTACCAAAGTTTGACTACGTAGTGTGGCAATAGAAGAATCTCGGGATATAAGTAAAATGACCGTCGATGAAGTAGTTGGCTCATTACAAGCACGTAAGGAGAGACTAAACAGACAAAGAGAAGAGTCTGTAGAATAAGTCATGGCAGCAAAGGTTTTAGTCAAAGGTGAAAGTAGCTAGGATTCTAGCCATTACGGACGAGGATGTGGTAGAGGTCATGGAGGAAATGGAAGAGGAAGAGGACATGGTAGATTTCAACAACATTAGAGAAGTGAGAATAATAACAGAGATAATCAGTCCACAAGAGGTAGAGGTCATGGACGTGGACGAGGAAGAGGAAACTGGAGGCATAATGATGGATGTGACAAGTCCAATGTTCAATGCTACAATTGCTTCAGATATGGTCACTATGCAGTAGAATGTCAGAGCCCACCAAAGTAAATAGAGGAAACGACGAACAATATTCAAGAAGAGGATGTAACCGACACGGTATTACTAACCCATGAAGGTGAATACAGTCAAGAAAACAACATACAGTATCTTCATAATGGTGTAAGTAACCATATGTGTCGAGATAAGAAAATGTTAGTAGAGCTGGACTAGTCATTAAGTGGTAATGTTGTTTTTGGGGATTCTTTAAGAGTTCCTATTCAAGGAAAAGGAACTATTCTTATTCGTTTAAAGAATGGAGAGCACCAATTCATTAGCATTGTTTATTACGTTACAAACATGAAAAGCAACATTTTAAGTTTGGGACAACTGTTGGAGAAAAATTACCAAATTCACATGGTGAACCGAAAGTTGGTGCTGCTAAACAAAAAGGAGCTGCTAGCTAGTGTGCTAATGTCAAAAAATAGAATGTTCACTGTCAACATCAAAGTTGGATGTAGCAAGATGCTTAAAAGCTTGTGTGAAAGAATCGGATTGGCTTTGGCATTTGAGATTTGGGCATCTCAACTTTAGAGGGTTGACATTACTAAGCTAAAAGAAGATGGTGCATGGTCTTCCACTGATTAATAAACCCTATCAGCTTTATGAAGGATGTCTTGTTGGAAAACATTCTAGAACTAGTTTTCCAAAAGAGTCCACGTCAAGAGCAAAGGATCCCCTTGAGCTTATTCATGCCGATGTTTGCGGACCAATGATACCAGTATCATTGGGAGGCAATAAATATTTCTTGATATTCATTAATGATTATAGTAGAAAGACGTGGATTTATTTTTTAAAAGAGAAATCAGAAGTTTTTTGAAGCATTCAAAAAGTTTAAAGCTATGGTGGAAAAAGAAATTGGCTATTACATCAAAGCTTTAAGATCCGACAGAGGGGGAGAATTCACTTCAAATGAATTCAAAAGATTTTGCGAGCACTATGGAATCCATCATTTCCTATCAGTCCTCAGATCACCACAACAAAATTGTGTTGTGGAAAGAATGAACTGAACGGTGATGGATATGGAGAGGAGCATGCTGAAGAGTAAAAATTTGCCCAAAGGGTTGTAGGCAGAAGCGGTTGGTTGTGCAATTTATATCTTGAACTGATCCCCAACGACAAGTATTTCGAATATGACACCCCAAGAAGCATGGGGTGGGAGAAAGCCTACTATCTCTCATTTTCGTGTTTTTGGGAGTGTTGCACATGTTCATGTTGCGGATGAAGAAAGGAGAAAGCTGGATGATAAAAGCAAAAAATACTTGTTCATTGGTTACTCAGAATTTTCCAAAGGTTACAAGAAGTTTGATCCTGATACTAGAAAGACTATCATCACTAGGAATGTGACTATTGATGAGGAAGCAATTTGGGAATGGAATAATTACAAGCAGAAGAATTACAGGTTTTATCCTTTCACCATGGATGAAAACAATGATCGAGATGTGGAGGAGCCAAGCAAAGCATCGACATCATATAGTCCCATTCCAGTTGCATCTCCGGGACACGATGATGATGAAAGTCAAAGTCCAAGAGAAAGACTTAGAAAATTTTGTCTTGTTGAAGATCTTTATGATGCAACTAGAGAGCTCAATAAAGAATTGACTCTTTACTGTCATCTTATTGATAGTGAACCTATTGAGGCTAAAAAAGCCATGAAAGATGAGAAATGGAGAAAAGCCATGGAGGAGGAGATCAATTCAATTGAGAAAAACAAGATGTGGGAGTTGACCAAACTTCCAACTGACAAAAGCCCATTGGAGTTAAATGGGTGTTTAAGGCAAAGAAGGATGGAAATGGAGAAATTGTTCGACATAAAGCGAGGCTAGTCGAGAAGGGATATAGTCAAAAACCCGGTATTAACTATGATAAAGTATTTGCACCAGTAGCAAGAATGGAGACTATCAGACTGGTGATCTCAGTCGCTGCCCAAAATGGATGGAAGATCTACCAAATGGATGTTAAGTCAACATTTCTGAATGGATACTTGGAGGAAGAGATCTGTGTCCAACAACCACCTGGTTACATTGTCAAAGGTCATGAACGAAGAGTGTTGAAGCTAAAGAAGGCATTGTATGGACTTAAGCAAGCACCGAGAGCTTGGAACAGCCACATCGATAAATTCTTTTGCGAGAATGGATTTGCCAAGTGCCCACATAAGTATGCCTTGTACGTGAAAGTGAAAGGTGGAGACATATTGCTTGTTTGCTTGTATATGGAAGGTCTCAAATTTTCCGGGAACAATCCTCAAATGTTTAATGATTTCAAGAGGACGATGACTCATGAATTTGAAATGACTGCTATTGGCCTGATGTCATACTATCTCGACATTGAAGTGAATCAAAATGATGATGGCATCTTTATTAGTCAAAGTGGCTTTGCTAAGGAGATAGTGAAGCAATTCAAAATGGAAAATTGCAACCCTATTAGTGCTCCGGTCGAATGCAGTTTAAAATTGACCAAGGATGAAGATGGAATCAGGGTAAACCCGATAATTTTTTGAAGTCTAATTGGGAGTCTTAGATAGTTGACATGCACAAGCCTAGATATTTTTTATGCAGTTGGATTAGTGAGCGAATACGTGGAAGCACCGAAGGAATCTCATTGGAACGCAGCAAAAAGAATGCTACGCTATGTTAAAGATGTAACTAATTTTGGATTGCATTACTCAAAATCTGACGAATTCAAATTAGTTGGCTACAGTTATAGTGATTGGGCTGGAGATAAAAATGACTGGAAAAGCACTAGCAGATTCGTATTTTTTCTTGGTGACACTGCGTTCACATGGAGTTCAAAGAAGCAACCAATTGTGTCATTGTCAACGTGTGAAGCTGAATATGTTACTGTAATATCATGTCCGTGTCATGCAATATGGTTGAGAAAATTGTTGAAGTAGCTTCAAATGATACAATATGACCCAACAGATACTTTTGTTGATAACAAATCAGCATTAGCATTGGCAAAAAATCCTGTCTTCCATGACCGAAGCAAACACATCAATACGAGGTATCATTTCATCCGAGAATGTATTGAGCAGAAGGAAGTCACATTGAGGTATGTAAAATGCAAGATCAAATAGCGGACATCTTTATGAAGCCAATGAAGTATGATGTGTTTAACAAATTATGAGGGTCGTTGGGAATAACCGAGAACTAAGTTTAAGGGGGAGTGTTAAAATATTAAACTTAATCTTCCAAAATAATGAAATAAAATATGTAGCCATGATATTTAAAAAAATAATAAATTTAGTCTAATTAGTTTTGAAAAATTGGTAAGAAGACTTTGAAAAACAATGGGAGTGTTTTGGTGGTTGGAAACATTGAAAAAATGGGCACTTGGATTATTAGGAGACTTAGAATTTGTAGGATTGATGAGTTAGATTTTGTGGAAAATTAGAAAAATAAGTTGTGTAGTTAGGAGACATGATTAAATCTAAATTTGGATTTTTTAATCAATTGAATTATTGAGAAAATGATAGGGGCATAGCAGAATTCATCAAATGCCTATATAAGCCAATGTAATTTGCTATTTTTAAGTGAGTAAGAGAGTGAAAAATAATAAGAGTTTATGAGTATATTGTAATAAAAATTAGTGTGTGAATTACTCATTTTTTATGTTTTGAGCATTTTTTGCTTGATTATTTTCCTCTTCCATCCAACATTTCAACCTCACTTCACTCATTGAAGAATTAAGAAAAGAGTGTGGTTTTGCTGAAAACCTTGAAAATCATCAGCCATAAATGGTTGAAAACCATGTTTCTTGATAAATGAATTAGCCCCAAATCCTTTTCGTGGTCGATGGCAATTGGTTGGATGCCATATTTGGTAAACTGCTAATCCAATTGATAAAAAAGGAATAGCAAAAGAATGACATCGCAATCCATGAGAGGCTAAAGTTAACAGAGAAAAGAAAGCTTTGGAATCTGGATATAGGTGTGTTTTGTGACCTTTAATAGAGTTTTTATTTATATATATTTCATGCACGTCGTTTTAATAGATGTCATCTTTCGATTAGTTGAAACATGCATTTTGTTTCCATGTGTAAATTTTTTACTGCTAAAAACACGTGACGATTAATATACGTGGAAACATCCTACTGTAAATGGAAGGTGGTAGATTTTTTTACTTATATGGTAGTATACATTCCCACTAGATATACATATAGGGCGAAGTAGACTAGGGGCTTGTAGAGGCAAATGCCCATCCAACCGCTAGAATACTCTAAGGGGGCATTTGTTTCATATCATAAAAGGGAAAGGGAATCAACAAAGGGAAAAGTAAGGAAAGAATTGTAATTCCCTTTAATTGACATATGCATTAAGTATGTGGGAATGACAGTGATCTTTATTGTTGTTTGGATTAAAGAAAATTAATTTTTTACCTATAATATAATAACAATTATTATATAGTATAATCTTAATTAGTTAATTATAATTATAATAATTAAAATTATAATTTATCAATTATTATTATATTTATAGTAATTATAAAAATAATATTAATATTAATCACATATATTATTATATAGTAACTTTTTTAGTTTTTGAATAAATTATTATAATAAATATTATTAATAAGTACATCATAATAATTAATAAATTTAAATAAAATATTTCATTAATAATATTAGAAGTATTATAATAATTATTAATATTTATTATATTAATAATAACAATAGGAATTATTATTATATACAATCATTTTAAATATTTTTATTATATTAACATTATTATACTGGTTGAAATTATTATTAATATTAAAAATAAGTATTATTATAATAAATTATTATATAATTAAATTAGAATATTAATATATAGTAATATAATTCATAATTATTTTCATATTTATAGTATTGATTATTAATATTAATAAGCATGAATAATATTTACATTTAATATAATTAATTATGAAAATTATTATTTATTTTATGAGTAATTATTATTTACAATTTTAAATATTATTATTTTATAATAATATTAGTATTATATATATTTTATAATACTATTATTAAAACATAAAAATAATTAATATTTTTTTATTTTATTATTAGAATAATAAAATTATTTGTTAAAATTATTTATTATTCTATTATAATAATAATATTAATTTTAGTTAATATATAATTATATTTATCATTATTATTTTATATGTTTTGAATAATATTATTATGATAATTGAATTACAACATTACAATATTAGAAAAAGACAAAAAAGGGAATCTCATAACTAGTGGAGTAAGGTTGATGGAAAGATCTTGACATGGGTAATCTCATTACTAAAAATGGGCAATGAATTCAATTTGTTGATCCATGTGCTTATGTATATATGGTCAGAGGGGGTGAATGACCCTTTTTGTGGAATTAACAGACTTTAAAAAGTCTTCTGTAGCGTGTTTGATATGTTCCGGATGTAGTGGATCCGTATGATGCAAATATGAAATGATGTGCAATAAAGTAGAGAGTTAAAGAAAATCAAACACAATGATTTTATCCTGGTTCGGCCCTGCCTACTCTAGTCCACAGAGTTTCCTTCCTCTGAGCTTTATCCACTAGTGTGATACCTTTCCAACTGGTAGGAATCAAGCCTTACAATTTTCTCCGAAGATTTATTCTCCTCCTATTGTAGGATATACCACTAGAATCATCAACTCCTAGCTGAGTGCTCCTGAGCTTGCCTCCAGACGGTAACACCTCTTCTGGATGAATGATATACCGGTTAGATTCTACCCAAACCTAAGCTAAGTCCTACAGTGATATGCCTATTGGGAATTGACAGCCACTTTGAACATGCATAACAGCCATGGTGAAAATTCAAAATTTTGTGCCTTGTCCCTAGGAACTCCTATTAGTAGCATATAAATTAATTAAAGCCTTACTAAATTAATTCTATACTTAGGTTAGCATGCATAGGCTAGGCTTACCATAATTCTATTGGGAAAAGATAGTCAATTTGAACATGCATAACGGGCATGGCGGAAATTCAAAATTTTGCCCCTTGTCCCTAGGAACTCCTATTAGTAGCATATAAATTAATTAAAGCCTTAACTAAATTAATTATCTACTTAAGTTAGCATGCATAGGCTAGGTGTACCATAATTCTAAATTTTATCCAAGCATAAAAATATTTTATTTTAAACATTTTATAACTCTAAGTTATAATCAAGGTATAAAATAAATTAAGCATGCAAAATAACCTAAGAATAATAATTATTAAGTCTTAAAACATTTAACAAAAAGGACTTAATAATTAAAAGAGAATTAGAGGACTTACTAGTTGAAGCGTGCTTTAGCAAAAACTTCTTACACAAGCCTCCAAGTATAGGATATCCTCTATGATTATCCACTCGAACCCCACCAACTGAAACCTTCGAACGAGGAAGTACCGTTGAGCTTTGAGTAGCTGCTAGACCACTCTAAGATCCACCCTAAATAAAAGGAATTTGCTCTTGAGTTGACTTAAGAGATATCACGTTGGAATCTTAAATAAAGGCTCGAATGAGCTTGTGGTGCATTTGAGAAAGGGGAATGGGAGCTCCTTATATATGGGCAGCAAAGGCTCCCCGAATTTAATGCTGATTTAACGCGGATTTAATGCGAGATTAAATGCGGATATAATGCTGGATTAGATGTAGATTTAATGTGAGATTAAATGCCGGATTAAATGCGAGATTAAATGCGGATTAAATGTGAATTTAATATGAAATTAAATTTAATCCTCCTTTATTTTAATTATTTTATGACCCTAATAAAAATAGATACCGGACAAAATAAATTATTGGCTTAACCGTAAAATGAATTAATCATTTTAATCAATACTTTAATTTATTTATGACACTAATAAATTAGTTACTGGTCAAAATAAATTCCTGACTTAACCATAAAATGATCTAATCATTTTAATCAACACTTTAATTCATTTATGACCCTAATAAAATTATATACTAGTCAATATATAAAATCTTTGGCCTGACCAGGTAATAGTTCAGCCATCCCTTTACTATTTTCGTAATAGATCAGGTCTATTAATTCTTTAGTTAGTCCGATGAAAGTTTAAGGTGTGTGACCTTATAGGATAGTATTAAGCTACTAAGGTTTGACCAATCTTTGTTTTATAGGAACTATTGGCTTGAGGTTCTAGACCGTGAATAGAACTCGATTACCTTAAACGACTATAGTATGCCTCTAGCAAGGGTCCACAATCCCCCATTACTCAAAACATCTTTTGTGCTTATGACTTAATCCTGGTTAATGCAATAGTTGCCAAATTCGATGAACTCCTTCCATTCATTAATCTTAGTACCATTTAGTTTGTTGGGTTTGATTAAAGTGTTAACCCACCAATAGCGAGGTTGCTCCAAGCTATCCCAGTTATTTGCTTGTTACCAAAGTATATTACTTTTTACCATAATGTGTTTGACTAGAAACTATTTCTATCAATCACATACTCTAATAAGAGGTTTATAGTAATCATCACTTCAACAAGCGGCCAGGTAAAAACTCCTTAATGTATCTGGAACGATGGATTCTTTTCATCTACATAGCTTACCAACGTGTTGTCATCACTATACCTATAGTCACCGGTGGCACCCTAAATAAATGAGTGAATAGGTATGACCTAAAGTATAGCAATAGTACCACACAAGGTAACTAATATCTCAAGTATGGGGATATTCGCAAAGCTACTGCAAGAAGATAAACACTAAAATAGTGATATATATACCGATTGTTTATCTTACTATAGTTTCCAATATATCTTCCAAATATATCCACGTGTCAAACTCAAGGCACCACCTTCAGTCTTAGGAGGTTAACTGCTTGGAACCTTTCCAAGAGAGTTGACCATATGCTAGTCCTACTACTCCATCAATATCCTTTCTTGATGAAACTATGACTAGGGATAGTATAGACATAATCATAATTGCATATAAAGCAGGTCTCACTACACACAGTCCCATTATAATATCTGTCATTTCATGCCATGTATTATGTCAAGGACCTTTGTACAAAGATATCAATGAATATATTTTAACTAGTCATAATATATATGAACATAATGATATAAAGAAAAGATTAGATGTCTGTATTAATTAAACAAATTGTTCTTATCAATACATAATTAAGATATATCACCCTAATTGCCTTAAGGTCATACATCATATCTAACAAATTATAAATTATATCCTAGCATAAATATATTTTATACTAAGAATATTATAACTCTAAGTTATAGTCTAAGTATAAAATAAACTAAGCATGCAAAACAACCTAAGCATAATAATTATTAAGTCTTGAAATGCTTAAAGAAAAGGACTTAATAATTAAAAGAATTAGAAGACTTACCAGCTGAAGCATGCTTTAGCAGAACCTTCTTACACAAGTCTCCAAGTATAGGATACCCTTTATAAGTATCAACACGAACCCCAACAACCGAAACCTCCCTTGAGGAAGAATGATAAAGTTTGAGTAGTTGCAAGACCACTCCAAAACACACCCTAAAATAAAAATAATTTGCTCTTAAGTTGACTTCTGAGATATCGCGTTGGAATCTCAAGTCAAGACTCAAATGAGCATGTGGCTTGTCTTAAGGCAAGCCCTAATGGGCTTGCCTTGGCCGTAAGCTTGGGCTTGTGGCTCATGCCGCAAGGCCAGCTTGTGGCAAGCCCCTAGGGGTGGCCCTTTTGCATATTTTGACCCTATGAATAAACTCATAGGTCCATGAAAAATTCCCTTTAATCCTCCTTTCATTTAATTTATTTATGACCCTAATAAAATTAGTTATCGGCCAAAATAAATTACTAGCTTAACCAAAAAATAATTTATATATTTTAATTTATTTATGACCCTAATAAAATTAGTTGCAGGTCAAAATAAATTCCTAGCTTAACCAAAAAATGATTTAATCATTTTAATCAACACTTTAATTTATTTATGACCCTAATAAAATTAGTTACCGGTTAAAAGAAATTCTTGGTCTAACCAAATAATAATCCAATTATTGTTATGTTATATTTTTGTAATAGAAAAAATCTATTGATTCTTTACTCGGTTCGATAAAGGTCCAATGTGCATGACCTTACGGGATCCTGAAGTATTAAGTTATTAAGACTTAACCAATCCTTGTTCTATAGGAATGATTGACTCGATGTTCTAGACCGTGAATAGAACCCGATTACCTTAATCAACTGTAGTACGCCTCTAGCAAGGCTCGACCATCCCCCATTACTCAGAACGTCATTTGTGCTTATGACTTAATCCTTCCATTCTTTAATATTGTTTCCATCTGGTTTGTTGGGTTTCATTAAAGTGTTAACCAACCAATAGCGAGGTTGCTCCAAGCTATCCCAGTCATTTGCTTGTTACCAAATATATTACCTTTTACTATAATGTGTTTGACTAGAAACTATTTCTATCAATCACACACTCTGTTAGGAGGTTTATAATAATCATCACTTCAGCAAGCGGCTAAGTACAACTCCTTACGGATTCTTTTCGACTATATAGCTTACCAATGGGCTGTCATCGCTATGCCCGTAATCATCCGTGGCGCCCTAAATTAATGAGTGAATAGGTGTTACCCAAAGTATAGCAATAGTACCACATAAGGTAACTAATATCTCAAGTATGAGGATATTGGCAAAGCTACTACAAGAAGATAAACACTAACACATTGATATATATACCAAGTGTTTATCTTACTGCAGTCTCCAATATATCTCCCAAATACATCCATGTATCAAACTCAAGGCACCACCTACTGTCATAGGAGGTTAACTGCTTGGACCCTTTCCAAGAGAGTTGACCACATGCTAGTCTTACTATTCCATCAATATCCTTTCTGGATGAAACTATGACTAGGGATAGTTTGGACATAATCATAATTACACATGAAGGAGGTCTCACCAAACATAGTCCCACTATAATATCTCTCACTTCATGCTATGTATTATGTCAAGGACCTTTGTAGAAAGATATCAATGAATATATTTTATTCAGTCACAATATATATGAACACATCGATATAAACAAAATATTAAATCCCTTTATTAATTAAACAAATTATTCGTACCAATACATAATTAAGATATATTGGCCTAATTGCCTTAAGGGCATACATCATATCTAACAATATTACTTAAAGCACTGACTCTAAGCTGAGTCCCAATCTCAATACTCTCCTAAGTATGAGATATTGCAATTGATTTTATTAAGGATTTTGTTTTTGAATTCTTCAAGATTATAACACACTTGAGAATTCTTACAAAACAAATTTGAAGTTTTTCTAGTTCTTGGAGGGATTTTGTTCACTAATTGAATTAGCTTGTGTTCTCTTTATAATAGCTTCTTGTGAAATCAACCAGCAACTTCTCAATATGTGAAGATCTACTTCTATTAGATTTGATCATAAATGTAGCCATTGTGTAATTATGTGCGGGTGGACGATTTTGCGGATTTCACATATAGGGTACGGCGCGGGGGGCGCACTTCAGGTTCTATCCGGTTTGAGGAAACCACAGTGTTTGGTTTGGTTTGAGAAATCAAATTCGCTTAAATGCATTGGCTTTGTATGCCAAAAATGCGATTATATTTGAGAAATATATTTGCACATTTTATTGAGAAAAGACATTTTTAAGATAAAGCATTTTTACTTTATTTAAAAATAAAAAAGCGTCGCCACCTGGTTTAGCTGCACCGAGAATTTTAGTATACTGATCTAAAATGGGATTTTTATATCGTAGAGAAAACGAGATTCTAAGTTCGGACATAATAGTTACTCATATTGTTCAAATTGTTTGGATTAATTTTGGAATTTTGGAATTTGTGGTGATTTCTACATTACAACGGCTTTATTTAAGAATTAAATTCAAGAAATAAAATGGGCATTATAACGGCTTAATAAATGGACATTTTCTACTGAATTTTCGGGAGAGTAAATGTAGTGCTTAGAGCTAATTGAGCTTAGACCCAATTACCCTCAGTTTAACTTTTCGTCTGTCTAGGATGACTTGAGAGCCGGTGCGGGAATGAAGTTGTCAAAGATTGTGATTTTGTTGGAAAATAGATTTAACCCAAGTTATGGCTATAATCTTGGATTATTTCTAAAGGAAAGTGTGAGGTTTTGTCATTTTTAGACCGAAGATCACTATGGGATCTAAAAAGACCATAAAGTGAGTTTATACTAAACTTCGGTGATAGAACTCGAATCTGGGATTATTTTGACAAAGTTTCAGGGCTTCTGGGATTCTTGGAACTGAAAGAGGATATAAAAGTAATTTCAGGATTTTTTAAATTTTCCGTCTCTCTGAAATGAGGGCGGTGCACCCCTTTATATAGAGGGTTGGTAAATAGCTGGCGGGATATTTACATAGGTAAATAGCAGGCGGGATAATTACCACTCTGACAGGATTTGATATTATATCTTGTAAATCTTGGCCAGATCTCGGTAAGATTTTATTTTTTTACTGTAGATCGATAAATAGTCGGCACCCTGATTACCTATATTTGACCAAACTTTGACTTTTTTATTTTTTAGTAGGCAATGCTAAATCGGAGCTTCCCTAGATTGTGGATTTTTAAATTTTGAATTTTGGATGACAATTCGGTCCTTTTTGACTCATTTGTCTGATCACTGAATGAAATAGGCATTACTCCTCATCGCGCTGGAATGAACCTGTGCTAACAGTTTGCCCCTCGCATACATAAATTTTCGTGCTCGAAATTTTGTCGTATGCGGAACAAACAAAACAGTGTATGGGATGCAATGAGTTAAAAATATTTTTAATCGATAAATTTTGACACAAAATTTATTTTGCCCCTTCGATTAAAAATTTATTAATGAGTTGCATGAGGTTAAAGAATTGACCAGGGTTGAAATAAATACTTTTGGATGCTTGATGCATAGGTGACTGTGTAAAAACATATTTTAGGTCCGTTCGTTTTGAAAATGATGCAGAAAATGGATGAAAAATTCAAAATTATGAAAATTTTGAAAATACACGTAATTAGCCGACGGGCTAATTAACTATATAACGATAACTTTTATAGCCATTACACATAAACACGTGGGACACTTAAACACGTGACAGCTGGATAGGTAATTAGCCAGCGACTAATTACTAGCGGTCTACAAAAATATCAGCTTGGCTCCCATATTCTTCACACCAATAATTCTCTTTTCTTTCTTTTGCATTTTTTGCTCCTAATTTTCAAAAATTTCTGCCTCTGAGCTATTTTTGACAATGATTTATTTTATCTTCTTCCCTTTTTTGACACTTCTTTTCAGATTTTGTGGGTCCTATATGTTGTTCAAGCTTTATAACATCCACTTGGAAGGTGCTTATTGATGGCGAACAAGTGGAACATTCTGAGGTTTCGGCCGAGGTTTTGTACAGGCTCCCTTCATATTGGATGTATCACGGGGTACGTCATGGGGATTTTATTCAGCCTTCCTTGAAGCCTTTTGACCATCTTTCTCTGATATTGATAAGCCATACTGCTGTTTTATTTTGCGCAAAGACCTATCCATTAAATTTTTATATTTATTATTTTATGCAAAAATTTATTTAATGAAATGATTTATTATTTTCGGTAATCATGTGACTTGTCAAAAATCTATGTATGATACATGTGTATGCATTATTCAGGTTACCAAGTATGATGGCACTAGCATTACCCATTTTTATAAGTGGTACAAGGTGCTATCCCTAGGTGCCAAGGCCATCGTTGATGGGATGTCTTTGGGGAGGACGGTCAAGAACTGCAAGTACGTCAGGCATCGCAAGTATCCATACATCCCAACCATTACATCTACCTACATCTTGAGTAGGTGGTCCGATACTACCCATACTTTTCATTTTCATTGCGGGCAGTATACCATCACTCCGTTGGATTACTATGCTATCACAGGCCTATCATTCCATGGTAATGTGATCCATTTCAATGCTTGCTTTACTTACGAGAATTTCAATATGGAGACCATCGAGGCTTTGATTGGATATTCTGAATACGCGCCGGGGCAAGTTTCTTGCAAGAAACTCATCACTTTTTAGACCTCTAGGGATAGAAGGCATCTGACTGCTGCTTGTGAGTTTAAAGCTTTCGTGGCTGCTACCTTGTCGTGGATGTGTTTTCCTATAGGGGGTTCGATCGTGAATCTTCATATTTTATCGGCTTTGATAGATCCATCCCACTTTGATGAGCATGCATAGGGCTGAGCCACACTAGGACACCTATATTGGGCCCTTAACTAGTGCATGAGGAACAAGATTGACAAGTTCAAGTGTTACCTTTAGATTGTTTATGTAAGAATTCAATCCTTTTCCTTATGAGTATTTTATCCATTTTTGGTGTTTCGATCTTTTCTTGACCGCTTCTAGATTAGGTTTTTCAAGATGGGGATCCTTCTGAGGACCAAACTCATGCCAAGCCGTGGTTTTTGATTCTACCCTTGACTACTACACTACTTTCGCGGATGGGAGATGGAGTCTCCTTCCGTTCTTTCTGCCCATCTTTGTACCCTTTCTTCAGAGTAGGTGTTCTAATAATTTTCTTAGTTCATTCCAATCGTTATTTTTGCTATAGCTATTGTACCGATGTCTAGCTTTCTATTCTCTAATTAGCACGCAGTCTTGGGGGCAAGCTCTTTACTAGCCGGAGGTCATGAGATTAGCTGGGGAGTTTATGAACAGATGACTGATCATAGAGACCCCATTCTCTTTGGAGTGGTACCTTGGAGATCACATTCAGGGCTAGCATCTTCCTCCCAGGTCATGTTCTATTCCTCCTGAGGTGCCTCAGTAGGTCTTCTGGCCTCAGAGCTCACCCGACTTTGCATGATTAGCCTCCGAGGGTATCCTTGGTGCCTTCCCGGAGCGGATTGGGGGATATGAGGAGTTCTACCATTTATAGCTGCTTAGATGGTTGAATACGGATCCCGTTCTTATTTTGCCTCAGTGGGACATCGATATCCCTCCTAAAGATGATGATCCTTTGATTTCTACCCCTGAGGCTTGTGCCCATTTGACTTCTACCCCTAGTGGCCATGCTAGATCAGGTTCGCTTGAGGCTATCCGAATGATGATACTTCCCCTTTCACTAGCTTGAGTTTTTCTTTCTTTTATAATTGCTATTGTTTTGACTATTGCACTTAGTTAGACTGACCTGACCTTGCTCTATTATCTTTATAGGATCACCAATGTTGGAATAGACCTGTTACTACCTCTACTCTCGTGGGTAGCTCTTCGGCATCATCTGTTTTGCCTCAAGGCCAAATAATGGTGGAGGGGCATTGGGGGTTTTAGTATCAATAACCCCTGTTCATGATGTACTGTCCAAACCTAAGCACTTATACTCCAGTCATTCTGCCTTATCTGGATTCTAAGCAATCGGTGGCTTTCCATCTTGCTGGCACCACTTAAGTTAGTATCCTATGTCTTTTCATCTTTTGCCTTTTGATTTGGGATTGTAACAATTTTGACTTATTTTGATCTTTCATTCTTACAAGTGCCTATTGCTGATAGCATCTCTAATTGGAGGTATATTCAAAGGCAGCAGCGCTTCATGATGACCCAAAACTCGGATATGGTTGTATGTTTGATATATTATTATGTTAATGATGATGCATGGCATGCTATGAAATGCATATGAATGATTCTTATTGAAATGTTGCAGCTGGAGATTCGACGGCTCCGAGCTCAGTTGGGGATGCTTTAGGTGGATGACCTACAGGAGCAGCCGCAGTAGGGACAAGGCAATCCTCCCGGATTCTTTCTGTAGGGTGATCATATACGCTTTTTGTTTTTCTATTTTGCTTTCTTCGGGCCGTTTGCAGTCCCTCCTTTTGTATAAACACTTTTTTGTATAAATAAATTTTCTTTACTCCCTCACTTTGTGTTTTCTTTTCATTATTGGTCGAGTTTATCAGGGTAATCTGCCAGATATTAGTAGATACCCCCATAAACTATGTATGGCAAACTATTACCCTTGTGAAATTTTACCATGGAGGGCTACATCTATTTTCGTGCTGATGTAAATGTTTATTAGAAGAACTCTGATGGATGGTATGAGCACTGGCTTTTCGGTGACCCTTGGTACAATGATGACTTCTTGCTCTAACCACATATGCTATAGTTAATCTATTCTTGGAAGGTTGAATCGCATTTCGTAAGTACATTTTTGATGATTTCAGACCTTTGGCGGTGCTTCAATATCATTCGCATGCATTTAGAACTAGTCGTTTCCTTTTGCTCGTGGCAGTATTTTGTTTGAAAATTTTATATACAATCTGAACATTTCAGCAATTCTTATTCATATCATTAGATTCATGACTCTCTGAGCCTTCTAGAATGCTAAGAATCACCTTAATTGGATAACCGTAGTGGAAGATATAGGCATTGGTAGTTGAAACCCTAAATCTACCCTAATTACCCAAAATCCTACCTAAACCCTAATTACCCAAAACCCTACCTAAACCTTAATTAACCTAAACCAAACCCTAACCCTAATTACCAAAACCCTAGGAAGCCCCTTTGGTCCCTTTTTCTGCCCAGCGGTGGCGGTGGCAGCCTGCCCTCCGATGACGGTGGCCGCCACTATTGTGGCAGCCACCGCTGTCACGGTGGCGTACACCGCCACCCTTTGTGGCGGTGAATGCCACCAGGGTGGCCACCCCCCGCCATTATGGCAGCCACCATCACCACCGTAGTTGCAATGGAGGCTGCTGTCATGGCGGTGACCACCGCCCCTATGTCGGCCACCACCTTAATGGTGGCGTTGGGCACGGTATGACCTATTTTAGGTCGTGCCACCTCAATCTCCCTCTCCTCTTGCCATTCGGCCACGTATTTTTCTCAAAAATTCACCTAAGTCGATGGATTTTTGTGTATGAGAGTCTTTAAATGAATTCAAGCGAGAAGTTAGGGGACTTTTCTCCAGATTTAGAATTTACAAATCACTTTTGAGAGAAAAAAGAAGAACAAGAGAGAGAAAGGGAATAACTAGAGAGAGAAAGCTTAAGAAAAGCATAGAATCCGTGTTTAATCCTCTCTAATCTGGATTCTTAGTTGTTCTTAGGCTTGATCTCATAGCTTAAACACTAAAATCAGTTAGAAATCATAGGTTAGAATGGATCAAATAGGGTTTTAGAGACTTTTCCTTTAATACCACCCAAATAATCCGTCACTATTTTTATCGCTATTTTCGTCGCCATTCAGTCGGAAAATCATCAAAAGCTTGCCAAACATCCGATTTGAGTCTCCCGAGTTAGATTCATGGCCTAAAGGTAACAAAACTGAGTTCCTTTGCTCTTTTACTTCATTTATTGTCTATTGTTGCTATTCTTGCTGGTTTTGGTGTTCTTTCTTGGTTTTTTTCGTGGTGTTCTTAGAAAACCAACGGAAAATAATCTGACCTCTATTGGGATAGACTTCACCTCTACCCCTATAGCCTTAGCCGCTTCTGTTATAGCACTGAAGGCTACAGCTATGGAGGTGAACTCCATCCCTATAGAGGTCCTATTATTTTTTACATTTTTTGGGTATTTAGTTACCCAAATCCATAAAATCAACATTATTTGACTGTTTTAAGTCCAGATCTATTGACATATAGTTGATTATGACTTAAAACTTCAACTATTTTAAGTTTATGGATGCAAAAACATCGGTCTTTCCCCGTAAAAATGGGTTGGCGCGGCCAAGGCTATAGTGACAGCCTTGACCGCCCCCGCTGTAGCCTTCACTGCTGCCACTATAGCGGCCAAGGCTATGGTAGTGGCGGTCAGGGTTGTCATCCAAGCCCTTTGCCCTTAAAGCTGTTTTTAGCCCTTTTTCACCATTTTCTTGAGTTGTTGACCCCGATTTTAAGCCGAAAAATTTCCAAAAGTTTATGAATAATCTGAAACTGTTTTTTATTATTTTATTCTGTTTTTATATTTTATAATTTGATTTAATATGCATTTTAATGGCTTAAAAATGACGTTTTTAAGTAAATACATGTAAATAAATTGTTTTCCACCAACTAAAAATCCCAAAATATTTTGAATGTATTAAATTTGATTTTAGGATGTTTAGTTAATTTATTCCACCTGTCTTAGGTTATTAGATAATTAATTAATGCCCGAAAATTATATTTTTATCCCAAAAAAGCCAAAAATATGTTTTCTTCGTGCTATGTGTTTATTTTCTGCATTTATTTATTTATGCTTTATTTATGATTAGTCCCGTATATTTCTTGCCTTATTTGGAGTCGGGTTCGAGTCGGTAAGCTCGGTTAAAACCCGATTTCGCCCGTTTATTTATTTATCGCTGTATTTATTTTCTTGCATTAGAAAAAATGTATAGGTATTCGTAAAGCCTTGTAATAATTTTATTCTCGTGCTTCGTTTATTTATCTCTTTCCGTGTGATGTATTCATATAAATCGAAAACACCAAACAATAATCAGATTAAATCGCATAAGAACTAAGGTCACATTTATTAAAATATAATCGGCTTGATTTAAAAATTTAAAAGTAAGCAACATCATCCGTACCTAGAATCTCTGTTTTAAGGTACAGTCTAACCACTTGGTCGGAATATGGTACCCAAATTCCCGGTGGAGCTTAACCGGGTGGCAACTCTATCTTAAAATACGAGATTCTAAGTCTCGTATCCCTTAACCTATTAATCGGACTAAATTTCAACTTCAACATCGCTTCCATTATCTATTTTCATCACGCTAAAATAAGGATCATCCCTTAGCTCACTTCACAGTGCTCGTTGTTTTTCTGCCCCATGCCGAAGAGCAATAAAACTTACCGTGCGGGCGAGGGGATCGGGGGTCGTCGGCTTATAGTGGCGACTCTGCTGGGGATCTTCCTTTAACTTAAAACTTGAAATCGTTCTCATTTTCAAACTTTTGTTAACGGATTTTGATGATGTGCCTAAATCGTTTTCAAATCAATGCTTTATTTCTTATGCGTTTTGATCCACCGCTTAGTTAGATTCTAAGTTTTACAGTGCCATCTTTATCACCCCCGGGAAGCTCACTTATATACCTTATGCCCGCTAGGAATTAGGGATATTTGTGGGTGGAACACTCGTTTTAACCATCGTATAATTCTAGCGGTCGCACTCGTTTGGGGAGTGGTTGAGTTACAAGGAATCAAGGTAAACAAGACCCTTCTACAGTGTCGTTCACGGCACCTGCAGTTTGAGACTATGAACCCCTATAAAACTAGCCATAGCAACTTCCATTTAGGTTCACCAAAACAATCTAGATTTCGGTCACTTACTCTCTTGCAGTTTCCTGACACTAGAGTTACCCTAGAATCCAAATTGGCGTTATATGGGAGTCATAAGTTTGGAAGAGGTTTATTTGCTTTCGTGTACTGCTTATGTTGTGCTCATGCATACGCACTTCATGCATAGGCCGCCTGTAGCCAACCTTTATTTTCGATTTTTACTTACCCCTATTCTCCCCTCGATTGAAGGGAGAATTTTACAAAACGCCTGAGATCATTTGAGTCCCAATGACATGTACCTAGTTCACTAGGCATAGCAAAGAATTTGTACATCTCACACATTTCGGGGTTAAGCTTCGCATCATAAGCTCTTCTGCTCTCTACCTCTCTGAACCACCCATATGTATATCATTCATCATTCGGGTGATTATGTGATCATCCATTTCATTCATGGTTTGATTTGGGCTGATCATTTTCCAGCTTCTTAGGGGCCAAGGCACCGCCGCCGTTAGATTCAATCATCAGCTAGTTTGCTGTCCTGTAGGTCCGAATTCAGTGTCAAGCTTGGTTTCAGAATTTGTTTCTTTCTGCTATGTCTGATTTGCTACCAGTGGATAGGGTTCCATCTAAGGGTTCTTCTTCTCCTCCTTTCCTCCTGCCTGATCAGGGTCAGTCTCCTTTGAGTTTCGAGATTGCCAATGCTTTGTCAGCATTTCTCTGATCCGATTAATTCTGAGATGCAATTAAGGGGTAGATCCATGATTCAGTCCGCGTAGTTTTGGATGAGAAAAGAAGTGTCCAAAGGACTCTAATGATTGGTATTCAAGCTCAGGGACAACCAGAGATCGCTCAAAGTGGGTCATTTTAGGTTCTGTCATTTCGGCCTCAGTCTTATGTTCAAGCAATTCAGCCGATTCAGTGTGCGCAGTAGCCCCACTTAGCCTTCACCTATCCTATTTTAGTTTGGTCAGGATATCGCACAATCTCAATTGCCTGTAATTGCTTATCCAACCCAGGCTTTAACCCATACCTTCAGGCCTGGTTTTCATACCAGTATGGACCAGCTTTCATTAACCCCAATAACCCCGGATTAGTTTCAGCCTACTTGACAACCTGCTCAGAAAGCATTTGTGTCTCCATTGAAGCTTTCCCTTAGTGATTTGTTTGCCAAGTTGCTCGAGAAAGGCTTGCTTACCCCTCTTAATGAATATCGTGTTCCCACACCCAAAGAGAGGGGAAACTTTTATCGCTATCATGTTTAGGGCGGACACACGACAGATCAGTTCAAGCCTCTAGGTAGGGACATTTGGCCTTTAGTGCGAGAAGGGAAAATGGCTCAGCCTACTAGGAAGGCCGGTGCTGAGGAGAAGCCATCACCGAGCCTAGGCGATGAAGTAGGTGTGATCAATTCTGGTCTCTCCAAAGATATTGTATTTGCTATAGTCTCCTCCAGTTCAGCCAATACCCCTATACAAACCAAATCTGCTACCAAATTTGATAAGAATCCTACGAGGTCTCTACCAGATGAAGGAGACAAGTTATCTGCCGAGCAAACAAAGGTTTTAAACTTCATCCTAGACGATGCGCCAATTAAAGCTACCGAGGGTACTTAATCTACAAGCGCCGCAACTTAAGACCCTCTGCCTATGGAGGCTACTTATCTATCTGTTATGTAATTTTCTTTTTTCTAGTATCTATATGTGAACAATTATGCATTTAAGGCACTTAAATTTAATGAAAGACCCTCTTTTTGCTTATCCGTTTGATGTTTCGCCCGATGGGTCCATGCATTCATTTTATTATAAGCATAATATGTTCCGTATTCATGACTTTTCTTTAACTTAAATGAATTTGAGTACAGATGATAATCTAAAATGGTAACCACTTTCTAATGACCTAACCTTTGAAAGAAAATGAGAGATAACGAGTGCATAAAGATCATGATAACGCTTTTGCCTAGTCATCCTAGACACCCAGGGTTCATCATCGGATGCGCGAGCACCTCATGTCTGTGCTTGAAACAGCAAAAGAAGCTCAGCCTTCCTGGGATCGATCCAATATGTCAATTGGTCCATCACAGTCCTGATAGTTATTTGCAAACTACTGAAGAGGTGTCAGCCGATTATGGAGGAAGAGCATTGCTGGATCATCCTTGACAGAGTTGTGGCTTATCTTTTTCTTCACCCACCCATTCTTAAATTTCCCACCGCTATGCAACATTGCCTTTTCCTAATACCCCATCTCTTCCACCTCTCCAAACCTTCCCTATTTCTCTCCTCCTTGGCCATTCCCGGTGAGGGTGACGCATATGATCGGCAAGATTCAACCCTCATTAGCATAGGGGTAAGCCAACCCATTTCACCGATATTATCATCGAGAAGATGGTCAAGTTCATCAAGAAACACGTCTTCCCTCAGTACAACCTTCCGCATTACATCATTTCAAGCAATGGATTTCAATCCTAAGGAGCAACCAATGATCGATCAAGAAATTTAGGTCTCAGCATCGAAGACCTTCACCCATCCAACCACAAGCTAGTAGGACAACTGAAACTAAGAGTCATATTGAACCTAGCATCAAAGAGACCTCATGGACTAAGGCACAGCCTGAGTAGCTTAAGCGGTCTTCAGATATAGCAAAAGCACATAGCGAGATTGAACAACAACTGCACCAAGCATCAAGAGTATCCATCAAAGGCCAAGGATCTTGTTCCAAAGTAGGCAAAGCCCACCAATGCCGATCAAAGGGGGAACTACCAACCAGATTGGGAAAGACAATATGTAATCAGAAATATACTCGATTCAATGGGCATAAAGATCCTAGATGGTAATAGATTTATGTCCCCTATCAATCGAATCAAGTTAAAGCATTATCATGTCTAATCAAAAGAATCAATTCCAGAAATGTGGTATGTAAAAAGCATATATAAATCCATCACTTGACGAGTGGTCCTCTACTACTCGGGCAAAAATTAGGGTGTATCGCGCAGATCGATAATCTACAAACCGGTCAGGCAAAAGTTAGGGTGTAAGACTAACTTGCTAGTCTGAAACTCCAAAAAAGTGCGGTCTAGGCAAAAGTCAGGGTAAAGTGAGCTAAGAGAGTATGTTGGCTAGAGAACCTTCATATGCTAGTCAACATCAGAGTTTGGGTCAATAGAAATGATTATCGTCATCATGTACTCATAGTTACTTCATTTAATGGAAATGTAATTTTACTGAATCCTTTATGTTTGTGCTTGAATGAATTTATTAGGCCCAAAAGGTGAAATGCAATAGATGAGCCGAATATAGGGTTTTGTGCAGTCAACCCAATACCTCAAAAGAAAAAGAAAAATAAAAGGCAAAAATCCTGATGGACTAAAAAGAATTGAGGTCTATGTAAAAGCTGGAATAGTTTGCTGGATTGAACACTCGAAAAGGGCGGTCCAGGCAAAAATTAGGACATGAAAGCAAAAATAAGCAAGTCTGATAGGCCCAATACAACGTTCGGGTCTATGTAAAAATTAAGACTACAAAACCAAAGATGAGTGACTGCCATCAATCACATCGAGATATCTACATCATCGCCATCAGCATCAGAATACATGGATATGTTCACCAGTCTAATAGATTCAAAGGACTCAAATTCGTCCTCCGCCCTTGTCCACTCAATTCTTGACCACAACCGAGCATCTTGATTCCACAATATCCTAATCTTCTGAAGCCATCCTTGGTAGAATTTATTGGTAGTGATAGTGCCCGGTCGTTCATTATCCAGAATCTTGAGCCCTGCTTTCTGCACCCCCCTTGTCTCCATCATGCCTGATCCAGCAATACTTTGGAAAAAGATCCTTGGCCTTTGATGGATACTCTTGATGCTTGGTGCAGTTGTTGTTCAATCTCGCTATGTGCTTTTGCTATATCTGAAGACCGCTTAAGCTACTCAGGCTACGCCTTAGTCCATGAGGTCTCTTTGATGCTAGGTTCAATATGACTCTTAGTTTCAGTTGTCCTACTAGCTTGTGGTTGGATGGGTGAAGGTCTGCGATGCTGAGACCTAAATTTCTTGATCGATCATTGGTTGCTCCTTAGGATTGAAATCCATTGCTTGAAATGATGTAATGCGGAAGGTTGTACTGAGGGAAGACGTGTTTCTTGATGAACTTGACCATCTTCTCGATGATAATATCGGTGAAATGGGTTGTCTTACCCCTATGATAAGTTCTCCACTAGGGGCATTCTCACGTAATCTTTGCAACATCCCTAATCCTCTTCCAGGGGCATTCTTGTCTTGTCCATACCACAAGGCAATTCCATGTATCCTCCCTTTTCAAACAAGTTGATCTTTCCCTAAATTGAGCAAAGTTGATCAAGCAAGTTAATCAGTCAGCTTGAACATGACCAGTCCGAGTATCTCATTCATTCATGCATAATGTTCATGTCTATTATTCTATGCTTAATTCCATAGGAAACAAAGTAAGGAAAAATATCCTCCGGCTATGCGCCTGACCTCAAAGCAAGAGCTTATATCAAGGGGCATCTCAGAATTATCTTCTGTACTACATTCAAAGAAAAATTTCTCCAAGGGGCACATCAGCTAGTCTCAGTGCTCGACATTGGCAGTTTCTCCGGCCACCCAGAGATCTCAACTCTTATTAATTTTTCTTCCATTTTTATTACTTAATTGAAGGGGCAAAAATATTTTTGTTCCACAAAATCAATTAAGGAATAAAAACACGATTTATATCACTTACTAATGCTTTAAAGCCTTCTTGACAGGCAGACCATAGGGCAATTCAAAATGACGACCAACCCGATGAATCCTAGAATAAGAACTCAGAAGTTTCTCCCAGGGGTATATTAGCCAGACTTGGCGCTCAACTTTGACAATCTCTCCGAACTCCCAGAAATCTCAACTTTATTTCGATTTCATTCTTCCATTTTTGTTGCTTAATTCAAGGGGCAAAATTTTTTTTTTTCACAAAATCAATTAAGCAACAAAATCACAAATCATGTCTCTCTCTAATATCTCAAAATTTCCTTATCAGGCATAATGCATTTAGTCCAATGATCTCCTCAGGTGTTTTTCGGCATATCCCAGTCTGACCTCTTTAGAAGTTCTCGACACCTTCTAGTTAAGTTCTTGGTATGCATTCCAGACCAGGGTTCTCGTTTGATATCCTCGGCATGCGATTCAAGCCAAGCATATCGTAGTCCGACCTCGTTAAAAGTCCCCAGCACCTTCTAGTTAAGTTCTTAGTGTGCATTCCAGTCCAGGGATCTCATTTGATATTCTCGGCATGCTATTCAAGGCAATCATATCCTAGTCTAAGCTCGTTAGAAGTCCTCGGCACCTTCCAGTTAAGTTCTTGGTATGCGTTCCAATCTAGGGGTCTCATTTGATATTCTCGACACATGATTCAAGCCAAGCAAATTCCAGTCTGACCTCGTTAGAAGTCCTTGACACCTTCCAATTAAGTTCTTGGTATACGTTCCAGGCTTGGGATCTCATTTGATATTTCAAGCATCCGATTCAGGCCAAGCATATCCTAGTCTAACCTCGTTAGAAGTCCTTAGCACGTTCTAGTTAAGTTCTTGGTCTGCGTTCCAGCCTAGGGATCTTGTTTAATATTCTCGGCATGCGATTCAAGCCAAGCATATCCCAGTCCAACCTCATTAGAAGTTCTCAAAACCTTTCAGTTAAGTTCTTGGTGTGCATTCTAGTCTAGGGATCTCGTTTGATATTCTTAGCATGGGATTCAAGCCAAGCAAATCCCAGTTTGATCTCACTAAAAGTTCTTAGCATTCCTCAATAAAGCCCTCAGCGTTCTTGGCATTCCCCTTATCTCCAACATGCCTGAATCAACCTCCACCCTCCGATAGATCCATTGGTGATGCATCCTATGACCATTCGTAGACAACCGCCATAAGAAATCCCTACTTCTCTTTTTCTCGAAGCAACCAGCCAATCTATCCCAAAACATTTGGGGCAATAAAGGCAATATAGAATCAATCTGTAAGTCAATTTTGTTCTTGATAGGTCAATTTATGGCAATCCCAGTAGACAACCGGTTTAGAATCCATGCCTCAGGTATATCCTTCTATCCCTTGCTCTTTCATAAGATCACACTTGGCACACCAAGTGGTAATCTTTCGAGGGGCAGCCTGTGAGCATGAGCTTTTTGATGACCCTTGGAACGATGATGACCTGTTGCTCTTACCTTGTATGGTCTAGCTGTTCTATTCTTGGGAGGTCAAATTGCATTTGGAAAGTACATTTTTGATGATTTTGAAACTTTGGCGGCGCTTAAATATCATTCGCATGCATTTAGAATTAGCCGTTTCCTTTCGCTCACATGTAGTATTTTCTTTCACAATTTTCTATGAGATTCGAACATTTTCAGCAAGTCCTATTTATATTTTTGGATTCTTGACTCCCCAAGGTTTTGGGAATGTCAAGAATCGTCTTAATCGGATAACCGGTGTGGAAGATATAGGCGTTGAAAGTTGGAAACCTAAATCTGCCCTAATTACCCAAAACCTACCTAAACCCTAATTACCCAAAACCCTACCTAAACCCTAATTAACCTAAACCAAACCCTAACCCTAATTACCTAAACCATAGGAAGCCCCTTTGGCCCCCTTTTGCTGCCACCCTCATCGGCGGTGGTGGTAGCCTGCCCTCCAACGACGGTGGTCGCCACTCTTATGGCAGCCAGTGCCGCCGTAGTGGTGGTGGAGGCTGCTGTCACGACGATGGTGGCGTTGGGCGTGGCACGAATGGCAAGAGGAGAGAGAGATCGAGGTGGCACGGGCTGTGCCACCTCGATCTCTCTCTCCTCTTGCCATTCGGCCACGTATTTTTCCCAAAAATTCTCCTAAGTCAGTGGATTTTCGTGTCTGAGAGTATTTAAACCAATTAAAGAGAGAGGTTAGGGGAATTTTCTCCAGTTTTAGAATTTAGAAATCACTTTTAAGAGAAAAAAGAAGAACAAGAGAGAGAAAGGGAAGAACTATAGAGAGAAAGCTTAAGAAAAGCATAGAATCCGGGTTTAATCCTCTCTAATCTTAATTCTTAGTTGTTCTTAGGCTTGATCTCATGGCTTAAACACTAAAATCAGTTAGAAAACATAGGTTAAAATGGATTAAATTGCTTTAAAGACTTTTCCTCAAATACCACCCAAATAATCCGTCACTATTTTTGTCGCCATTCCGTCGGAAAATCATCAAAAGCTTGCGAAACATCCGATTTGAGTGTCCCCAGTTAGATTCACGGGCTAGAGGTAACAAAACTGGGTTCCCTTGATCTTTTAATTCATTTGTTGTCTATTATTACTATTCTTGCTAGTTTTGGTGTTGTTTCTTGGTTTTTTCCATGGTGTTCTTGGAAAACTGTCGGAAAATAATCCGACCTCTACAGGGATAGCCTTCACCTCTACCCCTATAGCCTTGGCCGCTACTGTTATAGCGGTGAAGGCTATAGCTATGGAGGTGAACTCTACCCCTATAGAGGTCCCGTTATTTCTTACATTTTTTGTGTATTTACTTACCCAAATCCATAAAATCAACATTATTTGAGTGTTTTAAGTCTAGATCTATTGAATATAGTTGATTACGACTTAAAACTTCAACGATTTTGAGTTTGTGGATGCATAAACACCGGTCTTTCCCCCAAAAAATGGTTTGGAGAGGCCAAGGCTATAGTGACAGCCTTGACCGCCGCCGCTATAGCTTTCACCTCTGCCACTATAGCGGCCAAGGCTATGGCAGTGGCGGTCAGGGTTGTCACCAAAGCCCTTTCCCCCTAAAAGTTGTTTTTAGGCCTTTTCCGCCGTTCTCTTACGTTTTTGACCCCGATTTCAACCCGAAAAATTTCCAAATGTTTATGAATAATCTGAAATAGTTTTTTATTATTTTATACTATTTTTAGATTTTATTTTTTATTTGATTTAATATGCATTTTGATGGCTTAAAAATGACGTTTTTGACTAAATAAATCTAAATAAATTGTTTTCCACCAACTAAAAATCCTAAAAATATTCTGAATATATTAAGTCTTATTTTAGGAGGTTTAGTTAATTTATTTCACCCTTCTTAGGTTGTTAGATAATTAATTAATGCCCGAAAATTATGTTTTTATCCTAAAAAATCCAAAAATATGTTTTCTTCATGCTATGTGTTTATTTTCCGCATTTATTTATTTATGCTTTATTTATGATTAGTCCCATATATTTCTTGCCTCGTTTGGAGTCGGGTCTGAGTCGGTTAGCTCAGTTAAAACCCGATTTTGCCAATTTATTTATTTATTGCTTTATTTATTTTCTTGCATTAAAAAAAATGTATGGGTATTCGTAAAGCCTTGTAATAATTTTATTTTCTTGCTTTGTTTATTTATTGCTCTCCGTGTGATGTATGGCATATAAATTAAAAACACCAAACAACAATCAGATTAAATCACATCAGAACTAAGGTCACGTTTATTAAAATATAATCGGCTTGATTTAAAAATTGAAAAGTAAGCGACATCATCCGAACCTAGAATCTCTATTTTAAGGTATGGTCTAACCACCTGGTGGGAATATCGTACCCAAATTCCTGGTGGAGCTTAACTGGGTGGCGACTCTATCTTAAAATATGGGATTCTAAGTCTCGTATCCCTTAACCCATTAATCAGACTAAATTTCAACTTCAACATCGCTTCCACCATCCATTTTCATCACGCTAAAATAAGGGTCATCCCTTAGCTCACTTTATAGAGCTCGTTGTTTCTCTACCCCATGCCAAAGATCATTAAAGCTTACCATGTGAGCGGGGGGATTGGGGGTCATCGGCTCACAGTTGGGATCATCTTCAGGTTTGTGGTTTAGCACACATAAAGGAGTACTACCGCGTCATTGTTAAAGATAATATGATCCAAGCTATTATTAGGCTTTAGGATCCTGTTGATAGCGTGTTTTAGTTTGAGGATCATGAGTTATGCCCCTTGTATGAGGAGTTCTATGGGCTTCTCCAATCCTCTACTAATATGCCTCCGATTATTTTGGCACATCGCCCTAAATTTTCTGATTTATTCATGAATGGTTTTCAGTTTTAATGATTTGACAGGCGTCAATTAATCTGTGTGGAGGGCCTGAGGTTAGATGTGGAATTTGACATAGTTAGGAGTCTTCATTCTAACGATGCAAGCTGGTTGCCCCTCATATGCTTGCTTATGTTTGAGGTTTTTCTCTATGAGGTCCAACTATGGTTTGCAATTTTGCCTTTTTAATCATCTCCAATAGGACTAAAGCTACTACTAGGGGCAGCAGGCTCCTTCAGGTAACTTTTATTTGAGCCTTTCTTTTTGCATCAACTGCCCTTTTGGGTTTTTGATCCATCAGGCTTTGCCTGGATTGCCTTTTCAGGTTTCAATCCAGTAAGCTATCTTTTTCTTAGTTTTTGTCTTTTTTTATTGACTTTTTCTTTCTTTTATTGTGCTTTCTTGTGTAGCTTTGGCTCTTGGATAAGCTTTCTGTGATGTCTGTTCTTACAAGCATTGACTATCATTCGAGGGCCTATTGGGCGCGATGCTCCATAGTTCACATCGGTAATCATTCCCATAGAGATTTCACCATTGAGGAGTGGGTTAAGTTTATGGGGAGCCGAGTTGCTGAGGATATCTATTGGGTTTGCCCTTGGTGGGCAATCACTCATGTGACCGCTGACATGCTAGAGATGGTGTGGCCCTTACTGGCGTTTCTGAGATCAATAGTTATTCTCCTGGTTGCTTGTGCAGGGAGTACAGTCTATCTCAAGGGTTTCTTGCATCCTTGTGCACCCTTAATGGCCAGAGCTTTCCTATACTCGAGTCTATCGTCATGATGTGAGATGGATTAGTCATACTTAGGTTGAGATGAACTACTTTGCCCCCTTCAACATCCATCCTTCCGAGCCTTATCGCATCTGGGTTGTGAGTGTTTGTGGACTGGCTACTCTCGAGGAGAGGCTCCATGAGATGAGGAGGCTTTAAAGCTTCTTTAGGGTTTAGCAAGTTTGCCATTATGTGTCTTTCATTCCCATGGGAGAATAAAGGCATCATGCCTCGTTTCTATTTCCTGTTTATAACGTACTTTTATGTGTAATAAAGATGAAATACTATTGTTTGGAAGCGTGTTTCATTAAACAATTCGTAGATTCCTTTTAATGCACTCATGCAGTATTTTTAACATGATCATGTTACTACAAAAGATATTATTTATCATGGAGGACAAGTGGTATTTATTTCCCTGAAATGGCCACCGTTGCCTAAGGCTCTATACGGATTTTACCGAAGGCTCCACTCTTTTATTTTTTAGAGTCTTTATTTTTGCTCAAGAGCGCTTACCATCTCTTAATAGACTTTATTATTATATTTTTTTACACAAGATTACACTTCAGCTTCTCACAATTAACCGGAATCATGAATTCGTTGCCGTCCAGATCTGAGATTTTTGCTGCCCCTTTACTGAGAGTCTTCTTTACCACATAAGGTCCTTCACAGTTTGGTTGGAATTTCTCTCAAGCGTCTGTGTGTGTTTTCCAATGCAGCTAATCACTTTTTGTCAATCAAGGTGAGTTTTTCGTGCTTCGCTTTTCCCCATTTATCTTCAAGAAGTCTGGCTTCAAGGGCTATGCGTAAAAACTTGATTTCCATTTGAACGAGCAATACCACCTTCATCCCATAGACAAGGGAAAAAGGAGTTTGACCTGTAGGAGTCTTGACACTGGTTCTATATCCCCATAAGGCATAGGGTAAATAATCGGCCTAATCTTGGTAGTTAGATATCATCTCGGAGGGGATTTTCTTGATTGCCTTATTTGTTGCTTCCACAGCTCCGTTGGCTTGAGGGTGATAAGGCAAAGAGCGATGATGCTCAATCCTGTGCTTTTTAGTAAGACCAGCTATTTCTCCTTAGAATTGCACACCATTGTCACTCACCAAATGATGAGGGATGCCGTACCTGGCGAAGATGTGTCGCTGGTTAAATCAAGCCATTTTCTTTGTCGTGATGCTTGTGTATGATTCCACTTCAACCAATTTGGAAAAGTAATCAACTGCTACTATAATGAAGCGATGACCACTAGTCAAAGAAGGTTTATTTCACCAATGGTGTTGATGCCCCAGGCCGAGAATGGCCAAAGCATTGCTAAGTTTTGCAATGTTGTCAGAGGTAAATGGCTCAGATCTCCGTATATTTGACAAGCGTCGCAGGTTCTCGCTTCTCGAACACAATCAGTTGGCTTTAGCAGGATATCCTTGTTATCCTCCTCATGTACCTTTGCTTTGCCCTTTATAGTCATGACCATGTTAATGATGGCTTGGTTCAAGCTACCTCCCTGGCTCCTTGCTTCCTCTACTATCTTGAGTTATGCCTGAAGGTGCTTGGTTAGGTTGTCGAGGATTTCTTACTCTTTACTCAGCTTTTTTACCTTCTTCGGGTGTACCTGTTCATCATTCTTTGTCTGATTCGGGATTGCCCCTACATCTGGCTAACGACTGGCCTTCTTTACATAGGTTATAAAGCTTTTGTCATTTTTCTTATAGTTGACTATGTCTAAGAAAATCTCGAATCTCGGAACGGTCTTCCCTTGATGAGTAACAGGCTCGGGGGTTCTTTCGTAGGGCTATTGCAGCTTCTTTTAAAAGGTCATCTTGTGAATAACTCTTCAAGAGCCTATATAATCAAGTCCCATAGGCTTTTATTCTCCTGCCCCTATATTAAGTCAGCATTCCCTATTTATGGCCACCAAGTCCTGTTCCAGCAGTGCAGTGCTTCTACATGTATCCCTGAATCTATGGGCCCTAGTACACCTCTGATTGCTTACTCTCTTGCTGACCAATTGTGGTTGTGGTAAACCATTTCATGTTGCTTTCTTCCATCTTCAGTGCTGCTACCACTAAGGCTTCGTCAGCTTCCAGGGTAATAATCTTTCCACGGAATGGGATTTTAATCTTCTAGTGCAGGGTGGATGGGACTCCTCCTAAAGCATGAAACCATAGTCTCCCAAGTAGCATAGAGAAAGTTACCCAAATTTCTATGACTGCATAGAGTACTATAGATGAGATTTCACCGATAGTGGCTTCAGCTTTGAATGTGCCCATGATGGTCCTTTTAGAGTTATTGTGAGCTTTGATGACTGTTGTGGATTTCTTTAGGTCCTTCTCAATCAGTCCTAGGATTAGTAGAATAACCTTAGGATAGACATTTAGTGATGAGCCATCATCGATCATTATATAGGGCATGACACGCTCGAAGACGCTAGCTTTCAAGTAGAGAGCCTTATTGTGGCGAATGCTTTCATTAGGAAGATCCGACCTTGAGAAGACAATGTCGGGGATAATAGTGAGTCTCATTTTTGAGTAGTGCACAGACCTATTCTGGGGATGTTAGAGGAGATGTTTTAATTTCTATAAGCTTTTTAACGATAGTGAGCCTGTAATCTTGAGAGCCTAGGAGTAGGTCCTAAATGCCCATCTTAGTTATAGTGCCTTCAATTGTTCAACTATTGGGCTTTCTACCTATTCCGAGGACTTAACGAAAGTAGGAGTTATTAAGGGCTCAATTCTTGGTGCAACTAGAGCTACTGATCCAGTGACTTTTCCTCCTCTGGTGATAGGACTGGCCACCTAGATTGGCGAGTTTGTTATTTCAAAGACCTCAAACTCATCAAAATCCCCATCGATAGGTATCACTCGCAAGTTGATTGGCTTTTTCCCAAAAATCGGTGCCTTGGCGGTGAAGGGCCACTACCTAAAGGGAACCTTTTTAGGCTGCTTTTCTGGAATGATGGGGTTCTTTTGTAGGATTTAGCATAGTATAGGATTGGATTCATGTCTGATCATACAAACGGATGAGGAGGCTCCATCAGTTGGATCATTTTCACCGAACAGATCTAGCATATCAGCGTAAAGGACTGGCATACCACAGTATTTATTTGTATACCACGGGTATTCCTTGGCCGATTCCACTGATGTTGGGCAGGGTACGTTGGTTGCTTCCCATTCCTAGTACATTAAGGGGTTCCCGTGCTTGTGTAGTTCGAGAGTTGTGTCTTCCGGTGGGTCGACCTATGTGAAGTAGTCAATGAATTGCTTGGCCAGAATATTCTAGAATAACTTCTAGTAAAACGTCAGCCCGTCATACCAAATGACTGCCTTTTCTCGAAGAGTCCAGCGGAACCTTTTAGGCGAATAGGCATAGTAAATGTACCCATCGTTCATCATTTGCAAGAATTCATGGATGTGAGGGCGTGGCATTGTATTCCAATTGTAGAATATGGGGTAAACTTCTCTCAAGTTCAGACTCTAGATTCGATAACTTTTTTAAGCTAGTTCATTCTCTACACAAATTCTCTCCATAATGTACTCATGGGACGGTTATTGCCCCTCATCTTCGATTATATTAATGACATGTTCACTATCCGAGTCGAAGTCTATAAAGTCTCTAGAATCATCAGTTTCTGTGGACCATAAGGCACCCGAGGAGTCATGCTCTAGAGAAGAGGCATAGCTCTTGGCACCATTATAGTCTACCATCATGCCATTGGGGAAGGGAGTCTCGTACTCGAAATCTCCTGGTAAGTGATTTAGCTAGTAATTCGAGAAAGTCTCTAATTCATACCCCAACTTATCCACTTCGCTTTCATCTTCATGATCTGATTCACTGGAGTCCACTAATTCTTCTACCTTTTCATCTGCATCCTTGAAAGGCTATGGCTCAAAGATCCAGTTTGGTGCATGCTGAGCTGGGATATCATTATCAGAAATTTCTTCTAGATCCTCTTTGGGGTCCTCCTCAAGATCTTCCTTGGGATCTTCCTAAGGATCCTCTTCTAGGTTTTCTTCTGCCACATTTGGCTTGACTTGGACCCCTTCTATGGCTATACGGAACTCGGATACCATGGTTTGTATGCTGGCGAAAGTTTCCCCTACACGGGAACCATATGTTGTAATGTCAGTATAGATTTCTCCAAATAGGTCTCGTACACCTCCATCTAGATTCAGGCCGAGATACCTCTGCTGGTCTGCGTGGTTACTCCTTGCCTACTCAGGATCATATAGTTCTTAGACCTTCGTATGTGCTACCTCAAACGAGCTCCTAAATTTGAATAGGCTCATTCTGATATAGGTGTGACTCATATAATCCAGATAAGTGTTTATAGGAGGTTATGGAGGAGGGATATCCTGCCAGCCATTATTATACCAGTCTGTCTATGGTGCCAACCACCAATAAAGCTCATTTAGGTACTGCCGAGATGCCCTAAAATAATGGAGGAAAGATCTCTCCATAAAGTACAAGTTCCAACGTCCTTCTAGTGGCATTGTGTCATACCAGTCCACAGGTGGGCCTTCTAAGAATCAGGGAAATTGTGGAGCAAAACCCATCATGGCTATTCCTTGTTCATGCATAAACCGGAGGAATTCCTCTAAATGTTCATTTGAATCTGAATCTCTATGATATATAAGATATGGCGGTATCAGATACTAGTCCAGCCCTTCTGTTCTCATCCTCAGGACTTACTGGTCGATCATGTAGATGATATTCATGTTCTCAAAGATCATGTTATCCACCCTCCCTGGGTCATGTCAAAAGTTATCTATTATGTCAACGCCGTATTTATCGGCCTCAACATGAACACTGATGGCATTTACCATAGCTTGGAAGTTTGGTAGCAAATCAGTCTGAGTGCTTGGCTTCTTCTCAGGTTCTTTCATTTTCCTATAGGCTATCATCTGCTATTGATCTTTTAGTAGCTGAGTGCATTCATTAGTGCGATGCCCCTTAATCACATGATAAGCACAGAAATTGTCCCTGTCTGTCGCTATAGGCGGAGTGAATGGCTTAATGCTCTTGAGTTGGTTGGACTTCCTTAGTTTGGTGAATATCTGGGATAATGATTCTACCAATGGAGAGATGGACTGGCGAGTCTGTACTTAGGTAACTACTACCACTTTAGAAGTGGCTTTCAAGGATTCAGAGGTTCCTTGTATGGAAGAACCGCCTTTCTCCCAATATCGAGGTTTAGTATAAGCTTGTTGTTCTGGTTTCTTTACTCGATCTTCTTCTTTATATTCATCAAGCCTCTTGATATAGTGTACCACATCATTGAAGTTGTCAAATATTTTCATCTTCATTTTGTCCTAATATTTTAGGCTAGAGCCTTTGACAAGCTTTACTATCAGAGCATCTTAGTCAGGTGCCCTGATCATAAGCACATGCATGGCCATCCACCTCAAATATAACTCTTTGAAGGACTCATTTGATCATTGCTTAATTCTTTTAAGATCTTGCAGAGTAGTCTCGACCTTTAAATTAAAGGCATAGATTTCAAAGAATGCAGAGCACGGCTTCTTCCAATCAGATTTTACATCAGTTGGCATTCTCATGTACCACTCAGAGCTGGGTCCATGTAGAGTTGCTTAGAACATATTGGCTATGTGAACCTTAGGGATGTTCATACTAGTCAAATTTAGAGATAACACTCCACGTGCGTATGGGGAGGTCCAGTACTAGTATATGGGGCCATGTAGGGCATCACAAAGTTAGCCGAAAGGACTTCAGATTCCTTAGGCAGGAATCAATCAATATCCACATATTACTCCATAGAGTGGGCAATAGATTTATCCTTTATCGGAGATAGTTTCTCCATGCTTGCAATCTTTGCTTTAAGTGCGACTATTTTGGTCTCTTATTCTTGGTTTTCTGAGCATTAGCAAAGCTCAGCCTTTCTCAAATATCATAATATTCTATGGCATCAAGAATTCGCCTAAGGGACTGGCCAACTGCATCATCATCTACCATCATGGTTTTGGATTCTAGATTAGAGAAGAAACCAGCTAGAGATTTGATCGTTGGTGGGGGTATGACTTTTAGACTATCCGTAATGCGTCTCAACTTGCATCTCTCTTGCTTCCAACCTGAAAGGCAAGAGATCAAGTGTTAGTGAGTGCATCGGGCGTGGCTTTGAGCCTTTCTCACCTTGTTCATGAGCAAATGAATGAATGTAAGAGTGATCAAATGCATGGATGAATGATGGAGATATATAATCAAATTTAAAAAAAGGTTTGGGCAAACGCCAATTGCTCGTGGAGCAATTGACAACTTGAGATATTCATAGAATATTGCAAACACACAGTTCAAAGACCAAGGGCCTGAGTTGGATCAGACTCGAAAGCCCGAGGATCAATTGACTCATTGGTCAAAGGTGGGTTGACTCATTGGTCCAAAGGGTGAGATGACACTAGGGTCACTTAAAGGGTTTTGACTCATTGGTCTATGGGGTGAGCTGATACTAGGGTCACTTAAAAGGTTTTGACTCATTGGTCTAAGAGGTGAGCTGACACTAGGGTCACTCAAAAGGTTTTGACTCATTAGCCCAAGGGGTGTACTGACACTAGGGTCACTCAAATGGGTTTTGATGCATTGGTCCAATGATGAGCTTACTCGCTGGTCACTCGAAAGGTTTTAACTCATTAGTCCAGGGGGTGCGCTGACACTAGTGTCACTCATAAGGTTTTAACTCATTGGTCCAAGGGTGAGCTGACTAAGTGGTCACTTGAAACGTTTTGACTCGTTGGTCCAAGGGGTGAGCTAACACTAGGGTCACTCAAAAGGTTTTGACTTATTGGTCAAAGGGGTGAGCTGACACTAGGGTTACTCAAAGGGTTTTGACTTATTTGTCTAAGGGCTGAGCTGACACTAGGGTCACTTAAAGTGTTTTAACTTATTGGTCCAAGGGGTGTGCTGACACTATTGTCACTCAAAAGGGTTTCGACTCATTGGTCAAAACGGTTAATCTGACACTGGGGTCACTCAATGGTTTTAACTCATTGGTCCATGGGTTGAGCTAACACTGGGGTCACTCAAAGGGTTTTGACTCATTGGCCCAAGGGGTAAGCTGACACTAGGGTCACTCAAAGGTTTTGACTCATTGGTCCAAGGGGTGAGCTGATACTAGGGTCACTTAAAAGGTTTTAACTCATTGGTCTAAGGGGTGAGCTGACACTAGGGTCATGCAAAGGGTTTTGACTCATTAGTCCAAGTGCTGAATTGACACTAGGGTCACTTAAAGGGTTTATGTCTTTCTCAGCTCATGGCCCGAGCCTAGGTGGGCTTACTAGTTTTGATTTATTTTGGCTTATGGGATGAGCCTTGGTGGACTCACTAGTCTCGATTAACTCGGCTCATGGGCTAAGCCTAGGGGGACTTACTAGTCTCGATTAATTCGGCTCATGGGCTAAGCGTAGATGGACTCACTAGTCTCGGGAATGTATTGGCATGGAACACATTAATGTCATGGCTGCATAAATATGTTGTTAGTTTACACACAATCATGATGTTTATGATATCCGTTTTTAGTTTATTTATACTTAATAAACCTGCACATGCAGCAAACGATTAGATCGCGCCTATCTCCCTTTTAACTCCATTGGGTTACTTCACTTTGAAGCCAATAAGGGACTTAGGGAGGTCTGCTCACGTGCACTCAAGTTTTCTGGGTAGGCCTATGAGATAGTGTCTACGGTTCATCTACACGTAGGTTTTGGTCTCAGGATTGGGTGTGCCTATTTGTACCGAGTCCCAGTGGCCCTAAGGGAACCAAAGGAAACTTTTTCACATATGATATAAGTAGGTACTCTTGCCCTTAAGCGAATACAGACCTCGTACGTTACACATGGGGTGTGATCAAATCCATATCCCTCAAGCCCTAAGGGAACTTGGAGATACTTCACCATAAGACACCTAAATTGTTTTAGGGGTAAAGAATATAGATGCTATGCAGTCCTAAAATTTGTGTAATGCAGAAGTTACCACAAATTCCTTAGTCCCAAAATTAATTTGAACAATATTGTAACTGTCATGTCAAAAAGAATTTTTATAAAAATCAGATTTTATAAAAATAATTTATCCCAAGCAGAGTCGCCATTGTGAGCAGGCAGACGGTGTTGCGGGTTTTACATGCGGAGAGCTCTTCGGGTTAGGTGCAGTTTGAGGAAACTGCGGTGTTTGGTTTGGTTTCAGAAAATCCAGTTTGCTTAAATGCAGTGGCTTTACAGGCCAAAAATGTGATTATATTTGAGAAATATATTTGCACATTATACTGAGAAACGATATTTTTAAGATAAAGCATTTTTACTTTTTTTAAAAATAAAATAGATTCGCCACCCGATTCAGCTCCACTGGGAATTGTGGTATATTGATCCAAAATGAGATTTTTTATATCGAAGAGAAAACGAGATTCTGAGTTCAGACATAATAGTTACTCATATTGTTCAAATTGTTAGGATTAATTTTGGAATTTTGGAATTTGTAGTGATTTCTGTATTACACAGCTTTATTTTAGAATTAAATTCGAGAAATAAAACAGGCATTATAACGGCTTAATAAATGGACATTTTATACCAAATTTTTTGCATAGTAACGACAGCACTTGGGTCTGAGCCTAGAAACTCGGATAGAGTTTTCTCACATTCTGGATGTTTATCCGTACCTGTGAGCTCATTCACACATATTATAATTTAAGTGGCACTAGTGGCTCACTTAACTAGAGAAACGGAATGCAATATGTAATGATAAAGTAACGAAGATATGTTTTAGTGAATTTGAAAGTTAGGCTTCGAGTCAATTACCCTCAATTTACCTTTTCATCTATCCAGGATGACTTGAGAGCCGGTGTGGGGCCGAAGTTGTCAAAGATTGTGATTTTATTCGAAAATAGATTTAACCCAAGTTATGGCTGTAATCTTCGATTATTTCTAAAGGAAAATATGTGGTTTGGTCAGTTTTAGACCGAAGATCACTATAGGATCTTGATCTAAAAAGATCATAAAGTGAGTTTACACTGAACGTCGGTGTTAGAACTCGGATCTAGGATTCTTTTAATAGAGTTTAGAGGCTTCTAGGGTTCCCAGAACTGAAAAAGGACATAAAAGTAATTTTAGGATTTTTGAAAATTTACGTCTCTCTAAAATGAGGGGGGTGCACCGGTTTACATAGAGGGTTGGTAAATAGTCGGCGGAGTATTTACATAGGTAAATAGCCGGCGGGCTAATTACCACTCTGACTGGATTTGATATCAGATCCCGTAAATCCTGGCCAGATCTAAGATTTAATTCTTTTTACTATAGATCGGTAAATAGCCGACGGGCTAATTGCCTATATTTGACCAAACTTTGACTTTGATTTTTCAATAGGAAATGCTAAATCGGAGCTTCCCTAAAAAGTGGATTTTTTTAATTTCAATGACAATTCGGTCCCTTTTGGCCTGATCGCTGAACAAAATAGGAATTATTCCTCACCGGGCTGGAACAGACATGTGCTAACAGTAATGTTGTGGTTGTTCTTGAATATTCACCATTGAACAGGTATGAAGTGGCACTTTTGGAGCCATTGATCAATTCGTTATAGACATAATTTGACCTATTTAGGATAGATGCAAAAGCTGTCAGTAGTCGTGTGTTTGGATTTTGCGCACTGCCAAATTCTAGGCATGCTTTGTTAGTTGTGTGAGCTCCCCGCGCCATTCAATTGGTCTAGGTTAAAAAGGTGGTTGCCTTTTTCCCTTTCCAAGTTAGATATTTGTCCTTTTGTGAAATGTGTGGGAGCTACTTTTTCATTCTTCAAGGCAACGTGAACTTTGACTTAAGCCCAAAATGGAGGGGAATATGACCTTCAAATAATTTCCCTTTGTCTTTATAGTTAAGTCTTCCTGATGTCTTCAGACTCAACTTATCTGGATGCTTCTTCAATCAGTCTTTCTCCGAATGCTATCTTTGAGGGGTTAGAAGTTTGTTTCCTTTCCACACTCTATCTTAATGCTTTCAATGTGGACTTAAGCGTTTTAAATCTTCAGTATGTGTCTAGATGACTAATCTTGGGCTCTTGCGTTTTTTGTTTTCTTCAAACCTGATCTAGACATGTTCTTTAATTAGTTCTTCCGGATCATTGTATCGCAACAATCTCCCCCTTTTGATGGAAACAAAAACCTAAGTTCATTCAAGCATAAACATAGGGGTTATATGAGCTAAGTATTATTCTTGATACTTAGCCATTTACAGACTTACTCCCCCATAATTCTAGAATCCTAACTCCCTAACATTTTTGCATTCTAGCTTCTAAGTTTCTGAAATACAATTGATAGTTGTACTTAGAAGCAATTCTGTATAAGTGTCTTTCACTATATATACTTCTGCTATTAAAAAAAATTAACATCAATGAAGTTCTGGATTACATATTATAGAGTATATAAGTGAAAGTTTTATAGTGGGTGAGCCGTGAAGCTGTGATCCTAAAGGTCGCAGGTTTAAGTCCACACTCGGGTAGGGTAGGATAAGGTTTTCCTTCATTATTATTGTAAGCCTATAAGAGGCAAATTTTTTTAAGAAAAGTGAAATTTTATAGAACTAGCTATTACAAAATTTACAAGTTAAAAATAGCTATTCTATGCTCTTCCTAGAAGCTTTAGGTTGGGGGTCTATAACCATATATGTTCTCTGATCCCAACACTTTTGCCATGCTCCGGAGTACACTAAATAGTCTACATTTCCTTAACGATGCTTTTTCAATGATTGTGTTTACAGAGGCAGGAAGGAGATGGAGTGGTTTAATGAGTTTCTAGAGTTACGAATAGGACTTAGCCAGATCTAAATGTATTTTAAGAGCATATTGCCTGTCTTCTACTTCAAAGAATGGGAATAGTGCCTTGAGAGGAGTGAGATTGCACTTACACCCAAAGATTCGTGTATCCCCAATGTGTTGGATAAAGCTTTCAATGGTTGGGAGAAGGCTTTTTGGAATTGCAGGTAAAGTCCCGGATAAAGAAGGAGCAGTGAGCGAGAGTTGAGACATACTAGATTAAATAGCATCTTCTGAGAGTCTCATTATTCCTCATTAAGAAGGGTTAATCCAGATGAAACATCCTTGGAAGACTCTGTAATGGCTTGGGGAATGAATTTTTCCAACTTTTCAAACTTTCTATCTATGTACTCCTTCAGTTCTTCCTTTATATCAGTAGATGAGGAAGCGATTTAACCCTTGATTGTGGCTGTGAGCGGGCGGACGCTTTCACGGGTTGTATGCGGGGTGCGACGCGTGGGGCATGCCTTGGGTTCGGTTCAGTTTGAGAAAACCGCGGCGTTTGGTATGGTTTGAGAAAATTGAATTTTCTTAAATGTGGTGGCTTTGTACGCCAAAAATATGATTATTTTGAGAAACACGTTTACACATTTTACTGAGAAAAGATATTTTTAAGATAAAGCATTTTTTACTTTATTTAAAAATAAAATAGAGTCGCCACCCGGTTCAGCTCTACCGGGAATTATGGTATACTGATTTCAAATGGGATTTTTATACGGAAAAGAAAAAGTGATTCTGAGTTATGACGTAATAGTTACTCATATTGTTCAAATTGTTTAGGTTAATTTTGGAATTTTGGAATTTGTGGTGATTTCTGCATTACAACAGCTTTATTTAAGAATTAAATTTGAGAAATAAAGTGGGCATTATAATAGCTTAATAAATGGACATTTTCTACTGAACTTTTGACAGAGTAACGGCAGTGCTTGGGTCGAGGCCCAAAAATTTGGATAGAGTTTCCTCACATTCTGGATGTTTTGTCCGAACTTGCAAGCTTATGTACACATATTATAATTTAAGTGGCACCAGTGGCTCGCTTAACATGAGAAATGGAATGCAATATGTAATAATAAAGAAATAAAAATGTGTTTTAATGGATTTAAAAGTTGGGCTTAGATCCAATTATCCTCAGTTTACCTTTTCATCTGTCCAGGATGAATTGAGACCAGTGTAGTACCGAAGCTGTCAGAGGTTGTGATTTTGTTGGAAAATAGATTTAACCCAATTTATGGCTATAATCTTGGATTATTTCTAAAGGAAATATAAAGTTAAAGTTGTTTTATGACCAAAGATCACTATGAGATCTTGATCTAAAAAGACCAGAAATTGAGTTTATAACGAGTGTCGGTGATGATGGTCGAATCTAGAAGTGTTTTGACAGAGTTTCAGGGCTGTTGGGATTCTTGAAACTGAAAAAGGACACAAAGGTAATTTTAGGATTTTACAAAATTTGCATCTTTTTCAAATGAGGGGGGGTGACCCCGTATTTATAATGAGGAGGTAATTAGCCGGCGGGCTAATTACCTATCCGACAAGATTTTGCATCAGATCCCATAAAATCTTGCCAGATCTCGGTAAGATTTGATTTTTTTACTATAGATAAGAAAATAGTCGGTGGGCTGATTACCTATGTCTGATTGAACATTAACTTTTTGCTTTTTTAGTAGGAAATGCTAAATCGGAGCTTTACTCGATTATGGATTTTTGAATTTCAGATTTTGGTTGACAATTCGGTCCTTTTTGGCTCATTTGTCTGATCACTAAATGAAATAGGCAATATTCCTCATTGGGCTGGAACAGACCTGTGCTAACAGTTTGCCCCTCGCATTCAGAAATTTTGTGCTAGAAATTTTGTTGTATGCGAAACAAACAAAACAGTGTGTGTGGGATGCAATGAGATAAAAATATTTTAATCGACAAATTTTAAAACAAAATATATTTTACCGCTTTGATTAAAAATATATTAATGAGTTGCATGAGGTTAAAAAATTGAGGAGGGGCCAAAATAAATATTTTTGGATGCTTGATGCATGTGTGACTGTGTAAAAATAGCTTTTAGGTCCTCTCGTTTTGAAAATGATGTAGAAAATGGATAAGAAATGCAAAATTGCGAAAATTTTGAAAATACACTTAATTAGCCGGCGGGCTAGTTACCTGTCTAATGATAACTTTTATAGCCGGCGGGCTAATAGCATAAATGCGTGACAGCTAGATAGGTAATTAGCCGGCGAGATAATTACCAGTGGTCTATAAAAACAATAGCATCGCTCCTATTTTCTTCACACCAACAATTCTCTCTTCTTTCTTTTGCGTTTTCTGCTCCTGATTTTTGGAAATTTCTGCCTCCAAGCTATTTTGGATGATGATTTCTTTAATCTTCTTCCCTTTTCTGCCCCTTGTTTTCTGATTCTATGGGGTCTCGATGTGGTTCAAGCTTTATAACATCCGCTTGGATCTGCTAGCCGTTCAAGTGACTACTCGGAACGTGCTTATTGACGGCGAAGAAGTGGAACTTTATGAGGTTCCGGCCGAGGCTTTGTATGGGCTCCCTCGAAATTGGTGGTATCACAGGGTATGTCCTGGGGATTTAATTCCACCTTCTTGAACCCTTATAACCATGTTTCTCTACTTTTGGTAAGCCTTACTGCGGTTTTTATTTTATGCAAAGACCTATCCATTTAATTGTTTATTTATTTTTTATGCAAAAATTTATTTAATGCAATGATTTATTATTTTCGATAATCGTGTGGCTTATTGAAAATTGGTGTGTGATACTTGTGTATGCATTTATTCAGATTACAAAGCATGACGACGCTAGCATTACCCACTTTCATAAGTAGTACAAGGTGCTATCCCCCAGTGCCAAGGCCATCGTTGACATGACGTCTTTAGGGAGGATGGTCAAGAACTACAAGTACGTCAGGCTTCACAATTATCAATACATCCCAGCTAGTACATCTACTGACATCTTAGGCAGGTCATCCGATACTACCCACACTTGCGATTTCTATTATGGGGAGTATACCATCACTCCATTGGATTACTATGCTATCATAGGTCTACCCTTTCACGGTAATATAATCCATTTTAATGCTTGCTTTACTTACGATAATTTCAATGTAGAGATCATCGAGGATTTGATTGGATAATCTAGAGACAAGCCGGGGAAAGTTTCTTGCGAGAAACTCATGACCTTTTGGACCTCTAGGGATAAAGGGTATCTCACCACTGCCTGCGAGGTTAGAGCTTTCATGGCCTCTACCTTGTCATGGCTGTGTTTTCCTACCAGGGGTTCGATTATGAATCTCTATATTCTATCGGCTTTGATAGATCCACCTAGCTTTGACAAGCGTAGACGGGGCCAAAGCACTTTGGGTCACCTATACTGGGCTCTTGACCAGTGCGTGAGAAACAGGATTGACAAGTTCAAGTTTTGTGTTTAGATTGTTTATGTAAGAATTCGATCCTTATCTCTTTTCTTTATGAGTATTTTGTCCATTTTTGGTGTTCTGATCTTTTCTTGACTACTTGCAGATAAGATTTTTTAAGATGGGGATCCTTTCGAGGACCAAGCTCATGCCAAGCAGTGGTTTCCTATTCTACCCTCGATTGCTACACTATTTTCACAGTTAGGAAATGGAGTCTTGTTCCGATCTTTTTGCCATCTTCGTACCCTTTCTTTGGAGCAGGTATGTCTCATAATTTTGTTAGTTTATTTGAATCGCCATTTTAGCTACAATGATTCTACCGATGTCTAGCTTTCTTTTCTCAGATTAAGACGTAGCCTTGGGGGCATGCTATTCCCTAGCTGGAGGCTATGAGATTAACCAGGGAGTTTGTGAATACTCGACTGATCATAGAGACCCCCTTCTCTTTGGAGTGGTACTGGGGAGATCACATTCAGGGCTGGCATCTTCCTCCCAGGTCGCGTTCTATTCTTTCTAAGGTGCCTTGGTGGGTCTTCTGGCCTCGCAGCTTGTCTGACTTTGCACGAATGACCTCTCAGGGTATCCCTAGCGCCTTCCTATAGCGGGTTGAGGGATACGAGGAGTTCTGCCTTTTGCAGCTGCTTGGATGGCCGAATATGAATCCTATTCCTACTACACCTCAACGGGATATCCATAACCCTCATGAGGATGACGATCCTTCGGCTTCTATCCCTGAGGGCTCTACCCCTTCGACTTCTGCCCCTATTGGCTAGGTTGTCCGTATGATGGTAGTTCCCCTTTCAGTAGCTTCAGTTATTCTTTCTTTTATAATTATCATTGTTTCTACTATTGCACTTAGTTAGACGGACCCGACCTTGCTCTGTTATCTTTGCAAGATCACCAGAGTAGGAAGAGACCTGTAGCTACTTCTACTCATGTGGGTAGTAGCTCTTCGGCATCATTTGTTCTGCCTCAGGGCCTAGCGATGGTAGAGCCGCATCAGGGGTTCAAGTATTAGCCACCCCTATTCATGATGTACCACCTTGACCAGGGCACTTATACTCCGGTGATCTGCCTCATCTGGATCTTGCGCATCCAGTGACTTTCCATCCTGCTAGTGCCACTCATGTTAGTCTTCTCTGTCTTTTCTTCTTTCTGCCTTTTGATTTTGAATTGTGATAGTTCTGACTTGCTTTGATCTTTCAGCCTTGTAGGTGCCTATCACTGATAGCATCTCCAATTTAGGGTATATTCAAGGGCAGGAGCGCTTCATGATGACCCAAAACTCTGATATGGCGATAATTTGGTTATTTTATCATGTTAATGATGATGCATGGCATGCTATGAAATGGATATGAATGATTTGTGTTGAAATGTTGTAGCTAGAGATTCGACGGCTCCGAGCTCAATTAGGGATGCTTCCGATGGATGACCCACAGCAGCAGCGGCAGTAGGGACAAGGCAATCCTCCCGAATTCGTTTCGCAGGGCGATTAGGTAGGCTTTTCATTTTCTTTTGTTTTTCAGTTTTGCTTTCTTTTGAGACGTTTGTAGTGCCCCCTTTTGTATGAATACATTTTTGTATAATTAAATTTTTCTTTATTCCCTGGCTTTATGTTTTCTTTTCATTATTGGTCGATTTCATCGAGGTAATCTGCCAGATATTGGCAGACTGACCCATAAACTGCATATAGTGAACTGTTACCCTTGTGAAATTTTGCCATAGAGGGCTACATCCATTTTTGTGCTGATCTAAATGTCTATATGAAGAACTCCAATAGTTGGGATCATCTCGGGGTTAGTGGTTTGGCGCATATGAAGGAGTACTGTTGCATCTTTGTCAAAGACAATGTGATCCAGGCTGCTATCAAGTTCTAGGACCCTATTGACAACATGTTTTAGTTTTAGGATCATGAACTATGCCCGTTGTACGAGGAGTTATGTGGGATTCTACAGTCCTCTGCTGATATGCCTCTAGGTATTCCGGCACACCGCCCTAAATTTTCTGATTTGTTGTTGAATTATTTTTAGCTTCAATGATTTGACAGGCTTCGATTGATCTGTGATAAGGGCCTAAGGTTGGATGTGGCATTTAACATAGTTAAGAGTCTTCATTCGAACAATGCAAGCTAGTTGCCGCTCATATGCTTGCTTTTATTGGGGGTTTTTCTCCATGAGGTCCCAACTTTGGCCAATAACTTTGCCTTTTTTAGCATCATCAATCAGATGCTGGAGGGAAAGTCTCCCATTATAGTGAGCTTAGCCGAGACATTGATCTTTGTACACTCTTCCCGGAATGGAATTGAAGCTACTACCAGGGACAATAGGCTCCTTCTTTAGGTAACTTTTATTTGAGCCCTTCTTTTTGCATGAACCGCCCTTTCAGGTTCTTGATTCATCAGGCTTGCCTTAATTTTTGGCTAGACAGCTTTTTAGCTTTTCAATTCAGTAGGCTTTTTTTTCCCTTTTTTTCTTCTTTTTTTATGTTGATTTTTTTTTCTATTTTTTATGCTTTCTTTTGTAGCTTTGGTTTTGGGATAAGCTTTCTGTGATGTTTGTTCCTACGAGCATGGATTATTATCTGAGGGCCTGTTGGGCGTGATGCTCTATAGTTCACAACAGTAATCATTTCCATAGAGATTTCACCATTGAGGAGTGGGTTAAGTTTATGGGGAGCCTAGCTGTTGAGGCTATCTGTTGGGTTTTCCCTTGGTGGGGAGTCACTCATGTGACCACTAATGTTGCTAGAGATGGTGTGTTCCTTATTCGTCTTTCTGAGATCATCACTTATCCTCCCATTCGCTTGTACACGAAGTACAGTTGATCTCAGGGGTTTCTTGCATCCCTGTGCACCATTACTAGCCTAGAACTGTCTATGCTCGGGTCTACCGTCATGACGTAAGATGGATTAGTCGCACTCAAGTGGAGATAAACTATTCTACCCCATTCGATGTCCATCCTTTCGAGGCTTATCGCATCTGGTTGAGAGTGTTCGTGGGCTGCCTACTCTTAAGGAGAGGATCCGTAAGAATAGGAGGCTTCAAAGCTTCCTTAGAGTTTAGTGAGCTTGCCATTATGTGTCTTTTGTTCCCATGGGAGAATAAAGGCATCAGGCCTCATTTTTAATTCCTGTTTGTAAAATACTTTTATGTGTAATAAGGATGAAAAGATGTTTATTTGAATGCAAGTTTCATTAAATAATTCGTAGTTTCCATTTTATGCACCCATGCAGTATTTTTAACATGAACATGTTACTACAAAAGATATTATTTATCGCGGAGGACAAGTGGTATTTATTTCCTAGAAATGCCCGCCGTTGCCTAAGGCTCCGAATGGATTTTACCCAAGGCTCCACTCTTTTATTTTAGAGTCTTTATTTTTTGCTTAAGGGGCCTTACTAGCTCTTGATAGAATTTATTATTTATTTTTTTACACGAGATAGCGCTTCAGCTTGTTGCAATTGACCCGATTCACGAATTCGTTATCCTCCAGTTCTGAGATTTTTACTACCCCTTTACTGAGAGTCTTCTTTACCACGTATGGTCCTTCCCAGTTTGACTAGAATTTCCCTCGAGCATCTATCTGTGTTTTACGATATTACTTCAAGACTACATCGCCCATCTTCAAAGGTTGGCTCTGCCCCTTGACTTTGCGGTTGTAAGCTCTGGCCATGAGCTATTGTAAGCTCTGGCCATAAGCTGTTGTAAGCTCTGCCCATGAGCTGTTGTTATAACTGTAGATTTTCCAATGCGGCTAATCGCATTTCATCGATCAAGTTCAGTTCTTCGCGCCTCACTTTTGCCCATTCATCTTCGGGAAGCCTAGCTTCAAGGGCTATGCATAAAGACTTGATTTCCATTTCAATAGGCAATACCGGCTCCATCCCATAAATAAGGTAAAAAAGAGTTTAGCTCGTAAGAGTCTTAACACTAGTTATATATCCCCATAAGTCATAGGGCAAATGATCGGCCCAATCTCGGTAGTTGGAAATCATCTTGGAGAGGATTTTCTTGATCACCTTATTAGCTGCTTCCATAGCTACATTGGCTTGAGGGCGAGAAGGCGAAGAGCGATGATGCTCAATCCTGTGCTTTTCAATAAGATCAATTATTTCTGGTCTGAACTGCACACCATTGTCACTCACCACTTGATGGGGAATGTCGTACCTGGTGAAGGTGTGTCGCTAAATAAATTGAGCCATTTTCTTGGCCGTGATGCTAGTGTATGATTCAACTTCAACCCACTTAGAAAAGTAATCAACCACTACTATAATGAAGAGATGACCGCTGGTCGAAGAAGGTCTTATTTCACCAATGATGTTGATGCCCCAGGCTGAGATTGGCTAAGGCGTTGTTAAACTTTGCAATGTTGTCGGAGGTAAATGGCTCACATCTCCATATACCTGACAAGCATGGCATGTCCTCGCTTCTTGAACACAATCAGCTAGCATGGTCACCCAAAAGTACCCCATTCTCTAGATTTTCTTTGCCATCATAATGTCGTTCATGTATGGACCGTAGTCTCCCAAATGTACTTCTTTCATAAACCTTTTCAGGTTCTCACTGTGCCAGGCATTTTAGCAGTAGGCCATAAGAAGACCTTTTGAATAGATCTCCTTTAACTAGGCAGAATCACATAGCAAGCTTTTTCAGTATATTTCTGTCGAAATCAGTAGCCTCAGCTGGGAATTCATCGTTTTTAAGGAACTTGATAATGTCGGAATACCAGGGGGTTCCTTCTTCCGCTATGTCTTTTATTGTGCAGATGTAGTAAGGAGATTGGGATGTTTGCATAACAAGGGGTCTGATTAGCTACTTTTTGGGCCCTTACCACATGGAGGCTAAAGTAGCCAATGCATCTGCCATCTGATTTTCCTTGCGGGGCGTGTGACTAAATTCGCACTCGCTAAACATCTTGACTTTTCTCCATACAGCTTCTAAGTAAGGCCAAAGAGATTCTTCCTTTAGTCCCCAGTCCCCTATGACATGCTTGATGACTAAAGCTGAATCACTGATAATTTTGACTTTGTCTGCTTTGATAGTGATTAGGGCAGACATTCCGAACAGACATGCTTTATACTCTGCCCCATTATTTATGGTGAGAAATTCTAAGTGTTTTGACAGAGGTATGAGTGCTCTATCTAGCATAAAGATGATGAATCCCAAATTGGGTCCTCCCTTATTGATGGCACCGTCAAAGAACATTGTCCATTTTCTGGGGTTCTTTGTGGTGGCTGCGAGACATTCATTGGGAAATTCTAGGTTTTCCTATTCTCCTTCCTCGAGTGGTTGATTTGCTAGGAATTTAGCCACTGCTCTACCCATAATGGTCTTCTTTGTTACGTACTTAATATCGAACTCTAATAGCAATAAGAGCCACCTTACCAGTTGTCTGATTAGTAAGAGAGCCGGATAAAAGTACTTCATCGGATCCGCTTTCGCAATTGCTTAGATTCTGTACAATTGGGAGTAATGCCTAAGCTTTCTAGTGAGCTATACCCTAGCAGAACAAGTCTTTTCCATGATGGTGTATCGAGTCTCATACTCTAACACTTTCTTGCTGAGGTAATAAATCGTGTGTTCCATCTTGTCCTCATGTTCTTGAACTAGCATGCCCCCTATAGAGGTTTCTTCTACCGCCAAGTAGAGAATGAGTTGCCTTCCAAGAATTAGTTGTTTTAGTATCAGAGGGTTCATCAGGTAAGCTTTAATTCTATCAAAGGCTTCTTGGCATTGGTCATTCCAATCTATCAGCTATTATTTCCTCAATAGTTTGAAGATAGGCTCACATGTGGTGGTCAATCGCACTATAAAGCGACTGATGTACTGTATGGATCCTAAGAACCTTCTTACTTCTTTCCCAGTTTTTAGTACGAGCATTTACCTAATAGCGTTAGCATTGTTGGGATCCATTTCTATGCCTCTTTGGGTAACCACGTGCCCCAGTAATTTGCCTTATATGATGCCAAATATGCACTTTTTTAGGTTCAAACGGAGGTTGTACTTCTCAATCCTCATGAGTAATCGTTCTAGCACTACCGAGTGTTCTTCTGGTGTAACGGATTTCACAAGCATGTCATCCATATAGACCTCAACTTCTTTATGGATAAATTCATGTAGTAAGGTTGTGACTACTCACTAGAAGGTTGCCCCTGCGTTCTTGAGTTCGAAAGGCATTACTTTGAAGCAATAAGTTCCCCATTCTAAGATGAATATGGTTTTGAACTTGTCTGTTACATTCATGAGGATCTGGTGGTATCCTGAGAATCCATCCATAAAAGAATACATGGTCGCTCTTACCGTGCTATCTACTAGAATATCAATGTATGGTAGTGGGAAATCATCCTTAGGGGTAGCCTTATTCAAGTCCCTGAAGTCGACGCAAACTCGGACATCAGCATTCTTCTCAGGTATGTGGACTACATTGGATAGCCAAGTCGGATAGTCGATGACTTTGATGAAATTTGCCTTCAGCTATTTTGACACCTCTGCTTTGACCTTTTCAGCCCATTGTTGCTGCATTCTTCTCATCTTTTGCTTCACCGGCCGAATTTTCCAGTCTGTGGGGATCTTGTGCTTGGCAATGTGCTGAACAAGTCCAAGCATATCCTCACGAGACCAAGCAAAGGCTAACATGTGATTTTTCAATACCTTTATCAATTCTCTCTCTTCTTCAATGGGCAATTGATTGGAAATGTATACCATTTTTGGATCATCTTCCATGTTTAAATTAATGTCTTTTGTAATATCATTATTGATGCTAAAAATACCACAAGTTATAAAGCTTTTGCCATTTTTGCCATAGTTGACTATGTTTGAGAAAATCTCGAATCCCAAAATGGTCTTCCCCTGATGAGTAACAGCCTCAAGGGTTCCTTTGGAGGGCTGTTGCAGCTTCTTTTGAAGGGTCATCTTGTGAACAACTCTTCAATAGCCTGTGTAATCGAGTCCTGTGGACTTTCGTTCTCTTGCCCCTGTATTAAAGGTCGGTACTCCCTATTCATGGGTGACTAGTCCTTTTCTAGGAGTGTGGTGCTTCGGAATGTGTCCCTGAATCCATGGGCCCCAGTACACCTCTGATTGCTTGTTCACTTCATGGCCAATTATGGCTGTGGTAAACCCTTTCATGTTGCTTTCTTTCATCTTCAATGCTACTACTACTAAGGCTTCATCAGCTTCCAGGTTAACAATATTTCAATAGAACAGGATTTTGATGTTCTGGCACAGGGTGGATGGGACCCCTCCCATAGCGTGGAACCATGGTCTCCTAAGTAGCCTAGAGAAAGTTACCGAGATGTCTATGACCGTGAAGAGTACTTTAGACAAGATTTTGCCGGTAGTGACTTTAGCTTCGAACGTGCTGTTGGCGGTCCTTTGTAAGCTTTAATGACTATTATGGATTTCCTTAGGTCCTTCTCGGTCAGTCCTAGGATTGGCATAATATCTTTAAGATAGACATTTAGTGATGAGCCATCATCGATCATTATGCAGGGCATGATGTGCCCTAAGACACTAGCCATCAACTAGAGAGCCTTATTGTGGCATTAGGCATATTCGAGCTTAAGAAGACAATGCTGGGGATAATAGTGCTAGTCTCGTTATTGAGCAGCGCACAGACCGGTTCTAGGGATCCTAGAGGAGATATTTTGATTTTCATCAGCTCTTTATAGATAGTGAGCCTGTGATCTTGAGAGCCCAAGAATAGGTCCCAAATACTCATCTTAGTTGTATTGGCCTTTAGTTGATCCACAATCGGGCTTTGTACCTGTTCTGAGGACTTAACAAAAGTAGGAGGTATCGGGGGCTTAGTTTTTGGGTAGAATATTCTAGAATGACTTCTGGTAAAATGTCAGCCCTTCATACCAAACGACTGCCTTTTCCTGGAGAGTTCAGCAAAACCTTTCGGGCTAATGGGCATAGTGAATCTACCCATCATTCATCAGTTGCACGAATTCACAGATGTGAGTGCATAGCCTTGTATTTCTATCGTAGAATATCGAGTAAACTTCCTTCAAGTCTTGACTTTGGATCCAACAACTATTTTAAGCTAGTTCATTCTCCGCACGAATTCTCTCTATAATGTATTCACGAGAGCATTCTTGTTCCTCTTCCCGAATCATGTTAATGAAATGTTTGCTATCCAAGTTAAAGTCTGTAATGTCTCCATAATCATCACTTGCTGCAGACCATAAGGTGCCCGAGGAGTCATGTTGTACGGAAGAGGCATAGCTCTTAGCACTGTCGTAGTTAACCATCATGCCATTTAGGAAGGGAGCCTCATACTCGAAATCTCTAGGTAAGTGATTTAGCTCATCATTCGTGAAAGTCTCTGATTCATACCCCAAGTTATCCACTTCCTTTTCATTCTCGTGATCTGATTCACCGGAGTTCGTAAATTCTTCCACCTATTCATTTGAATCTTTGAAAGGCTGTGGCTCAAAGATCCTGTTTGGCACGTGCTAAGCTGGGATATCATTATTAAAAAAAATTTCTGAATCCTCTTTGGGGACCTCTTTAGGTCTTCTTCGGGATCTTCCTTGGGATCTTCCTCGGGATCTTCTTCTGGGTTTTCTTCTGCCACATTTGGGTCAGCTTCGACTCCTTCTATGGCTATACTAAACTCAGATACCATGGTTTGTATGCTGGCAAATGTTTCCTCCATAAGGGCAATATATGGTGTAATATGAGTACGAATTTCTCAAAATTGGTCCTATGCACCTCCATCTAGATGTAGGCCGAGATACCTTTGCTAGTCCTGCATGGTTGCTCCATGCCAATGCAGGATCATATAGTTCTTGGAATTCTGGATGTGCTGCCCTAGAAGAGCTCCCAAATTCAAACAGACTTATTCTGACATAATTAGGACTCATGTAATCTAGATGAGTTTACATCGAAGGTTATGGAGGAGGGATATCTTGCCAACCAATATTATACTAGTCTACCTGTGGTGCCAACCACCAGAAAAGCTCATACGGGTATGGCTGAGATGCCCTGAAATAGTTGAGGAAAGATCTCTCCATAAAGTACTAGTGCCAACGTCCTTCTAGTGGCATTGCGTCATACGAGTCCATGCTTAGGCCTCCTAAGAATCGGGGAAACTATGGCGTGAAAACTAGTGGCATCGCGTCCTACCAGTCCATGATAGGTTTCTCACGATAGTTTCCCCAATTCTTAGGAGCGAATTAGTCTAAGTGCTTAGCTTCTTCTTAGGCTCTTTCATTCTTCCATTGGCTGTCATCTTCTATAGATCTTTTAGTAGCCGAGCATATTCATTAGTGTGGTGCCCCTTAGTCACATGATAAGCACAGAAATTTTCTCCGTTTGCCGTTATAGGCGGAGCGAATAGCTTAATGCTCTGGAGTTGGTGAATATCTGGGATAGTGATTCCACCCTTAGAGAGATGGACTGGTAAGTCTGTACTTGGGTAACTTCTGCCACTTTAGGAGCAGCTTTCAAGTATTCAGAGGTGCCTTGTTTGGATGAACCACCTTTTTCACAATATCAGGGTTTAGTATAAGCTTATTGTTCTTGCTTCTTTGATCAATCTTCTTCTCCATATTTTTCAAGCCTCTCGGCATAGTATACTACGTCATTGAAGGTGTCAAACTTTTCATCTCCATTTCATCCCAATAATTCAGGCTTGAGCCTTTGATAAGCTTTACTATCAGGGTGTCTTGGTCAGGTGCCTTGGTTACAAGCACACGAACAACCATCCACCTTAGATAAAACTCTTCAAAGGAATCATTCGACTGTTGCTTAATTCTTTCGAGATCTTGTAGAGTAGTCTTGACCTTCCGATTGAAGGCATAGTTTTCAAGGAATACAGAGCATAGGTTCTTCCAATCATACTTTACATCGGTTGGCATTCTTATGTACCAATCAAAGGCGGGTCTACGAAGAGTTGCTTGTAATAGATTGAGTATATGAACTTTAGTGATGTTTATGCTAGTCATAATTCGGAGATAACTCTCCATGTGCATGTAGGGAGGTCTGCTACCAATATATAGGGTCATGTAGGGCATCACAAAGTTAGACGGAAGGGCTTCTTATTCCTTAGGCAGGAATTAATCAATATCCACATGTTGCTCTATAGAGGGGCAATAGATTTGTCCTTTATCGGAGATAGTTTTGCCATGTCAGCCATCTTTGCTTTGAGTGCAGCTACTCCGGTCTATTGTTTCTAAGCATTAGCTGCGCTCAGCCTTTCCCAAATATCATAAAATTCTGGGGTTTCAAGAATCCTCCTAAGGGACTATCCAACTGCATCATCGACTGCCATCGCAGTTTCGGATTCTAGATCAGAGAAGAATCTAACGAGAGATTAGACTAGTGGTGGGGCTATGACTTTTAGACTACCCGTAGTGCGCCTCAACGTGCTTCTCTCTCACTTCCAACCTAAAAGGGTAAGAGATCAACTGTTAGTAAGTGCATCGGGTGTGGCTTTAAGCCTTTCTCACCTTGTTTGTGGGTAAATAAATGAATGCACGAGTGATCAAATGCATGGATGAATGATGCATGTGTACAATCAAATTAAAAACAAGTTTAGGCATATGGCAATCGCTCGAGGAGAAATTGACAACTTGTGATATTCATGGAATATTGCAAAACATAGTTCAAAGACCAAGGGCCTGAGTTGGATCAGACTCGAAAGCCCGAGGGCAAATTGACTTGCTCATTAAAGGTGGGCCGACTCATTGGTCCAAAGGTTAAGATAAGACCGGTGTCACTCAAAGGGTTTTGACTCACTAGTCTAAGGAGGGTCTTGACACTAGGGTCACTCAAAGGGTTTTAACTCACTGGTCCAAGGGTTGAGCTGGCACTAGGGTCACTCAAAGGGTTTTGACTCATTGGTCCAAGGGGTCAGCCGACAGTGGTGTCACTCAAAGGGTTTTGACTTATGGGTCCACGGGGTTGAGCTGACACTAGGGTCACTCAAAGGGTTTTGACTCATTGGTCCAAGGGTTGAGCTGACACTGGGGTCACTCAAGGGGTTTTGACTTACTGGTCCAAGGGGTCAGCTAACAGTAGGGTCATTCAAAGGGTTTTGACTCACTGGTCGAAGGGGTGAGCTGACACTAGGGTCACTCAAAGGGTTTTGACTCACTAGTCCAAGGGGTGAGCTGACACTAGGGTCACTCATAGGGTTTATGTCTTTTGGCTCACGGGTTCAGCCTCAGTGGACTTACTAGTTTTGGTTAATTTTAGCTCATGGGCTAAGCCTTGGTCGACTCACTAGTCTTGACTAATTTCTGCTCATTGGCTGAGCCTAGGTGGACTCATTGGTCTTGAGTAATTTTGGCTCATGGGCTGAGCCTAGGTGGACTCATCGGTCTCGGTTAATTTTGGCTCATGGGCTGAGCCTAGGTGGACTCACTACTCTCGGTTAATTTTAGCTCATGAGCTGAGCTTAGGTGGACTCACTATTCTCGATTAATTTTGGCTCAAGGGCTGAGCCCTTGTCGACTCACTAGTCTTGCCTAATTTCTGCTCATGGGCTGAGCCTAGGTGGACTCTTTGGTCTAGAGTAATTTTGGCTCATGGGCTAAGCCTAGGTGGACTCACTAGTCTCGGTTAATTTTGGCTCATGGGCTGAGACTAGGTGGATTCACTGGTCTCGGTTAATTTTGGGTCATAGGCTGAGCTTAGGTGGACTCACTATTCTTGGTTAATTTCGGCTCATGGACTGAGCCTACATGGACTCACTGGTCTCGGTTAATTTTGGCTCATGGGCTGAGCCTAAGTGGACTCACTATTCTGGGTAAATTTTGTCTCATGGGCTAAGCCTAGGTGGACTCACTTGCCTCGGTTAATTTCGACTCATGGGCAGAGCCTAGGTGGACTCACTAGTCTCAATCAATGAAATGGCATGCACACGTTAATTTCATGGCTGCACAAAACATGTGGTTAGTTTTCACACAATCATGATGTTTATGATGTCTGTTTTAGATTACTTATATTTAATAAAGCTGTACATGTAGCAAACGGTTAGATCGCGCCTACCGCCCTTTTAACTCCATTAGGTTACTTCCCTTTAAAGCGAATGGGGAACTTAGCAAAGTCTGCTCGCGTGCACTCAAGGTTTTTGGGTAGGCCTATGAGAAAGTTTCTACAGTTCATCTATATGTGGGTTTCAGTCTCAAGATTAGGTGCGATTTGGGGTACCTTGAGCCTTTGTGTACCGAGTCCCTGTGGCCCTAAGCGAACCAAAGAAAACTTTTCCACGTATAATGCACGTAGGTAGTCTTACCCTTAAACGAACAAGTTCCTCGTACGTTACACAAAGGGTGTGATTGGATCCATACCCCTCAAGCCCTAAGCGAACTTGGAGATACTTCACCAAAAGACACCTAAATTTTTTTAGGGGTAAAGAATGCAGATGCTATGCAGTCCTAAAATTTGTGTAATGCAGAAGTTACCACAAATTCCTTAGTTCTAAAATTTAATTTGAACAATATTTGAATGATTATGTGAAAAAAGATTTTTTTTTTAAAATTAGGTTTTTATAAAAATAATTTTCCCCAGCAGAGTCGCCACTCTGAGCGGGCGGACGCTTTCATGGGTTGAACCCAGGGTGCAGCGCGCGGGGCGCGCCTTAGGTTCAATACAATTTTAGGAAACCGCGGCATTTGGTCTGGTTTAAGAAAATCCAGTTTGCTTTAATGGAGTGGCTTGGTATGCCAAAAATGTGATTGTATTGAGAAACACGTTAACACATTTTGCTGAGAAAAGATATCGTTAAGATAAAGTATTTTTTACTTTATTTAAAATTAAAATAGATTCGCCACCCGGTTCAACTCCACCGGGAATTATGGTATACAGATCAAAAATCAGATTTTTATACCGAAAAGAAAATGAGATTCTAAGTTCGAATGTAATAGTTACTCGTATTGTTGAAATAATTTGGGTTAATTTTTGAATTTTGGAATTTGTGGTGATTTTTGCATTACAACGGCTTTATTTAAGAATTAATTTGAAGAAATAAAATGGGCATTATAACGGCTTAATGAATGGACATTTTCTACCAAATTTTTGGTAGTATAATAGCAACGCTTGGGTCTGGGCCTGGAAACTCGGATAAAGTTTCCTCACATTCTGGATGTTTTGTCCGTACCTGCGAGGTTATTTACAAATATTAGACTTTAAGTGGCACCAGTGGCTCACTTAACCAAAGAAATGGAATGCAATATGTAATAATAAAGCAAAACAATGTGTTTTAATGAATTTTAAAGTTGGGCTTTGAGCCAATTACCCCCAGTTTACCTTTTCGTCTGTCCAGCATGATCGAGAGCTGATGCAGGACCGAAGTTATCAGAGGTTGTGATTTTATTGGAAAATAGATTTAACCCAAGTTATGGTTGTAATCTTGGATTATTTCTAAAGAAATATAAAGTTAAAGTCGTTCTCAGATCGAAGATCACTATGACATCTTGATCTAAAAAGACCAGAAACTAAGTTTAAACCGAGTGTTGGTTATAATGCTCCAATGTAGAAGTGGTTTGATAGAGTTTTGGGGCTTTTGGGATTCGTAGAACTGAAAAAGGACAAAAAGGTAATTTTAGGATTTTATAAAATTTGCGTCTCTTTCAAATGAGGGGGCGTGACCCCTTATTTATAATGGGGAGGTAATTAGCCGGCAGGCTAGTTAACTATCTGACAAGATTTTACATCAGATCTTGTAAAATCTTGCCAGATATTGGTAAATAGTCGGCGGGCTGATTACCTATGTTTCACCGAACTTTGACTTTTTGTTTAGTAGGAAATGCTAAATCGGAGTTTCCCTGGAATATGGATTTTTTAATTTCAAATTTTGGATGACAATTCTTTCCTTTTTGGCTCATTTGTCTGATCACTAAACGAAATAGGCATTATTCCTCATCGGGCTGGAATGGACCTGTGCTAACAGTTGCATAATTGTTCCCTGCTCTGGTTGCAGCTTGAGTTGCTGTTGTATTAACATTGGTGATTGTAGAGGTAATTTGGGTAAATTTTGGAGAGAGAGGTTTCATTGACTTGCTTAGTTGTGGGGAATAGAGCAACCTTCTTGTCAATGCTCTTTACAACAATTTTTTTCTCTCCCAACTATGCTTTGAGATTCGGAGGCATAGCTTTATCTTGCACATCCTTCTCCACTGATATCAATTTTGAACATATGTCCTGGATGATTTTCTTGATCTAATCTTCTCTTTGCCCTTCAATGGTAACTTTTCTAGCAAACTCGGCGCCATAGTTTATGGTTTTCCCTTTTACTTCACTATCTGAAGATGACTCTTCTTCAGATCCAGAGTAGCTTTTGGTTTTACTATCCTCGGTGCTTGATGACTCCTATTATTGATGCTTCTTAGGTTCTTCAACTCTTTGTTCCACCTTATCCTCTAGAGTGGCCTCGCCCTGTGAGTCCACTATATTAGCATTCTCAATGGATCTTAGACAATCTCCCTCCTCTGTAGCATCATGCTCCAAGCTAGGATCAACTATCTTAGATGAATTTTGAGACGCACCTAAGTTGTCTTATTTTTTAGGAACATTTTCAATTTCATGAACAATAATAGTGGAGTCCAAGTTAAGAGTTACCTCGGTGCTCTATTGTTTAGTACGCCCTGCTGACTTATCTACTTCTCCATCTACCACAATATCAACTTCCAGAGGATTTGAGTTGTCCTCAGTCTTCGCTTCAATTGCCTTTTTAGGACTTTTGGTATTTACTGCCTTTGTTTGGTCTAAAATGCTGCTATTATCCTCAACATTTTCTCCAATTTCCTTTTGAGGACTTTGTACTGTACTTGCTTTAACTTCTTGTAGTAGGAGAAAATAACAAAGAGGGTCTTGCGAGCCTTGAAGATGAATAAGTCTTCTTCACTGTTTCCTTCTTGGGGAGCTTATTAGAATAGGAGGAATGAAAGTATCCGGAAGAGAGGTTTCCTTAGTTGCTCCGGATGAGCCACCGGGTCTTTCTTTGGTTAGCTGATTTTCCTTCATATTTTCCTTAACAGCTTCCATCATCTCAATGAACTGTGGATCCTTAATATTAATGTTGTCTGGAATAACTGGCTTTGCAATGACCATAATTTCCTTCCGTTTTGATTTCTCGGCCACAGCTATCTCCTCTGCTCTAGTATCCTTGGTAGAGGGTTCATGAATTAAAATACCAGAAGCAGGTTTACGCCCTAGAATTTTAGCCCTTCTGGCTTTCATAGCTTCACTAAAGGTTAGTCCAGTCTTTTATAGCTGCATTCTTTTTTGGACAGGCTCATCCTCTTCAGCTACACTGCTAGATTCACTAACCTATTCAATATTTTCTTGAAGTGTTCTTATAATTGCTTTATGTCTACCATCAAGTATACCATTTTCTACCTCTGAAGTTTGGTCTTCCACCATTACCTCTGGTGTTTCCACTTTCCTCCCCTTTTTAATAGTAACTTTCATAAGCCTCACTCTAGGCTTTTTGAGAAGTGTTTGCCTCACGATTTAGGTGAGAGTCATGGCATCTTCATTTACTTCTTCATCCTCTTCCACTACAAGTTTAAGATTGACCTTCGTTTGAGCTCTGGGTTTGGTGGTTCTTACCCTTTTTGCTTTCGGAACAATTTTCACTAGGGCCTTCTGAACCTTACTTTTCTCCTACTTCTCTTTCCTCTATCGTATAGCTTTCTCTTCATCCTAGGTTTCACCAAAGGTCAGCTTTTTGAAGTTCTTCTCTAGAATTTTGTTTACTTGAATTGACATGACTCTAGATAGATTTATCCCACTCTCAAGGAGTATTTTGGTAATGAGCGCGCCATGGGTGTACTTATGTTGCTTCATAAAGTGCAAAATCAGAACATGCATGATTAAGATTCTAATCTCCACCCAATGCTAAAGAACACAGTGTTGAAAGGAAGATGCAATGGTGAGTGAGCCTTTTCGGATCAACAGAAAAATTGCAGCAACTTGGGGGTCTCTAGCCAATGAGTGGAGAATTTGTCTCCAAAAAACCATTTCAAAAGCTATAATTTGGGATCATACTTGACCTTGAGATCGTCGCCATCATTTCTAAGAAGAACCCCATCATTTTTCATCTGGAAATGAGTCACAAAGAACTTAAGAGTGATTATTATGACTTTTCCTTGCACTTTCTTCTAGAGGGAATCAAAATAGTAGTGGACCATAAGTTTATCACAAAATTCCCTTACAAGATACGGATAGGTAGGGTGGTTCATCTTAAGGAAGACCTCAAGATATTGTTGGGAGTAGGGTTTAGTGCTGATCAAGAAATTGTTGCCCAAATAGTCTAAGCAAACTACTGTATCCAATCTTTTGAGTTTGAGAGGGATAAAATCCCCATTCTTAAGACCAGTATCTTTGAAGATGTTTCTAGAAGGAGGAATGGTTTGGGTTTGGGTATTTTGCATTTGAGTGTTTGAAAAGGATTTGGGAATTTTAGGGTTTCTAGAAATAAAATAAAAGAGTAACAATAGATTAGTTGGTCGCGTGAAGATGAAGAAGGATTTTGGGGGCTTTTCATAGATTTTTCAAGGTAAGGGTAGAATGGTAATCCAGATGCACTTAAAGTTAATTGGATGAATGATGTGGTAGTTAATTTTAAGGAGAGAGGTGAATGGCGTTTAAACTTGAGAATTGGAATGATTTAATTTTGATACAGTTGTGTCTTTTTACCGCACGTGTAATCCCTAAAAAATGTTTGAAATTCCAAACGTGCACAGTTACCTATTTACGCTTTTATTGCCATTTGTCACTCTTGTCTCCTGAGCTGAGAATATTCCTTCCGGATCTAGAATCAAATAACTTTTCTTCATTTTCTTGATCTTCTAACTTGTAGAAGATCAAAATTAATTGATGTTTGTCTTTCGGATCTTTCTTTAAATTGGATTTGACATTCTAATGGCCTCCCTTGGTTTGTTGAATTGATCTTTACTCAAAGGCTTAGTAAAGATATTTGCCCTTTTCTCATTTATTGGAATGTAGTCCAAGATGACTTCCTTCTTGATTATGTGATCCCGGATGAAATGGTGTCTGATATTGACATGCTTTACCTTACTATGTAGCACTGGATTCTTTGACACATCAATTGCACTTTTGTTCTAAATATAACATTAACACATCTTGCTTGAAAACCACAATCCTCCAATTATTACTTGATCTATAGGAGTTGAGCAACACAACTTCCAATAGCCATATATTCAGCTTCTATGGTTGATAATGGTACTGAAGTTTGCTTCTTATTGTACCATGATACTAAGCATTCTACAGGAAAATGACATCCTCCAGATGTACTTTTTCTCTCAAGGGTATCTCTACCATAGTCTGCATCAGTGTAACCTTGTAATGTGAAGTTTCCATTACTAGGATACCATAGGCCAACTTCAGTGGTTGCTAGAAGATATCTAAGAACTCTCTTTATTGCCTTAAGGTGTGAGTCCCTTGGAATGGTTTGATATCTTGCATAGTAGCAAATTGCATAATGTACAACAGTTCTGCTAGCTGTCAAGTATAGAAGTGATTGAATCATTCCTCTATAGAGTTTCTAATCAACTTCTTCTCCTTCACAATCCTTTGAAAGGGTTGTATCTGAACCCATAGGAGTGGACATTGGCTTGCTATTGTCCATTTCAATCTTCTTTAGAATCTCTTTGGTGTACTTGGATTGGTTTATTGAAATCTCATCCGAACTCTGCTTGATTTGTATACCAAGGCAGAAGTTGAGTTCTCCAATCATTGACATCTCAAACTCCTTCGACATTTGAGTGCTGAACTCTTCACACATATTATGAGCACAGGCTTTTTGGTGACCCTCAGAACGATGATGACTTTTTGCTCTAACCTTTTTGGTTTAGTTGTTCCATTATTTTAGAATTGAATTGCATTTGTCAAGTTCTTTGTTATGATTTTGAGATCTTTAACCCCGATTAAAAATGATTGAATCGCGTTTAAAATGTTGATAGCTTCCTTTCCCCACATGCGTAATAACTTTTTTTGTGATTTTTTACTTAAAATCTGGACATTTTAAGTGAGTCTCGTTTGCATCGTTGGATTCTTTGCTCTTCGAGCTTTCCAGAATGTAAGGAATTACCCCGTTCGGATGCCCGTAGTGTCGGTTGTTCGCATTTTAGGCCCGGCCCTTACCGAGCCCCTTGGCCTTTTTTCCCTCTGGTGTCTGCGATTCGGAACACGGGGCCGCGTGGCTCAGGCGCCATGGGCTAGGCCAGGTCACGTAATGCATCCCACCGCGTCATGTGATGCAGCCTCGGCCTTGTCGCGTCACTAACTCGACCTTCGCCCGGGGTTTCTTTAATCAACATTTTTTCCTGGTTTTCTTGGCCACCAAGTCAGGTTTTGGGATTTTTTTGGTCAAATTTTTACATTTGGGGATTAATTACGAGATTTTGTGCTTGGGAAGTATATAAAAACCCATCAAAAATCCGATTAAAGGTCTTTTGGCTGATTTTCAAGAGAAGAAAAAACTCATAGACTTTTCTAAGTTTTAAGGAGAGAGAGTACAATAATGTGGTGAAATCTAAACCAACACACTTGGTTCCTTATTTCTAAATCTTATTAGGCTTAATCTCTTATGTTAAATCATTAAAATGTATTAGAAATCTTAGGTAAAAATTGGTTTAAATAGGATTTAGGGACTTTTTCCTCGCAAATCACTAAATCCCTTGCTAAATTGGTTGTTTCATCAGGTTTTTGTGTCAAATCCATCACAAAGCTTGCCAAGCGTCCGGTTCGAGTCTCGAGAGTGGATTCACAACCTTTAGGTAATTTTCTGAGTTCCAATCTATTTCTTTTTGTTACTTGTTTCTGCTATTGTGATTTTGGTTGTTTTTTTCGGGCATTTGGCACTTTTTCTTCTTCCTTTTTGTGATTTTCTGCCAAAACTCTGACTGGCTATTCCGGTGAATGTCAGGCCAACTGAACGTAGCCTAGGCTATGTCACTGAGTCGGCCTACCACTTCGTTCAGTCAGCCTACGGGACGCTCAAGAGGCCAATCTACTGTGACAATGCAGGAAACAACTTCAAATTTTGTTATTCTTGGGGTTTCAGGCACAAAATTGTCATTTCCGGCTTGTTTAGACACTTTTTCTAACAGGTCACTTCAGTAGGATGAAGGCCGACTGAATGTTATCTAGGCCACCATGTTCAGTCGTCCTACCTTGTCACTGAGTCGGCCTACCACCCCACTAAGTCGGCCTACTGGTAAAAATCTCCAAATGGTCCCTATTTGCTTTATTCCGTTGTTTTTGACCTTGTTTCTATTGTTTTTGGCTCGGTTTTTGTCATTTTAATGCGTTTTCAGTCCCGTTTTTACCCAAAAAAACCTCTTAAAATCTCAAATAATTTGAAATTAATTAAATTATTTTTGTAGCTGCTGGAACTTATTTTATCTATTGTTCAATGGGTTAAATGACTATATAATGGCTTAAAAATGGTGTTTTTAATTAAATAAATCCAAATAAATCATTTTCCACCAACTAAAAATCCGAAAAATATTTTGAAAATTCTAAATCTGATTTTCGGATATTTAGTTAATTCATTTTTGGGTTGTTAGATAATTTATTAACACCCGAAAATTATTTTTTTGTCCCGAAAAATTCGAAAATATATTCTCTTCATGCCGTGTGTTTATTTTCCTCGTTTATTTATTCATGCTTTATTTATTATTATTCCCGTATATCTTTTGCCTCGTTTGGAGCCGGGTCCGAGTCAGTAAGCTTGGTTGAAGCCCGGTTTTGCCCGTTTATTTATTTATCGCTTTATTTATTTTCTTGTATTAGAAAAATATATAGGTATTTGTAAAGCCCTGTAATAATTTTTATTTACTTGCTTTATTTATTTATCGATTTTCGTGTGATGAGTGGTATATAAACTAAAAACCCTAAAAATTAATCGAATTAAATCGCATAAGAACAGAGGTCAAGTTTATTAAATGTAATCGGCTTGATTGAAAAATTAAAAAGTAAGCAACATCATCCGAACTTAGAATCTCTATTTTAAGGTACGGTCCAATCACCCGGTCGGAATATCGTACCTTAATTTCCGGTGGAGCTTAACCGGGGTGGCGACTCTATCTTAAAATATAGGACTCTAAGTCTTGTATCCCTTAACATAGAAATTAGACTAAATTTCAACTTCAACATCGCTTTCATTATCCATTTTCATCACGCTAAAATGAGGACTACCCCTTAGCATACTTCATAGCGCTCGTTGCTTCTCCGCCCCACGCCAAAGAGCATTAAAGCATACCTTGTGGGCGGGGGATTCAGGTCGTTGGCTTATAGTGGCGACTCTGCTCGGGATTTCCTTTTAACTTAAAATTTAGAAAATCGCTCTCGTTTTTCAAACTTTGGTAATAGGATTTTGATGATGTGCCTAAATCATTTTTAAATTAATACTTCATTTCTTATGTCTTTTAAATCCACCGCTTTAGTTAGATTCTAAGTTTTAATGTGCCATTTTATCACCCCCGTGAAGATCACTTGTATACCTCATGCCCTCCAGGAATTGGGGATATTTGTGGGTGGAACACTCATTTCAACCAACAAGTAATTCCCACGGTTGCACTAATTTGAGGAGTGGTTGAGTTACACGGAATCAAAGTAAATGAGTTGCTTCTATGGTGTCATTCCATGACACCAATAGTTTGAGACTATAAAACGTGATAAATCTAGCCATAGCTACTTCCCTATAGGCTCAACGGAATAATCCAGATGTAGGTTGCATACTCTCTTGCCATTTCCTGGCGCTAGACCCCAGACTACAAATTGGCGTTGCTCGGGAGTCATAAGGTTGGAAGAAGTTTATTATCTTCTGTGTGCTATTTGTGTTGTGCTCATGCACAGGCACTTCATGCATAGGCAGCATGTGGCTGACCTTTATTTTCCATTCTTCGGTTACCTCTACTCTCCCCACCTGAAGGGGGAATTTTGCAAAATGCCTGAGATCATTTAAGTCCCGACGACCTGTATGTATTTCGCTAGGCATAGCGAGGAATTTGTACGTCTCATGTAATTTGGGGTCAAGCATACTCTCTACCTCTCTAAACCACCCCCTATATATGGCATTCATCACTTGAATTATTATGTAACCATCCATCTCATTCATGGTTTGATTTATTTATCGGGCTGATTATCTTCTGGCCTTTAGTTAGACCTTGAAGTCCCTATCACCGCAGTCCTCTTTGGTTGCAACTCGACCGCCGTTTAGTTTGTCGTTCAGTGTCAGCATCGGTTATTCTAACCATGCCTAATATTCCACCATCTAGCAGGATTTAGACCAAGGGCACTCCTCTGCCTGTCTCTTCTCTGCCGGTCGATCAAGGGCAATCTCTGTTGGGTTCAGAGTTGGCTAAATCTATGGCTTTGTTCCTCCAGTTAGATATATTTCGGGCCACTATTCAAGAGCAAGTTAGATCCGCTCTATAAGAGGAAAGAGAGTCTCAGAGGCTAGCAGGGCCTATTTTTCAAGCTCTAGGAGACATAGTTCGGTCTCCACCAGTCCAGAATTAGTTTTCGATACCGTCGCTCCCCCTATTTGTCCTATCCAACAAAGTCAATTTTAGTTTGGTCAGAGTTTTTCTCAGCCACCCTTGTCATTCGCTGCACCGAGCTTCGATTTTTCTCCCCCTGTGCACTCAAGGCCTATTCTCCAGTCTCCTATTCTCCCTGCTTTCTTAGGGGGATTTAACCCTCAGATGATAGTCCCCTCGAGTGGCTTTGTTGTTCCTCTGGTGCAGCTGACTATATTCGCACCCTCTCCTCCTAGCTTTGTGGTCACTCCTCGCGAGACCACTTACCCTTAGAATCCTTTCTCTCACCCCCAGGTTGAGACTCCGACTCCTTTGCCTTTCCAGTTTGAGTCATTCCCATGCAACCAGGTCATGCAGCCGCCGGACGTGATGCCTGAAATGGCGGCTTTCTTTAGGCAATTTCTCAATAGAAGCAAGGATAAGGAAGAAGTAAGAGATGATGATTGGCTGCCTAAAAAATTCTCAATGCCCCGAATGGAAGCTTATTCAGGCAAAGGCCCCTCCAAGTCCCATATAGTGATGTATGAGTGGATCATGCGTGTCCGAAAGATTAGGGATAAGGTGTTGGTCAAGTTATTCCCGTCTACCCTTTCAGGCCCTGCTCTCAAGTGGTACAATACTCTTCCGGAGTCCATAATCCATTTTTTAAAACTCCTATCTGAAGCTTTGATTGCCTATTATGGATTTAATTCTACAATGGAGACCACTATCTAGCATCTTGAAGCCATTGAACAGAAGCCCAATGAAGCTTTCAAATCTTATTTCAATCGGTGGATGGCCACCTAGGTTTTGTTAAAACAAATGCTCTGCCTAAAGGAAATGGTTCCGAAGTTGCTTGATGGGGCTCTCCCGATGCTCCACAAAGAGATGGAGACTGAATCTTTTGAGTCCTATAAAATTTTTTTTGAAAAAGTACAGAAGATCAAGCATCGAGAAAAGAAGGAAAGGGCTAGGAAGCCAAGTGGCAAACCCTAGTTCCACAAGATCAACAATTCTCAATCTTTCAAGGTTGCTCCGACCCTAACTAAAGAGAAGTTGCCCGCTGTTCAAGTTGTCGATCAAGAGAGTGTTTTCATAGTTCAAGCCACACCCGCTCGGGCTCCTAGTAAGAAGGCATTCGAGTCTCTGTGGAAGGTCCCTCTTCATATCCTGTTTGCCAAATTGCAAGAGAAAGGCCTGCTTAGCCCTCTTTGTGAATACTGTTCTCCTACGCCGGAAGAGAAATTTTTGTCGCTATCATGTTCAAAAGGGACACACAATAGATCAATGTAAGCCTCTAGGTATGGCTATTTGGCGCTTGGTAAAAGAAGGAAAAATGGATGAACCAGATAGGAAAACCAATACTGAGGAGAAACCATCGCCGAGCTCTGATGATGGAGTGAGCGCCATCAATTCCAGGATCCCTGAAGGTGTTGTGTGGGCAATGGTCTTCTCTGATTCAACCAACTGCAATATGGAAGAGAATTCTATCACCAACTCTAGCAAGAATCTCTCAAGGTCTCTAGCGAATGAAGGAGACAAGTCATCAGCCAGACAAGGAAACTTCTGGATCTCGTTTTGGATGATATGCCAAAGGAAGCTACCAAGGATGATTAATCTACCGGCTCTACCAGTCAAGACCCTCCACCTATGGAGGACGACTATCTCTTTATGTAATTTTCTTTTCCTAGTATTTTGATGTGAACAATTATGCCTTTAAGGCACTTTAATTTAATGAAAGACTCTCTCTTTTTGCTTATTTGCTTGATGTTTCACCCGATGGGTCCATGCATTCATTCTTGTCATCAGCATAATGTGCTTAGTATTCCTAACATTTCTTTAACTAAAATAAATTTGTGTAAGATGATAACCTAAAATAGTAACCATTTTCTAATGACCTAACCTCTAAAAGAAAATGAGAGATCAAGTGCTAAAGATCATGATAATGCTTTTGCCTCGTCATACCTCGACATGACCAGGATTCATCATCAGATTATCGAACCTCCTATCATCACACCTAAACTAGAAAAAGGAGGTCAGTTCTTCCTTGGATAGGTTCAATATGTCAGTCAGTTCATCACAGGCCACTATGTGCAAACCTACTTTCAAACAACTGAAGAAGCGTCAACCAATTATGGAGAAAGAGTATCGCCAGGTCATCTTCTACAGAATTATGGCCTATCTTTTCTTCGCCCACCTATTCTCAAAATTCCCACCCCCAATACAACTTTGCCTTTTCCCAATATCCATTCCCTTACACCCTCAAACCTTCCCTATTTCTCTCCTCATTGACCATTCTTGGTGCGGGGGATACGTATAATCGACGAGATTTGATCCTCATTAACAAATGAACACTACTTCATTAAGAGAGGGCCTGTTACTTCTCAAAATTGGGCGAAGCTGAGTCTTTCGCCAACATCACAACTGAGAAGATGGCCAAGTTCATGAAGAAGGATATCTTCACTCGGTGTGACATACCTCTTCACATCATTTTAGACAACGGATCTCAATCTAAAGGGGAAACCACTGATTTGGTCAATAAATACGAAATTGAATGTCACAAAGTTTTCTTCACTAACCACAAGCTAATGGAGCAACCAAAGCCGTAAACCAATTCATCAAGAAGTTCATTTCAAAGACTAATGCAAGGATCAAAGATTGAGCCAATGAGCTCTCATTCACCCTTCGTAGATGTCAAACAAATATCAGAATTCTCCCAATCCGAACACCTTTCTCCTTTGCCTATAGAATGGAACCTGTACTACCAACAAATGTTGAGATGAAATCCTTGAGATCCCCACTAAAACCAAGTCAAAGGCACCCCCATAGACCAAGGCATAATTTGAATAACTTATTTAGATCTACCAGCAGTCAATAGCAAAAGCGTACATTGACCAAGTCAAGCATCAAAAGTACCCACCAAAGGCCAATGATCTGATTTTGAAGCAAGTGAAGCCTACCAACACTGACCCAAGGAGGAAGTTCTGACTGAATTGGGAAAGACCTTATCTAATCAGAAAGTTACCCGGTTCCAGGGGCATGAAGATTTAAGAAGGTATCGCGTTCGTAAACTCTATCAATCAAAACAAGTCATTATCATATCTAACCAAAAATAGAATCAAATCTAGCAAAGCGGCACATAAAAAATAAATGAAATCAATCACCCGACAGGTGGTCCTCTACTGCTCGGGCAAAAATTAGGGTATATATAAATATATATATTGGTATTCTAGAAATCAGTCAGGCAAAAGTTAGGGTGAAAGAATAACCCGCTAGATGGAAAACCCAAAAAGGGCGGTCTAGGCCAAAGTTAGGGTAAAGTGAGCTACGAGAGTGTGTTGGCTAGAAAACCTTTATAGGCTAGTTAACACCAATGTTTGGGTCAATAGAAATGGTTGTCATCATCGTGTACTCAAACTTACTTAATTTAATGGAAATGTCATTTTATTGAATCCTTTATGTTTATGCTTGAATGAATTTATTGGGCCCAAAAGGCAAAATGCAATAGATGAGTCGAATGTAGGGTACTATGTAGTCAACCCAATACCTCAAAAGAAAAGAAAAGCAATTATAAAAGGCAAAAATCCTGATAGACTGAAAACATCAAGGTCTATGCAAAAGCCAGGAAAAGTTTGCTAGATTGAAAACCCAAAAGGGGAACAAAGTCTGATAGGCCCATCTCAATGTTCGAGTCTATGCAAAAGTTAAGACAATCAAAACAAAGATAAATGACTGCCATCAATCACATCGAAGTACTCACATTATCATCATCATTAGAGTGCCTAAATACATTCTCTGGTCTAGTAGATTTGAAGGACTCAAATCCATCCTCTACTCGTGTCCACTCCAGTCTCAACCGCAACCAAGCATCGAGAAAAGTCTGTAATATCCCCGACCATCCTTAGTAGAATTCATTGGTAGTGATGGCGTCTAGTTGCTCGATATCCAAAATCTTAAACCTTGCTTCATGCGCCCCCATGTCTTCAATACGATCAATTAAAGAGTCATTTATGCCAGCAAGAGGGTGTGTAGAAAATGGCAATCCTCAGCCTCAATGTCCGGCCACACTAGCGTAGTGTGTGCATTGCAACTTCCCTAATTATGCACTAGGAGCATCTCCACCTGATCTATGCAACATCCCTAATCCTTCGCTAGGGGCATTCTTGCCTTACCTGTGCTACGATACAATTCCATATATCCTCTCTTTTGGAAAGAATCGATCAGGCCAGCAGTCATGTACCTCAGATGTGGAGGATGATCAGTATGAGTAGCTTATGCATTCATAAATTCACGCATAATATTCGAAAATGTCATGCCTACTATCCTATACTAAATTCTAAAGGAAACAAAGAGTAGAGAAGTATCCTCGAGCCATACAATCGACTTCCAAGCAAGCACCTATATTAAGGACATCTCAGAATTGTTCTCCATCCTGTATTCTAGGCTGTGCCTAAGGGGCATGTCAACTAATATCTTTGAGCTCTACATTCAACCTCAGTAGTTTCTTCGGACCCCTGAGAATCCTAACTCTATTCATATTTCATTCTTCCTTTTTTATTACTTAATTCAAGGGGCAAAAATATTTTTGTTCCACAAAATCAATTAAGCAATAAAAATGCAGTTTATATCATTTTCTAATGCTTTAAAATTTCCTCGATAGGTACACCATGTGGCAATCTAGATGGACAACCAATTTGATGGATTCTAAAATCAGAACTCAGATTTCCTCCCAGGGGCACCTTAATACAATTACCTAGGAGCACTCATCAGGGACACCCCAACAAATGTTCTAAACTACTTTTAAAGATAGAGAATCCAAGGGGCATATCAGCGAGACCCGATAGACACCCTAGTTTTTCCGGACTCTCGGAAATCCTAACTCAGTTTATATTCCATCCTGCCATTTTTAATGCTTAATTGAAGGGGCAAAAAAATTTCTATTCCACAAAATCAATTAAGAAATAAAAATGCACTTTTTATGGTTTACTAATGCTTCAACATGACCTTAATAGGTATGCTGTATGGTGATTTTGACGGACGATCAGTCCGAATATCCAGAATCAGGATTAAGAAAAACCTTTTAGGGCACCGCATCGTAACCTTTCGTATCTCTAAGGGCACCTCAATGGAACACACGGATCCTAGCAAACCCTTAAAAGCCAAAGCTCATGCTTGGCAAACCACAAAAGCCCAAGCTTATGCTAGGAAAACCTTAAAAGCCCAAGCCTATGCCTGGAAAAACCTCAGGGCACCTCACTATAACCTTCTGAATCTCTAAGCGCACCTTTACGCAACCCACCAATTATTGGAAAACCCTGAAAAGCCCAAGCTCATGCTTGGCAAACCTCAAAAGCCCAAGCCCATTCCTGGAAAAACCTCAAAAGCCCAAGCTCATGCTCGGCAAACCTCAAAAGCCCAAGCTCGTGCTTAGCAAACCTCAAAAGCCCAAGCTTATGCGTGACAAACATCAAAAGCCCAATCCCATGCCTGGAAAGACCATAAAAGCCCAAGCTCATGCTCAGCAAACCCTAAAAGCCCAAGCTCATGCTTAGCAAACCTTGAAAGCCTAAACCCATGATTGCCAAAACCTCAAAAGCCTAAGCTCGTGCTTGGAAAAACCTTAAAATCCCAAGCTCATGCTTGGTAAACCTTAAAAGCCTAAGCTCATGCTTAGCAAACCTTAAAAGCCTAAGCCTATGCCTGGCGAAACCTTAAAAGCCCAAGCTCATGGTTGGCAAACCTCAAAAGCCAAAGCCCATGCTTGGTAAAACCTTAAAAGCCCAAGCCCATTCTTGGCAAAACCTTAAAATCCCAAGCCTGCGCTTGGTGACCCTTAAAAGCCCAAGCACATGCTTGGCAAACCTCAAGTCTCTCTTAACAAGTATACCGAATCAAAATATCCAAGTCAGAATCTCGATCTTGATAGGTCTATTTATGGTAATCCTAGAATACAACAAATTTAAGAATCTACGTGTCAGGTATATCCTCTTATCCCTCAATCTGTAGTGAGATCACATTTGGCCCATCCAATGATAATCTCACAAGGGGCAGCCTATGAGCATAAGCTTTTCGGTGACCCTTGGAATGATGATGACTTTTTGCTCTAACCTTTTTTGGTCTAGTTCTTCCATTACTTTAAAATCGAATTGCGTTTGGCAGGTTCTTCGTTAATGAATTTGAGATCTCTTACCCCGATTAAAAATGATTGAATCGTGTTCAAAATATTAACCGCTTCCTTTCCCCTCACGTGCGGTAATTTGTTTCACGATTTTTTCATTAAAATCCAGATATTTTCAGCGAGTCTCATTTACGTCATTGGATTCTTCGCTCTCCGAGCTTTCCGAAATGTCAAGAATAGCCCCGTTTAGATGCCCGTAGTATAGCTTGTTCACATTTCGAGCCCGGTCCTTACTGAGCCCCTTGGCCTTTTCCCCTCGGTGTCCGCAATCCGACAACGGCAGCTGGCACGGCCACCGGAACATGAGGCCGCGTGGTCTACGTACCGGGCCACATGGACAATGCTGCAAGCTGCGTGAGCCACGTGGTGGGCCACACGGAGCCATGCAGCCTTTTAGGCCACTTCACTTGATGCGGCCTAGATTTGGCCATGTCATATGACGTGGCCTAGGCTGGGCGGTGTCACCCGACATAGCCCATCGCATCATGTGATTCAGCCTCGGCCTGACCGCGTCACTGATGCATCCTTCGCATGGGGTTTCTACAATTGACATTTTTTTTGGGTTTTCTTGCCCACCAAGTCGGGTTTTGGGATTTTTTTGTCAAATTTTTACATTTGGGGGATTAATTCTGAGATTTTGCACTTGGGAAGTGTATAAAAACCCATCAAAAATTTGATTAAAGGACTTTTGGTTGATTTTCAAGAGAAGAAAAGACTCTTAGAATTTTCTGAGTTTTAGGGAGAGAGAGTTTAATAATATGGTGAAATCTAAACCAACACACTTGGTTCTTGATTTCTAAATCTTATTAGGCTTAATCTCTTAGGTTAAATCACTAAAATCTTTTAGAAATCTTAGGTAAAAATTGGTTTAAATAGCATTTAGGGACTTTTTCCTCACAAATCACTAAATCCCTTGCTAGGTTAGTTGTTTTGTTGGGTTTTCAACTCAAATCCATCACAAAGCTTGCCAAGCATCCGGTTGAAGTCTTAAGAGTGAATTCATGACCTTTAGGTAATTTTATGAGTTCCAATCTATTTGTTTTAGTTATTTGATTCTGCCGATGTGATTTTGGTTGTTTTTTTGGGCATTTGGCCCTTTTTCTTCATCCTTTCAGTGATTTTCTGCCAAAACTCTGGCTAGTTATATCGGTGAACGTTAGGACGACTGAACGTCGCCTAGGCCACCTCTTTGAGTCAGCCTGCCACTTCGTTCAGTTGTCCTACGGGGCGCTCCAGCGACCAATCATTGTTTTGTCGGATTTTCTTGGTTCTTTTCCCCCCAAACTGAAAAACAAAAGTTATTTAAGCATTTTAAGTCCGAATCTACTGTGACAATGTAGGAAAAGACTAGAAATTTTGATAATCTTGGGTTTTCAGGCTCAAAAATGTCATTTCCGGCTTGTTTAGACACTTTTTCCAGCACGCCACTTCAGTGGGACGAAGGCCAATTGAATGTCATCTCGGCCACCTCATTGAGTCGCCCTACCATGTCACTGAGTCAGCCTACCACCCCACTGAGTTGGCCTACTAGTAAAAATGTCCAAATGGTCCCTGTTTGCTTTATTCTATTAATTTTAACCTTGTTTTTGTTGTTTTTAGCCCGGTTTTTATCATTTTAATGCCTCTTCAGTCCCATTTTTACCCAAAAAAACCTCTTAAAATACCAAATAATTTGAAATTAATTAAATTAATTTTTGTAGCTGCTGGAAATTTTTTTATCTATTGTTTAATGGGTTAAATGACTATTTAATGGCTTAAAAATGGTGTTTTTAAATAAATAAATCGAAATAAAATGTTTTCCATCAACTAGATATCCCAAAAATATTCTGGAAATGCTAAATCTGATGTTAGGATGTTAATTATTTCATTTCACCCTTTTTAGGTTGTTAGATAATTAATTAACACCCGAAAATTATTTTTTGTCCCGAAAAATCCAACAATATGTTTTCTTCACGCTATGTGTTTATTTTCCTTATTTATTTATTCATGCTTTATTTATTATTATTCCCTGTATATCATTCGCCTCGTTTGGACCCGAGTCCGAGATGGTAAGCTCGGTTAAAGCCTGGTTTCGCCCGTTTATTTATTTATCGATTTATTTATTTTTATGCATTATAAAAATGTATAAGTATTTGTAAAGCCCTGTAATAATATTTTTTACTTGCTTTATTTATTTATCACTTTTCGTGTGATGAATGGTATATAAACTGAAAACACCAAACAATAATCGGATTAAATCGCATAAGAATTGAGGTCACGTTTATTAATTATAATCGGCTTGATTTAAAACTTTAAAAGTAAGCAACATCATCCAGACTTAGAATCTCTATTTTAAGGTACGGTCCAACCACCCGGTGGGAATATCATGCCCAAATCCTTGGTGGAGCTTAATCGGGTGTTGACTTTATCTTAAAATATAGGACTCTAAGTCTCGTATCCTTTAACACATAAATCGGACTAAATTTCAGCTCAAACATCGCTTTCATTATCCATTTTCATCACGCTAAAATAAGGACTATCCCTTAGCACGCTTTACATCGTTTGTTGTTTCTCTGCCCTACGCCAAAGAGCATTAAAGCTTACCTTGCGGGCGGAGGATTCGGGTCATCGACTCACACATATTTTCACATGTTGCTCCAAATATGATGTCATCCACATATATTTCACTAAGCATGACATCACTCTTTTTCATCTTGTTGAAGAGTGTTGTATCTACTTTGCCTCGGATGTAACCCTCGAATATGAGAATTGAGGTTAGTCTCTCATACCAAGCTCTTGGGGCTTGCCTCAATCTATAAAGGGAGTTCTTCAACTTGTAAACATACTATGGATGCTTTGAGTATTCAAATCCAAATGGTTGCTTGACATATACTTCCTCTTGAATGACTCCATTCAGAAATGCACTTTTGACATCCATTTAGAATAGGGTGAATCCCACAAATGATGCAAAGGAACATAGGATCTGGATTGCCTCCAATCTTGCTACTAGATTAAATGTTTCATCAAAGTCAATACCTTCTTGTTGGTTGTAGCCTTTAGCAACCAGTCTTGCTTTGTTTCTCACCACAAGTCCAGATTCATCTAGCTTGTTTCGGAATACCTATTTAGTGCTAGTAACTGACTTTCCTTCTGGTGGAGATACTCGATCCTAAACATCATTACCAGTAAACTGATCAAACTGTTCTTACATAGCCATAATCAAACTTTCCTCTCCTTCAGCATCTTGAAACTTCTTTCGTTCTATGAGTGAGACAAAAGTAGCATGACTCATCATTAGATTGAGTTGTCCTTTGGTTCTATTTGGATTTTGGAGACTGTCCAAAATAGCATCTACTAGATGATTCCTTTCTGTCCTAGCTTCTCTTTGAAGGTCTTTATACAATTCAGGAACTTATTCTACTTATGCATCCAATTCCTCATCTTCTCCTTATCCATCATTGAAATCAATTTTAGCATTCAAGGGATCGTTTGGAAGATAATCTTGGTTGAAATTGAATGGCTCCTCCTCTTCCTTTTACTTCTTAATCTAAAAGGGATCTTGAGCCTTCAATGGTTCTGCTTCATCTGGAGTTGTCTAATATGGATTTGGGCTTTTCTTGCTTGCATGGTTAGTCTCATTGAAATCTACATGTATTGACTCTACCACAGTTTATGTTCATTTGTGATATACCGTTTCGACTTTGCTATCTGTTGAGTAGTCAAGGAATATTGCTTCATCAGATTTAGGATCAAATTTTCCTAGTTGGTCTCTATCATTTAGGTTGTAGCATTTATATCCAAAGGCTTTGAAGTATCTAATCTTGGGTTTCCTTCCATTCCAGATTTCGTATGGGGTCTTGTCTATGGTCTTTCTAATGAGAGCTCTATTTAAAATGTAACATGCAGTGTTTATTGCCTGACCCCAAAAGTATTTAGGTAATCTATTATCAATTAGCATTGTTTGAGCTATTTCAACTATTATTGCATTTTTCCTTCCAACAACCCTATTCTATTGAGGTGTATGAGGAACAAAAAGGTTGTGCTCAATGCCCTTGGATTCTCAGAATTTTAAAAAATGCTTATTTTTCAATTCTCCTCCATTATCACTTCGGATGCGTGCGATGCTTATGCCTTGTTCTACTTCTATTTGGATGAATGTTTTTGAGAAACGGTTAAAGGCTTCATTGTTTGCTAACTAGCAAAGCAACTAAGGTATAGCCAGAACAATCATCCACTATGACCATAGTGTATTCTCGTATACCTAAACTCATTGGTTTGATTGGACCAAAGAGATCAATATGAAAGAGTTCAAGAACTCTATTTGAGGGTATATAGGATATGGAAGGGAAACTTTTTCTATGATGTTTACCTAATTGACATGCAGTGCATATGTGATCCTTATCAAATTCCTTTTTGGCTAATTTGAACAGGAGGTTCATGCTTAGATGTCCCAACCTTCGGTGCCAAAGCTATGATTCTTCTTCTTTAGACACCAAGCATATATTCTTTTTCTCATTTTTAATGTTAATAGAATAGCCACTGTTTACTCTAGGTGCATAAAGAATGAGTTGATTTGACTTACCATCAATGATTGAGCAGCCTTCGGTGTCAAATGTGACTTTTCTCCCTTTATCATAGAGTCATGTAACACTTAGTAACTTGAACTTTAGTCCATCAACTAGTGAGACATCTTCTATTTTTGATTCAGAAACAATGGTTCCATGCCCAATCATCTGTCCCCTTTTGATTGTCTTCAAAGCTTACTTTTCCACCTTTCTTCCTGATTAAAGTGATGAAGGCTTTTCAATTACTAGTCATGTGCCTTGAGCATCCACTATTAATGTACCATGTTTGTTGATCTTCTGTGGATCTAAGGCATACCTGTAATACAGATCAAGAAGGTTTGGGTACCCAATCAGATTTGGGTCCTCTCAGGTTATCTACCATTTTAGGCCAAAAATAAATATCATAATAACCATTTTTAAATCTACACATTTTAGTCATATGGTTATTTTCTCCACAAAACCTACACCTAGCGACTAGTTTGTTCTACTCAAGCTTCTCTTCAATCTTTTGGAGATCCTTCTTCCCATAATCTCCAGAATACCCTGCTTTAGTTAGATCCGGAATGGCTTTTTTGGTATCAATCCAATAGTTGACTGGAGGAGCAACTTCTGCTCTATAGTTTTTCTTTTACTTAGTGTATCTCTAAGGTTGAGTTCTTTATCTTAGTGCAGCATTATGTTTTTGCGCTTCAGGCTGCCTCTAGGACTTCTTTTGTTTTGAGTACTCCGGATTCCTTCTAGAAGATGGATTTGAGTTTCTTCCTTGCTTTAAAGATTCTAATTTCCTTTTGAAGCCTCCTTCATCAGAAGCGCTATCTACCCTAGTTACATTGGCACTAAGTATTTGCATTTGATTTCTTAGGAAGTTTTCTTCAACGAGATCAATGTGCTTTGTGGCTCTTATTAGATTGATATCTGGTGCCAATGCTTCAGCATGTTCAGCAAGTTCCATTACTTGTCTTTGAAGAGATTTGATAGCCTTTGTGTTCTTCCTCACATTATTGATTACAAACCCTAGAGCTACAGGAAGATTAAGGTTATATAAAGAATTTGAGTGAGAGTTAACCTTAATACTTACTCTCTCAGATTCCGATTCTTTAATTTGATCTGTGACTTGCCTTGATCGACTTTTTCCAGATTGCTCTTCTATCATATCAGTTAGTGCCTTAAATGCATAATTTACAGTTTCTTCTTCTTCTATTAAAGATAAGTTGCTGCTTTCCTCACTATTACTCGATGCGGACTCCCCTTCTTTTTATATGTCTTGTCTGTTTTAAGCTTGGACATTTGGATCTGAAATGTCCTTTGCCTCCGCATTCAAAACATGCTGATTCTTTTTCCAGATCTTTCTTGTCTTTTGGAGCTTTTCTTAGCTTGTCCCTCTTGGAGGAGCCTTCCTTGATTCTTTTGGAATTATACCTTCTAGAATTCCTCCTTTCTTTCTTTCTCAGGAACCTGTTGAACTGTATTGCTAGCATAGCCATGTCTTCTTTGTTGTAGTGAGACTCCTGTAAATACTTTTCTATTCTAAAGAAAGCTAAACTGGAGGGGTCTGCATTGAGTGCGATTGCTTTCTTCTTTTATTTAGACTTATTCTGTTGTTGGCTATATCTCTCCAAGGATAACTCTTGAGTCAGAAGATAACCAATGAGTTCATCACAACTGTAAAAGTTTAAGTCATGAGCTTCCTCAATGGCAGTCTTTTTGTTGTCCCATACCTTGGTGAGACTTCGGTGAACTTGCTTCACCATCTCCACTTTAGTGATCTCCTTTCCAAGCCTCTTCATCTTATTTACTAGATTGGTGTATCTAGTATTCATGCTGCTGATGGATTCTTTAGGCTCCATCTTTAAAGATTCTAGCTTTTATTGTAGGGAATCGACTCTGGCTTCTTTGACCATGTTTGTTCCTTCATAGGTAACTTCGAGATTTTGCCAAATCTCTTGTATAGTCTCACATCCAGATATCCTGTTAAATTCTATTGCACTAAGAGCACAGTGAAGTATGATAATAGCATTAGCGTTTTCACGCAACTTTTATAATCATTTTCATCCCATTGATTTGAGCACTTCCGTGTAGTTCTACTTCATAAGTAGGAACATATGGGCCATCCTTAATGGCCATCCATGCTATCATGCTTTGAGGCTAATGAAATTCTTTATCTAGTTTTTTCGAAATGTGTAGTGTTCAGCGGTGAAGTGTGGAGGATGGATAATGGACATACTCTCCAGAAGGAGTTGTGAGTTATTAAAACACATTTTGATTTGTGAATCAAAATATGGATCTTTAGCTCGAGATTATTAGATCTCATGTTATGAGCATGTACTCTGATACCACTTGTTGGTCCCTGTACGTATGTATATAAGGTCAGAGGGGGGTGAATGACCCTTTTGGCGGAATTTAGAGACTTTAAGAAGTCTTGTGAAGCATGGTTGATATGTTTCGAATATAGTGGATCCGAATAATGCAAATATAAAATGATGTTCAATAAAGTAAAGAGTTAAAGAAAATCAAACACGATGATTTTATCCTCGTTCGGCCCCGACTACTCCAGTCCCAAGAGTTTCCTCCCTCTGAGCTTTATCCACTAGAGTAATTCCTTTCCAACTGGCAGGAATCAAGCCTTACAATTGTCTCTGGAGATTTATTCTCCTCCAGATGTAGGATATACCACTAGAAGCACCAACTCCTACTTGAGTCATCTTGTCTTTAGTAGGATATACCACTTAGATTCTACCAAAACCTAAGCTAAGTCCTACATGGATATACAACTTAAAGCACCAACTCTAAGCTAAGTCTCAATCTCAATACTCACCCAAGTGTGAGATATTACAATTGATTTTATCAAGGATTTTGTTTTTGAGTTCTTGAAGTTTATAACGCACTTGAGAGTTCTTACAAAAAAAATTTCAAGTTTTTCTAGTTCTTAGAGGGATTTTGTTGACTGATTAAATTAGCTTGAGTTCTCTTTATAATAGATTCTTGTGAAATCCACCAACAGCTTCTCAATCTCTAAAGATCTCCTATTATAGGCTTTGATCATAAATGTTGCCATTGTGCACCGGTAAGGTTGACCTTGAATCTTCACCATTGATCAGGTATGATATGGCTCTTCCGGAGCCATTGATCAATCCGATAGAGATATAATTTTACCTGTTTGAATTTTTGGGATTGATGTAAAAAGCTGTTAGTAGTCATTTGTTTGGCTTTTTACACACTGACAAATTCCAGGCGTGCTTTGTCAATGGTGTGAGCTCCACGCGCCATTCAATTGGTCTAGGTTATAAAGGTGGTTGCCTTTTTCTCTTTCCAAGTCAGATGTTTGTCCTTTTATGAAATGCGTATGAGCTGTCACTTTTTCGTTCTTCAAGGCAAAAGGAACTTTGACTTTAGACCAAAATGGAGCGAAATATGATTTTCAAATAATTTCCCTTTGTCTTGATAATTAAGTCTTCTAGATGTCTTTAGACTCAACTTTTCCGGACCCCGTCTTTCTCTAGATGCTGTTTTTGAGGGGTTAGAAGTTCATTTGCTTTCCAAACTCCAACCGGATGCTTTCAATATGGATCTAGGTGTTTGAAATTTCCAGTAAGTTTTTAGATGACTTATCTTGTACTCTTGTGCTTTTTGTTTTCTTCAAACTTGATCTGGATATGTTCTTGAATTACTTCTTCCACATCATTGTTTCCTAACAATATTCTCTTGTTCAAACACAACAAAGGGAATCAGATATTTTGGTTCTCTTACACTTTCCTGAAACCCCCCTAACAAAATGCCTCCAAAGTTTTGCAATAACTTCAACCCCTGCAATTAATGGCAGTCAAGATGCCCCTTCAATTCTTTGTTTTGTCCATGTTGTCTTCCTTGTAGGCAGTGCTAAGAATCAGCTGTTGGAGGATTAGAATTGAAAACCTTTATATTTAGGAGATGATAGGCAAGTCATCAGAATTTTTTTTCAGCAGATAAGTAGTCTAGTTATTCTCAATATCAAATGTTTTCAAGTGGAGTTTAGTTTGGTTGCAATGGTGGAGGAACGAGTTGATACCCATGGCGCAAAAAATATACAATACCTAGGGACGAAAGTAAAATTGACACTCATAGAATCAAGGATGTCAAGGAATTGTTACACCTACTTTAATATGCAAACATTAAAACGTGTCAATCATCAATGATAATGTGATATCTACGGGTAGGGGTGTGCAAAACCAAACAAACATACAAACTGAATTAAAAAACCAAACCAAAGTGAAATAAATATATTTCAGTTTGGTCTTGCTTTGTAAAATTCTAATGATTTGGTTTCAATATTTTTAATAAAAACAAAACCAAACTTAATTAATTAATAAATTTTAAAATTATATAAATGTAGTGTGTGTATATATATAACACTAATTATTCTCAATATACATCAAAATCTAATTATGTTGGACCGAACACGAGTTAAGCTAACTCGGTTAAGCTAACGCAGGCGTGTTAGGAATTATTTAAAATGTCAAATTTGCTCAGTTAAAGTTCACTAAATCAATAATGATTTAAGATTATAAGTTTAAGTTAATCAACATATTTAAAAGTACTCAATACGACTGACCTATAACTATGCCCTAATTCAGTGTGAGTGATGTTGCATTGTTGTCATGGAATTTATTCTAAGTAAGATTAGCTCATCGCAAGTTATTTAGTTGATATCTTAGTTCTGTTAGGCTGAGTAATTTGTAACAAATGTGTGCTGACCATTATACCTGGACAAAAGGAATATTTTTTGTTGTCTATTTTTGCACACATTAATGTTACGCTTTATACATTAGCAATAAGACAAAAAGAATGTGCAACATACAAGGTCAAAAAGTTTCACTAAGCAACAAAAGTTTTTTGGGGAAAGGTGCAACATGACAGAGTCAAAACAAATCAAATTTTGCACGTGTCTCCTATCACCTGGTGCTACAGCAAATTTGTCAGAGTACTAGATGAATGGGAGGATGCATGACAAGTGGCGAATGTTGCGCTTTATCTCTCAAATGAATTCCGGCATCAAGGAGACAAAGATGTACAAGATTCTAGAAAAATTTAGTCCCTCTCACAACGGATTGAATTTTATTTCACAACAGTGCAATTCTATCTCTCAGTGAATTGATTTGAAGTTGCAATGGGCAAAATCAGAGTTAGAGAAATTTAAAGTAGATGCCAAACAAGTTCAAAGGCTAATTAAAGCTTTAAACCCATAAAAGGAGCATGAAGGCAAGCGTTAGAACTTGGTGATTACACCTGGAATTTCTTACAAGCTAAAACTTTGTTAAAATCGCAATTTAGAAGACATTTAAATAGTGAAGCAATTACTTGGCCTACACTCTACTTAAAGTGAGAGAAATTAGATTAGAACAATCATTGTAATAGCTGTTTTGTAGAAGGATCAATATTTCTATAGGTTGAGTCCTCCAATTTTTTTGGACACGCTGGGTTGCTGGTAGAAGAGGGTATCTACTAAGTGATGATTTGTTATAGTGAGGAGGGTACTCATTTGTAATTAGGGAAATTTGTGAAAGGCTTCTCCACCTTGGGTAAAGGAGTTGAGATTAGTGGATTAAAGCCAAGACACACTCTTGGGATTAGAGGTAGACACATGTTGCTGCACCAGTATAAATTATTGTCTTCATTAGTTTTATTTTCTTGTTTTCATTATATCCTATCAGCCTAGCAGACCTACTCAACCTAGTTTGCCTCGCCAACCATTGGAATCATCCATTTGCCATTCCAAAAGTTTAATCTAGAATAGAGACCAAGAAACCAAACAATGTGAGAGCACAACATTTCATAGACAAACATGATTGAACTTCACACACTCGAGCTTCCCTACCAACCATGGGCAATACCATTACAAATGAATCTTGGATGAATTAAATCAAAACAGAGGCTGTTAATAGAACTTAGACCCCAAGCAAATTTAGCCAACATTGATAGGTTCAAATCACTAAAATTCTTCAACCTGAGACCTTTTGAACACTTCAGTTTTAGGCATAATTTCCATAGAGCAATAACGAGTTTCTTAGTATCAATAGAACCAACCCACATAATGTTTATAGCTACCTTTTGGAGATGATTAAGAATAGTTCTATGCCAATTGTAAAGGGCAAAAGTATGCATAAGAGAGCCATTAATGACCGATTGTACCAAGGTTATCCGGCCAGCCATAGATAAATAGATAAAGTGCTACCCTTCCATTTTGAAAACTTCTAGATAACTTTGTGCAAAATAGGCCATAAGTCAGAGGCATTGGGGAACCTATAAATAGGGACTCCCAAATATGAAAAAGGATGTGTACCCTGATGAATCCTAGTAATTCTCGCCAGCCTTGATGCTCCTTTGGAGACCACATTATTACCAAAAAAGATAAAAGACTTAATGTAGTTGACCCATTGTCCAAAACTATTCCCGTAGGGATAAAAAATGTGACGAATCATCTTCATATTCTGTAGAGTGGCCGAAAAATAAATAAGGATGTTGTCTACGTAAAACATATGAGATGGGAATAATGAACTAATGGTGTATATCATTTGCTTTACAGTTCCAAAATTGGCCGAGGCCAGTAGAACCTTACGGAGAAAATCCTCTGCAATGCAAAAAAGTGAAGGGGTTAGAGGGTCCCCTTATCTGACACCCCTAGAGCACTGAAAGTATCCCTTAGTACCTGTCAGCATCAAAATTGACATTAGGGCAGAATCATGGATGCTATAAATCCAACCAATAAAGGTGTTGGAAAAGCAGAAAGACTTCAAAACTATACACAAGAAGTTCCAATCCAGGTTAACAAAAGCCTTTTTATATCAATCTTCACTGCAAGATTTCCACAAGTAAATGTTTACCCAATATATTAGCCCCCTCGAAAGCAAGAGCAATGCTCTCACATATGTTTCTTCCTTGTACGAAGCCAAATTGATTAGGAGTGATAATACGAGAGGAAATCCAAGGTGATTGGCAATGATTTTGGTAATGAATTTAAAGATGAAGTTACTCATCACAAATGGTCGAAAAACTTCAAGACGTATAACACCATCAGTTTTATGAATCAAGGTCGTAAGATTTGAGTTCATCCCTAGTAGCATAACCCTGGTGTCAAAAAACTGATTAATCGCCCTAAAGACATTAGTACCCATAATATCCTAGTATTTCTGGAAGAACAATCCCATAAAACCATCAGTTTTCGGCGCATTAGAGCCGTGCATACTCAACATAGTTTCATGGACCAGCTCTAAAGATGGTTGTGTATTAATAGCATATTCTTCTAAGGTGTGACTAGAGCGGGTATAGCTTAAGAAACAAGGCATTTGTCCACTTGGACCGAGTCATCTTTACGAAAAATCTCATTGTAGAAGGAAACCAAATATGTGGAAATATCATCATTGTCCCTAGTGAGAGTTGGATCAATAAATAAAGAATGAATGCTGCCAGACTTAGTTAAGCCAAACGGTGGAAAAAGTAGAATTCCTATCACCTTCCTTTAACCATCTAATGCCACTCTTTTCTTTCATGTAAAATTCCTTCTGAGAGATATGTTAATCAAGTTTTGAATGAGCATCCATCTCCTCTGGAATGAGATTGCCAGTCAAACCATTTACTAAAATTATGTTTTGAATAATAGCAAGAGCATGCTAACTTTGCCGAACATTGTTATGAAGATTTCTGAAAACCTCTGGATTCTAGGTTTGCTTTAACATAGGAAGCTGAATCGGTGGAAGGGATGGAAACGGAGTACCCCAATGATCCAAAATTAAGTCCTAAAGAGAAGGATAAGTGATCCACATGCGTGATCCAAAATTAAATCGGGGGAATTTCTGAGGGCCCAAAGAGTAGCAAAAAATAATAGGGTGGTGGTCTGAATAATAACGAGCCAAAATCATAAAATAAAAAGAGCTACAACATGAGGTAAATCTGAAGAAATGATGGCTCTATCCAATCAGGATATTACCCTAGTTGCTCCAGCTCTACCATTGAACCATGTGTAGGAGGGACCTGTGGTGGGTACATTAAGAAGTTCAACATCATCAATACATTCACAAAATTTCTGAAATTCCCTTGCATTCAGTGGGTTGCCACGCTTCTTATGAGTGCCATGAATAACATTAAAGTCTCCAAGCTAGACCCAATAATCTTCTAGTGTAGCAACTACTGTCTTAATGTCATTAAACAAGGAAATTCGTTCATTGAAATTTAAACTGCCATAAATGATACCAATGTTTATTCTTCTATCAACCAAACGAAGTCCTATTATTTGGTCCGTGGTAAAATGCAAAGAGATGCTGCTCCCAAACGAGCTTTGCTTTAAAACCCATAACATCGACAATAGTTTATCATTAACTGTAACCAAATCATTACCAATTCTCTCCTAAAACAAATTGTCAATAATATCAAAACCAACCATAGGTTCAGCTAACAAATAAATAAAGGCTAAATTTCAGATCGTTATGGAGCCCTGACAATTATAATAGAGAGCAATTGTTAGCCCAGGTCCATTCTGCCCCGATATGGAATTATGCCTATTTCGTTCAGCGATCAGACAAAAGAACCAAAAAGGACTGAATTGTCATCCAAAATCCAAAATCCAAAATTCAAAAACCACATTCCAAGGAAGCTTCGATTTAGCATTTTCTACTGAAAAATCTAAATGTCAAAGTTGGTCAAACATAGATAATTGGCCCGCCGACTAATTACCCATCGATAATAAAAAAATCAAATCTTACCGACATCTGGCAAGATTTTACAGGATTTAAAGTAAAATCTTGTCAGATAGGTAATTAGCCCGTTGGACAATTACCCATGTAATTAGCTCACCGACTAATTACCACCCTATTATAAATACGGGGTCACCCCCCTCATTTAAACAGAGACGAAAACTTTCAGAAATCCCAAAATTTCCATTGTGTCCCTTTTCAGTTTCGGGAGTCCCAAAAGTCCTGAAACTCTGTTAAAACACTCCCAAATCCAATCTTTATGACCGAAATTTGGAATAAGCTCATTTTCCTATAATTTTAGATCAAGATCTCACAGTGATGTTCGGTCTGAAAATGACTCAATTTCCAAAAAAATCCTATATTTTCTATAGGAATAATCCAATTTTATTGCCATAACTTGGGTTAAACCTATTTTCCAATCAAATTACAACCTCTAACAACTTCGGTCCTATACCGACTCTCAAGTCATCTCATACAGACGAAAAGGTAAACTGAGGGTAATTGGCTCTAGGCCCAACTTTAAAATCCATTTTTATTACTTTTGTTATTGCACATTGCATTCCACTTCTCAAGTTAAGTGAGCCACTTAAACTGTAATTTGTGTAAATAAGCTCGGAGGTACAGGCAAAGCATCTAGAATGTGACGAAACACTATCCGAGTTTCCGGGCCAAAACCCAAGTGCTACTGTTACTCTACCGAAATTTCGGTAGCAAATATCTATTTTTTATGCCATTATAATGTCCATTTTATTTCTTGAATTTGATTCTTAAATAAAGCCATTGTAATTCAGAAATTACCACACATTCCAAAATTTCAAAATTAATACAAACAATTTGAACAGTATGAGTAACTATTATTTCCGAACTCATAATCTCATTTCCTTTTCCGTATAAAAATCCCATTTTGGATCAGTATACCACAATTCCTGGTGGAGCAGAACTGGGTGGCAACTCTATTTTTTTAAATAAAGTAAAAATGCTTTTATTTTAAAAATATGTTTTCTTAATAAAAATCTGTAAATATATCTCTCAACATAATCGCATTTTTGGATTGTAAAGCCACCGCATTTAAGCGAACCGGATTGTTGAAAACCAAACCAAACATCGCGGTTTCCTCAAACTACACCGAACCGAAATGTGCCTCAGGCCTCGCGTGCGTCCCTATTAAAACCCTCGCCCGCTCATAGTGGCGACTCAGCTAGGGAGTCATTATTTTTAGAAAAACCAAATTTTTATAAAAAAATTTTTTTGACATGATAATTCTAATATTGTTCAAATTAAATTTTGGAATTACGTAATATGTGGCAATTTCAGGCATCACACAATTTCAGGGTTGCATAGCATCTGCATTCTTTACCCCTAAACAAATTTCGGTGTCTTTTGGTGAAGTATCTCCTAGTTCATTTAGGGCGTGAGGGGTATGGATCTGATCACACCCCTTGTGCAACGTACGAGGGCCTTGCTCGCTGAAGGGCAAGACTACCCGAGTGTATTATATATGGAAAAGTTTCCTCTGGTTCACTTAGGGCCATTGGGACTTGGTACGCAAAGGCATAGGGTACCCAATCACACCAAATCTTGAGATCGAAACCCATATATAGATGAGCCATAGACACTTCCTCATAGGTTTACCCAAAAACAAAATAGAGCACGCAAGCCAACTTCGCTAAGTCCCCCACTGACTTTAAAGTGAAGTAAGAAAATAGAGTTAAATGGGCTGTAGGCGCAATCTAACTGATTGCTACATGTGCAGGTTTATTAAACCTAAAAAAATGAAATGGACATAATAAACATAATGATTGTGTGAAAACCAACCACAGCTTTCTCCAACCATGACATTGATATGTGCCATACCATTTTATTTCCTTAGTTATAGGAACCTAAAACCAGCCTGAGACTAGTGAGCCCACCTAGGCTCAACCCATGAGCCGAAATAAACAAAGACTAGTGAGTCCACCTAGGCTCAACTCATGAGCCAAAATAAACCAAGACCAGAGAGTCCACCTGCGCTCAACTCGTGGCCGAAATAAGTAAAGACCAATGAGTCCACCTAGGCCCAACCCATGAGCTGAAACAAACCGAGACCAATGAGTCCACCTAGGCTTAACCCATGAGCCGAAATAACTAAGACTAATGAGTCAATCTAGGATTAGCCCATGAGCCGAAATACATAAACCTTTTGAGTGTCCAGCGAGTTGGCTCACCTTGGACCAATGAGTCAACCCTTCGAGTGACAACCGAGTCAGCTCACCTTAGTATAATGAGTCAACCCTTGGAGCGACTAGTGGTTAGCTCACCTAGGACCAATGAGTCAAACCTTTCGAGTGACCAATGAGTCAGCTCACCTTGGACCAATGAGTCAACCCTTGGAGTGACTAGCGACTCAGCTCACCTTGGACCAACGAGTCAACCTTTTGAGTGACCAGCGAGTCAGCTCACCTTGGACTAATGAGTCAGCCTTTCGAGTGACTAGTGAGTCAGCTTACCTTGGGCCAGTGAGTCAACCTTTCGAGTGACCAGCAAGTCAGCTCACCTTCGACCAATGTGTCCACGCTTTTCGACTGACCAGCGAGTCAGCTTACCTTGGACCAATGAGTCAACCTTTCGAGTGACCAGTGAGTCAACTCACCTTATACTAATGACTCAACCCCCTTTGAGGGACCAGTGAGCAAGCTCACCTTGGACCAATAAGTCAACCTTTCGAGTGACCAGCTAGTCAGCTCACCTTGGACTAATGAGTCAAACCTTTCAAGTCACCAGCAAGTCGTCTCACCTTAGACTAATGAGTCAATCCTTCGAGTGACGAGCGAGTCAGCACACCTTGGAATAATGAGTCAACCTTTTTACGTGACGAGCGAGTCAGCTCACCTTGGACCTATGAGTCAACCTTTCGAGTGTCCAGCGAGTCAGCTCACCTCGGACTAATAAGTCAACCCTTTGAGTGACCAGCGAGTCATCTCACCATTGACCAATGGGTTAACCTTCCTAGTGACAACGAGTCAGCTCACCTTAAATAAATGAGTCAACCAATTTTGAGTGACCAATGAGTCAACTCACCCTGGACCAATGAGTCAACCAATTTTGAGTGACTAGCGAGTCAACTCACCTTGGACAAAATGGGTGAACCTTTTGAGTGACCAACGAGTCAGCTCACCATGCACCAATGAGTCAACCTATTGAGTGACCAGTGAGTCAGCTCACCTGGGACTAATGAGTCAACCTTTTGAGGGACCAACAAGTCAGCTCACCTTGGACCAAAGAGTCAAACCCTCGAGTGACCAGCAAGTCAGCTCATCCTTGACTATCGAGCCAAATCAAAGTTAGATTCAACCCCTTGGTCTTTGAACCATGTGTTTATTACGTCCTACGGATATTACAAACTCCCCCTGTCGATTGCTCCTCAAATAATTGGTGCGCACCCTACCCCCTATTATTTGTTAATATCCATCCATTGATTCGTCCGTACATTCATTCATTCATCCACTCTTGCATCCCGATAGGTTGAGGTAAGTGGGGCTCAAAGCTACACTTGATACACTTACTAACACTTGACCTCTTGCATTTTCAGGTTGAAAGTGAGAGAAAAGGAGGTTAAGACATGTTACGAGAAGCCCAAAAGTTACACCCTACCACCAATTAAATCTCTGGCTAGATTTTTCTTTGATCCAGAACCTAAAACGACAATGGCAAATGATGATGCAGTGGATAGTCCCTCAGAAGTACTCTTAACGCTCTAGAATATCGTGCTATTTGGGAGAGGCTAGGGACTTCTAATGCTTAGAAAGCTCAACAGCAAAATGCTGAGATAGTTGCGTTGAAGGCAAAGATGGGGAATATGGAAGAGCTGTATCCTTTAAAAGACAAATCTGTTTCTCCCTCTATCGAGTAATATGTAAACATCGACTGATTCTTGCCAAAGGAATTAGAAGCTCTTTTAGCTAGCTTTGTGATGCCCTATATGGCCCCATTTGCTAGAAACGGGCCTCCTCACATGCATGTGGAAAGTTATCTTTGGATCATGACTAGCATGAACATCCCTAAGGTTCATATAGTCAATTTATTTCAAGCTACTCTATGAGGACCCGCTTTTAAGTGGTACATGGGGATGCCAACGGAGATGAAATCTGATTGGAAGAAGCTATACTCTAGATTTCTAGAAATTTATGCCAATCTGATGGTCAAAACAACTTTACAAGACCTTCAAAGGATCAAACAACAGCCAAATAAGTCCTTTGAAGAATCTTACCTAAGGTATATGGCTGTCCGCATACCTGTAACTGGGGCACCCGACCAAGGCGCCCTGATTGTGAAACTTATCAAAGGATCTAGCTCGAAATACCGGGATGAAATGCAAATGAAAAGATTTGACACCTTCAACGATGTGGTGGACTATGCCAAGAGACTAGAAAAGTTTGAGGAACAAGACCGAGCAAAGAAGCAATTGCAACAGCTTATACTAAACCTAGATACTAGGAAAAGCGTGGATCCCCCAAGCAAGGCAGTTTTAAGTCCTTAAAGCCTCTAGCTAAAGTTGTAGGAGCTACTCAGGTGATGACTCACCAATCTATCTCCCCATGGGTAGAACCATTGCCATAGATATCACCAAACTTAGAAAGTCTGAACAACTCCAGAGCATCAAGCCATTCACTCTAACTATTGCAGTAGACAGAGACAACTTTTATGCCTATCATATAACCAAGGGGCATCGCACTAATGAGTGCACCTGACTATTGAATGATCTACAGTAGATGATAGCCGACGGGAGAATGAAAGAGCCTGAGAAGAAACTGAGCACGTAGACTAATCCCCTGCCAAACTTTCAAGCTACGGTAAATGCAATCGATATCCATATAGAGGTTGACAAATATGGTATTGATGTAACATATAACTTCTGACATGACCTATGATGGGGGGACAATATGATTTTCGATAACATGGACATAATCTACATGGCCGATCAATATGTCCTGAGGATGAGAAGAGAAGGGATGGATCAATACCAAGTGCCACCGCACCTTATGTTCCAAGGGGAGTCCGACCCAAATGAGCATGTAGAAGAATTCCTCCAATTCGTGCATGAATGAGAAATTACCATGATGGGATTTGCACCTCAGCTCCGCAGATTCTAGAAGAACTAGCCATGGATTGGTACAACACAATGCCACTCAAAGAACGTTGGAATTGGTACTTTACGGAGAGATCTTTCCTTAACTATTTTATAGCTTCTCAATCATACCCGGATTTGATCTGTTGGTGGTTGGCACCATAAGTAGACCAACACAATTCTAGCTGGTAGGATATTCCTCCTCCTCAGCCTTCCATGTACACTTCCTTAGATTATATGAGTCTAAATTATGTTTGAATAGGTCTCTTTGAATTTGGGAGCTCTTCTAAAATGATACGCCCAGAAAATCAAGAGCTGCATGATCCTGAACAAGCTTGGAGTGATCATAGAGACCAACAAAGGTACCTTGGCATTAACCCGAATGAGGTGACACCAAACCCACTTGTCGAACTCCGTGCAAATGTAGCATTATAATTGAACCAGAAAAACCAAGCATCAAATTGCGAGACCCATTTGAAGGGATCCAAGCTGATATCACGACATATGGTGTCCATATGGAGGAAACATTAGCCACCATACGGGGCATGGTCTCTGACTTTCATATAGAAATTATAGGGGTCGAGATAGGGGTCAATCTATTAGAAGAAAAAGATCCTGAGGAAGATCCCCAAGAAGATCCCGATGAAGATCCTAAGAAGAACCCAAGGAGGATCTAGAAGAAGATTCTGATGATGATATCCAAGCTTAGCACGCACCAAATTGGGTCTTTGAAACATGGGATGGGCAATATCCTTTTGAGGATTCAGATGACAAAGTAGAAGAATTTGTGAAATCTAGCGAATCAGATCACAAAGATGAAAGTGAGGTGGATAACTTGAGGTATGAATTGGAGGTCTTTTTCGGCGATGAGCTAAATCACTTGTCGGTAGATTTCGAATACAAGGCTCTCTTCCCTAATAGTATGATGGTTGATTATGATAGTACTGAGAGCTACGCCTCATCTTTAGAACGTGACTCCCCAAGCCCCTTATGGGCTGCAGTAAGTGATGACTCCAAAGACTTTAGGGACTTTGACTTAGGCAGTAAGCACACCATTAATATGATTCATGGTGAGGGGCAAGAGTCTTTCGAGGAATACATCATGGAGAGGATCCGTGTAGAAAATAAATTAACTCGAGCCAGTTATCATATCCAAAGTCTGGACTTGAGGGAAGTGAATCCCATATTCTATAATGGAAACACAAGGCCACGCCCCCACATCTGTGAATTTGTCCAAATGATGAATGATGGGTACGTTCACTATGCCTGTTTGCCAGAAAGGTTCCGTTTGACATTCTAAGAAAAAGCAATTGTCTGGTATGAAGGGCTAACATTCTACTAGGAGTCATTCTAGAACACGTTAGCGAGGAAATTCATCGTTTACTTCACATGGGTGGATCCATCGGAAGGCACGACTCCATAGCTAGATAAGCATGAAAACCCATTATTGTACTTGGAATAGAAGGTGACTAATGCCATATGCCCAACATCGATGAAATCCGCCAGGGAATATCCATGGTATATGAACAAGTACAAGGATAAACCAGAAGAGGTTGTAATGTGCGATAATGAACAAGATGCAAGTGGGAAGGCCTCCTCTTCCATCTACAAGATCAGGCAAGACTCCAATCCTATCTTGTGTTAGATCCTACAAGAGAACCCCATCATCCTAGAAAGATAGCCTGAAAAGGTTCCCTTTATGCAGTGGCCCTTCGACACTAAAGCCCCATCTTCCATAAATAAGCTAATTGACTTGGGAAATATACCACTTGATAAAGATTTTGATGAATTCAAAATCTTTGAAACAATAAGCTCACTGACCTATGTTGTCATTCCTATCACTAGAGGAGGGAAAATCACTGGGTCAGTAGCCCCAGCTATGCCAAGAATGGAGCCTTCAACCCCTCCTACTTATGTCAAATCCTTAGGATAGATAGAAAGTCCAATTGTGGATCAGTGGAAGGCTACCACTACCATGATGATCATTTGACCATCTCCTTGGCTCCAAAGATTATAAGCTTCCTATTGTTAAAAAGCGAATGGAGATTGAAACATCTCCTTTGACATCGCCTGAATAGGCTTGCGCGCTATTTAACAATACGACTAGCACTGTTGTCCCTGACATTGTCTTCTCAAGCTTATATCTACCCAATGAAGGCATTCACCATAATATGGCTCTCTACTTGAAGGCTAGTGTTTTGGGTCCATCATGCTGTGTATAATGGTCAACGATGGCTCATCACTGAATATCTGCCCTAAGGATATTCTATCAATCCTAGCACTAATCAAGAGGGACTTAAAGAAATCCACAACGGTCATCAAAGCCTACGACAATTCCAAGAGGACCTTCATTGGCACGTTTGAAGCCAAGGTTACCATCGGTGAAATCTCATCTATAGGACTTTTCACAGTCATAGATATCCTAGTGACCTTCTCTATGTCACTAGGATGACTATAGTTCCATGCTCAAGGAGGAGTTTTGTCTACTCTTCACCAGAAAAAAAAATCCCGTTCCACAAAAAATTTTTCACTCTGGAGGCTGATGAAGCCTCAGAAGTTGCAGCGCTGAAAATGGAAGAAAGACAAATAAAGGGTTTACCACTGCCACAATTGTCCATGAATCAAACAAGCAGCCAAAGGTACACTAGGGTCCTTGGATTCAGGTTTACATGTAGAAGCACCACACTCTCGGGAAAGGACTAAGTGCCCATGAGTAGGGGATGTCGACCTTCAAAATATGGGTAGGATAATGGAGGCCCACATGACTCGGCTATACAAGATCCAAGAGAATCACCTATAAGATAGTCTCTCAGAATAAGTCATAGCGACCCTACAACGGCACCCCTGAACCCGTTACTGACCAAGGAAGGACAATTCTGGGATTCAATCTTTTCTTTTATATAGTTGATTATGGCAAATGCGGTAAAAGCTTTGTGACCTCTATAATAAAGATAGAAGGCTATCAGCTAGAGATTAGGGCAATTCCAGATTAGACCAAGCTTGATGAATAGGTACACCCAAAGAATATCAAGGAGCCTTATAAAGAGGAGGATATCCTCGACACTCTAACTAAGCACCTTCAAGCACAGGTTAAGATAGTGTAAAAAGCAAGGAGCAAAGGAGGTAGCTTGAGCCAAACCATCACGGACATGGTCAAGATCACGAAGGGTAAGGCAAACTTTGAAGAGGAAGACAATGAGGACATCATGTTGAAGCCAATTGCTGTAGAAGAATGATCCGCTGTAAAGCCAGACAGTACTAACCAGGATGAGTCTTTTATTTCCATTTCCAGCATGTATTAAATGAATAATGTACTTTATGATGATAATGAGATGAAGAACTTGGCTTATTTGGATTGTGTTTTTGATTACTATTAGGAAACAATGATCCGGATCATAAATTGAACTAAGTTACCCGTATCAAGTTTGATAGAAACAAAAACTCAAACTCTAAAATCCAAATGGAAACATTCAGACAAGATCCAACCACATGGTCATCCATTAAATACATGAAGTACCTAAGCATATACTAAAATTATCAGGATAAAGTACAGCATCTGAAAGAACTGATTGCACAAGCTCCGAAAGAAGACAGATCTAGAGATAATGAGTCTGAAGTCATCCGGAAGACTCAGGCTTGAAGACAATGGGAAAAGTTTTAAAGATAACTTTTTCCTCCACCTTTTGGTCTACAAATTCAAAGATCCTTTTCCCATGAACAAGACAAAAGTGATGGTTTGCACTTTTTAGGAAAAGGATAAAACGACTAACCCTCGACAGAAAAAGCTAACAACCTTTTTGTCCTAGACCATTAAAGAGGCGTGTGGAGCTCACATTATAAAGCTAATGGTGTAAAAGTTGGTGTGACACTAAAATATAAGGAAAACGATCACTGACCTCTTTTTAGCCTCAATCCCAAGAATTCAAACGGGTCAAATTACTATCCAAGGGATTGATCAATAGCTCCAAAAGCACCACATACAACCTAATCAAGGGTGAAGATTAAATTCAAGTTCAACTACCCTCAATAGCTACATTTATGATAGAAGCCTATAAAAGGGAAGCGTTACACATTGAGAAGGTTGGCTGGTTGGTTTTCAAAAGCTATTAACAAGAACATTCAGTCATGAGTAATCACAATCCCTCCAAGAATCAAATGACTCCAAATCTGTTGTATGGATTCCTAAGTGATTTATAAACTTAATAAAATCCAGAACCAAAACCTTTGTGAAAACAAGAGTGTAAGTATCTCCAACTAGGATGAGTTGTGAGGTTGGGATACAGCTTTAAGCATGTTCTTTGAGTGGGATCACCCGGTAGGACTCAGGTTAGATTCAGGGTTGAATTTTAAGTGGTATATCCTATTAAAGACTAAAGGACTTAGCTAGGAGTTGGTGCTTCCAATTATATATCCTACATCCAGAAGGGGGTACCATCCAGAGATAAATTGTAAGGCTTGATTCCTGCCAGTTGGAAAGGAATACACTAGTGGATAAGCTTGGAGGAAGGAAACTCCAGGGACTGGACGTAGGTGGGGTCGAACCAGTATAAAATCACTGTGTATGATTTTCTTCCCTTTATGTATTGCATTGTATTGTCATACTTGAATTATCCGAATCCATCATTTGGATTATAATCAAATGAGCTACACTAAGACTTGTTAAAGTCTTTTTATTCCATAAAAAAGGGCCATTCACCCCCCTCTAACCTTATAAAGACCCTCTCAGGGACCATCAAGTGGTCTTAGAGATGGCGCTCAAACTAGAGATCTAACAATCTTGAGCTAAAGGTCCATATATTTTGATCCAAGAATAAAGATGAGTTTCCAAAACTCATTACTCCTTCCAGAGGGTATGTCTATTACCCATCCTTCACTCTTCACCGGTGAACACTACTCATTCTGGAAAAATTGGATTAAGAACTTCATTCAATCATAAAGCATGCAAGCATGGTTAGTTATTAAATATGGCCTACATGAGCCTACTTGTGAAGTAGACTGTATAACTACCCGAAAGCCATCAAGTATGTAGGATTAGAATGATTTTAAAAACTTGCATGAAAACAGAAATGCTATTAACATGCTTCATTATGCCCTTAGTGCAGCTGAATTTAACAGGATATGTAGATGTGAGACTACATAGGAAATTTAGGAGAAGCTGGAGGTAACCTATAAAGGAACTAATAAAGTAAGAGAAGCTAACCTTGATCTACTTCAGCAAAAGCTTGAATCCTTCAAAATAGAGCCAGAGTAATCAATCAGTAGTAAGAACACTAGACATAAAAATCTAGTAAATGAGATGAAGAGGATTGGAAAGGAAATCTCTGAAGTAGAGATTGTAAAGAAGGTGCTCCAGAGTCTTACCAAGGAATGGGACAACAAGGAGACTGCCTTTGAGGAAGCTCATGAATTAAATTTCCGTAGTTATGATGAGCTTATTGGCAATCTATTAACCCAAGAATTATCCTTGGAGAGATACAACCAATAAGTAAAGAAGCCTGAGGAAAAGAAGAAAGCCATTGTACTCAAGGCAGAATTCAGTAGATCAGCTTCATCCGGGGAAGAAGAATAAGTCACGAAACCTTAAATTGCCAAGGAGCAACTAGCTCTGTTAACTAGAAGGCTCAATAGGTTCCTACAAAAGAAAGAAAGAAGGAAGTCCAGAAAATATGAATCTTAGAGACCAAGGGACGACACTTCCAGAAGAGACAGACCTAAAAAGAATCTTGAAGAAAAAAGGATCCAGAGAAAGAAGTTGCCTATTTTGAATGTGGGGAGAAACGTCACTTCAGGACAAAATTCCCTAAGCTTAAAAGAACCAAGAAGTATAAGAAGAAAGCAATGGTGGCTACCTGGAGCAACAGTGACGAAAGTAGCAGCTAATCTTCAACAGAAGAAGAAGAGACTACCAATTGTGCATTCATGGCACTGACTAATCGGGAAGCAGAGTAATCCAAAAAGAATGTCTTTATGCAACATACAATGCAAAGCTAAGAATCAAAATCAGAAACATCAAACACTGAGGTAAATTTTTATTCTGATACTACTTCTAACTTTGACCTTGCTAAAGCTTTATCTGTTGTGATCAAGAGTGTGAAAAAGAATGCAAAAGTAATCAAGTCCTTAAGAAGACAAGTGTTAGAGATTGCTGAAGATAATGAAGCATTGGCACAAGATGTGTAGATGTTATGTGTGATAACAAAAGTGCCATTGATGTGTAAAAGAATCCAGTTTTCCATAGCATGATGAAGGAAGCAACATGAGGCATCATTTTATCCAGGATCATGTGATGAAGAAGGATGTTGAACTGGTATGCATTCCAACCACTGAGCAAAGAGCAGATATCTTTACTAATCGACTGAGTAAAGATCAGTTTGGGAAGCTAGGGTAGTCAATTCACATATCAAATCCAATTTGAAGGGAATCGGGAAGATAGCCCTTGACTATTTTTGGAGCACTAGCAAAACATTAAACATGGAATGGAAAAAGCATTGAAGAGAAATCTATTTTGAAAGACAGAGTGCCGCGTGAGCAGACAAGAATGATAAATTGCAGTAAAAGTGCTTAAAGGTAACAATTAGTTCTTGAATTTCCAATGTTTATGGGCTGTTACACAAGCAAAAAATTCAATAGTTGGTTTTTTTAAAATAAATCATTCTCATCCTTCGATTAAACTGAACTTACCTCTCTCCTAAACTTACAATTGCCATATCATAAATCAAGTCAAATTAATGGCATTTGTATTAGCAATATAACCTCGCCTTAAAAAATCTATATAAACCCCTAAAAATTACCCTTCTTTTTCATGCGCGCAACTAAGTACTATTACTCTACAAAATTTAAAACCTAGAGCGCTAATTCCTTCACTATTTCTCAAATGGCTGCAGTTATGACAGAAGAAGGTCTTCAAATGCTTCCCATAAGAAATGTCTTTACATAATTTGATCTGAAAGATGCGGATTTTGAACCCCTAAACCTAAAAACATACAATTCCATCATCCCCGCTGACTTTCTAGGCGACAACTATCTTTTTGAAACCAATCCCTCCTCCAGCGTACTTGAGGATTAGCACTTGAAAGACTTGCTTAAGATAAATTGCCCAACATACCCAGATTTGGTCCTGGTGTTTTATGACAACTTGAGAGCCAACAAGAAATTTGATGCCTTGAGAACTAAGAATTTAGGGAAAGAGATCACTATCAATCCAAATTTCTTCAAGAACTCCCTCAATATGAAGAACAACAGAGTTTTGATGAGAGCAGATGGAGATGAAACTAAAGTAATTTATGATCCAGAGATGTGGCTCCCTGCCAGATACTTTGGAGACAAGTTCTCTAGTTATTGGTCATAAGCACCAAGATACCTCTAGCATGTGCTTGCAATATTAGTGCTAATCTGGAAGGGATCATTAACAACTGTCTCTAATTTCCTATTGGATATGATGTATGCCCTTAAGGCAATTAGGGCGATATATCTTAATTATGTAATAGTACGAATAATTTATTTAATCAATAAAGGCATTTGTTCTTTTGTTTATATCAATGTGTTTCTATACATATATATTATAGCTGGTTAAAGTATATTCATTGATGTATGTATACAAAAGTCCTTGACATATCATAGATGAAGTGAGAGAAATTATAGTTGGACTACAATTGGTGGAACCTACTTCATGTGCAATTATGATTATGTCTAAACTGTCCCTAGTCACAGTGTCATCAAGAAAGGATATTGATGAAACGGAAAGACTAGCATGTGGTCAACTTTCTTGGAAAGGGTCCAAGCAGTTAATCTCCTAAAGACTGAAGGTGGTGCCTTAAGCTTGAGACATGGATATATCTGGGAGATATATTGCAGACCGCAGCAAGATAAACACTTGGTATAAATATCAATGTGTTAGTGTTTATCTTCATGCAAAAAGCTTTACGAATGTCCTCATACTTGAGATGCTAGTTGCCTTGTGTGGTACTATTGCTATACTTTGGGTCATTGCTATGCACTCATTAATTTAGAGTGCTACGGGTGATTACGGGTATAGTGATGACAACTCGTTGGTAAGCTGAGTAGTCGGAAAGAATCCATCGCTCCGGATATATTAAGGAGTTGTACCTGGCCACTTGTTGAAGTGATGATTGCCATAAACCTCTAATCAGAGTATGTGTTTAATAGAAATGGTTTCTAGTCAAACACACTATAGTAAAAGGCAATATACTTCGGTAACAAGTAAATAACTGGGATAGCTTGGAGCAACCTTGCTATTAGTGGGTTAACACTTTAATCGAACCCAATAAACCAGATGGTACTAATATTAAAGAATAGAAGGAATTTATCGCACTGGATAATTATTGCATTAACCGGGATTAAGTCATAAGCATAAATGACGTTCCGAGTAATGGGGGATGGTAGACCCTTGCTAGAGGCGTACTACAGTCGTTTAAGGTAATCAAGTTCTATTCACGGTCTAGAACATCGAGCCAATGGTTCCATTAGAACATGGGTTGGTTAAGCCTTAACAGCTCAATACTTCGGGATCCTATAAGGTCACACACATTGGACCTTCATCGGACTAAGTAAAGAACTAATAGATTTATTCTATTACAAAACAAATAACATGAATAATAATTGGATTATTGTTTAATTGGTTAAAATTGATTAGATCAATTTTGGATAGACCAAGGAATTTATTTTGACCGATAACTAATTAATTAGAGTCATAAATAAATTATAATTGATTAGATCAATTTTGGTTGGACCAAATTATTTATTTTGACTGGTAACTAATTTATTAGAGTCAAAAATAAAAATTTATTTGAAAGGATTTATAAGAAATTTTGCATTAGTAAGTTGGAACCAAAAAGTATAAAATATTTTGTACAAAGTTCGGTTGCCGAAAAATGCACAACCCTTATTCATGGGCTGCACAAAGGCAGCCCATGAAAAGTGGCGGTGTGGGATGTAAATTAACACATTTGTATATATATGTTAATTAATCCCACATCGATGAAAGGGGGAGCATTTTTGCTCCCCAAGCCTATATATAGGCCATTTCCTTTCCTTTTAAATTGTACAAAGCTCAAAGCATAAATCCTAAGCGAGATAATTAATCTCTCGGGTACTTGAGCAAGTTATTTTTGTGGAGCCTGAATTTATTCGGGCACTGCTAGTTTATATTTTTGGGTGAGGCTTCTAGAGTGGTCTAGCAACTACTCGAGGCTTCTTAGTTCTTCCTCCTGGGGAGGTTTTGGTTGGTGGGGTTCGTGTGGATACTGATAGAGGCTATCCTACGACTGGAGGCTTGTGCAAGAAGGTCCTGCAAAAGCACGCTTCAACTGGTAAGTTCTTTTTCTTTCTCTTTTAATTATTAAGTTTTTTCTTTAAGTGTTTTTAGACTTAATAATTATGCTTAGGTTATTTTTGCATGCTTAGTTTATTTTATGCTTAGGTTATAACTTAGAGTTATAACATGCTTAGTGTAAAATAAATATGCTAGGACATAATTTGGAATTATGGTATGCCTAGTCCTTTAGCATGCTAACCTAGGTAGAGAATTATTTAGTTAAGGCTTTATTTAATTTATATGCAACTAATAGGAGTTCCTGGGACAGGGACAAAATTTTGAATTTCCGTCATGCCTCTTATGCATGTTCAATTTGACTGTCAGTTCCCAACATTTCCAACATTGCGTACTCTTGCACTGGGCAGAATGCAGAGAGTTTAATACGCCAATGCAGATTATTCATTACTTGAAGCAACATAGAAACTCTCACGGGGCACTGATCACCCACATTCTACAAGCGCACGAGATTGATCTCTCTGAATTTTAAGGAGTGAATGGGAAGGAAATCTTGGAGAAGGACTACAAGAAATTGAGGTTTGGGGAAACATGGAATGAAGAGAAAGCCAAAAAGCTCAGAGATGAGAGGAAGAGCAGAGCAAGGAAAGCTACAAATCCAGATGTAATTGCTCCTCCTCGAAAGACAAGAATAGCTGAGGCAAAAGTTTAATGGAAATTGGCCTTGGTTCTAGTAGAGTAGGAAGATAATAAGGATGCTCAAATGATTACCCAACTGCTAAACAAACCTCTACAAAAGCCTAAGTCAAGAGGCAGATTGATCAAAACCATTGATAAAATGAAGAAACCGGTCTACGATCTGAAAGCAAGAGAGACTATTGCAGTGGCTACTACTGTGATTAGGAAAGGATATCAAAAGGGGTAGAAAAGAAAAATAATAGATGTACTAACAGAGGAGAATAGGTCTGATGAGGAAGAAATGGAGGATGAGGCCCCTATACCACAGAAGTAATTCACCCAGAAGCGGTGTACATTTGATGAAGCAGTTAAAGCTCAAAAGCATTAGAAAAAGAAAGCTAAAAAGCCTACGAGCATAATCATTGATAAGGAAGCGGCTATCAGGCCAGTAGTAGAAGAACTAGCTAAGGTGAAAGTCTCCAAGGGCAAAAATGTGCCCGGATCAAATGAAGATATTCTTCCGGAGGATCCTCAAAATGAGGAAATAATGGCCTCAGTGGCACACAACTACCTGAAAAATAATCTTACAATTAAGGGACCTAGAGGACCCTCTGGTACACCCATCCTTCTAGACCCAACAACTTTGGCTGAACTATCAAAGATTCCTGAATCAGATTCGTACATCTTCCAAGCTATCTCAAAACCTCTACCGGAAAATTTGTCTCTTCCGGAGGTTGAAATAGCAAACATCAAAAGTCTTGAAAAGGCATATATGGAGGGCATTGAGGACACTACTAATGTGCCTAGGGAATGTATAGAAAGTCCTTAAAAGGAAAATGTAGAGGTGACAGAGGACATTTTCTCTCATCCGGGGGTTAAGGTGGAAGGAAGAAGATAAGATGGAGTAAGTCAGCATCTAAACCAACATTCTAACGAGGTAACTCCTAACATAGTTTCTCTTAATGTTAATTTTGACCCTGCTGTTGGTGATGATATAGTAGATAAAGTGCAGGACAACTTAGACACTAACAATCAAACTGTGTCTAAGGAACAACTGCCTAACCCGGATAATATCATTACGGAGGTGGGACATAGTCTATGATCCGAAGGGAACGCTTCTAAAGTGGACTCTAAGGGCCAGGCTAGTCTGGGGGAATAGTTGGATGAAAGAAAAGGGGAAGAGGATAACTCAAGCTTGGAGGCAAGTGATGAGGAAGAGGATAATGAAAAAAGCCCTCCAGAAGTTGTTCTAGTCTTGGAGTGATTCTTCTAGTTCTTTCAGAGACAGATTTTGTCTAATTGCAAGTCCAATCAGACTACCAGGACTCAATACTAAAGAGGCTAAAGTTACATCAGCACTTAAACTATTAAAAGAAGCTATTGAAGATGAAAATGAAGAAGAGTGTGAGCGAGCGGATAGGTCGTCGGGTCTGGTTGTGCATGCAGGGTGCGCTTTGGGTTTAGTGCAGTTTGCGGAAACCGCTGTGTTTGGCTTGGTTTGAGAAAATCCAATTTGCTTAAATGTGGTGGCTTTGCAGGCCAAAAATTTGATTATATTTAGAAATATGTTTTCACATTTTAATAAGAAAAAGATGTTTGTCGATACCTGCGAGCTTATTTACACATATTATAGTTCAAGTGGCACTAGCGGCTCACTTAACCAGAGAAATGAAATGCATTGTGCAATAATAAAGTAATAAAATGGATTTTAAATTTGGGCTCAGAGTCGATTACTTTCAGTTTATCTTTTCATTTGTCCAGTGTGACTTGATAGCCGGTGCAGGATCGAAGTTGTCTGAGGTTGTGATTTGGTTGGAAAATAGATTTAACCCGAGTTATGAATATAATCTTGGGTTATTTATAAAGGGAAATGTGAGATCTTGATCCAAAAAGACCGTATAGTGAGTTTATAATGAATATCGGTGATAGAACTCAGATGTGGGATTATTTTGAAAGAATTTTGAGGCATTTAGGATTCTTGGAACCGAAAAAGGATATAAACGTAATATTGGAAATTTTCCAACGTTTTCATCTCCCTGAAATGAGGGGGATGACCCCATATTTATAATGGGTTGGTAATTAGCCGGTGGGCTAATTACCTAGGTAATTAGGTAGCAGGCTAATTACCACTCTGACATGATTTGATTTCAGGTCTCGTAAATCCTGGCCAATTCTAGGTAAGATTTGATATTTTTACTGTGGACTGGTAAATAGCAGGCCGGCTAATTACCTATGTTTCACCAAACTTTGACCTTTTAATTTTTCAATAGGAAATGCTAAATCGAAGCTTCCCTAGAATGTGGATTTCTGAATTTTGGATTTTGGATGACAATTCGGTCCTTTTTGACTCATTTGTCTGATCAGTGGACAAAATAGGCATTATTCCTCATCGGGCCAGAACGGACCTGTGCTAATACTTTGCCCCTCGCATACATAAATTTTGTGCTAGAAATTTCATCGTATGTGAAACAAACAAAAACAGAGTGTATGTTGAATGCAATGAGTTAAAACATTTTGAATCGATATATTTTAAAACAAAATATATTTTGCCCCTTCCATTAAAAATTTATTAATGAGTTGCATGAGGTTAAAGAATTGATCGGGGGTTGAAATGAATATTTTTGGATGCTTTATTCATGTGTGACTGTGCGAAAATAGCTTTTAGATCCGCTCGTTTTGTAAATGATGCATAAAATGGATGAAAAGTGTAAAATTGCAAAAATTTTTAAAATACATGTAATTAGCCAACTCCCTAATTACCTATGTAACGGTAACTTTTATAGGCATTACACATAAATGTGTGGGATGCATAAATGCATGATAGCTGGATAGGTAATTAGCCGACGGGCTAATTACATAGGTAATTAGCCGACGGCCTAATTACCAATCGCTTATAAAAGCAGTAGCTTGGCTTCCAATTTCTTCACACCAACAATTGTCTCTTATTCTTCTTGCACTTTGTGCTCCAAATTTTTGAAATTTTTTGTCTCTGAGCTATATTTTAGGATGGTTTCTTTCAACTTCTTTCCCTTTTTGCCCCTTCTTTTTAGATTTTATGGGGTTTCGATATGGTTCAAGCTTTACAACGTCTGCTTGGATGTGCTAGCCATTTAAGTGACTACTCGAAACGTGCTTATTGATGGCGAACAAGTGGAACTTTCTGAGGTTCCAGTCGATGGTCTGTATGGGCTCCCGCCGAGTTGGATGTATCATAGGATTACTCCGGGGAGCTTTATTCTGCCTGCTTTGAAGCCTTCTGACCATCTTTCTCGGATTTTAATAAGCCTTACAACTGGTTTTAATTTGCGTAGAGACCTATCCATTTTATTTTTTATTTATATATTTTTATGCAATGATTTATTATTGGGTGATGATTTATTATTTTTGATAATCGTTTGATTTGTTGAAACTGGTGTTTGATACATGTGTATGCATTGTTTAGGTTACCAAGCATAAAGGCGTTAGCATTACCCACTTTCGTAAGTGGTATAAGGTGTTATCCTCCAGTGCTAAGGCCATTATTGATGGGATGTCTTTGGGGAGGATGGTCAGGAACTGCAAGTATGTCAGGCACCGCAAGTATCCATACATCCCTGCTGGTACATCCACCTACATTTTGATCAAGTTGTCCGATACCACCCACACTTTCCATTTTCACTGCGGGGAGTATGCCATCACTCCGCTGGATTACTGTGCCATCATAAGTCTGCCCTTCTACGATAATGTGATCCATTTCAATGCTTGCTTCACTTATAACAATTTTAATGCGGAGATTATTTAGACTTTGATTGGATACTCTAGGAACAAGTCGAGGCGAGTTTCTTGTGAGAAGCTCATGACTTTTTGGACCTCTAGGGATAAAGGGTATCTGACTGTTGCCTGCAAGGCTAGAGCTTTCATGGCTGCTACCTTGTCGTGGCTATGCTTTCCTACCAAGGGTTTGATTATGAATCTCCATATTCTACCAGCTTTGATAGATCCATCTAGCTTTGACAAGTACGCATAGGGCCGAGCCGCATTGGATCCTCTATACTAGGCTCTTGACTAGTGCATGAGGAACATGATTGATAAGTTCAAGTCTTGTCTTCAGATTGGTTATGCAAGAATTTGATCCTTTCCCCTTTTATTTATGAGTATATTGTCCTTTTTTGGTGTTTTGATCTTTTACTTGACTGCTTGCAGATCTGGTTTTTCGAGATAGGGATCCTTTCAAGGACCAAGCTCATACCTAGCACTGGCTTCCCGTTCTGCCCTTGACTACCACATTATTTTTGCGATTGGGAAATGGAGTTTGGTTCCGCCCTTTCTACCAAACTCCTTGCGCTTTCTTCAGAGCAGGTATGCTTTATATTAGTTGATTTCCTTTAATTGCCATATCTGCTACAATCATTATACCGTTGTCTGGCTTTCCCTTTTCTAAATCAGGACATAGCCTTAGGGGCTTACTCTTGACTGGCCAAAGATCATGAGGTGAGCCTTTGAGCTTATGGATACACGACTGATCATAGAGACCCCCTTTTCTTTTGAGTGGTATTTGGGTGATCACATTCCGGGTTTACATCTTACTCCCAGGCCGCGTTCTATTCCTCCCGAGGTGCCTCAATGGGTCTCTTGGCCTTATCACTCGCCTGACTTTGCACGAGCAGCCTTCAAGGATATCTTTAGCACCTTCCTAGAGCGGTTTGGGGGATATGAGGTGTTCTGATGTCTGCAGCTGCTTGGATGGCCAAATATGGATCCTACTCCTATTGCACCTCGGCGGTATATTCATAACCCTCCTAAGGACGATGATCCTTTGGCTTCAGCTCCTGAGTCTTCTGCCCATTTGACTTCTGCCCCTAGTGGCTAGGCCAGATTAGGTTTGCTTGAGGCTATCCGATGACGGTACTTCCCCTTTCACCTACTTTAGTTCTTCTTTCCTTTATTATTGCAATTAGTTAGACTGACTTGACCTCATTCTATTATCATTGTAGGATCCCCAGGGTATGAAGAGACCCACAACTACTTCCACTCACATGGGTAGCTCCTGGGCGTCATCCGTCCCGCGTCAGGGCCTGATGATGGTGGAGGGACATCGAGGGTTCGAGTATCAGCCCCCCATGTTCATGATGTACTTACCCGACCTAAGCACTTATACTCTGGTCATCCCACCTTATCTGGATCCTGAGCGTCCGATGACTTTCCACCCTGGTGGCACCACTCATGTTAGTCTCCTCTATCTCTTCTCCTTTTGCCTTTAGATTTTAGATTATGACTATCCTTACTTGCTTTGGTCTTTCTTTCTTGCAGGTGCCTATTGGTGATAGTATCTCCAATTGGGGATATATTTAGGGGCAGTAGTGCTTCATGCTGATCCAAAATTCGGATATGGTGGTATGTGTGTTATTTTATTGTATTAATGGTGATGCATGGCATGTTATGAAATGCATATGAATGATTCGTGTTGAACTATTGCAGCTAGAGATTCGACGGCTCTGAGCTTAGTTGGCGTTGCATCAAGTGGATGACCCATAGTAGCAGCCAAGCAGGGGTAAGGCGATCCTCCCAGATTCTTCCCACAGGGTGATTAGATAGGCTTTTTCTTTTCTATTTCACTTTGCTTTCTTTTAGGCCATTTGTAGTGCCTCCTTTTGTATTAACACACTTTAGCATAAATAAAATTATCTTTATTCCTTTGCCTATGTTTTTTCTTTTCATTGATGGTCAAGTTTATCGGGGTAATCTACTAGATCTTGGTAGATTGCCCCATAAACTACATGTAGCGAACTTTTACTCTTGTGAAGTTTTGCCATGGAGGGCTACATTCGTTTTTGTGCTGATCTGAATGTTTATCTGAAGAAATTTGATGGTTAGGATTATCTTAGGGTTTATGGTTTGGTGCACATGAAGGAATACTACTACATCTTTGTCAAGGACAATGTGACCCAATCTGCTGTCAGGCTCTGGGATCCTGTTGACAGTGTGTTTTAGTTTGGGGACCATGAGCTATGCCCTTGTATGAGGAGTTCTATAGGCTTCTTCGGTCCTCTACCGACATGCCTTCGGTGATCTTGGTGCCTCACCCAGAATTTTCTGATTTTTTCATGAATTGTTTTTAGCTCAACAATTTGATAGGTGCCGATTGATTTATAATGAGTGCCTAAGGTTGGATGGGCCTTTGATATAGTCAGGGGACTTCGTTCTGATGATGCAAGCTGATTGCTGCTCATATGTTTGCTTATATTGGGGGGTTTTCTCTATGACGTTCCCACTATAGTTTCCAATTTTGCCTTCCTGACTATCGTTGACCAGAAGCTATGGGGGAAATCTCCCATTACAGTTAGTTTGGCTGAGACGCTGATTTTCGTGCACACTTCTCGGAGTGGAATTGAAGCTACTACCAGGGAAAGCAAGCTTCTTCTTCAAGTAGCCTTTATTTGAGCATTTCTTTTTGCAGGAATCGCCCTTTTAGGTTTTTGATTTATCATGCTTGCCTTAAAATTAGCCTGGACTACCTTTGCAGGTTTTCAATCTAGTAGGCTATTTTCTTTTTTTGTCTTTTTTCTTCTCCCTTTTTTTCCTTTTTTTCATTTTTTGTTCTTGATTTTTCTTCTTTTTGTGCTTTCTTGTGTAGCTCTGGCTCTTTGACAAGCTTTTTGTGATGTCTGTTCCTACGGGCATGGATTATTATCTGAGGGCCTATTGGGCACGTTGCTCCATAGTTCACATCAATAATTGTTCCTATAGAGATTTCACCATTGAGCAGTGGGTTGAGTTTACGGGGAGCAGAACTGCTGAGGATATCCGTTTGGTTTGCCCTTGGCTGGAATCACTCATTCGACCACTAACGTTGCTATAGATAGTGTGGTCCTCATTGGCCTTTCTGAGGTCATCACTTATCCTCCTGATCGCTTAAGTAGATAATACGATCAATCGCAGGGGGTTCTTGCATCCCTGTGAACCCTTATTGGCCCAGAGCTTTCCTATACTCAGGTCTGTTGTTATGATGTGAGATGGATTAGTTGCACTCAGGTCGTGATGCACTACTCTGCCCCTCTTAATATTTATCCTTCCAGGGCTTATCATATCTGGGTTATGAGTGTTCGTGGACTAGCTACTCTTGATGAGAGGCTCTGTGAGACTAGGAGGATTCGAAGCTTCCTCAGGGTTTTGAGAGCTTGCCATTATGTGTCTTTCATTCCTTGTGGGAGAATGAAGGCTTGAGGCTTCATCGTTCATCTTTATCGCTTCTATTTCCTATTTGTAATGCACTTTTATGTTTAACAAAGATGAAATGATGTTTTTTTGGATGCATATTTCATTTAAACAATTCACAGTTTCCATTTAATGCGCTCATGCAGTATTTTTAACATGAACATATCACTGCAAAGGATATTATTCATCACGGAGGACCAGTGGTATTTATTTCTAAGAAATGCCCATTGTCCCTGAAGGCTCTGAATGGATTTTACCCAAGGCTCCACTCTTTTATTTTAGAGTCTTTATTTTTACCCAAGAGCCCTTAGTAGCTCTCGACAGACTTTATTATTATTATGACTCTCTTTTTTTTACACGAAATAGTGCTTCCACTTATCGTGATTGACTAGATTCATGAATTCATTGCCATCCAAATAAGAGATCTTCACTGTCCCTTTACTAAGAGTCTTCTTTACCATGTATGGTCCTTCCTAGTTTGGCTGGAATTTCCCTAGAGCATTAGCATATGTTTTACAAGATTGCTTCAAGACTAAATCGCCAATCTTTAAAGGTTGGCTCGGCCCCTGACTTTGCGATTGTAAGCACTGGCCATGCGCTGTTGGTATAACTATAGATTTTCCAATACAGCTAATTACTTTTCGTCAATCAAGGTCAATTCTTCATGCCTTGCTTTTACCGATTCATCTTCGCGAAGGCTGGCTTCAAGGCCATATGTAAAGACTTGATTGCCATTTCAACGGGCAATACCGCCTTCATCCAATAGATAAGGGAAAAAGGAGTTTGACCCATAGGAGTCTTAACACTAGTTCTATATCTCTGCAAGGCATAGGCCAAATGATCAGCCTAATAGCTTGGGGGTTCCTCCATAGGGCTATTACAGCTTCCTTTGAAAGGTTGTCTTGTGGACAACTCTGCGAGAGCCTGTGTAACCGAGTCCCATGGGCTTCCATTCTCCTGCTCCTATATTGAAGGTTGGCATTCCCTATTCATAATCCCTTAGTCCTTTTCCAGGAGTGTGGTGCTTTTACATGTATCCCGGAATCAATGGGCCCTAGTACACCTCTGATTACTTATTTGCTTCCTGACCGATCGTGCCTGTGGTGAACCCTTTCATCTCGCTTTCTTCCATCTTCAGTGCTGCTACTATTAAGGCTTCATCAGCTTCCAGGGTAAAAATCTTCCAACAGAATGGGATCTTGATCTTCTGGTGTAGGGTGGATAGGACTCCTCCCAAAGTATGGAACCATGGTCTCCCAAGTAGCAAAGAGAAAGTCACCTGGATATGTATGACCGTGAAAAGCACTATAGATGAGATTTTGCCAATAGTGACTTCAGCCTCAAATGTGCCAATGACAGTCCTTTTAGAATTGTCGTAAGCTTTATAACTCTTATGGACTTCTTTAGGTCTTTCTCAATGATTCCTAGATTTGGCAGAATATCTTTGGGATAAACATCTAGTGATGAGCCATTGTCAATCATTATGCAGGGCATGATGCACCCGAAGACACTAACCTTCAAGTAGAGAGCCTTCTTGTGGTGAATGCCTTCTTTAGGTAGATCTAAGATTAAGAAGACGATGTTGAGGATAACAGTGCTAGTGTCGTTACTGACTAGTGCACAGACCTATTACGGGGATACCAAAGGAGATGTTTCAATTTTCATTAGCTTTTCATTGATAGTGAGCCTGTGATCTTTAGAGCCTAGGAGTAGGTCTTAAATACTCATCTTAGTTGTACTGGCCTTCAGTTGATCCACAATCGGGCTTTCTACCTATTTTGAGGACTTAATAAAGGTAGGAGGCATTGGGGGCTTAGTTCTTGGTGCAGCTGGGGCTACTGATCCAGTAACTTTTCCTCCTATGGTGATATGACTAACCACCTGGATTCATGAGTTTGTTGTTTCGGAGACCTTAAACTCATTGAAATCCTCATCGAGGAGTATCTCTCCCAAGTCAATTGGTTTATTCACAGAAACCAGTGCCTTGGCGGCGAAGGGCCACTGCATGAAGGGAACCTTTTTAGGCTACTTTTTTGTAATAACGGGGGTCTCTTGTAAGATTTTGCATATGACTGGATTGGATTCCAGTCTGACCATATGGACGGATGCAGAGGCTCCATTAGTTGTTTCATTTCCACCCAACAGATCAAACATGTCATCCTAAAGGACTGGTGCATCGTGATATTTATTTGTAGAACATGGGTATTCCTTAGCTAATTCCACTCATGTCAGGCAGGCGATGTTGGTTGCTTCCCATTCCTAGTACAGTAAGGGGTTCTCGTGCCTGTGTAGTTTGGGGGTTATGTCTTCCGGTGGGTCGACCCATGTGAAGTAGTTGATGCATTTCTTAGCAAGAATGTTCCAGAATGACTTTTGGTAAAAACATCAGCCCTTCATACCAAACAACTGCCTTCTTCAGAGAGTTTAGTGGAACCTTTTCGGCTAATGGGCATAGTGAATGTACCCATCATTCATCATGTGCACAAATTTCCGGATGTGAGGGCCTGACCTTGTGCTCCCGTCATAGAATATAGGGTAAAATTGCCCTGAGTCGCGATTCTGGATCTGACAACAATTTTGAGCTACTTCATTCTCTGCATGAATTCTCACCATAATGTACTCCAGAGAAGGTTCTTGCCCATAGTCTCAAATCATGTTAATGATGTGTTCACTAACTGAGTTAAAGTCTGTAAAGACTCCGGAATCATCACTTGCTGCAGACCATAAGGCACTCGGGGAGTCATGCTCTAGAGAAGAGGTGTAGCTCTCAGCACCGTCATCATCAACCATCATGCCATTAGGGAAGGGAGCCGTGTACTCAAAATCTCCTGGTAAGTAATTTAGCTCGTCATTCAAGAAAGTCTCTAATTCATACCCCAAGTTATCAAGTTCGACTTCATCATTGTGATCGAATTCACTATTGCCCATAAATTCTTCCACTTCATCATCCGAATCTTTGAAAGGTTGTGGCTTAAAGATCCATTTTGGCGTGTGCTAAGCTGGGATATCACTATCAGAATCTTCTTCCAAATCATCTTTGGGATCCTCCTCAGGGTCTTAATTGGGATCTTCCTTGGGATCTTCCTCAGAATCTTTCTCAGGATCTTCCTCGAGATCTTCCTCGGGATACTCCCCTAGGTTTTCTCCTACTAAGTATAGATCGACTTTAACCCCTTCTATGGCGATATGAAACATGGATACCATGGCTTGTATGGTGGGAAATGTTTCCCCTAAATGGGCACCATATGCTCTAATGTCGGTATGAATTTCTCCAAATGGGTCTTGGGCACCTCCCTCTAGATTCAAACCTAGGCACCTCTATTGATCTATGTGGTTACTCCATGCCTATTCTGAATCATATAGTTCTTAGATTTCTAGATGTGCTATCCTAGAAGAGCTCTCAAATTCAAATAGACTTGTTCTAACATAATTGGGACTCATGTAATCTAGGTGACTGTACATGGGAGGTTATGGAGGAGGGATATATTCCCAGCTGGTATTATGTAGGTTGTGGAGCTTTACTGGTTCCAGCCACCAGTAAAGCTCATATGGGTATGGTTGATATGCCTTAAAGTAGGGGAGGAAAAATCTCTCCATAAAGTACTAGTTCTAATGTCCTTCCAGGGCCTTCTATGAATCTGGGGAATTATGATTCATAACCCATCATGGCTATTCCTCGTTCATGCATAAACGAGAGAAATTGCTTAAGATATTCATTCGGATCTGAATCTCTATGATACATGAGATATGGTGGTACAACATATTGGTCCAGCCCTTCTCTCATCATTCTCAGGATGTACTGATCGACCATGGAAATGATATATATTGTCAAAGATCATATTATCCCTCCATCCTAGGTCATGTCGGAAGTTATATATTACATCAATGCTGTATTCGTCGGCCTCTACATGAATGCCAATGCCATTCACCGTAGGTTGGAAGTTTGGCAGCGGATTAATCTGAGTACTTGGCTTTTTCTTAGGCTCTTTCATCCTTCCATCAGCTATCATCCGCTATAGATTTTTAGTAGGCGAGTGAGTTCGTTAGTGCGGTGCCCTTACATGATAAGCACTAAAGTTCTCTCTGTCTGCCGCGATAAGCGGAGTGAATGGCTTGATACTCTAGAGCCGATCAGATTTTCTCAGCTTGGTGAATATCTGGGATAGTGATTCTACTTATAGAGAGATGGAACTACTGCCACTTTAGGAGCGGCTTTCGAGGATTCGGAGGTGCCTTGTTTGGAAGAACCGCCCTTCTTTGTTCGGTCTTCTTCTTCATATTTTTTAAGTCTCCTGGCGTAGTCTACCACTTCATTAAAGGTGCCAAATCTTTTAATCTTCCTTTCATGTCAATATTTTGGACTAAAGCCTTCGATAAGCTTTACTATCAAGGCGTCTTGGTCAGGTGCCCCTGTTACAAGCACGCGAACAACCATCTACCTCAGATAAAATTCTTTGAAGGACTCATTCGGTCATTGCTTAATTCTTTTGATATCTTACAGAGTAGTCTTGACCTTCAAATTTAAGGCATAATTTTCAAGGAATGCCGAGCACAACTTCTTCCAATCAGACTTTACATCGGTTGGTATTATCATGTACCACTTAGAGGCAGGCCTACGATGAGTTTCTTGAAATAGATTAACTATATGAACCTTAAGGATGTTCATGCTACTCATAATTCGGAGATAACTTTCCATATGTGCTTGAGAGGTCTAGTGCCAGCATATGGGCCATGCTTTGAGTGCGGCTATTTCTGCTTGCTATTCTCGGGTCTTTTGAGCATTAGCATAAAATTCTGGGGTATCAAGAATCCTTCTAAGGGACTAGCCAACCACATCATCATCTGCCATCACGGTATTGGGTTCTAGATCAGAGAAGAATCTAGCCCAAGATATGATTGGTGGTGGGGGTATGACTTTTGGACTACCCGTAATGCGCCTCAACCTACGTCTCTCTTGCTTCCAACTTGAAAGTGCAAGAGATCAAGTGTTAATAAGTGCATCGGGCGAGGCTTTAGGCCTTCCTCACCTTGTCTGTGGGTGGTTGAATGAATGTATGAGTGATCAAATGCATGGATGAATGATGGAGATCCATAATCAAATTAAAAAGGTTCGGGCATATGCTAATCGCTCGTGGAGTAATTGACAACTTGCAATATTCATGGAATATTGCAAACGCACGGATCAAGGACCAAGGGCATGAGTCAGATCAGGCTCGAAAGCCCGAGGGCGAATTGACTCATTGGTCAAAGGTGAGTCGACTAATTGGGCTAGCGGGTGAGCTAACATTGGGGTCTCTCAAAGGGTTCTGACTCGTTGGTCCAAGGGGTGAGCTGACACTAGGGTCACTCAAGGGGTTTCTAACTCATTAGTCCAAGGGGTGAGCTGACACTGGGGTCACTTAAAGGGTTTTGACTCATTGGTCTAAGGGTTAAGCTGACACAAGGTCACTCAAAGGGTTCTGACTCATTGGTCCAAGGGGTGAGCTGACACTAGGGTTACTTAAGGGGTTGTTGTCTCATTAGTCCAAGGGGGGAGCTGACAGTAGGTCCTTGAAGGGTTTTGACTCATTGGTCCAAGGAGTGTGCTGACACTTGGGTCACTTGAAGGGGTTTTGACTCATTGGCCCACGAATTGAGCTGATATTGGGGTCACTCAAGGGGTTTTGACTCATTGGTCCAAGGGGTGAGTTCACACGGGGGTCACTCAAAGGGTTTCTATCTTTTGGCTCATGGGTTGAGCCTAGGATGATTTACTAATCTAGATTTATTTCGGCTCACAGGTTGAGCCGAGCTCGAATCACTGGACTCAGTTTTATTTTGGCTCGAGGGTTGAGTCTAAGTTGACTCACTATTCTCTATTTATTTTGGCTTGCAGGTTCAGCGTAGGTCTACTCACTGGTCTCGATTAATTTTGACTCACGTACTGAGCCTTGGTGGGCTCACTGGTCTCAGTTATTTTGGCTCACGGGTTGAGCTTAGGTTCCTATGGCTAAGGGAGTTATATGGTATGGGACATACTAATGTTATGGCTGGATAAAGAAGTGGTTAGTTTACACATGATCATGATGTTTATGAAGTCCATATTCAGTTTATTTATATTTAATAAACTTGCACATGTAGCAAATGGTTAGATCATGCCTACCGCCCATTTAACACCATTAGGTTACATTGCTTTAAAGGCAAAGGGGGACTTAGCGAAGTCTGCTTGTGTGAACTTGAGGTTTCTGGGTAGTCCGATGAGAAAGTGTCTACAGTTCATCTATTTGTGGGTTTCGGTCTTAAGATAGGGTGCGATTTGGGGTACCATGTGCCTTTGTGTACCGAGTCCCTGTGGCCGTAAGTGAACCAAAGGAAGCTTTTCACCATATAATATACGTAGGTAGTCTAGACCTTAAGCGAACAAGTTCCTTGTACGTTATGTAAGGGGTGTGATTGGATCTATAAACCTCAAGCCCTAAGCGAACTTGGAGTTACTTCACTGAAGGACACCTAAATTAGTTTAGGGGGTAAATAATGCAGATGCTATGCAGTCAAAAAAATTGTGTAATGCAAAAATTATCATAAATTCCGTAATTCCAAAATTTAATTTGAACAATATTTTAATTATTATGATAAAAAAAAGATTTTTTGTAAAAATCAGGTTTCTATAAAAATAAATTTCCGCAGCGAAGTCGCCACTGTGAGCGGGTAGACGGGTCATCGCATCTGGTTGTGTACGCGGGGTGCGCTTCGGGTTTGGGGCGGTTTGAGGAAACCGCAGTGTTTGGTCTAGTTTGAGAAAATCGAGTTTGTGTAAATGCAATGGCTTTCCAGGCCAAAAATGTGATTATATTGCGAAATATGTTTTCACATTTTAATAAGAAAAAATATTTTTAAAATGAAGCATTTTTACTTTAATTAAAAATAAAATAGAGTCACCACCCGGTTGAGCTCCATTCGGAATTGTGGTATACTGATCTAAAATGGGATTTTTATACCAAAAAGAAAGTGAGATTCTGAGTTATGACATAATGGTTACTCATATTGTTCAAATTGTTTGGATTAATCTGCATTACAATGGCTTTATTTAAGAATCAAATTCAAGAAATCAAATGGGCATTATAACGGCTTAATAAATAGACTTTTTCTACCGAATGTTTGGCAGAGTAACGGTAGCACTTAGGTCTTTGCCCGAAAGCTCGGATACAGTTTCCCTACATTCTGGATGTTTGTTCGTACCTGCGAGCTTATTTACACATATTATAGTTTAAGTGCCACCAGTGGCTCACTTAACCAGAGAAATGAAATGTAGTATGCAATAATAAAGTAATAAAATGGATTTTAAAGTTGTGCTCAGAGCCAATTACCCTCAGTTTGCCTTTTCGTCTATCTAGGGTGACTTGAGAGCCGGTGCAGGACCGAACTTGTCTGAGGTTGTGATTTGCTTGGAAAATAGATTTAACCTAAGTTATGACTATAATCTTGGGTTATTTCTAAAGGGAAATGTGAGATTTGGTCTTTTTTGACCGAAGAGCATTGCAAGATCTTGATCCAAAAACACTGTGAAGTGTGTTTATACCGAATGTCGATGATAGAACTCAGATCTGGGATTATTTTGATAGAGTTTCAAGGCTTTTAGGATTCTCGGAACTGAAAAAGGACATAAAGGTAATTTTGGAAATTTTCCAAAGTTTTCGTCTGCCTGACATGAGAGGGGTGACCCCGTATTTATAATGGGTTGGTAATTAGCCGATGGGCTAATTACCACTCGGATAGGATTTGATTTCAGATCCCGTAAATTATGGCCAAATCTCGGTAAGATTTGATTTTTTTACTATAGATTGGTAAATAGTCGGCTGGCTAATTACCTATGTTTGACCAAACTTTGACTTTTTGATTTTTGAGTAAGAAATGCTAAATCGGAGCTTCCCTAAAATGTGGATTTTTAGATTTTGGATTTTGGATGACAATTCGGTCCTTTTTGACTCATTTGTCTGATCGCTGGACAAAATAGACATTATTCCTCATGGGGCCAGATCGGACCTGTACTAACAAAATGTATATTAAGCAGAGTCTCCGGAACATCTGCATCCATCTGAGAGCTGTTGAAAAAGCATTACTTGAACAAGCTTCTGGTCCAGATTTGAAGTAGAGTTTTAATGTAAGGACTTTTAATGAAATACATTTCTCCTACCATTTTTCGAAATAATAATAACCCATTCTATTGAATTCAAGAAATTTAGTACAACTGATTTCCAAGTAGGTAGCATCTATGACTATTCTCATATAATCCCCAATTTTATGAGTCAAGTCAAATTAGTAAGTTATAGTTAGAATTTCATTTTATTTGCATCGCATGCAATTGCTAATCCATTCAAGCTCCTTGACCTAAGGGACGTGTGCTCATATTTTAGCAACTCCTTGAATATATCTTCGTCCTAAAGTAAGCCCAAATTTTGTGACTAAAAAACTAGCCGAGGTTGATCAAGGTAGACCCTATCTTACTATCATAGCTGATCGATGTGGACGAAAGGAACGATTTGCGTAACACTTATCGCCCAAAAGGACCGCATTATAGATTCAAGTAAGGAAGACTTTACAATGAATTAATATATTTACTTTGAGGTTTTATTATTGGTGTTTAAATGTCTCACCCAATCGAGGATTTATTGGATGGACATAGTTATAATATATTACTACTAATTCAGGGTATTTTCGAATTAGTAGGTCCAACCTTTAGGGGTTGTATTCTTTATTATTACCGTTCCACTAACCTGGATTTTATGCAATAACTTTAACATGTTTTAATTTGTTATTTATTTTGCATTTCCTTTTAAGTTTTTATTCAATAATTTAATATTTACTTTGTTATAGAATTGCATATAAGAACCCATCTTATATACATCAAATTAATCAGTCCATTTTAATCCTTTAGGTGAATTTAAGCTACACTAATATTTTTTTTTTTTGAAAAACCCTTGGAGATACAGTGTATCTCTCCAACGGCTAAAAGATTGGAGTGGGTGAAAATTTCGGGGCAGAGTACCCAACTAGGTTGGTTCCTCTGCTTTCTTACAAAACACCCACCCCGCTTTTAATAATAATGGTTCTCGAAACAAGAACCAAAAGTACATCAAAGTTACATAACAAGAATCCTCGGGTTCGTAAACAAATCAGAAACCGAAAGGCTAACATTGCGCTTATAGGAATTAAAAAGAAACCAACAAAAATTGATACTTGCAATTAAAATATCACCATCATCAGTTTCATCTCGAAAAATCTTCTTGCTGCGGCGCTTCCAGAGATTCCATGATATAATGAACCAGAGAGACCTACCAAATTCACGGGAGATTCCAGGTTTGAAGAATGTGCACCATAATAGAAGGAAGTTGTAACCATCATTTGGCATCACAACCTGAATATCCAGCCACTGGAATGCATCTCTCCAAATCTGATAATTCGCGTGACATAAAAAGAGGCTGTGTTCCAAAGATTCAGGTAGTGGACAGAATAGACAACAGGCGCTAGTTAGCATACGATATCCCCTCTGGAAAAGGAACTCACGTATCAGTAACCTATTGTGAAAGACCAACCAGCCAAAATTTTTTATCTTGGGGAACATGTGGGAGGACCAAATGAGTGTAAAGTCTCTTAATGGATTCGGCCATAATCGTTGTTGATAATATCCATGATAAAAGGACGCTGCTGAATATTTTTTCTGAACTCTAATGTCCCATAGGAAGCAATCTCCTCTCGGGAAGAAGGTGGGGCTGTTTACGGTTTCATGGGCTTGGAAGAGCGTTGGGCATGAAATTGATATCCAGGTTTTCAGTTCATTGCATCGTTGTTGGTTCGTAATGCGAAGGCTTCTTTTCCAAAAGGGGCGGGTTTGGGAACGATTGGAAAAAATATGGCTACACCCTTCAAAAATGGTTGAGAATTTCCTATTGCAAATAGCAAATAAGTCGGGGAAGAGTGATTTGATTGGAGTGTTTGAGGTCCAATTATCGTGCCAAAACAACCCATTTTGACCATCTCCCACTTGAACACGCACCTGTGATAAGAAGAAGGACCAAATTCTCTCATTTTTAAAGCAGCATTTTATAATTCCACGCCATAATGGAGAGACAAGCTTAGGGTCAAGAAGAGTCATTTCATGCCACGAACTAACCCCATAACGCCGAACACAGTACATTGACCACAAGGAGTCATCATTGCGGTCTCCCAGTTTCCAAATCCATTTAAAGAGTAGGCTAGAGTTAACAAGATTTAGATCCCGAATTGCTAATCCCCCAAGGTGATATGGTAAATTGATCGTAGCCCGGCTTACTTTGCATATGCCATTGATCGAAGAATCGCCTCGCCACAAAAATTTGCGCATTAATTAATTTAATGAAGAAGATACAGAGCAAGGCATGTAGAAGATTGACATTAAATAAATGGGAAGGGAAGAAAGTACCGTTTTGATAAGTGTGGTACGTCCAGCATATGATAGTCAATTTCCTTTCCAATTTGCTAAACGAGACTTGAACTTGGTGATCAAAGGATCCCAATCGGAGATATGTGGCTGTTTAATACATAGTTGTGTACCTAAGTATTTTATCAGGAAGTTGTCCACTCGACATCCCAATTGAGCTGCATAGGAGGCCAAGGAGGCTTCATTGACGTGGATTCCCATAATCGCACTCTTGTGGTAGTTGATACGCAATCCTGAGATTAGTTCGAAACACCTTAGGATCCGGATAAAACTAGGAATTATGGATTCTTCTGCTGGAAGGAAGCAAATCGTATCATTAGCGAACTGTAACAAAGAGATATCTGGAAGGGATTCCTCCAAATGAAATCCAGGTAGCACGCCTACTTGAATGCTACGATCTATAAGCTGTTTTAGGCCCTCCACTGCTAACACAAAAACAAAAGGCGATAAAGGGTCTCCTTGTTTGACCCCCGTACGGATATGAATAGGAGGGCTTGGTGAGCCATTGATTAGAGTAGAAGTAGTGGATTTTTTCCTGCTATTTGACAACCATGAAATCCATTTCTGATCAAAACCCATCCTTTGGAGAACCGAGTCAATATAAGTCCAAGAAATGCTATCAAAAGCTTTGTGAAAGTCTAGTTTCAACACCACACATGGTTTCCTTTTAATATGGAGGTCATGAATTACCTCAGAATCCACAAAAGAACACTCATGAATGCTTCTACCCTTGATGAAAGCAAACTGATTGTTTGAGATAAGAGTCGGTAGAACAGCCTGAAGGCGAATCGATAACAATTTTGCAACAATTTTATAGATACCATGGATGAGCGAGATAGGTCTAAAGTTATTCAGAGAACAAGAACCCGGAATTTTGGGTATTAGCACCGTGAAGGATGTCTTGACCGAATCTGGTAGCTGAGATGTAACATAAAAATGATCCAAAACTTGCAGTAATTCGAGTTTTAAGTCTTCCCAGAACCTTTTGTAGAAGAAAAAATTGAAGCCATCTGGTCCCGGCGCTTTACTCTCCCATACGCACATATACTGTTCCAAATTTCCTCATCCCGAAAAGGGGCGATAAGAGCTGCATTTTGTTGCAAAGTAATAGTATTGAAACGTAGCTTCTTAAGAGAGAATGGGGTTGTAGGGGCAGCCTTGAATAATTGGGCATAATAGCTGTAAATAGTATCTGAAATGACCTTCAAGTCTGCAACAATTTCACCCTCGATGTCCAGTTGCGATATACGGTTGTTGCGAGATCGGGCTGAAGCGGTACGGTGGAAAAAAGATGTATTATTATCACCCAATAGCATCCAATTCACTCTTGATTGTTGGTGCCGTAATTTTTCCAAAGAAGCCCTCTTTTCCTGAAGGAGGGAGCGATCACGATTTAGTTCTAAATTTTGAGTTAAGGTGAGCGGTCGAGGAACATTACTCGATGTAAAGGCCAATATAATTTCCTCTAAATCACCAATTTTCTCTGTAGGTTTTCCAAAATTTTCCGAGTGCTAAGGGCTGATTGCACGACCCAACTTTGTCAATTTATAAGATAGGTCTTTGTGAGCATAGGATTGACAAATGAGGTGCCATTTATTACGAATAAAAGGCAGAAAATCTGCCTTATCCCACCACATGTTTAACAATCTAAAGGGTTTTGGGCCGACTGAGTGAGCAACAAAGGAGCGAAATAAAATCGGCAAATGATCAGATAGGGTGGTGTCCACCTTTGATATGGATAAGTTAGGCCATAACTGCAGTATCCCATTCGAGGCAAGAACACGATCAATACGAGAGATAAGCTACACTAATATAGGTTCCAAGGTAGGAGAGGTGCCCTATGAGAAGTACACACCAAGTCCAATCCTTCCCATAACAAACATGGGCACAAACTCAAAGACAGTAGATCCTCTTGAACTAATAGATTTCATTCTTTCAATTCATGTAGATTGGAAGCATCTATAAGCCTAGTAATTTAAATAATTTATTGACTTTTGATAAATATTGAGTAAGTTTGAGCAAGACTTATTCTAATTATCAATGTCCATTTTCTAATACTGAAATGAATCCATATGTTTATAAGTTGTTCCAAACAATTTTAAACTTATATCATTTCAATTAGAAAATAAATTTAGCTTGCTTCTAACTTAATTATACATTTAATAGACACGCTCCAATACCATTGTTGGGAACTAACAATCCATTTGAACATGCATAACAGGCACAATAGAATTTAAAATTTTGTCCCTTGTCCATAGGAACTCCTATTATTTGTATACTAAATGAAACCTTAACTAAATAAGTTCTATACCTATGGTGTAATCACCTTTTTGGTGCCAATTTGTATTCAAGACCTTGTTGGAAAAGAAACTTGAGACAATCGAGCCGGGATTGTTGTAGTGAATTACATTATTGGATTTTTCAAACTAGACCAATAATGTTTACAGATTTTAGTGGAGATGCGAGGGGGGGCGGGCAGATAGATGTTCATTTCTCGCAGGCTGTGGATCGATTTATTTGGGATGCTGGTGCTCATGGTGTCTATACGGCTACATTATTTTGTGCAGCTTATTATAGGTCCCCGCAATGTAGCAAACTACATGTTGAGTTTATGATGATTTGGAGGGCTTGTCTGATACCTAAAGTTTAGTTTTTTGGCTGGCTTCTATTCCATGGTCGGCTACCTATGAAGATATTTCTTTTTCATTGCAGTTGTCAGGCTGTAATAGATGGGTTATGCCCCTTTTGCACAGAGGAGGAAACAGTTATTCATGCATTATTCCATTGCATGAAGAGCTCTCGATTGTGGAAAGACATGTTTGGTTTCTTCGGTGTTTCCTTCATAATGCCTGGGTCAGGCTATGATTTTATTCTGATGTGGCGCATTCATTTTACACCGGGATTTCATAGAGATTTTGGTACATCCTTATGGTTTCTCATCGCCTGAGTCTTATGGAAGCGGTAAAATAAATTTGATTTTGTGGGAATGGTAGGCTCGGAGGACATCCTGGGATCACATATTTTCTCGGTTGGTTTATTTTTAAATATAGGAGGCACAATGTTAGCTTTGTTGCATCTGATGTATTTAATTTTCCTGGATTATTGCTCTCTTTATAATTGAACTACTCATGTTCTCATCTTGAAAACTTAAGTCCAATTTATTTATAAAAGAGTGGTAGGTGTCTTGTACATAAGCGGAAGTGCAAACCTAGTCGGGGAGGTCCGCCCTAAAATTTTCACCTGCCCCAAACTTTTTCTCTTTGGAGGGACATAATGTTCCTCAGAGGGGTTTTCAAAAGACAACTACGCATACCATAACGATAAGTTATATCCTAATACAAAACTTAAAGCATGCACAAAATAACTATGGCATAATTATTAAGTCTAAAAATACTTAAAGTAAAAGACCTAATAATTAAAAGAAGAACTTTCCAGTAGAAGCGTGCTTTAGCAGAACCTTCTTACACAAGCCTTTAAGTGTAGGATAGCCTCTATGAGTATCCACACAAACCCCACCAACCTGTACTATAACTAAGGGTTCCCTAATAAAATCAGGAATCCCTAAAATTTGTTCTTCTAAGTTGGCTTGAGAAAATGTGTTAGAATCTTAAGCTAGAGCTCAAAGGAAGAACTACTACACTGAACTAAGGAGGGGGAGCAGCCTATTTATAGGTACAGGGGACCAAAAGAGCTCCTATTTTATTAATGTGGTATTAGGGAGAACCCTAATCCCGCATAAGTTAGAGGATCCACGGGTCAAACTCTCTCGTACAATGTGCGTAGCATGCTATGCGGCTTGCAACGTAAGGCAAGCCCATGCATCTTGCCTTTCCTCGTGTGCTAGGCCCCACGGGACTTTCCGAAAGGCTAGCTCATGGATGGCATTTGGGCCGTTCAAGTGATGCCCATTATAGTGCTTGCAAGGCCTGCCACGCGTAGGCCTTACAAGCGCTACTTGTGTAACGCTCGAGTGGCCCGATTCCCGCGAGTGCCAAATGGCATTCGTGTGGAACTTGGAAGTCCATGCAGGCATCCAATGCTAGCGTAGCTTAAATTCTCAAGGTCCTACCCTTGTAGTCCGGCATTTTTCAGTTCCCCCTTTTTAGTATATTTTTATTTATGACCCTAATTAAACTAGTTACCGGTCGAAAGAAAATTTTGGTTCTAATAATTTAATGGTCCAACCATTAATTATTTTTGTAATAGAAATAGTCTATTAATTCATTATTCAGTCCGATGAAGATCCTATGTAGGATCCTCTAGACTATGAATAGAATTTGATGACCATGAACGACGGTGGTACGCCTCTTAAGGGTCTACCATCCCTTATTACTTGAAAAATCATTGTGCTTATGACTTAATCCTGATTTATGCAATAGTTAACCAATGCGATGAACTCCTCCCATTCTTTAATATTTATACCATCTGGTTTATTTGGTTCGGTTAAAGTGTTAACCCACTAATAGCAAGGTTGCTCCAACCTATCCTAGTTCTTGACTTGTTACCGAAGTACATTGCTTTTCCATGATGTGTTGACTAGCAACCATTTCTATAAACAAATACTCTGATAAGAGGTTTAAAGCAATTTTCACTTCAACAAGCGATTAGGTATAACTCCTCAATATATATGGAGTGATGGATTCTATCCGACTACTAAGCTTACCAATGTGCTAACATCAGTATACTCGTAATGGATTAGGATTCTCTCAAGTTGAAAAACAACTTCAGAGTAAAGTTGAGCAATATCCAATCATTCATCATATTTTGAATGGCTAAGATTAATTGCACAACTCCCAACAAAATTCTTCTCTCACTTCTTTTATCTGTAACTCTGTCTAACTTTACTCTAGAGTTACTTTAGAGAATCTTTTCCCACCCGTAATCACCCGTGGCATCCTAAATTAATTAATTAATAGTAATGATAAAAGTGTAGTGACAGTACTACACAAGGCAACTAGTATCTCAAGTATGATGATATTTGCAAAGCTACTGCACTAAGATAAACACCAACACTTTGATATATTTACCAAGTGTTTATGTTATGGCGGACTTCAATATATCTTTCAGATCTATCCATGTATCAGCTGAAGGCACCACCTTTAGTCTAGAAGATTAGTTGCTTGGAGCTCATCAAAGAATGTATGACCACATGCTAGTCTATTCGCTTCATCAATGTCCTTTTTTGACGAAACTATGACCAGAGACAGTTTAGACATAACCATAATTGCGCATGAAGCATATCTCACTCAATGCAGTCCCACTATGATCTGTACTCCATGCTATGATATGTCAGGGACTTTTGTACACAGATATCAATGAATACATTTTGACCAGTGACAATATATATGAGCACATGGATATAAAAAAAATTTAAATGCCTTTATTAAAATATAAATTGGTTTCCTTAAGGACATATATCATATCTAACACTTATACTATTCATAATATCAATACTCGGACTAAAGATAAGCATATCATCAATATAAAGACATCTTTTTTTTAAAAAACCCTCAGAGGAATGACGTGTTCCTCGAAGGATAAAAAGGTTAGGGCAGGGGAAAATTTTGGGCCGGAAGACCCAACTAGGTTGGCCCTTCCGCTTGCCTACAAAACCCTACCCCTCTTTTATTAAAGGGAAGAGAAAAAAATACAAAAGAGTTAGGTGAACCGAAACATGCTTCGGCCACTCAAATTATGAAAGTAAGCATCAAAGCAAAAGGTAGGGATACTATCCCACCATCTGAAATTAACGTTATCTCTACCGTAATTTGCTAATAAGTCAGCCACTTGATTTCCCTCCCCGAAGGTGTGAGACACTTTGATCTGTCGATTCTCCGAATTGTGCAAGCAGTTATTCTAGTCCCAAAAAATTTGGCCAGGGACCCTTCTATTTCTGATAAGAACAGTATAAACAACAAAGGATGAATCGCTCTCAAGCCACAACTGATTCCACCCACGGTTAGCTGCCATTTGTAAGGCAATGATAGCTGCTTTCATCTCAGCTAAAAATGCGTGAAAGGTATCAAATCCAAACGTGAAGGATCCCATAAATGGCCCTTAGTGTCATGAAAGACCCCACCACAACCAACATTATTCTCAACAATAGAGGCGTCAGTATTGACCTTCACCCATCCACTTATCGGCGGAGACCAGCAAATCGAGATAAGTTTTGGTGCTCTAGGACGATGAGGCGTAATATTTAGATTACTAAGGATGGCCAGCTCTACAGTAGAGTTATTGATGAAGCCTTTTCTGAATTTATTTGATTCGCACATAGAAGCCCATAAACTTCTCAAACAAAGGTGGATGTTAGGTCGCTTATCCTCGAAGATGCAATCATTTCTAGTACGCCAAATTATCCAATAAAGGTGCACCCATGCGCTCTGCCATAAGGTAGAAATTTGGGTAGAGAACTACTGTTTAGCCGCCCATTAAAATCAAGCCCATAAGGAGACATGGTCGATGATGATGTCCCTGTGAAACAGACAATTAATTCCTATCCATAGCCGTATAGAAAAAACACAATTCAAGAAAAGCTGTTTCAGTGATTCCGTAGAATTATTGCATAAAACACATTTAGAGACAAGGACCATCCTTTTTTATAGAGCACATCATGTGTAGGAAGGTATCCATGAAGCGCTCTCCAACATAAGAATGAATTAGACGGAGGAATATAATGGCTCCAAATATAATTGAAAGTTTGGGACTGCAATGTTTCATCGGCCAGCCATTTGTAAAATAGCTTAACCAAAAAAATGCCCATGCTTCCTGGTCGCCACAAGCAAGTATCAAAATCATCATAGGGCTGAATATTTAACACCTGATCCTCAATAGAGTTCGGTAGCTCAGGCAAATTCTGCCATGAGTTGTCACGCCAGAAATTTGAGATAGGCACCATGAGGTTACATTTTTCGAAATTCCCCAGCTGGAGCTGATCTGAGATGGGCGGAATCAGCCATTTCAAGTTCCAAAAATTGAGCGAAGGATTGGTACCGAGAATCCAAAGAACATTATCTCGGAGGTTAGAGAAAACCATACGAATCGAGCTCCAAATAGATGAATTAGTAATCGGTCTAGCCAAACCTGCTTTATTAAAAAAGCGAGAACGGAGGCTATTGTAACAAAGAGATCTTTTTCTTAGAATCCCCCAAGCCGTTTTCCCCATCAAGGCATCATTCATAATTGTGAAATTTTTTATTCCAAGGCCCCCTTCCTCAAAATTCATCGTGCAACATGACCAAGGGATGACCACCAATTTCTTCACATCAATACAACCTGACCAAAGGAAATTTCTAACCATTCCATTAAATTTCCTTAGCAAAGTAGCTGGCCATTGTACACAATAAAGGAGTGCACTAATGCTTCCGTGATCACCGATTTTATCAGAGTCAGCCTTTCCGACATAGAGAGCACACTCCCTTTCCACCGAGAGAATTTGGGCAAAGTAGAATCCAAAAGGGGCTGAAGATGAGATGCCCGAGGTTTACCTTTGAAAAGTGGCCCCCCAAGATATTTAAAAGGTAGTTGCCTAATACGAACACCGATTAAGGAAGTAAGTTCTAACCTTCAAGGAGCGGTAACCGCATGACCAAAGTACACTTCTGTTTTGCTCTAATTAACCATTCACCATAAATACTACCATAGTAAAAGATCGCTTTTTTAATATTATGCATGTTCTGAGCTGTTGCTTTACAGAAAAGAAGAATGTCATCCGCATATAGTAAATGAGAAGGCAGGGGAACCCCGGGTGTGTACCGCATAGGGGTAATGTCACCCCTAAGAACCAAATAAGTCAGATACCTGCTAAAGAAGTCCTTTGTAAGGCCAAATAAGATAGGAGACAAAGGGTCCCCCTGTCGAACTCCTCTAGAGCATGAAAAGTAACCGTTTAGCCTAGAGGGAGTAAAGATTGAAATGCGAGCCGACGATAAAATGTTTTGAATCCAATTAATAAAAAGCTTAGAAAATCCGAATGAATGCAACACTTCAAGCAAAAAAGGCCACTCCATAGTGTCAAAGGCTTTCCTAATGTCAATCTTCATGGCCAGATTACCTCCGAAACATTTCTTCCCGAGAAGGTTTACCCTTTCTAAAGTGAGAGAAATACATTCATGAATGTTTCTATTACTAATAAAACCAAATTGGTTAAGGGATAAAATAGTCACTACAATAGCGGCTAGCCATGTAGTAAGGATTTTTGTAATGATTTTAAATGCAAAGTTACCTATAATGATTGGCCGGAAATCTTCAATTTTCACTGCCCCCCTCCTTACTAGGAATTAGCACCATCAAATTGGAATTCAGCCCTGGGGAGATATAACCCACCTGGAAGAACCATTGGACCATGTTACAAACATCGTTGCCCACAAGATCCTAAAAATGCTGAAAAAAGATGCTGGTAAAACCGTCAGGACCTGGCGCGCTATCTCCCTTCATTGAGAAAACACTGTTACGAATTTCCTCAAATGAAGGTTTTCTAACAAGCTCGTTAATGTCGCCACCCGTCACTCGGTTAGGAATGAATAGCCTAATATCTCCAAGATCCGTGTTGTCCAGATTAGCAGAAGAGAATAAATTGGAGTACTAATTCACAACATGAATAGAAATAGCTACATGATTCGAAGATAAAGCACCATCAATATTCATAATGGTAATGGTAGAATGCGTCTTTTTCAAATTTGCAGCTAGGTGAAAGAAAGCGAAATTCTTATCCTAAAGTTGTAGCTAGTTGGATCGGCTTTTCTCCCTGAGAAAAATCTCCTTCCGCTTGAGATGAGTGTCCTAAGTATCTTGGATCTTTAAGTCCTTCTTATGGAGAACGTCTGAAATACCATTGGTAGAGATTTCTAGCTGTACTCTCGCCAAATCATTCCTACAATTGGAAATATTAACATGAAGATGTCCAAAAATCTCCCAATTCCATCTTCTCAAGATGGGACATAAGGTTTTCAATTTAAGCTGAAGAAGCTATTGCGGGGGAAGATTAGGAAAATTCCCATTCCAATGATTAGAAACAATTTAATGAGGTATACCCCGGGAGCAGGAAACTAGAAGGGGATGGTGGTCAGATTTGCTGCGAGTGAGCACCAAACATACTGATTTATCCTAATAAGCGAAGAAATTCGTGGAGCCCAAGGCCCTGTCAATACGGCTTTCCACCCTTTGATCACCTCTTCTGCCATTACACTAAAGGGAAAAAGGACCGACAGTGTTCAATTCTGCTAGCTCTCCTCCATCAATGAATGCATGAAATTCCATACAGGAAATGTTAATAGGTAAACTACCCATTCTTTCTGTTGGATATGATGTATGTCCTTAAGGCAATTAGGGCGATATATCTTAATTATGTAATAGTACGAATAATTTATTTAATCAATAAAGGCATTTGTTCTTTTGTTTATATCAATGTGTTTCTATACATATATATTATAGCTGGTTAAAATATATTCATTGATGTATGTATACAAAAGTCCTTGACATATCATAGCATGAAGTGAGAGAAATTATAGTTGGACTATATTTGGTTGAACCTACTTCATGTGCAATTATGATTATGTCTAAACTGTCCCTAGTCACAGTGTCATCAAGAAAGGATATTGATGAAACGGAAAGACTAGCATGTGGTCAACTTTCTTGGAAAGGGTCCAAGCAGTTAATCTCCTAAAGACTGAAGGTGGTGCCTTAAGCTTGACACATGGATATATCTGGGAGATATATTGCAGACCGCAGCAAGATAAACACTTGGTATAAATATCAATGTGTTAGTGTTTATCTGCATGCAAAAAGCTTTGCGAATGTCCTCATACTTGAGATGCTAGTTGCCTTGTGTGGTACTATTGCTATACTTTGGGTCATTGCTATGCACTCATTAATTTAGAGTGCTACGGGTGATTACGGGTATAGTGATGATAGCACGTTGGTAAGCTGAGTAGTCGGAAAGAATCCAACGCTCCGGATATATTAAGGAGTTGTACCTGGCCACTTGTTGAAGTGATGATTGCCGTAAACCTCTGATCAGAGTATGTGTTTGATAGAAATGGTTTCTAGTCAAACACACTATGGTAAAAGGCAATATACTTCGGTAACAGGTAAATAACTGGGATAGCTTGGAGCAACCTTGCTATTAGTGGGTTAACACTTTAACCGAACCCAATAAACCAGACGGTACTAATATTAAAGAATGGAAGGAATTTATCGCACTGGATAATTATTGCATTAACCGGGATTAAGTCATAAGAATAAATGACGTTCCGTGTAATGGGGGATGGTAGACCCTTGCTAGAGGTGTACTACAGTCGTTTAAGGTAATCAAGTTCTATTCACGGTCTAGAACATCGAGCCAATGGTTCCATTAGAACACGGGTTGGTTAAGCCTTAACAGCTCAATACTTCGGGATCCTATAAGGTCACGCACATTGGACCTTCATCGGACTAAGTAAAGAACTAATAGATTTATTCTATTACAAAATATATAACATCAATAATAATTGGATTATTGTTTAATTGGTTGAAATTGATTAGATCAATTTTGGATAGACCAAGGAATTTATTTTGACCGATAACTAATTAATTAGAGTCATAAATAAATTATAATTGATTAGATCAATTTTGGTTGGACCAAATTATTTATTTTGACTGGTAACTAATTTATTAGAGTCAAAAATAAAAATTTATTTGAAAGGATTTATAAGGAATTTTGCATTAGTAAGTTGGAACCGAAAAGTATAAAATATTTTGTACAAAGTTCGGTTGCCGAAAAATGCGCAACCCTTATTCATGGGCTGCACAAAGGCAGCCCATGAAAAGTGGCGGTGTGGGATGTAAATTAACACATATGTATATATATATGTTAATTAATCCCACATCGATGAATGGGGGAGCATTTTTGCTCCCCCAAGCCTATATATAGGCTATTTCCTTTCCTTTCAAATTGAACCAAGCTCAAAGCATAAATCCTAAGCGAGACAATTAATCTCTCGGGTACTTGAGCAAGTTATTTTTGTGGAGCCTGAATTTATTCGGGCACCGCTAGTTTATATTTTTGGGTGAGGCTTCCAGAGTGGTCTAGCAACTACTCGAGGCTTCTTAGTTCTTCCTCCTAGGGAGGTTTTGGTTGGTGGGGTTCGTGTGGATACTGATAGAGGCTATCCTGCGACTGGAGCCTTGTGCAAGAAGGTCCTGCAAAAGCACGCTTCAACTGGTAAGTTCTTTTTCTTTCTCTTTTAATTATTAAGTCTTTTTCTTTAAGTGTTTTTAGACTTAATAATTATGTTTAGGTTATTTTTGCATGCTTAGTTTATTTTATGCTTAGGTTATAACTTAGAGTTATAACATGCTTAGTGTAAAATAAATATGCTAGGATATAATTTGGAATTATGGTATGCCTAGTCCTTTAGCATGCTAACCTAGGTAGAGAATTATTTAGTTAAGGCTTTATTTAATTTATATGCAACTAATAGGAGTTCCTGGGACAGGGACAAAATTTTGAATTTCCGTCATGCCTCTTATGCATGTTCAATTTGACTGTCAGTTCCCAACAGTGGTATCAGAGCCTGCCTATTTAGTGCATAATTAAGTTAGAAGCAAACTAAATATTATTTTCTAAATGAAATGATTTATTTATTTAATTGTTTGGAACAATATATATAAACTTCTGCCTTTCATTTCAAGGTTAGAAATTGGTTAATAATAATTTTGAACAAGCTTGCTCAACTTACTCAAATTATACAAGTGTCAATAATTTATTTAAATTACATGGGTTATAGATGCTCCCAATTTACATGAATTGGAAGAACGAAATTTATTAGTTCAAGAGAATCCATTGGTCTTCAAGTTTGTGCTCGTATTTGTTCTGGCTAAGGATTGGACTTGGTGTCTACTCCTCATAGGGCACCTCTCCTACCTGGGAACCTATATCGGTGCAATTTGAATTGACCAATCAGGGGATTAATATGAACTAATTTATTTCTAGTATATAAGATGGTGCGTATATGTGTTTCTATAACAAAGTAAAAAATTAAAATTATTGAATAAAAGCTTAAAGGAAATGCAATATAAATATAACAAATTAAAGCGTTAATTATTTTGCATATAATCTAGGTTGATGGAATAATTATAATAAAGAGCTGAACCCACCTAAGGTTAGACCTTATAAATTAATTCTAAAATTCCCCGAATTAATACAAGTAATTATAATTTTGTCCATCTGATAAAATCCTAGATTGGGTGAGACGTTTAACACCAATAAAATCCCAAAGTAAATATATTAAGGCAAGTTAATAGTCTTCCTTACTAAAATTTATAATACGGTCTTTTTGGGCTATCAAAGTGCTATGCAAAGCGTTCCTTCTAGTCCACATTGATTGGTTGTAAAGTTTGAGATAGGGTCTGCCTTAATAGAGCTGGGGTAGTCCACCATAAAATTGGGGGCTAGGCCTAGATCTGAGACATATTCAAGAAGATGCTAATATAAGAGCACACGTCCCTTGGGATTAGGGAACTTGAATGAATTAGCAATTGCATGCGACGCAAATGGAATTGGATTCCAACTATGACTGACTATTATGACTTGACTCATAAAATTGGGGGTTGTAATAGACTAGTTATAGATGCTACCTACTAGGAAATTTAGCTGGGCTAAAATTCACGAATTCAATAGAATGGGCTATTATAAATTTCGAAGAAAATAGTAGGAAAATGTATTTAATTAAAAGTCCTCATATTAAATCCATGTACTTAAACTAATATCTAAACACTTTTCTTTTCTGATGTCTTAGGTTGAAAATAGCTTCCAATTTTAATCTCCATATGTTACTTGACACCAAATTGAATGGCTCAAACTTTTCTGATTAGTTCCGAGCAGTGAGAATAGTTCTCAGATCTGAGGGAATTGCCTATGTCCTAAGTGAAATTTTCCCTGTACAACCTGATGTTAAGGATCATGTGGAACATGATGCCAGGTTGAAGCACAGGAAAGATTGTGAGACTGCCATGTGTATTATGTTGGGGTCCATGAATTCTGAGCTTCAGAAACAATATGAGAACATGCCCTTGCAGGATATGGTTCTCCATCTTGAAGAACTCTTTTCGGAGAGGGAGAGGACAGAGAGTTATGAGACCTCTAAGCTCCTTTTCGGGACCAAGATGCAGGCTGGCACCTCTGCCTCTTAGCATGTACTGAAACTCTAGGGATACCTTGAGAAGCTGAATCGATTGGGATTCGAGATGAATCATGACTTAAGCATTGACGTTGTGTTGATGTCCTTGACAGATAGTTACTCAGGTTTCGTAACTAACTATTACATGAATAGGATTAATTTAACTATCCCTGAATTAATTAACATGCTGAAAATAGTAGAACCTCAGATCAAGAAAGATCAGAAACCTCTACTGTTGGTTGAAAAAGGCAAGGCTTCTAAGAAAAAGAAGCAGGCACTGGGTGCCAAGAAAAGAATCAGTAAGAAGAAGAATGAAAAGAAGGCATCTAAGTATGTCTGCTTCCAATGTGGGAAACCGGGACATTGGAAGAGGGATTGCAAAGCTCCTACTTCTGAGCATTTGAAGAAGAAGTCTACAGAGGCATCTACTTCAGGTATATTTGTAATTGAAAACTTTGCTACTTTTCCGCAAGAATCCACTTGGGTATTAGATACTGGTTGTGGTTCTCATATCTGTACTTCTCTGCAGGGACTAAGGAACTGTAGAAAACTTGCAAAAGGGCAGATGGACCTACGTGTGGGAAATGGAGCCTGAGTTGCTGCATTAGCCGTAGGGAGCTTTAGTCTTGTTTTGCCAAGTGGACTTGTTTTAGTTTTGAATAATTGTTATTACATTCCAAGTGTAACTAAGAATATTGTATCTGTTGCGTGTTTAGCAACAGAGGGATTTGAAATTTTATTTTCGAATAATAATTGTCAGATTCGTTTGAATAATATTCTTTATGGTTATGGAATGTTGAAAGGTGGCATTTATATTCTTGATACTAAAACAGAAGTTTTCAATATAAACAATGTGAAGAAAGTTAAATTAGATAATGAGAATTCCTTTTACTTATGGCATTGCCGTTTAGGCCACATAAACAAAGATCGCTTAACCAAGTTACATAAGCGTGGAGACTTGGGCTCAATAGACTTAGAGTCTTATGGTGATTGCGAACCTTGTTTAAAAGGAAAAATGAAAAAGTTACCCTTTAAAGGGAAGGGTGAACGAGCCACGAGTACATTGGAACTTATACACACTGATGTGTGTGGTCCAATGAGTGTTCAGGCACTAGGATGATACTCCTACTTCATAACCTTTATTGATGATTACTCACGATACGGTTATTTGTACTTGATGAAGCGCAAGTCTGAAAGTTTTGAAAAATTCAAACTATTCCGAGGTGAAGTAGAGAAACAGCTTGAGAAAAGTATTAAAACACTTCGATCGGATTGAGGTGGAGAATACTTAAGTCAGGAGTTTCAGGATTATCTAAAGGAAAATGTGATAGTTCCCCAGTGGACCCCTCCTTATACACCCCAACACAATAGAGTGTCAGAAAGGAGGAATCGGACTTTATTAGATATGGTCAGGTCCATGATGAGCCATGCAGTTCTTAGTAAAATCTTTTAGGGATATGCACTTGAGAGCGCGGTTTATGTCTTAAACAGAGTGCCCTCTAAATCAGTTGATTTTACACCTTATGAAAGATGGTGTAATAAAAAGCCATCTCTAAATCACTTAAGAGTATGGGGTTGTCCTGCTATAGTGAAGAGGATAGCGTAAGATAAGCTAAATGCCAAGGCTGACAAATGTCTATTCATTGGATATCCAAAGGAAACAATTGGATATCTGTTTTACCAAGCCGAAGCACAAAAGGTATTTGTGTCTCGGAATGCTTACTTTTTGGAAAAGGAACACTTACTTGAAAAGGTCAGTGGGAGCAATATTGAACTGGAAGTTCAAGAGGAAGAAACAGACGATCAACTGATTGACCCCATTCTAGATACACAAGAGAGTGTGATCCAAGAATAAACTGTTGAAACACAATCATTGCGAAGATCAAGTCGTGTTCATAAGGGTCCCGATAGATTTGGGTTTCTTATCACTAATGATAAGGAACTATATCTTGTGGAGGATGATGAACCAAGGACATATGATGAGGCAATAAAAGGCTCAGATTCTGATAAATGGCAAAAGGCCATGAAATCAGAAATGGATTCCATGTACGAGAACCAAGTTTGGAATTTGGTTGACGCACCGCAAGAGGTTAGACCAATTGGGTGCAAATGGGTCTTCAAGAAGAAGACAGACACGGATGGTATTGACTATGATGAAACCTTCTCACCGGTAGCCATGCTTAAATCCATAAGGATACTCCTCGCCATTGCTGCTCATTACGATTATGAGATCTGGCAGATGGATGTAAAAACAGCATTCCTCAATGGGGATTTAGACCGGGATGTGTATATGATACAACCTGAGGGTTTTACATCTCAGAATGGCTCGAAGGTATGCAAGCTACAAAGATCCATTTATGGACTTAAGCAGGCATCCAGGAGTTGGAATATAAGGTTTGATCAGACAATCCGGGAACTAGATTTCTGCCCAAATGCAAATGAGCCTTGTGTTTACAAGAAGGTTAGTGGGAGTGCAGTCGTTTTTCTAGTATTGTATGTTGATGACATTCTGCTAATAGGAAATGACATTTCTCTTCTTTAAAATGTTAAAGTATGGTTGTCAAGAAAGTTCTCCATAAAAGACCTTGGTGAAGCAGCATTTATACTAGGTATAAAGATCTACAGGGATAGATCCAAGAGGCTGTTAGGTCTTTCTCAAAGTACATATACAGACAAGGTGTTAAATAGGTTCAACCTTGAGCATTCTAAGAAAGGTTATCTCCCAATGACAAAGGGGATTAACCTATCTAAAGCTGAGTGTCCGAAGACAGCTCAAGAGACAATGCGCATGAAGGATATACCCTATGCATCCGCGATAGGATCCGTCATGTATGCTATGATATGTACTAGGCCGGATGTCTCTCAGGCTTTGAGCTCTACGAGTAGATATCAGTCAGATCCAGGTGAAAAACACTGGAAGGCCGTCAAGGCAATCCTTAAGTACTTGAGAAGGACTAAGGATGAGTTCTTGATTTATGGAGAAGGTGATCTCACTATCAAAGGTTACACTGACGCAAGCTTTCAATCTGACAAGGATGACTTTAAGTCTCAGTCAGGTTTTGTGTATGTGTTAAATGGAGGGGCAGTATGCTGGAAGAGTTCTAAGTAGGAAACTACTACTGATTCAACCACGGAATCTGAATACATTGCTGCATGCGAAGCAGCAAAAGAAGCTGTCTGGTTAAAGGGATTTATTGGTGATCTCGGTGTGGTGCCTGAGGCTATTGATCCAATTACTTTATATTGTGATAACAATGGTGCCATAGCTCAGGCAAAAGAACCACGGTCTCATCAGAAAAACAGACATGTATCCAGAAAGTATCATATAATCAAGGAGATTGTTGATGCTAAGATAATAAGATTAGAATATGCACCCACTGATCAGAACCTCGCGGATGGTCTGACAAAGCCATTGACTCAAGTCAAACATGACCAGCATGTCAAAGCATATGGATTAAAACATATGGCTAATTGGCCTTAGTGCAAGTGGGAGTTTGTTGGATATGATGTATGCCCTTAAGGCAATTAGGGCGATATATTTAATTATGTAATAGTACGAATAATTTATTTAATCAATAAAGGCATTTGTTCTTTTGTTTATATCAATGTGTTTCTATACATATATATTCTAGCTAGTTAAAATATATTCATTGATGTATGTATATAAAAGTCCTTGACATATCATAGCATGAAGTGAGAGAAATTATAGCTAGACTATATTTGGTGGAACCTACTTCGTGTGCAATTATGATTATGTCTAAACTGTCCCTAGTCACAGTGTCATCAAGAAAGGATATTGATGAAACGGAAAGACTAGCATGTGGTCAACTTTCTTGGAAAGGGTCCAAGCAGTTAATCTCCTAAAGACTGAAGGTGGTGCCTTAAGCTTGACACATGGATATATCTGGGAGATATATTGGAGACCGCAGCAAGATAAACACCTGGTATAAATATCAATGTGTTAGTGTTTATCTTCATGCAAAAAGCTTTGCGAATGTCCTCATACTTGAGATGCTAGTTGCCTTATGTGGTACTATTGCTATACTTTGGGTCATTGCTATGCACTCATTAATTTAGAGTGCTACGGGTGGTTACGGGTATAGTGATTACATCACGTTGGTAAGCTGTGTAGTCGGAAAGAATCCATCGCTCCGGATATATTAAGGAGTTGTACCTGGCCACTTGTTGAAGTGATGATTGCCATAAACCTCTGATCAGAGCATGTGTTTGCAGAAATGGTTTCTAGTCAAACACACCATGGGAAAAGGCAATATACTTCGGTAACAAGTAAATAACTGGGATAGCTTGGAGCAACCTTGCTATTAGTGGGTTAACACTTTAACCGTACCCAATAAACCAGATGGTACTAATATTAAAGAATGGAAGGAATTAATCGCTCGGGATAATTATTGCATTAACCAGGATTAAGTCATAAGAATAAATGATGTTCCGAGTAATGAGGGATGGTAGACCCTTGCTAGAGGCGTACTACAATCGTTTAAGGTAATTAAGTACTATTCACGGTATAGAACATCGAGCCAATGGTTCCATTAGAACACGGGTTGGTTAAGCCTTAACAGCTCAATACTTCGGGATCCTATAAGGTCACACACATTGGACCTTCATCGAACTAAGTAGAGAACTAATAGATTTATTCTATTACAAAATATATAACATCAATAATAATTGGATTATTGTTTAATTGGTTGAAATTGATTAGATCAATTTTGGATAGACCAAGGAATTTATTTTGACCAATAACTAATTAATTAGAGTCATAAATAAATTATAATTGATTAGATCAATTTTGGTTGGACCAAATTATTTATTTTGACTAGTAACTAATTTATTAGAGTCAAAAATAAAAATTTATTTGAAAGGATTTATAAGGAATTTTGCATTAGTAAGTTGGAACCGAAAAGTATAAAATATTTTGTACAAAGTTCGGTTGCCGAAAAATGCACATCCCTTATTCATGGGCTGCACAAAGGCAGCCCATGAAAAGTGGCGGTGTGGGATGTAAATTAACACATATGTATATATATATGTTAATTAATCCCACATCGATGAAAGGGGGAGCATTTTTGCTCCCCCAAGCCTATATATAGGCTATTTCCTTTCCTTTCAAATTGAACCAAGCTCAAAGCATAAATCCTAAGCGAGATATTTAATCTCTCGGGTACTTGAGCAAGTTATTTTTGTGGAGCCTGAATTTATTCGGGCACCGCTAGTTTATATTTTTGGGTGAGGCTTCTAGAGTGGTCTAGCAACTACTCGAGGCTTCTTAGTTCTTCCTCCTGGGGAGGTTTTGGTTGGTGGGGTTCGTGTGGATACTGATAGAGGCTATCCTACGACTGGAGGCTTGTACAAGAAGGTCCTGCAAAAGCACGCTTCAACTGGTAAGTTCTTTTTCTTTCTCTTTTAATTATTAAGTCTTTTTCTTTAAGTGTTTTTAGACTTAATAATTATGCTTAGGTTATTTTTGCATGCTTAGTTTATTTTATGCTTAGGTTATAACTTAGAGTTATAACATGCTTAGTGTAAAATAAATATGCTAGAATATAATTTGGAATTATGGTATGCCTAGTCCTTTAGCATACTAACCTAGGTAGAGAATTATTTAGTTAAGGCTTTATTTAATTTATATGCAACTAATAGGAGTTCCTGGGACAGGGACAAAATTTTGAATTTCCGTCATGCCTCTTATGCATGTTCAATTTGACTGTCAGTTCCCAACACTTTCATGACTACTAGTAACCACATTAAAATCACCAAGAATTAGCCAATTTCCCCGATAGAGAATTTATCTGGTTTAAAAGATCAACATATAGAGAACGTCTCAAGCCATAGGAATTACTAGCATAAACACATGCAACGTAATTAATACTTTCCATAAACGAAAAATGGAAAGATATCACCTGATCTCAGAATAAATCAATTATTGCGGAGGCAATGAATGATTTAGACTGAAGCAACCATAAGGACGGCCACAAGCTTGAAACCAATCGCTCGCCAAAATCAAGGATTAGTATCCGTAAACAAAAATATAGGTTCATCAAGATATAAAAATTGAGGATGATGCTCTTTAATTATATCACCAAGAACCCTCTGGGTATCCTCATTTCCGATACCCCCACAATTCCAATAAAGGATTTTAATCATCGCTTCAGAGAAGACTTATGCGCCTTCTTTCCTTGAATGTTAGGAGTTGTTGGTGCCTTGGCATTGGACTCTTTCTTTTTAGTTTCAATTCTAGCGGAACTGCGAACATTAAAGTCCGTTGTTGGCTTTTCAGACCGATTGTTGGATTTATCAATCTGTTGATCACTTGAATCCGTGATATTTTCCTCAATCCGATTAACGGACTGATCCACCCAATGCACGCTGGAGTTGGTAATAGGTTCATCATCCACCAAGGACAGAATTATTTGCAATTTATCTGCAATAGATAGAGAAGCTCTCCCAGCTTTAATAGAATCCGAAGCCGATTCTGAGGATAAAGATTGTTCCGCAAAGGCAGGTTCAGGAACCGGTTCTCGAATAGTTGTATTTCTAGCTCTAGGAGCTGTAGGTGAAGTCTCCATAAAAATACTCTCGGTGTCACTATCGCTTTCATCGACCTAATCCGCCTAAGAGAGCACCTTTTTTCCATCCCTTTGGCCAGGGTCTTTTTCCAGAACAGTGATGCTCTTTTCCCCCACATTCTTCGATGCTTTTTTGCTACGGCCAGCAACAGCCTTCCCTGGATTTGACTTATCCGAGGAACTACCTAGTTTTTGGTTCCTTTTACAACTTGACGGGGAATGGCCAATAGACTGACAAGTCGAACAAAAAGCCGGAATATTCTCATACTCGACATCAAGCCAGAAAATCTTCTCAGTCGTATCAACCCTAATTTAATCCATCACCGATTTTGATAAAATCAATATTGACCTAGATTCTGGCATAGTGACCAAATTTGCCTTCAATTGTATTATGATCAAAATGAATCGGGACTCCAATTGGTTGTGCTATGCTTGAAAGTAGGCTCCTATCCCAGAACTCCCAAGGAAGATTGAAAAGACGGATCCAAACCTGTGCAGTTGTTTGTTTATGTCTTGATAGGTCGAACCCTGCTTTCTAAACTGAAAATCTCATAATACCTGGCTTCAGATACAAGTTGCCAGTGGACCATACCTTTTGAAGAGCCTCTGTCGAGGGCATGATGATGTGATAAAAATCCCTCCGCAGCGATATGAGCTTCCAATCCATCTTGTGGTTCCATAAGGAATTGAGTTTCAGCTTGATATCCGTATGTTTCCATGGTTTATCCCCTTTAGCCAGAGCTAGCCTTCCTATTACTGAGAATTGACAAGAAGAAAGCCGGTCTTTATAGAATTCCATAGGGATTTTTACAGCCTTGTAGCCATTCCCAGCATCAAGAATGTTAGCAGAAATCATCTTTTCCTTATGCGCATCATTAGGGTTTTTAGAAACCCCATTCGGGTTGAGGACTGCCGCATAGGAGAGGCTTTTAGGGTTAGGGTTTATTGATTTTGCAGCAGTTACATTCACCAAATTAGGGTCGGTGGCCTGAATAGGTACCGTGGATTTCACCACAGTCGGCTTTGGAGATGCGATTCTAGGGTTTGGAATCGAAGGTTGATGGGGAGTTGATTTGTTGTGGCTCTTGCAATAGAAAGAGAGAAAAGAATGGTCCATGATGAATCCAAGGAAATCTGAAATGAGCCAAGAACAAGAATCAAAGAACAAGAATAAAATCAAGAAGGGTTCTCATGGGGAGCAAGAGAGGCTCTCATCACGTTATCTTGCCTTTATCCAATTGCTTTCGTCCTAATAATCGCGGTAATCCCAACATAAAGACATATAATCACACCCATGTCATCAATAATTATAGTATATACACATTTATCCACATCAAGTAATGTGAAACCATCAGCTAATAAAGTTTGATAAAATTTCTCATGCCATTTTTTAGGTGCTTGTTTTCAACCATACAAAGACTTTATTAATTTACAAACTTTTCCTCTTGTCCAGGCTCAACACAACTCTCAGGTTGCACCATATAAGATTCCTCATCTAAATCACCATTTATAAAAGCGGTTTTAACATCCATTTGGTGAATAAAAATATTATGAACTGAAGCCAAAGCAATTAAAATACAAATTGAAGAAATTCTAGCAACCAGAGCATAAGTATCAAAATAATCAATATTTTATTTTTGAGTAAAACCGTTTGCAACAAGATGAGCTTGAAACTTATCAATAGAGCCATCAAGAAGACGCTTATTTTTGAAAATCTATTTGTAACCAATAGGTTTAGCTTTTGAAGGTAAATCAACTAAAATCCAAGTTTCATTTTTCAAAATGGAAGCAAGCTCAACTTTAATAGCTTCTCGCCGAAACTTTGACTTGAAAGTTGAGATTGCTTCAAAAAAAGACACAGGTTCATCTTCAACTAAATAAGTATAAAAATAATCACCAAATTTTTTTTTACCATTTCTCTTGCCTTCCTACAAATTCTAATTTTCAAAATTATTTTGAAAAATAGTTGTAGTCAAGTTAACATCTAGATCAAATCTAAATTTGGGAAATTCATTAGTATTTAAAGGAAAAATATTTTCAAAGAATTCAACATTCTTTGGCTCAATAATATGGTCATATTCATATAAGTAGCACTATTTGCAACATAGACTATAAAAACACAATCTGATGTTTTTGAACATATTTTTCACTTTTTAGGCTCGGGAAGAAGAACCTTAGCTAAACACCCCCACACTTTTAAATATTTAAAATTAGGTGGATAACCCTTCCATAACCCATAAGGTGTCTTATTGGGCTTCTTATAAGGAATTCTATTTTGTATACGGCAAGAGGAAAAAATAGCCTCGCTCCATAAATTGTAAGGAGCACCAGAACTTAAAAGCATACAATTAATTTCTTTGAAGGTTTAGTTTTTCCTCTTAGCTATACCATTGGATTTAGGTGAATAAGGAGGTGTGGTCCCATGTATAATACCATATATCGCACAAAAATCATTTAAGGAAATATACTCACCACCCCTATCAGATCGAATTCTTTTAATCTTCTTATTCAAGTGATTCTCAACCATATTTTTTAATAGCACACATTTCTTAAAAGCCTGATATTTACTATTACGTAAGTACACTTTTGTATACATTTGTAAAATCATCAATAAAAATAAGGGTTAACTTCAAAAACCCTCCTTTGGTTTCACTCGTTTTCAAAAAGGCCCTTATGTTATTTTTTCAAAAGGGCCCTTGTGGTATCAAATGTTCGCAAGTAAGGGTTTTTTTTCCTTAACAATGTTAGTTATGTTGAGCTGGCAAGATGAATTATCATATTTTTTTGCTTTAAAATTTGAAAAATTTAGGGTTTGACAAAAATACCATTTGCCAACTTAGCACAACTAACTTTGTTGAGAGAAAATCCATTTTTGCTAACTTTTGATACCACAAGGGCCTTTTAAAAAAAATTTAACGTATTGGCCTTTTTGAAAATGAGTGAAACCACAGGGGGAGGGTTTAAAGTTAACCCTAAAAATAATGTAATACTCTTTCCCACCTCTAGTCATGGTATTTTTCAAGTCTTCCAAATCGAAATGCACAAACTAAGTAATTCAGATTCTCTACATATTGAACTAAGTGGTTTTCTAGTTTGCTTAGATTCAACACATATACTACTTTTTTCAAAACTAGAAAAACTAACGTTTGAGATCAAGCCACTAGAGTTCAAAAGCTTCAAATAAGGCAAACTAACATGTCCTAATCTATCATGCCATATATCACTAGAAACAACAATATAAGCAGAAGTTCAAGCATCGTCATTATTAATAACCCTTTCCGATAAGCACATTATTTTTTTTTGTCATTACAACTTTGTCAGACTCAAAAGCTACCTTCACACCATTCTTGCCTAAAAGAATGACATAAAATAAATTGGCTCTAATATTAGGAACATGTAACACCTCAAAAAGTGTCAATATTTTTCTCGATGTGAGCTTGAGAAGAACTTTACCTTTTCCAAGAACTTGAGTAGTTCTAGAATCACCACGATAAACGTATAGTTTCTTCTCCCCTTTTAACTGGATTATATGAGTTGAAAGCATTTCTATTCGCACAAATGTCGCTCATAGCTCTAGAATCAATAATCCACTCATTTTCAATGGCCACCAGATTTACTTGTGAATTGACCGCAACAATAATTTCATCATCCACTTCAACTATATTAGCTCAAGGTTTAATGAGATTGACATTCACAACTCGCCTCCTACATTGAGGAGCATGGTGACCTGGTTTCCCACATATGTGATTGGTCCCTTTCTTTTTGAAGGTTTTACTACTTTTGGGTTTGAACCCACCTTTTCTTTTGATGAGCAGTTTGCACAATATTTGCCTTGGAGACTATCTCTTTCCCTTTAGCCATTATAACCTCCTTCCGAATAGCATCCTTAATGATGATGTGTTTGATAAGCTCGGTAAGAGATAAAGTCTTATGTTTGTGTTTAAGTCGTTACTTCTACACATTCCTAGATGACGGTAATTTCTCAATAAGAGCTCTCACTAAGAACTCATCAGGAAGAGTAATCTCCTCATCCTTCAAATCCTCAATAAGTTTTTGGTACTCATTTATCTGAAGCTTAATATCCTTATATTCTACCATCTCCCATTTGTAATATTTTCCAATTATAAATTTTTGCTTCCCTACGTCCTCAATAGTATATTTAAAAATCAAGGATTCCCAAATCTTTTTAGCTTACTTGTATGAACAATAGACATGAAAAAGATTATTAGACAGAGTGCTGAGAATGTTGTGTCTATAGACCTTGTTGGCGTGAACCCAAGAATTCACTTTAGCAGCAGGTTCGCTAGGAGCGAATTTAGTGAGAGTACTATAGACTCCATTCATACCCAGCATAGAGAAAATTCTTTCTTGCCATCTCTTAAAATTCTCTCCATTAAATATCCTAATTTTAGAGATATCGAGAAATGGTTTAGCTCACAGAGGAGGCCGCGGAGGAACATTTGCATTGACGTTGTTAGTGCCATTGTTATTCTCAGAACCATCACCATTATTTGGAGTAATATCAGCCATTGTAGAATATCCTTTAAGATAGTTGAAAAAATTTTAAACTTAGAAGAAAAAATAATTCCTCAAAAGCGGCTGCGCCTCAGAAGCAACACTTTTCGTCAAAAGCTGCGTTGCCTCAGAACTACGCCTAATAAGCAACACTTTTTATCAGAAACTATGATGCCTCAGAAGCAACAGTTTCCTCAGAAGATGCGACCCTTGCCTCAAAAGCTAGCAATTGTTTTTTGGAAGTTACGACACTTTCCTCGGAAGTTGGGACACTTTCTTTAGAAGTTGCAACACTTTTCTCCGAATTTCAGAAGCTGGAATTTTGGGCGTACTGGACAAAATGTAGCAATAGCTAAGTTTATACTTAATAATTGTAGATGAATAAAAATAGGAGTAGATGTTAGAACAAGTTGAGTCGTGTTAGAGGCATTGTCCTTAAAGGGTACTTGGTAGGTCCTCCCAAGATTAAACAACTTCTTCATGCCCGATTTGAACTTAGGTACATGATTAGAGATGCTTTATATATCCATAAATTTAGAGAGAAGATCAGTGTATAAAATTCAATTGTCTATATCTCAAAATAAGAAACTTGCAAGACATTTTTATAGTTAATAAAAATAGCTATTATAAATTAAATGTAGCGGCCATCAAAATATGTAGCTTAAACAAGTTACAATACATTAAACAAAAAATAGTTGTTGCACTACGATTTAAAACTTATTAAAAACACCAATTTCGTGTTAAGGAATTAAGACCATAAAATATTTTTTGCTAATTTTTTTTTTGTTTCTCTTATGCACGAGAGCCCAGCTAGTCCATCTCATAATCTAGCAAGCCCATATGGAACAACTCAATATAAATCCACAAACTCAAGTATTGAAAACCCATGTGGGATAATGTTCTTTTGAAAGTAGCTTAAAAACACTAGTTTTTCCAACATTTTATTATTATTATATAAATTTCTTTACATCATCTCTACCAACAAAAACTAACAAATCATTTAAAAAAGAAGAAGTAAAAATGAATTAATATTATAATCATTCCCCCAAAATGTTGTAAAGGCTTGGTCTAGTGGTTGAGCCATGAAGCTGTGTACCAAGAGGTTGCATGTTCGTCTCCACATTCACGTGGGGTGGGATAATGTTTTCTTTTTCTATTATTGTATGCCAAAATGAGGCAAATTTTTTTTTAAAAAAATCATTCCTAAAATGGGGATCTCGTATATGTGGGGAACCTACATTTTTTAGAATATTGATTGCGAATGGTTGGATTGACCCCTTCCGTATATTCATTCCCCATTTTGGTGAATTCTTCAAAATAGGGAAGGGTTGGACTTGCTCTTAGTCTTCATCTCTTTGAGTTTGATGAGATTTAGTGTCGTGTTATCAGTCATGTTGGTTGATGGGTGTCAAATCCACCAAAAATAAATCCCTGCACAAAACAAACTATTAGTTAGTAGCGAGCAAAGGTTGAATCCACAGGGAATGATATTTAACAATGTTATTTTCAATAGCTGACACACAGCGTGACCTAGAATTGATCTCTCAATGGCAATTGGGATGATCAAATGAAGTAAAGCAGGAATAAAGTCAATCAAAGACAATGACTCGACCAAAGCAGACCAAGACTGAACATTATAGTGATCATGGGACAAGATATTAATTGCACTAGGACCTAGGTTTAGTTATACTAGTACTCAAGCACCGTACAATACTAGCAACTCTTCCTTATTGTGTATAGAGACCGGACTTCATGCCATGACCTCCCTCTTACTCACCGTGACTCTCGACTTTGCGCCAAAGAGCTCACTGATGAATAGCAATATAAATTAGAAAAGCCTAAACCCTTACCTACATGTAGTGAAGCACTCCCAATAGGCTTAAGATTACCTTTCTCTAGTCTCAGAGGCGACTGTCACTACTTTATCCCTCTTTAGGCACAATTACGGATGCAAGAATTAAGATTAACGATAATAACAAAGACTTACCAAATGGTTGGCCAAACCACACAGCGAGACTAAGTGATACTCTTACTATAGAACCCTTGAAGTATTGAGATTGGTAAGTAGGTCGCCTTATGAACTTTTGTATTTAGTTGCGGTCCTCATGCTATTCAAACTTAGCCTTGACCCTTACTTGGTCAAGTCATAAGGAATTTATCTAAACATGACTGAATGTAAATGTGCAAAAACATAAAGAGACTAAAAACAAATCATGCCAAAAATATAAAGAGGGAAATAAAACAAGACCAATGAAACTAAAAGTAAACTTGCAATTAAACTTAAAGGTGTTCAAAACCAAAATTTGATGGAAAAAGTCAAAACTAAAGAACCTAAAAACTAAAGCTAAACAAATAGACTGAATGTAAATTGTTTATCTCTAAATCAATTCTCTTGTACTTCTCTGTATATGTCTGTGTCTACGAAATGGTCGGCCTCCATATTTATAGTTGACTGCTCCTCCTTAAGATTCTTCTTTAATGATAAATTAGGACTCTTTATATTTAATTTGGCGGATTCATTTCCTTTTAGTCTTAGTCTTCAAATGGTAGTAAAAATATTCCCTTTTGTGGGATCAGAAAACAGATCAAACTTCCATTTGGGATGGCTCTTCCCGAATAGGATTTTCCTGAATTGGGTAACTTCCAGATTTGGATATGGCATGCATTGATATTGATATCATCTTGGTCATTTTGAAGTGTTTTGGAGTCATTGAGACTACCTATCGCTCTTGTTGTCTGCTTCAAGTATCGGTGAAAGGCTCTTTTCCTCAAAATATCACATTTTTTCTCTGAATTGCCTTCAAAAACTGAAAAAGACAAAAAAGGAAGTAACTACGGCTATAAAGACTAAAAACATGATATCAATGACATGAAAATGGGTACAAATACATGCTAAAAATACAACCCATCAGATCTCCCCACACTTATTCCATACTTTCCCTCAAGTATGCCTCAAGAATCAGAAAGATGGGAAAACTGTGAAAACTAAATAGGGACTAAATTCTTTCACCGAGACTTATATTGAGGCCTTTTATTGACCACTGGGCATTCCAATGTAAGATTATCCTCTAGAAGACCTTGTTCAAAACTTTACCCGAGAGTATTTACTAAATTAAAGCATAAGTATATCAAAAATTGTTATAGTTCATAAATACCTAGATTTAGATTTAAGTACATCTCCGTGATCATAAGATGACTCCATCTACACCTTTTATTTATTTTGGCACATTTTTGTTATATGGGATCCTTAGGTTTCAACTAGCCAAATTATTGGGATTTCTTCGTGAACTTATACACATTTTGCTTGCTTTACTATTGGATTTTTCATTAGATTTTTCAACCAATCACGCACTTTGCCAATTATTCTTAGGTCCTGTTGCATTCTTATCAACCCTTAATTCCTATGAAAGTGTCTTCACCCAGTTTTTAGGCATGGATAGCTCCTTCTTCTAACTCTCCATATGAAAGAGTCTTCACCTGATTTTTAGCCGTGGATAGCTCTTTCTTCTGTTGGCCCTATGAAAGAGACAAATAGGGCTGTAAGCCAAGTAGGTCTCGTTTCGTCTGAATTGCGATTTTACAGCGGACGACAATCACCAAGTCTATCACCAATATAGTAAGGTCTCAAAAGGAAGATCTTATAATGCACAGGGACTAACTAAATTCAAATCAAGGCCATATTAAAGCACTTTAAACAATAAAATTGTGCTACACTTTTCTGCACTCATCAGGATTAAGAAATTTACAAGGTGATTATCAGAAATCTTATTTGGAATATCAATGTTTAACTCAGGTCTCAGTATAAGTTTAAGTTAATCAGGATAGTCCTGTTAGTCATTCAGTTAGTTATTTACACAACATTCCTAATCTTGGTTATCATCACATCTCAGTGACAGGTTAAAGAGCAAAATAAGGTCATTACAGGGGCAAAATATGAAGCATGAGTCCTTGTGAAATCTTTTTTCTTTGAGTGAAAAATAAAAAAATATATTAAAAATAAAAAGATTTCAGCAGAAGAAGCAAAAATATAAAAATCCCCTCCCCACACTTGAACCATGCGTTGCCCTTAATGCAAAACAAAAAAACAAGAAAAAGAAAAAAAAGAAAAATAAAAGAGAGGGCAAATTAAAACATTATTGTCCTGGTGGAGGAGGAAGGAGGAAAAAGAGATTCAGATGGTCTTGTTTCATCTGTTGGAGCCCAAATTGCTGGATGATGAGGTTGACGTTCAATTCCAGGGCTTCGGAGCAGGTCCGGAGGTCATGGTTCTCAGCTCCAAGCTCAATGAGGCTTTTTGAAGAAGTCTTTGTACTGGTTCTCTAGACTTGAGACTTTCTAGATGAGCTCGATGTAGGCGGTGGAAGGAATAGAGTCATCACAAGTAGGCTGGTCTGGCTTGGCGACCTCAGGAGCAAGTAAAGCAGGTTTTTTTAGGAGGACCCAGAGGGTCCTGGTGTAGTAGGCGGACTTGAAATGCTCATAATGATGATCCCATTGATAGTTTCAGTGAGTAGCATTATACCAAGAGTCTCCAATTCTAGAAGTGGAGTTTTAAGGGTCCTGGTGTAGTGGGTGAACTTGAAATGCTCCATGCCGTGTGCAATAAGGGAGATCACAATGCCTTGAATTGGAGGACTCTTAGGGTGGGTAAGGATATACTAAAATAGCTTCGCTAGCCAAGCTCCCAGGTGGAGCTTCTTGTTGTTCTTCATGCACCACAAAATGTGCACTTCCTTTTTGTTCAGGGACCCAGAGCTTCTATGGCGACAAGAACAGAGATAGACATCAGTCCCAATCTAGATAAAATTATTAAAAACTAACTAAAAGATAGACAAAGAGTTAGAAATGCTTGGGCTACCTCCCAAGAGCGCTCTATTTAACATCGTTGAGCTCAACGTACCACACCTACATCATGGTGTGGTATCAACGGTCTCTATAAGAGTTATTTCCTCAAAGTAAGGTTAAAATCCTTCATAGTATGGCTTAAGATGATTCCCATTGACTTTAGAACTTTCCCTGTATGCGATGCTCTGTATAATGACTGCTCCATGTGGGAATACTTTGGTCACAATGTAAGGACCAACCTATCAGGACCTCAGCTTTCTAGGGAATAGCTTGAGTCGGGATTAGAATAGAATCACTCTTTGCCCTATGTTAAAGACCTTCCTAGATCCAAAAAGGCCACAATGACCCTTTGTGGTCTCTTTATAGGTCTTGTTCCTCTTATAGACATCACTGCGAATCTCCACAAGTTCATATAGTTGCAACTTCCTATGTTCCTTAGCCGCATCAAGCCTATAATTGGTCTCCTTGACGGCCCAATACACTTTATGCTCGATCTTGATAGGTAGACAACATGATTTTCCATAGACAACTTTGTAAGGTGTCATCCTAATTGGGGCTTTCCATACTGTATGTACTGCCTAGAGAGCTTCAAAGAGACGAAGACTCCTATCTTTTCTATTAGGATTAACTTTTTTCTTCAAAATAAGCTTCACCCCTCTATAGCTCACTTCAGGTTATCCATTTTTCTGTTGGTGGTATGCCATAGAAGTCATGTACTTGAATCCCCAATTAGCTAGTATGCAGAGATCATCTTATTGCAAAAATGTGTACCGCAATCACTGATGAGTAGTCTCAGTGTCCTATATCTGTAGATAATATTATCCTTGATGAAATCTGATGTGGTCTTTCCATCATCATTCCTAGTCGCCTTGGCTTCTATCCACTTAGAGACATAATCTACTGCTAGAAGGATTTACTTGAACCTATAAGAAGGAGGAAAAGGGCCCATAAAATTGATACCCCAGACATCAAAGATCTCGATGACCAAAATAGGAGTCATCGAGAGCTGATCTCGTCGTCAAGGATTACCAATTAGTTGACAGTTGTCGCATTCCTTACAAAACATATAGGAGTCACGAAAGATGTTGGGCTAATAAAATGCACACTCAAGAATATGTTGTGCTATTCTCCTTGGCCTACCGTGACCTCCACAAACTTTAGAGTGACATGCTTGTAAGAGTCTCGGCATCTCTTTCCCATAAACACATCTCCTCAAAACTAGATCATTCCTTTGTCTCTGTAGGTAAGGATTATCCCAAAAGTACTTGGTAGCTTCCCTCTTCATTTTCTATTTGTCATTGCACGTGAAGTCCTCTAGGAACCTTCCGGTGGTAAGAAAGTTGACAAGGTCTGCATACCATAGAGTCTCGATGATAGCAAAGAGACTTTCTCCTGGGTATTCATCCTAAACTTCTTTTAGTTCTTCTAAGTTAGTCAGCCTACTGAGATGATCGACAACCAAGTTCTCTGTCCCCTTTTTATCTCTGATATTGATGTGAAATTCTTCAAGTAAAAGGATCCATCAGATTAGTCTTGGCTTGGCATCCTTATTAGTCATTAGGTATCTCAAGGCAGCATTATCTGAGTACATAATGACCTTGGAATAGAGTAGGTAAGAATGGAACTTTTCTAATGCAAAAATGATAACAAAGAGCTCTTTCTCAATCATGGTATAGTTTTGGTGAGCTGCATCGAGAGTTCGAGAGGCATAATAAATGAGGTTCTCAGCCTACGTGTTGTCCCAATACTGCTTCTACTGCCTTATCGCTTGCATTGCACATGATCTCGAAAGGCTGGTCCCAATTGGGTGCTTGGATAATGGGCACAGAGACCACCTTCTTCTTGATGATGTCAAAGGCTTCCTTGCAAGGATCTCCAAACTCAAAGTTAGTGTCTTTCTAAAGTAATCCTCAAAGGGGCTCAGCAATCTTTGAAAAGTTCTTGATGAACCTCTGATGAAAACCTACATGCCCATGAAAAGACCTAACTTCCTTTAGAGAAGTAGCGTAAGGAAAGGACTAAATAACATCAATTTTAGCTTTATCTACCTCAATACCCTTCTTAGATACAACATGGCCTAATATCATACCCTGGTCTACTATGAAGTGGCATTTTTCATAGCTAAGCACTAAATCAGACTAAATGCAACATTTAAGAATCTTACCAAGGCTATCAAGACATGCATTAAAGGAATCACCAAACACAATAAAGTCATCCATAAATACCTCAATGATATTTTCTAGTAATTATAAAAAATACTCATCATGCACCTCTGTAATGTAGTGGGAGCATTGCAGAGACCAAAAGGCATCCGTCTGTAAGCAAAGGTGCTAAAGGGAGATGTAAATGTTGTCTTTTCCTGGTCTTCTGGTGCCACCAGGATCTGGTAGAATCCTAACATTCCCTCTGGACAGCAGAAATAGGACTCTTTGCTAGTCTCTCTAGCATCTGATCATTGAATGGTAGCGGGAAATGGTCCTTCTTTATTGTGGTGTTGAGCTTCCAATAGTCAATGCAAACACTCCATCCATTTCGTATTCTCATTGGGACCAATTCTCCTACTTTGTTTGTCATCATTGTGATCCTTGTCTTCTTTGAAACAACTTGTACCAGGATAACCCACTCACTGTCCGAGATATGGTAAATGAGGTTAGCCTCCATGAACTTGATCACTTCCTTCTTAACAACTTCCATCATAGGAAGATTGAATCATCTTTGAGGTTGGCGACAGATCTTGGCATTTTCCTTCAGCTTGATTTTATGCATGCTAGTTGAAGGACTAATCCCCTTGATGTTGGCTATAGTCCATCCAATCGCCTCCTTATGTTGCTGGAGCAAAGAGACTAGTTGTTTCTCTTTATTAGGGCTCAATTTACTTAAAATGATCATCGGGAGTGGGTCATTACCTGCCAAGAAAGCATATTTGAGGTGATTTGGTAGACTCTTGAGTTTAAGTTTCGGTGGTTGGATGATGGAAGGGGTGAGTTTCTTGAAGGGTGGTAGAGCGAGCTTAGGTCTGGGTCTAGATGTACATTAAGGTGAATCAATATTACGGATTATCTCTTCCACCTTCTCATCTAAATCTGTATCATCGAGACTCTTTGTGTCAAGTGCTTCATTCAATGTGACCAAATACTCGTGTGAGAGATTGAGCTTAAATATATGTTAGATGATGGGATCAAGGTTGTCAATACTGTATAGGCTTGAGTCTTCTTTTGGGGTTTTCATTGCATCATAGACATTAAAAGTGGCTACTTCCCCATTAAACACCATAGTGAGAGAACTATCGTATACATCTGTTTTGGTCTTGGCGGCACTCAAGAATGGTCTCCCAAGCAGTAAATCTGAGTTCCCCTTTCTATCTTCATCACATATATCATGAATAAAAAAGTCAGTGGGAAAAACAAAATCATTTACCTTGACTAATACATCCTCCAAGATTCCCTCAGGGTAAGATATAGAGCAATCCACAAGTTGCAATACAGTACTTGTCTCCTTGAGAGGCATGTTGTGGTTAGAGGATATCTAATTATAGATAGAGGAAGGCATAACATTTATAGATGCACCGAGATCACACATAGCTTTCTGAATTCCAACTTGACCTATGGAGCAATTGATCGTAAACATTCGCTAGTCCTTCAGCTTATAGGGTAATTTACATTGGATCATAGGAGATACATTTTCCCCCATCACGACTTTATCCAGGTCGTGATGCTTCTTTATGTCCGTGCACATCTTCTTAAGGAACTTCACACATTTGGGTATTTATCTAATCATATCAAGCAACAGGATGTTGTTCTCGACTTTCCTCATGGTGTCGAACATCTCTTTCTCTTCTTTCAGCTTCTTGGTCTTTTCTAGTCTTTCTGGAAAAGTAGGTTTAGTCTAGGTAGAAATCACTAAGTCTCTTTCCTCTACTTCCGCTCTTGGTGGTTCTGATTGAGTCTCTTTCTTTCCCCTCCATAATATTGCACTGACATTCTCTCTTAGATTGTCCTCTATTTAGGACGAAAATCTCCCCATGTTTTCGATCTCAGAGAGAGTGTTATCTATCTATGCCATCTGTTTTTAAAGTTTGAGAAGTCACCTTATAGTCCTTGTATCCAATCATCTGATAACTTAAACCGCTTATTGGACCCCTCTGTAAGAGTGGTAAAAAGCTCATAAGGATTATATTGTGGCTGCTGAGGTAGGTTAGGATGGACTTACTAAGGAGGTCTTGGTACAATCGCATACCATTGATATCTCACCACGAGCTGATTCTGTGGTCCCTATTGATGTTAGCGATTGTTATTTCCCCAAGCGAGTGTTGGATGATCTCGCCATCCTATTTGATTCCTCTGTGGTGGTGGGATGTACGGCTACTTTTTCCCCTAATTAACATAGTTACTATAGTTATTGTAGTTTCCATAATTATTATAATTCCTATAGTTGCCATAGTTCCCCATAGCATGGAATTGTTTAAACTCAAGATCTCCTTTGCGAGGACATTCATCAGTAGCATGAGTAGTCTTTTTGAACAGCTTGCATTCCTTTGCAACCTTTGTCTGGATAGCTATTTATGCACAAGTTCAGTGAGTCTTTCTATCTTGTCAGTGAGATTATAAGAGTTAATCTCATTGACAGTTCTCGATGTAGATTTTCCTTCACGATAACGAAACTGTTGAGCAGTTTCTGCCATAGTCTTGATGATTTCCCAAGCATGAGTTGGGGTCTTATTGATAATACCACCCCCACTAGTGGCGTCTAACATGGACCACATAGAGAATGGGAGTCCTTAATAGAAGGTTTGGACTAAGGCTTGATTAGTGATTCCCTGAGGTGGGCAGGCTGCCAAAAGGTGCTGGAACCTTTTGTAGTACTATGGAGACTCTTGGTGTTTTTATCTTAGATGAACAGATCTATCTCTTTAAAGTGGTAACTCTCAATGCTAGAAAGTATCTGTCAACGAAGACTAACGACATATGTTCCCATAATGTGATTGATCCTATTTTTAAATGACAAAACCAGTCATTGGCTAAGTCCTCTAGAGGGAAAGCAAAGCACTTTAATTTTGCAAGGTCTAGAACAACCTTGGGTGGCTTCATGGAACACACCCTTAAGTGGAATTTTTGCAAGTGTTTGTAAGGGTCATCAGTGGCCCTTCCAGTGAACTTGGGTAAGCTATGGACAAACCCTGATCTCATCTCAAAATTGTTATCTTTATTTTTGTCCGGATAAGTAATGGAGAAAGGTTGTTTGTTCACTGGGACCCATGTGAGGTCTCGGATTGACTATTTTTTGTTAGACATGGTCACAGTTGCTTTTTCATGTTCTAATTCTATGGTCACAATTGCTTTTTCATGTTCTAATTCTGAGTCAGTCGAATAGTCAAATAGTACTTCTATAGTGATTTGATTATCGTTGGGTCTGTTTGAAGTCTCTGCCTGATGTTTTGAGTCTCTACGCTCTTAGGCTTGCTTACCACAAGCTCTGTTGGATCTTTCAATTTCTGGATCGTAGAGGAATTCACTACCACAACCTATGGCTCTGATCATCCACATTGAATAACTAGTCAAAAGGAACCATTCCCTGGCAACAACATCAAAATTTTATAGGTGTCGAATCCACCAAAAATAAATCCCTGCACAAAACAAACTACTAGTTAGTAGCGAGCAGAGGTCGAATCTATAGGGTACGGTATTTAACAATGTTATTTTCAATAGATGACACACAATATGACTTAAAAGTGATCTCTCAACAGGAATTAGGATGATCAAACGAAGTAAAGCATGAATAAAATCAATGAAAGACAATGACCCGACCAAAGCAGAGCAAGATTGAATATTGTAGGGATTATGGGACAAGATATAAATTGCACCAGGACCTAGTTTTAGTTACACTAGTACTCATGCACCGTACAGTACTAGAAACTCTTCCGCACTATGTATAGAGCCCAGACTTTGGGCCATAACCTCCCTCTTACTCACTGTGTCTCTCGACTTGATGCCACAGAGCTCACCCGTGAATAGCAATATGAATTAGAAAAGCCTAAACCCTTACCAACAGGTAGTGAGGCACTCCCAACAGGAGTAAGATTACCATTCTCTGATCTTAGTGGAGGCTGTCATTACTTTATCCCTCTTCACGAACAATTATGGACGCAAGAATTAAGATTAACAATAATCATAGAGACTTACCAAATGGTTGCCCAAACCACACAGTGAGACTAAGTGATACTCTAACCATAGAACCCTTGAAGTACCGAGATTGGTAAGTAGGTCACCTTGTGAACTTTTGTATTCAGCTGCATTCCTCACACCATTCAAACTCAGCCTTAACCCTTACTTGGTCAAGTCAAAGGAATTTAGGTAAACATGACTGAATGTAAATGTGCAAAAATATAAAGAGACTGAAAATAAATCATGCCAAAAATATGAAGACGAAAATAAAACGAGAATAATTAAACTAAAAATAAACTTGCAATTAAAGTTAAAGGTTTTCAAAACAAAAATTTGATGGAAAAACTCAAAACTAAAGAACATAAAAACTAGAGCAAAACTAAAAGACCGAATGTAAATTGTTTATCTCTAAATCAATTCTCTTGTATTTCTCTGTATATGTATGTGACTTTTAAATGGCCAACCTCCATATTTATAGCTGAGTGCTCCTCCTTTAGCTTCTTTTTTAGTGACAGATTAGGATTCTTTTTATTTAATTTGGCGGATTTATTTCCTTTTAGTCTTGGTCTTCAAATTGTAGTAAAATTCTTCCCTTTTGTGAGATTAGGAAAGAGATCGAACTTCCATTTGAGATGGCTCTTCCCGAATGGGATTTACTGGGGTTGGGTAACTTCCAGATTTAGATATGGTGTGCACTGGTATTCATGTCATCTTGGTCATTCTGAAGTGTTCTGGAGTCACCGGGACTAGCTATCGCTCCTGGTGTCTGCTTTAGGTATCGGTGAAAGGCTCTTTTCCTCCAAATATCGCATGTTTTCTCTAAATTGCCTTCAAAACCTAAAAAAGATAGAAAAAGAAGTAATAGCAACCATAAAGACTAAAAACATGATCTGAGTGATATGAAAATGGGTAAAAATACATGCTGAAAATACAATCCCTCATTGGTAGACCTGTTTTGTTCAAGCTTGTCATTGGCCTTACCATTAGTAAATATTAATCCTTTAATATGCAACCATCATCTTAATGATTAAATTATATGATCACTAAATCTATGCGTTTTTATTAGAATTTTGTGCATTCTGATAATCAAGAAATGAATCCAATGAGTCTTCAGGTTTTAGGCGAGAAAGCTTTTGAGAAATACGGCAAGTATTTCCTCTCGATCCACTTTTCTTATCAACACCCTCGACCACACAAGAAAATGTTACTCTTCAAGTTTGCACTTCCTAATGCGAACAACCTGGCTGATATGACTAGACTGGTTGCACTGGTCCCTTATTGCATCGATCTTATTGGCCGCTATAAGTTGAGTTCTGAGGTAAAATATATATACCTTTCGCTATATGCTTTCAATAGCCAGCTAAATTATCAGGGTCTTAAAAAGTTATGCAATGCATTGTGGAAGGCTAAATATAAAATCGAGGCATCCAAATCGAAAACTGCCACAAGGTATAGAAAGAGCTTCAGAACATAAGGTAAGAGACACATCAAAAAAAGAAGGCCGAGAGGGAAAAAAATTCTTAGGAGGCCAAAGCTAAGCTTGAGGCTATTCAAAAGAAAGAAGCTAAAGAACGTGCTCAATAAATAAAGAAAGGAAAGCCGAAAATAAAGATCACTCGTGCTCACTAGATTTTAAATTCCCTTAGTAGGCATTCTAGAACTTTATTTAAGAATATTCAGACCTTAATAATCCCATTCAAATTGTACTTAACATCTTTGCCTTAATTACACAGGTTAACTTGATTCCTTAAGTGAATTGCGTACCTCGGCTAGCCATCAATGTTCCCAACTATTGATTTGGTATCATAATATTTTAGAGGGTATCCTGTTAAAATAGAAAACCTCAGTTTTAGAGAGTATAATTGAACCATCTCTCCAAAAGCAATTGAAACAACTTCACAAAGACAAACGATGAGTCAAAACAATAACCCTTCTCGCCACCTCTCTTTCTCCTGACTTTGAATGCCTCCGTCATTATCATGGCCGGTAAGGGGTCCTCTTCTGCCGATTTCTCTATTGCCCACCTATTTGACAAACAATCTTTCCTTAAAGACCCAAAAATTGTACAAGTTAAGAAACCCTCATATCATGAAGTTGTACACACCAAAACCTCATTTTCTATACCAACCATACCTTCCCATACTATGATGGAAAAAGGAGCGGTAAAATCATTTCGTATCATTTCATGAAACAATGTGCAAATTCTCTCATTGGGAGATTAATTATAAACAAACGAGATTCGCCAAGGAAGGTTAAAGATTAGAAAATGCAATTGGCAATAATATGGGATATTAAAACCCCATGGAAATTGATCTCTATAGGGTGAGGTTTCTTCCACATCATGTTATGGTCCTTGGAAAAAAACATAGTTTGGTGAAAAGGTAGTATTTCTCTGAAGCTATGAATCTTTCGTTTGCAACCATGGGTTCTTGACTTCGAGCCTTTTGCCTAGAACTCGACAAATACCCATGTATGGGTTCACTTATAGTCTTTATCATGAGAATACTGGGACCCTAGGACCCTAGTTGAAATCACTAGTTCCTTTAGGGTTCTTCTTCGAGTTAACAACAACACTCTCGACGGACAGTTCGGGCACTTCACTAGAGTCCTCGTTGACTTGGATTTATCAAACCACCTACCTCATTCTATAGGTATTACAAGGGAGGGTCATGAAATTTTTATTGACTTGTTTTTCGAGAATCCACCTGATTTCTATAAAATTTGTAGCGCGGTTGGTCATCATGCTTACGAATGCTAAAAGAATAAAAAGCCTTAGGGGAATGTTGTCCGTAAGCAGCCTGACAGACAGAAGAAGGCTGATTGTGCCCCTAGCAATCAGGCAACTCATAAGGAAGCAGAACCCAATAGCAATCTGAACCTGGAACTCTTTCAACGTAGTCAGTAGAGATAGCATAACTTAGAGGATAGAAACAAATTGATTATCCCAACTGGACCGATTTTTCACATCATAGAGAATAGCCTTAAGAAACCTACGAAACAAGTTGATGATGATTTGGTTCAAAAATTTACAGATAATTCAGATGCCATTAGTGAAGATTCTGCTGATGGGGAGCATAATGTACTTGAACTAGAGCACACACCATCGGTGAGGGAACAAATTGATATCAAAGAAGGGATTGAGCTAGAAGTGTCTTTGCATCACAATAAGGGACCTCAAACTCTTGCCATTACTAAGAAGGGGGAATCTTGTGCTAATTTAGCCTAACACGATGAGGCTGTGGAAGAAGATAACAAATAGGAAACTGTCAAGAGGAAAAATAAAACTAGTCGGCGGAGTTTATTGCCCATTTCAAGAATGAAGGCTCTTAGAGATTCTATTATTACCAGTGCTTCCAAAAGCACAAGATCTAGCTCTAATGAAAGCGAGCCTATATGCAACATGATTACGGTTATGCAAACCGCCCCCTCTAAATGGAAGTCATTTTTGGTCCAAAAAAAGAAAGGTTTATTGGTTATTACTAGAGAGAAAGCTCAACGCGACCGCAGGAAACACGAGTAGTAGTCTCCTTCATAAGGAGTTTTTTTTGTTTTTATTCTCTTTGTTTTCTTGTCTTTTCTTTTTCTTTTCTTTTTTTGTCACCTTTTTTCTTTTTCCTTTTTTATTAAATGGAGGTCAGATTATGGTATTCAAACTTGAAACAAAAAAAAACTGAACAATCTCTCCTGAGTGGTACGTAGCGTTCATTTTGATCATTATATTGCTGTTATTGAGAGTACGATATTTTTGAATTCATTTAGGAAAGTTAGGAATAATATAAAGGGATAACTTAAAAAAAATACCATGTGATTTTACTCATTTGCAAAATGGGTTATGAGAATTTTTTCTTTTTGCAAATGAGGTTTATGGTTTCAAAAAAATTGTCAAAAGAGGGTCCTAAAAATTATCTTATGTCAAGATAATGAATAATCTTATTCATTTTTATCGAAATTTTTTTGGATTAATGAATAAAAATGCAATACCAATTAATGATAATTTTTGAAATATTTTTAACAGTTCAAATGTTTTTTTAAACAAAATATGATGACAAATTTAAAAAATCATAACAAAATGGAAAAATCTCTCAAACTTACTCAAATTTTAACGTAAAATTTTTAAATAATAAGGTTAAATTATAAGAATACAGAATTGATTAAAACATGTTTCGTAACATCACTATTTTGAACAAAAAAATATTTTTTAGGGTAAATTTCAAAAAAGTACCCAGTGGTTTCGACCATTTTCAAAATGAGGATCATAGAATTTTTTTTCGAAACGAGGGTTGTGTTTAAAAATGTTAGCAAAAAGAGGAAAATTGGCAGACGGGGTCAAATTTACTGGGGTAATTTTGGAAATGTAAAACATGACTAAAAAAAGTCATGGTCGACTCCTTCTTCACCGAAATCTGATGAACCCTAAAAAAAGTCCAAAAAAATATTGAGATCTCTTTGAATTCTACTACCGTCCATTGATGGAACCCGGATCTACGCAACTATAATGCTACATCTAGGAGCACATTGCGCCATAGTGCAATTTAGAAAATAACTGAAATGGAATAATGGGAATGCTAAATCAAAATTGAAAACTTACATTGTCGGCAAATTCGGCGACACCTGGTGCATTGGCTTCGGCACTAGGCTACAGGGCTTCCATTCATAGAGCAGCCACCAGGACAGGAGGAGAATTCTCTGCTAGAGGCGAGGCCATCGGTGGAGAGCTAACCAGAGCAAGAAATGGAGGAGATTTAGTTGGTGGTGAGCTCACTAGAACTAGAGCCGGTGGTGAGCTAACAGGAGCGGCAGTTGGAGGCGATGTAGCTGGAGTAGTTGTGGTAGATTTTGGTGGAGAAGCAGCCTGTGCCTTCGCCAATGGTGAAGATGAGGAGCTTCAACCACCATGGGAGTTGAAATCTGAGATTTTTTTGTACCTTTTAGGGTTCATCAGTGAAGAAGGAGTTGACCATGACTTTTTTTGGGTCAAATTTTACATTTCCAAAACTACCCCTGCAAATTTGACGACGTCTTCCAATTTTCCTCTTTTTGCTAACGTTTTTAAACATAATCCACATTCTGAAAAAAAAATTCTGTGATCCTCATTTTGGAAATGATTGAAACCATGTGGTACTTTTTTGAAATTTACCCTATTTTTGCCAATATTTTTATACCACATACCAAATTTTGAAAAAAATAATTCTCAGACCCCATTTTTCAAATGAGGGAAACCACATATTACTTTTTTTCGAAGTTTACCCTCATCTAAAAGGTAAGATTGTGACCTAGACATCGAGAATAAATCATGATAGCTTTAAGTGTTAAGTCAAATAAATATTTGCTTTGTTGTAGTGTGTTGGACTTAGATATAATACAAAAGTTATGACGTTACCATCGGAATGCAATATTTCTTGACTATGAGTAAGAAATTCTACTTAGGCCTAATTCTTTTTAAATTCTATCTAGATAAGTCCAATTCAGTTCAATTTAGAACCATTCACTTCAGTTTAGGTTCTTTTAGTTTAGTTCAGTTCAAACATCATATTTATGGTTGTTTTTTGGCAAAAATGACCCTGCCATTGGACTCGGGACATTGAAAAACCTTAGGAATGGTCCGGTCAGTGGCCGGAAATCTTTTCAGAACGTTTTGAAAACTGGAAGTCGATTTTCTGCATTCTGCAAGGGATTTTGTGTCTCTTGCAGATTCCGTCGCAAAACGAAAAGTTATGATGATTTTTTTCCTGTGATAACCGTTGCGGCGGTTCATGAACAGTGGTGACGGTTTTCGAAGCAGTTTTGGCAACTCTTTGATATAGTGTCGCTAAAATCAAATAAAAGTGTTGCTAAAATTTACAAAAAAAAGATGACAGTTGCTGAAAGTGATCTATTGCGACACTTAATGAAACTGTCGCTAGAAGGTTTTTTTTGTTCTTCACTTCATTCACATGGCACAATTTGGTGTTGATTGTGGTCAGTGCCATGTGGCAGTGGTTTAATCTTTGGAGTTGACTGGTCAATTATTGACTACCACGTGTCAGAAGAAAATGTTGAATGGTCAACATAATGCCACATGACACGTCCTCAATGGTCCAATATATCTTTTTGCAATTTAAGGCCTTAAACAACGTCGTTACGCTCCAAAAAATTTCCCACCCCATCATTTTCCTATTTTTCGGATTTAATGGTAATTTTTTCAGAATTTTTTGAGGTTCATAAAAATGAGTTTTTGATTTATGTTTTGTAAATAAATTCATAAAAGTTATAGAAAATAGTTTCTGAATTTTATAAAATTTCTAATATCCTAGAAATTGATTTTAGGACCTAATGGTGAATTTTTCTGAATTTTTTTTTTTCATTTATTGATTAATTTAGAAAATACAATTCACATGATTATGTACAAGTTACATATATTTATTATATTTTAAAAAAACCATTAAATTCACTAAGTTAATTGTTAACATGTGTTGACTATGATTATACTTTAGTTGTATAATTTAATAAATATAATTTGGTATTATATATGTGAGTTATTAAAATTTATATTTATGTGATATAGATTTGATATTAAATATATTTTAGTTATATATTTAATATGGTCAACTATTTATAAACAATTAACTTATTTTATATCTATGGGTATAAATATATATTTTTGTAATATATTTTGGGTTTATTTTTTGTGAGATAGTTATATAATTTATATCTATGTAATATAAATCTATAAAGAATATGTTTTTGTAATATATTTAAGTTAATAATTTGTGCAATTATTGACATTGACTTAATACATATGTTACAGATGGTCAACAATGATGCAAACTCCTCATTATCAAGAAGACCTTTTCAATAGACAAGGGTCAAGATACGATGAAAAGTTTAAGAAAAATAGGTTCTCCATAATGTAGTTGTATATTTAATATTGATACTTTGTGGATCAAGTATTTGTATTGCATATATAAATGCAATAAGTGTGTATTAATTACCTTAATGGAAAGCAATATAGATTGTATAAACACGTATTCGAGCTATAAAAGATCATATAACATACTATTCAATTTGTTCGAATTTTTATTTGACAATTATTAAGGAACGATTAGGTTCTTTAATATGTTATTAATTAATTACCATCTTGTTCGATCAAGTGAATGAACATCGACCTATTGAGCTAGTCTAGAGTAATTTAAAAGGAGTAATGTCATTAAGAATGACATTTATTTTTGGATTTGAGATACTCAGTGTTAGTCTCACTTCTAAAAAGGCGTATAAGTATATTTACACAAGTAGAGCACATTATGTGGTGGTTAACAATATAAGACAGTTATTTGTTTAGCATCATTTTTGTGTTTGTTTGTTGTGTTTGTTTGGATCAAAAGTTTATTGCTTGTTATTTATTTAATAGTTTGGGATATGTTTTATTGTGAAAACTATGTGATTTGTGGTTTATTTAATTATTACTTATTTATATTCTATATATTTGTTTAAAGAAATTTTAAATAATATAATTTATTTAAGCAAAATATAACTCTGAGGACAAAAGTGCCCTATTTCAAATCCCAAATAGTTTCAATAATAATGCACAATAAATTTGTCTAAATACATTACCTTAAATGCCATTAGCTAAACGAACTAATTTATGACAATACGACCATAGTGCAATTAAAGGCTATTAAAGAAAGCTATAACAAACAATCAAACACATATAATTATTATTACATGGCGGAATTGACTGAGCAAACGTGAGTGTTATCACTTGGTTGATGATTGGGTATACGTACTTCTTTCGAAACTAGGGTTAATGCTTATATTTCTCAGATAGTTTATTCTTAAATGAATAGTAATTAACACAAAATTGCTCGTAATAATTGACCTAAAGCTTTTAATTCGTGTGTAGTCTCACCATTACTGATAAATAAGACCAGTAATGGTTACTGCTTCAAAAGTATTTGTAGCAGACTTAAAAACTTAACTGTAATTATTAGCAAATCTAGAATTTATAAATTGGGTTTGTGCGGAAGAACACAATCGCTTTATGCTTTGGGAACTATTGTATATGAGTTCGAAGAAAGCAGCACAAACAAACTCTTGAATGACAAGAATATGTTTCTTGGATGGGGAGGAAGAATTCACTGACCCAAATCATTTTTCTAAGTGCTATTAATAATTATATTGCTAAGGGATTACATGTATGTGAGACATGTATTTTTTGATTACCAATACGAAAAAAAGTTCTAATTGGAGATTTGTTCTTTGCTTCGAGTGGGAGCATATATGATGCATCTAGCTCATTTTTTATAGAATAGCTTCTTTTGACGATATCACCATCTGTTTGGATCTGGAAGAATGTTATGCTCTGCCAGCTAAATTTTGTCTTAAATGCATTTGGTATATAGATAACTTAAAAAGGCAGTGTCTTGAGGATTTTTGGTTCGTGTGAATCATCTATGTAAAGCTAAAAGAACAAGGAAAATGGGTCTTAACCATACGAACATAAATTAAGAGGTCCAAAGGCAATAGACACTCAACACCACAGAGGTGATTTACTAAAATTGCCACAATAAAAGGAACTATATTATGGCGCATGGAACCTAGACTAGTATAAGTATTAAGTTCTAATGTGAATTATACTTTCGTATCAAGCTCTATGTTGCTAATGGAATCTTATTCCTTGGGAATTGATTCAAGAGCAACATGTAATATGAGCAAGGACTAAGTATCTTTGTCAACTTCTGACAACTGTCATGAGAGACATAAGTATTTATGTAGAAAATAACCATCGCGTTGGAGTTCTATAGATTGATACATGTAGATTAGATTTGCAACAAGAGTAAATCAAATATCTACATGATGTGTTGTACTCTCCTATTATTCGTCAAAATTTAATTTATGATATGGTTTTATGATTAATAAGTTTATACGTAAATTTTTCCAATTTTTAGTTTCTTCATTCCTAAAGTAGATTCTATGTGTCTAGTTCTTATAAGATTGATATTATTGTAATGAGTGTACATTACTAATAATCAAGTTGATAACGTTTGTTTTTCAATTAACTAACTCATCTTTAAAAGGATAATGTTAGTATATCACATAACCGATTATATCATAAAAGCCAAGAAGAATGAGTTCTCTAGGCATATTGTGATGGATAATTTAAAAATGTTGAATTATCACTGTGTGATGGATTCCACAAAAGGAAATCAAACAATGAATCAATTCTTAGAGATGAACTAGAACATAATATATTTTTACAGCTTATTTACCATGGCATATGTTGTTTAATAGATGTGAGGGTAAGGCATGGGCCTAATGTTTCAGGACATTGATTGATGTCCATACTCGTTATGGAATCAACTACTCGATTTCCCATAAATCTAAAGCTTTTAGCTATCAAAAGATTTATGAATCTTGTAGCAAATCAATTGGATTTGACTATAAAGATTTGGAACTGAATTAGTAAGAAGTTATTTTGAGTTATGTTTACAGTTTTATGTGATGCATAAAGGACTAAACATTAGTTGTTTATTCCCTACGCTCCATAGTAATATGGTGTTTATGGAAGAAGAATAAGCTTCTCCTTGAAATGGTTCAATATGTGTACCAACTAAATACCCTTGATAATCTATTTCTTCCATCCCATATGAGATGTGAATTGGAAGAATGTCTAGTTTATCCTCTTTACAACTTTGTAGTTGTACCACTTATACCCATATACCTTTGATAAATTAGGTTTACAAGGTAGAAAGAGCGTCATTACGAGATACTCTGACATATTAAAAGGATATGTTTTTGTGGAGGAGAATGTGGAAGGATATATGACATAATTTGAATCACGAGATGTCAATTTCTTAGAAAATGAGTTTCAAAGACTCTGCGTATTGGGCAAATGGGCAAAATAAGACTCTTGAACTTGATATTTTGGATGTATCTTCAAGTGGGAGTAATTCAAATGAAGTGGTTCATAATGAACATTTTAATCATAGGGATCTTGTTCCATGGGGGAGCCAAGAACCTAACAATGTTATTGATTCAAGTGGGAGCCAATGTTATTATTCCAAGTGGGAGTCAATTTTTGAAGCTTAACTAGGAGCTCAGATTATTATAGTATTTTGGATCCTAGTGGGTGTATAGAAATGAGCTTAAAGGAAAGAATTTTGAGTTACGATAAATATATGAGATATATTTATAAAGACTCGGAGCCTAAGTGGTTAAAATGGAAAATGTTCCACCTTGAAAATTAAGTGTTTTAAGGGAGATGAATAGTTACATGTGATGGAGGTAGAATTAAGTTGACATACATGAAGGACATAAAGTTATTGAGAACAAGTGAATTCTCAAGATAAAGTAAAAGCACTCGGCTTATAATTAAAAGGAATACATATACTCAAACTAGTAAGAATATATTATGAGAATATTTTCTTTTCAGTTTCAATATTTACATATATAAGAATTGTATAGATTTGGTAGTTTTACTTTACCTTAGACTTACATTAAATGAATGTACAAACTTCTTTTCTCAATAGAGAATTGTCATGAGATATCTATATGGTACAATTAAGATAGTTTGTCCAAATTGTTTGTGAACACGAGGTTTGCATAATTGAATAAGTCAATTTACGATCTCATGGGGTCTTAAGGTCATGGTATTCAATGGTAAACGAGGACCACTATATTTATACCATTGAGTGAAAGATTGGTTATCGAGTAACTTTGATATGTAAGACATGGGGCAGTTTGCATATATCCTAGGGATTAAGATCTCAATGGATCAAAAAATAAATAAGTATCTTTGCCTCAAGAATCTTGCACAAAAGGAGTTTGCCAAAGATTCTTTATGCATAACTATAAACTCTTAACTATTCCTATGACTAAGAGCGTAGTTTCTTAGTAAAAGCATTTGACCTAAAACTCCAAAAAGTGAGAGGATTTGGAAATAGTTCCATCTAATGGAAACATCATATATTGTTATGTCGTACTCTAGACCTAATATTTATAATGTCATGGGCATTGCAAGTAAATATTATTATGTGCTAGTAATAGAGAACTGGAACACCGTTAAGAAATTTTGAGATACTTATAAAAGACTGTTCTTATGCTTTGGTGTATCAGGCTAAGGAAATAGACCTTATAGATACTCAGATGCAGATTGGCAAAGGCCAAAACTGAATTTGTGTTTTTCTGCCACTGTCCAACAGATTGTTTGGCTAGAGTGACTAGTGTGTCATTTTATGCTAAGTGCTTTAAACAACAAATGGCTATTTATAAGTAATAGCCAAATATTGATAGCTTATACGATAGACCTGAATTATCAGTTAAGGTATAAGCATATCTAAATCAAGTATCATTCAGTTATAGACTCAAGTACACGAGGAGAGGTCAATATGAGGTATTTGTCTGCGTATTACATCTTGCAAATTTGCTTACGAAGCATGTCCCTAAAGATGTATATGTGAAATATAGTAAAGGGTTAAATATATGTATATTGTATTTATTTAACTACCTCATATAACATACCTTTCAAATCGTGAACGATTACGTGATGATATAAATTAATTTTCTACTATGAGCAATGTATGTGTGTGCGTGTGTATATATGTTATATATGCATATTTTTATCGTTCATAGCATGTCAGATAGAGAAGTAGACTACTCACAACCGTGTTACCTTAGTGTTACCACAACGGTACAAACTAGGATGTGATTGATGTTGAGCATACTTTGTGTAATTCGGGAACTTGTTTAAAATTGTGAAATGACTTGTTTAAGTAACAAAGAAAGACACATTGTATGGAACAATGTGTACTGAATCCAAGAAGGAATCAGGTAAGAACTATGTAGTTTACGTGATGATAGGTCATGCTCTATCTAAATAGCTAAAGGTGGTTCTTGAAGTAGAACAAGGTTAAATGCTAAGGTACGTTGTAATTGAAACCTTTACATGGTGTTAGTTCATATTATTGAGAATAGACATGCGCTCCTTTATAAGGGTAAAAGGAACGAACATCATGGCACTTTATCAAAGTGGGAGAAACGTGAGTCCTCGAGATAATGTGTGCTGAGTGACCATGAGATGAGAAGTTTGTACGTTGTACAAGGATCTTAACTTCTCTAATGTGAGACTCAGTCCATTAATTGAAGTATTTTTGGACCTTACCCTCATTACTGTTGTATCATCATGAGAAGTAAGGACTAGCAAGGACAATTTCATCAATGACCGAGAGATTATGTTTTGATTCGAGCTGGGAGAGATTGGTTGGTGTTCTGAACTAATTTTGTATGGAATGGATAACTCAAAAGGAAGATATGGCCAATGAACATTCACCAGAGTTCTATTAGTTCACCGGCTAGCCTATCATTACATTTGATGTAAGATAGTGAACAACAGATTAAGGCTTCCGAGATCCCTAATTATGTGGAATGGGTGACTGTCGACCGATCTAAGGTAAAGCATACGCGCAATATATATCAATATGATGTAATTTCTTACATATAAGATGTTAACAAAATGGTTGAGTACCAATTTCATACGGGTGCAAGACGTTTTGAGTACAAGTTGTTAACCTATTTGGTTAAGTACCACTCAGGATAGTCTTGGCAGACCTTGACGGGTGCAAGACAAAGTGTTCCTGATAGTATGCTAGTCGCACGACTTTATAGCATGAAGAAGATTTGATAACCTTGTACTGAATGTGACCCATCAAGTGCGAGTGGGAGATGTTGGAAATAATAGGTCCGCCCATGAGCGGGTCAATCAGGTCAAAGGTTCCGATCTAATTAGTCAGCTGAGTTTAATTGGAAACTAATTAAGTTAAGGGACTTAATTGAATTATTTTAGGACCTAATTAAAATAAGTTTTCTTCATAAGTGCCTAATGAGCATTTGTCCATTCCCACCTCTATAAAAAGACGTTCGTAGGAACGTTTTTAGTATGATGGAAAATTCATCTTTCTCTCTATAATTTCTCTTCTGGGATTCTTCCTACGACGGAGAAATCTTGTACAATCAATCGTTATTGATCTTCTATCGCTGCAGAAGTTGTGAACAACGATTTAATCCCGACATACCGTGGGTTAGTCAACGACTTAGCATACATCTGGTTTCAATGCGGCGTTCTTCGATCTCGGGCACAGAAAAGGTAAGCATTTGAATCCGTTTCTGTACGATTTCTATCAATAATAATAATAATGATAATTATTATTATTTATCATATTTATAAAGAATTATTACTTATATTATTGTTATTATATTTTAATTTTTTCTTGTGCTATTATGATAATAATTAATTCTATTATGCATTTTAATTGTTATTAAAAGATATTAGAAGGTAAATCTGTACAATTCATAATAATAAATTTAAATGTTAATTCTACTTTTTTTGTAGTAATGTTATTTTTTTTATTAAATATTATTATTTATTAGTATAACTCTTATTGTTATATTTACGATTAATTAATTATTATTACTTATTTACATTAATATTAATATTATTTAATATTTTTAATTATTTATTATTATTTATGTGTATTATAGTATTTGTATAAAATTATTTATTATTATTTTTATATTTTAATTATTAAGTATTAATAATTTATTATTTTTAATATTTATTTTAATAATATTTATTAATAGTTTCGATTTAGGAAGTTCATCGGATTACAATCCAAAAGAACACGGCTTTAGAGCAAGTCCAATCTTATTCCTTATTTTTTATTCCCTAAACTCTATTTAACAATATCTATAGTGTTTTTACTCGAACCATTTTCCCTATTTTTCATTCCCTATATTACTTTCCCTAAAATTAATAGTATTCTATTATTATTATTATTATTATTATTATTACTATTATTATATTAATTCTTTTACATTAATTCTATTCTAATCCACCAACAAATTAATTAAAATACAAAAATAAAAAATAAAAAATAAATAGTAATTTGATATTTATCTCCTAAAATTGGGTTCTATATATATATATGAAACCCTATTTTAGATATATACTATATAAGAATTGGTGTTGGATTTAACAATTCCCTTTATTCATTTCCTATTTTAGGATATACTCTAAAATATGGAATGGTACTATATATGAAGTGGATACTATTAATAATTTAATATATGTACTTTTGAAGCTGAAATCACATCCTACTTGTGTTTGAGACGTGAGAGCCATCAAATCAAGGGAAATTGTCACTTATAACTCATTTGTCCAAAAGTAATTGTCAGTTATGACTCATTTACCCAAAATAAAATACCAAAATAATACAATAGGCAAATCATAACTTTCTAACCATTTTAAGTTTCCCAAATTACCTTTATATGCTAATCAATAGCCATGCAATTAGGTTGGATTTTTTTTTATTTTTTTGCCTTATTTTGCATTTATCTCTCAAACCGTTCATTTTTTCCACATGCCACTTCAAAGTTTTTCGTTCGTCTCATTTTTATCTTTGAAACGACATCCATGTTGATATACTTTTTCCAATTTTTTTCGACATGTTACAAATCTAATAAAATTCTGTTATAAATCTATTATATTTCTGTTAACAGACTTGTAACAGATTAATAATAGATATATATCAGTTCAATGGGCATTGAAAATACAAACAGACTTATATTAGACTTATAAGGGACTTATCTTAGACTTATAACATATATATATATATATATATATATATATATATATATATATATATATATATATATATATGTATATCAGATATATAGTAGATATATAACAGTTCAATGAGCATTGCAAATACAAAGAGACTTATATAATAATGATAACTGATATATATCAAAAATATATCAGATTTGTAGTAGATGTATAACAGATTTGTAGTAGATATATAATAGATGTATAACAGATACAAAAGATTAGATTTTTTGGGTGGCTGGTTTTTCATGGCTGATTACCAATAAAGGAATTTTGTATTCAACGAGGATGCACTCAATTATGAATGACATTTGCCCATTCTATTCGGAATTGGAATCACTAGACCATTGTCTCTTTCTTTGCCGTGCGAGTTATAGATACTTGAGTGTTGCATTTAAATGGTTGGGGTTGCCGTTTGTTTTACCTCATATGGGATATGGTTTTCTATTGCAATGGCATTCTTTATTCTAGAATGGAATCTGTAATGACTTTGGGACTTCACTGTGGTCATCATTTCTTAGAACATTTGGAAAAGATGGAACAAGCGTATCTTTGAAGGTTCGATCACTGATGAGGATATAATAACGTGTAGAATTCATTTGTGTTGGTTTAACTTACATTCTTAAAACCGTAGTGTATGTGTTTCGCTTTTAGATTTATTTGTAGAACCGTCATTCTTAGTTGCTCTATAACTCGAACATTTTGGTTCCCATTTTGTGAACCAATTCATTTTATTTTAATGAAAAGGGGGTGGGCGTTTTGTAGGCAAGCGGATGGGCTAACCTAGTTAGGTTGTCCACCCCCGAGATATGTATCTGATATTTTTCTGTTACAATTCTAATATATGATAGATTTGCGGTAGCTGTATAACAAATTTGTAGTAGATATATATAATACATATATAACAGATACAAATGAACATTAAAATTTGAGTTGAAACAAAAAAAATGCAGCAGAAACAAATATATATCAGATATATAGTAGATATATAACAGTTCAATGAGCATTGCAAATATAAAAAGACTTGTATTAGAATTATAACAGATATATATTAGAAATATATCAGATATGTATTTAATATTTTTCTGTTATAATTCTAATATATGAAAAATTTGTAGTAGATGTATAACAGATTTATAGTAGATTATAAATCATAATAACACTTAAACACCTATCGAAGAGAATAATTGCAGAGTAGAAGCTGCGAAAATTTCAGATAAGGCATCTATCAAAGCCGCAATTCTAAAATGAAGCCATGCACAGAGGCTAATGGAGAATGTTGAGTTGGCAGTATATAGAGCTGCTATGGAACTTAGAATTGCAGAAGCTGTCAATTTGGAGAGTTCGACCCTTTCGCATTGACTGCTATTGCCTCGTAGGTCAATTTTTGGAGCTCTTTTCAAGGGAAGTGTTGTAATTTCTGTGTAGATTTTTCATTAGAATGCATATTCTGTACTCTTGGTATTTCAATAACACTTCTAGTGTTTGTAAGGTGTATTTCCTTGGAGGATAAATTTGGGCGACAAAAAAAATGAGAATTACAAAATTGTTTGCTCACTAATATCTGGCTGCCCTTTTATCAATCAAATTGGATCAGTTTGTTTGGTTTCTGGGCGCGATGGGCTCGGCTTGATATGAAATAATAAGTTAATAAGTTTGTTTGTTTGGCACATGAGCGTATTATGGTTAATAAGTTTTCAAAATATTCCAAATATGTTTCAAGCGTTTTCTTGTGGCATTTTGGTTATTATTTTGCATAAGATGGTAAATTTTGGTGTTTTTCCCTCAAATCAATATGACCATATAAGCCGTTTTTCTTACTTACCAATCTTTTTAAGTATTATTTCAATTTTGATTAATTTTCTATACCACAATATGTTCATTGTTGTTGAAATTTCATATGCAATTTAGTTTGAATTTAAATTAATTCAATTAATATCAGTTAAACAAAATGGAAACTAAGCAAATTGAAGCATTTATAATGAAAAAATGAGAGAAGAAAGAAACTATGCCATTGTAGACTTCATCTATATGCTAGAATTTAACAAGACCAAAGTAGTTTCGAAACTGCAAAAAAAATCCTTAAATTGCTATGCATTATACTTGTTAGGATTATTATAGTGTTTGTATATGTAAATATAAATATATACATGTAGGGTAATTATCGTAATGTTGTAATACAAAATCTAGAGTATATAGTGCAATTAACTCTAACTCTTGTTATTGTTGGAGACCATAAACAAATCGGTCTATCTTGGTACTCGGAGCATTTTTTGGCTCACTACCGTCGATCCTATTCCTGTCATCATTCATTCCTTGCCGCCATCCACCATGGCCACCACCTGAACTGCAAGTAATGCCGTATCAACTACTGTTCAAATCAAGCCTGTCACAGCCGCTTCTCCCTATTCGTTCTCGCATCAATTGCCGATCAAACTCGACTCCACCAATCTTGTACTATAGAAAACACTTATTACTCCGATGATTGCAGGGTGCGGATTATTGAATCATATCAATAGAAATTCTACCATTCCAGTCGAGACCATGGAAACAGGTGGTTCGAATTCGGCTTATAAAAACTGGTTCTATCAGGATCAACATGTACTCTCATGATTTTTAACTCGATGTCGCCTTCTATATTACATTAGATTATTGGTGTTGGTACTACCTGAGAGGGCTGGAAAAAGCTTGAATCGGCCTATGCGTTGGGTTCAAAGTCTCAAGCCCGTGAATTGAAATGGCAACTCCGTACATTAGTAAAATCTAATTCCGAATATGTTACTGAATATATGCAAAGGGCCAAATTAATGTCTGATAAAGTAGCCTCTTTGAAATCCCCTGTTGTTGAAGAGGATTTAATTGATATGATTTTGGATGGAATTTGAGGTCCTTTGTGTGATGCTTGTCACTCCTTTGAGACTCAAAATATTTCATTTGATGATCTTTTAGGTGTTCTCATCACTGAAGAAAAACACCTCAAAGTAGAGAAATAACTTGTCGATGATGTTAATGCTCCAATGGCTCATTATACAGTGAAACTAAGCCACGGACGGGGTCATGGAAGAGGCCGAGGCCACGGACCACAGAATGATAGCTCGTTTAGCTGGGGACAGCCTGCTATGTATCACGGTCATCATCCTTTTCATGGCAAAAATCAAATTTTCGGGTCCTCTTTTACCCATCAGCCCACACACTCTACTCCCGTTGATGTTGGGACCATGAAGTGCCATAATTGTTAGGGTTATGGACACATTTCAAGGCAATATCCTTCCCCTAGAAAGCACATAGGCTGAAACCCTATCCCACCTACAGCTAACCGTACAACCGTTCGTCAAACTGACTCCAATTGGATAATGGACAATGATGCAACACATCATTTAGCGACAGATTTGGGACATTTAAACCTGCATTCTGAGTATTCCATTCCTGAAGAAGTTCATCTAGGTAATGGTTCTTCCGTTCCTATTAGACATATTGGTTCAACTTCCATTCATGTTGTTAATAATTCTTTTCAATTGTCAAAAGTTTTTCAATACTAATTTAATTTCAGATAGTGCACTTACAAATTCTAATGACGTTTCTGTGGAGTTCTTTGATAATTTTTTTTGGTGAAGGATCTAAATTCGAAACAGGTACTTTTTAGTGTCATCTCACCTTGTTGTCCACCTGGTTTAAGAGGCTTGGTCATCCAGCTATTCCAGTCATTCATCGTCTTCTCCATCGCTAGCATATTAAGTTTTTGTCAACAATAGTTTGAATTCTAGTTTATGTTCTAGTTGGGTTGTTAGTAAGGGTCACAAACTAGCATTTATTTTATCCGAGTATGTCATTTCTAGACCTCTTGATTTAGTTTGTTCGGACATTTGGGGACCTTCTCTAGATCAATCCCATGAGGGATTTTCATATTATGTTTTATTTTATGATTCTATTAGAAAATATAGTTGGATAGTTTTCTTGTATTACAAATCTGAAGTTTTGAGCACCTTTATAAAGTTTCATTCGATAGTGGTGAAAAATTTTGGTAGTCCCATCAAAACCTTTCAATTGGATAGTGGTGGTGAGTTTATTAATATAAAAACCTATTTATCCGACCACGGAATTGAATGCAGGATGTCGTGTCCGTACACTCTAGAACAAAATGGGGCAGTGAAACTGAAACATAGACATGTTGTTAAAATAGGGTAATCTATGCTTAATCTTGCCAATCTACCTATGCAATTTTGGTCATATGCGTTTTATACGGGTGTCTTTCTGATTAAACGAATGCTTGTAGCTTCCTTTAATGATGCTTCTCCCCTTTCTAAGTTATTCGGTATCACTCCTGATTATTTATTATCACGTGTTTTTCTGTTGTCTATGTTATCCGAGGTTGCATCCTTATTCTCCTCTCAAGTTACATTATCGGTCTCGCAAGTGTATTTTCTTGGGTTATAGTCAAGTTCATAAAGGTAATCATCGGTTTGATCCTATTTCGAAGAAATTTTTTTGTCTCACGTCACATATTTTTTGATAAGCAAGTGTTTCCATATTCAGAGCTGTGTGATTCAAATGTTACACCCGCTACATTACCTTCCGCTGTATCACTACCTACCATTCACTTTCAACAACCACAAATTCCACCACCACCTAATCCCACACATATATCGGCCATCACCCCTCCAACTGACTCCATTCACAAATCACCAACATTTGCCCAAACACCACTAACATTTTGGCTAGCTCCCTTCAAAACACCTCTCACACAAAAGTCTCAGCCTACCACCTCCACACCATCTGTCACTAGTGCACCACCCATTCCCCTGTTGGTTGACTTTCAAAATTATGCAAAATCCCTACCTAGTATCAAACCTACCAGCCCACCTAAATTACACACCAAGCCGGCACCACGTCCCAAAATAATGAGCACCCAACAAACCATCGGGAAGTTACCTCAACAAAAATCCAACCTGACGACTATGGTTCCTCATAACCCAATGTGCTTCACTGAGGCTTAGAAACTAGATTGTTGGCATAAAGGCTTAGAAACTAGATTGTTGGATGAAAATGGGTTTTCCAAACTAAATTGCATCCTGATGGTTCCGTGGAACGTTAGAAAGCTCGCTTGGCTGCTAAAGGCTTTCATCAATGGCCTGGTCTTGACTATCACGACACATTTAGCCCGATAACCAAACCTACTATGATCCGTCTATTATTATCACTGGCTATCTCTTTTAATTGGTCCATTATACATTGGACGTGTGCAATACTTTTCTACATGGTTATCTTAATGTACCCGTTTATATGACTCAACCAATTGGATTTGTTGATCCTGCATAACCTGGCTATCTGTGTCACCCTTTGAAATAACTTTTGGGCTCAAGCAATCTCCACCTATCTGTCATCAACGTTTAACTATGTGTCTAAGGTTGAGGTAACAACTATTTGCAATCAAATTTATATTGATGATCATTTGCTATTGAGTAACAACTATATGTCTAAGGTTGAGGTAATTCGCTATTTGCAATCATAATTTGCAATAAAAAATCTAGGGCATGCTTAGTATTTTCTTGGCGTTGAGCTTAGTCAACGTGATAGAGCTCTCTACGCTAATCAACGCAAGTATATCTAGGACTTTCTCACTAAGGCTAAAATGTTGGATTGCAAGGGAGTTCAAATACAAGTGAGCAACACGATTACTCTCTCAGCCAAAGAGGGTCCAGAATTTGAAAATGCTACACTTTACCGTAGCCTAGTAGGGGCTGCAAGATTTAATCATAACAAGACCAAACATTTCCTTTTTCGTTCATAAACTCGCTCAATTTATGCAATGGCCAACTCAATACCATTGGCAAGCCTTGAAGCGTATTTTGCGATAACTCTAGTGCACTATGTCTTTCAGCCTAACATACACCAAGCAGGCTCAAGTTCAGCTTCATGGTTACTTGAATTTGGATTGGATGAGTGATCCAGATGATCGACCCTCTTCTACAAGCTTTGTTATTTTCACGGCACTAATGTTATTTTGTGGACATTGAATAAACAATAAACGGTGTTGCGATCCTCGACAGAGGTTGAGTATCATGCTCGTGCTACTACTACATCAGAAATTGTTGTTGAATATGAATATAAGTTATGGCAAAGCAATACTGTAGATGCAGTATCCTGGCACACATAAGCATATGGCACTCATGAGCACAATTTTATTATGAATGTGAATGCCTATTTATAGGCTTACAAAAGATAACTCATATGAAACTTTGAAATAATACTTCAAATTTTAAATCTAAACAATATCTCTAAATATTTCAAATAATTGAAATCTATAATCTAATATAATCATAACAATATTATTTCATAATATTCCAACATAATATCTTAACTATTTCAAAGTCAATTTTCAACACTCCTCCATGGCTTTGAAGCTGTAAAACTTTATTTGGAATCATGGTTTATGGTTACGAGCATGGATATATGACATAAGTCATTGGCATGGGCATGGGTTATGATTATGGGTCATATGGGCATGGTTATGGGCCTTGGTCATTGGTCATTGGCATGTTTTTTTAGTTATGGGGTTATGGCATTGGTCATTGGTCATTGGTCATTGGTCATTGGTCATGGGCATTGGTCATTGGTCATGTGGCATGAGCTTCCAATGAAAAGCTCATCCTCTTGTATCATCATACTCTTATTGCATCATCATGGCGCACTTCCGTTGGTGTTGCAATTTCTTCGGTTGAAGCATATAGGTCCCGCAAGAAGATAGCTCTGATACCACTGTTGTTGAATATGAATATAAGTTATGGCAAAGCAATACTATAGATGCAGTATCCTAGCACACACAAGCATATGGCACTCATGAGCACAATTTTATTATGAATGTGAATGCCTATTTATAGGCTTACAAAAGATAACTCAAATGAAACTTTGAAATAATACTTCAAATTTTAAATCTAAACAATATCTCTAAATATTTCAAATAATTCAAATCTATAATCTAATATAATCATAACAATATTATTTCATAATATTCCAACATAATATCTTAACTATTTCAAAGTCAATTTTCAACAGAAATTGCATGGCTTGGCATGCTTTTGATGAATATTGGCTTTGCTCTGTTGTCCTCTCATACACCATGGTGTGATAATTTGAGTGTGATGTATTTAACGACTAATCCCACTTTTCATAATACGATTAAGCACCTTGAGCTTGATTTTCATTTTGTACTAGAATGAGTGTTCTCCAAAGCTCTTCAGGTTTGCTATATATAAATGAATGATCAGGTGGATAACATTCTTACAAAATTGTTGTCTACTAAAGGTTTCGTTTTATTCGAGACATGTTGGCTTTGGTTCCTACCCATGCTCAACTTGAGGGGGCATGTTAGGATTATTATAGTATTTTTATATATAAATATAAATATATACATGTAGTGTTATTATTGTAAAGTTGTAATACAAACCCTAGAGTATATAATGTAATTAACTCCAACTTAGATTATTGTTGCGGACCATAAAGATATAGGTCTATCTATACTTAGGCCATTTTCTTTTGGACTAATTTGATATGAATTGAACTGAACTGAATGAATCTGAACTGAATTGCATGAGTTTGAATTGAACTAAAATTGATAATAACATGTACTAATAATTAATTTTAAAATAATAATAAAACAGATGACACAATTAACTTATGAACAGTAGGATCTGTTTTAGCCCAACAACAATCATTTTTATTCTCAACGTGTGTCACAAGATAATGATTAGACCAAACCAGAGCAAGACTAAGTATCACAGTGATCACTGGACAAGATATAAATTACACCGGAACCTTGGTTTACTTATACTAGTGTTCCGCATCGTACAACACTATTAACTCTTCCTTATTGTGTACGATGACCTGACTTCACGCTGCAACCACTATCTTACTTACTATGACTCTCGACATCACGACAAAGAGAATGCCGATGAATAGCAACACAAATTAGATTACCTTTCTGCAGCTTCGGTGAGACTGCTATTACTCTATCCTTCTTCAAGAATAATTATGGATGGAATAATAAGAAATTGTAGATAATCCGTGGGCTTGGAGAGTGTTGGGTTCCATAGGAGAGTGAGCACATAATTGGGGTTGAGCCCATCTAACACAAAACCAATTAGCTTGTTGCGAGCGCGTGTTTTCGGTCGCCTTGGAACGATGATTACTTTTTGCTATAACCTTTCATAGACTAGTTATTCTGTTTTTTTAAGGTTGAATCATGCTTGGTAAGTACCTTTTTGATGATTTTGGACCTTTAACTGTGCTTAAAAACCATTAAAATGCATTTAGAAATGAACCGTAATCTTTTTCTTGGGTGCAGTAAACTATTCTATAATTTCCTTTAAAACCTGATCTTTTTCTAGAAGTCTTGTTTTTTTTTCTAGATTTTAAACTCTATGAGGTTTCCAGAATGTTAAGAATCTCTTAAATCGGATAACCGTAGTCAAAGTTATGATTTTTTAAAGTTTAAGAAGCTTTTTTTTAAGTGCAGTTTTATTTTCTTAGTCTCCCCTCAAGGCGACCGGTCTAGTGGTGGCGGTGACCGCCACTGGTGCAACGACCACTTTTGCAGGGACTATTTCAGTCCATGTCACCTTTTCTGCTTTCTCTCCTCACGATATGGCCACAAAATTTCTTTCAAATTTCACTAAAGTTGGTGTTTTTTTTGTGTGTGGAAGTATTCAAGCCTTTTTTGGAGAGAGAAAAAGGGACTTTTCTAACAATTTCGAATTGGAAAATAATTTTTGAGAGAATGAAAATAAGAGAGAGAAAGTGATGAATAGAGAGAGAAAGTATAAGAAAAGCATAGAATTTGAGTTTAATCTTTTTTAATCTTGATTCTTAGTTGTTTTAGCCTTGATCTCATAGCTTAAACATTAAAATCGGTTAGAAATCATAGGATAAAATTGATTAAATAGGTTTTTAGTGGCTTTTCCTCAAAAACACTACCGAAATCTTTAAAATCATAAAAAATGATCTCATCAAGGGTCGATTGGAGTCTCCAAAGAGCAGATTCACAGCCTAGAGGTAACAAATCTGAGTTCCTTTATTCATTTATTCATTTTTTGCATTTTTTTGTTGTTGATTTGGTGATTTTTGGAGTCTTTTACCCATATTTCTTTTGTTCATTTTACAAGACTGAAAAATCACCATAAACCACTAAAATAGTAGTTGTCACCTCCACAGCTCTAGCCGCCCCCACCACCCCTATGGCGGAGAAGACTAGAGCAGTAGCGGTGACCTCTACACCTACAGACGTCTCGGCGATTTTTCAACTTTTGGGTTCTTTTTCTCCCCCATCTGTAAAATCAACATCATTTTGAGTTTTTTAAGTCTAGATCTACAAAAATAAGGTTAATTCTGACTTATAATCTCGATGATTTTGAGTTTATGGGTGTAAAAGTGCCCAAATTCCCATTGAAAATAGCTTTAATCGACGTTGCTAGAGGGGGTACCACTCCTGCAACAGTGGCGGTGACCTCCACTCCGATGGCGGTCACCGTAGGAGAGATGGCGAGGACGGCCACCCCTCAAGCAACAACGTTTTAAATTCTTTTTTAGCCCTTTTTGCTCATTTTAAGTCATTTTTTCATGCATTTTTGTGTTTTTATCATCAATTATAATCTAAATTAATTTTCCGTATAATCTGAACTTTTTATTTTAATTTTTAATATGGTAAATTGTTTATTTAGTTGGTTAAATAATCATTTTATGCCTTAAAAATATGAATTTTCCAAAGAGAGCTTTTGCTCGACTCCAGCCAGAGGCTCTACCCCTTGGACCTCGCAAGGGCCGCCCTCTATTTCGTTTTCACCCAAAAATTATTTTTTCCTTGTTTATTTGTGTTTTTGGGTGATACATCTTGTTTGGAGCCAAGTTTGTGGTGGTTAGTTTGGTTGAGGGCTCATTTCGACCCTTCGGTATTTTATTGATATATTTACTTTTCTACATTAGAAAATTTTTTTTAGGAATTTGTGAATCCCTGTAATAATTAATTTACTTGCTTTATTTTATCGCTTTTGCATGATGTGTCGTGTGATATATGGATAATTTTAACCAAAAATTATGACTAGGAGGACTTAAATCGCATAAGAATAAAAGAACTTTTATTGATAAATAAATGATTTAATTTATAAAATGAAGAATACACAACATCATCCGAGCTCAGAATCTCTAATCGAGGTGCGCTCTACCACCCAGTGGGAAAATCGTACCCAAAATTCCCAATTGAGATGACCTGGGTGGCGAATCGACCTTAAGGATGAAACTCTGATCTCGCCTCCTCTAACATATAAATTGAACCTAGATATCAACTTCAACATAATTTCAACAAATATTTTCCTCAAGCCTAAAATGAGATTTTCCCTCGGCTCACTTCGCTATGCTTTTATTTTTTGCCTTTATGAACAAGTTCGCCCACTCATAGTGGCGACTCAGCTGGGGATTGTCCTTTAAACTTAAAACTTGAAAAATTCTTTTCTATCATTTTTTTAAATGAAAGCTTCTTTATTTCTTATGCCTTTTTTATTAATCGCGTAGATAGAATACTAAATTAGGTTAAGTTGATTAATTTTCACCTCATAAAGCTCACTCATGTCACTCATGCCCTCCAGGAATTAGGGATACTTTGTGGGATCACTAGTTCCAACCAACACGTCGATTCTTGGGATAGCACTCATTTGAGGAGTGGTTGAGTTGCGTGGAATCAAGTTAAATGAGTGCCTTCTCGATCATTACTATTTTAAGACAATGACCCACATTAGATAAGCCATAGCAACTTCCCCTTAGGAAATCACCAAAATAAGCTTGTTTTAGAATTTGGTTGCATACTCTGTTGCCGTTCATTTGCGTTAGAGTTAAGCCCTAGATTTTTTAACAGCGTTGTGCAGGAGTCATAAGGTTGGAAGTGGTTTCGCTTATCGCATGCTATTTGTGTTCTGCTCATTCAGGAAAAGTCCATGCATAGGCTACCTATGGCCGACCTTTTTTTATTCTTTCACTTACCTCTCTCTCCCTTCACTTGATGGGGGAATTTAACAAAATGCCTAAGATTGCTTAGGTAGCAAGGAACTGTACCTAGTTAGCTAAGGAATAGCGAGGGATTATTGCGTCTGATGTATTTTCGGGATAAGTTTCACATTATAAGCCTTTCTGCTCTCTTCCTCTCTCTAAACCACCGTACGTATAAGCATTCATCACGTTGAATAGATTCTGATTTCTCAGTTAGACTGAGGCAACATTACCATCTTAGTCCAGTTTGGCACAGACTTAATCATCGTCTAGTTCGCCGTTCTTTGGGTACGACTTCAGTCTTAAAATCAGTCTCAAGCTCAGTTTCAGATTTTGGTTTTTTCTATAGTGTCTGATTTATCGCCAGTTAGTGGATTCCATCCAAGGGTGCCTCTCCTCCGCCTCTTCCTCTGCCCAATCAGGGCCAATCTCATTTGTAATGGTCCCTGTGAGTATGTATTGAAGGTTAGAGGGGGGGTGAATGACCTCTTTTCATGGAATTGATAGACTTGTAAAAGTCTGTGTAGCGTCTTTGAAATAATTCGGATATATTAGATCCGGATGATGTAAGTATAAGTAAGAATGCACTTAAAGTAAAGTAAGTAAATTCAAACACAAAGATTTATCTTGGTTCAGCCCCGCCTACTCCCATCCCTGAAGTTTATTTCCTCGAAGCTTTGTCCACTAGTGAGATTCCTTTTCAACTGGTAGGAATCAAGCCTTACGATTATCTCCGGACTAAAGGATATACCACCAACTTCACTACTCTAGTTGAGTACTTTAGGAAGTAGGATATACCACTAAGGCACCAACCTTAGCTGAGTTCTCTTTAGCTTGTCTCTGAAAACTTCTTCTTGGATGTAGGATAAACCATCAAAAGCACCAACTTATGGCCGAGTCCTCTTTCTATAGTAGGATATACCACTTAAACTACCTACGTCTAACCCGAGTCTCACAGGGATATACCACTTAAAGCTCCAACTCTAACCTGAGTCCCAATCTCAATACTCACCTAAGTATGAGATATTACAATTGATTCTTTTAAATGGTTTGGTTTTTAAATTCTTCAAGTTTATAGTACACTTGAGTATTCTTACAAAACAAATTGGAGATTTTCTAATTCTTGAGGGGATTTTTTTTACAGATTGAATTAGATTGAATTCCTAATGTAATAGCTTCTTATGAAATCAACAAAATCCTTCTCAATTTGAAAAGATCTCCTTTTATAGGCTTTGATCATAAATGTAGCTATTATGTACCTCTGTGGTATATTTTGAATCTTCATCGTTGATCAGGTATGTGGTTCCACTTTTGGAGCCATTAATCAATCTATTAACTCATAACTTAACTCGTTTGAATTTTTGGGATTGATGCAAAAAGTTGTCAATAGTCATTTACTTGGATTTTTGCCTAATGCCAGCTTCTAGGCAGGCATTGTCAGTTGTTAGAGCTCCATATGCCTTCCAATTGGTCTGTGTTAAAAAAGGTTGTTACCTTTTTCTCTTTTCAAGTCAGATATTTATCCTTTTCTAAAATGCATGGAAGCTGTCACTTTTTCATTCTTAAACGTAAAAGGATCTTTGACTTCAGACCAATATGGAGGGAAAAAGTAATTTTGAACTTTTCCCTTTTATTTTGTAAGTTGATTCTTCTGGATGACTTCAAACTCTAACTTATCTAGATGCTCTTCAATCAGTCTTTTCTCTGGATGCAGTCTTTTAAGGAATTAGAAGTTTGTGTCCTTTCTAAACTCTAACAGGATGCTTTCTATAGGGATTTGTAATGTCTTCAATATGTATCCGGATGATCCTCTTAGACTTAGAAGTTTCATTTGCTTCAAACCTGATCCAGACTTATATTTGGTACGATTCTTCTGGATCATTTTTTCCTAATAATCACCCCCATTCGACGGAAACAAAAACCTAAATACATTGAGCATAAAAAGATAGGATACGAGCTAAGTATGATTCTTGATACTTAGTCATTTACAATTTTACTCCCCCATAATTCTAGCATACTAACTTCCCCAATGTTTTTAGATTCTAGCTTTTAAGTTTTTTAAGTACAATTGATGGTTGTACTTAGAAGCAATTTTTGAATTGAATGTTTCACAATATATTATTCTGCTATTAACAATAGTTAACATCAATGAAGTTTCGGATTACATATTATACAAGAATATAAGTGAAAGGTGGGTCTGGAAATTAGAACTCAACTCATCCACCAATTTCTCTATAATGTCCGAAAGCTCTTTCTCGAGAAATTCGGATAGCTTTTCTTTGGAGTTCTATCGCTCTTCTGAGATGGAACTGAGTCTGGAGGAAGTTTCTTTCAATGAATTTATGAGGGCAGTTGGGATGAATTTTGACAAGTTTTCCAACTTGGAATCTAGATACTCCTTTATTTCAGTTTTGAGTTTCGTTGAGGTAGAGGTAGCATTGCCCAAAATGTTTGCACAATCGTTTTCAGCTCTAGTTGAAGTTTGACTGGCGGATCTATTTGCCTCTGTTATTTTTGAAGAGAACTGATTGATGGAAGGCGTGATTTGAGATAGAGAGGTTTCTGATACTTGTTATGCAATTAAAAACTGGTTCACCTTCTTCTCAAGATTATTCAATTTCATTCTTATCCCCTCAATTTAAGTTCTTATGTCCAGGTGGATGACTACATTCTGGATCAACTCTTCCACGGAGGTAAGTAGTTTGCTGATGGCCTCAAGCATGGGTTTAAATATCTCATCTCTATTCCCTTTCAGTGATGTTTGTTCTAACAACCTTAGCCCCATTCATACCTTCTCAGTTCTAGTTATGAGGAAGTTTGATGGAATTTTTGGTGTGACCACTTGCTTCTTCGCCTCACTATATGTAGAGGAGTCATCAAATTCAAAACTACTACTAGTTTTCTCATATTTGGAGCTGCTTTCGGTTTCCTCAGAACTAGAGTATTCTTTCTTCTCATCATGTCTCTTTTCTTCTCTCTTTTCTTCCAACATTTCCTCTGAACTGGCTTCACCCTATGAGGCTACTATAGTAGCATGCTCATTGGGTCTCAAACCATTTTTCTCCTCCAGTTCATTATGCTTCGGGGCAGGCTCAACTACCTTAGATGAATTTGGAGTTGCATCTAAGTTGCCTTAATTTTAAGTTGCATCACCAGCTATATCAACAATAGCATTAATAGAGTTTGGGGTAGGAGTTACCTCAGGTCTTAGATATGTGGTATGCTTTGTTATCTCATTAGCCCTTCCTTCCACCCCAATATCAACTTTTGAAAAATTTATATTGTCCTTAATCTCCCCTATATGTACCTCTTCAAGATTTATAGTTCTCTATCTCTATCGGATCATGATATTTGGTAGTGTCCTTAATGTCCTCTCCAAATGCCTTTGCAGGAATTACAACTATAGTTATTTCTCCCTTAGTGAGAAGAAGAGAAGTAGGAAGAGGATCTATTCTTGCTTTGATAATAAATAAGTCCTTTTCACTATTTCCCTTATATCGAGCTTGAAGATCTGAGGGAGCAATTAGAATAGAAGGAAAGGAAGGGTTCGGAAGAGTGGTTTCCTTGGTTGCTCCGGATGAGGCTCCGGGTGTTTCTTTGGTCAGCTGATTAGCCTTAAAATTATCCTTGACAGCTTCCATCATCTTGATGAACTATGGATCCTCTAGTGTAATATTGTCTGGAATAACAGGCTTTTTAGAGACCATTACATTCTTCCTCTTTGATTTATGGCCTAGGGCCGTTTCCTCTACTCTTAACAATTTCAGGGCTGGCTCCTGAATGGTAATTCCTGTAGCAAGCTTCTTGTGTGCCAACTAAGCTCTTTTTACCTTAAGAGCTTCACTGAATGTTGGCCATTCTTTTATAGCTGCTTTCTCTTTAGGGTAGGTTCTTCATCCTCAGTAGCACTTCCTTTATCAGGGATATCTTTTTAGGTTGTACTAACTCTCTTTCTTCTCGTAAGAATTACAACGTCAACCACCAGAGTTTGGTCCTCAATGATAACCTCCAAAGTTTCAACATTTCTCCCTTTCTTAGCAACTTATTTTATTAACCTCCTTTTAGGCTTCTTGACATGTGATTGGTTCATAATTTGTGTGCGGGTCATTGCATCCTTGTCAATGTCCTCCAGTTCTTCTACCATTGGCTTTAAGTTGATTTTTCTTTGAGCTTTTGGCTTTGTGTTTCTTGCTCTCTTTACTACTGGAGATTTCTCTGAGCTTCCAACCTTTTAGACCCTACTTTTCTCCTTCTTTTCATTTCTCTACCTTAAAGCCTTCTCCTCATCCCAAGTTTCACCAAAACATAACTTCCAAAAGTTGTTCTCTAGAATAGCTTTGCCCTCTACTGATTCCTCTCTATATAAATCAATGTTACTCTTACTTAGGATTCTGGTGAGAAGGCCTCCAGGGGAGTATTGTGCTACCAAATGTAGTGGATTAGGAGTACTTGTACGTTAATTGCTTTGCTCTCTACCTAATATTGGAGAACATAGTGCTGGAAGGAGGATATATTGTTTAGGGATCCCCTCTGGATCAACACAAACTTAGCGATGACAAACTAAAGCAATCTTGGAATCTCTGGCCATAGGATCGAGCATTTATCCACAAAGAATCTCTCCAGAAGCTAGAGAGTAGGATCATACTTTATATTTTGTTTATCTTGATCTGCCCTATTCATTACTCCATTCTTCATTTTAAGGTGAGTGACAAAGAAATCAAGTGTCAGAGTGATTACTTTCCCTTCCACGGTAGTTCGCAGTGCATCATAATATGTGTGAGTTTTGAGATTCTCATAAAATTATTTCACGAAAATTGGATAAGTTTGTTTGAGCATTTTGAGAAATTCTCCCAGATGTTGGTCTTTGAGGAGCTGGGCATCGGGTTTGGTGGAGAACAAGAAGTTATCCCTCTAGAAGTTATATGGGATAATAGTGTCTAAAACAACTCTCTTTACGAGGATGAAATCTAAATCGCAAAGATCTTCTGCCTTAAAGATTTTCATTGGAGGAGGAGTGGTTTTTGTTTGAGAGTTTGCCATTTGAGAATAAGGTTTAAGAAATTTTTTAGCATTCTGAAATATTTACGTAGTAACAGTAGATTAGTTCCTCGTGTGAAGATGAAGAGGAAATTTGGGGGTTCATTTATAGAGTTTTCAAGAGTAAGGGTCATTTCGTAATTCGAATACAGTTAAAGTTAACTGTATCAATGATATGGCAGTAAAAATTTAGGAGACATGTAAATGGCATTCAAACCGTAGAATGGGAACAGTTTAATTTCATAACAGTTGTAACTTTTTACCGCATATGGGTTGCCTAGTAAACATTTCAAATTCAAAACGTGTACAATTACTTTTTCGCACTTTTACAGCCATTTGTCACTTCTTGTCTGTTGATCTGGCAAGATTTCCCTTCGGATCTAGATATAAGTTTTTTTTCTCTCTTCATTGATTCGTTCAGTTGTAGAATACCTTAGTGACTGTAGTTCATCTTCCGAACTCCTTTTTCAAATTGGATTTGAAATTCCAGTTGCTTCCCTTAGCTTGTTAAACTGATCTTTATTCAATGGGTTAGTAAAGATGTCATCCCTTTGCTCAATTGTTAGAATGTAGACCGAAATGACATACTTCTTCATTACATGATCCTAGATAAAATGGTGCTTGATATGAACATGCTTCATCCTGCTACATAGCACTGGATTCTTTGACACTTCAATTGCACTTTTGTTGTCACACATAATATCCACACATCCTACTTGGCCACCATAATCCTCCAATTTTTGCTTGATCTATAAGAGTTGAGCAACACAACTTCCAGTAGCCATGTATTTAGCTTCTGTGGTTGATAATGCTACTTAAGTTTTCTTCTTACTATACCATGATTCTAAGCATTCTAGAAGAAAATGACAGCCTCCGGATTTGCTTTTTCTCTCAAAGGTATCTCTACCATAGTCTACATCAGTGTAACCTTGCAATGTAAAATTTCCATTACTAGGATACCATAGGCTAACTTCAATGGTTCCTGGAAGATATCAAAGGATTGTCTTCACAGCCTTGAGATGTGAATCCCTTGGATTGGCTTAATATCTTGCATAGTAGCAATCCTAATAATTTATGTCAGGTCTGCTAGCTATTAACTATAGTAGTGATTCAATCATTCCTCTGTAGAGCTTCTGATCAACTTCTTCTCCTTTGTAATCCTTTGAAAGAACTATATCTGATCCCATGGGAGTGGTCATTGGCTTGCTTTTGTCCATCTCAAATTTCTTTAAGATCTCCCTGGTATAGTTGGATTGGTTTATGAAAATTTCATCCCAACTCTGTTTGATTTGAGGACCAAGGAAGAAGTTAAGTTCTCCTATCATTGACATCTCAAATTTCTTCTGCATTTGAGAGTTGAATTCCTCACACATCCTTTTTTCTATTACTCTAAAAATGATGTCATCCACATAGACTTGGACAAGAATGATATCAGCTTTCTTCTTCTTGATGAAGAGGGATGTGTCTGCTTTAGCATTGATGTAACCCTTAGATGTGAGGAATGAAGCGAGTCTCTCATACCAAGCTCTTGGTACTTGCTTCATTTCATAGATAGCCTTTTTCAACTTGTACACATGCTTCAGAGTCTTTGAGTCTTCAAATCTAGGTGGTTGCTTGACATATACTTCCTGTTGAAAGACTCCATTTAGAAGTGCACTTTGGACATCCATTTAGGATAATGTGAGTCCCATGAATGATTTAAAAGCATATAGGATCCGGATTGCCACCAATCTTGCTATTAGAGCAAATGTTTCCTCAAAGTCAATTCCTTCTTGCTGGTTGTAGCCTTAGGGAACTAGTCTTGCTTTGTTTCTTGCCACAACTCCAGTTTCATTTAGCTTGTTCCGAAATACCCATTTGGTGCTAATGATTGACTTTCCTTCAGGAAGTGGCACTAGATCCCATACATCATTTCTTGTGAATTGATATAGTTCTTCTTGCATAGCCATCATCCAACTTTTAGCTCTATCTGCATCTTAAAACTTTTTTAGTTATAATGAGAGACAAATTCGGCATGGCTTCTTATTATACTGTTGAGTTATCCTCTGGTTCCGACTAGATTTTAGACATTTTCCAAGATAGCTTCCACTGGATGATTCCTTTGTGTCCTGGTTTCCCTTTGAAGCTCTTTACGAGGTTGTGGAACCTGTTCTTCATTTATATGAACTTCGTTTTCTTGTCCTTGTCCATCATTAAAGTTGATTTCCTCATCCCGAGGCTTTGGTGATGGATCTTCATTGAAGTTAAATTGATCATCCTGTTTCTTATACTTCTTTATTTTAAATAGGTCTTGAGCTTTTGATGGTTATGTTTCATCTGGAGTTATCTCATCCGGATCTTGGGTTCTCTTTCCTGCATGGTTAGTCTTATTGAAATCTACATGTATTGACTCTACCACAGTTTGAGTTCTTTTCTTATATACTCTGTAAGCTTTTCTATATGTTGAGTAGCTAAGGAAAATTGCTTCATCAGATTTAGGATATAATTTGCCTAGTTACTCTCTATCATTTAGGATGTGGCGTTTACATCCAAAGGCTTTGAAGTACCCAATCTTTATTTTCCTTCCCTTCTAGATTTCATATGGGTTTTGTCTATGGTCTTTCTGATGAGAGCTCTATTTAGAATGTAACATGCAGTGTTTATGGCCTCACGCCAAAAGTATTCAGGCACTCTATTTTCATTTATCATTGTTCGAGCCATGTTCTATTTTTCCTTTCAACAACCCCAATTTGTTGAGGTGTTATGCTTAATGCCCTTGGATTCACAGAATTAAGCAAAATGCTTATTTTTGAATTCTCCTCCATTAGCACTCCGGATGCATGCAATGATCATGCCCCGTTCTACTTCTATTCCAATGAATAGTTTTTAGAAATGGTCAAAGTCTACATCTTTGCTAGCTAGCAAACCAATCTAGGTATAGCGAGAATAATCATCTACTATAACTATAGTGTATTCTCTTCTACCTAAACTCATTAGCTTGATTGGGCCAAAGAGATCGATGTGAAAGAGTTCAATATCTCTCTTAGATGTATATAGGAGATGGAAGGGAAGCTTTTTCTATGTTGTTTCCTGAAATCACATGCAATGAATATGTGATCCTTATCAACAGCAACCTTAGGCAAACCCACAACTAATTCCTTTTACGCTAGTTTGGACAGGAGGTTCATGCTTATAAGTCCCAACCTCCGATGCCAGAGCTGTGATTCTTCTTCTTTAGACACCATGCATATGTTCTTTTTCTCATTTTTCATAATTTTTTTATAAAATTGAATAGACATTGTTTACTTTAGGTGCATAAAGAATTAGTTGATTTGACTTACTATCAATGATTGAGCAACCTCCGGAGTCCAAGGTTATTTTTCTCCCTTTGTCTCAGAGTTGCGCAACACTTACCAAGTTAAACTCCAGTCCATCAAATAGTGTGAAATCTTCTAGCTTTAGCTCGGATCTAGTGGTTCCATGCCTAATGATCTGTCCCTTTTGATTGTCTCAAAAGCTTACTTTTTCACCTTTCTTTTGGATTAGAGTGATGAAGGCTTTCTCATCACCAATCATGTGCCTTGAACATCCACTACCAATGTACCATGTTTTTTTATCTTCTATGGATATAAGGCATACCTGCAAAACAAAATCAAGTGGGTTTGGGTACCCAATCAAATTTAGGTCCTCTCGAGTTACCAACCATTTTAGGCCAAGGATAAATATCATAATAACAATTTTTAAATCTACAAAGTTTAGTTATATGGTTATTTTCTCTACAAACCCTGCACCCAGCAACTGGTTTGTTTGGCTTAAGCTTTTCCTCAATCTTTTGGAGATCCTTCTTCTCGTAATCTCCTAAGTATCCTAATTTAGATAGATCCAGACTTGATTGTTTGGTTTGGATCTGGTAGTCTCCTAGAGGAGAAACTTCTACTTTGTAGTTTTTCTTTTCTTGATAGATTGATCATCATAGACTACTATAGCCTCTCCCTTTTGAGCACCTGTGTATATCTGAGTTTGATTTCATTGACCTAGTGAAGTATTGTGCTTTTGAGATTGAGGCTACTTTCCCATTTTCTTCTATTTTGTAGGTTCCAAATACCTTTTGGAGGCATGATTCTGTTGGGAACTAACAGTCAAATTGAACATGCATAAGAGGCATGACGGAAATTCAAAATTTTGTCCCTGTCCCAGGAACTCCTATTAGTTGCATATAAATTAAATAAAGCCTTAACTAAATAATTCTCTACCTAGGTTAGCATGCTAAAGGACTAGGCATACCATAATTCCAAATTATATCCTAGCATATTTATTTTATACTAAGCATGTTATAACTCTAAGTTATAACCTAAGCATAAAATAAACTAAGCATGCAAAAATAACCTAAGCATAATTATTAAGTCTAAAAACACTTAAAGAAAAAGACTTAATAATTAAAAGAGAAAGAAAAAGAACTTACCAGTTGAAGCGTGCTTTTACAGGACCTTCTTGCACAAGCCTCCAGTCGTAGGATAGCCTCTATCAATATCCACACGAACCCCACAAACCAAAAACCTCCCCAGGAGGAAGAACTGAGAAGCCTCGAGTAGTTGCTAGACCACTCTAGAAGCCTCACCCAAAAATATAAACTAGCGGTGCCCGAATAAATTCAGGCTCCACAAAAATAACTTGCTCAAGTACCCGAGAGATTAATTATCTTGCTTAGGATTTATGCTTTGAGCTTGGTACATTTTGAAAGGAGAAGGGACAGCTATATATAGGCTTGGGGAGCAAAAATTTGCTCCTCAATTAACGATGTGGGATGGGAGTAAAACTCCCATCCCACACATACCACATGCACGTGCTGCATGTGGTATTCATGGGCTGCCTTTTGCAGCCCATGAATATGGGCCACCGCAAACATCGCCCAGCAATGTTCGCGCACCTTTTGGTGTATTTCGCGCAACCGAATAAATCAATTTTTGACAGACCAAGGAATTTATTTTGATCGGTAACTAATTAATTAGAGTCATAAATAAATTATAATTGATTAGATCAATTTTGGTTGGACCAAGAAATTTATTTTGACTGATAACTAATTTATTAGAGTCAAAAATAAATATTTATTTGAAAGGATTTAAAGGGGATTTTGCATTGGCGAGTTAAAGATCCAGTGTGTGTGACCTTATAGGATCCCGAAGCATTTAGGTGTTAAGGTTTAACCAATTCTTGTTCTATAAGAATTATTGGCTCGAGGTTCTAGACCGTGAATTAAACTCGATTACCTTAAACCACTGTAGTATGCCTCTAACAAAGGTCCACCATTCCTCATTGCTCGGAACGTCATTTGTGCTCATGACTTTCTCCTAGTTAATGCAATAGTTTCCTAGTGTGATGAACTCTTTCCATTCTTTTATATTAGTACCATTTGGTTTATTGGGTTCGGTCAAAGTGTTAACCCACTGATAGCAAGGTTGCTCTAAGTTATCCTAGTTATTTACTTGTTTACCAAAGTATATTGCTTTTTACCATAATGTGTTTGACTAGAAACTATTTCTATCAAACATATGCCCTGATTAGAGGTTCACATCAATCATCACTACAACAAGCGGCTAGGTACAACTCCTTAATATATCCAGAGGAATGGATTCTTTCCAACTACATAGCTTACTAATGCGCTTTCATCACTATTCCCGTAATCATCTCTGGCACCCTAACTTAGTGAGTGAATAGAAATGAACTAAAGTATAGTGACAGTACCACACAAGGAAAATAGTATCTCAAGTATAAGGATTTTCGCAATGCTACTGTATGAAGATAAACACTAACACATTGATATATATACCAAGTCTTCATCTTACTACGGTCTCCAATATATCATCCTAATATATCCATGTGTCAAACTCAAGGCATCACCTTCAGTCTTAGGAGGTTAGCTGCTTGGAAAATTTCCAAGGGAGTTGACCACATGCTAGTCTTATCGTTCCATCAATATCCTTTCTTGATTAAACTATGACTAGGGATAATTTAGATGTAATCATAATTGCACATGAAGCAGGTCTTACTACACATAGTCCAACTATGATATCTCCCGCTTCATGTTATATTAATGTTGAGGACTTTTGTACATAGATATCAATGAATGTATTTTAATCAGTCACAATATATTTATGAACACATTGATATAAACAAAAGAATAAAGGCCTTTATTAATTAAACGAATTATTCGTACCAATACATAATTAAGAAATATCGCCCTTATTGCCTTAAGGGCATACAATATATCCAACAAACTCACACTTGCACTAAGGGCAATTAGCCATATGTCTTAATCCATGTGCTTTCACATGCTGGTCATGTTTGACTTGAGTCAATGGCTTTGTCAGACCATCCGTGAGGTTTTGATAAGTGGGGACATATTGTAATCTTATCATCTTAGTATCAACAATCTCCTTGGTTATATTATACTTTCTAAGTACATGTATGTTTTTCTAGTGAGACAGTGCTTCCTTTGCCTGAGCTATAGTACCATTATTATCATAATACAAAGTAATCGGATTAACAATCTCAGGCACAACACCAAGATTGCAGCTTCTTTTGTTGCTTTATAGGCAGCAATCTACTTAGACTCCATGGTTAAATTAGTAGTAATTTCTTGCTTGGAATTTTTCCAGCATACTACCCCCCAATTTAATACATATGCAAAACTTGAATGAGACTTAAAGTCATCCTTGTCAGATTGGAAACTTAAATCTGTGTAACCTCTAATTGTGATACCACCATCTCCATATGTCAAGAACTCTTCTTTAGTTCTTCTAAAGTACTTAAGAATTGCCTCAACGACCATCCAATGCTTTGCACTTGGATTTGATGATATCTACTCGTAAAGCTCAACGTTTGAGAGACATCTGGCCTAGTACATATCATAGCATACATGATGGATCTTAGAGCGGATGCTTAGGGTATATCCTTCATGCGCATTCTTTCTTGAGCTATCTCTGGGCACTCATTCTCAGATAGGTTCATCCCCTTTTGCATTGGGAGATAACCTCTCTTCGAATGCTCAAGGCTGAACCTATTTAGTAGCTTGTCTATATAGGTATTTTTGGAAAGGCCTAACAACTACTTGGATCTATCTCTATAGATCTTTATACATAGTATAAATGCAGCTTCTCTAAGGTCTTTCATGGAGAACTTTCTTGACAACCATATTTTAGCACTTTGAAGAAGAGAAATGTCATTTCATATTAGTAGAATGTCATCGACATATAATACTAAGAAAATGACCGCACTTCCACTAACCTTTTTGTAAACACAAGGCTCATTAATGTTTGGATAGAAATCAAGTTCATGGATTGTCTGATCAAACCTTATATTCCAAATCCCAGATGCTTGCTTAAGTCCATAAACGGACCTTTGCAGCTTGCATGCCATTGAGCCATTCCAAGATGTAAAACCCTTAGCTTGTGTCATATACACATCCCGGTCTAAATCCCCATTCAGGACTGCTTTTTTTAACATCCATCTACTAGATCTCATAATTGTAATGAGCAGCAATGGTGAGGGGCATCCTTATAGATTTAAGCATGGCTACTGTGAGAAAGTTTCATCGTTGTCAATACCTTCATGTTGACTATAACCTTTTGCAGCCAACCTTGCCTCATAGGTAATTATATTACCATCCATGTCAGTCTTCTTCTTGTGAACCCATTTGCACCTGATCGGTCTAACCTCTTTTGGTGCATCCACCAACTTCCAAACTTGGTTCTCACACATTGAATCCAATTTTGATTTCATAGCTTTAAGCCATTTATGAGAATCTGAGCTTTTCATTGCTTCATCGTAGGTCCTTGGTTTATTATCCTCCATAAGATATAGTCCCTTATCATCAGTGATGATAAGACCATATATATCAGGGCCCTTATGAACATGATCCGATCTTTGCAATGTTTATGTTTTGACAGGTTATTATTGGATCACAGTTTCTTATGTATCTAGAACAGGGTCTATCAACTGATTGTCTGTTTCTTCCTCTTGAGATTCCAGTTTAAAATTGCTCCCACTGACTTTTGCAAGTAAGTGTTCCTTTTCAAGAAAGTGATCACTATGAGATATGAATACCTTTTGTGTCTCGGGGTTGGTAAAATAAATATCCAATGAACCGACACTTGTTAGATTTAGCGCTTGGCTTATCTGATGCTATCCTCTTTACCATAGCAGGACAACCCCATACTCTTAAGTGACTTAGAGACGGCCTTTTATTACACCATCTTTCATAAGGCATAAAATCAACTAATTTAGAGAGCACTTTGTTCATACATAAACTTCGCTCTCTAGTGCATAGTCCCTAAAGGGTTTACTAAGATCTACATGGCGTATCATGGACTGAACCATATCTAATAAAGTTTGAATTCTCCTCTCAGACACTCCATTGTGTTGGGGTGTATGGGAAGGGGTCCACTGGGGTATTATTTCATTTTGCTTTAGATAATCCTAAAACTCCTGACTCAAATATTTTCCACCTTGATCATATTGGAGTGCTTTAATACTTTTCTCAAGTTGTTTCTCTACTTCATTTCTGAATATCTGGAACTTTTCAAAACTTTCAGATTTGTGGTTAATTATGTGCAAAAAACCACTTCATGAATAATCATTAATAAAGGTTATGAGTATGAGTATCCTCCTAGTGCCTGAACACTCATTGGGCCACATACATCAATATGTATACGTTCTAATGTACTCGTGCTCCATTCACACTTTCCTTTAAAGGATAATTTCATCATTTTTCATTTTAAACAAGGTTCGCAATCACCATAAGACTCCAATTCTATTGGGCCAAAGTCTCAATTCTTATGTAACTTGGTTAAGCGATCTTTGTTTATATGGCCTAAATGACAGTGCCATAAGTAGAAAGATTTCTCATCATCTAATTTTCTCTAAGCAATGTTTCTATATAAGAATATGATTTTGTAATTACGAAATATCATTTGTAATATTACAATAACATATCATTGATAACTTTGACAACACCTTTTATCAAATTGGAATAAAATTCCATCTACTGTGAAGCAGGAAATAACATTTTATAGTTACAATTGAATTTTGTCCTTTTACAAATTTAGTCAAATGGAGATTTTAAGTTCCTACATTATTATTAGCCAACAAGCTTTAATGATTTCTGTAGGTACAACTCTCCTTTTGCCAAACCTCTACTTCTCATTAATATCTATACCTTTGTATGGATATGTGATTCTCATTAGGCATTCCGTACCAATTTAGAATTTCCTTGAGATGTGGAATTTCTCAGTATCAAACACCATGAGGTGGAAGGTTCATGCCTGCTCTTCTCATGCTATGAGACTTTAGCTATATAGATCTTATTTCCAATATCCCATTTTGAAATGAAGATCATGTTTCCAATATTTCATATTGAAAACAATCAGTTTGTCTCCTAGAAAAAAATTCCCAGTCTTCTTTTTACTTTTCTCTTTACTCTGCTATATCCTGCTTCAAAACTAGACACCATATGTCCCTTTACTTCTTTGAATATAAACCATTTAAATCTCTGACTGATTGGTCCACCAATTTTCCATCGAAAATATTTTGATTCAAATCTTTAACAATAGGAAATCCTTTCTCTAATATGTAAAGACATAGACTTTCATTTTCATGATTTTATGATGCCCTTTTAGCTAAGGTAACATGGATCTTAACATCTGACTCGATGTTTATCCTTGTCTCCTGCCAGCTACTTACATGATGTTAACAACCTCCAAGGTGTTGTATCCTAGTTTCCTTTATTTTCTTATGTATATTTGTTTTAAGCAGAATTGCTTGCCTCATGTTGTTTAGATACGGGCTTATACAATATAAATGCCAAGCCAAAGGCTTCGAGGATAGTCCTCACATTTATAAAAAAAACCCTTGAAGTTAGAGCCAATTAAAATTAGTCATCAATGCGAAAGTTTGTATTCAAATAAAGATTTCAACCAAGATGTTTGAAAGAAAAATGTTTAGATATTAGTATATTAGCACATGTATTTTATATAAGGTCTTTTAATTAAATACATTTGTCCTACTATTTTCTTTGAAATTTACAAAAGCACATTCTATTGAATTTGGAAGTTTAGCCTAGCTAAATTTCCAAGTAGGTAGCATCTATAACTAGTCTAATACGACCCCCAATTTTATGAATCAAGTCATATTAGTAAGTTAAAGTTGGAATCCCATTCCATTTACATCATATGCAATTGAAAATTTATTCAAGTTCCCTAATTTCAAGGGACGTGCGTTCTTATATTAACATCTCCTTGAAAATGTCTCAATCCTGTGGCTAGCCCCCAATTTTATGGTGGACTACCCCAGTCCCATGAAGGCCTCGATTTTTATAATTAATCGATATAGACGAAAAAGGAACACTTCGAGCAACACTTTTGTATCCCAAAAAGACCATATTACAAATTTGGGGAAGCAAGACAATAACTTGCCTTAATATCTTTACTTTGGGATTTTATTAGTGTTAAACGTCTCACCAAATCTAGGATTTTATCAGATGGGTATATTTATAATAATTTATATTAATCATGGAATTTTAGAATTAATTTATAAGGTCCAACCTTAGGTGGGTTCAAGCTCTTTACTATAATTATTCCATCGACCTAGATTATATGCAAAATTATTAATATAATTTATTTGTCATATATTTACGTATTTACAGTAAGCTTTTATTCAATAAATTTAATTTTTACTTTATTGTAGAAACATATATAAGAACCATCTTATATACTAAAAATAAATCAGTCCATTTTTAATCCCCTCTTTATTAACTCAAACCGCACCGATATATATTCCCAAGTAGGAGAGGTGCCCTATGAGGAGTAGACACCTTGTCCAATCCTCAGCCAAAATGTATGCGGGCATAAGCTTGAAAAAATATGGATTCTCTTGGACTAATAAATTTCATTCTTTCAATTCATGTATATTGAAAGCATCTATAATCCACGTAACTTATATAATTTATTGAGTCTTTGATAAATTTTGTGTAAGTTGAGTAGGCTTATTCGAATTTATCTATATCCATTTTCTAACCTTGAAATGAAATCCTAAGTTCATCTACTGTTCCAAATAGTTTAATAAACTTTAAATCATTTCATATAGAAAATAAAATTTTGTTTGCTTTTAACTTAATTATGCACTAAATAGGCAGGCTTTGATACCACTATTGTGAACTGATAGTCACTTTGAACATGCATAACAGACATGGTGGAAATTCAAAATTTTGTCCCTTGTCCCTGGGAACTCTTATTAGTTGCATATAAATTAAATAAATCATTAACTAAATAATTCTGTACCTAGGTTAGGATGCATAGGCTAGGTATACCATAATTCTAAATTATACCCTAGCATAAATATTTTATACTAAGCATATTGTAACTCTAAGCTATAACCTAAACATAAAATAAACTAAGCATACAAAACAACCTACTGGACATTGATGTCTGGGGTAAGCAGTCTTAGCTCAAGATCTGCCATCTGATACTACTGGTAAATCCAAAACTCATCTGTTGTGCATTTAACCTTTTATCTAAACTTTGTTGCAGCTAATCCTTACTTTGGCCTTTGGCAGAATCAGCCCTTGACCACAGTATAGTACCGAGAGTTTTTATGCCTGCTGCGCTCAAATCGGTAAACTTGCATTTTACACTTCAACAAACCTTTAGTAGAAACTGTATTTACTAGGTTGCGATACTCATAGTGCATTTATTTCATATAGGTTATTTGAGACCTATGGGAGAGATTGGTCACATATGGAGCTATCGAGCAGATGCGGACTAGCGTGGATGACCGTCGTTTTATCCTGGATTCACCACTCTCCTATGAGTGGTATTTCGGTAAGCGGGTCTAAGGGTGGAGGACCAACGCCATGGTGGAGAGACCAATTCCTTGCCCAATGCTTGCAGGCATCTTATGATCTCATCTCATTCTTGGGATCGATCAGGGGCTGTACTTTTTGGGTGAGGGAGCTCACGTGATGTCTGTAGAGGGCCCTTATGCTGAGTTCATTGATCCCTCCCTTCTTCCACCCCTTAAGAGGATTCATCATGAGGATAGGACTCTAGAGTTTCACTAGAGCGACAGTGAGGATGATGATGATGAGTAGGAGTAGGGTGGACCAAGGGGCGACCATGGGGGTCTATCTATAGTCTGGGGTACTACGGACTCGACCAGATCTTCCACCCTTCTTCTCTAGTATGCTTCTAACTTGGCCTTTGTGAATGTCTTAGTACTTTCTAAAATTGACTGTAATCTTAAGTCTAATTATTTTATTGCCAAAGCCTCGCACTTCAATGCGAAAAAGATCTGCCGCTGTTGCCGCTGTTGCCGCTGTTGCTCCTGAGCCGTCGGTGAACCGGTCTCAAGCTTTTAAATCTATAAAGGAGGGGATCCTTCGAGTTGAGCTAGATACTTTCTTCCAACTCCTCAACCATTCGGGGAAGCGAGATGTCAACGAGCTCGAGGGCTCGATTTTGCTTATTGGTTTTACTCCTTCTAGCTCCACTTATATAAGGAATCCTTTACCTTTGCCTTTGTCCGTTGCTGTAATTACTTGGGATGTCTTATCCTAACGTGACCCTTTCCTTTCAGGTGACCATTTTCATGGCTAAGAGGATAGCCCGGGGTTATTTTATTTATCCAAGATCTGCTTTTGGCCTAGGATGCACTAGCTTCAGTAAGTTTCTTTTACCTATAAAATTTCAACAAAATATGCATGTTGTACGCTATGACATTTATATATGTGTACAGATCTCTTGATTTCCGTTGCAGACTTTGCTGGCCATGGAGCACAGCCGGTCTGCCCAAGATTTGGATGCTTTTAAGGAGTGAGCCAGTTTTTTAGAGGAGCAGCTGCGGGTAGCTACTATTGAGGCTGATGAGGCTAGGGCCGAGACTACTCAAGCGTGGGCTAAGATTGAGACGCTAAGGGTTCAGCTAGTGAGAATGACTGAGGATAGGCAGATGCCGAATCTTTCTAATGATGAGTCCGATGAGGATCTTTCTACATATCGAGTGACACAAAGGGGCATAGATCAGCACAATGAGGGAGATGACATTGCTAAGACTGATGCAAAGACTTCCAAGATTAGGGTCCCCACCCAGCCGGCTACTGGTGCTAGTGATACCGAGGACCATATGACCATAGACATAGATTATCTACTAGTGGATACTCAGGATCAAACTCATGAGGGTCAACAGGGATAGGATCCCTCGGCAGCGTAGGTTATGATTGTCTTTCTGAATTGTTTAATACTTTTAGGCACTACATGGCTTATTCTTGATTATGAACTGTGTATTGGTGCTTTTGATACTTCTTTTATACTTATGGATTTTTCTTGAACTGAGATCATTGAGTACTTTTATCTACCGATTTTGTAGCCAGGGGACTAAGTGATGTTCTAATATTTGCATAGGCCACTTGGTACGAGATGTCCTATCAAACCTTTATTTGTCCTAATTTTTTCCTGAGGTGTCCTTGACAGCTCAATCCAGCGGACTTTTTTTTTAGCTTTAACTTTTACCTAGAGTCCCTTTCTGAGTTTCAACATAGCAGGCTTTTTCTTTTTCTTGTTGTTCTGTCTAAACTTTTGCCTGGATTGCCCTTTTAGGTTTTCAATCCAGCAGACTGTCTTAATATTTGCCTGAAATGTCCTTGACGGTTCAATCCAATAGACTTTTCTTTTTACCTTAACTTTTTCCTGGACCACCCTTTCGGGTTTTCAATCCAGCAGACTTTTTTGATTATTGCAAATATGCGGTAAACATGAATACAATGATGCATAAAACGTAGTGAAAAATGATCTTCACATACCATCGATTATTTAACCTAAAGACATGCATGCATTCGTACGACCAAGATTCTTAGCAAAATCATAACATGTTCATTGACAAGATTAATTTGAGCACATAGGCAATGGTAACAATTTCCAATGGTTAACCCCTACTAGCCACTGGTCTTTTATAGACGTTACAGAAAGTAACTGACATTTTTCTCTCGATGCCCTAACTTTTGCCTTAGTCGCCCTTTTTGGGTTTTCAACTTAGTAAGCTTTATTTTTGTTGGAGTACCCTAACTTTTACTTGACCGATTTGTGGGATATCGATTAGTCGGCTGCACCCTAATTTTTGCCCAAGCAGTAGAGGACCGCTCGCCGGGTGTTTTATTCTTTATTTCTTTTATTCTTTATGTTGTTGTTTTATGATTCAATTCTTTTGACCTAGCCATGATAACGCTTGAGCCTATCTTGATTTACAGAATTCTCAAACTCTTCTCCATCCATATCCATAAGCTTGATTCCTCCTCTATCAAGGACTTTCTTCACGACAAATGGTCCTTCCCAATTAGGCCTAAACTTGCCCCTAGCGTCAGTGTTGACCTGGCGTAGCTACTTGAGGACCAGATCACCTACTTTGAGAGGTTGTTTTGGTATTTGATTCTATTGTTACAAGCTCAAGCCATGCGCTGTTGGTACATCTTGATATTTGAAGTGCCTTGAGCTATTTTTCATCTATCGCATTAACCTATTCATACATGGGTCTTGCCTAATCTGACTCTTTCAACTATGATTCAAGTACCATTCTTAGAGATCTTACTTTTGTTTCAACTAGTAACACAACTTCCATTCCATATACCAAGGAGAAAGGTGTTTGATTGGTGGAAGTTCTTACACTCGTTCTATACCCCCAAACATGCAAATGGAAGCTTATCAGCCCAATCTCTGTTAGTGGCCAGTGTCTGTGAAAAAATCTTTTTTGCTGATCGGCTTCCCTTTAGAGCTCTCGAGATGATCAATTTGTGACTTAAGATGCTCTTTCCATTTTTCATGACCAGAGTCGACCTGCTGTTGGTGCTTCTCTAAGCCTTCTTATTCTTGATGATGTGTGCTCTTGTACGCTTTTCCCCCTCATGAAGAAAGAAGGACCTAGGCTAATTGTCATCATTTTTGCTAAGCACTTTTCATTATCTCTCTTTTGATGATAGGTTTTAACCATTAGATGTTTATACCATTGCATTATACTCAAAGTTAATTTCATTAATGAATATGATGATATTTTAAGAATGTTGTTGTTATGAGTGCATGAAGTCATTAGAATGAAATACTCAAGTGAAATGTGAATGATAGGTGCATTAATTTATTCATGACATGTTAAATATAAAGATACTGACGCTATAACTTATGCATGATATACCTTATAAGTGACATTGTTAGCATAAAAATTATTTGCAATATTAAAAATTACATCATTTGAATCATCCTCCATAGGCGGAGGGCCTTGTTGATTAACAGCTAAACTAGTAGCCCTGGTGTGAAAGCTTGCTTGAGTTGCTTCAACCACTGCTCTTGCTAAGTTCTTGACAGCCTTGCTGATTAGATTTCCTTTCCCATTTCTTTTCCAATTCTTCCTCATAAGTATCGCTAGCACTTTAGTGATGGACTCGATTACCTTATTCATTTCATCTTCTTCAACATTCCCATATACTTCCATAGAAACTGAGGTTTTAATTAGGCTACCTTTCTTTAAATCAAATACATCATTGAAGATCTCAAAACTGGGTACCTTCTTGCCAGATACTTTGACAAGTTCTTCTTCACCGATAATTCCCCTTGCTCGACTTCAGCTCCTATCATGAGGCAAGACTGAGGCTTGGACTTTTTGTCACCTAGGCAATTCCCTAAACCAAGACTGAATGGCCATGGAATAGGCAATAGGGGTTCCAGAATTCCTTGTAGATTCTTTCGGAGTCCCTTACCCTTTACGTAACCCTACTTCATCATAATCTTCTCGATTTTAAATGATATGTACCCTTTAACCAAAGACTTTGTACCTTGGTGAGCTACAACCACCATAGATTCCTTCTCCTCGGCTCTCATAGCTGCTATAACAGATGGTTTATCTACATCAATGGTTACTAGCTTTCTATTATAGATGGGCTTGACTTTCTAATGGACTATGGAAGGGACAGCCCCTAATGCGTGGAGCTAAGGTTGACCTAACAGTAATGAGTGGGCGACAAGAATACGAGAATAGTGAATAAGACCTACGACTTTACTCTCCCAACTATAACTTTAGCTGCCCCTAATGACACTGCTTTTTGTATCGTCATATGCCCTTATGACAGTGTTGGACTTTTCCAACATGGATTCATCCAACCCAAAGTGAAGCAGGATATTGGTAGGACAAAGATTAAGGGCGGAACCATCATACACTATAACACATGGGATGGAATTATAAAATATTTACACCCTAATGAAAAGTGCTTTGTTATGCTTATTCCCCTCGGCTGGGGGATCTGACTGATAGAACTTGATGGGTTCAACCTGATCTGGAGGAGATCCCCCAACTATTGAGAATACCTCAACCAGAGTAGTAGATCGCGTAGCTTCCATACTTAACAATTTTTCTATCAGACCCTGCAATGTTCTTCAGAGTCAATGAGGAGCTGCCAAATGCTGTACTTAGTAGGGGTAACTTGCAATTACTAGATGAGAGGGGTGAGGTTTGGATCTTTCTTTTCATTACCGACTGAAGCAAGAGTAAAGATTGGAGCTTGATTGACACTTAGAATGACCCGAATATCTACATCTCTGCCCCTCCTCCTTTTTGGGAGAGGGTTAGGAGGAATCCTTCCACTTCGGGTGTCATGCAATACCCCATTTTTCACATAACTTCTCCCTTCAGAGGTTTCCACCAACAAGGCAGGTCCTTCGAGTTCATCACTCTCTAATACATAAGCATCGATATCAATTGGCTTTGGTTGAAACAACATAGCTTCCTCATCACGAATTCCTTTTAACTTGAATGCATCAATGCTAATGAGGATTGGTTCATCAGGCAAGGCCACTACTGAGTGAGCCATAGGATTAGCTTGCAAGATCATATTAAAGACACGATAGGAGCGTAAGCCAAACTCGACAGATGCAACCTGTTTCTCAAAATTTGGCAGGAGGTTATTCATGGTACTGGGCTTAAGCTCGGGGTTCTAGAACCTTCTTTTCCCAAATATGACCATGAATAGCCTGAAGCAGATCCCTATAGGCACCAGTGTGATTCCTCTTACTAACATGGTATACATAAAACTGATCCATGTCTTCAGGTTTTGGTGGGACATAGGGCTTGATACTCTGAAGAAGATCGAGTGCCCTCAGCTTAGGAAAGATGATGGGCATAGATGCTTTTTAGGGGGAGATACCAACTTCAATGTAGTGACTATAGCTACTGCTTCTTGCACTATCATTGTTTTAGGATTGGAGCCAGATTTTGACTTAGGAACCTAGGCTGGGGCTGAAGGGTCATTCCTTTTGAACCAATGTTTGGCCGGTACACTTGCCTTCTCCAATTCCTTGATCCTTTCCCACTTCTTAACTTTTTCAAAGACCTCAATGTAGCTAGAGAATTTATCCATACAAAGAACCTTATGGTAAGCAGGCAGCGCACCATCTATTAACTTTAAGATCCTCTCTGGGAAACTTAGCCTGTCTATCAATAGAACTTGAGTGCCCATCCACCTTTTGAAGTAGGGTTTGAATTTCTCATTGGAGGCCTACTTGATAGCCTCCAAATTCTGTATGGTAGTTTTAATGGTGGCATTGAAACCATACTATTCAATAAAATCCTCGGATAAAGCTTTCTAGTTTTTAGTCACTTCATCTAATAGAGTGTTGTACCATTCAATAGCAGGTCCTTCCAAGGTGTAAGGGAACATTTTGGCTAATACCTTATCACTTAACTTTATGATTCTCATAACCCTTTATTAGGTGGTGATGTGAGATTGAGGTAGACCGATACCTTTATACTTCACTATGCTAGGTATACTAAAGTTTTCAGGGACCCAATCCTCTTCTCTAGCTACTTGGACGGATAGTGGCAATGGTTGGGAGCCGGGATCAGCAGCAAGAAATTTCTAAAGTTAGTCACGCAATTCTAAGGATAAAGATGATCCCTCTGATTGAGTAATCGCACCCAAGGGTAAACCTGTTGATTGGGGAAAGGTTGTCCCCTTAGTTGGGACCATAAAATTTAGGATCGGACCAGATGCCCCAAACTGAAATGGCAGTGGTACAAATCCTCGACTAGGTTGAGCAAACTGAGTAACGACTGGAGGAATCATTATACCCATAAACTAGAATGGTAAGCTAGCTGAACCAAATGGACCCACAGAACCCAACTGACCAAACTGACTAGAAGAGTCCCTACGAGTTTGTAGAGGCAAAAATTGGGAGTGGGCGAATGGATTATGAGTAACTCTCAATACTTTCTCATTGATCACTGTATTCACTACTGAAGTAGTGACATGCATGCTATAAGGAGCATTACCCATTCTTTCCTTGGTCATGATTGCCGTGATGGCAGCTAATAAGCTATCATTCATTCAGTCCAAAAACTGATCACTTCAAAAGTACTGTGAGATGACATCTGTAATCTCTGATCTAACCTCAGTCTTTGATGCATTTGCCTCCCCCCTAGTAGCAATATTCTCAACCTCAACGTCAATCTAGCCATCTAGAGTCAGTATACAAGAAATCTCCTCAGGATGATAGGCAGAATAATCAACTGGACTAAACTGACTGCTGGATGAAAAGCCTATAAATAGAGATAGAGTAAACCTTAATGGAACTAGAGGAGCCAGAAAGTGAGTTAAATAGACTTAAAATCGTCGCCAAACTTTTTCCCTTTGAGGTTTAGTTTTGGATGAGGTGATAACCAAGAGATCAGTACATGTATGGGATGTGGTATGCATGCATAACTTACAGCGTTGCATGGTTAGGTTAATCACAAGGGTATGTAACACAACACATGCAAAGTGATCGATTCTGTCCTTATTTCCCCAATCGAGTCTGAGGGTATTCTTCCTTAGTCTAATCCCATATAGAAATCAGGGTACCTAAAGGGTAAAATTTTATGGCTTTTTGATAAGAATGGTGTAAGGACATATCGGAAGTTAATCATTACATCAAGCCTCTATTGGAGGGAGATAGCAATGAGTGCTCTACCCACTAAGGTGTCGCTAATATCCGTGGCGGTCATGGGTATCACCGTTGTGAGTGTCGCAGAAATAATAGGCCACCTTAACCTAGAGCTAGAAGGAGCACATCTAGCTAAAGAGAGAAGGAGATAGGAAGATAGAGTGTGATAATTTTCCCAAATGATGAAAACAAAAGCGGGTTGAATTAAGTAAATGATTTTTGGTACACATATTAATCTTTTAAGCTTTTAAAAACAACTAACATTTTACAAATTAAAAGATTATATCCCCAGCAGAGTCGCCACTGTGAGGTGTCAATCATGTGTGGGTCTCCCTTGGCGCCTGTGTAAGAGGTAGGGCCCACTGGGGTTGGTTGGATTTAGGCGTGACAAAACATTTTTAGTTAAAGTGTACACAATAAGTCGATTTTAATGAATAAAAGAATCGAGACCCAAATCTAGATACAATTAATAGAGTCGCCACCCATGTTGTCTACTTAGGAAAGAGTTTTGGTACGGTTACCTCTGGACGAGAGACTCATACCTATTGGATCAAAGATTTAGGTATTGGATGAGTCACTTATTTCTCATTTAGTTGATTCAAAATTACATTCACCACGTAAAACCGTTTTAGTTTTCATAATTTGGGGAATTATCACAGAAATTCTATTTCTACACTCTTTCACACTCGTTACATGCATTTACATATTACAATAAAGTACAAGCAATAAATGGGGGAATGAAAATTATAACCGGGGAAAAAATGGGGGAATTGTAAAGAGAACCTATACACTTGTTCTAAGTTATTAAACAAAATGAAAATAAAAATTACAACAGGGGGTAAAATCGGGGAATTGCAATGAGAACCTATACATTTGTTCTAAGTTATAAAACAAAATGAAAATAAATTAACCTGCATCCACAAATGTTAGCATAGTTTATAGCACATCATAAGTCAGCATTTCATTTGGAAAAATGTGATTATGTTAGCATGGCGGTTTTACCATCGATAGTGCCCCAGCAGCTTCTAGGATCAGAAAGAAATAATAGGTCTTCAACATATTTTGTTATGAAAACACATTTTTACTTTTATGGGTTGATTTACTAGATTATTAGTTAAAATGATCTCATGGAATGTTGTGATTTGGTCTGATTTTTACCCCATTGAAAGTGAATTATAGATTCTATCTGGGGGCTGGTACCCGCATGGATGGGGGGTACCCATACAGGTGTAAGAGGACCTGTACGGGTCCTATCTAGTCCCAGGTAGAAACTTAGTGCAGTTCAGTTTACAGATTAATAGATTAATGGCACAAAAAAATGAAGGGGATTTCCCTCTATATGAGTATGCACACCGATTTGATTTCTTTTGGGATATATGGTGCCAACAAGGCTCATATGGGTTAGGACCAGACCCGAAACACGAAATGAAAGGAATAGATATAATAGAAGAAACAGTAAATAATAATAAAGAAATAACTGAGTTGTGAGTCTCTTTGAAACTTAGGAGCGTTACCTTTACGGCGTGAATCCACTTTGAGATTATCCCTTTACTGTTCAGAGAGTCCAGCCAAAGTAGATGATGAAATATGACTATTTATATAAGTATTTTTGTGGACAGAACCTCCCCTAAATCTTAATAAAAGAAGCTAGGAATGAATAAAATGTTGACAAAACCTCAAAGGAAGGGTTTTCTCCCTATATTATACCTCCTATACCCCCACTATACCTTTTCTACACCAAAAAAATTGCTAGAATTTTAGTATAATTTCCATATGAGATGTGTGTGTTATGAAATGAGGTGAAAAGGCCCTATTTATATGGTGGGAGTCAGGTCTGAATGCAATAAACTGCATTTAAGACCTGCCTTTTCCCAAAAATGGTAAAAGATAGCTTTGAAAAGAGGCTGATTAGGAAATCAGAGGACCTGTACGGGTGGAGCCCTACCCATAATGGTACTAGGGGGCCCTACGGGTCTCCTCCATGCGTACAAAAGGTACCCACCCGTACAAGTCTGCCAGTGGATCCTTACCACTAAATAAAACCCGTACGAGTACGTAACGGCAGACTAGGTCTCCGGACTTTGGGCAAACTTAACTCTACAGTAATAGGAACACCTCTGATGGACAACAGCTGAAAGAAATTGCATCATATAGCTCTCATCATAGCTTCACGAGAAGGATCATTAAAATCCAGTGCTCACAACAAGTTTAGTATGAAAGAAGTTTACCCAATCTGAGCGCAGCTGGCAAAGGAACTCCCTAATCTATGCTATAGCCATGGCCTGACCCTACTAAGTGGAAATGTACGTTGTCTTAGACCATCTCTCTGCTAGGCCTGGGGAATGGCCTTGATGATATCAATGAACCTAAATGAGTCAATACAGGCCAGTAGCTCAGTGTCCATGGTAGCTCCACTGCAGAAGCTTAGGGCTCCCACAGTCTCGTATAAGAACTGCATAGGTGAAACAACAGTTTAATAGGATTAGGATACGGTGAAAAAAATTAGAAAAAGGTTGTAGAAAACCCAGTTTTAGACATTCTATCCCTGAAGAAGGGACCCGCACGGGTCCATCCCTACCCATACGGGTCCTACCTCGGTAAAACGCCACACGTATGTGTCCCTTCCTCACACCTCGGGAAAATTTTTCAAGTAGGAGTAGGATTCCTCAAACAGCAGGGAAGTATCCGATTCAAATTAGGGCAGCTCCACTTCGCTCAAGCCCCTATGACAGCTATATAAGGGGCAAAACCCATAGCTCACCTTGGTCCTCGATAGAAGGGGAAAAATTTTTGTTTTCACAAAATCAAGAATCAAGGTAAGCCATTTTTGAACAACTACTAACTTGAACACTTTTTCATGTGTAGATCCATTCAAGGGAAGGATCCCGAAGCAATCAAAACATTAAGGGGCAACAATCCCCGAAAGACAAAAGATTTATGCCCAAACCAAGAAGGAATCCCCAGCAGAAGAATCATCTAGGAAGACACCTCCCAATAAAGAAGTCAATTGAGGGGCAACCCTCCATTCCCCAGTAGTGGAACCAGTCATGGGGCATCCCCCCATCATCAAAACACCCTAGGGGCACTCTCTAAAGGGGCATCATTAAGAGGTATCCCCCCAACATCAAACACCCTAGGGGTATCCCCCAGTAGTGCCAGCCAATAGAAGGGGCATACTAGAGATAAGCCAATTTGAGTTAGGGCCAACCCAACATCACTAAACCCGATCTTTTCTTTTGATCGGGGCAAGTCCTGACCCATATACCTTAAAGTTTTACTTACCAGTTTCTTTATCATGTATAGGAACTCAAGGAGAGGTATTCATAGGAAAAGAAGGAATTCTCCCAGCCACACTGCCACCTAAGGGACATCATTCAAAGGACATGCCCAACAAAGATGTCGTCCGAGGGGCACTGACCGAGGGGTATCTTCCCAAGAAGAATTCCTAGTAACTAGACCATTAGAGGTATAATTTCCCCAGTAAGCGAACCCTTCAAGGGGCACCCCTCCAACCAGTTAAGCCACCCAAGGCAATTTCCAGGGGCACCCCCTAGCAGGCCAAGTCATCTAGGAGACTTGCCCCCAAGCAGTTAAGCCACTTCTAGTCTATTTTCCTACAGCAATCAGGAAGCTCCAGGGGCATATCAAAATTTAGACTACCCCAATATCTCTTCACTCACTCTTTACTAATTAGTGGTAGGACCCCAGTACGTCTTAATACTTGACTAAAAGGGAAAAAAAATTTTGTTCGTCGTAAAGTCAATCAAGAATTAAGATATGCCATTTCAGGTCATATTCTAATAAAACTTGTTTTTCCCCTAAAGGTCAGACAAGACGAGACCTAAATACCAACTAAAGGGGCACCTTTTTAGCAGGAGAGCATCCACATTAGGATAGTTCATTCCCAGCAGACGGAACATTCAAGGGGAATGCCCCCTATCCCTACAAGAAGTCAACCTCTATCCCCGATGGTCGGATGGTTAAAGGAACTATTTGCCCAGTCAGAGTAGTATTTAAGGGGTAATCCTCAACTAGTCAAGCTTTCTTGAGATGGTTTCCAAGGGTACTCACCTGCAGCTCGGATATCCCAGGAACAACTTCCTCTAAATAAGTGAAATTGCCGCCGAGCAGTTTCTCCCCAGCAATCCAAATGGACAAGCCATTCAAAGGCTATATCCTCAATAGTCAGCTCCCCTAAGGGCACCCCCCAAGGAGCATTCCAGCTCAAAATAGTTGGGCCAAAACCAACATTTGTAAACATAGTTTACAGTTTATTCGGGGGCTAATCCCCCATACACACATCTTTATTTTAGACAATAACTAACCCAACGTGTTTATTATCTCTTAACAGGTTATTCAAATTCCGCAGTAGAAGAGTGATCCGCCTTAGGAAAAGGATACATCATCAGCAGCAGGAGAGTCATTCGCCTTAAGAAAGGGATACATCACCAGCCAGGAAAGTTAATCTGCCTTAAGAAAGAGGTATGAGGAGAAGTCATCCACCCTGGGAAAGGGATACATCACCATCAGTCAAGAAAGTCCATCCCCCTTAACAAAGGGATATGAGGAGAAGTCATCCGCCTTAGAAAAGGGATACATCATCGTCAGTAAGGAATGTCCATTTGCCTGAAGAAATGGATACACGTATCTTCCCTAAAGAAGTCACTAGAGATACGCAAAGTAAAGAAAAGTCGTCCGCCTAAAGAAAGAGATGCTCACAACAAAGAAAAGTGGTTTGCCTGAACAAAAGAATGCAAAGGAAGGATGCTCGCCTTAAGAAAAGAGCGCAAAGGAAGGTTGTCCACCTTGTGGAAGGGATACTAACATCAGATACAGATTGGGGCAAACCCCACATTTCTCAAACCCCTTATTTTTAGTTAAATTAGGGGCAAAACCCCTACCTCACCTCGATCCTTGATTGAAGGGGAAAATTTTTTTATTTTCACGAAATCAAGAATCAAAGTAAGCCACTCTTGAAATAATTACTAATCAGAATGATTTTCATGTGCAGGTCCACCCGAAAATAAGAAATTTTCCACAGCAAACGAATCTCGGAAGAAGAAATTTCCTCAGTAGAAAAGAATTCACGAAAGAGCATTACTATACTCCCCAGCCGCAGAGTCAGCCAAGGGACATCCCCCAATTTCCCAGCAGCAGAATCATTTAACCAAGGGGCATCCCCCCATTTCCCAGCAGTATAATAAGTCAACCAAGGGGCATTCTCCACATTCCCCAGGAATGGAGTCAGCCTATCAAGGGACATCTCCCCTTGAGGGACATTCTTCGAGAGTCACCCTTCCAAGGGGCATTCAATCCCAAAGCGATTGGGCCAAACCCGACATTCCTCGGACTTAATTTTCAACTTATTCAGGGGCCAACCCCTATCCACACATCTTTATTCTTGATTGAAGGTGAAAAAAATTTTGTTCATCACAAAGTCAATCAAGAATTAAGATGTCTACTTAGACAATGACTAACTCGGCATTTGATTGTTGTCATTTTATAGGTCATTCAAAATCTCCATCAGCAGAGTCATCTGCCTTAGTAAAGGGATGCACCATTTGTTAAGAAAGTCGATCCGCCTCAAGAAAGGGATGCTCCATAAGTTAGAAAAGTCGATCAGCCTTAACAAAGGGATGCACACACTTTCCCCAGCAGAGTCACTAGGGATACACATATGCTGGAGAGTAATCCGCCTTAGGAAATGGATACATCAAGCAGGAGAGTCAATCCGCCTTAGGAAAGGGATACACCATCAGTTAGAAGAGTCAATCAGCTTCAAGAAAGGGATACGCCATAGTTCAGGGGAGTCAATCCACCATAGGAAAGGGAGACATTAGCCAAGAAAGTCAACCCACCTTCAGAAAGGGATACACACACTGTCTCGGTTAGAGTCACTAGGGATACGTATTAGCAAGGAAAGTCATCTAACTCAAGAAAGGAACACCAGGGAAAGTCATCTGCGTCAAGAAAAGGCTACGCATCAGTAAAGGAAAGTAGTCCCCCTCAAGAAAGGAACACCAAGGAGAGTCATCTGCCTCAAGAAAGGGATACGCATTGGTAAAGGAAAGCAGTCTGCCTCAAGAAACGGGCACCAAGAAAAGGATTTTGCCTCAAGGAAGGAACTCACCCACGTCATCAACTTAAGTATAATTTCTAAACCCTTGCTCGCATCGTGAGATTATACAGATCCATATTTGTAGTGATCCCATAAGGGGCAGTATGTGAGCACTGGATTTTAATAGTCCTTCTCATGAAACAATGATGAGACCTATATAAGGCAATCTTTTACAGGTGTTATCCATCAGAGGGGTTTCTACTATGGCAGAGCTAAGTTTGGCTAAGTTTGGAAACCTAAGCTGCCCTTAGGGACCCGTATGGATGTTGCTTGGTGGTATAAATCCACTGGCGAACCCATATGAGTCATTTCTCGTATACTACTAGGGGGCCCATATGGGTCCTGTTGTTGCCTCTTCAAGTCGTTCTGGCAGTTTGGACGTGCCCTATTCGGGAGAAATTTGGTCATGAATGCAATTTATTGAATTCAGAACTAATTTCCCCTTATAAATAGAGGCCCTTTCTACCTCTGTCAAGACACAACACAGAATAGACAAGAAAATACACACAAATGATAGTAGTTCTTATAGTATATAGCCTAGTTTAGGTATAAGAGGTATAAAATAGGGAGAAAACCAATCCCTTGAGGTTTTGTTCACATTTTATTCATTCCTAGCTTCATTTATTAGGATTTAGGGGAGATTTTTTCCACACAAATACTCGCCTAAATAGTCCTACAATCACTGGTTCAACATCTACTATGGCCAAACTCTTTCTCAACATAGGGATTGCCTGAAAGTCGATTCACGTCGTAAAGGTAATGCTCCTAAGTTTCAAAGTGACTCATATCTCAATTATTTTATTATTATTCTCTACCTCTATTATCATATCTGCTTTTATACTTATTCTGGATCTGTTCCTAACCCATACGAGCCCTGTTGGCACCATACGTCCTGAGCGATATTAAATTAGTGCGCTATAGTCATACGGAAGGAAATCATATTTTTTATTTCATTTCTCCTTCATCAATCTGCTCATTAAATTGAACTAAGTATCTGCCTGGGACCAGACAAGATCCGTACGAGGTCCCATCCACCTGTACGGGTACCTGCCACCAAGCAGAATATGGAATTCTCTTTTAACTGGTTAAAATCAATCCAGCTCACCATTTGCCATGAAATCATTTTCAATATAATCTGGTAAATGAACCTGAAAAAGTAAAATGTGTTTTCTTAATAAAATACGTTGAAGACCTATTAATTAATTTCAATCCTAGAAGCCGTCAGGGCACTGTCAATCGTAAAACTGCCACGCTAACATAATCACATTTTTCTAAATAAAGTATGCTGACTTATGACCTGCGATAAACTGTGCTAATTTTTGTGGATGTGAGCAAATTTATTTATTTTGTTCTATAATTTAGAACAAATGTATAGGTTCACTTGCAATTCCCCTATTTCCCCATGTTGTAATTTTTATTCTCCCATTTCTTATTTGTGCTTTATTATAAACTATTGAATACATGTATCATATATGAAAGAGTGTAGAAAATAGACTTTCTGTGATAATTCCCCAAATGATGAAAAACAAATGGTTTTACTCGGTGAATTTAATTTTGAATTAAGTAAATGTGAAATAAAAGACTCATCCGATACTCGAATCTCTGATCCAAAAGGTTTGAGTCTCCCGCCCAATGGGAACTGTACAATAACTTTTTCCCAAGTAGACGACTTGGGCGGCGACTCTATCATTTGTATCGAGATTTGGGTCTCAATTCTTTTATTAATTAAAATTGGTTAATTGTGCAAACTTTAACTAAAAAGGTTTAATCACGCCTAAATAAATCCAACCAACCCTCAGTGGTCCTCGCCTCTCAACTAGGTGCCTAGGCAGACCCACACATCATCAACACCTCACACATAACGTGAAAAAAACCTCAGCCAATATATATCAGCTGCCACTATGAGTTAATACCCCAAATCTTCCTAAGCTATGATTTGAAATTATCAACCTTGTGAGGGGAATCCCCTTTTCCCAACAACAATTGACCTGTGAGGGAGAAGACACATTGTTTGACTACGGAATTAAAAAACTCTTATGTAATATGAACACTATTAAATCCAACAATCTCTGTCACTTTGGCACAGGAGATAACCGGCACTATCTCGATGATTTTCTCAGGAACAATTGCAACATAGGTAGGTTTCTTTGTGGGAACGAAATCCAAAAGGAAAATATTCTTATGAAAAAGATGAGTTATACTAAAATGGTGGAAGGTTTGTAAGGTTTAGATCTGCTAGCCACGGCTAGAGAGGGCAGTGACAACGATTGAGGTGGCAAGAAGATGATGGTGGTAGAGGCTAGGGTTTCACATATTTAGTGTTCATAGTCTCTCATGCATTTTTCTATTGATTTGCTATTTGCTAGCAGCTGCTTTTGTGGACCATATACTATGAGACTGTTTGGTATTTCTATCACAACATATGTTGTGAAAAGTTCCAATCACAGACTTTTCATAAAACGACATATTTTGGCATTGGACAGAAGATTTGAATCTTAATACTAATTGATTAGGGCATGTATGATATTGATTTCACAACACCAAAATCTCATGTCATGTGAAAAACTTGAAAATGGAGCTTTTCTAGACAACGGCCTGAAAAGCATTCCCAAATTTGCCATATGTCGACCCTTAAAGAATGGGTTTTGTCATTGTGTATATATGGAGGTTGTTTGTTTATGGAGGTTATTTATTAATTTAAATGAAAAGAAGTAATATAAAAAGGTACGGTTTAGTAATAGGTATCAAGTTAAGTTTTTATGTCATGTCAATCTATTTAATGATATGATACCAAAGCTTTCGATCGAGATGTAATGTTCAAATTGTGACAATTTTGTGTTATAGATGCTTCAAGTGAGCTGGACATTAACTTGTGATGGGTGTGTTAAAATAATATAAGTTATGATTGAACCTCACTTATAGAATTAATTTTTGGGTTAATTGGTTTTATGACGTGGAAAAGGATTCAATAAATTCATATTTAAAAACATAGGAATGTGAATTCACTATTGCAACTGCTTGATTGAATCGGTGAGATTGTTCAACTTTAGCAATTGATGAGTAAAAGAAGGTTTGATAGTAATTAATCGGCAAAAGGGACAACCATATATGGGGATTTTTAGGGGACCGAACCCTCGCTTTTTCGATCAGTTTTTCGCCGTCCTTCTAACTGTGATGGCCGCCAGTGTCTTTAAGATAGCATCGTCCTCTTCTAATGATCACATTAACATCGCCTCTATGTTCGGTCAGGAGGTTTTTTAAGGCTAGTGCTACGAAACCTAACCCTAAACAAATCTCCTATGCCGCAGCTACTAGTGGTGGTGCGGGAACCACGTAATCGGTTGATCCTACTACTATGGCTTCTGCCGAAGTTGTTAATAAGGGTAGATTCACCTCAGTCAAAATTCCACAGGCTCTCTACAAGAAGCGGATTGTTATGTGTGTCAAGTTGTTAGTTGATCGTTTGGTCCTTTAAAAAGGAGACACTCCACATCGCCTTTCTTCGTTAAAGGATGCGTTATCTAGGGCCTGGGGTTTATCAGAAAATTAGAGATCAATCCCTCTTGGTAAAGGCTACTATCATATTCTTATTGGTTTACAAGCCACAAAGAACAAAATTTTGAATAGGGGGACTATTGGCTGAAATCGGGCACTTTTAAGTTTTAGCCCTGACAACCGAACATTAATGCAGTTGATAAAAAAAACCACAATGACTCTTGCACGGGTATGTCTACATGGCTTGCCTTGGAAGTATTGGGATTCGGCTATTTTGGCTTGTAAAGCAAAAGGAATCGGTCAATTTACGCATGTGGATCGCAATATGATTAAGGGGGATTTTGAGCACTATGCTCGAATACTCGTTGATGTTGATTTAGTGAATACTTTACCCCTTGCGATTGGAGTTGAAAGAGAGGGGAAGTAGAGTTGGATTGAGGTAGAATATGAGAAATTTCCTCACTTTTGCAAAATTTGTTCTACAATTGCCGATTAATTCTTGGCGTGATTGTTGGTATAATAAGAAGGAAAAGTAGATGGAAGCTATGGCTACCAAATCTCAGAAGGCTACTAGTAAAATTAATGTTATTTAGGCTCCTCCTAAGCCGGTGTATAACACTAAAGGTATAATAAAATCCTAGTAGTAATGATAAGCCTGTGGATGGGTCTTATCATCAAAGGAATGATGTGGGTACCGTTTCACTAAGGGAGGTCCAGCAACGGCTTCAGATTGATCTTAATCAGCAAAATAATGAAATCATAGTTATTAATGAAGCCACAAATCCAGTTATTGATACTCACTCGGCACAAGGGGCAACCAAGCCTTGAGGGCAGGTTGTAGAGGAGGGGAATGTTTTAATTGAGAATTTGGAACCAGTTAATTTTGTGGTTGATCTTGGTATTGAAAAGGAGCCTTCTGTTGAGGCTTCTAAGCAAGTTGATGCTTACTTTACGGAGGTTTCTGAAGAGGTACAAGGAGTTTATGAGGTTGAAACGTTAGAAGATGACAACTTTGGGGAATTTTATTCAGATTATTCACAGCTTGAGAGAGGTGTCTCGGGCTCGTGGGCGGATTCTAGAGAACGAGAAGAGGAAAAATAGATAAACAAAGCCAAACTGTAAATATCTAACATGCGACAATATTCATTCTCTTCTTACGATGAAAGCTTTTGGCGTGAGATAGATGAGGGAGAATATCTCACGATATCCACGACAACAAAAGTTATCTGTTCATTTAAGTTGGAGCGCGGGGAATAAGCTGAGCTAGAGCGTAGAGAACAAGCTAAACGATGGTGCAAACCTCCTCTGAAGAACTCTGCTTAGTTGATAGTACTCTTTTACTACCTATATGGTTGTTTGACTACTTTTCTTTTTAGTTTTTTTTCTTCTATATTTCTTTTCTTTTTTTTAATAATATCGAGCCCGGTTAACTGGCCTCCGCTTTCAATGAAAAAAACAAGGGATGGCTATTGATTAAATCTTACCAAATTTGCGTTTACATTTACAGCTTGTAAATTACATTTGGTCGGGAAATTATACAACGGGCTTGGTCCTTTGGTCCCTTCTCCTCACATGAATGACATTTGTTCCAGAAATGAATGACATGTGTCCGAGAAATGAAACCAAAGGTATTGTTACTTGTGTTTTTTAATTGTGTTTTACACCCTACATTTCCAAATGATTGTTCATTTAATAGAATCATCAAAAATTCAAAACTAATGAAATACACTATTAAAATTACTCGGTACTTTTACTTTCTATTATTATATTCATTTATAGGACACATGTCATTCGTGCATGGAAAAGGAACCAAAGGTTCCGATCCATAATATTTTATAATTTCCCCATTTGGCAATATACATTTTCTATATGTGACAGTTGTTAAATAGCTATTGGTTTTTTCATTAAATGGAGCGGTTTTTTTTGCTACACTTAGCCTTTAATTTAAAAAATAGCTAATGGTTTTGTTTACGTGTAGTCTATTACAATAAAATATCAATTGTCAAGGTAACCGACACAATTAAATTTTATAAATAAGAAGGTTTCATAGTCCACCAAACACAATTATCTTCATCCTTATTCAGTAGCACCTCATGAGTTGGGATATCTTTCCTCTTAATCCTCGAGGTTCAGAAAAATCAATCGGATGAGCGATTTACCAGAACTTGTAAGGTATATATTTCACTCACCTTGGAATTCAGTTTTTCTTTTTTTTTTTTGTAAATATAATAAGAAGTATCTTTTATTGATTTAGACCACAATCTCGAAAGTATCAACTAACTAATAAGATCTGAAGTTTTCTTTTAAATTTAACTCCAAAATGGTTTTTGTGTGAATAAATAGCATCTAGTCCATTGAACTTAGTACATCTTCCCTAACTTGTTTTACTGTGGAAGATCCAGGAGGAGATCTTTTGGAGGCAGAAACTCTTATGGAATGAATTAAATAACAAACATATTTTACAACAAATTAAATAAGGCATTCAAGACTTTTCATCTCATAATTTATCAACTAATATTTATATTTTATCCCTTGATTGAACTTGAGAATTCAAAATAAGATTGGAATTGAATAAATTGTTTATTGTTAGGTTGGCATCCGATGGATGCAGTTTGTTATCGATCTTAACGAGATGCCTCTTTCTTCTCCTCTTGAAACAATCACCAGAACAATTCAGTTTTAGATAGCTAAACAAAATGGAGTAAAGGAATGAATGACAATATGTTGAAAACAATTTTTCTGGAGTTTAGAAGAGAACAGACCGGAAAATTTCCACAATCACGAAAATGTCTGCAATCGAGTTCACCATGGCCAATTCACATGACAGTGGTTTATTGTGTGCAGGGTGAACAGTGAAGAGACAATAATGGCATATATATGAGACAACTAATAGAGGAAGAATTGTATTTTTGTTTATCTCTATTTGTTTCCTATTGAAAGGTATATTTGATTATGAGAATCTAACTTACGCACTCTAAATTGATATCTATCTGTGCAGTACTATTAGATCCTATTGGTGTTCTATATAATACTCAATTTGACGCTCTCTTTGCACTAGTGTTTGTCATTGTAATTTAATTTCTATGTGAAATATGCGAGCTTTGCTTGCTCTTTACTTTTGTTTTGTACAGAGATATGAATGTAGTTTTCATTTTTGGGGATTTATTTGCAATTTTTTAAGAGTCCCAATTACCTAATTGAAGGTGTATAAGATGCCTAACAATTCCCATATATACTTGTTTTTAATTTCAGACATTATTCAATTATTATTAACTAAGATGGTTAACAATTTTCATAGAGCAAAAAAATGTAGATCATTTACAATAATAATTTTGGTGCAAATAATGTACTCGTTTTTAGTTCAATTGATTTCATCAAGTTAATAATTTTTTAATATAGAAATCGAGGTTTCAAATTTTGACAGCTCCATGCGATGTACTTGTCCCAAGAGACATTTGAGTACAGGGGAGTGTAAGAAATGAAAACGCTATGATGGTGTCACACCTACCAACTTAATATTTTAAGTCAAGAATCAATGAATCCAAACGTTACTGATTATATCTTACCAAATGGGGTTTTACAGACATTTTTCTATGTATATTGTCTAAATGAAACAAATGTCAAATTGCGACCGGTTTCGTTCACGTGTCATCTGCAATTAAAATATGACATTTGTGAATGTAATGTATATAAATTAAAAAAGATTTATAAATAAGAAGTTCTTGAACTTCACCAAATACAATTATCTTTCTTCTTAGTTTCTTATCTTTTCTAGCTGAGTACTGGCTAAACCACTAATGAGTTGAGATTTTTGTCTTCTTCGCCCTTCTAGGCTTAAGAAAATCAATTGGATGAGCAATTTACCACAATGCATAAAGTATATATTGGCTCACCTTCATATTTATATTTATTTTTTTTTGTAAAAGATAAAATCTATTTATAATTTTAAATATATTGATTTAAATCACTTCTACTTAGTATCAACTAGCAATTATTGTATCTATTTGTTAGCTGCTAATTCCGAGGCATGTCTCGGTTTCGTGTTGGAAACATGTGGGATATCCAACATTTTTTATGTGGAAGATCTAGAATTAAATCATTTGGAGGCAAAAAAAAATCTTATCAATCGAATTTAATATAAATATATCCTACAACAAATTAAATGAAGGAGCCAAAAATTTTAATCTCACAATTTCTTAACTAATGTGTATCAAATTTACCCTCGATTGAATTCGTTGATTCAAGATAAGATTAAAAATGAATGATATGTGATTTGTTCGGATGAGTGCTCTTCTAATGTTAAAGAACAAATACCCATCGCTTAAGGTAACTAAGACTTGTCAATTCACTCATATGCTACTGTAATTCTACGGTGCTTGTCTGGGCACAAGGCATTTGATTTTTCTAGATATGTACTAATTTCAATATCTTCCGAGGCAATCAGTTTCTAGCTATATTTATTCTACGGTGCTAGACGTATCGACAAAGAACAAAGGGAAAAACACCAAGAACCCTAAAAAGCATATGCACAAAACGTGAATCCCATTCAAGTGACTGCCATCGTGTTTGTGATATATGAAAATTAGCGATTTTAATTGTTTTAATTGTATATTTATAGTCTAATTAGTCAATTAGAATTAAGTTTAATTTAGTTATCAATTCGCCCCATTAGAAATTTAGTTTAATAATTAAACCACTACGTTTAACTCCATAAACAATTTCTAATTCACATTATTTGTAATTCACAATTTAACTCGTCGAAAAAATTAAAACAATTTAATTTAATCAATTTAAATGCAATACTACAAATATATTTAATTAATTTACAAAGTTAATTAATTATTTTAGTATGCAATCTTAATTGATTAGAGAAGGTCTCCCTTCTCTCTAAAACTAAGGGAGGGTCTCCCTTCTCTCTAACCAAGAGAGGAGGGTCTCCCTCCTCCTTTGAAATCCCATAGTATGGGTGAGTTTTCAAGCTTGTTTTTCAAGCTTTTTTGGAATATGGATTAGTTTTCAAGCTTGTTTTTCAAGCTGTTATGAATATGGGTCAGGTTATCAAGCTTATTTTTCAAGCTTTCATGAATATGGGTTTGTTTTCAAGCTCTCCCCCCTCCTTCCCCGGTTTTCATGTCAATTTTTGCACTAAGGGAGGGGCGGATCTACCGGGAACAAGTTTTAGATGTCGCCGGGTCTACCAGTGACAACAACTTGCGCCAACAACACCAGAGTTAGACCGGTGAAAGGACTCATCTCAGCACAACCTCCTTCTTGAAGGTATTCCTCAAACCCATTTCCATGGGTCATGAACCAAAGTTTTTTTCAAACGTTGTTCTTCCTTGTTTCGGAAGATAGTTTGCTCCGGTTCATCGACCAGCCGCACCTCCTGCCAGAGGAAGTTCACCGACCCTGACTTGAGGTAGCATAATAGGTGTGGTTCCCTTTAGTTAATGGTTCTCTTCCCATTTATGTGGCTTATTTTATGATTTTGCTTCTTGAAAGCATTGTATTAAGCTTCTACTAAGCTCCTTTTTCTTTTCTTTTCTTTATTATTTTGTACTTCTTTTCTTTTCTTTTAATAATATTCGGGACCGGATTACCTGCCCCAACTTTTAATAAAAAAACTAACATTTAATTAATTTTTCAATGTATGAATTTTTTTTTATAAAAGATGGAGGCCAACTAGAAAAATAAGGCTAATACGAGCTGAGGGAAAAAATTAGTTATTTGAAAAGAGCATGCAGGAAAGAGTCCGGGGAGAATGACTAAAGTGGATTTCATGCTTACACAACTCAATCAGCCGAAGCGAGAGTTAATGGCATTCCACCATACCACCATTAACTCTTATCTGGTCCCAAAAACCTACATACTCCCCAATTAACCCAAAATCCTTTCCCGGAATCAACCCTACCAAAACTAGTTGAGCTCAAATAGAATAAATGAAAAGGAAAGGTCAAAAAGTCATTGTAAACCAAAAACGGCCCAAAGGAAAACTAAGAAACAAACCGATAGTTCGGCCTACCAACATAATCACTAGCTATAAAAGAAGCCATAAAATCCATATGAGAGTACCACCAAGCGTCGCCCTGCTCAACACCATACCTAGCCAACGCATCTGCAGCCCCATTACCTTCTCTAAAAATGTGATTTATGATGAATTCCATCTGAGCCATTTGGGAAAGGCATCTATCCTATAGTTATCTGATCGTCTAAGGAACCCGATTATTCTTGTTTAAAAGCATGTGAACAACATAAGTGGAGTCGGTTTCAGTCCGAATTCGGATCCATACAACAAAAAATGCCTTATCTATAGCAAATGTAGCAGCCCGTAGTTCAGCTTTAAATGCAAAACCCGAACCCAAGCTACCCGCAAAACCCTTGGAATTCTAAAAAATACAACCAAAAGCCGTAGCCCTCGGTGTGCCATTAGCAGAACAATCTTTATTAACTTTAATGAAACCAGGCGGTGGTTTGAGCCATTTAACCTCCACAATCTTCTCCGTGCGCTAGGGGATTAATTAAAAATCCAAGCTATTTCAAAACATGATAATCTTCCACCATTTTAGGGTAGCCCACCATAAAAACTTCTGATTCTTTAACCGTAGTCCATAAAGAACGCGGATAGCTCCCAATCCCCGGGTTTTATCCCTCAAAACGTGCAAGATTCTTAACATGCCAAAGGTCCAAAAGCATGAAAGAATAGCTACATTCCAAACTTTGAAAAGCTGAGTATCACACCATTTAACCATGGCTTATTGTAACAACTCCCTTATCCAGGTAACCCGTTCGATAGGGTGGCTAGACTGACTATAGATAACGTCCCATAGAGTAGCTGAAAACTTACAATGAATAAAAAGACGATCCCTGGATTCAGAATGTTTGTTGCATAGTGAACAACATGACACTGTGTAAATGCCTTTCGTTTGTAAAATATCATCAGTAGTAATATAACCCAATGCAATCAGCCAACACAAAGTTGATCATCAATATATGAATTTAATTAATTATCAATTGAAACAATACCATATGTCATTTAATTAAACATAGACTTAATTTGACTTAATGAATAATATAAGATACATTATATTATTTCATTAAAAAACTTAATCTACTGGTGTTTATGATTATTTAATCATATTGACTTGATAAGTAAACTAATTAATTATCAATTCTACATCCGATCTTGTAACATTGCATGTACAAGAGATCCCAGATAAGTAGTTATAAGTGCACGATCCTTTGGGTCTGTCCATATGTTGGCAATGGGTGTTTTACCCATAAACTATAAGTGGATTCTAGCAAACCCTTACAGCCCCACAACTAGGACAGAGTATAGTCATCTCTAAAAGATACTAAGCCCAGTACTTATCTCACAAATTCCCTTGCCAACTAACATCAATATGATGAATAAGAAGCATGGTGTTTATCACCCCTTTATGCTACTCATCATATTTCTTATCTAGAATAAAATAATAAAATTGTCAATGACTTATTGGACGTCCTTATCCCTTTTATCAATCAAAAGGCCGGTGATTCATCCCGGTTTATCAAACCAAATGACAATCCTATCACTTTAGCACTACTATTAACACGATCATGAAATATATTGAGCATACCCATACTTGTAATCCAATATTTAATAAGGACCCGTTAGTAATATGACATAACATACATAGTTCCACATTGATAATAAGTTGAAATCAAGTTTAAGGACTATTGAGACCTACTCAGCAAACTTTCTGTAACATACAACTATGTGACCTTGTTGTGTGGATCGATCTAGCCTCATGTTCTCAACATGTGCCTATGCTCATGATCTACTTACCAAGTGACATAGCAACTACATTGCTATATATCATCCAACATACAAGTCTTTTGTTTTACCCATTCCTATGATTAAATTGACTTGGGACATTTATGATTATCAATCAATGGATACTTCACTCATGTTATAGCACAAGATACACATTCAGTATATTATTGACTTTATAATGTGTCACCATTACTATGTAATAATGTAAGAACCAATGCTTGAGAACTAGGGCATACCAACATTTTTTACACTCTCCCACTTGAGCTAGTTCACAGTAGGCATTGCCTTAATCTTTATAGATTTAACCTAATCCATTAAGGAACGATGAACTTTTGGTTAGATTATCAACGACATTGTTCCTGTGTCAACCCACTATAATGGCATGTCTTAGACATACTTTGGTTGCCAAAATCAGTGATCTAGCATATGCATTGGGTCGTCATCAATAGTTCAAGGCAAGCACAAGGTCGAATCCCATAGTGAGCAAGATAAATAATTTAAACTAAGATGTAAATTAGTGAGTTTTAATAGAAATTAGGTTTGTTTAGTGAAGGTGCTAAAAAATAATTGCAAGTAAAAATAATAGCTTCAATGGTTACTCCAAATAACTATTATAAAGAGGTGAGCACATCAAGCATGCAGGCATGATCACGTTTTTTGCTCCTTATTTTATCATGTTAAAACTTAAGGATCTAGGTTATCTTGCATCTATCATTATTGGCCATGGATACCCCTTTGTCTGTTTCCATTAAAGCTTTATTACTTGGATTCCCCTTTGTAGCTACACTTTATGCATTAAGATTTATGCAAACATTCTATCTAATAAAAACTCCTAGTATAGTCTAAACACTTCTTAGATTTTTTAGATGTGTGTTTTACTTTTCTATTATGTGTACAAGTCAATTTAATTTTCTTGTTCACTACACATAAGTTAGGCCCCACTTATGAGAATTGAGCTCAACACTACACAATCTACATAGAATAATGATAAAATAAGAGAAGGAAAAGAAATGAAACCATGCTATTCTGCCATGCTTACTGGATGTGCCCACTTGGAATTTAGTTACCAACAAAAATAGAAATAAAGCTCATGAGAATTCTAGAAATCATGAACTCCATGGATATGATAAGAACCAAAGTAACTTTTTACATAGAATAAGTTAAAGTAGCTATTGGAAAACAATGATCCGGATGAAGAAAACTCAAGACAAGCATCTGGATGAGGTTTTAAAGAAAATAAAATCCTAAGTCCAAGAAGAATTCATCCAAATAAAGTTTCAGAAAAAAACAAATTCCTTTGTATGAGAAAATAGGATTCGAAGTAGATTACATATGGAAGAGCGTCCGGTAAAACCAAGACCTGAAGTCAGCCGGAAGACATAACTTACAACACAAAGGGATATATTCAAATATCAATTTTCCCTCCAAATTAGTCTAAAGTCAAACTCGCCTTTTTGGCTTGGATAAAGTAAAAACCTACAGCTTGCGTAATTTTACCAAAGGACAAAATGGACTAACACGGAAAGAGAAAAAGACAACTACCTTTTTAACCTAGACCGATAGCAAGGCACATGGATCCTAATAAGAGATAAAATTTACACAGAAGTTTGCAAAGTACCAAAATCCAACAAAACAACGCCTGACATCTTTGGTGCACCAATCCTAATCACCAATCCTAATCAAATTAAAACGGGGACATTTGTTGGGTCTAACAGAAAGATCAAAGGCTCTGATTGCGCCAATACATATTTGATCAACGGTGGAGATTCAAGATTACTCAATGACTACATTTATGATCCAAGCCTATAAAAGAGAAGCTTCACATGTTGAGAAGATGGTGGTTGATTTGATAAAGCTATCATCTTGAGAAATTTGCTATTCAACAAGTGATCAAAATACCTCCAAAAACTAAACACTTAAATTCTATTTGTAAGAATTCTCAAGTCAAGTTAATAACTTGAAGAATTCATAAACCTATCTTCTTAAAGATAATCTTTGTAATATCTCATACTTGGGTGAGTATTGATATAGGGGAATTAGCTTGAACTAGGGAGAGTTGAAGTGGTATACCCTTGAGTGTAAAGGACATAGCCAAGCAAAGAGTTACCTGTGGTGGTATATCCTACTTTCAGAACAGATGGAATCTACGAAGATAACTTGTAAATGACTTAGGCAATCTAGGTGTTAGCTGTGGTGGTATATCCTACATCCGGAGGCTAAGAAATCTTTAATGACAAACTATAAAGGCTTGATTTCTACCCGTGAAAGAAATCATCATCACTAGTGGATTTAAGCTTAGAGGAGGAAAACTCCGGGCATTGGACATAGGCGGGGCCGAACTTGTATAAAATGAATGCGTTTAATTTTCTTTACTTAAATCCTTTATTTCAAGCACATTTTATTTGTTTATTTGCATTATTTGGATCTTTCCTTAGTAACCTTCTGGTTCATCATTTGCAAGCTACACAGATTTTTTTAAGCCTAAAAATTAGCAAAAAGGGTCATTTACCCCCCTTTGACCCTAGCTATTACTAACACATGGACCAACAAGTGGTATCAGAGCAAGTGCTCATAACCAGAGACTTAACAATCTCAAGCTAAAGGTCCAACTTGATTTCAAAAATAAAAATGAGCTATAATGATAGTAACTCACAGCTTCTCCCAGAGGGTATGTCCATAACTTGTCCCCCACTCTTCATCGGTGAACGCTATACATTCTAGAAAAGCGGGATGAAGAATTTCATTCAGGCACATAGTATGCTAGCATGGATGGCCATCAAGGATGGCCCATATGTCCCTACTTATGAGGTTTAGGGTATTACAACTATAAAACCCTCAAATCAATGGGATGATAATGATTATAATAAGTTGCGTGAAAATGTAAATGCTATTAACATGCTTCATTATGCTTTGAGTGTAGTCGAATTTGACATGATCTTAGGCTGCGAAATAGCACAGGAAATATGGAAAAAGCTTTAAGTGACTTATGAAGGATCCAACAGGGTTTGGGAAGCAAGGATTGATCTCCTCTAGCAAAAACTGGAAAACTTCAAGATGGAACTAAAGGAATCAATCAGTAGCATGAATACCCGATATACTAATCGAGTAAATGAAATGAAGAGACTAGGAAAGGAGTTAACATAAGAGGAAATAGTGAAGAAGATTCTCCAGAGTCTTACCAAGGAATGGGATACCAATAAAACAGTCATTGAGGAAGCTCACGATCGAAAATTTTATGGTTAAAGGGATCTCATTGGAAACCTACTGACTCAAGCGCTATCCTTGGAATGATACAGTCAATAAGAGAAGAAGCCTAAAGATAATAAGAAAGGAAATTCTGTCTAGGCAAAGTCCTCTAAAACATAACATTCCTATGAAATTTATGACATGGCTATGCTGGTCTGAAAATTCAGTAGATTTATAACGAATGAAGAACAACAGTCATAGAGAAGTTCTAGAAGATTTAACTCCAGAAAAAGGAAAGAAAGCAGCTCCAAAAAGGACAAATATATAAAGGATTCAGATGGCAAGAAGGATCAAGAGGGGGAGATCATCTACTTCTAATGTAGTGAGAAAGGACATATCAAAGCAAAATTTCCTTAGCTAAAAAAGGAGAAGTATAAGAAAAAGGCAATGGTGGCCACATGGAGCCACAACAAGGAAAGAAGTAACTCATCATCCTCAAATGAAGAAGATACTACTAACTGTGCATTTGTTGCATTACCTGAGCCAGAGGCAGATCATTCCAGAAGAGGAACAACTCAGCAAATCCCTAAGCAAGCTGAATAATTAGAGTTTGGGCGAACAAGTACAGAGGCAAACTCTTACTCTAACTTCATTTCTAACAACGATATTGCTAGAGCTTTAGGGATTGTGATCAATATTCTAAACAAAAACTCAAAAGACAACAACCTTCTTTGAACACAAGTACTAGAGCTATCAGAAGAAGTTGAGGCAATGGGACAAGATATTAATCTCATGAGGGCTACAAAGCACTGTGAGAATCTTAAAGAAAATTCCATAAGATCTCAAGTCTAACTATTTAGCATCAATCCGTTCGGACTAGAGAGGAAGCCTTGACAAAGGAAGCTACTAGAAGGAAACTAGAACCTTTAAATCCAAGAACAAAAAAATTTAGCAAGAAACCTCAAGCTCAAAGATACACAACTTCTTAAAAAGGAAAAGTTATAATAATCTATGATCACCAACCGATCAAGCAAAGGAAGAATCACAAAGAAGAAATAGATCCTACAGCCAACTACCGGATGCAAACAAGACAGGCAGACCTACAGCTATCAAAAGTTGGGTATTCCGGAAATTATAGAAAGAAAGATCTTTGGAAAATTGAGAAGAAGGTTGAAAAGAACAAACAAACTGTTGGGTGCAGGTTTTGTGGTTAAAATAACCATATAACTAAAATGTGTAGATTTAAAAAATGTTATTTTGATATTCATCCATGGCAAGAAATGGCTGTTAACCCAAGAGCACCTAAATAAAATTAGGTGCCCAAACCTACTTGATCTGTTTTATAGGTATGCCTTAGATCCAATGAAGATTAACAAATTTAATACATTGATAGTGGATGCTCAAGGAACGTGACTAGTGATGAAAGAGTCTTCATCATATTGACCCCAAAGAAGGGAGGAAAATCAAGATCCAAATGACATAGTGCCTGAGGAATAAAATGTCATAGAAATAGAACTAGTGTGTATTCTAGAACAAATTAGATGAATCCAGAGTAGTGGTAAGGAACAAAGCAAGATCAGTTGCTTAAGATATAACCAACAAGAAGGCATAAACTTTGAGGAAACCTTTGCTCTAGTAGAAAGACTGGATGTAATTAGGATCTTATGTGCTTCTACATCCTATATAGGATTCACCTTGTTCTAAATGGATATCAAGAGTATCTTTGTCAATGGGGTAATTCAAGAAGAAGTCTATGTTAAATAGCCACAAATATTTGAAGACTCAAAACATCCGGAGCATGTCTACAAGCTAAAGAAGGATCTCTATGGATTGAAGCAAGCTCCAAGAGCTTGGTATGAGATTACAACGTTTCTTATATCCAAGGGATATATCAGAGGAAAGGCAGATACAACACTATTCATCAAGAAGAAAAAAGATGATGTTATTCTTGTTCAAATCTATGTAGATGATATCATTTTTGGAGCAACTGATGAGAGGCTGTGACGAATTTAATAGTAAAATTAAGAAAGAATTTGAAATGTTAATGATGGGAGAACTCAACTTCTTCCTTCGCCTTCAAATAGAGCAGAGTCTGGAATGGATTTTGATGAATCAATCTATGTACACCAAGGAAATTCTCAAGAAGTTTGACATGGTTAAGAGTAAGTCAATGTCCACTCCCATGGGATCAGATACAATTCTTTCAAAGGATTGTGATGGAGAAGAGGTAGATCATAAGCTATATAGAGGAATAATTCGATCACTTTTATATCTAACTGCTACTAGACTAGATATACACTATGTAGTTTGCTATTATGCAAGATATGAAGCCAATCTCAAAAAATCACATTTGAAAACTATCAAAAGGGTAATCAGATATCTGCTAGGAACAAATGAAGTTGGTTAATGGTATCTAAGTAATGGAAACATTACATCGCAAGTGTACAATGATGCTGATTATTGCAGAGATATGCTTGAAAGAAAAAGCACATCTGAAGGGTGTCATTTTCTTGGAGATTGCTTAGTGTCAGGGTACAACAAAAAGCAAACGTCAGTGGTATCATCCACTATAAAGGCAGAATACATGGCTGCCAGAAGTTGTGTTGCTAAACTTCTATAGATCAAACAATAGCTGGAAGATTATGGGGTACAAGCAGGATGTGTTGTTGTGATGTATGACAAAAAGAGTGCAATTGATGTGTCAAAGAATCCAGTGCTGTATAGCCGCATGAAGCATGTCAACATCAGATACCATTTCATTAGAGATCTTGTAATGAAGAAAGATGTGGTCCTCGTCTACATTCCAACAAATGAGCAAAGAGCAGATATCTTTACTAAGCCACTTAGTAAACAACAATTCAACAAGCTATAGGAGGAAATTAGACTGTCAAATCTAATCAAAGAAGGAGAGGAAATTAAGAAGAAAAGAGAAGTGCATCAATTCAGGTTCCGGAAGAGAAAATGCAAGCTCAGCAGATAAGAGTGACAAATGGTAGTAAAAGAGCAGAAAAGTGATTGTACACCTTTTTGAATTTTAAATGTTTAGGAGTGTGATAAATCATAACAATTACAAATGGAATAAAACTGTTCCAATTCTCTGATTTTCACGCCATTTACTCCTCTCCCTAAATTTACCGGACAACTCATCAATCTAGTTAAAACTAACTACTTCTGGATTACCAAAATACCTTCACTCTCCTCAGTCTTAAAACCCCTTAAAACCATTAACTTCTTCATGCGAGCAACTTAATACTGTTACTCTACAAAAATTCTCACAAAAACCTTAATTTCTTTCAAACACTCGCAAATGGTAAGAATTAAGAATTCAGCTATAATTTTCCCAAGGAATCAACAACCGCAATCATCATTCAAAGATGAAGATTTCATCGAAGTGAAGATTAAGTAAGTGGATACCATCATGCCCTCCAATTTTCTTAGAGATGAGTACATCTTTAAGATCGAGCGATATGCACAATTGCTTACAAAGGACCAAGATCTGGTAGTTTTCCTGTGGATGAAGAATCCCACCTATCCTCTATTAGTCAAAAAATTCTATGACAACATAAGGATTCACAACTATACTCATGCCATCTGAGGAAAGGTGACCATCGTTCCCTCTAACTACAGACTAAAGAAAGTTCATTATGATAACTCCTCAATTCTTTTTTACTCATTTTGATATAAACAATAGTGGGGTAATAATGAGAAATTATGGGGATGAGCTAATAGTGAAGTATGAGCTGGAGAAGTGGCTGCGAGTAAGATTTTTTAGAGATAACTGCTCAACCCACTAACCGGCGGTACCGAGGGTGTTGCAATTCGTGATGGAAAAACTAGTGTTGGTCCGAAAGGGGTCTATCAGCACTACTTCAGCCTTCCAAGATTGTGTTCTCCTGCACTGAGTTAAGAGCAAAGAACTTAATACTAGTGTGCTCCTCATTCACTATATGAAGCAGCATAAGTACACCCATGGAGGGTTCATTACAAAAATCCTCACTACTAATGTAATAGATATGATCGGAGATGATAAAGTTGAGGACAACCAGATCTACACCAAAAACTTCCAAAAGCACACTTATACCGAAACTTGTGATGAGGCAAAGGCCCTAGAGTAGAAGAGGGTCAAGCAGGAAAGAGGCAAGGTAAGAAGAGCCAAAGGAATAGTAGAAAAGGATCCTGTAGTAAAAAAGGCTAGAACTGCAAGACCAAAAGCTTAAAAGATGATAGAGTTAGATCCAGTTGAGGAAGAAGAAGAAATAGAAGTCTATGAGGATTCTCTTACTTTGAATGAAATCCTAAATCAATCACCAGTAATGCCTAAAAGAAGTCTTGTAAAAGCTACTATAAAGTAGGCAAAGGGAGAGGAGAAAGTTAATCCTGAGGCACCGGAGGAAATGTCTGAGGTTATTGCTTCCATCAAGAAGGGAAGAAAAAGGGGAGTTGCCAAAAAACTAGAGAAGATAATTGACGGGCTTACTACTTTAAAAAGAAGTCGTAAAGAGGAGGAAGCTGCCTCAAAATCGAAAAAGAAACTGGTCAAGAAAGTACCAACTCTCTCTCAAGCCTAGAAGGCTAAAAAGGCAAAAACTATAGCAAAGGTGAAAATTCCAGCTGTAGAAAAGCAACCGGAGGCTGGAATTACTATCAAGGGACTAGCTCCTAAACCCTCTAGAGAAGAATTGATTGTTGAATCTCGGAGAGATAAGGGGAAGAAGGTGGAGGTGAATGCAACTATTCTGAATCTGGATGATCCAGAATTTGATGAAATGATGGCAACATTTAAGGAGACCAAGCAGAGTAAGCCTACTCCAACAGTACAAGGGCCCGAAAGTTCCTCTAGAGCTAATGAATCTACAGCTCCTTTTGTGGTAACCTCCCTACTGATTCTTTTGCCTCGAGAAGAGATTGATATAGTGAGAAAAGAATATAGTATAGGGGTACCAATTAATCTTAATGAACTAATAACACAAGCTACTAAAAATGCTGCAGTTGATGAAAAGCAAGGTAACTTGGATGCAACTGGATCTTCAGTTGCATCTAAGGTGGATGATCCAAACATGGTGCCAAATGCACTAGAGGAGGGAGTGGATCTGAGATCCAATGAGCATGCTACTATAGCATACTCAAAGGATGATGTCACTCTAGAGGAAAGGGAGGAGAATAAGGATAAAGGTGACCACCGATCAGTCACTTCACTTGATGGGCATTTAAAATCCTCTTCTAATGATGATGATAAGTCTGTGGATGAAAATGAGAGTACTACAAGTCCCAACTACTGTTCGATTAGCTCCAACCAAATGAAAGAAAAGGTTAGCGCTCCTACTAGACCCTCAACCAAGGCTGAAAAGCTTAAAATGGCTTGGAAATTGTTTGAAGAAGTTATAGCTGAGGACAAAACAAACAATGATTCAAATCTTGAGCCAATCCTTAAGGCTATTTGTGCCAGATTGGGAGAAATAGAATCTTCAACTCAAAATCTTTCTCTTTCACAAAATGTGAAGACTGAGTTAGAGGAAATCCGAAATACGCTAACTGCACTGGAGCGGAAAGTGAACGACTTTCAAAGTGGGGAATATGTTGTGGAAATGGCTCTATCTAAAGTCACCCCAGTCTTGGACCAAATATCCACAGAAGTAACCAGAGCTAAACTCTCTACTATCCAGGCTACATATGGAGTTAATTCTAGCAGTGCTACAATGCTTGGGCATGTCACTTCTTCTTCTATAGAGCTAAAAACTAAATTGAAAGACTTCATTAAGCTAAAGATTGAGGAGTGGTTGAAATCCATCCCTGCTACAGTATATCAATCCACCAATATTGTAAGCTCAATTCTCAATACTCTCACTACTGAGTAGGAAGCAGTCAAAGAAGAGCTGTGTGCGGGCAAACTTTTTTGAGGACCCTTTTAGGTCGCCAATTGGGGTAGCATGGCTAATACGGGACTCCTGGGTTTTAATGCAGGGACTCATCGCTAGAGAGTGGGGCTCATTGTATACGTGAACATACTTGGCATTTCTAACTAGACAAAAGGGGTCGATGACTCCTTTGGGGATTAGCCTTTTTATTGTGCTAGCAGGGTCCCTACTTTATACAATATTAGAGTCACCACCCATATCAACTCTTCTGGGAAATCGGTGGTATAGCTGATCTAGGTGGGATTCCTATACCGATAAAAGAGAGATTCTAGTTTCGAATGAAATAGTTACTTCCCATTTGAATTTTCATAAAGCATATGAAAAATCTTTTATTATAATAATAAGCAAGAGAGATGAGTTAGAGAGATACGACCTTTGAGGGCCTAGCCCATGGAGCAAGGGACCAAGCACGAGCTTGCTACTTCATGTTGAAATAGTAATTAAAATGCATGATTGAAAGTAAAATTTTACCCGCAGTTACCTTTTGAGTGTTCTGAAGGCCGGTACGTGCTAGAACTAAATGATTAAAAGATTGGGGTTAAGAACCTTGGGATTTGCGGAGATGGTTTATAACCCAAACCCATTGAGAGTAATGGACTATAACTTGGTATAGTTGGTGTTTGAAGATCAATATGAGGAAGGTTTATGGCTAAAACCCGTCGACAATATTGAACTATGTTATTGGTTTGGGGTTTAGGGAATATGGCTAGGCCAGTTTACAGCTAAAGCTTGCCTAGGGAAGGGCTATATAACTGAGTATAGTTTTAGGACAAAGGAAGGGATTTTTTGTATGGATTTAGGGAATCTGTAAGAAGGAACTTTTTGGAGGGTTTTGGATGTGCTTTCTTTATCAAAAGTTATTGAACATTAGCAGGGATCATGTTCTTTTTATAGGATTTTCAATAGCATCAATCGACACATTTTAGGAGCACCAATCGATGCATCTAAGGCAGTTATAGCTTTACTAAGTCATCACTAGACTCGACACGTGTCCAAGGACCATCGATCCATGCATCTGGGAGCGTCGATTAACACTTCTGTAGGTTTGATGAGCATCACTAGACTCGACATGTGTCAGTAGTGATTAGCATCGATCAACACATATGGGAGCGTCAATCAATGCTAATCCAAGAATTGGATTTTTCTAAAATTTTTACACTTGGTGCTAACTCATAGGGATAACTTTTGACCATAGGAAATTTTATTTGAAGTTCCAAAGAATAATCTTTGGAATGCAGAAGTTTAGACAGGAAATTACTAGTTTGAGGTTATTTCCTTTAGGATTCTTTGAGGATTATTCAAGGGATTTTGGACAAGGAAAGAGACATTCAATCCATAGCACTCTTAACATTCTAACACCTATATGAATAGGTATTAATCATTATCAGGCTAGGCAGACCGTGCTCACAAGCTGCCCCTCGTGTTTTAAAAGTTTCGACTGTGTTGGAAATTTTGCATACATGAAGTGAGTGTGGTGGATAAAACAGGTGCTTTCATGTGTGGTAAGTCACAAGTACACAAGGGTTTAGAAAGAGTCGACATTACTTGACTGTTAACTTTGAAAACAAAAATATTTTTTCCCATTCGATCAAGGATGTTCATGAAAATCATTTCAACTTAAAATCCTGCTAGGGATGAAAACGAAAATTAAAGAGGGTAATGAAAGGTAAAAAATTTGCTGGGGAATCTGACAATTAAGAGACTTTCAAAAGGTTTTATGCCCCTAGTGACTTTCATGTTTTTGACAAAATTTGGTCCACCAATTTCAAAATAGTTTTAAGATGATGCAAAGAGCAAGCAGAGGATTATACTTGTGCGCACCGCCTGCCATCGTTGAGCAATTTCCTCACCATCTATTTGGGCACTGTCTGCCACCATTAAGCTGTTTGTCTCATCAGGGTGTGTAGCACTGTTAGCCGTTGTTGACCACTTTTCTCAATAGGGAGTGTGGCTCTGTCAGCCACTATTGATCAGTTTTTGCATTAGGGAGTGTGGCACTATCAGCCACTATTGACCAATTTTCTCATCAAGGAGTGTGGCACTATGAGCCACCGTCGATCAGTTTTCTCGGTAAGGAGTGTGGCATTGTTAGCCACTATTGGTAAGTTTTCTCATTAGGGGGTATGGCACTGTTAGCCATCATCAATTAATTTTCTCATCAGGGAGCGTAGCACTGTCAGCCACTGTTGATCAGTTTTCCCATTAGGGAATATGACAATGTCAGCCACCGTTGATCTGTATTTTAGATTTCTTGCAAAATACAATTTGACATGGTATTACGTGTCGCAAATATAATAAGATACCATGAAACATAATATGGCACTACATGACACTACATGTTATTAGAATAACTCGACATGACACTACATGTCATTAACAAAACTTAGACATGACACTGCATGCTATCACAAAACTAGACATGACATTGCACAACATGGATGGGTTATAGTAGAGATCTTGTTGTATCCAAGGTTTATCATGTGTGTTGTGAAGATCTCATTGTATCTAATATTTGGCTATGATGTCCCAAGGTGAAGATCTTGCTAGATCTAAGGTTAGGCTATAATGTACCGATGTGAAGATCTCGCTGGATCTTAGGTTAGGCTATGATGTGCCTAGGTAAAGATCTAGATGTATATAATATTTGGCTATGATGTGCCTAGGTGAAGATCTTGCTGGATCTGAGGTTAGGCTATGATGTGCCGACTTGAAGATCTCGCTAGATCTAAGGTTAGGCTATGATGTGCCTAGGTGAATATTTTACTGGATCTATGGTTTTTGTGTCTTATAGCTTAATTTTGGATCGGGAAGGTAGAATTTGTATGTTTTTATGCATTCATGTTTAATGATGCATGTGACTTTAAACATTCATTACTATTTTTATGAGTTGTGCATGTGCCTATTGTATTAAGTTGGCATTGCCCCTTGTCCAATTGAAGGGAATGCATACTTTTCTTGATTTGCTCGTTTAAGCCTCTGTCGTAGTTCCTTCATTCTGAGTTATACCTCAGGTAGCATTGGGTTTTGGCTTGTTGGGTCTATACTATGTCACATCGTATGAATAGTGTTTTTGTAGATTGAGTGATTTGTTTGCTTTATCCTAATTTTTGCATAGACTGCCCTTTCAGGTTTTCGATCTATCGGATCTCCTTAATCTTTGACTAGACCCCTCTCGGGTTTTCAATCAACTAGTATTTTTTTCGTATTCCATTTTTTCTTTTTTTTGTATGTATGTCCTATCATGAACAAAAAATGCTTACATGCATGTTTCTTCTAATATTTTAGTGTATTCATTTAATGTATACATTTGACACATCAGCGAAGTAGCGTATTAGTCAAAGGAATATTTTTAGGCACAAACGTTAATGGTATCTATTCCCGACAACTTTCCCCTTGCTGTCAATGGTCCTTTTTAGGTTTTACCAGTTGACTTCCCTCTTTCTTTTTATCCTTATTTTTGCCTAAAAGCCCTCACTAGCTTTCAACAGACAATCATTTTTTTTGTTCTTCTATGCAAATTTGCTTGAGCCTCTTCGAGCTTAATGGAACCATTAGCTCATTCCAATGTTCATTGCCCCTGTTATGTAGGGTTCATTTCATGTGGAATTTTCCCTAGCCTCGGTTTGCTTTAAGGACCAAGTCTTTTGCTTTTAATGCTTGATTTTGTCGTCTCATCCTAGAGTTCTTCATTCTGAGCATATGAGCTCCTTATTGAGTTAGACACTTATTCTTGGATTTTTTTTAATCATTACCCCTTGACTATCCAAAGTACCTTTCCATGAGTGACGGACATGGTAAGTTTTATGTTGTCTCTACCATTTCTTGTTTAACCAGCAGGGGAATCTTTATGTAGGGCTGGTTGTATCACACTTCAAAAATGTTTTAAGTGACTCTTCTTTTTGATAACTTGCCTAATAACTAGGGTATAATTTCTGCATTTGTTCTTCATTTGCCCCTACCATAGGTGCATAAGATATGCATGATTTTTTAGATCAAGCAATTGCATCTATTTTCAGTGAACGCTTTTAATTATTTATCTCTCTTTTACTCGGGGTAAAGTCATTCAAAATAGAAACCATTTTAGAAATGTGCCTAAATCAATTTGTTTAATTGGTGCATTATGAATACTGAATATGATAAATGTATGCCGGAATGAACAAACAAAATGATTGTTAGAAACATCACGCAAGTAAAGTCATTCATTTCATCAAAGGTTACACGGCTTATTTCTAAAGTTCTAGAGATGGAAACATCTTTATTTTAAACTTGTGGCATGGCTGATTTGGTGTAGCTTCTTTTGGGTTGTTTTAGAAATCTAGATTTTCATCTTCTATAAGGGTCTCAAGTTTTGGGTACTCAAGTTCTAACTACATAACTTCCATGTCGTCTTTTTGCATCATTTAGTCGAATTCAGTTTTCTTCCACGAGTCCTCTTCATCGTACTTCTTAATCCTCTTCCCATATTCGACCACATCATTGAAAGTGTTGAATGTTATCATCTTCATCTTGTCCCTGAAATGGGGGTTGCATCGTTCTACCAATTTGGCTATAAGGGCATCGATCTTTGGGGCACCATTGTCCACAACTTGGACCGCCTTCTACCTCTTATAGTATGATTCAAAGGGTTCATTGAGCTTTTGTCGTACCCTTTCAAGATCCTGGAGGGTAGTCTCAACTTTCACATTGTATGCATAATTCCCAATGAAAGCTGCACTGAGAGATTTCCTGCTAGATTTCACATGGCTTGGCATTCTGATGTACCAATCAGTCGCTGAGTCTCGTAAGGTTGTCAGGAAAAGGTTAACTCTATAGAACTCTAAATCACCTATACTTATCATTACTTGTAGGTAACTCCTAATATATGCCCTAGGCGAACCAGTCCTACTAAAGGGAGGGACATATGGCAAGACAAATTAGCTAGAAGTGGCTCTGGGATAGTAAGTTCAAAGTTTTATGGGTCGGTGTATTTTACAACTGACGAACTAGTGATTCATTTTAGTTTTGGGAGCTTTTCTTCAAAATCTGAGAATTTCTTTTCTATTTCTGCTTCCTTATCTTCCTGACCAGATCTCGAGATTTGTACGGCCCTTATGTTACTTATCACGGTTTTGAACTTCCTAACAAAATCTTCAGAGAGGATCGTGTTTTGTACTACCTCAATGGTCACCTTTTGGTTATTCTTTGCCATTTCATTAGTTTGGTGGATGGTAGAGAGTGTTGTTGAATTTTTCTTCCTGCATGCTTTCCTCAAATACCCTTTCTTGTGGATCTGAGCTGTGTGATAAAGAGGGGGTCAATGTTTGCTTGAGGCATATTGCATGTAATTAGGACCATTCTTATCCTAATATGGAATGAGTTTTGATGCATATCAAACATCAGGCACACATGATGCTTGATGGTTGATGACATGAACTATCTTCATATATTCATTTATATCAGATTAATCATTAGTAAGATGTGATGAACGAATTCACAAGAATTAACTTTCGATGAATGAACGTAACATATGTATGCATTTGCATATGGTGAATCAAAGAGAAGTTTTTTTCTCTCTTTTTTTTTTTATTTTTTTTCAAGTCAAATAGGGGTAAACATAAGATTATTGTTAACATTCCAAAGATGCTAACAATGTGTGCGTTTCGTGTACCTACATGATCGGGGTTAGAATCTTAACCATAATATTACATGTCGCTGCATGTCGTATAAGAACAACACAGGATGACATGACGCTGCATGCCACAAGAAAAGCACAAAATGACATGACGCTGCATGTTGTAAGGGTATCATAAGATAACATGACGCTGCATGTCGAAGCATGCAATGGGAAATAAAAAAAACATGTCACTACATGTTGAAATTGTAACAAATCCTGATACCTGGTACTATATGTTGTAATCGTGGTAATACATGGTGCTGCATGTTGTAAGAACAGAATTACATGTCACTGCATGTTGTAAGAACGGAGTTCCATGGCACTCCATGTCATAAGAACGGTAATACATGGGATAAACACAATATCATATGGCATATCATGTTATACATATGTAACTTGCATAGCATTTGTATGGGTACGAGATTGCATAACATGTCATGTTCTACACGTGAAACACATATTGGGGCATTAGAAATAAGCAAGGGTTATTGTTTTAGGCATGATATATGTTGTATGAGCATACAATATAACCAACAAGATATGATTATGGCATACACATGAATGTTTCTATGGTTATATTGCTTAATACTAGGGGTATGTGCAATGGTACACTCTACGAGCGGGTTTTTTAAGGTTTTATCGCTTAATACCTGGAATATGCACGATAGTGTGCTCTAGGAGTGGCTTTTCTATGATTGTATCTCTTAATACCAGGGGTATGCATGATTGTGTGCTCTGGGAGTGGCTTTTCTATAGTCTGTATCACTTAATACCTGGGGTATATGCGATGGTGCGCTCTATGAGCGGCTTTTCTATGGATGTATAGCTTAATACCAGGGGCATGCGTGATAGTTTATTTGCATGGTATGATTATCTTACATTATGGCTACACCCAAATTATTATTAGCAGTGCATGCGTGATGCAATGTTTGAGCAGGTAAACACATACTTTTTAACTCTCCCTTTCGACCTTATTACTTCGTCAGGGTGAGTTTCTTTCCTAGGTGGGGGGCTTTTCCTCTATTACCAATTGGGGGTAGATGAGGACGTTTTCTCATTTTGTAATTTTATGAAATTCGTTGGGTATTCCTAAGGGAAGTTTCTAGGGCTGCATTGCTATATGTTGGGCTAAGTCTGATAGTGTTGCGGTTGCTGCTAACCGTACATTATGTACTAAAGGCCAAGAACCCTAATTGAGGTCAGGATCCCATTTTCCACGTTTAATATACTCAAACCTAGTGACCTCAACCAATCCGACTAGATTACATTATACTATGCATGGCTGGTGTGTCCCAACTTCGTGCCCCTACATGAACTCAAGTCAAGTTCTAGAGACATGTCTTTGAGAACACCGAGGTTCTAGGTGTGAAAATATTCAGATGCTATGCAGTAAACCCTAATAATTCCAAATTCAAATGAATTTCATTATTTCAACTTCAATTGACCTCTAGAGAAAAAAAATCAATTAAGAAAAGATTTAGTCCCCAGCAGAGTCACCACTGTGAGCGGGCGAACTTTTTTGTGGACCCTTTTGGGTCGCCGATTGCGTTGGCATGGCCAATATAAGACTCTCGAGTTTTAATGTGGTGAGTCACTGCTATAGCTTGGGGCTCGTTGTATGTGTGAACATACCTGGCATTTCCAACTGGACAAAGGGGTTAATGACTCCTTTGGGGATTAGCCTTTTATTACAGAAGAAGGGTCCCTATTTAAGACAATATTAGGGTCGCCACCCGGATCAGCTCTTCCGGGAAATCGGTGGTATAGCTGATCCAGGTAGGATTCCTATATCGATAAAAGAGGGATTTTTGTTCCGAATGAAATAGTTACTTGCCATTTGAATTTTGTTAAAGCATATGAAATATCTTTTGTTATAATAATAAGCAAAAGAGATGAGTTTGAGAGATACGACCTTTGCGGGCCTAGCCCATAGAGCGAGGGCCCGAGCAGGGGCTTGCTACTTCATGTTGAAATAGTAACTAAAATGCATGATTAAAAGTAATATTTTACCCTTAGTTAGCTTTCGAGTGTCCTAAAGGGCGATACATGCTAGAACCGAATGATTGGAAGATTAGGGTTCAAAACCTTGGGATTGGAGAAATTGGTTTATAACTGAAACCTGTCGAAAGCAATGGATGATACCTTGGTATATTTAGTGTTGGAAGATCAATATGAGGAATAAGGCTAGGCCATTTTATAGATAAAACTTGCTTAGGGAAGGGTTCTATACTTGAGTATATTTTTAGGATAAAGGAAGGAATTTTTGAATCGATTTAGGGAATCTGTAAAAAGGAACTTTTTAGAGGGTTTTAGATATGCTTTCTCCTTCAAAAGTTATTAAAAATGAGCAGGGATCACATTCTTTTATAGGATTTTTGGCAGCATCAATCGACACATCTTGGGAGCATCGATCGACGCATTAGGGCAGTTGTAGCTTTGCTGAGCCATCACTAAACTCGACATGTGTCCAAGGATTGTCAATCAAAGCATCTAGGAGAATCGATCGACACATCTATAGGTTTGATGAGTCATCGCTAGACTCGACACGTATCAGTAGCCATTAGCATCGATTGACATATATAGGAGCGTCGATTGACGCTAATCCAACCATTGAATTTTCCTAAAATTTTGATGCGTGGTTCCTAACTCATAGGACTAACTTTTAGTCTTTGGATATTATATTTGGAGTTCTAGAGAATATTTTGTTGAAGGAAGTAGTTCAGACAGGAAATTACTGGTTTGAGTTTCTTTCCTTTTAGGATACTTTGAGGATTATTCAAGGGATTTTGGACAATTAAATAGACATTCAATTCATAGCACTCTCGACGTTCAGACACCTATGTGAATATTTATTAATCATCATTAGGCCGGGCGGACTGTGCTCACAATAGCTAACAACCTTTCTTAAAACTAGCTTGCCTAATCTCTTATCCAAGAAAGTTGTGGACATGGCTGAGGAATTTAAAACAAGTATTCATGTTGTAGACAAAACCATTGACAACTAGCAAGAAATGTTCAAGATTGAGCTCCGGCATATTAATGAATCCCTGCACATTAGCACCCGAAGAATGATAGAAGAAATCCACCTGCTTGGCTCCTTAATGTCAAAATTAAGCTTAACTCTCCTTCAACCTCTGCCTCTTCGTCATTTGTCCATGAAAGCATATTATGCCTTATCTCTAATAGCTAGGTCAGTGCATTGGTGAAACTGGGTTTTGTGGTTACAAATGCCTCCTCACTCTCCTCTGGGGTATGTTTCAATACTTTGAGAAAGAATACTAGGAATATGCTCTGGCTGCACATCCAAATCTTTCCAAGTCTTACTCTCAGTTGAACAAGATGCTTAAGCCATTCCACTTGGTGCCTCCTATGATAGATCAGATCATTGAGCAAAGAATGGACAAAAAAGAGAACTACACTATTCTATTTAGAGCCTGGGAGAATCAGTGGAAGCAAAGAAAGCACATTGTCATTTACCCCAACTGCGTTGAAAACAAAAAGGCGGGAAAGAGAAAGAGCAGAATGGAGCTGGAAAGGGCAAGAAGAATTAATATAGCTACCAGTAGCATAGCTATTTTTGCCTTGTAATAATTTTTCACTTTTATCCTCAGTAATTTATAATCAAAACTTCATTAATGTTAATAGCAGAAGATATATAGCGAAAAAAAATTAACCATGAATGCTTCAAAGTACAGCCACCAATTGTACTAAATAAGTCCTTGTAAATTAGAAGCTAATATGAAAAAATCTTGGGGGAGTTAGGATGCTAAGATTATGGGGAGAACATTTGTAATTGACTAAGTCCCAAAAATCGTACTTAGGTCATCATTCAAAATTTAGATGCTTCTGTTCTTAGGTTTTTGTTTCCATCAAAATGGAGGAGATTGTTGGAAAACAATGATCCAGAAGAAGAAAACTCAAGACAAGCGTCCGGATAAGGTTTTGAAGAAAACAAAATCCTAAGTCCAAGAAGAATGCATCTGAATAAAGTTTCAGAAAAAAACAAACTCCTAAGTCCAAGAAAATAGCATCTGGAGTATATTACATCTAGAAGAGCATCCGGCAAAGCCAAGACCTAAAGTCAGTCGAAAGATAAAATTCAGAAGATAAAGGGAAATATTCAAATATCAATTTTCCCTCCAAATTGGTCTGAAGTCAAACTCACCTTTTTGCCTAGGATAAAGTAAAAGGCCATAGCTTACATAATTTCAACAAAGGACAAAAAGGACTGACACGGAAAGAGAAAAAGGCAACTAACCTTTTAACTCAGACCAATAGCAAGGCACGTGGAGCCCAAGAAGAGACAAACTTTGCACAGAAGTTTGCAAAGCAGAAAAATCCAATGAAACAACATCTGATATCTTTGGTGCACCAATCCCAATCAAATTCAACCAGGACATTTATTAAGTCTTATGGAAAGATCAAAGGCTCTGGTTGCACCAACAACTATTTGATCAATGGTGGAGAATCAAGATTACTCAATGGCTACATTTCTGATCCAAGCCTATAAAAGAGAAGCTTCAAATGTTGAGAAGATGCCAGTTGATTCGGGAAAGCTATCAACCTGTGAAATTTACTATTCAATCCATCATCAAAATCCCTCCAAGAACTTAACATTTAAAATCTACTTGTAAGAACACTCAAGTCAAGTTAATAACTTGAAGAATTCAAAAACACATTTTCTTAAAGATAATTGTTGTAATATCTCATACTTGGGTGAGTATTGAGATAGGGGACTTAGGTTGAACTAGGGAGAGTTTAAGTGGTATATCCCTTAGTGTAAAGGAATTAGCCAAGCTAAGAGTTAGCTATGGTGGTATATCCTACTTCTGGAAGAAAGGGAATCGATAGAGACAGCTTGTAAAGGACTTAGCTAAGCTAGTATTAGCTGTGGTGGTATATCATACATCTGGAGGAGAAGATATCTCCGGAGACAAACTGTAAAGGCTTTATTTCCGCATGTGAAAGAAATCATCATCACTAGTGGATTTAATCTCGGGGGAGAAAAACTCCGGGGATTGGACATAGGCGGGGCGAACCAATATAAAATGAATGGATTTAATTTTCATTAATTAAATCCTATAGTCTAAGCACATTTTATTTGTGCATTTGCATTATCGGGATCTTACCTCATTAAGCTTCTGGTTCATCATTTCCACGCTACGCAAAGATTTTTTAAAGTTTAAAATACTACGAAAAATGTAATTCACCCCCTCTGACCCTACTTCTTACTCACGTAGAGACCAACAGTTGCCAATACAGAGCTATCTCAAGCAAAAGTGTTTAACAAAATCTATAATGGCAAGTGGATGGTTTTAGAGAATCCACTTGCCTAAATAAAATATCCAAAATAAGTTTCAGCCATTCAAAAGTAGTTTTTAGAAGGTTACGTCTTTTAAGAGTGGTTAAACCACTTGCTTAATCATCCATTACAAAAGACAAACTTCACCACCCAAAAGATGCCATCCAATGCCCACAAATTGTGCTTTCTTCACCATCTTAAGCAAGGTCCTTCTAGAAGGTGGTTCTTTGGTCATCTCTCCTCTTTTTAGGGGTTTGAGTTTTCGTCTCTTCAACTAGTTCAGTCTCTTGCTTGCCATCCTCAGTTTCCAGTTACTTCACAACAAGCACAATAACATGTTAGAGCAACATGAAATTCCATCAAAACACTAATAAATTTCATAGTTTTATCCACAAATGACATGTTTTAAATGCTAAATGACTTATATTTCCTTCGTATACAAATTAATCTTATCAAATTTCCCACACTTAGACATTTTTTGGTCCTCAAGCAAAACACTCTAAAACAAAGAAAACTAAAGAACATAAAAAGAGAAGAAAAGAGCACATACAAGTCAGAAAAACAAGGGTGGCAATCAGCAATCAATTCTCTCTTACAGAAATACAATAGTATAATTAAAATACAAAGTTTAAGGATAGTAATGAATACCCCCACACTTAGCCTGTAATTTAATTTTAAAAACAGGTCAAGACAACAATGTAAAACTAATTTGTCAATAACTACTTCCAAGATAAAGATAACTTCCACAATGATTTCACCTAATTCACGCAAAGTATTTAAGGGTGAGTTTTAAGAAATCACTCATCAACTATACACTGCAAACATTAAGTCCATAGGCTTGATTATTGTTCCTATCTCCAACACTTAAAATATTGATCACTAACATAATGAAAAGGTCTTTGATTAGGCTCTAATGTTGGCTTAGGGTTAGGTGTGTCAAGTGAAGGCTTTTAGTATGAGTTGATTTTACTAAAGTAAACATTGATAATTGTACAACAAGATGTATGGTTACTAACTTGTGTAGGAAAATGAAGTTCAATACTCAAGGAAATCAACTCAAACAATGGAGAAATCATGTAGCAGATTGGTGCAATCATTCTAACAAGAGGATCAAGGAAATAAACACAACAGGCTTGGCTTGCTTTTTAGTACTGTAGATTAGTATTCCAGTTTCAAAAGCTGAATAAACTTCTTTTTCTTTTTATTTGTTTTCCTTTTCTTTTTTTCCTCTTTTTCTATTTTCTTTCCATTTATCCATTTTCTCTTTCTTTATATCAATGAAGAACAGAGGCTGGAATAAACTTTTAAAGAAAGCTCACAAAAATTTTCTTTGAGATAATTTTTGTTAAGATACAAGTTAGCAATGAACAGTTGTTCTAATTTCTGTTTTGAAAAATTTTTGGTAATTTCAAGGGGGTAAAACAGAAAGGAAAAATAAAATTAAAAGGTTGTAGGTTTAAAGTACTGTGTGCATGAAAGAAAAAAATGGTTAAGGCTCAAATTGGCTAACTAGGGGGGTATGTTATGCATGGGTGGCTTTTTGGTTAAAGAAAGTGTAATCCTAGTGCCTTAATCATTTTATGTAGTGATCAATGATGTGGTCTCAATAAGTACTACGTGCATATTTTTCCTAATGAAGTTCTAGCCTTAAGTTACATGTGTAAGCCCTCTCAACAAAGAATTTAAAAATTTATTTAAGAGAGAAATGATTCCAAAATTGTGATTAATGATTTAGAAAATAAATGATTTGAAAATTAGGCTTTTTATGTATCAAAGAAAGATTGGAGATTTTAAGAACATATACAAAGAATAGATTTCAGTGAATGTTGAAAGAAAAATTTAGGCTCTAATCCCCACTAAACAATTAATGGGTTAAATTGAGTTGGTTATTTTAGACTTCATTATTGAAATAAATTTTCAAATTGCAGTATATCTTGCCTAATCAACCTTGTTAACATGCTAATGTAGTTTTACCATTACTAAGAAAACTCTAACTATTTTAGCTAAGACTAATCGTCTCCAAAAGATTAGTTTCTCATACTAATTCCCGAACCATAGAACACACTTCTAGAAAATATTAAAAAAATTTCACAAATTTTAAAAGAAAAGTGAAGCTATTTATAAATAACATGTTTTAAAAAGATATATTTAAAACTGGTCATCATTTAAAAATAACAAGTAAAAACAACAAGACAGTTTAAAACAACACTTCAATTCCAACAAGTGTCCTAAGGATGGGTGATCCTAAGCAGTAACCTAACCAAGTAAACACCAATAATCCAGAGCAATAAGGCTATAATAATAAGGCACAAGGCAACAATCATGCAAAAGTTATCTAACTTACCCCTCCCCCACACTTAATGCCTTGCCCTCAAAACATAAAATATAAGTAATTTAAAGCAAGGCAGTTAATGTTAGAGATTACCCCAATCATAGCATATATAGAAATTGAAACAAGGTAAGTTGAGAAATTTTACTCTTATAAGCTAGAGGTGATTTGATCTACCAACTCTGCCTGTTTTTCCTTACTCTCAATAGGGTCATCTTTTGTTGCAGATGCTGAGATCACTGTTTCATTAAGCCTTGCTGGAAGCTCAATAATTGGGGTGTTCTTCACAAATTTAGGTACAAAGATTAATCCCTCGTCCTCCAATCTTCTCAATCTCCTCTCAACATCAGTTCTCCAAGCTCTATACTCATTTCTCTTTTCCACCAGTTCATCAATAATGGGAATCAGTTCTTATATGGACATGCTAGCACATTTACCAAGGAATGTTGATTTGTCCTCTTTTAGAAAAGAACGGTTTTTGTTTCCCCTGTTTACAGTAAGGTAAGCGCACACATAAGAAACACAGCAAATTATCCCCTAACCTTTTATTTTAGGGTTTTGTTGGCTTCTTCTCAGTGCTTCATGCAAGCACTTTTTTTAATTGGTGGTAGGAAAAGGCAAGCAAAAAGCATTCTGCGGCCGTTAAACCCCCCCTACCAATTTTTTTATTTTATTGAAGAAAGAGAAAAGAAAATCAATAAGTCAAAAAGTGGAATGAAACATGCTTGATCCGCAGAAAAGTAAACGCACTATACAATTAAATAAAAGGAAAGTTTGATAACCCATGAAGGTCATGTAGTAGGAACTCGAACAGAAATTTGGGGCTGCCTCCGAAGATCTACTCTCTCGTTTGGTGCTGCCATTGGTAGCCAACTCATCTACAATCTTGTTGCCTTCTCTATATATGTATGGTCATCATAGTCATACTACTAAGTTTGCAGCAACAATTATTTTAGTCACTTCTGATGCTCCATGGAACCGCCCTCTCTCTGTTGCGAGTAATCATCGCTGAATACACCAAATCACTCTCAATCCATAGACGCGACGATACTCTCCTAGTGGAAATGTTAATGACCTATATTACAGCCCTTAGCTCTACAATATAAGAAAAAGTAATATCCAAGGGTGATGACAAAAAATGTAAAATAAGACCATTGTTGTCACGAAAAATACCACGACACCCAGATGGTCTGGGTGAGCCCATCGATGAAGCGTCAATATTAATTTAATCCTATCAGGGGGAGGAGGTATCTAATGTACTGGCATTACTCTAGGAGCTCTATGTAACCTAGGTTGCAATGATAAATTGTCAAGTATTTGTGTCTTAGACACCAAATTTTATACTATGCCAAAACCTAGTCAATCGCCCTATGAAGCATGGACCACAAAAAAGCATAGAGTGATGGATGTTTGGTCTAATTCCATTAAAGATATACCAATTTCTAGCCTACCATAATAGCTAAACATTATTGACAATTTCGAACCACCATAGATTTTGAATCGAAGGATTAAATCATTAGACAAAGGCTGGAGTTAAAGCCTATTTGAGATCCACTGAAACATCGATTGACCATCCCAAAAGGAGCATAAGGGCTTTTTATAATGGGTTTATGAAGGGACATTACACAAATAAGTGGCTATTGTTTTCAGTGTTGGCCGAACAAAGAGAGCAAATAGACAAAATGATAATCCCTTTATGTTGAAGAACCTCATGAGATGAAATATAACCAATGAAAGCTTTCAAAAAATATAACCGAGTGAGAAGGGGCAATGGTTTTGTGTCAAATATTTACTGCCACTAAACAAGGGGTGGCTTGCATCTACAGCCATTGGTAATAGAATTTTATCGTGAATATGCCTTTGCTTGCTGGATGCCAAATGTAAGTGTCACGGTTTTCCTCAATAATATTAGTACTCTTGATTTGATCCACCAATTAAGGTGAAAGTTATTGTAAAAACTTCGACCAGCCTTAGGGTAATAGGTAATCGCACACAAAGTCTGTTAGTTGACGTCGAGTAGCTAATGGTAAATTGAGTGATTCTCTAACCATCAGAATTATCCACTCATCATTCCAGAAGTTTAAATTAGAATTTGGGCTATAAAACCACATGATGTTAGTTTTTATTTTGTCATAGATAGTTTTAATTGAACTCTAAACACTAGAGTTATGCAGCCAACCAATTGCAATACCTTCACGAACAAATCTCTTCCGAATTAAGTCAAAGGAGAGCCTCTTCATAGAGATTAGTCCCCAACTGAATTTTACTAGCATAGCTTGGTTCAAGCCACCAACATTCTTCAAACCAGGTGCCACTACACATTTCGGTTCGAGACACATCTACCATGGAGTAGTAACTAATGTTTTAGTATCCACTAAGCCACTCTAAATGAAGTTTCTAGCCGCCTTTAAGAGCTATTTAAGGTAATTTCTTGGCCAATTGTAAATTGCAAAAGTATGAATCAAAGAGCTATTTATGACTTATTACACTAGAGTTATACGGCCAGCCATAAATAACACGTTACCCTTCCATTTAGAAAATTTCAGGATAATTTTATGGATAGTAAGCCCTAGGTGAGAGGCTTTTAGTGAACCAAAAAATAGTGGAATTTCCAATGAGAGGATGGTAAAGATCCTTGTCTAATCCCAATAATGCATGCAAGCCTAGATGCACTAGTGGAAACTGTTGGATATGATGTATGCCCTTAAGGCAATTAGGGCAATATATCTTAATTATGTAATAGTACGAATAATTTGTTTAATCAGTAAACACATTTGTTCTTTTGTTTATATCAATGTATTTATATGAATATATTATAGCTAGTTAAATATATTCATTGATGTATGTATACAAAAGTCCTTGACATATCATAGCATGAAGTCAGAGAAATTATAGTTGGACTATATCTGGTGGAACCTGCTTCATGTGCAATTATGATAATGTCTAAACTATCCCTAGTCATAGTTTCATCAAGAAAGGATATTGATGAAGCAAAAAGACTAGCATGTGGTCAACTTTCTTGGAAAGGGTCCAAGCAGTCAATCTCCTAAGGACTGAAGGTGGTGCCTTAAGTTTGACACATGGATATATCTGGGAGATATAATGGAGACCGTAGTAAGATAAACATTTGGTGTATATATCAATGTGTTAGTGTTTATCTTCATGCAATAAGCTTTGCGAATGTCCTCGTACTTGAGATGCTAGTTACCTTGTGTGGTACTATTGCTATACTTTGGGTCATTACTATACAATCACTAATTTAGGGTGCTACTGGTGATTATGGGTATAGTGATGATAGTACACTGATAAGCTGAGTAGTCAAAAAGAATCCATCGCTCCGGATGTATTAAGGAGTTGTGTGTGGCAACTTGTTGAAGTGATGATTGCCATAAACCTCTAATCAAAGTATGTGTTTGATATAAATGGTTTCTAGTCAAACACACTATGGTAAAAGGCAATATACTTCGGTAACAAGTAAACTACTGAGATAGCTTGGAGCAACCTCGCTATTAGTGGGTTAACACTTTAACCGAACCCTAGAAACTGGATGGTACTAATATTAAAGAATGGAAGGAATTTATCACACTGGATAACTATTGCATTAACCGGGATTAAGTCATAAGCATAAATGACATTCTGAATAATGGGGGATGGTAGACCCTTGCTATAGGCGTACTACAGTCATTTAAGGTAATCGAGTTCTATTCAAGGTCTAGAGCATTAAGCCAATGGTTCCATTAGAACAAGGGTTGGTTAAGCCTTAACAGCTCAATACTTCGGGATCCTATAAGGTCACATAAATTGGACCTTCATCGGACTAAGTAAAGAAGTAATAAATTTAATCTATTACGAAAATATAATATAAATAATAATTGGATTATTTTTTAATTGGTTAAAATTGATTGGATCAATTTTAGATAGACCAAGGAATTTATTTTGACCCATAACTATTTTAGTAAGGTTGTAAAATAAATATTTGAATTGGAGAAGGAGCTAGAACTACAAGAAAAATGAGGATTGGACCCTTTGCGAAAGGACCCACAAGTCGTAAGGCTTTGGGGGCCCACGCAAGCCCCCACTAGTTAATAGGCACTCATGGACTGCTGGCAGCGTAAGCTAGGCTTGCACTAGCCTACAGCAAGGCCACCCGTAAGTTGGGCTAGCGAGAAGTCTCACGAGGCCCAGCCCGCAGGACAAGGCAGGCTTGCAAGAGCATCCCTTGTGCAGCCCTTGCCACCCGCGAGGCCTAGCCCGCAGGACAAGGCAGGTTCACAAGAGCCTGCCGTACTCGACTTGCAAAGCAAGTCGGGTTGGCGTGGGCAGCACGAAGATCCTATAGGATCCGTGTGTTGCCAAGGGCTGGATAGGGATTTTTCCCCATCCCGCATTAAATGAGGGGAGCCCTAGCTTCCCCTATATGTTGTGCCCCCTTTCTCCATTTTTTAGTGCACCAAATTCAAGTGGATCTTGAATCTCTAGAATATATATTTTCCGGTGGTAATTATGGAGCAATCTAGCAATTGCTTAAGGTTCTTCGGTTCTTCCTCATTGTGAGGTTTCGGTTGGTGGGGTTTGTGTGGATACTCATAGAGGCTATCCTACCTTGGAGGCTTGTGTGACAAAGTTCTGCTAAAGCACGCTTCAACTTGTAAGTCTTCTAATTTCGCTTTTTATTATTATGTCTTTTTCTTTAAGTGTTTTTAGACTTAATAATTATGCTTAGGTTGTTCTGCTTGCTTTGTTTATTTCATGCTTAGGTTATAGCTTAGAGTTATAACATGCTTAGTATAAAATAAATGTGCTAGGATATAATTTGGAATTATGGTATGCCTAGTCCTTTTGCATGCTAACCTATGTATGGAATTATTTAGTTAAGGCTTTGTTTAATTTATATGCAACTAATAGGAGTTCCTAGGGACAGGGACAAAATTTTGATTTTTTGCCATGCCTGCTATACATGTTCAACTTGACGGTCAGTTCCCAACAGTGGTATCAGAGCCTGCCTATTTAGTGCATAATTAAGTTAGAAGCGAACTAAATATTATTTTTTATATGAAATGATTTGTTTATTTAATTATTTAGAATAATATATATGAACTTGTGCCGTTCAATTCAAGGTTAGAAGATGGTTATGAATAATTTTGAATAAGTCTGCTCAACTTACTCAAATTATACAAGTGTCAATAACTTATTTAAATTACATGGGTTATAGATGCTTCCAATTTACATGAATTGGAAGAACAAAATTTATTAGTTCAAGAGAATCCATTGGTCTTCAGGTTTGTGCCCTTATTTGTTCTGGCTAAGGATTAAACTTGGTGTCTACTCCTCATAGGGTACCTCTCCTACCTGGGAACCTACATCGGTGAAATTTGAATTAACCAACGGGGGGATTAGTATGAACTAATTTATTTCTAGTATATAAGATCAAGCTTATATATGTTTCTGTAACAAAGTAAAAAATTAAATTTATCGAATAAAAGCTTAAAGGAAATGTAATATAAATATAACAAATAAAAGTGTTAATTATTTTGCATATAATATAGGTTGATGGAATAATTATAATAAGGAGCTGAACCCACCTAAGGTTGGACCTGATAAATTAATTCTAAAATTCCCTGAATTAATACAAGTTATTATAATTTTGTCCATCTAATAAAATTCTAGATTGGGTGAGATGTTTAACGCCAATAAAATCCGAAAGTAAATATATTAAGGCAAGTTGTAGTCTTCCTTACTCAAGTCTCTTGGGGCTATCAAAGTGCTACGCAAAGCATTCCTTCTAGTCCACATTGATTGGTTATAAAGTTTGGGATAGGGTTTGCCTTTACAGAGCTGAGGTAGTCCACCATAAAATTGGAGGCTAGGCCCAGATCTGAGACATATTCAAGGAGATGCTAATATAAGAGCACACGTCCCTTAGGATTAGGGAACTTGAATGAATTAGCAATTGCATGTGATGCAAATGGAGTGGGATTCTAACTATGACTTACTATTATGACTCGACTCATGAAATTGGGGGTTGTAATAGACTAGTTATAGATGCTACCTACTAGGAAATTTAGCTGGGCTAAAATTCCTAAATTCAATAGAATGGGCTATTGTAAATTTTAAAGAAAATAGTACTAAAATGTATTTAATTAAAAGTCCTTAAATTAAATACATGTACTTAAACTAATATCTAAACTCTTTTCTTTTCTTATATCTTAGGTTGAAAATGACTTCCAATGTTAATCTCCATATGTTACTTGACACCAAATTGAATGGCTCAAACTTTTCTGATTGGTTCTGAGCTATGAGAATAGTTCTCAAATCCGAGGGAACTGCCTATGTTCTAAGTGAAATTTTCCCTACAGAATCTGATGTTGAGGATCATATGGAACATGATGCCTAGTTGAAGCACATGAAAGATTGTGAGACTACCATGTGTGTTATGTTGCAGTCTATGAATCCTGAGCTTCAGAAACAACATGAGAACATGCCCTTGGAGGACATGGTTCTCCATCTAGAAGAACTATTTTTGGAGAGGGAAAGGATAGAGAGGTATGAGACCTTCAAGCTCCTTCTTGGGACCAAGATGCAGGCTAGCACCTCTGCCTCTCAGCATGTACTGAAACTCTTGGGATACCTTAAGAAGCTGAATCAATTGGGATTCGAGATGAATCATGACTTGAGCATTGACCTTGTGTTGATGTCCTTGACATATTATTACTCATGCTTCATGACTTACTATTACATGAACAAGATTAATTCTAGTATCACTGAATTAATCAACATGCTAAAAACAAAAGAACCTCAGATCAAGAAGGATAAAAAACCTCTACTGTTGGTTGAAAAAGGCAAGGCTTTTAAGAAGAAGAAGCAAGCGCTGGGTGCTAAGAAAAGAATCAGTGAGAAGAAGAAAGAAAATAAGGCATCTATGTATGTCTGCTTCCAATGTCTGAACCAAGACAATGGAAGAGGGATTACAAAGCTCCTGACTTGTAGAGCAAGTCAGGTCGGCATGGGTAGCACGCGGATCCTATAGGATCCGCATGTGCCAAGGGCAGGATGGGGATTTTTCCCTATCCTGCATTAAATACGGAGAGCCCTAGCTCCCCCTATATATTGTGCCCCCTTTATCCACTGTTCTGTGCACCAAATTCAAGTGGTTCTTGAATCTCTAGAATATATATTTTTCGATGGGAATTATGGAGTGATCTTGCAATTGCTCAAGGTTCTTTGGTTCTTCCTCATTGGGAGGTTTAGGTTGGTGGGGTTCGTATGGATACTCATAGAGGCTATCCTATCTTAGAGGCTTGTGTAATGAAGTTCTGCTAAAGCACGCTTCAATTGGTAAGTCTTCTAATTTCTCTTTTAATTATTAAGTCTTTTTATTTAAGTGTTTTTAGACTAAATAATTATGGTTAGGTTGTTTTTCATGCTTAGGTTATAGCTTAGAGTTATAACATGCTTAGTATAAAATAAATGTGCTAGGATATAATTTAGAATTCTGGTATGCCTAGTCCTTTTGCATGCTAACCTAGGTAGTGAATTATTTAGTTGAGCCTTTATTTAATTTATATGGAACTAATAAGAATTCCTGGGGATAGGGACAAAATTTTGTATTTCCGACGTGCCTTTTATGCATGTTCAATCTAACTGTCAGTTCCTAATAGAAAACACATTGTTACTAAAATAGGTCGAGAATTTATTCTAGTTAACCCTTTGCCCTGAGTTTTTACCGTAAAGGAAAAAAATATCACGGATCACCTTCATATTTTGTAGTGTAGCCAAACAAAATGGGAGAATGTCATCTGCATAGAGAATGCATGATGGAAAGAGAGAGCTGGTGGTGTATCTTATTTGCTGCAGATTGTCGGACTTGGCCGATTCAAGTAGGGTTCTGCTAAAGAAATCTTCAGCAGTACAAAATAAAACAGGGGAAAGGGGTTGCCTTGTCTAACACCCCTTAATCCCTGAAAGTAACCTTAGGTTCTAATAGGTGATAAAATAGAAATTTAGGCTGAATCAAGGATGCTTTGAATCCAAACAATTGAAGTTCACAGAGAAACTGAAAGATTTCATCACAATGCACAAAAAATTACAATCAAGGGTGAAAGCTTTTTTAATATCAATCTTTATAGTAGGTTCCGCCCAAAACAACATTTAACCATAATATTAATTCCTTGAGATTCAATAGCAATACTCTCATCCATATCTCTATCTTGAATGAAACCAAATTAGTTGGAAGAGATAATGCGAGAGCCTACGCATCCAAGGCGAATAGCAATAATTTTTGTTATAATTTTAAAGACAAACTTACTTATCATTATAGGTCAGAATTCTTCCAACCGAATTGCACCCTCTATTTTAAGAATTAAAATCATAAGGTTGAAGTTCAACTTATTGGTCCCTGTTAGTATGTATTAAGGGTCATATGGGGGTGAATGACCACTTTTCGCAAAATTGATAGACTTGTGAAAAGTCTATGTAGCATGTTTGAAATCTTCTGAATATATTGGATTCGGATGATCCACGTATGAAATAGAATGCACTTAAAGTAAAGACTAGGTAAGTAAATTCAAACACTAAGATTTATACTGGTTCGACCCCGCCTACTCCAGTCCTCGAAGTTTCCTTACTCCAAGCTTTGTCCACTAATGAGATTCCTTTCCAACTGGCAGGAATCAAGCCTTACAATTATCTCTGGATTGCAGGATATACAACCAAGTTCGCTACTCTAACTGAGTCCTTTCGAAGGCACCAACCTTAGTTGAGTCCTCCTGAGCTTGTCTCCGAAAAATTCTTCTCCGAATGTAGGATATACAACTAAAAGCGCCAAATTCTGGTCGAGTCCATTTTCTTTAGTAGGATATACCACTTAAACTCTCCCCAAGTCTAAGCTAAGTCCTACAAGGATATACCACTTAAGTAGGAGATCTTTTACACTTTATTTTATCAAAGGTTTGGGGATTTGAATTCTATAAGTTTATAACACACTTGACAATTCTTATAAAAATACATTTGGAATTTTTCTAGTTCTTGGAGGGATTTTGTTCACTGATTGAATGAGCTTGAGTTCTTAGTGTAATAGCTTCTTTGTAAAATGAACCAACACCTTCTCAATTTGTAAAGATCTCCTTTTATAGGCTTTGAATCATAAATGTAGCCGTTGTGTATCATTGTGAGTATCTTTGAATCTTTAGCATTGATCAGGTATGAGGTGGTGCTTCCTGAGCCATTGATCAATCTGTTAGACTCATAAATTGACCCGTTTGAATTTTTAGGATTAATACAAAAAGTATCAGTGGTCGTTTGTTTGGCATTTTGCACACTACCAAATTTTAGGCATGCTTTGTCAGTTGTTTGATCTCTACGTGCTTTCCAATTGGTCTATGTTAAAAAGGTGGTTACCTTTTCTCTTTCCAAGTCAAATATTTGTCCTTTTCTGAAATACGTGCTAGCTATTACTTTTTCATTCTCCAAGGCAAAAGGATCTTTGACTTTAGACCAATGTGGAGGGAAAAGGTAAATTTAAACTTTTCTCTTTTGTCTCATAATTAGAGTCTTTCAAATGACTTTAGACTCTAACTTATCTCGATGCTCTTTAATTAGTCTATCTCTGGATGCTCTTTAGTCAGTCTTTCCTCGGATGTTATTTTTAAGGAGTTAGAAGTTTATTTCCTTTCCAAACATTAACCGGATGCTTTCTTCATGGACTTAGGGATATGTTGTGTTCAATTGTGTATCCGGATGCTCTTCTTGGACTTAGTGACTTTGTTTACTTCAAACCTGATTCGGATTATTATTGATGTAAATCTTTCGGATCATTGTTTCCCAACAATCTCCCCTATTTGATGGAAATAAAAACCTGAGTATAATTAGCATCTAATAAATGGGATATGAGTTAAGTATTATTCTTGATACTTAGTCATTTACAATTTTACTGCCTATAATTCTAGCATCCTAACTCCCCCCAATCTTTTTGCAATTTAGCTTCTATGTTTTTGAATTACAATTAATGATTGTACTTTGAATCAATTTTTGAATATGATTTTTAAATATATACACTTCTACTATTAATAATGATAACATCAGTGAAGTTCTAGATTACAATTACAGAAGAATATAAGTGAAAAGCAAAAATGAGCTAGTTATTTCAGATTTTTAAGTGTTCAAAATAGATAAACTTGATAATTCACTACTCTTCCATTTCTTATCCAGAAGCCTTTCCCTCTTTGTCTTTTCCTTTTTCTTTCTCCCCCTCATTGTTTGTATCTTATGGGGGGCCTATAACTATATAGGAGCATTGATGCCATTTCTTCTCCCAGGCTCCAGAATAGGTAGAATAGTTTGCACTCTTTAACAACCAATTTGCAAAGATCTTGTGTACTGTGTGATGAATGAGATACAGGGGTTTATAGGTCTTCCGGAGTTGTGCATATGATTTTATGAGGTTTGGGAAAAAGGTAATGATGTATTTTCTATCTTCGTCCTCATAGAATGGGAATAGGGCTTTCAAAAGTGTGATGGAGCACTTGTACCTAAAGAATCAAGTATCTCCTATGTGTTTAAGCAGGTCTTGTATAATAGGGAGGAGTTGGCTATCCGTAGTTACCGAGGTTTCAAAAGAAGAAGAATAAGGAGCAGTTAGAGTTAATTGTGACATACTAGAGCCTAGTTGTTCAACTGCTTTGATGACTGCATCACGGCCATTGTGAATACTATTGTTTTCATACTAGAGTTCAATGTCAAAACTCTCCTTCCAGTGTTTATTATCTTCTCAATTTTGGATAGATGAGTCTGGAAATCATCACTCAAGTCTTCCACAAAATTCTTAATAATAGCTAGAAGCTCCTTTTGGAGAAATTTGGAGAGCTTCTCTTTGGCATTTTGTCACTGCTCTGAGATAGAAGTGAGTCCGGAAGAAGTTTCTCTTAATGACTCCGTGAGAGCACTTGGAATGAATTTTGACAAGTTTTCAAACTTGGAATCCAAATACTCCTTTAGTTTAGTTTTCAGTTTCGTGGAGGTAAAGGTGGTGTGGCCTAATATGGTTGTACGATTATTCTCTCCTCCGGTTGTAGCTTGACTAGATGACATGTTTGCCTTAGTTGTTTTGGAAGTGAGCTGATTGATGGCAGGGGTAATTTGAGATAAAGAGGTTTCTGATACTTTTGTGGCTGTTGGAAGTTGATTCACCTTCTTTTCCAGATTATCCATCTTAGTCTTGATCCCCTTAATCTCAATCCTAATATTCGGATAAATGACTGGGTTTTGGATCAACTCTTCTATGGAGGTTACCATTTCCTAATTGCCTCAAGCATGGGCTTAAATCCTCATCTCTCCTTCCTTCCAATGTAGCCTATTCTAATAAACTTAGCTCCATTCTTACTTTAGCTGTTCTGGTAGTGGCGAAGTTTGTCGGTATGGATGGTGTGACCATTTTCCTTTTTGCTTCACTATATGTAGAGGAGTCATCATCAGATCAGGAACTACTTCTAGTTTTCTCAAATCTGGAGATGCTTCCTATTAAATCAGATACGGACCTAGGGAATTCTTTCTTCTCATCGTCTTTCTTTTCTTCTCTCTTTTCCCCCAACCTTTCCTCCAGAGTGGCTTCATTCTATGAGTCCACTACAGTAGCATGCTCATTTTATCTCAGACCTTCTGCCTCCTCCAGAGCATTAAGCTTCGGATTAGGCTCAACTGCCTTAGATACTTTTTTAGATGCACCTAAGTTGCCTTATTATTCAGCAACTATTTTAGGGGTAGCAATATTGGATTCAACGTGAAGGGTTACCTCAATACTCTATTTTTCAGTAGGTTCTACTGACTTATCAACTCTTCAATCTATCTCAATATTAACTTTCAAAAGATTGGAATTGTCCTTAATCTCTCCGTCAATTGCCTTTTTAGGTCCTTTGGTGTATACTTCCCAGTTGGTTTAGGAGTGTTGGTAATGTCCTCAACATCATCTCCAGTTTCCTTTTCAGGACTTTCCATTGCAACTATAGCAACCTTGGTAATGAGAAGAGAGTCAGGAAGGGGTCTGCACCAGCTTTGAAGATTAATAAATCGTCTTCAATATTTCCCTCTTGTGGAGCTTGTAGATTGAAAGGACCAATGAGAATCAAAGGGATGGAAGTGTCTGAAAGAGTAGTTTCCTTGGTTGCTCCGGATGAGCCTCTCGGCCCTTCTTTGGTAAGTTGATTAGCCTTAAGATTATCCTCAATGGCTTCCATCATTTCATTGAATTATGCATCCTCCGGATCGATATTTTTAAGAAGAATAGTCTTTGTATTGAACTCCACATTTTTTCATTTCATCTTTTTAGCCTCAACCATTTCCTTAGCTCTTGATGGTTTCGGGGCTAGCTCCTAAATGGTAATTCCTGGAGTAGGCTTCGTGGGTACTAACTAGCTCTTTTTGCCTTAAGAGCTGCATTAAATATTGGTCCCTTCTTTTAGAGCTAATTTCTCTTTGGCACTGGTTCATCATCTTTAGTTGCACTGCTCTTAGCAGTACAATATAAAAGAATTTCTCCTAAGGTTCCACCTTTCTTTCTTCTGGCTAGTATTGCAGCTATAACCTTCAGAGTTTGGTCATCAATCATCATCTTCAGAGTTTCTACAATTCTACCTTTCTTTGCAGTAGCTTTGTTAAGCCTCCCTCTATGCTTCCTTAATGGAGGTTATGCCATGATATGTGTGAGAGTTGTAGCATCCTCATCTATCTCCTCCTTAACCAAAGGTTGAGTTTTATCTTCCTCTGTGCCTTGGGCTTATTCTTTCTTACCCTTTTTGCTATAGGAGCAATCTAAATTGTTCTCCTGGCCTTCCAAATCCTACTATTTTCTTGCTTTTCTTTTCTCTACCTTAGAGCCTTCTCCTCATCCTAGGTTTCCCCAAAAGTTAACTTCCTGATGTTCTTCTCTAGTATATCTTTGCCATCCTCTGGTGATAAGGCCTCCATTGGAGTGTTTGTGCTACGTGATGAAGTGGATTGGGAGCACTAGCATGTTGATGACTCTGATTTACAGCCAATGCTAGAGGACACAATGGTGGAAGGAGGATACAGTGGTGAGTGAGTCCTTTTAGATCAAAACAAATTTTGCCAATACAAATTGCAACATTCTGGGGCTTTCTGGCTAATGAGTGGAGCACTTATCTCCAAGGTATCTTTCCAAAAGCCATAGCTTGGGATCATACTTCACCATTCGTTCATCCCTATTTATCCTTATAATTACTCCTTCATTTTTCATATTTAGATGAGTGACAAAGAATTCCAGAGTTAGAGTAATAGCTTTGCCTTCTATAGTGGTCCGGAGAGCGTCATGATAGGAGTGAACTTTGAGATACTCATGAAATTGTTTAACAAAAATAAGGTAAGTTGGGTTTTGCATCTTGAGGAAATCTTCTAGATTTTGATCTCTGAGGAGTTGAGCATAGGGTTCAGTGGAAAACGAAAATTCATCCCTTAGAAAATCAGATGGAAGAATGGTGTCTGAAGCAATTCTCTTTACAGGAATGAAATCTGTAATGCGATAATCTTCCACTTTGAAGATATTCATAAGAGGGGTTGTTTTGGTTTGAGTGCTTGCCATTTGAGAAATTTGAAGGAAGAGAATTGGAAATTTAGGGTTCTGAACGAAAAATTGTAGAGTAACAGTTGATTAGTTGCTCACGTGGGGATGAAGTTGAAATTTGGGGGTTTTTATAGAGTTTTGGAGAGTAAGGGTAATTTAGTAATCTGAATGCTATTAAAGTTAGCTGGATCAATGATGTGGTAGTTAAAATTAGGAGATAATTTAATGACATTTTAACAAAAAAATTTTAACCATTTAATTTAATAATTGTTTGAACTTTTTACTGTGCGTGGGTTGCCTAATAAACGTTTTAAATTCAAAAGATGTACAGTTACTTTTCCTCGCTTTTACTGCTATGTGTCACTTCTTGTCTGCTGAGCTGGTAAGACTTTCCTCTGGATCCAAAGATAATTTTATTTCTCTCTTCCTTGATTCCTTGAGTTGTAGAAGACCAAAATAACTGCAGTTTATCTTGCGGATCCTTTTTCAAATTGGATTTGACATTCCAATTGCTTCCCTTAGCTTGTTGAATTGATCTTCATTCCAAGGCTTAGTAAAGCTATCTACCCTTTGCTCATTTGTTGGAATGCAGACTAAAATGACATACTTCTTCATTACTTGATCCCGGATGAAATGGTGTCTGATACTAACCTGCTTCATCCTGCTATGTAGGACTAGATTCTATAACACATCAACATTCACACATCCTACTTGAGCACTGTAACCCTCCAATTGTTGCTTTTTCTATAGGAGCTGAGCAACACAACTTCTTGCTGCCATGTAGTCAACTTCTCTATTGATAATGCAACTGAAGTTTGCTTCTCGCTATACCATGACACTAAGCAATCTTCACGAAAGTGGCAACCTCCAGATGTGCTTTTTCTCTCAAGTGTATCTCTGCCATACTCTGCATCAGTGTAACCTTGTAATGTGAAATTTCCATTACTAGGATATCATAGGCAACCTTGAATGGTTCTTAGAAGATATCTAAGAATTCTCTTCATTGCCTTAAGATCTGAATCACTTTGATTGGCTTGATATCTTGCACAGTAGCAAACTACATAATGTATGTCAGTTCTACTAGTTGTCAAGTATATAAGCATCAATTTATCACTCTATAGAGTTTTTGATCAACTTCTTCTCCTTCACAATCCTTTGAAAGGACTATATCTGATCCTGTGGGGGTGGATATTGGCTTGCTTTTTTCCATCTCAAAATTCTTTAGAATCTCATTGGTATATTTTGATTGGTTTATGAAAATCTCATCCAGATTCTATTTGACTTGAAGACTAAGGAAGAAGTTGAGTTCTCCCATCATTGACATTTTAATTTCCTTCTGTATTTGAGAGCTGAATTCCTGACACATCCTTTCATATGTTGCTCGAAATATGATGTCATCCACATATATTTAGCTTGTACACATCCTCCGGATGATTTGAATTGTCAAATCCATGTGGTTGCTTGACATATACTTCCTCTTGAATGACGCCATTTATAAATGCACTTTTGACATCTATTTGGAATAAGGTGAATCCCATGAATGATGCAAAAGTACATAGGATCCGGATTGCCTCCAATCTTGCTACTGGTGAAAATTTTTCCTCAAAGTCAATGCCTTCTTTCTGATTGTAACCTTGAGCAACCAATCTTGGTTTGTTTCTCGCCACAACTTTGGATTCATCTAGCTTGTTCTGAAATAACGATTTGGTGCCAATAATTGGCTTTCCTTTTGGTTGAGGTACTGGATCCCAGACTTCATTTCTAGTGAACTAATCCAGCTCTTCTTGCATCGCCATCATCCAACTTTTCTCTCCTTCTACAACTTGAAACTTCTTTAGTTCAATGAGTGAGAAAAAAGTAGCATGACTCATCATCCTATTGAGTTGTCCTCTAGTTTTAACTAGATTTTAAACATTGTCAAAAATAGCTTCAATTGAATGATTTCTTTCTGTCCTGGTTTCCCTTGGAAGATCTTCATGTTGTTGAGGAACTTTCTCTTCTATTTCATCTAATTCTTCATCTTCTCCTTGTTCATCATTGAAATCAATTCCAGTATCTGGAGGATTGTTTGGAAGTTGACCCTAGTCAAAATTGATTTGATCATCCTCCTCTTTGCACTTCTTTATTTGAAAAGGATCTTGAGTCTTTGATGGTTCTATTTCATCTGGAGCTGTCTCATCAGAACGTTGGTTCTTTTTTCGTGCATGGTTAGTCTTATCGAAATCTACATGTTTTGACTCTACCATAGTTTTAGTTCTTTCATTATATACTCTGTGAGTTTTGCTATATGTTGAGTAGCCAAGGAAAATTGCTTCAACAGATTTAGGATTATATTTTCCTATTTGCTCTCTATCATTTAGGATGTAGCATTTACATCAAAAGGCTTTGAAGTACCCAATCTTGGGTTTCTTTCCCTTCCAGATTTCATATGGTGTCTTGTCTATGGTTTTTCTAATGAAAGCTCTATTTAAAATGTAACATACAGAGTTTATAGCCTTACCCCAAAAGTATGTAGGCAATCTATTCTCATTCAGCATTATTCGATGCATTTCAATAATTGCTTTTTTTCCTTTCAATAACCCCATTTTTTTGAGGTGTATGAGGAGCAGAAAAGTTATGCTCAATGCCCTTGGATTTATCGAATTCAACGAAATGCTTATTTTTAAATTCTCCTCTACTATAACTCAGGATGCGTGCAATGCTTGTGCCCTATTCTACTTCTATCCGAACGAATATTTTTTAGAAATGGTCAAAGGGTCCATCTTTTATAGCTAGCAAATCAATCCAGGTATAGTGATAATAATCATCCACTATAACCATAGTGTATTCTCTTCTACCTAAACTCATTGGTTTGATTGGACTAAAGAGATCAATATGCAAGAGTTCAAGAACTCTCTTGGCGGGTATGTAGGAGATGGTAGGGAAACTTTTTTATGTTGTTTACCTAATTGACATGTAGTGCATATGTGATACTTATCAAAAGTAACCTTGGGTAAACCCACAACAAATTCCTTTTTGGCTAATTTGGACAGGAGGTTCATTCTTATGTGTCCCAACCTCTAGTGTCAAAGCCATGATTCTTCTTCTTTAGACACCAAGCATATTTTCTTTTTTCTTGTTTTTAATATTGACATAATAGACATTGTTTACTCTAAGTGCATAAAGAATAAGTTGATTTGACTTACTATCAATGATTGAGCAACCTTCGGAGTCAAAGGTGACTTTTCTCCCATTATCACAGAGTTGTGAAACACTTAGCAAGTTGAACTTCAGTCCATCAACTAGTGAGACATCTTCTATCTCTAACTCAGATCTGATGGTTTAATTCCCAATGATATGTCCCTTTTGATTGTCTCCAAATCTTACTTTTCCACCTTTCTTCCGGATTAGAGTGATGAAGGCTTTCTTATCACTAGTCATATGCCTTGAGCATCAACTATTAATGTACCATGTTTGTTAATCTTCAGTGGATCTAACGTATACCTATAACACAGATCAAGTGATTTGGATGCCCGATCAGATTTGGGTCCTCTCGGATCATCAACCATTTTAGGCCAAGGATAAATATCATAATAACCATTTTAAAATCTATATAGTTTAGTCATATGGTTATTTACGCCACAAAACCTGCACCCAGCGACTAGTTTATTCTACTTGAGCTTTTCCTCAATCTTTTGGAGATCCTTCTTCCTCGTAATCTCCGGAGTATCCTTCTTTAGATAGATTCATACTTGATTGTTTGGTTTAGATCCGATAGTTGGTTGGAGGAGCAACTTCTACTCTATAGTTTTCCCTCTGCTCGATAGGTTGATCATTATAAACTACTCTAGCCTTGCCCTTTTTGAGGGGCTATGCATCTTTGAGTTTGAGTTCTTTGACCCAGTGGAGAACTGTGTTTTTGAGCTTAAGGCTGCTTCCAGATTTTATTTTGTTTTGTAGGTTCTAGATTCCTCTTGGAGGCAAGATCTCACTTCCTTCTTCGATTTGAAGATTCTGGTTTCCTTTCAGATGCCTCCTTCATCAGTGCTAGTTCCCTAACTAACCCAGTTACATTTGCCCTTAATAAGGTTAAACATAGAATTTGAGTGAGACAATAAGGTTTATTCAATAAGATTAATATGATTTGTGGCCCTTATTAGGTTGATATCTTGTGTCATTACTTCATCATCTTCTGCAAGTTCCATTACTTTTCTTTGAAGGGATTTGATGGCCTTTGTATACTTCCTCACATTGTTGATCACAATCCCTAAAGCTCTAGCAAGATCAAGGTTAAACACAGAATTTGAGTGAGAGTTTACCTCAATACTTATTGTCTCATTTTCTAATTCTTCAATTTTCTCAATGACTTGCTTTGATGGGTTTCTTTTGGATTGCTCTACTTTTGGATCAGTCAGTGCCATAAATGCACAGTTTACAGTTTCTTCTTCCTCTATTGAAGATGAACTGTTGCTTCCTTCACTATTGCTCCATATGGCCACCATTGCCTTCTTCTTGTATTTCTTGTCTCTTTTGAGCTTTGGACATTTGGTTTTGAAATGCCTTTTCTCTCCACATTCAAACCAAGCTGCTTCTTTCTCCGGATCATTCTTGTCTTCCGGAGCTTTTATAAACTTGTCTTTTATAGAGGAGCTTTGCTTTTTTCTTCTAGAGTTTCTTCATCCTACCTTTCTTAGGAATCTATTGAATTGTTTGGCTAACATAGGCATGTCTTCTTTATTGTATTTGGATTCCTCTGACTTCTTTTCTATTCCGGATGAGTTAGTTCCGAATGATTCTTCTTTGATAGTAATGGCTTCTTTCTTCTCCTTGGGCTTCTTTTCTTGTTGGTTGCATCTCTCCAAGGATAGTTCTTGAGTTAAGAGATTACCAATAAGCTCATCATAACTGTAAAAGTTCAAGTCATGACCTTCCTCAATGGTAGTCTTTTTATTGTCCCGTTCCTTTGAAAGACTCTGGAGAACTTTCTTCACCATTTTTACCTCAGAGATCTCCTTTCCAAGCCTCTTCATCTTATTGACTAGGTTGGTGTATCTGGTATTCATGCTAGGGATGCATTCCTTTGGTTCCATCTTGAAAGTTTCAAGATTTTGTTACAAAAGATCTATTCTTGCTTCCTTGACTTTGTTTATGCCTTCATAGGTCACCTCAAGTTTCTGCCATATCTCTTGTATAGTTTTCCATCCAGATATCCTTTTAAATTTAGCTACACTAATAGCATAATGAAGCATGTTAATAGCATTTTAATTTTCACACAATTTCTTATAATCATTCTTATCCCATTGATTTGATAGCTTCCGGGTAGTGATACCCTCTACTTTAGAAGTAGGAATATATGGACCTTTTTAATGGCCGTCCATGCTAACATGCTTTGTGCTTGAATGAAATTATTCATCCAGTTTTTCCAACATATGTAGTGTTCACCGATGAAGAGTGGAGGACGGGTAAGAAACGTAACCTCCAGAAGAAGCTGTGAGTTATTAAAACTCATTTTGATTCTTAGATCAAAATCGGACCTTAGTTTGAGATTGTTAGATCTCTAGTTGTGAACACTTACTCTGATACCACTTGTTGGTCCCTATGAGTATGTATTAAGGGTTAGAGGTGGGTGAATGACCTTTTTTCACAACATTGATAGACTTGTGAAAACTTTGTGTAGCTTGTTTGAAATGTTTTGGATATATTGGATCCGGATGATGCAGGTATGAAATAAAATGCACTTAAAGTAAAGACCAAGTAAGTAAATTTAGACACTGAGGTTTATACTAGTTCAGCCCTGCCTACTCTAGCCCCCGGAGTTTCCTTACTCTGAGCTTTGTCCACTAGTGAGATTCCTTTCCAACTGTTAGGAATCAAGCCTTACAATTATCTCAGGACTACAACATATACCACCAAGTTCACTACTCTTGCTGAGTCCTTCTGGAAGTGGAATATACCACTAAGGCACCAACATTAGCTGAGTCCTCTTGAGCTTGTCTCCCGAAACTTCTTCTCTAGCTGTAGGTTACACCGCCAAAAGCACCAACTTCTGGCTGAGTCCATTTTCCTTAGTAGGATACACCACTTAAACTCTCCCCAAGTCTAAGCTGAGTCCTATAGGGATATACAATTTAGAGCACCAACTCTAAGCTGAGTCCCAATCTAACTACTCACCCAAGTAAGAGGTCTTTTACACTTTGTTTTATCAAAGGTTTAGGGTTTTGAATTCTAATAGTTTATAACATACTTGACAATCCTTACAAAAATAGATTTCTAGTTCTTGGAGGGATTTTGTTCATTGATTGAATTAGCTTGAGTTCTTAGTGTAATAGCTTCTTGTGAAATCAACCAGCACCTTATCATTTTATGAAGATCTCCTTTTATAAGCTTTGATAATAAATGTTTGTGTACCATTGAGAGTATCTTTGAATCTTCACAGTTGATCAGGTATGATGTGGCACTTCTGGAGCCATTGATCAATCCGTTAGACTCATAAATTGACTCGTTTGAATTTTTCAGATTGATGCAAAAAGCTGTCAGTAGTGGTTTGTTTGGCTTTTTACGCACTACCAAATTTTAGGCAGGTTTTGTCAGTTGTGTGAGCTCTACGCGCCTTCTAATTGGTCTATGTTAAAAAGATGGTTGCCTTTTTCTCTTTCCAAGTCAGATATTTGTCCTTTTTCTGAAATGCGTCTAGCTATTACTTTTTCATTTTCTAAGGTAAAAGGATCTTTGACTTCAAACCAATATGGAGCGAAAAGGTAAATTTAAACTTTTCCCTTTTGTTTCGGAAGTAGAATCTTCTGGATGTCTTCAGACTCTAACTTATATGGATGATCTTCAATCACTCTATCCCAGATGCTCTTTAGTCAGTCTTCCTTCGGATACTGTTAGAAACGAGTTACAAGTTTGTTTTCTTTCCAAACTTCAACCGTATACTTTCTTCATGGACTTATAGATATGTTGTCTTCAGTTGTGTACATGCATGCTCTTCTTGGACTTAGCGGTTTTGTTTAATGCAAACCTGATCCGGATTGTTCTTGATGTAAAACTTGCGAATCATTATTTCCCATCACAACCCTGGTAGCATCTAAACGGTGTTGAAAAACTAATTAGTTGACCTGCAAATATCAATACCAATAATGTTCTAGCATTTCTAAAAGAACAATCTAGTAAAAGTGTCCAGCCCTAGTGCGCATAAGCCGTTCATGTCAAGCACAATATCACGGACCAGCTCAAAAGATGGGCTAGTGGTAGCGATTCATTTTCTTGTGGTGTGATAAGAGCATGTACAATAGAAAAAACAAGGTCCTCGTTCATATGTACTAAATTATCTTTCCTAAAAATCTCACTATAGAAAGAAAACAAATCAGATGAAATGTCATCATCGTTATTAAAGAGAACTCCATTTATAATAAAGGAATGAATTCCACCAGTTCATTTTTTTAGGTTTGCCATGTGATTAAAAGAGGCTGAATTCCTATCACCTTCCTTTAGCCATCTAACTCCACTTTTCTCTTTCATGTGAATGTCTTTTTGATAGAGATGTAAGACAATTTGGGCATGAGCATCCTTCTCCTCCTGAATTAAATTATCCGTTACACCATTCACCAAAATTGCATTTTGTATATCGGCAACGGCCTGCTGACTTTGTTGTATATTACTATCAAAATTTCCAAGAACTTCCCTATTCCAAGTACGAAGTATAGGGCCTCAAAGTTTTAGGCTTTAACATAAGGAGTTGAATTGGAAGAAGAGAATGGAAAGCGGTACACTAATGATCTAAAATAACTCTAGGAAGAGAATGGCGCATTACCCCCATGGCCTGAAATTAGAATCGAGAAATTCTTGGTGCGATCATAGGACAGCCAAAAATAATTAGGTGATGATCCAAATAATGTCTAGCCCAAAATGTACAATAAAATGAGCTGCAGCAAGAGGAAAAATATGAAGAGGCAAGGGCTCTATCCAATTTGGATTTAACACTTGCGGCTCCTGCTCTACTATTGAACCATGTATAGAAGGGGCTTGTGGTGGGAACCTCAAGAAGTTTAGCCCCGTCTATGTAGTCACAAAATTCTTGACATGCCCTTATGTTTGGTGGGTTACCACGCTTCTCATGAGCACCAAGAATAGCGTTAAAGTCCCAGAGCCATACCTAATTTCCTCCAATTAAAGCCATTTCGCTCTTGATATGATCGAACATTGTAGTTCTATGGTTAGAATTTACGCTACCATATATTGCACCAATATTAACCCCTCTGTCATCTATGCAAAAAACTATGATTTGATCTATGATAAAACACAAAGTGATACTACCACTAAAAGAACTTTGCTTTAAGATCCACAATGTTGGCAACGGCTTGTCGTTAACTGGAAGTAAACCATAATTGATTCTTCTCCAAAAAAAATGTCAATAGAATCAAAATTAACCATAAGTAAGGCCAAGAAAACAAACAAAGGCTTATAATTAGTAAGTAAAGTGCAAAGATATTATTGGGTTCCATTGTTATGGAAACCCCGACAATTCCAATAAAGAACAATCATTGAGGATACCTGGCAGATTTCTATCGCTTAGACTGTGAAGTATTTTGTGATTTTGTCTTGTCCCAGTTTCTTACTAATCTGATTTTGTGATTGAATTTCAGCTTCCATCTCCGTTTCTGAAATGTCAGCTCAAGATTCCTTGCCTGTAGTAATCTTAAGTGTTTGTTTGGTACCATTAGCATTTTCGTCCGGTGGAGTAGAAGGTAGAGCCTTGCCATCTGCCAATTGAACTTCTAAATTAATCTCATCCACCTCAATCCGAGAGTTGGATCCAGATTATTGATTTACATCTTCCTCTTCGCTATTATCCCCCAAAGACTGACTATTTTCAATTAAACTCATATCCGGGTGCTTTGTTGTTTTCCTAAGGCTATCTTCAATGTTTTTGAAGACATTTTCAACTGGAATATTGGTTGTCACCATATTCCTTTCTTCTAACCTATGTTGTCGCGGTTTTCTCCTATTGAGTAATTCTATATTTTGTTGCCCTTGTGTCACAGGGTTTGCTTTGTCAGATTTTGTATGTGTTGCCTTATCTAATTCTTGTTCCTTAGTAGGCTATTTTTAAACCTCGACAGGTCTTCTATTCTTTTGACATTCATATGTATGATGTCCCACTGATTTACAAAGTTTACAAAACGCTAGAATGTTTTTGGATAACAAATCGATCCATAATCCACGACCTTCCATCTCCACATCAACCTTATTTGGTAGTTGAGTCGATAGATCCACATCTGTAAGTGCCCTAGCATAGTGACCAAAAGCTCCTTCTAATGTTGCACAATTAACCGTAACAAAACTCTGAAATAACTAATGATTTTAGCAAGAGTTTTCGGGTCCCAATACTCCCATGGGAGGGCCTATAATTTCACCCAAACTTGTGGGTTTGTTGCTTTTTGGGCAATGGGGTTGAAATCTAGAACCTAGGGCTATAATCAGAAAACTCATGTGTTGAGATTTAGGCATTCCTACTCCAGGCTTTGTCCTTCAATTTGGAGGAATTGAGCATGATGTGAAAATATACACGGCCAATCGAGATTAACTGCCATTGAGTTGTAAAGCCCCAAGTCTTCCCAAGTTGTGATTCTAGGTTATCGACCTTGCATGGGGAATCCGCTTTTCCCAAAATCAGTCATCCTATTACTGACAAAGCACATTGGTTAACCCTAGAATCATAGAATTCTTTTGAGATCTTTACACTTTTCAGGCTAGCTTTTTCCATCACATTAGCATACGAGACAATCGGCGTGGATTTAGTGGCTTTGTCATGGACAGTCGTAGCATAAGAAGGATTCTTGGGTGGGAACGGAATTGCAAAAGAAATCATCCTTATCGAAAAGATGGGCTTTACTGAAATCGACAGGAGGTTTAGATGAACTTGCCATTGCTAGTAAGATTGGCAGCGACAAAATCAGGCTGCAAAAGGACGGCGGTGGTAGAGATTATGGTTAGGGTTTGGGCTTTTCATCGCCAGAGCTCATCAATTCATCCAAGAATTAATTTCCAAGAGAACACTCAATAACAAATTATTATTATTATTGCTTTCTACGTTCGTTTATCTTCTCTTTTGTTTTGCTTGGTTTTGTTTTGTTTTTCTTTATTCAATAAAATTCGAGCTCTATTTTTGGCCTCAACATTATTTTAAAATTTTTATTAAAAGAAATCCAATTCGACTACAAATTTAATCCAATTTTAACTTAAATTCATAGTCTGGGTCTAAATCAGAAATGAATCTGTTGTCACCGAATTGGTGTCCCCTGCCATGTCCCTTAATTCATTATTTGACGTGTAGTATATTTGTAGGAAAAAAATCAGAAAAAGAATAAAATAGTGAAAGTCGACACATGACAATAGTTTTTTTTAACATAAGCTGAGCACGAGAATCTGCGACTCTGTTTAAAAGGAAAAAAAGAACCAATAAAATAAAAGAAAATAGAAAAGGAAATCAAAGTAAAAACAAAAAAAACAAAACAAGCCCTATCAGAAAAAGGAATTGTTCTTGCAAGCTTGGTGAGCAGCCCGTTGTGCATCACGTTTTGCATGCAAAGAAATATTGTGGTCATTCTTCTTGCGACTGAACCTCTGGATAAATACATCTTCGTCGTCCTCATAACGATGACTCTCTTCCAATAATAATAGTTGGTTCCACTCCTGAATGACCCACTACCAAAATGAGCCTTGCTAGCACCTGAGCTTCTGTTTGCTAAAGCAATAATGATATATCTAATAGAATTCATATGCGCATCCGGTGTTAATTTCGGTGAAGAACGACTATTTCTCTTCTTTTTCCCTTTGATAGTTTCCCACGTATAGTCATCCTCCTTAGCCAAATCTGTCCCTACAATGTATAGAGAATTCGGGTGGACACCGACATTTATGCTTGAGCCAGGCGGAGCGCAATCCTATCATTAAAAAGTTGTACCCCAAGGTTGATTCCTTCATAATTCTCAACTCGTTCGAGAGCAATTGGAGACTTCTGAACAACAGTAAGCTACTTGTTCACCTTATCAACACCGATTGAATTACTCACATCGATGGAAGTTTTTGGTTCATTCTCTGAACTTTCAGACTAAGAATTGCCAAAAACTACTCATGTATTGACCGAAGTTTTTTTTAGACTATTCTAATTGCTATGGAAGATAGCATTAATTGGTATTTCAACTGCCCCTATTTCTTTCCTCTAAGCTTTTTTGATGCAGCTTGCTACACTGAAATAAATTGAGATGTTGAACCACATTCTTATCCTTATGAGGGGGTTTAGCTTCCTTATGTTGTTGTTTCGTCTTCGGTTTCTTATTTCTACGACATTCATAAGCTGAATGTCCAATCAAAGAACAAAGTATGAACGAGGCCAGTGGGTTCACATAGATTATATCTATCTAAAGCTCATGTCCATCCCTAGCAACTCCAATCGTATGTATTAGTTTGCTTGAATATCTACATCAGCTAGAACTCACGCAAACTGCCTGAAGTGACCATCCAACGTGGCCTTATCAACCCATAGCTAGTTCCTAAAACTGCTGGTGATTTTCGCTTGTATTCTTGGGTCTTAATACTCCCATGGAAGTCCTTGAAAGGGCACCCATATTTATGCATTAGTCGATTTTTAAGCAAAGGGATCAAAATCCGATACCCAGGGCTGGAGCTGAAAGACCCCTCGTTTAAGGTTGATGCTTCCTTCGCTCCAAACCATGCTCTTCAATTCCATGGAATCGAGCATAATATGGAAAAAAACCCTGACCAATTAAAATCAATCTCCACTGCATTTTTATGCCCCATATCATGGTCAGTTGCGCCTTTAGGTCATCAATTTTCCTCAGAGATTCCCCCTTAGCAAGGATTAATAGGCCTATTAGGGAGAAGACACACTGCTTTATGCAATATTTACACACAAATTATGTGATTTTGATAGTCTTGAATCCACATTTTTCTGAAACCAAGGTTGTAGAAATAATAGGCACATATTCTGATGAGATGGTCGCTGGCATGTTTAGGACAAAATTTGCAATCCTAGCGATAGCAGCAGCGGCATATGAAGTTTTTTTGGATTGATATTTTTGAGAATTTTTGTGTAAAGAGTTACAATTGAACATATGAGCTATGTTAAAGTTAGAAGAAGGATCACTGGCGCTCACCATGGTGTCGTGATGGGCGGCAAAAAGAGATCAACAAGCCGCAGCAGTAAGGGATTGCATAATCGTGTGTTATAATTGAACAATGGGAAGACCATGGCACCAAAAAATTACCCATGCTTTGGTACCACTGCAGTAAGTTCAAAGTTAGTTGAGGCAAGATTTGCCTGTTACAGTGCCTATTTTGATGGAGCCTATTATTTTGGCTAATTCCTTTATTGCCTCAGAAAATCCTAATACAAATGAGGAACAACTTGAGGCAGAGAAGGTCCCGAGCTTAAATTCACTTATTGCAGACACTGATGGTAATTCTCATCCCAATGCTATAGTTGATGGTAAATTTACGGTTGTTAGTGATGCCTCACAGCAGAGTCATGAGAACAAGACATTTGGAAATACAAAGGCGAGTGAGGAGAATATGGCTTCTAGAAACACAAAGGCGAGTGAGGAGAACATGGCTTCTGGAAACACAAAGGTGATGTCACTTGCGGAAGGTCATTCTAGTTCTCTTATAGATCATGCCTTGGGTCTCAGAAAATTTTGCGCCGAGGAATCAGACAATAAGGATAACATTCCTACAAAGGAAAAAACTCCAGTTGAAAATACTAAAGCTCGTGTGGTCACTCCTATAGTGGATGCCAACCAGTCCGGTAAGCGTGGTAGAGGATGACCTCCAGGCCATAGAAAAAATCAAACTGGTAGGGTCATGGTCGTCAAAATCCTTCTCATCTAGGATTATGAAGTTCCTTTATTTGAACTGTAGAGGTATTTTGAATTCCTATACCAAAACTACTCTTTTTAATATCTTCTGTGTTTGTTGGAACCTATGGCTCCCATTTCTGCTCATTAGTTCAACCTTCCTGATTACTCACTTGTTGGTGTTAATAAGATGCCTCTTCCTTCTCTTTAGGCTTTTTTTACTATAGGCTTCAACCCTATCAATAGTATCACATCTTTAGATCAGCACGTCAGTATTGACTTTATAGTTTCGAGGGAATGTTAGGTTATCTCTTTTATTTATGGTAGTGATTTTGTTAATGTTTGTAGAGGGCTATGGTGAGATCTTCTAATGCTTTCTATAGGGTGCCTATGGTTAATTATGGGTGATTTTAATAATCTTAAAGGCATGCATGGGAAGTCTAGGGGTGCTATCAATCCTATTGCTTATAGGGGTTTTATCTCCTTTTCTGACCAAGCTGATGTTACTGATTTGCCTTTGATCAGGGCTGATTATACCTAGACTAATGGTCGAAGGGGAGTAAACGATATGCAATGTATGTTGGACCGTTCTATGGTCAACCATGATTTCATGAATTCTTGGAGTAGAGTTACTTGCCATGCTCTTCTCAGACATCATTCAAATCATAATCCTTTGCTTGTTGACTGGTCCAAGGGGGTGGTTATGAGATCTAGATTTAAATTTCAATCCATGTGGTTGACTCATCAAGATTTTTATGAGTTTGGTGCTAATAATTGGATATCTTGTCCTACTATGACTCCAATGCAGGCTTTGTCTTTAAGCTTCAATATCTTTATCAGAAACTTCGAATTTGGAATAGAGAGGTATTTGGGTTTCTTCACTAACAAATTGTAGCTTGTAAGGATGCCCTTTCTGACATTCAGTCTGATATTGAGGATCACGGCTATTCTGAGGGTCTTGCTAATCTGGACACTCTTCTCAAGCAACAGGAAATTTATTAACATTATAAGGCAAGAATTTTGGTTGTTATCAACAGGTGATAGAAATTCTTCCTTTCTTATAGACAGGCTAATGTACGTGGAGCTGATGTTGGTATAGGGAGTCTTTGTATTAATGGAGAGCTTACTACCGACTCACATGTTATCTCTTCTCATGTCATCTCTTCTCATGTCAATGATTTTTAGATGTACCTATTTAAAACTCTGAGGACTATTAGGCCTTGTATTGAGAACATTCATCGAGTAATTCCTTCTCTAGTTACGACTGAAAAGAACAAGGTTCTTACCCATAGGCCTACCTATGAGGAGATTAAAAATGTTATTTTCAATACGAATGGTGATAGTTCTCCTAGTCTGAATGGTTTTAGCGTTAAATTCTTTCAATCTTGTTGGAATATTGTCAGTTTAGATGTTTGTGACTTTTTATTGTGGTTCTTTGACAAAGGGACACTTACTACAGGTCTCAAGTCGAGTGTCATCGTTCTTATACCAAAAGTTGAAGGGGTTGATGTTATCGAAAAGTTTAGACCCATTGCATGTTCTAAATTTTCTTTTAAAATTATAACCAAGATCTTGACCAACCGGCTTAGTCATATGTCTACGCGCATTATTTCTAACAATCAATTCGGGTTTGTAAAAGGAAGGAATATTACTAATGCCATTTCTTGCTTTTGAAGGTATTAATGTTCTTGATAAAGGAACTTTCGGTGGTAGGATGGCTATTATAATTGACATTCAAAAGGCCTTTGACACTTTTGATTGGTGTTTTCTTATTGATGTTTTGGAGTGTTTCGGATTTTCTTTGGTTTTCCGTGACTATATTTGAGAGATTCTTTCCTCTTGGTGCATTTCTATTGCTATGAAGGGGGAACTAAACGGGTACTTCCCTTACTCAAGCGGAGTTCAGCAAGGGGACCCGCTTTCTCCTCTGCTTTGTTGTATTATGGAAGAATACCTAAGTCGTAAGCTTTAGTGTTTAGAGGCAGAGGGTTGCATATCTGCTATGGGATATTCACCTTAGATTAACTTCCCTAGTCATATCCTTTTTGCGGATGACGTTGTTGTTTTTTACAAGGCTATTATTCGTAATTTGCAAACTATTAGGGATGCCTTTTTATATTATGCGAATGTGTCTGGTTAAGTGGTAACCTGAAATAAATCTTCCATTTATTTCAGAAAAGGAGTCAATGTGACAATGGCCTAGAATCTTTCTTAAATGCTTGAAGAGCAAAGGTTGGACAAGCCTTTTGATTATCTTGGTGTCACTCTTTTTGTGGGTATGTCGAGGAAGCGGCACCTGCAAACTATTGCGGATAAAATTCTTGGCAAGTTTTCTGGTTGGCATGGTTCATCATTGTGAATGGTCGGGCGAGTTGGTCTTGTCAACTCAGTCATTCCAAGCTCCTTCATTCTTTCTCGATATATCGGTGGATAACTAATCAGTTAAAGGATATGGAGCATGCAATTTGGAATGTTATCTAGACAGGTTCTACTGTTAAAAGAAAGCTTGTTACGGTTCCTTAGAAGACTTGTTGTAAATCAATTTCCTTCGGCGGCTTGGGGGTTAAAAATTTGCGTTTGCTTAATGCATCCCTTCTTTGCAAACTCAATTTTGATCTTTTAAGGATGGAGTCTTCGGTTATGTCACTTCTCCACTCAAGATTTTTTCTAAAATCAGGTGATGTGCATTACTGACCTATTTCCTCTTCGGTTTAGGGCTCCTTAAAGGGAAGTTTCTACTTTGTTCAAGCTAATACGCATTAGCTATTTTCTAACGGAGAAAGGATTAGTTTCTGGCATGACAATTGGGTGGGATTGATTGTATCTGGAAGCCTAATGTGGAAGGAAAATTTTATGTTAAAAGTGTGTATTTGATTTTAATTGGAAGGTTGCAGATTGATCAGTTGCATACTTTTATTTGGAAGGCTTTTCTACTACCTTCAAGGTCGACTTTATATTAGAAATTAGCTTTGGGATATATCTCTACTGATGAAGTCTTACAAGCCAAGGGCATTTACACAGTGTCATGTTGTTCGCTTTATGGCAATCATATTGAACCATGGATTATCTTTTCATTCAGTGTGATTTCTCGACTAATCTTTAGAACTCCATCTCCGAGTTATTCGATCATAATATTAAAATTGATGCATGGGTCAGAGGCTTATTACTGAATGCCTCAGTTAGATGGTGTGACTTATAGCTTTTTACTACATGAAATGTAGCTATCCTTTCTTGCTTATTGACTATTTGGCATGTTCGTAACCTTGATCGTTTTCAGGGATGCAGCGAACTATTGGCAATTATCTACGGCTCATATGGGCTGCAGTGAAGGAAACCAAGTTTTTTAGGGTGAGTCACACAAAGAGGGTAAAGGATTTCCAAGTTCTAAAGCAGCTTGGATTTCATATCTACCCTTCTCATAGGGAAGGGATTATTGAGGTCTAGTGGATCAATCCTCTATCGGGTTTTTTAAAGTGAATATCGATCGATCAACCCTTGGTGCTCCGGGCATTGCTGATTTTGGCAGTATCTTTCAAAGCACTAGGGGTTTTCCCCACGGTGCATTCTCTGGACGTTTGAGCTTGAGATTTGCGTTTGAGGCTGAATTACAAGCTGCCATTTTCGCAATTAATAAAGCTTCACTGTTTGGGTGGGGTCGGCTTTGGATTGAGACAGATTCAACTTACGTTGTTCACGTGTTACGTAACAAAGTTTCTAAAATCCCCTTGTTGCTTAGAATTCAATGGGACAGCCATTTATCTCAAATGGATTGGATGGAACTTATTGTTACTCATACTTATAGAGAAGGCAATAGGGCGGCGGATGCATTGGCAAGATACGGCATTGAGCATGGTGATGCATGGTGGCACTCTCACCTGGATTTTCTTGCTTCTTATATAGCTAGTGATTATGTTAGCAGGCCGAACTATCGGTTTATTTTTAGTTTTCTAGCTAGTTTGGCTTGTATTGACTCACTCTTTTATTTTTCATTTATTTCATTTGAGCCCAGCTAGTTTTGGTAGGGTTAATTTCGGGGAAGGGTTTTGGATTAGTTGGGAAGTGTGTAGGCTTTAGGGACCGGATCAAAGTTAATGTGGTATGGTAGAATCCCTTTAACTTCCACTTCCGCTAGTTGAGTTGCGTAAGTGCGAAAACTACTTTACCCATTCTCCCCGAACTCTTTCCTACATACTTCTTTAATGGCTAATTTTTTCCCTCGTCTTGAGTTAGCCTTATTTTTCTAGTTGGCCTCCATCTTTTACCAGACAAAATGTAAAAGGTAAATTGACCAAATAAGTCTTACATTTCAATTTATTCATTTAGGACAATTGGTTTAATGGGAAATAATGATGGTTTCATGTCTTAGTCTTGTAGTTTAGACCAATATTATTAAAAGCAAACTGGACCGGCCGGTTCAATTGGAAAAATAGGAAACCGATTTGGTACCGGTCCAGTTAACTTAAACTAACATTTTGAGATAAAATCGGTCATCACCGATTTAAGCCAAAAAAAACCGTGGCACACTCAACCAGTAAAAACCTGGTTTTCTCTAAAACCTAATAAAATGGTGTTTTTTAACATTTGCCATAATACTTGAATAGAAATTTTTTTTGAAAAACCCTCGAATGAACAATGTGTTCCTCCAAAGGAAAAAAGTTTGGAGTGGGTGAAAATTTCGGGGCGGACTCACTAACTACAAAACACACACCCCTGTTTTCATTAAACTAAATTGGTTCTTAAATCAAGAACCACAAAAATTACAATAGTAATAAGTTCGAGTTAAGGAAAAGGTCCGAAACTGAGAGACATATCATGCGCCTATTACAAATAAAAGTAAACCAACATAGGTTAATGCTCTCAAGGAGAATTTTACCCCATCTAATGTCTCCTTGAAAGATTTGATTGCTCCTCCTTTGCCATAAGTTCCATGCAATAAAGAACCAAAGCAATGTTCCAAATTCCCGATGAATTCCTTGCCTGAAAAATGACTGCCAAAGTAATAGAAAATCATAACCCGAATGTGGTATGACTAATGAAATACCCAACCATTGGAAAGCTGAAATCCAAACCACAAGACTATCCTTACAGAAGAAATGACAATGAACCATGGTCTCAATATTCGAACAAAAGGGGCAATTATTATCAACAATAGTAAGGCAACCTGGATGAATCAAAAGATCTCGGCTAGGAACACAATCCAGCCAAAAAATTTAATCTTAGGGAGAAGGCTAGCTTACCAAATAATGGAAAATATTTTCGTTGGTTCGGGCCATTGCGGTTGTTGATAGTATTCACACAAAAGGAGGCTGCCAAAAAAATATTGTCAATTCTGATATCCCACCTGAACCGATTAGCCGCCACATTAATGAATGTTGGAGCAATACACAAGACTAGATCAAGAAATAGTGAAGGGCATGCAGTCAATATCCAAGACTTTAATTCCTCAAGGCATTATTGTGCCGAAATACGCAACGTACTTTTCCAGAAGGGACGAGATCATCCATCATAGGCGAATAAAAAACTGTAGCCTTCCCTAATGGACAAATACTTCCTGTTACATAGGGCAAATAACTCTAGGAAGAGTGATAATAGGGAGGTGTTAGAGGTCTAATAATCAAACGAGAAAGAGCATCTATTACTATTCCCCATTCTCACCCGAACTTGAGAGGAGAAATATTTGCAGAAAACTCAAGACTCCATGCCATATATGAGACATATTCTTATGATCAAGACAAACTAGACCATGCCAATTCCTGATTCCAAGGCGTTGAACACATATGATTGACCATAGTGAATCATCATTCTGACCATTGAGCCTCTATATCCATTTAAAAAGTAAGCTTGTATTGACAAGCTTAAGGTCTTGAATGTAGAGTCCGCCCAAATGTTGTGGTAGGGCAATAGTATCCCAGCTTATCTTACACATACCATTTGTGGTTGAGTAACCTCACCATAAAAAGTTATGCATTAGTTGACTTAACATTGAAATCACCTTGCTAGGCATTCTAAAGATAGACATTAAATAAATTGGTAAGGAAGAGAGATTGACTTGATAAGAATAGTCCTTCCCACATATGATAAATAGCTTCCTTTCCAGTTAGCCAGTCTATTCTTGAATCTAGTAATCAATGGATCCCAAACCCCAAATGAGGGTTGTTTCACACAGAGAGGTTTACCCAAATACATAACAGGAAATTTCTCGACCTTGCATCCAAGAGAATTTACAAAGGTGGATAGTGTAATCTCTGGGTCATGAATACCTATTAGTGCGCTCTTATGGAAGTTAATACGAAGCCCGAAAAATAATTCAAAGCATCTCAGGATACGGATAGAATTAGGAATAGTGGACTCTTCTGCCGGTAGAAAACATAAAGTGTCATCGACAAATTGAAGAATTGAGATATTAGGTAATGAATCATCCAAATGAAAGCCTAGAAGGATTTGTTCCCTAATGCTATTATCAAAGAGCTATTTCAAACCCTCCGCAGCCAACACAAAAATAAACAGGGATAGAGGGTCTCCTTGCTTCACCCCTCTCCCAATATGAATAGGTGTGCTCAGAGAACCATTGATCAAAATGAAAGTGATTGAATTTTTCCTGCAATTAGCTAGCCATGAAATCTATTTATGATCAAAACCCACGCTACTAAGTACCGAGTCAATATACGGCCAGGATATGCTTTAAAATGCTTTATAGAAGTCCAATTTCAGAACCAAGATAGGTTTTCGCTGGGAGTTGAGACAATGAATGACCTCAGAAGCCAAAAATGAGCACTCATGGATACTTCTACCTTTGATAAAAGCGAACTGATTCCTCGAGATTAGGGATGGAAGAACCGCTTGTAATCGAAAGGACATGAATTTGGCAATGACTTTATAAACCCCATGGATTAAAGAAATTGGCCTAAAGTTTTTCAGTGAGCAAGAACCTCGAATTTTAAGGATCAGGAGTGTGAAGGAAGTCTTAATCGAGTCAGGCAGCTCAGAAGTGGCGTGCAACGGATTAAACACATTCATAAGTTCAGATTTCAATTCACCCTAAAAACATTTATAGAAGAAAAAATTAAAACCATCGGCACCCAGGGCTTTATTTTCACTACAAGCACATATACATCTCCAAATATCATCTGTTGAAAATGGTGGAGTTAGGGCTATGTTCTGATCAACCGAGACCATACTAAACTGAAGATTGGAAAGGGAGAAGGGCATCACAGTATTGGCCGAGAATAGCTGGTCATAAAATGCATGAATAGCATTGGAAATAGCAGTCACATTGGAGACCAATTCTCCATCAATGTCTAATTGCGAGATCCTATTGTTTCAAAAGTGAGTCGAGGTTGTTTGATGAAAAAATGCAGTATTCCCATCCCCCAATAGACTCCACTGAACACGAGATTGTTGGTGTTTCAACTTTTCTAAATAGCTGCGCCAATCTTTAAGAAGAGCACGAGAATTACATGAATCCCTATATTGATCAAGAGTGAGGGGGCGTCGAACATCACTCGAAGTTAGGGATAGAATATTAACCTCTAAAGCTAAAATTTTCCTATTCAAATCACCAAAGTTACTAATATACCAGGGATGAATAGCTGCACTGAGCAAGGAAAGCTTATGCGAAATATTAGAATGCAGATTGGACAAACAAATGGACTTCCAAGAATTGGTAATAAATGATAAAAAAGTGTTATCATCCCACCAGAAATTTAGGGATCGGAGGGGTTTCGCTCCACCTCTATAAGTACTACATGATTTAAATAAAATGGGGAGATGATCAGAGAGAATAGTCTTCATAATCAAAATAGACATAGCCGGCCAAAGATCCAACAAGACACTAAAAGTAAAAACCCTATCAATTCACAAGAAGGATAGACTATTATGCTAAGTATAATCATGGCCTTGAAGGGGAAGATCCTATAGCTCACTTTCTCTGACAAACTCCTGAAAAGCGAACATCAAACTCAAGATTCTAGTACCGGCACTTTCCAAGGCGTGAAGGACCTCATTGAAGTCGCTACAAACCAGAATGTTTTAAAGATCAAGGATAAGGGGTAGAATGTCTAACCCCAAAGCGTTATGGTCTAGGTAATTGGTAGGGGCATAGATGCACATCAAATGAAACACTAGAAAGTTCAAAGAGAATTTCCTTAAAATCCACCTTGTAGATGCTCTAATAACAGATCCCTTCCAAAGGATAGAATTCTATGAAATTAAAATACCACCCATGGAGCCTGAAGATGGAGAGAAGTGATAAGAGAAGTCGTTATGTCCCCAAAAATGTCTAATTGTTTGATCTGAAACCACCTCGGATTTAGTTTCCAACATAACAAAGAATTTCAAGTGGTGCTTGCGAACTTGAGAAAGAACAAATTTTTGCTTAGCCCCATTGTTGAGATCACCTCGACAGTTCTAACAAATGAATTCTTATCTTATCCATCGCATCTAAGATAATCGATTTGTTCCTATCCGTGAATAATCCAAGCTTGGTCTAGAGTTTCTCATTCTGCGAGGAAGGTCTCGATCGAGTATCAGGACCCGAGGAAGCTGAGTCCCTCTGAAGAGAAGAGCTCGATATCTGGCCACTCAGATCGGCTACTACATTCAGATCTCTAGAAGGTTTAGAGAACGTCAAATGGGGAGGGGCTAATTTCTGATGGATTAGGGGCTCATTAGACGTCAAATTCGTCTCCGAGACCAAGCTGAGGTTTACCTCAGGTTGAGTGGTTAGCTGGAGTTGCAGATTAAAAGCTTGAGCATGGTCAATATTTTGAGAAGCTGACAGCACCGTCAAATCAAATGATGCTTTACTTCAAATATAAGAAACCTAGGAGTCATGCTCTTGCTGATGTTCACAGCCAACTCCTTGTCCGAGATTGGTATGAATCAGGAATTCTTTTGGAACAACTTAAATTTTCAATGACTGCTTTGTGCACCCCAAAGGCACCGAAACAAGGCAGGATACAATGTCTCCCCAATCCGGCATATCAAAATTGAATTAACGGAGACAATATGCCCAAAGCAGGAAGCTAACTGCCTAATTAAATTTTCTGAAATAAGAACCGGGGTAATTCCCATGAAGTCCACGTACATGATGAATTCTGTTGGGATGAAGTTAGCCGGAATCCATCGTACCTCTTTAAAAATATGCTGCATAGCTGTAAAATCTCCACCTACAAAGTCAAACATAGAATTCGTAGAATTAAACAATACAATAACAATATCATTGCCCGCCGGTACAACAAAATCAATATCAAAACTTTATTATTTAGAAGTTTATAAGCATAACGAATATTGACAATGTTACTAAGAGTGGCTAAGCAAGACGTATCTTTCCGAGGGGCCATGTGTACAATAAGATCGTGGCCCTGAGTCAGAAATAAAGATCCAGTTGTTCTTATTTACAAAAAAAATTAAATAGGAAACTTGAAGAAATGAAGAAACTGACATTTGGAAACCAAAGAATGAAAAATCACACTAGAAAAAGAAACGTTGTGTAAAGTGTAGAATGGATTAAAAATAGAAGGACACAAAAATCAAAAGACAATGAGCAAGATGAGTGATAGATGAGCCAGCGGAGATGTAAAACTCAATTTAAAATAGGGTTTTGTATTCTGGGGGCAAAAATGTGAGATCTTATCTCATCTAAATATATTTGGGTTCAAAATGTATAATGAGCCGAAAAGATTACAAAAATTGAACCTGGATGGGTCTTTTTTTTAGTAGGAACATTTAATTTTTGAAGAACCTAAGACTCGAACACAGGTCCCTAGCTTATTTGTCCACGTTGGGAGGAAGCTAATACTAATTTAATGTAAGAGTTTTATTTACTTATTCTTATTATAATTTTAAATATGAACATTTGGTATGTGTTATATGTTTTACATTCATTTATGACTTATATGTAATGAATGATATATATATATATATATATATATATATATATATATATATATCCTTCCGGCAGAAAAGTCTCTTTTACCCTCTTTCATTCGTATTTTACGTTGTATTGAATTAATTTCCAGTTTGAGCATTAATTTCCCCAAAAGTTCAATTTTAGGTGTGAATTTGTGAATTCGTGTGCTGAATTTATTGGATGTTAAGTGGAGAAATTCCCTATCTTGTTTCTTGGAGCCCCGCTTAGTGTGAAGAAGATCCCGGTTTCTCATTGGAACTCGTTGATTGTAAAATTCCAAAGTAGGCTTGCAAGTTGTAAAGGGCAGTGTTTGTCATACGGTGGGAGGTTAGTCTTGATTAAATTTGTGCTCTCATCTCTTCCAATTTATTTGCTATCACTTTATAAATTAGTGGCTTCGGTTAATGATAAACTTGTCCAACTTATGAGGAACTTCTTGTGGAAAGGGCATTCGAGTGTTATAGGTTTAAGTAAAGTTTCTTAGAACACGATCAATCTTCCAAAAGCCTTGGGTGGTTTGTACACTAGAGATTTAAAAATTGTTAATTGTAGTCTTTTGTTAAAGTGGTTATGGAAAATGAGTGTTGCTTCTAACGAGTCCTTGTGGTATGAGGTGTATGTTAGGCAATATGAGTTTTCCTCTTGGTCTTCAATTTAGGTCCTCGAAAATAAGGAATTGTCCCCTTTGTAGAGAGTCATAGTGTTGTGCTGTATTAAAAATGAACAGGTGTGGAGGGTGTTTAGATCTAACGGGAGAGTGATTTTTGGTCGTTGCATAGATTGGTCATTTTGCCATGACAATTGGACGTCGAATCAACCGCTATCATTGCTTTTCCCGGACTTGTATGAGTTATGTAATCGGAAAAGTTGTTGCATTAATTTGGGGTGTATGGTTTTATTTAGTAATAATGCGGTTTCTACACCTTTTTTGAAATGAAACCTAAGGCTGAATTATATTGATTGATGCAATCAACTTTTGGAGTGGATTTCACAAGCTTGTCCACAAATTTTTTTTCATGGTAACCAAGGGATTAAATCCATAGGGTAGCCACGGCTGCGATTTCTGGATATGGATGACCAATTTTCTTGGGAAGGAGACACAAGTAAGGTATTTTCTTCTTCATCTTTTTGCTCAGAATACTATACTGCTTTGAATTTGCCTACATCTGCAGTAGATTTTGCTCTTATTTGAAAGGCATGCCTATTGCCGAAAGTGCAATTTTTTGATTGGTTGATGCTCCATGGTAGGCTACCTTCTAAACAATTCCTTTTCCAGAGGGGATGTATAAGTGATGTGAGATGTCCTTTTTGAAATGAAGATGAATTAATGGAACACGCTTTGTTACATTTCTCGAGACGTTACCAAATTTGGCAAGAGTTGTTTTGTCTACTTGTGATCTCTTCGACTATACTGTATATAGGCTGTAATTTCTTAATTTTGTGGCGATCCTTCTTTAAATCAGGACCTTTCATTGAATTTGCAACTTTCCTATGGTTTCTCATTGCTTGGAGATTATGGAAGCCACGGAATGAGATGGTGTTTGATAACCGACACGGCTCGAACGACATCCTTTTTTCTAGCTTACATTTTTGTTGGTTTATTTTCAAATGTAAGACAAGAGCAGTAGGGTTTCTAACTTTTGATGTTATTACCAACCCGTACATATTTTTTCATGTACTTGAATTGGGCGATGCTCTCACCTTATTGTGAGCATCATTTCACTATTATATTTATATTAATAAAAGTGGGGTATGGTTTTGTAGGTAAGCGGAGGGGCCAACTAAGTTGGGTCTTCCGGCCCAAAATTTTCATCCAATCCAACCTTTTAGACTCTAGAGGGACACAATGTTCCTTTTAGGATTTTTCAAAATATATATATATAGTATTTATTTAAAAAATCAAATGATCGATTGAACCGCGGTTGAATCCGGTTGAAATAGTAAAATCGTGGACCACTAACTTAATTGGCTCAACGCCCGATTTGGTTTCGATATCATTGGTTAACGCAACTTGTGACCTCTAGATGTCTCAGGTTTGAGTTACATCCAGAGTGAGGTAGGGTCAGGAAAAAGAGCTTTAAAGCTAGACGTCAAAGGTTCGAATTATAGTAGCTCCATGTGTTGTACTGCTTGCTTCCCAGTGGACATTTTCATATAAAATGAGGTTTTATAGTAGTATTCCCTCCATTTCCAAAAGCTTCTTACTCTAACTCAATCATCAAAACCAATGAAATATTTATTATATCATTAAAATGACTGATTTAACCTTTATATTTTATACAAAATTTCTATTTTTTCTTAATTACTACTCATAATCAATTATCTCTCCCCTAATTAATACAAGGGAAAATTAGGATATTCGACAAGAGATTCACTATTTTAGAAGATTAACAAGCACCTTTGATTCATGTGTTTGGAAGTCGTCGATTGATGGAATTTATACCGTTAAATGTGCATATGCTTTTATTCACAACTCTACTCAGCATTTACAATGGCATACTTTTATTTGGAAAGCTTTCTTACCGCCATAACATTCTACTCTTTGTTGGCGCATTATGAATGGTAGGATACCTACTGATGACTTACTGCAGGCTCAGGGAATGTTCACTACCTGTAGATGTTCTCTTTATTATCAGGATTGCGAAACGTTGGATCACATCTTTCGAACTTGCCCTTTCTCCAAGGCTTCATGGCTTGCGTTTGGGAATTTTTTCAGAAGTAAAATTGACCTAGATAATGACATCTCTCACCTCATTAACCATGCTAGGGTTCGTTGGTATGGCTCTCAACTTTTTGCAGTTTGGATTGTTGCAATTCTTACCTGTTTTTGGGTAATTTGGCATACTAGGAATTTCGCCCGATTCCAGAATGGGGTGCTAAAAATCAGATTGCCTTTGGTTGTTATGGAAAGCCATGAAAGAAGTCGACTTCTTTCGTGTAGGGTGCACGAAAAGTGTCAACGACTTTAGGGCCTTAAAGCAATTGGGTTTTAATATTCACTCAAATAAGACAAAGAGGATTATTCATGTTTGGTGGCAGCCGCCAAGTGGGACATTTATGAAAGTTAACGTTGACAGATCGGCTATTGGGTGTCCGGGGAACTGTAGGATACGGAGGCATTTTCTGTAATGCACTTGGGTTTCCCCATGGAACGTTCTCGAGGACATTAGATTCAGCTTTGACATTTGAGGTAGAATTATTGGCAACCATTGTTGTGATTGAAAGGGCTTTTGAGATGGGGTGGAGGAACTTATGGATTGAGACTGACTAGTGTTATGTGGTTTACATTTTAAAAAATAGACCGAGAAGAATTCCTTGGTGCTTACATCTTAGATGGGAGCCTTCAGTTATCCTTCGAGATCAAATGCAGGTGATTGTTTCGAATATCTACGATGATGGTAATCGAGTTGCAGATGCCTTAGGCCGATATGGCGTCTATAATGGTGATGACTAGTGGTGCTCGAAACCGGCTTTTGTTGTTGATTTTATTAATTAATGAAGATTACGACCTTCGTCCCCAATACCGGTTAGTCCCTTAATTGGATCGAAGCCTACAATAACTTTTACGCTTTTAGTTTTTTCGTTGGCCACTTGTTAGGCTTGTTTACTTATGGCCGTGTTTTTGCCATTCCTTTTAACTTTTTGCGGACATTTTTTGTAACTCTCATTTTCATTTTATTAATAAAAATCCTTGGAGAGGGGTGGTGGGAACCTTTCCCACCTACCTTTTCCCTTTCTCGGGTAATTTATAAAAAAGGGTAAATTAGAAAAAATATGATAAAAAAGTGCATTGATATTCTAAAAAGACAAACTTTTGGAAAAATAAAAGAAAGTCTAAAACGTCAAACTTTTGAAAATGGAGGGAGTATATGACATTTTTCCATGTACATTTTCTAATTAAATGTGACAAACGTTAAATAGTTACCGGTTTTGTTCACGTGTCATATGCAATAGGATTATGACATGTGTCAAGGTAACTCATGCAAATAAAATTCTATACATAAAAAGCCTTTAGAATAATCCTAATCATCCTTCTTTCACAATAATCTTCATTCTTTCAAACCAATCATGAGTTGGGATATCTTTCCTCATCGCTATGTAGGTTTAAGAAAAATCAATCGGATGAGCGATTTACCAAAATGCTAAGTTATCTATTTCACCCACCTTCTTACTTTTTTTCCTTTTTATTACAAATTTAAGTAGATCTTTTACTTGTAATTTAAAATTCATTGGTGTAACTATAATCTGCTAATTATCTAATGGCAATTCAGATCTGAAATTTTCTTTTCGATTTTGATCCAAAAATTTATAGGAGTTTTTTGTGGACAATTACTAGAAGTCGGTCGATCTTTTGTGGATCTCCCCGACATGTTTCTTTTCGTGAGGAAGATCTAGGAGAAGATCCTTTCGAGGAGAAAAATCTTCTCAAAGAAATTTAATTACAAATTAAAATTAAATGAAGAATTCAAAACTTTTCATCTCCTAAATTTTTTACTAATGTGTATATTTTTACACTTGATTGCGATTTGTTATGATGAGATCTGATCGGTGCTGTTTCATATTGAGCATAACAAGATGCCTTATTTTTCTCATTGTGAAACAGTCTCCAGAACCTCGTAGTACCAAGCATTTTCTATTAGAAATTGGTATCCTAACTTTTTGTGTTTCAGTGTATGTTTTTGTTTTAGTATCCAATTCCATTTTTGTTCTACCCATAGTGTACAGAACGTAAAGATATCTGTTACTTTGTCCAACTCAATAATTTTTTTTTTAAGAAAATGCATTTATAAGAAGATCAATGATGAGGGCTTCATGACTGTCTTGTGTGTAATACAAATTTAGGATGTTCTCACTGGAGAAACACGGGTAATTAATGTCACCGTTAATCAGTACTCAAATACTGTAAATTTGATCTTGATAGGAAGTTGTTGGTTTAATTAATTTAGGCTTATCTTTTACAGCTTCGAAAACTTACTTTCACCTCTTGATACCCCGGGAAGGGTGACAACGAATCAGTATGAATCACGAGTTTCTGCAATGTTCACTTTTCCTACATGTGGGCCCATCATTCCCGTTGCTGCACTCCCGGTCAATATAACGGCGTTCTTGATAGAGCCCATAATATTCTTCCAGTCTTTTAGGGTAGGCTCCTTGGACAAAAGTACAAGAGGTTGTTGCAAAGAGCCAGGTTCTAAAGAACCATCTGTTTGCAATGGACTGTTTTCACGGACTGGTACAGATGAACAGACGTAAAGCATAATATTCATTGGCGGCACATCAAGTGCATGCACATTGCCATCAGACCTGTCAAACCGAGAAACTCAGGTACTTATCAAACAGTTAATAAATAATTAAATACTGTAAATTTGATCTTGATAGGAAGTTGTTGGTTTAATCAATTTATCTCGATTGGATCTCAGGTGATTAGTGTTAAATTAATAAACTTAATTCAATTAATAAAAGGAATAATACATGTGTGATTCGATAAGAATGTGTAACTAGAATTGTGTGTTTCGAATTTGGGCACTGTTGGCACAGTATTGGCCAAGTTAGAAAATGAGCATTGTTGGCACAATATTGGCCAAGTTAGAATTAAGCATTTTTGGCACAATATTGGCCAAGCAATATTGGCCAAGTTAGAATTGACCATTGTTGGCACAATATTGGTCGAGTTAGAAATGAGCATTGTTGGAACAATGTTGGCCAAGTTTGTTTTGGCTCCTTACACTATAAATTGAGAGCAAAGGATGTATCAATTCGTAGCATAGAAAGTAGAGTGAAAAAGAAACAGAGTGTGAGTAAAAATATAGAGAAGAGTGAGCATTGGCTTTGTAGTGCCTTATATAAATAAAGTGTAATGTTTGTTTGAGCTTTATAAAATTATCTTCGTGTAATTAGAGTTGTTAATTATCCTCTTTACTCCAACAAAGTGGTATCAAAGCCATTTTGGATCCCGATCCTCTTCCCGAAAAAATCTCTCCGAGTTTAAGAAATCCAAGTTGTACAGCCCAGAAGTGTTGCAAGAGACTACTTGCCAGAGACGGCTGAGCATCGTAGAAGCGTTGCTAGAGACTGCCAAAGTGTCGCCAAAACAGACAAAGGCTGTATGAATAGTTGCAAAAAGCTGCAAAAAGTGTTGCCGTACTTTCAAAGTATTGCCAAAGACTCCTAAAGCATTGCTGTAAGCCCAGAGTGTCACAATAAAGTTCCAGAAAGAGTTGCAACTGACCCTGTATGCTTTGAAATAAAGTTTCCTCCACAAAAATGAATTCCAACGGTGCTTCTTTTGTTTTCCCTCAACTTACCAAAACCAATTATAAAAATTGGTATATCAAAATGAAAGTCATTCTCGGTGCCCAAGATGTTTGAGACATTGTTGAAAAAGGCTATGAAGTCCGAGCTACAGATGCACAACCGTCTCAAGCAGAAAAAGACAGTTTGCATAAGGATCATCATAATCATCAAAAGGCTCTTAGTATCATCCATCAAGGTTTAGATGAGGAGATGTTTGAAAAGGTGGTGGAAGCAACCACCTCTAAACAAGCTTGGGACATGCTCCGAGTTTCTCTTCAAGGAGAAGAGAAAGTATAGAAGGTACGACTTCAATTGTTGAGAGGAGCATTTAAGATGATGAAGATGAAGGAAACAAAGCAGTTGTGGATTATTCCTCACGAGTAAAATCTGTCGTCAATCAAATGCGACAATATGGAGAAAAAATCGATGAATCGAGAACTATAGAAAACTTCTACATTCACTACTACCAAAGTTTGACTACGTAGTAGTGGCCATAGAAGAGTCACGAGACATAAGTGCAATGACGGTTGATGAACTTGTTGTCTTATTTCAAGCACGTAAGGAAATACTGAATAGACTTAAAGAGGAGTCCATTTAACAAGTCTTGGCAGCAAAGGCTTAGTTAAAAGAAGGTGAAAATAGCAGAGCTTAGTCCATTTGGTTGAGGGCGCGGTCGAGGTCATGGAGGAAATGGAAGAGGAAGAGGACGTGGCAGAAATCAACAACACGAAAGAGATGAAAATGTTGGAATCAACCAGTCAACAAGAGGAAGTGGTCATGGACGGGGATGAGGAAGAGTAAGAGGAAACTGGAGGCAGAATGATGGATGTGACAAGTCCAATGTCTAATGCTACAATTGCTCTAGATTTGGCCTCTATGCAGCAGAATGTCGAAGCCCACCAAAACAAACAGAGGAAACGGCGAACAACATTCAAGAAGAGGATGTAACCGACACGGTATTCTAACCCGTGAAGGTGAATTCAGTCAAGAAAAAACATATGGTATCTTGACAACGGTGCAAGTAACCATATGTGTGGAGACAAGAAGATGTTCGTAGAGCTCGACCAATTGTTCAATGGAAATGTTATTTTTGGGGATTCCTCAAAGGTTCCTATTCAAGGAAAAGGAACAATTCTTATTCGTTTTAAGAATGGAGAGCACCAATTTATCAGCAATGTGTATTATGTTCCAAACTTGAAAAGCAACATTTTAAGTTTAGGATAGCTGCTGGAGAAAAATTACCAAGTTCAAATGATGAACCAAAAGCTGGTGTTACTAAACAAGAAGAAGGAGCTGCTTGCAAGTGCGCTATGTCGAACAACCGGATGTTCACTCTCAACATCAAGACAGATGTTGCAAAGTGCTTAAAAGTATGCGTGACGGATTCTCATTAGCTTTGGCATTTGAGATTCGGGCATCTCAATTTCGAAGGTTCGAAACTGCTAAGCCAAAAGAAGATGATGCATGTTCTTCCCCCTATTGACAAACCCAATCAACTTTGTGAAGGATGTCTTGTTAGAAAACAATCCATAACTTGTTTTCCAAAGGAGTTCATGTCAAGAGCTAAGGCGCCCCTTGAGGTCATTTATATTGATGTTTGCGGACCAATGACACCAACAACATTGGGAGGCAACACATATTTCTTGCTATTTATTGATGATTATAGCAGGAAGACATGGGTTTACTTTCTAAAGGTGAAGTTAGAAGTGTTCGGAGCTTTCAAGAAGTTCAAAGCATTAGTGGAGAAAGAAAGCGGCTATTACATCAAAGCCATAAGATCTGATAGAGGGGGAGAATTCACATATAACGAATTCAAAAGATTCTATGAGCATCATGGAATCTGTCATTTCCTATCAGTCCCGATATCGCCATAGCAAAATGGCGTTGTTGAAAGAAAGAACAGAACGGTGATAAATATGGTGAGAAGCATGATAAAGAGTAAGAATTTGCCAAAGGAACTACGGGTAGAAGCAGTTTATTATGCAATCTACATCTTAAACACGTCCCCGATAATAAGTGTCTCATATATGACACCCCAAGAAGCATGGAGTGGGAGAAAGCCCAATATCTCTCATATTCGTATTTTTTGGAGTATTGCACATGTTCATGTTGCTGATGAAGAAAGAAGAAAGTTAGACGACAAAAGTAAAAAATACTTGTTCGTGGGATACTCAGAATTTTCAAAAGGTTACAAGATGTTCGATCCTGACAAAAGAAAGACGATCATCAGTAGAGACGTGACTATTAATGAGGAAGTAGTATGGGAATGGAACAATGATAAGAAAAACTATAGTTTCTATCCTTTTCCCATGGATGAAAACAATGATAGTGATGCAGAGGAAGCAGCCATAACGTCAAGCAATCCTATTTCAGTTGCATCTCCCGGATAGGAAGAAGATGAAAGTGAAAGTCCAAGACAACGACCGAGAAAGTTTTGTTTTATTGAAGATCTTTATGATGTTGCAAGAGATTTTAGTGGACAATCAACTCTTTACCGCCATCTCATTGATAGTGAGCCTATTGATGCTGAAGAGGCCATGAAAGAAGCAAACTAGAGAAAAGCCATGGACAAGGGGATCCAAGCAATATAGAAAAATGAAACATGGGAGTTCACCAAACTTCCAGCTGATAAAAAATCCATTGGAGTTAAATGGGTGTTCAAGGCAAAGAAAGATGCACATGGAAAAATTGTTCAACACAAAGCAAGGCTCGTTGCAAAAGGATACAGTCAAAAGCCCGATATTGACTATGATAAAGTGTTTGAACCTGTTGCAAGAATGGAGACCATTAGACTGGTGATCTGAGTTGCTACGCAAAATGGATGGACAATCCACCAAATGGATGTAAAGTCAGCATTTTTGAATAGCTACTTAGAAGAGATCTATGTCCAACAACCGCCTGGGTACATTTTCAGAGGACACAAAGAAAGTGTTGAAACTGAAGAAGGCGTTGTACGGACTCAAACAAGCCCAAGATCTTGGAACAACCGTATTGATAAATAGTTTTAGGACAATGGATTTGTCAAATGCCCACATGAGTATGCCTTATACGTAAAAGTAAAAGGTGGAGATAAGTTGCTTGTTTGTCTGTATGTGGACGATCTTATTTTTACAGGGAACAGTCCTTAAATGTTCCCTGATTTCAAGAAAACGATGACTCGTGAATTTGAAATGACTGACATTGGCTTGATGTCATATTATCTTGGCATTGGAGTGAAGCAGAATGATGATGGCATTTTTATTTGTCAAAGTGGCTTTGCCAAGGAGATAGTGAAGAAATTCAAGATGGAGAATTACAATCCCGTCAGCACTCCAGTTGAATGTAGTTTGAAATTGACCAAGGATGAAAATGGAGTAGTAGTCAATCCGACAAATTTCCGAAGTCTGATCGGGAGTTACAGATACTTGACGTGCACAAGGCAAGACATTTTTTATGCAGTTGGACTAGTGAGCAGATACATGGAAGCACCAAAGGAGTCTCACTGGAATGCAGCAAAAAGGATACTCCGCTATGTCAAAGGTACAACTAATTTTGCATTGCCTGATTCAAAATCTGATGAATTTAAATTAGTTGGGTATAGTGATAGTGATTGGGCTGGAGATACAAATGATCGGAAAAGCACTACCTGATTTGTATTTTTTCTCAGCGAAACAGCTTTCACTTGGAGTTCAAAGAAGCAATCGATTATGACATTGTCAACCTGTGAAGCTGAATATGTTGCTGCAACCTCATGTGTATGTCATGCGATATGGCTACGTTGATTGTTGAAGGTACTTCAAATGGCACAACAAGATCCAACAGATATTTTTGTCAATAACAAGTCAGCCCTGGCATTAGCGAAAAATCCAGTGTTTCTTGATCGAAGTAAGCACATCGACATGAGATTTCATTTTATGAAAGAGTGCATTGAGAAAAAGGAAGTTGTGTTGAAATACGTGAAGACACAAGATCAAATTGCTAATACGAGAATTGTTGGGAATAATTGAGAATTAAGTTTAAGGGGAGTGTTAAATTAATAAACTTAACTCAATTAATAAAAGGAATAATATGTGTGTGGTAGGAAAAGAAAGTGATATTAGTTAGAATTGTGTGGTTAGACTTTGGGCATTGTTGGCACAATATTGGTCAAGTTAGAATTGAGCATTGTTGGCACAATATTGGCCAAGTTAGAAATGAGCATTGTTGGCACAATATTGGCCAAGTTAGAATTGAGCATTGTTGGCACAGTATTGGCCAAGTTAGAAATGAGCATTGTTGGAACAATATTGGCCAAGTTTGTTTACACTATAAATAGAGAGCAAATGATGTATCAATTCATAGCATAGAAAGTAGAGTGAAAAAGAAATAGAGAGTGTGAGTAAAAATAAAGAGAAGAGTAAGCATTGACTTTCTAGTGCCTTGTATTCAGAGTTGTTTATTATCCTCTTTACTCCAACGAAGTATATGGATTTGTGAAGGTGGAGGATCTACTGGTGCTTTGCTTACAGTTGACGATTCTTCAGGAGCTTTTCTTTTGCCAGAAATTCGTCTACCATCCGTTCCGCGATCTTCTCCATTATATTCCAACACATATTCCTGCAACTCCAGAAAAAATAACAAGTGGTGTAGAGTTATTAGAATTGGTACTGGCAGCAGGATTTAGGTCTGTGTTAGGGTGAACATGGCTTGAACCAGCCAGTGGCTGAGGATTGGGATCACTTGTATCTTTCAATGAAGTATGCTAACACTTTATTCCATAAATTGGCATAAGGATTTAGAATTCATTCACTTTCATTCAATATTATTGATGCATATAGACGGAGGCTGTTATTGAAAGAGAATCCATTGGCACGGCATACTGGATTCTGTCCCAAAGGATTCAGTTAATTCACTAAAGAAGTTTCGCATCAGCTTCGAGTAATATATAAATCAAAACCAATCCTTTTTTTTTGGCATTGGAGAACCAAGTCTGAGATTTTGAGTGTCATTTCCAACTTGATAATCAATATAATTATCTTATCTGTTTATGTAACATCAAGCAATCTGGATGTTGTCTCTTGTTTGTTTTCTCTTATATATTTATGTTTTGGCTTTAGGTTTTGTTTTAGTTTAGGTATGATAACAAACTCGGGTGAATTCGACCGGATCAGCAATTTACCAGATAAATCTTCTACGTTCATCAAAGTGTGAGATTCTTGTCAAAGGTCATTATGGAAAAGAGCCTTTGAATTCCACTAAAAGTTGTAGTAATATACTAATATATATTACAATTATTAATATTTTTAGTAGCATTTTCTACAGTGAGAAGACCAAAAATGTTATATTGTACCAAAGATCTGTGGAACTGTTTGTCATTGACGACAATATTAGAAGTCTGAATCTCCTAAAATATATAGTAGAATTTGAGATCTATGTCGAATTAGACACCGATTAAAAATAAACACATAAAAAAGAAGAAAAAACATTACTTAAAGAAGCCTTAGAAGTAAGACTGAAATGAAAAGAAAAGAAAATTTGTCTGAAATAGCAAAATAAATTAGAAATAAAGGATAGAATAGGAAACAAAATCGTGTGACAAGATAACTATTTTCGACATAAATCTCGGCAATCAAAAGATTTTGGAAACACAAATAAGTTTTTTTTTTTTAAAAGCCCAGCCCAATTGATGAAGCCACTTTTGGTTTGATTCCTAATTCTCTCCATCGTGAGAAAATCAATTGTTGCATGAATTGATTTATAAACTTCCATGTTTTCATTTTCAAACAAAAGAATTTGAAAAAAAAAATGATTCTAATTCAGTTGATTTTCTTTTAAATATCCATTATACACATTGTTGAGTAAGTTTAGGGGATCAATTGGGGGTAAGCCCTAGCCGCCATAACAGATTTTCCAAATCGCAGCAGCAGTCACTCCGATCATGTCAACCACCGCCCCGGTAACATCCGCACAGACTAAGCAACTCAAATCTGCAGATTTTGCTGGAACAGTTTCAGATGCTGATCATGCCACCAAGAAATCTTATACCGAAGTCACGCAAGGATTTGCGCAAACTGCACAGGATACCTCAATACCACAGGATCCAATGGTTTCGAAAGCCACAATCTCCGAGAAAGGGGGATTCTGGTCAGTCAAAATCACTTAATCTATCGATGAGAATCGTTTGAGGCATTGTTCTTTTCACTAATTGGCCGATTGTTATTAACAAAAGGTAGTGAACCAAAGAGATTAGAAGATTTGAAGATACAACTTGCTTCAATTTGGGGGATTAATACCCAATGGAAACTAATCTCCATTGGGTGGGATTTTTACCATATGGTGTTAGGTTCTATGGAAGATAAGAACAAATTTTGGGGCATGGGGAACTGTAAGATTATTTTTTTATAATCTATGTGGTCCACATGCATAAGTAAATAGTCCGATTAAACATATACTATGGTGTTGCATGATGGATTGCTAACCGAACGTTGTTTAAATCGGTAAGGGTTGGTGACCCTTTTCCCGCTATCAAATAAGACAATATAAAAGGTTGATTTTATCTTTTCACTAAGAGAAATAATGGAAGTAATTATTTGTTCTAATTAACATTAAAGTTCATGTTAAATCAGTAATTAAAATTGCAATTTAGTTGTAAATAACATTATTATATATGTTATTTATAGGAAATTGAAAACTGCCATTTTAGTTTTAATTAACATAAAGTTAATTAAAACATCAGTTTTACTATTAATTAACGTTAAAGGCATAAGTCAATGATGCAGAATAGGAAGTGCTTCTTATTCTTTATTTTCTCTATAAAAGAAACATGACAGATGAAGATTTAATCAACACTTGCTCCATCCAAGCTATTGTCATCAAAGATAGAAGGGAATTAAATCACTTCTTTCAAAAACAACGTCAATGGGACAAGAGGTCGATTGTGAATAATAGAGGAGATAGAACGTTCGATCTATTCGTTACAGTTTACTACATATATTAAGGTATGCTTCCGCCTAATAGTTTGTATTTGTCAATCAATTCTAGACAAGTCGATCTTGGGGTTTTTCCCGATTATAGTTTATGCCATTACAGTTGGTTTAGATTTCATTATCAAAATCATTAAGGGATTATAAAATTGCTTATAATTGGTATCAGAGCCATCTTGTCCTAAAATTATATGTCTGAAAGTTTGATTGAATTATGGTTCATCAGAAAATTTTAGAGGTTTCGAAGTTGAATAAATACTCATGAATTTAAAGTTGTTTTTCCATATGATTGAATTATGGTTATTGGATCAAATGATTTCAAGAGAAATTTTGACTCTTTCTAATTAAGGATTAATTGAATTATTTTCTATATCAGTTATATTTCATTCATTATAGTTAAGAATCGTAAAAGGAAGACGTTATATTCCTTTGTGACTAAATATGAAAGTATAAATCAGTTTCTTTAACTAACGTTATTTTTATTCAATGGAAAGTTTAATTGGATAAAATGAAAGAATAAGAAAAGAAAAGAACATAATAGATATCAAAATAAAAGCAAATGAAAAATTATAAATGAATGTTTTCCAATGAAAACATGAAAAGTAAAGAATCCATTCAGGATTTTTCTCGTGAAAATAAAGACGTGCATAAGTGTAAATTTCAAATCTTAGGGCTATGATGGTTTAATGTATATTTAATGTGATTATGGTTCAATTCAAATAAAAAAAAGGTAAGGATAGTTTTTTTTTATTTTATATTATGTCATACTTATATACATTTAATGTAAAAGATTAACTCTAATTGTATTGTATGTTTTATTTGTGTATAAATCACAGTTTAGATAATTATAATGATTATATTTGGTATTCTGGTTATCAATAAACGATCAAAGTTTAAAGGTTAAATTATAGAGTGATTAATTGAAAAGTTTCAAATAATAAAAGTTATTATTTAATTGACATCTATGAGCTTTTAAATTAACCAATTCTAATAACTGTCATATATTTTTATAAGTGAAATAAAATTATATAAAAGGTTTATAGTGTAAAGGAGTAGTTAATTACATTTATTTGAACAATAATTACCCTCATATGAAACGTCTCTTTATTTATTAATTATATGTATATGTGGTTAATTAGAATTAAAAACAGGTAATTACCCTTGAATTAATTAATCCATATATACATGGAAAATAAATTAAAGATATTATTTGCTTCAGAAAAATAATTAATTATAAGGATTAATTTTCATTAATTGTAATTGACAATAACGATTTTGCAATTAATAACCGTTATATATATAATATCATCTATATACATTAATGAAAGGAAATTAACGATTAGAGTATACTGAATAAATGTAATTAAAAATAAAGAAATATAAAAGGGGTTATGGTAGTTTCCTGTTTGGTTAATTAGCAATAAATGTGTTTTGCTAATTAACTATTATATATTAAAGAAACGATATCTACAATTTGATATAATAAAAGTGAAATAAAAAACAAAAAGAGAAAATTGAATATATAATAGGAAAAGAAAACATAAAAGTAAATGTGTTTCTATTTCCTTAACTAAAGAGAATAATTTTCTTCATTTTAGGTTGTAATTATTCTAATTCTTTAACATTAATAATGATGCAATATATTACATGATATAATGAAAATTACATATATATGAAATAAATTACATAATGAAATTATATATTCTTAAATGAATTAAATACGAAGGATCAAGAATTGATCATTAAGTTAATTATGCATGTTAAATGCCAATTAAGGTTTTATGATTGCCATAATAGTATAATTGAGGAGTTATGGTTATCATTTAAAGATTAAGGAATTAATTTGATAATGTTATTTCTATTGATTTGGCAATAATGGTGGTTTATTATTTAATAATAATAATATATGCTCAAATTGAAAAGAGAAATAAATGACAATAGAAAGGCAGTGAACAAATAATAGAGGAGTGAGGCATAAAGAAAGAGAGAAGTTTTTTCTTAATTAATATTGTTTTCTATTCTTTAATTAAAAAGAAAATAAAATAGAAAACATAAAAGTTTGTAAATAGGAATGTAAGAAAAGCTAAAAGGAGACTATTTGTTTCATTATTAATTGAAATTGGTCTGTATCGATTAAGATTAAATGACAATTAATTAATGATATGTTAGAAAGGAATTTACTTGTATGATGGAATAAGTTAAAGTGTCAAATAAAGATAAATATAGATGGAAGTATTTGAGTTTTTTTGTTTATCTCATAAAATTTTTGTATTGTATAAATTAAATATTTAATTGTATAGAAAGCATTTTAGTCACCAAAGTGACCTTGCTTAGTTTATTGAAACAGTTATTTATGCATATCAATGATCATATATAAAAGATTCAATTACGGTTATATGACAATAAAAGATTCAAATTTATAAATGTTAAATGTATGGAGGGCAAGTTAGTCACTAAAGTGGCCTTGCCTAATTTGATTAAACATTTTATAAGAATATATTTAAAAATTTATTGAATAGAGAACATGTTAGTCACCAAAGTGACATTTTTGGGTATAAATAAGATTTAAATATGGTTAGTTCAATTGTCTTGGTGGGAGGGATGCTAAATGACATTAAAAGTTTACACTAGACAATTGAGATCATTAATCACAACGTTGGGAGATGACCCAAAGGTAGATCATTGCTTGTGGTTAATGACATTATAGGATTTTGTTGTTGTATATATGATTAACATGTATATTAGGCCCAAAGGAGGTTTGTGGGTTAGTAAAAACGTAATGGAATAAAATTAATTATTTGATTAAAGTTATAGCATCAATGATAGTTAAGGTTATGTATTTAATTTTCTTCCCAAAAGTGATTTTAAATACGTAAAATGAAAGTCAAAGAATGAAATAAAGTAATGCATGTATATTAAGGAGATCGATATATGGACTGAAATGAACTTCCTATCATTGTGTGTTACTATTATGGATATATATAAAGGTCAGTGGGAGTTTGTTCTATATTTTGACGACATACTTCTTTTCACTTATGTTATGTGATGGAAAGACTTTACTCTCCAATGAAGAAATTTGAGTAGTATTATGGAAAAGTGGGAGCAAGTTGTCATTTCTACTTCCACTATAGATGTTGAAATTATGGCGTGCTTTGAGACCAAATTTTACGGTTGTGGTTATGGAGCTTAATCTCAAGTATAGGAATAGTCGATATTATAGCAAACTATTGAGATTATATTGTAATAATTCCACAATATAATGACAAGTGTTGTAAGGGTGTGAAATAGATGAATGTAAAGTACCTGACATAAAAGAAGAATTTCAAAACCACAAAGAGTCTATTGAGCATATCAAAATAGAATCGACTGTACAGAATCGCTAACGAAAGGTTTATCGCTTGCCATTTATGAATATGAGCTTGATAGAAAAGTCATTATTAGCATTGTAATTTATATGTACGTACAATAAAAGTTTTCTCTCAATATGACCGTAATGACACTTTGGGAATATTGGATTAAAGTCAAGTTTTTGCATAACTAATTGTTATCCGCATTCCAGATGCGCATTAAAGTTTATTAAGTGCGATAACATTATAGTTATATATTTAGTAATAACAAAATATTTGTTACATTAAAGTGAGCAATAATGTAATGTTTGCTGCATAATGGTATAATTAGGAGTTAAAATGATTTGTAGTACATGGAAGGGGACGGGACGACATAAATGACCTGTAACAGGCATGAGTCAGTTGTTTTAAATCTTGTAAATGTTATACACGTGTGTTAGGTTTTGCAAACTAAGAATGACTCGTATATACATATTTGTTTCCATTCGAGTAGAGAGAGGTGCTCCCAGCTTCGGAATTGGATTTTCCAGACCTGCCCTGCATTTTTAGTGGGTAATGGGGCTGAAGGCAATATGGGGCTGCAACTACGTGCTGCGTTTCAGGTGGTGGCGGATAGATTTGAATGGGATCTGGGAGCTAATAAGGTATTTTCAGCCTCATCTTTTTGTTTAGGGTTCTATAGGACGCCTCAATGGACTACGCCGGAGACGGATTACATGGTGGTTTGGAATGCGTGTCTTCTTCCCAAAGTTAAATTCTTTGGCTGGTTATTGTTGCATAGACGTCTCCCAACGAAAGTTTTTCTGGTTCGTCGCGGATGCCAAGCAGTAGTGGATGATAAGTGTCCATTTTGTGATGAGTCTGAAACAATCGATCATGCATTGTTTCACTGTTTAGGTAGTTATCGTATATGGGCTCAAGCTTTTCTGTTACTAGGGATTTCATTGACAATGCCATTGAAGGGGGCTGATTTTCTGTTAGTTTGGCGTGCGCACTTTACCCGGGGTCTTGGATATAAGTTTGGTACGGCTTTATGGTTTATGATTGCGTGGGCTATTTGGAAAAGGAGGAATAAGTTTGTGTTCGAGGGAGTCTTGAGCACAGAAGATCATTTGGGGTCATGCATTCATCTATGCTGGTTCTTCTTCAAGTATAGGAGGTGGAATCTTAATTTTGTCGTTTCTGATGTCTTTAATTTTCCGAACTTATTACTTAGTTGTAACTAGATAGCTTGTATTCTTTGATTTAATTCATTGTATAGGCATGTCTTGTGATCGGATTTCATATCCGTATCACCTTTAGGCTGTATTTATGTCCAATAATGCTCTCATCTTGCGAGCAGATTTTGGATTACTTTAATAAAGAGAGGTAGGTGTTTTGTAGGTAAGCGGGGGCATCAACCTAGTCGGGACGCCCGCCCCGAAATTTTCACCTGCCTCAATCTTTTTCCTTCTAGGGGAACACAATGTCCCTCCGGGGGTTTTCAAAAATACATATTTGTTTCCACCTAGGTATATTTATGCATAAGGACCAAGTGGGAGAATGTAAGATTATTTTTTATAATCTATGTGTTCCACATGCATAAATAAATGGTCCAATTAAACATATATGATGGTGAAGCATAATGGATTGCTAATAGAAGGTTGTTTAAATCGGTAAGGGTTGGTGACCCTTTCCCGCTATCGAATAAGACAATATAAAAGGTTGATTTATTTTTTCACTAAGAGAAATAATGGAAGTAATTATTTATTCTAATTAACATTAAAGTTTATATTATAATCAGTAATTAAAATTGCAGTTTTACTTATAAATAACATTATTATATAGGTTATTTATAGGCAATTGAAAACTACAATTTTAGTTTTAATTAACATAAAGTTAATTAAAACATCAGTTTCTCCTATTAATTAACGTTAAAGGCACACATTAATGATAGAGAATAGGAAGTGCTTCTTCTTCTTTATTTTCACTGTAAAAGAAACATGACAGATGAATATTTAATTAACACTTGCTCCATCCAAGCTATTATCATCAAATATAGTAGGAAATTAAATCATTTCTCTCAAAGACAACGTCAATGGAAGAAGAGACTGATTACGAATAATAGAGGAGATAGAACGTTTGATCTATTCATTACAATTTACTACATGTATTAAGCTATGCTTCCGCCTAATAGTTTATATTTTTCAGTCAATTCTAGACAAGTCGATCTTGGGGTTTATCCCGATTGTAGTTTATGGCATTACAGTTAGTATCGAAATCATTACGGGATTACAAAATAGGTTACAACAACATCAACCTCAAATCGGGCATCTTTTGACTCCAACCTTGGGTGCCGGATTTTGACCCTTACGGTAAAAAGTTAACATACGCTCAGGTTTGGGTTCGCATGATGGCTCTCCCGAGGGAGTATTGGGATCCATGCACCCTGACTGTGATTTCTAGCATTTTTTGTGTTCTCTCAGAATCGATAAGGCCACTCTTGTTGGTAGCTTGGGGGATTATGCTAAAGTTTATATTGATGTGGATTTGTCAAATCCACTACCGACTACGATTGGTATTGAAAGGCAGGGTCACGAGTTACGGATTGAGATACATTATGAAAATCTACCACCATTTTGTAAACTTTATTCTTCAGTGGGACATGCGGCGTATGAATGTCAACGAAACAAAAAATTGGAATAGAAAAAAGAGCAAACGGCTAAGAAAGGTAAACAGAGGGGGGGAACTTCGATAGGTTAACTGTGCCAAATCTTAACCTCTTTTAGGGCAGAAGGCCTAGGCAGCAACATCTAATGGAACGTCTTAAAGCTTCGAAAGATATCCCTACACCAACTGTGTTCAAGAAAATAGAAGGCAGTTTGAAAAAAGTGCAGAACCTGGACTCTTTTAGTGAAAACGAAGATGAGATTCGAGATGAATTTAAGCAAAGTGTAGAGGAAGGGGAATACTTAGCCGACAATTCTGCTTAAGCAGCAGGACGACAGCTAATTGTTTTCAATCCGAATGTGTATAGTCCTTTGACTGTTCAAGATCATGTCCTACATATGGAAGGGATTAACTTAGAGGTTCAATTGTTTGAAGGCCAGACGGCTACGAAAGACGATATTACGTGGGAAACTGTCAAGCGAAAAAAAAACTAGTAGGCGGAGCTTATCGTTGAATGCAAGATTGATGGCTCTTAGAGATTTCATTATTGGTAGTGCTTCCAAAAGCACGGGATCTAGCAATAATGGAAGCGGGTCTACAGGCAACATGACCGTAGTTAAACAATCCACTGTTTGGAAGTCATTTTTGTTTTAGAAAAAGAAAGGTTTAGTGATTGCTACCAGGGAGCAAGCTCAATGTGACCGCAGGAACCCGGGTTGATAATCTCCTTCATAAGGAGGTTTTGTTTTCATTTTCTTTGTTTTCTGTTTTTATTTACTTTCTTCTCTTTTCTTCCTGTTTTTTTGTTGCATTTTTTCATTTTCCACTTTTAATAAATAGGAGTCGGATTCTGGTACTTAACCTTGTAATTACAAAAAAGTTTAGGGGATCAATCGGATTTTATCATATGTTTAAGAGGTAAAATTGTATTTTTAGACAATACGAGTAAAATGGGTTAACCCTGGTAATTAATGGATATTTGCCTACTCACATGTCCTTTTTTTTTTTGAAGAACCCCGAAGGAACATTGTGTCCCTTCAAAGGCTAAAAGTTTGGAGCAGGTGAAAATTTCGGGGCGGAGTCCCCAGCTAGGCTGGTTTCCCCGCTTACCTACAAAACACCTACCCCTCTTTTATTAAATAAAAATCAACTCACGGTCTCAAGGCGAGAACATGAGTAAATCAATTACACGAGAGTAGCAAGTTCGGGAAAATAAATACATCAGAAGTAACAAAATTAACATCCCGCCTCCTAGTTTTAAAGATGAACCAACATAAATGAATGCATAATCCAATAATGTCTTCTGAGCCGATCCTGCCTTCGAAAATAAATTTATTCCTTCGTTTCCATAGTGCCCAAGCAATTAAGAACCATAGCGCCATTCCGAACTCTCTACCCCTTCCATCAGCAAAGAAGCCGCGCCACATGGCTAGAAAATCCACCGCCTTCCATGGTATAGGCATCGAGATACCGAGCAATCTCATCACCTGCGTCCACACCTTATAGCTGTTACTGCAATGGAGCAGGGCGTGATCCATAGTCTCCTCCAAATCATAAAATGGGCATTGACCGTCCGTTATAGATTGGCAGCCCCGGAGGAAAAGGAACATCTTTGTTGGTAATCTTCCATGAAAAATAAGCCACCCAAAGAAGCAACCTTTAGGGGTCACACATGCCTCCCATATTACAGAAAATTCGAGCCTCGGCTTTGGCCATTTTGGCGAACTACAGTAGCCCATACAAAAGGAGCTTGTCGTGTACTCCTTCTTCTCCCCCACCTCCCACATAAACCTATCAGCCGTCCCTGAAAAGATAGGCTGCCGTTGACCCTGCCCCAACTCGTTGTCACCCTCTAGAAATAAGCTCGGACAGCTTATACCGATCCAATTTCGAAGTTCCGCACCTCTCTCCTGTCCTGAAATCCTTAAGTTCCGTTTCCAAAAAGGCCGCAAAAAGGCCGATGACCCGAAAAGATAATGACACCCCTCGGCCACCGAACACGATTTCCTATTACACAACCGGTATAGGTCAGGGAACAAGACCGCCAACTCCGAATTCACCGTCCAGTTGTCATGCCAGAATGAGCAATTTTCCCCACTTCCAATAGCAACCCGAATGCTCGACCTAAAAAATTCCCACCACTCCCCACCTCTAATACAACATGCTATAATTCCTCTCCAAGTATGTGACAATGCAGATGAATCATAGTTTCCAATGGACCACCATGAATCAAACCCGTATCGTCTAACGCAAATCTCGTACCATAATGACCCATGATCAACACTCCTAACCTTCCATACCCACTTCATCAACAAACTACAATTAACCAACTTTAAGTTCCTAATGTACAGGCCCCCAAGATTTTTGGGTAGGACAATCGTCGCCCAACTAACCTTACTAATGCCCGTAGTATTTGAATCACCCCTCCATAAAAAATTCCGCATCAGCTGCTCAAGTTTCGTAATTACCGCTCCTGGCATTTTATTCAATGATAACAAAAAGATTGGAAGAGATGATAATACCGATTTCACAAGCACCATTCGTCCCGCATAGGATAAACATTGTCCTTTCCAACTCGCTAATCGACTCTGAAACTTGCTTATCAATGGGTTCTAAGCGGAAACGGGAACACGCCTAACGCTGAGAGGGGTTCCCAGATAGGTAATCGGAAAGTTCTCCACTCGACATCCCAGGACTCCTGCACAAGATGAAACGACCGTCTCTTGTATATGAATACCCATAATAGAGCTCTTATTAAGATTGACTTTCAGGCCTGAAATCAACTCAAAACATCGCAAAATTCTAACAAAAATGGGTAATAGAGACTCATCGGCCGGTAAAAAGCATAGCGTATCATCAGCAAATTGCAGGATAGACATGTCCTTCTCTGATCCGTCAACCCGAAAGCCCGGTAAAAGGCCAATTCGAATACTCTCCTCAAACATTAGTTTCAGTCCCTCACTCGCCAGAACAAAAAGAAACGGGGAAATAGGATCACCTTGTTTAACCCCCCTAGCTAATTTAATTGGTTCTGACGGCGTCCCATTGATTAGAATTGAAGTGACCGAATTTCTTCTACAGTTGTAAAGCCATTGAACCCATCTTTACTCAAAACCCATTTGTCTAAAAACCGCATTCATATAGTTCCACGAAACACAGTCATAAGCCTTATGGAAGTCTAACTTAATAGCCAAGCATGGTTGACGATTCCTATAAGCCGAATGGATAATCTCCGAGGCTATGAACGAACATTCATGAATATTACGACCTTTAATGAAAGCAAATTGATTTTCTGATATCAATTTAGGTAGCAATGGTTGCAGTCTTTTAGCCAGCACCTTAGACACAATTTTATATATACCATGGATCAAGGCAATCGGTCTAAAATTATTCAACGAAGAAGAACCTGGTACCTTAGGAATTAGGACTGTATATGACGATTTAATAGCATTCGGCAGCCGTCCGGTCGCATGAAACTTCGCAAATAGGTCCATTAGCTCAGGCTTCAGTTCACCCCAAAATCGTTTGTAAAAGAAAAAATTAAATCCATCAGGTCCAGGCGCCTTCCCCTCATTACAGGAACAAACTGCATCCCATATCTCGGCTTCTGAGAATGGTTCAACTAGGCGACAATTCTCCGATGCATCGACCGTTCTGAACTTTAGTCTTTCCAACTCAAAGGGAATAGCTGTAGTTTCCGAAAACAGGTTCAAATAGTAGTTTCAAATCGTAGCTGTGATCTCTATAGGATCGTTAGTGACTCTCCCACCAATTTCCAACTGTGAAATCCAATTACCTCTGAACCTAGCCGAAGCGATGCGGTGAAAAAATGCAGTATTGTCATCACCCAATAAAGTCCACTTCACTCTTGACTGTTGGTGCCAAATTTTTTATTGGTTTCGTCTAACCTGAAACAATGTAGTTTTCACGTTTTGTAATTCAGACATGGTTGAAGCATCCAAAGGCCGACCCATACTAGAGTCAGTCAACTCTAAAACCCGGGCTTCCAACGATTTCAATCTACTATCCAATTGACCAAAATTAGACGAATGCCAAGGACAGATAAATCCCCATAATTTTCGCAGCTTGTAATCGACATCTCTATTCTTACACCCAGCCGTACCACAAATAGAACGCCACTTACTAGTGATAAATGCCAAAAAAGTATCAACATCCCACCAACAGTTTAGCGATCTATCTACTCTCCTTCCCTGTCTCCTCGAAGTATGCGACTGGAAAATAATGGGTAAGTGATCCGATAGGGTTGAGTCTACCGTCATGAGTTGTAAATTCGGCCAGCTATCTAATAGACCACCTGCCACCAACACTCGATCGATCCTCGAAAAGGACTGACTGTTACTCCACGTATAGTCCCTTCCAACTAAAGGAACGTCATACAACGCACTCGCATTCACAAATTCTTGGAATCTTATCATAGAATTAGAAACACTCCCATTCCTACCTGCTCTTTCCGAATAATGAAGAATTTCATTAAAGTCACCACATAACAATACATTACCAACATCCCGAATAAGGGGCAGCAATTCAACCCATAATTGATTCCTCTCAACGGCTGTGACTGGCCCATATAAGCATACAACATCGATCTCGACCTGATTCACGAACGAGCTCAGAATACACCAGCTTACACCAACCGCTCTAACTGTACCCCTAACTACTTTAGAGTTCCATGACACAATTATCCCTCCCGACAAACCTTGAGCAGAAACACAATAATATGAAAAATCGTTATGGCCCCATAATTTCCTCACATGTCCTTGTGTTCCATTACATTTATATATATGTTGAAATTGAGTAATTTTAAATATATTTGCTTTTGCCGTTAGCGAATACAAAGTGAAATTCATCTTGACCCACTTAAATTTTGTAACTTTTGGTAGATGTCATTCTTAACTTTTTTTTGCTCTAGTTGCATATTTAAGCTTGGCAAAAGCACGCCAACTTATCTCCCTCACGGGCAAGTGACATCTTAGAGAGAGAAATTAACGAAATGGATGTAGTTGGCCTATATACAAAATCGGTGTCGTGACAATACACATTAAATGTGTGAACCAAATTTCTTAGGAACATATAGAAAATGTAGAGTTGATTTGAAGTTTTGGACCCAAATTATCAATATGTTGTCTAGTGGAGGGTAGACAACGTGTTGTATCTTTGGGTGAAGCCAAAATGTTTGAAAGTCATATAGTTGAATTTGCACATCAAGCGTTAATTTTTTCCTTGGTTTCACATTTTCCTAATTGGCAAAATATGCATAAACTCATCTATAAATACCTTTAGAATAGTATCGGTTTTATGCATTGGAAATAGACAAACAGAGTTGTCAATTAATAGAGAGAAATATAAGGAAAGTTTAGAGAGATTTACGATCAGTAGGGTGTATGATTAGTCTGCTGTCTGAATTTTCTCAACGTGTATTGAGGTCATCGCGAGAGTGTAAATATGTGAGTGATCTTGTAAATCTATAGTATTATTCTTAATGAAAATTTCTTTGATCATTTGTTGTGGAGGTAGGCAGTTTGGCCGAACCACGTTAAAAATCCTTGCATCCAATTGCTGTTATTTTCTTGGATAAATTCGTTCTCCATTTACAATTAAATTATTCCGAGAGAGTAACTGTAGTCAAGCGTTAAATAATTGCGCATTATCCTTAACAAATTGGTATCAGAGCAGGAGTTGGTACTGATATATTTTTTATCAGTATATTCTTAAGACGCAATTTTTCGCTCTTTTATTACGGAAGGAGTTTTGAAAATTTAATTGAATATCGACATGGCGAGCCAACAATTAGTTATGCGAAATGAGGTGGAGAAGCAACAATTAGTTATGCGAAATGAGGTGGAGAAGTTCGATGGCAGGAATGATTTTAATTTGTGGCGAATTAAAATGAAGGCGCTATTTTTTTAATTCGGAAGTGGGAAAAGGAAAGCGAAAGATGTTTCCACCGCCGTTAAAAACCCCCTCCATTTAAATATTTATTAAAAAAAGAAATAAAAAGGTTCATATAAAGAACAAGAAGAGAGAAATAAATAACAATGGGCTCGCAGACCAAAGACTAGCTAAATCGGTAATTAACTCTTCTGCACATGTCGTGGAAAAGAAAATTTAAGCAAAAATCGGTAATTAACTCATCCCAACTAAAAGCCATCTGTTGCACTCTGCCATGCCTTTCCAGAATATCCACCAGTCGATTCCCTTCTCGAAATATATGAGTGGTGACCACATCCATCATTTGTATTATACGTACACATTGCTGCCATTGAGGCCGAATCTCCCAAGGAACCATCATTCACCTATTCCTCATCAAAAGATCTACGTACATTGAGTCACATTCGAGCTATAAGTTGTTCCAACCTCTGTCCCGAGCAATCTCAATTGCTCGAACTACCGCTCGCAATTCTGTAATAAAAGAAAAGGAATTGGCCAGTCCAAAAGTAAAGCAATATAAAACCTCACCATTAGCATCTCCGAAAATACCCCCACAACATATGGGTCTAGGTGAACCAAGAGAGGAGGCATTAGTGTTGACTTTGATCCAATCAACCGGTGGGCAGCTCAATAGAACAGGGAGAATCCTAGGAGCGTGAGATAGTTGTGGAGTCAAGCCAAGGGTTGCTAAGCTTTTCCGTTCGGCAATAGAGTTCCAAACATGTCCGAAGCCCAGGCAATCAATCCTCCTTAGAATTGCCCATAACATTTGCCAATAGTGGTGTATGTTGGGTTGAATGTCATCGAAGATTTACATATTTCTAGCTGTCTAAAGAAGCCAAACAGTGTTGACGATCCTAGAGTGCCATAGAACTTGCATTAGGGGGCTGAAACGCTGCCCAATTGCCAATAAAAGGACTGAACGCAAATCACCTGAAATATCAATGTGTCCACCGAAACGAGACATAAGAGCTTGCCAAATTTGTACAATAAATGGGCATCTAACAAAAAGGTGATCTCGATCTTCGTAGTCACTAAAACAAAGTGAACAAATAGATACAACATGAATACCTCATCTCTGAAGCATATCATGGGTTGCGATGTATCCCGTAAAAGCTTTCCAACATATGACGGAATGAGAGGGGGCAATGCCTTTGTGCCAAATTCTCACCGCTATTGGACAAACATCAAATCTAGGTTGAAGCCATTAGTAAATCAGTTTCACAGTAAAAATACAAGAGGCCAGTTTCCAAATGCAAACATCTTCCCTGTCCTCAAAAATAGAAATTTGCTGAATAACATCTGTTGAAACATCCCAATACCATATATTATGATACCTACTGAAACAACCCAATATCATATATAAATCACCAAAATCGTAATCCCAACGTATAAATTGTTTTAAAATAATTATACTTCTTTATATATATAATTACTTCTAACATTATATCTTTTTACAAAACAATCTTATACAAAGCAAAACAAAAACCCGATGACGGATCTATACTATATGCTTGTCATGTAAGGAGAGAGAGAGAGATAGAACACAGCCAGCCAATCTTTCGTCAATGATATCTACAGGTAATGAGCTTCTGTAAAAATTTAGCGCTTTATATGAGGCGCAACTCAGTGAATATAAACAATCTATTAATTTATCAAACCACAAGTATACACACATTCGAAAAGTCAATATGTAGACATTCAAATATGCTTGTGAATGATTCATTTATTTATTTATTGTGACATTTCTGGCCATACATGTAACATATAAGATTTGATTTTGCTGGCCAGCCTGTTTAACAATTGGTTGACCTTTCGGTCCAGATAAACAATTGGTTGAACTTTCAGTCCATTTGTTAGATATTGCAATTGGTTGACCTTATAGGTTCAGTTGAACAGAACATGTATTGCAATGTTTGATCGGCTACATCACAACGTCTCTTTTACTTTTCTACTTATTCATGCTCGTGTACATATATGAATTCAAGTTGAATCCTATCAAATATTTCAAGTACATATATCATATCAATTCCACATGTCAAATACAATAATACTTACTTATACTTATCCAATAATTCACATTAACCGTCCACCAATGTTCACTTACAGCCACAATTCACATATCAATACCATCTCAACGCAATTTACATTTCATATCAATTATAACCACACAACACATATAACATAATTCAAATACAATTTCAAATCAAAATAATCATATCACTCAATTCACATTAAGACAATTTACACCAATCATATGCACAATCACTCCAGACATTCACTTGTACATATATCCTTAACTATCAATATCTAATAACTAACTACAAAGCACAAGTCTCATACAATATAATTCTAGTACATTTTCATATCAGAGAGTTCAACTAAGCTCAATGCATACCAATTCGATACTCACATAAAATAGCACTCAATCAACTTAATTCATACCAAGATAAAACTCACATATCTATTCAAATAACACATTAACACGTTTCACCCATAAATTCATATCATGTTTATACTCACAAAATTATCCCTGCTAATTATCTCGGAACGACTTGGACCTTTCTCCGGAATCCCTTCAATGTTTTGAGCTCCTGTAACATACATATTCATACATCAAATATACATATATACATCTTATATCCTTTTGTAAATATTTAAAGACTAATATAAACTAGAATAGAATTACTATCTCTGTGACCTTACTTACTATAATTAATCATATCTCTCAAAGCACTCAACCAAATGACCTGATTCTAGTTTTATTTGACTCTTAACACATAGCTTTATAACATATCGAAATTTCATAATTTTCTGATCACTTTTCTATTTAATACAACTTTTATATTTTAAACTCTAATTCTGTACAGTTTTGCTGCACTTAGAACTAGTGTTCTTATAACCTCACTTTACTTCAAAATTCATAACTCTCTGCTTACTTACTCAAATGCACTGATTCTACTTTTGTTCAATTTCTAATACACAATTACATAACATACTAAAACCTCAAAATTTTTAAAGCCTTATGAGATTTATAGTAAATTTTCCTTCAGTGCCCTGTTTCAACCCATTCTACATGGACAGTATCTTAGTAAAATGACCATAACTTTCTATAAACACTATGAATCGACCTAATTCTTTTTCCTACTTAAACTATACACATAAGGGAATAACATATCAAAAACTTGGAATTTTCTATGAAGTATAACAATCCCAGATTAATTTCGAAACTCACCTTTTCTCTTTCATCATCTAATTCTGGACACTTCATCTTATAAAAATCATAGCTATTGATCTACTCATCTAAAAAATCCCCAAATTTTACCGAAGTAACCTAGAAAAGTAGAGAATTAAATAATCTTTTTTCATAACATCAAATTTTATCTCTAACATCTCGAAAATCATATTATTAAACCATAAACATACATGATTTCTTCCTTCTCTATATTTCTCTTCTCTTCTCTTCACTTCTTCTCTCTCTCTCTCTCTCTCTCTCTCTCTCTTCTGCGTGTGAGAATTTGTAAGGATGAGAGTTCTTATCCTAATCATACTTCTTTTCTCATATATGTCTACAATTATTGTTATATTCCAACTATACCCCATTTTGACATACCATTTTTACATTGATAATAATAATAATAACAACAACAACCACAACAACAACAACTATTTATAAAAATATATCATGTGTAGCTAATATATTTATAACTATATACATTTATATACCATAACTATACCCTTATACTTGTCCTCAATACCAAAACAATAATACTAATATTTTATCTATTAAATCACTTTATATCTATAACATTACTATGCTTATTTCTTAAAATTCGATAGTTCTATATTTCGGTTTTCAAACATTAAAATATCATATTGTATATCAACAAATAACTATTATTTCAACTAATCAATTTCTTATAAATTTAAGATGTAAAATATGAAGTAATTAATCTAATTTTATGACATGTAATGGATGTAAGCAATGGGATGTTATAACTTTACCTCTTAAAGTTGACAAATTCATATAACATAACCTCAAAATGTTGATGTGGCAGATGATATAGCAAACTTTGACTTTTTAAGAGAGTGATTTCTGATTTTTGACGAAATAATTAAATAAAAAATATATTTTCACCCCTCTCTCTGCCTCTCCATCTTCCCCTCACGTTCTCTCTCTCCATCTTTCTCCCCCATTTTTTAGGGGCAAAAAAACCATTGCTCACCACCTGCAATTATGTAATAACAAAATTAGAGCTTCAAACTCTTTTAGTAATCAAGCCACATCTATCTAACATTCTTATGACCACAAACCATGGTCCAATTTCTGCACATATTCATATTCCACAGCCTACCATTGACTGCTAATCTCAATTCACACAAAGTTAATTATGGCGCCGAATAGTCATAGTTATCGGCAGAGAAGAAATAAATTGAGATATGGAGTGGAATAGGAAGGGAAATCGAAGGATTTGGATCTAATCATGCCTTTGAATTAGAAGTTCAAACATTGAAGAATAAAGATCTGGAGAATTTTTTGGAATCGGTCTCAAAATAAGTCCATTTGCTGGTTTTTGAAACATAAACAGTAATTATAATTAAAGAAGGTGCTTTGAAATTGAACCCAATTGCTGTATTTCGTAATTGATTAACGTATAGAATTGATGTGTCTTGAATTAATGGAAAAATGGATGAAAATGAAGAACACGAGAAAAAATAGTTGAAAAAAAAGGGAGATGACATAATTGAAAACAAAAAGAATTAGTTAGGGACGTTAGTTAAATTAGTTTAGGAGCCTTTTCAAAAAATTTTAATGTCTAAGCCACGTGTCAAAATTCTACTGGATTGACTCTTTGCAGATTTACCCACTTTTCAACATTTACGCTAGGTCAGCGCGAGTGTACTCCACTCTCTGGTATAAGACTGGGCAAATTCATTTTTGGGGTTATGTTATACAGAAATGCCAATATTAGGGGATAAAGTGTCAAGTTTGTAAGTTGGGGGTGGCAAGAGCCGGTTTGTGCTAACTTTACGGGGGCCGTATGGGTTTGGCCTTTAAAAAGGTATGTAAAATTTATAAAATGGATAGTTATAAGTTATTCAAAAAGTTATACTCCCTCCAACTATTTTTATTGTCCATTTAACCGAATCATCAATACCAATAAAACATTTATTACATTGTTAAAATAACTAATTTATCCCTCACATTTTGTATAAATATTCTCTTTCTTCTTAATTACCAACTTATAATTTTCATTCATACACAATCTCTCTCCTCATTAATAAAGGGCAAATTAGAGAAAAAAATTATAATAAATGCATTGATAATATAAATCGACAACTAAAAAGAGAACTAAAAAAAAGGTAAAAAGATAATAAAAACTAGACGGAGGGAGTATAAAAGGTATTGAAAATGTATACAAAGATATAGGAAAAGGTTATTTTAAAAAAAATATATAGAAGGTAAACAAAAGTTATAAGCTAATTAAATAGTTACATACTAAAAGGTATGAGAAAGGTATAAGAAACTCATATGTTATTTAAAAAGTTATATCAACCATATTGGAAAGATATAGTATAGGTTATTTATAAAGTCATATGAAAGGTATAAGAAATTTATAAGAAAATTAGAATAAACCCTAAACCTCTAATCCTAATAATAAATATTTATATTATAGATATATCTTGATTAATTATTACTATAATATACTAATTTCACAAATATTTCCTTAATTTATATCAAATATAATCATTTCACACATATGTCATATAAGATTATTTTATAATTATTTAAAATAAGATACACTCTAATCCCCAATAATAAATTAATGTTTAATAATCAAATCAATTTATAATAACAAATAGATTTTTTATTTGTTGTTAATTATTCAAAAATAATCAAGTATACACGTGCATTGTTCTGTTTCTCTCTAAAGTAGTTCTCTCCCTCACTTCCCTTCACCGCCGCCTGCTTGGGAGGGGGAATCTCCTTGTAAAGTAAAGGAATGTAGTCCAAGTTCCTTCCTTGTGAGGAAGAAGGGTGAATAGTAGGAGGGGTTTTGAGAGGAGCGTAAGGTGGTCGAGGCTCAAGGGCTAATGCCTCGAGGAGGGTCAGACGAGTCGAGGTTCATCGGGCGCGTGCCTTGTGCACCTCGGACGCGCCATTGTGCGCCTCAGATGCTTCTTTTACACCTCAGCGCACCTTAATGCAAAAATGAAGGTTTGTTTGTGGAAGCAACTAATATTTATTGCACTTTTTTCTATTATTTTCATAGTGGAAGAATTATTTGGAGTTTGTCCCGTGGTTTTTCCCTAATTCATTTGGGGACTCTACGTAAAAATCTGCGTGTCTTTTATTCTACTGCTATTATTTTTCTCGAAATCTATTATTGGGCCTAACAAGTGGTACCAGCTCCGAAGGTTGTTTTATCAGTAAAATCCGAGGATATATTTTTAAAAAATAAATATACCACGATGATGAAAAAATTACGGCGAATCCGACGGCGCAATCCGTTCAAAAAACATTGCAGATACGCAATTTGAGTGAATAATAAAATAGTAACTTGAATAATACTATTCATATTTGGTCATTTTATGAATAGTATTATTTAAATATACGGGAGGCATACTATTACTATTCCAATATATTAGTATTATTTGGATATACGGTACTATTCATACATACAGTCACTATTTATATGAATAGTAAATTTGTGAATAGTAAAATTTTGCCATTTTTAAAGTTTTGACATGGCGAACGGCGGTGTACTGATCAAATTGATGCATACAAATTATTCAATGTGGAAATCTAGAATGGAGGACTACCTCAATTGTAAAGATTTATATGATCCACGTGAGGAACGAAACAGATCCTAAAGTTCTTTGGAAGAAGCTAGAGGATATGTATGAGGCTAAAAATGGTCAAGGAAAAGTGTTCATGAAAGTCATTAACTTGAAACTGACAGAGGGACGATCAATCACACAACACCTGAACGACTTTGAAGTATTCATAAGTGAGTTAGCAGTCACAGGTATGTCATTGGATGATGAGATGCAATAATGTCTTTTGATGGGAACTCTACCAGATAGTTAGAATACTCTTGTCGTATCATTGAGTAACTCAGCTCGAAATGGTGTGGTAACAATGTCTATGGTAAAAAAAATAGCCTAGTTAATGAAGAACTTCGTAGAAGAGACATTACGAGTACCAGTTCACAAGCCCTTATCACAGAAGATAGGGGTCGAAGCAAGAGTAGAGGTCGTGGGAATGGAAAATCCAGAGATAGATACAAGACTGGAGAGAAGAGGTCATGCTACCACTGTGGAAAGCCGGGCCATCTCAAAAGGAACTATCATTTCTTTAAACAAGAGAATACAAATTGAAGTCATGATAATGACAAAAATACATCTGCTACAGTCATAATAGAAGATGGAGAGGTGGCTTCAGTATCTCATGATGCAGATTGTTGTCAAGTTGGAAATGCAGACTCCGAGTGGATTGTAGATTATGGTGCCTCATACCACTGTGTTCTAAAAAGGGAATACTTCTCAACCTGCAAAGCAGGCAATTATGGTACTATTAAAATGGGAAATAATAGTGTCTCACAAATGGTGGGAATCAGCGATATCTGTGTGAAAACAAGTGTCGGATGCATATTAACATTTAAAAATGTGTGACACGTTCCAGATCTTCGGTTAAACCTGTTATCTGTTAGTGTATTAGATAAGGAAGGTTATCACAATCATACAGGCAATGGAAATTGGAAACTCACTAAAGGATCATTGGTGTTGGCGAAAGGAAGATTTTGTTTCGCTATACAAAATGCACACAACAATATGTGCAGGTCAACTGAATACAGTTGGAAATGAGGCTTCACCAAATTTATGGCATAGGTGACTGGCGCATGTTTGTGACTAAGGGTTGAATATACTGGCTAAGAAGTCCCTCATCCCATTAGCCAAAGGAAAAATTAACCGTGTGATCGCTGTTTATTTGGGAAGCAATATCGAGTTTCATTTCAGAAAAGCTCTAGAAGGAGAAATAATAAGTTAGAGTTAGTACACTCTAACATTTATGGTCCCATCGATATTTAATGCATTGAAGGAAGAAAATAATTTCTTGTATTTCATGAGAATGATATCATCAGGGAAAGATCTACAAGTGATGGTGTTATCGATATAACACCAAAGAGCATTCTATCTGATGATGCCACAGAAAGAAGAATGCATCAATCAGAACAAGATGGAGAAGAAGAGCCAGTTGTGAGGGATCAAGATACGATTGTAGATGAAGATACGAATGAAGAGGGTATTGAGCAGGGGGAGCCAGAGAACCCCATTTTACCAGAAGAACCTCAATTAAGGAGGTTAATAAGAGAACGCCAACCATCTACAAAATACTCCAGTTCTGATTATATTTTAATCACTGATGAAGGGGGAGCCTGAAAGCTTCCAAGATGTGCAATCTTGTAATGGTAAAGATTGTTGGATGAAGACCATGTAGGAGGAGATGAATTCTTTGATGAAGAATGACACGTACGAGCTAGTGAGACTTCCTAAAGGGAAGAGAACACTCAAGAACAAATGGGTGTACAAGCTGAAGAAAGATGATGGAAACCTAGTGACATTCAAAGCTCGATTGGTTGTCAAAGGCTTTACTTAAAAGAAAGGTATCGACTTTGACAACATTTTTTCACCAGTTGTGAAAATGAGTTCCATTCGAGTTGTGCTAGGTCTTGTTGTTAGCTTGAACCTTGAGTTAGAATAGCTTGATGTAAAGACCGCGTACTTGCATAGGGATTTAGAAGAAAAAATTTATATGGAACAACTAGAAGGTTTCAAGGTCAAGGGAAAGGAGGACATGGTTTGTCACCTGAAGAAAAGTTTATATGGGTTAAAACAAACCCCGCAACAACAGTACAAAAAGTTTGATTCCTTCATGGCGAATCAAGGATACAAGAGGACAGAAGCTGATCCATGTGTATATGTCCAGAAATTCCCCAATGGAAAAATTATCATTTTTCTCTTATATGTTGATGATATGCTAATTGTTGGAATAGATGCCAAAATGATTAGTAAGTTGAAGTGTGATTTGTCTAAGGCATTTGACATGAAGGCTTTGGGACTAGCAAGGCGAATTCGTGGAATGGAGATTACCCGAGATTGGAGGTCCAACAAGCTGTGGGTGTTACAAGAAAAATATATTGAACGAGTACTAGAAAGGTTCAATATAAAGAATGCTAAACCAGTTAGCACTCCACTTGCCACTCATTTCAAGTTGAGTAAGAAATCCTACCCTTCAACAGAGAAAAATAAAGAAGATATGTCAAATGTTCCATATTCTTCACCGATCGGCAGTTTGATGTATGCAATGGTGTGTACGAGACCAGCCATTGCTCATGCAGTTGGAGTTGTGAGTAGATTCTTATCAAATCCCCAGAAGAAACATTGGGAAGCAATAAAATGGATCTTCAGATACCTGAGAGGAACTTTAAAGTTATGTTTAACTTTTAGAGTTGGAAAATCTGTACTTGTTTGTCACACAGATGCAGATATGGCTGGTGACCTTGATGAAAGAAAATCTACATCAGGTTACTTGTTTACATTCTCATGGGGGAGCTATTTCATGGCAGTCACGGTTATAAAAGTGTGTTTCATTATCAACAACTGAAGTTGAGTACGTTGCAGCAACAGAAGTAGGAAAGGAAATGCTTTGGTTAAATCGATTCTTTCAAGAATTGGGTGTGCAACAAGAAGACTACATAGTTTATTGTGATAGTCAAAGTGCACTAGACTTGAGCAAAAATACTATATATCATGCATGGACGAAACATATAGATGTAAGACATCATTGGCTCAGACTTGCCTTTGAAGAAAAAGAGTTCAAGTTGCAGAAGATTCATACAAATAATAATGCTGTTGATATACTAACAAAGGTCGTTCCAAAAGAAAAGTTTGATTAGTGCATCAAAGTAACCGGGATGGAGAGTCCCACAATGTAGTTGGGAGGGGGAGATTTGTTGTGTGGTGTCCCTTCAACTTGTGGGACCCATAATATTTAATTATAAAAAAAGAAGAAGAAAAAGAGGCATGTCGGCAGACTATTTTTTTTAAAAAGTGCACAGTAAAATTATTGTGCACAATTCGAACATACGCGTTTGTATTTCCTATAAATAGAGAGGCTTTTGCCTCAACAGAGAGCAAGAGAGATGAAACACAGATAAAAATGTAATCTGTGCAGAGAGACTTAGAAAAAAGGTTCCTAAGATTTGGGAAAGAGAGAAAAATAGTGAGGTTTTGGGAAACACTTGAGTGCCACTATTTTGTAATCTCTTGGTATACCTACTATTATTTTCGTAGTAGAAGAATTATTCGGAGTTTGTCCCGTGGTTTTTCCCTAATTCATTTGGGTTTCCACGTAAAAATCTGCGTCTTTTATTCTACTGCTATTAAATTTTCTCGTAATCTATTATTGAACCTAATAGTATTTACACTCAGTGTGAGATAAATGAGGTTTTGGACATTTTCACTTGTACTATCATTACTAAAAAATGAATTTTTAGTAGCGAAAAATTAGTGGCGGAATTACATTCGCCACTAAAGGTAGTAAATTAGTGGCGAAAGAACTGTTCGCCACTGATAATAACTTGTAGTGGCGAAATGTAAAAGTCACCTCTGTTGATAGGTGATATAGTGGGGAACTTTTATTTAGCCACTAAAACTTACTATACAGTGCAAAATTTGAAGTACGCCACAATTGAAACATTGTATAGTGGGGAAATACACAAATCGCCACTAAAACATATATTTATTAGTTACGAAAATTGGATTTCCCCACTTTTACAAACTCTACAGTGGGGAATTTAGTATATCGCCACTAGAGTACACAATTCCAAAACCAAATAAATCTATTAATGACCAACAATTTAACTTTCTAAGATATAAAAATACTTATCACCATACTGTATCTTCTAACACGGAACTTATTAAATCCACGATACGGAATTTTTATTCCAGGCTGTTTTCGAAACAAGTGGAGGTGCCGTATTCTTTGGGAGAGCTAAAATTCCGCATGGTTGATGAGACAGCCAATTCTCGGCTTGTTGAATCTTTTTCAGAGGCTGAAGCGTGGGATGTAGTGTGTGCTTGTCAAGAAGGTAAGGCTCCGGGGCCGGACGGATTTAATTTTTTCTTCTATAAACGCTTCTGGGAGGAACTGAAACCGGATGTGTTAGCACTGTTTGACTAATTGCATAGGTATGATCATCTGCCCAATTCTATTAAGTCATCCTTTACCGTGTTGATTCCTAAAGTCCCGGGGTCGTCGTCATTGGGGAACTATAGACCGATTGCCCTTATCCATGGTATATATAAAACTGTATCGAAAGTACTCGCGAAAAGACTACAGGCTGTGTTGCCTAAGCTGATCTCTGACAACCAGTTTGCATTTGTTAAAGGCCGTAATATTCATGAATGCTCGTTTATAGCCTCGGAAGTGATCCAATCAATCCACCGTCGTGGTCAGTCTTCTGTGGCACTCAAGCTTGATTTCCATAAAGCATACGATAGTGTTTCTTGGACTTATATTGACTCAGTTTTGAAGAGGATGGGTTTCTCTGATAAGTGGATTAGATGGATGGTGGCTTGCAGAGAGAACTCGGTAACATCTATTCTTATCAATGGAAGCCCTACTGATCCGATCTATTTGGGTAGAGGGGTTAAACAAGGCGACCCCATTTCTCCATTTATTTTTGTCTTAGCAATGGAAGGTCTTAAACAGCTCATTGACGCAAGTGTCCTTAAGGGCATTTTACCTGGGTTTCGTATTGATGGGTCAGAGATGGATATATCTATTCTTCAGTTTGCGAATGACACGATGTGCTTCTTACCTACAGATGAGTCCCTCTTACCTCTTTTTATCCGTTTATTACGTTGTTTTGAGCTGATTTCAGGTCTACGAATTAATTTTGTTAAGAGCTCAATCATGGGTATTAACGTGCAAGACGACATGTTGAATCGATGTGCGGAGACTATGGGTTGTAAGATCGAAAAATTTCCCATAACTTATCTAGGCGCCCCTCTCAGTACGAGATGCATCCCGGTGTCTTATTGGAACGTGTTGATTGGTAAGTTCCAAAATCGGCTAGCAAGTTAGAAAGGTCAGTGTTTATCGTATGCTGGCAGGGTGGTCCTTATAAAATCGGTTCTCTCCTCCATCCCGATTTATTTGTTATCATTGAATAAGATGCCGGGCTCTATTAATAATAAGCTTGTACAACTAATGCGAAATTTCTTGTTGAAAGGTAACGCGGACTCTAGTGGGATCTGCAAAGTGAGTTGGGAGACAATTATGCTACCGAAAAATCTAGGTGGCCTATATGTTAGGGATCTCAGACTAGTAAACTGTAGTTTATTGTTGAAATGGATATGGCGGTCTAGAGAAGACGGACAAGGATCGCTGTGGTATGAGTTGTGTGTCCGTAGACATGGCTTCGTTTCATGGAACTCGTTTGAAAATGTTGAGAGTTCACGCCTTTCGTATGTTTGGCAGGGCATTTTATCTTGCTGTGTAAAGAACTCAACCTTCTGGGAGTTGTTTAAATCGAATGTAAGGGTGAAAGTGGGGAACGGAGTTTGCGGATCCTTTTGGTATGATAATTGAACCGCAAATGTGTCATTATCTGTTCTTTTCCCTGACCTGTATCTCTTATGTAATAGAAAAAGCTGCTCGATTCGGGGTGGGTGTCTGTCAATTTCTGAGGGAGCAGCACTATCTAGGCCTTTTTGGAAAGCAGTCTAAGGATTACAAGTAGGGAGAGGTGCTTCCAGCTTCGAAATTGGATTTCCCAGACCTGCCCTGCTGTTTTTGGGGGGTATGGGGCTGACGGCAGTAGGGGGCACCAGCTACATGCTGCATTTCAGGTGGTGGCAGATAGATTTGAATGGGATCTGGGAGCTAATAAGGTATTTTCAGCTGCATCTTTTTGTTTAGGGTTCTATAGGACGCCCCAACGGACTACGCCGGAAACGGAGTACATGGTGGTTTGGAATGTGTGTCTTCTTCCTAAATTTAAATTCTTTGGCTGGCTATTATAACATAGACGTCTTCCAACGAAAGTCTTTCTGGCTTGTCGCGGATGCCAAGCAGTAATGAATGATAAGTGTCCGTCTTATGATGAGTCTGAAACAATTGATCACGCTTTGTTTCACTGTTTGGGTAGTTATCGTATATGGGTTCAAGCTTTTCTGGTGCTAGGGATTTCAGTAACAATGCCATTCAAGGGGGCTGATTTTCTAGCAGTATGGCGAGTGCACTTTTCCTCCGGGATCGGACATGAGTTTGGTACGGCTTTATGGTTTATGATTGCGTGGGCTATTTGGAAAAGGAGGAATAAGTTTGTGTTCGAGGGTGTCTTAAGCACAGAAGATCACTTGGGGACATGCATTCATCTATGCTGGTTCTTCTTCAAGTATCGAAGGCGGAATCTTAATTTTGTCGTTTCTGATGTATTTAATTTTCCGAACTTACTTCTAAGTTGTAACTAGTTAGCTGGCATTCTTTGGCCATATTCATTGTATAGGCATGTCTTGGGATCGGACTTCATATCCGTATCACCTTTAGGCTGTATTTCTGGCCAATGACGCTCTCATCTTGTGAGCAGTCTTTGGATTTCTTTAATAAAGAGAGGTAGGTGTTTTGTAGGTAGGCGGGGGTATCAATCTAGTTGGGACGCCCGCCCCGAAATTTTCACCTATCTCGATCTTTTTCCTTCTAGGGGAACACAATGTTCCTCCGGGGGGTTTTCAAAAAAATAAAAATACTTATCACGATTCACAGAAAAACCTTTGAGTGTGGTAAGTTAATCAAGCCTTTTTTTTCCATTTAAAATGCCATAAAGTAGTACACATGATTACTAATAACTAGTTTGCATAATTTAGGATTGAGATTTAAGTATACATTGAGTCCTGGCCAACTAATATTCTATATTCTATTCATTTTTAGTTTTGGTTTATGAGTTATATAACTGAAATCAAAATATATTATGCTCCCCTTACTAAATTTATTTAATGATATAAATTTGGTAGCATCGTATCATGTAATTATATATTTTTTAACTTTGGTTTTATTTTGTTTTAACAATTGCAAATCTTACATTTAGCTAGTTCTAATTGAAAACTTGAACTAGGCCAGAAATTAGTATTCTAACCATCATTACTTTTTTATTATGAAACTTTATACATCTAACTCAAGCCAAAACATGTATAATTATACCCAATAGATGTTACTGTAATTTTGTATCATTTTCAATTAAAATAATAAATAAATATTCCGGTTTTCTAATTAATCTAGTGGTTCGTTCTTTAGTCCCTTTCTCTTATGTTTTTTAACCCTAGCCGCAACCCATCCTTCTCCTCTATTCGACTCCATCGGCGAGCTCTCTCTTAATTCTCTATTTATTGTCATCGCCACGGGTTATCAGGATCCTCTCCACCCCTTATTTTTATTCTTAACATAATTACTCAGTTGCAGATTCCATCAACGACACAAATCATATCTTCAAAGCTCATGTGGTTTGCCCTCACTTTTCCAGTTGTATAACTTGTTGTAATTGATGATTACCATGGCATTAAAATCCTCCCCAATCGATGGTAACTTATTTTGTGTTTAAAGTTTTTCTATCTCTGGCTAATGATTGCAATGTGTTTGATATTTTTCTAGCTGCCTTTTGTTTTTGTAGGCTCGATGATTAAGAAGCTCGAGGAAGTGAAGGAGTTCAAGCAGAAGCTGGTAAAAGTGACTGAATTTGTGTTTAACATTTTTCTATCCAAGAGCTTTGTTTTATCCTGCGACTTTTGACAACAAAATTAGGTTGTATGAAGTGCAAAGGCTTATTCAAATTGTTACAATTTGTTTATTCCTCCTAATATAGAGGCACTCTTCAAGTTGAGCTTGAAGATATCATGGTTTATTAAAAGTTTTAGCTCCCCTAAGTTTGTGTATTCAATTTTTTGTTCTTTGGCTGTTGAGATATTGAAATCAGGGATTAAATCAAGTGGTTCATACCAGGTTGTCGCAAGCGAAGTCTTGATACGGTTCACGAAGAGAGTTTTAGATAAAGGCCCTGAGGTAATTAGATACTTTGGGGAGTTGTCTTATTATGCTTTTGTTATCATATGTCTTGCATCATTTTTGAAAGTTCTAGGTGGAACTAGAGTTCTTTTTCCTTCTTATCTTTATGAAGTAGTGAAATCGCGTTGAAACAAAGATGCTACATGTGTATATCCTAGTACCCAACTTTTGATTGTTATTTGAATCATTTCGTTGACTAGATTTAGCTTCAGAATCTTGCTTGATTCCATTTGTATTTGTTATCTAGGTTCTAAAAATCAGATGTGTCTGTGATTTCTTAAACTGTCCCCTTGCACTAACGCTATGCATTTTTCATGTTATTGGAACAAGTATTGTTACATATATATCCTTGTACCCAACTTTTGATGCTATGCATTTTTCATATTATTGAATCAAGCAAGATGCTTCATATGTATATCCTTGTACCCAACTTTTGATTGTAATTTGAATCATTTCGTTGACTTGATTTAGCTTCAGAATATTGCTTGATTCCATTTGTATTTGTTATCTAGCTTCTAAAAATCAGATGTGTCTGTGATTTCTTAAAGTGTCCCCTTGCACGAACGCTATGCATTTTTCATGTTATTGGAACGAGTATTGTTATATATGATGAGTATAGGAGTTTGATTTAGTTTCTTTTAATGTTTAAGAGCATTTTGAAGCATTAGATTTGACCCGAGTTGTACAAGTACAAAATGGTTGGGCTCCAAAGTTTTAAGATTCACTTTTGAATTACCATTTGGGTGTAATTATATATGGAATTCTAATGTTAAGGGCATTATGAAATTTTAAGAGTGCTTGGTTTGATGCAAATTGGGTAGGGAGTTGCAATGGGAATAATAATTCTATTTCCTCTTGTTTGATTGACCAAAAATTGAAATCTGATTACTTAAAACATGGACTCACCATTTTTTCGTGTGTTCATCTTATAATTATATTGCAATACTGTGCTCGTTTTCATCCATTTTATTGATTTTCTTCATTATGTGTGATTATTGTTTTAATATTATAATTTAAAGAAGGTAGATGATATTTGCTAGCATTTGCCGAGGGATGGGGAGGAAAAAGATGCCAAATTCAGGTTGATTAATGGGAAAGCATGATTCACTCACTCGCTAGTACAAGAATACTAAGAAGCTCCCTTCTGTTAGGCCCAATAATAGATTATGAGAAAAAATAATATCAGCAGAATAAGAGACACGCAGATTTTTACGTGGAAACCCCAAATGAAATAAGGAAAAAACCACGGGACCAACTCCGAATAATTCTTCCACTATAAAATAATAGTAGGTACACCAAGAGATTACAAAATAGTGGCACTCAAGTGTTTTCCAAAACCTCACTATTTTCTCTCTTACCCAGCTCTTAGGAACCCTTTTCCTAAGACTCTCTGCACAGATTACATTTTTATCTGTGTTTCTTCTCTATTACTCTCTGTGTTGGTCTACTCTTCAAATGAGCAAAACCCTCCTCTATTTATAGGAGATTCAAAACGCGTATGGCCGAATTGTGCACAGTAATTTTACTGTGCACTTTTTGAAAATATTTCTTGCCGACCTGCCTCCTTTTTTTTAATTTTTTTAATTAATCAATGGGTCCCACAATAAGAGGGACACCACTCAACAAATCTCCCCCTCCCGACTACATTGTAGGACTCTCCATCTCGGTTGCTTCAACGCACTGGTCGAACTTTTCTTTTCGTACGACCTTCGTCAGCCTATTAGCAACATTTTTATTTATATGAATCTTCTGCAACTTGAACTCTTTTTCTTCAATGGCAAATCTGAGCCAATGAAATCTTACATCAATATGTTTCGTCCGTGCATGATACATAGTATTTTTGCTCAAGTCTAGTGCACTTTGACTATCACAATAAACTATGTAGTCTTCTTCTTGCACACCCAATTCGGTGAAGAATCGCTTTAACCGAAGCATTTCCTTTCCTGCTTCCGCTGCTGCAACGTACTCTGCTTCAGTTGTTGATAATGAAACATATTTTTGTAACCGTGACTGCCATGAAATAGCTCCCCCTGAGAATGTAAATAAGTAACCTGATGTAGATTTTCTTTCATCAAGGTCACCAGCCATATCCGCATCTGTATAACCAATAAGTGCTGGCTTTCCACCTCCAAAGGTTAAACATAACTTTGAAGTTCTTCTCAGGTATCTAAAGATCCATTTAACTGCTTCCTAATGTGTCTTATGGGGATTTGACAGGAATCTACTCACAACTCCAACTGCATGAGCGATGTCTGGTCTCGCACACACCATTGCATACATTAAACTTCCGACCGCTGAAGAATATAGAACATTTGACATATCTTCTCCATTTTCTCTGTTGAAGGGTAGGATTTCTTACTTAACTTGAAATGAGCGGCAAGTGGAGTGCTAACTGGTTTAGCATTCTTCATATTGGACCTTTCTATTACTCGTTCAATATATTTTTCTTGCGATAACCATAGCCTGCAGGACCTCCGATCTCGGGTAATCTCCAATCCAAGAATTCGCCTTGCCGGTCCTAAATCCTTCATGTCAAACACCTTAGATAAATCATACTTCAACTTACTAATCACTTTGGCATCTGGCCCAACGACTAGCATATCATCAACATATAAGAGAAGAATGATAAATTTTCCGTCAGGGAATTTCTAGACATATACACATGGATCAGCTTCTGTCTTCTTGTATCCTTGATTCACCATGAAGGAATAAAACTTTTTATACCATTGCCGCAGGGCTTGTTTTAAGCCATACAAACTTTTCTTCATGCGACACACCATGTCTTCATTTCCCTTGACCTTGAAACCTTCTGGTTGTTCCATATAAATTTCTTCTTCTAAATCCCCATGCAAGAACGCGGTCTTTACATCAAGCTGTTCTAACTCCAGGTTCAAGCTGGCTACAAGACCTAACATAACTGGAATTGAACTCATTTTCACAACTGGTAAAAAATCTTGTCAAAGTCGATACCTTTCTTTTGAGTAAAGCCTTTAACCAATCGAGCTTTATATCTCACTAGGTCTCCATCATCTTTCTTCAGCTTGTACACCCATTTGTTCTTGAGTGTTCTCTTCCCTTTAGGAAGTTTCACCAGCTCGTACGTATCATTCTTCGTCAAAGATTTCATCTCCTCTTGCATGGCCTTCATTCAACAATCTTTATCTTTACAAGATTGCACATCTTGGAAGCTTTCAGGCTCCCCCTCATCAGTGATTAAAATATAATCAGAACTGGAGTATTTTGTAGATGGTTGGCGTTCTCTGACTGACCTCCTTAATTGAGGTTCTTCTTTTGGTTGAATGGGGTTCTCTGGTTCCTCCTGCTCAATACCCTCTTTATTCATATCTTCATCTACAATCGTATCTTTATCCCTCACAACTGGCTCTTCTTCTCCATCTTGTTCTGATTGATGCATTCTCCTTTCTGTGGCATCATCTGATAGAATGCTCTCTGGTGTAATATCGATAACACCGTCACTCGTAGATCTTTAACTAATGACATCATTCTCATGATATACAACATCTCGGCTCCTTCCTCCAATGGATTCTGTATCCATGGGACCACTAACGTCAGAGTGTACCAACTCTAACTTATTATTTCTCCTTCTAGAGCTTTTCTGAAATGAAACTCGATGTTGCTTCCCAGATAAACAGTGATCACATGGGTTAATTTTTCCTTTGGCTAATGGGATGAGGGACTTCATAGGCAGTATATTCAACCCTTTCTCCCTAACATGTGCCAGTCACCTATGCCACAAATTTGGTGAAGCATCATCTCCAACTGTATTCAGTTGACCCGTACATACTATTGCTTGTGTTTTGAACAGCGGGCAACACAATCTTCCTTTCGCCACCACCAACGATCCTATGGTGAGTTTCCAATTTCCATCGCCTGTATGATTGTGATAACCTTCCTTGTCCAATACACTAACAGACAATAAGTTCAACCGAAGATCTGGAACGTGTCGCACATTTTTAAGTGTTAATGTGCATCCGACACTTGTCTTCACGCAGATATCGCCGATTCCCACCATTTGCGACACACTATTATTTCCCATTTTAATAGTACCATAATCGCCCGCTTTATAGGTTGAGAAGTATTCCCTTTTTGGAACACAGTGGTATGAGGCACCATAATCCACAATCCACTCGGTATCTGCATCTCCAACATGACAACAATCTGCATCATGAGATACTAAAGCCACCTCTCCATCTTCTATTGTGACTGCAGCAGATGTGTTTTTGTCATCATCATGACTTCGGTTTGCATTCTCTCGTTTAAGAAAATGACAGTTCCTTTTGAGATGACCCTGATTTCTATAGTGGTAGCATGACCTCTTCTCCTGGGAATTGGATCTATCTTTCGATTTTCCATTCCCTCGACCTCTACTCTTACTTCGGCCCCTGTTTTCAGGGACAAGGGCTTGGGAACTGGTACTGGCAACATCTCTTCTACGAAGTTCTTCATTAAGTAGGCTATTCTTTACCATAGACATTGTTACCACACCATTTGGAGCTGAGTTACTCAGTGATACAACAAGAGTATCCCAGCTATCTGGTAGAGTTCCCATCAAAAGACATGCTTGCATCTCATCATCCAAGGACATACCGGTGACTGCTAACTCACTTATGAATCCTTCAAAGTCGTTCAGGTGTTGTGTGATTGATCGTCCCTCTATCAGTTTCAAGTTCATGACTTTGCGAATCATGAACACTTTTCCTGGAGCATTTTTAGCCTCATACATATCCTCTAGCTTCTTCCAGAGAACTTTGGGATCTGTTTCGTTCCTCACGTGGTTGTACAGGCTAGTATCTATCCATTGGCGTACTGTACCCAATGTCTGCTTCTTCAACTTTATCCACTGTTGATCTTTCATATCCTCCGGCTTTGTGTCGTCACCCTCAATTGGATCGTACAAATCTTTGCAATTGAGGTAGTCCTCCATTCTGGATTTCCACATTGAATAATTTGTATCCGTCAATTTCATCATTACACCGTCATTCGCCATGTCGAAACTTTAAAAATGGCAAAATTTTACTATTCACGAATTTCACTATTCACATAAATAGTGACTATATATGTGAATAGTACCATATACCTAAATACTACTTGTATATTAGAATAGTAACAGTATGCCCGTATTCTTACATAATACTATTCATAAAAGATGGCCGAATATGAATAGTTATTACATAGGAATACTATTACTCAAGTTACTATTTTACTATTCACCCAAATTGCCTATGTGCGACGGTTTTTCGAACGGATTGCGCCACCGGAATCCCCATAATTTTCTCGTCGTCGTGGTATATTTATTTTTGAAAAATAAATCCACGGATTTTACTGATAAAACAACCTTCGGCTCTGATACCACTTGTTAGGCCCAATAATAGATTACGAGAAAAAATAATACCAGCAGAATAAGAGACACGCAGATTTTTACGTGGAAACCCCAAATGAATTAAGGAAAAACCACGGGACCAACTCCGAATAATTCTTCCACTATAAAATAATAGTAGGTACACCAAGAGATTATAAAATAGTGGCACTCAAGTGTTTCCAAAACCTCACTATTTTCTCTCTTACCCAGCTCTTAGGAATCCTTTTCCAAGGACTCTCTGCACAGATTAAATTTTTATCTGTGTTTCTTCTCTATTACTCTCCGGTCTACTCTTCAAATGAGCAAAACCCGAGATTGAAAACGCGTATTGTACACAGTAATTTTACTGTGCACTTTTTGAAAATATTTCATGCCGACCCGCCTCCTTTTTTAATTTTTTTTTAATTAATCAGTGGGTCCCATATAAAGAGGGACACCACTCAACACCTTCCGCATGGAAGTGATAAGTTTTTTTGTATATACGACACATGACAAGCATATGTATTCTATTGTGTGTATTTCAATTATTATGTTGTTATAATATATAATTTTAGCTATCAGGCATTCACTAGTAAGTTGAAAACCGTTGGTAGAAAACTTGTATGTACGTATCCACAATTCAAAGGATTTCCTCATTATTATATGCTATTTTTTTGCGAACCTTTATAGAACATTAGTAAGTATCATTAGAATTATTTGCGGCTATGAAATTGTTTCTTTATTTTGCTAATTAGGTACTTTGTCAGTTAACTTTATTTCTTGTGTTGTGTAATTTATAAAATGTGCAGATAGGTTACTAAGGTACGTTATTGACTTATGTTGTAGTGATGGTAAATTCATCACGCTTCACTTCAAATGAACTAGCACAAATTATAAGCACTGCATTTTGAATATCTTGATGTTTTATTTACCATGTCACTGTCATTAAGCAATTGTGATGCAGAATGAAAAAGAAATGAAGCTGATCCAGAATACAAGTTAACTTGGAAACAATCTCTTGATATTGATTAAAATTAAAAATTTTCTTTTTAATTAATGTTTATCTTATTTAGGTTTATTTTATAATTATCTTTTGTAGTAAGGATTCCATACATATAAGGATTCCTATTTTATTTTATTCAAGTAGTTTAGTTTATTTAGGAGTTTTAGTTATTTTAGAATTTTCGCTTTTAGAATAATTGCCTAAAAATAGGCTTTAATGTAATGGATTGGAGAGCTTTTGATTACATTTGAATAACAATGTTTCTTTTTAGTTTTCCTAAATATCTTTAGTCCTAGAAGAGTCTCGAGATTTTAGAAGACCTTCAAACTGGAAGATTTGTTGGAGATTTAGTGTTACCTTTTCCTAATTCCTATGAACAAGATGATTACAGGGTCTTAGAAAATCGGTGTCTAGTGTCAAGCGTATGATCAAAGGAGTTTAGTATGGAATATTCATTGTCTTCCGTTATACAAGATGATATCAACGGGGTTTCGATGTTTTTTATTACTTTTCGGTATCCTGCTTGATTACGGGTCTCCATATTTATCATGGCGTTTCTCTTCCGCTGCATCAGTTGGTATCACAGCCTATTCCGCACTACGGCACCGACCGAGGTATAGTGTTATGGCTGTCCACTTACGCACTAAGGCACCGATTAAGGTATAGTGTTGCGGTGACAACCGAGAAACGGTATTTGAATTCCAAACTTTTCCATTAGTGAAGATCGTCTCTATCCTTTAATTTTATTTGTAGTTTATATTAATGTAAAAAAATAGTTTGATTATATTTTTGTCTTGTCTTTTAATATGAGTCAATGTCAAATGAAGATGAGTGATCGGATTAAGCTTGAAGCTTATATTTTTATGGAAAACTCAAGGATGAGTTTTTTTTATAAGAGGAAGTGAATGATGCAGAATGAAAAAGAAATGAAGCTGATACAAAATACAAGTTAATTGAACCTACAAGTCAACTTGGAAACAATCTCTTCATATGGATTAAAATTAAAAATTATCTTTTTAATTAAAGTTTATCCTATTTAGGTTTATTTTATAATTGTATTTTTTAATAAGGATTTCATACATATAAGGATTCCTATTTTATATTATTTTATTTAAGTAATTTAGTTTATTTAGGAGTTGTAGTTATTTTAGAATTTTTGCTTTTAGATTAATTGCCTATAAATAGGCTTTAATGTAATAGATTGGGGACCTTTTGATTATATTTGAATAAGAATGTTTGTTGTTGGTTTTCCTAAATATCTTTAGTCCTAGAAGAGTCTTGAGATTTTAGAAGACTATGTTTCCTTCAAACTGGAAGATTTGTTGGACATTTAGTGTTACCTTTTCCTAATTCCTATGAAAAAGATGATTCCAGGGTCTTAGAAGATCGGTGTCTAGTATCAAGCGTATGATCACCGAAGTTTAATATGGAATATTCATTGTCTTCCGTTATACAAGATGATATCAACGGGTTTCGATGTTTTTTACTATTTTTCGGTATACTGCTTGACTACGGGGTCTCGATATTTATCATGGCGTTTCTCTTCTGCTGCATCAAATTGCATATTTGAATTGTTGTTTAGCTCTTAGCTACTACATTTGCATTATGTGCAGGATTTTTATGATGCACCAGCAGCATACAATTATATTATTAACTTCTTAATATTGGTCTTCTAAAGTTCACTTGTCTTGTTTGGCCATTTTAAATTATTTTACTTTTGTAAATAGCATACACAAAGTTTGGAAGATCTACTGCCATATTTATTTGCCCTTAATATACTTTAGGTGATTATGCATTTTGAGTTGAGGTGTATCAATAGCTCCCTTCAATCCAAAGTTTATTTATATTTTTTTATAAAAAAAATAATATATAACCTATTGTTGGCAAAATTTCCTAAAGTTTTTAGTGGGGAAATTATAGTGGGGAATAAATTTGCCATAAAAGGTAGGCCATTTTTGTGGCGAAAACATTTGGCCACTATTGCTTCTTTTTTAGTGGCGAATAATTCCCCAGAATAGTAATCTTTTATGTGGCGATTTTAATTCCGCCACTAAAAGTCCCTTCTTTGTGGCGAAAAACTTTTTTGGCCACTGAACCCTTCAGAGGCGCAGCAACAGCCATGACTCAAATTTTCACAACTAAAGCTTTTAGTGGCGAAAAAAAGGCTTTTAGTGGGGAAAAACTTCCCCACTAAAAATCTAATTTCTAGTAGTGTGTTGGCTTATCTACTATCTTTTTTTCGTTTCCAATTCGAACTTGTTAACATATGTTTTTTCAATTTTTCTATCATAAGTGTTTGATAAGTGTACAAGTACAGGACAACCTTAATCTTATTTGATTGCTAAAGCTCTTAATTGTGTATAAAGAAATGCACCTTTCTTGCCGGTTAGTAATTTTAGAGTTGGATGTCTTGTATAATGTTACAAGCAGTAGGCAATTTTTGAGTTTCTTTTGCTCATATATTAATGATACATGAGCAAAATTTGTTGTCTAGAACTCATGCTTACATTATGATCACGTCGTCTGTTACCAATGAACAAGTGAAGGTATATTTGGAATATGTTACTTCTGTTAAATATGTAACCTTCTTTTTTAAAAATGATGTTTTAAAAGTTCATGGCTTAAACTTTTAGCTTGTTTATGTAATGCTAGATTTTCTTTTATATTTCTTTATCTTATGTTTTTTTTCCTTGTTAGATTCCTCCAACATTGGCTAGAATTGATTATCTGGAGAGGTACACCCAATTTTCCAATTATCCCCTTCTTAAAACCAGCAACCCATGCATTGTAGCACGTGACATTTATTGTTCGAAGGTATGAGTCTGAGTAAAACTTTGATGTTCAATGTATATATTTTGTATACTTGTATTTACTTGTATACTGTTTCTTGTGGCTGATGTCGGCAATTTGTCTCTAGGTAGGTATTTACTTCATAGATTATTTGTTCTAGCAATTGCACTCACTTGTGGTGTTCTGTTACACGAAAGATATATGCAAGTTCTTTATATAGTTCACTTAGTGTAATACTATATTTTGATTTTAAGTGTATGTTTATGAGCTATTGTATTAGGTCTTAACTTAGATTTTAAGTGTATGCTATACAATTTTTTTTGAAAAACCCTTGGAGGGACAGTGTATCCCTCCAACAGCTAAAAGTTTGGAGCGCGTGCAAATTTCGGGCCAGAGTACCCAGCTAAGTTGGTTCCTCTGCTTACCTACAAAACACCCACCCCTCTTTTATTAATAATGGTTCTCAAATCAAGAACCAACAATAATTACATTTTATATTACAAAATAAGAAAGCTTCGATTCGTAAATAAATCCGAGACTGAAAAATAAATAGATCTCTTCCAAGAATGAAAAAGAAACCAGCCCAAATTAATGCTACCCATAAGTATATCCCGATTCTCGGTCACACCTTCGAATATATGTTTGTTCCGCCTCTTCCATAAATTCCACGAAATAATAAACTATAGCGCAAGACCAAACTCCCAAAAAACACCTCTTCTGAAGAATGAACACCATAATTGAAAAAATTATAACCCGAATGCGGCATAAAAAATGAAATTCCCAGCCATTGAAAAGCATCCCTCCAAACTCTGAAACTTGCCTGACATAGAAAGAGAAAGTGATTTAATGATTTTGAGCAATCGCAAAAGGGGCAAGTGGCAGACAAGATTTACAATTTAGATGGGTTTGGTTATGAGATTGTTGTTTTTTTGTCTGCTTGTTCATTTTCTCTTCATTAACCACTACAAGAAAATGGACTTTTGGCCAAAAATATGAAAAGCTGTCCTCTAAAATTTTAGAGACGATTTTGTTGTCGTCTATAGTCTTTACTAATTCCCCCATCCCAGAAACTATAGCAGGCAGAAAACAAGTTTCCATCCTCCATTTTAGGGACAATTCTCGTCTCTAGGTGCAGGACGGATTTCATCCATAAATCTAGGGACAAATGTTGTCTCTAGGAAGGAATGACTTTTGTCATTATAATAGAGGACGATCGTTTGTCCCTAAACAAAGAGAAAATTTTTGTCCCTGCTTTATAGGGCAAATCCATTAAAAAATTAAAATGAAAAAATTTGGATTGAAGGAAGCTACCAAATATTATATTAACCATTTATCAGAGCAATGCAAGAAAATCAATTGAATGCAACATTTATTAAACAACTCAACTTTATATTAAAAAAATTCAATTGTCCTCCGCCAAGGAAATTTTTTTGACAAAATACATGCATCCAATTGCAGTTTGTAAAAATCAACTAGAATATAATATCAGTTGTTAGTATGTATGCTTATTCCTCCCATGAAAGAAAAACATAAATCAACAATATGTCATCGACTCACTACAACATAGTTAGGCAAACAATGACTTAAAAGGTAAAACAATGTGGAATACCTTTGTATATATGGGAATGAGTATATGGACCTGTTAAAGTAGCCAGACCCTCAATATTATGCATTAATTCAAGTTCAAGCTCTCCAAGTTTGTGACATCTGCTTAAATAAAAAAGGAAAAGAAGTCAACAGGTCAAAATCTTATTTGCAAGCCAATCACTTTAGGAGTTTCATAGTACTGTAATCAAACATCACTCAATGATATTAGTATTAAACACCGAAATAAGTTATTGATAAAAACTGAGAATATAAAAAAATTATTACCTATAGACTAGAAAAAACAACATAGGAGTGACATAAATAATACCTTTTAAATGCACTAAACATGCATATGATATGCTGCTTAAAATCCAAGTTTAAGGCATTTGCCTTTTCAAACTCTGCGGAAGACAAAGATAAAAGATAATATAGGATCTTGTGTTTAGCACCAAGACCAACAAGGAGCCAAAATTGTTTCTTTGGCTTGACAAAAAAAAGATATATCGGAAACAGATAAATAACACATAAAGCCAAGTATAGGGGCCAAGTTTTTTTATCTTTTACTTAGCAAGGAATGTACAACATAGGTTAGTCTTACATTGTGTATAAACTAAATTAATACTACAGGGTAGATGGAAGTTTGAAACTCTGCTATGAAAGGCGCTTATACAATGTCAAATGTCACATAAATCACTTATAACAAGCAACCTTGATTTCATTAATATATGAAATTCTACATAATATATGGCTAAATTGACCAAAAAATCTAGGTTATAAATACGTGGCAAGTATGTCCAGTTTCTAACCTTTAGTCAACCTCTATGAACCCACCACTAGCAAATACTTTAGTTATTGTATACCTGAAAAAGGTTTCCCAAATTAATAAAGAGTTAATACCAACCCAAATACCAAAAATCATGATATAAGTTTTAACAAAATTAATATGCTATATACGATTGACTACACATGATGTATGCATATTTGCTATAAGACAATGACATTATGTTATGATACCCAAATTTCCTTCGTATATATACAATTGATTTGTTGAAACAGAACATGCTTTGAATGAAAAACAGAGAACCAAAGTTCTCTTATATAGGTGCTTAACCAAAAAGGGGGCGCAAGCTCTGCTAGGGTTATGGCGCTGCTTACCATTCCTCGACTTTTTGGCTAGTTTTCCTTTCTTCGGCCTCCCCTTTTCTCTCTTTTTCAATGGACGCTTCTTATCTCAACTATTACTGTAAAAGCAAGGACATGATTCAACCCAAGCAATAGCCTCTTGTTTCAAATGTTAGAAATCCTAATCTGTAACAACCTTAACGCAAATCCTATGCGACGATAACAAATCCGGCTGCTCTAGTCACTTCGACGACTCTCCCTGCTGATTAAAAGGCCTCTGCCACTATCTCTGATGCCGGAGATGGATATAAAGCCATTAAAATCCCTCTGGAATTTTACAAGGATCGACTCTCCTCATGTCAATTCTCGGTTATTGGGAGACATATTCTTGTAAAGGGCGATACACCATGGAAACACGCCGACATCAAGAAGAGATTGAATACCATCTGGAATCGGAATATGGACTGGAAATTAATATCCCTTGGAAAGGGATTTTATCACATTACCATGCCCTCGGCATAGGCAATTGAGAAAATATGGACTATGGGAAATCTGAATCTCAAGCTTGGGATTATGAGATTTTCGGTATGGATGACTAATAAACAAACGACCTCTCAGGTTTGGATAAAGCTCCATAATCTCCTATGGGAGTATTGGGATCGTAGATTGCTATCTTGTGTTGCACAAGGAATTGGTGTTCCCATTCAATTTGATCACAACACAATAAATGGTGAATTTGGCCACTTCACAAGAATATTGGTTGACATCAATCTATCAAAGCCAATTATGAATATTGGTTGACATCAATCTATCAAAGTCGATTATGGACCAGGTTAGGGTCGACACTGTTGATAAAATTTTTTGGGTGAGTGTGGACTATGAAAATATTCTAGATTTTTGTTTGACATGCCAATCTAATGGTCACACTGTTGCTAATTGCAAAAGGAACCAGTTTCAGGAAAAGCAACCTAGGTATCGAAATAGCATTCCCAAGGTTGAAAAAATTTAGAAGGGTGCTCCATCTAATCTTGAAAACTCAGAACGAGCTAATCCGGGTTCATCTCAGACTACTAAAGAAAGAACGAATGTTTGGAATAGAAAGAGATACAACTCCATTCCAAAGGATGCAGCTCATATCAATGGCAGTTCTGAGAGAACTGAGTTAGTTTTGCCAACCAGCAATCATGAAGCCAGTTTGGAGATTGACACAGTGGTTACCGAGGTGATTCAGGCTGCAGCGACTGCGGTGATTGAGGCTGCAGCCAATGAGGTGTTTGATTGCCCAAAAGATAGAGAAATACAGGTTGAGGAAAGCCCATTAAGAAAGGAAAATAAGATCATCTCTTGGGCGGACGAATGTGAAGAAAGTGACGAAGATTCTGAAAATATTAATGCGGATGCAATTATTCTTCATAACCAGCCCAATTTGGCACTCCTCCATTGTAGCAAACCGAGAAAACGAGATTTGGAGGAGAGGATTAAAAACACTGCAGTAGTTTCAACAGCGAATGTTTTTCAAACTCCGGATGGTCTTAATTTGGATGGGATTAATTTGGAAGTATGTTTACAACATGATAAGGCTCTAGAAGAGGACGACTCTCCTGTTGATAGTGCCTCCAATAGCACGGGTTCTCCTCTTGATAGTGCCTCCAATAGCATTGGTTCTAGTTGGAAACCATTTTCAGTCAAGAAAAAGAAAGGACTAGTGATCGCTACTAGGGAGCAAGTTCAGCGTGGTCATAAGCTGGGATTTTAATCTCCTTCATAATGTGTTCTTTCATTTTTTTTGTTGTTCTCGTTTTTCTTTTTTCTTTTTTTCCTTTCCCTTTTTTTGTATTTTTCTTCTTTCTTTTCCCATTTAATAAATAGAGGCCGGATTTCGGTACTCAACCGTTAAATAAAAAAAAGAAGGTGACCTACAGTAATAAACAAAAGGTAGGATGTGTCACTGTGAAAAGCAACCCCATAAAGCTAAATCAATAATTAATCGTCTTAAATAGATATACTAAGGACTTAAAATCATTCAAAATTTGGGCAGCCTCACTGTGAAAACAACCTTGTATTACTATTAAGTCTCGATAATAGTTTTTACCTGGTAGATTGCTGCTCTCTACACCAATAACATCTGGCACATGAGTATTTGTTGAAGGATGAAGCTGATAGTTTTCTTAGCACCATTTGCATATAGAGTATAGACTGTTACTTCAATCATATATGTCGATTAAATTTCACTTTGTAAAAAACTATCCACTCTTTGAAGCTTACCATATCCCTTCCTAACATATTCATGAGAATCTTCATCATATAGTTTTTTATTGCCACCAAGAAAACGAGGGAAAACTATCTCAAAGAGAAGAACACCAAGTAGGTTACTAAATATACATGATATTCATTGAAATAATGAGAAGTAAGATGGCAATGCAACTATAGATGTGCTATATTTCCTTTCTTCTTTTTGATTAAGAAAATATGAATTTTGGATACCGGTAATACAAAGAAAATCTTAGAATTGGGACCTTCAAATGTCAAAGCTAAGAAAGCAATTTTCTGCTTGGACTCATTGCCTACAGAAAAACGAGAAAGATTGGGGAATAAACTAGAAAAACATGAAACATACAGACTAGTATACAGGATTAGGAAAACAGATAACAACCTCCATTACTTCTTTGTGTCCTCAAAAAATTACAATAAAAAAAACCAGAATGGAAAAAATCACCGAAAATTTGACTTACAATAAAATAAAAAAGAAAAAGGAAGAAGATAGAGATTTCTATATTCTTAGAGAACAATTATAAGCAACACACAATTAAAAATGATAATGATCAACACAACGCATAATACAATAAAAAATTAAACAATTCCGACTTTTTGTCATGTATGCTTTAAGAATACCAATAAACATAATCAACACAACACATAAGAAACAATTAAACAATATCTACTCTGCTGTTCACACATAATACAGTGCTTTGCTTAAGGATGTTCTTCTAGAGGCAGAATACAGTAACCATGAATTGTACATTCAAACCAAGGTGCTAGTATTTTAACAGTTGAATTCCGTCCGTTTTTGTATGATGTAAGGAACAATGATCTTTAATAAATATTTTATCTTCAATTTGGTCATACTATTTTATTCAATAAAAACAAGAAAAACTTAGCTGCCTAGTGAGAAAGATCCTTATACCCATCAACTAAGGCCTTTTACTTTTCAACTTCTGAAAGCTGAGCTAAACTGAAGTTGGCTGAACTGAACTGAACTGAAGTAAGTTAAACTGAACTTATTTCAGTGTAAATTTATAGCTACACATAGCTGAATTGAACTGGACTGAACAGGACTGGACTGAACTGAAGTGGTCTGAACTGAACTGAACTACATTAAATTTTAGTCCAAGATAACAGGGCATAAGTATGTGATTAATTAATCTATGGTTGTAGTTATCAATATTATTTTATTACTAAAGTCTCCAACAAATGTCCAATATTTAATCAGTAGTTGTTGTAGAGGTTGTTAACATGATGAAATTAGAAAATTCTCTAATAAGCTTTCTAATTATTTTGGTTCTATATATTGTAGGTGATGACAGTGTAAAGATCTTAACTAACTAATCGATCATCATCATTTTTTACACACTTACTTAAAAGCAAATGTTTGTTTAGTTATGCTTTGCTCTGTGTTTTTCGTTGCACAATCATACTAGCTATTCTTGTCTATCATTGAAGTAATACTAAGCAAGAATACAATTTGGAGGCATTATATTTCAAAATTAATCAACAAACTCAACCATTAAGCAACTAGTAATACATAGATCAATAAACAATAATTCAAAAACTCACAATCTTTAAGCAATAGTGCAGTATACTAATCCAAATAGAGATCATTATACAATAAACCAATAATGAGGTAAACACAAACAAAAATTCAATTACTATATCAGTTATTGACTTTATCATAGTTTTAACTTCCACATTAAAAATTGTTTGGAGAAAAATAACCGAAGCAAATCTCATAATCCAAAATCGACGCACTCTATATAAAGGCGTACCTGGTGCAACTGTGAGCGGACGACGTTTCGCACGGCGGCTGCGGGGCCAGGCTGGTTGGGCCGGCCTCTTTAAAAAGACGAGGGATGCGTGTGATGTGATTGGAAAATGATTTTGTGTATTTTAATGCTCAAAAGATATGAGATTGAAATCCCGTACTTAAAACAGAGTCGCCACTCGGTTCTGCTCAACCAGGAAAGTTTTGGTACAATTTTTCCACCGGGTGGTTGGACCATACCTTAAGTAGAGATTCCGAGTTTGGATGATGTTATCTTTTTTTCATTAGGCCATACTTCATTCATTCTTTATCGGTTTAATCCGACCTATTTATTTGTATTTTCTGTAATTTTGTTGTTTTCGCGTTTATCAGGCAGTTGAGGCGATGAATAAATTATTACCGTCATCCAAAAATAAGTGCGGAAAACAAAATTATTACAAGGCTTCCAAGTCCTGTTCATTTTCCTACGCAATAAATAAAATACCCGAATGTCTAATATACGTCTATCTACAGAAGATGCTTAGCATGGATATGGCATGTTTTATTTACAATATTATAAAGCCCGGTTGGATGGCTAAAATGAGATTTGAACGGTGTTTGTGAGAAATTTCATTTTTTTAACCAAATTTTAGGTTCGATCGTTGTTGTAACCGGTTTATTAGCAAAAATGCCACATGTTATGGGGTGGGGTCTATTTCCAGAAGGTTTTGGACCTCCATCGTTGCACTGTGTGTCTTGGTTTCGGAAAATAAACTAAATCAGAAATAAATGAAATGAAAATAGCTGTCCAGAAAGTTATGCCGCCGACGATACTACTGATGTCGCTAGCGACATGGCTGATGCCGCTGACGACATTAGTGATGTCGCTGGTGATGTTAGTAAGCAGGCCGGCTACATGGCTTTCTAGGTACCATAAAGAAAGGGTCCTACAAGAAAGTGAGGTCTCTAGGTATTGTTATGCCACCGGCGGTATCAGTGATGTCTTTGGCGACATGGCTGAAACCGCCGGCGACATCACATGTCTCCCGCGACCTCAATTTCTTACAACAGCAGCAGGCAGTAGTAAAAAATGACTGAAAGCCCAAAAATGAACACAAATTAACAAGAATCAGCACGAATCAGTAATATTAATGCCAAAGAGCTATGAGACTCAAATTTTTTACCTCGGGGTCCTGAATCCACCTCTTCGTGAACCAAAAAGAAACGCCTCCAGGGAGCTTGTAACGATGATTTAGTAGTCAATTTAGGAGTTTTAGGTCTCTAAATCCTATCAAGTTGATTTTAACTTAAAGACCCACTGATTTTAAGCTCACAATTAGAGAGTTCAAAGAAGAAAAACTAGGAAAAATGGATTAGAATCCTTTTTCCTACCTTTTCTAATTCTTATCTCACTAAAATATATTCTCTCTCTCAATTTCAGCCTTCTTTCTTCTAATTGCAGCCTCCTCCTTTCCCAATTTCACCTCCCTCTTGTAATTTCAGCCTAAGATGTGTTTTTATAGGCAAATTGGGGTGGTTTTTGAGTCCTTTTTGACTAACTCCGCCGAAAGTGGTCGAAAGGCTGTCTATGTAGGGACCTGCTTCGGGACATGCCACCCGTGACATGGTGATGCCGTTGATGGTATGGCTGATACCGCCGGCGACATGGTGCAAACCGATAGCCAACGGGTCCAGGAGCCTAAAAAGTCATAAAAAGCGGTCAAAAGTGGGTAAAAGTGGGTCAAAAGGCATCTTTTTGAATTTTAATTATATTTTAATGGGTACATTTAATTTTGGTGTAAATCATCGGTTCAAGCTCCTTCCGGACGCGTTATTGGCTGCACCAAACTGGATTCTACCAAGTATAAAATTCACAAGGAATATTATTTTGGTAATAAAAATTCTAAAGAGATCTTTTATTTCGAGGCATTAGAATCAGGTACACATCCTCATCGTCTCGCGAGAGGGACTGCAAAATCCCAAGCTCACAGGCTGCTTCTCAGGGGATCAGTGCTGCCATATGTCAGTATGATCGCACGAAAGATCAAGGGATAGGAATGATACCTAATGGGTGACCGGTTTGCCCCTTGGTCAGACTTATGCTTTATGGAAAGGATGCCCCTTAGTCGGACTTGATCCTTGTAGAGAGATTGCCCCTTGGTCGGACTTATGCTTTGTAGATTGGTTTCCCTTTGGTCAAACTTATGCTTGGTAGATTGGTTGTCCCTTGGTTGGACTTGAGCTTTGTGGATTGGTTGTCCCTTGGTCGGACTTGGGCTTTGCAAAGTTATTGTCCTTTGGTCAGACTTGTGCTTTGTGGATTGGTTGCCCCTAGGTCGGGCTTGTGTTTTGAGGAGTGATTGTCCTTTGGTCGGACTTGTACTTTGTGGAGTAGTTGTCCCTTGGTCGGACTTATGCTTTGTGGAGAGATTGTCCTTTGGTCGAACTTGTGCTTTATGGATAGTATGCCCCTTAGTCGGGCTTATGCTTTGTGGAGTGGTTGTCCTTTGGTCGGACTTGCACTTTGTGGAGAGTTTTCCCCTTGGTTGGGCTTATGCTTTGTGGATTGGTAGTCCCTTGGTCGAACTTATGCTTTACGGAGAGATTATCCCTTGGTCAGACTTGTGCTTTGTGGAGAGTTTGCCCCTTAGTCGAGCTTATGCTTTATGGAGTGGTTGCCCCTTAGTCGGGCTTGTGCTTTGTACAGAGGTTTGCCCCTTGGTCGGGCTTATGCTTTGCGGAGAGGTTTGTCCTTTGGTCGGACTTGTGCTTTATGGGGAGATTGTCCTTTGGTTGGACTTATGCTTTATGGAGAGTTTGCCCCTTGGTTGGGCTTATGCTTTGTGGAGTAGTTGCCCCTTAGTCGAGCTTGTGCTTTATAGAGAGGTTTGCCCCTTGGTCGGGCTTATGCATCATGGAGAGGTTTGTCCTTTGGTCAGACTTGTGATTTGTGGGGAGATTGTCCTTTGGTCGGACTTGTGCTTTTTGAAGAGTTTGCCCCTTGGTCAGGCTTATGCTTTGTGGAGTGGTTGCTCCTTGGTCGGGCTTGTGCTTTGTAGAGAGCTTTGCCCCTTAGTCAGGCTTATGCTTTGTAGAGAGGTTTGTCCTTTGGTCGAATTTGTGCTTTGTGAGGAGATTGTCCTTTGGTCGGAGTTGTGCTTTATGGAGAGTTTGTCCTTTGGTCAGACTCATGCTTTGTAAGGACATTATCCTTTGGTCAGACTTATAATTTCTGGAGAGATTTGTCCTCTGGTTGGACTTGTGATTCGTAGAGAGGTTACCCCTTGGTCGGGCTTGTGCTTTGTGGAGAGGTCATCCTTTGGTCGGACTTATGTTTTGCAGAGTGGTTGCCCCTTGGTAGGGCTTATACTTTGTGGAGAGTTTGTCCTTTTGTCGGACTTGTGCTTTGTGGAGTGGTTGCCCCTTGGTCAGGTTTATGCTTTATGGAGAGGTCATCCTTTGGTCGGACTTATGGATTACGAGGTGGTTGTCCCTTGGTTGGACTTAAGCTTTGTGGAGAATTTGTCCTTGGTTGGACTTGTGTTTTATGGAGAGATTGCCCCTAGATCGAGCTTGTGTTTTGTGGAGATTTTTTCCTTTGGTCGGACTTGTGTTTTAGGGAGAGATTGCCCCTAGAACAGTCTTGTGCTTTATGAAGAGTTTGTCCTTTGGTCGGACTTGAGCTTTGTGGAGAGTTTGTCCTTTGGTCGCACTTCAGCTTTATGGAGAGTTTGTCCTTTGGTCGGACTTGAGCTTTGTGGAGAGATTGTCCTTTGGTCGGACTTGTGCTTTATGGAGACTTTATCCTTTGGTCGGGCTTATGCTTTATGGAGAGTTTGTCCTTTGGTTGGACTTGAGCTTTGTGGAGAGATTATCCGTTGGTCAGACTTGCACTTTGTGGAGAGTTAGTCCTTTGGTCATACTTGAGCTTTTGTAGAGAGTTTGTCCTTTGGTCGAACTTATGCTTTGTGGAGAGTTTGTCCTTTGGTCGGCCTTGAGCTTTGTGGAGAGATTGTCCTTTGGTCGGACTTACACTTGGTGGAGGGGTTGTCCTTTGGTCAGACTTGTGCTTTGTGGGTTGATTGTCCTTTGGTCGGACTTACGCTTTGTGGAGGGGTTGTCCTTTGGTTGGACTTGTGGTTTGTGGAGTGATTGTACTTTGGTCAGACTTGTGCTTTGTGGAGTGTAGTTCTGGGTCATGGTATGATTTTGGGGGGCAAAGGTGACATGTACAGGATCATGCCAGAACCTTCCATTGGCATTCTAGGGTGAACCCGAAGGGTGATACATACAGAGACTATATCAGGAACCTTCTGTTGGTGTTCTCGGATGAACACAAAGGGTGATACATATAGAGACTGTATCAAGGACCTTCAGTTGGTGTTCTAGGATGAACCCGAAGGGTGATACATATAAAGACTATATCAGTGACCTTCAGTCGTCGTTCTAGGGTGAACCCGAAGGGTGAAGCATATAGAGACTATATTAGGGACCTTTAGTTGGCATTCTAGGGTGAACCCAAAGGGTGATACATATAGAGACTATATCAAGGGCCTTCAGTTGGCATTTTGGGGTGAACCCGAAGGATTGTGCATTCAGAGACTGTATCCGAGACCTTCAGTTTGTGTTCTGGGATGAACTCGAAGGGTGATACATATAGAGACTATATTAGGGACCTTCAGTTGGTGTTCTAGGGTGAACCTGAAGGGTGATACATACATAGACTATATCAGGGACCTTCAATTGCTGTTCTGGGATGAACCGAAAAGGGAGATATGTATCGGGTCATACTATAATCTCTAGGTAGTTTATAGAATGAGCATATTGGGTTTGCGATTATGGCTTTGTGCAAGTTCTAGAATGTTAGGGCTAGAGCCAGGATTTTACCAAGGATGGCTGAAAACAAATGGAGAGATCTGATGTCGCCGGTGACATGACTTATGTCGTTGGCGGTATCGAATGATGCCATCAGTGGCATGAGTGCCACATGGCAGCTTTGACTGGTCATACAAGTTCAAAATCCAAATTCAAGGAGTAATTGTCGTCGGCGGCATGAGTGACGTCGCTGGTGGTATGGAGTGATGCCGCCGGCGGTATGAGTGCCATGTGGCAGCTTTGACTGGTCAAACAATTTCAAAATTTGAATTGAAGGAGCGAAAGTTGCCAGCGGTATGGGTGATGCTGTTGGCGGTATGGATTGATGCTGCCGGTCGCATAAATGGGCAATTTCAGATAAATTAAAACTCCTCGAATTCTGCGTGGCAGTTTAAAAGGAAGGAAACTGCTAAAACACCTCGAATTCTTTGCGGCAGTTTAAAAGGAAGTAAAACAATACCCCTTTTATCCCATTCTCTAAATATTTCAATTTTCTCCGTCATTCCAATCATGAAAAGAATTGTCAAGGCTTTCAGGGGAAAATCTGCTAAGGCTAGGGAGAATTTGGCTGACTCCTCCGTCGAGGGCTGAAAATTGGGTTAAGTTTCGATTCGGCCTTAGGCTCAAAATCGTGCCATAATAGGAGTTTATAAGCGTTAAATTAATTGATTACAAAGTGATGTTGCATGCTTTGGGTTTGATTTTAACTATTTTTAGGCTTGTGGTTTGATTGATTGTGGTTTTTGTGGTTTTGGCATGATGGGTGCGATTTTTGGGGAAAACAGGTTCTGCCCGCTGGTAGTGATGTCGCCGCTGATATGAGTGATGTTGCCAGCGGCATCAGGTGTTGCCAAAATTCCTAGGGAGGTATGATATCGCTTCTATTCAAGGTGATATCGCTGGCGGCATCGTCCTTGCCGCCAGCGGTATAGAGTGATGCCGCCGGCGCTATCGCTTCTAGTAGAAGCGACATCAATAGCCTTCCATCAGGTTCCAGTGTTGAGAAAATAAACACGGACTCATCTATTTTGCTTTTGATTTTTGCAGCTGCACAAACTAACTTATATTAGAAGGATGGGCACCATCGGCGACTGGTGGCACCATATTTCAGAAAAGGACCCTGAGCTCGCTCTTGCCGTTAATGAGATGGGATTTGAGGACTTGGGCTGAATAATGCTAATGTTGATGCCCAAGCTCTCCCATCCGGCCGTAAAAATCCTTACATAGAGCTAGTCTGAAACCACCCACACCTTTCACTTCTCGTTTAGGGAAGTGACAATCACGCCTTTCAATGTCGTATCTATGACCGAGCTTCCCTAGATGAACAAGGTCATTCATTTTGATGCCTATATGGATAAATATCACATTGAGAGGCCCACGGTAAGGTGGGTAAAGGAGCTATTTGTTTTGAAGCCCGTCTCAGGGTGGCTATCTTATGGTGAGCTATACCAACACTGGACTGGGGTAGATCTGGTGCCCGAGGACGATAGAGACGCTTGCATCTACTGCTTTGCTATTTCCTTACTCATCGTGATATTTTTTTAATCTCGGGGAGCAAGTTCAATTACAAGTTAATATCTACCATGGAGGATGTGGCAGGCATCAGGAAGAAAAATTGGTCGAGAGCGATCTTGGGACAGATGTACCACGGGTTAGATGTGGGAGCCCGAAAGAAGGTGAAGGCTCTCCGACTCTGCCATCTACTACTCCAAGTACATCTTCTTGGAAGCATTTTACTTGATTGTGCACGTCTCACTTATTATTTAAGCTAACCAATTGCTACTTGTGCAGGCCTGGGCCTTTGAGCATCAAATACTCCCACCGGTTGAGTTCAAGAAGACTGAGTCACCGGGCTTCCATTTTCTCGCCCGCTGGCGTGAGGGTATTGGCAAGAAGGCAAAGTATCCTACCAAGTATAGGGAGGTCTTGAGGAGCGTATGGTTGAGCTTGGTATGCGATCTTTGATTTAGTCCTTACTTAGAACAAAACAAAAAGCAATTATGAACTTATATCGGTTGTTTTGGTTGATTTTTAGTGCAGCTTATCTTAGACCCATTTGATGGGGTGGTGAACCTACCGGAAGTCACAAGGGTTAGGAGGGAGGTGGGCAACTGTCAGTTTATGGTGGAGTGTTGTTTGTCTCAGCAGTAGTACTTAGGTCAGAGCGTCTTGGGCTGGAGGTTTATCTCGGTCCCCGATAGACCGGTGCCCGCCAATCCTCCTAGGGGCTTATGGTGGCCCCATTTAGTGATCACATCTGAGGTCGATAAAGCCGACTATATCAGGAGGAATGGTCGAGTAATCCCTAGCGTCCCTGGCCTCTACAAGTAGCATCCGCAGCATCTACTCCCCTTTTATCCCCGCATCCATAGGAATGATACTATTAAATATCATAATAAGCAAAGGCTAGAGGAGGAGAAAAGGCGCCTCAAAGGTATTGTGGATGTCAAGGAGGAGGAGGAAGAGGAGGAAGAAGAGGAGATTGAAGGCAATGTTGGGATCGAGCCTAACGGCAAGGATGAGGTAGGTGCGGATGTAGCTGGTGGGAGTGTGCCGATGTCCCAAGGGGGCAGCGCTTTTTTGAGGTATGATTGCGTTTATGTGCATGATTTGCCATCGTTCGGGTATAGGAATGTCGCTGATGTGTGTTTTTCATGCTTTTTAGGAACCTACGAGGAAGCAAGGTTGGGACAACCAGAGTGGGACATGGTACTATGGTGTACTAGAGGGTATAAATTTTGTGGAAGGGCTTCTGGTCAACCCGATGGAGACCCGGTTCCTACTGATGAACTCCTAAGGCGAGTTCCAACAAAAGAACATAGGCCCAAGTCAGCATGCTCCAATCTTTATGCTAGAAAGCACTACTTATGTAAGGCTTGATAATTGCTTTCTTGCTGATCCTTAGATGTGGGTGTTTATTAATTTGCCTTTTGGATTTTTCAGGTGGCGCAGAGCCATGTGGAGCAACTTATGGAGAACAACTTTGCTCTATGGGACACGCTAATTGGGCAATCGCTGCTCATTTAGGTACATTCCCTGTTATGGCATACTGAAATAAAATAAGATTCATGTATGGATGCTACGAATGAAGTGCATTGTTGATGTTTTCCCTGGTTTGTAGGATTTCTTAGCCCTTTCCCTATCAGATGCCGTTGCGGCCTGACAAAGATACGAGGAGGAGATTACAGACCTTCGACATCATGTGAGTGACCTTGAAGGTTAGCTAGAGGCTACCGCTCAAGAGCGGAGGAGTAAGCAAAACCTTTATCACGCGCACCCTGGTAGCACCACTCGCAGGGGAGTGAAGATGTCCGCCGGCCATCGCGCGTTTGCTGTGGTTAAGGAGTCAAGCAACGTGCCTATGACAGAAGGCAGGGAGGAAGTTAAGGATAAGGTTGGTGATTGGCTAGTAAGCCCCGAGGACATTTCATCTCATCCTCCAGACAGTGGCGGGAATGCCTAAATTTAGGCTTTTATTTTGCTTTTCGGATTTCGGCTTGTACCCTCGATACATTAGGGTTTGAATAATTTGGATTTGTTGTTTAATTTTACTTTGGTAGGCTAGATATTCAGGATTTTTGAATGGTTTGTGCCCTCAGGGTTTTTTACTTTAAATGAAATGGATTACAGTTGAGCAAGTATTGGAAATGGATTGCAGGATTATTTACAGGTTTTGTACAGGTCTGTAATGATGAGATCGCTTCTGATGCTGCCCAAAAAATATACTCCATGCCGCTGGTGGCATGATTCATATCGCCAGGTGCATCACCTCAAAACCGTCTATACCCATGTCGCTAGCGGCATCAAGTGATATCGCCCAAAACAATCCATGTCGCCGGCGGCATCATACATATCGCTAGCAACATTAACTTCCTAGAAACACATATTCGGCCATTTCTTCAAATTCTGCTATGGCAAGCCACACCTAACAGCTATGGGGCTTCTTGCGGAGCCTGGGGAATGTAGATTGGAGGGAACTGGAGAAATTTGGGCTCCATCATGACTCTAACATTCGCATAGGCTGCCCTTTTGGGTTTTCAATCTAGGAGACTTATTCCAACTTTTGCATGGACCTATATGTTTTCAGTTTATTCGTATTTTGTTTTTTTATCATCTCATGAGCTCAGAGCGTCTTCAATTAAGCTTACCTACGATATTTCCATCACTCGATCGTCAGACATTCATACAATCACAGACACAGAGGTTTCAGAATAAAAGACACTTTTATCGAGTGAATCTAATTTGAGTATAAGATGTTGGCAATCATTTCCTTTAATGGAACCCCTGATGTTAACCAACCTTTATAGGTTTTCAAGTTAACATCGCACTATTTTTCTCTCGTGCCCTAATTTTTTTCTGAACCGCCCTTTTTGGGTTTTCAGTTTAGCGGGCGATATTGACTTATCTCCTAATTTTTCTACGGCCAATTTGCAAGATACCGATCATCGGGTGTCACCCTAATTTTTGTCCGATCAGTAAAAGACCGAAAGGCGGGTGATTATCATATATAGATTTTTTGGTGTGCCGCTTTTGTTGATTTATTTCTTTTGTTTAGATCTGATAATGCCTAAGCCTGTCTTGTTTGACTAGATTGATGAACTCACTCTTGCCTAAGCTCATGACTTTAAAAGCCCTGCTTATTTGGTACCATCTTCAGTCACATGGCAGCCTTCTCATCTTGACACCGGTATCAAGAGTATGACCAGCCCGGTTGACCATGTTTCCATTATTTACCGGGTCTATGACTCTTGGGAAAGGTGTTGGGTATCTGATTTGATATTGTGTGCTTGGTTGTGCCTTTGCAGATTCTCCAAGTTCCTTAGTGTCAGTTTGGTTTTTGCCTGGATCACCCGATTCATTCTGACCTTCAAAGTTACATCGAGTAACCTTATTTTGATTCTAGTTGACCATATTGCAAGGTGTTTAGTTTGTGGAAGCTTTGGTGCTTACACAGAGCCTTCTTGATTGGTTCGATTGCTATTGTAATTGCTATTTCGATTGCTCCTTTAGTCTGCGGTTCGTACAGAACTTCCTATTTAGGCCTAAACTGGCCCCTTGTACCGATGGTGGAGGGTTTTGACCAACTGATATTTGGTTTGGGGCCCTTTTACTTAGTGCCTTTGAAAGGTGAAGTGATAGTTTGTTTTGTTGGCTTATTTGGCAAGCTAATCGCGATATTGGTTGTGCACTCATCTTTACGGCTCGTGGGATGAAGGTGCTTACCCTCATACTCGGTGCTCAAGGGGGTGGTTGCCCCCTAACCTTGTTGGTCGAGGGGTTTGTTGCGGATTAATTTATGTTGGGTGAAGATGTGTTTCTCTACGATTTTGGACATTTGCTTGGTGGTGACATTGGTCTGAGATTCAGCTATGATGTTTATTTTGATGGAGGTCGGGCTTCATCAGTTATCGGTGGGTGTATGCCTCGATTTTCCATTTCAGGGTACCAGTTGATGCTTCCTTGGTAGCTTGAAGGTGTACCGATGCAGGGTTGCTGAGTTAATTCTGGAAGAGACTCGTGGTGTTCAACAATCTGACTATTGATCTAGGGACCAAGCAAAAGCATTATCATGGTCTTTAAGCACTTTATTATCTCACATGCGTTTGACAGGGGTTACATTATTGGGTTTGATTACCGCATAAGAGCCTTCATTTTTACTCAGATTAATTTCATTCAATAAAATATCCTGAATACTAGAAGCATCATGCGTAAGCTCACATGAATGCATGGATCAAATGGTAGAGAAATGTCATAAGTAAGAAAAATAAAAGTTACACGTGGAGCTCAAAGTTTGGTAGCATAAAAAGTCTAAACTCTAAGAACTGCAAATCAATGCTTTTCATCCTCGGTGGCAAGCTGAGTCTTATTATGCTTGGTACTTGGACGAGGTGCCTCTCACTTGACTTAGCTCCTTGATGAGGACCTTGGTGAACTACCTCATGGCCTTGATTACCGGGTCCTTTGTTTCATCTTATCCATGCTTCTTTGCTAAGACTGTCATGGCTTTGATCAGGGTGCTCATAACTTCCTTGGCTTCTTCATCGATTGACTCTCTGTCCTTGCTGTCAAAGGAAGGCTTTCCCTCATCCTTGGAGTAGATCGCCTTGATAAGATCTTACGGTGCATTGCCTTATTTTAGAAGTCGGGATTGATGGTTCATGTCTAGTCGCCAAACTCTGGTAAGCGGCTGGATCCTCTTTTAGGGTCGATAATCTTCTGATCCTTTACTAGATGTTGGATGATGCGAACCAAAGTTTTACATTGATTGGTGTGGTGACCTGACAGCATGTGATATCCACAAAAGCCTTTTCCTTCTCTCGTCAGAGGATTATATTCACGAAGGGGTTTGAGAAGGCCAGCTTCCTTCAATTCAGTGAAGATTACATTAAGCGGTAGTTTCCATGGATTTGTACTACACTTAAGACCATCATTTAGCTGAATAGTGGTAGCTAGTGCCAGTTTCAGGAAGGTCTCTTTATCCACTAGGATTTGAGGTGGGGTTATGGGTGAGTCAGTGTTTTGAAAGACTTGGTTCCCCTCTAGTTGGATGCTTCCCTCTTTTTGATTGTAGCCTGATGTCATCAATTGATACGAGAAGGCTTTACGTTTATGATGCATGACCTGGTCAGACTGAGGAGGCATCGGGGTAGCAGGGATCTTAAACTGTGATGGGGTGACCAACGTCAGAGGCAAGGTGTTAAAGAATGATGGAAGAATTGGACTCTGGGCTCCTTCCCTTTGTCCGGGGTAAGCGGTTAGCGGTGATTGCCAAAGTGTATTACTATCGAGTGTCATGCTCGAATATCGTATGACTTGGTCGAATTTTTGACTTCCTAGGGCTTTCTTGATGGATACACATACTAGCTCCTGAATGATGTTTCGCTTCTGATGCCGCCCAAAAAATTTACTCCATGTTGCTGGCCGCATGATTCATATCGCTAGGTGCATCACCTAAAAATCGCTATACCTATATTGCTAGTGGCATCAAGTGATATCGCCCAAAACAATCCATATCTCCAGCGGCATCATCCGTATTGTTGGCGATATCAAATTCCCAGAAACTCAGATTCGACCATTTCTTCAAATTTTGCTATGGCAAGCCACACCTAACAACTATAGGGCTTCTTGCGGAGCTTGGGGAATGCAGATTGGAGGGAACTAGAGAAATTCGGCCTTTATCATGACTCTAACATTCGGATAGACTGCCATTTTGGGTTTTCAATCTAGCAAACTTATTCCAACTTTTGCCTGGACCTAGTTGTTTTCAGTTTATCCGGATTTAGTTTTTTTTAGACTGACAAGCTCAGAGCGTCTTCGATTAAGCTTACTTGCGATATTTCCATCACTCAATTGCCAGACATTCATACAATCACAGACATAGAGGTTTTAGTACAAAAGACACTTTTATCAAGTGAATCTTATTTGAGTACAAGATATTGGCAATCATTTCCTTTAATGGAACCCTTGGTGTTAACCAGCCTTTACAAGTTTTCAAGTTAACATCTCACTATTTTTCTCTCGTGCCCCAATTTTTGTTTGAACCGCCCTTTTCGAGTTTTTAGTTCAGCGGGTGATATTGACTTATCCCCTAATTTTTGTACGAATGATTTGCAGGATACTGACCATCGGGTGTCGCCCTAATTTTTGTTCGTTCAGTGAAAGACCGAAAGGCGGGTGATTATCATATATATATTTTTTTGTGTGCCACTTTTTCGATTTATTTCTTTTGTTTAGACCTGATAATGCTTAAGCCTTTCCTATTTGACTAGATCGATGAACTCACTCTTGCCTATGCTCATGGCTTTAAAGCCCTACTTATTTGGTACCATCTTTGGTCACATGATAGCCTTCTAAACTTGACATCGGTATCGGAAGTATGACCAGCTTGGTTGACCATGTTTCAATCATTTGCCAGGTCTATGACTCTTGGCAAGGGCGTTGGGTATCTGATTTGCTATTTTATGCTTGGTTGTGCCTTTGCAGATTCTCCAAGTTCCTTAGTGTCTGTTCGATTTTTGCCTGGATCACCCGATTCATTCTGACCTTCAAAGTTACATCGGGTAACCTTATTTTCATTCTAGTTGACCATATTACAAGGTGTTTAGTTTGTGCGAGTTTTGGTGCTTACATAGAGCCTTCTTGATTGGTTCAATTGCTATTCTGATTGCTATTCCGATTGCTCCTTTAGTCTGCGGTTTGTACAACCCTTCCTATTTAGGCTTGAACTTGCCCCTTGTACCGATGGTTGAGGGTTTTGACCAAGTGATATTTAGTTTGGAGGCCTTTTACTAGGTGCCTTTGAAAGGTGAAGTGATAGTTTGTTTTTTTGGTTTATTTGGCAAGCTGATCGCGACATTGGTTGTGCACTCATCTTTGCGGCTCGGGGGATGAAGGTGCTTACCCTTATACTTAGTGCTCTAGGAGGTGGTTACCCTCTGACCTTGTTGGTCGAGGGGTTTGATGTGGATTAATTTCTATTGGATAAAGATGTGTTTCTCTGCGAATTTGGTCATTTCTTTGGTGGTGACATTGGTCTGAGCTTCGGCTATGATGTTTGATGGAGGTTGGGATTCATCAATTGTAGGTGGGTGTATGCCTCCATTTTCCATTTCAGGGGACCAGTTGATACTTCCTTGGTGGCTTGAAGGTGTACCGTTGCAGGGTTGCTGAGTTAATTCTGGAAGAGACTCGTGGTGTTCAACAATCTGACTATTGATCTAGGGATCAAGCAAAAGCATTACGTGGTCTTTAAGCACTTTATTATCTCCCATGTGTTTGATAGGGGTTAAATTATTGGGTTTGATTACCGCATAAGAGGCTTCATTTGTACTCAGATTAATTTAATTTAGAAAAATATTCTGAATACTAGGAGCATCATGCGTATGCTCACATGAATGCGTGGATCAAATGGTGGAGACATGACATAAGTAAGAAAAATAGAAGTTACTCATGGGGCTTAAAGTTTGGTAGCATAAAAAGTCTAAACTCTAAGGACTGCAAATCAAGGCTTTTCATCCTCAGTGGCAAGCTGAGTCTTATTGTGCTTGGTACTTGGACGAGGTGCCTCTCACTTGACTTAGCTACCCGGTGAGGACCTCGATGAACTGCCTCATGGCCTTGATTACCGGGTCCTTTATTTCATCTTGTCCATGCTTCTTTGCTAAGACTGTCATGGCTTTCCTCATGGTTGTCATAACCTCCTTGGCTTCTTCAGCGATCGACTCTCTGTCCTTGATGTTAGAGAAAGACTTTCCCTCGTCCTTGGAGTAGATGGCCTTGATGAGATCTTGCAATGCATTCCCTTGTTTAGGAAGCCGGGATTGCTCGTCCGTGTCTGGTCACCAAACTTTGGTAAGGGGCTGGATCCTCTTTTAAGGTCGATAATCTTCTTATCCTTTACCAGACATTGGATGGTGTAAACCAAAGTTTTACATTGATTGGTGGGAGACCTGACATCATATGATATCCGCAAAAGCCTTTTCCTTCTTCTCTCATGGGAGGATTGTATTCGCAAAGGGGTTTGAGAAGGCCAGCTTCCTACAATTCGGTAAAGATTATATTAAGCAGCAGTTTCCATGGATTTGTGCTACACTTAAGACTATAATTTGGCTGAATAGTGGCAGCTGGTGCCCATTTCTGGAAGGTCTCTTGGTCCACCAGGATTTGAGGTAGGGGTATAGGTGAGTCAAGTTTTAAAAGACTTGGTTCCCCTCTGGTTGGACGCTTCCCTCTTTCTGATTGCAGACTGATGTCATTAATTGACATGAGAAGGCTTTAACTTTATGATGCATGACCTGCTCATACTGAGGAGGCATCGGGGTAGCGGGGATCTTAAATTGTGATGGGGTGACCAACATCGGAGGCAAGGTGTTAAAGAATGATGGAAGAATTGGTCTCTGGGCTCCTTCCCTTTGTCCTGGGTATGTGGTTAGTGGTGATTACCAGAGTGTATTACTATTGGGTGTCATGCCCAGAGATCGCATGACCTGGTCGAAGTATTGACTTCCTAGGGCTTTCTTGACGGATACACATACTAGTTCCTGAATGATGTTTTAGAACTGATCCGAGTTCAGAAACTAGATGATAGCGGTGGTGATCTCTAACCTAAGAGATAGAGGGTGAACTGCTGCTCCTGAGGTGGGGGGAAGACTAGTTTGTTCTCTGGTTAAGGCAGAGTTGTCATTGCGAGGAAGAGACATGGCTGGTTGTGAAGGTCTCGGTTCAGGAGGAAGACTGTTTAGGATCATGAACCGTGGGTCAGACCATGAATGGATTGTAAATGGTATGGATGGTATGTATGGCCGGTATGTTTTGGAAGTGGTGCATGATATGTATGGCTACACGTAGGTGTGGTTATAGATGACGCGATGGCTTATCCCTCTAACATACGTGGGACATTTGTATCTCATGCCACTATAGTGATATGTGGTGGTGCAATAGAGGCACAAGAGAATTCCTATGTATGTTATTAAACTCCTTCCACGGGCAGAAGTAGTAAGGGTAAGTTGATTCATTTTTGGCTCTTGAAGTCGATGCATGGGGGTGCATGATTACGGAGTATATAGCACGTAAATCATCCCTCTTCCAACCTTATGACTCCCACGTAACGCCTCTTTGGAAGGATGGAGTTTGGCTTCTTCACTTGTAGTGGCGAAAGAAGCGCATCCTAATTATTTTATTTATTCTGGGGATCCTAAAGGAATGATGTGCTAAGGCTTTTTGTAGCTCGGCTTTGGTATAGGGTTGTTGATGTATAAGGTCCTCGTTTACCTTGATTCCACGCTACTCAACCACTTCCCAAATAGAGGTGATCACAGGAGTTTACGTGTTGGTTAAAATAAGTGATCCACCCACTAGGCATCCTCAATTCCTACAGGGCATGAGTGATACTTTCGTGAGCTTCTCAAGTAAAATGGGGCACCTAAAAATTACCGAACTATCCACACGTGTAAGTATAAAACGTTATAAAAAAGAATGAAGTTTTAATCTTGCTAGTGATTTCAATACATCATCAAAATCTTTTAAACTTTATGAAAAGATAAGTTCAAGAGATCATTCCCCAGCAAAGTTGCCACTATGAGCAGACGACGTTTTACGCGCAGTTGCGGGGCCGAGCCGGTTAGGCCAGCCTCTCTAAAAAGACAGGGGATGCATATGATGTGATTAGAAAATGGTTTTGCATATTTTAATGCTCAAAAGATACGAGATCAAAATCCCATACTTAAAACAGAGTCGCCACCCGGCTCAGCTCAACTGAGAAATTTTTAGTACAATTTTCCCACCGGGTGGTTGGACCATACCTTAAGTAGAGATTTCGAGTTCGGATGATGTTATCTATTTTTCATTACGCCATACTTCATTCTTTCTTTATCAGTTTAATCCATCCTATTTATTTGTATTTTCAGTTATTTTGTTGTTTTCGCGTTTATCAGGCAGTTGAGGCGATGAATAAATTATTACAGTCATCCAAAAATAAGTGAGGAAAATAAAATTATTACAAGGCTTCCAAGTCCTATACACTTTTCTATACAATAAATAAAATACCCGAATGTCTAATATACGTCTATCTGTAGAAGATGGTTAGCATGGATATGGCATGTTTTATTTACAATATTATAAAGCCCGGTTGGATGGCTAAAATGAGATTTGAACGGCGCTTGTGAGAAATTTCATTTTTTAACAAAATTTTAGGTTCGATCATTGTTTTAACCGGTTTATTAGTGAAAATGCCACATGTTATAGGGTGGGGTCTATTTTCAGAAGGTTTTGGACCTCCATCGTTGCACTGTGTGTTTTGGTTTCAGAAAATAAACTAAATTGGAAATAAATGAAACGAAAATAGCTGTCCAGAAAATGATGCCACCGATATTACTACTGATGCCTCCGGCGACATGGCTGATGTCATTAGAGACATGGCTGATGGCGCTAGTGACATCAGTGATATCGCTGGTGATATCAGTAAGCAGGCTGGCTACATGGCTTTCTGGGTACCACAAAGAAAGGGTCCTACAAGAAAGTGAGGTCTCTGGGGAATGTGATGCCACCGGCGGTATCAGCGACGTCTCTGGCGATATGGGTGATACCGCCAGCGACATCACATGTCCCCGGCGACCTCAGTTTCTTGCAACAGCAGCAGGCAGCAGTAAAAAAATGACCGAAAACCCAAAAATTAACACAAATTTACAAGAATCAGCAGAAATCTGTAATATTAATGCCAAAGAGCTATGAGACTCAAAATTTTTACCTCAGGGTCCTGAATCAGCATCTTCGTGAACTGAAAAGAAATGCCTTCGGGGAGCTTGTAACGACGATTTTGTAGTCAATTTAAGAGTTTTAGGTCTCTAAATCCTATCAAGTTGATTTTAACTTAAAGACCCACTGATTTTAAGCTCACAATCAGAGAGTTTAAAGAAGAAAAACCAGGAAAAATGGATTAGAATCCTTTTTCCTACCTCTTCTAATTCTTATCTCACTGAAATCTATTCTCTCTCCCAATTTCAGCCTTCTTTCTTCTAATTGTAGCCTCCCCCTCTCCCAATTTCAGCTCCCCCTTGTAATTTCAGCCGAAGTTGTATTTTTATAAGAAATTGGGGTGGTTTTTGAGACCTTTTTGACTAATTCTGCCGAAAGTGGCCAAAAGGCTGTTTGTGCAGGGACCTGCTTTGGGTCATGCCACCGGCGGTATGGCTGATGCCGTAGGCGACATGGTGATGCCCCGACGGCATGGCTGATGCCACTGGTGGCAACAGCCTCTGGCAAAATGATAGCCAACTAGCCCAGGAGCCTAAAAAGTCGTAAAAAGCGGTCAAAAGTGGGTAAAAGTGGGTCAAAAGGCATCTTTTTCAATATTAATTATATTTTAATGGGTATATTTTGGTAATATTATTCGCAAGTATAAAATTCGCAAGGAATATTATTTTGGTAATAAAATTTCTAAAGGGAACTTTTATTTCGAGGCATTAAAATTGGGTAGATGTCATCATCGTTTCGCGAGAGGGATTGCAAAGTCCTGTGCTCATAGCAACTATGCTCTCGAGAGAAGAATTGATTATTCCGAGAAGAATTGAGGTGAAATCAATGGTCTAATATATGAGCGTGAGATTAGGAATTAGGGATTTTGAAGTTTGGACTGAATCTAGATGAAATTACTAGTATTATACTTGACGTGAAATCGTTAACATGAGATGTATGTGGATTTGAACTGAATTGAGAGATGAAGATCATTTGATGTGGGAGTGAGATTAGGGATTTTAGTGAATCAATGGGAGAGAAGCTTTTGAAGTTTAAAGTATGGAAAACAAATTTTTTCCTGAAGAAAGTAGGGAAAGAAGTTGAAATCGGCGTGAATCCATCAAAACTTATCTCCAGCTGTTCATAAATTAAATACATTTAATTAAATGTTATTTTCTTTGAAAACAAGTTGTCCTCTATCCCAAATAAAATTTAAATCGGAGACCATAAACTAAATGGTCCTCTATATCAATTTTATTATTATGATCCGAGACAATTTAAATGAGCCATCACATATCTTTTGTCCTCAAATGTCAGATTTTTTGTAGTGAACATATATTTTTTTTCTCGTGTTTTTAGTATTTTGTTTATTGATTCTATACGATTGAGTTCCCTTTAATCCAAATATCTAATTGTTACAATGAACAAGAGTTGTAACAAAAAAAACTAAGGCAACAAGAATATTATTGTCACAAAATTGTAATTTTGTGATGATAATGTATTGGTACACTTGAAAACACTTTTTGTTACGGAGTTATATGTGACGACTTCATGCGACAACGTTTCGTGTCATATATAGATTTGAGTTACAACTTCTTACTTCTTATGTGACAACTATTATTGTCATAAATTGTGATGACTTGTGAAAGTTGTCACGTTATTTAGTTTATTTTCTTGTATAATATGTGACAATATTTTTTTTGTGACTACAATTTTTCTTTTCAGTTACAAAAAAGTTGTAACAAATAAAATTAATGTGACAAGAACATTTTTGTCACAAAAAAATATAGTATTTGTGACAGTTTTTTATTGTTACGTTTGAAAATACTTTTTCTTACGGAGTTATACATGACGACCATTTTGTGACAACTTTCATTCCAACATATAGACCTGCGTGACAACTTCTGCCTTTTTGTGTGACAACTGTTGTTGTCAGATATATATTATTTGTGACGACTTATGAAAGTTGTCACGCAGTTTTAATTTATTTTTTTATAATATGTGACAACATGCGTATTTGTGACAATTTTTCTTTTCAGTTACAACAAAAGTTGTAACAAACAAATTTAATGTGTGAAGAATATTGTTGTCACAAAAAATCAGTATTCGTGACATATTTTGTTGTTACATTTGAAAATACTTTTTGTTACAGAGTTATACGTGACGACCTTGTGACAATTTTTTATTGGCACATATTATTTTATGTGACAAGTTTTCATTGTTTTTTGACAACTTTTGTTGTCACAAATTTTCTGATTTCTTGTAGTGCTTTTCGCACTACCCAAAATAAAATCATAAATGAAAAAAAAATAACATAGATAAAACGTAACAGATCTCAATAATTAAATCCCAATGAAGTTACAAAACTAAGTATTATATTTATTGAAACTAGTGGATTTGAACTATTTTTTTTTTGAAAAACCCTTGGAGAGACAGTGTATCTCTCCAATGGCTAAAAGATTGGAATGGGTGAAAATTTCGGGCAGAGTACCCAACTAGGTTGGTTCCTCTGCTTACCTACAAAACACCCACCCCGCTTTTATTAATAATGGTTCTCGAAACAAGAACCAAAAGTACATCAAAGTTACATAATAAAACCGATTCAAAAGCTTTGATGCATCTTTCACTGTGGAAGCCCATATCTCATTGCGCTGCTCTAATCCTAGACAAGAAGAGCAGGAAAAAGAAGAATGGATCAAAATCAAACCCAGAAATCAAACGAAACTCATCGATTCTTCGCAAATTGCAAGAACACAAGCTCAGAGAAGCTCTAGAAGAAGCATCAGAAGATGGGTCGCTCTTCAAATCACAAGACATAGACTCCGAATCAGCTAATATCAACCAAGACGAAGCACTCGGTAGATCAAGATCCCTTGCTAGACTCCATGCCCAGCGCGAATTCTTGCGAGCCACCGCCTTAGCTGCAGAGCGAATTTTCGAAACAGAAGAATCCATTCCTAAGCTCAATGAGGCCTTCTCAAAGTTCATAACAATGTACCCTAAGTACAAATCGTCAGAGAAAATCGATGAGCTAAGGGATGAAGAGTATGCACATTTGTCTCCTAAGGTATGCCTTGATTACTGTGGATTTGGGCTTTTTTCATTTCTGCAAACTATGCATTATTGGGAGTCTTCTACTTTTAGTTTATCTGAAATTACTGCAAATTTGAGCAATCATGCTCTATATGGTGGTGCTGGATTTGAACTATGATGTGCTAACAAATGAGTAAAATATTGAAAATCAGAATGAAAGACAGTGAATGGAAACAAAATAGGCAAGACATAAGGACACCACATTTAGCAATAAACACAAGGGCGTAGTTTCTATACACGTGTTTATAATTTGTAGAATGATCTCCAAACAAACTCGTGGTGAATCATCAAATGTACACTACATAATAAAACCAGATGTTGATTTCTGCCTAAATTTCATATTAGCAAAGCAAAACCAAACAATAATAGACAATAAAGAAGCGATAAAACAATTATCACTCTTACAGATTAACATTATAATTGAAGTTATCGAAAACAGAACAATTGTATAACAATGCAATACAATAACTCAAAAATCACGGGCAAAGTACTTCTTTGGAAACTAACATTTGATTAATCTTCAAACTAAAGCTTGTGGGAAGGTAAATCAAGAAATATGATAATCTAAAACCTACAAGAGAGCTTTCAAACTTCTATACTTTGGATTAAAAATTATGATACTGAGAAAATCACATATAAAGGCCTAAAAACGGGTGAAATAGGTCCGGCTATATATGTAGACGGCGAATGGTAAAAGCAATTTATCGAAATAAAATCTCTTATTTTTTGGGCGTGTATGGGTTCTTAACTAATCTAAATTCAACGTCTCTATTTTCCTCAACAAACCCACAAAATAGGATGTAATTCAGTCTTAAATCTTAACAAAATTACCATATGGAGTTAACAAAATTGAAGAAACTGAACCTAAATTTATTGAGTCGATACTTAGCTAAAAGTTTTGCATACCTGACTTTTTCATAATTCTAAGCTGAGACGAAAATCATCATTTCAAACGTAGCTCGTACTACGGGAAGCTGTAAATTAGGTACTTGTAATAACATACCAACTAGCCTTCAAGTTCAACCCTTCAAGCTCATAGATTTCAGACTTTGAATCTGATTGGTGATGAGCACCTGGCGAACTAGGAAATAAAATAAAATTTGGATTTGGAGTTTTTAGAGGTTAGTTTTAAATAATTGGGAATAGTCGATAGCGGGATGTTGGGCCGCCTTTTTTTTCACTTACTATGGCGATATCTATAACTTCCCCATCTAAAATGTTCATAGAGTGGCGAATTGTTTACATTCCTCAATAATAATTAACTTTTTTGTGGCGAAATTAAATATCCCCACTAAAAGGGTATCAACTATGGCGCATTTACAAATCCCACAAGTGAAGTATTTTCAGTGGCAAATTTATTTTTGCTACTTGTTTTCCCCTCTAAATGTCTAATTTGTAGTAGTGGCAGTTAATCTATCTCTTATTATTTATGTATACTTCTCGAGATAATTAATAAAAGAGTGAAGGAAGAGGGCTACGAAAACCGCAAAAAACCCTAGACCCTTTCCTCGATCGATCTCGGCCTGTCTCACTCGCAATCTGGCCGATTGTTCTTCCCTTTCACCATGGATGATTCTTACCTAGTGTTTTACTGCAAAAGCAAGGAGAAATTTGTTTGCGTTTTAGCAAACCCTAATGTTACCTCTTCAACCAAAAAACCTTCTTATGAAGATGCCGCACAAATCAGGACTCCGACGTTTGTTCCATCGACGGCCACAGTAACCGATAAAGGTGGATTTGAAATGGTAAAAATCACTCAGGAGATTGATGAGAATCGGATCGAAAGGTACGATTTCTCTCTATTTGGATGGTTAATCTGAATAAGGGCGATACTCCAAGGAAATTGGATAGCTTGAAGCAGCATCTAAACGCAGTTTGGGGACTGAAATCTTGATGGAATCTCATTCCGATCAGGTGGGGATATTATCACATTATGCTGGAATCATTTTCTTCAAAATCAATGGTGTGGAGTCGGGGTGGCCGGGTGTTCTGGCTTCAGCCATGGGTTTGGGACTTTTATCCATTCGTTCAACTATCGAAGAATGCACAACTATAGGTTCAACTGCAAGCCCTACCGTGGGACTATTGTGACCCTCGAACTCTACCGGAGATCACTAGCTATTTTCGGGTTTTACTCCAAGTGGATTAGAATAGTCTTGAAGGAACTTTTGGCCATTATGCTAGGGTTCTTGTGGATGTCGACTTATCTCAACAGATGCCACAATTAGTTGGTGTCGCGAGAGATGGTAATAAATTATGGATTGAGCTCTTCTTTGAGAAAATTCCAGCATTTTGTAAGATCTGTAACTCGGTTGGCCATAATTCTTATGAATGCAGTAGGAACATGAAACCTTTGGAAGTTTCAAATCAAGAACCGAAAGGTAACAAAAATCCCGAATTTGTAACCACTCATCCGAATTTCTTCTATAGTTATGTTAACGGAAGCTAAAAACTACGTAGTTGGAGATGAGTTCGGTTGGAGAATAACAATAGATATTTCAGCTTGGCCCCGAGGCAAAAAGTTTTATGCTGGCCATGTACTCGGTTCGTAATTACATCTTATATCTTAAAGTGTGTTCTATAATTTTTTTTTTATCTTAACTACATTCAATTAGTACTCAATATTATGGGTACTATGTTGACATTGCAGAATTCAAGTACGATTACCAAGTATCGGATGTGAGAGTGGTGAAACAGGCAGAATTCGAACAATGCAGTGTTCCGGATTCAGCACCAAGATATGAATCTGGAGATGATAAAATCCAACTTAAATTTGGTGCTAATTATTTCACCTCTTCGAATTCTGAAGAATGTCAAGCTGGTTTGAAGGTAGCCATTAATGCTACTGCTATGCCTCCAATAGTCAACCGATTCATTCTCAACTAGTTATCTCTATATTATATCATTTCACATGTACTTCACGCAAAATGGGTTTCCTACAGTATCAAATAAAACAAACCAGAACTTGAATATGGATTTTAATTACCATTATGGATTTTAATCCACCTAATTATTTAATGAGATTTACTCGTTGATTTTACTGAAACAGGATGATATTTCTAAGCATAAATAATTGTACACCAATGTGGAAGCGTTGAAGTAGGAGGAAATCACACCAAAAATATAGACCAAGAATAGTTAAACTGGCTGCTAATTGAGGAACACTGGTAAAAGAGTAATTTAACTTATTTATCTATAGATGGATTGGAAAGATTGCTCAAAAAGCTCTTTGTGAAATTGGCTGAATTGGGTAAAAGAGTAAAAGGCCAATCCAAACTGCGATATTTCTCTTTATTTTGACCTTTTGGTTCATTTTTTTGTGGAAAACTATAAATTGAACTTCAACCATGGATAAGTAAAACTTATGAAAAACTTACGAAGTTTTAAGTCTAACCTAGTATGGTATTTCATGAGAAACAATTTATTCTTCCTTCTGGTTTTTTGACCGGCTTCCCTATGGAGAGAAACCCTAGCCTCCACCGCCGCACCCCCTCCTACACCGCAAACCACCACAGCCGCCGTCACTACAACCGATCCAACCCCCCCTTCGTTGACAGCCACCGCCCCCATTCCTTCCCCGCCAACCGTACCCATCGGAATCCATACTCTGAACCTCGCCAAGCCAACCTCTTCCGCCACACCATACCCTACCGCCACCATCGCCAGGCTGCTGTTCATCACCACAGCCGCCAGCCCGCCGCGACTCACCGCCGAAACCATGAACACAACCACCGCCTAAACCCTAACCCCAACGCGGCTGCCCTCAACCCTCGCTCAAACCCTAACCCCGAACCTGCCCCCACCAGATTCTATTTTGAAAATTTCCCAAATTCCTATAGAGCAGATTCTATGAGCAGGGTTTTCAAGAAGCATGGAATTTCTGGACGTGTTTATGTAGCCAGGAAAAAGAATGTCAGGAATCTTAACTTTGGCTTTATTACGGTAGATGACTCTCTGTCTGTTCAGGAAACGCTCCACAGGTTGAACTCAGTGAGCATTGGAATTATTCGTGTGCGCGCATTCAAGGTCAAGTTCACGAACTCGGCTGCAGCTCCAACATCTCGACAATATCAGCGCAAGAAATCAGCAGGACAGATACCTAAACGACGGGTTAATTTCCGGGAATCATTACGTGGAGATAGATCGTATGCCAAAGTTCTAGCAGAACCACAAGTTCCAAACGAGGCTTCTTTTGCCACTCATAATTCGATTGCAGCGAACTCACCCAGGGGCCATGATTTTATTACAAATGTGGCCCCTTGGAAAGATAAGTCATGCTTAGTCACTCTAATCAATATCTCGAATATTCGGCTCACCTTTGATTTATTGGATGAACGTGGTTTTGATGTTTCTTTTGCTGCCCCTGTAGGCAAGGATAATGTTATTGTCTCGTTTAATTCAATACTGGCTATGAAAAATTTTGTAGGTGGTGAATGGAAGGTCATGCTGCATATTTTTAAGGATGTGCAGTTGTTGCCGGCTGATTTTATACCGACAGAATGCATCATGTACCTGGACTTTATGGGAATTCCCCCCACTCTGATTCGAGAGGAGCTGATCAGACACCTAGCGGGCTCCTTTGGCCATGTTATTTCTGCAGACTTTAATTTTGATTACCCGGATCGTCTGGATGTGGTTTCCTGTCTGGTTTCGGTCCCCTTTGGGACAACCAATCGCTCCTTCAAACTGTTGGTGAATACTAAAGAAGTGCTCATTCACACTAATCTGAGACAAGGTGTTGGCTGTGAACATTACCAAGATGATGATTCTGAAATCTCCGATGCCCCTTTTGATATCCCATCCGATGCTTCTTTTGATACTTCCAACGACTCGCGTAGTTCCGGCTGTCAGGAAGTGGAAATTGCAGATTATATTAGCCCGGATCTCCGAATTATCCCCCTCCTAAATCAATCAAATGATAATTTGAGTATTGTCCCGGAAACAAACCCAGCTACACATGAAGCTCTAATGGAGGCCGAATAACCTGTAAGGCTAGTCAACCCACAGACGGAAGCCAACCAACCTGTTACTACAGCTTCGTCAGGACCTAACATTTCTAATATGAATCTGGTGATCATTTTATCTCAGTCAAGGACATCTCCGACCCTCGAAAAAGAGCTGACTATAGAAATGGGGAAAAAACTAGGAATATTCTCGGAGAAAAATAAGCAAGCTGTTCTGACAGCTATGGATAATTTAGTGAACTGATTAGTTCCCATTCATCAAGGTATTTATTTTCTTCTATTATGTCGATGGATTTTTTCTGTTGGAATTGTAGAGGAGGTGTCAATAACGGGGCAAAGCAGCAATTTGTCTCTTCTTGCATTCGTAAACACAATCTCCAATTTTTCGTCATGTTAGAAACAAAGATAGAAAGTATCTCTGAGCAAGTGGTCAAACGGTTCTGGGGGCACAATGACTTTGCTTATCACTATATCCCCTCTAATGGTCTTTCGGGTGGCATCTTATTTTCTTGGAACTCCTCATTGCTTTCGGGTTCGGTTATCCACTCTACTTCCCGATGGGTGTTAGTTAAATTTCCCCTTCCGCAGCAAGATTTGCACGTTCTTAGTCTCTACGCCCCAATAAATCATATGGATAGATATGATTTATGGCAGGAACTTATCCCGATTATTCGAGACTTTCAGATGATCTTGATTTGTGGTGATTTTAATGAGGTATTACATATGTTGGAAAGGGCAAACGATCGCCCCTACCCATCCATGTCGGCTTTTCAAGACTTTGTATTGCAATCTAAACTCCATGATCTACCCCTACACGGCCGTGACTATACTTGGTCTAATAGAGTTTCATTCTCTCGCATTGATCGTGTTCTTGCCTCGAATGGGATACTGCAGTTATGGCCTAACTTATCCATATCAACGGTGGACACCACCCTATCTGATCATTTATCGATTTTATTTCGCTCCTTTGTTGCTCACTCAGCCGGCCCAAGACCCTTTAGATCGTTAAACATGTGGTGGGATAAGGCAGATTTTTTGCCTTTTATTCGTAATAAATGGCACCTCATTTATCAATCCTATGCTCACAAAGACCTATCTTATAAATTGACAAAGTTGGGTCATGCAATCAGCCCTTGGCACTCGGAAAATTTTGGAAACCTACAGAGAAAGATTGGTGATTTAGAGGAAATTATATTGGCCCTTACATCAAGTAGTGTTCCTCGACCGCTCACCTCAACTCAAAATTCAGAACTAAATCGTAATCGCTCCCTCCTTCAGGAAAAGAGGGCTTCTTTGGAAAAATTACGGCACCAACAATCAAGAGTGAATTGGACGCTATTGGGTGATAATAATACATCTTTTTTCCACTGTACCGCTTCAGCCCGATCTCGCAACAACCGTATATCGCAACTGGACATCGAGGGAGTAATTGTTACATACTTGAAGGTCATTTCAGATACTATTTACAGCTATTACGCCCAATTATTCAAGGCTGCCCCTATAACGCCATTCTCTCTTAAGAAGCTACGTTTCAATATTGTTACTTTGCAACAAAACGCAGCTCTTATCGCCCCTTTTCGGGCTGAGGAAATTTGGAATAGTATATATGCGTGTGGGGAGAATAAAGCGCCGGGACCAGATGGCTTCAATTTTTTCTTCTATAAAAGGTTCTGGGACGACTTAAAACCCGAATTAGTGCAAGTTTTGGATCGTTTTTATGTTACATCTCAGCTACTAGATTCGGTCAAGACATCCTTCACGGTGCTAATACCCAAGATTCCAGGTTCTTGTTCTCTGAATAACTTTAAACCTATCTCGCTCATCCATGGTATCTATAAAATTATTGCGAAATTGTTATCGATTCGTCTTCAGGCTGTTCTACCGACTCTTATCTCAAATAATCAGTTTGCTTTCATCAAGGGTGGAAGCATTCATGAGTGTTCTTTTATGGCTTCTGAGGTAATTCATGACCTCCATATTAAAAGGAAACCATGTGTGGTGTTGAAACTAGACTTTCACAAAGCTTTTGATAGCATTTCTTGGACTTATATTGACTCGGTTCTCCAAAGGATGGGTTTTGATCAGAAATGGATTTCATGGTTGTCAAATAGTAGGAAAAAATCCACTACTTGTATTCTAATCAATGGCTCACCAAGCCCTCCTATTCACATCCGTAGGGGGGTTAAACAAGGAGACCCTTTATCGCCTTTTATTTTTGTGTTAGGAGTGGAGGGCCTAAAACAGCTTATAGATCATAGCATTCAAGTAGGCGTGCTACCTGGATTTCGTTTGGAGGAATCCCTTCCAGATATCTCTTTGTTACAGTTCGCTGATGATACGATTTGCATCCTTCCAGCAGAAGAATCCATATTTCCCAGTTTCATTCGGATCCTAAGGTGTTTCGAACTAATCTCAGGATTGCGTATCAACTACCACAAGAGTGCGATTATGGGAATCCACGTCAATGAAGCCTCCTTGGCCTCCTATGCAGCTCAATTGGGATGCCGAGTGGACAACTTTCCGATAAAATACTTAGGTACACCACTATGTATTAAACAGCCACATATCTCCGATTGGGATCCTTTGATCGCCAAGTTCAAGTCTCGTTTGGCAAATTGGAAAGGAAATTGTCTATCATATGCTGGACGTACCATACTTATCAAAACGGTACTTTCTTCCCTTCCCATTTATTTAATGTCAATCTTCTACATGCCTTGCCCTGTATCTTCTTCACTAAATCAATTAATGCGCAATTTTTTGTGGCGAGGCGATTCTTCGATCAATGGCATATGCAAAGTAAGCTGGGTTACGATCAATTTACCATATCACCTTGGGGGATTGGCAATTCGGGATCTAAATCTTGTTAACTCCAGCCTACTCTTTAAATGGATTTGGAAACTGGGAGACCGCAATGATGACTCCTTGTGGTCAATGTACTGTGTTCGGCGTTACGGGGTTAGTTTGTGGCATGAAATGACTCTTCTCGACCCCAAGCTTATCTCTCCATTATGGCGTGGAATTATAAAATGCTGCTTTAAAAATGAGAGAATTTGGTCCTTCTTCTCATCACAGGTGCGTGTTCAAGTGGGAGATGGTCAAAACGGGTTGTTCTGGCACGATAATTGGACCTCAAACACTCCAATCAAATCACTCTTCCCCGACTTATTTGCTATTTGCAATAGGAAATTCTCAACCATTTTTGAAGGGTGTAGTCATATTTTTTCAAATCGTTCCCAAACCCGCCCCTTTTGGAAAAGAAGCCTTCGCATTACGAACCAACAACGATGCAATGAACTAAAAACCTGGATATCAATTTCATGCCCAACGCTCTTCCAAGCCCATGAAACCGTAAATAGCCCCACCTTCTTCCCGAGAGGAGATTGCTTCCTATGGGACATTGGAGTTCAGAAAAAATATTCAGCAGCGTCCTTTTATCATGGATATTATCAACAACGATTATGGCCGAATCCATTGAGAGACTTTACACTCATTTGGTCCTCCCACATGCTCCCCAAGATAAAATTTTTTGGCTGGTTGGTCTTTCACAATAGGTTACCGACATATGAGTTCCTTTTCCAGAGGGGATATCGTATGCTAACTAGCGCCTGTTGTCCGTTCTGTCCACTACCTGAATCTTTGGAACACAGCCTCTTTTTATGTCATGCGAATTATCAGATTTGGAGAGATGCATTCCGGTGGCTGGATATTCAGGTTGTCATGCCGAATGATGGTTACAACTTCCTTCTGTTACGGTGCACATTCTTCAAACCTGAAATCTAACGTGAATTTGGTAGGTCTCTCTGGTTCATTATATCATGGAATCTCTGGAAGCGCCGCAACAAGAAGATTTTTCGAGATGAAACTGATGGTGGGGATATTTTAATTGCGAGTATCAATTTTTGTTGGTTTCTTTATCATTCCTATAAGTGCAATGTTAGCCTTTCGGTTTTTGATTTGTTTACGAACCCGAGGATTCTTATTATGTAACTTTGATGTACTTTTGGTTCTTGTTTCGAGAACCATTATTAATAAAAGCGGGGTGGGTGTTTTATAGGTAAGCAGAGGAACCAACCTAGTTGGGTACTCTGCCCCGAAATTTTCATCCACTCCAATCTTTTAGCCGTTGGAGAGATACACTGTCTCTCCAAGGGTTTTTCAAAAAAAAAACCATGGATAAGTAAATGAGGATGAATCGAAGAGAGTGAACTAACATGAAAATCTTCAGTAATACGAAAAACATAGAAAGAAAATTATGATCTTATATAATATTACTTTGAACTTGATTGTAAGCCCAATTAATTTATACAAGCATGAGAAACAAAGAAAATATTTAACGACGAGTATGATATCACTTGAGCTAGAGAGAGAAATAGCTTCAGTAGTCTTAACAATCGTCATGGAGTTAGTTACAAGCAAGCAGGGGCTCTATATGCTGTGGAAGGTGTAGGTGTGGTATGATGTTCCTGCAGTTTGTCCATCTTGGCTAGGTGAGCTGAATGTTCAGGTGGTGAAACTTTATATAACATCTCATGTTATTGAAAATATCAAATTAAAAGGAGTAGATACAGAGTTACCGTTGTTCGATCCTTCATTTGCTACCATATTAACTATGTATTCGATCCTTCATTTGCTACCACATTTTGATATGCTTCTGAGAGCTCTTCTCTCTTAGGCGATTAGGCGGCTAGGGTTCTGTCCTGAACCCTAGCCGCCCTGATTGTTCCCACAGGCGATTGGTCGGATCTTCTGTCTGGTGTTCGGCGATTAGGAGGTTAAGTTTGGCCGTCAAGATTATTCTACTAGAGCTTGGCCGGTTTCTCGTTCTCTCATTCGACAGGATGACTAGTGGTTTGGCATAGTGGCCCTAATTCACAGTAGCAGAGTTTCATTAGGGGCAACGAGGGTCTGTTTGGCCGGTGGCTCGACTAGGGGTCGTTGGCCGCCTTTGGTTTTCTTCTAGCCGGTTTTGTTCTGGGTATTTCTTTGGAGGTTTCGGCTGTTTCGTCTAGCCCTCTCTTACCGGAGGTTTGGCCGACAGTTTTCATCATGGGGATCACTCTTGCATCTCTTCCTCCGTTGCCGCGGAACACAACTGTCCTTTAACAATATCGTTGCTCAGGTGGTGCCTTTTCGTGTAGTATTCCTTCCTTGGACGGCTGCCTTCTCCTTGGAATGTGTTTTGTGTAATCAGCCATTCGGACTTGTCATCTCTGCCTTCTCGCCGGGATTGACCATTATGCATCACTAGGAACCTCTTCTCGCCGTTTTTTTTGCAGGGATGTTAGACCATTAGGATTACACTATGTTGTGATTGGGATTTGTAGTCCATTATTATTGCATAAGGTTGCAATTAGCTTTGTTTATATCCTAGGCATTTTTTTCTTTTCTTTTTTTCTTCTTTTTTGGTTGTTGTTTTTCTTTTCTTTTTAATAAATGGAGCCATTTTTGCCAAAAAAAACTATGTGTTTATGTGGATATAAAGTTGTCTTTTGAAGTTTGATCTACCTCAATGCCTAGAAAATACTTGGCCAATTTTTTTTACAGTGAATAATGAATGTAAATGGTCTTTGACATCAGATGCGAACTTGTCATTGGAGCTCATGATCAAAATAACATCCACAGATTAATAATCCAACAAAATTTTATCCTGCTTGCTTTGTCAAAAGGCAATGATCACTTTGAGATATCTAAAATCTATACAACAGTAGAATATCCAATATCTGTTAGTGCCACTCTCTACCGCCTATCATATAAGATTACTTATTTATACGACTAGGAAGCGCCTAGCAATTTTTTAAGTATTTGCTTTTTACCATGGATATTGAATATATACTATTAGCTCCATTAGTGTCCTAATAGGAGTTTGGTATGTTAAATAAGTATTGGTATATCAATGTTTTCTGGAAAAGAAAATGATGTTCAAAAGATCAATCAATGAACATAAATTTTTTATTTAAAGTTGAAGCAAGCAGGATACGAAAGATTAATTTAAAGCAAGGGAAAAAATTAGGGGTATAGATCGTGCAAAGGAAAGAGTCGGTGATAAATGGCTAAGGTGGTTTCCACACTTACACAACTCAATCAGCAGAGGCGGGAGTTACTGGTCATAACCACCATACACCATCTAAGAGCACAAACCTAAAAACCTCCATACGTACCTCTAACCCAAAACCCTTCCATAGATCTAACCTCCATAAAACTGTTAGATATTTGACTTTGAAATTGTTAATAAAAGATAATAGGAAATAAATTAGGATTTTTATACGAGGATTTCATATCAAATATGATAGGATTTGTTTAATTTTGAATTTGAATTGAATAGTCCTATCATGTAAAATCTATAAATAGTATGTTTGCCATCAACAAAAATATATCAGTTTTACATTTCATTTTCTCCATACTTTTGTGCTCCATATTTTACAACATGGTATCAGAGCGCATAATTAATCTTAGGGGACCTATGATCTAAAGGGACCTATGATCTAAGAAAACCCACCAAATTATCTTCCTACATATACAAAGACCTTCAAGCCATAATCAAATCCTTATAAACACAAAAGCCAAATACCGTGGAAGCTGTTGAAGAAGACTATGAAGTTCCTCCTTTAGCCAATAAATGCATTATTTTAAAGATGAAAAGCCACAAAGAAATGAAGCTGCAGAAGTTCATTGTTGCAGTAAATATCCAACAGGAGGAGTTGTTTTTACTCCACTCAATAACAAACGACCAACGACCAACAATCAATGACCAACGAACAATGACCAATGACCAATGCCAACAACCAATGAGCAATGCCATGACCATGCCTATGACTATAACCATGATCATATCATGATTATAATCATATTTATATTTTAAAATAAAATTCACAACTTCAAATTCAAGGAGGAGTGTTAGATATTTGACTTTGAAATTGTTAATAAAAGATAATAGGAAATAAATTAGGATTTTTATGTTAGGATTTCATATCAAATATGATGGGATTTGTTTAAATTTGAATTTGAATTGAATAGTCCTATCATGTAAAATCTATAAATAGTATGTTTGCCATCAATAAAAATATATTAGTTTTACCTTTCATTTTCTCCATACTTTTATGCTCCATATTTTACAACAAAAACTAGTATGGCCCCCTATATTAGTAAAAAACGAAAGAAAAATACAAAGTTCACAAGGTTCGAGATAAAAGAACCGAAACATCCTTCGGCCACTCAAGAAAACAACGGAAAAAACCCAAGGGCTTAAAAGCCAAATAAAGAAACAGTCAACAAAATCTAAAATTAACACGATCCAAATGGTCCTGCACAAAGAATGCACTGCAAAAACTTGGTATCACAGTCCAACTATTTGTATTTTGAGTAATTAAGCCATGATCGTCAAGTGCATCCGCCAATCTATTCCCTTCCTGGTAAATACTCGTAATAATTGGCTACATAGGCATCGATCTGATCATCGTCCTATCACAGTTAGTTGCTCACTGGGTGGAACACGGTTTTCTCGTTTTTATTTCCAATCTATGTGGCTTGATCACCCTAATCTGGGTTATCTCAATGGATTGGAATGGGAATTTCCCTTCTCTCCCCCCTTCCAATTACTTTACCTAAATCTAAAAACGCTCTGGCCTATTTTGAGAAATTAGAATTAGGAGGTTTTCGTGAATATGGATGTGAATGTTGGTAATTGCAGGGCCAATCTTGTGAGAATTCAAATGGAGATTTCTAATGGTGGAATTACAGATGCTTTACATTTTGAGGAATTACAATATCATGCCAATCATGAGCTCAATCATGCTTCCCTCTTTTTGATTGTAGCCTGATGTCATCAATTGATACGAGAAGGCTTTACCTTTATGATGCATGACCTGGTCAGACTGAGGAGGCATCGGGGTAGCAGGGATCTTAAACTGTGATGGGGTGACCAACGTCAGAGGCAAGGTGTTAAAGAATGATGGAAGAATTAGACTCTGGGCTCCTTCCATTTGTCCGGGGTAAGCGGTTAGCGGTGATTGCCAGAGTGTATTACTATCGAGTGTCATGCTCGGAGATCGTATGACTTGGTCGAATTTTTGACTTCCTAGGGCTTTCTTGACGGATACACATACTAGCTCCTGAATGATGTTTCGCTTCTGATGCCGCCCAAAAAATTTACTCCATGTTGCTGGCCACATGATTCATATCGCTAGGTGCATCACCTCAAAACCGCTATACCTATATTGCTAGTGGCATCAAGTGATATCGCCCAAAACAATCCATATCTCCAGCGGCATCATCCATATTGTTGGCGATATCAAATTCCCAGAAACTCAGATTCGACCATTTCTTCAAATTCTGCTATGGTAAGCCACACCTATATAGGGCTTCTTACGGAGCTTGGGGAATACCGATTGGAGGGAACTAGAGAAATTCGGCCTTTATCATGACTCTAACATTCGGATAGACTGCCATTTTGGGTTTTCAATCTAGCAGACTTATTCCAACTTTTGCTTGGACCTAGATGTTTTCAGTTTATCCGAATTTAGTTTTTTTTACACTGACGAGCTCAGAGCGTCTTCGATTAAGCTTACTTGCGATATTTCCATCACTCAATTGCCAGACATTCATACAATCACAGACATAGAGGTTTCAGTACAAAAGACACTTTTATCAAGTGAATCTAATTTGAGTACAAGATATTGGCAATCATTTCCTTTAATGGAACCCTTGGTGTTAACCAGCCTTTACAAGTTTTCAAGTTAACATCTCACTATTTTTCTCTCGTGCCCCAATTTTTGTTTGAACCGCCATTTTCGAGTTTTCAGTTCAGCGGGTGATATTGACTTATCCCCTAACTTTTGTACGAATGATTTGCAGGATACTGACCATCGGGTGTCGCCCTAATTTTTGTCCGTTCAGTGAAAGACCGAAAGGCGGGTGATTATCATATATATATATTTTTTTATGTGCCGCTTTTTCGATTTATTTCTTTTGTTTAGACCTGATAATGCTTAAGCCTTTCCTATTTGACTATATCGATAAACTCACTCTTGCCTATGCTCATGGCTTTAAAAGCCCTACTTATTTGGTACCATCTTTGGTCACATGATAGCCTTCTCAACTTGACATCGGTATCGGAAGTATGACCAGCTTGGCTGACCATGTTTCAATCATTTGCCAGGTCTATGACTCTTAGCAAGGGCGTTGGGTATCTGATTTGCTATTTTGTGCTTGGTTATGCCTTTGTAGATTCTCCAAGTTCCTTAGTGTCTGTTTGATTTTTGCCTGGATCACCTGATTCATTCTGACCTTCAAAGCTACATCGGGTAACCTTATTTTCATTCTAGTTGACCATATTTCAAGGTGTTTAGTTTGTGTGAGTTTTGGTGCTTACATAGAGCCTTCTTGATTGGTTCAATTGCTATTCTGATTGCTATTCCGATTGCTCCTTTAGTCTGCAGTTTGTACAACCCTTCCTATTTAGGCTTGAACTTGCCCCTTGTACCGATGGTTGAGGGTTTTGACCAAGTGATATTTGGTTTGGAGGCCTTTTACTTGGTGCCTTTGAAAGGTGAAGTGATAGTTTGTTTTTTTGGTTTATTTGGCAAGCTGATCGTGACATTGGTTGTGCACTCATCTTTGCGGCTCGGGGGATGAAGGTGCTTACCCTTATACTTGGTGCTCTAGGAGGTGGTTACCCTCTGACCTTATTGGTCGAGGGGTTTGATGTGGATTAATTTCTGTTGGATGAAGCTGTGTTTCTTTGCGAATTTTGTCATTTCTTTGGTGGTGACATTGGTCTGAGCTTCGGCTATGATGTTTGATGGAGGTTGGGCTTCATCAATTGTAGGTGGGTGTATGCCTCCATTTTCCATTTCAGGGGACCAGTTGATACTTCCTTGGTGGCTTGAAGGTGTACCATTGCAGGGTTGCTGAGTTAATTCTGGAAGAGACTCGTGGTGTTCAACAATCTGACTATTGATCTAGGGATCAAGCAAAAGCATTATCGTGGTCTTTAAGCACTTTATTGTCTCCCATGTGTTTGATAGGGGTTAAATTATTGGGTTTGATTACCGCATAATAGGCTTCATTTGTACTCAGATTAATTTAATTTAGTAAAATATTCTGAATACTAGGAGCATCATGCGTATGCTCACATGAATGCGTGGATCAAATGGTGGAGACATGACATAAGTAAGAAAAATAGAAGTTACTCATGGGGCTTAAAGTTTGGTAGCATAAAAAGTCTAAACTCTAAGGACTGCAAATCAAGGCTTTTCATCCTCGGTGGCAAGCTGAGTCTTATTGTGCTTGGTACTTGGACGAGGTGCCTCTCACTTGACTTAGCTCCCCGGTGAGGACCTCGAACTGCCTCATGGCCTTGATTACTGGGTCCTTTGTTTCATCTTGTCCATGCTTCTTTGCTAAGACTGTCATGGCTTTCATCATGGTGGTCATAACCTCCTTGGCTTCTTCAGCGATCGACTCTCTGTCCTTGATGTTAGAGCAAGACTTTCCCTCATTTTTGGAGTAGATGGCCTTGATGAGATCTTGCACTGCATTCCCTTGTTTAGGAAGCCGGGATTGCTCGTCCGTGTCTGGTCACCAAACTTTGGTAAGGGGCTGGATCCTCTTTTAAGGTCGATAATCTTCTTATCCTTTACCAGCCGTTGGATGGTGTGAACCAAAGTTTTACATTGATTGGTGGGAGACCTGACATCATATGATATCCGCAAAAGCCTTTTCCTTCTTCTCTCATGGGAGGATTGTATTCGCAAAGGGGTTTGAGAAGGCCAGCTTCCTTCAATTCGGTAAAGATTATATTAAGCGCAGTTTCCATGGATTTGTGCTACACTTAAGACTATAATTTGGCTGAATAGTGGCAGCTGGTGCCTATTTCTGGAAGCTCTCGGTCCACCAGGATTTGAGGTAGGGGTATAGGTGAGTCAAGTTTTAAAAGACTTGGTTCCCCTCTGGTTGGATGCTTCTCTCTTTCTGATTGCCGACTGATGTCATTAATTGACATGAGAAGGCTTTAACTTTATGATGCATGACCTGCTCATACTGAGGAGGCATCGGGGTAGCGGGGATCTTAAATTGTGATGGGGTGACCAACATCGGAGGCAAGGTGTTAAAGAATGATGGAAGAATTGGTCTCTGGGCTCCTTCCCTTTGTCCTGGGTATGCGGTTAGGGGTGATTACCAGAGTGTATTACTATTAGGTGTCATGCCCAGAGATCGTATGACCTGGTCGAAGTATTGACTTCCTAGGGCTTTCTTGACGGATACACGTACTAGTTCCTGAATGATGTTTTAGAACTGATCCGAGTTTAGAAACTTGATGATAGCGGTGGTGATCTCTAACCTAAGAGATAGAGGGTGAACTGCTGCTCCTGAGGTGGGGGGAAGACTAGTTTGCTCTCTGGTTAAGGCAGAGTTATCATTGCGAGGAAGAGACATGGCTGGTTGTGAAGGTCTCGGTTCAGGAGGAAGACTGTTTAGGATCATGAACCGTGGGTCAGACCATGAATGGATTGTAAATGTTTAGGATGGTATATATGGCCGGTATGTTTTGGAAGTGGTGCATGATATGTATGGCTACACGTAGGTGTGGTTAGAGATGACGCGAAGGCTTATCCCTCTAACATACGTGGGACATTTGTATCTCTGGTGGTGCAATAGAGGCACAAGAGAATTCCTATGTATGTTATTAAACTCCTTCCACGGGCAGAAGTAGTAAGGGTAAGTTGATTCATTTTTAGCTCTTGAAGTCGATGCATGGGGGTGCATGATTACGGAGTATATAGCGCGTAAATCATCCCTCTTCCAACCTTATGACTCCCGCGTAACGCCTCTTTGGAAGGATGGAGTTTGGCTTCTTCACTTGTAGTGGCGAAAGAAGCGCATCCTAATTATTTTATTTGTTCTGGGGATCCTAAAGGAATGATGTGCTAAGGTTTTTCTACCTCGGCTTTGGTATAGGGTTGTTGATGTATAAGGTTCTCGTTTACCTTGATTCCACGCTACTCAACCACTTCCCAAATAGAGGTGATCACAGGAGTTTACGTGTTGGTTAAAATAAGTGATCCACCCACTAGGCATCCTCAATTTCTACAGGGCATGAGTGATACTTTCGTGAGCTTCTCAAGTAAAACGGGGCACCTAAAAATTACCGAACTATCCACACGCGTAAGTATAAAACGTTATAAAAAAGAATGAAGTTTTAATCTTGCCAGTGATTTCAATACATCATCAAAATCTTTTAAACTTTATGAAAAGATAAGTTCAAGAGATCATTCCCCAGCAGAGTTGCCACTATGCAGACGACGTTTTATACGCAGTTGCGGGGCCGAGCCGGTTGGGCCAGCCTCTTTAAAAAGACAGGGGATGCATATGATGTGATTAGAAAATGGTTTTCCATATTTTAATGCTCAAAAGATATGAGATCAAAATCCCATACTTAAAACAGAGTGGCCACCCGGTTCAGCTCAACTGAGAAATTTTTGGTACAATTTTCCCACCGGGTGGTTGGACCATACCTTAAGTAGAGATTTCGAGTTCAGATGATGTTATCTATTTTTCATTAGGCCATAATTCATTCTTTCTTTATCAGTTTAATCCATCCTATTTATTTGTATTTTCAGTTATTTTGTTGTTTTCGTGTTTATCAGGCAGTTGAGGCGATGAATAAATTATTACAGTCATCCAAAAATAAGTGAGGAAAATAAAATTATTACAAGGCTTCCAAGTCCTATACATTTTTCTATACAATAAATAAAATACCCGAATGTCTAATATACGTCTATCTGTAGAAGATGGTTAGCATGGATATGGCATGTTTTATTTACAATATTATAAAGCCCGGTTGGATGGCTAAAAAGAGATTTGAACGGCATTTGTGAGAAATTTCATTTTTTAACAAAATTTTAGGTTCGACTATTGTTTTAACCGGTTTATTAGTGAAAATGCCACATGTTATGGGGTGGGGTCTATTTTCAGAAGGTTTTGGACCTCCATCGTTGCACTGTGTGTTTTGGTTTCGGAAAATAAACTAAATTGGAAATAAATGAAATGAAAATAGCTATCCAGAAAGTGATGCCACCGATATTACTACTGATGCCTCCGACGACATGGCTGATGTCATTAGCGACATGGCTGATGGTGCTGGTGACATCAGTGATATCGCTGGTGATATCGGTAAGCAGGCTGGCAACATGGCTTTCTGGGTACCACAAAGAAAGGGTCCTACAAGAAAGTGAGGTCTCTGGGGAATGTGATGCCACCGGCGGTATCGGTGATATCTCTGGCGACATGGGTGATACCGCCAGCGACATCACATGTCCCCAGCGACCTCAGTTTCTTGCAACAGCAGCAGGCAGCAGTCAAAAAATGACCGAAAACCCAAAAATGAACACAAATTTACAAGAATCAGCAGAAATCAGTAATATTAATGCCAATGAGCTATGAGACTCAAAATTTTTACTTCGGTGTCCTGAATCAGCCTCTTCGTGAACTGAAAAGAAATGCCTTCGGGGAGCTTGTAACGATGATTTTATAGTCAATTTAAGAGTTTTAGGTCTCTAAATCCTATCAAATTGATTTTAACTTAAAGACCCACTGATTTTAAGCTCACAATCAGAGAGTTTAAAGAAGAAAAACCAGGAAAAATGGATTAGAATCCTTTTTCCTACCTTTTCTAATTCTTATCTCACTAAAATCTATTCTCTCTCCCAATTTCAGCCTTCTTTCTTGTAATTGTAGCCTCCCCCTCTCCCAATTTCAGCTCCCCCTTGTAATTTCAGCCTAAGTTGTATTTTTATAGGCAAATTGGGGTGGTTTTTGAGACCTTTTTGATTAATTCTGCCGAAAGTGGCCAAAAGGCTGTTTGTTCAGGGACCTGCTTTGGGTCATGCCACCGGCGGTATGGCTGATGCCGTTGGCGACATGGTGATGCCGCCGATGGCATGGCTAATGCCACTGGTGGCAACAGCCTCTGGAAAACCGACAGCCAACGAGCCTAGGAGCCTAAAAAGTCGTAAAAAGCGGTTAAAAGTGGGTAAAAGTGGGTCAAAAGGCATCTTTTTCAATTTTAATTATATTTTAATGGGTATATTTAATTTGGGTGTAAATCATGGTTCAAGCTCCTACCGGACGCGTTATTGGCCACGCCAAACTGGATTCTACCAAGTATAAAATTCGCAAGGAATATTATTTTGGTAATAAAATTTCTAAAGAGAACTTTTATTTCGAGGCATTAAAATCGGGTAGATGTCATCATCGTCTCGCGAGAGGGATTGCAAAGTCCTGTGCTCATAGCAACTATGCTCTCGAGAGAAGAATTGATTATTCCGAGAAGAATTGAGGTGAATCAATGGTCTAATATGTGAGCGTGAGATTAGGAATTAGGGATTTTGAAGTTTGGACTAAATCTAGATGAAATTACTAGTATTATACTTGACGTGAAATCGTTAACCTGAGATGTATGTGGATTTGAACTGAATTGAGAGATGAAGATCATTTGATGTGGGAGTGAGATTAGGGATTTTAGTGAATCAATGGGAGAGAAGCTTTTGAAGTTTAAAGTAGGGAAAAAAAAATTTTCCTGAAGAAAGTAGGGAAAGAAGTTGAAATCGGCGTGAATCCATCAAAACTTATCTCCAGCTGTTCATAAATTAAATACATTTAATTAAATGTTATTTTATTTGAAAACAAGTTGTCCTCTATCCCTAATAAAATTTAAATCGGAGACCATAAACTAAATGGTCCTCTATATCAATTTTATTATTATGATCCGAGACAATTTAAATGAGCCATCACATATCTTTTGTCCTCAAATGTCAGATTTTTTGTAGTGAACATATATTTTTTTTCTCGTGTTTTTAGTATTTTGTTTATTGATTCTATACGATTGAGTTCCCTTTAATCCAAATATCTAATTGTTACAATGAACAAGAGTTGTAACAAAAAAAACTAAGGCAACAAGAATATTATTGTCACAAAATTGTAATTTTGTGATGATAATATAATGGTACACTTGAAAACACTTTTTGTTACGGAGTTATATGTGACGACTTCATGCGACAACTTTTCGTGTCATATATAGATTTGAGTTACAACTTCTTACTTCTTATGTGACAACTATTATTGTCATAAATTGTGATGACTTGTGAAAGTTGTCACGTTATTTAGTTTATTTTCTTGTATAATATGTGACAATATTTTTTTTGTGACTATAATTTTTCTTTTCGGTTACAAAAAAGTTGTGACAAATAAAATTAATGTGACAAGAACATTTTTGTCACAAAAAAATATAGTATTTGTGATAGTTTTTTATTGTTACGTTTGAAAATACTTTTTCTTACGGAGTTATACATGACGACCATTTTGTGACAACTTTCATTCCAACATATATACTTGCGTGACAACTTCTGCCTTTTTGTGTGACAACAGTTGTTGTCAGATATATATTATTTGTGACGACTTATGAAAGTTGTCACGCAGTTTTAATTTATTTTTTTATAATATGTGACAACATGCGTATTTGTGACAATTTTTCTTTTCAGTTACAACAAAAGTTGTAACAAACAAATTTAATGTGTGAAGAATATTGTTGTCACAAAAAATCAGTATTCGTGACATATTTTGTTGTTACATTTGAAAATACTTTTTGTTACGGAGTTATACGTGACGACCTTGTGACAATTTTTTATTGGCACATATTATTTTATGTGACAAGTTTTCATTGTTTTTTGACAACTTTTGTTGTCACAAATTTTCTGATTTCTTGTAGTGCTTTTCGCACTACCCAAAATAAAATCATAAATGAAAAAAAAATAACATAGATAAAACGTAACAGACCTCAATAATTAAATCCTAATGAAGTTACAAAACTAAGTATTATATTTATTGAAACTAGTGGATTTGAACTATGATGTGCTAACAAATGAGTAAAATATTGAAAATCAGAATGAAAGACAGTGAATGGAAACAAAATAGGCAAGACATAAGGACACCACATTTAGCAATAAACACAAGGGCGTAGTTTCTATACACGTGTTTATAATTTGTAGAATGATCTCCAAACAAACTTGTGGTGAATCATCAAATGTACACTACATAATAAAACCAGATGTTGATTTCTGCCTAAACTTCATATTAGCAAAGCAAAACCAAACAATAATAGACAATAAAGAAGCAATAAAACAATTATCACTCTTACAGATTAACATTATAATTGAAGTTATCGAAAACAGAACAATTGTATAACAATGCAATACAATAACTCAAAAATCACGGGCAAAGTACTTCTTTGGAAACTAACATTTGATTAATCTTCAAACTAAAGCTTGTGGGAAGGTAAATCAAGAAATATGATAATCTAAAACCTACAAGAGAGCTTTCAAACTTCTATACTTTGGATTAAAAATTATGATACTGAGAAAATCACATATAAAGGCCTAAAAACGGGTGAAATAGGTCCGGCTATATATGTAGACGGCGAATGGTAAAAGCAATTTATCGAAATAAAATCTCTTATTTTTTGGGCGTGTATGGGTTCTTAACTAATCTAAATTCAACGTCTGTATTTTCCTCAACAAACCCACAAAATAGGATGTAATTCAGTCTTAAATCTTAACAAAATTACCATATGGAGTTAACAAAATTGAAGAAACTGAACCTAAATTTATTGAGTCGATACTTAGCTAAAAGTTTTGCATACCTGACTTTTTCATAATTCTAAGCTGAGACGAAAATCATCATTTCAAACGTAGCTCGTACTACGGGAAGCTGTAAATTAGGTACTTCTAATAACATACCAACTAGCCTTCAAGTTCAACCCTTCAAGCTCATAGATTTCAGACTTTGAATCTGATTGGTGATGAGCCCTTGCGAACTAGGAAATAAAATAAAATTTGGATTTGGAGTTTTTAGAGGTTAGTTTTAAATAATTGGGTATAGTCGATAGCGGGATGTTGGGCCGCCTTTTTTTTCACTTACTATGGCGATATCTATAACTTCCCCATCTAAAATGTTCATAGAGTGGCGAATTGTTTACATTCCTCAATAATAATTAACTTTTTTGTGGCGAAATTAAATATCCCCACTAAAAGGGTATCAACTATGGCGCATTTACAAATCCCACAAGTGAAGTATTTTCAGTGGCAAATTTATTTTTGCTACTTGTTTTCCCCTCTAAATGTCTAATTTGTAGTAGTGGCAGTTAATCTATCTCTTATTATTTATGTATACTTCTCGAGATAATTAATAAAAGAGTGAAGGAAGAGGGCTACGAAAAACGCAAAAAACCCTAGACCCTTTCCTCGATCGATCTCGGCATGTCTCACTCGCAATCTGGCCGATTGTTCTTCCCTTTCACCATGGATGATTCTTACCTAGTGTTTTACTGCAAAAGCAAGGAGAAATTTGTTTGCGTTTAAGCAAACCCTAATATTACCTCTTCAACAAAAAAACCTTCTTATGAAGATGCCGCACAAATCAGGACTCCGACGTTTGTTCCATCGACAGCCACAGTAACCGATAAAGGTGGATTTGAAATGGTAAAAATCACTCAGGAGATTGATGAGAATCGGATCGAAAGGTACGATTTCTCTCTATTTGGATGGTTAATCTGAATAAGGGCGATACTCCAAGGAAATTGTATAGCTTGAAGCAGCATCTAAACGCAGTTTGGGGACTGAAATCTTGATGGAATCTCATTCCGATCAGGTGGGGATATTATCACATTATGCTGGAATCATTTTCTTCAAAATCAATGGTGTGGAGTCGGGGTAGCCGCAATCTCAAACTGGGGGTGTTCTGGCTTCAGCCATGGGTTTGGGACTTTTATCCATTCGTTTAACTATCGAAGAATGCACAACTATGGGTTCAACGGCAAGCCCTACCATGGGACTATTGTGACCCTCGAACTCTACCGGAGATCACTAGCTATTTTCGGGTTTTACTCCAAGTGGATTAGAATACTCTTGAAGGAACTTTTGGCCATTATGCTAGGGTTCTTGTGGATGTCGACTTATCTCAACCGCTAACACAATTAGTTGGTGTCGCGAGAGATGGTAATAAATTATGGATTGAGCTCTTCTTTGAGAACATTCCAGCATTTTGTAAGATCTGTAACTCGGTTGGCCATAATTCTTATGAATGCAGTAGGAAAATGAAACCTTTGGAAGTTTCAAATCAAGAACCGAAAGGTAACAAAAATCCCGAATTTGTAACCACTCATCCGAATTTGGGGCTGTTCACTAGAAGTAATCAGCGACAATGGGACCTTGAGGATAGAAACAAGTCAAATACACTTGTTACTAAGGATAGGGTATTTAGCAATACTAAGGATAGCCTCATAAAATCCAATTCTAAGGAAGCTATGGCTTCTAAGGATGAATTAGTGGATGAAGAATTTGATGAGGAGCAATCCTTTGGGGATCAGAATAAGGCCATTGTTCAGGTGGAGGATGAAGTGCATACTCCTATCACCCATGTTGACATCACGAATCTCGAAGGTATCAACCTAGGGGTGCAACTATACCATGATAAAGCAGACATGCATTTGACGGTAAATCAAATTCAGAGCAGCCCTCTAAGCAGGATGAAGCTGTGGAAGAAGATAATACATGGGAAATAATCAAGATGAAAAAGAAAGCTAGTCGGCGGAGTTTATTGCTATTATTGCTAGTGCTTCCAGAAGCATGGGATCTAGCCCTACTGAAAGCGGGTCAAATGCAACATGGATACGGTTTCGCAAACCGATGCCTCTAATTGGAAGTCATTTTCGGTCGAGAAAAAGAAGAGCTTAGTGATTGCTACTAGGAAGCAAGCTCAACGTGACCGGAGGAAACCGGGCTGATTTTGTCTCCTTCATAAGGAGTTTCTTCGTTTTTATTTGTTTTGTTTTCTATTTTTTATTTTATTTTCTTTTCTTTTCTTGTTGTTTTTTATTTTTTTCTTTTTAATAAATGGAGTTTCTTCATTGCTACTATTTTATTTTATGTTTTCTATTGAATGTTTACACATATTGTAAATTTAAACTCATTTAAGCTTATTTTTTTTTAGTACATTGAACATTATTTTATAGAAGTTCTAAAATATGTATTTGTACATTGAACATTATTTTACATATAGAATATGAATACAATGTATCTCAAATTAAACCGTAAACAATTACGTTATATAAAGGAATGACATGGTTGTTTAATAATCATCAAATCCAAGAAAACACAATTAATCAGTTGTTAATTAAAGAAATTAAACATGGAGATTAAAGGAAGTGTTGCAATAGTAGCAACGACAATGATGTTGTTTTCTTCTATAGTTATGTTAACGGAAGCTAAAAACTACGTAGTTGGAGATGAGTTCGGTTGGAGAATAACAATAGATATTGCAGCTTGGCCCCGAGGCAAAAAGTTTTATGCTGGCCATGTACTCGGTTCGTAATTACATCTTATATCTTAAAGTGTGTTCTATAATTTTTTTTTTATCTTAACTACAATTAATTAGTACTCAATATTCTGGGTACTATATTGACATTGCAGAATTCAAGTACGATTACCAAGTATCGGATGTGAGAGTGGTGAAACAGGCAGAATTCGAACAATGCAGTGTTCCGGATTCAGCACCAAGATATGAATCTGGAGATGATAAAATCCAACTTAAATTTGGTGCTAATTATTTCACCTCTTCGAATTCTGAAGAATGTCAAGCTGGTTTGAAGGTAGCCATTAATGCTACTGCTATGCCTCCAATAGTCAGCCGATTCATTCTCAACTAGTTATCTCTATATTATATCATTTCACATGTACTTCACGCAAAATGGGTTTCCTACAGTATCAAATAAAACAAACCAGAACTTGAATATGGATTTTAATTACCATTATGGATTTTAATCCACCTAATTATTTAATGAGATTTACTCGTTGATTTTACTGAAACAGGATGATATTTCTAAGCATAAATAATTGTACACCAATGTGGAACCGTAGAAGTAGCAGGAAATCACACCAAAAATATAGACCAAGAATAGTTAAACTGGCTGCTAATTGAGGAACACTGGTAAAAGAGTAATTTAACTTATTTATCTATAGATGGATTGGAAAGATTGCTCAAAAAGCTCTTTGTGAAATTGGCTGAATTGTGTAAAAGAGTAAAAGGCCAATCCAAACTGCGATATTTCTCTTTATTTTGACCTTTTGGTTCATTTTTTTGTGGAAAACTATAAATTGAACTTCAACCATGGATAAGTAAAACTTATGAAAAACTTACGAAGTTTTAAGTCTAACCTAGTATGGTATTTCATGAGAAACAATTTATTCTTCCTTCTGGTTTTTTGACCGGCTTCCCTATGGAGAGAAACCCTAGCCTCCACCGCCGCAACCCCTCCTACACCGCAAACCACCTCAGCCGCCGTCACTACAACCGATCCAACCCCCCCTTCGTCGACAGCCACCGCCCCCATTCCTTCCCCGCCAACCGTACCCATCGGAATCCATACTCTAAACCTCGCCAAGCCAACCTCTTCCGCCACACCATACCCTACCGCCACCATCGCCAGGCTGCTGTTCATCACCACAGCCGCCAGCCCGCCGCGACTCACCGCCGAAACCATGAACACAACCACCGCCTAAACCCTAACCCCAACGCGGCTGCCCTCAACCCTCGCTCAAACCCTAACCCCGAACCCGCCCCCACCAGATTCTATTTTGAAAATTTCCCAAATTCCTATAGAGCAGATTCTATGAGCAGGGTTTTCAAGAAGCATGGAATTTCGGGACGTGTTTATGTAGCCAGGAAAAAGAATGTCAGGAATCTTAACTTTGGCTTTATTACGGTAGATGACTCTCTGTCTGTTCAGGAAACGCTCCACAGGTTGAACTCAGTGAGCATTGGAATTATTCGTGTGCGCGCATTCAAGGCCAAGTTCACGAACTCGGCTGCAGCTCCAACATCTCGACAATATCAGCCCAAGAAATCAGCAGGACAGATACCTAAACGACGGGTTAATTTCCGGGAATCATTACGTGGAGACAGATCGTATGCCAAAGTTGTGGCAGAACCACAAGTTCCAAACGAGGCTTCTTTTGCCACTTATAATTCGATTTCAGCGAACTCACCCAGGGGCCATGATTTTATTACAAATGTGGCCCCTTGGAAAGATAAGTCATGCTTAGTCACTCTAATCAATATCTCGAATATTCGGCTCACCTTTGATTTATTGCATGAACATGGTTTTGATGTTTCTTTTGCTGCCCCTGTAGGCAATGATAATGTTATTGTCTCGTTTAATTCAATACTGGCTATGAAAAATTTTGTAGGTGGTGAATGGAAGGTCATGCTGCATATTTTTAAGGATGTGCAGTTGTTGCCGGCTGATTTATACCGACAGAATGCATCATGTACCTGGACTTTATGGGAAATCCCCCCACTCTGATTCGAGAGGAGCTGATCAGACGCCTAGCGGGCTCCTTTGGCCATGTTATTTCTGCAGACTTCAATTTTGATTACCCGGATCGTCTGGATGTGGTTTCCTGTCTGGTTTCGGTCCCCTTTGGGACAACCAATCGCTCCTTCAAACTGTTGGTGAATACTAAAGAAGTGCTCATTCACACTAATCTGAGACAAGGTGTTGGCTGTGAACATTACCAAGATGATGATTCCGAAATCTCTGATGCCCCTTCCGATATCCCATCCGATGCTTCTTTTGATACTTCAAACGACTCGCGTAGTTCCGGCTGTCAGGAAGTGGAAATTGCAGATTATATTAGCCCGGATCTCCGAATTATCCCCCTCCCAAATCAATCAAATGTAATTTGAGTATTGTCCCGGAATCAAACCCAGCTACACATGAAGCTCTAATGGAGGCCGAACAACCTGTAAGGCTAGTCAACCCATAGACGGAAGCCAACCAGCCTGTTACTACAGCTTCGTAAGGACCTGACATTTCTAATATGAATCGGGTGATCATTTTATCTCAGTCAAGGACATCTCCGACCCTCGAAAAAGAGCTGACTATGGAAATGGGGAAAAAACTAGGAATATTCTCGGAGAAAAATAAGCAAGCTGTTTTGACCGCTATGGATAATTTAGTGAACTGATTAGTTCCCATTCATCAAGGTATTTATTTTCTTCTAGTATGTCGATGGATTTTTTATGTTGGAATTGTAGAGGAGGTGTCAATGACGGGGCAAAGCAGCAATTTATCTCTTCTTGCATTCATAAACACAATCTCTAATTTTTCGTCATGTTAGAAACAAAGATAGAAAGTATCTCTGAGCAAGTGGTCAAACGGTTCTAGGGGCACAATGACTTTGCTTATCACTATATCCCCTCTAATGGTCTTTCGGGTGGCATCTTATTTTCTTGGAACTCCTCGTTGCTTTCGGGTTCGGTTATCCACTCTACTTCCTGATGGGTGTTAGTTAAATTTCCCCTTTAGCAGCAAGATTTGCACGTTCTTAGTCTCTACGCCCCAATAAATCATATGGATAGATATGATTTATGGCAGGAACTTATCCCGATTATTCGAGACTTTCAGATGATCTTGATTTATGGTGATTTTAATGAGGTATTACATATGTCGGAAAGGGCAAACAATCGCCCCTACCCATCCATGTCGGCTTTTCAAGACTTTGTATTGCAATCTGAACTACATGATCTACCCCTACACGGCCGTGACTATACTTGGTCTAATAGAGTTTCATTCTCTCGTATTGATCGTGTTCTTGCCTCGAATGGGATACTGCAGTTATGGCCTAACTTATCCATATCAACGGTGGACACCACCCTATCTGATCATTTACCGATTTTATTTCGCTCCTTCGTTGCTCAATGAGCCGGCCCAAGACCCTTTAGATCGTTAAACATGTGGTGGGATAAGGCAGATTTTCTGCCTTTTATTCGTAATAAATGGCACCTCATATGTCAATCCTATGCTCACAAAGACCTATCTTATAAATTGACAAAGTTGGGTCATGCAATCAGCCCTTGGCACTCGAAAAATTTTGGAAACCTACAGAGAAAGATTGGTGATTTAGAGGAAATTATATTGGCCCTTACATCGAGTAGTGTTCCTCGACCGCTCACCTCAACTCAAAATTCAGAACTAAATCGTAATCGCTCCCTCCTTCAGGAAAAGAGGGCTTCTTTGGAAAAATTACGGCACCAACAATCAAGAGTGAATTGGACGCTATTGGGTGATAATAATACATCTTTTTTCCACCGTATCGCTTCAGCCCGATCTCGCAACAACCGTATATCGCAACTGGACATCGAGGGAGTAATTGTTACATACTTGAAGGTCATTTCAGATACTATTTGCAGCTATTACACCCAATTATTCAAGGCTGCCCCTATAACGCCATTCTCTCTTAAGAAGCTACGTTTCAATACTGTTACTTTGCAACAAAACGCAGCTCTTATTGCCCCTTTTCGGGCTGAGGAAATTTGGAATAGTATATGTGCGTGTGGGGAGAATAAAGCGCCGGGACCAGATGGCTTCAATTTTTTCTTCTACAAGAGGTTCTGGGACGACTTAAAACCCGAATTACTGCAAGTTTTGGATCATTTTTATGTTACATCTCAGCTACCAGATTCGGTCAAGACATCCTTCACGGTGCTAATACCCAAAATTCCAGGTTCTTGTTCTCTGAATAACTTTAGACCTATCTCGCTCATCCATGGTATCTATAAAATTATTGCGAAATTGTTATCGATTCGTCTTCAGGCTGTTCTACCAACTCTTATCTCAAATAATCAGTTTGCTTTCATCAAGGGTAGAAGCATTCATGAGTGTTCTTTTATGGCTTCTGAGGTAATTCATGACCTCCATATTAAAAGGAAACCATGTGTCGTGTTGAAACTAGACTTTCACAAAGCTTTTGATAGCATTTCTTGGACTTATATTGACTCGGTTCTCCAAAGGATGGGTTTTGATCAGAAATGGATTTCATGGTTGTCAAATAGAAGGAAAAAATCCACTACTTCTATTCTAATCAATGGCTCACCAAGCCCTCCTATTCACATCCATAATTCCCAGTTTCATTCGGATCCTAAGGTGTTTCGAACTAATCTCAGGATTGCGTATCAACCACCATAAGAGTGCGATTATGGGAATCCACGTCAATGAAGCCTCCTTGGCCTCCTATGCAGCTCAATTGGGATGCCGAGTGGACAACTTTCTGATAAAATACTTAGGTACACCACTATGTATTAAACAGCCACATATCTCCGATTGGGATCCTTTGATCGCCAAGTTCAAGTCTCGTTTGGCAAATTGGAAAGGAAATTGTCTATCATATGCTGGACGTACCATACTTACCAAAACGGTACTTTCTTCCCTTCCCATTTATTTAATGTCAATCTTCGACATGCCATGCCATGTATCTTCTTCACTAAATCAATTAATGGCAATTTTTTGTGGCGAGGCGATTCTTCGATCAATGGCATATGCAAAGTAAGCTGGGTTACGATCAATTTACCATATCACCTTGGGGGATTGGCAATTCGGGATCTAAATCTTGTTAACTCCAGCCTACTCTTTAAATGGATTTGGAAACTGGGAGACCGCAATGATGACTCCTTGTGGTCAATGTACTGTGTTCGGCGTTACGGGGTTAGTTTGTGGCATGAAATGACTCTTCTCGACCCCAAGCTTGTCTCTCCATTATGGCGTGGAATTATAAAATGCTGCTTTAAAAATGAGAGGATTTGGTCCTTCTTCTCATCACAGGTGCGTGTTCAAGTGGGAGATGGTCAAAACGGGTTGTTCTGGCACGATAATTGGGCCTCAAACACTCCAATCAAATCACTCTTCCCCGACTTATTTGCTATTTGCAATAGGAAATTCTCAACCATTTTTGAAGGGTGTAGTCATATTTTTTCCAATCGTTCCCAAACCCGTCCCTTTTGGAAAAGAAGCCTTCGCATTACGAACCAACAACAATGCAATGAACTAAAAACCTGGATATCAATTTCATGCCCAACGCTCTTCCAAGCCCATGAAACCATAAACAGCCCCACCTTCTTCCCGAGAGGAGATTGCTTCCTATGGGACATTGGAGTTCAGAAAAAATATTCAGCAGCTTCCTTTTATCATGGATATTATCAACAACGATTATGGCCGAATCCATTGAGAGACTTTACACTCATTTGGTCCTCCCACATGCTCCCCAAGATAAAAATTTTTGGCTGGTTGGTCTTTCACAATAGGTTACCGACACGTGAGTTCCTTTTCCAGAGGGGATATCGTATGCTAACTAGCGCTTGTTGTCCGTTCTGTCCACTACCTGAATCTTTGGAACACGGCCTCTTTTTATGTCACGCAAATTATCAGATTTGGAGAGATGCATTCCGATGGCTAGATATTCAGGTTGTGATGCCGAATGATGGTTACAACTTCCTTCTGTTATGGTGCACATTCTTCAAACCTGGAATCTGCCGTGAATTTGGTAGGTCTCTCTGGTTCATTATATCATGGAATCTCTGGAAGCGCCGCAACAAGAAGATTTTTCGAGATGAAACTGATGATGGGGATATTTTAATTGCGAGTATCAATTTTTGTTGGTTTCTTTTTCATTCCTATAAGCGCAATGTTAGCCTTTTGGTTTTTGATTTGTTTACGAACCCGAGGATTCTTATTATGTAACTTTGATGTACTTTTGGTTCTTGTTTCGAGAACCATTATTAATAAAAGCGGGGTGGGTGTTTTGTAGGTAAGCAGAGGAACCAACCTAGTTGGGTACTCTACCCCGAAATTTTCACCCACTCCAATCTTTTAGGCGTTGAAGAGATACACTGTCTCTCCAAGGGTTTTTCAAAAAAAAAAAAACCATGGATAAGTAAATGAGGATGAATCGAAGAGAGTGAACTAACATGAAAATCTTCAGTAATACGAAAAACATAGAAAGAAAATTATGATCTTATATAATATTATTTTGAACTTGATTGTAAGCTCAATTGATTTATACCAGCATGAGAAATAAAGAAAATATTTAACGACGAGTATGACATAGCTTGAGCTAGAGAGAGAAATAGCTTCAGTAGTCTTAACAAGCGTCATGGAGTTAGTTACAAGCAAGCAGGGGCTCTGTATGCTGTGGAAGGTGTAGGTGTGGTATGATGTTCCTGCAGTTTGTCCATCTTGGCTAGGTGAGCTGAATGTTCAGGTGGTGAAACTTTATTTAACATCTCATGTTATTGAAAATATCAAATTAAAAGGAGTAGATACAGAGTTGCAGTTGTTCGATCCTTCATTTGCTACCATATTAACTATGTATTTGATCGTTCATTTGCTACCACATTTTGATATGCTTCTGAGAGCTCTTCTCTCTTAGGCGATTAGGCGGCTAGGGTTCTGTCCTGAACCCTAGCCGCCCTAATTGTTCCCACAGGCGATTGGTCGGATCTTCTCTCTGGTGTTCGGCGATTAGGCGGTTAAGTTTGGCCGTCAAGATTATTCTACTAGCGCTTGGCCGGTTTCTCATTCTCTCATTCGACAGGATGACTAGTGGTTCGGCATAGTGGCCCTAATTCACAGTAGCAGAGTTTCATTAGGGGCAACGAGGGTCTGTTTGGCCGGTGGCTCGACTAGGGGTCATTGGCCGCCTTTGGTTTTCTTCTAGCCGATTTTGTTCTGGGTATTTGTTTGGAGGTTTCGGCTGTTTCGTCTAGCCATCTCTTACCGGAGGTTTGGCCGGCAGTTTTCATCATGGGGATCACTCTTGCATCTCTTCCTCCGTTGCCGCGGAACACAACTATCCTTTAACAATATCGTTGCTCAGGTGGTGCCCTTTTGTGTAGTATTCCTTCCTTGGACGGCTGCCTTCTCCTTGGAATGTGTTTTGTGTAATCAGCCATTCGGACTTGTCATCTCTACCTTCTCGCCGGGATTGACCATTGTGCATCACAAGGAACCTCTTCTCACTGTTTTTTTTGCTGGGATGTTAGACCATTTGGATTACACTATGTTGTGATTGGGATTTGTAGTCCATTATTATTGCATAAGGTTGCAATTAGCTTTGTTTATATCCTAGGCATTTTTTTTCTTTTCTTTTTTTCTTCTTTTTTGGTTGTTGTTTTTCTTTTCTTTTTAATAAATGGAGCCATTTTTGCCAAAAAAACTATGTGTTTATCTGGATATAAAGTTGTCTTTTGAAGTTTGATCTACCTCAATGCCTAGAAAGTTTGATCAACCGCAATGCCATGACCATGCCTATGACTATAACCATGATCATATCATGATTATAATCATATTTATATTTTAAAATAAAATTCACAACTTCAAATTCAAGGAGGAGTGTTAGATATTTGACTTTGAAATTGTTAATAAAAGATAATAGGAAATAAATTAGGATTTTTATGTTAGGATTTCATATCAAATATGATAGGAGTTGTCTAATTTTGAATTTGAATTGAATAGTCCTATCATGTAAAATCTATAAATAGTATGTTTGCCATCAATAAAAATATATTAGATTTACCTTTCGTTTTCTCCATACTTTTATGCTCCATATTTTACAACAAAAACTAGTATGGCCCCCTATATTATTAAAAAACGAAAGAAAAATACAAAGTTCACAAGGGTCGAGATAAAAGAACCGAAACATCCTTCGGCCACTCAAGAAAACAACGGAAAAAACCCAAGGGCTTAAAAGCCAAATAAAGAAACAGTCAACAAAATCTAAAATTAGCACGATCTAAATGGTCCTGCACAAAAAATCCACTGCAAAAACTTGGTATCACAGTCCAACTATTTGTATTTTGAGTAATTAAGCCATGATCGGCAAGTGCATCCGCCAATCTATTCCCTTCCTGGTAAATACTCGTAATAATTGGCTACATAGGCATCGATCTGATCATCATCCTATCACAGTTAGTTGCTCACTGGGTGGAACACGGTTTTCTCGTTTTTATTTCCAATCTATGTGGCTTGATCACCCTAATCTTTGGTGGGTTATCTCAATGGATTGGAATGGGAATTTCCCTTCTCTCCCCCCTTCCAATTACTTTACCTAAATCTAAAAACGCTCCGGCCTATTTTGAGAAATTAGAATTGGGAGGTTTTCGTGAATATGGATGTGAATGTTGGTAATTACAGGGCCAATCTTGTGAGAATTCAAATGGAGATTTCTAATGGTGGAATTATGGATGCTTTACATTTTGAGGAATTACAATATCATGCCAATCTTGAGCTCAATTTAAAGCAGAAAGAAACTTGTCGAAGGGAAAAGAGCAGAAACTCTGAATTTTTTCATCGGGCAGCTAATGCCAAGAAGGCGCAATCGGCTATTCACTGCACAAATATCAACAGTGTGAGTACTATAGACCAGGCTACTATCACAAACAACGTGGTGAATTTCTAAACAGATCTTTTATCGGCTAACAACTCTGAACCCAATTTTCATTTAATCAATCAGACTATTCCCCGTCAAGTTACGATATCTGACAATAAATCTCTCCTACGGCTACCTGTTGAGGATGAAATCAAGGATAGTGTTTTTGCTATGGATGGGGATAGTGATCCTAGACTTGACAGTTTTACTATCAGCATTTTTGGGACTTGGTTTGATAAGATGTTTGTCAAATGGTCAACTGGTTTTTCGTCAATGGAACAATTTCATCGGGCCTTAATTCTAATTTGATGGTCCTTATTCCTAAAAAAGAGGGAGCTATTAATATCGAAGATTTTCAGCCTATAGTTATGAGTTATTTTGCATTTAAGATTATTACAAAAATCTTAGCTACAAGATTGGTGAACATTGCTGAGGGCATACTTTCGCCATATCAATTTGGGTTTGTCCGTAATAGAAGCATCCATGAATGTATTTCTCTTGCTTTTGAGGGTGTTAATCTCTCAGGGAAAAAATTCTTCGGTGAGAATCTTGCCATGAAAATTGATATTCGTAAAGCCTTTGATACTATAGATTGGTCTTTTTTGGTTCCGGTTTCGGGTTCATTTATGGTCTCGCAACAATTTGTTGGGTAGATTTGGAATATCTTGTTTTTGGCATGCATTTCAATATTGACATCGTGTTCTCGTGTTTGAGGTGAGTGAGACAAGGGGATCCGCTTTTGCCAGTGCATTTTGGTCTAGCAGAAGATTTTTTTCAGTAGATATTTAACGCATTTCAGTCATTGGGGAGAGCTCTCTCTTATGCGTTATATTCAAGGGGTCTCGCTGCCTACCCTTTTATTGTATGCAGAGGATATTCTTAATTTTTGCAAAGCCATTATTCGGAATTTATGTAATCATCGCACTACTCTCAATCTTTATGGAAAGTTTTAAGGACAAATGGTGAATTGGAGCAAAACGGATGTTTTCTTTGGAGATTACGTCCCTGCTAACCGTAGAACGAAACTCGCTTCTCTGACTGGTTTTTGGATTTCATTGTTACCTTTTTGATACCTTTGAGTGCCTCTATTCGGCGAAAAGCCAAAGGCTGCCCACCTTCAACCTTTACGGGACGCTACACTTGCAAAAATTTCATGATGGAAATGAAGTGCACTATCAATGGCCGGTAGACTTATGCTGGTGAATTCAGTCATTACAGGTGCGCTAGTTCACTCTTTTATTGTTTATAAGTGGCCTCTTAAGTTTTTTAAAAGATTGAATAGGGCGGCTCTAACTTTCATTTGGTCGGGGAGTATTGAAGAGAAAAAAAAGGTTTTGGTTCTAACTTTCAATCTTTGGCAGAGTGTGTGGGTCAATTTGCGTTGGATTATTTGTTGCACTCGGAACGAAGTGTATTTTTTATAACAAGCAGCCTAATATTCACATTTACTTGCGGAGCCTAGTGAATCTTATAAGACAGGTCGATATTTTAGGCATTGGCTTCACTTGTAATTCCTCTATTGAGCTTGTGATTCTCTCTACTCTTAGGCTGGTTTCTCATTGGCCCAAAGCACCACAAATAATTAGGGTCACAAGGATTCTGCCAGCTACATGTTAGGTTAAGGTGAATATAGATGCCTTGTTAATTAGCCCCATGAATGCAGCTGGTTGTGGTGGGGATTATAGGGACAGTCAGCGACGGTTTCTAGGAGGGTTTGCCTTTGGTTTTGAGACAAGTTTTGGTGTTCCTAATGGAGTTGAAGGCAACTATTTTAGCACTGACAACAACTTTGGATCGGGGGTGGAATAGATTGTGGCAGGAAAGTTACTCGACGTACATTGTTTATGTTATCTCGGCATGGAATAAAAATGTCCCTTGGCAGATTTACAAAGAGTGGATTTTGTGGCTTCATACGATTAAGGATATGTAGACTATTGTTTCGCATGTTTATAGGGATGGCAACCATGTTGCGGACCCTTTGAACAATCATGCTCAACAATTTAGAGATTATTCTTGGTGGGATAATGTTCCGACTTTCTATTTAGATGCTTTCTTTCATAATTTGAGTGGCCGAAGCTTGTTTCGATCCACATAAATACTTTTGAACTTTGTAATTTTATTTTTATGTTAATACTAAGCGACGGAAATCGTAAAGAGAATGGATCTAAATACTTACCTTTTTCGTGCCTGAGATCGAAGAACGTCGCATTGAATCCGTACGTATGTTAAGTCATTGACTAACCCATGGTATGTTGAGATTAAGTCGTTGTTAACAACTTATGCAGCGATAGAAGATCAATACCGATCGTGCGAGATTTCTTCGTTGTGGGAAGAAATCCGGGAGAGAGAAATTTTAGCGAGAAAAATGAATTTTTTTTTCATCAATCTAAAAACATTCCTTTGGACGTCTATTTATGGAGGTGAAAATTGGAAAAATGCCAATTAGGCACTTATGAAGAAAACTTATTTCAATTAGGTCCTAAAATAATTCAATTAAGTCCCTTAACTTAATTAGTTTCCAATTAAGCCTAAATGACCAATTAGTTTGGATCATTTGACACGATTGACCCGCTCACGGGCAGACCGATTATTTCCAACACTAAGAAATTACCTTGGAGATATTTTTAATGGCGGTGGAAACCACTTTTCACTTGCCTTTTCCCTCTCACGGCTAAATTGTTTAAAAAAAAATTCAAAAAATTTATACTAGAGAATTTGACAAGAAATACTTTGCGTAGGTCATATTTATATTTAATTTCATATGCAGTAAAATGAACTAACTATTTACTATTCATAATAATTTTTTTAATTAAAAGGCAGAGGCCGGAGAATTTGGCTTGATTTTTTTAAATCAAAGAAAAGAGACAAAAAAGTAAAAAGAAGAAAAGAACAATAGTTAAACAACAATAAAGGCAGAAAAAAGGACAATCAATTAGGAGAGTACTTTAGAGGAGGTTTGCGCTTCTATTTAGCTTGTTCCCTGTGCTCCTGCTTAGCTCAAATAGATAACTTTTGTTTACTTGGATATCGTGGGATAATGTCTCTCTCATCTATCTCACTCCAAAAGCTGTCGTCGTAAGAAGAGAATGAATACTCTTGCCTGATAGGTGTTAACTGTTTCTCTTTATTATTCAGTTTTTCCTCTTCTCGCTCCATAGAGTCCGCCCAAGATCCTAGGACACCTCTCTCAGGTTGTGAATAATGTGACTCAAAATTCTCTTCTAGCGACAAGTTACCCTCTTCATCAGTGTAATCCTAAACCAGATTTTCTAGCTCAGATTCTTCTAAAATATCGGTGAATTTTCCATCCTTAGGCTCATGTATGTCTTGGTTTTCCTCCATCAAAGGGATCCCATCTCTTACAAGTCAAATATAAGTCTCTTTATATTTGCCATGCTCATTTTACTATCATATATCTACTATCAATAAAAGAAATTTAGCATTTTATGACACATTTTCAATGACAAAAAACATGTTTTTTGTCAGCAAAACATAATTTTTTGTCATCGAATATAATTTTAATCGTCAAAAAATGCTAAATATAAAGAGACTTATATTTGACTTGTAACAGATGGAATCCCTTCAATGTTTTGAGTTCCTATAACATACATATTCATGCATCAAACATACATATATACATCTTATATCCTTTTGTAAATGTATAAAGACTAATATAAACTAGAATAGAATTACGATCTCTGTGAACTTACTGACTATAATCAATCATATCTCTCAAAGTACTCAACCAAATGACCTGATTCCAGTTTTATTTTACTCTTAACACATAGCTTTATAACATATCAAAATTTCATAATTTCCTTATCACTTTTCCATTTATTACGAATTTTATATTTTAAACTCTAATTCTGTACTATTTTGCATCACTTAGAACTAGTGTTTTTATGACCCCACTTTACTTTAAAATTCATAACTTTTGACTTACTTACTCAAATGTACTGATTATTATTTTGTTCAATTCCTAATACACAATTACATAACATACTAAAACCTTAAAATTTTTAAAGCCTTATACGATTTATAGTGAATTTTTCTTCAATGCCTTGTTTCAACTCTCGTTCTACCTGGATAACATCTTAGTAAAACGACCTTAACTTTTTATAAACTATATAAATAGACCTGATTCTTTTTCCTACTTAAACTATACACATAAGGGAATAACATATCAAAAACATAAAATTTTCTAAGCAGTATAACAATCCCAAATTAATTTCAAAACTCACCTCATCTCTTTGATCATCCAATTATGAACACTTCATCTTAGAAAAATCATAGCTATTGATATACTCATTTAAAAATCCCCAAATTTTACAGAAGTAACCTATAGATGTAGAGAATTAATTCATTTTTTCTCATAACCTCAAATTCTATCTCTAACATCTCAAAAATCATATTACTAAACTATAGACATACCTTATTTCTTCCTTCTCTCTATTTATCTTCTCTTCTCTTCACTTCTTCTCTAACTCTCTCTCTCTCTCTCTCTCTCTCTCTCTCTCTTCTGCGTATGAGAATTTTTAAGGATGAGAGTTATGATCCTAATCCTACCTCTTTTCTCATATATATCTATAATTATTGTTATATTCCAACTATACCCCTTTTAACATACCATTATTACATTAATAATAATAATAATAACAATATTTATAAAAATATATCATGTGTAGCTAATATATTTATATATATATACATTTATATACCATAACTATACCCTCATACTTGTCCTCAATACCAAAACAATAATACTAATACTTTATCTATTAAATCACTTTATATCTATAACATTACTATACTTATTTGTTAAAATTTAATAGTTCATTATTTCGGTTTTCAAACATTAAAATATCATATTGTATATCAACAAATAACTATTATTTCAACTAATCAATTTCTTATAAATTTAAGATGTGAAATATTAAGTAATTAATCTAATTTTATGACATGTAATGGATGTAACCAATGGGATGTTACATCCATAATGGCCGAAGGAATGGATTGCGGTAGGTTACGCCATCCATTAGGCAATAAAAAATCTCCAACCTTATTTGCACGACTAGCCCTTTCATTAAGGGATAAGGATAGCTGATCGGATAATGAGGGGGTGATCCATGTCGAATTTCAAAAACTACAGTTTAAAGAAGGTCCAAGAAACCTAGTAATATGATTACAAAGAATATTGTAGACATCGCAGAAAGAGTTCCAAATGCTTGAGTCATTAATCTAGGCCAAAGGAACGCTGTTGCGGAAGAAACGTTGGCGTAATAGAGAAAAGCACAAGTTGTTCCATATGATTAAATTCCATGAGAATTTACCCAACATGGAAACATTAATGTCATGAATTTTGCACAGCCCCAGTCCCTCTACAACAATCAACCTAAGATAAAATTGCAAGGCGCTGTAGCAAGTTTTCTTTTGTCAATAGAGCCTGTCCAAACAAAATTCCAAATTGCTTTTTCCAAACAACGGATAAGTGAAGTTAGCCATTTGTAAATCGCAAAAGAGTGCACAAGCGAACCGTTGATGACTGTTTGAACAAGTAAAATTCTTCTAGCCATAGAAAGAGAGCTACCAATTAGCCATATGTATTAATCCATACGCTTTAACATGCTGGTCATGTTTGACTTAAGTCAATGGCTTTGTCAGACCATCCGCGAGGTTCTGATGAGTGGGAACATATTCTAGTCTTATTATCTTAGCATCAATAATCTCCCTGATTATATGATACTTTCTGGATACATGTTGGTTTTTTTATGAGACCGTGGTTCATTTGCCTGAGCTATAGCACCATTGTTATCACAATAGAAAGTAATTTGATCAACAGCCTCAAGCACCACACCGAGATCACCAATAAATCCGCTTAACCACAAAGCTTCTTTTGCCACTTCGCATACAGCAATGTATTTAGATTCTGTGGTTAAATCTGCAGTAGTTTCTTGCTTGGAAATCTTCCAGTATCCCGCCCCTCCATTTAACACATACACGAAACCTGACTGAGACTTAAAGTCATCCTTGTCAGATTGAAAACTCGCATCAGTGACCTCTGATTTCTCCATATATCAATAACTCATCCTTAGTCCTTCTCAAGCACTTAAGAATTGCCTTAAAGGCCATCAAGTGCTTTTCACCTGGATCTGACTGTTATCTGCTCGTAAAGCTCTAAGCTTGAGATACTTCTAGCCTAGTAAATATTATAACATACATGATGGATCCTATCATGAATGGATAGGGTATATCCTTCATGTGCATTCTCTTTGAGCTATCTTCGGACACTCAGCCTTAGATAGGTTAGTCCCCTTTTACATCTGGAGATACACTTTCTTAGAATGCTCAAGGTTGAACCTATTAAATACCTTGTCTATATATGTACTTTGAGAAAGTCCTAACAACTTTTTTGATCTTTCCCTATAGATCTTTATACCTAGTATAAATGCTGCTTCACTAAGGTCTTTCATGGAGAACTTAATTGACAACCATACTTTAACATTTTGATGAAGAGAAATATTGTTTCCTATTAGCATCGACATACAATACTAAGAAAACGACTGCAGTCCTACTAACCTTCTTGTAAACACAAGGCTCATTAATGTTTGGACAGAAATTTGGTTCATGGATTGTCTGATCAAACCTTATATTCCAACTCATGGAAGCCTGCTTAAGTAAATAAATGGATCTTTGCAGCTTGCATACCTTTAAGCCATTTTAAGATGTAAAACCCTCAGGTGGTGTCATATATATATCTCGATCTAAATCCCCATTTAGGAATGCTATTTTAACATCGATCTGCTAGATCTTACAATTGTAATGAGCATCAATGGTGAGGAGAATACTTACGGGTTTAGGCAAGGCTACTGGTGAGAAAGTTTCTGCATATTCGATACTTTCACGTTGACTATAACCTTTCGCAACCAACCTTACTTTATAGTTAATTACATTACCATCCATGTTAGTCTTCTTCTTGAATACCCATTTGCACCAAATTAGTCTAACCTCTTGCAGTGCATCAACCAAATTTCAAACTTGGTTCTCATACATGGAATCCATTTTTGATTTCATGGCTTTCAGCCATTTATCAGAATTTGAGCTTTTCATAGCTCATCATATGTCCATGGTTCATCTTCTTCCATAAGACATAGTTCCTTATCATCAGTGATGATAAACCCATATCTATCGGGACCCTTATGAACATGTCCTCATCTTCATAATGATTGTGTTTCGACATGTTGTTCATAGATCACACTTTCTTGTGTATCTAGAACGGGGTCAATTAGTTGATTGTCTATTTCTTCCTCTTAAAACACTAGTTCAATAATGCTCCCACTGACTTTTGCAAGTAAGTGTTCCTTTTCTAAAAAGTGAGCATTCCGAGACAGAAATACCTTTTGTGCTTCGGGTAGTTAAAATAGATATCTAATTGTTTCCTTTGGATATCCAATGAACAGACATTTATCAAACTTAGCATTCAACTTATTTGATGCTATCCTCTCAACCATAGCAGGATAGCCCCATACTCTTAAATGACTTAGAGATGGCCTTTTATTACACCATCTCTCATGAGTTGCAAAATCAATTGATTTAGAGGACACCCTATTTAAAACATAAACTGCGCTCTCTAGTGCATATCCCCAAAAGGATTTACTGAGATCTGCATGGCTCATCATGGACCGAACCATATCTAATAAAGTTTGATTCCTCCTTTCTGGCACTCCATTGTGTTGGGGATTATAAGGAGGGCCCCACTAGGGAACTATCCTCTTTTCCTTTAGATAATCTTGAAACTCCTGACTTAAGTACTCTCCTCCTCGATTCGATCAAATTGTTTTAATACTTTTCTCAACCTGTTTCTCTACTTCAGCTTTGAATAGTTTGAACTTTTCAAAACTCTCAGACTTGTGCTTCATTAAGTACAAATAACCGTATCGTGAATAATTATCAATAAAGGTTATGAAGTACGAGTATCCTCCTAGTGCCTGAACACTCATTGGACCACACACATCAGTATGTATAAGTTCCAATGTACTCGTGGCCCTTTCACCCTTTCCTTGAAAGGGTAACTTTGTCATTTTTCCTCTTAAACAAGGTTCACAATCACCATAAGACTCCAAGTCTATTGGGCCCAAGTCTCCACTCTTATGCAACTTAGTTAAGCAATCTTTGTTTATGTGGCCTAAACGACAATGCCATAAGTAGAAGGAATTCTCATTATCTAATTTAACTTTCTTTACATTGTTTATAAAGAAAACTTCTATTTTAGTATCAAGAACATAAATGCCACCTTTCAACATTCCATAACAATAAAGAACATTATTCAAGCGAATCTGACAATTATTATTCGAAAATAAAATCTCAAATCCTTCTACTGCTAAACACGCAATAGATTCAATATTCTTAGTAACACTTGGAATGTAGTAACAATTATTCAAAACTGAAACAAGTCCACTTGGCAAAATCCTTATAAACACAAAGCCATAACCAAATCCTTATATTCTTAGTAACAATTATGCATAACCAAATCCTTATAAACACAAAGCCAAATACCGTGGAAGCTGTTGAAGAAGACTATGAAGTTCCTCCTTTAGCCAATAAATCCATTATTTTAAAGATGAAAAGCCACAAAGAAATGAAGCTGCAGAAGTTCATTGTTGCAGTAAATATCCAACAGGAGGAGTTGTTTTTACTCCACTCAATAACAAACGACCAACGACCAACAATCAATGACCAATGAACAATGACCAATGACCAATGCCAACAACCAATGAGCAATGCCATGACCATGCCTATGACTATAACCATGATCATATCATGATTATAATCATATTTATATTTTAAAATAAAATTCACAACTTCAAATTCAAGGAGGAGTGTTAGATATTTGACTTTGAAATTGTTAATAAAAGATAATAGGAAATAAATTAGGATTTTTATGTTAGGATTTCATATCAAATATGACAGGATTTGTTTAATTTTGAATTTGAATTGAATAGTCCTATCATGTAAAATCTATAAATAGTTTGTTTGCCATCAATAAAAATATATTAGTTTTACTTTTCGTTTTCTCCATACTTTTATGCTCCATATTTTACAATAAAAACTAGTATGGCCCCCTATATTATTAAAAAATGAAAGAAAAATACAAAGTTCACAAGGGTCGAGATAAAAGAACCGAAACATCCTTCAGCCACTCAAGAAAACAACGGAAAAAACCTAAGGGCTTAAAAGCCAAATAAAGAAACAGTCAACAAAATCTAAAATTAGCACGATCCAAATGGTCCTGCACAAAGAATGCACTGCAAAAACTTGGTATCACAGTCCAACTATTTGTATTTTGAGTAATTAAGCCATGATCGGCAAGTGCATCCGCCAATCTATTCCCTTCCTGGTAAATACTCGTAATAATTGGCTACATAGGCATCGATCTGATCATCATCCTATCACAGTTAGTTGCTCACTGGGTGGAACACGGTTTTCTCGTTTTTATTTCCAATCTATGTGGCTTGATCACCCTAATCTTTGGTGGGTTATCTCAATAGATTGGAATGGGAATTTCCCTTCTCTCCCCCCTTCCAATTACTTTACCTAAATCTAAAAACGCTCCGGCCTATTTTGAGAAATTAGAATTGGGAGGTTTTCGTGAATATGGATGTGAATGTTGGTAATTGCAGGGCCAATCTTGTGAGAATTCAAATGGAGATTTCTAATGGTGGAATTACAGATGCTTTACATTTTGAGGAATTACAATATCATGCCAATCTTGAGCTCAATCATGCTTCCCTCTTTTTGATTGTAGCCTGATGTCATCAATTGATACGAGAAGGCTTTACCTTTATAATGCATGACCTGGTCAGACTGAGGAGGCATCGGGGTAGCAGGGATCTTAAACTATGATGGGGTGACTAACGTCAGAGGCATGGTGTTAAAGAATGATGGAAGAATTGGACTCTGGGCTCCTTCCCTTTGTCCGGGGTAAGCGGTTAGCGGTGATTGCCAGAGTGTATTACTATCGAGTGTCATGCTCGGAGATCGTATGACTTGGTCGAATTTTTGACTTCCTAGGGCTTTCTTGACGAATACACATACTAGCTCCTGAATGATGTTTCGCTTCTGATGCCACCCAAAAAATTTACTCCATGTTGCTGGCCGCATGATTCATATCGCTAGGTGCATCACCTCAAAACTGCTATACCTATATTGCTAGTGGCATCAAGTGATATCGCCCAAAACAATCCATATCTCCAGCAGCATCATCCATATTGTTGGCGATATCAAATTCCCAGAAACTCAGATTCGACCATTTCTTCAAATTCTGCTATGGTAAGCCACACCTAACAACTATAGGGCTTCTTGCGGAGCTTGGGGAATACAGATTGGAGGGAACTAGAGAAATTCGGCCTTTATCATGACTCTAACATTTCGATAGACTGCAATTTTGGGTTTTCGATCTAGCAGACTTATTCCAACTTTTGCATGGACCTAGATGTTTTCAGTTTATCCAGATTTAGTTTTTTTTAGACTGACGAGCTCAGAGCATCTTCGATTAAGCTTACTTGCGATATTTCCATCACTCAATTGCCAGACATTCATACAATCACAGACATAGAGGTTTCAGTACAAAAGACACTTTTATTAAGTGAATCTAATTTGAGTAAAAGATATTGGCAATCATTTCCTTTAACGGAACCCTTGGTGTTAACCAGCCTTTACAAGTTTTCAAGTTAACATCTCACTATTTTTCTCTCGTGCCCCAATTTTTGTTTGAACCGCCCTTTTTGAGTTTTCAGTTCAGCGGGTGATATTGACTTATCCCCTAATTTTGTACGAATGATTTGCAGGATACTGACCATCGGGTGTCGCCCTAATTTTTGTCCGTTCAGTGAAAGACCGAAAGGCGGGTGATTATCATATATATATTTTTTTGTGCGCCGGTTTTTCGATTTATTTCTTTTGTTTAGACCTGATAATGCTTAAGCCTTTCCTCTTTGACTAGATCGATGAACTCACTCTTGCCTATGCTCATGGCTTTAAAAGCCCTACTTATTTGGTACCATCTTTGGTCACATGATAGCCTTCTCAACTTGACATCGGTATCGGAAGTATGACCAGCTTGGTTGACCATGTTTCAATCATTTGCCAGGTCTATGACTCTTGGCAAGGGCGTTGGGTATCTGATTTGCTATTTTGTGCTTGGTTATGCCTTTGCAGATTCTCCAAGTTCCTTAGTGTCTGTTCGATTTTTGCCTGGATCACCCTATTCATTCTGACCTTCAAAGTTACATCGGGTAACCTTATTTTCATTCTAGTTGACCATATTTCAAGGTGTTTAGTTTGTGCGAGTTTTGGTGCTTACGTAGAGCCTTCTTGATTGGTTCAATTGCTATTCTGATTGCTATTCCGATTGCTCCTTTAGTCTGCGGTTTGTACAACCCTTCCTATTTAGGCTTGAACTTGCCCCTTGGACCGATGGTTGAGGGTTTTGACCAAGTGATATTTGGTTTGGAGGCCTTTTACTTGGTGCCTTTGAAAGGTGAAGTGATAGTTTGTTTTTTTGGTTTATTTGGCAAGCTGATCGCGACATTGGTTATGCACTCATCTTTGCGGCTAAGGGGATGAAGGTGCTTACCCTTATACTTGGTGCTCTAGGAGGTGGTTACCCTCTGACCTTGTTGGTCGAGGGGTTTGATGTGGATTAATTTCTGTTGGATAAAGATGTGTTTCTCTGTGAATTTGGTCATTTCTTTGGTGGTGACATTGGTCTGAGCTTCGGCTATGATGTTTGATGGAGGTTGGGCTTCATCAATTGTAGGTGGGTGTATGCCTCCATTTTCCATTTCAGGGGACCAGTTGATACTTCCTTGGTGGCTTGAAGGTGTACCATTGCAGGGTTGCTGAGTTAATTCTGGAAGAGACTCGTGGTGTTCAACAATCTGACTATTGATCTAGGGATCAAGCAAAAGCATTATCGTGGTCTTTAAGCACTTTATTATCTCCCATGTGTTTGATAGGGGTTAAATTATTGGGTTTGATTACCGTATAAGAGGCTTCATTTGTACTCAGATTAATTTAATTTAGTAAAATATTCTGAATACTAGGAGCATCATGCGTATGCTCACATGAATGCGTGGATCAAATGGTGGAGACATGACATAAGTAAGAAAAATAGAAGTTACTCATGGGGCTTAAAGTTTGGTAGCATAAAAAGTCTAAACTCTAAGGACTGCAAATCAAGGCTTTTCATCCTCGGTGGCAAGCTGAGTCTTATTGTGCTTGGTACTTGGACGAGGTGCCTCTCACTTGACTTAGCTCCCCGGTGAGGACCTCGACAAACTGCCTCATGGCCTTGATTACCTGGTCCTTTGTTTCATCTTGTCCATGCTTCTTTGCTAAGACTGTCATGGCTTTCATCATGGTGGTCATAACCTCCTTGGCTTCTTCAGCGATTGACTCTCTGTCCTTGATGTTAGAGCAAGACTTTCCCTCGTCCTTGGAGTAGATGGCCTTGATGAGATCTTGTAGTGTATTCCCTTGTTTAGGAAGCCGGGATTGCTCGTCCGTGTCTGGTCACCAAACTTTGGTAAGGGGCTGGATCCTCTTTTAAGGTCGATAATCTTCTTATCCTTTACCAGACGTTGGATGGTGTGAACCAAAGTTTTACATTAATTGGTGGGGGACCTGACATCATATGATATCCGCAAAAGCCTTTTCCTTCTTCTCTCATGGGAGGATTGTATTTGCAAAGGGCTTTGAGAAGGCCAGCTTCCTACAATTCGATTAAGATTATATTAAGCGGCAGTTTCCATGGATTTGTGCTACACTTAAGACTATAATTTGGCTGAATCGTGGCAGCTGGTGCCCATTTCTGGAAGGTCTCTCGGTCTACCAGGATTTGAGGTAGGGGTATAGGTGAGTCAAGTTTTAAAAGACTTGGTTCCCCTCTGGTTGGACGCTTCCCTCTTTCTGATTGCATGAACTGCTCATACTGAGGAGGCATCGGGGTAGCGGGGATCTTAAATTGTGATGGGGTGACCAACATCGGAGGCAAGGTGTTAAAGAATGATGGAAGAATTGGTCTCTGGGCTCCTTCCCTTTGTCCTGGGTATGCGGTTAGTGGTGATTACCAGAGTGTATTACTAATGGGTGTCATGCCCAGAGATCGCATGACCTGGTCGAAGTATTGACTTCCTAGGGCTTTCTTGACGAATACACGTACTAGTTCCTGAATGATGTTTTAGAACTGATCCGAGTTCAGAAACTAGATCATAGCGGTGGTGATCTCTGACCTAAGAGATAGAGGGTGAACTGCTGCTCCTGAGGTGGGGGGAAGACTAGTTTGTTCTCTGGTTAAGGCAGAGTTGTCATTGCGAGGAAGAGACATGGCTGGTTGTGAAGGTCTCGGTTCAGGAGGAAGACTGTTTAGGATCATGAACCTTTGGTCAGACCATGAATGGATTGTAAATGGTATGGATGGTATGTATGGCCGGTATGTTTTGGAAGTGGTGCATGATATGTATGGCTACATGTAGGTGTGGTTAGAGATGACGCGATGGCTTATCCCTCAAACATACGTGGGACATTTGTATCTCATGCCACTATAGTGATATGTGGTGGTGCAATAGAGGCAGAAGAGAATTCCTATGTATGTTATTAAACTCCTTCCACGGGCAGAAGTAGTAAGGGTAAGTTGATTCATTTTTGGCTCTTGAAGTCGATGCATGGGGGTGCATGATTACGGAGTATATAGCGCGTAAATCATCCCTCTTCCAACCTTATGACTCCCGCGTAACGCCTCTTTGGAAGGATGGAGTTTGGCTTCTTCACTTGTAGTGGCGAAAGAAGCGCATCCTAATTATTTTATTTGTTCTGGGGATCCTAAAGGAATGATGTGCTAAGGTTTTTCTAGCTCGGCTTTGGTATAGGGTTGTTGATGTATAAGGTTCTCGTTTACCTTGATTCCACGCTACTCAACCACTTCCCAAATAGAGGTGATCACAGGAGTTTACGTGTTGGTTAAAATAAGTGATCCACCCACTAGGCATCCTCAATTCCTACAGGGCATGAGTGATACTTTCATGAGCTTCTCAAGTAAAATGGGGCACCTAAAAATTACCGAACTATCCACATGCGTAAGTATAAAACGTTATAAAAAAGAATGAAGTTTTAATCTTGCCAGTGATTTCAATACATCATCAAAATCTTTTAAACTTTATGAAAAGATAAGTTCAAGAGATCATTCCCTAGCAGAGTTGCCACTATGAGCAGACGACGTTTTACGCGTAGTTGCGGGGCCGAGCCGGTTGGGCCAGCCTCTTTAAAAAGACAGGGGATGCATATGATGTGATTAGAAAATGGTTTTGCATATTTTAATGCTCAAAAGATATGAGATCAAAATCCCATACTTAAAACAGAGTCGCCACCCGGTTCAGCTCAACTGAGAAATTTTTGGTACAATTTTCCCACCGGGTGGTTGGACCATACCTTAAGTAGAGATTTCGAGTTCAGATGATGTTATCTATTTTTCATTAGGCCATACTTCATTCTTTCTTTATCGGTTTAATCCATCCTATTTATTTGTATTTTCAGTTATTTCGTTGTTTTCGCGTTTATCAGGCAGTTGAGGCGATGAATAAATTATTACAGTCATCCAAAAATAAGTGAGGAAAATAAAATTATTACAAGTCTACCAAGTCCTATACATTTTTCTATACAATAAATAAAATACCCGAATGTCTAATATACGTCTATCTGTAGAAGATGGTTAGCATGGATATGGCATGTTTTATTTACAATATTATAAAGCCCGGTTGGATGGCTAAAATGAGATTTGAACGGCGTTTGTGAGAAATTTCATTTTTTAACAAAATTTTAGGTTCGATCATTGTTTTAACCGGTTTATTAGTGAAAATGCCACATGTTATGGGGTGGGGTTTATTTTCAGAAGGTTTTGGACCTCCATCGTTGCACTGTGTGTTTTGGTTTCGGAAAATAAACTAAATTGGAAATAAATGAAACGAAAATAGCTGTCCAGAAAGTGATGCCACCGATATTACTACTGATGCCTCCGGCGACATGGCTGATGTCATTAGCGACATGGCTGATGGCGCTGGTGACATCAGTGATATCGCTGGTGATATCAGTAAGCAGGCTGGCTACATGGCTTTCTGGGTACCACAAAGAAAGGGTCCTACAAGAAAGTGAGGTCTCTGGGGAATGTGATGCCACCGGCGGTATCAGTGACGTCTCTGACGACATGGGTGATACCGCCAGCGACATCACATGTCCCCGGCGACCTCAGTTTCTTGCAACAGCAGCAGGCAGCAGTCAAAAAATGACCGAAAACCCAAAAATGAACACAAATTTACAAGAATCAGCAGAAATCAGTAATATTAATGCCAAAGAGCTATGAGACTCAAAATTTTTACCTCGGGGTCCTGAATCAGCCTCTTCGTGAACTGAAAAGAAATGCCTTCGGGGAGCTTGTAACGACGATTTTGTAGTCAATTTAAGAGTTTTAGGTCTCTAAATCCTATCAAGTTGATTTTAACTTAAAGACCCACTGATTTTAAGCTCATAATTAGAGAGTTTAAAGAAGAAAAACCAGGAAAAATGGATTAGAATCCTTTTTCCTACCTTTTCTAATTCTTATCTCACTAAAATCTATTCTCTTTCCCAATTTCAGCCTTCATTCTTCTAATTGTAGCCTCCCCCTCTCCCAATTTCAGCTCCCCGTTGTAATTTCAGCCTAATTTGTATTTTTATAGGTAAATTGGGGTGGTTTTTGAGACCTTTTTGACTAATTCTGCCGAAAGTGGCCAAAAGGCTGTTTGTGCAGGGACCTGCTTTGGGTCATGCCACCGGCGGTATGGCTGATGCCGTAGGCGACATGGTGATGCCGCCGACGGCATGGCTGATGCCACTGGTGGCAACAGCCTCTGGTAAACCGACAGCCAACGAGCCCAGGAGCCTAAAAAGTCGTAAAAAGTGATCAAAAGTGGGTAAAAATGGGTCAAAAGGCATCTTTTTCAATTTTAATTATATTTTAATGGGTATATTTAATTTGGGTGTAAATCATCGGTTCAAGCTCCTACCGGACGCGTTATTGGCCACGCCAAACTGGATTCTACCAAGTATAAAATTCGCAAGGAATATTATTTTGGTAATAAAATTTCTAAAGAGAACTTTTATTTCGAGGCATTAAAATCGGGTAGATGTCATCATCGTCTCGCGAGAGGGATTGCAAAGTCCTGTGCTCATAGCAACTATGCTCTCGAGAGAAGAATTGATTATTCCGAGAAGAATTGAGGTGAAATCAATGGTCTAATATGTGAGCGTGAGATTAGGAATTAGGGATTTTGAAGTTTGGACTGAATCTAGATGAAATTACTAGTATTATACTTGACGTGAAATCGTTAACATGAGATGTATGTGGATTTGAACTGAATTGAGAGATGAAGATCATTTGATGTGGGAGTGAGATTAGGGATTTTAGTGAATCAATGGGAGAGAAGCTTTTGAAGTTTAAAGTAGGGAAAAAAAAAATTTTCCTGAAGAAAGTAGGGAAAGAAGTTGAAATCGGCGTGAATCCATCAAAACTTATCTCCAGCTGTTCATAAATTAAATACATTTAATTAAATGTTATTTTATTTGAAAACAAGTTGTCCTCTATCCCTAATAAAATTTAAATCGGAGACCATAAACTAAATGGTCCTCTATATCAATTTTATTGTTATGATCCGAGACAATTTAAATGAGCCATCACATATCTTTTGTCCTCAAATGTCAGATTTTTTGTAGAGAACATATATTTTTTTTCTCGTGTTTTTTAGTATTTTGTTTATTGATTCTATACGATTGAGTTCCCTTTTAACCCAAATATCTAATTGTTACAATGAACAAGAGTTGTAACAAAAAAAACTAAGGCAACAAGAATATTATTGTCACAAAATTGTAATTTTGTGATGATAATATATTGTTACACTTGAAAACACTTTTTGTTACGGAGTTATATGTGACAACTTCATGCGACAACTTTTCATGTCATATATAGATTTGAGTTACAACTTCTTACTTCTTATGTGACAACTATTATTGTCATAAATTGTGATGACTTGTGAAAGTTGTCACGTTATTTAGTTTATTTTCTTGTATAATATGTGACACTATTTTTTTTGTGACTATAATTTTTCTTTTCAGTTACAAAAAAGTTGTAACAAATAAAATTAATGTGACAAGAACATTTTTGTCACAAAAAAATATAGTATTTGTGACAGTTTTTTATTGTTACGTTTGAAAATACTTTATCTTACGGAGTTATACATGACGACCATTTTGTGACAACTTTCATTCCAACATATAGACTTGCGTGACAACTTCTGCCTTTTTGTGTGACAACTGTTGTTGTCAGATATATATTATTTGTGACGACTTATGAAAGTTGTCACGCAGTTTTAATTTATTTTTTTATAATATGTGACAACATGCGTATTTCTGACAATTTTTCTTTTCAGTTACAACAAAAGTTGTAACAAACAAATTTAATGTGTGAAGAATATTGTTGTCACAAAAAATCAGTATTCGTGACATATTTTGTTGTTACATTTGAAAATACTTTTTGTTACGGAGTTATACGTGACGACCTTGTGACAAGTTTTTATCGGCACATATTATTTTATGTGACAAGTTTTCATTGTTTTTTGACAACTTTTGTTGTCACAAATTTTCTGATTTCTTGTAGTGCTTTTCGCACTACCCAAAATAAAATCATAAATGAAAAAAAAATAACATAGATAAAACGTAACAGACCTCAATAATTAAATCCTAATGAAGTTACAAAACTAAGTATTATATTTATTGAAACTAGTGGATTTGAACTATGATGTGCTAACAAATGAGTAAAATATTGAAAATCAGAATGAAAGACAGTGAATGGAAACAAAATAGGCAAGACATAAGGACACCACATTTAGCAATAAACACAAGGGCGTAGTTTCTATACACGTGTTTATAATTTGTAGAATGATCTCCAAACAAACTTGTGGTGAATCATCAAATGTACACTACATAATAAAACCAGATGTTGATTTCTGCCTAAACTTCATATTAGCAAAGCAAAACCAAACAATAATAGACAATAAAGAAGCAATAAAACAATTATCACTCTTACAGATTAACATTATAATTGAAGTTATCGAAAACAGAACAATTGTATAACAATGCAATACAATAACTCAAAAATCACGGGCAAAGTACTTCTTTGGAAACTAACATTTGATTAATCTTCAAACTAAAGCTTGTGGGAAGGTAAATCAAGAAATATGATAATCTAAAACCTACAAGAGAGCTTTCAAACTTCTATACTTTGGATTAAAAATTATGATACTGAGAAAATCACATATAAAGGCCTAAAAACGGGTGAAATAGGTCCGGCTATATATGTAGACGGCGAATGGTAAAAGCAATTTATCGAAATAAAATTTCTTATTTTTTGGGCGTGTATGGGTTCTTAACTAATCTAAATTCAACGTCTCTATTTTCCTCAACAAACCCACAAAATAGGATGTAATTCAGTCCTAAATCTTAACAAAATTACCATATGGAGTTAACAAAATTGAAGAAACTGAACCTAAATTTATTGAGTCGATACTTAGCTAAAAGTTTTGCATACCTGACTTTTTCATAATTCTAAGCTGAGACGAAAATCATCATTTCAAACGTAGCTCGTACTACGGGAAGCTGTAAATTAGGTACTTCTAATAACATACCAACTAGCCTTCAAGTTCAACCCTTCAAGCTCATAGATTTCAGACTTTGAATCGGATTGGTGATGAGCACCTGGCGAACTAGGAAATAAAATAAAATTTGGATTTGGAGTTTTTAGAGGTTAGTTTTAAATAATTGGGAATAGTCGATAGCGGGATGTTGGGCCGCCTTTTTTTTCACTTACTATGGCGATATCTATAACTTCCCCATCTAAAATGTTCATAGAGTGGCGAATTGTTTACATTCCTCAATAATAATTAACTTTTTTGTGGCGAAATTAAATATCCCCACTAAAAGGGTATCAACTATTGCGCATTTACAAATCCCACAAGTGAAGTATTTTCAGTGGCAAATTTATTTTTGCTACTTGTTTTCCCCTCTAAATGTCTAATTTGTAGTAGTGGCAGTTAATCTATCTCTTATTATTTATGTATACTTCTCGAGATAATTAATAAAAGAGTGAAGGAAGAGGGCTACGAAAACCGCAAAAAACCCTAGACCCTTTCCTCGATCGATCTCGGCCTGTCTCACTCGCAATCTGGCCGATTGTTCTTCCCTTTCACCATGGATGATTCTTACCTAGTGTTTTACTGCAAAAGCAAGGAGAAATTTGTTTGCGTTTAAGCAAACCCTAATGTTACCTCTTCAACCAAAAAACCTTCTTATGAAGATGCCGCACAAATCAGGACTCCGACGTTTGTTCCATCGACGGCCATAGTAACCGATAAAGGTGGATTTGAAATGGTAAAAATCACTCAGGAGATTGATGAGAATCGGATCGAAAGGTACGATTTCTCTCTATTTGGATGGTTAATCTGAATAAGGGCGATACTCCAAGGAAATTGGATAGCTTGAAGCAGCATCTAAACGCAGTTTGGGGACTGAAATCTTGATGGAATCTCATTCCGATCAGGTGGGGATATTATCACATTATGCTGGAATCATTTTCTTCAAAATCAATGGTGTGGAGTCGGGGTAGCCGCAATCTCAAACTGGGGGTGTTCTGGCTTCAGCCATGGGTTTGGGACTTTTATCCATTCGTTCAACTATCGAAGATTGTACAACTATGGGTTCAACTGCAAGCCCTACCATGGGACTATTGTGACCCTCGAACTCTACCGGAGATCACTAGCTATTTTCGGGTTTTACTCCAAGTGGATTAGAATACTCTTGAAGGAACTTTTGGCCATTATGCTAGGGTTCTTGTGGATGTCGACTTATCTCAACCGCTGCCACAATTAGTTGGTGTCGCGAGAGATGGTAATAAATTATGGATTGAGCTCTTCTTTGAGAACATTCCAGCATTTTGTAAGATCTGTAACTCGGTTGGCCATAATTCTTATGAATGCAGTAGGAACATGAAACCTTTGGAAGTTTCAAATCAAGAACCGAAAGGTAACAAAAATCCCGAATTTGTAACCACTCATCCGAATTTGGGGCTGTTCACTAGAAGTAATCAGCGACAATGGGACCTTGAGGATAGAAACAAGTCAAATACACTTGTTACTAAGGATAGGGTATTTAGCAATACTAAGGATAGCCTCATAAAATCCAAATCTAAGGAAGCTATGGCTTCTAAGGATGAATTAGTGGATGAAGAATTTGATGAGGAGCAATCCTTTGGGGATCAGAATAAGGCCATTGTTCAGGTGGAGGATGAAGTGCATACTCCTATCACCCATGTTGACATCACGAATCTCGAAGGTATCAACCTAGGGGTGCAACTATACCATGATAAAGCAGACACGCCATTTGACGGTAAATCAAATTCAGAGCAGCCCTCTAAGCGGGATGAAGCTGTGGAAGAAGATAATACATGGGAAATAATCAAGAGGAAAAAGAAAGCTAGTCGGCGGAGTTTATTGCTATTATTGCTAGTGCTTCCAGAAGCATGGGATCTAGCCCTACTGAAAGCCGGTCAAATGCAACATGGATACGGTTTCGCAAACCGATGCCTCAAATTGGAAGTCATTTTTGGTCGAGAAAAAGAAGAGCTTAGTGATTGCTACTAGGAAGCAAGCTCAACGTGACCGGAGGAAACCGGGCTGATTGTCTCCTTCATAAGGAGTTTCTTCGTTTTTATTTGTTTTGTTTTCTATTTTTTATTTTATTTTCTTTTCTTTTCTTGTTGTTTTTTATTTTTTTCTTTTTAATAAATGGAGTTTCTTCATTGCTACTATTTTATTTTATGTTTTCTATTGAATGTTTACACATATTGTAAATTTAAACTCATTTAAGCTTATTTTTTTTAGTACATTGAACATTATTTTATAGAAGTTCTAAAATATGTATTTGTACATTGAACATTATTTTACATATAGAATATGAATACAATGTATCTCAAATTAAACCGTAAACAATTACATTATATAAAGGAATGATATGGTTGTTTAATAATCATCAAATCCAAGAAAACACAATTAATCAGTTGTTAATTAAAGAAATTAAACATGGAGATTAAAGGAAGTGTTGCAATAGTAGGAACGACAATGATGTTGTTTTCTTCTATAGTTATGTTAACGGAAGCTAAAAACTACGTAGTTGGAGATGAGTTCGGTTGGAGAATAACAATAGATATTTCAGCTTGGCCCCGAGGCAAAAAGTTTTATGCTGGCCATGTACTCGGTTCGTAATTACATCTTATATCTTAAAGTGTGTTCTGTAATTTTTTTTTATCTTAACTACATTTAATTAGTACTCAATATTATGGGTACTATGTTGACATTGCAGAATTCAAGTACGATTACCAAGTATCGGATGTGAGAGTGGTGAAACAGGCAGAATTTGAACAATGCAGTGTTCCGGATTCAGCACCAAGATATGAATCTGGAGATGATAAAATCCAACTTAAATTTGGTGCTAATTATTTCACCTCTTCGAATTCTGAAGAATGTCAAGCTGGTTTGAAGGTAGCCATTAATGCTACTGCTATGCCTCCAATAGTCAACCGATTCATTCTCAACTAGTTATCTCTATATTATATCATTTCACATGTACTTCACGCAAAATGGGTTTCCTACAGTATCAAATAAAACAAACCAGAACTTGAATATGGATTTTAATTACCATTATGGATTTTAATCCACCTAATTATTTAATGAGATTTACTCGTTGATTTTACTGAAACAGGATGATATTTCTAAGCATAAATAATTGTACACCAATGTGGAAGCGTTGAAGTAGGAGGAAATCACACCAAAAATATAGACCAAGAATAGTTAAACTGGCTGCTAATTGAGGAACACTGGTAAAAGAGTAATTTAACTTATTTATCTATAGATGGATTGGAAAGATTGCTCAAAAAGCTCTTTGTGAAATTGGCTGAATTGTGTAAAAGAGTAAAAGGCCAATCCAAACTGCGATATTTCTCTTTATTTTGACCTTTTGGTTCATTTTTTTGTGGAAAACTATAAATTGAACTTCAACCATGGATAAGTAAAACTTATGAAAAACTTATGAAGTTTTAAGTCTAACCTAGTATGGTATTTCATGAGAAACAATTTATTCTTCCTTCTGGTTTTTTGACCGGCTTCCCTATGGAGAGAAACCCTAGCCTCCACCGCCGCACCCCATCCTACACCGCAAACCACCTCAGCCGCCATCACTACAACCGATCCAACCCCCCCTTCGTCGACAGCCACCGCCTCCATTCCTTCCCCGCCAACCGTACCCATCGGAATCCATACTCTGAACCTCGCCAAGCCAACCTCTTCCGCCACACCATACCCTACCGCCACCATCGCCAGGCTGCTGTTCATCACCACAGCCGCCAGCCTGCCGCGACTCACCGCCGAAACCATGAACACAACCACCGCCTAAACCCTAACCCCAACGCGGCTGCCCTCAACCCTCGCTCAAACCCTAACCCCGAACCCGCCCCCACCAGATTCTATTTTGAAAATTTCCCAAATTCCTATAGAGCAGATTCTATGAGCAGGGTTTTCAAGAAGCATGGAATTTCGGGACGTGTTTATGTAGCCAGGAAAAAGAATGTCAGGAATCTTAACTTTGGCTTTATTACGGTAGATGACTCTCTGTCTGTTCAGGAAACGCTCCACAGGTTGAACTCAGTGAGCATTGGAATTATTCGTGTGCGCGCATTCAAGGCCAAGTTCACGAACTCGGCTGCAGCTCCAACATCTCGACAATATCAGCCCAAGAAATCAGTAGGACAGATACCTAAACGACGGGTTAATTTCCGGGAATCATTACGTGGAGACAGATCGTATGCCAAAGTTATGGCAGAACCACAAGTTCCAAACGAGGCTTCTTTTGCAACTCATAATTCGATTTCAGCGAACTCACCCAGGGGCCATGATTTTATTACAAATGTGGCCCCTTGGAAAGATAAGTCATGCTTAGTCACTCTAATCAATATCTCGAATATTCGGCTCACCTTTGATTTATTGCATGAACATGGTTTTGATGTTTCTTTTGCTGCCCCTGTAGGCAAGGATAATGTTATTGTCTCGTTTAATTCAATACTGGCTATGAAAAATTTTGTAGGTGGTGAATGGAAGGTCATGCTGCATATTTTTAAGGATGTGCAGTTGTTGCCGGCTGATTTTATACCGACAGAATGCATCATGTACCTGGACTTTATGGGAATTCCCCCCACTCTGATTCGAGAGGAGCTGATCAGACACCTAGCGGGCTCCTTTGGCCATGTTATTTCTGCAGACTTCAATTTTGATTACCCGGATCGTCTGGATGTGGTTTCCTGTCTGGTTTCGGCCCCCTTTTGGACAACCAATCGCTCCTTCAAACTGTTGGTGAATACTAAAGAAGTGCTCATTCACACTAATCTGAGACAAGGTGTTGGCTGTGAACATTACCAAGATGATGATTCCGAAATCTCCGATGCCCCTTCCGATATCCCATCCGATGCTTCTTTTGATACTTCCAATGACTCGCGTAGTTCCGGCTGTCAGTAAGTGGAAATTGCAGATTATATTAGCCCGGATCTCCGAATTATCCCCCTCCTAAATCAATCAAATGATAATTTGAGTATTGTCCCGGAATCAAACCCAGCTACACATGAAGCTCTAATGGAGGCCGAACAACCTGTAAGGCTAGTCAACCCACAGACGGAAGCCAACCAGCCTGTTACTACAGCTTTGTCAGGACCTGACATTTCTAATATGAATCGGGTGATCATTTTATCTCATTCAAGGACATCTCCGACCCTCGAAACAGAGCTGACTATGGAAATGGGGAAAAAACTAGGAATATTCTCGGAGAAAAATAAGCAAGCTGTTCTGATAGCTATGGATAATTTAGTGAACTGATTAGTTCCCATTCATCAAGGTATTTATTTTCTTCTAGTATGTCGATGGATTTTTTATGTTGGAATTGTAGAGGAGGTGTCAATAACGGGGCAAAGCAGCAATTTATCTCTTCTTGCATTCGTAAACACAATCTCCAATTTTTCGTCATGTTAGAAACAAAGATAGAAAGTATCTCTGAGCAAGTGGTCAAACGGTTCTGGGGGCACAATGACTTTGCTTATCACCATATCCCCTCTAATGGTCTTTCGGGTGGCCTCTTATTTTCTTGGAACTCCTCGTTGCTTTCGGGTTCGGTTATCCACTCTACTTCCCGATGGGTGTTAGTTAAATTTCCCCTTCAGCAGCAAGATTTGCACGTTCTTAGTCTCTACGCCCCAATAAATCATATGGATAGATATGATTTATGGCAGGAACTTATCCCGATTATTTGAGACTTTCAGATGATCTTGATTTGTGGTGATTTTAATGAGGTATTACATATGTCGGAAAGGGCAAACAATCGCCCCTACCCATCCATGTCGGCTTTTCAAGACTTTGTATTGCAATCTGAACACCATGATCTACCCCTACACGGCCGTGACTATACTTGGTCTAATAGAGTTTCATTCTCTCGTATTGATCGTGTTCTTGCCTTGAACGGGATACTGCAGTTATGGCCTAACTTATCCATATCAACGGTGGACACCACCCTATCTGATCATTTACTGATTTTATTTCGCTCCTTCGTTGCTCACTGAGCCGGCCCAAGACCCTTTAGATCGTTAAACATGTGGTGGGATAAGGCAGATTTTCTGCCTTTTATTCGTAATAAATGGCACCTCATATGTCAATCCTATGCTCACAAAGACCTATCTTATAAATTGATAAAGTTGGGTCATGCAATCAGCCCTTGGCACTCGGAAAATTTTGGAAACCTACAGAGAAAGATTGGTGATTTAGAGGAAATTATATTGGCCCTTACATCGAGTAGTGTTCCTCGACCGTTCACCTCAACTCAAAATTCAGAACTAAATCGTAATCGCTCCCTCCTTCAGGAAAAGAGGGCTTCTTTGGAAAAATTACAGCACCAACAATCAAGAGTGAATTGGACGCTATTGGGTGATAATAATACATCTTTTTTCCACCGTACCGCTTCAGCCCGATCTCGCAACAACCGTATATCGCAACTGGACAGCGAGGGAGTAATTATTACATACTTGAAGGTCATTTTAGATACTATTTACAGCTATTCCGCCCAATTATTCAAGGCTGCCCCTATAACGCCATTCTCTCTTAAGAAGCTACGTTTCAATACTGTTACTTTGCAACAAAATGCAGCTCTTATCGCCCCTTTTCGGGCTGAGGAAATTTGGAACAGTATATGTGCGTGTGGGGAGAATAAAGCGCCGGGACCAGATGGCTTCAATTTTTTCTTCTACAAAAGGTTCTGGGACGACTTAAAACCCGAATTACTGCAAGTTTTGGATCATTTTTATGTTACATCTCAGCTACCAGATTCGGTCAAGACATCCTTCACGGTGCTAATACCTAAAATTCCAGGTTCTTGTTCTCTGAATAACTTTAGACCTATCTCGCTCATCCATGGTATCTATAAAATTATTGCGAAATTGTTATCGATTCGTCTTCAGGCTGTTCTACCGACTCTTATCTCAAATAATCAGTTTGCTTTCATCAAGGGTAGAAGCATTCATGAGTGTTCTTTTGTTGCTTCTGAGGTAATTCATGACCTCCATATTCAAAGGAAACCATGTGTGGTGTTGAAACTAGACTTTCACAAAGCTTTTGATAGCATTTCTTGGACTTATATTGACTCGGTTCTCCAAAGGATGGGTTTTGATCAGAAATGGATTTCATGGTTGTCAAATAGAAGGAAAAAATCCACTACTTCTATTCTAATCAATGGCTCACCAAGCCCTCCTATTCACATCCGTAGGGGGGTCAAACAAGGAGACCCTTTATCGCCTTTTATTTTTATGTTAGCAGTGGAGGGCCTAAAACAGCTTATAGATAGTAGCATTCAAGCAGGCGTGCTACCTGGATTTCATTTGGAGGAATCCCTTCCAGATATCTCTTTATTACAGTTCGCTGATGATACGATTTGCTTCCTTCCAGCAGAAGAATCCATATTTCCCAGTTTCATTCGGATCCTAAGGTGTTTCGAACTAATCTCAGGATTGCGTATCAACTACCACAAGGGTGTGATTATGGGAATCCACGTCAATAAAGCCTCCTTGGCCTCCTATGCAGCTCAATTGGGATGCCTAGTGGACAACTTTCCGATAAAATACTTAGGTACACCACTATGTATTAAACAGCCACATATCTCCGATTGGGATCCTTTGATCGCCAAGTTCAAGTCTCGTTTGGCAAATTGGAAAGGAAATTGTCTATCATATGCTGGACGTACCATACTTATCAAAACGGTACTTTCTTCCCTTCCCATTTATTTAATGTTAATCTTCTACATGCCTTGCCCTGTATCTTCTTCACTAAATCAATTAATGCGCAATTTTTTGTGGCGAGGCGATTCTTCGATCAATGGCATATGCAAAGTAAGCTAGGTTACGATCAATTTACCATATCACCTTGGGGGATTGGCAATTCGAGATCTAAATCTTGTTAACTCCAGCCTACTCTTTAAATGGATTTGGAAACTGGGAGACCGCAATGATGACTCCTTGTGGTCAATGTACTGTGTTCGGCGTTACGGGGTTAGTTTGTGGCATGAAATGACTCTTCTCGACCCCAAGCTTGTCTCTCCATTATGGCGTGGAATTATAAAATGCTGCTTTAAAAATGAGAGAATTTGGTCCTTCTTCTCATCACAGGTGCGTGTTCAAGTGGGAGATGGTCAAAACAGGTTGTTCTGGCATGATAATTGGACCTCAAACACTCCAATCAAATCACTCTTCCCTGACTTATTTGCTATTTGCAATAGGAAATTCTCAACCATTTTTGAACGGTGTAGTCATATTTTTTCCAATCGTTCCCAAACCCGTCCCTTTTGGAAAAGAAGCCTTCGCATTACGAACCAACAATGATGCAATGAACAAAAAACCTAGATATCAATTTCATGCCCAACGCTCTTCCAAGCCCATGAAACCGTAAACAGCCCCACCTTCTTCCCGAGAGGAGATTGCTTCCTATGGGACATTGGAGTTCAGAAAAAATATTCAGCAGCGTCCTTTTATCACGGATATTATCAACAACGATTATGGCCGAATCCATTGAGAGACATTACACTCATTTGGTCCTCCCACATGCTCCCCAAGATAAAAATTTTTGGCTGGTTGGTCTTTCACAATAGGTTACCGACACGTGAGTTCCTTTTCCAGAGGGGATATCGTATGCTAACTAGCGCCTGTTATCCGTTCTATCCACTACCTAAATCTTTGGAACACAGCCTCTTTTTATGTCACGCGAATTATCAAATTTGGAGAGATGCATTCCGGTGGCTGGATATTCAGGTTGTGATGCCGAATGATGGTTACAACTTCCTTCTGTTATGGTGCACATTCTTCAAACCTGGAATCTCCCGTGAATTTGGTAGGTCTCTCTGGTTCATTATATCATGGAATCTCTGGAAGCGCCGCAACAAGAAGATTTTTCGAGATGAAACTGATGATGGGGATATTTTAATTGCGAGTATTAATTTTTGTTGGTTTCTTTTTCATTCCTATAAGCGCAATGTTAGCCTTTCGGTTTTTGATTTGTTTACGAACCCGAGGATTCTTATTATGTAACTTTGATGTACTTTTGGTTCTTGTTTCGAGAACCATTATTCATAAAAGCGGTGTCGGTGTTTTGTAGGTAAGCAGAGGAACCAACCTAGTTGGGTACTCTGCCCCGAAATTTTCACCAACTCCAATCTTTTAGCCATTGGAGAGATACACTGTCTCTCCAAGGGTTTTTCAAAAAAAAAAAACCATGGATAAGTATATGAGGATGAATCGAAGAGAGTGAACTAACATGAAAATCTTCAGTAATACGAAAAACATAGAAAGAAAATTATGATCTTATATAATATTATTTTGAACTTGATTGTAAGCTCAATTGATTTATACAAGCATGAGAAACAAAGAAAATATTTAATGACGAGTATGATATCACTTGAGCTAGAGAGAGAAATAGCTTCAGTAGTCTTAACAATCGTCATGGAGTTAGTTACAAGCAAGCAGGGGCTCTGTATGCTGTGGAAGGTGTAGGTGTGGCATGATGTTCCTGCAGTTTGTCCATCTTGGCTAGGTGAGCTGAATGTTCAGGGGGTGAAACTTTATATAACATCTCATGTTATTGAAAATATCAAATTAAAAGGAGTAGATACAGAGTTGCAGTTGTTCGATCCTTCATTTGCTACCATATTAACTATGTATTCGATCCTTCATTTGCTACCACATTTTGATATGCTTCTGAGAGCTCTTCTCTCTTAGGCGATTAGGCGGCTAGGGTTCTGTCCTGAACCCTAGCCGCCCTGATTGTTCCCACAGGCGATTTGTCGGATCTTCACTCTGGTGTTCGGCGATTAGGCGGTTAAGTTTGGCCGTCAAGATTATTCTACTAGCGCTTGGCCGGTTTCTCGTTCTCTCATTCGACAGGATGACTAGTGGTTCGGCATAGTGGCCCTAATTCACAGTAGCAGAGTTTCATTAGGGGCAACGAGGGTCTATTTGGCCGGTGGCTTGACTAGGGGTTGTTGGCCGCCTTTGGTTTTCTTCTAGCCGATTTTGTTCTGGGTATTTGTTTGGAGGTTTCGGCTGTTTCGTCTAGCCCTCTCTTACCGGAGGTTTGGCCGGCAGTTTTCATCATGGGGATCACTCTTGCATCTCTTCCTTCGTTGCCGCGGAACACAACTGTCCTTTAACAATATCGTTGCTCAGGTGGTGCCTTTTCGTGTAGTATTCCTTCCTTGGACGGCTGCCTTCTCCTTGGAATGTGTTTTGTGTAATCAGCCATTCGGACTTGTCATCTCTGCCTTCTCGCCGGGATTGACCATTGTGCATCACAAGGAACCTCTTCTCGCCGTTTTTTTTGCTGGGATGTTAGGCCATTAGGATTACACTATGTTGTGATTGGGATTTGTAGTCCATTATTATTGCATAAGGTTGCAATTAGCTTTGTTTATATCCTAGGCATTTTTTTTCTTTCCTTTTTTTCTTCTTTTTTGGTTGTTGTTTTTCTTTTCTTTTTAATAAATGGAGCCATTTTTGCCAAAAAAAATATGTGTTTATATGGATATAAAGTTGTCTTTTGAAGTTTGATCTACCTCAATGCCTAGAAAATACTTGGCCAATTTTTTTTACAGTGAATAATGAATGTAAATGGTCTTTGACATCAGATGCGAACTTGTCATTGGAGCTCATGATCAAAATAACATCCACAGATTAATAATGCAACAAAATTTTATCCTGCTTCTTTGTCAAAAGGCAATGATCACTTTGAGATATCTAAAATCTATACAACAGTAGAATATCCAGTATCTGTTACTGCCACTCTCTACCGCCTATCATATAAGATTACTTATTTATACGACTAGGAAGCGCCTAGCGATTTTTTAAATATTTGCTTTTTACCATGGATGTTGAATATATACTATTAGCTCCATTAGTGTCCTAATAGGAGTTTGGTATGTTAAATAAGTATTGGTATATCAAAGTTTTCTGGAAAAGAAAATGATGTTCAAAAGATCAATCAATGAACATAAATTTTTTATTTAAAGTTGAAGCCAGCTGGATACGAAAGATTAATTTAAAGCAAGCGAAAAAATTAGGGGTATATATCGTACAAAGGAAAGAGTCGGTGATAAATGGCTAAGGTGGTTTCCACACTTACACAACTCAATCAGCAGAGGCGGGAGTTACTGGTCATAACCACCATACACCATCTAAGAGCACAAACCTAAAAACCTCCATACGTACCTCTAACCCAAAACCCTTCCATAGATCTAACCTCCACAAAACTGTTAGATATTTGACTTTGAAATTGTTAATAAAAGATAATAGGAAATAAATTAGGATTTTTATGCGAGGATTTCATATCAAATATGATAGGATTTGTTTAATTTTAAATTTGAATTGAATAGTCCTATCATGTAAAATCTATAAATAGTATGTTTGCCATCAACAAAAATATATCAGTTTTACGTTTCATTTTCTCCATACTTTTATGCTCCATATTTTACAACATGGTATCAGAGCGCATAATTAATCTTAGGGGACCTATGATCTAAAGGGACGTATGATCTAAGAAAACCCACCAAATTATCTTCCTACATATACAAAGACCTTCAAGCCATAACCAAATCCTTATAAACACAAAGCCAAATACCGTGGAAGCTGTTGAAGAAGACTATGAAGTTCCTCCTTTAGCCAATAAATCCATTATTTTAAAGATGAAAAGCCACAAAGAAATGAAGCTGCAGAAGTTCATTGTTGCAGTAAATATCCAACAGGAGGAGTTGTTTTTACTCCACTCAATAACAAACGACCAACGACCAACAATCAATGACCAACGAACAATGACCAATGACCAATGACCAATGCCAACAACCAATGAGCAATGCCATGACCAGGCCTATGACTATAACCATGATCATATCATGATTATAATCATATTTATATTTTAAAATAAAATTCACAACTTCAAATTCAAGGAGGAGTGTTAGATATTTGACTTTGAAATTGTTAATAAAAGATAATAGGAAATAAATTAGGATTTTTATGTTAGGATTTCATATCAAATATGATAGGATTTGTTTAATTTTGAATTTGAATTGAATAGTCCTATCATGTAAAATCTATAAATAGTATGTTTGCCATCAATAAAAATATATTAGTTTTACCTTTCGTTTTCTCCATACTTTTATGCTCCATATTTTACAACAAAAACTAGTATGGCCCCCTATATTATTAAAAAACGAAAGAAAAATACAAAGTTCACAAGGGTCGAGATAAAAGAACCGAAACATCCTTCGGCCACTCAAGAAAACAACGGAAAAAACCCAAGGGCTTAAAAGCCAAATAAAGAAACAGTCAATAAAATCTAAAATTAGCACGATCCAATTGGTCCTGCACAAAGAATGCACTGCAAAAACTTGGTATCACAGTCCAACTATTTGTATTTTGAGTAACTAAGCCATGATCGGCAAGTGCATCCGCCAATCTATTCCCTTCCTGGTAAATACTCGTAATAATTGGCTACATAGGCATTGATCTGATCATCATCCTATCACAGTTAGTTGCTCACTGGGTGGAACACGGTTTTCTCGTTTTTATTTCCAATCTATGTGGCTTGATCACCCTAATCTTTGGTGGGTTATCTCAATGGATTGGAATGGGAATTTCCCTTCTCTCCCCCCTTCCAATTACTTTACCTAAATCTAAAAACGCTCCGGCCTATTTTGAGAAATTAGAATTGGGAGGTTTTCGTGAATATGAATGTGAATGTTGGTAATTGCAGGGTCAATCTTGTGAGAATTCAAATGGAGATTTCTAATGGTGGAATTACAGATGCTTTACATTTTGAGGAATCACAATATCATGCCAATCTTGAGCTCAAATTAAAGCAGAAAGAAACTTGTCGAAGGGAAAAGAGCAGAAACTCTGAATTTTTTCTTCGGGCAGCTAATGCCAAGAAGGCGCAATTGGCTATTCACAGCATGAATATCAACAGTGTGAGTACTATAGACCAGGCTACTATCACAAACAACGTGGTGAATTTCTAAACAGATCTTTTATCGGCTAACAACTCTGAACCCAATTTTCATTTAATCAATCAGACTATTCCCCGTCAAGTTACGATATCTGACAATAAATCTCTCCTACGGCTACCTGTTGAGGATGAAATCAAGGATAGTGTTTTTGCTATGGATGGGGATTGTGATCCTAGACTTGACAGTTTTACTGTCAGCATTTTTGGGACTTGGTTTGATAAGATGTTTGTCAAATGGTCAACTGGTTTTTCGTCAATGGAACAATTTCATCGGGCCTTAATTCTAATTTGATGGTCCTTATTCCTAAAAAAGAGGGAGCTATTAATATCGAAGATTTTCAGCCTATAGTTATGAGTTATTTTGCATTTAAGATTATTTCAAAAATCTTAGCTACAAGATTGGTGAACATTGCTGAGGGCATACTTTCGCCATATCAATTTGGGTTTGTCCGTAATAGAAGCATCCATGAATGTATTTCTCTTTCTTTTGAGGGTGTTAATCTCTCAGGGAAAAAATTCTTCGGCGAGAATCTTGCCGTGAAAATTGATATTCATAAAGCCTTTGATACTATAGATTGGTATTTTTTGCTTCCGGTTTTGGGTTCATTTATGTTCTCGCAACAATTTGGCATGCATTTCAATATTGACATCGTGTTCTCGTGTTTGAGGTGAGTGAGACAAGGGGATCCGCTTTTGCCAGTGCATTTTGGTCTAGCGGAAGATTTTTTTCAGTAGATATTTAACGCATTTCAGTCATTGGGGAGAGCTCTCTCTTGTGCGCTATATTCAAGGGGTCTCGCTGCCTACCCATTTATTGTATGCAGAGGATATTCTTAATTTTTGCAAAGCCATTATTCGGAATTTATGTAATCATCGCACTACTCTCAATCTTTATGGAAAGTTTTATGGATAAATGGTGAATTGGAGCAAAACGGATGTTTTCTTTGGAGATTACGTCCCTGCTAACCGTAGAACGGAACTCGCTTCTGTGACTGGTTTTTGGATCTCATTGTTACCTTTTTGATACCTTTGAGTGCCTCTATTCGGCGAAAAGCCAAAGGCTGCCAACCTTCAACCTTTACGGGACGCTACACTTGCAAAAATTTCATGATGGAAATGAAGTGCACTATCAATGGCCGGTAGACTTATGCTGGTGAATTCAGTCATTACAGGTGCGCTAGTTCACTCTTTTATTATTTATAAGTGGCCTCTTAAGTTTTTTAAAAGATTGAATAGGGCGGCTCTAACTTTCATTTGGTCGGGGAGTATTGAAGAGAAAAAAAAGATTTTGGTTCTACCTTTCAATCTTTGGCAGAGTGTGTGGGTCAATTTGCGTTGGATTATTTGGTGCACTCGGAACGAAGTGTATTTTTTATAACAAGCAGCCTAATATTCACATTTACTTGCGGAGCCTAGTGAATCTTCTAAGACAGGTCGATATTTTAGGCATTGGCTTCACTTGTAATTCCTCTATTGAGCTTGTGATTCTCTCTACTCTTAGGCTGGTTTCTCATTGGCCTAAAGCACCACAAATAATTAGGGTCACATGGATTCTGCCAGCTACATGTTAGGTTATGGTGAATATAGATGCCTTGTTAATTAGCCCCATGAATGCAGCTGGTTGTGGAGGGGATTATAGGGACAGTCAGCGACGGTTTCTAGGAGGGTTTGCCTTTGGTTTTGAGACAAGTTTTGGTGTTCCTAATGGAGTTGAAGGCAACTATTTTAGCATTGACAACAACTTTGGATCGGGGGTGGAATAGATTGTGGCAGGAAAGTTACTCGACGTACATTGTTTATGTTATCTCGGCATGGAATAAAAATGTCCCTTGGCAGATTTACAAAGAGTGGATTTTGTGGCTTCATACGATTAAGGATATGTAGACTATTGTTTCGCATGTTTATAGGGATGGCAACCATGTTGCGGACCCTTTGAACAATCATGCTCAGCAATTTAGAGATTATTCTTGGTGGGATAATGCTCCCACTTTCTATTTAGATGCTTTCTTTCAAAATTTGAGTGGCCGAAGCTTGTTTCGATCCACATAAATACTTTTGAACTTTGTAATTTTATTTTTATGTTAATACTAAGTGACGGAAACGTAAAGAGAATGGATCTGAATACTTACCTTTTTCGTGCCCGAGATCGAAGAACGCCGCATTGAATCCGTACGTATGTTAAGTCATTGACTAACCCACGGTATGTCGAGATTAAGTCGTTGTTCACAACTTCTGCAGCGATAGAATATCAATACCGATCGTGCGAGATTTCTTCATTGTGGGAAGAAATCCGGGAGAGAGAAATTTTAGAGAGAAAAATGAATTTTTTTTTCATCAATCTAAAAACATTCCTATGGACGTCTATTTATGGAGGTGAAAATTGGAAAAATGCCAATTAGGCACTTATGAAGAAAACTTATTTCAATTAGGTCCTAAAATAATTCAATTAAGTCCCTTAACTTAATTAGTTTCCAATTAAGCCTAAATGACCAATTAGTTTGGATCATTTGACCCGATTGACCCGCTCACGGGCAGACCGATTATTTCCAACACTAAGAAATTACCTTGGAGATATTTTTATTGGCGCTGGAAAGCACTTTTCACTTGCCTTTTCCCTGTCACGGCTAAATTGTTTAAAAAAAATTCAAAAAATTTATACTAGAGAATTTGACAAGAAATACTTTGCGTAGGTCATATTTATATTTAATTTCATATGCAGTAAAATGAACTAACTATTTACTATTCATAATAATTTTTTTCATTAAAAGGCAGAGGCCGGAGAATTTGGCTTGATTTTTTTAAATCAAAGAAAAGAGACAAAAAAGTAAAAAGAAGAAAAGAACAATAGTTAAACAACACTAAAGGCAGAAAAAAGGACAATCAATTAGCAGAGTACTTTAGAGGAGGTTTGCACTTCTGTTTAGCTTGTTCCCTGTTCTCCTGCTTAGCTCAAATAGATAACTTTTGTTTACTTGGATATCGTGGGATAATGTCTCTCTCATCTATCTCACTCCAAAAGCTGTCGTCGTAAGAAGAGAATGAATACTCTTGCCTGATAGGTGTTAACTGTTTCTCTTTATTATTCAGTTTTTCCTCTTCTCGCTCCACAGAGTCCACCCAAGATCCTAGGACACCTCTCTCAGGTTATGAATAATGTGACTCAAAATTCTCTTCTAGCGACAAGTTACCCTCTTCATCAGTGTAATCCTAAACCAGATTTTCTAGCTCAGATTCTTCTGAAATATCGGTGAATTTTCCATCCTTAGGCTCATGTATGTCTTGGTTTTCCTCCATCAAAGGGATCCCATCTCTTACAAGTCAAATATAAGTCTCTTTATATTTGCAATGCTCATTTTACTATCATATATCTACTATCAATAAAAGAAATTTAGCATTTTATGACACATTTTCAATGACAAAAAAACTTGATTTTTGTCAGCAAAACATAATTTTTTGTCATCGAATATAATTTTAATCGTCAAAAAATGCTAAATATAAAGAGACTTATATTTGACTTGTAACAGATGAAATCCCTTCAATGTTTTGAGTTCCTATAACATACATATTCATGCATCAAACATACATATATACATCTTATATCCTTTTGTAAATGTATAAAGACTAATATAAACTAGAATAGAATTACGATCTCTGTGAACTTACTGACTATAATCAATCATATCTCTCAAAGTACTCAACCAAACGACCTGATTCCAGTTTTATTTTACTCTTAACACATAGCTTTATAACATATCAAAATTTCATAATTTCCTTATCACTGTTCCATTTATTACGAATTTTATATTTTAAACTCTAATTCTGCACTATTTTGCATCACTTAGAACTAGTGTTTTTATGACCCCACTTTACTTCAAAATTCATAACTTTTGACTTACTTACTCAAATGTGCTGATTATTATTTTGTTCAATTCCTAATACACAATTACATAACATACTAAAACTTTATAATTTTCAAAGCCTTATACGATTTATAGTGAATTTTCCTTCAATGCCTTGTTTCAACTCGTTCTACCTGGATAACATCTTAGTAAAACGACCTTAACTTTTTATAAACTATATGAATAGACCTGATTCTTTTTCCTACTTAAACTATACACATAAGGGAATAACATATCAAAAACATAAAATTTTCTAAGCAGCATAACAATCCCAGATTAATTTCAAAACTCACCTCATCTCTTTGATCATCCAATTATGAACACTTCATCTTATAAAAATCATAGCTATTGATATACTCATCTAAAAAATCCCCAAATTTTACAGAAGTAACCTATAGATGTAGAGAATTAATTCATTTTTTCTCATAACCTCAAATTCTATCTCTAACATCTCAAAAATCATATTACTAAACTATAGACATACCTTATTTCTTCCTTCTCTCTATTTATCTTCTCTTCTCTTCACTTCTTCTCTAACTCTCTCTCTCTCTCTCTCTCTCTCTCTCTCTCTCTCTCTCTCTCTCTCTCTCTCTCTCTCTCTCTCTCTCTCTTCTGCGTGAGAGAATTTGTAAGGATGAGAGTTATGATCCTAATCCTACCTCTTTTCTCATATATATCTACAATTATTGTTATATTCCAACTATACCCCTTTTAACATACCATTATTACATTAATAATAATAATAATATTTATAAAAATATATCACGTGTAGCTAATATATTTATATATATATACATTTATATACCATAACTATACCCTCATAGTTGTCCTCAATACCAAAACAATAATACTAATACTTTATCTATTAAATCACTTTATATCTATAACATTACTATACTTATTTGTTAAAATTTAATAGTTCATTATTTCGGTTTTCAAACATTAAAATATCATATTGTATATCAACAAATAACTATTATTTCAACTAATCAATTTCTTATAAATTTAAGATGTGAAATATTAAGTAATTAATCTAATTTTATGACATGTAATGGATGTAAGCAATGGGATGTTACATCCATAATGGCCGAAGGAATGGATTGCGGTAGGTTACGCCATCCATTAGGCAATAAAAAATCTCCAACCTTATCCGCACGACTAGCCCTTTCATTAGGGGATAAGGATAGCTGATCGGATAATGAGGGGGTGATCCATGTCGAATTTCAAAAACTACAGTTTGAAGAAGGTCCAAGAAACCTGGTAATATGATTACAAAGAATATTGTAGACATCGCAGAAAGAGTTCCAAATGCTCGAGTCATTAATCTAGGCCAAAGGAACACCGTTGCGGAAGAAACGTTGGCGTAATAGAGAAAAGCACAAGTTGTTCCATATGATTAAATTCCATGAGAATTTACCCAACATGGAAACATTAATATCATGAATTTTGCACAGCCCCAGTCCCTCTACAACAATCAACCTAAGATAAAATTGCAAGGCGCTGTAGCAATTTTTCTTTTGTCAATAGAGCCTGTCCAAACAAAATTCCAAATTGCTTTTTCCAAACAACGGATAAGTGAAGTTGGCCATTTGTAAATCGCCAAAGAGTGCACAAGCGAACCGTTGATGACTGTTTGAACAAGTAAAATTCTTCTAGCCATAGAAAGAGAGCTACCAATTAGCCATATGTATTAATCCATATGCTTTAACATGCCGGTCATGTTTGACTTAAGTCAATGGCTTTGTCAGACCATCCGCGAGGTTCTGATCAGTGGGAACATATTCTAGTCTTATTATCTTAGAATCAATAATCTCCCTGATTATATGATACTTTTTGGATACATGTTGGTTTTTTTATGAGACCGTGGTTCATTTGCCTGAGCTATAGCACCATTTTTATCACAATAGAAAGTAATTTGATCAACAGCCTCAAGCACCACACCGAGATCACCAATAAATCCGCTTAACCACAAAGCTTCTTTTGCCACTTCGCATACAGCAATGTATTTAGATTCTGTGGTTGAATCTGCAGTAGTTTCTTGCTTGGAAATCTTCCAGTATGTCGCCCCTCCATTTAACACATACACGAAACCTGACTGAGACTTAAAGTCATCCTTGTCAGATTAAAAACTCGCATCAGTGTAACCTCTGATTTCTCCATATATCAATAACTCATCCTTAGTCCTTCTCAAGTACTTAAGAATTACCTTAAAGGCCGTCAAGTGCTTTTCACCTGGATCTGACTGTTATCTGCTCGTAAAGCTCTAAGCTTGAGATACTTCTAGCCTAGTAAATATTATAACATACATGATGGATCCTATCATGAATGGATAGGGTATATCCTTCATGTGCATTCTCTCTGAGCTATCTTCGGACACTCAGCCTTAGATAGGTTAGTCCCCTTTTAAATTTGGAGATACACTTTCTTAGAATGCTCAAGGTTGAACCTATTAAATACCTTGTCTATATATGTACTTTGAGAAAGTCCTAACAACTTTTTTGATCTTTCCCTATAGATCTTTATACCTAGTATAAATGCTGCTTCACTAAGGTCTTTCATGGAGAACTTAATTGACAACCATACTTTAACATTTTGATGAAGAGAAATATTGTTTCCTATTAGTAGAATGTCATCGACATACAATACTAAGAAAACGACTGCAGTCCTACTAACCTTCTTGTAAACACAAGGCTCATTAATGTTTGGACAGAAATTTGGTTCATGGATTGTCTGATCAAACCTTATATTCCAACTCATGGAAGCCTGCTTAAGTAAATAAATGGATCTTTGCAGCTTGCATACCTTTAAGCCATTTTAAGATGTAAAACCCTCAGGTGGTGTCATATATATATCTCGGTCTAAATCCCCATTTAGGAATGCTATTTTAACATCGATCTGCTAGATCTTACAATTGTAATGAGCATCAATGGTGAGGAGAATACTTACGGGTTTAAGCAAGGCTACCGGTGAGAAAGTTTCATCATATTCAATACTTTCACGTTGACTATAACCTTTCGCAACCAACCTTACCTTATAGTTAATTACATTACCATCCATGTTAGTCTTCTTCTTGAATACCCATTTGCACCCAATTAGTCAAACCTCTTGCAGTGCATCAACCAAATTTCAAACTTGGTTCTCATACATGGAATCCATTTTTGATTTCATGGCTTTCAGCCATTTATCAGAATTTGAGCTTTTCACTAGCTCATCATATGTCCATGGTTCATCATCCTCCATAAGACATAGTTCCTTATCATCAGTGATGATAAACCCATATCTATCGGGGCCCTTATGAACATGACCTCATCTTCATAATGATTGTGTTTCGACATGTTGTTCTTAGATCACACTTTCTTGTGTATCTAGAACGGGGTCAATTAGTTGATTGTCTATTTCTTCCTCTTAAAACACTAGTTCAATATTGCTCCCACTGACTTTTGCAAGTAAGTGTTCCTTTTCCAAAAAGTGAGCATTCCGAGACAGAAATACCTTTTGTGCTTCGGGTAGGTAAAATAGATATCTAATTATTTCCTTTGGATATCCAATGAACGGACATTTATCAAACTTAGCATTCAACTTATCTGATGCTATCCTCTCAACCATAGCAGGATAGCCCCATACTCTTAAATGACTTAGAGATGGCCTTTTATTACACCATCTCTCATGAGTTGCAAAATCAATTGATTTAGAGGACATCCTATTTAAAACATAAACTGCGCTCTCTAGTGCATATCCCAAAAAGGATTTACTGAGATCTGCATGGCACATCATGGACCGAACCATATCTAATATAGTTTGATTCCTCCTTTCTGGCACTCCATTGTGTTGGGGCTTATAAGGAGGGGCCCACTGGGGAACTATCCTCTTTTCCTTTAGATAATCTTGAAACTCCTGACTTAAGTACTCTCCTCCTCGATTCGATCAAAGTGTTTTAATACTTTTCTCAACCTGTTTCTCTACTTCAGCTTTGAATAGTTTAAACTTTTCAAAACTCTCAGACTTGTGCTTCATTAAGTACAAATAACCGTATCGTGAATAATTATCAATAAAGGTTATGAAGTAGGAGTATCCTCCTAGTGCCTGAACACTCATTGGACCACACACATCAGTATGTATAAGTTCCAATGTACTCGTGGCCCTTTCACCCTTTCCTTGAAAGGGTAACTTTGTCATTTTTCCTCTTAAACAAGGTTCACAATCACCATAAGACTCCAAGTCTATTGGGCCCAAGTCTCCACTCTTATGCAACTTAGTTAAGCGATCTTTGTTTATGTGGCCTAAACGACAATGCCATAAGTAGAAGGAATTCTCATTATCTAATTTAACTTTCTTTATATTGTTTATAAAGAAAACTTCTATTTTAGTATCAAGAACATAAATGCCACCTTTCAACATTCCATAACCATAAAGAACATTATTCAAGCGAATCTGACAATTATTATTCGAAAATAAAATCTCAAATCTTTCTACTGCTAAACACGCAATAGATTCAATATTCTTAGTAACACTTGGAATGTAGTAACAATTATTCAAAACTGAAACAAGTCCACTTGGCAAAATAAGATTAAAGCTTCCTACAGCTAATGCAGCAACTCTAGCTCCATTTCCCATGCATAGGTCCATCTCCCCTTTTGCAAGTCTTCTACTATTCCTTAGTCCCTGCACAGAAGTACAGATATAAGAACCACAACCAGTAGCCAATACCCAAGTGGATTCACTAAGAATAGTGGCAAAGTTTTCAATTATAAACATACCTGAAGTAGATGCCTTTGTAGGCTTCATCTTTAATTATTCAGAAGTTGGAGCTTTTTAATCCTTCTTCTACTATCTTGGTATATTACACTAGAAGCAGACGTACTCATATGTCCTATTTCCTTTCTTCCTTTTAAACCCTTTAAATACTCCTTTGGGGACAATATTCTCTAGGCCATTTTCTAGAGAATATTTGTTTGTAGAGTCACTTGAAATTTCTTTTGCTTTTGGCATCAAATTTTCTTAGCGCATCAACCAATTCCAGGAAGTATAGTTATGAACTTTAAAGCAATGCTCCTTTACAAAATCAGCGTAGCTGATGGGTAAAGAATCCAACCGGATTTCCATTCCCAAGGATTAACTGTCCTTAGATCCCAATTATTCCAATTTTACCATGAAATCTCTAATCTTCTTGATGTGTACTATAACACATGTCCCTTCCTTCATCTTAGAGTTTGAAATTCATTTATCAATTTGAACCTTTCATACCTTGCCTTTTCGGTCAAACTCTTTAGATGGGTCAACATGTTTTCCAGACACATGTGATCGAACTGTGAACGTATCACAAGATTCATAGTATCTAATAGTAAGTGTGATAGATAAACGGAATCCTTTAGATATTTAAACCATTCCTGCTTAATTATAGCCAGTGCATCAGTGCTACGAATCTTCATAAATGGATTATTAAGAACATATGCCAATTCATAATCCTTAACAATGTCCTTTACATCCTTGATCCATTCACGGTAGTTAATTGTTATTAAAGCTTGGATGTATTTAAGACGGATTTTCAAAATGGAGTTCATATTCAACCTATGATATAAGAAAGGATTCATATTCAACCTATGATATAAGAAAGGAAAAAGTTTAGATATTAGTTTAAGTACATGCATTTAATATAAGTTCTTTTAACTAAACACATTTGTCCTACTATTTTCTTCAAAATTTACAATAGCCCATTCTATTGAATTCAGGAATTTTAGCCCAGCTAAATTTCCTAGTAGGTAGCATCTATAACTAGTCTATTACAAACCCCCAATTTTATGAGTCAAGTTGTATTAGTAAGTTATAGTTGGAATCCCATTCCACTTGCATCGTATGCAATTGCCAAAACATTCAAGTTCCCTAATCCCAAGGGACGTTTGCTGTTATAATAGCATCTCCTTGAGTATCTCTCAGATCTGGGCCAGGCACCCAATTTTATAGAGGACTACCCCAGTTCCGTTAAGGCAGACCCTATCCCAAACTTTACAACCAATCAATGTGGACTAGAAGGAATACAATGCGTAGCACTTTGATAGCCCAAAGACACCGTATCATAAATTTGAGTAAGAAAGACTATAACTTGCCTTAATATATTTACTTTGAGATTTTATTGGTGTTAAACGTCTAACCCAATCTAGTATTTTATCAAATGAACATATTTATAACAACTTATATTAATTCAGGGTGTTTTAGAATTAATTTATAAGGTCCAACCTTAGGTGGGTTCGGCTCTTTATTATAATTATTCCATCAACCTAGATTATATGCCAAATAATTAACACTTTTATTTATTAAATTTATATTGCATTTCCTTTAAGCTTTTATTCAATAAATTTAATTTTTACTTTGTTATAGGAACATATATAAGCACCATCTTATATATTTGAAATAAATTAGTCCATATTAATCCCCCTATTGGTCAATTTGAGGTGCACCAATATAGGTTCCCAGGTAGGAGAGGTGCCCTATGAGGAGTAGACACCAAGTCCAATCCTTAGCCAGAACAAATACGGGCACAAACTTAAAGACCAATGGATTCTCCTAGACTAATAATTTCATTCTTCTAAATCATGTAAATTGAAAGCATCTATAACCCATGTAATTTAAATAAATTATTGAAACTTGTATAATTTGAGTAAATTGAGCAGACTTAAACAAAATTATTTACAAACATTTTCTAACCTTGAAATGAAAAGAACAAGTTCATATACATTATTCCAAACAATTAAATAAACAATAATCATTTCATATAGAAAATAATATTCAGTTCACTTCTAACTTAATTACGCACTAAATAGGCAGGCTTTGATATTACTATCGGGAACTGACAGTCATATTGAACTTGCGTAACATGCATGGCAGAAATTCAAAATTTTGTGCCTCTCTAGATGAACTCCTATTAATTGCATATAAATTAAATAAAGCCTTAACTAAATAATTCTCTACCTAGGTTAGCTTGCAAAAGGGCTAGGCATACCGTAATTCTAAATTATATCCTAGCATGTATATTTTATGCTAAGCATAAAATAACTCTAATATATAACCTAAGCATGTTATAACTCTAAGCTATAACCTAAGCATGTTATAATTCTAAGCTATAACCTAAGCATAAAATAAACTAAGCATGCAAAACAACCTAAGCATATTATTAAGTCTAAAAACGCTTATAGAAAAAGACCTAATAATTAAAGGGAATGAAAGAAAACTTATTCATTTGAAGCATGCTTTGGTAGAACCTTCTTGCACAAGCCTCCAAGCTTAGGATAGTCTATGAGTATCCACACGAACCCCACTAACCAAAACCACCCTGAGAGGAAGAATTAAGAAGCCTTGAGTAGGATAGACCACTCCGGAAGCCTCACTCGAAAATATAAACTAGAGGTGCCCGAATAAATTCAAGCTCATAAAAAATAACTTGCTCAATTATCCGAGAGATTAATCTTACGAATCTCAACTTAGGATTTAGCGTTGTGGTTGGCGCACTAAGAAAGGGAGAAGGAGTTGCCTATTTATAGGCTTGGGGAAGGAAAGAGCTTCCCCATTTTTCCATTGTGGGACACGCAAACTGCACATCCACATGAGGGTCAGCCACGTGGGTCCAATAGACCCATGGGCTGCCCTGTCACACACAGCGTGTAGCGCATGCTATCTACCACAAGCTGGTCTTGCGGGCCTCTCACAAGCCCAATCTATAGTGTAGCTTGCGCTGCAAGCTCTTTCAAGCTCACACTGTGGGCTTTCGTGTAGGCTACCCAGCAGCGTGCTATGAGCCCTTAATCCAATTTGCTATCCGGTCTTTTTGGAAAAATCTCTGGGTAATTTTAACTAGGTCCAACCTACTAGAAAAATTTATTCTCAATCCCTTTCAATTAAATATTTATTTTTCGACCCTAATAAAGTAGTTACCAATCAAGGATAAATTCCTTGGCTTATAAAATTTATATAATCAATTTGGCCAATTTATTTATGACACTAATTAATTAGTTACTTGTCGAAATAAATTCTTGGTCAATCCAAATAATATTCTAATTATTATCATGTTATATTATCGTAGTAGAATAAATCTATTAGTTCTTTACTCAGTCCGATGAAGGTCCAATGTGTGTGACTTTATAGGATCCCAAAGTATTAAGCTTTTAAGGCTTAACCAATCCTTGATCTAATTTAACCATTGGCTTGATGTTCTAGACCGTGAATAGAACTCGATTACCTTAAACTACTGTAGTACGCCTCTAGAAAGGGTCTGCCATCCCCCATTACTCGGAATGTCATTTATGCTCATAACTTAATCCCAGTTAATGCAATAGTTATCCAGTGCGATATATTCCTTCCATTATCTAATCTTAGTACGATCTGGTTTATAGGGCTCGATTAAAGGGTTAACCCACTGATAGCAAGGTTGCTCCAAGCTATCCCAGTTATTAACTTGATACCGAAGTATATTGCCTTTTACCATATTGTGTTTGACTAGAAACCATTTCTGTCAAACATAGACTCTATTAAGAGGTTTATGGTAATCATCACTTCAATAAGTGGCCAGGTATAGCTCTTTTAACATACCCAGAGTGATGGATTCTTTCCGACTACTCAGCTTACTAACATGCTATCAATACTATACTCGTAATCACCCGTAACACCCTAAATTAATGAGTGCAATGTAATGACCCAAAGTATAGCAATAGTACCACACAAGGAAACTAGTATCTCAAGTGTGAGGATATTCGCATGGCTTATTGCATGAAGATAAACACCAACACATTGATATATATACCAAATATTTATCTTACTGCAGTCTCTAATATATCTCCCAGATATATCCATGTGTCAAACTTAAGGCACCACCTTTAGTCCTTAGGAGATTAATCGCTTGGATCCTTACAAAGAAAGTTGGGCACATGCTAGTCTTTTCGCTTCATCAATATCCTTTCTGAATAAAACTATGACCAGGGATAGTTTAGCCATAATCATAATTGCATGTGAAGCAGGTTCCCCCAAATATAGTCCAACTATAATTTCTCTGACTTCATGCTTTGATATGTCAAGGACTTTTGTAAACATACATCAATGAATATATTTAACTAGCCATAATATATATACAAACACATCAATACAAATAAAAGATTAAATGCCTTTATTGATTAAACAAATTGTTCATACTATCACATAATTAAGATATATCACCCTAATTGCCTTAAGGGCATACATCATATGCAACATCTGCATTATCAATGCATTCATGGAATTCTTAGCAGGCCCGAGGATTAGGCGGACGACCGCTCTTTTCATGAGCCCCTAAGAGGGCATTAAAGTCCCCAAGCCAAGCCTATTTATCACCATCGGTGTTATACATCCGACGAATACCATTAAACTTCAAGAGATGTTGCGTTAAATAAAAACTTCCATAAACCACACCAATATTGACATTCCTTTTAGCCAAATTAAAGCAAATAAGCTGATTAGTGATTAAAGAAACCCTTACAGTCAAACAATAGGAGCTTGACTTCAACACCCAAAGAGTAGAGAGCTACTTGTCATTCATCGCAATCAATTCATAGCCAATCCTCAGCAAAAAAGACAAAGAAATAGTTTGAAAGCCAGTCATTGGCTCAGCCAAACAAATCAATAAAGGCTTATATTGAGAAATAAGATTATTTACATATTGTTGAGTCTCACTGTTACTGAGACCCTTGAAATTCCAATAGAGAATTAGTATTAAGAGTACTTGACAAGGTTCAGTCGTGCCCGTTGCAATTTTAAATCATTGGAGATTTGCTTCTTCTTTTTCCTCACCTCTTCCCATTGCGAATTATCTTCTTCCTCAACCATGTCGGCCTAAGAAGTATTATTATCGGAGGTAGCCTGTTTGGTCCCCCTTGAATCAAAATTTTGCTCGGCATATTTTCCCTCCGTTAAATAAACTTCCAAATTGATGCCCTTGAAGTCAACAAACTTTGTACAATGATGAAGTGTTTGCATTTACATATCATCAACCTGAATAAGCGCATTATTTTACACTTCCTCTAATTGCATTTCCTCCTCAGATTCCTCCTTTCCGGCCAATAAGGAGCATTGACTTAGACATGATGGAGCAGGTGGTTCTTAAGACTATCCTCCAAGTTACAGAAGATATGGGTAGCTGAAACAACATTCTTATTCCTTTCCTCAAAGTCCCATTGCCTAGTCTTACTTCATTGAAAAGGTTTTGAATTTGGTTGTTTAGTTAAATGAAGGCACTACTGGTTCAACAAGGAGTGTCAAAAGCACTTGATGGTGAAGAAGCCTTGTTAGAAAAATATGAGTAAGATGAAATTGAAGATAATATTGAGAAAGCATGGAGTTTGATTATGTTGTGTCTTTCGGACAATGTTCTAAGAAAAGTTGTTGGAGAAAGTACCGTTGCTACCTTGTGGAAGAAGTTGTAGTCACTCTATATTACCAAGTCATTCACCAATCGGTTGTGCTTGAAACAATGATTTTATTCTCTTCATATGTAAGAAGGATCATCAATGAAAGATTATCTTGACAAATTTAATAATATAATCTTAGATCTTAAAAATATTGATGTCAAACTTGAAGAAGAAGACCAAGTGATGATGTTATTGTATAAATTACCATCCTCATATGATAATTTCATCGACACCATAATTTTCAGTTGAGACACTATCATGGTGGAAGGTGTGAAGTCAGCATTGAACTCGAAAAAGCTGAAGAAGAAAATGATGGTGATGAATATGAGGATCCAGCAAGGGTCATGGTCATGTGAGGTAGATTTGGCAAAAAGCGATCTAGAGGCAAGTGGAAATGTAAATCCAAGAAGGACAAGTGTTATGAATGTAGTGAAACTGGACACGTAAGAAAAGATTGTCCAAAGCAGAAAGGTAAAAGGGATAGTGACTTTGAGGATTTAGGTGATGAGTCAAATGTTGTCACTGAAAAAGTGAATTCCACATATGTCGTTGATGTGCTAGCATTGTTAGAAAAAGCACTGGAGATGCGTGGATTCTTGATTAAGCTTGTACATTCCATATGTCTCCTAATAAATATTGGTTTTCTACTTATCACGAAATTGATGGTGGAAACGGGTTACTTGTGAACGACAAAGAACTCTTGGTAGTTGGTGTTGGTACAGTCAAAATAAGGATGTACCATTGCATTAATAGAACACTTAAAGTTTGACATGTTTCAAAATTGAAGAAAAATCTTATTCCCTTGAGTTGTGTTGAATCCTGACCTTACTTATTTTTTTCTCGAGGTGGAGTCCTAAAAGTCCGTAAAGGTTCCACAGTTGTGATGAAGGGGAGAAACATTCGAGGCCTCTATTATTTGACAACAAGCACTGTGATGCGAAATGCTGATGCAACATGTGGAGGATGATGCATCAGAAAAGCAACAACCGGGGATAAATGCAAATGAAGGAAGAATAACTTTTATGGTGGAAAAGTTACAAGCTCTTTCTACAGTCAAGTTCAATTATGGGAACTTGACAGATATATGCAGTGTTTAAAACATAGGGAAAAAGATGATGGAGGAAATTTCAAATCCGGGTGAAGATTTATAAAGTTGATTTGAAATTTTGGGACCTAAGTTATCAATATGTTGTCTAGTGATGGGTAGACAACGTGTTGTATTTTTTGGTGAAGCCAAAATGTTTGAAAGTCATATAGTTGAATTTGCGCATGAAGCCTCAATTTTTTCCATGGTTTCTGATTTACCTAACTGACAAGATATGCATAAACTCATCTATAAATACCATTAGAATAGTATAGGTTTTATGCATATGAAATTGAAAAAGAGAGTTCTCAATTAATAGAGAGAAATATAAGGAAAGTTTAGAGAGAGTTAAGATTAATAGGCTGTAAAACTAATCTGTTGTGTAAGTTTTCTCGGGGTGTATTGAGGTCATCGGGAGCGTGTAAATATTTGAGTGGTCTTATAAATCTCTGGTATTATTCTTAGTAGAAATTTCTTTGATCATCTATCGTGGAGGTAGGCAGTATGGCCGAACCACGTTAAAAATCCTTGTGTCCAATTGTTGTTATTTTCTTGCATAAATTCTTTCTTCATTTACCATTAAATTATTCCAAGAGAGTAACTATAGTCGAGCGGTAAATAATTACGCGCTATTTCTAACAAAAAATGTTAATTAAATGCAATATATCATATAGAAAAATATTAATTAATTGCAATATATCACTACAACTTTTAGTGGAATTTAGATGCACTAAAAGAAGCAATTAAAATACAAAATATTTGTCATGAACCACATAAGTTAATATTCGTCGACACCTTTTTTCACTTACTGCCCCCTAATATTTTTTTTGAAAAACCCCCGGAGGAACAATGTGTCCCTCCAATGGAAAAAAGTTTGGGGCATGTGAAAATTTTGGGGCGGACAACACAACTAGGTTGGCATATCCGCTTACCTACAAAACACCCACTCCTCTTTTCATTAATAAAATAAAGTCATTCTTAAGTTCATGAGAAGCAAATGTGAGCAATTTAGTTACAAGCTAGTATCATACTCGGATTAGTAAATAGATCCGAGACCAAAAGGCAGAAGCTACGATTGTAAGAATTGAAAAGAAACCAATAAAAATTAATACTAGCAATTAAAATGTCCACGTTGTTAGTCTCGCCTTGAAAGATCATCCTTTTACGTCACTTCCACAAATTCCAAGCTACAATAAACCATAGCAAAGTTCCAAAATCACGAGAGACACCAATTTTAAAAAATGATTGCCATAAAAGAAGAAAGTTATATCCTTATTGCGGCATCACTATCGAAATACCAAGCCAACGAAATGCATCCCTCCAAATCTGGAAACTTTCTTGACATAGGAAACGACAATGGTCCAACGATTTGGAGAGAGGACAAAAAGGGCAACGGGCGCTAGAGACTACGTTACATCCCCGACAAAATAAGAATTCACGAGTTGGTAAGTTACCGTGAAAGACCATGCAAGCAAAGAATTTTATTTTAGAAAGCTTGTGAGATTCCTAAATAAGTTTGAAGTCCTCCGAAGGAATAGGCCATTAGGGTTGTTGATAATATCCTAGACAATAAGAAGCCGCCGAAAAATATTTATTGATTCCAATTTCCCATAAATAGCCATCCCTTCTCCATAAAAAATTTAGGTTATCAATGAATATGGGATCTTGGAAAAGAAAGGGGCATGAAATCGAAATCCATGCTTTTAGGTCCCTACAACGTTGTTGGCCCATGATGCAAAGACTTCTTTTCCAAAAGGGATGGGTTTGTGAATGATTTGCAAACACATAGCTACATCCCTAAAAAATAGTCGAGAATTTTCTGTTGCAAATAGCAAACAAGTATAGGAAAAGCATTTTGAGTGGAGCATTAAAGGTCCAATTATCATACCAGAACAAACCACTCCGACCAACCCCAACTCAAACACGCACCTAGGATGTGAAAAAAAACCCAATTCATCTTATTTCTATAGCAGCATTTTACAATCCCACGCCATAATGGAGAAACAGATTTGGGATTGAGTGGAATCATTTCAAGCCAAGATCTCACCCCATAACACCGGACGCAATAAGCAAACCACAGGGAATCATCATTGGGGTCCCGTAATTTCCAAATCTAATGAAAGAGCAGGCAAGAGTTGACAAGCTTAAAGTCGCAAATTGCTAATCCCCCAAGGTGGTAAGGTAAATTGATTATGTTCCAGCTTACCTTGCACATGCCATTTACCAACAAATAGCCTTGCCCTAAAACATTATGCATCAGTCGATTTAAAGTAGAAGTCACAGAACATGGCATGCAAAGAATGGATAGTATGTAAATGGGAAGGCAAGAAAGTACCGCTTTAATAAGGATGGTTCGCCCGGCGTAGTATAGATAATTTCCCTTCCAATTAGCCAATCTAGACTTAAACTTTGCAATCAAAGGATCCCAAGCAAAAACAGGTGGCTGGTTAATGCACAGAGGAGCGCCCAAGTATTTAATTGGGAATTTGTAAACTTGATAGCCAAATAGTGATGGATATGTAGCCAAGGTGTTTTCATTCAAGTGAACCCCCATAATTATGTTCTTATGATAATTATTTCGCAGGCCATAAATTAATTCGAACCACCTCAAAATGCATATAAAACTGGGAATAATTGATCATTCTACCGGAAGAAAGCAAATAGTATCATTTGTAAACTATAACAAAGAAATATCCAGGAGAGAATCTTCTAAGTGAAAACCTTGCAACACACCTTCTCGATTGTTATAGTCAATAAGTTGTTTTAGACCTTCCCCGGCTAACACCAGAATGAAAGGTGATAAAGGATCTCGCTGCTTGACTCCCCTACAAATATGAATAGGAGAACTTGGCGAGTAGTTAATCAGAAAGGAAGTAGTGGAATGTTTTCTACAATTATATAGCCATGAAATCCATTTCCGTCAAAACCCATCTTTTGAAGAACTGAGTCAATATATGTCCAAGAAACACTGTCAAAGGCCTTGTCGAACTCTAATTTCTATGCCACACAAGATTTTCTGCCAGCATGAAGGCCATGGATAACCTCAGATGCCAAGAAAAAACATTATGAATACTTCTTCCCTTAATAAATGCAAAATGATTATTCAAAATAAGCGACAGTAGAACAACTTGTAGATGAATAGACAGCAACCTTGCAATAATTTTTATGAGTGAAATTGGCCTAAAGTTATTCAGAGAACAAGAACCTGGTACCTTGGGTATTAGCACTGTGAAAGACATTTTTGATGAATCGGGCAGCTGAGAAGTGGCATGAAAATGTTCAAAAACTGACATAGATTCCGACTTCAAATCTTCCCAGAATCTTTTATGAAGGAAGAAATTGAAACTGTCAGGTCCCGGTGCCTTATTCTCACCACACACACATATGCTATTCCAAATCTCCTCCACTGAGAAAGGAGCAATAGGAGCTGTGTTTTGTTGTGTGTTTACCGTATTGAAATGGAGTTTCTGAAGTGAGAAAGGTACCCAAGGGTCAGCCTTGAACAACTATTCATAATATCCATAAATAGCATCCGAAATTACATTATGGTTAGTGACAATTTCCCCGTCAATATCTAGCTGCGATATACTGTTATTACCGCCCTAATATGACAAAAATGTTTGTAATTCTTTAAGATTAATATGGGATCATCTCAAAGTAATATAAGCACTTGTACTAGAAATTATGAGTAATTCAGTAAGTGAACGTCAGGAAAGAGGTCTCAAGGAAGAAAAACAAAAGTTGAAACAAAAATAGATCTTACCTTCAAAAGCCATAGAAATCTATAGAGAGATTCAAAAAAGTGTGGTAAATCGCTGATATAATCAATTACACTTTTACATGTGAGGAGAGAGATACTCAAATGGGCATGAAGAGAGAGTGCAGAGAGAAGGGTAGTTGTTTCTTTTTTTTAGGAAAAAGAGTGTAAATTGTAATTGAATAAGATGGGCAACGCAATGAGGTGGTGAATCACAAACCCCTGTTGCCTCATCAAAATGAGTAGTACAAGCTAAAATATGAGCAATCTCATTTGGAGTTCTCAGATCAAGCTAAACACGCAAGAAATTAAAGATTGAGACATCATCTTACACTCCGAAATAATAAGATCAAAAGAAGATAAACCAGCTTCTTGGTCAACTAAAGCATCGAAGAGAATGGAGTTATCCATTTTGAAAATGACATGGAGGAAACCCAGGGACTTTAACCAACATAAAGCTTCTCTAATTAAAAACGCTTCAGCTTCTAACATGGTGATAAAAGGCGTTAGTTTACCGGCTTTAGGACAAACAAACTTTCCACCCACATTTCAAACAACAAGGCCATAACATATTGAATTTTCATCATGAAAAATTGGTGCGTCCGAGTTGCATTCAAGATAGGGAATATGTGGTGGTTCCCAAGATTGAGAAATTGTAACATTTGAGTTTTGTGCTTTGAACTACGTCTGGGACTGCGCTTGCTGCCTGGGAATTATTTCCTGCTATGCCTGAACCTGTTGCCCTTGCCTTAGCAGGTCTATACTCGTCCGAGTTTTCTGTCCACAAATGTCATTTTCTGTCACGAACTTGTTCTCCTCTTCTGTCACAAAATCTGTATCCAATGCCCGCCATTGATTCAACATCGTCGTAGTAAAATGCGACACCAAAAGGAGCTGCAAGTGGGACTGCTGCCAAATGAGTTCGTTTATGGCAGTCAAAATGGCATGTAAAAGATAGATAATTTGCTGCATAAAGTGAATAAAATGTATCTTCAAGCAATCATCAAAAACATCAGGAAATGAGTCACAAATAGGTATATCAAATAGGTTCCACACATTATGGGCAAATGAACAATGAAAAAGCACATAAGAAACAGACTCATTCTGTAAATTGTAGGTTGGACATAGATCATAGTCAAAAACATGATGTTGTTATAGATTTACTCAAACTGAAAGCACGCCATTCACACACCGCTAACTGAAAGTGTGAATCTTCAAAGGGAGCTGTATATGCCAAAGTTCGTTCCATTGAGAGTTCCAAATCTTCGAAGGGTAGTGATTTCTTTTGATCCTTGACATATTGTTATTATTTATAGAGATATTATGAGCGCTTTTTTGACATATGCATGATTAGTTGTGACATGTTACACAAACTCTTAAGCTATTCATCACTCTTTTATAGAGATTTCATGAGAATTTGTTTACATATGGCATGATATGGGTTTTGACACGTTAAACAGAAAACTCCTTGCTGATAGGGTTGAAAGTAGGGTTTATTGGGGCAGGGGATGCATTCCTCACCCCCATCACCATTAAGGTTGCAGGAAAAAATATTCCCCCAATCCTATTAAGGATTCGGAGAAAATTTTTTTACCCGTCTACTATCGGGGAATCCCCATCCCTATCGGAGGGTTCCCCAATTTCCTAGTAAATAAAAAGTATTTAAATTTCTTTTCTCAAAGTAACATATAACTAAAAATATTTAATGTCAATACATCAAAAAAATTAATACAAGATATATAATGAGTGGAATTAATTATATAAACTAAAAACAAAATGTTTCTTGTAGGGAGTTTCGTGAGTTTATTGATTGGGTGAATTTGCGAATGTTAACACAACATGTCGTTTCTTTACATAGAACAACGGTAGAAGGGGATCTAGTAGAGTGGAGAGCCAAATTGATAGGGCTATGTTTTCGGTGGAATTTTTTTGCTTTTAGAATAATTCAGACTGTGCGGTGCTTCCTCGACATCGTTTAGATCATCATCCTATTCTGGTTTTTTGCTCGCACGGGGAAAGAAAGGTTTCTTGGTTTCGTTTTCAAGCTATGTGGCTTTACTATACTAATCTTAAGCTGGTTGTGACGTCTCACTGGGTACAGATTTTTTGATTCTATCTCCTACTCAGTTACTCAAGTTGAAGCTCAAAACGCTACGACCTATCTTTCAGAATTGGAATTGGGAGGTTTTCGGACATTTGGACACCAATATTGCTACTGGCAAGACAAAACTTTCTCAAATCCAATTGGAGATTTCTAATAGGGAATTACTGATGACCTTCACTTTGAGGAACTCTAAGCCCAATCTAATCTTGAAAGTCATCTGAGGTGGAAAGAGATATTTTTGAGAGGGAAAAGCATATATAATTGGCTAACACTTGGTGATAGAAATTCTGATTTTTTTCACCGAGTTGCCAATGTTATGAAGACGCATGCATCAATACGAGTCATAAACATTGATGGAGTGAGCACTATGGATCATGGCACTATATCATATGGTGAATTTTTATTCCGATCAAGATTTCTTAACCACAGGGTGTCAGCATTATCAATGAAATCATTTCAAAAAGGGTTTCTATTTTTGATAATGTTTTCCTAACTCATACTCCTTTGGATGATGAAATTCGAATACGTGTTTTTTTCCATGGACGGTGATAGTGCTCTAGGCCCGGATGGATTCATTGGGAATTTCCATCAGCATTTTTTTATGGTCGATCCTGATGTGAGTAGAATTGTTACATGGTTTTTTGCTCAAGGTTGTGAGTGGGTGAGCGTTTTTTTTTGGGTTTGCTCGAGAGGTGAGGAGCGTGGGGCGCGTTTCGGTACAGTTTAAGGAAACCGCGGCATTTGGTTTTTTGTAGGTGTGTACCTTTTTATAATAAAACAATTAGTTTAATAAACAGAAAAATATTTTGTTATTTTTCGTGTAAACTCATTGAGTGTGAAAAACATGGCTTTTTATAAGCAAAAAATGATGTTATATTGAGAAATATATTTACACATTTTAAATAAGGAAAATATTTTAAAAAAAGCATTTTTACTTTGTTTAAAAATAAAATAGAGTCGCCACCCCGGTTCAGCTCTATCGGGAGTTCTGGTATACTGATCTTAGATGGGATTTTTAAACCGAAAAGAAAGTGAGATTCTGAGTTTGGACCTAATAGGTACTCATATTGTTCATATTGATTGGATAAATTTTGGAATTTGTTGTAATTTCTTCATTACAACGACTTTATTTAAGAAATAAATTCAAGAAATAAAACACGCTTTATAACGGCATAATAAATTGATATTTTCTACCAAAAATTTGGCAGAGTAATGACATCACTTGGGTTTTGGCCCGGAAACTAAGATAGAGTTTCCTCTCGTTTTGGATGTTTATCCACACTTGTGAGCTTATTTAAACATGTTGTAGTTTAAGTGCCTTCGATTTCTCACTTAATCAGACAAATGGAATGCAATGTGCAATAATAAAAATTATAAAAATGAATTTAAACGATTTTTAAAGTGTGGCTGAGAGACAATTACCCTCAGTTTACCTTTTCTTCTTTCCAAGATGTGTTGAGAGCCGGTTCGAGATTGAAGTTGTTAGGGATTATGATTTGGTTGGAAAATAGCTTTAACCCAAGTTATGGCTATAATCTTGATTTATTTCTATAGAAAATGCGGGATTTTTGAGAGATTGAGTCATTTTTAGACCAAAGATAACTATGAGATTTGGATCTAAGAAGATAAAAAATCGAGTTAATACCTAGTGTAGATGATAAAGCTCGGTTTTTGAAGTGTTTTGGCCGAGTTTCAGGGCTTTTTGGACTCCCGGAACAAAAGGGAAAGAATGATTTACGCTGATTTTTTTATTTGCTGCTAAAAATGTAAAGAATGAGCTGCTATTTTTAAAAGGAGGTAATGACCCCACATGCTTAATGCCTATGTAATGAGCCCACGGGCTCATCATGCAAATGATTGCAAATCTCGTAAATCTATCAATAAATCTCGTGAACATTTGCTGAGATATGATTTTTTTGACTGTTCATGGGTAGTGAGCCCACAGGCTCAGAGACTACTTTGACCAAACAATTGACTTTTTTGATTTTTTGGTAGAAAATGCTAAATCAAGGCTTCCTTGGAATGTGGACTTCTAAATTTCTGATTTTTGGATAGTAATACGGTCCTTTTTGGCTCTTGTCGAATCTCAGAATGGAAGAAACATTATTCCTCATTGGGCCAGAACAGACGTGTGCTAACAATTTGCCCATCGCATACATAAATTTCATCCTAGAAATTTTGTCGAATATGAAACAAACAAAATCGTCTGTGTGATGCAAAATGAGTTCAAATATTATTAATCGACTAATTTTGAAACAAAAATATTTTTGCCCCTTCGATTAAATATGTATAAACCAATAAAAATGATGAAATTAAAATTGATCGGGGGTCAAAAATAATTTTAGAATTATTTCTATGTAGAAATGCAGTATATGTTGTGTATAAATAGCTTGTAGCTCCGCTCATTTTGTAAACAATGCAATAAATGCATGAAAAAATGTAAAAAAAACTAAAAACAGGCAATGAGCCCGTAGGCTCAAAGCCTAACTAATGGTAACCTTTCTAGTCATTACGCATCTAACGGTCAAAATGCGGAATCGACATGTAAACGCGTGCAATGTGGATAGGTAATCACACCGTGCGCTAATTACTTGGGTGAAGAGCCCGCAGGCTCATTGCCTGTTGCCTATAAAAACATATCTGATCTCTATTTTTTTCACAACAAAAAAATTCTCTTCTTCTTTTATTTTGAATTCTTCAGCAATTTCCTGTAATTTTCAAAATTCCAAGATTTTTTGTTTATTTCTTCTTCTAGGTTTTCCACTTTTACTTCAATTTTTTGAAGTTTCGATGTGGTTTAAGCTCTATAACGTGAAGCTTCCTCTTCCGGACCTTTCTGTACATACTTATCAGGTCGAGATTATGGGTCAACAAGTGGATTTGGCTTGGGTGCCTGTCGAAGCTTTGTGTGGGTTTCCACCTAATTGGGGATTTCACGGGGTCGAGCCTGGGATGGAAATTTCCATCGCCTTAAATCACACATCCCACCTTTCTTAAAACTTGATTAGTTCTCTTTTCTTCTTTTCTTGGCGTTTATTATTCCATTGTCAATTTACGTTATTGCGCTTGATTTAGAAAAATGCATAATAATAAAATTTGTTATTCTTACTTTGGAAATATGCATGATAGATTTGCTTTTGGAGAAAACAATGCATAAAATATTATGTATGATGAAATGAATGCCGCTAGATTTCTTATAAGTGGTGGACTTCTTATATGTTTTTGGAGAAAATTTATCTGAATATAATGCCTTTGCGAAATTAGGATTGGTGCAAGATAAATTAGACTTTTATGCAAAATATGATGCAAAATTATTGATTAAATTCACATGTAATTTTGAGGATTTTTGAAAGTTAATGCAGTGCACATTTTATTGTGATTAGGTTACCGGTATTTATGGTGCCTGTATTACTCCGTTCGGGACTTGGTCCAAGGTTTTTTCTATGTGTCTAGATTAAGGGTTTTAGTAAATAAAACATGCACAACCGAAATTTAAAAATTTAATCTAGTTTCCTGGATCTCCTAAGCATGGCATGATTGATAATAGTGGTAGTCTTAAATCATACTATGTCATAAACACTTATTAAAATGACCTAATAATAATAAATTAACCACTTACCAGTTGAAGCATGAATCCCGTAGTCGATAGAAAGACGCCTCAGGTACGTTCACAGACTACAAAGTAGAAGCCCTCTAAAAATAGTCCATAAGAGCAACACCGACCAAAACCTTCTAGAAATGGAGAACCGATAAATAAGTGGAAGATAGCTATATCTTCCCTACTAATTTATTCTATAAGAAATTCCGTTAGTTTTGTATTCTAAGTAAATACATCTTTCGATGGATTACTTTCAAGAATCAGAACAACTAAGAGAATAAGAAAGCAAGAGAGGGATTATAAAATTTAGGACTAAAAATAATGGAGGAGGATTCTATTTATAGTGGTTAGGAATTATTCAAAGGACAATAAAGTCCCCAACCTCAACAAATAAGAAAAAAATAAAAAGGGGAAACATGTATTTTAATTAACCCTGGCAAAGTTGGAAACCAACACAAATACTGGGAGCTAGCTTAGGGAGCAAGCTCCCAGTTTGACTGGGAGACTACTAGTCATTCGACCAACAGTCCCTTGTGAGCTTGCACTGGAGCACAGCCCATAAGGCTTACACCTTATGCACAGGCCTGCACACCATGCGTAGGTCCGCATGTAGCGTAACCTACAATGGGCTACGCTACGTACTACGCAGGCCCATAAGGTTGCGCTCCTACATAGCCCTTTGGGTTTGCTTAGAGCGCAAGCGGGCTTCATATTGAAGCTTGCTTTCTCATGTCCCTTGAGTCATGCATAGCACTATTCTAAATAGTGTTTCCCTGTGGCTTATGCGCGTGTCTTTCATGTACTTCCCACAACACATTTATAGACCCAGTTGCGCAGATTTATCCAACATCCAATATTAATAAATCCTACTACAGTCTCCCTTTTATTTATTTTATCCTCCTTATTATTTATCAAGTTCACTGGTCCAAGCAATGAATATTGGTCTGACCAATATGTTATGGTGTAACCATATTTCTGTGCTCTTCTACATAGACCTAATCGAACGGTTCTTTATATAGCTCGGTCGTAACTCAAAGTGTGTGACATTATATGATCCTATAATGTTGAGACGTCAAAAGTTTGACCTTGCCCAATCCCTTTTAGGAATTGAGCAGCTCGGAGCTCTAGATCGTTACAGACTCAAATTATTTTGATCGATCGCAGTGGCTCTCTAGCAAAGGCATACGATCCCTCAATATTAGGAACGTCATATGCATTGTGACTTAATCTCAGTTTTGCAATAGTATCAATACAATTTACTCCTTCTATTAACTGTTAAGTACCATCTGGTTTTTGGGACTCGGTTTAAGTGTTAGTCCACTGGAAGCTGTAATAGCTACCCTAGTAGTTTAGTCTTGCTACCAAAGTACACTACTTAACCATTTAATGTGTTGATCAGGATCCCATCCTATCAACGCATGCTCTGATCAGAGGTTTACGAGTGTGTCACTTCTAACAAGTGGCCAAGGTACATCTCCCTTATATTGCTATAGTGGAGTGATAGATTACATCGTCACTACTAAGCTTAGGTATAATCCAAAGTATAACAACATCTGAATAAGGTAACTAGTGTCTCAGGTCTAAGGATATTTGTATTGCTATTGCAATGAGATGATCAAAACACCAACACATAATATAGATTACCGAGTGTTGTCTCATAGCGGTCTCCAATTTATCTCCCTGAATACATGCATGTGTTAACCCAAGGTACCACCCTCTAGCGCTGGAGATATGCTACTCTGAATCAAATTCAAGAGGTATGATGACATATGCTATTCTAACCGTATTCCTCAATGTCTAGTCTTCATGATATTACGACTAGGGATATTTAGACAAATCATAATTGCACACGAACTAGTTCTCTGCAACATAGTCTCACTATGCCCTTGCAATTTGTGCTATGATTATGTCATGGACTTTTGAAAAGAAATCAATGAATATATTCTAAACCAGTTACAATTTATTTTCACAATCATTGATATAACAAAAGAATGCCCTTATTAATATAACTTTGTTCGTACAAATAAAACTAAGATATATTGCTCTAATTGCCTCTAGGGCATACGTCATATCTAACGATTTTCCACTTGCACTAGAGCCAATTAGCTACATGCCATAAGCCATAACTATTAACATGCTGGCCATGCTTAATCTGTGTCAGGCTTGGTTAAACCAACCGCTAGATTCTGATCTGTGGGTACATATTCCATCTATATATCCCTATCTCTTATCATATCTTGAACTATATGATATATTTTGCATACATGTCCATTTCTTTGATGAGACTGTTGTTCTTTTTCCTAAGCGATAGCCCCTGTGTTATCATAATATATTACTATTAGATCCTCACTGTTAGACACCACACCGAGATCACCAATAAATCTCTTTATCCAGATAGCTTGTTTTGCTACTTCGGAAGCATCAATGAACTCAGATTCAGTGGTTGAATCGGTCGTTGTATCCTATTTGGAACTCCTCCAAGCAAGCACCCCTCCATTTAACATAAATAGGTAACCTGTTTATGACTTGTAGTCATCTCTATCAGATTGAAAACTCGCATTAGTGAATCCCTTTACTATGAGATCACCTCCTACATATACTTAGAACATTTCCTTAGTCCTTCTCAAGTACTTAAGGATATTCTGAATGGCCTTCTAGTTCTTCTCACCTAGATTAGATTGAAATCTACTTGTGATGCTCAATGCATGTCAGACATCAGGCCGTGTATATACCATAGTAGACATAATAGATCTATTGCGGATGCATAGGGTATTTCATTCATGCCCAATCTCTCCGCTTATATCTCAGAACACTTAGATTTAGAAAGGTTAATTCCATGAGACATTGGAAGATAACCTCTTCTTGATTGCTCAAGGTTGAACCTTGTCAATACCTTGTCTATGTATGTATATTATGAAAGACCTAGCAGCCTCTTGGATCTATCTCTATAGATCTTTGTACCTAGTATAAATGCTGCTTCTCCAAGTCTTTCGTGGAGAATTTTCTTGACAACAACCACGACTTAACAATTTGAAGAAGAGAAATGTCATTTCCTATTAGCAGTATGTCATCAATATATAGCACAAGAAAAATTACTGCACTCCCACTAACTTTCTTGTATACACAAGGCTCATGAGCATTTAATATAAAATCTAACTCTTTGATGATATCATCAAACCTTATATTCCAACTCCTGGATGGTTGCTTAAGTCTATAAATGGATCTTTGCAGCTAGCATACCTTCGAGCCATTCTAAGATGTAAAACCCTCAAGTTGTATCATATACGCATCCCGATCAAACTTTGCATTTTCGAAAGCGGTTTTCATATCCATCTACCATATCCCATAATCATAATAAGCAGCAATGGCCAAGAGTATCCTTATGGATTTAAGCATGGCTATTGGTGAAAAGGTTTTGTCATAGTAAATTCCTTCTCTTTGACTATAGACCTTTGCCACCAACCTTGCCTTATAGGTAATTACATTACCATCCATGTCGATTTTCTTCTTAAAAACCCAATTGCAACCTATGGATCTAACCTCATTGGGTGTATCGACCAATTCCCATACTTTGTTTTCATACATGGAATTCATTTTTGATTTCATGGCTTTTAACCATTTATTAGAGTCTGAGCACTCCATTGCTTCCTTGTAGGTCTTAGGTTCATCATCCTCCATTAGAAAGATTTGTTTATCCTTTGTGATGAAAAATCCATATATTTCAGGAGCCTTTGGGACCCTACCAGATTTACGCAATGGTTGTTGTGTAAAAGGTTGTTCTTCAATTACACTCTATTGTGTATTAGGCATAGCAGTTATCAGTTGATCATCTAGTTAGCCTACTTGAACCTCAAATTCAAGGTCACTCCCACTAGCTCTTGCAAGCATGTGTTCCTTCTGAAGGAGCTGAGCGGTCCTAGAAACAATCATCTTTTATTCCTTAGGATCATACAAGGTATATCCTACTGTGTCTTTAGGATAACCTATGAACAAGCATTTGCAAGCCCTAGCTCCTAGCTTGTCTAACATTGTCCGTTTAACATTGGCAGGACATCTTGAAACTCTTAGGTGAGAAAGAGAGTGTTTCTTACCACACCACCTTTAGTATGGTGTTTTATCAACTGATTTTGAGGGCACACAATTTAGTATATAAACTTTACTCTCAAGTGTGTATCCCTAAAAGGATTTGTTGAGACTTGCTTGGCTCATCGTGCACTAAACCTTGTCTAATTAAGTTCTATTCCTCCTCTCAGACACACCATTGTGCTAAGGAGTATGAGAAGGGGTCCTTTAGGGTAATATTCCATTATCCCGTAGATAATCTTGAAACTCTTGGCTTAAATATTCTCCACCTTGGTTTGACCATAGTGCCTTAATATTCTTTCCAAGTTTTTTCTTCACATCATTCTTATTGTCCTTGAACTTTTTAGAACTATTTGATTTGAGCATCATAAGGTAAAAATACCCATATCGAGATTAATCATCGATTAAAGATATGAAGTATACAAATCCTCCATGTGCTTGCACATTTATTGGACCACATACATCTATGTGTATTATTTCCAATGTACAAGGTTTCTTTGTCTTTTTTCGTAAAAAACAAGGTTCGCATGCCCCATAAGGCTCACAGTCTATTGGGCCCAAGTCACCTCCTTTGTGTACCTTAGTTAAGCGGGCTTCATTTATATGGCCCAAACTACAATGTCATAAGTAGAATAACTTTGCTTTATCTAATTTCAATCTCTTAGCATTATTCATATTAAGATTTTTACCTTCAGTATCTAAAACATATAGTCATTAATCAAAACTCCATTGCCATAAAGAAACTATATTTACAAATTTGACAATCAATATTTTTAAATAAAACTTCAAATCCTTCTGCTGCTAAACACGCGATAGAAATAATATTCTTAGTAACAACTGGAATATAATAGCATTTATTTAATTCTAAAACTATGCCACTTGGCAAATTGAGACTATATGTTCCTACAGCTAATGCAGTAACTTATGCTCTATTTCCAACTTGTAGGTCCAACTCTCCTTTAGCCAGCCTTCAACGGTTTTGCAACCACTGCACAGAAGTACAAATATGTGTACCACATCCAGTATCTGATACCCATGTAGACTCATAAGGAACTATAGTGAAATTTTCAATCAAGGACATACCTAAAGTATAAGCATCTTTCAACTTTGTCTTCTCATGCTTAGAAAATGCAGCCACTTAGTCTTTCTTCTAATGACCAATCCCGCCCCATTGAAAACAAACATTCTCAGCAATTGCTTTCTCTTTTCTGATTTTTTTGACACTTTCCTTGTTGACTTTTAAATTCCCTTTCTTTCATCCTATCTTTAGGAATTTCAAAATTCTTTGCAAGATTCTCTCTTTCAAAATTTCTTAGTTTGCTCATAAACTCTGAAGTTTTAAGAGATTTTTACGCATTCGATAGTCATTCACGAAAGGTGAATACTTCTCTGATAGTCAGTCTATCATAAAATCAATTTCTAATGCAGATTCCTCCTTGACTCCTATATGAACCATGCATTTAGAATACTCCAAGTATTTTACACAATATTCAGATGCCAAGATGTCATCACTTGATTCATCAGTAGTTCCAAATAATTTTATAGTCTGAGCTATCTTAAGCTTAATGCTTTCTCTGTATGCTTTGAAATGAATCAACATAGACTCTAAGTCCATGTCCTAATTTTGTTTTCTAAGTTTGGAAGACATGGTCTCGAGTATCACTAGAGATACTACATACATGTCCTTCCTTTCCTTCTATATGCTCCCTTTTGGTCATTGGATGCAACAACATTTGGCTTAATTGGTTTGGGATGATTCAGAACATAATATAGATCATTTTTCTTTATTTCTTCTTTGAGAGCCTCAAACCATGTATCAAAATTACATCCACTTAATTTCTTGTCAAGAATAGGGCGAAGGTTTATGTTTGTAGTCACATTCAACCTAGATATAAGAAAACAATTATTGCTTTAGACTTAGTTCTTGTACATGCATTTAATTTAAGGTCTTTTAATAAAATACATATTCCCACTATTTTATCAAGGTTCAATTCGAAAGCAAAGTAGCCCCTTCTACTATTTTTTGGGAAACATGGTCTAACCATTCCCCTTAGTAGGTAGCATCTATAACTCATTTAAGCAAACCCCCGCTACTACGAGTCAATCTAACTTAAATAGCTATAGGAGGATCTAGTCAATTTGCATCTAATGCAATTGCTAATCCATTTGAGTTCTAACCAATGGATGTGCATAACCAATTATATGACTCTTCGAATGATGCCTCCTGACTAGCATTAGCTCCGATATTACGGACAACCAACCTAGTCCAGTTAAGCCTTAACCCTATCTCAAATTATGTGAACAGACGATGTTAAAGAAGAAGGCATGCTTTACATGAGCAATTCATCAAATGAAAGGCCTAGAATCACACTACGATTTTTAGGAACGCTATTTTTGTCTCAATATTTTGATGGGGATTTATTAGTGCAACCGGTCTCTCCTAATCTATGACTTATACATGGACATGATTATGAAACTATAACTAATTCTGGGCTAAAAGGAATTAGTAGGTCCAACCTAGGGGTCATGCCGAACTGGTAATTAATAATCATTCAATCATGCTAAGACTCCGCATAGCATGCAAAACAAACAAGGGGGTTGATGGTTCAAGTTTATAGACCTATGTCTAGAAGTTTTAATTTAATAATTTAAACTTTCATTTGTAAAACCCTATAATGAATCCAATTCATTATACTAGAAATCCACTAATTTAAAAAGTCCATTTGGTAATAGAATCTAGAACCGATGAGAATTCCTAAGTAGGAGAGGCCCCCTTGAAGTGAATGAGCAACCAAGTCCAATCCTTGCTAGAATAAACATGGGCCCTTCTGAATCAATTAACCATAAACTAATTAAATAAAAGATTTCGTTCTTTCTTAATTTAAGAATTATTTCACATAATTCAAAAATTAAAGCATTTATAATTTTAAGTAAAACATTGTTAATTCTAAGATAACTACCCTTACGAAGTTTGAGCTACACTTATCTAGTTATCACAGCATTTTCTATTGCAAGAAATAAATTCCTAGGCATGGGATAGCATACTCAAAAACATTTCATAGAAAATCAGACCTAGCATATTTCATGTCAATCATACAATCGCATTAGGCAGGCTCTGATAGCACTGTTGGTCTAGATTAAGGGTTTTAGAAAGCAAATCATGCGCCGCGGAAATTTAAAAATTTAATCTAGTTCCCTAGATCTCCTAAGCATGGCATGATTTATAATAGTGCTAGTCTTAAATTATTCTAGGTCATAAACACTTATTAAAAAGACCTATTAATAATTTAACCACTTACTTGTTGAGGTGTGAATCTCATAGTTGGTAGAAATACGCCTCAGCTACGTGCACAGACTCCAAAGTAGAAGCCCTCTCTAAATAGTCCACACGAGCACCACCGATCAAAAACTTCTAGAAAGGGAGAACAGATAAATAAGTGGATGATAGCTAGATCTTCCTTACTAATTTATTCAAGAAGAAATTCCCTTAGTTTTCTAATTCTAATTAAATACGACTTTCAATGGATTACTTTTAGGAATCAGAACAACTAAGAGAATAAGAGTGCAAGAGAGGGATTATAAAATTCAGGATGGAAAAATAATGAAGGAGGAGGCTTTAATCCGTAGTGGTTAGGAATTATTCAAAGGACAATAAAGTCCCTATCCTCAACCAATCAGAAATCAAATAAAAAGGGCAAACGTGTATTTTAATTAACCCTGGTAGAGGTTGAAACCAACTTAAATACTACGATCTTGCTTAGGAAGCAAGCTACTAGTTTGACTAGGAGACTACTAGCCATTCGACAAGCAGTCCTGTTGGGCTTGCATAGGGGTGTAAGTCCACAAGTCTTGTGCCTTGCATATAGGCCTGTGCACCATTCGTAGTCCCGCATCTAGCAAACCCTCGATGGGCTACATTACATGCTGCGTTGGCCCATCACGGCTGCGTGCCTACGTAGCGCTTTGGGTTTGCATAGCGCTCGCATGCCCCACGGGCCACACGCAACATTATTATCAATAGTGCTACCTTGTGGCCCATGCACATGTCTTTTATGTACTGTCTAAACTGACAGTCATATTTAACATGGATAACAGGCATGGAGGAAATTTAAAAATTTTGTCCCTGTTCCCAAGAACTACTATTAGTTGCATATTAATTAAAAGAAGCCTTAACTAAACAATTCTCTACCTAGGTTAGCATGCAAAGACTAGGCATACCATAATTGTAAATTTTATCCTAGCATAAACATTTTATACTAAGCATGTTATAGCTCTAAGCAATAACCTAACCATGTTATAACCCTAAGCTATAACCTAAGCATAAAATAAACTAAGCATGAAATAAACTAAGAATGCAAAAACAACCTAAGCATAATTATTAAGTCTAAAAATGCTTAAAAAAACCTAATAATTAAAAGATAAAGAAAGAAAACTTACCAATTGAAGCGTGCTTTAGGAGAACCTCCTTGCAAAAGCCTCCAAGCCTAGTATAGCCTCTATGAGTATCCATATTAACCCCACCAACCGAAACCTCCCTGAGAGGAAGAACTAAGGAGCCTTCAGTAGTTACTAGACCACTCCAAAAGCCCTACTAAAAAATATTAACTAGAGGTTCCTCATAAATTTTTTGAGGCCCCTAAAAAAACTTGCTTAAGCAACCCAGGAGATTTTTCTTCATAAATCTCTACTTAAGATTTATGCTTGAACTTGGTACAATTTGAAAAAGGAGAAGGAGGTACTTATTTATAGGCTTAGGAGAGAAAAATTGCTCCCCTATTTCTGATGTCCCACAAGCAATTTTGACTCACGGGGCTCGCGCGTATAGAGTGCTCCGCATGCTGTGCATCTCTGAAGCTGGCCTTGTAAGATTGCTCGCAAGCCAGGCTTGCAAGGAATCCTGTGCTGGAATTAGCCTAGGCTGGTGAGCCCAGCCTTGAGGCCTCTCGCAAGTGCTACATTGTGACACTTGTAAGCCCACAGTGCGGGATTTGGCATACCAAATGTGTCACCAATCCCGCAGCCCCTTTTGTAGTCAAAAAATGTCTAACATTTTTACTGGGTCCAACCCATTTAGAAAATTCCCTTTTTATCCCTTCTTCAAATAATTAATTTATTTTATGACCATAATAAAATTAGTTAACGATCAAAAATAAATTCTTGGCATGTCCAAAATAATCCAATCATTTTTAACCAATTAAATAATAATCGAATTATTATTATGTTACATTTTTGTAATAGAACAAATCTATTAACTCCTTACTCAGTCCGATGAAGGTCTAATGTGTGTGACCGTATACGATCCTAAAGTATCGATCTGTTAAGGCTTAACCAACCCTTTTGCTATTGGAACTATTAGCTTGAGGTTCTAGGCCGTGAATAGAACTTGATTACCTTAAATGACTATAGTACGCCTCAAGCAAGGGTCTACCATTGCCAATTACTCGGAATGTCATTTGTGCTTATGACTTAATCCTAGTTAATGCAATAGTTGTCCAATGAGATGAACTTCTTCCATTCTTTAATATTATTACCATCTGGTTTATAGGGTTCGATTAAAATGTTAACCGAGTAATAGCAAAGTTGGTCCAAGTTATCCGAGTTATTAACTTATTACCAAAGTATTGCCTTTTACCATAGTGTTTATGACTAGAAACTATTTCTATCAAATACATACTCTGATTAGTTGTTTACAGCGATCATCACTTCAACAAGCAGCCAGGTACAACTCCTTAATCTATCCAAAGCGATTGATTCTTTTTGACTATATAGTTTCCAAACGTGTTATCATCACTATAGCTATAACAACCCCTAACACCCTAAATTAATGTGTGTATGGGAATGACTAAAAGTATAGTGGTGGTACCACACAGGGTAACTAGCATCTCACGTATAAGGATATTCACAGAGCTTATGTCATGAAGATAAACACTAATACATTGTTGTATACACTAAGTGTTTGCCTTAATGGGGTCACCAATATATCTCCCAAATATATCCATGTGTCAAACTTAGGGCACAACCTTTTGTCCTAAGGAGATTGATTGATTGGATAGCTTCCAAGAAAGTTGATCACTTGCTAGTCTTACCGCTTCATCAATATCCTTTCTTGATTAAACTATGACTAGGGATAGTTTAGCCATGATCATGATTTTACATAAAGCATGTCTCCCTAATTGCCTTAAGGGCATACATCATATCTAACAAACTCCCACTTGCACTAAGGCCAATTAGCCATATGTCTTAATCAATATCCATTAGCATGCTGGTCTTGTTTGACTTGAGTCAATGGCTTTATCAGACCATCTGTGAGTTGATGAACAGTGGGAACATATTCTAGTCTTATTATTTTAGCATCAATAATCTCCCTAATTATATGACACTTTCTGGATACATGTCTTTTTTTCTGGTGAGACCATGGTTCTTTTGCCTGAGCTATAGCACCATTGTTATCACAATACAAAGTAATTGGACCAACAGTCTTAGGCACCGCATCGAGATCACCAACAAATCCCTTTAACCAAACAAATTCTTTTGCTGCATCACGTACAACAATGTATTCAGATTCAATTGTTGAATTAACAGTAGTTTCTTGCTTGGAAATCTTCCAGCATACCGCCCCTCCAATTAATACATACACGAAACCTAACTGAGACTTAAAGTCATCCTTGTTAGATTAAAACCTTGAGTTAGTTTAACCTCTAATTGTGAGGTCACCATCTCCATATATCAAGAACTCATCTTTAGTCCTTTTCAAGTACTTAAGAATTACCTTGACAGCTAACTAATGCTTTTCACCTAGATCAAATTCATATCTACTCGTAAAGCTCAAAGCCTGAGAGACATTTGGCCTAGTACATATCACAACATACATGATGGATCTTATCCCGGATGCATAGGGAATATCCTTCATGCGCATTCTTTCTTGAGCTATCATCAGACATTAAGCCTTAGATAGGTTAATCCTATTTGCCATCGGGAGATAACCTTTCTTTGAATGCTCAAGGTTAAACCTATTCAATACCTTGTATATATATGTACTTTAAGAAAGACCTAACAGCCTCTTAAATCTATCCCTATAGATCTTATACCTAGTATAAATGTTGCTTCACCAAGGTCTTTGATGAAAAACTTTCTTGACAACCATACTTAAACACTTTGAAGAAGAGAAATATTGTTTCCTATTAGTAGAATGTCATTGATATACAACACTAAGAAAACGACTACGATCCCACTAACTTTTTTGTAAACACAAGGCTCATTAATGTTTGGACCAAAATCTAGTTCATGGATTATTTGATCAAACCTTATATTCCAACTCCTAGATGCCTGCTTAAGTCCATGAATGGACCTTTGCAGATTGCATACCTTTGAGCCATTATGAGATGAAAAACCCTCAAGATGTGTCGTATACACATCCGAGTATAAATCCCCATTGAAGAATGCTATTTTAGCATCCATCTGCCAGATCTCATAATTATAATAAGCAGCAATGGTGAGGAGTATCCTTATAGATTGAAGCATGGCTACCGATGAGAAAGTTTCATCATAGTCAATGCCTTCACTTTGACTATAACCTTTCGTAACCAACCTTGCCTCATAGGTAATCACATTACTGTCCATGTTAGTCTTCTTCTTGAAGACACATTTGCACTCAATCGGTCTAACCTCTTATGGTACGTCAATCAAATTCTAAATTTGATTCTCATACATGGAATCCATTTTTGATTTCATGGCTTTTAGCCATTTATCAGAATCTGAGCTTTTTATTGCTTCATCAAGGGTTCTTAGTTCATCATCCTCAATGAGATATAGTTCCTTACCATCAGTGATGAGAAAACCATATCTATCGGGACCTTTTTGAACATGACCTGATCTTCGCAATGTTCGTGTTTTGATAGGTTATTCTTGGACATCACTTTCTTGTATATCTAAAATGGGGTCAATCAGCTGATTGTCTGAATCTTCCCCTTGAAACTCTAGTACAATATTGCTCCCACATACTTTCGCAAGTAAGTGTTCCATTTCCAAAAAGTGCTCCATAACACAAATACCTTTTGTGCTTCAGGTTAGTAAAATAAATATCCAATAGTTTCATTTGGATATCCAATGAACATACACTTGTTAGATTTAGTGTCCAGCTCATCTGATGGTATCCTCTTTACCATAGCAGGATAGACCCATACTCTAAGGTGACCTAGAGATGGCGTTTTATTAAACCATCTTTTGTAAGGTGTAAAATCAACTGATTTAGAGGGCACTCTACTCAATACATAAACCATGCTCTATAGAGCATATCCCCAAGGGATTTACTGAGATCTACTTGGCTCATCATGGACCAAACCATGTCTAATAAAGTTTGATTCCTCCTTTCTAACACTCCATTGTGTTTGGACATATAAGGAGGGGTCCACTGGGGAACTATCCCATTTCTCTTTACATAATTGTGAAACTCCTGACTTAAGTATTCTAACCTTGATCCGATTGAAATGCTTTAATACTTTTCTCGAGTTGTTTCTCTACTTCATTTTTGAATAGTTTAAAGTTTTCAAAACTTTCAGACTTGTGCTTTGTTAAGGACAAATAACAGTATTGTGAACAATCATCAATGAAGGTTATGAAGTAGGAGTATCCTCCTAGTGCCTTAACACTCATTGGACCACACACATTAGTGTGTATAAGTTCTAATGTACTCATGGCTCTTTCACCCTTTCCTTTAAAGGGTAACTTTGTCATTTTTCCTTTTAAACAATGTTCACAATCACCAAAGACTCCAAGTCTATTGGGCCCAAGTCACCACGCATATGCAGCTTGGTTAAGCGATCTTTTTTTATGTGGCCTAAACAACAATGCCATAAGTAGAAGGAATTCTTATTATCTAGTTTAACTTTCTTTACATTGTTTATATTAAAAACTTATGTTTTAGTATCAAGAATATAAATGCAACCATTCAACAACCCAATAACCATAAAGAACATTATTTAAGCGAATCTAACAATTATTATTCGAAAATAAAATTTAAATCCCTTTGCCGCTAAGCACGCAACAGATACAACATTCTTAGTACTACTCAGAATGTAGTAACAATTATTCAAAACTAAAACTAAGCCACTCAGGAAAATAAGATTAAAGCTTCTTACGGCTAATGCAGTAACTCAGGCTCCATTTCCCACACCTAAGTCCATCTCCCCACTTGCAAGTCTTCTACTATTACTTAGTCCCTGCACAAAAGTACGTATATGAGAACTACAAATAGTATCTAATACCCAAGTGGATTCATGAGGAAAACTAGCATAATTTTGAATTACAAACATACCTGAAGTAGATGCCTATACACGCTTCTTCTTCAAATGTTAAGAAGTGGGAGCTTCACAATCCCTCTTCCTATGTCTTAGTTTCCTACAGTGGAAGCAGACATACTTGGATGTCTTCTTTTCTTTCTTCTTTTTACTGATTATTTTCTTGGCACCTAATGGCTTCTTCTTTTTATTAGAAGTCTTGCTCCGTTGATTAATTCTAGAATTGCAGAATTAATCTTGTTCATGTAATAGTTAGCCACAAAGCTTGAGTAACTAACTTTTAAGGACATCAACACAAGGTTGATGCTTGAGTCATGATTCATCTTGAATCCCAATCGATTCAGCTTCTCAAGGTATCCCAAGAGTTTTAGTACATGCTGAGAGGCAGAGGTGCCATCCTACATCTTGGTTCCAAAAAGGAGTCTGGAGGTCTCATACCTCTCTATCCTTTCCCACTCAACAAAGTGATCCTTAAGATGGAGAACCATGTCATCTAAGGTCAAGTTCTCATGTTGTTTTTAAAGCCCAGGATTCGTTGACCCCAACATTATGCATATTGTAGTCTCATGATCTTTCATTTGCTTCGAACAGACATCAAGTTCCACATGGTCCTCAACATTGGGTTCAATAGGGAAAATTTTGACTAGAACATAGGCGATTCTCTTGGATGTAAGAATTATTCTCATAGCTCAAAACCAATAAAAAAAGTTTGAGCCATTTAGTTTTGTGTCAAGTAACGGACGGAGATTAATGTTGGAAGCCATTTTCAACCAAAGATATAAGAAAAGAAAATTTTTCAGATATTAGTTTTAGTACATGTATTTAATGTAAGGTCTTTTAGTTAAATACATTTGTCTTACTATTTTCTTCAAAATTTACAATAGGCCATTCTATTGAATTTGGGAATTTTAACCCAGCTAAATTTCCTAGTAGGTAGCATCTATAACTAGTCTATTATGACCCCCCAATGTTACGAGTCAAGTCATATTAGTAAGTTATAGTTGGAATCCCATTCCATTTGCATCATATGCAATTGCTAATTGATTCAAGTTCCCTAATCCCAAGGGACGTGTGCTCTTATTTTAGAATCTCCTTGTTCATGGCTCAGTCCTGCGGCTAGCCCTCAATTTTATGGTGGAACACCGAGTCCTGTTAAGGCAGACCCTATCTCAATTTCTATAACTGATCAATGTGAATGAAAAGGAATGCTTTGCGCAACACTTTTGTAGCCCAAAGAGATCATATTATAAATTTGGGTAAGGAAGACTATAACTTGCCTTAATATATTTACTTTGGGATTTTATTGGTGTTAAACGTCTCACCCAATGTAGGATTTTATCATATGGACATAGTTATAATATTTTATATCAATTCAGGGAATTTTAGAATTAATTTATAAGGTCCAACCTTAGGAGGGTTCAAGGTCTTTATTATAATTATTCCATCAACATAGATTATATGCAAAATAATTAACATTTGATTTGTTATATTTGTATTGCATTCCCTTTAAGTTTTTATTCAATAAATTGAATTTTTACTTTGTTATAGAAACATATATAAGAACCATCTTATATACTAGAAAAAAATTAGTCCATATTTAATCCCCTCATTGGTCAATTCAAGCTGCAGTGATATAGGTTCCTATGTAGGAGAGGTTCCCTAGGAGAAGTAGACACCAAGTCCAATCCTTAGCCAGAACAAATACGGGCACAAACTCGAAGACCCTGGATCCTCTTAAACTAATAAATTTTGCTCTTTCAATTCATGTAAATTGTAAGCATCCATAACCCATGTAACTTATATAAATTATTGTGTCTTTGAAAATTTTGAGTAAGTTGAGCAGGCTTATTCAAAAAGAATCTACAACCATTTTCTAACCTTGAAATAAAACCTAAGTTCATCTATTGTTCCACAGAATTTAATAAACTATAAAACATTTCATATAGAAAATAAAATTTAGTTTGCTTCTAACTTAATTATGCACTAAATTGGCAGACTCTACTACCACTGTTGGAAACTGACAGTCACACTAAACAAGCATAACTGGCATAGCAGAAATTCAAAAATTTTGTCCTTGTTCCTAAGAACTCCTATTTGTTGCATATAAATCAAATAAAGCCTTAACTAAAACAATTCTCTACCTAGGTTAGCATGGATATGCTAGGCATACCGTAATTCTAAATTATATCATAGCATAAATATTTTTTACAAAGTATGTTATAACTCTTAAGCAATAAACTAAGCAAGTTATAACTCTAAGCTATAACACTAGCATGTTATAACTCTAAGCTAACCTAAGCATAAAATATACTAAGCATGCAAAAAAACATAAGCATAATTATTAAGTCTAAAAATGCTTAAAGAAAAAGACCTAATAATTAGAAGAGATAGAAAGAAAACTTACCAGTTGAAGCATGCTTTTGCAGAACCTTCTTGCACAAGCCTCCAAGCCTAGGATAGCGTCTATGAGTATCCCCACAAACTCCACCAACCAAAACCTACCCGATAGGAAGAACTAAGAAACCTTGAGTAGTTGCTAGACCACTCTAAAAGCCCAACCAAAAAATATTTACTAGAGGTTCCTTGAAAAATATTTGAGGCCCCTCAAAAATAAACTTGCTCAAACAACCCAGGAGATTTTTCTTTTGGAATCCCTACTTTGGATTTATGGTTGACTATTCATAGGCTTAGGGGAGAAAAATTGCTCCCCCATTTCTGTTGTGGGATGTGCAAAATGAACATCCCACAGGCGTGTTTGACCCAACGGGCTTGTTGCACCGTAGGTTAGTCCACATGCATAGCATGCTCCTCATGCTGTTTGCAAGATTTCTCGTCCCTGGCTTGCTAGGAATCTAGCACTAGGTTTAGCCCAAAGCCACCAAGGCAGCGCTAGCTAGCCCAGCCTTTCGATCTCTCACAAGTGCCACACGATGTCACTTGTGAGCTCAAGGTGCGGGATTTCGCGCACCAAATGTGTCTCGAATCCCACAGCCCCTTTTGCAGTAAAAAAAATCTAACATTTTACTGGGTTTAACCCATTCAAAAAATTCCCTTTTAATCCCTGCTTCAAATAATTAATTTATTTTATGACCGTAATAAAATTAGTTATCGGTCAAAAATAAAGTCTTGGCTTATCCAAAATGATCTAATCATTTTTAACCAATTAAATAATAATCCAATTATTATGTTATATTTTTGTAATAGAATAAATCTATTAATTCTTTACTCAGTCCAATGAAGGTCCAATGTGTTGGATATGATGTATGCCCTTAAGGCAATTAGGGCGACATCTCTTAATTATATAATAGTACAAATATTTGTTTAATTAATGAAGGCATTTAATCTTTTGTTTGTATTGATGGGCTTGTAAATATATTATGACAAGTTATAATATATTCATTGATATATTTATGGAAAAGTCCTTGACGTATCATAGCATAAAGTCAGAGAAATTATGGTTGGACTATCTTTAGTGACACCTGCTTCATGTGCAATTACGATTATTTCTAAATTATCCTTAGTCATAGTTTCATCAAGAAAGGGTATTGATGAAGTGAAAAGACTAGCATGTGGTCAAGTTTCTTGGAAAGGGTCCACGTAGTCAATCTCCTAAGGACTGAAGGTGGTGCCTTAAGTTTGACACATTGATATATCTAGGAGATATATTGGAGACAGAAGTCAGGTAAATACTTGGTATATCTATCAATGTGTTAGTGTTTATCTTCATGCAATAGGCTTTGCGAATATCCTCATACTTGAGATGCTAGTTACCCGGTGTGGGTCCATTGCTGTACTTTAGGTCATTCCTATACACTCATTAATTTAGGGTGTCACGGGTGATTAAGGGTATAGTGATGACTGCTCATTGGTAAGCTATTTAGTCAGAAAGGATCGATCGCTCCAGATATGTTGAGGAGTTGTACCTGGCCACATGTTGAAGTGATGATTGATATTAACCTCTGATTAGAGTATATGTTAATTAGAAACGGTTTCTAGTCAAACGCACTATTGTAAAAGGCAATATACTTCGTTAACTAGTTAATAACTGGGAGAGCTTGGAGCAACCCTGCTATTAGTGGGTTAACACTTAATTGAACCCTATAAACAGGATGGTACTAATATTAAAGAATGGAAGGAGTTCATGGCATTGGATAACTATTGCATTAACTGGGATTAAGTTATAAGCACTAAAGACATTCCAAGTAATGGGGGATGATAGACCCTTGATAGAGGCGTACTACAGTCGTTTAAGATATTTGAGTTCTATTCATAGTCTAGAACCTTAGGCCAATGGTTCCATTAGAACAAGGGTTGGTTAAGCCTTAACAACTTAATAGTTCAGGATCCTATAAGGTCACACACATTGGACCTTCATTGGACTAAGTACAGAACTAATTGATTTATTCTACTATGAAAATATAACATATTGATAATTAGATTATTATTTAATTAGTTAAAAATGATTAATCATTTTGGATAGGCCAAGGAATTTATTTTGACCAGTAACTAATTTATTAAGGGTCATAAAATAAATATTTATTTGAAAGGGATTGGAAAGATTTTTTAGCAGGTTAGACCTACTTAAAATCACCCGAGGATTTTTCAAAAGAGGGGAACGTATAGCAAAAGGGGACTGCAGGGCTAGTAGCATGCTGCTGGGCAGCGTGCTCGAGTGCTCACAATGCGGGCTCAAAAGAACTTGCACTAGGCTGCCCAGCGTGAGCTTCACCACAAGCTGGGCTTGTGAGAAAGCCCGCAAGCCCAAGCTTGGGGTGGCACATAGCATGCATAGCATATTGTGTACGTGGGCACAACCCACAAATCCAAATGGATCCGCAGGTCAAACTCGCATGGGATGTGCAAATATGCACATCCTACATTGGTCTAGGGGGAGCAATTTTGCTACCTCAAGCCTATAAATAGGCTTCACTTCTTGCCATATGAAAGTGGACCATAGCTCAAAGCGTAAATCCTAAGCGAGATTCACAAAGGTAAATCACTCAGGTAATTCAACAAGTTCTTTTTAAGGAGCTTGATTTTATTCAAACACCTCTAGTCTATATTTTTGGGTGGGGCTTCTAGAGTGGTCTAGCAACTACTCGAGGCTCCTTAGTTCTTCCACTTGGTGAGATTTTGGTTAGTGGGTTTCATGTGGATACTCATAGAGGCTATCCTGGGCTTAGAGGACTGTGCAAGGAGGTTCTACTAAAGCACGCTTCAACTGGTAAGTTTCCTTTCTTTCTCTTTCAATTATTAGGTCTTTTCTTTAAGCATTTGTAGACTTATTAATTATTCTTAAGTTGTTTTGCATGCTTAGTTTATATTATGGTTAGGTTATACCATAGAGTTATAACATGCTTAGATTATATGTTAGAGTTATAACATTCTTAGGTTATAGCTTAGAGTTATAACATGCTTAATATAAAATACATATGCTTGGGCATAATTTATAATTATGGTATGCCTAGCCTATGCATGGTAACCTAGGCAGAGAATTATTTAGTTTACATGCAACTTATAGGAGTTCCTAGGGACAGGGACAAAATTTTGAATCTCCGCCGTGCCTGTGATGCATGTCAAAATTGACTGTCAGTTGCCAACAGTGGTATCATGAGCCTGCCTATTTAGTGCATAATTAAGTTAGAAGCAAACTGAATATTATTTTCTACATGAAATGATTTGTTTATTTAATTGTTTGGAACTATATATACGAACTTGAGTTTTTCATTTCAATGTTAGAAAATGGTTATGAATAATTTTGAATAAGCATGCTCAACTTACTCAAATTATATAAGACTCAATAAATTATATAAGTTACCTGGGTTATAGATGCTTCCAATTTGCATAAATCGAAAGAACAAAATTTATTAGTTCAAACGGATCCATTGGTCTTCGAGTATATGCCCATATTTGTTCTTGTTAAGGATTGGACTTGGTGTCTACTCACTTCAAGGGCACCTCTCCTACCTAGGAACCTATATCTGTGCAGCTCAAATTGACTTGGGAGATTAAATTAGACTAATTTATTTCTAGAATATAAGATGGTGCTTGTATATGTTTCTATAACAAAGTAAAAATTAAATTTATCGAATAAAAACTTAGAGGAAATGCAATATAAATATAACAAATAAAAGTGTTAATTATTTTGCATATAATCTGAATAAAGAGCTTGAACCCAACTAAGGTTGGACCTTATAAATTAATTCCAAAATTCCCTAAATTAATATAAATTATTGTAAATAAGTCCATCCGATAAAATCCTAGATTGGGTGAGACATTTAAAATCTCAAAGTAAATATATTAAGGCAAGTTATAGTCTTCCTTACTCAAATTTATAATATGGTCTCTTTGGGCTATCAAAGTGCGGTGCAAAGTATTCCTTTTAGTCCACATTGATTGGTTATAAAAATTAAGATAGGGTGTGCCTTAACAAGACTGGGTAGTCCACCATAAACTTGGGGGCTAGTTGCATGACTGAGACATATTCAAGGAGATGCTAAAATAAGAGCACGCGTCCCTTGGGATTAGAGAACTTGAATGAATTAGTAATTGCATATGATGCAAATGGAATGGGATTCCAACTATAGCTTACTAATACTACTTTGCTCGTAAAATTAGGGGTCATAATATACTAGTTATAGATGCTACCTACTTGGAAATTTAGATGGGCTAAAATTCCTGAATTCAATAGAATGGGCTATTGTAAATTTCGAAGAAAATAGTAGGATAAATGCATTTAATTAAAAGACCTTATATTAAATGGATGTACTAAAACTAATATCTGCACTTTTTCTTATCTTAGTCTCTGTTTATTACTTGACACCAAACTGAATGGCTCAAACTTTTCTGATTGGTTTCAAGTTATGAGAATAATTCTCAAATCCGAGGGAATATCCTATGTTCTAAATGAAATTTTCCCTGTTGAACCCGATGTTGAGAATCATGTGGATCATAATGCATAGTTAAAGCATAGTCAAGATTGTGAGACTGCTATTTGTATCATGTTGGGGTCCATGAATCATGAGCTTTAGAAACAACAAGAGAACATGACCTTATAGGGCATTATTCTCCATCTTGAGGAGCTCTTTTCTGAGCAGGAAAGGACAGAGAGGTATGAGACCTCCAGCTCCTTTTTTGTAACTAAGATGTAGGCGGACACCTCTAACTCTAAGCATTTTTTGAAACTATTGGGATACCTTGAGAAGTTGAATCGATTAGGATTCGAGATGAATTATGACTTAAGCATTGACCTTATGTTGATGTCCTTAACATATAGTTACTCAGGCTTCGTGACTAACTATTACATGAACAAGATTAATTCTACTATCCCTAAACTAGTCAACATGGTAAAGAGAGTAGAACCTCATACCAAGAAAGATCAGAAACCACTACCATTGGTCTAGAAAGGCAAGGCTTCTAATAAAAAAAAGCAGGCACTGGGTCCTAAAAAAGAATCAGTAAAAAGAAGAAACAAAAGAACACATCTAAGTATGCTCGCTACCAGTGTGGGAAACCAGGACATTTGAAGAGGGATTGCAAAGCTCCTACTTCTGAACATTTGAAGAAGAAGCCTATAGAGGAATCTAATTCAGGTATGTTTATAATTGAAAACTACGCTACTTTTCCTCTTGAATCCACTTATGTATTAGATACTAGTTATAGTTCTCATATTTGTACTTTTATGCAGGGACTAAGGAATAGTAGAAGACTTGCAAAAGGGGAGATGGACCTGCACGTGGGAAATGGAGCCCAAGTTGCTGCAATAGCCATAGGAAGCTTTAATCTAATTTTGCAAAGTTGACTTGTTCTAGTTTTGAATAATTGTTACTACATTCTGATTGTTACTAAGAATATTATATCTATTGCTTGTTTAGCAGCAGAAGGATTTGAAATTTTATTTTCCAATAATAATTGTCAGATTCGCTTGAATAATGTTCCTTATGGTTATGGGATGTTGAATAGTGGCATTTATATTCTTGATACTAAAACAAAAGTTTTTAATATAAAGAATGTAAAGAAAGTTAAATTAGATAAGGAGAATTCCTTCCACTTATGGCATTGTACTTTAGGCCACACAAACAAAGATCGCTTATCCAAGATACATAAGCGTGGAGACTTGGGCCTAATAGACTTAGAGTCTTATGGTGATTGCGAACCATTTTTAAGAGGAAAACTGTCAAATTTACCCTTTAAAGGAAAGAGCGAACGGGCCATAAGTACATTGGAACTTATACATACTGATGTATGTCGTCAAATGAGTGTTCAGGCACGAGGAAGATACTCCTACTTCATGAACTTTATTGATGATTATTTATGATACGGTTATTTGTACTTAATGAGAGTTTTGAAAAATTCAAACTATTAGAATTGAAGTAGAAAAATAGCTTGAGAAAAGTATTCAAATACTTCGATCGGATCGAGGTGGAGAATACTTAAGTACGGAGTTTTAGGATTATCTAATGGAAAATGGGATAGTTCCCCAGTGAACCCCTCCTTATTTGCCCCAACAAAATGAAGTGTCAGAAAGGAGGAATCGAACTTTATTATATATGGTTTGGTCCATGATGAGCCATGTACATCTTAGTAAGTCCTTTTTGGGATATGCACTAGAGAGTGCAGTTTATGTATTAAATGGAGTGCCCTTTAAATTAGTTGAATTTACACATTACAAAACATGGTATGGTAAGAAGCCATCGCTAATTCACTTAAGAGTGTGGGGCTGTCCTGCTATGGTAAAAAGGATAGCGTCAGATAAGCTAAATGCCAGATCTGACAAGTTTCTATTCATTGGATATCCAAAGGAAATTACTAGATATCTATTCTACAAACCCGAAGCACAAAAGGTATTTGTGTCACGAAATGATCACTTTTTGGAAAAGGAACACTTACTTGCAAAGGTTGGTGGGAGCAGTATTGAACTGGAAGTTCAAGAGGAAGAAACAGACAATCAGCTGATTGACCCCGTTCTAGATACACAAGAAAGTGAGATTGAAGAACAACCTATCAAAACACAAGCATTGCAAAGATTAGGTCGTGCTCATAAAGGTCCTGATAGATATGGTTTTATCATCACTAATGACAAGGAATTGTATCTCTTGGAGGATGATGAACCAATGACATATTATGATGTAATGAAAAGCTCAGATTCTAGTAAATGGCTAAAAGCCATGAAATCAGACATGGATTCCATGTAATAGAACCAAGTTTGGAATTTGGTTGATGCATCACTAGAGGTTAGACCAATCGGGTGCAAATGGATCTTTAAGAAGAAGACTGACATGGACAGTAATGGAATTACCTGTAAAGAAAGGTTGGCTTTGAAAGGTTATATTCATGGTAAAGGTATCAACTATTATGAAACTTTCTCCCCGGTAGCCATGATTAAATCCATAAGGATGCTCCTCGCCATTACTGCTCATTACAAGTATGAGATCTGACAGATGGATGTTAAAATAGCATTCCTGAATGGGGATTTAGACCGGGATGTGTATATAAGACAACCTAAGGGTTTTACATCGTAGAATGGCTTGAAGGTATGTAAGCTACAAAGATCCATTTATGGGCTTAAGTAGTCATCCAAGAGTTGGTGGGATTGTGTTCAATGGATTTCTGTCCTAACATTAATGAGCCTTGTGTTCACAAGAAAGTTAGTGGGAGTGAAGTCATTTTCTTAGTAGTGTATGTCGACAACATTCTACTAATAGGAAGCGATATTTCTTTTCTTTGAAATGTTAAAGTATGGTTATTAAGAAAATTCTCCATGAAAGACCTTGCTGAACAATCTTTTATACTAGGTATAAAAATTTATAGGGATAAATCCAAGATGCCTTTAGGTCTTTCTCAAAGTAAATATATAGACACGGTATTGAATAGGTTCAACCTTGAGCATTCGAAGAAAGGTTATCACCCGATGATAAAGGGGATTAACCTATCTAAGGCTGAGTGTCCAAAGACAGCTCAGGAGAGAATGTGCATGGAGGACATACCCTATGCATCCACGATAGGATCCATCATGTATGCTATAATATGTACTAGGCTAGATTTCTCTCAGGCTTTGAGCTTAAAGAATAGATATCAGTCAGATCCAGGTGAAAAGCACTGGATGGCCATCAATGCAATTCTTAAGTACTTGAGAAGGACTAAAGATGAGTTCTTGATTTATGGAGAAGGTGACCACATAATTAGAGGTTTTACTGACACAAGTTTTCAATCTGACAAGGATGACTTTAAGTCTCAGTCGGGTTTTGCGTTTGTGTTAAATGGAGGGGCAATATGTTGGAAGAGTTCCAAGCAAGAAACTACTTGTGATTCAACCATAGAATCTGGATACATTGTTGCATGCAAAGCAACAACAGAAGTTGTCTACTTAAAGGGATTTAGCGATGTTCTCGGTGTAGTGGCTGAGACTGTTGATCCAATTACTTTGTATTGTGATAACAATGGTGCTATAGGTCAGGCAAAGGAACCACCGTCTTATTAGAAAAACAAACATGTATCTAGAAAGTATCATATAATCAGGGAGACTGTTGATGCTAAGATAATAAGACTAGAATATATACCCACTGATCGAAACCTCACGGATGGTCTGACAAAGCCATTTACTCAAGTCAAACATGACCAGTATGTTAAAACATATGGATTCAGACATATGGCTAATTGGCCTTAGTCCAAGTGGGAGTTTATTTGATATGATGTATAACCTTAAGGGAATTTGGGCTATATATCTTGATAATGTAATAGTACAGATATTTTGTTTAATTAATAAAAGCATTTAATCTTTTATTTATATCAATGTGCTTGTAAGTATATTATGATTGGTTAAAATATATTCATTGATATATTTATACAAAATTCCTTGACGTATCGTAGCATGAAGTCAGAGAAATTATGGTTAGACTAAGTTTAGTGAGACATGCTTCATGTGCAACTATGATTATGTTTAAACTATCCCTAGTCATAGTTTCATCAAGAAAGGATATTGATGAATTGGAAAGACTAGCATGTGGTCAACTTTCTTAGAAATCGTCCAACCCGTCAATCTCTAGAGGACTCAAGGTGGTGCCTTAAATTTGACACATGGATATATCTTGGAGATATATTGGAGACCGCAGTAAGGTAAACACTTCGTGTATATATCAATGTGTTAGTGTTTATCCTCATACTTGAGATGCTAGTTACCTTGTGTGGGTCTATTGCTATAGTTTGTGTCATTCCTATATACTCATTAATCAAGGGTTTCATGGGTGATTTCGGGTATAGTGATGACTGCTCGTTGGTGAGCTATTTGGTCGGAAAGAATCTATCACTTTGGATATATTAAGGAGTTGTACCTGGCCGCATGTTGAAGTGATGATTGCTATAAACCTCTAATAAGATTATGTGTTTGATAGAAATGGTTTCTAGTCAAACACACTATGATAAAAGGCAATATACTTCAGTAACAAGTTAATAACTAGGATAGCTTGGAGCAACCTTGCTAACCGGACCCTATAAACCAGATGGCACTAATATTAAAGAATGTAAGGAGTTCATTGCATTGGATAACTATTGCATTAACCGGATTAAGTCATAAGCACTAAAGATGTTCCGAGTAATAGGGGATTGTAGACCCTTGCTAGAGGCATACTATAGTCGTTTAAGGTATTTGAGTTCTATTAACAGCCTAGAACCTCGAGCCAATGGTTCCATTAGAATAAGGATTGGGTAAGCCTTAACAGCTCAATACTTTGGGATCCTATAAGGTTATACACATTGGACCTTCATCGGACTAAGTAAAGAACTAATAGTTTTATTCTATTACAGAAATATAAGATATTGATAATTGGATTATTATTTAATTGATTAAAAATAGCTACATCATTTTTGGATAAACCAAGGAATTTATTTTGAACAGTAACTAATTTATTAAGGGTCATAAAATAAATATTTATATGAAAGGGATTGGAAAGATTTTTTAGTTGGTTGGACCTAGTTAAAATCACCCTGAGATTTTTCCAAAGAGGGGACCGAATAGCGAAAGGGGACTGCGGGCTAGTAGCATGCTGCTGGGCAGCATGCTCGAGAGCCCGCAATGTGGGCTCAAAAGAAATCATGCTGGGGAGCCCATCTCGAGCTCCACCGCAAGCTGGGCTTGAGAGAAAGCCTGTAAGCCCAAGCTTGGGGTGGTGCACAACGTACATAGCATGCTATGCGCGTAGGCATAGCCCATGGATCCAAATGGAACTGCGAGTTAAACCCGCTTGGAATGTGCAAATATGTGCATTCCACATTGATTTTGGGGGAGCAATTTTGCTCCCCCAATCCTTTGAATAGGCTTCACTTCTTCCCCTTTCAAATTGGACTATAGCTCAAAGCATAAATCCTAAGCGAGATTCGCAAAGATAAATCTCTCGCGTAATTTAGCAAGTTCTTTTTAAGGAGCTTGATTTTATTCAAGCACCTCTAGTCTATATTTTTGGGTGGGCCTTCTGGAGTGGTCTAACAACTACTCGAGGCTCCTTAGTTCTTCCTCTCAGTGAATTTTTGATTGGTTGGGTTCATGTGGATACTCATAGAGGCTATCCTAGGCTTGGAGGCTTGTGCAAGTAGGTTCTGCTAAAGTACGCTTCAACTGGTAAGTTTCCTTTCTTTCTCTTTTAATTGTTAAGTCTTTTTCTTTCTGTGTTTTTAGACTTAATAATTATGCTTAGGTTGTTCTGCATGCTTAGTTTATTTTATGCTTTGGTTATAACCTGGAGTTATAACATGCTTAGGTTATAGCTTAGAGTTATAACATGCTTAGGTTATAGCTTAGAGTTATGCTTAGTATAAAATATATATGCTGGGGTATAATTTAGAATTATGGTTTGCCTAGCCTGTGCATGCTAGCCTAGGTAGAGAATTAATTAGTTAAGCTTTATTTAATTTATATACAACTAATAGGAGTTCTTGAGGATAGGGACAAAATTTTGAATTTCTGCCGTGCTTGTTATGCATGTTAAAATTGGTTGTCAGTTCCCAACACACTATGTGTGACCTTATAGGATCCCAAAGTATTTAGCTGTTAAGGCTTAACCAACCCTTGTTCTATTGGAACCATTGGCTTGAGGTTCTAGACCGTGAAAAGAACTCAGTTACCTTAAAAGACTGTAGTACGCCTTTAGAAAGGGTTTACCATCCCCCATTACTCGGAATGCCATTTGTGCTTATGACTTAATCCCAGTTACTACAATAGTTGTCCAATGTGATGAACTCCTACCATTCTTTAATATTAGTACCATCTAGTTTATAGGGTTCAGTTAAAGTGTTAACCCACTAATAGCAAGGTTGCTCCAAGCTATCCCAGAAATTAACTTGTTACCAAAGTATATTGCCTTTTGCCATGGGCCCTTCCACTGGATTCTCCTCCCTTGTACGCCATTGTCTTTATCTAAAGATTGTGAGATCTTTGTAATGAGAATTGCTCTGACACCACTTGTTTTTCCCTGTTCATACACTCAATAAAATCAGAGGGCGTGAATGACTCTCTCAAATAACTTAAGAAACTTTTTCACAATATAATGAACTCCGTAAAGTAGATCAGCTGGCTGAGTGAAATCTTGAAAAACATTAATGTAAAGAACACAAAGATTTTATGCTGGTTCGATAACCTATGCTTACATCTAGTCTTAAGAGAGTGTCTTGGCTGTAATTCACTAATCTCAACTACTTTACCCTAGGCGGAGAAGCCTTTCACAATTTTCCCTAATTATAGAAAGTACCCTCCAAACTCCAATCGCTCACCCACTGAGTAGAATACCCTCTTCGACTATCAAATCAACTAAGTTTAAACAAGAGCTGGAATTGACTTAAAGAAATGTTGATCAGTTACAGATAATCGGATGTTACAAATCTATTGATCTATTCTAATCTCTCTTGTTGCAAAGTAGATTATCACTAAGTGGTTGATTTCTCAATTGGACTTCTGTATAGCTTGTAAATTGGTAGAGTTTTGCTTCTTAGAAATTCAGGTGTAATTAGCAAGTTTAAACACATGCCTTCTTGCTCCTTTTATACTTGAAAACAAGAATGTAGCCGTTGAACTTGCTTTGCTATCTTCTAAAATTGACAGCTGATCTATTCACCTGTATCTTCTTCAAATCGATCTATTAGGAGATAGAATCACAATGTTATGAGATAGAAATAAATTCGTTAGATTGAAATTTGAGCTTCAATTTGAATCCTTTGTCATTTGATGCCAGTCTTCCATTAGAGAGTTCCTGCGAGGACTTGCTATGGGTCATCTTCCCATTCCTCTGGAAATCGACAGCTGTCCCAAGCCACAAGATACAAGTTTGGTAGGTCTGCAACATTTCCAAATCTAGTAATTACTTGTTACAGCTTGAACTCTAAAGAACATTGTTGTTTTCTTCATAAAGCGAATATCCTATCAAGGCATTAATTCTTTTTATCTTTCTTTCATTAATGTTTGCAAATGCAAAACTGAAAAGGAAAGATTCCATCTTTCTCTAAATGGAAAAGTCAGTGCCTTTGACTAATAGAAAGCAACTCAACAAAATGATAAAACAAAGAACACAACTGAAACAAAATATACATATCAAGTGCTAAGTGAATAGTATTTAGTCAGTGACTAATGTACTGACCCAGCCTAGAACAACTCAAAGTTAAACTAAATAGCTAGGTCTGTGGAGACATAAAATTCTACCTTTGAATTTAATGAACTGCATATAATCATAGACTATTCATTTTAACATCATTATTGATTTAATTATTATGATCAAAACTTAAGTGCTACTGAGTCATACACTAAGTTGGTCTAAACTAGTGCTTTGTTCAACAAGGCCATTACATAAATGGTGCCTTCTCACACTATCTTCCCGGGGTAGATGGATTCTCTCGAAGGATCTGACATAAAATAGGAATGAAATCTTTCTTGATCGTGTGGATGGATGAGGAAGCTCTGCCAGTTGGTTTTCTGCTATTGCTGTTTGGCGGTAAGTTGGCTATTTTCTTATCGTGCTTTAGCATGTAGGAGGGAAATTCTTCATTGATTTCCCACTGCCAATTTGGTGGGAGCTATTCGTCTCGATCTCTTTGAAGAGTAGACTCCTTTGGTGGGTCTACCAAAGTTTAATGCTTGATGAACTCGTAGGTGAGAACATTCCAAAATGATTTTTGACAGAGTGTAAGTCCTTCATACCTGATTATGGCCTTGCCCTTGAGCATTACCTTGAATAAGTCAGGCCAATGAGAGTAGTGAATGTGCCCATTGCTCATCATTTGGATAAATTCATAGACATGGGCATAGGGCCTCCTAGTCCCTTCATAGTATATGGGATAGACTTCACTCAGATCCAGATTTTAAATGCGGTAGCTATTCCGGGGTAGTTCATTCTTGGCTCTAATTCTTTCTATGATGTATTCTCAAGAAGGTTCTTTCCCCTCGTCTCTAATCATGTTGAGGAAATATTCACTGGTAGAACTAAAGTTCGGGTAAAGGAGGAAGGCTGCGGGGTCACGTCGACAGCCAACGCATAAAATGGCTATAACTTTTTTATAGTCATGTCATTCTTTCATTATAGATCTTTGTCAATTAAAGTATAATGTTAGGACGTGCCCACCTAGGCACGCATTACATAGGCACCCGGCTGTAGCGACAAGTGGGCAAGGGGTACCATCTTATCGCCACCAGGATAAGATGGAGTATGAACAAGGGTTCCCGCATCATGGATGGGTGTGGGTAAAGAAGTTAGTCCCTCTACATTGGTGCCCAGATGTGGTGTTAGATGAGAAAGGGTTCTCGCATCATAGGTGGGTGTGAGTAAAGAAGCTAGTCCATCATGAGAAGATCAGGATAGGGAGTTGGAATATTAGGTCCCTTACATGAAAGACTATGGAATTAGTAGAGACTATGAAGAGAAGAAATGTGGAGATAGTTTGCTTGCAGGAAACTAGATGGACAGGAGATAAGGCGAGAGAAATAGGTAATAATGGTTACAAACTATGGTATTCTTGAGGAAATAAAGCTTTGAGTGAAGTTGGCATAATGGTAGCAGCAAGTATAAAGGATAATGTGGTAGAAGTTAAGAGATTTGGAGATAGGATTATTATGTTAAGACTCGTACTTGGAAAAGTTACCTCGAATGTAGTTAGTGTGTATGCTCCTCCGAGTTAGATTAGATAGAAGTATAAAGGACAAGTTTTGGGAGGACATGGATGTAGTGACTCAACATATACCTAATGAGCATGAGCTTGTCATTGGTGGAGATCTAAATGGACATGTGGGGAATAATAGAGACAACTATGAGCGAATGCATGGAGGCTTTAGGTATGGCACTAGGAATGACAAAGGCAATACAATTTTGGATTTTGCACTAGCTTGTGATTTGGTTATAGCCAACACTTGGTTCAAAAAGTGAGATTCTCACTTCATTACCTATAAGAGTGGGGGTTACCAAAGCTAAATAGATTTTCCACTTACTAGAAGTAGAAATAAGGCTTTATGCAAAGACTGTAAGGTTATTTCGGGAGAAGCGCTAACATCCCAACATAGGCTATTAGTCTTGGATATGAAGAAAATGGATATTTGGAGAAAGATAAAAGAATATAGGAAACCCAAGATTAGATAGGGGATGCTTAAGGGTATCAAGATGTTGGAGTTTAAGAAAAAGGTGTTAGATGGAGGATTTGGAGATATGGAAATTGACACAAACTCAATATGGAAAGTAATGGGAGAACGTGTAAGGAAAGTAGCAGGTAAAGTGTTAGGGATTTCTAAGGGACAAGGACCTCGCCCTCAGGATGCATGGTGGTGGAATGAGGAGGTTCAAAATGTTATAAAGGAGAAGAGGTATTAGTATAAGGTGTTACCAAAAGCAATTGATGGTGAGGCTTTTGAGAAATACAAGAGGGCTAAGAAAGAAGCTAAGAAGGCTGTTAGTCAAGCACGAGGTAAATGCTTTGAAGGCTTGTACCAAAAGCTAGGAACACGTGAAGGAGAGAGAGACATATACAAGCTAGCCCGATTGAGGGATAAGAAGACAAAGGATTTGAATGGAGTCAAATGTATAAAAGATGAAACACAAAGAGTCTTGTTAGGAGATAGAGAGATCAAAGTCAGATGGAGAAACTACTTTGATCGGTTATTCAGTGATGGAAAGGAAGATGACATTACAAGATTGGAGGTAAGCGGAGTTGAGAAAAACCTATATTACACAAGAAGAATTACGCATAATGAAGTGAAGGAAGCTCTGAAAAGGATGAAGGTAGGTGAAGCATGTGGGCCAGATAATTTACCGATTGAGGCATGGAAATGCGTTGGAGATAAGGGAATAGTTTGGTTAACCAAACTATTTAACTCTATATATAGGGATAGGAAAATGCCATATGAGTGGAGAAGAAGCACCTTTATACCTATATTTAAGAACAAAGGAGATATACAAGACTGCTCTAATTATCGAGGTGTTAAACTGATGAGTCATATAATGAAACTTTTGGAGAGAGTGATTGAACACCGTCTTAGGATGATAGCTAAGGTTTTCGCAAACCAATTTGGTTTAATGCCTGGTAGGCCCAAGACTGAAGCTATTTTTCTTCTGAGAAATCTAAAAGAGATATATAGGGAGAAGAAGAAGGACATTCATATAGTTTTCATTGACTTAGAGAAAGCATATGATAGAGTGCCGAGGAAAGTACTTTGGTGGGCACTAGAGAAAAAAGGTATTCATGTAAAGTACATAAACTTAATAAAGGACATGTATGAAAGGGCAGTAACAAGTGTTCAAACTTTACAAAGAGTGACAGAGGAGTTTCCCATCACTATTGGATTGTATTAAGGATCATCTCTAAGCCCATTTTTATTTGCCCTAGTTATGGATGAGTTGACCACCAAAATATAAGACGACATCCTATGGTGTATATTGTTTGTGGATGACATCATATTGGTTTATGATTCAAGGGAAGGGGTTAACAAGAAGCTACAGGTGTGGAGAAATGCATTAGAGAATAAAGGTTTTAAGTTAAGTAGAAGTAAGATAGAGTATTTGCACACTAAGTTTAGCTTACGGAAGGCAAACGAAGGAGAAGTAAAACTACAAGATACAACCATGCCAAAATGCAAACAATTTAGGTATTTGGGTTCCATATTCCATGAGGAGGGGATGATTGATGATGATGTAACTCATAGAATTAATGTAGGATGGATGAAATGGAGAAATTCTGCCGGAGTCTTTTGCGACCAAAAGATACGTTTGAAAGTGAAAGGTAAATTCTACAGAATAGTGGTTAGGCCAGCCATAACATATGGTAGTGAATGTTGGGCTATTAAGCCGCAACATATTTAAAGGATGAATGTGGTGGAAATGGGGATGCTTAGGTGGATGAATGGGCATACAAGGATGGATCGAAATAGAAATGAGGGCATCCACCAAAAGACTAGTGTGGCATATATGGAGCATAAACAGAGAGAAGGATGACTAAGGTGGTATAGACATGTGCTACATAGACCAATAGATGCTCCAGCTAGAAAATGTGAGAACTTTGTGGATAGAGAGTAAGGGTAGAGGAAGAGGTAGACCTAAGATTACTTGGAGGGAAATTATTTCTAAGGATATGCGTTTGCTTGGTATGGATGGAAATTTGGCTTTTCAAAGAGCCTCATGGCGTCAGAAGATCCATATAGCTGACCCCACCCAGTGTGGGATTTCAGGCTTAGTTGGTTAGCTGGTTGGTTAGAATCAAAGTCTACGAACTCACCCGAGTCTTGACTTCCAATAGATCGACCGTCATTAGTGGAATCGTATTCAATAGAAGTTCGATAGCTCTCGGCGCCATCATGGTCAACCATCATCCCTTGAGGAACATATGGTGGGATATACACGAATTCTCCATGCCAACAGTTTCATTCATTATTTATAAAAACCTCTCATTCACACCCCAGATTATCCACTTCACTTTTAGCTTCATCATCTGACTCGCCACAGTCTTCAAACTCTTTGACCTCTTCGTTTGACCCTGAGAAGGGTTATTTTTTGTTCATTGGCTCAAGAACCCAATTTGGTTCTTGTTATATGGGAACATCATCATTACTTTCTTCATTAGAATCTTCCTCTAGATCCTCCTCAAGGTCTTGTTCTAGAACCTCTTTAGGGTCCTCTTCAGGATCTTCCTCGGGGTCGTCTTCAAGATCCTCTTCTAGGTCCTCCTTTGGATCCTCTGCCACTGCAACTTCCATCAAGTTTACACCAGCCTCTATCCCTTCAATGGCTATGCAAAAGTTAGAGACCATGACTTGCATATTGGCGAATGTCTGTTCTATGTGAGCACCATATGTTGTAAGATCCGTACGAATTCCTTCAAATAGGTCCATTGTTCAATGCTTATTTAGTTTCTTGAATTCATTTCTACTGCCACATCTTCATGAGGTTCAGTGAAGGAGTGTTATACTACTTTATTTAGGTTCACGCCGAGATATCTCTTCCAGTCCTCGTGGTTACTCCAGGCTTTCTCATGATCATACAACTCCATATCTCTAAGACGTGCCATCCTAGAAGAACTTCGAAATCAATATAGATTCATCCTATGATAGTTGGGATTCAAGTAATATAGGGGATTGTGTACAGGGGGCTGAGGAGGAGGGATATCCTCCCCACCAGCATTGTGTTGATCTACTTGAGGTGCAAACCACCTGAAAAGTGCAACTGGGTGAGACTGAGAAGCCATGAAGTAATGGATAAAGGATCTTTCCATATAATACAAGTTCCAACGTCCTTCCATTGGCATTGCATTTTACTAATCCATAGCAGGTCCTTCTAAGAAATGAGGGAATTGAGGTGCAAAGCCCATCATAGCGATCCCTTATTCATGCATAAATTAGAGGAATCCAACTAAATGCTCATTTGGTTATGAATCACCTAGAAATATGAGGTGTGGCGGTACCTAATATTGGTGTAGTCCCTCTCTTCTAATTCTTAAGATGTACTAGTCGACCATGTAGATGATGTCCATATTGTCGAAGATCATGTTATCCCCACATCCTGAGTCATGTCAAAAATTATCTGTCACTTCAGTATTGTAGTCATCAGCCTCTACATGAACATTGATGGCATTCATCGTGGCCTTGAAGTTAGGCAAGGGATTAATCTGTGTGCTCGGCTTCTTTTCGGGTTCCTTCATCCTACCATCAGTTATCATTTGCTATAAATCATTCAATAATCGAGTGCATTTATTAGTGCAATGCCTGTTGGCCACATGATAGGCATATAAGTTATCCCTATCAACCGCGACATGTGGGTTAAACGGCTTGATACTCTGAAGATGGATAGACTTACTCAATTTGGGGAATATTTACCGCAATGACTCCACCCACGGGGGAATGGATTGATAAGCTTGCACTTGAGTGGCTACTCTGACCTTAGAAGGAGCTTTTGAATATTTAGAGGTACACTGTTTGGAAGATCCCCCCTTTTCCTAATACCTAGGCTTAGTATGAGCCTGTTGTTCTTGTTTCTTCAACTTGTCTTTTTCATCATATTTTTCCTTCCTTTTGGCGTAGCCTACTACATCATTAAAGGTGTCAAAACTTTTCATTTTCAACTCATCCCGATATCTTTACCTATATCCTTCAATGAGTTTCACTATAAAGGCCTCATGGTCAGGTGCCCTAGTCACAAGTATGCAAACAACCCTCATTCTTAAGTAATATTATTCAAAATTCTCATTTGGGCATTGTTTGATGCTTTCAAGATCTTGTAAAGTGGTTTTGACATCTCAAATTGAAAGCATAGTTCTCTAGAAATGCATAACATAGCTTTTTCCAGTCGGATTTCACATCCGTTGGCATCCTTATATACCATTCAAAAGTTGGACCACGGAGAGTGGCTTGAAATAAGTTGACTATATAAACCTTGGGGATCTTCATACTAGTCATGATCCAGAGATAACTTTCAATATGTGCATGAGGAAACCCAATGCCAATAGACGGAGCTACATAAGACATCACAAAGTTAGTTGGCAGGGCTTTAGATTGCTTTGGCGAGAACTGGTCAATTTCAACATATTGCTCGATAGAGGGAGCAATGGACTTGTCTTTCATTGGGCCTTCACGAAGCTAGAAGCGCTCAATCTTTCCTAGATGTCACGAAACTCTATAGCATCTATAATCCTTCAAAGGGATTGACCAACTGCATCATCATATGCCATCATAGTTTTGGGCTCTAGATTAGAGAAAAATCTTGCTAGAGATTTGACTAGTGGTGGGGGGCTGACTTTTGGTCTACCTGTGATGTATCTTAACCTCCTTCTCTCTTGCTTCTAACCCAAAATGCAAGATACCAAGTGTTAGTAAGTATATCGAGTGTTGCTCCAAGCCTTACTTATCTTCGTTCATCGAAATGAATGAATGAATGAGTAAATGAATGAATGAATTAATGGAAGCATGGATGGACATAAACAAGTTCTAGGGTATTGAGTGCATGCCAACTATTTAGGGTACAATTAGAAGGGTCGTTCATAATATTCATGGAATAGTACTCATACGCAGTTTGAAGACTAGGGTTTTAAATTAAATCTAGTTCGACTCGATTATTTGTTGGATCTAAGATGACTTTAATAGCCGAGGGGCTTGCTGACCCGGTTTAGTCAATCTGGATGACTGAGTGAGTTGACTTGATGGTCACTCGGAGGCTGACTTTATGGTCAAAGGTGAGTTGACTCCATGCTCAATCAAGGGTTGACTTATTAGTCAAAAGTGAGTTGACTCGCCTGTCACTCGATTGATAACTCTGTACTCAAAGGTGAATTGACCTGCTAGTCACTCAAAGGCTAACTCATTGGTCAAAGGTGAGTTGACTCAGTGATCACTTGAAGGCTGACTCGCTAGTCCAAGGTGAGTTCACTAGCTGGCAACTCAAAAGCTGACTCACTGGATAAAGGTGAATTGACTCGTTGGTGACTCAAAGGCTATCTTGCTAGTCAAAGGTGAGTTGACTCATTGGTCACTCGAAGGCTAACTTGCTGGTCAGAGGTTGTTGACTTATAGGTCACTATAAGGATGACTCTATGGTCAAAGGTGAATTGACTCGCTGGTCACTCGATCGGGTTACTAGTGGCAAAAGGTGAGTTGACTCACTAGTCACTCAATGGTTTGCATATTTTGGCTCATGGGTTGAGCCTAGATGGACTTACTGGTCTTAGTTTGTTTTGATTCATGGGCTGAGCCAAGATGGACTCACAAGTCTCGATTATTTTGGCTAATGGTTTGAAGCTAGATGGACTCACTGGTCCCGATTATTTCAGCTCATGGGTTGAGCCTAGATGGACTCGCTAGTCTGGATTATTTCAGCTCATGGATTAAGCTAGATGGACTCACTGATCTCGATTATTTTAGCTTATTAGGTTGAGACTAGATGGACTCACTGGTCTCAATTATTTTGGCTCATGGGGGTAGCCTAGATGGACTCAGGTCTAAATTTACTTTTAGGTTCCGATAACTAAAGAAATTAAATGGCATGGCACACATTAATGTAATGGCTATATAAAGATGTGGTTACTTGTCACACAACCATGATGCTTACGGTGTTCATTTTTAGTTTATTTATATTTAATAAACCTGCACATGTAGCAAATGGTTAGATCATGTCTACCGCTCTTTTAACTCCATTTAGTTACTTTGCTTTAAAACCAACGTAGGACATACTAACGTCTGCTCATATACACTCTTGGTTTTTAGGTAAACCTATAGGAAAGTATCTACCATTCATCTATATGTGTGTTTTGGTCTCAGGATTAGGTGCGATTGGGTACCCTGCGCCTTTGTATATCGAGTCCCAGTTGCCTTGAGAGAACTAAAGGAAACTTTTCCACATATAATATACTCGAGTAGTCTTGCCCTTAAGCAAGCAAGGCCCTTGTATGTTACGCAAGGGGTATGACTGGGTCCATACCCCTGAAGCCCTAAAGCGAACTTGGAGATACTTCAGCGAAAGACACCTAAATTGGTTATTGTTAAAGAATGCAGATGCTATGCAATGCTAAAATTTGTGTAATGTTGAAATTGCCGCATATTCCATAGTTCCAAAATTTAATTTGAACAATATTTTATTTATTATGTCTGTAAAAATCAGGTTTTTATAAAAATAATTACATTCCCTAGCTGAGTACCCACTGTGAGCAGCCCGGCATTTTTTTGGGTTTGCACGTGGGGTACAGAGCGCGGGGCACGTTTCGGTGCAGTTTAAGGAAACCATGGCATTTGGTTTTTTTGTAGGTGTGTACCTTTATATAATAAAATGATTGGATTTGTTAAATAGAAAATTCTTTTGTTATTTTTCACGTTAACTTATTGAGTGTGAAAAACACAACTTTTTATAAGCGAAAAATGAGGTTATATTGTGAAATATATTTACACATTTTAAGTAAAGAAAATATTTTTAAAATAAAGCATATTTAGTTTATTTAAAAATAAAACAGAGTTGCCACCCGGTTTAGCTCCACTGGGAATTGCGGTGTACTAATCAAAGATGGGATTTCATACCAAAAAGAAAGTGAGATTCTGAATTCGGACATAATAGGTACTCATATTGTTCAAATTGTTTGGATAAATTTTGGATTTGTGGTAATTTCTGCATTACAATAGCTTTATTTTAGAAATAAAGTCAAGAAATAAAATAGGCCTTATAACGGCATAATAAATTGATATTTTCTATAGAAATTTCAACAAAGTAACGGTAGCACTTAGGTTTTGGCCTTGAAACTTGGATAGAGTCTCCTCTCATTTTGGACGTTTATCCACACTTGCGATCTTATTTACACATGTTATAGTTTAAGTGACTCTAGTGGCTCACTTAAACAAACAAATCGAATGCAATGTGCAACAATAACAACAATAAAAATGAATTTAAATGAATTTTAAAGTTGGGCTTACAGGCAATTATCCTCAGTTTACCTTTTCGTCTGTCCAAGATGGCTTGAGAGCCTATGCAGGACCAAAGTTGTCGGGGATTATGATTTGGTTGGAATATTGATTTACCCCAAGTTTTCTGGATCTAAAAAGACAGAAAATTAAGTTTATACCAAATGTAGGTGATAAAGCTTAGATTCGGAAGTGTTTTGGCAGAGTTTCGGGGCATTTTAGACTCCCGGAACAAAAAGGGAAAGAATGATTTGCGCTAATTTTTATCTACTGCTTAAAATGGAAAGAATGAGCTGGTATTTATAGAAGGAGGTAATGAGACCGCGACTCAAAGCCTAGGTAATGAGCCCGCAGACTCATCGCACAAATGATTGCAAATCTGTCATTAAATCTCACGAAGATTTACCGAGATATGATTTTTTTGTGCATGGGTAATTAGCCCACGAGCTCAAAGACTACTTTGACCAAAATATTGACTTTTTATTTTTAGGTAGGAAATGCTAAATCGAGGCTTCCCTGAGATGGGGATTTTTGAATTTTGGATGAGAATTCGGTCCTTTTTTGCTCTCTTGTCGAATCACTGAATAGAATAGGCGTTGTTCCTCATCGGGCTGAAACGGACGTGGGCTAACAACTGTATTATCTCTCTGGGGCTGAACTCGAAATTTATGGTGCTTATTGTAAAAAAAGGAGGGGGCAACCAATATCGAGGACTTTTGGCCTATTGGTCTGAGTAACTTTGCCAACATATTAGCTAAAATCGTCTAGCCTATTTTTTCACCTAACAAATTTGGTTTTGTCCGTAATAGGCATGAGTGCATTGCTCTTACATCTGAAGGAGTTAATCTCGTAGGTAAAAAAATGCTCGGGGGGTAGTCTAGTAACGAAAATTGACATTCAAAAGGCTTTTGACACTATAGATTGGAAATTTTTGCTCCAGATCTTAACCTCATTCGGCTTCTTGGATGAATTTGCTAAGTAGATTTCGAATATCCTCTCCTCAGCTCATAGATCGATTCATACAACATCGAGTTTGAATGGATACTTTTTTTGTTCAAGGGGTGTTATATAAGGAGATCCCCTTTTGCCAATTTTATTTAGCTTAGCAGATGATTTCTTCAATAGGTATTTAAACTACTTAGTTCAAACAGGCAACCTCTCTCCTACATGATATGCTCGAGGAGTCTCTTTGCCCACCCACTTACTTTATGCGGATGACATGCTTGAGTTCTGCAAGGCTTCTATTCGCAATATGAGGAATCTCAGGGCTGCTCTTGATTACTAAGGTCATATATCAGGTCAGTTGGTTAATTGGAGCAAACCGAAGTCTACTTCGGGGATGCAGTATCGATTAATTGTATAACAAAACTTGTGACGTTGAGGGGGGTTCATGTTGTATAGCTTCCTTCAAATATCTTGGAGTGCTGCTTTTTTGGGGCAAACCAAAGGCTGCACATCTTCAGCCCCTGCGGATGTAACGCTTGCAAAATTTTCATATTAGAATCTTTGTATGACCGATAAACTAACATTTGTAAATTCGGTGATTACAGGTTTGCTCGTACATTCTTTTATTGTTTATAAATGGCCAAAAAAGTTGATTAATAGCTTGTATAAGCCAGTTAGGAATTTTATTTGGTCGAGATGTACTATTGATAAAAAGCTTGTGGTGGTTCCTTGGTCCTTGTGCACTACTAGCTTTCTATAGAGGGGTATTAGGGTTAAAAAATACTATGTTATAAATGATGCTTTGCTTGGGAAGATGGCATGGGGGCTGCTATGTAATAGTTCCTTTTGTTTCGATATGCTTCATTCTCCTTTTATTGATAGAGTGGAGATTGCAAGTTAAGTGACTGATTCGTCTACATAGACATCTATGCGACATGTTTATAACCTATTGAAAGCTAATATTTTGTGGATCTGGGATCAAGGTACTAATCTGAATTTTTTCAATTTGGAGTGGCTTTTCCCTTAGATTTCAGATCAATTGAATTTAGATGAATTGCAACGTCGAAATTTAACTAGTAAAGTCTCGGATTTTTAGCAAGGGAAAACTTGGGACAATCTGCCTGACCTGTCGAACCATGTGCGTGAGCAAGTTTTGGACATCAGGTTACGAGATGATTTAGATGTCTGTCTTTGGCGTCCGGGGATTACAAATAGTACTGGGATTTTTCTCAAGAAAAGAGGACATCAAACATATTATTGCAGAGTCTTGGTAGAAGAAGTATATGCACTTATAAAAGTTGGCAAGTTTAGCCAGTTAGTTAAGGGTGTAACTTAAAGATCTTACATGAAGCATGATTCAGACGACTCAAAAGTAAAGGGGGATAAAAAGAAGAAAGACATGGAAGAGTTAGCAGTAAAGGTCATGGTAATTAATGGCAGGCCCGAGCTTGAACTACCTTAAAAGAAGGCCATAAGTTCCACCAGCGAACCGGCCATATGGGGAGATAACTCTAAAGAAAAAAAAGCCTATAAGAAGGTATCAATGGTGAAAAAACCTTCTGCCGATCCATTCGTCATAGGGTCAGTCATAAAAAGTTATACGGTTCATCGCATCTTGGTTGATACAGGGAGTGTAGTAAACTTGATAACCAAATTGGCACTACAACAGCTTAACATCCATCAAAGCTAAGGACTTAAAGACATACACTAATGTTGATCTCAATTGGGTCCTTGTTGGGAAACAACATTCATTCTCTTGGTCCTAAGATGATATGTTAGGAGTCCGACCATTTATAATGAAGGATAGCTTAAATCTTTATCTAGAAATCGAGCCGGTCATACAAAAGAAAAGAAATCATTCTCAAGAATAGAAGAAATCCAATGAAGAAGAAATCAGTAAGTTTCTCAAAGTAGGATAAATTTTAGAAGTGAATTACCCAACATGGTTAGCCAATGTGGTACTGGTTAAGAAACTAATCGTGGTATATTGCATGCGTAGATTTCACTTCTTTGAACAAATAAACTACTAAAGACAGTTATCCTCTACCAAACATCGATAAGTTAGCATATTCTATTGCAGGCTTTGCCATCTATTTCTTATTCCATGCAAAGTCAGGCTATCACCAGATCCCATGGATCTAGAGGAGACATCCTTTATAACTCATAAAGGAACTTACTTCTACATGGTCATGCCATTTGAATTGAAGAAGCGGGAGCTACGCACCAAAGATCGGTACACAATGCTTGAGAAGGATATAGGAAACATGATAGAAGTCTATGTTGATGACTTGATCGTCAAAAGAAAAAGTGAGGAATCGTAGGAAGAGGATCTCAATAAAGTATTCTAGATACTGCAAACCTATCGGCTAAAAGCTGAACCCAAAAACATGTGTCTGTAGAGTAAAAAGTAGAAAATCCTTGGATTCTTGATTTTTGAGCAGGGAACTAAGGCAAATCTTGAGAAAATTGAACTCATTATCAGGATACATGGAATCGCCTGAAACCCTCAATGAGGTCCAGTGCCTCAATGGAAGAATTAATGCATTAGGGAGGTTTGTCTCCTTCTCTACTAAGAGGTGTTTGCCTTTCTATAAGGTAATTACAAAAGACAAAGATTTCGAGTGGGACAAATGTTTCCATGACACCTTTGAAATGATGAAAGAGTTCAGAGCCAAACCCCAACTCTTGTGGCGACGAAATGCTAGAGAAATGTTGTATTTATACTTGCCGACAACAGACGAGTCGGTAGGAACTATCCTAATTTTTGAGGATGGTAAAGACCCGTATCCTATCTATTACACAACAAAGGTGCTCAAAAACACCGAGTTAAGATTCTTAAGGATCGAAAACCTAGCTCTGGCCATAGTTCATTTTGCCAACCGGCTAAGGTCTTATTTTCAAGTACATACAATCATCATAAGGACTAGTTTTCCTTTGAAAAATGTGTTACAATACATCAAGATGATTGAATGAGTGGGCCATATGAGCTAGGAGAATTAGATATAAGATTCAAAGCAAGAAAGGCCTTGAAGGCTGAAGTGTTAATGATTTTGTTGGGCTCGAGCCGAAGAAAATTGTTAATTTTAAGAAGTGGATGATCTATGTTGACGGTGCCTTCTCCTAAGAAGGAGGCGTCATCAGTTTCTATATATGAGGTCCTGACTTCAACAAACAATGCAGTTCCAAATCCTCAAAGACTCTCACCAAAGTGGTAGCAGCCAGTTAGGTGTAGACTCGCCAATCAATCTCCCTATGAGTAGAATCATTGTCATAGATATCACCAAATTGAGAAAATCTGACCAACTCTAGAGCATCAAGCCGTTCGCTCCCCCTGCTGCGACACACAGAGATAGTTTTAAGCCTATCATATTACCAAGGGGCACTGCACTAACGAATGCGCCCGACTGTTGAAAGATCTATAATAGATGATAGACGACAGGAGAATGAAAGAGCCTAAGAAGAAACCGAGCGCACAGACTAATCTCCTACCAAACTTTCAAGCTACAGTAAATGCCATCAATATTCAGGTGGAGGCCGATGAATATGGTATCGACGGGATGGATAACTTTTGATATGATGTAGGATAGGGGGATACATGATTTTTGACCACATGGACATTATCTACATGATCAGTTAGTATGTCTCAAGGATGAAAAGAGAACGGCTGGATCCATACCAAGTGCCATTGCACCTCGTATACTCAGGAGACTCTTACCCAAATGAGAATATAGAAGAATTCATCCAATTTATGCATGAACAAGGGATAGCCATGATGGGTTTTTCACCTCAATTCCCCAGGTTATTGAAATGACTAGCCATGGACTGGTACAACAGAATGCCACTCGAAGGATGTTAGAATTGGTACATTATGGAGAGATCTTTCCTCCACTACTTTAGGGCATGTCAATCATACCTGGATATGCTTTGCTAGTTGTTGGAACCACAAGTAGACCAACACAATACTGGTTGGTAAGCTATTCCTTCTCCACAACCTCCCATGTATACTCCCTTAGATTACAAGAATTCAAATTACATCGAAAAAAGTTTGCTCGAATCTGAGTGCTCTTCCGAAATAACATGCCCAGAAAATTAAGAGTTGTATGACCCTGAACAAGCTTAAAGTGATTGTGAGCGGATGATGTTTCGCACGGCGGCAGCGAGGCCGGGTCCGGCCCGTTAAAATGATCGGGGGTACACGCGAAGTGTTTGGAAAATGATTTTGCATGTTTTAATGCTCAAAAGATACGAGATTGAAATCCCATACTTAAAATAGAGTCACAACCCGGTTCAGCTCAATCGGGAAATTTTTGGTACGATTTTCCTACCAGGTGGTTGGGCCATACCTTAAGTAGAGATTTTGAGTTCGCATGATGTTATTGATTTTTCATTAGGCCAAGTTAAGATACTTCATTGTTTCTTAAACGGTTTAATCCATCCTATTTATTTGTATTTTTAGTTATTTTGTTTTTTCACATTTATCAAGCAATTGAAGCAGTGAATAAAATATTTACAGCCATAAAAAAATAAGTGCGGAAAATAAAGTTATTACAAGGCTTCGACGCTATTTTAGGGACACCATGTCCTAAACATGTTTCTCCGGCATTGTTGGACTTTCATTTTCGCATAGATGGAATTCCTCGAGCATTAAGGAATTTGGATTCTGTGGACCCATTTTAGTCTCCGTTGCCCAATAAACCTGGGTTTTAGCTCGGAGTAGTTCTAGAGTGCTGCCGTAGAGTGCCCTGATCCCATCCTGCTTGGCCATTCATGGTGGCATTGCTACTCATGGTAGAGTTTAAGTGTAAAGTGAGCCCGATTGCTCCACTCAAGTTGATTTCGCTTATCAGCCCTATGTCGACAGGTGCTTCTCTAGTGGCTGTGGGGTTGTTCGATGTTTTGCTGAATGTAGACGTTGCTTCTGTTGAATTATCGCTTATCGAAGATCAACTCATATTATTACAGGTACCTTTTGTCCTTTCTGATCCCGCATATTTCCTTCCCTAATCCTTTCCTAAGTTTTGATTTATAGGTATGGCTGATGGAGAAGCTGAAGTTGAGGGAGGTGCCATGTGGAAACCCAAAAAAGTATCTTCTCGTCCACTTGAGGGAGAGAGGGCTCATGCGGTCTGATTTCGACGAGTTGACATATGATGATTGGATGCCTATTTTGAGGGGTATACTGACGTGCAGGTTCAGTGGGTTAGTCCATGGTGGAGAATTCAGGTTATGGTTGTAGAATCTTGGGGAGCATGTGTTCAACTGGTTGGTCTGGAGAAATCTTCATTTTATACCCCTTATAGGCTATGTCGTCAGTATGGCAAGAGGCAAAGAGTTCCAATCAAACTACCTCACAACCAGATCAGAGTTTACAAAGCTAGGTGGGTCAACCATATACGGGAGAAGTGGTCCAGGGAGGCTGTATTTTAGATTATGGTTTATGATCACATGGAAACCATCGAAATTGACACACACTATAAGGGATGGCTTGCTGAGATAAGAGACTTGCCGACCTGTCAAAAGCGGTCATAGACCCATTTTGAGGGGGAACGTGCGGAGCAGGGAGAGGACCCCTTTTCTACTGACACCCAGATGCGGATCTAGAGGTATTGTGATGATGATGTAAGAAGTTCGATTTGAGTCTCACTTTTGTCAGAACTATTAGACTTTTTTTTACATCCAAAATGAAAGTAAAACGAACTCTATCCAAGGCTTTCCAATGTTGTCTTAATCTTATAAATACAGGATCCACATAAGTATAAGCATTTAGATTTCAACAAAAGAGAACTTTTAGTAATTGAGATAAAATAAAGTGCATGATGTTTGGTTGACAATCCCATTGATTTAACTCTCGGTGCCAACTAGCTGAGATTGGTTTTCTGGAAGGCACTCGCTCTTTGCTCAGATACCTTAACTTTTTCCTAGATTGCCCTTTTTGGGTTTTCGATCTAGCAGGTTTGTCTCATCCCCTAATTTTTGCACGATTGGTTCATAGGATACAAATCGTCGGGCGTTACCCTAATTTTTGCCCAACCAGTAAAAGACTAAAAGGTGGGTAATTATCATGTATATATTTTTTAGTGTGCTGCTTTTCTGATTTGTTTCTTTTGAATTAAACATGATAATGCTTAAGCCTGTCTTGGTTTACGGGATTTACGAACTCGTTCCCATCCATGTCCATAAGTTTAGCTGCTCCTTTGCTAAGTAGCTTCTTTATTACATATGGTCCTTCCTAGTTTGTCCTGAATTTACCCCTTGCATAAGTGGTAGAGTGTTTCAACTGTTTGAGGACCAGATTACCGGTCTTCAGGTGGAACTTTTGATGTCTTACCCTACTATTATATGCCCGATCCATACGTTGTTGGTACATCTGGAGGTTGTCAAGGGCCTTCAACCTCTGCTCATCCATCATGTTAAACTGTTCAAATCTCGCCTGAGTCTATTCGGATTCTTCTAATTTAGCCTCTAGAGCGACTCTTAATGAGGTCACCTGGGTTTGACTGGCAAGACTACTTCCATCCCGTAGACTAGGGAGAATGGTGTTTGGCCAGTCGGGATGCATATGCTGGTGCGAAATCCCTAGATAGCGAAATGTAGCTTATCCGCCCAATCCCTATAATCGGCTATCATCTTGGAAAGAATCATCTTTACCGATTTATTGGTTGCCTCAACAGCTCCATTGGCATGTGGTCTGTATGGAGAAGATCTATGGTGCTCGATCCCATACTTCTCAATTAAAGAAGTAGTTGTTCCTTGAAATTGTACTCCATTGTCCGAGACTATATGGTGTTGGAGCCCATACCAAGCAAAGATGTGCTTTTCTATGAACTTGGCCATCTGCTTGGCAGTGACATTGGTGAAGGATTCGACTTCTACCCATTTCGAGAAGTAATCTACTGCTACCACAATGAATTGGTGGCCGTTTGTCAAGGAAGGACAAATTTCACCAATTATATCTATCCCCCATGTTGAGAATGGCCAAGGGGTGGATAAGTGATAGAGCTTGGTGGGTGGTAGATGCTGCATATCTTCGTAAACCTGGCATTGGTGGTATCGTTTGACCTGGGCGATACAATCAGCTATGAGAGTAAGCCAAAAATACCCCAGCTGCTAGATTTTCTTTGCGAGAGCAAGACCATTCATATGAGCGCAATAGTCACCGGCATGGACCTGGTTCATTACGTTTCGAGCCTCAAAATTAGTGAGGCAATAGAGAAGCAGGCCGTCGCTGGTGCACTTAAATAGATCATTATCCATAATATGAAATTTAATAGCGAGCCGGCATAGGGTGGTATGGCTCGAGTCGGAATAATCTGTAGGATATTGGCCGGTTTGAAGAAATAGGATGATGTCAGAATACTAACAAGGTTCAGATGAAATGGCAAGAACTGGAGGAGCCGATTTAATGTGATATAGGATCTTGGTGGACATCAAAACCAAAGGGCGGATTGGTTGCTATTGGGGACCTTCCCACATGGACAGTAGAGTGGCGAGAGCATCTGCCATTTGATTCTCATCTCGAGGGACATGGCGATACAAGCACAAGGTAAATTTCTCAGACAATTTGCGGACAGCTTTAACATAAGGATGGAGAGATTCTTCTTTAACTTCCTAATCTCCAATGACCTAATAGACAGCCAGAGCCGAGTCTTCGATGATGGATACATGGCATGCATGAACCTAAAGAACAGCCTTGAGGCCGAATAAGCAAGCTTCATATTCAGCATCGTTGTTGGTGATAGCGAATTCTAAATATTTCAACAATGGGATTATCTCATTATCTCGTGTGATGATGATGACCCCGAGACCTGCTCCTTGGCGGTTCATAGCCCCATCAAAGTACATTATCTAATCATCATCAAGGGTTGTAATAGAGGCGAGTTGTTCATCATGAAACTCCAAATTTTCCTTATAGTCAGAGCTGAGGGGTTGATTAGCCAGGAATTCAGCTATAGCCCGCCCCTTAATGACTTTTTGGGTTACATATTCAATGTCAAACTCAAATAGGAGAAGCAGCCATCGAGATAATTTGCCGGCTAGAGTAGGGGATTGACAAAGAAACTTGATGGGATAAATCTTGGCTACAGCTTGGACGCAATAAGATTGGAAATATTATCACAACATCTTAGCGAGCCAAACCATGGTAGTACATGTCTTCTCTACAATCAAATATCGGGTTTCATAATCTAACAGCTTCTTGCTCAAGTAGTAGAAGGCATGTTCACGCTTATCATCATGTTCCTGGACAAGCATGGCCCCGATGGAGGTTTCCTCAATGACCAGCTAAAGGATGAGTGGTTTCCTTGGGATGGGGGGTGTCAAGATGGGTGGATCGATAAGATATGCCTCGATTCTATCAAACACTACTTGGCAGTGATCGTTCCATACCATGAGTTGCTGTTTGTTTAATAGTTTAAAATGGGTTGGCAAATAGTAGTGAGGCAAGCAATGAAACGACTAGCATACTGCAAGGAACCTAAAAATGATCGGACCTCCTTCTCTGTCTTAGGGGGAGGCTTGTCCCTGATGGCTTTGGCTTTGTCGGGATCCATTTTAATCCCTTTCTGGCTAACCAAGTGTCCAAACAACTTGATGAAGGTAACTCCAAATACGCATTTCTTTGGATTTAGGCGGAGATTCTACTTTTGAATGCGAGTCATGAACTTTTCAAGAATGGCGGGGTGATCCTCTTGAGTGGCCGACTTCATAATCATGTCATCCACATACACTTTAACTTCTTTATGGATCATGTCATGTAGGAGGGCGATCACAGCTTATTGATAAGTGGCCTCGGCCTTTTTCAACCCGAACGACATTACCTTGTAGCAATACACCCCCCATTCAGCGATGAATGTTGTTTTGACTTTGTCGACAATATTAACCAGAATCTGATTGTACCTTAGGAACCCATCCGTTAATGAATACATAGCCATCCTGGCGATGCTATCAATTAGGACATCAATGTGTGGGAGAGGGAAGACATCGTTCGGTGAGGCTTTATTGAGGTCTCAGAAATCCACACAGACACGAACCTCACCATCCTTCTTTGGCACTGGGACGATCTTGGACAACCTAGTTTGGGTATTCTGCCACTTCTATTAATTGATCTTCGATCAACCTTGAAACCTCTGCCTTAACTTGTTCTGCCAATTCCGGTCTCAACTGGTAGAGCTTCTGTTTGGCAGGTTGAAATTTAGGATCAGTTGGGATTCTGTGTTCGGTGATTTATCAGTCAACCCCAGGCATGTCTTCGTACGACCAAGCAAAAGCATTTACACGATTTTTAAGTACTTTTATGATCTAACTTCTTTCCTTGGGAGTTAAATCTTTGGAAATGGTTACCATTTTGGGATTGTCATCTGTACTTAGGTTTATTTCACTTAATAATGTATCACTAACGCCAAAAACATTATGGGTATTGTTACGTGAATGCATAGACCCATGAGGAAAGACATCAAACAAGTAAGTAGAGCGAGAGTTATTCATTGCATTAAGAGCCTCATAAGCAGCACTGTTTGCATTAAAAACATCAGAAATATTAAAAATTACATCATCCATATCCTCCTCCACAGGCAGAGGGGCTTCACTAGCAACGTCAATGGGAGAAGTGTCCTCTATATCGTCTGTCAAAATGGCATTTAGGTCGTGCCCTAGAGCGGTCTTTTAGGCAATGGTGAGTGATGTCCCTTCAGATAGGTCGGCCTTTTTGGTAAGAGCCTTGGCGAGCTTTTCTACTATGGCTGTCATAGCATCTTCTTCCCCGGTACCCTTCTAGCCTTTCCTCATCAGTAGTGCCATAGCTTTTGTCACGGTTGCCATAGCATTCTCAATTTTTGGATCGGTAGACTCTTCCTTACTTCTCTTAGGCTCATCCTTAGGATACATGTTACCTTGCCCTTTAGCCTTATTAGAAACAACATTGATGGCGCATCAGGTTCAGTAGGCTCAGCTTCAGCTGAAACTATCATGTGATAAGTCTCAAAGTCATAGACATCTTTAAAGATCTCAAAGCCAGGCCACAATTTCCCACCGTACTAGATTGACGTAGGCTCCCCCTTATAAGGCCCCTTGCCTTGGATCTCACAAGCAGTGACCATACGACAGTAGCAAGAAGGAACGCGGTGGTAGGCTTTTTTATGCTTATATCCCAACCCAGCTCCATGAATAAGGACCTTCGGCTCCAATGCCTCAACAATTCCTTATTAGTGTATTCTTCTACCTCTGCCTGGCCTGTAAGTAGATTTCTTTATTAATATGCCCATACCCACGTAAAGGTAGCTATGCCAAAAGGGAGGAGGCTTCTGAGCTTTGCTAATCATGGCAATCTGGAGGCCCTTCTCTAGATTAGCTTCGTCTTCCATAAAAGCCATAACGGAAGCGGGATCGACCTCTATAGTCACCATTCCATCATCATAAATTAGCTTGATTTTTTAGTGTAGTGTGGAGGGAACTGCACCCAAAGTACGGAGCCATGGACGACCAAGCAACAAATAATAGGTAACAGGAATGTCAAGTATAATAAAATGCACATTGCTTGCCACACCTTTGACAGTGACTTCTGTGTCAAAAGTCCCAATTACATTACGCTTTGAATCATCACAAACTCTAATAACCGTGCTGGACCTTTCAAGCATGTCCTTTGATAGCCCCAGATGAGGAAGGATTTATAGAGGGCATAGGTTTAGAGCAGAGCCATCATCTACCATGACGCACGGGATGACCTTATCGAGAATTTAGATCCGGATGAATAAGGCCCTATTGTGATCCCTTCCCGCGAGCGTAAGATCAAAACTGTCAAACACATTCTGAGGCCCTTTTCTCGGGGGAATGCCTTCTCCTATTGCGGCAATATCTCTACGATTGAGGTGGTTAGATTAGCTTCCAGATCAAGGAGTCGTTTGATCAAACCCTTTCGATGCCTTTCAAAGTCAACCTCAAGACTGGTAGGGACAAGCAGAGGTAGAGAAGGGGGTCTTGCAGTAGTTCCAACTCTACTAGGAATTGGGTCTTTGTTTAGGCAAAGATATTAGTTTTCTGGCTAATATATGCGACCACTCCAGGTAATATTGAGGACATTATTGAGCAAGATGCTCTTATTGGCTCACATTTTAAACAGGCACTGTTGCTCTTCGGAGTCCGAATCTGGGTCTTGTAGCTCATACTTATCCACACTAAAAAGGTCAAGGTGATCAACCTTGAACAAGTTGGTGCTTATGGCCTTGGTCTCTCGAGTCATTTCCCCATCCTCATCATAATAGTTCTCCTTCGAAACAAAGGAATCTATGCTAAATAGTGCTTTCCCCTCAGCTTTCTTCCTTTTTGCTATAAATGGTTTAGACCTGTGGCTCTCTAGCTTTGGCTATTTGGGTCAATTCCTATTCCCTGAACGAAGTTGTCTCCCGGGTTGGCATGATTGATAAGGTCAAAAACTGAGCAAGATGGTAGACCCGAACCGATGACCAGGATTGAGTTACTATTATCCGTCCTCCGAGCAAGGAGATCGAAGACTGTGGCTTCAGATAAACTAGATTGGACCACACTAACCTTACTTTCAAAGTTCAGTACAGGATTATTCATAGTGCTTAGGGCCTTGTCCGGTTCAGCAATCTTTGCTTCGCTAACCAACTGCTAAATTGCTGAGAGCAGGGCTTTGTAGTCGTTAGTTTTGCATCCTACCTGAACGTGATAATTACAGAAGTTATTCTTATCTTCAAGACTAGATGGCTTATATTCCTGAAGGGACTGTATGAAACCTTCTTCCCTAAATCACTGGAAGATGACCCGCAGGGGCAATTTATAAGGGTTGGTCAAAACAAAAGGGGGACGAGGAGGTTGGATTGTGGCAACCGTTGATGGAGCCGGATTGGCTATGAGTGGCTTAGCGGGCACGTGAGAAATGGCTGGAATTTTAGCCTGCATTTTTAGCTTAGCCGGCGCCAGGGCTGAGGGTTGAGCTTCATTCTTCCTAAACCATGGCTTCCCCGCTTTCTCGGCCTTCTCACGCTCTGCATCACACTCAATTTTCTCAGCTTTCTGAAATACAGCCTTGTAAGAAAGAAAGGAATCTATAGCCATTTCCTTATAGAATAGGGGGAGAGACCCTTCGAGAAGTTTGACAATCATTTCCTTAAGGCTGAGCTTGTACTTCATTAAGACATGAGTTGACATCCACCTATTGAAGTATTACTTATAGGTTTCGTTGGGCATTTGACAGACCCTCTCAAGATGCTGGAGGGTCGTCTCCATCATAGTATTGAAACCATAATGCACTTTCAATGCCTTGGATAAGAGAGTCCAGTCGTCGACAATATGTTGCGGCAAAGTGTGATACCGTTTGAGGGCAGGACCCCAAAGGGAGCAGGGAAACATTTTAGCAAGCACCTTATTACTCAGCTTCTTCATACACATCACTCTTTCATGCATTATAATTTGAGAGGTAGGTACTCCTGAGCTATCATAATGGGCCATATTTGGTATAGTAAAATTGACGGGGACCTAATCCTCGGCCCTTATGGGTTTCTTATCAGTGATGAGGCGGTTGATGTAAGTTTGGATCTCAAGCACCATGCCCAGAGGCTGTGTGACCTGGTCACTGACAGTTTTATAAGAGATAGTCGAGGCTTCAGGTGTCGCGCCCAGATAATGTGCGACCTGGCCGTTGATGGTTTGAAAAGCTATCATTTGCCAAACAGAGGCAGCTACCTCAGGTGTCATGCTCGGAGGTTGCGTGACCTGGTCGTTGAGTATCGAAGGTAGTGGAGGGCGAATGGTCAGCTGGCAGGCAAATGGATCTTGGGGTTAGGCGGTGCCTTTAGGAGTCACAATGAACTGCGTAGGTGTGAAGGAGGGTAGTGGCCGAGAAACTGGGCCTTGGTGAGTGAATGCCAGAGGAGTGGATCTTTAGTTGAAGGGTCTTGGATTGAAAGGCACAACTGATGGGATGGTCGAAGTTGACAAGAAAGCTGAAGCCTGCCCAAACTGGAATGGACTTGCGATGGGTTGGGTTGATTAAAACATAGGTGCGACGGGTCTCGCCTTGACTAGACTGGTCAATATCTGTGTTGAACCATTCGGGGCCTGAATATTAGATGCCGATACTTGATCAAAATTCCTATCTTCAAGAGCTCGCTTAACGGCTGCCTGAACCGTAGTTTGAATAGAAGGTTGCAAAGCGTCCAAGTTCAGGAATTGCATCATAGCAGTAGTGAAGTCAAAACCAGGTGGTCGTTAGGATCCTGTTCCCGAGCTGGAAGTGGGGCTAAAGGGCTCTTCTAGAGGAGGGGTCCCTTCATTTCTTAGGAAAGACATGGCTGGTCGAGAGGGATTTTGGCTCAACTAAACTTGTTATGAGTCTAACTCCCCGCTGGAATTGGTGTGTGGAATTCCTTTAACTTCCATGGTGATAATCAGGGTCAGGAGATGACGTACCAGGTGATGCTCTATCCTTTTCCAAGTCAGGATGTGACTATCAGTGTGCCTTCTCCTAGCCAAAATGGTAGCCAGTGGATCAGACCATGAATGGATTGGTGAATGGTATGCATGATATACATGCCTTTTGTTCCTTGGGAATGATGTGCATGGCTGCACGTAGATGTGGTTAGAGATGACGTGATGGCTTATTCCTCCAACATACGTGGGACGTTAGTTCCTCACGTCATATATAGCGATATGTGGTGATGCAACGGAGGTACAAGAGAAGTCCTACATGTGTTGCTAAACCTCTTCCACGGGTGGAAGCGGTAAGGGTAAGTTGATTCATTGTCGGCTCTTAAAGCCAATGCATGGGGATGCATGGTAACAGAGCATGTAGCATGCGAATCGTCCCTCTTCCAACCTGATGACTCCTGCATAACGCCTCTTCGGGTGGATGGAGTTTGGCCTCTTCACCGCTAATGGTGAAAGAAGCGCGTCCCAATTATTTGTTTGTTTTGTGTAATCGTAAGGGGAATGATGTGCTAAGGCTTTTTCTAGCGCGGCTTCGGTATAAGGTCGTTGATGTAGAAGGTTCTTGTTTACCTTGATCCCATATTACTCAACCACTACCCAAATAGGTGCGATTGTAGGAGTTTATGTGTTGGTTAAACTGAGTGATCCACTCACTAAGCATCCTCAATCCCAACAGGGCACGAGTGATACTTCGTGAGCTTCTCGGGTAAATTGGGGCACCTAACATTATAAAACTATCCACACGCGTGAGGATAAAATGTTATAAAAAAAGAATGAAGTTTTAATTTGGCCAATGATTTCAATACATGATCAAAATCTTTTAAACTTTATGAAAGAAAGTTCAAGTTTAGAGAAGAGATCCCTAGCAGAGTCGCCACTGTGAGTGGATGATGTTTGGCACGGCGGCAGCAGGGCCGGGTCCGGCCAGTTAAAATAACGGGGGTGGGGGGGGGGGGGTACGTGTAAAGTGTTTGGAAAATGATTTTGCCTATTCTAATGCTCAAAAGATACGAGATCGAAATCTCGTACTTAATATCGGGTCGCCGCCCAGTTCAGCTCAACCGGGAAATTTTCGGTACGATTTTCCCACCGGGTGGTTGTACCATACCTTATTTAGAGATTCCGAGTTTGAATGATGTTATCTATTTTTCATTAGGCCAAGTTAAGATACTTCATTCTTTCTTAAATGGTTTAGTCCATCCTACTTATTTGTATTTTTAGTTATTTTATTGTTTTCGCGTTTATCAAGCAATTTCAGCAGTGAATAAAATATTTACAGCCATAAAAAATATAAGTGCGGAAAACAAAGTTATTATAAGGCTTGCAACTCCTATACATTTTTCTGTACAATAAATAAAATACCTGCATGTCTGATACGCATCTGCCTACAGAAGATTGTTAGCTCGGGTATAGCATATTTTATTTATAGTATTATAAAGCCTGATCAGATGGCCAAAATGAGATTTGAACGATGTTTTCGAGGAAATTCCGTTCTTAACCAATTTTTAGGTTCAATCATTACTTTAATCGGATTATAAATTAAAATACCCACGCATTACAGGGCGGGGTCTATTTGCAAGAGATTTTGAACTTCTTCATTACATTATATGTTCTAGTTTTGGAAAATAAGCTAGCCCGGGAATAAATGAAAGTAAAACTCTTGTCTAGAAAGTCATATCGCCGATGATACAACTAATGCCACCGACAACATGACTGATGCTGCGAGCGACATGGCTAATGCCGCCGATGACATCAGTTAGGTCACCAGCGATATCAACTTGTCGGCAGCAGTGGTGGCAGTAAAAATGACCGTAAACCCAAAAAGGAATATAAATAGACGAAAATTAGCACAAATCAGTAATACTAATGCCAAAGAGCTATGAGACACAGGATTTTTACTCGAGGCCACGAATCCACCTCTTCGTGAACCGAAAGAAGCACCTCCAAGGAGCATGTTACGATAATTTGGCAGTAAATTTAAGTGCTTTTGGTTTATAGATCCAATTAAGTTGATTTTACTTAGAGACTTACTAATTTGAAACTCACAATCAGAGAATTCAAAGAAGAAAAACCAGGAAAAAATGGAACGAAATCCTTTTTTCTGTTTTATCTAGTTCTTATCTCACTAAAATCTATTCCCACATTAAAATCCTCACCTTCCATTCCCTCCTCCAAAATGCAGCTCAATGTGTGCTTTTACAGGTGAAATGGGGTGCTTTTTGAGGCCTTTTTGACCAATTCCGCCGAAAGTGGCCGAAAGGCAGTCTATGGAGGGACCTCATTCGGGCCATGCCACTAGCGATATTTTGATGCCACCGGCGGCATGGCTGATGCCGCAGGTGGCATCAGCCTCCAGCATACCAATAGCTAACGAGCCCAAAAGCCGAAAAAGTCATGAAAAGTGGTTTAATAGTGGGTGGAAAGGTATCTTTTTGACTTTTAATAATATTTTAATGGGTATTGATTTTTTGGGTGCAAATCATCGGTTCAAGCTCCTACCGGATGCGTTATTAGCCAAACCAAACTGGATTCTACCAGGTATAAAATTCACGAGGAATATTATTTTGGTAATAAAAATTGTAAAGAGAACTTTTATTTTGAGGCATTAAAATCGGGTACACGTCATCATCGTCTCACAAGAGGGACTGCAAAATCCCATGCTCGCGGTGATCACAGGGACCAGCCCAGGCACCTTGGCATTAACCTAATGAGGTGACACCAGACCTACTTGTCAAACTTCATGTAGATGTAGCATTGAAATGAACCGCAGAAACTAAGTGAGTAATGAAATGCGAGATCTGATTAAAGGATCCATGCTAACATTATAGTATACGGTGCCAATGTAGAGGAAACATTTTCTAGCATATGAGGCATGGTCTCCAAATTTCATGTGGCCATCATAGGGGTCGAGGCTAAAATGAACGAAGAAGATCCCGAGGAATATCCCGAAGAATATCCCGAAGAAGATCCCAAGGAAGATCCTAAGGAGGATCCGAAAGAGGATTCGGATGATGATATCCTAGCTCAGCACGCACCAAATTGTGTCTTTAAATTATAGGAGGAGCAACAATCTTTCAAGGATACAGATGAGGAAGTAGAAGAATTTGTGGACTTCAACGAATCAGATCACAAAGATGAAAGTGAGGTGGATAACATGGGAAATGAATCGGAGACCTTTTTAGGCGATGAGCTAAATCACTTACTAGGAGATTTTTAATACGAGGCCCCTTTCCCCAATGGTATGATGGTCGATTATGATGGAGCTGAGAGCTATGCCTCATCTTTAGAGCATGACTCCCCAGGTGCCGTATGGTCTGCAGTAAGTGATGATTCTAGAGACTTTATGGACTTGGACTCAGGCAGCGAGCACATCATTACTATGATTCAAGACGAGGGCCAAGAGCCTTCCTGGGAATACATCATTGAGAGGATCCATGCAAAAAAATGAATTGGCTCAAGCTAGTTATCTGGTCTGAAGTTCTAACTTGAGAGAAGTTTATCCCATGTTCTATAATGGAAACACAAGGCTACGCCCCCACAACCGTGAATTTATGCAAATGATGAATGATGGGTACAATCACTATGGCCATTGGCCCGAAGGGTTCCGCTTGACTCTCCGAGAGAAGGCAATTGTCTAGTATGAGGGGCTAACATTCTACCAAAAGTCATTCTAGAACACTTTAGCCAGACAATTCATCGATTAATTCATATGGGTAGACCCACTGGAAGGCATGCCCTTAAGCTGGTTACACACGGGAACCCCTTACTATTTTAGGAATGGGAAGCAACCATCTCTATCTACCCAACATCAATGGAATCAGCCAAGGAATACTCATGGTAAATAAATAAATATGATGACGGACAAATTACCTACGACGACACACCAGATATGCTCAACAATTAAGATCCAGCTGATGGAGCATCCTCCTCCATCCATATGATTAAGGAAGACTCTAATCCAGTCTTATGTCAATGTCCTACAAGAGAACCCTATTGTTCTAGAAAGACAGCCTAAAATGGTTCCCTTCATGCAATGGCCCTTCGCAATCAAAGCGCCATCTTCTGTAACCAGGCCGATTGACTTGGGAGAGATACCACTTGATGAAGATTTTGATGAATTTAATGTCTTTGAAACAACATGTTCCCCAACTCAGATTGTTATTCCCATCACCGGAGGAGGGAAAATCACTGGATAATCAACCCTAGCTGTACCATGAGCTATTGGATATGATGAATGCCCTTAAGGCAATTTGGGTGATATATCTTAATTATATAATAGTACGAATATTTTGTTTAATCAATAAAGGGATTTAATCTTTTATTTATATCGATGTGTTTATAAATATATTATAGTTGGTTAATATATATTCAATGATGTATGTATACAAAGTCCTTGATGTATCGTAGCATGAAGTCAGAGAAATTGTAGTTGGACTATATTTAGTGAGACCTGCTTCATGTGCAATTATGATTATGTCTAAACTATCCGTAAGCATAGTTTCATCAAGAAAGGATATTGATGAAGCAAAAAGTCTAGCGTGTGGTCAACTTTCTCGGAAAAGGTCCAAGCAGTCAATTATCCTAAGGACTGAAGGTGGTGCCTTAAGTTTGGCACATAGATATATTTGGGAGATATATTGGAGTCCGCAAAAAGATAAACACTTGGTGTATATTTATCAATGTGTTAGTGTTTATTTTCATTCAATAAGTTTTGCGAATCTCCTCATGCTTGAGATACTACTTACCTTGTGTGGTACTATTGTTACACTTTGGGTCATTCCCACAAACTCATTAATTTAGGCTATTATAGGTGATTACGGGTATACTAATGATAGCACATTGGTAAGCTGAGTAGTAGGAAAGAATCCATTGGTCTGGATATATTAAAAGGAGTTGTACATGGCCACTTGTTAAAGTGACAATTGCTATAAACCTCTGATCAGAGTATGTGTTTCATAGAAATAGTTTCTAGTGAAACACACTATGGAAAAAGGCAATATACTTCGGTAAGAAGTCAATAACTGGGATAGCTTGGAGCAACCTTGCTATTAATGGGTTAATTGGTTAACCGAACCCTATAAACAAGATGGTACTAATATTAAAGAATGGAAGGAGTTCATCGCATTGGACAACTATTGCATTAACCGAGATTAAGTCATAAGCATAAATGATGTCTCGAGTAGTGGGGGATGGTAGACCCTTGCTAGAGGTGTACTACAGTCGCTTAAGTTAATCGAGTTCTATTCACAGTCTATAACCTCTAGCTAATGGTTTCATTAGAAGAAGGCTTGGTTAAGGTCACACACTTTAGACCATCTTCGGACTAAGTAAAGAACGAATAGATTTATTCTACTACGAAAATATAATATAAATAATAATTGGATTATTATTTAATTAGTTAAAAATGATTAGATCATTTTTGGATAAACCAACGAATTTATTTTTGACCGATAACTAATTTGTTTAGGTCAAAAAAATAGACATTTATTTGAAAGGGATTAAAAGAGAATTTTTACGAATGGGTTGGACCTGGTAGAAAATTATTGGACAATTTTTAAACTGTAACTGGGCTGCGTGATTTTCGATACGCTCGGTACACGAAGTCCCACTCCGTGGACTTACAAGTGCCATAATGTGGTACTTGCGAGAGCCCATGAGGCTAGGCTTGCTAGAGCTTCCTTTGGCAGCGCTGGGCAAAGCTTAGCGCGAGATATCTTGGAAGCTTGTCTTGCAAGAAATCTTGCAAGCCAGCCTTAAGAGATGCAAAGCATGCTCTGAACGCTGTGCCTACAGGCCGAACCCGCGGGGCTCCAAGCTGCACATATTAAGCCGACATGTGGGATGTGAAATTCCACATCCCATATCAGAAAAAGGGGGAGCAATTTTGCACCCCCAAGCCTTTGTATAGGCTTTCCATACCCCTTTGAATTTGTACCAAGTTCAAATAGTAATTCCTACAATAAAGGTTATTTGGACAATTTATATTTTCTAGATTATATTTTTGGGTAAGGCTTCTGGGGTTGTCAAGCAACTACTCGAGGCTACTCAGTTGTTCCTCTCAGGAAGGTTTTAGTTGGTGGGGTTCGTGTGGATACTCATAGAGGCTATCCTATGCTTGGAGGCTTGTGCAAGGAGGTTCTGCTAAATCACACTTCAACTAGTAAGTTTTCTTTCTTTCTGTTTTAATTATTAGGTCTTTTTCTTTATTTAGACTTAATAATTATGCTTAGGTTGTTTTGCATGCTTAGTTCATTTTATGCTTAGGTTATAGCTTAGAGTTATAACATGCTAAGGTTATAGCTTAGAGTTATAATATGCTTAGGTTGTAGCATATATGTGCTTGGATATAATTTAGAATTATGGTATGCCTAGCCTATGCATGCCAAGCTAGGTGGAGAATTATTTAGTTAAGGCTTTATTTAATTTATATGCAGCTAATAGGAGTTCCTGGGGATTGGGAAAAAATTTTCAATTTCTGCCATGCCTGTTATGTATGTTCAGTTTGACTGTCAGTTATCAATAGTGGTATCAGCGCCTGCCTATTTAGTGAATAATTAAGTTAGAATCAAACTTAATATTATTTTATATTTGAAATGATTATTGTTTATTTAATTGTTTGGAACAATATATATGAACTTGTGCTTTCCATTTCAAGGTTAGAAAATGGTTATAAATAATTTTGAATAAGCCTGCTCAACTTATTCAAATTATACAAGTTTCAATATTTTATTTAAATTACATGGGTTATAGATGCTTTCAATTTACATGAATTGAAAGAACAAAATTTATTAGTCCAAGAGAATCCATTGGTCTACGAGTTTGTGCCCGTATTTGTTCTAGCTAAGGATTGGACTTGGTGTCTACTCCTAATAGGGTACCTCTCCTACTTGGGAACCTATATCGGTGCTGCTTGAATTGACAAATGAGGGGATTGAAAATGGACTAATTTATTTCTAGTATATAATTTGATGCTTATATATTTTTCTTTAACAAAGTAAAAATTAAATTTTTTAATAAAAGCTTAAAGGAAATACAATATAAATATAACAAATAAAAGTGTTAATTATTTTGTATATAATATAGGTTGATAGAATAATTATAATAAAGAGCTTGAACCCACCTAAGGTTGGACCTCATAAATTAATTCTAAAAATTCCCTAAATTAATGTAAGTTATTATGAATGTGTTGATCTAATAAAATCCTAGATTGGGTGAGACGTTTAACACAAATAAAATCCTGAAAAAATATATTAAGGCAAGTTAGATTCTTCCTTACTCAAATTTATAATACGGTCTCTTTGGGCTATCCAAGTGCTATGCAAAGCATTCTTTCTAGTCCACATTGATTGATTGTAAAATTTGGGATAGGGTCTACCTTAATGGAACTAGGGTAGTCCACCATAAAATTAGGGGCTAGGCCCAGATCTGATACATATTCAAGGAGATGCTAATATAAGAGCACATATCCCTAGAGATTAGTGAATTTGAATGTATTAGCAATTATATACGATGCAAATGAAATTGGATTCCAACTATAACTTACTATTGTGACTTGACTCATAAAATTGGGGGTCATAAGAGACTAGTTATAGATGCTACCTGCTAGGAAATTTAGCTGTGCTAATATTCTCGAATTCATTAGAATGGGCTATTGTAAATTTTGAAGAAAATAGTATGACTAATGTATTTAATTAAAAGTCCTTATATTAAATACATGTACTTAAACTAATATCTAAACTCTTTTTCTTCACTTATATGTTAGGTTGAATATGAACTCCATTTTAAAAATTTGTCTTATACACATCCAAGTTTTAACAGCAATTAACTACCATGAATGGATCAAGGATGTAAGGGACATCCTTAAGGATTATGAATCGGAATATGTTCTTGAAAATCTATTTACAAAAAATTCCTAGCACTGATGCATCGGCTGTAATTAAGCAGGCATGGTTAAAATATCTAAAAGACTTGGTTTATATGTCACACTTGTTGTTAAATACTATAAATCTTGTGATACATTCATAGTGCGATCACGTGTGTCTGGAAACCATGTTGATCCATCTGATGGGTTTGCCTAAAAAGGCAAGGTATGAAAGGTTCAAGTTGACTAATGAACTTTCCAGCTCTAAGATGAATGAAGGGACAAGAGTTGTAGTACACATCTATATGATTAGAGATTTCATGGTAAAATTCGAATCACTAGGATCTACAGTCAGTCAATCCTTGGGAATGGATATCCTATTGGATTCTTTACCCATCAGCTATGCTAATTTCGTAAAGGAACATTGCATCAAAGTTCATGACTGTACGTTCCCGAAATTGATTGATGTGTTAAGAAAGTTCGATGCCAAAAGCAAAGAATTTTCAAGAAAGTCTGCAAATGATTATTCTCCAGAAAATGGCCTGAAGAATATTGTTACCAAAGGAGTAGTTAAAGAGTTTAAAAAGAATAAAGAAAAGAAGAACTCTTAGTATATCTACTTCCAGTGTGGGAAATTGAGACATTGGAAAAGGGATTGCGAAGGTCTTCCTTCTGAGCATTTGAAGAAGAAGCCTGCAGAGGCATCTCCTTCAGGTATGTTTCTAATTGAAAACTTTGCTACTTTTCCTTGTGAATCCACTTGGGTATTAGATACTAGTTATCGTTCTCATATCTGTACTTCTGTGCAGGGATTAAGGAACAACAGAAGACTTGCAAAAGGGGAGATGGACCTGCGTATAGGAAATAGATCTAGAGTTGTTGCATTAGCAATAGGAACCGTTAATCTTATTTTTCCAAGTGGACTTGTTTTAGCTTTGGATAATTGTTACTACATTCCGAGCGTTACTAAGAATATTATATCTGTTGCGTGTTTAGCAGCAGAAGGATTTGAAATTTTATTTTCGAATAATAATTATGAGAATTGTTTGAATAATGTTATTTATGGTTATGGAATGTTGAATGGTGGTATTTATGTTCTTAATACTAAAATAGAAGTTTTTAATATAAACAATGTGAAGAAAGTTAAATTAGATAAAGAGAATTCCTTCTACTTATGCCATTGTCATTTAGGCCATATAAATAAAGATCGCTTAACCAAATTGCATAAGTGTGGAGAATTGGGCCTAACAGACTTGGAGTCTTACAGTGATTTCAAACCTTGTTTAAGAGAAAAAATGACAAAGTTACCCTTTCAAGGAAAGGGTGAATAGGTCATGAGTACATTAGAACTTATACGTACTGATGTGTGCGGTCCAATGAGTGTTCATGCACTACGCGGATACTCCTACTTCGTAACCTTTATTGACGATTATTCATGATATGATTACTTGTACTTATTGAAGTACAGTTCTAAAATTTTGAAAAGTTCAAACTATTCAGAGCTGAAATAGAGAAAAAGCTTGAGAAAAGAATTAAAACAGTTCAATCAGATCGAGATGGAGAATACTTAAGTTAGGAGTTTCAGGATTATCTAAAGGAAGATGGGATAGTTCCCTAGTGGACCCTCCTTATACGCCCCAACATAATGGAGTGTCAGGAAGAAAGAATCAGACTTTATTAGATATGGTTCGGTCCATGATGAGCCATGCAAATCTCAGTAAATCTTTTAGGAATATGAACTACAGAGGCAATTTATGCATTCAACAGAGTGCCCTCTAAATTAGTTAATTTTACACCTTATTAAAGATGGTGTGTCAAAAAGCCATCTCTAAGTCACTTAAGTGTATGGGGCTGTCCTGTTGTGGTAAAAAGGATAGCGTTAGATAAGCTTAATGGCAAATCTGATAATTGTATGTTCATTGGATATCCAAACAAAACTATTGGATATCTATTTTACCAACCCAAAGCACATAAGTTATTTGGGTCATGAAATGCTCACTTTTTGGTAAAGGAACACTTACTTGCAAAAGTCTGTGGGAGTAGTATTGAACTGGAAGTTCAAGAGGAAGAAACAGACAATCAACTGAATGACTCCGTTCTAGATAGACAAGAAAGTGTGTTCCAAGAATAGTCTGTTAAAACACATTCATTGCAAAGATCAGGTTGTGTTCATAAAGGTCCCGATAGATATGATTTTATCATCACTAATGATAAGGAACTACATCTCATGGAGGATGATGAACCAAGGACATATGATGAGTTTATGAAAAGCTTAGATTTTGATAAATGGCTAAAAGCTATGAAATTAGAAATGGATTCCATGTATGAGAACCAAGGTTGGAATTTAGTGGATGCACCACAAGAGCTTAGACCAATTTGGTGCAAGTGGGTCTTTAAGAAGAAGATTGACATGGATGGTAATGTAATTACCTATAAAGCAAGGTTGGTTGTAAAAGGTTATAGTCAACATAAAGGTATTGACTATGATGAAATTTTCTCATTGCTACCCATGCTTAAATCCGTAAGGATACTCCTTGCCATTGTAGCTCATTACAGTTATGAGATCCGACAGATGGATGTTAAAACAACATTCCTGAATAGGGATTTAGACCGCAATGTGCATATGACACAACCTGATTTACATCTCAGAATGGCTCGATGGTATGCAAGAAGCAACGATCCATTTGTTGACTGAAGTAGGCATCCAGGAGTTGGAATATAAGGTTTGATCAAGCAATCCGTGAACTAGATTTCTATCCAAACGATATTGAGCCTTGTGTTTACGAGAAGGTTAGTGGGACTGCAGTCATTTTCTAAGTATTGTATGTCGATGACATTCTACTAATAGGAAATGATATTTGACTTCTCCAAAATTTTAAAGTATGGTTGTCAAGAAAGTTCTCCATGAAAGACCTTAGTGAAACAACATTTATAGTAGGTATAAAGACATATAAGGATAGATCCAAGAGGCTGTTAAGTCTTTATCAAAGTACATATATAGACAAGGTGTTGAATAGGTTCAACCTTGAGCATACAAAGATAGGTTATCTCCCAATGGCAAAGAGGATTAACCTTTATAAGGTTGAGTGTCCGAAGATAGCTCAGGAGAGAATGTGCATGAAGGATATACCCTATGCATCTGTGATGGGATCCATCATGTATACTATGATATGTACTAGGCCAGATGTCTCTCAGGCTTTGAGTTTTACGAGCAAATATCAGTCAGATCCAGGTGAAAAGCATTAGATTGCTGCCAAGGCAATTCTTAAGTACATGAGAAGGACTAAAGATGAGTTCTTGATTTATGGAGAAGATGACCTCACAATTGGAGAATACACTAATGTGAGTTTTCAATCTACCAAGGATGACTTTAAGTCTCAGTCAAGTTTTGTGTATATGTCAAATGGAGGGGCAGTATGCTGGAAGAGTTCCAAGTAAGAAACTATTACTGATTTTACCATAAAATCTGAATACATTGCTGCATGCGAAGCAGCAAAAGAAGCTATCAGGTTAAAGGGATTCATTTCTCATCTCGGTGTGGTGCCTGAGTCTGTTGATCCAATTACTTCGTATTGTGATAACAATGGTGCTATAGCTTAGGCAAAGGAACCACGGTCTCCTCAGAAAAACAGACATGTCTCTAGAAAGTATCATATAATCAAGGATATTGTTGATGCTAAGATAATAAGACTAGAATGTGTACCCACTAATCAGAACCTTACAGATGGTCTGGCAAAGCCAATGACTCATCTCAAATAGGACCAGCATGTTAAAGCGTATGGATTAAGACATACAGCTAATTGGCCTTAGTGCAACTGGGAGTTTGTTGGATATGATGTATGCCCTTAAGGCAATTAGGGCGATATATCTTAATTATATATTAGTCGAATATTTTGTTTAATCAATAAAGGCATTTAATGTTTTGTTTATATCGATGTGTTGATAAATATATTCTAGCTGGTTAATATATATTCATTGATGTATGCATACAAAATTCCTTCACGTATCATAGCATGAAGTCAGAGAAATTATAGTTGGACTATAGACCTGCTTCCTCTGCAATTATGATTATGTCTAAACTATCCTTAGTCATACTTTCATCAATAAAGGATATTGATGAAGCGGAAAGACTAGCATGTGGTCAACTTTCTTTGAAAGGGTCCAAGGAGCAAATCTCCTAAGGACTGAAGGTGGTACCTTAAGTTTGACACATGGATATATCTAGGAGATATATTAGGGACCGCAGTAAGATAAACACTTAGTGTATAAATAACAATGTGTTAGTGTTTATCTTCATGCAATAAGTTTTGCGAATATCCTCAAACTTGAGATACCAGTTACCTTGTGTGGTATTATTGCTATACTTTGGGTCATTCCCACACACTCATTAATTTAGTATGTTACGGGTAATTACAGTTATAGTGATGACAGCATGTTGGTAAGCTAAGTAGTCGGAAAGAATCCATCGCTCCGAATATATTAAAAGGAGTTTTACATGGCCGCTTTTTGACGTGGTGATTGCTATAAACCTTTGATTAGAGTATGTGTTTGATAGAAATAGTTTCTAGTCAAACACACTATAGAAAAAGTCAATATACTTTGGTAACAAGTAAATAACTTGGATACCTTAGAGCCATGTTGCTATTAGTGGGTTAACACTTTAACCGAACCCTATAAACCAGATGGTACTAATATTAAAGAATAGAAGGAGGTCATCGCATTGGATAACTATTGCATTAACCGGTATTAAGTCATAAGCATAAATGATGGTTCGAGTAATGGGGGATGGTAGACCTTGCTAGAGACTATGGTCACGATCTACAAACTCGAGCCAATGGTTCTACTAGAACATGGGTTGGTTAAGCCTTAATAGCTCAGTACATCGGGATCCTATAAGGTCACAGACGTTGGTCCCTCATTAGACTAAGATAAGAACTAATAGATTTATTCTATTATAAAAATATAATATAAATAATAATTGGATAATTATTTAATTTGTTAAAAATGATTAGATCATTTTTTGATAAACTAAGGAATTTAGTTTTCACCGGTAACTAATTTATTAGAGTCAAAAAAATAAATATTTATTTGAAAGGGATTAAAAGAGAATTTTTCTGAATGGGTTGGACCTGGAAGAAAATTGTTCGACAATTTTGAAACCGCAAATGGGCTGCGAGATTTGCGATACGCTCGGTGCACAAAGTCCAATACCGTTGGCTTGCAAGTACTGTAATGCGGCATTTGTGAGAGCCTATGAGGCTGGGCTTGCTAGGGCTGCCTTTGGCAGTGATTGGCTAAGCCTAGCGCGAGATATCTCACAAGCTTGACTTAAAAGAAATCTAGCAAGCCCGGCTTGCAAGATATACAGCGTGCGGGCCGAACCCGCGGGGTTCCAAGGCTCGCGGGTTAAGGCCATATTTTTATGGGCAACATCGGAAAAAGTAGGAGCAATTTTGTTCCCCCAAGCGTATATATAGGCTTCTCCATACCCCTTTCAATTTGCACCATGTTCGAATAGTAATATCTACAATAAAGGTTATTTGAACAATTTACATTTTGAGGAGCTTCATTTTCTTTGAGTACCTCCAGTTTATATTTTTGGGTGGGGGTTCTAGAGTGGTCTAGCAACTGCTCGAGGTTCCTTAGTTCTTTCTCTCAAGAAGTTTTTGGTTGGTGGGGTTCATGTGGATACTCATAGAGGCTAACCTACGCTTGGACGCTTGTGCAAGGAGATTCTGCTAAAGCACGTAAGTTTTCTTTCATTCTCTTTTAATTATAAGGATTTTTTCTTTAAGTGTTATTGACTTAATAATTATGCTTAGGTTTTTTTGTGTTTAGTTTATTTATGCTTTTATAGCTTAGAGTTATAACATGCTTAGTATAAAATATATGTGCTAGGATATAATTTAGAATTATCATACGCCTAGCCCATGCATGCAAAGCTAGGTGGAGAATTATTTAGTTAAGGCTTTATTTAGTTTATATGCAACCAATAGGAGTTCTTGGGGACAGGGAAAAAATTTTGAATTTCCGCTATGCCTATTATGCATGTTCAATTTGACTATCAGTTCCCAACACGACTAGGCCCCCAACATCTCCTACTTTTGTTAAATTCTCAGAATAGATATAGATTCCGATTGTGGATCAGTTAAAGGCTACCACTACCAAGATGAGCATTTGGGACCTTCTCCTTGGTTCTCAAGATCATAGGTTTGCTATCGTTAAAAAGCTAATGGAGATTGAAATGTCTCCCCAAGCATCGCCGGGAATAAGTCGGCAAGCTACTTAACAACAAGACTAGCACTGTCATCCCTGACATTATCTTCTCAAGCTTGGATCTGCCCAACGATGGCATTCGCCATAATAAGGCCCTCTACGTGAAGGCAAGTGGTTTTAGGCGCATTATGCCGTGTATAATGCCTGATGACTGTTCATCACTAAATGTCTGTCCTAAGGATATTCTACCAATCCTGGGATTAGCCAAGAAGGACTTAAAGAGATCCACAATGGTCATTAACACCTACGACAACTCCATGAGGACCATTTTTGGGACGTTTGAGGCCAAAGTTACCATCGGTGAAATCTCATCTATAGTACTTTTCACAGTCACAGATATCCCGATGACCTTCTCTATGCTTCTCAGGCGGCTGTGGTTCCATGCTCTGGGAGGAGTTCTATCCACTATTCACCAGAAAATCAAAATCACGTTCAACAGAAAGATTGTTACTCTAGAGGCTGACGACACGTCAATGGTGGCAACACTAAAAATGGAAGAGAGCCATATGAAAGGGTTTATCACAGCCACGATTGGGCAAGAATCGAACAAGAAACCGGAGGTGCACTGGGGTCCTTGGATTTAGCGTTAAATGTAGAAATACCACACTCTTGGAAAAGGACTAGGTGCTCATGAACAGGGAATGCCAACCTTCAATATAGGGATGAGAGAGTGGAAGCATGTAGGACTCGGTTATACAGGCTTCAGAAGGATCGCTGAGAAAATGATCTTTCAAAAGAAGTTACAACAGCCCTATTACGGAACCCCCGAGCCTGTTACTAACTAAGGGAAGAAAGTTTTTGGATTCAAGATCTTCTCATATGTAGTCAACTAGGACCAGTATGGTAAAAGCTCCATAACTTGTGCATGGAAGGAAGCAAGTAATCAGTCATATATTGGAGAAACTCCAGATCAAACTAACCTTGATGAACTGGTACACCCAAAAAAGTTCAAGAAGCCAAGTAAAGAGGAGGAAATGCTTGACACTCTAACCAAGCACCTTCAAAAATAGCTCAAGATAGTGGAAGAAGCATAGTGCAAGGGAGGTAGCTTGAGCCAAGCCATCATGGACATGGTCAAGACCATGAAAGGCAAAGTGAAGGCATAAGAAGGAGACGATGAGGACATCCTGTTTAAGCCAGTTGGTATAGGAGAATCATTTACCGCAAAGCCATATCCCACTAATCGGGATGAGTCTTTTATTTCTATTTCTAGCTTGTTTGAATTGAATAATGTACTTTATGATGATAATAGCGTGAAGAACTTTGCTTATTTGGATTGTGTTTCTAATTATGATTCTATGCATCCATTCCAGCATTCATCTAGCATCCTTAACATCAATAATGATATTACAAAGAAGTTAACTTAAATACGGAAGATGATTTGAAAATGGTATACATTTCCAATCATTTTCCCATCGAACAAGAGAGAAAATTGATAAAAGTACCAAAAAATCACTTTTTAGCCTTTGCTTGGTCTCACGAAGACATGCCTAGAATTGATCGGCACATTGTTGAACATAATATCCCCACGGACCTAAAAATTCGGCTAGCGAAGTGAAAGATGAAGCAAATGTGTCCTAAATGGGCTGAAAAGGTCAAAGCAGAAGTGGCCAAACAAATCAAGGATATTTTCATCAAAGTCGTCAAGTATCCCACTTGGCTATCCAATGTAATCCCTGTATCTAAGAAGAATGATGACATCCGAATTTGTGTCAACTTCTGGGACTTGAATAAGGCTACCCCTATAGATGATTTCTTGCTACCACACATTGATGTTCTGGTAGACAGTTCAGCAAGAGCAACCATGTACTCCTTTATGGCTGGGTTCTCAGGATATTACTAGATCCTTATGAACGTAGTAGACGAGTTTAAAACAGAATTCAGCTTAGAGTAGGGAACTTATTATTTTAGAGTGACGCATCTTGGACTCAAAAACAGATGGGCAACCTACCAGTGAGCGGTCACCACATTACTACATGACTTGATCCATAAAGAAGCCAAAGTTTATGTAGATTATATGCTTGTAAAATCCATTACACCAGAACAACACCCGGTAGTGTTAGAGTGATTCCTCACGATAATAGAGAAATAGAATCTCCGTCTTAACCTAAAGAAGTGTATATTTGGTGTCACATCAAACAAGTTGCTGGGGCATGTGGTTAGCCAAAGAGGTATAAAAATGGATACTCACAAAGCTGATGCTATGAGGGAAATGGCTATGCCAAAAACTGAAAAGGAAGTAAGAAGTTTCTTGGGATCCATACAGTACATCAAATGCTTTATAACATGGTTGACTACTATGTGTGAGCCCATCTTCAAGCTCATAAGAAAGCAGCAACCAAGAGAGTGGAACAACCAATGTCAGGAAGCCTTCGACAGAATCAAAGCTTACCTAAAGAACCCTCCAGTGCTGAAGCCGCCAATTCTTGGAAAATCAGTCATTCTCTATTTAGCAATGGAGGAGACATTTGTAAGGGCTATTTCGGTTCAAGAGCATGAAGATAATAAGGAACACGCAATTTATTACCTCAATGAGAAGTTGCTAGAATATGAGACTCTACACCATTGTGGAGAAAACTTGTTTCGCCATGGTCTGGCTCACCAAGAAACTCAGAATGCCTACTTGCAATCATATATAATCCAAGCAGTCGCAAAAGTTAATCCAATGAAGTATTTATGCCAGGCTCCCTCGCTAATTGTAAAATTGGCAAGGTGGCTCTTGTTACTGTCAAAATTTGATGTCGAGTACGCCACTAAGAAGACCATCAAGGGAAGGGTAGTGGCTAAATTTCTAATAAATAAACCACTCGAGGAAGGAGAAAAGGAGAACCTAGAATTTCTTGATGAGTGTTTTGCAACCACTACAGAGAGTCCCAAAAAATGGATCATGTTTTTTGCTGGCACCATTAATAAGGAAGGAGCTAGTTTGGGAGTCATCATCATTCCACTAGATGGAGCACTCATACCTCCATCAAAATAACGGGGTCGAATATGATGCTTGTTTATTCGAAATGTCTGCCATGATCACTCTTGAAGTTGACAAGGTGAGGATTATCGGAGACTCAGCTTTAGTCATCAAGCACGTAACGAGAGACTAGGAACTAAACAAAGAATACCTCAGGGCTTACCTAGAGGCTATATGGAGGAAAGCTGCAATGTTCAGCGAATGTGAGTTTTGTCACACATCCCGAGAGGAAAATCCGATGGCAGATGTGTTGGCCACTTTAACCTCAATATGGGAAGGGCCCCAAAAGCAGCCAATCAAACCCATTATTATGGAGATGAATCAATTTCTGTACTGCGTCCCGATGATAAACGGCACCATGGATAAGGAAGAACCCTGGTACTTTTACATTGTGAAGCTCCTTAAAAATGGTGAATTTGCAGCCGAGGCTACAGATCCTGATAGAAATATGCTAAGGAAGCTTGTTGTACAGTTCTTCTTGATTAAAGGAGATCTGTTCAAGAGATCCTCTAATGGCGTGCTGTTAAAGTGCTAGACCCGATAGGAAGCTGAAAGGGTAATGAAAGAGGTGCATTCAGGAGACTGTGGTCAACACTTGAATGGCATCGTAATGGAAAAGAATATACAAAGAATGAGGCTCTTTTAGCTAACCATGCTAGCCGACTGTGTTCAAGAAGCTAAGACTTGCCATGCTTGTCAGATATATAGAGATGTGAGCCACTTACCCTTGTCAACATTACAAAATTGGACAATGCCTTGGCCGTTCTCAACCTGGGGTATCGATATCATCGGTGAGATAAGACCATCTTAGACTAATGGTCATTGCTTCATTATAGTAGTCGTCCACTACTTTTCCAAATGGGTTGAAGTAGAATCATGCACGAGCATCATGGCGAAGAAGATGAGCCCGTTTATTCAGTTACATATCTTGGCCAGATATAGCATTCCTCATCATATAGTATGTGACAACGGTATACAATTCCAAGGAGAGACAACCGATTATATTTGATAAGCACAGGATTAAGCATCATCGCTCTTCACCCTATCTTCCTCAGGCCAATGGAGCTATAGAAGTGGCCAATAAAGCAATTAAGAAAATCCTTTCCAAGATGATCTCCAACTATCGAGATTGGACCGATCCTTTTTCTCTCGTCTATGGAATGGAGATAGTTTTACTTGATGAAATAGAGGTCATATCTTTGCGCATAGCCCTTGAAGCAAGATATCCTGAAGATGAGTGGGCAAAAGCAAGATATGAGGAACTTACTCCGATCGATGAAAAATGATTAGCCGCTTTGGAGAATCTACAGTTATATCAACAATGCATGGCTAGGGCTTACAACCGTGTAGTCAAAGGGTAAGACCAACCTCTAAGAATGGGCAATCTGGTCTTAAAGGAATCTCATAAAACACACACAGATGCTTGTGGGAAGTTCCAACCAAATTGGGAAGGTCCTTACATAGTTAGGAAGACTCTGAGTAAAGGGGCAGTACAAATCTCAGACCTGGATGGCAACAAATTTATGAATCCAGTAAATTGCGATACTCTGAAGCCCTACTTTGTGTAAAAAATAATTAAAAAAATAATATAAAGGTCTGTCAAGAGCTAGTGAGAGCTCTTGTAAAATGCGTTCGAAGCCTTAGGTGACGATGGGTATTTCATGGAAATAAATACCATTTGTCCTTCCTATTTAAATGATATCTTCCGTAGTAACATGTTCATGTTAAATTTACTAAATGAGTGGATTAAATGGAAACTGCGAATCGCTTGATAGAACACTCATTCAAATAACATTTCTTTTCATCTTTATTACACATAGAGTATGTTACAAATAGGAAACGGGAATGATAAAGACAAAATGATGAGGCCCGACCCCTTTATTTTCTGTAGGAAGAAAAGACACGTGATGGCAAGCTCAGTGACCACCAAGGAAGCTGTGGAGTCTGTGCATCTTGATAAGCCTCTCTCCAAGAGTAGGAAGCCCATAAACATTAGTAGCCTAGACACGATAAGCCTCAGAAGGATGGATGTCAAAATGGATGGAATAGGTCCTATACACCTGAGTGCGAATAATCCACCTCATGTCATGACTGTAAACCCGAGTGTAAGAAAGCTTAGACCTTATTAAAGTACACAAGGACATTGGAAACCCCTGTGGAAAGCCGTACTATCTACGTAAGCGACCAGGAGAATAAGTGACGATCTTTGAAAAATATTTGAGGACCACAACGCCTCTGGCAACATCAGTAGTCACGTGCGTAATTCCCCACCAACGGTAAACCTACAAATAACCTCAGTAGCTCGACTACCCATAAACTTGGCCCACTCCTTGGCTGTAAAATCTCTATGAGGATGATTGTTCTAGAAGAGTAAACAAATGAGCAAAAGCCAGCTCACATCGTTAGGAGGAAGGTTCCTAACTATGTCAAAAGCCACATCCAACCTTAAGCCCTCGTGAAAACTCAATAGGAGCTTGTCAAATTGTTGCAATAGAAGACAGTCCATCAATGGATCAGAAAACTAAAGACAATTTGTCGAAATGGTTGGGGGCATGATAGAGGAAGATCTCAAGAGCCTACAGAATTCCTCGTACAAGAGGCATAACTTGTGGTTTCCAAACCAGAACACATTGTCAATAGGGTCCCAGAATCTGATAGCAGCCTGGATTATGTTATCGTTGACAAAAATGTGATAGTATTCATTCACATGCGCTAGACCACAGACCCTGAGATTATCCCGACCATCCAAGTTCTTCAGATAAACATTCAAACCTACATAAAAATGGATGTAGCCCTCCATGGCAAAATTTCAAAAGAGTAGCAGTTCGCTATACGTAATTTATGGGTCAATCTACCAATATCTAGCAGATTACCCTGATAAACTGGATTGACAACGAAAGAAAGTGTAAAGTGAAGAAATAATGCAAAAATCTTTCATAAATAAAAAATGTGTTCATACAAAATAAAGAGGCACTACATAAGGCCCAAAGAAAAGAAAAGAAAGAAAAAGAAAAAAAAGAAAGAAGAAGAAAAGCCTATCTACTGCCTGCTAAAACTCAAGTGGCTAGGATCAAAAGATGATGGAGAAGGGAGATAATAGCCCTGAGGAAAGATCTAGAAGGGTCGCCTTATCTTATCTATGGCTGCTGCTACGAGTCATCCACCGAAAGCATCCCCAATAGACCTTAAAGCCGTCGAATCTCCAACTGTAACATTTTAACACAAGTCATTCATATGCATTTCATAACATGCCATGCATCATTGTTAACAGATAAAATAATGAACATACTGTCGAATTAGAGTTTTTGGTTTATCATGAACCATTGCTGCCCTTGAATATATCACTAATCGGAGATGCTATTAGCAATAGGCACCTGCGAGAATGGGAAGTCAGAATGAATTAGAACCATCGCGATCAAAGATCTTAAAGAAAAAAAAGAGTGAAAAGCGGAGAGGGCTCACATGATTGGTATCGGCAGGGTAAAAGGCCACTATATGGTCAGGATCCAAATAAGGCGGAATCAATGGCGTATAAGTACTCAAGTCAGGACGGTACCTCATAGACATGGGCAGTTGATACTGAAACCCCCGATGTCCCTCTACCATCACCAAATCATGAGGCGGGATAGATGACACCGAAGACCTACCCACATTAGCAAAAGTAGTCGTAGGTCTCTTCCTGCCTTGGTGATCTTACAAAAATGACAAAGCAAAGGCAAATCGGTCGAACTAAGTATGATGATAAAAACAAGGAAGAAATTCAAATTATTGAAGAAGAAGATACCGTCATCTGGACAGTACCAGGTGATCCCGATCTAGTCTGACCGCTAGGGGTATAAGTGAAAGGGGAGTCACCCTTAGATGGGTTGTGAATGTCAGGTTCAGGCTCAACATGGATGGAATCCGTCCCCGGTCATCCAAGCAGCTGTAAGCGGTAAAACTCCTTGTATCCACCAACCCACTCTAGGAAGGTTCTGGGTAAGCCATCGGACGCCAATCACACAAACTCAGGCAAGCTATGAGGCCAAAAAATCCACTGTGGCACCTCAGGAGGAACAAAATGTGACCTAGGCGGGAGATGCCAACCCTGGATGTGCTCCCTGAGGTACCACTCTAAGGAGAAGGGAGTCTCTAGAGTCATCCGGGTAAACTCCCCAGCTAATCTTATGACCTCCGACTAGTGAAGAGCATACCTTTAGAGCTGCATCTTAATCTAAAAGAAAGAAAAGACCAAAAAATGATACGACAATTGTACAGATATAGCAATTAAAGCAAATGAAGGGAGCTAGAGAGTATACCTTTTTTGAAGACAGTTTACGGAGGTGAGCGCAAAGTACAGAGCAAGACTCTATCTCCCAACTGCGACAGTAATGCAACAGCCAAGGGTAAAATGGATAGCTACCATCTCGTACAAGCTTGGTCCCTAGGAGAATCCCTATCTCAAAAAGCTAGATATGCAAGAAGTCAAAAGAAGTAAGAACACTAAAAGATGGATAAAATGCTCATAAGGAGGAAAAAGAGTTAAGTCCTTACATAAACAATCTGAAGGCAAGATATGAACTTCCCAATCCTGTTCCTCGCGCACTACTCAATGCCGTAATGCAGATGATGCAATGCATCTCGACCACAAGCGTACTCGTCAAAGTGATATGGGTCAATCAAAGTCGGTAGAATATAGAGATTCACAATCCAACCCCTAGTAGGAAAGTATAACCATGACAAAGTAGCAGCCATGTAAGCTCTAGTCTTGCAACCCAAAGTCAAGTGCCTTCTATCCCCAATAGTCCAGAAAGTCATGAGTTTCTCTTAAGAAATCCGCCTCATCTTATCTCTAGAATAGCCAATCAAAGCCTCAATGGTCTCCACATTTAATTTGTGATAACTAAAGCAAGCGTTTAAGTGGATCACATTACCGTGAAAAGGAAGACCTATGATGGCGCAGTAATCCAATGGAGTAATGGTGTACTCCCCACAATGGAAGTGGAAAGTGTGGGTAATATCAGGCCACCTGGTCAAGATGTGGCTAGACATACCAGCTAGGATAGACGGATACTTGGGAGTTCTCGAGTACTTTCAGGTACTCACCATCCTCCCCAAGGACGTCCCATCAACAATGGGCTTAGAGTCAGGAGAGAGCACCTCGTACAACTTATGAAAATGGGTAATACTACCGACCTTATGCTTGGTGACCTGAAAAAATGCATATACACATATCACATACCAGTTTTTGATAAATCACACGATTATCAAAAAATTATTGCGTTTAATAAATTATTGCACAAAATAAATAAGCAATAAAAATAATGAAAATTGTAATATAAAAGTAGCAGTAAGGCTCACTAGAATCCAAGAAAGATAATCGAAAGGCTTCAAGGAAGGTGGAATAAAATCACCATGACGAATCCCATGGTACATACAATTTGACGGAAGTTCGTATAAAGGATCGGCAGGAACCTCAGATAGTTCCACTTGCTGACCATCAATGAGCAAGTTTTGAGTAGTTACTTGAATGACTGGTAGATCCAAGCAAATATTATAAAAACTTAAACCACATAGAAACCCCTCAAAATCGAAGTAAAAGGGGAAAAAAGGGAAGAAAATGAAGGAAATCATCGTCAAAGATAGCTTGAGAGCAAAAATTTTTGTAAAAGAAGAGCAAAAAATGCTAGAGAAGGAAGACAGAATTTTTGGTGTGGTGAAAATGGGAGCCAAGCTGTTGTTTTTATAGACCGCAGGTAATTAGCCTGTCGGCTAATTACCTATCCAACTGTCACGCATTTACACATAATGGCTATAAAAGTTACCGTTACGTATGTAATTAGCTTGCCGGCTAATTACGTATATTTTGAAAATTTTCGCAATTTTGCATTTTTCATCCATTCTCTGCATTGTTTACAAAACGAGCGGACCTAAAAGCTATTTTTACACAGTCACTCATGCATTAAGCACCTAAAAATATTTATTTTGACCCCAGATCAATTTTAAACCTCATGCAACTAATTAATAAATTTTTAATCGCTGGGGCAGAATATATTTTGATTCAAAATTTGTTAATTAAAAATATTTTACTCATGGCATCCCACACACTATTTTGTTTAGTTCGCATACAACAAAATTTCTATCACAAAATTTATGTATTCGAGGGGCAAACTATTAGCACAAGTCCATTCCGGCCCGATGAGGAATAATGCCTATTTTTTTAAGTGATCAGATAAAGGAGCCAAAAAGGACTAAATTGACATCCAAAATCTAAATTCAAAAATTCACATTGCGCAGAAGCTCTAATTTAGCATTTTCTAAAAATTCAAAATTTGGTCAAATAAAGGTAATCCGCTCGCCTACTATTTGCTTATCTACTGCAAAAAAAATCAAATCTAATCGAGATCTAGTAAGGTTTTGCGGGGTCTAATGCAAAATCTTGTCAGATAGGTAACTAGCCCGCCGACTAATTACCTCCCCATTATAAATAGGGGACTCACCCCCTCATTTTCAAAGGACAAAAAAAATTCAGAAATCCTAAAATTCCCTTTGTGTCCCTTTTCAGTTCTGGGAGTCCCAAAGGCCCCGAAACTCTGTCAAAACACTTCCAAATCTGAGCATTATCACAGTCACTCATTATAAACTCAGTTTCCTGTGTTTTTAGATCAAGATCTCACAGTTATCTTTGGTTTAAAAATGACTTAAACCCTATATTTCCTTTAGGAATAATCCAAGATTATAGCAATAACTTGGGTTAAACCTATTTTCCAATAAATCACAACCTCTGAAAATTTTGGTCCTGCACCGGCTCTCAGGTCATCCTGGATAAACAAAACGGTAAACTGAGGGTAACTAGATCTAAGCCCAACTTTAAAATCCATTTTTTAACTTTTATTATTGCACATTGTATTCCATTTCTCATGCTAAGTGAATCGCTGGAGCCACTTCAACGATAATATTTGTAAATAAGCTAGCAAGTACAGGCAAAACATCTAGAACGTGAGAAAATTCTATCCGAGTTTCCAGCCCAAAACCCAAGTGCTGTCATTACTCTGCCAAAATTTCGGTAGCAAATATCAATTTATTAAGCCATTATAATGCCCATTTTATTTCTTGAATTGAATTCTTAACTAAAGCCATTGTAATGCAAAAATTACCACATAAAACATAATTCCAAAATCAATCCAAACAATTTGAACAATATGAGGACCTATCTTGTCCGAACTCAGAATCTCTTTCTCTTTTCGGTATAAAAATCCCATTTTGGATCAGCATACCACAATTCCTGGTGGAGCTGAACCGGTTGGTGACTCTATTTTATTTTTAAATAAAGCAAAAATGCTTTATTTTAAAAATATCATTTCTTAATAAAAATGTGTAAATATATTTCTCAAATATAATCACATTTTTGGCTTATATAAAGTCATTGCATTTAAGCAAATCACATTTTCTCAAATCGAACCGAATCGAATCACGACCCGCATACCGCACCCCATGTGCTCCCCCAAAAACCTCGCCCACTCACAGAAGGCCTTGGAATTTGATAATGGTGCAATGCATTCTAGGAGGAATAATACATGTATTTTCACCAAGGATAAGGTGAAGTATTTGCTTACACCACCAAGGATAAGAGGGTAAGAGCTCTATTATGGTGATTTAGCTCGAGGGATATTTACATGGAACACCTGGTACACGTCCCTATCTACCCTCTATTTTAAGTTTTCAAAATTTGTCTAAAATTGTTTACTGTTCCTATATTATGTATTCTGAAAGTTGGGTGATCTTAATTGGCCACAATATTGTGATGCTAGAGGAACGGTACCATGATCCCTGATAATAATGTTGCCATTTATTCCCAGTATAGTGCATACTTTTCAGTTTAACCCTTGTTTGGTAAGATAATTGCCTGGAAACCAAATTGATTTACATTTTATTGATGTTACGTGTGTTGGAAACTGACAGTCAGATTGAACATGCATAAAAGGCATGGCGAAAATTCAAAATTTTTTCCCTGTCCACAGGAACTCCTATTAGTTGTATATAAATTAAATAAAGCCTTAAGTAAATAAATCTCTACCTAGGTTAGCATACAAAAGGACTAGGCATACCATAATTCCAAATCATATCCTAGCACATTTATTTTATACTAAGCATGTTATAACTATAAGCTATAACCTAAGCATAAAATAAACTAAGCATGCAAAACAACCTAAGCATAATTATTAAGTCTAAAAACACTTAAAGAAAAAGACTTTTTTTTTAAAACCCCCCGGAGGAACATTGTGTTCCCCTAGAAGGAAAAAGATCGAGATAGGTGAAAATTTTGGGGCGGGCGTCCCAACTAGGTTGATGCCCCCGCTTACCTACAAAACACGTACCTCTCTTTATTAAAGAAATCCAAAGACCGCTCACAAGATGAGAGCGTCAGTGAACATAGATACAGCCTAATGGTGATACAGATATGAAATCCGATCCCGAGACATGCCTATACAATGAATGAGGCCAAAGAATGCCATCTAACTAGTTACAGCTTAGGAATAAATCTGGATAAGTAAATACATCAGAAACGACAAAGTTAAGATTCCGCCTTCGATACTTGAAAAAGAACCAGCATAGATGAATGCTTGCCTCCAAATGATCATCTGTGCTTAAGACAGCCTCGAACACGAAATTATTCTGCCTTTTCCAAATAGCCCACGCAATCATAAACCATAAAGCCGTACCAAACTCCTGTCCGATCCTGGAGGAAAAATGCGCTCGCCATACTATTAGAAAATCAGCCCCCTTGAATGGCATTGTTACTGAAAAAGACTTAATAATTAAAAGAGAAATTAGAAGCCTTACCAGTTGAAGCGTGCTTTATTAGAACTTTGTTACACAAGCCTCCAAGGCAGGATAGCCTCTATGAGTATCCACAGGAATCCCACCAATCGAAACATCCCAATGAGGTAGAACCAAAGAACCTTGAGCAATTGCTAGATCGCTCCAAAATTCCCACCCAAAAATATATATTCTAGAGATTCAAGATCCACTTGAATTTGGTGCACTGAATAATGGAGCAAGGGGGCACAATATGTAGGGGGACCTAGGGCTTCCCGCATTTAATGCGAGATAGGGAAAATTCCCATTCCCTCACTTGGCAACACATGGATCCCATAGGATCTGTGTGCTGCCCACATCGACCTAACTTGCAAGTTGATTCCTCATTGGACAAGGCAGGCTCTTGCGAGTCGACCTTGTCCTGCAGGCTGAGCCTCATGGGCTCTCCCGTGAGCCCAGCTGGCGGGTGGCCTTACTGCAGGCCAACGCAACCCTGGCTTACACTGCCTGTAGCCCATGCGCGCCTATGCACTAGTGCGGGCTCGTGTGGGCCCATAAAGCCTTCTGGCTTGCAGGTCCCTTTCGCCAAGGGTCTAACCGTCATTTTTCTTACAGTTCTAGCTCCATCTCCAATTCAAATATTTATTTTATGACCTTACTAAAATAGTTATGGGTCAAAATAAATTCCTTAGTCTATCCAAAATTAATCCAATCAATTTTAACCAGTTAAACAATAATCCAACTATTATTTATATTATCTTTTCATAATAGATTAAAATTGTTAGTTCTTTACTTAGTCCGATGAAGGTCCAATGTGCGTAACCTTATAGGATCCTGAAGTATTAAGTTGTTAAGGCTTAACCAACCCTTGTACTAATGGAGCCATTGGCATGATACTCTAGACCGTGAATAGAACTTGATTGCCTTAAACGACTGTAGTATGCCTCTAGCAAGGGTCTACCATCCCCCATTACTCGGAATGTCATTTATGCTTATGACTTAATCTCGGTTAATAAAATAGTTATCCAGTGTGATAAATGCCTTCCATTCTTTAATATTAGTACCATCTTGTTTATAGGGTTCGGTTAAAGTGTTAACCCACTAATAGCGAGGTTGCTCCAAGCTATCCTAGTAGTTTACTTGTTACCGAAGTATATTACCTTTTACCATTGTGTGTTTGACTAGATACCATTTCTATCAAACATATACTCTGATCAGAGTTTTATGGCAATGATCACTTCAACAAGTGGCCAGGTATAACTCCTTAATATATCTATAGCGATAGATTCTTTCCGACTACTCAGCTTAGCAACATACTGTCATCACTATACTCGTAATCACCCATAGCACCCTAAACTAATAAGTGTACGGTAATGACCCAAAGTGTGGCAATAGTACCACACAAGGTCACTAGCATCTCAAGTACGAGGACATTCGCAAACCTTACTGCATGAAGATATACACTAACACATTGATATATATACCAAGTGTTTATCTTACTGCGGTCTCCAATATATCTCCCAGATATATCCATGTATCAAACTTAAGGCACCACCTTTAGTCCTTAGGAGATTGAATACTTGGACCCTTTCCAAGAAAGTTGACCACATGCTAGCCTTTCCGCTTCATCAATATCCTCTCTTGATGAAACTATGACTAGGGATAGTTTAGACATAATCATAATTGTACATGAACTAGGTTCCACCAGATATAGTCCAACTATGATTTCTCTGACTTCATGCTATGATATGTCATGGACTTTTATATACATACATCAATGAATATATTTAACCAGCTATACTATATATATTGAAACACATTGATATAAACAAAAGAATAAATGCCTTTATTGATTAAACAAATTATTCATACTATTTGATAATGAAGATGTATCGCTCTAATTGCCTTAAGGGCATACATCATATCCAACAAACTCCCACTTACACAAAGGCTAATTACCCATATGTCTTAATCCATATGCTTTAACATCCTGGTCTTGTTTGACTTGATTCAATGGCTTTGTCAGACCATCGGCAAAGTTCTGATCAGTGGGTACATATTCTAATCTCATTATCTTAGCATCAATAATCTCTCTGATTATATGATACTTTTTGGATACATGTCTATTTTATGATGAGACCGTGGTTCCTTTGCCTGAGCTATGGCACAATTGTTATCACAATACAAAGTAATTGGATCAACAGCCTCAGGCACCACACCGAGTCAACAATAAATCCATTTAACCAGACAGCTTCTTTTGCTGCTTTGCATGCAGCAATGTATTCAGATTTCATGGTTGAATCAGCAGTAGTTTCTTACTTGGAACTCATCCTGCAAACAACCCCTCCATTTAACACATACACAAAACCTGATTGAGACTTAAAGTCATCCTTTTCAGATTGAAAACTCGCATCAGTGTAACCTTCTCTGTAAATCAAGAACTCATCCTTAGTCCTTCTTAAGTACTTAAGGATTGCCTTGATGACCATCCTGTGCTTTTCACCTAGATCTAACTGATATGTGCTCATAAAGCTCAAAGCCTGAGAGACATCTGACCTAGTACGTATCATAGCATACATGATGGATGCTATCGCGAATGCATAGGGTATATCCTTCATGTGCATTCTCTCCTAAGCTATCTTCAGACACTCAGCCTTAGATAGGTTTATCCCCTTTGTCATCGGGAGATAAACTTTCGTAGAATGCTTAAGGTTGAACCTATTCAATACCTTTTCTATATATGTACTTCGAGAAAGACCTAACAGCCTCTTGGATTTATCCCTGTAGATCTTTATACCTAGTATAAATGCTGCTTTACTAAGGTCTTTCATGGAGAACTTTCTTGAGAACAATACTTTAACGTTTTGAAGAAGAGAAATGTCATTTCCTATTAGAAGGATGTCATCAAAATACAATACAAGAAAAATGATTGCACTCCCACTAACCTTCTTGTAAACACAAGGCTCATTAGCATTTAGGCAGAAATCGAGTTCCCAGATTGTCTGATCAAACCTTATATTCTAACTGCTGGATGCCTGCTTAAGTCCCTAAATTGATCTTCGTGGCTTGAATACCTTCAAGCCATTTTGAGATGTAAAACCATCATGTTGTGTCGTATACACATCTCGGTCTAAATCCCCATTCAGGAATGCTATTTTTAGATCCATTTGCTACATCTCATAATCATAATAAGCAACAATGGCGAGGAGTATCCTTATGATTTTAAGCATGGCTATCGGTGAGAAGGTTTCATCATAGTCAATACCTTTCCGTTGACTATAACCTTTCACAACTAACTTTGCTTTATAGGTAATTACATTACCGTCTATGTCTATCTTCTTCTTGAAGACCCACTTGCACCCAATTACTCTAACCTCTTGCGGTGCATCAACCAAATTCCAAACTTGGTTCTCGTACATGGAATCCATTTCCGATTTCATGGCTTTTAGCCATTTATCAAAATCTAATCTTTTCATTGCCTCAACATATGTCCTTGGTTTATCATCCTCCATAAGATATAGTCCCTTATCATCAGTGATGATAAACCCGTATCTATCGGGACCCTTATAAACTTGACCTGATCTTTACAATGATAGTGTTTTGATAGGTTGTTCTTGGATCACACTCATTTGTGTATCTACAACGAGGTCAATCAATTGATTGTCTGTTTCTTCCTCTTGAACTTCCAGTTCAATATTGCTCCCACTGACTTTTGCAAGTAAGTGTTCCTTTTCCAAAAAGTGATCATTCCGAGATATAAATAACTTTTGTTCTTCGAGTTGGTAAAATAGATATCCAATTGTTTCCTTTGGACATCCAATGAGCAGACATTTGTCAGCCTTAGCATTAAGCTTATCTGACGCTATCCTTTTTACCATAGCAGGATAGCTCCATACTCTTAAGTGACTTAGAGATGGCTTCTTGTTACACCATCTTTCATAAGGTGTAAAATCAACTGATTTAGCGGGCACTCTATTTAAGACATAAACTGTGCTCTCCAGTGCATATCCCTAAAAGGATTTACTAAGATCTACATGGCTCATCACGGACCTGACCATATCTAATAAAGTCCGATTCCTCCTTTCTAACACTCTATTGTGTTGGGGTGTATAAGGAGGGGTCCACTGGGGAACTATACCATTTTCCTTTAGATAATCCTAAAACTCCTAACTTAAGTATTCTCCACCTCGATTCGATCAAAGTATTTTAATACTTTTCTCAACCTGTTTCTATACTTCAGCTTTGAATAGTTTCAACTTTTCAAAACTTTCAAACTTGTGCTCTTTCAAGTAAAAATAAGTATATCGTGAGTAATGATCAATAAAGGTTATGAAGTAGGAGTATCCTCCTAGTGCCTGAACACTCATTGGACTACACACATCAGTATGTATAAGTTCCAATACACTTGTGGCCCCCTCACCCTTTCCTTGAAAGGGTAACTTTGTCATTTTTCCTTTTAAACAAGGTTCGCAATCACCATAAGACTCCAAGTCTATTAGGCCCAAGTCTCCACACTTATGCAAGTTGGTTAAGCGATCTTTGTTTATGTGGCCTAAATAACAATGCCATAAGTAGAAGGAATTCTCATTATCTAATTAAACTTTCTTTAAATTGTTTATATTAAAAACTTCTATTTTAGTATCAAGAACATAAATGCCACCTTTCAACATTCCATAACCATAAAGAAATTATTCAAATGAATTTGACAATTATTATTCTAAAATAAAATTTCAAATCCCTCTGCTGCTAAACACGCAACAAGTACAATATTCTTAGTAACACTTGGAATGCGGTAACAATTATTCAAAACCAAAATAAGTCCACATGGTAAAACAAGACTAAAGCTCCCTACAACTAATGCAATAACTCTGGCTCCATTTCCCATGCGTAGGTCCATCTCCCCTTTTGCAATTTTTCTATAGTTCCTTAGTCCCTATACAGAAGTACAGATATGAGAACCATAACCAGTATCTAATACCCAAGTGGATTCAAGTAAAAAGTAGCAAAGTTTTCAACTACAAACATACGTGAAGTAGATGCCTTTGTAGGCTTCATCTTCAAATGCTCAGAAGTAGGAGCTTTGCAATCCCTCTTCCAATGTCCTGGTTTCCCACATTAGAAGCATACATACTTAGATGCATTCTTTTCTTTCTTCTTCTTACTGATTCTTTTCTTAGCACCCAATGCTTGATTCTTCTTCTTAGAAGCCTTGCCTTTTTCAACCAACAGTAGAGGTTTCTGATCCTTCTTTATTTGAGGTTCTACTATTTTCAGCAAGTTGACTAATTTAGGGACAGTAGAATTAATATTGTTCATGTAATAGTTAGTCCCAAAGCCTGAGTAACTATTTATCAAGGACATCAACACAAGGTCAATTCTTAAGTCACGATTCATCTAGAATCCCAATCGATTCAGCTTCTCAAGATATCCTAAGAGTTTCAGTACATGCTAAGAGGCATAGGTGCCAACCTGCATCTTGGTTAGAAAAAGAGATTGGAGGTCTCATACCTCTCTGTCCTTTCCCTCTCCGAGAAGAGTTCTTTAAGATGGAGAACCATGTCCTCCAAGGACATGTTCTCATGTTGTTTCTATAGCTCAAGAAACATGGACCCCAATATAACACAATGGTAGTCTCACGATCTTTCTTGTGCTTCAACCAGGCATCATGTTCCACATGAACATCAGGTTCTACAGGGAAAATTTTACTTAGAACATATGCAATTCCCTCAGATCTGAGAACTATTCTCAAAGCTCAGAACTAATCAGAAAAGTTCAAGCCATTCAAGTAGGTGTCAAGTAACATACGGAGATTAACATTGGAAGTCAATTTCAACCTAAGATATAAGAAAAGAAAAGAGTTTAGAATTTAGTTTAAGTACATGTATTTAATATAATGACTTTTAATTGAATACATTTTCTTACTATTTTCTTCGAATTTCACAATAGCCCATTCTATTGAATTCGGGAGATTTAGCCTAGCTAAATTCCTAGTAGGTAGTATCTGTAACTAGTCTACTACAACCCCCAATTTTATGAGTCAAGTCATAAGAGTAAGTCATAGTTGCAATCCCACTCCATTTACATCGCTTGCAATTGCTAATTCATTCAAGTTCCCTAATCCTAAGGGACGCGTGCTCTTATATTAGCATCTCCTTTAATATGTCTCAGATCTGGGCCTAGCCCCCAATTTTACGGTGGACTACCTCAGCTCTATTAAGACAGACCTTATCCCAAACTTTATAACTAGTCAATGAGGACCAGAAGGAATGCTTTGCATAGCACTTTGATAGCCTAAAGAGACCATATTAAAAATTTGAGTAAGGAAGACTATAACTTGCCTTAATATATTTACTTCGGGATTTTATTGGCGTTAAACATCTCACCCAATCTAGGATTTTATCAAATGGACAAAATTATAATAACTTGTATTAATTTAGGGAATTTTAGAATTAATTTATAAGGTCTAACACTTTTATTTGTTATATTTATATTGCATTTCCTTTAAGCTTTTATTCAATAAATTTAATTTTTTACTTTGTTACAGAAACATATATAAGCACCATCTTATATACTAGAAATAAATTAGTTCATATTAATCACCGTTGGTCGATTCAAATTTCACCGATATAGGTTCCCAAGTAGGAGAGGTGCCCTATGGGGAGTAGACACCAAGTCTAATCCTTAGCCAGAAAAAATACGGGAACAAACTTGAAGACCAATGGATTCTCTCGAACTAATAAATTTCGTTCTTCCAATTCATGTAAATTGGAAGCATCTATAACCATGTAATTTAAATAAATTATTGACACTTGTATAGTTTGAGCAAGATGAGCAGGCTTATTCATAACTATTTTCTAACCTTAAAATGAAAGGCACAAGTTTATATATGCTGTTCCAAATAATTAAATAAACAAATCACTTCATATAGAAAATAATATTTAGTTTGCTTCTAACTTAGTTATGCAGTAAATAGGCAGGCTCTAATTCCACTATTGGAAACTGACAGTCAGATTGAACATGCATAACAGGCATGGCGGAAATTTAAAATTTTGTCCCTGTCCCCAGAAACTCCTATTAGTTGCATCTAAATTAAATAAAGCCTTAACAAAATAATTCTCTAACTAAATAATTCTCTACCTAGGTTAGCATGCAAAAGGACTAGGCAAACCATAATTCTAATTATATCCTGGCACATTTATTTTATACTAAGCATGTTATAACTCCAAGCTATAACCTAAGCATGAAATAAATTAAGCATGCAAAATAACCTAAGCATAATTATTAAGTCTAAAAACACTTAAAGAAAAAGACTTAATAATTAAAAGAGAAATTAGAAGACTTAACAGTTGAAGTGTGCTTTAGCAGAACTTCGTTACACAACCCTCCAAGGTAGGATAGCCTCTATGAGTATCCATACGAACCCCACCAACCAAAACCTTGCAATGAGGAAGAACTGAAGAACCTTAATCAATTGCTAGATCGCTCCAAAATTCCCACCTGAAAATATATATTCTAGAGATTTAAGATCCACTTGAATTTGGTGCACTGAGTAATGGAGAAAGGGGGCATAATATATAAGAGGATTTAGGGCTCCCCGCATTTAGTGCGGCATGGGAAAAAATTGCCATCTCGCCCTTGGCAATACATAGACCCCATAGGATCCGCATGCTGCCCACCTCGACCCGACTTGCTCAGTAAGTTAGGTCCTTGATGCACAAGGCAGGCTCTTGCGAGCCTGCCTTGTCTGGTGGGATGGGCCTAGCAGGCTCACCCACGAACGCAGCTCGTGGGTTGCAAGGACTGCACAAGGCAGGCTTTGGCGAGCCTGCCTTGTCCTGTAGGCTTGGCCTTACAGGGACTTCCCGCGAGCCCAGCTCATGGGTTGCCTTCTTGTAGGCCAATGAAAACCTAACTTGCACAGCCTGTAGCCCACGATTGCCTATGCACTCGTGTGAGCTCGTATGGGCACGTAAAGCCTTCGGGCTTGTAGGTGCTTTTCGTGAAGGGTCCAACCCTCATTTTTCTTGCAGTTCTAGCTCCTTCTCCAATTTAAATATTTATTTTACAACCTTACTAAAATAGTTGCGGGTCGAAACAAATTCCTTAGTCTATCAAAAATTGATCCAATCAATTTTAACCAATTGAACAGTAATCCAATTATTATTTATATTATATTTTCGTAATAGATTAAATCTATTAGTTCTTTCCTAAGTCTGATGAATGTCCAATGTGTGTGACCTCATAGGATCCTGAAGTATTGAGCTATTAAGGCTTAATAAACCCTTGTTCTAAAGGAACCATTCGCTCGATGCTCTAGACCGTGAATAGAACTCGATTACCTTAAACGATTGTAGTATGCCTCTAGCAAGGGTCTACGAACCCCCCATTACTTGGAATGCCATTTATGCTTATGACTTAATCCCGGTGATTGCAACCGTTATCTAGTGTGATAAATTCCTTCCATTCTTTAATATTAGTACCATCTGGTTTATAGGGTTCGGTTAAAGTGTTAACTCCCTAATAGCGAGGTTGCTCCAAGCTATCCCAGTAGTTTACTTGTTACCGAAGTATATTGCCTTTTACCATAGTGTGTTTGCCTAGAAACCATTTCCATCAAACGTATACTTTGATCAGAGGTTTATGGCAATCATCACTTCAACAAGTGGCCCAGTATAACTCCTTAATATATTCGGAGTGACGGATTCTTTCTGACTACTCAGCTTACCAACGTGCTGTCATCACTATACTTATAATCACCCATAGCACCCTGAATTAATGAGTGTATAGTAATGACCCAAAGAATAGCAATAGTACCATACAAGGTAACTAGCATCTCAAGTACGAGGACATTCGGAAAGCTTATTGGATGAAGATAAACACTAACACATTGATATATATATTCCAAGTGTTTGTCTTACTGCGGTCTCTGATATATCTCCTAGATATATCCATGTGTCAAACTTAAGGCACCACCTTTAGTCCTTAGGAGATTGACTGCTTGGACCCTTTCCAAGAAAGTTGACCACATGCTAGTCTTTCCGCTTCATCAATATTCTTTCTTGATGAAACTATGTCTAGGGATAGTTTAGGTATAATCATAATTGGACATGAAGCAGGTTCCACTAGATATAGTCCAACTATAATTTCTCTGACTTCATGCAATGATATGTCAAGGACTTTTGTATACATACTTCAATGAATATATTTAACCAGCTATAATATATACATAGAAACACATTGATATAAACAAAAGAACAAATGCCTTTATTGGTTAAACAAATTGTTCATACTATTGCATAATTAGGATATATCGCCCTAATTGCCTTAAGGGCATACATCATATCCAACAACGTGTTCTAAGTATGCGACAATAGATAAAATATGATGCCATGATGCATTGAGGTGGTATATTTTGATTAGAATAGCTCTATTTCCCACTTCATTCTCTAAAATTAATATAGGTAATATGTTTGACATCAAATAAATGATTTTGGTATTCCAGTTTTATTATTTTTTGGTAATATTTACAAGTATCTTCATTGGGATAATCTTATTCGGGGCTTAGTTACAGCTAAGGATCCTCACCCCTCCCAACAAGTGTATTTAGTGGGATTTGAACCTTGTTCACCCCCAACTTGCTCAGCTTGCTTAGCCAGCTGAGCTACACCTTGTTGTTGGTATTCTAATTTAATTTGGCTAATCAAATGATTAAGTAATTCGTCCGGACATGAATCTCTGAATTAAGGTGCAGTTTCTTTCTTGGAAACAATGCTATGCCAGAATTTCCTAGAAAGAGCTAATCCAGTTGGCGACTCTATATTTTAACTCATGGATTTAGTCCATGAATCTTTTGACATTATTTTATAAAATTGTTTTTATTTTCTTTTCTACCCTACCAATTCTAAGTATTTTCTCTAAAACCCCTGGTTGAGTTATCAAGTTGCCTCAGTCGCCTTCAATTAATCCCTCGACTGTCCCAAAATAAAAAGTTGCCTCGATGGACCATATTTGACTTGAAATAATAATGATAAAAAGGGACCAAGCGTCCTGAAAATACCTCATCCGCCCACAACATCTCTTTTGGTATTAATGCATTCCTTCTTTCCTAAAAAACATATCTAGCTAGTTAATATAATTCATAATTAATTTCTATATAGTATGCATTTTTATATCAGTCAAGTGAAAATCAACCAACTAATTAGCTAGCTAAATCACATATTGTAAACAACCAATTGGTACAAACATTACTATGCTACGTAATGAAAAATTGACGTCCATGCTCATCTAGCCGTGTTTATGTGGTTGCACTGCCTCCACTAGCAACCTGAAAAACTGGCTGCATTGCTGCCATTTCCAATTGCCTTCTCATTGCATTCGACCGGCGTTTCTTATACACTATTCCAGCACCAGCAGCGACCAATAATGCAACCCCTGCTACGCTTCCAACAATAATTCCAGCTTTCTGTGCACCTTTTATTCCACCTGATGCGGCTAAAAATGGCGAACTCTGTAATGGCGGCTGAGGAAGAGGAGAAGGAAATGCTTGTGGTGGCGATTGTGGTGGTGATTGTGGTGGCTGAGGATCAATCAACGGTGGTTGTAATGGTGGATTAGGTGCTGGTGAAGGCGTAAAGGGCGTTTCTGGTGGTTTTTGATTAGGACTTGGTGCTAATTCAAATTCGAAGAACCTTATAGGACGGGAATATGGATCGGAGGCATGAGAGAAGGCAAAACTTTTGCAGTACTGAAGCCGTACTATGAGAAAGAAACAGAATTGTTTGATATGGATTGACATTGTTAATTAACAGAATAAATAAATACTTGACTAACATGTCAGGAAATAGAGGGTATTTATAAGTGGAATTTAAGTTTAAAAAATCTGAAAGACAAGAAATTTCATTGGAGCTTATTTCTTGGCTTCGAGGAAATTGACTAGGCAAAAGCAAACAGAAGAAAGCATAGTAAATATCTTCATTAAATGTAGTTCAATCTATAAATTATAATACGGAAACTAAATTAATTTAGTTAAATCGAGACAGCCGGCAAATACAAACTGTGTACAAATTTTATTTGGAATTATTAATGTGCACTATGGCCTCAACAAGGTTGACAGCTAATACTTTTATTATTGTTTACACAAAACTTTCAGGGTAAGTATTTATGCGTTTTCTTATAAAAAAAGTATTTACTCATTTTGTCTCAACTGCCCGAGGAACCTAACAAAAAAAAATTATGGGCGGCGATAAGAGGTCAACCCTAATTCTGCCGCCACCTTCTTCGGCCGCCATTGTTGTCATCCATGGCAGCTCGGATTACTCAAAACAACACCTCTTCCGCCGACTACAACATCGCCCATCTATTTGATCGAGCCTCTGTTTCAAAAGATTCAAACGCCAAGAAGAAGGCAAACCCTAACTCATATTTATCATTCAAGACAGCATCATATGCCGCTAAACATTTTTTTTTTGAAAAACCCCCGGAGGAACGATGTGTCCCTCCAAAGGAAAAAAGTTTGGGGCGGGTGAAAATTTCGGGGCGAACGTCCCAACTAGGTTGGCATTTTGGCTTACCTACAAAACACCCACTCCTCTTTTCATTAAATAATAGAGGCGGTTATCAAAACAAGAACCACATGTAGAGTTACAAAATGAGTATCAAACTCGGATTCAAAAATATATCCGAGACCGAGAGGCTAATGCTAAGTTTGTGAGTGTTAAAAATAAACCAACAAAAACTGATGCTACTAACTAAGATATCTACGTTGTCCATAGCTCCCTCGAAGATGAATTTATTACGTCGTTTCCATATGCTCCAAGCTATAGTGAGCCATAATGAGGTCCCAAAATATCGAACATTACAACGTTTAAAATGAGATCTCCATAGAAGAAGAAAGTCATACCCCCTTTGAGGCATAACCAACGAAATGCCCAACCACTGGAAAGCATCGCACCATATTCTCCAGCTAGACTGGCATAAGAAAAGACAATGGTCCATATTTTCTAAGAAATCGCAAAAAGGGCAGGTGTCGTTTGAGACGGACAGGCACCCGCGATTCCATAGAAATGCTCGGGGTGGGTAGACATCCATGAAAAAGAAGCCAGCCAAAGAATTTAATTTTGGGGAGCAAGCAGGTATTCCATATCAGTTTGAAGTCTTTCGTAGGGGAGGACCATCGAGGAAGTTGGTAATAACCTTGAAAGAATGAGGCTGCCGAGTAATCATTGTTTTTCCCAATCACCCAAATAATTTGATCTTCGTTCCCCGGAAAATTGGGCTGTGAATTCTGAAAAAGATGCGAAATTGAAGCCAAAATCCATGCCTTTAATTCACCACATCGTTGCTGCACCGTAATTCGTAAATTCCTTTTCTAAAAGGGTCGTCCAAATGAACGAGATGTGAATAAGAAAGCACACCCCTCCTGAATAGAAGCGTGTTTCCTATTGCAAAGGATGTATAAATCTAAAAAAAGGGATTTTAACGGGGTGTTTGAAGTCTAGTTGTCATGCCAAAATGAACTTGCAAGTCCATTCCCCACCTGCACCCGTGTCTGAGAGGAGAAAAAGTTCCAATATTCATCATTCTTGACGCAACATTTTAGGATTACCCTCCATAGTGGCGAAACGGCTTTGGGCTCTAATAAAACCATGTCATGCCATGATCGCACTCCAAAACGTTGGACGCAGTACGCAAACCAAAGGGAGTTATTGTTGCGAACATGCAATTTCCAAATCCACTTTAAGAGAAGGCTAGCATTGACCAGGCGAAGATCCCGAATGGAAAGACCCCCAAGATGATATGGTTGGGTGATAGTACCCCAACACACTTTGCATAAGCCACTTGCATTGGAGTCACCTCACCACAAAAAATTACGCATCAAACAATTTAAGGTTCAGATTAACAAAACTGGCATTCTAAAAAGGGATAATAAATAAAGTGGAAGTGAAGAGAGTACTGATTCGATGAGTGTGGTTCTGCCTGCGTAAGATAAACAACTGCCCATCCAATTAGATAGACGAAACTTGAATTTTGCAATCAGAGGCTCCCAGGATGAGACGGCAGGTTGTTTTAAGCATGGTGGAACACCAAGATATTTAATCGGGAGTCTATCTATATGGCATCCGAATAAAGCTGCATATGAAGCAAGCGAACTGTTAGGTACATGGATACCCATTAAAGCACTCTTGTGGTAATTAGTACGAAGCCCAGAAATAAGCTCGAAGCACCGCAAAAGACGTTTGAAAACAGGAATGATTGCCACATCAGCCGAGAAAAAGCAAAACATATCTTCTACGAACTGTAAAAGTGAGATATTCGATAAGGATTCATACAGCCGAAATCCCGGTAACACACCTTCTCGAATACTGCAATCTATGAGCTGTTTCAGGCCTTCGACAGCGAGCACAAAAATAAATGGAGATAAGGGATCCCCTTGTTTTACTCCTCTCTTGATCGAAATCGATGCGCTTGGTTTTCCATTTATCAAAACAGATGTTGAGGAATTTTTTCGATAATTCGACAGCCAAGATATCCATTTATGATCAAAACCCATTTTGATAAGGACCGAATTGATATACTTCCATGAGATACTGTCAAAAGCCTTATGAAAATCCAATTTTAAAACCAGGCTGGGTTTTCGATGGGCATGATGGGTGTGTATAACCTCGAAAGCTAGGAAAGAGCATCCATGGATACTTCTGCCTTTGATAAATGCAAATTGATTACTCGATATCAATGAAAGGACAACAGGTTAGAGGCGAGATGATAATAATTTTGCAATGATCTTGGAAACCCCATGAATAAGAGCAATCGGTCTAAACTTGGTCAAAGAACATGATCCTGGAATCTTAGGAAGTAGCACAGTGAAAGATGTTTTTATAGAGTCAGGCATCTGGGAAGTGGTATGAAAATGATCAAAAATACCCAAAAGTTCAGGTTTTAAGTCCTCGCAAAAACGTTTGTAGAAGTAGAAGTTGAAACCATCGGGACCCGACGCTTTATTTTCTGCACATGCGTTGATACTAGACCAAACTTTATCAATCAAGAATGGGGCAGTTAGAATAGCATTTTGGTAGGTGGTGATGGTATTGAACTGTAGTTTTCTTAGAGAGAATGGAACCTCATCAATTGCCCTGAATAGACGCTCGAAAAATGAGCAAATGGCATCAGAAATATCAGCTGAGTCCGAGACAATAACTCCATCGATGTCCAGTTGGGTGATTTGGTTGTTACGAAAATGAGCTGATGCCACACGGTGGAAAAAGGAAGTAATGTTTTCCCTTAGTAGTGTCCATTTGATCCGAGACTGTTGATGCCTGAGCTTTTCGACACTCGCTCGTTTATCATGAAGTAAGGAGCAGAGAAGATTTAGATCGGTGGTCTATGATGAATTCAAAGGCCGAGTAGTGTTGCTGGATATGAGTGCCAGAATCTTTTCCTCTAATTCTGAAATTTTTCGGTCTAGGTCCCCGAAGTTCTCTAGATGCCATGGGCGAATGGCCAAGCTGAGTTTGGATAATTTGAAAGAAATGTCCCTATGGGTGTGAGATTTGGAAATGGATTGCCAAGCATTACGAATAAATGGTAGAAAATCTGCCTTGTCCTAACACAAATTTAGAGCTCTAAACGGTCTTGGTCCTATCCCCAATGAATTAGTACTCAATCGGAACAAAATAGGTAGGTGGTCTGACAGCGTGGTGTCAATTGTCGAAATGGTCATAGTCGACCATAAATCCAGAATATCGCCAGAGGCTAGAACCCTATCAATGCGAGAGTAGGATACTCTATTATGCCAAGTGTAATCTCGGCCCTGTAAAGGGAGGTCTTGAAGTTCACGTTCCAAGATAAAGTCCTGAAAAACAGATATAGAAGGAGCAAAAATACCACCAGCCCTTTCCAAAGGATGCAAAACTTCGTTGAAATTCCCGCATATTAATACCTTTCAGAGCACACGAATGACAACAATAATTTCTCCCTATAGTAAACTTCTGTTTGAGTGATTGTTTGGGGCGTATAAGCACAGGACATGGAAAACCAGTTGTTGAAAAGAAAGTTCAATCAGAACCCATCTCGAAGTAGAGCGAAGGACCTTTCCCTTTAAAAGGGCTGAGTTTCAAGAGAGTAAAATCCCACCCGAAATACCAATAGATGGAATAAATTGATACACAAAATCATTATGACCCCAGAACTGACGAATCACATGCTCGGATACAGCCTCTAGTTTTGTCTCAAGCATGACAAAGAATTTTAACTTATGTTTACGGACACATGATAACACAAATTGTTGTTTAGATCCACTTCTAATGCCTTCTCAGCAATTCCAACATAAAAAGGCTAAAGACTTAACTGGAATAATAATACCTCGAGCAAGAGAAAAACCAATCAATGAGTCCACTAATTTATCCATTGCTTCCATTATTATCGACTCATGATAGGTTTTGAATAGACCCAGCTTTGTACCCAATTCCATAGTCAGTTCTTTTTCTCTGCTAGGTGAAGCTTGGTTGTGGGAAAGGATGATGATGCAGTTCATATTTGAGATATTCGGACCTAAAGAGATAGAGTTTCCAATTTCTTGGGCTGCGGCTGGTAGTGGGGATGCAGTTTCGCGGACAGGTTCAGGTTCTATAGAGATTTCCGCCCATGGTTCGTTAGTCTCAGGGATAACACTTAAGGTTGTGTCCGAATTATTAGGGATTAGGCCGATTTGTAGATCAGAGTGGTTTGCGACATTTGTCTCTTGCCCATCTGATTTGCTTGAGTCCCCTGAACTGTCATGCTTGGAGGAAGTGTCACTAGGTTCGCTAGCAATTTCAGAATCGTGATCATGACAATGTTCACAGCCGACACCTTGCCTGAGATTAGTATGGATCACCACTTCCATCGAGCCCATACAGAGTTTAAAAGAGCAATTTATGGTTTTGAGGGGAACTGAGATAAGGCACGAGACAATGTCTAAACGGTCTGGTCTGATGAACTCAAAGTCAATCGAAATAATGCGGCCAAAGGAAGCAGCCAGTTGCCGAATCAGAGTTTCACTAATCAGCATGGGCGGGATACCCATAAAATTAACATACATGATGCATTCCTTTGGGATAAAGTCAGCTGATAAATAATCCACCTTCTTGAATATAGGTGCATAATCTTCCAGTCACCACTACAAAATCATCCATTGCATTCACTGAATTAAACGATACAATAACATTATCAGTACCCGCGGGTGCAACAAAAGCGATAACAGAACCCCAATCATGTAATAATTCGAAAGCGTAATGAATATTTGAAATATTGATCAGAGAGGCTAAGCACGACTTATCTTTCAAAGGGGCCAATTCTACAATAAGATCATGGCCCCTGGGTATAGTAGCATTGTTTGACGAAGTTCCTTATTCCTAAGGGATGGATTTGACAGTAGAGGCTTTCAGCTCAGCAACCACATTTGCATACGATCTCTTCCCTCTGAGAGAGTCATGAAAAGCCAAACTTCGCTTCCGAGTTTGAGTTGCGGCAAAAATCTGGTAATGACCATATGTTGAAGGTGGAATAACCGGGCGAGTGTATTTGGCCTTGAACGCCCGTAATTGAATTATTTCAATATAGATTGAGTTTAACCTGTCTAGGATTTCATGAAGCGGCAAAGAATCATTCACGGTTATGAAGTCAAAATTCAGGTTCCTGGAGTTCTTCCTTTTTGCTACATAAATCCGGCTTGTAATACCATATTTCTTGAAGATCCTACTCATAGAATAAGAACCGTAAGCATTTGGATAGTTTTTGAAATAGATCCTGCAATGGGGCTGCAGAACGGTAGGTTGATCTCGCTGATGCATCCCATTACTAGGTTGATGGCGGTTTGTAGGATTAGGGAAGAGGAGAGTGGGGCGGGCGGCATGTTTCTGGTGTTAGTGGTGGGTAAAAGGTAGGTGGTGGCGATGGGCGCTGCTGTGGCGGTGGACGGCAGCTTGCCGAGGGTGGGAAGGGTTAGGGTTTCCCTCCATTATTCTGAATTGCTTTATTTGCAATTCATGTGCTATATATATGCCGCTAAACATACCTATGCTGAGATTGTTCATGAGAAAATATCTAGGACAAAGCCGATTATCTCCTGCACCAAAGTGATAGAGAAGGCTGGCTTTAAGAGTTTTCATATAACACAGGCGTTTTACAATTCCAGCGTCAAACAATGTCCCTTTTACCTTGTAGGCTGATTGATTTTGGGAAAGGGGAATTCCCCACCCAAGGTTGATGATTTAAAATCATAGCTTACTAAGATTTAGGGTATTAGCTCATAGTGGCGGCTGATTTCTATCGGCCAAGTTTTATTTCATTGTATTCTTGGTTCGTTGGAATTAAAGAATAAGATTTGGAGTAACGACAGTGTTAACCTCAATCTAGGAGTATTTTGGCTTCAACCGTGTTGAAATAATTAATCTTAATTCAAGAAAGGCAAAAAATGAATTGGAGTTAATGAAATCAAGTTGGAAAAGCAAGAGATAAATTGGATTAAAGGTGGTAGTTTTGTAGGCAAGCAGAGGCACCAACCTAGTTAGGACGTCTGCCCCGAAATTTTCACCCGTCTCAATCTTTTTCCTTTTGGAGGGACATAACATTCCTCTGGGGGTTTTTAAAAAAAATGAGATCATACTAAGAAGGAAAAAAATATTTAGAATTATTGGGAAAGAATAATCATCACTTCCAATACATATAAAACATAAACCGTATGAGGCAATTAGGGAAATAGAATTAATTTAGAATTAATTTTTACTTATTTTATTGCCATGTAGGAAGATCTTGTATGCACTATAAATAGGGCTTTGATTTTTCATTTGTATAAATCCCAAAATAAATTCAATTCCTTCTAAAAAGGCCGGATAGACAGATGAGCTCTGCTAGGGTTTTGGTGCGATTCTGATTCTCTTATCGCTAGCGTAGCCTATGATCATGGTGGCTACTTCTTCTTTTTTCCTTTGTGAGGGTGGTTTAATTGATAGGGATTTGTTTCCTGAAATTTTAGGAACATTCCAACTCAAAAATCCAAACCCAGGGTCCGAATCTTGAGGATTTAGTAGTTGTTTCAAACCCTAATTACGTGAAAGGTCCGAATCTTGATTCCAATGTCTTAGATTCAGCTATTGTTTTGAAGGGTTATACATCTGTCAAAATCCCGCAAGGATTGTTGGAAAAGCGTCTCGCTCTATGCGCTAATTCATTCATCGGAAGGTAACTATTGTAAAGAGGGGAAGCCCCTTTCTCTCTACCAAATTTTAAGAAATCTTTAATGGCTTTTTAGGGGCTGAAGGAGTCATGGAGGCTGATTTCTTCGGCCAAAGGATACTATCAGAACCTTCTAGGATCACAGGAAACCAAGTTGCATATTTGGCAAAGGGGTGGTTAGCCTTAAGCCTGGGGTGATGCGACTTTAACAGTGGTAACCTGACTTTGATCTACCGGCTCAAAAAACTACCAAAGCATTGGTTTGGGTCAAACTACATGGGTTGCATTGGGAGTACTGGGACATCCAGATTTTGGCATGTATTATCAAGGGTATTGGTCAATTCTCTAGGATGGATTGAATCACATTGGAGGGGGATTATTGGCATTGCAAAAGAATTTTGATTTATATTGATCTTGCAAAGGAATTACCCACTACGGTGGGTATGGAAAAGGAAGGGAATCTCATATAGGTGGATGTCGAGTATGAGAATAACCCAAATTTCTGCAAAATATGCTCTTCCATTGACCATTCATGGAGGGAATGTCGTCGCAATATCTCTAAGATTGTGGATGGGAAAAGGAAGGATTACAAGGGAGACGGTCCAAAGAAGCAGCCTCAGGTTTAGAAAAAATAGGATGAGCCTTTTAGGGAAGCGGGAGTAGACACAACAGTAAATCGAGCAAAAGGCAGGCTCAGGCTACCCCTAGGTGGGTGGAACTTGCGGTATCTTGAGTTTCCCCTATTATGAATGTTGACAAAATAGATATTGAAACGGTGGTTATTGAGGCGATTAAGGATGCGGGTAATGCAGTTATTAAGGTTGCGGCTGATGAGGTGTTTGAGAAGGATTCTGATATGGTGCAAGAGTTGACTAATCCTCATAGTTATGAATTAGAGAGTGGTCCTATTAATAACGTGGAAGTTACAGTGGGGAATGATCTAATTAATACTTTGGAGGCAGTTAACTTAGTTGTGGATCTTGGAGATATAGGATCTAAAGTTCATAAGATGATTTATGGCCATTTTACTAATGTTTCTGATAATGCTTTGGCTGAGGTTGAACAAGAGGACTTCGAATCAGATTATTCACAAATTGAAAGAGGTCTCCAAGGCTCTTCGGCTAACTCTATGAAACGTGAAGAGGCAAGAATGAAAAGCAAGGACAAGCAGTTGACACCTGTTAGGCAAGGCTTTTCTCTCTCTTCCTATGATGGTAGCTTTAGTGTGAGATTGATGAGGGAGATGATATACAATTCCCAAGAAGACAAAGGGTACTGGCTACAGCTAAGGCACATGCTAAAAAAGAACGCAAGGAGCTTCCTAAACGAGAGCACAAGGAGCTTGCCAAACGAGAGCGCAAACCTCCACTGAAGTTTTCCTATTCGTAGATATTTTTTTGTTTTCTGCCGCAATGGTTGTTTGCTTTTCTTTTTTATTTTATGTATTTTTTCTTTTCTTTAATAATACAAGCCTAGGGGAGAGTTTTTAACGGTGGCAGAGTGTATAACCTCTGCCTGCCTTTTCCCTATCTCTGGGTAATTTTACTCACAAAAAATCAATTCCTTCTATCAAACAAAAGTGATTCTAATTAGAGTGTGTGCATAAGAGTGAGTGAGAGCAATTGTTATGAATTGAGAGTGTTCTTTGTTCTATAAATAATTCCTAATTCCTATATATTTCTCTAAGAAAGTGGTACTAGAGCTAGTTTTGATCCTGAACCTCTTCCCGAGAAAGAAATTTCAAAGTCCACTTTAAGAAGTTTCATGTGTTACAATAGTCCAGAAGTGTTGCAAGAAGTCTATCAGAACCTTTGCAAAAGATTTCTGTAAGTATTGCATTAAGTCAAAAGTTTTACAAAAGGCATACAAAAGTGATGCAGTAGCCCACGTATGCCTAGAAAGAAATTTTTTCTTGAAAAATCCTCCTTAAAATGAACATCAACAACATTTCCTTCAACTTCCCTCAACTTACGAAAACCAGTCATAAAAATTGGTGCATTAAAATGAATGCAATTCTTTGAGCCCGAGATGTTTGGACATAGTTAATGCAGAATGAGGCCATAACCCGTAAATGACTAAAGTTGCATCAGGTTCGTATGTGTTATTTAAGCTAGATGGTCGAAATTGGAAGATTTTTGTGTCTCTTTTAGGTGGAAACGAGCCACCAAACAAAACTCATGGTTGTACCATGAACCCCCACCTTATTTTTGTCAAACTCGGTTGTTTAGTGCCTAAAAATTAGGATTTATGATAATTCTGAAATTTAATCATTTATTTTGTTAATTTTATTTTATTTAGGAAGTTTAGTTTCATTAGGATTTTATGTTTTTGGTTAGATAAAAATTTATGTTTTTAGGAGTTTACTTATTGAGGTGTTTTATTCGCATTATTATTTTTGTTAGATAGGAGTTTATCTTTTTAGGAGTTTTATTAGGATTAGAATAATCAACCTATAAAAAGGCTTTGATGTCACCAATTTAATTAGTTTTGATATTATAAAATTTTATTGAATTAGATGCATCTTGCTGAAAATTTCTTAAATTCTTTAGTAGTTGTGATTACTAACGGTTTTTGAAGAGTAGGTTTTCTGTTGGAGTTGCGATTTCATCAGATTACGACTACAAAACTTTTCATTACTTCTGTTCATGTTTTCTTCCACCACATTAGCTGGTAATCAGCGCCTAATTTATGCTATGACTCTACAGAAAAGGAGGCTTAGTGTTGCTATGATAGCCGAGGAAGATGATATTTTCATTTAGAGATTGAAACCGATATTTGATGATTTTCAAAAGAAGATCAGGGATATGATTATTGAAGAGTTTTACCAGATTCAAATTATAGTACGGAGTGAGCTGAGCAATTCACTAAGAGGAAATAATTCAAATCATTATGAAATCAAAGCTAGGGAGCAGAATTGTTGACATCAAATCCCTAAAGACAAGGTTCATGATTCGTCTTTACCATTCATTGTAGAAGAAATTCCAGAAATCTATTTTGATGGCGTTACAGGAGATAGTATTGATGATACAGAAGAACTAATTTTTGAACTAGTTCTTGACGAAGAAATCAAAGATGTCATCAATGAACCTATGATAGTTTTAGACTTTCAAGCTCGATTCCTCCAAATATCAAGTCTCCAATTCGTAAATTTTTGATAGTATATCTCCATTCGTTGTTGTTGGAAATTCAATATTTTTTATGTTGATTTGTCCAATAAAATTTTTGTTGCGGCTATCATTGAGAAGATAATTCCTCACAAGATAAAAATTTGAGGACGAATGTTTTTCAACCTAGGGAGAATGACGAAGAATGAGACCATAACACGTAAAGGAATGAAGCTGTGTCGAGTTCATATGTATTGTTCAGGCTGGATGGTCAGAATTGGAAGATTTTAGTGTCTTTTTTTGGTGAAAACGAGCCACTAAACATAGCTTATGGTTATACCATGAGCCCTACCTTATTTTTGTCAAATTCGGTTGTTTGGTGCCTGAAAATTGGGATTTATAATAATTTCGAAATTTAATCATTTATTTTGTTTATTTTATTTTATTTAGGAAGTTTAGTTTCATTAGGATTTTATGTTTTTAGTTAGATAGGAATTTATGTTTTTAGGAGTTTTACTTATTTGGGAGATTGTTTAGTTTTATTATTTTTGTTAGATAGGAATTTATATTTTTAGGAATTTTATTAGCATTAGAATAACGGCGTATAAAAAAGGCTTTGATGTAACCAATTTAATCAGTTTTTTATATTATAAAGTTTTTTGGAATAATATGCGTCTTATTGAAATTTTCTTAAAATCATTAGTGGTTGCGATTACTGGGGGTTTTTGAAGAGTCAATTTCCAATAGAGGTTGCTATTTTTGCAGATCATGACTATTAAATTTTCATTCTTTAATTTGTTCGAGTCATCCACTACATCAATAGTAAAAAAGGTTACATAGCCCCAGCTGTAAATGTACAATTGTCACAAGTAGAAAAAGACAGTCTGCATAAAACTCGAGAGAATGACAAGAAGGCGCTTAGTCTAATCCATCAAGGGTTGGATGATGTAATGTTTGAAAAGGTGGCCAAAGCAACCACCTCCAAGGAAGCTTGGGATATACTATGAGTTTCTCTTCAAGGAGAGGGAAAAGTACAGAAAGTTTGATTACAAAAGTTGAGAGGAGAGTTCGAGATGATGAAAATGAAGGAAACATAAGTTGTTGTCAATTATTCTTCGCGAGTAAAATATGTCATCAATCAAATGCAATAGTATGGAGAAAAACTTGATGAATCGAGAATTGTAGAAAAAATTCTACAGTTGCTACTACCAAAGTTTGATTACATAGTAGTGACCATAGAAGGGTCACAAGACACAAGTGCAATGACTGTTGATGAACTTGTTGGCTCATTACAAGTCTTGGTCTAGATTAAGGGTTTTAGCAAGTAAAGCTTGTGCAGCGGAAATTCAAAAATTTAATCCAATGTCCAAGATCTCCTGAGCATGGCATGATTGATAATAGTGGTAGTCTTAAGCTATTCCAGGTCATAAACACTTATTAAAAGGACCTAATGATAATTTAACCACTTACAAGTTGAAGCGTGAATCCCGTAGTCGGTAGAAAGACCCCATAGCTACGTGCAAAGAATCCAAAGTACAAGCCCTCTATAAATAGTCCACACAAGCACCACCGACCAAACCTTCTAGAAAGGGAGTAATGAAAAATAAGTGGAATATAGCTAGATCTTCCATACTAATTTATTTTTGAACAAATTCCCTTAGTTTTCTATTCTAAGTAAATATGTCTTTCGATGGATTACTTCTAGGAATCAGAACGACTAAGAGAATAAGAGAGCAAGAGAACGAGTAGGAAATTAAGGACGAGAAATAATGAAGGATGAGGCATCTATTTATAGTGGTTAGGAATTATTCAAAGGACAATAAAGTCCCTAACCTCAACCAATTAGAATTGAAATAAAATGGGCAGTTAAGACTTTAACAAAAAGCAAAATGGGGTTTGAAACCAAACTCTAATAGGGAGTTTGCTTGGGGAGAAAACTCCCCATCTCAATTACACACTACTAACCGAATGGCCAGTAGTGCAGGCTGGGCCTGCACAGGTGCAAAGTCCCATGGCCTAACACAGCACAGCCTGCAAGAGCTGTGATGCACAGTGCCATGTGTTATGCCTGTAGGGCAGCGCACCTGAGCTGCCTAATAGGATGCACATGGTGCAGTGCGCTTGCTGGGTCGTTCACCAGCATAGCCTAGTAGGCTGCGCATTGCGCGGGCATGCTGGCCATGCACCACTGCAGCCCAGCAAGTCGCGCTTTTATGGGTAGTGTGCTGCACTTTGCAGCCCATTTTCCAAAGGCCCCAATGTAGGCCTTGAGTAGTGTTCATACCCCAGTATTTAGTCTTGCTACCCTAGTGTTTGGTCTTTCTACCAAAGTACACTACTCAACCATTTTAATGTGTTGATTAGGATCTCATTCTATCAACTCATACTCCGATCAGAGGATTACGAGTGTGTCACTCTAACAAGTGGCCAAGGTATATCTCCCTTACATTGCTATAATGGAGTGATATATTCCATCTTGACTACTCAGCTTACCAATAAACAAACATTAACTATACCCATAATCATCCGCGTCACCCAGTGTACAGAGTGCTTAGGTATGACCAAAAGTATAACAACATTTGAACAAGGTAACTAGTCTCTCAGGTCTAAGGATATTTGTATTGCTACTGCAATGAGATAATTAAATGGCAATACATAATATAGATTACCGAGTGTTGTCTGATAGTGGTCTCCAATGTATATCTCTGAATACATTCATATGTTAACCCAAGGGACCACTCTCTAGCACTGGAGATATGCTACTTTGAATCAAATTCAAGAGGTATGACGACACATGCTAGTCTATCTGTATCATCAATGTCCAGTCTTGATGATACTATGACTAGGGATATTTAGACAAATCATAATTGTACACGAACTAGTTCTCACCAACATAGTCCCACTATGCCATTGTAATACTTGCTATGATTGTGTCATGGACTTTTGCATACACGTCAATCAATATATTCTAAACAAGTCATAATATAATTTCATAGTCACATATATAACAAAAGAATGCCTTTATTAATATAACTTTATTTGTCCAAATAAGACTAACTAAGATATATCGCCCTAATTGCCTCTAGGGCATACATCACATATAACAATCTCCACTTGCCCTAGGGCCAATTAGCTACATGTCATAAGCCATAACTATGAACATGATGGTCATTCTTAGTCTGTGTCAAAGGCTTGGATAGACCATCCGCCAGGTTCTGATTTGTGGGTACATATTCTGTCTGTATATCCTTATCCCTTATCATATCTTGAACTATATGATATTTTTTGTGTACATGTCCATTTCAGTAACGAGATAATGGTTCTTTTGCCTAAGCAATAGCCCCAATGTTATCACAATATAATACTATTGGATCCTCACTGTTAGACATTATGCCGAGATCACCAATAAATCTCTTTATCCCGACATCTTATTTTGCTACTTCTGAAGCAGCAATGTACTCAGATTTAGTGGTTGAATCGGCATTTGTATCCTATTTGGAACTTTTTCAAATAGCTGCCCCTCCATTTAACATAAATAGGTAACCTAACAGTGACTTTCAATCATCTCTGTTAGATCGAAAACTTGCATCAGTGAATCCCTTTACTATGAGATCACCTCCTCCGTATACCTAGAACATTTCCTTAGCCCTTCTCAAGTACTTAAGGATTTTCTTAACAGCCATCCAGTGCTTCTCACCTAGATTAGATTGAAAATTATTCATGATGCTCAACGTGTGTGAGGCATCTAGTCCTGCACATACCATATTATATATGATAGATCCTACTACAGATGTATAGGGAATTCTATTCATGCGCAATCTCTCCTCTTGTATCCCTGGACACTTAGATTTAGAAAGGTTAATTCCATGAGACATTGGAAGATAACCCTTTCTTGATTCCTCTAGGTTGAACCTAGTTAATACCTTGTCTATGTATATATCTTTTGAAAGACCTAGCAACCTCTTGCATCTTTCTCTATAGATCTTTATACCTAGTATAAATGCTCCTTCTCCAAGGTCATTCATGGACCACTTTCTTGACAACCACAACTTAACCATTTGAAGAAGAGAAATGTCATTTGCTCTTAGTAGTATGTCACTAACATGTAGCACAAGGAAAATGACTGCACTCCCAATAACCTTCTTGTATACACAAGGCTCATAAGCGTTTAATATAAAATCTAACTCTTTGATCGTATCATCAAACCTTATATTCCAACTCCTAGATGCTTGCTTAAGTCCATAAATGGATCTTTGTAGCTTGCACACCTTTGAGCCATTCTGACATGTAAAACCCTTGGGTTGTATCTTGTATAATCCCTATCCAAGTTTCCATTTAGGAAAGCGATTTTAACATCCATCTGTCATATCTCATAATCATAATGAGCAGCAATGGCCAAGAGTATCCTTTTTCATTTAAGCATGGCTACCGATGAAAAGGTTTTATTATATTCAATACCTACTCTTTAACTATAACCCTTTGCGACCAACCTTGCCTTGCAAGTTACAATCCATGGTTTTCTTCTTGAAAACCCATTTCCAACCTAGGGGTCTAACCTCATCAGGTGCATCAACCAATTCCCACACTTGGTTTTCATACATGGATTCCATTTCTAATTTCATGGCTTTTAACAATTTATTATAGTCTGAGCATTCCATTGCCTGCTTATAAGTCTTACATTCATCATCCTCTATCAGAAATATTTGTTTATTATCCGTGATATAGAATACATATCTTTCATGAGCGTTGGGAACCCTACCAGATATATGCAATGGTTGTTGTGTAACAGGTTCTTACTCGATCACACTCAGTTGTGTATTGGGCTTAGGAATTATCAGTTGATCATCCTGTTTGCCTACTTGAACCTTAAATTCAAGGTCGCTCCCACTAGCTTTTACAAGCAAGTGTTCCTTCTCAAGGAACTGTGTAGTCCTTGAAATAAACACCTTTTGTTCCTCAGGATCATAAAAGGTACATCCTAATGTATCTTTAGGATAACCTATGAATAATTATTTATCAGCCCTAGCTCCTATCTTGTCTGATATCGGCCTTTTAACATAGAGAAGACATCACCAAACTCTTATGTGAGAAAGAGAGGGTTTCTTAACATGCCACCTTTCGTACGGTGTTGTATCAACTAATTTCGAGGGCATACAGTTTAATATATAAATTGTGCTCTCAAGGGCGTATCCCCAAAAGGATTTGCTAAGACTTGGTTGGCTTATCATGGACTAAACCATGTCCAACAAAGTTCTTTTCCTCCTATCAAACACACAATTGTGCTGAGGAGTATAAAGCAGGGTCCATTGGGGTAATATTTCATTCTCCCTTAGATAATCTTGAAACTCTTGGCTTAAATATTCTCCACCTTGGTCTGACTGTAGTGCCTTAATATTCTTTCCAAGCTGTTTCTCAACTTCATTCTTGTAGTCTTTGAATCTTTCAAAACTATCTGATTTATGCCTCATAAGGTAAAAATACCCCTATTGTGAGTAATCATTGATAAAAGATAGGAAGTAGACGAATCCTCTATGTTCTTACACATTTATTGCATCACATACATCTGTGTGTATAATTTCCAATGTACTAGTGCCACCTTGTCCTTTTCCTTTAAAGCGTTTCTTTGTCATTTTTCTTGATAAACAAGGTTTGCATGCTCCAAAAGACTCCCAGTCTATTAGGCCTAAGTCACCACCTTTGTGTAACTTGAATATAAGGGACAATGGTGCCCAAACGACAATGCCATAAGTAGGATTATTTGGCTTTATCTAACTTGAATCTTTTAGCATCATTCATATTAAAATTTCAACTTTAGTATTTAAAACATATATGTCATCAACCAAAATTCCACTGCCATAAAGATTACTATTTTTATGAATTTGACAATCTTTATAATTAAATAAAACTTCAAATCCTTCTGCTGCTAAACATCGAATATAAATAATATTCTTTGTAACAACAGGACTGTAATAGCATTTATTTAATTCTTAAACTAGGCCATTTTGCAATTTGAGACTATTTGTTCCTATAGCTGATGCTGCAAGCCGTGCTCCATTTCCAACTCGTAGGTCCAACTCTCCTTTAGCCAGGTTTCTACGGTTCTATAACCCCTATACAGAAGTAGAGATATGGGTACCACATCTAGTATCTAATACCCATGTAGACTCATAAGGAACAGTAGTGAAATTTTCAATCGTGAACATACCTGAAGTAGTTCCCTTCTTAGGGCTCTTCTTCATACGCTCAGAGATAGGTGCCTTGCAATCCCTTTTCTATTGTCGTTATTTTCCACACCTGAAACATACATTTGCAGATCCTTTCTTATTTTTCTTCTTCTTACTAATCTTTTTCCTAGCCCCAGTCCCTTCTTTTTTTGGGTCTTACCCTTCAAAGGTTTGGTTTTCTCAACCGTTAGTAGATTTTCTGATCTTACTTGATCTTAGGTTCTACTATTTTTAGCATGTTAATCAATTCTAGGATTGTCCTATCAATCCTATTCATGTAATAATCTATCATAAACTGTGAATAAATATCAGTGAGCGAAGTCAGAACAAGATCTATGCTCAAGTCATGATCCATGAAAAAACCCAATTGACCAAGTTTCTCGACATAGTCAAGAGGTTCTAAAACATGCTGAGATGCTGAAGCACCAACCTGCATCTTAGTTCCAAACAAAAGTCTGGAGGTCTCAAACCTCTCAGTCCTTGCTTACTCAAAAAAGAGTTCCTGAAGATGGGGAATCATGGTATCGAGATCCATATTCTCATGTTGTTTTTGAAGCTCAGGATTCATGGTTCCCAACATTAAACATGTTTCAGATTCATGATCTTTCATATGCTTCTTCCACTTCTAATGTTCCTCATTATTGCCAGTATCAAGTTCATCAAGAAAGGGCTCTTCTAAAATACAAGCATGGCCTTTGCCTCTGAGGACTATCCTCATCGTCTTGAACCAATCAGTAAAATTGGTACTATCCAATTTGTTCTCAATAATAGGGCGAAAGTTTATGTTTGTAGTCATATTCAACATAGATATAAGAAAAGAAATGTTGCTTCAGACTTAGTTGTTGTACATGTATTTAATTTGAGGTCTTTTAATTAAATACACATTCCTACTATTTTTATTATTATTTATTCAAAAACATTATACCCCTTCTATTGTCTTTCAGGAAACATTGTCCAATCATTCTCCTTAGTAGGTAGGATCTATAACTCATTAAAGCTAACCCTCGCTATCACAAGTCAAGCTAACTTAAACAGCTATAGGATAATCTAGTCCATTTGCATCCAATACAACTGCTAATCCATTTGAGTTCCAACCAATGGACATGCATTACTAATTATATGACTCCTGAATTGATGCCTCCAGCCCATCATCAGCTATGATGTTACAGACAACTAACCCAGTCCAAGTGAGACTTAACCTTAATTCGAATCATATGACCAAACAATGTTAAAGAAGAAAGCATGTTGTGCATGAGCAATTCATTCAATAAAAAGCCTTGAATCATACTTCAATTTTTAGGAAAGCTAATTTTATCTTAATATTTTATTAGGGATTTATTGATGCAACAAGTCTCTCCTAGTCTAGGACTTATACATGGACATGATTATGAAAATATAACTAATTCTGGGCTAAAAGGAATTATTATGTCCAACCTAGGGTCATCCTCAACTGGTAATTAATAATCAATCAATCATGCCAAGACTCCACATAGCATGCAAAAAAAACAAGGGGGTTCATTGTTCAAGTTCTTGCACCTATGTCTATTGTATTAATTTAACAATTTAAACTTTCATTTGTAAAACTATATGATGAATCCAATTCATTATACTATAAATCAACTAATTCAAAATAGTCCCTTTGGTAATTAGAATCTAGAACAGATGAAAATTCTCAGGTAGGAGAAGGTCCCTTAAAGTGAAAGAGCAGCCTTGTCCAATCCTTGCCAGAATAAACACAGGCCCTTCTGACTCAGTTAACCATAGACTAATTAAATTTAAGATTTTATCCGTTTCTAATTTTAGAATTATTCCATTTAATCCAAAAATTAAAGCATTTACAACTTCAAGTAAAAATTTTTTAATTCTTAGATAATTACCCTGACTAAGTTCTAGCAACACTTAATCTAGATATCACAAAATTTTCTATTGCAAGAAATAAATTCCTAGGCATGGCATAGCATACTCAAAAATATTTCATAGAAAAGTAGACCTAGCATATTTCTAGTCAATCATACAGTCGCATTAGACAGGCTTATCATACTATTGATTGTCTAGATTAAGGGTTTTAGCAAGTAGCAGAAATTAAAAAATTTAATCTAGTGTCCAAGATCTCCTAAGAATGGCATGATTGATAATAGCACTAGTCTTAAATTATTCTAGGTCACAAAAACTTATTAAAAGGACCTAATAATAATTTAACCACTTACCAGTTGAAGCATGAATCTATAGTCGGTAGAAAGACCCCTCAGCTACATGCACAGACTTTAAAGTAGAAGCCCTCTATAAATAGTCAGCATGAGCACCACCGATGAAAACCTTCTAGATAGGGAGTACTAATAAATAAGTGGAAGATAGGTAGATCGTCCCTACTAATTTGTTCCTCAAGAAATTCCCTTAGTTTTCTATTCTCAGTAAATATGTCTTTCGACGGATTACTCTTACGAACCAGAACAACTAAGAGAATAAGAGGGCAAGAGAAGGAGTATGAAATTAAGGACGAAAAATAATGAACGAGGAGGCCTCTATTTATAGTGGTTAGGAATTATTGAAAGGACAATAGAGTCCCTAACCTCAACCAATTAGAACGAAAATAAAATCGGAAATTAAGACTTTTCAAACAAAATCAAATTGAGTTTGAAACCAAACTCTAATGGGGATTTTGCTTGGGGAGAAAACTCCCTATCCCAGTCAAGCACTCTGGCTAAATGGCAGGCAGTGCAAGCTAGGCCTACGCGCCCAATGCGTTATGCCTGTTGGGCCGCAATCCTATGCAGCCCAACAAGTTATGCATGGCGCAGCACGCCTACTGGTCCATGCACCGCACTCTTGTGCGCAGTGGTCTACACTTTGTAGCCCACTTTTAATAAGGCCCCAATACGGGCCTTGAGTACTATTGTTCACACATAAAACTGCCTTTGGTCCCCACGTAAATCAAATATAAAATTGTCCAACAATTTTCTTGCTGATCCACTTGCACAAATTTAAGCAATACCTAGTGCTCTTTAACTGTGCTGTTTTGGTTCTTAGTTCTCTTTATTTATTTTATCCTCTTTATTATTTAATAGGTTCATTTGTCGAATCAATGAATATTGGTCTAACAAATATTTAGTCCAACCATATTTCCTTGCTTTTCTGGATTATACCCGGTCTAATGATTCTTTACATAGCTCGGTCGTAACTCAAAGTGTGTGACCTTATAGGATATCATAATATCGAGCCGTTAAAAGTTTAACCTAGCTCAATTTCTTTTGGGAATTGACTAGCTCAGAGCTCCATACCATTATGGAGTCCGATTACTTTGATCAGTCATAGTGGCTCTCTAGCAAAGGGCATATGACCTCTCAATATTCGGAACGTCATATGCATTGTGACTTAATCTCGGTTCTGTAATCGTATCAATACAATTCACTCCTTATATCAACTGTTAAGTACCATCTTATTTCTAGGACTCGATTTATGTGTTAGACCACTAGTAGTTTTAATAGCTACCCTAGTATTTAGTCTTGCTACCAAAGTACACTACTCAACCATTTTAATGTGTTGCTCAGGATCTCATCTTATCATCTCATACTCTGATAAGAGGTTTATGAGCGTGTCACTTCTAACAAGTAACCAAGGTACATGTCCCTTATATTGCTAAAATGGAGTGATAGATTCCATTTACCCAAAAAATAGACATCAACTATACCCGTAATCATCCGCGTCACTCGATCTATAGAGTGATTAGGCATGACCCAAAGTATAGCAACATTTGAATAAGGTATCTAGTATCTCAGGTCTAAGGATATTTGTGTTACTATTGTAATGAGGCGATTAAACACCATCACATAGTATAGATTGTGGAGTGTTGTCTCATAGGGGTCTCCAATGTTTCTCTCTAAATACATTCATGTTTTAACTAAAGGTACCACCCTCTAGCACTCAAGATATACTACTCTGAATAAAATTCAAGAGTTATGATGACATATGCTAGTCTATCCATATGATCAATGTCCAGTCTTGATGATACTGTGACTAGGGATATTTAGACAAATCATAATTGCACACAAACCAGTTCTTACCAATATAGTCCCACTATGCCCTTGCAATACGTGCTATGATTATGTCATGGACTTTTGCGAACACATCAATGAATGTATTCTAAACTAGTCATAATATATTTTCACAGTTATTGATATAACAAAAGAATGCCTTTATTAATATAACTTTGTTCATACAAATAAAGCTAACTAAGATATAGTGCCCTAATTGCCTCTAGGGCATACATCATATCTAACAGTAAGCACGTAAGGAAAGCCTGAATAGATAAAAAGTGTAGTCTATTGAACAAGTCTTGGTAGCAATGGTTTTGTTCAAAGGAGAAAGTACCCGAGATCCTAGTCAGTACGAACGTGGACGTGCTAGAGGTCGTGAAGGAAATGGTAGAGGAAGAGGACATGGCAGAAATCAACAATTTGGAAGAAATGATGAAAGTAATCAGTCCATAAGAGGCAGAGGTCGTGGACGTGGACGAGCAAGAGGAAGAGGAAATTAGAGGTAAAATGATGGACGTGACAGGTCCAATATCCAATGGTACAATTGCTCTAAATTTTGCCACTATGCAGTAGAGTGTTGGAGCCCATCAAACCAAGAAGAGGAGATAACCAACAACATCCAAGACAAGGAGGTAACCAACACGGTTTTACTCGTTGGATATGATGTATGCCCTTATGGCAATTAGGGCGATATATCTTGATTATGTAATAGTACCAATATTTTTTTTGAATAATAAAGTCATTTTTATCTTTTGTTTATATCGATGTGCTTTTATATATATTATAGCTTGTTAAAATATATTCATTGATGTATGTATGCAAAAGTCCTTGACCTATCATAACATGAAGTTAGAGAAATTATAGTTAGACTATATTTAGTGAGATATGCTTCATGTGCAATTATGATTAAGTCTAAACCATCCCTAGTCACAGTTTCATCAAGAAAGTTATTGATGAAGAGGAAAGACTGGCATGTGGCCAACTTTCTTGGAAAGGATCCAAGTAAACGAATCTCCTAAGGACTGAAGGTGGTGCCTTAAGTGTGATACATGGATACATCTAAGAGATATATTGGAGACCGCGGTAAGATAAACACTTAGCGTATATATCAATAAGTTAATGTTTATCTTCATGTAATAAGCTTTACAAATACCGTCATACTTAAGTTACTAGTTACCTTATGTGGTGCTATTCTATACTTTGGGTCATTCCTGCACACTCATTAATTTATGGTGCCACAGGTGATTACGGATATAGTGATGACAACACGTTGGTAAGTTGAGTACTCAGAAAGAATCCATCACTCTGGATATACTAAGGAGTTATACCCGGCTGCTTGTTGAAGTGATGATTTTCATAAACCTCTGATCAGAGTATGTGTTTGATAGAAATGGCTTATAGTCAAACACACTATGGTAAAAGATATTATACTTCGATAACAAGTTAATAACTGGGATAGCCTTGAGCAACCTTGCTATTAGTGGGTTAACACTTTAACCGAACCCTATAAACTAGATGGTACTAATATTAAAGAATGGAAGGAGTTTATCGCAGTGGATAACTATTATAATAACCGGGATTAAGTCATAAGCATAAATGACATTCTGAGTAATGCGGGATGGTATACCGTTACTATAGGCGTACTACAGTCACTTAAGGTAATCAAGTTCTATTCTCGATCTAGAACCTTGAGCCAAAGGTTCCATTAGAACAAGGGTTGGTTAAGCCTTAACATCTCAATACATCGTGATCCTATATGGTGACACACTTTGGACCGTCATCGGACTAAGTAAAGAACTAATAGATTTATTGTATTACAAAAATATAATATAAATAATAATTAGATTATTATTTAATTGGTTAAAAATGATTAGATCATTTTGGATAAAAAAAAGAATTTACTTTTGATCGGTAACTGATTTATTAAGGTCAAAAAAATAAATATTTATTTGAAAGGGATTAAAAAAAAACTTTTCCCAATGGGTTGGACCCGATAAAAAATTGTTGGACAACTTTGAAACTACAAATGGGCTATGGGATTCACTACACACTCGATGCATGAAGTTCCGCACCGTGGGCTTGCAAGTACCACAATATGGCACTTGCGAGAGCCCACGAGGTTGGGCTTGCCAGTGCTGCCTTTAGCCGCACTGGGCTTGCGAGATCCACAATGTCCTCCCACGTTGTGCCCGTGGGGCTCCTAGCCCTGCGGGTTAAGGCTGCGTATGGGGAAAGGGGGAGAAATTTTGCTCCCCCAAGCCTATATATAGGCTTCTCCATATCCCTTTCAATGTGTACCAAGTTTAAATAGTAATTCCCACGATAAAGGTTAATTGAACAAGTTATATTTTGAGGAGCTTGATTTTGTTCGAGCACCTCTAGTTTATATTTTCGGGTGGGGTTTTTGGACCTCTCTAGCAACTACTTGAGGCTCCTTAGTTCTTCCTCTTGGGGAGGTTTTGGTTGGTGGGGTTTGTTTGGATACTCATAAAGGCTATCCTACACTTGCAGGCTTGTGCAAGGAGGTTCTGCTAAAGCACGCTTCAAGTGGTAAGTTTTCTTTCAATCTCTTTTAATTATTAGGTCTTTTTCTTTAAGCGTTTTTAGACTTAATAATTATGCTTAGGTTGTTTTGCATGCTTAGTTTATTTTATGCTCAGGTTATAACTTAGAGTTATAACATGCTTATGTTATATCTCAGAGTTATAACATGCTTAGGTTTTGTCTCAGAGTTATAACATGCTTAGGTTATAGCTTAGAGTTATAACATGCTCAGTATAAAATATATGTGCTAGGATTTAGAATTATTGTATGCCTAGCCTATGCATGCTAACCTAGGTAGAGAATTATTTAGTTAAGGCTTTATTTAATTTATATGCAACTAACAGGAGTTCCTGGGCACATGGAAAAAATTTTGAATTTCTGTCATGCCTGTTATGCATGTTCAATTTTAACTATCAGTTCTCAACAGTGGTATCTGAGCCGACCTATTTAGTGCCTAATTAAGTTAGAAGCGAACTGAATATTATTTTCTATTTGAAATGATTATTGTTTATTTAATTGTTTGAAACAATGTATATGAACTTGTGCTTCTCATTTCAAGGTTAGAAAATCGTTATGAATAATTTTGAATAAGCCTACTCAACTTACTCAAGTTATATAAGTTTTAATAATTGATTTAAATTACATGGGTTATAGATGCTTTCAATTTACAGGAATTGAATGAACGAAATTTATTAGTCCAAGAGAATCCATTGGTCTTCGGGTTTGCGCCCGTGTTTGTTCTGGCTAAGGATTGGACTTGGTGTCTACTCCTCATAGGGCACCTCTCCTACATGGGAACCTATATCGGCGCAGCTTGAATTGACCAACTAGGGATTAAATATGGACTAATTTATTTCTAGTATATAAGATGGTGCTTATATATATATTTCTATATGAAAGTTAAAATTAAATTTATTGAATAAAAGCTTAAAGGAAATGCAATATAAATATAACAAAGAAAAGTGCTAATTATTTTGCATATAAGCTAGGTTGATGGAATAATTATAATAAAGAGAATGAACCCACCTAAGGTTGGACCTTACAAATTAATTCTAAAATTCCCCGAATTAATATAAGATATTATAAATATGTCCATCCGATAAAATACTAGATTGGGTGAGCCTTTTAACACCAATAAAATCCCAAAGTAAACATATTAAGGCAAGTATAGTCTTCCTTAATCAAATTTATAATACGGTCTCTTTGGGCTATCAAATTGCTATGCAAAGCGTTCCTTCTAGTCCATATTGATTTGTTGTAAAGTTTGGGATAGGGTTTGCCATAAAAAAAACCGGGGTAGTCCACCATAAAATTAGGGGCTAGGCCTAGACCTGAGACATATTCAAGGAGATGCTAATATAAGAGCACACGCCCCTTGGGATTAGGGAACATGAATGTAATAGCAATTGCATGCGATGCAAATGGAATGGGATTCCAACTATAACTTACTATTGTGACTTGACTCATAAAGTTGGGGTTCATAATAGACTAGCTATAAATGCTACCTACTAGGAAATTTAGCTAGGCTAAAATTCCTGAATTCAATAGAATGGGCTATTGTAAATTTCGAAGAAAATAGTAGGACAGATGTATTTAATTAGAAGACCTTATATCAAATACATGTACTAAAACTAATATTAGAACGATAATTCTTTTCATACATCTTGGTTGAAATCTTTATTTTAATACAAATGTTCGCATTGACAACTAATTTTGATTGGCTCGAGCTTCAAAGGGTTTTTTCAGAAATGTGAGGATAGCCCTCAAAGCCTTATGCTTGACGTGTACATTATATAAGCCCAAATCTAAACAACATGATACAACCAATTCTGCCTGAAGTAGATATGCATGAAATACATGAAGAAAACTAGGATACAACACCTTGGAGGTTGTTAACATCCCTATTACCTTATGTAAGTACCTAGCAGGAGACAATGTTAAACATCAAGTCATATGTTAGGATCCATGTTACCTTAGATACAAGGGCATCATGAAATCATGGACTTAAAAGTCTATGTCTTTACATCTTAGAGAAAGGATTTCCTATGGTTGAAAATTTGAACCAAAATATTTTGATGGGAGATTGGTGGAAATTTAAATGGTTCATATCTCAAAGAAGTAAAGGGACACATTGTATCTATTATTGAAGTAGGATAGAGCAGAGTAAAGAGAAAAGTAAAAAAATACTTAGAATTTTGTCTAGAAGACAAAATGATTGTTTTCAACTTGAAATATTGGAAACAAGATCTTCATTTCAATATGGGATATTGGAAATAAGATCAAAATGGCTAAAGTCTCAAAGAATGAGAAGGGGAGGCCTGAAGCTTCCACTTCAAGATGTTTGATATTGAGAAATTCTACATCTCAAGGGAATTTTAAATTGGTATTGAATACCTAATCAAAAACATATATCCATACGAAGGTATAGATATTGTTGAGAAGTAGAGGTTTTGCAAAAAGTAGAGGTGTACCTACGGAAAATCATTAGACCCTGATGGGTGCAATTGATGTAGGAACTTGAAATTTTTATTCTGCTAAAATTTGTAAAAGGATGAAATTTAATTGTCATTATAAAATATTGTTTCCTGCCTCATAGTAGATGGAATTTTATTCCAATTTGATAAAAGGTATTATCAAAGTTATGAATGATATTTTATTGAAATATGACAAATGATATTTTGAAATTACAAAATCATATTCTTAAATATAAACATTGCTAAAAGAAAATTAGATAACAAGAAATCCTTCTACTTATGGCATTGTCATTTAGGTCACATAAACAAAGATCGCTTAACCAAACTGCATAAGCATGGTGACTTGGGCCAATTAGACTTGGTGTCTTATGGTGATTGCGAACCTTGTTTAAAAGGAAAATAGACAAACGTACCCTTTAAAGGAAAGGGTGAACGTACCACGAGGACATTGGAACTTATAAATAATGATGTGTATGGTCCAATGAGTGTTCTGGAACTAAGAGGATACTCCTACTTCATAACCATTATTGATGATTATTCATGATGTGGTTATTTGTACTTAATGAAGCACAAGTCTAAAAGTTTTGAAAAGTTCAAACTACTCAGAGCTGAAGTAGGGAAATAGTTTATGAAAAGTATTAAATCACTTCGATTGGATTGAGGTGGAGAATACTTAAGTCAAGAGTTTTACGATTATCTAAAGGAAAATGGGATAGTTCCCCAGTGGACCCCTCCTTATACGCCCCAACCCAATAGAGTGTCTGAAAGAAGGAATCAGACTTTATTAGATATGGTTCAGTCCATGATGAGCCATGGAGATCTCAGTAAATCCTTTTGGGGATACGCACTAGAGAGCGGGGTTTATGTATTAAACAGAGTGCCCTCTAAATTAGTTGATTTTACACCTAAGGAAAGGTGGTGTAATAAAAAGCCATCTTTAAGTTACTTAAGAGTATGGGGCTGTCCTGCTATGGTAAAGAGGTTAGCGTCAGATAACCCAAACGCCAAATCTAACAAGTGTCTATTCATTGGATATCCAAAGGAAACTATTGGATATCTATCTTACCAACCCAAAGAACAGAAGGTATTTATGTCACGGAATGCTCACTTTTTGGAAAAGGAACACTTACTTCCAAAAGTTAGTGGGAGCAGTATTGAACTGGAAGTTTAAGAGGAAAAAGAGACAATCAACTGATTGACCCATTCTAGATACACAAGAAAGTGTGATCCAAGAATACCCTGTCAAAACACAATCATTGTGAATATCAAGTCATGTTCATAAAGGTCCTGATAGATATGGTTTTATCATCACTAATGATAAGAAACTATATCTCATAAAGGATGATGAACCAAGGACATATGATGAGGCAATGAAAAGCTCAGATGCCAATAAATGGCTGAATGCCATATGATAACTAAGTTTGGAATTTGGTTGATGCACCATAAGAGGTTAGATCGATTGGGTGTAAGTGGGTCTTCAAGAAGAAGACTGACATGGACGATAATGTAATTACCTATAAAATAAGGTTGGTTGGAAAACGTTATAGTCAACGTTAAGGTAATGAATATGATTAAACTTTCTCACCGGTAGTCATGCTTAAATCCAAAAGGATACTCCTCACCATTGCTGCTCATTACGATTATGAGATATGGCAGATGAATGTTAAAATAGCATTCCTAAATGGGGATTTAGACCGGGATGTGTATATGACTTAGCCTGAGGGTTTTACATCTCAGAATGGCTCGAAGGTATGCAAGCTACAAAGATCCATTTATGGACTTAAGTAGGCATCCAAGTGTTGGGATAAAAGGTTTGATCAGACAATCCGTGATTTGGATTTCTGTCCAAACATTATTAAGCCTTATGTTTACAAGAAGGTTAGTGGGAGTGTATTCATTTTCTTAGTATTGTATGTCGATGACATTCTACTAATAGGAAACGATATTTCTCTTCTTCAAAATGTTAAACTATGGTTGTTGAGAAAGTTCTCCATGAAAGACCTTAGTTAAGTGACATTTATACTAGGTATAAAGATCTATAAGGATAGATCCAAGAGGCAGTTAGGACTTTCTTAAAGAACATATATAGACAAGGTGTTGAATAGGTTCAACCTTGAGCATTCAGAGAAATGTTATATCCCAATGACAAAGGGGATTAACCTATCTATGGCTGAGTGTTCGAAGACAGCTCAGGAGAGAATGCGCATGAAGGATATACCATATGCATCCGCAATAGGACTCATCATGTATGCTACGATATGTACTAGGCCAGATGTCTCGCATGCTTTGAGCTTTACGATTAGATATTAGTTAGATGCAGGTGAAAAGCACTGGATGGCCATCAGGGTAATTCTTGAGTACTTAAGAAGGACTAAGGATGAGTTCTTGATTTATAGAAAAGGTGACCTCATAATTAGAGGTTATAGTGACGCAAGTTTTCAATCTGACAAGGATGACTTTAAGACTCAATCAAGTTTTGTGCATAGGTTAAATGGAGGGGCGGTATGCTGGAAGAGTTCTAAGCAAGAAACTACTGCTGATTCAACCACAGAATCTGAATACATTGTTGCATGCGAAGCAGCAAAAAAAGTCATCTGGTTAAAGGGATTTATTGGTGATCTTGGTGTGGTGCCTGAGTCTGTTGATCCAATTACTTTGTATTGTGATCACAATGGTGCTATAACGCAGGCAAAGGAACTGTGGTCTCATAAAAAAACAGACATGTATCAAGAAAGTATCGTACAATTAGGGAGATTATTGACGCTAAGATTATAAGACTAGAATATGTTCCCACTGATCAAAACCTTGCGGATCGTTTGACGAAGCCATTGACTCAACTCAAACATGACCCACATGTTAAAGTATATGGATTAAGACATATGGCTAATTGGCCTTAGTTCAAGTGGGAGTTTGTTGGATATGATGTGTGCCCTTAAGGCGATTGGTGCGATAAGACTTAAAGCTTTCAGAGCCAGGTATGACAAATCGATAACAGCCCCTCAAGCACTGTCTAATCCTGCGGTACCGTTTCAGAAGGCGACATTCTAAAACTCCCCTCGAGACCATCGGTCATTTGCGGATGTTGTGGCGAATCAAGCTCCACGAGAGGAGTCGACCATCAACCCTATCCAGGTGGCATCTTCTCCTATTATACCTACTGAACCTTTACTGAACAGTGAGGTAGTGGTTAAAATTGCACCTTGGAAATCAAAATCTTGTTTGGTTAAACTCAACAATATTTCTCACATCCATAATATACATGATTTTCTGAGTGATCACGGTTTTGAGTTTAGGTTTGCTGCTCCTGTTGGTGGATAGTGTGTGATTATTTCATTCATATCAGATGTGGCTCTTAAGGATTTTATGAATGGTGATTGGAAGGTTATGGAACATATTGTGGAGTCAGTTTGTGCACTTCCAGTAGATTTTGCGCCATCGGAATGTATTATGTATCTGGATCTCATGGGAATTCCACTAGCTTTTGTTTGTGAACCTGTGGTGCGGGAATTAGCAGCGAGATTTGGGCGAATTGTTACGATAGATTGTAATTTCGAAAAACCGGATCGTTTGGATGTAGTATCGTGCCTTGTTTCTGTACCGCTTGGGACAGCCAGTAGGAATCTGACGCTGGCAGTAGGGGATAGGGATATAACGATATACATGAACCTTAGACAAGGAATTGGGTGCCAACACAGTCAAGAGTACGGATCGGAAGAGTGGAGTGAACCAGAGGAGGATCCTTCGTATAGGAGTAGTTGTGAATCATCGGGGAACGAAGCTGAAATTAGATCAGGCGAGGATGATGAGATTGTTGCGGATAGCAATAACATAATTCCGGGAAGTAACCATCCTCCTGGCGACAGCCCGTTAAATGGGGGGAATAATGCGTTGGTTTCAAATACAGTGGATTCAAGCTCTTTGGGCACAAACATCCCAAATATGAATAGAATTATCATCCGTAGGGAAGGAGATGAGCCAACTGTCAGTGAGGAATTAATGACATTCCGAATTGGGGAAAAGCTTGAGTTGTTTAATGAACAAAACATGGGCTTAATTATAGAGGCATTGGAAGGGCAACGACGTTGAGAGGGCTGTTGTCCGAGCTGGGATATCGTTAGTATTATCATGTCTTTGAGTTTTATGAGTTGGAATTGTCGTGGGGGCCTGTTGAATGGGGCCAAACAGTTTATGGTTTGGTCATGTGTTCATAAGTGGCAGCTTCAGGTTTCCATTCTGATTTAGATAAAGTCCCTGTCGGTTTTAGATCAGGTTGTCAGGAAGTTTTGGGGACATAATGAGTTTCAATCTCATTGTATCCCGTCGCATGGTTTGTCAGGGGGTTTACTTATCTCATGGAATTCTAATTTAATTCATGGCTCGATCACTGCTTTTACAGATAGATGGTGCCTGCTACATATTGTGTCTAGTCAACTTGAGGTAAACTTACTATGCTTATATGGTCCCCCTATCCCAGGGATAGGAATCAATTTTGGTTTGATCTGCTGCCCCATATTCAAAACATGGATAACTTGTTGCTATGTGGTGATTTTAACGAAGTGTTACATAGTTTTGAGAGAGGTAGAAGTGGGAACACGGGGTTGAGTTCGATGATTAGGTTCCAGGAGTTTGTTAATGAATGTGCTCTCTTTGATTTGCCATTACATGGCCGTGACTATACGTGGTCTAATAGCCTATCCTTCTCGAGGATTGATCGTGTCTTGGTGTCGTGCAATATTCTTGATAGGTGGCTGGGGCAGAGTTTGATGACGGTTGATTCGACGTTATCAGATCACTTTCCAATTATCTACCGGTCCCACGCATCGGTATGGGACGACAAAAAGATGTTTTGATCCTTGAACTATTGGTGGGAGAAGGACGGGTTTCTACCTTTTCTAAGATTGAAGTGGGAGGCTATAGAATTGGCGGGTCCGGGACGCGACATTGATTTTAAGCTATACCGACTAAGGAGCTTTATTCGGCCTTGGCATCTATCTAATTTTGGCGGATTAGAGGGAAGAATAAAGAAGCTAGAGGCTCGTGTTATATTTTTGACATCTAGCTCGGTGTCCCGACCCTTGGAGGAGGAGAGTAGGTTGGAGCTTCAGTGCGTGAGATCGGAATTACTTACCTGTAGACGGAACCTTGAACAAATTCGTCATCAACAATCACGAGTTAACTGGACTGTATTGGGTGATGATAATACAAGTTTTTTTCATAGGATGGCATCAGCGAGGGCTAGGGGGAATCGGATTTCACAGCTGGAAATTGATGGGGCTGTATCTTCTAACCCAGAACTTATTAAATCCACGATACGGAATTTTTATTCCAGGCTGTTTTCGAAACAAGTGGAGGTGCCGTATTCTTTGGGAGAGCTAAAATTCCGTATGGTTGATGAGACAGCCAATTCTCGGCTTGTTGAATCTTTTTCAGAGGCTGAAGTGTGGGATGCAGTGTGTGCTTGTCAAGAAGGTAAGGCTTCGGGGCTGGACGAATTTAATTTTTTCTTCTATAAACGCTTCTGGGAGGAACTGAAACCGAATGTGTTAGCACTGTACGCCGAATTTTATAGGTATGATCATTTGCCCAATTCTATTAAGTCATCCTTTACCATGTTGATTCCTAAAGTCCCGGGGTCGTCGTCATTGGGGAACTATAGACCGATTGCCCTTATCCATGGTATATATAAAATTGTGTCGAAAGTACTCGCGAAAAGATTACAGGCTGTGTTGCCTAAGCTGATCTCTGACAACCAGTTTGCATTTGTTAAAGGCCGTAATATTCATGAATGCTCGTTTATTGCCTCGGAAGTGATCCAATCAATCCACCGTCGTGGTCAGTCTTCTGTGGCACTCAAGCTTGATTTCCATAAAGCATACGATAGTGTTTCTTGGACTTATATTGACTCATTTTTGAAGAGGATGGGTTTCTCTGATAAGTGGATTAGATGGATGGCGGCTTGTAGAGAGAACTCGGTAACATCTATTCTGATCAATGGAAGCCCTACTGATCCGATCTATTTGGGTAGAGGTGTTAAACAAGGCGACCCCATTTCTCCATTTTTTTTTGTCTTAGCAGTGGAAGTTCTTAAACAGCTCATTGACGCAAGTGTCCTTAAGGGCATTTTACCTGGGTTTCGTATTGATGGGTCAGAGATGGATATATCTATTCTTTAGTTTGCGGATGACACGATGTGCTTCTTACCTGCAGATGAGTCCCTCTTACCTATTTTTATCCGTTTATTACGTTGTTTTGAGCTGATTTCAGGTCTACGAATTAATTTTGTTAAGAGCTCAATCATGGGTATTAACGTGCAGGACGACATGTTGAATCGATGTGCGGAGACTATGGGTTGTAAGATCAAAAAATTTCCCATAACTTATCTAGGTGCCCCTCTCAGTACGAGACGCATCCCGGTGTCTTATTGGAACGTGTTGATTGGTAAGTTCCAAAATCGGCTGGCAAGTTGGAAAGGTCAGTGTTTATCGTATGCTGGCAGGGTGGTCCTTATAAAATCGGTTCTCTCCTCCATCCCGATTTATTTGTTATCATTGAATAAGATGCCGGCCTCTATTAATAATAAGCTTGTACAACTGATGTGAAATTTCTTGTGGAAAGGTAACGCGGACTCTAGTGGGATCTGCAAAGTGAGGTGGGAGACAATTATGCTACCAAAAAGTCTAGGTGGCCTATATGTTAGGGATCTCACACTAGTAAACTGTAGTTTAGTGTTGAAATGGATATGGCGGTCTAGAGTAGACGGACAGGGAGCGCTGTGGTTTGAGTTGTGTGTCAGTAGACATGGCTTCGATTCATGGAAATCGTTTGAAAATGTTGAGAGTTCACGCCTTTCGTATGTTTGGCGAGGCATTTTATCTTGCTGTGTAAAGAACTCAACCTTCTGGGAGTTGTTTAAATCGAATGTGTGGGTGAAAGTGGGGAACGGGGTTTGCGGATCCTTTTGGTATGATAATTGGACCGCAAATGTGTCATTATATGTTCTTTTCCCTGACCTGTATCTCTTATGTAATAGAAAAACCTGCTCGATTCGGGATGGGTGTCTGTCAATTTCTGAGGGAGCAGCACTATCTAGGCCTTTTGGGAAACGTAGTCTAAGGATTACAAGTAGGGAGAGGTGCTTCCAGCTTCGGAATTGGATTTCCTAGACCTGCCCTGCTGTTTTTGGTGGGTGTGGGGCTGACGGCAGTAGGGGGCAATAGCTACATGCTGCGTTTCAGGTGGTGGCAGATAGATTTGAATGGGATCTGGGAGCTAATAAGGTATTTTCAGCTGCATCTTTTTGTTTAGGGCTCTATAGGACGCCTCAACGGACTACGCCGGAAACGGATTACATGGTGGTTTGGAATGCGTGTCTTCTTCCTAAAGTTAAATTCTTTGGCTGGCTATTGTTACATAGACGTCTTCCAACGAAAGTCTTTCTGGCTTGTCGCAGATGCCAAGCAGTAATGAATGATAAGTGTCAGTTTTGTGATGAGTCTGAAACAATTGATCATGCTTTGTTTCACTGTTCGGGTAGTTATCGTATATGGGTTCAAGCTTTTCTGGTGCTAGGGATTTCAGTAACAATGCCATTCAAGGGGGCTGATTTTCTAGTAGTATGGCGAGCGCACTTTTCCGCCGGGATCGGACATGAGTTTGGTACGGCTTTATGGTTTATGATTGCGTGGGCTATTTGGAAAAGGAGGAATAAGTTTGTGTTCGAGGGTGTCTTAAGCACAGAAGATCATTTGGGGTCATGCATTCATCTATGCTGGCTCTTCTTCAAGTATCGAAGGCGGAATCTTAATTTTGTCGTTTCTGATGTATTTAATTTTCCGAACTTACTTCTAAGTTGTAACTAGTTAGCTGGCATTCTTTGGCCTTATTCATTGTATAGGCATGTCTTGGGATCGGAGTTCATATCCGTATCACCTTTAGGCTGTATTTCTGGCCAATGACGCTCTCATCTTGTGAGCAGTCTTTGAATTTTTTAATAAAGAGAGGTAGGTGTTTTGTAGGTAAGCGGGGGCATCAACCTAGTTGGGACACCCGCCCCGAAATTTTCACCTATCTCGATCTTTTTCCTTCTAGGGGAACACAATGTTCCTCCGGGGGGTTTTCAAAAAAACATTGAAATTTACAGCACATTAAACAAAAAAAAATAATTGAAATTTTGGAAAAAAAACAAAGAGATGAGACACTGAGATATAAAATACAAATTCAATTAATTGATGTAACTGCTAACTGTAGACAACATCTCAATTAACCAACCAAATCATGAAAGACAATGCCTTAATAACGATAAATTTACAATGGAAATTACAAGGTGGATAAATAACGTTCTTGAAATTCAATATAACAATAAATATGAAGCTATACACAAGCATGGTCAAAGCATATGAATAATCTTTTTAGTAAATCATCTCTAATTTTAGCTTAAGCACTGCTCTTTCTAGATTAGGCAATTGAATAAAAAAAACTAAAAGAGTTTAATATAATCTCAACATCTGAAACACAGACACCTAAGAGTCAAAGCACTTAGACATACCAAGACACAGGATTAACATAAGGCACAATAAAGAGACATTAATAGATTTCATTGACTGCATCTCATAAATACTCAGACTATCAGTGATCAATCAGTCCTCCTAATAAGTATATTGCATAAATACTTGGTGAATAATTATTTAGAAGAATTGGTGTTGCAGATTTCAAATGGGGTTATATGTCACGCAAACTAGACTGTAAAACACACCTCGATTTCATGAGGATTCTAAATTTTGATGCCTAAGAACAACTGATATGCACCAGATTCTGAACTATAAACTACTACTAAACATTCACGTTATTTTTAGACTATAACAAGTATTCATGTCTTTTGTACAAAAAAGTCATTTATTTTTTGACTAATTAATGCCAAAGGACCAAATTATAAACTGAATTTGGATGCCTCAGATTCATTTAGACTAATTAAATAATTTCCTTCAGTATGGACTCTATAAAAGAAAGATTCTTAAATTCCAGATTTTACACCCCGTTAATAAAAGCAAAAACCAGCAAAAGCACCACCTATAATTACTCCTAAGTATATAGCACAATTTAAAAGAGAATGCGAGTTGCTGACTAGTTTAGGGCACATTATGTTCATGAACCCAATATCAAATACTCATAGCAGGATATCGAGATATGCTTGACATTACTGATGAGATGGAAGGTTTGAGTATTACGGCTTGTCTAGATGATTCAGTTGAAATTGAACCCTGAAATGATAGATGGGGTCGACACAGGTAAGATCCTAGTATGGCGAATCAGGAATATGTGTCTTCAATGCATGAAATTGGACTAAAAGATTAGTCTGATCCCACACATTATAGGATATATATGCAATTCAATTAGATACACATTTACAGGAGGGAAAAATTTCCAGAATACAAAACTTAAGGACAATATTTCAACATTAATGTTAACTAGATTCAGTAATAATGTGTAACATCAAATCTTTGGCCATGTTCTACACTGGAAAAACAATATGAAACAAAACAAACAAATTTGCATTTTTTTCCAAACCTATTATCTAAATTATCAGATAAAATCACCACTGCAAAGATCATATGCATTTATGATTATTTTCTGAAAGATGAAAGTCCACTGAAGAGTCTTTAAATATACCCATGAACAATAATATGTATAAAACAAATTTCGTGCTATTTTCATCCTCCTATAAGTAACAACCATAACTCTACAAATTATATTTGGAAAGCCTCCAAATTCTTATCCCAAGTTCACTCAACAACCAAAAGTATAAATCGGGGATGAACTCTGCTTATTCATAATGTATCCAATAATATTCAAAGACAACATTACGCAAATTAGATTTGTTTCTAGTTTGTGTAATTCGTGTCATTGAATGACCTGATAGCCTCTTCACTCATGATAAGTGAGTCAATGACTTGAATCACTGCCCAACCCTAACTAAAACTACCATATACCATCCTCTCCTAACTTTTTTTTAACTTTATTATTAATTGGTTATTTATTAACTGAGATAATTATTTGGTTCACAAAAATTTCGTTGCACATTAAAATGATTAATTAATCAGCAATATCTAGGAAATAAACAAATGTCAACTGAGAAAATAGCAAGAAGATAATTCATTTGCCTTAGAAAAATTATCTAAGTACATTGGAAAGCTTTGAATATTTTTTTCTACGAATAGAAAAGTAAAAAAGTATAAATTTCACTTCAAGACAGTCAAGAACAGTTTTCTTGCAGAATAGACATGTACAAAATGAAAGTGAAAACCTATTTGAATGGGAAAGAGGGGAAAATAATTCCAACCTTTTGCATATAAGGAAGAAGTCCAGTAATAGCAGAATGAATATAATCAATGGGCAATGAGTAGCAACCTCTAAAGTCACAGAATGAGTTCTTACTGCTAGGCTAAGACTTCAACCACACATAAGGAACATAACAATAAAATTAATGAAATTTAAATAGTTGTAATTGAATAAATTAGAAGCTAATAAGATTAAAAAAAACAAAAACACTAGCTAGAGAAAACAACCATAACAGATCCAAGGCAGCCAACTTCAAAACTAGGACACGTAAATTAAAATTCAATTAATAACAGATCCAGGATATCGATTCAGTAATTGAAAACAAATAACATACCTGGATTTCACCGGTATAAACTGGGCTGAAGGGAAAGGCTATGGATTAGAACTAAATAGAGGATTTGGGAATCAATTTAGTAAAATAAGGTTTGAAAATCGAAGGCTTTAATGATGGAGTGGTGAGGACAAAGTAGCAATGGCGGAGCAGTGGGTCGGAGTGACAACAACGGAGGATGGGGGATGAAGCGTCAATGGCAACGGAGGACAACTGTTCAGTAGAGGAGGGTAGTGGACCCTAATAACGATGCGTTAGGCTTTGATTGGGGTTAAGTTCTGTAAGAATCATAAAGGAAAGGAAATGAGAGGATGGAAAAAATAAAGGATGGTATTTGATAGAAATATAAAGGTTCGAGTAAAATTGTATTTGGGAAGAATGTATGAGTTTTAAAAGTAAAGTAGAGATGTAATTACTTAAATATCCTTAAGCAATAGAGAAAAAAGAAAGGAAAGAAATAATTAAGAAAAGAAAAGGCAAAAATGGAAATGTTTTTGTCATCCCCTGATTCCACTAATTTGGTGGAATTCAAAATAGGTGTTTTAACCGAAAATGAGAGGAAAGGGCTCCTCTGAAAACCCCTCCCACTATTCACCCTTCTTCCTCACAAGCAAGGAACTTGGGCTACCTTCCTTTACTTTACAAAGAGATTCCCCCTCCCAAGCAAAGCCTTAGAGAGAAACAGAACAATGCACGTGTATACTTGATTATTTTTGAATAATTAACAATAAATAAAAAATCTATTCGTTATTATAAATTGATTTGATTATTAATCATTAATTTATTATTAGGGATTAGAGTGTATCTTATTTTAAATAATTATAAAATAATCTTACATGACATATGTGACAAAAGATTATATTTGTTATAAATTAATGAAATATTTATGAAATTAGTATATTATAGTAATAATTAATCAAGATATATGTATAATATATCTATTTATTATTAGGATTCGAGGTTTAGGGTTTATTCTAATTTTCTTATAAATTTCTTATACCTTTCATACGGCTTTATAAATAACCTATACTATAACTTTCCTATATCGTTGATATAACTTTTTAAATAACATATCACTTTCTTATACCTTTCTCATACCTTTTAGTATGTAACTATTTAATTAGCTTATAACTTTTGTTTGCCTTCTATATATTTTTTTAAAATAACCTTTTCCTATATCTTTGTATATATTTTCAATACCTTTTATATAATTTTTTGAATAACTTATAACTATCTATTTTATAAATTTTATAAACCTTTTTAAAGGCCAAACCCATACGAGCCCCCTTAAATTGGCACAAAAAGGTTGTTGTCACCCCCAACTTACAAACTTGACACTTTAGCCCCTAATGTTAGCATTTCTGTATAACATAACCCCAAAAATGAACTTGCCCAGTCTAATACTAGAGAGTGGAGTACACTCGCGCTGACCTGGCGTAAATGTTTGAAAGTGGAAAAAGCCAGAAAGAGTCAATCCAGTAGAATTTTGACCTGTGGCTTAGACATTAAAATTTTTCGAAAAGGGTCCTAAACTAATTTTTTTGTTTTCAATTATGTCATCTCCTTTTTTTCAACTATTCTTTCTCATGTTCTTCATTTTCATCCATTTTTGCATTAATTCAAGACACATCAATTCTATACGTTAATCAATTATGAAATATAGTAATTGGGTTCAATTTCGAAGCACCTTCTTTAATTATAGTTACTGTTAATGTTTCAAAAACCAACAAATTGACTTATTTTGAGACCGAGTTTGAAAAATTCTCTAGATCTTTCTTGTTCAATGTTTAAACTTCTAATTCAAAGGCATGATTAGCTCCAAATCCTTCAATTTCCCTTCGTATTTCACTCCATATCTCAATTTATTTCTTCTCTAGCGATAACTATGACTACGGCGCTGTAATTAACTTTGTGTGAAATGAGTTTAGCAGTCAATGGTAGGCTGTGGAATATGAATATGTGCAGAAATTGGACCATGGTTTCTGGCCAGAAGAATGTTAGATCGATGTGGATTGATTAAAATTAGAGTTTGAAGCTCTAATTTTGTTATTATATAATTGCAGGTTGTGAGCAATGGTTTTTTTGCTGTAACAAATGGGGGAGAGAGCTGGAGAGAGAGAGAGAGAGAAGGTGAGGGGGAGATGGAGAGGTAGAGAGAGGGTGTGTCAACATATATCTTTTATTTAATTATTTGGTCAAAAATAAGAAATCACTCTCTTAAAAAGTTTGCTATATGATCTGCCACATCAGCATTTTGAGGTTATGTTATATGAATTTGCCAACTTTAAGGGGTAAAGTTGTAACATCCCATTGGTTACATCCATTACATGTCATAAAATTAGATTAATGACTTAATATTTTACATCTTAAAATTATAACAAATTGATTAGTTGAAATAATAGTTATTTATTGATATACAATATGATATACTAATGTTTGAAAACCGAAATATAGAACTATCAAATTTTAAGAAATAAGTATAGTAATGTTATAGATATAAAGTGATTTAATAGATAAAATATTAGTATTATTGTTTTGGTATTGAGAACAAGAATAACGGTATAGTTATGGTATATAAATGTATATACTTATAAATATATTAGCTACACATGATATATTTTTATAAATAGTTCTTATTATTATTATTGTTAATGTAATAATGGTATGTTAAAAGGGGTATAGTTGGAATATACAAATAATTGTAGATATATATGAGAAAAGAGGTAGGATTAGGATCAGAACTCTCATCCTTACAAATTCTCACATGCAAGAGAGAGAGAGAGAGAGAGAGAGAGAGAGATTAAGAGAAGAAGTGAAGTGAAGAGAAGTGAAATAGAGAGAAGGAAGAAATCAGGTATATTTATGGTTTAGTAATATAATTTTCAAGATGTTAGAGATAGAATTTGAGATATAAAAAAAGATGAATTGATTCTATATGTCTCTAGGTTACTTCTGTAAAATTTGGGGATTTTTAGATGAGTAGATCAATAGCTATGATTTTTATAAGATGAAGTATCCAGAATTGGATGATCAAAGAGATGAGGTGAGTTTCGAAATTAATCAGGTACTGTTTTACTATTTAGAAAAATAGTAGTTTTTGATGTGTTATACCCTTGTGTGTGTAGTTTAAGTAGGAAAAAGAATCAGGTCGATTCATATTGTTTATAGAAAGTTAAGGTTGTTTTACTATGATGCTGTCTAGGTAGAACGGGTTGAAAAGGGTATTGAAGGAAAATTCACTATAAATCGCATAAGGATTTAAAAATATGGATGTTTTAGTATATTATGTAATTGTGTATCAGGAAATGAACAAAAGAAGAATCGGCGCATTTAAGTAAGAAGAAAGTTATGAATTTTGAAGTAAAGTGAGGTCATAAGAACACTAGTTCTAAGTGCAGGAAAAGTAATACAGAATTAGAGTTTAAAATATAAAATTCATATTAAATGGAAAAGTGATCAAAAAATTATAAAATTTTGATATGTTATAAAGCTATGTTTAAAGAGTCAAATGAAACTAGAATCATGTCATTTGGTTGAGTACTTTGAGAGATATGATTAATTATAGTAAGTTAGGTCATAGAGATAGTAATTCTATTCTAGTTTATATTAGTCTTTATATATTTACAAAAGGATATAAGATGTATATAGGTATGTTTGATGCATGAATATGTATGTTATAGGAGCTCAAAACATTGAAGGATTCCGGAGAAAGGTCCAAGTCATTCCGAGAGAACTAGCTCGGATAATTTTGTGAGTACAAACATGATATGAATTTATGGGTGAAATGTGTTGATGTGTTATTTGAATGGATATGTGAGTTTTGTCTTAGTGCGAACTAAGTTGATTGAGTACTATTATATGTGAGTATCGAATTGGTATGCATTGAGGTTAGTTGAACGCTCTGATATGAAAATGTACTAGAATTGTATTGTAGGTGACTTATGTTTTATAGCTAGTTTTTAGTTATTGATAGTTAAGGATATGTGTACAAGTGAAGGTCTGAAGTGTTGGGCATATGATTTGTGTAAATTGTCTTAATGAGAATTGAGTTATATGATTATTTTGATTTGAAATTGTATTTGAATTGGGTTATATGTGTTATGTGGTTATAATTGATATGAAATGTAGATTGCGTTGAGATGATATTGATATGTGAATTGTGGCTATAAGTGAATATTGGTGAACGATCAATGTGAATTATTTGATAAGTATAAGTGAGTATTGTATTGGACATGTGGAATTGATATGATATATGTACTTAAAATATTTGATAGGATTCAACTTGAATTCATAAAGGTACATGAGCATGAATGAGTAGAAAAGTAAAAGAGACGTTGTGACGTAGCCGATCAAACATTGCAATACATGTTATGTTCGACTCGACCTACATGGTCAACAAGTTGAAATATCTGACAAATGGACTGAAAGGTCAACCAATTGTTTATCTGGACCAAAAGGTCAACGAATTGTTATATAGGCTAGCCAGCAAAATCAAATGTTATAGGTTACATGTATCCCGAGGCAATAGTTTGGCTGAAAATGTCACAATAAATAAATAAATGAATCACTCGCAAGCATATTTGAATGTCTACATGTTAACTTTTTGAATGTGTGTATACATGTGGTTTTATAATTCATAGATTGTTTTTATTCACTGAGTTACGCCTTATATAAAGCGCTAAATTTTGCAGAGGTGGTAAAGTTTGTAGAAGCTCATTACCTGTAGATTTCATGGATGAAAGATTGGCTGTTTGCATTCCATTTCGCTCTCTCTCCTTACATGAGAAGCATACAATATAGATTGATGGTCGGGTTTTGGTTTTGCTTTGTATAAGACTGTCTTGTAAAAAGATATAATGTTCGAAGTAATTATATATATAAAGATGTATAAGTATTTAAAAAAAATTTATACATTGAAAGCATTGAATATGATAGTGATTGGTATGGTGAGACTCAAAGCTTTTGGGGCCAGGTATGATAAGTCGATAACAGCCCCCCTAAAGTGCGGCCTGACCCCATGGTGCCAATTCAGAAGGCTACGTTCCATAACTCCCCACGTGATCATCGCTCATTTGCGGCTGTTGTGGCAAATCAAGATTTGCGAGAGGAATCAGCCATCAATCCCATTCAGGGGTCGTCTGCTCCAGTTATACTTGCTGAACCTCAATTGAATAACGTGTTAGTGGTTAAAATTGCACCTTGGAAATCAAAATCCAGTTTGGTTAAACTCAAAAATATTTCTCACATTCATAATATATATGATCTATTGAGTGACCATGGCTTTGAGTTTAAGTATGTTGCTCCTGTTGGTGGATATTGCGTTATAATTTCGTTTGTATCAGATATGGCTCTTATGGATTTTATGAAATATGAAAGGTGATTGGAAAGTTATGGAACACATTGTGGAGTCGGTTTGTGCACTACTAGTAGATTTCACGCTGTCGGAATGTATTATGTATCTAGATCTCATGGGAATTCTGCCAACTTTCATCTGTGAACCTGTGGTGCGCGAACTTGCAGGGAGTTTTGGACAGATTGTTGCGTTGGATTTTAATTTTGAAAAATCGAATCTCTTGGACGTAGTATCGTACCTTGCTTTTATGTCGCTAGGGACAGCTAGCAGAAATCTGACCCTGGCTTTGGGTGATAAGGTTGTGATGATTTATATGAATCTTAGATAAGGAGTTGGGTGTGAACACTATCAGGAGTATGGGACGGAAGAGTTGAGTGAGTCGGTGGAGGATCCTTCTGAGAGTAGTAGTTAGGAATCATCGGGGAACGAGGTTAAGACTAGAATGAGTGAGGATGATGAGAACATAGTGGACAACAATAATACAAACCCAGAAGTGACCATTCTCCTAGTTATAGTCCGATAATTAGGGTAAACAGTGCAATGGTTCTAGTAATGGAGGATTCAAGTTCCTCGGGCCTGAACATCTGAAATATGAATAGAATTATCATCCAGAGGGAAGAAAATGAGCCTAGTGTTAGTGAGGAACTAATGACATTCCGAATTGGTGAAAAGCTTGAGTTGTTTAATGAACAAAATATAGGATTAATTATAGAGGCCTTGGAAGGGCAGCGACGGTGAGCTGACTGTTGTCCGAGCTGGGTTATCGTTAGTATTATTATGTCATTGAGTTTTATGAGTTGGAATCATCGTAGGGGCTTGTTGAATGGGGCTAAACAGTTTTTGGTACGGCCATGTATTCGGAAGTGGCAGCTTCAGGTGTTTATTCTGATTGAGATAAAGGCTTTATCGGTTTTAGATCAGGTTGTCAGGAAGTTTTGGGCCCATAATGAGTTTCAATCACATTGTATCCCTTCGCATGGTTTGTTAGGGGGTCTATTGCTCTCATGGAATTCTAGTTTAATTCATGGATCGATTACTGCTTCCTCAGATACATGGTGCTTGCTACATATTGTGTCTAGCCAACTTGAGGTAAACTTATTATGCTTATATGGTTCCCCTATCTCTAGTGAGAGGAATCAGTTTTGGTTTGATCTGCTGCACCATAGTCAAAATGTGGATAATTTGGTGATATGTGGTGATTTCAACGAAGTGTTACATAGCTATGAGAGAGGTAGAAGTGGGAATATGGTGTCGAGTTCGATGATTAGGTTCTAGGAGTTTGTCAATGAATGTGCTCTATTTGATTTGCCATTACATGGCCATGACTATACGTGGTCTAATAGCCTATCCTTTTTGAGGATCGATCATGTCCTGGTATCGTGCGATATTCTCGATAGGTGGCCGGGATAGAGTTTGATGACGGTTGATTCGACATTATCAGATCACTTTTCGATTATTTACCGGTCACATACATCGGTACGGGGTGGTAAAAAGATTTTTCGCTCTTTGAATTGTTGGTGGGAGAATGATGACTTTATAAAAGATATAAGAAAGGTTTAAAAAGTTCTCATGAACCCTAAACCCTGAACTCTAATCATAAATCAATTTTTAAATAATTTATTTAATAATATTTTTTATAAATATTTTCTATTTTATCTGATATTATTTAAAAAGTTATATGAAAGATGTAGAAAAGTTATAGGTTATTCAAATATTTGATAGGATTCAACTTGAATTCATATATGTACATGAGCATGAATAAGTAGAAAAGTAAAAGAGACGTTGTAAAGTGGCCGATCAAACATTGCAATACATGTTTTGTTCAATAGGACCTATATGGTGAACCAATTGCAATAACTTACAAATGGACCTAAAGGTCAACCAATTGTTATACAAGCTGGCCGGCAAAATCAAATGTTATAGATTACATGTATCCCGGGGCAATAGTTTGGCTGGAAATGTCATAACAAATAAATAAATGAATCATTCACAAGCATATTTGAATGTCTACATGTTGACATTTTGAATGTGTGTATGTGATTTGATAAATTCATAGATTGTTTGTATTCACTGAGTTGCGCCTTATTAAAGCGCTAAATTTTTCAGAGGTGATAAAGTTTGTAGAAGCTCTTTACTTGTAGCTAACATGGACTAAAGATCGGCTGGCTGTGTTCAATCTCGCTCTCTCTCCTCACATGACAAGCCTATAGTATAGATCGGTGGTCGGGTTTTGGTTTTGCTTTATATAAGATTGTTTTGTAAAAAGAAATAATATTAGAAATAATTATGTATACAAAGAAGTATAAGTATTTTAAAAAAATTTAAACGTTGGGATTACAATTTTGGTGATTAGTATATGGTATTGGGTTGTTTCAGTAGGTATCATAGTATATGCTATTGGTTTGTTTCAAAAGTGTCAAGGTTGTAAGTTCGGGGTGGCCAAAGCAGGTTAGCGCCAAGTTTTAGGGGGTCCTTAAGCGTTTGGCCCTTTATAAATACCTTATAACTTTCTTATATATTTTATATAACTTTTAAGAACATATAATGTTTTTATACCTATCGTGCAACTTATAAACAACTTTTAAATAACCTATAACTTTTCTATATCTCTCATATAACTTTTTAAATAATATCAAATAAAAAAGAAAATATTTACAAAAATTATTGTTAAATAAATTATTTAAATATTGATTTATTATTAGAGTTCAGGGTTTAGGGTTCATAAGAACTTTTTAAACCTTTCTTATATGTTTTATATATATTTTTAAATAAACTATAACTTTTCTATGCCTTTTTCAATGACTTTTCTATACATTTATATAACTTCTAAAAAAACTGTAACTTTTATATACGTTTTTTTTTAAAACCGTTTTTTTGGTTATACCTCTATATAAGTTTTTTAAAAATAACTTGTTACTAATATGCCACGTTATGAGGGGGTAAACGTGTATTGTGCCATAATAATTTTTTATAAAACTAGTATTACTAATTATCATATATGATTAACTTGTTTGAAACATTAATCGATTATGAGGATTTAGTGTTTAATACCTTTTATATAACTTTCCTATACATTTTGTATTTAATATAGAACCTATAACTTTTTGTATTATACGTTTCATGTAACCTATAACTTAAAAATTTTATTCATTTGCTACAATTTTCCACGTGTACCAATTTTTCCTATATATTTCGTATAACTTTTTATAGTTCAAATAACGTTCATATATTTTTGTACATTTTCTATAATTTTTCACATAGCTATATTTTTCTACACATAGATCATATAGTTTTATTATATAAAACCCTAAACCCTATAAATTTTCAATGCACGTCATATACTTTTTCTATAGCATTTCATACCATCTATAATGTTCGTACAACTTTGATAAACCTTTTAATATAACCTATAATTTCTTTATTCCTTTTCTGTAAGTATTTATACGTTTTGTAAAACTTTTCAAATTAAACTTATCATCATAAGACAAATATATACAAAAATGATTTTATGGTTTTTTAAATTTGCCTCATTAGGGCTTGCAATAATAACAAAGGAAAACCTTATCCCACCCCGCTGGAATGTGGACTCAACCCTGTGACCTTTAGGATAACAGCTTCAAGGCTCAACCACTAGACTAAGCCTTTGCCACATAATTTTATGTTATTATTACACATATATAGTTTTTATGACATTTTTTTAATCGAAATCTCATTTTTGTATTGATATTTCAGTGTATCAGTACAATGATATTTAAAGGTTGAGCTCGTCAGAAAACTGGCTCCATTTATGAAAAAGAAAAGAAAAAGCAACAATCAAAAAATAAAAAAGGAAAAAAACATCACAAGGATGTAACGAAAGATTTGCAACCTAATGCAAAAATAATGGACTAAAAGTCCCAATCACAACCGAGTGTGATCGTAACGATCTAAAGATCCATAGCGAAATGATCGGCGGGAAGATGATCCTCGTGATGCACCAAAGTCAATCCCGGCGAGAAGGCTGAGGTGATTAATCCTAATGGATGCGAGGTCGTTCAAGACCGACACAGCATCAAAACATCTAATCGTTGACTTAGATCAAACTGAAATCCAAGTCGAAAAACCAAAACTGAAGATCCAAGCCGATGAACTTGCGATCCCTACTGCTCGGAGAGGCACCACCCTATACGGCTAGGGATTAGCCAAAGTCGCCCGCATCGAAATGCATCATTGGAGGAGATGCGATCCTTGTGTTGAAAAACTGTCGACTAAATATCAGTTAGAATAACATCGACCCCTATGTCGAAACGTCGGCCAAATAGAACCCTATCCGCCTAAAGAGTCTCCCATTGAAGGTCTGTTGCTCAAACCGACCAAGCAGAGAGGAGTGAAAACAACCTAACAAAGCGTAGGTGGAATATGGGTGCCGCCAAGTCGCCGAGTCGTCTTGTCAAAACCCGGTGGAAAAAACCATCAGAACCTAAGCCAAATCACCGGGGTCTACTGATGTGGAGATCTAATCGACTAGACGTCGGTAGAGTGAGAAATTCGGTCAGAAGCCGATGGGGAAAATTAATAGAACCCTAGCCGCAATCACCAAAGTCTACTGCTGTGGAGATCGAACTGACCAGACGCCAGTAGAGTGAGATCACACGCCACCTAGTCACCTAATCATTTGTCTTGTCGAAGGCCGGCCAAGAAAATCAGGGCGGCTAGAGTTCCGAGAGAACCCTAGCCGCGTTTCGTTCTTTTCTATCCGTACAATGATAACTGTTTTGCCTAATATGGTTTTTGTGACATAAGTATTTATTGTTTCAAGTTAATCTTATTGTCAAAATAATAATTATTTCTTTGCAACAAGCTTTCTATGTTGTCACACATATAGTTTTCGTTACAATGGAAAATTTACCGTCACATACTTAATAGTTTTATTTACAACACATTTACTTGTAACATATGAATTTTTTTTTCAAGTTAAACTTACTTTCACAAATATAATACTTATTTTGCAATAATTTTTTTGTGTTGTCACGCTTATAGTTTAGTGACCATAAAAAATTTGTCGTCGCATATTGAATGATTTCAGTCACAACATTTACTTGTAACAGAAGCATATTTTGTTTTAAGTTAAAATTATTGTCAGAAAAATAATATACATTTTGCAATAAGGTTTTTGTGTTGTCACGCATATAGGTTTAGTGCCCATAAAAAATTTGTTGTCACCTATTAAATAGTTTTAGCTACAACATTTACTTGTAACATAAGTATTTTTTTTGTTTCATGTTAAAATTATTGTCACAAAAAGAATATATGTTTTGCAACAAGGTTTTAGTGTTGTCACGAATATAGGTTTAGTGACCATAAAAAATTTGTTGTCACATATTGAATGTTTTTAGTCACAAGATTTGCTTGTAACAAAAGAATTTTTTGTTTTAAGTTAAACTTATTGTCACGAAAATAATAGTTTTTTTGCAACAAGCTTTTATGTTGTCACACATATAGTTTTTGTGACATTGAAAAATTAATTGACAGATATTGAATAGTTTTAGTTACAACCTTCACTTGTAACAGAACTACTTTTTGTTTCAATTTAAATTTATTATCACAAAATAATATTTTTTTTGCCACAAGTTTTTTATGTTGTCACACATATTATTTTCCTGACTATTAATAGATATTGCCACATATTGAATACTTTTAGTTACAACCTTCACTTGTATTTGAAATATTTTTTGTTTCAAGTTAAATTTACTATCACAAAATTAATAAATTCTTTGTAACAAAATTTTTATGTCGTCACATAAATAGTTTTTTGTTACAATAATATTTTATTGTCACAATTTTTATGTTATAGGTTACAACTTATGTTGTAATGGAGAAGTATCAATTACGACTGTGAAAAATTGTCACAAAAATACTGATTATATGTGACATTCTTACAAGAAAATTTCACAAAACTAGTTTTTGTTACGAATTTTTTTTAGTGTAACAGATAATAGCCCTTTTGTGACAATAATTTTTGTGACAGATAAATTGTTGTCACATATTAAGTGATTTCTTGTAGTGAAGGCAAGAGGAAAACGTTTCCGCCACCGTTAAAAACCCCCTCCATTTTATTTTATTAAAAAGAAATGGAAAGAAAAAGTCATACAGATGGAAAGATTAAAAACCATGGGATCACAGTCCCAATTATAACTAACCACACATGCCGTGGGAAAATACTAATTAACAAACCGAAACTGTAGTAGTAAAACAAAGTCGCTGGAGATAAACAGGTTTAAAAACTACGGATGCGAGCTCCACCAAGCTTCACCATTTTCAGTGCCATATCTTGCCAAAGAGTCCGCTGCACTATTGCCTTCCTAATATATGTGTGCAACCACTAGCCTCATTTAAGTTTGTAAATGTGCTGAGTGTTACCATTTCACACGAAAGGACCAAGGTTTCAAAATTCCCTTAAAAGCATACACCACGTACATTGAATCAGTTTCAATCCAAATATGCTTTAAACCCCGATTATAAGCTTTTTCACTCACAATTATCACTGCCATAAGCTCCACTTCAAAAACATATACCGCACCGATATTAACCGAGAAAGCACTATGGGGAAATCCTCTTGAATTTTGAAATAAACCACCGTAGCCTGACGTACCTGGTGAATGAAGGGCTGATCCATCTATATTGCACTTCATAAACCCTATAGGAGGTGGCTAACGTTTCACCTGAATAATCTCATTGGCTTTAGATGGAATGAGCTTGCAAGCTAATTGCTTAAGGACCAGAAAATCAGCAATAGACCTAGTACAATAAAACCTAAAAAACTCCACCTCCTTCGTTGCACGTAACAAATTACAGAGACAACCCCCAATATTAGGTGCTTCTCACTCAAATCTCGCCAACTTTCTAGTATGTCAAATTACCTAAAAACACGAGAGGACAACAATGATCCATATCGCAAAACGCTGCGTTCCACGCCATCTAATATTCGCTTGCTCAATTAACTCATGAATGTCATTGCTCAAAACAATCGGGTGACCAAAAAAATCACCAATGGAATGCCATAACTTAACCAAGAATTCACATTGCAGGAATAGATGTGCAACGGTTTCAATGTCCTTCCCATGAAATAAAACGATAACCCTTTCATACTAAAACATCATCCGTTGCTATGTAGCAAGATACCCTGGAATAAAGTAGAGCGATACAGTGGAAGAAAAGCCTTCTATATGAACAAGCTCAATGGCTCGGGGTGTATTGAATTTTGTAAAAGATTATAAGTGCTTTTCATAGAGTAGAATCCGTCCACTGCTGGTTTCCAAATACAAAAGTCCATTTTTGACTTTAGCAGCTTGACATTTATAATTTCCTCTGAAAGAAGAGCTAGATTTTCACTCAGTATATTCCATTCATCCCCATCTAAAAAATCTGCAATGTTATTAGAATGACGAGTGCACTGCGCATCGGTAAAATGAAGTCGCTCAAAAAGATTCAGTCAAGCCCAATTACTGAACCAAAAACTCACACGTTTCCCATTTGAAACTAACCAACTCGTGTGACTTCTGACAAACCTAAAAACTTGCTTTAATGAACTCAAAATTGAAGATGTTACAGGCATTTTTCGGACATCATCTTTGGCCTGAAAAACTACTTCTTCAAGATTGACATAATGTAGGAGCCACCCTCGATCAATTCCCAACTTAATGTACCCAGCAAAGCCTCCTTTACCCGCCACAAACCTTCACTCCCAATCTACCATTTTTAATAGCCTCGCAACATACATGCCATGGAACTGTAACTAGCTTGCCTTTAGCAATCGAGCCCTTCCATATAAAATTACACAGCGCTTTTTCCATCTCTTTAAGTAAACAAAGAGGCCATCTATAAACAGAAAAAGAGTGAATGAAAGAGCTATAGATCACTGAATTCACCAAACAAATTCGCCCAGCCATTGAAAGCATGGATCCCCGCCAACCAGAAAATTTTTCGAGGATTTTATCGACAGTTTTCCGAAGAGAGGACTCTTTGGTGCTCCTCTAAACAATGGAACCCCAAGGTATTCAAAAGGGCTATTCAGAAGTTGAAACCTAAATGAATCAGCTAGTTCCCGAACACGCCTCGATGAAATTCCTTTCCGGAAATAGGTAGCTGATTGGTTCTAATTAACCACCTGTCCCGACTATAATGCATATTCAATAAATAAATTTTTTATAGTTCTAAAGTTTGACAAGGTTGCCTTACCAAATAGAACCACATCGTCAGCATATATAATATGAATAGGAAAATGCATATTAGCAATGTACCTCATGGGTGTGAAGTGCCCTGTTTAACCAATTTATTGATGGATCGACTAAGAAATTCTTCGGCAATGCAAACCAGAAGTGGGGAAAGTGGGTCACCCCGACGGACTCCCTGAGTACATTCAAAGTATCCCAATAACTCTTCATTAAGGGTAATAGAGATGCGATATGAAGATAAATTTTCCAACACCCATCCCTAGAATCGAGGTGAAAAACCAAAACAATCGAGCACATAAAGAAGAAAAGTCCAGTCCAACGTATCGAAGGCCTTTTTAATATCAATTTTGAGTGCCAATCGCCCACCATAGTCCTTCTTATCCAGTACATTAATCCCTTCGGATGCTAATGCAATCACGCTAGTAATCCGTCTATAACAACCTTGAAAGCAAAGTTAGAACACGCGATTAGGCGGTAATTCTCAATATAATCCGCGCCTTCGAGTTTATGGATAAGCACCATAACACTTGAATTCAATCACGTTGTAATCCTCCCTTTATAAAAGAACCACCAAACACATTGACAAACATCCAAGCCAATAATGTTTCAAAAAGTCTAGAAAAATTTACCACCAAAAATGGCAGGTCCTGGGGCAGAATCACTCTTCATATCAAACATTATAGCACGAATCTCCTCGGCTAGCGGTCTCCTAGTCAAGATGTCATTTTCCTCGGAAGTTACCATAGATGGAATCACCTCGCGCACTCTCTCAAATTGTGGCCTTTTGATGCCTGAATCTTTGAAAAGATTTTGGTAAAAATTGGTTACGTATGAAGAAATCAAAGCCGAATCAGAAGTCAAATCACCATTAACCCGTAGTAAAGAAATTCCCATATGAGTACACGGCATGGATAGATGCCTAGGAATATTTTTTAAGTTTCGGTCTCCACCCATAATTGAAATTTTGGAAAAAAAACAAAGAGATGAGACACTGAGATATAAAATACAAATTCAATTAATTGATGTAACTGCTAACTGTAGACAACATCTCAATTAACCAACCAAATCATGAAAGACAATGCCTTAATAACAATAAATTTACAATGGAAATTACAAGGTGGATAAATAACGTTCTTGAAATTCAATATAACAATAAATATGAAGCTATACACAAGCATGGTCAAAGCATATGAATAATCTTTTTAGTAAATCATCTCTAATTTTAGCTTAAGCACTGCTCTTTCTAGATTAGGCAATTGAATAAAAAAAACTAAAAGAGTTTAATATAATCTCAACATCTGAAACACAGACACCTAAGAGTCAAAGCACTTAGACATACCAAGACATAGGATTAACATAAGGCACAATAAAGAGACATTAATAGATTTCATTGACTGCATCTCATAAATACTCAGACTATCAGTGATCAATCAGTCCTCCTAATAAGTATATTGCATAAATACTTGGTGAATAATTATTTAGAAGAATTGGTGTTGCAGATTTCAAATGGGGTTATATGTCACGCAAACTAGACTGTAAAACACACCTCGATTTCATGAGGATTCTAAATTTTGATGCCTAAGAACAACTGATATGCACCAGATTCTGAACTATAAACTACTACTAAACATTCACGTTATTTTTAGACTATAACAAGTATTCATGTCTTTTGTACAAAAAAGTCATTTATTTTTTGACTAATTAATGCAAAAGGACCAAATTATAAACTGAATTTGGATGCCTCAGATTCATTTAGACTAATTAAATAATTTCCTTCAGTATGGACTCTATAAAAGAAAGATTCTTAAATTCCAGATTTTACACCCCGTTAATAAAAGCAAAAACCAGCAAAAGCACCACCTATAATTACTCCTAAGTATATAGCACAATTTAAAAGAGAATGCGAGTTGCTGACTAGTTTAGGGCACATTATGTTCATGAACCCAATATCAAATACTCATAGCAGGATATCGAGATATGCTTGACATTACTGATGAGATGGAAGGTTTGAGTATTACGGCTTGTCTAGATGATTCAGTTGAAATTGAACCCTGAAATGATAGATGGGGTCGACACAGGTAAGATCCTAGTATGGCGAATCAGGAATATGTGTCTTCAATGCATGAAATTGGACAAAAAGATTAGTCTGATCCCACACATTATAGGATATATATGCAATTCAATTAGATACACATTTACAGGAGGGAAAAATTTCCAGAATACAAAACTTAAGGACAATATTTCAACATTAATGTTAACTAGATTCAGTAATAATGTGTAACATCAAATCTTTGGCCATGTTCTACACTGGAAAAACAATATGAAACAAAACAAACAAATTTGCATTTTTTTCCAAACCTATTATCTAAATTATCAGATAAAATCACCACTGCAAAGATCATATGCATTTATGATTATTTTCTGAAAGATGAAAGTCCACTGAAGAGTCTTTAAATATACCCATGAACAATAATATGTATAAAACAAATTTCGTGCTATTTTCATCCTCCTATAAGTAACAACCATAACTCTACAAATTATATTTGGAAAGCCTCCAAATTCTTATCCCAAGTTCAGTCAACAACCAAAAGTATAAATCGGGGATGAACTCTGCTTATTCATAATGTATCCAACAATATTCAAAGACAACATTACACAAATTAGATTTGTTTCTAGTTTGTGTAATTCGTGTCATTGAATGACCTGATAGCCTCTTCACTCATGATAAGTGAGTCAATGACTTGAATCACTGCCCAACCCTAACTAAAACTACCATATATCATCCTCTCCTAACTTTTTTTTAACTTTATTATTAATTGGTTATTTATTAACTGAGATAATTATTTGGTTCACAAAAATTTCGTTGCACATTAAAATGATTAATTAATCAGCAATATCTAGGAAATAAACAAATGTCAACTGAGAAAATAGCAAGAAGATAATTCATTTGCCTTAGAAAAATTGTCTAAGTACATTGGAAAGCTTTGAATATTTTTTTCTACAAATAGAAAAGTAAAAAGTATAAATTTCACTTCAAGACAGTCAAGAACAGTTTTCTTGCAGAATAGACATGTACAAAATGAAAGGGAAAACCTATTTGAATGGGAAAGAGGGGAAAATAATTCAAACCTTTTGCATATAAGGAAGAAGTCCAGTAATAGCAGAATGAATATAATCAATGGGCAATGAGTAGCAACCTCTAAAGTCACAGAATGAGTTCTTAGTGCTAGGCTAAGACTTCAACCACACATAAGGAACATAACAATAAAATTAATGAAATTTAAATAGTTGTAATTGAATAAATTAGAAGCTAATCAGATTAAAAAAAACAAAAACACTAGCTAGAGAAAACAACCATAACAGATCCAAGGCAGCCAACTTCAAAACTAGGACACGTAAATTAAAATTCAATTAATAACAGATCCAGGATATCGATTCAGTAATTGAAAACAAATAACATACCTGGATTTCACCGGTATAAACTGGGCTGAAGGAAAAGGCTATGGATTAGAACTAAATAGAGGATTTGGGAATCAATTTAGTAAAATAAGGTTTGAAAATCAAAGGCTTCAATGATGGAGTGGTGAGGACAAAGTAGCAATGGCGGAGCAGTGGGTCGGAGTGAGAACAACGGAGGATGGGGGATGAAGCCGCGATGGCAACAGAGGACAACTGTTCAGTAGAGGAGGGTAGTGGACCCTAATAACGATGCGTTAGGCTTTGATTAGGGGTAAGTTCTGTAAGAATCATAAAGGAAAGGAAATGAGAGGATGAAAAAAATAAAGGATGGTATTTGATAGAAACATAAAGGTTCGAGTAAAATTGTATTTGGGAAGAATGTATGAGTTTTAAAAGTAAAGTAGAGATGTAATTACTTAAATATCCTTAAGCAATAGAGAAAAAAGAAAGGAAAGAAATAATTAAGAAAAGAAAAGGCAAAAATGGAAATGTTTTTGTCATCCCTTGATTCCACTAATTTGGTGGAATTCAAAACAGGTGTTTTAACCGAAAATGAGAGGAAAGGGCTCCTCTCAAAACCCCTCCCACTATTCACCCTTCTTCCTCACAAGCAAGGAACTTGGGCTACCTTCCTTTACTTTACAAGGAGATTCCCCCTCCCAAGCAAAGCCTTAGAGAGAAACAGAACAATGCACGTGTATACTTGATTATTTTTGAATAATTAACAATAAATAAAAAATCTATTCGTTATTATAAATTGATTTGATTATTAATCATTAATTTATTATTAGGGATTAGAGTGTATCTTATCTTAAATAATTATAAAATAATCTTACATGACATATGTGACAAAAGATTATATTTGTTATAAATTAATGAAATATTTATGAAATTAGTATATTATAGTAATAATTAATCAAGATATATGTATAATATATCTATTTATTATTAGGATTCGAGGTTTAGGGTTTATTCTAATTTTCTTATAAATTTCTTATACCTTTCATACGGCTTTATAAATAACCTATACTATAAGTTTCCTATATCGTTGATATAACTTTTTAAATAACATATCACTTTCCTATACCTTTCTCATACCTTTTAGTATGTAACTATTTAATTAGCTTATAACTTTTGTTTGCCTTCTAAATATTTTTTTAAAATAACCTTTTCTTATATCTTTGTATATATTTTCAATACCTTTTTTATAATTTTTTGAATAACTTATAACTATCTATTTTATAAATTTTATATACCTTCTTAAAGGCCAAACCCATACGAGCCCCCTTAAATTAGCACAAAAAGGTTGTTGCCACCCCCAACTTACAAACTTGACACTTTACCCCCTAATGTTGGCATTTCTGTATAACATAACCCCAAAAATGAACTTGCCCAGTCTAATACTAGAGAGTGGAGTACACTCGCGCTGACCTGGCGTAAATGTTTAAAAGTGGAAAAAGCTAGAAAGAGTCAATCCAGTAGAATTTTGACCTGTGGCTTAGACATTAAAATTTTTCGAAAAGGGTCCTAAACTAATTTTTTTGTTTTCAATTATGTCATCTCCTTTTTTTCAACTATTCTTTCTCATGTTCTTCATTTTCATCCATTTTTCCATTAATTCAAGACACATCAATTCTATACGTTAATCAATTATGAAATATAGTAATTGGGTTCAATTTCGAAGCACCTTCTTTAATTATAGTTACTGTTAATGTTTCAAAAACCAACAAATTGACTTATTTTGAGACCGAGTTTGAAAAATTCTCTAGATCTTTCTTGTTCAATGTTTAAACTTCTAATTCAAAGGCATGATTAGCTCCAAATCCTTCAATTTCCCTTCCTATTTCACTCCATATCTCAATTTATTTCTTCTCTAGCGATAACTATGACTACGGCGCTGTAATTAACTTTGTGTGAATTGAGATTAGCAGTCAATGGTAGGCTGTGGAATATGAAAATGTGCAGAAATTGGACCATGGTTTCTGCCCAGAAGAATGTTAGATAGATGTGGCTTGATTAAAATTAGAGTTTGAAGCTCTAATTTTGTTATTATATAATTGCAGGTTGTGAGCAATGGTTTTTTTGCCGTAACAAATGGGGGAGAGAGCTGGAGAGAGAGAGAGAGAAGGTGAGGGGGAGATGGAGAGGCAGAGAGAGGGGGTGTCAACATATATCTTTTATTTAATTATTTGGTCAAAAATAAGAAATCACACTCTTAAAAAGTCAAAGTTTGCTATATGATCTGCCACATCAGCATTTTGAGGTTATGTTATATGAATTTGCCAAATTTAAGGGGTAAAGTTGTAACATCCCATTGGTTACATCCATTACATGTCATAAAATTAGATTAATGACTTAATATTTTACATCTTAAAATTATAACAAATTGATTAGTTGAAATAATAGTTATTTGTTGATATACAATATGATATACTAATGTTTGAAAACCGAAATATAGAACTATCAAATTTTAAGAAATAAGTATAGTAATGTTATAGATATAAAGTAATTTAATAGATAAAATATTAGTATTATTGTTTTGGTATTGAGAACAAGAATAACGGTATAGTTATGGTATATAAATGTATATACTTATAAATATATTAGCTACACATGATATATTTTTATAAATAGTTCTTATTATTATTATTGTTAATGTAATAATGGTATGTTAAAAGGGGTATAGTTGGAATATACAAATAATTGTAGATATATAAGACAAAAGAGGTAGGATTAGGATCAGAACTCTCATCCTTACAAATTCTCACATGCAAAAGAGAGACAGAGAGAGAGAGAGAGACAGAGAGAGAGAGAGAGAGAAGAAGTGAAGTGAAGAGAAGTGAAATAGAGAGAAGGAAGAAATCAGGTATATTTATGGTTTAGTAATATAATTTTCAAGATGTTAGAGATAGAATTTGAGATATAAAAAAAGATGAATTGATTCTATATGTCTCTAGGTTACTTCTGTAAAATTTGGGGATTTTTAGATGAGTAGATCAATAGCTATGATTTTTATAAGATGAAGTATCCAGAATTGGATGATCAAAGAGATGAGGTGAGTTTCGAAATTAATCAGGTACTGTTTTACTATTTAGAAAATTCTGAGTTTTTGATGTGTTATTCCCTTGTGTGTATAGTTTAAGTAGGAAAAAGAATCAGGTCAATTCATATTTTTTATAGAAAGTTATGGTCGTTTTACTATGATGCTGTCTAGGTAGAACGGGTTGAAAAGGGTATTGAAGGAAAATTCACTATAAATCGCATAAGGCTTTAAAAATATGGATGTTTTAGCATGTTATGTAATTGTGTATCAGGAAATGAACAAAAGAAGAATCGGCGCTTTTAAGTAAGTAGAAAGTTATGAATTTTGAAGTAAAGTGAGGTCATAAGAACACTAGTTCTAAGTGCAGGAAAAGTAATACAGAATTAGAGTTTAAAATATAAAATTCATATTAAACGGAAAAGTTATCAAAAAATTATGAAATTCTGATATGTTATAAAGCTACGTTTAAAGAGTCAAATGAAACTAGAATCATGTCATTTGGTTGAGTACTTTGAGAGATATGATTAATTATAGTAAGTTAGGTCACAGAGATAGTAAATCTATTCTAGTTTATATTAGTCTTTATATATTTACAAAAGGATATAAGATGTATATAGGTATGTTTGATGCATGAATATGTATGTTATAGGAGCTCAAAACATTGAAGGATTCCGGAGAAAGGTCCAAGTCATTCTGAGAGAACTAGCTCGGATAATTTTGTGAGTATAAACATGATATGAATTTATGGGTGAAATGTGTTGATGTGTTATTTGAATGGATATGTGAGTTTTGTCTTAGTGCGAACTAAGTTGATTGAGTACTATTGTATGTGAGTATCGAATTGGTATGCATTGAGGTTAGTTGAACGCTCTGATATGAAAATGTACTAGAATTGTATTGTAGGTGACTTATGTTTTATAGCTAGTTTTTAGTTATCGATAGTTAAGGATATGTGTACTAGTGAATGTCTGAAGTGTTGGGCATATAATTTGTGTAAATTGTCTTAATGTGAATTGAGTTATATGATTATTTTGATTTGAAATTGTATTTGAATTGGGTTATATGTGTTATGTGGTTATAATTGATATGAAATGTAGATTGCTTTGAGATGATATTGATATGTGAATTGTGGCTATAAGTGAATATTGGTGAACGATCAATGTGAATTATTTGAAAAGTATAAGTGAGTATTGTATTTGACATGTGGAATTGATATGATATATGTACTTAAAATATTTGATAGGATTCAACTTGAATTCATAAAGGTACATGAGCATGAATGAGTAGAAAAGTAAAAGAGACGTTGTGACATAGCCGATCAAACATTGCAATACATGTTATGTTCGACTCGACCTATATGGTCAACAAATTGAAATATCTGACAAATGGACTGAAAGGTCAACCAATTGTTTATCTGGACTAAAAGGTCAACCAATTGTTATATAGGCTAGCCAGCAAAATCAAATGTTATAGGTTACATGTATCCCGAGGCAATAATTTGGCTGGAAATGTCACAATAAATAAATAAATGAATCACTCGCAAGCATATTTGAATGTCTACATGTTAACTTTTTGAATGTGAGTATACATGTGGGTTTATAATTCATAGATTGTTTATATTCACTGAGTTACGCCTCATATAAAGCGCTAAATTTTGCAGAGGTGGTAAAGTTTGTAGAAGCTCATTACCTGTAGATTTCATGGATGAAAGATTGGCTGGTTGCATTCCATCTTGCTCTCTCTCCTCACATGAGAAGCATACAATATTGATTGGTGGTCGGGTTTTGGTTTTGCTTTGTATAAGATTGTCTTGTAAAAAGATATAATGTTAGAAGTAATTATATATATAAAGATGTATAAGTATTTAAAAAAAATTTATACGTTGAAAGCATTGAATATGATAGTGATTGGTATGGTGAGACTCAAAGCTTTTGGGGCCAGGTATGATAAGTCGATAACAGCCCCCATAAAGTGCGGCCTGACCCCATGGTGCCAATTCAGAAGGCTACGTTCCATAACTCCCCACGTGATCATCGCTCATTTGCGGCTGTTATGGCAAATCAAGATTTGCGAGAGGAATCGGCCATCAATCCCATTCAGGGGTCGTCTGCTCCAGTTATACCTGCTGAACCTCAATTGAATAATGTGTTAGGGGTTGAAATTGCACCTTGGAAATCGAAATCCTGTTTGGTTAAACTCAAAAATATTTCTCACATTCATAATATATTTGATCTATTGAGTGACCATGGCTTTGAGTTTAAGTATGTTGCTCCTGTTGGTGGATATTGCGTTATAATTTCGTTTGTATCAGATATGGCTCTTACGGATTTTATGAAATATGAAAGGTGATTGGAAAGCTATGGAACACATTGTGGAGTCGGTTTGTGCACTACCAGTAGATTTCATGCTGTCGGAATGTATTATGTATCTAGATCTCATGGGAATTCTGCCAACTTTCATTTGTGAACCTGTGGTGCGCGAACTTGCAGGGAGGTTTGGACAGATTGTTGCATTGGATTTTAATTTTGAAAAATCGGATCTCTAGGACGTAGTATCGTGCCTTGCTTTTGTGCCGCTACGGACAGCTAGCAGAAATCTGACCCTGGCTTTGGGTGATAAGGTTGTGGTGATTTATATGAATCTTAGATAAGGAGTTGGGTGTGAACACTATCAGGAGTATGGGACGGAAGAGTTGAGTGTGTCGGTGGAGGATCCTTCTGAGAGTAGTAGTTAGGAATCATCGGGGAACGAGGTTAAGACTAGAATGAGTGAGGATGATGAGAACATAGTGGACAACAATAATACAAACCCAGAAGTGGCCATTCTCCTAGTTATAGTCCGATAATTAGGGTAAACAGTGCAATGGTTCCAGTAATGGAGGATTCAAGTTCCTCGGGCCTGAACATCTCAAATATGAATAGAATTATCATCCAGAGGGAAGAAAATGAGCCGAGTGTTAGTGAGGAACTAATGACATTTCGAATTGGTGAAAAGCTTGAGTTGTTTAATGAACAAAATATAGGATTAATTATAGAGGCCTTGGAAGGGCAGCGACGGTGAGCTGACTGGTGTCCGAGCTGGGTTATCGTTAGTATTATTATGTCATTGAGTTTTATGAGTTGGAATCATCGTAGGGGCTTGTTGAATGGGGCTAAACAGTTTTTGGTACGGCCATGTATTCGAAAGTGGCAGCTTCAGGTGTTTATTCTGATTGAGATAAAGGCTTTATCGGTTTTAGATCAGGTTGTCAGGAAGTTTTGGGCCCATAATGAGTTTCAATCACATTGTATCCCTTCGCATGGTTTGTTAGGGGGTCTATTGCTCTCATGGAATTCTAGTTTAATTCATGGATCGATTACTGCTTCCTCAGATACATGGTGCTTGCTACATATTGTGTCTAGCCAACTTGAGGTAAACTTATTATGCTTATATGGTTCCCTTATCTCTAGTGAGAGGAATCAGTTTTGGTTTGATCTGCTGCACCATATTCAAAATGTGGATAATTTGGTGATATGTGGTGATTTCAACGAAGTGTTACATAGCTATGAGAGAGGTAGAAGTGGGAATATGGTGTCGAGTTCGATGATTAGGTTCCAGGAGTTTGTCAATGAATGTGCTCTATTTGATTTGCCATTACATGGCCATGACTATACGTGGTCTAATAGCCTACCCTTTTTGAGGATCGATCGTGTCCTGGTATCATGCGATATTCTCGATAGGTGGCCGGGATAGAGTTTGATGACGGTTGATTCGACATTATCAGATCACTTCCCGATTATTTACCGGTCACATACATCGGTACGGGGTGGCAAAAAGGTTTTTCGCTCTTTGAATTGTTGGTGGGAGAATGATGACTTTATAAAAGATATAAGAAAGGTTTAAAAAGTTCTCATGAACCCTAAACCCTGTACTCTAATCATAAATCAATTTTTAAATAATTTATTTAATAATATTTTTTATAAATATTTTCTATTTTATCTGATATTATTTAAAAAGTTATATGAAAGATATAGAAAAGTTATAGGTCATTGAAATATTTGATAGGATTCAACTTGAATTCATATATGTACATGAGCATGAATAAGTAGAAAAGTAAAAGAGACGTTGTAAAGTGGCCCATCAAACATTGCAATACATGTTTTGTTCAACAGGACCTATATGGTGAACCAATTGCAATAACTTACAAATGGACCTAAAGGTCAACCATTTGTTATCCAAGCTGGCCGGCAAAATCAAATGTTATAGATTACATGTATCCCGGGGCAATAGTTTGGCTGGAAATGTCATAACAAATAAATAAATGAATCATTCACAAGCATATTTGAATGTCTACATGTTGACATTTCGAATGTGTGTATGTGATTTGATAAATTCATAGATTGTTTATATTCACTGAGTTGCGCCTTATTAAAGCGCTAAATTTTTCAGAGGTGATAAAGTTTGTAGAAGCTCTTTACTTGTAGATAACATGGACTAAAGATTGGCTGGCAGTGTTCAATCTCGCTCTCTCTCCTCACATGACAAGCCTATAGTATAGATCGGTGGTCGGGTTTTGGTTTTGCTTTATATAAGATTGTTTTGTAAAAAGATATAATGTTAGAAATAATTATGTATACAAAGATGTATAAGTATTTTAAAAAAATTTAAACGTTGGGATTATAATTTTGGTGATTAGTATATGGTATTGGGTTGTTTCAGTAGGTATCATAGTATATGCTATTGGTTTGTTTCAAAAGTGTCAAGGTTGTAAGTTCGGGGTGGCCAAAGCCGGTTAGCGCCAAGTTTTGGGGGGTCCTTAAGCGTTTGCCCCTTCATAAATACCTTATAACTTTCTTATATATTTTATATAACTTTTAAGAACATATAATGTTTTTATACCTATCGTGCAACTTATAAACAACTTTTAAATAACCTATAACTTTTCTCTATCTTTCATATAACTTTTTAAATAATATCAAATAAAAAAGAAAATATTTACAAAAATTATTGTTAAATAATTTATTTAAATATTGATTTATTATTAGAGTTCAGGGTTTAGGGTTCATAAGAACTTTTTAAACCTTTCTTATATGTTTTATATATATTTTTAAATAAACTATAACTTTTCTATGCCTTTTTCAATGAATTTTCTATACATTTATATAACTTCTAAAAAAACTGTAACTTTTATATACGTTTTTTTTGAAAACCTTTTTTTTGGTTATACCTTTATATAAGTTTTTTAAAAATAACTTGTTACTAATATGCCTCGTTATGAGGGGGTAAACGTGTATTGTGCCATAATAATTTTTTATAAAACTAGTATTACTAATTATCATATATGATTAACTTATTTGAAACATTAATCGATTATGAGGATTTAGTGTTTAATACCTTTTATATAACTTTCCTATACATTTTGTATTTAATATAGAACCTATAACTTTTTGTATTATACGTTTCATGTAACCTATAACTTAAAAATTTTATTCATTTGCTATAATTTTCCACGTGTACCAATTTTTCCTATATATTTCGTATAACTTTTTATAGTTCAAATAACGTTCATATATTTTTGTACATTTTCTATAATTTTTCACATAGCTATATTTTTCTACACATAGATCATATAGTTTTATTATATAAAACCCTAAACCCTATAAATTTTGAATGCACGTCATATACTTTTTCTATAGCATTTCATACCGTCTATAATGTTCGTACAACCTTGATAAACCTTTTAATATAACCTATAATTTCTTTATTCCTTTTCTGTAAGTATTTATACGTTTTGTAAAACTTTTCAAATTAAACTTATCATCATAAGACAAATATATACAAAAATGATTTTATGGTTTTTTAAATTTGCCTCATTTAGGCTTGCAATAATAACAAAGGAAAACCTTATCCCACCCCGCCGGAATGTGGACTCGACCCTGTGACCTTTAGGATAACAGCTTCAAGGCTCAACCACTAGACTAAGCCTTTGTCACATAATTTTATGTTATTATTACACATATATAGTTTTTATGACATTTTTTTAATCGAAATCTCATTTTTATATTGATATTTCAGTGTATCAGTACAATGATATTTAAAGGTTGAGCTCGTCAGAAAACTGGCTCCATTTATGAAAAAGAAAAGAAAAAGCAACAATCAAAAAATAAAAAAGGAAAGAAACATCACAAGGATGTAACGAAAGATTTGCAACCTAATGCAAAAATAATGGACTAAAAGTCCCAATCACAACCGAGTGTGATCGTAACGATCTAAAGATCCATAGCAAAATGATCGGCGGGAAGAAGATCCCCGTGATGCACCAAAGTCAATCCCGGCGAGAAGGCTGAGGTGATTAATCCTAATGGATGCGAGGTCGTTCAAGACCGACACAGCATCAAAACATCTAATCGTTGACTTAGATCAAACTGAAATCCAAGTCGAAAAACCAAAACTGAAGATCCAAGCCGATGAACTTGCGATCCCTACTGCTCGGAGAGGCACCACCCTATACGGCTAGGGATTAGCCAAAGTCGCCCGCATCGAAATGCATCATTGGAGGAGATGCGATCCTTGTGTTGAAAAACTGTCGGCTAAATATCAGTTAGAATAACATCGACCCCTATGTTGAAACGTCGGCCAAATAGAACCCTATCCGCCTAAAGAGTCTCCAATTGAAGGTCTGTTGCTCAAACCGACCAAGCAGAGAGGAGTGAAAACAACCTAACAAAGCGTAGGTGGAATATGGGTGCCGCCAAGTCGCCGAGTCGTCTTGTCAAAACCCGGTGGAAAAAACCATCAAAACCTAAGCCAAATCACCGGGGTCTACTGATGTGGAGATCTAATCGACTAGACGCCGGTAGAGTGAGAAATTCGGTCAGAAGCCGATGGGGAAAATTAACAGAAGCCTAGCCGCAATCACCAAAGTCTACTGCTGTGGAGATCGAACTGACCAGACGCCAGTAGAGTGAGATCACACGCCACCTAGTCACCTAATCATTTGTCTTATCGAAGGACGGCCAAGAAAATCAGGGCGGCTGGAGTTCCGAGAGAACCCTAGCCGCGTTTCGTTCTTTTCTATCCGTACAATGATAATTGTTTTGCCTAATATGGTTTTTGTGACATAAGTATTTATTGTTTCAAGTTAATCTTATTGTCAAAATAATAATTATTTCTTTGCAACAAGCTTTCTATGTTGTCACACATATAGTTTTCGTTACAATGGAAAATTTACCGTCACATACTTAATAGTTTTATTTACAACACATTTACTTGTAACATATGAATTTTTTTTTCAAGTTAAACTTACTTTCACAAATATAATACTTATTTTGCAATAATTTTTTTGTGTTGTCACGCTTATAGTTTAGTGACCATAAAAAATTTGTCGTTGCATATTGAATGATTTCAGTCACAACATTTACTTGTAACAGAAGCATATTTTGTTTTAAGTTAAAATTTTTGTCAGAAAAATAATATACATTTTGCAATAAGGTTTTTGTGTTGTCACGCATATAGGTTTAGTGCCCATAAAAAATTTGTTGTCACCTATTAAATAGTTTTAGCTACAACATTTACTTGTAACATAAGTATTTTTTTTGTTTCATGTTAAAATTATTGTCACAAAAATAATATATGTTTTGCAACAAGGTTTTAGTGTTGTCACGAATATAGGTTTAGTGACCATAAAAAATTTGTTGTCACATATTGAATGTTTTTAGTCACAAGATTTGCTTGTAACAAAAGAATTTTTTGTTTTAAGTTAAACTTATTGTCACGAAAATAATAGTTTTTTTGCAACAAGCTTTTATGTTGTCACACATATAGTTTTTGTGACATTGAAAAATTAATTGACACATATTGAATAGTTTTAGTTACAACCTTCACTTGTAACAGAACTACTTTTTGTTTCAATTTAAATTTATTATCACAAAATAATTTTTTTTTTGCCACAAGTTTTTTATGTTGTCACACATATTATTTTTGTGACTATTAATAGATATTGTCACATATTGAATACTTTTAGTTACAACCTTTACTTGTATTTGAAATATTTTTTGTTTCAAGTTAAATTTACTATCACAAAATTAATAAATTCTTCGTAACAAGATTTTTATGTCGTCACATAAATAGTTTTTTGTTACAATAATATTTTATTGTCACAATTTTTATGTTATAGGTTACAACTTATGTTGTAATGGAGAAGTATCAATTACGACTATGAAAAATTGTCACAAAAATACTGATTATATGTGACATTCTTACAAGAAAATTTCACAAAACTAGTTTTTGTTACGAATTTTTTTTAGTGTAACAGATAATAGCCCTTTTGTGACAATAATTTTTGTGACAGATAAATTGTTGTCACATATTAAGTGATTTCTTGTAGTGAAGGCAAGAGGAAAATGTTTCCGCCACCATTAAAAACCCCCTCCATTTTATTTTATTAAAAAGAAATGGAAAGAAAAAGTCATACAGATGGAAAGATTAAAAACCATGGGATCACAGTCCCAATTATAACTAACCACACATGCCGTGGGAAAATACTAATTAGCAAACCGAAACTGTAGTAGTAAAACAAAGTCGCTGGAGATAAATAGGTTTAAAAACTACGGATGCGAGCTCCACCAAGCTTCACCATTTTCAGTGCCATATCTTGCCAAAGAGTCCGCTGCACTATTGCCTTCCTAATATATGTGTGTAACCACTAGCCTCATTTAAGTTTGTAAATGTGCTGAGTGTTCCCATTTCACTCGAAAGGACCAAGGTTTCAAAATTCCCTTAAAAGCATACACCACGTACATTGAATCAGTTTCAATCCAAATATGCTTTAAACCCCGATTATAAGCTTTTTCACTCACAATTATCACTGCCATAAGCTCCACTTCAAAAACATATACCGCACCGATATTAACCGAGAAAGCACTATGGGGAAATCCTCTCGAATTTTGAAATAAACCACCGTAGCCTGACGTACCTGGTGAATGAAGGGCTGATCCATCTATATTGCACTTCATAAACCCTATAGGAGGGGAGGTGGCTAACATTTCCCCTGAATAATCTCATTGGCTTTAGATGGAATGATCTTGCAAGCTAATTGCTTAAGGACCAGAAAATCAGCAATAGACCTAGTACAATAAAACCCAAAAAACTCCACCTCCTTCGTTGCACGTAACAAATTACAGAGACAACCCCCAATATTAGGTGCTTCTCACTCAAATCTAGCCAAGTTTCTAGTATGTCAAATTACCTAAAAACACGAGAGGACAACAATGATCCATATCGCAAAACGCTGCGTTCCACGCCATCCAATATTCACTTGCTCAATTAACTCATGAATGTCATTGCTCAAAACAATCGGGTGACCAAAAAAATCACCAATGGAATGCCATAACATAACCAAGAATTCACATTGTAGGAATAGATGTGCAACGGTTTCAATGTCCTTCCCATGAAATAAAACGATAACCCTTTCATACTAAAACATCATCCGTTGCTATGTAGCAAGATACCCTGGAATAAAGTAGAGCGATACAGTGGAAGAAAAGCCTTCTATATGAACAAGCTCAATGGCTCGGGGTGTATTGAATTTTGTAAAAGATTATAAGTGCTTTTCATAGAGAAGAATCCGTCCACTGCTTTCCAAATACACAAGTCCATTTTTGACTTTAGCAGCTTCACATTTATAATTTCCTCTGAAAGAAGAGCTAGATTTTCACTCAGTATATTCCATTCATCCCCATCTAAAAACTCTGCAATGTTATTAGAATCACGAGTGCACTGCACATCGGTAAAGTGAAATCGCTCAAAAAGATTCAGTCAAGCCCAATTATTGAACCAAAAACTCGCACGTTTCCCATTTGAAACTAACCAACTCGTGTGACTTCTCACAAACCTAAAAACTTGCTTTAATGAACTCAAAATTGAAGATGTTATAGGCATTTTTCGGACATCACCTTTGGCCTGAAAAAACTACTTCTTCAAGATTGACATAATGTAGGAGCCACACTCGATTAATTCCCAACTTAATGTACCCAGCAAAGCCTCCTTTACCCGCCACAAACCTTCACTCCCAATCTACCATTTTTAATAGCCTCGCAACATACATGCCATGGAACTGTAACTAGCTTGCCTTTAGCAATTGAGCCCTTCCATATAAAATTACACAGCGCTTTTTCCATCTCTTTAAGTAAACAAAGAGGCCATCTATAAACAGAAAAAGAGTGAATGAAAGAGCTATAGATCACTGAATTCACCAAACAAATTCGCCCAGCCATTGAAAGCATGGATCCCCGCCAACCAGAAAATTTTTCGAGGATTTTATCGACAGTTTTCCGAAGAGAGGACTCTTTGGTGCTCCACTAAACAATGGAACCCCAAGGTATTCAAAAGGGCTATTCAGAAGTTGAAACCTAAATGAATCAGCTAGTTCCCAAACATGCCTCGATGAAATTCCTTTCCCGAAATAGGTAGCTGATTGGTTCTAATTAACCACCTGTCCCGACTAAAATGCATATTCAATAAATAAATTTTTATAGTTCTAAAGTTTGACAAGGTTGCCTTACCAAATAGAACCACATCGTCAGCATATATAATATGAATAGGAAAATGCATTTTAGCAATGTACCTCATGGGTGTGAAGTGCCCTGTTTAACCAATTTATTGATGGATCGACTAAGAAATTCTTCGGCAATGCAAAACAGAAGTGGGGAAAGTGGGTCACCCCGACGGACTCCCTGAGTACATTCAAAGTATCCCAATAACTCTTCATTAAGGGTAATAGAGATGCGATATGAAGATAAAATTTCCAACACCCATCCCTAGAATCGAGGTGAAAAACCAAAACAATCGAGCACATAAAGAAGAAAAGTCCAGTCCAACGTATCGAAGGCCTTTTTAATATCAATTTTGAGTGCCAATCGCCCACCATAGTCCTTCTTATCCAGTACATTAATCCCTTCGGATGCTAATGCAATCACGCTAGTAATCCGTCTATAACAACCTTGAAAGCAAAGTTAGAACACGCGATTAGGTGGTAATTCTCAATATAATCCGCGCCTTCGAGTTTATGGATAAGCACCATAACACTTGAATTCAATCACGTTGTAATCCTCCCTTTATCAAAGCACCACCAAACACAATGACAAACGTCCAAGCCAATAATGTTTCAAATAGTCTAGAAAAATTTACCACCAAAAATGGTAGGTCCTGGGGCAGAATCACTCTTCATATCAAACATTATAGCACGAATCTCCTCGGCTAGCGGTCTCCTAGTCAAGATGTCATTTTCCTCGGAAGTTACCATAGATGGAATCACCTCGCGCACTCTCTCAAATTGTGGCCTTTTGATGCCTGAATCTTTGAAAAGATTTTGGTAAAAATTGGTTACGTATGAAGAAATCAAAGCCGAATCAGAAGTCAAATCACCATTGACCCGTAGTAAAGAAATTCCCGTATGAGTACACTGCATGGATAGATGCCTAGGAATATTTTTTAAGTTTCGGTCTCCACCCATAAGGCAAGATACTCGCCCCTTTTCAGGTAGATAAATTTCTTCCTATTTTAACACCTCATCTAGCTCAGCATGCGCATGCAATTACTACTCAGCCAGCTCATCAGAAAAGTCATTTAATTCAATATCTGATTGCACTTCAGAAAGTGTGTTCTGACAAGTAGTAACTCTTTGTGTCAAATTGCCAAACACATTTTTATTCCATTCACACAGTTTTCTTCTAAGGAATTTCAGTTTCATTGTGACAGCATACATCGATGATAAATCATGCCGATCAATCTAGTTTTGCTCCACAAAACTATAGCAATCTGGTTGAGTGAACCACATGCTCTAAAATCGAAATCTAGATCTTGTAACCAAGCTAGCATCGCATTCTACCAAAAATTGAATTATGATTGAAATGATGCCGTGGAAGAGCAGTACATCTAACTTTGTCCCAAGAATCCAAGAAATCCCCATTGACCATGGCCCTAACCAATCTACATTGGATATTATCCGCCTCCCTACACCAAATGGTCTAAGTGAATTTGGATCCCTGCATCTATAAATCAGTCAACTCAACATCATCTACAAAAGAAATAAATTTTCAGCAAGTCTGTGCGTTTATGGATCCTCCTTTCTTCTCGTGAGAACCCTTAATAGCATTGAAGTCCCCAACTACCAACCAAGGGCCATTAACCTGCAAGTTAATAAGATCTTTCCAAAGCCTTCGACGGCCACTAACCAAGTTATCAGTATAAATAAAAGAAAAAGTGTATTGCCCGCATGAATTAGAAGCCTAAATAGTAACATGTTGCTTAGAACATATTACTGACATAACCGAGTATTAATTCATAGAGATGACCCAAATGGAAGGTAAAGCCTTCGAATTTGAACTGATAAAGGACCATCCACCCCAATTCTAATCCCGGGCAACAATGGGAATCATAGGCTCAGTCAAACATAACAAATTAGGTTTTAACATTCTATAGAAATTGAATAAAATTATTCTGGTAGAGGAGTTTGAGATACCTCTATAGTTCTAGAAAAGGACCTTCATTAACGTTTCCTTAGAGGGTTCTGCCGGATAGCTCCCCATCCAGTTTGTCCTCTTCCACCTCCCTTTCCATGACCCAAATTTTTTGGTTTCTTATTCGTCTTCCCAATCTCAACATGCCAGCCCTCCTCTTTGTCATTGATTGTTTGCTCTGCTGCATTCAAAACTGGACTTTTTTCCTCCTTATCATCGGAGTAATCTGCCCATAATTTCCTCGTGGAACCTGTATTTTCTGAATCACTAGAAATCGAGCTTGCAATCCTCTCAAGTCATAGAGGTTGCACAGTTGTTGCCACCTCTTCATCTGATCGACAAACCGACTTTGAGGTTTCTTTGTTTGGCCTTTCTAGTAATTCTCCACCTTCTAGAGGTATGCTCACCGAATTGTTAACATCTACAAGATCAATGACTAAGTTTATTCCTTCAACATTAGTCGTAGTTTTTGAAGTTTTCCCACCATCATTAGGACTCAAATCCTCACAGATTCTTTATTGCACCTTTAGTAGAGGAACTGCTATTTGATCCTTTTCTTAATTCGTTCCCTCACCCAGTGGCTGCCCATCTTTTCGAGTAGGTTCAATTTTTTTAGGTATATCTATATGCTTTTTCCCCCATTAGTCCCTACTTTATTCCTTCGGCATTCGCGCTAATGATGCCCAATCGATGAGCAAATCATACAAAATTTTGGTACGTTTTCATACTCGATATCAATCTATATACAACCTACCATATCCACATTAATTAAAACTCGGGCGAAGTGACCGTAGTCCCCATCAGTAGTGAAATTATCAACCCTTGAAAATTGGTCAATTCCTTTTGCGATACAGGCTAATATAGCCAGATCCCAATACTCCTAGGTAGCCCATGGAATTTCAACCAAATTAAAGCCCTAGTAGTTTTTTGTGTTGAAGGATCAAAGTCAGGTTGCCACACCTGCAAACGCATATTTCCAGGTTTTAGGGCAATCAACCCTTTATTCCATATACGTTGATTGATGTCATGAGAGCCAAGCACTATATAGAAGTAACCCTTGCTGATAGAGATTAATCTCTAGTGTTCCTTAATCCCCCAAATCGCAGTTAGGGCTTCTTTCAAGGATGGCAGCTTGTAGGGACTATCACCTCGTTGAACAATTAATCTCAGAACGAGCGAGTTCAAACACATAGCAATCCATTTGTCTAACAAAGCCTGGGGGATATTTATCCATGTAAATACACCCCTAGTTTATACTTTCGGTGAAGCTACTGCCGGTGACACCCCAACGAACCCTTGAATCACTATCAAAAAAGTTGGATTAGGGTTATCAAGTTTCGGCTTTTCAACTTTCTTAAAGGCTAAAAACAACTCAGTAGCACTAAAGTAATTATCTAGAAGGGAAATAGCAGGTTGCACAGCCATGTTATTGATCGGAGATCAAAAAATGATCAAGATTAATGGAAATCTAAGGTGGCGAAGGAAACCTTAGCAGAGACATCGTTTTTCCCTCTCCTCTATTACCTTCATTCGTCCAAGATTCATTTATGATTTGCTAATGCTGAACTATGTTCAAATTCTTTTGATGAAAGCATAAAGTAATATCTAATTATTACTTGCCGAAACTAAAAGTTTCCTTTTGCTAGATTCAATTCTTGAAAAGGTAGCCAAATTAATGAGTTCAGCTTCATCTTTTGTTCTTTCATATATGTATGAATGTATCCCTTAAGTTATGTTTATTATGAGTTCATTTTGGACAACAATATTAACCTCTTTTACATCTCCTAAAGTTCTAGTTTCATTTAGTTCCCATTACAAAAGATTCTCATTCACTTCTAATTTTTTACAGAGTTTGGAATTTAAATTAACTATTACCTTTTTGCCAATTAGAAATTAGTCACAGGAGAAGTTCTTTCACCTGTTGTTAGGTTTATGTGATTTTCTTTTTCTTTTTTTTACATTTGTATGTTTAAATTTATTATTTGTACTGATGTTGTAATTGTTTTATTTTAAATTTTTTTATCACATTTGCTGTTTTCAGCCACCGATTCATCAGTCAATGAATCTGCTACATTACTTCTGAAATTCAATGCTCTCTGTTAATTCCTAATTTTATAAACAGGGAATTCCTAGGCTCTAATGAATCAGAGAAAATGAAGGCTGTTGAGAAGTACCGAGATAGGAATATTAAGCAATCGCGAGCAGGCGAAGCTTTGAGGGGTTTCCGTCGGCTGGAACTAAGAGGGAATTACTAGAAAGGCTTTACAATGAGTTACCGAAGGAGGATTCTCACCATACTCTTCAAGGTAACTTTCTAATTGAACTAATTATATGTTGGTATGGTTGTTAATGTTTTTTTTTGAAAATGCCCCGGAGGAACATTGTGTTCCCCCAGAAGGAAAAAGATCGAGATAGGTGAAAATTTCGGGGCGGGCGTCCCAACTAGGTTGATGCCCCCGCTTACCTACAAAACACCTACCTCTCTTTATTAAAGAAATCCAAAGACCGCTCACAAGATGAGAGCGTCAGTGGACATAGATACAGCCTAAAGGTGATACGGATATGAAATCCGATCCCGAGACATGCCTATACAATGGTATGGTTGTTAATGTGGTTTGGATTTAAATAAGAGGAGAAATTGGTCACTGCACCAAGAAGGGAGGTGCTATCTCGGATCAGTAACTGTCGACGGAGATAAAGTCGCAGAATCATGTTTTAAAATTGGTAAGTCTTAGGATATTTCTTGGCTGTTTGGTTATAGTCACCTGCACTGAAAAAAAAAATGATAGTCATGATAGATAGTTACAAAATAGTTATTGCTGTTGACAATTGTTTATATTCGTAGAATTTTTTTAGTTGTGGATTGAACTTCATCCTTCCTTTCATATTCTATTTATTTCAGGGTGATGATGTGTATGATGGCATGTTGAATGAAACATAATGTGGGAAGAAAAATTCTATGCTAAGACTAAGAATAATTGGTCTAACAGAAAGGAGTTCAATTGTTAACCAAAGTACAATACCTGGTTGGAAATGGACTATGATGATATAAAGAAAGAGACATATGTGAGTTGATCTTTGTACCTTTTTATTTTACAAGTCTATTCAATAGTTGGTGCATTTTTTCTTTTTGAAAATAAAAACATTGTGGACGAAGAGGTTGTAGTATGGTTTTGCAAAAGATGTCTTTCTTTTATTTACTGATTAACACATTTGTACATTGACAAATACTCTACAACTGTATCTTTAATTAGACTTGGCTCATTTACTATGATTTATTTCATTTTTTTGTTTCCCAAAGTCTGATATCTTTATTTTATTATTATTTTTCTTGCAATGCATGTTTGTCTCGTGAATTTTGGATGTTTTGTGATGCAGGTACAAGTCTTGCGAATTTTGGATGTTTGCAATGCATGTTCTTCACGCTTCGATTCAAATATATTAGTGCAAAATACAAGTATTGCATTTTGAAAAAATCAAAGAGCGCAGACGCAAGAATGAATCCCCCCAAACCCTAACCCTTTGTCGCCGTTCTGCTCAACGCCGTCGCATCGCTGGCGCTTCCTACGGCGGCTCCGATCACCTCCTCCACTGCTCCCACCCCTGCAGACTTCAATATTGCCCATCTATTTGATCGCAAAGCCTTCCTAAAGGTTGCAGCAAAGCCTCCCTAATCGTGACCAGCCACCCTTTCTAACAGCCCGCCACACCCACCACCGTGTCATCAACCACCACCGTCACACCCACCACCACGACGTCAGCCACCGCCGCCCTCACTCCCAACACCATTAGCCCCACCAGGATTTTGACCACCGCCATCAGATTACAGCCGCACCCCTATGGAGAAAAACCCTAGCCTCCACCGCCGCACCCCCTCCTACACCGCAAACCACCTCAGCCGCCACTACAACCGATCCAACCCCCCCTTCGCCGACAGCCACCACCATCACTACAACCGTTTCAACCCCCCCTTCGCCGACAGCCATCACTACAACCAATCCAACCCCCGTTCCTTCCCCGCCAACCGTACCAATCGGACTTCTGAACCTCGCCAAGCCAACCTCTCCATACCCTACTGCCACCATCGCCTGGCTGCTGTCCATCGTCACAGTCGCCAGCCCGCCGCGACTCACCGCCGAAACCATAACCTTAATCCTAACCCCAACGCGGCTACCCTCAACCACCGCTCAAACCCTAACCCCGAACCCGCCCCCACCAGATTCTATTTTGGAAATTTCCCAAATTCCTATGGAGCAGATTCTATGAGCAGGGTTTTCAAGAAGCATGGAATTTCGGGACGTGTTTATGTAGCTAGGAAAAAGAATGTCAGGAACCTTAACTTCGGCTTCATTACGGTAGATGACTCTCTGTCTGTTCAGGAAATACTCCACAGGTTGAACTCAGTGAGCATTGGAATTATTCGTGTGCGCGCTTTCAAGGCCAAGTTCTCAAACTCGGCTGCAGCTACAACATCTCGACAATATCAGCCCAAGAAATCAGCAGGACAGATACCTAAACGACGGCTTAATTTCCGGGAATCACTACGTGGAGACAGATCGTATGCCAAAGTTGTGGCAGAATCACAAGTTCCAAACGAGGCTTCTTTTGCCACTCATAATTCAATCTCAGCGAACTCATCCAGGGGCCATGATTTTATTACAAATGTGGCCCCTTGGAAAGATAAGTCATGCTTAGTCACTCTAATCAATATCTCGAATATTCGGCTCACCTTTGATTTATTGCATGAACGTGGTTTTGATGTTTCTTTTGCTGCCCCTGTAGGCAAGGATAATGTTATTGTCTCGTTTAATTCAATACTGGCTATGAAAAATTTTGTAGGTGGTGAATGGAAGGTCATGCTGCATATTTTTAAGGATGTGCAGTTGTTGCCGGCTGATTTTATACCGACAGAATGCATCATGTACCTGGACTTTATAGGAATTCCCCCCACTCTGATTCGAGAGGAGCTGATCAGACACTTAGCGAGCTCCTTTGGCCGTGTTATTTCTGTAGACTTCAATTTTGATTTCCCGGATCGTCTGGACGTGGTTTCCTGTCTGGTTTCGGTCCCCTTTGGGACAACCAATCGCTCCTTCAAACTGTTGGTAAATACTAAAGAAGTGCTCATTCGCACTAATCTGAGACAAGGTGTTGGCTGTGAACACTACCAAGATGATGATTCCGAAATTTCCGATGCCCCGTCCGATATCCCATCCGATGCTTCTTTTGACACTTCCAACGACTCGCGTAGTTCCGGCTGCCAGGAAGTGGAAACTGCAGATTATATCAGCCCGGATCTCCGAATTATCCCCCTCCCAAATCAATCAAATGATAATTTGAGTGTTGTCCCGGAATCAAACCCAGCTACACATGAAGCTTTAATGGAGGCCGAACAACCTGTAAGGCTAGTCAACCCACAGACGGAAGCCAACCAGCCTGTTACTTCAGCTTCGTCAGGACCTGACATTTCTAATATGAATCGGGTGATCATTTTATCTCAGTCAAGGACATCTCCGACCCTCGAAAAAGAGCTGACTATGGAAATGGGGAAAAAGTTAGGAATATTCTCGGTGAAAAATAAGCAAGCTGTTCTGACAGCTATGGATAATTTAGTGAACTGATTAGTTCACATTCATCAAGGTATTTATTTCCTTCTATTATGTCGATGGATTTTTTATGTTGGAATTGTAGAGGAGGTGTCAATAACAGGGCAAAGCAGCAATTTGTCTCTTCTTGCATTCGTAAACACAATCTCCAATTTTTTGTCATGTTAGAAACAAAGATAGAAAGTATCTCTGAGCAAGTGGTAAAACGGTTCTGGGGGCACAATGACTTTGCTTATCACCATATCCCCTCTAATGGTCTTTCGGGTGGCATCCTATTTTCTTGGAACTCCTCGTTGCTTTCGGTTTCGGTTCTCCATTCTAATTCCCGATGGGTGTTAGTTAAATTTCCCCTTCAGCAGCAAGATTTGCACGTTCTTAGTCTATACGCCCCAACAAATCATATGGATAGATATGATTTATGGCAGGAACTTATCCCGATTATTCGAGACTTTCAGATGATCTTGATTTGTGGTGATTTTAATGAGGTATTACATGTTTCGGAAAGGGCAAACGATCGCCCCTACCCTTCCACGTCGGCTTTTCAAGACTTAGTATTGCAATCTGAACTCCATGATCTACCCCTACACGGCCGTGATTATACTTGGTCTAATAAAGTTTCATTCTCTCGTATTGATCGTGTTCTAGCCTCGAATGGGATACTGCAGTTATGGCCTAACTTATCCATATCAACGGTGGACACCACCCTATCCGATCATTTACCGATTTTATTATGCTCCTTCGTTGCTCACTCAGCCGGCCCAAGACCCTTTAGATCGTTAAACATGTGGTGGGATAAGGCAGATTTTTTGCCTTTCATTCGTAATAAATGGCACCTCATTTGTCAATCCTATGCTCATAAAGACCTATCTTATAAATTGACAAAGTTGGGTCGTGCAATCAGCCCTTGGCACTCGGAAAATTTTAGAAACCTACAGAGAAAGATTAGTGATTTAGAGGAAACTATATTGGCCCTTACATCGAGTAGTGTCCCTCGACCGCTCACCTCAACTCAAAATTCAGAACGAAATCGTAATCGCTCCCTCCTTCAGGAAAAGAGGGCTTCTTTGGAAAAATTACGGCACCAACAATCAAGGGTGAATTGGACGCTATTGGGTGATAATAATACATCGTTTTTCCACCGTACCGCTTCAGCCCGATCTCGCAACAACCGTATATCGCAACTGGACATCGAGGGAGTAATTGTTATGGACTTGAAGGTCATTTCAGATACTATTTGCAGCTATTACGCCCAATTATTCAAGGCTGCCCATATAATGCCATTCTCTCTTAGAAAGTTACGTTTCAACACTGTTACTTTGCAACAAAACGCAGCTCTTATCGCCCCTTTTCGGGATGAGGAAATTTGGAACAGTATATGTGCGTGTGGGGAGAATAAGGCGCCGGGACCAGATGGCTTCAATTTTTTCTTCTACAAAAGGTTCTGGGACGACTTAAAACCCGAATTACTGCAAGTTTTGGATCGTTTTTATGCTACATCTCAGCTACCTGATTCGGTCAAGACATCCTTCACGGTGCTAATACCTAAAATCCCAGGTTCTTGTTCTTTGAACAACTTTAGACCTATCTCGCTCATCCATGGTATCTATAAAATTGTTGCGAAATTGCTATTGATTCGTCTTCAGGCTGTTCTACCGTCTCTTATCTCAAATAATCAGTTTGCTTTCATCAAAGGTAGAAGCATTCATGAGTGTTCTTTTGTGGCTTCCGAGGTAATTCATGACCTCCACATTAAAAGGAAACCATGTGTGGTGCTGAAACTAGACTTTCACAAAGCTTTTGATAGCATTTCTTGGACTTATATTGACTCGGTTCTCCAAAGGATGGGTTTTGATCAGAAATGGATTTCATGGTTGTCAAATAGCAGGAAAAAATCCACTACTTCGATTCTAATCAATGGCTCACCAAGCCCTCCTATTCACATCCGTAGGGGGGTCAAACAAGGAGACCCTTTATCGCCTTTTATTTTTGTGTTAGCAGTGGAGGGCCTAAAACAGCTTATAGATCGTAGCATTCAAATAGGCGTGCTACCTGGATTTCGTTTGGAAGAATCCCTCCCAGATATCTCTTTGTTACAGTTTGCTGATGATACGATTTGCTTCCTTCCAGCAGAAGAATCCATAATTCCCAGTTTCGTTCGGATCCTAAGGTGTTTCGAACTAATCTCAGGATTGCGTATCAACTACTATAAGAGTGCGATTATGGGAATCCATGTCAATGAAGCCTCCTTGGCCTCCTAGCAGGTCAATTGGGATGCCGAGTGGACAACTTTCCGATAAAATACTTAGGTACACCACTATGTATTAAACAGCCACATATCTCCGATTGGGATCCTTTGATCGCCAAGTTCAAGTCTCGTTTGGCAAATTGGAAAGGAAATTGTCTATCATATGCTGGGTGCACCATGCTTATCAAAATGGTACTTTCTTCCCTTCCCATTTATTTAATGTCAATCTTCTACATGCCTTGCTCTGTATCTTCTTCACTAAATCAATTAATGCGCAATTTTTTGTGGCGAGGCGACTCTTCGATCAATGGCATATGCAAAGTAAGCTGGGTTACGATCAATTTACCATATCACCTTGGGGGATTGGCAATTAGGGATCTAAATCTTGTTAACTCCAGCCTACTCTTTAAATGGATTTGGAAAATGGGGGACCGCAATGATGACTCCTTGTGGTCAATGTACTATGTTCGGCGTTACGGGATTAGTTCGTGGCATGAAATGACTCTTCTCGACTCCAAGCTTGTCTCTCCATTATGGCGTGGAATTATAAAATGCTGCTTTAAAAAGGAGAGAATTTGGTCCTTCTTCTCATCACAGGTGCGTGTTCAAGTGGGAGATGGTCAAAACGGGTTATTCTGGCATGATAATTGGACCTCGAACACTCCAATCAAATCACTCTTCCCCGACTTATTTGCGATTTGCAATAGGAAATTCTCAACCATTTTCGATGGGTGCAGTCATATTTTTTCCAATCATTCCCAAACCCGCCCCTTTTGGAAAAGAAGCCTCCGCATTACGAACTAACAACGATACAATGAACTGAAAACCTGGATATCAATTTCATGCCCAACGCTCTTCCAAGACCAGGAAACCGTAAACAGCCCCACCTTCTTCCTGAGAAGAGATTGCTTCCTATGGGACATTGGAGTTCAGAAAAAATATTCAACAGCGTCCTTTAATCATGGATATTATCAACAACGATTATGGCCGAATCCATTGAGAGACTTTACACTCATTTGGTCCTCCCACATGCTCCCCAAGATAAAATTTTTTGGCTGGTTGGTCTTTCACAATAGGTTACCGACACGTGAGTTCCTTTTCCAGAGGGGATATCGTATGTTAACTAGCACCGGTTGTCCGTTCTGTCCACTACCTGAATCTTTGGAACATAGCCTCTTTTTATGTCACGTGAATTATCAGATTTGGAGAGATGCATTCCGGTGGCTGGATATTCAGGTTGTGATGCCGAATGATAGTTATAACTTCCTTCTGTTATGGTGCACATTCTTCAAACCTGGAATCTCCCGTGAATTTGGTAGGTCTCTCTAGTTCATTATATCATGGAATCTCTGGAAGCGCCGCAACAAGAAGATTTTTCGAGATGAAACTGACAATGGGGATATTTTAATTGCGAGTATCAATTTTTGTTGGTTTCTTTTTCATTCCTATAAGCGCAACGTTAGCCTTTCGGTTTCTGATTTGTTTACGAACCCGAGGATTCTTATTATGTAACTTTGATGTACTTTTGGTTCTTGTTTCGAGAACCATTATTAATAAAAGCGGGGTGGATGTTTTGTAGGTAAGCAGAGGAACCAACCTAGTTGGGTACTCTGCCCCGAAATTTTCACCCACTCCAATCTTTTAGCCGTTGGAGAGATACACTGTCTCTCCAAGGGTTTTTCAAAAAAAAAAAAGTATTGCATTTTGAATGTTTTGATGCTTTACTATATATCCCGCTATCATTAAGCAGTTGCATGTATGAATTGTTGTTTTCTTCTGGATATTGCATTTACATTGTGTGCAGGACTCTTATTATGCACCGGCAGCATAATAGTATGTTATAAACTTCTGAATTGGTCTTCTTAAGTTCACTAGTCTTGTTTGGTCATTTGAAATGCGATTACTTTTGTCTATAGCTTATAAGTTTGAACACTGCTATAATTTTTCGTCCTTAATATGCGTTGAGGAGATAATGCATTTAATTTGAGGTGTACTAGACTATTAGTAGCTCCCTTCAATCCAATGTTTATCTATCATTTTTACAAAAAGAAATTATTTTGTTGGTTAATATAACCTGTTATGGATAAAATTTCCCCATAAAAAGACAAAAATTTTCATGGGGATGTAGTGGCGACTAAATTTGCCATAAAAAGGTACCCTATTGTGGCGAATTTTAGCGGCATTAAGTTACTATGTTTAGCGGCAAAATATTTTCACGATAAAATAATGTAATTTTTGTGGCAAAATTTTTGCCACTATTGCTTTCATTTTAGTGGCGAACAAATTTTTTGGCCAGTGAACCTCTCAAAGGCGCAACAAAGTGGCGAAAAAAAAGCTTTTAGTGGGGAAAAACTTCCCCACTAAAAAATAAGTTTCTTGTACTGGGCAAAGATACGGCTGTGAAGTACATGTAAGAACATAACATTCATAAGTTTTATATTGCTATAAAACAAATACAAACAACTTAAAAATTGATATTCAACGTCATTGAACTTTTACTATGTATTATTTCAACTTGAATTAATATTAGTCACAATATATTTTTTAGTTTTTTTCACTTATTATATATTTTATATTAATTTTTCGAAGCATTGATATGAAATTATTTTAGCTATACGTAACTTGAATATAAATTTTTTATATTAATTATTCTCAATGGGGAATCGGGAAATCTCCAATAAGGAACATGGAAAATTTGTTTCCCCATCTTTAATGGGGATGAGGATGAAGATTTTTTTTCGAAACCATACTGGAAATGGGGATGGGAAATTCATTCCCCACCACATTGAGCCCCACTTTCAAGCCTATCGTTAATACTAAACATTTCTTAATTATATCCACAGACTGGTTCTTAGTTAATTTACTTGGGATTCATTGAAAACACTAAGTACAGGTTCTAACCCATTGCAGCTAAACCTCCTCAATGGGCGGAGTGTCGAGTATGGTTGGGCAGATAAAAATATCATTTGTCCAAGCTCAATTCAGCCTACATCAATTAATAAATGAATATTAAATTATATATATATATACGATTTAAAAAATTAATAATTATAATATATATATATTTTATATACATTATTAATAACATATATATTCGAGTTAGACTTTGTTTATGCAAAATCCGAAACCGACCCAACACATCCTTAGGCCTCTAGGGATTTGAGCTCAGTTGGGCTTTTAGTATAGTATGTTTGTCAAAGCCTGACCCATAGAGAGAATCTAGACATGTCACATGTTAGTTTAACAAGTTCAATTACAGCTAAGAAAACCAACGAAATAAGAAATATGTTGCATGTCAGATATTCCACATTGGTTATGGCTTGAGCAATGTTGCTCCTTATATGTGTCAGGGAAACCCTCACCCTTTGAGGATCCTTTTGGGGTAAGTTAGGTCATTGTTCCACATGGTATCCGTGTAGAATTAGGTCTGAGGGCTAGTGATCCTGGGTTCGCATTTAGAGTCCTTGTGATGTTCGGGCTAGCGGAGAGGACTAGACCCATTGATGATATTGAGCCCCAATGAAACAGGCCAAGGAATGTTTGGCAAGTTGCAACTGGTCCAGGCCCTATTGCACTTGAGGGGGAGTGTTGGAGACATGTAGGGAATCCCACTAGAAATATAAAAGAGGAATGAGTGGGGGTATATAAGTGGTGTTCATTGGGCTCATTTTCATGTTTCAGATGATAAAGATAAACCGCATTTTGTTTGCTATCTTCGGAAACCTATTTATGGTCTCAAAAACTCACCACATATGTGGCACTGCCATCTTATTAATGTTCTGCTTGAATTCAGTTTTATTAATTCAAAGGCCAAAGTCTCATTATATTATTGCCAAAAGGCCTCGGTAACTTTGTTTTGTCTTATTTATGTTGACGATTTGTTACTTCAAAGGCCAATGTCTCATTGTATTTGGCAAAAAGGTTTGATAATTTTGTTTTGTCGTATTTATGTTGATGATATTGTGGTCTTAGGTCATGACTCTCAACTTGAGTCTAATTTGATTCTGTTTCTCCAATCTTAGTTTGCAACTAGGAATTTTGGTCAAGCAAAATTCTTTCTTGGCATCAAGATAATTCTCCAATGGTTCCTTAGTGCTTAATCAACATATGTATGCTCAATATATTCTTTAGAGATCTTCCATAGTGGATTCAAAAGGAGTCTTAACACCAACAAGTGCAGCTATTCGTAGCCCGCCATACTCTGAAGCTACGTTATATCGTAGTCTTGTTGGGGGCCTTTAATATTTGACGATCACTCAACCTAACATAGCTTTTTCGCTGCACAAGGTTGCATAATTCATGCATTCACAGTTGGAATCTAACTAGCAAGCATTAAAATGGATTCTTCAGTAAATTCAATTGACTACATCCCATGGACTTTGATACACTCCTTAGTGAACAATTACACTTCAAGCATTTTTAGATTTAGATTGGGCTGCGGATCTAGATGATCGCCGCTTACTGATTGGTTTTGGAATATATTATAGGACTAATCAAGTTTCGTAGGCTACCTGGAAACAAAAAATAGTGTGTCAATCATCGCCAGAAGCTGAGTATAGAGCCTTGACAACTTTAGTTTTAGAGTTACCGTCGCTTGCAATTCTTTTGTAGGATATTAACTTATCATTGACAGCTGCCCTAAATCTTTGGTGGGACAGTCTAAGTGCTACTTATCTTATGGCAAATCCTATTTTTCAAAACTGAAGTAAATTTTTCATTTTGTTCCTAAACATGTGAGCGGATGACATTTCGAATGGCGACGAAGCAAGGCAGAGGACCGACCTCAAAAGAGTAAGTGTGATGTAATGGTAGAAAATGGGTTTGCATATTTTAATTCTCAAAATATACAAGACTGAAATCCCGTATTTAAGACAGAGTTGCCACCCGATTTGGCTCAACTAAGAAATTTAGGTACGATTTTCCATCGGGTTGTAGACCATACCTTAAGTAGAGATTGTAAGCTCGGTTGATGCTATCTATTCTACAGTAGCCAAATTGAATCATTTATCATGGTAAAAGTGTGAATCTTTCTTATTCAGTTTTAATCCACTCTATTTATCATTATTCGATTTATGTGTGAAGTTCGCGAGTTTTGGCAAGCATTCGAAAGCGATAAATAAATGAATTATTACAGTCATCCAACTAATAAAAATACGGGAATTAAAATAATAATTACATGGCTTTTAAATCATATACAATTATCTAAAAAAGAAAAATAAAATACCCGAAGGCTGAAACATACATCTAATCTAAATCTACATGCATCCACAAAGGTTAGCACAAATACGGCATGTATACCGGGTATGTCACATATAGCGGCGCCCTCGGTAGTGGGGTCTGATGGGCACCAGCCTCTTGTACTGTCCAAGGGGCAGTGCCCCTTACAGGGTTGAGGGGCGGTAGCCCTTTGCGGGGTCTTGGGTCAGCACCCCGGATGGGGTAGGTAAAATTCTATTTTAGACATGAATATTATTTTAAACTGATTATTAGTGAAAATGCCACATGTTATGGGGACGAGACTGTTTTCGGTTAATTCTGGATTCCCCGTCTTCGTTTGGTGCACCCTAAAATATGAAAAACAAAGATACTATGTTGAAAGGGGAAAAGCAAACCTACTACCCCAGATTCTATAGCATCGGTGGGATGCTGAAGTCGCCGGTAGGCTAAGTGAAGTAGCCGATGCCTTTAACTCCTGCGGTGGTTTTGCAGAGTTTGTAAAAATTAGGTAAATAAGTGAATCAAAATGAAAATCCAAAAAATGAACCTAAATCACCAAATAACACACCAAATAGCTAGAAACAATGCGAAAGAGCTCAAGAGACTAACGAATTGACCTTAGGGTCGTGAATCCACCTCTTCATATTCCAAAGATGCCTCCGGGAAGATCAATGATGATTTTGGACAGCTATTTGAAGATTAAACAATGTTGATGTCTAAAAATCCTATTAGATTGTTTTTAACCTAAGATCTCTACTAATATTAAGTTTAATCCAAGATTTTTGGAAAAGAAAAACAAAGAAAAAATGAACTTGAGTCCCTTTTCTTACCTTTTATCCAATTTCTCTCACTAGAATTGCTCTTTGTCCCTCCTAAATGGGCTCAAATTTTCTCCAAATGTTCTCCACCTCTTAACTGCTTCTTCTGATATTTTAAGGGCAAAAAAAAGCTAAAATCCACTTTTTTGATTATCCGGCAAATATCGATAAAGAAAGGGAAAAGCCGTAAGCTGCAGTAGTGGCTTATGCAGTCCGTGCCATAGCTTAGGCCACCGGCGACTTGAGTGAAGTCGTCGGCAGCATGGGGATGTTACTGGCGGCTTCAAGCCACTGTCGGTAGACTGCCAACTGAGGCCCACTAGCTCAAAAGGCTAAAATAAGGTCAAAAGTGGGTCAAAAAGCAGATTTTTCAATTTTTAACTATTTTAAGATATTTTAGGATATTGTGTGATACTTTGGGCAAAAATTATCGACTCCAGCTTCTACCGTATGCATAGTCAGACACACCAAACTAAATTCAAACAAAGACAAAAATTTGAATTGAATTTTTTATGAGGAATAAAATACGAAAACATGTCATCATCATCTCATAAGAGAGACTACAAAATCCCATGCTCATAGCTAGAAAACAACATGTTGTTCATTACATCTCCATTGAAGATCAGGTTGCAGAAATATTTACCAAACCTCTTTCACCTTCTCAATTTGGCATTCTTCGTGACAAGCTAGTCGTGGCTTTCCAACCCGGCTAGTTTGAGGGGGGTTGATAGAATTTACGTGTAATTATAATGTATATGCTTGTATAGTCATGTCACTACAAAACTTTAGTGACAACTTTAATATAGTGTCTTTGATTCAATTTTAAAATTGATATAGGAGAAAACTATATTTATTGTGCTTGAATTCATTAATTTTTTGGGATAGGAGATAACTTTCGTTTAAATATTTTAAAACATAATTAAATATTTTATTTGATAAGACGAAGGGACAATAGTTGTCTTCATTTTTCTTCAAATTCTTGCTGAAGTGCCTTATATATGACGGAGAGAAACCCTACCCGCACCCACCATAACCCCTCCCTCAATCGCCACTACCGTCGCCTTCCAACGCCCACCCAGTACCGATTGGTACTCCCCTGTCATACCTCTAAACACCAAAACCGTGCACACCACCTACCCGTAACCACTATGCTGGCCAATCTATAAACCCTGATTCCTCTAAAATATACTTTGAAAATTTCCTAATAACTTTGATAGAGTAGCCATGAAGAGAGTTTTCAATAGGGATGGAGTGAATGGATGGGCCTATATTGCTCAGAGAAGGAATTTTAAGAACCTAAATTTCGGGTTCATCACTCTTGACAGAACCATGTGATTACAAGAGGAGCTAAAAGCTATGAATATGATAGTGATCGGCGTGGTAAGACTCAAAGCTTTTAGAGCTATGTATGTTAGTGCGATGACACCTCCTCAGGTGCGGCCCGATAATGTGGTGCCTAAACAGAAGTTAACATTCCATAACTCGGCTCGAGATCATCGCTCTTTAAGTGGCAGCTATGGCTATTCAGGATTCGCTAGTGGCATTGGCGAACAGTCCTATTTAGGAGGAATCAGACCCTAATTAAGTGGTTTGTTGGTGATTAAAACTCCACCCTGGAAACTAAAATCCTACTTAGCTTAACTTAAAAATATAGCCCGTATTCGTAATACATGCGAAATTTTGTGCGATCATGGTTTTGAGATTAATTTTGCTGCTCCTATCGAAGGAGATTGTGTCATTATTTCATTGTTGTCAGATGTTTCTCTATCGGAATTTATGAGAGTTGATTGGAGAGGAATGGAACATATTTTTGCTTCGGTCAGTGGACTAAGAGTAGATTTCTCCCCTTCGGAATGTATTATGTACCTTGATCTCATAAGAATTCCATCACCATTTATTTGTGAACCTATTATGCACGACCATGGAAGGAGGTTTGGTCAGATTATTGCGATGGACTCTAATATGGAAAAACCGAATTGCCTTGATGTGGTCTCGTGCCTTATTTCTGTTCCTTTGGGGGTAGTTAGTAAAAATTTGACTCTTGTTGTGGGAAATAGGGATGTGATGGTTTATACGAATCTTTGACATGGTGTGGGATTATGAATCAGAAGGTGTGAGTGACTTGGAGGATGATCTTCATGATAGTAGTAGTTTAGAATCATCGAGGAATGCATTAGAGACTGGAATTAATGAGGATGATGAGAGAGTTGAAAAAAGTAATGATACACACCCAGGAAGTAACCACTTATATAAAAATAGCGCAGTTAATTTAGGAGAGAATCCTGTGGTCCATTTAAGGAAGCTTCGAGTTCTTTAGTCCCGAACACTTCAAATATGAGTAGAATTATCATCTGCATGAAAGAGAGGGAACTGAGTGTTAGTGAAGAACTGATGATGTTTCAGATTGGTGAAAAGCTCGAGCTTTTTAATAAACAAAATATGGGCATGATTGTGGAGGCCTTGAAAGGACAGTGACTGTGAGCTGTTTGGTGTCTGTGCTAGGTTATTTTTATTAATATCATGTCATTGAGTTTTTTATATTGGAATTCTCAAGGGGGCCTATTGAATGGGCCAAGCAGTTCTTGGTATGGTCTAGTATATGGAAGTGGCAGCTGCAGGTTTTTATTCTGATTAAGACAAAGGTTTCTTTGATTTCAGATCAGGTAGTCAGGAAGGTTTGGGGTCACAGCGATTTTCAATCATAGTATATCCTTGCCCACGGTTTGTCAGGGGGACTACTAGTTTCATGGAATTCTAGTTTGATTCATTGGTCTGTTACTGCTTCCATAGATAGATGGTGGCTGCTACATATTGTGACTAAAGAATTCGAGGTAAATTATTTATGTCTATGTGGTCCCCCTAACTATGTAGAGAGGAACCAATTTTGGATTGATCTACTGACCAATATTCGATACATGGAAAATTTGTTCTTGTGTGGTGATTTTAATGAAGTTTTACTTAGCACTGAGTGAGCTTGGAGCAGGGAGTCTGTATCGAGTTCTATTATTAGGTTCTAGGAGTTCTTCAATGAGTGTGCTCTATTTGATCTACCGTTTTTTGGTTGTGATTATACTTGGTTTAATAGCCAATCCTTTTTGAGGATTGATTGGGTGATGGTGTCATGTGATATTTTAGATAAGTGGTCGGGGCAAAATTTGATGATGATTGATTCAACAACATCAGATCACGTTCTAATTGTTTACCATTCTCATGCATCAGATTAGGGTGGTAAAAAGATATTTCGCTCATTGAATTGTTGGTGGGAGAATGATGGTTTTTCACCCATCTTAAAATCGAAGTGGCAAGCTATAGGCTTCGAAGCTCTGGGTTGTGACATTGACTTTAAGCTGTGTCATTTAAGGAACTCTATTTAGCCATGACATCTTTTTAATTTTGGTGGATTGGAGGGAAGAATCAAAAAGCTAAAGGCTCGTGTCATATCCCTGGTGTCTAGCTTGGCAGCTCGGCCTATTGATGCGGAGAGTAATTTGGAGGTTCAGAATGTGCGCTCGGATTTGCTTAACAGTACATGAAACTTAGAAAAAATTCACCATCAACAATCAGGAGTTAACTAGACTTAGCTGGGTGATGAAAATACGAGTTTTTTTTCATCAGGTGGCAACGACTAGGTCTAGATTTCTTAGCTTGAAGTCGATGGGGTTTTATCTTCTGATCTGTCACTTATTAGATTGACGATTTGGAATTGTTACTCAAATTTGTTCTCGAAAAAAATTGAGGTGTCGTACGATCTGAATGGTTTGAATTTTCAAATGGTGGATGATGCAACTAATGTAAGGTTAGTTAAGTCTTTTTCTGAGGCCAAAGTATGGGATGCAGTTTGTGCCTGTCAAGAAGGTAAGGCCCCGAGTCCGGACGGATTTAATTTTTTCTTTTATAAATGCTTCCGGGGTGAGTTGAAATCAAATCTGTTAGATTTGTTCAATGAGTTTTATATGTACGCTCGATTGCCTAATCCATCAAATCATTACTTACTATTTTGATTCCTAAAGTTCCTGGTTCATCCTTGTTAGGAAACTATTGACCGATTGCTCTTATTCACAGTATATATAAAATTGTTTTGAAAGTGCTTGCGAAGTGGCTTCAAGTTGTGCTGCCTCAACTGATTTCAGATAATCAGTTTCCGATTGTCAAAGGCCGCAACATACATGAACGTTCGTTTATTACCTTGGAAGTGTTCCAATCAATTCATCATTGTGGGCAGTCCTCCTTTGCCCTTAAGCTTCACTTCCATAAGGCTTACGACAACATCTCCTAGTCCTATATTGATTCAGTCTTGAGAACGATGGGTTTTCTGATAAGTGGATCTGATGGATGGCGACTTGTAGAGAGAACTCTGTAACATCAGTCCTTCTCAATGGATGCCCTTTTAACCCGATCAATTTGGGTAGAGGATTTAAACAAGGCAATCCCGTTTCTCCGTTTATTTTTGTTTTAGCTATGGAAGGTCTTAAACAACTAATTGATACAAGTATCCTGAAGGGTCTTTTGCCTGGTTACCGTGTTGATGGGTTGGAGGTGGATATATCTATTCTCCAATTTACGGATGACATGATGTGTTTCTTACCGACAGATGAGTTTTTTTTTTCCTATTTTTATTCAATTATTCCGTTGCTTTGAGCTGATTTTGGGTTTGCAAATTAATTTTATGAAGAGCTCAATTATAGGCATTAATGTGCAGGACGCTATGTTGAATCATTGTGCGGGGATCATGGGTTATAAAATTAAGAAATATCTTATTACCTATTTGGGTGCCCCTCTCGGTACAAGATGCATTCTAGTGTGTTATTGGAACTCATTGATTGGTAAGTTCCAAAATCATCTGTCAAGTTGTAAAGGACAATGTTTATCGTATATTGGCAAGGTCGTCCTTGTGAAATTAGTTCTTTCATCTATTCTGATATATTTGTTATCCTTGAATAAGTTGCTGGTTTAAATTATTCATAAGCTTGGGCAATTGATGAGGAATTTTTTGTTGAAAGGTGATGCGAATTCCAGAGGAATCTGTAGAGTGAGTTGGGAGACAATTATGTTACCAAAAAATCTAGGGGGCTTGTACGTTAGGGATCTTCAATTAGTGAACTGCAACTTACTTTTGAAATGGATATGGCAGGCTAGAGCCCATGGGCAGGGATCATTATGGTACGATATATGTATTCGAAGATATGGCTTTGACTGATGGAACTCTTTTGAAAATGTTGAGAGCTCATGCCTTTCATACCTTTGGCGTGACATTTTATCCGTATGTGTGAACAGTATATCTTTCTGGGAGGTGTTTAAATCAAATGTGAGGGTTAAAGTGGGGAATGGGGTTTGTTGCTCATTTTGGTATGATAATTGGATGGCAAATGTGTCATTATCCATTCTCTTCCCCGATTTATACCTCTTATGCAATAGGAAGTGTTGTTCGGTATGGTATGGGTGTTATTTTATTTTTGGTGCATCAGCCTTCTCAAGAACTTTTTGGAAACGTAATTTGAGGATCTCGAGTAGAGATAGGTGCACCAAGTTTCAGAATTGGATCAGCCAAAAACTACCATGCTATTTTTTTGGGGGATAGGGTTGATGGTACTATAGAACAGCAACTACATGTTATGTTTCAGGGGGTGGCAGATCGGTTTATATAGGATTTAGGAGCTAATAATCTATTTTCAGCCGCCTCTTTTTGTTCGAGGTTTTACAGGGCACTGTAATGGACTAAGTCAGAATCTAATTACATGTTGGTTTGGAGCGCGTGCCTTCTTCCTAAAGTTAAATCCTTTGGTTGGTTAGTGTTTCATAGACTTCTTCCAACAAAGGTTTTTCTATTTCGCTGCGAGTGCCAAGCGGTTGGGGATGAAACTTGTCCGTTCTTTGAGGAAACTGAATCAATTAATCATGCTTTATTTCATTGTATGGGTAGCTATCGTATATGGGCTCATGCTTTTTTGTTGCTTGGGATTTCGGTGACAATGCCCTTGAGAGGAGTTGATTTCTTATTATTATGGCGTGTACACTTTTCCCCGGGACTTGGCTACGAGTTTGGTATGTCTTTGTGGTTTATGATCAAATGGGCTCTTTGGAAGAGGAGGAATACGTTCGTGTTCGAAGGATTCTTAAGCTCGTACGATCACCTTGGATGTTGCATTTATCTATGCTGGTTTTCTTCAAATATAGGCGGCGAAACCTTAATTTTGTTGCATCCGATGTTTTTACTTTTCTGAGCATCTTACTTAGTTGTAGCTAGCTAGCAGTTATCTTATTATTGCTATCCATTGTAATAGGTGATGAACTATGGCGTCAGATTTTTTTATATCTGTACCACCTTTAGGCTGTAATTGATGTCTAATGAGGCTCTCATCTTCTGAGCAAAATTCGGATTTTATTAATAAAGAGAGGTGGGTGTTTTGTAGGTAAGCGAGGGCACCAACCTGGTTGGGAGGTCCACCCCAAAATTTTAACCTGCCTCAATCTTTTTCCATCTAGATGGACATAATGTTCCTCTGGGGGGTTTTAAAACAAAGATAAATGTCTTGCTCTTCTTGTTTGTAGCAGTACTAAAGCCATTCACACTAGTCAACTCTATCCCCAATTTCAATTTGACAAATTTTATGATTTTAAACTCTTTCATTAAGGATTCAAAAATCTCTCATGTCAAAAAACCTTCTTTTGTAGAGGCCACTAACGCCGGGGTTGTTGATGCTTTTTAGACATTCCCTTCCGTTCAAGTGACGGAGAAGGGTGGATTCAAAATAGTGAAAATCACACAGGAATTCTATAATAATCGAGTTAAACAGTGGGCGTTCTCTCTTATTGGGAGGGTAGTGCTTAACAAAGGTGATAAACCTAAAACAATAGATGATTTTTGAAAGCAATTATCTGTAATTTAGGGGATTAAATGCTCATGGCGACTGATTTTGATCGGTTGAGGCTATTTCATATTATGTTAGGTTCTCTTGATATAAAGAATTTTGTATGGAGCAAGGGTAGTGTCAATCTTAAGCATGGGATCTTTCATTGACAACCTCGGGTCCCTGACTTTTATCCTTACGCTCAAAACTCCACTAGTGTGCAGCTTTGGGTGGGACTCATGGGTTTACTGTGGGAATATTGGGACCCAAGAACAGTGGCCAAAATTTTAAGTAGCATCAGGGTTCTTCTTCGAATTGATAAACACACAATGGAAGGATATTTGGTAACTTTTCTAGGTAGTGGATGTTGATGTGTCTTTCAATTTACCTAATTCGGTTGGTATTGCTAGAGAGGGATGTGAGTTCTGAATTGATGTTCTATTTGAAAATCCTCTAGCTTTTTGTAAGATTTGCAGTTCGGTTGGCCATCAAGCATATTATTGCAGACGTAATATAAAGCCTCAATTGGGTGCTCAAATAAAAACACAAGAGGTTAATAAACCTGAACATGAAAACCTGAATGGGACTAAACATCTGGATTTGGAACTTCTTCAACAAAGTAAGACTAGCCAACAAGAATGTTGTTTCAGATTCCAATATCTTCCATAACTTGTAGGATAGTCTTACGAAGAGAGCATCTGCTCCACCATGTCAAAGTCAATGCTCCTCATTAATCAGGGAGGAGGAATGCGAGGAGGACATGAAAGTGGAGGATGTGCAGAATAATGCACTTATTTAGTTTAATGATATGCAAACACATGATCATTTTGAAAACTCTATTGACTTCGAGGTCATTAGCTTGGAGGTCCATTTAACGGAGGGCAAATCTGTCGAACAGAATTTTAATTCGAGTGGGAAGAAAAAGGCTACCTCTAACAACAATACTTCTTGGGCTGATATGACTGAGGAAGAGGACAACTCGCAATGGGAAGAGCTGAGGAAAAAGAAGAAGCAAATCTCCAATGATTCAAAATTGCAACGACCACAACTAAACCTTGTCAAGTACCCTTAATGTTATTTCTCTAATCGAATAGAAGGGGCCTCAGTAACAATGATACTCAACAATATGTAAATAATTCAGTTTTTCAATATAAGCCTTAATTTCTTTGTTTTGCTGAGCGAATGACTGACTTTCAAACTATTTCTTTGTCGTTTAGGTGGAAGATTGGCTATGAATTGATTGCGGTGAATGAAAAGAATCTCCTTACTCTTTGGGTGTTGAAGTCAAGCTCTTATGGTTATGCCACAAGGATTTCTTCAATCACTGATCAGCTTATTTGAGTTCAATTGGCTGAAAGGAATGTCAATATTTGTGTGGTTTATAGAAGTGTTAATTTAACTCAACATCTATTCATGTTTAACGATATTTACCATATGTGTAACACCCATGGTGAAAAATGTGCTTGGTTTGGTGACTTTAACGCCCTCTTAGGTACTCAAGAAAAAAAGGGCGTCCTCCTAATCCTCGGGCCTATCGAAAATTCCATGAATGCATTGATGATGCAGATTTGATAAATGTTCCTTCTAATGGGTTGTTATATACTTGGTTTAATGGTACAACGTGTTTGGTGAGGGTTGATTGCCGATTAGATAGAACTTTTATATCTTCAAGCTTAACCGATGCTTGCTCTTTGTATCATTATTCGGTGCTAGCTGGACACTATTCAGATCACCACCCTATTTTGTTTGGTTATTCATTTGTTGCCCCTAAGGTTTCAAGGTTCCAGTTTCACGCCATGTGGGTTTCTCACCCTTCTTTACATTAGGTCATTGCTGAATTCTGGGAGGGGAACTTTCTGTCTTTACTACATGTACAACTACTAGCACTTAAATTAAAGGGTCTTTGTCAGGTTTTACAGAACTAAAATAAGGGCGTGTTCGACAATTTAGACATTGAAATCCATCGATGTTAAGATGATCTTCTTGCTATCCAGCAGGAAATCGCTTTGAATGGACCGAATAAACAACTATGTAACAATGAATTACAAATTCATTCACAATTGAATATTCATCTTGGTCGGAAGACTATTTATTTGAAAGAGACGAGTGGAATTAGATGGCTTAATGAAGGTGATCATAACTCGGCCTTCTTTCATCAAATTAAGAATTAAAGAAAATATTTTGCAGGGATTCATTGTCTAAAAATTGACGACGTGATTACTATTGATTCTGAGGCCACAGCTGCTCAATTAATTTCTCATTATAGTGAGACTTTTCGGAAAGATGAGGGGGTTTGTGATAACGATCGACTTATTTCCACCATTATCCCTAATTTTGTTATAGAAACGGAAAATGAAGAACTTACTAGACGCATTCTAGGGAATTAATTAGGGACACAGTCTTTGCAATGAATGGTTGGAGCGCACCTTGTCCGGATAGGTAAATTACTATTTTTTTAAAAAAATTGGGATATTGTAGGTGGCGATGTTTGTAAAGTGTTCTTGCAATTTTTTGACACTAGGTATATGTTTCTTGTACTCAATTCTAGTGTCTTGATTCTTATTCCTAAAAGGGAAGGCACGATTTGCACGAATGAATTTCAACCTATTGTAATGAGTAACTTTGTTTTCAAGGTGGTTACTAAAATTCTCTGACATCGTCTTAGTTTAATTTCTTCTTGCATTATTTCACTAAATCAATATGGGTTTTTAAAGGCCCACGAGTCTATTGCATTAGCTTCTGAGGGGGAAAATTTGCTCAATAAAAAGTGTTTCAAGTGTAACCTTCCTATGAAAATTGATATTAGAAAGGTTTTTGATATGTTAGATTGGGATTTTCTACTTGCCGTTCTTCGTTCTTTCGGCTTCTCAACTACATTTGTTAATTGGATCCATACGATTCTGCATTCGGCTCGTTTATCAATTATACCTCTAGTAGGTACAAGTTGATATTTTCAATTCTCTAGTGGGGTATGACAAGGAGATCCGCTTTCACCCCTTCTTTTCGAAATTGTGGAGGATTTCCTCAGTTGTTGGTCTTTATCTTTGTCCAACTTGGGCAGCCTCGATCAGATGACGTACACTAGAAAATTTTGTTCCCTACTCGTATGTTTTATGCGGATGATGTTGTGTTATTTTGCAAAGCTAGCCTTGCTAATATGGTTGTTATTAGAGATGCGTTTGATCATTATGGTCCTATTTAGGACAATGGGTCAATTAAGATAAATCTTATATTTACTTCAGCAACACATTTAACTCAAGTAGAGCAGCTAGACTTGCGGCTGTTATGGGTATAGGACGGGAGGAATTTCCTTTCTCATATTTAGGTATTCCCCTTTTTTCATGGATCCCCGAGAGCTGTCCACCTCCGATAACACAAAAATTTGCGAATTGGATTGGTAGCTCTCTTTCTGTGGCTGGAAGAATTTTACTTTTTCAAATGGTCATCAATGGATCGCTTATGCACTGTTTTACGGTTTACAAATGGCCAACTTTACTTCTTTGTTGTTTGGAAAAAGCTATTCAAAATTTTGTTTGGACAGGTTCTATTGACAAAAGAAAAATCGTTGCGGCGCCGTGGCAATTTTGTCTTAGGATGATTGCTACAGCGGGTCCTGGCTTGTGCAACATTCTTGATATTAATGTTTACATGTTGGGTAAATTCTCATGTAAACTAATCACAAGGAACAACTTGTGCTTCTCTCTATTACGCCACTATTTCTTGTGTAATGGTGTTCCTTCAGCGTGGATTAATAACTTGAGAATTTGGAACTCTTTACGTGATATCTATAATATTCTTTGTGATCATATTAACTGGTTTCTTGGTCCTCCTTTAAACCTAAGTTTCTAGAATCTGACATAGATCACCCCCACATTGTTCGATCAGTTATCCCTTTCCCTTAATCAAAGGATTAGTCGTGTGGATAAGGTTGGGGATTTTTATTGCCTATTGGATGGAGTAACCTGCGGCATTCTATCCCTTCAGCCATTATGGGTGTTGTTTAGCAAATTTCTATTTCTGAGGACGGGGAAGATGTTTGGATTTGGAAACCAGCCTCTAATGGTATTTTTACTATGAAACTGTTTTATCAATGCTTCAAACTATATTTGATGTATGTCCGATAGCGGTGAGAATTTGGCAAAAAGCCATTGCCCCATATCAATTTGTCATACGTTGGAAAGCTTTTACGGGGATACATTGTAACCCATTATATGCTTCAGAGATGGGGTATTCATGTTTTATCTATTTGTTAACATTGTTTTAGTGACGGTGAAGATTGAGATGACCTTTTTGTTAGATGCCCATCTACTATACAAATTCGGCAAGCTCTTATGTCTCTTTTTGACTGACACACTGATCTTTTTATTGGGAAATAATAATCTGGAAGAAGATAACTCAAACCAAACATCCGGATTAGTGTTTAAAGAAAACAAAACTCCTAAGTCCAAGAAAAATGATCAGGACAAGATATTAAAGATAACAAATCCCTGAGTCCAAGAAGAAAGGATCTGGTTGAATTCAGGAAAGGAAACAGACTTCTAACTCTTTGAAGACAACATCTAGTGAAGATCACAAAAAGGAATAGCATCTGATTAAGATTGAGTCTAAAGTCATCCAGACGTCTCAACTCTCAAGACAAAGGGAATATTCAAATATTCAAATTCCATCTAACATTGGTCTGAAGTCAAAAACCTTTTTGCATCGGAGTATGAAAAAGTGACAGCTTGCATGTAGGTAAAGGAAAAAAACCTGACATAGATAGAGGAAAAGGTAACAACCTTTTTAACATAGACAATTACCAAGGTGCGTGGAGGCCACACAAAAGAAAAATATGCATAAAGTTGGCAATGCACAAAAAGTATAATAAGCACGAACTACCAACTTTGCCATATTAATCCCAATAAATTCAATCGGATATTTATTGGGTCTAACGGACAGATCAATGGCTTCATAAAGGACATCGCATATATGATCAATGGGGAAGATTCAACCTCCGCCAATGGCTATATTTATGATCCAAGCATATAAAAGGGAAGCTTCACCAAGTGAGAAGATGTTGGTTGATTTTACAAAGAGATTACCTTGAGATATTTGCTATTCAATCCCTGAATGTAATCCCTCCGGGAACTAAACACTCAAACTTGTTGTAAGAATTCTCAAGTGAAACTATAAACTTGAAGATTTCAAAAACTCCTCTTTGAAAAAGATAAATTATAAAATCTCATACTTTGGTGATTATTGAGATTGGGACTTAGCTTAAACTAGGAAAGTTTGAGTGGTATATCCCTGTGGGACTCAGCTTAAACTTGGGTAAAGTTTGAGTGGTATATCCTGCTAAAGAAGAGGCTCAGCCAAGCTCGGTTGTTTGGTGGTATATCCTACATATGGAAGAGAGGTCATCTTCTAGAGACAATGCTCAAAGGACTCATCTAAAGATTGGTGTCTTTGGTGGTATATCCTACATCCAGAGGAGAACAAATCTCTAGAGACAAATTGTAAAGGCTTGGTTTATGCCTTGTAAAGAAATCAATCACTAGTGGATTTAAGCTCAGAGATGGAAATTTCGGGGATTAGAGGTAGGATGGGTCAAACCAGTATAAAATATATGTGTTCAATTTCTCTAACTCTAAACTTTACTTTCAAGCACATTTATATTAAATATTTGCATTATCTGGAGCTTACGCCAGTTAGCTTTCGGTTCATTCATCTCACGCTATAAAAAGGATTTTTTAAAGTCTAAAAACAAAAAGGGTCATTCACCCCCTCTGACCCTAGTCAACACTCACAAGGGACCAACAAGTGGTATCAAAGCAAATGCTCACAACTAGAGATCTAACAATCTCGATTTAAAAGTCCATTTTTTATTTAAGAATAAAAAATGAGTTATAATAACTCACAACTTCTTTAAGAGGGCATGTCCATCACCCGTTCTCCACTCTTCACTGGTAAACACAACAAGTTGTGGGAAAACTGGATGAAGAATTTCATTCAGGTCCAAAGCATGCTAGCCTGGATGGCAATTAAAGATGGTCCATATATTCCAACATATGAAGTTTAGGGTATCACCACCAGAAAACTCTCAATTCGATGGGATGAAAATGATTATAAGAAATTGCATGAAAATTGTGCCTTATATGCATAAAAATCTAACAGGATTTCAGGCTATAAAATTGCTCAAGAATTCTAGCAAAAGGTTGAAGTGACCTGTGAAGGTACTAACAAGGTCAAGGAAGCCAAAATTGATCTCATCCAGCAAGAGCTTGAGAATTTTAAGATGGAGCCAAAGGAGTCCATCAACAGTATGAACACTAGATATACAAATCTAGTGAATGAAATGAAGAGGCTTGGACAGGAGATCACTGAGGAAGAAATGGTTAAGAAGATCATTCAGAGTCTTACCATGGAATGGGATAATAAGAAGACAACAAATTGGGGAAGTACATGACTTAAAATTTTACAGTTATTATTAACTCATTTTACTATTATCATGAACTCATTGGAAATCTCCTAACTCAAGAACTATCCTTGGAAAGATACAGCCAATAAGAAAAGAGGCCTGAGGAGAAGAAGTCCATTGCTCTAAAAGCGGACGCATCCGGATAAGCCCCCTCTGCAGTAGAAAAGTATTCAATGGAATCTACTCTTAAGAAGGAAGGAATGGCTATGTTAGCCAAATAGTTTAAGCAATTCTTAAGGAAGGGAGATAGGAGGTCAAAAGCTTTAGAAGGTTTAACTCCAGAAGAGAAAAAGAGAGCAGCTGCAAGAGGTACAAATATAGAAGAGATCCCAAGGAAAAGAAAGACCAAGAAAAAGAAATGGCCTGCTTTTAATGTGGTGAGAAAGGACATTTCAAATCAAAGTGTCCTAAACTTAAAAAAGAAAAGAAACACAATAAGAAAGTAATGGTGGCCACTTGGAGCAATAGTGAGGAAAGTAGCAATCCATCATCATGAGAAGAAGAGGAAACTACTTACTGAGTTGAAGGAAAAACCATCCGAAAGAGAAACAATTGTGCAAATCACTAAGCAAACTGATGATTCAGAGTCTGAGTCAGCCTATGTCGAGGTAAACTCTCACTTTAATCATATTTCTAACAATGATCTTGCTAGAGCTCTACGGATTGTGACCAACAATGTTAGGAAGAATATCAAAGCAATCAAATCTCTTAAAGGACAAGTAATGAAGCTAGCCAAGGATGCCGAGGCAATGGCCCAAGATATCAATCTGATAAGAGGCATAAAGCACATAGATGTAGTCCAAGATAACTTTTTATAAAATCAAGTCCAAATAGTCAATGCCAATGTCATTGGGCTAGATAGGGAAATAGCCCTTATGAAGGAAGCTACCGGAAGATATCCGAAGCTAGCTCTTGAAAAAAGACCAGGACCTTCAAACCGAAGACGGAATCTAAAACCTCTAAAGTTAAAAGAAAGTCAGCAGATAGCCCCAAGCACAGAAGTATATGACTCTTCAAAAAGGAAAACCTCAAGCACAAAGATGTACATCTACTCAAAAAGGAAAAGTTGTAGTAATCTTTGATGAACAGCCCCTCCAACAAAGAAAGAATCACAGAGTGGAAATAGCTCCTCCAGTCAATTACCGGGTCCAAACAAAGCAATCAAGTCTGTATCTATCCAAAGCAAGGTACTCCAGAGACTGTAGGAAGAAGGATCTTCAAAATAATGAAGAGAAGCTTAAGCATAACAAGTCAGTTGCTTGGTGCATGTATTCTGGTGCTAACAACCATATTACTAAAATGTGCAAATTTAAAAATGGTTATTATGACTTTGATCGATGGCATGATGTGGTTGTTAACCCAAGAGGACCTAAATATGATTGGGTACCCAAACTGACTTGATCTATTTTGTAGGTATGCCTCAGGTCAACCGAAGATCAACAAACATGGTACATTGATAGTGGATGCTCAAGGCACATGACTGGTGATGAAAAAGCCTTCATCACTTTAATCCGGAAGAAGGGTGGAAAAGTAAGCATTGGAGACAATCAAAATGGACAGATCATTGGACATGGGACCATTGGATTTGAATTAAAGACAGAAGATGTCTCCCTAGTTCAAGGACTGAAGCTCAACCTACTAAGTGTAGCACAACTTTGTACAAAGGAAGAAAGGTGAATTTTGATTCCAATGGTTGCGTAATCATTGATAGTAAGTCCAATCAACTCATTCATCATGCTCAACCTAGAGTAAATAATGTTTATTCTGTTAAAATTAAGAATGAGAAAAGTAATAATATATGCTTGGTTTCTAAAGAAGAAGAATCATGGTTACAGCACCGGAGGATGGGACATGTTAGCATGATTCTACTGTCCAAATTAGCCAAACAGGAACTAGTTGAACTAGTTGAGGGTCTGCCTAAGGTTGCTTTCAACAAGGATCAAATATGCATTACATGTCAACTACGTAAACAAACCAGAAAAAGTTTCCCTTCAAGCCCTTACATCCCAACCAGAAGAGTTCTTGAACTATTTAATATTGATCTCTTTGATCTGGTTAAACCTATGAGTCTAGGTAGAAGAGAATACACCATGGTTTATGTGGATGACTATTCTCGCTATTCCTGGGTTGCATTACTAGCTGGTAAAGATGAAGCCTTATACCATTTCTCTAAGATATTCATTAGGATAGAAGTAGAACAGGGTATAAGCATTGCACGTATCCGAAGTGATAGTGGAGGAAATTCAAAAAAAGCATTTTGCTGAATTCTGTGAATCCAAGGGCATTGAGCACAACTTTTTTACTCCTCATGGACCTCAACAAAAATGAAGTTTTGGAAAGTAAGAATAGAATTATAGTTCAAATGGCTAGAACAATACGAAGTGAGAATGGTGTACCTAAATATTTTTGGGGAGAAGCTGTTACTACTGCATGTTATATTTTAAATAGATCTCTCATTAGAAAGATCATTAAAAAGACTCCATATGAAATTTGGAAAAAATTGGATACTTTAGAGCTATTGTATGTAAATGCTATATCTTGAATGATAGAGAGCAAATAGCAAAATTTGATCCTAAATCTGATGAAGCAATTTCCCTTGGCTACTCAATAAATAGTAAAGCCTACATAGTATATAACAAGAGAAGATAAATTGTGGTACAATCAATACATGCAGATTTCAATCAGACTAACCATGTAGGTAAGAAAAGTCAAGATTCAAACAACATAGCACTGAAAGAAGGAAATACTCTAGAAGCGGAACTAGTTCAGAATCCGATTTTTCCTCAAATAGAGAAATACAAAGAGAAAGATGAAGGAATAAATTTCAATAATGATCCACCAGCAGAAAATATTCATGGTGCATAAATCAACTTCAATGATGAACAAGGACTAGAAGAAGTTGAAGCTAATGGAGAATAGGTTTAACAACAACATGAAGACCTTCGAAGAGAGATCAGGACCCACTAGAATTATCCAATTGAAGCCATTCTAGATAATATTCAGAATCTAGTTAGAACCTAAAAACTCAACAGGATGATGAGCCATGCTATTTTTGTTTCACTTATTAAGCCTAAGAAGTTCCAAGATGCTGAAGGAGATGAAAGCTAGATGATGGCCATGCAAGAAGAGTTGGATCAATTCACTTGAAATAATGTCTAGGATCTAGTGCCATTCACACAAGGAAAATCTATCGATGGCACCAAGTGGGTGTTTTGGAAAAAAAGTAGATGAATTCGGAGGGGTGATGAGAAATAAAGCTAGACTAGTTGCTCAGGGCTACAACTAATGAAGAAGGCTTAGCTTCAGTTGCAAGCCTAGAGGCAACTAGAATCTTATGTTCTTTTTTATCCTATATGAGATTCACCCTATTCCAAATGGATGTCAAAAGTGCCATCTTAAATGGAGTCATTCAAGAAGAAGTATATATGAAGTAGCCTCCAGGATTTGAAGATTCAAAGCATCTAAAGCATGTTTACAAGCTAAAGAAGGCTCTCTATGGATTGAAGCAAGCTCTAAGAGCTTGGTATGAGAGGCTCACCTCATTTCTCATATGTAAGGGATATACAAGAGGAAAAGTAGATACTACACTCTTCATCAAGAAGAAAAAGGGTGATGTCATTCTTATTCAAATATATGTTGATGATATCACCTTTGGAGCTACTGATGAGAAGATGTGTGAAGAATTCAACAATCAAATGAAGAAGGAGTTTGAAATGTCAATGATTAGTGAACTCAACTTCTTCCTTACACTCCAAATCAAGCAGAGTCCGGATGGGATTTTCATTAACCAATCCAAGTATACCAAGGGGATTCTCAAAAAGTTTGAAATGGACAAAAGAAAGCCAATGTCCACTCCTATGGGGTAAGACACAATCCTAACAAAAGGATTATGATGGAGAAAATGTAGACTAGAAGTTATGTAAAGGGATGATTAGATATCTTCTATGCTTAACTGCTAGTAGACTAGATATTCACTATATAGTTTTCTACTATGCATGATATCAAGCCAATCCCAAGGAATCACATCTCAAGGCTGCTAAAAGAATCCTAAGATACTTGCTAGGATCAACAAAAGTTGGATTATAGTATCCCAACAATGGAAATTTCACCTTGAAAGGGTACACTGATGCTGATTATGGGAGAGACACACTTGAAAGAAAAAGTACATCTGGAGGCTGTCACTGTCTAGGAGATTGCATTGTGTCTTGGTATAGCAAGAAGCAAACTTTAGTGGCATTGTCAACTGATAAAGCCAAATATATAGATGCCAGAAGCTGTGTTGCTAAACTCGTTTGGATCATACAACATCTAGAAGATTATGGAGTTCAAGATGGTTGTGTTGATGTAATGTGTGACAACAAGAGTGCAATTGATGTGTCCAAAAATCCAGTGCTACATAGCAGGATGAAGCATGTCAACATTAGGCATCACTTTATCCGGGATCATGTGATGAAAAAGGAGGTTATCGTGGTATATACCACAACTAATGACCAAAGGGCTGACATCTTTACTAAACCATTAAGTAAAGATTAATTGAATAAGCTCAGGGAGGCAATTGGTATGTCAAATGCAATTTGTTGAAGGCTCTGAAAGATAGATACGCCATTATTTCAGTCTCCAACAGTTAAGGAATCAAGGAGAAAAGAGAAGTACATTAACTCTGGGTCCGGAAGGAAACATTGCCAGCTTAGTAGACAAGAAATGAGAAATGGCAGTATAAGCGTGAAAAGGTAATTGTGCACTGTTTGAATTTCAAAAGTTTATCGGGTAGCTCACCCGCGGTAACATACAATAGTTACAAATGGGAAAGTCAGTTTCCATGCTCTAGTGATCACACTATTAACCTCTCTCATCATTTTTAACTGCCAAGTCATCAATCAAGTTAAATTTAACCACTTTTGTATTACTAAATTACTCACACCTTCCAAATTCTATAAAAAGCCCCCTAAAATTCATCTTCTTCCTCACGTGAGCAACAGAGCTTCTGTTACTCTACAGTTTTCTTTCATGAAACCCTAAATTCCCAAACCTTTCTCTTCTCAAACTCAAAAATGGCCAACACAAAAAATTGAACCTCAACTCCTTCTCCTCTAAGGAATATATTAAAGGGAGCAAATCTCCAAGATAAGGATTTCATTCCTTTAAAGCTAGCTCAGTCACCATAATACCTTCTGACCACCTGGGTGATGAATTTCTCTTCACCACAGAACCCTGCTCCCAGCTTCTAAAGGACCAACATCTTAAGGTCTTCCTCTAGATGAAAAACCCCACCTACCCAGTTCTTATCAAAGAACTTTATGAAAACCTAAAAGCCCATTTCTACTTTGATGCACTCAGAACCAAAGTTCAAGTAAAAGTGATTACAGTCACTCCAGAATTCTTTGCGGTGAACTTTAATATGAAGAATGAATAAGTCATCTTAAGAAGTGATGGCGATGAGCAGACTGTGAAATATGATCCCAAGCTTTGGCTTTCAAAGAGATATTTTAGAGACAAATGCTCCACTCATTGGCCAAAAAGTCCAAGACTACTCCAATTTGTTCTAGTCATGTTCTTCTCATCCGGAAAGGCTCCTTTAACACAGCCTCATCTATCCAACATTGCGTCCTTCAACACTGGGTGGAAAGTAGAGTACTCAACATACCCTTTCTTCTCATCCACTTTATGAGGAAACATAAATGTTCCCATGGAGCCTTAATCACCAAGATACTCACTGCCAATCAAGTAGACTTAGCCGGAGTAGAGAGTGTAGAGGGCAAAGCCATTTTGGAGAAGAATTTTCTTAAGTTAACCCATGACCAAAAGTACGATGAGAAAAAAGCACTAAAGTAGAGGAAGGAAAAGCAAGAAAAGAATACGGTAAGGAAGGCCGGTGGCACTGTAGAGAAAAGCTCCTAAAATGAAGAAACCTAAAACCTCAAGACCCAAAGACTAAAAGAAGATTGACCTTAATCCTATAGTAAAAGTAGAGGTTGTTAATAAAGACTCAATCACCGTCACTTACATTCTTCAGAAAGCTCTGAAACAGCCTAAGAGTAGAAGAAGGTTAGCAAATGCAGCGGCTCAAAAGGGGAAGCTAATTGAGGATTTGGAGGCAAGTGAGAAGATTATAGTAACTATTGCTGCAATTAGAGTTAACAGGAAGAGAGGAGCAAGTCAAAAGCTAGAGGGTATTCTTGAGGAATATAATGCTATTGAGAGCTGTGGTACTGAAGAAGAGCTCATTCCCAGGAGAAAGTTGATGAAGAAGGGACCAACTTTTACCCAGTCCCTGCAAGCAAAGAGAGCTAAGATTACTCCTCAAAGGCCTGCTTTTAGAATAACTATTAGGAAGCCTGATCCTAATCCTTCTAGAGAAAAAATGATGGCTGAGGTATAGAAGAGCAAAGGGAAGAATGTGGAGATCACTACTAAGATGATTAATTTGGTGGATCCAGAATATGAGAACATGATGGCTACCATCAAGGAAAATTAGCAGATCAATAGCTCAACTCCTACATTACATCGACTTGGAGGCTTATCTAGAGCAATAAGCAATCTCTTTAGTAGCTACCACTCTACCGATACTTCTATCTTTATTGGATGTCCATCACCTTAGAGAAGAATATAATGATGAAGAATTAAGCCATCTGAATCTCCATCCATGAACACCTCTTCTGTAATCAATTCTGAACTCGAAAGTTACTGATGTTAAAGTTATAGATATTGAAAGTCCTGAAAAAGGTAGTAGAGAAAGGCGAGAAAAGGCCTAATAAGGTAAATGTAGACGAGGTTGAGGACAATACCAATCTTCCATAGGTCCAAACAGAAAAGGCAGTTTATAAGGAGGCAGAGCATCCATAATAGTTAAATATAAAGGTACCACTTCAAATTAACACTGATATTGATGTTGTTATAGAGGTTGTGTTTCAAGAAAAACAAGGCAACTTAGATGCAAATGAACCTCAAAATGCATCTAAGGAAGTTGAGCCTAGCCTGGTGCCACTAGTACTAGAGGAGGGAACTAATCTAGTTCTAATGTGGATGCCACATTGTCTACCTCAATCAATGAGGCCCTTTCAGAGGATTAGGTGACTCAGAAAGAAGTCCAAGAAGGAACTGGGGAGAAAAGTGCAGAAGTTAGTGATCCCCAAAAAGGAGGGAGACAAGAATTTGGAGAAAAAAGTTGAAAAGGAGGAAGATAAGAAGGGTGAAAATCAAGGAAAAGAATCTTGTAGTTCTAAAACATCCAGAAGTGAAAGTGGCTCTAACTAAGAATTTGAAAGTGATAGTAAAGAAGAAAAGCAGGAAAGCACTCCAAAACCCTCTAGAATTGAGAAAGTTAGAATGGTTTTGAAGCTCTTGGAAGAAGCTACTTTAGAGGGAAGAAAGATGACAATACCCTTAAGCCACTACTCTGCGAAATCTGCTTAAGATTACTTGGAGTAGAGAAACTAGTCAAAAGTCAATCCATTTCTCTGAATTTCAAGACTGAGTTGGAGAATATAAAGACCATGATGAGTAGTATTGAGAAAATAGTCGATTTCCTGCTGTGGGCAAGTCGCTGAAATTTCATTGTCCGAAATCACTCCAGTTCTGCAATAGCTCACTTCAAGCATTAAAGTGGCAGACTGTTCTACTACTCAAGCTACTAATGGAGCAAATAACAATTGTGCGACCACTATAGGGAATGTTACCTCTACCTCCACGGATCTAAAAACTGAGCTAGAAGAGCATTTGGATCAGAAATTCCAGGAATTAGAAAAGTCCATTCCCATAGTCATTGCTCAAGGAGGAAGTCCAATAAAATTCGGACTCTCTGATCAAAATGCACTTAAGAAACATCTCACCAACTTTCTCAAGGATGAGTTACCCACGATCCAAGCCAAATCAACTGAGGACATAGGGCATGATTTCCAAACCAATCTTTCTACTATCGATACAAACATTGGGAATTAGAGCGAGACATTTAATATTGAGCTTCGGCACTTGAAAGAATCCCTTCATAATAATGGAAAAGCTACGAAGGAAGGAATCTTGCAACTTGGCTCTTTATTGTCTCAATTGACGTTCATCCTTCTGAGGCTTTTCACATCTGGGTGGTGAGTACTTGCAGGCTTCCAACCCTTGGAGAGAGGCTCATCGAGATATAGAGACTTCGTGGTTTCTTGGAGGATCCTTGAGCTTGTGTATCTATTGCTCTTGTGAAAAATAAAGGCCTCATCATTTGTCTTTGTCACTCCCATTTCTGGTTTGTGAAGTACTTTTATGTCTAATGAAGATGAAATTATGTTGTTTGGATGCGTGTTTCGTTGAACAATTTATAGTTTCCATTTAATGCTCTCATTTAGTATTTTTAACATGAACATGTTACTACAAGAGATATTACTTAAATAAAAATGTAAATGGTATTCATTCCAAGAAATGCCCAACTTTGCGTAAGGTTCCAAATGGATTTAGCCTAAGGCTTCACTCTTTTATTTTGGGGTCTTTATTTTTGCCTTAGAGCCCTTACTAGCCCTTGACAGACCTTTATATTATTTTTCTTTTACATAAGATAAAGCTGTAGCTTGTCGCAATTTACTGGATTCACCAACTCATTGCCATCCAGGTCTGAGATTTTCACTGCCCCTCTACTGAGAGTCTTTCTTATAATATACGAACCTTCCCAATTTCGCTGGAACTTGCCTCGAGCATCCGTGTGCATTTTATAAGATTGCTTTAAGATCATATCACCCATTCTTAGAGGTCGATCTTGCCCTTTGACTTTGCGGTTGTAAGCCCTGCCCAGGCACTATTATTATAACTTGTAGATTTTCTAGTGTAGTTAATCATTTTTCATTGATCAGAGTCAGTTCCTCGTGTCTTGCTCTCACCATTCATCTTCGAGAAGTCTGGCTTCAAGAGCTATGCGTAATGATTTGATTTCCATTTCAATGGACAATATTGCCTCCATCCCATAGACGAGAGAAAAATGTGTTTGACCTGTAGTAGTTTTGACACTAGTTCGGTATCTCCATAAGGCATACGACAAATGATCAGCCCAATCCTGGTAGTTGGAGATCATCTTGAAGAGGATTTTCTTGATTGCCTTATTTACTGCTTCTACAGCTTCGTTGGCTTGAGGACAGTAGGGTGAAGAGTAATGGTGCTTGATCCCGTGTTTCTCGATAAGGTTGGCCATTTCCCCTTAGAATTGCACGCCGTTATCACTCACTACAAGATGAGGAATGATGAAGATATGTCATTGAATAAATTAGGCCATTTTCTTGGTCGTGATGCTCGTGTATGATTCTACTTCAACCCATTTGGAAAAGAAATCGATGGCCACTATGATGAAGCGATGGCCATTAGTCAAAGATGGTCTTATTTCACCGATGATATCAATACCCTCGGCTGAGAATGGCCAATGTGTTGTCAAGCTTTGAAACATTGTCGAGGGTAAGTGGCTTACATCTCCATATATCTTACAAGCATAGCAAGTCCTTGCTTCTAGAATACAATCAGCTAGCATGGTTAACTAAAAGTATCCCATTCTTTGGATTTTCTTTGCCATCATGATGTCGTTCTTGTGTGGACTGCAGTCTCCTGAATGTACCTCTTTCATTAACCTTTTAGCTTTCTGTTGGGCCAGACAATTTAACAGCAAGCCATCAAAGGAACTCTTGAAATGATCTCCTTCAATTAGGTAGAATTGTACAATATGCTTCCTTAGCGTACTCATGTGAGAGTCTGAAGCCTCAGTCAGAAAATCACCATTTTTAAGGAACTTGACAATGTCAGAGTACCAGGGCTCTTCCTTACTTATGGCATCATTTACAATATGGATGTACTATAGAGATCGGTTGTCACCATAACAAGAGGCTTGATGGCTTGCTTTTGGGATCCTTCCCACATAGAGCCTAAAGGGGCCAATGCATCCGCCATTTGATTCTCCTCAAGGGGCATTTGACAAAACTTACACTTGCTGACCATTAAGGCTTTTCTCCATACAACCTCTAAGTAAAGTCTGAGGGATTCCTTCTTTAATTCCCAGTCGCTTGTGACATGCGTGATGACCAAACCTGAATCACTAGTGATTTTTACTTTGTCTGCTCTTAGAGTAATCAAGGCAGACATTCTAAATAAACAGTCTTCAACTCCGCCTCATTATTTGTAGTGAGAAATTCCAATCACTTTGACAAAGGTATGAGTGCTCTGTTCAATGTTATAATGATTACCCCTAAACTAGCCCCTCTCTTGTTAATGGCGCCATTGATGAACACGGTCTAATTTCCAGGATTCTTTGTTCTGATTGCAAAACATTCATCATGGAATTCTAGGTTTTCCTATTCTCCTTCCTAGAGTGGCTAATTTACTAGGAATTCGACCACTGCCCTACCCTTGATGGTCTTCTTTGTTACATACTAGATATCAAATTTTGATAGTAACAAGAGCCACCTGGCTAGTTTTGTAGTTAGCGAGGGAGCCTGGCACAAATACTTTATTGGATCCACTTTTGTAATTACTTGGATTCTATATGATTGGAAGTAATGCCTAAGCTTCTTAGTGATCCAGACCATGGCGGAACAAGTTTTCTCCATGATGGTGTATCGGGTTTTGTAATCCATTAATTTCTTACTGTGGTAATAAACTGCGTGTTCCTTCTTATCTTTGTGTTCCTGAACCAAAATAGCCCTTACAGATGTCTCTTCTATTTCTAAGTAGAGAATGAGTGACTTTCTAAGAATTGGCCTTGACACTAGAGGGTTCATTATGGAACCTTTAATTATGTCAAAGGCTTCTTGACATTGGTCATTCCATTCTATTGGTTGCTACTTCCTCAAGAGCATGAAGATAGTTTCGCACATGGTCATCAACCGTGCTATAAAGCGGCCGACGTACTATATGGATCTCAAGAAAATTCTCACTTCTTTCTTAGTTTTTAGTACAGGCATATTCCTGATGGCATTAGCTTTATCGAGATCCATCTCCATGCCTCTCTTGCTAACCACGTGCCCATGTAACTTGCCTGGCATGACATCGAATATACATTTCTTTGGGTTGAGACGAAGATTGTATTTCTATATTCTCGTGAGCAATCGTTCTAACTCTATCAGGCGCTCTTCTGGCATGGCAAACTTTAGAAGCATGTCATCCACATAGACTTTGACTTCTTTACGGTTCAGGTTGTGGAGCAATGTTACGACTACTCATTGGTAGGTTGCCCCTATGTTTTTGAGTTTGAAAGCATTACCCTGAAATAGTAGCTCTCCCATTCTGAGATGAATGTAGTTTTGAACTTGTCTATTACGTTCATGAGGATTTGGTGATATCCTAAGAATCCATCCCTATAAAAGTACACGGAGGCTTTTGCTGCACTATCTACCTAGAGATCAATGTGTGGTAATAGGAAATCATCCTTAGGGGTGGCCTTATTCAAGTCCCTAAAGTCAGCACATACTCGGACGTCACCATTATTCTTGGGTACAGGAACTACATTAGATAGCCAAGTGGGGTATTCAACAATGTCTATGAAATTGGCCTTAATTTGTTTGGCCACTTTTGCTTTGACCTTTTTAGCCTATTTTAGGTGCGTTCTCCTCATCTTTTTCTTCACTGGCTAAATTTTCAGGTCAATGGGGATCTTGTGCTCGGCAATGTGCCGATCTAGTCCTGGCATATCTTCGTCAGACCGATCGAAGGCTAAAACATGATTTTTCAACACTTTTATCAAGTCTCTCTCTTGTTCGATGGGAAAATGATTGGAAATGTATACCATTTTTGTATCATATTCCGTATTTAAGTTAATTTCTTTTGTAATATCATTACTGATGTTAAAGATGCTAGATGAATGCATGGAATTGTAATCAGAAACACAATACAAACAAGCAAAGTTGTTCATCTTATTATCATCATAAAGTACATTATTCATTTCAAACAAATTGGAAATGGAAACAAAAGGCTCATCCTGATCGGTAGGGTCTGGCTCTACAACGAATGATTCTGCTCTGGCAGCTGGCTTCAACATGATGTCCTCATCATCTTCCTTTTGCACTTTTGCCTTGACCTTTATGGTTGTTACAATGTCCACGATGGTTTGGCTCAAGCCACCTCCCTTACTTTTTACTTCCTTCACTATCTTGAGCTGCGGTTGAAGATGTTTGGCTAGGGTGTCGAGGATTTCCTCCTCAGTACTCAGTTTTTTGACTTTGTTTAGGTGTACCTATTTGTCAAACTTGATTTGATTTAGGATTGTCCTTGTGTCTGGTTGATGACTTGCTCCTTTAAACACGTAGGTTATTGCACTTTCACCATGCTTATCGTAGTAGATTTTGTTTAAGAAAATCTTAAATACCGGAATCATCTTTCCTTGGTGAGTAATTGGCTCGGGTGCCCCATTGTACGGCTATTGTGCCTTCTTTTGAAAGATCATTCTGTGGGTAATCCTTCTAGGGTGTGTGTAACCAAGTCCTATAGGCTTTCACTCCCCTGCCCCTATATTGATGGTTGATATTCCTCGTTCATGAGCACATAGTCCCTTGCCAGGCATGTGGTGCTTTTGCATGTATCCCCGAATCCATAGGCCCCAATGCACCTCTGGTTGCTTGCCTGGGTCCTGCACGACCGTGGCTATGGTAAATCCTTTCATATAGCTCTCTTCCATTTTTAGCACTGCCACCACTGATGCCTCATGAGCCTCTAGAGTGATGGTCTTTTTACGGAACGGGATCTTAGTCTTCTAATAAAGAGTGGATGGAAATCCTCCTAGAGCATGGAACCATGGCCGTCCTAATAATATGGAGAAGGTTATCGGGATATCTATGATCATGAAAAGTACTATAGATGAGATCTCACTGATGCTAACTTCAGCTTCAAATGTGCCAATGATGGTCCTCTTAGAGTTGCCGTAGGCCTTTATGACTGTTGTAGATCACTTTAAGTCCCTCTCGGTTAGTCCTAGGATTGGTAGAATATCTTTAGGATAGATATTCAGTGATAAACCATCGTCAACCATTATATAGGGCATGATGAGCTCGAAGACACTAGCTTTGAAGCAGAGAGCCTTATTTATGTGAATGCCTTCATTGGGTAGATCCAAGCTTGAGAAGACAATGTTGGGGATAATAGTGCTAGTCCCAATTTTAAGTAATGGGCATACCTGTTCTCGTAATGCTAGGGGAGATGTTTCAATTTTCATAAGCCTTTTGACAATAGGAAGCCTATGATCTTCAAAACCTAGGAGGAGGTCCCAAATACTCATCTTAGTTATAGCGGCTTTTAATTGATCCACAATCGGGCTTTCTATCTGTCTTGAGAGCTTAACAAAAGTAGGAGGTGCTAGAGGCCCATCTTTTGGTGCTATTAGGACTATCGATCCATTGCCTATCACTTCTCTAGTGATAGGGCTAACAACATGGGTTGGGGAGTTTGTTATTTTGAAGACCTCAAACTCATCGAAGTCTTCATCAAGCAGTATCTCTCCCAAGTCGATCGGTTTGTTTGCAAAATATGGGGTTCTAGCGACGAAGGGCCATTGGATGAAAGGAACCTTTTTAGGCTATTTTTCTTAAATGATGGGTTCTCCTATAGAATTTTCCATAGGACTAGATTGGATTCATGTTTGATCATACAGATGGAGGAGGAGGCTTTGTTGGTTATTTCCCCCTCATCAAGCATATCTGAAGCATCGCCATAGGCGATTTGGTTGTCATTAGATTAATTCATGCATGGGTATTCCCTTGCTAATTTCATTGACATCAGAAAAATAACGTTGGTTGCTTCCCATTCCTAACACTGTAAGGAATTCCCGTGCCTGTCTAACTCAAGGGTTAAGTTTTTTAGCTGGTCTATCCATGTGAAGTAGTCGATGAATTGCTTAGCCAAAATATTCCAGGATAATTTTTGGTAAAATGTCATCCTTCATACCAAACAATTTCCCTCTCTCGGAGAGTCTAGCGGAACCTTTTGGGCTAATGGGCATAGTGAATGTACCCATCGTTCATCATTTGCATAAATTCATGGATGTGAGGGTGTGGCCTAGTACTTCTATCGTAGAATATAGGGTAAAATCCCCTCAAGTCCGGACTCCGGATCTGATGACTAGCCCAGCTAACTTGTTTTTAGCACGAATCCTCTCCATGATATTCTCCCAATAGGGTTATTGCCCCTCATCCTGAATCATATTAATGTTATGTTTGCTACCTGAGTCAAAGTTCATAAGGTCTCCGGAATTATCAGTCGATACGAACCATAAGGCACTCAGGGAGTCATGCTCTAAAGATGAGGTGTAGCTTTTAGCACCATTGTAATCGACCGTCATATAATTAGGGAACGGAGCTTTGTATTCGAAATCTCCTGGTAAGTGATTTAGCTCATCACCTGAAAAGGTCTCTGATTCATATCCTAAGTTATCCACCTCACTTTCATCTTCATGATTTGATTCAGTAGAGTCCACAAATTCTTCTACTTCCTCATCTGAATCATTGAAAGGTTTCTGTCCATTCCATAGTTTAAAGACCCAATTTGGTGCATGTTAAGCTGGGATATCGTCAACAGAATCTTCTTCCGGATCCTCCTCGGGGTCCTCTCCTAGATATTCCTTGGGATCTTCTTTAGGGTCCTCCTTAGGATCTTTCTCAGGATCTTCCTTAGGATCTTCCTCAGGATCTACCTTAGCATTTATTACGGCCTCGACTCCTACGATGGCTATATGGACTTCAGACACCATGGTTTGTATATTGATGAATGTTTCCTCCATATGGGTACCATATGTCGTAATGTCAATGCAGATTCTTCCAAACGGGTCTCCTAACCCTCATCTAGATTTAGGCCAAGATACCATTGTTGGTCTTTATGGTTGTTCCACGCCTACTTAGAATCATATAGTTCTTGGGTTCATGGGTGTGCTACTCCGAAGGATCTCCCAAATTCGAACAAACTTGTTTCGATATAGTTTGGACTCATGTAATTTAGGGAAGTGTACACAGGATGTTATGGAGGAGGGATATCCTCCCATGTATTATGTCAGTCTACCAATGGTGCCAACCACTAACAAAGTTCATTCGGGTACAGTTGGGATGCCCTAAAGTAGTGGAGCAAAGACCTCTCCATAAAGTACCAGTTCTAATGTCCTTCGAGTGGCATTGTGCCATACCACTCAATGGCTGGGCCTTCTAGGAATCTAGGGAATTGAGGTGGAAAACCCATCATAGCTATTCCTTGTTTGTGCATAAACTGAAGGAATTCCTCTGCATCTTCATCGGGTCGGAGTCTCCTCAGTATATGAGGTATAGTTGCACTTGATATTGATCCAGCCCTTCTCTCCTCATTCTCATGACATACAGGTTGACAATGTAGATGATATCTATGTTATTAAAGATCATAGTCCCCTCATCCTAGGTCATACTAGAAGTTTTCTGTTACATCAATACCATATTTTTTGGCTTTCACATGAATACCGATGGCGTTCACTGTAGCTTGAAAGTTTGGCAGAGGATTAGTCCGAGTGCTTGGTTTCTTACGAGGCTCTTTCATTCTCCTATCGGCTATCATCTGCTATAGATCTTTTAGTAGTCGAATGGATTCATTGGTGCGATGCCCCTTGGTGACATGATAAGCACATAAGTTATCTCTTTCTACCGCAGTAGGCGGAGCGAACGGGTTGATGCTCTGGAGATGGTTAGACTTTCTCAGTTTGGTGAATATATGTGATAGTGATTCTACCCATGGGGAGATATATTGGTGAGTCTACAACTAAGTGGCCACTACGACTTTGGCCGGGGCCTTTGGGGACTTAGAACTATCTTGCCTGGAGGATTTGCCCTATTCCTAGTGTCGAGGCCTAGTATAAGCTTGCTGTTCTTGCTTCTTTGCTTGATCTTCTTCCTTATACATTTCAAGTCGCTTGGCATAGTCCTCTATGTAGTTAAAGGTGTCAAATCTTTTCATTTTAAGTTTGTCCTGGTATTTTAGGCTACAGCCTTCGACAAGCTTCACTGTTAGGGCATCTTGGTCATATGCCCCGGTTACGAGTACACGAACAACCATCCACCTCAGATACAATTCTTCGATCGACTTATTAGGCCATTGTTTGATTCTTTCAATGTCTAGCAAAGTAGTCTTGACCTTCAGATTGAAGACATAATTCTCAAGGAATGCTGAGCATTGCTTTCGCCAATCAGATTTCACGTCCGTGGGCATCCTCATGTGGCATTCAAAGGTAAGTCCTCATAGAGTAGCTTGGAACAGATTGATTATATGAACTTTAGGGATGTTCATGGTAGTCATGAACCAAAGATAACCCTCCACATGTATATGAGGGTATGCAGTACCAGCATATAGGGCTATATAAGGCATGACAAAGTTAGCTAGAAGGGCTTTTGACTCTTTTAGCAAGAACTAGTAAATATCTACATACTATTCAATGAAGGGAGTAACAAATTTGTCTTAAGCTAGGGACAGCTTCTCCATGTCTGCCATCTTTGCCTTTAGTGCCGCTATCTCGGCCTATTGCTCTTGGGTTTTCTTACCGTTAGCAGCACCCAGCCTTTCTCAGAAATCCCAAAATTTTGGAGCATCAAGAATCTTTTAAGGGACTATCCAACTGCATCGTCATCTACCATCACAGTTTCAGGTTCTAGATTACAAAAAATTCTTGTTAGAGATTCAATTAGTGGTGAGGGTGTGACTTTTGGACTTCCCATAATACATCTGCGCCTCCTCTCTCGCATCCAACCTAAAAATGCAAGAGATCAAGTGTTAATAAGTGCACCAAAGGTGGCTCTAAGCTTTATTTACCTCGGTATGTCCGGATTCATAAATTGATGAATGAATGAGTGAGCAAATAAATGAGTACATATGTATAAATAATAAGGGAGTTGGGAATATGTCAATTATTTGAGGAGCAATTGGCAAGGGTAGTCGGTGACATTTGTGGAATATTGCAAACAGGTGGTCCGAAGGCCAAGGGTTTGAGTCAGATTAGACTCGATAGCACATGGTGAGTTGACTCACTAGTCAAAGGTGGGTAGACTCATTGGCCCAAGGGTGAACTGACTCTATGGTCACTCGAAAGGCTTGACTCATTGGACCAAGAGTGAGCTAACTCATTGGTCACTCAAAGGGTTTTTGAATCATTGGTTCAAGGGTGAGCTGACTTGCTAGTCACTTGATAGGCTTGACACATTAGTCCAAGGGTGAGCTGACTCGCTTGTCAATCAAAAGGTTTTGACTCATTGGTCTAACGGTGAGATGTCTCGCTGGTCACTCAAAAGGTTTTGACACACTGGTTCAAGGGTGAGCTGACACGCTGGTCACTCAAAATGTTTTGACTCATTGGTTCAAGGGTGAGCTGACTCGCTGGTCACTCGAAAGGCTTTGACTCATTGGTCCACGGGTGAGCTGACTCACTGGTCACTTAAAAGATTTTGACTCATTGGTCCAAGGGTGAGCTGACTTGTTTATCTCTCAAAAGGTTTTGACTCTTTGGTCTAAGGGTGAGCTGACTCGCTGGTCACTCGAAAGGTTTTCACTCATTGGTCTAAGGGTGAGTTGACTCGCTGGTCACTCAAAAGGCTTTGACTCATTGGTCAAAGGGTAAGCTGACTAGTTGGTCACTCAAAAGGTTTTGTGTATTTCAGCTCATGGGTTGAGCCTAGGTGGGCTTACTAGTCTTGATCAATTTTGGCTCATGGGTTGAGCCTAGGTAGACTCTCTGGTCAGGGTCAATTTTGGCTCATGGACTGAGCCAAGATGGACTCACAGCTCTCGGTCAATTTTAGCTCATAGGCTGAGCCTAGGTGGACTCACCAGTCTCGATCAATTTTGGGTTTCTATAACCAAGGAAATAAAATGGTATGGCACACGTAAGTGTCATTGCTTCACAAAGATGTGGTTAGTTTTCACACAATCATGATGTTAATGATGTCCGTTTCAGTTTATGTATATTTAACAAACCTGCACGGGTAACAAATGCTTAGATCGTGCCTACCACCCTTTTACTCCATTGGATTACTTCGCTTTGAAGCCAACGGGGGGCTTAGAGAAGTCTGCTCACATGCACTGAAGGTTTTCTTTTGGGTAAACCTATAGGAAAGTGTCTATGGTTCAGCTATATATCGGTTTTAGTCTCATGATCAGGTGGGATTTGGGGTACCCTGTGCCTTTGTGTACGAGTCCTTATGGCCCTAAGCGATCTAAAGGAAACTTTTTCACATATAATATATGTAGGTAGTCCAGCCCTTAAGCGAGCAAGGTCCTCATACATTACACAAGGGTGGTGATTGGATCCATACCACTCAAACCCTAATTGAACTTGGATATACTTCTCCAAAAGACACCTAAATTGGTTTTTTGGTAAAGAATGGAGATGTTATGCAATCTTAAAATTTGTGTAGTGCAGAAGTTATCACAAATTTCTTAGTTCAGAAATTTAATTTGAACAATATTTTAATTATCATGTCGAAAAAGAATTTTTATAAAAATAAGGTTTTCATAAAAATAGTTCTATCCCTAGTGGAGTTGCCACTGTAAGAGGGCAAGGTTCCCCGTAGGAGGCTCGCATATAAGGTGTGGCATGCGAGGCACGATTCGGTGCGGTTTCAGAACACACAATGTTTTGTTTGGTTTGAGAAAATCCAGTTCGCTTAAATGCGTGTGCCTCTTTTGTAATAAAACGTTGGTTTTATTAAAGAGAAAATTATTTTATGATTTTTCACATATAATTATTGAGTGTCGAAAACATGGCTTTTCATGAGCCAAATTTGTGATTATATTAAGGAATATATTTGCACATTTGATTAAAAAGGATATTTTTAAAATAAAGCATTTTTACTTTGTTTAAAAATAGAAGTAGTGTCGCCACCCGATTTAGCTCCACCGGGAATTGTGGTATGCTGTCCTGAAATGGGATGTTTATACCAAAAAGAAACTAATATTCTGAGTTTGCACATGATAGGTACTCATATTGTTCAAATTGTTTAGGTTAATATTGAAATTTTGGAATTTGTGGTAATTTTTGCATTACAATGGCTTTTATTTGAGAATTAAATTTAAGAAATAAAAAGGGCATTAAATTGATATTTTCCACCAAAATTTTGGCAGAGTAACGGCAGTAATTGAGCTTTAGCCTAGAAACTCGGATAGAGTTTCCTCTCATTCTAGATGTTTCATTCATACCTGCAAGCTTATTTACACATATTATAGTTTAAGTGGCTCGAGTGGCTCACTTAACCAGAGAAATGAAAATGCAATGTGAATTAATAGAATAATAAAAATGAATTTAAACGTTCAGCTTATAGCCAATTACCTTAAGTTTACCTTTTTATTCTGTCTAGGATGAGTTCAAAGCCAGCGCGGGACCGAAGTTGTCAGAGGTTGAGATTTTAGTGGAAAATAGGTTCAACCCAAGTTATGGCTATACTCTTGGATTATTCTTAAAGGAAATGTAGAGTTTAAGTCATTTTTAGACCAAAGAGCGTAGTGGGATCTTGATCTAAAAAGACAACAAATTGAGTTTATACCATGTGTCGATGATAAAGCTCAAATTTTGGAGTTTTTCCACAGAGTTTCAGGGCTTTTAGGACTCCCGAAACTGAAGAAGGACAGAAAGGGAACTTTAGGATTTCACAAAACTTTGCGTCCCTCTAAAATGAGAGGGTGACCCCGTATTTATAATATTGAAGTAATTATCTAGCGTGCAAATTACATAGGTAATTAATCGGTGGCCTAGTTACCTATCTAAAAAGATTTTATATCAGATCGGGTAAAATCCTTCTAGATCTCGGTAAGATTTGATTTTTTACTGTAGATAGGTAATTACCCGGCAGGTGGATTACCTACGTGTGACCAAATTTTGACTTTTTCATTTTTCAGTAGAGAATGCTAAATCGGAGCTTCCGTGGAATGCGGATTTTGAATTATAGAGTTTTTATGATAATTCAATGCTTTTTGGCTCTTTTGTGTGATCAGTGAATGAAATAGGCATTATTCCTCATAGTGCTAGAATGGACTTATGCTAATAGAATTGAGGATGATAATGAAATACATAACAAGTAGAGAGGAATTGATGTTCACACACTTACGATTATATCACCTAAAGACATGCATGCATTCATAAGTCAAAAATTCGTGGCAACATCATGACATGTTCATTGATGAGATTTATTTGAGTACATAGGCAATGTTAATAATTTCCAATGGTTAATTCCTACTGACTTCTAGTATTTTACAGATTTTCAAAAAAGCAATTGACATCATTCTCTCAATTCCCTAACTTTTACCTAAGCCATCCTTTTTGGGTTTTCAACTTAGCGGCGTGACGTGTTGATGACGTATGGGTCTCGCTTGGTGCATGTGTGAGAGGCGAGGCCTACTGGGAGTTGGTTAGATTTAGGCGTGACAAAACATTTTTAGTTAAAGTTTGCACAATAAGCCAATTTTAATGAATAAAAGAATCAAGACCCAAATCTTGATACAAATGATAGAGTTGCCACCCAAGTTGTCTACTTCAGAAAGAGTTTTGGTACGGTTCCCTCAATGCGAGAGACTCATACCTGTTGGATCAGAGATTCGGGTATCAGATGAGTCAATTATTTCCCATTTAGTTGATTCAAAATTACATTCACTGCGTGAACCCGTTTTTATTTTCATCATTTAGGGAATTATCACATAAATCATATTTCTACACTCTTTCACACTCGTTACATGCGTTTACATATTAAAATAAAGCACAAGCAATGAATGGGGGAATAAAAATTACAATTGGGGGAGAAATGGGGGGAAATTGCAAGAGAACCTATACATTTCTTCTAAGTTATAAAACAAAATAAAAATAAATTCCTCTACATCCATGGATGTTAGCACAATTTATAGCATGTCATAAGTCAGCATTTTATTAGGAAAATGTGATTATATTAGCGTGGTGGTTTTGCAATCAATAGTGCCCGGCCAGTTCTAGGATTGGAGAGAAATAACTGGTCTTCATTGTCTTTATTATGAAAACATCTTTTAACTATTGTGGGTTAATTTGCCGAATTATTAGTGAAAATGATCGTATGGCAAATGTGAGTTTGATTTATTTTTAACCAGTTTAAAATGTGTTACGAAGTCTGCCTAGGGCTGGTACCCGTATGGGTGGGAGTGGACCTGTACGGCTATTAAGGAGGACTCGTACAGGTATGGTGTACCCGTACGGTTCTTGTCTAGTCTAGAAAGAAAATTTGTTCAATTCAGTTTATAGATTTACAAATTAATGGATTGCTGGCAAAAAATTAAAATACAAAGGGATTGTCCTCCTAATGAGTATGGAGCACCGATCTAATAACTTGACAAAACAAGGTGCCAAAATGGCTAATACGGGTTAGGACAAGTCCCGAAACAAAAAAATAGAAAGAGCTGATATAATCGAAGAGGCAGAAAGTAACAGCAATAATAAAACTGAAATGTCAGTCTCTTTGAAACTTAGGAGCTTTACCTTTGCAACCTGAATCCCCTTTGAGGTGATCCCTTTACTATTGAGAGAGTCCAGCCAAAGTAGATGGTGAAATAGGACTATATAGGTTAGTATTTGTGTGGACAGAACTTCCCCTAAATGCTAATAAACGAAGTTAGGAATGAATAAAATGTGGGCAAAACTACAAAGAAAGGGTTTTCTCCCTATTTTATACCCACTATATCGCCACTTTACCTTTTCCATACCTATAGAAATTGGTAGAGTTTTAGTATATTTTTCACGTGAGATGTCTGTTGAAATGAAGGGAAAAGGCCCTATTTATAGGCCAAAAGTCATGTCTGAATGCAATAATCCGCATTCAAGACCTACCTTCTCCCAACAATGGTAAGAGATCACTTCTGAAAGAGGTTGATTGTCCAATTAGAGGACCCGTAAGGGTCGGGGGCCCACCCATGCGAGTACTAGGGGACCTGTATGAGTCCCATCCACTTGTATGGAAGGTAATCCTCGTACATGTGTATCAGTGGATCCCTACCACTGGACGGAACCCCGTACGGGTACCTAAGGGCAGACTAGGTCTCCAAACTTCAGGTAAACTCAACTTTGCAGTAGTAGGAACACCTCTCATAGACAACACTTAAAAGACATTGCGTTATATGGCTCTCATCTTAGTTTCATGAGAAGGATCATTAAAACTTAGTGCTCATCGACTACCCCTCATGGGATCACTGCAGATACGAATCTGTATGATCTCATGATGTGAGCGAGGGTTTAGAAATTATACCTGTGTTACTGACATAGGTGAGTTCCTTTCTTGAGGAGAACTCCTTTCCCAAGGGTCCCTTTCTTGCGGAGGACGACTTTCCTTAGTTGATGTTATCCCTTTCTTGAGGCGGATGACTTTCCTTACCAATGCGTATCCCTTTCTTGAGGCGGATGACTTTCCTTTATTACTACATATCCCTGGTGACTCTTTTGGGGATGGTGTGTATACCTTTCTTAAGGCAGATTGACTCTCCTGGCTGATGGTGTATCCTTTTCCTAAGGCAGATTGACTTTCCTTACTGATCGTTCCCTTTCTCGAGGTGGATCAATTTTCCTAACTGGTGATGCATCCCTTTCCAAAGCTGGATCGACTTTCCTATTGGTGGTGTATCCCTTTCTTAAGGCGGATCGACTTTCGTGACTGATGTATCCCTTTCTTAAGGTGGATTGACTTTCTTGACTAGTGACGTATCCTTTTCCTAAGGCAGATGACTCTCCTACTGGGTTATTTGAGTAACTTGAAAAGAGACAATAATTAAACACCAAGTTAGTTATTGTCCATGAAAACGCCTCTTTATTCTTAATTGACTATTGCGTAAACAAAAATATTTTTGCCCCTTTACTTAAGAATAAAGTTGTGTGGATGGAGGGTTAATCCCTAAAATAAACTAAAAAATAAGTGCAAGAAATGTTGGGTTTGGCCCGACTTTTACTGGTCCCTATGCTTGGGAATGCCTCTAGGGTAGGTGTCTCTAGGGTTTTTGATGATGGGGGTGTGCCCCTTGACCAATTCTCTCACAAGAGGATGGGGGGATGCCCCTGGATTGGGGGGGGGGGAGGGGGGAAGCCCTTTCATTGATTCCACTCCTAGGATATAGGGGGTATATCTGTTGACTGATTCCAAGCAGACACCTCTTTATCCTTAATTGACTTTTCTAAAAACAGAAAATTTTTTGCCCCTTCAATTAAGAATAAAGATGTATGGATGGGGGGTTAACCAGTAAAATAAACTAAAAACTAAGTGCAAGAAATGCTAGGTTTGGCCCGACTGTTGCTGGTCCCTCAATTGGGGATTATATCTACGGTGGGTGCCCTTAGGGTTTTTAATGATGGGGGTGTGCCCCTTGACCATTTCTATCACTGGAGGATGGGGGGATACCCTGGATTGGTGGGGGGAAGTCCCTAGATTAATTTCACTTGTAGGAGATAGGGGGTATGTCCCTTGACTGATTCCAGTGCTGGGGAATGGAGGGATGCCCTTTCATTGGTGGGATGCCCATTCATTGGTGGGATGCCCATTGATTGATTCCACTATTGGGAGATAGGGGGTACGCCCCTTTAGTAAAACTTCTTCTGTTGGGGACCAAAGTGAATTTCTTCTGCTGGGGAAGTCTTTCATGTGCTAGGATGGTCTTGTACAAAAAAATTTTCCTCGTTAGTGATTAACTCGAAAATGGCTTACCATGATTCTTGATTGACTGTTGTGTAGACAAAAACATTTTCCCCTTCAATCAAGGATCAAGGTCAGCATAGGGACTTATCCCAAATATAACTGAAATATAGGAGTGGAGAAGAGCGGGGTTGGCCCCGAGCTTCAGCTGGATGAATTTCTGATGTTTTTTGAAACATTGGTTTGAAAGTTTGGCCCTAGATGGTAAGAGAGGGCCCATACGGGTGAGCCAGGACCCATACGGGTCGGTGCTCGACCATTGGGACCCGTGTAGGTGAGATGGGACCCGAATGGGTCCCTTACGGGGGGTTCAACAGTTTGATCAGTCCCCTTATATCCCGACATATACCAAAACTTCCCTTTTTGTAACTCCAGCAATTTTTCTCCTAAAATCAACCGAAGATGTACAAGAAGATCCCACAGGCCGGCCATTTTTCCATTAGACTTGAGGTGGTGCCCCCGGTGGGCAATTCAGGAGTTTGAGAATGCCTAGTTTCCATCGGGTATGTGTTTTGTGGAAGAGATTTATTTCTATGGCTCACTCCTGCCTCTAAAGTGTCCATGATCCCTTCTCCTAAGTCTCACACCTCAAAACTCGAGGTAATTTCACTCGATTCTCCATTATCCATTTTTAAATCTTTGAAAATTTAATGATTTTGGCATCAATTAGGATGTTTTAGACCTCGAATTAGAACCTGTTGCATGTTACTTTAGCCTAGGATGCTTTTGGGATAGTTTTGGATGAGCTTTGGATGATTTTGGATTTTTTGGGAGATTTTCGTAGAGGGAGTGCTTACAGGGGACCCGAATAGGTGAGGGGGGACCCGTACGGGTCTCATTTTTCATATGAGAGTGGCTACAGACCCGTATGGGTGGGGCTTACTAGTATGGTCCTATACTCGTAGACAGAATGCTTGATATTTTGATTTCTATGAACCTTTTTTATTTTCTGGCTGGTCTGCTGTATTTAAACCCTATTAAACTATAATTCTATCTTTACAGTTCTAATTCAAGACTGTGGGCACCTAGAGCTTCTACAGGAAATGGTGTGAGGAGATTTGTACCACTGGGGATACAGAGCTGCTAACCCGCATCGATTCCTTCGGCTTCAGCAATATTATTAGGGCCATCCCTCGGGCCCCTAAGACATTAGCCCTCGGTATAGTTTCTGCTCGATATGGTCAGAGACAACCCATACTTTCCACTTTCCTATTAGGGAGGTTACCATCTCTTCCTCATATGTGTGCACCATAATAAACTTGGAGTGGAGCGGGGATGTGGTCCACTTTGATGTTTATGCCGACCAATGGCATTCTCGGTCTGAGGTGTAGTCCTATATTTCCATACTACTTGGGATTCATCTGGTAGGGACGAACAAGCTCAAGTATGGGGACTTGCATGCTTATTGGATCAGGCAGCCAAGTCCTATTGCAGCTGATAGGAGGGATCAGTATGCCCGATCTTTTCTACTGACATTTCTTACCACTATCTTCTTTCCTGTCAACTCGAGCAACCTCGATAATGGCTTGCTCTCTGCTGTTAAGGACCTTACTATTGTGCCCTATAAGCATTGGTGCTGGGCTATTCTAGCATAGTTATACTGTAGGCTGGATGTCGGAGTCTCAAGTTAGCAGCCAAAGCTTAAGATCTACCATCTGATACTACTGGTAAATCCCGAACTGATCTCTTATGCTTTAACATTTCACTTAGATTATGATGGGACTGATCCTTATTTTGTTTAGCAGATTTAGGCCTTAGACCACCGATTCATCCCCAGGCCAGGTTTGCCTATGTAGCCCTAGAAACTGCATATCATTTCCAGGTGGATGGGGCTTTGGCAGGGCCAGCCCTTAACTACAACGCAGTACAAGCAGTTCCTATGCCAGCTGCGTTTAGATCGGGTAAACTTCTTCCCTACTAAACCTACATTTTACATTTTCAACAAACCATTAGTCAAAACTGTATTTACGAGGTTGTGATACTTACAATGCATTCATTACACACAGTTTCTTCAAGACCTGTGGGAGACATTAGTCACGCATGGGGCTATCTGGAGGATGCGGGCTGGCGTGGATGACTGCCGCTTTGTCCTGGAGTCGCCACTCTTATACGAGTGGTATTTTGATGAGCGGGTGTGAGGGTTGAGGACTAGTGCCATACTGGAGAAACCGATCCCTCCCCTCATCCTAGTGGGTGTCTTTTGCCATCATCTCATGCCAGGGACCAACCAAGGGCTACACTTATTCGGCAAGGGGGCTCGTATACTGTCTGTGGAGGGCTCTTATACTGAGTTCATTGATTCTTCTCTTCTTCCATCCTTTGGGAGGATCCACCATAATAATATCCCTCTTCAGTTATATTAGAGTGTTGGTGAGGATGACGATGATGATAAGGATGAGGAGGGTGGACCGAGGGGTGACCGTAGGGGTCAATCCACCATTCAGGGCACTAGGGGCTCTGCTTGGTCTACTCCCCCTTCTTCTTAAGTGTTGCTCTAACTTGACCTTTGTGAATACTTTGTTGCTTTATGAAGTGGACTGTAATCTTGAATATGGTTCTTTGTTGCTACAGCCTTTCGCTTCCATGCCGAAGGGATCTACTACTACTACTACTATTGGCCCTGGGCTATCAACGAAGCGATCTCGAGATTCCAGATCTATGAGAGAGCATGCCCTTTGAGCTGAGCTAGATACATTCTTTTGACTCGTTGACCATTCGGGAAGCGAGCTGTCAAGGTGCTCGAGGAGTCTTTCCAGCCTATTGGTTTCACTCCTTCGAGCTCTACTCATGTAAGGAATCCTTTATATTAGTATTCCTCCATTACTGATGTGATTGCTTTGAATGTCCTATTCTTGTGTGACCCTCTAATTTAGGTGACTATTTCTAACGCTAAGAGGAATGCAAAGGGGTACTTTTTAGTGTGAGATCTACTGTTAGCCCAGGATACACTAGCTTCGGTAAGTTTCTTTTCCTTGTAAAATTTAACAAGCTATGTATGCATGCTATGACATTTATATATATTTATTGATCTTATGATTTCTATTACAGACCCCGCAGGCCATGAAGCGCAGCAAGTCCACACAAGACTTAGATGCTTCAGAGGAGAGGGCTTGGTTCTTGGATCAGCAGCTCCAGGAAAATACCACTAAGGCTGACCAGGCTAGGGCTGAGACCGCTTGGGTGAAGGCTGAGATTGAGATGCTGAGGGGCCAGCTTGCTAGGATGACTGAGGATAGGTAGGCACTGATTCCTTCTAATGATGAGTCAGAGGATGATCTTTCTATATACCAGATGACTTAGAGCAGCAAAGATCAATTTGTTGAGGATGTTGATGCTGTTGTGGCTGCTATAGGGACATCAAAGACTAGCGCCTCTGCTCAGCCAGTTGCTGATACTAAGGAGGCTGAGGATCACATGACCATAAATGTGGATTACCTGCTAGCGGATACTCAAGAATTGACTCAAAAGGGTCACCAGGGACAGGATCCCCCATTAGCTTAGGTTATGATTACTTTCTGAATTGTTGGTAGTTTTGGGCCATGCGTGGCTTGTTTTGATTGTAAACTCTAGATTGGTACTTTTGACATTTGACTTTTATGCATGATGACTTTCTTTGAACTGAGAGTCTCAAGTATTGCTGCTTTGCGAACTTGTATTTTATCGAGGGATTTCATAGTGAGGGGACCAAGTGATGTTCTAATTTTTGAATAGGCCATTTGAGGTGAGGTGACCTATCAAACATTTATTTTTTCTTTCTTTTTGTCCTAATTTTTGCCTAAACTGTCCTTAACAGCTCAGTCCAACGAACTTGTGCTTTTTTTAGCTTTAAATTTTGCCTAGACCGCCCTCTCATGTTTTCAAACTAGCAAGATTTTTTTTCTTTTTGCCTTAATTTTTACCGAGACCTCCCTTTCGGGTTTTCAATCCTGCATGCTTTGCTTTTTTTCTGGTCTTAACGTTTGCATGGACCGCCCTTTCGGGTTTTCAATCTAGCAGACTTTTTCTGAATTTACATATACTTGATTTCCTTAGAACGTTTTATTTCTATTGGATTACATCTGAAAGAAATAAATAATAATGATGAAAAACATGCGAAGAAATTTTGATGTTCACATACCATCAATTATTTCACCTAGAGACATGCATGTATTCATAAGACCAAGATTCTTAGCAAGGTCATAACATGTTAAATGATGAGATTAATTTGAGTACATAGGCAATGGTAACAATTTCCAAAGGTCAAACCCTACTGCCTACTGGTCTTTTATAGAATTTCTAGAAGGCAACTTACATTTTTCTCTTGATGCCCTAACTTTTTCCTAAGCCGCCCTTTTCGGGTTTTCAGCTTAGCAGGCTTTATTGCATTGGAGTGCCCTAATTTTTTCCTGGCCGATTTACGAAATACTGATCAGCGGGTTGTACCCTAATTTTCGCCCAAGTAGTAGAGGACTGCCCACCGGGTGATTTATTCATTATTTCTTTTCTTCTTTGTGCTGCTTTTTTATGATTTAATTCTTTTAACCCAGACATGATAACGCTTGAGCCTATCTTGATTTACTGGATTCACGAACTCATTTCAATCCATATCTACGAACTAGATTCCCCCCTTAACAATGACTTTCTTTACAACAACCGGCCCTTCCCAATTAGGCCTAAACTTGCCCTTCATGTTAGTGTTCACCTAGTGTAGCTGCTTAAGAACCATATCTCTAGCTTTGAGAGGTTGCTTTGGGTATCTGAATCGGTTGTTGTAAACTCGAGCCATATGCTCCAGATAGATCTGTAGGTGGTCAAGTACCTTGAGCCGCTTTTTATCTATTGCATTTAACTGTTCATACCTAGCTTTTGCCCAATCTGATTCTTTTAACTAAGCTTTGAGTGCCACTCTAAGAGATCTTACTTCTATTACAACCGGTAACATGGCTTCCATTCTATATACCAAGCAGAAAGGTGTTTGATCAGTAGGAGTCCTTGTGCTGGTTCTATACCTCCAAACTGCGAATGGAAGTTTATCAGCCTAGCCTCTATAGGTAGCTATTATTTTGGACAGAATCTTCTTGATTTACTTATTAGCAGCCTCAACTGGCCATTACCTTATGGCATATATGGGGAAGATCTGTGATACTCGACATTGAACTTCTGGAATAATTCTGTTGTGGCCCCTAGAAACTCCATTAACGGATACCACATGATGTAGAACCCTATATCAAGCGAATATATGCTTCTCTATGAACATGGCCATCTACTTGGTAGTGATAAGGGTCTAGGATTCGACCTCCACCCATTTTGAAAAATAATCAACTGCGACTATGATGAATCGGTGCCCATTGGTCGACGATGGCCGAATTTCACCAATTATTTCTATCCCGCACACTTAGATTGGCGAGGGAGTAGAAAATTTATGAAGCTCAGATGGAGGTAAATGTTGTATATCCCCATGGATCTAACACTTATGACCTTTCCTAACCTTATCAATACAGTCAGCATTCATTGTGGTCTAGAAGTATCCTATACTCTTAATTTTTCTGGCTAAAGCCAGCCCATTCATATGCGGACCGCGGTCCCCTAAATGTACCTCAGTCATTACTCCTTCTGCTTCTTCTTCTATTAGACACCTAAATAATAAACCTTCAACTATCCTTTTGAAGAGATCATTATCAACTAGTCTGAACTATTTTGCTAACCTTTTGAGAGTCAGGCGATTGGAACATGATGACACTTCGGGGAACTTCCCTTCTTTGAGGATCCTTTTAATGTCATCATACCAACATACCTTTTGCTCCTCTATAATCATAACTTAAACCTTTTCAGGAAATGGAGACCAAGCTATTTCTATTATAAGCGGGCTGTTGGGCTAAGCCTCTTCTCCTTCCTACGTTGAAGCTATGGTAGCTAAAGAATCTGCCATCTAATTCTCATCCCTTGGTATATATTGGAAGAAGTGTTCACTACACTGTGCTGACAAATCCCAAACTACTTCCACATGCGGCCTGAGCGACTCTTCTCTGATTTCCCATTCTCCTACGATGTGTTTTATCACTAATGCGGAATCTCTCACCACCCTTACTACCCTTGCCCATACTTTAAAAAGAGCATCAAGACCATAGAGACGAGCTTCATATTCAGCCCCATTATTAGTAACTTTACCTTGCGGTGTGATGATGATTACCCTAAGACCTACGCCTTTTGATTCAAAGCACCATCAAAATACAATATCCATTGGGCCTTCCTAGCCTTCACTTCTGCTAACAGTTCCTCAGGACAATCTAGATTTCTAACATAATCAGACTTTATAGGTTGACTTGCCAAGAATTCAGCCACTACTCTCCCCTTAATGACCTTCCTTATTACATACTCAATATCAAACTCATATAGTAACAGGAACTAATGAGAGAGTTTCCCTACCAACGTGGGAGATTGATAGAGATACTTCATTGGATCAACTTTTGCAATTGCTTGGATTTTATAGGACTGAAAGTAATGGCTTAACTTCTTAGTTAACCATACCATTGTTGTAAAAGCCTTCTCTACAATTGTGTATTTTATCTCATATTCTAACAACTTCTTACTCAAATAGTAGATGGCGAGCTCGCTTTTATCCTCTTACTCTTGGACAACCATTGCCCCTATAGATGACTCTTTTATGGCTAAATAGATGATTTACAGTTTACCGGGCATCGGAGGTTTGAAATCTAGAGGGTTAATGAGATAAGCCTTTATTTTATTGAAGGATATTTGACATTCCTCATTCTATTCTATTGGCTGCTTCCTTCTTAACAATTTAAAGATTAACTCTCACACTGTTGTTAGCTTGGCAATGAAACGGATCACATACTAAAGTAATTCAAGAAACAACCTGACTTCCCTTTTGGGTTTATGAATAGGCATTTTTTGAATGTCTTTAACTTTATCAAGGTCAACCTCGATCCCTCATTGAATGACAATAAGGCCTAGAAGTTTCCCAGAAGTTACCCCAAATACACACTTCTTCGGATTTAGACGCAGGTTGTACTTCTCGATCCTTGTTGAGAACCTTTCAAAAATCTAAGGGTGCTCTTCCCCAGTGTTTGACTTTACTAGCATATCATCCACCTAAACCTCAAACCTCTCTTTGGATCACGTCATGTAACAAAGCTATCATGGCTATTTGATAAGTTGTCCCTACATTCTTCAACCCAAAAGGCATTACCTTATAACAATAAACCCCTCATTCTGTATTAAAGGCTATCTTGACCCTGTCGATGATGTCCATTGAGATTTGATTGTATCCAGAAAACTAATCTAAGAATGAGTACATTGCAGCCCTGGCAGCACTCTCCACTAGTACATCGATATGAGGCAGTGGGAAATCATGTTTTGGGGAGGGCCTATTCAAGTTGCGAAAATTGACGCACATTCTAACTTTCCCATCTTTCTTGGAGACTGGGACAATGTTGGCTAACCATGTTCGATATTCAATTACTTCAATGTACTTGGCCTCTAATTACTTAGCAACCTCAGCTTTGATCTTATCTGCCCATTTTGGATGCAATCTCCTCAACTTCTATTTGACTTGTTTGAACTAGGGGTTGGTTGGAATATGATGTTCAGTGATTTGATGATCTACATCAGGCATGTCCTCGTAGGACCAAGTGAAAGCGTTAACATGTTTTCTAAGCACTTTTATCATCTATCTTGTTTTGATAGGGGTTACGTTGTTGGATATTGTTACCATTTTTGAATTTTCCTTAGTTCCCAAATTAATGTTACGTAATGAAGTATCATGCATGCTAAAAATGTTATGCGTATGGTCAGATGAATGCATAGTGCCGCCAGGTGAAACATCAAACAAGTAATAAAAATCATTATCATTATCATTAGGATGCTCGAAGGCTACATCATTTTCATTGCATATTATTGAATTATCATCCTCCACAGGCGGAAGGTCTTCTTTGTAGCTCATCAAGATCTGAGTCATATTGCGATACAGATCCAACAACTGTTTTTGTATTAGTACATCATCCATGGTTTCTCTTATCACTTAGGCTAGAGTCTTCAAAGCTTCTTGAATACGTGTCTTCTTCATAAACCCCAAGCATAAAAATTGTGTATATTGAAGAAGTGAGGGTATCTATAGCTTTGTCTACTTCAATCTTTGACGGGTCATTGTCTTCCATTTTCTTAAAACATTTTTCCACTTCTATGGCTACTTCGTAACTCTCAGGAATGGTTTTGTAAGATTCCACGAATGTTATGAAGGTGAGGGGATAACCCAAAGATGAATCGGTCAGCTAGTTCCTTCCCATGAGGTTTCCCCTTAATAGCTACCAAGATTGTCAACCATCTCTTAAAGTAGTCATGCAAACGTTCCCCACTCCATTGCCTGAATGCTGTAAGGTCAAGCATGAATGGTTCTTCTCTTGCTTTCTTGACTTCCATGACGCACTTCCAGACCGCTTCTTCTTCTAATCCTAAATTGATCATGCCTACTTGTTCCCCTCTTTTCTGTGTTTCCCAAACATTGCCTATGTCAATGAGCACCATAATGGCCTTAAGGAGATCCTCATATGCTCTAGTAAGGTGACTAGAACTGACATGACATACTAAAAAATTATCCCTCTCCTCAGGCTTTAGCTGGACATATGATTGGAGGTGATTATTCAACTTCTACTTTTTCAGCTTCATGAAAAGGCTCAATAGAGGAGTACCCTAAGATGAGATATCATCTAGAGTCATAGGATAAACCTTCTGATCGTGAATTATACCATAGGGTAAACCCATGAAGTAAGGGAGGATTGTCTCCTTTGGCATAGCCATAAAATTAGGTAATTGACGCAAATCCTTGCTATGGTGAACTTGTGACATGGCCTCTTGATGAAATAGATGGGACCCGATATCGACTATAATAAGCGTTGGGTTAGCTGGCTGAGTAGGTCGACCGAGCTGAGCCATGGATGAACTTAAGAGGAAGAAAACTTGTTGAATCCTAAACTGAGGGGGTAACCAAAAGATCACTACATGCATGGGATGCATTATGCATGCATAAATTAGAATAATGTATGGTGGGGTTAATCACAAGGGTATGTAACACAACACATGCGAATCGATCGATTCCGAACTTATTTATCCTACCGAGTCTGAGGGTATTCTTCCCGCTAAGTCTGAGGGTATTCTTCCTTAGTCTAATCACACACCAGAAGGTAAAATTCTAAGGCTTTCCATGAGAATGGAATGGGGACATATTAAAAGTTTGATGTAGAAGGTTCCCATCACATGAAGCCTCTTTTAGAGGGAGATGACAATGAGTTCTCCACCTACTAGGGTGTCCCCAATTCCCTTCGCTAGTGGCACAAAAATAATTGGGCACGCTAACCTAGCGCCAGAAGAAGAGCACTTCTAACTAAAGAGAGAAGGGGGTGAGAAGATAGAGTGTGATAATTATCCCAAATGATGAAAACAAAAGCTGGTTGAATCAAGTAAATGATTTTCAGCGCTCTTCTTAATCTTTTAAGCTTTTAAGACAAACCAAAATTTCACAAGTTAAAAGATAATTCCCCAGCATATTTACCACTATGTGGTGTCGATGACGTGTGGGTCTCCCTTGGCGCCTATGTGAGAGGCGGTGCCCACTAGGGATTTGTTGGATTTAGGCGAGACAAAACATTTTTAGTTCAAGTTTGTAGAATATGCCAATTTTAATGAATAAAAGAATTGAGACCCAAATCTTGATATAAATGATAGAGTCGCCACCCAAGTTGTCTACTTGGGAAAGAGTTTTTGTACGCTTCCCTCTAAGCCAGAGATTCTGGTATCGAATGAGTCACTTATTTCTAATTTAGTTGATTCAAAATTACATTCATCGCGTGAAACCATTTTTTTAATCATTTAGGGAATTATCACAGAAATACTATTTCTACACTCTTTCACACTCGTTACATGCGTTTACATATTACAATAAAGCACAAGCAATAATTGGGGGAATAAAAATCACAACCAGGGGAGAAATGGGGGAAATTGTAAGAGACCTATACAATTTTTCTAAGTTATAAAAAAATGAAAATAAATTCCGTTGCATCCATAAAGGTTAACACAGTTTATGCCATATCAAAAGTCAACATTTTATTAGGAAAATGTAAAATGTGTTTATGTTAGCATGGCAGTTTTGCGATCGATAGTGCCCAAGCGACTTCTAGGATAGGAGAGAAGTAACTGGTCTTCAACATCTTTTGTTATGAAAAAAAGTTTCAACTTTTGTGGGTTGATTGACTGGATTACTAGTGAAAATGATAACTTTTAGCTTTTGTGTGTTGATTGACTGGATTATTAGTGAAAATGATCGCATGGCAATTTGTGAGTTGGATTGATTTTTAACCAGTTTAAAATGAGTTCTGGAATCTGCCTGGGTTTGGTACCTATACGGGTGGGTGGGATCTGTATGGCTACCAGGGAGGACCGGTACGGGTATGGTGTACCCGTATGGGTCCTGTCTGGTCCAGACAAAACCTTTGTTCAATTCAATTTACAAATTAGCAGATTAATTGATTAGTAGCAGTAAAATAAAATAAAAATGGATATCCCTCCATATTAGTGTGGCACACTGATAAAATATCTTGATGATATAAGGAGCCAACAAGTCTCATAAGGGTTAGGACTAGACCCAAAATAAAAAATAGAAAGAGCAAATATTAGAGAAGAGGCTGAAAGTAACAACAATAACAAAACTCAAATGTGTGTCTCCTTGAAATAAAGGAGTGTTACCTTTGGGCGTGAATCCACTTTGAGGTGATCCCTTTACTATTGAGAGAGTTCAGCCAAAATAGATGGTGAAATAGGACTGTTTAGGTGAGTAGTTATGTCTATAGAACTTCACTCAAATCCTAATAAACGAACCTAGGAAGGAATAAAATGTGGACAAAACCTCAAAGAAAGCGTTTTCTTCCTATATAATACCACTTATACCCCCACTATACCTTTTCTATGCCTATAGAAATTGGTAGAGTTTTATTATATTTTTCATGTGAGATGTTTGTTGAAATGAAGGGAAAAGGTCCTATTTATAGGGTAAGAGTCAGGTCTGAATGCAATAATCTGTATTCCAAACCTGCCTTTTTCCTAAAAATGGTAAGAGATTACTTCCAAAAGAGGTTGATTAGGCAATCAGAGGACCCGTATGGGTAGGGCCCCACCCGTATAGGCACTAGTGGACCTGTACGGGTCCCCCCCATATGTATGGAGGGTAATCGCCATACGGGTCTATTAGTGGCTCTGTACCAGAAGACAGAACCCGTTCGGGTACCTAAGGGCAGACTAGGTCTCTGGACTTTGGCTAAACTAAACTCTGCAGTAGTAGGAACACCTCTGATGGACAACACCTGAAAGATGTTGCATCATATAGCTCTCATCATAGTTTTGTGGGAAGGATCATTAAAATCCAGCGCTTACAGCGGGCTTTATTTGTGTTGGAGTACCCTAATTTTTGCCTGAGCAGTAGTGGACCACTCGTCAGGTGATTTATTCTTTATTTCTTTTTTTTCTTTATGCAATTTTTTTATGATTTACTTCTTTTGACCTAGACATGATAACGCTTATGCCCATCTTGATTCACTGGATTCACGAACTCATTTTCAACCATATCCATAAGCTTGATTTCTCCTTTGGCAAGGACTTACCTCATAATGAATAGTCCTTCCCAATTAGGCCTGAATTTGCCCTTTGCGTCAGTGTTGACTTGGAGTAGCTATTTGAGAACTAGATCACCTGCTTTGAGAGGTTGTTTTGGGTATCTAAGTCTGTTGTTGTAAGCTTAAGCCATGTGCTGCTGGTATATCTGTAGGCTGTGAAGTTGTTTGAGCCACTTTTTATCTATAGCGTTCAACCTCTCATACCTAGCCCTTGCCCAATCTGACTCTTTTAATCGTGCTTTGAGTGCCACTCTTGGAGATCTTACTTATATTTTGACCTATATACTGTGGAGAAAGGTGTGTTATAAGTGGGGGTTCTTATACTGGTTCTACACCCCCAAATCACAAATGGAAGTTTATCAACCCAATCCATGCAGGTAGTTACTATCTTTGATTAAATTTTCTTGATTGACTATTGGCAGCCTCAACTGCCCCATTAGATTATGGTCTACATGGAGAAGATCTGAGATGCTCGATGTTGAACTTCTCAAATAAACCAGTCGTGGCCCCTTGAAACTGAACCCCATTATCAGATATCACATGGTGCGAAACTCCAAATCGAGCAAAAGCATGCTTCTCTATGAACTTGGCCATTTTCTTGGCGATGATACTGGTGTAGGATTTGACCTCTACCCATTTTAAAAAATAATCAACTGCCACTATGATGAATCAGTGCCAATTGGTTGATGATGGCCAAATTTCACCGATTATATCTAACCCCCAGGACGAGAAAGGCCAAGGAGCAGACAGATTGTGAAGTTCAGACGGGGGTCAATGCTATATATCCCCATGAATTTGGCATCCATGACATTTTCTTACCTTGTCCACATTATCAGTGTTCATTGTGGTCTAGAAGTACCCCATTCCTAAATTTTTCTAGCTAAAGACATCCTATTCATATGCAGGCCGCAATCCCCTCAGTGTACCTGGGTCATTACCCTTTCTGCCTCTCTTCCGTTAAACATCTCAATAATAAACCTTTAGCTGTCCTTTTAAAGAGATCCTCATCAACTAGTCTAAATTGTGTCGCTAACCTTTTGAGAGTTAGGTGATATGAACCTAATGACCCTTTGGGACACTTTCGCTTTTTCAAAATCCTCTTCGTGTCATCATACCAACAAACCTTTTGATCCTCAATAAACATAACTTGAACGTTCTCATGAAATAGGGAACGAGATATTTCTATTATAAGCTGATGGATCAGTTAAGCCTCTTCTCCCTCCCACATCGAGGCCAATGTACCCAAAGAATCGGCCATCTGATTCTCATCCCTCGGTATATATAGGAAGAAGCATTGACTAAACTGTAGAGAAAAGTCCCAAACTGCTTCCATATATGGCCTAAGAGACTCTTGAATTCATATTCCCCTACAACATGCTTTATCACCAGTGCAAAATCTCCCATCGCCCTGACTTCCTTTGCCCCTACTTTTAAATGAGCATCAAGACCAAAGAGATAACCTTCATATTCGGCGGCATTATTGGTGACTGGAAATTCCAATAGCTTACTCAGTGGGATAACCTCACCTTGCGGTGTGATGATGATCACCCCAAGACCGACACCCTTTCGATTCATAGCTCCGTCAAAATACCTGATCCATTCATCCTTATCCACCTCCACGTCTGCTCACTGCTCGTAGGGAAAATCCAAATCTTCAACATAATCAGACTCTATGGGTTGACTTGCCAAAAATTTAGCCAGTACTCTCCCCTTAATGACCTTTTTTGTGATATACTCAGTATCAAATTTAGATAATAACAGGATCGAACGAGGGAGTTTCCCTCCCTATGTAAGGGATTGACAAAGATACTTCGTTAGGCCCACCTTTGCAACCGCTCGAATTTTGTAGGACTGGAAGTAATGCCTCAACTTCTTGGTGAACCATACCATTGTTTTACATTTCTTCTCTACTACCTTGTATTTTGGATCATATTCTAACAATTTCTTACTCAATTAGTAGATAGCATGCTCAATTTTATCATCTTGTTCTTGGACTAACATTACCCCTATAAACGACTCCTCTTTGGCTAAATAGAGAATCAGTGGATTTCCGGGAATCAGAGGTTTCAAAACTAGGGGGTTCATGAGATAAGCTTTTATCTTATCAAATGCTATTTGGCATAACTCATTCCATTCTATCGGCTGTTTCTTTCTCAACAACTCAAAGATTGGCTCGCACATTGTCATTAGCTTGGCGAAAAAATGACTCACATATTGAAGTGATCTAGGGAATGACCAGAGTTCCCTTTTAGTTCTAGGAATAGGCATTTCTTGAATAGCTTTAACCTTTTCGGGGTAAACCTCGATCCATCGCTGATTGATGATATGGCCTAGGTGTTGGGAACTGACAGTCATATTGAACATGCGTAATAGGCGTGGCAGAAATTCAAAATTTTTTCCTTGTCTCCAGGAACTCCTATTAGTTGCATATGAATTAAATAAAGCCCTAACTATACAATTCTCTACCTAGGTTAGCATGCATAGGCTAGGCATACCGTATTTCTAAATTATATCCTAGCTTAAATATTTTATACCAAGCACGTTATGACTCTAAGCTATAACTTAAGCATGTTATGACTCTAAGCTAAAAATAGCCTAAGCGTAAAATAAACTAAGCTTGGAAAACAACCTAAGAATAATTATTAAGTCTAAAAATGCTTAAAGAAAAAGACCTAATAATTAAAAGAGAAAGAAAGAAAACTTACCAGTTGAAGCATGCTTTAACCTCCTTGCACAAGCCTCCAAGACTAGGATAGGCTCTATGCGTATCCACACAGACCCTACCAACCAAATCATCACCGAGAGGAAGAACTGAGCAGCCTTGAGTAGTTGCTAGACCACTCCAAAAGCCCCACCCGAAAATTAAAACTAGAGGTGCCCGAATAAAATCAAGCTCCTCAAATTAACTTTTTCAAGTTGACCTTTATTGTAGGATTTATTCTTGAACTTGGTGCATTGAAAAAGGGAGAAGGAGGTGCCTATTTGTAGGCTTGGGTCACACCAGCCCGTGCAAGGCAAGCCATAATGGTCTACCTTTCTCCCATAAGCTGGGTTTGTGGGCCTTCTAAAAAGCCTAAATTGTGGGTTGGGCTTCGTTGGGCACACCCAGCACTGCCCAACAGTGCTGGTGTGACCTAACATGTGGACTCGTACATGTGTCGAGCCCACAACCCTTTAGCCGCGATATGGGGCCCCTAAATGTTGCCCCATTTGTACTAGGTCTGACCCTCTTACCTCAATTGGAAAAATTCCTTTGAACCCTTTAAAATATTAATTTTTTTAAGACCCTAATATATTACTTACTGGTTAAAATAAGTTCCTTGGCTTACCCAAAATGGTCCAATCATCTTTTAACCAATTTAAATAATAATTCAATTATTAATATGGTATATTTTCATAATAGAATAAATCTATTAATTCTTTACTCAGTGCTATGAAGGTTCAATGTGTCTGGCCTTATAGGATCCTGAAGTATTGAGCTGTTAAGGCTTAACCAACCCTTGTTCTAATGGAACCATTGGCTCGAGGTTCTATTCCATGAATAGAACTCTATTACCTTAAACGACTATAGTACTCCTTTGGCAAGGGTCTACCGTACCCCATTACTCAGAATGTCATTTGTGCTACTTAATCCCGGTTAATGCAATAGTACTATTTGGTTAAAGTTTTAACCCTCTAATAGCAAGGTTGCTCCAAGCTATCCTAGTTATTAACTTATTACCAAAGTATATTGCCATTTACCGTAGTGCGTTTGACTAGAAACTATTTCTATCAAACACATACTCTGATCAGAGGTTTATAGCAATCATCACTTCAACAAGCGGCCAGGTATAACTCCTTAATATATTCGGAGCGATGGATTCTTTCCGACTACATAGCTTACCAACGTGCTATCATTACTACACCCACAACAACCCCTGGAACCCTAAGGCTTTGCTTGGGAGCAAAGTGCAGTAGAATTTTAAAGGAAAGGAAAAGAACGTGAAGGATAGGATTGGATGGAATCATAAAGCATTGAGTAATATTATGTTTAGAAGAAAGGGATGGGTTAATTAAGGAAAGTAGAAAGGAAATTTCAAAAATATCCTTTCAAATCAAAAGTGGTTTTACATAAATTAAAATACAAGGTTAAAATGGTAAACAAATACCCATTTCCTTTAAAATTCCGCCATTTTGGTGGAATTGAATATAAGGAAGATAAAAGGAAATGAATTTCCTTAAAATCCTACCCATCCTTAAAATTCATGCTCCCAAGCATGGCAGCTGTCATCCCATCCTTTCGATTCCTACTAAATTCATGGTCCCAAGCAAAGCCTAAATTAATGAGTGTATAGGAATGACCTAAAGTTTAGTGATGGTACCACACAAGAAAACTAGCATCTCAAGTATGAGGATATTCGCAAAGGTTATTGCATAAAGATAAGCACTAACACATTGATATATACACTAAGTGTTTACCTTACTGCGGTGTCCAATATATCTTCCAGATATATCCATGTGTCAAACTTAAGGCACCACCTTCAGTCCTTAAGATATTGATTGCTTGGACCCTTACCAACAAAGTTGACCACACGGTAGTCTGTCCACGTCATCAATATCCTTTCTTGCTGAAACTATGACTAGGGATAGTTTAGACACAGTCATAATTGCATATGAAGCAGGTCTCACTAAATATAGTCCAACTATTATTTCTCTTACTTCATGCTATGATACATCAAAGAATTTTGTATACATACATCAATGAATATATTTTAACTAGTCATAATATATTTACAAGGAGATCGATATAAACAAAAAATTTAACACCTTTATTAAACAAAACATTCATACCATTACATAATTAAGATATATCGCCATAATTGCCTTAAGGGCAAAGATCATATCCAACAAACTCCTACTTGTGCTAAGGCCAATTAGCCATATGTCTTAATCCATATGCTTTAACATGCTTGCCATGTTTTACTTAATTCAATGGCTTTGTCAGACCATCTGATGAGTGGGTACATATTCTAGTATTATTATCTTAGCATCAACAATCTCCCTAATTACATGATACTTTCTGGATGCATGTCTATTTTTCTAGTGAGATCGTGATTCCTTTGCCTGAGCTATAGCACCATTATTATCGCAATATGAAGTAATTGGATCAACAGTCTCAACCACCACACTAATAAATCCCTTTAATGAGATGGCTTCTTTTGCTGCTTCGCATGCAACAATGTATTCGGATTTCGTGGTTGAATCGGTTGTAGTTTCTTGCTTGGAACTGTTCAAGCATACAACCCCTTTATTTAACACATACACAAAACCTGATTGGGAATTAAAGTCATCCTTGTAAGATTGAAAACTCGTGTCAGTGTAACCTCTAATTATGAGATCACCATCTCCATATATGAAGAACTCATCTTCAGTCCTTCTCAAGTACTTTATAATTGCCTTGATGCCTATCCAGTGGTTTTCGCCTGGATCTGTCTGATATTTGCTTGTAAAGCTCAAAGCCTGAGAGACATATAGCCTAGTACATATCATAGCATACATGATGGATCCTATTGTGGATGCATAGGGAATATCCTTCATATGCATTCTTTCTTAAGCTAGCTTCGGTTACTCAGCCTTAGATAGGCTAACCCCCTTTGTCATCGGGAACTAACCTTTCTTCGAATGCTCAAGGTTGAACCTGTTCAATACCTTGTCTATATATGTACTTTGAAAAAGACCTAATAGCCTCTTAGATTTACCCCTATATATCTTTATGCCTAGTATAAATGCTGCTTCACCAAGGTCTTTCATGGAAAACTTTCTTGACAACCATACTTTAACACTTTGAAGAAGAGAAATATCGTTTCCTATTAGTAGAATGTCTTCGATATACAATACTAAGAAAATGATTGCTTGACCACTAACCTTCTTATAAACACCAGGCTCATATATACATCCTAGTCTAAATCCCCATTCAGGAATGTTGTTTTAACATCCATCTGCCATATCTCATAATCATGATGTGCAATAATGGTGAGGAGTATCCTTATGGCTTTAAGTATGGTCACCGGTGAGAAAGTTTCATCACAGTCAATGCCTTCACATTGACTATAACCATTCACAACTAACCTTGCCTTATAGGTGATCACATTACCATCCATTTTAGTCTTTTTTCTTGAAGACTCACTTGCACCAAATCGATCTAACCTCTTATGGTGCATCAACAAAATTCCAAACCTGGTTCTCATACATGGAATCCATTTCTGACTTCATGGCTTTTAGTCACTTATCAGAATCTGAGCTTTTCATTGCTTCATCATAGGTTCTTGGTTCATCATCCTCTACAAGATATAGTTCCTTATCATCAGTGATGATAAAACCATATCTATCGGGACCTTTATGAACATGACATGATCCTCACAATGTTTGTGTTTCGATAGGTTGTTCTGAGGTCACACTTTCTTAGGTATCTAGAATGGGGTCAGTCTGCCAATTATCTATTTCTTCCTCTTGAACCCCCAATTCAATATTACTCCCACTGACTTTTGCAAGTAAGTGTTCCTTTTCCAAGAGCACTCCGAGACATAAATACCATATGTGCTTTGGGTTGGTAAAATAAATATTGAATAGTTTCCTTTGGATATCCAATCAATAGACACTTATCAAATTTGGCGCTTAGCTTATCTGATACTATCCTCTTTACCATGGCAGGACATCCCCGTACTCTAAGGTGACATAGAGTTGGCCTTTTATTACACCATTTTTCGTAAGGTGTAAAATCAACTGATTTAGAGGGCACTTTATTTAATAGATGAATAGCGCTCTCTAGTCCATATCCCCAAAAGGATTTACTGAGATCTGCTTGCCTCATCACGGATTGAATCATATCTAATTAAGTCTGATTCCTCCTTTCAGACACTTCATTGTGTTGGAGCGTATAAGAAGGGGTCCACTGGGGAACTATCCCGTTTTCCTTTTGATAAACCTGAAACTCCTGACTTAAGTATTCTCCACCTCGATCAAATCGAAGTGCTTTTATGAGCGGACAACTTTTCTCCACCCCATAAGGACCGCGTGAGAAGCATAGCATGGGGGGTTAAAAATAACGTGCTCTATGAAGCGTGCTAAGGGAGAATCCTTATTTTAGGTGTGATGAAAATAATAATGAAAAAGCGATGTTGATGTTAAATTTAAGTCCAATTTGCATGTTAAGGGACACAAGACTTGAAATTCTATATTTTAAGATAGAGTCGCCACCCGGTTAAGCTCCATCGGGAATTTGGGTACGATATTCCCACCGAGTGGTTAGACCGTACCATAAAACAGAGATTCTAAGTTCGGATGATGTTGCTTACTTTTCATTTTTAAATCAAATCATTTACATTTGAATAAGCGTTACTTTAATTCTTATGCAATTTAAGTCGGGTTGTTTAGAGTTTTCAGTTTATATGCCATACATCACACGAAAGCAGTAAATAAAGCTAGTAAATTATTATAAAAAGCTTTACAAATACCTATACATTTTTCTAATGCAGGAAAAAAATTAAGTGGTAAATAAAGCGAATAAAGAGAGACCGGAATTGGGCCTCAAACGAACTTACCAACATCCAAATGACTCAAAACAGGATAAACAAATAACAAATATTCACAAATAATGCATAAATAATTAGAGGTAGAAAATAAAATCTTATTATGGAAAAAAATATTTTTAGGGAACTTTTAGAGTTAGAAAGGCATTTTTTAGGCATTTAAAGGTTGTTTAATGATGATTTAATCGAATTAAACCACAAATAAATGAAAACAAAACATATATAGATTATTAACGATTTTCAGAACATATTTTGGGCAAAAATCGGGTCCAAAAACACAAGAAAATGCAAAAAAAGGCTTAAAATCAAATTCTGTTGGTAAAAGCCATGGCAACAGCCTTGACCATCGAAGTTCGATTTTAAGGGCGAACACCATGGTCTTGTATCTATAAACCCAAGATCATCAACATTTTAAGTCATAATCAGCCACATATCAACAGATCTGGACTTAAAACACTCAAATAATCTTGATTCAATGGATTTGGGTATGAAAATACCTAAAAAATCGCAAGAAATACCGGACCTCTATAGGAGTAGATTTCACCTCCATAACTATAGCCTTCACCGTTATAAGAATAACGGTCAAGGCTATAGGGATGGAGGTGGAGGACATCCCTATAGAGGTCGAGCTAGTTTCTGACAGTTTTCCAAGAGCACCAAATAAAAGCAAAGGAACCACACCCAAAGCACCAGGAACAACAACAATAGACAACAAAATGAGGTAAAAGATTAAGGGAACTTAGTTTTGTTACCTCTAGCCTTTGAATCTATATTTGGAGACTCGAATCAACCTTTAGAGAGGTCCCTTGATGGATTTGTGATGGAAGCTGACGGAATCAACGATGAAGATGGTGAAAGAATGGTGACAGAATATTTAGGTAGTATTTTGCGGAATGACTCTTAAACTTATTTAATCAGTATTAACATATGATATCTAGCTGACTTCAGTGTTTACACTACGAGATTGAGCATAAGAACTACTAAGAATCGAGAGTAGGGGGGATTAAACCCAGATTTTATGCTTTTTTTGAGCTTTCTCCCTCTAGTTCTTCCCTTTCTCACTCTAGTTCTAAATTTTCTCTCAGAGACTCAGATTCAAATTTCCAATACAAAAAAGTCCTCCAATTTCTCTCTTGGGTTGGTTTAAATACTCACACACTCAAAAATCCACCGAATTTGATGAATTTTCAGGAAAATACGTGTCCCAATCATAAGGATAGAGGGGAACAAATATGGATAACCTGATTTAGGTCATGCCAAGGTGGCCGCCATAAATATGGCTGCCACTATCATCATCTTGGGGTTCACCACCATAGGGGTGGTGGTGACCACTGCTACAGCAGTAGGGGTGGTCACAGCAGGGGTTACCAACCCATGCTAAGATGACAAAAAAGGGGGATGCCATAAGAACAGCAGTCACCGCCACCGCCAAAGCACGCGCCGCTGCTGGCAGCGACGCAGGTGGAAACTCAGACCAGTGAAGGTGGACCCCACGAAAAGAGGGGGAAAACCTAAAAACCCCTTTCGAGTAGTAAAAAGGCAGATAAAATAGGATTAGGTACGCTTAAGTACAAAAGTCATCGAAGGGAATGTCTCTAAATGCGATTCGAATTTGGACAAAAAATTAATTACTAGATCCATGCAAGGTCGGAGCAAAAAGTCATCATTGTTCCAAGGCAACTCCGACAAGCCCGTTCTCATAGGTTTCCCCCTGGGAGATTACCACTTGGCAGGCCAAATGTGATCTCACGAAAGAGCAAGGGATAGAAGATTATTCTTGATCTTTGAAATCCTGAGTTGATTGTCTACTGGGATTGCCATCAATAGATCTTCCAGGAAAAAAAAAATAGGGATAAAGGGAATATGTAGAATGGTTATCTATAGACGATATAGGGATTCATCATCAACAAACTAGGCGAGAACAGAAAATTCTTTGAGTCAGTTGTCTATGGACGGTACGAGGACGCATCATCAACAGACCTCTCAAAGTTGAGAATCTTGAGTTAGTTGTTTACTGGCGGTTTGAGAACACACCACCAATAGACATGCCAACGCGGAATACCTATCAAGAATACAATTTGAAGAATTATTATGTGATAAATATGTCTACTTTTTTATTGCTTAATTGTTTTTGTGGAAACAAAAATTTTTCCCCTTCAATTAACAATAAAAATGGGAGTATATAAAAAAAGCAAAGTTTAGAGATATCCGGGAGCTGGGAAGAAATAATTGATCGGACGGTTTTGCCCCTTGTTGAAAGGAATATTCCAGAGAATTACAAAAAGGATTATATTCCCTTTTCAAATATTCATATTTTATTTCCTTCCTCTTCTTTTTCTTTCACTTTTCATTACTTGCTCTTTCAACATCTTTCGCTTCTCGCTTCTTGCTTCTCCCTTCTTGTTTTATTTAGCCACAAATGGATTGGATTTTCTATAATTTGTCTTTCCAAAATGACTAAGAAGGTATCCGATGGGATTGACGATAGTTCCTTGCACATGACTAACCACGGTTTGTGTGCCCTCTCAGTCGCCCAAGCATATGGACTTCGCCAAGAGGACAAATATTTAGGGTAAACTCCTTACTCGCAACCATGGATGTACATGAATTTGCATGGGTATGCCTCGACTCCCACGGATGTACAAAATTTTAAAATTTGCACCTTATGCTCAAGACCTAATTTTGAATTCTTAGGCATTTAGGCTTGGGTTTTTGGTGAAATTGTTGATAAATAGGGTCTAGAATGCGATTAGGATCGTTTATGGATTAATTTGGGTGGATTTGGACTGAGATTTACTCTGAAAATTGGTTTTTTTGGAATGGGAGATCGAGGGCCACCTTAGGAGCCATCGTTGCTGCCACCACTATAGGGGCAATGATGATCGCTAGCACTATAGCAATAGCCACTATACCGGTAGTGGTGGCTGCAGCTGCGATGGCAGTGGTGGTGACAGCGACAACGGTGCCATCACAGGCAAGCCCGAAAAAAATCCTAGAAGATGCTGCTCTAACTGCTTTTCTATCCTGACTCAAATTTTGCTCTCAAAATTCTGCTCCGAGTTGATCTAGCGGCTAAAAATTGGGCTTCTTTATCTTATTTACATAATTGTCTTCCATTTGTTGCCTTTTCTTTTGGTACTAACCCCTGACATATGACATTTTATGGGCCTATAATTGCAAGACCATGGGTCCATGAGACGATGTGCCAAATGGTAGGGAAAAATATAGGCGAAGGCATGGGCTACCAGGGATTTCTCTCTTATCGAGGCCATCACAGATACAGGCTTGGTGCCATTGTTAAAGGCTTCACCGATTGAGCGTTCGAGCGAGACCACCAAGACATTCCACTTACTAGTTGGGGAGCCGACTATCACCACTACCGACGTGGTCACGATGATGGGTTTCTAATGAGGGGGTTGAGTGATCCACTTTGACCTATATATTGACCTTTTCCATGATCAGTCGGCCTTGCGGGCTCGAGTAGAGACACTCTTCGGGGTTCCTCCCCTAAGGAAAGATAGGCTCAAGTATGCTACTCTTGAGACATATTGAACAAATGAGACCGACATTAGTGGCAAAAGATTGAGTTAGTACCTCTGATCTTTCATCATCACACTTCTCACTACCCTATTCTTTCCCTCTTCCTTGAGCGTGGTCACCATAGGCTAGCTCAACGTTCTTGTAGATATGACCATTTTTTGGGAGTGGAATTGGCCTCAGGCTATACTCAGACAGATGTATTATGCCCTTGATTGCTCGGCCCGTTGGGACATCGGCGAGTTCAAGGTCGGGGCCTTCTACATTCAGGTTAGAAATTACACCCACTGGAAAATTTGAAATAAATATGTTGAGTTTACACTGACTTTATCATTCTTTTTGTAGGTATTAGCGTATGCATATAGAGTTGTCCCACCACCTAGGTTAGACGGTCAGCCCTTGGATGGCTCTCATTATGTAGCCCGACAGATGGTAGGGTGGAAGGATAAGGACACCCACGGGCATGCTTGTTATAGGGATTACCCGAGGCAGCTCCACAGACATCGGGTAATAAAATCTATTCCTACATATTTATTTGAAGCCATTAGTTCAAAACTGTATGAACAAAAGGAGAGATACTTATAGTGATTTGTTGTTATTTTTTAGCTTATTATCGAGCATTAGAGAGGACTACCGTATTATGATCATATCAGAGAGATCTAGAGAGGAACTGATGGCTGACGAGGGGTTGATGGCTGTCGATTTGTACTTGACTGCCCCCGTAGTCAAGAGTGGTATTTTGGGGAGCGCATCCGAAGGTGGAGGACTAGAGTTACCTTTCGGAGGAGAGTTTTGATTAATGTGCTAGTGGGTACATTCTAGCCCCACCTTATGCCAGTGAGGTATCGGGCAATGTATATGGACGGTGATGAGGAGACTGTGTCATCACTCGGATGAGATTATACTGCTCACCTTGATCGACTTATTCTTGCTTGCCGGAGATTATCCCTACTTGACAAATGGGAGAATTTTGAAGATGATGGCATGGTGATCGAGGGTAGCGATGGGTATGGCGGAGATTAGGATAACGATGATGAGCCCCTTTCGGAAGGCAAGGGTGGTGGCTTGGCCATGGATTAGGATGGTGTGCCTTTTGATGTTGAGGATCTTGTTGGTTCTGAAGTGTTCCTGCCCCGGTAGAAGAAGGTACAACTTGGCTATCGAGGATGCATTCCAACTTTCCAACAACAATCATTATTGTCTCACTACTTATATTGACATTTGATTTGCTATTTTTCAGGCTTCCCATAAGAAGAGAAGAGGGACCAGCGGCGCCAACTATAGCGTCCTAGGAGATGCTTCATAGGGGCCGCAGTTTTAGCTTGAGAATGCTTTGACGGAGATTCCTCATGCTAGAGGGATTCCATCTCACGGATTTGTCAAGGGGGTCCTGGGGAATTCCATGGAGCGAGAGCTACGAGTTCTGAGTCGGCCATGGGTGCGTGAGGTTAAGCGCATCAAGGCGACTGCCATGCCCATTTTCTTCACTCCTCCTAATACTACACATGTATGTACTTTTTTGATTATGATAGACTATTGTCTGGCTGTGGTTATCAATCTGATTTTACTTCTAATTTGCAAGTGCTTATTTCTGAGGCTGAGCGCATAGCACGGGGATATTTTTCAGTCAGAGACATGGTATTAGCCCAGGATTCCATATCCAGGGTAATTGCTTTCTTTCTCAATTTTTGCAAAAACATTATAACATATACGAGTATTTTGAATGTATGTATGATGCACGATTTATTAGGGCTTATCATTTTCGTGGTTGTTGATATATGTAGGTTTTCATTGCAATAAAGTAAGACTGGGTCTAGACAAGCGAGGAGGGTTGAGTGCACGCTGAGATGGAGCCTATAGAATATTAGAGCTATATGCCATTCAAGAGAGCTCAGTATGCGGAGGTTAGAGCTGCTTACACCTGAGAGGTTGCGTAGCTTAGCAACCAGGCCTGGAGATTGTGAGTTCAGAGAGATGATTTCAAGGCCAAACTTAGGTGGCAAGCCCGAGGCACATGCACTGAGTTGAGAGGTGATGGTCAGCGCTTTTTGCCTAGTGCAAGGCAATTTGGATCCTCAAGACTTACTCACGATGCTATATGGATGAAGAAGTGCCCTCTACGCGGTCTGTAGTCTGTCATGACCCTTCATCAGAGCTTGCATCATCTCACATTCTTCTGGGGGATACCACAGAGGAAAAGGGAAGCAACGATGATGATGGGATGGGATAGATTCGATCTGATTATGATGGGGAGGATTGACGGCTGCGGTGGCAGCATTACTAGATCAATACACTTCTATACTAGCTTACTTGCTTCAGATACTTCAATGACTACTTTTTTATTTTCTTGCCTCTATTTGGTGTTCACTTGATACATTGGTGACTTGATAGTTGGCTGTTTTATTTGATTTGGCTGATATGGTTGCTTGCTTGCATGTTTGATTGCATTATTTACTCGCTAGATGAATGCAAGGCTTTATAGATGCTTGATTAGGAACAAACTAATTAATCTCTACACACATTTGAATTAATAATAGTGCGATTTCATTTATGAAGTGATTAGCAGATAGAGATCACTAATGGTAACAAACCATACTAGGCTGAGACAGTACTTGCGCACTTTAGGGGACCCTAATTGGGCGAGGCTGGAGGTTTTCGGATTGGCAAGGCTTTGACATATCGCCAGAAGGCCGGTGACCCAATGGACCAAGTGTTCTGCTTCTTGAGCTTTGAGCTATGCCGAATGGTGGAAGAGTACTACGCTATTCTTAGGGTGATCTACACTCGCGGGATGTGATTTGCTATGCCGGAGGTGCACTTTAGGGCCGTTGACTAGCTGACCGGGTTATGGAACCTAGATGCCCCTACTACTTTTCTTTCATAGGTTCCTGGATCACCAGGATTTGATCTCCACTGGGTGCTTTATTTGTGTATAGCAACACATAAGTGGCACATTTCTTACCCCTTCATGGTAGTTCTACTGCTTATGGCCTATTTTATCTTTACAGTTGCCACGGTTGCCCCATTCCAGTTGGTTTCGGTCACTGTTTAGGCCTCAGCGGGCATCTCTCCATTGTTCATATGGGTAGCTGAGACCCTATTCCATCTAGACAGAGCTGCCGATGATCTAGACCTTATCGAGGATCACTTCTCCGTACTATAGGTATTCCTCTAACTGATTTTGAACTTGAAACTGATACTGAATCTAAAGCTGAATTTGAAACTGAATCCAAAACTGAATCTAAATCTGAATTTGAAACTGAATCTGATTCTAAAACTAAATCTGATGTGCAGGTTTGGCTTTTAGAGACGCTACCACTTCTTTAGGATACTTGGGGTGATCCGAGATGCTATAGGCCTAAGAATTCTCTTGTTTGGGCTCGTATCAGTGCTAGCCACGAAACCTTGACAGTTGACAATTGGACAGTGATCATGGATGGTTTATCTGATGCAAACATTCACTACGTCTGCCACTAATGCAAGATTTCTGATGTTCTAGTGCATACCGTCGGTGGAAAGGTTCAACTTGTAGGGCTATGGTACTTCATGCATTACTCGCCTTATTGCCTCTGCTGACAGTGGGGAAGACAAAAGAGGGTCCTACTATATTTGGATGACTTTGTGCCATTTTCAGCCATCTTTTTGCTCATGCTAGAGAGGTTTAGGCACATCGAGCAAGTTAAGAGACCCTGGATTATGATAGATTGGGTGCTATCACCACTGATGGATTCTACCAAGGACGGCTTTGATAGGTAGGGAGATTGTAGAGTCGATCAAAGCACCTGCAGTCATGGTTCGAGTGGATAGATAGGCAAGTGGGATTTGATCCTTTATCAGCACAGGTGAAGTTGGTTTGAGCTTTTGATTCTGACTATGACAATGATGATGATGATGATGATGATGAGGGCGCAGGACGCTCCGGGTGATTGATGATCATCACGCTATGTATATTTTCGTTTGTCTTTACTTTTGCATAGGCCCCTAACATTGCCCATCCGACTTTTATTTATTGCTTTTATGTACTAATTTTTGCCTGGACCGCCGGTTCAGGTTTTTAATCCAGCGGACCATCCGGCTTTTGCATAGACCCAGTTGTTTTCAGCCTATTGGAATTTATGCCTCTTTGTTATATTTTTATTTTTTTACTGTGTTTGTATGTGACATGCAAGCATTTGAGTCAAGTTGCATCTCGAATTCATCTTATCTGCAACATTTCGCCTTTAGGGCCTAATATATTCATTTGCACACAAACATAAGAGTTTAGTAAAAGTGACATTTCCATTAATTGAATTAAGCCTGAGTACATAACGATAATAAGAATTTCTACTGACTCAAACTCTAGTGCTAACTAGCCTATGAAGGTTTTCTAGCCAACAAACTCTCACAGCTCACTTTACCCTAATTTTTGCCTACACTATCCTTTTCAGATTTTCAGTCTAGCAGGCCATTTTGCACCCTAACTTTTGTTTGACCATTTTGTAGAATACCAATCAGTGGGATATACCCTAATTTTTGCACGAATAGTAGAGGACCACTCGCTGGGTGATTTATTTATATTTATTTAATTATGTGCTAATTTTCTTGATTTGGTTCTTTTGATTTAGATACGATAACACTTTAATCGATCCTGATTGATAGGGTTTGTGAACTCATTACCATCCGTATCCATGATCTTCATTCCACCTTTACTGATTACTTTCTTAATCACATAAATCCCTTCCCAATTCGGCCAAAATTTTCCCTTTGGATTATTGTTGTTAGGCTTTACTTGCTTCAGAACCAAGTCACCAACTCTAAGAGGATACCTATGGTGCTTGACCCAACTGTTGTAAGCTCTTCCTATATGTTGTTGGTAAATTTTGAGGCTATCTAAGGCTCTTAAGTACTGCTCATCCATCGTATTTAGCTGCTCGAACCTTGCTCTTATCCATTCGGTCTCTTTGAGCTTGGATTCAAATTCCACTCACAGAAACTTCATCTTAATCTCAACTGGTAAAACTGCTTCCATAACGTAAACCAAAAGGAATGGGTTTGACTTGTAGGAGTTATGATGCTTGTTCGGTGCCCCTAATGAGCAAACGGTAACTTATCTGTCCAATCTCGGAAACCAGTGATGGTCTTAGAGAGGATCTTCTGTATAGATGTGTTAGTTGCTTCGACACCATTTGATAGAGGACGGTAGGGTGAATATCTATGATTCTAAATACCATATTTCTTGATCAACTCTGTTGTTGCCTCTTCGGTGAACTTGGCCATTTTCTTGGCGGTGATACTGGTGAATGATTCAACCTCCACTTATTTTAAGAATAATCCACTGCCACAATGATGAAGTGGTGGCCACTATTTCACGATGGCCGAATCTTGCCAATTATATCTATTCCCAACACCGAGAAGGGCCAAGGAGTAGATAAATTATTGAGCTTCGTAGGTGGAAGATGTTGAATATCTCCATAAGTTTGACATTGGTGACACCTCTCAACCTCAAAGACATAATCGGCGATCAGAGTTAACCAAAAGTCTATTCATGTGCGGTCCACATTCACCTACATGAACTTCCCCCACAACATGCCGTGCCTTAAATTTGGTCAAGAACAGGAGTAATAAAACATCGGAGGTCCATTTGAAGAGATTGTTATATACAATTCTAAATTGAAAGGCCAACTTTGGAACAGTAGTTCAATCGAATTCTGTAGCATTCTCGGAATACTGACCAGGTCAGAGAAATTTTATAATGTCTGAGTACCAGCAGGATTCATCACTGATGGTGAAGATTGAGGCAATGTCGCGCAAATGATAAGGAACCTTTGCGAAAATGAAAATCAGAGGGCAAATGGGTTGGCACTGAGGACCTTCCCACATCAAAGCCAGTGTAGCTAACGAATCAGCCATCCAATTTTCATCTTGAGGGACATGCTGATATAGACATGTCTAAAATCGCGCAGATAAATCCCAAACGGCATTGACATAAGGACAAAGAGAATCTTTGTTGATATCCCAATCCCCGAAAACCTAATGGATTACCAAAGCCGAATCCCCAATCACAGAAACATGTTTCTCCCCTATAATCAATAGGGCTTCAAGACCAAATAGACAAGCTTCATATTCTATCCCATTATTAGTAGTGGGAACTCCAATCGCTTAGATAGAGGGATGACTTCATTGTCTAGTGTAAACAAGATAACCCTGAGGCTCGCTTCGAATCTATTTATGGCACCGTCAAAATACATAGTCCACGTGGGTTCTACAACACCAATCACAGCTAATTGCTCATTGGGAAAGTCCAAGTTCTCAACATAATCAAAATTGAGAGCTTGATTTGCCAAAAATTCTACAACCGCTCTACCTTTGATAACCTTCGTCATGACATACTCAATATTGAACTCAAAAAGTAACAGTAACCATCTTGACAACTTCCTGGTTAAAGTTGGCAATTGACAAAGATACTTTATTGGATCAACCTTAGCAATGGCTTGAAATTTATATGACTGGAAGGAGTGGTGTAATTTCTTAGTTAACCAAACCATGGCAGCACACGTCTTTTCAACAATTGAATAATGAGTTTCGTATTCAAAAAGTTTCTTACTCAAGTAATACACTACGTGCTCACGCTTACTATCATCTTCCTGAACCAACATTGCCCCTATGGTAGAGTCATCGATTGCCAGGTACAAGATCAACAGCTCGTCAGGGGTGGGGGGTCTAAGGATGGGTGGGTGAAGAAGGTAAGCCTTGATTTTTTCAAAGGCGATATGAAAGCACTCATCCCACAAAATCAGCTAACTCTTCCTTAGTAGCTTGAAAATTGGCTCACATATGTTGGTGAGGCGAGATATAAATCTACTAACATACTTAATAGACCCAAGGAAAGACCAAACTTCTTTTTCTATCTTCAGAGCTGGCATATCCCTAATCGCTTTAATCTTATCTGGATCCATCTCAACCCCTCTTTTACTGACCAAGTGACCTAAAAGTTTCTCTGATGTCACTCTAAATATGCACTTCTTCGGATTGAGGCGTAAGTTATATTTCTCAATGCGAGTCATAAACTTGTCCAAAACTGCGTGGTGCCCTTCCCTTATAGCAGACTTAACCAACATGTCATCCACATAGACCTCTACTTCTTTATGGATCATGTCATGTAAGAGAGCGGTAATGGCACGGTGATAGGTTACCCCGACATTCTTTAGACTGAATGACATAACTTGATAGCAGAACACCTATATTATGTGATGAAAGTCGTCTTAACCTTATTGATTATTTCCAATAGAATCTGGTTGTACCGAGAGAATCTATCCATAAACGAGTACATTATGGCTTTGGGAATGCTATCAACTCATCTTTCAAGAAAGCCTTGTTCAAATACCAATAATACATGAAAACCCTCACTCTTCCATCTTTCTTCAGAATTGGGACAATATTGGATAACTAGGTTGGATACTCAATGACTTCAACGTGCTTAGCCTTAATCACGTTAGCAACTTTCGCTCTAACCTTGTCAGCCTACTTAGGTCTAATTCTTCAGAATTTCTACTTGACAGGATGTTATATAGGATCAGTTAGAATGTGATGCTTGGCAATATGGCGATCAACACAAGGCATATCCACATGTGACAAAGCAGAAGCGTTAACTTGATCTTTTAGCACTTTAATTATCTCACTTTTAATCTCAACGGTTAAGTCATTAGGAAGGGTTACCATCTAAGGGTTATCATCTTTACTTAAGTTTATTTCAGTTAAAGGAACGTCATGAATACTGAACACATTATACTTATGATTAAATTAATGCATGGGCTCATCGGGCAAAACATCAAGCAAATAAGCAAAATTAGAATCTTTTATTGAATTAAAGGCCTTATAGGCTACATTATTCTCATAAAAAAATACTTGAAATATTAAAAGTTACATCATCGTAGATAGAGTAATCCTCCACAAGCGGAGGTCCTTGAGTAGCGACACCAGCAGAGTTGACACCCTCGGTAGGTTCCATGAGTAGGTCATCTAGATCACGTTCTAGGGCTTTCACTTGATCGACACACAGCGCACCTTCTTTAGTAGCAAGAGATTGAGCAAGCTTCTTCATGGCTTTGGCCATAGGTTTGGCTTGGTCGTTCTTCTTCCACTTCTTCTTAAATAGAACAGACATAGCTTTTGACATAGCAGCCACAACATCTTCAATTTCTGGGTTCATAGGCTTCTTTTCATCTGAATCAGTAAATAGATGCCCCTTATCTTTCTCATCGAATTGACAATAGATATTTGCTTCACCGGGTTCTCCCCCTTCTCAATAAAGCAGCTCTTTTTAAAGTCATACACATCCTCAAAGATCTCAAAATGTAGCCAAATCCGACCATCATGCTCAATAGGCTTAGTTTCCCCTTTATAGACACTTTTCCCTTCATCCTCACTAATAATCACCATGTTGTAGTATGCAGGTTGAACACGTCTATAAACTTTCTTTTGAGTGTATCCAAAGCCATCTTGCTTTGGATGCTTCTTGATTTGGATAGGATCAACTATTCAACCAAAGCACTTTCCTAGACACTTACCCGGCACATGGATATGCTTCTTCATTATCTCCCTTACCACAGACGAGTAGCTCTTACAGCAAGGGGCCTTAGGTTTCTCATTATTGACAACAACCATTCAAAATCTGGACTCCTCCTCGTCTTTCGTAATGGCCCTGACCGAGGCATGATCAACTTCAATAACCTTAACCTTTCTGTCTTTCTCCACAGCTTTGATCTTTTGATGGGGTATCGCCGAGACTACTCCCATAGAACGAAGCATAGGTGGACCTAGGAGCAAAGAGTAAGTGATAGGAATATCAATAATAGTGAACTTGACTTAGGGAGAAATTTCCCCTATAGTCACTTCAGCTTCAAAAACCCTAATCACATCCCTCTTTGAATAATCATAGGCTCGGATGATAGTGTTAGATTTCTTGAGCATCTCCCTAGATAGGCCCAAATGAGGAAGAACTTTTAGATGGCACAAAATTAGGGAAGAGCCATTATCAACCATAACACACGGGATAGTTCTGTCAAGGATTTGGGCACGGATGAATAAGGCTCAGTTATGAATGCACCCCTCGAGTGGAAGATCTTGATTGGAGAACATTAACGGATCATCCCCTCTCAGCAGTGGCTTTCCTTTCCCTACCCAATTACACATCTCAACAATAGAAGTCGTAGGCTTCACTTCAAGTTTCGGAAGCCCCTTAATTAGAGCCCTGTGGTAATCATCTCAACCCAAAAATAGCTACCAAATGCTGAAACGGGCTTGGGTCATCTTCAATTAAGTAATAAGAGGATCAATATCGAGACTTTTTAAACTTGAGGAGACCATGCTAATGGCTTAGCTACGGCCTTAATACAATCATTCTCAATGTGGAGACGGTTGTCCTTGGGTAGGTACACCCGGCTGCTATGGGTTACATTCAAAATCCCATTGATTAACATGCTTTTGGTGGCTGGGGTTTCAAATGGATAAGGCAGTTCCTTGTAAACCAATCACGAGTCCTAAAGTTCATACTTATCGACATTGAAAGGTTGAAACTCTTCATTAGATTATTCTCCCTTCAAAACATAGTCGTCAACATTGAAGAGTGCCGTTTTAACCATTTTCGCATCTTCGGCCTTGGTCTCATCCTCTTGCCCCATTTCTTCAATTTCCATGGAGCTTAACATAGGATTAGAATGTGAGATCATATCAAATACAAAGTTCGAAGGGAGACCAGAGCCGATAACCATCACAAACTCCTCGGATATCATTTCTAGAACATATTACTCCTTAATGCCAGGACTGATCATAGAGACCTTATCATAGAGACCTTGCCTAAAAAATTAGGCAAGGGGTTTTCCATATTGCTCGGCTTCCTATCTGGTTCAGCCATCTTTGCATCTTTAACCATATAAGTGATAGTGGAAGGTAGACTCCCACACTGATCAGTTTGATGCCCCTTTTGTACATGAGGCCTGACATCACGCAGAGGCTTTAACTTGCCTGATTTATACATATTAGCAAATATGAATCCAAAGGACAATTTTCATAAGGACACAAATGATTGTTGAGAAGGAGGAGTGACTTAAACTGCGAATACTTCCTCCTGAGCTACGGTTTGCACTGTAGGCGATTTACCTTTAGTAGGAGCTGGTACAATTTCACTTAATTCTTTCTTCTTTAACCATAGTTGGTTCCTACTTAGCTTGCTTGCCTTCCCTTTCTCCTCCCCATGCTCGATTTTCTTAGCTGTCTCAAAAACTTTCTGATAAGATTCAAAAGAGTCTGTTTCCATTTCTTTCTGGAGCATTGGGAGAGCCCCATCGAGCAACTCTGGGATAATTTCTTTCAAACTGAATAGAACCTGAGTGGCCATCCACCTATTGAAATATGACTTAAAGGATTTACCTTGCTTTTGCTTGACTACCTCTAGATGCTGAATGGTGGTTTCTATTGTGGAATTGAAACTATAATGAGGGATTAAGGCTTCAGACCTGAGTTTTCAATTGAGGATTGTTGACTCCGGGAGAGTATTATACCACAAAAGAGTAGGTCCTGATAGGGTACACGAAAATAACTTTGTAAGAACTTTGTCCCAGTTTTTTGCATACGTATAATCCGCTCGTACATCACGTGCTTAGCTTCCATTATGGGGGTTGAAAAGTTCTTGGGTACCCAATCTTCATCTCTCACCTATTCCTTACCTTCATTCTTACCCTGAAGCTGCTTAAAGAATGCCGCCATTTCGGGTGTCACGCCCGGAGGCTACGTGACCTGGCCGCATGGCATCGCGTATGGAGGCTGCATGACTTGGTCGTTATGCACTAATGATGATTTGAACTAAAATGGCAGAGGAGCAGGGTTCTCAATTTGAGGGCAAGAAAATGGATCATGGGGGTAAGAGGTCCCATGTGGAGTAATTATGAAATTAGGAGGTGAGGAGCAAAAGTTGTGGACAGCGTCAAAGAAATGAAAAAACCGCTAGAAGGAACAACCATTTATGGGGCAAAATGTCCTGAGAACACGGGGAATATAGGAGCTTGACTGATAGGCCTCAAAGGAATAGGAGGAGGATAGGCAAACACTGGCAGAACCAAAGCCGGGGTAGGCTGAGCTAAGGAGCTTTGACCAAACTGAACCGGCCGAAAAGGTAGGAGCGACGGAAATAAAAACTGATTCTGAACTGGCAAAGACTGACTAGACATATTCTAAGCCATCTCTCCCCAAGCTTGAATAATAGGCTCAGCTGGCCTCTAAATTTCTCTTTCCTCCCTAAGAGCTGATCAAACTTGCTCTAGAATAGTGACCTCAAATAGATCCGATTGTAAGAACATAGCCATAGCATTAGCCAATTCAAAACCAACTGGGATTTCCCTTGATCAATCAGAGGTGAAGAAACAGGAACAGAAATCTTAGATGGGACCCTACTAGCCAAAGGAATATCAGACATGGTAGAAAGAACTAATTCAGGTACCGAACGCACTAGAAAATGAATCAGTCGGCACTCAAGTTATAATCAAAGAGGACTGCGGCGATGTTTCAACTTAACTTGAGAAACTAGAAGATGATCAGCCTGAATCGAACCATGAATGAAATGAATGGTTACGTAATAATTTGAGTTACGAATACCATATATACGGGTGTGGTTTAGAGAGGTAGAGAGCAGAAGGGCTAATGATGCGAGGCTTAACCCTAAAATGCGTGAGATGTATGAATTCCTTGCTATACCTAGCGAACTAGATTCGGATCATCGAAACTCAAATGATCTCATGCATTTTGTTAAATACCCCTTCATGCGAGGGGAGAGTGGAGGTAGCAAAAATAGAAATTTAGATTTGGCCACAGGCAGCTTATGCGTGAGTTTTGCATGAATGAGCATGATACAAGTAGCACACGAAAGTGAATAAATTTATCCCAACCTTATGACTCCCGCGCAATGCTAATTTGAAATTTGGGCTTACCTCTAGTGCCAGGGAACGGCAAGAGAGTATGCGACCAAGCTCTAAATTATTTTTATGAACCTAAGAGGAAGTTACTATTGATATATTTATCGCGGTTCATAGTCTCAAACTGCTGGTGTTGTGCAATGACACTGTAGAAGGGTCTCGTTTAACTTGATTCCGTGTAACTCAACCACTCGGGAATTACACGTTGGTTGAAACGAGTGTTCGACAAACAAATATCCCCAAATCCTGGCGGGCATAAGGTATACAAGTGAGCTTCAAGGGGGTGAAATAATGGCACCTTAAAACTTAGAAACTAACTAAGCATGCATTTAAAAGACATAAGAAATGAAGTATTGATTTAAAAACAATTTAGGCACATCATCAAAATCCTTTAACCAAATTCGACAATGAAAGCGAGGTTCAAATTTTAATTTAAAAGGAATTCACTAGTACACTCGCCACTATGAGGGATGACCTTTTCCCACCCATAAGGACCGCGTGAGAAGGATAGCACGAGGGGTGGAAAATAAAGAGTGATGTGAAGCGTGCTAAGGGAGAATCCTTATTTTAGGCATGATGAAAATAATAATGAAAAATCGATGTTGATGTTGAATTTAAGTCCAATTTATATGTTAAGGGATATAAGCCTTGAAATCTCGCATTTTAAGATAGAGTCACCACCCGATTAAACTCCATTGGGAATTTGGGTACGGAATTAACACCGAGTGGTTAGACCGTACCTTAAAACAGAGATTCCAAGTTCGGATGATGCTGCTTACTTTTCAATTTTTAAATCAAACCGTTTATATTTTAATAAGTGTTACATTAATTCTTATGCTATTTAAGTCCTGTTATCGTTTGGAGTTTTCAATTTATATGGCATACATCACATGAAAGCGATAAATAAAGCAAGTAAATAATTATTACAAGGCTTTACAAATACCTATACAATTTTCCAACGCAGGAAAATAAATAAGCGGGTAAATAAAGCGAATAAAGAGAGACCGAAATCGGGGATCAATCGAACTTACCAACACCGGAATGGCTTGGAACACGATAAATAGATCACAAATAATCACAAACAATGCATAAATAATTAAAGGCAAAAAATAAAATCTTATTATGGAGAAAAATATTTTTAGGGAATTTTTAGAGTCAGAGAGGTAGTTTTTAGGCATTTAAAGGTTGTTTAATGATGATTTAATTGAATTAAATGACAAATTAATGAAATAAAACAAATTAAAATGAAACATTTATAGATTATTAAGGATTTTTAGAAAATATTTTGGGCAAAAATTGAGGCAAACAATGCAAGAACACACGAAAAAAGGCTTAAGATCAAATTCCGACAGTCAAATGTGGCAACAGCTTTGACCGCCGCCGTCATAGCCGCCACAGTTACTATAGTAGCATTGGCCGCTATAGCGGCTGCGGTCAAGGCTAATGGTACAGCCTTGACCACCGAAGTTCTATTTTAAGGGGGAACACCATGCTCTGGAATCCATAAACCCAAGATCATCAACATTTTAAGTCATAATCAGCCACATATCAATAGATCTGGACTTAAAACACTCAAATAATCTTGATTCAATTGATTTGGGTATCAAAATACCCAAAAAATTGCAAGAAATATGGGACCTCTATAGGGGTACATTTCATCTCCATAACTATAGCCTTCATTGCTATTAGAATAGCGGTCAAGGCTATAGGGATGGAGGTAGAGGCCATCCCTATAGAGGTTAAGCTAATTTTCGATGATTTTCCAAGAACACCAAATAAAAGCCAAGAAACCACAGCTAAAGCACTATGAACAGTAGCAATAGACAATAAAATGAAGTAAATGATTAAGGGAACTTAATTTTGTTACCTCTAAGCTGTGAATCTATATTTGGAGACTCGAATCAACCTTTGGAGAGGTCCCTTTGATGGATTTGTGACAAAAGCTAACCGAATCAGCGATGAAAATGGTGATAAAATGGTGACAGAATATTTAGGTATTATTTTGAGGAATGTCTCTAAAACTTATTTAATCCATATTAACTTATGATTTATAGTTGATTTTAGTGTATAAGCTACGAGATTAAGCCTAAGAACAACAAAAAATCTAGATTAGGGGGGATTAAACCTAGATTCTATGCTTTTCTTAAGCTTTCTCTCTCTAGTTCGTCCCTTTCTCACTCTAGTTCTTAATTTTCTCTCAAAACTCAGATTCAAATTTTCTATTAGAAAAAAGTCCTCCGATATCTCTCTTGGGTTGGTTAAAATACTCACACATTAAAAAATCCACCAACTTTGATGATTTTTTTGGGAAAATACGTGTCCCAATCAAGAGGAGAGAGGGGAATGAAATGGCACGACCTAAATGAGATAGTGCTAAGGTGGCCGCAATCTACATGGCGGCCACCACTATTGTCAAGGTGGTCATTGCCATATGGCGGTGACCGCGACTACAGTAGTGGGGGTGGTCACAATAGGAGTGACCTCCCCATGCTAAGATGTCGCAAAATGGGGGGAGGGCACTGCTGCTATTAGCAACGGTGGTCACCACCACGGCGGTGTTGGCCGTAATAAGGACGGCGGTCACTGGCACTGCTAGAGGATGCACCACCGGCGACGACGACGGTAGCTCAGGCCCCCACAAAAAGAGTGGGAAAAACCTAAAAAAACCCTTTTAGGTTGCAAAAAGGCAGATAAAATAGGATTAGGTGCGCTTAAGTCCGAAAGTCATCAAAGGGAATGTCTCCAAATGCAATTTGAATTCGAAGAAAAATAAATTACTGGAACCGTGCAAGGTCGAAGCAAAAAGTCATCATCGTTCCAAGGCAACACCGACAAGCCCGTGCTCACAACTTTAATACTTTTTTGAAGCTATTTCTCTACGTGAGCTCTGAATATTTTAAATTTTTTAAGACTTTCATTAAGTATAGATAACCGTATCGTGAATAATCATCAATAAAGGTTGTGAAGTATATCCTCCTAGTGCCCGAACACTCATTAGACCACACACATGAGTATGTATAAGTTCCAATGTACTCATGGCTCATTCACCCTTTCCTTTAAAGGGTAACTTTTTCATTTTTCCTTTTATACAAGGTTCGTAATGACCAAAAGAGTCCAATTCTATTGAGCCCAAGTCACCTCACTTATGTAGCTTTGTTGAGTGATCTTTGTTTATATGGTTTAAACGACAATGCCATAAGTCGAAGGAATTCTCATTATCTAATTTAACTTTCTTTACATTATTTATATTTAAAACTTTTGTTCTAGTATCAAGAATATAAATGTCACCATTAAACATCCCATAACCCTGAAGGAAATTATTCAAGTGAATCTGACAATTATTCTTCGAAAACAAAATTTCAAATCCCTCTACTACTAAACACGCAACAGATACAATATTCTTAGTAACACTCAGAATGTTGTAACAATTATTTGGAACCAAAACTAAGCCACATGGGAAAATAAGACTAAACCTTCCTACCGCTAATGCAGTAACTCGGGCTCTATTTCCAACACATAGCTCTACCTCCCCTTTTGCAAGTCTTCTACAGTTCCTTAGTCCCTACATAGAAGTGCAGATGGGAGAACCATAACTAGTTCGAATACCTAAGTATATACACGCGGAGAAGTAACATAGTTTTCAATTACAAACATACCCAACTTAGATGCCTCTGTAGGCTTCATTTTCAAAAGTTTAAAAGCAGGAGCTTTGCAATCCCTATTCCAATGCCCCGGTTTCTCGAACTGGAAGCAGACATACATGGATGTCTTCTTTGCTTTCTTCTTGTTGATTCTTTTCTTGGCACCCAGTGCCTATTTCTTTTTCTTAGAAGCGTTCCCTTTCTTGACCAACTGTAGTGGATTCTGATCTTTCTGGATTTGAGGTTCTACTATCTTCAGCATGTTGATTAACTCTGGGATAGTAAAATTAATCTTCTTCATGTAATTGTCAGTCATGAAGCCTGAGTAACTATTTGTTAAGGACATCAACAATAGGTTAATGCTTAAGTCATAATTCATCTCGAATCCCAATCGATTCAGCTTCTTAAGGTATCCCAAGAGTTTCAGCACTTGCTAAGAGGCAGAGGTGCCATCCTGCATCTTGGTTCCAAAAAAAGTTTGGAGGTCTCATACCTCTCTGTCCTTTCCTGCTCAGCAAAGAGCTCCTCGAGATGGAGAACCATGTCCTCTAAGGTCATGTTCTCATGTTGTTTCTGAAGCTCAGGATTCATGCACCCCAATATTATGAATATTGAAGTCTCACAATCTTTCCTGTGCTTCAACTAGGCATCATGTTCCACATGATCCTCAACATCAAGTTCAATGAGGAAAATTTCATCTAGAACATAGGCCATCATGATCCTCAACATCAAGTTCAACGAGGAAACTTTCATCTAGCACATAGGCAATTCCCTAGGATTTGAGAATTATTCTCACAGCTCGGAACAAATCAGAAAAGTTCGAGCCACTCAATTTTTTATCAAGTAAGAGACGGAGATTAACGTTGGAATTCATTTTCAACCTAAGATATAAGAAAAAAATTTGTTCAAATATTAGTTTTAGTACATGCATTTAATAAAAGGTCTTTAGATTAAATACATTTGTCCTACTATTTTCTTCGAAATTTACAATAGCCCATTCTATTGAATTTGAGAATTTTAGCCCAGCTAAATTTCCTAGTAGGTAGCATCTATAACTAGTCCACTATGACTCCCAATTTTATGAGTCAAGTCATATTAGTGAGTTATAGTTAGAATCTCATTCCATTTCCATCGTATGCACTTGCTAATGCATTCAAGTTCGATAATCCTAAGCGACGTGTGCACTCATTTTAGCATCTCCTTGAATATGTCTCATTCTTGTGACTAGCCCCCTATTTTATGGTGGACTATCCTAGTTCCATTAAGTAAGACCCTATCCTAATTTTATAACCGATAAATATGGATGAAAAGGAACACATTCCACAACACTTTTGCAGCCCAAAAGGATCGTATTATAAATTTGGTTAAGGAAGACTATAACTTGCCTTAGTATATTTACTTTGGGATTTTATTGGTGTTAAACGTCTAACCCAATCTAGGATTTTATCAAATGGACATATATATAATAATTTATATTAATTCAGGGAATTTTAGAATTAATTTATAAGGTCCAACCTTAGGTGTGTTCAAGCTCTTTGTCATAATTATTCCATCAAACTAGATTATATGCAAACTAATTATCATTTTATTCTGTACATTTATATTGCATTTCCTTTAAGCTTTTATTCAATAAATTTAATTTTTTCTTTGTTATAGAAACATATATAAGAACCATCTTATATACTACGAATGAATTAGTCCATATTTAATCCCCTTGTTAATCAATTCAAGCTGCACGGATATAGGTTCCCAAGTAGGAGAAGTGCCATAGCAGAAGTAGACACTAAGTCCAATCCTTTGTTAGAACAAATACGGGCACAAACTCGAAGACCAATGGATCCTCTTGAACTAATAAATTGAGTTCTTCCAATTCATGTAAATTGAAAGCATCTATAACCCATGTAATTTATATAAATTATTCAAACTTTGATAATTTTGTGTAAGTAGAGCAAGCTTATTCAAAAAGAATCTACAGCCATTTTCTAACCTTGAAATGATAACATAAGTTCATCTATTATTCCAAACAATTAATAAAACTCAAATCATTTCATATAGAGAATAAAATTCAGTTCGCTTCTAATTTAACTATACACCAAATAGGCAGGCTCTGATACCACTATTAGAAACTGACAGTCATATTGAACATCCATAACATGCATGGTGGAAATTCAAAATTTTTTCCTTGTCCCCAGGAACTCCTATTACTTGCATATGAATTGAATAAAGCCTTAACTAAACAATTCTCTACCTAAGTTAGCATGCATAGGCTAAGAGTACCATAATTCTAAATTATATCTCAGCATAAATATTTTATACTAAGCATGTTATAACTCTGAGCTAGAACCTAAGCAAGTTATAACTCTAAGCTATAACCTAAACACAAAATAAACTAAGCATGCAAAACAACCTAAGCATAATTATTAAGTCTAAAAACACTTAAAGAAAAAGACCTAATAATTAAAAGAGAAGGAAAAAAAACTTACCAATTGAAGCATGATTTATTAGAACCTCCTCACACAATCCTCCAAGCCTAGGATAGCCTCTACGCATATCCACACGAACCCCACCAACCAAAACCTCCCTTAGAGGAAGAACTAAGGAGCCTTGAGTAGTTTCTAGACCACTCCAAAAGCCCAACCCGAAAATATAAACTAGAGGTGCTTGAATAAAATCAAGCTCTTGAAAAATAACTTGTCCAAGCTGACCTTTATTGTAGGATTTATTCTTGAACTTGGTGCATTGAAAAAGGGTGACGGGGTGCCTATTTGTACGCTAGGGGGAGAAAAATTGCTCCCCAATTTCCAATGTGGGATTGGGCAAAATCTGCCCAATCCCATATGGATCAACACGTGGACCCCCATGGTCAACTCTTGTCAAGAACCTTTCGAAGAACTCAGGGTGCTCTTCCCTAGTGTTTGACTTTACTAACATGTCATCTACATAAACCTCAACCTCTTTATGGATCATGTCATGTAGTAAGGCTGTCACAGCTCTTTGATAAGTGGCCCCTGGATTCTTCAACCCAAAATGCATTACCTTATAGTAATACACCCTCATTCTATGATGAAGGCTGTCTTGACCATGTCGATGATGTCCATTAGGATCTGATTATACCTAGAAAACCCATCTAAGAACGGGAACTTTACGGCTCTAGTAGCACTATCTACTAGTACATTGATGTGTGGCAATGGGAAATAATCTTTTAGCGAAGCCCTATTTAAATCACAAAAGTCAACACAAATTATAACGTTTCCATATTTCTTAGGGACTAGGATGAGGTTTGCTAGTAATGTTGGATACTCGATTACTTCAATTAATTTAGCTTCTAATAATCTAGCAACTTTAGCTCTGATTTTATCGGCCTATTCTGGATGCAACCTTCTTGACTTTTGTTTGACTTGTTTGAATGTGGGATTGGTTGGGATACGATGCTTAGTGATTTGGCGATCTACCCCCAGCATGTCCTTATAGGACTAAGCAAAAGCGTTAACATGTTTTCTAAGCATTTTAACCATCTCTCTTTTTTTGATAGGAGTTAAGTCGTTGGATATAGTTACTATTTTTGGATTTTCCTTAGTGCCCAAATTAATGTCATGCAATGAAGCATCATGAATGCTAAAAATGTTATGCGTATGGTCAGATCAATGAATGGTCCCGTCAGGTGAAACATCGAACAAGTAAGCAAAATCACTATCATTATCATTAGCATGCCCGAAGGCTACATCATTTTCATTACATATGATTGAATTATAATCCTCCACAGGTGGGGGGTCTTCTTGGTCACTCATCAATATATGAGTCAAATCATGATCCAGATCTTGTAATTATTTCTCGGCCAACACATCGTCTATAGTTTCTCTTGTGACTTGGGCCACATTCTTCAAGGCTTCCTAAATAAGTGTCTTCTTCCTATCCCCCAAGCATAATATGGTACATATTAAAGTAGTGAGGGCATCGATAGCTTTGTCCACTTCCATTTTTCATGGGTCGTTGTCTTCAATTTTCCTGAAACATTATTCTGCTTCTATGACAACTTGATAGCTCTCAAAAATTGTCTTGTATGCTCTTAGAAATGCTATCTTGCGGAGGTGAGGAGATAACCCGAAGATGAATCGATCAGCTAACTCCTTCTCATTAGGTTTCCTTTTAAGATCTACCAAGGCTGTTAACCATCTCCAGAAGTAATCATGTATAAGTTCCCCTCTCCACTGCCTGATAGCTATAAGATTAAACATGGATTATTCTTCCATTGCTTTCTTGGCTTCTATGATGTGCTTCTATACCTCGTCTTCCTCTAATCCTGGGTTGATCACGTATACTTCCTTCTAACTTCTCCGACGTTCATAAACTTTCCCTTTGTCAATTAGTACCTTTATGGCCTTGAGAAGATCCTCACATACTTTAGTTGGGTGATCAGACTTGACATGGTATACACAGAAATTGCACCTCTCTTAAGGCTTTGGTTGGACATATGACCGAAGATGATTAATCAACATGTACTTCTTTAGCTTCTTGAAGAGGATCAAAAGAGGAGTACCCCAAGGTGAGATGTCCTCGAGAGTCTTAGGATGAACCTTTTGGTTGTATGTCATGCCATAGGGTAAACATATGAAATAAGGGAGGATTATCCTATTTTGGATAAGCATGAAGTTGGGCAACTGACTAGGATCCTTATTACTGTGAACTTGTAACATGGCCTCATGGCAAAGTAGGTGGGAGGCATTACTAGCTTCGTGGAACATTGGGTTCGTTGGCCGAATAGATCGACCAAATTAAGCCATAAGATGAATTGGGAGTGAGGAAATTTGTCAAATCTTCAACTAAGGTTGTAACCAAAAGATCAATACATTCATGGGAAGTGGTATGCATGCATAAATTACAATGATGCATAGCTAGGTTGATTACAAGGGAACATAACACAACACATGCAAAGCAATCGATTTCGTCCTTATTTCTTCCCCCATTTTTGAGGGTATTCTCCCTTAGTCTAATCTTACACAGAAAAAGGGTACCCAGAAGGTAAAATTCTGAGGCTTTCTATAAGAATGGTGTAGGGACATATCACAAGTTAATGTATAAGCTTTCCATCGCATCAAGCCTCCTTAGGAGGGAGATGGGAATCAGTGCTCCACCCACTAGAGTGTCCCCAATTCATGGTGAGCATGGGTGATACTTTCATAAGTTTTGCAGAAAATAGGGCACCCTAACCTAGTACTTGAAGAAGAGTGCATCTAGCTAAAGAGAGAAGTAGATGAGTAGATAGAGTGTGATAATTTTCCAAAATGATGAAGAAGTAAACAAGTTAAATTGAGTAAATGATTTTTGGTGCTCATCTCATTCTTTTAAGCTTTTAAAACAAATAAAATTTTTCAAGTTAAAAGATTATTCCCCAGTAGAGTAGCCACTATGAGGTGTCGATGATATGTGGGTCTCCCTTGGTGCCTGGGTGACAGCCAGGGCCAACTAGGGGTTGGTTGGATTAAGGCGTGATGAAACCTTTTTAGTTCAAGTTTGCACAATTTAGCTAATTTTAACGAATGTAAGAATTGAGACCTAAATCTTGAAACATATGATAGAGTTGCCACCCAAGTTGCCTACTTGGGAAAGAGTTTCGCTACGGTTCCATTGGATGGGAGACTCATCCTTTTCGATCAGTGATTAGGGTACCCAATAAGTCACTTTTTTGTCATTTAGTTAATTCAAAATTACATTCGCCGTGTTAAACCGTTTTGTTTTCATCATTTGGAGAATTATCACTGAAATCCTATTTTTCTACACTCTTTCACACTTGTTACCTTCATTTACAGATTACAATAAATTACAAGCAATAAACGAGGAATAAAATTACACTCTGGGGAAAACAGGGGAATTGAAAGACAACCAATACATTTCTTCTAAGTTATAAAATAAAATAAAAATAAATTCCCCTGCATCCACAAAGATTAGCATAGTTTATAACTCATCATAAGTTGGCATTTTATTAGGAAAAATGTGATTATTCTAGAGTGGTGGTTTTGTGATCAATAGTGCCCAGGGGGCTTTTAGGATCGAAGAGAAATAATGAATATTCAACGTATTTTGTTATGAAAAACACATTTTAACTTTTCTGTGTTGATTTATCGGATTATTAGTGCAAATGATTGCATAAAAAATTATGAGTTGGATTGCTTTTAACCAGTTAAAAGAGAATTCTGGATTCTGCCTGGGGGTCAGTACCCGTACGGATTGGTGGAACCCCGTATGGCTATTGGGGAGGGCCCGTACGGGTATGGGGGAGTCATACCTATCTGGTCCCGGTATAAATTTATCTGGCGGATTTATGGAAGAGAAACAAAATGAAAATGGGATTTCCTTCTGTACGAGTATGGTCCACCAGTTTAATATCCCTACGGACATAGGGTGCCAACAAGGCTCACATGGGTTAGGACCAGACCCAAAACAGGAATAAAAGAATGGATATAATAGAGGAGGCAAGTAATAATGATAAAGTAACTGAGTTGTGAGTCTCTTTGAAATTCAAGAGCGTACCTTTTCATCGTGAATCCACTTTGAGGCGATCCTTTTATTGTGAGAGAGTCTAGCAAAACTAGATGATGAAATGGAGATTTTAGGACTATTTGGGTGAGTATTTATGCGGACATAACATCCCCCGAATCCTTACAAATGATGCTAGGATTGAATAACATGTCAACTAAACCTTGAGGGATGGGTTTTCTCCCTATTTTATACCACATATACCTCAAATATACCCTTTCTATACCTATAGAAACTGCTAGTATTTGTCAATTATGTATTGTCTTTTTAAAAGAGGTGAGGAAAGGCCCCTATTTGTAGGGGGAAATGAGGTCTGAATGCAATAAATCGCATTCATGACCTGATTTCTCACGAAATAGGTAAGGATAACCTTCCTTAAAGCCTGAATAGGCAACAACAGGACCTGTATAGGTGGGGTTCCACTCGTAAGGGTCAAGGGGGATTTATATGGGTCACCTCCAGGCATACGTAAGAAATGACCCGTACGGAGCCACCGATGGATCTATACCTCCAAGAAGCACCCATACTGGTCCCTAAGGATAGTCTAGGTCTCCAAACTCTGGCCAAACTCAAATTTGTAGTAGTAGGAGCACTCTGATGGAAACACCTGTAAAAGATTACATTATCTATCTCTAATCAATGTTTCGTGAGAAGGACTATTAAAATCCAGTGCTCACACTTACATTGCTTAAAGGAATGTTTCCCTTCTTTGAAGAGCAAGATCAAACTTACACCCTCTCCCTGTACCCTAATTTGACAAAGCTCTATGCACAACTCCGGAAGCTAATAACGCTAGTTCATCTCATTCTTGCTATAGTGGATAAAGTCATTGAGTAGCACCTAATAGTTAATGAAGATTACACTAAGAGGCTTTGAAAAAGAAGTGGGATAAGAGCACCTACATCGTGATGGACACTCCGAAAGATGCAAACAAAAAGGGGGAGAAGGATGTTAGATATGATGTATGCCCTTAAGGCAATTAGGGCGATGTATCTTAATTATGTATTGGTATGAATAATTTCTTTAATTAATAAAGGCATTTATTCGTTTGTTTATATTGATGTGTTCATATATATTACGACTGGTTAAAATATATTCATTGCTATCTTTGTACAAAAGTCCTTCACATAAACATAGCATGAAGTGAAAGATATTATAGTGGGACTATGTTTGGTGACACCTGCTTCATGTGAAATTATTATTATGTCTAAACTATCCATGGTCATAGTTTCATCAAGAAAGGATATTGATGGAACAACAAGACTAGCATGTGGTCAACTCTGTTGGAAAAGGTCAAAGCAGTTCACCTCCTAAGACCTAAGGTGGTGCCTTGAGTTTAACAAATGTATATATTTGGAAGATATATTGCAGACCGCAGTAAGATAAACACTTGATATATATATATATATATATATCAATGTGTTAGTTATTAACTTCATGCAGTAGCTTTGCGAATATCCTCAAACTTGAGAAATTAGTTACCTTGTGTGGTACTATCGCTACACTTTGGGTCATAACTATTCACTCATAAATTTAGCGTGCCATGGGTGATTATAGGTATAGTGATGACAACATGTTGGTAAGCTGTGTAGTCAGAAAGAATCCATTGCTTCAGATATATTAACGAGTTGTACCTGGTCGCTTGTTGAAGTGATGATTACTATAAACCTCTTATCAGAGTACGTGATTGATAGAAATAGTTTCTAGTCAAAACACATTATGATAAAGAGTAATATACTTCGATAACAAGTAAATTACTAGGATAGGTTGGAGCAAACTCGCTATTGGTGGGTTAACACTTTAATCAAACAGTATAAAATAGATGGTACTAATAGTAAAGAATGGAAGGGGTCCATCACATTGGACAACTATTGCATTAACTAGGATTAAGTCGTAAGCGCAAATTATACTCTGAGTAATGGGAGATGGTGCTAATAGTAAAGAATGGAAGGGGTTCATCACACTGGACAACTATTGCGTTAACTAGGATTAAGTCGTAAGCATAAATTATACTCTGAGTAATGGGAGATGGTGGACCCTTGTTAGAGGCGCACTACTATCATTTATGATAATCGAGTTCTAATTACGGTCTAAAACCATGACCCAATAGTTCCTATAGAACAAGGATTGGTTAAACCTTAGCAGCTCAATACTTCGGGATCCTATAAGGTCACACAAATTGGACTTTCATCCAACCGAGTAAAGAATTAGTAGACTTGATCTATTACGAGAATATTAAATATGGGATGGATAAACTATTACCTGGTTAGACAAGAGATTTTGTTTATTGACCGGTAACTAATTTATTAGGGTCATAAAATAAAATATTTATTTATATTAGTGAGAGAGCTAAAAATTGGATTGCCAAGCAAGGATTGGACCCTACGCAAGTGGGCCCAGAAGCCTAAAAGGTCTTGTGGGGGTCTGCACTAAAAGGCCACGTGAGTTCATGGTGCACTCACAGGCTGCAAGTCGAGCAAACCTTGCTTGCAGGGGCTTGGGACTTGGGCTGAGCAAGCAGCTCTTGCACAACTATTAGCGCCATTCATGAGCTGGGCTAGCGGGAGAGCCCGCCATGGGCTAGTCTGTAGCGCAAGGCAGGCTCGCGAGAGTCTGGCTTATGCAAGCCCGCTGACCTAACTTGTGGAGCAAGTCGGGTCATGCTTGGGCAGCACGCAGATCAACTACGATATGCGTGTTTGTCCAAGGGTAGTATGGGAATTTCTCCATCCCTCATTTCCTTCGGGGAGCCCTTTATCCCCCTTATATAAAGCATGCTACTGCTCCTCATTTCTTACACCATCTCTTTCTCTGAGCTCTTACTTAAAATTCTAATAGGTTGTCTCAAGTCAACTTAGAAGAATAAAATTAAGAAGTCCCTTTAGTTAATATTTCGAGTGGGTTACAGAGTGGTATAGCAGCGACTCAAAACTCTGCGGTTCTTCCTCGAGAGTGGTTTTGGTTGGTAGGGTTTGTGTGGATACTCATAGAGGCTATCCTACACTTGGAGGCTTGTGTAAGAAGGTTCTGCTAAAGCACGCTGCAACTAGTAAGTCTTCTAATTATCTTTTAAAGCATGCTCCTCCTCCTCCTCATTTCTTACACCATCTCTTCCTATGAGCTTTGACTTAAGATTCTATTGCTTAAAGAAAAGGACTTAATAATTCTCTTTTAATTATTAACTCCTTTTCTTTAAGCATTTTTAGACTTAATAATTATTATGATTTGGTTGTTTAGCATGCTTAGTTTTTTTTATGCTTAAACTATAACTTCGAGTTATAAATGCTTAGTATAAAATATATTTATCCTAGGATATAATTTAGAATTATTGTACGTCTAGCCTATGCATGCTAACCTAAGTAAAGAATTAATTTAGTGAAGGATTTAATCAATTTACATGCAACTAATAGGAGCTCCTAAGGACAACGTACAAAATTTTGAATTTCCGTTATGCATGTTATGCATGTTCAAAGTAAGAGTCAATTCACTACAGTGGTATCAGAACATGCCTATTTAATGCATAATTAATTTAAAAGGAAATTAAATTTTATTTTCTATATTAAATGATTTAAAGTTTATTAAATTGTTCGGAACAATAAATGAACTTATGCTTTCATTTTAAGGTTAGAAAATGGATATAGATAATTTTAAATAAGCATGCTCAACTTACTCAAACTTGTTAAGGACTAAATATATTATATAAAGTACATGGGTCATAGATGCTTTCCATTTACATGAACTGAAAGAACAAAATATATTAGTGCAAGAGAATCCATGTCTCTTCAAGCTTGTGGCCGTGTATGTTCTGGCAAGGATTGGACATTGGTGTCTACTCCTTACAGGGCACCTCTCCTACCTGGAAATATATATCGCTGGAGCTTGAGTAAACAAAGAGGGAATTAATAATGGACTAATTTATTTCAAGTTTATAAGATTTTTTTTTGAAAAACCCTTGGAGAGACAGTGTATCTCTCCAACGGCTAAAAGATTGGAGTGGGTGAAAATTTCGGGGCAGAGTACCCAACTAGGTTGGTTCCTCTGCTTACCTACAAAACACCCACCCCGCTTTTATTAATAATGGTTCTCGAAACAAGAACCAAAAGTACATCAAAGTTACATAATAAGAATCCTCGGGTTCGTAAACAAATCAGAAACCGAAAGGCTAACATTGCGCTTATAGGAATGAAAAAGAAACCAACAAAAATTGATACTCGTAATTAAAATATCCCCATCATCAGTTTCATCTCGAAAAATCTTCTTGTTGCGGCGCTTCCAGAGATTCCATGATATAATGAACCAGAGAGACCTACCAAATTCACGGGAGATTCCAGGTTTGAAGAATGTGCACCATAACAGAAGGAAGTTGTAAACATCATTCGGCATCACAACCTGAATATCCAGCCACCGGAATGCATCTCTCCAAATCTGATAATTCGCGTGACATAAAAAGAGGTTGTGTTCTAAAGATTCAGGTAGTGGACAGAACGGACAACAGGCGCTGGTTAGCATACAATATCCCCTCTGGAAAAGGAACTCACGTGTCGGTAACCTATTGTGAAAGACCAACCAGCCAAAAAATTTTATCTTGGGGAGCATGTGGGAGGACCAAATGAGTGAGAAGTCTCTCAATGGGTTCAGCCATAATCGTTATCGATAATATCCATGATAAAAGGACGCTGCTGAATATTTTTTCTGAATTCCAATGTCCCATAGGAAGCAATCTCCTCTTGGGAAGAAGGTGGGGCTGTTTACGGTTTTATGGGCTTGGAAGAGCGTTGGGTATGAAATTGATATCCAGGTTTTCAGTTCATTGCATCATTGTTGGTTCGTAATGCGAAGGCTTCTTTTCCAAAAGGGGCGGGTTTGGGAACGATTGGACAAAATATGGCTACACCCTTCAAAAATGGTTGAGAATTTCTATTGCAAATAGCAAATAAGTCGGGGAAGAGTGATTTGATTGGAGTGTTTGAGGTCCAATTATCGTGCCAGAACAACCCTTTTTGACCATCTCCCACTTGAACACGCACCTGTGATGAGAAGAAGGACCAAATTCTCTCATTTTTAAAGCAGCATTTTATAATTCCATGCCATAATGGAGAGACAAGCTTGGGGTCGAGAAGAGTCATTTCATGCCACGAACTAACCCCATAACGCCGAACACAGTACATTGACCACAAGGAGTCATCATTGCGGTCTCCTAGTTTCCAAATCCATTTAAAGAGTAGGCTGGAGTTAACAAGATTTAGATCCCGAATTGCCAATCCCCTAAGGTGATATGGTAAATTGATCGTAACCCAGCTTACTTTGCATATGCCATTGATCGAAGAATCGCCTCGCCATAAAAAATTGCGCATTAATTGATTTAGTGAAGAAGATACAGAGCAAGGCATGTAGAAGATTGACATTAAATAAATGGGAAGGGAAGAAAGTACCGTTTTGATAAGTATGGTACGTCCAGCATATGATAGATAATTTCCTTTCCAATTTGCCAAACGAGACTTGAACTTGGTGATCAAAGGATCCCAATCGGAGATATGTGGCTGTTTAATACATAGTGGTGTACCTAAGTATGTTATCGGGAAGTTGTCCACTCGGCATCCCAATTGAGCTCCATAGGAGGCCAAGGAGGCTTCATTGACGTGGATTCCCATAATCGCACTCTTGTGGTAGTTGATACGCAATCCTGAGATTAGTTTGAAACACCTTAGGATCCGAAGGAAACTGGGAATTATGGATTCTTCTGCTGGAAGGAAGCAAATTGTATCATCAGCGAACTGTAACAAAGAGATATCTGGAAGGGATTCCTCTAAATGAAATCCAGGTAGCACGCCTACTTGAATGCTTCGTTCTATAAGCTGTTTTAGGCCCTCCACTGCTAACACAAAAATAAAAGGTGATAAAGGGTCTCCTTGTTTGACCCCCCTATGGATGTGAATAGGAGGGCTTGGTGAGCCATTGATTAGAATAGAAGTAGTAGATTTTTTCCTGCTATTTGACAACCATGAAATCCATTTCTGATCAAAACCCATCCTTTGGAGAACCGAGTCAATATAAGTCCAAGAAATGCTATCAAAAGCTTTGTGAAAGTCTATTTTCAACACCACACATGGTTTCCTTTTAATATGGAGGTCATGAATTACCTCAGAAGCCACAAAAGAACACTCATGAATGCTTCTACCCTTGATGAAAACAAACTGATTGTTTGAGATAAGAGTCGGTAGAACAGCCTGAAGACGAATCGATAACAATTTCGCAATAATTTTATAGATACCATGGATGAGCGAGATAGGTCTAAAGTTATTCGGAGAACAAGAACCTAGAAATTTGTGAATTAGCACCGTGAAGGATGTCTTGACCGAATCTGGTAGCTGAGGTGTAACAGAAAAACGATCCAAAATTTGCAGTAATTCGGGTTTTAAGTCGTCCCAGAACCTTTTGTAGAAGAAAAAATTGAAGCCATCTGGTCCCGGCGCTTTATTCTCCCCACACGCACATATACTGTTCCAAATTTCCTCAGCCTGAATAGGGGCGATAAGAGCTGCGTTTTGTTGCAAAGTAACAGTATTGAAACGTAGCTTCTTAAGAGAGAATGGCGTTATAGGGGCAGCCTTGAATAATTGGGCGTAATAGCTGCAAATAGTATCTGAAATGACCTTCAAGTCCGTAACAATTACTCCCTCGATGTCCAGTTGCGATATACGGTTGTTGCGAGATCGGGCTGAAGCGGTGCGGTGGAAAAAAGATGTATTATTATCACCCAATAGCGTCCAATTCAGTCTTGATTGTTGGTGCCGTAATTTTTCCAAAGAAGCCCTCTTTTCCTGAAGGAGGGAGCCATTACGATTTAGTTCTAAATTTTGAGTTGAGGTGAGCGGTCGAGGAACATTACTCGATGTAAGGGCCAATATCATTTCCTCTAAATCAACAATCTTTCTCTGTAGGTTTCCAAAATTTTCCGAGTGCCAACGGCTGATCGCACGACCCAACTTTGTCAATTTATAAGATAGGTCTTTGTGAGCATAGGATTGACAAATGAGGTGCCATTTATTACGAATAAAAGGCAGAAAATCTGCCTTGTCCCACCACATGTTTAACGATCTAAAGGGTTTTGGGCCGGCTGAGTGAGCATCGAAGGAGCGAAATAAAATCGGTAAATGATCAGATAGGGTAGTGTCCACCATTGATATGGATAAGTTAGGCCATAACTGCAGTATCCTATTCGAGGCAAGAACACGATCAATACGAGAGAATGAAACTATATTAGACCAAGTATAGTCACGACCGTATAGGGGTAGATCTTGGAGTTCAGATTGCAATACAAAGTCTTGAAAAGCCGACATGGATGGGTAGGGGCGATCATTTGCCCTTTCCGACATATGTAATACCGCATTAAAATCACCATAAATCAAGATCATCTGAAAGTCTCGAATAATCAGGATAAGTTCCTACCATAAATCATATCTATCCATATGATTTGTTGGGGCGTAGAGACTAAGAACGTGCAAATATTGCTGCTGAAGGGGAAATTTAACTAACACCCATTGGGAAGTAGAGTGGATAACCGAACCCGAAAGCAACGAGGAGTTCCAAGAAAATAAGATGCCACCCGAAAGACCATTTGAGGGGATATGGTGATAAGCAAAGTCATTGTGCCCCCAGAACCGTTTGACCGCTTGCTCAGAGATACTTTCTATCTTTGTTTCTAACATGACGAAAAATTGGAGATTGTGTTTACGAATGCAAGAAGAGACAAATTACTGCTTTGCCTCATTATTGACACCTCCTCTACTATTCTAACATAAAAAATCCATCGACATAATAGAAGAAAATAAATACCTTGATGAATGGGAACTAATCAGTTCACTAAATTATCCATAGCTGTCAGAACAGGTTGCTTATTTTTCTCTGAGAATATTCCTAGTTTTTTCCCCATTTCCATAGTCAGCTCTTTTTCGAGGGTCAGAGATGTCCTTGACTGAGATAAAATGATCACCCGATTCATATTAGAAATGTCAGGTCCTGACAAAGCTGAAGTAACAGGCTGGTTCGCTTCCGTCTGTGGGTTGACTAGCCTTACAGGTTGTTCGGCCTCCATTAGAGCTTCATGTGTAGCTAGGCTTGAATCCGGGACAATACTCAAATTATCATTTGATTGATTTGGGAGGGGGATAATTCAGAGATCCAGGCTAATATAATCTGCAATTTCCACTTCCTGACAGCCAAAAATACGCGAGTCGTTGAAAGTATCAAAAGAAGCATCGGATGGGATATTATAAGGGGCATCGGAGATTTCGGAATCATCATCTTGGTAATGTTCACAGCCAATACCTTGTCTCAGATTAGTGTGAATGAGCACTTCTTTAGTATTCACCAACAATTTGAAGGAGCAATTGGTTGTCCCAAAGGGGACCGAAACCAGACAGGAAACCATATGCAGACGATCCGGGTAATCAAAATTGAAGTCTACAGAAATAACACGGCCAAAGGAGCCCGCTAGGTGTCTGATCAGCTCCTCTCGAATCAGAGTGGGGGGAATTCCCATAAAGTCCAGGTACATGATGCATTCTGTCGGTATAAAATCAGCCGGCAACAACTGCACATCCTTAAAAATATGCAGCGTGACCTTCCATTCACCACCAATAAAATTTTTCATAGTCAGTATTGAATTAAATGTGACAATAACATTATCCTTGCCTACAGGGGCAGCAAAAGAAACATCAAAACCACATTCATGCAATAAATGAAAGGTGAGCCGAATATTCGAGATATTGATTAGAGTGACTAAGCATGACTTATCTTTCCAAGGGGCCACATTTGTAATTAAATCATGGCCCCTGGGTGAGTTCGCTGAAATCGAATTATGAGTGGCAAAAGAAGCCTCGTTTGGAACTTGTGGTTCTGCCACAACTTTGGCATACGATCTGTCTCCACGTAATAATTCCCAGAAATTAACCCGTCGTTTAGGTATCTGTCCTGCTAATTTCTTGGGCTAATATTGTCGAGATGTTGGAGCTGCAGCCGAGTTCGTGAACTTGACCTTGAATGCGCGCACATGAATAATTCCAATGCTCACTGAGTTCAACCTGTGGAGCGTTTCCTGAACAGACAGAGAGTCATCTACCGTAATAAAGCCAAAGTTTAGATTCCTGACATTCTTTTTCCTGGCTATATAAACACATCCCGAAATTCCATGCTTCTTGAAAACCCTGCTCATAGAATCTGCTCTATAGGAATTTGGGAAATTTTCAAAATAGAATCTGGTGGGGGCGGGTTCGGGGTTAGGGTTTGAGCAGTGGTTGAGGGCAGCCGCGTTGGGGTCAGGGTTTAGGCGGTGGTTGTGTTCATGGTTTCGGCGGTGAGTCGCGGCGGGCTGGTGGCTGTGCTGATGAACAGCAGCCTGGCGATGGTCGCGATAGGGTATGGTGTGGCGGAAGAGGTTGGCTTGGCAAGGTTCAGAGTATGGATTTTGATAGGTACGGTTGGCGGGGAAGGAATGGGGGCGGTGGCTATCGACGAAGGGGGGGTTGGATCGGTTGTAATGATGGCGGCTGAGGTGGTTTGCGGTGTAGGAGGGGGTGCGGCAGTGGAGGCTAGGGTTTCTCTCCAAAGGAATGGGGTTCTATCAAGCAAATCCTTTTAAGTATATAAGATGGTTCTTATATATGTTTCTATAACAAAGTCAATATTGAATAATTGAATAAAAGCTTAAAGGAAATGCAATATATATATATAACAAAAAAAGGGTATATTTTGCATATAATCTAGGTTGATAGAGTAATTATAATAAAGAGCATGAACCCACCTAAGGTTAGACCTTATAAATTAATTCTAAAATTTATTGAATTAATATAAATTATTATAAAGATGTCCATCTAATAAAATCGTAGATTGTGTGAGACGTTTAACACCAATGAAATCCCAAAGTAAATACATTAAGGCAAGTTATATGTATTCCTTACTCAAATTTATGATAGATGTTTTTTTGGCAACGGAGTGTTGACATTCCATTTGTCTACATAGATCAGTTATTAAAATTGAGATAGGGTTTGCCTTAACTGGAATGGGTAGTCAACAATAAAAATGGGGGCCAGCTGGAGGACTGAGACACGTTCAAGGGGATGCTAATAGAAGAGTATATGTCCCTTGAATTTAGGAAACTTTAATAAATTAGCAATTGTATACGATGCAAATGGAATGTGATTGTAACTACAGCTTACTAATATGGCTTCACTCATGATGGGTGTCGAATCCTCCAAAAATAATAACACCCTTTGCACTAAACAAGAACTTGTATTAGTGACAAGCGGGACCGTCTCCATAGGGAATAAACAATTAATCCTATATGATTTATGACAAGAAAATAATGCTACAAAAAATAAAGCCAATGGGCGTTTCGATATTTGTTTGTTAAACTTGAAAATAAAAATAAATGAGCAAAAATCAATAAAGAAAAGTCCTACAGTTAAATCGTTTCTTCAGTTTAGTTGGATGGATCACGGACAATAAGGATAATCTTACCTTCCAATCAATTGGTTCAACTGTATTGATTCATCAATCACAATCAAAAAAATTTTCTCAATTAGATTAAAAACACCCAGCATGCAATTATTCTCTTAACTTTATAACGAACCTATACCCAACAACAACATTTAATCAAAAAGTTAGCATTACATTTTCTGGATCCAATTCCTATAAAATAAATCACCTAGCAAGTAAGTAATTTGACAGACTCAATCACAATTACAAATCCCAGAACCTTGCTTGTTACCACAATTCAATTGTAAAAACACCAGCGAATTCATAAAAGAATAACAATACATCGAATAGGAGAAAACCTCAAGGAGCTCTAGTTGAAACCTTTACCTAATCAATAATAAAATTAAAGCAAATTGCAAATTGAGAATTAGAAGATAAAAATAAATAAGAAAGGTCGTTCAATCCAGCTATGGCCTCGAAAATAATCTCACCGAAAGAATATAATTTAGCTATTCGTAATATAAATAAAAATAACTCAAACTCTTAATGAAAACATACGAACAAATTAAGAACCACGTTTTTACTAGAGAGAATTGAGATAAGAGTTGATCTTTTTTCTGCTAGAAACCCATGCTTAAATAGGTTAAAGAAATCCTCACCAACAAGGAAAATAATATCCCATTATTAAATTCAAAGACTAATTAGGCCACGAAAAATTCCTAAAGATCTCAATAGGAAAGGGTTATAAAAGCTGAGAAAAGGAAAAGAAATAAATGAAAATAAATTCTCAATCTATTCCGGAATTCTCTTGATATGGTTTAAGATTAAAGTTCCAAAATAGTCTTCAAGAAATAATGAATAGCTCCAAAATAGCTCCTCAAATGGCTCAATAGTCTCCAAGCTTACCAAATAGACCTAAGACCCGAATAGTTACAAATTTTGTCCAAAATAAGATGCAAACCATCCAAATGATAAAATAACATAACAACATGTATTATTTATACATTATCAAATCTCTCCACACTTGCTTTTTGCTTGTCCTCAAGCAAATATCAAAGATCAAGAAGGAAAAGAATTGAAACCAATAACGGACTACAAACATAGCTCAGAAAAATTTACTTCTTTCCCCACAAACTTGACTGATATCCTTTTTAAGCTCAAAGAGTCCAATTAACCAAATTCCTTGCTGGACCTCATTCTAAATCTCAAATTCCAAGAATTTTTTTACCAATTATAAACATGGAATGAAATTCTCTTAAAGTTGATAATTTACCTTATCTTCCATTTTAAAATCCTTTATCGACATAAAAAGATGCATTCTCACTTATAGTAGTTATTATACTTGGTGGGGTCCCTAGACACATAGCCAAAAAGTAAATAGCATTATCTTCTCTTATTATTCTCTCTTCTTTTTTGTTTATATTTTGAAATTTACTTTATTTTGTTCATCGTTTCTTACTGCAAAAACATAAGACCCTATGGAAGAGACACCACCTAATTGCATTGTTCGAGTGGGCTTATTCCTTCTAGCAAGGCGAAAGAGACAACACGCGGTTACATTAGCCGAGTGAGCGTTTTCTTCTAGATTTAACGGCCCTATGAAAGCCATTTTCTTTCACAATGTGACTCAACGAAAGAACAAGATAACCACCGTGATTAGATTATTGTAAGGTCTCGATAAACTTCCTATGGTACAAAGAACGTAAAATATAGGCTAAGTCCAAATTAAGTACATGTAAATCATATCATCTTTTTCCAATTTTTTTACATTCTATGAAGACTAAGAATCTCACATGGTAACTTTCAGATTTTAGCTAATTGGAACACTTGTTTCTTGAATTGGATCTGAATGTCCAGAACATTTAGCTAAATCAATTCCCATTACTTGTTTACTTTTATTTTTGGTATTCTTCTGCTTAGTTTTAATCATATCTTTAATTTTCATTTTACGACAATTTCGAAGCAATTATAAAAATCAATTCCCTCCCCCACTTTAGGACTTAAATGTCCTCCTCATTTACGTGCAAAATAAATCAAAAGGAAGAATTAAGTAAGAAAGGATAAGACCTATTAGTGGAGGAGGGTCGGGGCAGCTTATAAAGGCTCTTGCTACTGTTGTTGAAGGAGTTGCAGGTGCGATTCCTCTAAGTAGACCCATGGTTGACGATAAAAATAAAATTACACTCATACCCCTCTCTCTTTATTACTTTTTAACTGAAATAACATAAATTTAAAACAAAACTAGAACTAAGTCAAAAGATAAAGAAATAAGCATGATTCACGCTTAACACTAGGCTGCCTCCTAGGAGCGAATTTTTTTATTGTCGTTAGCCCGACTTTGCCGCTGCTTTGTTACGGCTCAGAGCTTGCTTTCTTGAAGCTAAAATCGTTAGTACCCAATGCTTGGAAACCTTCAACATATGGTTTAAGACAAAACTCATTACCTATCAAAGTTTTACTTATTTCCAAGATTGTTATCTCCACTACACTATTGGAAAAACATTAGTAACAACAAAAAACAAACCCTTCCACCTTGAGTGTAATCTGCTAAAGTACGTTTTCAATCTGGAATTTTGGAGTGAAACTTTCTGCCCTACATGAAATTAGTTCATATGAAATATTTTATGATCTTGAAAGGAATTAGAGTCTTTGTTACATAATTTTAAATTCACACCAGCTTCTAGTCCCTTTGAATCACACACAGAAGAACCACTGACATCTATAACACATACAGATGCTATATCATTAGAACATTTCATAGTTTCATATATATTAAATTTCACAAGTTCCTCACGAATCTCCATTGATAATGTACCCAAGCGAACATAAATTTTTGTACCTACGGTAATAAGAAAGGGTCTACCTAATAATAACTTATGAGTGTACGAAGGATTTTCAACACCCATATAAAATACATAAAAATCAATAGGAAATATTAAATCACCAACTTGGACAAGAAAATGCTCTACAAGTCCTTCAGGATAAATCGTGGACCTATCAGCAAGTCAAAGGACAACAATAGTTGGGTTCAATGGATTAGCTCACGGGTTCTTATAAATTTACAAAGGCATAACATTGATAGCGGCCCCTAAATCACACATAGCACAATTAATGTTCACACCACCTATTTTACATGGGATAGCAAACATACCTAGGTCTTTACACTTTTCAGGAAACTTTCTTGGCAAAATAGCTAAAACATTTTCCACAACCTGTATCCTTTCATCCCCTTTTAACCTCTTTTTATTTTAACACAATTCCTTAACAAATTTAGCATATTTCTAAATTTGTTTGATAGCATCGAGGAACGGAATGTTAATTTCCATCTTTCCAAAAAATTTCATAACTTTATCATCCTCTTTTTCCTTTTTGGTTTTTGACAACCTTTCTAGAAAAGGGGGCTGGTGGGCTATAGGCTCTATTATTCTCAATTCAGATTCCTTATTACTATCTACACTTATCTCATTTTCTGAATAAGCCTTTAATTTTGATTTAAGTCATCCAATCTATTCACCTTCGAATCCAGGCTAACTATGTAAATTTCAGAATGTTCAGTTTTGTTTACCTTGGACTCCAGGCTAACTGTGGCATTTTTAGAATTATAGTTAACAAGCTCTTTCCCACTTTGAAATGTGATTGTACATACATTTTGTTTTGGATTAACCTTAATTTGAGTGGGAAGCTTACTTTGATTTTCTAACTCACTCAAGCTAGTGATAATTCGACTCATTTGTCTCTCTAACTTACGAATGCTTGCATCCACTTTTTGTTATATTGGAGCATACTAGCTACCATTATCGTCACCATCTCCTTGAGCGACATTGTTGTGTTGTTGGATTGAGGTTGGAAATTTCACTACCTTGGCATGACATTTTATGGTTGGCTCCTTTGTCGATAGCTGAAATTTTGGTGATCTCACTACCCCGGGTTATAAACATTGTATTGAGGGTCATATCTTCTTTGCTGCCCAATGAATCCACCTACAACATTTGATTGTTCCTTTCCATAGAAAATGGAGCAAGTTTTCATTTTGCGACCAATAATCGAACAAGCCTCACAAACGGTTGCTTTGTTCAGATTTCCTACCTGCGTAGACTTAACTAAAGACGTAAGTTCAACAAACTTAGTTTCACTAGATGAAGCGTTTACCTCATTAACCTTCCTCGAGAAGATTTAGTGTGGGTTGCCAAAGTGTTATGAACTTACAGCCATCATGAGATGATTTTTTTAGCATCGGCAGGTGTTTTATCAATTACAGTTCCATTGCAAGCTGCATCAACGAACTTCCTTTCCAAAGGAAGCAATCTATCGTAGAAGTACTCAACCAGCTATTTCTCCGAGATCTCATGATTTGGGATGCTTCCTTGAGCTTTTGAAACCTCTCCCAATACACATCAAGAGTTTTGGTCTCCTTTTGCTTAATAGACATGATTTCCACCCTTATCGTGATTACTCTACTGGCTGAAAAGTATTTCTCCAAGAATGTAGCTTCAAGTGCAGGCCATGAAGTGGTAGTACCTGCAAGGATAGTATATAACCATTCTTTAGTAATATCCCCTAAAGAAAATGGAAAATAATGTAATGAAATTTGATCTAGAGAAACTCCCCGAGGCTTCATTTCTGTACGAATGCCATAAAAAGCCTTTATATGCTTATTCATATCCTCCTTTTCCATTCCATGGAACATCGCAAAATGATGGATTAGACTCGGTTTGAGCTTAGAGTCAGTTGGAGCATCGGGAAAGTTGATGCAAAAATTACATGTATTTGGCCTTTGAATGGCTAGCTTGTGGAATGTACGATTGTCTGCCATTTCGATCTTTTGTTCATGACCAAAATCTTCTATTTTAGGGCTACCTGTATTTTCTACTAGCTACTGATTGAAATCAAGTTTTAGCTCCCCATTTTCAGTTCGACCTCCTACTCCATTTTTTTGCCCAGTAATTTTTCTCAAGGTGCAAGCTATTTTTTTTATTTCAGGATCATAGAGCTAATAACTTTCATGATCAGTCCTGGTCATTAATAAAAACAAAATCAATTAGTTAATCCCTGACAATGGCACCAAATTTGACGGGTGTCGAATCCACTAAAAATAATAAAACCCTTTGCACTAAATAAGAACTTGCAGTAGCGGCAAGCAGGATCATCTCCACAGGGAATAAACAATTAATCCTATTTAATTTGAGACTAAGAAAATAATGCTATAAAAATAAAGGAAATGGCGGTTTTGAGATTTGCTTGTTAAACTTGAAAATAAAATTAAATAAGCTAAAATCATTGAACAAAAGTCAGTGAAATCGTTTCTTTGGCTTAGTTGGATCGATCATGGACAACAAGGATCATCTTACCTTCCAATCAGTTGGTTCAACTATGTTGATTCATCAAATACAATTAAATATCTTTCTTTCAATTAGATTAAAAACACCCAGCATGCAAGTATTCTCTTAACTTTACAATAACCCTATACCCAGCATACAAGATTTAATCATAGAGTTAGCATTACGATTTGATGATCCCATTCCTATCAAATAAATCACTCAGCATGAAGTAATTTTATAGACTCTATTACAACTACAGATTCCAGCAAATTTATAAAAGAATAACAATATATCGAATCAGAGAAAACCTCAAGGATCTCTACTTAAAACCTCTGCCTAATCAATAATAAAATTAAAGCAAATTGTAAATTGAGAATTAAAAGATAAAAATAAATAAGAAAGGTCTCACTATCCAACTATGGCCTTGAAAAGGATCTCACCAAAAGAATATAATTTAGCTACTCACAATAGAAATAAAAATAATTGAAACTCTTATTTAAATCATACAAACAAATTAAGAACCACATTTTTACTAGAGAGATTTGAGATAAGAGATTATTTCTTTTCTACTAGAAATCCATGCTTAAATAGGCTAAAGAAATCCTCACAACAAGGAAAATAATATCTCATGAATAAATTTAAGGACTAACTAGGCTCCAAAAAATTCTCAAAGAGCACAATAGGAAAGGATGAGAAAAGATGAGAAAAGAGATAAATGAAAATAAATTCTCAATCTAATTCAGAATTCTCTTGATATGGTGTAAGATTGAAGTTTAACAATAGTCTTCAAGAAATAATGAATTGCACCAAAATAGCTCCTAAAATGCCTCAATAGTCTCCAAGCTTGCCAAATCCACCTAAGACCCAAATAAGCACAAATTTTATCCAAAATAAGTAGTAAACCATCCAAAAAATAAAATAAAATAACTTAAAGATATGTATTATTTATACATTATTGACTAATAAAATTTAGGGTCGTATTAGACTAGTTATAGATGCTACTTACTTGGAAATTTAGGTAGGCTAGACTTCCCGAATTGAATAGAATGGGCTATTGTATTTTTCAAAAAATGGTAGGATAAAAGTATATAATTGAAAGTCCTTATATTAAATACAAATACTACATACTAAAGTCTAAGAATTTTTTTCTTTTCTTATATCTTAGGTTGAAAATGTTTAGATACATGAATATGTATCCCATTATGAGTGCAACCATTCAAACACTCTCGCTTGATAAAAAATAATTTTATTGTTCACAACTATGAGCAATTGTTCGGAGCACTGAGGAAGGATTTAAAAACCTTCTATTTTGATTATGTATTGGATGATCCAAGCCTTGAACATCGGGTTATAGGTTGTTTCATTGAGGAAATAAACCATTTAGAAAAATGTAAAAGGGAATTTGTCTATGTGGCTAAGAGAATGGTCAAAAGTATGTCTTGAAAATGGCAAGAACTGTATAAAGAGATGGACTTAAAATCTATGCTCAATCATCTTGAAAGGGTTCACCATCTTAGAGACTTGAAGTTTAAAATAAAGATGCAGGATGATGCCTTACCCACTAATCATATCATAAATATTTATGATGCCTCAGAGCGGTTAAGAGAACTTGGTATAGCGCTTTCAAGAAAGACTTTGCCAAACCTGGTAAAAGTTATTCTGTATCCCATAGAGCAGTTTGAAATTGAGCAAAGGAATGAGTTGCAATATCAATTATGGGCTGAGGACGTTAAACTTGAGAGGTTCAAAGGTTTAAATATCAAAAGATCACTAATTTCTTGTGAAGAAGAAAGAAGAAACCCTGAGATTAATTCTGTTAAAGCTGGTCTGATCATGTAGAAAATAGATATGGCTCTAGTCTCTGAGCATTTAAAGATAATTCTTCAAATGGCTTATACTTTAGTTACGTTTAAAATTGAAAAATATCCTACTTTTCCATATGAATCAACTTGGATATTGTATACTGGTTGTGGTTGTAGTTCTCACATTTGTACTTATGTGACTAAGGAATAGTAGTAGGCTTGCAAAAGGGAAGATGGACATGTGTGTGGGAAATGGAGCATAAGTTGCCGCATTAGCCATAGGAAGCTTTAATCTTATTTTGTCGAGTGGCCTAGTTTTGGTTTTGAATAATTATTACCATATTCCAAATGTTACTAAGAATATTATCTCTATTGCGCTTTTAGCCGTAGAGGGATTTGAAGTTTTATTTTCGAATAATAATTGTCATATTTGTATAAATAATGTTCTTCGTGGCTATGGGATGTTGAATGGTGGCATTTATGGTCTTGATACTAAAATAGATGTTTTTACTATAAACAATGTGAAGAAAGTTAAATTAGATAATGAGAAATTTGTCCGTTTATGGCATTGTCGTGTAGGCCATATGAACAAAGATCACTTAACTAAGTTATACAAGCATGGAGACTTAGGCCCAATAGACGTTGAGTCTTATGGTGATTGCGAGCCTTGTTTAAAAGGAAAAATGATCAAGTTACCCTTTAAAGATATGGGTGAACAAACAACAAGTACATTGGAACTCATACATACAGATATATGTGGTACAATGAGTGTTAAGGCACTAGGAGGATACTCCTACTTCATAACCTTTATTTATGATTATTCATGAAATGGTTATTTGTACTTAATGAAGCATAAGTCTAAAAGTTTTTAGAAGTTCAAAGTGTTTTGAAATGAAGTAGAGAAACAACTTCAGAAAAGTATTAACGTACTTTGATCTGATAAGGTGGAGAATACTTAAGTCAAGTGTTTTAGGATTATCTAAAGGAAGATGAGATAGTTCCCTAGTGGACACCTATTTATACACCCCAACATAATGAAGTGTCTAAAAGGAGGAATTTGACTTTATTAGATATTGTTCGGTCTATGATGAGCAAAGCAGATCTCTGTAAATCTTTTTGGGGATATACAATAGAGAGTGAAGTTTATTTATTGAATAGAGTGCCCTCTAAATCAGTTGATATTACGCCTTATGAAAGATGGTATAATCAACAGCCATCTCTAAGTCACCTATAAGTATACGGTTGTCCTGCTATGGTAAAGAGGATATCATCAGATAAGCTAGATGTTAATCTAACAAGTGTCCGTTCATTGGATATCTAAAGGAAACTATTGGATATTTATTTTACTAATCCAAAGCACAAAAGGTATTTGTGTCATGGAGTGCTCACTTTTTGGAAAAGTAACACTTACTTGGAAAAGTAAGTGGGAGCAATATTGAACTAGAAGTTCAACAGGAAGAAACAAACAATTAGTTGATTGACCCCGTTCTAGATATACATGAAGGTGTGATCCAGGAATAGCCTATTGAAACACAATAATTGTGAAGATCAGGTCGTGTTCATACAGGTTTCGAAAGTTATCTTTTCATCACACAGATGATAGGGAAATATATCTAACGGATGATGATGAACCAAGAACCATTGATGAAGCAATGAAAAACTCACATTCTGATAAATGGCATAAAACCATTAAATCGGAGATGGATTCCATGCATAAAAACTGGGTTTGAAATTTAACGATGTATCAGAAGAGGTTAGACCCATCGAGCGCAAATGGTTCTTCAAGAAGAAGACTGACATGAACTGTAATGAAGTTACCTATAATATAAGGTTGGTTGCTAAAGGTTATAGTCTACATGAAGGTATGGACTTTTCTCACTGGCAGCCATGCTTAAATCCATGAGGATACTCCTCGCCATTGCTGCTCATTATGATTATGAGATCTGGCAGATTGATGCTAAAACAGCATTCCTTAGTTTGGATTTGGATTGGGATGTGTATATGACACAACCTGAGGGTTTTACATCTCAGAATGGCTCGGAGGAATGCAAACTACAAAGGTTGATTTATAGACTTAAGCAAGCATCAAGGAGTTAGAATATTAGGTTTGATTAGACAATATGTGAATTGGTTTTTTGTCCAAACATTAATAAGCCTTTTGTTTACCGGAAGGTTAGTGGGAGTGCAGTTGTTTACTTAGTATTGTATGTTGATGACATTCTGCTACTAGGAAATGACATTTCTTTTCTTTAAAGTATCAAGATATGGTTGTCAATAATGTTCTCCATGAAAAACCTTGGAGAAGCAGCATTTATACTGGGTATAAAGATCTATAGAGATAGATCCAAGAGGCTGTTAGGTCTTTCTCAAAGCACATATATTCGAAGAAAGGATTTCTCTCGATTACAAAGGGGGTAAACTTATCAAAGATTGAGTGTCCAAATATAGCTCAGGAAAGAATGTGCATGAAGGATATACCCTATGCATCTGCGATAAAATCAATCATGTATGCTATGATATGTACGAGGACAGATGTCTCTCAAGATCTAAGATTTACCAATAGATATCAAGCAGTTCTAGGTGAAAAGCATTAGATTGCCATCAAGGCAATTCTTAAGTACTTGAGAAGGACTAAAGAAGATTTCTTGATATATGGACATGGTGACCTCATAATTAGAGGTTACACTAATACGAGTTTCCAATCTGACAAGGATTACTTTAAGTCTCAATAAGGTTTTGTGTATACATTGAATGGAGGGATAGTATGCTGAAGAAGTTCCAAGAAAGAAACTACTGCCGATTCAACCACGGAGTCTGAATACATTGATATCTTTAAAGCAGCAAAAGAAGCTGTCTAGTTAAAGGGATTTATTGGTGATCTCGGATTGGTGCCTAAGATTATTAATCCAATTTTTTTTGAAGTAACCCTAGAGAGGTAAAATGTTGGTGGAAAAGTTTTTCGCCACCATTAAAAACCCTCCCTATGGATTTTTATTCATAAAAGGAATAACCTTGATCTCTAGACGAGAGCAAGAGCGATTAAGAATCAGTTATAAGAGAGTCGTAAGTTCGGGGAATTAAATACATCAGAAACAAAAAAGGCTAGATTATGCTTCCTACATTTAAGCACAGGCCAACAGAGATAGATGCTTGCGTACAAGTGCTGCTTTGAGCTTGTAGCACGTTTAAAGATGAATTAATTTCGACGCTTCCACAAAGTTGAAGTAATGAAGAACCACAATGAAGTTCTGAATTCTCTACAAGGCCTTGGGGAAAAGTAAAGTCGCCAAGCTTGCAAGAATTCATAACCTGGCCTCGGCATTTTTAACGCAACACTGAACAACCTAAAAAGATCTTTCCACACCTGGGAACTACCCACTCAATGGAATAAGGTGTGATTGATTATTTCATCCTCCGAGTAAAAAGGCTAAGACCTATCCGAGATAGCCTAACAACCGCGATTAAAAAGGAACAACTTTATAGGAAAACATATGCGGAATAAAAACCAACCAAAAAAATGCACTTTGGGCACTAAACACGACCTTCTAATCAATGAGAAGTTTATGTTTGGTTTAGACCATTATGGAGTCTTGTAAAAACCGACGCAAAAAGTTGCGGCCGAATATGCATTATGGTCCCATATGTCCCATTTATAGCAGTGCAGTCCCTATGAGAAATGAACCGTAGTGTGCTCACCCTATCCTACAATTGTGCTAGAATCCGAAAACATTGTGGGGCATGATTGGACTATCCAACCTCATAGCTTATTGCAGTGTTCCCTACTTGATAATCGTAGGTTCTATCTCCACCATGGTCTTGAATATATGGCTATCCTAGAAATAATAGTACACCCCTGCTAAAACATGCAAGCTTTTCTGTTACAAATATGAAAAAGATCAGGGAATAAGGAAGCAAGAGATTGGTTAGCAGTTCAATTATCCTACCAAAAGAAGCTGTCTGTCCCATTACCTACCAATATGCGTACATTAGACTGAAACAAATCCCAATACCTTGGGTTCCTAATGTAATAGGTGACTATCCCTCTCTAGGTAGGCGATAACTTCCTATAGTCATATGTCTCTAACGATGCCCAAGATGAAAATCCATATGGTTTAACACACAGTTCGTACCACCGAGATTTGTGACTCGAAATTTTTAGCTTCCAAATCCACTTGACCAAAAGATTACAATTCAAAATATTTAAATCCTGAATGTATAACCCGCCTAGTACCCTTGGTAGGGTAATAGTCTCCCAGCTCAACTTACTAATTCCCCTTGCCATTACGTCACCCCTCCAAAAAAATTCTGCATAAATTGCAGTAGCCTAACATTAACTAAATTTGGCATTTTATTTAGAGAAAGAAAATTAATAGGGAGTGATGATAGGACCTAATTAACAAGCATAACCCACCCACTATATGAGAGACAATTCCCCTTCTAGTTAGCTAGCCGATTTTTGAAGTTACCAATCAACAGATTCAAATAGGACATTAGTACCCAATTCACGCTAAGAGGTGAGCCCATATACGTAATTGGGAAGCTTTCTATCTTACACCCTAATATTCTAGTACAAGAATGCAAAAAGGTCTCATGAACATGAACACCCATAATAGAGATCTTATGGTAGTTGAGTTGCATACCAGATATTAATTCAAAGCATCGTAAAATAAAAATAAAAATAGGTAAAAGAGACTCATCTGAGGGGAGAAAGCATAACGAGTCGTCCCCTAATTAAAGAAGTAGGATGTCAGATCTAACAATGCAGAAGCTTAGGAGAAGACCTGTACAAACACTTGCATCAACAATTTGTTTCAGGCCCTCAATAGCAACTACCAAAATAAATTGTGAAATGGGATCTCCCTTTTTGAGACCTCTCATAACTCAAATCGGTTCGCACGAAGTCCCATTAATTAGAATAGATGTCGTAGAATTCTCTCTACAACCCACCCTCCACTTAACCCATTTGTCACTGAAACTTATCCTTCTTAACACAACATCAATATATGACCACAAAACACTATCATAAGCCTTGTGGAAATCGAGCATTAACACTAAACAAGGCCGCCTAGGCATATGAAGAGAATGAATGACCTCCGAAGCAATGAAGGAGCACTCGTGAATATTGCACCCCTTAACAAAGCAGAACTGCCATTCCAATATCAGGTCAGGAAGAAGAGGATGTAAATAGTTCACTAGGACCTCAGATAACAACTAATATATCCCATGAAAGATCCAGGTACCTTAGGAATTAAGACCATAAAAGACAACTTCATTGAGTTAGGTAAAAGGGCCGAGTCATGAAACTTGTTAAGTACATAAAAAATTTTAGATTTCAACTCATCCCTAAAATGTCTATAAAAATAGAATTTAAAACCATCTAGCCCCGATGATTTCCCCACTTTTCTTGGACACAACGTTGCCTATATCTTGTCCTCCCTAAAAGGTTCAACTAGTCTTTGATTCAAGTTGTTCCCTAAACTTTGAAATTGTAGCCCTTCTAACAAAAAGGGTACCAAGTGCCTCTCTACAAAGAGGACCGCATAAAAATTCCTCAGTGCCAAGGAAATAGTAGTTAGGTCGCTCGTGAGTGCCCTATCAATGTCAAGCTGGCTAATCCTATTCCCCCTCGACTGTACCGAGGCAATCCTATAAAAGTAAGTCATGTTATTGTGTCCTTGAATCGTCCATGTCACTCTAGATTGTTGAAGTCGAACCTTTTCCAAGCTTCATCGACATTCCAATAAACACAACGCGCCAATTGTAGTTTGAATCCAAAAGTAATATCAATCGGCCTCGCAACATCCCACGCAGTAAGTGCAAAAACTCTCTTTCCTAAATCTGAAAGTCATTTTTCCAATCCCCTAAAATTCGTAGTATGCCATGGCCGAATAAAATTACGTAATCATCTCAGTTTAAAATCAGTATCAGTGCCAACCCTCTCCTCACATATCACACTCCATTTACATTTCAAAAATCATAGAATCCCTAACAGTTCAATGATCAAAATATGCGGCTTACAGACCTCCTCGGATCGTGTGAAGAAAAGATAATCAAGAAGTTATCTTAAAGGGTAGACTCAATTGTAGAAATGTTTAATCTCGGCCACAAATTGGTGGTATCACAAGAATCCAAAACCCAATCCATTGTCGAGAAGGCTTGGCTATTGAACTAAGTGTAATCTCTCACATATAAAGGTAAGTCATGTAGAGAGAAATCATTAACAAATTCCTGAAACTCCACCATAGAATTCAAAACAACACTAGTTCCCCCTAATCATTCCAAGCAATGGATAATACCATTAAAAGAATGGTGCTATAGCTTAGGCAAAAGAACCATGGTCTCACCAGAAATATAGACATTTATCCACAAAGTATCATATTATTAGGGAGATTTTTGTTACTAAGATGATAAGATTAGAATATGTCCCCACTGATCAGAACCTCGTGGATGGTCTGACAAAGCTATTGATAGATGTCAAACATGAACATCATGTGAAAGAATATGGATTAAGACATATGGCTAATTGGCCTTAGTGCAAGTGGGAGTTTGTTAGATATGATGTATGCCCTCAAGGAAATTAGGGCGATGTATATTAATTATGTATTGGTAGAAATAATTTGTTTAATTAATAAAGGTATTTATTCTTTTATTTATATCGATGTGTTCATATATATTGTGACTGGTTAAAATATATTCATTGATATCTTTGTACAAAGGTCCTTGACATAAACATAGCATGAAGTGAGAGATATGATAGTGGGACTATATTTGGTAAGACCTGCTTCATGTGGAATTAGGATTATGTCTAAATTATCCCTAGTCATAGTTTCATCAAGAAAGGATATTGATGGAACAACAAGACTAGCATATGGTCAACTCTCTTGGAAAGGGTCCAAGCAGTTAACCTCCTAAGACTGAAGCTAGTGCCTTGAGTTTGAGACATGGATATATTGCAGACCACAGTAAGATAAACACTTAGTATATATATCAATGTGTTAGTGTTTATCCTCATGCAACAGCTTTGCGAATATCCTCCTACTTGAGATATTAGTTACCTTGTGTGGTACCATCACTAAATTTTGGGTCATACCTATTCACTATTAATTTGTGTTGCCACGGGTGATTACGGGTATACTGATCACATCACATTTCTATGCTATGTAGTCGGAAAGAATCCATCGCTCCGAATATATTAATGAGTTTAACCTGGTAGATTGTTACGTTGATGATTACTATGAACCTCTAATCAGAGTATGTGATTGATAGAAACAATTTCTCGTAAAAACACATTATGGTAAAAATTAATGTACTTCGGTAATAAGTAAATAATTCGGACAGGTTAGAGAAACCTTGCTATTGGTGGGTTAACACTTCGGTCAAACCCAATAAAAAAGATTGTACTAGTCTTAAAGAATGGAAGGAGCTCATCGCATTAGTCAACTAATGCATTAACCAGGATTAAGTCATAACCACAAATGATGTTTTGCGTAATGGGGGATGGTGGACCCTTGCTAAAGGAGTACTACAGTTATTTAAGGTAATCAATTTCTATTTATAGTCTAGAACCTATAACTAATAATTCCTATAGAACGAGGATTGGGTAAGCCTTAACAGCTCAATACTTCAGGATCTTATAAGGTCACACACATTGGACGTTCAACAGACTGTGTAAAGAATGAATAGACTCAATCTATTTCGAGAATATTAAATGTAGGACGGATAAAATTATTACTTCGTTAGACCATCTATTTTGTTTATTAATTGGTAACTAATTTATTAGGGTCATAAAATAGAATATTTATTTGTATTAGAGAGAGAGCTAAAAATTGGATTACCAAGTGAGGATTGGACCCTAGGCTAGTGGGCCCCACAAGCCCGAAAGGACTTATGGGAGTCTACGCTAAAAGGCCACCTGAGTGTATGGTGCACTCATGGGCTGTAAGCCAAGCAAACCTTGGTTGCATGGGATTGCGGCTTGGGCTAAGCAAGCGTTGTGCAAGTAGCACTTACATAGCCCATTAGGGCCGCTCATGAGCTGGACTCGCAGGAGAGCCTTCGAGGCCCAGCTTATAAAGCAAGGCACACTTGTGAGACCCTGCCTTGCGCTAGCCTGCTGACCTGGCTTACAGCGTAAACCAGGTTATTCTTGGGCATCACATAGATCCACTTGAATCCGCGTGTTTGCCCAAGGGCAGGATGGGAATTTTCCATCCCGCATTTAACTTGGGTAGCGCTTGCTCCCCCTATATAAATCATGCTCCATCTCGTCATTTCTTGCACAATCTCTTCCTATGAGCTCTGACCTGAGATTCTAATGCATTTTCTCAAGTCAACTTAGAAGAATAAATTTAAGGAGTCCCTGTTGGTCTAGATTAAGGGTTTTAGCAAGTAAAACAAGGATAGTAGAAATTCAAAAATGTAATCTAGTGTCCAAGATCTTCTAAGCATGCCATGATTGATAATAGTGCTAGTCTTAAATTATTTTAGGTTATAAACACATATTAAAAGGACGTAATAATAATTTAACCACTTACCAGTTTAAGCATAAATCCTGTAGTCGGTAGAAATACCCCTCAACTATGTGCATAGACTCCAAAGTAGAAGCCCTCTATAAATAGTCCACCTGAGCACCACCGACCAAAACCTTCTAGAAATGGAGTACTGATAAATAAGTGGAAGATAGCTAGGTCTTCCCTAAAAATTTATTTTATAAGAAATTCATGTTTTGAAGGATTACTTTTAGGAATAAAAAAAACTAAGAGAATAAGAGAGCAAGAGAAGGAGTATGAAATTAAGGACGAAAAATAATGAAGGTGGAGGCTTCTATTTATAGTGGTGAGGAATTATTCAAAGGACAATAAAGTCCCTAACCTCAACCAATCAGATATGAAAATAAAAGGGGCAAATAGGTATTTTAATTAACCTAATAGAGTGGGAGAACAACTCAAATAGTAGGAGCTCGCTTAGGGAGCAAGCTCCCAGTTGGACTGGGAGATTGCTAGCCATTCAGGCAATAGTTCCTTGTGGGCTTGTGCATGAGCACTAGCCCGCAAGACTGCACTCATATGCAGCTTTGTGCATAGGCCGACACATGCTATTTAGGTCTAGGTGGTGTGCAGGCCCTTGTTGGCTACCATCCACACTGTGTAGGGCCATATGGGTTATACACCGGCGCAGCCCATTTAGGCTTATGCTCGCCCTACAAGCCACGCGCAGCATAGTTCTAAACAGTGCTGCCTTATAGCCCATGCATAGGTCTTTTATTTACTGTCACATAGTACATTAATAGACCCACTTGTGCAGATTTATTTAACCTCCAACACTATTAACAGGTTAATTGGTAGAACCAATGAATATTAGTCTAACCAATATTATAGTCTAACCATATTTCCTTGCTCTTCTCGATTAGACCTACTCTAATAGTTCTTTACATAGCTTGTTCGTAACTCAAAGTATGTGACCTTATAAGATCTTGTAATATCGAGCCGTCAAAAGTTTAACCTAGCTCAATTCCCTTTTAGGAATTGACTGGCTCAGAGCTATAGCCGTTATGGACTCCGATTACTTTGATCATTCATAGTGGCTCTCTAGCAAAGGGCATATGACCCCTCAATATTTAGAAGATCACGTGCAATGTGACTTAATCCCTGTTCTGAAATATTAGCAATACAATTCACTCCTTCTATCAACTGTTACATACTATCTGGTTTCTAGGACTCAATTTAAGTGCTAATCCACTATGAGCTACAATAGCTACCCTAGTTTTTAGTCTTGCTGCCAAAGTACACTACTCAACCATTTTAATGTGTTAATAAGGATCTCATCCTATCAACTCATTCTCTGATCAGAGGTTTACGATTGTGCCACTTCTAACACGTGGCCAAGGTACATCTCCCTTATATTGCTATAATGGAGTGATAGATTCCATCCTGACCACTCAGCTTACCAACGTACAGACATCAACTATACCCATAATCATCCACATGATCCAGTCTGTAGAATGCTTAAGCATGACCCAAAGTATAGCAACATCTGAACAAGGTAACTAGTATCTTAGGTCTAAGGATATTCATATTGCTATTGTAATGAGATGAGTAAAACACAAACACGTAATATAGATTACTGAGTGTTTTCTTACAGCAGTCTCCAATGTATCTCCCTGAATACATTTATGTATTAACCCAAGGTACCACCCTCTAGCACTAGAGATATGCTACTCTAAATCAAATTCAAGAGGTATAATGATACATGCTAGTCTATCCGTATCATCAATATTCAGTCTTGATTATACTATGACTAGGGATATTTTGACAAATCATAATTGCATGAGAACCAGTTCTCATAAAAATAGTCCCCCTATGTCCTTGCAATACGTGCTATGATTATGTCATGGACTTTTGCAAACACATCAATGAATATATTCTAAACTAGTCATAATATATTTTCACAGTCATTGATATAACAAAAGAATGCCTTTATTAATATAACTTTGTTCATACAAATGAAACTAACTAAGATATACGGCCCTCATTGCCTCTAGGGCACACATCATATCTATCAATCTCCCACTTGCACTAGAGTCAATTAGATACGTGTCGTAAGCTATAACTATTAACATGCTGGTCAAGCTTAATCTGTGTTAAAGGCTTCATCAGACCATCTACTAGGTTCTAAATTATGGGAACATATTCCATCTATATATCCTTATCTCTTATCATATCTTGAACTATATGATATTTTCTGTGTACATATCTATTTCTTTGAAGAGATCATGGTTCTTTTTCCTGAGCAATAGCCTCATTATTATCATAATATAATACTATTAGATCCTCACTATTACATACCATATCAAGACCACCAATAAATCTCTTTATCGAGATAGCTTGTTTGGCGGCTTCTAAAGCAGCAATTTACTCAAATTCAGTGGTTGAATCTGCAGTTGTATCCTGTTTAGAACTTCTCCAAATAACTGCCCCTTCATTTAACATAAACAGGTAACCTGAATATGACTTATTGTCATCTTTGTTAGATTGAAAACTCCCTTCAGTGAATCCCTTTACTGTGAGATCTTTTCCTCTATATACCAAGAACATTTCCTTAGTGCTTCTCAAGTACTTAAGGATATTCTTAACAGCCTTCCAATGCTACTCACCTGGATCAGATTTAAATTTGCTCGTGATGCTCAACACATTTGAGACATCAGGCCATATGCATACCATATCATACATGATAGATCCTATTGTGGATGGATAGGGTATTCCATTCATGCACAATCTCTCCTCTTGTGTCCCTAGACACTCACATTTAGGAAGGTTAATTCCATGAGACATTGGAAGACAACCTTTCTTGATTACTCAAGGTTGAACCTAGTCAATACTTATCTATGTATGTATCTCAAGAAAGACCTAGGAGGCTCTTGGATCAATCTCTACAGATCTTTGTACTTGGTATAAGTGCTGCTTCTCCAAGGTCTTTCATGGATAACTTTCTTGACAACCATGACTTAACCATTTGAAGAAGAGAAATGTCATTTCCTAATAGCAATATATCATCAACATGTAGCACAAGATAAATGATTGCACTCCCACTAACTTTCTTGTACGCATAAGGCTGATAAGCATTTGATATAAAATCTAACTCTTTGATCATATCATCAAACCTTATATTCCAACTCCTGGATTCCTAATTAAGTCCATAAATGGATCTTTGTAGCTTGAATACCCTTGAGCCATTCTGAGAGGTAAAACCCTCAGGTTGTATCATGTATACATCCTGATCCAAGTTTTCATTGAGGAAAGTGGTTTTCACATACATCTGCCATATTTGATAATCATAATGAGCAGCAATGGCTAAGAGTATCCTTATGGCTTTAAGCATGGCTACCGGTGTAAAGGTTTCATCATAATCAATACCTTCTCTTTGACTATAACCCTTTACCACCAACCTTTCCATATAGGTAATGACATTGCCATCCATGTCAGTTTTCTTCTTGAAAGGCCATTTGTAACCTACTGGTCTAACCTCATCAGGTACATCAACCAATTCCCATACTTGGCTTTCACACATGGAATCCATTACTGATTTCATGGCTAGTAACCATTTATCAAAGTCTAATCAGTCCATTGCTTCCTTGTAGGTCTTAGATTCATCATCCTTCATTAAAAAGATTTGTTTACCATCCATGATGAAAATTTCATATCTTTTAGGAGCGTTGGGAACCCTACCAGAACTACACAATGGTTGGCGTGTAATAGGTTGTTCTTTAATCATACTCTATTGTGTATTGGGCATAGGAATTATCAGTTGATCATTTTGTTTGCATACTTGAACCTCAAATTCAAGGTCGCTCTCACTAGCTTTTGCTAGCAAGTGTTACTTCTCAAGGAACTGAGCGATCCTAGAAATAAACACCTTTTGTTCATTAGTATCATAAAAGGTATATCCTACTGTCTCTTAAGGATAACCTATGAACAAGCATTTATCATCCCTAGCTCCTAGCTTGTCTGACATTATCCTTTAAAGATAGGCAAGACATCCCTAAACTCTTAGGTGAGAAAGAGAGGGTTTATTACCATACCACCTTTCGTATGGTTGTGTATCAACTGATTTTAAGGGTACACGGTTTAATATATAAACTGTGCTCTCTAGTGCATATCCCTAAAAGGATTTGCTGAGACTTGCTTGACTCATCATAGACTGAACCATATCTAACAAAGTTCTCTTCCTCCTATCAAACACTCCATAGTGATGAGGAGTATAAATGGAGGTCCATTGGGGTAATATTCCATCATCCCTTAGATAATCTTGAAATTCTTGGCTTGAATATTCTCCACCTAAGTCTGATCATAGTGCCTTAATATTATTTCCAAGCCTTTTCTCAACTTCATTCTTATAGTCTTTGAATCTTTCAAAACTATCTGATTTGTGCCCATAAGGTATATATACACATATCGTGAGTAATCATTGATAAAAGATATGAAGTACATGAATCCTCAATGTGCTTGCACATTTATTGGACCACATACATCTATGTGTATTATTTCCAATGTACTTGTGGCACATTGTCGTTTACCTTTAAAGGGGTTCTTTGTCATTTTTTCTAATAAACAAGTATCGCATGCCCCATAAGAGTCCAGTCCACTTGGTCCAAGTCACCACCTATGTGTAAATTAGTTAAGGGGGTTTTGTTTGTATAGCCTAAATGGCAATGCCATAAGTACGATGATTTGTCTTTATCTAATTTCAATCTCTTAGCACCATTCATATTAAAAAAAATTCAGCTTTAGTATTTAAAACATATATGCCATCAATCAAAACTCCATTGCCACAAAGAACACTATTTTTACGAATTTGACAATTTTTATCATTAAAGAAAACTTCAAATCTTTATGCCACTAAATGCACAACAAAAATAATATTCTTAGTAAGAACTGGAATATAATAGCATTTATTTAATTCTTAAACTACGCCACTTGGAAATTTTAGACTGTATGTTCCTACAGTTGATGCAGCAACCCCTACTCCAATTCCAACTCATAGGTCCAACTCTCCTTTACCCAACCTTCTATGGTTCCGAAACCTCTACAAAGAAGTACAAATATGAGTACCATATCCAGTATTTAATACCCATGTAGGCTCATAAGGAATTGTAGTGAAATTTTCAATCATGAACATTCTTGAAGTATAAGCAAATTTCAGCTTTGTCTTCTCATGCTCAAAAAATGCAGCCATCAGCCGTTCCACTCTCACTTCAGAAAAAGATTTAGGCTCAACATGATTTGTCTTATATTCTTCCTCCTTCAAGAGTTTCCTTTTGACCTCTAGGTCTTCAGCGACAAGTCGATCCTCCAAATCATTTCAATATTGAATATCAACCAGCTCGAGCCTACCAATTATTTGAGATAACCGACAGTCACGACTCTCAAAGGCAAATTCTGGTTTAAACGCATCATACATCTTAGGCAGACCTTTCGAAACTATTCCTTTTAAGTCATCCAGAAAATAGTTAGATCCATTCTTTAGCTCCTTTGAAGTGTCATACACACATATAACAAGTTCATCTACTGAAGAGTCTTTTCCCATTCCCACATAATGCATGAAACATTCTAACTCACCGAGTTTTGGGAGATTCCGAAGCAATGACTCCAAATCTGCTTCTTAGTACAGATCCTGATATTTAGGTAGCATACCATCGACTATCAAGTATTTTACTAAATTACAATCTCTTTGATACCTCCTATAATCATCAATTTTTCAAGAGAAGGCATTTGTATCGGGATGCTAAGGGCATGGGTTATTAAGAACATAACTTAAAGCATTGTTCTCGAGAACCACCTTTGCCACCTCGAACCACTCCATGAAGTTCTAGCCTTTAAATTTGATTTTGTCAAGAGAATAACTATTGACTATTTTGTTAAGAGGATACATACTATAACTAGATATAAGAATAGAATTATTGCTTTAGACTTAGTTCTTGTACATACATTTAATTTAAGGTCTTTTAATTAAATACATATTCCTACTATTTCATTAAGGTTTTTTTTGAAAACATAATAGCCCCTTCTGTTATCTTTCAGGAAATATAGTCTTACCATTCTCCTTAGTAGGTAGCATCTACCACTCATTTAAGCTAATCCCTGCTATCACAAGTCAGGCTAGCTTAAACAGATATAGGAGGATCTAGTCCATTTGCATCCAATGCAATTGCTAATCCATTTGAGTTCCAACCAATGGACTTGCATAACCAATTATATGACTCCTCAAATGATGCCTCCAGCCCGGCATGAGCTCTGAAATTAAGGACAACTAACCCAATCTAGTTAAGACTTAATCCTAATTAAAATCATCTGAATAAATGATTGTGATCACTGGATTTTAACGATCCTTCTTATGAAACAATGGTGAAAGCTATAGTATGCATCCTTCTACAAGTGTTATCTACTTGGAGTGGTTTTAATGCAGTTTGGTCAAGCTTTATCAAATCTAAACCTCAGAAAACTAGTCCTAAGCCTTAAACGGGGTCTAAAAAGGTCAAAAACTGTCAAAACCAATCAAAACTGAACAGTTTCCGGTGATTTCGAGCATTTCTGGGAAATTTTAGGCAAACCCAATTGAACCAGTCTGTATCGGTTTGAATAGATCCGTACTGATCTCTACAGATCTATACCGGTCGACCCAAATTTCTACCGGTCAATACGGGTGGACTGGTTGGATCCGGACAGGTCCATCCTATCCATACATGTCCGAAAGATTCTAGAATTACCTAATCAGGTACCAACGGGACTTTTTACGGGTCCAGGTCACCCGAACCGGTCCCCTAGTCGCCCAAACGGTCGGTTTTAATGCCCAAATCTGCTATAAACGAATATATTCTGCCATAAATGAATATAATTGGGTATAGTAAATATAATATGTCATATAATAAATATAATTTGGGATAAGCATATATAATTTGGCATAAGCGAATATATTCTGCCACAAAAGAATATAATTCGATATAGTGAATATAATTTGCCGTGTAGCAAACATAATTTGCCCTAAGAAAATGTTATTTGACATAAATGAATATACTCTGCTATAAAAGAATATAATTCGATATATTAAATACAATTTATCATATAGCAAATATAATTTGCCATAAGCAAATATAATTTGCCATAATCGAATATATTTTGCCATAAAAGAATGTAATTTGATATAGCAAATATAGTTTGCCATATAGCAAATATAACTTTCCATAAGCAAATATATTCTGCCATAAAAGAATATAATTGGATATAGTAAATACAATTTGCCATATAGCAAATACAGTTTGCCGTAGGCAAATATATTTTGCCATAAGCAAATATAATTTGACATAAAAGAATATAATCTGCCATAAACGCATAAAATCAGCCATTTAATGCATTCAGACCTATTTTCCCCTATAAATAGCGGCCATTCCTCACCAGTTTAACACACAATGAACACAACTGAGAAATCATAACAGAGAGAAAATACTACTATAGAGAAATAGTTCTAGCAAGTTCTTGAGGTTATGGCAAGGGTATAGAACAGGTATAGAAGTTATAAAATAGAGGGAAAACCATTACACATTAGTTTTGCCCACATTTTATTTCTTTCTAGCTTCATATTTTGGATTGAAGAAGGTTTGTCCACACAAACCTCACCTAAAACAATTCTAAATCCATCATTTCATCATCTACTTTGACAAAGTTTCCATTTAGCAATGGAATCGCTCTAAAGTGGATTCACCACGTAAAGGTACACTCCTGAGTTTCAAAGAGACGCACATCTTAATTATTTTATCATTATTCTCTGCCTCTTCTATTCTATCTATTCTTTTATTCTTGTTTTGGGTCTGGTCCTAACCCATATGAGCCTTGTTGGCTCCTTATATCCTTAGGGATATCAAACTGGTGCGCCATACTCATACGGAAGGAAAACCCATTCCTATTTCATCATTTCCCATAAATCTTCTTGATAATTAAACTAAGTTTCTGTCCAGGACTAGACAAAACCCTTATAGGTCCCCCATACCCATATCGGTCCTCCTTGGTAGCCATACAGGTCCCACCCACCCACACGTACGGGAATCAGTCCCCAAGCAGAACTCAGAATTCACTTTTAACTAGTTAAATTCAATCCAACTCACCATGTACCATGCGATCAGTTTCACAAATAATCTAGAATGCATTTTTATAATAAAATACATTGAAGACTTGTTATTTCTCTTCGATCTTAGAAGTTGTCCGGACACTATCGATCGTAAAATTGACATGCTAACATAATAAGTTTTTTCCCAATAAAATGCTGACTTATGAGATGCTATAAATTGTGGTAATCTTTGTAAATTTAGGGGAATTTATTTTTATTTTGTTTTATAACTTAGAACAAATGTATATGTTCTCTTGCAATTCCCCCATTTTTCCCCCGGTTGTAGTTTCATTCCCCTTTTTACAACCTGTGCTTTATTATAGATAGTTGAATGCATGAAAGAGTGTAGAAAAATAGATTTCTGTGATAATTCCCCAAATGATGAAAATAAAACGGTTTTACGTAGCGAATATAATTTTCAATTAACAAAATGGGAAATAAGTGACTCATCTGATACCCGAATCTCTGATCCAATAGATATGAGTCTCCCCCTTAATGGGAACTATACTGAAACTCTTTCCCAAGTAGACAACTTGGGTGGCAACTCTATCATTTGCATCGAGATATGGGTCTCGATTCTTTTATTTTTTAAAATTGTCTATTTGTGCAAACTTCAACTAAAAAGGTTTTGTGACATCTAAATCCAACCAACCCCTAGTGGGCCATGCCTCTCACACAGGCGCTGAGGAAGACCCACACGTCATCGACACATCACAGTGGCAACTCTACAGGGGAATAATCTTTTAACTTGCAAATTTTTGGTTTGTTTTAAAAGCTTAAAAAATTAAAATGAGCACCGAAAGTCATTTAGCCAATGTAACCCGTTTTCTTTTTCGTCATTTGGGAAAATTATTTCACTCTAGCTTGGATGCACTCTTTTTTTATATATTAACCTCACCATGCAGCATTATACATGGGTCATGCATAATCAAACACATACATGTGTTGATCATTTAGTTCCCACCTTAGAATGAGTCAAAGCTTTACAATAATCTCAAGTTGATTTGGTCCGCATTCTAGTTTGTACTCAACCAAATTCAGTTCAATTAAGGGTTGAATCTCTACCTCTGTCTCCTAGTAATCCATCATCCAGTTAGGTCAGATAGCTGGGTTCAATTAGTCTGTATGGTTCAGGGGATACAGTACTTTAACCCGTCATCAATCGATCTATTCTGCCTGGCCAAGGATTCGTGATGTTAGTGTGTTCAGTTTGGGGGATCTAGCTAAGGTCCTAACTGCGTAGCCACACCTAAGGGGACAACCTTCCATCATCCAATAGGTCTACCATTTGGTGTGACTACAAATGCTCAACAACCTCCATCTCTGGTCTAAGCCACAAGAGGGGAAGATTGGATCCCGGAAAAGGCTAAAAAGTGGGAAATATTTAAGGAATTGAGTACATTGATAAAGCAGAAAGAGGACTAGTGCCAATACAAGTAGAACCTCAGTATTGGAAGACTACTATTTCACTGATAGATCCTACCGAGATTGAAGATGAAGATCCTCCACATCAGGAGGATGATTTCAAGGATGAGGAAACCTTTTAACGTTGCTGGTATTTTGATGCAAACAACGCCACTCATAAATCAGATCACAAATAAATTGATGCATTCACTTTTTGTTTGAGCATTTCATTCTTAAAGATATCATGCACTTATAAAATTAATATTCTTAAAAATTTCATCATGTTTATTAAAGAAATTGAATTTGAGTACATCACAATGACATAAGGTTCGAATGGTTAAAACTTACCTAGAGAAAGAGAGAGATAAAAAGTGTTTAGTAAACATGATAACCTTGGGTCTTAGCTAATATTTTTCCACGAGGGGGGAGGAAAATACACATCACTAAGAAAGAAAACTAAGAGCCCAAAAGAAAGAAAAAAGGGGGGAAGATATACTTCACATCCAAAGTACCGTTGAAGGAAAAGATCTTACAAGAAAAGTCTAAAATCAATGCAAGCTTAAATCCAATGCTCTTCCAAAACCTTTAAAAGGATAAACCATCACATCCAACTAATGGGCATTTCTTATTAATGTAGGTACCTCCCTTAGACTTCTATTCTCATCAAATATCCCTCCAAAAATGCTTTCTCCATTTGTTCAAAAGAAAGAAGACCTATCATCCTATATAATGATCCCAAGCCTCCATATTAACATGGCCTCCTTTTGCAAAAGAAAAAAACCTGTCCATTCCAACTCTAAATGGCCCAAGCTTACAACAATAGAGTCAGATACCCAAAGATACCCCTCAAGGCGGGTGATCCCATTCCTAAACAGCGATGTCCAATCAACACTGATACTAGGGGCAAATTAAGGCCTAACAGGCAAGGACCATTTGTGGTTAAGAAAATCCTTGGTAAGGAAGAAATTAAGCTCAGGGATATAGATGGAAATGAGTTTGTAAATCTAGTAAATCAAGACAGTTTAAGCGCTATCATGTCTAGGTTAAAAGAACTAAATCATAAAAAAAAGAAACATGCAAAAAAAATAAAGAATAAATCACCAAGCGAGTGCTCCTCTACTACTCGGGCAAAAATTAGGTTGCAACCTACTTATCGTTATTCTACAAATTCGTCAGGAAAAAGTTAGGGTATTCCAACAAAAATAAAGCCTGCTAAGTTCAAAACCCGAAAAGGGTGGCTTAGGCAAAAGTTAGGGCATCGAGAGAAAAAATGGATGCTGCTTTCTGGAAAATCTGTAAAAAGACAAACAAGCAGGTAAGGGTTAACCATTGGAAACTATTAACACTTCCTATGCGTTTAAATTTAATTTTATGGATGAACATGTTATGATTTGCTAAAATAATCTTTACCTAAAATAATCTCAAGTTTGTCAATAGCAGTTTCTTCTCTACATTTTGTGCTCTTTGTTATTATCTGTACTGCGCGTATCATTCAACAAAAGGCAAAAATACCAATAGGTCACAAAAAAATAAGGCCTATGCAAAAGTCAGAAAAAATTTGCTGAACTAAGCCGCCAAGAATAGTTCAGGCAAAAGTTAAGACAACAGAAAAGAAGGAGAAAGTCTGTTGGGTTGATCCGCCAAGGGCAATTTAGGCAAATATTAGGGCAAGAAAAATACAAATTAGTTTGATAGATGGCATCACATCAAGCAGTTTATGCAAAAGTTAGAACCCAATTAAAAAATGCTAGTATTTTGCACTTATTTTTGTCCTTCAAGCATCATTTTTATCATAGCAATGTTTCACAGTTGGGATCCCTCAAGTTTAGTTTTCCCACTATAAAGCTACTCGATAGCACACATCATCCGAAGCGCTAAGTGCTTCCATTAGCATCATCTAGCTTGCGCCATGTTATAATTTAGACACCTCAAAATTACACTCCCCTGCTATGCAAAGTGTGAATCTCAGCTAACAAATCTTGGTAGTACGCATCGGTCTGAGTTGGCCCAGTCTTTCAGTAATAGCTTTGAAAGTTTGGTCACTAGATAATTCACCAGCAATTTAAGCCTTTATCAAAGAAGAATAAGACAACAACATCCTCAAGGCAAATGATCAATCAAGGACCCAGACAAGTAAGAAAAGAACGACCTAATATAAGCTACAGGGGGGTCATGTGCCTAGTACTCATCCTCAGTTTGGTCCTGTACATCCGCCATCACATCATCCTTGTCTATCATCACTTGATCCTCTGCCCCAGCAACATCCGCTTTAGGCAGATCAGGAATCGTAGTCTTCAATGCTCCTGCTATACTCCCATCGATAATACTAATCTCCTCTACCTCCTGCTAAGCTCCTATCACTTGAGACACCACCAGTGCCACGCAACAAGCCAAACTATCCTCCTCCAAATAAAGAAAAAGCCCACTAGATTGAAAACTAGAAAGGGCGGTCCCATCAAAAATTAAGGCAAAGAAAAATAAAAGAAAAATCTTAATGGATTGAAACCCCAAAGGGTGGTCCAGGCAAAAGTTAAAGCAATGAAGAAAAAATGAAAAGTTCACTGAACTAAGCCATCAAGGACAATTCAGGAAATAATTAGGACAAGAAGAAATAAAAATAAATGTTTGATAGGTCATCTCACATCAAATGGCCTATGCAAAAGTTAGAACATCAATCAGTCCCCTCACTATAAAATCACTTGATGGCACGTATCCCCAAGAGTGTTTATTTCAAACCAGCTAGACTTGGTCTCATTGTTAGCCATACCAAGTAGTAATACATGTCTACAAGGGGCAATATTCAATGATCTCAGTTTGAGAAACAAAAAATCAACATGCATAAAAAGTTAAATGTAGAAAGTACCAATCCAAGTTTACACTAAAGTAAGCCACCTAGGGCCGAAAAAGTATCAAACATCTAGAAAGTAAAAGTACATCTCAATCTAAGCTACTGAGGGATCCTGTCCCCAGTGATCCTCTAAAGTTCAGTCTTGTGTATCCGCCAATAAGTCATCCATGTTAATCATCACATCGTCCTCAGTCCCTGCAGCACACGCAACAATAACATTAGTTCCCCCAGCATGCTGGTCTACCCCTTCCTCAGCTTTGTCACTTTGGGTCACTATCCATGGCACTCAGTAGGTAGAAAGGTCATCCTAGGACACAAAGTTAGATGGTTCTAGTGTCTATCTATCCTTGATCATCCAGACCAGCTGGCCTTGCAACACCTCAACCTCGGCCCTCACCTGAGCAGTCTCTACTCTAGCCCTCTCCAACTCCTCCTTGAGTGGCCTAACTCGGTCAGCCTCAGTAGTGGCTATTTGCAACTGTTCCTCCAAGAAACTAGCTCGCTCCTCAAAGGCATCCAAATCCTGAGCGGACTTACCACGCTCCATAGCCAACAAAGTTTGCAATGAAAACCAGGGGATCAATACACACATGTAAATGTTTATACATCATACATCATGCATAGTTTAGCTTTGAGTTTTTCAGGTTTGAACTTACCTAGAGGGTATCCTAAACCTACATCAGATCCAACACCAGGAAGGAGCAGAAGCCTCATCTGGGCATACATTGCCCATCCCTACTTGTGCGAGTTCACAAAAGGGGTATAAGTCCTTTTTTTTTGAGTCAAGACAAGATTCTCACAAGTGTGAAACACAACAATGCCATTATAGGGGCGCACTAGTCAATACGGGGTTCCACTTAAAGCCTATCCTTAGCCATACGGATCCCCGGCAACCATAAGAATCCCATCCAACAACTTCTTTAGCCATACGGGTCAGTATCAAACATAGAAGTCCTACCTAGGCATACGGATCCTCCCTCCTATTTTAGAACAGTTTTCCACTTAAAACAAGAGCTCCTTAGCAACAGGGACACATCAGAACCAAATTGGGGGAACCCCACTTCTTAAATCCCTTTCTTTCAGCTAATTAGGGGCTAAACGTCTAGCTCACCTTGATCCTCGATTGAAGCAGAAAAAATTTTTGTTTACATAAAGTCAATTAAGAATCAAGGTAAGCCATGTCCAAATAATTGCTAGCATGAATACTTTTCATGTGCAGGTTCATTCAAGGGGAGGATCCCCAAGCTGTCAAAATATTAAGGGGAAGCGATCGCCATAAGACAAGAGAATCTGGCCCAAACAAAGGAAGTTTTAACCTAGAAGAAATTCTCAGCAGATAAATCATCAAGGAAAACACATCCCTAGCAAAGAAGTCAATTGGGGGGCATCCCTCCATTCCCCAGTAGTGGATCCAGTCATAGCGCATCCCTCTATCATCAAACACCCTTAGGGCACTCCCCAGCAGTGCTAGCCAATAGAAGGTGCACACTAGGGGCACCCTAGTTCATGTTGGGACCAACCTAACATCACTAAAGTCAGTCTTTTCTTTTAATCGGGAAAAAATCCTAACCTGCGTAACTCAAAGTTTTGCTGACTAGTTACATTATCATGTGCAGAAACCCAAAGAGAGGTATCTGTAGCAAAAGAAGGAATTCTCCCAGCCATACTGCCACCTAAGGGGCATTATTCAAAGGATAGACCCAACAAAGGCGTCATCCGAGAGGCACCAGCCGAGGGGCATCTTCCCATGAAGCATTCCCAGCAACTAGGCTGTTAGAAGGATCATTTCTCAAGCAAGCGAACCACCAAGGAGGAATACCTCCAACTGATCAAGAGACCGAGGGAAATTTCCATGGCTATCCCCTGGCACCTATGTTTCTCTTTCTAATGGGCACCCGCTAGCAATTCAAGTAATTTAGGAGAGTTGCGCCCAAGCTGTTAAGCCACTCACAGGCAATTTTTCCTAGTAGACAGGCCACTATATGGGCATACCAAAGTAGAATTAGGACAAACTCAATATCTCTTCACTCACTCTTCACAGTTAATTCGGGGCAGAACCCTGCTACATCTTAGTTTATGTTTTGATAATACTTATTTTTCCCCTGCAAGTTAGACAAGACAAAACCTGATTTCTAACGAAAGAGGCACCTTTTCTATAATAGAGCATCCACATCAGGATAGTTTGTTCTTAAGCAGATGAAATATTCAAGGGTCGTTCCCCCTAACCCCACGAAGAACTAATCCTTATCCCTGACAGCCAAGTGGTTAGAAAACCATTCCCCCAATTAGAAGAATACCCAAGGAGCATCAACCCCAAAGCCTCCCAAGGGCAATGTTTTAGGGGCACCTCCCAAACTAGTTAAGCTTTCTCGAGATGGTTTCCGAAGATACTCCCTAGCAGCTCGGATGTCCTAGGAACACCTTCCTCCAAACAAGTGAAATTACCCCAAGCAGTTTTTCCCCAGTAATCCAAATGGCCTAGCCATCCAATGGCTATATTCTCAGCAGTCACTTCCCTCGGGGGCACCCCCTAAGGAGCATTCTAGCTCAAAATGGTTGGGCCAAACCTAACATATCTAAACTCAGTTCATAGTTCATTGAGTGGCTAACCCCCATCCACCCCATCTTCATTATTGATTGAAGGGGTAGCTCAAGACCAGCATTAGGAGAGTCATTCAGCTTAGGAAAGGGATACACTATCAATAGGAGAGTCATCCACCTTAGGAAAGGGAAATACCTTCTGTAGGAGAATCATCCACCTTAGGAAGGGGATACAATAAGGAGAGTCATCGACCTTAAGAAAGGGACACATCAACATTAGGAGAGTCATCTGCCTCAGGAAATGAATACACCAGTAGTAGGAGAATCATCCGCCTTAAGAAAGGGATGCAATATCAATTAGGAGAGTCATCCGCCTTAGAAAAGGGATACACCATCAGTAGTAGAATCATCCCCCTTAGTAAAGGGTTACAATATCAACTAGGAAAGTTAATCCACCTTAAGAAAGGGATACGAGGAGAAGTCATCCACCTTAGGAAAGGGATACACTAGCATCAGTTAAAGGAAAGTCTTCTACCTTAAGAAAGGGATATGCACAACAAAGGAAATATGTTTTCCTTAAGAAAAGAACACCAAGGAAAGGAGTTCGCCTCAAGAAATGAACCCACCCATATCATAACATTATAAAGACCTTCTTAGGGGCACATCTAGTTGAGAATCGGGGCCAACCCCACTTCTCCTAAACTCAATCATTGTAGTTATATTCGGGGCAAGCCCCCTAGCTCACCTTGATCCTTAATTGAAGGGGCAAAAACATTTTATTTTTCACAAAAGTCAATCAAGAATAAAGATGTGTTTGCTTAGACAATGATTAACTTGGTGTTTGATTGTTGTCTCTATTCAGGTTATTCAAATTCTTCAACAAGAGAGTCAACTACCTTAGGAAAGGGATACATCACCAGTAAGAAATTCGATCCACCTTAAGAAAGGGATACATCAGTCAGGAGTGACATCCACCTTAGGAAAGCGATACACCAGCAGCAGGAGAGTCATCCACCTTAAGAAAGGGTTATACCACCAGTGAAAAAGTCGGTCCACCTTAGGAAACGGATACGTCAGCCAGGAAAGTCGAGCCACCTTCTAAAAGGGATGCACACACCTCCCCTTGTTGAGTCACTAAGGATGCACAGTAGCAAAGGAAAGTCACCTGCCTCAAGAAAGGGATATGTATTGGCAAAGGAAACTCATTCGCCTCAAGAAAGGGATGCATCAGCAAAGGAAAGTCATCTGCCTCAAGAAAGGGATGCACATCAGCAAAGTAAAGTCACGCACCTAAAGAAAGGGATACGCATCTATGAAGGAAAGTCATCTGCCTCAAGAACGGGATATGCATTGGCAAAGGAAAGTCATTTGCCTCAAGAAAGGGACCCCCGGGAAAGGAGTTCACCTCAAGAAGGGAACTCACCCATGTCTTACCTTACCTATAATTTCTAAACCCTCACTTGTATCATAAGATGATACAGATCCATATCTGCAATTATCCTATGAGGGACAGTATGTGAGCATTGGATTTTAACGATCCTTCTCACAAAATGATGATGAGAGCTACATTATGCATCCTTCTACAGGTGTTATCTACTTGGAGCGGTTTCAACGTAGTTTGGTTAAGTCAAACCTGAAGCTCAAAAAAGTAGTACCTAAGCCCTAAAAGGTCTAAAAAGGTCAAACTCAGGAAAAACCAGTCAAAATCGGCCAGTTTTCGGGTGATTTCAAGCAGTTCTACGAAGTTTTGGGCAAAACCAGTCGGTCTAGTCCGTGTCGGTCTGTATAGATCCATACAAGTTGACTCAAATCCATAATCCTCCTAATAGCTAGTGTAGTCCTACTTGAACTTAAAAGTAGCATAAAATTCCCAAGCAAGCTCCTAGTAAGAGGGGAAACTGATGAAGAGCAGCGGAAGCTATGAGATCATGGTAAAGGCATTAATGATAACTTGGTTGATGCTAAGAGTTATCATGGTGTCTTCGTAGGCACACCTATAGGGCTTTGATGACTAGCCCTTGAATCAATCATAAGTAGTGCATGGAGGAGGGTGGTCGAAAGAGCCGTGAATGGTTATCTCTACACCAGGAGTAGGGGTCTTCTCTTCCTTGATCATTTTGGCCTTTTTAGAGCAATGGCCTTTAGCGGTACTCCTAGTGAGCATATTTCTTTCTACAGGGGGAGAAGCAGGTGAACAGTCTCTCTCCTTGTCAGAATCTAGATGGGGACATATTAGGTTTTGGCCTCTCCCTTGGTTTTTGTTTACTTTTTCAAGGAAGCCCCATCGGACACATGTCCAGCGGTGGTGGGAAAGACAGTAAAGATAGGATAAACAGTGACAGTAGTCTCGCTGGGGGTAGCGGTGGTACTAACAAAGGTAGCGAGAGTAGGGATGCCATGGCTTGGCATTGCTATAGTCTTTTGCAGGCCGACCACAATGGTGGGAGCATAAATAGCAGTAGTGTGAGATGGAATAGCAATAGCGATAGCAAGGATACTGTGGTCTGCCGTGGTGGCAATAGCAGTGGTGACCATGGAGAAGGTCTCTATTACCAGAATAGCCAAGGTAGGGGTCATGGTGGTGGTGAAAGGAGTGGTGTCGCAGGCGATGCTGCTAATTATGACCTCACTAGTTATGGGGTTGGTGGCAGAGGTTTCTTAATTTGAGGCCATTGTGATGTTTTTAGTGGTGATTGAAAAAGGAAAGTTTATCAGAGAAAAGAAAGAGGTTTTTTCTTTGAGAGTTTGAAGGAGAGCGTGATTGTTGAGAGTAAGGAGAGGGGTTTAAGTAGGGATTCCAAGCGTTCAAAGGTAGCTCAAGGGACATTAATCGGAGTAGTAGTAATCATGGTCTATTTGGGCACTGAATCATAAAAAATCTCCATGATCTTTACATGACTGCCACATCACCCATTGTGCATGCATTAGTCTGCATGAGTCCCTTCACATCCCTATCTTCTCAGTCATGTCTCTTGGTGTGTGATGTTTTAACTTCCATAAAGAGTGTAGAGAGACCCAAACCTGCAATAAAAAGGAGAGAGAAATCAGGCCTAGTGTAGATACAACTAATAAAAGCTAACTAAAACAGAGAGATGAAGAGTTAGAAATGCTTGGGCTACCTCTCAAGAGCACTTTATTTAACGTAAGCGAGCTCGACGCACCACACTGAGATCATGATGTGGTATCCGTTGTCGCTGTAAGAGTTATTTCTTCAGAGTGTGGTTGGTATCCTCTATAGTAGGGCTTAAGATGATGCCAATTGACTTTTAGCACTTCCCCAGTCTAGATGCTTTGTGTAATGACTGCTCCATGTCAAAGCACATTGGTCACGATGTAAGGTACGGCCCACTGAGTCCTTAAATTTCTAGAAAATAGCTTGAGATTAGACTCGAATAGAAGCAATCCCGGTCCTATGTTAAAGACTTTCCTAGAAGCAACAAGATCATGGAGGCGCTTAGCAGTCTCTTTGTAGGCCTTGTCCCCTTTATAAACATCATGGTAAATCTCTCTGAGTTCATATAGTTGCAACTTCTTGTGTTCCTTGGCCACATCGGGTCTAAAATTGGTGTCCTTGATGACCCAATACGCTGTATGCTCAATCTTGATAGGTAGGCGGCATGCTTTCCCTTAGACAACTCTATAAGGTGACATCCTAATAGCAGTTTCCACGCTATACGGATTTCCCAAAGAGCTTCAAAGTGACAGAGACTCCAGTCTTTTCTATTGCAATTAATTGTTTTCACCAAGATGACCTTAATGCCTCTGTTGCTCACTTCAGCCTATTCGTTGGTCTATGGGTCGCATGTCGTGGAAGTCATGTGCTTGACTCCCCATTTTGTCCGTAACATTGAGATCATTTTGTTGCAAAAAAGTTTACCACGATCACTAATAAGTAGCCTTGGTGTCCCGTATTTGTAAATGATGTTATCCTTGATGAAGTATGCTATGGTCTTTCTGTCATCATTCCTAATTGCCTTTGCTTCTATCCAGTTGGAGACATAATTAATTGCTAAGAGGATGTATTTGAACCCATAAGAAGGAGGAAAAGGGCCCATGAAATAAATACCCCAGGTATCAAAGATCTCGACGACCAAAATAGGAGTCATCAAGAGCTGATCTCGATGTCCAAGATTACCAATCCGTTAACAGTTTTTGCATGCCATATAAAACATATAGGAGTTACAAATGATATGGGGCTAGTAAAATTCGCACTCAAGAATGCATTTTACTGTTCTCCTATGCCCATCGTTACCTCTGCAAACTTCAGAGTGAAATGGTTGCAAGAGTCTCAGTATCTCTTCCCCGTAAACACATCTCCTCAAAACTATATTGTTCCCATGTCCCCATAGATAAGGATAATCCAAAAAATACCTGCCAGCTTCTCTCTTCATCTTCTCCTTGTCATTACATTTAAAATCCTCCAAAAATTTTCCAGTTACAAGGTAGTTGACAAGGCTTGCATAACATGGAGTCTCAGTGATAGCAAAGAGTCTTTCCCCTGGGTAGTAGTCTTGTACTTCCTTCAGTTCTTATGAATTGGTTCGCCTGCTAAGATGATCAGCCACTAGGTCTCTGTCCCCTTTTTATCTCTGATCTCATTGTCAAATTCTTGAAGTAAAAGGATCCATCCAATTAGTCTTGGCTTAGCATCCTTCTTGGTCATTAGGTACCTCAAGGAAGCATGGTCTGAGTAAACAATGACCTTAGAACAGAGAAGGTAAGAATAGAACTTCTCCAATCCAAAAATGATAGCAAGGAGCTCTTTCTTAGCCGTGGTATATTTCTGCTGAGCTGTATCAAGAGTCTGAAAGGCATAGTAAGTGAAATGAGGTTATTGGCTAAACTATTGTCCCAATACTCCTCCTACTGCCTTATTTCTTGCGTCGCCTGTGATCTCGAAGGGTTGGTCCCAGTTAGGTACTTAGATAATGGGTGTAGAGACCAACTTCTTCTTGGTAGTGTCAAAGGCTTCTTTACAAGGATCTCCAAACTGAAAGTTAGAGTCTATCTAGAGTAGTCTAGATAGGGGCTCGGTGATCTTTGAAAAGTTCTTGATGAGCCTGCGATAAAAACCTGCATGCCCAAGAAAAGACCTAACTTCTTTTATAGAAGTATGGCAGGGTAAGGACTGAATAATATTAGTTTTAGCTTTATCTACCTCAATACCCTTCTTAGATACAACATGAGCTAATATCATACCTTGGTCTGCCATGAAGATGAAGTTTTCATAGCTAATCGCTAAATCAGACTCAATGCAATGTTTAAGAATCTTACTAAGGTTATCGAGACATACATCAAAAGAATCACCATACACAGTAAAGTCAACCATAAATACCTCAATGATGTTTTCCACGTAATCAAAAAAGATACTCATCATGCACCTCTAGAATGTAGCTGGAGCGTTGTAGAGACTAAAAGTCATCCGTCTATAAGCCAAGGTGCCAAAGGGGCACATAAATGCTGCCTTTTCCTAGTCCTCTCGTGCTACTAGGATCTAATAGAAACCTGACATTCCATCGAGACAGCAGAAATGGGACTTACCTACCAGTCTCTCCAGCATCTGATCAATGAATGATAGTGGGAAATGGTCCTTCTTGGTCGTGGTATTGAGCTTGCGATAGTCAATGCAAACTCTCCATCTATTATGTATTCTCGTTGGGACCAGTTCTCCTGCTTTATTCATTATCACCGTGATCCTTGTCTTCTTTGGAACAACTTGTACTGGGCTAACCCACTCAATATCAGAGTTAGGGTAAATAAGGTTAGCCTCCATAAGCTTGATCACTTCTTTCTTCACTACTTCCATCATAGGAGGATTGAGTCACCTTTGAGGTTGGTCTTGGCGGTGCTCAAGAATGGTCTCCCTAGTAGCAAATCTAATTTCCCCTTTCTATTGGCATCGCACATATCAAGAGCATAAAAGTCAGTGGGAAAAACAAAATTATTTACCTTGATCGATACATCCTCCAAAATTCCCTTAGGGTAAAGAATAGATTGATCCACAAGTTGCAAGACTGTTCTGGTCTCCTTAAGAGGCATATTACGATTGGCTAATAGCTATCGGTAGATAGAGGAAGGCATGACATGTATAGATGCACCAAGATCACACACAGCTTTCTGAATTCCAACCTGAACTATGCTGCAATTGATTGGGAACATTCCTTGGTCTTTCAGGTTAGAAGGTAATTTGCTTTGGATCACGGCATAAACATTTTCCCCATCATGACCTTATCTAGGTCTTGCTGCTTCTTCCTATTGGTACACAGCTCCTTAAGGAATTTGACAAATTTGGGTATCTATCTAATTACATTAAGTAATGTGATGTTGATCACTACTTTCCTTAAGGTCTCAAAGATCTCTTTCTCTTCCTTAATCTTCTTGGGCTCTTCACCAGTCTTTCTTGGAAGGGAGGTCTAGTCTCAATAGAAGTCATTGGTTCCTCTGGGTCATCGAGAATCACCATGAATTCATCCTCAAGGCCATCTATTTTTCCAGGTTTGAGAAGTTACCTTGTAGTCCTTAAATCCGATCGTCTACCATCTCCAATTGCTTATTGGAACCCTCAGGGAGAGTAGTGAAAAGCTTATAAGGATTATATTATGGCTGGTGAGGTGGGTTGGGCTCGACCTAAAGTTGTTGAGGAGGTCTCGGTATGATCACATTCTACTGATTTCTTACCACGACCTAATTCTATGCTCCTTGTGGTTGTTGGCGGTCATTATTTCCCCGAGCAAGTGTAGGATGATCTCGTCATCCTACTTGATTTCTTTACGATGGCGGGATGTATGGCTGCTTGTTCCCCTGATTAACATAGTTTTTATGGTTATCGTATTTCCCATAGTTACCATAATTACTATAGTTACCATACTTCCCCATGGCATGGACTTGCTCAATCTCAGGGTCTCCTATGCAAGGACATTCATCAGTAGCATGAGCAGTCTTTTTACACAGTTACACTCCTTTGCGACCTCTGTACAGACATCTATTTTGAGCACAAGTTCAACGAGTCTTCTTATTTTGTCATTGAGATCATAGGAGTTTATCTCATTGACTGATCTCGATGTAGATTTTCCTTCACAATCATCAAACTATTGACCAGTTTCTGCCATAGTCTTGCTGATTTCCCAAGCTTGAGTTGGGGTCTTGTTGATGAGAGCACCCCCACTAGCGGCATCTAGCATGGACCATATCTAGAATGGGAATCCCTCATAGAAGGTCTAGAGTAAGGCTTGATCAGTGAATCCATGAGATGGAAAGGCTACCAAAAGGTGTTGGAACCTTTCATAATACTCAAGGAGTCTCTCTGCGTATTTCATCTTGGCTTAACAAATCTATCTTTTCAAAGAGGTAACTCTCGATGCTGCAAAGTATTTCTCAAGGAAGACTCTTGACATCTGTTCCTATGATGTGGTTGAACTCGGTTTTAAATGACAAAACAAGTCACTGGCCGAGTCTTTAAGAGAGAAAGCAAAGGACTTCAATTTTCCAAGGTTTAGATCGTCCATGGGAGGCTTCATGGAACAAACCATCGAATGGAATTTCTGCAAGTGTTTGTAAGGGTCATCAGTGGCTCTTCCACGGAATTTTTGTAAGCTATTGACAAACCTAGATCTCATCTCAAAGTTGTTATCATCAGTATCGTCAGGATAAGTGATGTAGAAAGGTTATTGATTCATCAGGATTGTAAGGTCTTAGACTGACTGCTCTTGGCTAGCCATGATCACAATGGTTGTTTTACACTTTGATTCTGAGTCAGTCAAATAGTCAAATAGCCATTCTATGTCAAATTGATCGTCGCTGGGTCCGCTTGAAGTCTCTGCCTGTTGTTTGGAGTCTCTATGCTCTCTGGCTTACTTAGCATGAGCTATTAGATCTTTCAATTTTTGGATCATCGAGTAATTCACTAGCACAAACCTGTGGCTCTAGTCATCCACGTTGAACAATTAGTCAAAAGGGACCATTCACTGGCAACGGCGCCAAAATATGATCGGTGTTGGGACCACCAAAAATAAATCCCTATGCAAAACAAACTAGTAGTTAGTAGTGAGCGTGGGTCTAATCCACAAGGAACAGTATTTGATAATGTTATTCTAAGAAGACGATACACAGTGTGACCTAGAAGTACTCTTAATACGGATTTCTAGATTAAAACTAAATAAAGCAAGTAATGAAATAATAAGAGACAATGGCTTAACCAAAATAGGACAAGACTGAGTATCATAGTGACCATAGGATAAGAAATTAATTGCAATAGTGATCATAGGATACAAAATTAATTACAACGAGACCTAGATTTAGTTATACTAACACTCATGCATCGAATAGTACTAGCAAGTTTTCCTTACTGTGTATGGAGACCGTACTTCATGCCATGACCTCACTCTTACTCAGTGTGTCTCTTGACTTTACGTTAAGAGCTCGTAAGTGAATAGTAATACAAATAAGAAAAGCCTAAATCCTTACCGACAGGTAGTGAAGCACTCCCAATAGGCAAAAGATTACCTTTCTCCAGTCTCGGTGGAGACTGTTGTTACTTCATCCCTCTTCAGGCACAATTATGGATGGAAGAATAAAGATTAACAATAATCATAAAGACTTACCAAATGGGTGATAAGTCCAAATAGCGAGACCAAGTGATATTATTACCATAAAACCCTTCAAGTACCGAGATTGGTAAATAGGTCGCCTTACCATAAGAGTTCTAGCTGAACATGACTTAATTAAATTGTGCAGAAATGTAAAGAGACTGAAAATAAATCATGCTGAGAATATAAAGATTGAAATTAGAACAAAGAAATAAAACTCAAAAAGAAATTGTAATTAAACTTAGAAAATGCTCAAAGCCAAAACTATAAATCTAAATATTCAAAATGAAAGAGCACAAAGACTAGAGCTAGACTAAAAAGAGTGAAATATAGATTGGATCGAAATTGTCTCTTTTCTGTGTCCTCTTCGAAATGGCCGGCCTTGGTATTTATAGCTGAGTGATCCTCATTATGCTTCTTCTTTAGTGACAAAATAGGACTCTTTGTATTAATTTTGATGGATTAATTTCCTTTTAGTCTTGGTCTTTAAATGGTAGTAAAATCCTTCCCTTTATGAAATCAGGAAAGGGATCGAACTTCCTTTTGAGATGGGCTCTTCCTGAATAGGATTTGCCCGTATTGGGTAACTTCCAGATTTGAATATAGTGTGATCCGGTATTGATGTCATCTTGGTCATTTTGGAGCATTCTGGAGTCACCGGGACCAGCTATCGCTCCTGCTTCCTGCTTCAGGTATCTGTGAGAGGCCCTTTTTCTCCAAATATTACATGTGTTCTCCGAATTGCCTTCAAGACCTAAAAAAGATAGAAAAGGAAGTAATAGAGGCCGTAAAGACTAAAAACACGGTCTCAATGATATGGAAATAGACACAAATACATGCTGAATATACAACCCATCACTTAGTTTATTTTATGCTTAAACCATAACTTAGAGTTATAACATGCTTAGTATAAAATTTATTTATGCTAGGATACAACTTAGAATTATGGTAAGCCTGGGCTACGCATGCTAACCTAAGTAGAGAATTAATTTAGTTAAGGCTTTAATTAATATATATATGCAACTGATGGGAGTTCATAAGGATAAGGGATAAAATTTTGAATTTCTACCACGCTTATTATGCATGTTCAATGCGATTGTCAGTTCCCTACAAAGGAACCTACAGAAGTGAGAGGCAATGGATATGATGGATTAGCTAGTTAGAGTTTTTTTTTCAATTTGTACAATTTGTAATAGCTAGCTATGTTTCTTTTATTTTCACTTATATTCTTCTGTAATCATTTATAAGTTGAACTTCATTGATGTCAACTGTTGTTAACATCAGAAGTAATACATAGCTAAAACCATTTACGATAAAATTGCTTCTAAGTACAATCATCAATTGTACTAGAAAAAATTAGAAGCTATTATGCAAAAATATTGAGGGAGTTAGGATGCAAGATTATAGGGTAGTAAATCTGTAAATAACTAAGTATCAAAAAATCATACTTAGCTCATGTTCCCCATTTAAAAGCTCTTTGTACTTAGGTGTTTATTTTTATTAAATGGAGGAGATTGTTGGGAAACAATAATCCAGAAGAAGAAAAATCAAACCAAACATCTAGATTAGTGTTTTAAGAAACAAAACTCCTATGACCAAGAAAAATGGTTCCGGACAAGCTATTGAAGATAACAAGTCCCTAAGTCCAAGAAGAAAGGATCCAGTTAAAGTCTGGAAGGGAAACTGACTTCTAACTCTTTCAAGATAGCATCCGAAGAAGATCACAAAAATGAATAGCATCCGATTAAGATTGGGTCTGAAGACATTCGGAAGATTCAACTATCAAGTCAAAGAGAATATTCAAATATTTGAATAAATTCCCTCCAACATTGGTTTGAAGTCAAACAACGTTTTTGCCTTGTAGTATGAAAAAGTGATAGCTTGCACGAATTAGGTAGAGGAAAAAAAAGCTGACATAGAAAGAGAAAAAGATAATAACCTTTTTAACATAGACCAATAGCAAGGTGCGTGGAGTCCACACAAAAGACAAATCTACATAAAAGTTGGCAGTGCACAAAAAGCCAAATAAATTCCAACTAACAACTTTGCCCCATCAATTCGACCAAATTCAAATGGATATTTATTGGGTCTAACAGACAGATCAATGGCTCCGAAAGCACCATCTCATATCTGATCAATGGTGAAGGTTCAACCTCAACCAATGGCTACATTTATGATCCAAGCCTATAAAAGGAAAGCTTCACCAAGTGAGAAGATGCTAGTTGATTTTACAAAGCTATTACCTTGAGACATTTTCTATTCAATCAATGAACTTAATCCCTCCAAGAACTAAACACCCAAACTTGTTATAAGAATTCTTAAGTGAAACTATAAACTTGAAGAGTTCAAGAACTCCTCTTTCAAAAAGATAAATTGTAAAATCTCATACTTTTGTGAGTATTGGGATTGGAACTTAGGTTAAACTAGGAAAGTTTGAGTGGTTTATCCCTGTGGGACTTAGCTTAAACTTGGGTAGAGTTTGAGTGGTATATCCTGCTAAAGAAGAGGACTCAGGCAAGCTTGCTAGTTTGGTGGTATATCCTACATCCGGAAGAGAGGTCATCTTCTTGAGACTACGCGTAAAGGAATCAACTAAAGATTAGTGTCTTTAGTGGTATATCCTACATCCAGAGGAGAATAAATCTCCGAAGTAAGGCTTAATTACTGCCTGGTCAAGAAATCAATAACTAGTGGATTTAAGCATGGAGAAGGAAACTTTGGGGTCTGGAGGTAGGCAGAGCCAAACCAGTATAAAATATCTGTGTTTGATTTATCTAACTCTAAACTTTACTTTCAAGCACATTTATGTTAAATATTTTCATTATCCGAAGCTTACACTAGTGAACTTTCGGTTCATTCATCTCACGCTACACAAAGAAGTTTTTAAAAGTCTAAAAATTCTGAAAAAAGGGTCATTCACCCCCCTTTGACCCTAGTCAACACTCACAAGGGACAAACACTTTTGGGTGATTTGTGTTCGGTCGTTTTATCGACAATTGGGCAACGTTTCATCCCCCGAATGCAAGTTCTATGGCATACTTGTATCGTTAACACTGTTTGGCTTCTTTGGTCGGCTGGAAATCAGGAACTCTTTGATAATATTTGATCGAACATACACCATTGATTGCAAATGTTATGGCCATTCGAAGGAGGACAGATTGCCTTGCCTTTGGACATATTGGGAACTCTATTGTAGAATAGAAAAGCTTAGCAACCCATGGGTTGCCTCTACAACTATCTCAAGCTCCTAGGATTCTCCCTATTCAATGGAGATGCCCACTGATTGATTGGATCAAAGTCACCATTGATGCCCCACTCTTGCTTCACCTGGACCCTCGGGTTTTTGGGGTATTTTCAAAGATGCTAATGGTGAGGTTTTACATTTCTTCACTTTTAGATTTGTCTGCTCCTTTTCATTTATTGCGGAATTGTGAGCGGCAGTTCGAGCAATTGAGATTGCTAAGGATAGATGTTGGAACAAATTATGGCTCAAATGTGACTCCATGTACGTAGTGCTTTGGATGAGGAATATATGTAGGATGGTTCATTGGGAGACTCGGCTACAACGGCAACAATGTCTGCGTATAATACAAACGATAATGTGGTCACCACTCATATTTTCAGGAAGGTAATCGACTTTCGGATATTCTAGCAAGGCATGGCAGAGTGCAACAAATGACTTTTAGTTCGGATGAGGCATTAGATTTTTGCCTCGATTTTCTTTTCCACGACGTGTGTGGAAGACTTAATTATCGATTTAGCTAGCCTTGGGACTCCGAACCCATTATTATTTTTTTCTCTCTTTTTGATCTTTGTATGGACTTTTTTCTTTTTCTCTTTTTCTGTAAAAATATAAATGGAGGGGGGTTTTTAATGGCGGTGGAAACAATTTTGCCTTTCCTTTTCCCACTATAGGATTTAAAAAAATCGTCTCCTTCCTCCCCTCTTTTCACTTTTGCCAACTCCAAATCTCCATTCTAATCAATTTCAGATGCAAGCCCAATTTCCATGACAATTTTTCGTTTTCAACCTCAAACCTCTCATTTCTCTACATGAATTATTCTTTACAAAAGTCTTGATTTCAGGTTGTAGGCTCCATGTTGCCAAAAACAATGAATAAGAAAAGAAGGTTAGTAATCAACAACTATAGATCTTGGATTTCTCAACTGATGTTTGTAAGTTACTATTTTGTTAATAGTGTTTGAAGTAGAAAATTTCACCAATTACCTCATAATCTTAAAAAGAAAGCTATTACTTAACAAGTTTTATTCTTACCTTTATCTCCTTTGTATTTGAGTATGTTTTACTCTGTTTCTATTGGAGGCTAAGTTTCAACAGCTGCAAGAACAAAACATCAGCTTTTTCTGTCATTAAGATTGATGTCCATCTTTAATTTTTCCCCATAAAGTATAAAATTAGCAATCTCTTACTTAGCCTCCAATAGAAACAGAGTAAAACATACTCAAATACAAAGGAGATAAAGGTAAGAATAAAACTTGTTAAGTAATAGCTTTCTTTTTAAGATTATGAGGTAATTGGTGAAATTTTCTATTTCAAACACTATTAACAAAATAGTGACTTACAAACATCAGTTGAGAAATACTATGAAATTGAGTGTTTTACTCTATTTTCATTGGAGACTAACTTGTTTACTTCATGGAGTATGTTTTTTAGTACGAATTGTGGATCAGTTTTTTGGCTATCTGTTTCTCTGCTGGACTTTTAAATCATTTTTTATTTATGAAATTTTATGTTCGTGTTTATTGTTCACTATCTAATTTTACTTATGGGGAAATGAGAGAACTTTTACTCTCTTAAAAGTGTGGTGTAGCTCAAAGCATCAATTTGTTCGTGGGATTAACTGGAAAAGGTTATCTTTTTTTAATTGAAAGTTGAGCTTTGCAAATACCAGCTCGATTTATTAAAATCGAAAAGAGAAAAGTAAAAGAAAGAAAAAGATAAATAAAAAACATCTCAAGCAAGTTGACAAAACCAACCACAATAGAGTGAGATACTAATGATCTAAAGATCCACAATAGTTACGCTTGTTGTAATATAAACTGTCTTACAGGCAGACTTGAATTGTAGACGGCATGACAAAGAACGGTGGAAAGAAATTCCCCGTGATGCAACATAGTCAACCCCGGTAAGAAGGCTGAGATGATGAGGCCTAACGGCAGCGATGATGATAATATCATCATAAAATTCAAAGCAATTTCAAGGTCATGACATAATTGGCACAATGTTGAAACATCAAACTGTTGACTGAGATCAAAATCGAGATCCATGCCGATGACCAAATTCACTTTCCGAGGATGACCGCAGCTGACCAAGGAAGAAACATCGTTCTCTTTTGTCGAAGAAAAGATTGAGAAAACTTAGGTTCTGCCCACTGGACAGAGATTACCACTGCCTATGCCTCGCCTAACAGGGCAACCTGTCTAAGGATAGCAGATCAATTCACCGCAGCCCATCATGAAACCGACATGACCGTCAGACTGAACATAATCCTGGTGAGGATGCCTTATATCTTTAGAGGATGAAAACCGGCTAGCCAAAAAACCAGTGAAGAAGAACGGAAGGGTTCGTCGTCTCTACAGTTGGTTATCCAAAACAAGAAGGAGGGGAAGACCGTCCGAAAACAACTGCCGACGAGAAGCCGGTAAATCAAAGTTGGTGCTCCCTAGGCAAGGAGCAAACTATAGGTGACTGTTGGATCTTCAGTCTCGAAAGATCCAAGGTTGAAACCGACAATGTTGAAATTGGTGAAAACACCAAGAAAGTAATATAAGCAAACCTACAACCAAACATGAATTTGATCGGAGGATAAATAGCAACCCCTGCATATGGAGGAGGGTCGATGTGTTTGCGGACAACCACCGGCTTCATAGCAAGCTTCTCAGATCCAGAGTGGATATGATAGCACCTGCATAGAGGAGCTGCTGGATGGCTAGGGTTCCAGTGAAAGAAAACCCTAGCTGCCCCTTCAAATATTAGCAGGTTCGCCCCTCAACTGGAAAAGGTTATCTAAGATTGAATAAATTATAACAAATAGAATAGGCCTAAAAATCTAAATAAGAAGTAATACAAAATTAAAAAAGGGAAGATAATTACGTTTTAAAAACATCTAAATAATAAAATGGTTGTCTCTACATGTAGATTAACATGCTTCATTATTAGATATAATTAGATAAAGAACAGCTCCTCTCTTCCAACTCTTGCTACATACGATTCAATTTGTCTCTGTGTATTGTTGTTTGTTGGCTGCCATTTGGTTATTTGAGTTGATATTTTCCCACTGATGATTTTTCCTCTGATCCTGAGATAATTGACTCAGCCTGCAATTTACAGAAATAATGATTGTAGTTAAATACACTGCTCTTGACTAATGTGTTAATTAGAGAACAATGGTTCTCATTTTGAAGGATTCAATTTAACTGAAAGTAGAGGCTATTGGGTTTGCATGGTATGGATTTTTTTAAAAAAGCACCGGAGGAACATCGTGTCCCTCCAAAGGAGGAAAGGTTGGGGCGTGTGAAAATTTCAGGGCGGATGTTCCAACTAGATTGGTGCATCCGCTTACCTACAAAACACTTACCCCACTTTTCATTAATAAAATAAATAATATTCTCAATCTTGATGTAAGATCAAGAAAGAGTCAATTACATGATAAAAGCAGATTCGAGTAATTAAAAACACCTGAAACTAAAAATTGCAAATGTCGCCCCTAAACTTGAAGACAAACCAACAAAGATAAATACACGAGATGAGATGGTCTTCGGAGCTCACAACACCTTCAAATACAAATTTATTTTGTCGCTTCCACATTGCCCAACCGATAAAAAACCATAATGAAGTTCCGAATTCGCGACAAGGTCCCGGAGAGAAAATATTTCGCCATATTTGAAGGAACTCATGACCTGTAGATGACATTACCATTGAGAGACTGAATAAGCCAAAGGTTTGCATCCACACACGATAGCTGCCTGAGCAATGAAGAATGGCCTGATTGGATGTCTCATCGGCGTCCACACCGAATAAGTTGGTCTTATTTTGTGTGGATTAATAGATACTTGAGGTATACTCATAAATGTCTATTTCAAAGCTTTAAACTGAGTTAGGAACTGGTTGAGCTTTTAATACGTTCATGTCTTGGGAATTTTGTTCTTTTAGTATTTGCGGTAGTTGTCAACTGTTCATTTAAAACTGATGAACTGAAGATGCCTTGGTGCAAAATTTGTTTGGTTATCTGCCTAATTACCTCGTTATCACATGACTCTCAGTTAGTAACAACATTTTGAAATCACAATTGGTTGCTCTGTGGGTATTGTTTGATCATATGTAGATTAACATGCTTCATGCTTAGATTTAATAAGGATGAGGGTTTCGTACTTTTCGATTATTTGAACACTTAAATACTATGAATTTTATTTATGACTAACAGTGTCTGCAATTTCGCACTCCTTTTATTGAATTGGTTGTGGCGGGTGTAGATAAGGCAAAGAGAAGTCAGAGACCACATCCATATTCTAGTCACCCTTGCCCTCGATCTCGACCTCGACCTCGACCTCAACCTCAACATTGCGGTGCTATTTTAAATGATTACTCTGTCGATGACGAGACACTTGACCCATCGCAGACACAAGATTCGCCAAACTTAATCCCACATCTAGGTATCACTGTAATAGTTTGGGTTATTTAACTTCTTTTTTTATATTATCACATATAATCTAAACTTAAACATTGTTTACCAGAGGCAAATCATGTACACGGTGCTAATGGCAATGATGATGTAGCTGGAAATGCAAGTATGCTTAGACAACCTTATGGAGCTGAAAATGCAAGTGTGCTTAGACAACGTTGTGGTTCTTTGCCAATTGGTATATTCTGTATCATATTTTTATATATTAATACTTGTATTTCCTTTATTTTTATTGGTATATTCTGTATCATATTTATATATATTAATACTTGTATTTCCTTATTTTTAATACCTATATTTGCTTTGGTTTACTATATATATATAGCACGAACTAATAATTTTATTTTGGTAGATAAGATATAAAAAATAAAAGGGTGACAGTGAATATACATCCACCAACTACTACCCCTAATGAATCATTACATTCTTTGACTCACCCATCTCTTTCTGGTATAGTTTTGTTCTTACTTTGTGTTTTTGAAAGTTTATGTATTGAGACATAGTAGTAATTGTGTATATCATCTCTTTTTATAGATATTAGAAGACCAAATTGTAGAAACTTTTTTCAAAATGAGTTAGATGATGAAACTAATGCTCAACACTTGCAACGTTCACAACTACCACTCCATAATTCTACTCCTAATGATCAATATTTAAATAATTCTCATGAATTAGGTGCTGGTGCAACTGTTGGCAAATCAAATAATATTAATGGTTTGAATTGTTTTTTAGCCCCTTTCCATATTGCATGAAAAAACTTTTTTAGTATCAACTCAATTTTACTATTATTTATAGGGAAATCCATACATGGTAGGGGGCTGTATACAAAGGCATTGAACTTCATACACTCACCAATGGAAGAAAAAATAAAATTGTTATTTTCATGGCACCTGGAAGAAACCGCTATACTCCAATCGGGGAGCATCTCACTAGTTTGTCATCACGAATAGGATATTGCACTAAGAGGTTTGGACTGCGAACGGTTCCTTGGACTGAAGTGTTTTTTAAAGTAAAGGTTGAGTCAGGAAAAAGTCGGCTCCATTCATTAAAAACGAAAAGAAAAAAGAAACAATAAAAAAAGAAAAATAAAAGCATTTGTAACAAAGCTAATTATAACGTAGTGTAATTATAATGAACCAAAGATCTCAATCACAATAGAGTGTGAACCTAATGATCTAAAGATCCATAGCAGAAGTGAACGGCGGGAAGAAGATTCACTTGGTGCACCAGAGTCAATCCCACGAAAGGTGAGATGATAGGTCCTAACAGCTGCGATGATGAATAACATCACCCCCGAAAAGGCACTACCTGTGCAATACCGTAGGCAACAATGAAGGCTAAAGGACAAAAAACTTCATACCCTTATTGAAAACTGAAGGCCACACTTGATACCCTATGCAATAACATCGCCTAACAATCAGTGTTGTATGTGAACATCAGTTTTTCTCTACATTTTGTGCATATTTGTTATTATTTGTACTACGCATACATTATTCAACAAAAGACAAAAATACTGATAGGCCACAAAAGAAATCAAACCTATGCAAAATTTGGAAAATGTCTACTGGATTGAAAACTTGAAAGTGCGGTCCAGGAAAAAGTTAAGACAAAAAAAAAGAAAAAAAAGCTTCCTAGACCAAAAACCCGAAAGGGCGGTCTAGGAAAAGTTAAAGCAAAGAAAATAAGAAAAAAAAAGTCCGCTGGATTATTTTAGTCGCCAGTTTAATGTTAAAAGGATGCCTCTCCAATGGCGTTTCCCCACCCTTAGCGGCCGTCCACCTCTCCCTCCCTCCGATCAACGCCGTCGGTACCCCCAGCCCTACCCAAACCACTAAAACAGCCGCCACCTACTCTCCACCCCTCCCACCAGAAATAAGATATTTTCTGAGAACTTCCCCAATTCCCACAACGTAGCAGCCATGTCTAGGGTTTTGAAGCGGCTTGGAACCTTAGGTAGTGTGTATGTGGCAAGGAAAAAGAGCGTCAGGAATCGGAATTTTGGCTTTCTAACCCTAGACAGTTCCCAATCTATTCGTGAAGCCCTCTCTTGGATCAATGCAATCTCAATCGGAACTACCAAGATTCGTGCGTATAAAGCAAGGTACTCTAGGGATCCAAAAAACCCTGTCAGGGATTCCAGACTTGGGAGACCTCAGGCCAGAAAACCGATCTTTTGCGATTCCCCTCAGGATAATAGGTCTTATATGAACGTTGTTACCGCTGAAGCAGAGCTACATGGAGCCCCCACTACTCCCGATATTAATTAGGCTACCTATGAGAATAGATCTACCAGGTCATAAAGTCTTGGCTTCATAACCAAGGCTACCCCGTGGAAGAATAAATCCTGCCTTATCAAGCTTCATAACATCTCAATTATCTAGAACATCTACGAGATTGCTATTGATAGAGGCTTCGATGTTGATTCCGCTGCTCCCGCAGGTGGAGATCTTATTGTAATGAGCTTTCATACTCTTACTGCCCTTGATGCTTTTTTGAAGGGTGATTGGCACGTGTTACAGCACTATATCAAGGAGATCCTGCCAGTAAGCTCAGATTTTGCCCCTTCTAAAACTATCATGTACCTTGATCTCATGGGCATCCCTATATCCATTATAACCGAAGCTCTTGTCAGAAAGTTGTCTGGCCTTTTTGGTAGGGTTGTTGCCATTGATAGTAACCTGGAGTCTCCAAACAGGTTGGGCATTGTTTCACATTTGATTTCAGCTCCCTTGGTCTCTATATGCGTCAGGGAGTGGGATGCTAACACTACAAAAATGATGGCCTCTTATATTCTACTGATTCTAACTCCGATGCCGACAGCTCCACTTGCCAAAATGGGGCACATTCTGCCTTACAAAGCAATACCTCTATCCAAGTTCCAGAATCCCCCTTATGTGCTCCTATCTTGGATATTAATGCCCCGAATCCCAAGTCAGATGGGAAGTTACCCTTGCAGACCCTGGATGCAGCTCGTATTGACACGATTACTGATTCAGCCTCGGGGGAACAGCAACTCAACTTTAGTAATGCCATAATCTCTTCCTCGAAATCGGTAAGGAGTGGCGCATCTATTATAGAGTCCTCATTAGGTCCCGACCTTAGCAATATGAATAGGGTTATATTGCGCAAATCCCACCAATTCTAGGCCAATTCAGGGGCTTCTTACTTTTCAAGTTGGGGAATCGGTGTGCTTATTTGATGGTGCACATCATCATGTGATTTTGGAGGCATTAAAGGGTACAATCTAACTTTATCACCCACTTGAAGGTTATTCTTGATTTCTATTATGTCTGTTAATTTTTTATTTTAGAACTGCCGAGGTGGAGTTAACAACAATGCGAAATAAATGTTGATTCAGTATAACATCCGTAAGAGCAATCTGCACTTCTTTGCGCAAGATCTGGGGGCATAATAATTTCAGCTACCATTATGTCCATTTGAATGGCCTTTTAGGAGGGATTGTAGTTTCATGGAATGCATCATTGGTTAATAGAACTGTGGTCGAAGGATCCGATAGATGGCTGTCGTTAATCTTGATGATAAATGGATTAGACCTCAATGTGTTTTGTGTTTATGCCGCCACCAACTATGTTGAAAGATACTCTATGTGGCAAGCCCTATCTCTCCTTATTTTGAATTCCAATCACGTAATTGTTTGTGGCAATTTCAATGAGGTCCTTCATAGCTCGGAGAGGTTTGGTGAAGGTACTTCGAACTCAATGCTTGAGTTTAAGGAGTTTGTAGACGGATGCTCGCTATATGATTTGCCACTTCATGGGAGGGATTACACATGGTCCAATAGTGTCGCCTTCTCACAAATCAATTGGGTACTTGTTTAGTGTGATATCTTGGAGGTGTGGCCCACAATGAACATCTTAACCCTGGACTCGACTCTCTCGGATCACTTCCCGATTATTTTCCTTTCACACGCCCTTAATGTCATAGGTCCGAGGCCTTCCCGATCCCTTAATTATCGGTGGGACAATCAGGAATTCTTCCCTTTCCTCCAAGCCAAATGGGAGGTGATCTATAACAGGTGGCCAAGACAGGATTTTGACTTTAAACTCAAACGGCTTTGGGACTACATAAAATCGTGGCATTCATCCAACTTTGGAAACCTTGAGCATAAAATTAAATCTCTTGAGCAAAGGGTTATTAGCTTGACCTTGGCTGATGTCACAAGATCGATTGACGTGTCTGATGGTTTAGAATTACAGAGGACGCAAAAACTTCTTCAAGAAAATAGACGGAGCCCTGAATTAATTCGCCAACAGCAGTCTAGAATTAGTTAGGCTATCTCGGGGGATAACAACTTAGCTTTTTTCATCGTATTGCCTTGGCAAGGTTCAGGAGAAATAGAATATCTCATTTGGAAATTGATGGGGCCTTGACCAGTGACTAGCAGACTATTACCACCTCTATCTGTAACTTTTATGTGGACCTATTTTCAAGGCCATCATCTGTGCTATTTTCCCTTATTGGCCTTGACTTCAAATCTGTGGACGTGGTTTCAAACCAGCGGCTGCTTGCTCCCTTCGAAGAAATTGAAATTTGGAATGCTATTGGTGGGTGTAACAAAAATAAATCCCATGGGCCTGATGGTTACAATTTCTTTTTTTTACAAGAGAGCTTGGCCTCTGTTCAAAAGGAATATTATGGAACTGCTTAATGAGTTTCACGCGACGGGCTGCTGCCGAACTTGATTAAATCTTCCCATACGGTCTTAATTCCGAAGGTTCTTGGTACTTCGCTTCTTACCAATTTCAGGCCCATAGCCCTTATTCATGGATTGTACAAAATTGTTGCTAAAGTCCTTGCTAACAGATTAAAGGATGTACTACCTAGCTTAATCTCGGAAAGTCAGTTTGCATTTGTAAAAGATAGGAGTATTCATGAATGTTCTTTTATTGCCTCGGAAATTATCCACTCTACTAAAGCTAGTAGACTACTATGCTTGGTTCTCAAGTTAGATTTTTAAAAGGCTTTCGATAGAGTATCTTGGAAATACATAGACATTGTATTGGGGAGAATGGGTTTAGATGAGAAATGGGTGAATTAGCTCTCTAAGTGCGGGAATGGCTCAGTAACTTCTACTCTCATTAACGGGTCTCCTTGCAACCCTGTCGAGTTACACCGCAGTGTAAAGCAAGGCAACCCAATATAACCTTATATTTTTTTCCTTGCGATTGAGGGTCTTAAATAGCTATAGGATGCGTGTATTCGGAATGGAACCTTACCCATATTCCAAATCAATGGTTCATAGAAAGATGTATCTCTTCTCTAATTTGCAGATGACACTATGTGCTTTATTCCTACAGATAAGTCTCTCATCCCCTCTTATATTCGAATCTTTCGATGCTTCGAGCTAATTTCAGGCTTGCGTATTAAGTATCAAAAAAGTTCTATCTTGGGTATTAATGTAAGTGAAAGTCTTTTAAATGATTGTGCGAATATGTTAGGATGTAAGATTGATAATTTCCCTATCAATTACTTAGGCGCTCCTCTTTGCCTCAAAAGACCTCGAGCCTTGTTATGGAACTTGTTGATTGGCAAGTTTCAGAATAGACTATCCAGTTAGTTAGGGAATTGGCATTGTAATGCGGGGAGAGTTATGCTAATCAAGTCGGTCCTGTGTTCTCTTCCTATATACCTTATGTCCCTCTTCAAATTGACATCATCTGTCATTGACAAGTTTGTATGATTAATGAGAAATTTTTTGTGGAAGGAGGATTCGTCCAGTAGAGTGTTATGTAAGGTGAGTTGGGAAACCATTGCTTTATCGAAGAACTTTGGTGGGTTGTTTATTCGCGACCTTAAGCTTGTAAACTGCAGTTTATTATGAAAGTGGGTATGGAAAATACATCAACCAGGTTCTAGTAGTTTCTCGTTTGATATTTGTGTCAATAGATATTCTTTTCAGGGCTGGAACTCGTTGATTGGCTCTGATGATAGCAATTATCTTTTATTTGGAAAGACATTATATCATGCTGCACTAAAAATGAAATTTTTTGGAATTTTTTCACCTCTAATGTTAAAGTTCGTGTAGAAAATGGGCTACTTGGCTCCTTTTGGAAAGATAACTGGACTGCAGATCAATCGCTTGCATCTCTATTCTCGGATCTTTTCTCCATGTGTAATAATAAAAATTGCACTATTTCACAAGGGTGTGAAGCCGTTATATCCTTGTCTTCTTCAAGACCCTTTTGGAAAAGAACCCTTCGAATCTCTTCAAGAGAAAGATGTGCTGAGATGTGTACCTAGATCTGACAAGCATGCCCCTCGGTGGTGAATTCCCCAGCTAGAAGCGACATCATGGTTTGGAGTTGTGATGCAGATGGTCATTTTTTAGCTGGTCCATTTGGCAAAAATTATTACAAGCTTGATCAGTGGACCAAACCCTGCATCGACTTTTCGCTACTTTGGGATGCATGCCTCTTACCGAAAATTCACTTTTTTGGATGGCTTGTCTTTTATTACCTTCGTAGGCCTTTCTTATTTGCAGGGGTTGCATTGCAGATAACTCTTTCCCATTTTATGATCATATTGAGACCATCGACCATGCTTTTATTCATTGCGCCAATAGCATCTCTGTGTGGTGGGATTTGTTTTGGCTATATGGCCTGAGGATTATTGTGCCCTCTGCATCATATGACTTCCTACTCTATTGGAGATCCCATTTTCCACCTAGCCTAAAGAGATCCTTTGCAACAGCATTATGGTTTTGCATTGCATGGTCATTACGGAAGCAACACAACAAATTTATTTTCGAGGGAACGTTAAGCATCGAAGATATTCTTGCCTCAAGCATTCACTATTGTATGTTTATTTTTTGATGTAAAAGGCAGCAGCTAGGTTTTCAGGTTTCAGATATTTTCTCAAATCTAAATTTTTTTGTTCACTGATGCTTTGTACCACCTAGAAGAACTTTTGTTTTGGATGTAATTTTCGGGGCTAGTTCTCTTCTCGAGACCTACTCTTTCTAATGAAAAGGGGGTAGGTGTTCTGTAGGTAAGCGGATGGACTAACCTAGTTAGGTTATCGGCCCTAAAATTTTCACCCGCCCCAATCTTTTTTTCCCTTTGGTGGAACACAATGTTCCATCAGTTGTTTTTCAATAGAAAAGTCCACTGGATTGAGCCATCAAGGATAGTGCAGTGAAAAATTAGGATAAAAAGAAATTAAGATAAATGTTTGATAATTCATCTCACACCGAGTGGCCTACGCAAAAATTAGAACTCAATTGAAAAGTGCTAGTTTCGTTATTTATGATAATTAGGACATCATTTGTAATTGCCATGCCTCACAACTAGGATTCCTTGAACTTAGTTTTCCTATTGTTAAATAGCAGGATAACACACATCCTGGAAGTGATAATTTTAACCAGCCAGCCTTGGTAATTCTAGTCAGTTGCATTGGGCCAGTTCATTGCGATCAGGAACTTGGAGTGTTCAACAGTTAGCTCACTCACTCATAGTACACACTAAATGGGCTTCATTGTCAATTATGTGAAGGGGTAACAAGGGTTTATATACAATAATATTCAATGAGTTAAGTTCAGAAAAAGAAAGTTTAAAGTGCATAAAGTTCAAAGCAATAAAAGCAGTCTATAAATAGCATCCAGGTTTACATCAAAATAAGCCACATAGGCCAAAAATGTCAAGAGTCCAAAAAGTAATAACCGCAGCCTAATCTAAGCTGTTGGGGGTCCTGTCCCTGGCGTTCCTCTTATGTCTGGTCTTATGTATCGGCCAGCAGATCATCCACGTCTATCATCACATGATGCTCTTCCCCACTAGCATCTGCAGTAGGCAGATCATAAACCCTAACCTCTAAAGCTCCTATAATACTCCCAGCTGTAATATCGGTCTCCTCTACTAGCCACCCGACCTCCTCCTTAGCTCTAGCCTCTTGAGTCACCACTAGTGCCAATCGATATGCTAAGCTATCATTGTCATACATAGAATTATATCACTTAGGTGTCTATCTATCCTCAGTCAACCAAGCCAGCTGGCCCCGCAACACCTCTACCTCAGCCATTGCCCGAGTAGTCTCCACTCTAGCCTAGTTAGCCTCAGTAGAGGCTACTCATAGCTACTCCTTTAAGAACCTAGCTTGCTTCTCAGAGGCATCCAAATCGTGGGCGGACATATCTCGCTCCGTAGGCAATAGAGTCTATAGTCAAAATCATAAGATCAATACACATATATTAATATCATTGCATGCATCATGAATAGTTTGTTAAATTCTGCAAGTAAAAGAAACTTACCGAGGCTAATGCGTCCTGAGCTAGCAGTAGGTCCCGGATAGAGAAAAAACCCGTAGCAATCCTTTATACCTTAGACAAGGTCACCTAAAAAGAAAAATCACATCAGAACAGAAATCCTAAGTGATTGTTATAAGAATGAGTCTAAAGGCCAGGAATTCCACACATGAGTCATGGAGTAAAGCGGATGGGATGAACCGACTCCTCGAGCTCCTTAACATCTCTCTTCCGTGAATAATGGAGGAGCTAAAAGAAAGTATCCAACTCTACCCGGAGGACCCCTTCTCTCACACCCCCTGAAGCAAGAGATCGCTTCATCGATAGCTCAGGATCAACAGAGGATGTAGCAACAAGACTCTTTCATATGGAGGCAGGAGGCTATAATAATAAACAATTACACTCAAGTTCACAATCAATTTAAGGAAAGTAACAAAAGAATTCACAAAGGCAGAGTTAATGAAATATGTGAGAAGAAGGCATAGTAGACCTAGCTAGGAAATCACCGCACTAAACCACGAAAGGACCCCCGTGGTCGCCCCTCGATCCACCCTTATCATCGTTGTCGTCGTCATGACCATCAATGTTGCTCCAGTGGAACTCGAGCGGGATGTCATTTAAATGGATCATCTCACAGGGAGGAAGGAGTGAAGAGTTTATAAACTCAGCATAGGAGCCCCGTACATACATCACTCGGGCCCCTCACCCAATAGGTACAGCCCCTGATCCATCTCAGGCATTAGATGCAGCCAGAAGACTCCCATTGGGATAAGAGGGGTTAGTCGCTCCATAATGGCACTAGACCTCCAGTCTTGGACCCTCTCACTGAAATACCACTCTAGGGAGAGCGGAGACTCCAACACAAAGAGACGATCATCCACGCCAGCCTGCATCCGCTCGATGTCTCCGTGTATAACCATCCACTCCTATGTATCTCGAATGACTTGTACAAAGTAAATGCACTATAAGTATCATGATTTTGTAGGTAGAGTTTCTACTAATAGTTGTCAAAATGTAAAATACAGGTTTATCATGAGAAAGCCCTACCTGATTAGAGCGTAGCTTGATGAGGAACTCCCTATACTTTGCTATGGTCATAGGCTTCTGCTACCAAGGACCCATCCACCTTCAGATAATATAAGCCATCTCAGGCTACTCGGGCAAACCTAACCTAGGGATAAATTGATGCTTAAAGGCCCAAATCTGTGAAATAAGGTGAAGTTAGTAGCAAAGTAGTTTGAGTAAAGAGTTAAAGCATATGAGATCAATTCAAGAATTAACAGTAGAATCAGATGGCACATCTTGAGCTTTAACTACTGGCCTCAAACTCCAACATCCAGCCCATAGCAGACCTATGGTAAGATGGCCCAACACCAGTTCTTGCCTGCCACAGCAGCAAGATCCTCAATGGCTGAGAGCAAACCATAGTTAAGGTTGCTCAAGTAGACTAGGAAGAAGATGGTGGTGAGGAAGGCCAGAAAGAAAGACCGGGCATACTGATCCCTCCTCCCTGCGGTAATAGGGCTCGGCTGCTTGATTCAGTAACTATAGAACTCTCCATACTTGAGATTGTCCATCCCTCTAGGATGAAGCCTAATTAGTCTCTCCACATAGGCCTTCACCTCAAGCTGGAAGTGCCATCGGTCGATGTAGGCATCAAAGTGCAGGATATACCCTCCCTAAGTCAACCCTATGAGTGCACACACATCTGAGGGGGTGACTGTAACCTCCCCGATAGGTAAGTGGAAATTTTTAAATGTCTCTGATCACCTCTCTATCAAAGCTAAAATAGTGCCCAGAGCCAGCATCTTTAAGGCCCTAGGATGGCCCTGCTAATATCCATTAACCCGAGTGAATCTATGGGGGTCATTAGCTTGATATCCTCCGTGGCCCGTATCTCCTCATACCATTTTCTACACAAGCTCAAGGATTTCACAGTCTTGTAAGGGAATTGCAAGGATGAAAACACAGTTTAAAAGGGTTAAAATGCATTGGAGAAGTCAAAAGTTACAGAAAACCAAGTTGTCGACATTCTATCCTTTGAGAAGGGACCCATACGGGTCCCATATCACCCGTATAAAAAACAGAACCCGAACGGGTTCCACTCCACCGGTACGGGTCCCCTGCGAGCAGTCCCTATATGAAAACTTCCCAAACCATCCAAATTCAACCAATCTCAGCCAAAGCTCATTCAAATCATTCCAAAAGTATCCTAGACTAAAGTTACATGCATCAGGCTCTATTTCAGGATCCAAACACACCCTAAATCATGCCAAAAATTAAGAAATTCTAAAAATCTCAAAAATGGAAAACTGGGGAATCGAGTGAAATACCTGGAGTTTTGAGGCATAGGCATCAGCAGAGGGAATCAGAGGCTCTTCAAAAGTAGGAGTGATTCCAAGAAATGAGCCCCCTCAAAAAAAGCATACCCGACCAAAATCGGACATTCTTGGAGCTCTAAATCTCCTACTCAGGGCAAATTCCCTTGCCTAATGGAGAAACGACCGGTCTTTGGAATCTTTTTATGCATTTTGGATGGATTTTGGAAGAAATTTACTAGAATTTGTGAGAAAATTAGAGGTCTGGTAAAAGCAAAAAGGAGAAGGGTCTGCTGCCGTTTTAAAGATCCTGACCTAGACTCGTATGGGTCCCCTTCCACCCGTACGGGTCACACTTTTGCAAATAGGCACCCGTACGGGTCCTACCCCACCCGTTTGGGTCCTCTTCCTGCACCAAGTGACATTTTCTTGCATCAAGTCAAAACAAGGATCTCTAAGTGGCAGGGGCACAGCTAGTCTAAATTGAGGCCAACCCCATTTCTCTTAAGCTTCTTGTTTCAGTTATTTAGGGGCAAAACCCCTAGCTAACCTTGATTCTTGATTGAAAGGGTAAAAAAAATTTTGTTTACAACAAAAGTCAATCAAGATTAAAGGTAAGCTACTTCAGATTCATTACTGATGTAAACAATTTTCATGTGCTGGGAAGAAGTTCTCAGCAGATAAATCATCTAGGAAGACATCTCCCTAGTAAGAAATTCAACCAAGGGGCATCCCCTCACTATCCAACAATGCAGCCAGTCAAAGGGCATCATGTTAGGGACTGACAGCCAGATTGAACATACATAACAGGCATGGCAGAAATTCAAAATTTTGTCCCTGTCCCCAGGAACTCCTATTAGTTGCGTATAAATTAAATAAAGCCTTAACTAAATAACTCTCTACCTAGGTTAGCATGCAAAAGGACTAGGCATACCATAATTCCAAATTATATCCTAGCACATTTATTTTGTATTAAGGATGTAATTACTCTAAGCTATAACCTAAGCATAAAATAAACTAAGCATGCAAAACAACCTAAGCATATTATTAAGCCTAAAAAAGCTTAAAGAAAAAGACCTCATAATAAAAGAGAGAGAAAAGGCACTTTCAAGTTGAAGCGTGCTTTAACAGAACCTCCTTGCATAAGCCTCCAAGCATAGCATAGCCTCAATGAGTATCCATATGAACCGTTGAACCAAAAGCTCTCTGGGAGGAAGAACTAAGAAGCCTCGAGTAGTTTCTAGACCACTCCAGAAGCCTCACCCGAAAATATAAACTAGAGGTGCCCGAATAAATTCAGGCTCCTCAAGAATTACTTGCTCAATTACCCGAGAGATTATTCTTTTCGAATCTTGCTTAGGATTTATATTTTCAGCTGTGGTGCAGTTTCAAAAGGGGAGGGGACAACCTAAATATAGGCTTGGGGAGCAAAAATTTGCTCCCCAAAAAGCAATGTGGGATGTGCACATTGGCACATCACACGAGGGTATGACCCGCGGATCCATATGGATCCTCGGGTTCTACCCGCCTGCCATGCAGCATGCATAGCACGCTACATGTGGCAGCTATAAGGCAAGTCCTTGCGGGCTTGCCTCACACGCAAGCTAGGTGGCGTGGCCCACACCACGAGCCTAGCTCGCGATGCCCTTCATGGGCTGACTTTGTGCAGCCCATGAACATGGGCTCCCACGAACACTGCCCCGCAGTGTCCGCGCACCTTTTAGTGCACTTCATGCAACCGAATTTTGTGCAAAATATTTCCTACTTTTTGGTTTAACTCGCCAATGCAAAATTCCCCTTTTAATCCTTTTAAATAAATATTTATTGTTGACCTTAATGAAGTAGTTATCAATCAAAATAAATTTCTTGGTCTAACCAAAAGTTATCTAATCAATTTTAACTAATTCCATAATTTATTTATGACTCTTATTAAGTACCGGTCAAAATAAATTCCTTGGTTTATCCAAAATTGATCTAATCAATTTTAACCAATCAAATAAAAATCCAATTATTATTTATGTTATATTTTCATAGCAGAATAAATGTATTAGTTCTTTACTTAGTCCGGTGAAGGTCCAATGTGTGTGACCTTATAGGATCCCAAAGTATTGAGATGTTAAGGCTTTACCAACCCTTGTTCTAATGGAATTATAGGCTTGATGCTCTAGACCGTGAATAGAATTCGATTACCATAAACGACTATAGTATGCCTTTAGCAAGGGTCTACCATCCCCCATTACTTGAAACGTAATTTATGCTTATGACTTAATCCCGGTTAATGCAATAGTTATCCAGTGCGATAAATTCCTTCCATTCTTTAATATTAGTACCATCTGGGTTATAGGGTTCGGATAAAGTGTTAACCAACTGATCGCGAGGTTGCTCCAAGCTATCCCAGTAGTTTACTTGTTACCAAAGTATATTGCCTTTTAACATAGTGTGTTTACCTAGAAACAATTTCTATCAAACACATACTCTGATCAGAGGTTTATGGCAATCATCACTTCAACAAGTGGCCAGGTACAACTCCTTAATATATCTAGAGCGATAGATTCTTTTCGACTACTTAGCTTACCAACGTGCTTTCATCACCATACTCGTAATCACCCGTACCACCCTAAATTAATGAGGGCATAGTAAAGACCCAAAGTATAACAATAGTACCGTACAAGGTAACTAGCATCTCAAGTATGAGGACATTCACAAAGCTTATTGCTAGAAGATAAACACTAACACATTGATATAAATACCAAGTGTTTATCTTACTGCGGTCTCCAATATATCTCCTAGATATATCCATGTGTCAAAGTTAAGGCACCACCTTCAGTCCTTAGGAGATTGACTGCTTGGACCCTTTCCAAGAAAGTTGGCCATATGCTAGTCTTTCCACTTCATCAATATTCTTTCTTGATGAAACTATGACTAGGGATAGTTTAGACATAGTCATAATTGAACATGAAGCAGGTTCCACCAGATATAGTCCAACTATAATTTCTCTGACTTCATACTATTATATGTAATGGACTTTTGTATACATACATCGATGAATATATTTAACCAGCTATAATATATATACATAGAAACACATTGATATAAATAGAATAACAAATGCCTTTATTGATTCAACAAATTATTCGTACTATTACATAATTAAGATACATTGCCTAATTGCCTTAAGGGCATACATCATATCAAACAAACTCCCACTTGCACTAAGGCCAATTAGCCATATGTCTTAATCCATATGCTTTAACATGCTGGTCATGTTTGACTTGAGTCAATGGCTTTGTCTGACCATCCGCAAGGTTCTGATTTGTGGGTACATATTCTGATCTTATTATCTTAGCATCAATAATCTCCCAAATTATAAGATACTTTATGGATATATGTCTATTTTTCTGATGAGGCCGTGGTACCTTTGCCAGAGCTATGGCACCATTGTTATCATAATATAAAGTAATTGGATCAACAGTCTCAGGCACCACATCGAGATCACTAATAAATCTTTTAACTAGATAGCTTCTTTTACCGCTTCGTATGCAGCAATGTATTCAAATTCCATGGTTAAATCAATAGTAGTTTCTTGCTTGGAACTCTTGCAGCATACCGCCCCTCCGTTTAACACATACACAAAACCTGACTGAGACTTAAAGTCATTCTTGTCAGATTGAAAACTCGGGTCAGTGTAAGCTCTGATTTTGAGGTCACCTTCTCCATAAATCAAGAAATCATCGTTAGTCCTTCTCAAGTACTTAAGAATTGCCTTGATGGCCATCCAGTGCTTTTCACCTGGATCTGACTGACATCTACTCATAAAGCTCAAATCTTGAGAGACATCTAGCCTAGTAAATATCATAGCATACATGATGGATCCTATCGCAGTTGTATAGGGTACATCCTTCATGTGCATTCTCTCATGATCTATCCTCGGACACTCAGCCTTATATAGGTTAATCACCTTTGTCATTAGGAGATAACCTTTCTTAGAATGCTCTAGGTTGAATCTATTCAATACCTTGTCTATATATGTACTTTGAGAAAGACCTCACAGCCTCTTGGATCTATCTCTGTAGATCTTTATACCTAGTATAAATGCTGCTTCACCAAGGTCTTTCATGGAGAACTTTCTTGACAACCACACTTTAACATTTTGAGGAAGAGAAAGGTCGTTCCCAATTAGCAGAATGTCATTAACATACAATACTAGAAAAATGACTGCACTACCACTGACCTTCTTGAAAACACAAGGCTCATTAATATTTGGACAGAAATCCAGTTCCTGGATTGTCTAGTTAAATCTTATATCCTAACTCCTGGATGCCTGCTGAAGTCCATAAATGGATCTTTGTTGCTTGCATACCTTTGAGCCATTCTGAGATGTAAAACCCTCAGGTTGTGTCATATTCACATCATAGTCTAAGTCCCTATTCAAGAACACTATTTTAACATCCATCTGCTAGATCTTATAATCGTAATAAGCAGCAATGGCAAGGAGTATCCTAGTGGATTTAAGCATGGCTATTGGTGAGAAAGTTTCATCATAGTATATACCTTCACGTTGACTATAACCTTTTGCAACCAACCTTGCGTTATAGGTAATTACATTACCGTCCATGTCAGCCTTCTTCTTAAAGACCCATTTGCACCCAATTGGTCTAACCTCTTGTAGTACATCATCCAAATTCCAAACTTGGTTCTTATACATGGAATCCACTTTTGATTTCATGGCTTTTAGCCACTTATCAGAATCTGAGCTCTTAATTGCTTCATCATATGTCCTTGGTTCATCATCCTCCATGAGATACAACTCCTTATCATCAGAAATGATAAAATCATATCTCTTAGGACCCTTATGAACATGACTTGATCGTCGCAATGATTGTATTTCAGCAGGTTGTTCTTGGATCGCACCTTCCAGTGTATCCAAAATGGGGTCAATCAGTTGATTGTCTATTTCTTCCTCTTGAACTTCCAATTCAATATTGCTCCCACTGACTTTGCAAGCAAGTGTTCCTTTCCAAAAAGTGAGCATTCCGAGACACAAATACCTTTTATGGTTCGGGTTGGTAAAATAGATATCTAATTATTTCCTTTGGATATCCAATGAACAGACATTTATCAGCCTTAGCATTCGGCTTATCTGAAGCTATCCTTTTTAGCATAGCAGGACAGCCCCATACTCTTAAGTGACTTAGAGATGCCTTCATGTTACACCATCTTTCATAAGGTGTAAAATCAATTGATTTAGAGGTAACTACATTTAAAAGATAAACCGTGCTCTCCAGTGCATATCCCGAAAAGGATTTACTAAGATCTGCATGGCTCATCATTGACCTGACCATATCTAATAAAGTTCGATTCCTCCGTTCTGACACTCTATTGTGTTGGGGTGTATAAGATGGGGTCCACTGGGGAACTATCTCGTTTCCCTTAAGATAATCCTTAAACTGCTGACTTAAATATTCTCCACCTCGATCCAATCAAACTGATTTAATACTTTTCTCAAGCTGTTTCTCTACTTCAGCTCTAAATAGTTTGAAATTTTCAAAACATTTAAACTTTTGCTTCATCAAGTACAAATAACTGTATCATGAGTAATCATCAATAAAGGTTATGAAGTAGGAGTATCCTCCTAGTGCCCGAACACTCATTGGACCACACACATTAGTATCTATAAGTTCCAATGTACTCGTAGCCTGCTCACCCTTTCCTTGAAAGGGTAACTTTGTCATTTTGCCTTTAAAACAAGGTTCGCAACCACCATAAGACTCCAAGTCTATTGGGCCCAAGTCTCCACGCTTATGCAACTTGGTTAAGTGATCTTTGTTTATGTGGCCTTAACGACAATGCCATAAGTAGAAGGTATTCTCATTATTTAATTTAACTTTCTTCACATTGTTTATATTGAAAACTTCTGTTTTAGTATCAAGAACATAAATGCCACCTTCTAACATTCTATTACCGTAAAGAATATTATCAAACGAATCTGACAATTATTATTCAAAAATAAAATTTTGAATCCCTCTGTTGCTAAACATGCAATAGATACAATATTCTTAGTAACACTTGGAATGTAGTAACAATTGTTTAAAACTAAAACAAGTCCACTTGGCAAACCAAGACTAAAGCTTGCTACGGTTAATGCAAAAACTCTAGCTCCATTTCCCACGTGTAGGTCCATCTCCCCTTTTGTAAGTTTTCTACAGTACCTTAGTCCCTACACAGAAGTGTAGATATGAGAACTATAGTCAGTATCTAATACCCAAGTGGATTCAAATGGAAAAGTAGCAAAGTTTTCAATTACAAACATACCTGAAGTAGATGCCTCTATAGGCTTCTTCTTCAAATGCTCATAAGTAGGAGCTTTGCAATTCTTGTTCCAATGGTACGTTACATTGGTCATAGACATACTTAGATGTCCTCTTCTTCCTTTTAAACCCTTTAACTACTCCTTTGGTGATATAATCCATCAGGCCATTTTCTAGAGAATGTTTGTTTGTAGACTCTCTTGAAACTTCTTTGCTTTTGGCATTGAATTTTCTTAACGCATCAACAATTTTTGGGAAAGCACAGTCGTGAACTTTAAAGCAATGTTCCTTTAGAAAATTAGCATAGCTGATGGGTAAACAATCCAATAGGATATCCAATCCTAAAGACTGACCGACCAAAGATCCAAGCGATTCCAATTCTCCAAGAAATCTTTAATCTTGTTGATGTGTGCTACAACACTTGTCCCTTGCTTTGTCTTAGAGTTTGGAAGTTCACTGGTTAATTTGAACCTTTCATACCTTTCCTTTTTAGGCAAACTCTTTAGATGGATCAACATGGTTTGCAGACTCATGTGATTGTACTGTGAACGTATCTCAGGATTTATAGTATCTAACAGCAGGTGTTAGACATAAATCGAATCCTTAATGTATTTCAACCATGTATCCTTAACAATAGTCAGTGCATCAGTGCTAGGAATTCTTGTGAATGGATTCTCAAGAACGTATGCTAACTCACAATCCTTAAGGATATCCCTTACGTCTTTGATATATTCATTGTAGTTAATTGCTATAAAAGTTTGGATTTATTTAAAACATATTTTTAAAATGGAGTTCATATTCCGCCTAAGATATAAGAAAAGAAAAGAGTTTAGATATTAGTTTAAGTACATGCATTTAATACAAGGACTTTTAATTAAATACATTTTCCTACTATTTTCTTTAAAATTTACAATAGCGCATTCTATTGAATTCGGGAATTTTAGCCTACCTAAATTTCCTAGTAGGTAGCATCTACAACTTGTCTATTATAACCCCTAATTCTGTGAGTCAAGTCATAACAGTAAGTCATAGTTGGAAGCCAATTCCATTTGCGTCACATGCAATTGCTAATTCATTCAAGTTCCCTAATCCTATGGGATGTGTGCTCTTATATTAGCATCTCCTTGAATATGTCTTAGATCTGGGCTTAGCCCCCAATTTTATGGTGGACTACCCCAGCTCTATTAAGGCAGACCCTATCCCTAACTTTACAACCAATCAATGTGGACTAGAAGGAACACTTTGCGTAGCACTTTAATAGCCCAAAGAGACCGTATTATAGTAAGGAAGACTACAACTTGCCTTAATATATTTACTTTGGGTTTTTATTGGTGTTAAAGGTCTCACCCAATCTAGGATTTTATCAAATGAGCAAAATTATAATAACTTATATTAATTCAGGGAATTTTAGAATTAATTTATAAGGTCTAATCTTAGGTGGGTTCAGCTCCATATTATAATTATTCTATCAACCTAGATTATATGCAAAATAATTATACTTTTATTTGTTATATTTATATTGCATTTCATTTATCCTTTTTTCATAAATTTAATTTTTTACTATGTTTCAGAAACATATATAAGCACCATCTTATATACTAAAAATAAATTAGTTCATATTAATCCCCCCATTGGTCAATTCAAACTTCACCGGTATAGGTTCCCAGGTAGGAGAGGTCCCCTATGAGGAGTAGACACCAAGTCCAATCCTTAGCTAGAACAAATACGGGCACAAACCTAAACACTAATGAGTTATCTCAAACTAATAAATTTCGTTCTTTCAATTCATGTAAATTGGAAGCATCTATAACCCATGTAATTTAAATCAATTATTGACACTTGTATAATTTGAGTAAGTTAAGCAGGTTATTCAAGATTATTTATAACCATTTTCTAACCTTGAAATGAAAGGCACAAGTTCATATATATTATTCCAAACAATTAAATAAACAAATCATTTCAGATAGAAAATGATATTTTGTTCGCTTCTAACTTAATTATACACTAAATAGGCAGGCTCTGATACCACTGTTGGGAATTGACAGTCAGATTAAACAACCATAACAAGCATGGCGGGAATTTTAAATTTTGCCCCTGTCCCCAGGAACTCCTATCAATTGCATATAAATTAAATAAAGCCTTAACTAAATAATTCTCTACCTAGGTTGGCATGCAAAAGGACTAGACATACCATAATTCCAAATTATATCCTAGCACATTTATTTTATACTAAGCATGTTATAACTCTAAGCTATTAACTAAGCATGTTATAACTTTAAGCTATAACCTAAGCATAAAATAAACTAAGCATGCAAAACAACCTAAGCATATTATTAAGTCTAAAACTGCTTAATAAAAAAAACCTAATAATAAAACAGAAAGAAAAGGAACATACTAGTTGAAGCATGCTTTAACAGAACCTCCTTGCATAAGCCTCTAAGCGTAGGATAGCCTCTATGAGTATCCACACCAACCCACAAACCAAAACCTCCCCGGGAGGAAGAACTAAGAAGCCTCGAGTAGTTCCTAGACCACTCCAGAAGCCTCACACAAAAGTATAAACTAGAGGTGCCCGAACAAATTCAGGCTCCTCAAAAATAACTTGCTCAGTTACCCGAGACATTATTCTTTTCAAATCTCGCTTAGGATTTATATTCTAAGCTATGGTACACTTTGAAAAGGGGAGGGGACAACCTATTATAGGCTTGGGGAGCAAAAATTTTCTCCCCAAAAAGCAATATGGGATTTCCATATTAGCACATCCCACGCGGGTATGACCCACGGATCCACACGGATCCGCAGGTTTTACCAGCCTGCCATGCAGCGTGTATAGCTCGCTGCACATTTTAGCTGTAGGGTAAGCCCTTGCGGGCTTGCCTTGCACGCGAGCTAGGGCTCACGGCCCACGCCACAAGCCCAGCTCGTGGTGCCCTACATGGGCTACCTTTCTGCAGCCCATGAACATGGCCTACCACGAACACTGCCCAGCAGTGTTCGTGCACCTTTTCAGTGTACTCCATGCAACCGAATTTTGTACAAAATATTTCATACTTTTTGGTTTAAATCGCCAATGCAAAATTCCTCTTTTAATCCTTTCAAATAAAAATTTATTTTTGACCTTAATAAATTAGTTATCAATCAACATAAATTTCTTGTTCCAACCAAAATTGATCTAATCAATTTTAACCAATTCCATAATTTATTTATGACTCTAATTAATTGGTTGCCAGTCAAAATAAATTAATTGGTTTATCTAAAATTGATCTAATCAATTTTAACCAATCAAATAATAATCCAATTATTATTTATGTTATATTCTCGTAGTAGAATAAATCTATTAGTTCTTTACTTAATCCAATAAAGGTCCAATGAGTGTGACCTTATAGGATCCCGAAGAATTAAGCAGTTAAGGCTTTACCAAACCTTGTTCTAATAGAACCATTGGCTCAATGCTCTAGACCGTGAATAGAAATCGATTATCTTAAACGACTGTAGTACGCCTCTAGCAAGGGTCTACCATCCCCTATTACTCAAAATGCCATTTATGCTTATGACTTAATCCTGGTTAATGCAATAATTATCGAGTGCAATAAGTTCCATCCATTCTTTAATATTAGTACCATCTGCTTTATAGGGTTCCGCTGAAGTGTTAACCCACTAATAGTGGGGTTACTCTAAGCTATCCCAGAAGTTTACTTGTTACCAAAGTATATTTCCTTTTACCATAGTGTGTTTGACTAGATACCATATCTATCAAACACATACTCTGATCAGAGGTTTATGCCAATAAACACTTCAACAAGTGGCCAAGTACAACTCCTTCATATATCCAGAGTGATGGATTCTTTCTAACTACTCAGCTTACCAACGTGTTGTCATCACCATACCCGTAATCACCCGTAAAACACTAAATTGATGAGTGCATTGTAATGACCCAAAGTATAGCAATAGTACCACACAGGGTAACTTGCATCTTAAGTACGAGGACATTCGCAAAGCTTATGATAAACACTAACACACACACACACACATATATATATATATATATATATATATACCAAGTGTTTATCTTACTGCGGTCTCCAATATATCTCCCATATATGTCCATGTGTCAAACTTAAGGCACCACCTTCATTTGTTAAGAGATTGACTACTTTGACCCTTTCCAAGAAGGTTGACCACATGCTAGTCTTTTCGCTTCATCAATATCCTTTCTTGATGAAACTACGACTAGGGATAGTTTAGACATAATCATAATTGCACATAAAGTAGGTTCCATAAGATATAGTCCACCTATAATTTCTCTGGCTTCATGCTATGATATGTCAAGGACTTTTGTATACATACATCAATGAATATATTTAACCAGCTATAATAAATATACATAGAAACACATTGATATAAATAAATGAACATGTGCCTTTATTGATTAAACAAATTATTCGTACTATTACATAATTAAGATATATCGCCCTAATTGCCTTGAGGGCATACATTATATCCAACAGGAATTTGAATGCATTGCTGCATGCGAAGAGGCAAAAGAAGCTATCTGGTTAAAGGGATTTATTGGTGATCTTAGTGTATTGCCTGAGGCTGTTGATCCAATTACTTTGTATTATGATAACAATGGTGCCATAGCTCAGGCAAAGGAACCACAGTCTCATCAGAAAAATAGACATGTATCTACAAAGCATCATATAATCAGCGAGATTATTGATGCTAAGATTATAAGATTAGAATATGTACCCACTAATCAGAACCTCGTGGATGGTCTAACAAAGCCATTGACTCAAGTCAAGCATAACCAGCATGTTAAAGCATATAGATTAAGACATATGGGTCATTGGCCTTAGTGCAAGTCGGATTTTGACAGATATGATGTATGCCCTTAAGGCAATTAGGATGATATATCTTAATTATGTAATAGTAGGAATAATTTGTTTAATCAATAAAGGCATTTAATCTTTTGTTTATATCAATGTGTTTGTATATATATTATAGCTAGTTAAATATATTCATTGATGCATGTATGTAAAAGTTCTTGACGTATCATACCATGAAGTCAGAGAAATTATAGTTGGACTATGTTTAGTGGAACCTACTTCATGTGCAATTATGATTATGTCTAAACTATTTCTAGTCATAGTTTCATGAAGAAAGGATATTGATGAAGCGGAAAGACTAACATGTTGTCAACTTTCTTGGAAAGGATCCAAGCAGTTAATCTCCTAAGGACTGAAGGTGGTGCCTTAAGTTTGACATATTGATATATCTAGGAAATATATTGGAGACCGCAGTAAGATAAACACTTGGTATATATATCAATGTGTTAGTATTTATCTTCATGCAATAAGCTTTGCGAATGTCCTTATACTTGAGATACTAGTTACCTTGTGTGGTACTATTGATACACTTTGGATCATTACTATACACTCATTAATTTAGGGTGTTACGGGTGATTATGTGTATAGTGATGACAACCCGTTGGTAAGCTGTGTAGTCGGAAAGAATCCATCACTCCGGATATATTATGGAGTTGTGCCTAGCCACTTGTTGTAGTGATGACTGCCATAAACCTCTTATCAGAGTATGTGTTTGATAGAAACAGTTTCTAGTCAAACACACTATGGTAAAAGGCAATATACTTTGGTAATAAGTAAACTGTTAGGATAGCTTAGAGAAACCTCGCTATTAGTGGGTTAACACTTTAACCGAACCTTACAAACTAGATGGTACTAATATTAAAGAATGGAAGGAATTTATCCCCCTGGATAGCTATTGCATTAATCGGGATTAAGTCATAAGCAATGATGTTCTGAGTAATGGGTGATGGTAGACCCTGGCTAGAGGTGTACTATAGTCGTTTAAGGTAATTGGGTTCTATTCATGCTCTAGAACCTCGAGCCAATGGTTCCATTAGAATAAGGATTGGATAAGCCTTAACAGGTCAATACTTGGGATCTTATAAGGGCACACACATTGGACCTTCATCGGACTAAGTAAAGAACTAATAGAATTATTCTCTTACAAAAATATAACATGATAATAATTAGATTATTATTTGGTTGGACGAAGGATTTATTTTTGACATTTGACTAGTTTAATTAGGGTCATAAATAAATTGGCTAGATTGATTATATCAATTTGATAAGCCAAGGAATTTATCTTTGATCGGTAACTAATTTATTAGTGTCGAAAAATAAATATTTATTTGAAAAGGATTGAAAAGGGAATTTTGCCAGGGCGAGTTAAATTGGACTAAGAGTACAAAAGTATTTTGTATAGGCTATGGTGCGCGGGAGTGCATCGAAAGGTGCCCATGGTAGCTAATGAAAATAGGCTACACATGCGTAACCCATCCGGGTGCGCTGCGAGCTAGGCTTGCGGCATGCACCCTGAGAACTAACTAGCTGCAAGGCAAAGCCCGCAAGGGCTTTGCCTTGCTGCACACAACGCGCGTTGTACGCTGTGTGCAAGCGGGTTATGCCAGCGGGTCATGGTGACCCGGGGGTATAACCTGCATGGGATGTGCTTTTAGCACATCCCACATCAGTTATAGGGGGAGCATTTCTACTCCCCCAAGCCTATATATAGCCTCTCCTATGCTCCTTTTCAAATTGCACCTTCAGCTCAAAGTATAAATCCTAAGTGAGATTCGCAAAGATAAATCTCTCATGTATTGAGCAAAGTTCTTTTTGAGGAGCCTGAATTTATTCGGGCACCTCTAGTTTATATTTTCAGGTGATGCTTCTAGAGTTGTCTAGCAACTAATAGAGGCTTCTTAGTTCTTCCTCCCAGGGAGGCTTTGGTTGGTGGTCGTGTGGATACTCATAGAGGCTATCCTACGCTTGGAGGTTTATGCAAGAGGGTTCAGCTAAAGCATGCTTCAAATGGTAAGTTTTCTTTCTTTATCTTTTATTATTAGGTCTTTTTCTTCAAGCATTTTTAGAGTTAATAATATGCTTAGGTTATTTTCATGCTTAGTTTATTTTATGCTTAGGTTATAGCTTAGAGTTATTACATGCTTAGGTTATAGCTTGCAGTTATAACATGCTTAGCATAAAATATACATCCTAGGATATAATTTAGAATTATGGTATGCCTAGCCCCTTTGCATGCTAACCTAGGTAGACATTTTTTTAGTTACGGCTTTATTTAATTTATATGCAACTAGTAGGAGTTCCTGGGGACAGGGACAAAATTTTGAATTTTCGCCATGCCTATTATGCATGTTCAATCTGTCTGTCAGTTCCCAACTACTAGGAAATTCTTATTCGGTTTAAGAGATAGCTAATCCTCAGAGTTCTGAATTGGGGAATGCTCTTACATCTGAGATGGGGAATTGCCTAATTAACACCGTAGACATAGTAAAGTTAATTGTGGATATTGGAGCTAAGGAAACTGAAGTTGGTGAGCCAATTGATGGCCATTTTATCGAAGTATCTTCATATGAGGTTGAATAAGAGGACTTTGATTTAGATTATTCACAACCTGAGAGAGGTGTCCCAGGCACTTGGGAGGATTTTGCGGAACGAGAAGAGGCAAAAGTGAAAAATAAGGCCAATCAGTTTACACCTGTTAGGCAAGGTTTTTCATTCTCTCATGGATGATAGTTTTTGGCGTGAGATGGATTAGAGAGACAATATCCAACTCCCAAGGAAACAAAGGGTATTGGTTGCCGCCAAAGAACAGGCCAAACGAGAGCGCAGGAAGCTAGCTAAACAGGAGCGCAAACCTCGATAGAAGTTTTCTCCTAGTTGATAGTTTTTTTCTTCCGGCCATTATGATTGTTTGATTTTATTTACTTTTTTTGTATTTTTTCTTTTCTATGATAAATTGAGCCTAGGGGAGGGTTTTTAACGGTGGTGGGGCTGCCCGCTTGCCTTCTCCCTCTCACTCGGTAAATTCAGATATAAAATTTAAGATTTCAATTTAGCCCATGTTCTCTTTTCAATTTTTGAAAGCTGAACTGAACTGAAGTTGGTTGAACTGAACTGAAGTGAGCTGAACTGAACTAAACTTATTTTAGTGTTAATTTATAATTACGCAAAGCTAACTGAACTGAACCGAATTGCAGTGATCTGAACTGAACTACAGTGATCTGAACTGAACTTATTTTAGTGTGAATTTTTAACTACGCATAGCTGAACTGAACAGAAGTGAACTGCAATGGTCTGAACTAAAAGAAAATTATATTGCAGCCCAAGAGAACAATTGACTAGTTTAAGCTTATGTAACAGTTTACTAGTTTAATAAATATACTAGATTTTTTTCTCCCAACCAAACAATTTTGATACTCAATACGTGTTCACTTTTTTTTTAATTATAATATTAAATGCAAAGATAGTTTCACATATTGAGTATGATATTGTGATAGATATTTTTCATATTTTGAAAAAGCAACCAATATTTTTCTATTAGTTTCAACATATATCTTGGAGGTGATATCATATTTTGATTAAAAGAACAAATATGAAAGTTATTGTATCCTTATATCTTCAAATATGTTAACGATCAATAAAATCATGAATGATATTTTACTTAAAATTTATTGCAAAGATTTTGATTGAAATTTAAATTGTTAAGTAAATCTGAATTTTCAAATGATAAGTTAAAAATATTAACGTTTGATATTCTTCTGATGTTTTAACGAAATATCAAATTTGTTGTGAAATATTAAAAATTAAGTTTGAACCACTATCTCATTTTACAAAAACTTAAATAAAATAATATTAAAAGGCGGAAACAAAGTCGTTTTGCACTTATATTAATTAATTGCCCTACAAATAATCGATGTTGTTTATGCACGAGGGTGATAAGAAAACATATCCCATCTCATGGGTGATTTACTAAATATTTAACGGGGAAGTTATGAAACTAAGGAAGAGGATTGAGTTTAGTGAACCCTGAAATCTTCTTCTTTATAGAATTTATTTGCATCAGTCACTTTTTTTTTGAATGAATATACCCTGAACGCAGCCACTATGACTGGTCCGGGCATTTATTAAATAAATGATGCTAATCACGAGATGTGATCAACTAAATCAAGTCTATGAGACTAGCAATTGTGAGTAGGTAAATGCATCGGAAATAACGAAGCCCATATTACGCCGCTTACAAGTAAATAAAAACCAATTATAATAGATACTTGTAACAAGTATATCCTTCCCTATGTCGACACCCTCAAACACCATCTTGTTCCGTCGTTTTCAAATAGACCATGAGATTACGAACCATAGTGCTATAGCAAATTCACGTTTCGGACCCGCAACAAAATACAAACTCCATAGTTCCAAAAACTCCCATGGAGAAGACGGAATAGGTAGCGGAATATCGAATAAACGAAGAAGCTGGTGCCAAATATTAAGGCTTCGCGGACAAAAGAATATAGCATGTGTTATCGTCTCGCTATCCCTGCAAAAGGGACATACATCATTCTCCACAGCCCTACTTCCCCTCGTATGCAACATTGTTTTTGTTGATAAGCTATTATGGAACAATGGCCAACCAAAAAATTGAATCTTTGGTATGATGGTAGATTCCCAAATTCTTCTAAATTTGAGTGGGGGTGCGTCCCACCTTGGTAAGCGATAATACGCACGGCAAAACGATCTCGCTGAATAACCATTATTGGTCTCACACACCCATGTTAGTTTGTCTGCCACCCATGGAAAATTACATGCCAAGCCGATATCTCCCGTTGAACTCGAACCAATAACTCGAAAAAGAGATGGACATGCCTCATACATCCATGTTCTCAACTGCCGACAATGATCCCTAGCTGTGATTCGTAGATTCCTTTTCTAAAACGGTCTACCGAAAGGAGCTGCCCCTAGCAAGTACTCACAACCTTGTTGCACTGTGCAAGACTTCCTATTACAAGGAGAATGGATATCCGAAAAAAGAACGCAAAGGGGACGATCCGAGGTCCAGTTATCATGGCAAAAGGATGCCAGAGTCCCGTTGCCCATAACGACCCTTGAGTTATTTTTGAAGAGGGTCCAAAATGATCCCTCCTTCACGCACACCGAATACACACCTTTCCAAAAAAGGGGTAGATTTTGCAATTTTGCCCTTTCGAAAGCCATCCACGAGTCAAAACCATAGCGTCGTACACAAACGTCGTACCATAACGAGTATTGGTTCAACTCTCGTAGTCTCCAAAGCCACTTCAATAATAAACTGCAATTAATAAGCCTCAAGTCCCTAATATATAAGCCTCCTAATTCCTTAGGTAACACAACCGAGCTCCAAGCAACCTTAGACATGCCTGTTGTACACGCATCTCCCTTCCATAGGAAGTTCCATATTAAACAATTCAGCCTATCGATGATAGATCTCAGCATTTTGTATAAGGCTAGAAGATAGATTGGAAGCGATGATAACACTGATTTAAACAACACAAGTCGGCCTCCGTAGGATAAGCAGTTCTCCTTCCAACCCGCTAGTCTGTTCTGTAACTTCACCACTAAAAGATTCCAAAACAAGACCGGTAATCTCTTCCAACTGATAGGGGCTCCCAGATACGTGATCGGAAATTTCTCAACTTTACAACTAACAAAATCAGATCACCCATGAGTTGGGATATGTTTTCTTATCACCCTCCTGCATAAACAATATCGATTATTTGTAGGGCAATTAATTAATATAAGTGCAAAACGACTTTGTTTCCGTCTTTTGATATTATTTTATTTAAGTTTTTGTAAGATGACATAGCGGTTCAAACTTAAATTTTAATATTTCGCAACAAATTTGATATTTCGTTAAAACATCAAAAGAATATCAAACGTTAATATTTTTAACTTATCATTTGAAAATTCAGATTTACTTAACATTTTAAATTTCAATCAAAATCTTTGCAATAAATTTTAAGTAAAATATCATGATTTTATTGATTATTAATATATTTGAAGATATAAGGATACAATAACTTTCAAATTTGTTACTTTGGCCAAATGTTTGACAGATGATGTTTTAAATGACACTTCAACAACACCAATAGTTAATTAAAATCTGTCACATTTAGACACCGCGTATGGCCAAATGTCATTTTACAACTGTAAATCCTAATTTTGTAAGATATAACCAGTATATGTACGTTTATAAATATATATGAATATATTGATTCCTTTACCACGTAAAAAATACACGGATTTCCCAAAAAAATTATCTAAGCTCAATCATAACTTATAATATTTTACGAGTAAACTTAAAAAAGTATCACGTATTTTCATTTATTAGCAAAATGATGACTGAGAAAATTAATTTATCTTATTTAAAAAATGGAAATTGTGGTTATAAAAAATTGGGAAAAGAGGATAAAAAATATTTTTTAAAGAATAATGATGTTACATAAAATATTTTAATCGGTTTAAATTCTCATAATTTAACTTTATTATTAAAAAATTATATGTCACGAACTAAGTAAGTTTTAGAGATTTTTTTTCTATTTTTTATGATTTTGTCAGGTTTATCATTCTATTTTACTCAAAAAAATATTTGCTAATCCAAAGTTAAACGTTTTGATAACTCCCGCCTCACTCTCTTTCCTTACGGTTTGAATCCTTAAAAAAAACTTTTGCCATGTTAAAAAAATTTCAAAAATTATCACCGATGTGTATTGCATTTTTATAAACTCATCCAAAAAATTTTTGGTAAAAATGAACAAGATTATTCATTATCATGATATAACTTAATATTGTGAATCTTTTTGCCAAGTTTTTGAAACTACTTACCCCATTTTGTAAAAAAAATAAAATTCTCACACCCCATTTTACAAATTAGTGAAATCACAAGTTACATTTTGGAAGTTTGCCCTTATTTACAACACTCCTAAGCAAATGCCTATTGGACTCAAAACAGTTACAACACATAAAACTATCATGATTCGAGCATTACCTCTATAGATCAACAGCTCCATTACCATGTCATTGAACCAACTAGCCTAAAAACTTTAAGTTTATATGTAATACTCAATCGTACCTTTTATATTGTTCCTAACGAAACAAAATGAATTTGAAAATATTTTGTCTTTGTTTTAGGAAAGCTAGATTGGATATGCGCCTTCCCTTTGAACTCAAAAAACTTAATGTCTTTGCTGATTTTCACGGTCTTTCATTAGCATTTTTGTACTGACTGGGCTTCTGTGCAAAAAACTTTTGATAGTTTCCATTCTTCTTCAAGAATAACTTAGATTTTCTAATGATTTGCGCAACTTGCTCCTTGACTTGTTTTGGACAGTCTTCCTCTGAGGAATCAACTTTGAGAACTAATGCTCTAGTTTCGTTTTCCTCATTCTTAACTTTCTTAGAGTCATCCTCATATTTCTTGAGAGACATTTCATGAGTCAGGAAGGTTCTAATGAGTTCATCAAACTTGTACTTCTTAAGATCATGAGATTCTTCTATGACACTCTTCTTGGCATCCCATTCAACAGTAAGACTTCTCAAGATCTTCATCACAGTTTCTTCCTATGTGAAACTTTTCCCCAATCTCTTTGATTCATTCACAATGTTCTTGAATCTAGTGTTCATGTTAGAGATATCATCATTGGGCTGCAACTGAAACATTTCATATTCCCTCATCAAGATGTTAATATTGGTTTCCATAACCTTGTCTATCCCTTTATAGGTAATCGCATGCTCTTCCAGATTTCTTATGTTGTCTGACAACCCGAGACTCCGTTGAACTCAATTGCATCATGAACACAGTTAATATAGTTAATAGCAGCTTTAATCTCCTTCAACTTAGCTAGTTCAGTAGCATCCCATTAACTTTCATACTTATCTATAATTAATCCGTTATTCTCTATAGTGGGAACATAAGTACCATTCACAATGGTCAGCCAAGTTATCATACATTGAGACTAAATGAAACTATTCATTCAATTCTTCTAGTTTGTGTAGTGCTCCCCGTTGAACATATGAGGCCTAATGACAGCCATTCCCTCAGGGAGTAAGTGGAGCTGAGATCTCCCACTAGATTAATTTCTTTCATTATACGACATTGGTCTTTAACTGAAGATTCTAAAATCTAGAACTGAGTACTACTTTGATACCGCTTGTTAGTTCCAGTGTGTATAACTCAATGAGTCTAACGAGGGGGGGGTGGGGGGGGTTGAATGACTCACTTAAAAAAATTGTTTCTTTTTCAAGGGAGTTAGGATTGGGCTGAGTATGTCAGCTGGGCTGATAGGAAATAGCAAAAGCAAGAAAATGAATGTAAAAAGACAGTGATTTATACTGGTTCAACAACTTGTGCCTACCTCCACTCCTAAGAGAGTGTCTTGGCTTTAATATCCACTAATCTTAACTCCTTCACCCTAGGTGGAGAATCCTTTAACAAATTTCCTAAACTACTGAATATAATACCCTCTTCCACCAACAACTCAGATAGTCTAAAAAATGGAGGACTCAACTTATAGAAACATTAATTCTTTTAGAAAACAACTATTACAATGGTTATTCTAATCTAATTTCTCTCACTTTAAGTAGAGTGTAGGATGAGTAATTGCTTCTATATTTGAATTTCTTATAAACTGTGATTTTAGCAAAGTTTCATCTTTTATGAAATTCTAAGTGCAATCACCATGTTCGAAAGTTTGCCTTCATGCTCTTCTATAGGTTAGATGCTCTAATTAGCCATTGAACTTGTTTGGCAGGTTCCTTAAGTTTCTCCAGCTCAAATTTTTCATGTTGTGACTTCAAAAATTTGCTAAGAGATAGAATTGCACCGTTGTGAAATTATATTCAATTCGTTGCGAGAGGGACTGAATTTTGTTCAAATCTTGTACAGATTTGTCTCCTTGATGCCGGAATCAAAAAAAAATGAATCATACCAAAAGATGAACCAACCAGCAAAATCTTGTCAGCAAAAAGATTATTGTGAATATTGATGTCAATCCAAGTTCCTAAAACCAACAATTAATAGCAAAATTTCTGTAATTAAAGAAAATAGGCAAGAGAAACAACAAGAATCGTGGTCAGAAATCAACAAAAGAATAGCTGAAAAAACGATGGGAAATCTATAGAACAAGAAACAAAATATTGATCGAAAAGAAAAAAGGAGAAAAAGTCGTGATTCCAAGAAGTTCAAAATCGTCAAACGAAAGACACGACAGTCAGAGTTCAAGGAGAAAAAAAGAGTTTAATAAAATCACGTTTAGGCTAAAAACAAAAGTTAGAGACGAGATAAGTACAAAAAAAAATGTTGTTTAGGACCCACTTAATAATAAAATCTAATTATATAATATTCCTTACAATTTCCCTATAAATTATAGGCACACTCACATATCTTTATGTTCCTTTACATGTTGAAAATGAGTAAGTTTGAACATATTTTCACATGTAGTTTTTTTTAAAAAAAATATTGCAACTTTTGGTATTTTTGTATATAACTGGATCAACTAGTTGACCAATACAACCATAATACTTCATCAAACAATTCAGGAGAGTGCGGAGTGCATGCTTGTTCGAGCTCTATCACGATACCTAGCTTACGAGGGTCCGGGAGCTACCTTTTGCAACACTTCTATTTAGAACATCGCGACTACTAGAGTGGACATAACCCTTAGCAACGCTTCTGTTTGAATAATTGCGACTGCTCAAATAGACACGATTTTTCCCAACACTTTTGTTTTGAACCATTGTGACTGCTCGAATGGACATAACTTTTCATAACGCTTCTATTTTGAATTGTTGCAACTGCACGTATGCAAACGACTTTTTGCAATGCTTTTTCTTTGAACCATTGCAACTGCTCATTTCAGGGTTATAAAACCTTGCATTGGCAACATTGTCAGCAATGTAGTTGCAATCTGGTTCACTTTTCATCACAACTAAAATTCATTCTAAGTTGTTGATTTATACTCTGATTTTGTCCGATTAAAAAGTTTGGGAGAACCACCAAAATAGTTTCAATCTGAAAGTGTTATCACAACTTCAGAGATTATCCAAGTTATTTTCAAAAATTTTGCAACAAAGATTGGAACTAATTTCGTTTCTAGAGCCTGCATTTTTCATGGTTCATAAGTTTCAAAGATTGAAACTAATTTTACCAGATGTCCTCGAATGGAGAATGTGCAAAGGAAATGACAAGCAACTACAAAACTAGACAAATTTGAGGGTCAAGATTTCTTAAGATGGCAGAAAAAGATGCATTTTCTATTGACTACACTGGAATTTGTGTATGTTCTAAGTACACCCATGCTGGAAGTTGAAAATGAAGCAATAGAGCAGACTAGGAAATGTTGCAAATGAGAGAACGATGACTATATTTGTCGTAGTCACATCTTGAGCGGTATGATTCCCTTTTTTATATTTATCAAAATACTCTGTCTGCAAAAGAACTGTAGGATTCTCTGGAATCAAAGTAAGTGACAGAAGATGCTTCAAGTAATATGTTTCTGGCTAGTAATTTTATTAACTTTAAAATGGTTCATTCTATGTTGATTTTTGGTACTCACCATAGTCAGGTTGATAAAATAAAGAAATTTTGTCATCTAGTTGTGAGCTGAAGGATTTGGGGGTGGCTAAAGTGATTTTTAGTATAAGAATCAAGCGGAATAACAACGTTATTGAAATTTCTCAATCATATTGTATTGAGAAGATATTTAATAAATTTAACTTCAAGGATTGTTCTCCAATTATTACTCCAATGGCTTCCTTCGGCTGTTGAAGTTTATTCAAATGCATGTTATATTTCTAATGAAGAAGATAGTTCTTCCACAAGCGGTTGGGTATTCCTTCTTAGGGGAGGTGTTATCTCTTAGACATCAAAGAATGATAAAGAAACTGCCTTGGTCAATGCTTATAAGTGTACAAAGGCAGGTCTAGACATTTTAGTGTGAGACATAACATGATCTAGGAGCGCATCATGCATGGACTCATATCATTAGAGTTTATGAAAACTGAGCATAATTTAGTCGATCATTTAACCAAAAGGTTAAGAAGAGATCTTGTGAACAATTCACCTTTGGGGATGAGATCAAAGTCCATTTAAAATCTCTCATGTTAAGATACCCAATTCCCATCTAATAAGACTTTAGGTGCTGAAATTAATGAGGAAAGCTTAACATCTAGAACTTGGAACACATGAATAATAACATCCCAAGGTTTGTTTCCAGACCTGCAAGATAAAGGAGTATGAAGTTTAACTTCATAATTGCCTTTTTGAAAAATTGTATGTGGAGGTGCAAAAGTAAAAGAGCTCCTATATGAGCATGAAGTTTAGCCGCTTTAAGAAGTTTTTAGACTAGACTTTGATATAATTATAAAGGATAAGGACCCAAGGCTAGTAAAAGATAGTGTCAAGTAAGAACATGTAAGAATGTTAACTTATGTATATATTATCTTCATGTATTCAAGATAGATAACAAAGGTTCAATCCATAGTGACACCTTTAGTTATTCAAATATTTGGATTGTGTAATATACTAAGATCAAATTCAATCGTTACGATATTTCATGTATGCATATGTTTGTTATTTGTTATGATTTGTTTAATTAACCATGGATTACACTAAAATGGGGTAGGATTGTTGGTATTTTAGTGTAATTGGATCAACTATTGGACCAATGCAATCGTAATATTTCATCGAACAATTTGAGAGAGTGCGGAGTGCACGGTTGTTTAGTACATTGAAAATACAGCATCTGGAAGCAATTGCAAAGAATCAAGAACACAGCATCCGGATCTCAATTTTGAAAAGAAACAAAATCCAAAGTCCAATCATCTATCAGGAAGCTCTTGCTAGAATGACAAAATCCAAAGTCGAACTCAACTATCCGAATGTCCTTGCTAGAATTAAGAAGAATGCATCTGGATTAAGGGTCTAGAGGAAACAAAACTCCAACAGTCAAATAAATCATTCGAATTATGGTTTAAAGGAAACAAACCATCAAGTACAAAAGGATTGCATATGGACTTAGCATCAAATATAAAACAAGTCAGTAAGTCTAAGGAAATATGCACCCCGGTTCAAAAATAGAAGATAGCATCCCCCAAGTATAAAAAGGCAATAACCGGAGAAGTCAATTCATTGAAGCATCATCCAGGCAAGTTGAAATCTGAAGACATCCAAAATATTCAACTGTAGATAAGGGGAAAATATTTGAATAACATTTTCCCTCCAATACTGGTCTCAATCAAAAAGCTCTGTCTGCCTTAGAGATTGAAAAAGTAACAGCTGGCACGTAATACAGAAAAAGGATAAGAGGACTAACATGGGGAGAGGGAAAAGGTAACAACCTTTTTACCTAGACCAATGACAAGGCGTGTGGAGTCCAAAAAAAAGATAAAGTTGCCTAGAATTTGACAAAACACAAAATGCCAAACAAACGACTACTGACAACTTTCATATGCCTAATCCCAACAATTGAACGGATAATTTAATGGGTCTAATGGACAGATCAATGGCCCTGGAAGTGCCATCTCATATCTTATCAACGATGACGATTCAAGATCATTCTAATGGAACACAATGGCTATATTTCTATCCAAGCCTCTAAAATTCAAGCTTCACAAAGTTGAGAAAATGCTGATTGATAATAGAGTGAACAATATCTTAAGAAATCCACTAATCAATCAGTTACAACAACACCTCCAATAACCAAACAATTCCTAATCCATTTATAAGAATCCTTAAGTGAATTTATAATCTTGAGGAATTCAAAATGCCAAAACATTGAGAAAAACAAAGTGTAAAAATCTCCAACTTGGGTGAGTAGTGTGATTGGGACTCAACTTAAAGTTAGTGCTTTAGGTGGTATATCCCTGGAGGACTCAAGTTAGACTTGGGTAGTTTAAGTGGTATATCCTACTAAAAAGAAAGGACTTAGCTAGAAGTTGGCACTTCTAGTGGTATATCCTATATCCATCCGGAGACAAGCAAAGAGGACTCAGCCAACAGTTGGTGCTTTTGGTGGTATATCTTACTTCCGGAGAAGAAGTATCCAGAGATAAGCTTACGAGCACTGAGCTAAGATTGTGCCATAGTGGTATATCCTACTCCTTGAAGGACTCAACTAGAGTGGTGTACATGGTGGTATATCCTATAGTCCAGAGAAAATTGTAAGGCTTGATTCCTACTAGTTAAAAAGGAATCACACTAGTGGACAAAGCTCGTAGGAAACTCCAGGGACTGGAGTAGGCGGGACCAAACCAGGATAAATCACTTGTGTTTGATTTTCTAAACTCTTTACCTTATTTCACTATTTTCATATCTGCATCATCTGGATCCAATCAGTCCGGATGTAAATCAAACACGCTACACAGACTTTATTATAAATCTATCAATTCTACAAAAGAGGTCATTCACCCCCCCCCCCTCAGACATTAAATACATACGCCCAAGGACAAGAGGTGGCATTAGAGCAAGTGCTCGCAAGTAGAGATTCAACAATCTCGAGCTAAAGGTCCATATTTTGATTCAAGAATCAAAATGAGTTTTAATAACTCACAGCTTCTTTCGGAGGGTATGTCCATTACCCGTCCTCCACTCTTCACCGGTGAACACTTCACATTCTAAAAAAACTGGATGAAGAACTTTATTCAAGCATAAAGCATGCATGCATGGATGGCCATAAAAGATGGCCCTTATATCCCAACCATTGAAGTGGAAGGAATAACCACTAGAAAACCATCAAGCCAATGGTATAAAATGATTATAAAAAGTTGTACGAAAACACAAATGCTATTAACGTGCTCCGTTGTACTTTGAGTGCAGTTAAAGTCAACAGGATATCAGGCTATAAAACCGCTCAAGAATTCTAGCAAAAACTTGAAGTAACCTATGAGGGAACCAGTAAAGTCAAAGTAGCAAAAATTGATGTCCTCTAGCAAAACCTTGAAGCATTCAAGATGGAATCTAAAGAATCCATCGAAAGCATTAACACTAGATACACAAATCTTGTAAATGAATTAAAAAGGCTGGGAAAGGAAGTCACAAAGGAGGAGATGGCAAAAAAAATTCTCTGGAGTCGTACCAAAGAATGGGGCAATAAGAAGATGACCATTGAGGAAGCTCACAACTTGAAATCCTATAGTTATGACAAGCTCATTAGAAATCTCCCAGCTAAAGAGCTATCTCTGGAAAGATATAGCCAATAAGAGAAGAAGCCTGAGGAGGAAAAGAAGACAATCTCGCTAAAGGCAAAATCATCCAGAATAGAAGCCTTCGGATTAGAAAGACAACCAAAGTCATCTTGCTAAAAAAATGATAATGTGGCAATGTTAACCAGGGAATTTGACAAATTCCTGAAAGAGTAAGGAAGAAGGTCAAGAAGAGGCTTTAGAAAACCTGACCCCAGGAAATGGAAAGAAGGCAGTTCTAAGAAAAATAAGCACAAAAGGAGTTCGAACGAAAAGAAAGATCCGGAGCAAGTCATCGTCTTCTATGAATGTGGAGAATAGGGACACTTCAAAACAACCTATCCTGAGGTCAAAAAAGATATAAGTACAAGAAGAAGGTAATGATGGCCAAATGGAGCAACAGTGAGGAAAGCTGCAGCTCGTCTTCAATAGAAGAAGAAGAGATTGCTAATTGTGCATTCATGGCACTAATAACACTGGAAGAAAATCAGTCTGAAAGAAGAACATCTAAGCATGTCACTCAAATAATAGAAGAATCAGAATCAAAGTCATAAAGTACAGAGGTAAACTCTCACTCCAACTCATTTTTTAACATTGAGCTTGTTAGAGCTGTAGGGATTATAATCAACAATGTAGGGGAAAATTTAAAAACTATCAAATCCCTTCAAAGGAAAGTAACAAGGTTCATAGAAGATGTTGTGGAAACCACCCAAGACATCAATCAAATAGGGGGTGTAAAGCGCATTGATGCTATTGAAGAAAATCACTTGAAAATCAAGTATAGATGTTAAGCGTCAACCTATTTGGGATAGAGAGGGAACTAGCCTTGATAAAGGAAGTATCCAGAAGAAAACTAGCGCCCAAAAATTAAAGAAGAAATCTGGCTCCTTCTCGACAAAGAAGAAGTGACTACAAAGAACCCCAAGAGCAAAGACATACAGCTGATACAAAAGGGAAATGATCTATGAGAAATTCTCCTCAAGAATGGAGACAACTTGATGCTCAAAAAGAAAAAGGTATAAGAACTTACTATCACCCGCAAATCAGGCAAGGGGAGATGTTTGAGCAAAGAAGACCTATCTTCAGATGCACCTTTTGAGGTAAGAATAATCACATAGCTAAAGTATGTAGATTTAAAAAGAATCTTAATATTCATCCATAACATGAAAAGGTAGCTAACCTGAGAGAACCCAAGTCTGATTTGGGACCCAAAATCACTTAATTATTTTTGCAGGAATGTCTTGAATCCATATAAAGATCAACAAACTTGACAAGTTGAAAGTTGATGATCAAGGCAAGTGATTTGTGATGGAAAATTTTATCATAGGAACCCAGAAGAAGGATCAAGTCAAATTCCGGAAGACATAACTCCGAAGAAAGAAAAGCTCTAAGAAATGGATCCAGTGCTAACTCTGGAATCAATACTGGCAACAAAATTTCTCTGCAATCATGAGAAAATGAGATGAACGCAAACGAAGTGGTTGAAGCTAAGATGATGACCATACCGCCTGAAATGGGAATCAATCTGTCTCAAATAAATGCCAAGAGTGCCTTTCTCCAAGAAGTCATTTAAGAAGAGATCCATGATAAACAACTATCAGAATTTTAAAACCCAAAGCATCCAGAGCATGAATACAAGCTAAAGAAGATTCTCCATGGCCCCAAACACGCAAATCAAGCCATTGAGTAACCTCAACAAGCTTGAAATGGATGTTATGATGTTAACACCAAAGTTAAGTAGAAGCTTCAAATGAGAGAATTTGAAATTTACACACAAAGCTAACTCCGATAGAAGGAAAATAAGACATGTGTGCAAATGGTTAGTCTGGAGGAAAATATTGCCAGTTCAGTAGATAAGAATGACAAATGGTAGTAAAAGTGCAAAAAAGGTAATTGTACCCATTTTGAATTTCAAATGTTTATTGGGCAACCCACTCACGGTAAAAAAAGCCCTAATACCTATGAAATTAAACCATTCCCATTCTCCAGTTTACACGCTATTATCTTTGGTCCTCAAAATTAACTGCCAAGTCATCAATACAGTTAAACTTAACTGCCTTCGGATTACTAAAATACCCTCACCTTGTAAACTCTATAAAAGCCCTAAATTTCCTTGTCTTCCTTACACGAGCAACAATCTAAAATTACTTTGCAAAAATTCTCTCAGAACCCTAAAAATCCTTCAACCTTGTCTTTACAAAACCCAGAAATTATGGGAACCAAGGAGCAAGCTGCTGTTTTTGCAAAACACCTACAGCCAGAATCATCTCTTAAAGACGAGGATTTCATCCCTAGCAAATTCAAAAACACTGATTTCGTGTACCATCTGACTACCTAAGTGATGAATTTTTATTCGCTACAGAAACCTACTTTAAAATCCTTTCAAAAGACCAACACCTGGAGGTCTTCCTCCGAAATAAAAACCACACATATCCTCCTCTTTTGAGAAAATTCTAAGATAGCCTGAGGATCTATAAGTATGCTAATGTACTACCAACAAAGGTTTAAGAGAAAGTGATTACAATCACTCTAGAGTTCTTTGTATAGCACGTAAATAAGAAAAATGAGGGAGTTATAATGAGAAATGATGGAGATGAGCAAACTGTAGAGTATAAGCTAGAGAAGTGGCTTCTGAAGAGTTACTTTGGGGATAAGTTCTCCACTCACTGGCCTAAAGCTCCAGAAACCCTCCAATTTATCTTTGCGAATCTCATTTTGATCCAGAAAGGGTTTATTAACACAACATCATCCTTCCAACATGCATGCTCCAACACTAGGTTGAGAGTAGAGTTGCCAACATACCTATACTACTCATCCACTATATGAAATAGTACAAGTATTCTCATGGATCTCTCATCACCAAAATCCTCGCAACCCATAAAATTAATATCGCTAAAGCTAAGAGTGTTGAAGGAAAAGCAATTCTGGAAAAGAACTTGAAAAAGCTAACATTTGATGAGAAGTGGGTCGAGGAAAAGGATCTAAGGCAAAAGAGAGAAAATCAGGAGAAAAACAAAGTAAGGAAGTGTGGAAGCATAGTTGAAAAAGCTCTGGTAGTGAAAAAGTAAAGAACCACTAGACCGAAGGGTCAAAAGAAAATTGATTTGGATGTTGTGGTAGAAGTAGGAGTAGAGGACGAAAATGAGGATAATATATCTCTTACTCAGATCTTAAAGCAAACTCGTGTAAAATCAAGAAAAAGATTAAGAAAGGCTGTTACAACTAGTGATGAAGAAGAAGAAGCTGCTCCCAAGATAATGTTAACAAGAAAGGGATCAACCTTCTCTGAGGCAATAAAGGAAAAAACGGGTAGCAGAGATTACTAAACAAACACAGCACTTAGAGGATCCGGAACTTGATGAAATGACGGAAGCTTTTCGGGTTAAACAAAAAGAACTTGAGACCATTCCAACCATAGAAGGACCCGAAGGTTCATCCGGAGCAGTCAATCGATAAATACTTTTGGAATTGGAAAATATTCTTTCACAAGAATCTCTTCCGAAAGAGGTAAATTCAGAAAGACCTGAAAAGGCACTTGGAGAGGAAGTTGAGGACCTTACCAACTTGCCTGAGATTCAAGCAGCTTTTGAAAATATGGCACCCAAAACTAAAGAGGCAAACTTTCATCTAAACGCCATTTCTGATGGAACTGAATTTGAAGGAGATCAAGGCGACTTGGGTACAAATGAATTACCAACTATATCCAAGGAAGTTGAACCTAGCCCGGATCTAAAAGCTCCAGAGGAGGGAAATGATGTGAGATCCAAAGAGAATGTCATATTGGCTTACTTAGAGGATGAGGTCATTCTGGAGGATCTGGAGGAATAAGGAGATTTGAGGGAAGATAACTATTAGGATGATGATACTAATGACGAATCAAATGATGATAAGGAAGATGAGGATGAAGAAGAGAATGAGGATGAAAGCTCGTTCACTCTAAGATTTGAACTCAGACCTAGACCAATCACTCTAATCACTCCAACTGCGAAGGCCAAAAAATTGTAAATGGCGTTGCAGCTAATAAAAGAGGTAGCTACAGAGGATAAGTAGGGTAAGTCAGAGATTGAGCCAATCCTCATGCACATCTATGCAAGACTAGGAAAGATTGATTCCTCCACTTAAAACCTATCAATCTCTTAGGGCTTGAAAATTGAACTAGAACAAGTTAGAATTAAGCTTGCAAAAATAAAGCAGACAGTATGCAATTCTCAAGATACTGATAATGTAGCTGAAAAAGCTATATCCAAAGTCACTCCAGTTCTGGAAAAGATATCAAATGAGATTGCAGAAGGAAAGCAGTGCGCACAATAAATGTCATCCGGAGTGGAGTCAAGCAAAGAAACCATTCCTGAACATGTAACCACCACCTCAAATGGGTTGAAAGAGTGTATGGATCATAAATTTGAAGATCTGCTAAAATCCATCCCATCTACTATCACTCAAAGTATAAAATTGATCTCTTTTGGAATAAAATCAATCCACACTGAGCAAATGGAATTCAGTGAACAACTGACCAAATTCCTTAAGGCTCAGTCACCATCCATCATAGAAAAGGCTTCAGAGGGTACATGCACTGATTGTCAAATAGGCCTCTACTCAGTGGAGAAAACTCTTGCCAATTGGATAGATATCTTAAATGTAGAGCTCCGGCATCTGAATGAAACTATTCATAGTTGCACCAAAACCATAACAGGCGAGATTCAACAACTTGGATCCCCACTATGTGATTTAAGGTAACAGCCCCATCCGGATCAGCTCTATCCGGATAAACCCTATCTTGGTATATTCATGAAAGTCTACTACTCCCATTCTTTCGGCAACTTGTTCAGCATATCGGTGATACAAGCTACGGGGTTACAAATGCATGCTATCCTTGATTAGAAGAATGCTCCCATACTTCGAAGAAGAAGATGGAGAATATGCTCTTAAGCATCATCCTTATCTCACAATGTCTTTGGTAAACTCCGGAAATGTCTCAAGCCTATTTACATGGTGCCTTCTACTATCACCAGTACAAAATTGGCTTTTTCGGACGGTTTTTGGGCTTTTTCGGACGGTTCCAGACCGTCCGCAAAGCGCGATGCGAATGCCCATGTCTTATTGCGGACGGTTTTGGACCGTCCGGAAGAAGGATCATTCCGAATGGTTATATGTAAATAACTGTCTAGAAAACGTGCTTGGAATGGCACATTCGCATTACGCAGTATGGCTAATGCGGACGGTTGTATGTAAATAACCGTCCCCATTGTGCATTATTTTGGGGATTTTTTCTCTATAATCGTCCGGAATACTGTGTTCATTTTACCTCTTTTTTTGCATATTTATAATTCATATAATTTGGATTGAAGGAACTGTCGTATAATTCAGATGTCAGATACTATATGAAGCTAGAAGGAAAACTATAAAGAGAAATTTGGTGATGCCACAAGAAGTAAAGCAAGAGAAGGCTACATTTTGAAAGCAAGCCGATATAACAAATTTAGAGCAAATCAAAAGACAATCACTGTGCATTTTTCATTAATCACCCAGCAACAATAACATAAGAGCAATTCAAACACAACTAGCAGATTGACATTCGTAACCACAAAGTTGTATTATGAACTTACTGATCCATTTATAGTAATGAGAATGGTTTGAGATAGCAGAAAAAGTCTAAAATTAGCCAATTTCAAGTGCACAATATTAGATATCTTAGACTTACCTTAGTTCTTCATCTAAGTAGGGTAATATCAAACTCATCCACAGTTGTATCAGGTGCCTTTACTGGTATCTATAAAACATAATATATACAGTTTTTTTGGTCATTATCGACAGTTCCAAATGTACACATTGTATGACGTATGTGATAGCTGCTAAAATACAACCTTCTATCAAGTATCTAGGACCGAATTCGCTAAAAAAATTTGAAATGAAAGAGTAAGATAAGACTACACTTTCTATCCTATAGTCCTTGACCAGTTATATATTGTTAGACTAAAAAACCTTATCAAACTACCTTTCTTTATATTTCAGTGTGTTTCAAGATTCAAGTTGTAAAAACAAAGTTCCAGCTATAATCACATGGCCCTTTATTGACTTGCTTTGCATCATATACCATCACTATTGAAATTCCAAATCCAAAGGAGATTGAGCTAACCTTGGTCTGCAAAATGGACTGTGGAGTAGTGTAAATAAGTTTCCAATTCCCATTTATCAAATCGGACTTCAGAGGCTCCTTTATATGATTGACCACTTCAAGTTAGCGAGCAATCTGTTTAAACAAACACTAATAATTGCCAAAAAATCATAAGAATTTTACCACTGCAGCAATTTAACACTTTGGCTACATATATATGAAATAAGGCTAAAATGTAACATAATTTCATCATCCAAACACAAATTAAGGTTTTAAATTCACCCTTCATATAATGGAATTTTCTTTTTGACTAACACGACCAAAAATTGGAAGAAATCATACCTAAGACAGTGTTTTCCTCTTTCTTCTCGTCCTTTGATTTTGACTCAACCTTCTCCTTTGTAGCGATGAAGGAGACGGAAAAGGCATTGTAGAGACTAGCGGTCTTGTAGAGACACGATTTCAACTCAACCTTCTCCTTTGTAGCGATGAAGGAGACGGAAAAGGCGGCGAAGAGACTAACGGTCTTGCAGAGACAGAAGCGGCGACAGTTGCTTAAGCAAGGAAAGACAACAATGAATGAGGCTGTAGAGGCGGCGGAGACGGTAGCGACGACACCGATGAGGGAGAATGAAGAAGCGACGGGAGATGGGGGCGATGGCGGAGAAAAAATGATGGAGAGATTTTGGTTACCGGCAGGGTGATGGGTTTTCGGAATTCAATAATGAGTGAGGAGTGAGGGGCGGGTTTCACAATTAGGTTAAATTAGAGCATTACAGACAGTTATATATTAATAACCGTCCGTTTAAAACATATAAATTTAATATTGAGAAATACGAACGGTTATTATTAACACCCGTCCGTAATGATCTAAAAAGTAAGAATTTAAAACAAATTTATTAGTAAGCAATACGGACGGTTATAAGTTAATAACCGTCCGTATTGCTCTAAAGTACTATTACGGACGGTTCTTAATTAAGAACCATCCAAAATAGTTGCTCTCGGTTTTTTAAAACACATTTTCAAACGGTTTTTATCTTAACCGACTGGAAAAGTGCGTCATTAGAGGTCATTTTTGTACTAGTGTATATACGTTGTCGAGCAAAAATTAGCTGGGAATCCGGACTACACTCTCCTCTCCAGTGCTTGGGGAAGACAATGAAATAGGAGGAGAGTAATTGATATTGTCCCCCGGTTGATGCAAACAAAAAGTGGGAGAAGAACAAATAGAAGAGCCTACGGAAAGAAGCTAGGGCAGAAGCCAACCTAGCGAGATTCATTTAATGCCTTTGTAATAGCTAGCTATGTATTCACATTTCACTTATAACTCTCTATATTTGTAATACTGAACTTTATTAATGTTAACCATTGTTAATAGCAGAAGTTATGTAGTGAAATCATCATTCAGAAATTGCTTCTCAGTACAATAATTAATTGTACTTTAAAAACTAAGAAGTTAAGATGCAAAAATATTGGAGGAGTTAGGATGCTAGAATTATGGGGAAGAAAACATGTAAATGACTAAGTACCAAGAATCATACTTAGCTCATATATCACTTCTATATAATTATGTCCTTAGGTTTTTGTTTCCATCAAAATTAGGGAGATTGTAAGAAATTTAGCATCCGGAAGCAATTGTGAAGAATCAAGAAGATAGCATCCGGAAGCAATTGTAAAGAATCAAGAAGATAGCATTCACAGTTTTGAAAGGAAATAAAATCCAAAGTCCAAATAACTGCAAGCCCTTGCTAGTATAACAAAATCCGAGATCCAAATAAACTATCTGGTTATTCTTTGCTAGAATCAAGAGGAACGCATCCTAATCAAGGTTCTAGAGGAAATAGAACTCTAAAGCTCAAATAGATTATCTGGATTATGGTTTGAAGGAAACAAATCATCAAGTACAGAAGGATTGCTTCCAAACTTAGTATCAAATATAAACAGGTCACTAAGTCTAAGGAAATATGTGTCCGGGTTCAAAAATAGAAGATAGCATCCCCCAAGTATTAGAAGGCAATAATCGAAGAAGTCAACTGATTGAAGCATCATCCGAACAAGTTGAAATCTGAAGACATCTAGAAGATTTAGCTATAGATAAAGGGAAAATATTTGAATAACATTTTCCCTCCAATATTGGTCTCAGTCAAAAAGCTTTGTCTGCCTTGAGATTGAAAATGTAACAGCTGGCATGCAATACAGAAAAAGGACAAGAGGACTGACATGGGGAGAGAGAAAAGGTAATAACCTTTTTACCTAGACCAATGACAAGGCGCGTAGAGTCCAAACAAAAGATAAAGTTGCCTAGAATTTGGCAAAACACAAAATTCCAAACAAACGACTACTGATAACCTTCATCTGTCTAATCCCAATGATTCAACAGATAATTTAATGTGTCTAATTGACAGATCAATGGCTTCCGAAGTGCCATCTCATAACTTATCAACAGTGAAGATTCAAGATCATTCCAATGGAACACAACGGCTATATTTTTATCCAAGCCTATAAAAGTCAAGCTTTATAAAGTTGAGACAATGTTGATTGACAATAGAGTGAACAATATGTTAAGAAATCCACTACTCAATTAGTAACAAAACGTCCAAGAACCAAACAATTCCAAATCTGTTTGTAAGAATCCTTAAGTGAATTTATAAACTTGAGGAATTCAAAACCCCAAACCTTTGAGAAAAACAAATTGTAAAAGATCTCATACTTGGGTGAGTAGTGAGATTGGGGCTCAGCTTAAAGTTGGTGCTTTAAGTTGTATATCCCTGTAGGACTCAGCTTAGACTTTGGTAGTTTAAGTGGCATATCATGCTAAAAGGAAAGGACTCAGCTAGGAGTTGGTGCTTCTAGTTGTATATCCTACATCCAGAAGGAGTCAGCATCTGGAGACAAGCAAAGAGGACTCAGCTAGAAGTTGGTGCTTTTGGTTGTATATCCTACGTGTGGAGAATAATTTTTCGGAGACAAGCACGAGAGGATTCAACTAAGGTTGGTGTCATAGTGGCATAACCTAATCTCGGAAGGACTCAGCTAGAGTGGTGAACTTGATCGTATATCATGTAGTCCGGAGAAAATTATAAGCCTTGATTCCTGCCAGTTGAAAACGAATCACAATAGTGGACAGAGCTCAAAGGAGGAAACTCTGGGGACTAGAGTAGGCGGGGCCGAACCGAGATAAATCGCTTGTGTTTGATTCTCTAAACTCTTCACTTTATTGCACTATTTTCATATCTGCATCATCCGGATCAAATTCATCAAGAATAAAATCAAACACGCTACATAGACCTTTTATAAGTCTATCAATTCTGCGAAACAGGTCATTCACCCCCCCTAACATTAAAAACATATGCACAAGGGCTAACACGATACTATCACGATACTTAGCTTACGAGGGTCTGGGAGCTACCTTTCGCATTGCTTCTGTTTAGAACGTCACGACTGCTGGACTGGACATAACCTTTAGCAACCCTTCTGTTTGAACTGTTGCGACAGCTTGAATAGACACAATTTTTTGAAACACTTCTATTTTGAACCGTGGTGAGGACACGACTGTTCACAATGCTTTTGTTTTGAACTGTTGCAACTGCTCGAATAGACACGACTTTTTGGAACGCTTTTTCCTTGAACAGTTGCAACTGCTCGTTTCAAGCTTATGAAAAATTGGCATTGACACGTTTTTTGCAAGCCGGTTGCTATCTAGTTCACTTTTTTTCTCAACGAAAATTCATTCTAAGTTCTTCATTTATACTCTAATTTTATCCAATTGAAAAATTTGGGAGAACCACCAAATTAGTTTCAATCTGAAAGTGTTATCACGACTTCATAGATTATCCAAGTGATTTTCAAAAATTCCTCAACAACAACTACGCTATAATAAATAGAAAAAAATTTCCACCACCCTAGATATGGTTCGAGCGTGAACGTCAAGATACGACAAGTTCAGTCTCAACCATTAGACTATTACTAAATACAAAGATATCCTTGTCATCATAATACACATAATATGTGGGAACTAAATTTTTTTATTCACGTTTAGAAACATGTTAATAAGATATTGTTTACGTTATACATCCATGATATTAGTGCATCATTGCTTAGTCAAATGTTATTATGCCTTAATGCAATTTATTAATAATATGTTACGTGTTTCTTCCTATGGAAAGGTGACAAATGGCGACTAATTCGGGCAATTAACACATGTTGCAGCAATGTACTTTGGATAAAAATAAATTTCGGTATCTTAATTACATCAATCAACTATAAACATTGCTATTGAGAATATTGATTTACTTGTATGAAAAAATAATTCTACTAAATATCGGTATCTTAATTACAACTTTTATTAAATTCTTCAAGCAACACTCTAAAATTAAAGATTTATCATCAGTAAGAATTGCTAGGAGATCCAAGGAAGAGTCGCTTCTTGTAAAAATTAAAGAATCATCATCACTTCAGTGTCATTCATAAAACCACATGAAACCGTTGACATGGACACCACAAATTGTTAGTAGCAGTTGAAACAGCTGACTTGAACAAGGCCCAAAGACTATCAGGTTCAACTTCAAACGAACAATCAACTAACGAGCCATTCAGGTCCCAGCTCCACTTCCGACATTTTTAAGCTTGAAGACTTAAAAAAATAAAAAAAATCTATTCATTTTCATTTCTAAACGAGAAGATTTACCTTCATTTCTTTGCACCATTTGTATTTTTTTTTTGTATCACTCTATCTGATATCTCTTTTGCCTTTTTTTCTCTCGCTAACTCTCACTTCTCAATTTGTGTTGCTTCAGCTGATTTCTGAGAACCAGTTTGCTTTTGTTAAAGGCCGTAATATTCATGAATGCTCGTTTATAGCCTCAGAAGTGATCCAATCAATCCACCGCAGTGGTCAGTCTTCTGTGGCTCTCAAGCTTGATTTCCATAAAGCATACGATAGTGTTTCTTGGACTTATATTGACTCAATGTTGAAGAGAATGGGGTTCTCAGATAAGTGGATTAGATGGATGGGGACCTGCAGAGCGAACTCGACAACATCTATTCTTTTCAATGGTAGTCCTACAGATCCGATCTATTTGGGTAGAGGGGTTAAACAAGGTGATCCCATTTCTCCATTTCTTTTTGTCTTAGCAGTGGAAGGTCTTAAACAGCTCATAGACGCAAGTGTCCGTAAGGGTATTTTACCTGGGTTTCGTATTCATGGGTCAGAGAAGGATATATCTATTCTTCAGTTTGCGGACGATACGATGTGCTTCTTACCTGCAGATGAGTCTCTCTTACCTACTTTTATCCGTTTATTACGTTGTTTTGAGTTGATTTCAGGCCTACGAATAAATTTTGTTAAGAGCTCAATTATGGGTATCAACGTGCAGGAAGACTTGTTGAATCGGTGTGCGGAGACAATGGGTTGTAAGATCGAAAGATTTCCCATTACTTATCTAGGCGCCCCTCTAAGTACGAGACGCATCCCGGTGTCTTATTGGAACGGGTTGATTGGTAAGTTCCAAAATAGGCTGGCAAGTTGGAAAGGTCAGTGTTTATCGTACGCTGGCAGGGTGGTCCTTATAAAATCGGTTCTCTCATCTATCCCGATTTATTTGTTATCATTAAATAAGATGCCAGCCTCTATTAACAATAAGCTTGTTCAACTGATGCGTAATTTCTTGTGGAAAGGTATAGCGGACTCTAGCGGGATCTGTAAAGTGAGTTGGGAGACAATTATGCTACCAAAAAATTTAGGTGGCCTATATGTTAGGGATCTAAGACTAGTCAATTGTAGTTTATTGCTGAAATGGATATGGCGGTCTAGAACAGATGGGCAGGGATCGTTGTGGTATGAGCTGTGTGTCCGTCGATATGGCTTCGAATCATGGAACTCGTTTGAAAATGTTAATAGATCCCGCATTTCGTATGTTTGGCAAGGAATTATATCTTGTTGTGTAAAGAACTCAACCTTCTGGGAGTTGTTTAAATCGAATGGGAGAGTTAAAGTGGGGAACGGGGCGAGCGGATCCTTTTGGCATGATAATTGGACTGCAAATGTGTCATTATCTGTTCTTTTCACTGATCTGTATCTATTATGTAATAGAAAAAGCTGTTCGATTCGGGATGGGTGTCTGTCTATTTCTGAGGGAGCAGCATTATCTAGGCCTTTTTGGAAATGTAGTCTAAGGATTACTAGTAGGGAGAGGTGCTCCCAGATGCGGAATTGGATTTCCCAATTCTGGCCCGCTGTTTTTGGGGGGAACGGGGCTGTCGGTAACAGGGGGCAGCAGCCACACGTTGAGTTTCAGGTGGTGGCAGATAGATTTGAATGGGATCTGGAAGCTAATAAGGTATTTTCAGCTGCATCTTTTTGTTTAGGGTCCTATAGGTCGCCTCAAAGGACTACGCCGGAAACGGATTATATGGTGGTTTGGAATGCGTATCTTATTCCTAAAGTCAAATTTTTTGGCTGGTTATTGTTACATAGACGCCTCCCAACGAAAGTCTTTCTGGTTTGTCGCGGGTGCCAAGCTATATTGAATGACAAGTGTCCGTTTTGTGATGAATCCGAAACAATTGATCATGCTTTGTTTCACTGCTTCGGTAGTTATCGTATATGGGTTCAAGCTTTTCTGTTACTAGGGATTTCGGTAACAATGCCATTCAAGGGGGCTGATTTTCTTGTAGTATGGCGAGCGCATTTTTCCTCAGGGATTGGACAGGAGTTTGGTACGGCTTTATGGTTTATGATAGCGTGGGCTATTTGGAAAAGGCGGAATAAGTTCGTGTTCGAGGGTGTCTTAAGCACAGATGATCTCTTGGGGGCAAGCATTCATCTATGCTGGTTCTTTTTCAATTATCGAAGACGGAATCTAAATTTTGTTGTTTCTGATGTATTTAACTGTCCAGATTTATTTCTAAGCTGTAACTAGTTAGGTGGCATCATTTGGTCTATTCATTGTATAGTCATACCTCGGGATCGGATTTCATATCTGTATCACCTTTAGGCTGTATCTTTGTTCACTGACGCTCTCATCTTGTGAGCGGTCTTTGGATTACATTAATAAAGAGAGGTAGGTGTTTTGTAGGTAAGCGGGGGCATCAACCTAGTTGGGACGCCCGCCCCGAAATTTTCACCTATCTCGATCTTTTTCCTTCTGGGGAAACACAATGTTTCTCCGGGGGGTTTTCAAAAAAAAACTCTATCTGATATCCTTGTGATATTTTTTTTCTTTTCTTTTTTTATTTTTTTGGTTATTGCTTTTTCTTCTCTTTTCAATAAATGGAGCCAGTTTTCTGTCGAGTTCAACCTTTACATAAAAAGCTTACTGAGCTCAATTTATATAGAGAGGATAAAAGAGAAAAGGGGGTTGTATGACTTCTAATTATAGGTTGTTTAATTAATATTGCTGGTGTTATTTTTTCTGTTTGGGTGTTCGGAGTCTGTCTTTCTTTCTGCAGTTTTAATTTCACAGATTGGGGTTTTGGTTTCAGTGTTTTTGCAGAATCACAATCCACCAGACTTTGTTACTGACTTGGTCTCCTCACTCCTCAAAAAAATTGATACACAAATAATAACCAATAAACACTATCAGATCGACAAAATGTATATAGAACCTTAATTCGGATTTAATTCTTAGTGCTTGTCTAGGTCTCTAAGTTGAGAGCTGTTGTGATTTGTGGACTTGATATCTTCAAAATCATTAATTAGCTGATCTGTGGGGATTACTTTATCTATTGGATTCATCAGAAAAAAATTTCTAACGAAGATGCTGTGAAATACCACAAGATCAGTCTGTTTATAAATCAAGAACTAATCTCATATAATTCAGGTTGGAAAAAAAGATCTAATCTGCCATTTGTTAAGTGACGCAACAACAAGAAATATAAAAGTTGAAAGGAAGAGAGATCTTACCTTCCAAAGCCATAGAATATCCATGGAGAGATGAGAAGAGTCTGGTAAATCGCTGATCTGATCAACGACGCAGACCTGTATAAGTCTGCCGGCTGCGACCTAGAGATGCTTTGAGTCATGGTAGCTCAGATGGGCATGATGTGAAAGTGTAGGGGAGGATAGTGGTGTTTAGGCATCACAAAAATGCTTGTTATATATAGAGAGATTACGAGTTTTCTACTTGACATATGGCATCATCGGTTGTGACAAATTAGCAATTATAAGGCATACCAATACGTTACGTGATCAGTGACGTACTAATGTTAATATGTGACATAATTAGTGACATACTGATACATACAAATTTAATCAATTTCAATGATATGTAAAATTTAAAGGGTAAATAATTATAAACTTCATAGTTCTTCCCTAATAGTCTACTACCTCTTTAAGTTTTGTCAATATAATTAACACTCTCTGTGTTTTGCTTCCATCCAACTAATACATGCTTTTGTTAAAATTTTTCAGTTTTCCATCCAAATAACTAATATTAGACAAAAATACCCTTTTCATTCTTTTGTCCACTTTGTTTTTATTATGTATATGAGCATATTATTCCTTCACTTGAATCGTTAGACTATGTTTTTCTTCATAAAAGCGATGAATTAAATCCATGTGGAAAGAATTGTTTCATTTCTTGTTTTCCATTTTGAGGAAGTAATGCACAAAAAATATTCATAATTATAAAACAACAAAGTATATGCTTATATTATAGTACACAACTTAGAAAGGACAGTGTTATCTTCTCTAATTAATTTTTTTACAACAATATAAAAAAAATCTCAGTGAACACTGCAACTTTTACTAGAGATTTCATGAAATATTCACAACTTGTTAAGCGGTTAGGAAAGGCAAAGAAGAAGTGGGTCTTATATCGATAACATCTGTGGGGGTGAGTCTGATTTATCAAGAAAAATATATGTGATCGAAAAATTGAATTTATAGGTGGACATTATTTTTGCCTTCTCAGTACGCAATTAAACTAATATTTTGGCAACATCTATCTCATTCTAGTACGACACCTTGTATAGTAACAATTTCTAGGCATAATATTACTTTTCATTTTCGTTCCCAACTCAATTTAAATTTCAGCTTATATTTTGTTGTTATGAAATTCTGCCGTTATTATTTTGAATTACTCCTTTATAGTTCGGAGTAAGAAAGTGATTCATGCACACTGAACTTCGAATATAATCTTGCTTGAGTATATATGAACGTGCAAATTAGTAGATCAAAAGAAAGGATCAGGGCTTGTTCCCCCGGGGAAGCTCCGATGCCTAAGTTAGTATTTCAGTATGAAAAATGGCAGAGTTTTGGTGTGAGATTGAGATTAAAGATTACTAGTTTCTATGGCTTCTTCTTTTATTTATAGGCACCAATGAGTGTGACTGCATGTAAGGCTGTTAGGATTTTGAAAGTGGGATCATGATCCCGATTTTTTAGGGAGAGTAGGTCAAAGATCCCCATGTTTGTTACATTCCTACTTTTAAGGATGGAAGTTCTGCTGTTAGTGGGAAACATGGAACAAAAGCATTGACTTTGTAAACAAGCTGTTTAAGCACCAAGCTAGAGCCGATGTTGCAAGTATGTCGTCTCGCTCTCGAGATGCCGAGACGGTTATACGAGTGGTTGAGACGTGACAAGGATGCAAATTCATCGAGACGGTGAGACGGTGTCAAATATGTGTGTCACACGCGTCTCGAGTGTGTTTTCAATTATTAGAAGTCCCCCGACTAGTATTTTGGGAAGTCTTGCAAGCTTCTGCCGGCTCAAAGTTGGTTGTCACCTAGCATTTACAGTTCGAGATATAGCTATATTTCCTCGTGCAGTGTGCAAGAGAAATGATGGGATGCCAAGTGTCCTTCTGGAACTATCTACGAGGGAGTGTCTTTTCAAATTTTAAATCTCCCTATTTATATCATTTCCTCCCATCAGTTTCTACTTTTTGTCCCCCTCACTTTGTTTTTGAGCTTTGCCGATTTCTTGCGAGATATTATAACTCATCTTCCTCTGACACTTCGGGCAGTTCGATCATATAGCCTCAGTGAAAGCTTCTCTCTCCGATCATAATAGCAAGTAAGTCTCCCTTTTTCAATTCTCGCCTTTTCTATTTTTTGGTATATTTTCTGTCGATTTCTACTTGGTTTCACCTGAGTAATACTGTGTTTTTCCATTCCTCGTACTTTGCTTCTAGCGAACCGCTTATAGTTGGATGATACTTTCGCATTTTCTTTGTTTTCTACCCCTTTGTATGATTCACGGCCTTTATCTTCTCATCATTGCGATATTTAGGTTTGGTTCGTCGCTATGCTTCTATGTACGCCGATTCATGTAAAATTAGCATACTGTAGTCTATAAATTGGCTTGTTGCGTAATAAATTTTTTTTCTGGGTTTCACGAGCTAAGCCATTGTTGTCTTTCTTGCATCTCCCATGCTTAGCTGCTTCCAATATTTTGTTAGGTTTTAGTGACTAACTTGCATGTGTTGTTCGACTAGGCATTGTCATTGAGCCCCTTGGTTTACGCGGCTCGGCTTCATTACCGTGAGGCAGTGTCTTTGGTCTCGAGCCCTATATTGGTCCTAGCATAATTTGCTTTTATTTAAATTCCTTAGGATGAGCTCACCTAGCAGTATGAGCAGCGACACTCTCTTTGCCACAATGCTTGACCTCCTTAAGAGGATTAATCGGGAGCTGGACCACCTTTTGGCCCAGCCAATAACTGTTGACAAAACTAACTATCATCCCACTCTTAGGACTAAATGATGAGCCTATAGAGATATGAATAATCGAGCCGAGTTGACTTCTAAGGCTTGGACTCCGATTCCCTTTGATGATCCGAATATCAAGGCCGTGGATGAGTTCGAGGAGGTGGACTATCTGGAGAAATCCTCAGGGAGTAACTCTGGGGAAAGACAAGAGGCCGATCTCTCGGATCCACCTCCACCACCTAAATGTCAAAAAGCATTGGGCAGAAAGCGTGTCATCTCGAGCCCAGCAAGGAAGAGTCGCGCTAAAGGTCCTATACCTCATATTTCGAACATGATCTCTCTTATTGACCAAAACGGCATCTACTTTGAGGCATAAGGGCATAAATGGATCCTCGACAAGACCTTCCTTATCCCTTCTCATGCTGATAGGGTCCATGTGCCTCCACCTGGCTATTTTAGTATGTATATGGAGTTAGTTTGGTTCGGCTTCATGTATCAATTGTCGGTACCACTAGCTTCAATTTTGTGTCTTTGGGTTGTATATTCCTCTCAAATTCACCCTAACTACTGGACAGACATAGTGGGCCACTACCACTTGTGCACTGAATTCTTCCAACGTCTCGCGTCATTCTGACGGAAGAGCTTGGAGGACCACCTTCATTTCAGTAAGAAGGAGGGTTTCTATAGCTTTTTAGAATTCGGTGGCATTGGTTCAAGAGTTTAAACAATTTAATTTCTGTGTCAAAGTTGAACCGAAGTTACTAATGATTCTGACTCGTTGGAGGGAGGATATCCATCCGACCCTTTCTGCTAGGGGCCTCGAGCCGGATCTCCGTATCCCAATTTTTAGCGGGCTAGAGAAAGGTAGGCGGTCAATGGCGACCATCTCTTGGGCATATTCAAATGGCATTAAAGTCATCGAGATGGATGGCCCAGAGATTAGTTACTATAACGGGATAGTTGACATTCCTGGTATGCTTCTCATTTTATTTGTCATTTTTTATTCTTGTCTTAAGATGTCTTCCCAACTTAACGCGACCATTGCTAAATCCGTAGCGAAAGTGTTGAAGGGTATGAGCGAGGAAAACCTCCGTGACAAGCCTGAGGTAATTGATCTGACTGCTGAAATAGTTTTAAAAGCCGAGGTAGGGCCAGAGCAAGAGTAGGAGGAATATGGTTGTTCTGGACACTAGGAATGTCGCCCCTCCAGCCAAGGCATCGAATAAGAAGAAGAAGAAGGCCTTAGACGCATGTCCTCGTATTGTTTATTCACCCTTTTATGGGTGACTAACTTATTTCTCAAAGGTTTGGTAACTTATTTCTCAAAGGTTTGGCTTGAATCTGGTTTGAGCCAACATCAGGAACTCATTACTTTGTCATCTGCTGCTATCACTGTTTCTCCTTTCACAAGGTTCAAGGGGAGACTTGTTGAGTCAGTGGGCTTATAATGGGGAATTACTATCCCTGAGCTTTGGCTAGCACTCCAAAGCAAACTTCCTCTTCCTCGAGAGAAGAACGCCTATAAAGAGGAGTCCAGTGTGGTCGCAACTATAATTACTATGGATCGGGTCTCGGAGGTATGTATATGACTTGGTATTTACTTTGTCTCTCCCTTGGTTTATGGTTTTTAGTGCTTCCCTTTTTTTGTAGCTCTTGTCTAGGTGTAATGAGGTGCACCATTAGATGAGGAACAATGCCAAGCTAAAGGATAACCTTCACATGGCTAAGAATGAGGCCCAGACAGCTAAGAAGGGGGACCAGACGGCTAAGAATGAGGTGGTAAAGGCCAAGAGGGTGATGGCTTTGATTGAGGTAGAGCATAAGGAGGGAAAACAAGAGCTAGAGAACCTGCGGGAGGCTTATACCCAAATCCTTTCCTGCAAAACTACCTTGGCAGGAGACTTGACTCAGGCCTAGTGTAGGTTCTGCGCACCCAAGCCCGAAACTGATGAGCGCTAGGTCAAGATGGAAGGCCTCGTCGATAAGATGGTGTAGACGGGCTATATGTACGGGCAACGGATGTTTGAGCGGGTTCGTCAGCATTAGTCGTAGCTGACCCATGAGATGGTGACCCATGTTGCTTTCCCATCCTTTGAGGAACTTCCTTCAACACTATCTAAAAACGTGGATCCACCTGTAGGGCAAGCTAAGCAACTGGCTGGTGAGATGATGCCATGATTCTTTCGCAGGATGTGCCAAATAACCAAGATCCACCATCCTCTTAGACTTCTGTCTTTTTTATTTTTATGCAGGAAATTTTTTGTAACTTTTCAGACAATGCCTAGTTATTGCGCCTTTATGCACATACAATTTGCTTCTATTTTGCTTGATGTATGCCTCTTTTATTTTCCTGCATGCTTTTGTCCCGCATCGAGGGATTCAATGTTACTTAAATTTTATCTAAGTACGGAGCTTCTGCTGCTAAGTATGTTTCTGTTAATTTCTTCTAAGTCTCAGTGGCTTAAGAATTATGGTAGCCGGCTAAGGCTATGTTTTATCGCTTGGGGGTGAAAGTAATTTCACTTTAGGGCATTGAGCTGTTATAAGGCCTAAATGACAAGAATATTGTTGTAAAATTTTGTCTAAGTCTCATTACCATAGGAATTATGATAGCTGGCTGGGGCTACCTTTTACAACTTTGCGGGCATTGAGCCGTTGAAAGGCTTAAATAAGTACAAAGACATTGTATGTTAGAGTCGTCTAAATAAGTACACATTATTTGTTAGATTCTTGTAAGTCTCGTTAGCTTCATAATTATGGCACACGGCTGGGGTTATGTTTCGCCACTTGGGGTTGAAAGTTCTACCACGTTGGGGCATTGAGCCGTTGAAAGTCTTGAATAAGTATAGTAATGCATACCAAGATGAAATAGAGAAAAAATTATTTCTTTATTAATGGAGTATAGTACAATGATAGGTACAAGTCTGGCGCTTATTGTGTGCCAAAATAAGGTCTAGCAGTGCCGCATCATTAAAAACCTTTCTAAAGAAAAAATCCCATGTAAGGAAAAGAGTGTGGTCGCCTCATTACCTAGCCATTGGAGGCTTAGTACTATAACCTCAAGTTGGAGATATTCCATGTTCTAGGAAGCTCTTTGTCGTTAAGGTCGCTGAGCCGGTATGTCGAAAGGCCCAGGACTTTGTGTATTTTGTAGGGGTCTTCCCAATTTGTGCCGAGCTTACCTTTCCCTCTTTGCGACAATGAGGCAGTGGTGTCTTTTAAGACCAGATCTTCTTCATGGTGGCTTGTGCAAGAAGGTTTTGCTAAAGCACACTTCAACTGGTAAGTTTTCTTTCTTTCTCTTTTTATTATTAGGTCTTTTTCTTTAAGCGTGTTTAGAATTAATAATATGCTTAGGTTGTTTTGCATGGTTAGTTTATTCTATGCTTAGGTTATAGCGTAGAGTTATAACATGCTTAGGTTATAACTTAGAGTTATAACATGCTTAGGTTACAGCTTAGAGTTATAACATTCTTAGTATAAAATATACATGCTAGGATATAATTTAGAATTATGGTATGCCTAGCCCTTTTACATGCTAACCTAGGTAGAGAGTTATTTTGTTAAGGCTTTATTTAATTTATATGCATCTATTAGGGGTTCCTAGGGATGGGGAAAAATTTTTGAATTTTGCCAAGCCTGTTATGCACGTTTAATTTGACTATCAGTTCCCAACATCCATGATGGGGTTTGAACCTCAATTCCCCAGGTTCTTAGAAAGACTAGCCATGGACTGGTACGACACAATGCCAATTTAAGGATGATGGAACTAGTACTTTATGGAGCGGTCTTTCCTCCACTACTTCAGGGAATCTCAACCGTACCCAGTTATGCTTTGCTGGTGGTTGGTACCACACGTAGACTAATGAAATGCTAGTTGGCAAGACATTCCTCCTCTATAACCCCTTATGTATACTTTCCGGGATTACACGAGTCTAAATTACGTCGGAACAAATTAGTTTCAATTTGGGAGCTCCTTCGAAACAACATGTTCAGAAAATCAAGAGTTGTATGACCCTAAATAGGCTTGGAGTGATCACAGGGACCAGCAAAGGTGCCTCGGCACTAACCTGATTGAAGTGACAGCAGACCCACTTGATAGACTTCGTGAAGATGTAGCATTAGTAATGAGCCGTAGAAACCAAGTGAGAGCCAGATTATGAGATCAATTTGAAGGGAACTGTGCTGACATTATAGCACATGGCGCCCGTGTAGAGGAAACATCTATCAGCATATGTGGCATGGTCTCTAACTTTCGTGTGTCTATCACAAGGGTCGAGGCTAAAATGAACGAGGAAGATCCTAAAGAAGCTCCCGAGGAAGATCCCGAGGAAGATCCTGCGGAAGATCCAAGGAAGATCATGAGGAAGATCCCGAAGAAGATCCCAAGGGGGATCTAGAAGAAGATCCAGTTGATAATATCCCAGCCCAGCAAGCACCAAATCAGTTCGTTGAACCTTGGAGTGGGCAACAGCCTTTCGAGGATTCAGATGAGGAAGTACAAGAATTTGTGGACTCAAACGAATTGGCTCACAAAGAAGAAAGTGAAGTGGATAACTTAGGATATAAATTGGAGACCTTTTCAGGCGATGAGCTAAATCACTTACCGGGAGATTTAGAATACAAGGATCCCTTCCCCAGTGGTATGCTGTTAATTACGATGGAGCTGAGAGTTATGCCTTATCTTTAGAGCATGAGTTCCCGGGCGCCTCATGGTCTGCAGCAAGTGATGATTCTTAAGACTTTATGGGCTTCGACTCAGTTAGTGAACACATCATTAATATGATTCGAGACGAGGGCCAAGGGCCTTCTTAAGTATATATCATGGAGAGAATCCGCACTGAAAATGAACTAGCTCGAGCTAGTCATTTAATCTGAAGCCCAGACTTGAGGGAAGTCTATCCCATATTCAACAATGGAAACACAAGGCCACACCCCCACATCCGTGAAATGGTCCAAATGATGAATGATGGGTGCATTCACTATGCCCATTGGCCCGAAAGATTCTACTGGACTCTCTGAGGGACGGTAATCACTTGGTATAAAGGGCTAACATTTTACTGAAAGTCATTATGGAATATTTGTGTTGGGAAATTCATCGACTACTTCACATGGGTCGATCCGCTAAAAACTCAACCTCTGAGCAAGATAGACACAGGAACCCCTTATTGTACTGGGAGTGGGAAGCGACCAATGCTATCTGTCCAATAGCAATTGAATTAGCCATTGAATACCCGTTGTACAAAAATAAATATAGTGATAGACATATCACCTATGATGATGCACCAGAAGGCTCGATGATTAGAATGCATCTAATGGAGCCTCCTAGTCCATTCGTATGATCAGGCAAGAATCCAATCCTATCCTGTGCCAAATCTTACAAGATAACCTCATTATTTCGGAGAAACAACGTGGAAAGGTCGCCTTTATACAATGTCCCTTCACCACCAAACCATCATATTCTATAAACAAACCAATTGACTTGGGGAAGATACCACTTGATGAAGATTTCAATGAGTTCGAGGTCTTTGAAACAATAAACTCGCCAACCCGGGTTGTCAGTCCTATCACTAGAGGAGGGAAAGTCACTACATCAGTAGCCCCAACTATACCATGGGCTGAGCCTCCAACATCCCCTACTTTTGTTAAATTCTTGGAGCAAATAGAAAGTCCGATTGTGGATCAATTGAAGGCCACTACCACCAAGATAAGCATCTGGGACCTTCTCCTTTGTTCTCAAGATCATACGCTTCTATTGTTAAAAAGCTAATGGAAATTGAAACATCTCCCCTTACATCACCAGAACAGTTCTGTGTGCTAATTCACAATAAAACTAGCACTGTTATCCATGACATTATATTCTCGAGTTAGACCTATCTAACGAGGGAATTCGCTACAATAAAGCTCTTTAATTGAAGGCTAATGTCTTCGGGTGCATCATGCCCTGTATAATGGTCGATAATGGTTCATTATTGAATGTCTGTCCTAAGGATATTCTACCGATCCTAGGCTAATTGAAAGGGACTTAAAGAGATCCACGATAGTCAATAAAGACTATAACAACTCCAAGAGGACTGTCATCGACACGTTTGAAGCTGAAGTTACCATCCGATAAATCACATCTATGGTACTTTTCACAGTCATAGATATCCCGGTGACCTTTTCTACGCTACTCCGATGGCCATTGTTCCACGCTCTGGGAGGAGTTCCATCCACCCTTCACCAGAAAATCGAAATCCCGTTCCACAGAAAGATCGTTACTCTAGAGGCTGACGAGGTAGCAGTAGTAGCAGCACCAAAAATGGAAGAAAGATATATAAAGGGATTTACCACAGCCACAATTGGGCAAGAATCGAAGAAGCAACCAGATGTGCACTTGGGCACTTGGATTAAAGGATACATGCAGAAACACCACACTTATGGCAAGGGGCTAGGTACCCATGAACATGGGATGCCAACCTTTAATATAGGGGAAGGAGAGTTAAAGCCTACAGGACTTAGTTATACAGGCTCTAGAAGAATTTCCTATAAAACGGTCTTTAAGAAGAAGCTGCAATAGCAATACAGCGGAACCCCCAAACCTGTTACTCACCAAGGGAAGAAAGTTCCGGGATTCAAGATTTTCTCAGATGTAGTCGACTACGGCAAGTGTGGTAAAAGCTCCATAACTTTTGTGTTGAAGGAGCAGGTCGTTAGCCAGATGCAGGGGCAATCTGAGATTAGACCAAGTTTGATGAGAAGAAGGTCAAGAAGATGAGTAAGGAGGAGGAAATCCTTGACACTCTAACCAAGCACCTTCAGGCAAAGCTCAAGATAGTGGAAAAAAGTGAGGAGCAAGGGAGGTAGCTTGAGCCAAGTTGTCATGGACATGGTCATGACCATGAAAGGCAAGGCAAAGGTATAAGAAGAAGAGGATGAGGATATCCTGTTAAAGCTGGTTGCTATAGGAGAATCATCCACTACGGAGCCAGAACCTACTAATCAGGATGAGTGTTTTATTTCCTTTTCTAGCTTGTTTGAAATGAATAATGTACTTTATGATGATAATAAAATGAAGAACTTTGCTTATTTGGATTTTATTTCTGATTATAATTCCATGCATCCATTCCAGCATTCATCTAGCATCTTTAACTTCAATAATGATATTACTATAGGAATTAAATTAAATACGGAAGTTGATCCAAAAATGGTATACATTTTCAACCAATTGCCCATTGAATAAGAGAGAGAATAGGTAAAAGTAGTAGAAAATCATGTTTTAGCCTTCGCTTGATCTCACGAAGACATGCTAGGATTTGATCGGTACATCGCTAAACACAAGATCCCCATGGACCCAAATATTCGACCGGTAAAGCAAAAGATAAGAAGAATGCATCTCAAATGGGATAAAAAGGTAAAAGCAGAAGTGGCCAAATAGATCATGGCTAATTTCATTTTGGTCGTCGAGTACCCCACTTGGCTATCCAATGTAGTTCCTATACCCAAGAGGAATTATGATGTCCGAGTTTGTGTCTACTTTAGGGACTTGAATAAGGCTACCCCTAAGGACGATTTCCCTCTACCACGCATTGATGTCCTAGTAGACAGTGTAGCAAGAGAAGCCATGTATTCCTTCATGGACGGGTTCTTGGGATAACACTAGATCCTCATGAATGTAATAGGCAAATTCAAAACTGCATTCATCTCAGAGTGGGGAACCTATTGTTTTAGGTTGATGCTTTTCAAACTCAAAAATGCAGGGGCAACCTACCAATAAGCAGTCTCAACATTTCTATATGACTTGAACCATAAAGAAGTCAAAGTCTATGTAGATGACATGCTTGTAAAATCCATCACACTAGAAGAGCACTCAGTAGTGTTAGAGCGATTCCTCATGAGAATAGAGAAATATAATCCCTGTCTCAACCCAAAGAAGTGTATATTCAACATAACGTCAAGCAAGTTGTTGGGGCATGTGGTTAGCAAAAGAGGTATACAGATGGATCCCGACAAAGCCCATGCTATCAAGAAATTCCTCTTCCAAAGATCGAGAAAGAAGTGAGGAGTTTCTTGGGGTCCATGCAGTACGTCAGTTGCTTTATAGCACGATTTACCACCACATGTGAGCCTATCTTCAAGAACTTGAGGAACCAGCAACCATTAGAATGGAACGACCAATGTCAGGAAGCTTTCGGCAGAATTAAAGCTTACCTAATGAACCCTCCAGTGCTGAAGGTGTCAATTCTCTGCAAGCCACTCATTCTTTATTTAGCTATAGAAGAGACATCTGTGTAGGCCATGTTGGTTCAAGAATATGAAGATAAGAAGGTACACATATATTACCTCAACAAGAAGTTACTAGAATACAAAAACGATACACCATCGTGGATAAAACTTGTTCGGCCGTGGTCGAGCTCACCAAGAAGATCATGCATTACTTCCAATCATACAAAATCCAAGCAGTCGCGAAAGTTGATCCAATGAAGTATTTAGGATAGGCTCCCTCATTAATGGGGAAAACTAGCAAGGTGGCTCTTGTTACTGTCAAAATTTATATTGAGTACATAACTAAGAAGACCATCAAAAGAAGGGCAGTGGCCGAATTCCTAGCAAATCAGCCATTCGAGGAAGGAGACTAGGAAAAACCTAGAATTTCATAATGAATGTTTCACAACCACTACAAAGAATCCTAGAAGACGGACCATGTTCTTCGACGGCACCATTAACAAGCGAGGAGCTTGCTTAGGGGTTGCCATCACAATGCCAGATGGGGCACTCATACATTTGTCAAGGCGATTAGAATTTTTCACCATAAATAATGGGGCAAGGTATGAAGCCTATTTATTTGGAATATCTACCCTAATCACTCTTAGAGCGGACAAGGTAAAGCTTATTGGTGATTCATCTTTGGTCATCAAGCACTTTATAAGCAACTGGGAATGAAAGGAGGAATCCCTCCGACCTTACATACAAGTTATATGGAGAAAAGCCGCAATGTTCAACAAATGCGAATTTTATCACATGCCCCACGGGGAGAACCAGATGGCGAATGCATTGGCCACTCCTACCTTCATGTGGGAAGGGCCCCAAAAGCAGCAAATAAAACCACCTCTTATAGAGACAACCCGTTCTCCATACTACGTCCATGCAATAGAAGATATCATGAAAGAAGCATAACCCTGGTATTCTAACATCGTCAAATTCCTTGAAAATGGTGAATTTCTAATGGAAATACGCTGAGGAGGCTTGCTGTGCAGTTCTGCCTAATTAAAGGAGATCTGTTCAAAAGGTCCTCCAATGGCCTGTTATTAAAGTGCTTGACCTAGCAAGAAGTGTAAAGGGTGATGAAAGACGTACATTCAGGAGACTACGGTCAACACATGAATGACTTCATGATGGCAAAGAAAATCCCAAGAAGGGGATATTTTTTGTTAACCATGCTAGCTGACTATATTCAAGAAGCAAAGACTTGCCACATTTGACAGATATACGGTGATGTGAGCTATTTGCCCCCGACAATAGTGCAGAGTTTGACAACACCTTGGCCATTCTCAGACTACGGTATCAATATCATCTGTGAAATAAGACCATCTTTGACCAACGACCATTGCTTCATTATAGTAGCTGTCGATTACTTTTCCAAATGGGTTAAAACAAAATCATACATGAGCCTCACGGCCAAGAAGGTGGCCCGATTTATTCAGTGACATATCTTTGCCAGATACGGCATTCCTCCTCATATAGTGAGTGACAACGGCATACATTTCTAAGGGGAAATAACCGAACTTATTGAGAAGCACAAGATTGAGCACCATCGCACTTCACCCTATCGCCATCAAGCCAATGGGGCTGTAGAAGCAGCTAATAAGGCAATTATGAAAATTCTCTCCAAGAGGATCTCTAACTACCGAGATTAGGCTGATCATTTGCACTATGCCTTACGGGGATACAAAACTAGTATCAAAACCCGTACAGGTCAAACTCCTTTTTCTCTTGTCTGTGGGAAGGAGGCGGTATTGCTTGTCAAAATGGAGATCAAATCTTTGCGCATAGCTCTTAAAGTTAGGCTTCTTGAAGATGAATGGGCAAAAGAAAGGCACAAGGAACTAACTTCGATTGATGAAAAATAATTAACTGCACTAAAAAACCTACAGTTGTGCGAACAGCGCATGGCCAGAGCTTACAATCGCAAAGTTAAGAGGCAGGACCAACCTCTAAGAATGGGTGATCTAGTCTTATAGCAATCTCATAAAATGCACATAGATGCTCGAGGAAAGTTCTAGCTAAACTAGGAAGGGTCGTACGTGGTAAGAAAGACTCTTAGTAAAGGGCAGTCCAGGCTAAAGTGCTATATCGTGTAAAAAAGAAAAAAAAAGATAGCCTGCTGGATTACAAACCTGAAAAGGCATTCCAGGCAAAAATTAAGGTAAGCCTGATGAATCGAAAACCTAAAAGGGCAGTTTATGCAAAAAGAAAGGCTCAAATGAAAGCTACTTAGAGGAGAAGTCTGCTACCCCTAGCAGTAGCTCCAGTCCCATTCCGGTAAGAATGCACAAAGATCAATGTCTCAACTAAGCCCACTGTGATGGGAGATTTCCCCTCTAACTCTAATCAATGATAGTAAAAAAAGGCAAAGCTATAAACCATTGTTGGAACTTTACAAAGGAAGACTTCCAGCAAGAGTAAGCAAATGAGTAGAAGCTAGCTCACATCATTAGGAGAAAGGTTCCTCACTATATCAAAAGCCACATCCAACCTCAAGCCCTCATCATAGATCAGCCGGCACCTGTCAAATCGTTGTAGCTAAAAGGTCCATTAGTGGATTGAAAAACTTAGGATGATGTGTTGGAATGGCTGGGGGTATGATAGAGGAAGATCTCAGAAGCCCACAGAATTCCTCATACAAGGGGCATAACTCGTGGTTCCCATACCAGAACATGTTATCGATAGGATCCTAAAATCTAATTGTAGCCTAGATCATGTTATCATTGACAAAATTGTGTTAGTATTCCTTCATATGCGCTAGGCCATAAACCCCGAGATGGTCCCAACCCTTAAAGTTCTTCAGATAAGCATTCAGATCTACCCGAAAATGGATGTAGCCTGCCATGGAAAAATTTCAAAATAGTAGTAGTTCGCTATACGTAGTTTATAGGGCAATCTGCCAATGTCTGGCAGACTGCCCCGATAAACTCGATTGTCGACAAAAGAAAGAACAAAGCGAAGGAAAAATGAAAAAATTCTTTTATATATGAAAATGTGTTCATACAAAAAAGAGGCACTATAAATGGCCTAGAGAAAAAAAAAACAACAAACAGAAAAGCCTATCTACTACTCGCTGGAGCTCGAGTGGCTAGGATTAAAGGACGACGAAGGAGAATGGTAACCTCTTTGAGGAAAGAATCCAGAAGGATCACCTTGTCCCTGCTGCGCCTACTGCTGCGGGTCATCCACCTGGATCATCTCCAATGCACCATGAAGCCGTCAGACCTCTAACGCATATCATTCATATGCATTTCATAACATGCCATGCATCATCATTAAAATAATAAAATAATAAACATACTGCCATATCGGAGTTTTGGTGCATCATGAACTGCTACTGCACTTGAATATATCCCCAATAAGAGATACTATCAGTGATGGGCACCTGTAATATTAAAAGATTAGGAGCAAGTGATAGCCATCACAATCTAAGGAAAATATAGGAGAAATGGCAGAGGAAACCCATGTGAGTGGTATCGGCTGGATGGAAGGCCACTAGATGCTCAGGGTCCAAATAAGGCAGAATCACCGATGTATAAGTACTCAGATCGGGATGGTACAGCAGAGACATGGGCGGCTGGTACTAAAACCCCCAATGACCCTCTACCACCGCTAAACCCTGAAGTAGGACAGATGACACCGAAGAGCTATCCACATGATCGAAAGTCGTAGCAGATCTCTGCCTACCGTAGTGATCGTACAAAGACGACAAAGCAAAATCAGCATGACAATGAAAAAACACAAGGAAGGAATTTGAGCCGATGGAAGAGAAGGTACCATCATCCGAATAGTCCCATGTGATCCAGATCTAGCCTTGCCACTGGGGGAAAAAGTTGAAGGGGCGTCACACTCGGAAGGGTTATAAATGTCTGGCTTAGGCTCATCAGGAATGGAGTCCTTCTTCGGCCATCCAAGGAGCTGTGAATGGAAAAACTCCTCATACCCCCAACCCACTCTGGGAAGGCACTGGGTAAACCGATAGAGGCCAATCGTGCAAAGTCAGGCGAGCTATAGGGCTAGAAAATCCACCGAGTCACCTCAGGAGGGATGGAACACGAGATGGGAGGAAGATGCCAACCCTAAATGCGCTCTCCCAAATACCACTTCAAATAGAAGGGAGTTTCTATACTCAATCGGGTGTTCACAAACTCCCTAGCTAACCTCATGACCTCCGGCTAGTGAAGAGCATACCCCCAGGGCTGCGTCTTAATCTGAAAGAAAGAAAAGACCAAACAATGATATAATGATTGTAGCAAATATATCAATTATGGAGGTGAGTGGAGAGCACGGAATGAGACTCCATCTCCCAACCGTGCTAATAATGCGGCAGTCGAGGGCAAAACGGGTAGCTACCATCTTGCAAAAGCTTGGTCCCTGGGAGAATCCTCATCTAAAAAAGCCTGATCTACAAAAAGTTGAAAGAAAACAGAATGCCAAAAGATGGATAGAAATGCTCATAAAGAAGAAAGGGAGTTAAGTCCTTACATAGACAATCTAAAGGCAAGATTTGAACTTGCAATACTATTCCTCGCACAGTGATTGAGGGCCCAATAGAGATGGCCCATCGCAGCGTGACCCTAAGCTAACTCGTTAAATTGAGACAGATCGATCAAAGTCAGTAGGATATGGAGATTCACAATCGATCCCCCAGTAGGAAAGCATAACGATGACAAAGTAGTAGCCATGAAAGCCTTAGCCACGCAGGCCGAAGTGAAGTGCCTCCTATCCCCAGTAGTCCAAAAGGTCAGGAGTTTCTCACAAGAAGTTTGATCGGGCTTATCTCCGAAATAGCCAATTAAGGCTTCAACGGTGTCCACATTGAAGTTGTGGTAAGTGAAGCAAGAATTGAAATGGATCACATTATTGTAAAAAGGAAGACCTGTGATGGCGCAGTAATCCAACGGAGTGATGGTAGATTCCCCACAATGGAAGTGGAAAGTGTGGGTAGTGTTAGACCACCTACTCATGATATGGGTAAAAGTGCCGGCTGGGATGTATAGATACTTGTGAGATCTCTAGTACTTGCAATTCCTCACCATCCTCCCCAAGGACGTCCCATCAATAATGGTATTAGCACCAGGAGCTAGCACCTTATACCACTTTTGAAAGTGGGTAATACAACCGCCCTCTTGCTTGGTGACCTAAAAGAATGCATATACACATATCACATACCAATTTTCCATAAATCACACGATTGTCGAAAAATCATTGCATTTAATAAGTATTTGCATTCAATAAATCAATGAATAAAATAAATAAGCGATAAAATGAATAAATCGTTGCGTAATATAAAAGCAGCAGTAAGGCTTACCAAAATCTGAGAAAGATCATTGGAAGGCTTCAAGGTAGGCAAAATAAAATCCCCAGGATGAATCCCATGGTACATCCAATTTGACGGGAGCCCGTATAAAGCTTCGACAGGAATCTCAGATAGTTCCACTTGCTGACCATCAATAAGCACATTCCGAGTAGTCACTTGAACGGCTGGCAGATCAAACCGGATATTATAAAACTTAAACCACATAGAAACCCCGCAAAATCAAATAAAAGGGGCAGAAAACGAAAGAAAATGAAGGAAATCAATATCAAAGATAGCTTGAAAGCAAAAATTTTCGGAAAACAAGAGCAGAAAACACAAAAGAAGGAAGAAAGGATTTTTTGTGTGGTGACAATGGGAGCCAAGCTGCTGTTTTTTTAAACCGCAGTTAATCAGCCGACCGGCTAATTACCTATCAAGCTATCATGCATTTATGTGTCACACGCGTTTACGCATAACGACTATAAAAGTTATCATTACATAGGTAATTAGCTCCCTAGCTAATTACGTATATTTTGAAAATTTTTGCAATTTTGCATATTTCATCCATTTTCTGCATCGTTTATAAAACGGGCGGACCTAAAAGTTATTTTTACACAGTCACTCATGCATTAAGCATCTAAAAATATTTTTTTTATCCCCGGTCGATCTTAACCACATGCAACTCATTAATAAATTTTTAATCGAAGGGGAAAAATATATTTTATTTCAAAATTTATCTATTAAAAATATTTTTACACATTGCATCCTACACACTATTTTGTTTTTTTGCATACGGCAAAATTTCTAGCACGAAATTTATGTATGCGAGTGGCAAACTATTAGCATAGGTCCATTCCGGCCCGATGAGAAATAATGCCTATTTCATTCAGTGATCAGATAAAAGAGCCAAAAAGGACCAAATTGTCATCTAAAATCCGAAATTCAAAAATCCACATTCCATGGAAGCTCCGATTTAGCATTTTCTACTAAAAAATCAAAAAGTCAAAATTTGGTCAAATTTAGGTAATTAGCCTGCCGACTATTTATCTATCTATAGTAAAAAAATCAAATCTTACCAAGATCTGGCAAGATTTTACGGGATCTCATGTAAAATCTTATCAGATAGGTAACTAGCCCGTCGGCTAATTACCACCCCATTATAAATAGGGAACTCGCCCCCTCATTTTCAAGAGATGAAAATTTTTCAGAAATCCCAAAATTGCCTTTGTGTCCTTTTTCAGTTCCGGGAATCCCAAAAGCCCTAAAACTTTATCAAAACACTTCCAAATTTGAGCTTTATCACTGACACTCGGTATAAACTCAGCTTCCTATCTTTTTGGATGAAGAACTCACAGTGATCTTTGGTCAAAAAAGGACTCGAACCCTCACTAACCCTGTAATTCCTCTGGGAATAATCCAAGATTATAGACATAACTTGGGTTAAACCTATTTTCTAATAAATCACAACCTCTGATAACTTCGATCCCGCACCGGGTCTCAAGTTATCCTAGACAGATGAAAAGGTGAACTGAGGGTAATTGACTCTAAGCCCAACTTTTAAATCCATTAAAATTCATTTTCATTATTCTATTTTTGCACATTGAATATTTACTTCTCTGGTCAAGTGAGCTGCTGGAGCCACTTAAACTATAATATGCGCAAATGAGCTCGCATGTATGGATGAAACATCCAGAATGAGAGGAAACTCTACCTGAGTTTTAGGGCCAAAATCCAAGCACTACCTTTACTCTGCCGAAACTTTGTTAGAAAATAACAGTTTATTATGCCGTTATAATGCCTATTTTATTTCTTGAATTTATTACTTAAATAAAGCTGTTGTAATGCAAAAACTTCCAAAGTTCCAAAATCAACACAAACAATTTGAATAATATGAGTACTTATTATGTCCGAACTCCGAATCTTATTTTCTTTTCGGTATAAAAATCCCATTTTTGATTAGCGTACCATAATTTTAGGTAGAGCTAAAGTGACTGGCGACTCTATTCTATTTTTAAATAAAGTAAAAATGTTTTATTTTAAAAATCTTTCCTTAATAAAATGTGTAAATAAATTTCTCAATGTAATCATATTTTTTGCCATGTTTTTTTCACATTCAATGAATTTGTGTGGAAAATAATAAAATGACCTTTGCTTTAATAAAACAAAATGTTTTTATTAAAGGAACGAAATCCCGATTTCCTGAGACTGCAGCAAACCAAACCAAAATGAGCCCCGCGAACCACACTTTGCGTGCACAACCTGACCCAAAAATGTCTGCCCGCTCACAATTGTATCATTCAGCAAGGAATGACTCATTTCCAAAATAGTCCAGTTCTTCCTCTCAACAACCCTATTCTGTCAAGGTTTGTGAGGAGCAAAAAAATTATGGTCAATACCGTGCTTAGAGTAGAATTCCTTAAACTGTGAGTTTTCTATTTCTCTCTCGTCGTCACTGTGGATTCTATTAGTTTAAAGTCATTTTTCATTCTTAATTTCGGTAGCCAACCTAAAGAATGATTCAAATGTTTCATCTTTGCTTCCTAGTAAGACAATCTAAGTGAACCTAGTTAGATCATCTACAATAACTAGGGTGAATCTCTTTCCACCAAGACTCATTGGCTGAACAGGCTCAAATAAGTCAATGCGTAGAAGATTAAGGGGACGAGTAGAAGAGATATCAAATGAAGAGCTGAAGGTCTTTCTAAATAGTTTCCCAAGTTAGCATGATGAATAGAGTCTATCTTTTTCAAAAGCTAGACTGGGTAAACACTCAATAAGCTCTTCTTTGCCTAATTAGGACTAATTGTTCATCTTGATGTGTCCTAACCGTCTGTTCCGTAGCCATTAGTTTTTGTCCTTAGAGAGTAAACATATATCATTGGAGCCAGGGAATAAATCAATCATATAAACATTATTAATTCTAGGAGCGTAAATAATAGTTTGGTTAGATTTACCATCAGTGACTAAGTAGTCTGCTGAGTCAAACACAACTTTCTTGACTTTGTCACACAGTTGAGCCAAACTTAGCAAGTTAAAATTTTGGCCTTTTACTAGAGACACATTTTCAATTGAAGGCTGGACTCCAACTGTGCCATTGCCGAAAATCTTTCCTTTTTGGTTGCCTCTAAAGCTGACACATCCATTCCTTTTGCGCTTCAATGTGATGAACTGAATTTCATCACCTATCATATGCCTTCAGCATCAACTATTCAAATACAACATTATTCTGTCATCAGTGGATCTCAGGCACATCTACAAAATAATTAAGTTTTCTTAAGTACCCATGCCTTTTGTTGGCTAGGTCCTCCCTTGTTAGTGGTGGTCACTTTAGACCAGTCATACTCATCACAATAACCATTCTTATATCAGAACATTACTGTAGCATGACTAACTTTTCCACAAAAGCTACATGCAGCCTGAGGTATTGGCCTACTCACTTTACTCTTTTAAGAAACCTTCTCAGGGTGGTGAGTATGGTTACTCTAAGTATTCCTTTTTGTTCGAGGAGGTACCTACACCTTTTTCAAAGCAGTGAATTCATCGGCTAATACATTCGTTTTCTTAATGATCTTGATGTAATAACCATCATAGCACTCAGCTTTTTCCATAAGATAGAGGATGTCATGTGACATGGAGGAATTACAATCCTCTAGTTCATCACACCTCCTTAGGAGTACTTTCAGTTACTTGGTTGACTTTTTAGCCGTTTTAATAACATCATTAGGTAGTTTACCAAGTTCATCTATTTACAAAGGGGGTTTGAAATTTACCTTAGTTTGCTTTCCCTTGTCTTTTCTCCTATCAGCTAACTAGTTAGCAACAGAAGTAGTTGGTTGGTCAGCTGATTTTGAATTCTCATAAGGCTAATCATCTGTAGCCATAAGACAAACATTGACTGAGTCTTGTGGCTCCTCATTAAAAGAGTATGATGACTCTTGCTAATAGTCACTCCAAGCAGAAACAAGTGCCTTCTTATCTCTCTTCTTCTTGAATCTTTCCTTTTAACTTTAGGACAGATGGACTGAATTTGGCCATTGGTACCGCATTTAAAAAACTTGATGTCTTTGTTATTCTCTATTCGTGGTCCTTCATCAGCTCCCTTCTTGTACTGGATGGACCTCCTATTAGAAAACTTTTGAAAGTTTGCATCTTTCTTCAGAAGTCTCTTAAAGTTTCCTACGATTAGCGCCATCCATTCTAACATCTCTTTTGGGTATTCATCCTCAGAAGTACTATTAGCTTTCAAAACACCATCTTTACTACTATTTTCTTTCTCTTTGTGCTTGAGCCTCTTTGAATCATCTTCATATTTCTTGAGTGACATCTTATGGGTCAACATAGTTCCAATGAGCTCATCAAACTTATAAGTCTTGAGATCATGGGCTTCCTCTATAGCACTCTTCTTAGACTCCCACTCTGCTATGAGAATTCTCTAGAGTTTCTTAATAGTTTCTTCCTCAGTGATGCTTTTTCCTAATCTTTTTAGCTCATTAATAATGGTCATAAATCTAGTGTTCATGTTGGAGATTCCTTCCTCGGCCTGCAACTGAAATATCTCATATTGGATGATCAAGTTGTTGATCTTTGAATCCTTGACTTTGTCATTCCCTACGCAAGTCACCTCCAATTTCTTCCAGATCTCATGAGTTGACTCACACCTTGAGATTCTGTCGAACTTACTTGCATCAAGAGCGCGATGAAGATAGTTGATAGCAGTAACATTCTCCTTCAATCTGATCATATCATGATTATCCCATTCATGGGGATATTTCTCAGCCTCCACTCCATTCTTCATAATAGTAGGAACAAATGGACCATTGATAATGGCCAACTAGGAAAACATGCTTTAAGACTGAATGAAATTCATCCTGTTCTTCTAATAAGTCTAGTGCTCTCCATTGAATATATGAGGCCTGGTGATAGATATTCCCTCAGGAGGAATGTAGGGCTGAGCTCTTCTACTAGTTTTTCCTCAATATACACCGTGGTCTTTATCGCAAGATTGTTACTTCTTTAGAATGAGAACTTGCTCTAATTCCACTTGGTCCCTATGTGTATAACTCAATGAGTCAGAGGGGGGGTAACGGACTCACTTGCTTGAAATAAGAACTTTATTGCCAGATTAATAGACTCCATTTAGTAGGTTAGTTTCCTGACTGGAAACTATGAAAACTTCAACTATAAAGTAAAAAAGACATCGATTTATACTGGTTTAGCAACAACTATCCACCTTCGATCCCAAGGGAGTGTCTTGGCTTTAATCCACTAAATTCAACTCCTTTATCCTGGGTAGAGAAGCCTTTTATAGAGATTCCAAATTATAGAAAGTACCCTCCAAACTGTACTCTCTCACCCGCTGACTAGAATACTCTCTTCTACTTAGAAACTCACAAGAGTTCAATAAAGAGAAGTAATCAATTTATAAAAATGTTGATCTTGTTACAAATATCAGATTTACAATTAAGTGATCTATTCTATTCTCTCTATTCACTTGAAGTAGATTCTGGCTAAGTAGCGCTTCTTTGAATGAATTTCTTAAGTGATGTGATTTTGATAGATATTCAGCTTGATCGAAATTCTAGTTGTATTCACCAAGTTCCAATGCTTGCCTTCTTGGTCCTTTTACTGCGAAGAGCTTAAAAGTAGTCGTTGAAATTATCTTGGCATCTTCTATGATTCGCCAGCTTAGCTGTCCACCTATTGCTTCTTCAAATCGATTCGTTGGGAGATAGAATCACACCGTTGTGAGAAAGAAATCAATCCATTATGAGAAGGATTGATTTTTTGCTGGAAATTTGAATTTTCTTGTCTCCTTGATGCCAAAATTCGTTAGAGAGAAAATGGCATTGCTTTGCTATGTGTCACTTTCCGATTCCCTCTAGTACTCTGGCACAATTGGAGAAGCACGCGATGGTAGGAGAAAGGCGCTGCAATTGATCCGTTTTGAGTTTGTCCTTTAGCGGCTTTTCTCCAAGCAGTTTTTGTTGCCTAGTGTTGCGCTTTTGGCCTTTGTCATAATTAGTTCTCTTTGTCTTTTACGTGATGGGTATCCTTAATTTCCATAAATGATGAGACAAACAAGAATATTCCATTTTTTCGTCAAATGGAAAGGTCAACGCACCCATGATATCTATTATACTCAGCCAAAGATAAATAAAGTGAACACAGCTAAAAAACTATGTAAATAACATAGGCAGAGTGAACAGTACTCAGTCTAGAGACAAAAGTAACTAGTCAGCTCAAGACTTATAGAGTTAAATAATAGAACTAAGTCAGCCAAAATATTTAACCCAACCCTTGAGTCAATATATTTAGCTAAAACACTTAGTCTAACTGACCGAACATCATGTTTGACTTAATTAACTTAATTGAGCTAAATTTGACATGATCAAAACTTTAAACACAACCGAGTCAGCCAATGAGTCAGTCTAACTTGTGCTAGGTTCAACATAAGATTATTCCAAAGATAATGAAAATTTAGGGGGTACTGCCTCAAAGGAAAGAGCAAGGGGAGTAATGGCTTAGGTGGTTTCGACGCTTACAAAACCCGAAGGGTTAAAGGACCATGGCACTCATACTACCCTTAAACTCAACCCAAACTCAAAAACCTTCTACAGCCCTAATCCAAAACCCTTCCCTATAAATAACCCTACAAAAAAAGATGACCCAGATATTATTAAAAAGATGAAAATAATAAAGTCATTACATAGCACGAAACTGAGACATGCCTCCGAATAAGCAGCTAATAAATAATATAATTGCTAGCTAATACTTAGTAGATGTGATTTAAATCAATATATTTTAAAATATAAATAAATTTTATCTTTTTACAATAAAAAAGAAAAAATAAATATGAAGGTGAGAGAATATATACCTTATGTCTAAATCGCTCATTCAATTGATTTTTCATAAGCCTAGAAGGGTGAAGTAGACAAATATCTCAACTCATGAGTGAGTGGTTTAGCCAGTGCTCAACTCGAAATTATAAGAAACTAAGAAGGAAGATAAATTGTGTTTGGTGAAGTCCATGATCTTCTTATTTATAGAATTTTTTTTTAATTTAAATATGTTACACTGACAAATGTGATATTTTAACTGCATATGACACGTGAGCAAAACATGTCGCAATTTGACATTCGTTACATTTAGAAAATATATATAAAAAATATCTGTAAAATCTCATTTAGTAAGATATAATTTGTAACGTTTATACTTTTGTAAATGTGGATTTATTGATTCTTGCTGAAAATATTAAGTTGGTAGGTGCCGCACAATAATTTTTATCTTATTTCTTACATCCCGTGCACACAAATGTCTCTTTGGGTTGAAACGAGTACAACGTATGGAGCTGTCATAGCTTGAAACCTCGATTTCTATATTAAAAAATTAGTAACTAGATGGAATCAATTGAACTAAAAACGAGTACATTATTTGCACCAATATTATATATTATTGTAAATAATCTACATTTTTCTATGTATGAAAATTGTTAGCCATCTTAGTTTATGATAATTGAATAATATCACAAATTTAAAACAAGTATATATGGGAATTGTTAGGCATCCTGTACACCTTTAATTAGGTTATGGGAACTAGCTAGCGTTAAAATCATAAATAAACAAAAAAGCACGTAAACTCGTAGAAAATTGCAAATAAATCCCCAAAAATGACAACACCATTAGGATCTAATAGTACTGCATACCCAAAAATTAAATTACAATGACAATTGATCTTCTTCAAACTAGTGAAAAGAGAGCGTCAAATTGAGTATTATATAGAACACAATTAGGATCTAATAGTACTGCTTTCATAGATATCAAGTTAGAGTGCGTATGTTAGATTCTCATAATCAAATATACATTTAAACGGAGCTTATTTGCAATTAAGACCCCCAATAGGTCATCAAAAGATATTGTTTTGCAACCAAGTGTATGACAAACATCCCAAAGTGGTACTCGAAGGCCATCAAGGATCATATCAAAAACCATGGAGAGAAACCCTACCCTAACCCGCACCCATCCTGCCCCCCTACACAGCCGCCACCATCGCCCATCAACCAACCTTTTCCGATCGGACACCAGCCGCCGTCAGCCCCAACACCGAAACCCCTTCCATGAGCCAACCCGAAATCGCCAAACCACAAACCCTCGCCGTAATCCCTTTTATGTGCCCTTTACCGCCACTTCGCAGATTAGGGATTCAAATTCTAATCATATTGCCAACACCAGAAATCCGACAGCGAACAAGATCTATTTTGAGAATTTTCCGAATGGCTACGATGCGCTAGCCCTGAAGAAGGTTTTTGGGAGATTTGGAGTTTCTGGCTGGGTGTTCGTCGCACAAAAGAGAAACGCCAGGAACTTGAATTTTGGGTTCATTACGATTGATGTAACTGTTCCGTTTTATGAAGCTTTGAACAGGATGAATTCTGTTGAAATTGGGGCTGTTCGTTTGCGGGCGTATAAGGCAAGATACTCAAGGCCTTTGAACGTTCAGAAAATCCAGGAGCCGATCCGAAAGTCATCTAGGCGTGAGAACCGAGTGTTTCACGAATCACCTCGAGATGGGAGATCATATGTTGATGTCGCGGCCCCTCATCGTAATTCTATAGAGGAGGCAAGTAAGGGGCAGCCTAAGATTGTGACGAGCCCAATGGATAAGAATGAGTCGCAGAAGAGTGAGGAGTGCATGGTGCAGTCTACCTCGTGGAAAGATAAGGCCTGCCTGATTCGGCTTCACAATATATCTCATATTCGAAATATATATGATTTATTGTGTGAGCGTGGTTTTAATGTTGAATTTGCCGCTCCTGTTGGTGGGGAGTGCGTGATTGTCTCCTTTATCACAGGAGATGCGATGAGTAATTTTGTTAGTCATGAATGGAAGGTTCTCAGCCACCTTATGTTTTCGGTTGAGCGACTGGCGGGGAATTTTATTCCCTCCGAGTGTGTCATGTATCTTGATCTCATGGGTATTCCACCAACTATTATATGTGAATCATTAGTTCGCAGCCTTGCTGGGAGATTTGGTCGGCTGGTGGCTATGGAGTGCAACTTGGAACGGCCGGATCGATTGGATGTGATTTCTTGTTTAGTGTCAGTTCCTATAGGTACTATGAGCCGCAATCTGAAGTTAGCAATGGGGGAGAGGGAGATTACGATTTACACTTCTATGCGTCAGGCCGTTAGCTGTCCGAGGTGTCAGGAGGATTACTCTAGCTCGGAGGACGAGTCGGATGAGGGTTCAATGGCGGACAGGATATCTGAAGAAGTGGCTATATCGGAGGAAGATTGTGACACGAGAATGCTGCGGGATAACGGTATTTTAGAAAATTCTACCTTACGGGAGCCAGACGGTAATGAGAGTGCGAACTCGGCAGCTAGAGGAAACTCGGAGACTGGCAGAATGTCTGGATCATCGGGGCCAGACGTGGCAAATAGAAATAGGGTGATAATGAATGCCCAGCTTACAGAACCGCGCGAGAATGAGGCTAGAATGGTCGTTAAAGTGGGTGAGATGCTGGGGCTGTTTCAGGAGCAACATGTGGGGCAAATTGTGCAGGTACTGGAAGAGCCAAGAGTTTGAATAGCCCGTCTGAATCGAGGTTTGGTACACATTACTTTATGTCAGTAAACCTTCTTTCTTGGAACTGTCGTGGGGGGCTCACGAATGGAGCAAAGCAATTTTTTGTTCGTTCGTGTGTCCGCAAATGGTCCTTGCATGTTGTTGTGTTAGTGGAGACGAAGGTGTCGGATATATCAGAGATGATTGTGAGGAAATTATGGGGCCATAACGATTTTTCATATTATTGTGTTTCTGCTCAAGGTTTGTCGGGAGGGATAATTGTGTCATGGAACTCTAAAGTAGTTAGGGGTACAGTTAGAGCGGTTGGTGTAAGATGGTGTATTCTGAGCTCGGTCGTGAATCAGGTTGAGATCGATATTGTATGCTTATATGGGCCAGTCACAGCCGTTGAGAGGAATCAATTATGGGTTGAATTGCTGCCCCTTATTCGGGATGTTGGTAATGTATTGTTATGTGGTGACTTTAATGAAATTCTTCATTATTCGGAAAGAGCGGGTAGGAATGGGAGTGTTTCTAATTCTATGATAAGATTCCAAGAATTTGTGAATGCGAGTGCGTTGTATGATGTTCCTTTAGTTGGAAGGGACTATACGTGGAGTAACAGTCAGTCCTTTTCGAGGATCGATCGAGTGTTGGTGGCAGGTGGTCTATTAGATAGCTGGCCGAATTTACAACTCATGACGGTAGACTCAACCCTATCGGATCACTTACCCATTATTTTCCAGTCGCATACTTCGAGGAGACGGGGAAGGAGAGTAGATAGATCGCTAAACTGTTGGTGGGATGTTGATACTTTTTTGCCATTTATCACTAGTAAGTGGCGTTCTATTTGTGGTACGGCTGGGTGTAAGAATAGAGATGTCGATTACAAGCTGCGAAAATTATGGGGATTTATCCGTCCTTGGCATTCGTCTAATTTTGGTCAATTAGATAGTAGATTGAAATCGTTGGAAGCCCGAGTTTTAGAGTTGACTGACTCTAGTATGGGTCGGCCTTTGGATGCTTCAACCATGTCTGAATTACAAAACGTGAAAACTACATTGTTTCAGGTTAGACGAAACCAAGAAAAAATTCGGCACCAACAGTCAAGAGTGAAGTGGACTTTATTGGGTGATGACAATACTGCATTTTTTCACCGCATCGCTTCGGCTAGGTTCAGAGGTAATCGGATTTCACAGTTGGAAATTGGTGGGAGAGTCACTAACGATCCTATAGAGATCACAGCTACGATTCGAAACTACTATTTGAACTTATTTTCGGAAACTACAGCTATTCCGTTTGAGTTGGAAAGACTAAAGTTCAGAACGGTCGATGCATCGGAGAATTGTCGCCTAGTTGAACCATTCTCAGAAGCCGAGATATGGGATGCAGTTTGTTCCTGTAATGAGGGGAAGGCGCCTGGACCTGATGGATTTAATTTTTTCTTTTACAAACGATTTTGGGGTGAACTGAAGCCTGAGCTAATGGACCTATTTGCGAAGTTTCATGCGACGGGACGGCTGCCGAATGCTATTAAATCGTCATATACAGTCCTAATTCCTAAGGTACCAGGTTCTTCTTCATTGAATAATTTTAGACCGATTGCCTTGATCCATGGTATATATAAAATTGTGTCTAAGGTGCTGGCTAAAAGACTGCAACCATTGCTACCTAAATTGATATCAGAAAATCAATTTGCTTTCATTAAAGGTCGTAATATTCATGAATGTTCGTTCATAGCCTCGGAGATTATCCATTCGGTTCATAGGAATCGTCAACCATGCTTGGCTATTAAGTTAGACTTCCATAAGGCTTATGATTGTGTTTCGTGGAACTATATGAATGCGGTTTTTAGACAAATGGGTTTTGAGGAAAGATGGGTTCAATGGCTTGACAACTGTAGAAGAAATTCGGTCACTTCAATTCTGATCAATGGGACGCCGTCGGAACCAATTAAATTAGCTAGGGGGGTTAAACAAGGTGATCCTATTTCCCCGTTTCTTTTTGTTCTGGCGAGTGAGGGACTGAAACTAATGTTTGAGGAGAGTATTCGAATTGGCCTTTTACCGGGCTTTCGGGTTGACGGATCAGAGAAGGACATGTCTATCCTGCAATTTGCTGATGATACGCTATGCTTTTTACCGGCCGATGAGTCTCTATTACCCATTTTTGTTAGAATTTTGCGATGTTTTGAGTTGATTTCAGGCCTGAAAGTCAATTTTAATAAGAGCTCTATTATGGGTATTCATATACAAGAGACGGTCGTTTCATCTTGTGCAGGAGTCCTGGGATGTCGAGTGGAGAACTTTCCGATTACCTATCTGGGAACCCCTCTCAGCGTTAGGCGTGTTCCCGTTTCCGCTTGGAACCCATTGATAAGCAAGTTTCAGAGTCGATTAGCGAGTTGGAAAGGACAATGTTTATCCTATGCAGGACGAATGGTGCTTGTGAAATCGGTATTATCATCTCTTCCAATCTTTTTGTTATCATTGAATAAAATGCCAGGAGCGGTAATTACGAAACTTGAGCAGCTGATGCGGAATTTTTTGTGGAAGGGTGATTCAAATACTACGGGCATTAGTAAGGTTAGTTGGGCGACGATTGTCCTACCCAAAAATCTTGGGGGCCTCTACATTAGGAACTTAAAGTTGGTTAATTGTAGTTTGTTGATGAAGTGGGTATGGAAGGTTAGGAGTGCTGATCATGGGTCATTATGGTACGAGATTTGCGTTAGACGATACGGGTTTGATTCATGGTGGTCCATTGGAAACTATGATTCATCTACATTGTCACATACTTGGAGAGGAATTATAGCATGTTGTATTAGAGGTGGGGAGTGGTGGGAATTTTTTAGGTCGAGCATTCGGGTTGCTATTGGAAGTGGGGAAAATTGCTCATTCTGGCATGACAACTGGACGGTGAATTCGGAGTTGGCGGTCTTGTTCCCTGACCTATACCGGTTGTGTAATAGGAAATCATGTTCAGTGGCCGAGGGGTGTCATTATCTTTTCGGGTCATCGGCCTTTTTGCGGCCTTTTTGGAAACGGAACTTAAGGATTTCAGGACAGGAGAGAGGTGCGGAACTTCGAAATTGGATCGGTATAAGCTGTCCGAGCTTGTTTCTAGAGGGTGACAATGAGTTGGGGCAGGTTCAACGGCAGCCTATCTTTTCAGGGACGGCTGATAGGTTTATGTGGGAGGTGGGGGAGAAGAAAGAGTACACGACAAGCTCCTTTTGTATGGGCTACTATAGTTCGCCAAAATGGCCAAAGCCGAGGCTCGAATTTTCTGTAATATGGGAGGCATGTGTGACCCCTAAAGTTTGCTTCTTTGGGTGGCTTGTTTTTCATGGAAGATTACCAACAAAAATGTTCCTTTTCCTCCGGGGCTGCCAATCTATAACGGACGGTCAATGCCCATTTTGTGATTTGGAGGAGACTATGGATCACGCCCTGCTCCATTGCAGTAACAGCTATAAGGTGTGGACGCAGGTGATGAGATTGCTCGGTATCTCGATGCCTATACCGTGGAAGGCGGTGGATTTTCTAGCCATGTGGCGCGGCTTCTTTGCTGATGGAAGGGGTAGAGAATTCGGAACGGCGCTATGGTTCTTAATTGCTTGGGCACTATGGAAACGAAGGAATAAATTTGTTTTCGAAGGTAGGATCGGCTCAGAAGACATTATTGGATTATGCATTCATTTATGTTGGTTCATCTTTAAAACTAGGAGGCGGGATGTTAATTTTGTTACTTCTGATGTATTTATTTTCCCGAACTTGCTACTCTCGTGTAATTGATTTACTTATGTTCTCGCCTTGAGACCGTGAGTTGATTTTTATTTAATAAAAGAGGGGTAGGTGTTTTGTAGGTAAGCGGGGAAACCAGCCTAGCTGGGGACTCCGCCCCGAAATTTTCACCTGCTCCAAACTTTTAGCCTTTGAAGGGACACAATGTTCCTTCGGGGTTTTTCAAAAAAAAAAAATATACATTTAAACAAAAGGGTAAATTTCCAAAACATACCATGTGGTTTTGGCTATTTTTAAAAAGAGGATAATGAAATTTTGTATTTCGAAACGAGGACTGTGGTTTCAGAAGTTAAAAAATAAATGACAAAAAAAAATCTCAATTTAAAATCACGTCATGAAAAGGTTAATCTTATCTATTTTGAACTGAAATTTGACAGGTGGTTAATAAAAGTACAATACAACTTAGTGACAAATTTTGAATTTTTTTGAGAAGTTTAATTATTTTTTTTTATTAATAGACGATAATAACATTGAAAAATCATAACAAAATCTAAAATCTCCAAAATTTATTCAAATGTTTACATATAATTCATAAATAATATGGTTAAATTATAGGAATGTTGAATTATTGAAAATAACATTGGAAAATTGACATTTTATAATTTTTTTCCTTTATTTGCTAACATTTCAAACCATCGTCCTCGCTTCGAAAATAAAAATTTTATGATCCTCTTTTTAAAAATGACCGAAACCATGTGGTATATTTTTTAAATTTACCCTAAACGAGAATATAATTCTTCCTCTATTAGCTGTCTCATATGAAATTATTCTCTCTTCACTGGTCACCCTGCAGGCAATAAATCACTATCATGTGAATTGGCCATGGAGAACTCGATTGCTTCGTTGTCCTGGCCAACATTGGACAATTTTCATGATTCTGGAAATTTTCCGGTTTGTCGTCTTCTAAACACAAGAAAAATTGTTTTCAGGATGTTGCCGTTCATTCCCTTACTCCATTTTGTTTAGCTAGCTAAAAAAAATTGTTCTGGTGATTGTTTCACGAGGAGAAGAAAGAGGCATCTCGTTAAGATCGATAACATACAGCACCCATCGGATCCCATCCTAACAATAAACAATTTATTCAATTTTAATCTTCTTTTGAATTCTCGAGTTCAATCAAGGGTAAAAATATATATATTAGTTGATAAATTATGAGATGAAAAGTCTTTTATTCCTTATTTAATTTGTTGTAAAGTGTTATTTAATTCATTCCAGAAGAGATTCTGCCTCAAAAAGATCTCCTCCTAAATCTTTCACAGAAAAACAAGTTAGGGAAGATCTACTAAGATCAATGCACTACATGCTATTTATTCACCAAAAAAAAAAAACAATCTTGGAATTAAAAATTTAAAAGAAAACTTCAGATCTGAATAGCTTCTTGATACTTACAAGATTGTGGTGTAAAACAATAAATTTAAAATTGTAAATAAAAATTCTTATACTTACAACAAAAAAAAAGAACAAATGAATACCAAGGTTAGAAAATATATACCTTACAAGTTCTGGTAAATCACTAATCCGATGATTTTTCTAAACCTAGAGGGTGAAGAGGATAGATATCACAACTCATTTGTGGCTAGTGATTATTTAACAGGGAAGATATAAAAAATAAGGATGAAGATAATTGTGTTTGGTGGACTATGAAACGTTCTTATTTAGAGAATTTAATTGTATCGGTTACCTTTTTTTGAATAAAGGTTGAGCTCGGCGAAAACTGGCTCCGTTTATTAAAAACAAAAGAAAAAACAACAACCAAAAAGAAAAAAGAAAAGAAAAACAAAAACATAACAAAAGATTTGCAACCTAAAGCAATAATAATGGACTAAAAGTCCCAATCACAACGGAATGTGATAGTAATGATCTGAAGCCGTAGCAAAACGATCGGCGGGAAGAAGTTCCCCGTGCTGCTCCAAAGTCAATCCCGGCGAGAAGGTTGAGATGATTAATCCTAACGGATGCGAGGTATCGCAAGACCGACACAGCGTCAAAACATCTAAATGTCGAGTTAGATCAAACCAAAATCCAAGCCGATAAAAAAAATCTGAAGACCCAAGCCGATGAACTTGCCCTACTGCCTAGAAAGGCACCACCCTATACGGTTAAGGATTAGTCAAAGCCGCCCGCACTGTAATGCATCAAAATAGGAGATGCGATCCAGGTATGAAAAAACTGCCGGCCAAATTCCGGTTAGAAGAACATCGACCCCCAGTCGAAACGCCGGCCAAATAGAACCCTATCTGCCGAAATAGTCTCCCGTCGAAGGTTAGTTGCTCAAACCGACCACGTCGGAGAAGTGAAATCAGCCTGACAAAACGCAGGTGGAATCAGGGAGCCACCAAGCTGATATTTTATTATAACAAATTACATGTAAACAAAACCAATAGCTATTTAACAACTGTTACATACAGAAAATGTATATGGCCACATAGGGAAATTATACAATGGATAGGGACCTTTGTTCCCTTCTCCTAGCACAAATGACATGTGTCCCAGAAACTACTTCTTACTTTTTATTGTTATATTCATTTCTGGGACACATGTCATTCATATGAGGAGAAGGGATCAAAAGACTCAAGCCATTATATAGTTTCCAGACCAAATGTAATTTACAAGCTGTAAATGTAAATGCAAATTTGGTAAGATTTAATTAATAACATTCTCACGTTTATAAATACGAATTTATTGAATCCTTATCCACGTCGTAAAACCAATTAACCCAAAAACTAAGTCTATAATGAAGGTTCAATCATAACTTAAAATTATTTTTAACACAACCATCACAAGTGAATGCCCATCTAACTTGAAGCATGTACAATACAAACTTGTAACAATTCGAACATTACCTCTCAATCAAAAGCTTTGGTATCATATCATCGAACCAAATGACATGACCTAAAAACTTAACTTGATACCTATTACTTAACCGTACCTTATATATTATTCCTAACGTTGCAAAATGAATTTGAAAATATCTTACTCCTTTTCATTTAAATTAATAAATAACCTCCATATATACAAGATGACAAAACCCCATCTTTAAGTGTAGACATAGGGCCAGTTTGGGAATACTATTCCAGGCTATTGTCTCGAAAGCTCCATTTTTAAATTTTTCCTATAACAGGAGATTTTGGTATTGTTAAATCAATAGCACACAGACTCTAATCAATTAGTATTAAGATTCAAAATCATTTGTTCAATGCCAAAATATGTTGTTTTATGAAAAGTTTGTGAGTGGAACTTCTCCCAACATATGTTGTGACAACAATACCACACAAACACATAGTATAAGGTCCACAAAAGTAGCTCCTAGCAAGTAGCAAATCGAAGGAAAAATGCACGAGAGATTATGAACACTTAATATGCCAAACCCTAGCCTTTGTCGTGTTAAATATGATGTATGCCCTTAAGGAAATTAGGGCGATGTATCTTAATTATGTATTAGTACAAATAATTTGTTTAATTAATAAAGGCATTTAATCTTTTGTTTATATCGATGTGTTAATATATATTATGATTGGTTAAAATATATTCATTGATATCTATGTACAAAAGTCCTTGACATATCATAGCGCGAATTGAGAGAAATCATAATGGCATTATACTTAGTGAGACCTACTTCATGTATAATTATGATTATGTCTAAACTATCCCTAGTCATAGTTTAATCAAGAAAGGATATTGATGAGACAGTAAGACTAACACCTGGTCAACTTTCTTGGAATGGGTCCAAGCAGTCAAACTTCTATGACTGCAGGTAGTGCCTTAAGTTTGAAACATGGATATATTTGGAAGATATATTGGAGACCGCAATAAGATAAATACTTGGTAAATATATCATAGTGTTAGTATTTATCTTTATGCAGTAGCTTTGCGAATATCCTCATACTTGAGTCACTAGTTGCCCTGTGTGGTACTGTCACTATGTTTTGCTCATTAATTTAGGGTGTCATGGGTGACTACGGGTATGGTGATGACAGTAAGTTGGTAAGCTATGTAGTCAGAAAGAATCCATTGCTTCGGATATATTAAGGAGTTGTACCTGGCCACTTGTTGAAGTGATAATTACTATAAACCTCTGATCAAAGTATGTGTTTTATAGAAATAGTTACTAGTCAAACACATTATGGTAAAAAGCAACATACTTCGATAACAAGTCTATAACTAGGATAGCTTGGAGCAACCTCACTATTAGTGGGTTAACACTTTAACCGAACCCAACAAACCAGATGGTACTAATAGAAAAGAATGGAAGGGGTTCATTACATTGGGCAACTATTGCATTAACTAGGATTAAGTCATAAGCATGAATGATGTTTTGAGTAATGGGGGATGGTAGGTTAACACTTTAACCGAACCCAACAAACTAGAGGTGTACTACAGTCATTTAAGGTAATCGAGTTGAATTCACTGTCTAGAACCTCAAACCAATAGTTCATGTACAACAAAGATTGGTCAAACCTTAACAGCTCAATACTACGGGATCCTATAAGGTCACACACATTGAACTTCCATTGGATTGAGTAAAGAATTAAGAGACTTGATCTATTACGAAAATAATAAAGGGATGGTTGAACTATTACCAGGTTAGACGAGTGATTTTATTTCTTGACCAGTAACTAATTTTATTAGGGTCATAAATAAATTCAAGTGTTTATTAAAATGATTAAATCATTTTATGGTTAAGCCAAGAATTTATTTTGACCGGCAACTAATTTTATTAGAGTCATAAAATAAACTAAAAGAGAGCAGGATTAAATTTAATCATGTATTTGAATTGGCATTTAATCCAATAATTAAATCTTGTATTTAAATTATAATTTAATCCAGTAATTAAATCATGTATTTAAATTGGCATTTAATCGAGTAATTAAATCTTGTATTTAAATTAGGATTTAATGCAGCAATTAAATCTTGTATTTAAATTAGGATTTAATCCAGCAATTAAGTCATTTATTTAAATTGACATTTAATCCAGCAATTAAATATTGTATTTCAATTGTGATTTAATCTAGCAGTTAAATCATGTATTTAAATTGATATTTAATTCAACAATTAAATCTTGTATTTAAATTTAGATTTAACCCAACAATTAAATCGTGTATTTAAATTGACATTTAATCCAGTAATTGAATCTTGTATTTAAATTAGCATTTAATCACACATTTAATCTCACATTAAATCAATATTAAATCCACATTAAATTCAGGGAGCCTTTGCTTCCACTATATAAACCAAGCCTCTCTTCTTAGTTCTTTGCACCATATATCTTCCTATGAGCTAATGTCAAATTAGAAGATAAAATTAAGGAGTCCATTTAGTTTATATTTCGGGTGTGTTTTGGTGTGGTCTAGTAGCTACTCAAAACTCTGCGGTTCTTCCTCATTGGGAGGTTTCAGTTGGTGGGGTTCGTGTGGATACTCATAGAGACTATTCTACACTTGTAAGCTTTTATAAAGAGGTTCTGATAAAGCACGCTTCAACTGATACGTTTTATTTTTCTCTTTAATTATTAGGTCCTTTTCTTTACGCATTATAGACTTAATAATTAATATGCATGCTTAATTTATTTTGTATTTAAATTATAACTTAGAGTTATAATATGTTTAATATAAAATATTTGTGCTAGGATATAATTTATAATTATGATACACCTACCCAATGCATGCTAATCTAAGTAGAGAATTTATTTAGTTAAAGCTTTAATTAATTTATATGCAACTAATAGGAGTTCATGGGACAAGGGATAAAATTTTGGATTTCTGCCATGCTTGTTTTACATGTTCAAAGTGTCAGTTCCTAAAAATGGTATTAGAGTCTGCCTATTTAGTGCATAATTAAGTCAAAAGCAAACTGAATTTTATTTTGTACATGAAATGATTCATAGTTTATTAAATTGTTTGGAACAATACATGAACTTAGATTTTCATTTCAAGGTTAGAAAATGGTTATAGATACTTTCGAATAAGCCTGCTCAACTTACTAAAAAATTATCAAAGATTCAATAAATTATATAAGTTACAAGTGTTATAGATGCTTTCAATTTACATGAATTTCAAGAACGAAATTTGTTAGTTTAAGAGGATCTATGGTCTTCGAGTTTGTATCCGTGTTTGTTCTGGCTAAGGATTGGATGAGGTGTCTACTTCTCATATGGCACCTCTCCTACTTAGGAACCTATATCGGTGCAACTTGAATTGACCAAGAGGGGATTATAATGGACTAATTTATTTCTAATATATAATATTGGTATTATATATGTTTCTATAACAAAGTAAAGAAATTAAATTATTGAATAAAAGCTTCAGGGAAATGCAATATATATAACAAATAAAAATGTTAATAATTTTGCATATAATCTAGGTTGATGGAATAATAATAAAGAGCTTGAACTCAGCTAAGGTTAGACCTTATAAATTAATTCAAAAATTCCTTGAATTGATATAAATTATTATAAATATATCCATCTAATAAATCCTAGATTGGGTGAGACGTTTAAACACCAATAAAATTCCAAAGTAAATATATTAAGGCAAGTTATAGTATTCCTTACTCGAATCTATAATACAATCTTTTTCGACCATAAAAGTGTTGGACAAAGCGTTCCTTTTAATCTACATTGATCACCTGTAAATATTTGGATAGGGTCTGCCTTAACAGGATTGAGGTGGTCCACCATAAAATTAGGGCTAGTTATAGGACTCAAACATATTCAAGGAGTTGCTAATATAAGAGCACACGTCTCGTGGAATAGGGAACTTGAATAAATAGCAATTGCATATGATGCAAATGGAATGGGATTGCAACTACAGCTTACTACTATGGCTTGACTCATAAAATTGGGGGTCATATTAGACTAGTTGTAGATGCTACCTACTTGAAAATTTAGCTAGGCTAGACTTCCCGATTTCAATATAATGGGCTACTGTTAATTTTGAAAAATAGAAGGACAAATGTATTTAATTAAAAGGCCTTCTATTATATACATGTACTATATACTAAAATCTAAACAATAATTATTTTCTTATATCTCGGTTGAAACCTTTATTTAAATACAAACATTTGCGCTAATGACTAATTTTGTTTGGCTCTAGATTCAAGGGTTTATTTAGAAATGTGAGGATCTTTCTCAAAGCGTAGGGCTTGGGCCATACAGTGTATGAGCTCAACACTAAACAACATGATGGAACCACTTCCACTTTGTGTAAGAATGTTGGTAATGCTTGAACGAAACTAGGATACAACACCTTGGAGTTTGTTAACATCCTTTTTACCTTATGTAAGTAGCCGGTAGGGGACAAGGATAAACAATAAGTTAGATGTTAGGATCCATGTTACCTAAGCTTCAAGGGCATCACACTAGTACAAAAAGGGCCAGTAGGGTTGCACCTCTTCCAGTCGATTTATGAAAAAACCATTTGGAAAAGTGGTTTAAAAAATGCAGAGAAGGCATTACGGACTGTTAAAACTTAATAACTGTCTGTATTGTCCGATGGTATTTGTAAACAGCACAATGCAGACGGTTATTAACTTTAACAATCCAAATTATGCAAGCCAAAATACGTATTTCGGACGGTTAAAAGTTAATAACCGTCCGTATTGTGCTACGGTAGTAAAATTGACAATAGGGACGGTTATTAAATTTTAACCGTCCGAATTGTGTTAGAGTAATTACGTATTTCAGACAGTTAAAAAGAAATAACCATCTAAATTACCTTAAAATTACAGCTTTTACAATAACCTTCTCACTTACCCCCGCGCCATCTTGAAATCGCAAAACCCCCCACCTCAAAACCTCCCGTCGTGTTGTTACCCTGCCGTCTCTCTCACCCTCATTCCGCCATCTCCCATCGCTATCTCACTCACCCTCCTTCCCTGTCCATCTCTAACTAGCAAAACCCTCGCGCCTCAAAACCTGTCCTTGTTTTGCTTCGCCGCCATCTCCCGCCGCCTCTCCTTTTCGTTGCTGTCTCGCCGGCCCCAAACCCATCAAAAAAACCGCTTATCTATGGTTAGTATTTCAGATTTAAAATTCCTTTCTTAAATTTGGGATCTAGACCTTTATTGTTTTTTGTTTCTTGTAATTATAGGAAAAAATTGTGAACCCCTTATTTGAGAAGTGCCACTGAAGAAGTTGACTAGATATATTAAGTGGCCTTATGTTGTGTCATGTTTAGAAGCGAAAAAGCATTCTTAAACAACATTTTGATGTTCCCCTACTGTTAACCGTTCACTAAGACATTGTACAAGATCATTTGTAAGTTGAACCTATTTTTTTGTGCTCATGTCTTATAGTAGCGCATCTTAGGTTTTTGGATAATAAGCACTTTTTAATTTATAAGTTCGGTGATGAAGTGTTTCATGAGTTATGAGCTTTTGCTTATAGCTTATTTCGGAGTAGCTTATAACCACTGAAACAAAAAAAAGAACATACACAATCTCATTTGGGGTTAGCTTATAAGCACTTAAAATTGACTTAAAAGTAAAAAATACAAATGCTCCTTTTAGTTGTTGAACATATTCTGCAACTTGCAAACTATTTAAGTTAGTTCTACTTCAAGCTTCAATTGTTTATCAATTCCTTGAAGTCTATTTTACTAGTCATGACATTGTTTATTGTTGTTTAGTTTGACATTATTTTACTAGTCATGACATTGTTTATTGTTGTTTAGTTTGACATTAAAAAGAACCTATAAGCAATCGGTTTAAAAAGCAATAACAATGAGAAATACCCCGAAGTCTAATATGGAATTATATTAATAAGTATGCCAACTTACCTTATAAACAAATGTCACACAGTTTCAAATATATTTTTTATTAGAAAAGCTACATTTTTTGGACTTGTATTACCTCTGTGAAGAAAAGAAGATAAATTGGAATTCTCAATAAAATTTGGAGGTAGTTAAGGTAATAAACAGTCTTAAAAAGTGTATGATTATATGACTATAGTGTATAACTTTATTATTAAATTATACCTAGCTTAACAGTATGATTATAGTTTAATTAGATGTTCTTCTCTTAGATATATTATCTAGATAATGGACCGGAGTTGGATGTATATGAAATGGCCTTCCATTAAGTACTTGCAAGGTGTTAATGAGTTCATTGCCGCTGCCCTTGAACACTAGTCAAAAACTGGGCTTAGTATTCGGTGACCTTGTTATGATTGCTATAACACAAGGATTTCAGAGAGCATAGATTTATTGAAAAATCACTTAATTTGCCAGGGATTTAGAGAAAATTACACAAGGTGGACCTGGCATGGTGAAGTGTCAGATATTGCAGGGAGCCCAGTTACTCCAGTTACTGAGACAGTAGTTGATTCTTTTTTTGGAGATGAAGATGTGGGAGATGAAGAAGATAGAATTGATGAAATGTTGCATGATGTAGAAGACAACTTCATGGAGAATCCCAACGTATTTGAAAGTATTCTTATAGCATCAAAGACGGAGCTATTTCTGGGTTCTGTTAAATACACAACACTATCGGCCATCCTCATATTATTCAATTTTAGGACAAGGCACAATGTGACCGACGAATATTTCAATGATTTGTTAGAAGTGCTGGCAGACAGGTTTCTTGATAGGAACACACTCCCGAACAACTTATACAAGGCAAAGAAACTTATGTGCCCTATGGGCTTGGAGTATGAGAGGATTCATGAATGTGTAAAAGATTGTATCTTATTTTGAAATGAGTATGTGAATCTAGAAGCTTGTCCGAGGTGTGGTTCTAGTCGGTATAAGAAAAAAGATTCAGGCACAAAAAAGAAACGTGCACCAGCAAAGGTATTGTGGTACCTTCCAATTATACCGAGATTTAAAAGTCTTTTCTCAGATGAAAAAACTGCACAGCTCTTGAGATGGCATTATGACGCTAAGAAGGATGATAACCTCATGAGGCATCCTGCTGGTTCTCCCCAATAGAGAAGAATTGATGATAGGTTCCAAAAATTCGGTAGTGATTCCCGAAACTTTCATCTTAGTCTATGTATGGATGGAATCCATTTGGAACTTTAAGTTCCCAATTTAGCACCTAGCTTGTTATTCTAACTATATACAATTCGCCCCCATGGTTGTGTACGAAGTGCAAGTACCTTATGTTATCACTTCTCATCTCCGGGCCAAAACAACCCTGTAATGACATTGATGTATATCTTGCTCCTTTGATTGATGATTAAAAGTTGCTTTGGGAAAAAGGCGTGACGGTGTTTGATGCATGTAGTAGATCTTATTTTACCCTTTGTGCCATGGTCTTCTGTACTATAAATGACTTTCCAGCTTATGGAAATTTGTCTGGATATGCAGTGAAGGGGAAAAAAGCATATCTAATTTATGAGGATGATACGAGATTGATTTGTCTAGAAAACTGCAAGAAACATGTATATATGAATCATTGAATGTTTCTCCCTATGACTCATCGTTTTTGAGAGAAAAGGAAAGCTTCTAATGAAAAGATGGAGTTGAGTAAGGTGCAAGTGCCTTTGACAGGAATATAGGTTTATGAGAGGGTCAAAGACATTACAATAGAGTATGGTAAACCTTATAAGGGTAAGACTGACATCAGATATAAGAAGAGGTCAACCTTTTGGGATCTACCATATTGGAGAGATTTAGAGGTAAGGCGTTGCCTTGATGTCATGTATATTGAAAAAAAAATGTCTGTGATGATATTGGTGGGATACTTCTAAACATGCCTAGGAAAACAAAGGATGGTTGAAATGCTAAAGAAGACATGCTTGCAATGGGTAGAAAAGAGTTAGCTCCAGATTATCGAGGCAAGCGCGTTTACCTTCCACCAGCTTGCTACACTTTATCTAAAGCAGAAAAAACTAGCTTTTGTGAGTCTTTACATAGTTTAAAAGTACCTTCATTAATTGTTGAAATTTCAGGTCGATTGTTTCCTAGAGTGACTTAAAACTAGTAGGTATGAAATCACTTGACAATCAAGTTCTTATGAAACACTTCTTACCAGCCGCACTTTAGGGGATTTTACCAAGTAAAGTTAGGTATACTATCACCTGATTGTGCTTGTTTTTTCACACTATTAGTAGCAAGTTGATTGACCTAGAGAAGTTACAAAATGTGTAGAATAATGTTGTTCAAACACTATGTGTGCTTGAAATGTATTTTCTGCCATCATTCTTCAACATAATGCCTCATTTTGTGGTACATTTTGTTCATGAAATCAAATAGTGTGGACCCATTTACTTTAGGTACATGTATCGTTTTTAACGAGTGATGGGAATGCTAAAAGGGATGGTAATGAATCTATCTAGACCAGAAGCTAGTATTATCTAGAGATATGTGTCTGAAGAAGTTGTTTCATGGTGTTCAGAGTACCTTGCAAACATTGAAACCGTTGGTAGGCTCTTGGGCAAGGGTACTATTGGCGCTAAATATTTACGAATCGACACATCGATGTTGCGTAAGGCAGAATTATATATGCTCCAAAGTCGCTCAGAAGTTCATCCATACATTGAAGAACATATTTCAATTCTAAGAGATAAAAATCCTGAAAAAAATGAAGTCGAGTTGACTCATATACATGACCAATCGTTCTTGGCGTGGTTCTAGGAACGGGTGATATCTGAACTAAGTAGTAATCCTGAATTGTCCCTGAAGTTGAGATGGCTAGCATATGGATGTAATAGTGTTGTCCAAACTTATGAAGGGTATGACATCAACAGTTTTTCCTTTTGCACGAGGCGATAAGATGAAAAATCCACAATGCAGAACAATGGGGTTTTAGTTGTTGCTTGTCACTGGAATATGTAAGCAAAAAGAATAAGACATTGGACGAAAAGAGGAGGGTGTTTTATGGATTCATTGATAATATATTGGAGTTGCATTATATGAAAAAAATGAAGATTGCTTTGTTCCAATGCCAATGGGTTGATAGTCTTCATGGCACCATGAACGATGAACATGATTTCTTAAGACCAGTCAACTTAAACAAACTTGGCTATCAAGAAGATCCATTCATTTTGTCTTCTGAAGCAAAACAAGCTTTTTACATGTCTGATCCTGTAGATAAGAGGTTCTCAATCATTTTTTAAGGAAAGAGACGCATACTAGGCATTGATGACGTGGTTGATGAACAAGAGTATGACCAGCAATTTCATGAAATGCCTTCCTCTTTGTTCGATGCACCTGTAATTGACATGGTACTAGATCCTAATGCAACATTAGCTCAATAAGATCACAATGAAGGCTATTATGTGTAATTAATGTGGTATGTGTGTGTGTATATATTTGTCGTCTACTTTTTTATTTGTTTGATTGTCTAATTAATGTTGTATGTGTATGCAACTATATTTGTCGTTTACTTTTTTATTTGTTTGATTGTCTAATTATTGTGGTATGTGTATGCAAATATATTTGTCATCTACTTTTTTATTTGTTTGATTGTCTAATTAATGTGGTATGTGTATGTGTATGTATTTATCATTTACTTTTTTACTTATTTGATAGTCTAATTAATGTGGTATGTGTATTTGTATATATATGTCGTCTACTATATAACTAATAATATATGCCTGCAGGTACATCATGGAAACATCAACATCTCAAAATAGCAAGAGAACGAGAGGCCCATCAAAGGGAATGAACCCTAAATTCAATGGCCAAAGATATATTTTTGGGGATGATATTGGCAACCCAGGTGGTAAATGGGCTGATAATTTTATGAAATACATCAGACAACTTGGAAGATATAGGGTTTCCATTACTTACATGACATGGTTTAAGGTTCCTCGTTCCCATAAAGATATGATATGGTAAGATACGAAGGTAAATAATTAAAATAAGTTACAAAATTTCGGATTTAAATGAGATGCTCATTGAAAATATATAAACTGGACTTATGTTTATTTTTTGTGTAACAGGAACAATTCCAACTAGAAGATGATAGGAGATCTTTCGTTTTGCAAAAAATTGATAAAGTATGGCATCTAAAAAATTTATAATGGAATAGAGAGTTAACTGTAAATGGAAATCCTAAGGGCAAGCCATTACCATATGAAACAGGCAGATGTACAAAGGTGGAGAGGGATACTTTTGTAAAACATTAAACTAGTGAAGAGCAATTGGTAAATTAAATATTAATACTTACCACTAGACACTTTAAATTGTGCTATACTAACATTTGACAATGCTATATACACATGTAGGGGAAAAACATGAAGGCGATAGAGAGCAAGAAATAAGATACTACTGTTCCTCATACCATGAGTTCTCGGTCATATGGAAAAAATCAAGTATTATGGGGGAATCAAGGTGATTATATGAAGTTAATGGACACAGATCATACTACTACTCCTCACGAGCTAAGTTTTGCAAACTATGTGCTTGGAAGAACTAAAATCGATGGAGAGGGAAATAGGATGATTCCCCGATGAAGCAACAAGAATCATACACATTGCAATTGTGAGTTAATAATAATAATAGTGTTTCTCTTTATCACATTTACTTTTATGGGTTCAAGTGTTTTATTATTTGATATATATAAGCGAATTTGTAGATGGATTCGTAAGGGATGGCTAATTGTGGTGAGTTCACCCCAACTGGGACTGACTCTTTCCTTAATGAAGTGCTTAAAAAAAGAACATCCATGCCGTACACATGGAATAAGTTCTCAAATTGGCTATTCTAAAGTGTATGGACGCTCAACAAAGTATTGAAATAGATATGTACCAGATATATCTGAAATTGAAGAGATGATCGAGCGGCATGTGAAAGAGGGTGAGAAAGCGAAAGTTCAGAGAGTTTATGAGGTATACAATGAACTGAAATCATTTACGGGTGTTTGTGTAATTCTTTTATTAACATTGACTTATATGATGATTTATTGACATTTCTTGTAGGGACTTAGAGCGTTGAAAGAGAGTATGGGTATTCTAAGTTCGACAAATTCCAATAATGTTGATGTCTCCACTGCTTCAAAAGGGGATAGTCAATCAAGAAGCATGGATCATCTTGCTGACCTAAAGGTAAATAATTATGTGCATATTAAAACAATTCTCAACCATTGTCATCTATGTGGGTGAAATATTGAACAATTATTATAAAAATAATTTTATTATTTCATAAGGACCCACCAAATGCAACTTACTCTTAAGTATTAATGGAAATACGGTGAAAGTTGCGGATGGGGTAGTCTATCCTAACAGGCGTGTTATGCATGAAACTTCCATTCCGATAGAAAATGTAAGCGTTTGCGTAGACTCGATTGGGAAGATGTACACCCATGAGAACCTTCCTTTTCCAACTGATGATTTTGATATTATCGAGACAGCGGCAGCTTCTTTTGTGCAATGGCCAAGGAATCTTGTAATACTTAAAGATGTGAGTGACTCAAACTATATATACGTATATGTCTTATTTAGCATCCTCAGTATGTGATGAATTATAGTAAAATATTTGTGTAAGGTGGGAAGATGATTTCTTCCTTTAACAATTCTGCCATTCAAATCCCAAAAAATCCAAATCCCAGAAATCCAATTCCCAAAAAAAAAGTCTAAATTCTAAAATTCCAAAATCTAAAAAACCATTTGCCAAGCAACCCATTACCGAAAATCCAAGTGCAAATAAACCCAATATAAAAATTGCAATGCAATTTAGTTTTAGATGTGGATTACTGTGCGATGTGGTGCGGTCGAAGAATGATTTCGAACAAATTGTCATTCTAGATACAAATAAAGCTTTAATCCGTGCTAGCAACACTGATGGAGGTGTTTTGATTTTCTCAACCACTATAAAGGAGTTGCTTGATAGAGAAAAGATCGAATCAAATATCATTGAGATCTATTTGCTGTAAGATATATACTCGGGGTTATTTTAGTTAGTTTAATGTGTTAAAATATGGTTGATATATCTTTCTTTGCCATTTTGATTGACTTTAATTTACTTGAAGTGGTTTTTTGTATATTTTTACAGTGCACTGATATATGGTTATAAGGAAGCGAAAAAATTTGGATTTGTTAATCCAACTTTGGTATCTCAAGCAATGTGGGCAAGCAAAAGCAAAGATGATTTCTCATTATACCTAACTCATACTATATCGGAGAATAGATCGTAGAGATTCATTTTCTTGCCATATAATGAAAGGTACTGATTCCTTTTCATTTGTGTTATTAGTGGTACACTAAGTTATAAATTGTAACGATTTGTAACATAATAATCCTACAGTGATCATTGGACTATTTTGGTCATTTGTATGAGAAAGAGAGAGGTATACATATATGATCCTCTTTGGCACCTGAAACCAGAGCGAGATCTTCTTATTAAGCCATATTTGGATAAGTTACGTATTTTTACTTTCATCATACAACTTGTTTTGTACACTTTGATCTATCCTAATATTAAAACTAATAATTTATTTGTATATGTAGAGCATTATTGTCGTGTTGTATGGATGAGGAAAGTTTGAAGCCGATGAGTGACAGAGCAACAACCTTTAACTATATCTAGGGACTGGTAAGATTGTTAATCCACTTTCTCATCGTATTTAGACATTGCAATATTGGACTTGTCACTTTGCTTAATACAATTGGTATTTGTAGTGTACAAAGCAAACCGGCTCAGTTGAGTGTGGGTATTATGTTATGTGGTTCATGTATGATATACTTCTGAATTACGGTGATGCAAAATGTTTGTTGGAGGTATATTAAATTATTATAGTTTATTTAGAATTGAACTTTTATTTTGGTATACACGTATTTTTTGAATGAAAATTTTGGCATATACGTGACTTTTGATTTTATAATACATATAGGAAAATGAATATGTGATATTACATTAATAATTATTACCATATTTTTGTTATCTGCAGTCTTATGCAAGAAGCATTACTTACACACAGTTCGAGATAGATGAAGTTTTGGACATTTTTGCATCTCATATGTTGGCTTGTCTATTAAATTTTACGTGTAGTTAGTTGGAGTACTATTTTGTTTATTACCTAGCTTCTTAAGGTTTTAAATTTCTTATAGGTAGCTAGGCTTGAAAATCGATAGTATTTTGCTTCTCATATTGTACATGTATTTTGAAGTGTTTTGTTTGGAGAGATCGATTTCATTATTTTTGGAGAAATATGAAGTTGAGTTTGGAATATAATCGATTGTATTGTTATTTTTATATTGGTTCTGCTATTGAGTTTTGGGTTTACTGGAAATTGATTGTATTATATTAGGTTTACTAGAACTGCTGCTATTTATAGGTTCACTGAATATGTAAAATTGAAAAACACTGTAAAAAAAATTCATGTTATTTCGGACAATTGTTTCCAAGAACCGTCCGAAATAGGTACTGCTAAAAAAAGTCATGTTATTTCGGACAGTTGTTTACAAGAACCGACTAAAATAGTTAAGTTCAGGCGGCCATTTTGTTGGTGTATTACGGACGGTTCTTCTTAAAAAACTGTCCGCAATGATCCTTATTACAGATGGTTCAAAATCATCCATAATAAGCCTGATCATTCCTGTAGTGACCTTTACGGACGATTTAAAACCATCCGAATAGGCCTAAAATAACCGTCCGCAATGACCTTTTTTGTTCTAGTGTCATAAAATCATGGACTTAAAAGTCTATGTCTTTACATCTTAGAAAAAAAATTTCTATTGTGGAAGATTTGAACCAAAATATTTTTGATGCAAAATTAGTGGACCAATTAGTCAGAAATTTAAATGGTTCATATCTCGAAGAAGTAAAGGGACACATAGTGTCTAGTATTGAAGTAGTGTAGAGAAAAGTGATGAGAAAAGCAAAAGGAATACTGAAATTTTTGTCTTGGTGACAAAAACAATTGTTTTCTTTGTGAAATATTTGAAGCAAGAATAGAATGGCTAAAGTATCGTCGGATGAGAAGAGGAGGCTTGGAAGCTTCAACTTCAAGATGTTCGATAATGAGAATTTCTTCATCTCAAGAGAATTCTAAATTTGTATCCAATACCTAATGAGAATCACGTATCCATACAAAGGTATAGATATAAATGAGAAGTATCAGTTTGTCAAAAGGAGAGTTGTACCTATGGAAGATCATTCGGGCTTGGAGGCTACTAATGAGAACTTAAAATCTCCATTTGGATAAATTTGTAATAAGAAAAAGTGATAATCAATTGTCATTATAAAATATTATTTCATGCTTCACAACAGATGAAATTTTATTCCAATTTGATAAAAGTTATTATCAAAGTTATGAATGATATTTTATCGTAATATGACAAATGATATTTTTTAATTATAAAATCATATTCTCAAATATAGACATTGCTAAGAGAAAAATTAGATAATGAGAAATCTTTCTACTTATGGCATTGTCATTTAGGCCATATAAATAAAGATCACTTAACCAAGTTACATAAGCATGGAGACTTGGGCCCAATAGACTTGGAGTCTTACGGTGATTGCGAACCTTGTTTAAAGGGAAAAATTAAAAAGTTACCCTTTAAAGGAAAGGGTGAACGAGCCACAAGTACATTGGAGATTATACATACTGATGTGTGCGGTCTAAAGAATGTTCAGGCACTAGGATGATACTCCTACTTCATAACCTTTATCGAAGATTACTCATAATATGGTTATTTGTACTTAATGAAGGACAAGTCTGAAAGTTTTGATAAATTCAAGATATTCCAAAATGAAGTAGAGAAACAACTTAAGAAAAGTATTAAACCACTTCAATCTGATCGAGGTGGAGAATACTTGACTCAGGAGTTTCAAGATTATCTAAAATAAAATGGGATAGTTCCCTTGTTGAACCCTTCTTATACACCCCAATGGAGTGTCTAAAAGGAGGAACCAAACTTTATTGGATATGATTTGGTCTATCATGAGCCAAGCAGATCTCAATAAAACCTTTTTGGGATATGCACTATAGAGTATAGTTTATGTATTAAACAGAGTGCCCTCTAAATCAGTTGATTCTATACCTTACAAAAGATGGCATAATAAAAGGCCATCACTAAGTCACCTACGAGTATAGGGCTACCCTGCTATGGTAAAGAGGATAACATCAGATAAGCTAAGCGTTAAGTCTGATAAGTATTTGTTCATTGGATATCCAAAGGAAACTATTTGATATTTATTTTACCATCCCAGGGCACAAAAGGTATTTGTATCTCAGAGTGCTCACTTTCTTGAAAAGGAACACTTACTGGAAAAAGTCAGTGGAAGTAATTTTGAACTGGAAGTTTAAGATGAAGAAATAGACAATCAGTCGATTGACCACGTTCTAGTTATAAAATAAGGTGTGATCCAAGAAAAACCTATTAAAACACAATCATTCAAAGATCAAATCATGTTCAAAAAGGTCCCGAAGGATATGGTTTTATCATCTTTGATGATAGGGAACTATACCTCATGGAGGATGATGAACCAAGGACCTATGATGAAGGAATGAAAATCTCATATTTTGATAAATGGCTTAAGGCTATGAAATCAAAAATGGATTCCATGTATAAAAACCAAGTTCGGAATTTTGGTCAATGCACCAAAAGAGGTTAGACCTATGTGGTGCAAATGGGTCTTTAAGAAGAAGATTGACATGGATGGTAATATAATTACCTATAATGCAAGGTTGGTTGCTAAAGTTTATAGTCAACATCAAGGTATTGACTATGATGAAACTTTCTTACCGGTAGCCATGCTTATATCTATAAGGATACTCCTCGCCATTACTGTTCATTTTGATTATGAGATCTAGAAGATGGATGTTAAAACATCATTCTTTAATAGGGATTTGGACCAGGATGTGTATATAACACAACCTGAGGGTTTTACATCTCTCGATGGTATGCAAACTGTAAAAGTCTATTTATGGACTTAAGCAAGCATCCAAGAGTTGGAATATCAGGTTTGATCAGACAATCCGTGAACTGGATTTCTGTCAAAACATTAATGAGCCTTGTGTTTATAAGAAGGTTAGTGGGAGTGCAATCATTTTCTTAGTATTATATGTCGATGGCATTCTATTAATAGGAAACGACATTTCTCTTCTTCAAACTATTAAAATATGGTTGTTAAGAAAGTTCTCCATGAAAGACCTTGGTGAACTAGAATTGATACTAGTTATAAGGATCTATAGAGATAGATCCAAGAGGCTATTAGGTCTTTCTCAAAGTACATATATAGACAAGGTGCTGAATAGGTTCAACCTTGAGCATTCAAAGAAAAGTTATCTCCCGATTACAAAGGGGATTAACTTATCTAAGGCTGAGTGTCTGAAGACAATTCAGGAAAGAATGTGCATGAAGGATATACCCTATGCATCTACGATAGGATCCATCATGTATGCTATGACATGTACTAGGATAAATGTCTCTCAAGCTTTAGGCTTTATGAGTAGATATCAATCAGATCCAGATGAAAAACACTGAATGGTCATCAGGCAATTCTTAAATTCTTGAGAAGGACTAAAGATGAGTTCTTGACATATGGAGATGGTGACTTCATAATTAGAGGTTACACTGATGCAAATTTTCAATCTGACAAGGATGACTTTAAGTCTCAGTCGCGTTTTGTATATGTGTTGAATTGAGGGACAGTATGTTGGAAAAGTTCCAAGCAAGAAACTACTATTAATTCAACGATCAAATCTGAATACATTGGTGCTTGTGAAGCAATAAAGGAAGCTTTTTGGTTAAAGGGATTTATTAGTTATCTCGGTGTTGGAGACTGAGTTTGTTAGTCCGATTGATTTGTATTGCGATAATAATGGTACTATAGCTTAGGAAAAAGAAGCACGATCTCACAACAAAAAAAAAAGAAATGTATCCAGAAAGTATCATATAATCAGGGAGATTGATGATGCTAAGGTAATAAGACTAGAATATGTTCCCACTGATCAGAACCTTGCAGATGGTTTAACAAAGTCATTAACTTATGTCAAACATAACTAGCACGTTAAAGCATATGGATTAAGACATATTGCTAATTGGCCCTAGTGCAAGTGGGAATTTGTTAGATATAATGTATGCCCTTAAGGAAATTAAGGCAAGGTATCTTAATTACGTATTAGTATGAATAATTTGTTTAATTAATAAAGACATTTAATCTTTTGTTTACAACGATGTGATAATATAAATTATGATTGGCTAAAATATATTCATTGATATCTATGTACAAAAGTCCTTGACATATCATAGCGTGAAGTGAGAGAAATTATAATGGCATTATACTTAGTGAGACCTACTTTATGTGTAACTATGATTATGTCTAAACTATCCCTAGTTATAGTTTCATCAAGAAAGGATATTGATGAAATAGTAAGACTAGCATGTGGTCAACTTTCTCGGAATGGGTCCAAGCAGTCATACTCCTATGACTGAAGGCGGTGCCTTAAGTTTAACACATAGATATATCTGGAAGTTATATTGGAGACCGCAATAAGATGAATACTTGGTAAATATACTATAGTGTTAGTATTTACCTTTATGCAGTAGCTTTGCGAATATCCTCATACTTGAAATACTAGTTGCCTTGTGTGGTACTGTCACTATATTTTAGGTAATACCTATACACTAATTAATTTAGGGTGTCATGGGTGATTATAGGTATGGTGATGACAACACGTTGGTAAGCTATGGAGTTGGAAAGGATCCATCACTCTAGATATATTGAGGAGTTGTACCTTGCCACTTATTGAAGTGATAATTGCTATAAATCACTAAACAAAGTATGTGTTTGATTGAAATAGTTTATAGTCAAATACATTATGGTAAAAAGCAATATACTTCAGTAACAAGTTAATAATTGGGATAGCTTAGAGCAACCTTGCTATTAGTGTGTTAACACTTTAATCAAACCCAACAAAACAAATGGTACTAATATTAAAGAATTGAAAGAGTTCATCGCACTTGGAAACTATTGCATTAACAAGGATTAAGTCATAAGTACAAATGATGTTCCGAGTAATGGGGGATGGTGGACCCTTGCTAGAGGCGTAGTACAGTCGTTTAAGGTAATCAAGTCCTATTCACGGTCTAGAACCTCAAACCAATAGTTCTTATAGAACAAAGATTGGTCAAACCTTAACAGCTCAATACTACGAGATCCTATAAGGTGACACACAATGAACTTTCATTGGAATGAGTAAAGAATTAATAGAATTGATCTATTACAAAAATATTAAAGGGATGGTTGAACTATTACCTGGTTAGACCAGAGATTTTATTTAATGACCAGTAGCTAATTTATTATATTCATAAATAAATTTAAGTGTTGATTAAAATAATTAAATTATTTTATGGTTAAGCCAAGAAATTATTTTGACTGCGCAACTAATTTTATTAGGGTTATGTGAGGTGTTGATGACATGTGGGTCTCCCTTGGCGCCTATGCGAGAGCAAGGGCCCACTAGGGTTTGTTTGATTTAGGAGTGACAAAACATATTTACTTAAAGTTTGCACAATAAGCCAATTTTAATGAATAAAAGAATCAAGACCAAATCTCGATACAAATGATAGAGTCGCTACCCAAGTTATCTACTTGGGAAAGAGTTTTGGAATGGTTCCCTTTGGGCGGGAGACTTCTACCTATTGGATCAGAGATTCGGGTATTAGATGAGTCACTTATTTCTCATTTAGTTGATTCAAATTTACATTCATTGCGTAAATCCAGTTTTTTCATGATTTAAGGAATTATCACAGAAATCCTATTTCTACACTCTTTCACACTCATTACATGCGATTACATATTACAATAAAGCACAAGCAATAAATGGGAGGAGTAAAAATTGCAACTGAGGGAAAATGGGGGAATTGCAAAAGAACCTATACATTTGTTCTAAGTTATAAAACAAAATAAAAAGAAAATTCCCTATATCTAGATAGATTAGCACAGTTTATAGCACATCATAAGTCAGCATTTCATTTGGAAAAATGCACTTATATTAGCGTGGCGGTTTTATAATTGATAGTTCTCGGGCGGTTTTGAGGATCAGAGATAAATAACGGGTCTTCAACGTCTTTTGTTATGAAAGCACATTTTAATTTTTACAGGTTGATTTACCGGATTATTAGTGAAAGTGATTGCATGGCAAATGGTGAGTTGGATTGATTTTTAACTAGTTTAAAATGAGTTCTAGATTCTTCCTAGGGCTGGTACCCGTATGGGTGGGCGAGACCCCTATAACTACCAGGGAGCATTGATATTGGTATGGTGTACCCGTACGGGTCATGTCTCGTCCAGGTAGAAACCTTGTTTGATGTAGTTTATAGATTAACAGATTAATGGATTGGTGGCAGAAAAGTAAAATGAAAAGGGATCTCCCTCCATATGAGTATGGCGCATTGATCTAATATCTTGATGATATAAGGTGCCAACAAGGCTCATACGGGTTAGGACCACACACGAAACAAGAAATAGAAAGAGCAAATATAATAGAAGAGGCAGAAAATAACAATAATGAAATAACTAAAATGTGAGTCTCTTTGAAACTCATGAGCGTTACCTTTGCAGCGTGAATCCACTTTGTGGTGATCCCTTTACTGTTAAGAGAGTCCAACCAAAGTAGATGGTGAAATAGGACTATTTAGGCGAGTATTTGTGTGGACAGAACCTCCCCTAAATCCTAATAAATGAAGTTAGGAATGAATAAAATGTGGACAAAACCTCGAGGAATCGGTCTTCTTCCTATTTTATACCTCCTATACCTCCACTATACCTTTTCTATACTTATAGAAATTGCTAGAAATTTTACTTTAATTTGTCTATAGTTTTCTTCTAATATGAATTTGTGTTATGAAATGAGGGGAAAGGCCCCATAGAAGGAATCACCCATATGAGTCTATAAGTGGGTCCTTACCACTAAACAGAACCCGTACGGGTACCTAAGGGCAGACTAGGTCTCCAAACTTCAGCCAAACGCACTCTACAGCAGTAAGAACACCTCTGATGGACAACACCCAAAAGACATTGCATCATATAGCTCTCATCATAGTTTCATGAGAAGGATCATTAAAATCCAGTGCTCACAGACTGCTCCTCGTGGGGTCATTGTAGATACGGACCTTTATGATCTTACGAAGTGAGCGAGGGCTTAGAAATTATACCTGAGGCGATGACATGGGTTAGTTCCTTTCTTGTGGCAAATGTCTTTCCTTTGATGATGCGTATCCCTTGTAAATCTACTAGGGAAGACATGTGTATCCATTTCCTGAGGCGGATGACTTTCCTTTCCAATGAGTATCCCTCTCCTGAGGTGGATGACTTTCCTTTTGCTGCTATGCATATCCCTTTCCTGAGGCAAATAACTTTCCTTTTGCTACTATGCATATCCCTTTCATAAGGCGGATGACTTTCCTTTTGCAACTATGCATCCCTAGTGATTCTGCTTGGGAAGGTGTGTATCTCTTTCTTAAGGCGGATCGACTCTCCAAACTTTTGGTGTATCCCTTTCCTAAGGCGGATCAACTTTCCTAACTAGTGGTGTATCCCTTTCTTAAGGCAGATCGACTTCCTGACTGGTGCTGTATCCCTTTCTTAAGGCGGATGACTCTGCTGACTGATGGTGTATCCCTTTCTTAAGGCGAATCAACTTTCCTCATTGGGGAATTATGAATATCCTAAAAAGAGACAACAATCGAACACCAAGTTAGTCATTGTCTAAGCAGACACCCCTTTATTCTTATTTGACTTTTGTGAAAACAAAAATATTTTTCCCCTTCAATTAAGAATAAAGACATGTGCATGAGATAACTATCTGCCAGAAACGTCGGGTTTGGCCCGACCTTTGCTTGTTTTGGTACAGGAGAATGACCCTATGGTGGCTGCCCCTAGGTTTTGACAATTCCATTACAAGGAAATAGGGGGATGCCCCTAGGGGAACAACCCTGGGATTTGATGATTCCGATACTAGGAAATGGGGGGGATGCCCTCAAGACTGGATTTCTTTGCTGGGGAATGACCCTAGAATGGGGTGCCCCTAGGGTTCTCGATGATGGGGGTATGCCCCTTGAGTGATTCCTCAGCTGGGGAGGGAAGTAATATCCTTTGAGTAAGGTCCCTTCTGTTGAGGAGGCCCTCCCTTGAAAGATTCTTTTGTTTGGGAAGGACTCTTGTGCTAGGATGGACCTGTATAAAAAAATTTCCTAATTAGTGATTGACTCGAAAATAGCTTACCTTGATTCTTGATTGACTTTTGTGAAAACAAAAATATTTTTGCCCCTTCAATTAAGGATCAAGGTGAGTATAACGACTTGTCCCGAATATAACCGAAATCTAGGGGTAAAGAAGAGCGGGGTTGGCCCCGAGTTTTGACTAGATGAATTTCTGGTACTTTGTGAAACATTGGTTCAACAATCTGCCCCTCGATGGCAAGAAAAGGACCATAGGGGTGGGCTAAGACCCATACGGGTGGAACATTGGGACCCAAAAAGGTGGGGTGGGACTCGTATGGGTCCCCTACGGGGGTTTAAAAGTCCGATCAGTCCCCTTAAATCCCACGATATACCAAAAATTCCCTTTTCACAACTCCGACGATATTTTCCTGAAATTAACTAAATATGTATAAGAAGATTCCACAGACCGACCACTTTTCCCTTAGACTCAAGGACTTGCCCCCTGTAGGCGATTCGGGACTTCGAGAATTCCCGGTTTCCATCGGGTATGCTTTTCACAAAGGAGACTCCTTTCTGGGTCTCACTCCCATCTCCGAAGGGCCCCTAATCCCTTCTCCTGAGACCCACACTTCAAAACTCCATGTGATTTTGCTTGATTTACCATTTTCCATTTTCGAACCTTTTGAAAATTTCTCAAATTTTTGCATGAATAAGGGTGTTTTAGACCTTGAAATAGAGCCTGATGCATGTAACTGTAGCCTAGGATGCTTTTATGATAGTTTTGAGTGAGCTTTGGATGATTTTGGATGATTTTGGATTTTAAGGAGATTTGTCTACCGAGGGACTACTTGCAGAGTACCCGTAAGGGTGAAGGGGGATAGTACGGGTCTGATTTTCATACGAGAGTGGCTACAGACCCGTACGGGTGGGGCTTAGCCGTACGGGTCTTGTCCTCAGGGGAAAAATCTTTGTTACTTTGATTTTTGCTAGCCTTTTCCTAATTTTTGACTTGTCTACTTCATTCTAACCCTGAGACAACTCCAGATGAAGCAGAATCATTGAGGGCTCAATCCAGATGAGACAACTCTAGATGAAGCAGAACCGTTGAAGGCTCAAGATCCCTTTCAGATCAAGAAGTATAAGGAAGAGGATTAGCAAATCAATTTCAGCCAAGATCACCTTCCAAACAATCCTTTGAATGCTAAAATTGATTTCAATGATGGATAAGGAGAAGATAAGGAATTGGAAGCGTTAGAAGAACAAGTTCAGGAATTGCATGAAGACCTTCAAAGGGAAACTAGGACATAAAGGAATCATCCAGTTGAAGCTATTTTAGACAGTTTCCAAAATCTAGTTAGAACTAAAGGAAAACTTAATCGGATGATGATTCATGCTGCTTTTGTCTCACTCATGGAGCCAAAGAAGTTTCAAGATACTGAGGGACATGAAAGTTGGATGATGGCTATGCAAGAATAGCTGGATCAGTTTACCAAAAATGATGTCTAGGATTTAGTACCTTCACCAAAAGAAAAGTCAATTATTGGTACCAAATGGGTATTCCGGAACAAGCTAGATGAATTTGGAGTTATGGTGAGAAACAAAGCAAGACTGGTTGCTTAAGGCTACAACCAGCATGAAGGAATTGACTTTAATGAAACATTGGTCCTGTAGTAAGATTGGAGGCAATCCGGATCCTATGTTCCTTTGCATCATTCATGGGACTCACCCTATTCTAAATGGATGTCAAAAGTGCATTTCCAAATGGAGCCATTCAAGAGGATGTATATGTCAAGCAATCACCTAGATTAGAAGACTCAAACCATTTGGAGTATGTATACAAGTTAAAAAAGGTCTTTTATGGATTGAAGCAAGCACTAAGAGCTCGGAATGAGAGACTAACCTTATTTCTCATGTCCAAGGGTTACATCTGGGGCAAAGTAGACACAACACTCTTCATCAAGAAGAAAAAGAGTGACATCATGCTTGTTCAAATATATGTGGATGGTATCATCTTTGGAGCAACAGATGAAAAGATGTGTGAAGAGTTGAGCACCCAAATGCCGAAGGAGTTTAAGATGTCAATGATAGGAGAACTCAACCTCTTCCTTGGTCTTCAAATCAAGCAGAGTTCATATGGGACTTTCATAAACCAATCCAAGTACACTAAGGAGATTTTGAAGAAGTTTGAAATGGACAAGAGCAAGCCAATGTCAACTCCTATGGGTTCAGATACAATCCTTTCAAAGGATTGTAAAGGAGAAGAAGTTAATCATAAACTCTATAGAGGAATGATTGGATCACTTCAATACATGACAACTAGTAGACCTGATGTACATTATGCAGTTTGCTACTATGCAAGATATCAAACCAATCCAAGTGACTTACACCTCAAGATAGTAAAGAGAGTTCTTAGATATCTTCTAAGAAACACCGAAGTTGGCCTATGGTATCCTAGTGATGGAAACTTCAAATTGAAAGGTACACTGATGTAGAATATGGTAGAGATACCCTTGAGAGAAAAAGTACATCTACAGGATGTCATTTTCTTGGAGAATGCTTGGTATCATGGTATAGCAAGAAGCAAACTTCAGTATTATTATTAACCATAAAAGCTACATATATGGCTGCTGGAAGTTGTGTTGCTCAAGTCGTATGGATCAAGCAATAATTGGAGGATTATGGTGTTCAAGCAGGATGTGTGGATGTTATGTGTGATAGCAAAAGTGCAATTGACATGTCAAAGAATCTAGTGCTACATAGTAGGATGAAGCATGTCAATATCAGACACCATTTCATCCGGGATCAAGTAATGAAGAAGGAAGTCATCTTGGTCTACATTCTAATAAATGAGCAAAGGGAAGATATCATTACTAAGCCTTTTTAGTAAAGATCAATTCAACAAAGTAAAGGAGGCCATTGGAATGTCAAATCCAATTTAAAGAAAGATCCAGAAGATAAACAACAGTTAATTTTGATCTTTTACAAGTCAAAAGATCAAGAGAATGAAGAAAAGTTATTTGACTCTTGACCTAAAAGGAATATTGCCAGCTCAGCAGACAAGAGTGATAAATGCCAGTAAAAGCGAAAATAGGTAACTGTACATGTTTTGAATTTCAAACATTTATTGTGGATTATAGGTGCGATAAAAAGACATAACTATTTTGAAATTAAACCTTCCAATTCTCCGGTTTAAATGTCATTTACCTCTCTCCTCAAATTTAACTGCCACATCAATGATACTGATCTCAAATCCTTTTCAAACACTCAAATGGCAAATACCCAAACCCAAACCATTCCTTCTCCTAGAAACATCTTCAAAGATACTGATCTCAAGAATGGGGATTTTATCGCTCTCAAACTCAAAAGCTCAGATACAGTAGTTCCCTCGGACTATTTGGGCAACAATTTCTTGATCAGCACTAGACCCTACTCCTAACTTTTAAAAGACAAACAACTTAAGGTCTTCCTCATGATGAACCACCCCTACCTATCTGGATGTTGTAAGGAATTTTATGATAACCTTATGGTCCACTACTATATTGATGCCCTCCGAATGAAAGTACAAGGAAAAGTCATAACAATCACTCTTGAGTTCTTTGTGACTCATTTCCTGATGAAAAATGGTAGGGTTCTTCTGAGAAATGACGGTAATGAGCTCAAGGTCAAGTATGATCCAAAACTATGGCTTTCAGAATGGTATTTTGGAGCCAAATTCTCCACTTATTGGCCAAAGACCCCTAGGTTGCTTCAATTTTTTCTGGCAAAGTTTGTCTTTATCCGAAAAGGCTCACTCACCACTGTATCTTTCTTTCTCATTGTGTTCTTCAACATTGGGTGAAGAGTGGAGTCTTAAACATGCCTATTCTAATAATGCATTTTATGAAGTAGCATAAGTACACCCATGGCGTGCTCATTACCAAAATACTCCGTGAGAATAGGATAAATCTATCTAGAGTCAAGTCTATTCAAGGAAAGGAAATTCTAGAGAAGAACTTCAAGAAGCTGACCTTTGGTGAAACCTGGGATGAAGAGAAAGCTATAAGACAGAGAAAGAGAAGCAAGAGAAAAGTAGGGTTTGGAAGGCCGGAGTGGAATAGCTCAGGAAGCAAAAAGGGCAAGAACCACCAAACCCAGAGCTCAAAGGATGGTCAATCTCAAATCTATAGTGGAAGAGGTTGAAGATGTAAATGAAGATGTCATGACTCTCACCCAAATAGGAGGCAAACACCTATCAAAAGGCCTAGAGGGAGGCTTATCAAAGCTGCTAGTAAAAAGCGGAGTAGTGGAAACTCTGGAGGTAATGGTGGAAGACTAAACTTTAGAGGTAGTAGAGGTTATACTCACTGGCAGACAGAAAGCAATTACAAGAACACTTCAAGAAATTATTAGAGATGATAGTGATTCCAGTTGTGTAATTGAAGATGATGAGCCCATCCAAAAGAGAATGTAGCAACAAAAGAAGGGACCAACATTTAGTGATGCTGTAAAAGCCAAAAGGGTTAAAATTCCTATGCGCTAACTACTCCTAATATTTCAATTCATGAACCCTCTCTAAGGATACTAGAGTGGAGGGGATAGCTTTGGACGAGAAATCAAAAGGGAAGGAAATTATGGTCATTGCAAAGCCAGTTATTCTAGATAATATTAAGCTGAAGGATCCACAATTCATTGAGATGATGCATGCTATTAACGATAATATGTAGGAAAATGATCCATAATTCATCTGGATTAACTAAGGAAACCACTCTTTCGGAAACTTCCATTCCTCCTATTCTAATTGCTCCCTCTGATTTACAAGCTCTTGAAGAGGGAAATAGTGAAGAAGACTTATTCATATTCAAGGCTGGCAAGTCCCTCTTTCTGATTTTCTCCTACTTTAAGAAGTTAAAGTGACTACTGTAGAAAGTCCTAAAAAGGAAACATGAGAAAATGTTAAGGACAATGCCAGCATTTTAAACCAAACAAAGGCAGTACACACTAAAAGTAATGAAAAGGCAATTATAGCAGAGATTGAGGATAATTCCAATCCTCTAGGAGTTGATATTGGGGTAGATGGAGAAGTAGATAAGTCAGCGGAGTCTACTAAAAAATAGGGCTCCGAGGTAACTCCTAACTTGGACTCTAGTATTATTGTTCATGAAATTGAAACTATTGCTTAAAAACAAGGAAACTTAGGTGCATCTCAAAATGCATACAAGATAGTTGAGCCTAGCTCGGAGCGTGATGCTCCGGAGTAATGAGATGGTCTTATATCCATTGAGAATGCTACTATGGTGGACTCATAGGGAGAGGCCACTTTGAAGGATAGGGTGGGACAAAGAGTTGAAGAACCTAAGAAGCCTCAACAATAGGAACCGTAAAGCATCAAGGAGATTGAAACCGAAAGTAGCTCCAGATCTAATGAAGAATCCTCTTCATATAGTGAAGTAAAAAGGAAAACCATAAATCCATAGCCCACTAGAGATGAGAAGATAAGAACGGCCCTGAGTCTGTTAGAACAAGCTACCATTAAAGTCACAGAGAAGATGAGATTAAGAAAATGCTCCAAGACATGTGTTCCAAATTGATATCAGTGGAGAAGCTTATGCAAGATAAATCTATGGCTAGGAATCTGAAAGTAGAGTTGGGAGAGATAAAAACTATAGTAAAGAGCATTAACAAGAAGGTTGCTCTATTCCCTATAGCTAAGTAAGTCACTGAAACCTCTCTCTCCAAAATCTCCCCAAAATTGGCCTAACTCACCCCTGAATCACCAATGCTAATAGAATAGCAACTGAAGCTGCAACTTGGGTAGAGAACAATTGTGCCACAATCGTGGGTCAAATCGCTGCCTTGTCTACTAATATGAAGGCAGAATTGAAGGAGTACATATATAGAAAGTTTGAAAACTGGAAAAATTCATTCCCTAAGCCATTATAAAGTCTTCCAAGGATGTTTCATCCGGATTAACCCTTCTTAATGAGGAATAACATGCCTCTCAGGAGATGCTATGTAATTTTCTTGAGGAAGAGCTACCAAAACTCCTGAAGAAACACATGGTAGATATGAGCGACGACTTTCAGTTCCATCTTTCTAGAACTAACAAGCTTATCAACAATTGGAAAGAAAATTTTAACACTCAACTCTGGCACCTAAATACAAGTCTTCATAATTGAAGTAGAGACATCGTCAAGGAGGTTGAACAACTAAAATATGGTATGTCTACTCCTTCTTTATCCAGGACTTCACCTACAATTTTCAAAAGCCTTCTCCTCCCAATCATTCAAAGCTTTATCCAGCACATTGGCGATATAGGATTCTTTGGTTATAAGTGCAATCTCACTCTTTTGAAGGCACTATTCCCATTCTTTGAAGAAGTAGATAGGCAATATGCTCTTAAAATACATCCAGATCTGGCCAATTCCAATTCACAGTTCCAGAAACTCATCAAACCACTGCATCTCCTTCCAGTCTCTATAGACACAATCATTGAAAAGTCTTCAAGGAAATGTAGACTATTTAGTGTAATCTGGAGCATGGAAAAAGAGTTAGGATTAGAGAACATACATGGTTATAGACCCCAACCTGATGTGAACAAAAAGGGGGCGAAGGGCACAAGCAAGGAAGGTGAAGCTTTTTGGAAGAGCATAGAACAACTATTTTTAACTTGTAGATTTTGTAATAGCTAGTTCTGTAAAATTTAACTTATATACTCTGTAATCTATAATCTGGAACTTCATTAATGTTAACTATTGTGAACAATAGAAGTATATATAGTGAAAAATACTTATATAGAATTGCTTCTAAGTACAATCATCAATTGTAGTTTAAAAACTTAGAAGCTAGAATGCAAAAGTATTGGGGGAGTTAGGATGTTAGAATTGTGGGCGAGTAAGTCTATAAATAACTAAGTATCAAGAATCATACTTAGCTCATAAAACCCCTATGTTTATTCTTAAATGAACTTAGGTTTTTGTTTCCATAAAATGGGGGAGATTGTTGGGAAACGATGATCTGGAAGAACTAATTCAAGAACATATCTAGATCAAGTTTAAAGAAAACAAAAACACAAGAGTCCAAGATAAGTCATCTAGACACAAACTGAAGATTTTAAACACCTAAGTCCATATTGAAAGCATCTAGTTAGAGTTTGGAAAGGAAACAAACTTCTAACCTCTCAAAGATAGCATCCGGATAAAGACTGATTAAGGAAGCATCCGGATAAGTTGAGTCTTAAGACATCCGAAAGACTTAATTATAAAGAAAAAGGGAAATTATTTATAAATCATATTCCCCTCCATTTTTGTCTTAAGTCAAAGTTCCTTTTGCCTTGAAGAATGAAAAAGTGATAGCTCATATGCATTTCATAAAAGGACAAATATCTGACTTGGAAAGAGAAAAATGCAACAACCTTTTTAACCTAGACCAATTGAATGGCGCGTGGAGCTCACACCACTGATAAAGAACACCTAGAATTTGGCAGTGCACAAAAAGCCAAACAAATGACTACTGACAGCTTTTTGCATCAATCTTAAAAATTCAAACAGGTCAAATTATGTCTCTAACGGATTGATAAATGGCTTCGGAAGCGCCACATCATACCTAATCAATGGTGAAGACTCAAGATCAACCTCAACATTACACAATGGCTACATTTATGATCAAATCCTATAAAAGGAGATCTTCACAGATTGAGAAGCTACTATTGATTTCACATGAAGCTATTACAAAGAGAACTCAAGCTAATTCAATCAGTGAAAAAAATCCCTCCAGGAACAAGAAAAACTTCAAATCAATTTTGTAAGAATTCTCAAGTGCATTATAAACTTGTAGAATTCAAAAACCAAATCCTTGATAAAATTAGTTGCAATATCGCAAACTTGGGTGAGTATTGAGATTGGGACTCAGCTTAGAGCTATTGCTTAAGTCATATTGTTTGATATGATGTATGCCTTAAGGAAATTAGAGCGATATATCTTAATTATGTATTGGTACGAATAATTTGTTTAATTAATAAAGGCATTTAATGTTTTGTTTGTATCAATGTATTCATATCTAGTTAAAATATATTCATTGATATCTTTGTACAAAGGTCCTTGACATAATACATAGCATGAAGTGAGAGATATTATAATGGGACTATGTTTGGTGAGAATTGATTCATGTGCAATTATGATTATGTCTAAAGTATCCCTAGTCATAGTTTCATCAAGAAAGGATATTGATGGAATAGTAAGACTAGCATGTGGTCAACTCTCTTGGAAAGGGTCTAAGTAGTTAACATCCTAAGACTGAAGGTGGTGCCTAGAGTTTGACATATGGATGTATCTAGAAGATATATTGGAGACTGTAGTAAGATAAACACTTGGTGTGTATACATACATATATATATATATATATACATATATATATATATATATATATATATATACATATATATATATATATACATATATATACATATGTATATATACATATATACATATATATACATATGTATATATACATATATATGTATATATATATATATATGTATATATACATATGTATATATATGTATATATGTATATATATATATGTATATATATGTATATATATATATGTATATATATATGTATATATATATACACCAAGTGTTTATCTTACTTCAATGTGTTAGTGTCTATCTTCATGTAGTAGCTCTACGAATATCATTATACTTGAGATATTAGTCACCTTGTGTAGTACTATTGGTATACTTTGGGTCATACGTATTCACTATTTAATTTAGGGTTCCACAAGTGATTACGGAATAGTGATGATAACACATTAATAAGCTATGCAGTCGAAAAGTATCCATCACTCCGGATATATTAAGGAGTTGTACCTGGCCGATTGTTGAAGTGATGATTACAATAAACCTCTGATCAGAGTACGTGATTGATAGAAATAGTTTCTAGACAAACACATTATCATAAAAGGTAATATAGTTTAGAAACAAGCAAATAACTAGGATAGCTTGGAGCTACCTTGCTATTGGTGGGTTAACACATTAATCAAACCCAACAAACCAGATGGTACTAATATTAAAGATGAAAGGAGTTCATCGCACTAGACAACTATTGCGTTAACCAGGATTAAGTCATAAGCACAAATGATGGTCCGAGTAATGCGGGATGGTGGACCCTTGCTAGAGGCATACTATAGTCGATTAAGGTAATTGAGTTCTATTCATGGTCTAAAACATCGAGCCAATAGGTCCTATAGAACAAGGATTGGTAAAGTCTTAACAGATCAATACTTTGGGATCCTATAAGGTCACACACATTGGACGTTCATCGGACTGAGTAAAGATTTAATAGATTTATTCTATTACGAAAATATAACATAATAATACTTGGATTATTATTTGGTTGGACCAAGAATTTATTTTGACCGGTAACTAATTTTATTAGGGTCACAAACAAATTAAAGTGGTTATTAAAATGGTTAAATAACTTTTTTGGTTAAGCAAGGAATTTATTTTGACCGGCAACTAATTTTATTAGGGTCATAAATAAATTAAAATATAAATTATTTTTTGGTTAAGCCAGTAATTTATTTTTACCGGTAACTAATTTTATTAGGGTCATAAATAAATTAAATGAAAGGAGGATTAAAGGGAATTTTTCCATGGACCTATGAATTTAGTCATAGGGTCCATATACGCAGAAGGGCCAGCTTATAGGGGCTTGTCGCAAGCCCAGCTTGCGGCATGAGCCAAAAGCCCAAGCTTGGGGCCAAGCCAAGCCCGTTAGGGCTTGCCTTGAGTCAAGCAATGGCGGTAAGCCAATCTTGTACTTACCGCCCAATGGAGGGTAGGATGGGTATTTTACCCATCCCACATTTATGAGGGGAGCTTTCCTTTCTCCATATATAAAGCCCCATTCTTCTCATTCCTCAATTGCACCACAAGTTCATTTGAGTCTTGACTTGAGATTCTAATGTGATATCTCTCAAGTCAACTTAAGAGCAAATACTTTTTATTTTCGGGTGGGTTTTGGAGTGGTCAAACAAGTACTCAAAACTTTGCCATTCTTCCTCGAGGGAGGCATCGGTTGGTGGGGTTCATGTGGATACTTATAGAGGCTATCCTATACTTGGAGGCTTATGTAACAAGTTTCTGCTAAAGCACTCTTCAACTAGTAAGTCTTCTAATTATCTTTTAATTATTAAGTCATTTTCTTTAAGCGTTTTAAGACTTAATAATTATTATGCTTAGGTTGCTTTGCATGGTTAGTTTGTTTTATACTTAGACTATAATTTAGAGTTATAATGTGCTTAGTATAAAATATATTTATGCAAGGATATAATTTAGAATTTGTTAGATATGATGTATGCCCTTAAGGCAATTAGGGTAATATATCTTAATTATGTATTAGTAAGAGCAATTTGTTTAATTAATAAAGGCATTTAATCTTTTTTTTATATCGATGTTTTCATATATATTATGACTGGTTAAAATATATTCATTGATATCTTTGTACAAAGGTCCTTCAAATAATACATAGCATGAAGTGAGAGATATTATAGTGGGACTATGTGTAGTGAGACCTGCTTCATGTTCAATTATGATTATGTCTAAACTATCCCTAGTCATAGTTTCATCAAGAAAGGATATTGATGGAGCAGTAGACTAGTATGAGGTCAACTCCCTTGGAAAGGGTCTAAGACTGAACATGGTGCCTTGAGTTTGACACATGGATACATTTGGAAGATATATTGGAGAACGCTGTAAGATTAACACTTGGTATATATATCAATGTGATAGTGTTTATCTTCGTGCAGTAGCTTTGCGAATATCCTCAAACTTGAGACATTAGTTACCTTGTGTGCTACTATTACTATACTTTGGGTCATACCTATTCACTCATTAATTTAGGATGCCACTGGTGATTACGGGTACAGTGATGATAACACGTTGGTAAGACATGTCGTTGGAAAGAATCTATCACTCTAGATATATTAAAAAGTTTTAACCTGCCCGCTAGTTGAAGTAATGATTACTATAAACCTCTTATCAGAGTATGTGATTGATAGAAATAGTTTCTAGTCAAACACATTATGGTAAAAAGTAATATACTTTGGTAACAAGCAAATAACTTGGATCGCTTGGAGGAACCTCGCTATTAGTGGGTTAACACTTTAATCAAACGAAACAAACCAGATGGTACTAAGATTAAAGATTGGAAGGAGTTCATCGCATTGGACAACTACTGCAATAACTAGGATTAAGTCATAAGCACAAATGACATTCTGAATAATAGGGGATGGTGAACCCTCGCTACAGGCGTACTATAGTCGTATAAGGTAATCGAGTTCTATTAGAGGTCTAGAACCTCAAGCCAATAGTTCCTATAGAACAAAGATTGGTCAAATCTTAACAACTCAATACTAAGGGATTCTGTAAGGTCACGTACATTGAACTTTCATCGGACTGAGTAAATAATTAATAAACTTTATCTATTACAAAAATATTAAAGGGATGATTGAACTATTGCCTGGCTATACCAAAGATTTTGTTTATTGACCACTAACTAATTTTATTAGGGTCATAAATAAATTAAAGTGTTGATTAAAATGATTAGATCATTTTAAGGTTAAGCCAGGAATTTATTTTCACTTGCAACTAATTTTATTAGCCTCATAAATTAATTAAAGTGTTCATTAAAATGATTAAATCATTCTATGATTAACCCAAGAATTTGTTTTGACCGGTAATTATTTTATTAGGTCATAAAATATATTAAAAGAGAGGTGAATTAAACTTAATTTCATATTAAATTCGCATTTAATCCCGCATTAAATACGCATTAAATTTGGGGAGCATTTGCTCCCTCTATATAAAGAGCTCCCATTCCCATTTCTTAAATGCAGCACAAGCTCATTCGAGCCTTGATTTGAGATTCCAACGTGATATCTCTCAAGTCAGCTCAAGATCAAATTCCTTTAATTTCGGGTGGGTTTTGGAGTGGTCTAGCAGCTACTCAAAGCTCTGCGGTCTTCCTCGTTGGGAGGCTTCAGTTGGTGGGGTTCGTATGGATACTCACAGAGGCTGTCCTATACTTGGAGGCTTGTGCAAGAAGGTTCTACTAAAGCACGCTTCAACTGGTGAGTCCTCTAATTCTCTTATAATTATTAAGTCCTTTTATTAACCATTTTAAGACTTAATAATTGTTATGCTTAGGTTACTTTGCATGCTTAGTTTATTTTATACCTTCACTATAACTTAGAGTTATAACATGTTTAAAATAAAATATATTATGCTAGGATATAATTTAGAATTATGGTACGCCTAGCCTATGCATGCTAACTTAAGTAGAGAATTAATTTAGTTATGGCTTTAATTAATTTATATGCTACTAATAGGAGTTCCTAGGGACAAGGGACAAAATTTTGAATTTCCGCCGTGCCCGTTATGCATGTTCAAATTGACTGTCAATACCCAACAGTGGTATCATGAGCCTGCCTATTTAGTACGTAATTGAGTTAAAAGTAAACTGAATTTTTTTTATATGAAATAATTTAAAGTTTAATAAATTGTTTGGAACAATTAATGAACTTAGACTTTTGTTACAAAGGTTAGAAAATGGATATAGATAATTTCGAATAAGCCTGCTCAACTTACCCAAACTCATCAAATACTCAATAGATTACATAAATTACATAGGTTATAGATGAAATCAATTTATATAAATTAAAAGAATGAAATTTATTAGTCCAAGAAAATCCATGTTTTGTCAAGCTTGTGCCCGTATATGTTCTGGCAAGGATTGGACTAGGTATCTACTTCTCATAGGACACCTCTCCTACCTGAGAATAAATATCGGTGTAGCTTGAGTTAACAAAGAGGGGATTAAATATGGACTAATTTATTTCTGGTATATAAGATGGTTCTTATATATGTTTCTATAACAAGGTAAGTATTAAATTGCTCAATAAAAGCTTAAAGGAAATGCAACATAAATATAACAAATAAAAGTGTTAATTATTTTCCATATAATCTAGGTTGATGGAATAATTATAATAAAGAGCTTAAACCCACCTAAGGTTAGACCTTTTAAATTAATTCTAAAATTCCCTCAATTAATATAAATTATTTTTATAAGTTTGTCGATCTAATAGATCCTAGATTGAGTAAGATGTTTAACACCAATAAAATCCGAAAGTAAATATATTAAGGCAAGTTATAAGTCTTCCTTACTTAAATTTAAGATACAATCTTTTTCAGCTATAAAGTGTTGCACAAAGCGTTCCTTTCTTCTACATTGACTGGTTATAAAAATGTAGATAGGGTCTGCCTTAACAAGAATGGGTAATCTACCATAAAAGCTAGCCGCAGGACTGAGACGCATACAAGGAGATGCTAGTATAAGAGCATACGTCCCTAGGAATTAGGGAACTTGAATAAATTAGCAATTGCATACGATGCAAATGGAATGAAATTCCAACTACAACTTACTAATATGGCTTTACTCATAAAATTAGGGGTTGTATTAGACTAGTTATAGATGCTACGTACTTGGAAATTTTAGCTAGGCTAAATGTCCATAATTCAATAGAATGGACTATTGTAAATTTTGAAAAATGGTAGGATAAAAGTATTTAATTAAAAGTCCTTCTATTAAATACATATACTATATACTAAAGTCTAAACAAATTTTTTTCTTTTCTTATATCTTGGTTAAAATTTTTATTTAAATACAAATGTTGGAATTGATGACTAATTTTGATTAGTTCTAGCTTCAACGGTTTGTTTAGAAATATGAGGATACCACTCAAAACCTTTAGCTTGGCATGTATATTGTTTAAGCTTGAATCTAAACAACATGATGCAAGCAATTATGCTAAAAATAGATATGCATGAAGTTCTTAAAGGAAACAAGGATACAACACCTTGCAGGTTGTTAACATCCTTGTTACCTTATGTAAGTAGCTAGTATGAGACAAGGATAAACCTCAAGTTAGATGTTAGGATCCATGTTACCTTAGCTACAAGTGGAATCATAAAAGCATGGACTTTAAAGTCTATGTCTTTACTTCTTAGAGAAAGGATTTGTATGGTAGAAGATTTGAACCAAAATATTTTTGATGGAAAATTGGTGGACCAATTAGTCAAAAATTTAAATGGTTCATATCTCAAAGAAGTAAAAGGGGCACATGGTGTCTATGTTTTGAAGCAGGATAGAGTAGAGCAAAGAAAAAAGGAAAAAGAATGCTGGGAATTTTGTCTATGAGATAAAATGATTGTTTTCAACATGAAATATTTGAAACAAGATCTTCATTTAAATATGGGATATTGGAAATAAGATCAAAATGGCTAAAGTCTTATAGCATGAGTAGAGGAGGACTGAAGCTTCCACTTCAAGATATTTGATATTGAGAAATTTTACATCTCAAGGGAATTTTAAATTGGTATGGAATACCTAATGAGAATCACATATCCGTATAAAGGTACAGATATTAATAAGAAGTAGAAGTTTGGCAAAAGGAGAGTTGTACCTATGGAAAATCATTAAAGCTTGTTGGCTGCTGTTGATATGGGAACTTAAAATCTCCTTTTGACTAAATTTGTAATCTGATGAAATGGTATTCAATTGTCATTATAAAGTATTATTTCCTAATTCATAGTAGATGGAAATTTATTCCAATTTGATTAAGGTACTATTAAAATTATGAATGATATCTTATTGTAATATGACAAATAATATTTCATAATTACAAAATCATATTCTCAATATAAATGATGTTAAGAGAAAATTAAATGATGAGAAATCTTTCTACTTATGGCATTCTTGTTTAGGCCATATAAACAAATATCGCTTAACTAAATTTTACAGGCGTGGAGACTTAGGCCCAATAGACGTGTAGTCTTATGGTGATTGCAAACCTTGTTTAAAAGGATAAATGACGAAGTTAGCCTTTAAGGGAAAGGTTGAATGAGGCATGAGTACATTGGAACTTATTTATATAGATGTGTGTGGTCCAATGAGTGTTAAGTCACAAGGAGGGTACTCCTACTTTATAACCATTATTGATGATTATTCATGATATGGTTATCTGTACTGAAGGAAGCATAAGTCTAAATGTTTTGAGAAGTTCAAAATATTCAGAAATGAAGTAGAGAAATGACTTGAGAAAAGTATTAAAGCATTTTGATCTGATCAAGGTGAAGAATACTTAATTCAAGAGTTTTATGATTATCTGAAAGAAAATGGGATGGTTCCCTAGTGGACCCCTCCTTATACACCCAAAAATAATGGAGTGACTAACAGGAGGAATTGGACCCTATTAGATATGGTTTGGTACATGATGAGCTAAGCAGATCTCAGTAAATCCTTTTGGGATATGCACTAGAAAGTGTAGTTTATGTATTAAATAGAGTGCCCTCTAAATTAGCTTACTTTACACCTTATGAAAGATTGTGTAATAAAAGACCATCTCTGAGTCACCTAAGAGTACGGGGCTATCCTGCTATGGTAAAGTGGTTAGATTTAGATAAGCCGGATGCTAAGTCTGACAAGTGTCTGTTCATTAGATATCTAAAGGAAACTGTTGGATATTTATTTTACCAACCAAAAGCACGAAAGGTATTTATATCTCGAAGTGGTCACTTTTTAGAATAGGAATACGTACTTGCAAAATTCAGTGGGAGCAGTATTGAATTGATGGTCCAAGAGAAAGCAACAGAAAATCAAGTAAATGACCCCATTAAAGATACACAAGAAGGTGTGATCCTAGAACAACCTGTCGAAACACAATCATTGCAAAGACCAGGTCTTATTCATAAAGGTCCTATAAGATATGGTTTTGTCATCATAGATGATAGGGAGCTATATCTCATGGAGGATGTTGAACCGAGAACCTTTGATGAAGAAATAAAAAGCTCAGATTCTGATAAATGGCCCATGAAATTTGAAATGGATTCCAGGTATTAAAACCAAGTTTGGAAATTGACCAATGCACTTGAAGAGGTTAGATCTTTTAGGTGCAAATGGGTCTTCGAGAAGAAGACTGTCATGGATAGTAATGTAGTCACTTATAAGGCAAGGTTGGCTGCGAAAGGTTATAGTGAACGTGAAGGTATTGACTATAACTTAGAGTTATAACATGTTTAAAATAAAATATATTATGCTAGGATATAATTTAGAATTATGGTACACCTAGCCTATGCATGCTAACTTAAGTAGAGAATTAATTTAGTTAAGGCTTTAATTAATTTATATGCTACTAATAGGAGTTCCTAGGAACAAGGGACAAAATTGTGAATTTCTGCCGTGCCCGTTATGCAAGTTCAAATTGACTATCAGTTCTCAACCGAATTATGGTACGACTAGCCTATGCATGCTAACCTAAGTAGAGAATTAATTTACTTAAGCTTTAATTAATTTATATCTACTAATAGGAGTTCCGAGGGACAAGGGACAAAATTTTGAATTTCCGCATGTTCAAAGTGACTGTCGATTCCTAACAGGTATATCCCTATAGGACTCAGCTTAGGCTTTAGCAGAATCTAAGTGGTATATCCTACTAAAGAGAAAGGGCTCAGCTAGGATTTGATGCTTCTAGTGGTATATCCTACATCCAGAAGCGGGATTACCATCTGGAGACAAGCTCAAGAGGACTCAGCCAGGAGTTGGTGCTTCTAGTGGTATATCCTACATCTGAAGGAGAATAAATCTTTGGAGAAAATTGTAATGGTTGATTCCTGCCAATTGGAAATGAATCACACTAGTGGACAAAGTTCAATGGAAGCAAACTCTTTGGAATGGAGTAAGCGGGGCTGAAGTAGGATATAATCATCGTGTTTGATTTTCCTTAACTCTACTTTATTGCACATCATTTCATATTTGTATCATTTGGATCCACTACATCCGGAACATATCAAACACGTTACACAAGACTTTTTAAAGTCTTTAAATTCCACAAAAGGGTCATTCACCACCTCTGACCTTATATACTTACCCGCTAGGACCAACAACTTAAATTCATTGCCCATTTTTGGCAATAGGATTACATTTTTCAAGATCTTTCCGTTACCCTCAATCCATTAGTTAATAGATTCCCTTTTCTTGTCTTTCTCTAATATTGTTATGTTATAATTAAATTTTAATAATATTATTATTAAAAATGTATTAAATAATAATGATAAATATATTTATATATTAACTAAAAATAATATTACTATTATTATAATATAATAATAAATATTATTATTATTCTAATAATAAAATATAAAATATAAAATTATTTTTTATGTTTTAATAATAGTATTATAAAATATATATAATACCATTATTATTATTAAATAATAATATATATAATTATAAATATTATTTAATCATAAAATAAATAATAATTTTTATAACTAATTATATTATATGTAAATAAAGTTGATACTTATTAATATTAATAATAATTACTATATATATGAAAATTATTACAAATTACATTAATGCATATTGATATGTACATTTAATTATATAGTAATTATTGTAAATATTATAATAATTTATTATAATAATACTTATTGATAATATTAATAATAATTTAAATTTATATGATCATGTTAATATAATAAAATATTTAAAATAATTATATATAATAATAGTTCCTATTGTTATTATTAATATAATAATTATTAATAATTATTAACACGTCTAATATTTTTAGTTAAGTATTTTATTTAAATTTATTAATTATTATAATATACTTATTAATAATATCTATTATAATAATTTATTAAAAAAATAAAAAATGTTATTTTATAATAATACATGTAATTAATATTAATATTATTTTTATAATTACTATAAATATAAGAATAATAATTAATAAATAATAATTTTATTTATTATAATTAATTAATTAAGATTATACTATATAATCATTGTTATTATACTATAACTAAAAAATTGATTTTATTTAATCCAAACAGCAATAAAGATCAATGTCATTCCCGCATTCCTAACACATAAGTCAATTGAAGGGAATTATATTTCTTTCCTTACTTTTCCCTTTGTTGATTCCTTTTCCCTATCATGATGTGAACCAAACGCCCCTTTATAGTATTCTAGTAATTGAATTGGCATTTGCCTCTGCAAGCCGCTAGTCAGCTCCACCCTATATGTATATCTAGTGGGATTGTATATTACCATATAATTAAAAAAATTCTACCACCTTCCATCTACAGTAGGATGTTTCCACGTATATTAATCGTCTTGTGTCTCTACGAGTAAAAAATTTACACATGGAAACAAAATGCGTGTTTCAACTAATCAAAAGATGACATCTGTTAAAATTACGTGCATGTAATTTCTATAAAAAAAAACTCCGTGAAGGTCACAAAACACACCTATATCCAGACTCCAAAGCTTTCTTTTCTCTATTAAGTTTAGCCTCTCATGGATTGCGATGTCATTCTTTTGCTATTCCCTTTTTTTTTTCTCAGTTGGACTAGCGTTTTACCAAATATGGCATCCAACCAATGGCCATCGACCATGAAAATGATTTAAGGCTAATTCATTTATCAAGAAACATGGTTTTCAACCATGTATGGCTGCTGATTTTCAAGGTTTTCAGCGAAACCACACTCTATTCTTAATTCTTCAATGACTTAAGTGAGCTTGAAATTACTAACTTGAGGTTGATGATCAACTTAATATTGACCCTCAACATCACTAGAAGAATCTAACAAACACTTAGATTTGGTTCTGCAAATCCAGAACGAGAATGATCAGTAATGTGATTGGAATTCACTGAAAAATCATAATCTAACAGATTCGGTTCTGCAAATCCAGAACCAGAAGGATTAGTAATGCGATTGGAATTCACTGATAAATCATAATCCCAAAGATTTTCCCAAGCCATTTTCCCTAAATCTCACTCTCACAACTCCATACTAAAGGTTTCTACCCGTCTCTATACAAGAAACCCTGAATCATAAACTGATGTAGAGTACAAACCCGTATGATGCAAAACTAAACTCAACTCAAATCAACTCAACTGGTTCCACAATTAAATTTGGAAACAATTGCTCGTTATGGATAGAAATCGAAGTTATCTTGTATGATATTTTATTTTAGTTAGGTTTATTTTAAATTTGGAATGTATTTATTTTCATAATAAGGTTTGCTTTTCAGGATTAGATATTTAGGAAATTTAGTATTAGGATTTTTTATGAGGTTTTATTTCCATTTCAATAATTTTCGTGTATAAAAGCTTTGATATAATAAAATAGTATTGGGGAGTTTTTTTATTATGATGATTTTTGTTGAATAAGATGTGTCTTGTTATTTATTTAAAATGCTCTTAGAGGTTGCGATTTCTAGAGTCTTTAGAAGCCTAACTATCTTAGAGGTTGCGATTTCTAAGATTGTTAGAGGAATCGATATTCGTTGAGGTTTCGATTTCAATGAGTTTCGATTATTTATCCTTTTTCTTACACAGATGAAATACTGCTACACAGGGACGAATGGACCCACAGAAATAGGTCAGAATCCAATGTATCTTCTATTAAAAAAGGAGCAGAAAAGAGTAAAATCCAAAGAACAACACAGTGGCAAACTCCTGATCAAATGCATTTGCGGGATAAAAACAACAAATGCTCACCGTTACAATTTGGAAAGAAGGAAGAGGAAATTTTCAACCGAATTGATCAGAAAGAGAGCACGTACGAAGAACACAGCAAAAACAGGTGTGTTTCAATAATGGATGCACTTGATATGCTGTGTGTCGCTGCATGTAGGTAAACTTCGAGAGCTCTCAATTTGGAATTCGGAGGTGAAATTAAGGTTTCATAGCCGTTGTTAATTTAAAATACAATCCGAGGTGTAAAGCACTTTGCAAGTTCATGCAATTTTGGGAAACAAACAACAGCTCTGAGCAGGTTCTCACTAAACTTACCATAAGTTACAACTTATCAAAACAAATTACCATTAATCTGTTCAGCATGTACATGGAATGTCATAGACAACATATACACTTATATGATTTTCACTAAGCCCGCCATTGAGCGGGCGAGGGGTTTCATAGGGATGCACGTGGGGTGCGGTGCGCGGGGCGGGATTCGGTGCAATTTGAAGAAACCGCGACGTTTTGTTCGGTTTGAGAAAATTCGGTTCGCTTAAATGCCTGTGCCTCTTTTATAATAAAATGCTGGATTTTAAAAAAGAAAAAAGTTATTTTTATTATTTTTCACATAAACTTATTGAATGTGAAAAACATGACTTTTTATAAGCAAAAAATGTGATTATATTGAGAAATATATTTACACATTTTATTAAGAAAAGATATTTTTAAAATAAAACATTTTTACATTATTTAAAAATAAAATAGAGTGGACACCCGGTTTAGCTGGATCGGGCATTGTGGTATACTGATCCAAAATGGGATTTTTATACCGAAAAGAAAGTGAGATTCTGAGTTCGGACATATTAGTTACTCATATTGTTCAAATTATTGGGATCAATTTTGGAATTTTGGAATGTGTGGTAAGTTCAGCATTATAATGGCTTTATTTAAGAATTAAATTAAAGAAACAAAACAGGCATAAATATTTGCCCTACACCATAGATTGGCTCTGCCAACTAAAAATCAAAGTGTTGGCACCAAAGTGTTGGCGGTCTTTGATTTTGTGAGGTTGTTTTCTGATTTGATTAGTGTTTCCTTTTTGGTTATCGTTGTAGGAACCAATCTGATGTATGTCAGAAGCACTAGTATTATTGCTATTCCCCCAATTTATGTTTTTGCTTCTGCAAGTAGTACATTCTTGATTTCCTTTATTTTCTTTCTTATGGCTATTATATGTATTTTATTAATGCAACTAATGTTACAGGAAGATATGGACATAGTACACAGACTGGTTTTTAATCTTCCCAAGTAAAAATTTCCAATTGTAATCTGTCTGATTCATCATAACAAAAAGTAATATCTGTGGCTCACAATCTCTTGTATTTAGATGGAACTGGGGAAGTGAATTGGAAGGGTGTTGCATATTTACTATAAGCTGATCAATTATATGCACCAAATAGGTTGTTTCGATGATTGTTGTGCTTCTAATTTTGTAATTTCTTGAAATTTAGCATATAATATTACTAAATTTTGCAACTATATTACTGTCTATGTCGATAGGTATTACTCCTCATGTAACACTTTACCATTATGACATGCCTCTCGCACTTGGGAAGAAGTACTTAGGGCTCTTGAATCGCCAATTTGTGTAAGTTTATACTTGTTTTTAATCAGATTTTAATTTTATAGCATAATAAATCAGGGGCCCCTGTAGTTGGCCTGAATCGCCTACTGTCCCTAAACTTTCAAAGGGTTTACTTTACTCCTTGAAACTTTTGAAAATTGAACAAGTTTGCCGCTTATTGATTAACATTGTTTTCCGGGTCTCATCAACTTAGTCATATCTGCTCTCTGTATTGTAGGATTAGTGGTCAATTTGGCTTTTCAAGTTTTCAGTAAATTTCTGTTTGTCCCAAAATTAAGTATGGCACGATTTGACTTGAACTGTACTTTGCTTAAAAATTCAAGGGCAGATTGTCCTTCCTTTATCTATTATACCGTTCTTTCAGTATTTTTTTTATTGCTTCAATTGGTGACATTCTATATGTTATATTAAGCCTTCGCTTTTGTTCATTAGGGGAGGACTTCATTATGTTTTTTTCCTTATGTATCAAGTGACAAGATTGATTAAATATTTATCATTATTTATCATTAGAAATGAGGTTAAATGAAGCTTAATGTTCCATATGATAAGACTGCTGATTTTCTATGCTTGCCTTATTAGGTTGAACTTTTTGAATTTTTTCTTCCTGCCTTCTTATGGTGACATTCTTACCGGGTGAACAGCTTGAATACCCTGTTTGTACATATTCTATGTACCCTCCAATTCATCAGGTTTCTACTTCTTCTGGATCTATTTGTTGCTTTTATTATTTTCTCTTTTGGATTATGTTTGGTTGTTAATTATGTACTTTATCGTATATTTTTGGGTTTTAGTTCCCAGAATTGAATCAAGAAAATTCATCCATTGATCAGTTGATTCATAGTGGTAAAGTTAATATCTTAATAGGATGGTTTGATGTTTATGGTGTATCAGTACTTTTGTTCTGTCATTACTCGAAAAGAAACAATTGAGTTCTTGGTTCTAACCACCACACTTAGAAGCTTTTAATTTAGTATCTGAGCTCTTATAACAATACTGATGATAATGTCTTGAGTTAGCTATAAGGTGGTGTTTTCTACCATAAATTGCTTTAGGAATCCTTATGGTTATTCTACTTTCTACTTTGTTTTCCGAACCTATAACCTTGCTTCCTTGTAAATAATTTTCCCGAATTATTTCAATAGAATATAACTTAGCAATTACAGCCATCACCACTTTATCATTGTTTGATTGAATTTGGCTTTAAGCTCTTGTTGGATTGTTGTCAGTCTGAATTGTCAATCAATTTGGTTTCTCAAACATGAACTAATAGTGTTCCCCTGGCGCGCTTGAGGCTATCTTACGGACAGTTATTGTTTCAGCATAAATATGTCATTCATAATTTGTTACAATCACTCCTCCTTTGTTCTCTGTTTTGAACAACATACGTGCTTATATAATTTTTTCTATAAATAATAGAACCTATACTCCACATTTTATTTTTTAATGGTGCCTCATCATTGCATATGAATCCATAGTTGTCAAGAGCGCTCACTTTTGCACTTGAAGCGCAAAAGCTTAGCGAAGCACACCATGAGCGCTTCTGTTCCACAAAAGCGCACACGGTGCGCCATGCGCACAAAGCGAGCGCTTTTTGATATGTTCATCTCTTTCTTTATTCTATTTGATATTTTTAAGTCCTTTATCCACTGTTTTGATTCTTTATGTATGGAGCTTTTCTAAGTTAGCTTTAGTTTCCGTTTGATGTTTGATACTTGTTAACTGATATATGAAACATTATATTGACATAGTTTTACAGTTTTAGTTTTTTTTACATAACCAGTTTTAGTTTTATGGATTAATACATAATATTGACTGTTAGTTTGGGTCAATTTTTACACGTTTTATAATTTACCTAGTGCGCTTTTATTCAATAAAGCGAGCATTTTTTTTTGCGCAAATGTAAGATTAAGTTGGTCTGTCAGATTATTGATTTCTCAATATATATGTTATTATTTTCATATATAAATATGTGATAAATGTTTCTTCATTCATAGGGTCAAATTCAAGAAATGTGTGCATTTGGTGCACATAGTTAGAGTGTGGAGCAAATTCTGAACGGTGATTCATCGTGTTGCTCTTGGCTCGTTGGTAGCCAAGCTGTACACAAAAAAGCTAAGGGAAAATATGTGCCTAGCACTTTTGGGTTGGATGAGATGAAACAAAAATTAGCGGGGTAAATGGAGGAAGAGATGACGGCAGAAATGAACAAAAAGTTGACGCGGTTTCTTGAGAAGTTGCAACAAAAAATCTCGAGTGGGAATGATAGTGCCTCCTCCAAAGAGACACAAGAGTAATACTTAGCCAATGTTATTACACTACTTTTTGGGTGTAACTAGTACTTTATGAATGTTATATTAGTACTTTATGGATGTAACAAGTACTTTCAACTAGTACTTTATGAATGTTATATTTGTACCTTTTGGACTGAACATGATTGCAATCATATGACAATATGACAATATAGACAAATGTAGAATGAAAAAGTGTTGGCTACTTTATAAAAATAAGTAGTTGTTAACATTAAATGTAAAATTAAAAAGAGTTATCTAATGTGTTCAAAGTGTTAGTAAAACAAGAAAATGTGAAGTCCGAATATGTGGCCATTTACATGATAAAATGATGCCAAAAAAGAAAAATGTATAAATTAAAAGAGTTGACATTTATGATCAAAGTGTGGCCATAACACATGGTAGTGTTATTTCCATATACATTTACCGACACTTGAATAATGTTGTCAAAAGATAGTAAAATGTTACTAAGGGATCCTATACCAACACTTTTTACTATGTGGCCATACATGACCAAAAGTGTTGGTATAGGGGCCTATGGTCACGCTGCAAGATGTAACACCTGTATTTTCACAAAAGTGTAGCCAGTTCCCCTAAGATAACACATTTTTGACATTAGGCCTCACTTGTTTAGTGTTGGCATAACCAATCTATGGTGTAGTGTTGCTACTGAAATTTCGACAGAGTAACAACAACATTTGGGTTCTGGCCTGGAAACTCAAATAGAGTTTCTTCACATTCTAGATGTTTATCCGTACCTGGGAGCTTATTTACTCGTACTATAGTTTAAGTGGCCCCAATGGCTCATTTAACTAGAGAAAGTAAAATGCAACGTGCAATAATAGAAGTAATAAAATGACCTTGAACGAGTTTTAAAGTTGTGCTTGGAGACAATTACCGTCATTTTACCTTTTCATCTGTACAGGGTGTATCGAGAGCCGGTGAGAGACTGAAGTTGTCAGAGGTTGTGATTTATTTGGAAAATAGGTTTAACCCAAGTTATGGCTATAATCTTAGATTATTCGTATCGAAGATCACTGTGAGATCTTGATCTAAAATGATAGGAGAGTGAACTTATACCGAATGCCGGTGATGAAGCTCGGATTTGAGAGTGTTTTGACAGAGTTCCTGGGCATTTGGGACTCCCGGAAATGAAAAGGGACACAATGGGAATTTTGGGATTTTTCAAAGTTTTCGTCTCCTCTTGAAATGATTGGGGGGGGGGGTGAACCCATATATATAATTGGGTGGTAATTAGCCGACGGGATAATTACCTATCTGACAAGTTTTTACTTTAAATCCCATAAAATCTTGCCATATCTCAGGTAGATATGTTTTTTTTAATGTAGATGGGTAATTAGCAAGTGGGCTAATTACCTATGTTTGACCAAACTTTGAGTTTTTGACTTTTCAGTAGGAAAGGCTAAATCGAAGCTTCCCTGGAATGTGGATTTTTAAATTTTGGATGACAATTAGGTCCTTTTTGGCTCTTTTGTCTGATCACTAAATGAAATAGGACCTGTGCTAACAGTTTGCCCCTCGCATGCATAAATTTTATGCTAGAAATTTTGTCGTATGCGAAACAAACAAAATAGTGTGTGTGGAATGCAATGAGTTAAAATATTTTTGATTGACAACTTTTGAAACAAAATATATTTTGCCCCTTTGATTAAAAATTTATTAATGCGTTGAATGAGGTTTTAAATTGACCGGAGGTTGAAATAAATATTTTTGGGTGGTTAATGCATGAATCACTGTGTAAAAATAGATTTTAGGTCCGCTCGTTTTGTAAACAATGCAGAAAATGGATGAAATATGCGAAATTGCAAAATTTTCAAAATATACCTAATTAGCGGGCAGGCTAATTACCTATGTAACAGTAACTTTTATAGCTGTTACGCGTAAACGCGTGAGATTCGTATATTTGGGACAACTGGAATAGGTAATTAGTTGGCGGGCTAATTACATATGTAATTAGCCGGCGAGCTAATTACATGCGGGCTACAAAAACAGCAGCTTGACTCCCATTTTCTCCACACCAAAAAATTTCTTCTCTAATCTATTGCGAATTTAGCTCTTTTTCTTCGAAATTTTTCGTGTTCAAGCTATCTTTGATAATGATTTCTCTCATTTACTTTCTGTTTCTGCCCCTTTTATTTCAATTTTGCAGAATTTCCATGTAATTCAAGCTTTGCAATATCCGCTTGGATTTGCCAACCGTCCAAGTGACTACTCGGAATATGATTATTGATAGCGAGCAAGCAGAACTCTCTGAGGTTCCCGCCGAGGCTTTATACGGGCTTCCGCCAAATTGGATGTACCACGGGATCCATCCTGGGGATTTTATCCCTCCTGCTTTGAAGCCTTCTGATCACGGTTCTCGGATTCTGGTAAGCCTTACTGCCTTTGCCGCATTTGTTACCATGTTATTATTATTATGATTATTATTTATGATGTCATTATTTATTTGTTATGTATACGTATTTGTTTCTCTTTATTTAAGGCACGAATGCAATGACCTTTGATAATCCTGTGATTTATCGAAGACTGGTGTATGATTAGTGTACATGCAGTACTTTTGTAGGTCCCCGATCATGAGGGTGGTAGTACTACTCACTTTCACAAGTGATACAAGGTACTATCTCATGGTGCCAAAACCGTTGTCGATAGGACGTCTACAAGTACTTGAGGCATCGCAAGTATCCATACATCCCAGCCGGTACTTCTATCCACATCATGAGTAGGTGGTCCAACACTACCCACACTTTCCACTTCCATTATGGGGAGTACACTATTACTCCGATGGCTTACTGTGCCATCATAGGTGTTCCCTTCCATGGTAACATGATCCACTTCAACGCTTACTTTACTTACGACAACTTCAACATGGAGACTGTTGGAATTAATGATCCAGAACAACAAATGATCTGGATCAAGTTTGAAGTAAACAAAACACCTAAGTACAAAGAAAGTAAGCTACTTTATCCGGACATATAACCAAAACTGTTGGGAAACAATGATCCGGATAACAATCTAAAAACAAATCAGGATCAAGTTTGGAAGAAACAAAAATAATGTATGTAATCCTTCCAAATCCAAATGGAAATATCCAAACAAAGATCAAGATACAAGTCATCCATTGAAGAAATTAAATACCTAAGCACTAGAGGAAATCATTCGGACAAAGTTTGAAAAGGAAACAAACTTCTGTCCTTCAAGACTAGCATCCAGAAGAACTGTTTGAAGTTATCTCCGGAAGAAGATAGATCCAGAGAATATAGGTCTAAAAGACATACGAAAGACCTATATTAGGGAAAGATACAAAATATAACTTTCCCTTCATCCTTTTTGGTCTATAAAGTCAAAGATCCTTTCCCCAAGACAAAGACAAAATGACAGCTTGCTTATTTCAGAGAAAGGATAAAAGGACTGACACCGGACAGAAAAAGCTAACTACCTTTTTCTCCTAGACCAATAAGGAAGCTTGTGGAGCTCACATCAAAAAACAATTGGTATGAAAGTTAGTACATCATAAAATGACAAGCAAAATGATCATTGACAACTTTCTAACCTTAATCCTAAGATTTCAAAGTGGTCAAAATACAGTCTAACAGATTGATCAATGGATCCGGAAGCTCCACATCACGACCTAGTCAGGGGTGAAGATTGAATGAAAGCCCACCAACCACAACAACTACATTTATAAGAAGGTCAACTGGTTGATTTACAAAAAGCAAGTGACAAAGAATACTCATTCAATCAGTTCATATAATCCCTCCAAGAACCTTTGATTCAAATCTGTTTGTAAGGATTCCCAAGTGATACTATAAACTTGAGGAACTCCAAAAATCAACCCTTTGTTAAAAACAAAAGAGTAAGAATCTCCAACTTGGGTGAGTTGAGAGATTGGTATATAGCATAAAGTAGGTGCTTTGAGTGAGATTTCCCTGTAGGACTCAGCTTAGATTTGAGGTAGAAGGCTAAGTGGTATATCCTACTAAAGACTATAGGACTCAGCTAGGAGTTGGTGCTTCTAGTGGTACATCCTACTTCAGAAAGGGGTTACCATCCAGAGATAAATCTGTAAGGCTTGATTCCTACCAGTTGGAAAGGGATCCACTAGTGGATAAGCTCGGAGGAAGGAAACTCTAGGGACTGGATGTAGGCAGGGCCGAACTAGTATAAAATACTTGTGTTTGATTTTGTTTTCCTTTTAGTTTATTGCACATTATTATTATATTTGCATCATCCAGATCCATTCTCCGCATTATAATCAAACAGTCTACACTAAGACTTTTCTAAGTCTGTAAATTTTATGAAAAAGAACCCATATAAATACTCTCATAGGGACCAACAAGTGGTATCAGAGTGATTACTGAAACTAGAGATCTAACAATCTCGAGCTAAAGGTCCATATATTTTGATTCACATATCAAAATGAATTTCCAAAACTCACAACTCCTTCCCGAGGGTATGTCTGTTACCCGTCCTTCACTCTTCACTAGTGAACACTATGCATTCTAGAAAAACCGGATGAAGAACTTCATCTAGTCATAAAGTATGCAAGCATGGTTAGTTATAAAAGATGGCCCATATAAGCCTACTTATGAAGTAGAGGGTATGACTACCCGAATGCCATCAAGCATGTGGGATGAGAATGACTTTAAAAAGTTGCGTGAAAATGCAAATGCTATTAACATGCTTCATTGTGCTCTTAATACAGCTAAATTCAACAGGATAATCAAATGTGAGACTGTAAAAGAGAATTGGGAGAAGTTGGAGGTAACCTATGAAGGAACCACCAAAGTAAGAGAGGCTAAGCTTGATCTACTCCAATAAAAGTTTGAATCCTTTGAGATGGAGCCTAAAGAATCAATCAGCAGCATGAATACTAGATACACAAATCTAGTGAATGAAATGAAAAGGTTGGGGAAGGAGATTCCAGAAGTAGAAATGGTCAAGAAAGTGCTCCGGAGTCTCACCAAGGAATGGGACAATAAAAATACAGCCATTGAGGAAGCTCATGACTTAAATTGTTACAGTTATGATGAACTCATTGGTAATCTTCTAACCCAAGAATTGTCCGTGGAGAGGTATAGCCAACAAGAAAAGAAGCCTCAGGAGAAAAAGAAGGCCATTACTCTTAAGGCAGAATCCACCGGATTTGCTTCATCCGGAGAGGAAGAGCAAATCAATGAATCAAAGAGCACCAAACATCAACTTGCTCTACTAACTAGAAGGCTCAATTGATTCAAACAAAAGAAAGATAGAAGGAAATAAAAAAGGTATGAATCCCAAACACCAAGAAAAGGCACCTTTAGAAGAGACAAGCCCGGAAGGAATCCGGAAGAAATGAAGGATCCAGAGAAAGAAGCTACTTGCTTCAAATATGGTGAGAATGGCCACTTCAGAGCAAAGCGCCCCAAGCTCAAGAGAACCAAGAAGTTCAAAAAGAAGGAAATGGTTGCTACTTGAAGCAACAATGAAGAAAGTAGCAGCTCATCTTTAACAAAAGAAGAGGAGACTACAAACTGCGCATTCATGGCTCTAACTAACCCAGAAGCAGAGCAATCCGGAAGGAATGCCTCCAAGCAAGAAAAAGTGCAAATTGAAGAATCACAATCAGATACAGCAAACATGGTGGTAAATTGTTGTTCAATTATGCCGCTAATCTTGAACTTTTTAGAGCTCTGTCTATTGTAATCAAGGGTGTGAAGAAGAAAGAAAGATCAATCAAATCTCTTAAAAGAGCAGTAATGGAGTTGGTTGAAGATGCTGAAGTAATGGCACAAGACATCAACCTGGTTAGAGTAACCAAGCATATTGATGTTGTAGAAGAAAATTTCCTAAGGAATTAAGTCCAGATCCTAAATGCAAATGTAATGGGACTTGATAGAGAAGTCGATCTATTAAAGGAAGCATCTAGGAAGAGACCTAAAACAAAGGATCCAAGAAGAGATAATCGTCCTCCTTCTCAGAACAGATTTCAAAGGAACCCCAATCAAAAGATAAAGGGAGTTAGCCGGCAGCCATAAGCTCAAAGATATACCACTGCTCAAAATGGAAAGGCTAAGGTAGCCTACAACCAACAACCTATTAGACAAAGAAGAAATTATAGAGATAAAGTTGCACCCCCAACCAACTTCCTGATTTATACCAGACTATCCACCAGTGTCCAAGAAGTTGGGTATAAAGGCAACTATGGAAGGGAGGATCAAGAGAAGATCAGTGAGAAGCAAAAGGAAAACAGCCCCATTTCATGTAGATTAAACTATGGTTATTATGATGTTTACCCTTGGCCTGAGATGGTTATTAACTAGAGAGGACCCAAATTTGATTGGGCACGTAAACCCACTTGATCTATTTTGTAGGTATGCCTTAGATCTATAGAAGATCAACACACATGGTATATTGATAGTGGATGCTCAAGGCACATGATAGGTGATGAAAAGGCCTTCATCACACTAACTCGGAAGAAGGGTGACAAAGTAAGCTTTGGAGACAATCAAAAGGGATAGATCATTGGTAATTGAACCACTGGATCTGAATTTAAGATTGAAGATGTCTCACTGGTTGATGGACTGAAGTTCAACCTGCTAAGTGTGGCCCAATTATGTGATAAAAGGAAGGACAGTGACATTTGACTCCGGAGGCTGCTCAATCTATGATATTGAGTCCCATCAACTTATTCTTTATGCACCTAGAGTAAATAATGTCTATTCTGTAAACATTAAAAATGATAGGAAGGATATATGCTTGGTGTCTAAAGAAGAAGAATCATGGCTATGGCACCAAAGGTTGGGACATGTAAGCATGAACCTCCTGCCCAAACTAGCCAAAAAGCAATTGGTTGTGGGTTTGCCTAAGGTTGCTTTTGATAAGGATCATCTATGCACTGCATGCCAACTAGGTAAACAACATAAGAAAAGTTTCCCTTCCATCTCATACATTCCTTCGAAAAGAGTACTTGAGCTCTTACATATAGATCTCTTTGGTCCAATCAAGCCATTAAGTTTAGGTAGAAGAGAATACACCATGGTCTTTATGGATGACTATTCTCGATATATCTGGGTTCTCCTACTAATAAACAAGGATGAAGCTTTCGACCAAATCTCCAAAACATTCATCCGGATAGAAGTAGAATAGGGGATAAGCATTGCACGTATCCGGAGTGATAATGGTGGAGAATTAAAAAATAAGCATTTTGCTAATATTTGTGACTCCAATGGCATTAAACACAATTTCTCTGCCCCGCACACTCCTCAATACAATGGAGTTATTGAGAGAAAGAACAAGACCATAGTAGAGATGGCTAGAATAATGCTTAGTGTAAATTATTTGCAAAAATATTTTAGGCGTGAGACCGTAGATACAGCATGCTATATATTGAATAGAGCTCTCATTAGAAACACCATTGAAAAGATCCCATATGAAATCCGGAATGGTAGAAAACCCAAAATTGGGCATTTTAAAGCATTCAGATGCAAAATGTTACATCCTTAATGATAGAGCGCAACTAGGAAAATTTGATCCTAAATCTGATGAAGCAATTTTCTTTGGCTACTCAACACATAGTAAGGCTTACAGAGTCTTCAATAAATGAACCCAAACTATGGTAGAGTAAATACATGTAGATTTTGATGAGACTAACACTGTAGGAAAGAAAAGCTGAACTCTAGAAGATCAAGTTCCGGAAGTTGAAAAATCTGGAGAAAATGTGGAAGCAGGAATTCCTGATTCATTTCAAATTAAGAAGTACAAAGAGGAAGATGAAGGAATATCCTTTGATCCAAAGGTAAAACAAGTTAATCTCAACCCATAGGGGATTGACTTTAATGAAGGTGAAGAAGGAGTGGTTAAAACTGAAGTGGAGCAAGTCCAAGTTCAACATGAAGGAAATTCCAGACCCACAGAGATCATTCTATCAAAAAATATTCTGGATGATGTTTAGAATCCCGTTAGAACTAGAGGTCAGCTCAATTGAATGATGAGCCATGCTGCCTTTGTCTCTCTCACAGAGCTAAAGAAATTTCAAGATGCTGAAGGCGATGAAAGTTGGATGATGGTGATGTAGGAAGAGCTGGATCAATTGACCAGGAATGATGTATGGGATCTAGTGCCCTCTCCTAAAGGGAAATCAATCATTGGCACCGAATGGGTGTTCTGAAACAAGCTTGATGAATCCAGAATAGTGGTGAGAAACAAGGCAAGACTAGTTGCCTAAGGCTATAACCAGCGAGAAGGAATTGATTTTAAAGAAAATTTTGCTCCTGTAGGAAAGTTGGAAGCAATTCGGATCCTATGTGCTTTTGCATCATTCATGGGGTTCACATTATACCAAATCGATGACAAAAGTGCATTTCTAAATGGTGTCATCCAAGAAGAAGTCTATGTCACCCAACTACCCAAATTTGAAGATCCAAAGCATCCAGATCATGTCTACAGGCTGAAGAAAGCTGTTTATGGATTAAAGCAAGAACCAAGAGCCTGGTATAAAAGATTAACCTCATTCCTTATATCCAAGGAATATACTAGAGGCAAGATAGATGCCACACTCTTCATCAAGAAAAAGAAGGATTATGTTATTATAGTCACGATCTATAACGATGATATCATTTTTGGAGCCACTGATGAAAAGATGTGCAAAGAATTCAGCTCTCAAACGTAGAAGGAATTTGAGATGTCTATGATGGGAGAGCTCAACTCCTTCCTTGGTCTATAGATCAAGCAAAGTCCAGATCGGATTTTCATTAATCAATCAACGTACACCAAGGAGATACTGAAGAAGTTTGAAATGGATAAAAGCAAACCTATGTCCACTCCAATGGGCTTAGACACAATCCTATCCAGTCACTGTAAAGGAGAAGATGTTGATCAAAAGCTCTATAGAGGAATGATTGGTTCAATATTATACTTGACAGCTAGCTGGCCTGACATACACTATATAGTTTGCTACTGTGCAAGATATCAAGCCAATCCTAAGGATTCCCATCTCAAGGCAGTTAAAAGAATCCTTAGATATCTTCTAGGAACCACTGAGGTTTGGTTATAGTATCCTAGTAATGGAGATTTCACACTCTAAGGGCTCACTGATGCAGATTATGGTAGAGATACTCTTGAGAGAAAGAGTACATCCAGAGGCTGTCATTTCCTTCGAGATTGCTTAGTCTCGTGGTAAACTTCAGTTGCCTTATCCATTATAGAAGTAGAGTATATGGCAGATGGAAGTTGTGTTGCTCAACTCGTATGGATCAAACAACAACTTGAAGATTATGGAGTGCAATCCAGATGTATGGATGTCATGTGTGACAATAAAAGTGCTATTGATGTGTCAAAGAATCTGGTGCCCCATAGTAGGATGAAGTGTGTCAACATAAGGCATCACTTCATCCGTGATCATGTTGCATTGGTATACATTCCAACCAATGAGCAAAGACCAGATATCTTTACTAAGCCCTTAAGTAAAGATCAATTTGGGAAGTTAAGGGAGGCCATTGGTATGTCAAATCCAATTTGATCCGAAAGCGAATCCATGGGCAATTAAGACTCCTATCAACTGGATCATCTGGAATAGAGGTAATTTCCAATACAAGCCTAATCTAGAGGAAAGAATGCCACGTCAGTAGACAAGAAGGAAAAATGGCAGAAAAAGCGCTTTAAAGGTAACTATTACTTTTTGAATTTCAAAAGTCTATTGGTGGTTACAAGCGTGGCAAATTGGACAGTTATTTTCAAAATAAACCGTCCATATTCTTTGGTTAAACTAAACTTAACTCTCTACTATAAATCCGACTACCATGTCATCAATCCAGCCAAATCAGCCGGAGTCCAAATTACCAAAATACCCTCACTTCAAAAATTCTATATAAACCCCCCAAAATTCATCCTCTTTCTCACGCGAGTAACTACTCTTCTGTTACTCTGTAAAAATTCAAACCCAAAACCATAGTTTTCAAAATCTCTCTCAAATGGCAGCCATAAACACCTCTAACACCCTCGATATCTTACCTATCAAAAATTTCTTTCAAGTATCTGATTTGAAGGATACAGATTTTGAACCCCTGAATCTCAAAACCTCCGAATTCCTTATTCCCACTAATCACTTAGGTGCTGATTACTTATTCAAAATCCCTCCTTTCTTCACCCTAATTGAAGATCAGAATTTGCGAGACTTCCTGAAGATAAATTGCCCTACCTACCCAAAGTTGGTGAAGGAAGTTTTCAAAAATCTTAGCGCTCATAACCATTTTGACCCCTTACACAATGGAGTGCAGGGGAAGGTCATAACTATCACTCTAGAGTTCTTTGAGAAGAATCTAAACATAAAGAACTCTGGTATATTGAAGAGAAAAGATGGTAACGAAACTGGAGTTGTTTATGATTCAAAACTATGGCTTCACAAGAATTATTTCGAAGATAAATTCTCCACATACTTTCCCAGGACACCGAGATTTCCGCAACATGCTTTGGCAGAACTCATGCTGATAAGGATGGGATCATTGACTACAATTTCTTCCCTCTAACACTGCATCTTGCAGCAATGGGTTGGAAGTGTGGAAGTAAACTCGCCAATCTTGATCATTCACTATCTCAAGATGCATGTGAACTCCTATGGCGCCTTAATCACTAGAATTCTGCAAGCAGCGGAAGTAGATTTGACCGAAAATGAAGGCATAGATGGCAAGCCTATTCCTGAGAAGAATTTCCTCAACATTCAATATGATGGGGAGTGGGATGAAGAAAAGGCCAAATAGAAAAGGGATGAGAAAAGAATTAAGTCCCGAAAGATGGTGGATCCGGAAGAGCAAGCGCTTGTTCCTAAGAAACCCAGAGCCACCAAAGCCAAAGCTTAAAAGCAAATAGAAGTGGTTCTGGAAGTGGTCGATGAGGACTCTCTGCCCCTCACTCAGATCCTAAAAGGGAGTTCAGAGAAGCCTAGGCCCAGGGGGAGATTGATGGAAGCCAGATCTAAGAAGGGTTAGAATGCGCTTGATGAAATTGCTACCAACGCAGTTGAGGCTGGAAGGAGGAAAGCTAAGAGAAGCTTAGCTGAAATGGAAGAGGAGCAAGAAGATGAGGAGATGGAGGATGAGGCTCCTCCTCAAAAGAAACTCAGAAGAAAGGGGCTAACTTATGATGAGGCCATTGCTGCCAAAGAGAAGAAGGCTAGTGAAGGGAGGAGACTAGCTAGAATAGTGCTAAATGAAGAAGTAAAGTAGTATAGGGAGAAAGCTGCTTTGGACAAAAAAAATTAAGCAAAGGGAAAAATATCCTTGGAGCAACAGAGATTGTGGGGAGAGGTGATGCGCAATATGAGATCATGTAAGCTGTGATAAAAGACAACATCAAAACAAACTGGGAAAGAATAGAAGGACCGAAAGACTGATCTCAAGTACCTCTAATTCTCGTTGATCCATAGGATATGGATACGCTGTTAAAGCTTTCGAAAGCTAATAAATTCATCTTTGCTAATAGACCAGGAGCTCTTTTGGAAAATCTGCTTGGATCCGGCACTACCATCATAAATCTTAAAAGTCCTGAAAAGGCACTGGAGAAGGGTGTTGAGGAAAATACCAACATGCCTGGGGGAGAAAAGATAAGTCCTATAAAGGCACTTGTAGGGGTGGTTGAGGATAGTTCCAACCATCTAGAGGCTAGGCTGGAAGAAGAAAAGTAGGAAGTTAAAGATGATCAGGATCAGATGCGACAAACCATCGAGGTAACCACTGCTCTACTTCATCCTGATTCTGATCTTGTTGTAGAAAATGAGGATAACTTAGCTACAGACTCTCACAATGTCACTAAGGACATAGTGACAAACCTGGATGATATAACTCTGAAGGAGGGAGTGAGTTTGAGTTCCAAATGGCACGTTTCTAAAGTGGACCCTACAGGCAAGGCTCATTCGGAGGAACAGATGGAGGAGGAAGAAGAAGAGAGCTCTAGCTCAAAAGGAACTGAAAAGGAAGAGGAACATCAGTCCTCCGGAAGCAGTTCAAGCTTCGGAGATGAATCCACCTCAGCCGGAGAATAGACACCACTCATCGCCAATCTAATGAAAAATCCCACTGCCACCGCCAAAAATGCCAAAGTTATGGTTGCAGTCAAGCTAGTTCAAGAAGCATCATAGGAGGAATAAGAGGAAGGGTATGTCAAGCAGAGCCTTCAAACCGTCTGTACACACATAAAACTCATTGAAGGAGTGCCTTATCAAGAGTTCCAGCCCTTGATTATTTAGAAGGAGTTTGGTGAAATTAAGGAGAGTTCGAAAAGCCTTCCTCGAATTAAGAAGCAAGTTATGGAATTTCCCACTCCTGGCACTATTGTTGATGCCTCTATGTCTCAAATCCAGCCAGTTATGAATGAGCTCAAAGAAAGCACCACTAAAGCTAACCAGACTGCCAGTAAAGCTAATAACTTGGCCTCTGATAACTGTGTAAGTATCCTTGAAAGAATGTCCTCATCCGCCACTGACTTATCCACCAAAATAAAGGACTACATTCATTCTAAGTTTGAAAGCTTGACAAAATTCGTGGAAGAAAGAGACCTGAAACCTTCTTTCTCTAACCTAGAAACTGATCAATAAGTGACCCAGGACATGCTTGCTCACTACATTGAAAAAACCATCCCCGAACTCAAATAAAAGATCCTTAATGATATGGGTGATGAGATGCAGTCCAGAAATTTTGGGATCGAATAATTGATCAATGAATGGAAGAAGTCCGTTTCCAAAGAACAAAAGGATCAGATGGAGTCACTCCACAATATCCGAAAGGGGATCTCTGAGGATATAACCTTAATCCAAACTGGAATCAACAATTTATCTATATCCGGACCCTCTTATCTTCTGGTTGTTCCGAAAAGCTAGCTCATTCCGGTGCTACACAATATTGTCCAAGCTATAGGGGACTTCGGGTTCATGAGCCAAAAAGGTACGACTACTTTTATTAAGGCTATGTTCCCCTACTATGACCCTATGGACCAAGAACAAACCCTGTGGATTCATCCCCAAGTTCACAATCTTATGGTCAACTACGAAGATCTCTTCGCCATTATTACTTAACTCCGCCTATAGTTGATCACATCATTGATGAGAGAGCTAAGGGCAACAAATACTATTCTATCTAATCCTCTGCTTGGCAGCAGTCTTGGGACAAGCGCATATACGTGGTCATAGACCCCCTTGATAGAAGCAAAAAGGGGGAGGAAGATCAGAATTAACCAGGGGAAGGAAGTGGGAATGGCAAAGGCAAATACAAGTAAAGAAGAACGGACCTTCCGGAGAAGTAGTTAAGCTAGCTAGATGATATTGTAATACTTATGTAATAGCTAGATTCACTTTATATGTATTTCTGTAATCTCTAATTCTGAACTTCATGATGTTAACCATTGTTAACAGCAGAAGTATATATGAGGTGAAGTTCTTAACTATCAAAACAGATGCTTCTAAAGTACAATCGGTAATTGTACTAAAATAAATTTAGAAGCTATAATTACGAAATCATGGGTGAGTTAAAACGTTTAGGATGCTAGAATTATGGGGGGAGCATTATAAATGGCTAAGTATCAAGAATCATACTTAGTTCATATACCCCTGTCCTATGATTAGTTGATTTAGGTTTTTGTTCCATCAAATGGGGGAGATTGTTGGAAAACAATGATCCAGATAACAATCTAAAAACAAATCCAGATCAAGTTTGACAGAAATAAAAATAATGTATGTAATCCTCCCAAGTCCAAATGGAAATATCCGGACAAAGATCAAGATACAAGTCATCCATTGAAGAAATTGAATACCTAAGCACTAGAGGAAACCATCTGGACAAAGTTTAGAAAGGAAACAAACTTCTATCCTTCAAGACTATCATCCGGAAGAACTGATTAAAATTATCTCTAGAAGAAGACAGATCTGGAGAATATAGGTCTAAAAGACATCTGAAAGACCTATATTTCAAACATAGGGAAAGATACAAAATATAACTTTCCCTCCATCCTTTTGGGTCTATAAAGTCAAATATACTTTCCCCAAGATAAAGACAAAATGATAGCTTGCTTATTTTAGAGAAAGGAAAAAAGGATTGACACCAGACAGAAAAAGCGAACTACCTTTTTCTCGTTGACTAATAAGGAAGCGTGTGGAGCTCACATCAAAAAGCAATTGGTATGAAAGTTGGTACATCAAAAAATGACAAGCAAAACGATCACTGACAACTTTCTAACCACAATCCCAAGATTTCAAATAGGTCAAAATATAGTATAATGGATTGATCAACGGATCCGAAAGCTCTACATCATGACCTGATCAAGGGTGAAGATTGAATTAAAGCTCACAAACCATAACAGCTACATTTATGATCGAAGCCTATAAAAGTAGCTCTTCACCAAATGAGAAGGTCAACTGGTTGATTTACAAAAAGCAAGTAACAAAGAATACTCATTCAATCCATTGATATAATCCCTCCAAGAACCTTTAATTCAAATCTGTTTGTTAGGATTCCCAAGTGATACTATAAACTTAAGGAACTTCAAAAACCAACCCTTTGTTAAAAACCAAAGAGTAAGAATCTCCAACTTGGGTGTGTTGAGAGATTGGGATATAGCTTGAAGTAGGTGCTTTGAGTGAGATCTCTCTGTAGGACTCATCTTAGATTCAAGGTAGAAGGCTAAGTGGTATATCCTACTAAAGACTATAGGACTGAGCTAGGAGTTGGTGCTTCTAGTGGTATATCCGACTTTCAAAAGGGGTTGCCATCCGGACACAAATCTGTAAGGCTTGGTTCCTGCCAGTTGTAAAGAAATCCACTAGTGGATAAGCTCAGAGGAAGGAAAATCCAGGGACTGGATGTAGGCGAGGCCGAACAAGTATAAAATACTTGTGTTTGATTTTCTTTCCCTTTTACATTATTGCACATTATTGTCATATTTTCATAACCTGGATCCATCCTCTGGATCATAATCAAATACGCTACACTAAGACTTTCCCAAGTTTGTAAATTTCGCAAAAAAGGGCCATTCACCCCCCTCTGCCCTTAAAAATACTCTCATAGGGACTAACAAAAACATCTAAGTCCATGGCAATCATTAAAGTGAAGACAATTACCTAAGCATAAAAGGAATGAATCCGGTTAAAGTTTGAAAAGGAAATAAACGATGAATAGCTCAAACATCATCTGGAAGAACTGATTGAATAACATCTAGATATCAAGAGAAAAAGTAATCCGGAAGATATAGTAATAAAGACAAAGGGAATAGTTTTGAAAATATCTTTTCCCTCTATCCTTTTGGTCTATAAGTCAAAGATCCTTTCCTCATATGCAAGATAAAAGAAAGCTGGCATACTTTTCTGAAAAGGATAGAAAGACTAACATAGGAAAGAGAAAAAGGGAACAACCTTTTTCACATAGACCAATAAGAAAGGCGTGTGACATACACATTCCAGACTACTGGCGTAAAAGTTGGAGAATCACTAAAAAACAAGGAAAATGATCACTGACAACTTTTCAGCCTCAATCCCAAGGATTCAAATGGGTCAAAATATTTGTCTGACGGACTGATCAATGGTTCTAGAGGCACCATATATTACCTTATCAATGGTAAAGTTTTAAATTAAGTTCAAATATCCACAATGGCTACATTTATTGTAGAAGCCTATAAAAGGGAAGCTTCACAAGTTAAGAAGGTGTTGGTCGATTTCAAGAAAGCATACACAAGAGAATTCGTTAAAAGAAATCAGTTACTCAATCCCTCTAAGAATCAAAAAAATTCCAAATCTGTTTGTAAGGATTCCTAAGTGAGTTATAAACTTAAGGAACTCCAAAAACCAAAACCTTTAAGAAAACCAAAGTGTGAAAGATCTCCTACTAGGGTGAGTAGTGTGATTAGGATATAGCTTGAAGTTGGTGCTTTGAGTGGGATCTCCCTATAGGACTCAGCTTAGGTTTGGGTAGAAATCTTAGTGATATATTCTATTAAAGGCAAGAGGACTCAACTAGGAGTTGGTGCTTCTAGTGGTATATCCTACAATCGGAAGGGGTGCCATTCAGAGATAAATTGTAAGGTTTGATTTCGGCCAGTTGGAAAGGAATTCACTAGTGAAAAATCTCAGAGGAAGGAAACTCGAGGGACTGGAGTAGGTGGGGCCGAACTAGGATAAAATCCTTGTGTTTGATTTTCTAACTCTTCACTTACTTGCATCATATTTTATATCTACATCCTCCGAATTCATTACATCTGGAACATAATCAAACGCGATACGCAATGAATTTTTAAAGTTTGTTAATTCTTCAAAAAAGGGTCATTCACCCCCACTGACCTTATTTAGACCATCATAGGGACCAACAAGTGGTATCAGATCGAGTGCTCAAAACTAGAGATCTAACAATCTCGAGTTAAAGGTCCAAATTTTGATCCAAGAATCAAAATGAGTTTCTAAAACTCATAACTTCTTCCCGAGGTCATGTCTATTACCCATGCTCCAGTCTCCACCTATGAACACTACACATTGTGGAAGAACCAAATGAAGAACTTCATGCAAGCACAAAGCATGCAAGCATGGTTGGCCATTAAATATCGCCCATATGAGCCTACTCTCGAAGTAGAGGGTATCCCTACCCAAAAGCCCTCAAGTTTATGGGATGAAAATTACTTTAAGAAATTGTATGAAAATGAATGATATCAACATGCTTTATTGCACTCTTAGTGCATCATAGTTTAACAGGATATCTTTGTGTGAGGCTGCACAAGAGATTTGGCAGAAACTGGAAGTGACCTATGAATGAACCAACGAAGTTAGATAAGCCAAACTTGACCTACTCCAGCTAAAGCTTGAGACCTTTAAAATGGAGCCAAAAGAGTCAATCAGTAGCATGAACACTAGATACATAAATTTAGTGAATGAAATGAAAAGCCTCAGAAAGGAAATATCTGAAGTAACGATGGTAAAGAATGTGCTCCAGAGTCTCACCAAGGAATGGGTCAATAAGAAGACTACCATGGAAGAAGCTCAGGACTTAAACTTCTATAGTTATGATGAACTCAATGGTAATCTCTTAACTCAAGAGTTATCCAATAAGAGAGAAAGCTAGAAGAAAAGAAGAAGACCATTGCACTCAAGCTAGACTCTGTCAGATCAGCCTCTTCCGGATCAAACAAGCTACCGAAGGAATCTAGCTACAACAAAGAAGATATGGCTATTTTGGCCAGATATTTTCATAGATTCCTATAGAAGAAATATTAAAGAAGATTCAAAAGATATGAGTCCAAGGCACCTCTAGAAGAGACAGGCCATGAAAGGCTCCGAAAGAAAAGAAGGATCCAAAAAAAGAAGCTGCTTGCTTCAAATGTAGAGAGAAAGTCCACTTCAGAACCAAATTCCCCAAGCTTAAAAAGGATAAGAAACACAAGAAGAAGGCAATGGTGGCCACTTAGAGCAACAGTGAGGAAAGCAGTAGCTCATCTTCTGTAAGAGAAGAAGAAACTGCCAACTGTGTATTCATGGCCCCGACTGATTTGAAAGCAGAACAATCTGAAAGAAATCCATCTAAGTAAGATACTATGCAAATTTAAGAATATAAATCAAAAATATCAAATACTAAGGTAAACTCTCACTCCAATTCTGTTTCTAACTTTGAACTTGCTAGTGCTTTAGGGATTGCGATCAAGAATGTGAGGAAGAACACAAAAGCAATCAAATCCCTACAAAGACAAATGATGGAGCTTGCTGAGGATGGTGAAGCATTGGCACAAGATGTCAATCTAATAAGAAACACAAAGCATATTGATGTTGTTGAAGAAAAATTCCTAAGAAATCAAGTGTAGATCTTAAGTGCTAACTTGATGGGGTTAGATAGGGAGCTAACTTCGATAAAGGAATCATTCGATAGAAAACCAAGTCCTTCTCAACAAAGAAGGAATGCACGACCATCAAATCAAAGAGATATAAAATCTCAGAGGTAGCCTCAAGCACAAAGATTCACAGCCGCTCAAAAAAGAAAAGCTAAGGCTGTATCAAATGAGCAACCTGTCAAGCAAAGAAAGAGTTACAAAGAAAAATTTGCACCTCCAACCAACTTTCGAATACACTCCGGATAGACCAATATATAAAAAGCTAGATACGTGGGAAACTATAGAAAGGAGGATCTAAAAAAGATCTAGAAGAACTAGGAGCAAAGCAGACCCATCTCAGGGTGCAGGTTTTGTGTGAAAAACAATCATATTACTATATTATATAGATTAAAAAATGGTTATTATGATGTTTATCCTTGGCTTGAAATGGTTGATAACCCGAGAGGACCCAAATTTGATTGGGTACCCAAACCCACTTCATTTGTTTTGCAGGTATGCCTTAGATCCATAGTAGATCAACACCTGGTACATTGATAGTGGATGCACAAGGCATATGACTGGTGATGAGAAAGCCATCATCACTCTTATCTGGAAGAAAGGTGGAAAAGTAAGCATTGAAGACAACAAAAAAGGACATATCATTGGGCATAGAACCATTAGATTTGAAATAAAGATAGAAGATGTCTCTCTAGTTGATGGACCAAAGTTCAACTTGCTTAGTGTAGCACAAATCTGTGATAAAGGAAGAAAAGCAACCTTTGACTCCAGAGGATGCTCAAGCTCGGATAGTAAGTCAAATCAACTCATTCTTTATGCACCTAGAGTTAATAGTGTTTATTGTTTCAACATTAAAAATGATAAAAAGAATAAATTCTTGGTGTCTAAAGAAGAAGAATCATGGCTATGGCATCAGAGTTTGGAACATGTTAGCATGAACCTCCTATCCAAATTTGCTAAAAAAGAGTTGGTTTGGGGCTTGCCTGAGAATGTTTTTAATAAGTATCATATATGCATTACATGTCAATTAGGTAAAAAACATAGAAAAAGCTTCCCTTCCATCTCACACATACCTTCCAAGAGAGTTCTTGAACTCTTGCATATTGATCTCTTTGGTCCAATCAAACAATTGAGTTTAGATAGAAGAGAATACACCATGGTCATTGTGGATGATTATTCTCGATATAGTTGGTGGCTTTGCTAGCTAGCAAATGTGAAGCCTTTGACCAATTCTAAAAAATATTCATCCGGATAGAAGTAGAATAGAGCATAAGCATTATACGCTTCTAGAGTGATCATGGTGGTGAGTTCAAAAATAAGCACTTCACTGAATTTTGTGACGCCAAGGGTATTGAGTATAACTTCACCTCAACAAAATGGGATTGTTGAAAGGAGAAATAGAACCTTAGTTGAGCTGGCTAGAACAATTCTTAGTGAGAATTGTTTGCCAAAATATTTCTGGGGTGAGGACGCAAATAGAACATGCTACATTTTAAATAGAGGCCTTATTAGAAAGACTTTAGAAAAGACCCCATATAAAATCTGGAAGGGAAGGAAACCCAAAATTGGGTATTTTAAAGCCTTTGGATGTAAATGCTGCATCGTGAATGATAGAGAGCAATTAGAAAAAATTTGATCCTAAGTCTGATGAAGTAATTTTCCCTGGCTACTCAACACATAGCAAAGCTTACATACTCTATAAAAAATGAACCCAAAACGTGGTTGAGTATATGCATATAGATTTTGATGAGACTAACCATGCAGGAAGAAAAAATTCAAATCTGGAAGATCTAACTCTGGAAGTTGAAAACACAGGAGAAAAAGAAGAAGTGCATATTCAAGATTCCTTCTAGATCAAGAAATACAAGGAAGAAGATGAAGGAATTAATCCTAACTCAGAATTTCCACAAGGTTATCTTAATCACCATGAGACAAGCTTTATGGATAATCAAGAAAAATTGAAGTAGTTGAGGAACAAGCTCCAGAACAGTATGGAAATCTTAAAAGACAAATCCAAACTCGCAGAAATCATCCGGTAGAAGCCATTTGAGATGATGACCGAAATCCATTAAGGACTACAGGAAAACTCAACCAGATGATGAGCCATGCTGCTTTCCTCTCTGTCATTGAGCCAAAGAAATTCCAAGATGTAGAAGGAAATAAAAGTTGAATAATGGCCATGCAACAAGATCTAAATCAATTCACCAGGAGTTATGTATGGGATCTAGTATCACCACCAAAAGGAAAGTCAATCATTGACACCAAGTGGGTATTCCAGAACAAGCTAGAGGATTCTAGAGTAGAGGTGAGAAATAAGGTAAGATTGGTTGCCCAAAGCTACAATCAATCAGAAGGGATTGATTTTGAAGAAACATTTTCCCCAGTAACAAGATTGGAGGCAATCCGGATTCTATCGTTCTAAATGGATGTCAAAAGTGCATTCTTAAATGGAGTTATCTAAGAAGAAGTCCATATTAAGTAACCACCTAGATTTAAAGACTCAAATCATCCGGATCATGTATACAAACTAAAGAAGGCCCTCTATGGATTAAAGCAACACCAAGAGCTTGGTATGAGAGACTCACAACATTTCTCATATCGAAGAGGTATATCCGGGGCAAGGCAGATATTACTCCTTTCATCTAGAAGAAGAAGAATGATATCATTCTAGTCCAAATTTATGTTGATGACATCATCATTAGATGTGTGAAGAATTTAGCGCTCAAACGCAAAAGAGCTTGAGATGTCGATGATGGGAGAACTCAATTTCTTCCTTGGTTTGCAAATAAAGTAGAGTCCAGATGGAATCTACATCAACTAGTCCAAATACAACAAGGAGATTCTAAAGAAGTTTGAAATGGACAAGGGCAAGCAAATGTCTACTCCCATGGGATCAGATACAATTCTATCAAAGGATTTTAAAGGAGAAGAAGTAGATTAGAAGCTCTACAGAGGAATGATTGGATCACTACTGTGCTTTATAGCTAGCAGACCTAACATACGTTATGCAGTTTACTATCGTGCAAGATATCAATCCAATCCAAAGGATTCACATCTCAAAGCAGTAAAAAGAATCCTTAAATATCTTATAGGAACCACTAAAGTTGGGTTATAGTATCCTAGTAATTTAAACATCACACTCCAAGGCTTCACTAATGATGATTTTAGCAAATATACTCTTGAAAGGAAGAATAGATCTAGAGGTTGTCATTTTCATAGAGATTGCTTAGTATCATGGTATAGCAAGAAGCAAACTTTAGTTGCCTTATCGACCACAGAAGAATAATATTTGGCAGTAGGAAGTTGTGTAGCTCAACTCCTTTAGATCAAGCAACAACTAGAAGATTATGGAGTCCAATCCGAATGTGTTAAGGTAATGTGTGACAAAAAAAAGTGCCATTGATGTATCCAAAAATTCGGTGCTCCATAGTAGGGTGACGTATGTAAATATCATACGCCATTTTATCCAAGATCAAGTGATGAAGAAGGATGTTGCACTAGTATACATTCCAACAAATTAGCAAAGAGCAGATATATTTACTAAGCCATTGAGTAAAGATTAATTCAACAAATTAAGGGAATCAATTGGAATGTCAAATCCAATTTAAATCAAATCCGGAACACAATTTGGGATTAGTCTAAAGTTCAATGAGTCAAGGAATCAGGAAAAGAAGAAGAAATTATGTTGACTCTGGATCTGAAATAAAGACTGCTAGCTCAGCAGATAGAAAAGACAAATGGCAGTACACGCGCTGAAAAATAACTATACACCTTTTGAATTTCAAACGTCTATAGGGTGTTACACGCGCAGAAAAATTAAATGGTTATTTTAAAGATATAATGTTTCCAATCTCTAGTTTTAATCCCATTTACCTCTTTCATAAATTCCATCTGCCACGTCATTAATCAAGTTAACTTTTGCTGCGTCCGGATTATCATTATGCCCTCACTTTTGAAATTCTATAAAACCCCCCAAATTTCTTCTTCTTCTTCATGTGAGTAACTTACTATAGTTACTCTAAAAATTTCTATTTCCAAACTACAATTCTTTCAAACATTCTCAATTATAGCCATAATGACAAACAACCAAATCCAAACCCTTCCTCCTTAAAATATCTTTGTAGAGTCTGATCTCAAGGATAAAGATTTCATACCCATAAACCTGAAAGCCACTGACTCAGTATTTCCCACTGACTACTTGGGAGAAAAGTTCCTCTTTCAAACAGATCCATTCTCCAAACTCATCGAGGATCAACACTTATCGAATTTCCTAACGATTAACTGCCCAACTTATCAGGAATTAGTACGCGAATTCTACACCAATTTGAGAGCTCACTCCTACTATGATGCTCTCATAACCAAAGCTCAAGGGAAGGAGATAACTATTACCCCAGAGTTCTTTGAAAAAATCTAAATATGAAGAATGATGGAGTTAAGATAAGAACAGATGGAGATGAATTGAACGTGAAATATCATCCTCTGATGTGGCTTCTTGCCAGGTACTTTGGAGATAAGTTCTCCACCTATTGGCCATGAGCTCCAAGGATTCTGCAACATGTTCTTTCAAAATTGGTCCCCATCCAAAAGGGATCCTTAAGCATAGTGTCTTCCTTCCGATACTGTGTGTTATGGCACTGGGCAGAGTGTAGAGAAGTAAATATGCCAGTGTTAATCATCGATTTCCTCAGATAGCACAAGAACTCCCATGGTGCCCTGATCATAAGAATCCTATGGGAAAATGTGTTAAATTTCTCTGGATTTAAGTCAGTCCAGTAGAAGGAGATTCTGAGAAAAATTTTAGGGTAAATTTCAAAAAATACCCTATCATTTTGATCATTTTCAAAAAGAGGACCATAGAATTTTTTTTTAAAAGAGGATGTGTTTAAAAACGTTAGCAAAACCAGGTTTTTTTCTTAACTCCGTTAATAAAGCTGATGGGGTGAAGGGTAAAGTTGGAAAGCACTTATTTTCAACGTTCAAAATGGCTAAAATTTTCAAAATTGCCATTTGACCTTCTTTTTTCACATTTTCTTCAGCTCTCTTTACATATTCAAACAAAATCAATCTTAAAAATTTGCAGGTCACTACTTCTCATTCTTTAAATCTCTAACTTGATCTTTAAAAAAATTTCTAGGTCACTACATCTTCACCAAAGGCTAAAATAAAACCCAAAAGCTCAAATGGTTTACCAATTACTGTACAAGCACCAAGCAATCGAATAGCTTTCATATATTGCTCGTAACTTTCATCTTTAGCTAGAATTGCAGAGAATGAAATAGATAACCCATCAACTACCAACAAATTATAGCTTCTCAATTCAAAATTACAAGTGGAGGCATCATCCCTAAGGTCTTATTCCAGCCCTATTTTTCTTTGTACAGAGAACGCCTCCAATGCAGGGCCATCTTGTTCAGCTGCCTCTTTCTCCGCACAAATGCTTTAGATCTGGTTGATGCAAGTGAGTAATTTTTTCATTGTCGATTTGAAAGACGAAGCAAAATAGAAGAATATTCATCAAAGATTGAATATATCCTAACATTTTAATTTTTAGCAATTGAAACAGAATCATGGAATTGAGGTTTCAAATTGGGGTTATTTCTATAAAATGATGACTTGTATACTGGATGTGGATTTAGGTGGCAGATGGTAAGTTGGTTCCATAGATTAAATAGACTTTGACATTTAATGGATATGAATTTTGGAAAATGGATTTCATGGATGCATTTGGGGAGGAGATTAATAAGTACAGTGAAGGGATATTTTGTTGTCTTTCATTTTGTGGAAAATAAGTGGTTACCGATTTTATCCCTGCAAATTTGAAGCTGTCCAATTTTCCTCTTTTTGTTAATGTTTTTAAATACAATCCTCTTTTCGAAAAAAAATTCTATGATCTCCATTTTGAAAATAGCCAAAATAGCACGGTACTTTTTTGAAATTTGCCCAAAATTTTAAGAAGTTGACCTCTGGAGAAAAATTGGATGAGGCCAAGGCTATTAAACTGAGGGATGAGAAGAAGAGCAAGGCCCGGAAGACTGCAAATCCGGCTAAAGATGCTCCTATTCCAAAAAAGACCATAACCACCAAATCTAAAGCACAATAGGATCTTGCTTTGGTTCCTATGGAGGAGGTTGATGAGGACACCCAAACCCTCAGTCAACTAATGAACAAAAGCCCTGAGAAGCCTAAGCTAAGGGGAAGGCTGATTAAGGCAGCTAGTAAGAAAGGAAGAGAGGTGGAATCTCTAGAAGAAAATGAGGAGACTAAGGACGAAGCTCCAGAACCATGGAGGAGGCAGTACACCAGAAAGGTCTACACTTTTGATGAGGCTGTGGTAGCCAAGAAAAGCAAAGCAAAGAAGCCAGCCAAAATCATTATGGATGAGGGAGATGTAAAGAGGACTAAAGAAGTTGAATTGGCTAAGGCTAGAAAAACTATGGGAAAACATGTGCCCAAATCTACTGGGGAAGTCACTTCAGATGATCCTCAATATGAGGTCATAAAGGAAACAATGAAAGACAATGACCAAATACACAAGCTAACCACAGAAGGACCTGGAGGCTCTTCTGGTACCCAGACTATTCTAGTTGCTCCATAGACTGTGAAACTATTGTCTAGAATCTAGAAGTAGACCTATTTGTCTTCAATCCTATATCTGGACAACTTTCAGAAGATTTGCTTAATCCGAAAGTTGAGATCATCCATGAATAAAGACCAGAAAAGGCAAATGAAGAGGGTGTTGAGGACACTACCAACACACTTGGGGGAGTGATTAAAAGTCCTTAAAAGGGATATAAAGGAAAGACTAAGGACATTTCTAGTCTTTCGAGGGTTGTGGAGAAATATGAAGGAAGAGTAGAAGCAGACATTCTAGATCAAACCCGTGAGGTAATCCTTGACACAACACTTTCTGCTGTTAATACTGATTCTGCTGTCAATATCAATGACACCGTTTTTGAACATCAAGGCAACTTATACGCTAAAATTCTAAACATATCTAAGGATAACTAGCCTATCCTAGAACAAATAATTCCAGAGGAGGGACTAGGTATGAGATCCGCTAAAAAAGCTTCCAAACTGGATTCAAAGGGCGAGGCCGTTTTGGGGGAATGGTTGGTCGATAAAGAAGCTAAGGGTAAGGTGGAATCCTCTATCCCTAAACAATATAAGAGCAGTTCAAGTATGTAAGAAACCTCAACCTCAACTTTTGATGATCTATAAAAAATCTAGAAATGTCAATCCTCAGCGATCTAGGCATGAAAAACTTAGAGTGGCTCTCAAACTGATAGAGGAAGTCACCATTGAAGGGCATAGGAAAGATAAAATCTCCAACACACTCCGGCAAGTAACTCGAACGCTAGAATCTATTGAGAAACTTCTACAAGACCAATCTCGTTCTTTGGATTTGTAGTCAGATATTAGGGAGATTAAGGGAAGCATTCAGAGAATTGAGAAGAAAGTGGAGGATTTTCCTACTATTGAATTGGTGGCAAATGTTTCACTTGCAAAGGTCACTTCGGTGCTAGAACAGATCAACACAAGTATAGTAGGAGTAAGTCACTCTGTAGATTAGGCTAACACAGGAGCCAACAATAATTGTGCTACCCTAATGGATAAAATCACCTCCTCTTCCTCCGAACTGACCACAGACATGAAGGAATATCTGGATTCCAAGTTTGAAAACTTGTCAAAATTCATAGCTAAAAAGGATGCCAGTTCCAACATCACAAGCCAAAATGAAAAGTGACAAGCTATATTAGACAAGCTGACATAATTCATTGATGAAGGAATGCAAAAATCCTTGCCAAATAGATGCAAGTAATTGGAATGGAGTTTAATGGCCAACTGCATGGACAGGACATAGTCATAAATACTCTAAAGGATGCATTTGACAAAGATCTCACAACTGTCAACACAAGCATTCATAATTACCACAGAGATATGGGATAAGAATTTGAGAAAGGGCTATCCAACTTGTCCAACCTGTCCATCTCCAGATCTTCCTCATCTTCAATTCCAGAAAGCCAACTTCTCCCAATATTTTAGGATCTTGTCCAATACATTGGGGATACAGGCTCCTACGGATATAAAGGGGTACCTACACTCTTGAAGGCACTTTTCCCCTACTTGGATGGGAAGGATTACAAAAATGTTCTAACTATGCATCCATACATCACAAAGTCATATTCCCAGCTCCAGAAAGTCTTTCGGCCCCTGCATCTAACTCCAGCAATAGTTGACACTATAATCCAGCACAGAAGACATGGAAATTTGGATTATTCCATATGTTCAAAGGCATGGCAGGAGAGCTAGGATGGCAAGACCTATATGATTCTAGATCGCCAAGCTGATGCAAACAAAATGGCGGAGGATACTAAAACTGAAAATGGGGAGTAGAGCAAAGGCAAGGAGAAGAAAGGAGAAGCATTCGAATCAAAATGAGTTGTAATAGAAATAGCTATGTAGTAATTGTAATAGCTAGAGTTATTTTTCACTTATGTATTTCTGTATCATGCAATCCAAAACTTCATTGATGTTAACTATTGTTAGCGAAAAATTACTACAAAAATCGCTTCTAAAGTATAATCTGCAATTCTACTACAACAACCTTAGAAGCTAAAATTGAAAAATGTTAGGGGAGTTGGGGATGCTCAAATTATGGGGGAGTAAAAATTTGTAAATGACTAAGTATCAAGAATCATACTTAGATCATAACACCCCTTTCCTTATGCTTCGATAACTTAGGTTTTTATTTCCATCAAATGGGGGAGAATGTTGGAAATAATGATCTGGAACAACAAATAATCCGGATCAAGTTTGAAGTTACTTTATCCGGACATATAAAAAAAAAATCCAAGTCCAAGGTAATCATTAAAGTAATGACAATTACCTAAGCATAAAAGGAATGAATTCAGTTAAAGTTTGGAAAGCAAACAAATGTTGAACCACTTAAAATAGCTTCCGGAAGAACTGATTGAATATCGTCCAGATATCAAGAGAAAAAGTAATCCGAATGACACAGTAATAAAGACAAGAAAGTTTTAAAAATATCATTTCCCTCCAACCTTTTGGTCTAAAAGTCAAAGATCCTTTCCCCATAGGCAAGACAAAAGACAACTAGCATACTTTTCAGAAAAGGATAGAAAGACTGACACTAGAAAGAGAAAAAGGGAACAACCTTTTTCACGTAAAGCAATAAGAAAGGCGCGTGACGCACTCATTCCAGAATACTGGCGTAAAAGTTAGTGAATCACTAAAAAACAAGGAAAACGCTTACTGAGAACTTTTGAGCCTCAATCCCAAGGATTCAAACGGGACAAAATCTCTATCTAACGGATTGATCAACGATTTCGGAAGAGCCACATATTACCTTATCAACGGTGAAGATTTAAATCAAGTTCAATAACCCACAATGGCTACATTTATGATAGAAGCTAATAAATGGGAAGCTTTACAAGTTGAGAAGGTGTTGGTTGATTTCAAGAAAGCATACACCAGAGAATTTGGTAAAAGCATTAAGTTACATAATCCCTCCAAGAATCAAACAAATTTCAAAGCTGCTTGTAAGGATTCCTAAGCGAGTTATGAACTTAAGGAACTCTAAAAACCAAAACCTTAGAGAAAACCAAATTGTAAAAGATCTCCTACTTGGGTGAGTAGTGAGATTTGGATATAGCTTGATGTTAGTGCTTTGAGTGGGATCTCCCTGTAGGACTCAGCTCAGGTTTTGGTAGAGATCTAAGTGGTATATCCTACTAAAGACAAGAGGACTAAGCTATGACTTGATGCTTCTAATGGTATATCCTACATCAGGAAGTGGGTACCATCCGGAGATAAATTGTAACGCTTAATTCCTGCCAATTGGAAAGGAATTCATTAGTGGAAAAGCTCAGAGGAAGGAAACTCTAGGGACTAGAGTAGGAGGGGTCGAACCAGGATAAAATCCTTGTGTTTGATTTTCTAACTCTTTACTTACTTGCATCATATTTATATCTGCATCATCTGAATCAATTACATCTGGAACATAATCAAACACGCCACACAAAGACTTTTTAAAGTTTGTTAATTCCATAAAAAGGGCCATTCACCCCATCCGACCATAGTTAGACCCTTATTAGGAACAATAAAGACCATTAAGGCTCTCATTGGCTATTCAAGGGACAAGCCCGGGCGAGTTTCTTATGAGAAACTTATGACCTTTTGGACCACCAAAGATAGGAGAAACTTGACTTCCACCTACGAGGCTAGAGCTTTCATGGTTGGTACTTTGTCATGGCTGTGCTTTCCTACTAGGGGTGCGATCGTGAATCTCTATATTCTGCCTACTCTGATTAATCCGACCCACTTTGATAAGTATGCCTGGGGTTGAGCTGCATTGGGTCATCTATATTGGGGACTTAATCAGTGTATGAGGAACAGGATTGGCAAATTCAAATCTTGTCTTTAGATTGTGTATGTAAGGATTTAACTCCTTTTCTTCCTTTATGAGCATTTTTGTCTGTCTTTTCGTGCCCAGATTTCTTTTGACTACTTGCAAATCTGGCGTTTCAAGATGGGGATTCCCTAGAGAACAAGCTCGTGCGGGATAATAATTAGTTGTTATGTCCTCATTTGCCACACTACTGGTACGGTTGGGAGATGGAGTCCCAGTCTGCCCTTTTTGCTTGCCTTCATGCTCTGTCTTCGGAGTAGTATACTCTATAGCTCTATTGATTTGCTTTGATTGCTATATCTATAATAATCGTTGTATTAATGCATGATTCCTCTTTCTTTTCTTAGATCAAGATGCAGCCTTGGTTGCATGCTCTCCACTAGCTAGAGGTTATGAGATTAGCAGGGAAACTTTTAAACATCCGCTAATTAGAGAGACTCTTCTCCATCGAGTGGTACCTTAGAGAGCACATCCAGAATTCGCATCTTCCTCCCAAGTCGAGTTCTATTCCTTCTGAGGTGCCTCGGTGGATTTTCTAGCCACGTAGCTCGCCCAACTTTGTGTGATTAGCTTCCAACGGCTTATACAGTGTCTTCCCAGAGCAAGTTGGGGGATATGAGGAGTTCTGCCATTCACAGGTTCTTGGATGGCCAGAGACAGTCCCATTCCCGTCGCACCTCAGCCAGTTATTCACAACCCTTCAAAGGGTGAACCCACTTTGACTTCTACCTCTCGCAATCAAGCTAGATTGGGTTTAATTGGGGCTATCCAGATGATGGTATCCTCTCTTTCATTGACTCAAGTAGCTTGTCTTTTTTATTTTTGCACTTAGTTGGACTAATTTGCCCTTGCTTTGATGTCTTTGTAGGATCACCAGGGTAGGAAAAAGCCTGCATCTGCGTCCACTCATGTGGGTAGTTCTTTGGCATTATCTGTCTCGCACTAGAGTTTGGTAATGGTGGAGGGACATCGGGGGTTTTAGTATCAGCCACCCATGTCTTTACTATACTGTCCTAAATTAGTACTTATATGCCAGCGATTCCACCTTATTTGGATCCTGAGCATCTAGTGGCCTTTTATCCGGTTGATACGACTTATGAGAGCCTTCTCAGCTTTTCTCTTTTTTTTCCGGATCTCAGATATTGATGGTTCTAACTTATCCTGATCTCTCATTTTTACAGGAGCTAATTGTTGATAGCATCTACGATTGGGGATATATCTAAGGAAAGCAGCGGTTCGTGATGAGCCAAAACCTCGATGTAGCCGTACATTCATTCTTTTATTATTTTAATGATGATTCATGGCATGGCATGTTATAAAATGCATATGAATGATCTGAGTTAAAATATTACAGCTGGAGATCCGGTGCTGTTGAGGTCTGTTAGGTATGCTCCAGGAGGATGACTCGTAGCAGCAGCTACAACAGGGATAGGGAGATCCTTCTGGATTCCTCAGAGAAATTATCCTCCTCCTCCATCATCCTTTGATCCTAGCCAGCTGAGATCCAATATGTAGCAGATTGGCTTTCTTCTTTTTTTTGGTGTTTTCTTTTCTTCGGGCCATTTGTAGTGCCTCTTTCTTGTTTGAACACATTTTTTATATATAAAATTATTTTACATTATTCCTTCGCTTTGTGGTTTCTTTTGTTATTGATCGAGTTTATCGGGGTAATCTGCCAGATATTGGCAGATTGCCCCATAAACTATGTCTAGCAAACTGGTACTCTTTGAGATTTTGCCATGGAGAACTAGATCTATTTTCATGCAGATTTAAATGTTTATCTGAAGAACTCTGATGGTTGGGACTGTCTCAGGGTCTACAGTCTGGCATATATGAAGTGATAATCCAGATTTTTGTTAAAGATAATGAGATCTAGGTTGTTATCAGATTATGGGATCCCGTCAATAGCGTGTTTCATTTTGGAGAGCACGAGTTACGCCCCTTGTACAAGCAATTTTGTGGGATGCTGAGTTCTTTAGTTGATATGCCCCCAGCCATTCCGACTCATCATCTTAGATTTTCTGACCCGTTGATGAACCATTTTCAATTATAATGATTTCATAGGCGCCGACTAATTTATGATGAGGGCTTAAGGTTGGACATGCCTTTTCATATAGTTAGGAATATTTCTCCTAATGACATGAGCTGTCTTTCGGTCATTTGCTTACAGTTGTTGGGAGTCTTCATTTGCAAGGTTCCCACAATGGTTTATTGCTTTGCCTTCCTAACTATCATTAATTAGATGTTGGAAGGGAAATCTGCTGTTTCAGCGAGTGTGGCTGAGACACTGATCTTTGTGCGTTCTTCCCGGAATGCGAGGAGCTGCTATAAGGGGTAGTAGGCTTCTCCTTCAGGTAAATTTTATTTGAGCCTTTCTTTTTGCATGAACTGCCCTTTTGGGATTTTACTTCAATGGGCTTGCCTTAATTTTTTCCTAGACCACCTTTTCATGCTTTCAATCCAGTGGGCTTCTATCTTTTTTTTCCTTTTTTCCCTTTTCTTTTATTCTAATTATTTCTATTATTTTTTCTTATTTTTTCTTTTGTGTTGCTTTTGTAGCTTTGGCTTTAGGACAACCTTTCCATATTGTTAGTTCCCACGAGCATGGATTATTATCCGAAGGCCTACTAGGCATGGGGTTCCATAGTTCGCATTAGCAACCGTCATTGTAGAGACTTTACTATCGATGCAGCTTGAATTGACCAATCGGGGATTAAATATGGACTAATTCATTCATAGTATATAAGATGTTGCTCATATATGTTTCTATAACAAAGTAAAATATTAAATTTATTAAATAAAAGCTTAAAGGAAATGCAATATAAATATATCAAATAAAAGTGTTAATTAATTTGCATATAACCTAGGTTGATGGAATAATTATAATAAAGAGGTTGAACCCACCTAAGGTTAGACCGTATAAATTAATTCTAAAATTCCCTGAATTAATACAAGTTATTATAATTTTATCCATCTGATAAAATCCTAGATTGGGTGAGACGCTTAACACTAATAAAATCCCAAAGTAAATATATTAAGGCAAGTTGTAGTCTTCCTTACTCAAATTTATAATATGGTCTCTTTGCGCTGTCAAAGTGGTATGCAAAGCGTTCCTTCTAGTCCATATTGATTGGTTGTAAAGTTTGGGACAGGGTCTGCCTAAATAGAACTGGGGTAGTCCACCATAAAATTGGGGGCTATGCCCAGATTTGAGACATATTCCCGGAGATGCTAAAAGAAGAGCACATGTCCCTTGGGATTAGGGAACTTGAATGAATTAGCAATTGAATACGATGCAAATGGAATGGGATTCCAACTATAACTTACTATTGTGACTTGAGTCATAAAATTGGGGGTCAAGATAGACTATTTATAGATGCTACCCACTAGGAAATTCGGCTGGGCTAAAATTCCAGAATTCAATAGAATGGGCTATTGTAAATTTCAAAGAAAATAATAGGACAAATTTACTTAATTAAAAGACCTTATATTAAATGCATGTACTAAAACTAATATCTGAACAATAATTCTTCTCTTACATCTTGGTTGAAATCTTTATTTTAAATATAAATGTTCGCATTGATAACTAATTTTAATTGACTCTAGCTTCAAAGGGTATGTTTAGAAATGTGAGGATAGTGCTCAAGGCCTTGGGCCTGACATGTACATAGTATAAGCCCGAATCTAAGCAACATGATGCAAGTAATTCTGCTTAAAACAGATATGAATGAAATACATGAAGGAAACTAGGATACAACACCTTAGACGTTGTTAACATCCCTGTTACCTTATGTAAGTATCTGGCAGGAGACAAGATTAAACATTAAGTAAGATGTTAGGATCCATGTTACGTTAGCTACAAGGGAATCATGAAATACTAAACTTGAAAGTCTATGTCTTTTCATCTTAGAGAAAGTATTTTCCATGGTGGAGAATTTGAACCAAAATATTTTGGATGGAAGATTGGTGGACCAGTTAGTCAGAAATTTGAATGGTTCATATCTCAAAGAAGTAAAGGACACATTATGTCCAGTATTGAAGCAGGATAGAGTAGAGTAAAGAGAAAAAGTAAAAGAATACTGAGAATTTTGTCTAGAAGACAAAATGATTATTTTCAACATGAAATATTGGAAACAAGATCTTCATTTCAATATAGGATATTAGAAATAAAATTAAAATGGCTAAAGTCTCATAGCATGAGAAGAGGAGGCCGGAAGCTTCCAATTCAAGATGTTTGATATTGAGAAATTCTACATCTTAAGGGAATTCTAAATTGGTATAGAATACCTAATGATAATCACATATCCATACGAAGTTTTTTTTATTGTTGAGAAGTAGAGGTTTGGCAAAAAGGAGAGTTGTACCTACAAAAAATCATTAGAGCTTGATGCCTGCTATTGATGTAGGAACTTTAAATTTCCATTTTGCTAAAATTTGTAAAAGGACAAAATTCAATTATCATTATAAAATATTGTTTCCTAGTTCACAGCAGATGGAATTTCATTCCAATTTGATAAAAGGTATTATCAAAGTTATCAGTGATATTTTATTGTAATGTGACAAATGATATTTCTTAATTACAAATTCATATTCTCAAATATAAACATTGCTAAGAGAAAATTAGATAATAAGAAATCCTTCTACTTATGGCGATCTAGTTTAGGCATCATAAACAAAGATCACTTAACCAAGCTGCATAAGCAAGATGACTTAGGCCAAATAGACTTGGAGTCTTATGGTGATTGCAAAACTTGTTTAAGACGAAAATTGACAAAGTTACCCTTTCAAGGAAAGAGTGAATGTGCCACAAGTACATTGGAACTTATACATACTGATGTGTGTGGTCCAATGAGTGTTTAAGCACTAGGAGGATACTGCTACTTCCTAACCTTTATTGATGATTACTCACGATACGGTTATTTGTACTGAATGAAGCATAAGTCTAAAAGTTTCAAAAAGTTCAAACTATTCAGGGCTAAAGTAGAGAAACAGCTTGAGAAACATTTTAAAACACTTCGATCAGATCGAGGTGGAGAATATTTAAGTCAAGAGTTTCAGGAATATCTAAAGGAAAATGGGATAGTTCTCTAGTGTACCCCTCCTTATACACCCCAACACAATGGAGTGTCAGAAAGGAGGAATCAAACTTTATTAGATATTGTTCGGTCCATGATCAGCCATGTAGAACTTAGTAAATCCTTTTAGGGATATGCACTAGAGAGCGCAGTTTATGTGTTAAATAGAGTGCCCTCTATATCAGTTGATTTTACACCTTATGAAAGATGGTGTAATAAAAGGCCATCTCTAAGTCACTTAAGAGTATGGGATTGTCCGTGTATAGTAAACTGGATAGCGTTAGATAAGCTAAACAACAAATCTAACAATTATCTGTTCATTGGATATCCAAAGGAAACAATTGGATATCTATTTTACCAACCCAAAGCACAGAAGGTATTTGTGCCTCAAAGTGCTCACGTTTTGGAAAAGGAACACTTACTGGCAAAAGTTAGTGGGAGCAATATTGAAGTAAAAGTTCAAGATGAAGAAATAGATAATTAATAGATTGACCCCGTTCTAGATACACGAGAAAGTGTGATAGTCAATGTGAAGGTATCGACTATAATGAAATTTTCTCACAGATGGCCATGCTTAAATCCATAAGGATACTCCTCGCCATTGTTTCTCATTACGATTATGAGATCTGGCATATGGTTTTTAAAATAGCATTCTTGAATGGGGACTTAGACCGAGATGTGTATATGACACAACGTAAGGGTTTTACATCTTAAAAGGCTCAAAGGCATGCAAGCTACAAAGATCCATTCGTGGACTTAAGCAGGCATCCAGGAGTGGGAATATAAGGTTTGATCAGACATTCAGTGAACTAGATTTCTGTCCAAATGTTAATGAGCCTTGCGTTTACAAGAAGGTTAGTGGGGCTATAGTCATTTTCTTAATATTATATGTCGATGACATTCTACTAATAGGAAACGATATTTCTCTTCTTCAAAATGTTAAAGTTTGGTTGTCAAGAAAATTCTCCATAAAAGACCTTGGTGAAGCAACATTTATACTAGGTATAAAGATCTATAGGAATAGATCCAAGAAGCTGTTAGGTCTTTCTCAAAGTACATATATAGACAAGGTGTTGAATAGGTTCAACCTTGAGGATTTGAAGAAACACTATGTCCCAATGATAAAGGGGATTAACCTATCTAAGGCTGAGTGTCCGAAGATAGCTCAGGAGAGAATGCACATGAAGGATATACCCTATGCATCCATAATAGGATCCATCATGTATGCTATAATATGTTCTCGGCCAAATGTCTCTCAGGCTTTAACCTTTACGAGTAAATATCAGTCAGAGCCAGGTGAAAAGCACTGGATGGCCGTCAAGGCAATCATTAAGTACTTGAGAAGGACTGAGGAAGAGTTCTTTATTTATGGAGAAAGTGACCTCACAATTACAGGTTAAACAGATGCAATTTTTCAATCTGATAAGGATGACTTTAAGTCTCAGTCAGGTTTTGTGTATATGTTAAATGGAGGGGCGGTATGCTAGAAGAGGTCCAAGTAAGAAAATACTGCTGATTCAACCACATAATCTGAATACATTGCTGCATGCAAAGCAGCAAAAGAAGCTATCTGGTTAAAGGGATTTATTGGAGATCTTGGTGTGATGGTTGAGGTTGCTGATCCAATTACTTTGTATTATGATAACAATGGTACTACAGCTCAGGCAAATAAACCACGGTCTTACCAGAAAAATAGACATATATCTAGAAAGTATCATATAATCAGGAAGATTATTAATGCTAAGATAATAAGACTAGAATTCTTTCCCACTAATCAGAACCTCGCGGATGGTCTGACGAAACCATTGACTTAAGCCAAGCACGACCAGCATGTTAAAGCATACGGATTAAGACATATGGCAAATTGGCCTTAGTGCAAGTGGGAGTTTGTTGGATATGATGTATGCCCTTAAGGCAATGAGGGCGATACATCACAATTATTTACAACTACGAATATTTTGTTTATTCAATGAAGGCATTTAGTCTTTTGTTTATGTTTTAAAAAGAGTGCCCTCTAAATCAGTTTATTTTACACCTTATAAAAGGTGTTGTAATAAAAGGCCATCTCTAAGCCACTTAAGAGTATGGGGCTGCCCTACTATGGTAAAGAGGATAGTGTCAGGTAAACTAAATACCAAGGTTGGCAAACGTCTGTTCATCGGATATCCAAAGGAAACAATTGGATATATGTTTTTTAAACTAGAAGCACAAAATGTATTTGTGTCTCGAAATTCTCACTTTTTGGAAATGGAAAACTTACTTGCAAAAGTCAGTGGGACCAATATTAAACTGCAAGTTCAAGAGGAAGAAACAAATAATAAACTAATTGACCCCGTTCAAGATAGACAAGAGAGTGTGATCTAAGAACAACCTATTGAAACAAATCATTGTGAAGATCAGGTCGTGTTCACAAGGGTCCTGATAGATATGTCTTTATCATCACTGATGTTAAAGAACTATATCTCATGGAGGATGATGAACCAAGGGCATAGATGAGGCAATGAAAAGCTCAGATTCTGATAAATGGCTAAAAGCCATGAAATCAAAAACTGATTCCATGTACAAGAACCAAGTTTGGAATTTGGTTGATACACCGCAAGAGGTTAGACCAATTTGGTGCAAATAGGTCTTTAAGAAGAAGACAAACATGGATGGTAATGTAATTACCTATAAAGAAGGTTAGTTGTGAAAGGTTATAGTCAATGGGAAGGTATTGACTATGATGAAACTTTCTCACCGGTAGCCATGCTTAAATCCATAAGGATACTCCTTGCCATTGCTGGTCATTACGATTTTGAGATCTGGTAGATGGATGTAAAAATAGCATTCCTGAATAGGGATTTAGACCGGGATGTGTATATGATACAACCTAAGGGTTTTACATCTCAGAATGGCTCAAAGGTATACAAGATACAAAGATCCATTTATGGAGTTAAGTAGGCATCCAGGAGTTGGAAGATAAGGTTTGATCAGAAAATCTGGGTACTAGATTTCTTCCCAAACGCTAATGAGCCTTGCGTTTATAAAAAGGTTACTGGGAGTGCAGTCATTTTTCTAGTATTGTATGTTGATAACATTCTGCTAATAGGAAATCACATTTCTCTTCTTCAAAACATTAAAGTATGGTTGTCTAGAAAGTTCTATATGAAAGACCTTGGTGAAGCAACATTTATACTAGGTATAAAGATCTACAGAGATAGATCCAAGAGGCTGTTAGGTCTTTCTCAAAGTATATATATTGACAAGGTATTGAATAGATTCAACCCTATGCATTATAAGAAAGGTTATCTCCCGATAACAAAGGGGATAAACATATCTAAGGTAAAGTGTCCGAAGACAGCTTAGGAGAGAATGCACATGAAGGATATACCCTCTGAATCTGTGATAGGATCCATCATGTGTGCTATGATATGAATTAGGCCAGTTATCTCTCAAGCTTTGAGCTTTACGAGTAGATATGAGTCAGATCTCGGTGAAAAGCACTGGATGGCCGTCAAGGCAATTCTAAAGTACTTGAGTAGGACTAAGTATGAGCTCTTGATTTATGGAGAAGGTGACCTCAAAATTAGAGGCTATACTGACGTGAGTTTTCAATCTGACAAGGATGGCTTTAAGTCTCAGTCAGGTTTTGTGTTTACGTTAAATGGAGGGCCGTTATGCTAGAAGAGTTCCAAGTAGGAAACTATAGCTGATTCAAACACAAAATTTGAATACATTGCTGCATGCAAAGCACCAAATGAAGCTGTCTGGCTAAAGGGATTTATTGGTGATCCCAGTGTGGTGCCTAAGGCTGTTGATCCAATTACTTTGCATTACGATAATAATGGTGCCATAGCTCAGGCAAAAGAACCAGAGTCTCATAAAAAATAGACATGTAGCCAAAAATCATCATATAATCAAGGAGATTGTTGAAGCTAAGATAATAAGATTAGAATATGTACCCACTGATCAAAACCTCGCAAATGGTCTGATGAAGCCATTGACTCATGTCAAGCATGACCAGTATATTAAAGCATGTGGATTAAGACATATGGCTAATTGGCCTTAGTGCAAGTGGGAGTTTCTTGGCTATGATGTATGCCCTTAAGGCAATTAGGGCGATGTATCTTAATTATGTAATAGTAAGAATAATTTGTTTAATCAATAAAGGCATTTGATCTTTTATTTGTATCAATGTATTTGTATATATATTATGACTAGTTAAATATATTCATTGATGTATGTATAAAAAAGTCCTTCATGTGTCATAGCATGAAGTCAGAGATATTATAGTTTGACTATATTTGATGGAACCTGCTTCATATGCTATTACGATTATGTCTAAACTATCCTTAGTCATAGTTTCATCGAGAAAGGATATTGATGAAATGGAAAGACTAGCATGTGGTCAACTTTCTTGGAAAGGGTCCAAGCAGTTAATCTCCTAAAGATTAAAGGTGGTGCCTTATGTTTGATGTATGGATATATCTAGGAGATATATTGCAGAATGTAGTAAGATAAACAGTTGGGATATATATCAATGTGTTAGTGTTTATCTTCATCCAATAAGCTTTACAAACGTCCTCATACTTGAGATGCTAGTTACCTTGTATGGTACCAGGGCTGTACTTTAAGTCATTACTTTGCACTCATTAATTTAGGGTGTTATGGGTATAGTGATGACAACACATTGATAAGCTGAGCAGTCAGAAAGAATCCATCGCTCTAAATTTATTAAGGAGTTGTAGCTGGCGACTTGTTGAAGTGATGATTGTCGTAAACCTCTGATCAGAGTCTGTGTTTCATAGAAATGGTTTCTAGTCAAACATATTATAGTAAAAGGCAATATACTTCAATAACAAGTAAACTACTAGGATGCTTTCAATTTGCATTAGTTGAAAGAACGAAAATTATTAGTTCAGGAGAATCCATTAGTGTTTGAGTTCGTGCCCGTCTTTGTTCTGGCTAAGGATTGGACATGGTGTCTACTCCTCATAGAGCACCTCTCCTACCTAGGAACATATATCAGTACAACTTGAATTGAACAATCGGGTATTAAATATGGACTAATTTATTTCTAGTATATAAGATGGTGCTTATATATGTTTCTCTAACAAAGTAACAAATTAAATTTATTGAATAAAAGCTTAAAGGAAATGCAACATAAATATAACAAATAAAAGTGTTAATTATTTTGCATATAATCTAGGTTGATGGAATTATCCTAATAAAGAGCTGAACCCACCTAAGGTTAGACCTTATAAATTAATTCTAAAATTCCCTAAATTAATACAAGTTATTATAATTTTGTCCATCTGATAAAATCCTAGATTGGGTGAGACACTTAACACCAATAAAATCCCAAAGTAAATATATTAAGGCAAGTTATAGTCTTCCTTACTCAAATTTATAATATGATCTCTTTGCGATATCAAAGTGCTATGCAACCCGTTCCTTTTAGTCCATATTGATTGGTTGTAAAGTCTAGGATAGGGTCTGCCTTAACAGAATCGGGGTAGTCCACCATAAAATAGGGGGCTAGGCTCTGATATGAGACATATTCAAGGAGATGCTAATATAAGAGCACACGTCCCTTGGGATTAGGGAACTTGAATGAATTAGCAATTGCATTCGATGCAAATGGAATGGGATTCCAACTATGACTTACTATTATGACTTGACTCATAAAATTAGGGTTGTAATAGACTAGTTATTGATGCTACCTACTACGAAAGTTAGCTAGGCTAGAATTCCTAAATTCAATAGAATGGGCTATTATAAATATCGAAGAAAATAGTAGGACAAATGTGTTTAATTAAAAGACCTTATATTAAATGCATGTACTTAAACTAATATCTGAACTTTTTTTCTTTTCTTATATCTTAGGTATAAAATGACTTCCAATGTCAATCTCTATATGTTACGTGACACCAAATTGAATGGCTCAAACTTTTCTGATTGGTTTCGAGCTGGGAGAATAGTTCTTAGATCCGAGGCAATTGCCTATCTTCTAACTGAAATTTTCCCTATAGAACTTGATGTTGAGGATCATATGGAACATGATACCTGGTCGAAGCATAGGAAAGATCATGATATTGCCATGTGTATCATGTTGGGGTCCATGAATCATGAGCTTTAGAAACAACATGATAACATGCCCTTGGAGGATACGGTTCTCCATCTTGAAGAACTCTTTTTGGAAAGGAAAAGGATAGAGAGGTATGAGACTACCAAGCTTCTTTTTGGGACCAAGATGCAGGCTAGCACCTTTGCCTCTCAGCATGTGCTGAAACTCTTGGGATACCTTGAGAAGCTGAATCGATTTTGATTCGAGATGAATCATGACTAGAGCATTGACCTTGTGTTGATGTCCTTGATAGATAGTTACTCAGGCTTCGTGACTAACTATTACATAAAAAAGATTAATTCTAATATCCCTAAATTAATCAACATGCTAAAAATAGTAGAACCTCAGATCAAGAAGGATCAGACACCTCTACTGTTTGTTGAAAAAGGCAAGGCTTCTAAGAAGAAGAAGCAGGCACTGGGTGCTAAGAAAAGAATCAGTAAGAAGAAGAAAGAAAAGAAGGCATCTAAGTATGTCTATTTCTAATGTGGGCAATCCGGACATTGCAAGATGGATTGCAAAGCTCTTGCTTCTGAGCATTTGAAGAAGAAGCCTACAAAGGCATCTACTACAGGTATGTTTGTAATTGAAAATTTTGCTACTTTTCAACATGAATCCACTTGGGTATTAGATACTGGATGTGGTTCTCATATCTGTACTTCTATGCAGAGACTAAGGTACTGTAGAAAACTTGCAAAAGGGGAGATGGACCTATGCGTGGGAAATAGCGCCAGAGTTGGTGCAGTAGCCATAGGGAGTTTTAGTCTTGTCTTGCCAAGTAGACTTGTTTTAGTTTTGAATAATTGTTACTACATTCCAAGTGTTACTAAAAATATTGTATCTATTGCGTGTTTAGCAGCAGAGGGATTTGAAATTTTATTTTTGAATAATGATTGTCAGATTCGTTTGAAGAATGTTCTTTATGGTTATGGAAGGTTGAAAGGTGGCATTTCTGTTCTTTATAATAAAGTAGAAGTTTTCATTATAAACAATGTCAAGAAAGTTAAATTAGATAATGATAATTCCTTCTACTTATGGTATTGTCGTTTAGGCAGTATAAACAAAGATCGCTTAACCAAGTTGCATTATTGTGGAGACATGGGCCCAATAGACTTGAAGTCTTATGGTGATTGCAAACCTTGTTTAAAAGGAAAAATGAAAAAGTTACCTTTTCAAGGAAAGGGTGAACGGCCCACGAGTATATACGAACTTATACAAATCGATGTGTTTGGTCCAATGAGTGTTTAGGCACTAGGAGGATACTCCTACTTCATAACCTTTATTGATGATTACTCATGATACGGTTATTTGTACTTGATGAATCATGAGTATGAAAGTTTTTAAAAGTTCAAACTATTCAGAGCTGAATTACAGAAACAGCTTGAGAAAAGTATTAAAACACTTCAATCAGATTGAGGTGGAGAATACTTAAGTTAAGAGTTTCAGGATTATCTAAAAGAAAATGGGATAGTTCCCCAGTGGAGCCCTCATTATACGCCCCAGCACAATAGAGTGTTAGAAAGGAGGAATCAGACTTTATTAGATATGGTTCGGTCCACGATGAGCCATGCGGATCTTAGTAAATCCTTTTGGGGATATGCACTAGAGAGTGTGGTTTATTTTTTAAACAGAGTGCCCTCTAAATCAGTTGATTTTACACCTTATGAAAGGTGAAGTAATAAAAGGCCATCTCTAAGTCACTTAAGAGTATAGGGCTATCCTATTATGGTGAAGAGGATAGTGTCCGATAAGCTAAATGCCAAGGCTGATAAATGTCTATTCATTGGATATTCGAAGGAAACAATTGGATATTTCTTTTATCAACCTGAAGCATAAAAGGTATTTGTGTCTCGAAATGCTCACTTTTTGGAAAAGGAACACTTACTTGCAAAAGTCAATGGGAGCAATATTGAACTGGAACTTCAAGAGGAAGAAATAGACAATCAACTAAATGACACCCGTTCTAGATACACAAATGATAGTGATCTAAGAACAACCTGTTGAAACACAATCATCACGAAGATTAGGTCGTGTTCATAAGGGTCCTGATAGATATAGGTTTATCATCACTAATGTTAAGGAACTATATCTCATGGAGGATGATAAACTAAGGATATATGATGAGGTAATGAAAAGCTCAGATTTTGATGAATGGCTAATAGTCATGAAATCAGAAATGGATTCCATGTACGAGAACCAAGTTTGGAATTTGGTTGATGTATCGCAAGAGGTTCGACCAATTGAGTGCAAATGGGTCTTCAAGAAGCCGACAGACATGGACGGTAATGTAATTACCTATAAAGCAAGGTTGGTTGCGAATGGTTATTGTCGATGGGAAGGTATTGACTATGATGAAACTTGTTCACCAATAGCCAAGCTTAAATCCATAAGGATACTCCTCACCATTACTGCTCATTATGATTATGAGATCTGGCAGATGGATGTTAAAATAACATTCCTAAATGGGATTTACATCGGGATGTGTATATGACACAGCCTGAGGGTTTGACATCTCAAAATGGCTCGAAGGTATGCAAGCTACAAAGGTCCATTAATGGACTTAAGTAGGCATCCAGGAGCTAGAATATAAGGTTTGATCCGACAATCTGGGAACTATTTTTCTGCCCAAATGCTAATGAGCCTTGTGTTTACAAGAAGGATAGTAAGAGTGCAGTCCTTTTTCTAGTATTGTTGTTGATGAAATTCCGCTAATAGGAAACGACATTTCTCTACTTCAAAATGTTAAAGTATGGCTGTCAAGAAAGTTCTCCGTGGTGGACCTTGGTAAAGCAGCATTTTTACTAGGTATAAAGATCTATAGAGATAGATCTAAGAGGCTGTTAGGTATTTCTCAATGTACATATATAGACATGGTATTATATAGATTCAACCTTGAGCATTCTAAGAAAGGTTATCTGCTAATGACAAAGGGGATTAATCTATCTAAGGCTAAGTGCCCGAAGACAGCTCAGGAGAGAATGCCCATAAAGAATATACCCTATGCATCCGCGATAGGATCCACCATGTATGTTATGATATATACTAGGCCAGATAGCTCTTAAGCTTTGAGCTTTATGAATAGATATAAGTCAGATCTAGGTGAAAGGCACTGGATGACCGTCAAGGCAATTCTTAAGTACTTGAGAAGGACTAAGGATGAGTTCTTGATTTGTGGAGAAGGTGACCTCAAAATCAGAGGTTACACTGACGTGAGTTTTCAATCTAACACGGATGACTTTAAGCCTGAATAAGGTGTTTTGTATAAGTTAAATGGAGGGGTGGTATGCTAGAAGAGTTTCAAGCAAGAAACTATTGCTGATTCAACCACAGAATTTGAATACATTGCTGCATGCAAAGCAGTAAAAGAAGCTGTCTAGTTAAAGGGATTTATTGGTGATCTCGGTGTAGCACCTGAGGCTGTTGATCCAATTACTTTGTATTGTGATAGCAGTGGTACCAAAGCTCAGGCAGAAGAACCGTGGTCTCATAAAAAAATTAGACATGTATCTAGAAAGTATCATATAATCAGGAAGATTGTTGATGCTAAGATAATAAGATTAGAATATTTACCCACTGATTAGCACCTCGTGGTTGGTCTGACGAAGCCATTGACTCGTGTCAAGCATGACCAGCATGCTAAAGCATATGGATTAAGACATATGGCCAATTGGGCTTAGTGTAAGTGGGAGTTTGTTGGATATGATGTATGCCCTTCTCTTGTGCTTCATGTGCAATTATGATTATGTCTAAACTATCCCTAGTCATAGTTTCATCGGGAAAGGATATTGATGAAGTGGAAAGACTAGCATATGGTCAACTTTCTTGGAAAGGGTCCAAGCAGTAATCTCCTAAAGACTGAAGGTGGTCCCCTAAGTTTCACACATGGATATATCTGGGAGATAAATTAGAGACAATAGTAAGATAAACACTTGGTATATATATCTATGTATTAGTGTTTATCTTCATGCAATAAGGTTTGCAAATGTCCTCATACTTAAGATGCTAGTTACCTTGTGTGGTACTATTGCTATACTTTGGGTCATTACTATGCACTTATTGATTTACGGTGTTATGCGTGATTACAGGTATAGTGATGACATCACATTGGTAAGTTGAGTAGTCGAAAAGAATCCATCTCTCCATATATATTAAGGAGTTATAACTGGCCACTTGTTGAAGTGATGATTGTCATAAACCTCTGATCAGAGTATGTGTTTGATAGAAATGGTTTCTAGTCAAACACACTATGATAAAAGGCAATATACTTTGGTATTAGGTAAGCTACTGGGATAGCTTGGAGAAACCTCGCTATTAGTGGGTTAACACTTTAACCGAACCTTGTAAATTAGATGGTACTAATATTAAAGAATGGAAGGAATTTATCACACTGGATAACTATTGCATTAACCGAGATTAAGTCATAAGCATAAATGACATTTCAAGTAATGGGGGATGGTAGACCCTTGCTAGAGGCGTACTACAGTCATTTAAGGTAATCGAGTTCTTTCCACCGTCTAAAACATCGAGCAATTGGTTCCATTAGAACAAGGGTCGGTTAGGCCTTAATAGCTCAATACTTTGGGATCCTATAAGGTCACACACATTGGTCCTACATCGGACTAAGTAAAGAACTAATAGATTTATTCTATTATGAAAATATGACATAAATAATAATTGGATTATTATTTGATTGGTTAAAATTGATTAGATCAATTTTGGATAGACCAAATAATTTATTTTGATCGGTAACTAATTAATTAGAGTCATAAATAAATTATAACTGATTAGATCAATTTTTGTTTGACCAAGAAATTTATTTTGACAAGTAACTAATTTGTTAGGGTCAAAAAAATTTATTTGTAAGGATTAAAAGGGGAATTTTACATTGGCGAGTTAAAAATGAAAAGAATGAAATATTTTTTACAAAGTTCGGTTGCATGCAATACATTGAAATGTCAGTGTTTACTGCAGCCCATGTTCATGGGCTGAAGAAAACAAGAAAGGCAAAGCCCGCAAGGGCTTTCCCTTGGGGCATACAGCTTGTATGACCCATATAGGGATGGGAGTAAAACTCCTATCCCATATTGCTTTTAGGGAGCATTTTTTTGTTCCCCAAGCCTGTATATAGGCTTCCCCTTCTCTTGTTTCAAGTGTACCATAGCTCAGAGCATAAATCCTAAGCGAGATATTTTTCTCTTGGGTCTTTCACAAAGTTCTTTTTGAGGTGCTTCAATTTATTCAATCACCTTGAGTATATATTTTTGGGTAAGGCTTCAGGAGTGGTCTTGGAACTTTTCGAGGCTTCTTCGTTCTTCCTCCTGGGGAGGTTTGATTGCTGGGGTTGGTGTGGATACTCATAGAGGCTATCCTACACTTGGAGGCTTGTGCAAGGAGGTTCTGTTAAAGCACGCTTCAACTGGTAAGTTCCTTTTCTTTCTCTTTTATTATTAGGTCTTTTTCTTTAAGCATTTTTAGACTTAATAATATACTTGGGTTGTTTTGCATGCTTAGTTTGTTTTGTGCTTAGGTTATGACTTAGAGTTATAACATGCTTGGGTTATAGCTTAGAGTTATAACATATTTAGGTTATAGCTTAGAGTTGTGACATGCTCAGGTTATAGCTTACAATTATAACATGCTTAGCATAAAATATACATGCCAGGATATAATTTGGAATTATGGTATGCCTAGCCCTTTTGCATGCTAACCTAGGTAGAGAATTATTTAGTTAATGCTTTATTTAGTTTATATGCAACTAATAGGAGTTCCTCGGATATGGACAAAATTTTGAATTTCTGCCATGCCTATTATGGATGTTCAATTTGGCTGTCAGTTTCCAACAATATACTTTAGGAACAAGTTATTAACTGGGATAGCTTGGTGCAACCTTTCTATTAATGGGTTAACACTTTAACCGAACCCTATAAACCAAATGGTACTAATATTAAAGAATGGAAGGAGTTCATCGCATTGGACAACTATTGCATTAACCGGGATGAAGTCATAAGCATAAATGACGTTCCAAGTAATGGGAGATGGTAGACCCTTGCTAGAGGCGTACTATAGTCATTTAAGGTAATCGAGTTCTGTTCACGGCATAGAACCTCGAGCCATGGTTCCTTTAGAACAAGGGTTGGTTAAGCCTTAACAACTCAATACTTTGGGATCCTATAAGGTCACACACATTAGACCTTCATCGGACTAAGTAAAGAACTAATAGATTTACTCTATTACTAAATTATGACATAATAATAATTGGATTATTATTTAATTGGTTTGAAATGATTAGATCATTTTGGATAAACCAAGGAATTTATTTTTGACCGATAACTAATTTATTGGGGTCAAAAAATAAATATTTATTTGAAAAGGAATTAATAGGCTGGATCAAGGGCAATGGGCTCACTATAGCAAGTCCACGTGCTGGGACACTCGAGCACTACTAGGTAGCACTGGGTGTGTCTAGTATAGCCCCGCCTACGAGCTGGGCTTGCGGAAGCCTGCAAGCCCACTTGTATTGAAAGGCAGGTAAAATATGGCCAGCCTTGTGAGCTGGAGTGCGGCGTAGAACATGCAAGGCACGCTATACTCGGGTCAACCCGCAGACCATTGGGGTTCTGTATGCTGACCCATGTGGGGATTGGGCAATTTTGTCCAATCCCACATTGGAAAAAAGGGGATCAATTTTACTCCCCCAAGCCCATATATAGGCTTTCCCTTCACCCTTTTCAAGTGCACCAAGCTCATGCAAAAATCCAAAGTTGAGATTCACAAAGATTAATCTCTTGGGTATTTGAGGAAGTTCTTTTTTACGAGCTTGAATTTATTCGAGCACCTATAGTCTATGTTTTTGGGTGGGGCTTCTGGAGTGTTCTAGCAACTACTCGAGACTCCTCAGTTCTTCCTCTTGGGTAGTTTTGGTTAGTGGGGTTTGTGTAGATACTCATAGAGGCTATCCTACGGTTAGAGGCTTGTGCAAGGAGGTTCTCTCAAAGCACGCTTCAACTGGTAAGTTTTCTTTCTTTCCCTTTTTATTATTATGTCTTTTTCTTTAAGCGTTTTTAGGCTTAATAATATGCTTAGGTTGTTTTGCATGCTTACTTTATTTTATGGTGAGGTTATAGCTTAGAGATATAACATTCTTAGGTTGTAGCTTAGAGTTATAACATGCTTAGGTTATGGATTAGAGTTAAAACATGCTTAGGTTATAGCGTAGAGTTATAACATGCTTAGCAAAAAATATACATGCTAGGATATAATTTAGAATTATGGTATGCCTAGCCCTTTGCATGCTATCTTAGGTAGAGAATTATTTAGTTAAGGTGTTATTTAATTTATATGCATGTATTAGGATTTCCTGGGGACAGAGATAAAATTTTGAATTTCCACCATGCCTGTTATGCATGTTCAATTTGACTATCAGTTCCCAACACTTACTTCTTTCTCAGTCTTTGCTATTGGCATTTCCCTAATGGAATTAGCTTTATCTGAATCCATTTCTATGCCTCTCTTACTAAACACGTACCCTAGCAATTTGCCTGATGTGACACTGAATACACACTTTTTTAGGTTGAGATGGAGATTGTACTTCTCAATTCTTGCAAGGAATAGTTCTAACATCACTGGGTGTTCTTCAGGCATGGCAGACTTTACAAGCATGTCATCCACATAGACTTCCACTTCTTTCTGTATCAAGTCTTGTAGTAGTATGGTGATTGCCCGCTGGTTAGTTGCCTTCACATTCTTGAGTTTCAAAGGCATCACTCTGAAGCAATATGTTACCCATTCTGAGATAAATGCAGTCTTGAACTTGTCTATTACATTCATGAGGATCTGGTGGTAGCTAGAGAACCCATCCATGAAGGAATACATGGCTGCTCTTGCAGCGCAATCTACTAAAACATCAATATGTGCCAACGAAAAATCATCCTTATGGTTAGCCTTATTCAAATCCATAAAGTCGACACATACTCTGATGTCGCCATTTTTCTTAGGTATAGGAACTACATTCGATAGCCAAGTGGGATACTCGACGACCTTCATGAAGTTAGCCTTGATCTATTTGGCTACTTCTACTTTGACCTTTTCTACCCATCTGGACGTATTCTTCTCATCTTTTGCTTTAGAAGACGTATCTTCAACTATGTGGGAATCTTCTGCTCGGTGATGTGGTTAGCGAGTCCTAGCATTTCCTTATGAGACCAAGCCATGGCTAAAAGGTATTTTTTAGTACTTTCATTACTTCTCTCTCTTATTTGATGGTCAATTGATTGGAAATGTATACCATTTTTTGATTATCTTCTATATTTAAGTTAATTTCTTTCGTAGTATCATTATTAATGTTAAAGATGCTAGATGAATGCTAGATGCATGGAATTGTAGTCAAAATCACAATCAAAATAAGCAATGTTCTTGACCTTATTATCATCATAAAATACATTTTTCATTTCAAACATAATGGAAATGGAAATGAAAGACTTGTCCTGATCAGTAAGGTTCAAATTTACAGCAAATCAATCTTCCATGGTAGGTGACTTTAGCAGGATGTCCTCATTGTCTTCTTCTTTTGCCTTTGCCTTGCCTTCTTGGTTTTTACCATGTCCATTACAACCTGGCTCAAGCAATCTCCCTTATTCCTTACTTCCTCCACTATCTTGAGTTGTGCTTGGAGGTGTTTGGTTAGAGTGTCGAGGATTTCCTCTTCTTTGCTCAACTTCTCGACCTTCTTTGGGTGGTCTAATTAATCGAGCTTGGTTTGATCAGGAATCACCCCAGCATCTAGCTGATGATATGCTTCCTCTATCACACAGGCAATGGAGCTTTTATCGTGCATGCCGTAGTCGACTATATCTTAGAAAATCTCAAATCCTAAAATTGTCCACCATTGGTGAGTAACAGGTTCAGGGGTTCCATTGTGAGTTACTCTAATTTCTTTAAAAAGACCGTCATATTGGCAATTCTTCTAGCACCTTTATAGCCTAATCCTGCAGGTTTCCATTTTATAGCCTAATCCTCCAGGTTTCCACTCTCCTGCCGCTATATTGAAAGTTGGTGTTCCTTAATCATAGGCACCTTGTCCTCTCCCTGGAGTATGATGCTTCTGCATGTAACCCTGAATCCAAGGGCCCTAATGTACTTCTGGTTTCTTGCTTGATCCTTGACTAATAGCGGCTGTGGTAAACCCATTCATATGGCTTTCTTCAATCTTTAGTGCTACCACCACCGATGCTTTATCAGCCTCTAAGGTGATTATCTTTCTGTGGAATGGGATCTTGATTTTTTGGTGAAGAGCGAATGGAATGCCTCCTAGAGCATGAAACCATGATTATCCAAGTAGGATAGAGAAAGTCATTGAGATGTCTATGACTGTAAACAACAAGATAGATGAGATTTCTTCGATAGTGACTTCGCCTTGAAATGTGTCGATGAAGGTTCTCTTGGACTTGTTGTAGGCCTTCAAGACTGTTGTGGATCTTTTCAAGTCCCTCTCGGTTAGTCCTAGGGTTAGCAGAATAACCTTAAGACATACATTCAGTGATGACCTATCATCAACCATTATAGATGGCATACTGCGCCCAAAAACACTAGCCTTCAAGTGGATAGTCTTATTATGGCGAATGCCTTTGTCGGGTAGGTCCAAGCTTGAGGAGATAGTGTCAGGGATGACTATTCTAGTCTGGTTGTTAAGTAGCCCACAGACTTGTTTGAGTGATGCCAAGGGAGATGCTTCGATCTCCATTAGCTTTTTAACAATAGCAAGCCTTTGATCTTGTGAACCAAGGAAGAGGTCCCAAATGCTCATCTTAGTAGTGGTATCCTTCAACTAATCCACAATTGGACTTTGTATCTGTTTTGAGGATTTAACAAAAGTAGGAGGTGCTAGGGGCTCCGCTCTTACTGGAATAGGGGCTACTAACCTAGTGATTTTCCCTCCTCTGGTGACGGGTCTGACAACCTGGGTTAGCTAGTTTGTTGTTTCGAAAACCTTTAATTAATCAAAATCTTCATGAAGTGGTATCTCTACCAAGTTAATCAGCTTATTCATAGAAGATGGCACTTTAGGGGCGAAGGGCCATTGCATAAAGGGAACCTTTTCAGGCTGTCTTTATAGGATGATGGGTTCTCTTGTAGGATCTGACACAAGATAGGATTGGAGTCTTACCTGATCATATGGCTGGAGGAGGAGGCCTTCCTAATTGCATCTTGTTCATAATCGCATGTGATAGACTCTTTCGGTTCGTCCTCATATTTGTTCATGTACCATGGATATTCCCTGGCGGATTTCATCGATGTTGGGCATATAGCATTAGTCGCCTTCCATTCCCAATATAATAATGGGTTTCCATGCTTGTCTCACTCGAGGGTTGTGCCTTCCGATGGGTCTACCCATAAGAATTAATCGATGAATTATCTAGCTAAAGTGTTCTAGAATGACTTCTGGTACAATGTTATCCCCTCATATAAGATAATTGCTTTTTCTCGGAGAGTCAGATGGAACCTCCCTAGCCAAAGAGCATAGTGAATGTACCCATTGTTCATTATTTGGACTAATTTATGGATGTGGGTGCGGGGCCTTGTGTTTCCATTGTAGAATATGGGATAAACTTCCCTCAAGCATAGGTTTCGGATCTGACAACTGGCTCGAGCTAATTCATTTTCTGCATAGATCCTCTCCTTGATGTACTCATGAGAAAGCTCTTGCCCCTCATCTCGAATCATATTAATGATGTGTTCACTACCTAAGTTGAAGTCCGTAAAGTCCCTACAATCACTTATCGCATACTATAAGGCACTTGGGGATTCATGCTCTAAAGATGAGGCATAGCTCTGAACACTATTGTTATCGACCATCATACCATAGGGGAAGGGGGCCTCATATTGGAAATCTCTCGGTAGGTGGTTTATCTTGTTGCCTAAAAGGACCTTTGATTCATACCCCATGTCATACACCTTACTTTCATCTTCGTGATCCGATTTGCTAGAGTCCACAAATTATTCTACTTCCTCATCTGAATCATCGAAAGGTTGTTGCTCAATCCATGGTATAAAGACCGAATATGGTGCGTGTTGAACTATGATATCATCATTAGAATCTTCTTTCGGATCCTCCTCAGGATCTTCCTCGAGATCTTCCTCAAGATCTCCCTCGGGATTATTCTTAAGATCTTTCTCGGGATCTTCTTCAGGATCTTCCTCTAGATCTTCCTCGAGATCTTCCTCGGGATCTTTCTCAGGACTTTCTTCTGCATTTATTCCAGCCTCAACCCCTGTGATTGCTGTACGAAAGTCAGAGATAATGCCTCATTTGCTGGTGAATGTTTCCTCCACACGGGCACTATATGTTGTGATATCAGCGCGGTTCCCTTTAAATGGGTCTTGTAATTCAATGCTTAATTGGTTTCGGCGATTCATTTCCAATGCTACACTTCCACGGAGTTTGGTAAGTGGGTCTAGTGTTACCTAATTTAGGTTAATGCCGAGTTACCTTTGGTGGTCCCTATGATCATTCCAAGATTGTTTAGGATCATACAACTCTCGTTTTTCTAAGTGCGCCGCTTTGGAAGAGCTCCCAAATTCAAACAAACCTTTTTCGATATAATTCCGACTCATGTAATCTGGCTGAGTATACATGGGGGGTGGTGGAGGATAAATATCTTGCCAGCCAGTATGGTGTTGGTCTAGTTGTGGTGCTAAACAATAGCAGAGTAGATTTAGGTATGGTTGGGAAGCCCTGAAGTAATGAAGGAAGGACCTCTCCATAAAGTACCAGTTCCATTGACCTTCCATTGGCAATGTGTCTACCAGTCCTTGTCTGATCCATCTAGGAACCTAGTGAACTGAGGTGTAAAACCCATCATGGCTATTCCTTGTTCATGTATAAACTGGAGAAATTCTTCCGCATGTTCATACGGGTAAGAGTCTCCCCAAAATATAAGGTGCGGTGGCACTTGGTATTGATCTAGCCCTTCTCTCCTCAACCTTAAGACATACTGATTGACCATGCAGATGATGTACATGTTGTCAAAAATGATATTGTTCCCCATCCTGGGTAATGTCGAAAGTTATCCGTCACGTCAAAACCACACTTGTTGGTCCCCACGTGAACATTTATAGCATTTATTATGGCCTCAAAGTTTGGCAGAGGATTAGTCTGTATGCTTAGTTTCTTCTCAGGCTCTTTCATTCTCCCATCGGCTAACATCTATTGCAAATCCTTTAGTAGTCTGGTGCATTCACTAGTGTAGTACCCCTTGGTTACGTGATAGGCACAAAATTTGCCCCTGTCCGCTACAGCTGGTGGAATGAATGGTTTAATGCTCTAGAGTTGGTCAGACTTCCTTAGTTTGGTGAATATTTGTGACAATGATTCCACCTATGGGGAGATAGATTGGTGAGTCTCCACCTAGGTGGCTGCTAAAACATTTGTCGAAGCCTTTGAGGACTCGGAACTGCCTTACTTGGAGGATCCACCCTTTTCCCAGTATCTAGGTTTAGTATAAGCTTGCTGCTCTTTCTCTTTTGCTCGATCTTCTTCCTCGTACTTTTCCAGTCTCTTGGCATAGTCCACCATGTTGCTAAAAGTGTCGACTCTTTACATCTTCATTTTGTCCTTGTATTTTGGGCTAGACCCTTCTACAAGCTTCACTATTAGGGCATCTTGGTCGGGTGCCCCAGTTACAAGTACACGGATGACCATCCACCTCAGGTTAAATTCTTCAAAGGACTCATTTGGCCATTTTTTTATCCTTTCCAAGTCTTGCAAAGCAATTTTGACCTCCTATTGGAGGCATAATTTTCCGAAAATGCAGAGCATAGCTTCTTCCAATCAGATTTCACGTCCGTTGGCATCCTCATGTACCACTCGAAAGCGGGTCCTCGTAGAGTAGCTTGAAACAGATTGACTATATGAACCTTAGGGATGTTCATGCTAGTCATAATCTGAAGATAACTTTCCACATGAAAGTGAGGAGGCCCAATACTAACATATGGGGCAATATAAGGCATCGCAAAGTTACCTGGAAGGGCTTCTAATCCCTTTGGTAAGAATCTGTCGTTGTCCACATATTACTCAATGGAGGGAGCAACAGATTTGCCTTTTGTAGGCGATAGCTTTTCCATATTCGCCATCTTTGCCTTTAACACCGCTATCTCGGCCTCTTACTCTTAGGCTTTCTGAGCATTAGAAGTGCTCAGCCTTTCCTAAACATTATAGAATTCTTAAGCGCTAAGAATACCTCCTAAAGGACTGTCCAACTACATCATCATCTGCCATTGTGGTTTCAAGTACTGGATCGGAGAAAAATCTGGCTAGAGATTTACTTGGTGGCGGAGGTGTGACTTTAGGCTTCCTGTAATATGTCTCAACCTCCTTGTCTCTCACTTCCAACCTACAAATGCAAGAGATCAAGTGTTAGCAAGTGTATCAAGTGTAGCTCTGAGCCCTATTTACCTCAGCCTGCTAGGATGCATGAGTGGATGAATAAATAAATGAGCGAATGAATGGATGGATGGATATGTACAAATAATAAGAGATAGGGTGCTCGTAAATTATTCCTGGAGCGATCAGCAAGGATAGTCTATAAAGTTCGTGGAACATCACAAACATATGATTTGAAGATAAGGGGGGTGACTTTAAATTCTATTTTACTCAATAATCAAAGGTGAGCTGACTCGCTGGTCACTTAGGGGTTGAATCTATGGTCTAAGGTCAGCTGATTTACTGGCCACTTGGGGTTGACTCTTTGGTCCTAGGTGAGCTGACTCATTGGTCACTCAGGGGTTAACTCTATGGTCTAAGGTGAGCTGACTCACTGGTCATTTAAAGGTTGACTATGTGGTCTGAGGTGAGCTGACTCGCTGGTCACTCAAAGGTTGACTCTATTGCCTAAGGTAAACTGACACGATGGTCACTCGGGGTTGACTCTATAGTCTAAGGTGAGCTGACTAACTGGTCACTCGGGGGTTAACTCTATGGTCCTAGGTGAGCTGACTCATTGGTCACTCACTAAGGTTGGCTTGCTGGTCAAAGGTGAGTTGACTCGATGGGCACTCGAGGTTGGCTCTATGAACTAAGGCAAGCTAACTCGTTGGTCACTCACTAGGGTTGACTCGTTGGTAAAAGGTGAGTTGACTAGATGGTCACTCAAAGGCTGAATCTATGGTCTAAGTTAAACTGACTCGCTGTTCACTCTCTAGGGTTGACTCTGTGGTCCAAGGTGAGCTAACTCGCTTGTCACTCGGGGGTTCACTCTATGGTTAAAGGTGAGTTGACTTGCTTGTCACTTGAAGGTTGACTAGGTGGTCGAGGGTGAGTTGGCTCACTGGTCACCCGAAAGGCTGCGTGTATTTTTGCTCATGGGCAGAGCCTAGGTGGAGTCACTAGTCTCGATTTATTTTAGCTTATGGGCTGAGCCTAGATGGGCTCACCGGTCTTGAATGTTTTGGATTTTTTATGTCTTAGGAGACAAAATGGTATGTCACACATCAATGTCATGGTTGCACAAAAATGTGGTCAGTTTTCACACAATCGTGATGCTTATGATGTTCATTTTTTAGTTTTTTGGTTTATTTATTTCTTAATAAACCTCCACATGTTGTAAACGGTTAGATCGTGCCTATCTCCCTTTTTACTCGAATGGGTTACTTCGCTTTAAAGCCAATGGGGGGCTTAGCGAAGTCTGCTCATGTGCACTTAAGGTTTTTGGGTAAAGTTATAGGAAAGTGTCTATGGTTCATCTATATACAGGTTTCGGTCATAGGATCTGGTGTGATTGGGTACCCTGTGCCTTTATGTATCGAGACTCAGTGGTCCTAAGCGAACCCAAGGAAACTTTTCCACATATAATATACTCAGCTAATCTTGCCCTTAAGAGCAAGGCCCTCGTACGTTACACTTGGGGTATGATCAGATCCATACCCCTTAAGCCCTAAGCGAACAAAGAGATACTTCCCCAAAAGACACCTAAATTGGTTTAGGGGTAAACAATGTAGATGCTATGCAATCCTAAAATTTGTGTAATGTTGAAATTACCAAATATTCCGTGATTCCAAAATTCAATTAGAACAATATTTTAATTATTATATAAAAATTTTTTTAATAAAAAATCAAGTTTTTATAAAAATAATTACTCCCCAGCTGAGTCGCTAATGTGAGCGGCAAGGGGTTTTATAGGGATGCACGCGGGGTGTGGTCCGCGGGGCCCAATTCGATGCATTTTGAATAAAGTGAGACATTTGTTAGGTTTGACAAAATCTGATTTGCTTAAATGCGTGTGCCTCTTTTATAATAAAATGTTGGATTTTATTAAATAGAAAAGTTATTTTTATTATTTTTCGCATAATCTTATTGAATGTGAAAAACACGGCTTTCTATAAGCCAAAAAATTGACAACATTGAGAAATATATTTACACATTTTATTGAGAAAAGATATTTTTAAAATAAAGCACTTTTACTTTATTTGAAAATAAAATAGAGTTGCCACCTGGTTTAGCTGCACCGAGAATTGGGGTATATTGATCTAAAATGGGATTTTTATACCGAAAAGAAAGTGAGATTCTGAGTTCGAGCATAATAGTTACTCATATTGTTAAAATTGTCTGGATCAATTGTAGAATTTATGAATGTGAGGTAATTTATGTATTACAATGGCTTTATTTGAGAATTAAATTCAATAAATAAAAGAGGCATTATCACGACATAAATAAATAAATATTTGCTACTAAAATTTTGGCAGACTAACGGCAGCATTTGGGTTCTAGCCTGAAAACAGGGATAGAGTTTCCTCACATTCTAGATATTTATCTGTACCTACGAGCTTATTTACACATATTATAGTATAAGTGCCCCAATGGCTTACTTAACCATAGAAAAGGAAATGCAATGTGGAATAATAGAAGTAATAAAATAAGCTTGAATGAGTTTTAAAGTTGAGCTTAGAGCCAAGTACCCTCAGTTTATCTTTTCATCTGTTCAGGATGACTTAAGAGTCGGTGCGGGACTGAAGTTGTCAGAGGTTGTGATTTATTTGGAAAATAGGTTTAACCCAAGTTATCGCTATAATTTCGGATTCTTCCTATAGAAAATGCGGGTTTTTAGAGATTGATTTGTTTTTAGACCGAAGATCACTGTGAGATCTTGATCTAAAAAGAAAGAAGAGTGAACTTATACCGAATGCCGGTGATGAAGCTCAAATTTGAGAGTGTTTTGACAGAGTTTCAGGACTTTTAGGACTCCCGGAACAAAAAAGGGACACGATGGGAATTTTGGGATTTTTCAAAGTTTTCATCTCCTATAGAAAGGAGGGGCGACCCCGTATTTATAATAGGGTGGTAATTGGTCAGCGGGCTAATTACCTATCTGACAAAATTTCACTTTAAATCCCGTAAAATCTTGCCAGATCTCGGAAAGATTTGATTTTTTTGACTGTATATGTGTAATTAGTCGATGGGCTAATGACCTATGTTTGACCAAACTTTGCCTTTCTGACTTTTTTAGTCAAACATAGGTAATTAGCCCGCCGGCTGTTTACCTATCTATGGTAAAAAAATCGAATCTTACCGAGAGCCGGCCATGGTTTACAGGATCTGATGTAAAACCCTGTCCGAGTGGTAATTAGCCCACTGGCTAATTACCACCCTCCTATATAAAAGGGGTGCACCCACTCATTTGCAGAAGAGATAGAAATTTTCCAAATCCTAAAATTACTTTTATGTCCTTTTTTAGTTTTGGGAATCCTAAAAGCCCTAAAACTCTATCACAATAATCCCAGATCCGAGTTCTATCACCGGCATTCGGTATAAACTCACTTCATGGTCTTTTTAGATCAAGATCCTACAGTGATCTTTGGTCTAAAAACGACCAAATGTCACATTTTCCTGCAGAAATAATGCAAGATTATAGTCATAACTTGGGTTAAATCTATTTTCCAATCAAATCACAATCTCTGACAACTTTGGTCCTGCACCGGCTCTCAAGTCATCCTAGATAGATGAAAGGTGAATTGAGGGTATTTGACACTAAGCCCAACTTTCAAATTCATTAATGCACATTTTTATTGCTTTATGATTACATATTGCATTCCATTTCTCTGGTTAAGTGAGCCACTTGTGCCACTTAAATTATAATATGTGTAAATAAGCTCACAGTGCAGACAAACATTTAGAATGTGAGGAAACTCTATCCAAGTTTTTGGGCCCAGGCCCAAATGCTGCCGTTACTCTGTCAAAAATTTGGTAGAAAATGTCTTTTTATTAAGCCGTTATAATGCACATTTTATTTATTTAATTTAATTCTTAAATAAAGCCGTTGGAGTGGAGAAATTACCATAAATTCCAAAATTCTAAAATTAATCCAAATAATTTGAACAATATGAATAACTATTATGTCTAAACTCAGAATCTCATTTTCTTTTCGGTATAAAAATCCTATTTTAGGATAGTATACCACAATTCCCGATGGAGCTGAGCCGGGTGTCGACTCTATTTTATTTTTAAATAAAGTAAAAATGCTTTATTTCAAAAATACCTTTTCTCAACAAAATGTGCAAATATACTTCTGAATATAATAACATTTTTCGCTTACAAAGCCATGGCATTTAAACACCGCGGTTTCCTCAAACTGCACCGAATTACACGAAAACCATTCTACGTGCAGAACCATTCCGCAAAAACCCCCGTGCAAAACCATTCTGCGAAAACCCCCGCCTGCTCGTTGTGACGACTCCGCTGGGGAGTCATTATTTTTGTAAAAACCCAATTTTTATAAAAATTCTTTTTCACATAATAATTAAAATATTGTTTAAATTAAATTTTGAAATTACGGAATTTGAAATAATTTCTGTATTATGCAAAATTTAGGACTGCATAGCAACTGCATTCTTTACCCGAAACCAATTTAGGTGTCTTTTGGTGAAGTGTCTCCAAGTTCGCTTAGGGCTTGAGGGGTATGGATCCAATCACATCCTTTATGTAATGTATGAGGACCTTGTTCGCTTAAGGGCAAGACTACCTATGTATATTATATGTGGAAAAGCTTCCTTTGGTTCGTTAAGGCACACTTGGACTCCCTACAAAAAGGCGCAGGCTACCCAAATCGCACCCAATCCTGAGACCTAAACCCACATATAGATGAACCGTAGACACTTTCTCATAGGTCTACCTAGAAATCTTGAGCGCACGCGAGCGGACTTCACTATATCCCCTATTGGCTTCAAAGCGAAGTAAGCTAATGGAGTTAAAAGGACGGTAGGCACGATCTAACCATTTGCTACATGTGTAGGTTTATTAAATACAAATAAACTAGAAATGGATATTGTAAACATCATGATTGTGTGAAAACTAACCACATCTTTGAGCAGCCATAACATTAATGCGTGCCAGGCTATTTGATTAACCGAGACCAGTGAGTCCACCTAGGCTCAGCCCTCGAGCCAAAAGACAAAAACCCTTTGAGTGACCTCAGTGTCAACTCAACCCTTGGAAAAATGGGTCAAAACCATTTGAGTGACCCCTATGTTAGGTCACACCTTGGAACAATAAGTCAAAACCCTTTGAGTGACCCTAGTGTTAGCTCAACCCTTGGACTAATGAGTCAAAACCCTTTGAGTGACCCTAGTCTCAGCTCACCCCATGAACCAATGAGTCAAAACCCTTTGAGTGGCCCTAGTGTCATCTTACCCCTTGGACCAATGAGTCAAAACCCCTTGCACGACCCCCGTTTCAGCTCACCCCTTGGACCAATGAGTGAAAACGCTTTGAGTGACCATAGTGTTAGCTCACCCCCTTGTCTAATGAGTCAAAACACTTTGAGTGACCCCACTATCAGCTCAACCCTCAGACCAATGAGGCAAAACCCTTTGAGTGACCCTAGTGTCAGCTCACTCCTTGGACTAATGAGTCAAAAAACCCTTTGAGTGACCCCAGTGTTAGCTCAACCCTTGGACCAATGAGTTGAATCCCTTTAAGTAACACGGGTGTTAGCTCAACCACTGGACCAATGAGTTAAAACCCTTTAGGTAACCCCCGTGTCAGCTCACCCCTTAGACTAATAAGTCAAAACCCTTTGAGTAACCCTCGAGTTAGCTTACCCCTTGGACCAATGAGTCAAAACCCTTTGAGTAACCCGAGTGTCAGCTCAACCCTTAGACCAATGAGTCAAAACCCTTTTAGTGACCCCCGTGACGTGGTTATACTCCTTCATGTGCACCAAACTATGAACCCCATGACGATCCCAACCATCAGAGTTCTTCATATGATCATTCGGAACAACATGAAAATCGATGTAACCCTCCATGGAAAAATTTCACAAGGGTAACAGTTTGCTATATGTAGTTTACGGGCCAATTTGCCAATATCTAGCAGATTACCCTGATAAACTTAACCAGCAATGAAAAGGAAACACAAGGCGAGGGAACAAAGAAAGTTTTATTTGTACGAAAATGTGTTCATACAAAGGGAGGCATTGCAAATGGCCCAAAAGAAAACAGAGCAAAATAAAAAAACAAAACAAAATAAAAAGTCTATCTAATCACCCTGCGGGAAGAATTCGAGAGGATTTCCTTGTCCCTATTGTTGCTGCTGCTGCGGGTCATCCACCTGAAGCATCCCTAACTAAGATTAAAGCCATCGAATCTCCAGTTGGAACATTTTAACACAAATCACTCATATGCATTTCATGACATGCCATGCATCATCATTAACATAATAAAATAACAAACATACCGCTATATACAAGTTTTGAGTCATCATAAAATGTTGCTGCCCTTGAATATACCCCCAATTGGAGATGCTATCAGCAATAGTTACTTGCAAGAATGACAAGTCATAACTATCACAATCAAAAATTGAAAGGTAAAAGGAGAAGAGACAGAGGAGACTAACATGAGTGGTGCTAGTAGGATGGAAAGTCACAGGACGCTCAGGATCTAGATAACGCGGAATGATCGGAGTATAAGTGCTCAGGTCAGGGCGGCACATCATGAACATGGGAGGCTAATACTCGAACCCCCAATGCCCCTCCACGATCATCAGGCCTTAAGACGGGATAGATGACGCCGAAGAGCTACCCACATGAGTAAAAGTAGTCGCATGTCTATTCCTACCCTAGCGATCCTACCAAAATAATAGAGCAAGCTCTGGTTAGTCTAGCTAAGCCTAATAGTCGAAATAATGGCAACCAAAAAAGAAAGAAAGACTCAAGCAAGCGAAAGGGAAAGTACTGTCATTCGGACAACCTCAAGCGAACCTGATTTGGCCTAGCCACCAGGGGCATAAGTTGAAGGGCAAAGGCCTCGGGGACAGAAGCTGAAGGATCATCTTCCTCAGGAGGGTGGTGGATATCCCGTTGAGGTGTAATAGGAAAAAGTTTCGGGTCTAGCCATCCAAGCAGCTACAAATGGCATAACTCCTCGTTTCGCCCAACCCATTTCGGGCAGGTACTAAAGATGCCCTCGAAGGCCAATCATGCAAACTCAGGCAAGCGGTGAGGCCAAAAGATCCCCCAGGCACCTCAAGAGGAATAGAACGTTACCTAGGAGGAAGATGCCAGGCCTGAAAGGGATCTCCCAGGTACCACTCTAAAGAGAAAGGGGTCTTTATGATCGATTAGGTGTTCACAAACTCCATGGCAAATCTCATAACCTTCGGCTAGTGAAGAGCATACCCCCAAGGCTATGTCCTAATCTAAAAAAAAAGAAAGAAAGCCAAACATCAGTACAATGATTGTAGCAGATATAGCAATTAAAGCAAACTAAGAAAATTATGAGACATACTTGCTCCTAAGAAAGGGTATGAAGACAGGTAGAAAGAGCAAAACCGAACTCCATTTTCCAATCGCAAAATTAGTCTGGAAGTCGAGGGCAGAATGGGAAACCACTATTGGGCACAAGCTTGGTCCTCGGAAGGATCCCAATCAAAAATGGACAAAATACTCATAAAGAAAAAAGATAAGGGTTAAGTGCTTACATAAACAATCTGAAGATAAGACTAGAACTTATTAATCATGTTCCTCACGCACTAGTCAAGAGCCCAGTACAGGTGAACCAATGCAGCTCGGCCGCATGCATACTCATCAAAACGAGATGAATCTATCAAAGCCGATAGAATATAGAGATTCATGAAAAAAATCCCCGTGGGAAAACACAGCCGCAATAAGGTAGCGGCCATGAAAGCTCTAGCCTAGTAGGTAGCAGTCGCATACCCTCTATCCCCAAAGGTCCAAAAAGTCATGAGTTTCTCACAAGAAACTCATCCTGGCTTATCTTCGTATTATCCAATCAAAGCTTCGATGATCTCTACATTGAAATTATCAAAAGCGAAACCAGTATTGAAATGGATCACATTATCATGGAAGGGTACACCTATAATAGCGCAGTAATCCAGCGGAGTGATGGTATACTCCCCGTAATGGAAATGGAAAGTGTGGGGATTATCGGACCTCCTACTCAAGATGTAGGTAGATCTACCGGCAGGGATGTATAGATACTTATGGTGCCTGAGATACTTGCAATTCCTGACCATCCTCCCCAAAGACGTCCTATCAATAATGGCATTGTCACTGGGGGATAGCTCCTTATACCACTTATAAAAGTGGGCAATGACAGCGCTGTCATGGTTAGTGACCTAAACAATGCATACATATGTATCACACACCAATTTTCGATAATTCACTTGATTAATAAAAATAATAGATCAATGCATTAAATAAATTTTTGCAAAAATAAATAAATAAATAAACAATAAAATAGATCGGTCTTTGTGTAAAATAAAAAAAATAGCAGTAAGGCTTACCAAAATCCGAGAAAGATGGTCGGAAGGCTTTAAATTAGGTGAAATAAAATCCCTCAAAGCGATCCCGTGATACATCCAATTCGGCGGAAGCCCATACAAAGCCTCGGCCGGAACCTCAGAAAGTTCCACTTGTTTGCCACTAATAAGCATGTTGTGAGTAGACACTTGAACTGCTAGCAGATCCAAGCAGGGGTTATAAATCTTGAACCACATCGAGACCCCGCATAATCTAAAGAGTAGGGGCAGGAAAGGGAAGAAAATAAAAGAAATAATCATAAAAAATAGCTTGGAGGCAAAAATTTTAAAAATCAGGTGCAGAAAATGCAAAAGAAAGAAGAGAGAATTATTGGTGTGAAGAAAATTGGAGCCAAGCTACTATTTTTATGGATTGGTGGTAATCAACCCACTAGCTAATTACCCATGTAATTAGCCCGCCAGCGAATTACCTATCGAGCTACCACGTGTTTACGCGTCCCACGCATTTACGCGTAGCAGCTATAAAAGTTACCATTATATAGGTAATTAGCCCGCGCGGCTAATTATGTGTATTTTCAAAATTTTTGGAATTTTGTATTTTTCATCCATTTTATGCATCGTTTTCAAAAAGAGCGGACCTAAAAGCTATTTTACACAATCACACATGCATCAAGCATCCAAAAATATTTATTTCGAGCCCTGATCAATTCCTTAACCTCACGCAACTCATAAAAAAAAATTTTAATTGATGGGGAAAATATTTTTTGTTTAAAAATTTGTCGATTAAAAATATTTTTTTAACTCATTGCATCACACATGCACTATTTTGTTTGTTTCGCATACGACAAAAATTCTAGCACGGAATTTATGTATGCGAGGGACAAACGGTTAGCACGGGTCTGTTCTTGCCTGATGAGGAATAATGCCTATTTTATTCAGCGATTAGAAAAATGAGCTGAAAAGTTAAAGTTTGTTCAAACATACGTAATTAGCTCGCCGGCTATTTATCGATCTAAAGTAAAAAATTCAAATCTTATTGAGATCCGACTACGACTTACGGGATCTGATGTAAAATCCTGTCTCTGTGGTAACTTGCCCGGCGGCTATTTACCTATGAATTAGCCCGTCAGCTAATTACCACCCTTCTATATAAAAGGGCACACCCCCCTCATTTGCTGAAGAGACGGAAATTTTCAAAATTCCAAAATTACTTTTATGTCCTTTTTCAGTTCCAGGAATCCGAAAAGCCCCAAAACTCTATTAAAATAATTCCAGATCTGAGTTCTATCACCTACATTCGAGGTAAACTCACTTCACGGTCTTTTTAGATCAAAATCCCACAGAGATCTTCGGTCTAAAAATGACCAAATCTCACATTTTCCTTTAGAAATAATCAAGATTTTAGTCATAACTTGGGTCAAATCTATTTTCCAATCAAATCACAACCTCTGACAACTTCGGTCCGACATCGGCTCTTAAGTCATCCTAGACAGACGAAAAGGTAAACTAAGGGTAATTGGCTCCAAGCCCAACTTTCAAATTCATTAAATCACATTTTTATTACTTTATTATTACATATTGCATTCCATTTCTTTGGTTAAGTGACCCGCTAGTGCCACTTAAATTATAATATGTGTAAATAAGTTTGCATGTACTAACAAACATCCAGAATGCGAGGAAACTCTATCCGAGTTTTTGGGCCCTGACCTAAATGCTGCAGTTACTCTGCCGAAAATTCAGGAGAAAATGTCTATTTATTAAGCTGTTATAATTTCGGTTTTATTTCTTGAATTAAATTCTTAAATAAAACCGTTGTAATGCAGAAATTACCACAAATTCCAAAATTCAAAATTAATCCAAACAATTGGAACAATATGAGTAACTATTATGTACGAACTCAAAATCTCATTTTCTTTTCGGTATAAAAATCCCATTTGAGGACAGTATACCACAATTCTCGGTGGAGCTAAATCGGGTGGCGACTCTATTTTATTTTTAAATAAAGTAAAAATGATTTATTTCAAAAATATCTTTTCTCAATAAAATGTGCAAATATATTTGTCAATATAATCACATTTTTGGCTTACAAAGCCACCGCATTTAAACACCACATTTTCCTCAAAATGCACTGAATTGAGCAGCACTCCGTGTGCACAACCATTCCACGAAAACCCCTACCTGCTCACAATTACCTACTCTCCTTGCCGCATATGCAGGCAGTATGGTGGCCCTTCGGGGTTCTTGGCATCCTTTTGTACCCTTATCGGCTATAAGCTTTCTTACACTCTGGTTTATCGTCATGACATGAGGTGGATCAATAGCTCTCGAGTGGAGGTGAACTATTCCATGCCTTTTGATATCCATCTTTCCGAGGCTTATCGCATCTGGGTTGCAAGTACTCATGGGCTGGCCATTCTTACAGAGAGGCTTATCAAGGCTAGGAGACTCCGTAGTTTCATTAGAGATCATTGAGCTTGCTATTATGTGTCTTTCATCTACCTAGGAGACTAAAGGCTTTTTGCCTTGTTGTTTGCCTCTGCGTTTCCATTTCCTATTTGTAATGCCTTTCATGTGTGATAAAGGTGAAAAAATGCTATTTGAATATGTGTTTCATTAAAAAATTTGCAATTTCCATTTAATGCACTCATGCAATATTTTTAACATGAATACGTTATTATAAAAGGTATTACTTAAATAGGAAGGGAAAATGGTACTTATTCCCAAGAAATGCCCATTGTTGCCTAAGGTTTCGAATGGATGTTACCTAAGGCCTCGCACTTTTTATTTTGGGGTCTTTATTTTTTCTCAAGAGCCCTTACAAGCTCTTGACAGACTTTACATATTTTTTCTCTTTTCTTTTCTTTCTTTTTTTACATAAGATAGCACTTCAGCTTGTCACGATTCATAGGATTCACAAATCTACCGCCATCCAGATTTGAGATCTTGACTTTCGCTATACTAAGAGTCTTCTTTACTACGTATGGTCCTTCCCAATTTGGTTGGAATTTCCCTCGAGCATCCCTTTGTGTATTACAAGATTTTTTTAACTCTAGATCACCTGTTCTCAGGGGTTGATTTTGCTTTTGATTTTTCAATTTAAGCTCTAGCCATGCGCTATTCATATAACTTTAGACTTTCCCACAGGGTCAATCATTTCTCGTTGATAAAAGTTAATTCTTCATGCCTGGCCTTTGCCCATTCATCTTCAGGAAGTCTTGCTTCAAGGGCTATGCGCAAGGACTTGATCTCCATTTCAACGGACAATACTGCCTCCATCCCATAGATGAGAGAAGAAGGAGTCTAACCTATAGGAGCTTTGACGCTGGTTCTATACACCCATAAGGAATATGGCAAATGGTTAGCCCAATCTTGGTAGTTGGCTATCATTTTGGAGAGGATCTTTTTAATGGCCATATTAGCTGCTTCTTGATTTTGTGCCTCTCAATAAGATCGGTTGTTTCCCCTTAGAACTGCACACCATTGTCACTCATTATATGATGAGGAATACCACATCTAGCAAAGGTATGTAGCAGAATAAATCGAGCCCTTTCTTGGCCGTCATGCTCGTATATGATTTTGGTTAAACCCACTTGGAAAAGTAGTCGACTACGACTATTATAAAGCTATGGCCGATTGTGAAAGATGGTCTTATCCCATCGATGATATCGACACCCCAAGCCCAAAATGGCCTAGGCATTGTCAAATTTTGCAACATCATTAGGGGTAAGTGGCTCACTGCTCCGTATATCTGATAGGTATACCAAGTCTTCACTTCCCGAATATAGTTAGCTAGCATGGTTAGCCAAAAGTATCCAATTCTCTGAATTTTCTTGGCCATCATGACTCATCCATATTTGGACTACGTCTGCTCCTTAATCAACTTTTCTGCTTCTTGTTATGTTAAACACTTTAATAGTAAGCCGTTAGACGACGTTTTGAATAGATCCCTTTTATTAGGAAAAACTGCATAGCGAGGTTCCTAAGAGTATTTTTGTCGGAATCTGTGGCTTCGATTAAGAATTCACCACTTTCAAGGAACTTGATGATGTCAGAGTACTGAGTTCTTCCTCATCCACGAAACCTTCTATTGCATGAATGTAGTACAGGGATTGGGTTGTCTCTATAGCAAGGGGTTTGATTGGCTGTCTCTGAGGCCCTACCCATATGGAGGCTAGAGTGGCCAATGCATTTGCCATCTAGTTCCCCTCTCGAGGCATACAAAAAAATTTGCATTCACTAAATACTGCGGCTTTCCTCTCTATGGCCTCTAGGTATGGTTTGAGGGATTCCTCCTTTAATTCCGAGTATTCTATGATATGATTGATGACCAAAGCCGAATCACCAATAATTATTACTTTACCGGTTCTAAGAGTGATCAAGGTAGACATTTCGAATAGACAGGCTTTATATTGTGAAATTCCAATCACTTTGATAGAGGTATGAGTGCTCCATCTAGTGTGATGATGATAACTCCTAAGCAAGCTTCCTGCTTGTTTACAATGCCATCAAAGAACATGGTCCATTATCCAGTGTTTTCTATAGTCATTGCAAAACATTAGTCAGGGTATTCCAGGTTTTCCAATTCTCCTTCATGGAGTGGTTGATTTGCTAGGAATTGAGCCATTTCTCTTCCTTTGATGGTGTTCTTAGTGACATACTCGATATCAAATTTTGACAGTAATAAGAGCCATCTTGCTAGTTTTTCAGTTAGCGAGGGTGCCAGGCACAAGTACTTAATCGGATACACCTTAGCGATTGCTTGGATTTGGTAATATTGGAAGTAATGTATATGTTTCTTGGTGAGCCAGACCATGGCAACATAAGTTTTCTCCACGATGGTATACCGAGTCTCATACTCTAGCAATTTCATGCTGAGATAATAGAATGGGTGTTCCTTCTTATCTTTGTACTCCCGAACAATTATGGCACCTACAGATGTTTCTTCTACTACCAAGTAGAGAATGAGTGGCTTTTTGAGGATTGATAGGTAGGCCTTGATCCAGTCAAAGGCTTCCTGATGTTCGTCATTCTATTCTATTGGTTGTCGCTTCCTCAAGAGCTTGAAGATAAGCTCGCATGTAGTGGCTAACCGTGCTATAAAGTGGCTTATGTACTGTATGGACCCTAAGAAGCTCCTTACTTCTTTCTCGGTCTTCAGTATGGGCATTTCCATGATGGCATTAGCTTTATCGGGTTCCATCTCTATACCTCTCTTGCTAACCATGTGCCCCAGCAATTTGCCTAACTTGACACCTAATATACACTTGTTTCGGTTGAGAAGAAGATTATACTTCTCAATTCTTACAAGGGATCATTCTAATACTGCTGGGTGATCTTCTGGCATGGCGGACTTTACAAGCATGTCATCCACGTAGACTTCCACTTTTTTATGGATCAAGTCATGTAGTAGTATGGTGATTGCCCACTGGTAGGTTTCCACCACGTTCTTGAGTCTGAAAGGCAGCACTCTAAAATAATATGTTCCCCATTCTGAGATAAATGCAGTCTTGAACTTGTCTATTACATTCATGAGGATCTGGTTGTACCTAAAGAACTCATCCATGAAGGAACTTGTGGCTGCTCTTGCAGTGCTATCTACGAAAACATCAATGTGTGGCAACAGATAATCATCCTTAGGGGTAGCCTTATTCAAATCCATGAAGTTGACACATACTCTGATGTCGCCATTTTTCTTGGGCATAGGAACTACATTTGATAGCCAAGTAGGATTCTCAATGACCTCTATAAAGTTAGCCTTGATCTATTTGGCTACTTCTACTTTGACCTTTTCTGCCCATTCTATATGCGTGCTTCTCATCTTTCGCTTTATAGGTCATATCTTCAGGTTCGTGTGAATCCTGTGCTCGGTGATGTACTGATCAAGTCCTGGCATCTCCTCGTGAGACCAAGCAAATGCTAAAAGGTGATTTTTAAGTACTTTGATTAATGATCTCTCTTATTCGATAGGCAATTGATTGGAAATGTGTACCATTTTTGGATCATCTTCTGTATTTAAGTTAATTTCTTTCGTAATATCATTATTAATGTCGAAGATTCTAGATGAATGTTGGAATGAATGCGCCTGGAATCGTAATAAGAAACACAATCCAAATAAGCAAAGTTCTTCATCTTATTATCATTATAAAATAAGTTATTCATTTCAAACATATTGGAAATGGAAATGAAAGACTCATCCTGATCAGTACGGTCCGGATTTATAGTAAATGATTCTTCCATGGCTGCCAGCTTTAGCAAGATGTCCTCATCATCTTCATCTTCTACCTTTGCCTTGCCCTTCATGGTTTTGACCATGTCCATGATGGCTTGGCTCATGCAACCTCCCTTCTTCCTTTCTTCCTCCACTATCTTTAGTTGTGCTTGGAGATTTTTGGTTAGAGTGTCGAGGATTTCCTCTTCTTTTCTCAGCTTCTTGACCTTCTTTAGGTGCCCCTGCTCATCAAGCTTGGTCTGATCGGGAATCACCTCAGCATCTAGTTGATGATATGCTTTCTCTATCACATAGGAAATGTACCTTTTACCACGTTTGCCATAGTTGACTACATCTGAGAAATCTTAAATCTCATAACTATCCTCCCTTGGTGAGTAACAGGTTTCGGAGTTCCATTGTAGTGTTGCCCTGATTTGTTCTGAAAATAATATCTTATTGGTGATTCTTCTGGCACCTTTTATAGCCAAGTCCTATAGGTTTCCATTCTCCTGCTCCTATATTGAAAGTGTTAGGAAGTGATAGTTAGATTGAACACACGTAACAGGCATGGCAGTATTTCAAAATTTTATCCCTGTCCCCAGGAACTACTATTAGTTACATATAAATTAAATGAATCCTTAACTAAATAATTCTCTACCTAGGTTTGCATGCAAAAGGGCTAGGCATGCCATAATTCTAAATTATATCCTAGCATGTATATTTTGTGCTAAGCATGATAGAACTCTAAGCTATAACCTAAGCATGTTATAACTCAAAGCTATAACCTAAGCATGTTATAACTCTAAGTTATAACCTAAGCATAAAATAAACTAAGCATGCAAAACAACCTAAGCATATATTGAGTCTAAAAATGCTTAAAGAAAACGACCTAATAATAAAATAGAAAGAATAGGAACTCACCAGTTGAATCGTGCTTTAACAGAACCTCCTTGCACAAGCCTCCCAGCACAGGATAGCCTCTATAAGTATCTAGACGAACCCCACAAACCAAAACCTTCCCTGGAGGAAGAACTAAGAAGCCTAGAGTAGTTACTATATCACTCCTAAAGCCTCACTCGAAAATATATACTTAAGGTGCTCGAATAAATTCAAGCTCCTAAAAAAGAACTTGCTCAAAGACCTGAGAGAAAAATACCTCACTTAGGATTTGTGCTCTGAGCCATGGTGCACTTGAAACAAGAGAAGGCGAAGCCTATATATAGGCTTGAGCAGCAAAAAAATTGCTCCCTAAAAGCAATATTGGATGGGAGTAAAACTCCCATCCCAAGCAAGTTGCACACCCGCGGATCTGCATGCTGCGTGCTTCGCACCCCACATGTGGCAGCTTGCAAGGTAATCTCTTGCAGGCTTGCCTTGCATATAAGTCAGGCCTCACGGCCCATACTGTGAGCCTAGCTTCCGACACACCCATTTAAGGGTTGCGCATATGTAGCCTATTTTCATAGGCTGCCGCGAGCAATCACGCACCCAAGCCTGTAAAAATTACTTTTGTACTCTCGGTCCAATTTAACTCGCCAATGCAAAATTCCCTTCTTAATGCTTTTCAAATAAATATTTATTTCCAACCCTAATAAATTGGTTGCCAGTCAAAATAAATTTCTTGGTCCAACCAAAATTTAACTAATCAACCATAATTTATTTATGACTCTAATTAATTAGTTACCGGCCAAAATAAATTCCTTGGTCTGTCCAAAATTGATCTATTCAATTTTAACCAATCAAATAATAATCCAATTATTATTTATGTTATATTTTCATAATAGAATAAATCTATTAGTTCTTTACTTAGTCCAATGAAGGTCCAATGTGTGTGACCTTATAGGATCCCGAAGTGTTGAGCTATTAAGGCTTAACCAACCCTTGTTCTAATGGAACCATTGGCTCGATGCTCTAGACTATAAATAGAACTCGATTACCTTAAATAACCCTAGTACGCCTCTAGCAAGGGTCTACCATCCCCCATTACTCTAAAAATCTTTTATGCTTATGACATAATCCAAGTTAATGCAATAGTTATCCAGTGCGATACATTCCTTCCATTCTTTAATGTTAGTACAATCTAGTTTATAGAGTTTAGTTAAAGTGTTAACCCACTAATAGTGAGGTTTCCCTAAGCTATCCCAGTAGTTTACTTGTTACCAAAGTATATTGCCTTTCAGCGTAGTGTGTTTGACTAGAAACCATTTCTATCAAACACATATTCTGATTAGAGGTTTATGGCAATCATCACTTCAACAAGTGCCCAGGTACAACTCCTTAATATATCCAGAGCGATGGATTCTTTCCAACTGCTCAGCTTACCAACGTGTTGTCATCACTATACCCATAATCACATATAACACCCTAAATTAATGAGTGCGTTATAATGCCCTAAAGTATAGTAATAGTACCACATAAGGTAACTAGCATCTCAAGTATGAGGACATTTGCAAAGCTTATTGCGTGAAGATAAACAATAACACATTGATATATATACCAAGTGTTTATCTAACTGTGGTCTCAAATATATCTCCCAGATATATCCATGTGTCAAACTTAAGGCACCACCTTCAGTCTTTAGGATATTAACTACTTGGACCTTTTCAAAGAAAGTTGACAACATGCCAGTCTTTCCGCTCCATCAATATCCTTTCTTGATGAAAATATGACTAAGGATAGTTTAGACATAATCATAACTGCACATGAAGCAGGTTTTGTCAAAAATAGTCCAACTATAATTGGTCTGACTTCATGCTATGACACGTCAAGGACTTTTGTATACAGACATCAATGAATATATTTAACCAGTCATAATATATATACAAATACATTGATATAAACAAAAGATCGAATGCCTTTATTCATTAAACAAATTATTCGTACTATTACATAATTAAGATATATCACCCTAATTACCTTAAGGGAATACATCATATCCAACAAACTCCCACTTGCACTAAGGCCAATTAGCCATGTGGCTTAATCCTTATGCTTTGACATGCCTATCATGCTTGACTTTAGTCAATGGGTTTGTTAGACCATCCGCGAGGTTTTGATAAGTGGGTATATAATCTAATGCTTGACTTTAGTCAATGCAACCCTGAATCCAAGGGCCCCAATGTAGATCGGGTTGCTTGCCTGTGTTGGGAACTCCTGACAGTCAGCTTGAACATGCGTCACAGGCATGGCAGAAATTGAAAATATTATCCTCATCCCCAGGAACTCCTGTTAGTTGCATACAAATTAAATAAAGCCTTAACTAAATAATTCTCTACCTAGGTTAGCATACAAAAGGTCTAGGCATACCATAATTCCAAATTATATCATAGCACATTTATTTGATACTAAGCATGTTATAACTCAAAGGTATAACCTAAGCATGTTATAACTCTAAGCTATAACCTAAGCATAAAATAAACTTACCATGCAAAACAACCTAAGCATAATTATTAAGTCTAAAAACACTTAAAGAAAAAGACTTAGTAATTAAAAGTGAAATTAGAAGGCTTACCAGCTGAAGCATGCTTTTGCGGAACTTTATTACACAAGCCTCTAAGGTAGGATAGCCTCTATGAGTATCCATTTAAACCCTACCAACCGAAACCTCCCAATGAGCAAGAACAAAAGAACCTTGAGCAATTGCTAGATCGCTCAGAAATTGCCACCTAGAGATTCAAGATCCACTTTAATTTAGTGCACTAAAAAATGGAGAAGGGGGGCACAATATATAGGGGGAGCTAGGGCTCCCTGCACTTAATGTGGGATGGGGAAAAATTTCCATCCCGCCCTTGGGAACACGTAGATCCCATAGGATCCGCATGCTGCCCACGCCGACCCGACTTGCTCTACAAGTCGGGTCCTTGCCGCATAAGGCAGGCTCTTGCAAGCCCATCTTATCCCATAGGTTGGGCCTCACGGGCTCTCCCGCAACCCCAGCTCGTAGGTGGCAAGGGCTGCACAAGGCAGGCTCTTGCGAGCCTGCCTTGTCCTACGGGCTGGGTGTCGTGGGGCTTCCCGCGAGCACAGATCGGGTCCTTTTTGCGAAGGGTCCAACCCTCATTTTTCTTGCAGTTCTAGCTCCTTCTCCAATTCAAACATTTATTTTACGAGCTTGCTAAAATAGTTACGGGTCAAAATAAATTCCTTGGTCTATCCAAAATTGATCCAATCAATTTTGACCAATTAAACAATAATCCAATTGTTATTTATATTATATTTTTGTAATAGATTAAATCTATTAGTTCTTTACTTAGTCCAAAGTATTGAGATATTAATTGTTAAACAACCCTTGTTGTAATGGAACCATTGGCTTGATGCTTTAGACCATGAATAGAACTCGATTACCTTAACTGACTACAATACACTTCTAGCAAGGGTCTACCATCCCCCATTACTCTGAATGTCATTAATGCTTATGACTTAATATCGGTTAATGCAGTAGTTATCTAGTGCAATAAATTCCTTTCATTCTTTAATATCAGTACCATATGGTTTATAGGGTTCAGTAAAAGTGTTAACCCACTAATAGCAAGGTTGCTCCAAGCTACCCCTGTAGTTTACTTGTTACCAGAGTATATTGCCTTTTACCATAGTGTATTTGACTAGAAACGATTTCTATCAAACACATACTCTGATTTGAGGTTTATGGCAATCATCACTTCAACAAGTGGCCAGGTACAACTACTTAATATATCCCGAGTGTTGGATTCTTTCCAACTACTCAGCTTACCAATGTGCTGTCATCACTATACTCATAATCACCGGTAATACCCTAAATTGATAAGTGCATAGTAATGACCCAATGTATAGTAATAGTACCACACAAGGTAACTAGCATCTCAAGTATGGGGACATTCACAAAGCTTATTGCATGAAGATAAACACTAACACATTGATATATATACCAAGTGTTTATCTTACTATAGTCTCTAATATATCTCCTAGATATATCCATGTGTCAAACTTAAGGCACCACCTTCAGTCTTTACGAGATTAACTGCTTGGACCCTTTCTAAGAAAGTTGACCACATGCTAGTCTTTCCGCTTCATCGATATCCTTTCTCGATAAAACTGTGACTAGGGATAGTTTAGTTATAATCATAATTGCTTATGAAGCAGGTTCCACCAAATATAGTCCAACTATAATTTCTCTAACTTCACGCTATGATACGTCAAGGAGTTTTGTATACATACATCATTGAATATATTTAACCAGTCATAATATTAATACAAACACATTGATATAAGCAAAAGATCAAATGCCTTTATTGATTAAACAAATTATTCGTACTATTACATAATTAAGATATGTCGCCCTAATTACCTTAAGGGCGTACATCATATCCAACAGAAAGTTTGCATTCCCTACTCATGGGCACCTAGTCCTCTCCCCGGGGTATGATGCTTTTGCATGTAACCCTGAATCCAAGGGCCCTAATGTAGTTCAGGTTGCTTGCTTGTGTTGGGAACTCCTGACAGTCAGCTTGAACATGCATAACAGGCATGGGAGAAATTCAAAATTTTATCCATATCCCTAGGAACTCCTATTAGTTGCATACAAATTAAATAAAGCCTTAACTAAATAATTCTCTACGTAGGTTAGCATGCAAAAGGACTATACATACCGTAGTTCTAAATTATATCATGGCACATTTATTTTATACAAAGCATGTTATAACTCAAAGCTATAACCTAAGCATGTTATAACTCTAAGCTATAAACTAAGCATAAAATAAACTAAGCATGCAAAACAACCTAAGCATAATTATTAAGTCTAAAAACACTTAAAGAAAAAGACTTAATAATTAAAAGTGAAATTAGAAGACTTACCAGTTGAAGCATGCTTTAGCAGAACTTCATTACACAAGCCTCCAAGGTAGGATAGCCTCTATGAATATCCACATGAACCCCACCAACTAAAACCTCCCAATGAGTAAGAATCGAAGAACCTTGAGCAGCTGCTAGATCGCTCCAAAATTGCCACCTAGAGATTCGAGATCCACTTGAATTTGGTGCACTAAAAAATGGAGAAGGGGGGCACAGTATATGGGGGAGCTAGGGCTCCCTGCATTTAATGTGGGATGGGGAAAAATCCCCATCCCGCCCATGGCAACACGCGCATCCCATTGGATCCGCGTGCTGCCCACGCGAACAAGTTAGGTCCTTGCCGCACAAGGCAGGTTCTTCCAAGCCTTGCTTATCCCATAGGTTAGGCCTTATGGGCTCTCCCATGAGCCCTGCTCGCAGGTGGCAAGGGTTGCACACGGCAGGCTCTTGCGAGTCTGCCTTGTCCCATAGGCTGGGCCTCGGGGGGCTTCCTGTGAGCCCAATTCAGGTCCTTTTTGCGAAGGGTCCAACCCTCATTTTTATTGCAGTTCTAGCTCCTTCTCCAATTCAACTATTTATTTTATGACCACACTAAAACAGTTACGGGTCAAAATAAATTCCTTCATCTATCCAAAATTGATCCAATCAATTTTAACCAATTAAACAATAATCCAATTATTATTTATATTATATTTTTGTAATAGATTAAATCTATTAGTTCTTTACTTAGTCTGAAGTATTGAGCAGCTAAAGCTTAAATAACCCTTGTTCTAATGGAACCAATGGCTCGATGCTCTAGACTTTAAATAGAACTCGGTTACCTTAAATGACTATAGTACGCTTCTAGCAAGGGTCTACAATCCCCCATTACTCGAAATGTCATTTATGCTTATGACTTAATCTTGGTTAATATAATAGTTATCTAGTGCGATAAATTCCTTCCATTCTTTAATATTAGTACCATCTGGTTTATAGGGTTCGGTTAAAGTGTTAACCCACTAATAGCGAGGTTGCTCCAAGCTAACCCACTAGTTTACTTATTACCAAAGTATATTGGCTTTTACCATAGTCTGTTTGACTAGAAACCTTTTCTGTCAAACACATACTCCGATCAGAGGTTTATGGCAATCATCACTTCAATAGGTGGCTAGGTACAACAACTTAATATATCTGGAGTGATGAATTCTTTCCCACTACTCAACTTACCACCGTATTGTCATCACTTTACCCAAAATCACCTATAGCACCCTAAATTAATGAGTGTATAGTAATGACCTAAAGTATAGAAAAAGTACCACACCAAGTAACTAGCATCTGAAGTATGCGGACATTCGCAAAGCTTATTGGATGAAGATAAACACTAACACATTGATATATATACCAAGTGTTTGTCTTACAGCGGTCTCCGATATATCTCCCAGATATATCCATGTGTCAAACTTATGGCACCACCTTCATTCCTTAGGAGATTGACTGCTTGGACCCTTTCCAAGAAAGTTGACCACGTGCTATTTTTTCCGCTTCATCAATATCCTTTCTTGATGAAACTATGACTAGGGATACTTTGGACATAATCATAATTGCATGTGAAACGGGTTCCACCAAATATAGTCCGAGTATAATTTCTCTAACTTCATGCTATGACACATCAAGGACTTTTGTATACATACATCAATGAGTGTATTTAACCAGTCATAATATTAATACAAACACATTGATAAAAGTAAATGATCAAATGCCTTTATTGATTAAACAAGTTATTCGTACTATTGCATAATTAAGATATATCGCCCTAATTGCCTTAAGGGTAACATCATATCCAGTAGAAAGTTCGCATTCCCTACTCATGGGCACCTAGTCCTCTCCCCGGGGTATGATGCTTCTACATGTAACTCTGAATCCAAGGGCCCCAATGTAGTTTAGGTTGCTTGCCTGTGTTGGGAACTGACAATCAGCTTGAACATGCATAACAGGCATGGCAGAAATTCAAAATATTGTCCCTATCCCCAGGAACTCCTATTAGTCGCATATAACTTAAATAAAGCCTTAACTAAATAATTCTCTACCTAGGTTACCATGCAAAAGGACTAGGCATACTATAATTCCAAATTATATCCTAGCATATTTATTTTATACTAAGCATGTTATAACTCTAAGCTATAACTTAAGCATGTTATAACTCTAAGCTATAACTTAAGCATGTTATAACTCTAAGCTATAACCTAAGCATAAGATAAACTAAGCATGCAAAACATCCTAAGCATAATTATTAAGTCTAAAAACAATTAAAGAAAAAGACTTAATAATTAAAAGTGAAATTAGAAGACTAACCAGTTGAAGAGTGCTTTAGCAGAACTTCGTTACACAAGCCTCCAGGGTAGGATAGCCTTTATGAATATCCACATGAACCCCACCAACTGAAACCTCCCAATGAGGAAGAACCGTAGATCGCTCCAAAATTGTCCCCTAGAGATTCAAGATCCACTTGAATTTGGTGCACTAAACAATGGAGAAGGGGGGCACAGTATCTAGGGGGAGCTAGGGCTCCCCGTATTTAATGCAGGATGGGGAAAAATCCCCATCCCGCCCTTCGCGACACGCGAATCCTATTGGATCCTCGTGCTACCCACACTGACTCGACTTACTCTGCAAGTCGGGTCCTTGCCATACGAGGAAGGCTCTTCAAGGCCTGGCTTGTCCCATGGGTTGGGCCTCACGGGCTCTCCCATAAGCCTCACTTGCAGGTGGCAAGGGCTGCATATGGTAGGCTCGTACGATCCTGCCTTATGCCACGGGCCGGGCCTCGCGGGGCTTCCCGCAAGCCTAGCTCATGGGTGGCCTAACTGCAGGCCAGCGCTAGCCTAGCTTGCACTGCCTACAGCCCACGAGTGCCTATGCACTTATGCGGGTTTGCATGGGCCCACAAAGCCTTCAGCCTTGTCGATCCATTTTTGCGAAGGGTCCAACCCTCATTTTCCTTGCAATTCTAGCTCCTTCTCCAATTCAAATATTTATTTTTTGACCTTAATAAAAGAGTTACAGGTCAAAATAAATTCTTTGGTTTATCCAAAATTGATCTAATCAATTTCAACAAATTAAACAATAATCCAATTGTTGTTTATATTATATTTTTTAATGGATTAAATCTAGTAGTTCTTTACTTAGTTCGAAGTAACGAGCTGTTAAAGCTTAACCAACCCTTTTTCTAATGGAACCATTAACTCGATGCTCTAGACCGTGAATAGAACTCGATTACCTTAAATGACTATAGTACGCCTCTAGCAAGGGTCTACCATCCCCTATTACTCGGAATGTCATTTATGCTTTTGACTTAATCTCGGTTAATGCAATAGTTATCCAGTGCGATAAATTCCTTCCATTCTTTAATATTAGAACCATCTGGTTTATAGGGTTCTGTTAAAGTGTTAACCAACTAATAGTGAGGTTGCTCCAAGCTATCCTAATAGTTTACTTATTACCGAAGTATATTGCCTTTTACCATAGTGTGTTTCACTAGAAACCTTTTCTATCAAACACATACTCTAATCAAAGGTTTATGGCAAGCATCACTTCAACAAGTGCCAGGTACAATTGCTTAATATATCCGGAGCGATGGATTCCTTCAGACTACTCAACTTACCAACGTGCTATCGTCACTTTACCCGTAGTCACCTGTAGCATCCTAAATTAATGAGTGTATAGTAATGACCCAAAGTATAGCAATAGTACCACACAAGGTAACTAGCATCTTACGTATGAGCAAATTTCGCAAAGCTTATTGGATGAAGATAAACACTAACACATTGATATATATAACAAGTGTTTATGTTACAGCGGTCTCCAATATATCTCCCAGATATATCCATGTGTCAAACTTAAGGGACCACCTTCATTCCTTAGGAGATTGACTACTTGGACCCTTTCCAAGAAAGATGACCACATGCTAGCCGTTCCTCTTCATCAATATCCTTTCCTGATGAAACTATGACTAGGGATAATTTAGACATAATCATAATTGCACATGAAGCAGGTTTCAATAGATATAGTCCAACTATAATTTCTCTGACTTCATGCTGTGATATGTCAAGGACTTTTTTATACATACATTAATGAATGTATTTAACCAGCTATAATATATACATAGAAACACATTGATATAAACAAAAGAAGAAATGCCTTTATTATTTAAATAAATTATTCGTACTATTACATAATTTAGATATATCGCCCTAAGGGCATACATCATATCCAACTGCCTGATCCTTGACTAATGGCGGCTGTAGTGAACCCTTTCATATGGCTTTACTCTGTCTTTAGTGTTGCCACCACCGATGTTTCATCAGCCTCTAAGGTGATGATCTTTCCTTGGAATGGTATCTTCATTTTCTAGTGAGGAGTGGATGGAACCCCTCCCAGAGTATGAAACCATGGTAGTCCAAGCACCATAGAGAAAGTCACCAAGATGTCTATGATTGTAACCAACACGATAGACGAGATTTCTTTGATAGTGACTTCAGCTTCAAATGTGCCGGTAACGGTTCTTTTGAAATTATTATAGGCCTTGATGATGGTTGTGGATCCTTTCAAGTCCCTCTCGATTAGTCCCAGGATTGGCAGAATATCCTTAGGGCAAACATTCAGTGATGAGACATCATCAACCATTATACATGGCATGATGCGCCCAAAAACACTAGCCTTCAAGTAGAGAGCCTTATTATGGCGAATGCCTTCGTTGGGTAGATCCAAGCTCGAGAAGATAATGTCAGGGATGACAGTGCTAGTCTTTATCGGCATCTCCCTCATTTTTAGGCTAAAGATCACTACGAGATCTTGATCTAAAAAGATAGGAGAGTAAACTTATACCAAATGTCGGTGATGAAGCTTGGATTTGAGAGTGTTTTGATAGAGTATCGGGGCATTTGGAACTCCTAGAACTGCAAAAGGACACAATGGAAATCTTTGGATTTTTCAAAGTTTTCTTCTCCTCTTGAAATGAGGGGGGTGAGCCCATATTTATTATAGGGTGGCAATTAGCCGACGGGCTAATTACCTATCTAACAAGATTTTACTTTAAATCTCGTAAAATCTTGCCAGATTTGATTTTTTTACTGTAGATGGGTAATTAACCAGTGGGCTACTTACCTGTGTTTCATTAAACTTTTAATTTTTGACTTTCCAATAGGAAATGCTAAATAGAAGCTTCCTTGGAAAGTGGATTTTTTTATTTTGGATTTTGGATGACAATTCGATCCTATTTTGCTCTTTCTACTGATCACTGAACGAAATAGACATAATTCCTCATCGGGCCGGAATGGACCTGTCCTAACACCGCCCGCAAATAATAATCAAAACTTGTACTCTTAAGTATAAACAATGGAATTCTAGTTTTAGCGACATAATTAATTTATCGTAATTTCTTAAATTAGCAATATATTCACATTACTCGTGCAGTTTCTTTAGATTATACTAGTTGTTACATGTCCCCCAATTTTACTTCATTTTGTCGATAAAAAAAGGGCTTCTTATACAATTGCCCATAAAAACCAAAGTAATTTGATCAATTCCAACACAATCCACAAAAAAATCCAAAGTATACGGTCTAATTTAAAAATATTTGCAAATATGCCATATACTAGATGTTTACTATATATCTACTAGAAATCTACTAAATGTTATTTTTTATAAAATAATCATCTTAAAAAAGATATAGATCTATTATATAACTACTAAATATATTCTAGATGTTATTAAATTCCACAAAAAAACTGTTAAAATTAAGATATACTAGAGAATCAATCCGTAAGGGCTTTTTTTAAAATATATACTAAAAAAAAGTTTCCTTTAATCCCAACATAGTGCATGAATAGTAGTGTGAACGCTAATGTGAATAGTAGTGGAATGCATACGAGAAGAATGAAAACTTAAAATTGATCATAAAGTACAAAAAAACATAAAAGGTTAATTTAGTAAATTTGAAACTTAAACCATATATTTTTAACAATTTCTCAATCCATAAATTCCATAAATTTATACCTTTTGCTATTTAGTAGTGCCGCACCATATAAATTAGGTTGTTCCATATAGTTCTTTAGTAAATCAATTAATACATTTTTTGGCATTGATTTCCTTAGCTAAAATGATTGCTTTTATGAGTTATTCTTTTTATCCGCTTTAATGGAGGCTATCTTCTGACTATCTTAACATCATTATTGTTTAACAAACTTTAACTAGGAAAAATTGACATTTTCAAAATTTCAAACACGACTGAGTGTTGGGGAATTTTGGTAGAATGAATTCTTGAATGTCTGTAAAGACGTCTCTGAATCTTTGTTAAAGAAATCTGCTAGAATAATGCTTGGATAATTCTGAAGTCGTGATTTACACTTTTAAATTGAATCTTATTTGGCGGTTCTACCAAATAGATCAATCGGATAAAATCAAAATTAATATAAAGAACTTACAATGTATTTTTGTTGTGGAGAAAAATGAACCAGATAGCAACCAAAAATTTCAAAAAATGTTGCCAATGCCAGGTTTTGATAAGCATCTCAAGAGCAATTTCAAGGAGTGCCCCCCACAAGTCAAGCCACTAGAGGGCAATTTTGAGAGGCATCCCCCCATCAGTTGAGCCATACAAAAGAAGTCAACCGAGGCAAATCGCCTCATTCCTCAGTAGTGGAATCAGTCAAGGGGCATACACCCCAAGCCCTAGCAGGGAAATCAGTCAATCTAGGGGCATCCCCCCATCCCCCCATTCTCCGAGAAGCATCCTTCCAAGGGGCATTCCAACCTAAACCAATCGAGCCAAACCCAACATTTCTCGCACTTCATTTACAGCTTATTCAGGGGGCCAACCCTGGCCAACCCCCATCCATATATCTTCATTTTTCATTGAAGGGGCAAAAATTTTTGTTCATCACAAAGTCAATCAAGAATTAAGATGTGTCTGCTTAGACACTAACTAACTTAGTGTTAGATTGTTGTCTACTTACTGGTCATTCAAAATTCCCAGCAACAGAGTCATCCACCTTAGGAAAGGCGTACACCATTAGTTAGGAAGTCGATCCGCATCAAGAAGGGGATACAAAGAAAGTCATCCACCTTAGGAAAAGGTTACACCTTCAGTCAGGAAAGTCAATCCGCCTTAAGAAAGGGATACATCAGTCAGGAAAGTCGATCTACCTTAGGAAACGGATACATCGGCCAAGCCAGTCATCCACCTCAACAAAGGAATACGAGGAGAAGTCGATCTGCCTTAAGAAAATGATGCAAATAATAAAAGTCACACCTTCCCAAGTAGAGTCACTAGGGATGCATAGTAGCAAAGGAAAGTCATCCACCTCAAGAAAGGGATAGGCATCGACAAAGGAAAGTCATCCACATCAAGAAAGGGATACGCATTGGCAAAGGAAAGTCATCCGCCTTAAGAAATGGATACGCATCGGTAAAGGAAAGTCATCCACCTCAAGAAAGGGATAAGCATTAGTAAAGGAAAGTCATCCGCCTCAAGAAAAGGATACACATCAGTAAAGGAAAGTCGCGCGCCTCAAGAAAGGGGCACCTGGGAAACGAGTTCACCTCTAGAAAGGTACTCACCCAAGTCATCACCTCATGTACGATTTTTAAACCCTCACTCACATCATGAGGTTATAGAGATCCTTATCTATAGTGATCCTATGAGGGGCAGTCTGCAAGGACTGGATTTTAACGATCCTTCTTATAAAATGATGATGAGAGCTATATAAGGCATCCTTCTACAGGAGTTATCTACTTGGAGTGATTTCAATGCAGTTTTCGTCAACCTTTGTCAAAGTAAACCTCAGAAAACTAGTACCTAAGCCCTAAAAGGTCTAAAATGGTCAAAATCTATAAAAACCAGATAAAATCAATTTGATTTCGAGAAGTTGTAGGAAGTTTCTAGCAAAATCGGTTGGACAGATCCATATCGGTCCATACAGATTAGTTCATGTTGACCTTGAATCGAATCGGTCCATATAGATTCGTATTGGTTGATCAATCGGACCCATACGGGTCCAACCAATCTATATCGGTCCAAAAGCTTCTAGAATTACAAAATTTGGTCCTAATGGGTCCAAGCCACCTATACCGGTCCCCTAGACAACCATACAATCAGTTTTAATACCCCAAATCTGCCATAAAGGAACAAAATCCGCCATAAATGAATATAATTTGCCATAAACTAATATATTCTGCCATAAACAAATATAATCTTCCATAAGAGCATAAAATCAGCCATTTAAAGCGTTCAGACCTAATTTCCCCTATAAAATAGGAGGCATTTCATCACATTTCAAGGGGAGAACAATTGATGGGAAAAATATTACAATAAAATACTAGTATAAGAATATGGTTCTAGCATCTTCTTAAGATTATAGAATAGGTATAAAAGAAGTATAGAAGTTATAAAATAGGGGGAAAACCATTCCACATTGGTTATACCCACATTTTATTTCTCTCTAGCTTCATATTTAGGATTAAGGGAGCTTCTGTCCGCACAAACACTCACATAATACATTTCTAAATCCATCATTTCATCGTCCACTTTGACAAAGTTCCATCCAACATTGGAATTGCTCAAAAGTGGAGTCAAAGCGTAAAGGTAATGCTCTTAAGTTTCAAGGTGACTCACATGTCAATTATTTATTTATCACTCTCCATCTATTCAATTCTTTCTAGTATTTTATTCATGTTTTGGGTCTGATTCTTATTCATGCGGGCCTTGCTGGTACCTTTATGTCCTTAAGGATATTAAACTGGTGCGTCATACCCATATGAAAGGAAATCTCATTTTATTCTGTTTCTTGTCCATAAACCTGCTTGCTAAATAAAACTGAGTTTTTGCCCGGGACCATATAGGACCCGTACGGGTCTCTTGTACCCATACAGATCCTCCCCAGTAGCTCTACGAGTCCCACCCTACAGTATGGGTACTGGCCCTTAGGCAAAACCCATAGTTCCCCTTTTAATCAGTAAAATCAATCAACTCACCGTTGGCCATGCCATCGTTTTCACTAATAATCCGGTAAATCAACCCCTGAAAGTTAAAATGTGTTTTTATAACAAAATACGTTGAAGACTCATTATTTCTCACAGATCCTAGAAGTCGTCTGGGCACCATCGATCGCAAAACCACCGTGCTAACATAATCACATTTATCCTAATAGAATGCTGACTTGTGACGTGCTATAAACTGTACTAATCTTTGAGGATCCAGGGGAATTTATTTTCATTTTATTTTACAACTTAGAACAAATGTATAGGTTCTCTCGCAATTCCCCGATTTTCCCCCGATTGTAATTTTTACTCCCCCATTTATTGCTTGTGCTTTTATTATAAACTGTTGAATGCATGAAAGAGTGTAGAAAAATAGATTTATGGGACAATTCCCCAAATGATGAAAACAAAATGGTTTTACAAGGCAAATGTAATTTTGAATTAACTAAATGAGAAATAAGTGACCCATCCGATACCCGAATCTCTGATATAAAAGGTATGAGTATCCCATCAATGCGAACTGTACCAAAACTCTTTCCCAAGTAGACAACTTCAGTAGTGACTCTATTATTTTTTATCGAGATTTGGGTCTTAATTCTTTTATTCATTAAAATTGGCGAAATTGTGCAAACTTGAACTAAATTGTTTTATCACGCCTAAATAAATCAAACAAAACCCTAGTGGGCCCGCCTTCATGAAGGCGCTAAGGGAGACCCACACATTATAGACACCTGACACTAGGGGCTAACCCCAGTTCGCTTAAACTCTGTATTTCGGTTTAATTAGGGGCAAAACACCTAGCTCACCTTGTTACTTGATCGAAGGGGCAAAAATTTTTTGTCTTCACAAAAGTCAATAAAGAATCAAGGTAAGTCATTTTTAAAGTGATCGCTCATAGGGATAATTTTTATGCAGGCATGGAAAATTTTCGCGAACAAATGAGTCTGGCAAGGAGACACCTCCCTGGTAGAAAATAATCCACCAAAGAACTTTGGTTTATTCCCCTATAGCGGAATCAGTCAATCTAGGGGCATTCGCCCATTCCCTAGCAGCGGAATAAGTCAATTTAAAGGCATCCCCCCATTCCATTATAATGGAATCAGGCAATCTAGGGGAATCCCTCCATTCCCTAGCAATGGAGTCAGCTGATCAAGAGAAGTCTCCCCATAAGGGTAATTCCCCCAAGAGGCATCCTTCCAAGGGGCATTCCATCCCAAAGCAATTTGGCCAAACCCAACATATCTTAACTCAGTTTATAGTTCATCCAAGGACCAATCCCTACGCATACATCTTCATTCTTGATCGAAGTGGAAAAAAATTTTGTTCATCACCAAGTCTATCAAGAATTAAGATGTGTCATCTCAGGCAGTGACTAACTTAGTGTTTTTATTGTCTCTTAACATGTTGATTAAATCCTTAGTGGGAGAGTCTTCCGCTTTAGGAAAGGGATACAACACTGGTTATGAGAGTCGATCCGTCTTAAGAAAGGGATACATTACATGTCAGGAAAGTCAATCCTCCTTAAGAAATGGATACAAAGAAAGGTCATTCACCTTAGGAAAGGGATACATCATCGGCCAGGGAAGTTGATCCACCTCAAGAAAATGATACATCACCGGTCAAAGAAAGATACACACACCTTCCCCAATAGAGTAACAAAGGATACAAATCTACAAAGGAAAGTCACCTGCCTCAAGAAAGGGATATGCATCAGCAAACGAAAGTCATCTGTCTCAAGAAAGGGATATGCATCAGCAAAAGAAAGTCAACCGCCTTAAGAATGGTATACACCACCAAGGAAAATCATCTGCCTCAAGAATAGGGGCACCATGCAAAGAGTTCGCCTCAAGAAAGGAACTCAACCATAACGACACCTTATGTATGATTCCTAAATGCTCGTTCATATCGTGAGATAATATAGATTTGTATCCGTACTGAACCTACAAGGAGCAGTCTATGAGCACTGGATTTTAACGATCATTCTCATGAAATAATGATAAGAGCTAGATAATGCAATCTGTTATAGATCTTATCCATCAGAGGTGTTCCTATTGTAGCCGAGTTCAGTTTGGCTAAGGTCTAGAGACCTAGTCTGCCCTTAGGGACCTGTATGGGTGCTACCTAGTGGCATAAATCCATCGATGGATCTGTACGGGCCATTTCCCCCATCCGCCTAGAGGGGACGTACCTATTAAGGCTTTATAGAAGGTAATCCATTCTATTTTTGGGAGGAATCGAGTCATGAATGTGATTTATTGCGTTAAGAACTAATTTACGCCTATAAATAGAAGCCTTTTCACCTCTTTTCAACACACAACATAGAAGAGACATTATATACAAATTCTTGTAGTTTTTATAGTTATAAAAATGGTATAGTTAGGGTATAGGAGGTATAAAATAGGGAGAAAATCCATCCCTTGAGGTTTTGTCCACATTTTAATCATTCCTAGGTTCATTTATTAGGATTTGGGGGAGGTTTTATCAGCACAAATACTCGCCTAAAGAATCCTAAAATATCCATTTGGACATCCACTTTGGCTAGACTCTCTCTCAGTAAAGGGATCGCTTTAAAGTGGATTCATGTTGTATCGGTATGACCCTGCGTTTCAAACAAACTCACATCTCATGTATATAATCGATATTTCTTAGTATTCAGCCCCATCTATATAAAATCTGTAAAATCCACTAAATTAAAGTTTGTTCAAGACTAGACAGGACCCTGTATAGGTCCCCACCAGTACCCGTGGGGGTCCCATCCCACCCATACGGGTACTGGCCCCCTGGCAGAACCCCAAGTTCTCTTTTTACTAGTAAAAATCAATCAATACTCACCATTTACCATGCGATATTTTTCACTAATAATCTGGTAAATCAATCCACAAAAGCTAAAATGTGTTTTTATAACAAAATACGTTGAAGACTTGCTATTTTGCTCTGATCTCACAAGCCGCCCGGGCACTATCGATAGCAAAACTACCATGCTAGCATAATTACATTTTTCTTAATAAAATGTTGACTTATAATGTGATATAAATTGTGCTAATCTTTGTGGATATAGGGGAATTTATTTAATTTTTTTATAACTTAGAACTAATGTATAGGTTCTTTCGCAACTCCCCCATTTTCCCCCCGGTTGTAATTTTTATTCCCCCATTTATAGCTTGTGCTTTATTAAAATCTGTAAATGCATGTAACGAGTGTGAAAGATTGTAAAAATATAAGATTTCTGTGATAATAACCAAATGATGAAAACAAAACGTTTTTACGCGGTGAATGTAATTTTGAATTAACTAAATGAGAAATAAGTGACTCATCATATACAAGAATCTCTAATTCAAAAGGCACGATCTGCCACCCAATGTGAACCGTACCAAAACTCTTTTTGAAGTAGATAACTTGGTTGGTGACTCTATCATTTATATCGAGATTTGGGTCTCGATTCTTTTATTCATTAAAATTTGCTAAAATGTGCAAACTCGAACTCAATGGTTTCATCATGCCTAAATCCAACCAACCCCACTGGGCCTCGCCACTCACCAAGGCGCCAAAGGAGACCCACACAACATTGACACCTCACAATATGATGTATCCCCTTAAGGCGATTAGGGCGATATACCTTAATTATGTATTAGTACAAATAATTCATTTTACTAATAAAGGCATTTAATCTTTTATTTATATCGATGTGTTCATATATATTTTGACAAGTTAAAATATATTATTTGATATATTTATACAAAAGTTGTTGACATGAACATAGCATGAAGTGAGAGTTATCATAGTGGGACTATGTTTAGTGAGACGTGGTTCATGTTTAATTATGATTATGTCTAAACTATCCCTAGTCATTGTTTCAGCAAGAAAGGATATTGATGGAATAGAAAGACTCTCATATGGTCAACTTTCTTTGAAAGGGTCCAAGAAGTTAACCTTCTAAAGACTAAAGGCCATGCCTTGAGTTTGACGCATGGTTATAGCGAGAAGATATATTAGAAACCGCAGTAAGATAAACACTTGGTATATATATATATATATATATATATATATATATATATATATCAATGTGTTAGTGTTTATCTTCATGCAATGGCATTGCAAATATCCTCATACTTGAGATGCTAGTTACCTTATGTGGTACTATCACTATACTTTGGGTCATACCTATTCACTTATTAATTTAGGGCGCCACTGGTGATTACGAGTATAGTGATGATAACACATTGGTAAGCTATGTAGTCAGAAATAATCCATCACTCCGGATATATTAAAGAGTTGTACTTGGCCACTTGTTGAAGTGTTGATTACTGTAAATCAATAATCAGAGTATGTGATTGATAGAAATAGTTTCTAGTCAAACACATTATGGTAAAAAGTAATATACTTTGGTAACAAGTAAATAACTGTGATAGCTTGGAGCAACCTCGCTATTAGATTTAACCGAGCCCGACAAGCCAAATGGTACTAATATTAAACAATGGAAGGAGTTTATCGCATTGCACAACTATAATATTAACCAGGATTAAGTCATAAGTAAAAATGATGTTCTAAGTACTGGGGGATGGTGGACCCTTACTAGAGGCATACTAAAGTTGTTTAAGGTAATCATGTTCTACGAACGGTCTAGAACCTCGAGCCAATAGTTTATATAGAACAAGGGTTGGTTAAGCCTTAACAGCTCAATACTATAGGATTCTGTAAGGTCACACACATTGGACCTTCATCAGATTGAGTAAAGAATTAATAGATTTATTCTATGTTGAAAATATAATATAATAATAATTAGATTACTATTTGGTTAAACCAATAATTTATCCTTTGCTGGTAACTAATTTATTAGTGTCATAAATGAATTAAAGTGCGGATTAAAATGATTAGAGCATTTTCTGGTTAAGCAAGATATATATCTTGATCAGTATCTAATTTACTAGGGTCATGAAATAAATATTTATTTAAAAAGGATTAAGAGGGGAATTTTGGCTTGGCTAGTTAAATTGGAATGAGAGTACAAAATATAATATGTATAGGCTCAGGTGAGCGAGAGTGCACCAAAAGGTGCATGACCACTGCTGGGCAGTGCTCGCAACAGCCTATGAAAATGGTCTTCACTAGGCGAAGCCAATGGTGCATTGTGGCCTAGACATGCAGCATGGGCTACGAGGCTCAACTCGCAGACAAGGAAAGCTCGTGAAGGGCTTGCCTTGTGCATATAGCATACGAAGCACACTGTGGGCGCAGGCCAAGCCCGCGGGTCATTCTGACCCATGAACATGACCTGTGGGTGGGATGTCCATCGAAAATATGGGAGTATTTTTTCTCCTCAAAGCCTATAAAAGGCTTCACCTTCCTCCCTTTTCAAATGCACCATAGTTCCTTCTAAGTCATTACTTGAGGTTCTAATGTGCTATCTCTCGAGTTGACTTTTGGGCAAGTTGTTTTTAAGGAGCCATTTTAAGATAGCTAACTAATGCAACTACTTAACGTGTGCTAGCTTATAAAGAAATAGAGTTTACGTGATAATAATACCGTTCTATGCGCATCACTTTGAGAAGTATCCCTAGATACCTAATCGAACAAAGGAACATTTTCCCCAGTAGTCAAATCATCCAAGGGGCATCCCTCCACCAGTGAAGCATCTCAAGACCAATTTCGAGGACCACTCCCCAGAAGTCAAGCCACTTATGGGCAATTTTAAGGGGCATCCCCCCACCAGTTGAGCCACTCAAAAGAAGTTAACTGAGGGGCATCCCTCAATCCCCTGCAGCAGAATTAGTCAATCTAGTGGCATCCCCCCATCCCCTCATTCCCTGAGAAGCACCCTTCTAAGGGGCATTCCATCCCAAAGCAATGGGGCCAAACCCGACATTTGTCGCACTTAATTTATAGCTTAGTCAGGGGCCAACCACCGTCCACACATCTTGATTATTGATTGAAGGGGTAAAAATTTTTGTTCGTCACAAAGCCAATCAAGAATTAAGATGTGTCTGCTTAGACAAAAACTAACTCAGTGTTTGATTGTTTTCTCTTCACAGGTCATACAAAATCCCCAGCAGGCTTAGGAAAGGGTTACACCATTAGTCAGGAAAGTGGATCCGCATTAAGAAAGGGATATAAGGAAAGTCATCAACCTTAGGAAAGGGATACACCATCAGTCTTGAAAGTCGATCCGCCTTAAGAAAGGGATACATCAGTCAGGAAAGTTGATCCGCCTTAGGAAAGGGATACATCGGTTAGGAAAGTCATCTGCCTCTGGAAAAGGGATACAGGGAGAAGTTGATCCACCTTGAGATAAGGGTGGACACAATAAAAGTCACACCTTCTCTAGTAGAGTCACTAGGGATGCACAGTAGCAGAGGAAAGTCATCCACCTTAAGAAAGGGATATGTATCGGCAAAGGAAAGTCATCCGCCTAAAGAAAGGGATATGCTTTGGCAAAGGAAAGTCATACTCCACAGGAAAATAATACGCATTAGCAAAGGAAAGTCATCTGCCTCAAGAAAAGGATACACATCAACAAAGAAAAGTTGTCCGCCACAAGAAAGGGACATCGGGGAAAGGAGTTCACCTCAATAAAGGAACTCACCCATGTCATCACCTCAAGTATGATTTCTAAACCCTCGATCAGATTGTAAGATCATACATATCCTTTTCTATAGTGATCCCTTTAGGGGTAGTTTGTAAGAACTAGATTTCAATGATCCTTCTCATAAAACCATGATGAGAGCTATATAATGCATCCTTCTACAGATGTTATATACTTGGAGTGATTTCAATGCAGTTTGGTCAAGATTTGTCAAACCTAAGCCTCAGAAAACTAGTACCTAAGCCCTAAAAGGTCTAAAATGATCAAAATCGGTCAAAACCATTCAAAACAATTGATTTTGGGAAGTTTTGAGAAGTTTCGGGCATAACCAGTCGAACCGATCCATAACAATCCATATGGAATTACCTGGATCCATAACCATCCATATGATTCGATATGGGTCAATCGGTCCGACCCGTATAGGTCAAACTAATCCTTATCGGTCTTAAAACTTCCTGAATTGCCCAATTTAGCTCTAACGGGACCCGTATGGGTCTGGGCCACCTATAGTGGTCCCTTACATGCCCAAATAGTTTGTTTTAATGCCCCATATCTGCTATAAATGAAATAAATATGCCATATAAATGCATAAAATCAGCCATTTAATGCATTCAGACCTAATTTCCCTTATAAATAGGAGGCATTTCATCACATTTCAAGGGGAGAACAATTGAAGGGAAATTTATTAGAATAAAGTACCAATATTAGAATATTGTTCTAGCATGTTCTTGAGATTATAGAAAGGGTATATAAGAGGTATAAAAGTTATAAAATAGGGGTAAAACCATTCCACATTGGTTATGCCCACATTTTATTTCTCTCTTGCTTCATATTTAGGATTAGGGGAGGTTCTATCCACATAAACACTCACCTAAAACAATTCTAAATCCAACATTTCACCCTCTACTATGACAAAGTTTCCATCCGGCATTGGAAGCTCTCTAAAGTGGATTCACGTCGTCAAGGTAACGCTTCTGAGTTTCAAAGAGACTCACATCTTAATTATTTATGTGCTGCTCTCCATCTATTCAATTTGTCTGGTCTTTATTCATGTTTTGGGTCTGATCCTAATTCATGTGGGCCGTGTTCGTACCTTTATATCCTTAAGGATATTAAATTGGTGTGTCATACCCATATAAATGGAAATCCCATTTTATTCTGTTTCTTCTCATAAATCTTCTTGCTGAACTGGAATGAGTTTCTCCCTAGGACTAGACAAGACATGTATGTGTCCCTCGCACCTATAACGGTCCTTTCCAGTAGCCCTACGGTCCTACCCCACCCGTATGGGTATTGGCCCCCAGGCAAAACCCATAATTCCCCTTTTAATCAGTAAAATCAATCAACGCACCATTGGCCATGCGATCTTTTTCACTAATAATCTAATAAATCAACCCATAAAAGTTAAAATGTGTTTTTATCAAAAAATACGTTGAAGACCACATTATGCCCACATTTTATTTCTCTCCGATGCTAGAAGTCGTCCGAGCACTATTAATCGTAAAACCACCAGGCTAACATAATCACATTTTTCCTAATAAAATGTTGACTTATGACGTGCTATAAACTGCACTAATCTTTGTGGATGCAAGGGGATTTATTTTTATTTTGTTTTTTAACTTAGAACAGATGCATAGGTTCACTTACAATTCCCCGATTTTCCCCTAGTTGTAATTGTTATTCCCCTATTTATTGCTTATGCTTTATTATAAACTGTTGAATGCATGAAAGAGTGTAGAAAAATAGTTTTCTCTGATAATTCCCCAAATGATGACAACAAAACGGTTTTACATGGTGAATGTAATTTTGAATTAACTAAATGAGAAACAAGTGACTTAACGATACCCGAATCTCTGATCCAAAAGGTATGAGTCTCCCGCTAAATGGGAACTGTATAAAAAATCTTTCCTAAGTAGACAACTTAGGTCGTGACTCTCATTCTGGATCGACATTTGGGTCTCAATTCTTTTATTCATTAAAATTGGCTAAACTGTGCAAACTTATCATGTCGAAATAAATCAAACAACGCACAAGTGGGCCCCACCTTCACCAAGGTGCCAAGGAAGACCCACACATCATCGACACCTCACAGTTGGGGCAAACCCCAGTTCTATTAAACTCTGTATTTTAGTTTAATTAGAGGCAAAATTCTTAGCTCGGCTTGATACTTGATTAAAGGGGCAAAAATTTTTAGTCTTCACATAAGTCAATCAAGAATCAAGGTAAGCCATGTCTAAAGTGACCGCTCTTAGGGATAATTTTTATGCATGCATGGAAAATTTTTCCCAATAAATGAGTCTGGCAAGGAGACGCCTCCCCAATAGAAAAAAATTCGTAAAAGAACTTTGCTTTATTCCTCAACAACGGAATCAGTCAATCCAGGGGCATCCCTTCATTCCTCAAAAGTGGAATCAGTCAATCTAGGGGCATCCCCCATTCCCCAACAGTGGAATCGGGAAAACTAGGAGCATCCCCCCTGTTCCTTAATAATGGAATCAGCCAATCATGACACATCTCCCCATGAGGGGCATTCCCCTAAGAGGAATCCTGCCAAGGGGATTTCGTTCCAAAGCAATTAGGCCAAACCCAAAATATCTTAACTTGGTTTATTGTTCATCCAAGGAACAATCCCTACCCACACACTTCATTCTTGATTGAAGAGGCAAAAATTTTTGCTCATCACCAAGTCAATCAAGAATTAAGATGTGTTATCTTAGGCAGTAATCGACTTAGTGTTTTTATTATCTCTTAACAGGTTAATCTAATCCCCAGCAGGAGAGTCATCTAGCTTAAGAAAGGGATACATCACTGGTCAAGATAGTCGATCTACCTTAAGAAAGGGATACATCACCGGTCAGGAAAGTCATTCCTCCTTATGAAAGGGATACAAGGAAAGGTCATCCGCCTTAGGGAAGGAATACATCATCGGCAAGGAAAATTGATCAACCTCAGGAAAGGGATATATCACTGGCCATAAAAAGTTACTCACACCTTCCCCAATAGAGTAACAAGGGATACACATAAGCAAAGGAAAGTCACCCACCTTAAGCATGGGATACGCATAAAAAATGGAAAGTCATCCACTTAAAGAAAAGGTTACACAAAAGCAAAGGAAAGTCAGCCACCTCAAGAAAAGGATACACATTAGCAAAAGAAAGTCATCCGCCACGATAAAGGGATACACCACCAAGGAAAATCGTCTGCCCCAAGGATAGGGGCACCTAGGAAAGTAGTTTGCCTCAAGAAAGGAACCTACACATATCATCACCTCATGTATGCTTCCTAAACTCTCGCTCATATTGTGAGATTATACAGATCCATATCTGTAGTGACCTATAAGGGGCAGTCTATGAGCACTGGATTTTGATGATCCTTCTCATGAAAGGATGATGAGAACTAGATAATGAAATCTTTTACACATGTTATCCATCAGAGGTTTTCCTGTTGTAGCAGATTTGAGTTTGGCCAAGGTTTGGAGACCTAGTCCACCCTTAGGGACCCGTACGGGTGCTGCCTGGTGGTATAGATCCACCGCTGGATCCGTATAGGTCATTTCCCCATACACCTAGAGGGGACCCATATGGGGACCTGTACTTGCCTATTCAGGCTTTATGGAAGGTAATCCATACTATTTTTTGTAGAAATTAGGTCATGAATGTGATTTATAGCGGTCAGACCTAATTTCCATTGTAAATAGAAGCCTTTTCACCTCTTTTCAACATATACAATATAGAAGAGACATTATATACAAATTCTTGTAGTTTTTATAGTTATAAAAAAGGGTATAGTTGAGGTATAGGAAGTATAAAATAAGGAGAAAACCCATCCCTTGAGATTTTATCCACATTTTATTCATTCCTAGCTTCGTTTATTAGGATTTATGTGAGGTTCTGTCCACACAAATACTCGCCTAAATAGTCCTAAAATCTCCATTTTGACATCTAGTTTGGCTAGACTCTCTCTTATTAAAGGGATCACTTCAAAGTGGATTCACATCGTAAAGGTAATTACCTGAGTTTTAAAGAGACTGACATCTCATTTATATAATCCATATTTCTCTATATTCTTCCCCATCTGTATAAAATCTTCAAAATCCACCAAATTAAGTTTTTTTTACCAGACAAGACCCGTAAGAGTCCCCACTGCCACGCTAACATGATCACATTTTTCTTAATAAAATGCTGACTTTTGATGTGCTATAAACTTTGCTAATCTTCGTGGATGCAGGAGAGTTTATTTAATTTTGTTTTATAACTTAAAACAAATGTATAGGTTGTTTCGCAATTCCCCCATTTTTCTCTGGTTGTAATTTGTATTCCGCCATTTATAGCTTGTGCTTTATTATAATCTATAAATGCATGTAACGAGAGTGAAAGCGTGTAGAAAAATAGAATTTCTATGATAATTCCCTAAATGATGAAAACAAAATGGTTTTAAGCGGTGAATGTAATCTTGAATTAACTAAATGAGAAATAAGTGACTCAGTAAATACCTAAATCTCTAATCCAAAAGGTATGAGTCTCCCGCCTAATGTGAATCATACTAAAACTCTTTTCCAAGTAGACAACTTGGGTGACGACTCTATCATTTATATCGAGATTTGGGTCTTGATTCTTTTATTAATTAAAATTGGCTAACATGTGCAAACTTGAACTAAATGGTTTCGTCACGCCTAAATCTAACCAACCTCCACTGGCCCCTGCCTCTCACCATGGTGCCAAGGGAGACCCACAAGTCATCGACACCTCACAATATGATGTATACCCTTAAGGCAATTAAGGTGATAAACCTTAATTATGTATTAGTGCGAATAAATCATTTTATTAATAAAGACATTTGATCGTTTGTTCATATCTATGTGTTCATATATATTGTGATAAGTTAAAATATATTAATTGATATCTTTATTCAGAAGTTGTTGACATGAACATAGCATGAAGTGAGAGATATCATAGTGGGACTATGTTTAGTGAGACATGGGTATTGTGCAATAATGATTATGTCTAAATACTCCTTAGTCATAGTTTCATCAAGAAAGGATATTGACCAAACAGAAAGACTAGCATCTGGTAAACTTTCTTTGAAAGGGTCTAATTAGTTAACCTCCTAAAGAATGTAGGTGGTTGTGGGCACGGGCTTTTCGGTGACCCTTTGAACGATGATGACTTGCTGCTCTAACCTCATATGGTTTATTTGTTCTATACTTTGAAGGTTGAATCACATTTGGCAAGTACTTTTTTGATGATTTAGGGCCTTTTGCGGAACATAAAAATCATTCATACGCGTTTATAATTAACCATTTTCTTTTGCTTATGCATAGTAATTTGTTTTGTAATTTTCTATAAGATCCGAACATTTTCAGCAAGTCTCATTTATATCTTTGGATTTTAGACTCTCTAAGCTTTTTATAATGTGAAGAATCTCCTCAATCAGATAACCGTAACGAAAGTTATAGGCGTCAGAAGTTTAGACCCTAACGTGCCCCCTAGAAACCCTAATTAGCCTAAACCCTAGAAACCTTAATTAACCTAAACCCTAGTTCAAACCCTAGTATCCAACCCCTAGCTCCCCCCTTTTTCATGTTGCAGCCCTCGCTGGCAGTGGTGGCTTGCCTTTGGCGGCGGTGACCGCCACTAATGTGGCGGCCGCCGTTACCTTGGTGGCGGTCACCGACTCCCTTTATGGCGGTGAGCGCCATCGGGGTGGCTACCCCTATTGTGGCCTCCCCCCACCTCCATGTTGGCTTAGCTGTCACCATGGAAGTGGCCAACACCACCCTTATGGTGGTGACTGCTATAGTCATGGCGGTGGTTGTGCCACTTTGCTCCCTCTCTCTCCTTGTGATTTTGCCACGTATTTTTCCCAAAAATTCACATAAGTTGGTGGATTTTTTAGTGTGAGAGTATCTATGCCAATCCAAGTGAGAGATTTAAGGATTTTTTCTCCAGAGTTTAGTTTTAGAAATCATTTTTGAGTGAAAACTGATGAACAAAGGAAGAGAAAGTGAAGAGATACCATGACATTAGCTAATAAATACTTAAGGCGATCCGATGAGTGCGATCCTTGAGGCAATCTCTTCCTGAGTTTTCTTCTCGATTCGTTCTAAATTTTCCTCTCTTAATCATGGATGATTCACTTCTCTCTTTCTATTGCAAGAGCCACGACAAACTCCATCAACCGGTGACTGCCCCTAATCAAGCCTCTTATGTTGTACTGATTGTGGTGAAACCCATAAATCCTAATAAGACTATCGACCTTTCTCTGCCTGATCTGAATGGAGCAAATTCAACAAACCCTAATGAGGATTCATCAAACTCACTTGTTGCAAAACCTGCTAACCCTAAGCCTCTTTCGCCTAAGAATCTCTCCTATGCGACTATCGTCAATCAGAATGAGGTTGCTGGAAACCGTAATGATACTCACAATAATGGAAAGATAATTACTGCTACCATCCTGGATGTTGATAATGGCTATAAGCCTGTGAAAGGTCCCACTAAATTCTATGAGGACCGGATTTCATTTTGCCAACACTCAGCCATTGGAAGGTTAACATTAGCCAATGGGGAAAAACCGTGGAAGCATTCGGATATTAAGCTGAAGCTAAATTCCATATGGAATTGGAAGATGGATTGGAAGCTCATATTGCTAGGGAAGGGTTTTTATCATAGCGTCATGCCATTGGCAAATGCTCTTCAAAAGTATGGTCTGCTGGAAGCATAAATCTTAAGCTAGGTATTATGAAATTTTTGGTGTGGAAAGCTGGCATAAAAAGTCAACTGCGTAGGTCTGGATTCATTTTTTTAATCTTCCTTGGGTGTTGTGGGATAGGAGACTTCTCTCAAGCGTGGCATAGGTAATTGGGGTGTCGATTCGCTTTGATCATAATACAATCAAAGGCGAGTTTTGACACTTTGCTAGAAGTTTCATAGATATTGATTTAGCAAACCTGTGATGGATCACATTAGAGTTGATACGGCTGAAAAGATATTCTGGGTTGTTGTTGAGTATGAGAATACTTCGGATTTTTTTACGACTTGCCAATCCATTGGCCATTCACCATCAAGCTGCAGAAGGAATCAACCACAAGGCGATTCCTCAGATAAATCGAATCGTAGGAAGCAAGTGGCTGCCCAGGTCAAGAAAGTCTCTAGAAAAGTAGGGGAAAAGAGCATTACAGCTCTAGATACAGACCCTGGCCAACGGGAAGGAAAAAAGGTGCTCTCTTGGTCGGATCAAATCGAGGAAAGTGATAGTGATTCTGAAAACATTTTTATGGAGGCATCACCTCTCATTCCTAGAGCTAGAAATATAATTATTCGGGAACCAATTCTTGAAACTTCAACTGCGGACCAATCAACTTCTTCAAAAACGGTTTTGGATTCTATAGAAGCTACGAGAAATACTCTATCTATTGCGGATAAATTGCAAATAATTCTGCCTTTGGCGAATAATGGCCCCAACACCGATTCTAGTGTTCAACAGATTGACAAGACTGATAATCGAATTGACAAAGCTACCATGGAGGACGAGCAGTTTAGTAAAGTTGAATCTAGTGGTGGGTCTCAAACACATGATTCTACTACTCAGGGGTCGGGTCACTGCATTGTCGAACAATTAAGGGATGTTAGCAAGTCAAGGGATTCTACTTAAAAATCTATGGATTCAGATACTCAAAGGATTGTTTGTTCCCCAGCTGGGAGCCAGGACAAAATTCATGGAAAAAATTTTTGGGGTGATTCGGATTCGGAGGATGATCAAGTTTTGAAAATAGTGGCTAAAGGGGGTTCGAATTTGTGACTTGTGCCAATTAACCATGAAAAGCCTTGGCAGGTCCAGAGTAGTAAAAGGGGAGCAAAATTGCACGGAGCTGGTATGACCAGAGGTAGGGGGCAACCTCGCAGAGGTAGGGTACGCCAGAATCCGCCTCGTAATCATAAATGATGATTATTCTCTATCAAGAGGGGAATGGAGCAGTAGATGCATCAGCGAGGAGTAACATGCTCAGGCTTTATTATTTTGTTTTTTGCGATTGTTTTTGTTCCTAGACTGATCTTTCGGCTTGTTTAATGTTTTTGTAATGTTTATTTTTCTTTTAATAAACATCCTATGGAAGGGTTTCCCCTTCTACTAAGCAATTTCAATTAAAAAAAAGGAAGAGTAAGTGAAGAACTAGAGAGAGAAAGCTTAAGAAAAGCATAGAATCCGGGTTTAATCCTTCGAATCTCGATTCTTAGTTGTTGTTTGGCTTTATAGCTTAAACACTATAATCAATTAGAAATCATAAGTTAAAATGGATTAAATAGGGTTTCAGAGACTTTTTCTCATATACGAACAAAATAATCTGTCACTATTTTTGTCACTAATTATGTCACCATTTCGTCTGAAAATCATCAAAAGGTTGCCAAACGTCCAGTTCGAGTCTCCAAAGTTAGATTCACGGCCTAGAGTTAACAAAATCGAGTTCGCTTATCTTTTTACTCTTTTTTTATTGTTTTAATTTCGTTGTTCTTGCATTTTTTGGTGTTTGTTCTTGGTTTTCCTTCGGTGTTTTTGGAAAACCATCAGAATATAATTTGACCTCTATAGGGATAGCCTTCACCTCTATCCCTATAGCCTTGGTCGCTACTGTTATAGCAGTGATGGCTATAGCTATAGAGGTGAACTCGACCCCTATAGAGGTCTGCTTATTTCTTGCGATTTTTGGGTATTTTCTTACCCAAATCCATTAAGTCAACATTATTTCTGTATTTTAAGTCTAGATCTATTGAAATATAGTAGATTATGACTTAAAACTTCAATAATTTCGAGTTTATGAATGCAAAATCACCGGTTCCCCCCTTAAAAACAAATCGCATCGGCAAAGGTTATAGCGACAGCCTTGACCGCCACCGCTACAACCTCCACCGCTGCCACTATAGTGGTCCAGGCTATATTGTCGGCGGGCAAAGCTATCGCCATACCTTTAACCGCCGAAATTTGATTTCAAGCCTTTTTTTGTGCTTTCTTGCATTTTTTGTCCCGATTTTTACCCAAAATATTTTCTAAAATCTTAATATTTTAGAATATATTTAATTTAATTTTAATCTGATCATTTATTTATTCGTTTATTGATTAAGTAACTATTAAATGCATAAAATATGCCTTTTAAACCCTAAAAATTTCCAAAAAAATGTTTTTCGCTATAATAAAATTTGATTTTCTGCCTTTTGTTATTTATGCATTATTTGTGATTTATTTATCGTGTTTCGAGCCATATTGATGTTGGTAAGTTTGGTTGAGGCTTGATTTCGGTCTCTCTTTATTCGCTTTATTTATCCGCTTTATCTATTTTTCTGCATTAGAAAAATGTATAGGTATTTGTAAAGCCTTGTAATAATCATTTGCTTGCGTTATTTATTGCTTTCGTGTGATGTATGACATACAAACTAAAAACTTCAAATGATAACCGAACTTAAATCGCATAAGAATTAAACTAACACTTATTAGAATATAAACGGTTCGATTTAAAAATTAGAAAGCAAGCAACATCATCCGGACTTGGAATCTCTATTTTAAGGTAAGGCCTAACCACCTGGTGGAATTGTCATACCCAAATTCCCGGTGGAGCATAACCGGATGGCAACTCTATTTTAAAGTACAGGATTTCAAGTCTCGTATCCGTTAACATGCAAATTCGACTTAAATTCAACATCAACATCATTTTCGTTATTATTTTCATCACGCCTTAAATAACGATTCTCCCTTAGCACACTTCACTGCGCTCGTTATTTTCCACCCCCCGTGCTATGCATGTCACGCGGTCCTCGCGGGTTGGGAAAAAGGTCATCCGCTCATAGTGGTGAATCTACTGGGGAAGGTCTTTTTAACTTGAAATTTGGAAAATCGCTTTAGTTTTCAAAATTCGGTAAAAAGATTTTGATGACGTGCCTAAATTGTTTTTTGAATCAATGCATTATTTCTTATGCCTTTTGAATCCACCACTTAGTTAGCTACTAGGTTTAACGTGCCATTTTTAAATCACCCCCATAAAGCTCACTTTTATATCTCATGCCCACCAGGAATTAGGTATATTTGTGGGTGGATCACTCATTTCAACCAACATGAAATTTCCGCGGTCACACTCATTTGAGGAGTGGTTGGGTTACATGGAATAAAGGTAAATGAGACCCCTCTACAGTGTTGTTCCGCAACACCATTAGTTTGAGACTATGAACCGAGAAAAAAATAGTAATAGTAACTTCCCCTTAGGTTCAGTAAAACAATATAGAACTAGGTCATATACTCTCTTGCCGTTTCTTGGCGCTAGAGTTAACCCCAGATTCCAAATTGGCATTGCGCGGGAGTCATAAGGTAGGAAGAGATTTATTCGCTTTTGTGTGCTACTTATGATGTGCACATTCATGCAAAACTCATGCATAGGCCGCCTGTGACCGACTCTTAATTTATATTTTTGCTTACCTCTACTTTCCCCTCTCTTGAAGGGGGAATTTAACAAAATGCCTGAGATTGTCCAAGTTCTGATGACCAGAATCTAGTTCATTGGGTATAGCAAGGAATTCATATGTCTCACGTATTTTGGGGTTAAGCTTCGCATCATAAGCTTTTATGCTCCACCTCTCTAAACTACCCCCGTATAAATGGCATCCATCACTCGAATTATTACGCAATCATTCATTTCATTCATGGTTTAGTTTGGGCTGATCATCTTTCGGTTTCCGGAGCTAGGTCGAGACGTCACCATAGTCCTCTTTGGTTATGACTTGATCGCCGATTGATTCGTCGTCTAATGAGTTTAGTACATAAACAAGTTCTTTCTACCATGTCTGATATTCCTCCACCTAGTGGGGCCCCATCCGAGATTTCTCCTCCTGTTTCTTCACCTCGAACTGATCAAGGGCAATCTCAGTTTGGTTCTGAATTCGCTAATGCTTTGGCTATGTTCTTACAATTGGATCTATTTTAGGTCACTATTCAGGAGCAAGTCCGATCAGCTCTTAGGGAAGAGAGACATTTAGAGGCTAGCGGGGCCTATTTTTGATACTTAGGGAGAGATCGCTCAAAATGTACCTAGTCAGAATCCGCTGGTTCAGAATCAGTTTTCAGTTCCATTGCTTCCGCCAGTTTGGCCGATTCAGTTTCAGGTTGGTCAGAGCTACTCAGTTTAGCCTACCCCGGCTTTTGTTCCGCCAGTGTTTGCCTTTCCCCCTCTAGTACCTTCCATACCTATTAGCCAGGTCCTATATTCCCCGCTTGCTCAGGGGGTTTTACTCCATAAATTACTGTTCCTTCTAGCAGTTTCATCATCTCTTCAACGATGCCAATACCTTTTGCGCCATTGCCTCCTAGTTTTATGATCTTTCCAAGGGAGACCTCTAACCCCCAAAGCCCTTTTGCTCTCCGTTAGATCAAGATCCCTGCTCCTCCACCATTTTAATTCGGGGCTTCCTCAATGCATAAGGACTAGGTCACATAGCCTCCAGGTTTGACACCATGCGACCAGGTCACGCAGCCTCTGGGTGTGACACTAGAAATGGCAGCATTCTTTAAGTAGCTTCCGGATAAGAACAAAGATAAGGAAGAGGTGATAGATGAAGATTGGGTACCTAAGAATTTTTCAATGTCTCGAATGGAAGCGTACTCTGACGAGGGACCTCCCAAATCCCACATCATAATGTACGAGTACATTATTCATGTCCAGAAGATTGGGATATAGTTCTAGTTAAGTTATTCTCGTGTACCCTATTAAGTTATGCTCTCGAGTGGGACAATACTCTCCCGTAGTCAACAATCCTTTGTTGGAAACTCCTATCTAATGCATTAATTGCCCACTATGGTTTTAATTCTACATTGGAAAGCACCATTCAGCATCTTATGGAAGTCAAGCAAAAGCAAGGTGAATCCTTTAAGTCGTATTTCAATAAGTGCATGGCAACTCAGGTTCTATTAAAGCAAAAGCTAAGTTTGAAAGCAGTGGTCCCAAAGTTGCTCGATAAGGCTCTCCCGATTCTTGAGAAAGAAATGGAAATTGACTCTTTCAAATCTTATCAAAAGGTCCTCGAAAAAGCTGGGAAAAATGAGCATTGGAAGAAGAAAGAGAAAGCTAGAAAGCCAAGTAGTGCCAAACCCTTGTTCAACAAGAAAAATAATTCTCAATCTTTCAAAGTTACTCCAGTTTTGACCAAGGAGAAGAGAACTACAGTTCAAGTCATCGCTCAATAGAATGTTTCCGTAGTTGAAGCCGCACCTGCATGGATGCCTACTCAGAAAGCGTTCATGTCACCACGAAACTCCCTCTTAGTGCCCATTTGCCAAGTTGCTTGAGAAAGGTATGTTAGCTCTCTTCATCAATATTTTGCTCCTACGCCTGAAGAAAGAGGAATTTTTTATCGCTATCTTGTTCAGAAGGGACACATAATAGATCAATGCTGACCTCCAGAAATGGCCATTTGGCGCTTAGTAAGAGAGGGAAAAATGGCTCGACCAGGTAGAAAGACCGATAGTGAGGAGAAGCCATCACCAAGCTCTGATAGTGAGTTAAGTGCAATCAATTCTATCCACTTGAAGAGTTTGTGTTTGCCTTGGTCTTCTCCAGTTCTGCCAGCACTCTTATGCAAGGCAATTCAACCGTTGCAAGCATCATAAAGTCTCTAGCGAATGAAGGAGACTAGTCATCAGTCGGGCAAGTGGAAGTTCTAGATCTCATCCAGTAGAACATGCCAATGAAAGCTACCGAGGATGCCTAATCTAACAGTTCTACCAATCAAGACCCTCTGCCTGTGGAGGATGACTACCTATCTATTATGTAATTTTCTTTTTCTAGTATTTAAATATGAACAGCACTGCCTTTAAGGCATTTGTATTTCAATCAAAGACCCTCTTTTTGCTTCTTAGCTTGATGTTTTGCCTGATGGATTCGTGCATTCATTTTATCACAAGCATAATGTGTTAAGTATTCATAACATTTCTTTAACTAAAATAAATTTGAGTACAGATGAAAACCTAAAATTGTAAACAATATCTAATGACCTAACCTCTAAAAGAAAAAGAGAGATAAAAGTGCTCAAAAAGTCATGATAACGCTTTCACTCGGTCACACCTAGCCACACCCAGTGTCCATCGTTAGATTGCCAAATATTACATTTTCACACCCAAAACAGAAAAGGAAGCTCAATTTTTCCTTGGATAGGTTCAATATGTTAATCAGTTCACATATGCCACTATGTGCAAACATATTTTCAAACTACCGAAGTAGCATCAACCGATTATAGTGAAGGAACATTGCCAGACCACCTTCAACAAAACTAAGGCTTAACATTTATTCACCCACCCATTCTCAAATTCCCACCCCCAATACACCATTGATCCTTACTAATATCCAATACCTTCCAAATCTGTAATCCTTCATGATTTCTCTCCTCATTGGCCATTCTCGGTGAGGTGGACACATATGATCGACGAGATTTGACCCTCATAAATAAATGAACATTGCTTCATAATCGTAGGGGCATGTTACTTCTCAAGATAGGGGGAATCCAAGTTTTTCACCACCATTACCACCGAGAAGATGCCAAGCTCATTAAGAAATGCATCTTAGCTCGGCATGACCTACTTCACCTCTTAGTCTCAGAAAATGAGGTTTAGTCCTAAGGGGCAACCACAGACTTGATCAAGAGATATAGAGCTGAGCATCGCAGGGCTTTGCCTCACAGACCATGAGCTAGAGTGGGGTCCACCTAATGTATAAGAAAATATGGGTTTGGACATCATAGATCCTCTCCACGAAAACCATAAGCTAGTAGGGCAATCAAAGCCGCAAACTGGCTTATCAAGAAGTTCATATCCAAGAATACCGCAAGGATCAAGGATTGAGCTGATGAGCTATCATTCTCCCTTCAAAGATGTCAAACAAATGTCAAAATTCACCCAAATCAGACACCTTTTTCTTTTGGCTGTGAAATGGAAATCGGGCTACCAACCAAAACTGAGATGAAGTCCTTAAGAGTCACAGCGAAAGGGCCCCCATGGACTAAAGCATGGTTCAAATAGGTTAAACGACCTTCAAATGTACTGGCAGTGCATAATAAGAGCATACAACAACTGAATCAAGTGTCAAAAATATCCCTTGAAGGCTAAAGATCTGATTTTGAAACAAGTAAAGCCTACCAACACCAACCCAAAGGGGAAGTTCCAACCAGATTGGGAAAGACGTCGCGAATGCAGAAAGATGCTTGATATAAGGGGCATGATTATCAATGGTAGCGAACTTGTGAACCCTCTCAATCAAAACAAGTTGAAGCTCATACCCAACAAGAAAGAATTAAATCAAGAAAAGCAGTACATAAAAAAATAATAAACAAAATTAATCCCCCGACGAGTGGTCCTTTACTGCTCGAGCGAAAATTAGGGTGTATCCCACTGATTGGTATCCTATAAACTAGCTAGGCAAAAGTTATAGCACAAAATAACCCACTAGACTGAAAACCTGAAAAGGGTAATTTAGGAAAAAGTTAGGGTAAAAGTGAGTTACAAGAGTGTGTTGGCCAGAAAACCTTCATAGGCTAGTTAACACAAGAGTTTGGGTCAATAGAAATGGTTATCGTCATCGTGTACTCAAACTAACTTCAGTTAACGGAAATTCCATTTTACTGAGTCCTTTATGTTTGTTTTTGAATGAATATATTGGGTCCAAGAGGCGAAATGTTGCAAATAAGTCAAACGTGGGGTTCCATGGTGTCAACCCAATTCCTCAAAAGAAAAGAAAAGCAAAAATAAAAGGCAAAAATCCTGATAGGCTGAAAACAGCAGAGTTTATCCAAAAGCAAGGGAAAGTCTGCTGGATTGAAAACTCAAAAAGGCGGTCTAGGAAAAAATTAGGGTGTCAAAACAGAATGGTAAACAAAGTCTAATAGGCCCATTGCAATATTTGGGTCTATGCAAAAAATTTTGATAGAATTTGAAGAGCTCAAATTCATCCTCTACACATGTCCACTCTAATCTTGACCGCAACCAAGCATCTCGAGTCCTTGGTAGAATTCATTGGTAGTGAGAGCGCCCAGTAATTCGTTATCCAGAATTTCACTTTATGCCCCCCTTTGTCTTCGGCATGCTCGATTAAGCAATCAGTTTGCAGTCGACTTGCCACTTTGATTAGCTCTTAATGAGCCTCCAATCACTTATCATGCTAGCGATACAGAATTACAGGTTCTAACTCAACCATGGTGTCAGGCCACACAAGCCACAAGTGAGCATCGCGACTTCCATAGTTCTCCGCTAGGGGCATCCCTTTAAAATGTGTGCGACATCCCTAATCCTTCGCCAAGGGCATTCTGGTCTCGTCCTTGTCGCAAAGCATTTCCATATATCCTCTCTCCTAACAAGAGGCTGGCTCGGATAAGTCAATCAAGCAACTCATTCTCTCTTTGAGTAAATTCGATCAAGCAAGCCAATCAGTCATCTCAAAGATGATCAGCTCATGCATCTCATACATTCGTACATTCCTACATAACGTTCATAAATGTCCTGTCTATTATTCTATACTGAATTCTACAGGAAATAAAGGATGAAAAAATATCATCGAGCTATACGCTTGGCCTCCAAGTAAACACCCGTATCAAGGGGCATCTCAGAATTGCTTCCAATCCTATATACGAGACCACGCCCAAGGCCCATGTCAACTAATGTCTTTGAGCCATGTGCTCAACATCAGCAGCTTCTCTGGACTCCCGGAAATCTCAACTTAGTTCATATTTCATTCTTCCTTTTTATTACTTAACTGACGGGGCAAAAATATTTTTATTCCAAAAAATCAGTTAAGCAATAAAAACGCAACTCACCATTCAATAATGCTTCAAAATTTCCTTGACAGGTGACCATGTCGCAATCTAAATGAACAACCAACCTAATGGATCCTAAAATTAGAACTCAGATTTTCTACCAGGGGTACCTTGATGCAAAGGCCCAAGGACACCTTGATGTAATTATTAGGGCCATCTTAGAATTATCTTCTAACTTGCTGTCAAAAATAGAGACTCCAAGGGGCATATCAGCTAGACCCGATGGACACCTCGGTAGCTTCTCCGAACGCCAGAAAATCCTAACTCGACTTTTAATTCATTCTTCCATTTCAATTGCTTAATTGACGGGGAAAAAAAATTTATTCCATAAAATCAAATAAGCAATTGAAATGCAACTCATGTCAATTACTAATATCTCATAACTTCCTTGACAAGAGGGCCGTACGACAATTTCCATGGATGATCAATCAGAAGATCCATAATCCAAAATTTAGAAAATCCTTGAAGGCACCTCCATGCAGCTTTCGTACCTTCGGGGGCACCACGATGTAGCGTTCGATCATTCAGGGGCATCTCGATACAACTATTGCGAAATCAACCTAACGATTGCTTTCCCCAACTTCCCGGATATTTCTAAACTCATTTTTCTTGATATTCCATTATTATTGCTTAATTGAAGGGGCAAAAATTTTTTCTCCACAAAGTCAATTAAGCAATTGAAAATGCAATCTCAACAATTACTAACTTTTAAAATTCAATTCGTGATAGGTCTATTGATGGTGCGTGCTCAAACCACCAACAGACAATCGATTCAGATTTTGGCTTCTCAATTAGTCCGTTGATGGTGCGTCCCATGACCGTCAACAGACAACCAATTTAGGATTTGGCTTCTCGATTGGTCCATTGATGGTGCATCCCATGACCGTAAATAGATAACCAATTCAGATTTGCCTTCCCCATAGGTTCGTTGATGGTGCGTCCTAAAACCACCAGTAGCAAACCATTTTACCTTCTACCTCCAATAGGTCCATTGATGGTGCATCCTCAAACCACCAGTACATAACCAATTTAGATTTGCCTTCCCCATAGGTCCGTTGGTGGTGCATCCTCAAACTACTAGTAGACAATCGAATCAGCTCCAATAGGTCCATTGACGATGCATCCCATGACCATCTATAGATAACCAATTTGAGGTTCCATTATCTTAGGTCCATTGATAGTTCTTCCTAAAACCACCAGTAAAAAACTGATTCAAATTCTACATTTGAAAGGTCCATTGATGATGCATCAAAGGATTGTCCATAGACAACCAACTCGAGGTTCTATTATCTTAGGTATGTTTTCCTAAACCACAAGTACACAACCAATTCAGCTTTTTCTACCTCCGATAGGTCCATCGATGATGCGTCCCATGGTCATCCGTGGATAGCTGACTCAAAGTTCCTTCACCTTAGGTATAACCTTCTATCCCTCGTTCTTTCATAAGATCACACTTGGCTCGCCAAGTGACAATCTCCCTAGGGGTAGCCTATGAGCACAGGCTTTTTAATAACCCTTGGAACGATGATGACTTATTGCTCTCACCTCATATGGTCTAGTTGTTCTATTCTTTGAAGGTTGAATCATGTTTGGCAAGTACATTTTTGATGATTTGGGCTTTTGGCGGCACTTAAAAATCATTCATATGTGTTTATAAATAACCGTTTCCTTTTGCTCGCGGGTAGTAATTTGTTTCACAATTTTTTATAAGATCCTAACATCTTTAGCAAGTCTTATTTATATTTTTGTATTCTAGACTCTCCAAGCTTTTTGGAATTTCAAAAATCTCCTTAGTCGAATAACCGTAGTGAAACTTATAGGCATCAGAAGTTTGAAACCTAATCTGCCCCCTAGAAACCGTAATTAACCTAAACCCTAGAAACCCTAATTAACCTAAACCCTAGTTTAAACTTTAACATATAACCCCTAGCTCCTCAATCTTTGCTGCTGCCATCGTAACCAGCAGCAGCGGTGGCTTGCCCTCTGGCAGCAGTGTCCACCACTGATGTGGCAGTTACCACCTCCGTTATGCCGGTCACTGCCACCCTTTGTAGCAGTGAGCGCTACCGGGGTGGCCACCCCCCACCTTCATGGTGGGTTGGCCGTCACCATGGTAACAGCCACTGCCACCCTTGTATTAGTGGCTACTGTGGTTATGGCGGTGACCGCCGCCCCTATGGTGGCCACCGCCGTGCAGGCAGTGTGGGGTGTGGCATGGCCTGTTACAGGTCATGCCACTTTGCTCGCTCTCTCTCCTTGTGATTTTACCACGTATTTTTCCCAAAGATTTGCCTGATTCGGTGGGTTTTTGAGTTTAAGAGTATTTTAGCCAATCTAAGGGAGAGATTTGAGGACTTTTTTTCTCTACAATTTAGATTTAGAAATCATTTTTGAGTATACATGATGAACAAGAGAGAGAAAGTGAAGAACTAGAGAGAGAGAAAGCTTAAGAAAAGCATAGAATCCAAGTTTAATCATTCTACCCATAGGTCTACCAAGAAACCTTGAGCACACGCAAATAGACTTCGCTAAGTCCCCCATTGGGTTCAAAGTGAAGTAACCCAATGGAGTTAAAAGTGTGGTAGGCACAATCTACCAGTTTGCTACATGTGTAGGTTTATTAAATATATATAAACTAGAAATGCATAAACATCATGATTGTGTGAAAACTAACAACATCTTTGTGTCGGCATAACATTAACATATGCCATGGTAATTGATTAACCGAGACCAGTGAATCCACCCAGGCTTAGCACGTGAGTCAAATGACAAAAGCCCTTTGAGTGACCCCGGTGTCAGCTCAACCCTTGGACCAATGAGTCAAAACCCTTTGAGTGACCCCCGTGTCAGCTCACCCCTTAGACCAATGAGTCAAAAACCTTTGAGTGACCCTAGTGTTAGCTCAACCCTTAGACCAATGAGTCAAAACCCTTTAAGTGACCCTAGTCTCAAATGACCCCATGAACCAATGAGTCAAAACCCAGTGTCATCTCACCCCTTGGTCTAATGATTAAAAACCCTTTGGGTGACCCCCGTGTCTACTCACCCTTTGGACCAATGTGTCAAAACACTTTGAGTGACCCTAGTGTCAGCTTACCCCCTTGGACCAACGAGTCAAAACCTTTTGAGTGACCCTAGTGTCAGCTCATCCGTTCGACCAATGGCTCAAAAAACCCTTTAAGTGACCCTAATGTCAGCTCAACCCTTGGACCAATGAGTTAAATCCCTTTGAGTGACCCTGGTGTCAGCTCAACCCTTGGAGTAATGAGTTAAAATCCTTTAGGTAACCTTGGTGTTAACTCACCCCCTGGACTAATGAGTTAAAACCCTTTGAGTGACCCCTATATCAGCTCAACCCTTGGACCAATAAGTCAAAACCCTTTAAGTGACCCTAGTGTCAGCTCAACCCTTGGACCAGTGAGTCAAAACCTGTTGAGTAACCCCCCTGTTAGCTCACCCCTTGGACTAATGAGTTAAACCCTTTGAGTGACCCTTGTGTTAGCTCACCCCTTGGACCAATGGGTCAAAACCCTTTGAGTAACCCTAGTGTCATCTCTCCTTTTAGACGAATGAGTTGACCCACCTTTGATTAGCTAGTCAATTCACCCTCTACCAAATGAGTCCTTCGAAGAGTTTTATCTAAGGTGGATGGATGTTTGTGTGCTTATAATTGGGGCACCTAACCAAGATGCCCTGATAGTAAAGCTTGTTGAAGGCTCTAGCCCCAAATATCGAGACAAAATGAAGATGAAAAGGTTCAACACCTTCAACGATGTGGTAGACTATGTAAAGAGGCTTGAAAAATATGAAGAAGAAGATCGAGCAAAGAAGCAAGAACAACAAGCTTACAGGAAACCTCAATATTGGGAGGAAGACGATTCTTACAAACAAGGCACCTCCGAACCCTCAAAAGCCGCTCCTAAAGTATCAGCAATTACCCAAGTACAGACTCACTAGTCCATCTATTCATGGGTGGAATCACTATCCCAGATATTCACTAAACTAAGGAATTCCAACCAACTCTAGAGCATTGAGCCATTTGTTCTACCTATAGCGGCAAACATTTCTATGCTTATCATATGACTAAGTGGCACCGCACTAACGAATGCGCTCGGCTACTAAAAGATCTATAGCAGATGATAGTTGATGGGAGAATGAAAAAGCCTGAGATGAAGGCAACCACTAAAACTAATCTGCTGCCAAACATCCAAGCTATGGTGAATGCCATTAGGATTCATGTAGAAGCTAACGAATATGGTATTGATGTAACAGATAACTTCCGACATGACCCAGGAAGTGGGGATAATATGATCTTTGACAACATGGATATCATCCACATGGTTGGCTAGTATGTCCAGAGGAGGAGAAGAGAAGGGATGGACTGATATTTTGTACTGCCACATCTCATATATCATGGAGATTCAGATCCGAATGAACATCTGGAGGAATTTCTCCAATTTATGTTGAAATAAGGAATAGCCATGATGGGTTTTGCACCATAGTTTCATCGATTCTTAGGAGGCCCGGCCATTGACTGGTATGATGAAATGCCACTAGAAGGATGTTAGAATTCATACTTTGTGGAGATATCTTTCCTCCACCACTTCAGGGCATATCAGCCATACCTGGATGAGCTTTGATGGTGGTTGGCACCACGGGTAGAACAGTATAATACCGGCTGGCAAGATATCCCTCCTCCACCACCTCCTATGTATACGCATCTGGATTACATGAGTCCTAATTATGTCGGAACAAGTCTGTTCAAATTTGGGAGCTCTTTTGGGACAGCACATCCAGAAATCCAAGAATTATATGATCCTGAATAGGTATAGAGTAACCACATAGACCAACAGAGGTATCTCCACCTAAATCTAGATGGAGGTGCACAAGACCCATTTGGAGAAATTCGTACTGATATTACAATATATGGTGCCTATATAGAGGAAACAATCGCCAACATACAAACCATAGTACCCAAGTTCCGTATAGCCACACAAGGACTAAAAGCCAAGCCAAATATGGTAGAAGAAAACCTAGAAAAAAGTTCCTAAGGAAGATCCCGAAGAAGATCCTAAGAAGGACCCTGAAGAGGCTGTAGAAGGAAATTCTGATAATGATATCCCAGCTCAGCACGCACCAAACTGGATCTTTGAGCCATAGCCTTTCGAAGATTTAGATGAAGAGGTGGAAGAATTTGCACACTTCAGTGAATCAGATCACCAAAATGAAAGTGAAGTGGATAACTTGGGGTATGAATCAGAGACTTTCTCAAACGATGAGCTAAATCACTAATCGAGAGATTTCGAGTACGAGGCTCCCTACCCCAATGGCATGATGGTTGATTCTGACGGTGTCGATAGCTACGCCTCTTCTCTAGAGCATGACTCGCCAGGAGCCTTATGGTCTACAACAAGTGACGATTTCAGAGACTTTATGGACTTCGATTCGGACAGCGAGCATGTAATTAACATGATTCGGGATGAGGGGCAAGAACCCTTTCGAGAATACATTATGGAGAGAATTCGTACATAGAATGAACTAGCTTAAAACTGTTGTGAAATCTAGAGCCCAAACTTGCAGGAAATTTACCCCTTATTCTACGATGGAAATACAAGGCCATGCCCTCACATCCATGAATTCGGGCAAATGATGAATGACGAGTACATTTACTATGCTCATTGGCCTAAAAGGTTCTACTGGACTCTCGAAGAAAAGGTAGTCATTTGGTATGAAGGGCTGACATTTTACCACAAGTTGTTCTGGAATAGTCTAGCTATATAATTCATCGACTACTTCACATGGGTCGACCCACCAGAAGACACAACCCCTGAACTAGCCAGGCAGGGGAACCCCTTGCTGTACTGGGAATGGGAAGCTGCCAACATTACCTGCCCGACATCAAGAGAATCAGTCAGAGAATACCCATGGTATACAACCAAATACCACGATGTGCCAACCCTTTATGATGATATGCTAGACCTATTTGGCAGAAGTGAACCATTGATGGAGCTTCCTCGTCTGCCTATATGATCAGCTAAGAATCCAATCCTATCCTATACCAAATCTTACAAGAGAATCGCATCATTCTAGAAAAGAAGCCTAAAAAGGTTCCCTTCATGCAGTGGCCCTTCGCTGCCAAGGCACCTATTTCTTTGAACAAGCCAATTGACTTGGGAGAGACACCCCTCGATAAGGATTTTAATGAGTTTGAGGTGTTCATAACAACAAACTCGCAAATCCAAGTGGTCAGTCCTATCACCAGCAGAGGAAAAAGTCACTAGATCAGTAGCCCCACTAGCACCAAGAACTGAGCCCCCAATACCTCCTACTTTTGTAAAGTCCTCTGAACAGATAGAAAGCCCGATAGTGGATCAACTGAAGGCCATTACAACTAAGATGAGTATCTGGAAGATACTCCTAGGTTCTCAAAATCATATGCTCTCTATTGTTAAAAAGGTGATGGAAATTGAAACGTCTCCTCTGGCATCCCCGGAATACATCTATGCACTACTCAATAATGAGAGTAGCACTATTATCCTCTACATTGTCTTCTCAAGCTCGGATCTACCTAATGAAGTCATTCGCCATAATAAGGCTCTCTACTTGAAGGCTAGTGTCTTTGGGCGCATCAGCCCTGTACAATGATAGATGATGGTTCGTCACTAAATGTTTGTCGTAAAGATATTCTACCGATCCTAGAACTGGCTGAGAAGGACCTAAAGAAATCCACAATAGTCATCAAAGCTTACGATAATTCAAAAAGGACCGTCATCGGCATGTTCGAAGCTGAAGTCACTATCGGCAAAATCTCTTCTCTGGTACTCTTCACGGTCATACATATCCTAGTAACTTTCTCTATGCTACTTAGGAGACCATGGTTCCATGCTTTAGGAGGAGTCCAATCTACCCTACACTAAAAGATAAAAATCCCATTCTGTGGAAAGATTGTTACCCTAGAAGCCGACAAAGCCTCAGTGGTAGCATCACTGAAGATGGAAGAAATCAACATGAGAGGGTTTACCATAGCCACAATTGGCGAGGAAGAGAACAAGCAATCAGAGGTGTATTGGGGCATATGGATTCAGGATTACATGCGGAAGCACCATACTCCTGGAAAAGTACTAGGCACCCATGAACAGGGAATGTCGACCTTCAATATAAGGGCAGGAGAATGGAAGCCCATGGGACTCGGTTACACAGGCTCTCGAAGAGTTGTTCACAAGATGACCTTTCAAAAGAAGCTGTAACAACCCTACAAAGGAACACCTGAGCCTATTACTCATGAGGGGAAGACTGTTTTGGGATTCGAGATTCTCTCAAATGTAGCGAACTATGGCAAAAATAGCAAAAGCTTTATAACCTGTATAGAGAAGGCCGTTTGCCAGCTAGATGTAGGGGCAATCCTGTATCAGACCAAGAATGATGAACAGATGCACCCGAATAAGGTCAAGAATCTAAATAGAGAGGACCAAATCCTTGACACCCTAACCAAGTACCTTCAGGCACAACTTAAGATAGTAGTGGAAGCAAGGAGCGAGGGAGGTAGAATGAACCAAGCCATCATGGACATGGTTACGACTAGGAAGGGCAAGGTAAAGGTATAGGAGGAAGACGACGAGGATATTCTACTAAAGCCAGTTGCCATAGGAGAATCATCTACAACGGAGCTAGACCCTATTCATTAGGATGAGTCTTGTGTTTCTATTTGTAGCATGTTTGAAATGAATAATGTACTTTATGATGATAATAAGATGAAGAACTTTGCTTATTTGGATTGTGTTTTTGATTACAATTCCATGCATCCATTCCAGCATTCATCTAGCATTTGTAACATCGATAATGAAATTAGAAAGGAATTATTTTAAACACAGAAGATGATCCAAAAATGGTACACATTTCCAATCAACTACCCATCGAACACAAGAGAGAGTTGATAAAGGTGTTGAAAAATCACATTTTAGCCTTCACTTGCTCTCGCAAAGATATGCCTAGACTTGATCGACACATCACCGAGCACAAGATCCCCATGGACCCAAAAATTTAGCCGGTAAAGCAAAAGTTGAGAAGAATGCATCCAGAGTGAGCCAAAAGGCCAAAGCAGAGGTGGCTAAATAGATCAAGGCAAATTTCATCAAAGCCGTTGAGTATCCCACTTGGCTATCCAATGTAGTCCCCGTAGCAAAGAAGAATGGTGATGTCTGAGTTTATGTCGACTTCAAGGACTTGAATGAGGCTACCCCTAAGGATGATTTCCCACTACCACACATTCATGTTCTGGTGGACAACATGACATGAGTGCCATGTATTCCTATATAGATGGATTCTTGGGATACCACCCGATCCTTATGAACGAATAGAAAAGTTAAAAATGCATTCATCTCGGAGTGGGGAACTTATTGTTTCAGAGTAATGCCTTTCAGAATCAAGAACGAACGGGCAATCTACCGATAAGCACTCATGACCTTACTAAATGACTTGATCCACAAAGAAGTCTAGGTCTATATGGATGATATTCTTGTGAAATCCGTTATACCAAAAGAACACCAGGTAGTGCTAGAATGATTCCTCACAAGGATTAAGAGGCACAACCTCCATTTGAACTCAAAAAAGTGCATATTTGGAGTCACAGTAGGCAAACTACTGGGCCACGTGGTTAGCCAAAGAGGCATAGAAATGGACCCTGACAGGGTCAATGCTATTAAGGAAATGCCTATGCCGAAAATCAAGGAAGAAGTAAGAAGTTTCTTGGGATTCATACAGTATGTTAGTCACTTTATAGCGCGATTTACCACCACATGTGAGCCTATCTTCAAACTCTTGAGGCAATAATAGCAGACAGAGTGGAACAGCCAATGTCAGGAAGCCTTTGATATAATTAAAGCTTACCTGATGAACCCTCCATACTGAAACTGTCAATTCTCGGAAGGCCACTTATTATGTACTTAGCGTAGAAGAAAGATCTATAGGGGCCATGTTAGTTTAAGAACATGAAGACAAGAGGGAACACGCATTTTATTACCTTTGGAAGAAATTGCTAGAGTATGAGACCTGATACACCATTGTGGAAAAGACTTGTTCCACCATGGTCTAGCTCACTAGAAAGCTCAGGCATTACTTCCAATCGTACAGAATCCAAGCAGTCACGAATGTGGATCCAATGAAGTACTTATGTTAGGCTACCTCACCAACCAATAAACTGGCAAGGTGGCTCCTGTTGCTGTCAGAGTCTGATATTGGTTATGTAATAAAGAAAACTATCAAGCGTAGAGCAATGGCCGAATTCCTAGTAAATCAACCACACAAGGACTGAGAACAAGAAAACCTAGAATTTACCAACAAATGTCACACAACAACCACAGAGAACCCCGAAAGATGGAACATGTTCTTTGATGGTGTCGTCAACAAGCGAGGAGCTGGCTTGGGAGATATAATCTTTATGCTAGACAGAGCACTCATACCACTGTCAAAATGCTTAGAATTTCTCACCACAAATAACAGGGCAGTGTATGAAGCCTGTTTGTTTAGAATGTCTGCCCTAATCACTCTCATAGCTGACAAAGTAAAAATTATCGGTGATTTGGCTTTGGTCATCAAGCATGTCACAGGGGATTGGTAACTATAGGTAAAATCCCACACGCCTTACTTAGAAGTTGTGTTGAGAAATACCGAATGAGAATTTGGTCACATGCCCTACGAGGAAAATCAGAGGGCAGATGCATTGGCCACTTTAGCCTCCACGTGGGAAGGGCCCTAAAAGCAGCCAATCGGACCCCTTGTTATGGAAACAACCTAATCTCCTTACTACACTTGCACAATAAAAGACACCGTAGAAGAAGGAACCCCCTGTTATTCCGACATCATGAAGTTCCTTGAAAATGGCGAATTTTTAGCTGAGGCTACGGATTTTGATAGAAATATGCTAAAAAAGATTGCTATGCAATTCTACTTGATTATAGGAGATCTAATCAAAAGGACCTCTAACTGCCTATTACTAAAATGCCTAACACCGCAAGAAGCTAAAAGGATGATGAAAGAAGTACATTTAGGAGACTGCAGTCCGCACATGAACGACATTATGATGGCAAATAAAATCCAGAGAATGGGGTACTTTTGGCTGACCATGCTAGCTAATTATGTTAAAGAAGCAAGGACTTGCCACACCTGTCATTTATATGGAGATGCAAGCCATTTACCTCTGACAACATTGCAAAGCTTAACAATGCATTGGCCATTCTTAGTTTGGGGCATCAATATCATTAATGAAATAAGACCTTCTTCGACCAATGATCATCACTTTATCATAGTAACGGTTGATTACTTTTCAAAGTGGGTTGGAATGGGATCATATACAAGCATCACGGCCAAGGAAATGGCTTGATTTATTCAGCGAAACATCTTTGCTAGATATAGCATTCCTCATCACGTGGTGAGTGATAATGGTGTGCAGTTCCAAGGCAAAAAAGCTGATCTTATTGAAAAGCATGGGACTGAGCATCATCGCTCTTCGCCTTATCGCCCTGAAGCCAACGGAACTGTGGAAGGAGCTAATAAGGCAATCCAGAAAATCCTCTCGAAGATGATTTCCAACTACCGAGATTAGGCTGATCATTTTCCCTATGCCTTGTGGGGGTATACAACCAGTGTCAAGACTCCTACGGGTCAAACTCCTTTTTCCCTTGTCTATGGGATGGAGGCGGTATTACCCATTGAAATGGAAATCAAGTCTTTGATCATAGCCCATGAAGCTTGATTTCCCGAAGATAAATCGGCAAAAGCGATTAGCTGCATTGAAAAATCTATAGTTACACCAACAGTGCATGGCCACAGATTACAATTGTAAAGTCAAGGGGGAGAGCCACCTTTGAAGATGGGTAATCTAGTGTTAAAGCAATCTCGTAAAATGCACACGGATGCTTGAGGGAAATTCCAACCAAACTGGGAAGGACCGTGCGAGTTAAAGAAGACTCCCAGTGAAGGGGCAGTAACTATCTCGTATCTAGATGGCAATAAATTCATGAATTCGGCCAATCGCAACAAGCTGAAGCGCTATCTCATCAAAAAAAGAAAGAAATAATAATAATAATAATAATAATAATAATCATAATAATAATAAAGTCTATCAAGAGCAGGTAAGGGCTCTTGAGCAAAAATAAAGACTCCAAAACAAAAGAGTTAAGCCTTGGATAAAATCCGCTCTGAGCCTCAGGCAACGGTTAGCATTTCTTGGAAATAAATACCACTTGTCCTCCGTAATAAATAATATAATTTTTAATAACATGTTCTTGTTAAAAATACTAAATGAGTGCATTAAATGGAAACTATGAATTGTTTCATAAAACACACATTCAAATAACATCTTTTCATCTTTATTACACATAAGGGTGCATTACGAATAGGGAATGGAAATGACAAAGAAAGACGACGAGACCTGGTGCCTTTATTCTCCCATGGGAACAAAAGGAAACATAGTGGCAAGCCCAAAAACCCTAAAGGAAGCTACGGAGTCTGTACGCCTCAACGAGCCTCTCTCCAATGGTAGGAAGCCCGCAAGTACTTACAACTGAGATGCCATAAGCCTCAGAAAATAGCAAAAGGCATGGAGTAATTCATCTCCACCTCATCACAACTGTTCCACCTTATGTCATGATGATAAACTGTAACTATAAGACAACTTTGGGGCAATTAGGGTGCCCAGGGATGCAGGAAACCTCTGAGAATGGCCGTACTGCCTGCGCAAGCAATGAGGAGAGTAAATGATGATTTTAGAAAGGTCGATGAGGACCATGCCACCTCTAGCGACATCAGTAGTAACATGCCAAATACCCTACCAAGGGCGAACCCAACGAATATCCTCAGCAGCTTGGCTACCCATAAAATCAACCCACTCCTTAATAGTGAAGTCTCTATGTGAACGATTGCTAATACGAACTGTAGAGCCCTACACCCGGTAGGCCCTCAGTTGACAATCCATGCTTGTGGGAACAAAGAACAAGAATAGCTTATCCCAGAGCCAAAGCTAGCAAAGCAAGAAACCAAAAAAAAATGAAAAAATTAGAAGAAAAGAAGAAGAAGACAAAAAGATAGCCTGCTGGATTGAAAACCTGAAAAGGCAGTCAGGCAAAAATTAAGGCAGGCCTGATGGATCGAAAACCTAAAAGGGTGATTCATGCAAAAAGAAAGACTCAAATAAAAAGGTTACCTGAAGAAGAAGTCTGCTACCCCTAGTAGTAGCTTCAGTTCCATTCTAAGAAGCATGCACGAAGATCAGCACCTCAGGAAAACTAAACGCAATGGGAGATTTCCTCTCTAGCATCTGATCAGTAATAGTAAGGAAGGCAAAACTACAAACCATAGTGGGAGGCTCGCAAAGGAAGACCCTTAACAAATATAGACAAATGAGCAAAAGTCAACTCCTATCATTTGGGGAAAGCCCCCTGACTATGTCAAAAGCCACATCCAACCTCAAGCCATCGTCACAAGTCAATTGACACCAATCGAATCACTATAGCTAAAAATAATTCATCAACAAATTATAAAATTCAGGGCGATAAGCCTTGATAGCTAGAGGCATATCAAGAAAGGACCGAAGAAGCCCACTGAACTTCATGTACAAGGGGCATAGCTCATGATCCCTAAACCAAAACACACTATCAACATGATCCCAAAACCTGATAGCAGCTTGGATGACATTATCCTTGACAAAGACATGGTAGTACTCCTTCATATGCACCAAAGTACGAACCCCAAGACGATTCCAACCATTATAGTTCTTCAGATAAACAATCAGAACAACACGAAAATGGATGTAACCCTCCATGGAAAAATTTCATAAGGGAACAATTTGCTATACGTAGTTTATGGAGCAATCTGCCAATATCTGGCAGATTACCCCGATAAACTCAACCAACAATGAAAAGGAAACACAAGGTGAGGGAACAAAGAAAGTTTTATTTATACAAAAATGTGTTCATTCAAAGGGAGGCATTGCAAATGGCCCAAAAGAAAGCAAAGCAAAATAGAAAAACAAAAGAAAAGAAAAAAGTCTATCTAATCGCCCTGCGGAAGAATCCGGGAGGATTTCCTTGTCCCTATTGCTGCTGCTACTGCGAGTCATCCACTTGAAGCATCCCCAACTGAGCTCGAAGACATCGAATCTCTAGTTGGAACATTTCAGCATAAATCACTCATATGCATCTCATGACATGCCATGCATCATCATTGACATAATAAAATAACAAACATACTACCATATCCAAGTTTTGAGTCATCATAAAGCACTGCTACCCTTGAATATACCCCTAATCGGAGATGCTATCAACAATAGTTACTTACAAGAATGACAAGTCAGAACTGTCGCAATCTAAAATTGAAAGGTGAAAGGAGAAGAGACAAAGGAGACTAACATGAGTGGAGCCAGTGGGATGGAAAGTCACCAGATGCTCAAGATCCAAATAAGGCAGAATAATCAGAGTATAAGTGCTCAGGTCGAGGCGGTACATCATGAACATAGGAGGCTGATACTCGAACCCCCGATGCCCCTCCACCATCATCAGGCCTTGAGATGGGACAGATGGCGCCAAAGAGCTACCCATATGAGCAGAAGTAGTCGTAGGTCTCTTCCTACCCTGGTGTTCTTGCAAAAATAACAGAGCAAGGTCGGGTTACTCTTGCTAAGCGTGATAGTTGAAAAAATGGTAACCATAAAAAAAGAAAGACTCAAGCAAGTGAAAGGGAAAGTACCGTCATTCAGACAGCCTCAAGTGAACCTAATTTGGCCTAGACACCAGGGCCATAAGTCGAAGGGCAGAGGCCTTGGGGATAGAAGCTGAAGGATCATCATCCTCAGGAGGGTGGTGGATATCCTATTGAGGCAAGATAGGAATAAGTTTCGTATCTAGCCATCCAAGTAGCTATAAATGGAATAACTCCTCATATCCCCCAACCTATTCCGGGAAGGTACTAAAGATGCCCTCAGAGGCCAATTGTGCAAATTCAGGCAAGCGACGAGGCCAAAAGACCTACCAAGGACCTCAGGATGAATACAACGTGACCTGGGAGGAAGATGCCAGCCCTGAATGCCATCTCCAAGGTACCACTCCAAAGAGAAGGGGTCTTTATGATCAATCAGGTGTTCATAAACTCCACAACAAATCTCATGACCTCTGGCTAGTGAAGAGCGTACCCCCAAGGCTGTGTCCTAATCTGAAAAAAAGAAAGAAAGCCAAACATCAGTACAATGATTGTAGCAGATATAGAATTAAAGCAAACCAAGAAAATTATGAGACATACCTGCTCCTAAGAAAGGGTACAAAGATGGGCAGAAAGAGAAAACCAGACTCCATTTTCCAATTGCAAAAATAGTGTGGAAGTCGAGGGCAGAATGGGAAACCACTATTGGCTATGAGCTTGGTCCTCGAAAGGATCCCTATCGAAAGTGGACAAAATACTCATAAAGAAAAGAGATAATGGTTAAGTGCTTACATAAACAACCTAAAGATAAGACTTGAACTTCTCAATCTAGTTCCTCACGCACTGGTCAAGAGCCTAGTACAGGTGACCCAATGCATCTCAGCCCCATGCATACTCGTCAAAGTGATATGAATCTATCAAAGGCAGCAGAATATGGAGATTCACGATTGAACCCCCGGTGGGAAAATGCAGCCATGACTAGGTAGTGGCCATGAAAGCTCTAGCCTTACAGGCAGCAGTCAGATACCCTCTATCCCTAAAGGTCCAAAAAGTCATGAGTTTCTCGCAAGAAACTTAGCCTGGCTTGTCTCCAGATTATCCAATCAAAGCTTCAATGATCTCCGCATTGAAATTATCATAATTGAAATGAGCATTGAAATGGATCACATTACCATGGAAGGGTACACTTGTAACAGCGCAGTAATCCAGCAGAGTGATGGTATACTCCCGCAACGGAAATGGAAAGTGTGGGGATTATCGGACCACCTGATCAAGATATAGGTAGATGTACCAGCAGAGATGTGTAGATACTTCCGGTGCCTAACGTACTTGCAATTCCTTACCATCCTCCCCTAAGACATCCCGTCAATGATGGCCTGGCACCGAGGGATAGTGCACCGGGGGATAGCTCCTTAAACCACTTATGAAAGTGGGCAATTCTAGCGTCGTCATGCTTAGTGACCTAAACAATGCATACATATGTATCATACACCATTTTTTGACCATTCACATGATTATCGAAAATAATAAATCATTGCATTAAATAAATTTTCACAATAAAAATATACATAAATAAACAATAAAATGGATAGGTCTTTTTGTAAAATAAAAAAACCAGCAGTAAGGCTTACCAAAATCTGAGAAAGATGGTCGGAAGGCTTCAGAGCAGGTGGAATAAAATCCCCCGAATCAATCCTGTGATACATCCAATTTGGCAGAACCCCATACAAAGCCTCAGCCGGAACCTCAGAAAGTTCCACTTGTTCGCCATCAATAAGCATGTTGTGAGTTATCACTTGAACAGCGAGCAGATCCGAGCGGATGTTTTAAAGCTTGAACCACATCGAGACGCCGCATAATCTAAAGAGAAGCGGCATAAAAGGGAAGAAAATGAAAGAAATCGTCATAAAAAATAGCTTGGAGGCAGAAATTTTTTAAAATCAAGAGCAGAAAATGCAAAAGAAAGAAGAGGGAATTGTTGGTGTGAAGAAAATGGGAGCCAAGCTGCTATTTTTATAGACCACTGGTAATCAGGCCGCCAGCTAATTACCTATCGAGCTATCACGTGTTTACGCATCCCACGCGTTTACGCGTAGCGGCTATAAAAGTTACCATTATATAGATAATTAGCTCGCCGGCTAAATACGTGTATTTTAAAAATTTTCATAATTTTGTATTTTTCATCCATTCTAATTTTTTAAAAATTTGTCGATTAAAAATATTTTTTTTAACTCATTGCATCACACACACACTGTTTTGTTTATTTCGCATAAGAAAAAAATTCTAGCACGAAATTTATGTATGTGAGGGGCAAACTGTTAGAACAGGTCTGTTCTGGCCCGATGAGGAATAGTGCCTATTTGTTTTAGCGATCAGACAAATGACCGAACAGGACTTTATTGTCATCCAAAATCGGATTTAGCATTTTCTACTAAAAAATCAAGAAGTCAAAGTTTGGTCAAAGATAAGTAATTAGCCCGCCGACTATTTACCGATCTAAAGTAAAAAATTCAAATCTTACCGACATTCGGCCAAGATTTACGGGATCTGATGTAAAATCCTATCAGAGTGGTAACTAGCCCGCTGACTATTTACCTAGGTAATTAGCCCGCCGGCTAATTACCACCCTTCTATATAAAGGAGCACACCCCCCTCATTTGCAGAAGAGACAAAAATTTTCAAAATCCCAAAATTACTTTTATGTCCTTTTTCAATTCCGAGAATCCCAAAAGCCCCAAAACTTTATCAAAATATTCCCAGATCGAAGTTCTATCACCTACATTCGGTATAAACTCATTTTACGGTCTTTTTAGATCAAGATCCTACAGTGATCTTCAGTCTAAAAACGACCAAATCTCACATTTTCCTTTAGATATAACTCAAGATTATAGTCATAACTTGGGTCAAATCTATTTTCCAATGAAATCACAACCTCTGACAACTTCGGTCCTACACCGGCTCTCAAGTCATCCTGGACAGACGAAAAGGTAATATGAGGGTAATTGGCTCCAAGCCCAACTTTCAAATTCATTAAATCACATTTTTATTACTTTATTATTACATATTGCATTCCATTTCTCTAGTTAAGTGAGCCACTGGTGCCACTTAAATTATGATATGTGTAAATAAGCTCGCAAGTACAAACAAACATCTAGAATGCGAGGAAACTCTATCCTAGTTTTCGTCCCCTGACCCAAATGCTATAGTTACTCTGTCGAAAATTTGGTAGAAAATGTCTATATATTAAGCCGTTATAATGCCCGTTTTATTTCTTGAATTTAATTCTTAAATAAATCCGTTGTAATGTACAAATTACCACAATTTCCAAAATTCTAAAATTAATCCAAAAAATTTGAACAATATGAGTAACTATTATGGCTGAACTCAGGATCTCATTTTCTTTTCGGTATGAAAGTCCCATTTTGGGACAGTATACCATAATTCTAGGTGGACCTAAAGCGTGTGGCGGCTCTATTTTATTTTTAAATAAAGTAACAATGCTTTATTTCAAAAATATCTTCTCTCAATAAAATGTGCAAATATATTTCTCAATATAATCACATTTTTGGCTTACAAAGCCACCGCATTTAAACACCGTGGTTTCCTCAAACTGCACCAAATTGTGCAACACTCTGCGTGCACAACCATTCCGCGAAAACCCCCACCTACTCACAATTACCTACTCTCCTGGCCACATATGCAAGCAGTATGGTCGCCCTTAGGGGTTCTCGGAATCCTTGTACACCCTTATTGACTCTAAGCTTTCTTACACTCGGGTTTATCGTCATGACATGAGGTGGATCAATCGCTCTTGAGTGGAGGTGAACTATTCCATGCCTTTTCATATCCATCTTTACGAGGCTTATTGCATCTAGGTTGCAAGTACTCATGGGCTGGCCACTCTTGAGGGGAGGCTTATCGAGACTAGGAGACTCTATAGTTTCCTTGGAGATCATTGAGCTTGCCATTATGTGTCTTTCATCTACATAGGAGAATAAATGCTTTTGGCCTCGTTGTTTGCCTTTGCGTTTCGATTTCCTATTTATAATGCATTTCATATGTGACAAAGGTGAAAATATGCTATTTGAATATGTGTTTCATTAAACAATTTGCAATTTCGATTTAATCCACTCATGCAATATTTTTAACATGAATATGTTATTATAAAAGATATTACTTAAATAGGAAGGGAAAATGGTACTTATTCCCAAGAAATGCCCATCATTGCCTAAGGTTCCAAATGGATTTTACCTAAGGCCTCACACTTTTTATTTTGGGGTCTTTATTTTTTCTCAAGAGCCCTTACTAGTTCTTGATAGACGTTTATATATTTTTTCTCTTTTCTTTTCTTTCTTTTTTTACACAAGATAGCACTTCAGCTTATCGTGATTCACGGGATTCACAAATTTGTTGCCATCTAGATCTGAGATCTTGACTTCTGCTTTACTAAGAGTCTTCTTTACTACGTATGGTCCTTCCCAATTTGGTTGGAATTTATATCGAGCATCCCTTTGCATCTTACGAGATTGTTTTAAGTTTAGATCACCTGTTCTCAGGGGTTTATCTTGCCTTTTGATTTTTCAATTGTAAGCTATGGCCATGTGCTATTGGTATAATTTTAGACTTTCCAACACGGCCAATTATTTCTAGTTGACAAAAGTTAATTCTTCATGCCATGCCTTTGCCCATTCATCTTTAGGAAGTCTTGCTTCGAGGGCTATAAACAAGGACTTGAACTCCATTTCAACGAAAAATACTACCTTCATCCCATATACGAGAGAAAAAGGAGTCTGACCTGTAGGAGTTTTGACGCTGGTTCTATACACCCATAAGGCATAAGGCAAATGGTTGGCCCAATCTTGGTAGTTGGCGATCATTTTGGAGAGGATCTTTTTAATGGCCATATTAGCTGCTTCTTTATTCCGTGCTTCTCAATAAGATCGACTGTTTCCCCTTGGAACTACACACCATTGTCACTCACTATATGATGAGGAATACCGCATCTGGCAAAGATATGTCGCTGAATAAACCGAGCCATTTACTTAGCCGTCATGCTCGTATATGATTTTGCTTCAAACCACTTGGAAAAGTAGTCGACTGCCACTATTATGAAGCAATGGCTGATTGTCAAAGATGGTCTTATCTCGCCGATGATATCGACACCCTAAGCCGTGAATGGCCAAGGGATTATCAAATTTTGCAAGGTCATTGGGGGTAAGTGGCGCACATCTTCGTATATCTAATCGGTATAGCAAGCCTTCACTTCTTGAATATTGTTAGCTAGCATGGTTAGCCAAAAGTATCCCATTCTCTGAATTTTCTTGGCCATCATGACTCGTTCATATTTGGACTCTGTATCCTAAATATAACTCTTTAATTACCTTTTTTGCTTCTTATTATGTTAAATAGTTTAACAGTAAGCCATCAGACAACAGTTTGAATAGATCCCCTTTTATTAGGCAGAACTGCATAGCGAGCTTCCTTAGAGTATTTCTGTCAGAATCTATGGCTTCGATCAAGAATTCACCACTTTCATGGAACTTGACAACATCAGAGTACTAGGGTTCTTCCTCATCCATGTCCCCTTCTATTGGACAAACGTAGTATGGGGATCAGGTTGTCTCCATAGCAAGGGGTTTGATTGGCTGTCTCTGAGGCCCTTCCGACATAGAGGCTAGAGTGGCCAACGCATTTGCCATCTGGTTCTCCTCCCGGGGCATACAAAAAAACTTGCATTTACTGAATATTATGGTTTTCGTCCATATGGCCTCTAGGTAAGGTTTGAAGGATTCCTCCTTCAATTCTGAGTGTTTTGTGACATGCTTGATGACCAAAGCCGAATCACCAGTAATTTTTACTTTATCTGCTCTGAGAGTGATCAGGGTAGACATTTCGAATAGACGTGCTTCATATTCTACCCCACTATTTATGGTGAGAAATTCCAATCAATTTGACAGAGGTATGAGTGCTCCATCTAGTGTGATGATGACAACTCCCAAGCTAGCTCCTCGCTTGTATACAATGCCATTGAAAAACATGGTCCATTTTTCAGGGTTTTCTTTAGTCATTGCAAAACATTAGTCAGGGAATTCTAGGTTTTCTAGTTCTCCTTCCTTGAGTGGTTGATTTGATAGGAATTGAGCCATTTGTCTTCCTTTGATGGTCTTCTTTGTGACATACTTAATATCAAATTTTGACAGTAATAAGAGCCATCTTGCTAGTTTTTCGGTCAGCGAGGGAGCCTGGTACAAATACTTCATCGGATCCACCTTGGCGATTACTTGGATTTTCAATAAGACTAGAAGTAATGTCTATGTTTCTTGGTGAGCCTGACCATGGCAGCATAATTTTTCTCCATTATGGTATACTGAGTCTCATACTCTAGTAATTTCTTGCGGAGATAATAGAATGGGTGTTCCTTCTTATCTTTGTGCTCTTGAACAAGCATGGCACCTACAGATATTTCTTCTACTAGTAAGTAGAGAATTAGCAGCTTTCTGAGGATTGGTAGGTAGACCTTGTTCCTGTCAAAGGCTTCCTGACATTCATCATTCTATTCTATTGGTTGTCGCTTCCTCAAGAGCTTGAAGATAAGCTCACATATGGTGGTTAACAGTGCAATGACCCTAAGAAGTTCATTACTTCTTTCTGAGCCTTTAGTATGGGCATTTCCATGATGGCATTAGCTTTAATGGGATCCATCTCTATACCTCTCTTGCTAACCATATGCCCCAGTAATTTGCCTGACGTGACACCGAATATACACTTGTTTAGGTTGAGATGAAGATTGTACTTCTCAATTCTTGTAAGGAATCATTCTAACACGGCTGCGTGATCTTCTGGCATGGTAGACTTCACAAGCATGTCATCCATATAGACTGCCACTTCTTTATGGATCAAGTCATATAGTAGTGTGGTGACTGCCCGCTGGGTGGTTTCCCCTGCATTCTTGAGTCCGAAAGGCATCACTCTAAAATAATATGTTCCCCATTCTTAGATAAATGCAGTCTTGAACTTGTCTATTACGTTCATGAGGATCTGGTGGTAGCTAAAGAACCCATCCATTAAGGAATATGTGGCTGCTCTTACAGTGCTATCTACAAAAACATCAATGTATGGCAACAAAAAAACAACCTTAGGGGTAGCCTTATTCAAATCCATGAAGTCGACACATACTCTGACGTCGCCATTTTTCTTGGGCATAGGAACTATGTTTGATAGCCAAGTGGGATACTCAACGACCTCTATAAAGTTATCTTTGATCTGTTTGCTTCTTCTACTTTGACCTTTTCAGCCCATTATGGATGCATTCTTCTCATCTTTTGCATTACAGGACGTATCTTCAGGTCCGTGTGAATCTTGTGCTCAGCGATGTGCCGATCAAGTCCTAGCATCTCCTCATGAGACCAAGGAAATGCTAAAAGGTGATTTTTAAGTACTTTGATTAATGATCTCTCTTATTCGATGGGCAATTGATTGGAAATGTATACCATTTTAGGATCATCTTCCGTATTTAAGTTAATTTCTTTCATAATATCATTATTAATGTCAAAGATGCTAGATGAATGCTGGAATGAATGCATGGAATCGTAATCAAAAACACAATCCAAATAAGCAAAGTTCTTCATCTTATTATCATTATAAAATATGCTATCCATTTCAAACATATTAGAAATGGAAATGAAAGACTCATCCTGATCAGTAAGGTCAGGATTTACAGTAAATGATTCTTTCATGGCAGCCGGCTTCAGTAGGATGTCCTCATCATCTTCATCTTCATCTTCAACCTTCGCCTTGCCCTTCATGGTTTTGACCACATCCACGACAGCTTGGCTCATGCAACCTCTCTTGTTCCTTTCTTCCTCCACTATCTTTAGTTGTGCTTGGAAATTTTGGGTTAGAGAGCCGAGGATTTCCTCTTCTTTTCTTAGCTTCTTGACCTTCTTTAGGTGCCCCTGTTCATTGAGCTTGGTCTGATCAGGAATCACCTTAGCATTTGGCTGATGATATGCTTTCTCTATCACACAGGCAATGGACCTTTTATTGTATTTGCCATAGTCGACTACATCTGAGAAAATCTTAAATCTCAGAACTGCCCTCCGTTGGTGAGTAACAGGTTCAGGGGCTCCATTGTAGGGTTACTTTGATTTCTTCTGAAAATACCATCTTATTGGTGATTCTTCTTATAGCTTTACAGCCGAGTCCTATAGGTTTCCATTCTACTGCCCCTATATTGAAAGTGTTGGGAAGTGACAGTCAGTTTGAACATGCATATCAAGCATGGCGGTAATTCAAAATTTTGTTCCTGTCCCCAGGAACTCCTATTAGTTACATATAAATTAAATGAATCCTTAACTAAACAATTCTCTACCTAGGTTTGCATGTAAAAGGACTAGGCATGCCATAATTCCAAATTATATCCTACCATGTATATTTTATGCTAAGCATGTTATAACTCTAAGCTATAACCTAAGCATGTTATAACTCTAAGCTATAACCTGAGCATGTTATAACTCTAAGTCATAACCTAAGCATAAAATAAACTAACCATGCAAAACAACCTAAGCATATATTAAGTCTAAAAATGCTTAAAGAAAAAGACCTAATAATAAAATAGAAAGAAGAAGAACTCACCAGTTGAAGCGTGCTTTAACAGAAGCTCCTTGCACAAGCCTCCTAGCATAGGATAGCCTCTATGAGTATCTACAAAAACCCCTCAAACCAAAACCTCCCCAGAAGGAAGAACTCAGAAGCCTCGAGTAGTTACTAGATCACTCCTGAAGCCTTACTCGAAAATATATACTCAGGGTGCTCGAATAAATTCAAGCTCCTCAAAAAGATTTTGCTCAAAGACCTGAGAGAAAAATATCTCACTTAAGATTTATGCTCTGAGCTATGGTGCACTTGAAACAAGAGAATGGGAAGCCTATATACAAGCTTGGGGAGCAAAAAAATTGCTCCCCAAGAGTAATATGGGATAGGAGTAAGACTCCCATCCCATATAGGTTGCACACACGCGGATCTGTATATGACTCGCCCCACAAGCAGCATGCTACGCCCCCTGGATGTGGCAGCTTGCAAGGTAAGCTCTTGCAGGCTTGCCCTGTACGCAAGCTAGGCCTCACAGCCTATGTTCCGAGCCTAGCTCGCGGCGCACCCGTTTAGGGGCTGCGCAGATGCAGCCCATTGTCATGGGCTGCCACGAGCAATGCCTTGTATTGCTCGCGCACCTTTCGATGTATTCCCACGCACCCAAGCCTGTAAAAATTACTTTTCTACCCTCGATCCAATTGAACTCGCCAATGCAAAATTCCCTTCTTAATTCTTTTCAAATAAATATTTCTAATAAATTAGTTACCAGTCAAAATAAATTTCTTTGTCTAACCAAAATTGATCTAATCAATCATAATTTATTTATGACTCTAATTAATTACTTATCGGCCAAAATAAATTCCTTGGTCTATCCAAAATTTATCTAATCAATTTTAACCAATCAAATAATAATCCAATCATTATTTATGTTATATTTTCGTCATAGAATAAATCTATTAGTTCTTTACTTAGTCCGATGAAGGTCAAATGTGTGTGACCTTATAGGATCCCGTAGTATTGATCTGTTAAGGCATAACCAACCCTTGTTCTAATGGAACCATTAGCTTGATGCACTAGACCGTAAATAGAACTTGATTACCTTAAACGACCCTAGTATGCCTCTAGCAAGGGTCTACCATCCCCCATTACTCAAAACGTCATTTATGCTTATGACTTAATCCAAGTTAATGCAGTAGTTATCCAATGCTATAAATTCCTTCCATTCTTTAATATTAGTACCATCTGGTTTATAGGGGTTTGGTTAAAGTGTTAACCCACTAATAGCGAGGTTGCTCCAAGCTATCCCAGTAGTTTACTTGTTACCAATGTATATTTCCTTTTAGTATAGTGTGTTTGACTAGAAACCACTTCTATCAAACACGTACTCTGATCAAAGGTTTATGGCAATCATCACTTCAACAAGTAGCCAGGTACAACTCCTTAATATATCTGGAGCGATGGATTCTTTCCGACTACTCAGCTTACCAACGTGTTGTCATCACTATACCCGTAATCACCCATAACAGCCCAAATTAATGAGTGTATAGGAATGACCCAAATTATTGTAATAGTACCACACAAGGTAACTAGCATCTTAATTATAAGGACATTTACAAAGCTTATTGCATGAAGATAAACACTAACACATTGATATATATACCAAATGTTTATCTTACTGCGGTTTCAAATATATCTCCCAGATATATCCATGTGTTAAACTTAAGGCACCACCTTCAGTCTTTAGGAGATTAACTGGTTGGACCCTTTCCATAAAGTTGACAACATGCTAGTCTTTCCGCACCATCAATATCCTTTCTCGTTGAAACTATGACTAGGGATAGTTTAGACATAATCACCATTGCATATAAAGCAGGTTCAACCAAATATAGTCTAACTATGATTGCTCCAACTTCATGTTATGACAAGTCAAGGACTTTTGTACATAGACATCTATGAATATATTTAACCAGTCATAATATATACAAAAACACATTGATATAAACAAAAGATCAAATGCCTTTATTGATTAAACAAATTATTCATACTATTACATAATTAAGATATATCACCCGAATTGCCTTAAGGGAATACATCATACCCAACAAACTCCCACTTGCACTAAGGCTAATTAGCCATATGGCTTAATCCATATGCTTTAACATACCGGTCATGCTTGACTTAAGTCAATGGCTTTGTTAGACTATCCGCGAGGTTCTGATCAGTGGGTACATATCCTAATCTTATTATCTTAACATCAACAATCTCCTTGATTATATGATACTTTCTGGGTACATGTCTATTTTTCTAATGAGACCGTGGTTCTTTCGGCTGAGCTATGGCACCATTGTTATCACAATACACAGTAATTGGATTTACAGCCTCAGGCACCACACCGAGATCACCAATAAATCCCTTTAACCATACAACTTCTTTTATTGGTTCGCAAGTAGCAATGTATTCAGATTTTGTGGTTTAATCAGCAGTAGTTTCTTGCTTGGAACTTCTCCAGCATACCGCCCCTTCATTTAACACATACACAAAACCAGACTGAGCCTTAAAGTCATCCTTGTTAGATTGAAAACTCGCGTCAGTGTAACCTCTAATTTTAAGGTCACCTTCCCCATAAATCAAGAACTCATCCTTAGTCCTTCTCAAGTACTTAAGAATTGTCTTGACAATAATCAAGTACTTTTCACCTAGATCTAACTGATAGCTAGTCATAAAGCTCAAAGCTTGAGAGACATCTGGCCTAGTACATATCATGGAATACATGATGGATCCTATCGCGGATGCATAGGTTATATCCTTCATGCGCAGTCTCTCCCGAGCTGTCTCCGGACACTCAGTCTTAGATAGGTTAATCCCCTTTATCATCGGGAGATAACCTTTCTTAGAATGCTCAAGGTTAAATCCATTCAACACCTTGTCTATATATGTACTCTGACAAAAACCTAATAGCCTCTATGATCTATCTCTATAGATCTTTATACCTAGTATAAATGCTGCTTCACCAAGGTCTTTCATGGAGAACTTACTTGACAACCATACTTTAACATTTTAAAGAAGAGATATGTCGTTTCCTATTAGCAGAATGTCATCAACATACAATACTAGAAAAATGACTGCACTCCCACTAACCTTCTTGTAAACACAAGGCTCAATAGCATTTGGGCGGAAATCTAGTTCCCGGATTATCTGATCAAACCTTATATTCCAACTCCTGGATGCCTGCTTAAGTCCATAAATGGATCTTTGTAGCTCACATACCTTCGACCCATTCTGAGATGGAAAATCCTCATGCTATGTCATATACACATCCGGTCTAAATTGCCATTCAGGAATGTTGTTTTAACATCCATCTACCAGATCTTATAATCATAATGAGCAGTAACGGCGAGGAGTATCTTTATGGATTTAAGCATGGCTACAGGTGAGAAAGTTTTATCATAGTCAATACCTTCCCATTGACTATAAACTTTTGTGGCCAACCTTGCTTTCAAGGTAATTACATTACCGTCCTTGTCTGTCTTCTTCTTCAAGACCCATTTGCAGCCAACTGGTCTAACCTCTTGCGGTGCATCAACCAAATTCAAAACTTGGTTCTCATACATGGAATCCATTTCTAATTTCATGGCTTTTAGCCATTTATCGGAATCAGAGCTTTTCATTGCCTCATCATACGTCCTTGGTTCATCATCCTCAATGAGATATAGTTCCTTATCATCAGTGATGATAAACCCATATCTATCGGGACCCTTATGAACATGACCTGATCTTTGCAATGATTGTGTTTTGACATGTTGTTATTGGATCACACTCTCTTGTGTATCTAGAACGGGGTCAATTAGTTGATTGTCTATTTCCTCCTCTTGAACTTCTAGTTCAAAATTGCTCCCTCTGACTTTTTCAAGTAAGTGTTCCTTTTCTAAAAAGTGAGCATTCCGAGACACAAATACCTTTTGTGCTTCGAGTTGTAAAATAGATATCCAATTGTTTCCTTTGGATATCCAATGAATAGACATTTATCAGCCTTGGCAGTTAGCTTATCTGACGCTATCCTCTTTACCATAGCAGGATAGCCCCACACTCTTAAGTGACTTAGAGATGGCTTCTTATTACACCACCTTTTGTAAGGTGTGAAGTCAATCGATTCAGAGGGCACCCTATTTATTACATAAACCACGCTCTCCAGTGTATATTCCCAAAAGGATTTACTAAGATTTGCATGGCTCTCCATATACCGAACCATATCTAATAAAGTCTGATTCCTCCTTTCTGACACTCCATTGTATATGGGCGTATAAGGAGGGGACCATTGGGGAACTATCCCATTTTCCTCTAGATAATCCTGAAACTCCTGACTTAAGCATTCTCCACCTCAATCTGATCGAACTGTTTTAATACTTTTCTCAAGCTGTTTCTCTACTTCAGCTCTGAATAGTTTGAACTTTTCAAAACTTTCAGACTTATGCTTCATCAAGTACAAATAACCATATCATCAGTAATCACCAATAAAGGTTATGAAGTAGGAGTATCCTCCTAGTGCCTGAACACTCATTGGACCACACACATCAATATGTATAAGTTCCAATGTACTCGTGGATCGTTCACCCTTTCCTTGAAAGGGTAACTTTGTCATTTTTCTTTTTAAACAAGGTTTACAATCACCATAAGACTCCAAGTCTATTGGGCTCAAGTCTCCGCGCTTATGCAACTTGGTTAAGTGATCTTTGTTTATATGGCCTAAACGACAATGCCATAAGTAGAAGGAATTCTTACTGTCTAATTTAAATTTCTTCACATTGTTTATATTGAAAACTTCTATTTTACTATCAAGAACATAAATGCAATATTTCAACTTTCTATAAACATAAAGAACATTATTCAAACAAATCTAACAATTATTATTCAAAAATAAAATTTCAAATCCCTATGCTACTAAACAGATAATAGATACAATATACTTAGTAACACTAGGAATGTATTAACAATTCTTCAAAACTAAAACAAGTCCACTTGGCAAAACAGGACTAAAACTACATGCGGCTAATGCAGCAACTCTGGCACCATTTCCCATACATAGGTCCATCTCGCATTTTGCAAGTTTTCTACTGTTCCTTAGTCGCTGCACAGAAGTATAGATATGAGAACCACAACCAGTATCGAATACCCAAGTGGATTCACATGAAAAAGTAGCAAAATTTTCAATTACAAACATACTTGGAGTAGATGCCTCTAGAGGCGTCTTCTTCAAATACTCAGAAGTAGAAGCTTTGCAATTCTTCTTCCAATGTTTTGGTATGTCAAATTGGTAATAGACATACTTATATGTCCTCTTTCCTTTCTTCCTTTTAAACCCTTTAACTGCTCCTTTGGTGATAGTATCCTCTTGGCCATTTTCTAGAGAATGTTTGTTTGTAGACTCTCTTGAAATTTCTTTGCTTTTGGCATCAAAATTTCTCAACGCATCAACCAATTCTAGGAAAGTACAATAAGGAATTTTAAAGCAATGTTCCTTTACAAAATTAGCATAGCTGATGGGTAAAGAATCCAACAGGATATCCACTCCTAAGGATTGACCGACCATAGATCCCAATGATTCCAATTTCTCCAAGAATTCTCTAATTTTGTTGATGTGTGCTACAACACATGTCCCTTCATTCATCTTAGAGTTTGAAAGTTCATTGGTTAATTTCAACCTTTCATACCTTGTCTTTTTAGGTAAACCCTTTAGATGGATCGACATGGCTTCTAGACTCATGTGATCGCATAGAGAACGTTTCACCAGATTCATAGTATCTAACAACAAGTGTGACACAAACCGAATCCTTAAGATATTTAAACCATGCATCCATAATAATAGCCGGTACATCAGTGCTAGGAATTTTCGTGAATGGATTGTCAAGAACATCTGTCAATTCATAATCCTTAAGAATGTCCTTTACATCCTTGATCCATTCATGGTAGTTAATGACGTCCTTGATCCATTCATGGTAGTTAATTACTGTTAAAGCTTGGATGTATTTAAGACGGATTTTCAAAATGGAGTTCATATTCAACCTAAGATATAAGAAAAGAAAAAGAGTTTAGATATTAGTTTAAGTACAAGCATTTAATATAAGGTCTTTTAATTAAACACATTTGTCGTACTATTTTCTGTGATATTTACAATAGCTCATTCTATTGAATTGGGAATTTTAGCACAGCTAAATTTCCTAGTAGGTAGGATCTATAACTACTATATTACAACCCCCAATTTTATAAGTCAAGTCATAATAGTAAGTCATAGTTAGAATCCTACCATCTATAACTAGTCTATTACAACCTCAATTTTATGAGTCAAGTCATAACAGTAAGCCATAGTTAGAATCCCATTCCATTTGCATCGAATCCAATTGCTAATTCATTCAAGTTCCCTAATCCTAAGGGATGTGTACTCTTATATTAGCATCTCCTTGAATATGTCTCAGATCTGGGGCAAGCTCCCAATTTTAAAGTGGACTACCCAAGTTCTGTTAAGGTGGACCCTATCCCAAACTTTACAACCAACCAATGTGGAATGATTTGCGTAGCACTTTGATAGCCCAAAGAGACCGTGTTATAAATTTGTGTAAGGAAGACTACAACTTGCCTTAATATTTTTACTTTGGGATTTTATTGGTGTTAAGCGTCTCACCCAATCTAGGATTTTATCAGATGGACAAAATTATAATAACTTTTTTGAATTCAGGGAATTTTAGAATTAATTTCTAAGGTCTAACCTTAGGTGGGATCAGGTCTTTATTATAATAATTCTATCAACCTAAATTATATGCAAAATAATTAACACTTTTATTTGTTATACTTATATTGCATTTCCTTTAACCTTTTAGTCAATAAATTTAATTTGTTACTTTGTTGTAGAAACATATATAAGCACCATCTTATATACTACAAATCAATTAGTCCATATTTACTCCCTAATTGGTCAATTCAAGTTGTACTGATATATGTTCCCAGGTAAAAGAGGCGCCTTATGAGGAGTAGACACCATGTCCAATCCTTAACTAGAACAACTACAGGCATGAACTCAAAAGACCAATGGATTCTCCTAAACTAATAAATTTCGTTTTTTCAACTCATGTAAATAGAAAGCATCTATAACCCACGTAATTTAAATAAATTATTGGCACTTGTATAATTTGAGTAAGTTGAGTAGGCTTAATCAAATTTATTCATAACCATTTTCTAACCTTGAAATGAAAACACAAGTTGATATACATTGTTCCAAACAATTAAATAAATAGTTATGATTTCATATAGAAAATAATATTCAGTTTGCTTCTAACTTAATTATGAACTAGTAGGCTTTGATACCAATGTTGGGAACTGACAGTCAGATTGAACATGCATAACAGGCATGGCAGAAATTCAAAATTTTGTCCCTGTCCCCAGGAACTCATATTAGTTACATATAAATTAAATAAAGCCTTAACTAAATAATTCTCTACCTAGGTTAGCATACAGGAGGGCTACGCATGCCATAATTCCACATTATGTCCTAGCATGTATATTTTATGCTTAGTACGTTATAACTCTAAGCTGTAACCTAAGCATGTTATAACTCTAAGCCATAATCTAAGCATGTTATAACTCTAAGCTATAACCTAAGCATGTTATAACTCTAACTTATAACCTAAGCATAAAATAAACTAAGCATGCAAAACAACCTAAGTATATATTAAGTCTAAAAACGCTTAAAGAAATAGACCTAATAATAAAAGAGAAAGAAAAAGAACTTGCCAGTTGAAGCGTGCTTTAACTGAACCTCCAAGCATAGGATAGCCTCTATGAGTATCCAAACGAACCCCACCAACCAAAACCTCCTCAGGATGAAGAATTAAGAAGCCTCGAGTAGTTGCTAGACCCCTCTTGAAGCCTCACGTGAAATTATATACTTAAGGTGCTCGATAAATTCAAGCTCCTCAAAAAGAACTTGCTCAAAGACCTGAGAGAAAACTATCTCGCTTAGGATTCATGCTCTGAGCTAAGGTGCACTTGAAAAAATAGAAGGAGAAGCCTATATATAGGCTTGGGGAGCAAAAAAATTGCTCCCAAAAAGCAAAGTCCCATCTCATGTGGGTTGCACACACGCAGATCAGTAGGATCCGCGTGTGACCCGCTCCACATGCAGCGTGATACGCACGCTGCATATGGCAACTTACAGGGCAAGCTCTTGCGGGCTTGCCTTGCATGCAAGCTGGGCGTTGCAGCCCATGCCGTGAGCCGAGCTTGCATTGCACCACATTAGGGGTTGCGCATGTAGAGCCCATTTTCATGGGCTGCATTTGGTGTATTCCCTCACACCCGAGCCTGTAAAAATTACTTTTGTACTCTCGGTCCAATTTAACTCGCCAATGAAAAATTCCCTTCTTAATCCTTTTCAAATAAATATTTATTTTCAACCCTAATAAATTTGTTACCAGTCAAAATTAATTTCTTGGTGCAACCAAAATTGATCAAATCAATAATAATTTATTTATGACTCTAATTAATTAGTCATCGGTAAAAATAAATTCCTTGGCCTATCCAAAATTGATCTAATCAATTTTAACCAATCAAATAATAATCCAATTATTATTTATGTTATATTTTTGTAATAGAATAAATCTATTAGTTCTTTACTTAGTCCGATGAAGGTCCAATGTGTTGGATATGATGTATGCCCTTAAGGCAATTAGGGTGATATATCTTAATTATATAATTGTAGGAATAATTTGTTTAATCAATAAAGGCATTTGATCTTTTGTTTATATCGATGTGCTTGTATCTATATTATGACTGGTTAAATATATTCATTGATATATGTATACGAATGTCCTTGACATGTCATAGCATGAAGTCAAAGAAATTATAGTTGGACTATATTTGGTGGAACTTGCTTCATGTACAATTATGATTATGTCTAAACTGTCCCTAGTCATAGTTTAGTCGAGAAAGGATATTGATGAAGTAGAAAGACTAGCATATGGTCAACTTTCTTGGAAAGCATCCAAGCAGTTAATCTTCTAAAGGCTGAAGGTGGTGGCTTAAGTTTGACACATGGATCCATCTGGGAGTTATAATGGGTACCGCAGTAAGATAAGCACTTGGTATATATATATCAATGTGTTAGTATTTATCTTCATGTAATAAGTTTGTGAATGTTCTCATACTTGCGATGCTAGTTACCTTGTATGGTACTATTGTTAGGAACTGATAGTTAGATTGAACATGCATAACAGGCATGGCGGAAATTCAAAATTTTTTCCCTATCCCCAGGAACTTCTATTAGTTGCATATAAATTAAATAAAGCCTTAACTAAAAATTTCTCTACCTAGGTAAACATGCGAAAGGGCTAGGCATACCATAACTCCAAATTATATCCTAGCATGTATATTTTATGCTAAGCAACTTATAACTTTAAGCTCTAACCTAAGCATGTTATAACTCAAAGCTATAACCTAAGCTTGTTATAACTGTAAGCTATAACCTAAGCATGTTATAACTCTAAGCTATAACAAAAGCATGTTATAACTCTAAGCTATAACCTAAGTATGTTATAACTCTAAGCTATAACCTAAGCATGTTATAACTCTAAGTTATAGCCTAACCATAAAATAAACTAAACATGCAAAACAACCTAAGCATATTATTAAGTCTAAAAATGATTAAAGAAAATGAAGTGATAATAAAAGAGAAAGAAAAGGAAGTTACCAGTCGAAGTGTTCTTTAACCGAACCTCCTTGCACAAGCCTCCAAGCATAGGATAGCTTGTATCAGTATCCACATGAACCCCACCAGCCAAAACCTCCCTAGGATGAAGAACTAAGAAGCTTTAAGTAGTTGCTAGAGCACTCCTGAAGCCTCACCTGAACATATATACTCAAGGTGCTTGAATAAATTCAAGCTCCTCAAAAAGAACTTGTTCAAAGACCCGAGAGAAAAATATCTCGCTAAGGATTTATGCTCTGAGCTATTGTGCACTTGAAACAAGAGAAGGGGAAGCCTATATATAGGCCTGGGGAGCAAAAAATTGCTCCCCAAAAACAGTGTAGGATGGGAGTAAAAGTCCCATCCCTATACGGGTCATACACGCGGATCCATGGGATCTGCGTGTTAACCCTGTGCACACAGCGTGCTGTGCACACTTTGTGCCACGCGACAAAGCCCTTGTTTGCTTTGCCTTGCTTGTGCGCTGGGCCTCGCAGCCCATGCCACAAGCCCAGCTCATGGTGCCCTTTCATCGGCTGCCTTTGTGCAGCCCATGAACATGGGTTGCCATAATCACTGCCTAGCAGTGTTTGCGCACCTTTCGGTGTACGCCGTGCAACCAAAATTTGTACAAAATATTTCATACTTTTCGGTTTCAACTCGCCATTGCAAAATTCGCCTTTTAATCCTTTCAAATAAATATTTATTTTCGACCCTAATAAAGTAGTTACCAGTCAAAACAAATTTCTTGGTCTAACCAAAATTGATCTAATCAACTATAATTTATTTATGACTCTAATTAATTAGTTACCGATCAAAAATTCCTTGGTCTATCCAAAATTGAACTAATCAATTTTAGCCAATCAAATAATAATCCAATTATTATTTATGTTATATTTTCGTAGAAGAATAAATCTATCAGTTCTTTACTTAGTCCGATGAAGGTCCAATATATGTGACATTATAGGTTCTCGAAGTATTGAGCTGTCAAGGCTTAACCAACCCTTGTTCAAATGGAACCATTGGCTCAATGTTCTAGACCGTGAATAGAACTCGATTACCTTGAACGACTATGGTACGCCTTCAGCAAGGCCCTACCATCCCCCATTACTCGGAATGTCATTTATGCTTATGACTTCATCCCGGTTAATGCAATAGTTATCCAGTGTGATAAACTCCTTCCATTGTTTAATATTAGTACCATCTGGTTTATAGGGTTAAGTTAAAGTGTTAACCCACTTATAGTGAGGTTGCTCCAAGCTATCCCAGTAGTTTACTTATTACCGAAGTATATTGCCTTTTATCATAGTGTGTTTGACTAGAAACCATTTCTATCAAACACATAATCTGATTGGAGGTTTATGTCAATCATCACTTTAACAAGTGGCCTGGTACAACTCCTTAATATATTCGGAGCAATGGATTCTTTCCAACTACTGAGCTTACCAATGTGCTATCATCACTATACTCGTAATCACCCTGTTAGACCCTAAATTGATGTGTGCATAGTAATGACCTAAAGTATAACAATAGTACGACACAAGGTAACTAGCATCTCAAGTATGAGGACATTCGTATAGCTTATTGCATGAAGATAAACACTAACACATTGATATATATACTAAGTGTTTATGTTACTGCGGTCTCCAATATATCTCCCAGATATATCCATGTGTCAAACTTAAGGCACCACCTTCAGTCTTTAGGAGATTAAAAAGTTAACCACATCCTAGTGTTTTTGCTTCATCATTATCCTTTCTCAATTAAACTATGACTAGTGATAGTTTAGACATAATCATAATTGCAAATGAAGCAGGTTCCACCAAATATAGTCCAACTATAGTTTCTCTGACTTCATGCTATGACACGTTAAGAACTTTTGTATACATATATCAATGAATTTATTTAACTAGCCATAATATATATACAACCACATTGATATAAACAAAAGATCAAATGCCTTGATTAATTAAACAAATTATTCATACTATTAAATAATTAAGATATATCGCCCTAATTGCCTTAAGGGGATACATCAAATCCAACAAACTCCCACTGGCTTTAGGGCCAATTAGCCATATGCCTTATTCCATATGGTTTAACATGCTGGTCATGATTGACTTGAGCTAATGGCTTCATCATACCATCTGTGAGCTTCTTATTAGTGGGTACATAATCTAATCTTATTGCCTTAGCATCAACAATCTCCCTGATTATATGATACTTTCTGGATACGTGTCTCTTTTTCTGATAAGACCGTGGTTATTTTGCCTGAGTTGTGGCACCATTGTTATCATAATACAAAGCAATTAGATCAACAGCCTCAAGCACCTCACCGAGATCACCAATAATTCCCTTTAATCAGATTGCTTCTTTTGCTACTTTGCATGGAGCAATGTATTTAGATTCCGTGGTTGAATTGGCAGTAGTTTCCTACTTGGAACTCTTCCAACATACCGCACCTCGAATTGACATATACATAAAACCTAACTGAGACTTAAAGTCACCCTTGTCAGATTGAAAACTCGCGTCAGTGTAACCTCTGATTTTAAGGTCACCTTCTCCATAAATAAAGAACTCATCCTTAGTCCTTCTTAATTACTTAAGAATTGGCTTAATGGCCATTCAGTGCTTTTCACCTAGATCTGACTGATATCTACTCGTAAAGCTCAAAGCTTGAGAGATATCTGGCTTAGTACATATCATCGCATACATGATGGATCCTATCGCGGAAGCATATGGTATATCCTTCATGCGCATTCTCTCCTGAGCTGTCTTGGACAATCAGCCTTAGATAGGTTAATCCCCTTTGTCATCGGGATATAACCTTTCTTAGAATGCTCAAGGTTGTATCTATTCAATACCTTGTCTATATATGTACTTTGATAAAGACATAACAACCTCTTAGATCTATCTCTATAGATCTTTATACCTAGTATAAATGTACTTCACCAAGGTCTTTCATGGAGAACTTTCTTGACAGCCATACTTTAACATTTTAAAGAAGAGAAATGTTGTTTCCTATTAGCAGAATGTCATCGACATACACTACACTCCCACTAACCTTCTTGTAAACACAAGGCTTATTAGCATTTGGGCAGAAATCCAGTTCCTGGATTGTCTGATCAAACCTTATATTCCAACTCCTACATGCCTGCTTAAGTTGATAAATGGATCTTTGTAGCTTGCATACCTTCGAGCCATTCTGAGGTGTAAAAACCCTTAGGCTGTATCAAATACACATCCTGATCTAAATCCCCATTCAGGAATGTCGTTTTAACATCCATCTGCCAGATCTCATAATCGTAATGAGCAACAATGGCAAGGAGTATCCTTATTGATTTAAGCATGGCTACTGGTGAGAAAGTTTCATCATAGTCAATACCTTTCTATTGACTATAACCTTTCGTAACCAAACTTACTTTTAGGGAATTACATTACCGTTCATGTTTGTCTTCTTCTTGAAGATCCATTTGCACCCATTTGGTCTCACCTCCTACGGTGCATCAAAAAAATTCCAAACTTGGTTCTCGTACATGGAATCTATTTTTGATTTCATGGCTTTTAGCCATTTATCAAAATCTGAGCTTTTCATTGCCTCATCATATGTCCTTGGTTTATCATCCTCCATGAGATATAGTACCTTATCATCATTGATGATAAACCCACATCTATCGGGACCCTTATCAACACGACCTGATCTTCACAATGATTGTGTTTCGACAGGTTATTCTTCGATCACACTCTCTTGTGTATCTAGAACGGGGTCAATAAGTTTATTATTTGTTTCTTCCTCTTAAACTTCCAGTTCAATATTGCTCCCACTGAGTTTTGCAAGGACGTGTTCCTTTTCTAAAAAGTTAGCATTTGGAGACACAAATACCTTTTATGCTTTGGGTTGATAAAACAGATATCGAATTGTTTCCTTTGGATATCCAATATATAGACATTTGTCAGCCTGAGCATTTACCTTATCTGACGCTATCCCCTTTACTATAGTAGGATAGCCCCATACTCTTAAATGACTTAGAGATGGCCTTTTATTGCACCACCTTTCATAAGGTGTAAAATTAGTTGATTTAGAAGGCACTCTATTTAAAACACAAACCGCGCTCTCTAGTGGATATCCCCAAAAGGATTTACTAAGATCTGCATGGCTCATCATGGATCGAACCATATCAAATAAAGTCAAATTCCTCCTTTATGACACTCCATTGCGCTGGGGTGTATAAGGAGGGGTCCATTGGGGAACTATCCCATTTTCCTTTAGATAATCCTAAAACTCCTGACTTAAGTATTCTCCACCTCGATCTGATTAAAGTGTTTTAATACTTTTCTCAAGCTGTTTCTCTACTTCAACTCCAAATAGTTTGAACTTTTCAAAACTTTCGGACTTGTGCTTCATCAAGTATGAATAACCGTATCGTGAGTAATCATCAATAAAGGTTATGAAGTAAGAGTATCCTCCTAGTGCCTGAACACTCATTAGACCACACATCCGTATGTATAAGTTCCAATGTACTTGTGGCCCATTCACCCTTTCCTTGAAAGGGTAAATTTTTTATTTTTCCTTTTAAACAAGGTTTGCAATCACCATAAGACTCCAAATGTATTGGGTCCAAGTCTCCACGCTTATGCAACTTTCTTAAGCGATCTTTGTTTATGTGGCCTAAACGACAATGCCATAAGTAGAAGGTATTCTCATTATCTAATTTCACTTTCTTCACATTGATTATATTGAAAACTTTTGTTTTAGTATCAAGAACATAAATGCGACCTTTCAACATTCCATAGCCATAAAGAACATTATTCAAACAAATCTGACAATTATTATTCAAAACTGAAATTTTAAATCCCTCTGCTCCTAAACACACAGCAGATACAATATTCTTAGTAACACTTGTAATGTAGTGACAATTATTCAAAACTAAATCAAGTCTACTTGGCAAAACAAGACTAAAACTCCACAAGGCCAATGCAGTAACTCTGGCTCCATTTCATACGTGTAGGTCCATCTCCCCTTTTGCAAGTTTGCTCTAGTTCCTTAGTCCCTAAACAGAAGTATAGATATGAGAACCACAACCAGTATCTAATACCCAAGTGGATTCATGTGGAAAAGTAGCAAAATTTGTAATTACAAACATACCTATAGTAGATGCCTCTATAGGATTCTTCTTTAAATGCGCAAAGGCAGGAGCTTTGCAACCCCTCTTCAAATGTCTCGGTTTCCCATATTTGAAGCAGACATACTTAGATGCCATCTTTTCTTTCTTCTTCTTACTAATTCTTTTCTTAGCACCTAGTGCCTACTTCTTCTTCTTAGAAGCCTTCCCTTTACAACCAATAGTAGAGGTTTCTAATCCTTCTTAATCTGAGGTTCTACTATTTTTAGCATGTTGATTAATTCAAGGATAGTAGAATTAATCTTGTTCATGTAATAGTTAGACACAAAGTCTGAGTAACTATCTATCAAGGACATCAACACAAGGTCAATGCTCAAGTCATGATTCATCTCCAATCCCGATTGATTCAGCTTCTCAAGGTATCCCAAGAGTTTTAGTACATGCTAAGAGGCAGAGGTGCCAACCTGCATCTTTGTCCTGAAAAGGAGCTTGGAGGTCTCATACCCCTCTATCCTTTCCCTCTTTGAAAAGAGTTCTTCAAGATGGGGAACCATGTCCTTTAAGGGAATGTTCTCAAGTTATTTTTGAAGCTCCTGATTCATGGACCCCAACATGATACACATGGCAGTCTCACAATCTTTCATATGCTTCATCTAGGCATCATGTTCCATATAATCATCAACATCAGGTTCTACAGGGAAAATTTCACTTAGAACATAGGCAATTCCCTCGGATCTGGGAACTATTCTCACAGCTTGGAAGTGATCAGAACAGTTTTAGCCATTCAATTTGGTGTCAAGTAACATACGGAGATTAATATTGGAAGTCATTTTCAACCTAAGATATAAGAAAAGAAACAAGCTCAGATATTAGTTTAAGTATATGCATTCAATATAAGGTCTTTTAATTAAACACATTTGTCCTACTATTTTCTTCGATATTTATAATAGCCCATTCTATTGAATTCGGGAATTTTAGCCCAGCTAAATTTCCTAGTAGGTAGCATCTATAGCTAGTCTATTACAACCCCAAATTTTATGAGTCAAGTTATAATGGTAAGTCATAGTTGGAATCCCATTCCATTTGCATCAAATGCAATTGCTAATTCATTCAAATTCCCTAATCCTAAGGGATGTGTGATCTTATATTATCATCTCCTTGAATATGTCACAGATCTGAGCCTAGCCCCCAATTTTATGGTGGACTACCCTGGTTCTATTAAGCTAGACCTTACCCCAAACTTTGCAACCAATCAATGCGGACTAGAAGGAACGCTTAGCGTAGCACTTCGATATCCCAAAGAGATCGTACTATAAATTTGAGTAAGGAAGACTACAACTTGCCTTAATATATTTATTTAGGGATTTTATTGGTGTTAAGCGTCTCACCCAATCTAGGATTTTATCAAATGGACAAAATTATAATAACTTGTATTAATTCAGGAAATTTTAGAATTAATTTATAAGGTCTAACCTTAGGTGGGTTCAACTCTTTATTATAATAATTCCATCAACCTAGATTTTATGCAAAATAATTAACACTTTAATTTGTTATATTTATATTTCATTTCCTTTAAGCTTTTATTCAATAAATTTAATTTGTTACTTTGCTATAGAAACATTTATAAACACCATCTTATATACTAGAAATAAATTAGTCCATATTTAATCCCCAATTGGTCAGTTCAAGCTATACCGATATATGTTCCCAGGTAGGACAGGTGCTCTATCAAGAGTAGACACCATGTCGAATCCTTAGCCAGAACAAATACGGGCACAAACTCAAAGACCAATGGATTCTCCTGAACTAATAAATTTCTTTCTTTCAACTCATGGAAATTGAAAGCATCTATAACCCATATAATTTGAATAAATTATTGACACTTGTATAATTTGAGTAAGTTGAGCAGGCTTAATCAAAATTATACATAACCATATTCTAACCTTGAAAGGAAAACACAAGTTCATATATATTGTTCTAAACAAATAAATAAACAATTATCATTTCATATAGAAAATAATGTTTAATTTGCTTCTAACTTGATTTTGCACTAAATGGGCAGGCTCTAATACTACAGTTGGGAACTAATAGTCAGATTGAACATGCGTAACCGGCATGGCGGAAATTCAAAATTTTTCCATGTCCCCAGGAACTCTTATTAGTTACATATAAATTAAATAAAGCCTTAACTAAATAATTCTCTACCTAGGTTAGCATACAAAAGGGCTACGCATACCATAATTCCAGTTTATATCCTACCATGTATATTTTATGCTAAGCATATTATAACTCTAAGCTATAACCTAAGCATATTATAACTTTAAGCTATAACCTAAGCATGTTATAATTTTAAGCTATAACCTAAGCATGTTATAAGTCTAAGCTATAACCTAAGCATGTTATAACTCTAAGCTATAACCTAAGCAAGTTATAACCTAAGCATAAAATAAACTAACCATGCAAAAAACCTAAGCATATTATTAAGTATAAAAATGCTTAAACAAAAAGTCCTAATAATAGAAGAGAAAGAAAATGAACTTACCAATTGAAGCGTGCTTTAACAGAACCTCCTTGCGTAAGCCTCCAAGCATAGGATAGTCTCTATGAGTATCCACACGAACCCCACCAACCAAAACCTCCCAAGGAGGAAGAACTAAGAAGCCTCAAGTAGTTACTAGACCAGTCCTGAAGCCTCACCTAAAAATATACACTCAAGGTGCTGGAATAAATTCAAGCTCCTAAAAAAGAACTTACTCAAAGACTCAAGAGAAAAATATCTCGCTTAGGATTTATGTTCTGAGCTATGGTGCACTTGAAACAAGAGAAGGGGAATCATCTAGGAATTCTAATGCATGTGACCTTAAAGGATCCCAAAGTATTGAGCTGTTGAGGCTTAACCAACCCTTGTTCTAATGGAACCATTGGCTCGATGCTCTAGAAGATAAATAGAACTCGATTACCTCAAATGACTGTAGTACATCTCTAGCAAGGGTCTACCATCCCCCATTACTCGAAATGTCATTTATGCTCATGACTTAATCCCGGTTAATTCAATAGTTATCTAGTGCAATGGTTCCTTCCATTCTTTAATATTAGTACCATCTGGTTTCTAGAGTTTGGTTAAAGTGTTAACCCACTAGTAGTAGGGTTGTTCCAAGCTATCCTAGTAGTTTACTTCTTACCGAAGTACATTGCCTTTTTCTGTAGTGTGTCTGACTAGAAACCATTTCTATCAAACACATACTCTGATTTGAGGTTTATGGCAATCATCACTTCAACAAGTGGCTAGGTACAACTCCTTAATTTATTCGGAGATGGATTCTTTTTGACTTCTCAGCTTACCAAAGTGCTGTCATAACTATACTCATAATCACCCATAACACCCTAAATTGATGAGTGCATAGGATGACCCAAAGTATAGTAATAGTACCACACAAGGTAACTAGCATCTCAAGTATGAGGACATTCGCAAAGCTTATTGCATGAAGATAAACCCTAACACGTTAATATATATACATAGTGTTTATCTTACTACGGTCTCCAGTATATCTCCCAAATATATCCATGTGTCAAATTTAAGGTACCACCTTCAGTCTTTTGGAGATTAACTGCTTGGACCCCTTTCAAGAAAGTTGACCATATGCTAGTCTTTCCGCTTCATCAATATCCTATCTCGGTGAAACTATGATTAGGGATAGTTTAGACATAATCATAATTGCACATGAAGCAAGTTCCACCAAATATAGTCCAACTATAATTTCTCTAACTTCATGCTACGACATGTCAAGGACTTTTGTATACATACATCAATGAATATATTTAACCAGTCATAATATTAATACAAACACATTGATATAAAAAAAAGATCAAATGCCTTTATTGATTAAACAAATTATTCGTACTATTACATAATTAAGATAAATCACCCTAATTGCCTTAAGGGCATACATCATATCTAACAAAAAGTTGGCGTTCCCTACTCATGGGCACCTAGTCCTCTCCCTAGGTTTGATGCTTCGGGATGTTACCCTGAATCCAAGGGCCCAAATGTAGTTCTGGTTGCTTGCCTACATTGGGAACTGACAGTCAGATTGAACTTGCATAACAGGCATGGCGGAAATTCAAAATTTTGTCCCTAACCCCAGGAACTCCTATTAGTTGCATCCAAAATAAATAAAGCCTTAACTAAATAATTCTCTAACTAGGTTAGCCCGCAAAAGGACTAGGCATACCATAATTCCAAATTATATCCTAACACATTTGTTTTATACTAGGCATGTTATTACTCTAAGCTATAACCTAAGCATGTTATAACTCTAAGCTATAACCTAAGTACAAAATAAACTAAGCATGCAAAACAACCTAAGCATTAATATTAAGTCTAAAAACACTTAAAGAAAAAGACATAATCATTAAAAGAGAAATTAGAAGACTTGCCAGTTGAAGCGTGCTTTAGCAGAACTTTATTATACAAGCCTCCAAGGTAGGATAGCCTCTATGAGTATCCACACAAACCCCACCAACAGAAACCGTCCAATGAGGAAGAACTGAAGAACCCTCAGTAATTGCTAGATCGCTCCAAAATTGCCACCCAAAAATATATATTCTAGAGATTCAAGATCCACTTGAATTTGGTGCACTAAACAATGGAAAAAGGGGGCACAGTATATAGGAGGAGCTAAGGCTCCACGCATTTACTATGGGTTGGGGAAAAATTCCCATCATGCCCTTAGCAACATGCAAATCCTGTAGGATCCATGTGCTGCCCACGCCGACCTAACTTGCTCTGCAATTCGAGTCCTTACCACATAAAGCAGGCTCTTGCAAGTCTGGCTTCCCGTGGGCTGGACCTTACAGGTGAGGGTTGCAAGGGCTGCATAAGGCAGGCTCTTGCGAGCCTGCCTTATCTCGCGGGCTGGGCCCTGCAGGACTTCCCGCTAGCCCAGCTTGTAGGTGGCATTACTGCAGGCCAGTCCAAGCCTAGCTTGCGCTGCTTGGAGCCTACGAGTGCCTATGCACTTATACGGGTTTGCATGGGCCCACAAAGCCTTTGACCTTGTGGGTCCTTATTGCGAAGGGTCTAACCCTCTTTTTTCTTGCAGTTCTAGCTCCTTCTCCAATTCAAATATTTATTTTACGACCTCACTAAAAGAGTTACGGGTCAAAATAAAATCCTTGGTCTATCCAAAATTGATTCAATCAATTTTAACCAATTAAACAATAATCCAATTATTATTTATATTATATTTTTTATAATAGATTAAATCTATTTGTTCTTTACTTAGTCTGATAAAGGTCCAATGTGTGTGACCTTATAGGATCCCGAAGTATTGAGCTGTTAAGGCTTACCCAACCCTTGTTCTAATGGAACCATTAGCTGGATGCTCTAGACCATTAATAGAACTCGATTACCTTAAACGACTGTAGTATGCCTCTAGCAAGGGTCTACCATCCCCCATTACTTAGAACGTCATTTATGATTATTACTTAATCCTGCTTAATGCAACAGTTATCTAGTGTGAAAAATTCCTTCCATTTTTTAATATTAGTACCATCTGGTTTATAGGGTTCGGTTAAAGTTTTAACCCACTAATAGTGTGGTTGCTCCAAGCTATCCCAGTAGTTTACTTATTACCGAAGTATATTGCCTTTTACCATAGTGTGTTTGACTAGAAACCTTTTCTATCAAACACATACTCTAATCATAGGTTTATGGCAATCATCACTTCAACAGGTGGCCAGGTACAACTACTTAAAATATTCGGAGCGACAGATTCTTTCTGATTACTCAACTTACCAACATGTTGTCATCACTATACTCGTAATCACCCGTAGCACCCTAAATTAATGAGTGTATAGTTATGATCCAAAGTATAGCAATAGTACCACACTAGGTAACTAGGATCTCAAGTATGAGGGCATTCGCAAAGCTTATTGCATGAAGATAAACACTAACACATTGATATATGTACCAAGTGTTTATCTTACTGCGTCTCCAATATATCTCCTAGATATATCCATGTGTCAAACTTATGGCAACTCCTTCAGTCCTTAGGAGATTGACTACTTGGACCCTTTCTAAGAAAGTTGACAACTTGCTAGTCTTTCCGCTTTATCAATATCCTTTCTTGATGAGACTATGACTAGGAATAGTTTAGACATAATCATAATTGCACATGAAGGAGGTTTTACTAGATATAGTCCAACTATAATTTGTCTGACTTCATGCTATGGTATGTAAAGGACTTTTGTAACATACATCAATGAATATATTTAACCAGCTATGATGTATACATAGAAACACATTGATATAAACAAAAGAACAAATTCTTTTATTGATTAAACAAATTATTCATACTATTACATAATTAAGATAGATCGCCCTAACTGACTTAAGGGCATACATCATATCCAACAGCCTGATCCTTGACTAATGGTGGCTGTAGTAAACCCTTTCATATGGCTTTCTTCTATGTTTAGTGTTGCCAGCACTGATGCTTCATTAGCCTCTAAGGTGACAATCTTTCCATGGAATAGGATCTTCATTTTTTGGTGAGGAGTGGATGGAACCCCTCGCACAGTATGAAACCATGGTAGTCCAAGCAACATAGAGAAAGTCACCAGGATGTCTATAATTGTAAATAGCACAATAGACAAGATTTCTCCGATAGTGACTCCAGCTTTAACTGTGCCCATGATGGTTCTTTTAGGATTATTTTAGGCCTTGATGATGGTTGTGGATCTTTTCAAGTCCCTCTCGGTTAGTCCCTAGATTGGAAGAATATCCTTGGGACAGAAATTAAGTGATGAGACATCGTCAACCATTATACATGGCATGATGAGCCAAAAAACACTAGCCTTCAAGTAGAGAGCCTTGTTATGGCGAATGCCTTTGTCGGGTGGATCCAAGCTCGAGAAGATAATGTCAGGGATGATAGTGCTAGTCTTCGTCAGCATCTCCCTCATTTTTAGACCAAAGATCACTATGAGATTTTGATTTAAAAAGACAGGAGAGTGAACTTATAGTGAATGCCGGTGATGAAGCTCAGATTTGAGAGTGTTTTGATAGAGTTTCGGGGCATTTGGGACTCCTGGAAGTGCAAAGGGACACAATGGAAATATTGGGATTTTTCAAAGTTTTCTTCTCCTCTTGAAATGAGGGGGGTGACCCCATATTTATTATAGGGTGGTAATTAGCCAACGGGCTAATTATCTATCTGATAAGATTTTACTTTAAATCCCGTAAAATCTTGCCAGATCTCGGTAAGATTTGATTTTTTTTACCGTAGATGGGTAATTAGCCAGCAGGCTACTTACCTGTGTTTGACCAAACTTTTAATTTTTGACTTTTCAGTACGAAATGCTAAATCGAAGCTTCCTTGGAATGTGTATTTTTTTATTTTGGATTTTGGATGACAATTTGGTCCTTTTTTGCTCTTTTGTCTAATCACTGAACGAAATAGGCATAATTCCTCATCGGGCCGGAACGGACCTGTGCTAACACCGCCCGCAAATAATAATCAAAACTTGTACTCTTAAGTATAAACAATGCCATTCTAGTTTTAGCGACGTAAATAATTTATCGCTAATTTCTTAAATTAGCGATATGTTCACATTACTTGTGTAGTTTCTTTAGATTATACTAGTTGTTACATGTCCCCCAATTTTACTTCATTTTGTCCATAAAAAAGGGCTTCTTACACAAATGCCCACAAAAACCAAAGCAGTTTGATCAATTCCAAAGCAATTCACAAAAAAATCCAAAATGGACGAAACTAATTACAAGTATACGGTCTAATTTAAAAATATTTGCAAATATGTCATATACTAGATGTTTACAAGATATCTACTAGAAATCTACTAAATCTTATTTTTTATAAAATAATCATCTTAAAAAAGATACGGATCTATTATATATCTACTAAATATATTCTAGATGTTATTAAATTCCATAAAAAAAACTATTAAAATTAAAATATACTAGAGAATCAATCCATAAGGGCTTTTTTATAAATATATACTAAAAATAAAGTTTCCTTTTATCCCAATATTTGGGTCATAACTTTTTCTAACCAAACAAGTTTCAAAATTAAAGTTTTACGCTCCACTCATACTCTCCACTATTCATGCTACTAGTCATGCACACTATTCACACCCTATTCACTTTTTTTTAATTTCTTATCCTATTTTGCCATTATCTCTCAAACCGTTAAATTTTCTGACATGTCACTTTAGAATTTTTTGTTTTTATCATTTTTATCTTCGAAACGCCATCCATTGTGATATACTTTTTTGAAACTTTTTTTTCAATTATTCGATATGTGGTAGGTAAGTAGTAGATATCTGGTAAGAATCATATTTTTATATGTTTGAATTTCTGTTTTTAATTCAACAAAATTTGGTAAGTATCTGGTAAGTAACTGGTAGGTAACTGGTAAGAATCGTATTTTCATATGTTTTTAATGTATGTTTTTAATTCAACAGAATCTGGTAGGTATCCGGTACATAACTGTAGGTAATAGGTAAAAATCGTATTTTCATATGTTTTTAATGTACGTTTTTAACTACTTACCAGATACTTACCAGATACCGACAAGATTTTTTTGAATTAAAAACAAAAATTAAAAACAAATGAAAATATGATTTTTACCAGTTACCTACCAGTTTCTTATGGGATACCTACCAGATTCTATTAAATTAAAAACAGAAATTAAAAATATATGAAAATACTATTCTTACTAGTTACCTACCAATTACTTACCAGATTCCTACCAAATTCTGTTGCATTAAAAACAGAAATTAAAAACACATGAAAATACGGTTTTACTGGGCCTTGCCTCTCACCAAGGCACCAAGGGAGAGCCACACAACATTGACACCTCATAATATGATGTATACCCATAAGGCGATTAGGGTGATATACCATAATTATGTATTAGTACGAATAATTCATTTTATTAGTAAAGGCATTCAATCTTTTGTTTGTATCGATTTGTTCATATATATTATGACAAGTTAAAATATACCAATTGATATCTTTGTACAAAAGTCGTTGACATGAACATAGCATGAAGTGAGAGATATCATAGTGGGACTATGTTTAGTGAGACATAGTTCATGTGCAATTATGATTATGTCTAAACTGTCCCTAGTCAATGTTTCAAAAAGAAAGGATATTGATGGAACAGAAAGACTAGCATGTGGTCAACTTTCTATGAAAGGGTCCAAGAAGTTAACCTCCTAAAGACTAAAGGCCGTGCCTTAAGTTTGACACATGGATATATCGAGAAGATATATTAGAGGCTGTAGTAAGATAAACGCTTGGTATAAATATCAATGTATTAGTGTTTATCTTCATGCAGTAGCATTGCGAATGTCCTCACACTTGAGATGCTAGTTACCTTATGTGGTACTATCGCTATACTTTGGGTCAAACCTATTCACTTATTAATTTAGGTTGCCACAGATGATTACAAGTATAGTGATGATAGAACATTGGTAAGCTATGTAGTCAGAAATAATCCATCACTCCGGATATATTAAAGAGTTGTACTTGGCCGATTTTTGAAGTGATGATTACTGTAAATCACTAATTAGAGTATATGATTGATAGAAATAGTTTCTAGTCAAACACATTACGGTAAAAAGAAATATACTTCAGTAACAAGTAAATAACTATGATAGCTTGGAGCAACCTCGCTATTAGAGGGTTAACACTTTAACCTAGCCCGAAAAACTAAATGGTACTAATATTAAAGAATGGAAGGAGTTTATCGCATTGTACAAGTATTGCATTAACCAGGATTAACTCATAAGCAAAAATGACTTTCTGAGTAATGGGGGATGGTGGACCCTTGCTAGGGGCATACTAAAGTCGTTTAAGGTAATCAAGTTCTACGAACGTTCTAGAACCTTAAGCCTATAGTTCATATAGGACAAGGGTTGGTTAAGCCTTAGCAGCTCAATACTTTAGGATTCTATAAGGTCACACACATTGGACCTTCATCGGTCCGAGTAAATAATTAATAGATTTATTCTATAAGAAAAATATAACATAATAATAATTGGATTATTATTTGGTTAAACCAAGAATTTATTTTTTGCTGGTAAGTAATTTATTAGTGTCATAAATGAATTAAAGTGTGGATTAAAATTATTAGAGAATTTTCTGGTTAAGCAAGACATTTATTTTGTTTAGTATCTAATTTATTAGGGTCACAAAACAAATATTTATTTGAAAAGGATTAAGAGGGGAATTTTTCCTTGGCAAGTTAAATTGGAACGAGAGTACAAAATATAATTTGTACAGGCTCAGGTGTGCGAGAGTGCACCAAAAGGTGCATGAGCACTGCTGGACAGTGCTCGCAACGGCCCATGAAAATGGTCTTCACTAGGCAAAGCCAATAGAGCGTCGTAAACTAGGCTCGTAGCATGGTCTTCGAGGACTAACTCGCAGACAAGGAAAGCTCGTGAAAGGCTTGCCTTGTGCACATAGCATGCGAAGCATGCTATGGGCGTGGGCTAAGCCCAAAGGTCATTCTAACCTGTGGACATGACCCGTGGGTGGGATTTGCAAATGCACATCCCACATCGGAAATAGGGGAGTTTCTTTTCTCCTCCAAGCCTATAAAAGGCTTCACCTTCCTCCCTTTTCAAATGCACCATAGCTCCTTCTAAGTGATTACCTGAGATTCCAACGTGTTATCTCTCGAGTTGACTTTTGAGCTAATTATATTTAAGGAGCCATTTTAAGATAGCTAAATAATACAACTACTTAACATGTGCTAGCTTATAAAGAAAGAGAGTTTACGTGATAACAATACCATTCTAGGGAAATCACTTCGAGAAGTATCCCTAGCTACCTAATCGAACAAAGGAACATTTTCCCCAGTAGTCAAATCATCCAAGGGGCAACCCCCACCAGTCAAGCATCTCAAGAGCAATTTCAAGGAGCACCCCCCAAAAGTCAGGCCACTCAAGGGCAATTTCAAGGGGCATCCCCCCACCAGTTGAGCCACTCAAAGGAAGTCAATCGTAGGGCATCCTCTCATTCCGCATTAGTCGAATAAGTCAAGGGCATATCCCCTAATCTCCAGTGGCGAAATCAGTCAATCTAGTGGCATCCCCCCATCCCCTCATTCCCTAAGAAGCACCCTTCCAAGGGGCATTCCATCCTAAAGTAATCGGGCTAAAATCGACATTTGTCGCACATAATTTATAGCTTAGTTGGGGAGCAACCCCCATCCACACATCTTGATTCTTGATTGAAGGGGTAAAAATTTTTGCTCACCACAAACTCAATCAAGAATTAAGATGTGTCTGCTTAGACAATAACTCACTCAGTGCTTGATTATTTTCTCTTCACATGTCATACAAAATCTCCGGCAAGAGAGTCATCCGCCATAGGAAAGGGATACACCATTAGTCAAGGAAAGTCATCCCACAAAAGAAAGGGATACAAGGAAAGTCATCCCACAAAAGAAAAGGATATGCTTCAGCAAAGGAAAGTCATCCTCCACAGGAAAAGAATATGCATCAGCAAAGGAAAGTCATCTGCCCTAAGAAAAGGATATGCATCAGCAAAGGAAAGTCGTCCGCCTCAAGAAAGGGACACCGGGGAAAGCAGTTCACCTCAAGAAAGGAAATCACCCATGTCATCACCTGAATTATGATTTCTAAACCCTCGCTCACATCGCGAGATCATACAGATCCTTTTCTGTAGTGATCCCATGAGGGGTAGTCCGTAAGCACTAGATTTTAACGATCATTCTCATGAAACCATGATGAGAGCTATATAATGCACCTTTCTATTAGTGTTATATACTTGGAATTATTTCAACGCAGTTTGGTCAAGATTTGTCAAACCTAAACCTCAGAAAACTAGTACCTAAGCCCTAAAAGGTCTAAAATGATCAAAACCGATCAAAACCATTCAAAACAACTGATTTAGGGCAGCTATAAGAAGTTTCGAGCAAAACCAATCGGACCAATCCGTATTAGTTTGTACGGATTTACCTAGATCAGTGCCCATCCATACAATTCCGTATGGGTCGATCAGTCGGACCCGTATGGGTTGAACTAATCCGTACAGGTCTGAAAACTTCCTGAATTGCCCAATTTGGTTCTAAAGAGACCCGTACGGGTTTGGGCCACTCGTAGTGGTCCCTTACACGTCCAAACAGTCAATATTAATGCCCCAAATCTGCCTTAAACGAATAAAATCTACCATATAAATGCATAAAATCAGCCATTTAATGCATTCAGACCTAATTTCCCCTATAAATAGGAGGCGTTTCATCACATTTCAAGGGGAGAACAATTGAGGGGAAAATTATTAGAATAAAGTACCAATATAAAAATATTGTTGTAGCATGTTCTTGAGATTATAGAAAAGGTGTAGAAGAGGTATAGAAGTTATAAAATAGGGGGAAAACCATTCCACATTAGTTATGCCTATATTTTATTTGTCTCTTGCTTCATATTTAGGATTGGGGGAGGTTTTGTCCACACAAACACTCACCTAAAAAAATTCTAAATCCATCATTTCACCCTCTACTACAACAAAGTTTCCATCCGGCATTGGAATCTCTCTAAAGTGGATTCACATCATTAATGTAACGCTCCTAAGTTTTAAAGAGACTCACATCTCAATTATTTATTTGTCGCTCTCCATCTATTCAATTTTGTCTAGTCTTTTATTCATGTTTTGGGTCTGATCCTAATTCATGTTGGCCTTGTTCGTACCTTTATGTCCTTAAGGCTATTAAACTGGTGCGCCATACCCATATAAACGAAAATCCCATTTTATATTGTATCTTCTCCATAAATCTTCTTGCTAAATTGGACTAAGTTTCTGCCGAGGACCAGACAGGACATGTATGTGTCTCTCGTACCCATAACGGTCCACCCTAGTAGCCGAACGGGTCCTACCCCACCCGTAAGGGTACTAGCCCCCAAGCAGAACCCACAATTACCCTTTTAATCAGTAAAATCAATAAACTCACCATTGGCCATCCGATCGTTTTCACTAATAATTCAGTAAATCGACCCAGAAAAGTTAAATTTTGTTTTTATAACAAAATAAGTTGAACACCCGTTATTTCTCTCCGATCCAAGAAGTCATCCGAGCACTATTGATCGCAAAACCGCCATGCTAATATAATCACATTTTTCTTAATAAAATGCTGACTTATGACGTGCTACAAACTGCGCTAATCTTTGTAGATGCAGGGGAATTTGTTTTTATTTTGTTTTATAACTTAGAACAAATGTATAGGTCCACTTGCAATTCCCCGGTTTTCCCCTGGTTGTAATTTTTATTCCCCCATTTATTGCTTGTGCTTTATTATAAACTATTGAATGCGTGAAAGAGTGTAGAAAAGTGAATTTCTGTGATAATTCCCTAAATGATTAAAACAAAACGGTTTTACACGGTGGATTTAATTTTGAATGAACTAAATGAGAAATAAGCAACTTATCGATACCCCAATCTCTGATCCAAAAGGTATGAGTCTCCCGCTAAATAGGAACGGTATAAAAACTCTTTCCCAAGTACACAAATTGGGTTATGAATCTATCATTTTGCATTGACATTTGGGTCTCAATTCTTTTATTCATTAAAATTGGCTAAAGTGTGCAAACTTGAACTAAATTGTTTTATCACACCTAAATAAATCAAATAACACACTAGTGGGCCCTGCCTTCACCAAGGTGCCAAGGAAGACCCACACATCATCAACACCTCACACTAGGGGCCAACTCCAGTTCTCTTAAACTCTATATTTCATTTAAATTAGGGCCAAAACCCCTAGCTCACCATGATACTTGATTATAGGGGCAAAATTTTTAGTCTGCACATATGTCAATCAAGAATCAAGGTAAGCTATATTGGAAGTGACCGCTCATAAGGATAATTTTTATGCATGCATGGAAAATTTTCCCCAACAAATGAGTCTGGCAAGGAGATGCCTCCCTAGTAAAAAAAAATCCACCAAAGAACTTTGTTGTATTCCTCAACAACTGAATCAGTCAATCCAGGGACATCCCCGCATTCCCCAAAAGCAGAATCAGTCAGTCTAGGGGCATCCCCCCATTCCCCAACAATGGAATTGGGAAATCTAGGGGCATCCCACCATTCCTTAGTAATGGAATCAGCTAATCAAGACACGTCTACCCACAAGGGGCATTCCCCTATGAGGAGTCCTTCCAAGGGGCATTCCGTTCTAAAGTAATTAGGCCAAACCCAAAATATCTTAACTCAGTTTATAGTTCATCCAAGGACCAATCCCTATCCACACATCTTCATTCTTGATTGAAGGGGAAAAAATTTTTGTTCATCACCAAGTCAATCAAGAATTAATATGTGTCATCTCAGGTACTAACTGACTCAGTGTTTTTATTATCTCTTAATAGGTTAATCAAATCCCCAGCAGGAGAGTCATCCGCCTCAAGAAAGGGATACATCATTAGTCAGGATAGTCAATCCTCCATAAGAAAGGGATACATCACTGGTCAGGAAAGTCAATCCTCCTCAAGAATGGGATATGAGGAAAGATCATCCGCCTTAGGCAAGGAATACATCATCCGCTAGGAAAGTTGATCCACCACAGGAAAGGGATACATCAGTAGTCATCAAAAGTTACACACACCTTCCCTAGTAAAGTAATAAGGGATACACATCAGCAAAGGAAAGTCACCCACCTCAAGAAAGGGATACACATCAGCAAAGGAAAGTCATCCACTTAAAGAAAGGGGTACACATCAGCAAAGGAAAGTCAGCCACCTCAGGAAACAGATACACATTAGCAAAAGAAAGACATCTGCCACAAGAAAGGGATACACCACCAAGGAAAATCATCCGCCTGAAGGATAGGGGCACCTAGGAAAGGAGTTTGCCTCAAGAAAGGAACCCACCCATATTATCACCTCATGTATGATTCCTAAACTCTCACTCATATTGTGAGATTATGCAGATCCATATCTGTAGTTATCCTATGAGGGGTAGTCTATGAGCACTGGATTTTAATGACCCTTCCCATAAAAGGATAATGAGAACTAGATAATGCAATCTTCTACACAAGTTATCCATTAGAGGTTTTCCTCCTGTAGCAAATTCGAGTTTGGCCTAGGTTTGGAGACCTAGTCAACCCTTAGGGACCCGTACACGTGCTGCCTGGTGGTATAGAGCCATCGCTAGATCCATATGGGTCATTTCCCCATACTCCTAAAAGGGACCCGTACGGGTCCCATACCTACCTATTCAGGCTTTATGGATGGTAATCGATACTAGTTTTTGTAGAAATTAGGTCATGAATGTGATTTATAGTGTTCAGACCTAATTTTCACTATAAATAGTAGCCTTTTCACCTCTTTTCAACACACACAATATAGAAGAGACATTATATACGAATTCTTACAGTTTTTATAGTTATAAAAAGGGCATAGTTGAGGTATAGGAAGTATAAAATAGGGAGAAAACCTATCCCTTGAGGTTTTAAACATATTTTATTCATTCCTAGCTTCATTTATTAGGATTTGGGGAAGGTTCTGTCCACACAAATGCTCGCCTAAATAGTCCTAAAATCTCCATTTTGACATCTATTTAGGCTAGACTCTCTCTCATTAAAAGGATCGCTTCAAAGTGGGTTCACGACGTAAAGGTAAGTTCCAAAGTTTCAAAGAGACTCACATCTTATTTATATAATCGATATTTCTCTATATTCTTCCCCATCTATATAAAATCTATAAAATCCACTGAATTAAGGTTTTTTTAGACCAGACAAGAGCCATACGGGTCCTCACCAGCACCCGTATGGGTCCTATCCCACTTGTACAGATACTGGCCCCTGACAAAACCTGAAGTTCTCTTTTAACTAGTAAAACTCAATCAAAACTTACCATTTTCCATGCAATCTTTTTCACTAATAACCCGGTAGATCAACCCATAAAAGCAAAAATGTGTTCTTATAACAAAATACGTTTTAGACTCATTATTTTACTCTAATCCTAGATGCCGCCCGGGCATTATCGATCACAAAACCGCCATGCTAATATAATCACATTTTTCTTAATAAAATGCTGACTTATGATGCGCTATAAACTATGCTAATCTTTGTGGATGCAGGAGAGTTTATTTAATTTTGTTTTATAACTTAAAACAAATGTATTAGTTGTTTTGCAATTCCCCCATTTTCCCTTGGTTGTAATTTTTATTCCCCCATTTATAGCTTATGCTTTATTATAATCAGTACATGCATATAACGAGAGTAAAAGCGTGTAGAAAAATAGAATTTCTGTGATAATTCCCCAAATGATGAAAACAAAATAGCTTTACGTGGTGAATGTAATTTTGAATTAACTAAATGAGAAATAAGTGACTCAGCAGATACCTGAATCTCTAATCCAAAAGGTATGAGTCTCCCGCCTAATGTGAACCGTACTAAAACTCTTTTCTAAGTAGACAACTTGGGTGACGACTCTACCATTTATATGGAGATTTGGGTCTTGATTCTTTTATTCATTAAAATTGGTTAAAATGTGCAAACTTGAACTAAATGGTTTCATCACGCCTAAATCCAACCAACCCCCACTATGCCCCGCCTCTCATCATGGTGCTGAGGGAGACCCACAAGTCATCACCACCTTGCAATATGATGTATACCCTTAAGGCAATTAGGATGATAGACCTTAATTATGTATTAGTATGAATAAATCATTTTATAAATAAAGACGTTTAATCTTTTGTTTATATCTATGTGTTAATATATATTACGACAAGTTAAAATATATTAATTGATATCTTTGTATAGAAGTCATTGACATGGACATAGCATGAAGTGAGAGATATCATAGTGGGACTATGTTGAATAATGATTATGTCTAAATAATCCTTAGTCATAGTTTCAACAAGAAAGGATATTGATGAAATAGAAAGACTTGCATGTGGTAAACTTTCTTCGAAAGGGTCCAACAAGTTAACCTCCTAAAGAATGGAGGTGGTTGTGAGCACGGGCTTTACGGTGACCCTTTAATCGATGATGACTTGTTGCTCTAACCTTGTATGGTTTATTTTTTCTATTCTTTGAAGGTTGAATCATGTTTGGAAAGTACATTTTTGACGATTTTGGGCTTTTTGCAGCACTTAAAAGTCATTCACATTCGTTTATAAGTAATCAATTTCTTTTCCTCGCGCACAGTAATTTGTTTTGCAATTTTCTAAAAGATCCAAACATTGTCAACAAGTCTCATTTATATCTTTGGATTCTAAACTCTCCGAGCTTTTCGGAATGTGAAGAATCTCCTTAATCAGATAGCCGTAGTGAAAGTTTTAGGCGTTGGAAGTTTAAACCCTAACCTGCCCCCGAGAAACCCTAATTAGCCTAAACCCTAGAAACCCTAATTAACCTAAACTCTAGTTCAAACCCCAGTATCTAACCCCTAGCTCTCCCCACTTTGATGCTGTAGCCCCTACCGGCGGTGGTGGCTTGCCTTCGGCGGCGGTGACCGCCACTAATGTGGCCACCACCGCTGCCGTGGTGGCGGTTACCGACACCTGGGTGGCCACCACCGTTGTGGCCACCCCCCACCTCCACGGTGGCTTACCCGTCTCAATGGCAGCAGCCACTATGACCCTTGTCGTGGTGATTACTGTGGTCATGGTGGTGGCCACCGCTATGCCTACACCATTTGCCGTGACACTTTATTCCCTCTCTCTCCTTGTGATGTTACCACATATTTTTCCAAAAAATTTGCCTGAGTTGGTGGATTTTTTAGTGTGAGAGTATTTAAGCCAATCCAAGTGAGAGATTTAAGGACTTTGTTTCTCCAGAATTTAGATTTATAAATCATTTTTGAGTGAAAATGATGAACAAAGGAAGAGAAAGTGAAGAGATGCCATGACACTAGCTAATAAATCCTTAAGGCGATCCGATGAGCGCGATCCTTGAGGCGATCACTTCCTGAGATTTCTTCTTGATTCGTTCTAAATTTTCCTCTCTTCATCATGGATGATTCACTTCTCTCTTTCTATTGGAAGAGCCACAAGAAGCCCCATCAACTGATGACTGGCCCTAATCAAGCTTCTTCTGCTGTACCAATTGTGGTGAAACCCACAAACCCTAATCATACTATTGGCCCTTCTCTATCTAATATAAATGGAGAGAATCGAACAAACCCTAGTGAGGATTCATCAAACTCATTTGTTGTAAAACCTGCTAACCCTAAGCCTATTCCGTCAAAGAATCTCTCTTATATGGCTATCGTCAATCAGAATGGGGTAGCTGGAAATAATAATGATACTCACCATAATGGAAAGACGATTACTGCTACCATCCTAGATGCTGGTAATGGCTATAAGGCTATTAAAGTTCCCACTAAATTTTATCAGGACCGAATTTTATTTTCCCAACACTCAGCCATTGGAAGGTTAACGTTAGCCAAAGGGTATAAACCATGGAAGCATTCAAATATTAAGCTAAAGCTAAATTCCATATGGAACCGGAAGATGGATTAGAAGCTTATATAACTGGGGAAGGGTTTTTATTATATCCACATGCCATCGGCAGAGGCTATTCAAAAGTATAGTCTACTGGAAGCCTGAATCTTAAGCCGGGTACTATGCATTTTTTGGTGTGGAAAGCTAGGTTTGATCCATCGAAGCAAAAATAGACAACTGTGCAGGTCTGGATTTGTTTTTTTTATCTTCTTTAGGAGTTCTGGAATAGGAGACTTCTCTCAAGCATAGCATAGGGAATTGGGGTTCCGATCCCCTTTGATCACAATACAATTGAAGGTGAGTTTGGACACTATGCCAGCATTTTGGTAGATATTGATTTAGCAAACCTATGCTAAATCAAATTAGAGTTGATATGGCTGAAAAGATATTGTAGGTCGATGTTCAGTATGAGAATATTCCGAATTTTGGTTTGACTTGTCAATCCATTGGCCATTCTCCATCAAGCTGCAGAAGGAATCAACCACAAGGTGGTTCCTCAGATAAATCGAATCCTAGAAAGCAAGTGGTTGCCCAAGTCAAGAAAGTCTCTGGAAAAGTAGGGGAAAAGAGCATTACAGCTTCGGATATAGACCCTGGCCAATGGGAAGGAAAAAAGGTGCTCTCTTGGGCGGATCAAACCGAGGAATGTGATAGTGATTCTGAAAACATTTTTGTGGAGACATCATCTAACATTCCTAGAGCCAGAAATATAAATATTCGGGAACTGATTGCTGAACCTTCAATTGCGGATCAATCAACTTCTTCAAAAATGGTTTCAGATTCTATAGAAGCTATGAGAAATACTTCGTCTATTGTGGATAAATTGCAAATAATTCTGCCTTTGGCGGATAATGGCCCCATCACCGATTCTAGTGTTCAATAGATTGACAAGTCTGATAATCGGATTGATAAAGCTACTGCGGAGGACGGGCAGTTTAGTTATGTTGAATCCAGTAGTGTGTCTCAAACACGTGATTCAACTCCTCAGGGGTCGAGTCACAGAATTATCGAACAATTGAGGGATGTTAGCAAGTCAAGGGTTTCTACTTTACAATCTATGGATTCAGGTACTGAGAGGATTGTTTCTTCCCCTACTGGGAGCTAGGAAAAAATTTATGGAAAGAATTTTTGGGGGGATTCGGATTCGGAGGATGATCAAGTTTCAAAAACAGCGGCTAAAGCGGGTTCGAATTTATGACCTGAGCCAATTATCCATGAAGAGCCATGGCAGGTCCAGAGTAGCAAAAGGGGAGCAAAACCGTGCGGAGCCGATACGACCAGAGGTAGGGGGCAACCTCGCAGAGGTGGAGTACGCAAGAATATGCCTTGTAATTGTAAATGATGATTCATATCTGTAAAGAGGGGAATGGAGCAGTAGATGTATTGGTGAGGTGTAACATGCTCAAGCTTTATTATTTTGTTTTCTACAATTGTTTTTGTTCCTAGATCGATCTTTCAGCTTGTTTAATGTTTTTGTAATGTTTTTCTTTTTTTCTTTTAATAAACATCCTATGGAAGGGTTTCCCCTTCTACTAGGCAATTTTAATTAAAAAAAGAAGAGAAAGTGAAGAACTAGAGAGAGAAAGGTTAAGAAAAGCATAGAATCCGGGTTTAATCCTTCGAATCTCGATTCTTAGTTATTCTTTGGCTTGATCTTATAGCTTAAACACTATAATCAATTAGAAATCATAGGTTAAAATGGATTAAATAGGATTTTAGAGACTTTTTCTCAAATACAAACTAAATAATCTTTCACTATTTTTGTCACTAATTCCATCACCATTTCGTTTCAAAATCAGCAAAAGCTTGCCAAACCTCCAGTTCGAGTCTCCAAAGTTAGATTCACAGCCTAGAGTTAACAAAACTGAGTTCCCTTATCTTTTTACTCTTTTTTTATTGCTATAATTTCATTGTTCTTGCATTTTTTGGTGTTTGTTCTTGGTTTTCCTTCGGTGTTTTTAGAAAACCGTCAGAAAATAATCTGACCTCTATAGGGATAGCCTTCACCTCTATCCCCACAGCCTTCGCCGCTACTATTATAGCAGTGATGGCTATGGCTATAGAGGTGAACTCCACCCCTATAGAGGTCTCCTTATTTCAAGCAATTTTTGGGTATTTTCTTACCCGAATCCATAAAATCAACATTATTTGTGTATTTTAAGTCTAGATCTGTTGAAATATAGTAGATTACGACTTAAAACTTCAATGATTTCGAAATCACTGGTTCCCCCCTTTAAAATAAATCGCATCGGCCAAGGCTATAGCGACAACCTTGACTGCCACCGCTATAGCCTCCACCGCTGCCACTATAGCGGTCTAGGCTATAATGACGGCGGGCAAAGCTGTCGGCATACCTTTAACCGCCATAATTTGATTTCAAGCCTTTTTTCGTGTTTTCTTGCATTTTTTGTCCCGATTTTTACCCAAAATATTTTCTAAAATCTTAATATTTTGGAATATATTTAATTTAATTTTGATCTGATTTATTCATTTATTTATTATTTTATTGATTAAGTAACTATTAAATGCATAAAATATGCCTTTTAAACCCTAAAAATTTCTAAAAAATGTTTTTCTCCATAATAAAATTTGATTTCCTATTTTTTACTATTTATGCATTATTTAAGATTATTTGTGATTTATTTATCATGTTTCGAGCCATATTAGAGTTGGTAAGTTCGGTTGAGGCTCGATTTCGGTCTCTCTTTATTCGCTTTATTTATCCGCTTTATTTATTTTACCACATTAGAAAAATGTATAGGTATTTGTAAAGCCTTGTAATAATTATTTACTTGCGTTATTTATCGCTTTCCTCTGATGTATGGTATATAAACTAAAAACTCCAAACCATAATCGGACTTAAATCGCATAAGAATTAAAGTAACACTTATTAGAAAATAAACGGTTGGATTTAAAAATTTAAAAGCAAGCAACATCATCCGAACTTGGAATCTCTTTTTTAAGGTAAGGTCTAACCACCTGGTTGGAATGTCGTACCCAAATTCTCGGTGGAGCTTAACTAGATGGTGACTCTATCTTAAAGTACAGGATTTCAAGTCCCTTACCCGTAAACATGCAAATTGGACTTAAATTCAACATCAACAACATTTTCATTATTATTTTCATCATGCCTAAAATAACGATTCTCCCTTAGCATGGTTCACTACGCTCCTTATTTTCCACCCCTCGTGCTACGCATCTCACACGGTCCTCGCGGGTAGGGAAAAGGTCAATCGCTCACAGCGGCGACTCTGGTGGGGAAGGTCCTTTTAACTTAAAATTTGGAAAATTGCTTTAATTTTCAAAATTTGGTTAATAGATTTTGATGATGTGCATAAATCATTTTTTGAATCAATGCATTATTTCTTATGCTTTTTGAATCCACCGCTTACTTAGCTACTAGGTATAAGGTGCCATTATTAAATCACCCCCGTGAAGCTCACTTTTATATCTCATGGCACTATGAATTAAGGATATTTGTGGGTGGATCACTCGTTTTAACCAACATGAAATTCCCACGGTCACACTCATTTGAGCAGTGGTTGGGTTACACGGAATAAAGGTAATTGAGACACTTCTACAATGTTGTTCCGTGACACCAGCAGTTTAAGACTATGAACCGAGAAAAAAATAGTAATAGTAACTTCCCCTTAGGTTCAAAAAAACAATATAGAACTAGCTCGTATACTCTCTTGCCATTTCTTGGCACTAGAGTTAACCCTAGATTCCAAATTGGTGTTGCGCGGGAGTCATAAGGTTGGAAGAGTTTTATTCGCTTTTGTGTACTACTTTTGTTGTGCTCATTCATGCAAAAATCATGCATAAACTGCCTGTGACTGACTCTTAATTTATATTTTTGCTTACCTCTACTTTCCCCTCGCTTGAAGGGGGAATTTAACAAAATGCCTGAGATTGTCCAAGTTCTGACGACCGGAATCTAATTCACTGGGTTTAGCGAGGAATTTATATGTCTCACGTATTTTGGGGTTAAGCTTCGCATCATCAGATTTTATGCTCTACCTCTCTAAACCACCCCCGTATATACGACATCCAGCACTCAAATTATTACGCAATCATTCATTTCATTCATGGTTCAGTTTGGGCTGATCATCTTTCGGTTTCCTGAGTTAGGTTAAGATGTCACTGTAGTCCGCTTTAGTTATGACTTGATCGCCGATTGATTTGTCATCTAGTGAGTTTAGTACCTGAACAAGTTCTTTCTACCATGTCGAATATTCCTCTGACTAGTGGGGTCCCATCCGAGATTTCTGCTCATGTTTCTTTGCCTCCCACTGATCAAGGGCAATCCTAGTTGGGTTCTGAATTGGCTAATGCTTTCGCTATGTTCTTATAATTGGATCTATTTTGGGTCACCATTTAGGAGCAAGTTCGATTAGCTCTTAGGGAAGAGAGAGACATTCAGAGGCCAGTGGGGCCTATTGTTCAAGCTCAGGGAGAGATCGCTCAAAATGTACCTAGTCAGTCTCCGCCGGTTCAGAATCAATTTTCAGTTCCACTGCTTTCACCAGTTCAGCCAATTCCATTTTAGGTTGCTCAGAGCTCCTTAGTTCAGCCTACCCCGGCTTTTGTTCCTCCAGTGTTTGCCTTTCCCCCTCTAGTACCTTCTATACCTATTAGCCAGGTCTTATATTCCTTGCTTTCTCGGGGGGTTTTACTCGATAAATTACTGTTCCTTCCAGCGGTTTCATCATCTCTTCGACGCTGCCAATACCTTTTGCACCATCGCCTCCTAATTTTGTGATCTGTGCAAGGGAGACCTCTTACCCCCAGAGTCCCTTTCATCTCCCTGAGATCAAGATCCCTACTCCTCCACCGTTTTAATTCGGGGCTTCCTAAATGCCAAGGACCAAGTCACATAGCCTCTAGATGAGACACCATGCGACCGGGTCATGCAACCTCCGGGCGTGACACTAGAAATGGCAGCATTCTTTAAGCAGCTTTTAGGTAAGAATGAAGATAAGGAAGAGGTGATTGATGAAGATTGGGTACCCAAGAATTTTTCAATGCCTCGAATGGAAGCATACTCCAGTGAGGGACCTCCCAAATCCCCCATTGTGATGTAGGAGCAGATTATGCGTGTTCAAAAGGTTAGGGATGAAGTTTTGGTTAAGTTATTCCCGTGTATCCTATTAGGACCTGCTCTCGAGTGGTACAATACTCTCCCGTGGTCAACAATCCTAGACTGGAAACTCCTATCTAAAGCTTTAATTGCCCACTATAGTTTCAATTTCACATTGGAAACCACCCTTAATCATCTTGAGGTAGTCGAGCTAAAGCAAGGTGAATCCTTTGAGTCATATTTCAATAGGTGGATGGCAACTCAAGTTCTATTAAAGCATAAGATCAGTCTGAAAGGAATGGGCCCAAAGTTGTTCGATGTGGCTCTCCCGATTCTCTGAAAAGAAATGGAAATCGACTCTTTCAAATCTTATCAAAAGGTCTTTGAAAAAGTCGGGGAAAATGAGCATCGGGAGGAGAAAGAGAAAGCTAGCAAGCCAAGTGGCGGCAAACCCTTGTTTAATAAGAAAATAATTCTCAATCTTTCAAAGTTACTCTAGTTTCGACGGAGGAGAAGACAACTATAGTTCAAGTCATCGCTCAGGAGAATGTTTCCATGGTTGAAGCCGCAGCTGCTTAGACGCCTGCTTAGAAAGCATTTGTGTCTCCATGGAAACTCCCTCTTAGTCGCCCATTTGCCAAGTTGCTTTAGAAAGGCATGCTTAGCTCTCTTCATGAATATTGTGCTCCTACACCCGAAGAAAGAGGAAATTTTTATCACTATGATGTTCAGAAGGGACACACAACAGGTCAATGCTAACCTCTAGAAATGGCCATTTGGCACTTATTGAAAGAGGGAAAAATGGCACAACTAGCTAGAAAGGCTGATATTGGGGAGAAGCCATCACCAAGCTCTGATAGTGAGGTAAGTGCAATCAATTCTTGTCTACCCTAAGAGTTTGTGTTTGCCATGGTCTTCTCCAGTTCAGCTAGCACTCTTATGCAAGCCAATTCAACTGCTGTAAGCATCACGAAGTCTCTAGCGAATGAAGAAGACAAGTTATCAGCCAGGCAAGTGGAAGTTCTGGATCTCGTCCTGGAGGATATGCTAAAGAAAGCTACCGAGGATGCTTAATCTAACAATTCTACCAATCAAGACCCTCCGCTTGTGAAGGAAGACTACCTATGTATAATGTAATTTTCTTTTTCTAGTATCTAGATGTGAACAACTCTGCCTTTAAGGCATTTGTATTTCAATCAAAGACCCCATTTTTGCTTATCCCCTTGATGTTTCGCGTGATGGGTCCATGCATTCATTTTATCCCAAGCATAATGTGTTCAGTATTCATAACATATCTTTAACTAAAATAAATTTGAGTACAGATGAAAACCTAAAATGGTAACTACTTTCTAATGACCTAACCACAGAAAGAAAAAGAGAGATAAAAGTGCCCAAAAAATATGACAACGCTTTCACCTGGACACACCTAGCCACACCCAGGGTTCATCGTTAGATTGCCGAATATTACATCTTCATGCCTAAAACAGAAAAGGAAGCTCAATTCTTCCTTGGATAGGTTCAATTGTTAATTCGTTCATTGCATACCACTATGTACAAACCTATTTTCAAACTATCGAAGAAGCTTTAGCCGATTATGGAGAAGGAACATTGCCAAACCACCTTTGACAGAACTAAGGCTTAACATTTCTTCACCCACCCATTCTCAAATTCCCACCCCCAATACACCATTGATCCTCATTAATATCCAATACCTTCCAAATCTATAATCCTTCATGGCTTCTCTCGTCATTGGCCATTCACGGTGAGGCGGACACCTATTATCGGCAAGATTCAAACCTCATAAATAAATGAACATTGCTTCATCATCGTAGGGGCATGTTACTTCTCAAAATAGGGGGAATCAAAGTTTTTCACCACCATTACCACCGAGAAGATGGCCAAGTTCATTAAGAAATGCATCTTAGCTCGGCATGACCTATTTCAACTCTTAGTCTTAGAAAATGAGGTTCAGTCCCAAGGGGCAACCATGAACTTGATCAAGAGATATGGAGCCAAGCCTCACAGGGCTTCACCTAACAGACCATGAGCTAGAGGGGGGACCACCTGATTGATTTGAAAATGTTGGTTTGGATATAGTAGATCCTCTCCATGCAAACCATAAGCTAGTGGGCCAATCGAAGCCGCACACTGGCTTATCAAGAAGTTCATTTCCAAGACTACCAGAAGGATCAAGGATTGAGCCGATGAGCTATCGTTCACCCTTCAAAGATGTCAAACAAATGTCAAAATTCTCCCAAATCAAACACCTTTTCTTTTGCCTGTGAAATGGAAACCAGGCTACTAACCAAGACCGAGATGAAGTCCTTAAGATTCGTAGTTAAAGGGACCCCTATAGACTAAAGCATGGTTTAAACAGCTTAAACAATCTTCAAATGTACCGACAGTGCATAATAAGAGCATACAACAACTGAATCAAGCATCAGAAATATCCATCAAAGGCCAAATATCCCATCTTGAAACAAGTAAAGCCTACCAACACCGACCCAAGGGCGAAGTTCCAACTAGGTTGGGAAAGACATTACAGATGAAGAAAGATGCTTGATATAAGGGGCATGATTATCAGCGGTAGTGAATTCGTGAACCCTATCAATCAAAATAGGTTGAAGCGTTACCTTACCCAACCAAAAAGAATTAAATCTAGAAAAGCAGCGCATAAACAAACAATAAACAAAATTAATCACCCAACGAGTAGTCCTCTACTGCTCGGGCAAAAATTAGGGTGTATTCCACTGATTGGTATCTTACAAACTGGCTAGGCAAAAGTTAGGGTGCAAAATAACCTGCTAGACTGAAAACTTGAAAAGGGCAATTTAGGAAAAAGTAAGGGTAAAAGTGAGTTACGAGAGTGTGTTGGCTAGAAAACCTTCATAGGCTAGTTAACACCAGAGTTTGGGTTAATAGAAATGGTTATCATCATCATGTACTCAAACTTAATTCATTTAATGGAAATGTCATTTTACTGAGTCCTTTACGTTTGTTCTTGAATGAATATATTAGGTCCAAGAGGCAAAATGTTGCAAATAAGTTGAATGTGGGGTTCTGGGCAGTCAACCCAATTCCTCAAAAGAAAAGAAAAGCAAAAATAAAAGGCAAAAATCCTGATAGGCTAAAAACAGCAAGGTCTATCCAAAAGCCAGGGAAAGTCAACTCGATTGAAAACTCGAAAAGGGCGGTCCAGGCAAAAACTAGGGCATGAAAACAAAATGGTGAACAAAGTCTGATAGGCTTATTGCAATATTTAGGTCTATGCAAAAATTTACAATCAATTTACAATCAATTTACAATCAATCAATTTACAATCAATCAATTTACAATCAATTTACAAGCAATCAATTTACAATCAATCAATTTACAATCAATTTACAATCAATCAATTTACAATAGACTTACCACTTTGAATAGCTCTTGACGAGCCTCCTATCACTTGTCATACTAGCGATGCAAAATCGCATGTTCTGTCTTAGCCATGGTATCCGGCCGCACAAGCCGCAAGTGAGCACCACGACTTCTATAGTTCTCTGCCAGAGGCATTCCCATATAATTTATGCGACATCCCCAATCCTCTGCCAAGGGCATTCTTATCTCATCCTTGTTGCAAAGGATTTCCATATATCCTCTCTCCTAACAAGAAGTCAGGTCGGATAATTCAATCGAGCAAATCATTCTCTCTTTGAGTAAAGTTGATCAAGCAAGCCAATTAGTCATCTCAAAGATGATCAACCCGAGCATTTCATGCATTTGTACATTCCTGTATAATCTTTATAGATGTCTTGTCTATTATTCTATACTGAATTCTATTGGAAACTAAGGATGAAAAAATGTCATTTAGCTATACGCTCGACCTCCAAGTAAACACCCGTATCAAGGGGCATCTCATAATTGCTTTCAATCCTATATCCGAGGCCACACCCAAGGCATATATCAACTAATGTCTTTGAGCTACGCGCTCAGCCTCAACTGCTTCTCTGGACTCCTAGAAATCTCAACTTAGTTCATATTTCATTCTTCCATTTTTATTGCTTAATAAAGGGGAAAAATATTTTTATTCCACAAAATTAATTAAGCAATAAAAACACAATTCATACTATTTACTAATGCTTCAAAATTTCCTTGACAGGTGACCATATGGCAATCCAGATGGATAACCATCCTAATGGATCCTAAAATTAGAACTCAGATTTTCTCCCAGGGGTACCATGATGCAAATGCCCAAGGGCACCTCGATGTAATTATCAGGGGCATCTCAGAATTATCTTCTAACTTGCTGTCAAAAATAGAGACTCCAAGGGGCATATCAGCTAGACCTCGATGGACACCTCGGTATCTTCTCCGAACTCCTGGAAATCCTAACTTGTCTTTTATTTCATTCTTCCATTTCAATTGCTTAATTGAAGGGCAAAAAACTTTTGTTCCACAAAATTAAATAAGCAATTGAAACGCAACTCATGTCAATTACTAATATCTCAAAACTTCCTTGATAGGAGCGCCGTACGGTAATTTCGATGGATGATCGATCAGAAGATATAAAATCCAAAATTTAGAAAATCATTCAAGGCACCTCCATGCAGCTTTTGAACCTTCAGGGGCATGCAACTATCGTAAAATCAACCTAGCGATTGATTTCCCGGACTTCCCGAATATTTCTAAACTCATTTTTCTCAATATTCCATTATTACTGCTTAATAAAAGGGTCAAAATGTTTTGTCTCGACAAAGTCAATTAAGCAAATAAAAATGCAATCTCAACAATTATTAACTTTTAAAATTCTATTCGTGATCGGTCTATAGATGGTGCGTGCTCAAACCACCAATAGACAACCGATTAAGATTTTGGCTTCTCGATTGGTCCGTTGATGGTGTGTCCGATTACTGCCAACAAACAACCAATTCAGATTTTGACTTCTTGATTGGTCCATTGGTGGTGCATCCCATGAAAGCAAATAGATAACCAATTCAGATTTGCCTTCCCCATAGGTTCGTTGATGGTGCGTCCTCAAACCACCAGTACCCAACCATTTCAGCTTCTACCTCCAATAGGTTCGTTGATGGTGCGTCCTCAAACCACAAGTAAATAGCCAATTCAGATTCGCCTACCCCATAGGTCCATTGATGGTGCATCCTCAAACCACTAGTAGACTACCAATTCAGCTCCGATAGGTCCATTAATGATGCGTCCCATGACTGTCCATAGATAACCAATTTGAGGTTCCATTATCTTAGGTCTGTTGATGGTACGTCTTAAAACCACTAGTAGAAAACCGATTCAAATTCTACCTTCAAAAGGTCCATTGATGATGCGTCCTATGACTGTCCTTAGACAACCGACTCGAGGTTCTATTATCTTAGGTTCGTTGATGGTGCATTCCCAAACCATAAATACACAACCAATTTAGCTTTTTCTATCTCCAATAGGTCCGTCAATGATGTGTCCTATCATCATCCATACATAACTGACCTAAAGATCCTTCACCTCAGGTATAACCTTCTATCCTTTGCTCTTTCATGAGATCACACTTGGCTCGCCAAGTGGCAATTTCCCTAGGGACAGCCGGTGAGTACGAGCTTTTCAGTGACTCTTGGAACGATGATGACTTATTTCTCTAACCTCATATGGTCTATTTGTTCTATTCTTCAAAGGTTGAATCATGTTTGGCAAGTACATTTTTGATGATTTGGGCCTTTGGCGGCACTTAAAAATCATTCATATGAATTTATAAATAACCATTTTCTTTTGCTCACGGGCAGTAATTTGTTTCACAATTTTCTGTAATATCCTAATATCTTCAGCAAGTCTCATTTATATTGTTGGATTCTAGACTCTTTGAACTTTCCAGAATGCCAAGAATCTCCTTAATCGAATAGCTGTAGTGAAAGTTATAGGCGTTGGAATTTTGAACCCTAATCTACCCCCTAGAAACTGTAATTAGCCTAAACCCAACAAACCCTAATTAACCTAAACCCTAGTTCAAACCCTAATATATAACTCCTAGCTCCTCAATCTTTGCTGCTGCCACCGTCACCAGCAGCAGCAACGGCTTTCCCTCCGGTGGTGGTGACTACCACTAATATGGCAGCTGCCGCCACTGTGGTGGCGGTCACCGCTGCCCTTTATATCGATGAGGGCCATTGGGGTGGCCACCCCCATTATGCCTAGCCCCCACCTCCGTGGTGGGTTCCCGGTACCATGGCAGTATCCACCGCCATCCTTATGGTGGTGGCCGCCTCCCCTATGGCGGCCACCTCCGTGCAGGCGGCGTTGGGCGTGGCACAACCTGTTATAGGTCACACCACTTCAATCCCTCTCTCTCCTTTTGATTTTGCCACGTATTTTTCCTTAAGATTTGCGGGAGTCAATGGATTTTTAAGTTTGAGAGTATTTAAGCCAATCTAAGAGAGAGATTTGAGGACTTTTTTTCTCCAGAATTTAGATTTAGAAATCATTTTTGAGTGAACATGACGAATAAGAGAGAGAAAGTGAAGAACTAGAGAGAAAAAGCTTAAGAAAAGCATAGAATCCAGGTTTAATCCTTTTAATCTCAATTCTTAGTTGTTCTTAGGCTTGATCTTATCGCTTCAACACTAAAATCAACTAGAAATCATAGGTTAGAATTTATTAAATAGCTTTTTAGAGACTTTTTCTCAAAAACAGCCTAACTAATCAATCGCTATTTTCATCACTAATTCCATCACCATTTCATCTGAAAATCATCAAAAGCTTGCCAAACGTCCGGTTTGAGTCTCCAAAGTCAGATTCACGACCTAGAGATCACAAAACTGGGTTCCCTTAACTTTTTACTCTTTTTTTTCTTTTTTTTGTTGCTTTATCACTATTGTTCTTGCATTTTTTAGTGTTGGAAAATAGTGAGAAAAAAATCCTACCTCTATAGGGATAGCCTTCACCTCTATCCCTATAGCCTTTGCCGCTACTGTTATAGCATTGAAGGCTATAGCTATAGAGGTGAACTCCACCCCTATAGAGGTCTCCTTATTTCTTGCGATTTTTGGGTATTTTCTTACCCAAATCCATAAAATCAGCATTATTTGTGTGTTTTAAGTCTAGATCTATTGAAATATAGTAGACTACAACTTAAAACTTCAATGATTTCATATTTATGGATGCAAAAACACTGGTCCCCCCCTTAAAAAAAATCTCGATGGCCAAGGCTATAATGACAGCCTTGACCGCCGCTGCTATAGCCTCCACCGCTGCCACTATAGCAGTCAAGGCGAAAGTGACGGCGGTCAAAGCTGTCGCTATAGGTTTGACCGCCGGAATTTGATTTCAAGCCTTTTTTGTGTTTCCTTGCATTTTTTGCTCCGATTTTCACCCTAAATATTTTCTAAAATCTTAATATTCTAGAATATATTTAATTTAATTTTAATCTGATTCATTTATTTATTTAATATTTTATTGATTAAAAAACTATTAAATGCCTAAAAATTGCATTTTCAACACTAAACATTCCTAAAAAAATGTTTTTCACCACAATAAAATTTGATTTTCTGCCTTTTATTATTTATGCATTATTTGTGATTATTTGTGATTTATTTAATGTGTTTAAAGCCATATCGGTGTTGGTTAGTTCGATTGAGGCCCGATTTCGGTCTCTCTTTATTCGCTTTATTTATTCGCCCGCATTGGAAAAATGTATAGGTATTTGTAAAGCCGTCTAACAATTATTTACTTGCTTTATTTACCGCTTTCGTGTGATGTATGGCATGTAAACTAAAAACTTCAAATGGTAACTGGACTTAAATCGCATAAGAACTAAAGTAATGCTTATTAGAATGTAAACGGTTTGATTTAAAAATTGAAAAGTAAGCAACATCATCCGGACTTGGAATCTCTGTTTTAAGGTGCGGTCTAACCACCCAGTGGGAAAGACATACCCAAATTCTCGGTGGAACTTAACCGGGTGGCGACTCTATTTTAAAATATAAGATTTCAACTCTCGTATCCCTTAACATGAAAATTGGAATTAAATTCAACATCAACATCTTTTTCTTTGTTATTTTCATCACGCCTAAAATAAGGATTCTCCCTTAGCACGCTTAATAGTGCTAATTATTTTCCACCCCGGGTGCTATGCATCTCACGCGATCCTCGCGGGTGGGGAAAAAGGTCGTCCGGTCACAGCTGTCCCATGAGTTTCGTGTAGTAGCATTGTGAATATTCTCATACTTGAGAGATGCTAGTTACCTTGTGTGGTACTATTGCTATACTTTGGGTCATACCGAATTACTTATTAATTTAGGTTGCCACGGGTGATTACGGGTATAATGATGACATCACGTTGGTAAGCTATATAGTCAGAAAGAATTCATCGCTCTAGATATATTACGGAGTTGTACCTGGCCGCTTTTTAAAGTGATGATTACTGTAAATCACTGATTAGAGTATATGATTGATAGAAATAGTTTCTCGTCAAGCACATTATGGTAAAAAGCAATATACTTCGGTGACAAGTAAATAACTAGGATAGCTTGGAGCAACCTTACTATTAGAGGGTTTACGCTTTAACCAAGCCCTACGAACCAAATGGTACTAATATTAAAGAATGGAAGGAGTTTATCACATTGGACAACTATTGCATAAACCAAGATTATGCTATAAGCACAAATGACATTCTGAGTAATGGGGGATCAATGAAGGTAATTGAGTTGTATTAATAGTCTAGGACCCGAAGCCAATAGTTCATATAGAAGAAGGGTTGGTTAAGCCTTAATAGCTCAATACTTCAGTATTCTATTAGGTCACACACATAAGACCTTCATCGGACTGAATAAAGAATTAATAGATTTATTCTGTTACGAATATATAACATAATAATAATTGGATTATTATTTGGTTAGACCAAGAATTTATTTTTGGCTGATAACTTATTTATTAGGGTAATAAATGAATTAAAGTGTGGATTAAAATGATTAGAGCATTTTCTGGTTGAGCAAGATATTTATTTTGACTAGTAACTAATTCATTGGGGCCATAAAATAAATATTTATTTGAAAAGGATTAAGAGGTGAATTTTTCCTTGCCGAGTTAAATTGGATCGACAGTACAAAATATATTTTGTACAGGCTCGGGTGTACAAGAGTGCACCAAAAGGTTCATGAGCACTGCTGGGCAGTGCTCGTGACAACCCATGAAAATGGGCTGCACTAGGCGAAGCAAATGGCGTGCCAGGACCTGGGCTCGTGGCATGGGCTATGAGGCCCAGCTCCCAAACAAGGAAAGCTTGTGAAGGGCTTGCCTTCTGTACATTGCATGCAGAGCACGCTATGTGTATCGGCCAAGCCCATGGGTCGTTGTGACCCACGGACATGACCCGTGGGTGGGATGTGCAAATTCATGTCCCACATCGGAAATCTGAGAGTATTTTTTCTCCTCTAAGACTATAAAAGGCTTACTTTCCTCCCGTTTCAAATGCACCATAGCTCATTCTAATTCATTACTCGAGATTCCAATGTGCTATCTCTCGAGTTGAGTTTTGCCCAAGTTATTTTTAAGGAGCCTCGAATATTTTTGAGGCACCTCTGGTTTATTTTTTGGTGGGTTTTGGAGTTGTCTAGCAGCTACTCAAAGCTCTACGGTTCTTCCTCATTGGGAGGTTTCGATTGGTGGGGTTCGTGTGGATACTCATAGAGGCTTTCCTACTGCTGGAGGCTTGTGTAAGGAGGTTCTAATAAAGCAACCTTCAACTAGTAAGTTTCCTTTCTTTCTCTTTAAATTATTAGGTATTTTTCTTCAGTCATTTTAAGACTTAATAATTATGCTTAGGTTATTTTGCATGGTTAGATTATTTTACGCTTAGGTTATTGCTTAGAGTTAAAACATGCTTAGTATAAAATATTTGTGCTATGATACAATTGATAATTATTGTATGCCTAGCATATGCATGCTAACCTAGGTAAAGAATTTATTTAGTTGAGGCTTTATTGAATTTATATGTATCTAATAGGAGTTCCTAGGGACAAGGGAAAAAATTTTAAATTTCTGCCATGCATATTATGTATGTTCAAAGTGACTATTAGTCCCCAATAGTGGTATCAGAGCCTGCCTATTTGGTGCACTATTAAGTTAAAAGCAAATTGAATTTTATTTTCTATATGAATTGATTTAAAATTTATTAAATTGTTTGGAACAATAGATGAACTTAAGCTTTCATTTCAAGGTTAGAAAATGGATATAGATAATTTTGAATAAGCCTGCTCAACTTACTCAAAAATTATCAATGACTCAATCAATTTTTTAAGTTACGAGGGTTATAGATGCTTTCAACGTACAAGAATTGAAAGAATGCAATTTATTAGTCCAAGAGAATCCATGTTTTCCAAGCTTGTGCCCGTATATGTTCTGGCAAGGATTGGACTTGGTGTTTACTCCTCAAAGGGCACCCTCCTACCTGGATATATATATATATATATATATATATATATATCGGCGTAGCTTGAGTTAACAAAGAGGAATATCGACTAATTTATATCTTGTATATAAGATGGTTCTTATATATGTTTCTATAACAAAGTAAATATTAAATTATTGAATAAAAGCTTAAAGGAAATGCAATATAAATAAAACAAATAAAAATGTTAATTATTTTGCATATAATCTAGGTTGACAGAATAATTATGATAAACAGGATGAACCCACCTAAGGTTAGACTTGATAAATTAATTCTAAAATTTCCCGAATTAATATAAATTATTATAAATCTATCCATTAGATAAAATACTAGATTGGGTCAGACGTCTAACACTAATAAAATCCCAAAGTAAATATATTAAGACAAGTTAAAGTCTTCCTTATCCAAATTTATAATACGGTCTTTTTCGGCCATAACAATGTTGAACAAAGCGTTCCTTTTCGTCAATATTGATCGATTATAAAATTTGGGATAGGACTTGCCTTAGTAGGACTGGGTAGTCCACCCTAAAATTGGGGGCTAGCTATAGAACTATTGTGAGCACGAGATTTTGCAGTCCCTCTCACGAGACGATGATGACGTGTACCCGATTTTAATGCCTCAAAATAAAAGTTCTCTTTAGAATTTTTATTACCGAAATAATATTCCTTGTGAATTTTATACTTGGTAGAATCTAGTTCGGCATGGCCGACATCGCGTCCGATAGGAGCTTGAACCGATGATTTACACCCAAATTAAATAATACCCATTAAAATATAATTAAAATTCAAAAAGATGCCTTTCCACCCACTATTAAACCACTTTTCCCGACTTTTTAGGCTTTTTGACCCGTTGGTTATCGGTAGGCTGGAGGCTGATGCCACTGGCGGCATCACCATTCCGCCGGTGGCATGGCCTAAAATAGGTCCCTCCACAGACAGCCTTTCGGCCACTTTCGGTGGAATAAGTCAAAAGGGTCTCGAAAAACACCCCAATTTGCCTTTGAAAAGACACCTTAGGCTGAAATTGAAGGAGGGGGGACTAAAATTGTATAGGAAAGGAGCTAAAATTGGGCAATTAAGAGGCTAAAATGGAGAGAGTAAATCTTAGTGAGATAAGAATTTGACAAGGCAGGAAAAAGGATTCTAATCCATTTTTCCCGATTTTTCTTCTTTGAACTCTCTGATTGTGAGCTTAAAGTCAGTGGGTCTTTAAATCAAAATCAACTTAATAGGATTTAGAGACCTAAAACTCTTAAATTGACAATTAAATCATCATTGCAAGCTCCTCGGAGGTGTTACTATTTAGTTCACAAAGAGTTGGATTCACTACCCCGAGGTGAAAATCCTGAGTCTTATTGCTCTTTGGCATTAATATTATTGGTTTGTGTTAATTTTTGTTGATTTGCGTTCATTTTTGGGTTTTTGGTCACTTTGACTGCCGACCGCTAATGCTATAAGAAATCGAAGTCGCTAGAGGCATGTGATGTTACCAGCTGTATGACCCATGTCGCTAGAGACATCGTTGATACCGTCGTTAGCATCGCGTTCCCAAGAGACCTCACTACCCTTTCTTTACGGTACTTAGAAAGCCCTGTGCCTGTCTGCATACTGATGTGGCCCGCGACACAATTGATGTCGCCGGCGGCATCATCCATGCCGCCACTAAAATCAACCATGTCACCGGCGGCATCAGTTACCTCATCAGCGGCATGACTTTCTGGACAACAGTTTTATTTTCATTTGTTCCCGAACTAACTTATTTTCAGGCGCTTGGACATATAGTCTAACGATGGAGGTTCAAAACCCCTTGAAAATAGACCCCACCCCACAACGAGTGGCATTTTCACTTATAATCCGATTAAAGCAATGATTGAATCTTAAATTTGGGTAAAAATGGAATTTCCTCACAAACGCCAATCAAACCTCATTTTAGCCATCCAATCGAGCCTTATGATATTGTAAATAAAATATGCCATATTCGTGCCAACCATCTTCGGCAGGTATATATAAATCGGACATTCGGGTATTTTATTTATTGCGTAGAAAATTTACGGGACTTGAAAACTTTGCAATAATTTTTCTTTCTGCACTTATTTTTTCTTTTATGGCTGTAAATATTTTATTTATTGCTTCAATTGCTTGATAAACGTGAAAATAACAAAATAACTGAAAATATAAATAAATAGGATGGATTAAACCGATTAAGAAAGAATGAAGTGTCTTAACTTGGCCTAATGAAAAATAGATAACATCATCCAAACTCAGAATCTCTACTTAAGGTATAGTCCAATTGCCCGGTGGGAAGATCGTACCAAAAATTTTTCGGTTGAGCTAAACCGGGTGGCGACTCTATTTTAAGTACAGGATTTCGATCTAGTATCTTTTGGGCATTAAAATGTGCAAAATCATTTTTCAAACACATCACACTCATCCCCCATCATTCAAATGGGCCGGCCCAATAGGGCCCGGCCTCGCGCCGGAGCCGCGTGAAGCGTCGTCCGCTTACAGTGATGACTCTACTGGGAAATACTCTTTAAACTTGAACTTTCTTTCATAAATTTTAAAAGATTTTGATGATGTATTGAAATCATTGGCCAAAGTAAAAATTCATTCTTTTTTATAACGTTTTATCCTCATGCGTGTAGATAGTTTGTTATTATAGGTGCCCTATTTCACCCGAGAAGCTCACAAAGTATCACTCATGCCCTGTTGGAACTGAGTATGCCTTGTGGGTGGATCACTTGTTTTAACCAACACGTAAACTCCTATGATCGCACCTATTTAGGTAGTGGTTGAGTAATGTGGAATCAAGGTAAACGAGAACCTTCTACATCAATGACCCTATATCAAAGCCGCGCTAGAAGAAGCCTTAGCACATCGTTTCCCTTAGGATTACCAAAAACAAATTAAATAATTGAGACGCACTTCTTTCGCCATTACCGGTGAAGCGGCCAAACTCTATCCTTCTAAAGAAGCATTACGCGGGATTCATAAGGTTAGAAGAGGGCCTTTTTGTGTGCTATGTGCTCTATGATCATGTACCTACCATGCATCCGCTTTAAGAGCCAAAAATGAATTAACTTACCCTTACGACTTCCACCCATGGAATAGGTTCAGCAACATACGTAGGACTTCTCTTGTGCCTCTATTTCGTCACCACATGTCTCTATGTAAGACGTGAGATACAAATGTCCCACGTATGTTGGAGGTATAAGCCATCACATTATCTCTGACCACATCTACGTGCAGCCATACATGCCACGCACCGCTTCTAATAAAAAAAAAGACATACATACATACCATCCATGCCATTTACAACCCATTCATGGTCTGACCCATGGCTCATGATCCTAAATAGTCTTCCTCTTAAATCAAGACCTTCACAACCAGCCATGTCTCTTCCTCACAATGACAACTCTACCTCACCCAGAGAACAAACTAGTCTTCCCTCCACCTCAGGAGCAACAATTCACCCTCCGTCTCTTGGATCAGAGATCACTGCAGCTATCATCCAATTTTTGAACTCCGATCAGTTCCAAAACATCACTTAGGAGCTACTATATGTATCTGTCAAGAAGGCCCTAGGAAGTCAAGACTTCGACAAGGTCATACGATCTCCAGGCATGACACCCGATAGCAATACACTCTGGTAAACACCGCCAACTGCTTACCCCAGACAAAGAAAGGAGCCCAAAGTCCAATTCTTCCACCATTCATTAACACCTTACCGCCAAAATTGGTCACCCCATCATAATTTAAAATCCCTGCTGCCCCGACGCTTCCTCAATACGACCAGGTCATGCAACACAAAGTTGAATACTTCTCGCATCAATTGATGATAGTGGGCTGCAATCAAAAAGAGGGGAGGGTCCAATCAGAGGAGAACAAGATCTGTCAAAACACTGACTCACCCATGCCCCTACTGTAAATCATGGTGAACCAAGAGACTTCTCAGAAATTGGCACCAGCTGCTATTATTTAGCCAAACGACGGTCTTAAGTGTAGAATAAATCCATGGAAACTGTCGCTTAATGTAATCTTCACCGGATTAAGGGAAGCTGGCATTCTTAAACCTCTTCACGAATTCAATCCCCCCATGAGAGAAGAAGGAAAAGGCTTTTACAGATATCACATGTTGTCAGGTCACCACACCAACCATTGCAAAGCTTTGGTTCATACCATCCAACGTCTGGTCGAGGATAAGAAGATTACTGATCCTAAAAGTGCATCTTGCCCCTTACCAGAGTCTGACAACCAGACACGGACGATTAATCCCACAATTTATCTGAAGATCTCATGAAGGCCATCTACTCTAATGGTAGGGGAAAATCGTGCTCCGACAGTGAGGATGAATAATCTCGATTTGCAATCCTTAGAGTTTAGACTTTTTAGCTCCATGGGCAACTTCCATTTTTCTTACTTATGTCATGTCTTTATCATTTGATTCGCGTCTTCATATGAGCATACATACGATGCTTTCAGTATTTAAGATATTTTTTTGAATGAAATTAAGCTGAGTATAGTTGTAGGCTTTTATGTGGTAATCAAATCCAATAATTTAACCCTTGTTAAACACATGTGAGATAATAAAGTGCTTGAACACCATGATAATGCTTTTGCTTAACTCAATAAATAGATTGTTGAAACGCCATAGGTCTCTTCTAGAATTAACTCAACAAACCTGCAATGGTACACCTTTAAGCTACCAAAGAAGTATCAATCGATCCCCTAAAACAGAGAATCAGGGCTTACACCAAACGGAGCCCAACCTCCATCAAATAAACATCATATCCAAATCTCAGACCAATGTCGCCACCAAGAATATGACCAAATTTGCAGAGAAACATATCTTCACCCAGTACAAATCAACCCTATCAAACCCTTCGACTAACAAAGGTCAGGGGGGCAAGCACTACCTAGAACACTAAGTCTAAGGGCAAGCACCTTTATCCCACAAACCACATAGATGTTCACACAATTGACGTCGCGATCAGCTTGCCAAATAAACCAACAAAGCAAACTACCACTTCAAAAGCACCAAACAAAAGGTCCTCAAACCAAACATCACTTGTTCAAAATGATTTACCACCGATACAGGGTGCATATTCAGGCCTGAATAAGAAGGGCTCTGCAAACCATAGACTAAAGGAGCAATCAAAATAGCGACCAGGACGATAATTGAAACAATCAATGAAGCTTTGGGTAAGCACCAAAAAGTCCCGCAAACTAAACAACTTGCAATAAGGTCAACCAAAATCAAAACAAGGTTACCCAATGAATGTTAGAATGAATCGGGTGATCCAAGCGAAAATCGAATGGATACCAAGAATATATGTAAAGGCACAACCAAGCACACAATATTAAATCAGATACTCAACACCCTTGCCGAGAGTCATAGGCCCGACACTAAAGCATCTGAAAACCTCTGATACCAATGAAAAGTTCAAACCAAATTAAGAAGGTTGTCATATGGCTAAGGATGGTACCGAAGTCATAAGCATAGACAAGAGCGAGTTAATTGATCTAGTCAACTAGGATGAGCTTAGGCATTATCGGGTCTGAATAAAAGAAATAAATTAGAAAAGTGGCACACAAAAAAATACATATGAGATAATCACCCACCTTTCGGTCTTTTACTGATGGGACAAAATTAAGGTGACACCCGACGGTCGATATCCCGCAAACCAGCCGTGCAAAAATTAGGGGATAAGTCAATAACACCTACTAAACTGAAAACCTAAAAAGGGCAGTTCAGACAAAAATTAGGGCTCGAGAGAAAAATTGCGAGTTGTTAACTGGAAAACCTCTAGAGGCCGGTTAACACCAGGGGTTCCGTTAGTGGAAATGATTGCCAACGTCTTGTACTCAAGTTAGATTCACTTGATAAAAGTGTCTTTTATACTGAAACCTTCGTGTTTGTGATTGTATAAATGTCTGGCGATCAAGTGGTGGAAACATCACAATTAAGCTTAATTGAAGAAGCTGCGAGCTCATAATAAAGAAATAAATAATAAAAAAAATAATAAAAAAATAATATAAAAAAATCCAGATAGACTGAAAACATCTAGGTCTATGCAAAAGTCGGAATAAGTCTATTGGGTTGAAAACTCGAAAGGACAGTCTATGCAAACGATAGGGTCAAGTTAGAGCCGAAAATCTGCGTTCCCTAGACTCTGCAAAAAAAACTCATAGCTTTTGATCTCCCATGACATGAATGGACAGAATAGTCAAAATCAGATTGCTGGAAAATTGATACCGCCGGCAATTTTAATGATGCCGCCGGTGATATGAGTTATTTTGGGCAATATTAGTTGATGCCGCCAGCGAAATGGGTATAGGCGGTTTTCAAGCGATGCACCTGGCAACAAGAATGATATCGCCGGCGACATGGATTATTTTAGGCGATATCAATTGATGCCGCCAGCGGTATGGAGTTAATTTTCTGGGCGGCATCAAAAGCAATATCATCATTTCACACCGGGACAAAACCTGTAAACAATCCTATAATACGTTTCTAATGCCTTGTTAAATAGCAATTCATTTTCTTTCAAAATAAAAGGTTTGAAGGCTCAAACCACTAAAAATATCCCAAAACATCTAGCGTACGACAAAACCAAATTATCCAAACCCCAATGTATCAAGGGTACAAACAAAGAACTAAAAAAAGCAAAATGAAAGTGAAAAACTAGGCATGCCCGCCACTACCGACCGGGCGAGATGAAATGTCTTCAGGATTCACAAGCCAGTCTCCAACATCATTCTCATCTTTCTCCCTTCCCTCTGTCATTGGCACACTGCTAGACTCCTTGGCCACGACAGGCGGGCGTCGGCCGGTAGACATCTTGATCCCCCTACGACTGGTTCAGCCATGGTGCGCACGGTCCAAGTTTTGCTTACTTCTCTGCTCATGATCGGTGGCTACCAACTGACCCTCAAGATCACTCACGCGACCCCGTAGGTCAGCAGTCTCCTCCTCGTACTGCCGCCGGGCTGTATTAGCATCTGACAAGGAAAGGGCCAAGAAATCCTGCAAACTAGAGAAAATTACAGCAATGCATATCATTCGTAGCATCCATACATGCAACTTATCTTAGTATATGCATAAATAGGGAATTTACCTGAGCAAGGAGCGACTATCTGATGAGTGTATCCCGAAGAAAAAAATTGTTCCCTGCGAGCTGCTCCACATGACCTCGCGCCACCTGGAAAATCCAAAAGGTAAATCATTAGACACCCGCCTCCAAGGCTAAACAAGAAAATAATTATTAGGCCTTACGTAAGTAGTATTTTCGGGCGTGAAAATTGGAGCTTGCCAGCTCGAGCCAATATTCCTAGGGAGGAACTCACCTCGGGAATTCATCAGCAGGAAGGTGGTTTCCAACGGATTGACCAGACACCCCTCCATGAAGTTTATGCCCTCCGGCACACTATAGTGCCGTGTCCCACTCTGGTTATCCCGACCTCTCTTCCTCGCGGGTTCCTGAAAAACATAAAAGCCACACGTCAACAATGTTCCTAGATAACCTCAAAATCATGCACATAGGCATAATCATACCTCAAAAGAACGTTGCTCCCCTTGGGACGTTGGCGCACTCCTGCCGGCTACGTCCATGCCCGCCTCATCCTCCTCCTCAGGCTCGATCGCAAGATTCCCTTCAAGGGCCTCATCTTCATCATCATCTTCCTCCTCAATGTCCATAATGCCTTTGAGGCGCCTTTTCTCATCCTCCAACCGTTGCTCGTTATGAGACTCAATCGTATCATTTCCATGGATGCGAGGACATACAGGGAGTAGACGATACAAAAGCTACTTGTAGGGATCACTCGGCCATTCCCCTCGATAAAATCAGCCTTATCGGCCTCGGAGGTGATCACCAAATGGGGCCACCATAAGCCCCTGAGGGGATCAGTTGGCACCGATCTAGCAGCCACCGGGTGGGACCTCTAGCCCCTGACGCGCTCGCCTAGGTACCACTACTGGGAAAAAGGGCACTCAATCATGAACCAGCGATCATCTACCTCCCTCCTGACCCTTACGACCTCTGCTAGATTCTCCACCCCATCGAATGGATCCAGGACCATCTACATCAAAACAACCAATATAAGTCCATAACCGATTTTTGTTTTGTCTAAATGTAAAAATAAAGACTAAATAAAAGAAATTGCATATCGAGCTCAACCACACGCTCCTTAAGACCTCCCTATATTTTGTAGGGTACTTGGCCTTCCCACCGACACCCTCGCACCAGCGAGCGAGGTAGTGAGAGCCCGACGGCACAATCCCCTTAAACTCCACCGATGGGAGGATTTGATCCTCGAAGGCCCAGGCCTACTCAAGTAGTGACCAATCAATTCAAAAAGCGTCATACAATAAAAGAGAACGTGTACTATCAAGTAAAATACTTCCAAAGAGATGTACCTGGAGTAACATGTCGCAAAGCCGATGTACTTGGAGTAACATGTCGCAAAGCTGAAGGGCTTTCTCCTTCTTTTGGGCTCCCACGTCCAGCCCATGGTACAGTTGAGCCAAGATGGCCCTCGGCCAATTTTTCCTCCTAATGCCCGACACGTCTTCCACAACAGTTATAAGCACATAATTAATCTTACTCCCCGAGATTGGGAAGAACAATACAGTAAGCAGAGAAATCACAAAAGACCGGACACAAGCCTCCCTCTCATCTTTGGGTACTACATCCACCCAGGTCTAGTGATGGTACAACTCTCCATAAGACAGCCACCTAGAAACGGGCTTCAGACCAAACAACTCTTTCACCCGCCTCACCCCGAGCCTCTCAACATGGTACTTGTCCATGTAAGCATCAAAATGTGTGACCTCATCCAACCAAGGGAGGCCGGTCATGGCTACGACAATAAAAGGTGTACTCGTAGCTTCCCTGAAAGAGAAGTGGAAAGTATGGGTCGTCTCGCACAAACCTCTCGGTTGGGGCCGTTACTGCTAAATGAGAAAGCTTAGGCATCAGCATTGGCCTTATCCGGGCCAAGTCCCCGAACCCTATGTCATTGATGGCAAGTGCTAGCTCAGGGTCGTTCTCCGAAATGTGCAGCCACTATTCACCGATAGTGCCCATTCCCCCTGTATAGGTCAGTTCATACGGCTGTAAAATTAGAAACAAAACGGATTAGTCCTACTTAGTTTTCATCAGCTAAGCTGCCGATGTCACTTCTATTAAAAGCGATGTCACCGACGGCATCACTCCATACCGCCAGTGGCATGGTTCATGTCGCTGATGACATCACCTCAAATAGGAGTGACATCAGACTCCTATAAGCCTTTTTGCAAGGACTGATGCTGCAAGCGCATCACTCATGCTGCCGTCGACATCACTATGTGTGGGCAGAACCTATTTCTCCCTAAAATCGCACCCATTGTGTCAGAATCATAAAAATCACAATCAATCAAATAATAAGCCCGAAAACAGTAAAAATCGATCCTAAAGCATGCAATATAACCAATCTATTTCACATTTAAACTCCTATTATAGCGCGATTTCAAATCTAAAGCCAAATCAAACCGAACCCAAAAAAGAAGAGATTCGGGTTTTGTGGGACTACCTGGACATAGCAGAGGTGCTTCTCCTTCTCCAGGGTCAGATTGGTGATGGGAGAATTAATCCCATAGCCATACATCTTGGCTGTCTCCTTCAGGCTATAAGCAGTAGGAACGGAGAGAATTTTCAATCCCTCGACAGAAGAATCGGGCAAGTTCTCCCTAGCCTTGCGGATTTGCCCCTGAAAGCCTTGGCGATTCTCTTCATGATTTGAATAATAAAAAAAGAAATCAGAAAAATTGGAGAAGAAGATGGAGAGGGGTACGGTTTTCTAAATAATGAGGAAGAAGGGAGTTTTACTTCCTTTTAAACTGCCACGCGGGATTCGAGGAGTTTTAATTTATCTGAAACTACCCATTCATACCGCCGGCGACATCAGTCCATGCCGACAGCAATATCACTCTTGTCACTGGCGACATTGCCCCTTTCAGTTCAAATTTTGAAATTATCCGACCAATCAAAGCCGCCATGTGGCACTCACATTACCGGCGACATCGATTCATATCGCCGGCTATATTGTCCATGCAGCCGATGACATCACCCCTCCAATTCAAATTTTGCACAAGTCCAACCAAAGGACAATCACTATACCAAACACAAGCCCGACCGAAGGGCAATCTCTTCAAAGTGAAAGTCCGACCAAAGGACAATCACTATACAAAACACAAAACCCGACCAAGGGACAATCACTATACCAAACACAAGCCCAACCGAAGGGCAATCTCTTCAAAGTGAAAGTCCGACCAAAGGATAATCACTATACAAATCACAAAACCCGACCAAGGGACAATCACTATACCAAACATAAGCCTGACCGAAGGGCAATCTCTTCAAAGTGAAAATCCAACAAAGGACAATCACTATACAAAAAATAGAAGCCCGACCGAAGGGCAATCTCTTCAAAGTGAAAGCCTGACCAAGGGACAATCGCTCAACAAACCATAAACCCGATCAAAGGGCAATCTCCTTATAAAGTGAAAGCCCGACCAAGGGGCAATCACACCACAAAGCACAAGCCCGACCAAAGGGCAATCTCCTCACAAAGTGAAAGCCCGCCTAAGGGGCAATCACTCCACAAGCACAAGCCCGACCAAAGGGCAATCATTCTCCAAAGGACAAGCCTAACCTAATGGCAATCTCCTCAGAAAGTCAAAGCTCGACCAAGGGGCAATCACTCCACAAAGCACAAGTCTGAGTAAGGGACAATCTTAACAAAGCACGAGCCCGACCGAAGGGCAATCTCCTCATAAAGTGAAAGCCCGCCCAAGGGGCAATCACTCCATAAGCACGAGCCCGATCGAAGGGGAATCACTCTCTAAAGGACAAGCCCGACCGATGGGCAATCTACTCACAAAGTGAAAGCCCAACTGAGGGGCAATCACCGATAAAGCACGAGCCCGACTGTAGGGCAATCTCCTCAGAAAGTGAAAGCCCAACCAAGGGGCAAGCATTCCACAAAGTGAGAGCCCGACCGAAGAGCAATCTCTTCACAAAACTTAAGCCCGATAAAGGGGCAATCTCTTCACAAAGTGAGAGCCTGACCGAAGGGCAATCTCTCAACAAAACTTAAGCCCGACAAAGTGGCATTCTCTTCAAAAAGTGAAAGCCCGACCAATGGGCAATCACTCTACAAAGTGAAAGCCCAACCAAAGGGCCAAATTCTACACAATGAGCAAGTCCAATCAAGGAACAAGCACTCCATAAAGTGAGAGCCCGACCAAAGGGTAATCTCTCTACAAAACTTAAGCCCGACAAAGGGGCAATCTCTTCACAAAGTGAAAGCCCGACCAAGGGGCAATCACTCCACAAAGTGAAAGCCGAACCGAAGGGGCAAACTCTCCACAATGTGCAAGTCCGACTAAGGGACAAGCACTTCATAAAAGTGAAAGCCCCGACTGAGGGGCAATCTCTCCATAAAGCTAAAGTCTGACCAAAGGACAATCTCTCCACAAAGGACAAGTCCGACCGAGGGCCAATCTCCATAAAGCATAAGTCCTACCAAGGGGCAACTAATCTACAAAGCACAAGTCTGACCAAAGGACAATTTTGCCACAATGTGCAAGTCCGACTAAGGGACAAGCACTCCACAAAGTGAGAGCCCGACTAAAGGGCGATCTCTAGGCAAAACTTAAACCCGATAAAGGGGCAATTGCTACACAAAACTTAAGCCCGATAAAGGGGCAATCTCTTCACGAAGCATAAGCCCGACTAAAGGGCAATCACTCCACAAAGTGAAAGCCCGACCGAAGCGGTAAATTCTCCATAATGTGCAAGTCCGACCAAGGGACAAGTACTCCACAAAGTGAAAGTTCGATAAAGGACAATCTCTACAAAGCTCAAGTCCAACCAAGGGATAATTTCTGACCAAAGGAAAAACTCTCCACAAGAGCACAAGTCCGACCGAGGGACAATCTCCATAAAGCATAAGTCTGACCAAGGGGCAACTAATCTACAAAGCCCAAGTCCGACCAAAGGATAATCTCTACAAATCTCAAGTTCGACCAAGGGACAATTTTCGACCAAGGGATAATCTCCACAAAGCACAAGTCCGACAAAGGGACAATCTCTACAAAGCATAAGTCTGACTGAGGGGTAACCAATCTACTAAGCACAAGTCCGACCAAAGGACTATTTCTTAGCAAAGCTCAAGTCCGACCAAAGGACGATCTATACAAAGCTCAAGTCCGACCAAGGGACAATTTCCTATTAAAGGATAATCTTTCCACAAAACACAAGTCCGACCAAGGGACAATCTCCATAAAGCGTAAGTCCGACCAAAGGGCAACCAATCTCAAAGCGTAAGTCCGACCAAGCAGCAACCAATCTACAAAGCATAAGTCCGACTAAGGGGCAACCAAGCTATGAAGCATAAGTCCGACCAAGGGGCAACCAATCTAGGAAGCGTAAGTCTGACCAAGGGGCAACCAATCTATGAAGCCTAAGTCCGACCAAGGGGCAACTAATCTACGAAGCGTAAGTTCGACCAAGGGGCAACCAATGCATAAAGCGTAAGTCTGACCAAGGGGCAACCAATGTACAAAGCATAAGTCCGACCAAAGGACAAACTTTCTACAAAGCTTAAAGTCCGACCAAGGGACAATTTCTATAAAGCATAGGTCCGACCAAGGGGCAACCAATCTATAAAGCGTTAGTCTGACCAAGGGACAAACCAGTCTTCCCTCAGGCATCATTCCTATCCCTTGCTCTTTCGTGTGATAATACTGACCTATGGCAGAAGTGATCCCCCGAGGGGCAGCCTGTGAGCACGGGATTTTGCAGTCCCTCTAGCAAGACGTTGATGACGTGTACTCGATTTTAATGCCTCAAAATAAAAGTTCTCTTTAGAATTTTTATTACCAAAACAATATTCCTTGTGAATTTTATACTTGGTAGAACCTAGTTCGCCGTGAACGATAACGCGTCCGGTAGGGGCTTGAACTGATGATTTACACCCAAATTAAATAATACCCATTAAAATATAATGAAAATTCAAAAAGATGCCTTTCCACCCACTATTAAACCACTTTTCCTGACTTTTTAGGCTTTTTGACCTATTAGTTGTCGGTATGCTGGAGGCTGATGCTGCCAGCAGCATTACCATACCACCGGCTACATCAGCCATATCGTCGGCGACATCATCATGTCCCCGGCAGCATGGCCTAAAATAGGTCCCTCCAGAGACAGCCTTTCGGCCACTTTTGGTGGAATAAGTCAAAAAGGTCTCGAAAAACACCCTAATTTGCCTATAAAAAGACACCTTGGGCTGAAATTGAAGGAGGGGGGACTGAAATTGTATAGGGAAGGAGCTAAAATTGGGTAATTGGGAGGCTGAAATCGAGAGAGTAGATCTTAGTGAGATAAGAATTAAAAAAGGCAGGAAAAAGGATTCTAATCCATTTTTCTCAATTTTTCTTCTTTGAACTCTCTGATTGTGAGCTTAAAGTCAGTGGGTCTTCAAATCAAAACAAACTTGATAGGATTTAGAGACCTAAAACTCTGAAATTGACAATTAAATCATCATTGCAAGCTCCCCGGAGGTGTTACTCTTCAGTTCATGAGGAGTTGGATTCACTACCCCGAGGTGAAAATCTTGAGTCTCATAGCTCTTTAGCATTATTATTATTGGTTTGTGTTAATTTTTGTTAATTTTTTTTCATTTTTGGGTTTTCAGTCACTTTGACTGCCAATCGCTACTGCTGCAACAAATTGAAGTCACCGGAGACATGTGATGTTGCCAGCTGTATCACCCGTATCGCTAGAGATATCATTGATACAGCCGCTAGCATCGCATTCCCCAGAGACCTCACTTTCTTGTGTGACCCTTTCTTTATGGTACTTAGAAAGCCCTATGCCTGTCTATATACTGATGCCACCCGTGACACAATTGTTGTCATCGGTGGCATCATCCATGCCGCCAGTGACATCAACCATCTCGCCGGTGGCATCAGTTGCCTCATCGGCGGCACGACTTTCTGGACAGCAGTTTTATTTTCGTTTGTTCCCGAACTAACTTATTTTCTGAAGCTAGGACATATAGTGTAATGATGGAGGTTCAAAAGCCCCTGAAAAAAGACCCACCCACAACGAGTAGTATTTTCACTTATAATCCAATTAAAGCAACGATTGAATCTAAAATTTGGATAAAAATGGAATTTCCCCACAAACGCCATTCAAACCTCATTTTAGCCATCCAATCGGGCCTTATGATATTGTAAATAAAATATGCCATATTCGTGCCAACCATCTTCTGCAGGTAGATGTATATCGGACATTCGAGTAATTTATTTATTGCGTAGAAAATGTACAAGACTTGAAAACTTTGTAATAATTTTACTTTCCCCACTTATTTCTTCTTTTTATGGCAATAAATATTTTATTTATTGCTTCAATTGCTTGATAAATGCGAAACTAACAAAATAACTGAAAATACAAATAAGTAGGATGGATTAAACCGATTAAGAAAGAATGAAGTGTCTTAACTTGGCCTAATGAAAAATAGATAACATCATCCAAACTCGGAATCTCTACTTAAGATATGGTCTAATCGCCCGGTGGGAAGATCGTACAAAAAATTTCCTGGTTGAGCTGAACCGGGTGGCGACTCTATTTTAAGTATGGGATTTTGATCTGGTATCTTTCAAGCATTAAAATATGCAAAATCATTTTATAAACACATCACACTGATCCCCTGTCAATCAAATGGGCCCGGCCTTGCGCCAGAGCCGCGCGAAGCGTCGCCCGCTCATAACTATGACACCTTCAAGGAGATGCTAATATAAGAGCACATGTCCCTTGAAAATAGGGAACTTGAACAAATCAGTAATTGCATCGGATGCAAATGGAATGGGATTCCAACAACAACTTACTAGTATGGCATGACTCATAAAATTGGGGGCTGTATTAAACTAGTTATAGATCTACCTAATTGAAAATCTAGCTAGGCTAGACTTCTCAGATTCAATAGAATGAGCTATTGTAAATTTTGATAAAATAGTAGGACAAAAGTATTCAATTGAAAGTTCTTATATTAAATACATGTACTATATACTAAAGTCTGAACAATTTTTCTTTCTTAGATCTTGGTTGAAATCTTTAGTTAAATACAAATGATCACATTGATGACTAATTTTCATTGGCTCAAGCTTCAAGGGTTTGTTTAGAAATGTGAGGATAGTCCTCAAAGCCTTGGGCTTGGCATGTACATTGTACAAGCCCGAAAATGAACAACGTGATGCAAACAATTCTGCTTAAAACAGATATTCATGAAATACATGAAGGAAAATAGGATACCATATGTAAGTAGCTGGTAGGAGGCAAGGATAAACATCAAGTCAGAGGTTATGATCCATGGACTTGAAAGTCTATGTCTTTACATCTTAGAGAAAAGATTTTCCATGGCGTAAAATTTGAACCAAAATATTTTAAGAGAAATTGGTGGGACCAATTAGTCAAAATTTTAAATGGTTCATATCTCAAAGAAGTAAAGGGACACATGGTGTCTAGTTTTGAAGTTGAGTGGAGTAGAGTGAAGACAAAAGTAAAAGAAATATTGAGAATTTTGTATAGGAGACAAAATGATTGTTTTCGATATGAAATATTAGAAATAAGATCTTCATTTTAATATGGAATATTGGAAACAAGATCAAAATGGCTAAAATCTCATAGCATGAGAAGATGACGCTTGGAGCTTCCACTTCAAGATGTTTAAAATTGAGAAGTCCTACGTCACAAGGAAATTCTAAATTGGTATGGAATACCTAATTATAATCTTATATCTACACAGAAGTATAGATATTATTGAGAAGTAGAGTTTTGGCAAAAAGGAGAGTTGTACCTATGGAAAATCATTAGAGCTTGATGGCTGCTATTGATGTAGGAACTTGAAATTTCCATTTTACTACAATTTGTAAAAGCACAAAATTCAATTGTCATTACAAAATGTTGTCTCCTACTTCACACTAGATGGAATTTTATTCCAATTTGATAAAAGGTATTATCAAAGTTATTAATGATATTTTATTGTAATATAACAAATGATATTTCGTAATTACAAAATCATATTCTCAAATACGAACATTGCTAAGAGAAAATTAGATAATGAGAAATCTTTCTACTTATGGAAATGTCATTTAGGCCATATAAATAAAGATCGCTTAGCTAAGTTATAAAAGCGTGGAGAGTTAGGCACAATAGACATGGAGTCTTATGGTGATTGCGAGCCTTATTTGAAAGGAAATATGATAAAGGAAAGGGTGAACAAGCCACGAGTACATTGGAACTTATACATGTAGATGTATGCAGTCCAATGAGTGTTAAGGAACTAGGCGGATACTCCTACTTTATAACCTTTATTGATGATTATTCATGATATGGTTATCTGTACTTAATGAAGTACAAGTCTGAACGTTTTGAGAAGTTCAAAATATTCAGAAATTAAGTAGAGAAAGAGCTTGAGAAAAGTATTAAAGTACTTCAATCCAATCAAGGTGGAGAATACTTAAGTTAAGAGTTTTAGGATTATCGAAAGGAAAATGGGATAGTTCCATAGTGGACACCTCCTTATACACCCCAACACAATGGAATGTCTAAAAGGAGGAATCAGACTTCATTGGATATGGTTCGATCCATGATGAGCCAAGTATATCTCAGTAAATCCTTTTAGGGATATGCAAGAGAGTGTAGTTTACATATTAAACAGTGTTTCCTCAAACTGAGTTGATTTTACGCCTTACAAAAGATGGTTTAATAAAAGGCCATCCCTAAGTCACCTAAGAGTATGGGGTTGTCCTGCCATCGTAAAAAGGATATCATCAGATAAGCTAGATGCTAAATCTAACAAATGTCTATTCATTGGGTGTCCAAAGGAGACTATTGGATATTTGTTTTACCAACCCAAAGCACTGAAGGTATTTGTGTCTAGGAGTACTCACTTTTTGAAAAATGAACACTTACCTTCAAAAGTCAGAGGGAGCAATCTTCAGCTGGAAGTTCTAGAGGAAGAAATAGACAATCAACTTATTGACCCTATTCTAGATACAAATGAAGGTATCATTCAAGAACAACCTATCAAAACACAATCAATGGGAAGATCTAGTCGTGTTTATAAAGGTCTCGAAAGATATAGTTTCATCACCACGGATGATAAGGAACTACACCTCATGGAGGATGATGAACTGAAAACTTATGATGAAGCAATGGAAAGCTAAGATTCTGATAAATGGTTTAAAGCCATGAAATCAGAAATGGATTCCATGTATGAAAATGAAGTTTGGAATTTGGTTGATGAACCAGAAGAGGTTAGACCCATCGAGTGCAAATGGGTCTTCAAAAAGAAGATTGACATGGACGGTAATGTGATTACCTATAAGGCAAGGTTGGTTGCAAAAGTTTATAGTCAATGCGAAGGTATTGACTATGATGAAACTTTCTCACCCATAGCCATGCTTAAATCCATCAGGATACTCCTTGCCATTATAACTTATTATGATTATGAGATCTGGCAAATGGATGTTGAAACAGCATTCCTGAATGGGAATTTGGACTGAGATGTGTACATGACACAAGTTGATGGTTATACATCTTAGAATGGCTTAAAGTAATGTGTGAGCGGATGACCTTTTTCCCGCCCGTGAGGCCCGCGTTAGAGGCGTAGGATGGGGGGCAGAAAAACAACTAGCGTTGTGATGCGTGTCAAGGGACTGACCATTAGTGTGATAGAGATATTGCAGTTGATGTTGAATTTAAGTCCAATTTTGGTGTTGAGGGATACGAGATAGAAATCCCATACTTAAACTAGAGTCGCCACCCGGTTCAACTCAACTTAGAAATTTTGGTTCGATTTTCCCACAAGATAGTAGACCATACCCTAAGTAGAGATTCTGAGTTTGGATGATGTTATCTATTTTACATTAGGCCAAGTTAAAGATTTCATTCGCTTTGTGTTTTTGATTTATATATTTGTTGACGCGTTATTTTGTAAGCATTCGATAAATCAATTATTACACTTATCCAAAAATAAATGAGGAAATTAAAAATTATTTCAAGGCTTTCCAAATCCTATACACTTGCTATAAATAAAATACTCGAAGGACTAATCATACATCTAACCTAAATCTACCTGTAGAGAATGGTTAGCATGGATATGGCACGTCGTACGAGGTATATCACTTAGCATGCATAGTTAGTGGATAAAATAAGACCCGAGTTAGCGTGAACATGACATATTCATTTGTTGTGTTAGAAAGCCTGGTTGGATGGCTAAAAATGAGATTCAAACGGCGTTTGTGGAAAATTTTTGTTTTAACCAAATCTTAGACTCGATCATTGTTTTAACTGGATTTTTATTGAAAATGCCACATTGTATGAGGTGGGGTCTATTTTCAAAAGGTTTTGGACCTTCGTCGTTGCAATGTACACCTTAGCTTCAGGAACATAACTAGGTCAAAAGAATAAATGAAAAGAAAATAGCTGTCAAGAAAGATATGTCGCTGGCGGCATGATTGATGCCACTGGCAGCATCCGTGTTGTTGCGAGCAAGTAACGGTCAATAACGACTGAAAACCTTAAAAATAAGCACAAACAGCAAACAACACTAGAAACAAGTAAGAATAGTGCCAAAGAGCTATGAGACTCAGAATTTTTACCTCGGGGCCGTGAATTCACCTCTTTATGAACCAAGGAACACCTCCGGGGAGCTTGAAATGGTGATTTTGGTAGAAAATTTAATGGTTTAAGTCTCTAAATTCCTATTAAGTTAATTTTAATCCTAAAGTTTACTGATTTTAGGTTGTAACTAAGAGAATCAAAGATGAAAAACTAAGAAGAAAGGATTAGAATCCCTTTTCTTACCTTTTCTCCCCCTTATCTCTCTAAAAGTGAGCTTTCTCACTCTAAAACTACGGGTTAAAATCTTTGATATCTATTGTTGTTTGCTTCTTCATTTTGAAACCCTAAGGTGTGTTTTTATAGGAAAATATGGGTGATCTTTGAGACCTCTCAGCAATTTTCACCAAAATGGCAAAAAAGAGACTACCAAGGAAGAAGAAGAAGGCATCCTACAAAAGCCCAAATTGGCCATGTCACCGACAATATAGTGATACCGCCGGCAGCATGAGGCATACCGTCAGCGGTATCAGCTTCCTGCAGGCTGACTGTCGGTGGCCCACAAGTCCAAAAATCTGCTAAAGGGGTTAAAAAGCGAGTCAAAAGTTATCTTTTTGAATTTTGATAATATTTTAATGGATATTTAAAGATTAGTTTATTTTTGGATGCAAATCATCGGTTCAATCTCCTATCGGTCGCGTTATCGGACATGCTAAACCGCATTCTTATGAGAAATAAAATTCGCGGGGAATTTTATATCGGTAATAAAAAACTCCAAAGAAAAGGAATAATATCGAGAACATGTCATCATTGTCTTGCGAGAGGGACGGCAAACTCCCGTGCTCACAGGCTACTCCTCAGGGGATCACTACTGCCACATGTCAGTATGATCGCATGGAGGAGCAAGGGATAGGAATGATACTTGATGGATGACTAGTTTACCTTTTAGTCAGACTTGTGCTTTCTTGAAAGGATGCCCCTTGGTTGGGATTGTGCTTTGTGGATTGGTTGCCCCTTTTTTAGACTTGAGCTTCGTAGAGAGATTGCCCCTTGGTCGGACTTCTGCTTTGCGGAGAGATTGCCCCTTGGTTGGAGTTATGCTTTGTAGATTGGTTGCCCCTTGGTCAACTTGTGCTTTGTGGATTGGAGGAGTGATTGCCCCTTGGTCGGACTTATGCTTTGTGGATTGGTTGCCCCTTGGTCGGACTTATGCTTTGCAGATAAATTGCCCTTTGGTTGGACTTTGCTTTGTAGATTGGTTGCCCCTTTATCGGACTTGTGCTTTGTGGATTGGTTGAGTGTAGTTCAAGGTCATAAGTAATAAGTAAACGATTAGATCGATTCTTGAATGATGTTTTTATTGCTTGACTGATTTCTTGGAGAAAAATATTTTTGCCCCTTCAATCAATAGTAAAAACATAATAAGAAAAAGTACAAGGGTTTCAGAAGTCTTAGCAGTGATCGAACGGAGGTTGAAAGTGACGTGCATAGAGTCACACTATAATCTTGAAGGGGTGAACCCAAAGATGACATATACGAGGTCATGCTCGGACCTTCAGTTGGCATTCCAGGGATGAGCTTGAAGATCAGAATGTACATGGTTATTTCGTAATCTCCAATGATGTTCCGGGGGATAAATCCGAAGATCAGTATGGACAAATAGAATGAGCATATTGGGTTTGATGCTATGGTTGTACCTGCAAGGAGTAGAATGAGAATAGGATTAGACAGATTTTTAAATGACATTTTTACTGCTTGATTGATTTTGTGAAACAAAAATTTTTTTGCTCCTTCGATAACAGTAAAAACATAAAAAAAGTATAAGGGCTTCAAAAGCCCTGGGATGCTGGGGCTAGAGTCGAGATTTCATAAAAAAAGGCTAAAAATTGCAGGGAGAGGAATTGATATCGCTGGCGACATGGGTGATGCCATTGGCGATTTGACTTGATGTCACCAGCGATGTGATTTCCACGTGCCAGCTTTGACTGGTCGCACCGCTTCACAACACCAAACCTTTTGCATTCTTCTCTATTCCAACCATGAAGAAAATTGCCAAGGCTCTCAAGGGAAAATCCGTTAAGGCTAGGGGGAGCCTGCCTGGTTCTTCTATCGAAGGGCTGAAACTTCTCCTGGTTCCCGTGGCTTATGGTTTGAAGGAGACGGCCAAGATGTATGGGTACAGGATTAATTCCCCTGTCACCGACCTAACCCTGAATAAGTAGAAACATCTTTTGTACGTCCAGGTAATCCTGCAAAACTCGAAATTCTTTTTTTGGGTTAAGTTTTGATTCCAGCTTTAGGCTCAAAATTGTGCCAGGATAGGAGTTATAAGCGTGAAATAGATTGATTGTGAAATGATATTGCATGTTTTAGGTTCAATTTTACTGTTTCAGGATTAGGCTTTGATTAATTGAGCTTTTTGTGGTTTTGGCATGATGGGTGCAATGTTTGGGGCAAAAGACGTGCTGCTCGCAGATTGTGATTATCGCCAGTGACATGAGTGATGCCACCACCAGTATCAGGCCTTGCAAAAAGGCCTAGGAAGATGTGATGTTGTTTTTGCTTTAGGTGATGCCGCCAGCAATATCATCCATACCGCCAGCGGTATGGATGATGTTGCCGAAGACATCACTTCTAGCAGAAGCAACGTCAGCAGCCTTCCAGCAGGTATCAGTAATGTGAAAATAAACTGAGTCTTATCTGATTTACTTTTGATTTTTTCCATCGCACAGCTTGATATACACTTGGGGTATGGGTACAATTGGCGAGTGGTGGAACCACATAGTGGAGAAGGATCCCAAACTTGCGTTGGCCATTAATGACATGGATTTTAGAGACTCGGCCCGAATCATGCCCATACAAATGCCAAAGCTTTCCCACCCGACTATAATGGCACTTATGGAGAAGTCTTAAACCACCCATACCTTTCACTTTTTGTTTAGGGAGGTGACTATCCTACCTTGCGATGTAGTGGCTATGACCGAGCTCCCATGGATGGATGAGGTCATTAACTTTGACGCATATATGGATAAGTATCATATCGAGAAGCCTGTGGTGAGGTGAGTGAAGCAGTTGTTTGGCTTGAAGCCTATCACATGGTGGCTATCCTATGGTGAGCTGCACCAATACTGGACTAGAGTGGATGTGGTGCCCGAGGATGACAGAGATGCTTGTGTCCCCTCTTTTATGATTTCCTTACTTACCATGCTATTCTTCCCAGTTTTGGGGAGCAAGATCAACTATGGGCTGATATCCGCCGTTAAGGATGTAGCGAGCATCAGTAAGAAGAATTGGCCGAGGGACATCTTTGCACAGATGTACCAAGGATTGGATGTGAGTGCTCGGTAGATGGGGAAGGCCCTCTACCTCAACCACTTGCTACTATAGGTATACCTTCCTCAAAATCATTTTGCTTGATTTTCTTGGTTTGATGTGCGTGCTTCATTTGCCGTGGATGTTTTAGGCGGACTAAATGTTTACTTATCCAAGCTTGGGCCATTTAACATTAGATCCTCCCACCAGTTGAGTTCAAGGCTACTGTGCCACCGAGTTCTTAATTACCTGCCCGGTGGTGTGGTGGCATTAGTGGGAAAGCCAAGTATTCTATGAGCTACCAGGAGTCTCTGCAGACCGTGCGATTAAGCTTAAAAAGTGATATTTTGACTTAGTACCTATTTCACACTTAAAACAAAACATTAGTACACAAAATGCATTTATGAATTTACATTATACTTACATCGGTTGCTTTCTTGATTGTTGGGTCAGGTACTTTTCAATCCCTTCGATGGGGTAGAGAACTTGATAGAGGTGGCTAGGGTCCAAAAAGAGGTAGATAACCACCGATTTAAAATGGAGTGCCCTTTGTCACTACAGTGGTACCTGAGGTAGCGTATTCAGAGCTGGAGGTCCATCGCTACTGCTACTAGATCGGTGCCCACTGATCCTCCTAAAGGCTTATGGTGGCCTCGCCTGGGGACCACATCTACGGCTAATAAAGCTAATTATGTTAAGGAGAAAGGTTGGTCATCCTAAGCATTCCAGGCCTCTACGGGGAGGATCAGCAGTACTTACTCCCCATTTGCCCTTGTATCAAACAGAATGACATGATCGAGTATCACAATAATAAAAGGATGAACGAGGAGAAAAGGCGGCTCAAGGGCATAGTGGATGATGTTGATAAGAAAAAAGAAGAGGCGGAGGAGGAAGGAGAAGAGGCTAAGGATGAGCCCAAGGGAGAGGGCGAGGTAGGTGAAGGATTGGCCAGCGGGAGCATTGATGTCTGATGGGGAGTACCGCCCCTTTGAGGTATAATTGCACTTCTGTACATGTATGGCAATTGTTTGGGTTGGAAAATGGTTGTTTATGCTTTCGTTTTATGCTTTTCAAGAACCCCCAAGGAAGAGAGGCCGGTATGATTACAGCAGGACACGGCACTATGGCGTACCCAAGGGTGTTAATTTTATGGAGGGGTGCCTGTCCAGTCCTTTAGAGACCTAGTTTATACTAAAGAATTCAACGGGCGAGTTTTAATCCAAAGATATTGGCCCAAGCTAGCATGCACCGATCTCTATTCTGGAAAATACCACCTATGTAAGCTCTGTATAATTCTGAACATATTCCTGCGATAACCCTTTTATGGAGTTCACCTGATTGACTCCTTGGATTCTGCTGGTCGATCACGGTGAGGCGGAGCGATTGGCCGGGAATGCCTTCACTCTTAGGGACACTCTTATTGGTCAATCCATGTTTGTTCAGGTATATTCCCTGTTATGGCATGATAAAATAAGATAAGATGTATGTATGGATGCTATGAATGATATGCATTATTATCATTTTCCTTGGTTTGCAGGATTTCTTGGCCCTTTCCCTATCGGATGTCGATGCGGTCCGGTGGAGATATAAGGAGGAGAATGCATTGCTTTGACGTTTTGTGAGTGACCTTGAGGGTCAATTGGGGGCCACCATCCATGAGCGAAGGAGCAAGCAAAACTTGGATTGCGCACACCCTAGTAGTACCAGCAGTAGAGCAGTGAAAATATCGGCCGGTCGATGCCTGCCTACTATGCATGAGGAGTCCAATAGCTTTCCAATGATAGAGGATAGGGACCAGGATGAAGATGTGGCTAACCAGTGGCTCGTGGATGACCCGGATGTCTCCTCTCACCCATTCGGTGGCAACGTGATGCTTTAGATAGCTTTTTCTGTTCTTTTCTTTTCACTTTGGCTTGTATGCCCTTGGTACATTGGGTTTGAATAATTTGGATTATCGCTTGATTTCGGTTTTGTTAGGCTAGGTGCTTGGGATGTTTGAATGACTTGTACCTTTGGGCTTTTTCTTTGAATAAAATGGATTTGTGTTTGATCAAGTTTTAGAAATGAGTTACATGGCCATATACAAGTTTTTGCACGGGTCAAAATTGGTGAGCATGGTTTTGATATCACCGTGAAATTCTCCCTATTAAATGATATAAACAAAGCTGCCCGTATTCTATATCGCTAGCAACATCAAGTGATATAGCCCCATCCTTATTCCATATCGCCGGTTATCGTCGGCTGCATCACTTGCTTAGAAATCCAATTTCAGACATTTTGCCAAATTCAACCATGGCAAGCTATAACCAAAAGCTGTAGGGCTTTCTGCAAAGCCTAGGAAATATGAACTGGAAGAAATTAGAAAAGTTTGATCTTTGGGGGTTTCAGTATGTCACGGTGTGGCCCATGAGCCCTGACTTCCTTCGCGCGGCATTATCTTTTTGGGATTAGATGGACCACATTTTCTGATTCTCATCATTCGAGCTATGCCCCTTGCTCGAAGAATTCCATGCTATTAGGGGTACCATGTCCTAAGCGTGTGCCCTTGGCACTCCCAGAGTTCCATTTTTGTGTGGACGACATTCCCTGAGGACTATGGAATTTGGATTCCACAGATCCATTTATGTTGTGACTACCTGACAGACCTGGCTTTCATCTTAGCGCAGTTCTGGAGTGGTACCGAGGAGCACCTAGATCCTATCTTGCTTGCCCCTTTATGGTGGCACTACTTCTTATGGCAGAGTTTATGTGCGGAGTGGAGCCAGTTGCTCCGCTCAGGCTAATCTCACTTATCAGGCCCATATCCACAGGGGCTTCCCCCATAGCTATAGTACTAGTTGAGGTCCTTCTAAACACGATTACTGCTTCCGTCGATCCTGCCCTTATCGACGACAACCTTGTACTACTACAGGTATTCATTTTCTTATAGGTCTATGCTTTATACATTCCTTTCTGCCCTCATCTAAAATTGGTTTACAGGTATGGCTGATGGAGAAGTTGAAGTTGAGAGAGGCACTACGAGGGAACCCAAAGAAGTACTTACCCGTCCATCTGAGAGAGGGGGGGCTTATGTGAGCTGATTTTGATCAGCTAACATTTGAGAACTGGATGCCTATTCTGAGTGGGTTAGCCCATGGTGGAGGATCTGAGATGTGGTTGTGGAGTCCTAGGGATCCTGCATTCAGCTGATAGGTCTGGACAGATCTTCATTTTATACTTCCTATCGGTTGCGCCACCATTATAATAAATGAGAAAGAGTTCTGATCAAGCTACCTCATAACCAAATCCAAGTCTACAAGGCTAGATGGGTGCACCATATTCGGGAGAAGTGGGCCAGGGAGGCCATATTTGAGACTCTAGACTACGATCACGTGGAGACCCTTGAGACAGACAAACACTACAGAAGATGGCTCACCGAGAGTAGGTGCATGATGACTCGATCCGAGCAATCGTGGGCCTCCTTTGAGGCAGAGCAAGCAGAGCAGGGGCATAAGCCCTCTTCCACTACCATCTTGAGGAGGATTTCTCGATATTGTGGCACTAAGGTGGGGAGTTCGGCTTGAGATGTGCTTTCCTTAGTTCTAACTTTTGCACAGGCCAGTCAGGGTGACGGACCTATCGAACTTTATTTTATTTTATGTCTTTTTTTTGGTTCTAACTTTTGAATAGATTGCCCTGTGGGGTTTTCAACCTATCAAAACTTGTCTTAATTTTTGCCTGGACCACCCTTTTCGGGTTTTCAATCTAGCAGACTTATTCCGACTATTGCATAGACCTCGCTCTTTTAAGTCTATCAAAATTATTTTTATTTATTTATTCCGCATTTGATTTCGAATAACATGAACTCTGCATTAGGCTTGCTTGAGTTGTCTTGACCATAAGGATACAAAATTCACATAGGCATAAGCATTCAAGATTCAGTAAAAGAGATATTTTCATTAATTGAAGCAAAATAAAGTACATGATGTTTGGTTAACATTCCTATTGATTTAACTCTCGGTGCCAACCAGCCTAGATCGGTTTTCTAGAAGGCACTCTCTCATAGCTCATATACCCTAGTTTTTGCCTAAATCACCCTTTTTTGGTTTTTGATCTAGCGAGTTTGACTCATCCCCTAATTTTTGCACGGCTAGTTTGCAAAATACCGACCATCGGGCTTCACCCTAATTTTTGCCCGATTAGTAAAGGACTGAAAGGCGGGTGATTTACTTTAGCTATTTTTTGTGTACTCCTTTTCTTGATTTATTTCTATTTAATTAGATATGATAATGCTTAAGCCTGTCTTGGTTTCCAGGGTTCACAAACTCATTCCCATCCATGTCCATAACCTTAACCGCACCTTTACTAAGCATCTTCTTTATCACATATGGTTCATCCCAATTTGGCCTGAATTTGCCCCTCGCATCAGTGGTAGAAGGTTTTAGCTATTTAAGGACTAAATCACCAGCCTTTAGGGGGAATTTTTGGTGTCTTACCTGACTATTATATGCTCGACCCATACATTTTTGGTACATTTGAAGGTTGTTAAGAGCCATTAACCTCTGTTCACCCATCATGTTCAATTGTTCAAATCTCTCCTGGATCCATTCAGATTCTTTTAACTTAGCCTCTAGGGCGACTCTTAGAGAGATCACCTAAGTTTTGAGTGGCAAGACTGCTTCCATCCCGTAGACTAGGGAAAATGGTGTTTGGTTAGTCAGGGTACAAATGCTGGTGTTATATCCCCAAATAGCAAAAGGTAGCTTATCTGCCCAATCCCTATAACCAGCTATCATCTTCGGAAGAATCTTCTTTACCAATTTGTTAGCTGCCTCAATAGCTCCATTTGCTTGCAGTCTTTATAGCAAAGATCCATGGTGTTCAATCCCATATTTCTCGCTTAGATCGGCGATTGCTCCCTGAAACTACACCTTATTGTTTGAGACTATATGGTGCCGAAGTCTATACTGAGAGAAAATATGCCTTTCTATAAACTTGGCCATCTGCTTGTCGATGACATTGGTGAAGGATTCCGCCTCCACCCATTTCGAGAAGTAATCTACTGCTACATCAATGAATTTATGACCATTTGTTGAAGAAGCATGAATTTAACCAATTATATCTATCCCCCATGCCGAGAATGGCTAGGGAGTAGATAAATAATGGAGTTCGATGGGCAGCAGATGTTGTATATCACCATAAACCTGGCATTGGTGGCACCTTTTAACCTGGGCGATGCAATCGGCTATGAGAGTGAGCCAAAAATATCCTAACCGCTGAATTTTCCTTGCAAGAGCAAGACTATTCATATGTGGGCCATAGTCACCGACGTGGACCTAGGCCATTACATTCTGAACCTCAAAGTTAGTTAGGCAACGGTGGAGCAAGCAATCACTGGTTTGCTTGAATAGATCATTATCCATAATATGAACTAGAAAGTGTTCTGCCTTAGGGTGTACGGTTTAAGTCAAAAGAATTCATAGGATATTGGCCGATTTTGAGGAGTAGGACAATGCCTGAATACCAATAAGGTTTGAATGAGATGGTGAGGATTAGAGGAACCGAGTGAGCATAGTAGGGGGTCTTGGTTGACAATAGAACCAAAGGGTGGATAGGCTGCTGTTGAGGCCCTTTGCATAGGGATGCGAGAGTTATGAGAGCATCAGCCATTTGGTTCTCATCCTGAGGGATATGGCGATATAAGGATGAAGTGCACTTCTTAGATAATTCACGGATAGCCTCGACATAAGGATGGAGAGATTTTTCTTTAATTTTCCAATATCTGACAACCTAACGTATGACAAGAGCCAAATCCCTGATGATAGATATGCGCAAGCCCCAACCTATAGAAGAGCCTCAAGACCAAATAGACAAGTTTCATACTCAGCGCCGTTGTTGGTGATAGTGAATTCTAAGTGTTTGGATAACGGGATTATTTTGTTATTCGGTGTGACGATGATGACTCTGAGGACTGCTCCCATTAGTTCACAGCATTATTGAAGTAAATCGTCTAGACATGCTCAAGGATTGTAATAGAGTTGAGCTACTCATCAGAAAACTCCAAGTTTTCTACATAGTCAGAGTTGAGGGGTTGATTAGCCAGGAATTCAACTACGGCACGCCCCTTAATGACCTTTTGGGTCACATACTCAATCTCGAACTCAGATAGGAGAAGCAACCATTGGGACTCAGATACTTCAATGGGTCAATCTTAGCCATAACTTGGACTCAATAAGATTGGAAATAATGTCGTAACTCATTAGTGAGCCAAACCATGGTGGTACAGGTCTTTTCCACAATCAAATATCGGGTTTCGTAATCCAAAAACAACTTACTCAAGTAGTAGATAATGCGTTTGTGTTCATCATCATCTGTTGGATAAGTATACCCCCGACAAAAGATTCTTCAATAGCCAGGTAAAGGATCAGCGTCTTTCTTGGGATGGTAGGTTCTAAAATGGGATGGTTAATAAGATACGCCTTGATTCTGTCAAGTGCCACTTTGCACTGATCATTCCATACTATAGGTTGTTGCTTTCTCAATAGTTTAAAGATAGGTTCACAAATGGTGGTGAGGCGGGAAATGAACTGACTAACTTACTGCAAGGACCCTAGAAACGATTGGACTTCTTTCTCTATCTTAGGCGGAGGCATGTCTCTAATGGCTCTGGCTTTGTCTAGGTCCATTTCGATTCCTTTCTGTCTAACCATGTGCCCGAACAATTTGCCCGAAGTAACCCTAAACATGCACTTCTTCGGATTCAGGCGGAGGTTATACTTTTCAATATGAGTCATAAATCTGTCGAGAATTGCGGGGGGCTCTTCTTGAGCAGCAGACAATATAATTATATCGTCCACATTCACCTCCACTTCTATATGGATCATGTCATACAAGAAGGCGGTTATGGCACACTGATAAGTAGCCCCCAGATTTTCTAACCCGAATGGCATTACCTTATAGCAATACACCCCCCATTTAGTGATGAACGTTATTTTTACCTTGTCGATAATGCTAACAAGAATCTGATTATACCCTAAGAATCTGTCTATGAACTAATACATAGCTACCTTGATGGCACTATCAATTAGGACATCAATATGTGGGAGTGGGAAGTCAGCCTTCGGTGAAGCTTTATTAAGATCTCAGAAATCTACACAGACTTGAACCCTACCATCTTTCTTCAGAACCGGGACTATGTTGGACAACCAAGTCGGGTATTCCACAACTTTGACGAATTGAGCTTCAATCAACCATGAAACCTCTACCTTGTCTCAATCTTCACATTCTGGTCTTAACTGGCGGAGCTTCTGCTCGAAATGCCAAACTTTAGGATCGATTGTAATTCTATATTCGACAATTTGTTGATCAACCCTAAGCATGTCTTTGTATGACCAGGCAAAAGCTCTAACATGATAGTTAAGCACTTTTATGATGTCACAATTTTGCTAGGGAGTAAAATCTTTGGAAATGGTTACCATTTTAGGGTTATCATCTGTAATTAGGTTTATTTCACTTAATGATGTATCACTAATGCCAAAAACGTTATTCGTATTATTATGTGAATGCATGGATCCATCAGGAAAGACATCAAACAGGTAAGTAAAACAAGAGTCATTCACTGCATTAAAAGCCTTATAGGCAACATTGTTCACATCAAATACATCAGAAATGTTAAAAATTACATAATCCATATCCTCCTCCACAGGCGAAGGGGCTTTAGCAGCAACAGCAGTAGGAGGAGCATCCTCGATAGTGTCTGTTAGAATGACATTCAGGTCATGCTCTAGAGTGGCTTTCTAGGTACCAATGAGCAATGGTTCCCCAGACAGGTTGGCCTTCTCGGCGAGGGCCCTAGCGAGCTTCCTTACTATCTCTATCATAGCATCTTCTTTCTCAGTTCTCTAACCCTTCCTGCCTTTCTTTATTAGCAGCACTATAGCTTTAGTCATGGTTGCCACAACATCTTCAATCTCTAGATCGATAGACTCGTTAGTACTTCCCCTATACTCATTCTCAGGATACATCTTACCCTTTCCCTTAGCCTTATCAAAAACAAAATTGATAGGTGCAATAGGCTCAGTGGGTTTAGGTTCAGCAGAAACTATCATCCAGTTGGTCTCAAAGTCGTAGACATCCTTGGCTTAGGCCAGGCCACATTTTTCCGTTATGCTCGATTCGCTCAGGCTCTCCCTTGGGAGACCTCTTGCCCCGAATTTCACAAATAGTGACCATGTGACAGTAGTAGGAGGGAACGTGACGATAGACTTTTCTAGTCTTATATCCCAATCTAGCTCGATGGGTAAGGATTTTCGGGTCTAAAGCTTCAACAATTCCCTACTCGTACATTCCATTGCCTCTACCGGATTTCTTCATCAGCTTACCCATATCGGCGTGAAGGTAACTGTGCCAAAGGAGGGGAGATTTCTAAGCCTTACTAACCACGGCAATTTAAAGGCCTCCTTCTAAGCTAGCTTTAGCTTCTATAACAGCCATAATAAAAGTAGGGTTAGCCTCAATATTCAACAGTCTGTCTTCATGAATAAGCTAGATTTTTAGGTGTAGAGTGGAGGGAATGGCACCCAAGGCATGGAGCCATGGTTGGCCAAGCAACAAAAAATGAGTAAGAGGAATGTAAAGTACAGTGAAGCATACATTACTCGTCACACTTTCCGTAGTGACTTCTGCCTCAAAGGCCCCAATTACAATGCACTTCGAATCAGCACAAGCTCTAATAATAGTGCTGGATTTTCAAGCATGTCCTCTAATAGTCCCAGATAAGGAAGGACTATTAGAGGGCACAGATTTAGAGTGGAGCCATCGTCCACCATGACACATTGGATAACCTTATCGAGGATTTGGATTTAAATGAACAAGGCCCTATTGTGATCCTTACCATCATGGCCACTCCGCAGAAGATAAAAATGGTCAAATACAATCTAAGGCCCTTTTCTCGGGGGGAATGCCTTCTCTAACCATAGCGTACGTCTTAATGACCGAGGTGGTTGGATTATCTTCCAAATTGAGGAGTCGCTTAATAAACCCCTTGTGATGCCCTTCAGTATCGATTACTAGCTGCCAGATATTATATTGGGCTCGGTTATTTTTTAGCTGAGTAATGAGAGGGTCAACCTCCAGATTGGCCAAAACAGCCATGGGTGGAGAAGGGGGTCTCGCGATAGTTCCAACCCTATTAGGAACTGGGTCTTTGCTCAGGTGGAGATATTGGTCTTTAGGCTGATACACACAGCTACTCTGAGTAATGTTAAGAACATCATCGACCAAGACACTCTTAGAGGCCCATGTTTCAAACAGATACTATTGCTCCTCATAGTCCGAATCTGGGTTCTGCAACTCATACCCATCTATGCTAAAAAGCTCATTTTGATCAACCGTGAATAATCCACTTGGTTTCTCCTTGGTAGATGAATCAGCTACTCCCTTATCATCATCGGTGTAGTCATCCTTTGAAACAAAGGAATCTATGCTGAAAAATGGTTTTTTCTTAACTTTCATTCTTTTTGCCACGAATGGCTGAGATCTACGGCTTTCTTACTTTGGTGGATTCGAATCAACTTCCATCCCCTAAATAGAGTTGACCCTTTGGTTGGCTTAATTGATTAGATCCAAAATCTAGTTAACGGGCGACCTGAACCGATGACAAGGATAGAGTTACTATTGCCTGGCCCTCGAGCAAGGAGCTCAAAGATTGTGACTTTAGATAAATAGACTGGACCATGCCCACCTTGTTCCCAAAATTTGGCAAAGGATTACTCATAGTGCTCGGAATTTTATCAGGTTCAGCTATCTTTGCTTCTCTAAACACTGAATTGCTAAGAGCAGGGCTTTGCAATTGCTGGTTTGGTGTCCTACCTGAACATGATAGTTGCTAAAGTTATTCTTATCCTTGGGTCCAGGCAGTTTGTATTCCTGAAGGGACTGGATGAAACCTGCTTCCCTCAAACACTTAAAGATGACCTGTAGAGGCAACTTATAAGGGCTAGCCAAAATAAAAGGGGGCGAGAAGGCTGGATTATAGCTATTACTAGCAGAGCCTGAGTGATTGCTAGGGGCACATTAGGGTCCTGAGAAATGGCTTGAACTGTAGCAGGAGCTTTAGGCTTAGCTGGTGCCGGAGCTGAGGGCTGAGCTTCATTATTCTTTCTGAACCATGGCTTTCCCGCTTTTTCGACCTTTTTGTGCTCTGCCTTACACTCAATTTTCTTGGCTTTCTCAAATATGGCCTTGCAGGATAGAAAAGAATCAATAGCCATTTCTTTACGGAATAGAGGAAGAGACCCTTCGAGGAGCTTGACAATCATTTCCTCGAGACTTAGTTTGGATTTCATCAAGACCTGGGTTGACATCCCCCAATTAAAGTATTGCTTGAAGGTTTTATAAGTCAATTGGCGAACTCTCTCAAGATGTTGGAGGGTTGTCTCCATCATTGTATTAGTACCATAATGCACTTTCAGCACCTCAGATAGAAGTTTCGAGTCAGTGAAAATATGTTGTAGCAAAGTCTGATATCATTCAAGGGCAGGGCCCTGAAAGGAGCAAGGAAACATTTTAACAAGCACTTTATCAATTAATTTCTTTATGCGTATAATTCGTTCATACCATATAATGTGAGAGACAGGTGCTTCAAACCAATCATAATGAGCCATATTCGGCATGCTAAAATTATTGGGGACGCAGTCTTCATCTCCTTCAGGTTCTTTAGCAGCGATGAGGTGGTTGATGTAGGCTTAGATCTCAGGTGTCATGCCCAGAGGCTGCATGACCTAGTCATTGATCTGCTTGTAAAAAAGAACTAGGGTTTCGGGTGTCATGCCTAGAGAATGTGTGACCTGGTCATTGATAGTCTGAGAAGCCATCATCTATCAGACAAAAGTGGCTACTTTATGTGTCACACCTGGTGGTTATGTGACCTGGTCATTGACTAGTGGAGATAGCGAAGGATGAATGGTTAGCTGGCTAGTAAAAGGATTCTGGGGGAAGGTGGTACCCTTGGGAGTTATAATGAACTACAGAGGAGTAAAAGATGGCAGTGGTTGAGAAGCTGGCCACTGATGAGTAAATATCGAAGGAGCCGAGCTTTCAGCAAAAGTTCTTGGATTAAAAGGCACAATTGACGGAGTAGTCAAAGTTGATAGAAAAGCCAAAGCTTTTCCAAACTAGAATAGGCTCCCCATAGGCTGGGTTGACTGAAAGATAGGTGCAACTAGTCTTGTCCCTACTGGATCGGCCAACATCTGTGTTCAACCATTCTAGGCTTGCATATCGAATTCTGATACTCGGTCGAAATTTTTATCTATGAGAGCTTGCTTAATGGTAGCCTGAACTGTGGTCTAGATAGAAGCCTAAATAGCATCCGAGTTCAGGAATTATGCCATAGTACAGGCAAAGTCAAATTTGGGAGGTGGTTGGGGTCCTGCCCCCAAGGTGGGAGTAGGGCCGACTAGCTCCTTAGAAGGAGGGGTCCCTTTGTTGCTTGGAAAAGACATAGCTGGCTGAGAGGGATTCTGGCCCAACTGAACTTGTTCTAAATCTGACTCACCACTAGAATTGGTGTATGGAACCCCCTTGACTTCTATGGCAGTAACCAAGGTCATAGAATGATAAATGAAATGGTACTCTGGCCTTTTCCAAACCGAGGTGCGACGATAATTTGGCGACCTCCTAGTTGAAATGATAGGTAGCGGATCAAACCATGCATGGATTGTGTGATGCCATGGATGAATGAATGTGCAATAACCAATGCATCGCATGTATGGCTGCACGTAGATGTGGTTAGCGATAAGGTGATGGCTTATCCCTCCAACATACTTGGGATGTTTGTTTCTCACATCATACATAGCGATATATGTTGCTAGACTTCTTCGACGAGTGAAAATAGTAAGGGTATGTTGATTTATTTTTGGCCCTTAGAGCCGATGCATGCTGGATGTATGAGCACGTAGCATATAGCATACAAATGGTCCATCTTCTGACCTTGTAACTCCTGTATAGTGCCTCTTTGGAAGGATGGAGTTTTTGGCTTGTTGACCGATAATGGCGAAAGAAGTGTGCCTTAAATGTTTCATTTGTTCTGGTAATCCTAAAGGGATGAAGTGCTAAGGTTTTTTCTAACGCGGCTTTGGTATAGGATTATTGATGTGGAAGGTTCTCGTTTACCTTGATTCCATGTTACTCAACCGCTCCCCAATTAGGTGCAATCGCAGGAGTTTACATGGTTGTTAAAATGAGTGATCCACCTATTAGGTATCCTTAATTTAAACAAGGCATGAGTGATACTTTTACGAGCTACTCGGGTCGAATGGGGCACCTAAAAATTATCGAACTATCTACATGCATGTTTAAGAATAAAATGTCGTCAAAAAGAATGAAGTTTTTAATTTGGCCAATGATTTCGATATATCATCCAAAATCCTTTAAACTTTATGAAAAGATATGTTCAAGATTAAAGAGATAAATACCTAGCAGAGTCACCACTATGAGTGGACAACCTTTTTCTAGCCCATGAGGCGCACATGAGATGCGTAGCAAGGGGGGTAGAAAAAAACTAGCACTGTGAAGCGTGTCGAGGGACTGACCCTTAGTGTGATGGAGATGTTGAAGTTGATGTTGAATTTAAGTCCAATTTAGGTGTTAAAGGATACGAGATCAAAATCCCATACTTAATCTAGAGTCGCCACCCGATTCAGCTCAACAGGGAAATTTTAGTGCGATTTTTCCACCAAGTGGTAGACCATACCTTAAGTAGAGATTCTGAGTTCAGATGATGTTATCTATTTTACATTAGGCCAAGTTAAAAGATTTCATTCATTCTTAATCAGTTTTAATCCTCCCTATTTATTATGTTTTCAGTTTATATATTTGTCGGCGCGTTATTTAGCAAGCATTCGACAAATAAATTATTACAATTATCCAAAAATAAATGCAGAAATTAAAAATTATTACATGGCTTTCTAAATACTATACACTTTTCTATGCGATAAATAAAATACCCGAAGGCCTAAACGTACATCTAACCTAAATCTACCTGTAGAGAACGGTTAGCACAGATATGGCATGTCGTACGAGGTGTATCACTTAGCATGCATAGTTAGTGGACAAAACAATACCTGAGTTAGGGTGAACATGGCGGATGTCCAAAAATGAGATTCGAAAGGCATTTGCGGGAAAATTCAGTTTCAACCGAATTTTAGACTTGATCGTTGTTTTAACTAGATTATTAGTGAAAATGCCAAAAGGTATGAGGTGGGTTCTATTTTCAGAAGGTTTTGGACCTTCATTGTTGCACTGGACACCTCAGCTTTCGGAACATAACTAGGTCGGAAGAATAAATGAAAAGAAAATAGCTTTCTAGAAAGTCATGTTATCGGCGGCATGATTGATGGTGGCAGCAGCATCCGTGATGTTGCTAGTGGCATCAGTCAGATAGGCAGGTTACATGATTTTCTAGATACTCTAAAGAAAGGGTCCTATAAGAAGATGAGGCCCCTAGGGGTAAGTGATGTCGCTAGCGACATCAACAATGCCGCTGGCGGTATGGTTGATACCGCCAGTGATATGAAATGCCTCCAGCTGCTTCAACTTCTTATAGCAGCAGCAGGTAATGGTAAAAAATGATTGAAAACTCAAAAACAAGCACAAATAGCAAACAATAGCAAAAAAAAGCAAGATTAATTCTAAAGAGCTATGAGACTCAAAATTTTTACCTCGGGGCCGTGAATCCACCTCTTCGTGAACCAAGGAACACCTCTAGGGACTTTGACATGGTGATTTTAGTAGTAAAATTAAGACTTTAAGTCTCTAACTTCCTATTAAGTTGATTTTAATCCTAAAGTCTACTGATTCTTAGTTTTAACTAAGAGGATCTAAGAAGAAAAACCAAGAAAAATGGATTAGAATCCCTTTTCTTACCTTTTCTCCTCCTTATCTCTCTAAAAGTGAGCTTTCTCACTCTAAAACTATAGGTTAAAATCTTTTATATTGTTGGTATCTTCTTCATTTTGAAACCCTAAGGTGTGTTTTCATAGGCAAATATGGGTGGTCATCGAGATCTCTCAGTCATTTTCACCGAAATGGCAAAAAAGACACTGCCCGAGGAAGAAGAAGAAAGCAACATGCAGAAGCCCAAATTAGCCGTGTTGCCAGTGACATGGTGATACCATTGGTGGCATGAGTGATACCACCAACGGCATCAGCTTCCTGCAGGCTGACTGCCGATGGGCCCACAAGTCCAAAAAGTTGCCAAAGGGGTCAAAAAGCGGGTCAAAAGGCGTCTTTTTGAATTTTAATGATATTTTAATGGATATTTAGAGATTAGTTCAATTTTGGGTGCAAATCATCAGTTTAAGCTCCTACCGGACGCATTACCGGACACGCCGAACTGCATCCTTACGAGAAATAAAATTCATGGGGAATTTTATATCCGTAACAAAAAAACTTCAAATAATTTTTATTATGAGGAATAAAACCGGGAACACGTCATCATCGTCTCATGAGAGGGACTACAAAATCCCGTGCTCACAATATGCAAACTGCAAAGGTCTATTTAAGGACTTAAGCAAGCATCCAGGAGTTGGAATATTAGGTTTGGTCGGACAATTTGTGAACTAGATTTCTGTCCAAACATTAATGAGCCATGTATTTCTAAGAAGGTTAGTGGGAGTGCAGTTGTTTTCTTAGTATTATATGTTGATGACATTCTACTAATAGGAAATGACATTTCTCTTCTTCGAAGTGTTAAAATATGGTCGTCAAGAAAGTTCTCCATGAAAGACCTTGGAGAAGCAGCATTTATACTAGGTACAAAGCTCTATAGAGATATATCTAAGAGGCCGCTAGGTCTTTCTCAAAGTACATATATGGACAAGGTACTAAATAGGTTTACCCTTGAGCATTCAAAGAAACGTTATTGCCTGATGACAAAGGGGATTAACCTATCTAAGGCTGAGTGTCGGAAGACAGCTCAGGAAAGAATGTGCTTGAGTGATATACCCTATACATCCGCGATAGGATCCATCATATATGCTATGATATATAATGTTATCCAAATCGAACCGGACACTAAACCTGTAGAATTTATGGATCACGGTTTTAGCGGTTCAATCGGATTCAACCGCGGTTCAACGATTATTTGATTTTTTACCTGAATATATAAAATATTTATTTATAAGTTTGAAGAAATAACATTATTCCTAATCTAGGTAAATCAATCGATTAAGTTGAGATTTTTTATCAAAAATTGAGTAATTGAAAGTCTAGAGACTCTACATATGTCAAAGTTATCTCTATTTTAAATTTATTTTGAAATAAAGCCCCATTTTTTATTTAAAAAAAGGAACGGCAATACTCAAGGGATGAAACCCTTGTTTATTGTTCTTCTCCTTTTTTCGATCAATCTTGACTGGTTTCTTGTTTCTTATACAACATGAATGATTCATGTCTATCCTTTTATTGTAAATCGAATGACAAACCATCATCACCTCGACAACAAGCTTATGCTAACAAGATACAATCACCGAATGTGGCCATTATTGCCGAATCTTCGGCCAATCTCTTGCCATCGGGAAATACTATCGGTCTTTTTAGGCGGGAAAGCTACATGAGAGCCACTGCTAGTGCTTTGGATCAATAAAACCCTAACCCTAACTTCAGGAAAACTGGCAAAGGTCAGCCAACTGTAGTTTTGAAGGATTAAAGGGGTGTGGACAACACTAATTTGCGAAAATCAATTAATATTGCCCAACCTAAGGGCCAGCCTAGTTTTGCAATAATTATGAAGGGATCAATAACTCATTGATTTATGCAGCTGCTACTACGGCTGAGGTCTCGACCAAAAGGGGGTACACATCTATCAAGATTCCACAAGAATTTTTAGTTAAAAGAATTGCTATGTGTTCAAATTCTTTAATCGGAAGACTGATTTTACAAAGGGGGGATGTGCCCTACAGGTTGACAGATTTGAAAAAAATGCTTGCCAAGAATTGGGGCTTGAAAGAAGCGTGGAGATTGATCTCATTAGGTGAGCGATATTATCATATATTTCTTTGTTCTAACGATCTAAAATAGAGAATCTTTATTAAGGGAACCATAGGTTTGAAACCTGGAACTTTCTAGGTTCAGCCATGGTAACCGGATTTTAATCTGAATGATCAAAAGACTATAAAAGCCCTAGTTTGGGTCAGGTTACATGGTTTACCATAGGAGTATTGGGATGCTGTGATTCTAGCCTGTATCTCGAAGGCCATATGAGGTTTCTCTAGGGTCGATAGGAATACTACTGAAGGGGATTTTTGACACTATGCGAGGGTTCTAATAGATGTAGATCTTGCTACCACCACACCAACTACATTGGGGGTTGAAACGAAAGGTAAATAGTTCTGGATTAATGTGCAATATGAAAATATACTAGATTTATGTAAGATTTGCTCTTCTATAGGGCATTCTAGGAGAGATTGTCAACATAGTAAGCAGCCGAAGGATGCTGGAAAAGTTGTGGGTAGGCAGGTAAACGCTTGGAAGAATGTGGCAGTAGTTAATGTTCTTGACAATAATGTTCCTCTTATTCAGCATCAAATTAGGGAGGATTTGGGAAAAGACAAGGCTCTAGAACAAGCCTTTGAGGAAAGCCAAAAATAGCATGGTCATGTTTTGGCAATTCAGGAGGAAATCATTGCAGTTACTGCAGCTGTGACTAATCTGATTGAGGTGGATTCTTCTATTCCACCTATTATAGAGGCACATTCTAAGCAAGTTCAGGTTGACAAAGTTATCAAGATGGATGGGCAATTAAGTGATGTTAGTGAGTCAAGTGATTCGAGTTCTAAGAATGTGCAATCAAGATCTAGGAGCAATGATTCTACTCCTGCGAGGAGTGAGTTAGCTAATCAAGGAAAGAAACTTTGGGGCGATTTTGCTGCTGAGGATGAATAAGATTCAGTTTTAGCATCTAGGATAGTTTTGACTTCTACACCAATTGTCCATGAAGAACCATGGCAGGTTCAAAGTGGTAAAAGAGGTGCTAAAATGCAAGGTGGAGTTAATAGAGGGAGGGGGCAACCTAGTAGAGGGGCAGGACGTTAAAATCCACCCGGAAATCGGGAGCGTAAACCTCCACTAAAGTTTTTTCCTTAGTTGATAGTACCTTTTTACAGCCTTAATGGTTGTTTAACATTTATTATTTTTTACTATCTTTGTTTCTTTTCTTTTATTTAATAAAACGAGTCCGGTTTTTCCGGCCTCCACCTTTGATAAAAAAAATTTATTTTGAAATATATAATATGGGCAAAAGATTATAATCAATTAATTGTGGTAATTGACCAATTGTGTACTGACTTTACTGGTGAACGGCTACGCAAATTTACTTCTCTAATTAAAAATAAAATCAAATGGGTATATTTCTAGTTACCCTGTTTTTCTTTCCTTGTTCCTCTTTACTCTGGCGTCAACTTGGATTTTTCTATGCTTAGGTTTTTTCTTTTCTCTTTATGTTTCTCCATTTTTCTTTCTCTTTGCACATCTTTCTTTCTGCTTCCACCTCAAGAGCATCAATAATTCAACATCGAACACCAAAACCTCAAAATCCAAAATCAGTTCCCAAAAATTAAGCCAAATAAAAGCAAATGGAGCAAAATTTAGGGTTTAGAACTCTGTGAAGTCAAAGAAGAACATAGATGCAATACAAAATTAAGCCAAAAACGGGTAGGAGAATGGACAGACAATCACATATGCAGGTAGATAAGAAAATGCAGTTGAATGAAGGCAAATGAGAAAGATGCAGTTGCTCACATTGCACAACCCATTTCTTTTGTTTTGCATCAAACTGGGTTCCGACCAGTTCACCAGTTTAGCAGTTTTTTAGGGTTTAAACCGGCCAAACCAAGTTTTTTCATAAATCGCTTCTTTGTATTGAACCGATCAGACTGAGCTCCAGTTCCTAGTTTTTTGGGTCAAATCGGCTACTCTAATCCGGTTTTAATAACATTGATGATATGTATTAGGCCTTATGTCTCTCAAGCTTTGAGCTTTACGAGTAGATATCAATTGTATCTAGGTGAAAAGCACTAGATGGCAGTCAAGGCAATTCTTAAGTACTTGAGAAGGACTAAAGATGAGTTCTTGATATGTGGAGATGGTGAACTCACAATCAGGGGTTACATGGATGCAAGTTTCTAAGATGATAATGATGGCCTTATGTCTCAGTTAGTTTTTATGTATTTATTAAATGGAGGGGCTCTGGGCTGGAAAAGTTCCAACCAAGAAACTACTATCAATTCAACCACATAGCTTGAATACATTGCGACTTGTGAAGTAGCTAAAGAAGCCGTCTAGTTAAAGGCATTTATTAGTGATCTCAAAGTGGTGCCTAGGATTATTGATCTAATTGCTTTGCATTGTGATAAAAAATGGAGTTACAGCATAGGCAAAAGAAACATGGTCTCACTAGAAAAATAGACATGTACCCAAAAAGTAGCATATAATCAAGGAGATTGTTGATAATAAGATGATAACATTAGAATATGTCCCCATTGAACAGAACCTCATGGATTGTCTAACGAAGTCATTGATGCAGGTCAAACATGACCAGCATGTGAAAGCGTATGGATTAAGGCATATGGCTAATTGGCCTTAGTGCAAGCAGGAGCTTGTTAGATATGATGTATGCCCTTAAGGCATTTAAAGAGATATACCGTAATTATATATTAGTACGAATAATTCATTTTAATAGTAAAGGCATTTAATCTTTTATTTATATCGATGTGTTCATATATATTGTGACATGTTAAAATATATTCGTTGATGTCTTTGTACAAAAGTCCTTGACCAAAACATAGTATAAAGTGTGAGATATCATAGTAGGACTATGTTTAGAGAGACCTGCTTCATGTGCAATTATGATTATGTCTAAACTATCCCTAGTCATAGTTTCATCAAGAAAGGATATTGATGGAATAGAAAGGCTAGCATGTGGTAAACTTTCTTGGAAAGTGTCCAAGTAGTTGACCTCCTAAAGACTGAAGGTGGTGCCTTGAGTTTGACACAAGGATAGATCTGGAAGATATATTGGATACCCTATTAAGATAAACACTTAATATATTTATCAATGTGTTAGTGGTTATCTTCAGCAAGTAGCTTTGCGAATATCCTCATACTTGAGATGCTAGTTACCTTCTGTAGTACTATTGCTATACTAAGGGTCATACCTATTCACTCATTAATTTAGAGTGTCACGAGTGATTACGAGTATAGTGATGACAACATGTTCATAAGCTATGTAATCGAAAAGAATGCATTACTCCGGATATATTAAGGAGTTGTACATGGCTGCTAGTTGAAGTGATGATTGTTGTAATCTTTTCATAAGAGTATGTGATTGATAGAAATTGTTTCTAGTCAAACACAATATGGTAAAAATCAATATACTTCGGTAACAAGTAAATAACTAGGATAGCTTTGAGCAACCTTGCCATTAGAGGGTTTACACTTTAACCGAGCACAACAAACCAGATGTTACTAATATTAAAGAATGGAATGAGTATATCGCATTGGACAACTATTGCATCAACCGGGATTAAGTCATAAGCAAAAATGATGTTCCAAGTAATGGGGGATGGTGGACCCTTGCTAGAGGTGTACCACAGTCATTTAAAGTAATCGAGTTCTATTCACGGTCTAAAACCTCAAGCCAATAGTTCATATAGAACAAGGGTTGGTTAAGCCTTAACAGCTCAATACTTTGGGATCTTATAAGGTCACACACATTGGACCTTCATCGAACTGAGTAAAGAATTGATAGATTCTATTCTATTATGAAAATATAACATAATAATAATTGGATTATTATTTGGCTACACCAAGAATTTATCTTTGGCCCGTAACTAATTTGTTAGGCTCATAAATAAATTAAAGTATGGATTAAAATGATTAGATCATTTTCTGGTTAAGCAAGATATTTATTTTGACTGGAAACTAATTTACTAGGGTCATGAAATAAATATTTATTTGAAAAGGATTAAGAGGGGAATTTTACCATCGTGAGTTAAATTGGACCAAGGGTATAAAATATATTATGTATAGGCTCGGGTGAGCGAGAGTGCACCAAAAGGTGAGCGAGCACTAATGGGCAGTGCTTGCGGTAGCTCGTGAAAATGGACTGCGCAAGGCACGGCCCAATGGCACGCCGCGAGCTTGGCTCACGAAGGCTGTAAGGCCCAGCTCGTGGATAAGGCAAGTCCGTGTGCATACAGCTTGCAGAGCACGTTGTGTGCGTGGGCTATGGTTGCGGATCATTATAACCCGCGGGCATGACCCGCGGGTGGGATGTGCAAACTTCGAAAATGGGGGAGTACTTTTGCTCCCCCAAGCCTCTAAAGCGGCTCCACCTTTGCCCCTTTTCAAATGCACCATATCTCCTTCTAAGTCTTGACTTGAGATTTCAGTGTGCTATCTCTCGAGTTGACATTTTAGCAAGTTATTTTTTAGGACCCTCGAATATTTTTGAGTCACCCCTAGTTTTTATATTTTGGTGGGTTTTGAAGTGGTCTAGCAGCTACTCAGAGATCTGTGGTTCTTCCTCATTAGGAGGTTTTAGTTAGTGGGGTTAGCGTGGATACTCATAGTGGCTATCCTACGCGTGAAGGCTTGTGCAAGGAGGTTCTGCTAAAGCACGCTTCAACTTGTAAGTTTCCTTTCTTTCTCTTTTAATTATTAGGTCTTTTTCTTCAAGCGTTTTTGGACTTAATAATTATGTTTACGTTCTTTTGCATGCTTAGTTTATTTTATGCCTAGGTTATAGCTTAGGGTTATAACATGCTTAGTACAAAATATTTGTGCTAGGATATAATTTAGACTTATTTTGCCTAGCCTATGCATGCTAACCTAGGCAGAGAATTCATTTAGTTAAGGCTTTATTTAATTTATATGTATCTAATAGGAGTTCCAATGGACAAGCGACAAAATGTTGAATTTCTGCCATGCATGTTATACATGTTCAAAGTGACATTCAGTTCCAACAGTAATTACAGCACGTTGGTAAGCTATGTAGTTGGAAAGAATCCATCACTCCGAATATATTAAGGTGTTGTACCTGGCCACTTGTTGAAGGTATGATTGCTATAAACCTCTGAGCAGAGTATGTGTTTGACAGAAATAGTTTCTAGTCAAACACATTATGGTAAAAAGCAATATACTTCGATAATAAGTAAATAACTGGGATAGCTTGGACTAACCTCACAAGTAAATGGTTAACACTTTAACCAAACCCAATAAATACGGTGGTACTAATATTATAGAATGGAAGGAGTTCATCACATTGGGAACCTATTGCATTAACCAAGATTAAGTCCTAAGCACAATTAACATTCCGATTAATAGAGGATGGTGGACCCTTTCTTGAGGCGTACTACAGTCGTTTAAGGTAATCGAGTTCCAATCAAGGTCTAGAACCTCAAGCCAAGTCTTCCTATAGAACAACGATTGGTTAAGCCTTAATAGCTTAATGCGTCGGGATCTTATATCACAAACATAGAACCTTGATCAGACTAAGCAAAGAATTAATAGACCTTTATTGCAAGAATATTAATGTAGAATGGTTAGAACATTACCTGGTTAGACTAGGGAATTTATTATTCATGTTAACTAATTTATTAGGGTCATATATAAATATTGAATTATGGAGGGAACTAAAATTTGCCAAACTGCAAGGGTTGCAACCTGAAAAATATTTGGTCACGTAGGCATTAGATGCATTCACGGACTGCCATGTGTCCTACGAGTGCCATTTGGCACTCATGGACCGTGGACCATGCAAGCGCTGCAATAAGTAGCAGTTGCATCACTAAAAAGGCCACCTGCGAGCTAAGCTTGTGGGATAGGGTAGGCTCACAAGAGCCTTCCTTGTGTGACTTACCACGAAGCATGCACACAGCGTTCGTACCCAAACCCTAATCCCACATTGTTTTGGGGAGCAAGTTATGCTCCCCCTTCTCCCTATAAAAGGACACCATCTCCTCCTCTATTCAGTGCACTAGTTCTTCCTTTAAGCTCTGACTTGAGATTCTACCGCGTTTTCTCAAGTCAACTTAGAAGAACACAATTAGGGATTCCTAATTATTTAACGAATCCCTCTAGTTAATATTTTTGGGTGGGTTATTGGAGTGGTGTAGCAGATACTTAAAGCTCTATAGTTCTTCTTCTTATAGAGGTTTCGATTGGTGGAGTTTGTGTGGACACTCATAGAGGCTACCCTACACTAGGATGCTTGTGTAGGGAGGTTCTACCAAAGCACGGTTCAATTGGTAAGTTTCTCTTTTAATTATTAGGTTTTTTTCTTTAAACATTTTTAGACTTAATAAATATGCTTAGGTTATTATTTGCAGGCTTAGTTTATTTTATGCTTAGGTTATAGCTTAGAGTTATAACATGCTAGGTATAGAATATTTATGCTAGGATATAACATAGAGTTATGATATGGGTAGCCTATGCATGATAACCTAGGTAGAGAATTAATTTAGTTAAGGCTTTAATTAATTATATGCAACTAATATGAGTTCCTAGGGACAAGGGACAAAATTTTGAATTTCCGCCATGCCTGTTATGCATGTTCAAAGTGACTATCAACTCCCAATGGTGGTATCAGAGTCTGCCTATTTAGTGCATAATTAAGTTAAAAGTAAAATAAAATTTATTTTCTATATCAAATGATATAAGTTTTATTAATTGTTTGGAACAATAGATGAACTTAATCTTTCATTTTAGGGTTAGAAAATGATATTGACAATTGGAATAAGCTTTGCACAACTTATTGAAAATTATCAAATACTCAATAAATTATATAAATTACATGGATTATAGATTTTTCAATTTACATCAATTGAAAGAACGGAATTTATTAGTTTAAGAGAATTCATTGTCTTCAAGTTTATGCACGTGTTAGTTCTGGCAAGGATTGGATATGGTGTCTACTTCTCATAAGGCACCTCCCCTTCCTGGGAACCTATATTGGTGCAACTAGAATTCACCAAGAAAGGATTTAATATGGACTGATTTATTTCTAGTATATGAGATGATTCTTTTATATGTTTCTATAACAAAGTAAATATTAAATTATTGAGTAAAAGCTTAATGGAAATGTGAAATATATAACAAATAAAGAATGTTAACAATTTTGCATATAATCTAGGTTGGTGGAATAATCATAATAAAGAGCATTGAACGCCGTAAGGTTAGACCATTTAAACTAATTCTAAAATTCCCTGAACTAATTTACATTATTACAAATATGTCCATCTGATAATTCCTAGATTGGGTGAGACGTTTAACAGTAATGAAATCCCAAAGTAAATATATTAAAGCAAGTTATAGTCTTCCTTACCTAAATTCATAATATGGTCTTTTTCGGCCATAAAGCGTTGCACAAAGTGTTCCTTCCATCTACATTGACTGGTTATAAAAATTGAGATAAGGTGTGCCTTAACTGGACTAGGTTAGTCCACCACAAAATTGGGGGCTAGCCGCAGAGCTGAGACATATTCAAGTAGTTGCTAATATAAGAGCACACATCCCTTTGAATTATAGAACTTGAATAAATTAGCAATTGCATGAGATGGAAATGGAATGGAATTCAAACTGCTACTTTCTAATATGGCTTAGGTCATAAAATTGGGGGTGGTATTAGACTAGTTGCAGATGCTACCTACTTTGAAATTTAACTAGGCTAGATTTCCCAAATTCTATAGAATGGGGTATTGTAAATTTCAAAAAATGGTAGGATAAATGTATTTAACTAAAAGCCCTTATATTAAATATATATACTATATACTAAAGTCTAAACAATCTTTCTTTCTTACATCTTAGGTTGAAAATGACTTCCAATATTAATCCTCATCCGTTACTTAACACCAAATTGAACAGCTCGAACTTTTCTAATTGGTTTCAAGCTATAAGAATAGTTCTCATAGCAGACAGAATCATCTATGTACTAGATGAAATATTCCCTATTGAGCCTGATGCTGAGGATCAAGTAGCACATGATGCCTGGTTGAAGCACAAGAAATGTCGCAAGTTTATAACATGTATAATTTTGGGGGCCATGAATCCTGAGCTTCAGAAATAACAGGAGAACATGAACCTTGAGAAAATGGATCTCCTTCTTGAGGAACTCTTTACTGAGCGAGAGAGGACATAGAAGTATGAGACCTCCATACTCCTTTTTAGAACTAAGATGTAGGTCGCCGCCTTTGCCTCTCAGAATGGATTGAAACTCTTGGGATACCTTAAGAAGCTAAATTGATTGGGATTCTAAATAAATCATGAGTTAAGTATCAAACTTGTGTTGATATCCTTAACAAATAGTTACTTAAATTTTGTGACAAACTATTACATGAACAAGATTAGTTCTACAATTCCAGAATTGATCAACAAGCTGAACACAGTAGAACCTCAGATTAATGAAGATCATAAGATGCTATTGTTGCTCAAGAAGGGAAAAACTCCTAATAAAAAGAAGAAGGCATTGGTAGCCAAGAAAAGAGTCAGTAGGAAGAAGAAAGAAAAGAAGGGATCTAAGCATATTTGCTTCCAGTGCGGGAAACTAAGACACTAGAAGAGGGATTGCAAATCTCCCACTTTTGAACACTTGAAGAAGAAGCCTACAGAGGCATCTACTTTAAGTATGTTTGTAATTGAAAACTATACTACTATTCCTTATGAGTAACTTGGGTGGTTGATACTAGTTGTGGTTCTCACATACGTACTTCCGTGCAAGGGCTAAGGAATAGTAGGAGGATGGTAAAAGGGGACATGGACCTATGTGTGGGAAATGGAGCCCAATTTGATGAATTAGCAATAGGAAGATTTAGTCTTGTTTTGCTGAGTGGCCTAGTTTTATCTTTGAATATTTGCTACTATATTTCGAATGTTACTAAGAATATTATTTCTACTGCACGTTTAGCAGCTGAGGGATTTTATTTTATTTTTGAATAATAATTGTCAGATTCATTTAAATAATGTTCTTTATTGCTATAGAATGTTGAATGGTGGCATTCATATTCTTGATACTAAAGGAGAATTTTTTAATATGCACAATGTGAAGAAAGTTAAATTAGATAATGGGAAATCTTTCTACTTATGGCAATGTTGTTTAGGCCATTATAAACAAAGATCACTTAACTAAGTTATACATGCATGCAGACTTATGCCCTATAGACGTTGAGACCTACGGTGATTACGAACCTTGTTTAAAAGGAAAAATGATGAAGTTACCCTTTTAAGGTAAGAATGAATGAGCCATGAGTACAATAGAGCTTATACATATTATCATATGTGGTCCAATGAGTGTTCAGACACTTGGAGGATACTTCTACTTTATTACATTTATCGATGATTACTCATGATACGGTTATTTGTACTTAATAAAGCATAAGTCTGAAAGTTTTGATAAATTCAAAATATTCAAAAATGAAGTAGCGAGACAACTTAGGAAAATTATTAAAGCACTTCGATTTGATCGAGGTGGTGGATACCTAAGCTATGAGTTTAGGATTATCTAAAGAAAAAAGGGATAGTTCCCTAGTGGACCCCTCCTTACACGCCCTAACATAATTGAATTTCAAAAAGGAGGAATCGAACTTTATTGGATTTAGTTTGATCCTTGATGAGCCAAGCAAATCTCAGTAAATCCTTTTAGGGATATACACTAGAGAGCGCAGTTCAAATACTAAACATGGTGCCCTCTAAATCAGTGGTTTTTACACCTTACGAAAGATGGTGTAATAAAAAGCCATCTCTGAGTCACCTAAGAATATAGGGCTCTCCTCCTATGGTAAAGAGGATAGCATCAGATAAGCTTGAGGCTAAATCTAACAAATGTCTGTTCATTAGATATCCAAAGGAAACTATCGGATATTTATTTTACCAACCTGAGGTACAAAAGGTATTTGTATTTTAGGTTGCTCATTTTCTTAAAAGAGAACACTGACTTGAAAAAGTCAGTGGGAGCAATCTTGAATTGGAGATCCTAGAAGAAGAAACAGATAATCAACTTGTTGACCCCAATAGCCATGCTTAAATCCATATTAATACTCCTCACTATTGTTGCTCATTAAGAATATAAGACATGGCAGATGGATGTCAAAACAGCATTGCTAAATGGGGATATGGACCGGGGTGTGTATATGCCACAACATGAGGGTTTTACATCTCAGAATAGCTCGAAGGTATGTAAATTTCAGAACTCTATCTATGGACTTAAGCAACCATTTAGGAGTTTGAATAATAGGTTTTATCAGACAATCCATGAACTTAATTTCTTTCAAAACATTAATGAACCTTGTGTTTATAAAAGGGTCAGTGGGAGTGGAGTCATTTTCTTAGTAGTATATGTTGATGACATATTACTAATAGGGAATGACATTTCTATTCTTCAAAATATTAAAGTATGGTTGTCAAGAAAATTATCCACGAAAGACCCTAAAGAAGCAGCATTTATACTAGGAATAAAGATCTATAGAGATAGATTCAAGATGTTGTTAGGTCTTTCTCAAAGTACATATATAGACAAGGTTCCGAATAGGTTCAGCCTTGAGCATTTGAAGAAAGGGTATCTCCTGATGATAAAGGAGATTACCCTATCTAAGACTTAGTATCCGAAGATAGCTCAAGAAAGAATGTGCATGAAGGATATGCCCTATGTATCCACGATAGGATCCATCTTGTATGCTATGATATGTACTAGGCCAGAGGTCTCTTAATCTTTGAGCTTTACAAGTAGATATCAATCAGATCTGGGTGAAAAGCACTAGATGGCCATCAAGGCTATTCTTAAGTACTAAAGAAGGACTAAAGATGAGTTCTTGATATATAGAGAAAGATACCTCACAATCAAAGGTTACACGGATGTGTATTTCCAGTCTGACGTGGATGATTTAAAATCGCAATCAGGTTTTATGTTTGTATTAAATGAAGGGGCAGTATGCTGGAAAAGTTCCAAGCAAGAAAATATTGCTGATATAACCATGAAATCTAAGTACATTGCTACTTGTTAAGCAGCAAAAGAAGCTGTTTGGTTAAAGTGATTTATTGGTGATCTCGGTGTGGTTCCTGAGATATTTATCATATTTCTTTGTATTATGATAATAATGGTGCTGTAGCTAATGCAAAAGAGCAACGGTCTCACCAAAAAAACTGACATATACTTAGAAAGTATCATATAATCAGGGAGATTATTAATACTAAGATGAAAAGACTAGAATACATTCCCACTAATCAAAACCTCGCGGATGGTCTGACAAAGCTAATGACTCAAGTCAAACATGACCAGAATGTGAAAGCATATGGAATAAGACATATGGCTAATTGTTCAAAGCACGCGTGGGAGATTGTTAAATTTGATGTATGCCCTAGAGGCAATAAGGGCGATATATTTTAATTATGTAATGGTATGAATAATTATTTTATTAACAGAGGCATTTAATCTTTTATTTATATCAATGTGTTTATATATACATATATATATATATATATATATTATGACTGGTTAACATATATTCATTGATATCTATGTACAAAAGTTATTGACATATCATAGCATGAAGAGAGAGATCATAGTTGGACTAAGCTTAGTGAGCTGTGCTTCATGTGCAATTATGATTATGTATAAACTATCCCTATTCATGGTTTCATTAAGAAAGGATATTGATAAATCAGTAAGACTGGCATGTTGTCAACTTTCTTGGAATGAGTCCAAGCAATTAATCTCCTATAAATGAAGGTGGTGCCTTAAGATTGACACATAGATATATTTGGTAGATATATTGGAGACCGCAAAAAGATAAACACTTGGTATATATATCAAGGTGTTAGTGTTTATCTTTATCCAGTAACTTTGTGTGGTAGTGTTGTTATACTTTGGGTAATACTTATTCACTCATTAATCTAGGGTGCTACGAGTGATTACGGGTATAGATGATAAGCACATTGGTAAGCTATGTAGTTGGAAAGAATCCATTGCTCCGGATATATTAAGGAGTTGTACTTGGACACTTGTTGAAGTGATGATTGCTATAAACCTCTAATCAGAATATGTGTTTGATAGAAATAGTTTCTAGTCAAACACATTATGGCAAAAAGACATATACTTTGGTAACAAGTCAATAACTGGGATAGCTAGGAGCAACCTCGCTATTAGTGGGTTAAAACTTTAACCGAACCCAATAAACTGGATAGTACTAATACTAAAAAATGAAGGAGTTCATCGCATTAGGCAACTATTCCATTAACAAGGATTAAGCCATAAGTACAAATGACATTCCGAGTAATTGGGGATGGTGGACCATTGATAGAGGGTTACTACAGTCATTTAAGGTAATCGGGTTTTAATCACGGTCTAGAATCTTGAGCCAATTGTTCCTATAAAACAAGAATTGGTTAAACCTTAACAGCTCAATACTTTGGGATCCTATAAGGTCACACATATAGAACCTTCATCAGACTAAGTAAAGAATTAGTAGACCTAGTCTATTACGAGAATATTAAATATAGAATGGTTAGACCATTACCTAGTTAGACTAGAGAATTTATTATGATCGGTAACTGATTTCTTACGGTCGTAGATAAATACTGAATTATGGAGGGAACGGAAATTTGCTAAGCGCAGCCCAAGTAGTGCATGGGAAGGCCTACACCTGGCAGGCCTTCCAAACGCTACAATAGGCAGCTCTTGCATGGCCTAAAAGGCCACCTACAAGCTGGGCTCATGGGAGGACTCGTGAGGCGCAGTCCATGGGATAAGGCAGGCTCGCAAGAGCCTACCTTATGCTGCGAGCCGCGGAGTGTGTTCGCCCAGAGGGATTAGGGTAAAAACCCTAATCCCACTTTATCTTGAACTCTTACTTTAGATTCTAACGCATTTTCTCTTGTCAACTTAGAAGAACAAAATTAGGGAGTCCTAATTATTTACGGAGTCCCTCTAGTTAATATTTTTGGGCTGGCATTTTGGAGTGGTCTAGCAGCGACTCAAAGCTCTGTAGTTCTTCCTCTTTGGGAGGTTTTGGTTGGTAAGGTTCATGTGGATACTTATAGAGGCTATATCCTACACTTAGAGGCTTGTGCAAGTAGGTTCTTCTAAAGCACGCTTCAACTAGTAATTTTCTCTTTTAATTATTAGGTCTTTTTCTTTAAGCATTTTTAGACTTAATAATTATGCTAAGGTTATTATTTGCATGCGTAGATTACAGCTTAGAGTTATAACATGCTAGGTATAGAATGTTTATGCTAGGATATAACTTAGAGTTATGGTATGCCTAGCCTATGCATAATAACCTAGGTAGAGAATTAATTTAGTTAAGGCTTTAATTAACTATATGCAATTAATAGGAGTTCTTAGGGACATTGGACATAATTTTGAATTTTCGCCATGCCTGCTATGGATGTTCAAAGTGACTATCAGTTCCCAACAAGATCTAAGAAGGAGAGTGAGGAAAATAGGGCAAAATTGACTTCAAATTTAACTGTTAAAGAAAAGGCACCCCCACACGAGCCTCGAGTTGATGGTAATGATAATGCAGTTGGTAATAATTATTCAATGGATAAGGCTACTTCTCTTACTTTAGTACCAATCCAAAAGTGTTTAAAGACTGATTTATCTCATTCAGCCCGCAATGTGAGCGAGTGAGGGTTTTTAAATGGGTCGCTGCACGTGGGGCGCTGTGCGCGGGGCTTATCTGGTTTGGTTTGAGAAAATTTGGTTTGTTGAAATGCAGTGACTTTATATAAGCCAAAAGTGTGATTATATTGAGAAATATATTTACAAATTTTATTAAGAAAACATATTTTAAAAATAAAGCATTTTTACTTTATTTAAAAATAAAATAGAGTCGCCACTCGGTTCAGCTCCATCGGGAATTGTGGTATATCGATCAATGATGGGATTTTAATACCAAAAAGAAAGTGAGATTCTGAGTTTGGACATAATAGGTACTCATATTGTTCAAATTGTTTGGATTAATTTTGGAATTATGTTTTATGTGGTAATTTCTGCATTACAATGTCTTTACTTAACAAATAAATTAAAGAAATAAAACAAGTATTATAACAACATATATAAATAGATATTTGCAACTAAAATTTTGGCAGAGTAACTCCCACATTTTGGATGTTTAACCATACCTGCGAGCTTATTTACACATATTATAGTTTATGTGGCAATAGTGGCTCACTTAACCAGTGAAATGGAATGCAATATACGATAATAAAAGTAATAAAAATGAATTTTAAAGTTCGGCTTAGAGTCAATTACCCTCAATTTACCTTTTCATCTTTCCAGGATGACTTTAGAGCTAGTGCGGGAATGAAGTTTTCAGAAAGTTTGGTTTGCTTGGAAAATAGGTTTAACCCAAGTTATGGCTATAATCTTGGATTATTCCTAAAGGGAATGCAAGGATTTTTGAGACATTGGGTCATTTTTAGACCGAAGATCAATGTGAGATCTTGATCTAAAAAGATAAGGAAATGAGTTTATACCGAACGCCGTTGATAAAGCCCAAATTTGGAAGTTTTTTGATAAAGTTTCGGGGCTATTGGAACTACCAAAACTAAAGGGGATGAAATAATTTTTCTTTCCTTTTCCGTCTGTCTTTGAAATGAAGAGCGAAGTCCTCTATTTATAGAGGGGTGTTAATTAGCCGATGGGCCAATTACCTGGGTAATTAGTCGGTGGGCTAGTTACCAATCTGATAATATCTTACTTAAATCCCATAAATCCTTGCCAGATCTCGGTAAGATTTGATTTTTTTTACTATAGATAGGTAATTAGCCGTCGGGATGATTAACTATGTTTGACTAAATTTTGACTTTTTATTAGAAAATGCTAAATCGAAGCTTTCTTAGAATGTGGATTTTTTATTTTTTGATTTTGGTTGACAATGGTCCTTTTTGGCTTTTTTGTCTGATCACTGAACGAACTAGGCATAATTCCTCATCGGCCCGAAACGGACCTGTCCTAACAGTTTTTACCTCATATACATAAATTTCATACTAGAAATCTTGACGTATGCGAAACAAACAAAATAGTGTGTGTGTGGAATGCAATGACTTAAAATATTTTTAATCGGCAAAATTTGAAACAAAATATATTTTGCCACTTCGATTAAAAATTTATTAATGAGTTGCATGAGGTTAACAATTGATCGAGGGTCGAAATAAATATTTTTTGGTGCTTAATACACGAATGACTTTGTAAAGACAGCTTTTAGGTTGCTCATTTTATAAACAACGCAGAAAATGGATGAAACATGCAAAATTACAAAAAATTTCAAAATGCACGTAACTAGCCAGCGGGCCAATTACCTATATAATAGTAACTTTTATAGCCGTTATGCGTTTACACATTTAATGCAAATGCATCATAGTTGGCTAGGTAATTAGCCGGTGAGCTAAGCATGCATGTAATTATCCGGCGGACTTATTACCTGCTAGCTATAAAACCAGTAGCTTTCTTCTTATTTCCTTCACACAAACAATTCACTTCTTTCTTCCTTGTGAATTTTGCTTCTTTATTTCAAACATTTTAGCCTCCTAGCTATTTTTGATGATGATTTCTTTCATCTTTTTCCCGTTCCTGCCCCTTTTACTCCGACTTTGCGGGGTCTTGATGTGGTACAAGCTTTACAATGTCTACTTGGATTTACTAGCAGTCCAAGTGATTACACACAATATGGTTACCGATGGTGAGCAAGTGGAACACTCTAAAGTTCCTACTAAGGCCTTATATGGGCTTCCTCCGACTTGGAATTATCATGTAATTGCTCCCGGGGATTTTATCCCGCCTACTTTGAAGCCCTTCGACCATCTTTCTTGGATTCTTGTAAGCCTTATCGCATTTTTTACCACGTCATTGCTCGTTTATTATTTTTATTATTATATTTTTCCTATACTATTATTTGCTCATTTATTCATTTATTATCATTATTTATTTTATTGCTTTTTAATTATGGCATGAATTTATTAAATGCAATGACTTTCGATAATCACGTGATTTATCGAAAACTGGTGTGTGATTAGTGTACACGCATTATATTTTTGCAGGTCACGGACCATAAGGGTGGCTGTATTTCCCATTTTTACAAGCGGTATAAGGTATTATCCCCTGGCTCTAAGACCATCATCAACGGGACATCTTTGGGGATGATGGTTAGGAACTGCAAGTTTGTGAGATCTCACTAGTATCCATACATCCCATCTGGTACTTCCACCTATATTTTGAGTAGATGGTCCAATACTACCCATACTTTTCATTTTCGTTGTAGAGAGTACACTATCAGTATGTTAGATCATTGTGCCATCAAATGTCTTCCCTTCCACTGTAACGTGATTCACTTCAATGCTTGTTTTAACTATGATAGCTTTAATGTGGAGACCATTGAGGCTTTGATTGGCTATTATGGGGATAATCCTGGGAGAGTTTCTTGTGAGAAATTCATGACCTATTAGACCATCCAGGATATAAGGTGCTTGACTTCTGCTTCCGAGACCAGATCCATTATGGCCGCTACCTTATCCTGGCTATGTTTTCCCATCGGGGGTGGGATCATGAATCTCCATATTCTGCCCACTTCGATCTATCCATCCTGCTTTGATGAGTATGCTTGGGGCTAAGCTGCATTGGGTCATTTCAACTTGGCCCTTGATTAGCGTGTAAGGAACATGATTTGCAAGTCCAAATCTTATCTCTAGATCGTCTATGTCAGGACCTAACTTCCTTTTCTTTCTGTGTTAGCATTCTTACTTGTCTTTTGATGTTTTTATTTTCTTAGACATTTTACAGATTTGGTTTTTTAAGATCGGGATTCTTTTGAGGACCAAGCCAGTGCAGAATGGAGGCTATCTGTTCTATCCTCGTTTGCCACACTACTAGTGCAGTTGGGAGATCAAGTCTCCTTCTTCTCTTTCTACTCGCCTCCGTACTCCGTCTTTAGGGCAGGTATATCTTTATAGCATTATTAACTTACTACAATCACTATATCTGCTACAATCATTGTATCAGCATTTGGTCTCTTTTTCTTCTTTTAGATCAAGACGAAGCCTTGGGGGCACGAGCTTCACTGGCCAGAAGTCATGAGATTAGCTGGTGAGTTTGTGAATACCCAGTTGATTATAGAGACTCCTTTCTCTTTGGAGTGGTACCTTGGGGAGCATATCCAGGGTTGCCATCTTCCTTTGAGGTCGTGTTCTATCCCTCCTGATGTGCCTTGATGGATTTTTTGGCCTCATAGCTCTTCTGACTTTGCACGGTTGGCTTCTGATGGCTTACTCAGTGCCATCCAAGAGCAAATTGGGGGGTACTAGGGAATCTACCATTTACAGCCACTTGGATGGCCAAAGATATACCATGTTCCTGTCGAGCCCTAGCCAGATAGTCATAACCCCTTTAAGGGCGATGCTCCTTCCACTTCTCCCCCTAGCGGACGAGCTAGTTCGGGTTCCCTTGGGACTGTCTGGATGACGGTATCTCTTTTTCATTGATCAGATTTCTTCATTATTTTTTGACTTTTATGCTTAGTTGGCCTACTTTGCCCTTGGTTTGATGTTTCTGTAGGATCATCAAGGTAGGTAGAGGCCTACATCCACTTTTACCCATGTTAGGAGTTCTTCAACTTGATCGATTCTGCCTTAAAGTCCGGTGATGATAGGGGGAGATCGAGGGTTTTAGTATCAGCAATCCATGTTCTTGATGTACCGTCCTTAATTGATTACTTACACGCCAGTGATTCAGCCTTACCTGGACCCTAAGCATCTAGTGATTTTCCACCCGGCCGGCGCTACTCATGTGAGTTTTTTGCTATTTTCATTTTCTTTTAGATCATATCGGTTCTAACTCATCTCGATCCCTTATTTTTCTTTATGCGTGCCTATTACTGATAGAATCTCTAACTAGGGATACATTAAAGGGCAGCAGCGGTTCATGATGAACTAAAATTCTAACATGGCGATATGTTTATTACCTTATTATGTTAATGATGATGCATGGTATGTCGTGAAATACATATAAATGATATATGTTAAAATGTTGTAGTTGGGGATAATCTAGGTTGATGACCAGCAGCAGTAGCCTCAGCATGGATAGGGTGATACTTCAAGGTGCTTTCAATATTACGGCTATCCTCCTCCTCCATCTTCTTTTGATCACAGTCATCCGAATTCAAGTGGCGGATAATAGATAGGCTTTCTTTTATCTTCTTTTTTTAGGCCATTTGCAGAGCCTTTTCTTGTATGAACACATTTTTTTATTTATGAAAGATTTTTACATTATTCTTGTGCTTTGTGCTCCCTTCTTTTATTGATAATCGAGTTAACAGGGAAATCTGCCAGATTTCCTCGTAAACTATGTATAGTAAACTTCTTCCCTTTGAAATTTTGCCATAGGGGACTACATTCATTTTTGTGTAGATCTGAATGTTTATTTGAAGAACTCCAATGGCTAGGACTGTCTCAGGCTTTTCAATTTGTTGCATATGAAGGAATACTGTCACATCTTTTTCAAGGATAATGTGATCCAGGCTGCTATCAGATTTTAGGATCCTATTGACAACGTATGCCCATTTGGAGATCACGAGTTATGCCGGTTGTATGAGGAATTCTGTGGACTTTTGGGGTCTGCAGTAGATAAACCTCTGGCCATTATGACATATCATCCTAAGTTTTTTTGCTCTATTGATGAACCATTTTTAGTTGCAACAATTTGATAGACGTCAGTTGATTTGTAATAAGGGCTTAAGGCTGGATGTGACTTTTGACATAGTTAGGAGTCTTTCTCCTAATGATGCAAGCTAGCTACTACTAATTTGTTTACTTTTGTAGGGGGCTTTTCTTTGTGAGGCTTAAACTTTGGTTTGTAGCTCTGCCTTCTTGACTATAGTTGACCAGGTGTTAGGGGGGAAATATCCTATTATAAGGAGTTTAGCCGAGCACAAATCTTTGTATGCTCTTCTCGAAATGGTATTGAAGCTACTACAAGGGGTAGCAAACTCCTCCTTCAAGTAAATTATATCTGAGTCTTTCATTTCACATGAACCACCCTTTTGGGTTTTTGATTCATCATGCTTGCCTTAATTTAGGCCCAGATCGCCTTTTAAGTTTTTCAGTCCAGCAGGCCATCTTTTTTTCTTATTATTTTTCTTTCTTTTTGTTTTTGTTGCTTTAGCTTTGGGATAAGCTTTTTGTATTGTCCATTCCTACGAGCATGGATTATCAACCGAAGGCCTACTAGGCACGGGGCTCTTTTGTTTGCATCAGCAACCGTTCTTATAGAGACTTCACTATTGAGGAATGGGCTGCGTTAGTAGGGAGTAGAGCTGTTGAGCATATCTGTTGGGTTTGCCCTTGGTGGGGGATCATGCATGTGACTACTGATGTTGCTAAAGATGGTGTAGTCCTCATTAGTCTTTCAAAGATTTTCACCTACTCTCTCGGTCGCTTGTGCAGGCAGTGTGGTCATCCTCAGAAGTTTTTGACATCCTTGTGCACCATTCTCAATTCTGAGCTTTCTTATACTCAGTTTTATAGTGATGACTTGAGGTGGATCAATTGCTCTCGGGGTGATGGTGAACTATTCTACGCCTTTTGACCTCCATCCTTCTGAGGCTTATCGCATCTGGTTTGTGAGTACTCATGGGCTTACCACCCTTGAGGAGAGGCTTATCGAGACTAAGAGACTCTGTAGTTTCCTTGGGGATAATTGAGCTTGTCATTGTGTCTTTCGCCTTCATGGGAGAATGAAGGCTTCAGGCCTTGTTGTTTGCCTTTGTTGTTTCAATTTCCTTTTTATAATGCACTTTATGTGTGATAAAGGCAAATTTGAATGAATGTTTCATTAAACAATTCACAGTTTCCATTTCATGCACTCATGCAGTTTTTTTAACATGAATATGCTACTGCAAAAGATATTATCTAAATAGGAAGGATAAATGGTATTTATACCCAAGAAATGCCCGTCGTTGCCTAAGGTTCCAAACAAATTTTACCTAAGGTCTCACTCTTTGATTGTAGGTCTTTCTTTTTGCTTAAGAGCCCTCACAGGCTCTTTACAGACTTTTTTTACATGAGATAAGGCTTTAGCTTGTCGTGATTTACTAGGTTTACAAATTCATTGACGTTCGAATCAGAAATTTTGATTGCCCCTTTACCAAGAGTCTTCCTTAATACGTACGACCCCTCCCAATTTGGTTGGAACTTCCCTCGAGCATTCATGTGCGTCTTACGAGATTGTTTTAAGACCAGATCATGTATTCTCAGAGGTTGATCCTACCATTTGTCTTTACAATTGTGACCACTCACTATGCGTTGTTGGTATAACTGTAGATTTTCTAACGCAGTTAATTATTTCTCGTCAATTAAAGTAAATTCTGCGTGCCTTGCCTTTGCCTATTCATCCTTAGGAAGTCTTGCTTTAAGGGCGATGCACAAAGATTTGATCTCCATTTTAACGAGCAATACTGTCTCCATTCCATGGATGAGGGAAAAAGGAGTTTGACCCGTAGGAGTCTTGACACTGATTCTGTATCCCCATAAGGCATAGGGCAAATGGTCGGCCCAATCTCGAAAGTTGGAGATCATTTTGAGAGGATCTTCTTAACTGCCTTATTAGCTATTTCTTCAGCTCTATTGGCTTGAGGGTAATAGGGTGAAGAGCGATGATGCTTAGTTCCATGCTTCTCAATAAGATCGGTAGTTTCTTGTTGGAATTACACACCATTGTCACTTACTACATGATGAGAAATGGCGTATCTAGCAAAGAAATGTCACGAAAAAAACTAAGCCATTTTCCTGGCCATGATGCTCGTATATGATTCTGCTTTAACCCATTTGGAAAAGTAATTGACTGCCACTATTATGAAGCGATGGTTGTTGGTCGAAGATGGTCTTATCTCACCGATGATATCAATGGCCCCAGGCTGAGAACGGCTAAGGTGTTGTCAAACACCGTAATGTCGTCGGGGGAAAGTGGCTCACATCTCTGTATATCTGACAAGCATGGTGTGAGCAGGTGAGGTTTTGGAAGGTATGCTCCATGCGGGGTCCGGTGTGTGTAGCGTGTTTGGTGTAGTTTGAAGAAGCCATGGCGTTTGGTTTGGTTTGAGAAAATTCGGTTCACTTAAATGTGTGTGCCTCTTTTATAATAAAATGTTGGCTTTATTAAAGAGAAAATTATTTTATTATGTTTCACATAAACTTATTGAGTATGAAAAAAATGGCTTTTTATAAGCCAAAAATGTGATTATATTAAGAAATATATTAAAACATTTTATTAGAAAAAGATATTTTTAAAATAAAACATTTATACTTTTTTAAAAATAGAATAGAGTCGCCACCCAGTTCAGCTCTACCAGGAATTGTGTTATACTAATCAAAAATAGGATTTTTATACCGAAAAGAAAATGAGATTATGAGTTCGCACATAATAGGTACTCATATTGCTCAAATTGCTTGGATTAATTTTGGAAATTTGGAATTTGTGATAATTTTGGCATTACAATGGCTTTATTTAACAAATAAAGTCAAGAAAAAAAACATGCATTATAATGGCTTAATAAATAGATATTTTCTACCAAACTTTTGGCAGATTAACAGCAGCGCTTGGGTTTTGGCCCGGAAACTCAAATGGAGTTTCTTCACATTCTCGATGTCTGTCCGTACCTGTGAACTTATTTACACATATTATAGCTTAAGTGGCACTAGTGGCTCACTTAACTAGAGAAATGGAATCCAATATGAAGTAATAAAAGTTATAAAAAATGGATTTTAAAGTTGGGCTTAGAGCCAATTACCCTCAGTTAACTTTTCATCTAACTAGGATGCCTTGAGATCTGGTGTAGGACCGAAGTTGTTGGAAAGTGTGACTTATTTGGAAAATAGGTTTAACCCAAGTTATGGCTATAATATTGGATTACTCCTAAAGAAAATGCTAGGTTTTTGTGGAATTGAGTCATTTTTAGATCGAAGATCATTGTGAGATCTTGATCTAAAAAGATAGGAAAACGAGTTCATACCCAATATCGGTTATAAACCTTGGATTTGGTGGTGTTTTGATAGAGTTTCGAGGCTTTTAGGACACCCAGAACAAAATGGGGACAAAATGAGATTTTTGAGAATTTCTGTCTGTTAAAAATGAGGGGGGTGAGCCCTTGTTTATAGAAGGGAGGTAATTAGCCAACAGACTAATTACCCATCTGACAAGATTTTACTTTAAATCCAGTAAATCCTTGCCAGGTCTTGGTAAGATTTGATTTTTTTTACTATAGATGGGTAGTTAGTCGGCGGCCTGATTACATATGTTTGACCAATTTTTGACTTTTTGATTTTTTAGTAGAAAATATTAAATCGAAGCTTCCCTAGAATGTGGATTTTTGAATTTCGGACTTTGGATGATAATTCAGTCCCTATTGGCTCTTTTTGTTTGATCACTGAATGAAATAGGCATAATTCCTCATCGAGCCTTAACGAACCTGTGCTAATAGTTAGCCCCTCGCATACATAAATTTTATGCTATAAATTTTGTCGTATGCGAAACGAACAAAACAACGTTTGTGTGAACTGCAATGAATTAAAATATTTTTAATCGACAAATTTTGAAACAAAATATATTTTGCCCCTTTGATTAAAAATTCATTAATGAGTTGCATTAAATTAAAATTGATTGGGGGTCAGAATAAATATTTTTAGGTGCTTAATGGATGAGTGACTGTGTAAAAAATAGCTTTTAGGTCCGCTCATTTTATTAACAATGCAGAAAATGGATTATATATGCAAAGTATCAAAAATTTTCAAAACACACATAATTAGCCGTCGGGCTAATTACCTATGTAATAGTAACTTTTATAGCCATTACGCGTAAGCGTGTGCAATGCGTAAATGCAGGACAATTAGATAGGTAATTAGCCGGTAGGCTAATTACCTGCGGGCTATATAAACAGTAGCTTGGCTCCCATTTTCTTTACACCAACAACTTCTTCTCTTCTCCTCTTTGCGAGTTTTGCTCCCTTGTTTTAAAAATTTTTGCCTCTTAGCTATTTATGATGATGATTTCTCTCATCTTCTTCCCTTTTGTGCCCTTTCTTCTTAAATTCTGCAGGGTCTCCATGTGGTTCAAGCTTTACAACATCCGTTTAGATTTACCAGCCGTTCAAGTAACTACGCACAACGAGGTTATAGACCGCCAACAAGTGGAAATTTCTAAGGTTCCTATCGAGGCTTTGTATGGGATTCCATCAAATTGGATGTATCATGGGATCACTCCGGGGGACTTTATTCCACCTGCTTTGAAGCCTTCTGATCACCTTTCTCTGATTTTGGTATGCCTTATTGCCATTTTTCATTCACGTATATTCCTAATCATGCTTTCATTTTCCATTTATTCATTTATTGTCTTTTTAATTATGGCATTAATTTATCAATGACTTTTCCATAAATGAGCGATTTATTGAAAATTGGTGTATGATTAGTGTGTATGCAGTATTTTTTGCAGGTCACTGGCCATGAGGGTGGCAGTATTTCCCACTTTCACAAGTGGTATGAGGGACTATCCCCTGGTGCCAAGACCATTATCGACGAGACATCTTTAGGTAGGATGGTGAGCAACTGCAAGTACGTGAGGTCCTGCAAGTATCTGTACATCCCAACCGGTAATTCTACCCATTTTCTGAGCAAATGGTCAGACACTACCCACACTTTTCACTTACACTATGGGTAGTATACCATCACTCCACTAGATTATTGTTCCATCATAGGTCTTCCTTTTCACGGTAATCTGATCCACTTCAATGCTTGCTTTACTTATGACAACTTTAATGTGCAGACCATAGAGGCTTTCATTAGCTATTCTAGGGATAAGCCCCGGGAAGTATCTTGGGAGAAACTCATGACCTTTTGGACCACTGGGGGTAGAAGACATTTCACTTTTACCTGTGAGGCTAGAGCCTTTAAGGCCGCTACCTTATCCTGGCCGTGTTTTCCTACCGAGGGTTCAATCATGAATCTCCACATCTTGCCTACATTGATCGATCTGACCCGCTTTGACGAGTATGCTTGGGGCAGAGCCGCGCTAGGTCATTTGTATTAGGCCCTTGACCATTGTGTGAGGAACAAGATTAGCAAGTTTAAGTCTTTTCTTTTTATTATCTTTGTGAGGACCTAACTCCCTCTTCTCTTTTCATGGGTGTTTTCACTTATCTTTTGTCTTTTTGATCTTTTAGAAGTTTTGCAAATCTGGTTTTTTGAGATGGGGATCCTTCCTAGGACCAAGCTCGTTCGAAATAGTGGCTACCCATTCAGTCCCCATTTGCCACACTATTGGCGCAGTTGGGAGAACGAGCCTCATTCTGCTCTTTGTAAACGCCTCCGCACTCTTTCTTTAGAGTAGGTACGCTTTTCATCATCTTTAGCTTACTATAATTGCTATATCTGCTACAATTATTGTATCAATGCTTTGTATCTTTTTTTCTTTCAAATCAACATGCAAGCTTGGGGGTACAACCTTCATTGGCCGAAGGCTATAAGATTAGTTGGGGAGGTCGTACATACTCGGTTGATTTTAGAGACTCCCTCTTCTTTAAAGTGGTACCTTGGGGAGCATATTCCGGGTTTGCATCTTCCTCCCAGATCGCGCTCCATCCCTCCTATTGTGCCCCAATGGATCTTCTGGCCTCACAGCTCATCTAACTTTGTGCGATAGGCATTCGATGGCTTACCCAGCGCCTTCTTAGAGTGGATTGGGGGTACGAGGAGTTTTACCATTTGCAGCAGCTTGGATGGCTAGAGGCATACCCAGTTCCCATCGACCCTTAGACTTTAGCCCCTAGCGAGTGAGTTAGATCAGGTTCACCTGGGGCTGTCTGGATGACGGTATCTTATTGACTGGAATTTCTTCCTTGTTTTCTAACTTTTATGCTTAATTAGCCTAATTTCCTTTGCTTTGACATTTCTGCAGGATCATCAAGGTAGGGAGAGGCATGTGTCCACCTCTACCCATATTGGGAGCTCCTCAGCTTCATCGGTACTACCTGAGATTCCAGCGATGATAGAGGGACATTGAGGGTTTCAGTATTAGTCTTCCATGTTCCTCATGTACCGTTCTAACCTGAGCACTTGTATGCTAGTGATTCAGCCTTACCTGGATCCCGAGCATCCGGTGACTTTCCACCCTATCGACGCCACTCATGTTAGTTCTTCTTCCTTTTTCTCTTTTCATTAGATTATACCAGTTCTGACTCCTCATGATCCCTCATTTTTCTTTATAGGTGCCCATTGTCGATAACATCTCCGATTAGGGATACATCCAAGGGCAGCAGCGGCTCCTGATGTACCAAAATTCTGAGATGGCGGTATGTTTTTTATTTTTACTATTTTAATGATGATGCATGATATGTCATCAAATGCATATGAATGATTTGTGTTAAAATGTGGCAGTTGGAGATCTGGCGGCTTCGGGCTCACTTGGGGACGCTCGAGGTGGATGACCAGAAAGCAGCCTTAGCGTGGCCATGGTGATCCTTCATGGTTCTTTCCATAGGGCAGCTATCCTCCTCCTTTGTCATCTCTTGATCCCAATCATCCAAGTTCTAGCGGCGGATAGCAGATAGGCTTTTTCCTCTTTTTTTGTTTGCTCTTCTCTTCTTTTATGCTGTTTGTAGGGCCTTCTTTTGTATGAACATATTTTTTATTTATGGAAGAATTTTGCATCGTTCATGCACTTCGTGCTTCCTTTCTTTTATTAATAATCGAGTTTATTAGGGTAATCTGCTAGATATAGGCATATTCCCCAATGAACTACATATAGTGAACTGCTACTCTTTGAAATTTCACCATGGAGGGCTATATCCATTTTCATGTAGATTTTAATGTGTATCTGAAGAACTCTAATGGTTGGGATTGTCTCAGGGTTTACAACTTATCGCATACGAAGACATATTGTCTCATCTTTGTCAAGGACAATATGATCCAGGCTACTGTCAGGTTCTGGAATCCTATTGAAAACATGTTCTGGTTTGGAGATCACTATTTGTGCCCCTTGTATGAAGCATTTTGCGGGCTTTTGAGATCTTTGGCTGATATGCCTCCAGCTATCTCGATGCATCGCCTAGAGTTTTCTGATCTGTTGATGAATTTTTTCAGCCGTAATGATTTGACAGGCACTGAATGATTTATAATAAGGGCTTGAGGTTGGACGTGGCATTCGACATAGATAGGAGCCTTTTTCCTGATGACGTGAGTTAGCCACCACTTATTTGCTTACTCTTGTTGGGGGTCTTTCTTTGTGAGGTCCCAACTTTGGTCCACAGTTTTTCCTTCATAACCATCATTGATCAGATGTTAAAGGCAAAAACTCCCACTGTAGTGAGCTTAGCTGAGACACTGATCTTTGTGCGCTATTCTCGGAATGGGACTGAACCTACTACTAGGGGTAGTATGCTTCACCTTCAAGTAAATTTTATTCGAGCCTTTCTTTTCACATGAACCGCCCTTTCGGGTTTTAGATTCATCAGGCTTGCCTTAATTTTTGCCTGGACTTCCTTTTCGGTTTACAATCTAGCAGGCTTCCCTCTTTTTCTTTTTATTTTCTTCTTTTTCTTTTCTTTTTCTTTTTCTTTTTCTATTTTCTTATTTTTTGTGTTGCTTTTGTAGCTTTGGCTTTGGGATAAGCTTTCTGTATTGCCTATTCCCACGAGCATGGATTATATTTCAATTGCCTACTGGGCTTGGGGTTCCGTAGTTTGTATTGGTAATCATCCTCATAGAGACTTTATAGTCAAGTAGTGGGTCCAATTCATGGGGAGTCGAGCCACTGATGATATCTATTAGGTTTTCCCTTGATGGGGAAATGCATGTGACTATTGATGCTACTAGAGATGGCATTGTCCTCATTGGTTTTCTGAGGTTATTACCTACTCTCCTGGTCAAATATGCAGGCAGTATGGTTGCCCTCAGTGGTTCCCGGCGTCCTTATGCACCCTTATCGACTCTGAGCTTTCTTACACGTGGGTTTATCATCTTGATGTAAGGTGGTTCAATTGCTCTTATATGGATGTGAACTATTATGTGCCTTTTGACATCCATCCTTCCAAGGCTTATTGCATATGGGTTACGAGTACTCATGGGTTCACCACTCTTAAGGAGAGACTTATCAAGACTAGGAGGCTCCACAGTTTCCTTGGAGATCATTGAGCTTGCCACAATATGTCTTTTGTCTATGTAGGAGAATAAAGGCTTTTGGCCTCATAGTTTGCCTTTGTCATTTCCATTTCCTGTTTGCAATGCATTTTACGTGTGTTAAAGGTGAATAGATGTTATTTGAATGCGTGTTTTATTAAATAATTCGCAGTCTCCATTTATTGCACTCATGCAGTATTTTTAACATGAATACGTTATTATAAAAGATATTCTTAAATAGGAAGGACAAATGGCACTTATGCCCAAGAAATGCCCATCATTGCCTAAGATTCCAAATGGATTTTACCTAAGGCCTCACTCTTTTTATTTTGGGGTCTTTATTTTCTCTAAAGAGCGCTCGCTAGCTATTGATAGACCTTTACATTTTCTTTTTTTTACTTGAGATAGCGCTTTAGCTTGTCACGATTTACGAGATTCACAAACTCGTTACCACCTAGATCTAAGTTCTTGAGTGTCTTCTTTACTACATATGGTCTTTCCTAGTTTTGGTTAGAATTTGCATCGAGCATCCGTATGCGCTTACGAGATTGTTTTAAGATCAGATCACCTGTTCTCAGGGGTTGATCTTGCCTTCTAATTTTGCGATTGTAAGTTCTAGCCATGCATTGTTGGTATAAGTGTAGATTCTCCATTGTGGTCAATCATTTCTCATCGATCAAAGTCAATTCTTCATCACTCGCCTTTACCCATTCATCTTTAGGAAGTCTTGCTTCAAGGGCTATGCGCAAGGACTTGATCTCCATTTCAACGGGAATTACTACCTCTATCCCTTAGATGAGAGAGAAAGGAGTTCAACCTATAGGAGTTTTGATGCTTGTGCTCTATCCCCACAAGGCATAAGGTAAATGGTCAGACCAATTCCAATAATTGGCAATCATCTTGGAGAGGATCTTCTCAATGGCCTTATTAGCTGCTTCTACGGCTCCATTGGCTTGAGAGTGATGGGGTGAAGAGCGATAATGCTTGATTATGTGCTTCTCAATAAAATTAGATGTTTTCCCTTGGAACTGCACACCATTGTCACTCACTATATGATAAGGAATGCCGTATCTAGAAAAGATATGTTGCAGAATAAACCGAGCCAATTTATTGACCGTGATGCTCGTATATGATTCTGCTTCAACCCATTTGGAAAAGTAGTCAACTGCCACTATTATGAAGCGATGGTTGTTGGTCGAAGATGGTCTTATCTCGCCGATGATATCAATGCCCCAAGCTGAGAATGGCTAAGGCATTGGCAAATTTTGCAAGGTAATTGGGGGTAAGTGGCTTACATCTCCGTATATCTGACAGGTATAGCAAGTCTTCACCTCTTGGATAAAGTTAACTAACATAGTTAATCAAAAGTATCCCATTCTCTAAATTTTCTTGCTATAATGACGTCGTTCATGTGCGGACCACAATCTCCTCAATGTTCCTCATTGATCACCTTTTCTGCTTCTTGTTGAGTTAAACACTTTAATAGTAGGCCATCAGAAGACCTTTTGAATAGATCCCCTTTTACTAGGCAGAACTACATAGCGAGCTTTCTTAGCGCATTTCTATTAGAATCCATAGCCTTGGTCGAGAACTCACTTCTTTCAAGGAACTTAGCAATGTCAGAATACCAGGGTTCTTCCTCATCTATGACTCCTTATATTACATGGACATAGTACGGGGATCAAGTTTTCTCCATAACATAGGTTTGATTGGCTGTCTCTGAGGCCCTTCCTACATGGAAGCTAGAGTGGTAAATGCATCTGCCATCTAGTTCTTCTCTCGGGGCATATGACAAAATTTGCATTGACTAAATATTACAGCTTTCCTCCATATGGCCTATAGGTAAGGTCTAAGGGATTCCTCCTTCAGTTCCTAGTCTCCTATGACGTGCTTGATGACCAAAGCTGAATCACCAATAATTTTTACTTTGTCTACTGTAAGAGTGATTATGGCAGACATTTCAAATAGATAGGCTTTATATTCTACCCCATTATTTGTGGTGAGAAATTCCAATCACTTTGACAGAGGTATGAGTGCTCCATCTAGTGTGATGATGATAACTCCCAAGCTAGCTCCTCGCTTGTTAATAGCACCATTGAAGAACATGGTCCAATTTCCAAGGTTTTCTTTAGTCATTGCAAAACATTTATCATCGAATTCAAGGTTTTCACGTTCTTCTTCCTTGAGCGGTTGATACACTAGCAATTTAGCTACCGTTCTTCCTTTGATGGTCTTCTTACTGACATACTCGATATCAGATTCCAACAGTAATAAGAGCCATCTTACTAATTTTTTGACCAGCGAGGGAGCCTGGCACAAGTATTTTATCGGAACTACCTTAGTGACTGCTTAGATTTGGTAAGATTGAAAGTAATGTCTGAGTTTCTTAGTGAATAGGACCATGGCAGCATAAGTTTTCTCCATGATGGTATACCGAGTCTCATACTCTAGTAATTTCTTGCTAAGATAATAGACTGTGTGTTCCTTCTTATCTTCATGCTCCTGAACCAGCATAGCACCTACACATGTTTCTTCTACCACCAAGTAGAGAATGAGTGGCTTACCGGGATAGGTGGCTTTAGCACAAGCCAGTTCATTAGATAGGCCTTGATCCTATCAAAGGCTTCCTAACATTGGTCATTCCAATCTATTGGTTGATGTTTCTTCATGAACCTAAAGATAGGCTCGCATGTGGTGGTTAAACATGCTATAAAGTGGCTTACGTACCATATAGGCCCTAAGAAGCTCCACACTTCTTTCTCGATCATTGGTACGGGCATTTCCCTAATGGCATTAGCTTTATCAGAATCCATGTCTATGCCTTTCTTGCTAACCATGGGCCCTAACAATTTACCTAATATGACACCGAATATACACTTCTTTGAGTTGAGATGGAGATTGTACTTCTCAATTCTCGTAAGGAATCATTCTTACAACAATAGGTGTTCTTCTAGTGTGGTGGACTTTACGAGCATGTCATCCCCATAAACTTTAACTTCTTCGTGGATCACGTCATATAGTAGTGTGGTGACTGCTCACTGGTAGGTTGCCCCTGCCTTTTTAAGTCTGATAGGCATCTCTCTGAAACAATAATTTCCCTATTCTAAGATGAATGTAGTTTTGAACTTTTCTATTACATTCATGAGAATCTGGTGGTAGCTAGAGAACCCATCCATGAAGGAATACGTGGTTGCTCTTGCCGCACTATCTACCAAAACATCAATGTGTCGCAACGAAAAATCATCCTTAGGGGTAGCCTTATTCAAATCCCTGAAGTCGACACATACACATTGACATCGCCATTTTTCTTGGGCACAAGAACTACGATGGATAGCCAAGTGGGATACTCGATGACCTCCATGAAGTTAGCCTTGATTTGTTTAGCTACTTCTGCTTTGACCTTTTATGCCCATTCTGGACACATCCTTCTCATCTTTTACTTTACTGGACGTATCATTGGGTCCGTGGGAATCTTATGTTTGGCGATGTGCCAATCGTGTCCTGGCATGTCCTCATGAGACCAAGTAAGGCTAAAACATAACTTTTTAGTACTTTTATTAATTCTCTCTGTTGTTCAATAGGGAATTGATTGGAAATGTATACCACTTTTGGATCAACCTCCATCTTTAAGTTAATTTTCTTTTGTAATATCGTTATTAATGTTAAAGATGCTAGATGAATGCTGGAATGGATGTATGGAATTGTAATCCAAATAAGCAAAGTTCTTCATCTTATTATCATCGTAAAGTACATATTCATTTCAAACATATTGGAAACGGAAATGAAAGACTCATCCTGATCAGTAAGGCCCAGATTTGCAATAAATGGTTCTTCCATGGTAGCTGCCTTTAGCAGAATGTCCTTATTGTCTACCTCTTTTACCTTCACCTTGCCCTTCATGGTTTTTACCATGCCCATGATGACCTGGCTTAAGCTTCCTCCTTTGCTCCTTGCTTCCTCCACTATCTTGAGTTGTGCTTGGAGGTGTTTGGTTAAAGTATCATAGATTTCCTCTTCTTTGCTCAGCTTCTTAACTTTCTTCGGGGTGTACCTATTCAACAAGCTTGGTCTGATCAAGAATTTCCCATGCATCTGGCTAATTATCTACTTTATCTATTACATAGGTAATGGAGCTTTTACTGTGCTTACAATAGTTGACTATATCTAAGAAAATTTCAAATCCCAAAACTGTCCTCCCCTGGTAAGTAACAGGTTTAGGGGTTCCGTTGTAGGGTGGCTCTGATTTCTTCTAAAAGACCGTTGTTAGCGGGTGAGGTTTTAGAGGGATTGCACGTGGGGTGCAATGCACGAGGTGCGATTCGGTTCGATTTAAAGAAACTGAGGCATTTGGCCTAGTTTGAGAAAGTCTAGTTTGCTTAAATGTGGTCGCTTTGTAGGCCAAAAATGTGATTATATTGAGAAATATATTTGCACATTTCATTGAGAAAAGGCATTTTTAAAATAAAAGTATTTTTACTTTATTGAAAAATAAAATAGAGTCACCTCCCGGTCCAGTTCCATTGGGAATTGTGCTGATCCAAAATGGGATTTTTACACCGAAAAGAAAGTGAGATTGTAAGTTCAAACATGATAGGTACTCATATTGTTCAAATCGTTTGAATAAATTTTGGAACTTTGGAATTTGTGGTAATTTTGGCATTATAATGGCTTTATTTAAGAAGTAAATTCAAGAAATAAAATGGGCATTATAACGGAATAATTAATTGAAATTTTCTAACGAATTTTTGGCAGAGTAACGACAGCGTTTGGGTTTTGGCCTAGAAACTCGGATAGAGTTTCCTCTCATTCTGGATGTTTCATCCGTACCTGCAAGCTTATTTAAACATATTACATTTGAAGTGGCTCCAATGGCTCACTTAACTAGAGAAATGAAATGCAATATGAAATAATAAAGCAATAAAAATGAATTTTAGTGAACTTGAAAGTTGGGCGTAGAGCTGATTACCCTTAGTTTACCTTTTTCTCTGTCTAGGATGACTTGAGAGCTGATGCGGGGCCAAACTTGCCAGAGAATGTGATTTGGATGGAAAATGGGTTTAACCCAAGTCATGGCTATAATCTTGTATTATTTGTAAGGAAAATGCCGAATTTTGAGGGGAATTGAGTCATTTTTAGACCAAAGATCACTATGAGATCTTGATCTAAAACGACCAAAAACTGAGTTTATACTGAGTGTCAGTGATAAAACTCGAATCTAAAAGTGTTTTGACAGAGTTTTGGGGCTTTTAGGGCTCCTGAAACAAAAAAATGATACAAAGGTAATTTTGGGATTTCTAAAAATTTGCGTCTCTATTGAAATGAGGGGGGTGACACCGTATATATAATAAGGAGGTAATTAGCTGCCAGGCTAATTACATTGGTAATTAGCCGATGGGCTACTTACCTATCTGACAAGATTTTACCACAAATTCTATAAAATCTTGCCAGATCTTGATAAGATTTGATTTTTTTACTATAGATAGGTAATTACCTAGTGGGAGGATAACCTATGTTTGACCAAATTTTGACTTTTTTATTTTTTAGTAGAAAATGCTAAATCGGAGCTTCTAAGATATGTGAATTTTTTAATTTTGGATTTTGGATGACAATTAGGTGCTTTTTGGCTCTTTTGTCTTATCGCTGAACGAAATAGCCATTATTCCTCATCGGGCCGAAACGGACCTATGCTAATAGTTCTCGCATACATAAATTTCGTGCTAGAAATTTTGTCGTATGCAAAACATACAAAACAGTGTGTGTGGAATGGAATGAGTTAAAATATTTTTAAGCCATAGGTTTTGAAACAAAATATATTTTACCCCTTCGATTAAAAATTTATTAATGAGTTGCATGAAGTTAAAATTGATTAGGGGTTGAAACCGTGTAAAAATAGCTTTTAGGTCCGCTCGTTTTATAAACAATGCAGAAAATGGATGAAAAATGCAAAATTGCAACAATTTTCAAAATATACGTAATTAGCCGGCGGGCTAATTATCGATGTAACGGTAACTTTTATAGCCGTTACACGTAAACGCATAGGATGCATAAATGCACAACAGCTAGACAGGTAATTATCTAACGGGCTAATTACATATGTAATTAGCTGGCGGGCTAATTACCTACAGTCTATAAAAGAAGCAGCTTGGCTCCCATTTTCACCACACTAAAAAATTCTCTCTTCTCTTTTTGCATTTTCAGCTCTTCTTCTTCAAAAACTTCTGCCTCTAAGCTATTTTTGATAATGATGTCCTTCATCTTTTTCCCTTCCCTGTCCCTTCTTTTTAGATTTTACGGGATTTCCATATGGTTCAAGCTTTATAATATCCACTTGGATCTGCCAGCCGTTCAAGTTACTACATGAAATGTGCTCATCGATGGGCAGCAAGTGGAATTATCCAACGTTCCTGCTGATGCTTTATACGAGCTCCCGCTGAATTGAATGTATCATGGGATTTGTCTGTGGAATTTTATTCCACCTGCCTTAAAGCCTTCTGATCATCTTTCTCAAATTCTGGTAAGCATTACTGCTGCATTGAATCAGGTAACCAATGCAATGACTTTTCGATAATCATGTTATTTATCAATAATTGGTGTGTGATATATATGCATGCATTGAATTAGGTAACCAAGCATGAAGGTGCTAGCAGTCGCCCACTTTTATAAGTGGTATAAGGTGCTATCTCCCGATGCTAAGGCCATTGTTGATGAGATGTCTTTGGGGAGGATGGTAGGAATTGTAGGTACTCAAGATCTCGCAAGTATCCAGACATTCCAACTGGCACTTCTACCTACATTCTGAGTAGGTGGTCTGACACTACCCATACTTTCCACTTCCGTTGTATCATTATTTGGTCTTTTATTTCTTGTAGATCAAGGTGCAGCCCTGGGGTCATACTCTTCACTAGCTAGAGGGCATGAGGCAAGTTGGGGAGTTTGTGAACACCAGACTGATCATAGAGACTCCATTCTATCTAGAGTGGTATTTGGGATAGTGCATTCAGGGTTGGCATCTTCCTCCCAGGTCCCATTCCATCCCTCCAGAGGTGCCTTGGTGGATTGTTTGGCCATATAGCTAGCCTCACTTTGCCCATTTCACCTCTAGCGGTTTGGCCAGCACTTTCCTAGAGCAAGTTAGGGGATACAAGGAGTTTTGCATCTCGTAGCTACTTGGATGGCCAGAGACGGACCCCGTTCCCATTGAGCCTGAGCCGGACATTCATAACCCTTCTAAGGGTGATGGTCCTTTGACTTTTGCCCCTAGCGGCTAGGCGGGATCACCTGAGGTTGCCTGGATGACTGTACCTCCTCTTCATTAGCTTGAATTTCTCCCTTGTTGTTTTTATTGTTATGCTGATTTTGAATAGTTGTCTTTGTAGGATCACCAAGGTAGGAAGAGACTTGCGACTACTTCAGCTCACGTGGGTAGCTCTTTGTCTTAGGGTCTGGCGATGGTAAAGGGACATCATGGGTTTCAATATCATCCACCCATATCTCTTATGTACCATCCTGACCTGAGTACTTATACTCCGGTGATTCCGCCTTATCTGGATCCCGAGCATCTGGTGGCCTTCCATCAGGGCGGTACCACTCATGTGAGCTTCTTTTGCCTTTTCTTCTAGTTTTCTTTAGAATCTCTGATCGTAATAGTTCTAATTTTCCCCCGACCTTTTGTTCTTGCAGTTTCCCTTCGTTGATAGCATCTCTGATTGCGGATATATTCAAGGGTAGTAGCGGTTCATGATGAAACAAAATTCCAATATAGCGGTATGTTCAGTTTTTATTATTATTATTCATGGTATGTCTTGAAATACATATGAATGATCTATGTTAAAATGTTGTAGCTGGAGATTTGACGGCTTCGAGGTCTTTTGGGGATGCTCCAAGTAGATGACCCGCTGTGGCCGTAATAGGGACAAGGCAATCCTCCCAAATTCTTTCCTCAGTAGTAGATAGGCTTTTCTTATTTTGTTGTTTCTTTTTCTTTGGGCCTTTTGTAGTGCCTTTTCTTGTATGAACAAATTTTTATATATAAAAGAATTGTTCTTTTATTTCTTTTTGCTATGCTTTATTTTGTCGTTGGTTGAGTTTATCGGGGTAATTTGCTAGATATTGGCTGATTTCCCCATAAGCTACGTATGATTTCCCCATAAGCTATGTATAGCGAACTTCTACCCACGTGAAATTTTGCGAATGGAGGGCTATATCTATTTTTGTATGGATTTGATCATTTATTTGAAGAATTCTGACGGCTAGGATTGTCTCGAGGTTTATGGTTTGGCGCATATGAAGGAATATTGCTGCTTCGTTGTTAAGGATAGCGTGATTCAAGCCGCTATTAGGTTTTGGCACCCTATTTACAATGTGTTCCGGTTCAGAGATCATGAGTTATGCCCCGTGTATGAGGAATTCTACGGGCTTCACAGATTTTAGCTGACATGCCCCCAGTAATTCCGACGTATCATCCTAAGTTCTCTAATCCACCAATGACTTATTTTTAGCTACAAGGATTTGATAAGCATCAATTGATTTGTGATGAGAGTTTGAGGTTGGATGTGGCTTTGACATAGTAAGGGGCATTCCACCTAACGACGCGAGTTGGCTTCCGCTCATTTGCTTGCCTTTGTTAGGGGTCTTACTTTGTAAGGTTCCTACTATGATTTGAGGCTTTGCCTTCCTAACTATCGTTGATAAGATGTTAGAGGGGAAATCTCCCATTACGGTGAGTTTGGCTGAGACACTGATTTTTGTGCGTTCTTCCCAAAATGGGACTAAAGTTACTATCTGGGGCAGCAGGCTTCTCCTTCAGGTAAATTCTATTTGAGCCTTTATTTTTGCCTGAACCGCATTTTTAGGTTTTTAATTCATTAGGCTTGCCTTAATTTTTGCCTGGATCGCCTTTTCAGGTTTTCAATCTAGCAGGCCATATTGTTCTTTTTTTCTCTTTTTTTTCTTTCTTTTTTTTTAATTTTTCATTTTTGTGTTTTCCCTTGTAGCTTTGGCTTTGGGACAAACTTTCTGTGTTGTCTGCTCCCAAAAGTATGGATTATAATCTGAGGGACTATTGGGCACGGGGCTCCATAGTTCACATCGGTAATCATCCTCATAGAGATTTCATAGTCAAGGAGTGGGTTGATTTTATGAGTAGCCGAGCTGCTGAGGATATTCATTGGGTTTGCCCTTAGTGGGGGATCACGCATGTAACTACCGATGTCACTAGAGGCATCGTGGTCCTCATCGATCTTTCCAAGTATTTTACCTACTCTCCTAGTCGCTTGTGTAGGCAATACAACCATTCTCAGGTGTTTCCTATATCCCTATGTACCCTTATTAGCCCAGAGCTTTCATATACTTAGGTCTATTATCATGATGGGAGGAGGATTCATCGCACTCAGGTGGAGATCAACTACTCCGTCCCCTTTGACATCCCTCCTTTCGAGGCTTATTGCATCTGGGATGCTAGTTCTCATGGGCTTCCTACCCTTGGAGAGAGGCTCATTTAGATGCAGAGATTTCGTAGCTTCCTCGAGGATCCTTGAGCTTGTCATCAGGTGTCTTTCATTCCCGTGGGAGAATAAAGGTTTTAGGCCTCAACGTTTGCCTTTGTCGCTTCTATTTCATGTTTGTAATGTACTTTTATGTGTAATGAAGACAATATGATGTTATATGAATGTGTGTTTCATTAAACGATTCACAGTTTCACTTTAATGCGCTCATTCAGCATTTTTAACATGAACACATTACTAATAAAGACATTATTTAAATAGGATAGGTAAAAGGTATATATTCCCAAGAAATGCCCATCATTGCCTAAGGTTCACAATGGATTTTACCTAAGGTTTCGCTCTTTTATTTTGGGGTCTTTATTTTAGCATGTCGCGATTTATTGGATTCACGAACTCGTTGCCATCCAGGTTTGAGATTTTCATTACTCCTTTACTGAGAGTCTTTCTTACTATGCACGGACCTTCCCAGTTCAGTTGGAACTTGCCTTGAGCATCTGTGTATGTTTTATGAGACTGTTTTAAGACCAGATCACCTGCTCTTAGAGGTCTGTCTTGCCCCTTGACTTTTTGGTTTAAGCCATGGCCATGCACTGTTGGTACAACTATAGATTTTCCAATGCAGCTAATCATTTTTTATCGATCAAAGTCAGTTCTTCTTGTCTTGCTTTTGCGCATTCATCTTCAGGAAGTCTAGCTTCGAGAGCTAGGCACAAAGATTTGATTTCTATTTCAACGAGCAATACCGCTTCCATCCTATAGACGAGAGAAAAAGGAGTTTGACCTGTGGTTTTGACACTAGTTCTATATCCCCATAAGTCATAGGGCAAATGATCGGCCCAATCTCGATAATTGGAAATCATCTTGGAGAGGATTTTCTTGATTGCCTTATTAGCCCCTTCTACAGCTTCATTAGGTTGAGGGTGATAGGGCGAAGAGTGATGGTGCTCAATCCTGTGCTTTTCAATTAGGTCAGTTGTTTCTCCTTAAAAATGTACGCCGTTGTCACTTACTATGTGGTGAGGAATGCCGTATCTGGTGAAGATGTGTTGCTGAATGAACCGGGCCATTTTCTAGGCTATGATGTTCATGTATGATTCTACTTCGACCCATTTGGAAAAGTAATTGATGGCCACTATAATGAAGTGATGGCCATCGGTTAAAGATGGTCTTATTTTGCCAATGATGTCGATGCCCCAGGCTGAGAATGGCTAAGGCGTTGTTAAGCCTTGCAATGTTGTTTGGGGTAAGTGGCTCACATCTCTTACAACCACGGCAGGTCTTCGCTTCTTGAATACAATCAGCTAGCATGGTTAACCAAAAGTATCCCATTCTTTAAATCTTCTTTACCATCATGACACCGTTCATGTATGGACCATAATCTCCCGAATGTACCTCTTTGACTACCCTTTCCGCTTCCTATTGGGCCAGACACTTTAACAATAGGCCATTGGAAGACCTCTTGAACATATCTCCTTTAATCAGGCATAATTGCACAACAAGCTTCCTCAACGTATTCTTGTCAGAATCCGCAGCCTCATCCGGAAATTCACCATTTTTGAGGAACTTGACAATGTCAGAGCACCAAGGTTCTTCCTTACTTATGGCATCATTTATTGTATGGATGTAACATGAAGATCGAGTTATCTCCATAATGAGAGGCTTGATTGGTTGTTTTGGGGCCCTTCCCATATGGACGCTAAAGTGACCAATGTATCTGCCATTTGATTTTCCTCGCGGGTCATGTGGCAAAATTTGCATTCGCTGAACATTGTGGCTTTTCTCCATACAGCCTCTAAGTAAGGTCTAAGGGATCCTTCCTTTATTTCTCAATCGACTATGACGTGCTTGATGGCCAAAGTTGAATTGCCAATGGTTTTTACTTCGTACGCTCTGAGAGTGATTAGGGCAGACATCCTAAATAAACATGCTTCATACTCTACCTCGTTATTTGTGGTGAGAAACTCCAATTGCTTTGACAGAGGCATGAGTACTCCATCAGGCATTATGATGATGACCCCCAAACTAGCCCCTTATTTGTTAATGGCGCTATCGAAGAACATGGTCCATTTTTCGGGATCCTCCATATTAGTTGCGAAACATTCGTTAGGAAATTCTAGGTTTTCCTGTTCTCCTTCTATGAGTGGCTAATTTGCTAGGAATTTAGCCACCGCCCTTCCCTTGATGGTCTTCTATGTTACATACTCGATATCAAATTTTGATAGTAACAAGAGCCACTTGGCAAGTTTCCCAGTTAGCGAGGGACCCTAGCATAACTACTTCATTGGATCCACTTTTGCAACTGCTTGGATTCTGTATGATTGGAAGTAATGCCCAAGCTTTTTAGTGAGCCAGACCATGGCAGAACAAGTTTTCTCCATGATGGTGCATTGTGTTTTATACTCTAGCAATTTCTTGCTGAGGTAATAAACTGCATGCTCCTTCTTAACACCGTGTTCCTAAACTAGCATAGCTCCCACATATGTCACTTTTATCGCTAAGTAGAGAATGAGTGGCTTGCTGAGAATTGGTGGCTTCAACACTGGATGGTTTATTAGGTAAGCTTTCATCCTATCAAAGGCTTCCTGACACTAATCATTCCATTCTATCGGTTGCTACTTCCTCTAGAGCTTGAAGATAGGCTCGTATGTGATGGTCAACCGTGCTATAAAGCGACTAGCATACTATATAGACCCCAAGAAACTTCTCACTTCTTTTTTGATCTTCGGTGCAGGCATTTCCCTAATAGCTTTAGCTTTATCAAGATCCATCTTTATGCCTCTTTAGCTAACCACGTGCCCCAGTGACTTTCTTGATGTGACGCCGAATATATATTTCTTCGGGTTGAGATAAAGATTATATTTCTCTATCCTTGTGTGGAATTGCTCTAACACTGTCAGATGCTCTTCTAGCATGGCAGATTTTACAAGCATGTCATCTACATATACCTCAACTTCTTTGTGGATCAAGTCATGTAGCAATGTCGTGACTACTTCTTGGTAAGTTACCCCTGCGTTTTTTAGCCTAAAAGGTATTACCCTAAAATAGTAGGTCCCCTATTCTGAGATGAACGCGTTCTTGAACTTGTTTATTACATTTATGAGGATCTAGTGATATCCCTAGAATTCATCCATAAAAGAATACATGGTTGCTCTCACTGCGCTGTCTACCAGAACGTCAATATGTGGTAGCGGGAAATCTTCTTTAGGGGTAGCCTTGTTCAAGTCCCTAAAGTTGATGCATACTCGGACGTCGCCATTCTTCTTAGGTACCAAAACTACATTGGATAGCCAAGTGGGGTACTCAACAACCTTGACGAAATTAGCCTTGATTTGCATGGCTACTTTCTCTTTGACCTTTTCGGCCCATTCTGGGCGCATTCTTCTCATCTTTTGCTTCAATGGCCAAATTTTTAGGTTCGTAGAGATCTTGTGCTCCGCGATGTGTCGATCAAGTCCTAGCATATCTTTGTGAGACCAAGTGAAGGATAAAATGTGATTTTTCAATACTTTTATCAATCATGATGTTTATGATGTCTGTTTTCAGTTTATTTATACTTAATAAACCTGCACATGTAGCAAACTGTTAGATCACGCCTACTGCCCTTTTAACTCCATTGGGTTACTTTACTTTAAAGCCAATGAGGGACTTACTGAAGTCAGCTCGCATGCACTTGAGGTTTTTTGGTAAACCTATGGGGAAGTATCTATGGTTCATCTACATGTGGGTTTCGGTCTCAGGATTGGCTGCGATTTAGGGTAACCTGCACCTTTGTGTACCGAGTCCCAGTGGCCCTAAGTGAACCAAAGGAAACTTTTCCACATGTAATATACGTAGGTAGTTATGAGGTGTCAATGGCATATGGGTCTCCCTTGGCGCCTGTGGGAGAGGCGGGGCACACTGGGGGTTTGGTTGGATTTAGGTATGATAAAACATTTTTTGGTTAAATTTTGCACTATAAGCCAATTTTAATGAATAAAAGAATTGAGACCTAAATCTCGATACAATTGATGGAGTCGCCACCCAAGTTGTCTACTTAGGAAAGAGTTTTGGTACAGTTCCCTCTGCTGGGAGACTCATACCTATTGGATTAGAGATTTGGGTATCGGATGACTCACTTATTTCTTATTTAGTTGATTCAAAATTACAATCACCGTGTAAAACTATTTTAGTTTTCATCATTTAGGGAATTATCACAAAAATCCTATATCTATACTCTTTCACACTCGTTACATGCATTTATATATTACAATAAAGCACAAGTAATAAATAGGGGGATAAAAAATTACAACCGGGGGGAAAATGGGGGAAATTGTAAAGAGAACCTATACATTTGTTCTAAGTTATAAAATAAAATGAAAATAAATTCCCCTGCATCCAAAGATGTTAGCACAGTTTATAGCACATCATCATAAATCACCACTACAATGTATTTTGTTGTGAAAACGCATCTTAACTCTTGTTGGTTGATTTACCAGATTATTAGTGAAAATGATCGCACGGTAAATGGTGAGTTGGGTTGATTTTAACCGATTAAAAATGAGTTTGGGGTTCTGTTGGGGGCCGATACCCATATAAATGGGGGGTACCCGTACGAGTACCAGGGAGGACCAATACAGGTATGGTGTACCCACAGTTAAGTTACAAATTACAAATTAATAGATTGGTGGCAAAAAAAGAAAATAAAGAGGGATTTCCTTTTGTATGAGTATGGCGCACAAAATTGATATCCTTGGGGATATATGGTGCCAACAAGGCTCATACGGATTACGACCAGACCCGAAATAAGAAATGAAAACAATGAGTATAATAGAAGCAACAAGCAATAATAATAAGGAAATAACTGAGATGTGAGTCTCCTTGAGACTCAAGAGCGTTACCTTTTTGACATGAATCCACTTTGAGGTGATCCCTTTACTATTGAAAGAGCCTAGGTAAAGTAGATCAAATAGGACTATTGAGGTCAGCATTTGTGTGGACAGAATCTCCCTTAAACCTTGATAAAAGAAGCTAGGAATGAATAAAATGTGGGCAAAACCTCAAAGGAAGGGTTTTCTCCCTATTTTATACCTCTTATACCCCCACTATACCTTTTCTATACCTATAGAAATTGCCAGAATTTTAGTATATTTTTTTATATGAAGAATATGTATGTAAAATGTGAAGGGAAGGGCCTATTTTATAGGTGAGAGGAGGTCTAAATGCATAAATCACGTATATTTCCAAAAAGGCATGTTTAGGCAATAAGAGTACCTGTACAGGTGGGGCCCCACCTATACAGGTACTAGAGGACCCGTACAGGTCCCCCATGAGTGTATGGAAGGGATGACCCGTACGAGTCCCCTGGTGGATTGGTACAACCAGGTGCCCATATAGTTCCCTAAAGGCAGACTAGGTCTTAAAGCTTTGGCCAAACTCAACTATGCAGCAGTAGGAACACCTCTGATGGACAACACCTGATGTTGCATCATATAGCTCTCATCATAGTTTTATGAGAAGGATCATTAAAATCTAGTGCTCACAGACTACCCCTCGTAGGATCATCACAGATACGGATTTGTATGATCTCATAATGTAAGCGCGGGTTTAGAAATCATACCTGAGGTGATGATATGGGTTAGTTCCTTTCTTGTGGCGGATGACTTTCCTAGCCAATTTATCCCTTTCTTAAGGAGGATTGAGTTTCCTAATATACATATCCCTTTCCTGAGGTGGATGACTTTCCTTCTGCTACAGTGCATGTCCCTCATGACTCTGCTTGAGGAAGAAGTGTATCCCTTTCCCTAAGCGGATCGACTTTCCTGACTATTGATAATGTATTACTTTCCTAAGGTGGATGACTTGCCTGGCTGGTGTATTCCTTTCTTAAGGCAGATCAACTATCCTGGCTGCTAATAATGTATCCCTTTCTTAAGCCAGATGTCTTTCCCGACTGGTGTATACATTTCTTAAGGCGGATGACTCTCCTGCCGAGGAATTTTGAATAATCAAAAAAGAGACAGCAATCAAACACCGAGTTAGTCATTTTTCAAGCAGACACCTTTTTATTCCTAATTGACTTTTGCCCCTTCAATTAAGAATAAATAAGTGTGGATGCGAAAAACTGAAAATTCTGTGCGGGAAGTTCTGCCCGATTGATGTTATGCTTATTTTTCCACTGGGGAATGCTCCTAGAGTGAGGGCCCCTAGGATCTACCTAATCTGCAACTAGGAAGTGGGGGGATGCCCCTAAGACTTGATGATTTTATCACTAAGGAATGGGGGGATGTCCCTGGATTGGTAGGGAGATGCCCCTAGATCCATTTCTGCTACTAGGGAGTGGGGGGATTCCCCTAGCTTGGTGGGGGGATGCCCCTAGATCTGATTCTACTACTAGGAAGTGAGGGATGCCCCTTGATTGGTGGGGGATGTCCCTTGATCTGATTCTGCTACTAGGGAATGGGGGGATGCCCTGGATCTGATTTTGCTAATGGGAAGTGGGGGTATGCCCCTAAATTGGTGGAGGGATCCCCCTGGATATGATTCTGCTATTGGGGAGTAGGGGTTGCCTTTGGATTGGTGAGGGGATGCCCTTGAATCTGATTCTACTACTGGGAAGTGGGTAAATGCCCCTGGATTGGTGGGGGATGCCCCCAGACTTGATTTCACTACTGGGAAGTGGCCGGATGCCCCTAGATCTAATTCTTCTACTGGGTAGTGGGGGTAATATCCTTTAGCAAAACCTCTTCTAGTGTGGAAGAATTTCCTAGTATGATTTTCTTGTTGGGGGAAGAATTCTCGTGGTAGTATGCACCTGTACAAAAAAATTATCCTTGTCAGTGGGGTTGGCCCTGAACTTGGACTTGATGAATTCCTTATGCTTGATGTAAAGCTGATGCAAAAATCTGCCTCTAGATAGCAAGAAGGGGCTCGTATGGGGTGGGCCAGACCCGTACAGTTAGGGGTCTCAAAAAAGATGACCCGTATGGGTGGGGTAGGACCCGTACGGGTCCTTGACTGATGGGTTTAAAAGGCAGACAGCCCCCTCATCTCCCATCTCACAACAAAACTTCCCACTTTGTGTTTTCCAGCAATTTCTCCCAAAACTCAATAGAAGTTGTATAAAAAGATCCCTTAGATCGGTCATTTGTCCCTCAGGCTTTAGGACTTGCCCCCGGTTAGCGATTTGAGGCTTCGAGAATGCTTGATTTCTGTCGAGTATGCTTTTCATAAGAGAAACTCATTTTTTGGGCTTAATCCTGTCTCTGAAGTCCCTTTGATCCCTTCTCCCAAGACCCACGTCTTAAAACTCCTGGTAATTCCATTCGATTCTCCGTTTTCCAATTTTGAACTTTTGGTATTTTCTTGGATTTTGGCATGATTTAGGGTGTTTTAGACGTTGGAATAAAGCCTGATGCATGTAACTTTAGCCTAAGATTCTTTTAGGATGGCTTTGGATGAACTTTGGTTGAGATTGTGCAATTTTTTATTTTTGGGAATTTTGACTGCATTAGGACTTCTTGTAGGGGACCCATATAGGTGAGGGGGCACACACGGGTACCATGTCTTATATGAGTCTAGTTTGTGGACCTATACGGGTAGGGCTTACCCATACGGGTCCTATCCATAAGGATAGAACCTTATTTGCTTCAATTTCTGCAATCCTTTTCTAATTTCTGATTTGTCTGCTGTATTCTAACCCTATTAAACTATAATTTTGTTTCTGCAGTTCTAGTACAGGACTGTGGGGGCTTTAAGCTTCTGTAAGAAATAGTATGAGGAGATTCATGTCGCAGGAGACACGGAGCTGCTGACCCGCATCAATTCTTTTAGGTTTAGTGACATTATCAGAGCCATCCCTCAGGCCCCCAAGACACTAACTCCTAGTGCAATTTCAGCTCTGATGAAGAGGTGGTCAGAGACGACCCATACTTTCCATTTGCTTATTAGGGAGGTCACCATTACTCCCTCGGATGTGTGTGCCACCACAAGCTTAGAGTCGAGCAGGAATGTGGTCCATTTTGATGTATATGCCAACTAATGGCTCTCTCAGCCTGAGGTGAAGGCCTATATTACTAGATTACTCGGGCTTCATCTGGTCGGGATGAATAAGCTCAAGTATGGGGACTTACATGCTAACTAGATTACACAACCGAGTCCCATTGCGGATGATAGGAGGGACCAGTATGCTCGATCTTTCCTATTGGCATTCCTTACCACCATCTTCATTCCAGTCTACTCGGGTAACCTCAACTATTGTCTGCTCTCTATTGTGTTGGATCTTGCGACTGTTCCTTGCAAGAACTAGTGCTGGGCCATTCTAGCATAACTATACTATGGATTAGACGTAGGGGTCTAGGGTGAGCAATCTGAGCTCAAGAGCTGTCATTTGATACTGCTGGTAAATCTCCACTGATCTCTTATGCTTTAACCCTTTATATAAATTGTGTTGCAACTAATCCTTACTTTGTCTTCAGATTTAGGCTTTTGAGCACTGATTGGTCCCTAGGGCAGGATTGGCATTATAGGTTAAGACGCCACATATCATATCCAGTTGGATGAGGCTTTGTCAGAATCAGCCCTTGACTATGGCACAGTACCGAGAGTTCTTACGCCAGCTGCACTTAGATCGGGTAAGCTTCTTCCCTATTAAACCTGCGTTATACATTTCGATGAACCATTAGTAGAAACTGTATTTACTAGGTTGTTATACTCATAGTGCATTCATTCCATGCAGGTTATCTGAGACCCGTGGGAGAGATTTGCCACCTACAGAGCCATCAAGTAGATGCGGGCAAGTGCGGATGATCGCATCTTTATCCTTTAGTGAACACTTTCTTATGAGTGGTATTTCAGTGAGCAGGTCTGAGGGTGGAGGATCAATGCTATGGTGGAGAGATCGATCCTTTCCTCGATCCTGGGTGGCATCTTTTAACCTCATCTCCTGCCGGGGATAGATTAGGGGTGTATTTGCTAAGCGAGGGGGCTCGCGTGCTATCTATAGAGGGCTCCTACACTAAGTTTATTGATTCTTCCCTCTCGCAACCTTGTGATAGGATCCATCGTAAAGACAAGCCACTTGAGTTTCACTAGAGCGATGGCGAGGATGATGATGATGAGGGCGGGCCGAGGGGTGATTGCGGGGGTCCATCTATATTCGGGGGTGCCCGAGGTTTGGCTAGGTCAGCTACTCCTTCTTCTTAGCTACCCATCTAACTTGGTTTTTTTAAATACTTTACTACTTTCTGTAATTGATTATAATCTGGAACTTGATTCTTCATTGCTTACAGCCTCTCCTTTCTATATAGTAGACGTCCACTGCTGCCACTGCTACTGCTGCCCTTGAGCCGTCGGTAAAACTATCTCTAACCTCTGGATCTGTGAGTGAGGGCATCCTCCGATTGAGTTGGATACTTTCTTCCAGGTCCTCGACCACTCAGGGAATCGGGCTGTCAAGAAGCTTGAGGAGTCGGTCCAGCCTATCGATTTCACTCCTTCCAGCTCCACCTATGTGAGGAATCCTTTAACTTGGCCTTTGTCCATTACTGCTTAAGATATCTCATTATGATGTGACCCTTTCTATTTAGGTGACCATTTTTTAGGCAGAGAGGATAGCCTGGGGTTACTTTTTAGTGCGAGATCTGTTGTTGGCCTAGGATGCACTAGCTTCGGTAAGTTTCTTCTACCTACAAAATTTCAAGAAACTATACATGAATGCCATGACATTTGTACATGCGTACTGATCTTATGGTTTCTATTGCAGACCTTGCTGGCCAGGGAGTGGAGCAGATCTGCTCAGGACTTGGTGAGGAGAGAGCCAGATTTTTAGAGGAGCAGCTATGGGTAGCCACTGCTAAGGCTGATCAGGCTAGGGCAGAGACCGTTCGGGCAAAGGCCGACATTAAGATGCTGAGGGGTCAGCTAGCAAGGATGACTGAGGAGAGGCAGAAAGTAGTCCCTTCCGATGACGAGTCTGAGGATTATCTTTCTGCATATCTAGTGACTCAGAGAGGCTTGGATCAGCATGTTGAGGGGAGTGATGCTATCGGGGCTGCTGTAGGGACCTCAGACACTAGGGCCCCCGCCCAGCCCAATACCGGTGCTAATGACAATGAGGACCATATGACTATAGACATGGATGATCTGCTTGCGAATACTCAAGATCAGACACAGGAGGGTCACCAGGGACATAATCCCCCAGTTGCTTAGGCTATGATTACTCTTTTTTATGGACCATTCGATACTTTTGGGCCATGCATGGCTTGTTTGATTATCAACTTCTGAATTTGTACTTTTGATATTTCTTTTTTACGCATGTGGATTTTCTTGAATTGAGATTGTTAAATATTGTTGCTTTGAGAACCCGCATTCTATCCAATGATCTTATAGTAAGGGGATTGGGTGACGTTCTAACTTTTGCATAGGCCACTCGATGTGAGGGAACCTATCAAACATTTTATTTTTCTTTCCTTTTTGTCCTAATTTTTGCTTGAGCTATCCTTGATGGCTTAGCCCAGTAGACCTTTTCTTTTTTAGCTTTAACTTTTGCCTAGACCGCCCTTCCAGGTTTTCAACCTAGCAAGCTTTTGCCTTAATTTTTTTCGAGACCGCCCTTTTAGCTTTTCAATCCTGCAGGTCGTATTAATTTTTGCCTGAATTGTCCTTAACGGCTCAACCCAATAGACTTTTCGTTTTTGCCTTAACTTTTGCCTGGACTACCCTTTCTGGTTTTCAATCTAGCATGCCTTTTTCAATATTGCTAATGTGTGATAAAGACAAATACAAAGATGCATAACATGTAGAGAAAAATTGATCTTCATATACCAGCAATCATTTCACCTAAAGACATGCATGCATTCATAAGACCATGATTCTTAGCAAAATCATAACATGTTCATTAATGAGATTAATTTGAGTACATAAGCAATGGTAAAAATTTCCAATGGTTAACCCCTACTGCCTACTGGTCTTTTACAGATTTTCTAAAAAGCAACTGACATTTTTCTCTCGATGCCTAACTTTTGCCTAAGCCACCCTTTTCAGGTTTTTAGTTTAGCAGACTTTATTGGAGTGCCCTAACTTTTGCCTGACCGGTTTGTGGAATACCAATCAGTGGGCTGCACCTTAATTTTTTCCCGAGTAGTAGAGGACCGCTCGCTGGGTGTTTTATTCTTTATCTATTTTATTCTTTGTGCTATTTTTTATGATTTAATTCTTTCGACCTACACATGATAATGCTTGAGCCTATCTTGATTTACTAGATTCACGAACTCATTCCCATCTATATCCATAAGGTTGCTTCCTCCTTTACCAAGGATTTTCTTCACGACGAATGGTGCTTCCCAATTAGGCTTGAACTTGCCCCTGGCATCAATGTTGACCTGGCATAGTTGCTTGAGGACTAGATCACCCTCTTTGAGAGGTTGTTTCGGGTATCTGATTCTATTGTTATAAGCTCGTTCCATGCACTGTTGGTACATCTGGAGATGGTCAAGTGTCTTGAGCCGCTTTTCATCTATCGCATTCAATTGTTCATACCTGGCCTTTAGCTAATCTGATTCTTGTAATTGTGACCAGCGCCACTCTTAGAGATCTTACTTCTATTTCAACCAGAAATACAGATTCTATTCAACATACCAAGGAGAAAGGTGTTTGATTGGTGGGAGTCCTTACACTAGTTCTGTACCCCCAACTGCAAATGGAAGTTTGTCAGCCCAATCTCTGTAAGTAGCTACCATTTTGGACAAAATTTTCTTGATTGACTTATTGGTAGCCTCAACTGCCCCGCTAGTTATGGTCTATATGGAGAAGATCTGTGATGCTCAATGTTGAATTTCTCAAATAATTCAGCCATGGCCCATTAAAATTGAACTCCGTTGTCAGAAACTACATGGTGAGGGATTCCATATCTTGCAAAAATATGCCTCTCTATGAACTTGGCCATTTTCTTGGCGGTAATGTTGGTGTAAGATTCGGCCTCTACCCATTTTAAAAATAATCAACTGTGACTATTATCAATCGGTGACCGTTGATTGATGATGGTCAAATTTCACCAATTATATCTATCCCCCATGCTGAGAAAGGACTAGGAGTTGACAAATTGTGAAGTTCAGAGGAAGGGAGATGTTGTATGTCCCCATGAATCTAACATTCATGACATTTCTTGACTAATCTGTTTCCCTTTAAGCTCTTGAGATGGTCAATTTATGACTTAAGATGTCCTTTCTACTTTTGTGATTAAAGTCGTCCTGCTGTTGGTGCTTCTTAGTCTTCTTTCTTGATCATGTATCCTCTTGTACACCTTTTGCCCCTCATGAAGAAAGAAGGACCTAGGCTAATTTTTATCATATTTTCTAAGCACTTTATAGTCTCTCTTTTGATGTTAGATTTTGACCATTGGAAGTTTATACCATTGCATTGCATTCAAGGTCAACTTCATTAATGAATATGATGATAGTTTTAAGAATGTTGTTGTTATGGGTGCATGATGTCATTAGAATGAAATACTTAAGGAAAATGTGAATGATAGGTGCATCAATTTATTCATGACATGTTAAAAATAAAGATATTGATAGTTACAACTTATTCATGATACGCCTTATGAGTGGCTTTGTTTGCGTAGATTTTTTTTTTGCAATATTAAGTATTACATCATTCGAATCATCCTCCATAGGCGGAGGGTCTTATTGATTGACAGCTCGACTAGTAGCCTTGGTGTGTAAGCCTGCTTGCGTTTCCTCGACCACTGCTTTTGCTAAGTTCTTGACAGTCTTACTGATGGGATTGCCTTTATCATTCCTTTTCCAATTCTTCATCATAAGAACTGCTAGTGCTTTAGTGATGGACTTGATTGCCTCATTCATTTCAACTGCTTCACTATTCCCACATACTTCCACAGAAGAAGAAGTTTCAATCAGGCACCCTTTCTTGAAGTCATATACATCATTGAAGATCTCAAAACTAGGGGCCCTTTTGCTACTAATTTTGACAAGTTCCTCTTCACATGTGAATTCCCTTTTCTTGATTTCAATTCATATCATGATGCATGACTATGGCTTGGACTTTTTAGCACCTAGCTGATTCCCTAGACTGAGTCTAAATGGCCATGGAAGAGGTGAGAGGGGTTTCAGCATTCCCTGCAGATTCTTTTTGAGCCCTTTACCCCTTACATAACCCTGCTTCATCATTATCTTCTCAATTCTGAGTGATATGTGCCCTTTAACCAAAAATTTTGTGCCTTGGTGAGCTACGGCAACCTTAGATTCCTTTTCCTTGGCTTCCATAGCCGCTATGAGGGATGGTTCATCTAAATCAATGGTTACCAGCTTATCGTCATGGATGAGTTTAGCTTTCTAATGAATAGTGGAAGGGATAGCCAAGGTCATCCTAGTAGTAATGAGTACGTGATGGGAATATCGAGAACAATGAATAGGACCTTGCACTTCACTTCCCCAACTATAACTTCAGCTTTAAAGACCCTAATGACACTCCTCTTCATATCATCATGCACCCTTACAATAGTATTAGACTTCTCCAACATGGATTTATCCAGGCCTACGTGAGGAAGAATCTTGGTAGGGCAGAGATTGAGAGCGGAACCATTGTCCACCATAACACACAGGATAGAATAATCAAAGATTTGCACCTGAATGAAGAGTGCCTTATTATGCTTGTTTCCTTCAGCTGGGAGGTCTTATGGATAGAACTTGATGGGTTCAATTTGATTAGGAGGAGACCCCTCAATAATTGAGAATACCTCAACCAGAGTAGTAGACGGTGTAGCTTCCATACTCAACAACTTTTCTATCAGACCCTTGCAATGATCCTTAGAGTCAATGAGGAGCTGCTGGATGATGTACTTAATAGGGATAACTTACAATTGCTGGATGAGAGGGGACTTTTAAATCTTTCTTCTCATTGCAGGCTGAGGTTTAAGTTTTAATTGCGGGTGTGAACATTAGGCCCTAATCGGTACTTTGAATGACCCGGATATCTACATCTCTGCTTCTTTTTCTTCTTGGGAGAGGATCAGGAGGAATCCTTCCACTTTGAGTGACATGCAACACCCCATTTTTTAGGTAACTTCTCCCTTCAGGGGTTTTCACTAACAAAGTAGGTCCCTCAAGCTCATCAATCTCTAATACATAAGCATCGATATCAAATGGTAGAGGTTGCAACAACATAGCCTCTTGTCATACACTCCTTCTAACTGGAATGCATCGATGTTAATGGGGTTGTCTCATTTGGCAAGGCCACTACCAAATGGACCATGGGATTAGCTTGAGAGATCATATTGAAGACATGGTGGGAGGGCAAGCCTGATTTAATAGCTGCGACCTATTTCTCAAAATTTGGCAGGGGGTTATTCATGGTGCTGGGTTTAAGCTCGGGTTCCTGAATTTTCTTATCCCTAATCAAACCGCAAATATCCTAAAGCAGATCCCTACAGGCACTAGTGTGATGCCCCATACTGACGTGATATGATAAAACTGATCCATGTCTTTAGGTTTGGGCGGGGCATAGGGCTTGGTACTCTGAAGGAGGCCAAATGCCCTCAACTTACTGAAGATAGCAGGCAGAGATGCTTTCTAGGGGGAAATCCCTTCTTCGATGGGATGGACTATGGCCACTTCTTCTTGTACTACTGATGTTTTAGGATTGGAACTAGATTTTGACTTAGAAGGGTGGGCTGGGATTGAAGGGTCATTCTTTTTGAACCAAGGTTTGGCTGGTACACTTGCCTTCTCCAACTCCTTGATTCTTTCCCACTTCTAAGCTTTTTCAAAGACCTCAACGTAGATAGCGAAATTATCCATACTAAGGACCTTATGATAAGCAGGTAGGGCACCATCGATTAACTTCACGATAATTTTTGGGAGACTTAGCCTATCTTTCAATAGAACTTGAGTGGCCATCCACCTTTCAAAGTAAGGTTTGAACTTCTCATTGGGGGCCTGCTTGATAGCCTCCAAATTATTTATTGTAGTTTTAATGGTGGCATTGAAACCATACTGCTAGATAAAAACCTCTGATAAAGCTTTCCAATTTTCAGTTATCTCGTCCAACAGAATGTTGTACCATTCAATAGTAGGACCTTTCATGGTGCAGGGGAACATTTTGGAATTTTGGAATTTGTGGTAATTTTAGCATTACAACTGCTTTATTTATGAAATAAATTCAAGAAATAAAACAGGCATTATAAAATCTTAATAAATAGATATTTTCTACCGAAATTTTGGCAGAGTTATGGCAGTGCTTGGGTTTTGGCCCGTAAACTCGAATAGAGTTTCTTCACATTCTAGATGTTTGTCCGTACCTGCGAGCTTATTTACACATATTATAGCTTAAGTGGCACCAGTGGCTCACTTAACTAGAGAAATAGAATGCAATATGCAATAATAAAAGTTATAAAAATGAATTTTAAAGTTGGGCTTAGAGCCAATTACCTGGAGTTTACCTTTTCATCTATCCAGGATGTCTTGAGCGCCGATGAAGGACCGAAGTTGTTGGGAAGTGTGATTCGTTTGGAAAATAGATTTAACCCAAGTTATAGCTATAATCTTGGATTATTCCGAAAAAAAATTTTGGGTTTTTGAGAAATTGAGTCATTTTTAGATTGAAGATCAATGTGAGATCTTGATCTAAAAAGATAGGAAAATGAGTTTATACCGAATGTTGATGATAAAGCTCGGATTTGGGGGTGTTTTGACAGAGTTTTGGGGATTTTAGGTCTCTCGGAACAAAAGGGGACGAAATGGGATTTTTGAAAATTTAGGTCTATTTTAAAATGAAGGGGGGTGAGCCCTTATTTATAAAAGGGAGGCAATTAGCCGGCGAGCTAATTACCTAGGTAATTAGTTGGCGGACTACTTACCCATCCGACAAGATTTTACTTTAAATCCCATAAATCCTTGCCAGACCTCGGTAAGATTTGATTTTTTACTATAGATGGGTAATTAGCCGGTAGGCAGATTACCTGTGTCTGACCAAATTTTGACTTTTTGATGTGAATTTTTGAATTTCGTACTTCGAATGACAATTCGGTTCCTTTTTGCTCTTTTTATCTGATCACTGAACGAAATAGGCATAACTCCTCATTGGGCCAAAATGGACATGTGCTAACACATGGCAAGTCTTTCTTTCTTGAATACATTCAACTAACATAGTTAACCAAAAGCATCCTATTCTTTGAATTTTCTTTGCCATCATGGTGACGTTTATGTGTGGACCGCAGTGTCCTGAATGTACTTCTTTCATCACCTTTTCTGCTTCTTGTTGAGTCAAACACTTAAATAGTAAACCGTCAGATGACCTTTTGAATGGATATCCTCTAGTTAGGCAGAACTACATAGTGAGCTTCCTCAGTGTATTCCTATCAGAATCTGTAGCCTAGGCCGAGAGTTAAATGCTTTCAAGGAACTTGACGACGTAAGAGTACCAGGGTTCTTTCTTATCTATGGCAAATTCTATTGCACGGATTTAGTACGGGGACCAGGTAGTTTCTATAACAAGGGGTTTGATTGGCTATTTTTTAGATCCATCCTATATAGAGGCCAGAGTGGCCAATGCATCTGCCATCTGGTTCTCTTCTTGGGGCATATGACAAAATTTACATTCGCTGAACATTGCGGCTTTCCTTCATATAGCCTCTAGATAAGGTCTAAGGGATTCCAATCTCTCATGACATGTTTGATGACCAAAGTCAAATCAGCAACAATTTTAACTTTATCTACTCTAAGAGTGACTAGAGGAGACATTTTGAATAGGCATGCCTCATATTCTACCCCAGTATTTATGGTGAGAAATTACAATCATTTTGACAGAGGTATGAGTGTTGTATCTAGCGTAATGTTGATGACTCCCAAGCCAGCTCCTCGCTTGTTAACGGTGCCATCGAAGAACATGGTCCATTTTCTAGGATTTTCTATAGTTGTTGGAAAACATTCATCAGGGAATTCTAGGTTTTCCTGTTCACCTTCCTTGAGTGGTTGATTTGCTAGGAATTGAGCGACTACTCTTCCCTTGATGGTCTTCTTAGCGACATACTTGATATCACATTCTGACAGCAAGAAGAGCCACCTTACCATTTTTCCGATTAGCGAGGGATCCTAGCATAAATACTTCATTGGATCCACCTTGGCAACTACTTGGATTCTGTAAGATTGGAAGTAATGTCTTAGTTTCTTGGTGAGCCAGACCATAGTGGTATAAGTTTTTTCCACGATGGTGTATCGAGTTTCATATTCTAGCAATTTCTAGCTTAGATTATAAACTGTATATTCCGTCTTATCTTCGTGCTCCTGAACCAATATAGCCCCTACAGACATTTATTCTATTTCCAAATAGAGAATGATTAGTTTTCTAAGAATCGGCGGGCTCAGCACACAAGGGTTCATTTGATAAGCCTTGATCCTGTCGAAGGCTTCCTAGTGTTGGCCATTCCATTCTATCGATTGCTGCTTTCTTAAGAGTTTAAAGATAGGCTTGCATGTGGTAGTTAACCGTACTATAAAGTGGCTGACGTACTATATGGACCCCAAGAAACTTCTTACTTCTTTCTTGGTTTTTGGTACAGGCATTTCCCTGATGGTGTTGGCCTTATCGGGATCCATCTCTATGCCTCTTTTGCTAACCATGTGCCCCAGTAATTTGCCTGACATGACACCAAATATACACTTTTTTGGGTCGAGATTAAGATTGTATTTTTCAATCTATGAGGAATCGCTCTTACACTGCCAGGTGCTCCTCTAATGTAGTGGATTTTAGATGCATGTCATCCACGTAGACTTCCACTTCTTTGTGGATAAAATCATGTCATAACGTCATGACTACTTGCTGGTAGGTTGCCCCTACATTTTTTTGTCTAAAAGGAATCACCCTGAAATAATATGTTCCCCATTCTGAGATGAATGTAGTTTTGAACTTACCAATTATGTTCTTGAGGATCTGGTGGGAGTAAAAGAACCTATCCATGAAGGAAGACATGGCCGCTCTTATCGCGCTATCTACCAAAATGTCAATTTATGGCGATGGAAAATCATCCTTAGGGGTAGCCTTATTCAAGTCCCTGAAGTTGACATAAACTTTGGCGTCGCCATTTTTCTTGGGTACAGGAACTACACTGGATAACCAAGTGGGATACTCGATGACCTCCATGAAATTAGCCTTTATCTATTTAGCTACTTCTTCTTTGACCCTTTTTACCCATTCTGGGAGAATCATCCTCATCTTTTATTTTACTAGACATATATTTGGGTCCATGGGAATCTTGTGCTGGGCGATGTGCCAATAAAGTCCTAGCATTTCCTCGTGAGACCCAAAAAAGGCTAAAACATGATTTTTTAGTACTTTTATTAATTCTCTCTCTTGTTCGATGGGCAATTGATTAGAAATGTATACCATTTTTGGATCATCTTCCATATTTAAGTTAATTTCTTTTGTTATATCATTATTAATGTTAAAGATGCTGGATGAATGCTAGAATGGATGCATGGAATTGCAATTAGAAACATAATCCAAATAAGGAAAGTTCTTCGTCTTATTATCATCATAAAATACATTATTCATTTCGAACATATTGGAAATGGAAACGAAAGATCCATCCTAATCAGTAGGGTCTGGCTTTGCAATGAATGATTCTTCCATGGCAGCTGGGTTCCGCAAGATGTCCACATTTTCTTCCTCTTCTACCTTTGCCTTGCCTTTCAGGACCTTGACCATGTCCATGACGGCCGGGCTCAAGCAAACTCCATTTCTCTTTGCTTCCTCCACTATCTTGAGTTGTGCTTGAAGGTGCTTGGTTAGAGTGTCGAGGATTTACTCTTCTTTGCTTGGCTTCTTGATCATCTTTGGGTGTACTTGTTCATCAAGCTTGGTCTGATCTAGAATCGCCCCAATATCTAGTTGATGACATGCTTTCTTTATCACACAAGTTATGGAGCTTTTACCATGCTTACCATAGTTGACTACATCTAAGAAAATATTAAATCCTGCAACTGTCCTTCCCTAGTGGGTAATAGGTTCGGGGGTTCCGTTGTAGGGATTCTCTAATTTTTTCTGAGAGACCGTCTTATTGGTGATTCTTTTGGAGCCTGTGTAACTAAGTCCTGTAGGTTTCCATTCTCCTACCCCTATATTGAAAGTCGGCATTCCCTACTCAAGGACACCTAGTCCTTTTCTTAGAGTGTGGTGTTTCTGAATGTAACCTTAAATCCAAGGGCCCCAATGTACTTCTGGTTGCCTGTTTGATTCTTGACTAATCGTGGCTGTGGTAAACCCTTTCATGTGGCTTTCTTCTATTTCCAATGCAGCCACCATTGATGCTTCATCAGCCTTTAGAGTGACAATCTTTCCGTAGAATGAGATTTTGATTTTCTGGTGAAGAGTGCATGGAACCCCTCCCATAGCATGGAGTCATGGTCATCCGAGCAGCATAGAGAAAGCCACCGAGATATGTACAACTCAAAAACGCACAATGGATGAGATTTCTTCATTAGTAACTTTAGCTTCAAATGTACAAATGACAGTTCTCTTGGAATTGTCGTAGGCCTTGATGACCGTTGTGGACCTCTTCAAGTCCCTCTCGATTAGTCCTAGGATTGGTAGAATACCCTAAGGACAGACATTCAGTGATGAGCCATCATCAACCATTACACATAGCATGATACGCCCAAAACACTCGCCTTCAAGTAAAGAGCCTTATTATGGCAAATTCCCTCACCAGGTAAATCTGAGCTTGAGAAAACAATGTCGGTGATAACAATGCTAGTCTCGGTGTTAAGTAGCACGCAAACTTGCTCCAACAATGCTAGGGAAGATGTTTCAATCTTCATCAACTTTTTCACAACTGCAAGCCAATGATCTTGAGAACCAAGGAGGAGGTCCCAGATGCTCATCTTGGTAGTGGTAGCCTTTATCAAATCCATAATCAGACTTTCTATCTGTTCTGAGGACTTAACAAAAGTAGGAGGTGCAAGAGGCCTAATTCTTGGTATAATGGGGGCTATTAACCTTGTGATTTTCCCTTCTCTGGTGACAGGACTGACAAACTGGGTAGGCAAGTTTGCTTATTTGAATACTTCAAGCTCATCAAAGTCTTCATCAAGTGGTATTTCTCCCAAGTCAATTAGCTTGGTCATAAAAGATGGCACTTTAGCGGTAAAGGGCGTCTGCATAAAGGGCACCTTTTCATGCTATCTTTCCAAAACAATGGGTTTTTCCTATAAGATTTGGCATAGAATAGGGTTAGAGTCTTGCCTAATGATTTGAATGGATGAGGAAGCTACATCAGTTGGATCCTGACCATTGTCGTATGTTACCGATTCTTCTAGCTCATCAGAGCACTTATTCATGTACCAAGGATATTCCCTGGCGGACTACATCAATGTTGGGCAAACTGCATTACTTGGTTTCCATTCCTAGTATAATAACGGTTTTCCATGTTTATCCGATATTCTACAATGGAAACACAAAGAATTATCCGATGTATCCATCATTCATCAAAGCTTTGTGTTTCCTAGTATAACAACGGTTTTCCATGTTTATCCGTGAGTTCGTAGGCATGGCCTTGTGTTTCCATTATAGAATATCGGATAAACTTCCCTCAAGTTTAGACTTTGGATTCGGTAACTGGCCCTAGCTAATTCATTTTCCGCATGGATTCTATATATGATGTATTCATGAGAAGGTTCTTGCCCCTCTTCTCAGATCATATTAATGAAGTGCTCGCTATCTGAGTCAAAGTCTATAAAGTCTCTGGAATCATCACTTATTGAAGACCATAAGGTGCCCGAGGAGTCATGCTCTAAAGACGAGGCATAGCTCTCAGCACCATCATAGTCGACCGTTATGCCATTAGGAATGGGAGCTTAGTACTTGAAATCCCTCGGCAAGTGGTTTAGCTTGCTATCTGTAAAGATCTCTAGTTTGTACCCTAAGTTATCCACCTCACTCTCTTCTTTATGATCTGACTCATAAAGTCCTCAAATTCTTCTACTTCCTCATCTGAATCCTCAAAAGGATGTTGTTCATTCGTTGGTTCAAAGATCCAATTTGGCACATGATGAATTAGCATATCATCACCAAGATCATCCTCAAGACTTTCCTCATGACCTTCCTTATGGTCTTCCTTAGGATCTTTCTCAGGGTCTTCCTTAAGGTCTCCCTCAGGATCTTCTTTAGGATCTTTCTCAGGATCTTCCTCAGGATCTTCTTCTATTACGTCCCCTAATGCATTTACTCCAGCCTTGACTCATACAATAGCTATACGTAAGTCAAAGATTATTCCTTGCATAATGGCGAATGTCTCCTCTGCATGGGCACCATAAACTGTAATGTTCGCACAGATCCCTTTAAATGGATCGCACAGCTCGATGATCACTTGGTTCCTTCAGTTCATTTTTTATGCCACATCTGCATGGAGTTTGGTGTATGGGTCTTGTGTTACCTCATCTAGGTTAATGCCAAGATACCTTTAATGGTCCTTGTGATTACTCCAAGCTTCTTCAGGATCATATAGCTCTTGATCTCTTGGGCATGTCATCCATGAAGAACTTCCTAATTTGAACAGATTTGTCCCAACATAGTTGGGCTCATGTAATTTGAGGGAGTATACATAAGGGGCTGAGGAGGAGGAGAATCCTATAAGCAAGCATTTCGTTGGTCTACTTGAGGTGCCAACCATCAGAAAAGGACATCTGGGTGTGACTGCTAAGCCATGATATAATGCAGAAAGGATCTCTCCATATAATACCAATTCCAATGGCCTTCCATTAGCATTGCATTGTACTAATCCATAGCTAGAACTTTCAATAAGTAGGGAAATTGAGGTGAAAATCCCATCATAGCAATCTCTCGATCATGCATAAACCAGAGGAATTCTTCCACTGCTCATTCGGGTCGAAATCTCCTCAGAATTTGAGGTGTGGTGGCACTTGATACTAGTCCGGCCCTTCTCTCCTCATCCTCAAGACATATTGGTTGACCATGTAGATAATGACCATGTTGTTGAAAGCCATATTGTCCCCCCATCATGGGTCATGTAAGAAGTTATCTACCATGTCAATACCGTACCTGTCAGCCTCCATATGGACATTAATGGCATTTACCGTATCTTCAAAGTTTAGCAGGGTATTAGTCTGCATGCTCGGTTTCTTCATAGGCTCTTTCATCCTTCCATCGGCTATTATCTACTGTAAATCATTCAATATCAAGGTGCATTCAATAGTGTGATGCCCCTTGGTCACGTGATAGGCATAAAAGTTGCTCTATTTGCCGCAGCAGGTTGAATGAACTGGTTGATGCTCTGAAGCTGATACGACTTTCCCAGTTTGGTGAATATCTATGATAATAATTCTACCCATGGGGAGATATATTGATGAGTTTGCACCTGAGTGGTTCCAACCACTATAGATGGAGCTTTTGAGGACTCAGAGCTGCCTTGTTTGGAAGACCCACCCTTTCCCCAATATTTGGGTTTTGTGTGAGCCTGTTGTTCTTACTTCTTCATCTAATCTTCTTCCTCATACATTTTAGTATTTTGGCATAGTCTACAATGTCATTAAAGGTATCAAACCTTTACATCTTCATGTTGTCCTAGTACCTCTGGTTGGATCCTTCGATAATCTTTACTATTAAGGCCTCTTGGTCGAGTGCCCCAGTCACAAGTATGCGAACAGCCATCCATCTTAGGTAGTATTCTTTAAAAGATTCATTCGGGTATTACTTGACTCATTTGAGATCTTACAGAGTAGTTTTAACCTTCAGATTGAAATCATAGTTCTCAAAAAATGCAAAAAATAGCTTCTTCTAGTCAGATTTTAGGTCTGTTGGTATCCTTATGTACCATTTAGAAGCTGGTCTGTGTAGAGTAGCTTGAAACAGATTGACTATATGAACCTTAAGGATGTTCATACTAGTCACGATCCAAAGATAACTCTCCACATGCGTATGTGGAGGCCCATTACCAGTATATAGGGCTATGTAAGGCATAACAAAGTTAGCTGGGAGGGCTTCTGATTCCTTTAGTGAGAATCGGTTAATGTCTATATACTACTCGATAGCGGGACCAACAGCCTTATCTTTTGTCAGGGATAGCTTTTCCATGTTTGCCATCTTTGCCTTCAATGCCACTATCTCCGCCTCTTGTTCTTGGCTTTTCTGAGCATTAGAAGCACGCAGCCTTTCTCATACATCATAGAATTCTGGAGGTTCCAGAATCCTTTTGAGGGACTATCCAACTGCATCATCACCTGCCATTGTGGTTTTAGGTTCTGGATCGAAGAAAAATCCGGCCAGAGATTCGACTGGTGGTGAGGATCAAACTTTTGGGCTACCCGTAATATGTCTTGACCTCCTCTCTCGCTTCCAACCTGAAAATGCTAGATATTAAGTGTTAGTAAGTGTATCGGGTGTGGCTCTGAGCCTTAATTACCTTTCTCATCAAAATGAATAGGTGAATGAATGAATGAATGGGTGAATGAATGGATGGCCACATATAAATAGTAGGGAGTTTGGTGTATGCCAACTATTCATGGAACAATCGACAAGGGCAGCCGGTAATATTCATGGAATACCACGGACACGCGGCTCGGAGACTAGGGTTTTGAACCAAATCTAATTCCACTCGATGGTCAGGCTTAAGTTCACTCGTTGGTCACTCGAGGATCGACTCTATGGTCCAAGGTGAGCTAACTCGCTAGTCACTCAGGGATTAACACTATGGTCCAAGGTGAGTTGACTCATAGGTCACTCGATGGTTGACTTTATGGTCAAGGTTAGTTGACTCGCTAGTCCCTTGAGGGTTGACTCTATAGTCCAAGGTGAGCTGAATCGCTAGTCACTCGAGGGTTGACTCTATGATCGAAGATAAGTTGACTCGTTGGTCACTCATGGGCTAACTTTATGGTCCATAGTGAGTTGACTTGCTAGTCACACGAGGGTTGACTCTATGGTCCAAGGTGAGTTAACTCACTCATCACTCGAGGGTTGACTCTATGGTCCAAGGTGAGTTCACTTGAGGGTCACTCAATAGGTTTGTATATTTTAGCTAATGGGCTGAGCCTAGGTATATTCACTAGTCTTGATTTGTTCCGACTCATTGGTGGGGCCTAGGTGGACTCATTGGTCTCAATTATTTTAGGTTATGGGTTGATCTTAAGCGGACTCACTGGTCTCAGTTTGTTTTGGCTTATAGGCAAGCCTGGTGGACTTACTGGTCTCAATTATTTTGGATCATAGGTTGAGCCTGGGTGGACTCACTAGTCTCAGTTTATTCTGACTCATTGATTGAGCCTGGGTGGACTCACTGGTCTCAATTATTTTGGCTCATGCATTGATCTTGGATGGACTCACTTGTCTCAATTATTTTGGCTCATGGGTTGAGCCTGGGTGGACTCACTTGGTCGTGGTTTGTTCCGGCTCATGGGCTGAGCCTAAATGGACTAAGTTGTCTTAATTCACTTTTAGGTTCCGATAACTAAGGAAATGAAATGGCATGGCACACATTAATGTCATGGTTGCATGAAGTTGTGATTAGTTTTCACACAACCATTATTCTTATGATGTTCGTTTTGAGTTTATTTATATTGAATAAACCTGCACATGTAGCAAATGGTTAGTTCGTGCCTACCGCCCTTTTAACTCAATTTGGTTACTTCACTTTAAAGCCAACGGGGGACTTAGCGAAGTCTGCTCGCGAGCACTTCAGGTTTTTGGGTAAACCTATGGAAAAGTGTGTATGGTTCATCTATATGCGGGTTTCGGCCTCAGGATTGGGTGCGATTAGGTACCCTGCGCTTTTGTGTACCGAGTTTTAGTGGCCCTAAAAACCCAAAGAAAACTTTTCTATGTATAATATACTTGGGTAATCTTGCCCTTAAGCAACCAAGGCCTTCGTACGTTACGCAAGGGGTGTGATCAGATCCATACCCCTCAAGTCCTAAGCAAACTTGTAGATACTTCATCAAAAGACACCTAAATTTCTGTTTGGGCTAAAGAATGCAGATGCTATGCAATACTAAAATTTGTGCAATGTTGAAATTACCACATATTTCGTAATTCCAAAATTTAATTTCATCAATATTTTAATTATTATGTCAAAAAAAGAATTTTTATAAAAATCGAGCTTTTATAAAAATAACCTCTCTATAGCAGAGTCGCCACTGTGAGTAGGCGAGGGTTTTCAAATGGGTCGATGCACGTGGGGTGCGGTGCGCGACGCCCGTCTGGCTCGGTTTGAGAAAATCCGGTTTGCTTGAATGCAGTGACTTTATATAAGCAAAAAATATGATTATATTGAGAAATATATTTACACATTTTATTAAGAAAAGATATTTAAAAAAATAAAGCATTTTTACTTTATTTAAAAATGAAATAGAGTCGCCACCCAGTTCTACTCCACGTGGAATTGTGGTACACCGATCCATGATGGGATTTGTATACTCAAAAAAAAGTGACATTCGGATTTCAGACATAATACTTACTCATATTGTTCAAATTATTTGGATTTATTTTGGAATTATGTTTTATGTGGTAATTTCTGCATTACAATGGCTTTATTTAAAAAATAGATTCAAGAAATAAAATGGGCATTATAACGTCATAAATAAATAGATTTTTGCTACCGCAATTTCGATAGAGTAACGGTAGTGTTTGGGTTTGGGTTTTTGCCCGAAAACTCGGATAGAGTTTCCTCACTTTCTGGATGTTTATCCATACCCGCGAGCTTATGTACACGTATTATAGTTTAAGTGGCACCAGTGGCTCACTTAACTAGAGAAATGGAATGCAATATGCAATAATAAAGGTAATAAAAATGAATTTTAAAGTTGGGCTTAGACCCAATTAGCATTAGTTTACCTTTTCGTTAGTCTAGGATGACTTGAGAGACGGTGCGGGACCAAAGTTGTCAGAAAGTGTGGTTTGCTTGAAAAATAGGTTTAACCCAAGTTATGGTTATAATCTTGGATTATTCCTCAAGGGAATGCGGGGATTTTTTAGAAATTGGGTCGTTTTTAGACTGAAGAGTCCCTATGAGATCTTGATCTAAAAAGATGAGGAAATGAGTTTATACCAAATGTCGGTGATAAAGCTCAGATTTGGAAGTATTTCAATAGAGTTTCAGGGCTTTTTGGACTCCCAGAACAAAAGGGTACGAAATAATTTTTCTTTCCTTTTCCGTCTGTTGTTGAAATGAGGAGCGAAGTCTTCTATTTATAGAGGCGTGGTAATTAGTCGGCGGGCTACTTACCTATCTGATAAGATCTTACTTTAATCACGTAAAGATCGCGTTAAGATTTGATTTTTTTTACCGCAGATAGGTAATTAGGCGGCGGGATGATTACCTATGTTTGACCAAATTTTGACTTTTTGATTTTTTTTGTAGAAAATGCTAAATCAAAGCTTCCCTAGAATGTGGATTTTTGAATTTTGGATTTTGGATGACAATTCGGTCCTTTTTAGGTCTTTTATCTAATCACTGAACAAAATAGGCATAATTCCTCATCGGACCGGAACGGACTTGTTCTAACACACGCTGGTTGATAATGTAGTAGTTAGTTAGCCGCTTATGGTTGACACTTCAGGTGTTGTTGTTTCTATGGAGCCATAGGTGGTTACTCATTCACTGCTCTCTTAATTAAGAGAAGAAAACTTAGTGGTTGACAATGAGCCTAAAGTTGATGGTCAATTGACTGAAGTATCAGACGATAGTAGTAGTTCCGACAAGCAGGTCCACTGGAGCTCCGCAGATTTACAACTAGATGATGGGTTTGATCCCCATCAAGAGGAAGACATTGTGGATTTCGATTCAGACTATTCTCAACATGAGAGAGGTGTTTTAAACTTTTGGGCGAATTCTGCAGAACGAGAAGAAGCAAAACTAGAAAACAAAGCCAAGAAGCTAACTCCTTAAGAGAGGCGCGAGTATTCAGTTTCATCTTATTAAAGCTTATGACATGAGGTAGAGGAGGGAGACACTATTCCATGGAATCAAAGAAAGAAAAACATATTTGCGGCCAGTTCAGAGCAAGCTAAGCGTGATCGCAAGCCACCATTAAAATACTCTCTAATATTCTATTGCTTTAATGGTTGTTTGACTATGATGTTCTGATCTTTTCATCCTTTTTTCTTTTCATTTATTTGTTTCTTTTCTTTTCTTTTAATAATATCAGATCTTGGTTCTCTGGCATCCGCTTTCAATTAAAAAAAATATCTATTGAGGTTCTCTTTAATTGCGTTGATTTTGTCGTTAAATTTTTTTTAAAAAAATATTATTGGTGTTGAATAACTTCTACTTATTCAATGATCGAGATTAGTTATGTGTGACTTAAAAATGATTTGATTCCATACCTTAATAAAAAAATAACTAATAAATTTTATATTAATGAACTTATTGACTGCTGGAAAAAAATAGATCGTTTTCTTTTATTTGCTTATTGATTTATTTATTTTAACTATTTGGATAAATTGTTATTGATTTTATTTGTCATATTTGAATTTACTTTACAATTATTACTGAATTATGTTTTCTTTTTGTGTCAAAAAAATAAAAATATGTGTAAAATGTCAAAAACAAAAAAGCTTATTCCTCGTAATCTTATTTCCTGGAAAAATAGCAAGCTCAATTACCTTTAAAAAGGGTTTACGTATAGGATGCTAATTTAATTGATTAAAATAGAATAGTAAATCGTTATTAATAATACGACAAATACACATTCAGAAACATATGGTACATCGTTGATTACATCATATAATCATACTAGTACATTGTGAATTCCACATTCACATATATTCATAACTGCGAATTCGAGAAGATGATACTCGTCATTGAGGGGGATAAATTAGTGTACTTTTGTCAAATAGAAGAAGGTAACTAGAGCAAATAAAAGTTGACAATGATATCTGCTAAAAAATAGTAAAGTTTTAAGAGGGTCTGAATGCATTTGGCCTTGTATATATGACCCGTAAATTCGTATATGTTTAAAATTACCCAATTTGAACACAGGGACATGTGAGTACACAAATATCTATTAATTACCGGGGTTAACCAATTTTACTCTCATCTAAGTTTTATAAAAATATTGTTTTACCTCTTAAACATACGATAAAATCCAATGTATCCCCTAAACTTACAATAAGATTATTTTTTAAAACCCCCCAGAAGGACAATGTGTTCCTCCGAAAGGAAAAGGATTAAGGCGGGTGAAAAAGATTGGTGCCCCCGCTGGCCTACAAAACACCCACCTCTCTTTATTAATCAAAAATCCAATTTCAGCTCTCAAGACGAGAGCATCATTGGACGTCAATTATAGCCTAATAGGTGATTCGGATTATTAAAAATTTCCGACACCATAAAAGTCATCGTACGCCTATTACATCGGAAAGCAAAACAACAAAGATATATGCTAGTTACAATATGATCCTCCCTACTCAATCGATCTTCAAAAACAAAAGTATTCCGATGTTTTCATGAGGACCAAGGAATAAAAAACCATAAGGAAGTCCTAAAATCGCGGTACACCCCCGGACGAAAGAAGGATCTCCATATCTGCAAGAAGTCAGAGGCTGAATAAGATATTGCTAATTCGATTCCAAAATGCCAAAACAAACCCCTCCACACATTATGGGCAGCGACGCAATGGACGATTTCATGATCACACGTCTCTACCATATCACAGAAAGGACATTTCGGATCCCTAGCATATTGACAATTTCTAAGGAATAAGAATTCCTTAGTAGGTGGCCTATCATGAAATAGAAGCCAACTAAAAAAGTGAACTTTCGAAATAAGACAGGAATCCCAAATTGTCATTAAGTTTCGGTTCAAAGTTTTCATGTTTGGAGAAATATAAAACCCCTTTGAGAACGATGACACGGTGAACAAGAGCCCCGTACTCCACACCACTTTGTCCGGCCCATCACCAAACAATACGTCACCCTGTTCATCATTCAACAAGTTTCCCCAATCTCCTTGAAACAAATTAGGCCTAGATTGCATGATCCAATTACACAACTGAACGCATCTCTCTCTCCCAGAAATTCGTAGCCTCCTCCAAAATGGTCTAACAAACCCAACAGCCCCAAAAATCATTTGACACCCCTCCTTGACTGTACAAAACTTCCGATTGTTAATAGCATACAAGTCTTGAAAGAGATCTTTCAGCGAAATATTATACGACCAATTATCATGCCAAAAAGAACCTCAATTCCCATTGCCCACCGAAATAACCACATTATGCTTGAAACAATCCCAGAACTGTTGATTTCTAATACAACAATACACTATACCTTTCCAGATGTGTGATAACTTGCTTACCTCACAGCCTTCTAAACTCACCCAATCAGATAAACCATACTTTTTAGCACAAAACTCATACCACAGAGAATCACCGCCATCAACCATCAACTTCCAAATCCACTTAAGAAGCATGCCACAATTAACGAGACGAAAATCCTAGATATAAAGCCCCCCAAGCTTCCTCAGTAAAGTAATTATATCCCAACTTACTTTACAAAACCCTTTAGCCGACACGTCGCCCTTCCATAAGAAATTCCGCATCAAACTAATCAACTTAGAAATGACATCCTCTGGAAGTCGATACAAAGAAAGCAAATAAATCGGTAATGATGACAATATGGATTTAATCAACACAACGCGCCCACTATATGACAGACACTTTCGCCTCCATCCGCTAAGATGGTTACTGAATTTTGCAATTAATCCATTCCAATAATCCATCAAAACTTTTCTTTCACTTAAAGGAACACCTAAATACATAATTGGAAATTTCTCAATCTTACATCCCAACATCTCACCACATAAAGTGACAAATGAATCACAAATGTTAACACATGGAATCAAGCTCTTATGGAAATTAATTTGCAAACAAAAAATTAATTCAAACCATTTAAGAACCCGAATAAAAGAAGGTATTACCCTCTCATTCTCAGCTAATAAACATAGCGTGTCATCTGTGAATTGCAATAGAGAAATATCCCTACCTTCCCCATTGATCTGAAACCCAGGTAATTGGCCCGCTGCAATGGTCGCATCAAATAACTTCTTGAGACCCTCGATAGCCAAGACAAATAAGAAGGAGGAGATAGGGTCCCCTTATATCACACCACTCTTTAAACTAATCAATTGATGAGTACTAAAGTTGATGAACTCACCCTGCATGCCTTCATCCAACTAATCCATTTCTCACTAAAGCCCATTCTCCCACATACCGCATCTAAAAAAGTCCACGATATACTATCATACGCTTCCCTAAAATCTAATTTGGGAACCAAACATGATTGTCTACTAGATTTAATCAAATGTACAATTTCAGAAGCAATAAATGAGCACTCATGGATATTCCGGCCTTTAATAAATCCAAACTGATATTCCGATATCAAGCTCGAAAGCAACGGTTTTAACTGCCTGGCCAACACTATCAAAAGCAATTTAAAGATCCCGTGTATGAGAGCAATCGGCCTAAAATTTCTAATCAAAGGGGAACCCGGGACCTTGGGTATGAAAGCAATGTATGACTTCTTTAAAGAATCTGGCAGTTTAGCATAAACAAAAAAAACCACAAAAGAAGGCAATAATTTCCGCCTTCATATCCCCCCAGAATCTCTTGTAAAAATGAAAGTTAAAACCATACGGGCCCAAAGATTTATTCTTATGACACGAACACACTGCTTCCCAAATCTCATTTTCCAAAAATGGAGCAATAAGAGCATCATTAGATGATTGGCTCACTATTTTGAAACACAAAGCATCGAGGGAACATCGAATTTTAGTAGGTTTCGAGAATAGTTGAACGTAATAATCTCGAATTGCACCAGAAGTTCAATTCGAGTCCGATGTAAGCTCACCATCTACCTCTAACTGACTAATATAATTGTTTTGTGATCTAGCATAAGCTATACAATGATAAAAGGACGTGTTATTATCTCCCAAGATCGACCACATCACCCTAGATTGTTGGTGACGAATTTTTTCATAACTCCTGCGACACTCTACCAAGGAAACCCGAGCCAAATCAAGTACCAAACCACTTGACACATCATAGGCTAGCTAACCTCACTAGATTGTAGCTCCAATACCTTATTTTCAAGTGCTTTGATAAGTTGCTCCATAGACCCCAAATTCCTCGAATGCCACGGTTTAATACATTCCCTCAATCGAGATAACTTAAAATCAATATTTCTGCCCTGTGAATCTCTATAAATGGCAGCCCATTTTTGTCTCAAGAATGGTAGCAAATCTTCCTTGTCCCACTAACAATTTAAGAATCGAAAAATCCTTGGTTTACGAACTTGCACACCATAAGACGAGAAGACAATTGGCAAATGATCCGAACTTACAATGAGTTTATAATAGATATTTTCAAAGAAATTCAACTGAATTAGATTTATTTATTTCTTTTTCAGTTTATTTGTTTTAAAATAAAAACATGAAATAAATCAATTTATGCAACAACTGATTTTCTTAGGATGGAGAGAAATAATATTGGGTATTTATAATAAAGGTTCACTATTTCTAAAATATCTACATTTTCACCATATCATGTAAATATTTTCCATTTAAAATATCTTGACATTATATTTTACATTATTATGGTATATTTAAGGCTCGTTGTTTTGACAGTTATAGCATTTCTGTTTTCTGATTTTTTTTCTTTGCATGATTTTTCTCTCATTTTTCTTCATTCTCTGCTTTTTGTTTTCGTGTTCAGTTCCATATTCTTCTTCTTCTTCTCCTTATTTTCGTTTTTGATTTCTTCCTCATTGACTGCTTTCTTTTCTTTCATTTGTGTTTCCTATTTTTTTATTTTTTTGCGATTTGAATCTTAGATTGAAGCTTTTCTAGTTTTGATTTCATTTTTTAGCTCCTTCTTTTTATTTTGAGATTTTGAATTTCATTCTCTTTTTCTATAATGGAAGATATAACTGTTTTGATTAACTACATTATGACCAATTAACTCATTCGATCGATTTTCATTTGATTTTCGGATCCCAATTAATTAATGATAAATTGATTCGATTAACAGCTTGGAATGGGAAGCGCCCTTGAAACGTTGTGCGGGCAAGCATTTGGAGCGGGACAAATCAGTATGTTAGGAGTTTATCTGTAGAAAATAGATTTGGACTGTTTAGTAGTTTTCAAATTGTTGATAAAAGTTGCTTTTGTGTGAAACTGAGGTGCACACCAACTATTCGATAGAATGTTGAAGAAAGTTATGGTGTGAAATTGAATATCTATTGGAATTCTATAACATTACTTTTGTATTTTTGCTATCATATGCCTTTTTTGTATTTAGTTTTTCATCTTTTTGATATATGGTCTTATTCTTTCTAACTCTCGTGGTTTTTTGTATTTTGTTCACTGGATTGTTGCTGTTTCTTTTTACAGTTGTTTGCATGTTTTCATTAGAATTTACTATGTGTTTACTATGTCTCTATTGGTTGTCTATAGGTTGTCTATAGGTTGTCTGTAGGTTGTCTATAGATTATCTACTGCATATTAGTTTCTTTTGTTATTGGTTTGTAGGTTATCTATGTCTATTTGGCATATATTTGACATTTATTGAATGTTATTGAATGGAAGAACGCTACAATTCTATTTGAGTCTCAACATATATGGTATGGCATTCAGTTAGATCATAAATCATTTTGGTGATTGATTACAAAGATTGGCTATCTATTTTAGTGTTTAATCCCATGGTGAATTAGTTGCTACTTTTTCAATTAGGCTTAAATCTTTGAAAACCAACAACATGATCTGTAATTCATTCATGATCTGTAATTTGTTCATTCTTGCTAATATATGGTATGGCTATATTTTATTTTGCCGTAATGTTTGCGCCATTAGTAGCAGCATCGATTGTTGGTCTTCTAGGATGTGCTTTTCAGGAAGTGGACATCTATCAGACATCTTTTAGACTTCTAGAATTGTATTAGAAAATCTGTTTTGAAATTTATATTCGATATATGTAGAACTATATTTTAAATTTCAATTGTGACTTTTTTGAAGTTGATATTAGACATTTGTATTAGTATATGTAATTGACTTGTGTGTTTTCAATTAGCGTTTCAATATATTTCTAATAGATTGTCATTTGTTATTTTGTATATTGAATAATAATCATTTTTAGCTACAGTTTCTTTTTTTTACTTTGTTTGAATTAAGTGATATGCTTTTGCTGTCTACTGATAAATGTTTGATGTCTATAGGATTTCTATAGGATGTATAATCCTTTTCTACAAGATTTCTATAGGCATTGTATATGATCACTACTAATATTAGCGTATTGCTATCATTCTTGGAAGTTATTCTAACTTTCTGTTTCATATGTTGAACATGTCTGATATCTACTGTAAGTGTCATACTTTTTGAATTGAATTACGAAACAAATGTTGTATTCTGGTAGAAGAAGACAATTCTATATCTGGAAAAATTCAAATATGTTCAAAGGGACATCAATTCCAACTACTTAGATCCCTAATTATGTAATATTTCTAGAATTCAAACATAATTTATCATCAAAACTATCTCTATTGACTATCTATTGTGTCGATATATTGCTTGTGGCTCTCAAGTTTGTTTTTTAGATATTTCCTTCCATGCCTATATAAGCTGAAAGCTAGCCAACCTTGTTCTGTGGATTTGGCCATCAAACTGATCTAGGATTGGTTTCTGCTCAGTCATGTACTCAAAAAAGCTCAACATAAAGATACCGGAATCGCTTCAGTTTATTTTGAAATAGAATATTAGTATTATAATAAGATATTTTGATGAAGAAGATGTGATAAACCTATCCAAATAATGCTTTAATTATAATTATAAAAGACTTAAGAACAAGTTACACCGTGATTCCAAACAATTACTCATTAATCGAGCAAATTGAACAAATTGTATCCTTGACAATACAATTTACACATTATCACATTCCTATTCATTAAAAAGAACAACACAATTCGCACTTCCCTCAACTACAAAACCTGTCAAGGAAACAATAATATGTAAGAACCAATAGAAATCCAACAAACATCCAATATAAATCCTAGAGACATCTAATATAAATCAAATACTCATTAATAAAACTTCAATTTTACATAAAGGAGCTTAATAGTTAGTGTCATTTAAGATTGAACAGGTGAAATATTGACATTTATGGCAGGTATAACATAGTTGTTACAGGCGCGCGTTGTTGGGAACTGACAGTCAGATTGAACATGCATAACAGGCATGGCAGAAAATCCAAATTTTTTCCATGTCCCCAGGAACTCCTATTAGATTCATATAAATTAAATAGAGCCTTAACTAAATAATTCTCTACCTAGGTTAGCATGCAAAAGGACTAGGAATACCATAATTCCAAATTATGTCCTACCACATATATTTTATACTTAGCATGTTATAACTCTAAGCTATAACCTAAGCATGTTATAACTCTAAGCTATAACCCAAGCATAAAATACACTAAGCATGCAAACCAACCTAAGCATAATTATTAAGTCTAAAAATGATTAAAGAAAAAGACCTAATAATTAAAAGAGAAAAAAATAAAACTTACCAGTTGAAGCGTGCTTTAGCAGAACCTCCTTGCATAAGCCTCCAAGCGTAGGATAGCCTCTATGAGTATCCAAACGAACCCCACCAACCAAAACCTCCCCAAGAGGAAGAATTAAGAAACCTAGACTAGTTACTAGACCACTCCAGAAGTCTCACCCAAAAATATATACTCGAGGTGCTCGAATAAATTCAAGCTCCTCAAAGAGAATTGTGCTCAATTACCCGAGAGAAAAATATCTCGCTTAGGATTTACGCTTTTAGCTTAGTGCTCTAGAAAATGGTGGACTAGGGTCCCTAGTTATAGGCTTGGGGAAGTAAAAGTGCTTCCCCACTTCCAATGGGGGTTTGGGCCACATGGGTCAACACATGGACCCTTATGGGTACACAGGTTGACCCGCGTGTAGCGTGCAAAGCACGCTGCATGCTGGCAGCTTTGGCAAGGTAGACTACCTTGCATCCATAAGTTGGGCTTGTGGGCATTTTTCCTTACAAGCCCGGGTTGTGGGTTGGGCCGCAGTCTCCACAATTATGCAACTTGGTTAAGCGATCTTTATTTATATGGCCTAAACCATAATGCCATAAGTAGAAGGAATTCTCATTATCTATTTTAACTTTCTTCACCTTGTTTATATTGAAAACTTCTATTTTAGTATCAAGAATATAAATGCCACCTTTCAACATTCCATAACCATAAAGATAGTAGCACACAAGGTTACTAGTATCTCAAGTGTGAGGATATTCGCAAAGCTTATTCCATAAAGATAAACACTAACACATTGATATATATACCAAGTGTTTATCCTACTGCAGTCTCCAATATATCTCCCAGATCCACGTGTCAAACTTAAGGTACCACCTTCTGCCCTTAGGAGATTAAATGCTTGGACCCTTTCTAAGAAAGTTGACCACATGCTAGTCTTTCCACTTTATCAATATCCTTTCTTGATGAAACTATGACTAGGGATAGTTTGGACATAATCATAATGGCACATGAAGTAGGTTCCACCAAATATAGTCCAACTATAATTTCTCTGACTTCATGCTATGATATGTCAAGGACTTTTGTAAACATACATCAATAAATATATTTAACCAGCTATAGCATATATACAAACACATCGATATAAATAAAAGTTAAATGCCTTTATTGATTAAACAAAATGTTTGTACTATTACATAATTAAGATATATCGCCCTAATTGCCTTAACGGCATACATCATATCCAACAAACTCCCACTTGCACTGAGGCCAATTAGCCATATGTCTTAATACATATGCTTTAACATGTTAGTCATGTTTGACTTAAGTCAATGGATTTGTAAGACCATCTGCAAGATTCTGATCAGTGGGAACATATTCTAGTCTTATTATCTTAGCATCAATAATCTCCCTAATTATATGATACTTTCTGGATACATGTATGTTTTTCTGATGAGACCATGGTTCCTTTGCCTGAGCTATGGCACCGTTGTTGTCATAATACAAAGTAATTGTATCAACAGCCTCAGGCACCACACCGAGGTCACTAATAAATCCCTTTAACCAGACAGCTTCTTTTGCTGCATTACATGCAGCAATGTATTCAGATTCTGTGGTTAAATCAGTAGTAGTTTCTTGCTTGGAACTCTTACAACATACCAACCCTCTATTTAACACATACACAAAACCTGACTGAGACTTAAACTCATCCTTGTTAGATTGAAAACTTCCATCAATATAACCTCTGATTGTGAGGTCACCTTCTCCGTAAATCAAGAACTCATCCTTAGTCCTTCTCAAGTACTTAAGAATTGCTTTGACAGCTATCTAGTGCTTTTCACCTGGATCTGACTGATATCTGCTCGTAAAGCTCAAAGCTTGAGAGATATCTGGCCTATTACATATTATAGTATAAATGATGGATCCTATCGCGGATGCATAGGGTATATCCTTCATACGCATTCTCTCTTGACCTGTCTTCGGACACTCAGCCTTAGATAGATTAATCCCCTTTGTCATCGGGAGATAACCTTTCTTAGAATGCTCAAGGTTGAACCTATTCAATACCTAGTCTATATATGTACTTTGAGAAAGACCTACCAGCTTCTTTGATCTATCCCTATAGATCTTTATACCTAGTATAAATGCTACTTCACCAAGGTCTTTCATGGAGAACTTTCTTGACAACAATACTTAAACATTTTGAAGAAAAGAAATATTGTTTCCTATTAGTAGAATGTCATTGACATACAATACTAAGAAAATGACGACACTCCCACTAACCTTCTTGTAAACACAAGGCTCATTAATGTTTGGACAGGAATTCAATTCACGGATTATCTGGTCAAACCTGATATTCCAACTCCTGGATGCCTGCTTAAGTCCATAAATTTACCTTTGCAACTTGCATACCTTCGAGCCATTCTAAGATGTAAAACCCTCAAGTTGTGTCATATACACATCCCGGTCTAAATCCCCATTCAGGAATGCTTTTTTAACATCCATCAGCCAAATTTTATAATGATAATGAGCAACAATGGCAAGGAGTATCCTTATGGATTTAAGCATGGCCAATACCTTCACGTTGACTATAACCTTTCGCAACCAACCTTGCTTTACAGGTAATTACATTACCGTCCATGTCAGTCTTCTTCGTGAAGACCCATTTACACCCAATTGGTATAACCTCTTGCGTTGCATCAACCAAATTCCAAACTTGGTTATCATACATGGAATCCATTTCTGATTTCATGGCTTTTAACCATTTATCAGAATCTAAGCTTTTTATTGCCTCATTATATGTCCTTGGTTCATTATCCTCCGCGAGATATAGTTCCTTATCATCAGTGATGATAAACCCATATCTATCAAGATCCTTATGAACACAACCTGATCTTCGCAATGATTATGTTTCGATAGGTTGTTCTTGGATCACACTTTCTTATGTATCTAGAATAGGGTCAATCAGTTGATTGTCTATTTCTTCCTCTTAAACTACAGTTCAATATTGCTCCCACTGACTTTTGCAAGTAAGTGTTCCTTTTCCAAAAAGTGAGCATTTCAAGACATAAATACCTTTTGTGCTTTGGGTTGGTAAAATATATATCCAATTGTTTCCTTTGGATATCCAATGAACATACATTTATCAGACTTAGAGTTTAGCTTATCTGACGCTATCCTCTTAACCATAGCAGGACAACCCTATACTCTTAAATGACTTAGAGATGGCCTTTTATTACACCATCTTTCATAAGGTTTAAAATCAACTGATTTAGAGGGCACTCTATTTAAAACATAAACTGCAATCTCTAGTGCATATCCCTAAAAGGATTTACTGAGATCTGCATGGCTCATCATGGACCGAACCATATCTAATAAAGTCTGATTCCTCCTTTCTGATGCTCCGTTGTGTTAGGGCATATAAGGAGGGGTCCACTAGGGAACTATCCCATTTTCCTTTAGATAATCCTAAAACTCCTGACTTAGGTATTCTCCACCTTAATCTAATTGAAGTGTTTTAATAAGCCGTTTCTCTACTTCAGCTCTGAATAGTTTGAACTTTTCAAAATTTTCAGACTTGTGCTTCATTAAGTACAAATAACCGTATCATGAGTAATTATCAATAAAGGTTATGAAGTAGGAGTGTCCTCCTAGTGCCTGAATACTGATTGGACCACACACATCAGTATGTATAAGTTCCAATGTACTCGTGGCCCATTCACCCTATCCTTAAAAGGGTAACTTTTTCATTTTTCCTCTTAAACAAGGTTTGCAATCACCATAAGACTCCAAGTCTATTGGGCCCAAGTCTCCACGATTATGCAACTTGGTTAAGCGATCTTTGTTTATGTGGCGTAAACCACAATGCCATAAGTAGAAGGAATTCTCATTATCTATTTTAACTTTCTTCACCTTGTTTATATTGAAAACTTCTATTTTAGTATCAAGAACACAAATGCCACCTTTCAACATTCCATAATCATAAAGAACATTATTCAATTGAATCTTACAATTATTATTCAAAAATAAAATCTCAAACCCTTCTGCTGCTAAACACACGACAGATATAATATTCTTAGTAACACTTGGAATGTAGTAACAATTATTCAAAACTAAAACAAGTCCAATTGGCAAAATAAGATTAAAGCTTCCTACGGCTAATGCAACAACTCTGGCTCCATTTAGCATGCATAGGTCCATCTCCCCTTTTGCAAGTCTTCTACTATTCCTTAGTCCCTGCACAGAAGTACAGATATGAGAACCACAACCGGTATCTAATACCCAAGTGGATTCACGAGGAAAAGTAGCAAAATTTTCAATTACAAACATACCTAAAGTAGATGCCTCTGCAGGATTCTTCTTCTTCAAATCAGGAGCTTTGCAATCCCTCTTCCAATGTGCCAGTTTCCCACATTGGAAGCAGACATACTTAGATGCCTTCTTTTCTTTCTTCTTTTTACTGATTTTTTTCTTGGCATCCAATGCCTGCTTCTTCTTCTGAGAAGCCTTGCCTTTTTTAACCAACAGTAGAGGTTTTTAATCCTTCTTGATCTGAGGTTATACTATTTTCAGAATGTTGATTAATTCAGGGATAGTAGAATTAATCTTGTTCATATAATAGTTAGTCACAAAGCCTGAGTAACTATCTGTCAAGGACATCAGTACTAGGTCAATGCTCAATTCATGACTCATCTCAAATCCCAATCAATTTAGATTCTCAAGGTATCCCAAGAGTTTCAATACATGCTGCGAGGTAGAGGTGTTAGCCTGCATCTTGGTTTCAAACAGGAGCTTGGAAGTCTCACACCTCTTTGTCCTTTCCGGCTCCAAAAAAGCTCTTCAAGATGGAGAACTATGTCCTCCAAGGTCATGTTCTCATGTTGTTTCTGTAGCTTAGGATTCATGGACCCCAACATGATACACATGGCAGTCTCATGATCTTTCTTGTGCTTCAACCAAGCCTCATGCTCCACATGATCATCAACATTAGGTTCAACAGGGAAAATTTCACTTAGAACATAGGCAATTCCCTCGGATCTGAGAATAATTCTCACAGCTCGAAACCAATCAGAAAAGTTTGAGTCATTCAGTTTGGTGTCAAGTAACATACGGAGATTAACATTAGAAGTCATTTTCAACCTAAGATATAAGAAAAGAAAAAGGTTTAGATATTATTTTAAGTACATGCATTTAATATAAGGTCTTTTAATTAAACACATTTGTCCTACTATTTTCTTTGAAATTTACAATAGCTCATTCTAATGAATTCGGGAATTTTAGCACATCTAAATTTCCTAGTAGGTAGCATCTATAACTAGTCTATTACAGCCCCCAATTTTATGAGTCAAGCCGTATTAGTAAGTTATAGTTGGAATCCCATTCCATTTGCATCGCATGCAATTGCTAATACATTCAAGTTCCTTAATCCTAAGGGACGTGTTCTTATATTGGCATCTCCTTGAATATGTCTCAGATCTGGGCCTAGCCCCTAAATTTATGGTGGACTACCCTAGTTCTGTTAAGGTAGACCCTATCCCAAACTTTACAACCAATCAATGTGGACTAAAAGGAACGCTTTGCGTAGCACTTTGATAGCCTAAAGAGACCGTATTATAAATTTGAGTAAGGAAGACTATAACTTGCTTTAATATATTTACTTTGGGATTTTATTAGTGTTAAGTATCTCACCCAATCTAGGATTTTATCAGATGGACATATTTATAATAACTTATATTAATGCAGGGTATTTTAGAATTAATTTATAAGGTCCAACCTTAGGTGGGTTCAAGCTCTTTATTATAATTATTCCATCAACCTAAATTATATGTGAAATAATTAACACTTTTATTTGTTATGTTTATATTGCATTTTCTTTAAGCTTTTATTCAACAAATTTAATTCTTACTTTGTAATGGAAACATATATAAGCACCGTCTTATATACTAGAAATAAATTAGTCCATATTTAATCCCCACATTGGCCAATTCAAGCTACACCGATATAGGTTCCCAGGTAGGAGAGCTGCCTTATGAGGAGTAGACACTAAGTCCAATCCTTAGCCAGAACAAATATGGGCACAAACTCAAAGACCAATGGATTTTCTTGAACTAACAAATTTTGTTCTTTTGATTCATGTAAATTGAAAGCATCTATATCCCTTGTAATTTAAATAAATTATTGAAAGTTGTATAATTTTAATAAGTTGAGCAGGCTTATACAAAATTATTCATAACCATTTTCTAACCTTGAAATGAAAGGCACAAGTTCATATACATTGTTCCAAACAATTAAATAAACAGATCATTTCAAATAGAAAATAATATTCAGTTTGCTTCTAACTTAATTATGCACTAAATAGGCAGGCTTTGATACCACTATTGGGAACTAACAGTCAGATTGAACACGCATAGCAGGCATGGCAGAAATTCAAAATTTTGTCCCTATCCCCAGGAACTCCAATTAGATGCATATAAATTAAATAAAGCCTTAACTAAATAATTCTCTACCTAGATTAGCATCCAAAAGGACTAGGCATACCATAATTCCAAATTATATCCTAGCACATATATTTTATACTAGGCATGTTACAACTCTAAGCTATAACCTAAGCATGTTATAACTCTAAGCTATAACCTAAGCATAAAATAAATTTAGCATGCAAAACAACCTAAGCATAATTATTAAGTCCAAAAATGCTGCAAGAAAAAGACCTAATAATTAAAAGAGAAAGAAATAAAACTTACCAGTTGAATGCTGCTCTAGCAGAACCTCCTTGTACAAGCTTCTAAGTGTAGGATAGCCTCTATGAGTACCACATGAACCCCACCAACCAAAACCTCCCCGAGAGGAAGAACGAAGAAGCCTCGAGTAGTTGCTAGACCACTCTAGATGCCTCACCTAAAAATATATACTCGAGGTGCTTGAATAAATTCAAGCTCCTCAAAAAGAACTGAGCTCAATTACCCGAGAGAAAAATATCTCGCTTAGGATTTATGCTTTGAGCTTGGTGCTCTAGAAAAGGGTGGACTAGGGTGCCGATTTATAGGCTTGGGGAAGCACTTTTGCAAAAATGCCCAATCCCTACATGGGTCAACACGCGGACGCAAAGCGTGCCGCACGCTGGCACCTTTGGCAAGGTAGGCCAATATAGGCTGCCTTGCACCCACAAGCCGGGCTTGTGGGCTTTTTTCCCCAAATGCCCATCTTGTGGGTTGGCCTGTGCTGGGCACACCCAGCGCTGCCCAGCAACGCTGGGGTGACCCAGCATTTGGGCTTGACCAAGCGCCAAGCCCACAGCCCTTTAGCCACATTTTGGGGCCCCAAAATTTGGGCCCCATTTTTGTGGAGTCCCGCCCTGCAATTTTGAATGGAAAATTTCCTTTTGGTCCCCTTTTCAATTAAACTTTTATTTTTGACCCTAATAAATTACTTATCGGTCAAAATAAATTCCTTGGTTTATCCAAAAATGATCTAATCACTTTTAACCAATTAAATAATAAACCAATGATTATTTATATTATATTTTTGCAATAGAATAAATCTATTAGTTCTTTACTTAGTCCGTTGAAGGTCCAATGTATGTGACCTTATAGGCTCCTGAAGTATTAAGCTGTTAAGGCTTAACCGACCCTTATTCAAATGGAACCATTCACTCAAGGTTTTAGATCGTGAATAGAACTTGATTACCTTAAACGACTGTAGTATGCCTCTAGCAAGGGGCTACCATCCCATATTACTCGGAACATCATTTATGCTTATAACTTAATCTGGTTAATGCAATAGTTATCTAATGCAATAAACTCCTTTCATTCTTTAATATTAGTACCATCTGTTCGGTTAAAGTGTTAACCCACTAATAGCATGGTTGCTCTAAGCTATCCCAGTTATTAACTTGTTACCAAAGTATATTGCCTTTTACCATAGTGTGTTTGACTAGAAACCATTTCTTCAAACACGTACTCTGATCAGAGGTTTACGGCAATCATCACTTCAATAAGTGGTCAGGAACAACTCTTTAATATATCCGGAGCATTGGATTCTTTCTGACTACTCAGATTACCAATGTGATGTCATCACTATACCCATAATCACCCGCAAAACCCTAAATTAATGAGTGTGTAGTAATGACCCAAAGTATAACAATAGTACCACACAAGGTAACCAGTATCTCAAGTGTGAGGATATTCACAAAGCTTATTGCATGAAGATAAACACTAACACATTGATATATATACCAACTATTTATCTTACTAAGGTCTCCAATATATCTCCCAGATATATCCATGTGTCAAACTTAAGGCACCACCTTCAGCCCTTAGGAGATTAACTGCTTGGACCTTTTCCAAGAAAGTTGACCACATGCTAGTCTTTTCGCTTCATCAATATCCTTTCTTGATGAAACTATGACTATGGATAGTTTAGATATAATCATAATTGCACAAGAAGCTGGTTCCCCCAAATATAGTCCAACTACAATTTCTCTGACTTCATGCTATAATATGTCAAGGACTTTTGTAAACATACATTAATATATATAATTAACCAGCTATAAAATATATACAAACACATTGATATAAACAAAATATTAAATACCTTTATTGATTAAACAAAATGTTCTTACTCTTACATAATTAAGATATGTCGCCCTAACTGCCTTAAGGGCATACATCATATCCAACACGCGCCTTAGGTACAAGGCGCTCGAGGCTCAAGGGTCAACGCCTTATGGAGGGTCAGGCGAGGTGAGGTTCATTAGGCGTGTGGCTCGGGCGCGCCTTTGTGTGCCTTCGATGCGCCTTAATGCAAAAATGAAGGTTTGCTTATAGTCTATTTTTCCCTACACTAAAATTCCGCCAATTACTAATTGTATTAACCCCAAGCACTAGACAGAAAATGCGTATGCATGAGATAGATAAGATCACTTCCACCTATTCAACACAAAGAACAATATAATTAACACTTCCCTCAACTACAGGCCTGACAAGGAATTATTAATATGTAAGAACCAATAGAAATCCAACAGACATCCAATATAAATCCTATATACATCCAATATAAATGAAATACTCATTAATCAAACTTCATTTTCACATAAAGGAACTTAATAGTTAGTGTCATTTGAGATTGAATAGATGTAATATTGACATTTGAAGGCAGGTATAATGATGAATTGAACAAATATAAGCTTCAAGATACTAAGATAGTGGCTTATAGTGTCATGCTACAGTATAACCCTATTATTTTAATGTAGTCTATTTTGTCGTGCACTAAAATTCCTCAATCTACTAATTGTATCAATCCCAAGTACTAAACAGAAAATGCGTATGCATAAGATAGATCAGACACCTGCTCATTTTGATTTTGGTGTGGACTTTTAGGTCTCCATTGTATGCTAGGGACCAAAGAAGGAGAAAAGACTCGTCCACATATTCAACAAAAAGAACAATCAAATTCACACTTCCCTCAACTACAGAACCTGATAAGGAATTATTAATATGTAAGAACCAATAGAATTCCAACAGACATCCATTATAAATCATATAGACATACAATATAAATCAAATACTCATTAATCAAACTTCATTAAGGCATTTCTACAAACACTTCATGAGCACAATTGCAAGATATGATTTTGAACAGAATTGGGGGGAAACAATTACTCCTCTCTATAACAGCTTTATGTAAATATTGGAAGAAGTAGATTTTTGTTTTGATTCTGATTAATAACATGAAATTAGGTTTTTGTTTAACATGAATTCAGTAACAGAATAACCAAAAACGAGATTAGGTTTCATTTTTCTCACCTCTATAGATTTCGATTTTCTCTGAATTATAGATTTTGAACTCTAATTAATGAATTTTGAAATCAACGTCAGTGTTAAAAGTAGATGAAACCGTTTTTGACACATTATTCGAACGGTTTTTGCAGTTATGGTGAACGATTTTGGGAGTTTGGTTTTTGAATTTGATTTCTGGTGAAATCGCGCAAGAGGGAGAGAGGTGGGGAAGTGGAAGAGAATGTTGTTATTTCTTTTTCTTTGGAACGTATTTCTGGGAATATTTTCCCATGTTTTGTTGTTTATATTATTATTATTATTTTGGGCTAAATTTTTTTCCTTTTTTGTCTATTTATGTAAACAGCCCATTAATATTCAAAAGAAAAATGGCTTCATGAATTGGGTTGGGCTTTTAAAAGAAAAATCTTAGACTATTTATAAAGAATAGTCATTTTTGATAAAGTATTTACAAATCCACCATCAAGTGAAACTAATATTAAATATACATTCCCTTCAATTCTATTTATATATATGTCATCCACTTATTTCTCTCCTTTTTCTTTTGATTTTCTTTCATATTTTTCATTAATCTCTCAAACAGTTTATTTTTTTGACATGCCGCTTTAGAATTTTTTGTTCATCTTATTTTTATCTTTGAAATGACATCCACTGTTATTTTTCAAAATTTTCTAACTAATAGACAAGTGGTAGATATCCAATAGTCGCATGGTAGATATCCAATAGACAAGTGATAGATCTTAGTTTTGACAGTGTTTTTATGGAATCATTATGTTACTTTTGTGTTGTTGTTTCTTTGACTAGATCTAGTGCTGCTTTAGATTTCGGGTGTGGGATATTACTCTATTTGTTGCTCAAATTGAGAAGTTTTTACTGTCGTTCTTCATTAGGTTTTCCAAGTTTAGCTTTGATTCTTCTGATGAAGATTATGCACTAATTCTTGATAATTTGAAGCAAACCAGTTGCAGAAGATCATACAACATCGGTGTACATTTATTTTAAAATTTAGCAATTCAAGCCTAGGCGATTGGACTTCTATTGGACGTCGACCACATATCTATTGGATGTCTACCATATATCTATTGGACATCTATCAGATAGCTACCTAACTTGTATTGTAAAAATCTGATCTGAAGTTGATATTAAACATTTGTACAAGTATATTTTAAGGTTTTGATCTATTAAAAATCTATCTAGTGTTTTGAATCAAAGTTCTTCTACATTTTACTAATTTCTATTGGACTTATATTGGATGTTTACTGGATACATGACAGTTCAAAAAAAATTTGGAAAAATTTATCACAGTGGATGTGGTTTTAAATATAAAAAAGAGATAAACAAAAAACTCTAAAGTGGTGAGTCGAAAAAATGAACGGTTTGAGAGATAAATACAAAAACAAATCAAATAAGTTCAAAATATAGCGCATGTTTTGGAATATGCCATTACTTTTGTAATTATTTTCAGCTTTTCTTAATTAATTTATGTAGAGGGGTGTTTTTTGTAAAAACTTAATCTTGTGATGAAAATTATTTTGTGAAGGGTGGTTTTTGTAAGAGCCCCAATATCTTATTTGTGATTTCAACTTCTTTGATTGCCCAGATTTATGTCCAAAGTAGTTATGTTGTCACACGTCTATTTTGTTTCCTATTTTCTCATTTAATTCTACCTTTCTTTGAATTCTAATTTATTTTGCAATTTCAGAGATTTTTTTTTTTTTCATTTCAGCCTTACTTCTAACTCATCTTTTGTTGGATTATAAACTTGATCCATATTAATGGAAACCCAAAATCCAAATCCAATCAATTAGAGTCCAAGCTCACAAATCCAAAATGTAGTAAATGTATTTAGGTATTTTAAGTATGTAGATTTTTTATATATCATAACCAAATTGGAGGCTATTAACTACAACCAATTTGGGAGGCTATTAACTACTACCAATTTGGGGCCCATTAAATTAACTAAATAAGTTGGCTATTAATTGTATGAGTTGGAGGTGGTGGTGAGTAATTACGTTAGTTGAGAGTTGTATAATTCACCTATAAATAGGTGAGTTGTTTAGTTGTTTTTCATCAACAAAAATAAAACTTCTTTGGAGAGAAAAGAAGTAAAGAGTGAGTTGTAGTTTTGTATTTTGAGTGAGAGTATTCTTGTAATATCTTTGAGTTTAATAAAAGTTGTTCAATTGATTGTTTTAATTCCAACAAAGTGGTACCAGAGCCACGTTCGAAAGTTGATTACGGTTTTGAAAAGTTCAATTTTTGATTGCAAAAGTTGAATTTTAGGAACTCTACACATTGCAGTCACCCAAAAAGTGTTCCAAAAGATAGAAAAAAGTGTTGCAGAAAGCTGCATAAAGTGTTATAATACGTCCAGTGTGTCGCAAAAGAGTCCAGAAGTGTTGCATTAGCCCTTGTATGATTAAAATAGCTATTTGAGTAAGATGGCAAATAGTGTGGCATCGTTTTAAGTTCCAACACTCAATAACAACAACTATGACAATTAGAGTACCAAAATGAAGGCTCTTCTCGAAGCATATGATGTTTGGGATATCATAGAGAAAGGCTTCACCGAGCCCAAAAATGAAACCTCTCTCACACAAGATCAAGCTACAACTTTGAAGGATTCCCGAAAGAGACACAAGAAAGCTCTCTTCCTCATCTATCAAGCATTAGATGACGTTGGTTTTGAGAAAATCTTAAGCGCAACCTCTGCCAATCAAGCATGGGAGAAGCTGCAAACCTCTTATAAAGGAGTCGAAAAGGTGAAGAAGGTCTGTCTCCAAACACTAAGAGTTGAGTTTGAATCCATGCACATGAAACCATCCGAGTCTATCTCTGATTACTTTTCTAGAGTAGCAGACGTTTCGAATCAATTGAAAAGAAATGGTGAGAAGTTAGAAGATGTAAGGATAATTGAGAAGATACTTTGTTCATTGGATCCAAAATTTGAGAAGATCGTGGTGATGATTGAAGAAACCAAAGACTTGGAGGAAATGATGATCGAGGAACTCCAAGGATCACTACAAGCCTATAAAGAAAAGCACAAGAAGAACCAAGGTATCTCTGAGCAACTCCTTAAGCTACAACTCAAGGATACGAGTGAAGGTCAAGGCAATGGTAGAAACAACCATGGAAGAGGCAGAGACAGAGGACGAGGCTAGGGACCAAGTGGTAGCCGTGGTCATGGACAAAGTTAGAATTACAACAACAATTCCAGCGATAACTACAAGAAAGGAGAAAGTTCTACACAAGGTCGCGAAAGAGGCAATTCAAACGCAAGGTATGACAAATCTCAAGTTCGGTGCTATAATTGTAAAAAGTTTGGGCATTACGCTTCAGAATGTAGAACTCCTAACAATCAATTTGAGGAGAAGGTGAACTTTATGGAGGAGAAGATCAAGGAGAAAGAAATGATATTACTAGCGTACAACAATAACAATGTTCATCAAGACAACACATGGTATCTCGATGCCAGTGCAAGCAACCACTTATGTGGAAGAAGGAACATGTTCGTGGAGCTCAATGAAGTAGTAAGCGGGGATGTTTCATTCAGAGATTATACAAAAATATCAGTGAAGGGGAGAGGTTGCGTCTTTTTTAGAGCAAAAGATGATAGCCACCAAATGATTTTAAATGTCTACTATATGCCTGGTATGAAATGCAACACTCTTAGTTTGAGCCAACTCTTAGAAAAAGGCTATGATATTCACATGAAAGATTGTAGTCTTTTCATAAGAGATGGCAAAGGAGATCTGATTGCTAAAGTACAAATGTCAAAGAATAGAATGTTTCCTTTGAACATTCAACATGATGTTGCAAAGTGTTTGAAGGCGTGTTACAAAGACACATCTTGGCTATGGCATCTTCGATTTGGTCATCTCAACTTTAGAGGATTGGAGCTGTTATCCAAGAAGGAAATGGTTAGATGCTTACCATGTATCAATAATCCTAATCAATTGTGCGAAGGATGTCTACAAGGGAAACAATTCCGAAGAAGCCTTCCTAAGGGGTCAGACTCTAGGGCCGAAAAGCCGCTCGAGCTCATTCACACTGACATGTGTGGTCCTATCAAGCCAAGTTCTCTTACTAGTAGTAACTACTTTCTTCTCTCCATTGACAATTATTCAAGAAAAATTTGGTTATATTTCTTGAAGTAGAAATCAGAAGTCTTCGGAGTGTTTCAGAAGTTCAAAGCAGTCGTGGAAAAGGAGTGCGGTCATACGATCAAAGCCATGAGATCTGATCGAGGAGGAGAATTCACATCCAATGAATTCAATGAGTTTTGTGCAGTACATGGAATCCGTCGACCCTTAACAGTTCCTAGATCCCCCCAGCAAAATAGTGCGGCAGAAAGGAAGAATAGAACAATTCTTGACATGGCACGGAGTATGCTCAAAAGTAAGAAACTACCCAAGGAGTTTTGGGCGGAAGTAGTGGCATGTGTAGTCTACCTATTAAATCGTTCTCCTATAAGAAGCGTGTGGGGAAAGACACCACAAGAAGCATAGAGTAGAAGAAAGCCTGGAATTTCCCATCTTTGAGTCTTCGGGAGTGTAGCTCATGTTCATGTACCAGATGAGAATCGAATCAAGCTTGATGACAAAAGCGAAAGTTTTATTTTCATCGGTTATGACTCAAGCTCAAAGGGCTATAAGCTATACAATCCGAATGAGAAGAAATTTATGATCAGCCGAGATGTGATATTTGATGAAGAAGGAGAATGGAACTTTGATTCTCAAATGGAAGACTTCAATTTTTAGCCATTCGAGGAAGGTGAGCCGATAACTCCTAAGCAACCAAGACAACTTCAACAAGGCCTCACAACTCTACTAACTTCTCCTACTCATAGAGACGGATCATCATCATCATCATCATCATCATCTCCATCCTCAAGTGGGACTGAAGATGAAATAGAAGTGCATCGTAGGAGAAGTCTTCGAGAACTCTATGAGGTGACTGAACAACTAGAAAATCTTACATTATTTTGTCTATTTGTTGATTGTGAGCCAGTGACATTTCAAGAAGCTACACAAGAGAAAAAGCGGAGAGATGTAATGGACAAAGAAATCAAGGCCATTGAGAAGAATGATACATGGGAACTCACTTCACTTCCCAAAGGACATAAGAGAGTGTGTTGCAAGAAAGGAAGTCCAAGTTGAATATGTAAAGATACAAGATGAAATTGCGGATATCTTCACTAGGTCGCTCACAAGTGATAACTTCATCAGATTGAGTAGCTCACTTGGGATGACAAGATCAAGTTTTAAGAGGGGGGGGGGGGGGCGTTTGATTATAAACCTGATTCATATTAACGGAAACGCAAAATCCAAATCCAATCAATTGGAGTCAAAGCCCACAAATCCAAAATATAGTAAATGTATTTAGGTATTTTAAGTATGTAGATTTTTTATATGTGATAACCAAATTGGAGGTTATTAATTACAACCAATTCGGATGTTATTAAATTAACTAAATAAGTTGGTTATTAATTGTATTAGTTGGAGGTGGTGGTGAGTAATTGTGTTAGTTGAGAGTTGTATAATTCACCTATAAATAGGTGAGTTATTTAGTTGTTTTTCATCAACAAAAATAAGAACTTCTTTAGAGAGAAAAGAAGTAAAGAGTGAGTTGTAGTTTTGTGTTTTAAGTAAGAGTGTTCTTGTAATATCTTTGAGTTTAATAAAAGTTGTTCAATTAAGTGTTTTAATTCCAACATCTTTAACAAAGGTTTTTTTTCTTCTTTTCTAATGTGTTTAATTTGGCATAGATCTCAAATTCTACTGTATATTTTTGGAGATTCAGTCTTCTAAAATTAGCGGAAACGACAGACAGTTCATATAAAATTTTTGAATTTCTCACTGTAGACGATGCTACTAACATATTAATCAATTAAATATATTAGTACAACTTTTAGTGGAATTGAAATGCTCTTTTCCTTAATGACCTTTGAAAAGAATCTCTTACTTTGATGAACGTAGAAGATTTATGTGGTAAATTGAAAACAAAATTCACTCTAGTTTGTAATGATATCTAAACTAAACTGAAACAAAAGCTAAAGCCAAAATATAAATACATAAGAGAAAATAAAGAGACAGAACATCCAGATTTATTGATGTTACATTAATAGATAACATAATAATATTGATGATCAAGTAGGAAATGATCCTCAAAATCTCGGACTTGGTTCTGCAAAGCCGAAACCAAAAGGATAGGTTTGGAGTTTTATTTTACTTGAAGCTGATGCGAAACTTCTTTAGTGATTTAACAGAATCTATACTTTATTTGATTGATTAACGAAGTTGGATTCTCTTGCAATAACAGCCTCCGTCGATAATGCATCAATATGGAAGTGTTAGCATACTTCCGTCATGGACGAAAGTGTTATCATACTTCCATTAAACTTGAACAATCCTGTAGGGTAAACAATCCTGTAGGGTAAGTAAGTAATAGTGCAAGAGCTCAAACAAATGATCACATCCTCTAATTTGCCCAATTTTTGCTTCATTTTCAGATTTCAGGATTCTCACTCTGTTCCTTCCATTCAATTTTCTAGATTTCAGTTTCCTTTCTTTCGCCTTTTTATATCCACCCCCTAACCTCCACTGGTGCCTCATCCTATCCAATGTCTTCTTCATCTTCCAAGCCCCAATACCCCCTTCATAATTTCGCCTTACAGGACCTCAAATGGTCTGGTAACCAAACCAGCAGCCACCGTTTCTGCAAGCCTGCTGACTGCCCTAATAAATTGCGCTGGTTTTTAATGCCTCTCCGGTTGTTCATCATGCCAGCAGCTCTACATTTTCCTAACCGGAACCCTTTAAAATTGGAGAGGAAATTGATTATCTCGGATTCTCCTAAAGAGAAACCTAAACCTAAGATCTGTATTCGCATCAAAGCTAAGCAGCTTAAGCTCGCTGAGGAACCTACCAGGTAGACTAAGCTTGTTGAGGAACCTACTAAGCAGATTAAGCCCACTGAGGAACCTGCAAATGCGATGAATGAGCATCAGTCAGTGGAGTTGGATGACACGGAGGAATCGCTAGCTAAGAACTGGAATTTGAGGCCCAGACGAAGATTGGTCAAAGGTCCTCGGGTTAAGACTTCTATTAACCCAGTACCTTAAGGGTTTCAAGGTTCACTATCTGAAGATAGAAGTGATACAAATCCTCAGTCACTGGCTGATTCAAGCCATATTCACCCTAACATTGAGGCTTAACGCATTCATTGCCCCCCAAACTTGACATGTTTTGTCACATGCCATCCTCAACTTTCAAGTGAATCACTTTACCCCCTAAAATTGGCAAAACTAATATAGTTTGCGCCCTCAATGCCACGTGTCAACTTCTGATTGGAGGGAGAAAAATCTAAAAAAATGACATCTTTGAAAAGTCAAACCAACCAGAAACTGACACGTGGTACTAAGGGGGCAAACTGTATCAATTTTGCTAACTTTGGGGGGTAAAGTGATTCACTTGAAAGTTGGGGGTGACATGTGACAATACGTGCTAAGTTTAGGGGGGCAACAGATGCGTTTGGCCTATTTCTTTTGGAGTACATCTATTAGAAGATAATGGAGAAGGTTGTGGAACAGATGGTAGACGACTTTCTTGCGAAAGAAAAGAGCCTCCACCGCCGCATGAGTCTGCTCTGGGTGATTTCCATCTAGTCGATCCTTCACCTTCACAAATCCAAATACTAATCACATAAGTTCTAATCAAGATAAATTAATTAAACCAACAACTTCCTATCAAGATCAAATTTACAATATTTGAGTAATGATTAACGGTGAGATTTAAGTACTCGAGTTTCTCCAGTGAGAACATCCTAAATTTGTATTACACACAAGACAGTGATGAAGCCCTCATCTTTGATCTTCTTATAAATGCATTTTCTGCAAGAAAAAAAAATGTATAAAGCTACACAAAGTAACACATATCTTTACGTTCTGTACACTACGGGTAGAACAAAAATGGAAATGGATACTAAAACAAAAACGCACACAAGAAACACAAAAAATTAGGATACCAATTTCTAATACAAAGTGCTCGGTACTACAAGGTTCTGGAGAATGTTTCACAATGAGAAAAATAAGGCATCTTGTTATGCTCAATATGAAACAGTGCCGATCAGATCTCATCTTAAAACATCACAATTTTCCAATTCAATCAAGGGTAAAATATACACGTTAGTTAAAAATTTAGGAGATGAAAAGTTTTGAATTCTTCATTTAATTTTTTTTTAAAGGAATAATTCTTCGTTTAATTGTAATTTTCGCCTCCAAAGGATCTTCTCCTAGATCTTCCACACGAAAAGAAACAAGTTGGGGGAGATCCACAACGACCGAATTCAAGTAATTATCCACAAGAAACTCCTACAAAATTTTGGATCTGAATCGAAAAAAAAATTCAGATCTGAATTGCCATTAGATAATTACAAGATTATAGTTTAAACCAATGAATTTCAAACTACAAATAAAATATCTACTTAAATTTGTAATAAAAAGGAAAAAAAAAAAGTAAGAAGGTGAGCGAGATAGATACCTAGGCATCCTGGTAAATCGCTCATCCGATTGATTTTTCTTAAACCTAGATAGCGGAGAGGAAAGAAATCCCGACTCATGATTGGTTTGAAAGAATGAAGATTATTGTGAAAGAAGGAAGACTAGTGTGTTCCGTGAATTTTAGAGCCTTCTAACTTACAGAAATTTATTTGCATACGTTACCTTGATAGATTTCATAATTTTATTGCATATGACACCGTGAACAAAACCGATAGCTTTTTAATATTTGTCACATCTAATTAGAAAATATACATGGAAAAATGACATATACTATCTATAAGAATCCAGGAGCTTTCGGTCAGGGGAACAAGAGCATCCAAGTGAATGATATACTTCATGAGCTTGACACCACATTCTAACCCAAAACCCAAAGGTGATGGATTAATGGGTCATTCCCAATTATATATCATTCACTTAACTCATTAACTTTCCATATGAGATTCTCAACTCACACTTACCCCAACAATCTCCCCCTTAAGTGGGAGTTATCACCATATCCGGGTTAAGGCTATGCTCCTCCTTGAGCGCATCACCATGCTCAAGCCAGTCAACCTTAGCTCTGATACCACTTGTTAGGATCTGGGAGCTTTCAGTTCGGGGGAACAATGAGTATCTGATAACACGTAAATCTTACTTGTTTCCTGCCTATTTCATTTAATTATTTGAATGATTTGCTGCTGATCTTATGATGACTTTGTGCTTATTTAGGTTATGAATGATATTTTGGCTGATTTGGCATGTTTAGAGAATATTGAAGCTATTTTGGAGCAAATTGGAATTAAAGATATTTTATTTCCTTATTGAAGGCAAAGACTTCCAGATTTATTTTAGGCTTTATTCCCTTTTATCCTTTTCCTATTTTATCTTTACCTTTTAAGTTATTTAGGAAAACTCAAGTTTCTTTTTTAGTTTTTATGTTTAATAAGGAGATTTCTTTCCTATTTATTTTAGGATTTATTTTTAGCATAAATAGAGGAAAAATCTCATTTTTAGGATCAATATTTTGAAACTTAATCTTGTGGCCAACGTTCTTCTTCTCGTCCAATAGCAATTTTATTTTTATTTCAATTTATGAGTAGCTAAGTTATTATCTTTTGGTTGAGGAATAATCAAGGTTAATTGCATATTGTGAGGCTTGTTCTTAATCTTCTTTCGAACTTCAATTTTCGAGTAAACCGGTAACATTTTTCTCATTATATATTTTGAATTCTTCAATCGGGCCAATTGTTGTTTTTGGAATTATAATGAATTGTTATTTTCATTAAATTTATGTTGTTCATAGTTTAATGGAAAATTGTAACAATCGATTTTTTTTATAAGTCTTCTTGATTTATTTGATTAAAATCAATCTTTATGCTTTATCATCATAATTTTGGTTTAAAGTTGGTTCCTCAAAACTTAATCCTTTTTTGACGATTAAATCTTGTCTGCTTCTTGCAAGTGCGTCTGATAATAGAGGGTTTTTTATTTAGCTCATCTAATATCAATCACATATTTAGAAAAATAATTTAAATCATGTTGTTCATGGTTATAACAAACTAATTGACATTTCAAAATCTATTTTTTATGCCTATGATCAATTGCAACCAAGCTGAGAGTATTCTCGACCGGAAGAGATTTTTAATTTTATAGTTTTATTCTTTTAATTTTAAGCATTTTAATTTTCAAGCATCCAAACAACCTCGAACCCCATTTTATTTATTTGTTTTATTTTTGTTGGTCATTAAATTGAATAGAATTGATTTTATTAGTCTATGTGGATTCGACCCTACTTACTCATACTACAAATCCAATCATTAGAGAAATATGAATTATTTTTGGTGGATTCGACACCCATCAGTATTCCAAGTGAATGATATACTCCATGGACTTGATACCACATTCAAACCCAAAACCCAAAACCCTAAGGTAATTGGTTAATGAGCTTTTCCCAATTAGATATCATTCACCTAACTCACTACGCCAGACAAGGCCTCCTGCAATCCCAGCAAAAGGTTTGCTTAAAGGGGTAAAAAAGCTGCCTTCATGGTTAGGGCAACCCTTTTGCCAAAAAAAAAGCGTAGGTTTCTTCGCCCTTGCCCAAAGTCGTTTAGGCTACCGTTTTTCGTATCTTAAGCAACCCGGAAAAAGAGTAACCTAATCGCCCTATAGCAACCCTTTTACACTTATAGGCGACCCACTTTTGGGGTTGCCATAAGCAACGAATTGTTACGGTTAACGGCATTTTGTTTTTCATACGCAAGCCTCTATCGACTTAATAGCAACTCTTTTTATGTAACGCTTGCTTTTTTAATTGCTACACATTTCATAACTAGTGCAACCCAATTTAAGAAAATTGCATAATACTGTTCTAGTTTATAGCAACCTTTATTTAATGCATAAATAAAGTTTGTTATCATAAATTTTCTACAATAAATATAAATGAAACAAATATGGAACTAATCATATATAATATATTAATAGTCAATATTTAAACAATTGTTTTTCAGAATCTTTTGATACATAAAAAAGATAGTTCAAAATATAAAGTAGTTCTAAATTAGATAACTAAGTTGAGACACATCTTTCTCACTTCAAACTATTTCGTTGAGTCTCTAGGCGACACATTTTCATTATCAATTGAAATTTCACATTAAGCTTTATGAGGATCTCCTGCATTATTAGAAATTCAATGCACTTATTAGAAACTATGCAAAGTATAAATATTCTACTTAGGCATATTCTCCTATTAAAGGGACAAAGAAAATGGTAAAAAATTCATCAAATTAACTAGCAAATTTCATAGTTAACAATTGTATACAACTCTAGGCAAGTTTAGTAATTGACAAGCTTAATCCCTAAAAGGTGCGTGAGCTAAAGGCGTATCAAGATCAAGGCTCCAAGCGCTAAAGGCATGCGCCTAGCGCTTGGAGCCTTGAGCGCACCTGCTACCAAAAAAGTCTAGGCAAGTTAAGTAATTGACTAAGAATTACAAATCAATTTATATAGAGGTCCACATCGATAAGATGCACAACCTAACTTATATTACTAGTTAAACTGTTCCAGTAATCCATAGCCATCGAACTCGCTAGCGTATCGCTTGTAAGTTCCATAGTGGAAAGAATCGAAATTGGCAATACAAATTCCATCCAACTTGTGAACAAACCATTACCTATGTCCATAATTGTCAAAGGAAAGCCTTGTCGTGTAACAAGCGAGGTGGCGTCTCTTAGGCGTGCGCCTCAAAGAGCCTTGCACCTTGCGCTTCAATGTGCCTTGCGCCTCCTACAACTATGTCTATGGCTAAAAACTTGTATTGTCACGAAAAAAACATATCATCGTCCTAAGGTGTTAGTTCAAGATAGTAGTAGTACCAAATAAAGGACAAGAAAACTAAACCAGAAATGTAAAAAAGGCAAGTAGATGTTACGATCAAAGTGAGTACCTTCTTCAAACGATAATCCTCTGGTTTGGAGCATGTTGGACAAAAATATCTGCAAAATTTATGTCGAAAACTTAGTATTGACTTCATAGTTACAGTGTCAAAAAATGATAAAACCAAATTAAGAAAACTCGCTTACAGTTTACATGCAGGGACAAATAAATCACAAGAGCAACTTCCAATGAATTCAAAATCAGAGGATGGTTTCAAAACATAAATATAATTATCATTTTCAATATGTAAATAGGTTACAATGTGAACAATTTAACGGCTTCCAACAGTAAGTATCACTTAAAATATCTACCGAGGCAATATTCTCAGGCAAATGCAATTTTTGGCATCGAAAATCAAGCGAGGAGAGTGATTTTTTAACGTTCATAAATCACAAGATAGAGAAATAACTGAAGTCGAACATTGCAATTACAAAACAAACTAATGTAATACCTTGAATATGGGGGGTCGTAGAAAGACTTTACAAAATCTTTATCTCAAGCAAAAGCATATCCTTAAACTTGATCAATACATTCATCAACATAGTAACAAAACAAAAAAATGTGAATATTCCAGTAGTAAACACATATACTAAGCATTTTTCTTAAACTTGCAATTCCATCCAATGTAGCTGTACAATACACAAAATATCAACTGAGCGAGAGAGAGTCTCTCTTACCTTATCTCAACTCAGCTGGTCAGAAGAACTTTTGCGGGATCGAGTTGACCTCTACAGTAACTGGAAGGAACAGCAGAGAGTTCGAGCCTTCCTTTCCTTCTTCCCCTGGTTTTAGTGTTATTGGCTTTTCAGATAAATAGCATGGAGAACAAAATTATACAAATTCTGTCATTTATTTCATTTAATAAATAGCAGGGATAGCAAAAGCTGTCAAGTTTGTGTTGAATAGCTTGTCCGCTTTAGACATTTTTGTACTGCTTTCATACATGAAATAAGAAAACGTGTACTGATAATATTGACGTAAAAACCATTCCTTTCTGCTCAATCGATGTGTTTCCAGAGTAAATGCCTAATCACAATCATGAATACCATTATTAAACAGCAGCAAGTCCACATAGTACAGAAGAGCTGTAATCAAGCAGAGGCTGCAGCTGATAATAAGCCATTATGCCGGAGTAGTGCCTCTGGTGCAGGTTCACGCCCTCGGAATTGCACAAATACCTGTATACAACAACATTGTACAATTTAAGGAATGAACAAAAAAAACAAAAATGCAGGGGGCATATATATTTAGCTTCTGTTTCCTGACCTCCAAAGGTGCTTTTCCGCCTCCAAGCGCAAGAATTGTGTCACAGAACCCCTGTCCTGTTTCTTTCACAGCCTGAAACAAACTCTGTGCATGTACCAATTTTAGCCTGAGCCTGTTCCTTAAATTTTTAATGATGTAATATATTACAATTGTGAGTTCATTGTGCTTTGTTAGACTCTCTAGTATATTGTAGTCATAACTTTAATTTAATCATTGTTTATGCAATGGGCTAACAACTATGGGAATTGCATGAGGCGCGCCTTTAACAACTATGGGCATTGCAAACATACAAAACTTCAATGCATTGCTTGGATTAAGTTTTTGAATGACTTAAATTATAAGTTGAGAAGTTGCAGTATTTCAACAGAATGACTAGGCCAGTGATTTGTTCATAAGCCATAATTAATGATATGCATAACTCTAATTAAGACATATAGTTAACACATTAATATAAAATAAAAGGTACTTCCTCAACATGCTAATAAGAAATTAAAAATGACAAAAAATTTCAGAGACTGGAAGGAAAAACAATTATCAGGTATAGCAGGTGGGGAACCCTGATCACCATAACTGAGTTTTGCAGGTATCTTCAACTTCCGCTTCTCACTACACACATTCCTAGTAGACCTTGGTCCCGTCCTACAAGAAATTTTTCCCCAAATTATGAATGGTCACTGCATATACATTATACCACTTTGAAAGGGCCATACTTTGAGCCTGAATTTAGCAGAAAAACTAATCGACTTGAGTAGCTAGCAGTTTTATGGGTTTAGTTTATCTACATAGTTTAGATGAAGTAGAAAATAAGAGTTCCAGATTTTGGAAAAACAAAAAATGCCACATTTTAGCGGCTTTCTTTTCGTGAACAATGCAAAACGGAAACATGAAAGAGCATATCCATGAAATCAGCAACCTAGTATATCTACTCTCTTGCAGAATGCTAGTTTTAGCACCTAAAGTTATTGTTCTATGTGCAGTTTTCTATTCCTACTGCTGATATTGTAAATTTTTTACAATCCTTCCTGTAAATAAATTACTCTTTATGTTTATTATTTACCTTCTTTTGACTAACATTTCAATTCCAACATAGAATACCGCAAAAGTTGACAGACAAGACTGAAAATTCTAATCAACTTCAATTCAAATACTACTCTGCACTAGAGAACTATCGAAATGTTATGTAAAAACTAAAAAGCACATATAAGAATTGTTCAAAATTAGACATTTTACTTGAAACTTGACTTATCGAATAACTTTTTCAGAAAGCATCCTATTAGAACAAAAGTAAGTAATAATTCTACTCCTTCATAAACAAGTGGCTAGTAAATTTCTACAAAATCAATTTTTGTGGTGCTAAGGGTGGACATACTGAAGTGGTCACTAAATACCACAAAACACCCCGGTATGCAAAACTGAACTCCACAAAATTAAAATAATCAATATATGTATGATTAGAATCCAACTCCACAAGCAAATACACCCATGACTGAATATTAACAAACCCCTCTCCACCAAATCAGCTGTTTGAGCCACAAAACCTATTTTGTCCAGAAACACTAAATATTAACAATATGAACATGCAATGAGAGAAATTAAAACTTTAATCAAAAACAAACATGCAAAACAAACAGAAATTACAAGCTACCTTATACTGGAAAGGTTCGGAAAGTAGATTCGAACAGTAAACACTAACGTTGAGAGAGAGTTTGTGGAAGAGATGGCGAGAGTGTTGAACACAGAGAGAGGAGAGGATAGGAGGGACGGCGGGGAGAGAGACGGCGAGAGAGACGAACACAAAGAGAAGAGAGGATAGGAGTGATGGTGGTGAGGGAAGACGGCGGTGAGAGGTGAGCGGTGTTTCCCGTTAACAGGGGGAGAGAATAGTGACTTTTTCTTTTTGAGTGAACAGGGGAGTTTTATACCTAGTTTATAAATTTTATTAATATTGAAATTTTTCTTATTTTATTTATTATTTGATGTACACAAAAGGGAGGGATTTAATCCCGCCAATAAAGTATTTGCTGTTCATTGCTTATAAAGGCAACTGTTTTTTAAAGGGTAGCTTATAGTAGCGTTTTTTGTAAGAATTTTATATAAAAGGCAACCTTTTCCGATAAATTTGATAGAGGTTATCATTTACTCTCATATTTCATCCCAAACACAACTCTTTCAATGCAACCTTTTTCCATATCCGTTTCAGTAGCCCATCTATGGCAAAGTGACTCATTAACTTTATAAGTGAGATTCTCAACTCACACTTACCCCAACACTACCGCAAAACCTCATTTCGTATACAAATGTCCCTTCAGAATCGAGCAGTACAACACATGGAGCTAATATAATTCAGACCTTTAACCTTTACCTTCAAAAATCTTTTTGCTAACCCTACCCCACTTCAGATGTGACTCAAGCCTGAGATATCTAGAGGTCACAAGTTGGGTCTAAACGAATGTTACCGAAATTGGACTAGACTCCGGATGTGACTCAAGCCTGAGATATCTAGAGGTCACAAGTTGCTTCTAAACCAATGTTACTGAAACTGGACTAGACATTGAGCCGATGAAGTTAGTGGTTCACGGTTTTGTTGGTTCAATCGGATTCAACCGCGATTCAATCGTTCATTTGATTTTTTAAATAAATACTATATATATAGTATTTATTTATATATCCTTCATTAAACATAAGTTATAAATGAATGGAAAACATCCAACGCATACAAATTGTTCATATCTAAAGTTATAATGAGAAAAGTAAATAAAACTCTTACATTGAATTAGTATTAGCTTCCTCCCATAGTGAAAAAAAAGTTGAGGGTCCTCGGGGAGGAAAATTGATTTTGCTCTGCTAGGGTTTCTATGCCCTAGCAACTGAATTTGATTTTCTTGCCGATCTTGATCGATCTTGATCAATTTTGGCTTTCTTTCTCTTCACTTTGCATCATGGATGCTTCTTACCTTTCTTTATATTGCAATAGTTGAGACAAAGAATCTCCACAACTTTCGAATTCCTCACAAACCTCGAAGGAATTGAAAAATTCTATAAACCCTAATCCGTCTAAGAAAGCTTTTTCCTATGCAGCTATTGTTAATCAGGATAATGCATCCCCTTTGACTGGGAGCCCTAGGTAGAAGAAGGCCTCTGCTAGCATCTCATATGCTAGTAAAGGCTATAAAGCGGTGAACATTTTGATAGAATTTTACAAGGACAAATCTCATCTTGCAAACACTCTGTTATAGGGAGATTGACGCTTATGAAGGGAGATAAGCCATGGATGTTGGTCCCAGTGAGGGTGTATATAAGGTCAAAGGGGGGTGAATGACCCTTTCTGCTGAATTTACAGACTTTAAAAAGTCTTGTGTAGCGTGTTTGATATGTTCCGGGTGTAATGAATCCGGATGATGCAAATATTAAATAATATGCAATTTAAGTAAAGGGTTAAAGGAATTCAAACACAATGATTTTATCCTAGTTCGACCCAGCCTACTCCAGTCCCTGAAGTTTCCTTACTCCGAGCTTTATCCACTAGTGGTGTCCTTTTCAACTAGCACGAATCAAGCCTTACAATTGTCTCCGGAGATTTATTCTCCTCCGGATGTAGGATATACCACTAGAAGCACTAACTCCTAGCTGAGTCCTCTTGAGCTTGTCTCCGGATGGTGACCTCTATTTCGGATGTAGGACATACCACTAGAAGCACCTACTCCTAGCTGAGTCCTTTTTCTTTAGTAGGATATAACACTTGGATTCTACCCAAACCTAAGCTGAGTCCTACAAGGAGATACTACTTAAAGAACCAACTCTAAGCTAGATCCCAATCTCAATACTCACCTAAGTATGAGATCTTGCAACAGATTTTTCAAGGGTTTAGCTTTTGAATTCTTCAAGTTTATAGCTCACTTGAGAAATCTTGCAAAACAGATTTGGATGTTTTTAGTTCGTGGAGGGATTTTGTTTACTGATTGAACTTGGTTGAATTTTCTTTGTAATAGCTTCTTATGAAATCAACTAGCTGTGAGCGGACGACGGTTCGCGCGGCTGCGGCGGGGGGCCGGACCGGGTCGTCTGGCCCGTTTTTTGGTGTGTCGGGGAGATGAATGTGATGTGGTTGAAAAGAAAATGATTTTGCGTATTGTAATGCTTAAAAGATACGAGATCGAAACCCCGTACTTAGAATAGAGTCGCCACCCGGTTCAGCTTAACCGGGAAATTTTCGGTACGATTTTCCCACCGGGTGGTTGGACTATACCTTAAGTAGAGATTCCAAGTTCGGATGATGTTATCTACTTTTCATTAGGCCAAGTTAGGATACTTCATTCTTTCTTAATCGGTTTAATCCACCCTATTTATTTGTATTTTCAGTTATTTTGTTGTTTTCGCATTTATCAAGCAATTAAAGCGATAAATAAAATATTTACAATTGTAAAAGAAAAGTAAGTGCGGAAAGTGGAATTATTACAAGGTTTTCGAGTCCTGTACATTTTCTACGTAACAAATGAAATACCCGAATGTCCGATATACATCTACCTGCAGAAGATGGTTGACACAAATATGGCATATTTTATTTATAACACCATAAAGCCCGATTGGATGGCTAAAATGAGATTTGAATGGCGTTTGTAGGGAAATTCCATTTTTATCCAAATTTCAGATTCGATTGTTGCTTTAATCGGATTACAAGTGAATATACCACTCATCGCGGGGCGGGTCTGTTTTCAGGAGGTCTCGAACCTCCATCATTACACTATAGGTCCTAGCTTCAGAAAATAAATTAATTTGGAAACAAACGAAAACAATACTGCTATCCAGAAAGCCATACTGCCGATGGCATCTGATACCGCCGACGACATAGTTGATGTCGCTGGCGGCATGGATTATGCCGCCGGCGACATCAACTATGTCACGGGCGACATCAGCATGCAGATGGGCACAGGGCTTTCCGAATACCGTAAAGAAAGGGTTCCGCGAGAAAGCGAGGTCTCCGGGGAATGTGATGCTAACGGCGGTACCAACGATGTCTCTCGCGACATGGGTGATACAGCCGGCAACATCACATGTCTCCGGCGACTTCAATTCCTAGCAGCAGCAGCGGTTTGCAGTCAAAATGACTGAAAACTTAAAATGAACACAAATCAACAAAAATAGTGCAAAACAATAATAATAATGCCAAAGAGCTATGAGACTCAGGATTTTCACCTCGGGGTAGTGAATCCAACTCTACGTGAACTGAACAATAACACCTCCGGGGAGCTTGCAACGATGATTTGATTGTTAATTTAAAGGTTTTAGGTCTCTAAATTCTATCCATCTGATTTAACCCAAAGACCCACTGGTTTAAGCTCACAATCAGAGAGTTCGAAGAAGAAAAATCGGGAAAAATGGATTAGAATCCTTTTTCCTGCCTTTTCTAGTTCTTATCTCACTAAAATCTATTCTCTCAATTTCAGCCTCTTAGTTGCTCAATTTTAGCTCCTTCCCTCTATAATTTCAGTCCCCCCCTCAATTGCAGTTTTTGGGTGCCTTTTATAGGCAAATTGGGGTATTTTTCGAGACCTTTTTGACTTATTCCGCCGAAAGTGGCTGAAAGGCTGTCTGTGGAGGACCCCGTTTCATGCCATGTCGCCGGCGATATGATGATGTCGCTGGCAGTATGGATCATGCCGCCGGCGGTATGGTGATGCCGCCGGCGGTATGGTGATGCCGCCGGCGGCATGAATGATATCGGTGGCGACATCATTCTCCAGCATACCGATAACCAACGGGTCAAAAAGCCTAAAAAGTCGGGAAAAGTGGCTTAATAGTGGAAAAAAGGCATCTTTATGACTTTTAACAATATTTTAATGGGTATTACTTAATTTGGGTGTAAATCATCGGTTCAAGCTCCTATCGAACGCGTTATCAGCCACGTCGAACTGGATTCTACCAATTATAAAATTCACAAGGAATATTATTTTGGTAATAAAAATTCTGAAGAGAACTTTTATTTTGAGGTATTGAAATCGGGTACACGTCATCATCGTCTCGCGAGAGGGACTGCAAAACCCCATGCTCACAGGCTGCCCCTCGGGGGATCACTGCTGATACAGGTCAGTATGATCACACGAAAGAGCAAGGGATAGGAATGATACCTGAAGGATGACTGGTTTGTCCCTTGGTCGGACTTATGCTCTGTCGATTGTTTATCCCTTGGTCGGACTTACGCTCTGTCGTTTATTGTCCCTTGGTCGGACTTACGCTCTGTCGTTTATTGTCCCTTGGTCGGACTTACGCTTTGTCGTTTATTATCCCTTGGTCGGACTTACGCTTTGTCGTTTATTGTCCCTTGGTCGGACTTACGCTTTGTCGTTTGTTGTCCCTTGGTCGGACTTATGCTTTGTCGACTGTTCGTCCCTTGGTCGGACTTACGCTTTGTCGACTGTTCGTCCCTTGGTCGAACTTACGCTTTGTCAACTGTTCATCCCTTGGTAGGACTTACGCTTTGTCGACTGTTCGTCCCTTGGTCGGACTTATGCTTTGTCGTTTGTTATCCCTTGGTCGGACTTACGCTTTGTCGTTTGTTGTCCCTTGGTCGGACTTACGCTTTGTCGACTGTTCGTCCCTTGGTCGGACTTACGCTTTGTCGACTATTCGTCCCTTGGTCGGACTTACGCTTTGTCGACTGTTCGTCCCTTGGTCGAACTTACGCTTTATCATTTGTTGTCCCTTGGTCGGACTTACGCTTTGTCGTTTGTTGTCCCTTGGTCAGACTTACGCTTTGTCGACTGTTGCCCCTTGGTCAGACTTACGCTTTGTCGACTGTTCGTCCCTTGGTCGGACTTACGCTTTGTCGACTGTTCGTCCCTTGGTCGGACTTACGCCTTGTTGATCGTTCGTCCCTTGGTCGGACTTATGCCTTGTCGACTGTTCGTCCCTTGGTCGGACTTACACCTTATCGACTGTTCGTCCCTTGGTCGGACTTATGCCTTGTCGACTGTTCGTCCCTTGGTCGGACTTACGTCTTGTTGACTATTCGTCCCTTGGTCGGACTTACGCCTTGTCGACTGTTCGTCCCTTGGTCGGACTTACACCTTGTAGATTGTCCCTTGGTCGGACTTGTGCTTCGTAGATTGTCCCTTGGTCGGACTTGTGCTTCGTAGAGAATTTGTCCCTTGGTCGGACTTGTGCTTCATAGAGAATTTGCCCCTTGGTTGGGCTTGAGCTTCATAGAGAATTTGTCCCTTGGTCGGACTTGTGCTTCATAGAGAATTTGCCCCTTGGTCGGGCTTGTGCTTCATAGAGAATTTGACCCTTGGTCGGGCTTGTGCTTTGTATAGAATTTGCCTCTTGGTCGGGCTTGTGCTTTGTATACAGAGGTTTGCCCCTTGGTCGGGCTCGTGCTTTGTATAGAGAGGTTTGCCCCTTGGTCGGGCTCGTGCTTTGTATCGAGAGGTTTGCCCCTTGGTCGGGCTTCTGCTTTGAATCGAGAGGTTTGCCACTTAGTCGGGCTCTCATTTGGTACAGTGATTATCCTTTGGTCGGACTTCCACTTTGAAGAGATCGCCCTTCGGTTGGGCTCGTTTTGAAGAGATTGCCCTTCGGTTAGGCTTTCGTTCTGAAGAGATCGCCCTTCGGTTGGGCTTTCGTTCTGAAGAGATCGCCCTTCGGTTGGGCTTTCATTTTAAAGAGATTGCCCTTCGGTTGGGCTTGTTCTTCGTAGAGAATTTGCCCCTTGGTCGGGCTTGTGCTTTGTATAGAATTTGCCCCTTGGTCGGGCTTGTGCTTTGTATACAGAGGTTTGCCCCTTGGTCGGGCTTCTGCTCTATGGAGAATTCGTCCCTTGGTCGGACTTGTTCTTTATAGATTGTCCCTCGATCGGACTTGTGCTTTGTATAAAGAGGTTTGCCCCTTGGTCGGGCTTCTGCTTTGAATAGAGAGGTTTGCCCCTTGGTCGGGCTCTTGTTTGGTACAGTGATTGTCCTTTGGTTTGCCTTTTTGCTGGGCTTTCGTTCTGAAGTGATTGCCCTTCGGTTGGGCTTTCCTTTTAAAGAGATTGCCCTTCGGTTGGGCTTTCGTTCTGAAGAGATCGCCCTTCGGTTGGGCTTTCGTTCTGAAGAGATTGCCCTTCGTTTGGGCTTTCATTCTGAAGTGATTGCCCTTCGGTTGGGCTTTCGTTCTGAAGAGATCGCCCTTCGGTTGGGCTTTTGTATTTTGATATAGTGATTGTCCTTCGGTTGGACTTTCACTTTGAAGAGGTCGCCCTTCGGTCGGGCTCATTTTGAAGAGATCGCCCTTTGGTCGGGCTATTTTGAAGAGATTACCCTTTGGATGGGCTCGTGTTTAGTATAGTGATTGTCCTTTGGTTGGACTTTCACTTTGCAGAGATTGCCCTTCGGTCGGGCTCATTTTGAAGAGTTCGCCCTTTGGTCGGGCTTTTGTTTTGAAGAGTTTGCCCTTCGTTTGGGCTTTCATTATGAAGAGATTGCCCTTCGGTTGGGCTTGTTTTGAAGAGATTGCCCTTCGGTTGGGCTCGTTCTGAAAATCTAGTTTGGAGGGGCAACATTGCCGGCGGCATGACTGATATCGCCGGCGGCATGCGTTTATGTCGCCGACGGTATGGATGCCTCGTGGCAGCTTTGACTGGTCAGATAATTTCAAAATTTGAACCAAATGAGGCAATGTCGCCGGCGGCCTGAGTGATATCGCCGGCGGTATGGACTGATGTCGCCGGCCATATGGATGCCACGTGGCAGCTTTGACTGGTCAGATAATTTCAAAATTTGAACTAAATGAGGCGATGTCACCGGCTGCCTGAGTGATATCGCCGGCGGTATGGATTGATACCGCCGGCGCCATAGAGGAACAGTTTCAGATAAATTAAAACTCTTCGAATTCCGCGCGGCAGTTTAAAAAGATTGGAACTCTTTTCTTCCCCATTCTTTCACAAAACCATATCCCCCTCTCTTCTCTCCCAAAGCTCTTTGATTTCTATATTTGCTTTTTCAAATTATGAAGAGGATTAGTAATGCTTTCAGGGGCAAATCCAAGGCTAGGGAGTGCCTGCCTGATTCTTCCGTCGAGGGATTGAAAATCCTTTCTGTTCCTACTGAATACAGCCTGAAGGAGACGGCCAAAATGTATGGCTATGGTATTAACTCTCCTATCACCAATCTGACTCCGGAGAAGGAGAAACATCTCTGTTATATCCAGGTAATCCCACAAAAACCCGAATTACTTCTTTTCAAATTCTATGTGATTTTGCTTTAGATTTGAAAACATGCCATGATAGGGGTTTAAAATGTGGAATATCTCAGTCATATTGCATGCTTTAGGATCGGTTTTTGCCTTGTTCGATTGATTGTGATTTTTGGCACGATGGGTGCGATTTAGGGAGAAAACTGGTTCTGCCCGAGCAGAGTGATGCCGCTGGCGGCATGAGTGATGCCGCTGGCGACATCGGTGTTGTTGCTGGCGACATCAGTCCTTGCCAAAGGCTTTATGGGAATCTGATGTCGCTTCTGTTGAAGCTGATGTCGCCGGCGATATGAGCCATGCCGCTGGCGGTATGGGCTGATGCCGCCGGCGATATCGCTCTTAACAGAGGCGACATCAGCAGGCTTTTTGACAGAAATGCATAGAATTGATCCATTTTGTTTTCGATTTTACAGCCATACGAACTGACTTACATAGGGGGGATGGGTACCATCGGTGAGTGGTGGCACCACATCTCAGAGAACGATCCCGAGCTCGCGCTTGTAATTAACGAGACAGGGTTTGGAGATTTGGCACAGATCATGCCCATGTTAATGCCTAAGCTTCCTCATTCTTCAGCAACGGCCTTGACTGAAAGGTGGTCCGAGACCACCCATACCTTCCATTTCTCCTTTGGGGAAGTTACAATTACCCCTTCTGATGTGGTAGCCATGACCGGCCTTCCTTGGACGGATGAGGTTATACATTTTGACGTCTACATGGACAAGTACCATGTTGAGAGGCCCGTGGTGAGGCGGGTAAAGGAGTTGCTCGGTTTAAAGCCCGTCTCTGGGCGGCTGTCCTATGGTGAGTTGTACCATCATTGGACCCGGGTGAATGTGGTACCCAAGGAGAAGAGGGAGGCTTGTGTTCGTTCCTTTGTGATCTCGCTGCTCACCGTGCTGTTCTTCACAATCTCGGGGAGTAAGATCAACTACATGCTTATAACCGCGGTGGAAGATGTGCCGGGAATCAGGAGGAAGAATTGGCCGAGGACCATCTTGGCCCAGTTGTACCATGGGCTGGATGTGGGTGCCCGAAAGAAGGAGAAAGCCCTACGCCTTTGCCATCTGCTACTCCAGGTATCACTTTTTGTAGATATTCTCCTTGATAGCATGTGTTCTCGTTTATTTGTATGACGTCCCTTGAATTGATCAGTCGCCATTTGTGCAGGTCTGGGCCTTTAAGCATCAGATCCTCCCACCGGTGGAGTTTAAGAAGGTTGTGCCGCCGGGCTCTCATTTCCTTGCTCGCTGGTGCGGGGGTATTGGTGGGAAGGCAAAGTACCCTACGCAGTATAGGGAGGTCCTAAGGAGCGTGCGGTTGAGTTCGGTATGCAATTTGTTTTTTTAATTTATTTATTTATTTATTTGGTCTATGGACTTATGTTGGTTGTTTTGATGTAGCTCGTCTTGGACCCGTTCGATGGGGTGGAGAACTTGGCCGAGGTTGCACGGGTCCGGAGGGAGGTGGATGACCGCCGGTTTGTTATCGAGTGCCCACTGTCCCAGCAGTGGTATTTGGGCGAGCGCGTCCGAGGCTGGAGGTCCCTTCCGGTTGCTGCTAGACTGGTGCCTGCCGATCCTCCAAGGGGCTTGTGGTGGCCTCATTTGGTGATTTCTGCCGAGGCCGACAAAGCTAATTATATTGAAGGGAATGGCGGAGTGATCCCTAGTGTTCCTGGCCTCTACGAACAGCTTTTTCAGCGCCTACTTCCTGTGTGTCCTTGCATCCACGGCAACGATACAATTGAGTATCATAACGAGCAGCGATTGGAGGATGAAAAGAGGCGCCTCAAAGGCGTCGTGGATGTTGATGAGGAGGATGATGATGAGGATGAAGCACTGGAAGGGGATGTTGCGGTCGATCCTGAGAGGGAGGATGAGGTAGGTGCGGGTGTAGCTGGCGGGAGTGTGCCGATGTCCCAGGGGGAGCAACGTTCTTTCGAGGTATAATTGTGCTTGTGTGTATGATTTTGAAGTTGTTTAGGGATGTTGTTGACGTGTGACTTTCACGTTTTGCAGGGCCTGCGAGAAAGAGGGGCCGGGATAACCAAAGTGGGACCCGACATTATGGCGCGCCGGAGGGCATGACCTTCGTGTAGGGGAGATTGTTCAATCCGTTGGAAACCACTTTCCTGTTGATGAACTCCCGAGGCGAATTCTCTCATAGGAATGTTGGCTCGAGCCGACAAGCCCCGATTTTCATGCCTGAAAATACAACCTACGTAAGACCTAATAATTATTTTCTTATTGAGTCTTAGATTCGGGTGTCTAAGGATTTGCTTTTTGGATTTACTAGGTGGCGCGGAGTCATGTGGGGCAACTCGCGGAGAACAATTTTGTTCTCCGGGATACCCTTATTGGGCAATCGCTTCTCGTTCAGGTATTTTATTCACATGTTAAGATGAGATATATGTATGGATGTTATGCATGACATGTAAGGCTGATATTTTCTCTGGTTTGTAGGATTTTTTAGCCCTTTCTTTGTCTGATGCTGACACAGCCCGGCGGTGGTATGAGGAGGAGACTGCAGCTTTACAGCCCCGCGTGAGAAATCTCGAGGATCAGCTGGCGGCCACCACTCAAGAACATAGAAGTAAACAAAACCTGGACCGTGTGCACCCTGGGGGTACCAGTCGTAGGGGGGTCAAGAAGTCTGCCGGCCGACGTGCGTTTACCGCGGCTGAGGAGTCTAGTAGTGTTCCCATGACGGAGGGAAGAGAGGAAGACGACGTTGACGATTGGCTCGCAAGTCCTGATGACGTTTCATCTCGTCCAGCCGGTAGTGGTGGACATGCTTAGTTTTACTTTTCCTTTTTATTTTGCCTTTGAGTTCTCGTTTGTACCTCTGCTACATTGGGGTTTCGATGGTTTGATTTTGTCACGGGCTAGATGATTTGGTACAATTTGAGCAATTTGCGCCTTCGGGCTTTTATTTTGAATATGAAAATGAATTGCTGTTTGACAAGTCCTTGGAAATGTAGCATAGGATTGTTTATAGTTTTTGTACAGGTCTGAAATGGCAGAAATGCTTTTGATGCCGCCCAGAAAGTTACTCCATGCCGCCGGCGGCATCATCCAAGTCGCCCAAATCAATCCTATATCACCGGCGACATTAATTACATCGCAGGCGGTATCATGATAACGCCGGCGGTATCACTCTCATTGCCGGCGGCTTCAATCTTCCAGCAACCTATTTTCAACCATTCCGTCCGTTTCTGTCATGGCAACCCATAACCAAAAGCTGTGGGGTTTTCTGCAGAGCCTGGGGAACACAGATTTTGGGCTCCAATTTGACCCCATGGTTTGCATGGACTATCCTTTCGGGTTTTCGCCCTAACAGATTTATTCCGACCTTTAAGCACATAGTGTCTTTGATTAAGCTTACTTGTGATGTTTCCATCCTTCGATTGCCAGGCATTCACATAGTCACAAGCATAGATGTTCCAATATGAAAGACCCTTTTATCGAGTGAATTTAATTTGAGTACAAGATGTTGGCAATCATTTCCATTAATGGGACCCCTGGTGTTAACCAGCCTTTACAGGTTTTCAAGTTAACATCTGATTATTTTTCTCTCGTGCCCTAATTTTCGTCTGAACCGCCCTTTTCGGGTTTTCAGTTCAACAGCCGTTATTGAATTATCCCCTAATTTTTGTACAGCTAGTTTGCAGGGTACCGACCGTCGGGTGTAACCCTAATTTTTGCCCAGTCAATAGAAGACCGACAGGCGGGCGAATATTGTATATATATTTTTTTAGTGTGCCGCTTTTTCTGATTTATTTCTTTTGTTTAGACCTGATAATGCTTAAGCTTGTCTTGGTCGACAAGATCGATGAACTCGCTTCTTGTCTACGCTCATGACTCTAACAGCCTCGCTTATTTGGTGCCATTTCCGATCTTACGATGGTCTCTTCAATCTGTTCTGAACTTAACCTTAGTACCGGAAGGTCTCAAACTTTTCAGTGCTGGGTCTATGACTCTTGGAAAGGGCATAGGATATCTGATTTGCTATTGTACGCATAGTTGTGCTTTTGCAGATTCTCCAAGTTCCTTGGTGCCCGTTCGATTTTCGCCTGGATCACCCAGTTCATTCTGACCTTCAAAGTTACATCGAGAGCTTTTGGCTGACCTTGTTGCAATCCATTTAGTTTGCGGGAGTTTTTGGCTGACCTTATTACAAGCCGTTTAGTTTGCGGGAGTTTTTGGTGCTTACTCCAAAGCTTCATCGATTGGTTTTATTATCGTCCTGATCGCTATTTTGATTGCTCCTTCAATTCGTGGTCTGCAGAGCCCTTCTTGTTTAGGCCTGAACTCGTATTTTGTATTAGGGGTGATGGGTTGTGAACAAGTGATGTTCAGCTTAAGGACCTTTTGTTTGGTGCCTTTGTAGTGGTTGTTTGCCTTGTTGGTTCATTTGGTAAGCCGATTACGACATTGGTTGCACGGTCGTCTTTGTGGCTTGTGGGATGAAGGTTCTTGCCTTTAGACTTGGTGTTCTAGGAAGTGGTTGCCCCCTGACCTTTGGTAGTTGAAGGGCCCAATGGGGTTGATTTGTATCGGGTGAAGATGTGTTTCTGTTTGAATTTGGTCGTGTTCTTGGTGGTGATGTTGGTATGAGATTTTGGCTACGATGTTTATTTGATGGAGGTTGGGCTCCGTTGGGTGTAAGCCTTGATTCTCTATTTCGAGGGACCGATTGATACTTCTTTGGTGGCTTGAAGGTGTACCATTGTAGGGCCGTTGAGTCAATTCTAGAAAGGACCCATGGCATTTCAACAATCCAATTATTGCACTGAGCAAAAGCATTATCATGGTCTTTAAGCACTTTATTATCCCTCATGTGTTTGACAGGGTTTAAATTATTGGATTTGATTACCACATAATGTACTCAATTTAATTCCACTTAATAAAAATATCTTAAACACAGAAAGCGTCGTACGTATGCTCATATGAAGATGCTGATCAAAGGATACAGACACAACATAAGTAAGAAAAATGGAAGTGGCTTATGGAGCTAAAAGGTCTGAACTCTAAGGATTGTAAATCGGGATTCTTCGTCCTCACCGTCAGAGCGTGATTTTCCCCCACCATTTGAGTAGACGGCCTTGATGAGATCTAGAGGAGCTTTCCGTTGTTTGGAAAAGCTGGGATTAATCGTCCGTGTCTGGTTGCCAGACTCTGGTAAGGGGTAGGATGCCCTTTCAGGGTCGGTAATCTTCTTTTCATCCACCAGACGTTGGATGGTACGGACCAAAGCTTTGCACTGGTTGGTGTTATGACCCGACAACATGTGATATCTGCAAAAGCCTTTTCCTTCTTCTCTCATGGGGGATTGAATTCATGAAGAGGTTTAAGAATCCCAGCTTACTTCAACCCGGTGAAGATTACATTAAGTGGCAGTTTCCACGGATTATTTCTATACTTAAGACCGTCATTTGGCCGAATAATGGCAACTGGTGCCGACTTCTGATAGGTCTCTTGGTCCACCATGATTTGAGGTGGGGGTGTGGGTGATTCAGTGTTACGAAAGAACTGGTCTTTCTCTGATTGGACCCTTCCCTGATAGCAGTCTGCTGTCATCAACTGACGTGAGAAGTCTTCAACGTTGTGTTGCATGACTTGGTCGTATTGAGGAAGCATCGGGGCAGCGGGGATTTTAAATTCTGATGGGGTGACCAAAGTTGGTGGTAAGGTGTTAGAGAATGGTGGAAGAATCGGATTCTGGGCTCCTTCTCTTTGTCCAGGGTAAGCAGTTGGCGGTGACTGCCAGAGTGTATCGCCATCAGGTGTCATGCCCGGAGATCGCATGACCTGGTCGAAGTCCTGTCTTTCTAGGACCTTCTTGACGGATACATACACTATCTCCTGAATGATGTTTCTAAACTGATCAGAGTTCAGAAACTGAATGATAGCAGTGGTGATCTCCGATCCAAGAGACGGCGGGTGAGCTGTTGCCCCAACGGTGGAAGGAAGGCTAGCTTGTCCTCTGGATGAGGTATGGTTATCATCATGGGGAAGAGACATGGTTGGCTGTGAGAGTCTCGGTTCAAGAGGAAGGCTGCTTAGGATCACGAGTCGCAGATCAGACCATGAATGGGTTGTAAATGGTATGGATGGTATGTATGTATGTCTTTTTATGCCCTGGGAGTGACGTGTAGTACGCATGGCTGCACGTAGATGTGGTTAGAGATGATGTGATGGCTTATCCCTCCAACATATATGAGACGTGTGTACTTCACGTCATACATAGCGATATGTGGTGACGCAACGGAGGTACAAGAGAAGTCCCACACATGTTGCTAAACCTCTTCCACGGGTGGAAGTGGTAAGGGCAAGTTGATTTATTTTCAGCCCTTAAAGCCGATGTATGGGGGTGCATGATCATAGAGCACTTAGCATGCGAATCGACCCTGTTCCAACCTTTTGACTCCCGCGTAACGCCTCTTTGGTAGGATGGAGTTTGGCTGCTTCACCGATAATGGCGAAAGTAGTGCGTCCCAATTATTTTATTTGTTTTGGGTAATCCTAAGGGGAATGATGTGCTAAGGCTTTATTCTAACGCGGCTTTGGTATAGGGTTGTTGATGTAGAAAGTTCCCGTTTACCTTGATTCCACGTTTACTCAATCACTACCCGAATGGGCACAGTTATAGGAGTTCACGTGTTGGTTAAAACGAGTGATCCACCCGCTAGGCCTCCTCAATTCCAACAGGGCATGAGTGATACTTTGTGAGCTTCTCGGGCGAAATAGGGTACCTAAAACTACCGAACTATCTACACGTGTGAGGACAAGACGTCATAGGAAAAGAATGAAGTTTTAATTTGGCCAATGATTTCAATACATCATCAAAATCTTTTAAACTATGAAAGAAAGTTCAAGTTTAAAGAATGTTCCCCAGCAGAGTCGCAACTATGAGCGAACGACGGTTCGCGCGGCTGCGGCACGGGGCCGGACCGGGTCGTGCAGCCCGTTTTTTGGTGTGTCGGGGAGATGAATGTGATGTGGTTGAAAAGAAAATGATTTTGCGTATTGTAACGCTTAAAAGATACGAGATCGAAACCCCGTACTTAGAATAGAGTCGCCACCCAGTTCAGCTCAACCGGAAAATTTTCGGTACGATTTTCCCACCGGGTGGTTGGACCATACCTTAAGTAGAGATTCCAAGTTCGGATGATGTTATCTACTTTTCATTAGGCCAAGTTAGGATACTTCATTCTTTCTTAATCGGTTTAATCCACCCTATTTATTTGTATTTTCAGTTATTTTATTGTTTTCGCATTTATCAAGCAATTAAAGTGATAAATAAAATATTTACAATCGTAAAAGAAAAGTAAGTGCGGAAAGTGGAATTATTACAAGGTTTTCGAGTCCTGTACATTTTCTACGTAACAAATGAAATACCCGAATGTCCGATATACATCTACCTGCAGAAGATGGTTGACACAAATATGGCATATTTTATTTATAACACCATAAAGCCCGATTGGATGGCTAAAATGAGATTTGAATGGCGTTTGCGGGGAAATTCCATTTTTATCCAAATTTTAGATTCGATCGTTGCTTTAATCGGATTACAAGTGAATATACCACTCATCGCGGGGCGGGTCTGTTTTCAGGAGGTCTCGAACCTCCATCATTACACTATAGGTCCTAGCTTCGGAAAATAAATTAATTTGGAAACAAACGAAAACAATACTGCTATCCAGAAAGCCATACTGCCGATGGCATCTGATACCGCCGACGACATAGTTGATGTCGCTGGCGGCATGGATTATGCCGCCGGCGACATCAGCATGCAGATGGGCACAGGGCTTTCCGAATACCGTAAAGAAAGGGTTCCGCGAGAAAGCGAGGTCTCCGGGAATGTGCTGATAACGGCGGTACCAACGATGTCTCTCGCGACATGGGTGATACAGCCGGCAACATCACATGTCTCCGGCGACTTCAATTCCTAGCAGCAGCAGCGGTTTGCTGTCAAAATGACCGAAAACTTAAAATGAACACAAATCAACAAAAATAGTGCAAAACAATAATAATAATGCCAAAGAGCTATGAGACTCAGGATTTTCACCTCGGGGTAGTGAATCCAACTCTTCGTGAACTGAACAATAACACCTCCGGGGAGCTTGCAACGATGATTTGATTGTTAATTTAAAGGTTTTAGGTCTCTAAATTCTATCCAGTTTATTTAACCCAAAGATCCACTGGTTTAAGCTCACAATCAGAGAGTTCGAAGAAGAAAAATCGGGAAAAATGGATTAGAATCCTTTTTCCTGCCTTTTCTAGTTCTTATCTCACTAAAATCTATTCTCTCGATTTTAGCCTCTTAGTTGCTCAATTTTAGCTCCTTGCCTCTATAATTTCAGTCCCCTCCCCCTCAATTGCAGTTTTTGGGTGCCTTTTATAGGCAAATTGGGGTATTTTTCGAGACCTTTTTGACTTATTCCACCGAAAGTGGCCGAAAGGCTGTCTGTGGAGGACCCCGTTTCGTGCCATGTCGCCGGCGACATGATGATGTCGCCGGTGGTATGGATCATGCCGCCGGCGGTATAGTGATGCTGCCGGCAGCATGAATGATATCGGTGGCGACATCATTCTCCAGCATACCGACAACCAACGGGTCAAAAAGCCTAAAAAGTCGGGAAAAGTGGCTTAATAGTGGAAAAAAGGCATCTTTATGACTTTTAACAATATTTTAATGGGTATTACTTAATTTGGGTGTAAATCATCGGTTCAAGCTCCTACCGAACGCGTTATCGGCCACGCCGAACTGGATTCTACCAATTATAAAATTCACAAGGAATATTATTTTGGTAATAAAAATTCTGAAGAGAACTTTTATTTTGAGGTATTGAAATCGTGTACACGTCATCATCGTCTCGCGAGAGGAACTGTAAAATCCCGTGCTCACACCAGCACCTTCTCAATGTGTGAAGATCTTCTTTTATAGGCTTTGATCATAAATGTAGCCGTTCTGTACCGTTGAGGTAGATTTGAATCTTCACCATTGATCAGGTATGATGTGGCGCTTCCAGAGCCATTGATCAATCTGTTAGACTAAATAAATGTCCCATTTTAATTTTTAGAATTGAGGATAAAAATTGTGTGTGATCGTTTTGTTTGTATTTTAGTGAATCACCAACTTTTATGTCGTTTGTTTTTTATGTGAGCTCCACGTGCCATTTTCATTGGTCTATGTTGAAAAGGTTGCTACCATTTTCTCTTTCCCATGTCAATCCTTTTGTCCTTTTTTGGAATGCATGATAGCTGTCTCTTTTACAATCTTTAAGGCAAAAAGGGTCTTTGACTTTATACCAAATGTGGAGGGAAAAGGTGAATTTAAACTTTTACCTTTGTCTTGATATTTGAGTCGTCCAAATGTCTTCAAACTCAATATATCCGGATGCTTCTTCAATCAGTCTTTCCTTCCGGATGTTGATTTTTAGAGATTGAAAGTTTGTTTCTTTTCTAAACTTTAATCGGATATTATCCTTGTGTACTTAGGTGTTTGTAGTCTTCAATATGTGTCTGGATGACTTGACTTGAATTATATGTTTTTGTTTTCTTCAAACCTAATCCGGATATGTTCTTTAATTAGTTCTTTCGAATCATTGTTTCCAACAATCTCCCCCATTTGATGGAAACAAAAACCTAAGTACATTTAAGTATAAGCAAAAGGCGTTTTGGGAACTAACTATGATTCTTGATACTTAGTCATTTACAGTTTTACTCCTCCATAGCTCTAGCATCCTAACTCCCCCAACATTTTTGCATTCTAGCTTCTGAGTTTTTTAAGTACAATTATTGATTGTAGTTAGAAGCAGTTTTTGCATTCAAGCTATCCTCTCAAGATTAATTGATCTTTGAATTGAGTAGAAATTTTCACTATATATACTTCTATTGTTAACAATAGTTAACCTCATGAAGTTCCGGATTACAAGACATAAAAGTATATACGTGAAAGAAAATTTACATAGCTAACTATTACAAGATTTTACAAGTAAATAGCGATACTATGAACTACACTACTCTTCCATATCCTCATCCAAAGCCTCACCTTTTTTTGTTAGTGATCTTCTTCCCATTTTTGTTTGCATCGGATTGGAGGTCTATTACCATATATGTTCTTTGATCCCAACTCTTTTGCCATGCTCCGAATTATACAGAATATTCAACATTTCCTTCAAGCCACTTCTTAATGATTATGTCTCAGTGGCAGGAAGGAGATGGACTGGTTTGATGAGGTTCTAGAGCTGTTTGTAGGACTTGACAAGATCTGGAATCATCTTTAAAGCATGTTGTTGATCTTCTTCTTAAAAAAATGGGAACATTGCCTTTAGGAGAGTTAGATTGCTCTTGTACCCAAAGAATCTTGTATCCAGATTTGCTGGATAAGGTCTTGAAGGATCGGGAGGAGAAGGCTTTCTGGAATCATAGAGGAGGATCTGGATGTAGAACGAGTGTTGATTGAAAGATTTGCTATACCCGTTTTTATGTGTTCAACCTCTTGAATGATGTCCTTCCGACCGTTGTGAAGGCTAGTATTGAGATTGTTAAGGTCCTAGTAAATGCCTCCTTCAAGTTATTTATGAGCTTTTCTATTCAGGAAAGATGGCATTGAAAGTTTTGGCTCATATCTTCAATATGTTTTTCTAGGAGCTTCGGCAGTTTTTCATCCAAAAAAATTGCATAACATTTCCTGAGCAGCCTAGTGCTCTTCATTCAGCAAGGTTAATCCAGAAGAGACTTCCTTTGAGGATTCTGTGATGGCAGTAGGAATGAATTTTTCCAAGCTTTCAAACTTGTGATCGATATGCTCCTTTAGTTCAGCTTTCAAATCAGTGCATGAGGAGGTGACATGACCCAAGATAGTAGCACAGTTATTGTCTGCTCCGTTTACAGCCTGGCTTACTATTCTATTAGCCGTTGTGATTGCAGAAGAGAGTTGGGTTAATTATCGTAAGATCTTGGATAGAGAAGTTTCTGCGACTTAGGCAGCTGTGGGAAATTGAGCAACCTTTCTTTCAATGTTCTTTGCTCTAAATTTCATCTCTCCTAACTCTTACTAAAGATTCGGAGTCATAGTTTCCTCTTTTATTAATTTCTCCACGGCTTTCAGCTAATCACATACACCCCTGAGCATTTTTATGATCTTATCCTCTCTATGCCCTTCTATGGTAGCTAGCTCTAGTAGCTTTAGAGCCACTCTCACCTTCTCTGCTCTGGTAGGTTGAGGATTTATGGTTGGCTTTTTTAGTATGCTGTCAGAGGAGGAAGTGTCTTTTTCAGATCTAGAGCTACTTCCAGTTTCGTCTAAATCAGTTGATTCTTCATCACTCTCCTCAACCTTCGTCTGTTATTCTGCCTTTTCCTCCAACCTGCCCTCCATAGTGGCCTCGCCTTTTGAGTCCACTTTAGAAGTGTACTTAGTGGAGACCATCTCCCTCCTCTAGAGCATTTTTCTCCAAGATAGACTCATCATTCTTAAATGCATTTTGAATGTTTGCATCTAAGTTGTGCTGAATTTTAGTGGCATCATAGCCATATCAGCAGCAGCAATTATAGATTTAGAGATAAGGATTACCTTTGTGTTCTATGGTTCTGTATGCTCTGCTTCTTCTCTTTCTAACTCCTCCGGAGGATTGGAATTGTCCTTAACCTCTACTTCATTTGCCTTTCCAGGACTTATAGTTCTCACTTCCTTAGCTTCATTCTGAATGTTGGCACTATTCTCAACGTTCCCTTCAGTTGCTTTTATAGGACTTTCCACTTCAATTACTTCTTCTACTGAATTCAATAGATTCTCCGAAAGAGGTTATGTTCTTGCTTTGAATACATATAGGTCTTCCTTTGGATATTCACTCTCTCTAAGAAGGCCAAGATCTTTTGAGGAAATGAGAAGAGGTGGACTATCATTTGTTGCGGTGCCAGAAGAGCCTCCCTGTCCCTTTTTAGTAAGTCTGTTTGCCTTTAAGTTTTCATTAACTGTGGTCATCATCTCAGTGTATTGAGGATCCTCCGAAATAATGTTTTCCTGAAGGATAGCCTTTCCAGCAACTACTATCTCCTTTCCTTTACTTGAGTTTGCTTATTTTATGGCCTTGTGGATTGGGTCTTCAATCTGGATTCCCACAGCAGGGTTTCTCACTAAAAATTTAGCTCTTTTGGGCTTTAAGGGTTCATTAAAGGTTGATCCCTTCCGAATTTAAGTTCTTTTAGGAATAAGCTCTTCCTCTTATGTAGCTCTATTGGGCTCATCTCTTTCATCAAAGATCTCATTTAGAGTTTGCTTTTCTCCTTGTACTCTTCTAGCTTTAATTGCATTAGCAGCAATTACAAAGGCTTCACTATCCTCGAGATTGACAATCTTCTTCTTCTTGGCCGCAACCTTAATGAGCCTACCCCTCTTAGGCTTATTTAGAGTGTTTTTCAGCAATTGATTGAGGGTGAGAGTGTCTTCAGTTTTCTCCTCCACCACAGACTCTAAATTAATTTTTCTTGGAGCTTTAGCTCTAGTTGTTCTTGCCCTCTTTTCCTCCAAAGCAATCTCAATTGGCCCTTCGGCCTTCCTGACTTTACTCTTTTCCTTCTACTCTTCACTCTGCCTTATGTCTTTCTCCTCATCCCATTATTAAAGGTAAATTTCCAGAAGCTTTTCTCCAAGATGGATTTTCCTTCTATTGATTCCTCCTTGGACAGATCAATCCCATTTAAAAGTAAAATTCTTGTTATAAGGCCTCCATGGGAATGCTTGTGTTGCCGAATGTAATGAATAAGAAGTACTAGCGTGTTGATTACCCTTCTTTCTACCCAATGTTAGAGAACACTATTATACAATGATGACGCAGTATTTAGAGATCCCCTCCGGATCAAGACAAACTTTTCCAGAATAATTTGCAATAATTCGGGGCTTTCTAGCCAGTGAGTGGAGCACTTATCTCCAAAGTACCTTATCGAAAGCCATTGCATTGGGTTATACTTCACAGTCTATTCATCTCCATCTGTCTGGATCATAACTCTGTCATTCTTCATTTTTAGAGGAGTGGCAAAGAATTTCGAGGTTAGAGTAACTACTTTCCAATCCACCGTGGTCCGAAGTGCATCGTAATAGGTATGGGTTTTGAGGTTTTTGTAAAATTGTTCTACAAAGACAGGGTAGGTTGGGTTATGCATTGTAAGGAATTCTTCTAGGTGTTGGTCTTTTAAGAGTTGGGCATATGGTTCAGTGGAGAATAAGAAATTATCACCCAGAAAATCATATAGGGTTATTATTTCTGAAGCATTGCGCTTGACTGGAATGAAATAATCATCATAAAGATCTTCCATCTTTAAGATATTCACTGGAGGTGGGGTTGTTTTAGTTTGAGTGTTGGTTTTTGCCATTTGAGAAATTTGGAAGAAGAAAATTTAGGATTTAGGGTTCTAAAAGAAAATTGTAGAGTAATAGTAGCTGAATTACTTTGCGTGAAGAAGATGAGAGAATTTGGGAGGTTTTTATAGAATTCTCAAAGTGAGGTTAGTTTGGTAATTCGGATGCAGTTAAAGTTAACTAGATTAGTGATGTGAAAGTTAAAATTATGGAGAGAGGTAAATGGCGTTTAAACCAAAGAATTGGAATGATTTATTTAAAAATATCTATTAAATTTTACCGCATGTGGGTTGCCCAATAAACATTTGAAATTCAAAATGTGTATAGTTACCTTTTCGCGCTTTTACTGCCATTTGTCAACTATCTCTGCTGAGTTGGCAATATTCTCTTCGGATCCATCACTGAATCTTCTTCTTTCTTCTTTGATTTCCTTGAGTTGCCAAGGATCTTTACAATTCCGAATTGTCTTCCAGATTCTACTTCAAATTAGATTTGACATTCTAATTGCTTCTCTTAGCTTGTTGTACTGATCGTTACTCAATGGCTTAGTAAAGATGCTTGCCCTTTGCTCACTTGTTAGGGTGTAGAACAAGATAACATCCTTCTTCATTATATGATCCCAAACGAAATGGTGTCTGATATTAACATGTTTCATCCTGCTATGGAGCACTAGATTCTTTGACACATCAATTGCACTTTTGTTGTCACATATTACATTAACACATCCTACTTGTACACCATAATCTTCCATTCGTTGTTTGATCTATAAGAGTTGAGCAACACAGCTTCCTACTACCATGTATTCAGCTTCTATGGTTGACAATGCTACTGAGGTTTGCCTTTTACTATACCAAGATACTAAGCAATCTCTAAGAAAATGACGACCTCTAGAAATGCTTTTTCTCTCAAGTGTGTCTCTTACATAATCTGCATCAGTGTATCCTTGCAAAGTGAAATTGCCATTATTGGGATACCATAGCCCAACTTTAGTTATTCGTAGCAAATACTTGAGCACCCTTTTCACAGCTTTAGGATGAGAATCTTTTGGATTAGCTTGATACCTTGTACATAGCAGACTATATAGTGTATGTTAGGTCTACTATCTACCAAGTATAATAGTGGTCCAATCATCCCTCTATAAAGCTTCTGATCTACATCTTCACCTTCACAATCCTTTGAAAGGACTGTATCTGATCCCAAAGGAGTGGACATGGCCTTGCTTTTGTCCATTTCAAACTTCTTCAGAATCTCCTTAGTGTACTTAGATTGGTATGTTGATGAAGATTCCATCCAGACTCTGCTTGCTTTGTAGACCAAGGAAGAAATTGAGTTCTCCCATCATTGACATCTCAAATTCCTTCTGCATTTGAGTGCTGAATTCTTGATACATCTTTTCATTAGTTGTTCCAAAGATGATGTTATCTACATAGATTTGAACAAGAATGACATCACCCTTCTTCTCTTTGATGAAAAGTGTTGTATCTGCCTTGCCTCGAATGTACCCCTTGGATATAAGGAATGAAGTAAGTCTCTCATACTAGGCTCTTGGTGCTTTCTTCAATCCATAGAGGGCATTCTTTTGCCTATACACATGGTCTGGATGCTTTGAGTCTTCAAATCTAAGTGGTTGCTTGACATAGACTTCTTCCTAAATAACTCAATTTAGGAATACACTTTTGACATCCATTTGTAACAATGTAAATTCCATGAATGATACAAAAGCACATAAAATCTGGATTGCCTCTAATCTTGCTACTGGTGCAAAGGTTTCTTCAAAGTCAATGCCTTCTTGTTGATTGTAGCCTTGGGCAACCAATATTGCATTATTTCTCACAACAACTTTAGATTCATCTAGCTTGTTCAAGAATACCCATTTAGTGCCAATGATTGACTTACCCTCAGGTGGTGGTACTAGATCCCAAACATCATTTCTAGTGAACTAATCTAGTTCTTCTTGCATTGCCATCTTCCAACATTCATCCCCTTCTGCATCTTGAAAATTTTTTGGCTCAATGAGAGCGACAAAAGGGGCATGACTCATCATCTTATTTAGTTATCCTCTAGTTCTGACTGGATTTTAGACATTGTCCAAAATGGCTTCAACTGGATGATCCCTGTGAGTTCGAATTTCTCTTTGAAGATTTCCATGTTGTGCTGGAGTTTGTTCCTCATTTAGTTCCACTCATTCTTCTTGATCAATGAAGTTTATCTCCTGATGATTGAGATATCCTTGTGGTCCTTCTGAGTTGAAGTTGATTCCTTCAACTTCTTCTTTGTACTTCTTGATTTGAAAAGAATCCAGAATCTACACTTCTTCATTTTCTTCAGCATTCTTAGCTTCCTAAGTTAAGTCTTCCGGATTGGAACTTCTTCTCCCTACATGGTTAGTCTCATTGAAATCTACATGTATAGACTCTACCATAGTTTAGGTTCGTTTGTTATAGACTATGTAAGCTTTCTTATGTGTTGAGTAGCCAAGGAAAATTGCTTCATCAGATTTAAGATCAAATTTTCCTAGTTGCTCTCTATCATTTAGGATGTAGCATTTACATCCAAAGGCTTTGAAGTACCCAATCTTGGGTTTCCTTCCCTTCCAAATATCATATGGGGTCTTTTCTATAGTTTTTCTAATGAGAGCTCTATTTGAGATGTAACTTGCAGTTTTTACGGCCTCACCCCAAAAGTGTTTAGGCAATCTATTCTCATTTAGCATTGTTCGAGCCATTTCAACTATTTTTCTATTTTTCCTTTTTATAACCCTATTTTATTAAGGTGTATGAGGAGTAGAGAAGTTCCCTGTGTTTCAAAAATTTCATTAAACTGCTAATTTTTGAATTCTCCTACATTATCACTCTAGATGCGTGGAATGCTTTTGCCTTATTTTACTTCTATCCGGATGAAAATTTTAGAGAAATGGTCAAAGGCTTCAGCTTTGCTAGCTAACAAAGCAACCTAGGTATAATGAGAATAATCATCCACTATGACTATAGTGTATTCTCTTCTACCTAAACTCTGGCTTGATTGGACTAAAGAGACCTATATGCAAGAGTTGAAGAACTCTCTTGGAAGGTATATAGGAGATAGAAGGGAAACTTTTTCTATATTGTTTACCTAATTGACATGCAATGCATATGTGATCGTTATCAAAAGCAACCTTAGGCAAACCCACAACCAATTCCTTTTTGGCTAATTTGGACAGGAGGTTTATGCTTACATGTCCCAACTTATGGTGCCAAAGCCATGATTCTTCTTCTTTAGACACCAAGCATATGATCTTTTTCTCATTTTTATTGTTAACAGATTAGACATTATTTACTCTAGGTACATAAAGGATTCATTGATTTGACTTACTATTAAGGACTGAGCATCCTCCGGAGTCAAAGGTGACTTTTGTCCCTTTATCTCAGAGTTGTGCAACACTCAGCAGGTTGAACCTCAGTCCATCAACTAGTGAGACATCTTCTATATTTAATTTAGATCCAATGGTTCCATGCTCAATGTCTGTCCTTTTTTATTATCTCCAAAGCTTACTTTTCCACCTTTCTTTCGGATTAAAGTGATGAAGACTTTCTCATCACAATTTATATGCCTTGAGCGTCCACTATCAATGCACCATATGTGTTGATCTACTGTGGATCTAAGGCATACCTGCAAAATAGATCAAGTGGGTTTGGGTACCCAATCAGATTTGGGTCCTCTCGGTTATTAACCATTTTAAGCGAAGGATAAATATCATAATAACCATTTTTAAATCTAAACATTTTAGTCATATGGTTATTTTCTCCACAAAACCTGCACCCAACGACTGGTTTGTTCTGCTTAAGCTTTTCCTCAATCTTTTGGAGATCCTTCTTCCCATAATCTCTGGAATATCCTGCTTTAGATAGATATGGACTTGACTGTTTAGTTGGGATTGGGTAGTTGACTGGTGGAGCAACTTTTGGTCTGTAGTTTCTCCTTTGCTTATGGGGTTGATCATCATAGACTACTTTAGCCTTTCCCTTTTGAGCAGCTGTGTATCTCTAAATTTGAGCTTTAGGTGGACCATTATGTTTTTGTGTTTGAGGTTGCCTCTGGGATTTATTTTATCTTGGAGGTTTCAAATTCCTTCTTTTCATTAAAGATTCTGATCTTATTCTGGATGCTTCCTTCATTAGAATTAGCCACCTATCTATCCCAGTTACATTGGCACTTAGTATCTACACTGGATTTCTTAGGAAGTTTTCTTCAACCAGATCAATGTGGTTTGTGGCTCTTATTTGATTGACATCTTGTGCCTATTCCATTACTTGTCTTTTAAGGGATTTGATAGCCTTCATGTTCTTCCCCACATTATTGATTACAACCCCTAAAGCCCTAGAAAGATCAAGGTTAGATACAGAATTTGAGTGAGAATTTACCTTAGTACTGCTATCTCAGATACTGATTCTTCAATTTGCTCTGTGACTTGCTTTGATAGATTCCTTCCGGATTACTTTGCTTCCAAATTAGTTGGTTCCATGAATGCACAGTTTGCATTTTCTTCTTCCTCTATTGAAGAGGAGCTACTGCTTTCTTCACTATTGCTCCATGTAGCCACCATTGCTTTCTTCTTATATCTCTTGTTCCTTTTTAGTTTAGGACATTTGGTTCTGAAGTTGCCTTTCTCTCCACATTCAAAGCAAGCCGATTCTTTTTTTTGGATCTTTCTTGTCTTCCAAAGCCTCTATTCGTTATTTTAGAGTCATACTTTCTAGAACTCCTCCTTTCTTTTCTTCTAAGGAATCTATCGAACTATTTAGCTTGCATAGCCATTTATTCTCTATTACTTTGAGATTCTTTCAAATGCTTCTCTATTTCGAAGGAAGCTGATCCGGAAGAGTCTGATATATCTCTTGTGCAGTTTTACATTCGAAAATCCTATTAAATTTACCTATACTAAGAGCATAATGAAGCATGTTAGTAGCATTTGCATTTTCAAGCAGTTTTTTATAATCATTCTCATCCCAAAGGTTTGAGAGCTTCCTGGTAGTTAAACCCCCTACTTCATGAGTAGGGACATATAGGCCATCTTAAATAGCGATCTATGACAACATGCTTTGAGACTGAATGAAATTCTTCATCCGGTTTTTCTAGGATGGGTAACGGACATACCCTACGAAAGAAGTTGTGAGTTGTTGAAACTCATTTTGACTCTTGGATCAAAATATGGACCTCTAGCTTGACATTGTTCATTCTCTAGTTTTTAGCACTTGCTCTGATACCACTTGTTGGTCACTGTAAGAGTGTGTATAACGTCAGAGGGGGGTGAATGACCCTTTTTATAGAATTTACAGACTTTATAAAGTCTTGTGTAGTGTGTTTGATATGTTTCGGGTGTAATAAATCCAAATGATGCAAATATTAAATAATATGCAATTTAAGTAAAGGGTTAAAGGAATTCAAACACAATGATTTTATCCTGGTTCGGCCGCGCCTACTCCAGTCCCCAAAGTTTCCTTACTCCGAGCTTTTTCCACTAGTGGATTCCTTTTCAACTGGTAGGAATCAGGCCTTACAATTGTCTCCGGAGATTTATTCTCCTCCGAATGTAGGATATACCACTAGAAGCACCAACTCTTAGCTGAGTCCTCTTGAGCTTGTCTCCGAATGGTGACCCCTCTTTTGGATGTAGAATATACCACCAGAAGCACCAACTCCTAGCTGAGTCCTTTTTCTTTAGTAGGATATACCACTTAGATTCTACTCAAACCTAAGCTGAGTCCTATAGGGAGATACCACTCAAAGCACTAACTCTAAGCTAGATCCTAATCTCAATACTCACCTAAGTATGAGATCTTACAATTGATTTTCAAGGGTTTGGTTTTTTAATTCTTCAATTTTATAGCTCACTTGAGAATTCTTAAAAACAGATTTGGATGTTTTTAGTTTGTGGAGGGATTTTGTTTACTGATTGAACTTGCTTGAATTTTCTTTGTAATAGCTTCTATTGAAATCAACTAGCAGCTTCTCAATGTGTGAAGATCTTCTTTTATAGGTTTTGATAACAAATGTAGCCATTCAGTACCGTTGAGGTAGATTTGAATCTTCATCGTTGATCAGGTACGATGTGGCGCTTTTGGTGCCATTGATTAATTCGTTAGACTGAATAAATGTCCCGTTTTAATTTTCAGGATTGAGGCTAAAAAGTTATCAGTGATCATTTTGTTTGTATTTTAGTGAATCACCAACTTTTGTGTCGTTTGTTTTTGGTGTGAGCTCCACGCGCCATTTCATTAGTCTATGTTGAAAAGTTTGTTACCTTTTTCTCTTTCACGTGTCAGTCCTTTTGTCATATTCTGGAATGCATGCTAGCTGTCTCTTTTACAATCTTCAAGGCAAAAAGGATCTTTGACTTTAGACCAAATGTAGAGCGAAAAGGTGAATTTGAACTTTTTCCTTTGTCTTCATATTTGAGTCTTCTGGATGTCTTCACACTCAATATATCCGGATTCTTCTTCAATCAGCCTTTCCTTTCGAATGCTGCTTTTTAGAGATTGAAAGTTTATTTCCTTTCCAAAGTTCAACCGGATGTTTTCCTTTTTTACTTAGGTGTTTGTAGTCTTCAATATGTGTCCGGATAACTTGACTTGAATTATCTGTTTTTGTTTTCTTCAAACCTGATCCAGATATGTTCTTGAACTAGTTCTTTCAGATCATTGTTTCCAACAATGGAAGAATGCTGATATTGAACTCAAGTTAAATTCCCTATGGAACAAAAGGATGGATTGGAAGCTCATATCATTAGGAAAGGGTTTTTATCACATTATCAAGCCTTCGGATGAGGCTTTACATAAAATTTGGACTGCGAGAAGTCCAAACTTGAAACCTTGAATAATGCGATTTTCAGTTTGGAAAGCTAGTTTTGATCCTGCTAAGCTCAAACAAACTACTGCCCAAGTTTGGATTCGTCTATTTAATCTGCCTTGGGAGTTTTGGGATCGTAGATTTCTTTCTAGTGTTGTGTAGGGTGTTGAGGTTCCTATTTGCTTTGATTGCAATACTATTGAAGGGGAATTTGGGCACTACGCTCAATTATTGGTTGATATTGATTTATAAAAACCTATTATGGATCAGATTTATGTAGATACAGCAGAAAGTATTTTTTGGGTGTCTGTGGAATATGAAAATATTCCTATCTTATGCTCCATTTGCTAGTAAATTAGACATTCCGCAGTTGATTGCAGGCTTAAAGTGGTGCAAAAACCACAGGTTCAACAAATTAGAAAGGAAAGGCTTGAGAAAATTTAGCCTGTTGTTCAACGACAGGCTGGGAAGGAGCGACCAAAATTGGAGCTTTTCAATAGAAGCAAGCTGAGGCAACGGGATTTGGAAGAAAGAACTAAGTTAGTAGTACCAACCGATAATCGTGAAGCCAGCCTAAAGATTGACGCAGTGGCTACCGAGTCGATTGAGGTTGCGACTATTGTAGTGATTGAGGCTGCGGGTAACGAGGCATTTGATAAGGATCCGAGAAATTTTGACTCTGTTAATACTTTGGAGATAGTTAACTTAGTTGTGGATCTCAGAGATAAGGAAATTGAAGTTCATAAGCCGATTGATGGCCATATTTCTAATGATTCCAATCATTCCATGAATGCCTTAGATGAGTTTGACCAAGAGGGCTTCGAATCAGATTACTAATAACCTAAGAAAGGTGTCCTAGGCTCTTGGGCAAATTCTTCGGAACGATAAGAGGCAAAAATGAAAAACAAGGCCAAGCAGTTGACGCATGTTAGGCAAAGTTTTTTGTTTGCTTCCTACGATGACAGTTTTTGGTGTGAGATGAACGAGGGAGACAATATCCAACTACCAAGGAAACCAAGGGTATCAATTGCTGCCAAAGAATAGGCTAAGCGAGAGTACAAGGAGCTAGCTAAAAGTAAGCGCAAACCTCCACTAAAGTTTTCTCCTTAGTTGATAGTTTTTTACTTTTTACCATAATGGTTGTTTGATTTTTTTTCCTTTTCTTTTTTCTTATATTTTTTCTTTTTTATCTTTTTAATAAAATGAGCCTAGGGGAGGGTTTTTCACGGCGGTGGGGCATTGCGAAACCTCTGCTTGCCTTTTCTCTCTCACTAGGTAAAATTTTAATAAAAAAAAGCTAAGGGTCCTAGTTCGAGCACCAGGTTCTCCAAAAGTTAAATGTTCCTAGTTCTTAAAAAATAATCTTTTGGGCTCATTATATATTTTAACCCAAATATATTTAGATGAGATAAGATCTCACATTTTTACCCTAGAATACAAAATCCTATTTGAAATTGAGTTTTACATCTCTGCCGTGTTGGGAAAATTCCTGAAAATAACTTGGATAATCTCTGAAGTCATGATAACACTTTCAGATTGAAACTAATTTGGTGACATGGTAGTTTGAATTTGGTTTTATTGGAATATGTTTAAATTGAATTTTGATTTTTGATATTACTTTCCGGGTATTCTCTTGGTACAAATATTCAATCGGAAATATATGATAGTTAGAGTTCAATTAGATGGATATTATGACTTGCAAATCAAGTGAATTATTGATTCATCTACTGTCTTAACCCTACTCTCAACTTTGTTAGTGGCAGAAAGTTGTATGTTTCTGTAACTATCGCAGACTTCGGTAGGTATTCATGGATACTCATTCATTTTTTGTTTGGGAACCAACATTCTTTGGCATATTTATTTTAATTATATGGAAGTGATTTGCGATACACTTTCTTATTTACAATTCATTATACCATTCGTTGATGTGAATGGTGGATGTAATACTGGCAATTAAGTATATTTGCCATCTAGTTTTGGGATGAAGTATTTGGGGGAAGCTGAAATGATTCTTGTATAAGAATCAAGTAGAAGGACAATGTTATTTCAATTTCTCAAGTTCATTATATTGCGAAGATTTTGAATAAATTCAACTTCAAGGATTGTTCTCCAGCTAGCACTCTTATAGATCTTTGTCTTAGGCTTCTGCCTAACAAAGGTGTTGCAGTATCTCAACTTGAATACTCGAGAGCCATTGGCAGTCTTATGTATGCCATGATTAGCACTAGGCCTGATATAGCCTTTGTTGTTGAAAAGCTTAGTAGATATACTAGTAATCCCAGATCATTGGCAAGCTTTAAGTCGAGTATTCAAGTGCTTAAAAGGAACTAAGGATTATGGTTTGACCTACACAGGATTTCCTTTGGTTTTTGAAGTTTATTAATATGTAAGTTATATTTCTAATGAAGAAGATAGTTCTTCCATAAGTGCGTATTCCTTCTTGGGGGAGGTATTAACTCTTGGGTGTCAAAGAAACAGACTTGTGTCACTGATTCAAAATGGAATATGAGTTTGTAAAAACTAAGTGTAATTTAGCCGATCATTTAACCAAAAGGTTAAGATGAAATCTTGTGCACAAGTGAGCTATGGGGATGTGATTAAAGTCCATCTAAAATCTCTCATGTTGAGATACCCAATTCCCATCTAATATGACGTTAGATGCTGAATTTAATAAGGAAAACTTAACATCTAGAGATTGGAACACACTGCTTAAAACATCCCAAGGTATGTGTTCAGACTTGCAAGATAAAGGAGGTTGAAGTTTAACTTCTTAATAGCTCGTTCAAAAAATTGCATATGTCGGTGCAACAGTAAAAGAGCTACCTAAATAAGAATGAAGTTTAGCAGCTTCAAGAAGTTTTGGACTTGAATTTGATTTGCTTGTGAAGGACAGGGACACAAGGCTAGTAAAAGATAGTGTCAAGTAAGAACATGTTAAAATATTGACTTTTGTGTATATTATCTTCGAGTATACTAGATGGATAACAAAGGTTCAATCCATAATGACACCTTTGGTATTCAAATATTTGGAATGTGTAATATACTAAGATGAAATTCAATCGTCACGATATTTCATATATGCATAAGTTTGTTATTTGTTGTGATTTTGTTTAGTTAATCATGGATTACACTAAAATGGGGGAGGATTGTTCCTATTTTAGTGTAATTGGATCAACTAGTTGACTAATGTGATCGTAATATTTCATCAAACATGTTAGGAGAGTGTGGAGTGCACGCTTGTTTGAGCTATATCACGATACTTAGCTTACGAGGATCCGAGAGCTACTTTTAGCAATGCTTCTATTTAGAACAGTCGCGACTGATAGAGTGGACACAACCTTTTGCAATGCTTCTGTTGCGAACTACTGTGACTGCTCGAATGGGCACTACTTTTTGCAACGCTTTGTCATTGAAGCGTCGCAACTACTCGTTCCAGGCTTATAAAAATCTGGCATTGACAATGTTTTCTCAATCTAGTTGCAATTTGGTTCACTTTTCTTCAAAACGCAAATTCACTCTAAGTTCTTGTAATTTTTGATTTTATTCAATTGATATATTTGGTAGAACGGCCAAATAGGATTCAATCTGAAAGTGTTCATAACGACTTCAGAATTATCCTGGCTATTTTCAGACATTCAAGGCTTCATTCTATCGGAATTCCCCAACATGTCGCCTGATCTTTCACTCATCTTGCTCATTTCCTTTTGTAGTTTTTTTGTCCTTCTTGTATTTCTAATCCATTCTACACTTTACACAATGTATCTTTTTCTAGTGTGATTTTTCATTCTTTTGTTTCGAAAGGTCAGTGTCTTTATTTCTTCAAGTTGCCTATTTCATTTTTTTTATAAATAAGAACTACTGGATCTTGATTTGTATTCAAGTATTACAACAAATGTTAAAAAACACCCAATTTAATTAGGTTTGAGAGAAAACCAGGTTTCACCAGTTTATTTGTTCACGGATTTTTCCCGGTTTAAACCGGTCATGGCCGGTTTTATCTCAAACTGTTAGTTTAAGTTAACCAAATTGATACCAATTCTGGTTTTTGGTTTTTCTTGTTAAACTGGACGGTCTAGTCTGATTTTAATAACATTGTGTCTAAACTACTAGACTAAGACATTAAACCATTATCATTAGCCATTAAACCAATTGACCTAAATGAATAAGTTGATATGTAAGACTCAATCAGTCAATTTACCTTCTATATTATTCCTAACATTCCTTAAAAAATTTAGCCCTTGTTTGGTTAATGGTTTTGTTATAATTTGGTATATTTCTAACTAAAATTCTCTTGTTTGGTTTCATGGTTTTATTTGTAGTATAGTTCTTTTATGCCTCTTTCATGGTTCAAAAAACCATAAAATAAGAACCATGGATTTGATGGTTTCCCTTCAAATTAAACTAAATTTTAAAAAAAATGTCATACCATACAATTTATCAAAATAAGAATTTTTAAAAAACAATATCATACTATACTGTACTGTACTATACTGTACCATACCTTACGTTAATGAACCATGGTGAACCATCACCTAGACATAGGCTTAAAAACCCAAGAAAGTTACCCAAAAGGGTAATTTTCGATTAAAACACACACACACATATATAACTTTTTAGTTGATTTTCCTATTGGTATGGGCTATATATATGAAAATCTCAATCCATAAATATCTAAAACAGGATCCAATTCCTAAATTTGGCATAAGAATCTACGGTCCACGTAATTATATCCCTTTCTATGTCCCTCATTAAATTATGCCATGTGTCAAACACAATCCTAGTAACTATAAGGGATTTTATATTATGCACCTAGCTTTTTGCGCCCTTCTTCAATTCAAGGGTGAAAATTTATTAACAATTAATTAATTATTTTCTCACTCCATTAAATACTCCCTAATAAATTTTCAATCCTTAGATTAAAGAAGGGTGTAAAAAGCCAGGTGCATAATATAAAATCCCGTCACTATAAACCTATTTAACAGCGTTAAAATCAACGTTAACTCCTTATTCTAATTAACTTCCTCCCCTACCCCAGATTTCCTTTCTGAAGAGCTACAGTTTTGATTCTTATCGCCAAATCCTAACCCTTGAGAACTGATTGAAGGAAAATGGAGATTGCCGGAGAAGTCGTGATTAGGTCAATCATAGTCCCCGTGCAAACACATTTCATATGAAATATATTCTATATTTAAAAAAAAAAATCTGCTGTCCCCATTTTTGTGTTTCTTGGGTGTTCCTCCACTCGGTATCTGACATTTGGCATCTTTTTCCTACATGTATATTTATTTTTTCTGTTTTTCTTTTTCTCTCTCCTATACATGGCCCATGTATCAAACATTGAGTGGGAGACACTTATGGGGACATAAAATAGGGTCGGCAGATTTTCTTCCTTATATTTCCATCTTCGTGTTATTTTTCCTCTTTTTAGCATTGGTTTAAAGGATTCAAATATGTTGTCCTTAAATTGGTGTCCTCTTCCATGTCCCCAATTCAGTTTTTGTAATTTGTCTACTTTTATTGTTAATATATTCATTTTCAGATTTTATGTCCTACAAATATTCTACAAGTCAAACAATTAATGGAGGGACATGGAAGGGGACACCAATTTGGGGACACCAATTTGGGGACAGCAGATTTTAATTCTGTTCTAGACACATACTATAAGTTTAAGTTTAAACTAGATAAAATTTATAGTCAAATTTGATTATTTTAAAGAATTTAAATAAAGCTGAGGCCGGGAAACATAGGTCGAATTTTATTAAATAAAGAAAAACAAAACAAAGCAAAATAGAAGAGAAGAGAAACGAAAATAGAAAGCAATCAAATGCTTGCAAGAAGCATTAACAAGAAGCAAACAAAACTCAGAACTAAAAGGTTAGGGGTAGAATTTGTTGTGTTTCTTACGTGTGCACTTAGCTTGCTGTAAACTAGGGACACAAAAACTATTCTTTTTTGGAAGAGAAAATCCATGGCATTGAATAATATCTCCTTCATCAGCCCCGTGCCAAGAGCTTTCATATGATGAACACGACGATTCTCTCCCAAAAAATGAGGGGTAGTAACGGGCGGCTCCTCCTCATTAGTCGTAGCAAATCTATCAGCCCATGATATAATTTCTTGATGAAGGCACCTAATTGGGCATAATTTGCAAAATAATAACCCAATTTACCCAAAAACACGCGTCTAACCAAAACAAATATATTAACCACATGCTAACATTTATACGCCCTATATAAACTTACAAAATTGATAAGAGATAGTGTTATTAAGGAATTCTCTCCCATCTTGGCTCAGTTCTCCCTCATCTCTCAATTCTCTCCATCATCGAAGATTCAAAGTTTGAATCCAAATTTTATTTTGCTTTTTGATTACTCTATATTCATTGTTCTAATTTTTAGATTCGATTTTTGAAACAAATCTATTCTTCATTGGCGAAATCTTTGCTCTACTGTGATACCAAATAAAATTTGGAATTTAAAGATGAACATCACTCTTGCTTTGCTTCATGTAAATGGATCATGGACTAATGATCATATATTTATTGGATTCACTGTAACCGGAGTGTCAGTTCCTTCCAGCTCCAACTTAGATGAATTCAAAAGAATATTAATAGATAATTTGAAGGTAGATCGCAGCAAAGAAGATTTGAAGATCCAATTTCAAGTAACACCTTCCTATCATGTTATGGAGATAAGAGATGCGTGGCTCTGACTTTTTTCATGCAGCTGAAAACTCCTATCCTTATTATTACTGAATTTCCTTTATTCTTAACAAAAAGGGCAGTTGTTCATGACTGCTTAAAGGTTGTTCTCTTGGCCTTTACTATTTGCCAAACATATTTGTAAGTTTTTACCACCTGTTACACGTCTAGTATAGACCTACTATATACATGTTATATATATGTTATATATCTACTACAAGTATAATAAAGATGTTTGAGGAGTGTCGAGACCACAAAAAATAAATCCCTAGACAAAACAAACTAGTAGTCAATAGCAAGCAGGGGTCAAATCACCAAGGAATGGTATTTGACAATGTTATTTTTAATAGATAACACATAGCGTGACCTAAAAGTACTCTCGATGGGAATTAGTAGATCGGAACTAAATAAAATAGGTAAGAAAACAATGAGAAATAATGACTCAACCAAAGTAGAGCAAGAATGAACATTATGGTGATCATGGGACAAGACATAAATTGGATCGGGACCTAGATTTAGTTATACTAGCACTCATGCACCGTATAGTACTGGCAACTCTTCCTTATTGTATATGGAGACTAGACTTCGCACCACGATCTCTCTCTTACTCGTTGTGTCTCTCAACTTTGCGCCAAAGAGCTGACCAATGAACAATAATAAATAATAGAAAAGTCTAAATCTGTACTGGTAGGTAGTAAAGCACTCCTAAGAGGCGTAAGATTGCCTTTCTCAAGTCTTAATGGAGACTGTCATCACTTTATCTCTTTTCAGGCACAATTACGGATGCAAGAATTAAGATTGACAATAATCACAAAGACTTACCAAATGGTTGATCATGCTAAATAGCGAGAGTAGGTTATATCCTTACCATGAAACCCTTGAAGTACCGAGATTGGTAAATAGGTCGCTCTCTGAACTTTCGTATTCAGTTGCGGTCCTCACATCATTTAAACTCAGGCTTAACCCTTACTTGGTCAAGTCATAAAGAATTTAGCTAAACATGGTAAAATCTAAATGTGGAGAAATGTAAAAAGACTTAAAGTAAAGCATGCTAAGAATATAAAGACTGAAATTGAAATTGCTTATTAAAGCAAATCCAAGATAAAAAATCCAAAATACTTGAAAGTAAAGAAATAAAGAACTAAGAACTAAAACTAGACTAAGAGGACAAAAAATGGCGAATGGTAAATGATAGATTGGATGATTCGATGATTCCCCTTGAGACTTGATGTCCTTAGCATTTATAGTTGAATGCCTCTTTTCTTGCTTCTTCTTTAGTGACAAAACAGGACTCTTTATATTTATCTTGTTGGATTCATTTCCTTTTAGTCTTGATCTCCAAACGGTAGTAAAATCCTTTCCTTTACAAAATTAGGAAAGAGATCTAACTTCCTTCTTAAATTGGGCTCTTCCTGAATAAGATTTGCCCCAATTGGGTAACTTCTAGATTTGGACTAGGCATGCCCCTGTATTGATGTCATCTTGGTCATTCTGAAATGTTCCAAAGTCATCGAGACCGGCTATTGCTCCTGCCGTCTGCCTCAGGTATGGGTGAAAGGCTATTTTCTTCTAAATATTGCATGTTTTCTTCGTATTGCCCTCAAAACCTAAAATAGACAGAAAAGGGAGTAATAGCGGTCATAAAGACTAAAAACATGGTCTCAATGATATGGAAATAAGCACCAATACATGCTGAAAATACAACCCATCAAATCTCCCCACACTTATTCCATGCTTGCCCTCAAGTATGCATTGAAGATCAGGAAGAAGAGAAATTTAAACTGTGCAAATAACCTTAAATAACTTCACAGAGACTATATTCTTTGACCGAGACTTATATCGAGGCCTTTCATTTACTATTGAGTATTCCAATGTAAGATATCATCAAGAAAACCTTGTTCAAAACTTTACTCGAGAGTATTTACAAAATTAATGTACGAGTACACAAAATATTGTCATTCTTCAAGATTACCCCAATTTAATTTTAGCACGTCCTGGTGATCATAAGATGATTCCTTCTAAATCTTTTATTTATTTGAAGCACATTTTTACTTGGTGGGGTCCCTAAGATACATTTAGCCATTGTTTGGGTTTTGTTTTGCGATTTAAAAAATTTACTAGCTTTGCTAGTCCCTTTAGATTTTTCAACCCATTTTGTCTCATTTTCCCATTTTTCTTAGGTCTCGCTGCATTTTCCATCCAACTATTCTTCCCTATAAAAGAGTCTTCACCCGGTTTTTAGTCGTGGATATCTCTTTTTTCTATCGGCCTTATGAAAGAGTCTTCAATAGGTTTTTAGCCGTTGATAGCTCTTCCTTCTATAGGTCATATGAAAGAGTCTTCACCCAGCTTTTGGCCATGGATAGCTCTTTCTTCTATCGGTCCTATGAAAGAGACAAACAAGGTTGCGAGCCAAGTAAGTCTCATTTGGACTAATTGCGGAACGCACAATAGAAAATAACCACCAAGATTGATACCTGTTTTGCTAGGTCTTGATGGAGGATCTTATGAAAAACATGGACTAACTAAAATCAAATCAAGGCTAGATTAAAGCACTTTAAACAATAAAATTATGTTACACTTTTCTGTACACAAGGACCAAGGAACACAAAGTGATTATCAGAAGTCTTAGATTGGAATATCAATGTTCAATTTAGGTCTCGATGATAAGTTTCTATTAATTAGGATAGTCTTGTTAGTTATTTAATCAGTCATTAATACATTATATCTTATCTTGGTTATCATCACGTCCCAATAACAGGTTAGAGAGCAGAATAAGGTCATTGCATGGGTAAAAATAAAAAGCATGAGTCCTCGTGAAACTTTTTCTTGGAGCAAAAGATATATTTATTGAAAATAAAAATAAGAAAAAGATTAAATAGAAGAAGTAGAATTGATAAATTCCCTCCCCACACCTATGCTATGCATTGCCCCCAATGCAAAAAGAAAGACGAAAAGGAGATAGAAGAGAGGGTAAATAAAAACATTACTATCCTAGTGGAGGGGGAGAGAGGAAAAAGAGACCCAGCTGGTCTCGCTATATCTTTCGGATCCCAAATTATTGAATGTTTAGGTCCACATTCAATTCCAGGGCATTGGAGCAGGTTCGGAGGTCATGATTTTTAGCACCGAGCTCAATGAGGCTTTTCAAAATGTCCTTGTACTGTTTCTCTAGATTGGTGACTTTCTAGAGGAGCTTGGTGTAGGCAGCGGAATGAGTAGAGTCATCACAAGTAGGTTGGTCTAGCTGAAGGTCCTCGAGGGAAGGTAGAGTAGGTTTTTCTTCAGGAGGACCAGGAGGGCACATAGAATCGGAGGGCTCTTGGAGTAAGTAAGGACTTACTAAAACTATTTGGCCAGCCAGGCTCCCAAGTGGAGCTTCTTATTGTTCTTCTTGCACAATAAAATGTGCACTTCTTTCTCATTCAAGGTCCCGAAACTTTTATGGCAACCAAAAAAGTGAAAGACAAGAATTCTGTGGGCATAACTAAGGTCGGGCTCATGAATGTAGAAGTCTCAAGAGTCACTCTCAACTTCCAAGTGGTGACTTAGGGATCTTTATTGCAGAGGGAGAAGTAGCTCTCGGCAACGTTGAAATCAGAGGGGAGAGCATCACACATGTCATCAAAGGGGTAAGTTACCCCTAAAGCCTTGTTGAAGTCATTCAGACTCTAACTCATAGTCCTCCCATGGAGACATAACTTAATCACCCCCTCCTCTTGGTAGTTGGTATAGTCCCGCTTGAACTAGAAGGTTGCATAGAACTCCCAGACAAGCTCCTAGTAGGAGGGAAACAAATAAAGAGCAGGGGTAACCATGAGATCATAGTAAAGGTATCAATGACAGCTTGGTTGATGCCGAGAGTGGTCATGATATCTTTACAGGCAGACTTGTAGGGCTTTGATGATAGGCCTTTGAAACGAGCATAAGTGGTGTGTAGGGCAGGATGATCAAAAGAGCTATAGATCTTGCTCTTTACACCGAGAGCAGGGGTCTTTTCTTCTTTGGCCAGCTTGCCCTTCTTTAAAGTCTGGTCACTCTTGGTAGCGCTCCTTATGAGCATCTTCCTCTTTGCAGGTGGGGGAGCAGGAGCATAGTCACTCTCTTCATCGGACTAAATTTTGTTGGGGTCACCTAATTGACCTCTCCCCAAGATTTCTTTTCTTTCTTGACCAGAGTCTTGCCTGACTCCTTAAGACCAGTGGAGGTGAGGTAAACTGTAGAGATTAGTTCTATGGTGAGCAAAAGCTTGCTGGGAGTGGCAGTGATACTAAAAGAAGTAGCAGGAGTGGGGATTCCATGGCTCGACATCACCGTAGTCTTAGGAAGAGTGACCACGGTGGTGATAGGAGGGACACTAGTGATGGCAACGGTGGTGGTTATAGTAGTGACAGCGTCGGGAGTGGTGTCTGCTGTGTCTGTGATGGTGGTGGTGATTGTGGAGAAAGTTGCCACTACTAGAATAGTAGTGGTGGTGGGAATGGTAACGGTGGTAGTGATGGGAGTGGTATCGACAGAAATGCTGCCGATGAGGATCTTAGTGGTCACCAGACTGGTGGTGTTGGTGTCTTTTTTAGAAGCCATTTTAGAGAGTTAGTGGTGAAGAGTATAGTTCGCCAGAGAAATAAGAGGTTTTTTTGCTTTTTAGAAGGAGCTTGAGAGTCTGATAGAGAGCATGACTATTGAGAGTGAAGGGCAGGGTTTTTAATTACAGAGATTTGCCATGCAAGGGCAGCTCATAGGGTAGTAATGGGATTAGTAGCAATCATTACCTCGATTAAGCACGAAACCGCCAAAAATCTCAATAATATTTGCATGACTTCATGTCAACCACTATGCATGTATCAGGCTGCATGAGTCATTTCACATCCCCGTCTTCTTAGTCACGTTGCTTGGCATTTGATGTTTCAACTTCTAGAGTTTGTACAAAGACCTATTTCTGCAATAAAGATAGAGAGAGAAATCAGTCCTAGTCTAGATACAACTAATAAAGGCTAACTAGAAGAAAGAGATAAAGAGTCAGAAATGCTTGGGCTGACTCCCAAGAGCGCTTTGTTTAACATCGGTGAGCTCGACGCATCATATAGAGATCTTGGTGTGGTGTTAGTGGTCTTTGTGAGATTGATTTCCTCAGAGTGAGCTTGGAATCCTTTACAGTAGGGTTTAAGATGATGCCCATTAACCTTCAAAACTTTCCCAGTCATGATACTCTGTACAATAACTACTCCATGTGGAAATACTCTGGTCACAATGTAAGGTCTAGCCCACCGAGACCTCAACTTTCCAACAAATAGCTTGAGACGAGATTGGAATAAAAGAACTCTCTGTCCCACACTAAAGACTTTCCTGGAAGTGAAAAGATCATGGTAACGCTTAGTGGTATCCTTATAGGCCTTATTTCTTTCATAAACATCATGGCAAATCTCCTCGAGTTGATGTAGTTGCAACCTTGTATGCTCTTTGGCCATATAGAGCCTGAAATTAGTCTCTTTGATGGCCCAATAAGCCTTATGCTCAATCTCGACTGGTAAATGACATGATTTCCCATATACAACTCTATAGTCTCGGTGTCCCGTATGTGCAGATGATGTTATCCTTTATGAAGTCCGCTACGGTCTTTCCAACATCATTCCTGGTCGTCTTGGCTTCTATCCACTTAGAGACATAATCAACTACTAGGAGGATGTATTTGAACCCACAAGAAGGAGGAAAAGGGCCCATGAAATTGATACCCCAGACATCAAATATCTCGACGACCAAAATAGGAGTCATCGGGAGTTGATCTCGATGTCCAAGATTACTAACCCGTTGGCACTTGTCGCATGCTTTGCAGAACATATAGGAGTCATGAAAGATATGTGTCCAATAAAATCCGCACTCAAGAATGTATTATGCTATTCTCCTCTCCCACTATGACCTCTGTAAACCTCAGAATGGCATGCTTGCAATAGTCTCAGTATCTCTTCATTGTAAACACATCTCCTTAAAACCAAATCATTCCCTTGTCTCCATAGATAAGGATTATCCCAGAAATACCTACTTGTTTCCCTCTTCAATTTCTCATTGTCATTACGTATCAATTCATCCAAAAATTTCCCAATTGCAAGATAGTTGACAAGGTCTGCATACCATGAAGTCTCGGTGATAGCAAAGAGACTGTCCCCTAGATATTCATCCTGGACTTCCCTTGGTTCTTCTAAATTGGTTAGCCTGCTGAGATGATCGGCCACCAGGTTCTTTATCCCCTTCTTATCTCTGATCTCGATGTCAAATTCTTGATGTAAAAGGATCCATTGAATCAGTCTTGGTTTAGCATCCTTCTTGGTCATTAGATACCTCAAGGCAGCATGATCTGAGTACACAATGATGTTGGAGCAGAGAAGGTAGGAATGGAACTTCTCCAACCCAAAAATGATAGCATGGAGCTCTTTCTCAGTCATGGTATAGTTCCACTGAGCTACATCACGAGTTTGGGAGGCATAGTAAATGACATGAGGTTCTTAGCCAACCCGATGTCCTAATACCGCTCGTACTACTTTATCACTTGCATCGCACATGATCTCGAAGGGCTGATCCCAGTTGGGTGCTTGGATAATGGGCATAAAGACCAACTTCTTCTTGATAGTGTCAAAGGCTTCCTTACAATGATCTCCAAACTCGGAGTTAGCATCTTTCTAAAGTAATCTGTGATCTTTAAAAAGTTCTTAATGAACCTGCGATAAAAACCTGAATGCCCAAGAAAAGACCTAACTTCCTTTATAGAAGTAGGTTAAGGTAATGATTGAATAACATCAATTTTTGCTTTATCTACCTCAATACCCTTCTTAGATACAACATGACCCAATATCATACCTTTGTCTACCATGAAGTGGCATTTCTCATAGCTAAGTACTAAGTCAGACTCAATACAACGTGTAAAGATCTTACCAAGCTCATCGAGACATGCATCAAAAGAATCACCATACACAGTAAAATAATCCATGAATACCTCAATAATGTTCTCCATGCAATCAGAAAAGGTACTCATCATACACCTTTAAAATGTAGTGGGAGCATTGCAGAGACCAAAAGGCATCCGTCTGTAAGTAAAGGTGCCAAAAGGGCACGTAAATGTTATCTTCTCTTGGTCTTTTGGTTCTACTGGGATCTGATAGAATCCTAGACATTCTATCAAGACAGCAAAAATGTGACTTGCCTGCTAGTCTCTCCAACATCTGATTAATGAATGGTAGTGGAAAATGGTCTTTCTTGGTCGTGGCGTTGAGTTTGTGGTAGTCAATGCAAACTCTCCACCCATTTTGTATTCTCGTCAAGACCAATTTTGCTGCTTTATTTGTTATCACCATGATCCCTTTCCTCTTTGGAACAACTTGTACCAGGCTAACCCATTCACTATCAGAGATAGGGTAAATGAGGTTAGCCTCCATAAGCTTGATCACTTCTTTCTTTACCACTTCCATGAAGGGAGGATTGAGTCGTCTTTGAGGTTGGTGATAGGTCTTGGTGTTCTCTTCCAACTTGATCTTGTGCATGCAAGTGGAAGGACTAATCCCCTTGATATCAACTATACCCCACCAAATTGCCTCCTTTGGTTTCTAGAGTAGGGAAACTAGTCTTTTCTCTTCATCGGGACTCAATTTAGTATGAATGATCACTAGGAGTGTATCATTATCCCCTAAGAAAACATTCTTAAGGTGACTTGTTAGGCTCTTGAGTTCAAGCTCTAGCAGTTGGATAATGGAAGGAGTGAGTTTCTTGAAAGGTGGTAGAGCAAGCTATGGTCCAGGTCTCGATGTAGGTTGAGGTGAGTCGAGATCATGGATGGCCTCTTTCACTTTCTCATCCAAATCACTATCATCGAGACTCTCGGTGTCAAGTGCTTCTTTCAGCGCGACTAAATACTCGTCTGAGAGATTGAGCTCAAAAATTTATTGGATGATGGGATCAAAACTATCAATACTGCATAGGGTCGAATCTTCTTCTAGGGTCTTCATAGCGTGAAAAACATTGAAAGTGGCTACTTTCCCATTGAATACCATAGTGATAGAACCATTGTGTACATCAATCTTAGTCTTGGCAGTGTTCAAGAATGGTCTCCTGAACAGAAAATCTGAGTTCCCTTTCCTATTTGTGTCACACATATCAAGAACATAAAAGTCAGCAGGAAAAACAAAATCATTTACCTTGACTAATACATCCTCCAAAATTCCCTCAGGGTGAACAAAAGAGCGATCTACAAGTTGCAAGACAGCCCTGGTCTCCTTGAGAGGCATACTGTGGTTAGCTAATATCTGTTGGTAGATAGAGGAGGGTAGGACATTTATAGATACACCGAGATCATACATAGCCTTTTGGGTTCTATCCTGAGCTATAGTGCAATTGATCGCAAACATTCCCTGGTCTTTTAGCTTTGGGGGTAATTTGCATCAGATCACGATAGATACATTTTCTCCTATCACAACCTTGTCTAGGTCATGCTGCTTCTTTCTATTGCTGCACAACTCCTAGAGAAATTTTGCGTATTTAGGTATCTGCCTAATCACATCGAGCAACGGGATATTGATCTCGACTTTTCTTAAGGTCTTGAAGATTTCTTTCTCTTCGTTCAGCTTTTTGGTCTTTTCTAGTCTCTCTAGAAAAGGAGGTCTGGCCTCGGTAGAAATCACTGGTTCCTCTAGGTCATCATGAATCACAATGATTTCATCCTCTATTTCTGCTCTTGGTGGTTTCCAATCGCACTGACATTCTCTCTTAGATTGTCCTCTGTTTGAGATGGAAGTCTCCCCATGTTCTCGATCTTGGAGAGAGTGCTAGCTATCTGAGCCATCTATTTTTTCAAGTTTGAGAAGTTACCTTACAGTCTTTGTATCCAATCGTCCACAAACTCAAACCGCTTATTAGAACCCTCAGTAAGAGTAGCAAAAAGTTCATAAGGATTATTCTTTAGCTATTGAGGAGGGTTGGGTTATGCTTGTTGAGGAGGTCTAGGTACGATTGCAAGTGCTAGATAATCTCGCCACCCTATCTGATTTCTTTATGGAGGTGGAATGTACGGCTGCTTGTTCCCTTGATTAATGTAGTTAGTATAGTTACCGTAATTTCCATAGTTACCATAGTTGTCATAGTTTCCCATAGCATGGGCTTGTTCGAATTCAGGATCTCCTATACGAGGGCATTCATTAGTAGCATGAGTGGTCTTTTTGTAAAGTTCACATTCCTTCATGACCTCGGTTTGGACGGCTATCTTATGCACACGTTCAGAGAGTCTCTCTATTTTATCATTGAGATCATAAGAACTGATCTCGTTGACTGCTATCGATGTAGATTTTCCTTCATGATTGCCAAACTGTTGAGTTGTTTCTACCATAGTCTTGATGATTTCCTAAGCTTGAGTTAGGGTCTTGTTGATGAGAGCACCTCCACTAGCAGCATCCATCATGGATGGCATAGAGAATGGGAGTCCCTCATAGAAATTCTGGACCAAGGCTTGATCAGTAAATCCATGTGGTGGACAAGCTGCCAAAAGGTGCTGGAATCTTTCATAATACTCATGGAGACTCTCTGTGTCTTTCATCTTGGCCGAACAGATTTATCTCTTCAAAGTTAACTCTTAATGCTAGAAAGTAATTATCAAGAAAGACTCTCAAAATCTATTCCTAGGATGTGATTGAGCCTGGTTTCAAATCACAAAATTAGTCATTGGCTAAGTCCTCAAGAGAAGTAGAAAAGGACTTCAATTTTGCAAGGTTTCAATTGACCTTGGGTGGCTACATAGAAAACACCGTCAAATGGAATTTCTGCAAGTGTTTGTAAGGGTCATTAGTGGCCCTTTCGGTGACTTTGGGTAAGCTATGAACAAACCCAGAACTCATTTCAAAGTTATTATGGTAAGTTTCATATAAAAAAGTGATATAGAAAGGTTATTGGTTCACTAGGAACAATGTAAGGTCTCAGGTTAAGTATTCTTGGTCAGGCATGGTCATGATGGCTGTTTCAGGTTCTGAATCTAAGTCAGTCACATCGTTAGACATCCCTTCTATATCGATTGGATCGTCATTGGGTCCGCTTGAAGTTTCTGCCTGATGTTTGGAGTCTCTATGCTCTCGACCTTGCTTATCACGAACTCTATTGGATCTTTTAATTTCAGGATCTTAGAGGAATTCATCGCCATAGCCTGTGGCTCTAGTCATCCATGTCAAATAACTAGTCCAAAGGAACCGTTCCTCGATAATGGTGCCTAAATTTGATGGGTGTCGAGACCACCAAAAATAAATCTCTACACAAAACAAACTAGTAGTCAGTAGCAAGCAATGGTTGAATCCACATGGAACGGTATTTGACAATGTTATTTTCAAAAGATAACATACAGCGTGACCTAAAAGCACTCTCAATGGGAATTTGTAGATCAGAACTAAATAAAATAGGTAATAAAACAATGAGAAATAATGACTCAACCAAAGTAGAGCAAGACTAAACATTATGGTGATCATGGGACAAGATATAAATTGCACCGAGACCTAGATTTAGTTTTACTAGCACTTATGCACCGTACAATACTAGCAACTCTTCCTTACTGTGTATAGAGACTAGACTTTACGCCATGATCTCTCTCTTACTCACTGTGTCTCTCGACTTTGTGCCAAAGAGCTCACTAATGAATAGTAATAAATAGAAAAGCCGAAATCCTTACTGGCAGGTAGTGAAGCACTCCCAACATGCGTAATATTACCTTTCTCCAATCTTAATGGAGACTATCATCACTTTATCTCTTTTTAGGCAAAATTATCGGTGCAAGAATTAAGATTGACAATAATCACAAAGACTTACAAAATGGTTGATCAGGCCAAATAGTGAGACTAGGTGATATCCTTACCATGAAACCCTTGAAGTACTGAGATTTGTAAATAGGTCACCCTATGAAATTTTGTATTCATTTGTAGTCCTCACATGATTTAAACTCTGCCTTGACCCTTACTTGCTCAAGTCATAAAGAATTTAGCTAACCATGACTAAATCTAAATGTGTAGAAATGTAAAAACACTTAAAGTAAAGAATGCTAAGAATAGAAAAACATAAATTGAAATTGCGTATTAAACCAAATCCGAAATCAAAAATCCAAATTACTTAAATGTAAAGAAACAAAGAACTAAGAACTAAAACTAGACTAAGAGGACCAAAAATGGCGAATGGTAAATGATAGATTGGATGATTTGATGATTCTCCTTGAGACTTATCGTCCTTGGTATTTATCGTCGAATGCCTCTCTACTTGCTTCTTCTTTAGTGACAAAATAGAACTCTTTGCATTTATCTCGTTGGATTCATTTCCTTTTAGTCTTGATCTCCAAATGGTAGTAAAATCCTTTCCTTTACGGAATTAGGAAAGAGATCTAACTTCCTTCTTGAATTGGGCTCTTCCTGAATAAGATTTTCCCTAATTGGGTAACTTCTAGATCTGGACTAGGTGTGCTCCGGTATTAATGTCGTCTTGGTCATTTTGAAATGTTCTGGATTCACCGAGACCAGCTATTGCTTCTACTGTCTACCTCAGGCATCGGCGAAAGGCTTTTTTGTCAAAATATTGCATGTTTTCTTCGAATTGTCTTCAAAACCTGAAAAAGATAGAAAAGGAAGTAATAGCGGTCATAAAGACTAAAAACATGGTCTTAATGATATGGAAATAAGCACAAATACATGTTGATAATACAACCCAACAATGTTTGATGAGGATATTATAGATTTGTAACAACCTTGTATCAAATAAAAATCTTGTCGAAGTATTCCCTTATATCCGTTACACATCTAGTACAGACCACTACATACATGTAACAAAATAATTATAAATCTGCTACATGTCTAAAAAAAGAGTTTTATTAGGAAATAACAACTTTTCACAGCATTGTATCTGTAAAAATGTTATTGAACTATTCCTCTATATCTATTACACATCTAGTACACACCTACTACATATATGTTACAAAGCTTTTAGATACATAATACAAGTCTAATAAATTCATAATACTTCATGTTTGATGAATATATAACAAACATGCAACAATATTGTACTAGATAGAAATATTAATGAAGTGTTATGCAAAATCTTTATGCTATTAGTCTGTTAGAAGTCTATGATATACCTGTTACAAAACTAGTATGTATTAGATACATGTCTTCTTTTTTTGACCTAAAGGTAAAAAAAGATATGTGCACATGAATATGTGCACTATGTAACCAAATAGAATGTTTGAAATCCCAAATATGTGTATCCAATCCATTTTTATCATTAGAGAGGAGTTTCATAAGTTATATATTTGTTACAAATCGATTGTGACTCTATTACATATCTAATACAACGCACAATAAATGTTTGCCTTCACTTTCTGCAATACAAGAAAGAAACAGCAGCCCCGACGGATACATATAACTCCACTCCTGATCTCGAGGGATCCTAGATTGATGATCATACCCTCTATACACAAAATATTGCAGATTTGGATATCCAAAATATAAATAGACTCAACAATGATGAGATGGATGAAAACGATAAAGATTTAGAGATAACTAAAAGTGGGTCAGGTTTACAGTGATAATGTGGTGCTAAAGGAATCAATGAGGTTATATGCAATAAAAAAACTTCTAGTTCATGACAGAGAGGTCATGCTCGAGGCAATACTGGTTGGTATGTTTTGATCCAAAATATACTTGCAAAATGAGAGCATCAAGACAAACTTCGAGCTGTTGTTTTATGATCAGAAAGTACTATCCAGACCATACATGCAACATTGATGAGTGAAATTCTCAGAAGAGGCAGGAAACAAAGACATTTATTGTAAAAAAATTAAAAAATAAATACCTCTGAAATAAAAGGGTGTACAAACCTAAAGATATTGCCATTAATGTAAAGCTTAAGTATGAAGCTGACATAAACTACTAGTAGGCATGACAGGTGAAAGAGGAATCACTTAGGATGATTAGAAGATCGATAATAGAATCCTACAGCTTGTTGCCAAGCTTTCTATATAATGGGTGTTGAATCCACCAAAAATAACTCCTATTATTCTGGTTTGATAAAGACATAAAGTTTCAAGTAAATAGAGTTGAATCCATAGAGACTAATAAAATCAATTCTAATTGGATTAATAACCAACAAAATAAAAACTAAAATAAATAAACAATGGGGGTTTTGAACGGTTTGACTGCTAATAAAAACTATATTAAAAAGCAAAAGAAATAAACTATAAAAATGAAATTCTCTCGATTAAGGAAGCTCTCAGCTAGGTTGAAATTGATCATAGGCACAAAAGATAAATTTTTGAAATATCAATTAGTTGGTTATAACCATGATGAGCATGAGTTAAATTCTTTATCTATGTATGAGATTGATTTTAAATGAGCTAAATCAAAAAGCCTCGATTATCAGACACACTTGAGAAAGCTGTCAAGATTTAACTATCAAAAAGCATTAAGTTTTGAAGAACCAACTTTAAACCAAAATTATGATGATCAAGCATAAAGAGTGATTTAAATAGAATAAATCACGAAAACTTTATAGAAGAAATCGTTTGTTAAAATCTTTCATTAAACTATAATGAGCAAAAATTTAATGAAAATAACAATATGTTGAAATTTCAAGAACACCGACTGATAAGTTCGAAGTAAATAAAAAGACAATAATTAGAAGTAAAATTGATTTATTCAAACACTGAATTTCAAAATATAATTAAGAATAAACCTCACAAGATGCAACTAGCCTTGATTACTTCCTCAATCGAAAGATAAAATAAATTAGCTACTCATGTTGAGGAAAGAAAAATAAAATTATTATTAGAAAAATAAAACTTCCATCTGAACAATCCCCTAATGATCTATTTATACTAATTAAGGTAGTTCCTCTTCTATTAGGAAATACGCTCCTAATTAGAATAGAATTTTAATAACTAACCTAATAAGAAAATTAAAATCTGGAAAATAAAGATAAATACAAGAATTCATAAAATCCTAATAAGATACTTCTATTTTGGTTGTCTCAAACTTCTTGATTAGATAAAGTTGAAAAGTGATAGAATCAAATCCTGAACAAAACTCTTCGCATGAGCTGTGACTTGGACGCATTTTTCACCAAGATAGAGTCCGAATTCGAAGATGACCATGTGACACATAATTTTAGAGCTGTTTCTTAGGTTTCCAAATCATCTTGAACCACTCCTATCTGACTTAATAATAATACGAAGAACAGCTGTCCAGAATGCTTTAACTGCTCCAAAAAATACCAAAATAAACTTTTGCATGTAAATTCCAAGTTAGCAACCAAAATTCCTAAAATATGAAATTAAGCTCTAAATTAGTAGCATCCAAACTAAAATAAGAATAAAATAAACAATAAAAATAAGTATAGTTTACACCCTAACATTGTACATGATTCGGGAAATGAATCCATGATAGTTACTAATGTTATTAAAGAAGGAGGTAGGTTCAAAGACAATTTTATTGCAATAGCAGGTTGTATAGAAGGTTGGAAACACTGCAGACTAGTTGTTGTCACTGATGCAACATTTTTTAACACATGTTGCAACAGGATGCTAATTTCTTCTTGTTCTTATGATGCAACAGGTATTGTACTTTGTTCCCTCCTTACTTGAGTTTATTCTTGATGTCTACTTGAGATTTGGTACACTCCTATTACAAACCTATTGTACCTTTATATCATTTGGCTTTACAAAGTCATCTGATATATACCAATTACAAACCTATTTCAAATCAATTGTAAATGAACAAATATTGCGCACCTGATACAGATCTGATACATACATGTTATATATGAATGCCAGTGGTTGTAGTTGTTCTAAATGCATGTTTTAAAATAGTTATGAATACATCAATTGCATTCTCTTGAATTATATTAGATTTTTAATTGATATTAATTAGACATATATGTATCTCCTATTTCTAAAAAATGAAGGGAAGATTTTCCCCTAGCATTTGTTGTTGTCGATGGAGAGAACAATGAATCGTGGGAATGGTTCTTTAGATAATTTAGATATGCTTTTAGGGATAGAAAAAACATGGTTATAGTTTATATTGGCACCTGAGCATAGAAAGGGGATCAACATAAGTATTCTCTAATGCAACACAGTTTTTTTGCATGTACCATTTTCTGCAAAACCTAAAACACAAATACAAGAAAAACATACATGAGAAGTCAAAGTACTTTCACCGGGTATGTAAGCCATACGCAATCCAATAGTTTGAAAAGAACATGGGCCAACTAGAAACTATTCAAGGTGTCAGAGTAACTTGAAAGATATTGGTTTCCATAAATGGAGTAGAGTTCATTCAATCAATAACAGATACAATGCAATGACATCCAACAGTGCGAGGCACTACATTCCATGAACAAGCATGCAAAGCACCTTCTTATTGCATCTATTGTAGAGTATTTATGAGTTACACTCTAGAAGCTATTTCATAACAGCAAGAACATTTGACTAAATACGTTCACTCCTATTTTTAAGAAATGCGAAAACTAACTCCAGAAGTAGTATGATATAGCTTCAAGAATGGAGGTAATTGTCTTATCTTTTAGTGTTGCTTCTCTAGCTCTTGAAATATATGTCACATCATCCACCTCTCTTATGTAATCTTAATGCATTTTAGGTGGCTCCTACACATAACTAATTGGTATCTGTCACTAGCAATGACATTGAATATGTTGTTGACATGCAAAATAAGACTTGTATATGTGATAGATTTCAGTTGGATGAGATCTCATGTGCTCATGCTCTTGCTTCCATTTATCATTACAAAATTATTGCTCGAAGTACTACAAGGAAGAAATGATGCTAGAATCATATGGAGGAAGTACACATCCAATACCATTGAGAGATAGTTGGATGGTCTCTCGGGATATTATAAAACAGGTTATTCTTCCTCCAGACTTGAAACCTAAAGCAGGGAGGCCGAAAAATCAGAAATATCCATCTACTGGGGAGAGGGGAAACCAAGTTCAAGAATCATTGCAATGTTTGTAAGAGATTGGGCATAATAAGAGGACGTGAACATGAGCAATTTAGTAATTTCTATGCTGATTACATCATTTCCATGACAAAAAAGAATGACGAACATGAAAACATTTTGTTGGCAACTGACAGTCAAATTGAACATGCATAACAAGCATGGCGAAAATTCAAAATTTTGTCCCGGTCCGTAGGAACTCCTAATAGATGCATATAAATTAAATAAAGCCTTAACTAAATAATTATCTACCTAGGTTAGCATGCACAAGGCTAGGCATACCATAATTCTAAATTATATCCTAGCATGTATATTTTATGCTAAGCATGTTATTACTCTAAGCTATATCCTAAGGATGTTATAACTCTAAGCTATAACCTAAGCATGTTATAACTCTAAGCTATAACCTAAGCATGTTATAACTGTAAGCTATAACCTAAGCATAAAATAAACTAAGCAAGCAAAATAACCTAAGCATATTATTAAGTCTAAAAACACTTAAAGAAAAAGACCTAATAATAAAAAGAGAAAGAAAGAAAACTTACCAGTTGAAGTGTGGTTTAGCAGTACCTCCTTATACAAGCCTCCAAGTGTATGATAGCCTCTATGAGTATCCACATGAACCCCACCAACCAAAACCTCCCGAGAGGAAGAACTAAGGAGCATTGAGTAGTTGCTAGACCACCCCAAAAGCCCTACCAAAAAATATAGACTAGAGGTGCCCGAATAAATTCAGGCTCCTAAAAAAGAACTTGCTCAATTACCCGAGAAATTAATCTTTAGAAATCTCAACTTAGGATTTAGTTTAACCTGATGGTACGATTTGAAAGGGAGAACTTGAGTGCCTATTTATAGGCTTCGAGGAGCAAAATTGCTCCCCCATATCCCACACATTGACCCGCTGGGATAGGAGCCCCGCGGGTTTTATCCATGAGCACAGCGTGCTCGAAAGCCCAGCTTGCGAGATATCTCGCGCTGGGCTTTACCCAGCGCTGCCAAAGGCAACACTGGCAAGCCCAACCACGTGGGCCTCTGCAAGTGCCCTAATGCTGCACTTGCAAGCTTATGGTGTGGGAATTTGCGCATTGAACGTGTCGCGAATCCCGCAACCCATTTGTTGTTCAAAATAGTCAAACAATTTTTTATCGGGTCCAACCCATTCGGAAAAATTCTCTTTTAATCCCTTTCAAATAAATATTTATTTCTTGACCCTAATAAATTAGTAATCGATCAAAAATAAATTCATTGGTCTATCAGAATGAACTAATCATTTTTAACCAAACAAATAACAATCCAATTATTATTTATATTATATTTTTGTAATAGAATAAATGTATTAGTAGCTTACTTAGTCCGATGAAGGTCCAATGTGTGTGACCTTATAAGATCCTGAAGTATTGAGCTATTAAGGCTTAACCAACCCTTGTTCTAATAGAACCATTGGCTCGAGGTTCTAGACCATGAATAGAACTCGATTACCTTAAATGACTGTAGCATGCCTCTAGTATCATCCCCCATTACACGGAACGTCATTTATGCTTATAACTTAATCCCGGTTAATGCAATAGTTTGTCTAATGCTATGAACTCCTTCCATTCTTAATATTAGTACCATTTGGTTTATAGGGTTCGGTTAAAGTGTTAACCCACTAATAGCAAGGTTGCTCTAAGCTATCGCAATTATTAACTTGTTACCGAAGTATATTGCCTTTCACCATTGTGTGTTTGACTATAAACCATTTCTATCAAACACATATTATGAGCACTAGATTTTAATGATCCTTCTTACCAAACTATGATGATAGCTATACAATGCAATATCTTTCAGTTATTATCCATCCAAGGTATTCCTACTACTGCAGAGTTGAGTTTGGCTATAGCACAGTGACCTAGACTGACCTTAGGTATCATTACGGGTGTTGTATAGTGGTATAGATCCACCCACAGGCCCTTATGCCTTAGGGGACCCATACGGGGTCCCCTGATATCGGTACGAGTGGAGCCCCACCTGTACGGGTATGGTTGTTCCCCATTCAGGCTTTTTCTGAAGTAGTCTCTTACCATTTTCAGGAAATGGCAGGTCTTAAACATGATTTATTGAGTTCAAACCTCCTCTCCCCTATAAAAAAGGGTCTTCCCTTCACATTTTAGACACAATCATTTTTCATATGAAAATTATACTAAAACTCTAGCAGTTACGATGGGTATAGAAAAGGGATAGTGGGGGTATAGGAGGTATAAAGTAGGGAGAAAACCCTTCTTTTGAGATTTTGTCCATATTTTATTCATTCCTAGCTGGATTTAGGGGAGATTCTGTCCACACAAATACTCACCTAAATAGTCCTATTCCATCTACTTTGGTCGGGCTCTCTCAATCGTAAAGGGATCACCTCAAAGTGGATTCACGTCGAAAAGGTAACGCTCCTGATTTTCAAAGAAACTCACATCTCAATTATTTCATTATAATTATTGTTTGTTGCTTCCATTATATCTGTTGCTTTCATTTCTTGTCTTGGGTGTGGTCCTCACCCGTATAAGCCTTGTTAGCACCATATATCCCCAAGGATATCAATTTAGTGTGCCATACTCATACGGAGGGAAAATCCTCTTTTTTTGTTATTTTACCTTTTCTGCCACCAATCTACTGATCTGTAATCTATAACTTAAATGAACCAAGTTTCTGATCGGGACCAAACAAGACCCATATGGGTGCTCCATACCAGTACCGATCCTCCCTGTACGGGTGCCCCCCCATCCATATGGGTACTAGCCCCCCAGGAAGAATCCAGAATCCATATTTTAAATCGGTTAAAATCAATCCAACTCACCATTTACCACGCGATCATTTTCACTAATAATCCGATAAATCAACTCACAAAATTTAAATTGTGTTTTTACAACAAAATACATTAAATTGTTGATTTATGGTGTGCCATAAATTGTGCTAACGCCTGTGGATGTAGGGGAATTTATTTTCATTTTGTTTTATAACTTAGAACAAATGTATAGGTTCTATTTGCAATTCCCCCATTTTCCCCGGTTATAATTTTTATTCCCCCATTTATTGTTTGTGCTTTATTATAATGTGTAAATGCATCTAACGAGTGTGAAAGAGTGTAGAAATAGGATTTCTATGATAATTCCCTAAATGATGAAAACTAAAATGGTTTTACGCGATGAACGTAATTTTAAACCAACTGAATGAGAAATAAGTGACTCATCTAATACCCAAATCTCTGATCCAATAGGTATGAGTCTCCCGTCTAGAGGGAATCGTACCAAAACTCTTTCCCAAGTAGAAAACTTGGCTAGTGACTCTATCAGTTGTAATAGGATTTGGGTCTATTCTTTTATTCATTAAAATTGGCTTATTGTGTAAACTTTAACTAAAAATGTTTTGTCACGCCTAATTCCAACCAAACCCCCAGTGGGCCCCGCCTCTCTCATAAAGGCGCCAAGGGAGACCTATACGTCATCAACACCTCTCAATGATGACTCCGCTGGGGAAAGTGTCTTTTAACTTGCAAAATGTTGGTCTATTTTAAAAGCTTAAAAGATTAAGATGAGCACCGAAAGTCATTTACTTGATTCAACCCGTTTTTGTTTTCATCATTTGGGAAAATTATCACACTCTATCTTCTGATTTCATTCTCTCTTTAGTTAGATGCGCTCTTCTTCTAGCACTAGGATATGGTGCCCTATTATTTCCATGACACTTGCAACGGTGATACCTGTGACCACTAGGGATATTGGGTACACCTTAGTGGGTGGAGCACTCATTGCCATCTCCCTCCAAAAGAGGCTTGATGCAATGGGAACCTTCTATAACAACTTCCGATATGTCCCTACACCATTCTTATTGAAAGCCATAGTATTTTACCTTCAGGGTACCCTGATGTCTCTGTGAGATTAGACTAAGGAAGAATACCCTTAGACTCGATAGGAGAAATAATGATGGAATCGATTGATTCACATGTATTGTGTATCCTTGTAATTAACCTAGCTATGCATCATTGTAATTTGTGCATGCATAAATCAAACCCATGCATGTATTGATCATTTAGTTCTCAACTAAGAAAGAATCAAAGTTTGGCAACCTTCTCAAGTTCATTTGGTCCACATTCGAGTTTCTACTCAAGCAAATTCAGTTCAGTTAAGGGATGAATCTCTGCCTCTGTCTCCCATCATCAAGTCAGTTTGGACAGTGGGGTTTAGTTGGTCCATATGATTCAAGGGATATGATAGTTTCACCAGCCGTCAGCCAGTGTATTCAGCCTAGCAAAGGATTTATGGTGTTAATATTTTAGTTTGGGGGATCTAGCCAGGGTCCCCACCGCGTAGCCACGCGTAAGGGGACAACCTTCCATCATCCAATAGGTCTACAATTTGGTGTGACTACAAGTGCTCAACGATCTTCTCTTTCAGTCCAAACCATAAAGAAGATTAGTGCCAAGACAAGTGGAAGCTTAGAATTTGGAGATTACCTATTCACCGATGGATCCTACCAGGATCAAAAATAAAGACCCTCCACATCTGGGGGCTGACTTCAAGGATGAGGTAACCTTTTAATGTTGCTAGTGTTTTGATACAAAACGATGCCACTTATAAACCATGTCACGAATAATTGATGCATTCACATTATGTTTGAGAATTCCACTCTTAAAGATATCGTACACTCATAAAATCAACATTCTTAAAAATTGCATCGTATTTATTAAAGAAATTTAATTTGAGTATATCGCAATGGCATAAGGTTCCAATGGTTAAAACTTATCACAAAAAAAGAGAGATGAAAAGTGCTTAGAAAACATGATAGCCTTGGGTCTTAATTCATCTTTCCATAAGGGGGATAAAGATACACATCACTAAGAAAGAAAGCCAAGAGTCCAAAAGAAAAAGAAAGGAGGAAGACATACTTCACATCAAAAACACCATTGAAGGAAAAGATCTTACAACACAAATCCAAAATCAATGCAAGCTTAAATCTAATGCTCTTCCAAGCCTTCAAAAGGGTAAATGTCACTTCCAACAAATGGGAATTTCTTATCAATCTAGGTACCTCCTTGGACCTATATTCCCATCTAAGTATCCATCTAAAAATGCTTTCTCTATTTGTTCAAAAGAAAGAAGATCCCTCACCCTACATAATGATCCAAAAGGCCTCTGTAATAACATGACCCCCTTATTTTAAAAAAGAGAAGGATATGTTCATTCCAACACTAAATAGCCCAAGCTTACCCAACGCAACTCCTCAATGCAGGTAATCTGGTTCTCAAACAGCTATGCTCCAGTCAACACTGATACTAGGGGAAAATTTAGGCCTAATTGGGAAGGACCGTCCAAGATTATAAAAGTGCTTTTCTAAAGGAGGAATAAAGCCTATGAACATGGATAGAAATGAGTTTGTGAATCCAGCGAATCAAGACAGGCTTAAGCACTATCCTGTTTAGGTAAAAAGAAATAAATCACAAAAAAGCAGCATAAAGAATAACAGAAATAAAGAATAAATCACCCGACAAGTGGTCCTCTACTGCTTGGGCAAAAATTAGGGTGCAACCCGTTGATCGGTATTCCATAAATCGGTCAGGCAAAAGTTAGGGTACTCCAAATAAAGCCCGCTAAGTTGAAAACCCGAAAAGGGCAGCTTAGGCAAATGTTAGGGCATCAAGAGAAAAACATTAGTTGCTTTCTAGAAAATCTGTAGAAGGACTAGAAAGTGGGTAAGGGTTAACCATTGGAAACTAATGCCATTGTCTATGCACTTGAATTTAATTTCATCGATAAACATGATATGATTTGCTAAGAATCTGGGTCTTATGAATGCATGCATGTCTTTAAGGTGAAATGATCACAAGTATGTGAACATCAGTTTCTTCTCTACATTTTGTTCTCTTTGTTATTATCTATACTGTGCGTACCATTCAACAAAAGACAAAATATAGATAAGCCACAATAAGAAGAAAATAAAAAAAAATAATAAGCCTTATGCAAAAGTCCGAAAAAGTTTGCTGAACTGAGCCACCAAGGGCATTTCAGGTAAAACTTAAGACAAAAGAAAAATACAAAATCAGTTCAATATATTGCATCACATCAAGCGGTCTATGCAAAAGTTAGAACTCAATTAAAAAATGACAGTATTTTTGCACTTACTTTTGTTCATCATTTGTAATAGCAACGTTTCACGGTTGGGATCCCTCCAGTTTAGTTTTCCCACTATGAAGCTACTTGATAGCACACATCATCCGAAGTGCTAAGTGTTTCCACTAGCATCATCCAGCTTACACAATGTTACGGTTTGGACACCTCGAAGGCACATTCCCGTAATGTGCAAAGAATGAATCTCATCCAATCAAGTCACGAGTATGAAGAAGTATAGGCATCCATACAAGCCTGTATGAGTCTACAACGGGCATACGGATCTCAACCAAAATCTTGGTAATACTCATCGGTCTCAATCGGGCCAGTCTCTCAATAATCTCAACCTTCAAAAGTTTGGTTACTAGTCGAATACACTAGCAAATTAAGCATTTATCAAAGAAGGACAAGACAACAATATCCTTGAGGTAAAGGATCAATCAAAGTCCCAGATAAGCAAGAAAAAGCTTGCTAGATTGAAAAACCAAAAGGGCGGTCCGGGAAAAAGTTAAAGCAAAGAAAAGAAAAGTCTGCTAAGCTGAGCCGTCAAGGACAGTTCAGGCAAAAATTAGGACAAATAAAAGTTTGATAGGTCATCTCACACCAAATGGCCTATGCAAAAATTAGAACATCATTCAGAGAAGGAAAATTTCAGCATACATAAAAGTAAAACTACAGAAGTGTCAATCCAAGCACATAACAAAAGTACGCCATATAGGACCTAAAAGTACCAAACATCCAGAAAATGAAAGTATATCATGGTCTAAGCTACTGAGGGATCCTATCTCGAGCGCCCCTCTAGAGTATGGTCCTGTGAGTCCGCCAGCAGGTCATCCATGTTGATCATCACATGGTCATTAGTTCCTATGGCACCCCCAGCCACAACATCAGCTACCCTAGCACACTGATCCACCTCCTACTCGGCTCTACCCTCCTGGGTAAAGGCTGGCGCCACTCAGTATGCAGAAAGGTCCTCCTCGAACACAGGATCGAGTGGCTTTGGTGTTTGTCTGTCCTCAGTCATCCGTGCTAACTGACCCCATAACCTCTCAATCTCATACCTTGCTCGATCAGTCTCAGCCCTGGCCTAATCATCCTGAGTAGTCGCGGCCCGTAACTGCTCCTCCAAGAATCTAGCCCTCTCCTCGGTAGCCTCCAAGGCCTGAGCAGACCTACCATGCTCCATGGCCAACAAAAATCATAAACGCGTATATAAATGTCATGACATGCATAGTTTATTATATGTTATAGGTAAAAGAAACTTACCGAGGCCATTGCGTCCTAAGCTAATAGCAAGTCCCAAACGAACAAGTACAACCCCTAGTCAGTACCCAGCATCAGATGTAATTAGAAGACTCCCACTAGGATTGGGGGGAGGGATCGATCTCTCTACCACAGCACTGGTCCTCCACCCTCGGACCCTTTCGCCAAAATACCACTCAAAGGAAAGTGGTGACTCCAGGATAAAGCAACGGTCTTCTATGCCACCCCACATCTGCTTAATGCCCCTACATGTATCCAACCTCTCCTATGGGTCTCGGATGACCTATACAAAATAAATGCACTGTGAGTATCGCAACCTCATAAACACAATTTCAACTAATGGTTTGTTGAAATGTAAAACACAGGTTTACTAGAGAAGAAGTTTACCCGATCTGAGCTCAGATGGCGAAGGAACTCCCTATACTATACTGTAGCCAGGGCCTGACCCTACCAAGTCCCTAGAAATGGTGTGAGGTATCTCCGATTGACTGGGCAAACCTAGCCTGGGGAATGGCTCTGACAATATTAGTGAACCCGAATGGGCCAATACGGGCCAATAGCTCAGCATCCCTGGTAGCTTGAATATCCTTTTGCCACTTTCTTCAAAATCACAAGGCTCCCACAGTCTTATACAGGAACTGTAAAGGGGAGATAGTAGTTTAATAGGGTTAGGATACAATGGGCAAGTCAAAAATTAGAATAAGGTCACAAAAAACCCAGTTTTAGACATTCTGTCCCTAAAGAAGGGACCCGTACGCCACCCGTATGGGTCCCACCTCGGCAAAACTCCATTGGTATTGGTCCCTTCAGAGTAATTTTTCAAATAGGAGCAAGATTCCTCAAACAGCAGGCGCAACCATCCCATCCAACAGCTTCTTCAGCCATATGGGTCAGTATCAGGCGTACGGCTGCTACCTAGCCATACGGGTCCTCCCTCCTATTTCAAAATGGTTTTCCAAGCGAAACCCAAACTTCTCAATGGGAAGGGCACATCAGATCCCAATTAGGGGAAACCCCACTTTGCAAACCCCAGTCTTTCAGCTAATTAGGGGCTAAACCCCTAGCTCACCTTGATCATTGATTGAAAGGCAAATATTTTTATGCACACAAAGTCAAACAAGAATTAAGGTAAGCCTGTCAAAGCAATTACTAATGTGAATACCTTTTCTTGTGCAGGTTCATTCAAGGGGAAGATCCCCAAGCTGTTAAAATATCAAGGGGCACCGATCCCCATAAGACAAGAAATTCTTACCTAAACTAAGGAAATATTATCCTAGAAGAAATCCCCACCAAAAGAATCATTTAGGAAGACACCTCCCCAGCAAAGTAGTCAATCAAGGGGCATCCCTCCATTCCTCAATAGTGGATACAATCGAGAGGCATCCCCCTATCAACTAACACCCCGGGGTAAATTCTGAATGGGTGTCTCATAAAAGCGAAGAAAGCTTCGTAATATAAGTACTAGCAAAAGGAATGCTATCTGAGGGGAACCTTTCCCAAAGAAGTGTCCCCAGAGATCAACTCCAACACGAATATCTATTTCTTAAGGGATCAAATCCATGGGCATCCCCCAACTTCCTAGTAATGGGATGAAATCCAGGGGCATCCCCCCATTTTCCAACAGCAAGATAAAATCCAGGGTCATCCCCCCACTTCCCAGTAACGAGATCAAATCCAGGGGCATCCGCCCACTTCCTAATAGCAGGATCAAATCTAGGGGCATCCCCCCACCTCCTAGTAGCAAGATCAAATCCAGGGGCATCCCCCCACTCCCCAGTAGTGGGATAAAATCCAGGGTCATCCCCCCACTTCCTAGTAGCGGGATCAAATCTAGGGGCATCCCCCTAATTCCTAGTAGCGGGATCAAATTCAGAGGCATCCCCCCACTTCCCAGTAGCGGGATTAAATCTATGGGCATCCCCCTACTTCCTAGTAGTAGGATCAAACCCATGGGCATTTCCCCACTTCCCAGTAGCAGGATCAAATCCATGGGCATCCCCCCACTTCTAAGTAGCAAGATCAAATCTAGGGGCATCCCCCCACCTCCTAGTAGCAGGATCAAATCCAGGGGCATCCCCTCACTTCCTAGTAGCGGGATCAAATCCTAGGGAATCCCCCACTTCCTAGTAATGAGATCAAATCCGGGATTAAATCCAGGGTCATCCCCCCACTTCCTAGTAACGGGTATCAAATCCAGGGGCACCCCCTACTTCCTAGTAACGAGATCAAATCCAGGGGCATCTCACCACTTCCGAGTAATGGGATCAAATCCAGGGGCATCCCCCACTTTCCAGTAACGGGATTAAATCCAGGGGCATCCCTCATTTCCTAGTAACAGGATCAAATCCAGGGGCATCCCTCCACTTCCTAATAATGGGTTAAATCCAGGGGCATCCCCCCACTTCCCAGTAATGAGAACAAATCCAAGGGCATCCCCCCACTTCCCAATAATTGGATCAAATCCAGGGGCATTCCCCCACTTCCCAGTAACGGGATCAAACCCAAGGGCATCCCCCCACTGCTTTGTAATGGGATTAAATCCAGGCGTTATCCCCCACTTTCCAGTAATAAGATCAAATCTAGGGGTAACCCCCCACTTTCTAGTAAGGGGAACAAATCCAGGGGCATCCCCCACCTCCCAGTAGTGGGATCAAATCCAGGGGCATCCCCCTACCTCCCAATAGCGGGATCATATCTAGGGGCATCCTCTCAATATTCCAAGAGCATCCACCAACCAACCTAGGAGCACTCACCCTAGGGGTATTCCTTAGTAGCAAAATAACTGCCAAACGGGCCAACCCGGCATTTCCCACACATGATTTTTGATCCATACCTCTTTATTCTTAATTGAGGGGCAAAAATATTTTTGTTTCCACAGAAGTCAATTAAGAATAAAAAGGCGTCTGCTTAAACAACTAATTAGGTGTTTGATTATTATTCTTTTTCTAGGTCATTCAAAATTCCCCAGCAGGAGAGTTATCCACCTTAAGCAAGGGATACACACTTTCCGTAAGCAGAGTCATTAGGAATATGCACAATGATAAAAGAAAAGTCATCCGTCTTAAGAAAAGGATACACATACCTTCCCCAGTAGAGTTGTGAGGGGTATGCATTAGTAAAGGAAAGAAGTTCGCCTCAAAGGAACTAGCCTATGTCATCACCTCAGGTATGATTTCTAAACCCTCGCTCATATCGTAAGATCATGCATATCCGTATCTGCAATGATCCCATGAGGGGAAGTCTGTAAGCACTGGATTTTAATGATCCTTCCCATGAAACTATGATGAGAGCTATATGATGCAATATCTTTCAGGTTTTGTCCATCCAAGGTATTCCTACTGCAGCAAAGTTGAGTTTGGCCATAGCACAATGACCTAACTAACATTGGGTACCCGTACGGGGTATTGTATAGTAACAAAGATCCATCCCGTAGGCCCGTATGGGTTACTACCTGCCGTACACCTGGGGGGACCCGTACGGTCCCATGATACCAGTACGGGTGGTGCCCCACCCGTACAGGTACGGTTGTTTCCTATTTAGGCTTTTTTGGAAGTAGTCTCTTACAATTTTTGGGAAAACACAGGTCTTAAATGTGATTTATTGCTTTTAGACCTCCTCTCCCCTATAAAAAAGGGTCTTGACACACTCATTTTTCTTATGAAAATCATACTAAAACTCTAGCAATTTCTATAGGTATAGAAAAGGGATAGTGGGGGTATAGGAGGTATAAAATAGGGAGAAAACCCTTATTTTGAGGTTTTGTCCACATTTTATTCATTCCTATCTTCGTTCATTAGGATTTAGGGGAGATTCTGTCCATACAAATACTCACCTATATAGTCCTATTCCATCTACTTTGGTCGAGCTCTCTCAATAGTAAAGGGATCTCCTTAAAGTGGATTTACGTCAAAAAGGTAACGCTCCTGATTTTAAAAGAGACTCACATCTTAATTATTTCATTACAATTATTGTTTGTTGCATCCATTATATCTGTTGCTTTCATTTCTTGTCTTGGGTGTGGTCCTTACTCGCATGGGCCTTGTTGGCACCATATATCCCCAAGGATATCAATTTAGTGCGTCATACTCATACGAAAGGAAATCCCCTTTTTGTTATTTCACCATTTCTGCCACCATTCTACAGATCTGTAATCTATAACTTAACTAAACCAAGTTTCTGCCTGGGACTAGACAAGACCCGTACGAGTGCTCCATACCCATACTGATCCTCCCTAGTACCCATACGGGTGTCCTCCATCTATATGGGTACTGGTCCCCCAGGCAGAATCCAGAATCCATATTTTAAATCGGTTAAAATCAATCCAACTCACCATTTACCATGCAATCATTTTCACTAATAATCTGGTAAATCAACCCACGAAATTTAAATTGTGTTTTTACAACAAAATACATTAAATTGTTGATTTGTGGTGTTCCATAAACTATGCTAATGCCTGTGGATGCAGGGGAATTTATTTTCATTTTGTTTTGTAACTTAGAATAAATGTACAGGTTCTCTTTGCAATTCCCCCATTTTCCCCGATTATAATTTTTATTCCCCCATTTATTGTTTGTGCTTTATTGTAATGTGTAAACGCATGTAACGAGTGTAAAAGGGTGTAAAAATAGGATTTCTGTTATAATTCCCTAAATGATGAAAACTAAAACGGCTTTACGCGATGAATGTAATTTCAAATCAACTAAATGAGAAATAAGTGACTCATTCGATACCCAATCTCTGATCCAATAGGTATGAGTCTCCTGTCCAGAGGGAACCGTACCAAAACTCTTTCCCAAGTGGACAACTTGGGTGGTGTCTCTATCAATTGTATCAGGATTTGGGTCTCGATTCTTTTATTCATTAAAATTGGCTTATTGTTCAAACTTTAACTAAAAATGTTTTGTCATGCCCAAATCCAACCAAACCCCTAGTGGGCCCTACCTCTCTCACAAAAGCACCAAGGGAGACCTATATGTCATCAACACCTCACACATACTCTGATCAGAGGTTTACGGCAATCATCACTTAAACAAGTGGCCAGGTACAACTCCTTAATATATCCAGAGCGAAGGATTCTTCTCGACTACTTAGCTTACCAACGTGTTGTCATCACTATACCCGTAAATCACTCGTAACACCCTAAATTAATGAGTTTGTAGTAATGACCCAAGGTGTAGCAATAGTACTATATAAGGTAACTAGTATCTCAAGTACGAGGATACTCGCAAAGCTTATTGCATTAAGATAAACACTAGCACATTGATATATGTACCAAGTGTTTATCTTACTGCGGTCTCCAATATATCTCCAAGATATATTCATGTGTCAAACTTAAGGCACCACCTTCAGTCCTTAGGAGACTAACTAGTTGGACCCTTTCCAAGAAAGTTGACCACATGGCACCATACTGAGATCACTAGTAAATCCCTTTAACCAGATAGCTTCTTTTGCTTCTTCGTATGCAGCAGTGTATCCAGATTCCGTGATTGAATCAGTAGTAGTTTCTTGCTTGGAACTCTTCCAGCATATTGCCCCTCCATTTAACATATACACAAAACCTGACTAAGACTTAAAGTCATCCTTGTCAGATTGAAAACTCGCATCTGTGTAACCTCTAATTATGAGGTCACTTCTCCATAAAACAAGAACTCATCCTTAGTCCTTCTCAAGTACTTAAGCATTGCCTTGATGGCCATCCAGTGGTTTTCACCTAGATCTGACTGATATCTTCTCATAAAGCTCAAGGCTTGAGAGACATCTGCCCTAGTACATTTCATAGCATACATGATGGATCCTATTGCGGATGCATAGGGTATATCCTTCATGTGCATTCTTTGTCAAACTGTCTTCGGACACTCAGCCTTAGATAGGTTTATCCCCTTTGTCATTGGGAGATAACCTTTCTTCGAATGCTCAAGGTTGAACCTATTCAATACCTTGTCTATATATGTACTCTGAGAAAAACCTAACAACATGTTGAATCTATCCCTATAGATCTTTATACCTAGTATAAACGCTACTTCACCAAGGTCTTTCATGGAGAATTTTTTGACAACCATACTTTAACATTTTGAAGAAGAGAAATGTCATTTCCTATTAGTAGAATGTCATCGACATACAATACTAAGAAAACGACTACACTCCTACTAACCTTCTTATAAACAGAAGGCTCATTAAAGATTGGACAGAAATCCAATTCATAGATTATCTGATCAACCCTTATATTTCAACTCCTGGATGCCTGCTTAAGTCCATAAATGGATCTTTGTAGCTTGCATACCTTCGAGCCATTCTGAGATGTAAAACCCTCAGGTTATACCATATACACATCCCAGTCTAAATCCCCATTCAGGAATGCTGTTTTAACATCCATGTGCTAGATCTTATAATCGTAACGAGCAGTAATTACGAGGAGTATCCTTATGGATTTAAGCATGGCTACTGGTGAGAAAGTTTCATCATAGTCGATACCTTCACGTTGACTATAACCTTTAGCAACCAACCTTACTTTACAGGTAATTACATTACCATCCATGTCAGTCTTCTTCTTGAAGACCCATTTGCACCAATTGGTCTAACCTCTTGCGGTGCATCAAATAAATTCCAAACTTGGTTCTTATACATGGAATCCATTTCTAATTTCATGGGTTTTAGCCATTTATCAAAATATGAGCTCTTCATTGCCTCATCATATGTCCTGGGTTCATCATCCTCTATGAGATATAGTTCCTTATCATCAGTGATGATAAAACCATATCTATCGGGACCTTTATAAACACAACCTAATCTTTGCAATGATTGTGTTTCGACAAGTTGCTCTTAGATCATACTTTCTTATGTATCTAGAATGAGGTCAATCAGCTGATTGTCTGTTTCTTCCTCTTGAACTTTTAGTTCAATATTGCTCCCACTGACTTTTGCGAGTAAGTGTTTCTTTTCCAAAAAGTGAGCATTCCGAGACATAAATACCTTCCGTGCTTTGGGTTGGTAAGATAGATATCCAATCATTTCCTTTGGATATCCAATAAACAGATATTTGTCAGATTTGTCATTTAGCATATCTGACGCTATCCTTTTTACCGTAGCCAGACAACCTTATTCTCTTAAGTGACTTAGAGATGGCCTTTTATTACACCATATTTCGTAAGGTGTAAAATCAACTGATTTAGAGGGCACTCTGTTTAACGCATAAACCGCGCTCTCTAGTGCATATCCCTAAAAGGATTTACCGAGATATGCATGGCTCATCGTGGACTGAATTATATCTAATAAAGTCCGATTCCTCCATTCTGACACTCCATTGTGTTGGGGAGTATAAGGAGGGGTCCACTAGGGAACTGTCCTATTTTCCTTTAGATAATCTTGAAACTCCTGACTTAAGTATTCTCCACCTCGATCTGCTTGAAGTGTTTTAATACTTTTTTCAAGCTATTTCTCTACTTCAGCTCTAAATAGTTTGAACTTTTCAAAACTTTCAGACTTATGCTTCATTAAGTACAATTAACCATATCGTGAATAATCATCAATAAAGGTTATAGAAGTAGGAGTATCCTCCTAGTGCTTGAACACTCATTGGACCACACACATCAGTATGTATAAGTTCCAATGTACTCTTGGCCCATTCACCCTTTACTTGAAAGGGTAACTTTGTCATTTTTCCTCTTAAACAAGGTTCATAATCACCATAAGGCTCCAAGTCTATTAGCCCTAAGTCTCCACGTTTATATAACTTGGTTAAGCGATCTTTGTTTATGTGGCCTAAACGACAATGCCATAACTAGAATGAATTCTCATTATCTAATTTAACTTTCTTCACATTGTTTATATTAAAAACTTCTGTTTTAGTATAAAGAACATAAATGCCACCTTTCAACATCCCGTAACCATAAAGAACATTACTCAAACGAATCTGAAAATTATTATTCGAAAATAAAAGTTCAAATCCTTCTGCTGCTAAACACGTAGTAGATACAATATTCTTAGTAACACTTGGAATGTAGTAATAATTATTCAAAACTAATATAAGACCACTTGGCAAAATAAGATTAAAGCTTCCTACAGCTAATGCAGCAACTGTGGCTCCATTTCCCACACTTAGGTTCATCTCCCCTTTTGCAACTCTTCTATTGTTCCTTGGTCCCTACACAGAAGTACAGATATGAGAACCACAACTAGTATTTAATACCTAAGTGGGTTCACAAGGAAAAGTAGCAAAGTTTTGAATTACAAACGTACCTAAAGTAGATGCATCTGCAGGCTTCTTCTTCAAAGGCTCAGAAGTAGGAGCTTTGCAATCCCTCTTCCAATGTCTCGGTTTTCCACACTGGACACATACATACCTACATGTCTTCTTTTCTATCTTCCTTTTAAATCCTTTAACTACTCCTTTGGTGACAGTATTCTCCGAGCCATTTTCTGGAGAATATTTGTTTGTAGACTTATTTGAAAACTCTTTGCTTTTGGCATCGAATTTTCTCAACGCAACAATCAATTCCAGGAAGTATAATCATGAACTTTAAAGCAATGTTCCTTTACAAAATCAGCATAGTTGATGGGTAAAGAATCCAATAGGATATCCATCCCCAAGGATTGACTGACTGTAGATCCCAGTGATTCCAATTTCACCATGAAATCTCTAATCTTGTTGATGTATGCTACAACACTTGTCCCTTCCTTCATCTTAGAGTTGGAAAGTTCACTAGTCAACTTGAACCTTTCATACCTTGCCTTTTTAGGCAAACCCTTCAGATGGATCAACATTGTTTCCAGACTCAAGTGATCATATTGTGAACGTATCACAGGATTCATAGTATCTAATAGCAACTGTGACACATAAACCAAATCCTTCAGATATTTCAACCATGCCTGTTTAATTATATCCGGTGTATCAGTGCTAGGAATTTTTGTGAATGGAATTTCAAGAACATATGCCAATTCATAATCCTTAAGGATGTCCCTTACATCCTTGATCCATTCATGGTAGTTATTTGCTGTTAAAACTTGGATGTATTTAAAACAAAATTTTAAAATGGAGTTCATATTAAACCTAAGATATAAGAAAAGAAAAGGAGTTTAGATATTAGTTTAACTACATGTATTTAATATTAGGACTTTTAATTAAATACAGTAGTCCTACTTTTTTTTCAAAATTTGCAATAGCCCATTCTATTGAATTCGGGAATTTTAGCCCAACTAAATTTTCTAGTAGGTAGCATCTATAACTAGTCCATTATGACCCCCAATTTTATGAGTCAAGTCACAATGGTAAGTTATAGTTGGAATCCCATTCCATTTACATTATATGTAATTGCTAATTCATTCAAGTTCCCTAATCCCTAGGGACGTGTGCTCTTATATTAGCATCTCCTTAAATATGTCTCAGAGCTGGGCCTAGCCCCCAATTTTATGGTGGACTACCCCAGTTCTGTTAAGGTGGAACCTATCACAAACTTTACAACTAATCAATGTGGACTAGAAGGAACGCTTTGCGTATCACTTTGATAGCCCAAAGAGACCGTATTATAAATTTGAGTAAGGAAGACTATAACTTGCCTTAATATATTTAGTTTGGAATTTTATTAGTGTCAAACATCTCACCCAATCTAGGATTTTATCATATGGACATATTTATAATGACGTATATTAATTCAGAGAATTTTAGAATTAATTTATAAGGTCCAACCTTAGGGGGGTTCAAGGTCTTTATCATAATTATTCCATCAACCTAAATTATATGCAAAATAATTAACACTTTTATTTGTTGTATTTATATTGCATTTCCTTTAAGCTTTTATTCAATAAATTTAATTTCTTACTTTGTTATAGAAACATATATAAGCACCATCTTATATACTAGAAATAAATTAGTCCATATTTAATCCCCTGTTGGTCAATTCAAGCTGCACCGATATAGGATCCTAGGTAGGAGAGGTGCCCTTGAAGTGAGTAGACACCAAGTCCAATACTTAGCCAGAACAAATACGGGCACAAACTTGAAGACTAATGGATTCTCTTGAACTAATAAATTTCGTTCTTCCAATTCATGTAAATTCAAAGCATCTATAACCCATGTAATTTAAATAAATTATTCAAACTTGTATAATTTGAGTAAGTTGAGCAGGCTTATTCAAAATTATTCATAACCATATTCTAACCTTGAAATGAAAAGCACAAGTTCATATACATTGTACCAAACAATTAAATAAACAATAATAATTTCAAATAGAAAATAATATTCAGTTCGCTTCTAACTTAATTATGCACTAAATAGGCAGGGTCTGATACCACTGTTGAGAAATGACAGTCAAATTGAACATGTATAACAGGTATGGTGGAAATTCAAAATTTTGTCCCTGTCCCCAAGAACTCCTAATAGATGCATACCATAATTCTAAATTATATCCTAGCATGTATATTTTATGCTAATCATGTTATAACTCTAAGCTATAAACTAAAGATGTTATAACTCTAAGGTATAACCTAAGCATGCTATAACTCTAAGCTATAACCTAAGCATGTTATAACTCTAAGCTATAACTTAAGCATAAAATAAAATAATCATGCAAAATAACCTAAACATATTATTAAGTCCAAAAACGTTTAAAGAAAAAGATCTAATAATAAAAAGAGAAAGAAAGAAAACTTACCAGTTGAAGCGTGCTTTAGCAAAACCTCCTTGAACAAGCCTCCAAGCTTAGGATAGCCTCTATGAGTATCCACAAGAAGCCCACCAACCAAAACCTCCTGAGAGGAAAAACTACGGAGCCTCTAGTAGTTGCTAGACCACTATAGAAGCCCCACCCAAAAATATAGTCTAGAGATGCCCGAATAAATTCAGGCTCCTAAAAAATAACTGGCTTAATTACCCGAGAGATTAATCTTTGTGAATCTCAACTTAGGATTTAGCTTTGAGCTGATGGTGCGATTTGAAAGGGAGAACTTGAGTGCCTATTTATACGCTTGGGGGATATCCCACATGCGGGTTTGACCCACGAGGCTCCAAGCCCCGCGGGTTCTTGCCCAATGCTACCAATGCTAGCACTGGCAAGCCCAGCCCCGTGGGCCTCTGCGAGTGCCACAATGCGGCACTTGCAATCCCACGATGCGGGATTTTGTGCACTAAATGTGTCGCGAATCCCGCAGCCCATTTGCTGTTCAAAACCATCCAACAATTTTCTATCGGGTCTAACCCATTCGAAAAACTTCCCTTTTAATCCCTTTCAAATAAATATTTATTTTTCGACCATAATAATCTAGTTACCAGTTAAAAATAAATTCCTTGGTCTATCAAAATGAACTAATCATTTTTAACCAAACAAATAATAATCCAATTATTATTTATATTATATTTTTGTAATAGAATAAATCTATTAGTTCTTTACTTAGTCCGATGAAGGTCCAATGTGTGTGGCCTCATAAGATCCCGAAGTATTTGAGCTGTTATGGCTTAACCTACCCTTGTTCTAATAGAACCATTGGCTCGAGGTTCTAGACCGTGAATAGAACTCGATTACATTAAACGACTGTAGTACGCCTCTAGTAAGGGTCTACCATCCCCCATTACTCGGAGCGTCATTTATGCTTATGACTCAATCCCGATTAACGCAATAGTTTGTCTAATGCAATGAAATCCTTCCATTCTTTAATATTAGTACCATCTGGTTTGTAGGGTTTGGTTAAAGTGTTAACCCTCTAATAGCAAGGTTGCTCTAAGCTATCCCAGTTATTAACTTGTTACCGAAGTATATTGCCTTTTACCATAGTATGTTTGACTAGAAACCATTTCTATCAAACACATACTCGGATTAGAGGTTTATGGCAATCATCGCTTCAACAAGTGGCCAGGTATAACTCCTTAATATATCCGGAGCGATGGATTCTTTCCGACTACTCAACTTACCAATGTGATGTCATCACTATACCTGTAATCACCTGTAACACCCTAAATTAATAAGTGTGTAATGACCCAAATTATAGCAATAGTACCATACAAGGTAACTATCTCAGGTGTGAGGATATTCGCAAAGCTTATTGCATGAAGATAAACACTAACACATTGATATATATACCAAGTGCTTATCTTACTGCGGGCTCCAATATATCTCCCAGATTTATTCATGTGTCAAACTTAAGGCACCACCTTCAGTCCTTAGGAGATTAACTACTTAGACCATTTCCAAGATAGTTGACCACATGTTATAATTTGTACTTGTTGTATTAATTTTTTATATATATTTCAATCATTAAAGTAGATACATAAAAAAAGCATTGGATAGAGGGCACTAAGGAGTAAAATGTGTTTTTTTTAATATTTACAAGTATCTTTATTAAGATAATCTTACTCAGATTTTAATAACAGTTAAGGATCCTCACCCCTTCCAACAGTAAAATGTGTTTACAAAAGTAAAATGTGCTTTGTTCTCTAAAATGAATTCTGCTATTTCAAATTCCAAAACTAAATTTGTTTTTCGCTTTTCCATGTCATTACTCTTTCTTTTAACTACCCTTTTAATATAATAAATACTCCCTCCATATTTTTTTACTTGTTATCCTATAGGTTTTATATTTCTTAATAAAATCATTTATTAAGGATATGAAAATATTAGTTTACCCTTGTATCTCAAATTAATGCCTTAATTTTTTAACCCAAGTGCAATTAACAGTAAGGATATTTTATTTTGGTAATATTAACAAGTATCTTCAGAGAGATAACCTTGTTCGGGGCTTAGTAACAGTTAAGGCTCCTCACTCCGCCCAATAAATGTATTTAGTGGGATTTGAACCTAAGCATTCAACAAATTTATTAATACTAAGGATATAGTTGGAAGAATAATGAAAAAAAAGCACATAAAAAATATAAATGATAAGTATTTTATTAATTCAATTTTAGGCTAGAATGTCTATTTTAAAAAGATGAAAGGAGTAATATTAAAGCATTCAATTTCTTTTATCTCTAAAGTTTCTCAAAGTGAAAAAGAAGATCACAATAATTTTAAGCATTTATTATTTTATTATTAACAAGCAAAAATTCAACATTAATTTTTCATAAGTTTTATTTACAATCTAACATTTTTGTTAACAAGTATTAGTAAAAATAAGAAAGCTAAAATTATTTCATCTATAATTCCTAAATAGTCTTTTCAATATGTGTATAACAAGTCGGTAAATTTATAATCAGATATTTATCGCAAAGTTTGTTGTTTTTGTTATAATAGAAATTATTATAATTTACAAAAGGATAAATAATAAAAAGCTCCTTTTATTTTGCACGAATACATAAGTACCTCCCTCTGTTTTTTCAATATAATTAAAACTTCCTTGTGTTTTGCTTCCATCTAACTAAGACCTCCTTTTATTAAATTTTTTAACTTTTCCATCCAAATAGCATTTGTCTTGACAAAATTGCCCTTATTTTTCTTTATTTGTCCAACTACTATCCAAATACGTATATCAAACTTTTATAAATAACTAAACTAACTATGGTTTTAAAACATACTCTATAAAATTATTTCCATAATATATAGAATATAATAATTAAATATATTATTGCACAATTATGAAGGAATCCATAAACATTAACAAAAAAAAAATTAAATTTCGCATATTTTTCTTTCAAAGAGCTATCTGTCAAGGAATCGTCTCACCCAAAAGCTTAAGCTTCTGACACTCCTTGATAAGTGAAAAATGTACCATAAAAATATAGGAACAATGGCTTTAGAATCACTTGATTTGGAGTTATATAATGAATTTTATGAATGTTTTAGTGAAATAAAAATTACAGAAAATAATCCAAAAGATTATAGCAGATCAGCTAGAAAGGGGAGAAAATGATGCTTTTTGAGACTGATGACATGACACTTTATGGCTGGACCATATTTTGGTGCAATGACACATTAAAGAGGACATTTTGGAGCCACAATAGATGAATTATGGGCTGCCAATTAGTTTCACTTATTGGCCAAGAATAGAAAACATGTGAATGTAATTCTTTGTGAATTCTTTATTATGGCAGCTTGCCAACTTGCTCTTGGACACTTAGCCTGTAAAAGGGACTTCGTTTGGCATTAGAAAGTAGCTTCGGCTCACTTCCTTCCATAGCTTTTAATTACTTTATATCTTGTTCTTCATTTTATTTTTAATATTATTTATATTTTTATTATGTCTTTATTATATTTCTAGTTTCCCTACAGGCTTCGTAGGCTCTGCCGGCAGCTTGTTTGTGGTGTAGATCCTTCTAACTCTAATTTGAATCTTTAATTAGATCAATTATTATTTCGTTTTAATGTCTCATAGGTTTGTTCACACTATGTTGGAATCGGTGGTAAGTGTTTTCTTAGTCTGAGGAAGTCATTTACAACCGAAGACCTCTTAATATTCGCTTGAGTATACATGCACCAAGAGGATACTAAACTCTTGCTAAGGTTTCTTGGATTTATTCAAGATGCTTACTTAAACATAATGCTTAAGACTGAGTTTGTTAGTGGATAGGTCGCGTAATGAAGACTTAAAGTACTAAGTGGCAGAATGGTATGCCGCACTTAGTTACATTGAAAGCAGGTAAGAGACCTTAGATCTAGGTCCTTAACATGTTAGACGAAGAAGGAGAAACACCATAAACACCACCTAAAATACTTGGTAAAGCTTGTGTTATTATTAGATTGTGTTTATCATTACTGCATTCTTCATCTGTTTGCATAAAGTTTACTGCAACCTTATTTCTATTTAATTTACTCTACTTCAACCTTGTTAATTTCTATTTTTATCACAACAACCTTAAAATATAGAGATCACTAACCTACCAATCTGCCTATAAAACTTAAATATTTTTTTGCTCCTCGTCGGAATGATACTTGGTCTTGCCCCATACTACTAATCATGATCTAGTGCACTTGCTAGGTCCATTGGGCACGCAACAAGTTTTTGGCGCCGTTGCCGGAGAGCAATGTTCTAAGTTTTTAAGTTTTTGTAAGTAAATTGGGTTGTGTTTTATCTGTTTGTTTAGCTCATTTAGTTGCTTTTCAAAGCATGCAACCCGATGACAAAGGAAAATCTTATCCAACTAGCTTTGAGCAAGCAACAAAACGCGTTGAGCAACATATATTGTCCGCTTCAAACACTAATTGAAGCAAATTTTGATGAACTCAAGCTCATATTTCTATCCTTATTATTATTTATAATATTAAGTTTCATATTTATATATACTATATTATTAATCTTTTAATTTTTTTTTGCTTTTTGTTGATAAACAATTGTTTAAGTTTGGGGAAGGAATGCCGAGATCAAATTCAAACTTTTTTGTTGCTCATCGTACTTAATTTCATTCATCATTGATTATGGAAATTCGCCAAAATTAGTTTGATTTTCGGAAATTTCCTATTTAGGAACAATTGTTTATAGATTGCTTTTACTCCACAAGATTGCACCAATTTTTAATTTTGCCTTCAAATGTTTTTGCCTTAAAATACTCATTGCTTTCTTTTATTCTGCCACGTGAAAGTAGAAATTAAGATAAGAATTGGTTTGAATTCTGAATAGGATTTAAAGTAGACAAACTTGGGTACTTTCGTTTTTAAAATTTGCTTATGTTAGGTGTCTTCATGCATGGAATCATTATGTACATGGTGTTGATGACTCATCTTGCAAGTTGAAATGGCAACTGGAAATGATCCCACTTGTAGGGAGAAGCTTATCTCTTACGCCGCTTAATGTCTTTTCCATGTGCAAGTAATGATGGAAACCCACCCCTACACCTCTCTTCCTACATTTTTTTTCTAATTTAAAATATTTTCTTAATTAATCCTAATTTATCTCTTTTAGCATTTATCATGGATTTGAATTTTTTTCACTAATTATTTTTAGAAAACCGTGACTACCCCTTCTCTAATTATGTTTTCAATCAAACCTAATAAGGCTCTTTTATCATGCATTCTGCTAGATTAGTATTTAAGTTTATTTTTTCTTTCTTCACCATGCGTTATTTAATATTTTTACCAATATATACACTTATCATATTTTTTTAGTTAACTTTTAAGCATTATAATATTATAATTGCGTTTTCCTATATTATATAATTGTTTTCAAATGATTATTTTTCATGCATTTAACATATTTATTAATTAGTATCTGCTTTCCATTAATTTTTTAATTTTCTTATTTTCGTACTGAATATTATTTTGACATATTAATCCCTTAGTTTACTTTTCTTAAAAAATAAGTATTTTTTTATTTCATGTTATTTTTAAAATAGTATGTCTTATATTTAATTGGAAAGTTTTAAATCAGCATTACTTTCTTTTCATTTTAAAATTATTTTCTAGGTTAATGCCATATTTTATCAGTTTTGAATTTTATTTTATCATTAATTACCTCTTTCTTCATCCATACCGTGTTCTTTTTCATAATCACTAATTTTTGCCCACCTCTTTGGCCTCCCAAGTTTTTCTTCCATTTTATTATTTTATTTCAAGTTTATCTCTTTCTATTTTACTTTCACCTTCTCTTTCATCCATATCTCTCAATTCAAAGGTTCAGGATTCGCTCATCCTTTTTCTCTCAATCAGAAAAAATGGTGGAACGCAAGGACCCAACGTTCCGGCAAGATAATGAAATATTCAACTCCGACGCCGACTTTATTTCCGGCGAGTATTTGATGGTGAATTAGGGGAAAACTTTGAAGATGGTTGAACCTTTCATTAAGTGTCTAGCCAAATGGATGAAAGGGAAGAGCTACAATCTTTTCAAAAACCTCGTCTCGTATCTCTCTTTCCCGTGGTATGATCTTTCCACTTGAACTCTTCAATTTTATTAGTTTGTACTGCCTATAACCTTTCATTCTTATTACTGCATTCTTGCTTTGAGGACAAAATAACTTTTAAGTATGGGGATGAAGGGCATAGCCCTTGATTTTAAATGATATTGATTTCTATTGCTATTTTACTTATTATTAATATGATATACTGACTACAAGTTTGAATTCCTACTTAGATAGATCGCTGAACTCTTCTGGTTTCTTTTGAACTTTTGATTTATTATATTCTTTGCTTTGTTTTGATAAAATTTGGCCAAAATTTTTCGTTTTCTTCTAAAATGTTTTCTGTTTTTGGCAAGCGACATGATCCTTTGATCTTAGAATGCAAGTTAGTCTAAAGAAAATGCTTAGTGTTTGGTTTTAAATGGTGAACCTACATTGACATGCTTTAACAAAGTTGATTAAGCAATATAGATCTTCATAAGGAACTGTGTTTTAAAGCTTATGGCTAAAAATAATATCTACTACAATCTACCCAACTTTAGTGAGATTTTGAGCCTAAATTTATGATAACAAGACTAAAGTTGGAATTTTCTTGATGAGTGGGCATGTATTTGTATATTTTAAGCTAGAACTTGATATGGTTAAGTACCTATTGAGACCACAATTTGATTACTTGCATGATATGCTTAAGGCAACTAGGATTAACCCCTCTTAGCCAAAAAGCCACCCTTTGACATGAATTTTACCTTAGATAAGCCCATTTGAGCCTTTAGCCTTTTTCTTTCTTGAACCACATAATTTAAGCCATACCCTTCACTTTGATTTCCTTCAACCTGGATTTTCATCGAAGAGATATTTTTAACATATTGCAGCAACCTTATCCTTACTGCAACTTGTGCTTATCAAATGAAAGATTCAATACATAAAAATTTCTTGAGTTATGTTGGTAAAAGTTTCTATTTTCCAACTCATGTATCATCTGAGTATATATATATATATATATATATATATATATATATACACCACAAGAACAAAAAGAAAAGTAGTAGCAATCACATGTAAAAAACCAAAAAAAAACTTTTAGCTACTCAAATTTTTGGATTCACTTCAGCAAGCTTGTTCCCCTTAAAAAAAATTCTTACAGTTGCTTGAATTGATGCCATAAGACCCCTTTCTTCATTATAAAAATTGTTAAAAACTCAAGCCATCCTCTCAAGATTAATTGATCTTTGAATTGGTTGAAATAAACTTTTGACTCTTGCATAAGTCTGTTGTTGTGCCTACTACAGCCTACTGTAATTATTTGATAAATTCTTTTGACAAAAAACCTTTGCCCAAATGACCTTTTATCATCACACCCTACCCCAAGCCTACATTACAACCCTTTATAAAGTCCTTTTGATTATGTTTTGTAGTCAATAACAGTGGTGGAGATGAGACCGATTATTAATCATATGGTCTTAAGAATGCAATGTATTGCTGAACAGTGCTGTCTTTAAATTCCCTTAAACACTTTGAGAGAAAATTGGAGTGAAACCTTTACTGAGGCAGTATGGTTGCATTGATGCCATGTTTATTGAGTTACTAGCTCTCAATGATTATCTTGACTCATTTTTTATACTAAGTTAACATGCTAGTGCGGGTAAGCTCATCTTTCTCCTTAAGCTTTGCATTTGTTGTGGACTCTTTTGCTATTTTATACTGATAAGTAGTTTGTTAATTGCCACCCTTATTTTGAACATTTTTGCACTTATCATTGTTGGATTATAAACTTGATCCATATCAATGGAAACCCAAAATCCAAATCCAATCAATTGAAGTCCAAGCCCACAAATCCAAAATGTAGTAAATTTATTTAAGTATTTTAAGTATGTAGAATTTTGTGTGTGATAACCAAATTGGAGGCTATTAACTACAACTAATTTGGAGGCCATTAAATTAACTAAATAAGTTAGCTATTAATTGTATTAATTGGAGGTGGTGGTGAGTAATTGTGTTAGTTAAGAGTTGTGGTTATTAATTGTAGGAGTTGGGAGTTGTATAATGCACCTATAAATAGGTGAGTTGTTTAGTTGTTTTTCATTAGCAAAATAAGAACTTCTTTAGAGAGAAAAGAAGTAAAAGAGTGAGTTGCAGTTTTGTATTGTGAGTGAGAGCGTTCTTGTAATGTCTTTGAGTTTAATAAAAGTTGTTTATTTGAGTGTTTTAATTCCAACAAATTGGTATCGGAACTAGGTTAAGAGCTCGAGTCCTTCTGAAAATATTTTTTTTTCCGAGTGTAAAAAAATTGAGTTGAAACTACCAAAGCGTTGTAGTAGCTAAAAAGCCCAGAAAGTATCACAGTAGACTACTAAAAGTGTTGCAATACGTCCAGTGTGTTGCAAAAGATTCTAGAAAGTGTCGCAACAACCCCTGTACGTCTAGAAAAACTATTTGAGTAAGATGGCGAATAGCGTGGCATCGTTTCAAGTTCCAACACTCAACAACAACAACTATGAAAATTGGAGTATCAAGATGAAGGCTCTTCTGGGTGCGCATGATGTTTGGGATATCATAGAGAAAGGTTTCAAAGAGCCCAAAAATGAAGCCTCTCTCACGTCAAATCAAGCTACAACTTTGAAGGATTCCCGAAAGAGAGACAAGAAAGCTCTCTTCCTCGTTTATCAAACATTAGATGATGACAGTTTTGAAAAGAATTCAAGTGCAACTTCCTCCAAGCAAGCATGGAAGAAGCTACAAAATTCTTACAAAGGAGTCGAAAAGTGAAGAAGGTCCATCTCCAAACACTAAGATGTGAGTTTGAATCCTTGCACATGAAACCATCCGAGTCTATCTTCGAATACTTTTCTAGAGTAGCAACCGTTTCTAACCAATTAAAAAGAAACAATGAGAAGTTAGAAGATGTAAGAATAATAGAGAAGATACTCCGCTCGTTGTATCCCAAATTTAAGCACATCGTGGTGACAATTGAAGAAACCAAAGACTTAGAGGAAATGATGATCGAGGAACTCAAAGGATCACTACAAGCCTATGAAGAAAAGCACAAGAAGAAACAAGGTATCTCTGAGCAACTCCTCAAGCTACAACTCAAGGATACAAGTGAAGGTCAAGGCAATGGTAGAAATAACCATGTAAGAGGCAAAGGCAGAGGATGAGGCCGCGGACAAGGTTGTAGCCGTGGTCGTGGACGAAGTTGGAATTACAACAATAATTCTAGCAATAACTACGAGAAAGGAGAAAGTTTCACACTAGGTCGCGGAAGAGGCAATTCAAACACGAGGTATGACAAATCTTAAGTCCGGTGCTATAATTGTCAAAAGTTTGGGCATTACGCTTCAGAATGTAGAACTCCTAAGAATCAAGTCTAGGAGAAGGCAAATTTTATGGAGGAGAAGATCGAGGAAAAAGAAACGCTATTACTAGCGTTTAACAACAACAATGATCATCAAGACAATACATGGTATCTCGACACCGGTGCAAGCAACCACATGTTTGGAAAAAGGAACATGTTCGTGGAGCTCAATGAAGTAGTAAGCGACGATGTCTCATTTGGAGATGATAGTTAGATATCAGTGAAGGGAAGAGGTAACGTCCTTTTTAGAGCAAAAGATGATAGCCACCAAATGATTTCAAATGTCTACTATGTACCTGGTATGAAATGCAACATTCTTAGTTTGGGCCAACTCTTAGAAAAAGGCTATGATATTCATATGAAAGATTGTAGTCTTTTTATAAGAGATGGCAACGGGAATCAAATCGCCAAGGTACGGATGTCGAAGAATAGAATGTTCCCTTTGAATATTAGAAATGATATTGCGAAGTGTCTAAAGACTTATTACAAAGACGCATTGTGGCTATGGCATCTTCGATTTGGGCATCTAAACTTTGGAGGATTGGAGCTGTTATCCAAGAAGGGAATGGTTAGAGGTTTACCATGTATCAACAATCCCGATCAATTGTGCGAAGGATGTCTACAAGGGAAGCAAATTAGAAGAAGCTTTCCAAAAGAGTCAGACTATAGAGCCAAGAAGCCGCTCGAGCTCATCCATACCGACGTGTGTGGTCCTATTAAGCCAAGTTCTCTCGCTAATAGTATCTACTTTTGTCTCTTCATTGATGATTATTCAAGAAAAACTTGGGTATATTTCTTGAAGCAGAAATCAGAAGTCTTTGGAGTGTTTCGGAATTTCAAAGTAGTCGTGGAAAAGGAGAGCAGTCATAAGATCAAAGCCATGATGATCGAGGAGGAGAATTCACATCCAATGAATTCAATGAGTTTTGTGTAGCACATGGAATCCGTCGACCCTTAATGGTTCCAAGATCCCCCCAGCAAAATGGTGTGGCAGAAAGGAAGAATAGAACAATTCTTGACATGGCACGGAGTATGCTCAAAAGCAAGAAACTACCTAAGGAGTTTTAGGCGGAAGTAGTGTCATATGCAGTCTACCTATTAAATCGTTCTCCTACAAGAAGTATGTGGGGAAAGACACCATAAGAAGCATGGAGCAAAAGAAAGCCCGAAAATTCCCACCTTCGAGTCTTTGGGAGCGTAGCTCATGTTCATGTACCAGATGAGAACCGAACAAAGCTTAATGATAAAAGCAAAATTTTTATTTCATCGGTTATGACTCAAGCTTTAAAGGCTACATGCTATACAATCCGAATGACAAGAAGTTTTTTTATCAGTCGAGATGTGATATTTGATGAAGAAGGCGAATGGAACTTTGATTCTCAAATGGAGGACTTTAATTTTTTTCCCATTCGAGGAAGATGAGCAGACAATACTTGAGCAACCAAGACAAATTTAACAAGGCCTCACAACTCCACCAAATTCTTCTACTCGTGGAGATGGGTCATGATCATTGCATTCCCCATCCTTAAGTGAGACTAAAGATGAAAGAGAAGTGCATCGTACGAGAAGTCTTTGAGAACTCTATGAGGTGACTGAACAATTAGACAATCTAACATTATTCTATCTATTTGTTGATTGTGAGCCAGTGACATTTCAAGAAGCTGCACAAGAGAAGTAATGGAGAGATGCAATGGATGAAGAAATCAAGGCCATTGAGAAGGACAACACATAGGAACTCACTTTACTTCCCAAAGGACACAAGGCAATAGGTGTCAAATGGGTGTACAAAAAAAAGCGAAATGCCAAGGGAGAGATCGAAATACATAAGGCGAGGCTTTTTGTAAAGAAACAACCGATTGTAACTTTGTCTACATGTGAAGCAGAATATGTTGCAGCAACTTGGTGCGTCTGTCATGCAATTTGGCTTAGAAATTTATTGATAGATATTGGGTTAATGCAAGAGGAGCCGACTGAGATCTGTGTTGATAATAAGTCAGCCATTGCCTTAGCAAAGAATCTTGTATTCTATGATTGAAGCAAACACATCGACATCCACTACCATTACATAAGAGAGTGTGTTGCAAGAAAGGAAGTACAAGTTGAATACGTGAAGACACAAGATCAAATTACGGATATCTTCACTAAGCCGCTCACAAGCGAAAACTACATCAAATTGAGAAGCTCACTCGGAATGACAAGATCAAGTTTAAGGGAGCGGGGGGTGTTGGATTATAAACTTGATCCATATCAATGGAAACCCAAAATCCAAATCCAATCAATTAGAGTCCAAGCCCACAAATCCAAAATGTAGTAAATTTATTTAAGTATTTTAAGTATGTAGATTTTTGTGTGTGATAACCAAATTGGAGGCTATTAACTACAACCAATTTGGAGGTCATTAAATTAACTAAATTAGTTGGCTATTAATTGTATTAATTGGAGGTGGTGGTGAGTAATTGTGTTAGTTTAGAGTTGTGGTTATTAATTGTGGGAGTTGGGAGTTGTATAATGCATCTATAAATAGTTGAGTTGTTTAGTTGTTTTTCATCAACAAAATAAGAACTTCTTTAGAGAGAAAATAAGTAAAAGAGTGAGTTGAAGTTTTGTATTTTGAGTGAGAGTGTTCTTGTAATATCTTTGAGTTTAATAAAAGTTGTTTATTTGAGTGTTTTAATTCCAACAATCATTCTCTTTTTCTTTTCTTTCTTGCTTTGAGGACAAAGTAATATTTAAGTATGGCGATATATGATAAGTGGAAAATGTACCATGAAAATATAGGGAAAATGGCTTTGGAATCACTTGATTTGGAGTTATATAGTGAATTTTATGAGTGTTTTAGTGAAATGAAGGTTGCATGAAATAATCCAAAAGATTGCAGTAGACAAGCTGGAAAGAGGGAGAAAATGATGTTTTTTAGGGCAGATGATGTGGCACTTTATGGCTAGACCATATTTTGGTGCAGTGACACATTAAAGAGGACATTTTGGGGGCACAATGGATAAATCAGGGGTTTCCAATTAGTTTTACTTAGTGGCCAAGAATAGAAAACATGTGGATGTAATTGTTTATGAATTCTTTATTATGGCAACTTGCCAACTTGCTCTTGGACCCTTAGCCTATAAAAGGGACTTCATTTGGCATTAGAAAGTAGCTTCAGCTCACTGCCTTCCATGGCTTTTAATTACTTTACATCTTGTTCTTCATTTTATTTTTAATATTATTTATATTTTTATTATGTCTATTATATTTCTACTTTCCCCACAAGCATGCTAGGCTCTATCGGTGGCTTGTTTGTGGTGTAGATCCTTCTAACTCTAATATGAATCTTTAATTAGATCGATTATTATTTCTCTGTAATGTCTCATAGGTTTGATCACCCTATGTTGGAATCGGTAGTAAGTGTTTTCTTAGTCTGAGGAAGTCATTTACAACCGAAGACCTCTTAATAATCGATTGAGTTTACACGCACCGGGAGGATACTAAACTCTTGCTAAGGGTTCTTGGATTTATTCAAGATGCTTACTTAAACATAATGCTTAAGACCGAGTTTATTAGTGGATAGGTCCCGTAAGGAAGTCTTAAAGTACTAAGTTGCAGGATGGTATGTCACACTTAGTTACACTGAAAGCAGGCAAGAGACCTTAGATCTAGGTACCTTAACATGTTAGAGGAAGAAGGAGAAGCACCATGAACGCCGCCTAATGAACTTGGTAAAGCTTGTATTATTGTTAGATTGTGTTTATCATTACTTCATTCTTCATCTGTTTGCATAAAGGTTACTGCAACGTTATTTCTATTTAATTCACTCCACTGCAACCTTATTAATTTCTATTTTTATCACAACAACCTTAAAATATTGAGACTACTAACCCACCAATATGCCTATAAAACTTAAATACTTTCTTGCTCCTCATGGGAATGACACTTGGTCTTACCCCATACTACTAATCACGATCTAGTGCACTTGTTAGGTCCATTAGGCACGCAATATTCCCCCGCGCGCAAAAGCCCCCTGGGCTTGAAGTGGGTACAACACAGACCCTTTTCGCTATGTGTTGCAATATAATTCCACAAAAGGAGATGCCAGGATTCGAACCCTTAACCTTTAGGTCTAAGCTTCTTTGATTACATATCGTGGAGCCGTTTCACCCAAAAGCTTAAGCTTCAGACAACTAAAATCCAATAGTGAGTAACTTAGATAATAAAAAACAAAATTCTTAAATGTCTACCAATGAGGCAGTGTCATAGGGGTGGTCACGGTTCTGTTATAGAGTTGTGTCACAGCCTTCCGACAGATACATCGACCCTGGGGAGGATGAGGGCCTTATTTGGCCTCAAGAACTTCACCATTTTCGACACTTGAAGGCTGCAATAGTGAGCTACACTGAGTTTCTAAGGTTTGTTCAACCGTCCAAATTATGCATATAGGTTGGTAATGTGTATCATTTACACGAAAAATAGTTGTAATCACCCAATGTTAAAAAAATCAAGCTTTATGTCATGTACTTCGATGGTTGCAGCTTAAGTAAAAAAAATTAAAGATAAGGGCAATTTTATCAAGACAAATGTTATTTGGATGAAAAAGTTAAAAAATTTAATAGAAGGAGATCTTAGTTGGATGGAAGTAAAATATAGAGTTTTTAATTGTATTAAAAAACTGAGGGAGGTATTAATTTATCAGTGCAAAATATAGGGAAGTTATAATTATTTTATCCTTTAAAGAACTAAAATTTTGTTTTGTTGAAATATGATTCAATTTTTAATTTTCGCTGATGAACTTTTAAATTTTGAAGATGATTCTATAAGTGATAGCATTATTATTATAATAAAATATGTATTGTCCAAGTTTAGTATTGTTTATTGTAGAATATTAGTGAAACATTAATTTGTTTTTAAAACTTTTTTTTGTATATACATAATGTAAAAGGGTCCGAACTTGATTTTTGCACAGAGCTCCTAAATATATCGGGACGGCCCTATGTAGGGGTTGAGTATTATTTCTCCTTATATATATGAGGCAATGTTGCCATTCTTAGGCCATTGTTCCACAAAAAAGATACAAGTTAGGGAAGATCTATAAAAATTAATAAAGAAGCCCTTAAAAATTTATGGATCTATTTAAAAAAACTCCATATCTCAATTGCTAGTTTATACTATTTTTTAATTAAAGATGGAGACCAACTAGAAAAGTAAGATTATTCCAGAGAGAGAGAAATTAGGGGTATTGCCTCAAAGGAAAGAGTAAAGGGATTAATAACTAAGGTTGTTTAGATGCTTACCGTAAAACCCAAAGAATTAAAGGACCATAGCACTCATACTACCACTAAACTCAACCCAAACTTAAAAACCTTCTACCAACTCGAATTCAAAACCCTTCCACCTAAATAACCCTACAAAACTAGATGACTAAGAGATTATTAAAAATTGAATTAAAATAATTAAGTCACTACAGAACACAAAACCGAGACATGCCTCGGAATTAGCAGCTAACAAATAAATAAAATAATTGCGAGTTGATACTAAGTAGATGTGATTTAAATCAATATATTTAAAATTATAAATAAATTTAATTTTTTTACAATAAAAAAAAGAAAAAAAATAAATATGAAGGTGAGCGAATATATACTTTATGCAGTTTTGTAAATCAGTCATCCAATTGATTTTTCTTAAGCCTAGAAGGGCAAAGAAGACAAAAATCTCAACTCATGAGTGGTTTCGCCAGTACTCAACTGAAAAAGATAAGAAAGTAAGAAGGAATATAACTGTGTTTGGAGAAGTCCAAGAACTTATTTATAGAATTTTTTTAATTTATATACGTTACATTGATAAATGTCTTATTTTAATTACACATGACGCGTGAACTAAACTTATTGCGATTTGACTTTGGTTACATTTAGAAAATATATATAGAAATATATTTGTATAACCCATTTGGTAAGATATAATCCGTATCATTTGTACTTCCATAATATTTAACTTAAAATATTAAGTTGGTAGGTGTGGTACAATCATAAATTTTATTATATTTCTTACACTTCAAAAGATTGTACAGACAAACTAAAAAGAGGGAGAAAATGATGGTTTTTTTGGGGCCGATGATGTGGCACTTTATGGTTAGACCATATTTTGGTGCAATGAGACAGTAAAGAGGACATTTTGGAGGCACAATGTATAAAATCAGGGGCTTTTAGTGGCAAAAAATAGAAAATATGTGGATGTAATTTTTTGTGAATTTTTTATTATGGCAACTTGTCAACTTGCTCTTGGACCCTCAGTGCCTTCCATGGCTTTTAATTACTTTACATCTTGTTATTCATTTTATTTTTAATATTATTTATATTTTTATTATGTCTTTATTCTATTTCTACTTTCCCTATAAGCATGCTAGGCTCTGCTGGTAGCTTGTTTGTGGTATATATTCTTCTAACTCTAATATGAATCTTTAATTAGATCAATTATTATTTCTCTTTAATGTCTCATAGGTTTGATCACCCTATGTTGGAATCGGTTGTAAGTGCTTTCTTAGTCTGAGGAAGTCATTTACAATCGAAGACCTCTTAATAAACGATTGAGTTTATATGCACCGAGAGGATACTAAACTCTTGATAAGGGTTCTTGGATTTATTCAAGATGCTTACCTAAACATAATGCTTAAGACTGAGTTTGTTAGTGGATAGGTCCCGTAAGGAAGTCTTAAAGTACTAAGTGGCAGGATGGTATGTCACACTTAGTTACATTGAAAGCAGATAAGAGACCTTAGATTTAGGTACCTTAACATGTTAGAGAAAGAAGGAGAAGCACCATGAACACCACCTAATGTACGTGGTAAAGCTTGTGTTATTATTAGATTGTGTTTATCATTACTTCATTCTTCATCTGTTTGCATAAAGGTTACTACAACCTTATTTCTATTTAATTTATTCTATTGCAACCTTGTTAATTTCTATTTTTATCACAACAACCTTAAAATATTGAGATCACTAACTTACCAATATGCCTATAAAACTTAAATAATTTCTTGCTCCTCGTGAGAATGACACTTTGTCTTGCCCCATACTACTAATCACGATCTAGTGCATTTGCTAGGTCCGTTGGGCACACAATACTCCCCCACACGTAAAAGCCTCCTGGACTTGAAGTGGGTATAACACAGACCCTTTTCGCTATGTGTTGCAATATAATTCCACAAATGGAGATGCCAGGATTCGAATCCTTGACCTTTAGGTCTAAGCTTCTTTGATTACATGTCATGGAACCGTCTCACCCAAACGCTTAAGCTTCAGACAACTAAAATCCAACAGTGAGTAACTTAGATAATAATAAAACAAAATTCTTAAATGTCTACCAATGAGGCAGTGACATAGGGGTGGTCACGGTTCCGTTATAGAGTTGTGTCATAGCCTTCCGGTCGACAAATCGATCCTGGGGAGGATGAGGGCCTTGTTTGGCCTCAAGAACTTCACCATTTTCGACACTTGAAGGCTGCAATAGTGAGCTACACTAAGTTTCTAAGGTTTGTTCAACCGTCTAAATTATGCATATAGGTTGGTAATGTGTATCATTTACCTGAAAACTAGTTGTAATCACCCAATGTTAAAAAAATCAAGCTTTATATCATGTACTTCGATGGTTGCAGCTTAAGTAAAAAAATGAAAGATAAGGGTAATTTTGTCAAGACAAATGCTATTTGGATGAAAAAGCTAAAAAAAATTTAACAGAAAGAGGTCTTAATTGGATGGAAGTAAAATATAGAGAGTTTTTAATTATATTGAAAAAACTGAAGGAGGTACTAATTTATTAATATAAAATATAGAGATGTTATAATTATTTTATCCTTTAAAGAACTAAAACTTTTTTTTTGTTGAAATATGATTCAATTTTTAATTTTCGGTCATGAACTTTTAAATTTTGAAGATGACCCTGCAAGTGATAGCATTATTATTATAATAAAATATGTACGGTCCCAGTTTAATATTGTTTATTGTAGGATATTTGTGAAACATTAATTTGTTATTTAAAACTTTTTGTATATACATAATGTAAAAGGACTCGAACTTGATTTTTGCACAAAGCCCCTAAATTTATCGGGAAGGCTATAAATAGGGGCTTAAGCATTATTTCTCTTTATATGTGTGAGACAATGTTATCATTGTTAGGCCATTATACCAAAAAAAGAAACAAGTTAGGGAAGATCTATAAAAATTAATAGACTTAATTATTCACAAGGAGCCCTTAAACATTTATGGATCGATTTAAAAAAACTCCATATCTCAATTGCTAGTTTATACATTTTTTTAATTAAAGATGGAGACTAACTAAAAAAGTAAGATTATTCGAGAGATAGGGAAAAATTAGGAGTATTGCCTTAAAGAAAAGAGTAAAGGGTTTAATAACTAAGGTTATTTCGATGCTTACAATAAAACTCGAAGGATTAAAGGACCATAGCACTCATACTATCACTAAACTCAACCCAAACTCAAAAATCTTCTACCAACTCGAATCCAAAACCCTTTCACATAAATAACCCTACAAAACTAGATGACTCAGATATTATTAAAAAATAAATTAAAATAATTAAGTCATTCCAAAACGCAAAACCGAGACATGCCTTGGAATTAGCAGCTAAGAAATAAATAAAATAATTGCTAGTTGATACTAATTAGTAGATGTGATTTAAATCAATATATTTAAAATTATAAATAAATTTAATCTTTTTACAATATATAAAAAGAAAAAAAATTAAATATGAAGTGAGCGAATATATACTTTATGTATTTTTATAAATCGGTCATCTAATTGATTTTTCTTAAGCCTAAAAGGGCGAAGAAGATAAAAATCTCAACTCATGAGTGGTTTAGCCAGTACTCAACTGGAAAAGATAAGAAAGTAAGAAGGAACATAATTGTGTTTGGTGAAGTCCAAAAACTTCTTATTTATAGAATTTTTTTCAATTTATATACGTTACATTGATAAATGTCATATTTTAATTGCAGCTAACGCATGAACAAAACCTGTCGCGATTTGACATTCATTACATTTAGAAAATATATATAGAAAAATGTCTGTAAAACCCCATTTGGTAAGATATAATCTGTAGCGTTTATACTTTCATAATTGTAGATTCATTGATTCTTGACTTAAATTATTAAGTTGGTAGGTATGGCACAATCATAAATTTTATTATATTTCTTAGACTCCCCTTCACGTAAATGTCTTTAGGAGTTGAAACGAGTACAACACATGGAATTGTCATAATTTGAAACCTTGATTTCTATAATAAAAAAATAATAATTTGATGAAATCAATTGAACTAAAAACGAGTACATTATTTGCACCAAAATTATTATTGTAAATAATCTACATTTTTTTGCTCTACGAAAATTGTTAGCCATCTTAGTTTATAATAATTGAATAATATCAAAAATTTAAAACATGTATATGTGGGAATTGCTGGGCATCTATACACCTTTAATTAGGTTATGGGAACTAGCTAGCGTTAAAATCATAAATATACAAAAAAGCACAGAAACTCTTACAAAATTGCAAATAAATCCCCAAAAATGAAAACTACATGATATCTCTGTAGAAAACAAAAGTAAAGAGTAGGGATGACAATGGATTAGATATGGATGTCCATATTCATATACTTGTTTTCATTGTAGAATTACATACAAGTATATGAATATGGACATCCATATTCAATCCATTGCCATCCCTAGTAAAGAGCAAGCAAAGCTTGCATTTTTCACATAGAAATTAAATTACAATCACAATTAATCTTCTTTACACTAGTGCAAAGAGAGCGTCAAATCAAGTATTATATAGAACAACATTAGAATCTAATGTTGGATTCTCATAATCAAATATACATTTAAATAGGAAACAAATAGAGATAAAGAAAAATATAATTCTTCCTCTATAAGTTGTCTCATATGTCATTATTCTCTCTTCACTGGTCTGCAGGCAACAGACCACTATCACGTGAATTGAACATGGAGAAATCGATTGCTTCATTGTCATGGGCAACATTGGGAAATTTTCATGATTGTGGACGTTTTCCGGTCTGTTGTCTTCTAAACTCGAGAAAAAATTGTTTTCAAGATGTTGCCATTCATTCCTTTACTCCATTTTGTTTAGCTAGCTAAAAATTATTTGTTCTGGGGATTGTTTCACCAGGAGAAGAAAGAGGCATCTCGTTAAGATCGATAACAAACAGCGCCCATCGGATCCCATCCTAACAATAAACAATTTATTCAATTTTAATTGTATTTTGAATTCTCAAGTTCAATCAAGGGTAAAAGTATAAATATTAGTTGATAAATTATCAGATGTGAAGTCTTGAATTCTTTATTTAATTTGTTGTAAAATATATACGTTGTTAAATTCATTCAAGAAGAGTTTGATCTCCTCCTAGATCTTCCACAGGAAAACAAGTTGGGGAAGATCTACTGAGATCAATCGACTACATGCTGTTTATTCACAAAAAAAAAAAACCATTTTGGAATTAAATTTAAAAGAAAACTTCAGATCTGAATAGCTTCTTGATACTTACAAGTTTGTGGTCTAAAACAATAAATTTAAAATTGTAAATAAAAATTCTTATATTTACAACAAAAAAAAAGAAAAAATGAATACCAAGGTTAGAAAATATATACCTTACAAGTTCTGGTAAATCGCTAATCCGATGATTTTTCTGAATCTAGGGGGTGAAGAGGAAAGATATCACAGCTCATTTGTGGCTACTGAATATTTAGCAGGGAAGATATAAAAAATAAGGATGAAGATAATTATGTTTGGTGGACTATGAAACCTTCTTATTTATAGAATTTAATTGCGTCCGTTACCTTGACAATTGATATTTTTTTTATAATAAATTACACATAAACAAAACCAATAACTATTTAACAATTGTCACATACAGAAAATGTATATGGCCAAATGGGGAAATTACAATGGACTTGGACCTTTTGTCCCTTCTTTCTACATAAATGATATGTGTCCTAAAAACTACTTTGTAAATTAATTAAAAGAAATCAAGAAAAAAATAGTTAAAAGAAAAGAAAAACGTAGGAAACAATTAAGTTTTCGGTTTATGTTTTAAACAATTAAGTTTTCAGTTTGTGTTTTAAACAATTAAGTGTATGTTTTTCTCTTTAAATTTGTAACTTATGGTTTCATTTAATTTTGTATTTACGTTGTCTCCAAACTTTGTTATTTATATATCTTATTTTTGGATAATAAAACACAAAGATAAAGAAAAATAGAGTTGCTAATTGTTGTTTAAACTTCTGCTTAATATTCTTTAAGCTTCTTAGGTTCTTAGATATCCATCATTTGGTGATAGTATTTTACACTTGGTTGAGTTCGCCTAACGTCTGTTATTGTATCCTGTAGATAGTTTACCATACGGAGTAAAATCTATCCTAAGGAAACCGATTCAAGCCTCAACAAAATCTTCTTATTGTAACTAAACGGTTGAAAGGTTAATCTGGATATTATAATTTTTTTTGTTAAATATTATATACTAATGCATTTATATTTACATATATCTTTTTATTTATATTTTGTAATTCAAGTTAGTAATATTTTGTGTACTCTCTTATACAAGGAATTATATGTACTTTATATATAATATTTTGTAACAATCTTAAGACAGATTTTCCATTATTATATTCCTTCAAAAGTGAAACTTGGATCACCATGACTTGAATTACCGTGACATTGAAATCATAATTTTTTTTGAAAAACTTATTGGACTTTAATTAGATAATATATTAAAAGTGATTTAAAAGAAAAGAAAACAAAAAAAAAATTGTTACACAGACACTTTATTTATTATTTTTTATTATGAAATTGTTTTAATTTTGTTTATTTGAAATTTCAGAAATAATTATGGCTGATCAAATCTCATCAAATGGAGATATTGGTCCTAAGAATGCTCAAGGCAACAACGAACAAAATCAAAATGGACAACACGGTTATATTGGTGCTGAGCCTATTAGTACAAGATCATTTGTATTTGTACATGTTTGTGGACCTACTGCTTTTGGCCATGCTGGTTCTAGACCAATTAGTTTTGGATCTATAGGTTTCGGTTATATTCAAAGAAATGACTTTGAAAATATTTATGGTCAAATAACCAAAATGAGCAATATGGTCCTAATGCTTTTGGATATAACCATAATAGACAATTTGGTCCTAATGGATTCAAACTAAATGGAAATGGAATTTTGAGTTTCAGGCTTGTTTTGCCTAATAGTCAAGGGGTTTCAAGTTTATACCCTATAACGATACCATATAACGATACCCGAAAGACCAAATAAATTCAACGGTTTGAATTTCAAGGCTTGGCAACATAAAATGTTATTCTATTTGACTAGTATAGGAACCATAGAACACTGAAAGATGATCCTCCTTTCAAACTCAAAAGAGTGGATACCGCTTATCTTCAGTTATTTGTAAATGACGGGAATCATACAGATATTCTTTGCAAAGACCATATTTTGAATGGTTTATGTCTAAACCTCTATGAGGTGTATACTATCAAATGCATTGCAAAAGAATTGTGGGATTCCTTAGACAGAAAATACCAAACGAATGATTCGGCTGCTAAGAAATCTTAGTAGGTCAATTCCTTAATTATCATGTGATATTTTCAAAGGATGTTGCAAATCAAGCTATGGAGAAAGCCAACATGGTGGAGATCTTTAGGGACTCTTAAAAGGGCAAGCAACCTGCTAAACTCAAGTCCTAAAAATGGACCAATTAGTAGCATATCCAAGAAACAAAAGTTTATTGGAAAATGCTTTAATTGCAACAAGATGGGACACAAGTCCTTTGATTGTAAATTGACAAAAAAGGGTCAATAAAATTGAGGCAAACGTAGTAAAAGAAATTATAAAAGATGTATATGACATCAACGTATGTGATGTAATTTCTGAGGAAAATATGACTGACTCAAACCCGAAAGAGTGGGGGCTTGATACTGGTGCTACTCGTCACGTGTGTTAGGACAAAGAGTCTTTTTCTGGATTGACTCTTATTGATAATGGGGAAAAGCTCTTCATGGGTAATTCTGCTACTTCTAATGTCAAAGGACATAACGGTGATTCTGAAAATGACTTCTGAAAAAGAAGTGAAACTGCAAAGTGTCTTATATGCACCAGACATGAGGAAGAATCTGATTTCTGGGAGCCTATTCGTTGCATATAGCTTCAAGATGGTCTTTGAATCTTAGAAATTTATTTTGTCTAAACGGGGACATGTTTGTGGGAAAGGGATATGAATGTAATAGAATGTTCAAATTCAATTGTATCTCTTGTAAGCATGGTTCTATCAATATGAATAAGAATGACGTTTCTGCTTATATGATTGAGTCTTCTAATTTGTGGCATAGTAGACTTGGACATGTAAATTTTGATACTTTGATGTCTAATTAACTTGAATCATATACCCACATTTCATGTTGATAAAACATATAAATGTGAAAGTTGTGTTGAGAAAAAATTGACGAGATCTTCATTTCATTCCGTTGAAAGAAATTCAGAATTACATTAAATCAAGAGGACAAAATAAATATTTTATTACCTATAGTTGTGACTTGAAATACATTCAAACCAAGAGGAGGAAATAAATATTTCATTACCTTTATTGATGATAGCACCAAATATTGTTATGTATATTTGCTTAAAAGAAAAGATGAAGCTTTAAAGAAATTCGTACTCTATAAGATGGAAGTAGAAAACAAACTTAATAACAAAATTAAGAAGGTTAGAAGTGATCGATGTGGTGATTTCTATATTAACAATTTTCCTATATGGGATCACTCCTTATCAGTCTAAATTAGGAATAATATTAATAATTGGAATTATTGTTGATTAGGAAGATTATTTACAATTAATTGTATTTATGTTGATTTGTTTGTTTCCTTTTCTCATAGGTGGTTTTGTATACTATAAATACATGTACATATAGTTGATTATTCATATCTCAGAAATACAATATACAATTTCTCAATTTATCTTTTGTTCATATTTTTAACAGGGTATTCAAGCAGTGTTCCTGTTACTCTTAAAGATCATCAACTATCTACATAAACAGCATGGCTTATTTGACTCAGCTATGTCCAACTGGTAACAATAACTTATATTCTAATGCATAAGGTTTGTCCTCTCATAGTGCAATAATTAATTCAGTTTTTGCAAAGTCATGGATTCTTTACAGCGGTGCCACTGACCACATCATTTTTGATCCTAAATATTTCACACAAAAACGTACACCTTTAGTTACCTCAGTAAATTTACCCATGGTTCTACTGCTCCTATCACATTTACAGGCACTATTCAATTTAATCATTATATTCATTTAGAACATGTATTATGCGTTCCGGCCCTCAATTTAAACCTTATTTCCGCTAGTAGATTGACTAAATCTCTCAATTGTCATATTATTCTCTTACTTGACAATTGTATCTTGCAGGAATTGGTTACGGGGAGGACGATTGGTTTGGGTGAGCAACGAGGCGGTCTATATTACATGTCACCTTCCATTCCGATACTAAACTCACAAACTTTTTCGATTTATTGCACATGTGCCTTGGAAATCCATCTTTAAAATGCCTAAAAATAACTTCTTCATTACTTTCATCCAATAATAAAAATGTCATTTCATAATAATTGTGACATTTGTTCTATGACTAAACAATCTAGACTTCCTTTTTCATCCAGTTCAATAAAAACTAATTCGCCTTTTGATCTTATACATTGCGACATTTTGGGGCCACACAAAATTGCAACCTATTACAATGCCTGATATTTTTTAACAATTGTCGACAATTTTTCTCGGTGTACATGGGTTTTTCTTATGCAACATAAATAAGAAACACAACGTTTTTTCAAACCATTCATTCCCTTTGTAACTATACAATTTGATAAATTTGTTAAAAAGATTCGATCTAATAATGGTCCTGAATTCTTTTCCATGCACCAATTTTTTGAAGAAAGAGGTATCGAGAGCTACTTTTCTTTTGTTTACACAGCCCAACAAAATGGTGTTGTTGAATGGAAACACCGTCATATCATTATTGTTGCTGGTTTCTTATTATTTCAATCAGGATTACCACTTTAGTTTTGGGGTGAAAGTGTTCTCACTGTAGAACACCTCATAAATCGATTACCCACGCATTTCTTCTTTCTAGCAAAACTCCTTATGAACGTTTGCATAATAAGCTTCCCTCATATGACCATCTTCGAGTATTTGGGTGCCTATGTTATTCCACCGTTGTACAAACCAAACAAAAGTTTGACCCTAGAGCTCATCAATGCATTTTTATTGGTTATCCATCTACTCATAAAGGTTATCAGTTATATGACATTGCTTCTTCCACTTTCATCATTAGTCAAGATGTTATTTTTCCTGAAACTACATTTCCATATCAACATCACCATCCTTCACCTACGTCTCCATTTTTTCCAAATTTAGACCTTGATCTTTCTCCTTCACCCATTTTACCAAATTTGGCTCTTGATCTCTCTCCTTCACCAAATCTCAATAATGAGCCCTCAGAAATTTTCCATCAACTGAGTCACATCCTGTCGATCAATCACATAATATCGATCAGTCATACCATATTGATGGGTCGTAACATGTTGATCAGTCGCAACTTGTCAACCAATTTCCTTCTCCACGTTTAATTCGACAATCTTCCCAAAATTGCCAAACTTAGTGTGGCATACAGACTACTTTATTCCTACTCAAGCCAATCAGTCCATCATCGTTCCAATGTCCTCTAAAGGTACAAAATACCCTCTTTCTAATTTCTTATCAAATTCAAAATTTTCACCCGCACAACGCACTTTCCTTGCTAATATCACAGTTCTAAAATAACGTACTTCTTATGAACAGGCCAACCTTGATCCTCACTGGCAAAAAGCATTGGCTGTAGAATTAAATGCATTAGAAGAGAACAATAGTTGGAGCATTGTGTCACTTCCTACCGGTCACAAACCTATTAGATGTTGATAGGTCTAACAAATCAAATACAATTCTGATGGGAGTATACACAAATTGAAGGTCTTGATTACAATGAAACATTCTCTCCAACTGCCAAACTTACCACATTACAATGTCTCTTAACCTTTGTTGTAGTTCGTAATTTGTTCACATACAAATTAGATGTACAAAATGTATTTTTACATGGTGATTTACATGAGGTGTTTTATATGGATCTTCCTCCTAGTCTTCACCAACAGGGGGAGAATCAGGTGTGTCGGCTCAACAAATCGATATACGACCTCAAGCAAGCCTCTCGGAATTGGTTCTCTACATTTTCCAATGTGATTCAATCATCGGGTTACCAATAGTCCAAAACAGACTATTCTTTATTCATAAAGCATGAAGGGTCCTCATTCACTGCCATTTTAGTCTATAGAGAGGATATCCTTTTGACTCGAAATGATCTAAAAGAAATGCAACACCTCAAAGATTGCTTACTTTAGCGCTTTTGCATTAAAGATCTTGGAGATTTGAAATATTTCTTAGGGATTCAGTTTTCTCATTCCAAAACTGGAATACACATGTCCCAAAGAAAATATGCACTTGATATTTTGAAGGATACAGGGCTCATAGGTGCTCATCCAGAAAAATTTCCAATGGAGAAACATTCCAAGTTATTTGCAGATGATGGAGAACTATTGAAAGATTTATCCAACTATAGATGGCTTGTAGGAAGGTTAATATACCTCACAGTCACTAGACCTGACATAGTGTTTGTAGTTTGAACATTAAGTCAATTCATGCACTCTCCACGTAAACCACATTGGGATGCTACAATTCGTATCCTTAAATACATCAAAGGATCTCCAACGCAAGGCTTGTCATTGCCATCAAAAAATGATCTCACACTTAAGGCATATTGTGATTCAGATTGGGTAGGATGTCGAACAACTCAAACATCAATTTCAGGTTATTGCGTCTTCATTGGTTCTTCTCTTATTTCATGGAAGTCAAAGAAATAGACCAGTGTATCAAGATCATCAGCAGAAGCAGAATATCATACAATCGCCAATGCATGTTTGTAGCTAGTATGGCTGCGTTATATATTGCAAGATTTAAAAGTCTTGTCTGATGTTCGTACACTACCCTGTTAGCATAGGTCCGTTCCGGCCGATAAGGAATAGTGCCTATTTCGTTCAATGATCAGACAAATGAGCCAAAAAGGACTGAATTGGCATCCAAAATCTGAAATTCAAAAATCAACATTCTGGGGAAGCTCCGATAGCTTTTTCTACTGAAAAACCAAAAAGTCAACATCTAGTCAAACATAGGTAATCCTTCCGCCAGATAATATCCTATCTATAGTAAAAAAATCAAATCTTATCGAGATCTGGCAAGATTTTACGGGAACTGATGTAAAATCTTATCAGATAGGTAATTAGCTTGCCTGCTAATTACCTATGTAATTAGCCCGCCATTTAATTACCACCCTAGTATAAATACGGGGTCACCCCCCCATTTGAGAAGAGACAAAGATTTTTATAAATTTTCAAAATTACCTTTGTGTCCTTTATTAGTTCCGGGAGTCCTTAAAGACCAGAAATTATGTTAAAACACTTCCAGATTTGTGCTTCATCACCGACACTCGTTATAAGCTTAGTCTTCGGTCTTTTTAGATCAAGATCCCAAAGTGATCTTCAGTCTAAAAATGACTTGAATTTTACAATTCCTGTATAAATAATCCAAGATTATAGTCATAACTTGGGTTAAAAATATTTTCCAACTAAATCACAACGCTCGACAACTTCGGTCCCACACCGACTCTCAAGTCATCTTGGATAGACGAAAAGGTAAAATAAGGGTAATCGGCTCAAAGCCCAACTTTAAAATTCATTAAAATCCACTTTTATTACTTTATTATCGTACATTGCATTTCATTTTTCTGGTTAAGTGAGCCACTGGAGCCACTTAAACTATAATATGTGTAAATAAGCTCGCACGTACGGATGAAACATCCAGAATGTGAGGAAACTCTATCCGAGTTTTTGGGCCAAGACCCAAGCGCTGTCGTTACTCTGTCAAAATATTGGTAGAAAATATGAATTTATTATGCCGTTATAATATCTGTTTTAGTTCTTGAATTTAATTCTTAAATAAAGCCGTTACAATGTAGAAAATACCACAAATTCGAAAATTAATCCAAACAATTTGAACAATATGAGTAACTATAATGTCTGAACTCAGAATCTCACTTTCTTTTCGGTATAAAAATCCCCTTTTGGATCAGTAACCACTATTCTTGGCGGAGCTGAACCGGGGTGGCGACTCTATTTTATTTTTAAATAGAGTAAAAATGCTTTATTTTAAAAATATATTTTCTCAACAAAATGTGAAAATATATTTCTTAATATAATCGTATTTTTGGCCAACGAAGCCATCGCATTTAAGCAAACTGGATTTTCTCAAACCAGGCCAAGCACCGTGGTTTCCTCAAACTGCGCCGAACCGAATCGCGCCCCGTGCACCGTACTCCGCATGCATAACTATTCCCTGAAAACATTCGCCCGCTTATAGTGGCGACTTCGCTGAGGTTTTATTTTTATAAAAACCTGATTTTTATAAAAATTCTTTTTGACATGATAATTAAAACATTGTTCAAATTAAATTTTGGAACTAAGGAATTTGTTATAACTTCTGCATTGCACAAATTTTAGGACTACGTCATTCTTTACCCCTAAACCAATATAGTTTTCTTTTGGTGAAGTATCTCCAAGTTCGCTTAGGGCATGAGGGGTATGGATCTGATCACACCCCTTGCGTAACGTAACAAGACCTTGTTCGCTTAAGGGCAAGACTACCTACATATATTATATGTGGAAAAGTTTCCTTTGGTTCGCATAGGGCAATTGGGACTCGGTACAAAAAGTCACAGGGTACCCCAATCGCACCCCATCCCGAGACCGAAACCCACATATAGATGAACCATAGAGACTTCCTCATAGGATTACTCAAAAAGGGTGGTAGGTCCCCCGTTGGCTTTAAAGCGAAGTAACCTAATGGACTTAAATGGGCGTTAGGCGATATCTAACCGTTTGTTACCTGTGCAGGTTTATTAAATATATAAACTAAAATGGACATCATAAACATCATGATTGTGTGAAAACTAACCACAACTTTGTGCAGCCATGCCATTAACGTGTGCCATGCCATTTTATTAACTGAGACCAATGAGTCCACCTTGGCTAACCCGTGAGCTAAAATTAGTCGAGACCAGTGAGTCCACCTAGGCTCAGCCCATGAGCCAAAATTAGTTAAGACTAGTGAGTCCACAATGGCTCAGCCCATGAGCCAAAATTAGTCGAGACCAGTGAGTCTGCCTAGGCTCAGCCCATGAGCCAAAAGGCATAAAACCCTTTGAGTGATCCTAGTGTTGGCTCACACCTTGGAACAATGAGTCAAAACCCTTTAAGTGACCCTAGTGTTAGCTCACCCATTGGACCAATGAGTTAAAACCCTTTGAGTGACCCTAGTGTTAGCTCACCCCTTAGACCAATGAGTCAAAACCCTTTGGGTGACCCTAGTGTCGCCTCTCTCCTTAGACCAATGAGTCAAAACCTTTTGAGTGACCCTAGTGTCAGCTCACCTCTTGGACCAATGAGTTAAAACCCTTTGAGTGACCCTAGTGTCAGCTCACCTCTCGGGCCAATTAGTCAAAACCTTTTGAGTGACCCTAGTGTCAGCTCACCCCTTGGACCAATGAGTCAAAAAAACCTTTTGAGTGACCCTAGTGTCAGCTCACCCGTTGGACCAATGAGTCAAAACCCTTTGAGTGACCTTAGTGTCAGCTCACCCCTTGCACCAATGAGTCAAAACTCTTTGAGTGACCCTAGTGTCAGCTCACCACTTGGACCAATGATTCAAAACTCTTTGAGTGACCCTAGTGTTAGCTCACCCCTTGCACCAATGAGTCAATTCACACATGGGCTACCGAGTCTAACCTGACACAAGCGCTTGCTCTTTGCACAATTCATTTATAATGTTCCACGAATATCACCAACTACCTTCATTGATTTCTCCTTAACAGTTGGCACATATCTAACCCCTTTATTATTTGTACTTATTTACTTATTCATTTGCTCACTCATTCATGCATCCCAATGAGCTAAGGTAAAGGAAGCTTAGAGCCACCTTCGGTGCACTTACTAACACTTGGTCTCCTGTATTTTCAGGTTGGAAATGAGAAAAAAGGAGGCTAAGACATATTACGGGGAGCCTGAAAGTCATACCCCCACCACCAATCGAATCTCTGGCCAGATTCTTCTCCAATCCGAAACCTAAAACCGCAATGGCAGACGATGATGCTGTTGGACAGTCCTTTAGAAGGATTCTTGATGCACTAGAATTCTGTGATATCTGGGAAAGGCTGAGTGCTGCCAATGCTAAGCAAGAGATGGAAATAGCCGCGTTAAAGGCAAAAATGGTAGACATGGAGAAGTTGTTCCCAGCTAAAGACAAATATGTTGCTCCTTCCATCGAGCATTATATGGATATCGATCGATTCTTACCAAAGGAGTTAGAAGCCCTCCCAGCTAACTTTGTGATGCCTTTCATGGCCCCTTATGCTAGTACTGGCCCTCCTCATGCACATGTGGAAAGTTACCTTCAAATTATGACTAATATGAATATACCTAAAGTTCATATAGTCAATCTATTCCAAGCTACTTTATGAAGCCCACCTTTAAGTGGTATATGAGGATGCAAACGGACGTAAAATCTGATTGGAGGAAGTTATGCTCGGCATTCCTGGAGAATTATGCCTTTAATCTGAAAAAGACTACCTTGCAGGACCTTGAAAGAATAAGACAACGGCTAAATGAGTCCTTCGAGAAAATTTTACCTAAGGTGGATGGCTGTTCATGTACTTATAACTGGGGCATCCAACTAAGATGGTCTGATAGTGAAGCTTGTCAAAGGCTCTAGCCTAAAATACGGTGATGAAATAAAAATGAAAAGGTTTGACACTTTCAACGATGTGGTAGACTATGCCAAGAGACTTGTGAAGTATAAGGAAGAAAATCGAGCAAAGAAGCAAGAACATCAAGCTTATACTAAACCTCGATACTGGAAAAAGGGGGGATCCTCCAACTGAGGCAATTTTAAGTCCCCAAAGACTCCAGCTAAGGTTGTAGTGGCCACTCAGGTGCAGACTTACCAATCTATCTCCCCATGGGCAGAATCACTATCATAGATATTCACGAAACTGAGAAAATCTAATCAACTCCAGAGCATCAAGCCATTTACTCCACCTACCGCGACAGACAGAGGCAGTTTCTGTGCCTATCATGTAACCAAAGGGCACCGAACTAATGAATGCCCCTAACTACTAAAAGATTTACAGCAGATGGTAGCCGATGGGAGAATGATAGAGCCTGAGAAAAAATCGAGCACTCAGACTAATCCCCTGCCAAACTTCCAAGCTACGGTAAACGTCATCGGTATTCATATAGAAGCTAACGAATACGGTATCGACGTAACAAAAAACTTATGAAATGATCCAGGGTGGGGGGATAATATGATCATTGACAACATGGATATCATCTACGTTGTAGACCAATACATCCTAAGAATGAGGAGAGAAGGGCTAGATCAATACGAAGTGCCACCACACCTCATGGACCAAGGAGACTCCTACCCCAATGAACTTGTGGAGGAATTCCTTTGATTTATTCATAAACAGGGAATAGCTATGATGCGTTTTGTGCCTCAATTCCCCTGATTCTTAGAAGGCCCAGCCATGCACTGGTATGATGCAATACTGCTGGAAGGATATTGGAACTAGAACTTTATGGAGAGATCTTTCCTCCACTGTTTTAGGGCATCTCAGCCGTACCCAGATGAACTTTATTGGTGGTTGGCACCACAGGTAGATCGATATAATACCTATTGGTAGGACATCCCTTCACCACAACCTCCTATGTACACTCCCCCGGATTATATGAGTCTATACTACGTCAAAATAAGTTTGTTTGAATTTGGGAGCTCCTCCGGGATAGCTCCTTCAGAAATCCAAGAACTATATGATCCTAAATAGGAGTGGAACAACCATGAAGACTAGCAAAGGTATCTCCGCTTGAACCTAGATAAAGGAGCACGAGACCCATTTAGAGAAATCCGTACCGACATTACAACATATAGTATCCATGTCGAGGAAACATTTACTAGCATACAAACCGTGGTGTTTGAATTAGGTGTAGCCACAGAAGGAGTCCAGGCCAGAATGAATCCCAAGAAAGATCTCGAAGAAGATCTCGAGGAAGATCCTGAGGAAGATCCTGAGGAAGATCCTAAAGAAGATCCTGAGGAAGATCTTAAGGAAGACCCCAAAAAGGATCTAAAAGAAAGTTCTAATGATGATATCCCAGTTTAGAATGCGCCAACCTGGATCTTTGAGCCACAGCCTTTCAAAGATTCAGATGATGAAGTGGAAGAATTTATGGACTCCAGCGAATAGGATCAGGAAGAGGAAAGTGAAGTAGATAACCTGGGGTATGAATCATAAACCTTTTCAAGTGTCGAGCTAAATCACTTAGCGGGAGATTTTAAGTACGAGGGTCCCTTCCCCAATGGCATGATGGTCGATTACGACAGCGCCGAAATCTACGCATCCTCTTTAGAACATGACTCCCTAGGCGCCTTGTGGTCTGCAGCAAGTGATGATTCTAGAGACTTTATGAACTTTGACTCAGATAGCAAACATGTCATTAACATGATTCAAGACGAGGGGAAAGAACCTTCTCGGGAGTACATCATGGAGAGAACTGCGCCGAAAATGAATTAGCCTTAGCTAGTTATCGCATTCGAAACCCAAATCTAGGCAAGGTTTGCCCCATATTTTATAATGGAAGCATGAGGCCACGTCCTCACATCTGTGAATTCGTGCAAATGATGAACGATGGATACATTCACTATGCCCACTGGCCCGAAAGGTTCCGTTGGACTCACCGAGAAAAGGCAGTTGTTTGGTATGAAGGGTTGATATTTTACCAGAAATCGTTTTGGAATGTTTTGGCTAAGCAATTCATAGACTACTTCATATGGGTCGACCCGATAAAAAACTCAACTCTTGAGTTATATAGACATGGAAAACCCTTACGATACTAGGAATGGGAAGCAACCAACGGTATCTATCCAACGTGAGTGGAATCAGCCAAAGAATACCTATGGTACATGAATAATTATAACGACAAGCAAGTCAACTACGATAATACGTCAAGTATGTTTGATGAAGGAGAACCATTCGACGGAGCCTCCTTATCCATCCACATAATTAGACAGGAATCCAGCCCCATCCTATTCCAAATCCTATAAGAGAACCCTGCCGTTCCAGAAAAGCAGCCTAAAAAGGTCCCCTTCATACAATGGCCTTTTGCTACTAAAGCACCGGCTCCCATGAACAAGCCTATTAACTTGGGGGAGATACCACTCGATGAAGATTTCAATGAGTTGGAGGCCTTTGAAATAACAAACTTGCCAACCCTAGTAGTCTGTCCTATCACCGGAGGAGGGAAAGTCACTAGATCAGTAACCCCAACTGCACCAAGAGCTGAGCCCCTGCCACCTCCTACTTTTGTTAAGCCCTCAGAATAAATAGAAAGCCTAATTGTGGATCAACTAAAGGCCACTATAACTAAGATGAGTATCTGGGACCTGCTTCTGGGTTCTCAAGATCACAGGCTTGCTATCATCAAGAAGCTAATGGAAATTGAAACATCTCCCTTGGCATCACCAGAACAGGTCTATGCACTACTTAACAGCAACACTAGCACTGTTATCCCTGACATAGTCTTGTCGAGCTTGGATTTACCCAATGAAGGAGTTTGCCATAACAAGGCTCTCTACTTGAAGGTTAGCATTTTCGAGCGCATCGTGCCCTATATAATGGTTAACGATGGCTCATCACTGAATGTCTGTCCTGAGGATATTCTGCCAATCCTAGGACTAACCGAGAGGGATTCAAAGAAATCTACCATAGTCATCAAGGCCTATGATAAGTCCAAGAGGACCAGCATTGGCACATTGAAAGCCGAAGTTACTATCGGTAAAGTCTCATCTAAAGTACTGTTCACAGTTATAGACATCCCAATAACCTTCTCTATGCTGCTCGGATGGCCATGGTTTCCTGCTTTGGGGGGAGTTCCATCCACTCTTCACAAAAAGATCAAGATCCCATTCTGGATAAAGATCATCACTCTAGAGGCTGATGAGGCATCAGTGGTGATAACACTAGAAATGGGAGAAAAGCCATATGAAAGGATTTACCATAGCCACAATTGGGCAAGAATTAAATAAGTAGTCAGAGGTGCACTAGGGCCCATGGATTCAGGGATACATGTAGAAGCACCACACTCCTGGCAAGGGATTAGGTGCCCACGAACAAGGAATGTTGACCTTCAAAATAGGGGTAGGGGAGTGGAAGCCCGCAGGACTTGGCTACACATGCCCTAGAAGAATCGTCCACAAGATAGTCTTTTAGAAGAAAATGCAACAGCCCTACAATGGGGCACCTAAGCTTATCACTCATCAGGGAAAGATGGTTCCAGGGTTTGAGATTTTCTCAGATGTGGTCAGCTACCACAAGCATGCTGGGGGTCCTGAAACCTGTATGTTAAAAGGAATGAATCATCAGCCGGAAGCAGGGGCAATCCTAGGTCAAATCAAGTTTGATGAACAGATGCACCCATAGAAGGTCAAGAAGCTGAGCAAAGAGGAGGAGATCCTCGATACCCTAGCCAAACACCTTCAAGCGTAACTCAAGATAGTGGAAGAAGTGAAGATCAAAGGAGGTAACTTGAGCCAAACCATCATGGACATGGTCACAACCATGAAAGGCAAGGCAAAGGTACAAGGAGAAGACGACGAGGACATCCTATTAAAGCCAGCTGCCATTGGAGGATCATCCACTGCAGAACCATACCCTACCAATCAGGATGAGTCTTTCATTTTTGTTTCTAGTTTGTTTAAAATGAATAATGTACTTTATGATGATAATAAGATGGAGAACTTTGCTTATTTGGATTGTGTTTCTAATTACGATTCCATGCATCCATTCTAGCATTCATCTAGCATCTTTAACATCAATAATGATATTACAAAAGAAATTAACTTAAATACGGAAGATGATCCAAAAATTATATACATTTCCAATCAATTGTCCATCGAACAAGAGAGAGAATTGATAAAAGTATTGAAAATCATGTTTTAGCCTTTGCTTGGTCTCATAAGGATGTGCCAGGGCTTGATCGGCACATCGCCAGGCACAAGATCCCTACAGACCCAAAAATTTGGCCAGTGAAGCAAAAGATGAGAAGAATGCGCCCAGAATGGGCCGAAAAGGTCAAAGTAGAAGTAACCAAGTAGATCAAGGCTAATTTTGTTGAGGTTATCGAATACCCCACTTGGCTATCCAATGTAGTTCCAATACCTAATAAGAATGGCGACATCCGAGTTTGCGTTGACTTTAGGGACTTGAATAAGACCACCCCTATGGATGATTTCCTGCTACCGCACATCGATGTTCTGGTAAATAGCACAGCAAGAGCAGCCATGTATTCCTTTATGGATGGATTTATAGGATATCACCAGATCCTCATGAGCATAATAGACAAGTTCAAAACCGCATTCACATCAGAATGGGGGACCTGCTGTTTTAGGGTAATGCCCTTCGAGCTTAAAAATATAGGGGCAACTTACCAGCGAGTAGTCATAATGTTACCGCATGACCTGATCCACAAAGAAGTTGAAGTATACGTAGATGACATGCTTATAAATTCCATCATGCCAGAAGAGCATTCAACCATGTTAAAGCGATTCCTTATGAGAATTGAGAAATAAAATCTCCATCTCAACCCAAAGAAGTGCATATTCGGTGTCACGTTAGGCAAGTTGCTGGGGCACATGGTTAGCAAGAGAGGCATAGATATGGATCTCGATAAAGCTAATGCCATCAGGAAGATGCTTGTACTAAAAATCGAGAAAGAAGTGAGAAGTTTCTTGGGATCCATATAGTATATCAGTTGCTTTATAGCACGGTTGACTACCACATTCGAGCATATCTTAAAGCTCTTGAGAAAATAGTAGCCAATGGAATGGAATGACCAATGTCAGAAAGCCTTTGACAGAATTAAAGCTTACCTAATGAACCCTTTGGTGTTGAAGTCGCCAATTCTCGGAAGGCTACTCATTCTCTACTTAGCAGTAGAAGAGACATCAGTGGGGGCCATATTGGTTCAAGAACATGAAGATAAGAAAGAATACGCAGTTTATTACCTTAGCAAGAAATTGCTATAATATAAAACCCGATACACCATTATGGAGAAAACTTGTTCCGCCAGGGTTTGGCTCACCAAGAAGCTCAGGCATTACTTCCAATCATACCGGATCCAAGCTATCACAAAAGTGGATCCGATGAAGTAGTTGTGCCTGGCTCCCTCACTAATTGGAAAACTAGCCAGGTGGCTCTAACTACTGTCAGAATTCAATATCAAGTATGTCACTAAGAAGACCATTAAAGGTAGAGCAGTGGCCAAATTTCTTACAAATCAACCACTCGAGGGAGGAGAACAGAAAAACCTAGAGTTTCCCGATGAATGTTTCGCAACCACAATGGAGAATCCCAGAGAATGGACCATGTTCTTCGATGGCGCTGTTAACAAGTGAGGGGCTAGTTTAGGGGTCATCATCATAACACCCGACGGAGCACTCATACCTTTATTAAAGCAACTAGAGTTTCTCACCATAAATAATAGGGTAGAGTATGAAGCCTGTTTATTTAAAATGTCTGCCTTGACCACTCTTAGAGCAGACAAGGTAAAAATAATTGGCGATTTAGGTTTGGTCATCAAGCATATCACAGGTGACTAGGAATTAAAGGAGGAATCCCTCAGGCCTTACTTAGAGGCTATATGGAGAAAAGCCATAATGTTTAGCGAATGCAAAGTTTGTCACGTGCCCGGCAAGGAAAATCAAATGGCAGATGCATTAGCTACTCTAGCCTCCATATGGAAAGGGCCCCAAAAGCAGCCAATCAAGCCTCTTATTATAGAGATAACCCGAGCTTTGTATTACGTCCATATGATAAAAGATGCCATAAGTAAGGAAGAACCCTGGTACTCTGACATTGTCAAGTTCCTCGAAAATGATGAATTTTTGGATGAGGGTTTGGATTCTGATAGAAATATACTAAGAAAGCTCGTTGTGCAATTTTGCCTAGTTAAAGGAGATCTGTTTAAGAGGTCCTCCGATGGCCTATCATTAAAATGTCTAGACTAATAGGAAGTTGAAAGGGTAATGAAAGAGGTACATTCGGGAGACTATGGTCCACACATGAATGATGTCATTATGGTAATGGAGATCCAAAGAATGGGATACTTTTGGCTGACCATGCTAGCTGATTGTATTCAAGAAGCAAAGACTTGCCATTCTTGTCAGATATACAGGGATGTAAGCCACTTGCCTCTGATAATGTTGCAAAGCTTGATGATGCCTTGGCCATTCTCAGCCTGGGGTATCGACATCATCGGTAAAATAAGACCATCTTCGACCAATGGCCATTGATTCATTATAGAGGACATCAATTACATTTCCAAATGGGTTGAAGTAGAATCATACATGAACATCACGGCCAAGAAGATGGCTCGATTCATTCAGCAACATATCTTTGCAAGGTATGACATTCCTCACCATATAGTAAGTGACAACAATGTACAGTTCCAAGGAGAAACAACAGACCTTATTGAGAAGCATGGGATGGAGCACCATCGCTCATCACCCTATCGTCCTCAAGCCAATAGAGTTTTAGAAGCGGCTAATAAAGCAATCAAGAAAATCCTCTCCAAGATGATTTCCAACTATCGAGACTGGACAGATCATTTGCCCTATGCCTTTGGGGATACAGAACTAGTGTCAAAACCCCTACAAGTCAAACTCCTTTTTCTCTCATTTATGGGATGGAGGCGGTATTACTAGTTGAAATGGAAATCAAATCCTTACTCATAGCTCTTGAAGCCAAACTTCCTAAAGACGAATGGGAAAAAACGAGACACGAGGAATTGACTGATTGATGAAATATGGTTAACTACACTAGAAAATCTACAGTTATACCAACAGCATATGGCTAGGGCTTACAGCCGAAAAGTGAAAGGGCAAGACTGACCTCTAAGAATGGGAGATCTGGTCTTGATATAGTCTCTTAAAATGCATACGGATGCTTAGGGAAAGTTCCAACCCAACTGAGAAGGTCCGTACGTAGTAAGAAAGAATCTAAGTAAAGGGGCAGTAAAAATCTCTAACCTGAATAGCAATGAGTTCGTGAATCCAGTAAATTGCGATAAGCTAAAGCGCTATCTCGTGTAAGAAAAATGATACAAAGGTGTGTCAAGAGCTAGTGAGGGCTCTTGGGTAAAAATAATGACCCCAAAATAAAAGAGTAAAGCCTTAAAATCCATTCGAAACCTTCTACAACGATGGGCATTTCTTGGGAATAAATACTATTTACCCTTCCTATTTAAATAATATCTTTGGTACTAACATATTCATGTTAAAAGTACTAAATAAGTGCATTAAATGGAAACTGCGAATTGTTTAATGAAACACGCGTCCAAACAACGTCATTTCATCTTTAGTACACATAGAAATACATCACAAACAACAAACAAAAAAGACAAAGACGAACGATGAGGCCTAAGCCTTTATTCTCCCATGGGAAGGAGAGACACTCGATGATAAGCTCAAAGACCCACAAGGAAGTTGCAGAGTCTCTGCATCTCAATGAGCCTCTCTCCAAGGGTAGGAAGCCTGTGAGTACTCGCAACCCAAATACGATAAGCCTCAGAAGGTTGAATGTCAAAAGGCAAAAAGTAGTTCATCTCCACCCGAATGCGATTGGTCCACCTCACGTCATGATGATAGACTTGAGTATGGGAAAGCTTTGAGCTAATCAGGGTGCATAGGGATGCAAGAAAACTCTAAGAATGGTCATATTGCCTGCACAAGTGACTAGGAGAGTAGGTGATGATCTTGGAGAGGCCAATAAGGACCACACCACCTCTAGCGACATCAGTAGTCAAATGCGTGATATCCCACCAAGGGCAAACCCAATGAATATCCTCAGCAGCTCGGCTACCCATAAAATCAACCCACTCCTCGATAGTGAAGTCTCTATGTGGACGATTGCCAATATGAACTATAGATCCCCATGCCTAATAGGCCTTCGGATGACAATCCATGCTTGTAGGAACAGACAACAAGGAAAGCTTGTCTTAGAGCTAAAGCTACAAATGCAACAAAAAAAATAATAATATAGCAAAAAAAAGAAGAAGAAAAAAGAAAAAAGAAAAGAAAAAAAATAGCCTGCTAGATTGAAAACCAGAAAACGCGATCCTAGCAAAAATTAAGGCAAGCCTAATGAATCAAAAACCTAAAAGGGCGGTTTATACAAAAGAAAGGGTCAAATAAAATTTACCTAAAGGAGAAGTCTGCTACCCCTGGTAGTCGCTTCAGTCCCATTCTGGAAAGCGCACATGAAGATCAATGTCTTAGTCAAACTCACCGCGATAGGAGATTTCCCCTCCAACATTTGCTCAACAATAGTTAGGAAGGAAAAACTGCAAACCATAGTAGGAACCTCGCAAAGGAAGACTCCTAACAAAAGTAGACAAATGAGCGAGAGCCAACTCGCGATGTTGAAAGCCATATCCAATCTCAAGCCCTCGTCACAAATCAATCGACACCTGTCAAATCATTGTAATTGAAAATAATTAATCAGCGGGTTAGAGAACTCAAGATGGTGCTTCAGAATGACTAGAGGCATGTCGGCTGAAGACCTCAAAAGCCCACAAAAGTCTTTATACAAGAGACACAACTCATGATCTCTGAAATGAAACAAATTATCGACAGGGTCCCAAAACCTGACGATAGCTTGAATTACGTTGTCCTTGACAAAGATGCGATAGTATTCCTCCATATGCACCAAACCGCAAACCCCGAGATGGTCCCAATCGTCAGAATTCTTTGGATAAACATTCAATTCTGCACAGAAATAGATGTAGTTCTCCATGGCAAAATCTGAAAGAGTAGCAGTTTGCTATACGTAGTTTATAGGGCAATCTACCGATATCTGGCAGATTACCTTGATAAACTCGATCAACAACAAAAGAAAGCACAAAGTGAAGGAATAAAAGGAAAATTCTTTCATAAATAAAATTGTGTTCGTACAAAAAAAGAGAGGTGCTGCAAATGGCCCAAAGAAAGAAAAAGAATAAAAAGAAAATCCTATCTACTACTGATGAAAGAATATGGGAAGATTACCTTGTCCCTGCTGTGGCTCATCCACCTGGAGCATCCCCAATAGACCCCAAAGTCGACGGATCTCCTACTGCAACATTTTAACATAGATCATTCATATGAATTTCATGCCACACTATGCATAATCATTAAAGTATTAAAATAACAGGGATCCAACGTACCGTCATATCAAAGTTTTGGTTCATCATGAACCGCTGTTGTCCTTGAATATATCCCCAATCAGAGATACTATCAGCAATGGAGACCTGCAAGAATAAAAAAATTAGGTACAATTCAGAACCATCACAACCTGAGATTCTACGAAAAGAATAGAAGAAAAGGCAAAACAAGCTCACATGAGTGGTATTGGCCGGATAGAAGGCCACCGGATGCTTAGGATCCAGATAGGGCAGAATCACCGCCATATAGGTACTCAAGTCGGGACGGTACATCAGAGACAGGGGCGGCTAATACTGAAACCCCCGATGTCCCTCTACCATCGTCAAACCCTTAGACAGGCAAACGATGCAGAAGAGCTACCCATATGAGTCGAAGTAGTCGCAGACCTCTTCTTACCTGGTGATCCTACAAAAAATAACCTAGCAAAATCAAAGGTAAAATTCAAGCCGATGAAGAAGGTGTACCGTCATCCGAACAGCCTCAGGCAATCCCACCTGTCCGCTAGGGGCAGAAGTTGAAGGGCCATAACCCTCAAAAGGATTATAAAAGTCTGGCTCAGACTCGACAGGAATGGTATCCATCTCCAGCCATCCAAGTAGCTGTGAGCGGTAGAACTCCTTATATCCCCTGACCTGCTCTGGGAAGGCGCTGGGTAAACCGCCAAAGGCTAAATGCGTGAAGTAAGGCGAGCTACGTGGCTAGAAAATCCTCCAGGACACCTCCGGAGGGATGGAACATGACCTGGTAGGGAGATGCTAACCTTGAATGTGCTCTCCCAAGTACCACTCCAGAGAAAAAGGAGTCTCTGTGGTCAGTCGGGTGTTTACAAACTCCCCGCTCATCTCATGACCTCTTGCCAGTAAAGGTCATGACCCTAGGGCTGCATCTTGATATGTAAGATAGAAAAGACCAAAAAATGATACAACAGTTGTAGTAGATATAGCAATCAGAACAAATCAAAGAATCATAAAGCATACCCTCTCCGATGATAAATCACGAAGGTGAGCAGAAAGCACAGATCGATACTCTATCTCCCAACCTCGCCAGTAATGTGGCAGCCGGGGACAAAATGGGAAGCTACCTCACATGAGCTTGGTCCCTGGGAGGATCCCCATCTTAAAAAACTAGATCTGCAAAGAGAAAAAAGAAATCAGAGAGCCAAAAGATAAGCCAAGAATGCTCACAAAGTAGCGAAAGAGCTAAATTCTTACACAGACAATTTAGAGGCAAGACTTGAACTTGCCAATCCTGTTCCTCACACACTGGTCAAGGGCCCAACACAGATCACCTAGTGCGGCTTGACCTTAAGCATACTCATCAAAATGAGTGGGATCAATCAAGGCCGACAGTATATGGAGACTCACGATCGAACCCCCAGTGGGAAAACACAGCCATGATAGAGTAGAGGCCATAAAAGCACTAGCCTTGCAGGCGGAAGTCAAATGCCTTCTATCCCCAGTAGTCCAGAACGTCACGAGTTTCTCACAAGAAATTCACCCGGGCTTATCCCTAGAGTAGCCGATCAAAGCCTCGATGGTTTCCACATTGAATCTATGGTAGGTAAAGCAAGCATTGAAGTGGATCACATTATCGTGAAAAGGGAGACCTGTGATAGCGCAGTAATCCAGAAGAGTAATGGTATACTCCCCATAATGGAAGTGGAAAGTATGAGTGATGTCAGACCACCTCCTAAGAATGTTGGTAGAAGTACCAGGTAGGATGTACGAATACTTGCGATGCCTCATGTGGTTATAATTCCTCACCATCCTCCGCAAGGATGTCTCATCAACAATGGCCTCAGCACCGGGAGATAGCACCTTATACCACTTGTGGAAGTGGGTAATGCTAGCACCCTCATGAGTGGTTACCTGAGACCATGCACATACATATATATCACAAACCTACTATCGATAAATCACACGATTATCAAAATATAATTGATCATTACATTAAATAAATCATTGGATAAAATAAACAAGCAAAAATATGGATAAGTCATTAAGCAAATTAAAAGCAGCAGTAAGGCTTACCATAATCCGAGAAAGATAACCGGAAGGCTTCAAGGCAGGTGGAGTAGGATTCCATAGACAAATCCTGTGATACATCCAGTTCGGCAGGAGCCCGTACAAAGCATCAGCAGGAACCTCGGATAATTCCACTTGCTGGCCGTCGAAAAGCACGTTTCGAGTAGTCACTTGGACAGCTGGCAGGTCCAAGCGGATATTATAAAGCTTGAATCACATGGACACCCCATAAAATCTAAAATGAAGGGGCAAAAAGGGGAAGAAAATGACGGTAATCACTATTGAAAATGGCTAGAAAGCAAAAAATTTTGAAGAAAGGGAGTAAAACCCGCAAGAGAGCAGAAGAAGAAATTTTTGTGTGGAAAAAATGGGAGCCAAGCTACTGTATTTATAGATCGGAGGTAATTAGCCCATCAGATAATTACCTATCCAGCTGTCACGTGTCTACGTGTTCCACGCATTTTTGCATAACGACTATAAAAGTTATCGTTATATAGGTAATTAGCCCACCGGCTAGTTACGTATATTTTTAAAATTTTCGCAATTTTCCATATTTCAGCCATTTTCTGCTTTGTTTTTAAAATGAGAGGTCCTAAAAGCTATTTTTACACAGTCACTCACGCATTAAGCATTCAAAAATATTTATTTCAACCTGCGATATATTTTAACCTCATGCAACTCATTAATAAATTTTTTATCGAAGGGGCAAAATATATTTTGTTTCAAAATTTGTCGATTAAAAGTGTTTTAACTCATTGCATTTCACACACACTGTTTTGTTTGTTTCGTATGCGACAAAATTTCTAGAACGAAATTTATGTCTGCAAGGGCAAACTGTTAGCACAAGTCCGCTCCAGCCCGATGAGGAATAATGCCTATTTCGTTCAGCGAAAAAAAATGAGTAAAAAAGGATCGAATTGTCATCCAAAATCTAAAATTCAAAAATCCACATTCTAGGGAAGCTGCGATTTAGCATTTTCTACTGAAAAACCAAAAAGTCAAAATTTGGTCAAACATAGGTAATCCTCCCGCCGGGTAATTTCCTATCTATAGTAAAAAATTAAATCTTACTGAGATCTGGCAAGATTTCACGGGATGTGATGTAAAATCTTATTAGATAGGTAACTAGCCCGCCGGCTACCACCCTATTATAAATACAGGGTCCCCCCCATTTGTGAAGAGACGAAAAATTTTATAAATTTTCAAAATTACCTTTGTGTCCTTTTTCAGTTTTGGGAGTTCCTAAAGCCCCGAAACTCTGTCAAAAGACTTCCAGATTTGAGCTTCATCACCAACACTCGGTATAAGCTCAGTCTCTGATCTTTTTAGATCAAGATCCTATAGTGATCTTTGGTCTAAAAATGACCTGAATTTTACATTTCTTATAGAAATAATCCAAAATTATAGTCATAACTTGGGTTAAATCTATTTTCCAACCAAATCACAGTGCTCGACAACTTTGGTCCCGCACCGGCTCTTAAATCATTACAGATAGACGAAAAGGTAAACTAAGGGTAATCGGCTCAAAGCCCAACTTTAAAATTCTTTAAAATCCATTTTTATTACTTTATTATCGCACATTGTATTTCATTTCTCTGGTTAAGTGAGCCACTGAAGTTACTTAAACTATAATATGTGTGAATAAGCTCACAGGTACGGATGAAACATCTAGAATGTGAGGAAACTCTATCCGAGTTTTCGGGCCAAGACCCAAACGCTACCGATACTCTGCCAAAATCTTGGAAGAAAATATCAATTTATTATGCCGTTATTATGTCCATTTTATTTCTTGAATTTAATTCTAAAATAAAGCCGTTGTAACGCAAAAATTACCACAAATTCCAAAATTCTAAAATTAATCCAAACAATTTGAACAATATGATTAACTATCATGTTCGAACTAAGAATCTCACTTTTTCGGTATATAAATCCAATTTTGGATCAGTATACCACAATTCCCGATGGAGCTGAATCGTGTGGCGACTTTATTGATTTTTTAAATAAAGTAAAAATGCTTCATTTTAAAAATAACTTTTCTCAATAAAATGTGAAAAAATATTTCATAATATAATCACATTTTTGGCCTACAAAGCCATTGCATTTAAGCAAACTGGATTTTCTCAAACTAGACCAAGCGCCGCGGTTTCCTCAAACTATGCTGAACTGAATCATACCCCGTGCACCGAACTCCGCATGCACAACCAATCTTCAAAAACGTCCGCCCGCTCACAACCACTATTTTGTGATAATAAGGCATCACTACACATTAGCGCATACCCCGTGTTTCATGAGCGTACAACGCACATTGATATTGATTGCCATATTGTGCGAGAGAAGCTACAGGTAGGAATAATTAGACCTTTATATATACCAACTCATCACCAACTTTCAGACTTTTTTACAAAGCCACTAGGGAAGGATCAGTTCTTAACATTGTGACACAAGTTGGGAGTTCAGAACATTTAGTCACCAACCTGAGGAGGAGTATTAAGAATCCTATAGTAACATTTTCCTATATAGGACCATTCCTAATCAGTCTAAATTAGGAATAATATCAATAATTAGGATTAATGTTGATTATGAAGATTATTTACAATTAATTATATTTATGTTGATTTATTTGTTTCCTTTTCTCATAGGTGGTTTTGTACATTATAAATACTTGTACATATAGTTGACTATTCATAACTCAGAAATACAATATACAATTTTTCAATTTATCTTTTGTTCATATTTTTAACAAATACATTGCACCATTCAGTGAGTTTTGCTCCAAAAATAGAATTATTCATGAAGTAATACCACTTTACTCTCCAAAATCAAACGGTGTAGCTTAAGGAAAAAATTGTATTCTAAAAGAGATGATGAATGCAATGTTAACTAGTTCTGGTGTACCATAAAACATGTTGGGTGATATTGTTTTGTCAATGAACTTTTTTTTGAATAAGATACCACGTAAGAAATAAGACAAAAACCTTATGAATTATGGAAGGGTAGAAAACCTTCATACAAATACTTAAAAGTGTGGGGGTATCTTGGAAAGGTAATTGCACCATTAGCTATTATATTTTCATTGGCTATCCTAGTAATAGCAATGCTTATCGATTTCTTGTGCATGAATCTAAAAACTCGGATATACACAAGAACACTTTGATTGAGTCAAAGGATGATTCATTTTTTGAAGACGTGTTTCCATGTAAGGAAAAAGGCAAAGGGTCGGAAACTAAAATGTCTCGAGAACTTATTGAAAGTAGCGGTCAAGTTGATCAACAAAACGTTGATAACTTTGACAATCTTCAATCAATGACTGAAGAATATGATAGAAAGTCTCAAGAAGAGAATAACAGGGATCAGGAGGTAGAACCCATAAGAAGTAAACGGGCAAGGGTTGAAAAATCCTTTGGGCCTAATTTCTTAACATTAGTGGTTGAAGCGGAACCTCAAACATATAAAGAAGCTATAAGCTCTACTGAAAATCCTTTATAGAATGAAGCCATAAGGAGTGAAATTGATTCCATTTTGCAAAATAATACATAGGAATTAGTGGACCTTCCTCCCAGAACTAAACCACTTTTTAATGTAAGCTAAAAAGTTGATGGAATAATTGATAAGTACAAGGCTCGTCTAGTCATAAAAGGTTATAGACTAAAAGAAGGCCTTGTATACTTTGATACGTATTCTCTAGTGTCGAGAATAACTTCCATTAGAATGATACTTGCAATTGTCACTTCGAGGGATCTTGAGGTACACCAAATGGATGTAAAAATTGCTTTTTTAAACGGAGATCTTGAAGAAGAAATCTACATGGAAAAGCATGAGGGTTGTGTAGCTTCAGGTCAAGAAAGGAAAGTATGTAAGTTGGTGAAGTCTTTATATGGTTTAAAGCAAGCACCAAAACAATGGCATAAGACATTTGATGATGCCATGAAGATAAGTGGCTATCATATAATGAGTGTGAGAAATGTATATATGTTAAAACTATAAATAAAGGATATGTTATTCTATAGTTGTATGTTGATGACATACTCATTGTTGGTAGCAATGAGAGAATGGTAAAATGTACCAAGGATATGTTAAATTCTAAATTTGATATGAAAGATATGGGACTAGCTAATGTAATTTTAGGGATCAAAGTTCAACGTTCACTTCATGGTCTCATATTGACACAGTCACACTATGTGGACAAGATACTTGACAAGTTTAACAAAGGTGATATTGTTATAGGAAAAACACCATTAGAAGTTAGTCTACATTTATCCAAGAACAAAGGTGAATGCATAGACCAAGTGGAATATGCAAGCGTCATAGGTTGTCTAATGTACCTAACACAAGGCCTGATATTGGTTATACTGTAAGTAGTTTCAGCAGATTTACAAGTAACCTAGGTAAAATCCATTGGTATGTAATCATGGGAATACTAAGGTAATTGTGATATACTCGTAATTATGGAATGCACTATATGAGAGAACCTGTTATACTAGAAGCATATTCTAATGCTAGTTAGATAGTTGACATCAAGAAATCAAAAGGTACAAGTGGGTATATGTTCACTCTAGGAGGAGGAGCCGAATCTCAGAAATCTTCAAGGTAAACGATTATAACTCGTTCTACAATGGAAGATGAGTTTGTGGCCTTAGATAAAATGAGAGAAGAAGCTGAATGGCTATGTAACTTCTTAGACAATATTTCAGAATGCCTTATCATGTGCCTGCAATTTGTGTACATTGTGATAATTAAGCAATGATTAATAGAGCACAAAATGTAATGTATAATGGTAAGTCGAGACACATGCATCATCGACATAATACCGTAAAACAACTGATCTCAACGTTAGTTATCTCTATTGATTTTGTCGGATGAAAGGATAACATTGAGCATTCGCTAACCAAAGGGTTAAACTAAGATCAAGGTGAAAAGACATCTAAAGGAATGGGACTAAAGCCCATGAATAATTAAGTTGCTATATGAAGGAAAACCCAACCATGTTTGACTGGAGATCCCACGATCTTGGTTCAATGGGACAACCTAATTGCATAGACCTTATGCGGTCACTATGGGGGTAACCCTGTATCCATTCCTATGATGTAAACAGTGACAAAACGTGTTAAGGTTAAGTAATGCTTTTAAAAGAAAACACCATGGCCGACGGCAAAATTATGCTTGATCTTTCAATTTTTTTTTCATCGGTAATCTCCTTTTTACCAAATTATATTCTTTTGATGCTTCTGGGTCTCACAATTGCTGGGTTTTTTTTGTTTCCTAGGGTTTATATTACTAGGTTTTTATCTCCTGGGGTTTTAATACTACTGGGTTTTACCTTTTTTGAATTATAGGAATTAGTCTCCTAAGATGGAATTGTTGTAGTTTGGGCCTGACTTCAACGATTTGTGACGTAAAGAAGGTGGTGGCCATATTTCGTCCTAATATTATTTTTCTTTTAGAGATTCGTTCTTGTAGATCTTATTTGGAAAAATTATGCAACTAGATGGGGTATGATTGTTCTTTTGTAGTTCAAGGTATTGGTTCTAGGGGTGGTTTAGCGTTGATGTAGAATTCTTCTACTTGTGTTACTTTACATAGCTATTCCCAATCACATATTGATGCGGGTATTCATTTTAATGGTCGCTCTTGACATTTTACAGGCTTCTATAGTAATCCACGATAATATTTAGATCATCTCTCTTGGGATCTCCTTCGCTAATTAGCTGTGTCACAACCTAGTGTACCTTGGGCAGTCATGGGTGATTTTAATTAGATCTTAGCTACTCATGAGAAATGGGGAGGTGTAGCCCATTCGGAGACCTAAATTGTAAGATTTCAGAATGCTTTACTAGATTGTGAGCTGGCAAATATGGGTTATTTGGGTGGTAAATTCACATGGGAGCATACTAGGCTCGGGCAAGTTATTTTATAAGAGAGGCTTGATCATGGTGTCGCGAATAAATAATGGATGCTGGCCTTCCCGGCTTACCCGTTCGTCATATTATAACGTCCTCTAGTGATCCTAATGCCTTGCTCTAATCTTTAAAGAATGTTGCTACAGGCCATGAGTTTTTCTTTAGGTATAATAATGAGTGGAGCCTTTGTGGTGACTGCAAATAGTTGGTTGAGATGAATTGGTGTGAAAATGAAAGGCTGACCGTCCCAAATAGACTGTTACATCTGTCCTTGGTGTTACAAGATCAGGGGAGATTTCACCATGACCAATTTCAACAATAGATTCGAGCTTGTTAGCTTAAAATTAATGTCAGTAAACGTGACTTCAATGTTGTATCTAATGAAAGATATTTTCAAGCTCGATCTCAAATCAATCAATTATATAGAGAGCAGGAGGTGTATTGGAAGTAAAGAGCTAAAATCAAATGGTTACAACAAGGCAACAGTAATACATGTTTTTTCCATAGATATGCCTCAGCTAGGAAGCAAAAGAATAGTATAGAGTATCTGGTTGATGATAATGGCCGGTAAAGAGAATAGGATGATGCTCTTTAGGACCACATTATTAATTATTATACCTATATTTTTTCTTGTACATCAGGTCTTTATCTCTCCTTTGCTAATCACATTTCTTCTAGTGTCTCCTTCGATCAAAATTTGAGCCTTTATCAACTAGTAACTATTGAGGAATTGAAGGCTACGATTTTTTCTATGCACCCGAATAAATCTCCTGGTCCGGATGGCTTCAATCCAGATTTTTATCAAACATATTGTCACTTTATTGGTGACGATGTTTTTCTTTAGATCTCTGAGATTTTGTCTTCTGCGGTTTTTCATGATGATTTGCATAATACATGTATTGTTTTGATTCCTAAAATAAGGAATGCTACTCGTATTTCTAATTTTAGGCCAATTGCCTTATGCAACATTTTTTATCATATTATATCCAAGATTCTGGCTAACAGGCTGAAGAGCATTTTACATAATATTGTATCTGAAAATCGAAGTGCTTTTATTCTGGGACGTCTTATTATTGATAATGTGTTGATAGCCTATGAGGTTGGGCATGCTCTCCATAGGAAAACTTTAGGTCCTGAAGGTATGATTGCGTTGAAACTTGATATGGCAAAAGCCTATAATCGAATTGAATGGCCTTATGGTAAGGTAGTTTTATCTCGTATGGGTTTCTCTGATTTGTGGATTAGATGGATGATTATGTGCAATTTCTTCGTGCATTATTCTTTTTTGTCTAGTGGTCAATGGTTTGGTTCTGTTTCTCCTACTCATGGACTCCGTCAAGGAGACCCCCTATCCCCGTATTTATTTATTCTTTGTGGTCAGGGTCTTTCAGCTGCATTATCTAATCTAGATTACAGTAATCGTATTTATGGATATCAAGTTGCTAGAATTGCGCCTCCCATGTCCCACTTGTTCTTTGCCGATGATAGTCCATTATTTTTCACTCTAATCTTTATGAGAAGCGATAAAAGATTATCTTTTAGCTTAGGAGAGAACGTCTGCCCCGGATGATAAATATCTCAATGTCATCTATATCTTTTAGTCAAAATTTGGACTGCTATAAAAAATAGTTGTTTTATAAATTCTTTAATGTGACTATATCTGCTCCTGCTTTGATGTATTTGTGTATGCCTATGGCTGTAGGTAGAAGTAAAATTTCCTCTTTTGGTTTTATCTAAGATAGAATATGGAAAAGATTAAGTTCTTGCCATTCAAATTTTTTTGATTTGGGGAGGAAGAGAGGTACTAATCAAATCGGTACTCTAATCTATCCCTGCTTATCTGATGTCTCTTTTCCGTATTCCTAGTTCCCTTTGTGATTCTATTGACAAAATGTTGAACTCTTTCTGGTGGGCATCTAATAATCGTGACAGAAGGGGAATCCATTGGGAGAGATGGGAGTTGCTACGTAAGCCTAAGAAGTTTGGAGGTATGGGATTTAGGGACCTCAACGGTTTTAATATAGCTCTTTTAGGAAAGCAGATTTGGCATTTCCTGACTTCTCTTAATAGTCTTATTGCTAGTGTGTTTAGCTCTCGATACTTTTGAAATGGGGATGTTTCATCTGCTGTTCAGACTAACTCTCCTAGTTAGATCTAGCATGGTATCTTTTCAGTTATGCCCTTCTTTAAAGATTTAATCCGGTGGAGAGTGGTAAAGGGTGAGAGTATTGTCATTAACCAAGATACTTTGGTTAACAGCAGTCACCATGTTATCTTACATGGTAAAGAGGGCGTAAACTTATTTGAGGTGTGAGTGACTGATTTCATTTCGAATCAAGCCTGGAATGTTGTTAGAGTTAATGCATTTTTTGAGGAAGATGAGGCAAAACTTATCTTGCGTACACTGATTCCTATTATTCATAGAGCGGATTCGATTTTTTGGCCTTTCGAGGCTAATGGCTTATGTTCGGTAAAATCAGCGTATCGTGAGTTTATGGGGGTACCTATTTTGGCAAATCTAGTGGCATTGTTGACTTGGAATTTTAAATGGGGTCTTACAATCCTGTCAAAAATTCAAGTTTTTCTGTGGCGCATATTTAACAATATCATCCCATGTTGTAGTAACTTAAGTCAAAGGAATTGTGTTAATAGTGATATTTATTAGACTTGCTTTCTTAGAGTGGAGGACATTGCTCATACCTTTTTCTTATGCTCCTTTGCTCGTAGTGTGTTGTTTCTATTTGATCGGAATGTTCATATTCTGCATGAGATGGTGGTGCATGAAACTATTGTTCATTTGCTTCAAAGTAAGTCCACTTTGTACGCTTAATAGGTTTGTTGTTTACTGTGGTCTATTTGGTCTGCTAGGAACAAATGCATTTTTCAGCAAATCCATACACAAGCCCAAGCAACGGTATGATTTGAAACTATTTTTGCTAAGCCATTGGGTGATATTGCATAGTTTAGTCAAGTTGAGGTGGGTGATGATGTGGAAACTGTCAGGTTTGATGGACAGCGGCATTTGGGTGGACAAGCAGGTGTTGTTTGGGATAGGCATCTTGTGCCTTTCCTAAAGTGTAATGTTGACGCGACTGTGTTTAATAACGATATCTCAATTTGTTATGGAGCTGTGATTCAAAATGCAGGAGGCCATTTTATTGGTGCAAAAGCGGGCTCTCTTTCGAATCATATTTCAATTTTGGAGGCTGAAGCTCTTTCAGTTAGAGAGGCGTTGTCTTGAGTGAAAGATATTGGTTATACTCATATTGTGATTGAAACTGCTAACAAGTTATTGTTTGATTTTTTTGTTAGCCATGAGATTGGTTTTTCTTATGTATCTTCTATCATTGAGGATTGTAAAACTTTATCCCGTCTTTTTGTTTCTTGCCTTTTTTCTTGGGTAAAACAGAACTCTAATCTTATTGCTCATACTCTAGCTAGGGCGGTACATTCTGATGAGGTAACGGGGATTTGGATTAACTCTCCTCCCAATTGTGCTGCCCATCTGTTTTGATTTTAATAGAATCCTATTTTCTTCAAAAAAAATCATTAATTATGCTTCAAAAGTTTGAGCAAAAGAGATCACCTATATGAAAGTGAAGTGGGGTCGCTTCAAAAGAAACTAATGGGGCCTACTTATCTGAAACTCTTGCAGAACCAGGAGATGTTCATGACTATAATGAACATAACCATGAGAACTAAAAACCGAGTTAGATTAATATTTGTGTGAGGTATATCATCATTTACACAAATAAAAGAACAGTTCAAGGACATCGTGCCTACTAGTCAGCCAATAAAGTAAATATACTTTCACAAGGGAAGGTTCAAGGTTTATTGTCCACCTATCCAATGCAAATGTTAATGCTGAATATTATCACCATATCGGGTTTATCATTTTCTTATTTTCTTTTATGTGGGGGAATGTTGTAAATTAATTAAAAGAAATTGAGAAAAAAATAGTTAAAAGAAAAGAAAAATGTACGAAAACAATTAAGTTTTCAGTCCATGTTTTAAACAATTAAGTTTATGTTGTTCTCTTTAAATTTGAAACTTATGGTTTCATTTAATTTTGTATTTATGTTGTCTCCAAACTTTGTTATTTATATAGCTTGTTTTTTGATAATAAAACACACAGATAAAGAAAAATAAAGTTCCTAATTGTTGTTTAAACTTATGCTTAATATTCTTTAAGCTTCCTAGGTTCTTAGATATCCAACCTTTGGTATTGTTGTATTCTGGGAGACAATTTACCATAAAGGGTAAAATTTGTCTTAAGGAAATCGATTCGGGCCTCAACATAATTTTCACATTGTAACTAAACGGTTGAAAGGTTAATCTAGATATCATAATATTTTTTGTTTAATATTATATACTAATATATTTATATTTACCTATATCTTTTTATTTATATATCAAGTTACTAATATTTTGTTTTCTCTCTTATACAAGGAATTATATATATATATATATATATATATATATATATATATATATATATATATATATATATATATATATATATATATATATATATATATATATTATATCTAATTTTTTTAACACTTCATACTTTTACTTTTTATTATTATATCCATTTCTGAGATACTTGTCATTCACGTGAGTAGAATGGACTAAAGAATCCGGTCCATTTTATAATTTCCCGACCAAATGTAATTTACGAGCTGCAAATGTAAACTCAAATTTGGTAAGATTTAATCAATAACATCCCCACGTTTATAAATATGAATTTATTGAATCATTTTCCACGTCATAAAACCAATTTGATACCTAATACTTAACCATACCTTTTATATTATTCCTAATGTTGCTAAATGAATTTGAAAATATCTTACTCCTTTTCATTTAAATTAATAAATAACCATCACAAACAAACAACCTCCATATATACACGATGACAAAACCCAATCTTTAAGGGTAGACATAGGGCCAATTTGGGAATACTTTTCTAAACTGTTGTCCCAAAAAGCTTCATTTTCAAACTTCTCCTATGATAGGAGATTTTGGTATTGTGAAATCAATAGAACACGGACCCTAATCAATTAATATTAAGATTCAAAATCTTTTGTTCAATGTCAAAATAGTTTATTTTATGAAAAGTTTGTGAGTGAAACTTTTCACAACATCTGTTGTGACACGAATACCAAAGAGACTCATAGTATAAGGTCCATAAAAGTATCTTCTGGCAAGTAGCAACTCGATGGAAAAATGCACAATAGATTATGAACACTAAACATGCGAAACCCAAACCTTTATCGCCCCGTCTTCTTGCTGCCTGAATTGATGCCGCAGCCTTCTCTAGCCATGGCTAGCTCATCTAAACCTGACAAACCTTCTGCTGATTTTAGTATAGCTCATCTTTTTGATAAGAATGTTTTACATCGGGATTCCGTTCCCAACAAGAAACCTACATATGCTATGATTGTTTATGATAAAATCACTGATACAATGCCTGTTGTCTCCTGCACCAAAGTGACGTAGATGGCTAGATTTAAGAGTGTTCGTATTACACAAGAGTTTTACAATTCCAGAGTTAAACAATGCGCCTTCTCCTTTATAGGCTGATTGATTTTGGGAAAAGGGGATTTCCCTCGCAAGGTTTATAATTTGAAATCACGGCCTACGAAGATTTGGGGTATTAACTCACAGTGACGGCTGATATCTATTGGCTGAGGTTTTTTTCATGTCATGCTTGGTTCCTCAAAATTGAAAAATGAGATTTGTAGTGGAGGTATCCTTAATCACAATCTAGGATTATTCTGCTAAAATAGTGCGTTCTACACTTCAACCCCTTTGCCTAAAAGGCAATGAATGCTCAAGTATGGGTAAAAATGCGAGCCCTTTTGTTAGAGTATTAGAATCAGTAAACCCTTGTCGAGATTGTTAGCTACTTTGGAGTCCTTCTACGGGTTGATAAAGCAACACTGGATGGAGCCTTGGGTATTTTGCAAGGGTTTTAATTGATGTGGATTTATCCATGTCCTTGTTAGATATGATGTATGCCCTCAAGGCAATTACGACGATATGGCTTAATTATGTATTAGTACGAATAATTTGTTTAATTAAAAAAAGCCATTTAATCTTTTGTTTATATCGATGTGTTTGAATATATCATGACTGGTTAAAATATATTCATTAAAATCTTTGTACAAAAGTCCTTGACTTAAACATAGCATGAACTGAGATATCATAGTGGGACTATGTTTAGTGAGACCTGCTTCATGTGCAATTATGATTATGTCTAAACTATCCCTAGACATAGTTTCATCAAGAAAGGATATTGATGGAATAGTAAGACTAGCATGTGGTCAACTTTCTTGGAAATGGTCCAAGCAGTTAACAACCTAAAGACTGAAGGTGGTGCCATAAGTTTGACACATGGATATATCTGGAACATATATTGGAAACCGAAATGAGATAAGGACTTGGTTAAAATATCATAGTGTTGGTGTTTATCCTTATGCAGTAGCTCTACAAATATCCTTATACTTGAGATACTAGTTACCTTGTGTGGTACTATCGCTATACTTTGGGTCATTCCTATTCACTCATTAATTTAGGGTGCTACGGGGTGGTTACGAGTATAGCGATGACAACATGTTGGTAAGCTATGTAGTTGGAAAGAATCCATCACCCTGGATATATTAAGGATTTGTACCTGGTAGCTTGGTTAAGTGATATTGATTGCTGTAAACCTCTGATCAGAGTATGTGTTTGATAGAAATAGTTTCTAGTCAACACATTATGGTAAAAAGCAATATACTTTGGTAGCAAGTAAATAACTGGGATAGCTTGGAGCAATCTCGCCATTAGTAGGTTAACACTTTAACCAAGCCCATCAAACCAGATGGTACTAATATTAAAGAATAGAAGGAGTTTATCGCATTGGACAACTATCGCATTAACCGGGATTAAGTCATAAGCACAAAGTATGTTCCAAGTAATGGTGGATGGTAGACCCTTGATAGAGGGGTACTACAGTCATTTAACGTAATCGAGTTTTAATCACAGTCTAGAACCTCGAGCTAATACTTCCTGTAGAACAAGGAATGGGTAAGCGTTAACAGCTCAATACTTTGAGATCCTGTAAGGTCACACACAATGGACTTTCATCGGACTAAATAAAGAATTAATAGGTTTATTCTATTGTGAAAATATAATATAATAATAATTGGATTATTATTTGGTTGGACCAAGAGTTTATTTTCATCGATAACTAATTTTATTAGGCTCATAAATATATATATATTTGAAAAGGACCAAAAGGAAATTTTTTAGAACGAGTTGGACCCATAAAAATGTTGGACATTTTTGGACTGCAAAATGGGCTGCGGGATTCACAACATGCTTGATAAGCAACATCCGCACCGTGGGCTCGTGAGTGTGGCAAAGCGGCACTCGTGAAGGCCCTCGAGGCTGGGCTCACAAGCGCTACCATTGGGAGCGCTGGGCTAAGCCTAGCGCGGGATTTCTCACAAGCTGGGCTTGCAAGATGCACAACGTGCCGAGCATGCTGTGGACATGGGCCAACCCACGACACATCGGAAGTGGGGGAGTATTTATGCTCCCCCAAGCCTATAAATAGGCTTCACCTCACCCCCTTTCAAATGCACCGCAAGCTCATTCGAGTCTTGACTTGAGATTCCAACGTGCTATCTCTCAAGTTTACTTTTGAGCAAGTTTCTTTTGAGGAGCCTTAAATATTTTGAGGCACCTCTAGTTAATATTTTTGCGTGGGTTTTTGGAGTGGTCTAGCAGCTACTCAAAGCTCTACAGTTCTTCCTCATTGGGAGGTTTTGGTTGGTGGGGTTCGTATGGATACTCATAGAGTCTATCCTACTCTTGGAGGCTTGTGCAAGGAGGTTCTGGTAAAGCTCACTTGAACTTGTAAGTTTCCTTTCTTTCACTTTTAATTAGTAGGTCTTTTATTACAATGGTTGTTCTAATCCAACTTCTCTCACTTTAAGCAGAGTGTAGGCTAAGTAATTTCTTCTCTATTTGAATTTCTTATAAATTTTGATTTTAACAAATTTTCAGATTGTAAGAAATTCCAGGTGTAATCACCAAGTTCTAACGCTTGCCTTCATGCTTCGTTTATAGGTTTGAAGCTCTAATTAGCCATTGAACTTGTTTGGCATCTTCTTCAGATTTCTCTAGCTCAGATTTTGCCCGCTATGACTTCAAATCAATTCATTGAGAGATAGATCGTACCATTGTAAAATAAAATTTCATCCATTGTGAGAGGAGCTGAATTTTGCTAGAATCTTGTACATCTTTGTCTCCTTGATACGAAAATCCATTTGAGAGAAAGTGCACCATTTGCTATGTGTCATGCATCTTCCCATTCCTCTAGTACTTTGACGAACTTTTAGTAGCGTGCGGTGATAGGAGATATGTGCAACATTTGATCTGTTTTGACTTTGTCCTGTTGTAGCTTTTCCAGCGACAACTTTTGTTGCTTAGTGCAGCTTTTTGACCTTGTCTGTTGTACATTATTTTTGTCTTATTGCTAATGTGTAAAGCGTAACATTAATTTCTGCAATAATAGACAACAAAGAATATTCCTTTCTCCAGGTATAATGGTCAGCGCATATCTGTTACAAATAACTCAGCCTAACACAACTGAGATATCAACTAAATAACTTGCGTTGAGTGAATCTTACATATAATAACTTCGAAGACAACAATTCATCGTCAGTCACACTGAATTAAGACATAGTTATAGGTCAGTCGTATTGAGTAACCCTACTCTTGAGTACTTTTAAATACGTTGATTAACTTAAACAGACTATCTTAACATCATTATTGACTTCGTAAACTTTAACTGAGCAAATTTGACATGATCAAAACCTTCCAACATGTCCGAGTTAGCTCAACTGAGTTAGGTTTACTCGAGTTAGATTTTTATGTATATTGAGAATAGTTAGTGTTATATATATATACATACATACTACATTTATATACTTTAAAAATTCATTAATTAATTAAGTTTGGTTTGGTTTGGTTTTTATTACAAATATTGAAAAATGAATCGAAACCAAATTATTAGAATTTTACAAGCAAAACCAAACTGAGATATATTTGTTTCAATTCGGTTTGTTTTTTTTTATTTCAGTGATTTCCTTTGTTGTTATTTATTTGGACATCTGAATTAAATTCATTGCCCATTTTTGGTAATGGAATTACCCTTTTCAAGATCTTTCCATTACTCTCACTCCACTAGTAATTAGATTCCATTTTTTTGGTCTTTCTCCAATATTGTTACGTTATAATTAAATTATAATAATATTATTATTAAAAATATATAAAATAACAATAATACTAAATATAATTATATATCAACTAAAAACAATAATATTATTATAATATAATAATAAATAATATTATTATTCTAATAATAAATATAAAATATAAAATTATTTTTTATTTTTTAATAATATTATTATAAAATATATATAATAATATTATAATTATTATTAAATAATAATATTTATAATTGAAAATAATATTTAATCATAAAATAAATAATAATTTTTATAATTAATTATATTAAATGTAAATATTATTGGTACTTATTAATATTAATAATCACTACTATAAATATGAAAATAATTATGAATTATAGTACTTTATATTAATATTTATATATAATTATATAATAATTATGATAAATATAATAATACTTATTGTTAATGTTAATAATAATTTCAATTTATATTATAATGTTAACATAATAAAATATTTAAAATAATTGTATATAATAATAATTCCTATTGTTATTATTAATGTAATAAATATTAATGATTATTATAATACTTCTAATATTATTAATGAAATATTTAATTTAAATTTATTAATTATTATAATATACTTATTAATAATATTTGTTATAATAATATATTAAAAAATAAAAAATGTTACTTTATAATAATACATGTAATTAATATTAATATTATTTTTATAATTACTATAAATATAGTAATAATAATTAATAAATTATAATTTTATTTATCATAATTAATTAATTAAGATTATACTATATAATTATTGTTATTATACTTAACTAAAAAATTGATTTTCTTTCATCCAAACAGAAATAAAGAGCAATGCCATTCCCACATGCCTAACACATAAGCCAATTGAAGGGAATTACACTTTTTTCCTTACTTTTCCCTTTGTTGATTCGCTTTCCCTTTCATGATGTGAACCAAACGCCCCCTTACAGTATTCTAGCCGTTGGATGGGCATTTTCCTCTACAAGCCCCTAGTCAGCTACGCCCTATATGTGTATCTAGTGGGATCGTATATTACTCCCTCCATTCCATTTTAAGTGAATTTTTAGAAAATTCATCAATACCTATAAAATATTTATTACAGTATTGAAATAACTATTTTACCCTTTACATAAGTCTCTTTCTTCTTAATTGCAAAGATACAATTTCATTAATATATAACCTCTCTCCTAATTAATACAAGGGCAAATTAGTGAAAATGATGTAAAAATGTATTGGTAATCTAAAGAGTCACTTAAAATGGAACAGAATAAAAAGGTTGAAAAATCACTTCAAATGGAATGGAGGGAGTACCATATAAGTAAAAAAATCTACCACCTTCCATTTACAGCAGGATGTTTCCCCGTTTTTTAATCGTCACGTGTCTGTACCAGTCAAAAATTTACTCATGGAAACAAAATGCGTGTTTCCAATAACATAAAGATGACATCTGTTAAAATGACGTACATGAAATTTCTATAAATAAAAACTCAGTGAAGGTCACAAAACACACCTATATCCAGATTCTAAAGCTTTCTTCTCTCTGTTAATTTTAGCCTCTTATGGATTGCGGTGTCATTCTTTTGCTATTCCTTTTTTTATTATTCGGATTAGCGGTTTACCATATATGGCATCCAACCAATGGCCATGGACCTTGAAAAGGGTTTGGGACTAATTCAATTATCAAGAAACAGGGTTTTCAACCATGTATGGCTAATGATTTTCAATGTTTTCAGCCACACTCTTTTCTTAATTCTTCAATGAGTGAAGTGAGGTTGAAATTACTAAATTGAGGTTGATGATCAACTTGATATTGAACCTCAACATCACTAGAAGAATTTAACAAATCACTCAGATTTGGTTCTCCAAATCCAGAACCAGAAAGATCAGTAATGTGATTGGAATTCACTAAAAAATCATAGTCTAACAGATTCGGTTCTGCAAATTCAGAACTAGAAGAATTAGTAATGCGATTGGAATTCACTGAAAAATCATAATTCCAAAGATTTTCCCAAGCCATTTCTCCCCAACTTGTTAATATTTTAGTGTAATTGGATTAACTAGGTTGACCAAAGCGATCGTGACATTTCACCGAACAAGTATGGAGAGTGCGGAGTGCACAATTATTCGGGTACTGGTTACGATTTGGGGGGTTTGGGGGCAGCGCCCCCGGGTGTGGGGTCCAAGGGGCGGCAGCCCCTGGCAGGGTCTAGGGGCAGCGCCGCTAGGCAGGGTCCGAGGGGCATCCTTTGGAAAAATTCATCAGACAATGAATTTTGTCCGAAATAGTGTGTCTGTTGGACACAACTGAATCTCGGAAGAAACATGACTTTTGGACATGGCTGCTCCCCAAACAGCATGTCTGTTGACGTTTTTGGCTATTTAATTTACCAAAACGATGTTGGCCTAACATAGAAAGCTCGTTTGAAATTTCATTGCAAACAAATTCTTGTTCTTGATTCTCTTTCTGATTTTATCCGATTGAAAAATTTGGTAAACCGGCCAAATAAATTTCAATCTGACAGTGTTTTTTGCGACTTCAGAAATATCCAAGTAATCCTAGATTTCCAACAAAGATTGAAATTTATTTTTCTGAAGATGTCGAATGCTGAAACTGTTAAGGAGATGTCTAGTAAATTCGCAAAACTTGATAAGTTTGAGGGTCAGGATTTTTGAAGATGGCAGAAAAAGATGCATTTTCTGTTGACAACACTGAAAGTGGTTTATGTTCTGAGTTCTCCCATGCCAGAAATCATAGAGAATGAAACTGTGGAACAAACAAGGAAGCGCTGCAAATGGGAGAATGATGATTACATCTGTCGTGGGCACATTCTAAATGGTATGTCTGATTCCCTATTCGATATATATCAAAACGTTGAATCTGCAAAAGAACTATGGGATTCTCTGGAATCAAAGTATGTGGTAGAGGATGCTTCTAGCAAGAAGTTTCTGGTCAGTAATTTCATCAATTATAGGATGGTTGATACTAGACCTGTCATGGAACAATATAATGAATTGTTAAGGATTCTGGGACAATTTGTTCAACATGATATGAAGATGGATGAATCCATTTCTGTTTCTAGTATCATTGACAAACTGCCACCATCTTGGAGAGATTTCAAGCATACACTGAAACATAACAAAGAAGAGTTGACTCTAGTTCAACTTGGCAGTCATCTTAGGATCAAAGAATCCTTGAGGGCTCAAGAGATTGAGAATAATCCTAAGAGCAAGAACCAAGTTGGTACTGTTTCTATAAATATGGTTGAAGAAGGTGGATTTTCTAAGAATCCAAACAGTGATAAAGGCAGTAAACGCAAGTTTAAAGGAAACAACAATAAGTTCTCCAACAAGAAGCCTAAAGTGGCATGTTGGAAGTGTGGCAAACCTGGTCATTTCAAGAAGGATTGCCGATTTGGTAAAGGGAAGAACAATTCTGGTTCAAGTGGATCTAAGGATCCTGAAAAGCAACAAGGTCAGATTTTAATGCAAAATTGTAATTCTAATCAGAATTATATGTCTTTAATATCTGAAGCATTTTATGTACAGGATGATGATGTTGCTTGGTGGATTGCTTTGGGTGCAACAAGTCATGTTTGTAAGGATCTTCGTTGGTTCAAAGATTTTCAACCAATTGAAGATGGATCTATATTAAAGATGGGAAATATTGCGACTGAACCAATCAAAGGACTTGGAAAAGTAGATATTGTCTTTACTTCTGGAAAATGTATTTGTTTAAGTAATGTATTGTATGTTCCTGGGATTCGAAAGAATCTGTTGTCTGGTGTTGTATTAAATAACTGTGGGTACAAACAAGTATATGAAAGTGGCAAGTATATCTTGTCGAAACATGGTACTTTTGTAGGATTTGGATATTTATGTAATGGTATGTTTATGTTAAATATTAAAGTTTCTTTTAGTGATCAATCTTCTTTTGTGCTTTCCTCTAGTGATAGTAAAAATTTGAATAAATTAGAATTATGGCATGCTAGACTAGGACATGTACATTATAAAAGATTAAAAGATATGTCTAAAATGAGTCTTATACCCGCCATTGATTTAAACCGTGAGAAATGTAAAACTTGTATGTTGACAAAGATAACCAGAAAACCTTTCAAGAATGTTAACCGAGTGACTAATGTATTGGATCTAATACATAGTGACTTGTGTGATTTTCACTCTACGCCTTCAATAGGAAATAAAAAGTACGTTATTACTTTTATTGATGGTGCATCCAGATATTGCTATATTTATCTATTACATACAAAGGATGAGGCTCTTGATAAATTTAAAATCTATAAACAAGAGGTAGAGTTACATCAAAGTAATTTCATTAAAAGTTTACGCACTGATAGGGGAGGTGAGTATTGTGATCCAGTATATTTTTAATCTACTAGTATAATAAATCAAACCACAGCTCCTTATACACCACAACAAAATGGTGTGGCGGAAAGGAAGAATAGAACCTCGAAAGAAATGGTTAATTCTTTGTTGTCCTATTCATGTTTGAGTGAAGGATTCTGGGGTGAGGCTATACTGATAGCATGTTATTTATTAAATAGAATTCCCAATAAAAGGAATAAAATTACCCCCTATGAATGTTGGTTTAAAAAGCCACCAAAGTTGAGTTTTCTAAGAGTTTGGGGTTATAGAGCAGTGGTAAGAATCACTGAACCGAAAAGACGAAACTTGGGTGAAAGAGGTATAGACTGTAGCTTCATTAGGTATGCAGAGCATTCCCATGCATATAGGTTCTATATAATAGAATCTAATGACTATGTATCTGTAAACTAGGTTGTAGAGTCAAGAGATGCTGTTTTTGATGAAGATAGATTTACATCTACATCTAGACCAAGAGACATGATTCAGAATTCATATAGTGAGAACCCTGTTCATTCTGAAAGTTTATCTGGTGGAAATGTTTCCTTACCTGGGCCACCTAGGAAAAGTACTAGAGTTAGAAAAGCTAAATCTTTTGGAGATGACTTTTCATCTTTATTTAGTTGAAGGATCGAGGGATGAGGTTGAGAATCAGTATCAATATTGTTTTATTGTTGAAAAGGATCCAAAAACGTTTAATGAAGCTATGGCTTCGAGAGATGTTGCATTCTGGAAAGAAGCAATCCAGGATGAGATGGACTCTATCATGCACAATAATACATGGGAATTGGCTGATTTACCACCCGGATGCAAACCACTAGGAAATAGGTGGATCTTCAAAAGGAAAATGAAAGTGGATGGTACCATAGAAAAGTATAAAGCCAAATTGGTTATCCAAGGCTTTAGGCAAAAAGAAGGAATTGACTTCTTTGATACTTATGCTCCTGTTGCAAGGACTTCTACTATTAGGTTGTTGATAGCCCTAGCAGCTATACACAACCTTGTAATTCATCTAATGGATGTTAAAACTGCATTCCTAAATGGTGAATTAGATGAAGAAATCTATATGAAGCAACCGAAAGGGTTTATTGTGTCAGGTTATGAAAATAAGGTAAGAAATCCTTATATGGATTGAAACAAGCACCGAAAGCTTGGCATAAAAAATTTGATGATGTGGTTTTGTCTAACGGTTTTCATATCAACCGAGCAGACAAATGTGTATATAGCAAGTTTGATCTCTCAGGTAAAGGAGTCATGATTTGCTTATACTTGGATGACATGTTGATTTTTGGTACTGACCAAAATCATGTTAATGAAACGAAGAAATTTTTGTCATCTAGTTTTGAAATGAAGGATTTGGGGGAGGCTGAGGTGATTCTTGGTATACGAATTAAGCGGAAGAACAATGTTATTTCAATCTCCCAATCTCATTATATTGAGAATATTTTGAATAAATTCAATTTCAAGGATTGTTCTCCAGTTAGCACTCCCTTGGATCCTTGTGTTAAGCTTCTGCCTAATAAAGGTGTTGCAGTATCTCAATTTGAATACTCGAGAGCCATTGGTAGTCTTATGTATGCCATGATTAGCACTAGGCCTGATATAGCCTTTGCTGTTGGAAAACTTAGTAGGTATACTAGTAATCCTAGTTCACATCATTGGCAAGCTTTAAGCCGAGTATTCAAGTACTTAAAAGGAACCAAGGATTATGGTTTGACCTATACTGGATTTCCTTCAATTTTTGAGGGTTATTCAGATGCAAGTTATATATCCAATGAAGAAGATAGTTCTTCCACAAGTGGATGGGTGTTCCTTCTTGGTGGAGGCGCTATCTCTTGGGCGTCAAAGAAACAGACTTATATCGCTGATTCAACAATGGAATCTAAATTTGTTGCATTAGCAGCAGCTGGTAAAGAAGCTGAATGGCTGAGAGATCTCGTTTATGATATTCCATTGTGGCCTAAACCAATATCACCTATATCTATTAGGTGTGATAGTGAAGCTGCCTTGGCCAATGCTTACAGATAAGTATATAAGGGCAGGTCTAGACATTTAAGTGTTAGATATAGCATGATTCGGGAACGCATCATGCAAGGTGTCATATCACTAGAGTTCGTAAAAACTGAGCAAAATTTAGCCGATCATTTGACTAAAGGGTTAAGAAGAGATCTTGTGCTCAAGTCGACTATAGGGATGGGATTAAAGTTCATCTGAAATCTCTCATGTTGAGATACCCAATTCCCATCTAATATGACATTAGATGTAGAATTCAATGTGGAAAGCTTAACATTTGGAGATTGGAGCACATTAGTAACATCATCCTAAGGTATGTGTTCAGACCTGCAAGATAAAGGAGGTTGAAGTTTATCTTCTTAATAGTTCTTTTGAAAAATTGCATATGCAGGTGCAAGAGTAAAAGAGCCACCTATCTGAGCATGAAGTTTAGATGCTTCAAGAAGCTTGGACTTGGCATTGATATGCTTATGAAGGATAAGGACACAAGGCTAGTAAAAGATAGTGTCAAGTTAGAACTTTTAGAATTTTGACTTATGTGTATGTTATCTTCATGTATTCATAATGTATAACTAAGGTTCAATCCATAGTGACACCTTGGTATTCGAATATTTGGAATGTGTAATATACTAAGATGAAATTCAATCGTCACGATATTTCATTTATGCATAAGTTTGTTATTTGTTGTGATTTTGTTTAGTTAATCAAGGATTACACTAAAATGGGGGAGGATTGTTAATATTTTAGTGTAATTGGATCAACTAGGTTGACCAATGCGATTGTGACATTTCACCGAACAAGTATGGAGAGTGCGGAGTGCACACTTATTCGGGTACTGTTTACGATTTGGGGGGTCCGGGGGTAGCGGCCTCGGGTGCTGGGTCCAAGGGGCGGCAGCCCCTGGCGGGGTGTAGGGGCAGCGCCCCTTGGCAGGGTCCGAGGGGTGGCAGCCCCTGGCAGGGTCCTGGGGCAGCGCTCCGGGCTGGGGTCCGAGGGGCGGCAGCCCCTAGCAGGGTCCTGGGGCAGCGCCCCACGCATCCTTTGGAAAAATTCATCAGAAAATGAATTTTGTCCGAAACAGTGTGTCTGTTGGACATAACAGAATCTCGAAAGAAACATGACTTTTGGACATGGCTGCTCCCCAAACAGCATGTATGTTGACGTTTTTGGCTATTTAATTCACCAAAACGATGTTGGCCTAACATAGAAAAACTCGGTTGAAATTTCATTGCAAACAAATTCTTGTTCTTGATTCTCTTTCTGATTTCATCCGATTGAAAAATTTGGTAAACCGGCCGAATAAATTTCAATCTAACAGTTTTTTTCATGACTTCAAAAATATCCAAGTAATCCCAAATTTCCAACATAACTCTCACTCGCACAACTCAATACTAAAGGTTTCTACCCTTCTCTATACAAGCAACCCTGAATCATAAACAAAGATGAAATACTGCTACACGTGGACGATGGACCCACATAAACAGTCAGGTGGGATCCACATGAAGAACAAGAGTATAAATAGGTAAAAATCCAATGTATCTTCTATAAAAAAAAAAAGCAGAAAAGAGAAAAATCCGAAGAATAGCACAGTAGCAAACTCCTAATTGAATGCATTTGTAGGATAAAAACAACAAATGTTCACGGTTACAATTTGAAAAGAAGGAAGAGGAGATTTTCAACCAAAAGATCAAAAAGAGAGTACGTACCAAGTACAAAGCTATTGAATTTATCTCTAGAAGCTATATGCATATATTTGAAAGAGTCAAAAGTAGATATTTAGAAAATTAGATATATATGACTAAAATAGCTTATATTTAATGGTTATATTTTCTAAACAAAAGATTCACAAGGAACAACTGTTTTTATGTATAAAATCCAAAATAAAGTTATTGTTTACCACTAACAGAGGCACATGTTCGAGAGTGGATAACAAATCATGAGGTGTGTATAACTATTTTACATCCACAACACATTTATTTATCAAGATATTCACACTTTTCAATAGAAGGAAATCAAATTCATGTAATTTATAATTCAAATAATTACTTAACAAAGAAAAAGTTATCTTCAAAATCATTATGATTTGGTAATTGAAAAAAAAAATCATTAGGGATGACTGTGTTATAGCAATGTATCGAATATCTTTTTTTTAATTATACGGTTGAGTACTGAAATCCGTCTCTATTTATTAGAAATGGAAAATGAAAAAATGCAACAAAAAAGAAAAAAGAAAAGAAAGTAAATAAAAACAGAAAACAAAGAAAATGAAAACAAAAACTCCTTATGAAGGAGATTATCAACCCGGGTTCCTGCGGTCATGTTGAGCTTGCTCCCTAGTAGAAATAACTAAACCTTTCTTTTTCTGGACCGAAAATGGCTTCCAAACAGAGGCAGAAGATTGTTTAACCGCAGTCATGTTGCTTGTACACCTGATTCCATTATTGCTAGATCCCGTGCTTTTCGAAGCATTCCCGATAATGGAATATCTGAGAGACTTAAATCTCGCATTTGGCAATAAGCTCCGCCGAGTAGTATTCTTTTTCCGCTTGACAGTTTCCCAATCCATAGCCGTATCGAATATCTTACTCTTATACATGTTTGTGAGAATTTCTATTAATTTTATACTATAAAAAATTAATGTCCATATTTTTGTAGTTCACAAAATATCACATCTCATTTCATTTAATAAAAATTCTTATATGAAATGGTTATATTTGTAAATGCAAGATTCACTAGGAAGATTAGCATTTATATGTAAAATCCAAAATAAAGTCATTACCACTGGCAGAGGCACATGTTAAAAATTGGATGATAGTTCACACAATGTGTAGAACTTGTCTATATACATGTCACATTTATTTGTCAGTATATTCACACATTTCTACAGAAGAAAATCAAATTCATGTCATTTGTAATTCAACTAATCACTTTACATAGAAAATGTTATCTACCAAATAAATATAATTTTCTAATTAAAAAATTCATTACGGGTGATTTGTTTTGTAGAGTGATATATCAAATAGTTGAGTTACATATATATATATATATATATAAGAGTCATTATTTATAGTGCCAACATGGTGTAGCTCAGTTGGCAACGCAAGCTGAGCAAGTTGGAGGAGAACAAGGTTAGAATCCTACTAAATACATTTGTTGGGAGGGGTGAGGAGCCTTAACTGTGACTAAGCCCAAACAGGATTATTTGAATGAATATACTTGTAAATATCACAAAAAAGCCAAGGGAGTAGTGCTGCGTTTGCTCAGTCGAACTAGCTGACCTTGGTTCCTTTTACGGGTAACAATGGTGCACCATCGTTGGGAAATTCTATGTCGTCGGGACCAAATATTTTGAACATGAATAGGGTGATTATTCGAAATTAAGAAACTGAGCCCAGAGAAAGCGAGGAGATGATGGTGTTCCATGTTGGCGAGAAGCTAGAATTATTCAATAAACAACATGTGGGGCAGATTGTCGAGGTTCTTGAGGGTCAACTCCATTGATCAGGTTCTTCAATATCAAGTTCTTAGTACCTAATTTTTGTCATTAAATTATTTATGTTTGAATTGTCGAGGGAGGCTGTTGAATGACGCAAAGCAATCCTTTGTCCGTTCATGTGCCCGGAAGTGGTGTTTGAATGTGATCGTTCTAGTTGAAACTAAAGCGGCAACTGTGTTAGACTAGGTCATTAGGAAATTTTAGGGGTATAATGACTTTCAGTTTCAATGTATTCCTGCTCAAGGTTTATCTGGAGGGTTAGTGGTTACTTGGAACTCGAGACTGGTTGTAGGGAATGTTATTTTTACGGCTGACAGGTGGTGCATTCTTCATGCTGCCTTGAATCAAGTAAATAATTTAGTGTGTTTGTGTGGCCCAACTAGTCATGTTGGTAGGAATCAATTATGGACTGATTTATTGCCCCATATACGTGATACTAATAGCGTGATGTTCTGCGGCGATTTTAATGAGATTTTGCATAGTACAGAGAGGGCGGGCGGGGAGGGAATCATATCAAATTTGATGGTCAAATTTCTGGAATTCATCAATGAATGTGTGCTTTATGATGTTCCACTTAACGGGGAGAGATTATAAATGGTTTAACAGTCAGTCTTACTCTAGAATTGATTGTGTTTTTATTTCATGTGATTTAATGGATAAGTGGTCGGGGATGAATTTGCATACTTTAGATTCTTCATTATCGGATCACCTCCCGATAGTGTTCCAATCCCATGTAGCGAGTAGAGGCGATTGGAAACTTAATCGTCCCCTTAACTGTTGGTGGGATAATGATGGTTTTTTTGCCCTTTATTACATTGAAATGGCGAGAAATATGCTTGGGAATGCCGACTTGAAATATTGATTTTAAGTTAAAATGACTATGGGAATTTATTCGACCTTGGCATTCAATGAATTTTGGGGGGATGGAAGCTAGAATAAAACAATTGGAAGCCCGTGTATTAGAGTTGACATCTTATAGTGTGGCTTGCCTATTGATGTTTCTCCAGGTTCTGACTTACAAATCATGAGAAATGCTCTCTATGAAGACGTAGCTTCAAAAAGATAAGACATCAACAATCGATTATCAATTGGATGGTCTTAGGCGATGAGAATACAACATTTTTTCAGTGGATTGCATAAGCTCGATCTTGGGTAAACAGAATTTCGCTTTTAGAAGTGGATGGCGTCATTACATCTGATCCTACCTTAATAAAATCAGCAATCCATATTTTCTATTCGAATCTTTTTTGAGGTTCATCTGAGGTGTTGTATGCTTTGTGGGGCTGAACTTCAAAATAGTTGAAGCCCCAACCAATCAAAAACTAACCGAACCATTCTCGGAAGGGGAAATAAGGTCTGATGTTTGTTCTTGTAATGAGGGGAAGGCTTCAGGACCCGATGGGTTCAATTTTTTCTTCTACAAAATATTTTGTGGTGAAACGAAGAGCTCTTTAATAAGTTTTATGTCTCAGCCTCCCTACCGAATGCTACTAAATCTTACTACATCGTTCTGATTCCCAAGGTACCTGGCTCTTCCTTATTATCTAATTTCAGACCTATTGCACTTATTAATGGCATGTACAAGATTGATTCTAAGGTGTTAGCGAACCGCTTGTAACCATTATTACCGGACTTGATCTCGGATAATCAATTTGCCTTCATAAAGGGTCTTAGTATTCATGAGTGCTGATTTATTGCCTCGAAAGTCGTTCATTCACTACAAAGAAACTGTAAGCCTTGCTTGGCTATAAAGCTGGACTTCCATAAAGCTGTTGAATGTGTATCATGGTCTTATATAGATGCCCTTTTTAGGAGAATGGGTTTTCACAAAAAGTGGGTCAGGTGGTTGGCAAGCTGTAGAAATAACTCCGTTACATCAGTCCTCATAAATGGTAGCCCAAGTGAACCGATTAGATTGGAGAGAGGGGTTAAGCAGGGGGACCCTATTTCCCCATTTATCTTTGTTCTTGCTAGCGAGGGTCTAAAACAATTGTTTCACGCTAGTGTTCGAAAGGGCTTGTTGCGTGGGTTCTGCATTGATGGATCCGATGTTAACATTTCTATTCTTTAGTTTGTCGATGATACGATGTGTTTCCTACCGACTGATGAGTCTCTTTCTTCCAATATTATTCGCATTCTACGATGTTTTAAATTGATTTCTGGTCTGCGAATTAATTATAATAAAAGTTCTATCATGGGTATTCATGTACAGGATACAATTCTGCAATGTTGTGTGGGGATTTTGGGATGCAAAATCAAGAGGCTTCCAATCACCTATCTAGGGACCCCCCTCAGTACGAAACACATCCCAACATCATATTGGAATCTGTTGATTGGAAAATTCCAAACTCGCTTATCTAGCTAGAAAGAGAACTGTTTATCCTTTGATGGCCGTGTGGTGCTTGTGAAATCAGTACTCTCATCTCTTCTAATTTATCTACTCTCATTGAATAGAATGACTGGGGTGGATGTTGATAGGCTTGAGAAACTAATGAGAAACTTCGTGTGGAAAGGTGACTCAAATGCTAAAGGCATCAGTAAAGTTAGTTGGGAGGCTTTTTCTTTACCAAAGAATTTAGGGGGCTTGTTTATCAGGGACTTTAAGTTGGTTAACTATAGTTTATTATTAAAATGGCTGTGGAAACTACGACGTGGGGAGTGCGGTTCCTTATAGTACGATATCTGTGTCAAAAGGTATGGGTTTTCATCTTAGAGGTCTATCGAAAATTGCAAGAGTAGAAACCTTTCACATATATGGCGTGGCATTGTATCATGTTGCATTAGGAACGATGTTTTTTGGAACTTCTTTAAATCTCAAGTGAGGGTGCAGGTTGGGAATGACGCTGAATGCTCGTTTAGGAACGATAATTTGATGGCTGACTTATCTTTGTCAATCTTATTTCCGGACCTTTATCGCCTATGTAATCGAAAAATGTGTGTGGTGCAAGAGGGATAAAGTTTTTTATTTGGGGCTGCAGCATTTTTGAGGCCATTCTGGAAAAGGAACTTCCGGGTTTCGAGTAGGGAGAGAAGTGTTCAGCTATAGAATTGGATTATGCAGTGCTGTCAATCTTAATTTTTAGTGGAAGATGACGGAGTTAATAATGGACAGCTGCGTCATGGCACGTTTTCAGGTGAGACGGATCGGTTTTTGTGGGAGTTGGGCGACAACATGCAGTACTCGGCTTCATCTTTTTGCTGGGGAATTTATAGAACATCGCTATGGCCTGAACCGAGATTTGATTTCCAGCTGATCTGGGACGCTTGCTTGAAGTTCAATTTTTTGGATGGCTTGTTCCATAGAAGGCTCCCAACGAAATTCTTTCTGTTTGTTCGTAATAGCCAGGTAGTCCTTGACGGTAAATGCCCGTTTTGCGATGAAGACGAATCAACCGATCACGTTTTTTTTCATTGTGGGGAGAGTTACAAAATTTGGGCTCAAGCGTTTAATCTATTTGGAATTTTGGCTACTATACAGTTATCGGGGGTCGAATTTTTGGTCTCATGGCGTGCATTCTTCTCTGTTGGTCTGGGGCGCAATTTCGGTACATCCCTACGGTTTTTCATTGCGTGGTCCTCGTGGAAATGAAGAAATAAATTCGTGTTTGAGGGAGTGTTTGACTCGGAACACATTCTTGGATCATGCGTTCACCATTGTTGGTTCGTTTTTAAATATAGAAGGCAGTACCTTAGTTTTGTAGCTTCAAATGTATTTACCTTCCTCAATTTATTACTTTCTTGTAATGACTCTTTGTAACGGACTTTCTCAGGTTCTCTTCTTGAGACCTTGAGTCTGATTTTTTAATAAAAGAGGGGTGGGTGTTTTGTAGGCCAGCCGAGGCACCAACCTAGTTGGGACGTCCACTCCGAAATTTTCACCCACTCCAACCTTTTTCTCTGTAGAGGGACACACTGTTCCTATGGGGGTTTTCAAAAAAAAGTAGAGAAAAGTAATGACTATTTCTTGTCAGCATCACGTCTCATTTAATTTAGGAAAAAGCCATATTTTTAATGATAAACGTGTGTTTCAATGGATGCACATGATACGCTCTGTATCGGTGCATGTAGGTAAATGTGGATACCTCTCAATTTAGAATTCCGAGGTGAAATTATGGTTTCATAGCCATTGTTAATTTCAAATACGAGCTGGGCGGGGAAAGGAACTTTACCAATTGATGCAATTTTGAGAATCAAACATCAGCTCTTGGCAGGTTCTCACTAAACCTACCATAAATTACCATTTACCAACACAGATTACCATTAATCTGTTCAACATATACATGGAATGTCATAGACAACATATACACTTATCTGATTTTTGCTGAGTCAGCCAGCAAATAATAATCAAAACTTGTACTCTCAAGTCTAAACAATGCAATTCTAGTTTTATCGACGCAAATAATTTATCGCTAATTTTTAGCGACAAGTTCATTTTACTTGTTCAGTTTCTTGAGATTATACTAGTTGTTACGTGTCCCTCAATTTTACTTCATTTGTACATAAAAAAAGGCACAAATACACACAAAAACCGAAGTAATTTGGCCAATGCCAAAGTAATTCAATCATGTCTACCTAAATCCTTTATGACTTGATCTAGGAAGGGTCAAGGCTGAGTTTAATAGTGTGAGGACCGCATTCAAATACAGTTATTCGCAAGGCAATTTATTTGTCAATCTCGGTACTTAAAGGGGTTTTCTGATAAGATCCTCACTTAGTCTCGCTTACTGTCTGATTAGCCTAAGGTAAGTGACTCAACGGATATCAACAAATATCAGAAACAATAGATTATAGTCGAAATATTGAAGAAATCGCAACATCAACAATAACCCGACTCTTCACAAAATTCCTTTAATTCGTAAATAACTAGGAAAATTGAGAAATTTCATATACGATTAGAACTTCATCAAAAACTGCAATTGACAGTTCCATCAGCCCCTAAACAGACTCTGGAAACGTGGGTTAAAAACCCAAAAAGAAAAAACAAACGCTCTAAGTCTTGGAAAATTACAATTTAATCCTAAAATATAAAAACACTAATTTAGCAAGAGTTCTTTTTATTTTGTTGTTTTCGATCAAAATAGTGTACTATATTGCTGAAATTGGATAGTAACCAAATTACCCTTTTTTATCCATTTTCTCCAAGTACCCCAAAGCCCTCTCTTCTACATCATCCTCACTGGGTTGGAAAGAATTTGCCCTCGAATTATCGTTGTATGAAGAATCACCCGGAAAAGATACTAGATGCTTGACATTGAAACCATCTGTAGTGTGAATGTGACTCGGTAGCTTTAAACGATAAGCATTCGGGTTGATTTTTTCGATCACCTCCACAGTTCCTATTTTCCTTGGTGACCACTTGTTATAATCTCCCATAGAGAACCTGTCCTTTGTCAATACAGCCAACACAAAATCCCCCACTTCAAATTCAACAAATCGATGCTTCTTGTCAGCTTGTTCTTTATACTTGGCATTGTCAGCCTACAAATTTGCTCATACAGCCTCATACACATAATGAAAACTCTCAACAAAGGAAGCAACAGTTCCATAATGACGAGTCTTGGTGGGCAAAGGCAACAAATCCAGTGGGCCTTTAGGTAGAGCAGAATACACAATCTCGAAAGGGATGAATCCAGTGCTACGGTTAATGGCATGATTACGGGCAAACTCCGCCTGACTCAGCTTCGTGTCCCAACTCTTCACATGTTCGTTGACTAAACTCCGAAGCAAATTACCCAAAGAATGGTTGACTATTCGGTTTGTCCATTAGTTTGGGGATGATACGCACTACTGAACTTTAACTAAGTATTAACCATCTTTCAAAAAGTACGCCAAGAGTGACTCAAAAATCGCGTATCTCTGTCCGACGCAATAGACCTGGGTAGTCCATGCACCTTGTGTTGGAAATTAAAACACTCAAACAAACAACTTTTATTAAACTCAAAAATATTACAAGAACACTCTCACTCAAAATACAATACTACAACTCACTCTTTACTTCTTTTCTCTTTAAAGAAGTTCTTATTTTTGTTGATGAAAAACAACTAAAGAACTCCCTTATTTATAGGTGAATTATACAACTCCCAACTCCCAACTCCCAACTCCCATAATTAATAACCACAATTCTTAACTAACACAATTACTTACCACCACCTCCAACTAATACAATTAATAGCTAACTTATTTAGTTAATTTAATGCCCTCCAAATTGGTTGTAGTTAATAGCCTCCAATTTAGTTATCACACACAAAAATCTACATACTTAAAATACCTAAATAAATTTACTACATTTTGGATTTGTGGGCTTGGACTCCAATTGATTGGATTTGGATTTTGGGTTTCCATTGACATGGATCAAGTTTATAATCCAACAACTTGTACACTTCTCGAAAATAAATTTGTGCCACTTTCACTGCATCCGTGGTTTTCTTGCAAGGAATTAAATGCACCATTTTAGAGAAGCGATCAACCACAACAAAAACATAATCGTTTCCTTGCTGGGTGTGAGGTAAACCAAGGATGAAGTCCATACTAACATCCTCCCATGGCACAGAAGGAACAGGTAAAGGCATGTATAACCCTGCATTAGTAGCGACCCCTTTGGAAACCTGACCAATCCGACAACGCTGCACAAACTTGTCGACCTCTTTTTTCATTGACGTCCAAGAATAAGCTGCTTGAACCAATTGTAAGGTTCGGTCATGACCCACATGTCCTTCGCCATGTAACTCCTGAATAATCGTAAACTACAATCAGGAATGCATAATTGATTTCCTTTGAAAAGGTATCCATTTTGCAATGAGAACTCTAGTTGTTCTTTCGCCTTAACTCTTCTCAAAATAGTAGCAAAAAATGGGTCAGTAGAATAAAGTTTTGAAAGAGAGTCAAAGCCAGGTACCTCAATGGATAAATGACTCGTCAGAGTTCGTTTTCTACTAAGCGTATCTGCCACTTTGTTCGTGACTCCTTGTTTGTGCTTAACCACAAAAGGAATTGTTGTAGATAAGCCACCCATAAAGCATGACGAGCAGACACTTTATCTTGCCCATGTGGACGTTTCAGCACCTCATGGTCCGTATAAAGGATGAACTCTTTTTGGAACAAATAATGACGCCAATGCTTAATCGCCTGCACAATAGCATAGAATTCAACATCATAGGTAATGTACGTCACCCGTGTTCCCGAAAGCTTTTCACTGAAATAGGCTACTGGTCTACCAAGCAAGCTTAAAATAGCCCCAATCCCAATCTTTGATGCATCGCAATGTAACTTAAAAGGTTGTTGGAAATTCGGAAGAACAAGTATAGGAGTTGAAGTCAATCAGACTTTGATCTCCTCAAATGCCTTCTCTGCGTCACTTGTCCACTCAAATTGTCCTTTTTCTTCATACAATCAGTGATAGGGGCCATAATTATACTAAAATGCAGAATGAACCTTCAATAGAATGATGCCAACCCGTGGAAACTACGGACATCAATTATTGTGCGCGGTCTAGGCCACAAATGAACTGTATCTATCTTGGACTCATCCACCATTAAAACTTTATTTGAAATTACGTAACCCAAAAACATCACACTATTGATCATAAACACACATTTCTTAAAAGCAGCATACAACTTCTCCTTTATAAATACAGCAAGCACATCTCTCAAATCACATAAATGCACATCAAGATCAACACTATAAATCAATATATCATCAAAGTAAACGACAACGCATCTCCCGATAAAAGGCTGTAACACTTGATTCATAATTCTCATAAAAGTACTTGGTGCATTAGATAAACCAAATGGCATAACTAACCATTCATACAAGCCCTGCCTAGTTTTAAACATCGTTTTCCACTCATCACTAGGTCGAATGTGGATTTGGTGGTATCCACTTTTCAAATCAAGTTTAGTAAACACCAAAGCACCACTTAATTGACCCAATAAGTCATCCAAATAAGGAATAGGAAAATGATACATGACTGTAATTTTATTGATGGCGCTATTGTCAACACACATTTTCCACATACCATCTTTCTTAAGAATCAACAACTCGAGTATGGCACAAGGACGTAAACATCCTCGAGTGTAACCCTTAGATACCAACTCTTCAAGTTTCCTCCTCAACTCTTCATGTTCTTTCGGGCTCATGCGATAATGAGGCCGATTGGGTGGTACAGTTCCAGGCTCAAGATCAATCTGATGTTGAATGTCAAGCATTAGAGGTAATTCATCATGTAATGCAGTAGGAAACACATCTTAGAATTCATCTAATAATGGCGGGACTTTCTCAAGAACCACTTGCTTATTGTTCTCCACCACCCGATCCATGATCACATACACCACTAAAACTTGCTTAAGCTCTTCTTCTAACTATTTACGTCAAAACAACATATTGTTATTCTTCTTTATTTCTCTTTTGGGCACCAACACAATCTTCATGCCATTAAAGAAGAAACTATAAGAATTTGCAGTTCTGTTGTTATTACCCTCACGATCAAATTGCCAAGGTCGCACTAACAGTAAATTTTACACATCCACATCTACTATATCACACCACGCTTCATCTCTATATTTTCCTCCAACAGAGAAAGGTACGAATACGCTTTTATTTACTATCACCTCCCCTCCAGGCATTAACCATGCTAACTTATAAGGACTGGGATGTTTCTATGTAGGTAGTTCTAACTTTCTAACAGATTCCCAAGAGATAATATTCTCACAACTACCAAATCTATCATGAACTTGTAAACCTTCCCCTTGATGGTGCAAGTAGACTAGAATATATTGTTCCTCAATGACTGCTCTTCACTAGCTCGAGGGGTCAAACAAGATAGCTTCCCAACTAAAGCAGTTACTACGTCACCTTCTAACACTATCTCTTTATCCAGTTCGTCATTATCATGTTCCTCTTCAGCCCGTTGTAAATCATCTGATGCTTTAACATCCATAATCATGATTCGCTTCCCTACCACTTTACACCCAAACTGAGGATGGCTAAATTCCCCATATTTAAAACAACGAACAATGCCACGACCCTGAATTGCTATTGGGCTAATAGCTTGGGCAGTTGTCTTATCAAATGACATGCCACTCCCCCCGGTCCACTACTACCTCCAACACCACTACTACTCCTCGAAAAAATCCCAACACTATTTCATCCCTTCCTTTCCATCCGCAAAGCCCTCTAGTGCGCATCTGATACTGTAAGAGGATCAAATTTGTTAATGAAATCACAAATATGTTCACGTAAGCCTCCAATGAATCATGATACTAATTGTTCCTCGGTTCCACACACATCATTGCGAGCTACGAGTTGATAAAACTCAGTGGTGCAATCATCTATGGACCTACCTCCATGTTTCAAATTCTTCAGCCTTTGTACATCAACCTCTGGAAATTATGCAGAAGAAAAGATGCTCTCAACTGCTTCTTTATCTTTTCCATGTCACGATCTTAGGTTTTCCAACCCACTATCGCATATTCTTCAATTACTGCCACCAAGCCATAACCCACTCACGTAGTCTCGTTGCTACTAATGAAACTCTTTTATCTTTCGGAACCCATTTGAACTCAAAAATCTCCCCTACTACCGCTAGCCAATCTAAGAACTCTTTAGGTTGAAGGGTCCTCAAAATTCTGGAATTTTAATTCTCATACCAGCCTCCCATCGTCCATCCTTAGTATTTTGATTTTGGTAGCGCCCACCGCGAAGGAATTCCACTTCCCCCTCCTCATCACTATCACGATTCAGGTTTCGGCCATTTCCTCTCGTGTGGTTTATGTGTCCTTATTCTAGCCCCATCATGTCATGATATTGCTCTGCCAACTGACACCTTAATTCTTCAACGAGCTCAGAAAACCTTACTTCTAAACGCTGATCAACGATCTGTGAAATTCATCGGGCCTCCTCTGCTGCAACCTCTGCGACATTACGATCTTTCTTCGGCGACATACTTTGGCAACAGATGGCTCTGGTACCAAACTGACACAGCAGATATGAACAAATATCAGAAACAATAGATTATAGTTGAAATATTGAAGAAATTGCAATCAATAATAACTCGACTCTTCACAAAATTCCTATAATTCGTAAATAACTAGGAAAATTGAGAAAGTTCATATATGATTATAACTAGAACAAAAACTACAATTGACAGTTCTATTAGCCTCTAAATAGACTCTGGAAATGTGGGTTAAAAACTCAAAAACAAAAAACAAATGCACTAAGTTTTGTAAAATTACAATTTAATCCTAAAACTGAAAAACACTAAATTAGCATGAGTCCTTTTTATTTTGTTATTTTCTATCAGAATAGTGTACTAGACTACTGAATTCTGATAAAAAAATCTCACATGTATAGTAACCGAATTACCCACTTTTATCCATTTTCTCCAAGTACCCCAAAGCCCTCTCTTCTACGTCAATAAGTCTTTGTGATTATTGTTATTTCTTATTCTTGCATCCATAATTATTCTTGAAGAAGGATAGAGTAATGGCAGTCTCACCGAGACTAGAGAAAGGTAATCTTATGCCTGTTGGAAGTGCTTCACTACCTATCAGTAAGGGTTTAGGCTTTTCTAATTTGTATTGCAATTCATCGACGAGCCTTTTAGCGGGACATTGAGAGTCACGGTGAGTAAGATAGCGGTTAAAGCGCGAACTCAGGTCACCCTATATAGTAAGGAAGAGTTGCTAGTATTGTACGATGTGGAACGCTAGTATAACCAAACCTAGGAGCTGCTATTTGTATCTTGTCATGTGATCACTATGATACTTAGTCTTGGTCTGCTTTGGTCTGGTCATTGTCTTCTGTTTTATTTTATTCTTGCTAAATTTATTTTTAATTATCAAATTTCAAAAACGATCACTCCCAGGTCTTGCTATTTGTCATCTTGTAGTAACATTATTTAAGATTGTTCCCTATGGCATCGACCCTTGGTTGCCATTGGCTCAAAGTTTTTGTTGTTCATGGATTTATTTTTTGTGGTCTCGACATCCATCAAAAGAAAAGAGCCGTAGAGATTTTAATTCTAAACATATTAACCTGTACAAATATAATATGTATAACGAATATAATGTTACAATCCAATTACAAACTCAATTAATACAAATCTTATTCTGAAACTGCAATAAGTTCTTACTAGTAGAAAATAAAAATCTCCACTTAAAATTTAATGGAGAACCTCAACACTCAATTCAGAACCTACAATTCGAATTCTATGTTGACTCGGTATTTTATAGATACCGGGTGGAAGATTAGAAGGTGCCACATCACCAGTCGGCCTCACAGCCGGATCATCATCCGACTAGCCGAGTGAAGAGTCACGGTCTCACCAGCCTAAACAGGAGATAGAGTCAAGTCATAACTCCTCTTCCTAAGCAGATAAATAGGAAGATTATCCTTTCCTAATCTAATAAACAAGAAGAAACCTCTTATAGAGGAAATGATGCCTGAATAGGATCCTCACCTAAGAAGGACTCCACACTACCAATAGAGGAAACACATTCCTACCACGGCAAGGGGACTACATGCTATAAATATGGGGCTACCCCATATCCCAGTTATCACATTCTAAAGCCTAGAACTCATCTAGTTACTTGCCTCCTCTTTATTACTGTTGCTGACTTAAGCATCGAAGAAGCTAGACTGTTCACACGGCTAGTCGCTTTGACCCCTTTTTCTGTCTTACAGCCACCATCTCCGGCGAAGGCAGACCCTCTCTCTTTCTGTGAAGGTTAGCTTAAGGAACCCTTTCTTTGACCAATCTTTCAGTGGTGCGGTGAGTGTGGACAAACTTACATGCTCCGGCAAGAATTTTGTCTTCCGACTAACACAAAAATCCAACCAGATGGACGACAGCCAAAACCGTCATCAAGCGGCCAACGACAATGCCAATGACTCAGGGATGGCGATCAACTCCTAACCAACTGTGGCAAAACCCCTCTCATCCACGATCCCATCCATGGACTCCTCTGTGATATGACCGGCCAATCCTACAACCAGAATGGCATTCTTTGAAAGCTTTGCTCAACACTATCAAGTTTCCCCCAAAGATCGAAATCAGCTTCAAAGGAATCAATTTAGAGTTATGAAAGAAGAATGGCTGGACATACAATCAGCGAAACGTTGAACCATACGAATGCTCACATACGTCCTATTATCCACTAGGTCGAGCCATACAACGCTTACTCGGAAGGATCCTTTGACACCAATCAGGTGGAGCCACACAATGCTCTCCCCGAAGGGCCACACAATGCCCAACAGTATGGGACTCTCAACACTCACTTAGTGGGGCCATACAATGCTCACCGAATTCCTAACATTGCAGGAGGCGGCTCCTAATCGACTCAGCACAATGCCAACCTCGACTTATCCTTTATAGATAGGAGACTAGAAGTCCCCTTGTAGAGGGATCTGATTGGTATGTCTAAGGTATGATAGGTGGAATGGGCTGCGGCGAAGGAATTGCCATGCGGTGCGCACTACCCATAAGGACTAACTCCATCAGCTTCTTTCACCTGAGTGGTCCGTATCAAGGTCCAACTCACTCCACTCATCTTCCTCCGCCACCACCATTAGGCTCAAAGTCAAAACCCAAGAAGTTTAGGTACTGGGATGACCCAGAGTTCCAGAAGATGTTCAAGGAAGGTCTTAACGGCTACGCTGTTTCTCTACAAGAACCCCTGCTACAGATTTCTAACTCCCCATTCAGTGTAGAGATCCTCGAGGAACAACTAACCTCCCGAGTCAAGCTACTATTGATTGACAACTATATCAGAGACACGGACCCCGCCGACCCATGTCCGGACTTATAATAATAAGATGGATGTAGCACATGCCTTAAAAGCACATGCCTGTAGGAACTTCCCCAATGCATTAATCAGTCTAGCGGCCTACTAGTTTGGCTCACTGCCAGCTGAGTCCATAGATTTGTGGGATGATCTAGGGCAGAAGTTATGCACACAATTCATTGGCTCCATCCCTACAGGAACTACCACTCGTACTCTCAATGAGATCATTCAAAGCACGGATGAGTCACTCCGCTCGTACATCAAGTAATTCAACAAAGCATGCCTATAAATATGAGACCTGGTCTATAGCACCGCCAGGGAAGCTATGATTAGAGGCACGAGGAACAAAAACTCCATGTAGAGCTCATTCAAAGGCAACCAAAGAAGCTGGATTAAATGATCACCATTGCAAAGATTTTAATTGAAGTAGAAAGGTCGATAGGCTGTATAAGACATCTGAAAGGACTCGGCCTGAAGACCAAAGGACTAAGAAGAAAGGGAGGAATTACCACGAATAGTCATCCACCAGATATAGACTAGAACTGAATGCTCCTTTATGAGAAATCTTGCTATCCATGCAAAAAAAGTGATGATAGGAAATCCATCAAGTATCCAAGGGTGATGCCTGAACAATATGTTGGAAAAGATACGAACAAGTACTATGAATTCCACAAGTCAAGAGGCCATGACACGGATGAATGCCACTTCCTAGCAGATGAGATCTATGCCCTAATCGAACAAGGGAAACTTTCATTATTTGTGAAAGGAATCACTAAAGATAGCAGACCCGGATTAAAGAAGGATGATGAAGAAAAGTCCTCATAGTAATCAAAGGGGCTTATAATGGTAATCACAGGTGGATAGGCTTTGAAGGGTCCTCCTCAATGAGGAAGAGCTCTGAAAGAAAGAGATTAAATACTGAAGATAAGTCAGAGCTAAGTAGACCGTTTTAAAAGCAAAGTTTGGTAAAGAACCCGCATGCAGACCCCTTTGTGCTAGAAGCCTTGATTGAAGGGTACACCATTAAATGGAGCATCATTGACACCAGTAGCTCCATCAATCTGATAAAAAAAGAGGTGGTGGATAAGCTAGAAGTTCATCATAGCCGGATGCTACCATCTCATTCACCACTTGTCGGCTTTAGCGGTCATTCGGTCCCAACACTTGGCCAGACCACACTGGAAGTTGAGGTCGGTGCTCACAAGATAAAGTGGAGAGCAAAAATAGACTTCATAATCGCCGATATGGTAATCGGTTACAACATTATCTTGGGTAGACCATTCCTAGCTAAGTCAGATGCACTGATCTTAATCAAACATCTGGTCATGCAGATTTGTACCACAAAAAGAGTCACGGTAGTTACAAGCAAAACCTACTTGGCATCACTAAGGATGGATTAAGTAGTCATAGATCCGGATAATACAGAGAACGCTAAGCCAGTCGGACTCATAGAGACATTAACGGCAGGGCCTAATCAGTAGGTACACCTAGCTGCTGACCTCCCATAACCTGTGAAAGAAGACATCAGCCGAGTACTGGTAGAAGAACAACACACCTTCTCCTGGACAAAGAAAGATATGACTGGGGTTCCAACACAGATAATTCAACATAGCTTAAACCTCGACCTAAAAGCATCCCTGATGAAATAAAAAAAGCACAATCATATGCCAGATAGGTAGAAAGCAATTGAAGTCGAGATCCTAAAACTCCTGAAAGCAAATCACATCCGAGTGGTGCGCTACCCTAAGTGGCTTACAAATGTGGCTTTGGTAATGAAGGCAAATGGAGCTTGGTGAATGTGTGTAGACTTCATAGATCTCAACAAAGCGACACGAAAGGATAGCTACCCACTCCAAAGCATTGACCAGTTGGTAGAATTGACAGCAGGCTACGCCATATACTCCCTACAGGAGGCAAAAGCGGGGTATCATCAGATTCCCATGGATCCAACTGATGGAGAAAATACCTCCTTCATAACGCATGAAGGAATATACTGCTAAAGGGTTATGCCATTCGGCCTTAAGAACGCTAGAGCCACCTATCAACGCCTGGTGAATGATATGTTCAAAAGCCAAATAGGAGAAAAAGTGGAAGTCTACATTGACGATATGATCATCAAGAGCAGAAGCCTGGAGGAACAAGCAGAAGACATCAGAGCTATGTTCAAAACCCTGCAGTAGTATCAGCTTAAATTAAATCTGAAAAAATGCACCTATGGATAAGAGGTGGGAAATTCCTCGGTTTTCAAATCTCCTAAAGGGGAATCGAGGCAAACCGAGAAAAGATGGAGGCTATCATAAAGATAGAGCCACCCAAGACGCTGAATGAGGTTCAAAAGCTAAATGAAGGGTGAACGCGCTTGGCCGCTTCATATCATTTTCAGCCAAAAGATATCTCCCATTCTGTAGAGCCATCAAGAGAGACAAAGCCTTCAGTTAGGACAAGCACTGCTAGGAGGCCTTTATAAACATTAAAGAGTTTTTTAGTATGCCACCCCTCTTGATCCGACCAAAGAAGGATGAAGAACTAATCATGTATCTAGCGGCTGCGGATGAAGTAGTAGGATCTATACTGATTAGAGAAGTAGATGGGAACCAGCATCCGGTTTATAACACAAGCAAAGTTCTAAAGAACGCCAAGCTCGGATATCCGAAGATTAAAAAGTTAGCTTTAGCCTTAGTCTCAGCAGCAGAAAGGCTTTGGCCATACTTTCAAGCTCTCACGATCATTGTCAGGACCAATTTCCCTTCGAAGAAAGTATTGCAGAGACCAGAGACCAGAGACCTCTAGATGGCTAGTTGGATAGGCTATATGACTAGGAGAGTTTGACATATAGTTTGAAGCAAGAAAAGCACGAAAAGCCCAAGTCTTGGCATATTTTATTATTGAGTTTCTGGGGCTTCACCCTTCGCCCGGCCTCAAGACCGAGTCATGGCATATATTGATGGGGCATCTTCCCAAGAAGGAGCCAGAATCAGAGTTTGGATAAAAGGATTGGAGAGGATATGTATGAGCTATGTAGTGAAACTAGCCTTCCCAATCACCAGCAGCACCGCCGAATTTGAGGCAATGATCAGGGGCTTGGAGATGGCCAAAGAAATTGCTTCGAACAGAAGAAACATCAAAAGTGACTCAAAGTTGGTTTCTAACTGAATCAACAATAGTTATGCAACACAAGAGAGTGGAATGGTAAAGTACTTAGCTAAAGGGGAAACGCTAGTGAAGGAGCTCGAGTTAAAAGGAATCATATGGACACTTGAACATATCCCTATGGAGGAAAATGAGAAAGCAAATGAGCTAGCCAAAGATGTAGCAAGCATAGACCATTGGGAAAAGCTTAGCTGCCCATTCGAGGTCATGCATGCTCCATTGATAGAGGAACAAAGCTTAATGTTGATAGAATAAAAAGAACCCAAATTGATGAAACCATTGATTGATTACTTACCCAACAATGTCCTCCTAGAAGACAAGGTTGAGGCATCTAGAATTGTGAAAAAATCATCAAGGTACTTGGTCATGAAGGGGACACTGTACAAATGCTCATACTCGAACGCCTTGCTAAAGTGCATTACCCTAGAAGAAGGAAAGTACATAATCCAGGAGATACACAAGGGAAATTGTGGCTCCTCCAAAGCGGCCTCAATAATTACTCGAAGAGCCAAGCTCCTGTGATACTATAGGCCGACTGTGGAAGCAGACTCAACTGATTACGTAAAATCCTATCACTAATGCCAAATCCATACAAAAAAGTCACACGTCCTCCATGCAATGAAAAAGCCTCTACTAACCAGGTGGCCATTCGCCACTTGGGGAATTTACATTGATGGACCAATGCTTAAAGCCATTAAGGAAAAGAAATTCATTGTTATGGCAATTGATCACTTCTCAAAATGGGTGGAAGTAGTGGCCGTTAGTACCATCACTCCTAAGAAAGTGATTGATTTCATTTGGGATTACATCATGATCCATTTCGGCATACCAAATGAAATTGTCTTAGACAATGTGTCACAATTCATCTCTGAGAAATTTCGTAAATTTTGCGAAGGTCTAATGATTCAAAATCGATTTTCATCCGTAGCACACCCGCAGACGAATGGACAGACGCAAAGAACTAATAAGATGCTTGGAGAAGGATTGAGGAAGCAGTTAGAAGGAAAGAAAGGTGGATGGCTAGAATAGTTAAATAATGTCCTCTAGTCGTACAAAACAACCCCATACCGACCGACTGGAGAAACTCCTTTATCCTTAGTCCACAGGGTGGAAACAATCGTACCTATAGAGATTGGTGCCCCTTCAGACCGAGTGGTCTATTACACGGAAAAAGAAAATGACATCAATTTGAGGCATCACTTGTACAGTTTAGAAGAACGCCGAGATAGAGCTTACATCTTGACAGCGGCTACAAGTCTAGAATTGCCAGATACCATGACAAGAAGGTTAAAGAAGTAAGAGTCAAAGAAGGTGATCTAGTGCTCAGGGACACTGCAGCATATAGTGGGAAGGACTGTACAAGGTCACTCAGGTCATAGGACCCGCCACCTACCGACTCAACAGAATGGATGGAAAAGAACTCCCCTGGACTTGGAACATACCTAGCCTTAGGATGTACTATATAGCAATAAACCCTTATGGGATAAGTGTCTACACTCTTTCCCTTGCCATAGATTTTCTCCCACTGGGTGTTTTCTATGGCAAGGTTTTTAACGAGGTAGCAGTCCCTAAGCGGGCTTTTATCTGTCATCACACTATAAGCCCGGATGTTGTAATCTTTCTATTTTTCTAATAAATAAAGATTCAATTTTTATTCCACATTTACGCATCTTAGAAGTTCTGATCAAACTCTCTTAGCACTTCACCCGACCACAAAGTCGGCGTTAGACTGGCTACGTGAACCCCGGCTCAACAGAAAGTCCTAGGCCACTTAAGCCCTCAGGTATAATAAAAAGTCCTAGACCACACTCGAGCTCTCAGGCATATTAAAAGTCCTGGGCTAAACTTATAAGACCACAAGCATAACAAAAGTCCAAGGCTCTAGAAGCCATTAGCAAAATAAAAAGTCCTAGGCCATTCGTAAGCCCGCAGGCGGACTTAATAAGACCTAGGCCACACTTGAGCCCTTAGGCGTACTAAAAGACCTGACCAAAAAAAATAATAAAGTTTACGACGCTACACAAAATTGCCTAAGATATTACATCTGTCACAAAGACCAAATGAAAGGATGCATAACATAAAAGAAAATCTTAAGTTGAGCCAAAACAATTCATTGTAAATAAATTAAACATCAAAGCATTCGTCTCTAAGGCTAAATGAAGCTTCATCAAAGGGAAAATGATAAGTAATCATCCTTAATACTAAATGTAAAAATTCATTTATCCTAATGGATTGAGGAAGCAAATAAGTATAGAAGAAAAATTCAAAGAAAAGCGCAGGGACCATCCATTCAGCAAGCACACGAAATTGAAGAAAATTGAAGGTATGTACAAATAGACGTTGCAAGGGGCGATTGTGTTAATGTCACAAAATCAAAAGCCCAAAGGCTTAAAGAAAATAAATATTATCACTCGGCAGGAGGAGGAGTGTCCTTTGATCCGGCGTCAAGACCCTCGTTAGGACCTTTCTCGATTGGCTCGTTGACACCCTCTGCTAGCAGGTCCGAATCTAAAGCTTGGCCATACCCCAGACCCTCTTGGCCAAAAGTCTCTTCCCCATCCTTCTCTGCCTCACCTGAGTAGCCTTATGAGCATCTAGGTTGTAACAGGAGGGGAAGTCCATATCATCTATGTCTTACCAAGAGAGATCTGGGTGGACGTATTGGCATGCTTGGACGATTAGCTCGCCATAAAGGAAGCAACAATAGCCAAGCTTGTCCATTATTATGATGGCTATCCCCTTGGCCTTAGACTACTCCTCTCGAGCAGCTGTTAGCTCCTTCTCCAACGCAGCCACCCTGACCTCTGCCTTGCCCTTCTCCCGATCACTCTCCTTCTAAAGGGTCCGGGCCTCATCCCTCTCATCCTCAAGCTTGAGGGCACTCTTCTGGGCCAACGTGAGCTTATGCTTGGTATTAGTAAGCTCCTTCTCCTTTAGCTTTAAGTTGTTCTCGCTCTTATCTCGGGCCTTCCAGATAAGCTCCGATCCTCGAGACATGGCTTGAGAATGAATGGAAATACTTAGAATAAAAATTCACTAAACCAAGGAAATGCAGAAGGACAAAAGAATACCAGTGTGAGATCCTGGAAAAAGAGGGAAGAAAGCAAGGCGATGGGCTCCTCTTTATAGCCCTCTACATTAACGTCATGTTGAAAAGCTCCCTTCAAAGCACCCTGCACGGTCATATCCGTGCAAGGGAGGATGGGGAAGGATTGCTCAAAAAACTCAGCCAGCGCTGGTTGAGGAAGAGGGCGAGGAGAGGTGGACCTATCATCCGTCCTCGAGCCTGGATGAAAAGCCTACATAAAAGAAAAGGTTATCAGAGCAAGATAGATCAAAACAATCTTAAAATAAAACTCGTGCATACTTTGAGATGGGGAGTAGGCACATCCGGCGTAGAGGACGTGTCTAGCAGGGTCACTATTGGCATCTTGCTAGAACCCTTACAACTACCGCATGAGTACGGTTATTCTTTCTCTGTGACTTCTTCGCCTAGAAGAGCATTAGCAGATTCTATGTTAGACATGGCTACCTGAAAATACAAAAAGAAGGTAAATGTAAGAAAGAAAGTATACCGGTAGTTGGGACAGGTCTAGGAAGATATATTATTCCATTCGGCCCCTACGCCAATAAATGATAACCAAAAATGGACACCCAAACGGCTGAATTAAAGCTCCACTTCCCCTACTCCAACGATCGGAATACTTGCAGTCTTGGGTCCGGATCATTAGCCTTGACTTTCCTCTTAGGATGAGTTAAGATTGACCAGGTAGTCGGGAAGGAGGGGTACTTGTCATTAACACGAATATAAAACCAAAACTCCTTATAATGATGGATAGAGGAGGGCTGATTGGTTAAGCGGTACATACCGTTCTTTCGCACGAACTGGTAGTGATTGTCATCCTTGTTCCACTTGATAGAGCAAATCTTGCAGAAGAAAGCAGCCTTAAAAGTTAAACCCAGGTCCAGACACAGTTGGTGGTGGCCCATAATCACCACCCATGCATTTGGATGAAGCTCAACCTAGAAAAACCCCAGACTTCTAGAAGATCAGCAACAGATGGTGGAAGTGGGTACCTAAAGCTGCCTCTGATGATGTCAAGATACATGCTGAAATAGCCGATGGGAGGAGCATTCACTCATTGATCCACAATCGGCAACAGGACATGACAATCCTTGAGCTGCGGATACATTAGGACTTCCTTTTCTATATGGTCCTCATGGATGCACGAGATCATGTCATCCACTCAAGGAGTCATATTCCTCTCCTCTCCAACATCCTGCTCTTCGCTAGCCTCCTCTCGACCACTCATACCCACTTCCTCGATCGGGTGAGAGGAGTCCGCTTTGAGGTTCACGTCACTCATATGCTCGATACTTTCATCATCCGCCAAACAGACCCGGTTGGATGCATCCGAACGACTCATTCTCCTTCTAGCTGTACACTTAACCCTAGGGGCGGGATGATAATTAGACCACTCAACAGTTAAGGGGGGCATAACCTATACAATAGTTTGGCACCCTCACGACATAATTTACTGGATTCTTCACTATCATAGCTACTACTGGATGACGAGGTCACACACCGTTCCCTCATTTTTAGCAAGTTTAAAGATCTAATGGCATTAAAATGAAGAGTAGTGGATAAACAAAACATACAAAATTCCCAGAAATCTAACAGGCGCAAATCATAGAAGAATCCAGAAGCAAAGCAAGGCGCAAAATTACAGAACTAATAGCCCTAAGAAGCACAAGCATAAATCAAGCACAGAAAAGACAAAGATTAGGAATAGAGGCACAGAGATGAAATCCAAAGCACAAGAACATTCCCGAGATTCTAACGCATACGAAGCCAACTAAAACAATCGCATAGCAAGCAAAATTTCAAGAAATCAAGGAAAATTTGCAGCACATTTCGCAAGAATATAAAGCTAGAAATAAAGGAATTCAAAATTAGAGACTCACCGGAGTTAGAAGGAGAGCAAAGACTTTGAACTAGCGCAGAAATGATGCCGGAAATCCTTGAATTGCCGGAAAATGAGAAAAATCAAAAAGGCTCGAAGAAGAAGATAGAAGTGTAAAAGATGTGAAATGTGCAAAAACGTACCATTTAAGGTAGTTGTTAAAAGAAAACTCTTCAAATTCAGTAGTTGATCACACCCACGTGTCACTATTTCCACGATTTACACGTTTCTCAAAAAGAAGTTAATGATGAATTAGCTGTCACGAGCTGACTATGGGCGAAGATCAATAGTTGGGGCTGAGTGCTCACTCGGTGTGTGGATCCAAAACAGAAGATGAAGAGTCTGGCTAACTGCCCATACGGACGGAACAAATCCTAAAGGATTTAATAAATCATTTGGGGGGGACTTCTGTTGACTTGTTATTTTACAGATATCGGGTGGAAGTCTAGCAAGGTGCCGCATCACCAGTCGGCCTCGCAGCAAGGCTAGCCAAGTGAAGAGTCACGGTCTCACCGGCCTAAATAGGAGATAGAGTCATACCATAACTCCTCTTCCTAAACAGATAAATAGGAAGATTATCCTTTTCTAATCGGATAAAAAAGAAGAAACCTCTTATAGAGGAAACCATGCCTGAATAGGATCCTCACCTAAGAAGGACTCCACACCGCCAATAGAGGGAACACATTCCTACCACGGCAAGGGGATTACACGCTATAAATATGGGGCTACCCCCATATCCCAGGTATCACATTCTAAAGCCTAGAACTCATCTACTTACTTGCCTCCTCTTTATTACCGTCGCTAACTTAAGCATCGGAGAGGCTACGCCGTTCACACGGATAGTCCCTTTGACCCCCTTTTCTGTCTTGCAGCCACCATCTCGGGCGAAGGCAAACCCTCTTTTTCTATGAAGGTTAGCTCAAGGAACCCTTTCTTTGACCAATCTGTCATTCTGCAATCACAGTCAAATTCAAAACGTGATATTACAAATCTAATTGCGAAGATGAAAAACTGAAGAGGTTGAGGATCAAGAACTACTTTTGACTTGTTTAATTCTAGCATATTGATGAAGTCTACAATGGCATATAGTTTCTTTCTTCTCCAATATTTTTATATAAATGCTTCAATCTGCACAGGTTCCATTCTGTTTAACTGAAATTAATTAAATTAATTTAAATTGAAACTAAATTGCATTCAATGCAATTTCATTAACAATGAATATATAGTCGTATAGAAAATTAATCAAAATTGAACTAAATTTTAAAAAATTGGTAACTAAGAAAAAGGGCTTATATGGTTGGTTATATTGATTTAATGGCTCAAACACGAGTAGGATGTGATTTCAGCTTCAAAAGTAAGTATATTAAATTATTAATAGTTTTCATTTCATATATGTAAATATAAGAGTAAATTCAACAATTTTCTATTTTAGAGTATAACCTAATATAGGGAAGGACATCGGGAATGGTTGAATCCAACCATTTTTAATATGATATATCTCTATAATAGGGTTCCATATATATATGGAACCCAATATTTGGAGATAAATATTAAATTATTATTTATTTTCATTTTTTAATTAATTTGTTAGTTGATTAAAATAGAAATAATGTAAAAGAATTAATATAAATAATAATAATAACAATAATAACAATAATAATAGTATTAGAATATTATCATTTTTGGGGAAAGAAATATAGAGAATAAAAAATAGGAAAGATGGTTGGAGCAAAAGCATTGTAGATCCTATAAAATAGAGTTTATAAAATGGAAAATAAGAAATATAGTTGGACTTGCTCTCAGGCCCTGTTCTGTTAGATTGTAATACGATCAACTGAACTGAATTAAAACTATTAATAATTATTGATAAGTATAAATATTATTCAAATAAACATTAAAAATAATAAATTATTAATACTTAACAATTAAAATATAAAAATAAAAATAAAAAATATTATAATACACAAAAAATAATAATTAGTAATTAAAAATATTAATAAAATTAATATTAATATGAATAAGCAATAATAATTAATAATTAATCATAAATATAACAATAATATTTATGCCAATAAATAATAATATTTAATAAAAAAAAACATAACTACTAAAAATAGTAGAATTAACATTTAAATTTACTATTATAAATTGTGCATGACAATATTTACCTTCTACTATTTTTTACTGATATTTAAACTAAATAAAAAATTCATTTTCATCGTAATAGCACTAGAAAAAATTAAAATATAATAAGAATAATATAAGTAATAATTCTTTATAAATATGATTAATAATAATAATTATCGTTATTATTATTAGTATCATCGTTATTGTTATTATTATTATTGTTATTATTATTATTATTATAATAGTGATAAAAATAATAATTATTATTTAAGAGAATGATTATTATAATTACTAATAAATTAATTGCATTATTATCTTTATATATAAAGTATTTTTAATATTATATGTATTATTTAAGAATTTATTATTTTTTTATTAGTACTATATTGATATTGATATTTATTATTATTATTATTTATTATTGTTATGAACTATTATATATTATTTGTAGTTATTGATATCAATTGATAGTATTAAAGTCTGAAATTAACTGAACTAAACTGAAGTAAAAGAACCTTAACTGTGTAGAGAATTCGTGGGCCTAGAGAGTGCTGGCTTGATTGCTTGAGTGAGCATATAAGTTGGGTTGAGCACATCTAATACAAAACTAATTGGCTTTTGTTAAGACCCAATCTTCTCCACTTATATACTACCCTTTATTTATGGTTATTACCAATATGGGATAACCCAACATCACCAACACTCCCCCTTAAGTGCAACTGGTCCTCGACCAATTGCCAGTTGTCAACATTCCTAAGCCTATCATCTCCGAGGCACAAGGTCAACACCTGGTCGAGCCTTTCTCTGCTAGCTCAAACTCTAACAGGACTTTAAACACGAACCAAGGATCATTGGCTGTTAGGCCTTCTTCAACTCTTATACCATGTAGAGAATAAAACCAATTGGCTTGATGGCTTGAGTGAGCATACAAGTGGGGTTGAGCCCATTTAACACAAAATCAATTGGCTTTTATTAAGGCCCAATCTACACCACTTATATATCACTCATAATCCTTGTTTGTTTTCCATGTGAGATATCTCCAACAAACTTGACTGAACTGGACAAAAGTTGAAAAGAACATGACCTAATTAGAATTTCTTACTCATAGTCGAGCAATATTGCTATAACAAAGTGAATACCTATTTGACTTTAACACATAAAGATGTCACGATTTATTCTCGATGTCTAGGTCGTAATCTTACCTTTTATATTAGGGTAAACTTTGAAAAAAGGTATTATATGGTTTCACTCATTTGCAAAACAGGATTTGAGAATTTGTTTTTTCAAAATTAGGTACGTGGTTTCAAAATATTGACAAAAAGAGGATAAAAATATTATTATGTTCAAAATAGTGATGTTACTAAATATATTTTAATCAATTATCTATTCTCATAATTTAACCTTATTATTTAAAAATTATTCGTTACAGTTTGAGTAAGTATGAGAGATTTTTTCATTTTTTATGATTTTTTAAAGTTTATCATCATATTTTAATTAAAAAAAATATTTGCACTATTAAAATTTTTTTAAAAATTATCATTGATTAGTATTGCATCTTTATTATTTAATCCACACAATTTCAGATAAAAACGAATAAAATTATCCATTGTCGAGACATAATATAATTTTGAGAACCCTCTTTTTTTCAATTTATTGAAACCACAAACCTCATTTTGCAAAAAGAAATTTTAGACCCCGTTTTGCAAATGAGTGAAACCACATGACACATTTTTTAAGTTTTCCCTCCATATTATTCCTAACTTTCCTAAATGAATTCAAAAATATTGTGTAAAGTCAACAGAATTATAATCGATCACAAACTTATAGTCTCGTAAGTGTAAAGTCATCCACTCATAACGAGCTTTTGGTAAGGAGACCATCTTCAGGTGGTCATATATGTCCTTTAAATCAAACCAAAGATTTCCAGGATCTTTGATTGTCAAATATTCATTTTTCAAAGCTTCATCAACATGAAGCGCAAAAATATCATGACATTTGCCTTTTCTTGTAGAGTAAAATCATTTACTTCTCTTATTATTTTTCCAAGACTCACTGAGTACAAATGAATTTCCGCATCTAGCACTCATGAAAGGTAGTTACTCCCAGAAATATCAAGTGCCACAAATTTAATGTTTGAAAGTTTTGACATATCGATACCACAAAAACAAAATTATTAGATCAAAGATAAAAATGAAACTTGTAAAAAATAAAATCAACACCATACTTCAAGATTAGTTTCAATATCGTATGAACTGGTTAACGGATTAAACTCGTACTGATAACGTGTTAGAAATATAATGGTATGGAAGGACACAAACTATTGGAAACAAAATATTGAAAGATAGAGAGGATGCAAGTATTATATCATATTTCTCTTGTATGTAAATTATGAACAAAAAGTCTATATTTATAGACTATTACAAGAAAGTGTAGGTTGTGGACATCAATACAAATAATTACATATAATAATTCATGTAACATCTCCAATACTAATTGCAATATTATTTCAACAAAAAGTTTTTTGGTAAAAGATGGAGGCCAACTAGAAAAATAAGGTTAGTACGAGACGAGGGAAAAAATTAGTTGTTAAACGAGCATGCAGGAAAGTTCAACAAAAAGTTATTTATTAGTTTTTTTAACTTAAATTTACCCAAGAGGGGGAAAGGTAGGTGGAAAACGTTTCCACCGTCATTAAAAACCCTCCCCTAAGAATTTTATTAATGAAAAGAAAATTACAAGAGTCAAAGTCAGGAAAGCAAAGGCCAATCAAACTGACTGGCTTACCCACATAAAGAAATCAAGAAACAAAGCGCAATTATGGACATAAAGAATAGTCATCTTAAATAAAACGACTAAAAACACCGAGTGCGAGTCCCACCAATTGTCTCCATGGGAAACTCCAAGTCTTGCCAATTCATATGCGGCCCAATTCCCTTCTCTATATATGCTAGACAATAAAATTCATCTCTTGCAAGAGCTGAAGAGTCTCATCCCATTGTAATTACCTCTTCCATGGAACCGAAGCATCCTCGGTCTTCAATAATTGAACCACATAGGCCAAATCTGACTCCAACCACAAATTTAACCACCCAAAATTATAAGCCTTTTCAATTGCAACAATGGCCGCCAGTACTCTGCTTCAAATGCAAAAGCTAACCTAATCCTTCCCGAGAATGCACCATGGGGAATTCCTCTATAATTTCTGAGTAAACCACCAAAACCAGCCCTTGCCGGAGTCCATAAAGCGGAACAATCCTTATTAAATTTCATAAAAGTCGTTGTAGGGGGCAGCATAGTAACTAGAGTGATTCCCTCTATTCTACTAGTCAAAATAGTAAAACCGAGCTATTTTAGCACTTTCAAATCCATAATAGACTTCGTACAACTAGCACAAAAAAATTCCACTTCCTTCATGGACTTCCACAACATTCTAAGACATTCCCCAATGAATAGATCCTTACTTTTGAAGTGCGCTAAATTTCTGCTTTGCCAAATCACCCAAAAAAATTAATAATAGCAACATTCGTTTCTGCAAATAATTGACTACCACACCAGCGATCTAACGCTCTCAGAATTAAATCTTCCATGTTACCCCCTCTATAGATCGATTTTCCGAAAAAATTCTCCACAGCTTTCAATTAAATCGTAGTGAAGGAACATGTCAAGAATAAATGATCATGGGACTCACCACATTGGCCACACAAAGAGCATCGCGAAACCATCAAAATTCCTTTAGATTGTAAAATATCATCCGTTGGAACTTGACTATGCAAAGTCATCCAACACAAAGTGGAACAAGAATCGCTTAAATCAGATAACCTTAGTGAAAGTTATGATTTTTTGAAGTTTAATGATGCTTTTTTGGAAAATTTGCTCTGTCACTGGATTCTGGCGATCGTTGTAGGAATCTGGCCGCCGGAGTGGCCTATCCGCATCAGCGAAGCGGCCACTACGCCGCTGAAGCAGCCTGCCCTCAAGGTCTTTCCCTGCGCATTTTGGACACTCTCTCCCTCTCTCAAAAAGATATGATTTTACCCTATTTTTTCCATAAAATTCATGATTTTAAGGGACCAAAAGGATTATTTTCATTTATTTAACTCTATAAAAACCCCAAAAATCATCTGATAATGGACTTTCGCTAAATTCAAGACAGAATTAATATTTTAGAATCTCTTAGGTTCTTAGAGAGAAAAGCTAAAGAAAAAGGTGGAATTCTTGGTTAATAAACATTAACCTAAATTCCTAAATGTTCTTAAGCTCAATCTTTTAGTTTTAAACAACTAAAATCCGAATCAAACTCGATTAAAAACGAATTTAAATAGAATTTAGGGACTTTTTCCTCAAACACGCTAAAATCCCTTGCTAAGTTCGTCGTTAATCTGTCACAACTTCATCACTGTTCATCACCAAAATTGTCAAAAGAACTCGGCAAAGGTATAATTTCTGAGTTCTATTCAATTCATTTAAGTATTTCTTTGCATTTTCGGTTGTTTTTGCTTGTTTTTGGGGCACTCGGCCCTTGTTTTAGGTCTTTTTACGATTTTCCGGCAGAGATTCCGGCTGGCCACTCCAACGACCAGCAGGCCGCTTAAGTGGCACTCAGGCCGCCTCAGTTGAGGAGGCCAGCCGTTATGCTCTAGCTGCCTGCTTGTCACTCAAGTGGCCAGTGGCCTTTTTTGCTAGAATTTTTAGGTTTCTTCCCTCTAGAGTAAAAAAATCAATATTATTTCAATGTCTTAAGTCCAAATCAACTGAAATAATATGGGAACGATTTAAAACGCCAATAATCTTGAGTTTTTGGGTGCAAAAATGCCAATTTTTGCCCGTTTAAACGTTTTTTTCTGATGGACCACTTAGGTGGACGGCTTGCCACATGAGCAACACTCAGGCCACCTCAATTGAGGCAGCCAGCCGTGTCGCTCAACCATCCAGTCGCGCCACTCAAGCGGCCTGCCAGTAAAAAATGTCTAAATGGTCCCTATATGTTTTATTTTATATTTTTGGCACTGTTTTGTTTTTTTTATGGCATTTTTACCCCGTTTAACACCCAAAAAATTCCCTCAAAATCATAAATTATTTGGAACTAAATAAGATAATTTCAAATCTATTTTATTTAATTTTTGATTAAATAGCTTCTAAATGCCTAAAAAATGCATTTTCAACTCTAAGAACTCATAAAAAAATGTTTTTTTCGATAATAAATTTTCATTTCTGTCCATAATTATTTATGCATTATTTGTGATTATTTGTGAGTGATTTATCAGATTTGGAGATACTTCGGTGTTGGTAAGTTTGGTTGAGGCCCCATTTCGGTCTCTTATATTTTATTTTCCCGCATTAGAAAAATGCATATGAATTTGTAAAGTCATGTAATAATTAATTTACTGCTTTATGTTATAACTTTGTTGCATGATGCGCTGTGTGAGGCATGAATATTATTATCCGAAAACTCTAATTAGAAGGATTTAAATCGCACGAGAACTAAAGTTACTTTTATTAAAATATAAATGATTTGATTAATTAAATGTAAAATAGGCAACATCATCAAGCTCATAATCTCTATTTTAAGGTACAGTCTAACAACCCGGTGGGAATATCGAACCCAATTCCCGGTGGAGCTTAACTGGGTGGTGACTCTATCTTAAAGTACAGGAGTTTGATCTCGTATCTTTTAAAAATTAAAATGGACCTCAATTTCAACTTCAACATCATCAATATTTTTTTATCACACATAAAATAGGACTTTCCCTTAGCGCACTTGACCACCTCTCGCCTTGGGCTTCGTTAAAAAGCTCGCCCGCTCACAGTGGCAAATTTGTTGGGGATTGTCCTTTTAATTTCAATTTGAAAACTCTTTTCTTTTTCAAAGTATGTTAAAGGATTTGATGATGTGTTGAAGTCCTTTTTTAAATAAAAACTTCTTAATTTCTTATGCCTTTTTTATCCATCGTGCAGAAGTAGAATACTAGGTTAGGTGCCCATTATTCAGCCATGAAGCTCATATGTATCACTTATGCCCGGTAGGAATTAGGGATACTTCATGAGTGGATCTCTCGTTTAAACCAACACGTAAACACCAGTGATAACACTCATTTAAGCAGTGGTTGAGTAATGTGGAGTCAAGGTAAATAAGAGCCTTCTACATCAATACCAGTTTGAGACCATGACCGTGTTAGATAAGCCATAGCAACTTCAATTTAGGAATTACCAAAATGGCATGTTTTAGAATTAGGTCGCATACTCTCTCACTATTCATTATCATTTAAGAGCATGGTCCATCCCAGGCCTGATGATATCCAAGACTTTTCCAGGAAAAGGCAAACAGATACTGACGAAGATCACGTTTTCACCTAAAAATCCTAAAAACCCTCCAAAGAATAAAAGATACAGCTCCATGAAAAGTTGCATCGATCGACTATTGTTAGCCTCCAACTTGCACCGATCGAAGCTTCCTGTAGTGACTATCGAAGGTGACACGTGTCAGTTTCTCTACTGACTCATCAAACCTATAACCATGACTCAGCAAGGCTATCACCGCTTGGGTTGCACCGATTGACACATCCCATATGTGTTAATCGATGCTCCCATATGTGTCGATCGATGCTCCATGAATTCCTATAAAAGGAAATCGCTCCCAGCATTTCCAAAGGCAATCAATCAGTGAAAGTTGCAAGCAAAAACAAAGCCGAGAAATCCCTATCCTAAAAATCCCTCATAGTATCAAGCCTATACCGAAAACATCCCACAACTATACCGAGGTATAGACACTCCCTCTAAAGCTAGCCTTTAGCTAAAAAGCTACCCATAAACCCCAAACACTTAAAAAGTCCACTACAAAATTCCCCCGAGGTGATCTTCATAAAAATCTTGAGGAAATCTGAAGCAAATACGGCTCTAGTCAGCATCGGGCCTTCCAGTCATCCTGAAGCAAATAAAAGGTAATTAAGGGTCAAATATTATTTACTACCATGTATTCTAAATCAAGAGGTAATCTAGTCAAGCTGGGCCACACTCCAAGGGCTAGGCTCTCAAAGGTCCTATCTCTTTAACTCATCTCTCTTGTTTATTAAAATAACAAAGGATTTTCTTCCAAAATATGATTTATCCAAAATCAAATAACATGTAACTATTTTGTCCAGAACCAGAATCTCTCTTTTATCAATAAAGGATCCTGCTCTGATCAGCTATACTAGAAATTTTCTAAAAGAGCTTACCTGGGTGCAGCTCTAATATTGTATAAAATAGGGACACTACTCCCGCAATAAGAAGGCTGATCCCCAAAGGAGTCCTCGACCCCTTTGTCTAATTGGAAATGCCAAGTATATTCACACATATAACGAGCCCTACTCTCTAGCGACGACTCCCCTCATTAAAACCCAAGAGTCCCGCATTTGCCGTGCCACTCCAATCGATGATACAAAAAGAGTCGACGGAGAAAAGTTCGCCTGCTCACAGTGGCGACTCTGTTAGGGATTATACTCATTTATAATTGATTTTTCCCTAAAATCAATTAAAGATGAAATACTAAAAGTCATTTGAATTTAGAATTATTAGGGTTTATTGCATAGCATCTAAATAAATCCCCCCTCAAAACCCCGGTGTTCTCAATGACGTGTCTCTAGAACTTGCCTCAAGTTCGTATAGGGGCACGAAGTTGGGATTCACCAGCTGCGCATAGTATAATATAATCTTGTCTTCTAGACTAGGGCCACTAGGTTTGAGTATATTGAACATGGAAAATGGGCTCCTAAACTCGATAAGGGTCCTTGGATTTAAGTACATGATGTGCGGTTACCATCAATTATAACCCTGTTAGACTTAGCCCTGCATATAGCAAGGCAACCCTAGAAACTTCCCCTCGGGATACCTAATGATTTTCTTAAAATCACAAAAGAAAGTACGTCCTCGCCTACCCCGGGTTAGTAACAGAGGAAAGAACCCCTACTTAGGAAAGATACTCTCCTTGATGGAGGAATAAGGTCAGAAGGGAGAGATAAAAAGTACATGTTCTAATAGCTTGGCTATTCAAACATCTCATGCACTACTAACCATGATTTGTGTTCATCCGTAACATGAAATAGCCTTATCATACAAATGTACCATTGCACATACCCCTGGTATTAATTGATAAGATCCTAGGAAAAGCCGCCCCTAGAGCGCACCATCGTGCATACCCTTGGTATTAAGCGATACAACTATAGAAAAGTCGCTCCTAGAGCTCACCATTATGCATACCCTTGGTATTAAGAGATGCCATCCTAGAAAAGCCACTTCTAGAGTGCACCATCGCTCATACACCTAGTATTAAGCAATACAACCATAGAAAAGCTGCTCCTAGAGTGCACCATCGCGCATACCCTTGGTATTAAGTGATGGAAACTGAAAAGCTACTCCTAGAGTGCACCATTGCACATACCCCTGGTATTAAGCGAAACAACCAAAGAAAAGCCGCTCGTAGAGCGTACCATCACGCGTACCTCTGGTATTAAGCAATATAGCCTTAGATAAGCAGCTCCTAGGGTGCACCAAAGCGCATACCCTTGGTATTAGGTGATACAACCTTAGAAAAGGAGCTCCTATAGTGCACCATCGCACATACCCCTGGTATTAAGCGATGTAACCTCAATATCAAACAACATAACACACTATCGCACAACACTCATGCATCATGGACAACACGCAAGCACGCATCTTATAAATCATGCTAGAAATGTCTGTAGGATCTTGCATCATATGTAGGGACATACGATCTAAGCTCTTCGTAGTATCATTCTCGCTGGCACTTAAAAATAAAGAGCCTTAGAGAAGGGCACTTGAGGGGATAGATTCCGATGACCTGACACTCGTGGAGCAGGTTGACAAAATGGCCGATCACCAAAAGGCAACACTCGAGGCAGTCCAGGACATGATTCTCTCAGAGGACTTCGTTAAAAAGTTTGAAGCCATCATAAACAATATGAGGGCCACCGGGGCTTTAGACTTTGGTCTAAATGATAAAGTCACAGAAATCGAGATGAAATTCTTATATTTTATAGAAATGCTTCCCAGGCTAAAACGGATAACGGGACCATTCAGCACCAGGTATATAGATCCGCTGAAGTTCAAACTAGCTGTACTAGAACCATTACCCTCAAATTTCATCATGTTTTATGTCCCACCATTCTTTAGCATAGGATCCCCTGAAGCCCACATTGAGGGGTACATGCGCATTATGATGCATATGGGCATTCCTGAAGTCCACCGGGTGAAATTATTTCAAACAACATTACGAGGTCCAGCTACAGATTGGTACATGAGAATGTCTAGCCAAGTTAAATCACGCTGGAAGTTACTCAGTACCGCCTTCATCGAAAATTATTCCTACAACATTAGGGTGGAAACAACCTGGAAAGACCTAGAAAGGGCCCGGTAGGGTATCAAGGAACCCTTTGAGGCTTACTACCGTGGGTGGGTTGTAGTTTAATCTCTAGTAGACTATGCTCCAAAAATGGAAGCCCTAGTTATCAAATTGCTGGAAGGATGCAATCCAAAGTTCTAAGAAGAGATGAAAATGAAAAAATTTCACACTTTCTGTGAAGTTGTGGAATATGCTAAAAGAATTGAAAAATACAATGAAGAAGAATGTATTAGACAAGAGGAGGCTGCCTATTATGCTAAAAATAAACCATACGACAAGGTGGCTCTGCCAAAATCCTACCAGCAAAAACTTTCCTATATCAAAAGGGAAGAAAAGAAAATAGAGTTTGTCAACGCCGTAATTGCGCCAACACCTCCTCAACTGAGCTCACCATGGACTGAATCGCTGTCCCAAATATTCACTAAAGTAAGGAAATATGGGGGCATGTAAAGCTTAAAGCCCTTCGTACCCCCATCTTCAACTGATATGCATAATTTTTACGCATATCAAGTAGTGAAGGGACATAGAAATAATGAGTGTGTTTGATTACTATGGGACCTCTAGAAAATGGTTCATGAAGGGAACTTAGAAGAACTAGAACAAAAGTTGAGTACTCAAAATAACCCAGTTCCAAACTTTGAATTCCATGTCAATGCTATCCTTCTCCATGAAGACCATAATGGTGGGAGGGATAGTGCCCAGTTTGATCCTGGTTTAAGGATAAATGACATTGAATGGGTACTCATAGAACTAGACAAGGTGGACACCTGTGGAAAAGAATTGTCAGACTCGGGAAGCTCTCAGTTTTAGCAATGGAAGGGCTCTAATACAAAGGGGATACTAACGCGGTCACATTCTTGGATCACCTCTATGACCTTCTAACAAAATACAACATTCCACCCTACAAAATGGCCACCGCCTTTCCCATACTTCTTGTAGAGGATGTAATGGATTGGTATCTCACCTTAGCGCCCAGGCAGTTATAGGACTGGGTAGAGTTAGAACACCAATTCTTGGAAACCTTCCCTAGCGATAGGATTAGAATCTTTCAAGAATCCCTTACTATAGGAAATCATGCAATATATCTTATCAAGCATGAAGAGTCCCCACACCCAAATGGTGGCAATCAAGTGTTACCAAGGTACGATTGGCAGATTTAAGGCCCACCAAGCTCGTAGGTGTCGAAGAGGATGGGATCAAGGTAGGACCTAACCCGGTTAGCCTTCTTGATTCATTCTAATAACTCAGTAGTACCACAACCCCAGCTTTTCCAGCCATGCTCCTTGATGATAAAGTTTCCAATTTATACAGCAGGCTACCAATCCAATATTATTAGGACATCTCTTGTGTAAATGCTAGCCTAGCACGCACATTTGTGAGACGCGACTCTTTGGACTTGGTATTAAGCCTAGAGTTAGCCACTAAGAGCACAACTATGTCCCGATGAAAGGAAGATGATGCCGAATAAATACCCTGTAAGACATTATTCATTAATGCCATCTCACTTAATGAATAAGAAGAATGCAGGTTAGATAACCAAGATGAGGACCCTTTCTTTGGTGACAATCCCATATTTGATGAAATGCACTTGATAGAAAGAGTGTCAGATTAGAAAGACAAACTTAGGTCATGAGTCCTCCTCTCTATGGCCGACTTGAAAGGGAATGAGATCAGGTTTACAGGAGACTTCTATCCAATCAAATTCCAAAGATGGTTCCTCTGAACTTTGGAGCCATATTACATCAGCTTCCTAGGAGCACCAACCTTGTTTCCTATGTTCTTGGTTGGTTAAGCCCAAGTCTGGTATTTGTGAATCCTCCCCCCCGATGATGGGATTAGCGGCTAATATGCCAAAAATTCGTCCAAGCATTTTCTCCTCACATGCCATTTTTTAGGGACGATGATTGCTCATACTCTTGGGTCCTTCCACCTTTCTCTGAGTGCATACACTTCGGGTCTATTTATGAGAGATACGTAAGCATGCTCGAGGATGAAACCATTCATGTGATCTATCAAACCACAATCACCATGCTCACGTAATATGAGGAAATGGCAGGCCCATATAGGTTTGGGTAATATGTGCCTTACTTAAATCCTCACTTTGAGTTGGAGGAAAGCAGCAGATATCCTAATGAAGCAGGTCCTTCCAATGAAGAAATTACACCCCTCGAGCCACCTCAGTTTGCTCATCCTTAACCTGTAGGTGACAACGGGTACTTGAGTGAGGATGAGTTTGCTCACATTCTAAAGGGCCACACCCGAACAGCCTCATACCCTATAGAAGAAATAGGGTTTACCCATTTAAGATCATGAAATGTCCTAGGTAACAGTGAATTACCCCAAGGACTAGAAGGCATGGCATACCCTTACCCAATGTTAACTAGGTCACTGCCATGTTGTGCAACTACCATAGATTAGTGATAGGATTATGAGCTAAATTATCAAAGCGATAATGAATATACATAAATGTCGGACGAGTATGTTAGGACAATCCCTGCTAATCCTTAATTATAGGCACCCGAGCTAATATACTTTTAGGATCCCCCACTAGAAAGGATTGCAGGCGCCCAACCATCCCCAGATCCTAAATTCCTGATTTATCGGTTAATAAGAGAAGTATTGCAAGGAATTATGGATGGGACCCCCATGGAAGTCAATGAAATCTGAACTAGAAGCTTGATAGAAAGACTGGTTTTCTAGAGAATATAACAAGATAATAGGTGGCCCCTGTATAGAGGGGATATAAGTCTAGCATAACTGTTAATGTAATGGCATTCACAAGTGTACAACATGACAAAAGGTTCTACAGAAGGCTAAATGCGGCCTACGCATCTGCAATCGCCTGGGAGGCCATCTATGGGACTATGCTCTATCCCTTATTGCCACTAGAACTCGAATATGATGGGAGTAGGCACCCTCGGATCTACCTCACCATATTCACCGAAGTAATGAATTCAACGAACGAGCATTATAACCGTTGGCCCAAATTTTTTGGCACCACCCTTGAAGGGAAAGCATTGGAATGGCATAATTGGACTTGGAATAATCCAGCCATGCACCACTATTGCTTTTTCTAGTGCATTCTAAGTCAAGCGTTCTTCTATCACTTTACCATGGAGGAACCTGATGAAGGACCAAGAGGAGATATGCCAAGGATTGAGCCATACCCTAGAGATGAACCCGCGGCGTGGGCATATCCATTCTTTACAACAGTACCCCAGCCAGAAATTATGGAAATACTATATAGAATGGTGTTGGTTTGGTGTGACATTGTCAACATGATCAAGGGATTTGAGACACAAGCGCATGTAATAGATGAAATCCTTTGGGCAAATCCTGCCATAGCCTTGCTAATTGTCGATCACTGCGAGCAAAGAGGCATGATGCCCCTGGCTTCGCATGCAACTAAGCCCATACAGCTAAAAGACATTCTCTTAGAGGAAGATTTTGATAAATTTATAGTGTTTGAGGTCATCCCCAAAGCCCGGCTAGAGTATAGTAACCACGTCACACAAAGCGGAAGGGTTTACCAACCATAAATTCGAGTCAACCCTAACCCTGCTAGTGCTCACCTACACATAATCCAATGAAAGAATTTGGTGCCCCTATGGTTAAACAACTAATAAATACACCTATCAGAATGAGTGCTTAAGATCACCTACGAGGGTCCCAGGCATACAAGAGGGCTATCATGCAAAAGCTAATGGAAATGGAAGCGCCATCATTGGCCTTGCCAGCAAAGGTATGCGCTCTAATTGAGCACAGTACCTCCACTGAGTCCCTTGATAGTGTCTTTTCCTTTGTGGACAGTGCTATAACTGGACCTTATACTTGGAGATCGAGATACTAGACCGAGTAATGCGTTAGATGATGGCTTTACACTTAACATCTGTCCACAAAAGATCCTACCAATCATAGGACTAAATGAAAGCATGCTTAAAAGGTCTAGGATAGTTATTAAAGCATAGGACAACTCAAAGAAGTCCATCCTTGGAGCCTTTGAGGTGACATTAAAGGTAGGAGAACTAGAATCCCTCAAAACTTTCACCATCATTGACTTTCCTATTACATTTTCCTTGCTACTTGGCCGACCATGGTTCTATGCATTAGGAGGAGTTCCCTCTACCTTACATAAAAAAGGTGAAGATCCCCTACAAGGGAAGAATAGTAACCCTTAAAATAGATGAAGAATCTATCGTGGCAGCCATACGAGCCACCCCGGAACATGTAGGTGGATTCCTCACAACCACCATAGGAAAAATGATAAACCAACCCAGTGGTCTAAAAGGGTAAAAAATTGCATGGGTCAACGCTTAAGCCTGGGAGCTGGCCTCGGGGCACAAGAATAGGGTCCTCTCAAGTTTAAATTTGCACTAGGTTCCTATAGCCCCTCTAGACTCAGCTATCGGGGTAGAGGTCGATAAAGACGGTGGTAAAGAAGATGCCAAATGTCTGAGATCTTCATTCATCCTAGAGAAGTCTTATATCAAGGTGAACCAGAGCCGATCAACACCAAAGGAGAAGAGGTGTCTAGCTTTAAGATATTCTCTAATGTTGTAGAATTCAAAGACTCCACTCGCCCAACTAATTATGAGAGGCAGACCAAGAAAAGGAAAGCCTCGCCTGAAGAAGAAATCCCTAAAAGGAAAAAGATGACGAGTCCGCCATGACAGTCAAGCATCGAAGAACAAGCAGCAAGGTTAACCAAGATTATGGAAACCCATCTCAAGGACAAGAAGGGCGAATCAAAACTACGGGGAGAGGAACCAACAGAAGAAGGGATGGACAAGGTGATCTCTGAGCTAGCTCAACTCATGATCAAAGGGAAGTCCAAGGTAAGAGACACAATCACCAGCAGCACTGCAGAAGTTCTGACTGAGGAAGCTCCTATCCCGGAAGTCGACAGTGATCTTTCACTTTTTGATGTTTTTGAGTTAAATATCTTATATTATGAAAATGATAACGGCAATAAAATGGACAACTTTGCTTATTTGTGTGGTGCTTCTGACTACATGCATTCATCTCATTATACATCAAACTTTTTTAGTATTCATGATACTCCTACAAAAGAAATAAATTTGGGAACCAAAGATGACCCTAAAATGATATCGATTTCCAATGACCTTAGTCCTAAACTTGAGATGGAATTGGTAGAAGTACTCAAGTTACATGTAAAGGCATTCACTTAGTCCTACGACGGCATGCCTAGGGTTGACAGAACCATTACAGAAAAGAAATCCCTACTGACCCAAAATTTGGTCGGTTAAACAAAACTGCGAAGACTGAGACCTAAGTGGACTGAGAAGGTCAAGGAGGAAATAACCAAACAAATCAAGGCTGAACTCCTAGAAGTCATAGAATACCCAGAATGGTTAGCAAATGTAGTACCTATTGTGAAGAAAGATGGGAGGGTCTGAGTCTTTGTCGATTTTTGAGATCACAAAAAAGCATCATAAAAAAATGAGTTTCCTTTAACCCACAAAGATGTACTAATCGACAGCACCGTCAGAGCAGCCATGCATTCCTTCATGGATAGCTTCTCAGCATACAACCAGATATTATTGAATATCATCGATAAATTCAAAACAGCCTTCATCATAAAATGGGGGGTGTACTGCTACAAAGTCATGGCATTCGGGCTAAAAAATGCATGGGTAATGTACCAAAGGGCAGTCCCTGCCTTACTACATGACCTAAACCACAAGGAGGTTGAAGTATATGTGGATGATATGCTAGTAAAGCCACAAAACCCCGAGGAACACCCAGTTGTGCTCAATCACTTCTTCGCCCGGGTAGAGAAGTACAATCTATAACTCAATCCAACAAGGCATAGAGATTGATCCAGACAACGTAAGGGCAATCCTCGATATTCCTACACCTAAAAGTGAAAAAGAGTTCCGAATTTTCCTTGGGTAACTACAGTACATTAGTAGGTTCATTGCCAAATTGACCACTATCTGCGAACCCATATTGAATCTCCTTAGGAAGTAACAAACGTTCACCTGGAGTCCACAATGCTAGGAAGCCTTCAATAAGATCAAAGAATACTTGTCCAATCCACCAGTGCTAAAACCACGTACACCAGGTAAACCTCTCACATTGTACCAAGCCATTGAATAAACCTCTATAAGGGCAATGCTTATACAAGAGCATGAAGACAAGAAAGATGATGACATTTATTACCCTAGCAAGAAACTCCTGGAATACGAGACCCGATACACTATAGTTGAGAAAACCTTCTCCGCCATGGTATGGTTAACCAAAAAGCTCAGACACTACTTTTAATCCTATAAGATCCAAGCCATTCTAAAAGTAGACCTCATGAAGTTCCTTTGTCAAGCAACCTCTTTGGCTGGGAAGCTGTCCCAATGGTTGTTGCTCCTATCAGAGTTCAATATCGAATGTCACCAAGAAAGTAATCATGGGTTGGACCAATGTAGAATTTCTAGCCAACCAACCTTTGGAATCTTACTACATTGAGAACCTCGAATTCCCAAATGAACTGCTAGCAATGGTATTAAATGAACCCTAGAGATGGACCATATTCTTTCACGGTGCAGTAAATTGCAAGGGAGATGGCTTAGGTGTCATAATTGTATCACCCGACGGAGGATTGATCCCACTCTCCAAGAGATTAGAATTCCCAGTAACCAAAAATGGCACCAAATATGAGGCGTGTCTATTCAGCCTAAGTTCACTACTCATAGTAGGCATGGAAGAAGCAGAAGTTATTAGAGACTATGCCCTTTGTCATCATACATGTAGTAGGCGATTGTGAGTTGAGGGAGGAGTCACTTCGCCCATACCTCAAATCATTTGGAAGAAGGCATCTCTCTTAGGGAAACGCGGATTCTAGCATGTATTGAGGGAAGAAAATCAAATGACAAACTTGCAAGCCACCCTGGCCTCTATATGGGAAAACCCTGAATAATAACCCATGAAATCGATAATAGTGGAAGTCACGGGCACCCCATACTATCTCACCTTGGTCATGCAACTCTCCGCAGAGCAAACACCCTGGTACAACAACATATCTCGATATACCTTCCTTATAGAGGCTACTGATGCCGATAAAACCACCTTATAGAAATTGGCAGTTCAGTTTAGGGTCATCAAGGGGCAATTGTTTTAGATATCCTCTGACAGAATCCTTCTCAAGTGCTTAGGATAAGAAGAACCTAACAAAGTCATGCGGGAAATACATGGAGGAACATGTGGTCCCTATAGGAACCTGGTAATGTTGGCCAAGAAAATACAACAAATGGGTTACTCTTTTAGTTTAACCATGGCAACCAGATATTAATCTAGATGACCAAAAGACTACTAAAGCACTTGTTTAGGTGAAATTTCATGGTTTACCATGGGATTATTGGGATGCTGCTATTCTAGCATGTATTGCGAATTGAATAAGTGGATTCTCAAGGGTGGATAGAAATACGATCGAAGGAGACTATGGTCACTTTGCTAGAATTTTAGTTGATGTTGATCTTGCTACCACTTACCAACTATGTTGGGTGCAGAAAAGGGAGGGAAGCAGATTTTGGTTGATGTGGATTATGAAAATATTCCTATTTTTGCAAGATATGTTCTCCTATAGGGCATTCTTGGAGGGACTACCGCCATAATAAGTAGTCGAATGACAAGAAGATGGACACTGCGGTCTAAAAACGGGGCAAGTGATTGGGAAACATGTCGTGGTAGCCTCTAGGCAGGCTAAAGCGATGGGAAAATCAACATATTCTAGGGCTAACAATATTGCACTTGAGCAAGTGCAAGACAGGCTTTAATCAGACCTTGCGATCAATGAGGTTGAGATTAAGATTGACAATGTTGAAGGGGATGAAAAGGAACCAGGAAAGGATCTGATTCATAATGTGTCTAATCCTCAGACACATGTTTCTGAGTTGGGTAATACATTAATTAATAGTTTGGAAGGTGTCAACCTAGTTGTGGATCTTACAAAAAATAAGGAGACTGAAACTCATAAAGATGGACACATTACAGGTATTAGTGACGACGAAAGTGATCAATCAGTTTCTAGCATCCAGAAATTGAATAGCAGCTCATCTAATAAACTTGTTGACCATGCCTCTAGTAAGGGCTGTTTATGAGCAGATTATTCAGATAACGAGGATAACACTTCCACATCAATTCTGCCTATAGAAACTGAGTTTATCCCAGTTCAGGCTACTGGGCTTGGGCATGGTAGAGGGAATGGATGAGGTGAAGGGAAGGGCACTCATGGCACTAGATGGCAAAATCAATCTAAAGGTCCTCAATGAAGATTTTGTTAGGGAATTATAGAGGTATTACTACTTCTTCTACTAAATTTTTTAAAAATTTTTTTGTAAGACTTTACGTCCGAATTTTATTTGTTTGGCTAAGCCAATGGTTAAGTATAATGATAGTTTATTTAGATCATTGTTTGATTTACAATTTATTGATTGTAATAAAAGGGATCTTCCCTCTATTTGGGTTTTTGCTAATGATGATTATTCTCCTACGAATGTTACATTTGGTGATCAACACGTGAGCTTAGAGGTTTCTATCTCGGGGAAAAAATCAAATGCTATCTTTTGTTTATGGGTGCAATTCGATTGTGGGCCGTCAAAGTTTGTGGGCTGATCTTATTAATATTAGGCTGACTTATTCTTGGTTGCTGATTGATGGTTTTAATGTTTTTCGTGGTTCTCATGAGAAAAATGGGGCATCTTTAATTTATAGGCTGATCTCATTAATATTATGTTCCTTTATCGATGTAGCAGATTTCATTGATTTACCTACTCAAGGTGCTCAATATACTTGGTCTAGTGGTCATAAGGGAGATCAGCACATTTAATGTGCTCTCGATTGATCTATGGCCAATACAGATTTTTTTATGCTTGGGATCTTATTTGATGTCGTGCCCTTGCTAGGCACCTATCAGATCATAATCCTATTTTTATTGAGTGCTCGTTGGGCCGAATTCCTTCTTCCATATTTAGGTTTCAAAATATTTGGCTTACACAAAATGGTTTACATGATTATGTCACTTCTAATTGGGTAGAGTGTTCACATCTCACTCCTATGTATGTTTTAACTAACAAATTGAAATTTTTGAGGCATCAGTTGTGTGTCTGGAACAAAAATATTCTTTTGCAATATTATTCTTCATACTGGTGCTTGTAAAACGGATTTGTTAGAAGTGCAATTGGATATTGAGCTATCGGGGTCATACGGATGACTTGATTCGAAAGGAACTTCTTGCTCATTCAGCTTTGGACGAAGCTCTTAAGTAAGAGGAAATTTTTCTGATGGACAAAAGTCATCCTACTTGGCTTCAGGTAGGGGATCATAATTCTAATTTTTTCCCCTGAAGGGCGAATGCTAGGAAGGTTAATTCTAAAATTTCTAGTCCAATTATTGACGGGCAAGTAACTACTGATATGTTGGCTACTTCATATCATGTTGCTGGTTTGTATGAAAACTTATTTCAGGCTAATAATGACATTTGGCTAGCATTAAGCGGGTCCAATCGGTTATTCCAAACTTGGTTGGTCATGATGAGAACTTTGAGTTGACTAGGAGACCCACCACAGTGGAGATTCGGGAAGTGGTTTCTGATATGAATGGGGATAGCGCTACTGGCCCAGATGGGTTGACTGGTAAATTCTACCAATCCTTTTGGAGTATTGTTGGCAATGATGTTTATCGTTGTGTTTGGCATTTCTTTGATTGGGGGAAACTAACTTCCATAATAATTCTAGTATTATGGTTCTTATTCCTAAGATAAAGAGTGCAAATTGTGTTGAGCAGTATAGGCCAATTGCTTGTTCTAATTTTATTTCCAAAATAATTACATAAATTTTGGCAAATAGACTTAGTGAGGTAGCTGCCTGCATTATTTCCACTGAGCAATTTGGCTTTGTGACAGCGAGGAACATTTATCATGCCATTACCCTTGCTTCTGAGGGTATCAATGTATTGGATAAACTTGAGTTTGGTAGGTGAATGGCCCTCAAAATTGACATCCGGAAATCTTTTGATACTGTCGATTGGGGGTTCTTACAACTTGTTTTACAATGTTTTGGGTTTTCTGAAAGGTTTAGGGGCTGGATTTTGGAAATCCTTTCTTCGTGTCGTATATCAATTATGGTCAATGGTTAATCCTCGGGCTATTCGGCATGCTCTAGGGGGGGTCAGGCAAGGGGATCCTCTCTCACCTCTCCTTTTCTATTTAGTAGAGGAATTTATCACTCGCTCAAATAGGATAATTGTATTTGAGGGGTCCTTTAAGGTTATGAGGTATGCAGAATCCGGCTTTACTTGTCATCTTCTATACGTGGATGATGTGGTTCTTTTTGGTTCAGCCACTTCTAAAAATCTTAGGGTCATTGAGCAACTCTTTGAGGATTATGCGGTCATTTTCGGTCAAAAGGTGAACTAGGGTAAAAGCTGTATTTATTTCGGCTAAGATGTTACCATTAACTGGGTAAGAAATTCTGCTCTATCCTTGGTGTTCGCAAAATGGAAGCACCTTTTTCTTATTTGGGTGTTCCTCTCTTCTGGGGTATGCCTAGGCGTAAGCATCTATGAGGCATAGCCGATAAAATTATTAACAAATTTTCTGGTCTAAAAGGAAATTTGCTCTCGATGGCAAGTCGTTTTTGTCTGGTCAATTCGGTGAAACATGGTTCTTTCATTCATACTTTCTCAGTATATCAATGGCTGATCAACTTAATTAAGGAGATGAAGAGAGCTATTTAAATCCTCATTTGGTCTGGATCAACTACACTTAAAAAATCGGTCATTATGCATTAGAAAACCTATTGTAAATCATTGAAATCATGAGACCATGGAATTAAATCGCTTCAAAATCTCAACAAGGCTTTGCTCAAAAAAGCTGAGTTCGGAGATTCTCAATGGAAACTCTTTTGTCATGTGCATTTTAAAATTGCATTTTATGCACAAGTCTGGTTATATTGGTCATCAACCTTTCTCCTCGTCAATTTGGAGCTCTATCAAAAAAGTTTTTCCCTTTGTAAGGGAAAATTGTTTCTGGTCGATCGCTAATGGTGCTTGTACGTCCTTTTGGTTTGACAATTAGAATGGTTAGAATCTGTATTCTTGCCTTGCTCTTTTAGAGGATGAGAGGAATACTTTGTCAGGTTGTGTGGCTTATTTTATTTGGGGTGAACATTGGAATTTGCCGCATAACATTCCATTAGGGATTTGGTAGGAGATTAATAATTTGATAAGATTGCTGGGTTCCTTTAACTCTTTCGTCTGGAAGCCTTCGGTGGGTGGAATTTATTCCATCAAATGTTCATATGCTTTTATTCATAACTCCACTCAATTTATGCAATGGCATGATTTTATACGGAAAGGTTTTTTCCTCCATCATGCTCTACTCTATGTTGGAGCATTTTGTATGGTAAACTACCTACTGATGATTTACTTTAAGTCCTAGGAATATACACTATTTCTAGATGTTCTCTTTGCTGCCAGGATTGTGAAACAATGGACCACATCTTTCTGTATTGTCCTTCCTCTAAGTTTTTATGTTTTGCGCTTTAAAATTTCTTCGGAAAGAAAATTGACCTTGATAACGGCATCCCTTACCTCTTTGATCATGCTAGGGAACATTGGTGTGGCACATAACTTTTTGCGGTATGGAATGTCTTGTTTCTGGGTGATTTGGTAGACTAGGAATTTAGCCCATTTCAAGAATAAAGTGCCAGTAATAGGTGAATGTCTTCGGATGATATGGAAGGCCATGAAAGAGGTCAAGTTCTTTAAAGTAGGATGCACCAAAAACATTGATAACTTTAAAGTCTTAAAACAATTGGAATTTAAGATTCTGCATAGAAAGACTGAGAAAATCATTCAAATTTTGTGGCAGCCCCCTAATGGGATTTTTATGAAAGTAAATGTAGATGGTTCGGTGAGAGGATGTCCGTGGATCGCAGGGTACAGTGGCATTTTTTGTAATGCACGTGGATTTCCTCAAGACACATTCTCGAGGATTAGAATCAGCTTTCGCTTTTGAGGTGGAATTATTGGCTAGCATTGTTGTGATTGAGAGGGCTTTTGCTATGGGATGGCGTCATCTGTGGATAGAAATTGATGTGATATGTTTTCAAATGTTGGCCTTAGCATATTCCTTGGTGCTTACGGCTTCGATGGGAGGTGTAGATTATCCTTCAAGACCGAATGCAGGTGATTGTTTTGCATATATATCGCTAGGGAAACCTAGCTGCAGATGCCCTAGCCCGACACGGCGTGAACAACGGTGATGAATAGTGGTCTTCCCATCAAGATTTTGTTGGAGAATTTATTAGGGAGGACTATGATATGTGTCCCCAGTATCGGTTCGTTCCTTAAACGGATGAAGGAATTCATCAATGTTTATTTTTTCATTTCTTATGTAGGCCGCTGGTTAGGCTTGTTGTTTTCCAGCCGTTCGATAGACTTTTCTTTTAGCTTTTAGCTGATGACTTTTGTAACTCACTTTTTCATTTTATTAATAAAATTCCTTGGGAAGGATTTTTAACGGCGGTGTGAACCTTTCCGACCTACCTTTTCCCTCTCTCTTGTACTTAAAAAAGTGTTAATATAATAAATTATTATTTTATTTATAATAATTATTATATAATTAAATATAAATAATAATTATTTTCACATTTGTAATAATGATTATTAATCTTAATAATTATTTAATAATATTTACAATTATTACAATTAAATATTTAAAATTTTTTATTTTATTATAAAATATTATTATTTACAATAAATAAATATTATTATTATTTAATAATATATATATATATATATTATAATATTATCAAGACATCAAAATAATTAATAATTATTTTATACATTATTATTATTATTAGTTATATAGAATAATAATATCATTTATTATTAATATTATTAATTATTATATAATAATAACATTTATTATTATTTTACTTATATATAATTATTATTATAATAATAATTTAATTATAAGATAATAATATTGGTGAAAGACAAAGTAATAATAATAATTTAATTATAAGATAATAATATTGGTGAAAGACAAAGTAAGGGAATGTTAATACCTAGTATAGTGGGAGCAATGGAAAGACCTTAACAGAAGTAATCTCATTACTAAAAATGGGTAATGAATTTGATTCTCTTGACGAAACAAACATAAAAAAAAGGGAATAAGATATTTTGATTCCCTTTCACTTTCCTAAAATCCCCGAACCAAACGTTCCCTTATTATAATAGATTACACGTTAACAAAACCAATAACTATTTAATAACTATCACATATAGAAAATGTATATGGACAAATGGGAAAATTATACAATGGACTAGGAACTTTGGTCCCTTCTCCCAACACGAGTTAATCAGCGTATTTAAAAGTACTCAAGAGTAGTGTTACTCAATAAGGCTGATCAATTAAATTGACTATCTTAACATCATTATTGATCTAATAAACTTTAACTGAGTAAATTTGACATGATCAAAACTTTATAACACGATTGAGTTAGTTCAACTTAGTTAGTTTAACTCGTGTTGGGTCCAACATAATTAGATTTTTATGTATATTCAAAATAGTTAGTGTTATATATATACATGCATACTACATTTATATACTTTTAAAATTTATTAATTAATTAAGTTTGGTTTGATTTTTATTACAAAAATAAAAAATCGAATCGAAACCAAATTATTAGAATTTTATAAAGCAAAACCAAAACAAAATACATTTGCTTCAGTTTGGTTTGGTTTTTTTTAATTTCAGTTTGGGTTTTGGTTTGGCTTTGCACACCCGTACCCCTAGATATCACATTATCATTGGTGATTGACTTGTTTTAATGTTTGCATATTAAAATAGGTATAACCATTCATCGATGTCCTTGATTTTATGAGTGTCTATTTTACTTTCACTCCCTAGCTAGGTATCGATTTTTTTCGCTCCCTGGGTATCAATTCGTTCCTCCACCTCTGCCACCAAACCAAACTCCACTTGAAAAAATATGATATCGAGAATAACTGGAGCACTTATTTGCGGAAAGAAAATTCTAACGACTTCCTGCCACCTCCTAAATATTAAGGGTTTCAATTTCTGACCCCCCAAGAGCCGATTCCTAGCACCGCCCACGAGGAAGACAACAAAGACGAAATAGAGAATTAGAGGGGGATCTTGATTGCCATTAATTGCACGGATTAAAGTTGTTGCAAGACTTAGGGGGCGTTTTGTTGGGGGGTTTCAGAAAAGGGTAAGAGAACCAAAATATCTGATTCCCTTTGCTGTTATTTGTTTGGACAAGGGAATTAAATTCATTGTCCATTTTGCATTATGGGATTACCCTTTTTAAGATTTTTCCATTACCCTGACTCCACTAGTTATTAGATTTCTTTTTTTGTCTTTCTCTAATATTGTTATGTTATAATTAAATTATAATATTAATACTATTAAAAATATATAAAATAATAATAATAATAATAATAATAATAATAATAATAATAATAAATATAATTATATATTAACTAAAAAAAGTAATATTATAATATAATAATAAATAATATATTTATTCTAACAATAAAATATAAAAATATTTATTAATTATTTTGATGTCTTGATAGTATTATTATAAAATATATATAATACTATTATTATTATTAAATAATAATATTTATAATTTTAAATAATAATATTTAATAATAAATTTACTATATATTAATATTTAATAATAATTAATTATATTAAATAAAATGTTACTTTATAATAATACATATAACTAATATTAATATTATTTTTTATAATTATTATAAATACAATAATAATAATAATAATAATTAATAAGTTAAAGTTTTATTTATTATAATAATTAATTAAATTGTAATATATAATAATTGTTATTATACTATAACTTAAAAATTGATTTTCCTTAATCCAAACAGCACTAAAGAGATGTCATTCTCGCATACCAAACCCATAAGCCAACTAAAGGGAATTACTTTTCTTTCCTTATATTTCCATTTGTTGATTCCCTTTCCTATCGTGAACTAAATGCCCCCTTAGAGTATTCTAGTGGTTGGATGGGCGATTGCCTTTGCAAGCCCGTGGCCAGGTCCGCCCCATATGTATATCTAGTGGGATTGTATATTACTATATAAGTAAAAAAATCTACCACCTCCATTTACAGTAGGATGTTTCCACGTATTTTAATCTTCACGTGCCTCTACCAGTAAAAAATTTACACATGGAAACAAAATGCGTGTTTCAACTAATCAAAAGATGAAATCTGTTTAAAATGACGTGCATGAAATTTCTATAATTAAAAACTCTGTGAAGGTCGCGAATAACACCTATACCTAGATTCCAAAGCTTTCTTTTTTATATCTCCATTAAGTTTAGCCTCTTATGAATTGCCATGTCATTCTTTTGCTCTTCCTATTTTTATCAATCAGATTAGTGGGTTACTAGATATGGCATCCAAACAACATGTGTTTCGTGATGATGCTGAAGGTATCCAATGCAAGTTGTATTGGAATATATCCCATCACTGCAATCTCTTCGAGGAAGGAACCATGGCCATCAATCCTGAACAGAATTTGGGGCTACATCATTTAGCAAGAAATAGGGGTTTCAACCATGTATGACTGCTGATTTTCATGGTTTTCGGCAAAACCACACTCTTTTTGTTTAATTCTTCAATGAGTGAAGTGAGGTTTAAATTACTAAATTGAGGTTAATTAGGATCAACTTGATATTGACCCTCAACATCACTAGAAGAATCTAACAAATCACTCAGATTTGTATCTGTAAATCTAGAAACAAAAGGATAAGTAATGCGATTGGGATTCACTAAAAAATCATAATACCAAAGATTTTCCCAACCCATTTCTCCCTAACTCTCACTCTCACAACTCAATACTAAAGGTTTCTACCCGTCTCTATACAAGCAACCCTGAATCATAAACACAGATGAAATACTACTACGCGGGGACGAATGGACCCACATAAACTGTCAGGTGGGATCAACATGAAGAACAAGAGAAGAAATAGGTAAAAATCCCGTGTATCTTCTACTAAAAAAAAGGAAGCAGAAAAGAGAAAAATCCAAAGAAGAGCACAATAGCAAACTCCTAATTGAATTCATTTGTAGGATAAAAACAACAAATGCGCATGGTTACAATTTGAAAATAAGGAAGAGGAAATTTTAAATCAATTTGGTCAGAAAGAGAGCACAAACCAAGAACAAAGCTGTTGAATTTGTCTCTAGAAGCTATATGCATATATTTGAAAGAGTCAAAATTAAATATTGAGAAAATAATGAGTCAGGATTAGATTTGATTTTAGTTTGATATGATTAAAATTAATATTTAATATTATAGTTGTTAGGTTTTGAACTTATGTCATCTGTTATCTTTGTAAGCCTATAAATTGGCATTCATATTCATAATGAAAGTGTGCTCATAAGTGTCGTATAATTGTATGTGCCAGGATTCTACTGATGGGTTGTATTTCCAACATATTTTAAAGCTAATATCCATATCGTTCAGACCATTTTTTTAGTCTTTTTGGTCGTTATTACTTCATTTTCTATCTTTTCAGGTTTTTAAGGCGTTTTGGAGAAAACATGCGATAATTGGGCAAAAAGAGCCTTTCACCGATACCTAATACAAACATCACAAGCGATAGCTGGTCCCGATGATTCTAGAACACTTTAGAGCGATCAAGAAGATATCTATACCACAGTACGTTGAGTTCCAGATCTGCAAGATCACCCAATTCAGGCAAATCCTATTCAGGATGAGTCCAATTCAAGAAGGAAGTTTAATCTCTATCCTAATTCCATAATTGCATCATTCATTTCATCTCTCCACTTATCTGATGTCATCGCCTGTTCAATTGTGGTTGGGATGTCTTCTTCGCACAAAGCTACTAGAAATGCCTTTGCTTCTTTAGATAGGTTTCCCCTCACAATGTTGGCTACCGAGTATCTTGATCTTCTTCTATTTATTGGTTATGGGGAGTATTTATTAGGTGGGACACCCCTATTACTCCTAGGGGGTAAAGCATATTTCTCTCCTTGTTTTGACTTTTGTGCTACCACATTTTCATGTTCCACATGGTCTTTTATAGTCTCACAGTCAGCAGGATTAGTTAAAGCAGTCGAGGGTACAAGAGTTTTAGAATTGCTTACCTCAGACACTAGGTTGGGAGGAGTATCTTCAGAGACACTAGAACCCATAGACTATATAGAAGTATCTGAAGTTTCCCTGACAGTACTTCTTTCACTGTTTCTATTTTTTCCACTTGAGAAGTTCCTTCATATGGAAGCTAACTTAGTGAGTCCATATATTCATTCTCCCCCTGACCACTAAGTTGGGTATTATAAAAGTACTCTGTTTCAAGGAAATCACAATTCGTTGTGGTAAACATGTGACGAGTTTTAGGGTTATAACATCTATACCCCTTTTGATTAACTCTATAACCTACAAAGACACATTTTTTAGCACATGGATCAAACTTGGTTCGTTCAGTTTTTAGAATGTGAACAAAAACATAGCACCCGAAAATTTTTGGTTGAAGAATTAAGGATGGGGGTATTTTTGTAAATTTGGCTAAGGCTTGGATAGGAGTTTGTAGATTAAGGGCTTTGGTTGGAAGTCTGTTTAGTAGGTAAGTAGCTGTTGCTACAGCTTTTGGCCAAAAACTTTTTGGGACCAGAGATTCAATTATAAAAGTACGAGTCATTTCGAGAAGGATCCTAGTTTTTCTTTCGGCAACTCCATTTTGCTCAGGGGTATGGGGACAAGTAGTTTGGTGGACTAATCCTTCCTTTTGAAAAAAAAGTTTCATGGTTGAGTTACAAATTCCCCCCATTATCAGAACATAAAATCTAAATAGATTTGTTAAATTGGATTTTGATCATAGTGTGGAAAATGAATAAATTTGTCAACAATTTCGGACTTATTTTTCAAAAATAAACCCATGTCATACGAGTGCAATCATCAACAAATATCAAGAAATATCTGAAACCTTGTCCACCTATAATAGGTGCTAGACCCCACACATCAGAGTGCACTAATGAGAAGGGTACGTTGACTTTGGTGTTGTTGGGTTTGAAAGTCTGTCTGTGGCTTTTCGCCAAAACACAAGTCTCACAATGTAAAGGATTATTTGACTTAAAAAGTTTGGAAATAGAAGATGTAAATAACCCGTGGATGGATGCCCCAAACACCGATGCTAGAGCCAAGCTTCTCTATCAACTATTCCATGCGCAAGCATTACAGTATTGTGTTGGGTAACTTCATCCACGTAGTACAGTCCTTGGTGCTCAGTGCCCCTTTCAATAATTGATCCTGTGCTGATGTCCTATAGTATACAAACAGTGGGATGCATTAGTACAATACAATTTAGTTCCTTCGTCACATGACTAATAGAGAGTAATTTGTGAGATAATGACGGAACATAAAGACAATTTGATAATTTTAGTTCGGTGATATCTCAATAGATCTAGCTCCTTCTAGAGAGATAATTCCTCCATTGGCTGCCTTAACATGTCTCTTTGTTGGTTGTGTTTTGATTTTGATATCATTTGCATCGAAGGTCATAGTGTCGGTGGCCCGCAATTAAAAATCCATGAGGAATTTTTTTGTTAAGTCTATCGTGGCTAATAATGCACCTCCAATGCTTTCTTCTCCACTGATGCTTGCTTAATTGTTTGAATTGTAGTTGGTGGCATACTCCTTTTTATGTTCATTCTACCAATCGGGATATCCATGGATTTCAAATCACGTTTCTTTTGTATGCTTTGTCATTCCGCAGTGGCTGCACTTGAGTTTTGATTTATCTATTACATATGAGATACCCTTTTTCACGGCGGTAGTTGATTTCTGTTGTTCTCGAGATTGTTTCATTGAGCTACCATCATTTGACTTGGTAGCCTAAGATTTTTGAGTTGGTGGATTGATGACCTATGACGATCTATCATCTTTGGCCATGGTGGTAAGTTTGATAGGTGACAATCAAACTTGAAATAAAATTGGTCTTACAACCATTCAAGCCGCTCTTGATACCATGTTTGAAATATTGAAAGTAATAAAAACTATTTGAGAGAAAGAATTTTTTGTATTGATTGATGATTTAGGATGTACAATGCTAGTCTATTTAAAGTTTACTTGTAAACTAGATATGATAAAATAATTTAGACTTAATTTTTCTTTCTCTCCAAGTATTCTTTATTCCTAAGTATGCTTTATTCCCTAGCATTCTTCCTCTCCAAGTTCACTTTCTTTCCAAGCATTATTAATTCTTTTTCCTTTCTAACAGTAAGGGTCAAGGCGACCTATTTGCCAATCTCGGCAGTTAAAGGGTTTTTTGGTAAGAACATCACTTAGTCTCGCTTACGGTCTGATCATCAGCTTAGGGTAAGTCTTTGTAATTATTATTATTTCTTATTCTTGCATCGATAATTGTGCCTGAAGAAGGATAGAGTAACGGCAGTCTCACCAGGACTGGAGAAAGGTAATCTTATGCCAGTTGGGAGTTCTTTACTACCTGTCAGTAAGGGTTTAGGATTTTCTAATTTGTATTGCTATTTAATCGGTGAGCTCTTTGGCATGACGTTGAGAGTCAGGGTGAGTAAGATAGCGATCGTAGCGTGAAGTCAGGTCACCACACACAGGAAGGAAGAGTTGCTAGTGTTGTATGGTGCAGAACGCTAGTATAACTAAACCTAAGTCTTGGTGCAATTTATATCTTGTCCTGTGATCACTATGATGCTTAGTCTTGCTCTGCTTTGGTTTGGTCATTCTCTTCCATTGATTTTATTCTTGCTAAATTTAGTTTAATTATCAAATTTCCAAAATGATCACTCTTAGATCATGTTGTTTGTCATATTTTAAGAATAACATCATTAAAGATTGTTTTCTCTGGAATCAACCCTTGCTTGCCATTTACTCTAAGTTTTTATTGTGCATGGATTTATTTTTTGTGTTCTCTACGGAATAGAGCCTTAGAGATTTTAATTCTAAACATATTAACTTGTACAAATCTAATATGTATTACGAATGTGATATTACAAACCAATTTCAAACTCAATTAATGCAAATCCTAATCTGAAACTACAATCCAATTCTTACTCGTTGAAAATAAAAATCTCCAATAAAAATTCAATTGAGAACGTCAACACTCAATTCAAAACCTACAATTCAAATTCTGCAATCATAATCAAATTCAAAACGTGATATTAAAAATCTAGTCGAGGCGACGAGAAACTGAAGTGGTTGAGGTGCAAGAAATTTTCAAGGGCTCGCCAGGCGTTATGGGCAAGGAATTTTCCTATGCCCTTAGTCGATGATGAGAGATTGACTCTACACTTTATTATATTCTAATATGTTAGGTTTGAAATTGATTTATGGCAATTTGCCTCAAAAATTTGCATCCAGCCCCTCACACCCCTATGAAAAACCCAAAAAAATAGTCAAAAGGGTACCTCCGTCATCAATAGGGGTACCGTCATTGGCAGATAACGGTACCATTATCCCCTGTAATGCTACCGGTATTTATTATTTCCTGATTAATTTTTGACCGACTTAGTTCAAAATTCTTGTTTAAAATTAGCCAATAACGGTACCACTATCCCTAAAAACGGTACCACTATCGATTTTTTGGCAGAATATCATTTTGAATTAATTTCAATTTTCCGCTTCAGCTCGAAAATTTATTGTTTTACCCGATTTGAAGCCTCAATTTTCCCTATAAATAGAGGCCAAATATCAGTTTTTCATATAAAATTGATATCTATCAAATCTATTCTGCAAAATTAGCCCTAGAGAAATTCCTATCAAAGCTGTGTTCAAATCATTTCCAATTTTTTAGCAAGTTTGGAACAAAGAGGGGAATTCATTTTCGCCTAGTTATTCTTTACCGATTTTAACTCATCTTTTCATAATCCAATCATTCTCCACGAGGCTATTTCCATTTCATTTCAAATCTAACAACGGATTCACAATGGAAAGGTATACAATCTGAGACTGATATAATCTTTTAATTTATTTTCTATTTCGATTCATTAAATTTCAATTCACGATAAATTAATTGAATCAATCTTGTTATAACTAAATTTGATTATAGATTAATTCACTCCATTTACAATTGATTTTCACTTTAATTTCATGCTCCAATTCCAACAATAATCCATTTGACTCGAAATATAAATTATTTATATTCTATAATATAAATTACTCATATTTCATTGTTATAATATAAATCGTTTATATTTATTTCCTTAATATAAATAGTTTATATTACTTTTCCATAATATGATTGATCCACATCCTAAATGTAAATAATTCATATTTCATTTCCAATTATAATTATGCCATATTTTATTTCCCATTTCATTTGTCAATTATATTTCATATCCACTTTTAATTATGTAATTTTTTCATACTTCATTTTCAATATATGTCAGAATTAATTCATATTCCATTTTAATTTCTTTCATCCTTTATTTATATTTCTTAATCAGATGTCATTTTCTTTTCTCGTCATTTCCATTATCTCTCAATTTCATTTAATTATATTTGAGCAGGTAAGAGCTCTTTGTGGTGATTTTGTTCGAGGGATTGCCTTGCAACCCCCGGTACACTTTTCTGAACACCCTCTTTTTCCATTTCTTTCTTGATTTGCGAAGTTGCCTTCCATATTTGTAATTCTACCATCTCCCCAATTTTGTGATTTACTAAATTTGTCACGGCGCCGTTATGCTAGAAGAACGACAAAGTGATCTTTGACACCGACGTTGCTATTATTCTGGGCCAAATGCTATATTTCTGTTTTAATCCCTTTTCTGCAGGATAATTGCCCAGAATCAATTTGTTTCATATAATGTGTTATAAGCATGCGATAATTGATATAACATGATGCCATGACCACGTTGAGGTGGTGTGTTTTGGTTAGAATAGCTTCTTTTTCTCGCCTTATTTCTTAAAATGAATCTAGGTAATATGTTTGACATTTAAAATTTTGGTATTTCAATTCAAATTGGCTAAAAAAAACTAAATAAGTAATTCGTCCGGACCTGAATCTCTTATTAAGGTATAGTTTTGTTCTTGGGACAGTGCTATGGCAGAGTTTCTTTGAAGGGCTGATCCAGGTGGCAACTCTATGTTTTAAATCATGGATTTAAGTCTAGGAATCTTTTTGACATTATTTTGTATATTCATTTTATAAATTCTTTTATATTCTCTCCTACCAATTCTATTTATTTAAAACCCCCGGCTGAGTTGCCAAGTTGCCTCGGTTTCATATAATTAGTGCCTCAATTGTCCTGAAAGGAAAAGTTGCCTAGGTTGACCCTAATTGACCTGGAAAGTAAACACAGCCCGCTCACGCTCGAAAACGTCGTATGCTCACAGTGGCGACTCTATTGGGGATCTTTTTCTAAAAAATCATTTGAAAGATTTGATGAATACCGAAAAATTTGTTTAGCCAAATTAACCCATCATAGTTATTTTATGTATCATATTCATTGCAGTAGTTAGATTCTATTACATTTTACGGCATGATCACCCTTATTATTTACCGTGTTACTTTAGCAAAGCTTCAGCTATGATCGTTCATGGGACATAGGGTCAACTATCGGGTAACCACTCATGACAGTATTGCCAATATTCTTCACTAGAATTGGGATGCCGTAATGTCATGAAAGTCTGCTTCATCAACAACTCGACTATAAGCTTAGATGTAGCATCCTAGCAACTTCACCTTAGGACTGCCCTATCACATTTAATAGATTCAAGTCGCACCTTGTTGTCTACTATGGATCAGAAGGTTTAGAGCCAAGACTAGATTTAGAAGCTTTACCCTACACGTGGAGTAATAAGGAGATGAGAGGTACAAGGTTAGAGGACTGATTGCCACATATGTGTTAACAAACCCTCATTATTGTGTTATAAATGTTGCCATGATAAATGTTTCGATGAAATGTTGTCATATTGCCATATCATTTGCTACACTTGTCAAGTCTATCTTTTTTACCAACATTACTTTATTTATTTCCTCCAAGTCATTCCATGATATGTCTCATATAGTAGTCACTAGGTTCATGCAAACCCCTTATTTGAGATGATATCCCAATAATAACCCCTCTTATCCATATATCCATGATACGCCATTATGTTGTCTGCTTTTAGAGGTGTCACCTTAATATCTCGGTCATTCATGCCATCACCTTTTCTAGAGGTGTCCCATTGATGCCTCGCTCGATCATTACTCTTAGACTAGTTACATGCAAATCCAAATCATTTCCTTGAAGACATTATGTCAATGTCTCGATTAAGCCATTATCATCCCTGGAGATGTTTTGTTGACTTCTCGCCTAAACTCCAATGTTTTCATGCATTTACCCAAACCATTATGTTGTTGGTCTCTGGAGATATCTCACCGATGTCTCACCTAAAACTCATTTTTTCCCATGCTTTGAGATATCCCACTAGTGTCTCACCTAAGCTCATTTTCGTTCATGCATAGAGATATCCCACTGACATCTCGCCTTTCACCTATATGTCCTCGTAATATGCTATATCATGCATCACCCCAGTCAACCTCATAACAATCTTGGGTCCTTGGATCCTAGCAAACTCCTACCTGCACTGTGATGTCTTGTCGATATTGCACCCACCGCATTTGTCCCAACCACAATTGCATAACATTGTTTTATCTTCATCATTTTGTCTAGGTCCATACAACCATGTCTACCCTAGAGTCTAGGGTCGTGTCACCTTTTGTCTCTTATGGAACTCTTGGGGGAAGTTTTGTTTCCTTATGTGACTAATGAGTTTTTGTCTTGTGTGCACATTGTACAAACGAGTCTTGTTTGAGTCCCATTATATAGCATTAACTATCTCTTGACAGCCATATTCGCATACATTCACTTTAAGGAGGTTCTTCATCCCATTTATTTATCCATGCAGAAACCTATGAATGGCTAATCTGACCTTAGTTCACTCTTAGTTTGGAAGAGGGGTGACGATCGCCTAATCCAAACTGTTGAGTTTAATTATCGAGGAAATTGAATTTTCTCAGAATAAGTTTCATGTTTGGGGTCCGAATTAGGTTCTGATCAGTTTAATCAATACAGTTCCGAGGTTAGTTCAGATTCTCCTGAGATCAGTGAAATTGCTCATTCGTCTAATTTTGAAAGTGTGATGCAAGAGATGCACACCGCCTTTGATGACTTCCTGAAATTGAATTACTTTAGAGGTTCTATCAATAAGCAAACTCAAACCACTGTGAAAGAGGTTCTTGATAACATTTCTAGGAAAGACCCTAAGATGGCTTTTAACAAAGAGCCTAAAGAAGATGAGCGAGAGGCCGAGGCCCCTACTATGATTGGTAGCAGTTTTGATGATTTTCGTACAATGTCCCTCCGCATGCTAGAGGGTGGTGGGGGTAACACCGTCGCTAGCAATGGTATCAAACTCCTAGAGCCAAGTTTTAACATGCCTCCCTTTCCCTCCTATAAGGGGACTGAACCGCCTTCGGTTCATGTGGACAATTACGAGAATGTGATGAGAATAATGGGATTGTCCGACAACCAGTTAGCCAAATTATTCTCTTGTACTTTGACGGGATCCACCATAGAATGGTATGCTACCTAGCCCAAAGATGTCCATTAGATTAGGGGAAACTGTCCAAGACCTTCAAGAAGTACTATGAGTTCAACTCCAAACTGAAAACCACGTTTCAGAATTTAGAGCAAGTTAAGCAGAAAAAAGGGGAAGCTTTCCGATCTTACTATGAGTGATGGATGTCCACTAAGGCATTATTGAGTAGCAAACCTAGCTTACCCAAAATGATAATCAAAATGATTGACAGTGCCTTACCTTGGTTCCAGGATTAGATGGCACTAGATGAATATGAGTATTATACCAATGTTGGTATGAAAGTTGAGAAGATTGAAAGACAAGCCGCCATGAAGAAATAGAGAAATGCCACTACCTCATCCAGGCCTTATTCCTTTAGTTAAGAGAAAGCACCTGAACCTTTTGTTCCCGCACCTACTGTAGCAAAGGCAAAAAGGACCTTAGCCATCAAGGCCAATATAGCATAAGTCTTATTAAGTCAAGGGGAGAATTTTGGGATCTCTCCCTGGAAGGATTCCTTATTCGTTCTATTTGGAAAATTGAGGAAGATTAAGCTACTAGACAACCCGGTTTCTTATTCCCCTCCCAAACCTAAAGATGTTTGTAATTTCCATAGCTACCATGTGACCCTTAGCCACCATAATAATAATGGCAAAGGTCTTATAAATTCTATTAAGAATCTTATCCAGGAAGGAAAGATCAAAGAACCAGTGTTATGACCTAGCACCCTCAACAACCCACTCCCCTAGTTCACAAAGCTAGTAAATATGGTTGGGCTGAACACGCCTAGAGCATATATAGTTTAGTACTTGAAAGACAAGAAAGTGATGAAAAAGGCTATTCTTATAGTGGGTTCCGGTCTAGCTTCTGATTCTTCCCTTAGTAGAATCATCCAGGCCAATCATGTAAAGCCCAGTAGTTCAACTCAGGAGTGTTGGCCTGTTGAATTTGGTGCCGAGATAGAAGTAGTTCCTGATACATGTTGTATGACCAATGAACTAATTGATCCAAATTCTATAGATTTATTTGGCCAATCCTTCTTTGCTCCTATCGATCTTGATGACATCGGCTATGACTAAAATGAGGATAGTTTGATATACCCTATGAGTGCCAAAGACGATTGAGTATCTTTCGTCAAAAACTGTGAGGTGATGAATCTTACCCATAGTGGCTGTATATACCAACCTGACATTGGGAAAAATACTCAAAGTAATGGCCAAAAGCATCCCTCTTTCGCCTCTTATGAAAGAAGAATTGGAGATGACTCGCTGATCAAGCAGTTGAAACAAGTTTAGCCTATGTTCAGTATCTGGCAGTTTTTACAAGTATCTGAGAAACATAGGGCTGCTTTCGTGGAAAAGTTAATGGAAATGAATCTCATCCCTATAATCTCTCTGACCAAAATGTGTAATCTGATTGTGGGAAGCACTCCTTTGGGATTAATCACTTTCTCTTCTTCTGATTACCCTCCTGAAGGACCTGAACATAATAAAGCTCTTTTCATCAAGGCTTGTTTTTTCAACAAGTTCATTTAGTGTGTCACAGTAGATTATGGGTCCGCTCTGAATTTGTGTCCCCTAAAAGCCCTCCTTCCTAATGGTCTTTCTACAAAAACGTTGGACAAATTGAGTACTATAATCAAAGCTACGACAACTCCAAGAGAGAGGTTCTAGGAATATTAAAAGCTAAAGTTACTGTGGGGGAAGTTACGGCTGCTATAACCTTCACGGTTATTGATAGGTCACATTCTCAGTACTCTTGGGCCATCCTTGGCTTTATTCGATAGGGGCTATTCCATCCACTCTCCACCATAAGATCAAACTAATTCATAAAGGGAAGCTGGTCACTCTAGAAGTACAGGAAGAATCAATCATTACTATAATGGCCAGTGAAGATATGGGAGTAGCCATGATCAATCAGAACTTTGATGAAAACATGACCAAAGACTATTCCCCTTGGGTTTTCAAATATATGGCAAGGAAAGGCTGCAAATGAGGAAAAGGTTTGGGTTATGACCTTTAAGAAATTTCCTCTCCTCCAGGAATTGGCTCATAAAAGGGGAAGGAAGGTTAGGGTCTCATCAAAAAGAAGATAAAGAAGAGCAAATGGTATCCGGTTTATATAGTCTCCCTTTGTGCAATGGCTAAGGAAGAACCGTACCATGGTTAGCCATAGCCTGTGGAAATAAGGAGTGAATAAGTTCCTAGTTTCAAAATATTTAATGTTGTGTTTGACTTGAGTAAGTGTTGCATGATTGAAAAATATCCTAAGCCTTTAACAGTTGAGTTGCAAGAGCTCTAGTAAAAGATGGCTAACCTGATCTGTAAGGATACCACTGAGGAAGAATAAGATGGTTTTCTTATTTCTATTTCTGATGTTTTTGATGTGAACAATAAAGCCTATGAGGCTAATTTATCAATGAAAAATAATCATTTTCCTTACTTGTTTGATGTCTCGCCTAACCGCACTGTGCATTTATTTGAACATTCATGTAATGTGTTTAGCATACAAGATACTTTTATGCATGAACTTAACTTGGGTACAGATGATAATCTAAAATTGGTATATATTGCAAATGATATGTCTCCAATAGAGAAAACTGAAATAACAAAAGTCTTAAAAAAGCATGTCATAGGATTCGCTTGGTCCTGCAAAGATATACTAGGCATTTATCGTGAAATAGCCAAATAAAGAATTCTGTCTAATCCTAAGTTCAGACCAACTAAGCAAAAACTCTATCGCTTGAGACCTAAATAGGCCGAAAAGGTGTAAGCCAACATATCCAAATAGATTAAAGCCAAGTTATTGGAAGTAGTTGAATATCCGACTTGGGTAGCAAATATGGTTCCGGTAGGAAAGAAAGATGGAAGAGTCTGGGTTTATGTCGATTATCATGATCTCTACAAAGCCACATCTAAAGATGATTTCCATTACCACACATTGATGTTTTGGTTGATAGTGTAACTAGAGCTGCCACGTATTCTTTTATGGATGGGTATTTGAGTTACAAGTAGATTCTCGTGGACATTTATGACTAAGTTAAGATAGCCTTCTTTGCTGAATAGGGAGTTTACTGGTTCTGAGTTATGCTATTTGGGTTAAAGAACATAGGGGCAACCTACCAAAGAGCCGTTATGACCTTATTGCATGACTTAATCCATAAAGAAGTTAAAGTGTATGTCGATGACATGTTAGTAAAGTCTTCAACCCAAGAAGAGCATTCGGCTATCTTGGACAGATTCCTCTCTAGAATTGAGAAATACAATCTCCTGTAGAATCCTAAGAAGTGTGTGTTTGGGGTTACATCTGAGAAATTGTTGGGGCATATTGTTAGTCAACGAGGTATCGAAATGGATCCGTGAAATGCCTACACCAAAATAGAGAAAGAAGTTCGATCGTTCTTGGGTTCTTTGCAAAATGTTAGTAGGTTCATATCTCGACTTACTACAGTTTGTGAGCCCGTATTCAAGTTGTTACGAAAACAACAGCCAGTGGTATGGAATGATCAGTGTTAGATAGCCTTCGATAGAGTTAAGGCTTACCTTATGAATCCACCAGTCCTTCAACCTCTAATACAAGGGAAGCCTTTGACCTTATATTTGGCTATTGAGGAAACGTCAGTAGGTGCAATGCTGGTCTAAGAGCACGAGGACAAGAAAGAGCATGCGATCTATTACCTCAACAAGAAGTTGTTAGAATGCCAAAGTCGCTACACTATAGTGGAGAAAACCTATGCTACTATGGTGTGGGTAACAAAGAAGCTACAAAATTACTTTCAGTCTTCCCAGATCCAAGCTGTCCTAAAAATTGACCCCATGAAGTATTTTTGTGAGTCACCTACTTTGGCTGAGAAATTGTCGAGACGGCTATTACTTTTGTCAGAATTTGATATTGAGTATGTCATAAAGAAGGTCATTAAAGGACGACTGTGGCTAAAATTCTAGCTTGTTAGCCGATACAATTTGATTATGTGGAAAACTTGGAGTTTTGTGATGAATAGTTAACTGTGGTAGAAGAGACAAAACCCTCGTGGGCCATGTATTTTAATGATGCAATCAACAAATGAGGCATTGTACTTAGTGTTATCATTGTCACTCCTCATAATGAGATAATTCCATTGCCTAAATGCCTAGAATTCTCGCTCACTAATAATGGGGCAGAATATGAAGCCTGCCTTTTTGGATTAGAAGCACTCCTCATAGGGTGATTCAGCTCTAGTAATTTCCTAAGTCATAAGAGATTGGGAGATCAAAGAAGAGTCACTTCATCCTTATCTTGAAGTAGTTTAGGACCTAACAACAAAGTTCAAGCAGTGTTTGTACCAACATGTACTGAGAGAATAAAATCAAATGGCAGACTTACTAGCAACATTGGCTTCCATGTGGGAAAATCATCAAGAAATGCTTATGAAGCCTTTGATTATCAAATCCTCCAAGGCGTCATTCTTTGATTGATCAATAATGGTAGTAGGGCAAACTGAAGAGGACCCTAGGTATTCGGACATAATTCAGTTCTTAAGAGATAGCTAATAGCATGATTGTTCATCTCAGTCGGATCGTACAACACTAAGAAAGATGGTAGTTTAGATTAGCATAGTTGATGGTGTTTTATTCAAAAGAACCAATGATGAGTTACTTCTTAAGTTCTTGACAAGAAAAGAAGCTACTCGTACCATGAGGAATGTGCGTTAGGGTGATTGTGGACCACATATGAACGGGATAGCCTTAGCAAAGAAGATACAATGATAGGGTTATTATTAGACTATAATGATGGCTGATTGCATATCTAAAGTAAAATAGTGTCATAAATGTCAGATTCACAGAGAAATCTCGCACCTACAACCTACTAAACTCCAAAATTTGTCTACTCCTTAGCCATTCTCAGAGTGGGGGATAGATATTATTGGCGAGATTCAACCATCCTCTACCAAAGGTCACCAGTACATAGTAGTGGTGATTGATTACTTCTTAAAGTCAGTTGAGGCAGAATCCTACACCAATATTACTGCCAAGAAGACGGGCAAATTCATTGAGCACCAAATTTTTGCTTGATATGGGATCCCTCATCATATAGGGTCTAGTAATGGGGCTAAGTTCCAAATAGAAACTATAGATTTGATTGAAAAATACAGGATAGAGCATCATAGATCATCTCCTTATCGACCACAGGCTAATGGAGTGGTAGAAGTAGCCAATAAAGTAATTAAGAAAATCCTGTCCAAGATAGTTTCACATACCACGATTGAGCCGACAAGCTTCCTTTTGTAGCCTGGGGAAATAGAACAACTGTGCGTACTCTAACAAATCAAACTCTGATCTCTTTAGTATGAGGGATGGAAGTCATTCTACTAGTGGAAATTGAGGTCAAGTCACTCAGGGTTGCCTTAGAGCCTTAGTTGAAAGAAACAGATTAGGTTTGAGCCAGATTTAAATAGCTAAATACAATAGATGAAGTGTGATTGAAAGCTTTGGATCACCTACATATGTACCAATGGCATATGGCTAGAGGTTACAATAATTGAGTCAGACAACTGAAAGAATCGCTCAAACCAGGAGACCTGGTCCTCAAACAATTGAGAAAAGTTAACACTAATACTAGGGTCAAATTTCGTCATAATTTGGAAAGTTCGTATGTCATCGAAAAGGTCCTTCGTAACGGTGCAGCCAAGATCATGGGTATGGATGGCAATGAGTTCGTGAATCCTATCAATCAAGACAAACTTAAACCCTATCACGTGTAAATAAAAAAATAAATAACAAAGCAAAGAATAAGCCCACCAATTTGAAAACCCAAAAAGGGCAGATTGGGCGAAAATTAGGGTAGCTTGGTGATTTAAAAACCCGAAAAAGGCATGTCACGCAAAAATTAAGGCTAATAAAGTCTGTTGGACCTATGTGAGGGGTTCAAGCAAAAATTAGGACTAAATAGTTAAGAGTTGCTATCTATAAAACCGTAACTAGATAGTTAGCAATGGGAGGCATGTCATTTAAAATTGTTACCAACATTTGTAACCAATTTAAGCTCATTTAATAAAAGTGTTGTTCTTTCTAAAATTTTTGTATGAATGCAATAATATATTTTGACGTGAAAGTGATTGATTCACAAGTTAGGATGTGTTTCATTTTTTCTATTCACACCTTATCTCTTATTCTATGCTTAGACTCAATGTAAATAAAAATAGAAGAAAAATAAAAAATGTAAATGAAAGAAATATTTCCAAAAAGGAAAAATATCCAATAGACTGAAAAGACCAAGGTCTATCCAAAAGCTGAAAAATTAGTCCATTGGATTAAAAACTCGAGAGGGCGATCTAGGCAAAAATTAGGGCATATGTAGTTTGATAGGTTGAGAGCACAATATAACTCCCTATGCAAAAATTAGAAATGAAAATGGAAATATCATATCAAAAGTCTAGGATGATCATATCATGCATCAAACTACACGTCTCCTCTTCATCTCAGGAAGAATAGGTCCAAAGCCTCTAGAATAATAGTACCAATTAATATTAGCTGTTAGTCATTCCTCTCAAGTGGAAGGGTCTGAATCTTAGCTATCCAACCCTTGTATAGCTCATCAGTCATTACAATCCTCTCATTTTCATATTTCAATCGGGCATATTTCGTACATTTTGCCATCTCTCGGTAAAGAGTTCTTGCAAACTAGAAGGGTATTCAGCTAGCACAGTCTTGCAAAACTCAGTTGGAATCTTTTGGACTTATCCATATTGTCTGCACAACCTACGTGGAGAATATGATGTCACCATCTCTAACCTAAGTAACTGTACTATGTCTGGCGACATTTCTAGTAAGACATCTAAAATCTTCCACCAAGGACAAACCCAACAAATCTGGCTCTCAGCATAAGCCTGCATAATAGGGGTCCACTCGGCCAATGATAGCATTTGGTGGTCTGATATGGTAAAAGCACATTTTGAGTAATTAGATGGGTTGTAATTCTTGATATTCCCCTGCGGCAAATCTTTCAAAGCCCCTCCATACCTACAAGGAAGCATTCGTTAATAATTGTAAAATCTGGGAAATAATAAATTCACTATGACAAGTTACCTTTAATAATGTGAAGTGATCCCCTATCAGATTTTGGTCCATGGAAGTAGCATCCAAATGAATAAGGGTCTCGGCTAAAGCAAAAATAGCTGGAGAAGCCTGGCTAGCCCTATGTGATATCAAAGAAATCAATCAGAAAGGCGCCACGATCTCCCCTAACCCATTTATGTACCCACTTAGTATCAATATAGCGATCATAGAAGGCTAATCCGGATGAGCTTTAGAAGTACTTTTAGACCATTCAAATACCAAGCTTATCCTCAATCTAGATAAGTCAGGGGTATGAGACAAGAAATCCTCAGGACTTTTAATCCCAAAAACATGATCCAAATCTTTCTCTCAACCAAAAACAAACTTGGGGATTGCTATCTTCACTCGTCGAGGAGTAGGGATGTTCAAAATAGTGCAAAATTCTTCAAACATTGGGCACAGTTCTATACCTACTCGAATGAAACACCCTCTCAATTGGGTCCCAAAATGCACAAATCGCTCTAAGAAGTCTATAAGTCACAGAATCATCAATATAGTACCTGATATTCTAAAGTCCAAATGGTTGCAGTCTCTTCTAGTCCTTTTCACCCAGATGTTTCAGGAATTATCTTAGTTCTACATTGTAGAAGCCCATTGTCTGATTAAGTTTGAAGAAAAAAAAGAAAATTGAGACTGTTAAAATAGATACTAGTACCAGTATTAGTTACAACGGTACTGCTATCTCTTAACTTTTACTGTTATCTATACTATTCAGTCATGGACCTTTGCAACAGGGGTATCGATGTTATAGAGCATATCAATTAATTTTGCTGTAAAAATCAAGAAAATTGACAAAGAATTTGCAAAAATTATTCCTATACATCGGGGAAAAATTTTATACATCGATAATGTGTCAAATGTTCCAAAAAAAGAAGTGCAAGCATAGAAAAATGCCTAATCTACTCTGAGCCATCTACAGAAAAGGAATCATTAGAATCTAACTCCTGAGATCCCTTGAGCTCTCTCACTGCTTCCTAGACGGCTGGACCACTCAGCCACTTCGAGTGAAGGTTCCTCGGGCGCTCGATCTCCACCTCAACTCTAGCCATTCTCTCAACCATATCCTCCAAAGCTGGCTTCAAACCTAAACAAATCATGCATCATTCATTATGCAATTGATCATGCATCATACATAAATTATTTCAATAGGTTTAGGTACTTTACCTCCATAAGGTGTAGCTGGGTAGAAAGGAGATCGCCAAGAGATTGGTAGCTCCTAGCCAACTACTCCACTATAGCCCAGGGGACCTATGAATCAAAACCAAAATTTAGCATAAGCTCAAAATCACAAGAAGTAAATTTTTGCAAAAGATTAGAATCTCATATAAGTAGTATCGGTTTGTGCGAACTCCAGCTGATGAGCTGATAGAGGGAGTCCTCGAGTCACTTATCTACCGACAGCCATCATGATGAAAAAAGCAGTATCCAACCCCATCTAAATATGACTCTCCACTATCTGTATCTAGCCAGCGGGTGGAGCCACTAGCACCCGACTAATAGTTTGAGCCACCTAAGCTGTAAGGAGAGTCTCACTACTACCCGAAGTCCTCCCCCTCTTATGAGATGGAACCTATTGAAACAAATATATCAAACTAAGCAAAGAAAGCAAGTAAAATAAGTTTGTAAAATCATAAGTTTATACCGGAGGTGCTAGGAGACTGGCAGGATGGGGCATCAGACTGACCATGAAGTGGGTGTAAGCCCTCTCAATAGTGTCCACTCAGTATCCTTTGCCATCCCATAGAGGAGTTTGATCCTTATCCTTCACTAGGTATGGGTAGAATGAGCAATGTCTACTCAGGAACCTCTCTCTGAGCAATAGAGGCCACAAGCCTGAAACCCCTCACTCTCTCGCCTAAGTACCACTCTAGGAACCTAGCGCACTATAACGCAAAGCACCGATCATCATACAGCTCACGGGAAACTGTGACCAAACCCATATGTCTAGAGCCCTTCCATGGCTCTTGGCAAAGCTACAACAATGTCAAAAGTTAGGGTAAAATTCTAAAAACCTTGTATCAATATAGTTTCTACTAATCTCAATTTTAAATTTTGTAGATACCTGCTCGAGAGTAAGTCCCTGCAGATAAGCTCAAAGAGTAGTTGTTTCCCTTGACACCTTCTTCTAGGAACGAGTCCGGGAGAAAATGATAGATGCTCCGTCAGCTATCTCACCTCTAGGCTCAAGTGGAGGAAGAACCGTGTACTCAAAGGCCTAAAACCGTGCAAATTCAAAATGTTTTAGTACTGCAAGTATCATCAAAGAAATAAAAGTACAAAGGTCAAGTTTAGAAAGTACCAAAAGAAAGAGATAACTACACCTTGGGTCCGTCAGGTTCCCCCGAGCGCTAGCATTGAGACCCATGTAGAGCTGACCAAGTGCCGCTCAACACCATTTCAGCTTGGGGACCTGAGTCAGATCCACCAAAGCTGAAAGGAGCCTATAGTGTACATGGCTTGATTCCCATGGAAAGAGGAAGATGGTAAGCGAGCTGATAAGAAAAGCTCTGATGTACTATTTCCTTTAATCAGTAGTAAACTCTTACTGCAGCAACCAATGATCACGCATCTTGGTATACACCATGCAATAAAAAGTGGGTCTCATACCCAATAATCTCTCCACATAACCCATAACAAGCTCCCCCAGGTGGAAACTATCAGCATAGACATCAAAGTGAACTATGTCACCTCGAAATGGCAGCCCAGTCATCGCCATCATGTTAGAGGTAGTGATCATCATCTCCCTAATCGGTAGATAGAAGCTATGAGTGATATCCGACCATCTCTCCACGAGCACCATTAGAGCAGCAAAAGGGGTTTGAGTCACCTTCGGCAAGAGACTCTCCACTAGCTTGCTGAACCTAGCATTAGACACCCCCTGGCGCACCTCAATGTTAGTAATCTTGTGCCACCATTTCTGGCTAAAGGAAAAAGGGCCTAGAGTCTCTCTCACATTCTCCTGCAGAACAAAATCACGATAAATATCTTTATTTATCAGTTTTAACACTCATACATGTTTACTAAGGCCTTGTTCCAATTAAGATTGCATTTAAACAATAAAATCAAAAAGCAGATTTCTATTTTTGGTGTCAATACCGGTATGGCTCTTGCCTGTACCAGAATGGGTTTCATCAATGTGGGTAACGTCATTCCATGACAACTGTACCAATATCGCTAGCGGTAGAAGGTGAACAGTTCCCAATCTGCAGTAAAAGATCTGAAAAACACAAAAATAACCAATATTGACTTCCCGAGGCCTAGAAATTCATCATCTAAGGTCCTCTGACTACTCGTCAATTTCAATCAATCCTAAAATCTAACAAACCATGCATATTTCATTCAATTTGGGTTTACTGCGGAGAATTCTGACCTAAAGCTCTGAATTTTGAATTTAACGAATTATAAATTGTAAAATCAATACACTAACCATTCTATGTGAAGCATGAGATGTGTGAGCATGGCTAAGAGTATGCTCGAACCCTTGATCTAGCTCGAGATGCTTCTCCTCATCCTCAAGGCAATATGCCCTAGCAATGGACATAACTCAAAGCTTCAAGTCCAGGATTGTTTCCAAAGAGGTCTTAGGAATGGTCCTAGCATTCTTGACCCGCATTGTGAAACATCATGACAAATGGAATGTAAATCGGTGAAAAATTTAGGCAAATAGGTTGAATTTTTGAGAGAGGCACAAAAGAGCAAGTGATATGCAGTTTGGGGCAAGTGGCGCTATTTATAGTTTTTGAATTCGTCGATAATGGTACCGGAGTAGCTTAGTAATGGTACCGAAATTAATAATATCGGTACCAGTGTCTAAGCTCCTAGTAGATTTCTTTTAAATTTTCAAACCAAATCCCTATTCAAAGCGAAGGTAAATATTTTTAAAAAGGAGTCACATCATCCCCCAGGTATGACATTTCCAAACAAGGCAGACCTTATTTTATCTTTTGTGGGAATCACAACTTCGAAAAATTTCCACTAGCTTGGTCCCCGACCATACAACCAATTATTATTATTGTTGTAGAAATCATAGCTCCGACAAATTTCTACTAGCTTGGTCCCTGAACATACAGCCAATTTCTACCTTTGTAGAGATCATAGCTCTGACAAATCTCTATTGGGTTGGTCCTTGACCATACAAACTATTTTTATCCTTGACCATACAAACTATTTTTACTTTTATGGGAATCATAGCTCCGAAAAATTTCCACTGGCTTCGCCCCTGGCCATACAACCAATTTTTACTTTTGTGGGAATCATAGCTCCAACAAATTTCCATTGGTTTGGTCCCTGACCATACAACCATTTATTATTAATGTTGTAGAAATTATAGCTCCAGAAAATTTCTACTAGCTTGTTCCGTGACCATATAGCCAATTTCTACCTTTGTAGAGATCATAGCTCCAGAAAATCTCCACTGGCTTAGTCCCTCACCATACAACCAATTTTTACTTTTATGGGAATCATAGCTCTGGCAAATTTCCACTGGCTTGGTCCCTAATCATACAGCCAATTTTTTACCTTTGTAGAGATCATATCTCCGACAAATCTCTACTAGCTTCATCCCTGACCATATAGCCAATTTTACCTTTTGTAGAAATCATAGCTTCAGCAAATTCCTACCAGCTAGACCCCGTAGGTTGATACAGCCACCTTATTTCTGTACTATGTTGGTACGTTCATATTTTATTACTGACATTTTATTCCCCACAAACTTACTCTCTTTCTCCCCAACCGGGATGTATATAATTTCTTTCAAAATTAGAGTAGTATATTCTTAGTAGATTCTCACCCTATATGGAGAAACAAACATTCGTTCCAAAGCAAAGTAAATCAAGTACTATCTCCCTTAGAGGCATCCCATGTATAATCTCTTATCTTATTCCGTACTCTAATTCGCACAATCATAAAGACCCCGGTTTGTTATGTCTTGTGACGGGCAGTTTGTGAGCACGAAAATTTCCTATGACATTAGTCGATGATGAATGATTGGCTCTACACTTTACTATATCCTAATATGTTATGTTCGAAATTTATTTATGGGAATTGGCCTCGAAAAATTGTATCCTGTCCCTCACACTCGTATGAAAAACCCTAAAAAATAGTCAAAAGGGGTACCCCTATCATTAATAGGCGTACCGTCATTGGAAGAATACGGTACCGTTATCCCCTATAATAGTACCGGTATCTATTATTTCACGATTAATTTTTGACCGACTTATTTCAAAATTCCTGTTTAAAATTAGCCAATAATTGTACCGTTATCTCTAAAAATAGTACCGATATCGAATTTTTGGCAGAATATCATTTTGAATTAAATTCAATTTTCCCGTTCAATTGGAAAATCAATTGTTTTAACCAATTTGAAGCCTCAATTTTCCCTATAAATAGAGGCCAAAAATCAGTTTTTCATATACAATTGATATCTATCAAATCTATTTTGCAAAATCAGCTCTAGAGAAATTCCTATCAAAGTTCTATTCAAATCATTTCCGAGTTTTTAGCAAGTTTAGAATAAAGAAGGGAATTTATTTTCATCGAGTTATTCTTTACCGATTTTAACTCATCTTATGCAAATCTAATAATTCTCAACAAGGCTATTTCCATTTCATTTCAAATCTAACAACGGATTCAAAATGAAAAAGATATACAATCTGAGACTAATATAACCATTTTATTTTATTTTCTATTTCGATTCATTAAATTTCAACACACGTTAAATTAATTGAATCAATGTTGCTATAATTAAATTTGATTATAGATCAATGCACTCCATTTACATTTCATTTTTGCTTTCATTTCATGCTCCAATTTCAATAATAATCCATTTGGCTCGAAATATAAATTATCTATATTCCATAATATAAATTATTCATATTTCATTGTTATAATATAAATTGTTTATATTTTATTTCCATAATATAAATGGTTTATATTTCTTTTCCATTATATAATTGATTAATATCCTAAAATGTAAATAATCAATATTTCATTTCTAATTATAATTATGCCATATTTTATTTCCCATTTAATCTGTCAATTATATTCCATTTCAATTTATGTCATAATTAATTTATATTCCATTTTTATTTCTTTCAGGTTTTATTTTTATTTCTTAATTACATGCTCATCATTTCCATTATTTGTCAATTTCATTTAATTATATTTAAGCGGGTAAGAGCTCTTTATGGTGATTTTGTTCGAGGGATTAGCTTGCGACCCCCGGCACATTTTTTCTGAGCACCCTCAAATTCCATTTCTTTCTTGATTTGCGAAATTGCCTTCCATATTTGTAATTCTACCATCTCCCCAATTTTGTGCTTTGCTAAATTTGTCACGGTGCCATTAGGCAAGAAGAACGACACTATGATCTTTGACACCGACATTGCTATTATTCCCGGCTAAATCCTATATTTCTATTTTTATCCTTTTTCTGTAGGATAATTGCCCCAGAGTCAATTCGTTTCATATTATGTGTTATAAGCATGTGGTAATTGATATAACATGATGCCATGACCACATTGAGGCGGTGTGTTTTGATAAGAATAACTTATTTTTCTCGCCTTATTTCCTAAAATGAATCTAGGTAATATGTTTAACATTTAATAATCAATTTTGGTATTTTAATTTAAAATTTATAATCAAATTGAATAACTAATTTGTCCAGACCCGAATCTCTAAATTAAGGTATGGTTTTGTTCTTGGGAGAGTGCTATGCCAAAATTTCCTACAAGAGCTGATCTAGATGGAGAATTTATATTTTAAACCATGGATTTAAGTCCATGAATCTTTTTGACATTATTTTGTAAATTCATTTTATAAATTGTTTTACATTCTCTCCTAACAAATCTATTAAGTTAAAACCTCGGCCGAGCCAACCAGGAGAGTATTGATTCTCTTCTTATGATGAAACCTTTTGGCTTGAGATAGATGAGGGAGACACTATCCCGCGATATACAGGAAAACAAAAGCTATCTATTTGAGGTAAACAGGAGCACAAGGAACAAGCTAAATGGGAGCATAGAGAACAAGCTAAACGGGAGCACAAACCTCCTCTGAAGTACTCTCCTTAGCTAATAGAACTTTTATTACTTCCTATGTGATTGTTTGACCAATTTTGTTTTTAGCTTTTTATTTCGTTGTTCCTTTTGTTTTATTTAATAAAATCAAGCCAGGTTCTCCGGCCTCCACCTTTCAATTAAAAAGCTCATGCGATTCAGCTTATAACTATTTAGTTCAGTTCACATCATATTAGTCCAAAACAACATGACCTAAGTATAATGCATAACAAGTTTAGGATTGTTTTCTGTAGTTGAGAAATAACTTTTGACTTGTTTAATGCTAGCGTATAGATGAAGTCTACAACTAGTTTCTTTCTTCTCTAATTTTTTTTATATAAATGCTTCAATTCGGACATGTTCCATTCTTTTTAATTGAAATTAATTAAATTAATTTAAATTGAAACTAAATTGCATTCAATGCAATTTCAATAAGAATGAACATATAGTCGGATAGAAAATTAATCAAAATTGAACTAATATCTAAAAAAATTGGTAAGTAAAAAGAACGGCTTATATGGTTATTGGTCAAAGAAAGGGTATCTCGAACTAATCTCCACAAAAAGAGAGAGGGTCTGCCTTCACCGGAGGGGTGGCTGCAAGAGAGAAAGGGGCATGACTAGCCGTGTGAACAGCGTAGCCTCTCTGATGCCTAAGTAAGCGACGGTGATAAAGAGGAGGCAAGTAAGAAAGTCAGTTTTAGGGTTCAGAATGTGATACCCGGTGATAAAGAGGAGGCAAGTAAGAAAGTCAGTTTTAGGGTTTAGAAAATAATACCTAAGTATGGGGGTGGCCCCATATTTATAGTTGATTGTGTCCTTGTTACATTAGGAATGTATTTCCTCTATTTGCGGTGAGGAATCCTTATTAAGTAAGGATCCTACTCAGCCGTGATTTCCTCTATAAGTGGTTTCTTCTTATTCTTCCCTTTAGGAAAGGATATTCTTCCTATTTATCTATTTAGGAAGAGCAGTTATGACGAGACTATATCTCCTAATTAGGTCGGTGCAACCAAGACTCTTCACTCGGCTAGCCGGATGGGGACCTTGTTACGAGTTTGACTTATGATGTGACACCTTATTGGTCTTCCACATGGTATCTATAAAATATAGAGTAAACAAAAGTCCCCCCTAAGATCTTCATCAAATTTTTAGGATTTGCTTTGTTCGTGTGAGCATTCGGATCCACCTGTTCGACTTCAACAATGGTCAGTTTGTGATAGCTATTTCATCATTAACTTCTCCTCGATCTACGCAGAAGTCGTGGGTGAAGCAACACTTATACGTGATCAATGGCCGAATTCGGAGAGGTGTCTTTTCACGACTAATTTAAATAGCACGTTTATGCTCATCTCACATTTTTATGCTTCCTCTTCTTCTTCAATATTTCCAACTTCTCATTTCTCCAGCAACTTAAGGATTTCCCATGATCTTTCTTCAAGCAAGTTTTCCCGCCATTTGATCCTCTTTCTTCGACTCCGATGAGTTTCCTACATTGCTGCCATTTAATTTTGTTTTGAGGGATATTGTTATAACATTGCTAAATTTCAAAAAATGCCTGCTATGCTTTCGCTCTGTGTTACTTTGTATGTTAACGCTTTTATATAGTCAAGATGTTTGTGCCTTTAGTTTCGGACTTTTGCCTAGCCTTTTTTGTCAATTTGCACTTTGATTAGCCTATGCTATTATTGATGCAATTAGTCTGGAAAATCTGTGAGTTTGCTTGTAATTATTCTTTGTTTTAGTGACCTTAGATCTTTGAATTTACTAGTGAAGAGGAACTGTTGTGATAATCCTTCCCCTAATAGTAGTTATGATAGTGAGGAATATCGCATCTTGAGTCGCGAAAAGGCTAAACTGCTGTCTAGATTGTGTCCCCCTTTGACTATTGATAAGCATAATTACCATCCCACTCCTAGGGTGAAGTGCGCCGCTAGGAGGAGATGAGTAATTCGAATGCGTCTAGTCTTATCCGTTTGGCAGATGATGACAGTGTTGATCATATGAGCCATGTGAGTCTGATGGCAGATTCCTCAAAGTTCCTAGATGAAGAGGGAGCTCCCCCGGTTGAAGAAGTTAGCATAAGTAGCCACCTGGATGAGGATTCCCCTGCGGGAGAAGAGGGAGAGGAAGAAAAAAAATGACTCCCTAGTGGACGACATGGTTTCATGTATTCATGAGGACCATATAGAGAAAGAGGCAATGATGTATCCGTGGCTTAGGGATTGCCACATTCGTTTACCTATTGTGGACCAACGTGCGAACTCACCCCCAACAGTCTATTTCAGTATGTACCTAGATGTTATCAAGGGGGTTCAGGTATCCACTTTCTGCCTTTGTTGCTAATCTTTTAGAAGTGTGAAGCTTATATCCGGCTGAGTTATACCCAAATGCATGGATGGTGATGATGCGCCATAACAAGGTGTGCCTTGACCTAAGGCTAAATTTTTATGTTGCATTCTTATGCAAGATTTGCTCTATCAAGCCGAATAAGGTCAATGAGCATTATCTGTTTTTGAGGAAGAATGGGATGTATCGTTTCTCCAATCAGCCTTCTTCCGTCCACTACTACAAGGAGTTCTAGTTTTACATCTAGGTGAATGAAGATTATCCTTCTTTTCCTACAACTTGGTCTATTATGACTCCGCCTAAGAGAAGGACTAAGGCAAATGATCCAGATCCTCGACTGTAAATCTTTTGCTTCTTGGAGCAGTACAAAGGGAGTTTTAACTCGGCCGCCTAGGCCTCTATTTTTGGATATCACCTTCTAGCTCAGGCACCGACTAGGATAATCTATCTTCCTCGACCAATTACTGCAATCGGTATACTTATCTTCTTACACATATTTTCTTTTTCTGGAATTTTAGGTAATCATGTCTTACATTGAATATGCCAATGCACTGCTAGAGGCCAAGAAGTCACAATATAAGAATAGCTGCACCCAGGCAATGGCGGTAGGTAGGTTAAAGAGGAAGTTCTCCGAGCTTCTTGGGTCCAGCAAGAGGGTTGTTGTAACGCTCCTGGACACATCTTATGTACTGGAAGTGCAAATTCCTCTTCCTGAGGTATACTTCAATGGTTACTTTAGTTTTTCTTAATCTGTTTGTATCTGATGATTTCTTTTTACTTTGTGCAGGTTACTCAATCCAATCCTAGGATGGATGGTGGTTCTATCTCCCCTTGTCCTTCTCTATAGCCTGCTCTGGCTGAGTTCTTTAACCAGTCTTTTCCTAACCTCCCCTGTACAGGCGTGGCCGTGCAGGGTGCTTTGTTGATCTGGAGGGTTATAAAGGAGAACCTACGGCCTTCCTTTCCTCCCTTTTTTCTAGGATCTCACTCGGTTATTTCTTCCAATGTTTTATTGTTTCTTGTTTTTGGGTATTCTTGTGCTAAGGAATTTTTATACACTCCAAGGCCATGTCCTAAAGGTCAGAACTCATCTAAAGGGCCAGGAATAAGAGCAAGACATAGTTGAAGTTAAAGGAAAAGAAGCTTACTGACACTAAGCGGAAGCTCACACTAGCCCAGAAGAGCATGTTTTCAAAGTATGGTATGATACAATATGGTATTGTATGGTATTGTTTTTTTAAAATTATTGTTTGGATAAATTGTATGGTATGGACATTAACGATTCTTTTCCTCAAAGAGGGTTGGTGAATTTATAGCCTGGCAGAGAAAGGCGATGGGCGATGCAAACCCTAGAATCTCTCTCTTGATTTTTTCCGGCCAATCTTGATCTCTGTTTATCTCATTGGATTCCTTTCTTTTCCTCTTTAATATAGATGCATCATATCTCTCTTTCTATTGCAAAAGTTTAAAGAAATCATCAGAAACCAAACAACTTGCAGTTTTAGAAATCAACCAACCTAACCCTAATCCACCAAAGCAATCTTATGCGGTAGTGATCGCCTGTGAGGTTCTGAACTCCCCTGTTAGACAAAACTCTGAAATGATGGTATTTGCAACTATATCTAATGCTGGGATGGGTATAAGGCAATTAAAATTCCTAAGGAATTTTACAAGGATTGTCTTTCAACCTGTCAACATTTGGTGATTGGCAGATTAACGCTTAGTAAGGGTGTACCCCTTAGAAACATTCAGATATCAAGCTCAAATTGAATTCCATCTAGGGTCGAAAGATGGACTGGAAACTAATATCATTAGGGAGGGGATTTTACCACATAATTATGCCAACAATAGAAGCTTTGCAAAAGGTATGGTCTACAGGGAATCTAAGCCCAAAGCTAGGTATTATGAGATTTTTGATTTGGAAAGCCGGATTTGATCCTACAGTTCATAGACAAACCACCACCCAAGTTTGAATCCGATTATATAACCTCCCATGGGAGTTTGGGGATCGTCGACTGCTCTAAAGCATTGCTAGAATCATCGACATCCAGGTTTAGTTTGATCCGAACACCATTGGTGGGGAGTTCAACCACTATGCAAGGATCCTTATTGATATTAATCTTTCAAAACCTATTACAGATCAAGTTAGGGTTCACACAACTGAAAAAATCTTCTGGGTACTTTATGAGTATGAAAATATTCCTAATTTTTGTATGACTCATCATTCCATCGGCCATACGGTCATCAGTTGTAGAAGGAATCAAAGCAGGGTCTCAGAAAATAACTAACAAGGCTGGTCAAAAGCAGAAAGATTCCTAACCCAATCTTGATAAACCGGATAACACTTCTTTAGATAAACAAAAAAAATCTTTTTGAGCCGTTTATGGAAGGAAAGCAAGCTTTATCTTGGGCTGATCAGTGTGAGAATAGTGAAGATAGTGATTCAGAAAATTTTAATGATGATGCATTAACAATAACCGTTCTAAGAATTGGAAATATTATGATCAGGGAACCTATTATTGCGGACATCATAGACATGGAGACTCAGCAATCTGCTGAGGAATCCGAGGCTGTTCACTCACCTAAAAACAATGACACCCATGCCTTCAGTGTTGATAATTTATAGGTAGTTTTACATGGGCCTCAGGAATTGAATCGTACACGTACTGAGGATTCAGAGATTAGATCCTTAGCTAGAATTGAGAATAAAAAGAAGGGGAATAATGCTAAGGCACCGGTTACACCATCTGCTCAAATTAAAAAAGGGCAGAAACCCATTCTCAAAAGACGATTAACACGCTCTTTTAGAATTGCAGGGGTATTGGCAACAGTGATACCCAGCGTGTTCTTCTTGACATGGTTAAGGAGCATCGTCCTCAGTTTTTATGTCTAGCCGAACCTATGGTAGTCTTTATGGATATTGATTCTAATTTCTGGCGTCAGATGGGTTTCGATTTTATGGCTCTCAATTCTAAAGAGTTGCCCTTAATCTGGTTATTATAATCGGATTAATCCTTGATCATGATGATGATTGACTTCATCTCAGATCAGGTCATATCGTTTCATTACTCTTTTCTTAATAAAGTTTTTATGTTGCTTGCATTTATGCTAGTAATTCTTATGGGTTACGGTGCACCCCGTATTCTGATATTTTAGATATTCAAATTTCTAGTCCTGAAATTGGTTGATTTTAGGTGACTTTAACGCTGTGTTGGGTAGCCATGAGAGATGTGGTAATTTGCCATTGAATTTATCTTGGAGGGACTTCAGAGAATTCATCGATGGGGGGGAGTTTATGGAAACCGTGTTTGTTGGTCTGTTTTTTACATGGAACAACGGTAGGAGAGGAGCTAATAGGGTTGAGAGTCATATTGACAGAGCTCTGGTCTCCTTGGATTTTATTGAATTTTGGGATAAAGTCATTTATATGGCTATCCCCAGACATCATTCAGATCACCATCCAATCCTAGTGAGTTATACACGAGGGGAGAAGAGGATTTCTCAATTCTGTTTCCAATCTATGTAGCTCGACCATCCCAATCTTAGATAGGTTGTTTCAGACCATTGGCAAAGGAGTTTCCCCACTGTTTCGCCGTATTTGCTTCTGCACATAAAGCTTAAAACCCTGCGTCCGATCTTGCAAAGATGGAATTGGGAGGTATTTGGGCACTTGGAGCTAGTCTCGCTAGAATTCAGCTGACTATCTCAAATGATAGGATGACAGATGCTTTACGCGGTGAGGAACTATAATTCCAATCAAATCTTGAGCTTCACTTAAAAAGGAAGAAAAATTTTTTGAGAGAGAAAAGAAGGGCCACTTGGCTCAAAATTGGAGATAGAAATTCTGATTTTTTTCATAGAATGGCGAATGCGATGAAGTCCCACTCCTCTATTCGTTCAATGATTCTTGATGGTGTACTCACCACAGACCAAGCTGCCATTTCAAATCATATGGTCAATTTCTACTCCAATTTATTTTTGAGGGCTGAATCGAAAAGGATTGATGGTGCACTTGTGAACCGTATTATCCCCTCACGGGTTTCCCAGTTGGATAATAAGAAGCTGATTCGGCTGCCTATATTTTCTGTGATTTAGGATACATGTTTTTGACATGGATGGTGATAGTGCCCTGGGGCCTGATGGGTTCACTAGTAAATTTTATCAACAGTTTTGGGATCTTATCAGACCTAATGTCTATCGTGTGGTGCATTGGCTTTCTACTAATGGAGTGATTCCTGAAGGGTTGAATTCAAACTTGATGGTCCTCATCCCTAAAAAAGAGGGGTCAATTAATATAGAGGACTTCCGCCTTATTATTATGGGTAATTTTGCTTTCAAAATCATATCTAAGATCCTGAAGAGCAGGTTGGCCAACATCGCCAATACCATTCTCTCTCCTAACTAATACGATTTCGTTCGTAATAGAAGTATTCATGAGTGTATTGCCCTTGCCTCAGAAGGGGTCAATCTCTTGGGGAAAAATTGTTTTGGTGGTAACTTGGCCATGAAAATTGACATCCAGAAAGCTTTCGATACGATGGACTGGGCCTTTCTTCTTGATATCCTTACTTCCTTTGGATTTTGTGCTCAATTTATCGGCTTTATTGATAATATCCTAGCCTCGGCTTGAATCTCTATTTTAACTCCTTCGGGGTTGCAAGGTTACTTCCCCTGCTCCCGTGGGGTTCGTCAAGGGGATTCGCTATCGCTAATTTTCTTTGGTTTAGCGAAAGATTTCTTTAGCAGATACTTAATAGACTTGGTTATATGGGGGTATCTTTCTTTTATGAATTTTGTCTAAGGGACTTCTTTACCCACTCATTTGTTATACGCTGATGATGTACTTGTGTTTTGTAAAGCTTCTGTTCATAACATTAGAAATTTGCAGTCTGCCACCGCTCTTTATGGGAGGTTCTTTGAGCAAATGGTTAATTAGGGAAAATCTAAAGCCTTTTTTGGTAAAGTCGTCTCTCCTAATAGGAGATTAGATTTAGCCGCTATCTTGGCCGTCCGGGTCAAAAATCTACCATTCAAGTACTTAGGGGTGCCACTATTTTGTGGTAAACCTCAGATGATACATCTTCAGCCTATCCTTGATTCGACTCTGGCTAAATTTGTTAAATGGAAAGGTAGCGCTTTGTCTATGGCGGGAAGACTCACGCTTATTAACTCGATCATCACTGGTGCGCTCATTCATTCCTTTATCATTTATAAATGGCTGAAAAAATTAATTTTGCCCTTGAATAGAGCGGTGAGGAACTTTATTTGGACAGGCTCCATTGACAAAAAAAAGCTTGTGACTGTCCCTTGGTTGCTGTGTACTAATATTTTCAATCAAGGAGGCATTGGGATCAAAAATTTTGCTATCATGAATGAGGCCTTGATGGGGAAGATGGCGTGGGGTTTGATTGGGGGTAACAATATGTGTTTCAAGACGCTTCGTGATCATTTTGTTAGTAAGTCGGGTCTGGCTAAGTTAATATCCAATTCTACAATTTGGAGTTCTATTCATCGTGTTTATACCATTGTCAGGAATAATATTATTTAGATCACGGGTTGTCGTTCCAATCTCAATTTCTAGAACTCGGAATGGGTTATTCGCCCCATCTCGAATTAGCTTAATCTTAATGACACTCTCAGGCGTGCTCAATATGGGAAAATTTCAGATTATTGGCAAAACTATAAGTGGGTCGATTTTCCACCCTTTACCTAAGAGATGAGTCGGACATTTGCCTTTGGCATCCGGGTAGCATGGGAATTTTTACCGTGAAGTTATTCTATCAATGGTTACGAGGTGAGATTGATCAGCCCAATGTTTATAAATTTATTTGGAGTCGTTCTATTCCTCCATCGCGCTCTTTCATTTGTTGGAGAGCGATTAAAGTATACTTGCCTATACATGATGTTCTCATGAGGAAAGGTTTTCTCATCATTTATAAATGTGTGTTATGCAACAAAGCAACTGAGTCTATTACGCACATCTTCATGGAATGCATCTTTCTAAGCAGCTCTGGATGGGCATTGATAGATTGTCTCAACGGGATATTGATATGCATTATTCTATTGTTTCTTTGTTCGATTGGGCCTCTAAGGTACGATTTACTCCTCAGATCCTTCATCTCTAGCAAAGTGCTTGTGTCAACTCGTGCTGGATTATTTGGCATACACGGAATGAATGCATTTTTTATAATAAAAGACCCAACATCCATAATTATTTGCGTAAACTATGGATTTCGATTAAGGAAACTGATAATCTGGGATACGGATGGGTGCAAAATTCTAACGTGGATTCTTGTATCCTCTCCAATATTGGTCTTAATCCTCGACACCCTATTGCTCCTAAAATTATTCAAGTTTTTTGGACTCCGTCTCCCCCCGACTGGGATAAGGTTAATACAGATGCTTCGGTCACTAGCAACTCGATCAATATTGAATGCGATGGCGTGTTCAGAGATAGCCATGGGATTTTTCTAGGTGGTTTCGCCTTTAGCCTGGCCATTAATATTGCTTTTTTGGCAAAATTTAGGGCTGCTATGACTGCTTTACAAATGGCTTCTGCTAGGGGATGGAAAAAAGTTTGGCTAGAGAGAGATTCAACTTATGTTGTTCAGATGATATCAAGTCATAATAGAGGCATCCCATGGCTTTATCGGGAGTGGGTCTCGTGCCTACGCATGATAGAAGATATGCAGGTGACTGTGACACACATTTTTATAGAAGGCAATCAAGTCGCGGATAGATTGGCTAACCATGGTCGTCAGTGTAGTGACTTCACTTGGTGGGACGCTGTCCCTACTTCTTGTACTGATGCTTATTTTCATAATTTGAGTGGCCAAAGCATGTTTCGGTTCACATAACGAACATCATGTATTTTTCTTTTCTCTTTTAATAAAAGAGGGATAGGTGTTTTATAGGCAAGCGGCAGCGCCAACCTAGTTGTTATGCTCGCCCCAAAATTTTCACCTGCCCTAACCTTTTTCTTCTTGGTAGAACACCCTGTTCCGCCAAGGGGTTTTCAAAAAAAAATTGTATGGTATGATATGGTTTTTTTAAAAAAATTAGTTTAACTTCAAAGGGAACCACCAAATCTGTGGTTCTTATTTCATGGTTTTTTGAACCATGAAAAAGCAATGAAAGAACCATACTACAAATAAACCATGAAACGAAACAAGAGAATTTTAATTACGGACCGGACCGGCCGGTTCAACCGGAAAAAAGAAGTTGTACCGTTCTGGTTAAGTTAAACTAATAGTTTAAGATAAAACCGGTCTTGACCGGTTTAAACCCAAAAAAACCTGTGAACCACTAAACTAGTCAAAACCCGACTTTCTCTCAACCCTAATTAAATTTGTTTTTTTAAAATTTGCAGTAATACTTGAATACAAATCAAAATCTAGTTGTTCTAATTGACAAAAAAATGAAATAGGCAACTTAAAGAAATGAAGAAACCGAACTTTGGAAATCAAAGAATGAAAAATCACACTAAATCAAGATGTGTAAAGTGTAGAATGGATTAGAAATTGAAGAAGGACAAAAAAATTAAAAAGAAATTGAGCAAGATGAGTGAAAGACGAGGGGGGAGAGATTTTTTTTGAGAAAGTAAGGGGACAAGAATAAAAGAGCGAGAGTCACATTACATCCTCAATGATCTACCTCTTACATTAGCTCACCCGAAGGGAGTGGATAGGATGAACCCCCACGAGGATGCCGCCTTTCCCCACTCCTCTAACCCCCCCTCACTTCATATGTATAAATATAAAAAAATGCAAGAGCCTTGATCTTAAGGTGAGATCAAGTAAGAGTCAGTTACAAGAGAGTAATAAGCTTGGGCAGTCGAAAACATCTGATGGCAAAGAACATAAATGCCGATTCCTACATTTAAAGACAAAAATTAGCAAAAATAAATAGTTGAAATAAGGTGATCTTCTGAGCTCAAAACCCCTTCAAAAATGAATTTATTTCTCCTCTTCCATAATGCCCATGCTATATAGAACGACAGGGAAGTCCTAAACTCATGATTCAGACCCGCCAAGAAATGATTGCGCTAAAGATCTGAAAACTGATAAGCTATTATTGGCATAGTCACCGAGATTCCAAACATCCAAAAAGCTTGCACCCATCCACGATATCTTTATGGTTAGTGAAAAATTACATGCTCTGTCATCTCCAGTCCGTCAGAAAAAAGGTATTTACTGTCTGTAACCGCTTGACATCCTCGATTGAGTAGAAATATATTTGTTGGCAATCATCTATAGAAAACTAACCAGCCAAAATACGAAACCTTGGGTAAAAGGCATGGTTTCTAAGTTGTCATGAAATCAATTATAGGTTTGGGCCATTGGGGTGTTCGGTAAAACCCAATGGTTAACGACGAAGCAGAATACTTCCTTTGTTCACCGATCTCCCACTAGAATCTATTGGCTCCTTGCAAAAAGAGCACCTGACATGGCTACCCAACACCAAATAACGCCCCATCAATAGAAAATAAGGTAGGGAGGCATTGAATTACCCAATTTCTCAGCTAAACTCATCTCTCCTGGCTCAAAAGTCTCAAATTCCTCTTCCAAAAGGGTCTCCGAACCTCATCAACCCCGGAAAGATAGAAGCAAACCTGTTGCACCGTCAAAATTTATGGTTAAAGATATGATATAGATCAGGATACATAGATTCAAGGGATTGGTTGGACGTAAAATTATCATGCCAAAAAGAACTCGAGACACCATTCCCCACATCCACTCGAACATTTGATTTAAAATGATCCCAAAAAACCTTATTCTTAATGCAACATGAAAAACATCATCCCAAACACGAGATACACGCCTAACATATAAAAATTCGACCAATATCCACGAATCCAAACTATAACGATTAACACTAATTCCAAACCCCCCGATACTCTTAATTTCCAAAGCCACCTCAAAAGAAGGCTACAATTAACAACTTTAAAGTCTCTAATAAATAAGCCCCCCAAATATCTAGGAAAGGAAATAGTTTCCCAACTAATCTAACTAATACCCCTAGTGTTCGCATCGCACTTCCACAAAAAATTCCTCAAAAGTTGAAAAATCCTATCATTAACCGAAGGTGGCATTTTATTCAAAGAAAGTAAATAAATAGGGAGCGAAGAAAGAACAGGCTTAATAAGAACAATTCGGCCTGCATATGACAAACATTGACCTTTCCAACTAGACAAACTATTTTGGAATTTACCAATCAACAAGTTCTAATAAGGCACGGGGATATTTTTCATACTGAAGGGTGTCTCAAGATAAGTGATAGGAAAACTCTCAATTTTACAACCCAACTTATTCGCACAAGAATGGATAAAAGACTCAACAACATGTATACTAATGATAGAGCTTTTATGATAATTAATCCTTAAGCCAGAAATCAACTCAAAACAACATAAAATGCAAACAAAAGTAGGTAAAAGAGACTCATATATGGGTAAGAAGCACATTGTGTCATCCATAAATTGAAGAAGGCATATATCAACTTCAGAAGCATCTACACGAAATCAAGGCATTAATCTTTTACGAGTGCTCGCCTCCAAAAGTTGCTTCAACCCCTCAATTAATAAAACAAAAATAAACGGTGAGATTGGATCTCCCTGCTTCATCCACCTTCCGAACATAATCGGATCGCATGGTTTTTTTATTAATTAGGATAAATATCGTAGAGTTCTCCCTGCAATTAATTAGCCATCCAATCTAAATCTCTTTGAACCCCATTCATATAAACACCGCACCAATAGAAGGCCAAGAGATACTATCATAAGCTTTATGGAAATCAGGCTTTAACACTAAACAGGGCTGCCTTCTTTGATGAAAAGAATGAACAACTTCCGAGGAAATAAAAGAACACTCATGAAAGCTTCGACCCTCTATAAAAGCAAACTAATTTTCTGAAACAAGTTCTGGGAGTGCTGGTTGCAGATGATTCCCTAAGACTTTAGATATGATCTTGTAAATGTCATGAATAAGAGCAACTGGTTTGAAATTACTCAAAGTATAAGAGCCTGGTACCTTTGGAATAAGAATAGTGTAAGAAGATTTGATGGATTTCGGTAATATAAAAAAATCATGGAACCTATTCAAGATCTAAAATACCTCAATTTTTAACTCCACCAAAAAGCGTTGATAAAAGAAGTTGTATCCGTTAGGCCCGAAGCTTTCCCTTCGTCACATAAATACACAACCCCTCAAATATCGTCTTCTGTAAATGGCGCTACTAACCTAGTATTAGTCTCCATAGGAATGGTTTTGAAGTTGAGACCACCTAAATCAAAAGGTACCTCACTAAGTTTCGGGAATAAATTCACATAAAAGTTCCTGATATTTGATACAATTAAATCAGGATCGCTGCACATTACCCTATTGATTTTTAACTGACTTATCCTATTACCCCTTGAATGTACTAAAGCAACCCGATGAAAAAAGACGTATTATCGTCCCCTAAAACTGTCCAACTCACCCTAGACTATAGATACCTAACTTTCTCCAAACTTCTGTGACACTCAACCAAGATTATCCGTGCCACCTGTAACTCAAAACCATCCAACACATCTACAGGTTGCACAGTCGTGCTAGACATAAGTGCTAGGACCCTGGTCTCTAACTCCTTAATCTGTTTTTGCAAACCCCCAAAATTTGTTATATGCCACGGTCGAATAAAATCGTTCAATCTACTCAACTTATAATCAATGTCCCTACTACCTAAGTTTAAACAAATGTCACGCCACTTTGGCTTTAAGAAAGGTAAAAAAAACCTTCATTATCCCACCAATAATTCAAAGACCAAAAAATCCTACTCCCTAATCCCCCAATGCCTGTGGCTAAAAAATAATCAGAAAATGATCTAAGAGAAGAATCCATAATCATTAAATTCATTCTCGGCCATAAATCTAATAATGCGCGTAGTACCAACACTCGATTGTTCCTTGAATATGATTGACTATTAAACCAGGTATAGTCTCTTCCATGCAGCGATAAGTCATAAAGTACACAATTGTTAAAAAAATCTCTGAACATCATCATAGAATTCAAAATCTGCCCCCTACCCCTCGATCTCTCTGAGCTATGTAATATCTCATTAAAGTCACCACAAACCATCACTCTATCAAGACTATGAATATAAGGCACAAGATCTGCCTATAACTAATTTCTATCCGCTAAATTCGTAGGACCATACAAGCATAGCAAATAAATATCAACTTGATTTGAAACTACATGCAAAATACCGCATCTCCAGGCATTGTGAGTGATCGAACAAGTTATCAACTTAGAGTTCCATGAAATCACTAATCCCCCCGACAAATCCTGAGATGGAATGCAATGGGCTTTAAAATCATTGTGACCCCAATATTTGCGAACAACCTGATCGGATGCCTCTGATGCCTTTGTTTCAATCAATATAATAACTTACAAATGCCATTTTCTAATACAAGACAAAATAAAAAACTGTTTGGCTCCATTTGTCAAACCACCTCGACAATTCTAACTTAATGAACTTAAAGACAGAAAGCTTAAAACACAAACCACGAGATTCCAAAAAATGGTCATAGCGATCCCCACACCTCTACAATCTTTTCCTTGTGTTGCTCCTTGAAAACTTCTAGCTTCTCTCCCACCTTAAAAGTTAACACTTCCTTACTCTCTCTCGGAGTATCCTCCCCTGCTTGTAGATTAACTCTATTCATATTAGAGATATCTAGACCCAAAGAAGATGACATCCCAACTGCAGAAATAGCCCAATTTTCTATTCTTAATACCGACCTCACGCGAGCCTTACAGATGTCTACCGATTATGGCCCGTACCCCACAGATTTGGACACACTCTCGTCACCCTCTTCCAATTACTTTTCCCCTGAAACTGAATTGTTAAAATAGAGGACTCATCCTCCATATCTTTCAAAGGGTATGGGTAGTCATCACATTTTTGGCAGCCAATTCCTTGTTGAAGGGGGGGGGGGGGAACAGTCCCTTCTTTCGAACCTGTAGTAAGCTTAAACTTTCGGCAAGGTGTACACAAAGGAACCAAGATAAGGCATGCTACAACGTCAAGACGATCTGGCCTTATAAAATCATACTCTGTGGTAATAATTCTCCCAAACCAGTCAGCTATGTCTCGAATCAAAGACTTAAAAATAATTGATGGGGGTATACCTATAAAGTCCAAATACAAAATACACTCTAAATATGTGAAATCAGCGGGGAAAAATTGGACCACGGATAACAGATGATTCATCACCCTCCATTCGCCATTAACAATACTATTCAACACCTCTACTGAGCAAAACGATATAATAACAAATTCCCCACCAACTGGGGCAGGCACCTCAATATTAAAACCACGATCACACATTAACTCAAAAATATTTCTAATATGATCAATATTTTTAAGGTGCACCATGCAAGACTTAGCTCTCCATGGTGCAACTTGAATCGTTATATCTGAACATTCCTTCAAAATCTCCTCCCTATTTAGCTCCGGTATCAATTTGGTTAGTTTCTTATCAATAACCACATTAGAGTCTCGATGATTATGAACTACTACCGCATATGATCGGTCATCACGAGGCAAATCGTGGAAAACCTTTTTCTGTTTGGGAGTTATCCTCTTTGACTGATTTTGTTCAATTGTCGGTTTAGGCCAAGAAAACCTAGCTCTGAATGCGCGTAATCTCATAGTACCAATAGTCATGGTGTTCAACCTATAGAGCGCCTCATGCACTAGTAAGAGACCATCCTCACGAACCCAAAGTTTAGATTTCTAGCGTTTCTCCTTCTCAAACATACACCTAGCCGGTTTCTCCATACCTTTTGAATATTTTCTCCGTAGCCTCTGAGTTGTACATATTAGGGAAAATCTAAAAATAAATCTTGCTAGGGGTGGTGTTTAGCGATGGATCGGATGATGGAGGGTTTTGGGGCATTGGGGGTATAGCGCCGGGGTTCTTGTCATAAACGATTGTGATGGCAGGTGTTGAACGGTATGGGTTGGTGGTAATTGTTAGGGATGGGCACCGGTGGCCAGCGATGATAATTTAGGTAGGTGAAAGGGTCGGCGGCATGGGATCGGTGCTGGTTAAGGTTAGGCTCCATCGTTGTGTTATTTCGTAGTTTAAGCTACACCCTGCTAAGGGGAAGAGATGTAAAACTCAATTTCGAATAGGGTTGTGTATTCTAGGGCAAAAATGTGAGATCTTATCTCATCTAAATATATTTGGGTTCAAATGTATAATGAGCCCAAAAGATTATAAAAATAAGACATGGATGGGTCTTTTTTTTAGAAGTCGAAACATTTAATTTTTGAAAAACCTGGGGCTCGAACTCAAGAACCCCAGCTTCTTTCTCCACCTTGGGAGAAACCTACTAGTTTAATGTAAGAGTTTTATTTACTTATTCTTATTATAACTTCAAATATGAACAATTTGTATATGTGTTGTGTGTGTGTGTCTATATATATATATATCAAATTACTGGTTGAATCTGGTTGAACTAGTAAAACAATCAACCACTGACTTCATCGGTGGAATATATGGTCCGATTTTGATAACATTGGTTTACGTAACTTGTAACCTCTAGATGCCTCAGGTTTTAGTCTCATCTGGAGTGGGGTAAGGTTAGAAAAAAGATTTTCGAAGCTAGAGGTTACAGGTCAGAATTAGAGTAGCTCCTTGTGTTGTACTGCTTTATTCCCAAGGGACATTTGCATATTAAATGAGGATTCACGATTTATATGATATTTTTTCATGTACATTTTCTAATTAAATTTGACAAATATTAACTACCTACCAGTTTTATTCATGTGTCATGTGCAATAAGATAATGACATCTGTCAAGGTAACGCATGCAAATAAAATCTATAAATAAGAAGCCCTTAGAATTCACCGAACACACTAATCTTCCTTCTTTCACAATAATCTTCATTCTTTCAAACCAATCATGAGTTGGGATATCTTTCCTCTTCGCTGTATAGGTTTAAGAAAAATTAAGAAAAATCAATCGGATGAGCGATTTACCATAATGTTTAAGGTATTTATTTCACTCACCTTCTTACTCTTTTATTTTCCTTTTAATCGCAAATTTAAGTAGATCTTTTATTTGTAATTTGAAATTCATTGGTTTAAACTATAATCTCTTAATTATCTAATAACAAATCAGATCTGAAATTTTCTTTTCCATTTAGATTCAAAAATTTATAGGAGTTTCTTATGGATAATTGCTAGAAGTCAATTGATCTTTTGTGGATCTCCCCCAACTTGTTTCTCTTCGTGTGGAAGATCTAGGAGAAGATCCTTTGGAAGCAAAAATCTTCTCAAGGAAATTTAATAACAAATTACAATTGAATGAGGAATCCACCATCTCCTATATTTTTAACTAATGTGTATATTTTTACCCTTGATTGAATTTGAAAATTGTGATTTGTTAGGATGTGTTATGATCGGTGGTGCTTTTTAATTTTTTGATATGTAAAGGGATTACTGATCCGTAGATAGCTTTAATTCCAACTAAATTGGCACCAAAAAAGATATTTGGTACTTTGTCTCACATAATAATTTTATTTGCTGAAAGTGCATTTATAAGAAGATAAATGACAAGGGGCTTCATCACTGTCCAGTATGTAATATCAATTTAGGTTGTTCCCACGGGAGGAACTCGGGTATCTAATCTCACTATTAATCAATAATCAAATACTGTAAACTTGATCTTGATAGGAAGTTATTGGTTTAATTAATTTATCTTGATTAGATCTTAATGAGATTAGTATTTGGATTTGTGAAGGATCTACTAGATGGAAATCACCCGGAGCAGGCTCATGCGGTGGTGGGGTAGAGTTGTCTGTTATCTGTTCCACAACCTTCTCCAATTATCTTCTAATAGATGTACTCCAGAAGAAATATTAAGTGGAGTAAAGTTGTTACAATCGGTACTGGCAGCTTGATTTAGGTCAATGTTAGTGTGAATATGGCTTGAACTAGCCAGTGAGGATTTGTATCACTTCTATCTTCAGATAGTAAACCTTGAAACCTTTCAGGTACTGGGCTAATGGAAGTATGATGGAAGTCTTAACACGAGGACCGTTGACCAATCTTCGTCACGGCCTCAAATTCCATGTCTTAGCTATCGATTCCTCTGCGTCAACCAACTCCACTGACTGATGCTCATTCACCGCATTATGAACAGCCAGAGAGGCATCAGAAACCAGATGGAGCAATTTATTAGGGCAATCAGCAGGCTTGCGGAACCGGTGGCTGCTGGTTTGGTTACCAGATCATTTGAGGTCTTGTAAGGGGAAGTTATGAAGGGGGTTTGGGGGCTTGGAAGCGGAAGAAGGCATTGGATAGGTTGAGGCACCGTTGGAGGGGATGGGGTGGGTATAAAAAGGCGAAAGAAAGGAAACGGAAATCTAGAAAATTGAATTGAAGGAACAGATGGAGAATCCTGAAGTCTGAAAAAGAAGCAAAATTGGGCAAATTAGAGGTTCTGAGCATTTGTTTGAGGTTTTGCACTATTACTTACCTGTGTTCTACTTACTTACCCTTCAGATACATGATTGTTAAAGTTTAATGGAAGTATGATAACTCTTTCGTCCATAATGGAAGTATCCTAACACTTTCATATTGGCGCATTTATCGACCGAGGCTGTTATTGCAAGAGAATCCAGTTGCATGGGTTACTGGATTCTGTCCTAAACGACTTCGTTAATCCATCAATTAAAGTATAGATTCTGTTAAATCACTACGGAAGTTTCGCATCAGCTTCGAGTAAAATAAATCCTTTTGGTTTTGGCATTGCAGAACCAAGTCCGAGATTTCGAGGGTCATTTCCAACTTGATCATCAATATTATTATGTTCTCTATTTACGTAACATCAATAAATCTGGATGTTTTGTCTCTTTGTTTTCTCTTATGCTCTTTAGATTTTTTTTTTAGTTTATATATCATTACAAACTAGAGTGAATTTGTCCGGATCAACAATTTACTACATAAATATTTTACGCTCATTAAAGTATGAGATTCTAATCAAAGGTCATTATGGAAAAGAGCATTTGAATTCCACTAAAAGTTGTCTAATATACTGATATTTAATTGATTAATATGTTAGTAGCATTGTCTACGGTGATGATGCAGAATAAAGAAATAAAATGGAAAGGTATGAAGCTGTGTTTTGTATGTGTTGTTTGGCATGCTAGTGTTGTTTTCATTGGGTCTAAATATGAAGATGAAATTTGGTGTAGGGTTGTGGATATTAATGGGTATCATTTAATATTGGGTCGTCCATGGCTACTTCTTAGAAGTGTTCAACACGATGAAAGATACAACGTTTCTCTCTTTATATTTGAGCGCAGTAGAATTTCCTTACTTCCATAGAACAATGAAAGCCCAATGATTAAGAAGTTTGAGAAATAGTGCGAAAAAGTTTCGTATTTTCTCTTTATCTCTTTTGTTTGATGATGGACATGATATTGAAGAAAACACGATTCTTATTGAGAAATCAAATTTTAATCCAGTGCTCACCAAAGAAATTGTAGATGATGCTAAGGTTGTACCAGATCAGCCAGATACTTCCCTATTTCCAATTCCCAATGTGCAACTTTCGACTAATACATATTTCTCCGTTTTTGTGGTGATTCGGTGTTTCTAAACATTGATTTCTCCAATGATTTTTGTTACATTACTATTGTGGAAACAGTGATTCCTTGTATGATGAAAATTCGAGTACAAATTTATTTCAACCTAGGGAGAATGTGCAGAATGAAGAAATAAAATGGAATGGTACGAAGCTGTGTTTTGGGTCATATGTGTTTTTCAGCTCGATGCTCTGATTTAGACAATTCATTAGTGTTTTTTAGGTGAAAACAGGCTACTGAGAAGAACTCATGGTCAAACCATGAGCCCGATTCTATTTTTGTCAAATTCGAACTCTAAGGACCTGAAAATTGGGGCTTTCGATAATTCCGAAAATTAATTTTTTCATTAATTGTTTTTATTTAATTTGGGCAGTTTACCTTCATTAGGATTTTATTAGATTTTGTTAAGTTATCTTTTACTTTATTTGATATTTTTATTAGATACGATGTTTATCTATTTAGGAGTTTTAGGTATTTAGGAGTTTTAGTATGTTTAGAATAATTGGCCTATTACAAGACATAGATGTAAAAGAAATATTAAGTATTTGTTGATTAATAAAATTAGCTTTGGCCTTGTTTTCATAATTTTCTCTAAATCTTATTGAATATAGGGTTATTATTAATCTTATTGAATATAGAGTTATTATTAGAAGGCTCTCTTCTTCCCAATCTAAAAAAATTATAAAGAATTGAGTGACTCTTCTCTTTCAACCTGAAAGAATTGTAAAGATTAATCTTTCACACTGCGGAGGAGGAGTATTTGAATGCTATTTGAATCCTAAGCTTTCGCTCTAGTGAGGATCGTATCTATCTTTAATTTGTGAGTTTTCCTTTAGTTTGTATTATAATTTTTGGTAGACAGTTGAAAAAAATATAAAAAAATAAGTTCAAAAAGGAGTTGAAAATTTTTTATTAGTCATGAGAAATAATACTTTTTAATATATTTGTATTGACAAAGGGAAGATGTGTAAATTTAAGTTTGCCGCTAGTAGCTGTGACAACATCATATGATCAAAGGCGGTTCGAAAATTAGAGCTACCAGTTAAAACAAATCCGGAATCCATGCAAGTTATCTTGGGATAAATCAGATAGCGCGAAAATGGTAAATAAACGCGTGCTAGTGCCGTTTTCCATTGGATCTAAATATAAAGACAAAATATGGTGTAGTGTTGTGGATATGGATGCGTATCATTTAATATTGGGTCGTCCGTGGCTACCTTATATAAGTGTTCAACACGATGAAAGATCCAACATCTATTGCTTTATATTTAAGAACCCTAGTATTTCTTTACTTCCACAACTAAATAAAAGCCTAATGATTAAGGAGTTTGAAAAAGAGTGCGAATCAAAGTTTCCTATTTTCTCTTTATCTTCTATTTTGGTCATGTACATGATATTGAGGAAAACACGATTCTTTTTGAGAAATCAAATTTTAATCCAGTCCACGCCAAAGAAATTGAAGATGATGCTAAGGTTGTACCAGATCAGCCAGATACATCCCTATTTCCAATTCCCAATGTGCAACTTTCAACTAATACATATTTCTGCATTTTTATTGGTGATTCGGTGTTTTAAAACATTGATTTCTCCAATGATTTTCGTTACATGACTATTGTGGAAAAAGTGATTCCTCGTATGATGTAAATTTGAGTTAAATTTATTTCAACTTGGGAAGAATGATGCAGAATGAAGAAATAAATTAGAATGGTACGAAGCTGTGTTTTGGGTCAAATGTGTTGTTCGGCTAGATGCTCTGATTTAGACAATTCATGAGTGTTTTTCGGGTGAAAACAGGCTACTGAGAAGAATTCATGGCTAAGCCATGAGCCCGATTCAATTTTGGTCAAATTCAAACTCTAAGGACCTAAAAATTGGGATTTTCAATAATTCCGAAAATCAGGATTTTATTACATTTTGTTAAGTTATCTTTTACTTAATTTGATATTTTTTATTAGATAGGAAGTTTATCTATTTAGGAGTTTTAGTTATTTAGGAGTTTTAATATGTTTAGAATATTTGGCCTGTTAAAAGACTGATGTAAAAGAAATATTCAGTTTTTGTTGATTAATAAAATTAGCTTTGACTTTGTTTTCTTAATTTTCTCTAAATCTTGTTGAAAATAGGGTTATTATTAGAAGGCTCTCTTCTCTTTCAATCTAGAAGAATTGTAATGAATTGAGTAGCTCTTCTCTTTCAATCTGGAAGAATTGTAAAGATTAATCTTTCGCACTACAGAGGAGGAGTATTTGAATGCTATTTGAACCCTAAGCTTTTGCTCTAGTAAGGATCATATCTATCTTTAATTTGTGAGTTTTCCTTTAGTTTGTATTACAATTTGTGGTAGACAGTTGAAAAAAAAAAGTTCAGAAAGAAGTTGAAAAAAATTTATTAGCATGAGAAATAATATTTTTTAATGTACTTGTATTGAAAAAGGAAAGATAGGTAAATTTAAGTTTGTCGCTGGTAGTTGTGACAACATCATATCATCAAAGGCAGTTCGAAAATTAGAGCTACCAGTTAAAAAAATTCCGAATCCGTGCAAGTTATCTTGGGATAAATCCAATAGCGTGAAAATAGTAAATAAACGTGTGCTAGTGCCCGTTTTCCATTGGATCTAAATATAAAGACAAAATATGGTGTAGTGTTGTGGATATGGATGCTTATCATTTAATATTGGGTCGTCAATGGCTACTTCTTATAAGTGTTCAACACGATGAAAGATCCAACATCTATCGCTTTATATTTAAGAACACTAGTATTTCTTTACTTCCACAGCTAAAAAAAGCCTGATGATTAAGGAGTTTGAAAAAGAGTGCAAATAAAAGTTTCCTGTTTTCTCTTTATCTTCTTATTTGATCATGTACAAGATATTGAGGAAAACACATTTCTTTTTGAGAAATCAAATTTTAATCCGGTCCTCGCCAAAGAAATTGAATATGATGCTAAGGTTGTACCAGATCAGCCAGATACATCCCTATTTCCAATTCCCAAAGTGCAACTTTCAACTAATACATATTTCTCTATTTTTGTTGGTGATTCGGTGTTTTTAAACATTGATTTCTCCAATGATTTTTGTTACATGACTATTGTGAAAAAAGTGATTCCTCGTATGATGAAATTTGAGTCGAATTTATTTCAACCTGGAGAGAATCATGGAGAATGAAGAAATAAAATGGAATGGTACAAAGCTGTGTTTTGGGTCATATGTGTTGTTCAGCTGGATGCTCTGACTTAGACAATTCATAAGTATTTTTCGGGTGAAAACCGGCTACTGAAAAGAACTCATGGTCAAACCATGAGCCCGATTCTATTTTGGTCAAATTCGAACTCTAAGGACCTGAAAATTGGGGCTTTCGATAATTCCGAATATTAATTAATTGTTTTTATTTAATTCGGGCAGTTTACCTTCATTCGGATTTTATTAGATTTTGTTATGTTTTACTTTATTTGATATTTTTATTAGATAGGAAGTTTATATATTTAGGAGTTTTAGTTATTTAGGAGTTTTAATATGCTTACAATATTTGGCCTATTAAAAGACATGGATGTAAAAGAAATATTGAGTATTTGTTGATTAATAAAATTAGCTTTTGGCTTTGTTTTCATAATTTTCTCTAAATCTTGTTGAATATAGGGTTATTATTAGAAGGTTATCTTCTTCCCAATCTATAAGAATTGTAAAGAGTTGAGTGACTCTTCTCTTTCAATCTGAAAGAATTGTAAAGATTAATCTTTCGCACTATGGAGGAGTATTTGAATGCTATTTGAATCCTAAGCTTTTGCTCTAGTGAGGATCGTATCTACCTTTAATTTGTGAGTTTTCCTTTAGTTTGTATTATAATTTATGGTAGACAGTTGAAAAAAAATTAAAAAAATAAGTTCAAAAAGAAGTTGAAAAAAATTTATTAATCATGAGAAATAATATTTTTTAATCTACTTGTATTGAAAAAGGGAAGATATGTAAATTTAAGTTTGCTGCTTGTAGTTGTGACAACATCATATCATTACAGGCAGTTCAAAAATTAGAGCTACCAATTAAAAGAAATCCGAATCCATGCAAGTTATCTTGAATTAAATCAGATAGCGCGCTAAAATAGTAAATAAACTCGTGCTAGTGCCGTTTTCCATTGGATCTAAATATAAAGACAAAATATGGTGTAGTGTTGTGGATATGGATGCGTATCATTTAATATTGGGACGTCCATGGCTCCTTCTTATAAGTGTTCAACACGACGAAAGATCCAACATCTATCGCTTTATATTTAAGAACACTAGTATTTCTTCACTTCCACAGCTAAATAAAAGCCCGATGATTAAGGAGTTTAAAAAGAGTGCAAATAAAAGTTTCCTATTTTCTCTTTATCTTCTTATTTGATCATGTACATGATATTGAGGATAACACGATTCTTGTTGAGAAATCAAATTTTAATCCAATGCTCGCCAAAGAAATTTGAGATGATGTTAAGGTTGTACCAAATCAGTCCGATACTTCCTTGTTTCCAATTCCCAATGTGCAAGTTTTGGCTTATACATATTTTTTCGTTTTTGTTAGTGCTTCGGTGTTTTTAAATATTAATTTGTCCAATGATTTTTTGTACTTGGCTATTGTGGAAATTGAAGGACGAATTTATTTCAACCTTGGTAGAATGATGCAGAATGAAGAAATAAAATGGAATGGTACGAAGCTGTGTTTCCGGTAATATTTGTTGTTCGGCTGGATGCTCCAACTTAGACAATTCAAGAGTATTTTTCTGGTGGAAATAGGCCACTGAGAATAACTCATGTTATACTATGAACCCGATTCTATTTTGGTCAATTTCAATATGGCTGAATTGTAAAGATTAGAGTTGGTTCCCCATTTCTTGATTGCTTGGGCTGCATCATATGAGAAGACCAAAAATTTTATATGATACAAAAAATACGTGGAACTGTCTGCCATTGCCGCTAATAATAGAAGACTGAATCTCCTAAAATATATACTAGAATTTGAGATCTATGTCAAATTAGACACCAATTAACATTAGACACATTAGACAAGAAGAAATAAAAAACCTTAGTTAAAAGAAACCTTAGTAGTAAGGCTGAAATGACATATGAATTAACGACTACTAAGTTATTGAATTTAATTTGAATAAATGAAAGATAAAAAAATGAGTAAAGAGAAGATTAAAAACGTATAAAGATAAATTCATATTAATTAATTAACTGAAGACATGAATTATTCTTTGTACCTGCAATGTTTAAAAGAGTTAATAGCATAGATGTTTTCCATTGTAATTTACGTTTGAGAACAAAAAAATTAAGACAGGAATTAATGTATTGCTTTGGTTGTAAGCTCTATATAGAGAAGACAATATTTTGTTTTTTAATATCACTAGAGAAAGGAAAACAAATACAATAAAAAGAGTTTAGCATTTCATGAGTGTTTTAGTAAGCCTTTTTTCATGAGTAGTATATTACTTTATTAGTTTATATTACTTAAAGTAAATCCAACTTCCCCCTTTTCCTCCAACAACGTTGTATCAGTACCAAGTTACGAATTTTTAAGTGTTTGAGAGACCCAACTAAAAAAGATAAAATAAATACCAACAATTTTCCTTTCAATTTTTTCCAGCTCACCAAAACCAATTACAAAAATTGGTGCATCAGAATGAAAGCCATTGTAGGAGCCCAAGACGTTTGGGACATTGTTGAAAATGGCTATGTAGTCCCTGTCCCCACGGAAAATGCACAATTATCTCAGGCGGAAAGAGATAGTTTGCATAAGAATCGTAGGAGTGACCAGAAAGTGCTCAGTCTAATCCAGCAAGGTTTGGATGATGTTACGTTTGAGAAGGTAGTAGAAGCAACTACCTCCAAGCAAGCTTGGGGGATTTTACGAGCTTTTCTTCAAGGAGAAGAGAAAGTGAGTTCGAGATGATGAAAATGAAGGAGACAGAAATAATCATTGATTATTCCTCATGAGTAAAATCTTTCGTTAATCAAATGCGGCAGTATGGAGAAAAAATTGAAGAGTCTAGAATTGTCGAAAAGATTCTACAATCGTTACTACCAAATTTTTACTATACAGTAGTTGCTATCGAGGACTCAAGAGATACAAGTGCGATGGTTGTTTATGAAATTGTTTGGTCATTGCAAGCATGTGAGGAGAGATTAAATAGACATAAAGAAGAGTATATTGAACAAGTCCTGGCGGCAAAGGCTTCGTTGCAAGGGAACAAAAATAGCCGAGACTCTAGTTAGTCTAGAAGAGAATGCAGTAGAGGTCGTGGAGGAAATGGTAGAGGAAAAGGTCGTGGCAGAAGTCAACAATTCCCCAGAGCTGACAACGATGATGGAAATAATCAGTCCATAAGAGGTAGAGGCCGTGGACGTGGACGAGGAAGATGAAGAGGCAACTGGAGACAAAATGATGGACAAGACAAGTCCAATGTGCAATGTTATAATTACTTAAACTATGTCCACTGTGAATTAAAGTGTAGGATTCCTCCTATGCAAGTGGAGGAAAATGCTAATAATATACAATAAGAGGATGTCACTGATGTGGTATTATGAACCTGTGAAGGTGAACATTGTCCCGATAATAACATATGGTATCTTGACAATGGTGCAAGAAATCAAATGTGCGAAGACAAGAAATTGTTCGTTGAGCTGGACCAGCCTTTTAGCAAGAATGTTGTATTTGGGGATTCATTGAAAGTTCCCATCAAAGCCAAATAAACCATTCTTATTCGTCTAAAGAATGGAGATTACCAATTCATCGACAATGTTTACTATGTTCCAAAGATGAAAAGCAACATTTTGAGTTTGGGACAATTACTAGAGAAAAACTACCAAGTTCACATGGTGAATTAGAAGTTGTTGTTGCTGAATGATAAGAAGGAGATGTTGGCAATTGTACCAATGTCAAGGAATTGATTGTTTGCACTAAACATCAAGATAGACATGGCCAAGTGTTTAAAGGCTTGTGTAAAGGATTCTCATTGGTTGTGGCAGTTGAGATTCGGGCATCTCAACTTTATAGGTCTAAAGTTGATGAGTTAGAAGAAGATGGTGCATGGTCTTCCCCCTATTGATGAACCCCACCAAGTTTGTGAATGATGTCTTATTGGAAAACAATCAAGAACCAGTTTTCCAAAAGAGTCCATGTCATGGGCAAAGTGGCCACTTGAGCTTATCCATACTGATGTTATATATTTCTTGCTATTTATCGATGATTATAGCAAAAAGACGTGGGTGTATTTCTTAAAGGAAAAATATGAAGTTTTTGGAGCATTTAAGAAATTTAAAGTGCTCATGGGGAAAGAAAGCGGCTATTACATCAATGCCTTAAGATCTTATAGAGGGGGAGAATTTATATCCAATGAATTCAATAGATTCTGTGAGAACTATTGAATCTGCCATTTCTTATCACTTCCGAGATCACCTTAAAAAAACGGAGTTAGGGAAAGAAAGAATAGAACGGTGATGGACATGGTGAGAAGCATGTGAAAGAGCATGAATTTGCCCAAGGAGCTATCGACATATGCCATTGTTTGTGTTGTGTCTATCTTGAACTAGTCCCTAACAGCAAGTGTTTCCAGTATGGCACCCCAAGAAGCATGGAGTGGGAGAAAGCCTAATATCTCTCATTTTTGTGTTTTCAGGAGTGTAGCGCATGTACATGTAGCTGACAAAGAAAGGAGAAAATTAGATGATAAAAGTAGAAAATACGTGTTTGTGGGATATTTAAAATTTTCCAAAGGTTATAGGATGTTTGATTCGGATACAAGAAAGACAATCATAAGTAGAGATGTGACTATTGATGAAGAAGCAATATGGGATTGGAGCAATCACAAAGAGAAGAATTACAGTTTTTATCCTTTCACATTGGATGAAAAGAATGAGCATGAATCGGTGGATCAACCCACAACATGGATAATGAATAGTCTGATTTCACCCGCATCTCTTGAACAAGGAGAAAGCTCTAGTTAAAGTTCTAGAGAAAGGCCAAGAAAGTTCCAGAGCATTGATGGGTTATATTTTTAGCATGTTTTTATGCCTATTTCTATATCATTGAGACCATGTTTTTAGTCTTTATGGCTGCTACTACTTCCTTTCCTGCCTTTTTCAGGTTTTAAAGTCAATCCAGAGAAAACATGCGATATTTGCAGAAAAGGGCCTCTCACCGATACCTGAATCAGGCAGCAGGAGCGATAGCTGGACTCAGTGACTCCAGAACACTTTAGAACGACCATGAAGACATCAATACCAGTGCACACAACATCCAGATCTGGAAGTTACCTGATTCGGGGAAATCCTATTCAGGAAGAGCCATCTCAAAAGGCATCTCAGTCTCTTTCCTAATCTCATAAAAAGAAGGAGTTTACTACCATTTGAAGACCAAGACTAAAAGGAAACAAACCCATCAAAATAAATACAAAGAGTCCTATTTTATCACTAAAGAAGAAGCATAACGAGGAGCACTCAACTATAAATACCAAGTTTTTGTCACATAATTGATACAGAGTTTCGATCCAATCTATCATTCATTCTTTCTAGTCTAGCTTTCGTCTTTGTGTTCTTTAATTTTAAGCATTTTGATTTACAATTTTACTTTGAACATTCTTAAGTTTAATTACAATTTCACTTTCAGTTTTATTTCTCTATTTTAATTTCAGTCTCTATATTGTCAGCAAGATTTATCTTCAGTCTCTTTATATTTCTGCACATTTACATTCAACCATGTTTACCTAGAACTCTCATGGCTTGACCAATTAATGATGAAGACCGAGTTTGTAAATGGTGTGAGGACCGCATACAAAAATTTGCAAGGCGACCTATTTTTCAATCTTGTTACTTAAAGGGTTGTATGGTAAGAATATCACTTGATCTCGCCATTTGGATTGATCACCTGTTTGGTAAGTCTCTATGATTATTGTTAATATCTATTCTTTCATCCGTAATTTTACCTGAAGTGGGATGAAGTAACAATAGTTCCAATGAGACTAGAGAAACGTAATCTTACGCCTATTGGGAGTGCTTCACTACCTGTCGGTAAGGATTTAGGCTTTTCTTATTTCTATTGATATTCACTACCAAGCTCTCGGCGCGAAGTCGAGAGACGCAGTGAGTAAGAGTGAAATCGTGACATGATGTTCAGCCTCCATACATAGTAAGGAAAAGTTACTAATACTGTACGGTGTATGAGTATTAGTATAACTAAATCTAGGTCTCATTGCAATTAATTTCTTATCCCATGATCACCATGATATTCAGTCTTGTCCTATATTGGTTAAGCCATTATTTCCTATTGTTTCATTACCTGCTTTATTTAGTTTTAATCCATAAATTCCAATCAAGAGCACTTTAGGTCACGCTGTCTGTCATCTTCTTAGAATAATGTTGTCAAATACCGTTCTTTCTGGATTCGACCCCCGCTCCCTCCTAACAACTAGTTTATTTTGAGCAGGGATTTATTTTTGGTGGTCTCGACACCCGTCAAATTTTAATGCCGTTGTCAGGGAATGGTTCCTTTTGACTTGTTGTTTAACGTGGATGACTAGAGCTTTAGGTCATGGCAGTGAATTCCTCTACGATCCAAAAATTGAAAGATCCAATAGAGTTCATTCTAAGCAACCCCAAGAGCGTTGAGACTTGAAACATCAGGCAGAGATTTCAAATAGACCTAATAATAATCCAATTCATGTAGAAGGATAGTCTCACTATTCGAATGACTTAGAATTAGTGCCCAAAATACCCATTGTGACCATGGCTGGCCAAGAGCACTCAATCTGAGACCTTATACGGGTCCCGGTGAACCAACAACCTTTCTGCATTATTAATCCGGATGAAATTGAAGATAACAAGTTTGAGTTGAGAACTGGATTTGTCCATGCCTTTCCCACATTCATCGGAAGTGCCACTGATTACCCCTACAAACACTTGCAGAAATTCCATTTTAAGGTGTGTTCAATGAAGCCACCCAAGGTCAATCTAAACCTTGCGTAATTGAAGTCCTTTGCTGTCTCTCTTGAGGACTCGGCTAATGACTGCTTTGGTCATTTGAAACTAGGATCAATCACATCATGGGAACAGATGTCAAGAGTCTTCCTTGACAAATACTTTATAGCATTAAGAGTCACCACTTTGAAAAGGCAGATCTGTTCAGGTAAGATGAAAGACACAGAAAGTCTCCATGAGTATTATGAAAGGTTCCAGCACCTTTTGACCGCCTGCCCACCTCATGGATTCACTGATCAAACCTTACTCCAAACTTTCTATAAGGGACTTCCGTCTACTTGCAGTCCAAGTTAGAGCTAATGGTGGTGCTCTCATCAATAAGACCCCAACTCAACCTTGGGAAATCATCAGGACTATGGTAGAAACTGCTCAATAGTTTGGTGATCATGAAGGAAAATCTACATTGAGACCTGTCAATGGGGGTAACTCTTATGATCTCAATGACAAAATAGAAAGACTCTTTAAACTTGTGCATAAAATAACTGTCCAGACTGAGGTTGCGAAGGAGTGTGAACTGTGCAAAAAGACTACTCATGCTACTGATGAATGTCCTCGCATAGGAGACCCTGAGTTTGAGCAAGTCCATGCCATGGGGAACTATGTCAATTATAGAAATTATAGTAACTGTGGGAACTACGGTAACTATAATAACTATGTTAATCAGGGGAACAAGCAGCCATACATCCCACCACCATAAAGAAATTAAATAGGATGGTGAGATCGTCCAACACTCGCTTGGGGAAATAATGACTGCCAACAACCACAAGGACCATAGAATTAGATCATGGTGAGAAATCGGCAGAATGTGATCGTGTCGAGACCTCCTCAACAAGTCTAGCCCAACCCACCTCAGCAGCGATAATATAATCCTTATGAGCTTTTGACTACTCTCTTTAAGGGTTCTAATAAGCGGTTTGAGCTGGTAGATGATCGGATACAAGGACTACAAGGTAACTTCTCAAACCTAGAAAAATAAATAGCCCAAACAAGAAAGAAGTGCACATTATATGGTGCATGAAGAACAATTGGAAGCTCCACCTAGGAGCCTGGCCAGCCAAACAATTTCAGTATGTCCCTACTTACCCCAAGAGCCCCCCAATTCCAGGGGTCGTGATCTCAATCACTATGCATGGCATAGAGCATTTCAAGCCTATCCACTAAACCAAAACCCGTGAAACTCCACTCCTAGACTTGCAGACTCTTGCAATTATGCCACTCACTGAAACAATCAATGGATCCACTATTATGTGTCTTCCAGATCCTCTTAAAGAAAAACCTGCTATACCAGCTCCCAAGGACCCCCAGCCAAACCAGCCTGCTCATGATGACTCTATTCCTCCCGCCGCCTACCTCGAGGTCCTCTAGAAAGTCACAAGTCTGGAGAACTAGTAAAAAGACCTCTTTAAAAGACTAATTGAGCTCAAAGCTGAGAACCATGACCTCTGGATCCACTGCGATGCCCTGGAGCTGAATGGGAACCTCATCATCTAGCAGTTCAGGATCCGATGGATTTAGCGAGACCAGCCAAGTCTCTTTTGCCTCCTCCCTCCTCCACAAGGACATTAATGTTTTAATTTGACGTCTCTTTTTTTCTCTTTTTCTTTTTCTTTTTCTTTTTTCTTTTTCTGCTTTTTCTTTTTCTTGTTTTGGTTTGAAGACAATGCATAGTTTAGGTGTGGGGAGGGGATTTATATGTTTTTGCATTTTTTGCTCAAGAAAGTGATTTCACAAGGACTCTCATGCTTCATTTTTTTGCCCCTGCAATGACCTTATTTGCTCTCTAGCCTATCATTAAGATGTGATGGTAACTAAGAGAAGGAATGATGTGTAATTAACTAACTGAATAACTAGCAGGACTATCCCGATTAAGTAAAACTAATACCGAGACCTGAGTAGAACATTGATATTCCAATCTAAGATTTCTGATAGTCACCTTATAAATTTCTTTGTCCCAGTGAGTACAGAAAAGTGTAACATAATTTTATTATTTAAAGTGCTTTAATCTGGCCATGATTTGATATTAGTTAGTCCCTCTGCATCATGAGATTCTTCATTGAGACCTTATGATATTGGTGATAGACTTGGTGGTTGCCTTTTGCTGTAAATCTGTAATTTAGATAAAATGAGACCCACTTGGCTCGCAACCTTGTTTGTCTCTTTCATAGGGTCGATAGAAGAGAGAGCTATCCATGGCTAAAGACCAGATGAAGACTCTTTCATAGGAACTAAATTTGAAAAATATGGCAGGACCCAAGAAAATTGGCAAAGTACATAAATGATTGAAAAATCTATAGGGTCTAGCAAGGCTAGAAAAATTCTTAAATTCGTAGAGAGATCCCAGCTATTTTGCTAGTTGAATCCTAAGGATTCCACTAAGCAAAAATGTGCCCAAAATTAATAAAAGGTTTGGATGGAGTCATCTTATGATTGCCAGGATGAGCTGATTTTCAATTAATGGTAGTTATGAATAAGAACAATATTTTGTGTTATCGTGATTTAATTTGATAAATACTCTCGGATAAAGTTTTGAATGAGGTTTTCTTGATGATGTCTTACATGGGAATGCTCAATGGTCGTTGAAAGACCTCGATATAAGTCTCGGTGAATGGTTTTGGTCTCTGTTTGCTTATTCAATGGTGTTTGCACAGTTTTTCCCTTCTTTCTAATCTTTGATGCATACTTGAGGGCAAGTATGGATTAAGTATGGGGAGATTTGATGGGTTGTATTTTCGGCATGTTTTTGTGTCTAATTCTATATCATTGAGGCCATGTTTTTAGTCTTTATGGCCACTGCTACTTCCTTTTCTTCCTTTTTTAGGTTTTGAAGGCAATTCGGAGAAAACATGTGATATTTGGAGAAAAAGAGCCTCTCACCGATACCTAAAGCAGGCAGCAGGATCGATAGCTAGTCTTGGTGACTCCAGAACACTTTAGAATGACCAAGATGACATCAATATTGGTGCACGCCATAACCAGATCTGAATGTTACCCAATTCATGCAAATCCTATACAGGAATGGCCATCTTAAATGGCCATCTTGAGATTACTACCATTTGAAGACCAAGACTAAAAGGAAATAAATCAATCAAAATAAATACAAAGAGTCCTATTTTGTCACTAAACAAGAAGCATAAGGAGGAGCACTCAACTATCAATACCAAGGTCGGCCATTTTGAAGAGGACACACAAGAGAAACACAAATTATATAGAGTTTCATTCAATTCTATCATTCAGTCTTTCTACTCTAGCTTTAGTCTTTATGTTATTTAATTTTAAGCATTTTGATTTACGGTTTTGGTTTGAACATTTCTAAGTTTAATTACTATTTCACTTTCAGTTTTATTACTCCATTTTCATTTTAGTCTCTATATTGTCAGCATGATTAATCTTCAGTCTCTTTATATTTCTGCACGTTTACATTTAGCCATGTTTAGCTAGAACTCACATGGCTTGGCCAATTAATGGTCAAGACTGAGTTTAAATGGTGTGAGGACCCGCAATTGAATACAGAAATTTGATAAGGCAACATATATATTAATCTCCGTACTTGAAGGGTTTTATTGTAAGAATATCACTGGGTCTTACCATTTGGATTGATCACCTATTTGGTAAGTCTCTATGGTTATTATTAATCTCTATTCTTGCATCTGTAATTGGGCCTAAAGAGGGATGAAGTAACGACAGTCTCCAATGAGACTGGAGAAAGGTAATCTTATGCCTGTTGGGAGTGCTTCACTATCTGTCGGTAAGGATTGAGGCTTTTCTTATTTCTATTGCTATTCACTGGCAAGCTCTTGGCCCAAAGTCGAGAGACACAGTGAGTAAGAGTGAGGTCATGATGCGAAGCCCGATCTCCATACATAGTAAGTAAAAGTTGCTAGTACTGTATAGTGTATGAGCATTAGTATAACTAAATCTAGGTCTCGTTGCAAATAATTTCTTATCCCATGATCACCATGATATTCAGTCTTGTCCTATATTGGTTAAGCCATTATTTCCTATTATTTCATTACTTGCTTTATTTAGTTTTAATTCGTAAATTCCCATCAAGAGCACTTTTAGGTCACACTGTCTGTCATCTTCTTGGAATAACATTGTCAAATACCGTTCTTTGTGGATTCGACCCTCGCTCACTGCTAACTACCAATTTGTTTTGTGCAAGGATTTATTTTTTGTGGTCTCGACACCCATCAAGCATTGAAGAACTTTATGATGTGAAAACAGATCTTAGTAAAGAATTAAATCTATACTGTCATCATACTAATACTGAGCCTATTAATGCTGAAGATACCATGAAAGTTTACAGATGGAGAAAACTATGGAGGAGGAGATCCATGTAATTGAGAAGAACAAGACATGGGAGTTAACTAAACTTCTATCAGACGAAAAGCCCATTGGTGTTAAAGCATTCAAGGAAAAGAAAGATACTAGCGGAGATAATGTACGGCATAAGGCAAGACTAGTTGCAAAGGGATATAGTCAAAAGCCTTGTATTGACTATGATGAAGTTTTTGCTCCAGTTACGAGAATGGAGACTATTAGGATGGTAATCCCATTATTGCTAAAAATGGATGGAAGATCCATTAAATGGATGTGAAGTCAGCATTTTTGAATGCATATTTGGAGGAAGACATCTATGTACAACAACCGCCTAGTTACATTGTTAAAGGGCATGAAGATAAGGTACTAAAGCTAAAGAAGGCACTATACGGACTTAAGTAGGAACCAAGAGCATGGAAAAGTTGCATTGAAAAATATTTTCAAAAGAATGGATTTGCCAAATGCCCCCATGAATATTCTTTGTATATGAAGGTGAAAGGTGGAGGCATGCTGCTTGTTTGCTTGTACATGGATGACCTCATTTTTATGGGGAATAATCCTCGAATGTTTGACGATTTCAAGAGGACAATGGCTCGTGAATTTGAGATGACTAATATTGGGTTAATGTCATACTACTCTGGCATTGAAGTGAAGCAGAATGCTGACGGAATTGTTATTTCTCAAAGTGGCTTTGCTAAGGAGATTTTGAAGAAGTTCAAGATGGAGAATTGCAACCCTATTAACACTCCCGTCGAATGCAACTTGAAAATGACAAAAGATGAAGATGGAAAAGAAGTGAACCCAACCATATTTTGAAGTCTTGTCGTAAGTCTCAGATACCTGACTTGCACTAGGCCCGTTATTTTCTACGTAGTTGGGCTAGTGAGAAGATACATGGAAGCACCCAAGGAGTCTCATTGGATGCAACAAAGAGAATACTCAGTTACGTAACAGGTACACCTAATTTTGGACTGCGCTACTCAAAATCTGATAGGTTCAAATTAGTTGGATACAGTGATAGTGATTGGGCTAGTGATAAGAATGATCGAAAGAGAACTAGCGGATCTATATTCTTCCTTGGTGAAATGACATTTACATGGAGTTTGATGAAGTAACTAATTGTGACGTTATCAACCTGTGAAGCTGAATATGTTACTGCTACATTATGTGTGTATCATGCTATATGGTTGAAAAGATTGTTGAAGGAACTTCAAATGACATAACATGATCCGAGTGATAATTCTGTTGATAACAAATCAGCATTGGTGCTAGCTAAAAATACAGTCTTTCATGAATGAAGTAAACACATTAACACTAGATATCATTTAATTAGAGAATGCCTCAAACAGAAGGAGTTGACATTGCAGTATGTGAAGACGGAAGATCAAATTGCAGACATATTTACAAAGCCGCTCAAAGGTGACGTGATTAACCAGCTACGGAGATTGTTGGGTGTTTTGGAAAATTAAGTTCAAGGGGGAGTATTAAGTTATTAAATGTAATTTGAATAAATGACAGATAAAAATATGAGTAAAGAGAAGATGAACAACGTACAAAAAAGATAAATTCATATTAATTAATTAACTGAAGACTTGAATTATTCTTTGTACCTGCAATGTTCAAAAGAGTTAATAGCATAGAGGTTTTCCATTGTAATTTACGTTTGAGAATAGAAAAATTAAGATAGGAATTAATGTATTGCTTTGGTTGTAAGCTCTATATAAAGAGCACAATGTTTTATTTTTCAGTATCATCAGAGAAAAGAAAACAAATACAATAAAAAGAGTTTAGCATTTCATGAGTGTTTTAGTAAGCCTCTTTTTATGAGTAGTATATTACATTATTAGTTTATATTATTTAAAGTAAGGCCAAATTCCCCCCTTTTCCCCAACAATGACAATTCCAAATTACATATGAAGTAAGGATAAAAAACTTTAGTTAAAAAAAAATTACATACATAATTTCCAAATTACATATTACAGGCCTAAATTCCTAAAATCCACATTGGCTAAACAAATCAGATTATCAATGTCGTTCTTGAGACCCTTCAAAATTTGATCGAAGAAATCGGTGGAGCAATAAATCTGAATGAGGCCATCGAATTTTCAATCAATTTCACCTCCTACTAGCACCGGCAGAATACTTCCCAAGTATTTGTTGTGTTGGTCCCTATGAGGGTCTAAATAAGGTCAGAGGGGGGTAAATGACCATTTTTTTAGAATTATACAGACTTTTTAAAGTCTTTGTGTAGCGTGTTTGATATGTTTCAGATATATTGGATCCAGAGAATGCAAATATGAAATATTGTGCAAATAAAGTAAAGAGTTAGAATATCAAACACAGAGTTTTATCCTAGTTAGGCTCCGCCTACTCCAGTCCCCTAAGTGTCCTTACTCCGAGATTTTTCTACTAGTGGAGTCCTTTCCAATTGGCAGGAATAAAGCCTTAAAATTTGACTCCAGAGATTTCTTCTCCTGTGGATGTAGGATATACTACTAGAAGCACCAACTCCTAGCTGAGTCCTCTTGTCTTTAGTAGGATATACCATGTGGATTCTACCCAAACCTAAGTTGAGTCATACAGGGAGATCCCACTTAAAGCACCAACTCTAAGCTATTTCCCAATCTCAATACTCAACCAAGTATTGGATTTTTACGTCTAATTTTCTATTTGAAATGGTTTTGAACTCTTCAAGTATATAATTTTCACTTGAGAGTTCTTACAAACAGATTTGCAATGTTTTAGTTCTTGGAGGGAATATGTCACTGATTGCAATAGCAGATTTTCTTGTGTAATGCTTTCTCGAAGGGATTAGCACCTTCTCAACTTATGGATCGTCCCTTTATAGGCTTGGATCATAAATGTAGCCGTTGAGGTTGAATTGAATCTTCACCGTTGATCAGGTAAGATTTAGTAGTTCCAAAGCTGTTGATCAGTCCGTTAGAATTAGTAATTGTCTCATTCAAATCCTTGGGATTTAGGCTAAAAATTTATCAATGATCATTTTCCTTGTATTTTAATGATTCACAAACTTTTATACCAGTACCCCGGTGTGTAAGATCCATGCGCCTTTCTTATTTATCTAGGTGAAAAGGTTGTTACCTTTTCTCTTTCTTGTGTCAATCCTTATATCCTTTTCTGAAAAGCATGCTAGCTGTTATTTTGTCTTGTACAAGGGGAAATGATCTTTGACTTCCAGACAAAAAAGGTGGAGGGAAATGTAACTTTTCAAATCCTTCCCATTGTTTTGATATTTAGTCTTTTGAATGTCTTCAGACCAAATATATATCCGCATGCTACTTCAATCAGTTCTTCCGGATGCTTCTTTTGAAGGTTTAAAGTTTGTTCCCTTTCCAAACTTTAATCGGATGCTTCCATTGTGTAGTTAGGTATTTATAGTCTTCAATGTATGTCCTAATGACTTGTCTTGGACCTTATGCTTCCATTTTGGATTAAGGAGATAACGTGTTTTTGTTCTTAGGGTTTTGTTTTCTTCAAACTTGATCCGGATCTATATTTAATTCGTGCTTCTGGATCATTGTTCCCCAACAATCTCCCCCATTTGATGGAAATAAAAACTAAGCACATATAAGTACAAGTAAAGGGGTTTTATGAGCTAAGTATTATTCTTTATACTTAGTCATTTACAGATTTGCTCCCCCATAATTCTAGCATCGTAACTCCCCCAAGAATTTTGTATTCTAGCTTCAAAGTTTTTGAAGTACAATTATAGATTGTACTTAGAAGCAATTTTTGAGTAGAATTGTTTTCACTATATATACTTCTGTTGTTAACAATAGTTAACCTCATGAAGTTGCAAATTACAAACTATAAATGTATATATAAGTGAAAGCAGATTACATACATAGCCAGCTATTACAAAATTTTACAAGTAGAAATAGCTAACTATACTACTCATCTACTTTCATAGCCTCATCTCCTTTGCATATTATGCTCATCTCCCCCTTGTTGTTTTCAATAGACTGGGGGTCTATTGCCATGTAAGTTTTATTGTCCCAACTCTTCTGACATGCCTCTAAATAGATGGAATAATCAACATTTCCTTTGAGGTACTTCTCAATAATGGTTTCAACAATTGCCGGGAGTAGATGGACATGTTTGAGTTGGTCCCTGAGCTGCTTGTAGAACTTGACAATGTCGGCAATCATCTTTATAGCATATTCTCTATCCTCTTTTTCAAACAACGGGAAGAGAGCCTGGAGAAGCGTTATTCCACATTTGTAGCCAAAAAATCTGGTGTCTCCAATATATTGAACAAGATTCTAAACAACCTCAAGGAAATGGCTTTCTAGAATGACTGCAGAAGATCCAAATATGGAAAGAGTGTGGAGAGTTAGCCATACCTAACTTTAATTGCTCCATCTCCTCAATTATATCTCTCTGGACATTGTGAAGACTAGAGTTGAAAGTAGCCATATCCTTATAGAATGCCTCCTTCATGTGTGTTTTGGTTGGATGAGCTATGTCTCTGTCTGATTGATTTCCTTAGTATTCGAAAGACTGGAATTATCCTCAGTCTCCCCTCCAATTTCCTTTAAAGGACTTATAACTTTCACTTCTTTTTCCTGATCTGAACTGGTGGTACTATCCTCATCTTCCCATCTAGTTGCCTTTTCAGGTCTTCCTAACTTAACCACTTCAGCTACTAGATTTAATATGTTATCTAGAAGAGACTCAGTTCTAGCCTTGAATAGAGAGAGGCCTTCCTCAGATATTCACTTTCATGTAGAAGAGCCAGGTTTGTTGATGCTATTAGGATTGATGGATTATCAGTGGTTACTGTTCTGGATGAGCCTCAAGGTCCCTTCTTACTCAGTTGGTTGATTTTCATGTTAGCCTTCATGGCTGCCATCATCTCACTAAATTGGAGATCCTCTAGAAAAATGTTGTCTGGCAGGATGGATTTTCCAGCAACTACAATTTCCTTACCCATGCTTAAATATGCTAGAGTTATGGCTTTAGGTGTTGGCTCTTGGATGTGAATACCAACAGTTGGCTTCTTCGTAGCCAATTTTGTCCTCTTTGCTTTAAGAGCTTTATTAAAGTAGATCTCTTCTGGGTTAGCTGTTTCTTTGGTATAGGCTCCCCATCCCTGGTTTCCTCACTATTAAATTCATCCTCTTCTTCCAGGATGTCTGTGATAGTGCTCTTCTCTCCTTGCTTCCACCCCTTTCTAATAGCAGCAGCCGCTACTACAATCTTATCAATAGCCTCTAGTTCACAGACTGGTTTTTATCTTCTTGTATGTAGCTTTAATGACCTCCCTCTTCTCTTAGGCTTATCGGGGGTAGCTTTCATCAATTATGTGAGGGGAAGTGTGTCCTCGTCTACTTCCTTAACCACTGCCTTTAGGTTGCTTTATTGTTGATCCTTAGGCTTGGTGGTTCTGGCTTTCTTTATTTTCAGAGCGATTTCATTTATGCTTCCGGCCTTCTGGATACTACTTTTCTCCTTTGTTTCCTCTTTATGCCTAATGGCTTTCTTTTTATCCCATTTCTCTCCAAAACTTATCATTTTGAAGTTCTCTTCTAACATTTCGTTTCCTTGGATGGACTGAGCTACGGATAGATCAACTCCATTTTCAGGAAGAATTTTTGAAATGAGAGTGTTGTGGGAGTTTTTATGCTGCCTCATGAAATTTATGATCAAGACTGGCATGTTCACAACTCTGCTTTCCACCCAATGTTTCAAGATGCAGTATTGAAAGGAGTATGCAGTGGTGCTAGAGCCTTTCCGAATTAGGATGAATTTGGCCAGAACATGTCCTAGTATTCTAGGAGTTTCGGGCTAGTAGGTGAGAATTTGTCTCCAAAGCAGCAAACTGGGAGCCACATCCCAAGATAATACATGACCAGGAGCTCATCACCTTCATTTCGTAGCAAAACCCCATCATTCTTAATCTGAAAATGCATTACAAAGAACTCCGGTGTAATAGTGATTACTTTTCCTTGGAATTTTATCCAGATGGCATCATAATAGGAGTGGATCATTAGATTATTGTAAAATTCTCTCACGTGGTCTAGATAGGTAGGACAGTTTATTTCTAGGAAGTCTTCAAGGTGTTGATCTTTTAAGAGTTATGAGTATGGTTTAGTTTCAAATAGGAAGTTATTGCCCAAATAATCTAAGCGAACGATTGAATCAGGGCTGTTGAGCTTTATTGGGGTAAAGTCTTCATCTTTAAGATCAGATTCTTTAAAGATGCATCTTGGAGGAGCAGGAGTTGTTTGATTGGATGCCATTTGACGATTATGAAAAGAAATTGGGAATTTAGGGTTTCTGAAATAAAATTTGCAGAGTAACAGTAGAGTAGTTACTCGCACTAGGATGAAGAAGAATTTTGGGTGGTTGTTATAGAATTCCCAAGGTGAGGGCATAATGTTGATTCAAACGCAGTTAAACTTAACAAGATTGATGAGGTGGAAGTTAAGTTTGAGGAAAGAGGTAAATGGTGTTTAAACTGGAGAAGTAGAATTGTTTAATTTTTAAGACAGTTGTAAATTTTACCGCGCGTGTAATGCCCAATAAATGTTTAAAATTCAAAATAAGTATAGTTACCTTTTCACGCTTTTACTGCCATTTTTCCCTTCTGTCTACTTAGCTAGCAATATTCCTTTCGGATCTAGAGTCAAAGTTTATCTTCTTTCATACTAGATTTATTTGAGTTATGGAAGACCAAGCTAACTCTAGATCGACTTCTGGATCCCATTGGAGTAGACATAGGCTTGCTCTTCTCAACTTCAAATTTCTTTAGAATCTCCTTAGTATACTTGGACTAATTTATGAAAATCCTATCTAGACTATGCTTGATTTGAAGACCAAGGAAGAAATTTAGTTCTCACATCATGGACATCTCAAATTCATTCTGCATTTAAGTGTTGAATTCTTCAAACATCTTCTCATCTATTGCTCTAAAGATCATGTCATCTACATAAATTTAGACTAAAATGACATCACCATTTTTCTTCTAGATGAAGAGAGTTATGTTTGCTTTACCTCAGATGTAACCCTTGGATATGAGGAAAAAAGTAAGTCTTTCATGCCAGGCTCTTAGTGCTTGCTTCAATCCATAGAAAGCCTTCTTCAGTTTGTACACGTGATCATGTTTGAGCCTTTGAATCTAGGTGGTTGCTTAACATAGACCTCTTCCTAGATTACTCTATTTAGAAATGCACTTTTCACTACCATTTGGAATAATGTGAATTCCACAAATGATGCAAAAGCACATAAAATCCGGATTGCCTCTAATCTTGCTACTCGAGCAAAAGTTTCTTCAAAGTCAATTCCTTCTTATGGGTTGTAGCCTTGGGCAACCAATCTTTCCTTGTTTCTCACCATAACTTCAGATTCATCTAGCTTATTCCAAAATACCCATTTAGTGCCAATGGTTAATTTCCCTTCCAGGAGTGGTACTAAATCCCAGACATCATTTCTAGAGAACTGATCTAGTTATTCTTGCATTGCCATCATTGAGCTATCATCTCCTTCAGCGTCTTGAAACATCTTTGGCTCAATTAGAAAGATGAAAGCATCATGGCTTATCATTTGGTTGAGTTGTCCTCTTGTTCTGACCAGATTCTGGACATTGTCCAAAATGACTTCAATTGGATAATTCCTATGTATCCAGATCTCTCTTTGAAGATCTTCATGTTGTACATGAGCTTGTTCCTCAATTTCCTCAACTTCTTATTCTTGATTATTCATAAAGTTTATCTCATGATGATTGAGATATCCTGGTGGAACTTCTGAGTTGAGAGTGATTCCTTCATCTTCTTCTTTGTACTTCTTGATTTGAAAGGAATCTGGAATTTTTACTTCCTCCTTTTCTCTGGAGTTTTTAGCTTTCGAAATTAAAAAGTCTTCTGGATTTGAACTTGTTTTCTGTGAATGGTTACTCTCATTGAAATCTACGTGTATTGACTCTACCATAGTTTGGGTTCAATTGTTATAGACTTTATAAGCTTTACTATATGTTGAGTAGCCAAGGAAAATTGCTTCATCAGATGTAAGGATCAAATTTTCCTAATTGCTCACTATAATTTAGGATGTAGCATTTACATCCAAAGGCTTTAAAGTACCCCATTTTGGGTTTCCTTCCCTTATAAATTTCATATGGGTCAGTTCTATGGTCTTTCTTATGAGAGCTCTAATTAAGATGTAACATGTAGTGTTTACGGCCTCACCCCAAAAATACTTATGCAAATTGTTCTTACTTAACATTGTTCTAGCCATTTCAACTATTGTTTTGTTTTTCCTTTCAACAACCCATTTTGTTGAGGTGTATGAGGAGTAGAAAAGTTGTGCTCAATGCCCTTAGATTCACAGAATTCAGCAAAATGCTTATTTTTGAATTCTCCTCCATTATCACTTTGGAGGCATGCAATGCTTATGCCATGTTCTACTTCTATCTGGATGAATATTTTTGAGAAATGGTCAAAGGCTTCATCTTTGCCAGCTAGCAAGACAACCCATGTACAACGAGAGTAATCATCTACAATGACCATGGTGTATTCTCTTCTACCTAAACTCATTGGTTTGATTGGACCAAAGAGATCAATGTGCAAGAGTTCAAGAACTCTCTTAGAGGGTACATAGGAGATGGAAGTGAAGGTTTTTCAGTGTTGTTTACCTAATTGATACGTAGAGCATATGTGATCCTTATAAAAAGCAACCTTAGGAAAACCCACAACAAGTTCCTTTTTGGCTAATTTGGACAAGAGGTTCATGCTTACATGTCCCAACCACCGGTGCCATCGCCATGATTCTTCTTCTCTAGACACCAAACATATATTCTTTTTCTCATTTTTTTATGTTAATAGAATAGACATTGTTTACTCTAGGTGTATAAAGAATGATTTGATTTGAGTTATGGTCAATGATTAAGCATCCTTCAGGGTCAAAGGTGACTTTTCTCCCTTTGTCATAGAGTTTATCAACACTAAGGAAGTTGAACTTCAGTCCATTAAGTAGTGAGACATCTTCTATCTCTAGATTATATCCAATGGTTGCATGTCTGATGGTATGTCCCTTCTGATTATCTTGAAAGCCTACTTTTTTGCCTTTCTTCCGGGTTAAAGTGATGAAGGCTTTTTCATCACCAGTCATGTGCCTTGAGCATCCACTATCAATGTATAATCTATGTTGATCTACCATGGACCTAAGTCATACCTATAAAATAGATCAAGTGGGTTTGGGTACCCAATCAGATTTGGGTCCTCTCGGGTTATCAACCATTTCAGGCCAAGGATAAACATCATAATAACCGTTTTTCAATCTATATAATTTTGTAATATGATTGTTTTTCCCTCAAAAACTGCACCCGAAAATGGGTTTGTTCTGTTATAGTTTCTTTTGGATCTTCTTAAGATCTTCCTTTCCGTACTTTCTGATGTATCCATCTTCTTGTATACTTGTCCATCCAGTATGTATCCGTAAGCTAGTTCAAGGCACAATCTCTGCTCTATGGTTCTTTCTTTGCTTGATAGGTTTCTCATTATAGACTATTTTAGCCTTTCCCTTTTGAGCTGCTGTGCTTGAGGTTGCTTGCTAACTTTCTTTTCTTTTTAATTTAGGGGCCCCTGATTCTTTTGATTTGGATTTCTTGGTGCCGCTTGCCTTGAATTCCTTCTTCTTTATAAAGGATCGGATTTCCTTCCGGATGCCTCCTTCATTAGGGTTATCTCCCTATCTAGCCATATTCAGTTTGCACTTAAAATCTGTACTTGGCTCCTTTGGAAATTTTCTTCAACCACATCAATATGCTTTGTGGTCCTTATCAGATTAATATCTTGTACCATTACTTTAGCATCTTCAGCAAGCTCCAACACTTTTCTTCGTAGGGATTTGATGGCTTTTGTGTTTTTTCTCACATTTCGAATCACAACCCCTAAAGCTCTAGCAAGATCAAGGTTAGAAACAAAATTAGAGTGAGAGTTTACCTTAGTGGTGGCTATCTCTAATTTTGATTCCTCAATTTCCTAAGTGTCTTACTTAGATGGATTTCTTTTAAATTGTTCTCCTTCTAGATCTGTCGGTGCCATGAATGCACAGTTAGCAGTTTCTTCTTCATTTGTTGAAGATGAACTGCTGCTATCTTCAATATTGCTCCATGTGGCCACCATAGCCTTCTTCTAGTATTTCTTGTCTCTTTTGAGCTTTGGGCATTTGGTTCTGAAGTGGGCTTTTTCTCCACATTCAAAGCAAGCATTATCTTTTTTCGGAACTTTCTTTTCTTCCAGAGGTTTTCTTAGCTTGTCCCTTCTAGAAGTGCCTTCCTTTGAGTTCTCGGACTCATACCTTTTGGAGCTCCTCCTGTCATTCTTCTTTAGGAATCTATTATAATATTTGGCTAGCATAGTCATATCTTCTTTGCTATAATGATATCCCTTCAGTTGCTTGTCTGATCTAGAGGAAGCTGATCCAGCAGAATCTGCATTGAGCGTAATCGTCTTCTTCTTCTCTTCAGGCATTTTCTCCTATTGGCTATATCTCTCCAAGTATAGCTCTTAAGTTAGGAGATTACCAATGAGCTCATCATAACTATACAAGTAAAGTCATGAGCTTTCTCAATGGCAGTCTTTTTGTTGTCCCATTCCTTGGTGAGACTTCGGTGTACTTTTTTAAGCATGTCTACTTTGAGATCTCTTTTTTGAGCCTTTTCATCTCATTTACTAGATTGGTGTATCTAGTGTTGAGGCTACTAATGTATTCTTTAGGCTCCATCTTGAAAGATTCTAGCTTTTGCTGTAGGATATCAATGTTGGCTTCCCTGACCTTGTTTGTTCCTTCATAAGTCACTTCAAGCTTCTCCCATATCTCTTATTTAGTTTAACATTCGAATATCCTATTTAATTAAGCTGCACTAAGAGCTTAATGAAGTATATTAATAGTATTTGCATTTTCACGCAATCTTTTGGAGTCATTCTCATCCCATAGATTTGAGGGCTTGCGGGTTGTTATACCCTCTACTTCGTGTGTAGGATCATATAGGCCATCTACAATGGCCATCCATGCTATCATGCTTTGTGCCTGAATGAAATTCTTCATCCAATTCTTCTGGAATGTGTAGTGTTCATCGGTGAACAGTGGAGGACTGGTAATAGACATACCCTCTGAAAGGAGTTTTGAGTTTTAGAAACTTATTTTAATTCTTGGATCAAAATATAACCCTTTAGATCGATATTTTTAGAACTCTACTTGTGAGCACTTACTCTGATACCATCTTTTGGTCCGTATGAGGGTGTAAATAAGATCAGAGGGGGGTGAATCAACCTTTTTGAAGAATTATACATACTTCAAAAAGCCTTTGTGTAGCGTGTTTGATATGTTCCAGATATATTGGATCCATATAATGCAAATATGAAATGTTGTGCAAATAAAGTAAAGAGTTAGAATATCAAACATAGAGTTTATCCTAGTTTGGCTCCACCTACTCTAATTCCCAGAGTATCCTTACTTTCAGCTTTTTCCACTAGTGGATTCCTTTCCAACTGGTAGGAATCAAGCCTTGCAATTTATCTCTAGAGATTTCTTCTCGTCCGGATGTAGGATATACCACTAGAACTACCAACTCCTAGTTGAGTCCTCTAGTCTTTAGTAGGATATACCACATGGATTATACCCAAACCTAAGCTTTTAAAGCACAAACTTTAAGCTATTTCCCAATCTGAATATTTATCCAAGTATAAGATCTTTAGAACTGATTTTCTCTTTGAAAAGGTTTTGAACTCTTTAAGTTTATAATTTTCACTTGAGAGTTCTTACAAATAGATTTGCAATGTTTTAGTTCTTGGAGGGATTATGTCACTAATTGCAATAGCAGATTTTCTTGTTTAATGCTTTGTAGAATCAACCAGCACCTTCTCAACTTGTGAAGCTTCCCTTTTATAGGCTTGGATCATAAATGTAGCCGTTGAGGTTGAATTGAATCTTCCCCACTGATCATGTAAGATGTAGCACTTCTGGAGCCGTTGATCAGTCTGTTAGGTTGAGTAATTGTCTCATTTAAATCCTTGGGATTGAGGCTAAAAAGTTATCAGTGATCATTTTCCTAGTATTTTAGGGATTCACCAACTTTTATGCAGTAGTCAGGTAAGTGAGCTCCACGCGCCTTTCCTATTTATCTAGGCAGAAAAGGTTATTACCTTTTTCTCTTTCATCTGTTAGTCCTTTTGTCCTTTTTGTGAAAAGCGTGCTAGCTGTTATTTTGTCTTCCATTAGGGGAAAGGATCTTTGACTTGTAGTCCAAAAAGGTGGAGGGAAATGTAACTTTTAAATCATTCCCTTTGTTTTGATATTTAGTCTTTCGGATGTCTTCAGACCAAATATCTATCCGGATGCTACTTCAATCAGTCCTTCTTCCGGATGCTACATTTGAAGGTTTAAAGTTTGTTTCCTTTCCAAACTTTAATCAGATGCTTCCATTCTATGCTTAGGTATTTGTAGTTTGTCCTGATGACTTGTCTTGGACCTTATGCTTCCAATTTGGATTAAGGAGATAACATGTTTTTGTTCTTACATTTTTGTTTTCTACAAACTTGATCCGGATCTATCTTTGATTTGTTATTTCGGATCCTTGGTTCCCAATATGTTGGGGACATAAATTTCTTCTTATCTTCTTCCCTTAATCCCACCATTATCACCGTGTATTTTAGGAAGAGGTAGCCGATACTTGTCTTTCTCCTTTTCCCCAAACACTTTCAACAAGTTTTTCGCAGCAATTATCGATTACAGAGGGTAGGGTTTTTGTTTTCTCTTGGATTTCATGTCATTGAATTTGAGAAAGAGGTCGTTTATATATATTTACTACTTCCCTAGATCGATTTGGATTTATTTTGAAGGTGGCAATCTGATAATCAATTCTAGGATTTCTAATTTGACTATTTTGAGCGGATGATATTTCGGACGGCTGCAAAACTGGGCCGGAGGACCGATCCCTTGAAGATAATGGCATGATGAGTGTGTTGTGATTGGAAAATGGTTTTGCATATTTTAATGTTCAAAAGACACGGTATCAAAATCCCGTACTTAAATACAGTTGACACCCAGTTCAGCTTAACTGTGAAATTTAGGTACGATTTTCCCCCCGTGTAGTAGACCATAACTTAAGTAGAGATTCCGAGTTCGGACGATGCTATCTATTTTACATTGGTCAAGTTAAAAGTTTCATTCTTTCTTATTCGATTTTAATTAACCCTATTTATTGTGTTTTTGATTCATATATTATGTTAGCACTTCATTTAGCAAGCATTTAAAGCGATAAATAAATTATTATAGTCATCCCAAATAAAGTGCTGAAATTAAAGAATAAATACATGGCTTTCCAATTCCTATACATTTGTCTATATAATAAATAAAATACCTAAAGCCCTAACATATATCTAACCTAATTCTACATGTATAAAATGGTTATCACAAATACGGCACGTATACAAGATATATCACATATAGCATGCATAATTAGTGGACCAAACAAGACTCGAGCTAGCGTGATTATGGCATATTTATTGTACAATTTAATGGAGCCTAGCTGGATGGCTAAAAATGGTATTCAAGCAGCATTTGTGAGAAAACCTCATTTTCTTTACATTTTAGACTCGATTTATTATTTAAACAGGATTAGTAGTGAAAATACCACATGTTATAGGTGAGGACTATTTTCGGGGAGTTCTAGACTCCCATCGTTGCACTATACATTATACCTTTGGAAATTAAACTAGGTCAAAATAAAAACAAAAATAAACCTGCTGTCCATAATGCCATACCGCCGGCAATATAAGTGAAGCCGCTAGTGGCATTAATTATGCTGCTGGTGATTTCACTTACATAGGTCTATGAAATAACATTCTGGGTACCACAAGAAAATAGAGCTGTTGGTGACAAAGAAGCCTCGGGCAGTATTACTGATGTCTCTGGCAATATAAGTGATACCGCCGGCAGCTTCGCTTGTCGCTAGCGACTTCAGTTGCTTGCAATAGTAGTAGTGAATGATTAAAAAACGACCGAAAACCCAAAACTGAGCAGAGAATAACAAATAATCACAATGAACAACTAAAATAAATGCCAAAGAGCTATGAGACTCAGAATTTTAACCTCAAGGCCGTGAATCCACCTCTTCATGATCCAAATGACACCTCTGGGGAGCTCAGAATGATGATTTAGGTAGTGAATAAGGGATTTAAGTCTCTAAAACCATTTAGATTGATTTTTAAACCTAAAGTCTATTGATTTCAAGTTAAACATCAGAGAGTTCAATAAAGAAAAACCAATAAAAGATGGAGTTATTCCTCTTTTCTTACCTTTTCTTCCTCTTATCCCACTAGAACTACTAAAATCTCACTGAATTTCCTCTCAAATTGAAGTTGGGAGTTGCTAACCCTCTCATGAGTTAAAATTGGGTCTTTTATACTCTAAAAATTGGGTAAACCTGACTTTTCTCGATTATCCGGTAGGTATCGAGCAAGGATGGCAAAACGCAGTCTGCCTGTAGAAGTGAGCCCGTCGGCGGCTTTAGCCTCTACCAGGTCCAAAAAGTAAGGCATCGCCTAGCCTAAAAAGGTGTTTAAGGGTCAAATCTGCCCAAAAAGTGATTTAAGCAGGACTTTTTTGAATAATTAGGCTTATTTTTTAATTTTTAAGAGTATTTAGGACTAAATTAATTTTTGGGTGCAAATCATCGGTTCAAGATCCCACTGGATACGCTATCGAATACGACGAACTGAATATTTCCAAAAGTAAGATCCATAATGAAATTTTTATCGGTGATAAAAAATTCAAAAAGAATCTTTATATTGAGGATTAAAATTGAATATATGTCATCATCGTCTCACGAGAGGGAATGCAAAATCTCGTGCTCACAGGCTACCCCTCAAGGGATCACATCTGCCATAAGTCAGTATGATCTTATGAAAAGAGCAAGGGTTTAGAAATTATACCTGACAGATGGTGTGCTAGGTCTGAAGGATGATGGGGTGTTGACTCAAGTATGATGTTTACACTAACTATATCACGACCATCGATCAACGTTTGGCATGCAAGAGCCGAAAGGATGATGGATAAGCTTACTCTACATGATCTTCAGTTGACGTTCTAAAGTGGAGTGAACCCAAAGGATGATAGATACACTGACTGTAGCATGACCTTCAGTTGGCGTTCTGGGGTGAACCCAAATGATGACATGTACGGAGACTATATTATGACCTTCTATTGATGTTCGAGGGTAAACCCAAAGGATGACACATATAGAGACTGTATTATAATCTTTAGTTGGTGTTCGGGGGGTGAACCAAAGGATGACATATACGAAGACTATATCACAACCTTCAGTAGGTGTTTGGGGGGTAAACCCAAAGGATGACATGTACAGAGACTATATCACGACCTTTGATTGCGTTCCAGGGGTGAACCCAAAGGACCACATGTATGAAGACTATATCATGCCATCAGTTGATGTTCGGGGGTGTATCCAAAGGATGACATGTACGGAGACTATATCATGACCTTTAGTAGGCATTCCAAGGGTGAACCCAAAGGATGACACATATGGAGACTGTATCATGACCTTTGGTTAGCGTTTGGGGGGTGAACCCAAAGTATGACATGTACAGAGATTATATCACGACCTTCAGTTGGTGTTCAGGGGCAAACCCAAAGGATGACATGTATAAAGACTATATCACGACCTTCAGTTGGCGTTCCAGGGTGAACCCAAAGGATGACATGTATAAAGACTATATCACGACCTTCAGTTGGCGTTCAGTGGTGAACCCAAAGGATGACATGTACGGAGACTATATCACAGCCTTCAGTTGGCATTTGGGGTAAACCCAAAAGATGACATGTACGGGGACTATATCATTACATTCAGTTGGCGTTCGGGGGTGAACCTAAAGGATGATATGTATGGAGACTATATCATGACCTTCAGTTGGCGTTCCAGGGTAAACCCAAAGGATGACTTGTACAAAGATTATATCATAACCTTCACTTGGCGTTCGGGGGTGAACCGAAAGGATGACTTGTACAAAGACTATATCACAACCTTCAGTTGGCATTTGAGGGTGAACCCAAAGGATGACATGTATAAAGACTATATCATGACCTTTAGTTAGCGTTCAGTGGTGAACCTAAAGGATGACATGTATAGAGACTATATCACAGCCTTCAGTTGGCATTTGGGGTGAACCCAAAAGATGACATGTACGGGGGCTATATCATGACATTCAGTTGGCATTCGGGGGTGAACCTAAAGGATGATATATATAGAGACTATATCATGACCTTCAGTTGACATTCCAGGGTAAACCCTAATGATGACATGTACGGAGACTATATCACAACCTTCAGTTAGCATTCGGGGGTGAACCCGAATGATGACATGTACGGAGACTATGTCATAACCTTTAATTGGCATTTGGGGGTGAACCCAAAGGATAATATGTACAGAGACTATATCACGACCTTCAGTTGGCATTCGTGGGTGAACACAAAGGATGACATGTATGGAAACTATATCATGACCTTCATTTGGCATTCCAGGGTGAACCAAAAGGATGACACGTAAGGGAAACTATATCACGACCTTCAGTTGGCATTTTATAAGGGCGGTGGCCAAAAGAATGAGGATATTTAGTTTTCCCGTTGTGGTTGTACCTGCAATGAGTGATAAATAAAACAAGATTAGATAGACTTTTAATCGATGTTTTTACTGCTTAATCAATTTTTTGAAATAAAAAATATTTTTGCCCCTTGGATAAACAATAAAAATGTGATAAGTAAAAAACAAGGGTTTTTAGATGTCCTGGAATGTTGAGGGCTTGAGCTAGGATTCCGTTGAATTGCTAAAAAGGCTTCTGAAATAGCCCTAGAGGATTTGATGCCACCGGCGAGTTGGTTGATACCGTTGATGGTATGGGATGCAACGTGGCATCCCATACCGGTCAAAGAAATTCAAAATTGCCCGTGGAGAGTGTGATGTTGGCGACGGCTTGGGTGAAATTGTCCGCGACATAAAGTGATACTGTTGGTGGCATGGAATGGAAGTTTAAGATTTAATTAAACTCCTCAACTTCCGTGTGAGTGTTAATACGAATTAAAACTCCTTATTTCCCATTTTTAATGGTAGTAAGTCCAAAAATCACTCCCCCACTCTTCAGACTTCTCTATATCTTCTTCCTTTCTTTGATTCATCATGTTGAGAAAGGTTTTTGGACGAAAATCTACTAATACGAGGCCTCTGTTGAAGGGCTAAAAGTTTGCCTGGTTCATGTGGCATACGGTTTAAAGAAATCAGACATGATGTATAGGTACGAGATTTCTTCTCCCATAAATGATCTGACTCCCGAGAAGAGAAAACATATCTCTTATATATAGGTAATCCTGCAAAACACGAATCTTTTGTTTCAGTTATTTTGATTTCAACCTTAGGCTCTGAATATGCCATGATAATGCTTAAGATTATAAAATTAAGAGTACATATACTGAAATTGCATGCGGTAGGGTCTATTTTACATGATTTATGCTTGGTTAATCGATTTATTGCGTTTTGGTGATTTTGTTTTGATTTTAGGTGAATTTGTGATTTTGCCCTCAGAATCGATGCTGCCTAGGGCTTCGTCCATGCAGCCAGTGGCTTCAGGCTATCTAGAAAGGCCAAAAACTCACCATGTCACTACTATTTATAGTGATGTCACTCGTGACATCATCCATACTATTGGCGGTATGGCTGATGTCGCCAATCATATCACTACTTTAATAGCAATATCAGCTAGTTCCAACTACTAAGAATATGAATAAAATACAGATCACTTATCTATTTTTTACTTGATTTAATTTTTGCAGTCGCACAAGCTCACATACATTGGAAGCATAGGTACATTGGTGAGTGGTGGACTCACATTGATGAGAAGGACCCCGTGCTTAGAGAGGCGATAAACACTAAGAGTTTCTGGGACTTGGCTAGGATTCTACCCAAGAGGATGCCTAAGGTTTCCCATTGGGCCTTGACTGAATTTACCGAGAAGTGGTCAGAGATAACTCACACTTTCCACCTTATGATCGGTGAGGTGACCATCACTCCTTCTGATGTGGTAGCAATGACTAGGCTGTCCTGGACCAAGCATGTCATCCATTTTAATGATTATATGGAAAATATTATCTTCAAAATCCCATGACCAAGAGAGTGACTAAACTCTTCGATTTGAAGCCTACTTTAGGGCGGCTATCATATGGATAGCTATAACACACTAGATGGCAGTTGGGGTAGTTCATGAGACCTAATGAGACACCTATGTCCGCTCCTTTGTCATCTCACTACTGACGATGCTATTCTATCCCATTTCTAGCAGCAAGATTAATTATGGGCTAATTTATGTCTTTGAGAATGTGAAGAAGATTAAGGAAAAGAATTGGCCTAGGGTCATTCTCGTACAGATATAGAACGGACTGGACGTGGGGTCTATGAAGAAAGGAAGGTCCTTTGGCTAGGCCAGTTACTTATATAGGTATGCTTTTCCAAGAGTATTTAATCATTATCCTTTATGCTTTTTATTGTTTCCTTGCCCGCTTTCCTCTTTTGGATGTTTTTGGACTGACTAGCTATTGATTGAGTAGGCTTAGGCCTTTGAGCAGCAGATTTTTCTGCCGATGAAGTTCAAGACCAAGGTGCCCGCAAGTTCACATTTCCTTGCCCACTGATGTGGGAGTGTCGAGTGATTCACTAAGTACCCTACTAGCTATAGTGATACACTAAGGAGCTTGTAGATCATCTCGTTATGCAACTTTGACTCTCATCCCTGTTTCAAACTAAACAAATCATTAGTCAACAAAATACATTTATGAATTTACATTATGCTTACTTGGTTGTTTATCTTATTATTTGCTTAGGTTGTCTAGGACCCATTTGATTAGGTGTCCAACCGTGTCGAGGTGCTCGCAGTCCAAAAAGATATGGACGACCAAAGGTTTGTGATGGAATGCCCCTTGTCCTTAGAGTGGTATTTAGGGAAGCGAGTGCGCAGCTGGAGAGAAGTTGCCCCTTTTGCTAGACTTGTGCCTCAAGTACCTCGTATGGCCCCTAGTCGCCGTACTTGACTATTACTGTTGAGGCTGATAAAGCCGATTATTTAGATAGGAATGGCCGTGTTAAAGGGAGAACCCCGATCCTTACCATGATCACATGTCGCCCTTGCTCCCTATATGCCCGCATATTCATGCCAATGACATGCTTGAATATCACGTGAAGAAGAAGTGGGAGGAGCTAAGATGGCTAGCTGGTGGCCATATGAGCAGGGATAAGGAGGAGGAGAAAGAGGAGGGTGCTAGTGAGGGTGACCCAGGGGAGAAGACGAGGCAACTAGAGATGTGTCGATGATGCACGAGGAGCATTATCACTCCAATGTAAGACGGTGCTCTTTCACACATTTCATCTCATTTAATCCAAAATTTTTATTTACACTTGACTTTGTGCTGTTTGCGTTTGTGTTTTGCAAGTTCCACCTAGGAAAAGGACAAGGCCCGAGACGAGCAGAGTGTCGGGCCAAGGTAGGCCTGAGGAGAGTGACATAGTGATATGGCGCCTTTCGACAACTTTGGAGGAGTCCTTCCTACTTTTGGGCCCGAAGGGTGATTTTAGTATAAGGAACATAACTTTGAGCGCTCACTTGATGGATTTGATGCCTCCTCATACTACACATGTAAACTTTAAAGACATGAAAATACTCCTTTTATGCATGTGATTTCTCTTGCTTGGGATTGGACTCTGATTGCCCCTTCTTTTGGATTTTTTTAGGGTACTCGAAGGGAAGCGAAGCGGCTGGCAGGGAACGCCTTTGCACTTAGGGATACTCTTGTCTCCCAAACCTTATTTGACAAGGTAAATGCATGCTCAAATGATGGTGTAATTTAAATAATTCATGTAGAATGCTATGAATGATTTGGATTGTTATTGTTTCTGATTTTCATAGGAAATCATGGCATTGTCACTCTCGGATGCCAACAAGGCTCAAGCAAGTTATCAATAGGAGGTAGTTGCGAACCAAGAGCTTAGGCACTAGGTTGGTGAGCTGGAGGAGCAATTGGATGCCTCTGTGCAAGAGAGGAGGAGCAAGCATAACTTAGATCGCACACCTCAAGCAAGGACTAGTCGGAAAGGGAAGAAGGTGAAAGCTGGTCGGAACCCTACTACTAAGCCTAATGAATTAAGTAGTGTTTTGATGACTGAGGGGAGAGAGGAGGATGATGATTTCATCAATCGTTACCTCGTGGATCAGTCAGAGTTCAAATCTCACCCGTCGGATGGCAACTGGATGCTTTAGATTTTATTTTCATTTTCTTCTTTACTATTGATTGCTTGGTTTGTACCTCTATTACATTATGGTTTGGATGGTTTAATTCCAGTTTTTGGTTTGGCTTTATTTAGGCTTAGGATTTGGATATTTGGTACCTTTGTGACTTTAGGCTTTTGAATTTGCAATAAATAGATTTTCAGTTTTATATATGTTCGAAAGTAGATTACCGGTTGTTTACAGGTTATATACAGGTCTGAACTGGTTAAAACATGCCTGAAATTTACTGGAAATAGTGTCATGCTGTCGGCAACTTCACTGACATTGTCGTCTGTGTGAGAAAAGTCAATCTGCTAACTAATATGGACAACATCGCCAGTAACCCATATTGCCAGCGGCTTCAACACTAAACAGTCATTGCTTTCATCCATATCACTGGGAGCTTCAGCCATATCGCTAGTGGTTTCACCTCCAAAAATATAGATTTTGGTCACTTTCTAGGTTTTAACCATGGAGAGCTACAACCAGTAGTTAAGGAGCTTTCTAAAAACCTTTGAGGAAGCAGAATAGAAAAAAATTAAAGAAATTCGAGCTTTGGGGGTTTCGGTACATGGCCTCATGGCCGAATAATCTTGAGTTTCTTCATGCGGCATTAACCTTTAGGGACCAAAAGGATCATGTGTTCCGCTTTTCCTGGTTTGAGTTGTGCCCCTATTCAAGGAGTTTCACACCATATTGGGGATCTCATGCTCCAAACACATACCCCTAGTGATTTCGGAGTTCCACTTCAGTACAAACGGCATGGCAAGAGGGTTGTAGAACTTAGACTCAATAGACTCCTTTCTATCCCGGCTGCCTGACCAACCTAAATTCCTGCTCAACACAGTTTTTACGTGGTACCGAGGGGCCCCTAGATCTCATCTTGGTTAGCCTTCCATGGTTTCACTATTACTTATGGCTTAGTTTATGTATGGAGTGGGCCTAATTGCTTTAGTTTGGTTGGTTTTGCTTATCATACCTATGTCAGCAGGGGCTTCCCCCATAGCCGTGGGGTTAGCGGAGACCCTACGGAATATGGATGGCACTTCTGTTGACTTGACATATATCGGTGATTACCTTACGCTACTACATGTATCCTTTCTCATCAACCATAGTTATTCACTTCTTCTTGCTCTCATCTGAAACCAATTTGCAGGTGTGGCTAATAGAGAAGTTCAAGCCGAAATGAGAATTGCAGGGAACTTAAATAAATACTTTCCTGTACATCTCAGGGACCAAGAGCCCGTATTAGAGGACTTTGATCAATTGATAGCTAACAACTGGGTGTCGATTATGAGGGGATATGATCCGAGATGTGGTTGGGGAGTATTAGGGGTTTGTGTGTTCAGCTGCTAGCTCTGGAGAGGATTACTTTCTATAACCCATATTAGGTTCACCATCAGTATGGCCGACACTAGTGGGTTCCTACCAAGCTAGTTGAGAACCATAGCGATGTCTACTAGGTCAAATGGGTGAGCCATATTCAGGAGAAGTGGGCGAGAGATGCTATTTTTGAGACTCTAAATTGCGATCTTGTGGAGAACACTAAGACTAATGAGCACTATAGGGGTTGGTTTCCTGAGACTAGATGCCTATCAATTCGATCTGAGTGATCATGGTCCCTCTTGGAGGGGGCACGAGCTAAACAGGGATTCGAGCCCTTTCATAAGACCACGCTGCGAAGGCTCTCGAACCTATATCGATGATGATGTAGGGATGTGCTTTTATTGGTTCTATCTTTTGCATAGGCTAGTCATTGTGACGGACCTATTGAACTTTATTTTACTATTTGTATTCTTATTTGGTTATAACTTTTGTATAGACTGCCCCTAGGGGTTTTCAATCTATCAAACCTTGTCTTAACTTTTGCCTTGACCACCTATTTTGGCTTTTCTATCCAGCAGACTTATACTGACTTTTGAATAACGTGAACTCAGCTTTTTGTTCACTTAAGCTATTTTGACTGTATGGATACAAACATTCGAATAAGCATAAGCATTCAAAATTTAGCAAAAAGAAAGTTTTATTAGATTAAGCAAAACAAACTGCATGATGTTTGGTAACCATTCCCATTGATTTAACTCCCGGTGCCAACTAGCCTAGATTGGTTTTCTAGAAAGCACTCTCTCTTTTCTCACTTACCCTAATTTTTTCCTAGATCGCCCTTTTTGGGTTTCAGCCTAGCAAGTTGTCACATCCCCTAATTTTTGCACGACCCATTTGCAGAATATCGACTATCGGGTGTCACCCTAATTTTTGGCAGACCACTAAAGGACTGAAAGGTGGGTGATTTTTTATACATTTTTTTCTTTTTATGTTGCTTTTTTGATTTATTTCTTTTTATTTGATATGGTGATGCTTAAGCCTGTCTTGATTCACGGGGTTCATAAATTCATTCCCATCCATATCCATAAACTTGACTACTCCTTTACTGATGTGAGCGGGCGGACGGGTTGTCGGGCTGTGGACACGGGGTGCGGTGCACGGGTAACACTTTGGTTTATTGGGGTTTGAGAAAACTGCAGTGTTTTGTCTTATTTGAGAAAATCCAGTTTGCTTAAATTAGGTGGCTTTGTAGGCAAAAAATGTGATTATATTGAGAAATATATTTGCACATTTTATTAAGAAAAGATATTTTTAAAATAAAGCATTTTTACTTTATTTAGAAATAAAATAGTGTTGCCACCCGGTTCAGTTCTACCTAGAATTGTGGTATACTATCCCGAAATGGGATTTTTTATACCAAAAAGAAAATGAGATTCTGAGTTTGGACATAATAGTTACTCATATTGTTCAAATTATTTGGATTAATTTTGCAATTTTGGAATTTGTGGTGATTTTTGCATTACTACGAGTTTATTTAAGAATTAAATTGAAGAAATAAAATGGGCATTATTATGGCTTAATAAATAGACATTTTCTACCAAATTTTTGGTAGAGTAACGGCAGTATTTGGGTCTGGGCCTAGAAACTGGGATAGAGTTTCCTTACATTTTGGATGTTTGTTGATACCAGCGAGCTTATTTACACATATTATAATTTAAATGGCACTAGTGGCACACTTAACTAGAGAAATGGAATGCAATATATAAGTAATAAAGCAATAAAGATGTGTTTTAATGAATTTGAAAGTTGGGCTTGGAGCCAATTACCCTCAGTTTACCTTTTCATCTGTCTAGGATGACTTGAGAGCCGGCGTAGGACCAAAGTTGTTAGAGGTTGTAATTTGATTGGAAAATATATTTAACCTAAGTTATGACTATAATCTTTGATTATTTCTAAGGAAAATGTGAGATTGGGTCCTTTTTAGATCGAAGATAGCTGTGGGATCTTGATCTAAAATGACTATAAAGTCAGTTTATACCGAATATCAGTGATAGAACTCGGACATGGGATTATTTTGACAGAGTTTTGGGGCTTTTGGGATTCCTAAAACTAAAAAAGGATACAAAGGTAATTTTGGGAATTTTAAAATTTTTTGTCTTTTTTGAAATGAAGGGTTGAACCCCTTTGTATAGAGGGTTGGTAATTAGTCGACGGATTAATTACCACTCTAACAGGATTTACATCAGATCACATAAATCCTAGCCAGATCTCGGTAAGATTTGATTTTTCACTATAGATCGATAAATAGCCAGCGGGCTAATTATCTATATTTGACCAAACTTTGACTTTTTGATTTTTCAATAGGAAATGCTAAATCGGAGCTTCCTGAGAATGTGGATTTTTGAATTTCGGATTTTGGATGACAATTCCGTACCTTTTGGCTCATTTGTTTGATCCCTGAATGAAATACGCATTATTCCTCATCGGGCCGAAATGGACCTATGCTAACAGTTTGCCCCTCGCATACATAAATTTCATGCTAGAAATTTTGTCATATGTAAAACAAACAAAACAGTGTGTGTGGGATGCATTGAGTTAAAAATAGTTTTAATCGACAAATTTTGAAACAAAATATATTTTGCCCCTTCGGTTAAAATTTTTTTTAATGAGTTGCATGAGGTTAAGGAATTGACCATGAGTCGAAATAAATATTTTTGGATACTTGATGCATGTGTGACTGTGTAAAAATAGCTTTTAGATCTGCTCATTTTGAAAACGATGCAGAAAATGGATAAAAAATGCAAAATTGAGAAAATTTTGAAAATACACGTACTTAGCCGGCTGGCTAATTACCTATGTAACGGTAACTTTTATAGCTGTTACACGAAAATGCGTGATAGGTTGATAGGTAATTAGCCGACGGGCTAATTATACAGTTAATTAGCCGGCGGGCTAATTATACAGTTAATTAGCCGGCAGGCTAATTAACTGTGATCTATAAAAACAGCAACTTGGCTCCCATTTTCTTCACATCAACAATTCTCTCTTCTTCCTTTTGCATTTTGTTCTCTCGATTTTTGAGAATTTCTGCCTTTGAGCTCTTTTCGACGATGATTTCTTTCATTTTCTTCCCTTTTCTACCCCTTCTCTTTTGATTCTATAGGGTCTCGATGTGGTTCATGCTTTATAACATCTGCTTGGATCTGCCAGCTGTTCAAGTGACTACTTGGAACGTGCTTATTGATGACGAACAAGTGGAACTTTCTCAGGTTTCGGCCGAGGCTTTGTATGGGCTTCCGCTAAATTGGATGTATCACGGGATCGCTGCGGGGGATTTTATCCCGCTTGCTCTAAGGCCTTCTGACCGTCTTTCTCAGATTTTAACTGCTGTTTTTATTTCAAGCAAAGTCCTATCCATTTTATTGTTTATTTACATATTTTATGCAATGATTTATGCAATGTAATGATTTATTATTGGGCGATGATTTATTATTTTCAGTAGTCGTATGAATTGTCAAAAATTGGGGTGTGATACATGTGTATGCATTGTTTAGGTTACCAAGCATGACGGCTCTAGCATTACCCACTTTCATAAGTAGTATAAGGTGTTATCCTCCTGTGCCAAGGGCATCGTTGATGGGACGTCTTTGAGGCGGATGGTCAGGAATTACAAGCACATCAGGCCTCATAAGTATCCATACATCACAATCAGTACATCGACCTACATCTTGAGCAGGTGGTTCGATACTACCCACACTTCCCATTTCTGTAGTGGGGAGTATACTATCTCTCCGCTGGATTACTGTGCTATCATAGGCCTATCCGTCTACGGTAATGTCATCCACTTCAATGCTTGTTTCACTTATGATAATTTCAATGTAGAGATCATTGAAGCTTTGATTAGATACTCTAGAGACAAGCTAGGGCGAGTTTCTTGCGAGAAACTCTTGACTTTTTGGACCTCTAGGGATATAGGGTATTAGACTGTTGCCTGCGTGGCTAGAGCTTTCATGGCTGCTACCATGTTATGGTTGTGTTTTCCTACCGGGAGTTCGATTGTGAATCTCAATACTCTAAATGCTTTGATAGATCCATCCCGCTTTGATGAGTATGCATGGGGCTGAGCCACATTGGGTCACCTATAATGGACTCTTGACCAGTGCGTAAGTAACATGATTGACAAGTTCAAGTCTTGTCTTCAGATTATTATGTAAGGACTTGACCCTTATCTCTATTCTTTATGAGTATTTTGCCCATTTTCGGTGTTCTGATCTCTTTCTTGACTGTTTGCAGATCTGGTTCTTTGGGATGGGGAACCTTCAGAAGACCAAGCTCATGCCCAGCAGTGGTTTCCCATCCTGCCCTCGACTGCTACACTATTTTTATGGTTGGGAAATGGATCCAGTTCTGCTCTTTTTGCCCGTCTTCGCACCCTTTCTTCGAAGCAGGTATGTCTCATAATTTTCTTGGTTTGCTTTAATTGCTATATCTGCTCCAATTGTTGTATCGATGTCTGGCTTTCTTTTTTTTTTAATGAAGATCAATTTTTGGGGGCATGCACTTCATTGCCTAGAGTTCATGAGATTAGCTAGGGAGTTTGTTAACACCCGACTGATTATAGAGACCCCCTTCTCTTTGGAGTGGTACCTAGGAGATCACATTTAGGGTTGCCATCTTCCTCCTAGGTCACGTTCTATTCTTCTTGAGGTGCCTTGATGGGTCTTTTGGCTTGGCCGCTTGCTTGACTTTGCATGTTTGGCCTCCAAGGGTATCTCTATCACCTTCCCAAAGTTGGTTGGGGGATACGAGGAGTGTTGCTATCTACAGCTGCATGGATGGCCGGATATGGATCTTGTTTGTGCCTCAGCAGGATATCTATAACCTAAGGATGACGATCCTTTGGCTCCTATCCTGAGGCCTCTGCCTCTCTTGCCCCTAGTGCCTAGGCTAGATTAGGTTCGCCTGAGGCTGTCCGAATGACGGTACTTCCCCTTTTACTAGCTCGAGTTTTTTTTTCTTTCTTTTATGGTTGCCATTGTTTTGACTATCGTGCTAAGTTAGGCTAACTCGACCTTACTCTATTGTATTTTTGCAGGTTCATAAGGGTAGGTAGAGACTTGCAACTGCTTCTACTTGTGTGGGTAGCTCTTCGGCGTCATCTGTCCCGCCTCAAGGCTTGACGATAGTGGAGGGGCATCGGGGGTTCGAGTATCAGCCACCAATGTTTATAATGTACCGCCCTAACCTGAGCACGTATACCCTGGTCATTCCGCCTTATATGGATCCTGAGGATCTGGTGAATTTCTATCCTACCAGCGCTACTCATGTTAGTCTCCTCTGTCTTTTCTCCTTTTACCTTTCGATTTTGGATTGTGCCAGTTCTGACCTTCTTTGTCATTCTTGCAGGTGCCTATTACTAATAGCATCTCTGATTGGGGGTATATTCAAGGGCATCAACACTTCATGATGAACCTAAACTCGGATATATGGCAGCATGTTCATAATTTTATTATGTAAATGATGATGCATGGCATGTTATGAAATGCATATGAATGATTTGTGTTGAAATGTTGCAGCTGGAGTTTCGACGTCTTCAACCTTAGTTAGGGATGATTCAGGGGGATGACCCACAGCAGCAGCCGCATCAGGGACAAGGCATTCCTCCCAGATTCTTCTTACAGGGCGATTAGATAGGCTTTTTCTTTTCTTTTGTTTTTATGTTTCGCTTTGCTTTCTTTTAGGCGGTTAGTAGTGCCCCCCTTTGTATGAACACATTTTCGTATAAATAAAATTTTCTTTATTCCCTCACTTTGTGTTTCCTTTTCATTATTGGTCGAGTTTATCGGGGTAATCTGCCAGATATTAGCAGATTGCCCCATACACTACATGTGACAAACTGTTACCCTTGTGAAATTTTGCCATGGAGATTTGAATGTTTATCTAAAGAACTCCGATGGTTGGGATCATCTTGGGGTTTGCGATTTAGCGCACATGAAGGAGTATTGCCGCATCTTTGTCAAGGACAATGTGATCCAAGCTGCTGTCACCTTTTTAGATCCTATTGATAGCGTGTTTTGGTTCGGGGATCATAAGCTATGCCCCTTTTACGAGAAGTTTTATGGGCTCCTCCAGTCCTCTACCGATATGCCTCTGGTTATCCAGCACATCACCCTAAATTTTCTGATTTGTTGATGAATCATTTTCAGCTACAGGATTTGATAGGCATCGATTGACTTGTGATGACGGCTTGAGGTTGGATGTGGCTTTTGACATAGTTAGTGGACTTTCCCCTAATGATGTGTCTACTTTTGTTAAGGTTCTTCCATTGTGGGGTTCCCACTATGGTTTAAAGTTTCTCCTTCCTGACTATCAGTGATCAGATTCTAGAGGGGAAATCTCCCATTGCAGTTAGTTTGGCTGGGATGCTGCTCTTTGTGCGCGCTTCTTGGAATGGAACTGAAGTTACTACATGGGGCAGCAAGCTTCTTCTTCAGGTAGCTTTGTATTTGAGCCTTTCTTTTTGCATGAACCGCCCTTTTAGGTTTTTGATCCATTAGGCTTGCCTTAATTTTTACCTGGACTGCCTTTTCAGGTTTTTAATCCAGTACGCTATCTTTTCTTTTCTTTTTGTCTTTTATTTTCCTCTTTTTTTATTTTCATTTTTCTGTCATTTGTTGCTTTTGCAGCTTTGGCTCTAGGATAAGCTTTCCATGTTATATGTTCCCACAAATATAGACCATCATCCGAGGGCATACTAGGCACGAGGCTCCATAGTTTGTATTGGCAATCGTTCGCATAGAAGCTTCACTATAAAGGAGTGGGTTGATTTTATGGGTAGCCAAGCTGCTAAGGATATTCGTTGGGTTTAGCCCTAGTAGGGTATCTCGCATGTGACTACTAATATCGCTAGAGGCGGCGTGGTCCTCATCGGCCTTTCTGAGATCATGACCTACTCTCCTAGTCGCTTGGGTAGGCAGTACGGCCGTTCTCAAAGGTTTCCTGCATCCTTGTGTACCCTGATTGGCCTGGAGTTGTCCTATACTTAGGTCTATCATCATGACATGAGGTGGACCAGTTGCACTTAGGTGGAGATGAATCACCTTGTGCCTTTTGATATTCACCCATCTAAGGCTTATCGTATCTGGGTTGCAAGTACTCACAGGCTTCATACCCTAGGAGAGAGGGTTATTGAGATGCAGAGACTCCACAACTTCCTTAGGGGTAATTAAGCTTGCCATTATGTGTCTTTTTGTTCTCATGGGAGAATAAAGGTGTCAGGCCTCATTGTTTGTCTTTGTCGATTCCATTCCCTATTCGTAATGCACCTTTTTATGTAATAAAGATGATACGATGTTATTTGAATGCGTGTTTCACTAAACAATTCGCAGTTTCCATTAAATGCACTCATTCAGTAATTTTAACATGAACTTGTTACTACAAAAGATATTTTTTATCACGGAGGACAAGTGGTATTTATTTCCAAGAAATGCCCACCATTGCCTAAGGATCCGAATGGATTTTACCCAAGGCTCCACTCTTTTATTTTGGAGTCTTTATTTTTGCCCAAGAGCCCTTACCAGCTCTTGATAGATTTTATTATTATTACCAATTTTCATTTTTTTACATAAAATAGCGCTTTAGCTTGTTAGGATTGACCAGATTCACGAATTTGTTACCGTCCAGATCTGAGATCTTTACCGCCCCTTTACTGAGAGTCTTCTTTACCACATATGGTACTTCCTAGTTTTGTTAGAATTTCCCTCGAGCATCCATGTGTGTTTTGCGAGATTGCTTCAAGACTAAATTGCCCATCTTCAAAGGTTGGCTCTCCCCTTTGACTTTACGGTTGTAAGCTCTAGCCCACGCTGTTGGTATAACTGTAGATTTTCCAACTCGGCTAATTGCTTTTCATCAACCAAGGTTAGTCCTTCATGCCTCGCTTTTGCCCATTTATCTTCAAGAAGACTGGCTTCTAGGGCTATGCACAAAGACTTGATTTCCATTTCAACAGGCAATACTGCCTCCATCCCGTAGACAAGGGAAAAAGGAGTTTGACCCATAGGAGTCTTGAAACTGTTTCTATACCCCTACAAGGCATAGGGAAAATGATCGGCCCAATCTCGGTAGTTGGACATCATCTTGGAGAGGATTTTCTAGATTGCCTTATTGGCCACTTCTACAGCTCCTTTGGCTTTAAGGCGATAAGGCGAAGAGCGATGATGCTTAATCCTGTGCTTCTTAATCACATCAGTTGTTTCTCCTTAGAACTGCATACCATTCTCACTCACCACATTATAAGGAACGTCATACCTGGCGAAGATGTGTCGCTGAATAAATCAAGCCATTTTCTTAGTCATGATGCTTGTATCTGATTCCGCTTCAACCCACTTAGAAAAGTAATCAACTGCTACTATAATGAAGCGATGACTGTTGGTCAAAGAAGGTCTTATTTCACCAATGATATCGATGCCACAGGCCAAGAATGGGCAAGGTGTTTTTATGCTTTGTAATATCACATCTCCATATATCTGATAGGCATGGTAGGTCCTTCCTTTCTTGAACACAATCAACTAGCATGGTCAGCCAAAAGTATCCCATCCTCTGGATTTTCTTTGCCATGATGATGCGGTTCATATGTGGACCACAGTCTCCCGAATGTACTTCCTTCATCACCTTTTTAGCTTCTCACTGTGTTAGGCATTTTAGCAGTAGGTCATCAGAGGTCCTTTTGAACAAATCTCCTTTACTCAGGCAGAACCATACAACAAGATTTTTCACCGTATTTATATCGGATTCCGTAGCCTTAGGTGGGAATTCACCATTTTCAAGCAATTGGATGAAGTTTGAATACTAGCGGCTACCTTCTTCTGTGGTGTCTTTTATTATGTAGACGTAGTAGGGAGATCGAGTTGTTTCCATAAGAAGGGGTCTGATTGGCTATTTTTGGGGCAATTCCCATATGGAGGCCAAAGTGGCTAATGCATCTGCCATCTTATTTTCCATGCGGAGCATGTGACTAAATTTGCATTCGCTGAACATCATGGCTTTTCTCCACACAGCTTCTAAGTAAGGCCTGAGGGATTCATGCTTGATGACCAAAGCTGAATCACTGATAATTTTGACTTTGTCCACTCTGAGAGTGATTAGGGTAGACATTCCAAACAAACAGGCTTCATACTCTGCCCCGTTATTCATTGTGAGAAATTCTTAGCATTTTGACAGAGGTATGAGTGCTCCATCTGGCAAAAAGATGATAACTCCCTAACCGGCCCCTCAGTTTTTTACGGCACCATCGAAGAACATGGTCCATCTTTCGGGGTTCTCTGTGGTTGCTAAGAGACATTCATTGGGAAATTCTAGGTTTTCCTGTTCTCCTTCCTTGAGTGGTTGATTTGCTAGGAATTCGGCCACAGCTCTACCCTTGATGGTTTTCTTTGTTACATACTCAATATTGAACTCTGATAGCAACAAGAGCCACCTTGCCAGTTTTTTGATTAGTGAGGGATCCTGACATAAGTGCTTCATCAGATCCACTTTCATGACTGCTTGGATTCTGTACAATTGGAAGAAATGTTTGAGCTTTCTGGTGAGCCAAACGATGGCGAAACAAGTCGTTTCCACGATGGTGTATCAAGTCTCATACTATAGTAATTTCTTACTGAGGTAATAAACCATGTGTTCCCTCTTATCTTCATGTTCTTGAACTAGCATGGCACCCACAGACTTTTCTTCTACGGCTAAGTAGAGAATGAGTGGCCTTCCAAGAATTGGCGGTTTCAGTACCAGAAGGTTCATCAGGAAAGCTTTAATTATATCAAAGGCTTCCTGGCATTGGTCGATCCACTCTATTGGTTATTGTTTCCTCAAGAGTTTGAAGATAGGATCACAGGTGGTGGTCAACCGCTATAAAGCAACTGAGATAGTGTATGGATCCTAAGAAACTTCTTACTTCTTTCTCAGTTTTTGGCATGGGCATTTACCTAATAGCATTGGCCTTGTCAGGGTCCATTTCTATGCCTCTTTGGCAAACCACGTACCCCAGTAATTTGCCTGATCTGATGCCGAATTTGCACTTTTTTGAGTTCAAACGGAGGTTGTACTACTCAATCCTTATGAGGAATCATTCTACCACTACCGGGTGTTCTTCTGATGTAACGGATTTCACAAGTATGGCATCCACATAGACCTCAACATCTTTGTGGATCAAGTCATCTAGTAAGGTCATGACTGCTCGCTAGTAGGTTGTGTCTGCGTTGTTGAGTCCAAAAGGCATTACTCTAAAACAATAAGTTCCCCACTGTGAGATGAATGCGGTTTTGAACTTGTCTATTACGTTCATGAGGATCTGGTGGTATCCCGAGAATCCATCCATAAAGGAATACATGGCCGCTATTGCGCCACTGTCTACCAGAACATCAATGTGTGGTAGCGGGAAATCATCCTTAGGGTCAGCCTTATTCAAGTCCCTAAAGTCAATGCAAACTCGGACATCACCGTTCTTCTTGGGTACGGGGACCAAAGTGGACGGCCAAGTGGGCTACTCAATGACTTTGACAAAATTTGCCTTGATCTGTTTTGCCACCTCTACTTTGACCTCTTTGGCCCATTCTGGATGTATTCTTCTCATCTTTTGCTTTACCGGCCGATGTTTTAGGTCTGTGGGGATCTTGTGCTCGGTGATGTGCCGACCATGTCTAGGCATATCCTTGTGAGACCAAGTTAAGGCTAAAATGTGACTTTTTAATACCTTTATTAATTCTCTCTCTTGTTTGATGGGCAATTGAATGGAAATTTATACCATTTATAGATCATCTTCCGTGTTTAAATTAATTTCTTTTATAATATCATTATTGATGTTAAAAATGCTAGATGAATGCTGGAATGGATGCATATCAGAAACACAATCCAAATAAGTAAAGTTCTTCATCTTATTATCATCATAAAGTACATTATTCATTTCAAACATGCTAGAAATGGAAACAAAAGACTCATCCTGATCAATAGGGTCCGGCTCCGTTGCGGATAATTCTCCTATAGCAGCTGGCTTTAGCAGGATATCCTCATCATCTTCCTCTTGTACCTTCGCCTAGCCTTTCATAGCCGCGACCATGTCCATGATGGCTTGGTTCAAACTACCTCCTTTGCTCTTTACTTGCTTTACTATCTTGAGTTGTGCCTGAAGGTGCTTGGTTAGGGTGTTATAGAATTCTTCCTATCTACTCAGATTCTTGACCTACTTTGGGTGAACCTGTTCATCATGCTTGGTCTGATCCAAGATTGGCCATACTTCTGGCTGGCGACTGGCCTTCTTTATGAAGCTTTTGCCACTTTTACTATAGTTGACTACATCTGAGAAAATCTTGAATCCCAGAATGGTCTTCCCCTGATAGTAACAAGCTCATAGGTTCCTTTTTAGGGTTGTTGCAGCTTCTTTTGAAAGGTCGTCTTGCGAATAACTATTCGAGAGCCTTTATAACTGAGTCCCGTAGGCTTCCATTCTCCTGCCCCTATATTGAAGGTCATCATTCTCTATTCAGGGGCACCTAGTCCTTTTCCAGGAGTGTGGTGCTTCTAAATGTATCCCTAAATCTGTCAGCCCCAGTACACCTTTGATTGCTTCTTTGCTTCCTAGCAAATTATGGCTATTATGAACCCTTTCAAGTTGCTTTCTTCCATCTTCAGTGCTGCTACCACTAAGGCTTCATCAGCTTATAGGGTAACAATCTTTCCACAGAACAAGATTTTTATCCTCTGGTATAGGGTGGATGGGACTCCTCCCAAAGCATGGAACCATGGTCTCCTAAGTAGCATAGAGAACATTACCGGGATATCTATGATCATGAAAAGTACTATAGATGAGATTTTGCTAATAGTGACTTCAGCTTTGAACGTACCAGTGACAGTCCTTTTGGAATTGTCATAAGCTTTGATAACTGTTGTGGATTTCTTTAGGTCCTTCTCGGCCAGTCCTAGGATTGGCAGAATATCTTTAGGATAGATATTTAGTGAGGAACCATCATCAATCATTATACAGGGCATGATGCGCCCGAAGACACTAGCCTTTAAGTAGAGAGCCTTATTGTGGCAAATGCCTTTATTAGACAGATCTAAGCTTGAGAAGCCAATATCGAGGATAATAGTTCTAGTCTCATTATTAAGTAGCATACAGACCTATTCCGGGGATGCCAGAGGAGATGTTTCAATTTCCATCAGCTTTTTAACGATAGTGAGCCTGTGGTCTTGAGAGCCTAAAAGTAGGTCCTAGATACTCATGTTAGCTGTAATGGCCTTCAGCTGATCCATAATCAGTCTTTCTATTTGTTCTGAGGACTTAATTGAAGTAGGAGATATCAGGGGCTCAGTTCTTGGTGCAGCTAGGGCTACTGATCTAGTGACTTTTCCTCCTCTGGTGATAGGACTGACCACTTGGATTGGCAAGTTCTCTATTTGAAAGACCTCAAACTCCTTAAAATCTTCATCGAGGCGTATCTCTCCTAAGATGGTTGGCTTTTTCACAGAAACCGATGCCTTGGTGGCGAAGGGCCACTGCATGAATGGAACCTTTTCAGGCTGCTTTTCTGGAATGACGGGTCCTCTTATAAGATTTGGCATAGGACAGGATTGAATTCTTGCCTGATCATATAAACACACGATAAAGCTCCATCAGTTTATTCACTTTCACCAAACATGTCTAGCATATCATTGTAAAGGACTGGCGCATCATGGTATTTATTTATATACCATAGGTATTTACTGGCTGATTCTATTTATGTCGAGCAGGCGACGTTGGTGGCTTCCCATTCCCAGTATAGTAAGGGGTTCCTATGCCTGTCTAGTTTGAGGGTTTTATCTTATGGTGGGTTGACCCATGTGAAGTAGTAGATGAATTGACTTGCCAGAATATTTAAGAATGACTTCTGGTAAAATGTCAGCCCTTCATACTAAACTACTGCCTTTTCTCGGAGGGTCTAGTGGAACCTTTTAGGCTAATAGGAATAGTGAATGTACCTGTCATTCAACATTTTCACGAATTCACAGATGTGAGGGCTTGGCCTTGTATTTCTGTTTTAGAATATGGGGTAAACTTCCCTCAAGTCTGGGCTCTGGATTCGACAACTATTTTGAGCTAGTTCATTCTCTGCATGAATTCTTTCCACAATGCATTCACGAGAGGGTTCTTACCCCTTATCTTGAATCATGTTAATGACATTTTCGCTGACCAAATCGAAGTCTGTAAAGTCTCCAAAATCGTCACTTGCTGCAGACCACAAAGCACCCAGGGAGTCATGCTCTAGAGAAGAGGCGTAGCTCTTGGCACCGTCATAATCAACCATCATGCCATTGGGGAAGGGAGCCTCATACTCGAAATCTCCCGGTAACTGATTTAGCTCGTCATCCAAGAAAGTCTATGATTATTACCCCAAGTTATCCAATTAACTTTTCATTTTTGTGATCTGATTCACTGGAGTCCACAAATTCTTCTACCTCTTCATCTGAATCTTCGAAAGGCTGTGACTCAAAGATCCAGTTTGGTGCATGCTGAGCTGGGATATCATTGTCAAAATTTTCTTTTGGGTCTTCTTCAGGATCTTCCTCAGGATCTTCCTTAAGATCTTCCTTATGATCTTCCTCGGGATCTTCGTCACAATCTTCCTCGGGATCTTCCTCAGGATGCTCCTCTAGGTTTTCTTCTACCACATTTAGCTCGGCTTCGACTCCTTCTATGGCTATACGAAACTCGGATACCATGGTTTATATGCTGGCAAATGTTTCCTCTATATGTGCACCATATGCTATAATGTTGGCACAGATTTATCCAAATGGTTCACGTGCACCTTCATCTAGATTCAGGCCGAGATACCTCTGTTGGTCTACATGGTTACTCCATGCATGTTCAGGATCATATAGTTCTTGGATTTCCAAATGTGCTATCCTAGAAGAGCTTCTGAATTCAAACTGACTTGTTTCGATATAATTGGGACTCATGTAATCCAAATGAGTGTACATGGGAGGTTGTGGAGGAGGGATATCCTGCCAGTATGTATTATGCCAATCAACCTATGGTGCCAACAATATCAAAGCTCCTCTTGGTATGGCTGATATGCCCTGAAGTAGTGGAGGAAAGATCTCTCCATAAAGTACCGATTCTAACATCCTTCTAGTGGCATTGCGTCGTACTAGTTCATGGCTGGGCAACCTAAGAATCGGGGAAACTGGGGTACAAAACCCATTATGGCTATTCCTTGTTCGTGCATAAACCAGAGAAATTCCTCCAGATGTTCATTCAAATCTGAATCTTCGTGATATATGAGATGTGGTGGTATAAGATATCGGTCCAGCCCTTCTCTCCTCATCCTAAGGACGTACTGGCCAGCCATGTAGATGATAATGTTGTTAAAGATCGTATTATCCCCCCATCTTGGGTCATTTCGAAAGTTATCTATTACATCGATACTGTATTCGTTAGCTTCTACATGAATCCCAATGGCATTCACCATAGCTTGGAAATTTGGTAGGGGATTAGTCTGAGTTCATGCTTTCTTCTCAGGCACTTTCATTCTCCTATCAGCTATCATCTACTATAGATCTTTTAGTAGCCAATCGCACTCGTTAGTGATATGCCCTTTTGTTATGTAATAAGCATAGAAGTTATCTCTGTCTACCGCGGTGCGCGAAGTGAATGGCTTGATGCTCTAGAGTTGGTCAAATTTTCTCAACTTGGTGAATATCTGGGATAGTGATTACACCCATGGATAGATAGACAAGTGAGTCTATACTTCGGTAACTGCTGCAACTTTAGGAGTGGCTTTCGAGGATTTGGAGGTGCCTTGTTAGGAAGAACCGCCTTTCTCCCAATATCGAAGTTTAGTGTAAGCTGGCTGTTCTTGCTTCTTTGCTCAATCTTCTTCTTTATATTTTTCAAGCCTCTTGGCATAGTCTACCACGTCGTTGAAGGTGTCAAATCTTTTCATCTTCATTTCTTCTCAATATTTTAGGCTAGAGCCTTTGACAAGCTTTACTATCAGGGCCTCTTGGTCAGGTGCCCTGGTTCCAAGTACACAAACTGTTGGATATGATGTATGCCCTTAAGGCAATTAGGGCGATATATCTTAATTATGTAATAGTACGAATAACTTACTTAATCAATAAAGGCATTTGTTCTTTTGTTTATATCAATGTGTTTCTATACATATATATTATAGCTGGTTAAAATATATTCATTGATGTATGTATACAAAAGTCCTTGACATAACATAGCATGAAGTCAGAGAAATTATAGTTGGGCTATATTTGGTGGAACCTACTTCATATGCAATTATGATTATGTCTAAACTGTCCCTAGTCACAGTGTCATCCAGAAAGGATATTGATTAAACGGAAAGACTAGCATGTAGTCAACTTTCTTGGAAAGGGTCCAAGTAGTTAATCACCTAAAGACTGAAGGTGGTGCTTTAAGCTTGACACATGGATATATCTGGGAGATATATTGGAGACCGCAACAAGATAAACACTTGGTATAAATATCAATGTGTTAGTGTTTATCTTCATGCAATAAGCTTTGCGAATGTCCTCATACTTGAGATGCTAGTTGCCTTGTGTGGTACTATTGCTATACTTTGGGTCATTGCTATGCACTCAATAATTTAGGGTGCTACGGGTGATTACGGGTATAGTGATGACAGCACGTTGGTAGGCTGAGTAGTCGGAAAGAATCCATCGCTCCGTATATATTAAGGAGTTGTACCTGGCCACTTGTTAAAGTGATGATTGCCATAAACCTCTGATCAGAGTATGTGTTTGATAGAAATGGTTTCTAGTCAAACACACTATGGTAAAAGGCAATATACTTCGGTAACAAGTAAATAACTGGGATAGCTTGGAGCAACCTTGCTATTAGTGGGTTAACACTTTAACCGAACCCAATAAACCAGATGGTACTAATATTAAAGAATGGAAGGAATTTATCGCACTGGATAATTATTGCATTAATCGGGATTAAGTCATAAACATAAATGACGTTCCGAGTAATGGGGGATGGTAGACCCTTGCTAGAGGCGTACTACAGCCGTTTAAGGTAATCAAGTTCTATTCACGGTCTAGAACATCGAGCCAATGGTTCCATTAGAACACGGGTTGGTTAAGCCTTAACAGCTCAATACTTCGGGATCCTATAAGGTCACACACATTGGACCTTCATCGGACAAAGTAAAGAACTAATAGATTTATTCTATTACAAAAATATAACATGAATAATAATTGGATTATTGTTTAATTGGTTAAAATTGATTAGATCAATTTTGGATAGACCAAGGAATTTATTTTGACCGATAACTAATTAATTAGAGTCATAAATAAAATTTAATTGATTAGATCAATTTTGGTTGGACCAAATTATTTATTTTGACTGGTAACTAATTTATTAGATTCAAAAATGAAAATTTATTTGAAAGGATTTATAAGGAATTTTGCATTGGTAAGTTGGAACCGAAAAGTATAAAATATTTTATACGAAGTTCGGTTGCCGAAAAATGCGCAACCCTTGTTCATGGGCTGCACAAAGGCAGCCCGTGATAAGTGGCGGCTCAATTAATATATATATTAATTAATTAATGGGATGGGAGTAATACTCCCATCCCACATCGATGAAAGGGGGAGTATTTTTGCTCCCCCAAGCCTATATATAGGCTATTTCCTTTCCTTTCGAATTCTACCAAGCTCAAAGCATAAATCCTAAGCGAGATAATTAATCTCTCGGGTACTTGAGCAAGTTATTTTTGTGGAGCCTGAATTTATTCGGGCACCGCTAGTTTATATTTTTGGGTGAGGCTTCTAGAGTGGTCTAGCAACTACTCGAGGCTTCTTAGTTCTTCCTCCTGGGGAGGTTTTGGTTGGTGAGGTTCGTGTGGATACTGATAGAGGCTATCCTACGACTGGAGGCTTGTGCAAGAAGGTCCTGCAAAAGCACGCTTCAACTGGTAAGTTCTTTTTCTTTCTCTTTTAATTATTAAGTCTTTTTCTTTAAGTGTTTTTAGACTTAATAATTATGCTTAGGTTATTTTTGCATGCTTAATTTATTTTATGCTTAGGTTATAACTTAGAGTTATAACATGCTTAGTATAAAATAAATATGCTAGGATATAATTTAGAATTATGGTATGCCTAGTCCTTTAGCATGCTAACCTAGGTAGAGAATTATTTAGTTCAGGCTTTATTTCATTTATATGCAACTAATAGGAGTTCCTAGGACAGGGACGAAATTTAGAATTTCCGTCATGCCTCTTATGCATGTCCAATTTAACTGTCAGTTCCCAACAGTGATATCAGAGCCTGCCTATTTAGTGCATAATTAAGTTAGAAGCAAACTAAATATTATTTTCTAAATGAAATGATTTGTTTATTTAATTGTTTGGAATAATATATATAAACTTCTGTCTTTCATTTCAAGGTTAGAAATTAGTTATGAATAATTTTGAATAAGCTTGCTCAACTTACTCAAATTATACAAGTGTCAATAATTTATTTAAATTACATGGGTTATAGATGCTCCCAATTTACATGAATTGGAAGAACAAAATTTATTAGTTCAAGAGAATCCATTGGTCTTCATGTTTGTGCCTGTATTTATTCTGGCTAAGGATTGGACTTGGTGTCTACTCCTTATAGGGCACCTCTCCTACCTGGGAACCTATATCGGTGCAATTTGAATTTACCAATCGGGGGATTAATATGAACTAATTTATTTCTAGTATATAAAATGGTGCTTATATGTGTTTCTATAACAAAGTAAAAAAATTAAAATTATTGAATAAAAGCTTAAAGGAAATGCAATATAAATATAACAAATTAAAGCGTTAATTATTTTACATATAATCTAGGTTGATGGAATTATTATAATAAAGAGCTGAACCCACCTAAGGTTAGACCTTATAAATTAATTCTAAAATTCCCTGAATTAATACAAGTAATTATAATTTTGTCCATCTGATAAAATCCTAGATTGGGTGAGACGTTTAACACCAATAAAATCCCAAAGTAAATATATTAAGGCAAGTAATAGTCTTCCTTACTCAAATTTATAATACGGTCTTTTTGGGCTATCAAAGTGCTACGCAAAGCGTTCCTTCTAGTCCACATTGATTGGTTGCAAAGTTTGAGATAGGGTCTGCCTTAACAGAGTTGGGGTAGTCCACCACAAAATTGGGCGCTAGGCCCAGATCTGAGACATATTCAAGGAGATGCTAATATAAGAGCACACGTCCTTTGGGATTAGGGAACTTGAATGAGTTAGCAATTGCATGCGATGCAAATGGAATTGGATTCCAACTATGACTGACTATTATGACTTGACTCATAAAATTGGGGGTTGTAATAGACTAGTTATAGATGCTACCTACTAGGAAATTTAGTTGGGCTAAAATTCACGAATTCAATAGATTGGGCTATTATAAATTTCGAAGAAAATAGTAGGAAAATGTATTTAATTAAAAGTCCTCATATTAAATACATGTACTTAAACTAATATCTAAACACTTTTCTTTTCTTATGTCTTAGGTTGAAAATGGCTTCCAATTTTAATCTCCGCATGTTACTTGACACCAAATTGAATGGCTCAAACTTCTCTGATTGGTTCCGAGCAGTGAGAATAGTTCTCAGATCTAAGGGGATTGCCCATGTCCTAAGTGAAATTTTCCCTGTAGAACCTGATGTTGAGGATCATGTGGAACATGATGCCTAGTTGAAGCACAGGAAAGATCGTGAGACTGCCATGTGTATTATGTTGGGTCCATGAATTCTGAGCTTCAGAAACAACATGAGAACATGCCCTTGGAGGATATGGTTCTCCATCTTGAAGAACTATTTTCAGAGAGGGAGAGGACAGAGAGGTATGAGCCCTCCAAGCTCCTTTTCGGGACCAAGATGCAGGCTGGCACCTCTGCCTCTCAGCATGTACTGAAACTCTTAGGATACCTTGAGAAGCTGAATCGATTGGGATTTGAGATGAATCATGACTTGAGCATTGACCTTGTGTTGATGTCCTTGACAGATAGTTACTTAGGTTTCGTAACTAACTATTACTTGAACAGGATTAAATCAACTATCCCTGACTTAATCAACATGCTGAAAATAGTAGAACCTCATATCAAGAAAGATCAGAAACCTCTACTGTTGGTTGAAAAAGGCAAGGCTTCTAAGAAGAAGAAGCAGGCACTGGGTGCCAAGAAAAGAATCAGTAAGAAGAAGAATGAAAAGAAGGCATCTAAGTATGTCTGCTTCCAATGTGGAAAACCGGGACATTAGAAGAGGGATTGCAAAGCTCCTGCTTCTGAGCATTTGAAGAAGAAGCCTACAGAGGCATCTACTTAAGGTATATTTGTAATTGAAAACTTTGCTACTTTTCCGCAAGAATCCACTTGGGTATTAGATACTGGTTGTGGTTCTCATATCTGTACTTCTTTGCAGGGACTAACGAACTGTAGAAAACTTGCAAAAGGGGAGATGGACCTACGTGTGGAAAATGGAGCCAGAGTTGGTGCATTAGCCGTAGGGAGCTTTAGTCTTATTTTGCCAAGTGGACTTGTTTTAGTTTTGAATAATTGTTATTGCATTCCAAGTGTTACTAAGAATATTGTATCTGTTGCGTGTTTAGCAACAGAGGGATTTGAAATTTTATTTTTGAATAATAATTGTAAGATTCGTTTGAATAATATTCTTTATGGTTATGGAATGTTGAAAGGTGGCATTTATATTCTTGATACTAAAACAGAAGTTTTCAATATAAACAATGTGAAGAAAGTTAAATTAGATAATGAGAATTCCTTTTACTTATGGCATTGCCGTTTAGGCCACATAAACAAAGATCGCTTAACCAAGTTGCATAAGCGTGGAGACTTGGGCTCAATAGACTTAGAGTCTTATGGTGGTTGCGAACCTTGTTTAAAAGGAAAAATGACAAAGTTACCCTTTAAAGGGAAGGGTGAACGAGCTACGAGTACATTGGAACTTATACACACTGATCTGTGTGGTCCAATGAGTGTTCAGGCACTAGGAGGATACTCCTACTACATAACCTTTATTGATGATTACTCACTATACGGTTATTTGTACTTGATGAAGCACAAGTCTGAAAGTTTTGAAAAATTCAAACTATTCAGAGCGAAAGTAGAAAAACAGCTTGAGAAAAGTATTAAAACACTTCAATCAGATCGAGGTGGAGAATACTTAAGTCAGGAGTTTTAGGATTATCTAAAGGAAAATGGGATAGTTCCCCAGTGGACCCCTCCTTATACACCCCAACATAATGGAGTGTCAGAAAGGAGTAATCGGACTTTATTAGATATGGTCAGGTCCATGATGAGCCATGCAGTTCTTAGTAAATCCTTTTGGGGATATGCACTTGAGAGCGCGGTTTATGCCTTAAACAGAGTGCCCTCTAAATTAGTTGATTTTACACCTTATGAAAGATGGTGTAACAAAAAGCCATCTCTAAATCACTTAAGAGTATGGGGTTGTCCAGCTATGGTGAAGAGGATAGCGTCAGATAAGCTAAATGCCAAGGCTGACAAATGTCTATTCATTGGATATCCAAAGGAAACAATTGGATATCTGTTTTACCAACCCGAAGCACAAAAGGTATTTGTGTCTCGGAATGCTCACTTTTTGGAAAAGGAACACTTACTTGAAAAGGTCAGTGGGAGCAATATTGAACTGGAAGTTCAACAGAAAGAAATAGATGATTAACTGATTGACCCCGTTCTAGATGCACAAGTGAGTGTGATCCAAGAACAAACTGTCGAAACACAATCATTGCAAAGATCAAGTCGTGTTCATAAGGGTCCCGATAGATATGGGTTTATTATCACTAATGATAAGGAACTATATCTTGTGGAGGATGATGAACCAAGGACATATGATGAGGCAATAAAAAGCTCAGATTCAGATAAATGGCAAAAGGCCATGAAATCAGAAATGGATTCCATGTACGAGAACCAAGTTTGGAATTTGGTTGATGCACCGCAAGAGGTTAGACCAATTGGGTGCAAATGGGTCTTTAAGAAGAAGACAGACATGAATGGTAATGTAATTACCTATAAAGCAAGGTTGGTTGCGAAAGGTTATAGTCAACGCGATGGTATTGACTATGATGAAACCTTCTCACCGGTAGCCATGCTCAAATCCATAAGGACACTCCTCGCCATTGCCGCTCATTACAATTATGAGATCTGGCAGATGGATGTAAAAATAGCATTCCTGAATGGGGATTTAGACCGGGATGTGTATATGACACAACCTGAGGGTTTTACATCTGAGAATGACTCGAAGGTATGCAAGCTACAAAGATCCATATATGGACTTAAGCAGGCATCAAGAAGTTGGATTATAAGGTTTGATCAGACAATCCGGGAATTGGATTTCTGCCCAAATGCAAATGAGCCTTGTGTTTACAAGAAGGTTAGTGGGAGTGTAGTCATTTTTCTAGTATTGTATGTTGATGACATTCTGCTAATAGGAAATGACATTTCTCTTCTTCAAAACGTTAAAGTATGGTTGTCAAGAAAGTTCTCCATGAAAGACCTTCGTGAAGCAGCATTTATACTAGGTATAAAGATCTACAGGGATAGATCTAAGAGGCTGTTAGGTCTTTCTCAAAGTACATATATAGACAAGGTGTTAAATAGGTTCAACCTTGAGCATTCTAAGAAAGGTTATCTCCCAATGACAAAATGGATTAACCTATCTAAAGCTGAGTGTCCGAAGACAGCTCAAGAGAGAATGCGCATGAAGGATATACCCTATGCATCCGCGATAGGATCCATCGTGTATGCTATGATATGTACTAGGCCGGATGTCTCTCAGGCTTTGAGCTTTACAAGTAGATATCAGTCAGATCCAGGTGAAAAACACTGGATAGCCGTCAAGGCAATCCTTAAGTACTTGAGAAGGACTAAGGATGAGTTCTTGATTTATAGAGAAGGTGATCTCACTATCAAAGGTTACACTGACACAAGCTTTCAATCTGACAAGAATGGCTTTAAGTCTCGGTCAGGTTTTGTGTATGTGTTAAATGAAGGGGCAGTATGCTGGAAGAGTTCCAAGCAAGAAACTACTGCTGATTCAACCACGGAATCTGAATACATTGCTGCATGCGAAGCAGCAAAAGAAGCTGTCTGGTTGAAGGGATTTATTGGTGATCTTGGTGTGGTGCCTGAGGCTATTGATCCAATTAATTTATATTGTGATAACAATGGTGCCATAGCTCAGGCAAAGGAACAACGGTCTCATCAGAAAAACAGACATGTATCCAGAAAGTATCATATAATCAGGGAGATTGTTGATGCTAAGATAATAAGATTAGAATATGTACTCACTGATCAAAACCTCGCGGATGGTCTGACAAAGCCTTTGACTCAAGTCAAACATGACCAGCATGTTAAAACATATGGATTAAAACATATGGCTAATTGGCCTTAGTGCAAGTGGGAGTTTTTTGGATATGATGTATGCCCTTAAGGCAATTAGGGCGATATATCTTAATTATGTAATAGTACGAATAATTTATTCAATCAATAAAGGCATTTGTTCTTTTGTTTATAACAATGTGTTTCTATACATATATATTATAGCTAGTTAAAATATATTCATTGATGTATGTATACAAAAGTCCTTGACATATCATAGCATGAAGTCAGAGAAATTATAGTTAGACTATATTTGGTGGAACCTACTTCATGTGCAATTATGATTTTGTCTAAACTGTCCCTAGTCACAGTGTCATCAACAAAGGATATTGATGAAACGGAAAGACTAGCATGTGGTCAACTTTCTTGGAAAGGGTCCAAGCAGTTAATCTCCTAAAGACTGAAGGTGGTGCCTTAAGCTTGACACATGGAAATATCTGGGAGATATATTGGAGACCGCAGCAAGATAAACACTTGGTATAAATATCAATGTGTTAGTGTTTATCTTCATGCAATAAGCTCTGCGAATGTCCTCATACTTGAGATGCTAGTTGCCTTGTGTGGTACTATTGCTATACTTTGGGTCATTGCTATGCACTCATTAATTTAGGGTGCTACGGGTGATTACGGGTATAGTGATGACAACACGTTGGTAGGCTGAGTAGTCGGAAAGAATCCATCACTCCGGATATATTAAGGAGTTGTACCTGGCCACTTATTGAAGTGATGATTGCCATAAACCTCTGATCAGAGTACGTGTTTGATAGAAATGGTTTCTAGTCAAACACACTATGGTAAAAGGCAATATACTTCGGTAACAAGTAAATAACTGGGATAGGTTGGAGCAACCTTGCTATTAGTGGGTTAACACTTTAACCGAACCCAATAAACCAGATGGTACTAATATTAAAGAATGGAAGGAATTTATCGCACTGGATAATTATTGCATTAATCGGGATTAAGTCATAAGCATAAATGACGTTCCGAGTAATGGGGGATGGTAGACCCTTGCTAGAGGCGTACTACAGTCGTTTAAGGTAATCAAGTTCTATTCACGATCTAGAACATCGAGCCAATGGTTCCATTAGAACACGGGTTGGTTAAGCCTTAACAGCTCAATACTTCGGGATCCTATAAGGTCACACACATTGGACCTTCATCGTACTAAGTAAAGAACTAATAGATTTATTCTATTACAAAAATATAACATGAATAATAATTGGATTATTATTTAATTGGTTAAAATTGATTAGATCAATTTTGGATAGAACAAGGAATTTATTTTGACCGATAACTAATTAATTAGAGTCATAAATAAATTATAATTGATTAGATCAATTTTGGCTGGACCAAATTATTTATTTTGACTGGTAACTAATTTATTAGAGTCAAAAATAAAAATTTATTTGCAAGGATTTATGAGGAATTTTGCATTGGTAAGTTGAAACCGAAAAGTATAAAATATTTTATATAAAGTTCGGTTGCCGAAAAATGCGCAGCCCTTATTCATGGGCTGCACAAAGGCAGCCCATGATAAGTGGCGGCTCAATTAATATATATATATATATATATATATATTAATTAATGGGATCGGAGTAATACTCCCATCCCACATCGATGAAAGGGGGAGTATTTTTGCTCCCCCAAGCCTATAAATAGGTTATTTCCTTTCCTTTCAAATTGTACCAAGCTCAAAGCATAAATCCTAAGCGAGATAATTAATCTCTCGGGTACTTGAGCAAGTTATTTTTGTGGAGCCTGAATTTATTCGGGCACCGCTAGTTTATATTTTTTGGCGAGGCTTCTAGAGTGGTCTAGCAACTACTCGAGGCTTCTTAATTCTTCCTCCTGGGGAAGTTTTGGTTGGTCGGGTTCGTGTGGATACTGATAGAGGCTATCCTACGACTGGAGGCTTGTGCAAGAAGGTCCTGCAAAAGCACGCTTCAACTGGTAAGTTCATTTTCTTTCTCTTTTAATTATTAAGTCTTTTTCTTTAAGTGTTTTTAGATTTAATAATTATGCTTAGGTTATTTTTGCATGCTTAGTTTATTTTATGCTTAGGTTATAACTTAGAGTTATAACATGCTTAGTATAAAATAAATGTGCTAGGATATAATTTAGAATTATGGTATGCCTAGTCCTTTAGCATGCTAACCTAGGTAGAGAATTATTTAGTTAAGGCTTTATTTAATTTATATGCAACTAATAGGAGTTCCTGGGATAGGGACAAAATTTTGAATTTCCGTCTTGCCTCTTATGCATGTTCAATTTAACTGTCAGTTCCCAACACAAACAACCATCCACCTTAGACAAAAGTCTTCAAAAGACTCTTTCAGTCGTTCCTTAATTCTTTCAAGATCTTGCAGAGTAGTCTTGACCTTTAGATTGAAGGCATAGTTTTCAAGGAATGCCGAGCACTGCTTCTTCCAATCAGACTTTACATCAGTTGGCATTCTCTTGTACCACTCAAAGGGGGATCAACAAAGAGTTTCTTGAAACAAATTGACTATTGTTGGGAAGTAACAGTCAGATTGAACATGCATAACAGGCATGGCAGAAATTCAAAATTTTATCCCTGTCCCTAAGAACTCCTATTAGTTGCATATAAATTAAATGAAGTCTGAACTAAATAATTATTTACTTAGGTTAGCATGCAAAAGGACTAGGCATACCATAATTCCAAATTATATCCTAGCACATTTATTTTGTACTAAGCATGTTACAACTTTAAGCTATAACCTAAACATGTTATAATTGTAAGTTATAACCTAAGCATAAAATAAACTAAGCATGCAAACCAACCTGAGCATAATTATTAAGTCTAAAAATTCTTAAAGAAAAACTTAATAATTAAAAGAGAAAGAAAAGGAACTTACCAGTTGAAGCGTGCCTTTACAGAACCTTCTTGTACAAGCCTCTAATCGTAGGATAGCCTCTATCAGTATCCACATGAACCCCACCAACCAAAACCTCCCCGGGAGGAAGATCTAAGAAGCCTTGAGTAGTTTCTAGACCACTCCAGAAGCCTCACCCGAAAATGTAAACTAGAGGTGCCCCAATAAATTCAGGCTCCTTAAAAATAACTCGCTCAATTACCCGAGAGATTATTCTTTTCTAAAGTCCATTAGGATTTATATTCTGAGCTATGGTGCACTTTGAAAAGGGGAGGGATGGCCTATTTATAGTCTTGGGGAACAAAATTGAACCCCCTTAGGTGATGTGGGATGTGATAAAAAGCACATCCCACATGGGTTAACTATACGGGTCATCATGACTCACGTGCTGCCCTGCCGCACGCTGTGTGTGCCGCAAGCTAGGCTTGCGGGCCTCTCACAAGCCCAGCTTGGGGTTGTGCTTGCACTGGGCTTCCCAGTGCAAGCCCTTCCGATCTTGCATTGCAGGCACTCGCGCACGCTGCCCAGCAGCGTGCTGCGAGCCCGCAGTTCCCTCTGCATCTTAGTTAATTTCAATTAGGTCCAACCTACTTGAAATATTTCTTTTTAAATCCCCTTTCAAATTTTATTATTTTCGACCCTAATGATTAGTTACCAGTCATAGTAAATTCTTTGGTCCACCCAAAATTGATCTAATCAATTATAATTTATTTAAGACTCTAATTAACTAGTTACATGTCAAAATGAATTCCTCGATCTATCCAAAATTGATCTAATCAATTTTAACCAATCAAATAATAATCCAGTTATTATTTATGCAATACTTTCGTAATAGAATAAATCTATTAGTTCTTCACTTAGTCTGATGAAGGTCCAATGTGTGTGACCTTATAGGATCCCAAAGTGTTGAGCTTTTAAGGGTTAACCAACCCTTGTTCTAATAGAACCATTGGCTCGATGCTCTAGACCATAAATAGAACTCGATTACCTTAAATGACTGTAGTACGCCTCTAGCAAGGGTCTACCATCCCCCATTACTCGGAACATCATTTATGCTTCTGACTTAATCCCGGTTAATGCAATAGTTATCCAGTACGATAAATTCCATCCATTATTTAATATTAGTACCATCGGGTTTATAGGGTTCGGCTAAAGTGTTAACCCACTTATAGCGAGGTTGCTCCAAGCTATCCTAGTAGTTTACTTGTTACTGAAGTATATTGCCTTTTACCTTAAAGTGTTTGACTAGAAACCATTTCTATCAAACACATACTCTAATTAGAGGTTTATGGCAATCATCACTTCAACAAGTGGCCAGGTACAACTCCTTAATATATCCGGAGCGATGGATTCTTTTCGACTACTCAGCTTGCCAACGTGCTGTCATCACTATACCTGTAGTCACCAGTAGCACCCTAATATAATGAGTGTATAGTAATGCCCTAAAGTATAGCAATAGTACCACACAAGGTAACTGGCATCTCAAGTACAAGGATATTCGCAAAGCTTATTGCATGAAGAGAAACATTAACACATTGATATATATACCAAGTGTTTATCTTACTGCGGTCTCTAATATATCTCCCTGATGTATCCATATGACAAACTTAAGGCACCACCTTCAGTCCTTTGGAGATTGACTGCTTGGACCCTTTCCAAGAAAGTTGACCACATGCTAGTCTTTTCACTTCATCAATATCCTGTCTTGATGAAACTATGACTAGGGATAGTTTAGATATAATCATAATTGCACAAGAAACAGGTTCCACCAGATATAGTCCAGCTATAATTTCTCTGAGTTCATGCTATAATATGTCAAGGACTTTTGTATACATACATCAATGAATATATTTAACCAGCTATAATATATATACATAGAAACACATCGATATAAACAAAAGAACAAGTGACCAGCTATAATATATATACATAGAAACACATCGATATAAACAAAAGAACAAGTGCCTTTATTGATTAAACAAATTATTCGTACTATTAATTAATTAACATATATCGCCCTAATTGCCTTAAGGGCATACATCGTATCCAATAAACTCCCACTTGCACTAAGGCCAATTAGTCATATGTCTTAATCCATATGCTTTAACATGCTGGTCATGTTTGACTTAAGTCAATGGCTTTGTCAGACTATCCATGACGTTCTGATCAGTGGGTACATATTCTAATCTTGTCATATTAGCATCAACAATATCCCTAATTATATGATACTTTTCGGATACATGTCTCTTTTTTTTATGAGACTGTGGTTCCTTTGCCTAAGCTATGGCACCATTGTTATCACAATATAAAGTAATTGGATCTACAACCTCAGGCACCACACCAATATCACCAGTAAATCCCTTTAACCAGATAGCTTCATTTGCTGCTTCGCATGTAGCAATGTATTCAAATTCTGTGGTTAAATCAGCAGTAGTTTCTCGCTGGGAACTCTTCCAGCATACTGCCGCTTATTTAACACATACACAAAACCTGACTGAGAGTTAAAGTTATCCTTGTCAGATTAAAAACTCGCATCAGTGTAACCTCAATTGTGAGGTCACCTTCTCCATAAATCAAGAACTCATCCTTAGTCCTTCTTAAGTACTTAAGAATTTCCTTGACGACCATCTAGTGCTTTTCACCTGGATCTGACTGATATCTGCTCGTAAAGCTCAAAGCCTAAGAGACATCTAGCCTAGTACATATCATAGCATACATGATGGATCCTATCGCGGATGCATAGGGTATATCCTTCATGTGAATTATGTCCTCAGCTATCTTCGGATACTTAGCCTTAGATAGGTTTATCCCCTTTGTCATTGGGAGATAACCTTTCTGAGAATGCTCAAGGTTGAACCTATTCAATACCTTATCTATTTATGTACTTTGAGAAAGGCCTACAAGCCTCTTGGATCTAACCCTGTAGATCTTTATACCTATTATAAATGCTGCTTCACCAAGGTCTTTCATGGAGAACTTTCTTGTTAGCCACACTTTAACATTTTGAAGAAGAGAAATGTCGTTTCCTATTAGCAGAATGTCATAAACATACAATACTTACGATACTAGAAAACCGCTGCACTCCTACTAACCTTCTTATAAACATAAGGCTCATTAGCATATTGGCAGAAATCCAGTTCTTGGATTGTCTGATTAAACCTTATATTCCAACTCCTGGATGCCTGCTTAAGTCCATAAATCGATCTTTGTAGCTTGCATACCTTCGACCCATTCAGAGATGTAAAACCCTCAGGTTCTGTCATATACACATCCTGGTCTAAATCCCCATTCAGGAATGCTATTTTTACATCCATTTGCCAGATCTTATAATCATAATGAGAAGCAATGGAAAGGAGTGTCCTTATGGATTTAAGCATGGCTACCGGTGAGAAGGTTTCATCATAGTCAATACCTTCCCACTGACTATAACCTTTTGCAACCAACATGTCTTCTTCTTGAAGACCCACTTGCACCCAATTGTTCTAACCTCTTGTGGTGCATCAACCAAAATCCAAACTTGGTTCTCGTACATGGAATCCATTTTTGATTTCATGGCTTTTGGCCATTTATCTAAATCTAAGTTTTTTATTGCCTCATCATATATCCTTGGTTCATCATCCTCCATAAGATATAGTTCCTTATCATAAGTGATGATAAACCTATATCTATTAGGACCCTTATGAACATGACCTGATCTTTGCAATGATTATGGTTGATAGGTTATTCTTGGATCACACTCTCTTGTGTATCTAGAACGGGGTCAAGCAGCTGATTGTCTATTTCTTCCTCTTAAACTTCCAGTTCAATATTGCTCCCACTGACTTTTAGAAGTAAGTGTTCCTTTTCCAAAAAGTGAGTATTCCGAGACATAAATACCTTTTGTGCTTCAGGTTGGTAAAACAGATATCCAATTGTTTCCTTTGGATTTTCAATGAACAAACATTTGTAAACCTTGGCATTCAACTTATCTGATGCTATCCTCTTTACTATAGCAGGACAGCCCCATACTCTTAAGTGACTTAGAGATGGCTTCTTGTTACGCCATCTTTCATGAGGTGTAAAATCAACTAATTTAGAGGGCACTCTATATAAAATGTAAACCGCACCCTCTAGTGTATATCCCCAAAAGGATTTACTAAGATCTGTATGACTCATCATGGACCTGAGCATATCTAATAAAGTTTGATTCCTCCTTTCTGACACTCCATTGTGTTGGGGTGTATAAGGAGGGGTCCACTAGGGAACTATCCCATTTTTCTTTAGATAATCCTAAAACTCCTAACTTAAGTATTCTCCACCTCGATCCGATCAAAGTGCTTTAATACTTTTCTAAAGCTATTTCTCTACTTCAGCTCTGAATAGTTTAAACTTTTCAAAACTTCTAGACTTGTGCTTCATCAAGTACAAATAACCGTATTATGAGTAATCATCAATAAAGGTTATGAAGTAAGAGTATCCTCCTAGTGCCTGAACACTCATTGGGCCACACACATCAGTATGTATAAGTTCCAATGTACTTGTGGCCTGCTCAACCGTTCCTTGAAAGGGTAACTTTGTCATTATTCCTTTTAAACATGTTTTGCAATCACCATAAGACTCCAAGTCTGTTGGCCCCAAGTCTCCACGCTTATGCAACTTGGTTAAGCGCTCTTTGTTTGTGTGGCCTAAACGGTAATGCCATAAGTAGAAGGTATTCTCATCATCTAATTTAACTTTCTTCACATTATTTATATAAAAAGCTTATGTTTTAGTATCAAGAACATAAATGCCACCTTTTAACATCCATAACTATAAAAAATATTATTCAAATGAATCTGATTATTATTATTCAAAAATTAAATTTCAAATCCCTCTACTGCTAAACACGAAACAGATACAATATTCTTAGCAACACTTGGAATGTAGTAACAATTATTCAAAACTAAAACAAGTCCACTTGGCAAAATAAGATTAAAGCTTTGTACGGCTAATGCAGCAACTCTGGCTTCATTCCCCACTTGTAGGTCCATCTCCCCTTTCGCAAGTTTTCTACAGCTCTATAGTCCCTATATAGAAGTACAGATACGAGAACCACAACCAGTATCTGATACCCAAGTGGGTTCACACGGAAAAGTAGCAAAGTTTTCAATTACAAACATGCCTAAAGTAGATGCCTCTATAGGCTTCTTCTTCAAATGCTCAGAAGTAGGAGCTTTGCAATCGCTCTTCCAATGTACCGATTTCCCACATTGGAAGCAGACATAATTAGATGCCTTCTTTTCTTTCTTCTTCTTACTGATTCTTTTCTTAGCACCCATTTCCTGCTTCTTCGTCTTAGAAGCCATAGATCTTTCAACCAACAGTAGAGGTTTCTGATCTTTCTTGATCTGATGTTCTATTGTTTTTAGCATGTTGATTAATTCAGGGATAGTAGAAGTAATCTTGTTCTTGTAATAGTTAGTCATAAAGCCTTAGTAACTATCTGTTAAGGACATCAACACAAGGTCAATGCTCAAGTCATGATTCATCTCGAATCCCAGTCAATTCAGCTTCTCATGGAATCCCAAGAGTTTCAATACATCCTTAGAGGCAAAGGTGCTAGCCTACATCTTGGTCTTGAAAAGGAGCTTGGAGGTCTCATACCTCTCTATCCTTTCCCTCTCTGAAAAGAGTTCTTCAAGATGGAGAACCATGTCCTCCATGGGCATGGTCTCATGTTGTTTCTAAAGCTCAGGATTTATGGACCCCAACATAATACACATGGCATCAGGGTCCCAAAAAGGAGCTTGGAGGTCTCATATCTCTCTGTCCTTTCCCTCCCTAAAAGGAGTTCTTCAATATGGAGAACCATGTCCTCCAAGGGCATGTTCTCATGTTATTTCTAAAGCTCAGGATTTACGGACCTCATCATAATACACACGGCAGTGTCATAATCTTTCCTATGCTTCAACCAGGCATCATGTACCACATGATCCTCAACATCACATTCTACAGGGAAAATTTCACTTAGAATATAGGCAATTCCCTTGGATTTGAGAACTATTCTCATGGCTCGGAACCACTCAGAAAAGTTTGAGCCATTCAATTTGGTCTCAAGTAATATATGAAGATTAACATTGGAAGTCATTTTCAACCTAAGATATAAGAAAAGAGAAGTGTTTAGATATTAGTTTAAGTACATGTATTTAATATAAGGACTTTTAATTAAATACATTTTCTTACTATTTTCTTCGAAATTTACAATAGCCCATTTTATTGAATTCTGGAATTTTAGCCTAGCTAAATTTTCTAGTAGGTAGCATCTATAACTAGTCTATTACAACCCCCAATTTTGTGAGTCAAGTCAAAACAGCAAGTCATAGTTGGAATCCCATTCCATTTGCATCGCATGCAATTGCTTATTCATTCAAGTTCCCTAATCACAAGGGACGTGTGCTCTTATATTAGCATCTCCTTGAATATGTCTCAGATCTGGGCCTAGCCCCCAATTTAATGGTGGACTACCCTAGCTCTATTAAGGCAGACCCTATCTCAAACTTTATAACCAATCAATGTGGAATAGAAGGAATGCTTTGCGCAACACTTTGATAGCCCAAAGAGACCATATTATAAATTTGAGTAAGGAAGACTATAACTTGTCTTAATATATTTACTTTGGGATTTTATTGGTGTTAAACACCACACCCAATCTAGGATTTTATCAGATGGACAAAATTATAATAACTTGTATTAATTCCGGGAATTTTAGACTTAATTTATAAGGTCTAGCCTTAGGTTGGTTCAGCTCTTTACTATAATTATTCCATCAACCTAGATTATATGCAAAATAATTAATGCTTTTATTTATTATATTTATATTGCATTTCCTTTAAGCTTTTATTCAATAAATTTATTTTTTTTACTTTGTAATAAAAACATATATAAACACCATCTTATATACTAGAAATAAATTAGTTCATATTAATCCCCGTTGGTCGATTCAAATTTCACTGATATAGGTTCCTAAGTAGTAGAGGTGACCTATGAGGAGTAGACACCAAGTCTAATCCTTAGCCAGAACAAATATGGGCACAAACTTGAAGACTAATGGATTCTCTCGAACTAATAAATTTCGTTCTTCCAATTCATGTAAATTGGAAGCATCAATAATCCATGTAATTTAAATAATTTATTGATACTTGTATAATTTGAGTAAGTTGAGGAGGCTTATTAAAAAATATTCATAACCATTTTCTAACCTTGAAATGAAAGGCACAAGTTTATATATATTGTTCTAAACAATTAAATAAACAAATCATTTCATATAGAAAATAATATTCAGTTCGCTTCTAACTTAATTATGCACTAAGTAGGTAGGCTGTGATACCACTTTTGGGAAGTGACAGTCAGATTGAACATCCATAACAGGCATGGTGGAAATTCAAAATTGTGTCCCTGTCCCCAGGAACTCCTATTAGTTGCATATAAATTAAATAAAGCCTTAACTAAATAATCTCTACCCACATTACCATGCAAAAGGACTAGGCATACCATAATTCCAAATTATATCCTAGCACATTTAATTTATACTAAGCATGTTACAACTCTAAGCTATAACCTAAACATGTTATAACTCTAAGTTATAATGTAAGCATAAGATAAACTAAGCATGCAAAACAACCTAAGCATAATTATTAAGTATAAAAACGCTCAAAGAAAAGACTTAATAATTAAAAGAGAAAGAAAAGGAACTTACCAGTTGAAGCATGCTTTTGCAGAACATTCTTGCACAAGCATCCAATCATAGGATAGCCTCTATTAGTATCCACATGAACCCCACCAACAAAAACCTCCCCGGGAGGAAGAACTAAGAAGCCTCGAGTAGTTGCTAGACCACTCCAGAAGCCTCATCCGAATAAATTCAGGCTCCTTAAAAATAACTTGCTCAATTACCCGAGAGATTATTATTTTCTAATTACACTTAGGATTTATATTCTAAGCTTTGGTGCACTTTGAAAAGGGGAGGGGAGGGCCTATTTATAGGCTTGGGGGAGCAAAGTTGCTTCCCCTTAGGCGACGTGGGATGTGCTAAACGCGGGTTAGCTATGCGGGTCATCATGAGCCATGTACTGCCCTGCCACACACAGCATGTAGCTCATAGTGTGTGTACCATAAGCGGGGCTCGCGGGCCTCTCGTAAGCCCAGCTTACATTGTTGCTTGCCTTGGGCTTCCCAGCGCAAGCCCTACTGAGCCCGCACTACGGGCACTTGCGCACGCTCCCTAGTAATATACTGCGAGCCCGCAGTTCCCTTTATATCCTAGTTAATTTCAATTATTTCCAACCTACTTGAAATATTTCTTTTTAAATCCCCTTTCAAATTTAATTATTTTCAACCCTAATAATTAGTTATCAGTGATAACAAATTCTTTGGTCTAACCAAAATTGTTCTAATCAATTATAATTTATTTATGACTCTAATTAATTAGTTATCGGTCAAAATAAATTCCTTGGTCTATTCAAAATTGACATAATCACTTTTAACAGCCAAATAATAATCCAATTATTATTTATGTCATACTTTCGTAATAGAACAAATCTATTAGTTCTTTACTTAGTCCGATGAAGGTCCAATGTGTGTGACCTTATAGGATCCCGAAGTATTGAGCTGTTAAGGCTTAACCAACCCTTGTTCTAATTGAACCATTGGCTTGATGCTCTAGCTCTTGAATAGAACTCCATTACCTTAAACGACTGTAGTACACCTCTAGCAATGGTCTTCCATCCCCCATTACTCGGATTGTCATTTATGCTTACAACTTAATCCCGGTTAATGCAATAGTTATCCAGTGTGATAAACTCCTTCCATTTTTTAATATTAGTACCATCTGGTTTATAGGGTTCAGTTAAAGTGTTAACCTAGTAATAGTGAGGTTGCTCTAAGCTATCCTAGTAGTTTACTTGTTACCGAAGTATATTGGCTTTTACCATAGTGTGTTTGACTAGAAACGATTTCTATCAAACACATACTCTGATCAGAGGTTTATGGCAATCATCACTTCAACAAGTGGCCAGGTACAACTCCTTAATATATCCAGAGCGATGGATTCTTTCGGACTACTCAGCTTACCAACGTGTTGTCATCACTATACCCGTAATCACCCCGTACAGCTTATATTAATGAGTGTATAGTAATGACACAGTGTGTAGCAATAGTACCACACAAGGTAACTAGCATCTCAAGTACAAGGACATTCGCAAAGCTTGTTGCATTAGGATAAACACTAACACATTGATATATATACCAAGTGTTTATCTTACTGCGATCTCCAATATATCTCCCAGATATATCCATGTGTCAAACTTGAGGTACCACCTTTAGTCCTTAGGATATTGATTGCTTGGACTCTTTCTAAGAAAGTTGACCATATGCTAGTCTTTCTGCTTCATCAATATCCTTTCTTAATGAAACTATGACTAGGGATAGTTTAGACATAATCATAATCGCACGTGAAGCAGGTTCCACCAGATATAGTCAAATTATAATTTCTCTAACTTCATGCTATGATATGTCAAGGACTTTTGTATACATACATCAATGAATATATTTAACCATCTATAATACATATACATAAAAACACATTGATATAAGCAAAAGAACAAAATACCTTTATTGATTATACAAATTATTCGTACAATTACTTAATTAAGATATATAGCCCCTAATTGCCTTTAGGGCATACCTCATATCTAATAACTATATGAACCTTAGGGATGTTCATGGTAGTCATAATTCAGAGATAACTTTCCGCATGCGCATGGGGAGGTCCGATGCCAGCATAAGGGGCCATGTAGGGCATCACAAAGTTCGCTAGAAGGGCTTCTGACTCCTTAGGAAGAAATCGATCAATATATACATATTGCTTTATAGTGGGGGCAACAGATTTGTCCTTTGCCGGAGATAGTCTCTCCATGTCCGCCATCTTTACTTTGAGTGCTACTATTTTGGTTTCTTATTCTTGGGTTTTCTAAGCATTGGCAGCGCTCAGCCTTTCTTAATATCATGAAATTCTAGGGCATCAAGAATCCTCCTAAGGGATTGGCCAACTACATCATCGTCTGCCATCGTGGTTTTGGGTTATGGATTCAACTGGTGGTAGGGGTGTGACTTTAGGACTGCCCGTAATTCCCCTCAACCTGCTTCTCTCATGCTTCTAACCTGAAAGGGCAAGAGATCAAGTGTTAGTAAGTGCATTGGGCATGGCTCTGAGCCTTTCTCACCTTGTTTGTTGGCGGGTGAATGAATGTATGAGTGATTAAATGCATGGATGAATGATGGAGATGTACAATCAAATGAAAAAATAGGTTTATGGCATATGCCAATCGCTCGAGGAGAAATTGACAACTTGCTATATTCATGGAATATTGCAAGCAAACGGTTTAAAGACCAAGGGCCTGAGTTGGATTAGACTCAAAAGCCGGAGGTTAAATTGACTCCCTCATCAAAGGTTGGATGACTCATTGGTCCCAAGGGTGAAATAACACTGGGTTCACTCAGAGGGTTTTGACTCATTGGTCCAAGGAGTGAGCTAACACTAGGGTCACTCAAAGGGTTTTGACTCATAGGTCCAAGGGTTGAGCTGACACTAGGGTCACTCAAACGGTTTTGGCTCACTAGTCCAAGGGTTGAGTTGACAAAGGGATCACTCAAAGAGTTTTGACTCATTAGTCCAAGGGTTGTGCTGACACTAGGGTCACTCAAAGGGTTTTGACTCAATGGTCTAAGGTTTGAGCTGGCACTACGATCACTTAAAGGTTTTGCCTCACTGGTCCAAGAGTTGGGTTGACACGGGGGTAACTCAAAGGGTTTTGACTCATTGGTCAAGGGTTGAGTTGACACGGGGGTCACTCAAAGGGTTTTGACTCATTCATCTTAGTTTATATTGGCTAACGGGCTGAGCCTAGGTAGACTCATTGGTCTTGGTTACTTCGGCTCATGGGCTGAGCTTAGGTAGACTCATTGGTCTCGGTTAATTTCAGGTTTCTATAACTAAGGAAATAAAATGGGATGGCACACATCAATGTCATGGCTGCACAAAGATGTGGTTAGTTTTCACACAATCATGATGTTTACGATGTTCGTTTTATTTTATTTATATTTAATAAACCTACACATGTAGCAATCGGTTAGATCACGCCTACTACCGTTTTAACTCAATTTGGTTACATCACTTTCAAGTCAATGGGGGATGTAGCGAAGTCTGCTCACGTGCACTCTGGGTTTCTGGTTAGACCAATGAGAAAGTGTCTATGGTTTATCTATATATGGCTTTTGGTCTCAGGATTGGGTGCGATTTGGTGTGCCCTGCAGCTTTATGTATCGAGTTCCAGTGGACTTAAGCGAACTGAAGGAAGCTTTTCTACATATAATATACATAGGTAGTCCTGCCCTTACGCAAACTAGGTCCTCGTACGTTACGCAAGGGGTGTGATTGGATCCATATCCCTTAAGCCTTAAGCAAACTTGGAGATACTTCACCAAAGGACACCTAAATTGGTTTGGGGTAAAGAATGTAGATGCTATGTAGTCCTAAAATTTGTGTAATGCAGAAATTATCACAAATTCCGTAATTTCAAAATTTCAGTTGAACAATATTTTAATTACATGTCAAAAAGAGTTTTTAAAAAAATCGGGTTTTTATAAAAAGAGATACCCAGTTGAGTTCCCATTGTGAGTAGGCATACGGGGTGTCGGGCTTTGCACACGGGGTGCAGCTCGCAAGGCCCGATTCGGTTTGTTGGGGTTTGAGAAAACCGTGGTGTTTGGTCTGGTTTGAGAAAATTCTGTTTGCTTAAATGAGGTGGCTTTGTAGGCTAAAAGTGTGACTATATTGAGAAATATATTTGCACATTTTATAAAAAAAATATATTTTTAAAATAAAGCATTTTTACTTTATTTAAAAATAAAATAGAGTCGCCACCTGGTTCAGCTCCACCAGGAATTGTGGTACCCAAAATGGGATTTTTATACCGAAAAGAAAATGAGATTCTGAGTTCGGACATAATACTTACTCATATTGTTCAAATTATTTGGATTAATTTTTGAATTTAGGAATTTGTGGGGATTTCTGCATTACAACGGCTTTATTTAAGAATCAAATTCGAGAAATAAAATGGGCATTATAACGGCTTAATAAATAGACATTTTCAACCAAATTTTTGGCAGAGTAACGACGGCATTTGGATTTGGGCCCAGAAATTCGGATAGAGTTTCCTCACATTCTGGATGTTTTTCCATATCTGTGAGCTTATTTACACCTATTATAATTTAAGTGGTACCAATGGCTCACTTAACTAGAGAAATCGAATGCAATATGTAATAATAAAGCAATGAATATGTGTTTTAACGAATTTGAAAGTTGGGCTTGGAGCCAATTACCCTCAGTTTACCTTTTCTGCTATCCAGGATGACTTGAGAGCCAGTGCAGGACCGAAGTTGTCAGAGGTTCTAATTTGGTTGGAAAACAGATTTAACCCAAGTTATGACTATAATCTTGGATTATTTCTAAAGGAAAATGTGAGATTTGGTCATTTTTAGACCGAAGATCATTGTGGGACCTTGATCTAAAAAGATCGTGAAGTGAGTTTATACTAAATGTTGGTGATAGAACTCGGATTTTGGATTGTTTTGATAGAGTTTTGGGGCTTTTGGGATTCTCGGAACTAAAAAAGGACACAAAGGCAATTTTAGGATTTTTAAAAATTTTCTTCTTTTTTGAATGAGGGGGTGCACCCCTTTATATAGAGGGTTGGTAATTAATCGTTGGGCTAATTACATAGGTAAGTAGCCGACGAGCTGATTACCACTCTGATAGAATTTTACGTCAGGTCCCTGTAAATCCCGGCAAGATCTCGGTAAGATTTGATTTTTTTATTGTAGATCGGTAAATAGCTGGCGGGCTAATTACCTATGTTTGATGAAACTTTGACTTTTTTATTTTTCAGTAAGAAATGCTAAAGTGGAGCTTCCGTGGAATGTGGATTTTTGAATTTTGGATTTTGGATGACAATTCGGTCCCTTTTGGCTCATTTATGTAATCGCTGAACGAAATAGGCACTATTCCGCATCAGGCCAGAACGGACCTGTGCTAACAATTGAGCACCATCTTGATCACGTACGGTCTATCCTAATTAGGCCTGAATTTGCCACTTGCATCTGTAGTTGAAGGTTTTAACTACGTCTGGAATAGATCTCTGGCCTTTAGCAGGAATTTCTTATGTCTAACCCTACTGTTGTAGGCCCAAGCCATATGTTGTTGATACATTTAGAGATTGTCTAAAGCCCTAAGCCTCTGCTCATCCATCATGTTTGGCTGGTAAAATCTCGCTTTAGTCCATTTAGATTCTTTCCTTTTGGCTTCTAGCGCAACCCTTAGTGAGCTTACTTGAGTTTCGATTGGTAAAACTGCCTCCATTTGATAGACCAGGTAGAATGGAGCTTGATTAGTTCGGGGGCGGACACTCGTGTAGTATCCCTAGGTATCTAAAGGTAGCTTGTAAGCCCAATCCCTATAGCCAGCTATCATATTAGATAGTATCTTCTTTATTGATTTATTGGCTGCCACAATAGCACAATTGGCTTGTGGTTAATCTGGAGAAGATCTGTAGTGTTTGATCCCATATTTTTCAATCAGCTCAGTGGTTGCTTCTTGAAACTGTACCCCATTATCTGAGACTATATGGTGCGAAAGTCCATATCGAGCGAATATGTGTTTTTTTATGAACTTGGCCATCTTCTTGGTGGTGACATTGGGGTAGGATTCGGCCTTTACCCACTTAGAGAAATAGTCTATGGCCACCATAATGAACCTGTGCCCGTTTGTCAATAAAGGGTGAAATTCACCTATTACGTCTATCGCCCACTCGGAGAATGGCCATGGAGTAGATAAGTGATGGAGTTCGGTGGGTGGTAGATATTGTATATCCCTATAAATCTTGCATTGATGCCATCATTTGACTTGGGTGATGAAATTGACCGTTAAGGTGAGCCAGAGATATCCCAACCGCTGTATCTTCTTTGCGAGAGTGAGACCATTCATATGAGGGCCATAATTACCAGCATGGACTTGATTAATCACCTTCTGAGCCTTCATTTCAGTTAAGCAATAAAGTAGTAAACTGTCACTGGTACACTTGAATAGATCATTGTCGACAATCTGAAATTGGACAATGAGCCGTCATAAAGTGGCACAGTCTGAGTTAGAGGAATCCAGAGGATATTATCTAGTTTGGAGAGATAAGACAATGCCAGAATACCAACAGGGTTTGGTTGAAATGGTGAGGACCTGCTGAACTGGCTGAGCATGGTAGGGAACGTTAGTTGAAAATAGAACTAATGAACGGATGGGTTGTTGTTAGGGGTCATTCCCATAAGGAAGCCAGGGTGGCAAGAGAGTCAGCCATTTGTTTTTCATCCTTGGGTGCATGGTGATACAAACAGGTATCAAACTTCTCGAATAGGCTTCGGACAACATCGACATAAGGGCAAAGAGAGTCTTCCTTGATTTCCCAATCCTTGATAACCTCATAGAATACAAGAGCTAAGTCCTCGATTACGGACACTATTTGGGCCCCGACTTGTAGGAGAGCTTGAATACCGAACAAACAAGTCTCATATTCAACACCATTGTTGGTATCATCAAACTCTAAGTGTTTGGGTAAGGGAGTGATTTCATTATTTGGTGTAACTATGATAACTCCAAGGCCTACTCCTCGTTGATTCACAGCGCCATCGAAGTACATAGTCCACACACGCTCAAGGAAAGTGTTAGGTAGGAGCTATTTGTTAGGAAAGTCCATATTCTCAGTATAATCAGAGTCAAGGGGTTGGTTAGCTAAGAATTCTTCCACAGCATGCCCCTTAATAACCTTCTTTGTTATATATTCAATGTCAAACTCGGAGAGAAGCAACAACCATCGAGAGAGTTTGTCCGCCAGAGTGGGGGATTGACAAAGATATTTTATGGGGGGTCAATCTTAGCCACGACTTGGACTCGATAGGATTAAAATTAGTAGCATAGTTTCTTAGTGAGCCAATTGATGGTGGTGCAAGTTTTCTCCACAATCGAGTGCCGGGTTTTATAATCCAACAACTTCTTGCACAAGTACTAGTTCATATGTTCCCATTTATTATCATGTTCATGGATAAGCATTGCCCCTACTAAGGACTCTTCGATAGCCAAGCATAGGAATAAAGGTTTCCTTAGGGTGGGCGGTTTTAGAATAAGTGGGACGACAAGGTAGGCTTTGATTCTGTCAAACACCACTTGGCACTAATCGTTCCATACAACTGGTTGTTGCTTCCTTAATAACTTGAAGATGGGCTCACACATAAGTGTAAGACAGGTAATAAGCCGACTGACATACTGTAAGGAGCCTAGAAACAAATGGACTTCGTTCTCTATTTTTGGTGGAGGCGTATTCTTGATAGCTTTGGACTTATCAGGATCCATTTTGATTCCTTTCTAGCTAGCTGCGTGTCCCTGTAACTTGTCTGATGTAACCCCAAAAACACACTTCTTCAAATTCAGCCAGAGATTATACTTCTCCACACAAGTCGCGAATCTCTCAAGAATAGCAGGGTGCTCTTCTGGGGTAGATAAATTCACGATCATATCATCCACATATACCTCCACCTCATTATAGATCATATCATATAAGGGAGCAAGTACGGCGCGCTGATAAGTAGCCCTAGCATTCTACATCCCAAACGGCATTACTTTATAGTAATAAACCCCCTAATTCAGTAATGAACGTTGTCTTAACCTTATCGATGATATCCACCAGAATCTAATTGTAACTTGAGAACCCATCCATAAATGAGTACATGGCTACCCAGGCGGCATTGCCAATCAGGATATCAATGTAAGGCAGCGGGAAGTCATCCTTAGGCAAAGCTTTATTGAGATCTCAGAATTAAACACAAACTCGGACCCTACCATCCTATTTTAGAATAAGAACAATGTTGGACAACCATGTCGGCTACTCTATAACTTTGATAAAAACAAGCCTTGATTAACCTCGAAACCTCTGCCTTAACTTATTCCACCTATTCTGGTCTTAATAGATGGAGCTTCTATTTGACAAGTCTGAACTTAGGATCGGTTGGAATTCTGTGCTCGACAATGTGACGATCGCTAATACCAAAAACATTATGCAGGAGTTAAGTCATTGGAAATGGTGACCATTTTATGGTTATGAATAGTACTTAGGTTTATTTCATTTAAAGAAGTATCGCTAATACCGAAAACATTATCCATATGGTTATGTGAATGCATGGATCCATCAGGTAAAACATCAAACAAGTAAGCAAAATGAGAGACATTCATTAAATTGAAAGCCTTATTGGCGACATTGTTTGCATCAAATACATTAGAAAAATTAAAGATTAAATCATCCATGCTACCCTACTCCGCAGGCGAAGGGGCTTCAGTGGCGATCTAATCAGCAGGTGGCGCATCCTCTATAGTCTTCATCAAAATGGCATCCAGGTCATGTTCTATAGCTATCTGCTGGTCAGTAGTGAGTGGTGGTTCCATTGACAGATTGGCTTTCTTAGTCAGGTCCCTGGCGAGCTTCTTCATGATCTCCGTCATGGAGTCTCCTCCCCTAGTTCTCTCACCCTTCCAACCTTTCTTCCTTAGAAATGCCATAGCCTTGGTTAAAGAAACCACATCATCTTTAGCTTCCTGATCCACGGGTTCTTCCTCACTTCCCCGAGCCTCATCCTTAGGATACATCTTCCACTTCCCTTTAACCTTATCAGTAATGACATCAAAAGATGCAACAGGTTTAGCAGGTCCGAGTTCAGCAAAAATGACCATGCAGTCGGCTTTATAGTTATAGACATCCTTAAAGATCTCAAAACTAGGCCACATCTTGCCATTATGCTTGACAGGCTTAGGTTCTCCCTTGTAAGACTTCTTGCCTTGAATTTCGCAAATTGTCACCATGTGATAGTAGCTAGAAGGAACATGGCTATAGGTTTCCTTAGGCTTATACCCTAATCTTGCTTGGCAGACCAGCACCTTTTGTTCTAAGGCCTCGATATTTCCCTATTCATAGATCCCACAACCCTTATAAGGCTTAAAAATAGCTCACTTCATTAGTTTCCCCGCACCAGCATGGAGATAACCATGCTAAATGGGAGTTGATTTCTGAGCCTTGTAAATCACAGCAACATGAAGGCCTTTATCCAACTTAGCCTCGGTTTCCATAATCAATAGAAGCGGCTTCAGCCTCGATAGTCATAAGCTTATTCTCATATATGTACTTGACTTTCTGATGGAGGGTGGAGGAAACTGCACACAAGGTATAGAGCCAAGGTGTCGATAAAGCAATAAGGAGTAGGTGACTGAAATGTCAAGGATTGTGACCCGCACTTTACTTATAATGCCTTAGACAGTAACTTTAGGTTCAAAGACCTTAATCGCACTATGTTTTGAGTCATCATAAGCATAAATTACAGTGGTGGATTTCTCAAGCATCTCCTGTGACAGGCCCAAGTGAGGAAGAACTTTTAGAAGACAGGTATTCAGGGTAGAGCCATCATCCACCATGATACAAGGTATGGTCTTATCGAGTAGTAGGATTCAGATAAATAGAGCCCTATTATGGTCCTCACCCTCAATTGGAAGATCAAACTCATCAAATACAATCTATAGTATTTTCCTCGGAGGGATAGCCTCCCTGACCCTGGCACATATTTCAATAATAGAGGTGGTCGGAGTGGCTTCCAAATTGAGAAGTCACTTATCTATGATGCCCAACAAAATCAATGACAAACTACTAGATGCTATAGCAAGCTTGGGTGTTCTTGAGTTGATTAATGAGAGGATGAACCTCGAGGCTTGTTAGAATAGGTGGAGGAGGAGAAGGAGGCCTTATAGTGGTGCCTACCCTCTTTGGGACGAGGTCCTTATTCAGATGGAGATAACAGTCCTTGGGTTGGTATAAGCAGCCACTCCTAGTGATGTTGTTGACATTATCGAGTAAGACACTCTAAGTGGCTCATGTTTTGAAAAGATAGGGCGGTTCATCAGGCTCTAAATCTAGGTCCAACAATTCATACCCATCTATACTGAAACGTTCATCCCGGTCAACCTTGAATAATTCATTAGGCTTAATAGCCATAGGTCCATCAACTTTAAATAATTCGGTGCCCATTGCTTTGGTTTCTTTGACTACTCCATCACCTTCGTTGGAGTAATTCATCTTCATAACAAAGGAATCAACACTAAAAAGTGCCTATTTTATGGTTTTCATTCTCTTGGCCATAAAAGGCTAGACTCTACGGTTTTCCTTCTTTAGTGGAGTTGGGTCTACTTTCATACCCCAAACTGAATTAAACCCCAGACTAGCTTGGCTGATCAAATTAAAGACTAAGTTATACGGTATACCAGAACCGATAATTAAAACTGAATGACAATTCCTTCGCTCCTGAGTAAGTAGCTCAAAGATTATCGCTTTCGGTAAGCTAGAATGGATCGTGCATACCTTGTTCACAAAATTTGTACGGGGTTGTTCACGGTGCTCGAGTCCTTATTTAGTTATGAAATCTTTCCCTCACTTACAAGACGTTGGATGGCCAAAAGTAGGTTCTCACAATTATTGGTTTGATGGCCCACTTGGACATGATAGTTACTGAAATTATTCTTGTCCTCTAGTTTGGGTGGTTTATACTCTCAGAGTGATTGGATATAACCGGCATCCCTTAAGCGCTTAAAGATAACCCTGAGTGGGAACTTGTATGGGTTGGCCAAGATAAAAGGTGGACAAAGAGGTTGGATTATAGGGACTGCTTGCAAAGTTTTAGTGATTATTGGGGCTATAGCAGGGCATTGAGTGATTGCCTGAACTATAACTGGGCTCTGGGTTTAACGGGTGTTAGAGCTATAGGCTGATTATCATTGTTCTTTCTAAACCAGGGCTTTCCTACCTTTTTAGCTCTCTCATGCTCAATTTCGCACTTAGTCTTTTCGGCTTTCTTATAAATAGCCTTATAAGACAAGAAGGAGTCGGTTGCCACTCACTTTTGAGAATAAGAATCATCTCCTCAACACTGAACTTAGACTTCATCAAAACCTGGGTTGACATCAATTAATAGGGAGCTGGCAAACTCCTTTAAGGTGTTGGAGGGTTGTTTCCATAATGGTATTGAAGCCTTAGTGCACTTTTAAAGCCTTAGAGAGAAGATTCCAATCAGTGATGATGTGATGGGGATATGTGTGTTACGATTCAAGAGTAGGGCCTCGAAGAGAACACTCAACTTCTTAACTCGCATAATGCACTGATACGTGATGATATGAGAAGTAGGGGCTCTCAACCCATCATAACGCGCCATGTTGGGCATGGTGAAAGTATCGAGGACCCAATCCTTACCTCGTTCGGGTTCTTTGGCAGCTATAGGTAGCTCGATGTAGGATTAAATCTCAGGTGTCAGGCCTAGAGCTGTATGACCTAGTCATTGATCGGCTCACAATTGAGAGTTTTATCTTTGGGTGTCACGCTCGGAGATTACGTGACCTGGTTATGAGCGGGCAGATAAGTTGTCGGGCTTTTTGTGTGGGGTGCGATGCGTGGGGCATGCTTTGGTTTGTTGGCGATTGAGAAAACACAGTGTTTGGTCTAGTTTGAGAAAATGTAGTTCGCTTAAATGAGGTGGCTTTGTAGGCCAAAAACGTGATTGTACTTAGAAATATATTTGCACATTTTATTAAGAAAAGATATTTTTAAAATAAAGCATTTTTACTTTATTTAAAAATAAAATAGAGTCGCCACCCAGTTCAACTACACCAGAAATTCTGGTACACTATCATGAGATGGAATTTTTATACTAAAAAGAAAATGAGATTCTGAGTTCGGACATAATAGTTACTCATATTGTTCAAATTGTATGGATTAATTTTGGAATTTGTGGTGATTTCTGCATTACAACGGCTTTATTTAAGAACTAAATTCAAGAAATAAAATGGGCATTATAATAGCTTAATAAATAGACATTTTCAATCAAATTTTTGGCAGAGTAACGACAACATTTAGGTCTAGACCCAGAAATTCAGATAGAGTTTCCTCACATTCTAGATGTTTGTCCGTACCTGCGAGCTAATTTACACATATTATAATTTAAGTGGCACCAGTAGCTCACCTAACCAGAGAAATGGAATGCAATACATAATAATAAAGCAATGAAGATGTGTTTTAATGAATTTCAATGTTGGGCTTGGAGCCAATTACCCTCAGTTTACCTTTTCGTCTGTCCAGGATAGGTTGAGAGCAGGTGTAGGACTAGAGTTGTAAGAGGTTGTAATTTGGCTGGAAAATAGATTTAACCCAAGTTATGACTATAATCTTGGATTATTTTTAAGGAAAATGTGAGATTTGGTCATTTTTAAACCAAAGATCACTGAGGGATCTTAATATAAAAAGACCGCTAAGTGAGTTTATACCCAATGTCGATGATAGAACTCGGATCTGGGATTATTTTGACAGAGTTTCGGGGCTCTTGGGATTCCCTGAACTGAAAAGGCACACAAAGGTAATTTTGGGATTTTAAAAAATTTTCGTCTTCTTTGAAATGAGGGGGGTGTACCCCTATATATAGAGGGTTGGTATTTAGCCGGTGGGCTAATTGCATAGATAAATAGGCAGCGGGCTGTTTACCACTCTGATAGGATTTTACATCAAATCCCATAAATCTTGGTCAGATGTTGGTAAGATTTGATTTTTTACTATAGATCGGTAAATAGCCGACGAGCTAATTACCTATGTTTGACCAAACTTTGAATTTTTTATTTTTCAGTTGGAAATGCTAAATCGGAGCTTCCCTGGAACGTGGATTTTTGAATTTTGGATTTTGGATGACAATTTTGTGCCTTTTTGGCTCATTTGTCTAATCGCTGAACGAAATTGGCATTATTCCTCATCGGGCCGAAACGGACTTGTGCTAACAGTTTACCAATCGCATGCATAAATTTCATGCTAGAAATTTTGTCATATACGAAACAAACAAACCATAGTGTGTGGGATGCAATGAGTTAAAAATATTTGTAATCCACAAATTTTGAAACAAAATATATTTTGCCCCTTCGATTCAAATTTTTTTAATGAGTAGGGTGGGGTTAAAGAATTGCCCTGGGGTTAAAATAAATATTTTTGGATGCTTGATGCATGTGTGACTTTGTAAAAATAGCTTTTAGGTCCGCTCGTTTTGAAAGTGATGCAGAAAATAGATGAAAGATGGAAAAATGCAAAAATTTTGAAAATACACATAATTAGCAGACATGCTAATTACCTATGTAATAGTAACTTTTATAGCCATTATGCGTAAATGTGTGGGATGCATAAATGCATCACAGTTGGATAGGTTATTAGCCGACGGGCTAATTACCAACAATTTACAAAAACAGTAGCTTGGCTCCCATTTTCTTCACACCAACAATTCTCTCTTCTTCCTTTCACATTTTCTAGCCTCGATTTTTGAAATTTTTTGCCTCTGGCCTATTTTCGACAATGATTTGTTTCATTTTCTTCCCTTTTCTGCCCCTTCTCTTTAGATTTTATGGGGTCTTAATGTGGTTCAAGCTTTATTACATGTGCTTCGATTTGCCAACCGTTCGAGTGACTACTCGAAATGTGCTTATTGATGGCGAACAAGTGGAAGTTTCTGAGGTATTAGCCGAGGCTTTGTATGGGCTTTCACCGAATCAGATGTATCATGGGGTAGCTCCAGGTAATTTTATCCCATCTGCTCTTAAGCCTTTCGACCATGTTTCTCGGATTTTTGTAAGCCTTACTACTCTTTTTATTTCGTGCAAAGACCTATCCATTTTATTGTTTATTTATATATTTTTATGCAATGATTTATTTAATGCAATGATTTATTATTGGTTGATGATTTATTATTTTCGGTAGTCATGTGAATTATCAAAAATTGGTGTGTGACACAAGTGTATGCATTGTCAAAAATTGCTACCATTACCCACTTTCATCAGTGGTATAAGCTGCTATCCCCCTATGCCAAGGGTATCGTTGATGGGACGTTTTTGGGGAGGATTGTCAGAATTGCAAGTACATCAGGCATCATAAGTATCCATACATCCCAACCGGTACATCTACCTACATCTTGAGCTGGTCGTCCGACTCACACTTTCTATTTCAATTGCGGGGAGTACACTATCACTCCACTGAATTACTGTGCTATCACAGGCCTACCCTTCCACGGTAATGTGATCCATTTCAATGCTTGTTTCACTTATGATAATTTCAATGCGAAGATCATTAGAGCTTTTATTTGATACTCTAGAGACAAGCTGGGGTGAGCTTCTTGCAAGAAAATCATGACTTTTTGGACCGCTAGGGATACAGGGTATCTGACTGCTGCCTACGAGGCTAGAGCTTTCATGGCTGCTACCTTGTTGTGGCTATATTTTCCAACCTAGAGTTGGATCATGAATCTCTATATTCTACCAGCTTTGATAGATCCATCCCATATTGATGCGTATGCATGGGGCCGAACTGCATTGGGTCACCTATACTGGGCTCTTGACTAATGCGTGAGGAATAGGATTGGCAAGTTCAAGTCTTGTCTTCAGTTTGTTTATGTAAGGACTTAACCCTTTTCTCTTTTCTTTATGTGTATTTTGTCCATTTTCGGTGTTCTAATCTCTTTCTTGACTATTTGCAGACCTGGTTCTTAAAGACGGGGATCCTTCCAAGGACCAAGCTTGTGCCCAGCAGTGGTTTCCCATTCTGCCCTCGACTGCCATACTATTTTTACGATTAGGAAATGGAGTTCGGCTCGACTCTTTCAGCCCATCTTCGCACCCTTTCATTGGAGTAGGTATGTCTCATAATTTTCTTGGTTTGCTTTAATTACTATATCTGCTACAATCATTGTACCGATGTCTGGCTTTGTTTTTTCAAATTAAGACGTAGTCTTAGGGGCATGCTCTTCACTGGCCGGAGGTCAAGAGATTAGCTGGGGAGTTTGTGAACACCCAACTGATCATAGAGACTCGTTTCTCTTTGGAGTGGTACCTGGGAGATCGCATTTAAGGTTGGCATCTTCCACCCAAGTTGCGTTCTGTTCCTCCTAAGGTACCTCGGTGGGTCTTTTAGCCTCGCCGCTTGCTTGACTTTGCATGTTTGGCCTCTGAGGGTATCTCTAGAACCCTCCCTAAGCGGGTTGGGGGATACGAGGAGTTTTGCCATCTATAGCTACTTGGATGGCTGGATACGGATCCTGTTCCTAAGGCCTTTACCCCTTTGACTTCTGCCCCTAGTGGCAAGGCCAGATTAGGATCACCTCAGGCTATCCAGATGATGCTACTTCCCCTTTTACTAGCTTGAGTTTTTTTTCATGGTTGCCATTGTTTCAACTATTATGCTTAGTTATGCTGACTCAACCTCGCTTTGTTGTTTATTTGCATGACCATCTATCGCTCCTTAGGGCCCGATGATGGTGGAGGGGCATCGGGGGTTTGAGTATTAGCCCTGTATATTCATGATGTACCACCCTGACCTGAGCAGTAACACCCCGGTCATTCCACCTTATCTAGATCATGAGCATCCGGTGACTTTCTATCCTACTAGCGCCACTCATGTTAGTCTCCCCTGTCCTTTCTCCTTTTCCCTTTTAATTTTAGATTGTGCCAATTCTGAATTGCTCTAATCTGTCATTATTACCGGTGCCTATTGCTGACAGCATCTCCAATTAGGGGTATATTCAAAGGCAGCAGTCCTTCATGATGACCCAAAACTCGGATATGGCGGTATGTTCGTTATTTTGTTATGTTAATGATGATGCATGGCATGTCATGAAATGCATATGAATGATTTATGTTAAAATATTGTACCTGGAGATTTGACAGCTTCGAGCTCAATCGGGGATGCTTCAAGTGGATGACCCGCAGCAATAGCCGCAGCAAGGATAAGGCAATCCTCCCGGATTCTTCCTGCAGGGCGATTAGATAGTCTTTTTCTTTCCTTTTGTTTTTATGTTTTTCTTTGCTTTCTTTTATGCTGTTTCCAGTGCCCCATTTGTATAAACACATTTTCTTGTAAATAAAATTTTCTTTGTTTACTTTGTGTTTCCTTTTCGTTGTTGGTCGAGCTTATAGGGGTAATCTGCCAGATATTGGCAGATTGCCCCATAAACTATATGTGGTGAACTGTTGCCCTTGTGAAATTTTGCCATGGAGGGTTACAACTATTTTCATACTGATCTGGATGTTTATCTAAAGAACTCCGATGGTTGGGATCATCTCGAGGGTTGCAGTTTGGCGCACATGAAGGAGTACTCCTGCTTTTTTGTTAAGGACAATGTGATCCAAGCCGGTATCATGTTTTGGGATCCTATTGACAGCATGTTTAGGTTCGGGGATCATGAGCTATGCCCTTTGTATGAGGAGTTCTATAGGCTCCTCCGGTCCTTTGCCGATATGCCTTCAATTATCCTGGCACATCACCCTAAATTTTTTTATTTATTGATGAATTATTTTTAGTTACAATGATTTGATAGGCGTTGATTGACTTGTGATGATGGCTTAAGGTTGGATGTGGCTTTTGACATAGTCAGGGGACTTTCCCCTAATGTCTCGAGTTGGCTTCTGCTCATTGGTCTACATTTATTAGGGGTCTTCCTTTGCGAGGTTCCCACTATGGTTTGCAGTTTTGCCTTTCTGATTATCGTTGATCAGATGTTAGAGGGGAAATCTCCCATTGCAGTTAGTTTAGTTGAGACGTTGATATTCGTGCGCTTTTCTTATAATCGAACTGAAGCTACTACCTAGGGCAGCAGCCTTCTTCTTCAGGTACCTTTTTATTTGAGCCTTTCTTTTAGCATGAACTGCCCTTTTGGGTTTTCGATCCATCAGGCTTGCCTTAATTTTTGCCAGCACTGCCTTTTTAGGTATTCAATCCAGTAGGCTATCTTTCCTTTTCTTTTGTCTTTTTTTTCCTCTTTTTTTGTTTTCATTTGTTTTGTCATTTGTTACTTTTGCAGCTTTGGCTCTAGGACAATCTTTCCGTGTTGTCTGTTCCCACAAGCATGGATTCTCATCCGAGGGCCTACTAGGCATAAGGCTCTATAGTGCATATTGGCAATCATTCACATAGAGACTTCACTGTCAAGGAGTGGGTTGATTTTATGGGTAGTTGAGCTACTGAGGACATTCGTTGGGTTTTGCCTTGGTACGGTATCTCACATTTGACTACTGATGTTCCTAGAGGTGGAGTGGTCCTCAACGGCCTTTTCAAGATCATCACCTACTATCCTATCTCTTGCGTAGGTAGTACGTCCATTCTAAGAGGTTTCCTGCATCCTAGTGTACCCTAATCAGTTAGGAGTTGTCCTATACTCGGGCCTATCATCATGACATGAGGTCGACCAGTCGCACTCAGGTGGAGATCAATCACTCCGTGCCTTTTGATACTAACCATTCTGAGGCTAATCGTATCTGGGTTGCAAGTACTCATGGGCTTCCTACCCTTGGAGTGAGGCTTATTGAGATGCACAAACTCCACAGCTTCCATGGGGGTCATTAGGCTTGCCATTATGTGTCTTTTTGTTCTAGTGGGTGAATAAAGGCATCAGGCCTTGTTGTTTGTCTTTATCGTTTCCATTCCCTGTTTGTAATGCACCTTTATGTGTAATTAAAATGAAAAGATGTTAATGCGTGCTTCATTAAACAATTCACAGTTTCTATTTAATACACTCATTCAATATTTTTAACATCAACTTGTTACTACAAAAGATATTATTTATCACGGAGGGCAAGTGGAATTTATTTCCAAGAAATGCCAACCATTGCCTAAGGCTCCGACGAATTTGACCCAAGACTCCACTCCTTTATTTTGGAGTCTTAACCAGCTCTTGATAGACTTTATTATTATTACCATTTTTTATTTTTTACACAAAATAGCGCTTCATCTAATCGCGATTGATCATATTCACGAATTCATTGCCATCCAGATTTGAGATCTTTACCGCCCCTTTACTTAGAGTATGCTTTACCACGTATGGTCCTTCCCACTTTGGCAGGAATTTCCCTCAAGCATCCGTGTGTGTTTTATGAGATTACTTCAACACTAAATCACCCATCTTCAATGGTTGGCTCTCCCCCTTGACTTTGCGGTTGTAAGATCTGGCCATGCGCTGTTGGTATTACTATAGATTTTCCAATGCGGCTAATATCTTTTCGTCAACCAAGGTTAGTTCTTCGTGCCTTGCTTTTGCCTATTTATCTGCAGGAAGTCTGCCTTCAAGGGCTATACACAGAGACTTGATTTCCATTTCAACAGGCAATACCGCCTCCATCCCATAGACAAGGGAAAAAGGAGTTTGACCCATAGGAGTCTTCACTCCGGTTATATACCCCCATAAGGCATAGGGCAAATGATTAGCTGCTTCTACAGCTTTGTTGGCTTGAGGGCGAAAAGGCAAAGAGTGATGACGCTCAATCCCGTTCTTTTTAGTAAGATCAGTTGTTTCTCCTTGGAACTGCACACCATTGTCACTCACCACATGATGAGGAACACTGTACCTGGCAAAGATGTGTTGCTAAAAAAATCAAGCCATTTTCTTGGCCGTGATGCTTGTATATGATTCCACTTCAACCCACTTGGAAAAGTAATCAACTGCTACTATAACGAATGATGACCGTTGGTCAAAGAAGGTCTTATTTCACCAATGATGTCGATGCCCTAGGCCTAGAATGGCCAAGGTGTTGTTAAGCTTTGCAAGGTTGTCAGAGGTAAATGGCTTACATCTCTATATATCTAATAGGCATGGCAAGTCATTGCTTCTTGAACAAAATCAGCTACCATGGTCACCCAAAAGTACCCCATCCTCTAGATTTTCCCTGCCATCATGATGCCGCTTATGTGTGGACTGCAGTCTCCTGAATGTACTTCCTTCATCACCTTTTCAACTTCTTGCTATGTTAGTTATTTTAGCAGTAGGCCATCAGAGGTCCTTTTGAATGAATCTCCTTTAATCAGGCAGAATCGCAAAGCAAGCTTTTTCAGCGTGTTTCTGTCGGAATCCGTAGCCTCAGCCAGGAATTTGCCATTTTCAAGGAACTTGATGATGTTGGAATACCAGGGGGTACCTTCTTCCGCGGTGTCTTTTATTACACACATGTAGTAGGTAGATCAGGCTATTTCCATAACAATGGTTCTGATTGGCTATTTTTGGGGCCCTTCCCACATGGAGGCTAAAGTGGCCAATGCATCTGCCAACTTATTTTCCTCGTAGGCCATGTGACTAAATTCGCATTCGCTGAACATCGTGGCTTTTCTCCACACAACTTCTAAGTAAGGCCTAAGAAGTTCCTCCATTAGTTCCCAGTCCCCTATGACATGCTTGATGACTAAAGCCAAATCACTGATAATTTTGACATTGTATGCTCTGAGAGTGATTAGGGCAGACATTCCGAACAATTGGGCTTCATACTCTATGTTGTTATTCATGGTGAGAAATTCTAAGTGTTTTAAATGAGGCATGAATGCTCCATCTGACGTAAAGATGATAACTCCCAAATCGGCCCTATGCTTGTTGATGGTGCCATCGAAGAATATGGTCCATCTTTTGAGATTCTCTGTGGTGGTATGAGACATTCATCAGAAAATTCTAGGTTTTCCTATTCTCCTTCCTCCGGTGGTTGATTTGCTAGGAACTCAGCCATTGCTCTACCCTTGATGGTTTTCTTTATCACATACTCAATAACAAACTCTAACAGCGATAAGAGCCACCTTGCTAGTTTTCCAGTTAGTGAGGGAGCCTGACATAAGTACTTCATCGGATCAACTTTTGTGACTGCATGGATTCTGTACAATTAGATGTAATGCCTGAGCTTTCAAGTGAGCCACACCATGGCAGAACAAGTCTTTTCCATGATGGTGTATCGAGTCTCACACTCTAGCCATTTCTTGCTGAAGTAATAAACCGTGTATTGCCTCTTGTATTCATGTTCTTCAACTAGCATGGCCCCTACAGATGTTTTTTCTATCGCTAAGTAGAGAATAAGTATCCTTCTAAGAATTGGCGGTTTTAGTACCGGAGGGTTCATCGGGTAAACTTTGATTCTATCAAAGGCTTACTGGCATTGGTTGTTCCATTCTATTGGCTGTTGTTTTCTTGGGAGTTTGAAGTAAGGCTCATATGTAGAGGTCAACTGCGCTATAAAGCGACTGACATACTGTATGGATCCCAAGAGACTTCTTACTTCTTTCTCAATTTTTGGCATGGGGATTTCCCTAATAGCATTAGCCTTGTCAAGGTCAATTTCTATGCCTCTTTCGCTAACCACATGCCCTAGTAATTTTCTTGATGTGATGCTGAATATGCAGTTTTTTGGGTTCAAATAGAGGTTATACTTCTTAATCCTTATGAGGAATTGTTCTAGCACTCTTGGGTGTTCTTCTGGTGTAATGGATTGCACAAGCATGTCATCTATATGGACCTCAACTTCTTTGTGGATCAAGTCATGTAGTAAGGTAGTGACTACTTGCTGGTAGGTTACCCCTACGTTCTCGATTCCAAAAGGCATTACTCTAAAGCAATAAGTTCCCCACTTTGAGATGAATACGGTTTTGAACTTATGTATTATGTTCATGAGGATCTGGTGGTATCCTAAGAATCCATCTGTAAAGGAATACATGGCCACTCTTGCCATGCTATCTACCAGAATATCAATGTGTGGTAGCGGGAAATCATCCTTAGGGGTAGCCTAATTCAAGTCCCTGAAGCCAATGCAAACTCAGACATCACTGTTCTTCTTGGGTACGAGGACTACATTGGATAGCCAAGTGGGATACTCGACGACTTCGATGAAATTTGCCTTGATCTATTTTGCCACCTCTGGTTTAACCTTTTTGGCCCATTCTGGATGCATTCTTCTCATCTTTTCCTTTACCAGCTAAATTTTCAGTTTCGAAGGGATCTTGTTCTCGGCAATGTGCCGATCAAGTCCAGGCATATCCTTGTGAGACCAAACAAAGGCTACAACGTGATTTTTCAATAACTTTATCAATTCTCTCTCTTGTTCGATAGGCAATTGATTGGAAATGTATACATTTTTTTAAATATCATTATTGATGTTAAAAATGCTAGATGAATGCTTGAATGGATGCATGGAATCGTGATCAGAAACACAATCCAAATAAGCAAAGTTCTTCATCTTATTATCATCCTAAAGTACATTAATTATTTCAAACATGCTAGAAATGGAAACAAAAGACTTATCCTGATCAATAGGGTCTAGCTTCGATGCAAATGATTCACCTATGGCAGCTGGCTTTAGCAAGATATCCTCATCATCTTCTCTTGTACCTTCACCTTGCCTTTCATAGTCGCGACCATGTCCATGATGGCTTGGTTCAAACTACCTCCCTTGCTCTTTGCTTCCTCTACTATATGGAGTTGCGCCTAAAGGTTCTTGGTTAGGGTGTTGAGTATTTCTTCCTCTCTACTCAGCTTTTTGACCTTCTTTGGGTGTACCTATTTGTCATGCTTGGTCTGATCTAGGATTGCCCATACATCTAGCTGGCGATTGGCCTTCTTTATAAAGCTTTTTCGATTTCTGCCTTAATTGACAATGTCTAAGAAAATCCCAAATCCCAGAATGGTCTTCCTATGATGAGTAATAAGCTCAGGGGTTCCTTCGTAGGGTTACTGCAGCTTCTTTTGAAAGGTCCTTTTATGAATAACTCTTCGAGAGCCAGTGTAACTGAGTCCCATAGGCTTCCATTCTCCTGCCCCTATATTGAAGGTCGGCATTCCCTGTTCATGGGCACCTAGTCCTTTTCCAGAATGTGGTGCTTCTGCATGTATCCCTTAATCCATGAGCCCCAGTACACCTCTGATTGCTCGTTTGCTTCCTGGCCAATTGTGCTTATGGTGAACCCTTTCATATTGCTTTCTTCCATCTTCAGTGCCGCTACCGCTGAGGCTTCGTCGGCTTCTAGGGTAATAATCTTTCCTCAGAATGGGATTTCGATCTTCTGGTGCTGGGTGGATGGGACTCCTCCCAAAGTATGGACCATGGTCTCTGAAGTAGCATAGAGAATGTTACCGAGATATCTATGACCATGAAGAGTACTATAGATGAGATTTCACCAATAGTGACTTCAGCTTTGAACGTGTCGATGATGGTCCTTTTGGAATTATCGTAAGCTTTGATGAATGTCTTTGGCATAGACATTTAGTGACGAGCCATCATCGATGGTTATACAGGGCATGATGCACCCGATGACACTAGCCTTCAAGTGGAGAGCCTTATTATGGCGCATGCCTTCATTAGGTAGATTTGAGCTTGAGAAGACAATGTCAGGGATAATAGTGCTAGTCTCGTTATTGAGTAGAGCAAAGACCTATTGCTAGGATACCAGAGGAGATGTTTCAATTTCCATCGGCTTTTTAATGATAGTGAGCCTGTGATCTTGAGAGCCCAGGAGTAGATCCTAGATACTCATCTTAGTTGTAGTGTTTTTCAATTGATCAGCAATTAAGTCTTTCTATCTGTTCTGAGGACTTAACAAAAGTAGGAGATATCGGGGGCTCAGTTCTTGGTGCAACTAGTGCTACTGATCCAGTGACTTTTCCTCCTCTAGTGATAGGACTGACCACCTAGATTGGCGAGTTTGCTATTTCAAATACCTTAAATTTGTTGAAATCTTCATCGAGGGGTTTCTCTCTCAAGTCGATTGGCTTGTTCATAGAAACTGGTGCCTTGGTGGCGTAAGGCCACTGTATGAAAGGAACCTTTTTAGGCTGCTTTTTCTTTAACAATGGGGTTCTCATGTAAGATTTGGCATAGGACAAGACTGGATTCCTATCTGATTATATAGGCAGAAGTGGAAGCTCGATCAGTGGGTTCACTTCCGTTGAACAGGTCTCACATATCATCGTAAAGAACTAGCGCATTGTGATATTTATTTATGCGCCATGGGTACTCCCTGACCGATTCAATTAATGTCTGGCAGGCAACATTGGTGGCTTCCCATTCCCGATATAGCAAGGGGTTCTCATGCCTGTCTAGTTCGGGGGTTGTGTCTTCTGGAGGGTTGACCTATGTGAATTAGTCGATGAATTGTTTGGCCAAAATATTCTAGAATGACTTCTGGTAAAATGTTAGCCCTTCATACCAAACGACTGCCTTTTCTCGGAGGGTCCAGCGAAACCTTTTAGGCCAATGGGCATAGTGAATGCACCCATCGTTCACCATTTGCACGAATTAAGGTATGTGAGGGTGTGGCCTTGTATTTTCGTTGTACAATATAGGGTAAACTTCCCTCAAGTCCGAGCTCCGGATTCAACAACTATTTTAAGCTAGTTAGTTCTCTGCACGAATTTTCTCCATAATGGATTCGTGAGGGGATTCTTGCCCCTTATCCCTAATCATGTTAATGGTGTGTTTGTTGTCAAAGTTAAAGTCTATAAATTCTCTGGAATCGTCATTTGCTTAAACCATAGGGCACCCGGGGAGTCATGCTCTAGAGAAGAGGCGTAGATATCGGTATCATCATAATCAACCATCATGCCGTTGGGGAAGGGAGTCTCATACTCAAAATCTCCCAGTAAGTGATTTAGCTTGTCATCTGAGAAAGACTCTAATTAATACCCCAAGTTATCCACTTTGCTTTCATTTTCGTAATCGGGTTCACTAAAGTCCATAAATTCTTCCACCTCTTCATCTGAATCTTCAAAAGGTTATAGCTCAAAGATCCAGTTTGGCGCATGCCGAGCTGGGATATCATTATTAGAATTTTCTTCTAGATCTTCCTTAGGATCTTCTTCAAGATCTTTCTTGGGTCTTCCTCAGGATCCTCTTATGGTTTTTCTTCTACCACATTTGGCTCAGCTTTGACACCTCCTATGGCTATATGCAACTCGGATACCATGGTTTGTATACTGGTAAATGTTTCCTCTATACGGGCACCATATTTTGTAATGTTGACATGGATTTCTCTAAACGGGTCTCATGCACCTTCATCTAGATTCAGGCTAAGATACCTCTGTTGGTCTACGTGGTTACTCCATGCTTGTTCAGGATCATATAGTTGTTGGATTTCCAGATGTGCTGTCCTAGAAGAGCTCCCAAATCTGAATAGACTTATTCTAACATAATTAGGACTCATGTAATCCAAATGAGTGTACATAGGAGGTCATAGAGGAGGGATATCTTGCAAGCCGGTATTATTCCAATCTGCCTGTGGTGTCAACCACCAGCTAAGCTCATCCGAGTATGGCTGATATACCATGAAGTAGTGAAGGAAAGATCTCTCCATAAAGTACCAATTCTAATGTCCTTCCAGTGGCATTGCGTCATACCAGTCCATACTGGGCCTCCTAAGAATTGAGGAAACTGCCACGCAAAACCCATCATGGTTATTCCTTGTTCATACATAAACTGGAGAAATTCCTCCAGATGTTCATTTGGATCTGAATCTCCCCAATATATGAGATATGGCGGTACAAGATATCGATCTAGCCCTTCTCTCCTCATCCTCTGGATGGACTAGTCGACCATGCAGATGATATCCATGTTGTTAAAGATCATATTGCCCCCCCATCCTGGGTCATGTCAGAAGTTATCTATTACGTTGATGCCGTATTTGTGAGCTTCTATATGAATCCCAATTGTGTTCACTGTAATTCAAAAATTTTGGCAGGGGATTAGTCTGAGTGCTTGCCTTCTTCTTAAGCTCTTTCATTCTCCCAATAGTTACCATCTGCTATAGATCTTTTAGTAGCCAAGCACACTAGTTAGTGCGATGCCCTTTGGTTATATGATAAGCATAGAAGTTATCTCTATCTGCCACGATAGGCGAAGTGGATGGCTTGATGCTTTAGAGTTGATTACATTTTCTCCACATAGTGAATATCTGGGATAGTGATTCCACCCATGGAGAGATGGACTGGTGAGTTTGTACTTGGGTACTGCTCCCACTTTAGGAGCGGCTTTCAAAGATTCGGAGGTGCTTGATTTTGAAGAACCGCCTTTCTCCCAATATTGAGGTTTAGTGTAAGCTTATTGTTCCTACTTCTTTGCTCCATTTTCTTCTTCATATTTTTCAAGCCTCTTGGCATAGTCTACCACGTTGTTGAAGGTGTCAAATCTTTTCATCTTCATTTCGTCTAGTTATTTAGCGCTAGAGCCTTCGATAAGCTTTACTATCAGGGTGTCTTGGTTAGGTGCCCCAGTTATAAGCACACGAACAACCATCCATCTTAGATAAAACTCTTTGAAGGACTCATTCGATCGTTGCTTAATTCTTTTGAGATATTACAGAGTAGTCTTGACCTTCATATTGAAGGCATAGTTTTCAAGGAACGTCGAGCACAACTTCTTCCAATCATACTTTACATCGGTTGCCATTCTCATGTACCACTCATAGGCAGGTCCACGAAGAGTTGCTTGAAATAGATTGACTATATAAACCTTAGGGATGTTCATGCTAGTCATAATTCGGAGATAAATTTCCACGTGCATGTGGGGAGGTCCGATGCCAGTATAAGGGGCCAAGTAGGGCATCATAAAGTTAAGTGGAAGGGCTTCTGACTCCTTAGGTAAAAATTGATCAATATCTATGTATTGCTCTACAGAGGGAGCAACAGATTTGTCCTTTGCTGGAGATAGTTTCTCTATATCTGCCAACTTTGCTTTGAGTGTGGTATTTCAGTTTTTTGTTCTTGGGTTTTCTGAGTATTGGCAGCGCTCAGCCTTTCCTAAATATCATAGAATTTTAGGGCATAAAGAATAATTCTAAGGGACTGGTCAACTATATTATCATTTGCCATCACAGTTTTGAGTTCTAGATTAGAGAAAAATCTAGCTAGAGATTCGACCGATGGTAGGGGTGTGACTTTTGGAATGCTCGTAATGCGCCTCAACCTACTTCTCTCTCACTTCTAACCTGAAAGGGCATGACATCAAGCGTTAGTAAGAGCATCAGCCATGGCTCTTGGCCTTTCTTACCTTATTTGTGGGCGGGTGAATGAATGTATGAGTGATCAATTACATGGATGAATGATGGAGATGTACAATCAATTTAAAAAAGTAGTTTGGGGCATATGCCAATTGCTCGAGGAGCAATTCACAACTTGCGATATTCGTGGAATACTGGAAGCACACGGTTTAAAGACCAAGGGCCTGAGTTAGATTAGACTCAAAAGCTCAAGGGCAAATTGACTTGCTAGTCAAAGGTGGGTCGACTTATTGGTCTAAAGGGTGAGATGACAATGGGTCACTTAAAGTGTTTTGACTCATTAGTCCAAGGGGTGAGCTAACACTACGATCAATCAAAGGGTTTTGACTCATTGGTCTAAGGGTCGAGCTAACACTAGGGTCACTCAAAGGGTTTTAACTCACTAGTCCAAGGGTTTAGCTAACACGGTGGTCACTCAAAGGTCATTGGTCCAAGGGTTGAGCTGACATTGGGGTCACTCAAAGGGTTTTGGTTCCAAGGGGTGAGCTGACACTAGGGTCACTCAAAGGGTTTCGACTCATTGGTCCAAGGGTTAAGCTGACACTAGGGTGACTCAAAGGGTTTTGACTCATTGGTCCAAGGGTTGAGCCGACACTAGGGTCACTCAAAGGGTTTTGACTCACTCGTCCAAGGGTTGAGCTAACACGAGGGTCACTCAAAGCGTTTGGACTCATTGGTCCAACGATTGCGCTGACACTGGTGTCACTAAAAGGGTTTTGACTCATTAGTCCAAGGGTTGAGGTGACTATTGGGTCACTTAAAGGATTTTGATTCACTAGTCCAAGGATTGAGCTGACACTGGGGTCACTCAAATGGTTTTGACTCATTGGTCCAAAGGTTGAACTGACACTAGGGTCACTCAAAGGGTTTTGACTCATTACTCTTGGTTAATTTTAGTTCATGCTCTAAGCTTGGGTAGACTCATTGGTCTCGGTTACTTCGGCTCATGGGCTGAGCTTTTAATTTTGAGTTCCTATAACTAAGGAAATAAAATGGGATGACAAACATCAATGTCATGGCTGCATAAAGATGTGGGTAGTTTTCACACAATTATGATGTTTATGATGTCCGTTTTAGTTTATTTATATTTAATAAACCTGCACAGGTAGCAAATGGTTAGATCGCCCCTACCGCCCTTTTAACTTAATTTGGTTACTTTGATTTGAAGTCAATGGGGGAGTTAGAGAAGTTTGCTCGCGTGCACTCAAGGTTTCTTGGTAGACCTATGAGAAAGTGTCTACGATTCATCTATATATGGGTTTCAATCTTAGGATCGGGTGCAATTTGGGGTACCCTGCGCCTTTGCGTATCGAGTCCCAGTGGCCCTAAGTGAACAAAAGGAAGCTTTTCCACATATAATATATGTAGGTAGTCTTGCCCTTAAGTGAACAAGGACCTCATACATTATGCAAGGGGTGTGATTGGATCCATACCCCTCAAGCCCTAAGCGAACTTGGAGATACTTCACCAAAGGACACCTAAATTAGTTTAGGGTAAAGAATACAGATGCTATGCAGTCCTAAAATTTATGTAATGCAGAAATTATCCCGAATTTCGTAATTTCAAAATTTAATTTGAACAATATTTTAATTATATGTCCAAAAGAGTTTTTACAAAAATCGAGTTTTTATGAATACAAGATCCCTAACGGGTTATCGGGCTTTGTACGTGGGGTGCGGTGCGCGAGGCGCACTTCAGTTTGTTGGGGTTTGAGAAAACTGCTGTGTTTGGTCTGGTTTGAGGAAATCCAGTTTGCTTAAATGTGGTGGCTTCATAGGCTAAAAATGTGATTATATTAAGAAATATATTTGCACATTTTATTAAGAAAAGATATTTTTAAAATAAAGCATTTTTACTTTATTTAAATTAAAATATAGTCCCCACCCGGTTCAGCTCTAGAGGGAATTATGGTATACTGTCTCGAAATGGAATTTTAATACCAAAAAGAAAATGAGATTCTGAGTTTGGACATAATAGTTACTCATATTGTTTAAATTGTTTGGATTAATTTTGGAATTTTGGAATTATGGTGATTTATGCATTACAACGGCTTTATTTAAGAATTAAATTCAAGAAATAAAATAGGCATTATAACGGCTTAATAAATAGACATTTTCTACCAAATTTTCTGTAGAGTACCGGTAGCATTTGGGTCTGGGCCCAAAAACTCGTATAGAGTTTCCTCACATTCTGGATGTTTGTCCGTAACTGTGATCTTATTTACACATATTATAATTTAAGTGGCACCAGTGGCTTACTTAACCAGAGAAATGGAATGCAATATGTAATAATAAAGCAATAAAGATGTGTTTTAATGAATTTGAAAGTTGGGCTTGGAGCCAATTACCCTCAGTTTACCATTTCATTTGTCTAGGATGACTTGAGAGCCGGTGCAGGACTGAAGTTATCAAAGGTCGTAATTTGTTTGGAAAATAGACTTAACCCAAGTTATGACTATAATCTTGGATTATTTCAAAGGAAAATGAAAGATTTGGTCATTTTTAGACCGAAGATCACTGTGGGATCTTGATATGAAAAGACCGTAAAGTGTGTTTATACCGAATGTCAGTGATAGAACTCGGATCCGAGATTATTTTACAGAGTTTCGGGGCTTTTGGGATTCCTGGAACTGAAAAAGGACACAAGGGTAATTTTCGAATTTTAAAAAATTTCTGTCTTCTTTGAAATTATGGGGGTGCACCCCTTTATGTTGAGGGTTTGTAATTAGCTGGCGAGCTAATTGCCACTCTGACACGATTTTACATCAGATCACGTAAATCCAGGCCAGATCTCGATAAGATTTGATTTTTTTACCGTAGATTGGTAAATAGCCAGCGGGCTAATTACCTATGTTTGACCAAACTTTAACTTTTTGATTTTTGAGTAGAAAATGCTAAATCAGAGCTTCCCTAGAGTGTAGATTTTGAATTTCAGATTTTTGATAATTCGGTCCCTTTTGGCTCATTTGTCTAATTGCTAAACGAAATAGGCATTATTCCTCATTGGGCTAAAATAGACCTATGCTAACATTGGTTATTGATTCAGGAGTCCATCATCTAATGTACGAAAGTTGATACTTCGGGTGTCATGCCCAGAGGTTGCGAGACCTGGCCGCATTTTAGAATTGGTGGAGATTGTGGAGGTATGTCCAAGCGAGGACTAGTGATCAATTGGCTGCTGAAAGGATTCTGAGGTTAGGTTGTTCCGCTAAGAGTTACATCAAATTAAGGAGGAGAGAAAGATGACGGAGGCTGGGCTAATCTGCTAGAGGAAGTCGGATACTAGTAAGTAAACACAGGCGGAACCAAGCTCTGAGCCCAGGGTCTTAGATTATAAGGGATGATTGATGGGTTTGTTGAGGTTTGCAGAAAAGTAGAAGCTTGCCCAAACTGGAACGGGCTGGCCATAGGGTGAGTCGATGGTGTCAAGTGAAAATAGGTAGAACTGATGGCCGGACAAAATCTGAGCTAAACAGTTTTGAGCTTACATATCGGATTTAGAAACCCAATCTAAGTACTTATCCTCAAGGGCTTGTATGACGGTGGCCTGAACAGTAGCTTGCATGGAGGCCCAAATAATGGCTTGCATGGAGGCCTGAAGCCTATCCTAGAATGCATCCAAATTCAAAAATTTTGCCATAGTACTAGCGAAGTCAAAACTAGGGGGTGGCTGTGATCCTGCTCCCCAGTTGGGAGTAGGGCTTAATTGATCCTCAAGCGGAGGGAGGTTTCCTTTATTGTTTCGGAAAGACATGGTTGGGTGAGAGGAATTCTGACCTAACTAAATCTGCTCTGAATTTGATTCACCATTAGAATAAGTATATGGAAACCTTTCAACTTCCATTGTGACAACTAGGGGGAGAGAATGATGAATTAAACGGTGCTCAGGCCTTCTCTAAATTGGGGTGTGTTGATAACATTGCCTCCTCCTAGCTAACAGACGTCGAGTAGCAGATTAGATCATGCAGGGATTGTGCAATGCCATGGACGGTATGAATGTCTTTGGTTTTTGGGAAGCAATGCATGATGCAACATCTTATCCCTCCAACATATGTGGGCCATTTACACCCCTCCTTATGATAGCGATATGTCGGGACTCAGTGGGGGTATAAAAGAGGTCTCACGGATGTTGCTAAACCTCTTCCATGAGTGGAGATTGGTAAGGGTAAGTTGACTTAAAGCCGATGGATGGGTAATGAATGAGCACGTAGTACATAGCACACGAAACATCCCTCTTTCCACCTTATGACTCCTGCATAACGCTAATCAAAAGGATGAAGGTTAACTTCAACGCCAATAAATGGCAAAGAACTGCATCCCATTTATTTTTTATGGTTTTGGTTCCTAAGGGAAATGACTATGATGGCTTTACTAATGTGGCTTGCTATAGGGTTGTTGATGTAGAAGGTTCTCGTTTATTTTGATTCCTCATTACTCAATAACTCCCTAAATAGGTATGATCGTAAGAGTTCACATGTCGGTTGAAATGAGTGATCCACCCACTAGGCATCCTTAATTCCAAGCAGGGCATGAGTGATACTTTCATGAACTTCTCGGGTAAATGGGGCACCTAACCTTACAAATCTATCTACACCCGTAAGGATAAAACGTTGTAAGAAAGAATAAAGTTTTAATTTAGCCAATGATTTCAATACATTAGATAAATCTTTTAAACTTATTGAAAATGTTAAGTTCAAGTCTAAAGAGCTCAATCCCCAATAGAGTTGCTACTATGAGCGGACGACATTTTGGACGGCTGCGAACCTAGGCCAGAGGACCGATCCCTTGAAGATAATGGCATGATGAGCATGTGGTGATTGGAAAATAGTTTTGCATATTTTAATGTTCAAAAGACACGACATCGAAATCTCGTACTTAAAATAGAGTCGCCACCCGGTTTAGCTCAATCAAGAAATTTAGGTATGATTTTCCCACCGGCTGGTAGACCAAACCTTAAGTAGAGATTCTGAGTTCTGATGATGCTATCTATTTTTAGCCAAGTTAAAAGTGTCATTCTTTCTTATTTGATTTTAATCCACCCTATTTATTATGTTTTTGATTTATATATTATATTAGCGCATCATTTAGCAAGCATTCAAAGTGATAAATAAATTATTATAGTCATCCCAAATAAAGTGCGAAAATTAATGAATATTACATGCCATTGAAATTCCTATACATTTGTATATACAATAAATAGAATACCCAAAGCCCTAACATACATTTAACCGAAATCTACTTGCACAAAATAGTTAGCACAAATATGACACGTATACGTGATATATCACATATACCATGCATAGTTAGTGGACTAAACAAGACTAGAGTTAGCGTGGTCATGGCATATTTATTGTACCATTTTATGGAGCTCGGTTGGATGGCAAAAAATGGTATTAGAGCGGCGTTTGTCAGAAAACCCCGTTTCATTTACATTTTAGACTTGATTTGCTATTTTAACTAGATTATTAGTGAAAATGCCACATGTTATGGGGTGAGGACTGGTTTCACGGAGTTTTGGACTCCTGTCGTTGCATTGTACATTTTAGCTTCCAAAATTAAATTAGGTCAAAATAAAAACAAAAATAAACCTGCTGTCTAGAATGCCATACCGTCGACGGAATGAGTGAAGCCACTGGCGGCACCAATGATGCCTCTGGCAATTTTGCTTACAAAGGCCCGCAAAATAACATTTTAGGTACCATAAAGAAAGGGTCCCATAAGAAAATAGAGCCGTTGGAGATAAAGGAAGCCTCTGGTGGTATCACTGATGTCGATGGCGACATGAATGATACCGCTGGCAGCTTTGCTTGTCACCAACGGCTTTAGTTTCTTGCAGCTGTAGTAGTTAACGGTTGAAAATGACCAAAAACCTAAAACTAAGTACAAAACAGCTAATAATCACAACAAATGACTAAAATAAATACTAAAGAGCTATGAGACTAAGAATTTTTGCCTCAGGGCTGTGAATCCAGCACTTCGTGATCCAAATGACATGTTTGGGGAGCTCAAAATGATGATTTGGGTAGTGAATAAGGGATTTAAGTCTCTAAAACCTGTTAGATTGATTTTTAAACCTAAAGTCTACTAATTTCAAGTTAAATATCAGAGTTCAACAAAGAAAAACAAAGAAAAGATGGAGTAATTCCTCTTTTTCTTACCTTTTGTTCACCTTATCCCACTAGAACTACTGAAATCTTACTAAAGTTCCCTTCAAATTCAAGTTGGGAGTCGCTAACCCTCTTATCAGCTGAAATTGGGTCCTTATATAGGCTAAAAACCGGGTAGAGTTGACTTTTCTTGAATATCCGGTGGGTATCGAGAAAGCATGGCGAAAAGTCGTTTGCTTCCAGAAGCCAGGCTGTCAACGACATGGATGATACCGCCGGCGATATCGCTGATGCCGTGGGCGTCAGCCTCCGCCAGGTTTGAAAAGTAAGGCATGACCTAGCATAAAAAGGTATTTAAAGGTCAAATCCGCCAAAAAAGTGATTTAAGCGGGATTTTTTTAGTAATTAAGATTATTTTTGAATTTTTAAGGTTATTTAGGATTAAATTAATTTTTGGGTGCAAATCATCGGTTCGAGCTCCCACTGAATGTGTTATCGGACATGCCGAATTGAGTTTTTTCGAAAATAAAATTCATAAAGAAATTTTTTTATCGGTAGTAGAAATTCACGAGAGGGACAGCAAAATCTCTTACTCACAATAATAAAGCTTTTTTTTGGTAACTCACAATAATAAAGGTTTAGTTCCTAATTAGTGTGTAAATAAATAGGGTTTTGATTCAGATTAGGTCATTAATTACTTTTTTCCCTGGTTAGCTCAAATTACTTTTTGAACTAGACTATTCGATTTACCTGAAATTTTTTTAGGGAAATTGTCACTTATGACTCATTTGCCCAAAATAAATACTAATCTAATCTAATAAGAAAATCATGTCTTTCTAACCATTTTAAGTTTCCCTTTTTACCTTTATACAGTCATGAATAACCCATGCGAATAAGAAAGGTTTTTTAAATTTTTTTTCCTTATTTTGGATCTATCTCTCAAATCATTCATGTTTTCGACATGTCTGTTTAGAGTTTTTTGTTCGTCTCATTTTTATTTTCGAAATGCTATTCATTGTGATATACTCTTTCCAATTTTTTTTGACCTATTACAAACTTAATATATTTCTATTACAAATCTAATATAATATTTATAACAGACTTATAACAGATATATAATAGATATATATCAGTTCAATGAGCGTTGTGAATACAAAGAGACTTATATTAGACTTATAAGGGACTTATATTAGACTTATAACATATATGTATATATCAGATATATAGTAGATATATAACAGTTGAATGAGCATTGCAAATATAAAAAGACTTATATTAGAATTATAACAGATATATATCAGAAATATATTAGATATGTATCTGATATATTTCTGTTATAATTCTAATATATGACAAATTTGAAGTAGATGTATAATAGATTTGTAGTAGATATATAATAGATGTATAACAGATACAAAAGAACATCCCAATCAATGTTGAAACAAAAAAAATGCAGCAAAAACAGATATATATCAAATATATAGTAGATATATAACAATTTAATGAGCATTGCAAATACAAAGAGACTTATATTAGAATTATAATAGATATATATAAAAAATATAGCAGATATGTATCTGATACTTTTTAGATATTTTTCTAATATATGATAGATTTGTAGTAGATGTGTCCTATTCCCGAACTCAAGATCAACATCATCTCTACAAATAACCTACAGCATCAGCAAGAAGGCAAGTGTCAGATGTCTCCTAACAGTAGGTTCTCTTATTCTTCACAAAGTTTATTGTGCATTTGCTTCAAATTCATCTTATAGAACTAGAGCCCAAGCGGCTGTAAATTTTGGAGTGAACTGGTGCAAATCTTTCTCAACTTCCAACTCTTCCAATCTTGGTTTTCTTCTACTAGCAAGAAATTGGAAATCGTTTCCCTAATATTATGACTTCTTATTCAATATTGGAATCCAAATTCCTAGGAAACCTCATGTAACGTAGTTTTTCTTTCCCTCTATAACCTGTGAAAGACATAAATGGATCATTTGGATTCACTAATCAGTTTTATTATACTTATATTAGGTTTATAATAGATACGTAATACATTTATATTACATTTATAATAGATATATAGTAGTTTTGTATTAGATGAAGACTTACTTCCTGATTATGTCAAACACTTTTATAATAGTGTTATGTAATACAACACTATTATAAATCTAATATATATTCATCAAATACTTTAATTAGACATTTATCATCACTCTAGCAGATATATAACAAAATTATATTAGTTTTGTATTAGATACGCAACAGATTCAAACAAACAAACATAAATCACTTTAGATCCATAAACCAACTAAAGAATTACCTTCTAAACATTGATGTACGGCTTTTAATTATTTGCGCAAGAGACGGACTATAGATGGAAATCGATAATAAATAAAGGATTCAGGATGAGAAAACTAAAAATCAAAGAACTACGATCTTTGCTATGGGGAAAATGAGATAGAATTTTGATTTGGAAGGGTTGCAATCGAGTTGGAAAGGAAGAGCAAGAGAATAGGGACGCGTGTGAGCGAACGACCTTTTTCTCGACCCTTAAGGGTGTGCACGAAAAATAAGTGCGGCGAAGCGTGCCGAAGGGATTGATCCTCATTTTAAGCGTGTGCGGAAATTATTTATGAAATGCTGTTGAGGATGAATTTTATTCCAATTTATAGGTTAACAAGATATGAGACTTGAAATCCTATATTTTAAGATAGAGTCGCCACACGGTTTAGCTCTATCAGGAATTTGGGTACGATATTCCCACTAGGTTGTTGGACCGTACCTTAAAATAGAGATTCCAAGATCGGATGATGCTGCTTATTTTTCATTTATTAAATCAAGGCATTTACATTTTAATAAACACAACTTTAGTTCTTATGCAATTTAAATCCAATTATTGTTTAGAGTTTTCGGTTTATATAGCCACACATCATACAAAAACAGTAAATAAATCAAGAAAATAAATTATTACATGGGTTTAGAAATACCTTTACCATTTTCTAATGTGGGAAAATTAATAAAGCGTATAAATAAATAAAAGGGCAAAACTGGGTCCCAACCGAACTTACCAAAATGGACCCAGCTCCAAATGACACAAAATATTCACGAATAACCAAAAATAACGCATAAACAATAAAAGGGCAGAAAAATAGATCAAACAAAGGGGGAAAACATAATTTTGGATTTTTCGGTATTAAAAACACAATTTTCGGGAATTTATTAAATATCTAAATAACCTAAAATATTATTTAAGTAAGCTAAACACCCCAAAAATAAAAAAAGGAAAATTACAGAATATTTTTAGAATTTTTAATTATGGCAAAAAGATTTATTAAAAATTTATTTAGCGAAAAACCCATTTCTTAGGCCATTAAATGGAAAATTAACCAATTAAACAATAAATAAATAAATAAATAAAAGCAGATTAAAAATTATTTTTATTAAATTGTAGATTATATGTGATTTTTTCAAAAAAATTTTGAGTGAAAATCGGGGAGAAAACACAAGAAAACGATAAAACAAGGCAAAAAAACACAAAGTAAAACATACAGGACCATTTGGGCTTTTTGGCTAATAGGCCGATTCAGTGAGGTGGTAAGCCATTTGAATGACATGGTTGGCCAACTGAGTCGGCCAACAGTGTCACTCAGTCGGCCTTCTGCCCACTAAAGTGATCAATTGGAAAAAACGCCTAAAAAGGCGAGAATCGACATTTTTGTGCCTGAAAACTCAAGAATATTAACGTTTCAAGTAGTTTCCCACGTTATTTCGGTAAGTTTGGACTTAAAACGTTGAAATAACTTTGGTTTTTTAACAAGGGGGGAACAAACCCAAAAATACCAGTGAAAAGGTGACGAACAATGACAAACAGTGACGAACAGTGACGGATTTAGTGACAGAAATAGCAAGGGATTTTGTGCTTTTGTGAGAAAAAAGTCCACAAATCCTATTTAAATTGATTTTAACTTACGATTTCTACTTGATTTTGGGGTTTTAGACTAAAAGATCAAGCCAAATAAACCTTAGGAATCTAGATTACTTGGATTTCCATGGCTTTATGAAGCTCTCTCTCTCTCTAAAATATCATGAACTCTAAAATCTGAATTCTCTTTTTCAAAATGGCAAAAAGTCTAAACTTTGATGATTTTGGGGGTTTTTATAGACTCTAGTAAGCACAAATTTCGTAATTATTCATTCATATATCTTAATTTGGCAGAAAAAGCACAAAAATCTGACTTGTAGAGCAAGAAAAAATCGCAAAAATTGCAGAAAATGGTCAGACCATACCAAGGCCATGTCCCTGATGCGACAGGACCCAGGCTGTGTCGTGTGACGCGGTAGGTGATGTTAGGCGTCGCGGCCAGAAATAGGTTGCTTCATACGACACGGCCTGGATATTGCCATGGTGTGGTCTCCCAGGCATGGGGATCATGCTAAAGGGGCCCAAGCCGCATGAGCCACATAACTTGCATCTCCGGCGATAGTACTGGCTGCCGAACACTGAGCAAGGGTACTGGCTGGGCATGAAAGGCAACGAAAAACCCAAAAAATGGGCCGAGAGACTAGACCTAGGCAACGTTGATCTCTACAACTTAAAAAAGAATAGAATTAATCTTTAGGGGCCAATAATGGTCCAAAATCATCAGAAGGCACTCTCCAAATGCGATTCAAACTAGGGGAAATGGAATAAAATAGGCCGTAATAGGTCAGAGCAGGGGATAGGGGGACTGAAAAGCCCTTGCTCACCGGCTGCCCCTTGTGAGATTATCATTTGACGTGTCAAATGTGATTTCATGAAAGTGCGAGGGATAGGAGGTTATACCTGAGATAAAGGAAGCTCGAGTCGATTTTCTATAGATGGTCATAAGATAAATCTTCAACGGACCTATCGAAGGTAGAAAATTATAAATCAGTTGACTACGAATGGTCATACGACGCATCACCAACGGACCTATCGACAAGGTAAATATGAATCAGTTGTCTACTGGAGGTTTGAGGATACACCATCAACGGACCTATCGAGAAGGCAAATCTAAATTGGTTATCTACTGGTGGTTTAAGGATGCATCATCAACAGACCTATGGAGAAGGCAAATCTGAATCAGTTATCTACTAGAGGTTTGACGATGCACCATCAACGGACCTATCGAGAAGGTAAATCTGAATTGGTTGTCTATTGGTGGTTTGAGGATACACCATTAGTGAACCTATCGAAAAGGGAAATCTGAATCGGTTATCTACTGGTGGTTAGAGGATGTAGCATCAAGGGACCTATCAAGAAAGCATAGCTGAATTGGTTATCTATTGGTGATTTGAGGACGCACCATCAACGGACTTCAAACAAATAGAATTTGAAAAGTTAGTAATCGTCAGAGATTACATTTTCAATTTCTTAATTGACTTTGTCCAGACAAAATTTTACCCCTTCAATTGAGCAATAAAAATGGAATATTAAGAAGAAACAAGTTTGGAAATATTTAAGTAGTCCGGGGAAACTGTCAAGGAGTCCATCGGGTCTAGCAGATATGCCCCTTGGATTCTCTATCCTTGAAAGCAATTTAGAAAATATGTCGGGATGTCTTCAATGATCATATCGAGGTGCCCCTGGCCATTCGCATGAAGGTGCCCTTTGGAGAGACTTTGAGTTCTTATTTTAGGTTCCATCAGGTTGGTTGTCCATCTGGATTGCCACATGGTATATGAGTCTAGAAAGTTTTAAGACATTAGTAATTGTTATGAATTGCATTTTAATTGCTTAATTGATTTTCTGGAACAAAAATTTTTTTGCCCTTCAATTAAGCAATAAAAATGGAAGAATGAAATAAAAGTTGAGATTTTCGAGAGTCTAGAGAACTACTGAGGTTGACCAATAGCTCGAGGAAACTCTTCTGTGCTCCGTTCCCTATACAATTCAACATAGAATAATAGACATGACACTTACCGATATGCATGAATGTATGAATTCGTGATATGCTTCGACTGAACATCTTCCATATCTGGGGGACCTGATTGCTTGCCTGATTGACTCATCTGACCCAGCCTCTTATTAGGAGAAACGACTTAATGCTATCACTATAAATGAATTCTATAAAGGATGGTTTGGGGAGATTACAGACTTTTCCTGATGCTTGGTCGGGTCAAGACTAGAGTCGAACGCGTGTGAGCACGAGATTTTGTAGTCCCTCTCGCGAGACGATGGTGACATGTACCCGATTTTAATCCCTCAAAATAAAAGTTCTCTTTAGAATTTTCATTACCAATATAATGTTCCTTGCGAACTTTATACTTGGTAGAATCCATTTTGGCGTGGCTGATAACGCGTCCGATAGGAGCTTGACCGATGATTTACACCAAAATCTCTAAATCCCCATTAAAATATCATTAAAATTCAAAAATCCCACTTTGACCCCCTTTGACCGGTGTTTGGCAGCTTTTCAGGCTTGTGGGCTAGCTGGCAGTCAGCTTTTTGAAAGCTGATGCCGCCAGCGGCATGGCGGAATCGCCCCTTGCCGCCGGCGGTATCACCCATGTCGCCAGCGGCATGGCCAAATTGGGCTCTGTAGACAGCTTTCTTCTTCCTCCTTGGGACAGTTTCTCTTTTGCCATTTTGGTGAAAATGGCTGAAAGGTCTCGAAGACAATGCCAATTGGCTTATAAAAACACACCTTAGGCTTAAAAAAAGAGGAACACAAAAAAGGGAACACAAGAAAGAACAAGGAGATTAATCTGAAATTAGAACTTACAGAATTCTAGAGGGAGAAACTAGTTCTAGTGAGAGAAGAATTAGAAAAGGTAGGAAAAAGGATTTGAATCCATTTTTTCCTAGTTTTTCTTCTTTGAACTCTTTGATCGTGAGTTTAAAATCAGTAGACATTAAGTTAAAATCAATCCAAATTGGAACTTCAAAATTTAAGTACGCAATGTACTACCAAATCATCATTACAAGCTCCCCAGAGTTGTTTCTTTGTTCACGAAGAGGTGGATTCACGGCCCAGAGGTAAAAATCCAGAGTCTCAACGCACTTTTGCAATAATATTGCTGGTTTTTGTTGTTTTATGTTGATTAGTGTTCTTTTTGCAGCTTCGGTCTTTTTTCGACCGTTACCTGCTACTACTGCAAGAAATTGAAGTCGCCAGAGACATGTGACGTCGCCGATAATATCACTCGCCAGAGACATCGCTGATACCACTAGTGACAACACATTCCCTAGAGGCCTCACTTTCTTGTAGGACCCTTTCTTTACGGTACTCAGAAATCCATGCAACCTACCTACAGACTGATGCCTCTAGTGACATCTTTGATGGCACCGGCGGCATCAGCCATGTCGCTGGCGGCATGAACTTCTGGATAGCTATTTTATTTTCGTTCTTTTCAACCTAGTTTATTTTCCAAGGCTAGGATACACAGTGCAATGACGGAGGTCTAAAACCTTCTAAAAATAGACTCCACCCCATACCATGAGGCATTTTCATCAATAATCCTGATAAAATAACAATCGAGTCTAAAATTTGGTTAAAAGTAGAATTTTCCTCAAATGCTGTTCAAATCTAATTTTAGCCATCCAACCGGGCTTCACATTAATATAAACATTTATGCAATATTCACACTAACTCGGGTCTTGTTTGGTTTGCTAACTATGCATGATTTATGATATATCTCGTATGATGTGCCATATCTGTGCTAACCATCTTCTGTAGGGAGATTTAGGTTAGATGTATGTTAGGCCTTCGGCTATTTTATTTATTGCATAGAAAATGTATAGGATTTGAAAGCCATGTAATAATTTCAATTCCTGCATTTACTTTTGGATGACTGTAATAATTTATTCGATGCTTGATGAACGAAATAACAACATAATAACCGAAAACACAAATAAATAGGATGGATTAAACCAATCAAAAGTGAATGAAATGTTTTGACTTGGCCTAAATGAAAAATAGATAACGTCATCTGAACTCGGAATCTCTACTTAAGGTATGTTCTACCACCTGGTGGGAAAGTTGTACCAAAATTTCCAGATTGAGTTGATCTGTGTGGCGACTATATTTTAACTATGGGATTTTGATCTCATATCCTTTAACATATGAATTGGACTTAAATTCAACATCAACATCAATCAATCCATATTTTTATCATGCTACAATAAACCCTTGGCATGCATCACAGCGCTAGTTGTTATTTCCCCCATGCAACGCATCTTACGCGGCCCTTGTAGCTGTCGCGTAAAAGTTCGTCCACTCATAGTGGCGACTCTGCTGGGGACTGATCTCTTTGGACTTGAAATTGTCTTTTCATACAGTTTAAAGGATTTTTTATGAGGTGTTGAAAGTATTGGCCAAATTAAAACTTCATTCTTTTTATAACATTTTATCCTTACGATGTAGATAATTCAGTAATTTTTAGGTGACCCATTTTACCCGAGAAGCTCATGAAAGTATCACTCATGCCATGTTGGAATTGAGGATGCCTAGTGGGTGGATCACTAGTTTCAACCAACACATAAACTCCTGGGATCGCACCTATTTGGGGAGTGGTTGAGTAACGTGGAATCAAGGTAAACGAGAACCTTCTACATCAATAACCCTATACCAAAGTCACGCTAGAAAAACCCTTAGCACTTCATTCCTTTAGGGTTGCCAAAAAAAATAAAATAATTGGGACGCACCTCTTTTTCCATTGCCGGTGAAGAAGCCAAACTCCATTCCTCCAAAAAGGCATTATGCGAGAGTCATAAGGTTGAAAGAGGGACAATTTGCGTGCTATGTGCTCCACGATTATGCACCCCCATGCATTGGCTTTAAGAGCTAAAAATGAATCAACTTACCCTTACTACCACTCGTGGAAGAAGTTTAGGAACATGCGTAGGACTTCTCTTGTGCCTCCATTACATCATCACATGTCACTATATATGAGGCGAGATACAAACGTCCCACTTATGTTGGAGGGATAAGCCATCGCATCATCTCTAACCACATCTACGTGCAGCCATACATATCACGCACCGCTTCCAAAAACAAAAAGTATGCACACCATCCATACCATTTATAACCCATTCATGGTTTAACCCACGGTTCTTGATCCTAAATAGTCTTACTCCCAAGAACTTTGCAACAAGCCATGACTCTCCCTTATGATGATGACCTTGCCCTGATCGAGCACTAAGCGAGTTCCATCCCTACCGTGGTACCGGTTCTTCTGCCATCTCTCAGCACGGAAATCACCACTGCCATGACCTAATTTATCTATTCAGATCTCTTCCACAACACTTTCAAGAACAAATCCAATCAACAGTGTAGTTATTTGTTAAGCAAGCCCTAGTAAATAATAACGCCAATTAGATTTCAAAATTAGGCCGTTAGGCTCAATATCAGAATGGTTTCATTTGGGATGGCTCAGACCAGGTTCTAGGTAGCCCACCAGGCGCACGGCCAGCTCGGTTCATTCAACCTCCTATCTAGTCAGTTCCAACTTGGCCCTATCCTAGTTTGTTCCAACAGCCAGCTTTCTCTTTCGTACCTCCAAGCCCAAGGCATATAGTCCAAAACTCAATCCTCCTTCCATTTCCTAATAAACTCACACAAGAAATCCTAGCTCTCCCTAGAGAATCTGCCCGTCCAGCAAGGCTACCATCACCTTTTGACACAGCACCTCGGGGGATGACCTACTAGCCAAACATTTTTGGCAATGATCTAATGGCTAGTCCTTGACTTGATCAACCAACTCCTTACCCCTATAGTGAGTTCAAAAGCCATGACCAGGTCACGTGATCTCCGGGGGTGACACCTAAAGCCATACATCAACCAGCTAGCGGCCAGCTAGTGCAACCTCGGGTCATAACACATGAGGTGGAAGCTTTTTGTATCAGCTGGTGTCGGTGTGTTAAAGGGAAAGGGAACCCTAAAGAAATAGCGGTCAGGTCTCCAAGGGTTCTAGTATACACTAGGTAGAATGCTATAAGGGGTCAGGAGCATTGCCATCTCGGGCCGAGAGGGGCCAAAAAGCCTCTCAAGAACCTATCCCATATGCCATTATAAACCTCAGGTTTTACCCATCAATGTGATTTTCATGAAATTAAGAAGAGATAGTCTCATTGAGCCTCTTCATGGGCACAAAAACCCAGCGGAAAATGAGAAGGGAAACGTTTATGGGTATCATGTCCAATGGGGACATCGCACGAATGAGTGCCAAACCTTGGCTCGAGCCATACATCGTCTGGTGAAGGAAGGAAGAATAGCTGAGCGGGATAGAAGGCTAGGGTCACAAAACTCGTCGACCGGGCAATTATGACCATTTCTGGTATGCCTAAGCAAGCGAATGAGCCATATGAGCTCACTAGGGCGGTTGGTTCCGAGGATAAGGCCATTGGAAAGAGGAAAATGTACCTTGACAACAAGATTAGGAGGGCCAGATTCAAGCGAACTGGAAAGATGGAAAATGTATGGCTTAGAAAAGACGATGATGTCCAGGCAATAGGCAACTAGGCCGGCCACCCTTCTTTTACCGTAGAGAAGGCCTCCAACACTTCACTCCCGATCAATTCCCACCCAAAGGCATGATATTGCAAGGCCCTCGGCCTGTGGAGGTTGACGACTTTTAATATGTAATTGTTAGATTTATTTGCTTCAATTTGTTGACCTTTTCATGTACCAAACTTTGAGCTCCATGAACAACTTCCATTTTTCTTACTTATGTCATATTTCTACCATTAGATCCACACATTCATATGAGCATACGCATGATGCTTCCAGTATTCAAGATGTTTTACTTATGAAATTAATTTGAGTACAAATGAAGATTCTTATTTGGTAATCAATTCCAATAAATTAACTCATGTCAAACACATGTAAGATAATAAAGTGCATAAAGATCATGATAATGCTTTTGCTTGGTCCCTAGATCAATAGTCAGATTGTTGAACACCATGGATCTTTTCTAGAATTAAGTCAACAACCCCACAATGGTGCACCTTCAAGATACCAAAGAAGTATCAATTGGTTCCCTGCAATGGAAAATCATAGCATGCATTTTCACCCACCCACCCCTTTCTCGTTTTCAAACCTTATCCCGCACTTCTCCGCTCCTTGCTCGTCCCTTAGCGTGGGGGCATAAATGATTGATGAAACCCAACCTCCATCAAATAAATGCCATAGATGAGTCTTACACCAATGTCACCGCCAAGGAAATGACCAAACACATAGAGAAACACCTCTTCGCCTAGCATAAATTAACCCACATCAATACCCTCGGGCAACAAAGATCAGTGCTAAGGTGGCAACCTCCACCAAGAGTATAAAGCATAAGAGCATGCACCTTTACCCCACAAGCCACAAAGATAAGTCCACAACTGAAGTCGTGATCAACTTGCCAGGTAAAACAGCAAAACAAGCTACCATTTCACCTTTTAAAGGCACGAAGTAAAAGCCCCCCTGAACCAAATATCACTTGGTTAAAACCCTCCACCACCGATACAAGGGGCAAATTCAGGAAGGGCTAAACAAACCACAGACTAAAGAAACGATCAGAATAGCAATCCGAATGGCAATCAAACCAAACAAGAAGGCTCTATGTAAGCGCTAAAGCTCCCGCAAACGAAACTCCTTGCAAGGTCAAAACAAGGTTGCCCGATGCAACTTTAAAGGTCAGAAAGAATTGGGTGATCCAGGTAAAAATCAAATACACACTAAGAACCTCGGAGAATCTGCAAAGGCATAGAATTAAAGAAAGCTTACCCGATGTAACTTTGAAGGTTAGAATGAATCGGGTGATCCAGGTGGAAACCAAACGGCCACTAAAAATGTTAGAGAATCTGCAATGGCATGACCGAATGCACAACAACAAGTCAGATATGTAATACCCTTGCTAAGAGTCATAGACCTGACATTGAAGTGTCTGGAACCTTTCGACACTGATGTTAATAAAAAGTTCAGATCAAATTAAGAAGGCTCTCATGTAGCCAAAGATGATACTGAATGAGCAGGGCTATCACAGTCATAAGCACGAACAAGACCAAGTTCATTAACCTAGCCAACCAGGATAGGCTTAAGTGTTATCAGGTCTAAACAAAAGAAATAAATCAGAAAAGTGACACACCAAAAAAATAAATATGATAATCACCCACCTTTCGGTCTTTTACTGATCTGACAAAAATTAGGGTGACACCCGATGGTTGGTATCCTGTAAATCGGCCATGCAAAAATTAGGGGATAAGTCAATATCGCCCGCTGAACTGAAAACTCAAAAAGGGTGGTTCAGACTTAGGGTACAAGAGAAAAATAGTGAGATGTTAACTTGAAAATCTGTAAAGGCTGGTTAACACCAAGAGTTCGATTAATGGAAATGATTGTCAACATCATGTAATTAAACTAAATTCACTCGATAAAATTGTCTTTTGTACTAAAACCTCTATGCTTATGAATGTATGAATGCATGGCAACCAAGTGAAGAAAACATGGTAAGTAAGCTTAATCGAAGATGCTCCGAGCTCATAAGTGTTTCAATTCAAAAATTTGGATAGACTGAAAACATCTAGGTCTATGCAAAAGTCGGAATAAGTCTGCTGGGTTGAAAGCCTGAAAGGGCGGTCCAGATAAAAATTAAGAGAAGGCTCGATAGATTGAAAACCCCTTAGGGCAGTCTATGCAAAAGTTAGAGTATAAAAAAATAATAAAAAAAGAAAAGATTAAAGAAAGAAAGAAGAAGAAGTTCAAGTTCTCCAGCTCCCTCCAAATATGCATTTCCTAGGCTTTGTAGAAAGCCCCGTAGCTGTTGAGTGTGGCTTGATATGGCAGAATTTGAAGAAATGGCTAAAACTGTGTTTTTGGGAAGTTGATGCCGCCAGCGATAAGGGTTTATTTGGGTGATGTGAATGATGCCGCTAGCGACATGGGTGTGGGTGGTTTTAAGGTAATGCACCTAACAATATGAATGATGCCGCCAGTGGCATGGAATTAATTTTCTCGGTGGTATCAGAAGCATTTTTATCATTTCAGACCTATACAAAATCGGTAAACAATCCTGTAATCCATTTTCAATACCTGTTCAACTGCAATCCATTTTATTCAAAGTAAAAAGCCCGACGGCGTAAACCATTCAAATATTCCGAATATCTAACCTACCAAACCAAAATCAAACAACAATCCAAATTATTCGAACCCCAACGTGTCTAGGGTACAAACCGAAATCCAAAATAAAAAGCGAAATGAAGATATAAATCTAGGCATACCTGCCACTGCCAGGCGGGTGAGATGAAACATCCTCAGGGCTCACTAGCCAATCATCAACTTCATCCTCCTCTCTTCCCTTGTTCAACGGGACGCTGCTAGACTCCTCAACCACGATAAATGCACATCAGCCGGTAAAAATCTTCACTCCCCTGTGACTGGTGCTACTGGGGTGCGTGTGATCCAAGTTTTTCTTGCTCCTCCACTCCTGAACAGTAGCCTCCAGCTGACCCTCAAGGTTGCTCACGCGATGTCGGAGTTCTATACTCTCCTCCTTGTATCTCCGTCGGGCTGCATCGACATTTGATAGGGAAAGGGCCAAGAAATCCTATAAACCAGGGAAAACGTTAATAATGCACTTCATTCATAGCATCCATACATGCATCCTATCTTATTTTTAGCATGTCATGAAAGGGATGTACCTGAACAAGCAGTGATTGCCCAATAAGTGTGTCCCGGAGAGTGAAATTGTTCTTTGTCAGTTGCTTTACATGGCTTTGCGCAACCTAAAAAATCCAAAAGGCAAGTCAATAAGCACCCGCATCTAAGGGTAAGCAAGGAGGCAATTATCATGTTCTCAAGCCTCACATAAGTAGTGCTCTCTGGCATAAAGATCAGAGCATGTCAACTCGACCCTATGTTCCTGGGGTTGAACTCACCTCGATAATTCATTAGTAGGAACTGGGTTCCCATCGGATTGACCAGATGCCCCTCTACAAAATTTATACCCTCCGGTACACCATAGTACTACGTCCCCCTCTGGTTGTCCCGACGTCTCTTCCTCGTAGGTTCCTAAAAAATACAAAAAGCACACATAAGCGACATTCCTAAACCAAACAATTGCAAATCTTATAAATAAACACAATCATACCACAAAAGAACGGTGCCCCCTGGGACATCGGCGCACTCCAGCCGGCTACATCTGCACCTATCTCGTCCTCTCCCTTAGGCTTGATATCAATGTTGTCTTTGGCCTCCATCTCAGCCTCCTCTTCCTCTTCTTCTTCCTCCTCCTCAATGTCCAATATCTCTTTGAGCTGCCTCTTCTCCTCCTCCAGCCTTTGCTCATTATGGTACTCAATTGTACCATTCCTATGATTGCAGGGGCATAGGGGGAGTAGGCATTGCTGGTGCTGCTCGTAGGAGCCTAGAATTCTCAGAATGACCCAGCCAGTCCCCTCAATATAATCAGCTTGGTCGGCCACGGACATAATCACTACATGGGGCCACCATAAGCCTTTGGGAGGATCGGCGGACATCGGTCTATTGGTGATAGGGACAAACCTCCAGCCTCAGACACGCTCCCCCAAGTACCACTACTGGGATAAGGGGCACTCCATGATAAACTGACGGTCATCCACCTCCCTCCTAACCCTCATAACTTCCAGCAGGTTCTCCACCAAGTCAAACGGGTCTAGGATAAGCTACACCAATAATCAACCAAAACAACCGATGTAAGTATAATGTAAATTCATAAATACTTTTTGTTTACTAATGTTTTATTCTAAGTGTGAAGTGTGGAGCAAATAAAAAGATCACATATCGAGCTCAATCACATGCTCCTTAGGTCCTCCCTATACTTCGTAGGGTACTTCGCCTTCCCACTAATACCCTCATACAAGCACGCGAGAAAATGGGAGACCATCGACACGGTCATCTTGAACTCAACCGGGGGGAGGATCTGGTGCTCAAAAGCCCAGGCTTGCACAAGTAACAATTAACCAATTCAAAAAACATCCACAGTAAATCAGACATACATGATCAAGTAAAATGCTTCCAAGGAAGGTATACTTGAAGTAGCAGATGGTAGAGATAGAGGGCCTTCCCCTTCTTCTGAACACCCTCATCTAGTGCATGAAACATCTGCGCTAAGATGGCCCATGTCCAATTCTTCTTCCTGACCCCCACCATATCCTCCATGGCGGATATTAGCCCTAATTGATCTTGCTCCCCAAAACTGGAAAAAACAGCATGGTGAGCAAGGAAATCACGAAGGAGCGGACGCATGCATCCCTATTATCTTCCGACACCATATCCGCTTTAGTCTAATGTTGGTGCAGGTCACCATAAGATAGCCTCCCTGAGACGGGGTTTAAACCAAATAACTCCATCACTCGCCTCCCCACGGGCTCTTGGTGTGATATTTATCCATGTAGGCATCAAAATGAATGACCTTATCCGTCCAGGGGAGCCCGGTCATAGCCACAACATCAGAGGGTGTGATTGTAACTTCCCCAAATAAGAAGTGAAAGGTATGACTGGTTTCATACCACCTCTTTGTAAGAGCCATCACAGTCGGATGCGAGAGCATTGGCATTAACATCAGCATAATTTGGGTCAATTCCCCAAAGCCCGTCTCATTGATGTCTAGCACAAGTTCGGGATCCTTCTCTAAAATATCATGCCACCACTCGCCTATGGTGGCCATACCTCCCGTATAGGTCAGTCTGTGTGGCTGCAAAAATTAGTAGTAGAACAGATAAGTCCTTATTTATTTTCTTATCGCTGATACCTGCTGGAAGGCTAGTGATGTTGCTTCTCCTGGAAGCGATGACATTGGCAACATCATCCATCCCGCTAGAGGTATGGATGGTATCGCTGGCAGTATCACCTTCAGTAGAAACGACATCACACCTTCCTAGGCCTTTTTGTAAGGCCCAATGCCACTGGTGACATCACTCAGGTCGCCTACAACATCACAATCTGTGGGTAGAACCTATTTTACCCCAAAAATTGCACCAATTGCACCAAAACCACAAAAATCACAATTAATCAAATCATAAGCCTAAGAACAGTAAAAATCGAACCTAGAACATGCAATATCAGTTTGGAATCAGTCTATTTCACACTTATAACTCCTATCATGGCATGATTTGAGCCTAAGGCTAAATCAAAACTCAACCAAAAAGAAGAATTTTGAGTTTTGGAGGATTACCTGGATGTAAGAAAGATGTTTCTCCTTCTCCGAGGTCAGGTTGGGGATAGGGGAATTGATCCTGTACCCATACATCTTCGCCGTCTCCTTCAAGCCATAAGCAACAGGATTTAAGAGAAGTTTCAGCCCCTTATCGGAGGAATCAGGCAGGCTCTCCGTAGCCTGAACAGATTTTCCCTTCAAAGCCTTGGCAATTCTTTTCATGATTAGAGTAGCGTGGAAAGCGAAAGATTTGGGGAAGAATAGAGTGAATGGGGGTATAGTTTCTGTAGAATGAGGAAGGAAGAGTGTTTTACTTCCTTTTAAACTACTGCACAGAAATCGAGGAGTTTTAATTTATCTAAAACTGCCCGATCCATATCGCCGGTGGCATCAATTCATACCGCCAGCGACATCATCTATACCACCTGTAAAATCACCTACACCGATTTGAATTTTGAATTTATTTGACCAGTCAAAGCTGCCACGTGGTACTCACATCGCTGGCGACATAATTCTATACTGCCAGCAACATCATCCATGTTGCCGGCAATATCAACTACTCCTCATGCCTTTTTTCAGCCATCCTCGGTGAAATCCCGGCTCTAGCCCCGACATCCCAGGACTCCTAAACCCTTGTACTTTTTATTACATTTTTTCTATTAATTGAAGGGGTAAAAATATTTTTGTTTCACAAAATCGATCAAGCAGTAAAAACGTCATCCAAAATCTGTCTAATCTTGTTCTCATTCTACATTTTGCAGGTACAAAGCCACAACCACAAACTTAATATGCTCATTATGTACGCTACCTAGAGATTACATCATGACCTAGTACATGTCAATCTTTAGGGTTCACCCCATAATGCCAACTGAAGGTCCCTGATATAGTCTCAGTATGTATCACCCTATGGGTTTACCCCTGGAATGCCAATTGAAGGTCCCTGATACAGTCTTTGTACGTATCACCCTTTGGGTTCACTCCTAGAATGCCAACTGAAGGTCCCTGATATAGTCTCTATACGTATCACCCTTTGGGTTCACCCCCACAATGCCAACTGATGGTCCCTACTATAGTCTCTATAAGTATCACCCTCTGGGTTTACCCTCGGTTCACTAACTGGAGATTACGGCATGACCCTACACATATCGATCTTCAAATTCATCCCCTGGAATACCATTAGAGATTATAGAATGACCCTGTACATTCTGATTTTCAATTTTACCCCTAGAACGCTGACTGAAGGTCCTGGCATAACCCTATACATGTCGCCTTTGGGTCCACCCCTCCAAGATCGCTGCGTGACCCCGTACATGCTGCTTTCATTTTCAACCATCGTCCTATCTTCCAAGACTTCTGAAACCCTTGTCTTTTTTCATTATTACACTTTTACTATTGATTGAAAGGGCAACCAATTTAGAAAGGATAAGTCCTACCAAGGGGCAATCTCTCCGCAAAGCATAAGTCCGACCAAGGGGCAATCTCTCCGCAAGGATTGATTCCGACCAAGGGGCAACTAATCCAAAAACGTAAGTCTAACCAAGGGGTAATCTCTCCATGAAGCACAAGTCCCACCAAGGGGCAACCAATCCACAAAGAATAAGTTCGACCAAGGGCCAATCTCTCCATGAAGCATAAGTCCGACCAAAGGGCAACCAATCCATAAAGCATAAGTTTGACCAAGGGGCAATTTCTCTACAAAGGACAAGTTCGATAGAGGGGAAACCAATCCACAAAGCATATGTCCGACCAAGGGGCAATCTCTCCATGAAGGACAAGTCCGACCAAGGGGCAACTAATCTACAAAGCATAAGTTTGACTAGGGGCCAATTTCTCTATGAAGTACAAGTTCGACCAAGGGGCAACCAATTCATAAAGCATAAGTCCGACCAAGGGGCAATCTCTCCGCCAGGCACAAGTTTGACCAAGGGGCAACCAATCCGCAAACCATAAGTCCGTCAAAGGGGCAATCTCTCTGCGAGGCATAAGCCTGACCAAGGGGCAACCAATCCACAAAGCCTAAGTCTGACCAAGGGGTAATCTCTCTACGAGGCATAAGTTTGACCAAGGGGCAACCAATCCATAAAACATAAGTCCGACTAAGGGGCAATCTGTCTACGAGGCACAAGTCCAACCAAGGGGTAACCAATCCATAAAGCATAAGTTTGACCAAGGGGCAATCTCTCTACGCTGCATAAGTCCGACCAAGGGGCAACCAATCCCTAAAGCACAAGTCTGACCAAGGGGCAATCTCTCCGCAAGCCACAAGTCTGACCAAGGTGCAACCAATCCATGAAGCATAAGTCCGTCCAAGGGGCAATCTCTCCGTAAGGCACAAGTCCAACAAAGGGGTAACCAATCCATAAAGCATAAGTCCGACCAAGGGGCAATCTCTCCATGAGGCATAAGTCCGACCAAAGGGCAATCTCTCTATGAAGCATAAGCCCGACCGAAGGGTAACCAATCTATAAAGCATAAGTCCAACCAAGGGGTAATATCTCCGCGAGGCACAAGTCCAACCAAGGGGCAACAAATGCACAAAGTAGAAGTCCGACCAAGCGGCAAACCATTCAACCATCTGGTATCATGCCCTTCCATTTCTCTTTTGTGCGATCATACTAACAGGTGGCAGCAGTGATCCCTCGAGGGGCAGCCCGTGACCACAGGATTTTACAGTCCTCTCACGAGATGATGATGACGTGTACTCGATTTTAATTCCTCAAAATAAAAGTTCTCTTTAGAATTTTTAGTACCAATATAATATTCCTTACAAACTTTATACTTGGTAGAATCCAGTTCGGCATGGACAATAACGCGTCCGGTAGGAGCTTGAACCGATGATTTACACCCAAATCAATAAATCCCCATTAAAATATCATAAAAATAAAAAAATCTTGCTTTTACCCCCTTTGACCTATTTTTGGGAGCTTTCTAGACGTGTGGGCCCGCTGGCAGTTAGCTTTTTGAAAGCTGATACCGCCAGCGGCATCGCCCCATGTTGCCGGCAGTATCACCAATGTTGCCGGTGGCATGGCCAAATCGGGCTCTGTAGACAGCTTTCTTCTTCCTCCTTGGGATAGTCTCTTTTTTGCCATTTTGGTGAAAATGGGTGAAAGGTCTCGAAGACCACCCTAATTTGCCTATCAAAACACACCTTAGGCTTGAAAAAAAAGAGGAACACAAAAAAGGGAACACAAGAAAGAACAAGGAGATTAATATTCTAGAGGGAGAAACTAGTTCTAGTGAGATAAGAATTAGAAAAGGTAGGAAAAAGGATTTGAATCCATTTTTTCCTAGTTTTTCTTCTTTGAACTCTCTGATTGTGAGTTTAAAATCAGTAGACATAAGTTAAAATCAATCTAAATTGGAACTTAGAAACTTAAGTACCCAATCTACTACCAAATCATCATTACAAGATGCCCAACGGAGTTCCTTAGTTAATGAAGAGGTGGATTCATGGCCCCGAGGTAAAATCCCAAGTCTCAAACCTTTTTGGCATTAATATTGTTAGTTTGTGCTGTTTCTTGTTGATTTGTGTTCTTTTTGGGGCTTCAGTCATTTTTTGACCATTACTTGTTGCAGCTATAAGAAATTGAAGTCGTTGGAGACATGTGACGTCACCGGCTGTATCAATCATGCCACTAGAGACATCGCTGATACTGCTAGTGACACACATTCCCCAGAGGCCTCACTTTCTTATAGGACCCTTTCTTTGTGGTACTCAGAAGGCCATGTAACCTGCCTATAGACTGATGCCTCTAGCGACATCATTGATGTCACCGGTGGCATCAGCCATATCACCGACGGCATGAACTTCTGGACAACTATTTTATTTTTGTTCTTTTCCAACCTAGTTTATTTTCCAAAGCTAGGATAGATAGTGTAACGATGGAGGTCCAAAACCTTCTAAAAACAGACTCTACCCCATACCATGAGGCATTTTCACTAATAATCTGGATAAAATAACAATCAAGTCTAAAATTTGGTTATAAGTGGAATTTTCCTCAAATGCCATTCAAATTTCATTTTACCCATCCAACCGGGCTTCACATCGATATAAACATTTATGCCATGTTCACGCTAACTCAGGACTTGTTTGCTTTGCTAACTATGCTTGAATTGTGGTATATCTTATATGACGTGCCGTATCGACATTAACCATCTTCTGTAGGGAGATTTAGGTTAGATGTATATCAGGCCTTTAGGTATTTTATTTATCACATAGAAAATGTATAGGATTGGAAAGCCCTATAATAGTTTCAATTCCTGCATTTACTTTTGGATGACTATTATAATTTATTCAATGCTTGATGAACGCAATAACAACATAATAACCGAAAACATAAATAAATAGGATGGATTAAACCAATTAAGAGAGAATGAAATGTTTTGACTTGGCCTAAATGAAAAATAGATAACATCCTCTGAATTAAGAATCTCTACTTAAGGTATGGTCTACCACCTGGTGGGAAAATCGTACCAAAATTTCTTGATTGAGCTGAATCGGGTGGCAACTCTATTTTAAGTACGGGATTTCGATATCGTACCCTTTAACACCTAAATTGGACTTAAATTCAACATCAACATCAATCAAACCATATTTTTACCATGCTAAAATAAGGGTCAAACCCTTGGCACGCTTCACAGCACCAGTTTTTATTTCCCCCTATGCGGCGCATCTCACGTGGCCCTCACAACCGTCACGTAAAAGGTCATCCATTCACAACGTGCAGAGGATGAATTTGAGCCCTTCGAATCCACTAGATCGGAGAATGTATTCGTGCACTATGATGCTGATGACAATAATGCTGGTATCTCAATATGATCGATGGTGGTCATTGATATTTGTTTTGATTGTCTTAATTTTTTAATAGACCCAAACATTGTGTTAGGCCCAAAAGACTTGTTTATTTTGCTTTTATCTCCTACTTTTTAACTGGAATGCCCTTTTCGGCTTTTCAAACTAGCGGACTTTTCCTGTCTTTTGTATATACCTCATTATTTTCAGTCTATCTAGATTTTTGCCTTTTATTGTCCTTTTTTAGGAATAGGGTTGACTGTACGAAACCTTCATTCGACTTACTTGCAACATTTCGCCTTTACCACCTAAAATATTAATTCAAGCATAAACATAAGATTTTAGTAAAGATGACATTTCTATTAAATGATTCAAGTTTGAGTACATAATGATGAAAACAATTTTTATTAACCTAAACTCTAGCGCTTACTAGCCTATACGGGTTTTCTATCCAACATATCTCTCGTTGCTCGCTTTACCCTAACTTTTGCCTTGACCTCCCTTTTCGGGTTTTTAGTCCAGGGGGTTATTTTGCACCATAACATTTGCCTGACTGATTTGTAGAATACCGATCAACAGGATATACGCCCTAATTTTTGCCCAAATAGTAGAGGACCACTTGCCAGGTGATTGATTTTTATTTGTTTTTTTATGTGCCTCATGTCTGGATTTGATTCTTTTGGTTAGGTATGATAACACTTCAACCTGTCTTGATCGATAGGGTTTATAAACTTGTTACCAACTATAATCTTCATGCCCCTAGAATCGAGTACCTTTCTGATTGTGAATGTTGTTCTCAATTCGCTCTTGACTTCCCACTTAGGTTGGCTTTAGTAGGATTTGCTTGCTTTGGAATTAGATCATTGGCCTTTGATGGGTATCTCTGATGCTTGACTCGATCATTGTACGCTTTTGCTATACACTTTTGATACATGTGAAGACCGTTCAATTTGTTCGAGCTATGCCTTGGTCCATGGGGGGTCCCTCTGACTTGCCTTCAATGTGACTCTCAAGGATTTTATCTTGGCATTGGTTGGTAGCACAACTTCCATTTTATAGACAAAAGAGAGAGGTGTTTAGTTTATGAGAATTCTGACATTTGTTTGACATCTTTGGAGGGTGAATGGAGGCTCATCTTTGATCTTTACAATAGTATTGGAAATGAACTTCTTAATAAGCTGGCTTGCGGCTTTGGTTTCCCTGTTACCTCTTGGTCTACACGGTGAGGACCTGCAGTGTTTAAACATAAATTTTTTGATCAATCAGGGGTTGCCCCTTAGGACTAAAACCCCATTAACTAAGTTGATGTGATGGGGTAGGCTACACTGAGTAAAGACGTGCTTCTCAATGAACTTGGCCATCTTCTCGGCAATGATGTTGGTGAAAGACTCAGTTTCCCCCTATTTTGAGAAGTACCCTGCCCCTATGATGATGAAGGAGTGATAATTTGTTAATGAGGGTCGAATCTCGTCGATCATATGTCTCCCCCTCCCCAAGAATTGCCAATAAGGAGAGGAACGGTGAAGGTTTGTGGTTGTATGGGAATGGATATTAGTAGGGATCAAAGGTGTATTGGGGGTGAGAAGTTTGAGAATGGGTGGATGAAGAAAAGGTAAGCCTTAATTATGTCGAAGTTGATTTTGTGTTGTTCTTTCTCCATAATCAGCTGATGCTTGTTTGGTAGTTTGAAAATAAGTTGGCACACAATTGTGAGTTCGTGACAAACCTACTGGTATATTGAATCCATCCAAGGAAGAACTGAGCTTCTTTCTCTATTTTAGGCATGAAGATGTATTGCTCGGTAACCTGATGATGAACCTCGGGTATGTTTAAGTATGACTATACAGAAGCTTTATCATGATCTTTAAGCAGTTGTTATCTCTCATTTTCTTTCAGATGTTAGGTCATTAGAAAATGGTTGCAATTTAGGGTTATCATATATACTCAAATTTATTTTAGTGAAAGAAACATCATGACTACAGAACTCATTATGCTTATGATAAATTGAATGCATTAACCCATCAGGCGAAACATCAAACAAGTAAGCAAAACCAGAGTATTTGATTGAATTAAAGTGCCTTAAAGGCATACTTATTCACATCTGAATACTAGAAAAAGAAAATTACATAAATAGATAGATAGTCATCCCCCATATGCGGAGGGTCTTGAGTTGTGATGTTGGTAGATTAGGCATCCTTGATAGCATTCAATGGTGCATCATCCAGGACGAGACCCAGAACTTTCTCTTGTTTGGCTGATGACTTGTCTCCTTCATTTGCTAGAGACCTCGGGATATTCATGACATTTTTTGAAGTATAATTGGCTTCTATAGTGATGTCAGCTGAACTGGAGAAGACCATGGCTAACACAATCTCCTCAGGGAGTCCGAAATTGATCGTAGCTACCTCATCGATCGAGTTTCAGTATGGCTTCTCCTCGATACTAGTCTTCCTAGTTGGTTAATCCATTTTTCCTTGCCTTACCAAGCACTAAATGGCCCTGGTCAGAGGCTTATATTGATCCATCTTATGCCCTACCTAAACATGATAGCGATAAAAATTCCCTTTTTCTTCTAGCATAGGGGAACAATATTCTTGGAGAGGATTGAGCATGCCTTTCTCATGCAACTTGGAAAATATGACACTAAGAGTGAGTTTCCATAGAGACATAAATGTTTTCTGATTAGGTGTCCAAACAGGTGTAGCTTGAACTGTAGAGACATTAAGTTGAATTAGGGGAGCTTTTCCTTTGGGACAAATGGCCCTATTGAGATCCTGCAGGCCACTAACTCCTTTTGGTGTGCCAAAAAGTGGGGGTGGATCCCGATGGTTAGATACTTTTTCAGCCTCAACTAACTTTCCTTCCCCTACCAAACGGTCGATGGACTGAATCAAAGTCTGACACTCGTCAGTGGGGTGACTTGGTTGGACATGATACTCATAAAACCCATCCCTTTCTTTGACTTTGGGTGGTCTCCCTGGACGTAATGGTCTGACCTTGCAATCTTTCCTTCACTTCATGTATATGCTTCTCAAAGGTGCTTTCCACGGGTATGTACAGTACTTTGTTTTAGTTGCCTTCTGTATGGGTCCTAATCAATAACCCAAACTTGATTGGGGGGAATGCGATCCAACTTCATCTCTTCGGTAAGTCATTCTGTCATTTTAGCCTGAGATATGATATCGCATGACCTACCAATTCCTTCACCTCCATTGGGATTTCCATTCAGTTCTCATTCGATATGAAAAGTAAGAACCTTCATAATAGAATATTTATTTCCAATGTCATGACTGGAGATTACATGACCTAGTCATTGGGTCGAGGATATGCTAATTGATGTGAGGAAGACTCACCTTCAGATGTCATGCCTAGAGATTGCATGACCTAGTCGATAGATAAAAGAGAAGTCAATCGGTGCCAAACAGCCTCAACTTCAGGTGTTATGCCCGAAGGTTGTTTGACTTAGTCATTGGATCAAGGAGTAGTTCATCGGTGCAAGAGAGCTATAAATTTGGGTGTCATACCCGGGGATTGTATGACTTGGTTGTTGGGTAGAAGAGTAGCTAATTAGCGTAAGAGAGCTTTAACTTTGGGTGTCATGCCCGGAGATTGCATGATTTGGTTGCTGGACAGGGGGGATGTGCCAAACTAGAATGGTGAAGCAAGCCGTGAGGTTTTAACTTAAGAACTGACTCGTAGATTAGAATCAAAAGGGTTATGTGGGTAAGTGGCTCCTCTCAGAGCAACAACAAATTAAGTATCAATAGGATCAAAGGACATTAGAGATGATATGGATCTGTCAGAAGGTGTGGTCATGTGAGGTGTAAGGCCACCCGAGGAGGAAGAGAAGATCAAACTTTGAGTAGGTGGTCTTGGGCCTCGGGTTAGTAGAGCAAAACTCAAAGGAGTGTAAACTATCTGAGGTTGAGCTAAATTTTTATCCAATTAGAATAGACATGATCGAGATTTGATGGGTAAAATTGACTGAGCTGGCTAAAATTGATCTGGGGTTATTAGAGTCACTTACTGACTTACACTAGTGAGAAAATCAGGATTAGCGGTGTGGTTTGAAGCCAAAATTGGATAGGCAAACATGGGTGGTTTAGATTGCATGATCTCCTAACTAAACTGAAATCAGATTAGTGAACACAAAATGGGCTGTTGCATACACTGAACCGGTTAAATTGGTGGGACCTGAATTAGACAACTCTGAGCAACCTCTGACTATCCTCGGGCTTGAGTACCAATCATTAGAATACTTTAAATACTTCTTTCTCTTCCAAAACTGTGCGGACTAAATCTTGGATCTGCCCATGAATTGCATCTCAGAACTAATCAGATTGGAGAAACGCTATCATGCATTGGCAATCTCAGAACTCAACAGAGACTAACCCTGATCAGGAGGGAGGAGTGTAGGAGAATAAGTCTTAGATGGAACCCCACTAACTGGTAGAATATTAGACATGGAAGACAAAGCAGATTCTAAAACTAAGCTCAAAACTGGATTGAGACGTCAGCAATGCCTTAGTCTAACTCTCTCTCTCTAAAACCAAAAGATGATAAGCTTGAATCAAACCATGAATGAAGTGGGTGATTATATAGATATTTGAGTGATGAATGTCGTACATACAAGGGTGGTTTAGAGAGATAGAGAGCAGAAAAGCTTATGATACGAAGCTTAACACCAAAATATGTGAGATGCGCGCACCCCTCACCATACCTAGCAAACTAGATATGGGTTGTTGGGACTCAAACGATCTCAGGCATTTTGGTAAATTCCCCCTTCAAGCAAAGGGAGAGTAGAGGTAAGTGAAAGAGCAAAATATAAGTTGGCCACATGTGGCCTATGCATGAGGTGTGTATGTATGAGCACAACATAAGTAGCATACAAAAAGTGAATAAACCTCTTCCAACCTTATAGCTCCTGCGCAACGCCGTTCAAAAGATCTTGGGGTAACTCTAGAGCCAACAAATGGCAAGAGAGTATGCAACCTAAATCTAAATTATTTTAGTGAACCAAAATGGAAGTTGCTATTGCTAGAATTATTGCGGTTCATAGTCTCAAACTACTGGTATTGTGGAACAATACTGTAGAAGGGTCTCATTTACCTTGATTTCGTGTAACTCAACAACTCCTTAAATAAGTGCTATCGTGGGATTTACAAGTTGGTTAAAACGAGTGATCCACCCACAAATATCCCCAATTCCTAGCGGGCATGAGGTATACAAGTGCGCTTCATGGGGGTGAAATAATGGCACCTTAAACCTAGTATCAAACTACGCGATGGATTCAAAAGGCATAAGAAAAAATGCTTTGATTTAAAATGATTTCAGCACCTCATTTAAATCCTTTAATCAATTTTTAAACATGAAAGAGATTTTCCAAATTTTAAGTCAAGAGGAAATCCCCAGCAAAGTTGCCATTGTAAGCGCATGACCTTTTTCCTGACCTTATCGGCGCGGGGGAAAAATAAGTGCGGCGAAGTGTGCCGAAGGGATTGATCCTCATTTTAAGCTATGACTTAACAACGGTTTTAGCACATCATCAAAATCCTTTAACAAATTTTTGAAAACAAAAGTGATTTTCCAAATTTAAAGTCAAGAGCAAAGCCCCAATAGAGTTGCCACTGTTAGTGGACGATCTTTTTCCCGACCCTTAAGGGCGTGCGGGAAAAATAAGTAAGGTGAAGCGTGCCAAAGGGATTGATCCTCATTTTAAGCATGTGGCGAAAATATTAATGAAATGGTGTTAAGGTTGAATTTTAATCCAATTTGTAGGTTAAACTGATACGAGACTTGAAATCTCGTATTTTAAGATAGAGTCGCCCCGCGGTTTAGCTTTACTGGGAATTTGGGTACGATATTCCCACTCAGTGGTTGGACCGTACCTTAAAACAAAGGTTCCAAGTTTGGATGATGTTTCTTATTTTTCATTTATTAAATCAAGGCATTTACATTTTAATAAGCACGACTTTAGTTTTTATGCGATTTAAGTCGAATTAATATTTAGAGTTTTCGATTTATATAGCCATACATCACATAAAAGTAGTAAATAAAGCAAGAAAATAAATTATCATATGGCTTTACAAATTCCTATACATTTTTCTAATACGGGAAAATAAATAAAGCGGATAAAGAAATAAAAGGGCAAAATCGGGTCCTAGCCGAACTTACCAAAATGGAAACGAGACGAAATATTCACGAATAACCACAAATAATGCATAAACAATAAAAAGGGCAGAAAAATAGATCAAACAAAGGGGGAAAACATATTTTTGAATTTTTTTGGGATTAAAAAGACAATTTTTTTGGCATTTATTAAATATCTAAATAACCTAAAATATTATTTAAGTAAATGAAACACACTAAAAATGATAAAGGAAAATTAAAGAATAATTTTGGAAATTTTAATCATGGCAAAATGATTTTTTTAAATTTTATTGAGTGAAAAACATATTTTGAAGCCATTAAACGGAAAATTAATCAATTAAATAAATAATAAATCAAATCAAATCATACCAAAAATTATTTTACTTAATTACAGATTTCAAGGGATTTTTCAGAAAATTTTAAGGTGAATATTAGGGTAAAAAACGCAAGAAAACGATAAAACAGGGTAAAAGAAAATAAAGTAAACCATACAGGGACCATTTGGGAAATTTTTGCCAGTAGGCGACTTGAATGACACGGTTTGCCAACTCAATGAGTCGGCCTAGGAGTCACTCAGTCGGCCTTCTGCCCACTGAAGTGGTCAATTGGAAAAAAGCCTAAACTGGCGAGAATCGACATTTTTGCGCCCGAAAACCCGAGATTGTTGACGTTAGAAATCGTTTCCAACATTATTTCAATAGACTAGAACTTAAAACATCGAAATCACTTTGATTTTTTGACTCAAGGGGAAGAAACCCAAAAATACCTGTGAAAAGGTGACTGCCGCTTGAGCGACACTTGGGCCGACTAAGCGACGTGGTAGGTTGACTCACTGAGTCGGTTGGCCACGTCACTTAGGAGGCCTGCCGGTTGCCGTAGTGGTCAGCTGGAATCCTGCTGGATAGTCACAAATATGTCAAAAACAAGGGCCAAATGCCTGGAAACCCAAGCGAAAACACAACAATAAGAAAGAAATAATTCAAGAAAATAGATTGGAACTCAGAAATTACCTTTAGGTCGTGAATCCACCCTCAAGACACGCATCAACCTTTGGCAATATTTTTTGACGATTTTGGTGACGGACACCAACAAACAGTGACAGATTTAGTAATAGAAATAGCAAGGAATTTTTGTGATTTTATGAAAAAAAGTCCCTAAATCCTATTTAAATTAATTTTAACTTAAGATTTCTACTTGATTTTAAGGTTTTGGGCTAAAAGATCAAGCCTAATAAAGCTTAGGAATCTTGATTACTTGGATTTCCATGGTTTATGAAGCTCTCTCTCTCTAAAATATCATGAACTCTAAAATCTGAATTCTCTTTTTCCAAATGGCCAAAAGTCTAAAATCTGATGATTTTGGGGGTTTTTTATAGACTCTAGTAAGCACAAATTCATAATTAATCCTTCAAATATCTTAATTTGGAGGAAAAACCATAAAAATCCGACTTCTAGAGCAAGAAAAAAATCCCAAAAATCGTAGAAAATGGTGAGGTCGTGGTAAGGCAGGGTCGCTGACGTGGCAAACCCAAGCCGCGTCACCTGATGCGGCCTAGATCCTACCTTGGCATGGTCTCCAAGGCATTGGTGACCACGCCAAAGGGGCCCAGTCTGCGTGAGCCACGTGGCCTGCATCTTCAGCGATGGCACCGGCGAGGCCTGAAAGGCAACAAAAACCCAAAAAATGGGCTGAGGGACTAGACCTAGGCAAAGGTGATCCCGACCGACTTAAAGAAGATTAGAATTCATCTTTAGGGGGCAACGAAGGTCCAAAATCGTCAAATGGCACTCTCCAAACGCAATTCGAACCAAGGGAATGGAATAAAAGTGGCCTAAAAAGTCAGAGCAAAAAGTCATCATTGTTTTGTGGATCACTGAAAAGCCCATGCCCACAAGGCGATGAGAGTGAGCAAGCAGAATCCAGAGAAGACAATTCCTTATTTATTCATAGAGCATATTTTGGTTAATTAGATTTTGAAAATTCTAGATTAGTGACGCGCATTTTTTTAAATTATTTTGGTAATTATTTTAAACAATTAGCGCATTTAGGTTCTTTTACCAATTTTTTATCTTACAATCCTTGACCGTTTGATCTTGCAATCCTTCACTTATTGAGCTTTGGTAGAATATATTGGGCTAATGGGCCAATCTATATGACCACCAATTCATAAAATATCCCTTTTTAATTATACAATTATCAATTTAGCTTTCGAAACTCCAAAACACTCCATGTAAACTGATACCCCCAATTCAAAAACACTCGTAAACGATAACCAACTCTTCTACACTATCAACAAATACAGAACCCCAAACACCAAATATCCAAAATTGATCTCATTCAAATGATAATTGCGGCATCTATTTCATTAATCTTCATATTCTTTTCACTTTTGCATTTGGTTCTAACGGAAAAAATGAAAACGTGAAGTTCAGCCAGTAAGAACACAGCGGTTGCCAACGAAAAGGTAAGAACACTCATAAATGTCCCTAAATTAATATTCGATTACGATGTTTAGAATGGGATTAGTTTTATAAACTTTGATAATATAATGAATGAACCAAAATCAAAGGTAAATACCTATGAAAAGAGCAACATCAAAGATAAATATTGTCTACATGAATGTGTGATTTCTTTTAATTACCTTGATTATTTGAAGTTTTTTAACAAACTTGTACCATGATAGTCTTTAAAAGTGATATTTCTGGGTGATTTGGAATATGAATGTATGGTTACATGCTTTTTTGGATGATTTGGAACCAAAATTTTTGTTTGATTCTTTTTGAGAGAGGTGTTTTTGACTATGCATTCATTTGATGTAGAGACCTTCATATGCTAAACCGGAATCCCGTACGGTGGAGCCTTTTCTTTAATATTGGAATCCCGTATCAGTTTTACCTTGTTTTCCGCACTCTCCTTCTTAGATCCAAGGTTCTTATTATGCCTGTACTCCTTCCATGAATGACCAATGGAAGAGCACATGTTGCATAATTGGGGCAAATTCTCATATCAACATCAATACAATATGTTTGCCCTCCTTCTCAACTCCAGTGTACAATGTATAAAGTATTAGCAAGAGCAACATCAATAAGAACTCGAATGAAGTGGCCAAAGTCGCACTCCAAAGTGGTTTTATGAACCCTTAAAAAATCATCAATCCCTTTCACAGGACAAGCAAGAATTGTGGCATCCCAATATTCCCACTATAAACCATGGAAATGAACCCAAATAACAGCCTTTGTTGTCTTCTGCTCATCGGGTTTGAAATTTGGCTACCAAGGTTGTAGTCTTAAAACCCCACATTTTATACCTAGGGGACCTCTTAACCAAACCTTATTCTTCAAAGCCTGAGATACAAGCAAAACATGGTAGTATATCCTTTCCCTAACAAAATCAATCTCCAAGATTCTTCAAACCCCAGGTCATAGAAAGCAAATCCTTCAGGATTTGTAATATCTAAGGAGATGGATAAATCTCGGCCTTTTCACAGACATGAACCTCCCCTTGGTAGAAATCTCGGCCTTAACAGCCTCTACCGGGATGGATAAATCACCCCCTTGTTCGAAATTGAGGCTAAAGTATTCAATTGTCACTGACAATCCGAAAAAACTAGATTTCGTTGTAGAGGCATGTAAAACTTGTTTAGAAGACTCACAATTGAAAAGATGGGTGACAAAATCTGCTTGAGATCCAAGCAGTGGTCGGAGAAGCCATCGGCAGCCATGGTAAGGCGAAAAAAATGGGGTTTGGTCAAAAACCCCCCACCCTCTCATGCCATCGGCCATCATACTACTAGACCAAATGCCCACTTGTTTTTTCCTCTCAATCAATTATTACTAATATTGAGATATTATGTAGTTTCTTGAAGTAACCCTTATTTTTTTCCTCCATTATTATTGGATGAGTGGATGATATTTTAAACTAATGGTAATAGTTGGCAAAGTAATGTTTACTTTGTAAAAAATCAAAACCATATTAATAACATCATCAACTCTAGCCCCCTATCATCATCTCTTCCCTTTCTCCTTCTTTCAATAAGATTTTGCTACGGGGAAGAAGATGCTCTTTTGTGCATTTTCTTCCTCCCCTCCACCTATCTTTTTACATTTCAATTTTTTCTATTTCTCTTATTTTTAATTTTTTGTGTGAAATAATTCGCATGTATTTTTATTAAGTTTTCACTTTGCGATCATCTTCCTCAATTGTGGATCAACTCCTATACAATGTGGCTTTGATAGTCTTACCACTGGTTTCGCTCCATCTGTTTCTTATCATAGATACACGTCGATCTTTCATCTTAAGATAACATTAACAACTTACATATTTTTGTGCCATTTTATATAAGTCAAATACCCTTATCGAACTTCATACTTAGTGTCTGATGTATTCAATTTTTTCTGTTGGTAGTCTGACTATCAATTTTTATTATAGAAACTCAATGGACCATTTATGGTTCACATTCGTGAATGGTCACCAAAACATATTTATGATCCAAATGTCAGTATCACTACTCTTTTTGTCATTAGATTGTTTTGTAGTGTGTTAAAATTGAATAGGTCATGTACTAAATAGGCAAAAGTTAAATGAGTCAGACAACATTAATAAGTTAGACACCAAGTAGGACAGTTGATTTTCCCACTCACTAACCTTTAATTAAAAAAGTAACAATTTCAATGTCATACACTATCATGACATTTATGTTATAGATCAAGACCCAAAAAAGTTTTAAAAGAGTTGATAATCTATAACTTTGAAATTCCCTTTCAACTGAATTTCTTTACTATGATTAAATTATGCAGATAGGAAACACGGATTTCACCCGAAATCTGACAAAAATATCTATTCTGAGCATGAAAAGTATGCTAATATTAGCAAACAAACAACTTATTAGAATATCAAATTCATTTAACCCATTAATCAATAAATCGCAGTGTTTCCCAAGTTACTAAATTTGTATCTATATACCCCAACAAACAAAACCAATTAATACTAATACAATGGCAATAAATGATGAATCTATTGAGTGGTGTCCCTCTTATTGTGGGACCCACTGAATTAATTAAAAAAAGAAAAGGAACCATGTCGGTAGAAGATTTTTTTAAAAAGTGCACAGTAAAATTATTGTACACAATTCGGCCATACGCGTTTTAAATCTCCTATAAATAGAGAAGGTTTTGCTTATTTTAAGAGCAAAGCAAGAGAGAAGAAACACGGATAAAAATGTAATATGTGCAAAGAGACGTAGGATAGGGTTCCTAAGAGTTGGGTAAGAGAGAAAATAGTGAGGTTTTGGGAAATACTTGTGTGCCACTATTTTGTAATCTCTTTATGTACCTACTATTATTTTATAGTGGAGAATTATTCGGAGTTTGTCCCATTGATTTTCCCTCATTCATTTGGGGTTTTCACATAAAAATCTCTGTATCTTTTATTCTACTGCTATTATTTTTTCTCGTAACTTATTATTGGGCCTAACAAGTGGTATCAAAGCCGAAGGTTGTTTTATCAGTAAAATCCATGGATATATTTTTCAAAAATAAATATACCACGATGACGAGAAAATTACAATAAATCCGGTGGCGCAATCCGTTTCAAAAATGGTCGCAGATACGCAATTTGAGTGAATAGTTAAATAGAAACCTGAATAATATTATTCATATTTGGTCATTTTATTAATAGTATTATTTAAGTATACGACGGGAGGTATACTGTTACTATTCTAATATACAAGTATTATTTGGGTATATGGTACTATTCACATATACAATTACTATTTACATAAATAGTAAAATTTGTGAATAGTAAAATTTTGTCCTTTTTTAAAAGTTTCGACATGGCGAATGACAGTTACTGATCAAATTGACGGATACAAATTAGTCAATGTGGAAATCTAGAATGGAGGACTACCTCAATTGTAAAGATTTGTATGATCTAATTGAGGGTGACGACGCAAAGCCGAAGGAAATGAAAGAACAGTAGTGGATAAAGTTGAAGAAGCAAACATTGGGTACAATACGCCAATGGACAGATGCTAGCCTGTACAACCACATAAGGAATGAAACAGATCCCAAAGTTCTCTAGAAGAAGCTATAGGATATGTACGAGGCTAAAAATGCTCATGGAAAAGTGTTCATGAATCGGAAAGTCATGAACTTGAAACTGACAGAGGGACGATCAATCTCACAACACGTAAACAACTTTAAAGGATTCATAAGTGAGTTAGCAGTCACCGGTATGTCCTTAGATGATGAGATGCAAGTATGTCTTTTGATGGGGACTCTATCAAATAGCTGGGATACTCTTGTCATATCATTTAGTAACTCAGCTCCAAATGTTATGGTAACAATGTCTATGGTAAAGAATAGTCTACTTAATAAAGAGCTTCGTAGAAGGGATGTTACTAGTACCAGTTCACAAACCCTTGTCATAGAGAATAGGGGCCGAAGCAAGAGTAGAGGTCGTGGAAATGTAAAATCAAAAGATAGATCAAAGTCCCGAGAGAAGAGGTCATGCTACCACTATGGAAAGTAGGGTCATCTCAAAAGGAACTGCCGTTTATTTAAACAAGAGAATGCATACCAAAGTCATGATAATGACAAAAATACAGTCACAATTGAAGATGGAGAGGTGGCTTTAGTATCTCATGATGCAGATTGTTGTCATCTTAGAGATGTAGATACCGAGTGGATTGTAGATTTTGGTGCCCCATACCACTGTGTTTCAAAAAGGGAATACTTCTGAACCTATGAAGCCTCAGTGGTTGTAGTGCTAAAAATGGAAGAAAGCTATATAAAAGGGTTTACCACAGCCATGATTGGCCAAGAATCAAACAAGCAGCAAGAGGTGCACTAGGGCCCTTAGATTCAGGGTTACATGTAGAAAAACCACACTCCCGGGAAAGGACTAGGTGCCCATAAATAGGGATTGTTGACCTTCAATATAGGTGCAGGAGAATGGAAGCCCAAAGGACTCGGTTATATAGGATCCAAGAGAATCGCCCATAAGATAGTCTCTCAGAAGAAGTTATAGCAACCCTACAATGGAACCCCTAAACCCGTCACTCACCAAGGAAGGACGGATTCGAGACTTGAGATTTTCTCGGATATAGTTGACTATGACAAGTGTGGTAAAAGCTCTGTGACCTATGTAATGAGGACAGTAGGCCATCAGCCAGATGTTGGGGCAATTTTGGATCAGACCAAGCTCGATGAATAGGTATACCTAAAGAAGATTAAGATCTAAGTAAAGAGGAGGAAATCCTCAACACTCTAATTGAGCACCTTCAAGCACAGCTCAAGATAGTGGAAGAAGTAAGGAATAAGGGAGGTAGCTTGAGCTAGGGCGTCATGGACATGGTCAAGATCATGAAGGGCAAGGCAAAGGTAGAAGGAGAAGAAGATGAGGACATCCTATTGAATCAAGCTGCCATAGAAGAATCATCTACGGCAAAGCCAGACCCTACTGATCAGGATGAGTCTTTTATTTCCATTTCCAGCATGTTTGAAATGAATAATGTACTTTATGATGATAATAAGATGAATACCTTTGCTTATTTGGATTGTGTTTTTTTTTATTACAATTCCATACATCCATTCCAGCATTCATTTAGCATCTTTAACATCAATAATGATATTATAAAAGAAATTAACTTAAATACGGTAGATGATCTAAAAATGGTATACATTTTTAATCAATTGCCCATCGAACAAGAGAGAGAGTTAACAAAAGTACTAAAAAATCACGTTGTAGCCTCCGCTTGGTTGCACGAAGACATATCAGGACTTGATCGGCACATCACTTAACACAAGATCCCCATGGACCAAAAAATTCAACCAGTAAAGCAAAAGATGAGGAGGATGTGCCCAGAATGAGCAGAAAAGGTCAAAGGGGAAGCAACCAAGTAGATCAAGGATAATTTTGTTGAGGTTGTTGAGTATCCCACTTTACTATTCATTGTAGTTCATGTGCCTAAGAAAAATGGTGACGTTTGAGTTTGTGTCGACTTCAGGGACTTGAATAAGACTATCCCTAAGGATGATTTCCTGCTACCATGCATCAACGTTCTAGTAGATAGCGCGGCAATAGCTGCCATGTATTCCTTTATGGATGGATTCTCTTACTACCACCAGATCCTCATGAATATAATAGACAAGTTCAAAACCGCATTCATCTTAGAGTGGGGAACCTATTATTTCAAAGTGACGCCTTCAGACTCAAAAATGCTGGGGCAACCTACCAACGAGCAGACACAACATTGCTACATGAGTTGATCCACAAAGAAGTTAAAGTCTATATGGATGACATGGTTGTAAAATCAACCACGCCGGAAGAGCACTTGACAGTATTAGAGCGATTCCTCATAAGAATAGAGAAAATAAAAAATCTTCGTCTCAACCTAAAGAAGTACATATTTGGTGTCACGTCAGGAAAATTACTAGGACACATGGTTAGCAATAGAGGCATAAAGATAGATCCCGATAAGGCTAATGCTATAAGGGAAATGCTTGTGCCAAAAATCGAGAAGGAAGTAAGAAGTTTCTTTGAGTCTATACAGTACATTAGCACCTTTATAGCATACTTAACTACAACGTGCAAGCCTATCTTCAAGCTCTTAAGGAAGCAGCAACCAATAGAGTGGAACGACCAATGTCAGGAAGCCTTTGATAGGATCAAGGGTTATCTAATAAACCGTCATGTAATAAAGCTGCCAATTCTCATGAAGCTGCTTATTGTCTATTTAGCAATAGAAGAGACATTTATGGGGGCTAATTTGGTTCAGGAGCAAGAAGATAAGAAGGAACATGTAGTTTATTAGATCAACAACAAATTGCTAGAATACTAGACTTGATACACCATCATGGAGAAAGCTTGTGCCACCATGGTTTGGCTAACCAAGAAACTCAGAAACAACTTCCACTCTTATAGAATACCAGAAGTCATGAAAGTGGATCCAATGATGTATTTATGTCAGGCTCCCTTTCTAATCGAAAAACTGGCAAGGTGGCTCTTATTACTGTCGGAATTTGATATCGAGTACATTACTAAAAAACCATCAAGGGAACAGCGGTGACCAAATTTATGGCAAATCAACCACTAAAAGAAGGAGAACAGGAAAACCTGGAATTCCCTAACGAATGCTTTGTAATGGCCACATAAAGTTCTGGAAAGTGGACCATGTTCTTTAATGGCACCGTTAACAAGTGAGGAGCTAGTTTAGGGGTCATTATCATTACATTAGATAGACTGCTCATACCCCTGTTAAAATGATTGGAATTTTTCACCATAAATAATGGGTCAGAATATGGAGTCTGTCTCTTCAGAATATCTGCCCTGGTCACTCTAAGAGCAGACAAAGTAAAAATTATCGGTGATTCAATATTGGTCATCAAACATTTCACAGGGGACTGAGAACTAAAGGAGGAATCCCTCAGACCTTACTTAGAGGCTATATGGGGGAAGGCCTCAATGTTCAGCGAATGCGAGTTTTGTCATATGCCCTGAGAGGAGAATTTGGCCACTTTAGCCTCCATATGGGAAGGGCCCCAAAAGCAGCCAATCAAACCCCTCATTATGGAAAATGTTGGATATGATGTATGCCCTTAAGGTAATTATAGCGATATATCTTAATTATGTAATAGTACAAATAATTTGTTTTATCAATAAAGGCATTTAATCTTTTATTTATATCAATGTGCTTCTATATATATTATAGCTGGTTAAATATATTCATTGATGTATGTATGCAAAAGTCCTTAACATATCATTGCATAAAGTTAGAGAAATTATAGTTGGACTATATTTGGTGGAACTTGCTTCATGTGTAATTATGATTATGTCTAAACTGTCCCTAGTCATAGTTTCATTAAGAAAGGGTATAGATGAAGCGGAAAGACTAGCATGTGGTCAACTTCTTGGAAAGGGTCCAAGTAGTTAATCTCCTAAGGACTGAAGGTGGTGCCTTAAGTTTGACACCTGGATATATCTGGGAGATATATTGGAGACTACAGTAAGATAAACACTTGGCATACATATCAATGTGTTAGTGTTTATCTTCATGCAACAAGCTTTGTGAATGTCATCATACTTGAGATACTAGTTACCTTATGTTGTACTATTGCTATACTTTAGGTCATTACTATGCACTCATTTATTTAGGGTGTTACGGGTGATTATGGGTATAATGATGACATCATGTTGTTAAGCTGAGTAGTCAGAAAGAACCCATCACTCAGGATATATTAAGGAGTTGTACCTGGCCCCTTGTTGGAGTGACGATTGTCATAAACCTTTGATTAGAGTATGTATTTGATAGAAATGGTTTACAGTCAAACACACTTCGGTAAAAGGCAATATACTTTCGTAACAAGTAAACTACTAGGATAGCTTGGAGCAACATCGCTATTAGTGGGTTAACACTTTAACCGAACAGCATAAACAAGATGGTACTAATATTAAAGAATGGAAGGAATTTATCGTACTAGATAACTATTGCATTAATCAGGATTAAGTCATAAGCATAAATGATGTTCCGAGCAATTGGGGATGGTAGACCCTTGCTAGAGGCGTACTACACTCGTTTAAGGTAATCGAGTTCTATTCACTGTCTAGAGTACCGAGCCAATGGTTCTATTAGAACAAGGGTTGGTTAAGCCTTAACAGCTCAATACTTTAGGATCGTATAAGGTCACAGACATTGGACCTTGATTGGACTAAGTAAAGAACTAATAGATTTATTCTACTATAAAAATATAACGCAAATGATAATTGGATTACTATTTGACTAGTTAAAATTGATTAGATCAATTTTGGATGAATCGAGGAATTTATATTGACCAGTAACTAATTAATTAGAGTCATAAATAAATTAAAATTAATTAGATCAATTTTGGTTGGACCGAAAAATTTATTTTGACTAGTAACTAATGTTAGGGTCAAAAATAAATAATTTATTTGAGTGGATTAAAAGGGAAATTTCCAATCTAGAAAAAGGGGTCGGACCCTAAGAAAATTGGGCCAAATTTTTAGGACCCGTATAGGCTGGGTCCAGGGGTATTGGGCTCACCATAGCGAGCCTAGGTGCTGGGCCATGCCAGCGCTGCTAGGCAGTGCTGGGCCTGGGCTTGCGGGTGGCCAGCAAGCCCAACTTGCAAAGTAAGGGCAGCCAAACATGGCCTGCATTGTAGACTGGCATGCAGCATGCTTTGCACGCCGCTGACCCTTTGGTGTCAACATTTTGTCCCATATGTAGGATTGGGCATTTTTCAGAATCCCATATCGGAAAAAAGGGGAGCTTTTTGCTCCCCCAAGCCTATATATATGCTCCCTTGCCCCTCCTTTCAACTTGATCCATAGCTCAGAGCATAAATCCTAATCGAAATATTTTTCTCTTGGGTCTTTGAGCAAGTTCTTTTTTAGGAGCTTGAATTTATTCGAGCACCTTGAGTATATATTTTCGGGTGAGGCTTTAGGAGTGGTCTAGCAACTGCTCAAGGCTTCTTAGTTCTTCCTCTTGGGGAGGTTTTGGTTGGTGGGGTTCGTGTCGATACTTATAGAGGCTATGCTATGCTTGGAGGCTTGTACAAGAGGGTTCTGCTAAAGCATGCTTCAACTGGTAAGTTCCTTTTCTTTCTCTTTTATTATTAGGTCTTTTTCTTTAAGCGTTTTTAGAGTTAATAATATGCATAGGTTGTTTTGCGTGCTTAGTTTGTTTTATGCTTAGGTTATAACTTAGAGTTATAACATGCTTAGGTTATAACTTAGAGTTATAACATGCTTCGGTTATAGCTTAGAGTTATAACATGCTTAGGTTATAGCTTAGATTTACAACATGCTTAGCATAAAAATATACATGCTAGGATATAATTTAGAATTGTGGTATGCCTAGCCCTTTTGCATGGTAACCTAGGTAGAGAATTATTTAGTTAAGGCTTTATTTAATTTATATGCAACTAAAAGGAGTTCCTGGGGACAGGGACAAAATTTTGAATATCCGCCATGTCTGTTATGCTTGTTCAATCTGACTATCAGTTCCTAAATAGTGGTATCAGAGCCTACCTATTTAGTGCAAAATTAAGTTAAAAGCAAACTGAATATTATTTTCTATATGAAATGATAGTTGTTTATTTAATTGTTCGGAAAAATATATATGAACTTGTGTTTTCATTTGATGGTTAGAAAATGGTTATGTATTATTTTGAATAAGCCTGCTCAACTAACTCAAATTATAAAAGTTTCAATATTTTATTTAAATTACATAGGTTATAGATGCTTTCAATTTACATGAGTTGAAAGAATGAAATTTATTAGTTCAAGTGAATCCATTGGTATTTGAGTTCATGCCCATATTTGTCCTAACTAAGGATTGGACATGGTGTCTACTCCTCATAGGGCACCTCACATACATGGGAACATATATTGGTATAGCTTGAATTGACCAATCGGGGATTAAATATGGACTAATTTATTTCTAGTATATAAGTTAGTGCTTATATATGTTTCTATAACAAAGTAACAAATTAAATTTATTGAATAAAGGCTTAAAGGAAATGCAATACAGATTTAGCAAATATAAGTGTTAATTATTTTGCATATGATCTAAGTTGATGGAATAATTATAATAATGAGCATGAACCCCCTTAAGGTTAGACCTTATAAATTAATTCTAAAGTACCCCGAATTACTATAAGTTATGATAATTTTGTCCATCTGATAAAATCCTAGACTGGGTGAGACATTTAACACCAATAAAATCCCAAAGTAAATACATTAAGGCAAGTTATAGTCTTCCTTACTCAAATTTATAATACGGACTATTTGGGCTACCAAAGTGCTACACAAAGCATTCCTTCCAGTCCACATTGATTGGTTGTAAAGTTTGGGATAGGGTCTGCCTTAACAGAACTAGGGTAGTCCACCAAAAAATTAGGGGCTAGTCCCAGATCTGCGACATATTCAAGTAGATGCTGATATAAGAGTACATGCCCCTTGAGATACGAGAACTTGAATGAATTAACAATTGCATGCAATGCAAATGGAATGAGATTCCAACTATGACTTACTATTATGACTTGACTCATAAAATTAGGGGTTGTAATAGACTAGTTATAGATGCTACCTACTAGGAAATTTAGCTGGGCTAAAATTCCCAAATTCAATAGAATGGGCTATTGTAAATTTTGAAGAAAATTGTGGGACAAATGTATTTAATTAAAAGACCGTATGTTAAATGCATGTACTTAAACTAATATCTAAACATTTTTATTTTCTCATACCTTAGGTTGAAAATGACTTCCCATGTTAATCTCTGTATGTTACTTGACACCTAATTGAATGGCCCAAACTTTTCTGATTGGTTCCGAGCTATGAGAATAGTTCTCAGATCCGAGGGAATTGCCTATTTTCTATTTGAAATTTTCCTTGAAGAACCTGATGTTGAGGATTATATGGAATATGATGCTTGGTTAAAACATAGGACAGATTGTGAGACTGCCATGTGTATCATGCTGGGGTCCATGAATCCTGAGCTACAGAAACAACATGAGAACATAGCCTTAGAGGACATGGTTCTCCATCTTAAAGAACTCTTTTCTGACAGGGAAAGGACAGAGAGGTATGAGACCTCTAAGCTCCTTTTAAGGACCAAGCTGCAGGCTGGCACCTCTGTCTCTTAGCCTATACTAAAACTCTTGGGATCCCTTAAGAAGCTGAATTGATTGGGATTCAAGATGAATTATGACTTGAGCTTTGACCTTGTGTTGATGTCCTTGACAGATAGTTACTCAGGCTTCGTGACTAACTATTACATAAACAAGATTAATTCTACTATCCCTGAATTAATGAAAATGATAAAAACAGTAGAACCTTGGATAAAGAAAGATCATAAACCTCCACTGTTGGTTGAGAAAGGCAAGGCTTCTATGAAGAAGAAGCAGGCACTGGGTGCCAAGAAAAGAATTAGTAAAAAGAAGAAAGAAAAGAAGGCATCTAAATATGTCTACTTTTAATGTGGGAAACTGGGACAATGGAAGAGAGATTGCAAAGCTCCTGCTTCTGAGCATTTGAAGAAGAAGCCTTCAGAGGCCTCTACTTCGGGTATGTTTGTAATTGAAAATTTTGCTACCTTTCCGCGTGAATCCACTTGGGTATAAGATACTGGTTGTGGTTCTCATATCTATACTTCTGTGTAGGGACTAAGGAACTGTAGAAAACTTGCAAAAGGGGAGATGGACCTACGTATGGGAAATGGAGCCAGAGTTACTGCATTAGCCATAGGGAGTTTTAGTCTTGTTTTGCCAAGTGGACTTGTTTTAGTTTTGAATAATTGTTACTACATTCCAAGTGTTACTAAGAATATTGTATCTGTTCCGTGTTTAGTGGCAGAGGGATTTGAAATTATATTTCTGAATAATAATTGTCATATTCATTTGAATAGTATTCTTTATGGTTATAGAATGTTGAAAGGTGGCATTTATGTTCTTGATACTAAAATAGAAGTTTTCAATATAAACAATTTGAAGAAAGTTAAATTAGATAATGAGAATTCCTTCTACTAATGGCATTATCATTTAGGCCACATAAACAAAGATCGCTTAACCAAGTTGTATAAGCATGGAGACTTGGGGTCTTATGGTGATTGCAAACCTTATTTAAAATGAAAAATGACAAAGTTACCCTTTCAAGGAAAGGGTGAACGGGCCACGAGTACATTGGAACTTATGCATACTGATGTGTTTGGTCCAATGAGTGTTCAGGCACTAGGAGGATACTCCTACTTGATAAACTTTATTGATGATTACTCACGATACGGTTATTTGTACTAAATGAAGCACAAGTCCGAGAGTTTTGAAAAGTTCAAACTATTTAGAACTGAAGTAGAGAAATAGCTTGAGAAAAGTATTAAAACACTTTGATCAGACCGAGGTGGAGTATACTTAATTCAGGAGTTTCAGGATTATCTAAAGAAAAACAGGATAGTTCCCCAGTGGACCCCTCTTTACATGCCCCAGCACAATGGAGTGTTAGAAAGGAGGAATCAGACTTTATTAGATATGGTTCAGTTCATGATGAGCTATACTGATCTCAGCAAATCCTTTTGGGGATATGCACTAGAGAGCGTGGTTTATGTTTTAAATAGATTGCCCTCCAAATTAGTTGATTTTACACCTTATGAAAGGTGGTATAATAAAAGGCCATCTACAAGTCAGTTAAGAGTATGGGGCTATCCTGCTATGGTAAAAAGGATAGCATCAGATAAGCTAAATGCCAAGGCTGACAAATGACTATTCATTTGATATCCAAAGGAAATGATTGGATATCTATTTTACCAACACGAAGCACAAAAGGTATTTGTGTCTCAGAATGCTAATTTTTGGAAAAGGAACACTTACTTTTAAAAGTCATTGGGAGCAATATTGAACTAGAAGTTCAAGAGGAGGAAATAGACAATCAACTGATTAACCGCGTTCTAGATACATAAGAAATGCATGTCAAAATACAATCATTGCGAAGATCAGTTTGTGTTCATAATGATCCCGATAGATATGGTTTTATCATTACTAATGATAAAGAACTATATCTTATAGAGGATGATGAACCAAGGACATATAATAAGACAATGAAAAGCTCAGATTCTGATAAATGGCTAAAAGCCATTAAATCAGAAATGGATTCCATGTACGAGAACCAAGTTTGGGATTTGGTTGATGCACCATAAGAGGTTAGACCGATAGGGTGCAAGTGGGTCTTCCAAAAGAAGACAGACAAGGATGATAATGTAATTAGCTATAAAGCAAGGTTGGTTGTGAAAGGTTATAGTCAATGGGAAGGTATGGACTATGATGAAAATTTCTCACCAGTAGCCATGCTTAAATCCAAAAGGATACTCCTCGCCATTGCTACTCATTATAATTATAAGATCTAGCAGATGAATGTAAAAATAGCATTCCTGAATGGGGATTTAGACCGGGATGTGTATATGACACAACTTGAGGGTTTTACATCTCAGAATGGCTCGAAGGTATGCAAGCTACAAAGATCCATTTATAGAATTAAGTAGGATTCTAGGAGTTGTAATACAAGGTTTTATCAGACAATCTGAGAACTGGATTTCTACCCAAATGCTAATGAGCCTTATGTTTAAAACAAGGTTGGTGGGAGTGCAGTCATTTTTCTAGTATTGTATGTTGATGAGATTCTGCTAATAGGAAATGACATTTCCCTTCTTCAAATTGTTTAAGTATGGTTGATAAGAAAGTTCTCCATGAAAATGCTTGGTGAATCGGCATTTATACTAGTTATAAAGATTTGTAGAGATGGATCCAAGATGTTGTTAGGTCTTTCTCAAAGTACATATATAGACAAGGTATTGAATAGGTTCAACCTTGAGCATTCTAAGAAAGGTTATCTCCCAATGAAAAAGGGGATTAACCTGTCTAAGGTAAGCATCCGAAGAAAGCTCAATAGAGAATGCGCAGGAAGGATATACCTTATACATCCGCGATAGGATCTATCATGTATGCTATGATATGTACTAGGCGAGATGTCTCTCAAGCTTTGAACTTTACGAGCAGATATCAGTCAGATTGAGGTGAAAAGCACTAGATAGCCATCAAGGCAATTATTAAGTACTTAGGAAGGACTAAGGATGAGTTCTTGATTTATGGAGAAGGTGACCTCACAATCAGAGGTTACACTGACATGAGTTTTCAATCTTAAAAGGATTACTTCAAGCCTCAGTCAGGTTTTGTGTATGTGTTAAATGGAGGGGCGATATGCTGGAAGAGTTCCAAGTAGGAAATTACTGCTGATTCAACCACGGAATCTGAATAGATTGCTGTATGCGAAGTGGCAAAAGAAGCTGTCTCTTGTTAAAGGGATTTATTGGTGATATCGGTGTGGTTCCTGAGGCTGTTGATCAAATTACTTTTTATTGTGATAACAATGGTACAATTGCTAAGGCAAATGAACAACGGTCTCATCAGAAAAATAGACATGTATCCAGAAAGTATCATATAGTTAGTGAGATTGTTGATGCTAAGATAATAAGATTAGAATATGTACCCACTGATTAGAACCTCGCGGATGGTCTGACAAAGCCATTGACTCAAGTTAAGCATGACCAGCATGTTAAAGCATATGTATTAAGACATATGGCTAATTGGCCTTTGTGCCAGTGGGAGTTTGTTGGATATGATGTATGCCCTTAAGACAATTAGGGCGATATATCTTAATTATGTAATAGTACGAATAATTTTTTTTATCAATAAAGGCATTTAATCTTTTGTTCATATCAATGTGCTTGTATATATATTATAGATGGTTAAATATATTCATTGATGTATGTATGCAAAAGTCCTTGACATATCACAGCATGAAGTCACAGAAATTATAGTTGGACTATATTTGGTGGAACCTGCTTCATGTGCAATTGTGATTACACCTAAACTATCCGTAGACCTAGTTTCATCAAGAAAAGATATTGATGAAGCAGAAAGACTAGCATTTGGTCAACTTTCTTGGAAAGGGTCCAGGCAGTTAATCTCCTAAGGACTGAAGGTGGTGCCTTAAGTTTGACACATGTATATATCTGGGAGATATAATGGAGACCATAGTAAGATAAACACTTGGTATATATCTTAATGTGTTAGTGCTTATCTTCATGAAATAAGCTTTGCGAACGTCCTTGTACTTGAGATACTAGTTACCTTGTGTGGTACTATTGCTATACTTTGGGTCATTACTACGCACTTATTTACTTAGGGTGTTACGGGTGATTACGGGTATAGTGATGATAGCACGTTGGTAAGCTAAGTAGTAGGAAAGAATCCATCGCTCCGAATATATCAAGGAGTTGTACCTGGCCGCTTGTTGGAGTGATGATTGTCATAAACCTCTGATCAGAATATGTGTTTGATGGAAATGGTTTCTAGTCACACACAATATAGTAAAAGGCAATATACTTTGGTAACAAGTAAACTACTGGGATAGCTTGGAGCAACCGCGCTATTAGTGGGTTAACACTTTAACCAAACCCTATAAACTAGATGGTACTAATATTAAAGAATGGAAGGAATTATTGCACTAGATAACTATTGTATTGACCAGGATTTAAGTCAAAAGCATGAATGACATTTTGAGTAATGGGGGATGGTAGACCCTTGCTAGAGGCATACTACAGTTGTTTAAGGTAATCGGTTTCTATTCACAGTCTAGAGCATCAAGCCAATGGTTCCATCAAACAAGGGTTGGTTAAGCCTTAAGAGCTCAATACTTCAGGATCCTTTAAGGTGACACATATTGGACCTTTATCGGACTAAGTAAAGAACTAATAGATTTATTCTATTACAAAAATGTAACATAAATAATAATTGGATTATTATTGATTGGTTAAAATTGATTAGACCAATTTTGGATAAACCAAGGAATTTATTTTAACTAGTAACTAATTAATTAGAGTCATAAATAAATTATAATTGATTAGATCAATTTTTATTGGACCAAGAAATTTATTTTGAGTGGTAACAAATTTATTAGGGTCAATTTATTTAAGAGGATTCAAATGGAATTTTCCAATCAGGAAAAGGGGTCGGACCCTACGTAAATGGGGCCTAATTTTTGGGGGCCCATATAGGCTGGGTGAAATGGTAGTAGGCTCGCCATAGCAAGCCCACAAGCTAGGCCATGCGAGCACTCTTGGGCAGCGCTGGGCATGCCCAGCACGGCCCAGCCTATAAGCTGGGCTTGCGGGTAGCCCCAAAGACCAACTTGCAGAGTAACGTAGGCCAAACATGGCTTGCCTTTTGCATGCTACACGCGGGTCAACCTGCAGACCCATGGGGGTCCACGTGTTGACCCATATGTGGGATTGGGCATTTTGCCCAATCCTACTTCAGAAACAGGGGGTGCTTTTTGCTCCCCCTAGCCTATGTATATGCTCTCTTGTCCCTCATTTCGACTTGCACCATAGCTCAGAGCATAAATCCTAAGCGAGATATTTTCCTCTCGGGTCTCTCAGCAAGTTCTTTTTGAGGAGCTTGAATTTATTCGATCACTTTGAGTATATATTTTCAGGTGAGGCTTCAGGAGTGGCCTAGCAACTACTCGAAGCTTCTTAGTTCTTCCTACTGGGGAGGTTTTGGTTGGTGGGGTTAGTGTGGATACTCTTAGAGGCTATCCCACTCTTGGAGGCTTCTGCAAGAGGGTTCTGCTAAAGCAAGCTTCAACTGGTAAGTTCCTTTGATTTTTCTTTCATTATTAGGTCTTTTTCTTTAAGCGTTTTTAGACTTAATAATATGCTTAGGTTGTTTTGCATACTTAGTTTATTTGATGCTTAGGTTATAACTTAGAGTTATAACATGCATAGGTTATAACTTAGAGTTATAACATGCATAGGTTATAACTTAGAGTTATAACATGCTTAGGTTATAGCTTAGAGTTATAACATGCTTAGATTATATCTTAGAGTTATAACATGATTAGGTTATAGCTTAGAGTTATATCATGCTTAGGTTATAGCTTAGAGTTATAACATGCTTAGCATAAAATATACATGCTAGGATATAATTTGGAATTGTGGTATGCTTAGCCCTTTTACCTGCTAACCTAGGTAGAGAATTACTTAGTTAAGACTTTATTTAGTTTATATGCAACTAATAGGAGTTCCTGGGGACATGGACAAAATTTTGAATTTCCGCCATGCCTGTTATACATGTTCAATCTGACTGTCAAGTCCTAAACAAAAAAAACCCTATCTCTATACTACGTCCATGCGATAGAAGACACCGTGGATAAGGAAGATCCCTGGTACTCGGACATCGTCAAGTTCCACAAAAATGGTGAATTCTTGTCCAAGGCTACAGATTCTGATAGGAGTAAGCTAAGAAAGCTTGTTGTACAATTTTACCAAATGAAAGGAGATATGTTTAAGAGGTCATCCGACGGCCTACTGTTAAAGTGTCTGACCCAACAAAAAGGTGAAAGGGTGATGAAAGAGGTACATTTAGGAGACTGTGATCCGCACATGAATGGCATCATGTTGGCAAAGAAAATACAAAGAATAGGGTTCTTTTGGCTAACCATGCTAGCTGACTGTATTCAAGAAGCAAAGACTTGCCGTGCTTGTCAAATATACATATAGATGTGAGCCACTTGCCCCTAAAAAAATTGCATAACTTGGCAACACCTTGGCCATTCTCAGCTCGAGGGATCGATATCATTGGTGGGTTAGTGTTCACGGCGGCCCATGTTCATGGGCTGCACAAAGCCAGCCCATAAAGGGCACTGCGAGCTTGTCTTGCAGCTGCCGGGTAGAACCTTTGGATCCATGTAGATCCACGATTCATACCCGCATGGGATGTGCTAATGTGCACATCCCACATTGCTTTTTGGGGAGCAAATTTTTGCTCCCCAAGCCTATATATAGGCTTTCCCCTCACCTATTCAAATTGTACCAAGCTCAAAGCATAAATCGTAAGCGAGATATTTTTTCCCACAGGTAATTGAGCACAGTTATTTTGTGGAGCTTGAATTTATTCGAGCACCTCAAGTATATATTTTTGAGTGAGGCTTCTAGAGTGGTCTAGCAAATACTCGAGGCTTCTTAGTTCTACCTCTTGTCGAGGTTTTGGTTGGTGGGGTTCGTGTGGATACTCATAGAGGCTATCCTACGCTTGGAGGCTTGTGCAAGGAGGTTCTGCTAAAGCACGCTTCAACTGGTAAGTTCCTTTTCTTTCTCTTTTAATTATTAGGTCTTTTTCTTTAAGCAGTTTTAGACTTAATAATTGTGCTTAGGTTGTTTTGCATGCTTAGTTTATAACTATGCTTAGGTTGTTTTGCATGCTTAGTTTATAACATGCTTAGGTTATAGCTTAGAGTTATAACATGCTTAGGTTATAGCTTAGAGTTATAATATGCTTAGTATAAAATAAATGTGCTAGGATATAATTTAGAATTAGGGTATGCCTAGCCCTTTTGCATGCTAACCTAGGTAGAGAATTATTTCGTTAAGGCTCTATTTAATTTGTATGCAACTTATAGGAGTTCCTGGTGATAGGAACAAAATTTTGAATCTATAACTAGTCTATTACAAAATTTTGAATAATTCGCCATGCTTGTTATGCATGTTCAACCTGACTGTCAACTCCCAACAGTGGTATCAGAGCCTGCCTATTTAGTGCATAATTAAGTTGAGTAGGCTTATTCAAAATTATTCATAACCATTTTCGACCCTTGAAATGAAAGGCACAAGTTCATATATATTGTTCCAAACAATTAAATAAACAAATCATTTCTAAATTATTTTACAAATAATCTAGGTTAATGGAATAATTATTATAAAGAGCTTGAACCCCCTAAGTTTGGACCTTATAAATTAATTCTAAAATACCCTGAATTAATATAAGTTATTATAAATATGTCCATCTGATAAAATCCTGGATTAGGTGAGACGTGTAATACCAATAAAATCCCAAAGTAAATATATTAAGGCAAGTTGTACTCTTCCTTACTCAAATTTATAATACGGTCTCTTTGGGCTATCAAAGTACTACGCAAAGCGTTCCTTCTAGTTCGCATTGATTGGTTGTAAAGTTTAGGATAGGATGTGCCTTAACAGAACTGGGGTAGTCCACCATAAAATTGGGGGCCCAGATTTGAGACATATTCAAGGAGATGCTAATATAAGAGCACACGTCCCTTGAGATTAGGGAACTTGAATGAATTAGCAATTGCATGCGATGCAAGTGGAATGAGATTCGAACTATGACTTACTATTATGACTTGACTCATAAAATTGGGGGTTGTAATAGACTAGTTATAGATGCTACCTACTAGGAAATTTAGCTGGGCTAAAATTCCTGAATTCAATAGAATGGGCTATTACAAATTTTGAAGAAATTAGTAGGATAAATGTATTTAATTAAAAGACCTTATATTAAATGCATGTACTTAAACAAATATCTAAACTTTTTATTTTCTTATATCTTAGGTTGAATATGAACTCCATTTTGAAAATCCATCTTAAATACATCCAAGCTTTAACAGCATTTAACTACCATGAATTGATCAAGGATGTAAAGGACATTCTTAAGAATTATGAATTGGCATATGTCCTTGAGAATCCATTCATGAAAATTCCTAGCACTGATGCACCGGCTGTTATTAAGGATGCATGGTTGAAATATCTTAAGGATTCGGTTTATGTATCACACTTGTTATTGGATACTATGAATCTTGTGATACGTTCACAGTGCATTCAAATGAGTCTGGAAGCCATGATGATCCATCTAAAGGGTTTGCCTAAAAAGGCAAGGTATGAAAGGTTCAAATTGACCAATGAACTTTCGAACTCTAAGATGAAGGAAGGGACATATGTTGTAGCACACATCAACAAGATTAGAGATTTCATGGTAAAATTAGAATCACTTGGATCTACGGTCAGTCAATCCTTGGGAGTGGACATCCTTTTGGATTTTTACCCTTCAGCTGTGCTGATTTTGTAAAGGAACATTACTTCAATGTTCATGACCGTACTTTCCTGGAATTAGTTGATGCGTTGAGAAAATTAGATGCCAAAAGCAAAGAAATTTCAAGAAAGTCTACAAACAAGTATTCTCCAGAAAATGACCAGAAGAACACTGTCAGTATAGTAGTTAAAGGGTTTAAAAGGAAGAAAGGAAAGAAGACATATAAGTATGTCTGCTTCTGATACATTAGAAGAAGAAGCCTACAGAGGCATCTACTTCAGGTATGTTTGTAATTGAAAACTTTGCTAGTTTTCTTATAGAATCCACTTGGGTATTAGATACTGGTTATGGTTCTCATATCTGTACTTTTGTGCAGGGACTAAGGAACCGTAGAAGACTTGCAAAAGGGGAGATGGACCGATGCCCAGGAAATGGAGCCAGAGTTATTGCATTAGCCGTAGGGAGCTTTAATCTTATTTTACCAAGTGGACTTGTTTTAGTTTTGAATAATTGTTACTACATTCCCAGTGTTACTAAGAATATCGTATCTGTTGCGCGTTTAGCAGCAGAGGGATTTGAGATTTTATTTTCAAATAATAATCGTCAGATTTGTTTAAATAATGTTCTTTATGGTTATGGGATGTTCAAAGGTGGCATTTCTGTTCTTGATACTAAAACAAGTGTTTCAATATAAACAATGTAGAGAAAGTTAAATTAGATAACGAGAATTTCTTCTACTTATGGCATTATCGTTTAGGCCACATAAACAAAGATCGCTTAACCAAGTTGCATAAGCGTGGAGACTTGGGCCCAATAGACTTGGAGTCTTATGGTGATTGCGAACCTTGTTTAAGTTGAAAAATGACAAAGTTACCCTTTCAAGGAAAAGGTGAACGGGCCACGAGTACATTGCACGTTGGCTGCCATTCACAAGCAGTGCACAATTTGGCACTTTGTAATTGGGTTCTTGGATTTTTCTTTTATTCTACGTCCATTCGGCTACCACCGGTCCCGGTTCAAAGGAGTTCGTGCACGTGAGATTGGAGAGCTTCCACTAGCGAGCTTCATGACCTCCATCTCTTAAAGAGACTAACCAAGTAAGTTTTTATTTGTTAAAATAAAATCGTTTTGAAACTCTATCAATGGTTCTTGAAAAGATCCTATTCCGAATTCAAGAAAATTTTAACCGGTAATTCCGCCTTCGCGGTTATATTTTCGATCGTAATTCCCTTCAATTAGTATCATGAGCGAGGTGCTTTCAAGAAGATTGATGGGATTCTTGATTCCTTAATGGTTTTCAATCTTAATAAGAAAAGTTTTGAATGAGTTCCTTCAAATTTCAATGTTCTTCTTAAATCAATTTTTAGGGAATGGTTTGATTTGATTTAAAGAAAGTTGTATTAGATTTCAAGATTCAAAAGGTTTTGCTATTTTGATGGAAAAGGGTTTAAGGAATTGTTCTTGAGGTTTTTGTGTTTTTTCCTCAATTGATTAATGGATAAGATTAATTTATTAAATTAGTGGTTGTAATTAATTGGTGTTGAATTTAGTCAAAAGATCAAGTTTTTTATTGGTGAAAATTTTCTATTCGGTAGAAAAGGTTTCGGAATCATTGATTTGGGTGGTTTTTTATGTTTTTCCCAAATTGCTAGTTTGATCCTGGGGGCTAAATTCTTGAGTTATAGTTTTTGTTTGTTAGGGTTTTGATTAATTGAATTTATTTAATCTATTTAATATAATTAATTAATAAATAATAAAAAAAATTTAAATAAATAAAAAAATAAAAGTAGGCAGAACCCAGGCCACTGATTGTGGCGTCCTTATGGATGCCACATTAGGGCCACTGTGGACACCAGCTATTATAAATTGTAAATTTTAATTAATTGGAATTTAATAAGTTATAACTTGTGGCATTCATATTCAATACAAGTTTTTTTTTTGAAAACCCCCCGGAGGAACATTGTGTTCCCCTAGAAAGAAAAAGATCGAGATAGGTGAAAATTTCGGGGCGGGCGTCCCAACTAGGTTGATGCCCCTGCTTACCTACAAAACACCTACCTCTCTTTATTAAAAATCCAAAGACTGCTCACAAGATGAGAGAGTCATTGGCCAGAAATACAGCCTAAAGGTGATACGGATATGAACTCCGATCCCAAGACATGCCTATGCAATGAATAAGGTCAAAGAATGCCAGCTAACTAGTTACAACTTAGAAGTAAGTTCGGAAAATTAAATACATTAGAAACGACAAAATTAAGATTCCACCTTCGATACTTAAAGAAGAGCCAGCATAGATGAATCCATGACCCCAAATGATCTTCTGTGCTTAAGACACCCTCGAACACAAACTTATTCCTCCTTTTCCAAATAGCCCACGCAATTATAAACCATAAAGCCGTACCAACTCATGTCCGATCCCGGCGGAAAAGTGCGCTCGCCATACTACTAGAAAATCAGCCCCCTTGAATGGCATTGTTACTGAAATCCCTAGCACCAGAAAAGCTTGAACCCATATACGATAACTACCCAAACAGTGAAACAAAGCATGATCAATTGTTTCAGACTCATCACAAAACGGACTCTTATCATTCATTACTGCTTGGCATCCGCGACAAGCAAGAAAGACTTTCGTTGGAAGACGTCTATGTAACAATAGCAAGCCAAAGAATTTAACTTTAGGAAGAAGACACGCATTCCAAACCACCATGTAATCCGTTTCCGGCGTAGTCCGTTAAGGCGTCCTATAGAACCCTAAACAAAAAGATGCAGCTGAAAATACCTTATTAGCTCCCAGATCCCATTCAAATCTATCTGCCACCACCTGAAACGCAGCATGTAGCTGCTGCCCCCTACTGCCGTCAGCCCCATACCCCCTAAAAATAGCAGGGCAGGTCTGGAAAATCCAATTCCGAAGCTGGAAGCACGTCTCCCTACTTGTAATCCTTAGAGTACGTTTCCAAAAAGGCCTAGATAGTGCTGCTCCCTCAGAAATTGACAGACACCCATCCCGAATCGAGCAGCTTTTTCTATTACATAAGAGATACAGGTTAGGGAAAAGAACAGATAATGACACATTTGCGGTCCAATTATCATACCAAAAGGATCCGCAAACCCCATTCCCCACTTTCACCCTCACATTCGATTTAAACAACTCCCAGAAGGTTGAGTTCTTTACACAGCAAGATAAAATGCCTCGCCAAACATACTAAAGGCGTGAACTCTCAACATTTTCAAACGAGTTCCATGAATCGAAGCCATGTCTACGGACACACAACTCATACCACAGCGATCCCTGTCCGTCTACTCTAGACCGCCATATCCATTTCAACAATAAACTACAGTTTACTAGTCTGAGATCCCTAACATATAGGCCACCTAATTTTTCGGTAGCATAATTGTCTCCCAACTCACTTTATAGATCCCACTAGAGTCCGCGTTACCTTTCGACAAGAAATTTTGCATCAGTTGTACAAGCTTATTATTAATAGAGGCCGGCATCTTATTCAATGATAACAAATAAATCGGGATGGAGGAGCCCCATCAATTTCCAGCTGTGAAATCCGATTCCCCCTAGCCCTCGCTGATGCCATCCTATGAAAAAAACTTGTATTATCATCACCTAATATAGTCCAGTTAACTCGCGATTGTTGATGACGAATTTGTTCAAGGTTCCGTCTACAGGTAAGTAATTCCGATCTCACGCACTGAAGCTCCAACCTACTCTCCTCCTCCAAGGGTCGGGACACCGAGCTAGATGTCAAAACTATAACACGAGCCTCTAGCTTCTTTATTCTTCCCTCTAACCTTCCAAAATTAGATATATGCCAAGGTCGAATAAAGCTCCTTAGTCAGCATAGCTTAAAATCAATGTCGCGCCCCGGACACGCCAATTCTATAGCCTCCCGATTCGATCTTAGAAAAGGTAGAAACCCGTCCTTCTCCCACCAACAGTTCAAGGATCGAAACATCTTTTTGCCATCCCATACCGATGCATGGGACTGGTAGATAATCAGAAAGTGATCTGATAACGTCGAATCAACCGTCATCAAACTATAACCCGACCACCTATCAAGAATATTGCATGACACCAAGACACGATCAATCCTTGAGAAGGATAGGCTATTAGACCACGTATAGTCACGGCCATGTAATGGCAAATCAAAGAGAGCACATTCATTAACAAACTCCTGGAACCTAATCATCGAACTCAACCCCGTGTTCCCACTTCTACCTCTCTTAGAACTATGTAACACTTCGTTAAAATCACCACAGAGCAACAAGTTATCCATGTTTTGAATATGGGGCAGCAGATCAAACCAAAATTAATTCCTGTCCCTTGGGATAGGGGGACCATATAAGCATAGTAAGTTTACCTCAAGTTGACTAGACACAATATGTAGCAGGCACCATCTATGTGTAGAAGCAGTGATCGAGCCATGAATTAAATTAGAATTCCATGAGATCAGTAAACCCCCTGACAAACTATGAGATGGGATACAATGAGATTGAAACTCATTATGGCCCTAAAACTTCCTGACAACCTGATCTGAAATCGACAGGGACTTTGTCTCAATCAGAATGAAAACCTGAAGCTGCCACTTACGAACACATGATCGCACCAAAAACTGTTTGGCCCCATTCAACAGGCCCCCACTATAATTCCAACTTATAAAACTCAAAGACATGATAATACGAACGATATCACAGCTCGGACAACAGCCCTCTCAACGTCGTTGCCCTTCCAATGCCTCTATAATTAAGCCCATGTTTTGTTCATTAAACAACTCAAGCTTTTCCCCAATTCGGAATGTCATTAATTCCTCACTGACAGTTGGCTCATTTCCTTCCCTACAGATGATAATTCTATTCATATTTGGGATGTTTGGGCCCGAAGAGCTTGAATCCACCGTATCTGAAACCAACGCATTATTCCCCCCATTTAACGGGCTGTCGCCAGGAGGATGGTTACTTCCCGGAATTGTGTTATTGCTATCCACAACAATCTCATCATCCTTGCCCGATCTAATTTCAGCTTCGTTCCTCGATGATTCACAACTACTCCTGTCGGAGGGATCCTCCTCTGGTTCACTCCACTCTTCCAATCTGTACTCTTGTCTGTGTTGGCACCCAAGTCCTTGTCTAAGGTTCGTGTATATCGTTATATCCCTATCCCCTACAACCAGCGTCAGAGTTCCTACTGGCTGTCCTAAGCGGTACAGAAACAAGGCACGATACTATGTCCAAATGATCCGATTTTTAGAAATTACAATCTATCGTAATAATTCGCCTAAATCTCGCTGCTAATTCCCGCACCACCAGTTCACAAACAAAAGCTAGCGAAATTCCCATGAGATCCAGATACATAATACATTCCGACGGCGTGAAATCTACTGGAAGTGCACAAACTGACTCCACAATATGTTCCATAACCTTCCAATCACCATTCATAAAATCCTTAAGAGCCACATCTGATATAAATGAAATAATCACACAATATCCACCAACAGGAGCAACAAACCTAAACTCAAAACCGTGATCACTCAAAAAATCATGTATATTACGGATGTGAGAAATATTATTGAGTTTAACCAAACAAGATTTTGATTTCCAAGGTGCAATTTTAACCACTACCTCACTGTTCAGTAAAGGTTCAGCAGGTATAATAGGAGAAGATGCCACCTAGATAGGGTTGATGGTCGACTCCTCTCGTGGAGCTCGATTCGCCACAACATCCGTAAATGGCCGATGGTCTCGAGGGGAGTTTCAGAACGTCGCCTTCTGAATCGGTACCGCAGGATTAGACCATGCTTGAGGGGCTGTTATCGATTTGTCATACTTGGCTCTGAAAGCTTTGAGTCTTATCGCACCAATCGCTATCATATTCAGCGCTTCCAACGCCTCCTGTATCCACATAGATCCATCGAGCGTGATGAACCCAAAATTAAGGTTCTTAGCATTCCTTTTCCGAGCAATATAGACCCATCCATACACTCCATACCTATTGAACATTCTTTTCATAGCCGTTGCATCAAAGTGATTTGGGAAATTCTCAAAATAAATTTTCAGGGGATTAGGGTTTTGGGTATGGCGATTGCGGGGGGGTAGAGGGTTTTGGTATTGTGGCTAGCGGTGGTTGTTCTCCGATCGGTTCAGGGTGGTTGACGGCCGGTGGCATAGGCGGCGGCTGAGGAAGGGGGTGGGAAGGGTGCGGGTAGGGTTTCTGTCCATAGCTGTGCAATTGAGGGTTCCTACTTATATAGCTCTTTTATATTCAAATCAAGTTGAATATGTTAAATTTGAAATTAGCCCAATAGACCGTGGTATCAGTTATAGTTGGGGTGCTTAATTTTGAAATAGTGACGCCCTAATTCTAGTGGGAGCAAAATATATATATTGCAGAATGGTTGGTAAACCATTGAGCCTTATCAGACTTTAAGAAACAATTGTCAAATTTTGGCGATTTAACCAAGTATCTCGGCTAAATATAGTAGATGTAATAATAGTTGCCATGATCGTGAGTCATATTGGTATATATATAAGTATGACGGTTTGTTTGTTAAAGTCATAATTGAGAATTCTATGGGTCCAAGTGAGATTTGGTTTAAATATTCAATATTTGTTAATACCCATAGGAGTTCTAAATTATGTTTTTGTACATTGAACCTCATTTTACATATAGAATGTGGATACATTGTATCTAAAATAATTATATGGACCCGATTCATTATATAAGCCGATAATATTTAAATAATCCATTAAAATATTGAGTCGCTTAAAAGTGTTTCCCGAATTCGCACCTACACCCATTGTAGCACATTGTACATTATGCTCAGCAGGGTGTATTATATTATCAATGGGCTACATAGGGTTAGGATACTTTGGTATGGCTAACATGTGGAATGGCGGTTTGACTAAAGTATCAATACGCCCATCAACCAAGAGTCCTTTTGATAAAAGGATTAGATAGTTTATCCTACCAGACATTCAATAATGGGTTTTTGTTCCAGCTCAGCTCGGCTCATTATTGGAGGTTTGTGGATCTTAGAATAAAGCCAATAAAATCATCAACATAAATTAATCTGGATTAGTTATTTTGTTTAATGGCTTTAAAGACCTTTATTTTTAAATTTGTAATGATTATTCTGTGTAGATAACAAATAAATTTTTGCAATAAAACAACCAATCATTCAAACTACAATACATCCTTAAAAGGATTGGCTATCTAGGCAACGCTTCCTTGTTTAGGCTCAAAAAATAGTGGATAGTTTTGAGACATGGATCGAAGGAATGTGTGGTAGATAGGCCTAAGCCTACTAGCGGGGATACTATACCAGCTCAATACGGGTGGTATGTAAATTCAAGAGGGATAGCCGGGATGTGAAACACCTTGTGTTGGCTTGAAAGTTTCCTGAATTGTGCAAACGATTAGAGGAGATACTAGCCTATGCTATGATTAGGTCTCTTAACGAGATGTTTCATGAGCAACTTCATCAAGAAATGTTCTTGATCACTAAGGTGTTTCAGTCCTATAAGACGTATACTATAATCTCTATGAGTACTTATGTGTAGAAGATGGAAAAACTCATTAAGGGTTTTGTTCATCTTAGTACACCACTTTCATAAGAGTTGATAGTTAGAACTGTCTTGGCCTTCCTATTTAAATCCTATGACCATTTCATTATGAGCCACAAGCCATAGATCAGTATGACTATAGTTGAGCTGCAAGAGTTACTTGAGCAAACTAGGAGTTTGGTAAATAGGACACAGCCAGAGTTGATGGTGGATAACTAATTCAACATTAGGGCATAGATGAGGCCTTGATGTTCAAAAGGGTCATGACTAAACAAGAATTTGAGTCTGTACTACGTCCAAAGGATACTCTTATCAAATACAAGTAGATAGGAAACAGAATGAGAACATGTCCTTAACCATATAGGAGAGTCTATGAAAAGCGTTGAACATTTTTCATAAAGGTATCTATGTTATAGATATGGTCATTTCTCTTCAACATCACAAGTATTTGATACTAGATGCAGTTCTAACATTGATAATGTGCAAGAACTTAAGATGAGAGATAATTGAGATCTAGATAAGTGAATTCTTAAATCATAAGTGGAGTTCAAGAAATGGCCATTAAGATTAAAGAATGTCACTTAAAGATAGCTGATTAATTATTTTGATTCTGAAATGAAGAAATTTTATAGTCACATAGAGTGTGAACTTCATTTCTGTTTCAATTAAGGATGATTCTAGATATTCAATTTTTCATTGATAATGGATATAATTGGTATATCTAAGAATTGTTATTCCCAAACTTAAATGTTAGGAATTGTCGTTTCCTTGACTTGATCAAAATGAATTTGATCTATAACATAAATGCAAAAGGGATAAGCATGAGATGCTTGATCTATTCTATGTCCAAAAGTTATTTAGATCGAGTTAACAAGAAGCATATGGCTGAGTTTTCTACAAGGAAAGCTTAGGATCATTTGATTGATAATCGTATGATCATACGAGTTATTTTAACACTTGGTGAAATAATCTAGAAGCTATTTAATAGACTTGTAGACATAGCAAATATCTTGGTGAGCCTGAAGTGCAATGGAAGTACGTGTAGGGCCTTAGGCATATATGCTTGTCAACGAAGTTATTGAATGAGCGGCTAACACGATGGACCCAAAACGCAGTGGGAGTGTATATAAGGCTAAAATTATGATAGCTGGAAATAGACACATTTCTAAGTTATCTTAGTGATGAATTTTATTAGCATAGCTAATGAGATTAGATCCATTGACCTTGATTAAGTCAAGGACTCTGAGAATAAAGTTGAGAAATACATAGGTTATAATGTCAAGCTTTTTGGTGTAACAAAGAATGCAAGCATATAAAAGCCTAGTTTGAATTGTCTCCCAAGACCTGAACTGAGAACATATCTCATTTGACTACTGGCTTGCAACATCACCCTCTAATTGAGGCTACTGAAAGAGCACCATATGATATATGGATAGGCTGAAGCCTAATGTGTCTTTCTCTAGATTTTGAAGTTGTGAGGTCTGAATCTAATGGTTGACATGATATTGAATATCTAGTCTTGATATTGATGTCAGATTGGCACAAGAAAATCTACCTAAGCCTACTTGTGAACTACCCATTGAAAATCAAAGGGTATTGCACCTACAACCTCGCCTAAACATATTGTTTGAGGCTTGTAAAGGTGTTTTTTAAAGGATGCAATTCTTTAAGAAAAGTAGTGGGAGCACGATTGAACTTGTAAGTTCAAGGCGCACAAATTCTGAAAGGACAGATCAGATTTTTACATTTAATCTTTACGTGTTTGAAGCATAAGTTGTAAAGACACAATTGCCCTAAAAGGCATGTCGGTTCAATCATAAACTGGAGAAATGCAGTTTCTTGCGTATAGTGATGACTCTATTCATGACTCATGAGTAAGAGACTTGGAACCCATTGGAAGCTATTGAATCTTCAAGTAGCAATTCAATGATGCTTTTATAGAAAATGTGTGTATGTGATGTTAATCCGTAATAGGATCACATTTCTAAACGTTTTATTGTGATAGTGTGGTTATGATTGGGTAAATTGAAAGTCATTCACTAAAGCTATAGTGAATACTTTTCAATGTAAGCTTCAGGTGAAACTGTGACATTCTGGTTAAATGCAGATCTAAGTTGTTAGATTATAACCAAGCAAAATGACCTTTAGGATGGAAATCTATGAATTTAGATTTGATCCGATTCATTGTGATCTATGAGATAGATTAAATCAAGTTATCCAATTGAGGCAAATCTACGATGTTAAATTTGATCATGGATGTTGAGATCTATGAGGTAGATCGAATCGATTTATACCTGAAGGCCGGATGTATTCTGGTAAATGTTATGATTTGGAAAAGTTGTATGATGAGCTGAAAGCTCTATACAGTCTATTTGTTAATTCTACAATAGGAATTGGACACATAGTAGCAATATATTGCTACAAGTGGAGATGTTTGAATTAGGAAGTTCATAAGTAAGTTAGGATGGATGGATCCTACACCTACTTATGTTTTCTGCGATAAAAATGGGGGCCATTGCACAAGCAATAGGGACCCGGTCATAAGTTTGAACACGTGTTCTGTATGTCTAATACATTTCATTACATGGGGTTGATACAAGAACAATGTTGTTGATCGTCTAACTAAAAAATTCCATCATGGATGGAGCTTATATGGTTAGGTCGGATCTATAAAGGTTAGGGCAGTGCCTGCTGTGAACTAGTTCAAGTGGGAGATTGTTGGAAATATTGATATGCCCTAGTCCCAGGCATTAGTTCTTACATTATATATATATTAATGGTGCCACATTATGAAGGCAATAATCTACTGCATGTATATCTTATGCTATAAGATGAGTAGAGTATTCGTTGATTGATTATCATAAATGACCCGAGTCTGTTTTAATCATGGGAATGAATAAAATGAAAGACTTGTATGTTGGATGATCTATAGAAATGTAGTTGCTATATCACTTGGTAAGTAGATCATGAGCATAGGCATATATTGAGAACATGGGGCTGGACCGATCCACACAGCAAGGTCACATGGTTGTATGTCATAGTCAGTTTGCTGAGTAGATCTCCATAGTCCTCAGACTTGATTTCAACTTATTGTTGATGTGGAAGTGAGTATGATGTGGCATATTACTAATGGGTCCTTAAATATTCGATTACAAGTACGGGTATGCTCGGTATATTTCAAGACTATCTTAAGAATAGTGTTAAAGTGATGGGATTGCCATTCGGTTTGATAAACCAGAATGAATCACCGGCCACTTGATGAATAAAAGGGATAAGGACGTCCAATAAGTTATTGACTTATTTTATCATTTTATTCTAGATCAAGAAATACAATGAACTAAAAAAGAGGGTGACAAGCACCATAGCTCTTATTCATCATTTTGATGTCAGCTGGCAACGGACTTTGTGAGATAACTACTGGGTTTAGTATCTTTCAGAGACGGCTGTACTCTGTCCTAATTGGGGGCTGTAATGGTTTGCTAGAATCCACTTACAGTCTATGGATGAATCCCATTGCCAACATATGGACAAACCCAAAGGATCTTGCACTTAGAACTACTGATCTGGGATACCTTGTACATGCAATGTTATAAGACTAGATGAAGAATTAATTATTAATTAATTGACATGTCAAGTCAATGTAATTGAAAAATCTATATAACTCCAAGAAATGAATTTAGTTAATGATGTAATATAATGTAGGTTATATTATTCATTAAAGTTAAATAAAGTTGATTAAATGTATTTGCATATGGTATTTATTTAATTGATAATTAAATAAATTCATATGTCAAATAATTTAATTTAATGTAATTTAATCGATATATTTTGCGTAGTAAAATAATTTAATTGACTTATATAGTTAATTAATTATATTTGTAGTATGTCATATGGTTTGGTTAAATGTAATGTTTTATTTTGTCCACGGCGTTAATTTGTAAATTATAAAAGATGGCAATTAAATTTGTTTAAGGAATTCAACTAATGGGTTTAATTATTAAACTACAAATTTAAAGGGGCCAATTTATAATTAAAATTAACCTAACCCTAATTAACTAATTAGTCTATAAATAGACAAAATAAAAACAAAACCTAATTCAACTCATATACATGGCCAAAAACGTTGGCCGCCATTCACAAGTAGTGCACGATTTGGCACTTTGAAATTAGGTTCTTGGATTTGTATTTTACTCTTCAACCATTCGGTTAGTACCGATCTCGGTTCGAAAGGAGTTCATGCACGTGAGATTGGAGAGCTTCCACTTAGGAGCTTTATGACCTCCATCTCTTAAGGAGACTAACCAAGTATGTTTTCATTTGTTAAAATAAAATCGTTTTGAAACTCTATCAATGGTTAGTAAAAAGATCATATTCTGAATTTGTGAAAATTTTAACCAGTAATTCTGCCTTCACGGTTATATTTTCGATCGTAATTCCCTTCAGGATACTCCTACTTCATAACCTGTATTGATGATCACTCATGATATGGTTATTTGTACTTAATGAAGTACAAGTCTGAAAATTTTGAAACGTTCAAACTATTCAGAGCTAAAGTAAGGAAACAGCTTGAGAAAAGTATTAAAACACTTCGATTGGATTGTGGAGGAGAATGCTTAAGTCAAGAGTTTCAGGATTATCTATTGCAAAACGGGATAGTTCCCCAGTTAACCCCTCCTTATATGCCCTAACACAATAGAGTGTCAAAAAGGAAGAATCAAACTTTATTAGATATGGTCAGGTCCATGACGAGCCATGCAGATCTGAGTAAATCCTTTTGGAGATATGCATTGGAGAGCGCAGTTTATGAATTAAATAGAGTGCCCTCTAAATCAGTTATGGGGTTGTCTTGCTATGGTAAAGAGGATAGCGTCAGATAAGCTAAATGCCAAATCTGATAAGTGTCTGTTCATTAGGTATCCCAAGGAAACTATTGGAAATCTGTTTTACCAACCCAAAGCATAAAAGGTATTTGTATCTCGGAATGCTCACTTTTTGGAAAAGGAACACTTACTTGCAAAAGTCAATGGGAGCAATATTGAACTGCAAGTTCAAGGGGAAGAAACAGATAATCAATTGATTGACCCCATTCTAGATACACAAGAAAGTGTGATCCAAGAACAACCTGTCAAAACAAATTCATTACGAAGATCAGGTCGTGTTCATAAGGGTCCTGATAGATATGGGTTTATCACCACTGATGATAAGGAACTATATCTCATGGACGATGATGAACCAAGGACATATGATGAGGTAATGAAAAAATCAAAGTCTGATAAATGGCTAAAAGACATGAAATCAGAAATGGATTCCATGTGCGAGAACCAAGTATGGGATTTAGTTGATGCACCGCAAGAGGTTAGAATGATTGGGTGTAAGTGGGTCTTCAAGAAGAAGACAGACAGGGATAGTAATGTAATTACCTATAAAGCAAGGTTGCTTGCGAAAGGTTATAGTCAACGGGAAGATATAGACTATGATGAAAATTTCTTACCGGTAGCCATGCTTAAATCCAAAATGATACTCCTCGCCATTGCTACTCATTACGATTATGAGATCTGGCAGATGGATGTAAAAACAGCATTCCTGAATGGGGATTTAGATCGGGATGTGTATATGACACAACTTGAGGATTTTAAATCTCAGAATGGCTCGAAGGTATGCAAGCTACAAAGATCCATTTATAGACTTAAGTAGGCATCCAGGAGTTAGAATATAAGGTTTGATCAGACAATTTGTGAACTGGATATAGACAAGGTATTGAATAGGTTCAACCTTGAGCATTCTAAGATAGCTTATCTCCCGATGATAAAGGGGATTAACCTATCTAAGGCTGAGTGTCCGAAGACAGCTCAGGAGAGAATGCGCATGAAGGATATACCCTATGCATCCGCGATAGGATCCATCATGTATGCTATGATATGTACTAGGCCAGATGTCTCTCAAGCACTGGATGGCCGTCAAGGCAATTCTTAAGTACTTAAGAAGGACTAAGGATGAGTTCTTGATTTATGGAGAAGGTGACTTCACAATTAGAGGTTACACTGACGCGAGTTTTCAATCTAACAAGGCTGACTTTAAGTCTCAGTCAAGTTTAGTGTATATGTTAAATGGATGGTCAGTATGCTGGAAGAGTTCCAAGTAAGAAACTACTGCTGATTCAACCATAGAATCTGAGTACATTGCTGCATGCGAAGCGGCAAAAGAAGCTGTCTAGTTAAAGGGATTTATTGGTGATCTCGGTGTGGTGCCTGAGGCTATTGATCCAATTACTTTATATTGTGATGACAATGGTGTCATAGCTTAGGCAGAGGAACCACAGTCTCATCAGAAAAATAAACATGTATCCAGAAAGTATCATATAATCGGAGAGATTATTGATGCTAAGATAGTAAGATTAAAATATGTACCCACTGATCAGAACCTCGCGAATTGTCTGACAAAGCCATTGACTCAAGTTAAGCATGACCAGCATGTTAAAGCATATGGATTAAGACATATGGCTAATTGGCCTTAGTGCAAGTGGGAGTTTGTTTAATATGATGTATGCCCTTAAGGCAATTAGGGCAATATATCTTAATTATGTAATAGTACAAATAATTTTTTTAATCAATGAAGGCATTCAATCTTTTGTTTATATAAATATGTTTGTATATATTATATAGCTGGTTAAATATATTCATTGATGTATGTATGAAAACGTCCTTAACTTATCACAGCATGAAGTCAGAGAAATTATAGTTGGACTACATTTAGTGGAACCTGCTTCATGTACAATTATGATTATGTCTAAACTATCCTAGACATTGTTTCATCAAGAAAGGATATTGATGAAGCAGAAAGACTAGCTTGTGGTCAACTTTCTTGGAAAGGGTCCAAGCAATTAATCTCCTAAGGACTGATGGTGGTGCCTTAAGTTTGACACATGGATATATCTGGGGGATATATTTGAGACCGGAGTAAGATAAATACTTGGTACATATATCAATGTGTTAGTGTTTATCTTCATGCAATAAGCTTTGCGAATGTCCTCATACTTGAGATACTAGTTACCTTGTGTGGTACTGTTGCTTTACTTTGGGTCATTACTATGCACTCACTAGTTTAGGGTGTTACGGGTGATTATGGGTATAGTGATGATAGCACGTTGGTAAGCTCAGTAGTCGGAAAGAATCCATCGCTCCAGATATATTAAGGAGTTGTACCTGACCACTTTTTGAAGTGATGATTGTCATAAACCGAATATCAGAGTATGTGTTTGATAGAAATGGTTTCTAGTCAAACACACTATAGTAAAAGGCAACATACTTCGGTAGCAAGTAAACTACTGGGATAGCTTGGAGCAACCTCGCTATTAGTGGGTTAACACATTAATCGAACCCTACAAACCAGATGGTACTAATATTAAACAATGGAAGGAATTTATTGCACTGGATAACTATTGCATTAACCGAGATTAAGTCATAAGCATAAATGACGTTCCGAGTAATGAGGGATGATAGACCCTTGCTAGAGGCGTACTACAGTTGTTTAAGGTAATCGAGTTCAATTCAAGGTCTAGAACCTCGAGCCAATGGTTCCACTCGATCAAGGGTTTGTTGAGCCTTAACAGCTCACTACTTCGGGATCCTATAAGGTCACACACATTGGACCTTCATCGGAATAAGTAAAGAACTAATAGATTTATTCTATTATGAGAATACAATTTAAATAATAATTGGATTATTATTTAATTCGTTGAAATTGGTTGGATCAATTTTGGATAGACCAAGGAATTTATTTTGACAGGTAACTAATTAATTAGAGTCATAAATAAATTATCGAATTGGTTAAAATTGATTAGATTAATTTTTGTTGGACCAAGAAATTTATTTTTATTGGTAACTAATTTATTAAGGTCGTAAATAAATATTTACTTGAAAGGATTAAAAGGGTAATTTTGCTTTCGCGAGTTAAACCAAAAAGTTTGAAATATTTTGTACAAAGTTTGGTTGCACGGAGTACACCGAAAGGTGCGCGAACACTATTGGCAGTGTTCACGGTAGCCCATGTTCATAGGCTGCACAAAGGCAGCCCATAAAGGGCACCGCGCAAGCCGCGAGCCCCAGCTCGCATGCAAGGTAAGCCCGCAAGGGCTTGCCTTGCAGCTGCCACATGCATCGTGCTACAGGTAGAACCCGCCGATCCATGTGGATCCGCGAGTCATACTCGCGTGGGATGTGCCAATGTGCACATCCCACATTGCTTTTTAGGGAGTAAATTTTTGCTCCCCAACACTATATATAGGCTTTCCCCTCACCTATTCAAATTGTACCAAGCTCAAACCATAAATCTTTAGCGAGATATTTTTTCTCTCGGGTAATTGAGCACAGTTATTTTGAGGAGCTTGAATTTATTCGAACACCTCAAGTATATATTTTCGGGTGAGGCTTCTGGAGTGGTCTAGCAACTACTCGAGGCTTCTTAGTTCTACCTCTTGGTGAGGTTTTGGTTGGTGGGGTTCGTGTGGATACTCATAGAAGCTATCCTACGCTTGGAGGCTTGTGCAAGGAGGTTCTGCTAAAGGACGCTTCAATTGGTGAGTTCCTTTTCTTTCTCTTTAAATATTAGGTCTTTTTCTTTAAGCATTTTTAGACTTAATAATTATGCTTAGGTTGTTTTGCATGCTTAGTTTATTTTATGCTTAGGTTATAGCTTAGAGTTATAATATGCTTAGTATAAAATAAATGTGTGAGGATATAATTTAGAATTAAGGTATTCCTAGCCTTTTTGCATGCTAACCTAGGTAGAAAAATATTTAGTTAAGGCTTTATTTAATTTATATGTAACTTATAGGAGTTCCTGGAGACAGGGACAAAATTTTGAATTTCCACCATGCTTGTTATGAATGTTCAATCTGACTGTCAGTTCCCAACACCCTTTTTCAATACAAGCAGATTAAAAATATTATTTCTGATGAGTAATAAAAAAATTTCAACTTTTTTTTGAACTTATTTCCGTTATTTTTTTTTTGAACTGTCTACCAAAAATTATAATACAAACTAAAGGAAAACTCACTAATTAAAGATAGATACGATCCTCGCTAGAGCAAAAGCTTAGGATTCAAATAGTGTTCAAATACTCCTCCTCCATAGTGCGAAAGTTTAATCTTTGCAATTCTTCGAGATTGAAAGAGAAGACCCTCTCAGTTCTTTACAATTCTCCTAGATTGGGAAGAAAAGAGCCTTCCAATAATAACCCTAAATTCTACAAGATTTAGAGAAAATTACGAAAACAAAGCCAAAGCTAAATTTATTAATCAGCAAAAACTGAATATTTCTTTTACATCAATGCCTTTTAATAGGCCAAATATTCTAAACATATTAAAACTCCTAAATAATTAAAACTCATAAATAGCTAAACTTCCTATCTAATAAAAATATCAAATAAAGTAAAAGATAACTTACCAAAATCTAACAAAATCCTAATGAAGGTAAACTACCCAAATTAAATAGAAACACTTAATAAAAAAATTAATTTTCGGAATTATCGAAAATCTCAAATTTCAGGTCCTTAGAGTTCAAATTTGACCAAAATAGAATCGAGCTCTTGGTTTAACCATGAGTTCTTCTCAATAGCATGTTTTCACCCGAAAAATACTCATGAATTGTCTAAATCAGAGCATCCATCCGAACAACACATATGACCCCAAACACAGCTTCGTACCATTGCATTTTATTTCTTCATTCTACATCATTCTCCCCAGGTTGAAAGAAATTCGTACTCAAATTTTCATGATACGAGGAATCACTTTTTCCACAACAGTCATGTAACAAAAATTGTTGGACAAATCAATTTTTAAATCACAGAACCACCAACAAAAACGGAGAAATATGTATCAGCGAAACTTGTAAATTGGGAATTGGAAATAGGGAAGTATCTGGCTGATCTAGTACAACCTTAGCATCATCTTCAATTTCTTTGGCGAGCACTGGATTAAAATTTGATTTCTCAATAAGAATCGTGTTTTCTTCAATATGATGTCCATCATCAAACAAAAAAGATAAAGAGAAACTTTTTTCGCACTATTTTTCAAACTTCTTAATCATTGGGCTTTCATTGTTCTATGGAAGTAAGGAAATTCTAGTCCGCTCAAATATAAAGCGATAAATGTTGGATCTTTCATCATGTTGAACACTTCTAAGAAGTAGCCATGGACGATCCAATATTAAATGATACGCATCAATATCCACAACCCTACACTATATTTTGTCTTTATATTTAGACCCAATGAAAAAAGGCACTAGCACGCAGAACAACAGATATGACCCAAAACACAGCTTCATACCTTTCCATTTTATTTCTTTATTCTGCATCATCACCGTAGACAATGCTACTAACATATTAATCAATTAAATATCAGTATAATAGACAACTTTTAGTGGGATTCAAATGCTCTTTCCCTTAATGACCTTTGAATAGAATCTCATGCTTTAATGAGCGTAAAAGATTTATCTAGTAAATTGTTGATCCGGTAAAATTCACTCTGGTATGTAATGATATCTAAACTAAAAAAAAATCTAAAGCGCATGAGAAAAAAGAGACAAAACATCCAGATTTATTGATGTTACGTAAATAGAGAACATAATAATATTGATGATCAAGTTGGAAATGACCCTCGAAATCTTGGACTCGGTTCTGCAATGCCAAAACCAAAAGGATTTATTTTACTCGAAGCTGATGCGAAACTTCTTTAGTGATTTAACAGAATCTATACTTTGATTGATGGATTAATGAAGTCGTTTAGGACAGAATCCAGTAACCCATGCAACTGGATTCTCTTGCAATAACAGCCTCAGTCGATAATGCGTCAATATGAAAGTGTTAGCATACTTCCATTATGGACGAAAGTGTTATCATACTTCCAATAAACTTGAACAATCCTGTACGTGAAGGGTAAGTAAGTAGAACACAGGTAAGTAAGTAATAGTGCAAGAGCTCAAACAAATGCTCACATCCTCTAATTTGCCCAATTTTGCTTCTTTTTCGGACTTCAGGATTCTCCCTGTGTTCCTTCAATTCAATTTTCTAGATTTCAGTTTCCTTTCTTTCGCCTTTTTATACCAACCCCATCCCCTCCAATGGTGCCTCATAATTTCCCCTTACAGGACCTCAAATCGTCTGGTAACCAAACCAGCAGCCACTGTTTCCTCAAGCCTGCTGATTGCCCTAATAAATTGCTCCATCTGGTTTCTGATGCCTCTCTGGCTGTTCGTAATGCCAGCAGCTCCACATTGTCTCCTAACTGGAACCCTAAAAAAATCGGGTAGGAAATAGATCATCTCGGATTCTCCTGAAGAGAAATCTAATCCTAAGATCTGTATTCGCATCAAAGCTAAGCAGCTTAAGCTCGCTGAGGAACATACTAGGCAGATTAAGCCCACTGAGGAACCTGCAAATGCGGTGAATGAGCATCAGACAGTGGAGTTGGTTGACGCAGAGGAATCGATAGCAAAGACTTGGAATTTGAGGCCCAGACGAAGATTGGTCAAAGGTCCTCGTGTTAAGACTTCCATCATACTTCCATTAACCCAGTACCAGAAAGGTTTCAAGGTTTACTTTCTGAAGATAGAAGTGATACAAATCCTCACTGGCTAGTTCAAGGCATATTCACACTAACATTGGCCTACATCAAGCTGCCAGCACCGATTCTAACAACTTTACTCCACTTATTATTTCTTCTGCAGTACATCTATTAGAAGATAATTAGAGAAGGTTGTGGAACAGATAACAGACAATTCTACCCCACCACCGCATGAGCCTGCTCCGGGTGATTTCCATCTAGTAGATCCTTCACAAATCCAAATACTAATCTCAACAAGATCTAATCAAGATAAATTAATTAAACCAATAACTTCCTATCAAGATCAAGTTTACAGTATATGATTATTGATTAACAGTGAGATTACATACCCGAGTTCCTCCAGTGGGAACATCCTAAATTGATATTACATACTGGACAGTGATGAAGCCCCTTGTCATTTATCTTCTTGTGAATGCACTTTCAGCAAATGAAATTATTATGTGAGACAAAGTACCAAATATCTTTTCTGGTGCCAATTTAGTTGGAATTAAAGCTATCTACGGATCAGTAATTCCTTTACTTATCAAAAAATGAAACAGCACCACCGATCATAACACATCCTAACAAATCACAATTTTCAAATTCAATCAAGAGTAAAAAATATACACATTAGTTAAAAATCCAGGAGATGAAAAGTTTTGAATTCCTCATTCAATTGTAATTAGTTATCAAATTTCTTTGAGACGATTTTTGCCTCCAAAGGATCTTCTCCTAGATCTTCCACACGAAGAGAAGCAAGTTGGGGGAGATCCACAAAAGATCTATTGACTTCTAGTAATTATCCACAAGAAACTCCTATAAATTTTTGGATCTAAATCGAAAAGAAAATTTCAGATCTGAATTGTTATTATATAATTACCAGATTATAGTTTAAACCAATGAATTTCAAATTACAAATAAAAGATCTACTTAAATTTACAATAAAAAGGAAAAAAAAGAGTAAGAAGGTGAGTGAAATAGATACCTTAGGCATTCTGTGTTGAGTGGTATCCCTTCACATGTGGGACTCACTAAATAATTAAAAAAAGGAAACAAGAAAAATACAAACCGAATTTCAATGGTAATTGGCGTAATTTAAGGAATTGAAAGACAGCATTTCACGCGTCTTTAATTCCCATAAATAGAGAGGCATTCTGCCTCATTTCTGACATAGAAATTGATAAAACACAGATATAAGAATATAATCTGCGCATATAAACTTAGGAAAGAGCTTCCTAAGAGTTGGACAAGAGAGAAAATAGTGAGGTTTTGAGAAACACTTGAGTGCCACTATTTTATAATCTCTTGGTGTACCTACTATTACTTATAGTGGAGAATTATTCTGAGTTTGTCCCGTGGTTTTTCCCTAATTTATTTGGGGTTTCCACGTAAAAATCTTTGTGTCTTTTTTTATTCTGCTGCTATTATCTTTTCTCGTAATCTATTATTGGGCCTAACAAGTGGTACCAGAGCCGAAGGTTATTTTATCAGTAAAATCCGTTGATATATTTTTCAAAAATAAATATACCACGACGATGAGAAAATTATGATAAATCCGGTGGCGCAATCCATTCGAAAAACCGTCGCAGATACGCAATTTGAGTGAATAGTAAAATAGTAACTTGAGGAATAGTATTCATATATAATACTATTCATATTCGGTCATCTTTTATGAATAGTATTGTTTAAGTATATAGAGGCATACTATTACTATTCCAATATACAAGTATTATTTGGGTATATGTTACTATTCACATATACAGTCACTATTTATGTGAATAATAAAATTTATGAATAGTAAAAATTTGCCATTCTTAAATTTTCGACATGGCGAATGACGGTGTAATGATCAAATTGACGGATACAAATTATTCAACGTGGAAATCCAGAATGGAGGACTACCTCAATTGCAAAGATTTGTATGATCCAATTGAGGGTGACGACGCAAAGCCGAAGGATATGAAAGATCAGCAGTGGATAAAGTTGAAGAAGCAGGCAAGAACGAGGCTAAAAATGCTCAAGGAAAAGTGTTCATGATTCGCAAAGTCATGAACTTGAAACTGACAGAGGGACGATCAATCACACAACACCTGAACGACTTTGAAGGATTTATAAGTGAGTTAGCAGTCACCGGTATGTCCTTGGATGATGAGATGCAAGCATGTCTTTTGATGGGAACTCTACCAGATAGCTGGGATACTCTTGTTGTATCACTGAGTAACTCAGCCCCAAATGGTGTGGTAACAATGTCTATGGTAAAGAATAGCCTACTTAATGAAGAACTTCGTAGAAGAGACGTTGCCAGTACCAGCTCATAAGCCCTTGTCACGGAAAACAAGGGTCGAAGCAAGAGTAGAGGTCGTGGGAATGGAAAATCGAAAGATAGATCCAAGTCCCGGGAGAAGAGGTCTCGCTACCACTGTGGAAAGCCGGGCCATCTCAAAAGGAACTGCCGTTTCTTTAAACAAGAGAATGCAAACTGAAGTCATGATAATGAAAAAAATACATCTGCTACAGTTACAAAAGAAGATGGAGAGGTGGCTTTAGTATCTCATGATGCAGATTGTTGTCATGTTGAAGATGCAGATACCGAGTGGATTGTAGATTCTGGTGCCTTATACTACTGTGTTCCAAAAAGGGAATACTTCTCAACATATAAAGCAGGCGATTATGGTACTATTAAAATGGGAAATAATAGTGTCTCGCAAATGGTGGGAATCGGTGATATCTGTGTGAAGACAAGTGTCGGATGCACATTAACACTTAAAAATGTGCCACACATTCCAGATCTTCGGTTGAACCTATTGTCTATTAGTGTATTAGACAAGGAAGGTTATCATAATCATACAGGCAATGGAAATTGGAAACTCACCAAAGGATCATTGGTGGTGGCGAAAGGAAGCTTGTGTTGCTCGCTATACAAAACGCACGCGAAAAGATGTGCGAGTAAACTGAATACAGTTGGAGATGATGCTTCACCAAATTTGTGGCATAGGCGACTGGCGGATGTTAGTGAGAAAGGGTTGAATATACTGGCTAAAAAGTCCCTCATCCCATTAGCCAAAGGAAAAATTAACCCATGTGATCACTGTTTATTTAGGAAGCAACATCTAGTTTCATTTCAGAAAAGCTCTAGAAGGAGAAGTAATAAGTTAGAGTTGGTACACTCTCACATTTGTGGTCCCATGGATATAGAATCCATTAGTGGAAGAAGATACTTTCTTACCTTCATTAATGATTTTTCAAGGAAGACATGGATTTATTTGCTGCACACAAAGGATGAAGTATTCAAGCACTTTCAGCAATTCCATGCAATGGTGGAAAGGGAGACTGGAGTGCCATTGAAGTGTTTACGCACAGATAATTGTGGTGAGTATATCTCCAAGGAGTTCAAGGGTTACTGTAGGCAACATGGTATCAGGCATGAAAAGACAGTTCCTGGTACACCTCAACACAATGGCGTTGCTGAACGAATGAATCGCACCATTGTCGAACGAGTTAGATCCATGCTCAAAATGGCTACCTTACCTAAGTCATTTTGGGGAGAAGCTGTCAATACTGCTGTCTATCTTATCAACCGACTACCTTCAGTACCTTTGGATTTTGATATTCCAGAGAGGATCTGGACAGGAAGAAATATCTCATACTCTCACTTGAGGGTATTTGGCTGCAAGGCATTTATTCATGTTCCTAAAGAGCAAAGGCTAAAGCTTGGTGATAAATCAGTTCCTTGCACTTTTGTCGGTTATGGAGATGAAGAGTTCGGCTATAGATTATGGGATCCAGTGAAAACGAAAATTGTACGGAGCCGAGATGTTGTATTTCACAAGAATGATATCATCGGTGAAAGATCTACAAGTGACGGTGTTATCGATATAACACCAAAGAGCATTCTATCAGATGATGCCACAGAAAAAAGAATGCACCAATCAAAACAAGATGGAGAAGAAGAGCCAGTTGTGAGGGATCAAGATGCGATTGTAGATGAAGATACGAATGAAGAAGGTATTGAGCAGGGGGAGCCAGAGAACCCCATTCTACCAGAAGAAGAACCTCAATTAAGGAGGTTAGTCAGAGAACGCCAACCATCTACAAAATACACGAGTTCTGATTATATTTTAATCACTGATGAGGGGGAGCCTGAAAGCTTCCAAGATGTACAATCTTGTAAAGATAAAGATTGTTGGATGAAGGCCATGCAGGAGGAGATGAATTCTTTGAAGAAGAATGACACGTACGAGCTGGTAAAACTTCCTAAAGGGAAGAGAACACTCAAGAACAAATGGGTGTACAAGCTGAAGAAAGATGATGGAAACCTAGTGAGATTCAAAGCTTGATTGGTTGTCAAAGGCTTTACTCAAAAGAAAGGTATCGACTTTGACGAGATTTTTTCACCGGTTGTGAAAATGAGTTCCATTCGAGTTGTCCAAGGTCTTGTAGCTAGCTTAAACCTTGAGTTAGAACAGCTCGATGCAAAGACCGCGTTCTTGCATGGGGATTTAGAAGAAGAAATTTATATGGAACAACCACAAGGTTTTAAGGTCAAGGGAAAGGAGCACATGGTGTGTCGCCTGAAGAAAAGTTTGTATGGGCTAAAACAAGCCCCGCGGTAATGGTATGAAAAGTTTGATTCCTTCATGGTGAATCAAGGATACAAGAGGACAGAAGCTAATCCATGTGTACATGTCCAGAAATTCCCTGATGGAAAATTTATCATTCTTCTCTTATATGTTGATGATATGCTAGTCGTTGGGCCAGATGCCAAAATGATTAGTAAGTTGAAGTGTGATTTATCTAAGGCGTTTGCCATGAAGGATTTGGGACCGGCAAGGCGAATTCTCGGAATGGAGATTACCCGAGATCGAAGGTCCAGCATGGTGTGGTTATCGTAAGAAAAATATATTGAACGGGTACTAGAAAGGTTCAATATAAAGAATGCTAAACCAGTTAGCACTCCACTTGCCGCTCATTTCAAGTTGAGCAAGAAATCCTACCCTTCAATAGAGATAAATAGAGAAGATATGTTAAATGTTCCATATTCTTCAGCAGTCGGAAGTTTGATGTATGCAATGGTGTGCACGAGACCAGACATCGCCCATGTAGTTGGAGTTGTGAGTCGATTTCTGTCAAATCCCCAGAAGACACATTGGGAAGCAGTTAAATGGATCTTTAGATACCTAAGACGAACTTCAAAGTTATGTTTAACCTTTGCAGATGGAAAGCTAGCACTTGTTGGTTACACAGATGCGGATATGGCTAGTGACCTTGATGAAAGAAAATCTATATCAGGTTACTTATTTACATTCTCAGGGGGAGCTATTTCATGGCAGTCAAGATTACAAAAGTGTGCTTCATTATCAACAACTGAAGCAGAGTACGTTGCAGCAACAGAAGCAGGAAAGGAAATGCTTTGGTTAAAGCGATTCTTTCAAGAATTGGCTGTGCAAGAAGAAGACTACATAGTTTATTATGATAGTCAAAGTGCACTAGACTTGAGCAAGAATACTATGTATCATGCGCGGACAAAACATGTTAACGTAAGGTATCATTGGCTCAAACTTGCCATTGAAGGAAAAGAGTTCAAGTTACAGAAGATTCATACAAACAGCAATGCTGCTGATATGCTAAAAAAGGTCGTTCCAAAAGAAAAGTTTGATCAGTGTGTCAAAGCAACTGGGATGGAGAGTCCCACAATGTAGTCGGGAGGGGGAGATTTGTTGAGTGGTGTCCCTTCACATGTGGGACCCACTAAATAATTAAAAAAAAGGAAAAAAAGAAAAATACAAACCTAATTTCAATGGTGATTGGCGCAATTTAAGGAATTGAAAGACAGCATTTCACGCGTCTTTCAATTCCTATAAATAGAGAGGCATTCTACCTCATTTCTTACACAGAAATTGATAAAACACAGATATAAGAATATAATCTATGCATATAAACTTAGGAAAGGGGTTCCTAAGAGTTGGGCAAGAGAGAAAATAGTGAGGTTTTGGGAAACACTTGAGTGCCACTATTTTATAATCTCTTGGTGTACCTACTGTTATTTATAGTGGAGAATTATTCGGAGTTTGTCCTGTGGTTTTTCCCTAATTTATTTGGGGTTTCCACGTAAAAATCTTTGTGTCTTTTTTTATTCTGCTGCTATTATCTTTTCTCGTAATCTATTATTGAGCCTAACATTCTAGTAAATCGCTCATCCGATTGATTTTTCTTAAACCTTTATAGCGAAGAGGAAAGATATCCCAACTCATGATTGGTTTGAAAGAATGAAGATTATTATGAAAGAAGGAAGATTAGTGTGTTCCGGTGAATCCTAAAGGCTTCTTATTTATAAAATTTTATTTGCATGCCTTACCTTGACATATGTCATAATCTCATTGCACATGACACGTGAATAAAACTGGTAGCTATTTACTATTTGTCACATTTAATTCAAAAATGGACATGAAAAAATGACATATACAACCGTAAAACCTCATTTAATATGCAAATATGCCCTGGGAATCACGTAGTACAACATAAGGAGCTACTATAATTCGGACCTTTAGGGCTTGATTGGAAAATGAACTTTAAAAATGGAATTCATTTTTAAATGAATTCCAATGCTTGGCATAACATATGAAAAAATATAGAATTAAGTTTAATTTCATGGATTTTACTCTTATAAAATGAGGATTTGCAAATTCTACCTATTTTGGTGGGACTTAGTTATAACATGATGAATTGCGTGGAATTCCAATTCCAAGAATTACAAATCCACTTTTTGTCCATTTCAAGCACAAAATATTGGAATTGGGAATGAATTCCATCAAATTTGATGGAATTCATTTGTTCCAAGCATTGCCTTAACCTCTAGCTTCGAAAATCTTATTTCTAACCCTACCCCACTCTGGATGAGACTAAACCTTAGACATCTGGAGGTCACAAGTTACGTCTAAACCAATGTTATCAAAACCGGACCGGATATTCAACCGATGAAGTTAGTGATTCATGGTTTTACTAGTTCAACCGGATTCAACCGGTCATTAGATTATATATATATATATATATAATATCATTCATTAAATATAAGTTATAAACGAATGTAAAGCATCTAACACATATACAAATTGTTCATATTTAATGTTATAATAAGAATAAGTAAATACAACTCTTACACTAAATTAGTAGGTTCCTCCCAAAGTGGAGAAAGAAGTTGGGGGTCCTGAATTCGAGCCTCAGGTTCTTCAAAAATTAAATGTTCTGACTTCTAAAAAAAGACCCATCCAAGTTTTATTTTTATAATCTTTTGGGCTCATTATAAATTTGAACCCAAATATATTTAGATGAGATAAGATCGCACATTTTTGCCTTTGAGCACAAAACCCTATTAGAAATTGAGTTTTACATCTCTTCGCCCTCAACAGGGTGTAGCTCAGACTGCAAAATAACACAGGTATGGAGCCTAACCCTAACCAGCACCAATCGAACGTACCCTTTCACCTACCCAAATTATTGTCAACGGCCACCGGTGCCAATCCCAAACCATTACCATAAACCCACACCCTTCAACACCTACCATCACAATCGTTTCTCACAGCAACCCCGGCGCTATACCCCCTATGCACGAAACCCTCCATCATCCAATCCATCGCCAAACACCACCCCTACCAAGATTTATTTCGAGAATTTCCCTAATATGAACGACTCAGAGGCTATGAAGAAAATATTCAAAAGTTATGGAGTAACCGGATGGGTGTATGTTTTGAGAAGGAGAAATGCCAGAAATCTAAACTTTGGGTTCATGTGTTTGGATGGTCTCTTATCGGTGCATGAGGTGCTCTATAGGCTGAACAACGTGACTATTGGTATTGTGAGGTTATGCGCATGTAGAGTTAGGTTTTCTAAACCTAAATAGGCAATTGAACAAAATCGATCAAAGACAATAATTCCCAAACAGACAAAGGTTTTCCACGATTCACCTCGCAATGACCGATCATACGCATATGTAGTTCATAATCATTAAGACTCTAACGTGGTTATTGATAAGGAGCCAACCAAATCGAAAATGGAGCCGAATAGGGAGGAGATTTCGAAGGAATATTCGGAGATAGCGATTCAAGTTGCACTATGGAGAGCTAAGTCTTGCTTGGTGCGCCTTAAAAATATTGCTCATATTAGAAATATTTTTGAGTTAATGTGTGATCATGATTTTAATGCTGAGGTGCCTACCCCTGTTGGCGGGGAATTTGTTATTATTTCATTTTGTTCGGTAGAGGTGTTAAATAGTATTTTTAATGGCAAATGTAGGGTGATGAATCATCTGTTGTCCATGGTCCAATTTTTACCCACTGATTTCACACCTTCATAGTGTATTTTGTATTTGGAGTTTATTGGTATATACCCCCATCAATTATTTGTGAGTTGTTGATTCACGAGATGGTTGAAAGGTTTGGGAGAATTGTTACCATAGTGTATGATTTTGTAAGGCCAGATCATCTCGACGTTGTATCATGCCTTGTCTTGGTTCTTTGGGTACCACTTTTGTAAGTTTAAGCTTACTATAGGTTCGAAAGAAGGATCCTTTTCACTAACCTTCGACAAGGAATTGGCTGCCAAAAATGTGATGATTACCCGTAATCTTTGAGTGATATAGAGGATGAGTCTTCTGATTTTAACAATTCGGTTTTAGGGGAAAAGTCATTGGAAGAGGGTGAGAAGAGTGTGTCAAAATCTGTAGGGCAGGGGCCACAATCGGTAGGCATCTCTGAGGCTGGCACGAGGTCGGTATTAAGAATAGAAAATTGGGCTGTTTTAATGCTTGGGATGCCGTCTTCTTTAGGTCTGGATATCTCTAATATAGATAGAGTCAATCTCCGAGAAGAGGAGGATAGTTTGAGAGAGAGTGAGGAAGTGTTGACTTTTAAGGTGGGAGAGAAGCTAGAAGTTTTCAAGGAGTAATACACGGAAAAGATTGTAGAGGTGTTGGGATTGGTATGACCATTTTTCGAAATCTCAAGGTTTGTGTTTTAAGCTTTATGTCTTTAAGTTTATTAAGTTACAATTATCGGGGTGGTTTGAAAAATGGGGCTAAACAGTTGTTCATTTGGTGTTGTATTAGAAAATGACATTTGTAAGTTATTATATTGATTGAAACAAAGGCATCGGAGGTATCCAATCAGGTTGTTCACAAATATCGGGGTCACAATGATTTTAAAGTTTATTGCATTCCATCTTAGGATTTGTCAGAGGGATTAATGATTTCATGGGACTCTAGGTTCATAACTAGTTTAATCACTCACACTGCCGAGAGATGGTGTATATTACATGTAGTTTTGAATCAAGCTGATATTTATTTGCTATGCTAGTATGGTCCTATGAATTCAGCGGATAGAGATTCGTTATGGGCAGATCTTATGCCTTATATTCAGAGTCCTAATAGAGTGATGGTTTGTGGTGACTTTAATGAGATATTACATAGCTCGGAGAGATCGAGGGGTAGGGGGCTGATTTCGAATTCTATGATGATGTTCAGAGATTTTTCTAACACTTGTGTACTTTATGACTTGCCATTGCATGGAAGAGACTACACATGGTTCAATAGTCAATCGTATTCAAGGATCGATCGAGTGTTGGTATCGTGCGCATTATTAGATTTATGGCCGAGAATGAATTTAATGTCTGTGGATTATTCTCTATCAGATCATTTTCCGATTATTTTTGAGTCTGAGGTATCAGAGGGATTAAGGAGTAGGATTTTTCGGTCTTTGTATTATTTGTAGGATAATGAAGGTTTTTTACCTTCCTTAAAGTCAAAGGGGCATGACATTTGTTTAAGCTCAGCTAGTAGGGACATTGATTATAAGTTGAGTAGATTGAAAGATTTTATTCTATCGTGGCACACATCAAATTTTAGGGGTTTAGAAAAACGGAATAAGGAGTAGGAGATCAGGGTTCTAGCGCTTATGTCTATCATGGCTGAGTGACCTATAGTTGTGTCAGGGGGTTCAGAGTTACAGGTGGCGCGGACTACCTTGGCTGAGTATCACAAAAGTTTGGAGAAAGTTAGGCACCAATAGTCTACATGAGTTAAACAATTTCAGGGAATGATAATACGACTTTTTTTATCTGGTTGCTTCGGCACGTTCAATGGGTGATAGGAATAGTCAGTTAAAAACCAATGGGGTAGTATATAGCGATCCTGATTTGATTGCATCCGATATCAGGAACTTTTATGTGAATTCATTCTCAAAACCTTGTGAGGTACCTTTTAATTTAGGCAGTCTTAACTTCAAAACCGTTCCTATGCAGACTAATGCTAGGTTAGTAGCGCCATTTATAAAAGAGGTCATTTGGGGTTGTTTGTTCATGTCACGAAGGGAAAGCTCTGGGGCCTGACGGATACAACTTCTTCTTCTATAAACGCTTTTGGGGGGAGTTGAAGACTGAGGTATTTTAGATCTTGAATAGGTTCCATGATTCTTGTATATTACCGAATTCCATCAAGTCTTCATACACTGTTCTTATTCCAAAGGTACTGGGCTCTTCTACTTTGAGTAATTTTAGACCAATTGCTCTTATTCATGGGATTTACAAGATCATATCTAAAGTCTTAGTGAACCATTTGCTACCAGCACTCCCAGAACTTGTTTCGAAAAATCAGTTTGCTTTTATAAAGTGTCAAAGCTTTCATGAGTGTTCTTTTATTTCATCGGAAGTTGGTCACTCTATCCATCAAAGAAGGTAGCCATGTTTAGTGTTAAAGCTTGATTTCCATAAAACTTATGATAGTATCTCTTGGCCTTTTTATTGACACGGTGAGTAAGCGAATGAGCTTCGAAGAGAGATGGATTGGATGGCTAGCGAACTGCAGGGAGAACTCTACAACATTTATTCTAATTAATAAGAAACCATGCAATCTGATTATGTTGGGAAGGGGGTGAAGTAGGGAGATCCAATCTCACCGTTTATTTTTGTTTTAGAGATCAAGTGGTTGAAGCAACTTTTTGAGGCAAACGTTTGTAAAGGATTTGTGCCTGGATTTTGGGTAGATGGTTCTGAAGTTGATATCTCCCTTCTTCATTTTGCAAATGACACAATGTGCTTCTTACCCGCAGATGAGTCTCTTTTACCTACTTTTGTTTGCATTTTGCATTATTTTGAGTTGATTTCTGGCTTGAGGATTACTTATCATAAAAGCTCTATCACTGGTATACATGTTGATGAGTCTTATGTCAATTCTTGTGAGAATAGGTTGGGTTGGAAAATTGAGAGTTTTCCTATCAGTTATTTCGGGAACACCCCTTAATATGAAACCTATCCTCTTGTCTTATTGGAACTTGTTGGTTAGTGATAATGTGCAAAGTATACATATCTTTTATGATATTTTATTTGGTTAATTGAATGGTTTGCTACTGATTTATTGTGAAATTCGTTCCTAATTAGGTTTTGGAAGTGTTTTGGCTGATTTGGCAAATTTGGAGCATCTTGACACATTTTTGAGCTATTCTGGAAGTAGTTACCCTAGAGTCCAGGCTATTGAATTATGAGTTGGGCTGCCAATTTCAAAATTTTTGAAAAAAAACTGCAATTAAAAGATTTGAATCTTCATATTTGAAGACAAATACCTCATTAGCTGATATACTTTATGTCCCTTTTAGTTTTTTTATTTATCTTTTACCTTTTTAGTGGATTATGTTAATCCGTTTTAGTTTCCAATTAGGAGACTACTTTTTTAGCTTAGTTAGGATTTTTTTACTTTCTTTACTCTATTAATAAGCTGCAATTCCAGCAAAAGAACATCATCTCTTGCTTATCACTAGAGACCATAGTTTTTTGTTCTTCAATAAAATTTTAGTTTTGTTTTCTTTAATCAAGTGCAGCTAATTTTCTATCTTTCAGTTATGGAATTAACAAGGCTAGTTACATCTTGTGAGGTTTGTTCTTACTTATTACTTGAATCCAATTTTCGAATAAAATCAATTTTGCTTCTTATTGTTGTCTTTTTATTTACTTCGAACTGATCAATCGATGTTTTTAAGATTTCAGCATATTGTTATTTTCATTATGTTCACGCTATCTCAACATGATGAAAAGTTTGTAACAAACGACTTCCTATGTTATCGTGGTTTTATTCGATTTGATTTAATTATTCGTGCTATCATGATTTATTGAGTCAAAATTGGTTCTTCAGATCTTAATGCTTTTTGAAGATTAAATTTTGTCAGCTACTTCTACAAGTGCATTGGATAATCGAGGGAATTGATTTAGCTATCTACAATCAACCTGATTTTAGAAAAAGAGTTAACTGTTCTATTTCATAGTTAAAGCAAATGAATTGATATTTCAAGATTTCTTTTTGTCTATGATCAATTGCAACTAATCTGATAGCTTCATTAATCGAGAGAATTTGGCTTTTATATTTTATTTATTTTACTTTTGTAATTTATGTTCTTATAAAAAAAACAATCTTAAACCCCCCCCCCCCCTTATTTTATTTTTATTGCATTTTATTGGTTATCAACTTGAGTAGAACTGATTACTTAGTCCGTGTGAAGACGATCCCTCTTGCCACTACTACAGATTTATTTATTTGGCGTTAAACAGTTTTTTATATTTATTTTTGGTGGATTCAACACCCATCAGTTGGTAAATTCCAAAACAGTTTGTCTAGTTGGTGTTGGAAACAATGATTCGAAATAATTAATAATCTGAATCAGGTTTGAAGTAAACAAAACACCTAAGAACAAAAAGACCTAAGCCATTGCATCTGGATATATAGTCAAGACATCCAAGGTCCTAAACAAGTAAAGACAAATTACCTAACCATAAATGGAAGCATCCGGTTAAAGTTTCGATAGGGAACAAACTTTGAACCACCAAAATAGCATCAGGAAGAACTAATTGCACAAGCATCCAGAAGAAGACAAATTCAGAGATATTAAGTCTGAACACATCCGGAAGACTTACATATCAAGACAAAAGGGAATGATTCAAAAATTCCATTTCGTCCATTCTTTTGATCTATCAAGTCAAAGATCCTTTTCCCATAAGCAAGACAAAAGAAGACAACTTGCACTTTTCAGAAAAGGATAGAAGGACTGACAGCGGACAGGAAAAAGGTAACAACTTTTTTTGCCTAGACCAATAAGAAGGTGTGTGGAGTCACATCAAAAAGCCACTGGCATAAAAGTTGGCAAGACACTAAAATACAAGAAAATGATCACTTACAACTTTTCAGCCTCAATCCCATGGATTAAAATGGGTCAAAATCTTTGTCTAACGGATTAATCAACAGCTCCGGGAGTGCCACATATTACCTAATCAATGCTAAAGATTAAATATAAGTTCAACAACCCACAACGGCTACATTTATGATGGAACCCTATAAAAGGGAAGCTTCATAAGTTGAGAAGGTACTGGTTGATTTGAGAAAACAATTAACAAGAGAATTTGCTAAAGCAATCAAAAAACACATCCCTCTAAGAATTAAACATTTCCAAATCAGCTGTAAGGATTCCCAAGGGAAGTTATAAACTTGAGGAAGTCTAGAAACCAAAAACCTTTGAGAAAACAAAGTGTAAAAATCACCTACTTTGGTGAGTAGTGAGATTGGGATATAGCTTGAAGTAGGTGCTTTGACTGGGATCTCCATGTAGGACTCAACTTAGGTTTCGGTAGAAATCTAAGTGGTAATCCTACTAAAGACAAGAGGACTTAACTAGGAATTGGGATTTGTAGTGGTATATCCTACATCAGGAAGGGGGTACCTTCCGGAGATAAGCTGTAAGGCTTGATTCCTACCAGTTGAAAAGGAATCCACTATTTGAAAAGCTCGGAGGAAGGAAACTCTGAGGACTGAAGTAGGCAGGGCGGAACCATGATAAAATACTTGTGTTTGATTTTCTTACTCTTTATTTACTTGCATAATTATTTATATATTTGCATCATCCGGATCCATCCTCCAGATCATAATCAAACATGCAACACTAAAGACTTTTTAAAGTTTATAAATTCCAAAAAAAAGGGTCATTCACCCCCCTCTGATCAAACTTAGACCCTCACATGGACCAACAAGTGGTATCAGAGCAAGTGCTCAAACTAGAGATCTAACAATCTCGAGCTAAAGTTCCATATATTTTGATTCAAGAATCAAAATCAGTTTCCAAAACTCACAGCTTCTTGTGGAGGGCATGTCTATTACCTGTCATCCACTCTTCATCAGTGAACACTACACATTCTAGAAAAATTGGATGAAGAATTTCATTCAAGCTTTAAGCATGATGGCATGGATGGCCATTAAAAATGGTCCATATGAGCCTACTTATGAGGTAGATGGTTTAACAACCCGCAAGCCCTCGAGCTTATGGGATGAGAATGATTATAAAAGATTACGCGAAAATGCAAATGCTGTTAACATGCTTCATTATGCTCTTAGTGCAGCAGAATTCATAAGAATATTTGGATGTCAGATTGCATAGGAGATTTGGCAGAAGCTAGAAGTAACCTATGAAGGAACCAATAAGGTTAGAGAAGCCAAACTTGATCTACTTCAGCAAAAGCTTAAATCCTTCAAGATGGAACCTAAGGAATCCATTAGTAGTATGAACACTAGATATACCAATCTAATGAATGAGATGAAAAGACTGGGAAAGGAGATCTTAGAAGTAGATATGGTCAAGAAGATACTACAGAGTCTCACAAAAGAGTGGGACAACAAGAAGACAGCCATTGAGGAGGCTCATGATTTAAACTTCTACAGCTATGATGAGCTCATTATAAATCTCTTGACTCAAGAGCTATCCCTTGAAAGATATAGCCAATAAGAGAAGAACCCTGAAGAAAAGAAGAAGGCCATTGCGCTCAAAGCGGAATCCACCGGATCAACATCATTCGGAGAAGAAAAGCTACTTAAGGAACCTCAATACAGCAAGGAATAAATGGTCATGCTATCTAGAAAGTTTAACGGATTCCTGAAGAAGGAAGAAAGAAGAAATTCTAGAAAGTATGATTCTAGAAGGATTAGGAAAAGCTCCTCTAGAAGGGATAAGTCTAGAAGGAATCTAGAAGAAAAGAATGATCCAGAAAAAGAAGCTGCCTGCGTTGAATGTGGAGAAAAAGGTCACTTCAGAACCAAGTGCCCGAAGCTCAAAAGAGGTAAGAGATATAAGAAGAAGGCAATGATGGCTACCTGGAACAATAGTGACGAAAGCAGCAGCTCATCTTCGACAGAAGAAGAAGAGACTGCTAATTGTGCATTCATGGCACTAACTGATCCAGAAGTAGAATAATTCGGAAGAAATGCCTCTAAGCAAGATAGTGCAAATCGAGGAATCAGAATAAAAAACCGCTAGTACTGAGGTAAACACTTACTCTAATTCTGTTTCCAACCATGAACTTGCTAGAGCTTTAGGGGTTATGATCAATGCTACGAGACAGAACACAAGAGCCATCAAATCCTTAAAAACACAAGTTATGGAGCTCACTGAAGATGCTGAAGCCTTGGCATAGATCAGAACAATAAAGCACATTGATGAAGTTAAGGAGAACTACTTGAAGAACCAAGTGCAAATGCTAAGTGCAAATCTGATTAGGCTGGCTAGAGAAATAGCCCGAATGAAGGGGGCATCCGGATGGAGATCTGATCCTTCACAAAGAAGGAGAAATCTAAGGCAAGCTACATCAAGAAATCAACGTCAAGCTACCAGAAAAATTCAAATCGTCCAAACCAAAAGGAGAAGGAGGTTAGCATGCAACCTCAAGCCTAAAGATACACTACTACATAAAAAGGAAAGGCTAAGGCAGTAAATAATTAGCAACCTTCCAAACAAAGAAAGAATTATGCACCAGAAGTTGCACCCCCAACCAGCTTTCGGATACACACCAGATCAACAACAAGTGTATAAGAAGCTAGATATAGAGGGAGCTATAGGAAGGATGATCTTGAGAAGATCAAGAAGAAGGAAGAGTAGAATAGACCCATCTCAGGGTGCAAGTTTTATGGGAGAAACAATCATATTACTAAATTATGTAGATTTAATTATGATGTTAATCCTTGGCCTAAAATTATTGATAACCCGAGAGGACCCAAATATGATTGGGTACCCAAACCCACTTGATCTATTTCGCATGTATTCCTTAGATCCATAGTAGATCAACACACTTGGTACATTGATAGTGGATGCTTAAGGCACATGACAGGTGATGAGAAGGCCTTATTCATATTAACCCGGAAGAAGGGAGGCAAAGTATGCTTTGGAGATAATAAAAAAGGACAGATCATTGGACATGGAACCATTGGATCAGAATTAAAGATAGAAGATGTCTCACTGGTTGATGGACTGAAGTTCAACTTACTAAGTGTAGCCTAACTCTCTGATAAAGGAAGAAAAGTCACCTTTGACTCCGAAGGCTGCTCAATCTTTGATAGTAAGTCTAATCAACTCATTCATTATGCACCTAGAGTAAACAATGTCTATTCTGTTAAGATTAAAAATGAGAAAAAGAATATATGCTTGGTGTCTAAAGAAGAAGAATCATGGCTATGGCACCAGAGGTCGGGACATATTAGCTTGAACCTCCTGTCCAAACTAGCCAAAAAGGTATTGGCAGTGAGTTTGCCTAAGGTTGCTTTTGATAAGGATCATCTATGCATTGCATGTCAATTACGTAAATAGCATAAGAATAGTTCCTTTCCATCTCCTACATTCCTTCCAAAAGAGTACTTGAGCTTACGCATATTGATCTCTTTGGTCCAATCAAACCATTAAGTTTAGGTAGAAGAGAAAACACCATGGTCATTGTGGATGATTATTCTCGCTATACCCTGGTTCTCTTACTAGCAAGCAAAGATGAAGCCTTGACCAATTCTCAAAAACATTCATCTGGATAGAAGTAGAATAGGGCATAAGCATTGTACGCATCTGGAATAAGCACTTTGCTGAATTTTATGACTCCAAGGGCACTGAACATAACTTCTCTTCCCCTCATACTCCTCAACAAAATGGGGTCATTGAGAGAAAAAATAGGACCATAGTTGAGATGGATAGAACAATGCTTAGTGAAAATTATTTGCCAAAATACTTCTTAGGAGAGGCCGTAAATAGAGCATGTTATATTTTGAATAGCGCTCTCATTAGAAAGACCATAGAAAAGACCCCCTATGAAATCTGGAAGGGAAGAAAACCCGAAATTGGGACTTCAAGGCATTTCAAATGTAAGTTCTACATTCTAAGTTATGGAGAGCAACTAGGAAAATTTGATCTGAAGTCTGATGAAGCAATTTTCCTTTGCTACTCAACACATAGCAAGGCTTACACAGTCTTTAACAAACAAACCCAAACCATGGTAGGGTCTATACATGTAGATTTTGATGAGACTAACCATGCAGGCAAAAGAAGTTCCACTCTGGAAGATCTAATTCCAGAAGCTGAAAACTCTGGAGAAGAGAATGAGGCCAAAGTTCCTGATTCCTTCTAAATCAAGAAGTACAAAAAGAAGATGAAGGAATATCTTTTAATCCAGAAGTACCACAAGTTAATCTCAATCCACATGAGATAAACTTCAATGATGTCAAGAAGAGGAAGTTGAGGCAAAAGTGGAACAAATTCCAGTCCAACATGATGATCTACCAAGGGAAGTCCATATTCTTAGAGATCATCTAGTTTAAGCCCTTTTGGATAATGTTCAAAATCCAGTCAGAAGTAGAGGATAGATCAATAGGATAATGAGCTATGCTACTTTTGTCTCTCTTATTGAGCCAAAGAAATTCGAAGATGCTGAAGGAGATGAAAGTTGGATGATGGCCATACATGAAGAACTATATCAATTCACTAGGCATGATGTGTAGGATCTAGTGGCACCTCCAAAAGGAAAGTCAATCATTGGAACCACATGGGTATTCAAGAACAAGCTGCATGAATCCGTAGTAGTGGTAAGAAACAAGGCAAGATTGGTTGCCCAATGCTACAATCAATAAGAAGGGATTGACTTTGAAGAAACATTTGCCCCCGTAGTAAGATTTGAGGTAATCTGGATTCTATGTGCTTTTGCATCATTCATGGGATTCACATTGTTCCAAATGGATGTCAAAAGTACATTTCTCAATGGAGTCATCTAGGAAGAAGTCTATGTGAAGCAGCCACCTGTATTTGAGGACTCAAAGCATCCGAATCATGTCTACAAACTAAAGAAAGCCCTCTATAGACTAAAGCAAGCACCATTAGCTTGGTATGAGAGACTCACTACATTTCTCATATCCAAGGGGTATATCGGGGTAAAGCAGATACAACTTTTTTCATCAAGAAGAACAAGAATGATATCATTCTAGTCCAAATCTAGGTGGATGACATCATATTTAGGGCAATAGATGAGAACATGTTTGAGGAATTCAGTTCTCAAATGTAGAAGGAATCTGAGATGTCCATGATGGGAAAACTAAATTTCTTCCTTGGTTTACAAATCAAGCAAAGTCCAGATGGGATATTTATTAATCAATCCAAGTATACCAAGGAGATTTTGAAGAAGTTTGAAATGGACAAGAGCAAGCCAATGTCCACTCCATTAGGATCAGATACAGTCCTATCCAAGGATTGTGAAGGAGAAAATGTTGATTAGAATCCATATAGAGGGATGATTGGTTCACTTCTATACTTGACAGCTAGCAGGCCTAACACACACTATGCAGTCTGTTATTGTGCAAGATAGGAAGCCATTCCTAAGGATTCACATCTCAAGGCAGTAAGGAGGATCCATAGATACCTACTAGGTACCACTGAAGTGGGATTATGGTATCCTAGTAATGGAGAATTCGTACTCTAAGGCTTCACTGATGCAGAATATGGGAGAGACACCCTTGAAAGAAAGAGTACATCGGGAGGTTGCCATTTCCCTTGAGATTGCTTAGTCTCATGGTACAGCAAGAAGCCAACTTCAGTTGCCCTATCTACTATAGAAGCAGAATATATGGCAGCTGGAAGTTGTGTAGCTCAACTTCTTTAGATCAAGTAATAACTAGAAGATTATGGCATCCAGTCCGAATGTGTGGATATAATGTATGATAATAAAAGTGCAATTGATGTGTCAAAGAATCCAGTATTCTATAGCAGGATGAAACATGTCAACATAGGGCACCATTTCATCTGGGATCATGTGATGAAAAAGGATGTTGCATTGGGAAATTCCAACCAATGAATAAAGAGCAAATATCTTTACTAAGCCACTAAGTAAAGATCCATTTGGCAAGCAAAGTGAGTCAATTGGAATGCCTAATCCAATTTGAAGAAAATCCGGAATATAGTACAAAGTTAGCTTAGATTCTAGGCAAGACAAGGAATCCGGAAGAGAAGAAGAAATGAAATTAGCTCTACTCCGGAGGGAATATTGCCACATCAGCAGATAGAATGGACACATGGCAGTAAAGGGGTTGAAAAGTAATTGTTCCTTTTTGAATTTAAAATGTCTATTGGGAGTTACACGCTCGGTAAATTCAATAGCTGTTTTAAAAATAAACCGTTCCCATTCTCCGGTTAAACAGAATTTAGCTCTCTTCTAAAAACTAACCTGCCATGTTATCAATCCAGCCAAAGTTAACGACATCTGAATTAGTAAAATACCCTCACTTTAGAAATCCTATAAAAAAACCCCCTAAAATCCATGTCTTCTTCACTCGAGCAACAATTATCTACTGTTACTCTACAATTTTCAAAACTCAAACCCTAATCCTTTTAAATATTCTAAAATGGTTGCCGTAATGACAAGTGAAGGAATCAAAATGCTTCCTCATAAGAACATCATTGAAGAATATGCTCTCAACGATACAGACTTTACACCCATCAACTTTAAGCTTTCAAACTCAGTAGTTCCCATAGAGTATCTAGGAGATAACTTCTTCTTCAAAACCGATCCTACTCTAAGCTTATTAAGGATCAACACTTGGACGACTTTCTCAATATTAAATTCCCCACATATCCGGACCTAGTGCATGAATTCTATGACAACCTGAAAGCTCACTCCTTCCACGACGCTCTGAGACCCAAGGTTCAGGGAAAGGTAATAACCATCACGCCAAAATTCTTCTTCAAGTACCTCAACATGAAGAATGAAGGAGCCCAACTTAGAATTGATAGGAATGAATAGCAAGTAAAGTATGAACCCAAGAACTAGTTGCATACAAACTAATTTAGGGAAAAATTCTCCACATACTTTCAGGAAATGCCAAGATTTCTCCAGCACACACTTGCCAAGCTGGTTCTAATCTTGAAGGGCTCTCTCACTACAGTATCGTCCTTCCAGCATTGCATACTATAGCACTAGGTAGAGAGCAGAGTAGTAAAAATGCCAGTGTTGATCATCCACTACCTAAGGCAGCACAGAAATTCTCACGGCGCCCTTACAATTCAGATTCTAATCGCAAATGAAGTGAATATATCCGGATTCTAAGCTGTAAATGGAAAGGAAATTCTAGAAAAGAATTTCAAGAAACTGAACTTTGGTGAGACTTGGAATGAAGAGAAAGTCAAGAAGCTCAAGGATGAGAAGAAGACAAGGGCTAGAAAGGCTGTGGATCCGGTTGAAGAGGCTTTGGTTCCTAAAAAGGCCAAAACCACTAAACCAAAGGCACAAAAGCCACTTGCTTTGGTTTCGTTGGAGGAAATTGATGAGGATGCCCTCACTTAATTGTTGAGAAAAAGCCTGAAGAAGCCCAAGCCAAGGGGAAGACTGATCAAAATAGCAGATAAGAAAAGGAAATCTGCTAAAACCCCAACTGTGGTAGTAGATGAAGAGGAGACTGAGGATGAAGCTCCTATACCCAAAAAGCAGTTCAGAAGAAAAGGGTGTACTTTTGATGAGGCCATGAAAGCCTAAAAAGCTGAGAAAAAGAAGCCGACAGGGATTATAATTGATGAGGAAGCAAGGAAGAGGGTAGAAGAACTAGAATTGGCTAAGGCAAAGATAACAAAAGGGAAAAAATTTCCCAAATCCGTTGAAAAAATACATCCGGATGACACACGGTATGAAATTATTAGAGAAGCTATAAAGGACAATAATAAAATCAATAAGCTTGGAACTAAAGGGCCTGGAGATTCTTCTAGAGCTCAAACCATTCTCATTGATCTAGTAGATATGGCAACAATTGCTTAGGATCCGAAAGCTGATCATTTCCCATTCTTGCCCGAAATCGGACCACTTCTAGAAAACCTTCTTAACCCGGAAGCTAAGACCACTGATGAAGTAAAACCTAAAAAGGCAAATGAAGAGATTGTTGAGGACATTACCAACATGCCTGGGGGAGAAAATAAAAGTCCTGAAAAGGCAAATGAAGCGGTGACTGAGGACATTTCCTATCATCCAGGGGTTGTGAAGGTTAATTAAGAAAGAAGAGAGGAAGTAGCTGCTCAGGATCACATGCCGGAAAATGAGGTAAATCCTAATACAATCTCCTTTGATATTACTACAAATGCCACTGCTGATGTTTAAACAATAGTTAATAATGAGGATAACTTAGATACACATACTCCAAGTGTATCTAAGGACTAAGAGTCCAACCCGGAAGACACCATTCCAGAGGAGGGACAGAGTATGGGTTCCCAAGGGCATACTCCTAGAGTGGACTCAAGGGGCGACGCTAGTCTGGGGGAATGGTTGGAAGAGAAGAAAGGGGAAGAAGAAAAGGAATCCTTAGAAGCAGAATTATTCGGATCTAATGAGACCGGAAGCAGCTCTGAATCTAAAACTCCCCTTGCAAGCCCAATCAGAATACCAGCCTCTAGCACAAATCAAGCAAGAGCTAACAAGATCATAATTGCGCTAAAAATCCTTCAAGAAGCTACCCATGAGGAACATGAGGAAAGCTACATTAAACAAAGTCTCTGGAACATATGCAAGCATCTGAAATCTGTGGAGAAGATACTGATTGAATAATTCTCAAATCCAGATTTGAAGACAGAAGTAGGGGACATAAAGGGGAGCATGAAGAAGATAGAGAAGAAAGTGGAGGATTTCCCAACTGCTGATTTAGTGGCTGAGGTATCCCTTGCAAAAGTCACCCCGGTGCTGAATGAGTTGAAAATAAGAGTAGCAGCAGCAAACATCAAACTAATACCAGAGCCACAAATAACTGCGCTACCATTTTGAACAAGATCACTTCCTCCTCCTCTGAGCTATCCATAGAACTGAAGGAGTATATTGATACCAAGTTTGAAAATTTGTCAAAATTCATTTAAGAAAAAGAAGAAAAGGCCGCTCTCCCCAACCTAAACGAACAGCAACAAGCAATCTTGTATAAGCTTACAAAGTTCATGAAGGAAGATTTACCCAAACTATTTGCCACACAAATAGCCAATATTACATAAGAACTTGCCGGACAATTCAATGGCTAGGATGTAGTCAATGAAAGAATAAAGGATGATGTTCATAAAGAACTGGCAACTGTTAATTCAAGCATCCACAACATCCGTAGGGATTTGGGCAGAGAATTTGAGAAATTACAGTCCGGACTATCAAACTTATCAATCTCTGGATCCTCCTCCTCTCCATCTATCCCAGAGAGCCAATTACTTCTAGTCTTCAAAGACCTTGTCGAGCGCATTGGGGACACAGGATTCTTTGGACATAAGGGCATAACCACTCTCCTCAAGGCACTATTTCCTTATTTTGATGAGAAGGATAGGGAGTATGTACTGAAGATTCATCGCTACATCATAGGCTCTTACACCCAACTCTGGAACCTCTTTTGCACTCTACATCTATCTCCGGCCATTGTGGACCACATCTTAGAGCAGAGAAGGCAAGGAAACTTTGACTACTCAATCTTTTCTAAGGCTTGGCAGGAAAAATGGGATGAAAAACCTATATGGCGATTAACCCCCAAGCTGGAAATAAAAAGGGGGGGGGAAACGTATAAAGGGGGAGAAAGGAAAAGAAAAGGAAGGAGTAGCATCTGGTGCATCTGAAAGGAATTAGGCTAGCTATATTTTGTAAACAATTTTAATAGCTAGATTCACTTATATATTTCTGTATCTTGTAATCCAAAAGCTTCATTGATGTTAACTATTATTAACAATAGACATATATATAGTGAAAATCTAATTCTCTTAAAAAATTGCTTCTAAAGCACAATCTGCTATTGTACTACAAAAATATTAGAAGCTAGAATTGAAAACTTTTGAGGGGGTAAAGGATGCTAGAACTATGGGGGAGTAAAAAATTGTAAATGACCAAGTATCAAAAATCATACTTAGCTCATAAAAACCCCTCCCCCTTTCCCTATGCTTAGATATCTTAGGTTTTTATCTCCATCAAATAGGGGAGATTGTTGGAAACAATGATCTGGAACAACAAATAATCTGGATCAGGTTTGAAGCAAACAAAACACCAAAGAACAAAAAGACCTAAGTCATTGCATCCGGACATATATTCAAGAGATCCAAGGTCTAAGACAAGTAAAGAAAAATTACCTAATCATAAATGGAATCATATGGTTAAAGTTTGGAAAGGAAACAAACTTTGAACCGCCCAAAATAGCATCCGGAAGAACTGATTGCACGAGCATCCGGAAGAAGACAAATCTGAAGATATTAAGTCTAAACACATCTGGAAGACTTACATATCGAGACAAAGGAAATGATTCAAAAATTCCATTCCCTCCTTTCTTTTGGTCTATCCAGTTAAAGCTCCTTTTCCCATAAGCAATATAAAAGAAGACAGTTGGCACTTTTCAGAAAAGGACAAAAGGACTGACAGCGAACTGGAAAAAGGTAACAACCTTTTTCACCTAGACCAATAAGAAGGCGCGTGGAGCTCACATAAAAAATCCACTGGCATAAAAGTTGGCTAGACACTAAAATACAAGAAAACGATCACTAACTACTTTTTAGCCTCAATCCCAAGTATTAAAACGGGTTAAAATCTCTGTCGAACGGATTGATCAACGGTTCCGGAAGTGCTACGTATTACCTGATCAACGGTGAAGATTAAATACAAGTTCAACAACCCACAACGGCTACATTTATGATGGAGACCTATAAAAGGGAAGCTTCATAAATTGAGAATATGTTGGTTGATTTGAGAAAGCAATTAACAAGAGAATTTGCTAAAGCAATCAGAAAACACATCCCTTTAAGAATCAAACATTTCCAAATCAGTTGTAAGGATTCCCAAGTGAAGTTATAAACTTGAGGAAGTCCAGAAACCAAAAACCTTTAAGAAAACAAAGTGTCAAAATCACCTAATTGGGTGAGTAGTGAGATTGGGATATAGGTTGAAGTAGGTGCTTTGAGTGAGATCTCCCTCTCGGACTCAGCTTAGGTTTGGGTAGAAATCTAAGTGTATATCCTGCTAAAGACAAAAGGACTCAGCCAGGAATTTGAATTTCTAGTGGTATATCCTACATCTGGAAGGGGGTACCATCCGGAGATAAGCTGTAAGGCTTGATTCCTGCCAGTTGGAAAGGAATCCACTAGTTGAAAAGCTAAGGGGAAGGAAACTCCGGGGACTGGAGTAGGCGGGGCCCAACCAGGATAAAATACTTGTGTTTGATTTTCTTACTCTTTATTTACTTCCATAATTATTTATATATTTGCATCATCCGGATTCATCCTCCGAATCATAATCAAACACGCTACACTAAGGATTATTTAAAGTCTGTAAATTTCATGAAAAAGGGTCATTCACCCCCCTCTGACCAAACTCAGACCCTCACAGGGACCAACAGTTGGAAAGGTTAGTGTTTGTCATATACGGGCCGAATTGTTCTTACTAAGTTTGTTCTTTCATCGCTCCCTATTTATTTACTTTCTTTGAATAAAATGCCACCTTCTGTTAATGATAGGATTTTTCAACTTATGGGAATTTTTTGTGGAATGGGGATGCGAACACTAGGGGTATTAGTAAGATTAGTTGGGAAACTATTTCCCTACCTTGAGACTTGGGGGCTTATTTATTAGAGCCTTTAAAGTTGTTAATTGCAACCTTCTTTTGAAGTGGCTTTGGAAATTAAGAGTACCGGGGCAAGGATCTCTTTGGTTCGAAATTGGTGTTAATCGTTATAGCTTTCATTCATGGATATTGATCAAATATTTAGATGTCAGGCATTTATCTCATGTTTAGCATGATATTTTTTTGTGTTGCATTAAGAATAAGGTTTTTTAGGATTATTTCAAATCAAATGGTCGAGTGGATGTGGGGAATGGTGTCTAGTGTTCTTTTTTGGCATGATAATTGGACGTCCAACCTGTCCCTTGAATCTTTGTATCCTAATCTTTATCATATCTTTAACCGTAAATTTTGCTCGATGCAACATGGTTGCTTCTATCTTTTCGGGGCTAATGCAGTTCGGAGACCCCTTTGGAAGAGGAATTTAAGACTTTTGAGCCAAGAGAGATGCATTCAGCTAAGAAACTGGATAACTCAATGCCTCCCTACGTTATTTACTATCGATTAGGCATTTTTCGGTGTTGGGAAGCCATGATAGGTGCTCTTTTTGCAGGGAGCCAATAGATTCTTATGGGAAATCGGTGAACAAAGGAAGTATTCTGCTTCGTCGTTTAGCGTTGGGTTTTACCAAACACCCTAATGGCCCAAACTTGAAGTTGATTTCATGACAATTTGGAGAGCATGCCTTTTACCCAAGGTTCAGTTTTTTGGCTGGTTAGTTATCTATAGACAATTGCCAACGAATTTGTTTCTATTCAATCCAGGATGTCAAGCTGTTAGGAACAGTAAATGCCCTTTTGTGACGGAGTGGAGCCGATAGAGCATGCAAATTTTCATTGCCCACGAAGTTATCATGTATGGGTACAAGCTTTTGGGCTGTTTGGAATCTCGATGACTATGCCACTAATAGGTTATCAGTTTTCAGTTCTTTGGCGCAATCATTTCTTGGCGGGTCCAAACCGCGAGTTCAGGACTTCCCTGTGATTCTATATAGCGTGGGCATTATGGAAGAGGAGAAATAAATTTGTTTTGAAGGGGTTTTGAGCTCGGAAGATCACCTTGTTTCGAGTATTTATTTTTACTGGTTTGTCTTTAAATGTAGGAAGCAGGAGTTATATTTTTTAGCATCAGATGTTTTCAACTGCCCAAGCTTATTACTTTCTAGTAACTAACTCGTACTTGATCTCACCTTGAGATCAAGTACGAGTTAGTATTTTCTTTATATTTATACATATGGGTTGGGGTGGGGGGGTTCATCCTGTCCGCTCCCTTCAGGTGAGTTAATGTACGCGGTGGATCATTGAGGATGTAATGTTTCCTTTGCTCTTTTATTCCCGTCCCCTAACTTTCTTAAAAAAACATCTCTTCCACCACATCTTCTCATTTTCTTTTGAATTTTTTTTTGTCCTTCTTCAATTTCTAATCCATTCTACGCTTTACACAACGTATCTTTTTTTAGTATAATTTTTCATTCTTTTGGTTTCCAAAGGTCAGTTTCTTCATTTCTTCAAGTTGCCTATTTCATTTTTTTTTTGTCAATAAGAACAAATGGATCTTGATTTGTATTCAAGTATTACGGCACATGTTAAAAAAAACCAATTTAATTTGTTTTGAGAGAAATTCGGGTTTTGACTGGTTTAGTAGTTCCCTGGTTTTTTCCGGTTTAAACCTGTCAAGACCGGTTTTATCTCAAACCGTTAGTTTAATCATGTACAACTATAATTTCAACACTTAAAATCATGTCTCCATGTCCCACAACTTCAATCTTTTCAGCTGCCAATTTTAAGCCACCAACCTTGACCTTATCACCTTCTAATAAGACATGCATCATAGTCAAATTTAATTAAGTTTAATTTTTCAACACTCCCCCTTAAACTTATCTCTTCATTATTCCCAATGATGCTCTTAACTGACTAAACAGTTCATACTTTAGTGGCTTTGTAAAAATGTCAGCAATTTGATCTTGTGTTTTCACACACTTCAACGTGACTTTCTTTAGCTCAATGCACTCTCTGATAAAATGATACCTTGTATCAATATGCTTACTTCGGTCATAGAAGACTGAATTTTTGGCCAACGCCAATGCCGATTTGTTATCTACAAATATATCTATTGGATCATGTTGTGTCATTTGAAGTTAATTTAATAGTCTTCTCAGCCATATTGCATGACACACACATGATGTTGCAGCAACATATTCTGCTTCACATGTTGACAACGTCACTATGGGTTGCTTCTTTGAACTCCAAGTAAAAGCTGTTTCACCAAGAAAGAATACAAATCCGCTAGTACTTTTTTGGTCATTTTTATCACCAGCCCAATCACTGTCACTGTAACCAACTAATTTGAACTCCTCAGATTTTGAATACTGAAGTCCAAAATTAGTTGTACCTTTGACGTAGCGGAGTATTCTTTTCGCTGCATTCCATTGAGATTCCTTCGGTTCTTCCATGTATCTACTGACTAGCCCAACCACATACATAATATTGGGCTGTGTGCACGTTAAGTATCTTAGACTCCCGATCAGACTTCAAAAATTTGTCGGGTTCACTCAAATTCCATTCTCATCCTTGGTCAATTTTAGGCTGCATTCAACCGGAGTGTTGATAGGATTGCAATTCTCCATCTTGAATTTCTTCAAGATCTCCTTGGCAAAGCCACTTTGACTAATGAAGATGCCATCATCATTTTGCTTTACTTCAATGCCGAGATAATATGACATCAGACCAATGTCAGTCATCTCAAATTCCTGAGTCATTGTCCTCTTGAAATCTTTAAACCTTTGAGCATTATTTTCGGTGAAAATGAGATCATCCACATACAAGCAAACAAGCCACATGTCTCCATCGTTCATTTTCACGTACAAGGCATACTCATGTGGGCATTTGACAAATCCATTTTCTTGAAAATATTTGTCAATGCGACTGTTCCAAGCTCTCGTTGCTTGCTTTAGTCCGTATAGTGCCTTCTTCAGTTTTGGCACTTTTTCTTCTTAACCTGTAATGATGTAACCCAGCGGCTGTTGGATATAGATTTCCTCCTCTATATATCCATTCGGAAATGCTGACTTGACATCCATTTGGTGGATATTCCATCCATTTTGGGCAACAACTGAAATCACCAATCTGATCATCTCCATTCTTACGACTGGTGCAAAAACTTCATTATAGTCAATACCAGGCTTTTGACTATATCCTTTTGCAATAAGTCTCACCTTGTGTCATACAATTTCTCCGTTTTGCAACTTTCTTTGCTTTGAACACCCATTTAACACCAATGGGCTTTTTATCAGCTGGAAGTTTTGTCAACTCCCACGTCTTGTTCTTCTCAATTGAATTGATCTGCTCCTCCATGGCTTTTCTTCATTTCTCATCTTTCATGGCTTCTTTAACATCAATAGGCTCACTATCAATAAGATGACAGTAAAGAGTTAATTCTTCATTGAGCTCTCTAGTTACATTGTAAAGATCTTCAATAAGATAAAATTTTCTAGGTCTTTCTCTTGGACTTTGACTTTCAACACCATCTTGTCTCGGAGATGCAATTAGAAATGGAGTATATGATGTCGATGCTGTGGCTAGCTCCTGCATATCACAATCATTGTTTTCATCCTTGGGGAAAGGATAAAAACTGTAATTCTTCTGCTTGTCATTATTCCATTCCCAAACTACTTCTTCGTCAATGGTGACATCTCTGCTAATAATCGTCTATCCCGTATCAAGATCGAACATCTTGTATCCTTTGGGAAAGTCTAAGTAACCAACGAACAAGTACTTTTTGCTTTTATCATCTAGCTTTCTCCTTTCTTCTTCAGCTAAACGAACATGTGCAACACTCCCAAAAACACAAAAATGAGAGATATTTGGCTTTCTTCCACTCCACGCTTCTTGGGGTGTCATATCTGAAGCACTTTTTGTTAGGGATTGGTTTAAGATGTAAATAGAACAATCGACAGCTTCTGCCCATAACTCCTTAGGCAAATTCTTGCTTTTCAGCTTGCTTCTCACCATATCCATCACTGTTCGATTCTTTTGTTCAACAACACCATTTTGTTGTGGTGATCTCGGGGACTGACAGGAAATGATGGATTCCATGATCCTCACAGAATCTTTTGAATTCATTTGATGTGAACTCTCCTCCTTTATCATATCTTAGGGCTTTGATGTAATAGCCGCTTTCTTTCTCAACGAGCACCTTGAACTTCTTGAATGCTAAAAAAACTTCTGATTTCTCCTTCAAAAGATACAGCCACATTTTTCTACTATAGTCGTCAATGAATAGCAAGAAATAATTTTTGCCTCCCAATGATGTTGGTGTCATTGGTCCGCAAACATCGGCATGGATGAGCTCAAGCGGCGCCTTTGCTCTCGACGTGGACTCCTTTGGAAAACTAGTTCGGGATTTTTTTCTAACAAGACAGCTAGCAGTTTCAAACCTCCAAAATTGAGATGCCTAAATCTCAAGTGCTAAAGCCAATGAGAGTCCTTCGCACAAGCTTTTAAACATTTTGCCACATCCGTCTTGATGTTGAGAGTGAACATCCGATTCTTTGACATAGGCACACTAGCAAGCAACTCCTTCTTCTTGTTCAACAACACCAACTTTCGATTCATCATATGGACTTGGTAGTTTTTCTCCAGCAACTATCCTAAACTTAAAATATTGCTTTTCATGTTTGGAACATAATACACATTACTGATGAATTGGTGTTCCCCATTCTTTAACTGAATAAGAATGGTTCCTTTGCCCTTGATGGGAACTTTTAAGGAATCCCCAAAAACAACATTTCTACGAAATGACAGGTCCATCTTAATGAACATATTCTTGTCTCCACACATATGGTTACTTGCACCGTTGTCAAGATACCATATGTTGTTTTCTTCACTCTGTTCACCTTCACGGGTAAGTAATACCGTGTCAGCTACATCCTCCTCTTGAATGTTGTTTGTCGTCTCCTCGGCTTGGTTTGGTAGGCTGAGACATTCTGCTGCGTAGTGGTAAAATCTAGAGCAGTTGTAGAATTGGACATTTGACTTATCACGTCCATCATTTTGCCTCCAATTTCCTCTTCCTCGTCCTCATCCACGTCCACGACCTCTGCCTCTTGTGGACTGTTACTTCTGACATTATTGTCATTTCTTCTGGATTATTGATTTTTGCCACATCGTCTTCCTCTTCAGTTTCCTCCACGGCCTCGACCACGTCCTCGTCCGTAGTGGCTAGAATCTCTGCTACTTTCACCTTTGAATGAAGACTTTGCTGCCAAAACTTGTTCAACAAACTCTTCTCTTTGTCTGTTTAGTCTCTCCTCACGTGCTTGCAATGAGCCAACTACTTCATCGACGGTCATTTTACTTATGTCCCACGATTCTTCTATTGCCACCACTACGTAGTCAAACTTTGGTAGTAGTGGCCTTAGAAGTTTTTGACAACTCCCGACTCTTTAAGCTTTTCTCCATATTACCGCATTTGGTTAGCGATATACTTTAACCGTGAGGAGTAATCCACAACTGCTTCTATTTCCTTCATCTTTAACATCTCAAATTCTCCTCTTAACATTTGAAGTCGTACCTTCTGTACTTTCTCTTCTCCTTGAAGAGAAACTCAGAGTATGTCCCAAGCTTGTTTGGAGGTGCTCGCTTCTGCCAACTTTTCAAACATCACCTCATCTAATCCTTGATGGATGATACTAAGAGCTTTCTGGTCATTATGACGACTCTTATGCAAACTATCCTTTTCAGCATGAGACAGTTGTGCATCTGCAGCTGGGACTTTATAGGCTTTTTCAACAATATCCCAAACATCTTGGGATCCTCGAATGACTTTCATCTTGATACACCAATTTTTGTAATTAGTTTTCATAAGTTAAGGGAAACTGAAGGAAACACCGATGAGATTCATTTTTGTAGAGGAAAATTTGTTTCAAAGCGTACAGGGGCTGTTGCAACGCTTTTGAATCTATCGCAACACTTTGCTGCATCGCTATAGCCTTCGGACAGGTTTTGCAAGGAAAACCGCAAGAGAAACATTTCCTTGCAATTTTAGATGAACTTTTGCACTTAACAAAAAATTTCAAGAAAAAATTGTTTCTAGAAGTGCAGAGTCTATTGCAACGTTTTGTTGAGTATTAGCCACACTTTAGACTTACTGCGACACTTTTTGCAGCTTTTTGCAACGATACTGACAGCCTATGAAATGGGCTACTGCAGCTTTCTTAAAACTCGATTTTTTTTCACTAGGGAATTTTCGGGAATAGAATTGGATATGAAATGGCTCTGGTACCACTTTGTTAGAGTAGAGAAGATAAAATAATAAACTTAATTAAAACTCAATATTACTCAACAATAACACACTTATAAACAATATTTGTTTTATTGAGTACAATACTCTTTCAAGACTCTCGCACTCTAAAATGCAGACCAAAGCACTTATTATATAGGACATATAATAACGGACTTCACAATATGATACTAAATCTCAAACAACAATACAACCCTGTAAACATCAAGTCTTAACAGCCATGCGTTTAATCATGTGCAACTATAATTTGAACACTTAAAATCATGTCTCCATGTCCCGCAACTTCAATCTTTTCAGCTGCCAATTTTAAGCCACCAACCTTGACCTTATCACCTTCTAATAAGACATGCATCATAGTCAAATTTAATTAAGTTTAATTTTTCAACAGATTGTTCATCGATTCATAGATCTCTGTTTTATGTGCTTGTATCGTTTAATCTACTCATGATTCTATGTTTTCAGCTTCTTTTTCTGATTTGTATGATTTGATAAATGATTAATAGATCTCATCTTCTTCATTATCTGAAAAAAAACAAATCGTCCTCCTCCAACTACACACCGGCGGCAGAAAACGAGAACAAACACAAACGAACCAAAACGGGAAGTGAGACAGTCATTCAGTGGAAAAACCGATCCAGAAATTCAAATGCTGTTGTAATTGGTTACGGAGTGTCTTGTTCGACCACCACTTAGCTGGGAAACTGAAGCCAAATGCTTTAGGGATTTGGATTATAAACATTGAATGAGAAGGAAATAAATTAAGGATTTTGTATATAAAAAGCTTTGAAGTACCACTGGAGAAATTGTATTTCTTCTTTCCTCAATACATTCCCCTTTTACAATTTGTTCTTAACCGAGAAATTAGGGATTTGAATTAGAAAAAGATTTGAAGTAAAATGATATTTTTTGCTTTGGAAAGTTGACTTTCTCGGTAGGGGATGAAAATAAACAGTAAAGCTATGAACATGAACAATAAAGTGGATATAAATTATTTTTTTATTTGAAAATAAATGATATCCAATTTTACCCTTTGCCATACAATCATTTTTTTTACGGTGTTATGAACAATTCCTTAATTTGACTATGTTTTGAAGCACAGTCCTTGTTTTGGAAATAAAAATTTTATGATCCTCTTTTTGAAAATGACCGAAACCACAAGGTATGTTTTTAAAATTTATCATTTTCATTAATTATCTTTTTTAATATAATAAATAATATTAAAGCTTTCAATTTCTTTTATCTCTAAAGTTTCTCATAGTAAAAAAAGATAATAATGATTTTAATTATTTATTATTTTATTATTAACTAGCAAAAATTTAACATTAATTTTTAGTAAGTTTTATTTACAATCTAACATTTTTAATTGAAAGATGGAGGTCAACTAGAAAAATAAGGCTAAATCGAGAAGATAGGAAAAAATTAGTTGTTTAAGAAGCATGTAGGAAAGAATAAGGTGAGAATGCCTAAAGTAGTTTTCACACTTACACACAACAAGCCGAGGCAGGAGTTCACGGTCATAACCACCATACCACCATTTACTCGGTACAATCTAACATTTTTGTTAACAAGTATTAGTAAAAAATAGAAAGTTAAACTTATTTCATCTATAATTCCTAAATAGTCTTTTCAATATGTGTATAACAAGTTGGTAGATTTATAATAAGATATTTATTGTAAAGTTTGACTATATTGTTAAGATAGAAATTATTATAGCTATAGCTTGATTTTGTTGAAATATGATTCAATTTTTATTTTCGCTCGTGAATTTATAAATTTTCAATATGACTCTATAAGTTATACATTATTATTACAATAAAATATGTATTGTCCAAGTTTAATATTGTTTATTATAGAACATTAGTGAAATATTAATTTGTTGTTAAAATTTTTTGTCTATACATAAAAAGGCCCGATCTTGATTTTCGCTCAAAGCCACAAAATTTACTAAGAAGGCCCTGGGTAGAGGCTTCAACATTGTGGCTCCTTATATGTACGAGGCAATGTTGCCATTGTTAGGCCATTGTTCCACGGAAAAGAAACAAGTTAGGAAAGATCTACAAAAATTAACAGACTCTCTGTTAATTATTCACAAGAAACCCTTAAACATGTCCAGAATCCATATATCTTTTCTAAATGTAACGAATATCAAATTGCGACATGTTTTGTTCATGTGTCATGTGCAGTTAAAATATAACATTTGTCAATGTAACATATATAAATTAAAAAAATTCTATAAATAAGAAGTTCTTGGACTTCACCAAACACAATTATCTTCCTTCTTAGTTTCTTAGAAAATTGCCCAATGTTGGCCAGGACATGTCGCAATTTGACATTCATTACATTTAGAAACAAGTTAGGGAAGATCTACAAAATTAACAGACTCTCTGTTAATTATTCACAAGAAAATCCCATTTAGTAAGATATAATTTGTAACGTTTACACGTTTATAATTGTGGATTCATTGATTCTTGCTTAAAATATTAAGTTGGTAGGTGAACACAATCATAGCTTTTGTTTTATTTCTTACATCCCGTACACATAAATGTCTCTTGGGGTTGAAACATGTACAACGTATGGAGCTGTCATAATTTAAAACTTCGATCTCTATATTAAAAAATTAGTAACTTGATGAAATCAAATTGAACTAAAAACGAGTACATTATTTGCACCAAAATTATTATTGCAAATAATCGACATTTTTGGCTGTATGAAAATCGTTAGCCATCTTAGTTTATAATAATTGAATAATATCACAAATTTAAAACAAGTATATATGGGAATTGTTAGGCATCTTATGCACCTTTAATTAGGTTATGGGAACTAGCTAGCGTTAAAATCATGAATAAACAAAAAAGCAAATAAACTCTTAAAAAATTGCAAATAAATCCCAAAAAAGAAAACACCATTAGGATCTAATAGTACTGCATCCCCAAAAATTAAATTACAATGACAATTAATCTTCTTCACACTAGTAAAAAGAAAGCGTCAAATTGAGTATTATATAGAACACCATAAGGATCTAATAGTACGGCATACATAGATATAATTCTAATAGTACTGCATATCAAGTTAGAGTGCGTATGTTAGATTCTCATAATCAAATATACATTTAAACAAAAATATAGTTCTTCCTCTATTAGTTGTCTCATATGCCATTATTCTCTGTTCACTGGTCACCCTGCAGGCAATAAATCACTATCATGTGAATTGGCCATGGCGAACTCGATTGCTTCGTTGTCCTGGCCAACATTGGGCAATTTTCATGATTCTGGAAATTTTCCTGTCTGTCGTCTTCTAAACTCCAGAAAAATTGTTTTCATGATGTTGCCGTTTAGCTAGCTAAAAAAAATTGTTCTGGTGATTGTTTCACGAGGAGAAGAAAGAGGCATCTCGTTAAGATCGATAACAAACAGCACCCATTCTTGGGGAATTCTGGTAGAATGTAGCCTGGATAATTCTGAAGTCGTGACGAACACTTACAGATTGAATCTTATTTGGCGGTTCTACCAAATAGATCAATTGGATAAAATCAGAATTGACAAGAACTTAGAATGAATTTCTTGTTGTGAAAAAGTGAACTAGATTGCAACCAGATTGCTAAAAATGTTGCCAACGCCAGATATTTATAGACATGATACGAACAGTCGCAACTCTTCCGAATAGAAGTGTTGCGAAAAGATATGTCCATTCGAGCAGCTGCAATAGTTCATAACAGGAGTGTTGCGAAAGGTAGCTCCCGGACCCTCGTAAGCTAAGTATCGTAATAGAACTCGAACAAGCGTGCACTCCGCACTCTCCTAACTTGTTTGATGAAATATTACGACTGCATTGGTCAACTAGTTGATCCAATTACACTAAAATACCAACAATCCTCCCCCATTTCAGTGTAATCCATGATTAACTAAACAAAATCACAACAAATAACAAACTTATGCATAAATGAAATATCGTGACGATTGAATTTCATCTTAGTATATTACACATTCCAAGTATTCGAATAACTAAAGGTGTCACTATGGATTGAACCTTGGTTATCCATCTTGAATACTTGAAGATAATATACACATAAGTTAACATTCTAACATGTTCTTACTTCACACTATCTTTTACTAGCCTTGTGTCCCTATCCTTCATAAGCATATCAAAGCCAAGTCCAAGCTTCTTGAAGCGGCTAAACTTCATGCTTATCTAGGTAGCCTTTTTACTCTTGCACCTGCGTATGCAATTTTTCAAAAAGGCTATTAAGAAGTTAAACTTCAACCTCCTTTACTTGTAGGTCTGAACACACACCTTGGGATGTTTTAATCAGTGTGTTCCAATCTCTAGATTTTAAGCTTTCCTCATTGAATTCAGCACCTAACGTCATATTAGGTGGGAATTGGGTATCTTAACATGAGAGATTTTAGATGGACTTTAATTTCATCCCCATAGCCGACCTTTGCACAAGATCTTTCCTTAACCCTTTGGTTATATGATCAGCTAGATTATGCTCAGTTTTTACAAACTCAGATTCCATTGTCGAATCACTTACACAAGTTTGTTTCTTAGACACCCAAGAAGTAGCACCTCCCCCAAGAAGAAACACTCATCCACTTGCGGAAGAACTATACTCCTCATAAGAAAAATAACTTGTATCCGACTAACCTTCCAAAACTGAAAGAAGCCATTAGAAATGCGCCATGTGGCATTATATTGACGGGTCAACTTTGACTTTTGACTGACACGTGTCAGTCAACCATTGACATGTCAACTCCAAAAGTTTAAACCAACGCCACATTAGATGACAGTTAAAGTTAAATTAAGGTCAAGTTTTTGGCAAGGCTTAATTTCACTAAAGTGTCGCCAAAACTGCTTTACTTACATTCTTTCCGGCGACACAAAAAAAATATTCTGGCAACACTATGAAAATCTTTACCGTATCAACTAGAAGCCTTGTTTCTGACAACACTTCTAAAAGAGTCGCAATAGATGACAAAAGCGTTGCCAAAACTGCTACACGAAGCATCCCCACATATCATGAACCGTCACAAACGGTTGTCACAAAAACTAACCATCCTAACTATTCATTTTGTGATGGAATTTCTGACGGACACAGAATCCCTCACAAACAACCTAACCGTCGCATTCAGAAACCGTCAAAATAAACCATCCATTGACTTTTCCTTTTGTGACGGAATATCTGACGGAATCAGAATCCCTCACAAACTGTCATAATGAACCATGAACTGCCGCGAAAAACAGTAGTCGCAAATGAACCATCGCAACTTTTCATTCTGCAACGAATTTTGCAACGGATTCAGAATCCCTTGCAAACAACAGAAAACCAAATTCAGATTTTAAATCATTTCAAAATCGATTCCGGCCACCGACAAAACCCCTTCTTAGGTTTTTCGACATCCCAAATTTAATGGCGCTGTTCTTTTTACGAAAAATTAACCTAAACTCGTCGTTTACACAAAACGACTTGAGAATCAAGATTTTTTCTGAGAAAAAGAACGTTTATACCGCCATGAACAACCAAAAATGAAAATGGCCATCAAACATAATTCAACATAACATCAATAATTAAGAAATTTAAATCCTAAATTTTAAAGCCTTGAACTTTTATTAAAACACAATAAAATCAACATTCATATTTTTCAGAATTTTCCAGATTTCATGACCTGACTTCCCCTACATTTTTCTCCATCAAAAAATCCTCAAATCGAAAAATTTTATTCTAAAAATAATTAGCCACATGTCTTAGCTTTCCAAATCGATCAGAATCACAGAAATCCAAGTTGCATAACCAAGGTTATGATCAAAACACTAAACAGTTTACAAAGCTGAGATTTTCCGAAAACAGATTTCACGACTCAACTTCAAACGAAAATTTCACATTGAAAACGAACGAAATTAAATAAGGTTTCTCCTGAACATATATTCCTTAGATTCTGTAGATATCAATAGAATCAAGAATCATTCAAATTGGATTTATATAACAAGAGAAAACATTAAAACAAAACGAGGGCAAAATCTGGAAGTTTTCCGAAAAATTGAGAAATCGAAGTTTGAGACACAGACAATCATCGCAAGAGTACGGATCGAATTCGTACCTTTTCGGTGTAAAACTCAGGCTTCAAGTGACAAAATAAGATTCAATCTTTCTTGGGGAATTCCGGTAGGATGAAGACTGGATAATTCTTAAGTCGTGACGAACAGTTTCAGATTGAATCTTATTTGGCGGTTCTACCGAATAGATCAATCGGATAAAATCAGAATTGACAAGAACTTAGAATGAATTTCTTGTTGTGAAAAAGTGAACCAGATTGCAACCAGATTGCTAAAAATGTTGCCAATGCCAGATATTTATAGACATGATACGAACAGTCGCAACTCTTCCGAATAGAAGTGTTGCGAAAAGACATGTCCATTCGAGCAGCTGCAACAGTTCATAACAGAAGTGTTGCGAAAGGTAGCTCCCGGACCCTCGTAAGCTAAGTATCGTAATAGAACTCGAACAAGCGTGCACTCCGCACTCTCCTAACTTGTTTGATGATATATTACGACTGCATTGGTCAACTAGTTGATCCATGTACTCTAAAATACCAACACCCATCGGATCCCATCCTAACAATAAACCATTTATTCAATTTTAATCTTATTTTGAATTCTCAAGTTCAATAAGGGTAAGAATATATATATTAGTCGATAAATTATGAGATTGAAAGTCATTTATTCCTTATTTAATTTGTTGTAAAATGTTAAATAATTCATTCCAGAAGAGTTTCTGCCTCAAACAGACCTCCTCCTAGATCTTCCACAGGGAAACAAGTTAGGGAAGATCTATTAAGATCAATGGACTACATGCTATTTATTCACAAAAAAAAAAAACAATCTTGGAATTAAAAATTTAAAAGAAAACTTCAGATCTGAATAGCTTCTTGATACTTACAAGATTGTGGTCTAAAGCAATAAATTTAAAATTATAAATAAAAATTCTTATATTTACAACAAAAAAAAAAGAAACAATGAATGCCAAGAAAATATATACCCTACAAATTCCGGTAAATTTCTAATCCGATGATTTTCCTAAACCTAGAGGGTGAGGAGGAAAGATATCACAACTCAATTGTGGCTACCGAATATTTAACAGGGAAGACATAAAAAAATAAGGATGAAGGTAATTGTGTTTGGTGGACTCTGAAACCTTCTTATTTCTAGAATTTAATTGTGTCGGTTACCTTGGTAATCGATATTTTATTATAATAAATTACACGTAAACAAAACCAATAGCTACTTAACAACTATCACACACGCAAAACGTATATGGCCAAATAGGGAAGTTATACCTTGCACGAATAACATGTCTCCCATAAACTAGTTTATGCTTTTAGTTTTTATTATTATATTCATTTCTACGACACATGTCATTCATGTGCGGAGAAGGGACTAAAAGACTCAGTCCATTGTATAATTCTCCGACCGAATGTAATTTACAAGCTGTAAATGTAAACGCAAATTTGGTAAGATTTAATTAATAGCATTCCCACGGTTATAAATATGAATTTATTGAATCCTTTTCCACGTCATAAAACCAATTAACCCAAAAATTAAGTCTATATCGAAGGTTCAATCATAACTTAAAATTATTTTTAACACACTCGTCACAAGACAATTCCCATCTAACTTGAAGCATGTACAACACAAAATTGTCACAAATCGAACATTACCTCTCGATCAAAACCTTTGGGAACCAATTGACATGATTTAAAAACTTAACTTGATACCTAATACTTAACCGTACCTTTTATATTATTCCTAACATTGCTAAATGAATTTGAAAATATCTTACTCCTTTTCATTTAAATTAATAAATAACCTCTACAAACAAACGACCTCCATATATACACGATTACAAAACCCGGTCTTCAAGGGTAGATATAGGGCCAGTTTGGGAATACTTTTTCAGGTTGTTGTCCCGAAAAGCTTGATTTTCAAATTCTTCCTATGATAGGAGATTTTGGTATTGTGAAATTAATAGCACACAGACACACATCAATTAGTATTAAGATTTAAAATCTTTTGTTCAATGCCAAAATATGTTGTTTTATGAAAAGTTTGTGAGTGGAACTTTTCACAACATATGTTGTGACAGCAATACCAAACAAACTCATAGTATAAGGTCCACAAAATTAGCTCCTTGCAAGTAGCAAATCGATGGAAAAATGCACGAGAGATTATGAAAACTTAATATGCGAAACCCTAGCCTTTGTCGTGTTAGATATGATGTATGCCCTTAAGAAAATTAGGCAATGTATCTTAATTATGTATTAGTACGAATAATTTGTTTAATTAATAAAGGCATTTAATCTTTTGTTCATATCGATATGTTAATATATATTATGGCTAGTTAAGATATATTCATCGATATCCGTGTACAAAAGTCCTTGACATATCATAGCGTGCAGTTAGAGAAATTATAATGACATTATGCTTAGTGAGACCTACTTCATGTGTAATTATGATTATGTCTAAACTATCCCTGGTCATAGTTTCATCAAGAAAGGATATTGATGAGACAGTAAGACTAGCATGTGGTCAACTTTCTTGGAATGGGTCCAAGCAGTCAAACTCCTATGACTAAAGGTTGTGCCTTAAGTTTGACACATGGATATATCTGGAAGATATATTGGGGACTGCAATAAGATAAATACTTGGTAAATATATCATAGTATTAGTATTTATCTTTATGTAGTAGCTTTGCGAATATCCTCATACTTGAGATACTAGTTGCCTTGTGTGGTACTATCACTATGTTTTAGGTTATACTTATGCACTCATTAATTTAGGGTGTCACAGGTGATTACGGGTATGGTGATGACGTTGGTAAGCTATGTAGTCGGAAAGAATCCATCACTTTGGATATATTAAGGAGTAGTACCTGGCCACTTGTTGAAGTGATAATTGCTATAAACCTCTGATTAGAGTGTGTGTTTGATAGAAATAGTTTGTAGTCAAACAAATTATGGTAAAAAGTAATATACTTCAGTAACAAGTAAATAACTGGGATAGCATGGAGCAACCTCGCTATTAGTGGTTAACACTTTAACCGAAACCAACAAACCAGATGGTACTAATATTAAAGAATGGAAGGAGTTCATCACATTGGGCAACTATTGCATTAACCAGGACTAAGTCATAAGCACAAATGATGTTCCGAGTAATGGGGGATGGTGGACCCTTGCTAGAGGCGTATTGCAGTCGTTTAAGGTAATCGAGTTCTATTCACGGTCTAGAACCTCGAACCAATAGTTCTATAGAACAAAGATTTATCAAACCTTAACAGCTCAATACTACGGGATCCTATAATGTCATGCACATTGAACTTTCATCGGAATGAGTAAAGAATTAATAGACTTGATCTAATACGAAAATACTAAAGGGATGGTTGAACTATTACCTGGTTAGACCAGAACTTTTATTTATTGACCATTAACTAATTTTATTAGGGTCATAAATAAATTGAAGTGTTAATTAAATTTTTTTTTACTTTATAGTTAAGCCAAGAATTTATTTTGACCGACAACTAATTTTATTAGGGTTATAAAATATATTAAGAGAGAGGAGGATTAAATTAAATCATGTATTTGAATTGGCATTTAATCAAGCAATTAAATCTTGTATTTAAATTAGAATTTAATCAGGTAATTAAATCGTGTATTTAAATTGGCATTTAATCGAACAATTAAATCTTGTATTTAAATTAGGATTTAGTCGAGCAATTAAATCATGTATTTAAATTGTCATTTAGTCCGGCAATTAAATTATGTACTTAAATTGTAATTTAATCCAGCAATTAAATCTTGTATTTAAATAGGATTTAGTCTAGCAACAAAATTATGTATTTAAATTGGCATTTAATCTAGCAATAAAATCTTGTATTTTAATTGGGATTTAATCCGACAATTAAATCATGTATTTAAACTGGCATTTAATCCAGCAATTAAATCTTGTATTTAAATTGGGATTTGATCCAGTAATTAAATCGTGTATTTAAATAGACATTTAATCCAACAATTGAATCTTGTATTTAAATTGATATTTTATCTCGCATTAAATCAACATTAAATCCACATTAAGTTCAGGGAGCCTTTGCTCTCACTATATAAACCAAGGCTCTCTTCTTCATTCTTTGCACCATACATCTTCCTATTAGCTAATGTCAAATTTGAAGATAAAAGTAAGGAGTTCCTTTGGTTAATATTTTGGGTGTGTTTTGGAGTGGTCTAGCAGCTACGCAAAACTCTACGGTTCTTCCTCATTGGGAGCTTTTAGTTGGTGGGGTTCTTGTGGATACTCACAGAGGATATCCTACACTTGGAAGCTTGTGTAAAGAGGTTCTGCTAAAGCATGCTTCAACTAGTATATTTATTTTTCTCTTCAATTATTAGGTCCTTTTCTTCAAGCGTTTTAGACTTAATAATTATTATGTTTAGGATATTATGCATGCTTAATTTATATTATATTTAAATTATAATTTAGAGTTATAACATGTTTAATATAAAATATTTATGCTACGATGTAATTTAGAATTATGGTATGCCTATCCTATGCATGCTAATCTAAGTAGAGAATTTATTTAGTTAAGGCTTTAATTAATATATATACAACTAATAGGAGTTCCTAGGACAAGGGAGAAAATTTTGAATTTCCGCCATTCTTGTTTTACATATTCAAAGTGACTGTCAGTTCCCAACAGTGGTATCAGAGCCTGGATATGCATGCTAACTAAGTAGAGAATTTATTTAGTTGAGGCTTTAATTAATTTATACGCAACTAATAGGAGTTCCTAGGACAAGGGACAAAATTTTGAATTTCCATCATGGTTGTTTTACATATTCAAAGTGACTGTCAGTTCTTAACAGTGGTATCAGAGCCAGCCTATTTAGTGCATAATTAAGTTAAAAGCAACCTGGATTTTATTTTCTATATAAAATGATTTATAGTTTATTAAATTGTTTGAAACAATACATGAAATTAGATTTTCATTTCAAGGTTAGAAAATAGGTATAGATAATTTCAAATAAGTCTGCTCAACTTACTGAAATATTATCAAAGATTCAATAAATTATATAAGTTACAAGGGTTATAGATGCTTTCAGTTTACATGAATTACAAGAACAAAATTTATTAGTTAAAGAGGATCCATAGTCTTCGAGTTTGTGCCCGTGTTTGTTCTGGCTAAGAATTGGACAAGGTGTCTACTTGTCTTAGGGCACCCCTCATATCTGGAAACCTATATCAGTGCAACTTGAATTGACCAAGAAGGGATTAAAATGGACTAATTTATTTCTAGTATATAATATGGGTATTATATATGTTTCTATAACAAAGTAAAGAAATTAAATTATTGATTAAAAGCTTAAAGGAAATGCAATATATATAACAAATAAAAATGTTAATAATTTTGCATATAACCTAGGATGATGGAATAATTATAATAAAGAACTTGAACCCACCTAAGGTTAGACCTTGTAAATTAATTCTAAAATTCCCTAAATTAATATAAATTATTATAAGTATGTCCATCTAATAAATCCTAGATTGGGTGAGATGTTCAAACACCAATAAAATTCTAAAGTAAATATATTAACGCAAGTTATAGTATTCCTTACTCGAATCTATAATACAATCTTTTTCAGCCATAAAAGTATTGTGCAAAGTGTTACTTTTCATGTAAATCGATCGATTATAAATATTGGGATAGGGTTTGCCTTAACAAGATTGAGGTAGTCCACCTTAAAATTGGGGGCTAGCCGCAGGACTGAGACATATTCAAGGAGTTGCTAATATAAGAGCACACATCCTGTGGAATAAGGGAACTTGAATAATTAGCAATTGCATACGATGCAAATGGAATGAGATTCCAACTATGACTTACTAATATAGCTTGACTCATAAAATTGGGGGTCATATTAGACTAGTTGTAGATGCTAACTACTTAGAAATTTAGCTAGGCTAGACTTCCCGAATTCAATAGAATGAGCTATATTGTAAATTTCAAAAATTTGTAGGACAAATGTATTTAATTAAAAGTCCTTATATTAAATACATGTACTATATACTAAAATCTAAACAATAATTCTTTTCTTATATCTCGGTTGAATTTTCATTTAAATACAAACATTTGCATTGACGACTAATTTTGATTGGCTCTAGCTTCAAGGGTTTGTTTAAAAATGTGAGGATCTTTCTCAACACATAAGGCTTGGCCCATATACTATATGAGCACAACACTAAACAACATGATGCAACCACTTCTACTTTGTGTAAGAATATTGGTAATGCTTGAAGGAAACTAGGATACAACACCATGGAGGTTGTTAACATCCCTATTACCTTACGTAAGTAGCCGGCAGGAGACAAGGATAAACATCAAGTCAGATGTTAGGATCCATGTTACTTAAGGTACAAGGGCAACATAAAATCATGGACTTGAAAGTCTATGTCTTTACATATTAGAGAAAGGATTTTCTATTCTGGAAGATTTTAACCAAAATATTTTTGATGAAAAATTGGTGGACTAATTAGTCAAAAGTTTAAGTAGTTTATATCTCAAAGAAGTATAGGGATACATAGTGTCTAGTATTGAAGTAGAGTAGAGCAAAGTGATGAGAAAAGCAAAAGGAACACTGAAAATTTTGTCTTGGTGACAAAACTAATTGTTTTCTATGCAAAATATTGGAAGCAAGATTAGAATGGCTCAAGTCTCATAGCATGAGAAGAGGAGGCTTGGAAGCTTCCACTTCAAGATGTTTGATATTGAGAATTTCTACATCTCAAGGTAATTCTAAATTGGTATTGAATACCTAATGAGAATCATATATCCATACAAAGGTATAGATTTAAATGAGAAGCATAGGTTTGGACAAAGGAGAGTTGTACCTACGGAAGATCATTCGTGCTTGGAGGATACTAATGATGTACGAACTTAAAATCTCTATTTGGATAAATTTGTAATAAGACAGAGTGATAATCAATTGTCATTGTAAAATATTATTTCCTGCTTCACATCAGATGGAATTTTATTCCAATTTGATAAAAGGTATTATCAAAGTTTTTATTGATATTTTATTGTAATATGACAAATGATATTTTGTAATTACAAAATCATATTCTCAAATACAAACATTGCTAAGAGAAAATTTAGATCATGGGAAATCTTTCTACTTTTGGCATTGTCGTTTAGGTCATATAAACAAAGATCACTTAACCAAGTTACATAAGAGTGGAGACTTGTGCCCAACAGACTTGGAGTCTTATGGTGATTGCAAACCTTGTTTCAAATGAAAAATGATGATGTTTCGCTTTAAAGGAAAGGGTGAACGAGCCATGAGTACATTGGAGATTATACATACCGATTTGTGTGGTCCAATGAGTGTTCAAGCAATAGGAGGATACTCTTACTTTATAACCTTTATTGACGATTACTTACGATATCGTTATATGTACTTAATGAAGCACAAGTCTAAAAGTTTTGATAAATTCAAGATATTAAGAAATGAAGTAGAGAATCGACAAAGGGGGGATGGGGTTTCCCAATTCTATCTATTGACCCGAATTCTACCTCTATGTATTCTACTCATATTGTGCCCAGAAAAGAGGCTGATTTCCCATTTTCAAAAAAACCAGTTGGAAGAGAAGTCTTGCAATAATATCATAGAATGAAATAATCCCAAAGCCTGGTGTGAATTTATCCCCAGACTCCAAGAATGAGAACTGGGATGAAGGGAAGCTGTGGGCAAGAAGATAGCAATTCACAATTAATGGTGAATCAATCATTCGATGTTCTTTGCCTTATGAGAGGACTAGATAAATAAAGAACAACCAGTGCGGGAACCTTAACTTCTTTTCATCTGAGGGTACGATATAGCTCTTAGGCTGAGCTCCTTATAATGACTTATATAATGCCCAGGAAAAACCTTGAGAAAAGTATTAAAGCACTTTGATTTGATCGAGGTGGAGAATGCTTGATTCAGGAGTTTCATGATTATCTAAAAGAAAATGGGATAGTTCCCCTGTGGATCCCACCTTATACACCCCAGCATAATGGAGTGTCTGAAAGGAGGAATCAAACTTTATTAGATATTGTTCGGTCCATGTTGAGCCAAGCATATCTCAGTAAACCCTTTTCGAGATATATGCTATAGAGCGCAGTTTATGTATTCAACAGAGTGTCCTCTAAATAAGTTGATATTACACCTTAAGAAAGAAGGTGTAATAAAAGGCCATCTCTAAGTCACCTAAGAGTATGGGGCTGTCCTACTATGGTAAAGAGGATATCATTAGATAAGCTAAGTGCTAAGTCGGACAAGTGTCTGTTCATTGGATATCCAATGGAAACTGTTGGGTATTTATTTTACCAACCCGAGGCACAAAAGGTATTTGTATCTTGGAGTGCTCACTTTCTTGAAAAGGAACACTTACTTGCAAAAGAAATTGGGAGCAATTTTGAACTAGAAGTTCAAGATGAAGAAATAGACATTCAACTGATTGACCCTGTTCTAGATACACAAGAAGGTGTGATCCAAGAACAACCTGTCAAAACACAATCATTACAAAGATCAAATCGTGTTCATAAAGGTCCTGAAAGATATAGTTTGATCATCACTGATGATAGGGAACTATATCTCATGGAGGATGATGAATGAAGAACCTATGATAAAGCAATGAAAAGCTCAGATTCTGATAAATGGCTTAAGGCTATGAAATCAGAAATGGATTTTATGTATAAAAACAAAGTTTCGAATTTGGTCGATGTACTAGAAGTGGTTAGACCTATCGGGTGGAAATGGGTCTTCAAGAAGAAGACTGATATGGATGGTAATGTAATTACCTATAAGGCAAGGTTGGTTGCAAAAGGTTATAGTCAACATAAAGGTATTGAAAATGATGAAACTTTCTCACCGGCAGCCATGCTTAAATTCATAGGGATACTTCTCGCCATTGCTGCTCATTATGATTACGAGATTTGTCAGATGGATGTTAAAACAAAATTCCTTAATGGGGATTTGGATCGGGATGTGTATATGACATAGCCTGAGGGTTTTACATCTGAGAATGGATTGAAGGTATGCAAACTGCAAAAGTCTTTTTATACACTTAAGCAAGCATCCAGGAGTTGGAATATTAGGTTTTATCAGACAATTCGTGAACTGATTTTTGTCCAAACATTAATGAGCCTTGTGTTTACAAGAAGGTTAGTAGGAGTGTAGTCGTTTTCTTAGTATTATACGTCAATGACTTTCTACTAATAGGAAATGACATTTTTCCAAACTGAAAACCACCATTCAGGATTTAGAGCAAGTTGAGCAGAAAGAAGGGGAAGCTTTCCGATCTTACTATGAATGATGGATGTCCACTCAAACATTATTGGGCAGCAAACCTAGCTTACCTAAAATGATAATCAAAATGAGTTGCTGCCTTACCTTGGTACCAGAATTAGATGGCCCTAGATGAATATAGGAATTATACCAATCTTTGCATGAAAGCTAAGAAGATTAAAAGACAGGCAGCCATAAAAAAATAGAGAAATGCCACTACATCATCCAAGCCTTATTCCTTTGGTGATAAGAAAGCATCTGAACCTTCCATACCCGCACCAGCTGCACCAATTGCTAAAATGACCTCAGCTATCGAGGCCAATATAGCCTTAGTATAGTTAACTCAAGGGGAGAATTATAGGATCTCTACTTGGAAGGATTCCTTATCCTTTCTATTTGGCAAATTGAGGAAGATTAAGCTGCTAGATAACCTGCTTCCTTATTCCCCTCCAAAACCTAAAGATGTTCGCAATTTCCATAGCTACCATGTGACCCTTAGCCACCACACTAAAAATGGCAAAGCTCTCCTAAATTATATTAAGAATCTTATCGAGTAAGGGAAGATCAAAGAACCGGCATTACGACCTAGCACCCTCAACAACCCACTCCCCCAGTTCACAAAGTAAGTAAACATGGTTGGGCTTAACACGCCCGAAGCATATATAGCTCAGTACTTGAAAGACAAGAAAGTGATGAAAGAGGCTATTCTTGAGGTGGGTTTCGGTCTCTCTTCTAGTGTTTTCATTAGCAAAATTATCTAGGCCAATCATTTAGAGGCCAGTACTTCAACTTAGGAGTGCTGGCCTATTGAATTTAGTGCTGAGATAGAAGCAGTTCTTGATACATGTTGTATGACCAATAAATCAATCGATCTTCATTCCATCAATTTCTTTGGCCAATCCATCTTTGCCCCTATCTATCTTGATGATATTGGCTTTGATGAAACTGAAGATAGTTTGATATACCATATGAGTACCAAAGATGAGTGAGTATCTTTTGTAAAAAACGGTGAGGTGATGAATCTTACCCGTAGCGGCTATATTTACCAACCTGACATTGGGAAAACTACTCAAAGTAAGGGCCAAAAGTAGCCCCCTTTAAGCAATTCTAATAAGTTCAGGCTAAGTTCAGTATCTAGCAGTTGTTACGAGTATTTGAGAAACGTAGGGCTGCTTTGGAAGAAAAGTTGATGGAAATGAATGTCATCCCCATGACCTCTCCCACCGAAATGTGTAATCTGATTAGGGGAAGCAATCCTTTAGGATCAATCACTTTCTCTTCTTCTGATTACCCTCCTAAAGGACCTGAACATAATAAAGCTCTTTTCATTAAGGCTTGTTTATTCAACAAGCTCATTCCGTCTGTCATGGTAGATGATGGGTCCGCTCTGAATTTTTATCCCCTCAAAGTCCTCCTGTATATTGGCCTTTCTACAGAAATGTTGAAGAAATTGAGTATTATAATCAAATCCTATGATGACTCTAAGAGAGAGGTTCTAGGAGCGTTCAAAGCTAAAGTTACTATAGGGGAAGTTACAGCTCCTATAACCTTCACGGTTATTGATATTTGGTCACATTCTCATTACTCTTGGGCCATCCTTGGCTACATTCGATAGGGGCTATTCCATCCAGTCTTCACTAAAAGATCAAACTAATTCATAAAGAGAAGCTGGTCACTCTAGCAGCAGATGAAGAATCAGTCGTTGCTGTAACGGCCAGTGAAGATATTGGAGTAGTGATGATCAGTCAGAACTTTGATGATAATGTTACCAAACACTATTCCCGCTGGGTTGTCAAATATATGGCAATAAAAGGCTGCAAATGAGGAAAAGGTTTGGGTCATGACCTTCAGGGAATTTCCTCTCCTCCAAGAATTCACTCTTGGAAGGGGAAGGAAGGTTAAGGTCTTGTCAATAAGAAGATAAAGAAGAGCAGCTGGTATCCGGTCAACGTAGTCTCCGTTTGTGCAAGGGCTGAAGAAGAACCCTACCATTGTTAGCAATAGCCTATGGAAATAAGGGGTGAACAAGTTCCTGGTTTCAAAATCTTTAATGATGTGTTTGACTTGAGTAAGTCCTGCTTGATTGATAATCTTCTAAGCATTTAATAGCTGACATGCAAGAGCTCGAGAAAAAGATGGCCAACCTAATCTGCAAGGATACCACTGATGAAGAAGAGGATGATTTTCTTGTTTCTATTTCTGATAATTTTGAAGTGAACAATAAAGCCTATAAGGCTAATTTATTAATGAAAAATAATCATTTTGCTTACTTATTTGATATCTCGACTAGCGGCACTATGCATTTATTTGAACATTCATATAATGTGTTTCGCATACATGATACTTCTATACATGAAACTTGGGTACAAATGATAATCCAAAATTGGTATATATTGCAAATGATATGTCTCCTATAGAGAAAAATGAAATAACAAAAGTCTTAAAAGCATATGATAGCGTTTGCTTGGTCCTATGACAATATGCCAGGCGTTGATCATGAAGTAGCCAAACAAAGAATTCCGACTGATCCTAAGTTTAGACCAGTTAAGCAAAAACTCTGTCACTTGAGACCTAATTAGACTGAAAAGGTTAAATCCGACAAATCCAAATAGATTGAAGCCAAGTTCTTGAAGTAGTTGAATATCCAACTTGAGTAGCAAATGTGGTTCTAGTAGCAAAGAAAGATGGAAGAGTCTGGGTTTGTGTTGATTATCATGATCTCAGCAAAGCCACACCTGAAGATGATTTCCCATTACCACACATTTATATTATGGTTGACAGTGCAACTAGAGCCGCCATGTATTCTTTTTTGGATGGGTATTCGAGTTACAATTAGATTCTCATGGACATTTACGACAAAGTAAAGACAGCCTTCATCACTCAATGAGGAGTTTACTATTTTTGAGTTATGCCATTTAGGTTAAAGAATGAGGGGGAAACATACCAGAGAGCCACTATTACCTTGTTGCATGACATGATCCACAAAGAAGTTAAAGTCTATATCGATGACCTGTTAGTAAAGTTATCAACCTGAGAAGAGCAGCTGGCTATCTTGGATAGATTCCTCACTAGAATCGAGAAGTATAATCTTCGACTGAATCCTAAGAAGTATGTGTTTGGGGTTACATCTAGGAAATTGTTGGGGCATATTGTCAATCAACGAGGTATCAAAATGGATCCCGATAAAATCAAGGCTATCCGTGAAATGCCTACACTAAGAAAAGAGAAAGAAGTCCGATCGTTCTTAGATTCTTTATAATATGTTAGTAGGTTCATATTTCAACTAACTATAGTTTACGATCCCATATTCAAGTTGTTAAGAAAGCATCAGCTAGTGGTAGGGAATGATAAGTGTCAGATAGCCTTTGATAGAGTTAAGGCTTACCTTGGGAATCCGCCAGTCCTTCCACCTATGATACAAGGGAAACCTTTGACCTTATATTTAGCTATTGAGGAAATGTTAGTAGGTGCAATGCTTGTCATAGAGCACGAGGATAAGAAAGAGCACGTGATCTATTACCTCAACAAGATGTTGTTAGAATACGAAAGTCGTTACACTATAGTGGAGAAAACCTGTGCTACTATGGTGAGGTTAACAAAGAAGCTGAGACATTATTTTTAGTCTTGCCAGATCCAAGCTGTCGTAAAAATTGACCCCATTAAGTATCTATGTGAGTAACCTACTTTTGTTGGGATATTGTCGAGATGGCTGTTACTTTTGTCAAAATTTGATATTGAGTACATCACAAAGAAGGTCATTAAAGGACAAGCTGTGGCCGAATTTCTAGCTGGTTAGCCAATTGAATCTAATTTTATGGATAACTTGGAGTTTCTAATGAACAGTTAACCGTGGTAGAAGAGGAAAAACCTCGTGAACCATGTATTTTGATGGTGCAGTCAACAAATGAGGCATTGGACTTGGTGTTATCATTGTCACTCCTCATAACGAGATAATTCTATTGTCCAAATGCCAAGAATTCTCGGTCACTAATAATGGGGAAGAATACAAAGCTTGTCTTTTTGGATTAGAAGCGCTCCTCAAAGTTAAGGCATTTAATGTATCAGTAGTGGGTAATTCAGCTACAGTAATTCGCCAAGTCATAGTAGATTGAGAGATCAAAGAAGAGTCACTTTGTCCTTATGTTGAAGCAGTTTGGGACCTAACAATAAAGTTTAGGTAGTGTTTGTATCAACATGTAGTGAGAGAAGAAAATCAAATGGTTGACTCACTAGCAACATTGGCTTCCATGTGGAAAAATCCTCAAGAAAGGTTGATGAAACCTTTGGGTATGCAATCCTCCAAGGTGTCATTCCTTGATTGATCAATAATGGTAGTAGGGCAAACCGAAGAGGACCCCTAGTATTCTGACATAATTCAGTTCTTGAGAGATGGCTGATACCCTGACGGCGCATCTCAGTCAGACCATACAACACTAAGAAAGTTGGTAGTTCAGATTAACATGGTTAATGGTGTTCTATTCAAAAGAACCAGTGATGGGTTACTTCTTAAGTGCTTGACGAATAACGAAGCTACTCGCATAATGAGGAATGTGCATTTAGGTGATTGTGGACCACATATAAACGGGATAGCCTTAGCAAAGAAGATACAATGATAGGGTTATTATTGGACTACGATGCTGGTTGATTGCGTATCTGAAGTCAAAAAGTGTCACAAATGTCAGACTCATGAAGAAATCTCTCACCTACCACCTACTAAACTCCAAAATTTGTATACTCCTTGGCCATTCTCTGCATGAGGGATAGATATTATTGACGATATTCAACCATCCTCTACAAATTGTCAGCGATACATAGTAGTGGCAATTGATTACTTCTCAAAGTTGATTGCGGCCGAATCCTACACCAATATTACGGCCAAGAGGATGGCCAAGTTCATTGCCAAATTTTTGCTCAATATGAGATCCCTCACCATATAGTGTCTAATAATGGGGTTTAGTTCCAAGAAGAAACTGTAGCTTTGATTGAAAAATATGAGATAAATCATCATAGATCATCTCCTTATCGACCACAGGCTAATGGAGCAGTTCAAGCAGCCAATAAAGCGATCAAGAAAATCTTGTCCATGCTGGTTTTCACATACCACAATTGGGCCGACAAGCTTTCTTTTGCATTCTGGGGACATAGAACAAGTGTGCGCACTCTAATGAATCAAACTCCGTTCTCTTTGGTATATGGGATAGAAGCAGTTCTATGAGTGGAAATTGAGGTCAAGTCACTCATGGTCGACTTAGAACCTCAATTGAAAGAAACAGATTGGGTTCAAGCCAGATTTGAACAGCTAAATACAATAGATGAGGCGCGATTGAAAGCTTTGGATCACCTGTATATATACTAATAGCATATGGCTAGAGCTTACAACAATCGAGTCACACAACTAAAATAACCTCTCAAAGAAGGAGACATGGTCCTCAAACAATCGAGAAAAGTTAACACTGATACTACGGTCAAATTCCGTCCTAATTCGGAAGGTCTATATGTCATCAAAAAGTCCTTTGTAAAGGTGCAACCAAGATCATGGATATGGATGGTGTTAGCACAGGTCCGTTCTAGCCCGATGAGGAATAATGCCTATTTCGTTCCGTGATCAGACAAAAGAGCCAAAAAAGACAAAATTGTCATCCAAAATCCAAAATTAAAAAATCCACATTCTAGGGAAGCTCCGATTTAGCATTTTCTACTAAAAAATCTAAAAGTCAAAATTTGATCAAACATAGGTAATCCTCCCGCCGGGTAATTACCTATCTACAGTGGAAAAATCAAATCTTACCGAGATCTGGCAAGATTTTACGGAATCGGATGTAAAATCATAGCAGATAGGTAATTAGCCCACCAGCTAATTACCTCCCTATAATAAGTACGAGGTCAACCCCCCCCCCCCCCCCCCATTACAACAGAGACGCAAATTTTGTAAAATCCCAAAATTACCTTTATGTCCTTTTTTAATTTCGGGAGCCCTAAAAGGCCTGAAACTCTGCCAAAACATTTCCAAATTCGAGCTTTATCACCTACACTAGGTATAAACTTGATTTATTGTCTTTTTAGATCAAGATCCCACAGCGATCTTCGGTCTGGTAATGACTTAATTTTTCTCAAAATCCTGCATTTCCCTCAGGAATAATTCAAGATTACAACTATAACTTAGGTTAAATCTATTTTCCACTAAAATCATAATCCTTGGCAACTTCGGTCCCTATCGGCTCTCCAGTCAGCCTTGACAGACGAAAAGGTAAATTAAGGGTAAAACGCTCTAAGCCCAACTTTAAAATTCATTTTTATTACTTTTTATTATCACATATTGCATTCCATTTCTTTGGTTAAGTGAGCTACTGGTGCCACTTAAACTACAATATGTGTAAATAAGCTCGCAGGTACGAATAAACATATAAAATGTGAGGAAACTCTATCCGAGTTTTAAGGCCAAGACCCAAACGTTGTCGTTACTCTGCCAAAATTTTGGTAGAAAATATCAATTTATTATGCTATTATAAGGCGTGTTTTATTTCCTAAATTTATTTCTTAAATAAAGCCGTTATAATGCTGAATTTACCACAAATTTCAAAATTTCAAAATTAATCCAAACAATTTGAACAATATAAGTAACTATTATGTCTGAACTCAGAATCTCGTTTTCTCTTCGATATAAAAATCCCATTTTGGATCAATATACTATAGTTCCCAGTGGAGCTGAACTGGGTAGGGACTTTATTTTATTTTTAAATAAAGCAAAAATGCTTTATTTAAAAACATCTTTTCTCGATAAAATGTGCAAATATATTTCTCAACATAATCACATTTTAGGCCTACAAAGCCACCACATTTAAGCAAACTGGATTTTCTCAAACCAAACCAAAACGCGCCCCGCGTACCGCACTCTGCGTGCACAACCAGACTCGAAAACGTCCGCCCGCTCACAGTGGCAACTCTGCTGGGGATCTATTTTTATAAAAGCCCGATTTTTATGAAAATTCCTTTTTGACATGATAATTAAAATATTGTTCAAATTCAATTTTGGAATTATGGAAATTGTTATAATTTCTACACTACACAAATTTTAGGATTGCATGGCATCTGCATTCTTTACCCCTAAACTAATTTAGGTGCCTTTTGGTGAAGTATCTCTAAGTTTGTTTAGGGCTTGAGGGGTATATATCTGATCACACCCCTTGCATAACGTATGAGTACCTTGCTCGCTTAAGGGTAAGACTACCTATGTATATTACATGTGGAAAAGTTTCCTTTAGTTTGCTTAGGGCCACTGGGACTTGGTACACAAAGGCACAGGATACCCCAAATCGGACCCAATCTTGAGACCGAAACCGACATGTAGATGAACCATAGATCTTTCCCAATAGCTTTACCCTAAAAACCTTGAGCGCACACGAGAAGACTTCGCTAAGTCCCCCATTGGCTTTAAAGCAAAGTAACCAAATAGAGTTATAATGGCGGTAGGCGCGATCTAATAGTTTGCTGCAGGTGCACGTTTATTAAATATAAATAAACTGAAAATGAACATCGTAAGCATCATGATTGTGTGCAAACTAACCACATCTTTATGCAGCCATAACATTTTGTGGCATCTCATTTTATATACCTAGACTAGTGAGTCCACCTAGGCTCAGCCCGCGAGCCAAAATTAACCAAGACTAGTGAGTCCACCTAGGCTTAGCCCGTGAGTCAAAATTAACCGAGACCAGTGAGTCCAGCTAGACTCAGCCTGCGAACCGAAATTAACCAAGACTAGTGAGTCCATTTAGGCTTAACCCGCGAGCCAAAAATAACCAAGACCAATGAGTCAAAACCCTTTGAGTGACCCTAGAGTCAGCTCACCTATTGGACCGATGAGTCAAAACCCTTTGAGTGCCCCTAGAGTCAGATCACCCCTTCGACTATTGAGTCAAAACCTTTCAAGTGACCCTAGAGTCAGCTCGCCCTTGGACCAATGAGTCAAACCCTTTGAGTGACCCTAGAGTCAGCTCACCCTTTGGACCAATGAGTCAAAACCCTTTGAGAGACCAGAGAGTTAGCTCACACTTGGACCAATGACTCAAACCTTTCGAGTGACCCTAGAGTCAGCTCGTCCTTGGACCAATAATTCAAAACCTTTCAAGTGACCCTAGAGTCAGCTCGCCCCTAGAGCAATGAGTCAACCCCTTTCGAGTGACCTTAGAGTCAGCTCACCCATAGACCAATGAGTCAACCCACCTTTGACCAGCGAGTCAATTCATCCCCAGGCTATTGAGTCTAATCTGACTCAAACCCTTTATCTTCAGACCGCGCGTTTGTAATGTTCCACGAATATCGTAGACTGCCCTTGTCGATTGCTCCTCAAACAATTTGCATATGTCCAACTCCCTTATTATTTGTACACATCTACTCATTCATTTTCTCTCTCATTCATGCATCCATTCATGCATCCTGATGGTGCGAGGTGAGAAGGACTAAAACCCACACCCGGTACACTTACTAACACTTGATCTCTGGCATTTTTAGGTTAGAAGCAAGAGAAAAGGAGGTTAAGAGTATTACGGGAGGCCCAAAAGTCACACCCCCACCACCAATCAAATCTTTGGCCGAATTTTTCTCTAATCCAGAACCTAAAACTGTAACGATAGATGATGATGGAGTTGGACAATCCCTCAAAAGGATTCTTGACACTCCAGAATTTTGTGATATTTGAGAAGGGCTGAGCGCTGCTACTGCTCAAAAAATGTAAGAGCAAGAGATCAAGATAGCAGCATTAAAGGCAAAGATGGTAGACATGGAGAAGCTGTCCCCCACTAAAGACAATATGTTGCTCCCTCCGTTGAACAGTATGTGGATATTGATTGGTTCTTGGCAAAGGATTCAGAAGCCTTATATAGCCCCAAATGCTGGTACTGGACCCCCTCATGAACACGTGGAGGGTTATCTTTGAATTATGACTAGCATAAACATCCCCAAAGTTCATATAGTCAATCTATTCCAAGTTACTCTACGAGTACCCACCTCTGAATGGTACATGAGGATGCCAATAGACGTGAAATCTAATTGAAGGAAGCTATGCTCGGCATTCCTGGAAAATTATACTTTCAATCTAAAGGTCAAAACTACTTTTCAAGACCTCAAAAGAATTAAACAATAGCCAAATGAGTCCTTCAAAGAATTTTACCTAAGATGGATGGCTGTTTGTGTACTTGTAATTGGGGCACCTGACCAAGATGCCCTGATTGTGAAGCTTGTCGAAGGATCTAGCCTGAAATACCGCGATGAAATAGAAATGGGAAGATTCGACACCTTCAATGACATGGTAGACTATGCCAAGAGGCTTGAAAATTATAAGGAATAAGATTGAGCAAAGAAGCAAGAATAGGAAGCTTATACTAAACCACGATAATGGGAAAAGGGCGGATCCTCCAAGAAAGTTAGTTCTGAGTCCCTAAGGGTCCAGCCCAAGTTTTAGTGGCCACTCAGGTGCAGACTCACCAATCTATCTCCCCATAGGAAGAATCATTGTTACAAATATTCACCAAACTGAGAAAGTCTGACCAACTCCGGAGCATCAAGCTATTCGGTCCACCTTCTGTGGATGACAAAGACAACTTCTGTGCTTATCATATAACCAAAGGGTACTGCAATAATGAATGTGCGTGGCTACTAAATGATCTACAACAAATGATAGCCTATGTGAGAATGAAAGAGCCTAAGAAGAAACCCAACAATCAAACTAATCCTCTGCCAAACTTTCAAGCTACGGTAAACGCCATCGATATTCATATGGGAGCCAAAGAATATGGTATCGATGTAACAGACAACTTTCGGCGTGACCCAGGATAAGGGGACAATATGATCTTCGATAATATGGATATCATCTACATGGTTTACCAATACGTCCTGAGAATGAGGAGAGAATGGTTGGATCAATACCAAGTGCCACTACACCTTATATACCGAGGAGACTCTAACTTAAATGAACATGTAAAAGAATTCCTTTGGTTTATGCACAAACAAGGAATAACTATGATGGGTTTTGCACCTCAGTTCCCTAGATTTTTAAAAGGCCCAGCCATGGCCTGGTACGACATGATGCCTCTAGAAGGGAATTGGAACTAGTACTTTATGGAGAGATCTTTCCTCCACTAGTTTAGGGCATCTCAGCCATACCCTTATGAACTCTACTGGTGGTTGGCACCACCGGTAGACCAACATAATATCGGGTGGTAGGATATCCCTCGTCCATAACCTCCGACGTACACTCCCCGGATTACATGAGTCCAAACTATGTCAAGTTTGTTCGAATTTGGGAGCTCCTCTGGAGTAGCACATCCAGAAACCCAAGAACTATATGAGCCTAAGTAGGCAAGGAGCAACAATGAAGACCAGCAAAGGTATCTCAGCCTTAATCTAGATGAGGGTACACGAGACCCATTTGGAGGAATTTGTGCTGACATTACAACATATAGTACCCATATGGGGGAAACATTTGCCAGGATACGAACCATGGTGTTTAAATTCGGTGTAGCCATCACAGGAGTTGAGGCTAGGATAAATCCCTAGGAAGATCCTGAGGAAGACCCTGAGGAAGAACCTGAGGAAGATCCCGTGGAAGATCCTGAGAAAGATCCCGAGGAAGATCCTGAGGAGGAACCTGAAGAAGATCCCAAGGAATATCCAGAAGAAGGCCCCAAGGAGGATCCAGAAGAAGATTTTAATGACGATATCCCAGCTCGACACGCACCAAATTGGGTCTTTGACCCGTGGAATAGGCAGCAACCTTTCAAGGATTCAGATGAGGTAGTAGAAGAATTTATGGACTCTAGTGAATCGGATCACGAAGATGAAAGTGAAGTGGATAACTTGGGATATGAATTAGAGACCTTTTCAGGCAATAAGCTAAATCACTTACTAGGATATTTTGAATATGAGGCTCCTTTCCCTATTGGTATGACGGTCAATTACGATGGTGCTGAGAGCTACACCTCGTCTTTATAGCATAACTCCCTGGGGGCCTTATGATATCCAGCAAGTGCAGATTCTAGAGACTTTACGGACTTCGACTTACGTAGCGAACATATCGTTAATATGATTCCAGACAAGGGGCAAGAACTCTCTCGAGAGTACATCATGGAAAGGATCCATGTTAAAAATGAGTTAGCCAGAGGCAGTCGTCAGATCCGGAGTTCGGACATGAGGGAAATTTACCGTATATTCTATGACAGAAGTACCAGGCAACGAACTCACATCCGTGAATTTGTGCAAATGATGAACGGCGGGTGCATTCACTATGCCCATTGGCCCGAAAGGTTCTGCTGGACTCTCTGAGAGAAGGCAAATGTTTGGTATGAAGGGCATACATTTTACCAGAAATCATTATGGAATATTTTGGCTAAGGAATTCAATGACTACTTCATATAGGTTGATACACCAGAAAACTCAACCCCTGAGTTAGACAGACCTAGAAACCCCTTATAGTACTGGTAGTGGAAAGCAACCAATGCTATCTATTCGATGTCAATGGAATAAGCCAGAGAATACCCGTGGTATATGAATAAATATAACAACAAGCAAATCGCTTATGATGATGCTTCAGATATGCTTGATGAGGGGGAACCAACCGACAAAGCCTTCTCATCCATCTATATGATCAGACAAGAATCTAATCCTATGCTATGCCAAATCCTATAGGAGAGCCCTATCATTCCTGAAAAGCAACCGAAAAAGGTTCCCTTCATCCAATGGCCCTTTGCTGCTAGAACCCCATCTTCGGCAAACAAATTGATTAACTTGGGAGAGATACCACTTAATGAAGACTTCAATAAGTTTGAGATCTTCAAAACAACAAACTCGCCAACCCAAGTTGTCAGCCCTATCACTAGAGGAGGAAAAGTAACTCGGTCAGTAACCCCAACCTTGCCAAGGTCCGAATCTCCGGCACCTCCTTCTTTTGTTAAGCCCTCTGGACAGATAGAAAGCCTAATTGTGGATCAATTAAAAGCCACTATAACTAAGATGAGTATCTGGGACCTGCTACTTGGTTTTGAAGATCACAGGCTTGATATCGTTAAAAAGCTGATGGAAATTGAAACATCACCTAAATATGTCTACACACTACTTAATAATGAGGCTAGCATTGTTATCCTCGACATCATCTTTACAAGCTTGGATCTACCCGATGAAGGCATTCGCCATAATAAGGCTCTCTACTTGAAGTCTAGTATCTTCGGGTGCATCATGCCCTGTATAATGGTTGACGATGGTTCATCACTGAATGTCTATCCTAAGGATATCCTGCCAATCCTAGGACTAAGCGAGAGGGACTTGAAGAGATCCACTATAGTCATCAAAGCCTACGAAAACTCTAAGAGGAAGTTACTATTGGAAAAATCTCATCTATAGTACTTTTCACGGTCATAGATATCCTAGTAACCTTCTCTATACTACTCGGACATCCATGGTTCCCTGCTTTAGGAGGAGTTCCATCCACACTTCATCAGAAGATCAAGATCCCATTCCGCGGAAAGATCTTTACTCTAGAGGTTGATGAGGCATCAGTGGTGGCAACACCAAAAATGGAAGAAAGCTATATGAAAGGATTTACCACAGCCATAATTAGGCAAGAATCAAACAAGCAATCAGAGGTACATTAGGGCCCATTGATTCAGGGATACATGCAAAAGCACCATACTCTTGGCAAGGGACTAGGTGCTCATGAAAAAGGAATGTCGACCTTTAATACAAGGGCAGGAGAGTGGAAGCCTGTAGAACTTGGTTACACATGCCCTTAAAGAATCGCCCACAGAGTGGACTTTCAAAATAAGTTGCAATAGCCCTACACTGGGGCACCCAAGCCTATTAAGAAATTTTAAAATGAATAATGTACTTTATGATGATAATAAGATGAAGAACTTTGCTTATTTGAATTGTGTTTTTGATTATGATTCCATGCATCCATTCCAGCATTCATCTAGCATCTTTAACATTAATATTGATATTACAAAAGAAATTAACTTAAATACAGAAGATGATCCAAAAATGATATGCATTTTCAATCAATTGCCCATTGAACAAGAGAGAGAGTTGATAAAAGTATTGAGAAATCATGTTTTCGCCTTTACTTGATCTCATAAAGATATGTCAGGACTTGATCGGCACATCACCGAGCACAAGATCCCCACGGACCCGAAGATTCGACTGGTGAAATAAAAGATGAGAAGGATGCGCCAAGAATGGGCAGTGAAGGTTAAAGCAGAACTAGCCAAGCATATCAAGGATAATTTTATCGAGGTCGTCGAATACACCACTTAGCTTTCCAATGTAGTTCTTGTACCCAAGGAGAATGGTGACATTTGAGTTTGCATTGACTTTAGGGACTTGAATAAGGCCACCCCTAAGGACGATTTCCCGCTACCATACATCGATGTTCTAGTAGACAGCGCTGCTAGAGCAGCCTTGTATTCCTTTATGGATGGATTCTTGGGATATCACCAGATCCTCATGAATGTAATGGACGAGTTCAAAACCACATTCATCTTGGAATGAGGGGCTTACTATTTTAAGGTGATGCCTTTCAGACTAAAAAATGTAGGAGCAACCTGCCAATGAGCAGTCACAACATTGCTACTTGACCTAATCCATAAAGAAGTCAAGGTCTATATAGATGACATGCTTGTAAGATCCGCCATGCCATAAGAGCACACGACAGTTTTTGAACGATTCCTTACAAGGATAGAGAAATACAATCTTTGTCTCAACCTAAAGAAATGTATATTTGGCTTCACGCCAACCAAGTTACTAGGGTATGTGGTTAGCAAGAGAGGCATAGAGGTGGATCCCGATAAAGCTAACGCCATCAGGGAAATGCTTGTACTAAAAACCAAGAAAGAAGTGAGAAGTTTCTTAGGATCCATACAATACGGCATTCGCTTTATAGCACAGTTGACCACCACATGTGAGACCATCTTCAAGCTCTTGAGGAATCAATAGCCAATAGAATGGAATGACAGTGTCAAAAAGCCTTTAACAGAAATAAAGCTTACCTTATAAACCCTCTAATGTTGAAGCCACCAATTCTTGACAAGCCACTCATTCTCTACTTGGCAATAGGAGAGACATCTATAGGAGCTATGTTGGTTCAAGAACACGCAGTTTATTACCAAAGCAAGAAATTGCTAGAATATGAAACTCGATACACCATTATGGAAAAAACTTGTTCCACCATGGTCTGGCTCACCAAGAAGCTTAGACACTACTTCCAATCATACAGAATCCAAGCAGTCGAGAAAGTGGATCCGATGAATTATTTATGCCAGGCTCGCTCGCTAACTGGAAAACTGGCTAGGAGGCAATTATTATTGTCAAAATTCGATATCGAGTACGTCACTAAGAAGACCATCAAGTGTAGGGCAGTGGCAAAATTCCTAGCAAATCAGCCACTTGAGAAAGGAGAACAGGAAAACCTAGAATTTCCTGACGAATGTTTTGCAACCACTACTGGAGAATCCTAAAAAATGGACCATGTTCTTTGATGGCGCTGTTAACAAGCGAGGGGCTAGTTTGGGGGTCATCATCATAACGCCGGATTGAGCATTGATACCTCTATCAAAGCGACTGGCATTTCTCACCACGAAGAATGGGGCAAAGTATAAAGCCTATTTATTTGGGATGTCTGACCTAATCACTCTTATAGCGGACAAGGTAAAAATCATTGGTGATTTAGCTTTGGTCATCATACATGTCACAGATGACTGGGAATTAAAAGAGGAATCCCTCAGACCTTACTTAGAGGCTATATGGAGAAAAGCCACAATGTTCAACGAATTCAAATTTTGTCACACGCCCCATGAGGGAAATCAAATGGTAGATGCATTGGCCACTTTGGCCTCCATGTAGGAAGGGCCCCAAAAGCAGCCAACTAAGCCTCTTATTATAAAGACAACCCAATCTACATATTACATCCACGCAATAAATAATGCCATAAGTAAGGAAGAACCATGGTACTCTGACATTGTCAAGTTCCTCGAAAATGTTGAATTTTTGGCTGAGGCTACAGATTCTGATAGGAATACACTAAGGAAGCTCGCTGTGCAATTCTACTTGGTTAAAGGAGATCTATTCAAGAGGTCCTTTGATGGCTTATTATTAAAGTTTCTAGCCTAGTAGGAAGCTGAAAGGGTAATGAAAGACATACATTTAGAAGGCTGCAGTCCATACATGAATAGTCTCGTGATGGCAAAGAAGATCCAAAGAATGGGATACTTTTGGTTAACCATGCTAGCTGCTTGTATTCAAGAAGCATAGACTTGCCATGCTTGTTAAATATATGGGGATGCAAGCCACTTACCTCCGACAACCTTGCAAAGCTTTACAACACCTTGGCCATTCTCAGCCTGGGGCATCGATATCATCGGCGAAATAAGACCAAATTTGATCAATGGCCATCGCTTTATTATAAAGCTTGTCGATTACTTTTCCAAATGGATTGAAGAAAAATCATACATAAGCATCACGGCCAAGAAGATGGCCCGGTTCATTCAGCGACACATCTTCGCCAGATACGATATTCGTCACCATATAGTAAGTGACAATGGTGTACAGTTTCAAGGAGAAATAGCTGGCCTTATTGAGAAGCACGGGATTGAGCACCATCTCCCTTCACCCTATTGCCTTCAAGCCAACATAGGTGTAAAAGCAGCTAATAAGGCAATAAAGAAAATCCTCTCCAAGATGATCTCTAACTACCGCAATTGGGTCGATCATTTGCCCTACGTCTTATGGGGATACATAAATAGTGTCAAAACCCCTACAGTTCAAACTCCTTTTTCTCTCATCTATGGGATGAAGCCGGTATTGCCTATTGAAATGGAAATCAAATCTTTGTGCATAGCTATCGAAGCCAGACTTCTCAAAGATGAATAGGCAAAACCAAGACAAGATGAACTGGATATAATTGATGAAAAAGGATTAACTACCCTAGAAAATCTACAGTTGTACCAACAATGCATAGCTAGGGATTACAATTGAAAAGTCAAAGGGCAAGATCAACCTTTGAGAATGGGTGATCTGGTCTTAAAGTAGTCTCGTAAAACACACATGGATGCTCCAGGGAAGTTCCAACAAAACTGGGAAGGCCCATAAGTAGTAAGAAAGACTCTCAGTAAAGGGGCAGTGAAAATCTTAGACCTGGATGGCAGTGAGTTTGTGAATCTAGTAAATCACGACAAGCTAAATGGCTATCTAGTGTAAAAGATAAAATGATAAAATGTAAAGGTCTATCAAGAGGTAGTGAGGGCTCTTGGGTAAAAATAAAGACCCCAAAATAAAAGAGTGAAGCCTTAGGTAAAGTCCATTCGAAGCCTTACGCAATGATGGGCATCTCTTAGGAATAAATACCATTTGCCCTTCCTATTTAAATAATATCTCTAGTAGTAACATGTTCATGTTAAATATACTGAATAAGCGCATTAAATGGAAAATGCAAATTGTTTAGTGAAACACGCATTCAAATAACATCATTTCATCTTCATTACATATAAAAGTACATTACAAATAGGAAATAGAAGCGACAAAGATGAACGATGAGACCTAAAACCTTTATTCTCCCATGGAAATGAAAGACACCTAATGGCAAACTCAAGGACCTGCAAGGAAGTTGCGGAGTCTCTGTGTCTCAATGAGCCTCTCTCCGAGGGTAGGAAGCCTGTGAGTACTTACACCCAAATATGATAAGCCTCGAAAGGATGGACGTTAAAGGGGATAGAGTAGTTCATCTCCGCCTGAATGCCACTAATCCACCTCTCGTCATAATGATAGACCCAGGTATAGGAAAGCTCTGCGCCAATTAGCATGCATAGGGATCTAGGGAACCCTTGAGAACGGCCATATTACCTACACAAGCGACCAGTAGATTAAGTAATGATCTCAAAAAGGCTGATGATGACCATGCCACCTCTAGGGATGACGGTAGTCACATACGTGATACCCCACCAAGGGCAAACCCAATGAATATCCTCAATAGCTCGGCTACCTATAAAATCAACCCACTCCTTGACAGTGAAATCTCTGTGAGGATGATTGCCGATGCGAACTATGGAGCCCCACACTTAGTAGGCCCTCAGATGATAATCCATGGTGGAGGGAACAGACAAAACAGAAAGCTTGTCCCAAAGTGAAAGCTACAAGGGGAAACACAAAAACAAAAATGAAAAATGAAAAAAAGAAAAGAAAAGAAAAAAGTGAAAAAAAAAGAAAAAATATGGCCTGTTGGATTGAATGCCTAAAAAGGCAGTCCAGGCAAAAATTAAGGCAGACCTGATGAATCAAAAACCCGAGAGGGCAGTTCATGCAAAATGAAAGGCTCAAATAAAATTTTCTTGAAGGAGAAGCCTGCTGCCCCTGGTAGTAGCTTTAGTCCAATCCAGGATGAATGCACAAAGATTAGTGTCTTAGCCAAACTCAGAGAAATGAGAGATTTCCCCTCTAACATCTGATCAATGATAGTCAGGAAGGCAAAGCTACAATCATAGTGGGAACCTTATAAAGGAAGACCCCTAACAAGAGCAAGCAAATGAGCGAAAGCCAACTCGCGTCGTTAGGAAGAAGGCCACTGACTATGTCAAAAGCCACATCCAACCTCAAACCCTTATCACAAATCAATTAATGTATGTCGAATCATTGTAGCTGAAAATAATTCATCAGCATATCGGAGAACTCTGGACGATCCGTTAAAATGGCTGCGGGCATATCAGCTGAAGATCTCAGAAGCCCATAGAATTCCTCACATAAGGGGTATAACTCATGCTCTCAAAAATAAAGCACGTTGTCAGCAGGGTCCCAAAACTTGACAACACCTTGAATCATGTTAACCTTGATAAAGATGCGATAGTATTCCATTATATGTGCTAGACCACAGACCCTGAGATGGTCCGAACTGTTGGAATTCTTCAGATAAACATTCAAATCTGCACAGAAACTGATGTAGCCCTCCATGGCAAAATTTCATAAGAGTAGCAGTTCGCTATACGTAGTTCATAGGGAAATCTACCAATATCTGGCAGATTACCCCGATAAACTCGATCAATGACAAAAGAAAGCATAGAGCGAAGGAATAAAGGAAAAATTCTTATTTATATTAAAAAATGAGTTCATATAAGAAAAGGCACTAAAAAAGGCCCACAGAAAAAAGCAAACAATAAAAAGAAAGCCTATCTACTGCCCATTGGAGCTTGGGTGGCCAGGATTGAAAGGAGGGTAACCACCCTGTGAAAAGAATCTGAGGGTATCACCTTGTCCCTGCTATGCCTGCTACTGCAAGTTGTCCGTATGGAGCATCCCCAGTAGACCTCGAAGCCATCAGATCTCCAGCTGCAACATTTTAACATAGATCACTCATATGCATTTCATGACATACCATGCATAATCATTAAAATAAAAAAAAGAACATACCAGAGTTTTGGTTTATCATGAACTGCTACTGCCCTTTAATATATCCCTAATCAGAGATGCTATCAGCGATTGGCACCTGTAAGAATGAAAGATCGAGGATAAGTCAGAACCATCACGATCCAAGATTCTAAGGAAAAATATAAGAAAAGGCAAAACAACCTCACGTGAGTGGTATAGGCCGGATGGAAGGGCACCAGATGCTCAGGATCTAGATAAGGCAGAATCACCGGAGTATAGGTACTTAGGTTAGAACGGTACATTAGAGACATGGGCGGCTGATATTGAAACCCCCGATGTCCCTCTACCATTGCCCAACCCTAGAGCGGGACAGATGACATCAAAGAGCTACCCATGTGAGCCAAAGTAGTCGCAGGTCTCTTCCTACCTCGGTGATCCTATAAAGATAGTAAGGAAAAATCAATACAAAAATAAAAATCAATAGAAAAGGGAGTCTCTATAATTAGTTGGGTGTTCACAAACTCCCCAGCTCAACTTATGATATCTGGCTAGTGAAGAACATGACCCCAGGGATGCATCTTAAGCTCCAAGAAAGGAAAGACCGAACAATGATACAGTGATTGTAGTAGATAAAGCAAATCAAGGGATAAAAAAGTATACCCTCTCTGAAGACAGATTGCGAAGATGAGTGGAAAGCATAGATCGAGACTCCATCTCCCAACCACGCTAGCAATGTGGCAGCCGAGGACAAAACAGGTAGCTATCCCTATAGAAGAAAAAGAGCTAAGTCCTTACATAGACAATCTAGAGGCAAGATTTGAACTTTCTAATCCTGTTACTCGCACATTGATCAAGGGCCCAATACAGATGACCTAATGTGGCTTAGCCCCAAGCGTACTTGTCAAAATGAGATGGATCAATCAAAGTCGGCAGGATATGGAGGTTCACAATCGAACCCCCAGCGGGAAAACAGAGCCATGATAAAGTAACGGCCATAAAAGCTCTAGCCTCATAGGCTGAAGTCAAATGCCTTTTATCCCTAGTAGTCCAGAAGGTCATGAGTTTCTCACAAGAAATTCGCCCGAGCTTATCCCCAGAAAAGCCGTTCAAAGCCTCGATGGTCTCTACATTGAAGTTGTGGTAAGTAAAACAAGCGTTAAAGTGGATCACACTACTGGAAAGGAAGACCTGTGATGGCACAGTAATCCAGCGGGGTGATGGTATATTCCCCACAACAGAAGTGGAAAGTATGGGTAGCGTTGAATCACCTGCTCAAAATATGGGTAGAAGTGCCGGCTGGGATGTATGGATACTTATGAGATCTTGAGTACCTGTAATTCCTCACCATCCTCCCCAAAGACGTCTCATCTATAATAGCCTTAGCACTAGGAGACAACATCTTATACCACTTGTGAAAGTGGTAATGCTAGCGCCCTCATGCTTGGTTACCTGATTCAATGCATGCATCCATATCACACACCAGTTCCTGATAAATCACATGATTATCGAAAAGTCATTGCATTAAATAAATGATTGCATAAAATAAATAAGCAATAAAATGGATAAGTCATTGCACAAAATAAAAGCAGTGGTAAGGCTTACAAGAATCCGAGAAAGATGATCAAAAGTCTACGAGGCAGGTGGAATAAAATTCCCCGGACGAATCCCGTGGTACATCCAATTTAATGGGAGCCCATACAAAGCATCAGTGGGAACCTCAGACAATTCCACTTGCTGACCATCAATGAGCACATTGCAAGTAGTGACTTGAACGGCTGGCAGATCCAAGCAGATATTACAAAGCTTGAACCACATAAAAACCCCGCTAAATTTGAAAAGAAGGGGAAGAAAAGGGAAAAAGATGAAGGAAATCATTGTCAAAAATAGCTCGGAGGCAGAAATTTTTGAAGAAGAAGAGCAGAAAACGCAAAGAGAGAAGACAAAATCTTTTGGTGTGGCGAAAATGGGAGCAAAACTGCTGCTTTTGTAGACTACAGGTAATTAGCCCGCCCGCTAATTACATATGTAATTAGGCCGCCAGCTAATTACCTAACCAGCTGTAACGCATTTACGCGTCACATGCATTTACACATAACGGCTATAAAAGTTACCGTTACATAGGTAATTAGCCCGCCGACTAAATACGTATATTTTGAAAATTTTTGAAATTTTGCACAATTCATCCATTTTCTCCATTGTTTATAAAATGAGAGGACCTAAAAGCTGTTTTTATATAGTCACTCATGGTTTAATCATTCAAAAATATTAATTTCGACCCCAGTCAATTTTAACCTCATGCAGCATATTAATAAATTTTTAATCGAAGGCGAAAAATATATTTTAAGTCAAAATTTGTCGATTAAAAATATTTTAACTCATTGCATTCCACACACATTATTTTGTTTGTTTCACATACGACATAATTTTTAGTACAAAATTTATGTATGTGAGGGGCAAACTGTTAGCAAAGGTTCGTTCTGGCCCGATGAGGAATAATGCCTATTTAATTCAGTGATCAGACAAAAGAGCCAAAAAGGACCGAATTATCATCCAAAATCCGAAATTCAAAACTCCACATTCCAAGGAAGCTCTGATTTAGCATTTTCTATCGAAAAATCAAAAAGTCAAAATTTGGTCAAACATATGTAAGCCTCCCGCCGGGTAATTACCTATCTATAGTAAAAAAAACCAAATCTTACCGAGATCTGGCAAGATTGTACGGGATTTGATGTAAAATCTTGTCAGATAGGTAATTAGCCCGCGGCTAATTACCTCCCTATTATAAATACGAGGTCACCCCCTCATTTCGACAGAGACGCAAATTTTGTAAAATCCTAAAATTACCTTTGTGTCCTTTTTCAGTTACGGGAGTCCTAAAAGCCCAAAGCTCTGCCAAAATACTTCCAAATTCGAGCTTTATCACCTACACTAGGTATAAACTCAATTTATTGTCTTTTTAGATCAGTATCCCACAATGATCTTCGGTTTATGAATGACTCAATTTCTCTCAAAATCCCGCATTTCTCTCAGGAATAATCCAAGAATATAGTCACAATCCATGATAACTTTAGTCCTGCACCGGCTCTCAAGTCATCCTGCATAGACGAAAAGGTAAACTAAGGGTAGTTGGCTCTAAGCCTAACTTTAAAATTCATTTTTATTACTTTTTATTATCACATATTGCATTCCATTTCTTTGGTTAAATGAGTCACTGGTGCCACTTAAACTATAATATGTGTAAATAAGCTTGAGGGTACGGATAAACATCAAGAATGTGAGGAAACTATATCCGAATTTTCGGGCCAAGATCCAAATGCTGTTGTTACTCTGCCAAAATTTTGGTAGAAAATATCAATTTATTATGCCATTATAATGCATGTTTTATTTCCTGAATTTGTTTCTTAAATAAAGCTGTTATAATGCAGAAATTACCACAAATTCCAAAATTTCAAAATTAATCCAAACAATTTGAACAGTATGAGTAACTATCATGTCCAAACTCAGAATCTCGTTTTCTCTTCGGTATGAAAATCCCATTTTGCATCAGTATTCCACAATTCCCGCTGGAGCTGAACCGCGTGGCGACTCTATTTTATTTTTAAATAAAGTAAAAATGCTTTATTTTAAAAATATCTTTTCTGAATAAAATGTGCAAATATATTTCTCAATATAATCACATTTTTGGCCATCAAAGCCACTGCATTTAAGCAAACTGGATTTTTTCAAACCAAACCAAAATGCGCCCTGAGCACCGCACTCCGCATGCACAACTAGACTCGAAAAAGTCTGCCCGCTCACAGATGGCAATGATTTTGTGAATCCTATCAATCAAGACAAACTCAAACGCTATTACGTGTAAATAAAAAAATAAAGAACAAAATAAAGAATAAGCCCGCTAATTTGAAAACCCGAAAAGGGCAGATTGGGCAAAAATTAGGGCAGCCTGATGATTTGAAAACCCAAAAAAGGCGGGTCATGCAAAAATTAAGGCTAATGAAGTCCGTTGGACCTATGTGAGGGGTTCAAGCAAAAATTAGGGCAAAATAGTTGAGAGTCACTATCTATAAAACCTTAATTGAATAGTTAGCAATGGGAGACATGTCATTTAAAATTATTACTAACATTTGTAACCAATTTGAGCTCATTCAATAAAAGTGTCGTTCTTGATAAAATTCTCATATGAATGTAATAATAAAGGTATTTTGATGTGAAAGTGATTAATTCACAAGTTAGCATGTGTTTCATTTTTTCTATTCACACCTTATCTCTATTCCATGCTTAGACTCAATGCAAATAAAAATAAAAGAAAAAGAAAAAATGTAAATGAAAGAAATATTTCCAAAAAGGTAAAATATCTAATAGACTAAAAAGAGCAAGGTCTACGCAAAAGTCAAAAAATAAGTCTGCTGGACTGAAAACCCGAAAGGGCGGTCTAAAAAAAATTAGGACATTTGTAGTTTGATAGGTTAAGAGCACAATATAACTCCCTATGCAAAAATTAGAAATGAAAATGGAAATATCATATCAAAAGTCTAGGATGATCACATTATGCCTGAAACTACGCGTCTCCTCTTCGTCTCAGGAAGAACAGGTCCAAAGCCTCGAGAATAATAGTACCAATCAATACTAGCTGTTAGTAGTTCCTAGGCAGGATCTTAATCTCAGCTATCCAATCCTTGTACAGCTCATCAGTCATTATAATCCTCTTAGTTTCATATTTCAATCGAGCATATTTTATACATTTTTCTCTTATCTCGATAAAGAGTTATGGCCAACTCGAAGGGTATTCTGCTAGCACAGTCTCATAAAACTTAGTTGGAATGTTTTGGACTTGTCCATATTTTCTACACAACCTAGATGGAGAATATGATGTCACCATCTATAACCCAAGTAACTGTACTCCGTCTGACGACATTTCTAGTATGATATCTGAAATCTTCCACCAAGGGCAAATACAACAAATCTGGCTCTCAGGATATCCCTATAGAATGGGGGTCCACTCGGACAATGATAGGATTTGGTGGCCTGATATGGTAAAAGCATGTTCTAAGAAATTGGATGGGTTGCACTTCTTTATATTCACCTGCGGCAAATCTTTCAAAGCCCCTCCATACCTACAAGGAACATTCGTCAATATTTGCAAAAGCTGGGAAATAGTAAATTCACTATGACAAGTTACCTGTAATAATGTGAAGTGATCCCCTATCAGATTTTGATCTATGGAAGTAGCATCCAAATAAATAAGGGTCTCATCTAAAGCAAAAGCAGCTAGAGAAGCCCAGCTAGCCTCTATGATATCAAAGAAATCAATCGAAAAGGAGCCACGATCATACCTAACCCATATATGTACTCACTAGTATCAGTATAGTGATTATAGAAGACCAAGCCGAATGAGCTTTAGAAGTATTTTTACACCATTCAAATACTGAGCGTATCCTTAATCCAGATAAGCCAAGGGCATGAGACAAGAAATCCGCAGGACTTTCAATCCCAGAAACATGATCTAAATCTTTCTCTGAACAGAAAACAAACTTATAGATTGCTATCTTCACTTGTCGAGGAGTAGGGATGTTCAAAATAGTGCAGAATTCTTCAAATATTGTGTATAGTTCTATACTACTCGAATGAAACACCCTATCAATTGGGTCCCACAATGGACAAACCGCTCTAAGAAGTCTAAAATTCATAGAATCATCAATACAGTACCTGATATTCTACAGTCCAAATGGTTTGAGCCTCTTCCAGTCCTGTTCACCCTTTTGTTTTAGGAATTGTCTCAGTTCTAAACTGTAGAAGCCCATTGTCAAATTAAGTTTGAAGAAATAAAGAAAATTGAGACTTTTGAAATCAATATCGATACCGGTATTAGTGATAATGGTACCGCTAACTCTTTACTTCTACCGTTATCTATACTATCCAGTTATGGACCTTTGCAATAAGGCTACCGATATTATAGAGTAGATAAGGTAATTTTACTGTAAAAATAAGAAAAATTGACAAAGAATTTGCAAAAGTGGTTTCTACACATTAGGGCAAAATCTATATAGCAATAATTTGTCAAATGTTCCAAAAAAGTGTAAGTACAGAAAAATGCCTAATCTACTCTGAGCCATTTACGAAAAGGAATCATTAGAGTCTGACACATTAGATCCCTCAGGCTCTCTCACTGCTCCCCGCATGGCCGGATTGCTCTGCCACTTCAATAGAAGGTTCCTCAAGCAATCGGTCTCCGCCTCAGCTCTAGCAGTGGCACTCCTAGCCTCTCCGTCAGCTCTAGCCAATCTCTCAGCCATATCCTCCAAAGCTTATTGTAAACCTAAACAAATTAGGCATCATTCATTATGCAATTGATCATGCATCATACATAAATTATTTCAATAGGTTTAGGTACTTTACCTCTATAAGGTGCCATTGGGAAGAAATGAGATCGCCAAGAGACTGGTAGCTCCTAGACAACTACTCCACTATAACCTGGGGCACCTATGAATCGAAACTAAAATAAGAAGTCAATGTAAGCACAAAATCACAAGAAGCAAATTTTTGCAAAAGATTAGAATCTCACATAAGTAGTATCGGCTGGCGTGAACTCTAGCTGATGAGCTGATGGAGGAAGTCCTTAAGTCACCTATCTACCAACTTCCATCATGATAACAAAAGTAGTATCTAAGGCCGTCTAAATGCGACTCTCCACTATCTGCACCTAGCCAGTAGGCGGAGCCACCCGATCAATAGTAGGAACAACCTGAGCTATAGGAAGAGTCTTGCTATTACCTGAAGCCCTCACCCTCTTATGAGAGTGAACCCTTCAAAACAACAATATTAGACTAAGAAAAGAAAGTAAGTAAAATAAGTTTGTAAAATCACAAGTTTGTACCTGAGGTGTTGGGAGAGTGGTAGAAAAGGGAATTAGACTCGCCATGAAGTCGAGGTAAGCCCCCTCAGTAGTGTCCACTCGGTATCCTATGCCATCCCATAGAGGGGTTTGATCCTTATCCTCCACTAGGCATGGGTAGAATAAACCAATTAGAGGATCAGCGGGAACCTCTCTCTTAGTAATAGAGGCCATTGTCCTGAAACCCCTCACTCTCTCGCCCAAGTACCACTCCGAGCACATATGGCACTCCAACACAAAGTGTCGATCATCATACAGCTCACAGGCAGCTGTGACCAGAACCATATGGCTAGACCTCTTCCATGGCTCTTGGGGAAGCTACAATAATGTCAAAAGTCAGGGTAAAGTTCTAGAAACCTTATATTAATACAGTTTCTACTAATCTAAATATTAAATTTTTTAGATACCTGCTCGAGAGTAAGTCCTCGCAGGTAAGCTCGATGAGCAGCGGTGTCCCTTGACACCTTCTACCAAGAACGAGTCTAGGAGAAGACGATAAATGCTCCAATTTCAACAATAATCCATTTGGCTCAAAATATAAATTATTTATATTCCATAATATAAATTATTCATATTTCATTGTTATAGTATAAATTGTTTATATTTCTACCCATAATATAAATGGTTTATATTTCTTTTCCATAATATAATTGATCAACATCCAAAAATGTAAATAATCCATATTTCATTTCCAATTATAATTATGTCATATTTTATTTCCCATTTCATTTGTCATTTATATTCTATTTCAATTTATGTCATAATTAATTCATATTCCATTTTTATTTCTTTCATGCTTTATTTTTATTTCTTAATTACATATAATTTTCTTTTCTCGTCATTTCCATTATTTTTCAATTTCATTTAATTGTATTTGTGTGGGTAAGAGCTCTTTGTGGTGATTTTGTTCGAGGGATTAGCTTGCGACCCTTGCCACACTTTTCTAAACACCCTCTACTTCCTTTTCTTTCTTGATTTGTGAAATTTCCATTTCTTGCTATATTTATGTTTTTATGCTTTTTCTGCAGGATAATTGCCCAGAATTAATTAGTTTCATATTATGTGTTATAAGCATGCGGTGAGTGATATAACATGATGCCATGACCACATTGAGGTTGTGTGTTTTGATTAGAATAACTTCTTTTTCTCACCTTATTTCTTAAAATGAATCTAGATAATATGTTTGACATTTAATAAACAATTTTTTTATTTCAATTTAAATTGGCTAAACAAATTGAATAAGTAATTCGTCTAGACCTGAATCTCTAAATTAAGGTACAGTTTTGTTCTTGGGACAATGCTATACCAGAATTTCTTGGAAGAGCTGATCCAGATAGTGACTCTATATTTTAAACCATGGATTTAAGTCCATGAATCTTTTTGACATTATTTTGTAAATTCGTTGTGTAAATTGTTTTATATTCTCTCCTACTAATTCTATTTATTTAAAACCCCCGGCCGAGTTACCAAGTTGCCTCGATTGCCTATAATTAGTGCCTCGATTATCCCAAAAGAAAAAGGTACCTAGAAATAAATCAGCCCATATTAGTCCCCCGGTTGGTCAATTCAAGTTGCACCGACATAGGTTCCTAGGAAGGAGAGCTGCCCTTGAAGTGAGTAGACACCAAGTCCAATCCTTAGCCAGAACAAATACGAGAACAAACCTAAAGACCAATGGATTCTCCTGGACTGATAATTTCGTTCTTCCAATTCATGTAAATTGGAAGTATCTATAACCTATGTAATTTAAATAAATTAGTGAAACTTGTATAATTTGAGTAAGTTGAGCAGGCTTAAACAAAATTAGTCATAGCCATTTTCTAACCTTGAAATGAAAGGCACAAGTTCATATATATTGTTCCAAACAATGAAATAAACAGATCATTTCAAATATAAAATAATATTTTATTTGCTGCTAACTTAATTACACATTAAATAGGTAGGCTCTGATACCACTGTTGGGAATTGACAGTCAGATTGAACATGCAAAACAGGCATGGTGGAAATTCCAAATTTTGTCCCTGTCCCCAGGAACTCCTATTAGTTGCATACAAATTAAATAAAGCCTTAACTAAATAATTATCTACCTAGGTTAGCATGCAAAAGGGCTAGGCATCCCATAATTCTAAATTATATCCTAGCATGTGTATTTTATGCTAAGCATGATATAACTCTAAGCTATAACCTAAGCATGTTATAACTCTAAGCTATAACCTAAGCATAAAATAAACCAAGCATGCAAAACAACCTACGCATAATATTAAGTCTGAAAATGCTTAAAGAAAAAGACCTAATAATAAAAGAGAAAGAAACAAAACTTACCAGTGGAAGCGTGCTTTAGCATAACCCTCTTGCACAATCCTCCAAGTGTAGGATAGCCTCTATGAGTATCCACAGGAATCCCACCAACCAAAACCTCCCCGGGAGGAAGAACTAAGAAGCCTCGAGTAGTTGCTAGACCACTCTTGAAGCCTCACCCAAAAATATAAACTAGAGGTGCCTGAATAAATTTAGGCTCCTTAAAAAGAACTGTGCTCAATACCCGAGGGATTTATCTTTGCGAATCTCGCTTAGGATTTATACTTTGAGCTGGAGGTGCAGTTTGAAAAGGAGCATAGGAGAGCCTATAAAGGCTTAGGGGAGCAAAAATGCTCCCCCTATAATTGACATCCCACGAGGGTTATACCCGCGGGTCCCCGTGACCTGCGGGCTCAACCTGCTTGCACACAGCGTGAATTGGGCCTTGTGGCCTATACCGCAAGCCTAACTTGCGGTGCGCCTTGATAGGCTGCACATGTTCAGCCCATTTTCATGGGCTGCTGCGAGCAATGCCTAGCATTGCTCGTACACCTTTTGGTGTACTCCCGTGCACCCAAGCCTGTCCAATTTAACTCGCCCTAGCAAAATTCCCTGTTTAATCCTTTTCTAATAAATATTTATTTTGTGACCCTAATAAATTAGTTACCAGTCAAAGATGAATTCCTTGGCTTATAAAATTGATATAATCAATCTAGCCAATTTATTTGTGACCCTAATTAAATTAGTCACATGTTTAAAATAAATCCTTGGTCCAACCAAACAATAATCTAATTATTATCGTGTTATATTTCCGTAATAGAATAATTCTATTAGTTCTTTACTTAGTCCGATGAAGGTCCATTGTGTGTGACCTTATAGGATCCCGAAGCATTGAGCTATTAAGGCTTAACCAAATTATTAGTAAGAGCATTCCCCAATTCCTAAGGATTAGCCAATTCTTGAATCGAATCAATATTTCCCGGCTCCTTTTCAAACACCTCATGGCCGCAGCCTCAACCACTTTAGCAGCCGCCACCTCAATCGCCTTAGTAACCACTGCCTCAGTCTTAACTCTATCATCATTCACAATAGTGGTAGCCTTTGGTACCATATGATTTCCAACAACAATTGCCGGCCTAAAGGAAGCCTAAACCTGCTTACCACCTGATTTTTCTTCTTGCGGTTTAACAATTGTGCTATCTATCTTCTTGTCATCCTTCTTATCATACTTGTAATCACGACAAGCATGTCCAATAGTAGAAAATTTTACAGAATTTTAGGAGATCCTCATACTTCACTTCTATCCAAATCTTCTTTCTATCTCTTTCAACACCCACTATGAGGGGTAAAGTGTTCATTAAGTCAACATCAATAAGAATACGAGCCTAGTGCCTGAAATCACATTCAATGGTATTACAATCTACCCTAGTAAAAGTTCAAATTCCTTTAGCAATACAGGGCAATAGAGATGGATCCTAATATTCCCAAGGCAATCCATGCAGCTTAACCCATATAAGAGCCTTAGTAGTCTTTTGATCGGCGGGATTAAAGTTCAGTTGCCAGGGATGAACCCTAAAGGTTCCAAGTTTGAGACCAAGCATGCCACTTTTTTTTTAAACCCCCCCCCCAGAGGAACATCCTGTCCCTCCAAGGAGAAAAAGGTTAGGGTAGGGGAAAATTTCGGGGCAAACCTACTAACTAGGTTGGCACTCCTGCTTACCTACAAAACACCTACCCCTCTTTTATTAATAAGAAAACCTTCAGTTCTAAAGACGAGAACACGAAAAAGTTAATCACGAGAACACGAGAACCTTATTCTTCATGGCCTGAGATTCAAGAAGAATATGATAATAACCCTTTCCATGGGAGATTAAGCACCAATATTACAAAATTCACTAAATATTGTTTAAGGCCTTTTTTAAAGACGCAAACTTATAAGGTGAATCCCCTTTTTGAAGAACCAATCACCCTATAATAGAATTTGCCTACACATAAATTATTTTGTGATACAAAGTTTGTGGAATTTTAACCAAAGTTAACCCACCTTTATTGATGACCTCGGCAGAAGCCATGGCAGTAGAGTCAACCACGGTCGAAGTCGTAATTCCTTCAATAGCAAGCGTCGCATCCAAGCCCTTAACAACACCTGTAAAACTCAGTTTAAGGTTAGGGTTCTTAGACTCAATAGGTTGTCTAATCACAGGAATTTTTTCTCTGCTCTTGCAGTAGAAGGAGAGATAAAATTCATCCATATTGAAAGACAATTTTGAAAAACAAAACTGGTCAAAATCGATCAAGAACGATCAAGATTGGCCGAAAAATTGAAATCGGTGAGTTAGGGTTAAGTCATTGACTGTCTTTCTCTTAAAATCATGATTTGTTTCTTAATATTATTACATGTTAAAGATATTCCCTTCTAACATGATATTTTTGCCAATTTTGTTGATTGTGGAGTTTGAACCCACAACCCCACACTTCTTGAATTATTCAAGGGTGGTGGCCACTAGACCAAAGAGTTTTTATTGTTATCTTAAGAAAAAAATGGAGCTAAACTAGTAGTAAAACTATCAAAGCCGCATTGAGTAGCAGTCGATCCGTAATTGAGGAAGATGATCATAAAGTGGAAACTCAATAAGAATACAAGATGCAAATTATTCCACACAAAAAATTAAAAATAAGAGAACTACAAAATATTGAAATGTAAAAAGACGGATGGAGGGGAGGAAGAAAAATGCACAAAAGAGCGTGTTCTTCCACGTAGCAAAATCTAATTGAAAGAAGGAGAAATGGAAGGGACTATAATAGGTGGCTAGAGTCAGTGATATTATTAATATGATTTTAGCTTTTTCAAGGTAAACATTACTTTGCCTCTTAATACCATTGAATTAAAATATCATCCACTCATAAAATGATGTTGGAGGCAAAATAAGGGTTACTTCAAGTAACTATTGAATATCTCACTATTAGTAATAATTGATTTAGATGAAAAAACAAGTGGGCATTTGGTCTAGTCGTATAATGCCTAATGATACGAGAGGGTGGGGGGGTTTTTAACCTAAACATATTTTTTTTGCCTTGCAAGGCTACCGACGACATCCCTCCACCGCTGCTTGGATCTCAAGCGGATTTCATCGCCCATATTTTCAATTCTGAGTCTTCTAATCTAGTTTTACATGCCTCTGTAATGAAATCTAGTTTTACAGCAATTATTAGTGGCAATGGAATTACATCAACAATGAATGCTTTGGCCGCACTGTTGAACATGGGGGGTGATTTATCCATCCTAATAGGGGATGTCAAGGTCGATATTTTCACCAAGGGGGAGTTAACGTCTGAGAAGATCCCATTGGCCATTCCTGACAAAAGAATTGCATTATGCTCTAATTCTTTAATTGGAAGATTCATTCTTCATAAGGGGGATTCCCCTTCGTGATTACAGACCCAAGGATTTGGTTGCTGCAGCCTTGGCTTTGAATAAATTTTGGAGATTGATTTTTTTAGGGAAAGGATACTATCATATTTATCTTTTATCTTAGGCTTTAAACAATAAGGTTTGGTTAAGAGGTCTCCTAGGTCTAAAACTTGGGGTTTTAAGAATACAACCGTGGTAGTCAAATTTTAAATCAGATGAGCAGAAGATGACATAGGCTATTGTTTGGGTTTGTTTCCATGGCCTACCGTGGGAATATTGGGATGCCATAATTCTTGCTTATCTTACAAAAGGAATTGGTGATTTTTCAATGGTTGACAAAACCACGTTGGAGGGGTTCCACGCTCTTAGGCGGATTCCATGGAGCGAGATGAAGAAAAACTGAATATAAAGCTTAGAAGCTAACAACGCCTTATGAGAGTCATGAGACATTAGTTTCATATTATGAAAGCTTATTGGATGAGGTACATGGGGGAGACACTATCTCGTGGGATCAAAGAAAGAAAAAAGTATTTGTGCCGAGTCGAGAACAAATTGAGCGTGATTGCAAGCCACCCCTAATATACTCTCCTTAGTATGGAGTTATTTCTATTAACTTAATTGTCGTTTGACTAATTTTTTTATTTTTCTTCCTTTTTTTCTTTATTTTTGTTTCTTTTCTTTTCTTTTAATAATATTCGAGCCCTGATGAGTGCAAAATGTGCCAGGAAATTATAAGTAATTTGGCTTTGGAATCACTTAATTTAGAGTTGACTTGTGAAAATTATAAAGGTTTTTCTAAATTTGCAGGAAGGTTCTACTTGCTTCTTTTAGTTGCTCCAGAAAGCTAGAGAAGGCAAAAAAGTAGGAAATACGTGCAGAACTGTAGACCAGTTGAGGGAAAGGAAGCCCAATCTAATATTGAAAAATGATGAAATTACCCATGCTTCTAGAATGACTTGTATGTGGCTTGTTGAGGATGCCATTTTGAGTAGCAGACATTACTTTTCAATATTTCAGTCTCCACTTATACAAAACTTAATGGGCAAGCCTTTATCTTCTAGAAGACTATCATTTCAGCTGATGTAATTTTATTATTTTTGAATATTTTACTGGGCAGGTGGCAAAATCTAGACTCTTCCACTTGCCACTATAAATAGGAAAGCTCCTCTGATTTGTATCCACCCATTGTTAGCTCAACGCCTTCATTGGTTCATCTTTATATTATGTATTCTTAGCTTATTTAATATAATATTTGTATTTTATGCTTTATTTTATTACTAAGTAAGCATGAGCAGGCAAAGCCAGTAGGCAAAACGGGTTGAATATGGTTTGATTTCTTCTCCCTTTTATTTCTGGCATTATATTAAGTTTATTTTGTTATGTTGAATGTAAATGACTCATAGGTTCAGCCAAAATTATGCATAATGGGATTAAGAAGCACCGAAAGGAGAATTATGAACACAGAACTAATAGAAAACACATTTATGGAAAAAATGGTTGCTGACTAGAAGTGCTAGGAAGTTCTATTAATGTTTAATAGAATGTCTGCTTTATTCTTAATGCTTAAAGTGTAACTTGCGAGTCGAAGTACCCAAGGTTAAACTTTATAGAACCTAAACAAAAAGTGGTGGCTGAGCTTGGTAACCTTAAGCAATAAAACCTAGATCTACAAGCTATAACATGTTAGATGTAAAGGAGAATTTACCGCCATATCAGTCTGCTTGCTGGTCATGCCTGCCCTCATATAAAATTGTCCACAACAACCAAACTTTATGTTTTTCTTATAACGTTATTTTTCAGTATTTGCCTTATTATTTTCTCATCTTATTTAATATTTTGGATTCCTAACCACTGATTTATCTAAAGGTTTAGCTACTTTCCTTGTTCCCTGTGGGAATGACACTTGGTCTTGCCCTATACAACTAACCACGACCTAGTACACTTGCTAGAGCACTCACCTAGGGCAGGCAATAAGCTCGGTTCTCCAGCCTCCGCTTTAAATTAAAAAAAATTGATTGAGATTCCCTGAGTTAATTTCTCCTATAGTACATCAACTAGACCTTTATTTTCAGTTTTATACATGAACTTCGCTTTTGTTCATTATCATATATAAACTGGTATGTTACCGATTATTATAGTCATCTTACCTAATACTTTATGTAAACTAGTTCATGTCATCAGGCTTGACTCATTATAAAACTCATGTGGATTTAGCTTACTATAATTATTAAGAACTTAATGAACAAGTAAAGTGCTCAACAAGTAATTACATGTATGGTTATGATTTTGTATTTATCAGATAACCATTTGTATTATTTATGCATTTATTATTCTTGATGAACAAGTCTTTGTATGCTATAAATACATATCATGTAATTGGTCATAGGAAATGGGAACTATAGCATTCTATTCATTTACTGTTCTTATTCATTTTTCACATGGTAACAGAGCATCGTTCCTGGTGACTCAATATTTTAGTCTTTCGCTCATTTTTTCATTCAGTCCTCATGGAAAAACATAAAGATAAAAACAAAGATTAACAATTGTCTATATCAACATCATGGCTTATTTGACTCAGCCCTATTCTTACTCTTTAAGATCGTCGATTGTCTTTATCAACATCATGACTTAAGTGACTCCCTCATGTTCTTACTCTTGAAAATCATGGATTATCTATATCATCATGGCTTATTTGACTCGGCCAAGTACCATGGGTAACAATAATATTTTACAAATGCATCAAGTATGTTAACTCCTGCTGCCTTAATCAATTTTGCTTTCACATCCCAGTTTGATTCATAAATAGATTTACCAAATATGGCTATTGGCATGCCAAATCATACTTCACAATCACACCTTTCATATCAAAAAATGTAGAGAACCAATTAAGAGAGGCTTGTTTGAGGCCATATAATGATTTGTTGAATCGATATACAACATTCTCCCCCGGTTGATGATGTCTAGGTGGCAAGTCTATGTAGACAACTTCATCTAAGCTGCCATGGAAGAATGCATTTTATACATCTAATTGATGAATAAACCAGTCTCTTGCGGCTACTATAGTTAGAAGGCATATGAGAGTTGTAAGTTTTGCTATGGGTGAAAAAGTCTCTCTATAATCAATCCCTTTAACTTGTGTGTTCCCTTTTGCTACAAGGCATGCTTTATATTGTTCAATTGTGTCATCAAATCGATATTTGATTTTATAGAACTAGTTGCAACCGATGGGTTTGTGATCAGTTGGGAGTGGCGTTATTCACCATGTTTGTTTAGTTGTAAGGCAATTAACTCCTGTTTCATTGCCTGCTTCCATTGTGGATCAAGGATAGCTTGAGTATATGAATTGGGTTCTTTAGTGCCTGTGATGTTAGCTAGAAATGTACGATGTGTAGGAGTAAAACAAGAATAAGAAAGAAAGTTTTGAAGGGGATACCTGGTTGATTTTGATAGTTGTTCACTAGTGTCAGAAAGATTGGCTTCATATCCCATCACATAGTCTTGATGCTAAGTAGGGGCATGTCTCGTGCGATCGGAGGGACGAATGGAAGGAGATTTTTAGTGTTGGAGGCATGTTTAAGGGTGGATTTTCTGGTATGGATAGATTGATTAGTGGAGCTGAATATGGTAAATCAAGAGCTAAATTTGGTAAGACAGTGTGTGAATCGGTGTGAGGGTGTTGTTGTTGATTTATAAGAAAAGGAAAGATATTTTCATGGAATGTAACATCTAGAGTAACAAGGAATGTGCCACTTTCCATACCAAACAATTTATACCGTTTTTGGTTTTTTAGATATCTAAGATAGAAGCACTGCCGAGCTCGAGAATCAAATTTTTATTTAGGTGAAACAACAGTAGCATAACATAAAAAACCAAATACCTTCATATGAGAGAGAGACGAGGGTCAATTATATAGGAATTCAAATGGGGATTTATTTTTCAATAGAGGTGAAGGTAAATGATTAGTTATGTACGTTGCGGTCAAAACACATTCACCCCAAAATTCTAATGGCAAATGTGATTGGAATAATAATGCTCATGTAGTGTTAAGAATGTGTCTGTGTTTGCATTCTGCTACCCCATTTGTTGTGGTGTGATACAAGTACGTTGACATTCAGTGCCATTCTTGTTAAAGAAGGCTTCCATGAAAGGAATTCCGAGCCATTATCAACTCGAATTGTTTTTATTAAGGCATGAAATTGAGTTTTTGCAAAAGTGAAGAATGACTCTAACAGGTGTTGAGTTTCAAATTTTTGATTCATGAGGAATAACCATGTGCACCTAGTAAAATTATCTATAATGGTGAGAAAGAAATGTGCCCCTGAATGGGTTGGAACTTAGTGCGGATCCCAAAAATCACAATGTAACAAGTCAAAAGGAGAATGAGATTGTATTGTGCTTAATGGAAAAGGAAATATTGTTTGCTTTGCTTTAGGACATACATGACAATTATTATGATCGTGAAAATAATTTTTATTTAGAGGTACTAATGATGAGATAAGCTTAAGAACCTTATGAGATGGGCGTTCGAGATGCATGTGCAATAAATCAGGGATGTGCGATGCTTGGAATGATTTTGGCGGGTATTTTAATAGAGACATGTAATATAGGCCATCACGTTGTTCACCCGAGCCAATCATCCTCCCCGCAAAATACAACCATTTGGGAAAAGGACAACACAATAATTTAATTGATTAGTCAATGTAAAAGCAGAAATGAGGTTTAAATTGAAACATGGAACACAAAGAAAATTTTTTAGTGTGATATCATTATTAAAATTGATTATGCCTGTAGAAGTGATAGGTGCAATTGAGCCTTGGGTAATTTAACGAGTGGAATCGGGGATGGTGATGTGTTTGAAAATATATGTGAATCAGCTGATATATGATCAATGGCTCCGCCATCCAAGATCCAATATTTTATGAAAACATATTAGATTGAGGCATTAGGAGCTAATATATCTAATGCACTTGCAAATAATTTACCATTACCGAAATTATTCGCCATGGTAGCATATGCAATAAATTAGACTTTTGAAACACCAAGATCACTGCTCTGGTACCATGGATCCTATCACTCTAGAAGATCATCAATTGTTTCTATTTTTACTCTTAAAGATCATTGAATTATCTATATCATGGCTTATTTAACTCGGTCATGTCCCACGGGTAACAATAATATTTTTACAAATGCATCAAATATCTTAACTCTTGATGCCTTAATCAATTTTGCTTTCACATCTTAGTTTGATTCATAAATAGATTTACCAAATATGGCTATTGACATGTCAAATCAAACTTCACAAATCACATCTTTCATATAAAAAAATTAGAAATTCAGAATTCCCTTCCTCCATCCATTTTAGAAAATTCACCTTCTAACACATCACCAATGACACCTACCATAGCAGAAAATTCAAAAATTCAAAATCCTATTTCTTCATATGTACAAACGCATTACCAACTTGTAGAAATTTTTATGAAGACATTGAAGAAGGATTAATTCTTAACATTGCAACACAAGTTGCAATTCACAACAATCACTCACCAACTTAGGGAGGAGTATTAAGAACTTGATGAACAAGCAAAGTGCTCGACAAGTAATTCCACGCATGGTTATGATTTTGTATTTATCAGAATAAGATCTGTATTGTTTATGCATTTATTATTCCTAATGAACAAGTCTTTGTACACTATAAATACCTATCATATAATTTGTCATAAGCAATGAGAACTATAGCATTCTATTCATTTACTGTTCTTATTCATTTTTCACAATAATACCATTAAACCCTTAATTTTCGACCCACCCACGTGCTAATTCTCTACTATCCTTTTGTTTGGAACTGACAGTAACCTAGAACATGCATAACAGGCACGGTGGAAATTCAAAATTTTGTCTCTTGTCCATATGAACTCCTATTAGTCGCATACAAATTAATTAAAGCCTTAACTAAATTAATTCCCTACTTAGGTTAGCTTATGTAGCCTAGGAGTCCTATGATTCTAAATTATATCCTAGCATAAATATATTTATTTTAAACATGTTATATCTCTAAGTTATAGTCTAAGTATAAAATAAGCTAAGCATGCAAAACAACCTAAGCATAACAATTATTAAGTCTTAAAATGCTTAAAGAAAAGGACTAATAATTAAAAGAGAATTAGAAGACTTACTAGTTGAAGCGTGCTTTAGCAGAACCTTCTTACACAAGCCTCCAAGTATAGGATAGCCTCTGTGAGTATCTACACGAACCCCACCAACTGAAACCTCCTAGCGAAGAAGAATGATAGAGTTTTGAGTAGCTGCTAGTCCAATTCAAAACCCATCCAAAATAAAAAGAATTTCGTATTAAATTAACATAGCGTTGGAATCTCAAGTCAAGACTCGAATGATCTTGTGGTGCATTTGAGAAAGGAGAACGAGAGCTCTATTTGTAGGGGGAGCAAAGTGTCCCCGTATTTAATGCAGGATGGGGAAAACCTCATCCCACCCTTGGACAAACACGCAGATCCTGGAGGATCTACGTGCTACCCTCACTGACCTGGCTTGCTCCATAAGCTGGGTCCTTACCATACGTGGTAGGCTCTTGCAAGCATACTTTGTCCCACAGGTTGGGCCTCGCAGGCTGTCCTGCGAGCCCAGCTTTCAAGTGGCATAGCCTGCACAAGGTAGGCTGTTCCGAGCCTGCCTTATCCCATGAGATGGGCATTATGGGACTTCCCGTAATCCTAGCTTTTGCTACCTACAGCCCACCAGGGCCATTGGCACTCATGTGGGCTCTTACAGGTCCCGTAGGTCCTTTCGGCTTACCATGCATATTCTTGAAGGGTCCTACCCTCATTTTAGGAAGTCCGATATTTTTAGCTCTCACTTCAATTTAAATAAATATTTTATTTTCTGACCCTAATAAATTAGGTATCGGTCAATAAATAAAATCTCTTGTCTAACCAGGTAAAGGTCCATCCATTCAATACTAAATATTTTCATAATAGATCAAGCCTATTCATTCTTTACTCAGTCCGATGAAAGTCCAATGTGTGTGACCTTATAGGATCCCGAAGTATTAAGTTATTAATGCTTAACCAATTCTTGTTTTATAGGAACTATTGGCTCAAGGTTCTAGACCATGTATAGAACTTGATTACCTTAATTGACTATAGTACGCCTCTAGCAAGGGTCCATCATCCCCCATTACTCGGAACACCGTTTGTGCTTATGACTTAATCCTTGTTTATATAATAGTTGTCCAATGCGATGAACTCCTTCCATTCTTTAATATTAGTACCATCTGGTTTATTGGGTTTAGTTAAAGTGTTAACGCGCCAATAGCGAGGTAGCTCCAAGCTAGCCTAGTTATTTGCTTGTTATTGAAGTATATTACTTTTTACAATAATGTGTCTTACTAGAAACTATTTCTGTCAATCACATACTTTTATCAGGGTTTCATAGTAATCATCACTTCAACAAGCGGCCAGGTACAACTCCTTAATATATCCGCAGTGATGGATTATATCGGACTACATAGCTTACCAACATGATGTCATCACTATACCCATAATCACCCGGGCACCCTAAATTAATAAGTGAATAGGTATGACTCAAAGCATAGCGATAATACCATACAAGGTAACTAATATCTTAAGTATGAGGATATTTGCAAAGCTACTACGTGAAGATGAACACTAACACATTGATATATACACTAAGTGTTTATCTTACTGCGGTCTCCAATATATCTTCCAGATATACATCCATGTGTCAAACTGAATGCACCACCTTCAGTCTTAGGAGGTTAACTGCTTGGACCATTTCCAAAAGAGTTGAAAACATGCTAGTCTTGCAGTTCCATCAATATCCTTTCTTGATGAAACTGTGATTAGGTATGGTTTAGACATAATATTAATTGCACATGAAGCAGGTCTCACCAAACATAGTCCCACTATGACATCTCTCACTTCATGCTATGTTTATGTCAAGGACTTTTGTATAAGGATATCAATGAATATATTTTAACCAGTCACAACATATATGAACACATCGATATAAACAAAAGAATAAATGCCTTTATTAATTAACAAATTATTTGTACCAATAAAAAATTAAGATACATCGCCCTAATTTCCTTAAGGGCATACATCATATCTAACAAACTCCCCCTTACACTAAGGCCAATTAGGCATATGTCTTAATCTATATGCTTTAACATGCTTGTCATCTTTGACTTGCATCAATGGCTTCGTTAGACCTTCCGCGAGGTTCTGATCAGTGGTTACATATTATAATCTTATCATCTTTGTATCAACAATCTCTTTGGTTATATGATACTTTCTTAGTACATGTCAGTTTTTCTGGTGATACCATAGTTCCTTTGCCTTAGTTATAGCACCGTTGTTATCACAATACAAAGTAATTGGATCAACAATCTCAAGCGCCACAACAAGATCACCAATAAATCCCTTTAACTAGACAGCTTCTTTTGCTACTTCACAGGCAGTAATGTACTCAAACTTCATGGTTGAATCGCCAGCAGTTACTTGCTTGGAACATTTCCAGCATACTGCCCCTCTATTAAATACATATATAAAACCAGACTAAGAATTAAAGTCATCCTCGTCAGATTGGACATTCGCATCAGTATAACCACTAATTATGAGGTCACCATCTCCATATATCAAGAACTCGTCTTTAGTCCTTCTCAAGTACTTAAGAATTGCCTTGACGGCCATCTAGTCCTTTTCACCTGGATCTGATTGATATCTACTCATGAAGCTTAAGGCTTAAGAGACATCTAGCCTAGTATATATCATAGCATACATGATGGATCCTATCGCGGATGCATAGGATATATCCTTCATGTACATTCTTTCCAGAGTTATCTTCGGACACTCAGCCTTAGATAGGTTAATCCCCTTTCTCAATGAAAGATAACCTTTCTTCAAATGCTCAAGCCTAAAACTATTTAGTACCTTTTCTATATATGGGATTTGAGAAAGGCCTAACAGCCTCTTGGATCTATCTCTATAGATCTTTATAACTAGTATAAATGGTACTTCTCCAAGGTCTTTCATGGAGAACTTTCTTGACAACCATATTTTAGTACTTTGAAGAAGAGAAATATCATTTCCTATTAGCAGAATGTCATACAATACTAAGAAAATGACTACACTCCCACTAACCTTCTTGTTAACATAAGGCTCATTAATGTTTGAAGTGAAATCTTGTTCGCGGATTCTCTGATCAAACCTAATATTCCAACTCCTGGATACTTGCTTAAGTCCATAAATGGACCTTTGCAGTTTGCATACCTTCGATCCATTCTTAGATGTAAAATCCTCATGATGTGTCATATACACATCCTGTCCAAATCCCCATTTAGGAATGTTGTTTTAACATCCATATTCCATATCTCATAATCATGACGAGTATCAATGGCGATGAGTTTTCTGATGGATTTAAGCATGGCTACCAGTGAGAAAGTTTCATCACAGTCAATACCTTCACGTTGACTATAACCTTCTGCATTATTGGAAACTTCTCTACCTGACACCCTAGGGAATTCACACAAGAATTTAAATACACCTCTTCCACATTATTACCCAACACAGAACTCTTATGAAAATTATTTCTTAGCCTCGAAATAAATTCAAAACAATGTAAAAAGCAAGTAAAGATAGGAAGAAGAGACTCATCTGCAGGGAGGAAACATATTGTGTCATATAGAAATTGTAATAAGGAAATGTCATAAGATGAATCACCAACCCGAAATCTAGGTAATAGCCCTCCCCGGATGCTCGAATCAATAAGTTGTTTCAACCCTTCAATTGCCAACAAAAATTTCAAGGGTGAGATTGGATCCCCTTGTTTGACTCCTCTCCTCAATGGAATCGGATCACTAGGCAAGCCATTCACTAAGATAGAAGTTGCTCAGTTCAATCTATAATTAGTCAACCACTCGACCCACTTCTAACAGAAATGCATTCTTCTACATACTGCATAAATATAACCCCACTACACACTATCATAAGCTTTTATAAAAATCCAATTTTAGAACCAAGCACAACTGTCTCCTGACATGAATCGAATGAAGCACTTCCGATGCAATAAAAGAGCATTCGTGAATGCTCCTTCCCTTCATAAATCCAAACTAATTCCCAGAGATCAACTCTGAGTATGATTGTTGTAATCGATTAGCAAGCACCTTCGACACTAATTTATAGGCACCATGAATAAGCACCATAGGCCTAAAGTTATGTAATGAAGATGAACCCAAAACTTTAGGAATCAGGACAGTGAATGATGCCTTAATGGCCTCCAGTAAGAAACTCGTATCATGGAAGTGGTTAAAAAGATCAAAGATATCATGTTTCATCTCCTCCCAAAACCGCTTATAGAAGTAGAATTTAAAGCCATCTTGTATAGGTAATTTGCCTTCGTTACATGAGCACAAAGCAGCCCAAATTTCCCCCTCACTGAACGGATCAATTAACCTCATGTTCTTTTCCCTGTCTACTTGCCGAAACTCCAACCCCTCTAAGGAAAATGGAACACTACAAACTTCCAAGAACAACTCTTTATATAAATCTCTAATCTTAGTGGAAATCACATAAGGCTCGGTCACCATCTCTTCATCCACCTGCAGCGCAGAAATTCTATTACCGCGAAACCTAGCTGAAGCCATCCTATAAAAAAATCTATATTTTCATCCCTAAGTAACGTCCATGAAACCCTAGATTATTAATGCCTCACCTTTTCCAGTTAAAGTCTATTCTCAAAGAGTCGATTCGTAGTCTCCTGTAGCTCAGATCCAACAGATATATCTAATGGCCTATTCATAACAGGAGAAGTTAACTCAATGACCCTATTCTTCAACTCTTTAATTCTTTTCTCCAAATCACCGAAATTCTCCTTGTGCCAAGATCTAATTGAATCCCTTAAACATCCTAACTTGAAGTCGATGTCTCTCCCTCTGAATATAATATTAATACAATGCCATTTTTATTTAACAAAAGCCGGGAACCCCTCATTATCCCACCAACCACTCAACGATCTGAAAGGCCGAGGACCTCCATCACCCACCCCTATCGATTTGAATAGAATAGGGAAGTGATCTGATAGATACAAATCAGTAGCTAATACAATCATCATAGGCCACATATCAAGAATACCACTTAAAACTAGCACCCGATCAATTCTTGAATACACTTGACTATTCAACCACGTATAGTCTCTACCACATAAGGGTAGGTTGTGAAGCACACAATCATTGACAAAATCTCTAAATCTCATTACTAAGGCCGAATTTCCTTCCCTTAATCTCTCTGAATTGTACAACACTTCATTAAAATCACCACAAATAATAACCTTTTGAAATCCCTGAATAATAGGTTCCAATTCCTTCTATAAGGAGTATCTCTCCAAATAGCTCATCAGACCATATACACATACCATATAGACATCCACATCATATGTTATGACATGAAAAACATACCATCTATCTCCTGACTATACTATGTCGGCTTGCACTAGTACATAATTCAAGGAAACGAGCAAGCCACCTGTTAGCCCCTGAGATGGAACACAATGACATGAAAAGTTGTTATGGCCCCAAAACATGTGAATGGCCATATCTAAAACCCCACCCACCTTAGTCTCAATGAAAACAAAGAAATGCAAAGCCCTATTTTGAATATTATTACAAACCAGAAACTGTTTGGCCCCATTATTAAGCCCCCCCCAACAATTCCAACACATAAAGCTTAATGACATTAATCTAAACACCAATCCTAGACCAACCCGATTCCCCTTAAAATGACCATTTACTCAAAGCCTCCAAAATAACCACCCTATCTGATTCTATAAACAATCAAACCCCCTCACCAACACTAAATGGCAATAATTCATCACTTGGCCTCATAATATCTTCTGTCGATCTTATTATAACTCTATTCCTTTTCTGAATATCCGATCCTAATGATATGGATGAGTCCCTAATGGTGACGGCATTAACGCCACACCCTTCCACTAACACTAAGTCCCTATTCCGCCGCGTTATCTCTTCATCGCATTCCAAACCTCCCTCAATCATTCCCAATTCTTCTTCAACAACAATATTGATCAGGTTAATGGCCAAAGGATTAGGGACCGTTTCTTAGACAATACTCACGCTCGTTTCTAAATCATCACCCCTAAAATAAACCCTTCCATCATTATTCATCTGATCCCCTCCCACACTATTCTCTCCTAATTTCTCAAAAAACAATTTACTCTTATTATTCCCCAAATCCGATTCAATCTTAGTGTCCGATTTGTCATACTCACACTCCTCACAATGCGTACGTTTTACCCCATGCCTAAACTTGCAAAACACCATGGTTTCTTTTGTTCCACACATCACTTTCAAAGGCCTACATTCAGTCCCCAAAGGAACCAAAATTGGGCACGAGACCATATCAAGCTTGTCTAGTTTTAACATATCCCCGTCAAAGGAAATCACCTTGCCGAAGTGGGATGCCAATTCCCTAACTAACGGTCCGCAAAGGAGGGATGCCCATCAAGTCTAAGTACATAATGCTCTCTAATGGCGCAAAATCTATAGAGAGCATACCAACCTAATAAATAATATGGCTCATAATCTTCCATTCGCCACTCATGAATGCTTCAAGCACCTATTCATTCGTAAACACTACCACTACACAATCGCCACCTATAGGAGCGGTAAAGTCTACTTCAAATCTTCTTTCGATCATTAGTTCATAAATAGTTTTGGTATGGGGCAAGTTAATTAATTTCACCAAAGACGGCCTTACCTTCCATGGTGCCGTCTTAATGACTATTTGAGCCTCATCCGATCAATGATCCTCCATCCATAGACCCTCCATTGTTTGCCTTCATGTTCCCATCTGAACTTGTATCCACACTATTTACCTCCAATCTGCCATCCATCCCCAACTTTACACAGCTTATTCGGCCATTACCAGTTTTTCATAGGTCATTGAATCTCACAGAGACTCACGAAACTCCTTTTCCTCTATTGGTCTCGTCCTCCATTTCTTTACTACTTGCGGCTGCTTAACTTGTTTCAAGAAGATAGCTTTGTATGCTTAAACCCTAATAACACCAATACAAACTGCATTAAGCCTGTACAGCGCATCATGAAAAGGGATCGACCTATCAATAATCATGAATCCAAAGTTTAGATTGTTCCAGTTCTATTTCCTTGCTACATAAACCCACCCCGATACCCTATATTTGTTAAATACTATCTTCATGGCCTCTCCATTATATTCTTTTAGGAAATTCTCAAAGTATATCTTGTTCAGGTCATGGCTGATGAGAGAAGGTTGCTTAGGTTTTTGGTGGAAACTAGGGATATGGCTCATGTATGTAACTATGGTGCTAATTAAAATTTAGGGTTTTAAATTTCTTTAGTTTATTCCTTGATTTATTGTTGCCTTACTACTATTAATCTAAATTTTCCTTATTTATTATAGGATGTAAATTTATTTCTATCATCCATGCACTCTAGTACTTGGAATCTAAAATATAATTTCACTTGTTCATTTTGACATTTCTTACACTCATTTGAGAGTGGAGAAATCAAAATAATGAGTATAGAATTTACAAGGTTTTTGTCAACATACTAATTCCGGCGTTAAGGTGTGATTCTTCATTTTGTAAGTTTTTTATTTTTTCTCACTAAAGAGATAATATTTGATCTAGAGCCTTATCCAACATATTGGGGATACAAGATTCTTCGGGTACAAGTGCATTCTCACCCTTATAAAGGCACTGATCACATTTTTTTGATGAAGAAGATAGGCAACATGCTTTAAAGAAGCATCCGGATCTTATCAAGTCTTACAAATAGCTCAGGAAGCTCATTAAACCAATCCATCTCCTTCTTGCCACAGTAGACACAATCATTGAGAAGCATCGCAAAGGAAATATTGATTATTCTGTGTATTCCAAAGCATGGTAGAAGAATTAGGACCAAAGAACTTATATGGTCATAGACCCCTAAACTGATGCAAAAAAGAAGGGGGAGAAAAGCACAAGCAAGGAAGGCACAAGCAAGGAAAGTAAGGCTATGGAAGAATAGTATAGTTGATAGTATATCTATTGTAAAAAAATTTAATAGTTAGGCTATGTAAATTTTCTCTCACTTATATACATCTGTATCCTATAATCCGGAACTTCATTGAGGTCAACTATTGTTAATGGCATAAGTATATATAGTGAAAAATTCTACTCAAAAACTACTTATAAGGACAATCAATAATTGTACTTCAAAAACTTAGAAGCCAGAATATAAAAATATTAGGGGAGTTAGGATGGTATAATTATGGGGGAGTAAAACTGTAAATGGCTAAGTATCAAGAATCGTACTTAGTTCGTAAAACTCCTATGTTTATGCTTAAATGTACTTAGGTTTTTGTTTTCATCAAATGGGGGAGATTGTTGGGAAACAATGACCCGGAAGAACTAATTCAAGAACATATCTGGATCAGGTTTGAAGAAAACAAAAACATATAATCTCCTAAAGAAAATAAATGAGTCCAAGTCAAGTCATCCAGACACAGATTGAAGACTCCAAACACCTAAGTACACAAAAAAAGCATCTGGTTAAAGTTTGGAAAGGAAACTAACTTTGAACCTCTCAAAAGCAGCATCTGAAAGAGAAGACTGATTGAAGAAGCATCTAGACGTATTAAGTCTGATGACATCCAGAAGACTCAATTATCAAGGCAAAGGGAAAAGTTCAAATTCACCTTTTTCCTCCACATTTGGTCTGAAGTCAAAGATCCTTTTGCCTTGAGGAATATAAAAGAGATAGCTAGCATGCATTCCAAAAATAGATAAAAGAACTGGCACATGAAAGAGAAAAGGGTAACAAACTTTTTCAACGTAGACCAATGAAAATGGCGCGTGGAGCTCACACTAAAAACAAATGGCATAAAAGTTGTAAAATCACTAAAATCCAAACAAAAGATCACTAACAACTTTTTAGCCTCAATCCCAATATTCAAAGGGGATATTTATTTACTCTAATGGATTGATCAATGGCTCTGAAAGCGCTACATCATACCTTATCAACGGTGAAGATTCAAATCTAACTCAACAGTACACAAGGCTACATTTATGATCAAAGCCCATAAAAGGAGAACTTCACACTTTGAGAAGGTGCTTGTTGATTTCATGAAGAAGCTATTACAAACATATTTCAAGCAAATTCAATCGGTGAACAAAATCCCTCCAAGAACTAGAAACATCCAAATCTATTTTGTATCAATTCTCAATTGAGTTATTAACTTGAAGAATTCAGAAACCAAACCCTTGAATAATCAGTTGTAAGATCTCATACTTAGATGAGTGTTGAGATTGGGATCTAGCTTAGTGTTGGGGCTTTAAGTGGTATCTCCCTGTAGAACTCAGCTTAGGTTTGGGTAGACTCTAAGTGGTATATCCTACTAAAGAGAAAGGGCTCAGCTAGGAGTTGGTGGTTCTAGTGGTATATCCTACATCTGGAAGAGGGGTCACCAATCGGAGACAAGCTCTAGAGGACTCAGCTAGGAGTTGATGCTTCTAGTGGTATATCCTACATCTAGAGGAGAATAAATCTCCACAGACAATTGTAAGGCTTGATTCCTACCAGTTCCACTTTATTTTATTGTATCATCCGAATCGATTATATCCGGAATATATCAACAAGCTACACAAGACTTTTTAAAGTCTGTAAATTCCATAAAAAGGGTCATTCACCCCCCTCTAACCTTATATACACCCTCACAGGGACCAACAAGTGGTACCAAAGCTAGTGCACAAAACTCAAGATCTACAATCATGAGCTAAAGGTCCATATTTAGATCTAAGAATCAAAATGAGTTTCAAAGACTCACAATTGCATTCGAAGGGTATGTCCATTACCTGTCCTCCACTCTTCACCCGTAAACACTACACATTCTGGAAAAACTAGATAAAGAATTTCATTCAGGCTCAAAGTATCTTGGCATGGATGGCCATTAAAGATTGCCCATATGTTCCTACTCATGAAGTAGAGGGTTTAACTACCTGAAAGCCCTCAAATTTATAGGATGAAAATAATTAGAAGAAGCTGTGTGAAAATGCAAGTGCTATTAATGTGTTTCATTGTGCTCTTAGTGCAGCTGAATTCAATAGGATATCTGGATGTGAAACAACACAAGAGATTTGGCAGAAACTTGAAGTAACTTATGAAGGAACTAACAAAGTCAAAGAAGCCTGGATTGATCTCTTCTAGTAGAAACTTGAATCCTTCAAGATCGACCCTAGAGAATCCATCAACAACATGAATACTAGATATACCAATGTAGTAAATGAGACAAAAAGTCTTGGAAAGGAGAACACTGAAGTAGACATTGTGAAGAAAATACTCCGGAGTCTCACCAAGGAATGGGACAGCAAAAAGACCACCATTGAGGAAGGTCATAACTTAAACTTTTATAGTTAGGATGAACTCATTGGTAATCTTCTAACTCAAGAGTTATCCATGGAGAGATATAGTGAACTAGAGAAGAAGCTTGAAGAGAAGAAGAAAGCAATTGCACTCAAGGCAGACTCCTCCGAATCAGCTTCCTCAAGAACAGAGAAGCTTTTAAAGGAATCTCAATGTAACAAAGAACAAATGGCAATGCTAGATAAATAATTTGACTGGTTCCTATGAAAGAAAGAAAGGAGGAGTTCAAGAAGGTGTGATTCTAAAAGAATAAAGGAAGGTTCCTCCAGAAGAGACAAGCCAAGAAAGGCTCTAGAAGATAAGAAAGATCTAGCAAAGGAATCAATCTATTTTAAATGTGGAGAGAAAGGCCATTTCAAAACCAGATGTCCTAAACATTAAAGGGACAAGAGATTGAAGAAGAAGGCAATGGTGGCCACATGGAGCAATAGTGAAGAAAGCAGTAGCTCATCTTCCATAGAAGAAGAAGAAACTACAAACTATGCATTTACGGCACTACTGATCCGAAAGAAGAACACTCCGAAAGAAATCCATCAAAGCAAGTCACAAAATAAATTAAAGAATCAGAATCTGAGGCAGCAAGTACTGAGGTAAACTCTTACTCAAATTCTGTATCTAACTTTGATCTTGCTAGAGCTTTAGGGATCATAATCAACAACGTGAGGAAGAATACAAAGGCCATCAAAACCCTTCAAAGACATGTAATGGAACTAGCAGGAGATGCTGAAGCAATGGCACTAGATATCAATCTGATAAGGGATACAAAGCATATTGATGTACTTGAAGAAAACTTCCTGAGAAACCAAGTGTAGATATTATGTGCAAATGTAACTGGGCTACATAGGGAACTACCTCGGATTAAGGAGGCCTCTAGAAAATAACCAGAATCTTTAAAGAAAAGAAGTAAGCCGAAACCTCCAAGACAAATGAAATCCCAGAGGCAACCTCAAGCACAAAAACACAATACTCCACCAAGAACTCAAACTCAGAGATACACAACTACTCAAAAGGGAAAGGCTTAAGTAGTCCATGAAGATCAACCCAGTAAGCAAAAGAGAAACTATAGAGCAGAAGTTACTCCACCAACCAACTACCAGATCCCAGCCAAATAGTTAAATCTGGACCTATCTAAAGTAGGATATTCCAGAGATTATGGGAAGAAGGATCTCTAAAAGATTGAGGAGAAGATTAAGTAGAATAAACCAGTTGTTGGGTGTAGGTTTTGTGGAGCGAATAACCATATGACTAAAATGTTTAGATTTTAAAATGGTTATTTTGATATTTATCCTTGGCCTGAAATGGTTGATAACCCGAGAGGACCTAAATTCGATAGGGTACCCAAACCACTTTATCTATTTCACAGGTATACGTTGGATCCATAGAAGATCAATATACATGGTACATTGATAGTGGCTGTTCAACGCACATGACTAGTGATGAGAAAGCCTTCATCACTTTAATCTGGAAGAAAGGTGGAAAAGTAAGTCTTGGACACAATCAAAATGGATAGATCATTAGGCATGGAACAATTGGTTCTGAATTAAAAATAGAAGATGTCCCACTAGTTAAAGGACTGAAGTTCAACCTGCTAAGTGTTGCACAACTCTATGACGTAAGGAGAAAAGTCAACTTTGACTCTGGAGGCTGCTCAATCATTGATAGTAAGTCAAATGAACACATTATTTATGCACCTAAAGTAAATAATGTCTATTATGTTAATATTAAACATGAGAAAAAGAATATATGCATGGTGTCTAAAGAAGAAGAATCATGGGTTTGGCACCGGAGGTTGGGACATGTAAGCATGAACCTCCTATCCAAACTAGCCGAAAAGGAATTGGTTGAGGGTTTACCTAAGGTTGCTTTTGATAAGGATCATATATGCACAACATGTCAATTAGGTAAGCAACATAGAAAAATTTTCCCTTCCATCTCCTATATACCCTCCAAGAGAGTTTTTGAACTCTTGCATATTGATCTCTTTAGTTCAATCAAACTAATGAGTTTAGGTAGAAGAGAATACAAGACGGTAATAGTGGATGATTATTCTCGCTATACTTGGGTTGCGTTGCTAGCTAGAATAGATGAAGCCTTTGACCATTTCTCTAAAATATTCATCCGGATAGAAGTTGAATGGGGTATAAGCATTTCACGCATCTAGAGTGATAATGAAGGAGAATTAAAAAATAAGCAGTTTGCTAAACTGTGAATCCAAGGGCAATGAGCACGACTTCTCTGCTCCTTATACACCTCGATAGAATGGGGTTGTAGAAAGTAAAAACAAAAAAAATATTTGAAATGGCTCGAACAATTCTAAATGAGAATAGATTGCCTAAACCTTTTTGAGGTGAGGCTGTAAACACTGCATGCAACATTTTGAATAGAGCTCTCATTAGAAATACTATAGAAAAGTCGCCCTATGAAATATGGAAGGGAAGGAAACCAAAGATTGTGGGCTTCAAAGCCTTTGGATGTAAATGTTACATCCCAAATGATAGAGAGCAATTAAGAAAGTCTGATCCTAAATCTGATGAAGTAATTTTCCTTGGTTACTCAACACATAGCAAAGCTTATAGAGTCTATAACAAACAAACCCAGACTGTGGTAGAGTCAATACATATAGAGTTTGATGAGACTAACCATACAGGGAAAAGAAGTTCCACTCTGGAAGACTTAACTCAGGAAGCCAAGAATGCTGGAGAAAAGGATGAAGTACAGATTCTAGACTCCATTCAAATCAATAAGTACAAAGAAGAAGATAATAGAATCAACTTCAACTCAGAAGCACCACAAGGATATCTTAATCATCATGAGATAAAATTCATTGATGATTGAGAATGAGTTGAAGTAGATGAGGAACAAACTCTAATACAGCATGAGGATCTTCAAAGAGAGATTCAGACTCACAGGACCATCTGGTTGATGCCATTTTGGATAATATTATAAATCTAGTAAGAACCAGGGGACATCTCAATAGGATGTTGAGCCATCCTACTTTTGTCTCTCTCATTGAGCCAAAGAACTTTCAAGATGCAGAAGGGGATGAAAGTTGGATGATGGCAATACAAGAAGAACTAGATTAGTTCATCAGAAATGATGTTTAGGATCTAATACCACCACCTGAGGGAAAGTCAATCACTATCACTAAATGAGTATTTCGGAACAAGCTAGATGAATATGGAGTTGTAGTAAGAAATAAGGCAAGATTGGTTGCCCAAGGCTACAACCAATGAGTAGGCATTGACTTTGAAGAAACTTTTGCTCTAGTAGTAAGATTAGAGGCAATCAAGGTTTTATATGATTTTTCATCATTCATGGGATATACATTATTCAAAATGGATGTCAAAAGTGCATTCCTAAATGGAGTTATTCAGGAAGAAGTCTATGTCATGCAACCACCTGGTTTTGAAGACTCAAAGCATCCGGACCATGTGTACAAGCTAAAGAAAGCCCTCTATAGATTGAAGCAACCACCAAGAGCTTGGTATAAGAGACTCACTCCGTTCTTTATATCCAAGGGATACATCTGGGGCAAGGCAGATACAACTCTTTTCATAAAAAAGAAAAAGGGTGATGTCCTTCTTGTCAAATCTATGTAGATGACATCATCTTTGGAGCAATAGATAAAAAGATGTGTGAAGAATTTTGTACTCAAATGGAGAAGGAATTTGAGATGTTAATGATGGGAGAACTCAATTTCTTCCTTACTCTACAAATCAAGCAGAGTCCGGATGGAATGTTCAACAACCAATCTAAGTACACCAGGGAGATTCTTAAGAAGTTTGAAATGGACAGGAGCAAGCCTATGTCCACTCCTATGGGATCAGATATAGTCCTTTCAAAGGATTGTGAAGGAGAAGTTGTAGCTTATAAGCTCTATAGAGGGATAATTGGATCACTCTTATACCTGATAGCTAGTAGACCTGACATAAACTATAGAGTTTGCTACTGTGCAAGGTATCAAGGTAATCTAAAAGACTCTCATCTCAAGGCTGTATAAAGGGTGCTAAGGTACTTACTGGGAACAACCTAAGTTGGACTATAGTATCCAAATAAGGGCAATTTTACTCTGCAAGGATACACTGATGCAGATTATGGCATAGACACACTTGAGAGAAAAAGCACATCCGAAGGATGCCATTTTATTGGAGACTGCTTAGTATCATAGTATAGTAAGAACCAAACTTCAGTAGCCTTATCAACCACAGAAGCTAAATACATTATAGCTGGAAGTTGTGTTGCTGAACTCTTATGGATCAAGCAACAATTGGAAGATTATAGTGTACAAGCAGGATATGTACATGTGATGTGTGATAACAAAAGCACAATTGATGTGTCAAAGAATCTAGTGCTCTATAGCAGCATGAAACATGTTAATATTAGACACCATCTCATCTGGGATCATGTAATAAAGAATGATGTTATCTTGGTCTACATCCCAACAAATGAGCAAAGGGAAAACATCTTTACTAAGCCATTAGGTAAAGATTAGTACAACAATTTAATAGAAGCAATTGGAATGTCAAATCCAATTTGAAGAGCAATCTAGAAGACATTCTAGAGTTATTAAGATCCTTTCCAACTCAAGGAAATAAAAAAAAGATTCAGTGATGGATCTAGAGGGAATATTGCCAGCTCAGCAGACAGAATTGATAAAAGGCAATAAAAATGCAAAGGTAGCTCTACACATTTTGAATTTCAAACGTTTATTGGGGAACTCACCCACGGTAAAATTCAACAGCTGTCTTTAAATAAACCATTCTGATTCTCCATTTTAAATGCCATTTACCCCTCTCCAAAATTTTAACTACCACATCAGTGATCTAGTTAACTTTAATTGCATCCGGATTACCAAACTACCCTCACTCTGAGAATTCTATAGAAGACCCCCAAATTCTCTCATCTTCTTCTCGCAAAGTAATTCATCTGCTGTTACTATGCAATTTTTCTTTCAGAACCCTAATTCCCAAATTTTCTTCTTCAAAATTTCTCAAATGGCAAACACCAACATTAAAACTAAAACAAATCCACCCGCAATGAACATCTTTAAGATGGAAGATCTTCATTAAGATTACTTTATTCCAGTTAAGCAAAATGCTTCAAACACCGTAATCCCATCTGTTTTTCTGGGAGATGACTTCTTATTTTCAACTAAACCCTATGCTCAACTACTCAGACATCAAAGTCTGGAAGATTTCCTTAAAATGCACAACCCAACCTACCCTGTCTCAAACAATTTTATGATAATCTCAAAACCCACACCTATTATGATGCGCTACAGACCACTATAGATGGCAAGGTGATTACTATTACTACATATTTCTTTATTACTCATATGAAAATGAAGAATGAAGTAGTAATGATTCGGATGGATGGAGATGAACAAACAATGATGTATAATCCCATACTATGGCTTTCGGCAAGGTATTTTGGAGGTAAGTGCTCCATTCATTGGCCAGAGACACCCAAATTACTGTAATTCATTCTATCAAAGTTTTTCTTGATCCAAAGGGGATCTCTAAATATCGTGTCATCATTCCAGCACTATGTCCTCCAACATTGGGTTGAGAATAGAGTTATTAACATGTCGGTGCTCCTCATCCACTACATTCACTAACACAACCACTCTTATAGAAGAATCCTGATCGAGAATGGGATAGACCTTCCTAAAGAAGAACCAATGGATGGGAAAGAAATCCTAGAGAAGAATTTTAAGAAGCTGACCTTTAGGGAAACCTTGGATGAGGAGAAAGCCATAAGGCAAAGAGAGGAAAAGAATGAGAATAGTAAAATTTGGAAGGCCGGAGGAAAAATTGAGATTGCTTTACAGGCACAGAAAGCAAGAACAACGAGAACTAAGGCTCAAAGAAAGATCAACCTAAAGTCTGTGGTGGAGGAGCAAAATAAACATACACTCACCCTCAATCAATTAATGAAAAATACTCTAGAAAAGCCTAAGAGGGTAGGCTCATTAAGGCTTTGGCCAAGAAGAAAAAAATTATTAATCCTGAGAACACTGAAACCATCAAAGTTGCTGGTGCTGCCATAACAGCCGAAAGATTATAAGGAGCCCAACAATCTCTGAAGAAGATCATTGATTAAGCAAGTGAGCCCAGTGGCGCCACAGTAGAAGGGGAGCATGTTCCTAAAAGAACTTTCATCCAAAAAGGCTCAATCTTTAGTGAAGCTCTTAAGACTAAGAGGGCTAAATTAAACATTAACAAGCTTGCTGTTTGAATCCAAATACAAAAACCAATCCTCATGGCTACAAAACCAGCAGACATGAGTAAAGGGAAGGAGATAGTGGTTTTTATCAATCCAGTTATTCCGGACAACATTAATCTGAAGGATCCTCAATCGATGAAGATGATGGAGGTCATGAAAGAAAACTTAAAAGCAAATCAACTCACAAAGGAGGGACCCAGAGGTTCTTCTAGCACTACAATGAGCACTTCTCAAGGAGAGCGAATATCTAGAGGAAGAACTTTATGTGGTTAAGGTACGAGATGAACTACTTCTAGAAAACCTCTTAAATCCAGTAGTTGAAGTAATTGAAGTTAAAAGTCTTAAAAAGGCATCTAAATAGAAAGTTGAGGACAATACCAACATTTCAGACCAAATAAAAGTGTAGAAAACACCAAAGTCCTGAAAAGGTAATTGAAGGGGGGATTGAGGACAATTCCATTCCCACAGAAGCTGATAGTAGGGAAGATCAAGTAGAGCAGACTAAAACAAAGCACATTGAACAACACCAGAAAAAGGAGGTAACTCCAAATACTAACTCTATAAATGCTGCTACTGATATGACTGGTAATGGCACTAACAAATAAGGGAACCTGGATGTCACTGAACCTCTAAGTGCATCTAAGGGAGATGAGCCTATCTCGAAGCAAAATACTTCAGAGGAAGGAGATGGCCTGAGACCCACTGAGCACACTTCTAAAGTGGACTTAAAGGGTGAGGCTACTCCAGAGGAAAGGTTGGAAGAGGAGCAAGAAGAACATAAGAAGGGCGATGATATCGTTGAAGAAAAAGTATCATCCAGATTAGAGCAAACCGGAAGTAGCTCTGGATTCAAAGAAGAGATACACTCCTCTGATAGTATATTAAAAAAGCCAACAAAAAATCTCCACCCTACAATAGCTGAGAAGGTGAGAGTGGCCCTAAAATTGTTAGAGCAAGCTACTATCGAAGGGCACAGAGAGGATGAAATCACTAAAATCTCCGAGGAGTATGTACCAAGTTGATGTTAGTAGAAAAGCTCATACGAGAACAATACATGACTCCAGATGTAAAAGAAGAATTGGGTGAAATAACGACTATAGTCAAGAGCATTAAACAGAAAGTGGATTTATTCCATATAGTAGAACTAGTTATAAAAACCTCACTCTCTAAGGTCACTCTAATATTGAATTAGTTAACTTCGAACATTACAGGAGCAAATTGCTCTACAACTCAAGCTATTATTAGAGCTGATAACAATTGTGCAATAATTGTGGCCTAAATAACCTCCTCCTCAACTGATCTGAAAATAGAATTATAGGAGTACATTGACAACAAGTTCGAAACCTTGGAAAAATTCATTCCTTAAGCAATCACAAATTATTCCAAGGACATTACCTCCGGACTCATCTTTCTAAATGAGGAACACCAGGCCTCTCAGGAGATGCTATGAAAGTTTATGGATGAAAAACTCCCTAAGCTCTTGGAAAAACGTATGGAAGATGTGAGCCAAGATTTTCAATGCCATCTCTCCGGAATAGAAATGCTTATCAATAGATTGAAGCAAAATTTTAACAAAGAACTCCAGAACCTCAACACCAGTCTTTATAATGACTGGAGAGACACCATCCAGGAGGTTGAGCACATAAAAACTGCTATGGCTAATCTCTCGCTCAATACGCCTTCTACATTTGTAACCTCACCTATAATACCGGAGAGCCTTCTCCTCCCAATCATCCGGAGCCTTGTCCAACACGTTGGGGATATACGATTCTTTGGGTACAAGTGCAATCTCACTCTTATGCAGGTACTGTTCCCATTTTTTTAGGAAGAAGATAGGCAACATGCTTTAAAGATGCATTTAGATCTGGTCAATTCCTATAAATAGCTCCAGAAGCTCATTAAACCAATCCATCTCCTTCCTGCCACAGTAGACACAATCATTGTGAAGTGTCTTGAAGGAAATGTTGATTATTTTATATTTTACAGAGAATGGTAAAAGAATTGGGACTAAATAACTTATATGGTAATAGACCTCTAGACTAATGCAAACAAAAAGGGGGAGAAGAGCAGAAGCAAGGAAGGCACAGTAAGGAAGGTAAGGCCATGGAAGAATAGTACAGTTGATAGTATAGCTATTGCAAAATTTTGTAATAGCTTGCTATGTAAAGTTTCTTTCACTTGTATACATCTGTATCTTTTAATTTGGAACTTTATTGAGGTTATCTATTTTTAACAACAGAAGTATATATAGTGAAAAATTCTACTAAAAAATTGCTTCTAAGTACAATCAATAATTATACTTCAAAACCTTGGAAGCCAGAATACAAAAATATTGGAGGAGTTAAGATGCTAGAATTATGGGGGAGTAAAACTGTAATTGACTAAGTATCAATAATCATACTTAGTTCATAAAACTCCTATGTTTATGCTTAAATGTTCTTAGCTTTTTGTTTCCATCAGATGGGGGAGATTGTTGGAAAATAATGACCTGAGAGAACTAATTCAATAACATAACCGGATCAGATTTGAAGAAAACAAAAACATATAATCTCCTAAAGAAAACAAATGAGTCCGAGTCAAGTCATCTGGACATAGATTGAAGACTCCAAACACCTAAGTACACAAGAAAAGCATCCGATTAAAGTTTGGAAAAGAAACTAACTTTTAACCTCTCAAAAGCAGCATTTAGAAGAGAAGGCTGATTGAAGAAGCATCTGTATGTATTAAGGCTGATGACATCCGGAAGACTCAATTATCAAGAAAAAGGGAAAACTTCAAATTCCTCTTTTCCCTGCACATTTGGTCTGAAGTCAAAGATCCTTTTGCTTTGAAGATTGTAAAAGAGATAGCTAGCACGCATTCTAGAAACAAACAAAAGAACTGACACTGGAAAGAGAAAAGGGTAACAACCTTTTCGACAAAGACAATTGGAAATGGTGCGTGGAGCTTACACAAAAAACAAACGGCATAAAAATTGGTAAATCACTAAAATCCAAACAAACGATCACTGATAACTTTTTAGCCTGAATCCAAATATTGAAATGAATATTTATTTAGTCTAATGGATTCATCAATAGCTCTGAAAGCGCCACATCATACCTTATCAATGGTGAAGATTCAAATCTGCCTCAACGGTACATAAGGCTACATCAAAGCCTAAAAAAGGAGAACTTTACACATTGAGAAGTTGTGGGTTGATTTCATAAAGAAGCTATTACAAAGAGAATTCAATCAAACTCAATTAGTGAACAAAATCCCTCCAAGAACTAGAAATATCCAAATCTATTTTGTAAGAATTCTCAAGCGAGTTATTAACTTGAAGAATTCAAAAAACATAACCCTAGAAAGATCAGTTGTAAGATCTCATACCTTGGTGGGCATTGAGATTGTGATCTAGCTTAGAGTTAGTGCTTTAAGTGGTATCTCCCTGTAGGACTCAGCTTATGTTTAGGCAGAATCTAAGTGGTATATTCTATTGGGAACTGACAGTCAAATTGAACAGGCATAACAGGCATGGTAGAAATTTAAAATTTTATCCTTGTCCTTAGGAACTCCTAATAGATGCATATAAATTAAATAAAGCCTTAGCTAAATAATTCTCGACCTAGGTTAGCATGCAAAGGGCTTGGCATACCATAATTTTAAATTACGTCCTAGCACATATATTTTATACTAAGCATGTTATAACTCTAAGCTATAACCTAAGCATGTTATAACTCTAAGCTATAACCTACGCATGTTATAACTCGAAGCTATAACCTAAGCATAAAATGAACTAAGCATGCAAAACAACCGAAGCATAATTATTAAGTATAAAACGCTTAAAGAAAAAGAACTTAATAATTTAAAGAGAAAAATAAAATGTACCACTTGAAGCATGCTTTATAAGAACCTCTTCACACAAGCTTCAAGGTGTAGGATAACCTCTATGAGTATCCACACGAACCCCACAAACCGAAACCTTCCAACGAGGAACAACTAGAGAACCTTGAGTAGTTGCTAGACCACTCCTAGAATTCACACCCGAAATATAAACTAAAATATTCAAGTTCCACTCGAATTTGTGCAGTTTGAAGTGGAGAAAAGGGGCTCAATTTATAGGGGGAGCAAGGGCTCCCCGGATTTAATGCTAGATGGGGAAAACCCTATCCAACCCTTCGCAAACACATGGATCCTATAGGATCTGTGTGTCGCCCATATAGACCGAACTTGCATCGCAAGTCGGTTCCTTTGCCATACAAGGTAGGCTCTCATGAGCCTACCTTGTCCTGCAGGCTGGGCTTTGTGGGCTCTCCCACAAGCCCAGCTCATGGGTGGCAAAGGCTGTACAAGGCAGGCTCTTGCGAGCCTGCCTTGTCCCATAGGTTAGGCCTTGTGGGACTTCTTGCGAGCCCAGCATGTAGGTGGCCTTGCTGCAGGGCAGCACAAGCCTAGCTTGCGCTGCCTATAGCCCACGAGTGCTTTGGGACTAATGTGGGCTCGCATAGGTCTGCAAAGCCTTTAGGCTTCTGAGTCCTATTCGCGAAGGGTCCAACCCTCAATTTTGCAGTTCTAGTCCTTTCTCAAATTCAGTCAAATATTTATTTTATGACCCTAATAAATTAGTTTTCGATCAAAATAAAATTCTTCAGCTTATTAAACACTGATCCAATCATCTTTAAAATAATTAAATAATAATCTAATTATTATGTTATATTTTGTAATAGAATAAATCTATTAATTCTTTACTTAGTCTAATGAAGGTCCAATGTGTGTAACCTTATAGGATCCCGAAGTATTGAGTTGTTAAGGTTTAACCAACCCTTGTTCTTAATAGAACCATTTGCTCGATGTTCTAGATCATAAATAGAACTCGATTTCCTTCAACGGCTTTAGTACGCCTCTAGCAAGGGTCTACCATCCCCCATTACTCGGAACGTCATTTATGCATTTGACTTAATTTCGGTAAATGCAATAGTTATCCACTGCGATGAAATCCTTCCATTCTTTATTATTAGTACCATCTGGTTTATAGGGTTCGGTTAAAGTGTTAACCCACTAATAGCAAGGTTGCTCCAAGCTATCCTAGTTATTGACTTGTTACCGAAGTATATTGCCTTCACCATAGTGTGTTTGACTGTAAGCTATTTCTATCAAACATAAACTATGATCAGAGGTTTATAGCAATCATCACTTCAATAAGTGGCCAAGTACAACTCCTTGATATATCCGAAGCGATGGATTCTTTTCGATTACTCAGCTTACCAATGTGATGTCATTACTATACCCGCAATCACTCGTGACGCGTTAAATTAATGAGTGTGTAGGAATGAACCAAAGTATAGCAATAGTACTACACAAGGTAACTAGTATCTCAAGTATGAGAATATTCGAAAAGCTTATTGCATGAAGATAAACACTAGCACATTGATATATACACAAAGTTTTTATCTTGCTGCAGTCTCAAATATATCTCCCAGATATATCCATATATCAAACTTAAGGCACCACCTTCAGTCCTTAGGAGATTGACTGCTTGGACCCTTTCCAAGAAAGTTAACCACATGCTAGTCTTTTCGCTTCATCAATATCCTTTCTTGATGAAACTATGACTAGGGATAGTTTAGACATAATCATAATTGCACATGAAGCAGGTCTCACTAAATATAGTCCAACTATAATTTCTCTGACTTCATGCTATGATACGTCAAGAACTTTTGAATACATAGATCAATGAATATATTTTAACCAATTATAATATACATACAAGCACATCGATGTAAACAAAAGATTAAATGCCTTTATTTAATTAAGATAAATCGCCCTAATTGCCTTAAGAGGCAGAGGTGCCAGCCTGCATCTTCATTTCGAAAAGGAGCTTGGAGGTCTCATACCTCTCTGTTCTCATGTTGTTTTAAAGCTTAGGAATCATAGACCCCAACATGATACACATGGCAATCTCACAATCTTTCTTATACTTCAACCAGGCCTCATGTTCAACATGATCCTCAACATCAGGTTCAACAAGGAGAATTTCATTTAGAACATAAGCAATTCCATTGGATCTGAGATTAATTCTCATAGCTCGAAACCAATCAGAAAAGTTCGAGCCATTCAGTTTGGTGTCAAGTAGCATATGGAGATTAACGTTGGAAGTTATTTTCAACCTAAGATATAAGAAAAGAAAAGGAGTTCAGATATTAGTTTAAGTACATGCATTTAATATAAGGACTTTTAATTATATACATTTGTCCTACTATTTTCTTTGAAATTTACAATTGCCCATTCTGTTGAATTCGAAAATTTTAGCCCAGCTAAATATCCTAGTAGGTAGCATCTATAACTAGTCTATTACGACCCCCAATTTTATGAGTCAAGTCACAATAGTAAGTTATATTTAAAATCCCAATCCATTTGCATCGTATGCAATTGCTAATACATTCAAGTTCCCTAATCCTATGGGACATGTGCTCTTATTCTAGCATCTCCTTGAATATATCTCAGATCTGGGCCTAGCCCCCAATTTTATAGTGAACTATCCAAGTTCTATTAAGGCAGATCCTATCCCAAACTTTACAACCAATCCATGTGGACTAGAAAAAACTTTTTGCATAGCATTTTGATAGCCCAAATAGACCGTATCGTAAATTTGAGTAAGGAAGACTATAACTTGCCTTAATAAATTTACTTTGGGATTTTATTGGCGTTAGACGTCTCACCCAATCTATGATTTTATTAGTTGGACATATTTATAATAACTTATATTAATTCAGGAAATTTTGGAATTAATTTATAAGGTCCAACCTTAGGTGGGTTCAAGCTCTTTATTATAATTATTCCATCAACCTAGATTCTATGCAAAATAATTAACAATTTTATTTGTTATATTTATATTGCATTACCTTTAAGCTTTTATTCAATTAATTTAATTTTTACTTTGTTATAGAAACATATATAAGCACCATCTTATATACTAGAAATAAATTAGTCCATATTTAATCTCCGGTTGGTCAATTCAAGCTGCACCGATAGAGGTTCTCAGGTAGGAGAGGTGCCCTTGAAGTGAGTAGACACAAAGTACAATCCGTAGCCAGAATAAATACGGGCAAAAACTTGAAAACCAATGGATTCTCTTGAGCTAACAATTTCGTTCTTCCAGTTCATGTAAACTGGAAGCATCTATAGACCCCGTAATTTAAATAAATTATTGAAACTTGAAATGAAAATTATTTTAATAAGTTGAGCAAGCTTATTCAAAATTATTCACAACCATTTTCCAATCTTGAAATGAAAAGCACAAGTTCATATATATTGTTCCAGGGAATTAAATAAACAATAATCATTTAAAATAGAAAATAATATTTAGTTCATTTCTAACTTAATTATGCAGTAAATGGGCAGGCTCTGATGCCACTTTTGCGAACTGACAGTCAAATTGAACATGCATAACAGGCATGGAGGAAATCCAAAATTTTCTCCCTATCCCTAGGAACTCCTAATAGATGCATATAAATTAAATAAAGCCTTAACTAAATAATTCTCTACCTATGTTAGCATGCAAAGGGCTAGGTATACCATAATTCTAAATTGCATCTTAGCACATATATTTTATACTAAGCATGTTATAACTCTAAGCTATAACTTAAGCATGTTATAACTCTAAGCTGTAACCTAAGCATAAAATAAACTAAGCATGCAAAATAACCTAAGTATAATTATTAAGTCTAAAATGCTTAAAGAAAAAGAACTTAATAATTTGAAGAGAAAAATAAAATATACTAGTTGAAGCGTGCTTTATCAAAACCTCTTTACACAAGCTTCCATGTGTAGGATAACCTCTATGAGTATCCATACAAACTCCACTAACTGAAACCTCCCAACGAGGAACAACCAGAGAACCTTAAGTAGTTGCTAGACCACTCCTAGAATCCCACCCGAAATATAAACTAAAATATTCAAGTTCCACTTGAATTAGTGCCATTTGAAATGGAGAAAAGTTGCTCAATTTATAGGCGGAGCAAGGGCTCCCTACATTTAATGCGGGATGGGGAAAACCCTATCCAACCATTAGCAAACATGCGGATCCTAGAGGATCCGCGTGCTACCCATGTTGATCCGACTTGCTGTGCAAGTCAGGTCCTTTTCCATATAAGGCATGCTCTCGCGAGCCTGCCTTATCCCGCAGGTTAGGCCTCGCGAGCTGTCCCATAAGCCCAGATCATGGGTGGCAAAGACTGTACAAGGTAGGCTCTTGCGAACCTGCCTTGTCCCATGGGCTGGGCCTCACAGGACTTCCCATGAGCTCGCGGGTGACCTTGCTGCAGGCCAGTGCAAGCCTAGCTTGCAATGCCTATAGCCCATGACTGCTTTGGTACTCGTGCGAGCACGCATAGGTCTGCAAAGCCTTCAGGCTTGTAGGTCCTATTCACGAAGGGTCCAACCCTTAATTTTGCAGTTCTAGCCCTTTCTCCAATTCAATCAAATATTTATTTTATGACCCTAATAAATTAGTTTTCGGTCAAAATAGGATTCCTCGGCTTATTAAAAAATCATCCAATCGTCTTTGAAATAATTAAATAGTAATCCAATTATTATTATGTTATATTTTTGTAATAGAATAATTCTAATAATTCTTTACTCAGTCCGATGAAGGTCCAATGTGTGTGACCTTATAGGATCCCGAAGTATTTAGATGTTAGGATTTAACCAACTCTTGAGCTTAATGAAACCATTGGCTTGATGTTCTAGACCGTGAATAGAACTCGATTACCATAAATGACTGTAGTATGCCTCTAGTAAGGGTGTACCATCCCCTATTACTCCGAACGTCATTTTTGCTTATGAATTAATCCCAGTTAATGGAACAGTTATCCAATGCAATGCACTCCTTCCATTCTTCAATATTAGCACCATCTAGTTTATAGGGTTAGGTTAAAGTGTTAACCCACTAATAGGAAGGTTGCTCCTAGCTATCCCAGTTATTGACTTGTTACAGAAGTATATTGCCTTTTATTATAGTGTGTTTGACTAGAAACTCATCGTGTTTGATTGTCTTTAATCCTTTACTTTATTGCATTTTATTTTATATTTGGATCATCTGGATCCATTACATTTAGAACATATCAAAAATGCTACACAAGACTTTTTAAAGTCTGTAAATGTTGTACCCTCACAGGGACCAACACGGGTGGCTTCTATGATCGAGAAGAAATAATGGGTCTTCAATGCATTTTATTATGAAAACACATTTTAATTTTTTGTGGGTTGATTTACTGGATTATTAGTGAAAATGATTGCATGGCAAATGGTGATGTTGATTCGTTTTACAGGTGAAAAAGGGAACTTTGTGTTCTGCCTGGGGGCCAGTATCCGTACGGGTGCGGTAGGACCCGTATAGCTATTGATGGGATCGATACGGGGTATGGGCAAACAAGTATGGGTCCTGTCTAGTCTCTGATAGATCCTCAATTTAGTTTATAAATGAGAAGAAATGTAGAAAAGTAGAAATGAATAATAAAACAAAAAAGATGTTAGTCTCTTTGAAACTCAGGAGCATACCTTTATGCCGTGAATCCACTTTGAAGTGATCGATATACCGAGAGAGAGTCTACCTAAAGTAGATGATAAAATGATGATGTTAGGACTATTTAGGTGAGTATTTGTATGGACAAAACCACCCCCAACTCCTAATAAATGAAGTTAGAAACGAATAAAATATGGACAAAAAGCCTTAACTTGAATTTTTATACCTTCTATACCTCAACTATACCCTTGCTATACCTATAAATCACTGCTAGAATTTTTATGTGAATTATTTAATATGATTTTTGTCTTCATTCCCTTGAAAATGAGGCAAAAAGCCTATATTTATAAGGGAAATCGAGTCTGAACACAATAAATTGCATTCTTGAGTGATTTTCTTCGAAAAAAGGTATGGACCACCTGCCATACTAATTGTTTGGGCAGGTATGAAACCCATACAGTCCAGTGGGGCTCGTATGGCTCTAGGTGGGACCTATATTGGTCTCCCTAGGTAAGTAAGGGGTTTTGACCCATACGAGTCAGCCAGAGGATCTGTACCACCATGTGTGACCTGTATGAGTCCTTAAGGGTAGACTAGGTCTCCGAACCTAGCTAAACTCATCTCTACTGTAGTAAGAACACCTTTGATGGATAACACTTGTAAAGAATAGCATTATCTAGCTCTCATCATTGTTTCATAAGAAGGATGGTTTAAATCCAGTGCTCAAAAATTGCCCCCCGGGGGATCACTGTAGATATGGATCTATATGATCACACGATATAAGTGAGGGTTTAGGAATCATACTAGAGGTGATGATATGGGCAGGTCCCTTTCTTGAGGAGAACTCTTTCCTTGGCATCCCTTTCTTGAGGTAGACAACTCTCCTTTGTTGATGCCTATACCTTTCTTAAGGTGGATGACTGTCCTTTGTGAATGCGTATCCCTTTCCTAAGGCGGATGACTTTGCTTTGCTGGTGCGTATCCCTTTCTTGAGGTGGATGGCTTTCCTTTGCAAATGCATATCTCTTTCATAGGGCAGATGACTTTCCTTTGCTAGTGTGTATCCCTTTCTTAAGGCAGATGACTTTCCTTTGCCAATGCATATGGCTGGTGACTTCATCGGGGAAGGTGAGTGTATCCCTTTCTCAAGGCAGATGACATTCCTGAATGATGATTGTGTATCCCTTTCCTAAGGCAGATGACTCTCCTTGTATACCTTTCTGATGCTAGATGGCTTTCCTATTGTGGGTCTCGAATAACCTGTTAAGAGATAATAAAAACATTGAGTTGGTTACTGCCTAAGATGACATGTCTTGATTTTTGATTGACTTTGTGGTAAACATAAAATTTTGACCCTTCAATCAAGATTAAAGATGAGTGGATGGGGATTGGCCCCCAAATAAATTGTAAACTGAGTGTGACAAATATCGGGTTTGGCCTGATTGCTTAGGGATGGAATGCCCCTTGGTTGGTTCTATTGCTGGGGATGCTCCTACGGTGAGTGCACCTAAGTTGTTTGATGATAGGGGTGCCCCCTGATGGATTCCATTGGTGGGGAATGGGGGGATGCCCCTCGATTTACTTCCTTATTATGGAGGTGTCTTCCTAGATGATTTATCTATTGAGGACTTGTTCTAGGTTAACTCTTCCTTGGTTCAGGCAACAAACTCTTGTGCTAGGTTAACAAACGCATTGATTTACCCGAGTGGGAAACTCGGAGTTCCGAGAATGTCCGATTCTCATTGGATACGCTTTTTGGGAGGATGACTCATTCCTCAATCTCACACCCTCCTCTGATGTTGGATTGATCCCTTCCCCCTCGACTCATGCTTCCAAACTACGTGTATTTTGCTCGATTTCTTCATTTTCTCACTTTTTGTAATTTCTTGAATTTCTCGACTTTTAGCATATTTTAGGGCATTTTAGGACTTAGAATAGAGCCTACTGCATGTACCTTTAGCCTAGGACACTTTTAGGAAAATTTTGGGTAAGCTTTGATTAAAATTTGGACGATTTTAGATTATTCGGGAAGTTTGGCAAAGGGGACTACTACAGGGGACCCGTACGAGTAGGGTGGGGCAACTGGACCGGTACGGGTGGCGGTGGACCCATATAGCTTGAATTTCTGGGGACAGAATGTCTATAACTTGCCTTGGGTCATTTTCTTCTAATTATTGACTCCTCTACTGTATTCTAACCCTATTAAACAGTGTTTTTGTCCTTACCGTTACAATATAAGACTGTGGGAGCCTTGAGCTTCTACAAAAAATAGTATGAGGAGATCTGTGCTATGGGAGATACTGAGCTACTAGCCCGTATAGACTCGTTCAGGTTTAGTGACAACATCGAGGCCATCCCTTAGGCTCTAAAGACACTGGCCCCGGTTGCTATCTCAGCTCCTGTGAAGAGGTGGTCAGAGACAACCCATACTTTTCATCTACCAATTGGAGGGGTTATGATGACTCCCTCAAATATGCGTGTTCTGATCGGTTTTGACTACAGTAGGGATGTCATTCGCTTCAATGTTTATGCTGACCGCTGGCATTCTCGGGCTGAGGTGAAGGCCTATGTAGAGAGACTGCTCAGGCTTTATCCTGAAGGGAAGGATAAGCTAAAGTATAGAGAGCTCTATGATTACTAGATCAGGTAGCCAAGCCTTATTGTTGCTGGGAGGAGGGATCAGTATGCTCGGTCCTTCCTTATATCTATTATAGCTGCTTCATTTATGGGCTGCAGTCTGCTATTGAGGATCTTGCCATTATGCTATGCAAGAACTGGTGCCGGTCCATTTTGGCACATTTGTACTATGGGCTGGATGTTGGTGTTTTAGGCCAGTAGTTCGAGCTCAAGGTTTGCCATCTAATCCTTCTAGTAATCTTTGAACTGTATGCTTTATGCTATCGTTTGAACTGCTTTGCAACTGACTTTGATACTTCTTGTAGATTTGAGCCTTTGAGCACCGGTTCATCCCTAGGCCTAGCTTGCCTAGTTAGCCGGAGATGTCTCATATCATCTTGAGGTGGATAGAACCCTACTAGCAAAAGGCCGGGAATATAGTAGAGAACAGGGACTTCCTCCACCAGCTGCGTTCTGCTTGGGTAAACTTTTCTAGCTTCGCATCTGTACTTTACACTTTAACAAACCATTAGTGAAAACTGTATTTACAAAATTAGAATACTTATAGTGCATTTACTTTGTACAGGTCATTCAGGACCCCTTGGAGAGGATGGTCATTTATAATGACATTAAGAGGATGCCGACAGGCGTGGATGATCGCCGCTTTGTTCTAGAGTCGCCACTCTCCTATAAGTGGTACTTTGGTGAGAGTATTCATGATTAGTGAAGAGGACGATCCCTCCCCCAGTTCTGATAGGCTGTATTTATTGGGCAAGGTAGCCCGAGTGATGTTGGTAGCGGGTTCCTATGCTGCATTCATTGATTCTTCGCTTCTTCCTCCTTGTGAGAGGATCCACCATGATGACCTCCCCCAAGAGTTACACTAGGGGGACGATGGTAACGATGATGATGGTGATGACGGTGATCATGAGGGTGGACCGAGGGGTTATCATGGGTGTCCTTTCATTCCTCAAACCGAGGGCGCTCTGATGCCTACTGTTTCTCCCACTTGGGTAAGCCTTCTAACGTAACCATGTAAATCACAGCATATTTTTACTCTCATTTGCATAAACTTAGGATCTGACACTTTGTCTATTATGATGTAGACTCCCGCGCCTTAGCAGAACAAGGCCACTACTACCACTACTCCTTCTGATCTCGGTGTCTCCAATCCTGATGAGCCACCTGAGCCTGAGCCGCACACTAAGTGATCTAGGGCTACTAGGGACTTTAGGGAGGGAGTCCTCTAGACTAATTTAGACTCCTCCTTCTGGCTCCTTGATTATTTGGGGAATCAAGTTATACACAAGCTTAAGGAGTTTGGCCATACCATTTAGTTTCCCCTCCTAGCACTTAAGGCTTCGTACTTTTAATGCTCAACCCACATCTTTGTTATATGTCTGGAATATATTTCCAGCTAGTCTGGTTGATTTTTTTAGTTCAAGATTTGATGATGGCAAAGGACATTCTTACCGCGGTAACTTTCATTTTCCTGTCAAAATTTAATAAACAAACTATGCATGCATGTTATGATATTTACATATGTGTACTAATATCTTGATTTTCATGCAAACCTTGCTAGCTATAGAGCATGACAAGTTTGCTCGGGACTTGGAGGCTACCAAGGATCGGGCTGGCTTCATGGAGGAGCAGCTGCATGTAGCCACTGCAGAGCTAGATAGGATTCTAATGTTGGAGGCAGATCTGGAGAGGGCCAGGAGGGAGACGACTCAGGCTAGGGCTAAGGCTAAGGTGTAGCAAGCACAACTGAACCTTATGACTAAGGGTAGATGGACACCTGAGCCATCTTCTTTATTAATGAATCTCTCAGGATACAGGATTGATCCAATGGTGACTCAGGCAACTGGAGTTGCGCAAGAGGTGGAGCAGCAGGTTGAGATGACAGGTTCTGCTGCTGGGGTATAGCAGGAGCTCAGGGTTTTAGGTTCCTGATTCATTTGGTGCAGATGCTGGTGGAGTCGGGGACCATGTGATGATTGATATGGATGACATGCTTGCATATACATAGGATGAGACTCAGGATGCTCCCTAGGGTCGGGACCGTCCGCAAGCTTAGATTAGGATTGCGGCTTATATGTAAACTCAGATGCTATTTACAAACTATTTTACTTTATAGATGCTGAATTTTATTATTTTTGTACTGAGACCATTGAATATTACTACTTGTAGACCTGTACTGCCTCTTGGCATAACTAACAATTAAGCCTATTTAGGGTATACCATGAGCAGGTGAGTTAACCATTAAACACTCTAAGTCCTTGACCGCGATGAACTATCCCAATTTAGACTGATAAGTATTACCAAGGCTGGTTGGTTGGAATCAGCACTTCTAGGGGACACGTGCTATCATTTCATCTCATAGGAGGAGAACTAAGTTCAAGGGATTCCAGCTGTGAGAGATCACAATAACAAATGTTTTTTTGACAAAATGAGTATGATACTAAACTGGCGTTTTTGAATTGAGATCTAATTTGTGCATAGGCCATTCGGTGTTAATGACCTATCGAACATTTTATTTTCATTTCATTCTATTTTTTGCTTGAATCGTCCTTGGTGACTCAACTCAGCGAACCTTTCTTTTTCTTTTCTTTGCCTTAACTTTTGCCTCGACTGCCCTTCCGGGTTTACAATCCCGTATGCTTCCGACTTTTACATAAACCTTACTTCTTTTGTGGCTTGATATTTTCATCTTTTATTGGATAAAGATAATCAACAAAGAGCACAAAATGTAATGAAAAACTGATGTTCACATACTTGTGATTATTTCGTCTAAAGACATGCATGCATTCATAAGACCAAGATTCTTAGCAAAATCATAACATGTTCATTGATGAGATTAATTCAAGTACATAGGGAATGGTAATAACTTCCAATGGTTAACCCCTACTGCCTACTGGTCCTTTTACAGATTTTCTAGAAAGCAACTAACATTTTTCTCTGGATGGCCTAACTTTTGCCTAAGCCGCCCTTTTCAGGTTTTCATCTTAGCGAGCTTTATTTGCATTGCAGTACCCTAACTTTTGCCTAATCGGTTTGTGGAATACTGATCAGCGGGTTGTATCCTAATTTTTGCCCGAGCAGTAGAGGACCACTCGTTGAGTGATTTATTCTTTATTTCTTTTATTCCTTATGTTGCTTTTCTATGATTTATTTCTTTTAACCTAAACTTGATAATGCTTAAGCCTGTCTTGATTCACTGGATTCACAAATTCATTTCCATCCATATCTATGAGCTTGATTCCTCCCTTTCCAAGGACCTTCTTGATCACAAATGGTCCTTCCCAATTAGGCCTGAACTTCCCTATAACATGAGTGTTGACTTAGCGTAGTTGTTTAAGAATCAGATATCCTGCCTTGAGAGGTTGCTTCGATTATCTGACTCTATTATTGGAGGCTCGGGCCATGTGTTGTTGATACATTTGCAGGTGGTCATGCACTTTATGTCACTTTTCTTAACACCGGCGATAAAGGGAGCTGGTTCTACCTCTTTGTGGAAGAAAGAGATCATGTTATAATGGGATTTAGGACTGAGTAGAGTAAATGGTCTCCTTTCTTTCTAAAAAATGGAGAAAGCATTTTTGGAGGTACATTTTTTGGTCAAAATGAGGAGGATTGAAGGAACCTATATTGATAAGAAATTCTCCTTTATTGAAGGTTTTGGAAGAGCATTAGATTGTTTCTTAAGTTTGTTTTTATTTTAGATTGGTGTGGGTCTCAATCTTTTTCTCTGATGTGGTGCTAGGACATGCTTCCCCTATTGCTCTTTGGGCTCCTTAGTCTTCTTTCTTGATGATACGTCATCCTTTCCTCCCTCATGAAGAAAGATGAGCAAAGACTTAAGGCTATCGTGTATTCTGAGCACTATCTATCTCTCTTGATTAGGTGATAAGTTTTAGCCATTCGATTTTTGTGCCATTGCGATATACTCAAAGCTAACTTCATTAATAAATATGGTGATATTTTAAGAATGTTGTTCTTATGAGTGTGTTATGCCTTCAAAATGAAATATTAAAAAATGTGAATGCATCAATATATCAATGATATGCCTCATAAGAGACATTGTTTGGTTCAAAAATGATTGTAACAATACAAATTACATCATTTGAATTATCGTCCATAGGCGAAGGGCTTTGTTGCTCAGCCTTGGTAATACAGGCAGTTAAACTGGTAGTCTCTGTGTGTTGGTTCTTATGAGTTTCTTTGGCCACTACCCTTGCTACGTTCTTGATGGCCTTTCTTGAAGGATTGCCATTCTCATTTCCCTTCTAGTTCTTCTTCATAAGTACAACCAGGGCTTTGGTGATAGCTTTGACTGCTTCGCTCATCTCGTCTCCTATAGCATTCCCATACACTTCCATAGAAATCAAGGTCTCGATCATGCAACCGTTCTTGAAGTCATATACATCATTGAAGATCTCAAAACCAAGGACTTTCATTCCCCCCATCTCGATAGGTTCCTCCTCCCCTATAAACCCCTTTTTCTCAACCTCAACCCTTATCATCAGGCAAGAATAGGGCTTAGATTTCCTAGCACCTGGGTGATTTCCCAGACCAAGTCTGAATGGCCATGTTACAGGTATAATGGGCTCCAACATGCCCTAAAGATCTTTCCCAAGCCACTTTCCTTTTGCATAACCCTACTTTATCATAATCTTTTCAATTTTAAGGGATATATACCCCCTAACTATCCACTTTGATTCCTAGTAGGCTACGGCCACCCACATCTCTTTCTCCGCAGCTTCCATAGTTGCTACGAATGACAGTTCATTTGCCTCAATGGTCACAAGTTTTTCACTGTGGATGAGCTTGACTTTCTAATTGACCGTCGAAGGGACGGCCCCCAACATATAGAGACAAGGACAGCCAATCAACAAGGAGTAAGTGACGGGGAATATTACGGACATTAAAGAAAACCTTAGATTTCACCTCCCCAATCATAACCTCAGCCTTAAAAACTCCTATCATGCTCCTCTTCTCGTAGTCATATGCCCTTGTAACGGTATTGGATTTCTCCAACACAGATTCATCTAGCCCGAAGTGAGGAAGGATCTTGGAAGGACAAATATTAAGGGCGGACTCATCAACCATAACACATAGAAGTGAATGATCAAAGATTTGCACCGTGATGAAAAGTGCCTTGTTATGCTTGTTCCCTTCAGCTGGGAGATCAGAATGACAAAACATAATGGATTTGACCTGACTGGGAGAAGATTCCCCAATAATTGAAAACACCTCAACTAATGAAGTGGATGGTGTAGCCTCACTGGTAATCAATTTTTCTATCAGACCCCTGTGATGATCCTTGGAGTCGATGAGAAGTTGCCAGATGCTCTACTTGGCTGGGGTAACTTTTAACTACTGGATAAGAGGGATGAACTTTGAATCTAGCTTCTTACCATTGGATGGTGTCTGAGTCTCAATAGCATATGTAAAGGTCGAACCATGATTAGTACTTGGGGTGACCTGGATGTCAACATCTCTACCCCTCCTTCTCTTTGGAAGAGCGGGTGGAGCCACCCTTCCACTACTGGTAACAAGTAACACTCCATCCTTTACATAACTCCTTCCTTTGGAGGTCTCTACTAACAAAGTTAGCCCTTTGACGTCATCCTCTTACAATACATAACCATCAATATGAATAGGCTCAGATTGAATTAACATGGCTTCCTCATCATGGGCTTCTTCTAACTCATATGCATCAATATCAATACGGATAGGCTCTTCAGGTAGAGCCAATACTAAATGAACCACATCATTAGCTTGCATGATTAGATTAAAGACATGATTGGAGGGTAGCCCTAACTCAGCTACCATAACTTACTCATCAAAATTTAGGAAAAGGGTTATTCATGGTGCTTGGGTTGAGCTCGGGTTCATGAACCTTCTTCTCCCTAATTAGGCCATGAATAGCCTCAAGTAAATCTCTGCAAGCGCCTGTGCAATGAACTTTGCTAACATGATAAGCAAAAAATTGATCCCTATCCTCGGCTTGGGTGGAACATAAAGCTTCACACTTTAGAGACGACCCAGTGCCCTTACCTTACTAAAGATAGCAAGCAGAGGTGCCTTCCAATGAGAAATACCATCCTCAATGGTACAGAATGCAACAACTTCTTCTTACACTATTGCACTTTTAGGATCTAATCTAGAACTCAGCTTAGAGGCCTAGGCTGGGGCTGAAGTGCATTCTTCTTGAACTAGGGTTTGACTTGCACACTTGCCTTCTCTGATTCTTTGATCCTTTCCCAATTCTCAACCTTCTCAAAGACCTTAACATAGCTAGAGAAATTGCCCATACCAAGGACCTTGCGATATGCGGGAAAAGCGCCATCCATTAATTTTACAATCATTTCAGGGAGACCAAGATGTACTTTCAATAGAATCTGGGTGGCCATCCATCTCTAGAAATAAGGCTTTAATTTCTCATTTGGGGCTTGCTTGGCAGCCTCCAAGTTTTACATGGTGGTTTTTATAGTGGCGTTAAAACCATACTGCTCAATGAAAGCCTCAGATAAAGCCTTGCAATTTACGGTCACCTTATCTGATAAAGTGTTGTACCACTAGATAGCAAGACCTTCCAAAGTGTAATGAAACATCTGAGCAAGGACTTTGTCACTTAGCTTCCTTATCCTCATCACCCTCTAGTAGGTATTAATATGAGATTGAGGCAGACCACTTCCCCTATGCTTTGCTATTCTAGGCATACTGAAGTTTTTAGGGACCCAATCCTCCTCCCTAGTGACTTGAACGGACTGTGCTGATGGTTGAATACTGGGATTAGTAGCAACTAATTTCTATAATAGATCACGCAAGACAAAGATGACCCTTCTAATTGAGCAATCACTCCCAAGGGTAAACTTACTGATTGAGGAAAGGTTGTTCCCTTAGGCGCGACTACAAAATTAGGGGCTGGACTAGATGGTCCAAACTTAAATGCTGGTGGTACGAACCCTTGTCTAGGCTGAACGAACTAACTAATAGTTGGTGGAACTACTATCCCCAACTGACCAAACTGACTGAAAGATTCTCCCTACACTTGAAGAGGTGGTAATTGAGACTGGGTGAATGGATTGTTAGCAGCCCTTAAAGGGGAGGCTACTCACTAACCACTGCATAGAGTGCAGGAGCTTTAATAGGTGTTCTCTGAGAGACATTGGCCATCCTCTCCTCGGCCAAGATTTCCCTTATAGAAGCCAACATCTTATCATTCAAAAGTTCAAGGAACTGATCACTTCCTAGATACTGCGAGACATCATTTGCAATCTCCAGCCTAATATCGGCCCTCGATGCATTTGCCTCCTCACTAAGATCAACATCTATCTAGCCGTGAGGAGTCAAAATGTAAGACATTTCTTCAAACTAGTGATTAGCCTCGGGATCAGGAGGACCAGACTGACTACTCGAACAATTACCCAAAGAGGGAGGCAGAGCTATATTCTCAACCCTTAACTGAACCTCAGATAGCGAAGGTAGAACTGGAATGTGAACCAAATGGACTTGAGGTCATTATCAAGCTTTGACTCTCGCTGAGGGAGCAACCAAAAGATCAATACATGCATGGGATGGGGTATGCATGCTCAATTTACAATGATGCATGGTGAGGTTAATTACAAGGGAATACACAACACAACATAAGCGAAGCATGTCCTCCAACCTTATTCCTCCTACATATTCTGAAGCTATATTCCCTTGATTACCATAAGGATAAGAAAGGGCTACCTAGTCTAATCTCATTGGAAAAAGGTACCTAGAAGGTAAAACTCTACGGCTTTCAATATGAATGGTGTAGGGACATAATGGAAGCTAATATAGTAGGTTCCCATCGCACCAAGCCTCTTTTAGAGGGAGATGATAATGAGTGCTCTGCCCACTAGAGTGTCCGCAATTCCTGGTGGGCATGAGTGAAAATTTCGTAAGTTTTGTGGAAATAATATGGCACCCTAACCTAGAGCTAGAAGAAGAGCACATTTAATTCTAGAGAGAAGGAGGTGAGAAGATATAGTGTAATAATTTTCCCAAATTATAACAAGAAAGCGGGTTGAATTAAGTAAATATTTTTCAGTGCTCATCTTAATCTTTTAAGCTTTTAAAACAAACCAAAATATTGCAAGTTAAAAGATTATTCCCCCAGCAGAGTCGACACTGCGAACTCTCGGTGGTAGAAGATATGTGGATCTCCCTTGACACCTTGTGGTGGGGTCCACTGGGGGTTGGTAGATTTAGGCGTGACAGAATCATTTAGTTCAAGTTTGCACATTTTAACAATTTTTAATGAATAAAAGAATCGAGACCCAAATCTCGATACAAATTATAGAGTCGCCACCCAAGTTGTCTACTTGGGAAAGAGTTTTGGTACGGTTCCCACTAGGAGGGAGACTCATACCTTTTAGATTAGAGATTTGGGTATCGAACGAGTCACTTATTTCTCATTTAGTTAATTTAAAATTACATTCGCCGTATAAAACTGTTTTCTTTTCATCATTTGGGGAATTATTATCGATATCCTATTTTTCTACACTCTTTTACACTCGATTCATGCATTCAAAAATTTACAATAAAGCGCAAGTAATTAATGTGGAATAAAAATTACAATCGGGGAAATATGGGCGAATTGCAAGCAAACGTATAAATTTGTTCTATGTTATAAAACAAAATAAATAAATTTGCTTGCATCCAAAAAGGTTAGCACAGTTGTGGCACATCATAAGTCAGCATTTTTATTAGGAAAAATGTTATTATGTTAGCGTGGCAGTTTTACGATCGAGAAGAAATAATGGGTCTTCAACGCAATTTGTTATGAAACTACATTTTTACTTTTCTTGGGTTAATTTATCGGATCATTATTGAAAATGATCGCATGGCAAATGGTGATGTTGATTCATTTTTCATGTGAAAAAGGGAACTTTGTGTTCTGCCTGGGGGCTAGTACCCGTACGGGTGCGGGAGGACCCGTACGGGTATTTTCTAGCACCGGACAGATCCTCAGTTTAGTTTATAAATGAGAAGAAATGCAGAAAAGTAGAAAGAAATAATAAAACTAATAAGATGTGAGTCTCTTCAAAACTCAGGAGCGTACCTTTACGCCGTGAATCCACTTTCAAGCGATCCCTATGCCGAGAGAGAGTCTAGCCAAAGTAGATGATGAAATGATGATGTTAGGACTGTTTTGGTGATTATTTATGTGGACAGAATCTCCCCTATATCCTAATAAATGAAGTTAGAAATAAATAAAATGTGGACAAAACCTCATGGAATGGGTTTTCTCCCTATTTTATACCTTCAATACCTCAACTGTACCCTTGCTATACCTATAAAAACTGCTAGAATTTTTATATAATTCATTTGATCAGATTTTTATCTGCACTCCGTTGAAAATGAGGCAAAGAGCCTGTATTTATAAGGGGAAATCGAGTCTGAACGCAATAAATTTCATTCATGACTGATTTGCTCCAAAAAAAGTTATGGATCACCTGCCATACTACCTATTTGGGCAAGTACGGGATAGCTAGTAGATCTGTACCACTAGGTGTGACCGTACGGGTCCTTAAGGGTACACTAGGTCTCCGAACCTGGCTGAACTCATCTCTGATGCAGTAGGAACACCTCTGATGGATAACACCTGTAAAGAATATCATTATCTAGCTCTCATCACCGTTTCGTGAGAAGGATCGTTAAAATCCACTGCTCACAACCTCCTTTAAAGAAGCAAGCTTATAAGGTGAATCCCCTTTTTGAAGAACCAAACACCCTATAAGTGAATTTGCGCACAAACTAAACCCACCTTTACTGACTACCTTGGTAGAAGCCATGGAGATGGAATCAACGGCAGTCCCGATCATAGCCCGTCCAATAGCGGCAACATAAGTCAATTTTCTCGGGTTAGAGTTTGATTTCCCTACATCAGCAAAATCAGGTTTCGCGGTAGAAGCAAATTTCTCGGCAACAGTTTGTTGTTTCCTGGCCGGAATTTTTTCCTTAATGTTGCAGTAAAACAAAAGATAAGAAGAATCCATAAAGTGAGTAAAGAATTCAAGATGAATAATGACCATAATCAATCAACCAGATCAAGATCGGTCGACAGAAAGTAATTATAGGGTTTACATATCACCCCAAATAAAGAGAGCACTCTATTTCAATTTAATTTACAATTTTTACTAAATTAGGATTTCTTTTTGTGTAAAAAAATAAAAATGTGTAAAATGTCCAAACAAATGCTTATATTCCTCGTAATCTTATTTATTAGAAAAATAGACAGCTCAATTACCTTAAAAAAGGTTTGTGTATAGGATGCTAATTTATTTTATTTAAATAGAAAAGTAAATCGTTATTTTCTTGTTAATAATACAAGAGTGACGAATGGCTTATGAGTTTGTGTAACATGTCACAACTAATCATGCCATGTGTCAGCAAAACATTCATAATGTCTCTATCCTCTGCACTTTCACATCATGCCCATTTGCGTATATCTCTCGTGAGTTGGATAGACTTGTATAAGTGTATCCAACTTCTCTTGTGAGTTAGATCAGATGAGCGATTTACCACTTCTTTGGCTCTCTCAATGGATTTCTGTGGCTTTTGAAGGTAACCATTTTATTTTTTTTAAGAAAGTAAGGGGACAGGAATAAAATAACGAGGGTGACATCACATCCTCAATGATCCACCGCTTCATTAGCTCAACCGAAGGGAGCATACAAGATACCATATGGGATGTCGCCATTCCCCGCACCTCTAACCACCCCCCCCCCTCCAACTTGATATGTAATATATAAAAAGATCTCAAGGTGAGATCCAAAGATTCACTTAGAATAAAAATAAGCTTGGTTATTAAAAACATCTAATACTATGAACCCAAGTTGCCTACCCCTATATTTCGAAACGAACCAACATAAATAGATGCAAGAATATCAATGGTCTTCCGAACTGAACACGCTCTCGAATACAAACTTGTTCCTCCGCTTCCATAACACCCAATCAATATAGAACCATAGAGCAGTACAAAATTCACAAAATTAGCCAGGATACAAATGATGCTGCAACAACAGTAGGAACTCAACACCAGACAAAGGTATAGTGACTGAAATAGCAAACAATCCAAATGATTGTGACCATACTAGATAGATACCAAAGCAATGGAATATGGTGTGATCTGTAATCTCCATCTCTCCATAGAAAGGGCAATTTCTGTTAGAAATAGTCTAACAACGGTGACTAAAAAGGAACATCTTCGTAGGTGTGATGTATTGAGGATATGTGGATCTGCCTTGGTGCCTTGTGGCGGGGTCCACCGGGGGTTGGTTGATTTAGTCGTGATAGAACCATTTAGTTCAAGGTTGCACATTTTAACATAATTTAATGAATAAAAGAATCAAGACCCAAATCTCGATACAAATGATAGAGTCGCCACCCAAGTTGTCTACTTGGGAAAGAGTTTTGGTACGATTCCTATTGGGCTGGAGACTGATACCCTTTGGATCAGAGACTCAGGTATCGGATGAGTTGCTTATTTCTCATTCAGTTAATTCGAAATAATATTCGCCGCGTAAAACAATTTTCTTTTCATTATTTGGGGAATTATTACAGAAATCCTCTTTTTCTACACTCTTTCACTCTCGATTCATGCATTCAACAATTTATAATAAAGCGCAGATAATTAAGGGGGAAGGAAAATTACAACTGGTGAAAATTGGGGAAATTGCAAGGGAACCTATACCTTTGTTCTAAGTCAGAAAACAAAATAAATAAATTCGTCTGCATCTACATAGGTTAGCACAATTTACGGCACATTGTAAGTCAACATTTTGTTAGGAAAAATGTGATTACGTTAGCGTGGAGGCCTTGCGATCTATAGTGCTCGGGCGGCTTCTAGGATAGAGTAGAAATAATGGGTCTTCACTGTATTTTGTTATGAAAACACATTTTTACCTTTTGTGGGTTGATTTAACAAATTGTTAGTGAAACTGATTGCATGGTAAATGATGATGTTGATTGATTTCAAATATTAAAAGAGAAATGGGAATTCTGTCTAGGAGCCCGTACCCTTACGGCTACTGGTCGGACCTGTTTGAGTGTGGGGGACCTATACGGGTCATGTTTGGACCCAAACAGAACCTCATTTCAGTTTAAAATGGAGAAGATTTGCAAAGAAAGTAGAAATGAAGGATAAAACTAATAAGATGTGAGTCCCTTTGAAACTTAAGAGCGTACCTTTACGTCGTGAATCCACTTTGAAGAGGTCCCAGTGCCGAGAGAGAGTCCAACCAAAGTAGATGATGAAATGGTGAATTTTTAGGACATTTTAGGTGAGTATTTATGTGGAAATAACCTCCCCCAAATCCTAATAAACAAATTTCAAAATTAATAAAATGTTGACAAAACCTCAAGGAACGGGTTTTCTCCCCATTTTATACCTCCTTTACCTCAACTATACCCTTGCTATACCTAAAGAGATGCTGGAAATATTATATGGATTGTCTAGTATGAATTTTTATCTTGACCTCTTTTTGAAAGTGAGGTAAAAAGCCTCTATTTATAGGGGGAAATCGAATTTGAACACAATAAATTGCATTCATGACTGATTCCCTCTGAAAATGGTATAATTTACTATCCTTTTTGCATGTTTAGGAAGAAAGGGGACACGTACAGGTCGACGGGACCTATACAGGTCCATCCTAGGCTTGTGAGGGATTTTGACTCGTATAGGTCAACCGGTGGACCTATACTACTAGGTGTAAATCGTATAGGTCCCTAAGGGCGTACTAGGTCTCCAACTCCTGCTAAACTCTTCTCTACTGCAGTAGGAACACCTCTAATGGATAACACCTATAAAAGATTGCATTATCTAGCTCTCATTATTATTTTGAGAGAAGACTGTTAAAATCAAGTGCTCACAGACTTCCCCTTATGGGATCACTACAGATACATATCTATATGATCTCACGATATGAGCAAGAGTTTAGGAATCATACCTAACTTGATGATATGGGAGAGTTCCTTTCTTGAGGAGAACTCCTTTCCTTGGCATCCCTTTCCTAAGGTGGACGACTATCCTTTCCTAATGTTGGTGTATCTATTTCCCAAGGCGGATGACTTTTCCTCGTATCCCTTTCTTAATGCGGATTGAATTTCCTGAGGTCCCTTTCTTGCAGTGGACTGCATTTCTTTAGTGACGTATCCCTTTCCTAAGGTAGATGACTTTCTTATTGATGATGTATCCCTCTCCTAAGGCGGATTGACTTTCCATTGTTATGCATTTCTCTGGCGACTTCACTGGGAAAGATGTGTATATCCCTTTCTTAAGGCGGATTAACTTTCCTGACTGCTACTGGTGTATCCTTTTCTTAAGGTGGATGACTCTCCTATTAGGGATTTGAATAACTTGTTTAAAAGAAAATAGAAATGATGAGTTAGTTATTGTCTGAGATGACACATCTCGATTCTTGATTGACTTTATGGTAAAAAAAAATTTTCCCCTTCAATCAAGAATAAAGATGTGTGGATGGGGGTTGTCCCCCTAATAAACTGTAAACTAATTTTGAGAAATATCGGGTTTAGCCCAATTGCTTAGGGATGGAATGCCCCTTGGAGGGTGCCTCTCAGGGAAATGCCCCTTGATTGGTTCTATGACTGGGGGTGCCCCTAGGGTGAGTGCCCCTAGGGTGCTAGATGATGGAGGGATGCCCCTTGACTAATTCCGCTGTTGGGGAATTATTTGCCTAGATGGCTTGCCTGTTAGGGAGATTACCTACACTTGGGTGAAACTCCACATGAAAAATTATTTATGTTGGTAATTGACCAGAAATAGCTTACCTTGATTCTTCATTGACTTTTTGTAAACAAAATTTTTTGCCCTTTAATCAATGATCAAGATGAGCTAGGGGTTTTTCCCCTGAATTAATTGAAATAAAGGGTTTGAGAGAAGTGGGGTTCGCCCTAAATTTTGATTTGATGTGCCCTCGCTGTAGGGGTAGACTAATTTCTTTGAAAAGTTGTCTTGCCCTTGAAGTTGGGACCCGTAAGGGAAGGTTGTGAGGCTTGGGGGACCCATACGGGTGGTAAGGACCCATACGGGTGGGGTCGGGATAATTTTAGAAACGAAAGAGTCCCTCCATCCCCTTTCTTTACCAAAACTTCCAATTCCTGAAATTCTGGCAATTTTCACCCAAGACCCACTAAAATATTTTTAAAAAGATCCCCGATGTAAGCCACTTCAAGCTAAAGCATGAGGAGTTGCCTTGGATTGGTAACTCAGAGCTCCGATGATATTCGGTGGCCGTGGGATATGCATTTTGTGAAGAGGATGATTTCTTGGGTTTCACACCTTCTTTAAAAGTTCTAGTGGTGCCTTCTCCTACCACTCATCCCTCTGAACTCCAAGTAAGCAAGTCCAATTTCCCCATTTCTTATTTTTCTCCATTTTCAAATTTCTATGATTTGGCAAGATTTTAAGGTGTTTTAAGGATCAAAATAGAGCCTAATGCATGTAACTTTAGATTAGGATTTGGTTGAGTTCGGATGAATTTGGGCTATTTCAGAATTTTGGCCATTGAGGGGCTATTCGGAAGGGACCCGTACGAGTGGGGAGGACCCACATGAGTCCGTTTTTTGTACGGGTAGAGCAACTAGACCCGTACGGTGTGGTGGACCCATATGAGTCTCATTTTCCGGGACAAAATGTTAAAATCACCATTTTTTGCTACATTTTTCTAATTTTTGACTTGTTCACTATATTTTAACCCTATTGTACTACTGTTTTTTCTCTGCAATTCCCTTTCAAGACCATCTGAGCTTTAAGCTTCTATTAGAAGTGGTACGAGGAAATAAGTTCTTTGAGGGATACTGAACTGCTGACCCGCATTAACACTTTGGGCTTCATTGACATTATTTGGGCCATTCCCATGGGCCTAAAGACAGTTGCCCCTACTGCCATTTCTACTCTGGCCAAGCGATGGTCGGAGATGATGCATACATTCCACTTTGCCATCGGAGATGCCACCGTCACCCCCTCAGATATGTGAGAGCTGATAGGGTTAGCTTGGGATGGAAAGATTATCAACTTTGACGTGTATTATGGCCATTGGCATTTATAGGCTGAGGTAAAGGGCTGCATAGACTGACTCCTTGGGCTTTGTCCTAGCAGGAAGGATAAGCTCAAGTATGGGGATCTACACGCTTACTAGTGGGCACAGCCGAGCCCGATTACTGTAGGTAGGAGAGATCAGTATGCAGGTCTTTCCTCTTGACCCTACTATTGACCATCTTCTTCCCGACCTACTGGCAGATACATAGAACTAGACTTAGGATGTGTCCTAGGGACAGGATCCCACAGTAGCTTAGGCTAGGATTCGCTTTTACTTTCCGGATATTCAACACTTTCGGCCCTGCATGGCTTATTTTGATCTAAACCCATATATTATTTACAAACTGCTTTTATCACTTTGACTTGTTGAACTTTTGCTTTTCTATACTGAGACCATTGAATATTTCTACTTGTAGACTTGTACTTCCCCTTTGCATAACTAACAATGAAGCCCATTCAGAGTATACCATGAACAAGTAAGTTAATCGTTGAATGTTCTAAGTTTCTAACTACAACAAACTGACCCAATTTGGACTGACAAGAATTACAAAGACTGGTTGGTTGGAATTAGCACTTTTGGGGACACGTGCTATCATGTTATTTCCCAATGGGAGAACTAGGTTCGAGGGATCCCAGCTATAAGACATTTCAATTACAAATGTTGTTCGACAAAATAACTGCGATACTATACTGGTGTTTTAAAATTGAGTTCTAATTTTTGCATAGACCGTTCGGTGTGAGATGACCTATCAAACATTTTATTTTCATTTCTTTTTGTCCTAATTTTTGCCTACATTATCCTTGGAGGCTCAACTCAGCGGACTTTCTTTTTCTTTTCTTTGCCTTAACTTTTGCTTGGACCGCCCTTTCGGGTTTTCAATCTAGCAGGCTTTTTCGACTTTTGTATAAACCTTATTTATTTTATGGCTTATCAGTATTTTTGACTTTTGTTGAATAATGTACGTGCAGTAAGGATAATAGAAAAGAGCATAAAATATGGAGAAAAACTAATGTTCACATACTTATGATCATTTAACCTAAAGACATGCATGCATTCATAAGACCAAGAATTTTTAGCAAATCATAACATGTTCGTTGATGAGATTAATTTGAGTACACAGGCAATGGTCACAATTTCCAACAGTTAACCCCTACTACCTACTAGTCCTTTTAAAGATTTTCCAGAAAACAATTGATATTTTTTTCTCGATGCCCTAACTTTTGCCTAAGCCACCCTTTTCGGGTTTTCAACTTAATGGGCTTGATTTGCGTTGGAGTACCCTAACTTTTTCCTGACTGGTTTGTGGAATATCAATCGGTGGGGTGCACTATAATTTTTGCCCAAGCAATAGAGGACCACTCTTTGGGTGATTTATTCTTTATCTCTTTTATTCGTTATGCTACTTTTTTGTGATTTAGTTCTTTTAACCTAGGCATAATAACGCTTAAGCCTTTCTTGATTCACTAGGATCATAAATTCATTTCCTTCCATGTCTATGAGCTTGATTACTCCCTTGCCAAGGACTTTCTTAATCATACATGGTCCTTCCTAATTATGCCTGAACTTGCCCGTAGCATCAGTGTTGACTTCGCACAGTTGTTTTAGAACCAGATCCCCCACCTTGAGAGGTTGCTTTGGGTATCTAACTCTATTGTTGTAGGTTCGGGCAATTCGTTGCTGGTACATCTGTAGGTGGTCAAGTGCCTTGAGTCACTCCTTTTAATGTTGGTGTCAAAGGGAGCTGGTTCTCCTTCTTTGTGAAAGAAGGAGATCATGTTATTATGGGGTTTGTATTATTATGGAGTAAATGGTCTCCTTTCTTTTTAAAAAATGGAGAGAGCATTTTTGAAGGGACATTTTGGTGGAAATGTAGGTCCGAGGGAGATTGAAGGAACCTATATTGATAAGAAATGCCCGTTCATTGAAGGTTTTGGAAGAGCATTGGATTGGGTTTTAAGCTTGATTTGATTTTAGATTGGTGTAGGTCTCAATCCTTTTCTTTGATGTGATGCTTTTGATGTGGGATATGTTTCCCTTGTTGCTCTTCAGGTTTCTTGGTCCTCTTTCTTGATGATGTGTCCTCCTTTCCCCCCTCATAAAGAAAGATGAGCAAAGACCTAAGGCTATCATGTATGCTAAGCACTGCCTACTTCTATCTCTTTGGGGATAAGTCTTAACCAATGGAATTTTATGCCAATATGATATACTCAAAGACAACTTCATTAATAAATATGCTGATATTTTTAAGAATGTTGCTGTTATGAGTGCGTTATGCCTTTAAAATGAAATACTCCAACAAATTATGAATGGAAAATGCATCAATTTATCCATGATATGCCTCATAAGCAGCATTGTTTGCATAAAAAATGTTTGCAACATTAAAAATTACATCATTTGAATCATCCTCCATAGGCAGAAGGTCTCGTTGGTCAGCCTTGGTAATACTGGCAGCTAAACTGGTAGTCTCAATGTATAGGCTCTCATGAGCTTGATGGGCCATTTCCCTTTTCTTTCTTCGGAGCTGATAAATCGATCCCGTGGAAATATACCTTCCATGCTGGTCTAAATGCGTCAAGTATATTTTCCCAAAGTTGATTGTAACCTAAGAAATCATCTACGTAGGAATATCTTCGGTCCCGGGTAGCAGGATTAGAGAACATCTAAATTTCAGGTCCCAAGGAATCGCTGTCATCACCTGGCAATGTTATGACTGCATAAGCCATCCGATTGGCTTGCGAGATTGACTTGAATACCTAGTTTGGGGAAAGTCCTGAATTGATAGAGTTAACACCTTCCTGAGGTTGGTATGGTGGGTTTACCGACATGGTTGAGTTGAGCTTCAGTTCATGAATCTTCTTTTCCCTAATCATGCAATAAATAGCCTTAAGTAAATCCTTGCAAGCGCCAGTACAATGATCCTTGTTAATATGGTATGCATAAAATTGATCCCTCTCCTCAGGCTTAGGTGGAACATAGGGCTTCACACTTTTGAGAAGGCCAAGTGCCCTCAACTTACGAAAGATGGCAAGCAAAGGTGCCTTCCAAGGAGAAATACCGTCCTCAAGGGTGCAGACTGTAGCAACTTCTTCTTGCACCATTGTGTTTTTGGGATCTGAACTAGACCTTGGCTTAGAGGCATGGGCTGGGGGTAACGGGTCATTGTGTTTGAACCGAGGTTTGGCCAACACGCTTGCTTTCTCTGATTCTTTGATCCTTTCCCATTTCTCGGCTTTCTCAAAGACCTCAACATAGCTAGAGAAATTATCCATACCAAGGACCTTGCGATATGTGGGAAAAGCGCCATCAATCAATTTCACAATCATCTCAGGGACACTAAGACGGTCCTTCAGCAGAATTTAGGTGCACATCCATCTTTCAAAATAAAAGCCTCAGATAAAGCCTTCCAATTTCTGGTCACCTCATCTGACGAAGTGTTGTACAACTCGATAGCAGGGCCTTCCAAAGTACAAGGAAACATCTCAATAAGGACTTTATCACTCAGCTTTCTTATCCTTATTGAGTCATTACCCTTTGATAGTTAGTGATATGGGATTGAGGCGGACCAGTTCCCTTCTCTGTTGCTATGCTAGGAATAGTAAAGTTTTTGGGGACCTAATCCTCCTCCCTAGTTTCTTGAATGGATTGTGTTGATGGCTGAATACGGGGATTGGTAGCATGTAATTTCTATAAGAGATCATGCAATTCCATAGACAAGGATGACCCATCCGATTGAGTGATCGCACCTAAGGGAAAACCTGATGATTGAGGATAGGTTGTTCCCTTAGGCATGACTACAAAATTAGGGGCAAGACTAGGTGGCCCAAACTAAAATGCTGGTGGTACAAACCCTTGGCTAGGCTAAGCGAACTGACTAACAGCAGGTAGAACTGTTGTACCCACTAACTAAAATGGCTGATTGACTGAACCAAATGGACCAACCGGACCCAATTGACCAAATTGATTGGAAGATTCTAGATGCACTTGAAGAGGTGTTAACTAAGACTGAGTGAATGTATTCCGACTAACCCTTGAAAGGGGAGGCTACCCACTAACCACTGCGTGGACTGCAGGAGTTTTATAGGTGTACCCTAAGATAAATTGGCCATCCTATCCTAGTCCATGATTGCCCTAAAGGAAGCCAGCATCTTATCATTCACACGTTTGAGGAACTGATCACTTGCTAGATACTGTGAGACGGCATTTGCAATCTCTGGCCTAATATCAGCCCTTAACGCATTTGCGTCCTCACTGAGTCCAACATCCTCAACCTCATCATTTACCTAGCCATTAGGAGTCAAAATGCGAGACATTTCTTCACACTAGCGATTACCTTCAGGATCAAAAGGACCAGACTAACTGCTTGAAAAACTATGCAGAGAAGGAGGCAGAGGTGGATTCTCAACCCGTAACTATACCAGAGGCGGTGAAGGTAGAACTAGGATGCAAACTAAATGGACTTGAGGTTGTTGCAAGCTTTGACTCTTACTAATGTAGTAACCAAAAGATCAGTACATGCATGGGATGGGGTATACATGCTTGATTTACAATAATGCATGGTAAGGTTAATTACAAGGGAATATACAACACAACACATGTGAAGCGTGTCCTCCAAGCTTATTCCTCCTGTTGAGTCTTAAATTATTTTCCTTTAATTACCACAAGGATAATAAAGGGAAACCTAGTCTAATCTCACTGGAAAAAGGGACCCAGAGGGTAAAATTCTATGGCTTTCGATAAGAATTGTGTATGGACATAACAAAAGTTGATGTAGTACGTTTCCATTGCATCAAGCCTCTGTTGGAGGAAGATGAAAATGAGTGCTTCACCCATTATAGTGTCCCCAATTCTAGGTGTTCATGAGTGACACTTTCGTAAGTTTTGCAATAAAATAGGGCACCCTAACCTAGTGCTAGAAGAAGAGCACATTTAATTCTAGAGAGAGGGAGGTGAGAAGATAGAGGGTAACAATTTTCCCAAATAATGAAAAAGAAAATGGGTTGAATTGAGTAAATGATTCTCGGTGCTCATCTTAATCTTTTAAACTTTTAAAACAAACCAAAATATTGCAAGTTAAAAGATTAGTTCATCTGTACAGTCGCCATTGTGATGTGTTGAGGATATGTGGATCTTCCTTGGCGCCTTGCGGCGGGGTCCACTAGGGGTTAGTTTATTTAGGAGTGATAGAATCATTTAGTTCAAGTTCGCACATTTTGACCAAATTTCATAAATAAAAAATTGAGACCCAAATCTCAATACAAATAATAGAGTCATCACCCATGTTATCTACTTGGGAAAGAGTTTTGGTATGGTTCCCATTGGATGGGAGACTCATACCTTTTGGATCAGAGATTCGGGTATTGGAAGAGTCACTTATTTCTCATTTAGGTAATTTAAAATTACATTCGCCGCGTAAAACCATTTTCTTTTCGTCATTTGGGGAATTATTACAGAAATCCTATTTTTCTACACTCTTTCACACTCAATTTATGCATTCAACAATTCATAATAGAGCGCAAATAAATAAGGGGGAATGAAAATTTCATCCAGGGAAAAATGGGGAAATTGTAGGGGAACCTATATATTTGTTCTAAGTTATAAAAAAATGAATAAATTCACCTGCATCCACAAAGGTTAGCATAGTTTATAGCACATCGTAAGTCAGCATTTTGTTAAAAAAATGTAATTATGTTAGCATGGCAGTTTTGCGATCGATAGTGCCAGGGCGGCTTATAGGATCGAGTAGAAATAACAAGTCTTCCACGGATTTTGTTATGAAAACACAATTTAACTCTTCGTGGGTTGATTTACCAGATTATTAGTGAATATAATCATATGTCAAATGGTGATTTTAATTGATTTCATAGATTCAAAGAGAAATAGGAATTCTGCCTGGGTGCCAGTACCCGTACGGGTGAGGGGCTCCTGTACGGCTACTGGGGGGACCTATACGGGTGTAGGAGGACCCGTATGGATCCGTTTTGGACCCAAATAGAACCTCATTTTAGTTTAGAATAGAGAAGATTTGCAAAAAAATAGAAATGAAGGATAGAACTAATAAGATGTCAGTCTCTTTGAAACTTAGGAGCGTACCTTTACGTCGTGAATCCACTTTGAAGTGATCCCTATCTTAAGAGAGAGTCTAGCCAAAGTAGATGATGAAATGATGAATTTTTAGGAATTTTTAGGCAAGTATTTGTGTGGACAGAACCTCCCCCAAATCCTAATAAACGAAGTTAGGAATTAATAAAGTACAGTTTTTTAAAAAGCGCTAGGCGCTAGTCAGGCGGCCAGAGCTTCCAGCGCTTAGGTGGGGCCTGGTCGGGCCCTAGGCGGTTCCTTGGCGGATATGTGATTTTTTTATTTTTAAATATTTATTAATAGATAAAAGTATAAATTCAACTAAAAATTAAATTATAATAAAATAATATATTAAAAAATATAGTTTAACATATGACAACACAAATCTTTATCGATTCTTACAGGAAAACACATCAACACTAAAATAAATTCCTTAAAAACACATATGCTCACAAATGTTTTGTGGTTTATAGTGTACTATTTCTTATTTGAGATTTAAAATAAGAATTATATGGTGAGAATATTTTTAACTATAATTATTATAAGTATTGATATCTTAAAAATTGCAGAAAAAATCGGACTAGGCGGTGGCTAGGCCGAAAAAGTCAGACTAAGCGGTGCCTAGGCGGCAATATATTGGTAAAATGCCTGATAGCGCCCAAGGAATTAAAACTCGGGTGGCAAACCCCAAAATAGTGCCTAGGCGGGGCCTAGGCAGAGCTAGGTGGGGAATTTTAAAACAGTCATAAAATATGGACAAAACCTCAAGGAATAGGTTTTCTCCCTATTTTATACCTCAAAACCTCAAGGAATGGGTTTTCTCCCTATTTTATACCTCGTATACCACAACTAAACCCTTGCTATACCTAAAAAGCTGTTGGAATTATTATATGGATTGTCTAGTATGAATTTTTATCTTCGCCACTTTTTGAAAGTGAGGTAAAAAGCCTATATTTATAGGGGAAAATCGAATTTAAGCACAGTAAATTGCATTCATGACTGATTTCCTCGGAAAATGGTTTGATTTACTATTGTTTCTTCCTATTTGGGAAGAAAGGGGACCCGTATGGGTGGGCGGGACCTATATGGGTCCAGGTGGGACCTGTACGGGTCCCTCCTTGGCTTGTGATGGACTTTGACCCCCTAAGGGCAGACTAGGTCTCCAACTCTGGCTAAACTCATCTCTGCTGCTGTAGGAACTCCTCTAATGGATAACACGTGTAAAAGATTGCATATCTAGCTCTCATCATCGTTTCTTGAGAGGGCCCGTTAAAATCCAGTGCTCATAGTAAGTAATCAGCCATGTAAAGTAAGCCAACTGAAAAATTAAACTTTAGGAAGAAGGCAAGCCTTCATATAAACATGAAGTCAACTCGAGGTATAGGCCATCTAGTGGTTTAGTAAAATCCCTGACAAAAGCATGAAGCCAAGAATCTCTTTTGGTCACCAATCTCCTATAGGAATCGGTCAGCTACTAGAGGGAAATTTAATAAATGGGGCTGCCCTCAATGGCCTCTCCCTCACCTTAAAACAACGAAGGACATCAATGAGGTATCCAATTACAAAGTTCACAACATCTCTCCCTACTCGAAACTCTCAAATTTCATTTAGAAAAAGGTCTCATAAAAGCCTCAGTCCCAAACAAATGAATCCACCCCTATTGCACTGAATAAAATTTTTGGTTACACAACTGATATAAACCGAGAAATAAATTAAAAATTGATTGATTTACAGTCTAATTATAATCCTAAAATAAACAACCAAAACCATTCCTAATAACTACATTAACATGCGACCTAACGTACACCCAGTACACATCATTCCTAATACAACATGACACAATATCGCGCCATATATATGCAAAATGCATCACATCATAGTTTTCAACAACGTTCCATAAAGAAAAACCATATCAATAAGCACAAATCTCATACCACAAAGACCCTTAACTCAAAATTTGCAACTTCCAAAGCCACTTCAAAAGAATGTTACAATTAACAACCTTAAAGTCTCTAATATATAACGCCCTAAAATTTTTCGATAAGGTTATAGTTCCCAACTAACTTTACTAATACCCGTAAAATTTGCATCACCTTTCCATAAAAAAATTCCTCATTAATTGGACAAGCTTCACATTAACTCAAGAAGGCATTTTATGCAAAGGTAATAAATAAATTAGAAGAGATGTAAGAAGTGACTTTATTAGAACCACCCGCCCCCATACGAAAGACACTGACCCTTCTAATTAGATAACTGATTTTGGAATTTACCTATCAATGTATTCCAATATGAAATAGGGATGCGTTTAGTACTAAGGGTTGCACCTAAGTAAGTTATCGAAAAAGACTCAACCTTACATCCCAAGCTCCTCACACAATATTGTAAAAACGAATAACTAAAGTGCATACCCATAATAGAGCTTTTACTATAATTAATGCGCAAACCAGATATCTACTAAAAGCAATGTAAAATACACATAAATACAGGTAAAAGAGATTCTTCTGCATGTAACAACCATCTTATATCGTTAACAAATTAAAGAAGGGAGTTGTCCATGTCTGAACCACGAATCCAAAATATAGGTAGAAGGCCTTTACGAATACTAGCACCAACTAACTATTTCAGTCCCTCGATAGCAAGGACAAAAATGAACGGAGATATAGCATCACCCTGCTTGACACCTCTTTCGAGCCTAATCAATTCACATGGGTTGCCATTTAGCAGAATTGATGTCACATAATTTTCTCTACAGTTAGCAAACCAACCTATCCATTTCTCATCAAACCCCATCCTTCTAAACACTGCATCAATGTACGACCATGACACACTATCATATACTTTCTTGAAAATCAAGTTTCAGTGACAAACTGATGGGTTGCCTTTTCAACATGCATTTGTGTCTATTTCCATATTATTTAGACCATGTTTTTCGTCTTTATGGCTGTTATTACCTCCTTTTCTATCTCTTTCAGGTTTTGAAGGCAATTTAGAGGATACATGCGATATTTGGAGAAAAAGAGCCTCTCACCAATACCTGAAGCAGGCAACAGGAGCGATAGTTGGTCTTAGTGACTCATAACACTTCAAAATGACCAAGATGACATCAATACCGGAGCGTGCCATATCCAGATCTAGAAGTTACCCAATTTGGGAAAATGCTATTCAGGAAGAGCCATATGAAAAGGAAGTTTGATCACTTTCCTAATCTTATAAAAGGAAGGATTTTACTACCATTTGAAGACCAAGACTAAAAGAAAATGAATTCGTCAAAATAAATACCAAGAGTCCTATTTTGTCTCTAAGGAAGAAGCATAAGGTGGAGCACTCAGCTATAAATACCAAGGCCGGCCATTTCGAAGGGGACACATAGAATTGATAAAGACTTTTTGTTCCGATCCGTCATTCAGTCTTTCTAGTCTACCTTTAGTCTTTGTGTTCTTTAGTTTTAAGCACTTTGATTTACAATTTTGGTTTTGAACATTTCTAAGTTTAATTACATTTTAATTTCCGGTTTCAATCTTTTGTTTTGATTTTAGTCTTTATATTTTTAGTATGATTTATTTCAGCCTCCTTATATTTGTGCACATTTGAACTCAGCAATATTTAGCTAAAACACTCATGGCTCAACTAATTAATGGTCAAGACTGAGTTTAAGTGGTGTGAGGATCAGAAATGAATACAGAAACTTGCATCCATAATTGTGCCTGAAGAGGGATGAAGTAACGACAGTGTCCGAGACTAGAGAAAGGTAATCTTGTGACTGTTGGGAGTGATCCACTACCTATCGGTAAGGATTTAGGCCTTTCTTATTTCTATTACTATTCACTAGGAACCTCTTGGCACGAAGTCAAGAGTCACAGTGAGTAAGAGTGAGGTCGTGGCATAAAGTCCAGTCTCTATACACAGTAAGAAAAAGTTTCTAGTACTGTACGTTGCATGAGTATTAGTATAACTAAATCTAGGTCTCGTTGCTATTAATTTCTTATCCTGTGATCACCATGATATTCAGTCTTGTCCTATATTGGTTGAGCCATTATTTCTTATTGTTTCATTACCTGCTTTATTTAGTTTTAATCTAAAAATTCCCATCAAGAGCACTTTTAGGTCACGCTGTGTGCCGTCTTCATAGAATAACTTTGTCAAATACCGTTCCTTGTGAATGCGTCCCCCGCTCACTGCTAACTACCAGTTTGTTTTATGTAGGGATTTACTTTTGGTAGTCTCAACACCCATCAAATTTTGCCATTACCGAGGAACGGTTTCTTTTGACTAATTGTTCGAGGTGGATGACCAGAGCCATAGATCGTGGCAATGAATTCCTCAACGATCCAAAAATCAAAAGATCAAACAGAGCTCTTGCTAAGCAGGCCTAAGAGTGCATAGACTCAAAACAACAGGCAGAGACTTTAAATAGACCCCTCAACAATCAAATCACTATAGAAGGACTGCCTAACTATTCAATTGACTCAGAATCAGAGCCTAAAATAGCCATCGTGACCATGGCTAACTAAGAGCAGTCAATCTGAGACCTTACACGGGTCCTAGTGAACCAACAACCTTTCTGCATCACTTATCCAAATGAAACTGAAGATAACAACTTTGAGATGAGATCTGGTTTTGTCCATAGCTTACCCAAATTTGCTAGAAGAGCCACTGATGACCCCTGCAAACACTTACAAGAATTCCATTTGACGGTGTGTTCCATGAAGCCTCCCAAGGTTGATCTAAACCTTGCCAAATTGAAGTCCTTTGCTTTCTCTCATGAGGACTCGACCAATGACTGTTTTGTCATTTGAAACCAAGATAAATCACATCATGGGAACATATGTTGAGATTCTTCCTTGACAAATACTTTCTAGCATCGAGAGTTACTACTTTGTAAAGAAAGATATGTTCAGCTAAGATGAAAGACATATAGAGTCTCCATGAGTATTATGAAAAGTTCCAGCAACTTTTGGCAGCCCTTGCGCCTCATGGATTCACTAATCAAGCCTTAGTCTAGACTTTCTACGAGGGACTCTCATTCTCTGTGAGGTCCACATTAGATTCCGCTAGTGGGGGTGCTCTCATCAATAAGACCCCAACTCAGGCTAGGGAAATCATCAAGACTATGGCAGAGACTACTCAATAGTTTAGCGATCATGAGGAAAAATCTACGTAGATACCTATCAATGAGGTTAACTCTTATGATCTTAATGATAAAATGGAAAGACTCTCCGAACTTATGCACAAAATAGATGCCTAGACTAACGGCGCGAAGGAGTGCAAACTATGCAAAAAGACTACCCATGCTACTGACGAATTCCCTCGCATAAGAGACCCTGAGTTTGTGCAAGTCCATGCCATGGGAAACTATGGCAATTATAGCAATTATGGTAACTATGGAAACTACGGTAACCATAATAACTATATTAATCAAGGGAAAAAGCGAATGTACATTCCACCACTACAGAGAAACCAAATAGGATGGCAAGATCGTCGAGCGCTTGCTTGGGGAAATAACGATCGCCAGTAACCATAGGGACCACATAATCAGTTCGTGGTAAGAAATCAATAGAATGAGATCATATCGAGACCTCCTCAACAAGTCCAGGCCCAACCCTACCCACCTTAAAAGCCGTGGCATAATCCTTATGAAATCTTCACTACTCTTGCTGAAGGTTCCAATAAGCGGTTTGAGTTAGTAGACGGTCGGATACAAGGACTACAACGTAACTTCTTAAACTTGGAAAAACAGATGGCCTAGGTAGCTAGCACTCTCTCTAAGATCGAGAACATAGGGAGACTTCCATCCCAAATAGAGGACATTCTAAGAGAGAATGTCAGCGTGATCTTGCTAAGGGAAAAGAAAGAGACTCAATCAAAACCACCATGAGCAGAAATAGAGGATGAAGTCATAGTGATTCCCAATAACCTGGAGGAACCAGTGATTTCTACCGAGGCCAAACCTCCTTTTCTAGGAGGACTAGAAAAGACCAAGAAGCTGAAGGAAGAAAAAGAGATCTTCTAGACCTTGAGGAACGTTGAGAACAACATCCCATTGCTCGATGTGATTAGATAGATACCTAAATATGCAAAATTCCTTAAGGAGTTGTGTACCAATAGAAAGAAGCAGCACGACCTGGATAAGGTCGTGATGGGCGAAAACGTGTCTGCCGTGATCCAACGCAAACTACTACATAAGCTGAAGGACCAAGGACTGTTCATGATCAATTGCACCACAGGTCAAATTGGGATTCAGAAGGCTATGTGTGATCTTGGTGAATCCATAAATGGCATGCCTTCCTCTAACTACCGCAACATGCCTCTCAAGGAGACCAAGACTGTCTTACAACTTACGGATCGCTCTGTTGTTTACCCTGAGGGAATTTTAGAGGATGTATTGGTCAAGGTAAATGATTTTGTTTTTCCTGCTGACTTTTATGTTCTTGATATGTGGGATGCAGCTAGAAAGGAGAACTCAGATTTGCTGCTAGGGAGACCATTCTTGAGTACTGCCAACACCAAAATTGATGTACACAACGGTTCTCTCACTATGGAGTTCAATGGTGAAGTAGCCACTTTCAAAGCTTATGATGCTATGAAGACCCCAGAAGAAGATTCGAGCCTATGCAATATTGATAGCCTTGATCCCATCATCCCAAAAAATTTTGAGCTTAGTCTTTCATATGAGTACTTGGTCACATTGAATGAAGCACTTGACATTGATAGTCTCAATGATACAATTTTGGATGAAAAGGTGGAAGAGGCAATCCATAATCTCAATCTACCTCAATCTACATCAAGACCTGGGCCGAACCTTGCTCTACCACCTTTCAAGAAACTCACCCCTTCCATCATCCAGCCATCGGAACTTAGACTCAAGAGTCTACCAAGTCACCTTAAGTATGCCTTCTTGAGGGATAACGACACACTCCCGGTGATCATCTTGAGTAAATTAAGTCCCAATGAAGAGAAACGACTAATCTCCTTGCTCAAACAGCACAAGGAGGCAATTAGGTGGATTATAGCCGACATCATAGGGATCAGCCCTTCCACTTACATGCACAAAATCAAATTGGAGGAGAATGCCAAGACCTAGTGCCAACCTCAAACATGACTCAATGCTCTTATGATAGAAGTAGTGAAGAAGGAAATAATCAACCTCATAGAGGCTAACCTTATTTACCCTATCTCTGACAGTGAGTGTATTAGCCCGGTATAAGTTATTCCAAAGAAGACGGGGATCACAATGATAATAAATGAAGCAAGAGAACCAGTCCCAATGAGAATAAAGAATGGATGGAGAGTTTGCATTGACTATGGCAAGCTCAATGCCGCGACTAAGAAGGACCATTTTCCACTGATATTCATTGATCAGATGCTGGAGAGACTAACAGGAAAGTCTCATTTCTGCTGTCTCGATGGAATGTCAGGTTTCTACCAAATCCAATAGTGCCAGAAGACCAGGAAAAGACAACATTTACGTGCCCCTTTGGAAACTTTGTTTATAGTCGGATGCCTTTTGGTCTCTTCAATGCTCTTGCTACATTCCAAAGGTGCATGATGAGTATCTTTTCTAATTACGTGGAAAACATCATCAAGGTACTTATGGATTACTTTTTTGTGCATCGTGATTCTCTTGATGCATGTCTCAATAAACTTGGTAAGATCCTTAAACATTGCATTGAGTCTAATTTAGTGCTTTGCTATGAAAAATGCCACTTCATGGTAGACCAAGGTATGATATTGGGTCATGTTGTATCTAAGAAGGGTATTGAGGTAGATAAAGCTAAAATTGATGTTATCTAGTCCTTACCTTACCCTACTTCTATAAAGGAAGTTAAGTCTTTTCTTGGACATGCAGGCTTTTATTGCAGGTTCATCAAGAACTTTTCAAAGATCGCCAAGCCCCTATGCAGACTACTCTATAAAGACGCTAACTTTGAGTTTGGAGATCCTTATAAAGAAGCTTTTAACACTATCAAAACAAAGCTAGTCTCTGCGCCCATCATCCAAGCACCAACCTAGGACCAGCCCTTCAAGATCATGTGCGATGCAAGCAACAAGGCAGTAGGAGCAGTATTGGGACAACGAGTTGGCCAAGAACCTTACGTCATTTATTATGCCTCTCAAACTCTTGGTACAGCCCAGTGGAACTACACCACGATCAAGAAAGAGCTCCTCACTATCATTTTTGCATTAGAGAAGTTCCTTTCTTACCTTCTCCCTTCCAAGGTCATTATGTACTCGAACCATGCGGCTTTGATGTACCTTATGACCATAAAAGATGCCAAGCCAAGACTGATTCGATGGATCCTTTTACTTCAAGAATTTGACATCAAGATCAGAGATAAAAGGGGGATAGAGAACCTGGTAGCCGATCAACTTAGTAGGCTGACCAATTCAGAAGAACCAAGGGAAGTTCAGGGTGAATACCCAAGGGAAAGTCTCTTTGCTATCATCGAGACTCCTTGGTATGTAGACCTTGTCAATTTTCTTACCACTGAAAGGTTCTCAGAGGATTTCACACGCAATGATAAGGAGAAAATGAAGAGGGAAGCTAGCAGGTACTTTTAGGATAATCCTTATCTATGGAGACAAGGGAACAACCTAGTTTTGAGGAGATGTGTTCATGGGGAAGAGATACCGAGACTATTGCAAGCATATCACTATAAAGCATGCAACAACTGCCAACAGATTGGTAATCTTGGACATCAAGATCATCTCCTGATGACTCCTATTTTGGTCATCGAGATCTTTGACGTATGGGGTATTGACTTCATGGGTCCTTTTCCTTCTTCTTTTGGGTTCAAATACATCCTCCTAGTAATTGATTGTGTCTCCAAGTGGATAGAAGCTAACACAACCAGGAATAAAGATGGAAAGACCGTAGTAGACTTCATCAAGGATAATATCATCTACAGATATAGGACACCGAGACTACTCATCAGCGATCACGGTACACATTTTTGCAACAAGACAACCTCGGTATTATTGATTAAATGGGGAGTCAAACATATGACCTCTACAACATACCACCCATAGACAAATGGACAAGCTAAGATGAGCTATAAAGATGTCAAGCTCATCTTGGAGAAAAACAATCAATCCCAATAGAAAAGACTGGAGTCTCTATCTCTTTGAAGCTCTCTGAGCAGTCTGCACGGCATGGAAATCCCCTATTAAGATTTCACCTTATAGAGTTGTCTATGGAAAAGAATGCAATCTACCTGTCGAGATCGAGCATAAGGCGTATTGGGCCATCAAGGAGACCAATTTCAGGCTCGATGCGGCCAAGGAACACAGGAAGTTGTAGCTACATGAACTCGAGGAGATCCGCCATGATGTTTATAAAATGAACAAGGCATGCAAAGAGACTAATAAGCGTCGTCATGTTCTTTTTACTTCCAAGAAAGTCTTCAACATAGGACAAAGAGTTCTTATATTCTAATCTTGTATCAAGCTACTCCCTGGAAAGTTAAGGTCTCAGTGGGCCGAACTTTACGTCGTGACCAAAGTATTTCCACACGAAATAGTAATTATATAGAGCATCAAGACTGGGAAAGTTCTAAAAGTCAATGGGCATCATCTCAAGGCCTATTATGAAGGATTCAAAGCTCAATCTGAGGAAATAACACTCATAGAAACCATCGATACCACACCATGATCTCGGTGTGCTGCGTCAAGCTCACCGATGTTAAATAAAGCACTCTTGGGAGGTAGCCCAAGCATTTCTGATTATTTGTCTCTCTCTTTTAGTTAGCTTTTATTAGTTGTATCTAGACCAAGACCGAATTCTCTCTCTGTTTTTGCTGCAGGTTTAGGTCTCTATACAATCTCTGTGGAAGTTGAAACATCATACGCCAAGAGATGTGACTGAGAAGATAGGGATATGAAGGGACTCACACGGACTGATACGCGCACAATGGGTGACATGGCAGTCATGTGAATATCATGGAGATTTTTGACGATTCAGTACCCAAGCAGGCTACGATTTCTACTATTCCTATCAATGCCCCTTGAGCCACCTTTGCACGCCTAAAATCCCTACTTAAACCTCTCTCCTCACTCTCAACAGTCATGATCACCTACTACTACCATTTTTGCCCCACCATCGTGGTTGGCCTGTAAAAGACCATGACGTTATCGAGCCATGGCATCCCTACTCCTACCACCTCTGTTAGCACCACTGCTACCCCTAGTGAGACTCTTCTCGCCCTTGATCCTATCTCCACCATCTTTCCCACCACCACCGAACAGGAGGAGTCCAACAAGAATCCATTGAAAAAGGAAAATAAAACTAAGGGAGGGGAAAAAGCCCAAGATGTCCCTATAGAGATTGATTCCGATAGGCAGAGCGACTATACACCTGTTCCTCCCCCTACCAAAAGAAAGATGCTCACCAGGAGCACTGTAAAAGGCTAGAGCTCTAAAAAGCTAAGACGATCAAGGAAGAAAAGACCCCTACTCCTGCTGTAAAGAGCAACATCTACAGCTCTTTCAACCACCCTACTACAGGCACTACTTATGCTTGATTCAAGGGCGAGTTGTCAAAGCCCTATAAGTCTGCTTGCGAAGACACCATGACCACTCTCGGCATCGACCAAGTCGTCATTGATGCCTTTACCATGATCTTGTGGCTTCCCCTGCTCTTTATCTATTTCCCCTCCTACTAGGAGCTTGTCTAGGAATTTTGTGTTACTTTCCAGTTCAAGCAAAACTACACAAGCTATCAAGAGGAAGGGGTGATCATATTCCATCTCACTGGGAAGAATGTGATTTGGAGTCTCAACGAATTCAAGAAGGCTTTAGAGGTGACTGACCCCTCTGATGACATGTGCGATGCTCTTCGTTTTGACTTCAATGCCATTGAGACCTACTTCTTCCTCTACAACAATGATCCCTGAGTCACCACTTAGAAGTTCGGTGACTCCCAAGACTTCTACATTCATGAGCCCCACCTAAGGTATGCCCATAAAATTCTTGCATTTAACTTTTTTGGTTGTCATAGAAGTTCTGGGACCTTAACCAAGAAAGAAGTGCACATTCTGTGGTGCATGAAGAACAATAAGAAGCTCCACCTAAGAGACTGGCTGGCCAAATAGTTTTAGTATGTCCTTACCCACCCCAAGATCCCTCCAATTCTAGGCATCATGATCTCGATTATTGCACATGACATCATTCATTTCAAGCCTGTCCACTACACCAGGACCCCTGAAACTCCACTCCTAGACTTAGAGACTCTTTGGATAATACTGCTCACTAAAACAATCAATAGGAGAATAGTTATGCGTCCTCTTGGTCCTCTTAAAGAAAAGCCTACTCTACCTACTCTCGAGGACCCCTAGCTAGACCAACCTACTCATGATGACTCTATTCCTCCCGCCGCCTACACCAAGCTCCTCTGGAAAGTCACAAGTCTAGAGAACCCATACAAATACCTCTTTAAAAGCCTCATCAACCTCAGAGCTGAGAACCATGACCTTCGGACCCGCTATAATGCCCTGGAACTGAATGTAGACCTCATAATCTAGCAGTTCAGGATCCGATGGATATAGCGAGACCAGCCAGGTCTCTTTTGCCTCCTTCCTCCTCCATCAGGAATGTAATGTTTTAATTTGCCCTCTCTCCTTTTTTTCTTTTTCTTTTTTCTTTTTCATTTTCTATTTCTTTTTATTTTTCTTGTTTTGCATTGAGGGCAATGCTTGGTTTAGGAGTGGGGATGGGATTTATATGTTTTGCTTCTTCTGCTAAAATCCTTTTATTTTAATATATTTTTAGATTTTGCTCAAGAAAGAGATTTTAGAAGGACTCATGCTTCATATTTTTGCCCCTGCAATGACCCTATTTGCTCTCTAACCTGTCATTTAGATGCAATGATAACCAAGATAAGGAATGATGTGTAAATAACTAACTAAATAACTAATAGGACTATCCTAATTAACTTAAACTTATACCGAGACCTGAGTTGAACATTGATATTCCAATCTAAGATTTCTGATAATCACCTTGTAAATTACTTAATCTCGATGAGTGCAGAAAAGTGTAACATGATTTTACTGTTTAAAGTGCTTTAATCTAACCTTGATTTGATCTAAGTTAGTCCTTGTGTATTATAAGATCCTCCTTCGAGACCTTGTAAAACCAATATCAAATCTTGGTGGTTATTCTCTACTTTCACAATTAGTCGAAACTAGGCTTACTTGGCTTGCAACGTTGTTTGTCTCTTTCATAGGGCCGATAGAAGAAAGTGCTATCCACTACTAAAAATCGGGTGACGACATTTCATGGGGTTGATAGAAGAAAGAGTTATCCACGGCTAAAAATTGGGTGAAGACTCTTTCATAGGGCTAATAGAAAAAAGAGCTACCCACGGCTAAAAATCGGGTGAAGACTCTTTCATAGGGCATACTTGATGGAAAATGCAGTGAAACCTAAGGAAAAAATGGCAAAGCGCATTATGAAAAAAAATTGGGTTCAAAAAAAACTAAAAAGAGGTAGCAAAGTTATTAATATCACAAAACTCAAACTTTGGCTATTAGTAAGTAAAAATGTGCTTCAATTATATAAAAGGTTTAGAAGGAGTCATCTTATAATCATCGGGACGCGCTTAAATCTAAATCTAGGTATTTATGAACAATAACAATATTTTATGTACTTTGTGCTTTAATTTAATAAACACTCCCGGGTAAAGATATGAACAAGGTCTTCTTGATGATAATCTTACAATGGAATGCTTGTTGGTCAATGAAGGGCCTCGATGTAAGTCTCGGTGGAAGAATTTGGTCTCTGTTTAGTTATTCAAAGGTTGTTTACGCAGTTTTCCCTTCTTCCCGATCTTTAATGCATACATGAGGGCAAGTATGGGGTAAGTGTGGGGAGATTTGATGGGTTGTATTTTTAGCATGTATTTGTGTCTATTTCCATATCATTGAGACCGTGTTTTTAGTCTTTATAGCAGTTATTACTTCATTCTCTATCTATTTCAGGTTTTAAAGGAAATTCGGAGAAAAGATGTAATATTTGGAGAAAAAGAGCCTCTCGTCGATACCTGAAGTAGGAAGTAGGAGCGATAGCTGGTCCTGGTGGCTCCAGATCACTTCAGAACGAGCAAGATGACATCAATACTTGAGCATGCCATATCCAGATCTGGAAGTTACCCAATTCGAGAAAATCCTATTCAGGAAGAGCTATCTTAAATGGAAGTTCGATCACTTTCCTAATCTAATAAAAGGAAGGATTTTACTACCATTTGAAGACCAAGACTAAAAGGAAATGAATCCGTCAAAATAAATACCAAGAGTCCTATTTTGTCACTAAAGAAGAAGCATAAGGAGGAACACTCAGCTATAAAAACCAAGGCTACCCATTACAAAGGGGACATAAAGAATTGATAAAGAATTTCGTTCCAATCCATCATTCAGTCTTTCTAGTCTAGCTTTAGTCTTTGTGTTCTTTAATTTTAAACACTTTGATTCACAGTTTTAGTTTTGAACGTTTCTAAGTTTAATTACAATTTCATTTCCAGTTTCAATCCTTTATTTTGATTTTAGTCTTTATATTCTTAGTATGATTCATTTTCAGCCTCTCTATATTTATACACATCTGAATTCAGCCATGTTTAGCTAGAACTCTCATGGCTCCACTAATTAATGGTCAAGACTGAGTTTAAATGGTGTGAGGATCGTAAATGAATTTAGAAATTTGCAAGGTGACCTATTTGCCAATCTCGATAGTTGAAGGGTTTTATGGTAAGAATATCACTTGTCTTGCTGTTTGGATTGATCACCCATGTGGTAAGTCTTTATGATTATTGTTAATCTCTATTCTTGCATCTGTAATTATGCCTGTAGAAGGATGAAGTAACGACAGTCACCACTGAGACTGGAGAAAGGTAATCTTATGACTGTTGGGAGTGCTCCACTACCTATCGGAAAGGATTTAGGCTTTTCTTATTTCTATTGCTATTCACTGGCGAGCTCTTGGCACAAAGTCGAGAGACATACTGAGTAAGAGTGAGGTCATGGCACGAAGTCCGGTCTCTATGTTGGGAACTGACAGTCAGATTGAACATGCATAATAGGCATGGCAGAAATTCAAAATTTTGTCCCTATCCCCAGGAACTCCTATTAATTGCATACAAATTAAATAAAGCCTTAACTAAATAATTCTCTACCTAGGTTAGCATGCAAAAGGACTAGGCATACCATAATTCTAAATTATATCCTAGCACATTTATTTTATACTAAGCATGTTATAACTCTAAGCTATAACCTAAGCATGAAATAAACTAAGCATGCAAAACAACCTAAGCATGACTATTAAGTCTAAAAATACTTAAAGAAAAAAACTTAATATATAAAAGAGAAATTAGAAGACTTACCAGTTGAAGCCTGCTTTAGCAAAACTTCGTTACATAAGCCTCCAAGGTAGGATAGCCTCTATGAGTATCCACACAAATCCTACCGATCGAAACCTCCCAATGAGGAAGAACCAAAGAACCTTGACCAATTTCTAGATTGCTCTAAAATTCCCACTTGAAAATATATATTCTAGAGATTCAAGATCCACTTGAATTTGGTGCACTGAACAATGGAGAAAGGGGGCACAATATACCAAGTGTTTATCTTACTACGGTCTCTAATATATCTCCCAGATATATCCATATGTCAAACTTAAGGCACCACCTTTAGTCCTTAGGAGATTGACTGCTTGGACCCTTTCCAAGAAAGTTGACCACATGCTAGTCTTTCCGCTTCATTAATATCCTTTCTTGATGAAACTATGACTATGGATAGTTTAGACATGATCATAATTACACATGAAGCAGGTTCCACCAGATATAGTCCAACTATAATTTCACTGACTTCATGTTATGATATATCAAGGACTTTTGTATACATACATCAATGAATATATTTAACTAGCTATAATATATACATAGAAACACATTGATATAAACAAAAAACAAATGCCTTTATTGATTAAACAAATTATTCGTAGTATTACATAATTAAGATATCTCGCCCTAATTGTCTTAAGGGCATACATCATATCTAACAAACTCCCACTTGGACTAAGGCCAAGTAGCCCTATGTCTTAATCCATATGCTTTAACATGCTGGTCATGTTTGACTTGAGTCAATGGCTTTGTCAGACCATACATGAGGTTCTGATCAATGGGTATATATTCTAATGTTATTATCTTAGCATCAATAATATCCCTGATTATATGATACTTTCTAGATACATGTCTATTTTTCTGATGAGAATGTGGTTCCTTTGCCTGAGCTATGGCACCATTGTTATCATAATACAAAATAATTGGATCAATAGCCTCTGGCATGACACCGAGATCACCAATAAATCCCTTTAACTAGACAGCTTCTTTTATTGCTTTGCATGTAGCAATGCATTCAGATTTCGTGGTTAAATCAGCAGTAGTTTCTTGCTTGGAACTCTTCCAGCATACCGCCACTCCATTTAACTCACACACAAAACCTGACTGAGACTTAAAGTCATCCTTGTCAGATTGAAAACTCATGTCAGTGTAACCTCTAATTGTGAAGTCACCTTCTCCATAAATCAAGAACTCATCCTTAGTCCTTCTCAAGTACTTAAGGATTGCCCTGATGGCCATCCAGTGCTTTTCACCTGGATCTGACCGATATCTGCTTATAAAGCTCAAAGCCTGAGAGACATCCAGCCTAACACATATCAAAGCATACATGATGGATCCTATTATAGATGCATAGGGTATATCCTTCAAGTGCATTCTCTCCTGAGCTGTCTTCAGACACTAAGCCTTAGATAGGTTTATCCCCTTTATCATCGGGAGATAACCTTTCTTAGAATGCTCAAGGTTGAACCTATTCAATACCTTGTCTATATATGAACTTTGAGAAAGACCTAACAGCCTCTTGGATCTATCCCTGTAGATCTTTATACCTAGTATAAATGTTGTTTCACCAAGGTCTTTCATGGAGAACTTTCTTGACAACCATACTTTAACATTTTGAAGAAGAGGAATGTCATTTCCTATTAGCAAGATGTCATCAACATACAATACTAGAAAAATGACTACACTCCCACTAACCTTCTTATAAACACAAGGCTCATTAGCATTTGGGCAGAAATCCAGTTCCTAGATTGTCTGATCAAACCTTATATTCCAACTCCTGGATGCCTGCTTAAATCCGTAAATGGATCTTTGAAGCTTGCATACCTTCGAGCCATTCTGAGATGTAAAACCCTCAAGTTGTGTCATATATACATCCCGATCTAAATCCCCATTTAGGAATGTTGTTTTTACATCCATCTGCCAGATCTCATAATCGTAATGAGCAGCAACGGTGAGGAGTATCCTTATTGATTTAAGCATGGCTACCATTGAGATGGTTTCATCATAGTCAATCCCTTCCCGTTAATTATAACCTTTCGCAACCAACCTTGCTTTATAGGTAATTACATTACCGTCCATGTCTGTCTTCTTCTTGAAGACCCACTTGCACCCAATTGATCTAACCTCTTACGGTGCATCAACCAAATTCCAAACTTGGTTCTCGTACATGGAATCCATTTCTGATTTCATGGCTTTTAGCCATTTATTAGAATCTAAGCTTTTCATTGCCTCATCATATGTCCTTAGTTCATCAACCTCCATAAGGCATAGTCCCTTATCATCAGTGATGATAAACCCATATCTATCGGGACCCTTATAAACATGACATGATCTTTGCAATGATTGTGTTTCGACAGGTTGTTCTTGGATCACACTCTCTTGTGTATCTAGAACGGGGTCAATCAGTTGATTGTCAGTTTCTTCCTCTTAAACTTCCAGTTCAATATTGCTCCCACTGACTTTTGCAAGTAAGTGTTCCTTTTCCAAAAAGTGAGCATTCTGAGACACAAGTACCTTTTATGCTTTAGGTTAGTAAAATAGATATCCAATTGTTTCCTTTGGATATCCAATGAACAGACATTTGTCAGCCTTGGCATTCAGCTTATCTGACACTATCCTCTTTACCATAGTAGGACAGCCCCATACTCTTAAGTGATTTAGAGATGGCTTTTTGTTACACCATCTTTCATAAGGTGTAAAAGCAACTGATTTAGAGGACACTCTATTTAAGACAAAAACCGCGCTCTCCAGTGCATATCCTTAAAAGGATTTACTAAGATCTGCATAGCTCATCATGGACTTAATCATATCTAATAAAGTCTATTTCCTCCTTTCTGACACTTCATTGTGTTGGGGTGTATAAGGAGGGGTCCACTAGGGAACTATCCTGTTTGCCTTTAGATAATCCTGAAACTCCTGACTTAAGTATTCTCCACCTTGATCCGGTCGAAGTGTTTTAATACTTTTCTCAAGCTGTTGAACTTTTCAAAACTTTTAGGCTTGTGCTTCATCAAGTACAAATAACCGTATCATTAGTAATCATCAATAAAGGTTATGAAGTAGGAGTATCCTCCTAGTGCCTGCATAATCATTGGACCACACACATCAGTATGTATAAGTTCCAATGTACTTTTGGCCCGCTCACCCTTTCTGTGAAAGGGTAACTTTGTCATTTTTCCTTTTAAACAAGGTTCACAATCACCATAATACTCCAAGTCTATTGGGCCCAAGTCTCCATGCTTATGCAACTTGGTTAAGTGATCTTTGTTTATGTGGCCTAAAATGACAATGCCACAAGTAGAAGGAATTCTCATTATCTAATTTAACTTTCTTCACATTATTTATATTGAAAACTTTTGTTTTAGTATCAAGAACATAAATGCCACCTTTTAACATTCCATAACCATAAAGAATATTATTCAAACGAATCTGACAATTATTAATCGAAAATAAAACTTCAAATCCCTCTGCTGCTAAATACACAATAAATACAATATTCTTAGTAACACTTGGAATGTAGTAACAATTATTCAAAACTAAAACAAGTCCACTTGGCAAAACAAGACTAAAGCTCCCTACGGCTAATGCAGTAACTCTGGCTCCATTTCCCACCCGGAGGTCCATCTCCCCTTTTGCAAGTTTTCTACAGCTCCTTAGTCCCTGTACAGAAGTACAGATATGAGAACCACAACCAGTATCTAATACCCAAGTGGATTCATGCGGAAAAGTAGCAAAGTTTTTTATTACAAACATACCTGAAGTAGATGCCTCTGTAGGGTTCTTCTTCAAATCCTCAGAAGTAGGAGCTTTGCAATCCCTCTTCTAGTGTCCCGATTTCCCACATTGGAAGCATTTTCAACCTAAGATATAAGAAAAGAAAAGAGTTTAGATATTAGTTTAAGTACATGTATTTAATATAAGGACTTTTAATTACATACATTTTCCTACTATTTTCTTCAAAATTTACAATAGCCCATTCTATTAAATTCAGGAAATTTAGCCCAGCCAAATTTCCTAGTAGGTAGCATCTATAACTAGTCTATCACAACCCCCAATTTTATGAGTCAAGTCATAACAGTAAGTCATAGTTGAAATCCCACTCCATTTGCATCGCATGCAATTGTTAATTCATTCAAGTTCCCTAATCCCAAGGGATGTGTGCTCTTATATTAGTATTTCGATGAATATGTCTCAGATCTGGGCCTAGCCCCCAATTTTATGGTGGACTAACTCAGCTCTGTTAAGACAGATCCTATCCCAAACTTTATAACCAATCAATGTGGACTAGAAGGAACGCTTTACGTAGCACTTTGTTAGCCCAAAGAGACCGTATTACAAATTTGAGTAAGGAAGACTACAACTTGCCTTAACATATTTACTTTGGGATTTTATTGGTGTTAAACATCTCACCCAATCTAGAATTTTATCAGATGGACAAAATTATGATAACTTGTATTAATTCAGGGAATTTTAGAATTAATTTATAAGGTCTAACCTTAGGTGGGTTCAGCTCTTCATTATAATTATTCCATCAACCTAGATTATATGCAAAATAATTAACACTTTTATTTGTTATATTTATATTGCATTTCCTTTAAGCTTTTATTCAATAAATTTAGTTTTTTACTTTGTTACAGAAACATACATAAGCACCATCTTATATACTAGAAATAAATTAGTTCATATTAATCCCCCCATTGGTCAATTCAAATTTCACCGATATAGGTTCCCAGGTAGGAGAGTTGCCCTATGAGGAGTAGACACCAAGTTCAATCCTTAGCTAGAACAAATACGGGGCACAAACCTGAAGACCAATGGATTCTCTTGAACTAATAAATTCCGTCCTTCCAATTCATGTAAATTGGAAGCATCTATAACCCATGTAATTTAAATAAATTATTGGCACTTGTATAGTTTAAGTAAAATGAGCAGGCTTATTTAAAAAATATTCATAACTATTTTCTAACCTTAAAATGAAAGGCACAAATTCATATATATTGTTCTAAACAATTAAATAAACAAATCATTTCATACAGAAAATAATATTTAGTTCGCTTCTAACTTAATTATGCACTAAACAGGCAGGCTCTAATACCACTGTTGAGAACTAACAATCAGATTGAACAAGCATAACAGGTATGGCAGAAATTCAAAATTTTGTCCCTGTCCCCAGGAACTCCTATTAGTTGCATATAAATTAAATAAAGCCTTAACTAAATAATTCTCTACCTAGGTTAGCATGCAAAAGGACTAGGCATACCATAATTCCAAATTATATCCTACCACATTTATTTTATACTAAGCATGTTATAACTCTAAGCTATAACCTAAGTATGAAATAAACTAAGCATGCAAAATAACCTAAGCATAATTATTAAGTCTAAAAACACTTAAAGAAAAAGACTTAATAATTAAAAGAGAAATTAGAAGACTTACCAGTTGAAGCGTACTTTAGCAGAACTTCATTACACAAGCCTCCAAGGTAGGATAGCCTCTGTGAGTATCCACACGAACCCCACCAATTGAAACCTCCTAATGAGGAAGCACCAAAGAACCTTGAGCAATTGCTAGATTGCTCCAAAATTCCCACCCGAAAATATATATTCCAAAGATTCAAGATCCACTTTAATTTGGTGCACTGAACAATGGAGAAAGGGGGCACAATATATAGGGGGAGCTAGGGCTCCCCATTTTTAATGTGGGATGGGGAAAAATCCCTATCCTGCCCTTGCTAACATGCGGATCCTATAGGATCCGCGTGCTGCCCACGCCGACCTGACTTGCTCTGTAAGTCGGGTCCCACAAGCCCAACTCACGGATGGCAAGGGCTGCACAAGTTAGGCTCTTACGAGCCTAGCTTGCGCTGCCTGTGGCCCATGAGTGCCTATGCACTCGCGTGGGCTCGCGTGGACCCACAAAGCCTTTGGGCTTGCGGGTCCTTTTTGCGAAGGGTCCAACCCTCATTTTTCTTTTAGTTCTAGCTCCTTCTCTAATTCAAATATTTATTTTACGACCTTACTAAAATAGTTACGGATCAAAATAAATTCCTTGGTCTATCCAAAATTGATCCAATCAATTTTAACCAATTAAACAACAATCGAATTATTATTTATATTACATTTTCGTAATAGATTAAATATATTAGTTCTTTACTTGGTCCGATGAAGGTCCAATGTGTGTGACCTTATAGGATCCCGAAGCATTGAGCTGTTAAGGCTTAACCAACCCTTATTCTAGTGGAACCATTGGCTTAATGCTCTAGACCATGAATTGAACTCGATTACCTTAAACGACTATAGTACGCCTCTAGCAATGGTCTACCATCCCCCATTACACGGAACGTCATTTATGCTTATAACTTAATCTCAATTAATGCAACAATTATCCAGTGCGATAAATTCCTTCCATTCTTTAACATTAGTACCATCTGGTTTATAGGGTTCAGTTAAAGTGCTAACCCACTAATAACGAGGTTGCTCCAAGCTATCCCAGTAGTTTACTTGTTTGAAGTATATTGCCTTTTACCATAGTGTGTTTGACTAGAAATCATTTCTATCAAACACATACTCTAGTCAGAGGTTTATGGCAATCATCACTTCAACAAGTGGCCAGGTTCAACTCCTTAATATATCCGGAGCGATGGATTGTTTCCGACTACTCAGCCTACCAACGTATTGTCATCGCTATACCCGTAGCACCCTAAATTAATGACTGTATAGTAATGACCCAAAGTATAGCAATAGTACCACATAAGGTAACTAGCATCTCAAGTACGAGGACAATCGCAAAGCTTATTGCATGAAGATAAACACAAACACACTGATATATATACCCAAGTGTTTATCTTATTGCGGTCTCTAATATATCTCCCAAATATATCCATGTATCAAACTTAAGGCACCACCTTCAGTCCTTAGGAGATTGACTGCTTGGACCCTTTCCAAGAAAGTTGACCACATGCTAGTCTTTTCGGTTCATCAATATCCTTTCTTGATGAAACTATGACTATGTATAGTTTAGACATGATCATAATTGCACATGAAGCAGGTTCCACCAGATATAGTCCAACTATAATTTCTCTGACTTCATGCTTTGATATGTCAAGGACTCCTGTATACATACATCAGTGAATATATTTAACCAGCTATAATATACACATAAAAACACATTAATATAAACAAAAGAACAAATGCCTTTATTGATTAAACAAATTATTCGTACTATTACATAATTAAGATATATCTTCCTAATTGCCTTAAGGGCATACATCATATCCAACACTTTATACACAATAATATAAGTTGCTAGTATTGTACGGTGCATGAGTATTGGTATAACTAAATCTAGGTCTCGTTGCAATTAATTTCTTCTCCAGTGATCACCATGATATTCATTCTTGTCCCATATTGGTTAAGCCATTGTTTCTTATAGTTTCATTACCTGCTTTATTTAGTTTTAATCCACAAAATCCCATCAACAGCACTTTTAGGTCACGCTGTGTGTCATCTTCTTGGAATAACATTGTCAAATACCGTTCCTTGTGGATTCGACCCCCGCTCACTACTAACTACCAGTTGGTTTTGCGTAGGGATTGATTTTTTATGCTCTAGACACCCATCAAAAACATGATTGCCTACACTTCTGAATCAAATGAAAAACTTCAGAAGCAATAAATGAACACTCATGTATACTACGACCTTTCACAAACGCCAACATATTCTCTAAAATGAGTTTCGGAAGAAGCCCTTGCAAACGGTTATCCAATACCTTCATAAAATATTATAAATTCCATCAATAAGAGCAATAGGCTTCTAGTTACCCACCGAGGATGAGCCAGGGACCTTCAGAATCAGAATAGTGAATAAGCACTTACTCGAATTTGATAGCTGAGAGAACTCGTGAAACTTATTAAAAAGCTCAAGGACATCCAATCTCATCTCTCCCTAAAACCTCCTATGAAAAAGAAGTTGAAACCATTGGGCCCAGGTGTTTTCCTTTTGTTGTAAGATCGAAACGCTTGCCCAATTTGTTCCTTGGTGAATGGAATCACTGCATTAACTATACAAAAATTAAGAGAACCTAAATCAAACTGCACTTCAATGGACTTAGAGAACAACTTCATATAATAATTCCTGATAGTTGAAGTAATTAACCTCAAATTATTAGATAACACACCATCAACCTCAAGCTGAGAAATTCTATTACCCCTCGATCGAGTTGAGGTAATACAATAAAAAAAGTGGTATTATTATCACCTAACACCCTCCATTTAACTCTCGATTGTTGATGCAAACTTTTTCCAAGCTACATCGAAAACTAAACAAAGAAGAACTGGCAATCTAAAATTTAGAACCATATGAAGCATCAATCGGCCGCACAATAGTGTTTGAAGTAAGAGTTAAAATAAGGCTCTCTAACTCCTTAATCCTACGATCCAAACCCTCAAAATCTTTAGTGTGCTAAGGCCGAATAGCCTTCCTTAACGTCATAATCTAAACTTAATATCCTTATCCGCCAGTTGCAAGCTAATATCATCCCATTTCGTCTTTAAGAAAGGTAAAAAACCTTTGCTATCCCACCAACAGTTTAAGGATCGAAAAACCTTACTACCCAAACATCATGATTCATGAGATTGCAACACTAATGGAAATTGATCAGACAAGGTGGAGTCTATGGTTCTTAACCCCATTCTCGGCTACATGTATAAAATCCAATGAGGAACTAAAATACGATCAATCCTAAAAAATGACTGAGTATTGGACCACGTATACTCCATCCCTTGTAATGGCATAACATAAAGCACACAGTCATTCACAAAATCTTAGAACTAAGCCATGGAATTCAAACTAGTACCTCCCCCCCAATATCTCCGAACTATCAAAAACTTCATTAGAATCCCCTTACACCAACACCTTCTCAAGACCTTGTATATAAGGAGCTAATGTCAACCATAGTTGATTCCTATCTGCCTGATTAGTAGGACCATATAAATATATCAAGAAGAAGTCAGCCTAACTCGTAACCACATGTAAGATGCACCATCTGTCAGAGGAGTGAGTGATGGTCCCTTGAATTATCCTCGAATTCCACAAAACTACTAATCCCCCCAAAAGACCCTGAGTAGGAACACTATGAAAAAGAAAATTATTGTGCCCTAAAAATTTCCTAATACCCTAACAACTTTCATTTCAACCAATGCAAGAATCTGTAAATGCCATTTGCGAATACAAGACTACATAAATTATTGCTTTGCACCATTCGTTAACCCACCCCAGCAATTCCAACATAAAAAACCTCAAAGACATAATGATAAAAACAAAAACCTTGAAGAGAACAACAGTGGCATGATAACTATACCTTCAACTCCTCAATAATTTTACCCTCATCAAGATTATTAAACAATTCTAATTTCTCCCCCACCTAAAACACCAACATTTCCTCGCCACCACTTGGCTCACATACATCCTCTCAAAGAATAATTCTGTTCCTATTAGAGATGTCAGGTCCCGTTTAACTAGAAATATTATGATAAACAACCACTTCTTTCCCCAACCTCTGATCCATATTCACGCTAGAAGCAGGATCACCATCCAATTAAAAACCAATACTACCCGATTTACTCCCAGTAATATCCCCCTCCTCCATAGATTTACCTAAAGATTCCGACATGCTGTCATCCACCAATTCCTCCTCCAAATCACTAACTGAAATTGTATTCGTAACTTGACATCATTGACAACCAACACCCTGATAAAGATTAGTACAAACATAAATCTTGCTATCTCTAACTATCAAGTTACGGCTCAATAGCCCACTGGAGCCGACACAAAATAAGAAACTATATCGAGGCGGTCTGGCCTTTCAAAATCATAATCTAAAGTAACAAGAGGCCGAATATAGTAGCCAATCTACAGATCAAGGACTCACAAACAATAGTCAGAGGTATGTCCAAAAAGTCCAAGTACATAATACACCCTGAAGGAGTAAAACCTGATAAGAGATTTGAATTGAATATAGTAATTGATTCAATGATCTCTATTCACTATCCACAAAACCTTTTAAGACATCAATAGAATAGAACGATACAATCATATTATCACCTCTAATAGGAGCAACAAACTCGACATCAAAACCATGCTCATGTAACATGTCATAGAAATTTCAAGTATGAGCAATACTAATAAAATGAATCAAACACAACTTATCTTTCCAAGGGGTGGGCTAAATTGCCAATTCTGCACTTTTTAGGGAGTGAGTTTACACATTCGGATCTCCACCTGACTTAGGTGGCCCTAAATTCGATGCCTCAGCCGACTCTCCATGGAATTCCTCCTTCTGCATAGTAGATACCCTCTTAGGAACTTGATGAATAGGAGCAGTAGATGGTCTCACAAACCTAGCTTTAAAGACATGTAATCTCACTATTCCGATCACCATAGAAATTAGCCTATGTAGCGCATCATATAGCGGTAAAGATCCATCCACTGTGATAAAACCAAAATTCAGATTCCTAGCATTCCTTCTTCTACCCACATTAACTCATCCTAAGATGCCATACTTCAAGAATACCCTCTTTATGGGTACAGAATCATACATGTTGGGAAAATTCTCAAATTAAATTTTATTTGAATTAGGGTTCGACGGCAAGCTTCTGGTTTGAGTGGTGCGATTAGGGAAAAGGTTAAAATTTGGTTGTGAAACATATGAGAGAGGTTAGGTCAACAGGATTTTATTTCATCGTTGTTGGGAAGAGACGCCTAGGGGTGGCACCAGTGAGTGGGGACGGTGGTTGGGTAGGCGGCTGGGAATCTCTAAGGGTTAGGGTCCACCATTTTTCCTTTAGAGTTGGAAAAAAAGGTAACCATTTTATACCTTTCAATTTTTTATTTTTATTGCTCTTGCGTCCACTTTGCTTACTTTCACTTACCGAATAACCCAGGATTTTCGGTAGAGGTGCTTAAATGACATTGAGATGATTCTATATTGATCTCAATTAAGCAGCATGTTATTATTAAAAATTTCAATATAAGAAAAATTTTCCAAATAGCTAGCAAATAACAAATGCAGCAATACCCAATCTTCAAGTCTGGTGTGTCAAAGATTCAAATTATCAACGGATGAAACCCTAGTTCATCGTTCTTCTCCTTTTTCGATCAATCTTGATCAGTTTCTTATTTCTTCTACAACATGAATGATTCATGTCTTTCCTTTTATTATAAATCAAAGGACAAACCATCGTTGTCTCGACAACAAGCTTATGCCACCAAACTCCAATCACCAGATGCCGCCCTTATTGCCGGATCTTCGGCCAATCTCTTGCCGTCAGGCAATACTATCGGTCTTATTAGCTGGGAAAGCTATATGAGAGCCACTGCTAGGGCTTTGGATCAACAAAACCCTAACCCTAACTTTGGGAAAACTGCCGAAGGTCAGGCAACTGCAGTTTTAAAAGATTTAAGGGGTGTAGAGAACCCTAATTTGCAAAAATCAATTGATATTACCCAACCTAAGGGACAGCCTAGTTTCGCAAGGGGAACAATAACTCATCAATTTATGCAGCTGCTACTACAGCTGAGGTCTCGACCAAAGGGGGGTACACATCTATCAAGATTCCACAAGAACATTTAGATAAAAGAATTGCTATGTGTTCAAAATCTTTAATCGAAAGGCTGATTTTACATAGTGGGATGCGCCCTATAGGTTGATAGATTTGAAAGAAATGCTTGCCAAGGTTTGTGGCTTAAAAGAAGCATAGAGATTGATTTCGTTAGGTAAGGGATATTATCATATATTTATTGGTTCTAATGATCTAAAATAGAGAATCTTGATTAAGGGAACCATAGGTTTAAAACCTGGAACTTTCCATGTTCAGTCTTGACAATCGAATTTTAATCTGAATGATCAAAAGACTACAAAAGCCCTAGTTTGGGTCAGGTTACATGGTCTACCATAGGAGTATTGGGATGTTGCAATTCTAGCCTGTATCTCGAAGGGCATAGGAGGTTTCTTTAGGGTTGATAGAAATACTATTGAAGGGGATTTTGGACATTATGTCAGGGTTCTAATAGATGTAGATCTCGCTACCACCTTACCTACTATGTTGAGGGTTGAAAAGGAAGGTAAACAGTTTTGGATTGATGTAAAATATGAAAATATACTAGATTTCTGTAAGATTTGCTCTTTTATAGGGCATTCTTGGAAAGATTGTCGACATAATAAGCAGCTGAAGGATGCTAGAAAAGTTGTGGGTAAGCAGGTCAATGCCGGGAAGAATGTGGTAGCAGTTAATGTTCCCGATAATAATGCTCTTCTTATTCAGGTTCAGCATCAAATTAGGGAGGATTTGGGAAAAGACAAGGCTCCAGAACAAGCCATTGAGGAAAGCCAAAAATAGCATGGTCATATTTTAGTAATTCAGGATGAAAGCGTTGCAGTTACTGCAACTGTGACTAATCTGAATGAGGTGGATTCTACTATTCCACCTATTACAAAGGTACGTTCTAAGCAAGTTCAGGTTGGCAAAGATACCAAGATGGACGGGCAATTAAGTGATGTTAGTGATTCAAGTGAGTTGGGTTCTAAGAATGTGCTCTCGGGATCTACGAGCAATGATTCTACTCCTGCGGGGAGTCAGTTGGCTGATCAAGGAAAGAAATATTGGGGCGATTCAGATTCTAAGGATGAACAAGATTCTATTTCAACATCTAGGACAATTTTAGCTTCTACACCAACTGTCCATGAAGAACCATGGTAGGTTCAGAGTGGTAAAAGAGGTGCTAAAATGCGAGGTGGAGCTAATAGAGGGAGGGGGCAGCCTAGTAGAGGGGCGGGACGTCAAAAGCCTCCTGGAAATCGGGAGCGCAAACCTCCGCTAAAGTTTTCTCCTTAATTGATAGTACCTTTCTACAGCTTAATGGTTGTTTGATAGTTATTATTTTTTCTATATTTGTTTCTTTTCTTTTATTTAGTAAAACGAGTCCGGTTCTCTAGCCTCCACCTTTAATAAAAAAAAGTAGCATGTTATTTGGGGAAGCGACATTAGTTTCTTGCATTCTTCCGTACCTAGAAATTCTTTGACACTTGACCATTCTGTTCAGAATGAGGGGTATGATACCTGAACACCAAAAGTAAAGAACATGGAAGCAATGCATTCATGTACCAGAAAATGAAAAAAACATGTTTTTCATTCAAATAGCAATGCTTAAAAAATAAGCAACTTGGCATGTGAGTTGGCAATGCTTCAAAAATAATCAACTAACATGTCACGTCAGTAAAAGGTGTCATGAGGTGCAACTTAGACAAGTTAAGGGGGCGAGAGAAATTTCAGACAAGTTCAAGGGGCCGAGAGGAATTTTTGAAAATTCAAGGGAGCGAGGGGGGATTGGGAACAAGTTCAGGGGGTTTTCAATGCATTAGGTCTTCATTTTTTCATATAAATTAATTAATATTTTTGTATATGTGCCCAAAAAATTTGGTCCACACATAAATGTCTATTATCATGACATTGATTTCCATATTGGCCAAATGAAATAAACTAGTGTACTTTTGCCATATAGAATGAGACAACTAGAGCAAATGAAAGTTGAGAATGACATCTACCAAAAGTTGCAAAGTTTTAAGAGGGTATGGATGAATTTGGCCTTGTATATATTACCGGTAAATTCGTATATGTTTAAAATTACTGAATTTGAACACAAGGACAAGTGAGTTTTTTTTGTTGCCCATCTAGTTCAATAGAGCTTTGCTCCGACTACATCCAGATCGGACATGGGTCGTGCCCCTGGCAATGATGGGTGAGTCCCCCAATAAGAATCTTTTGCATTCTCTAGGACTCGAACTCGAGACATTGCTTAATCGATATGAAACCATTTACCACTTGGACCAACCCTTATTGGTCAAGGACATGTGAGTTCAAAATTCGTATATATTGCCAATATATATTAATTACCCAGGTTAACCCATTTTACTCTCATCTAACATCTCTAAAAATATTGTTTTAGAAATTCAACTGAATTAGATTCATTTAATTTTTTTCAAATTCTTATGTTTGAAAATAAAAAATGAAATAAATCAAGTCATGCATGAACTGAATTTCTCGCGATGGAGAGAATTAATATTCAAACCAAAAGTAGCTTCATGAATTCGGCTAGACTTTTAAAGTAAAAGTCTTACATAAATTGTCCAACATGACTCATCTACACAAAATTGATACCAAAACAACTCAACCATGAAACCATATCTTTTGCATTTAAATCTGTTGTCCCAAAATTGGTGTCCCCCTTCATATTACTCCATTCAATGGTTGACATGTAGCATATTTGTAGGAGAGATTAAATGAAAAAGAATAAAGTAATAGTAAAAATAGACACATGTCAATATTTGAATATGGGACATGGAAGGGGACACCAATTTAAGGACATCAACTTTGAATCCACATCTTTTAACCTTTTTAAGTTTCCCTTTTTACCTTTATACGCTTATGAATGTTCATGCGTTTTAGGTGTTATTTTCTAAATTTTTTGACTTATTTTTTATTATTCTCTCAAACCGTTCATTTTTTCGACATGCCGCTTTAGAGTTTTTTGTTCGTCTCATTTTTTTTGAAAAACCCCTGGAGGAACAGCGTGTCCCTCTAAGGGGTAAAATTTTGGGGCAAGTGAAAATTTCGGGCCGGAGATCCCAACTAGGTTGGCACCTCCCCTTGCCTACGAAACACCCACCCCTCCTTTCATTAGATGATTGATCTCAAGGTGAGATCAAAAAATATTCAGTTACAAGAAAGTAAAAGATTTGGATGATTAAAAACAAATGAAATAAAAAACTGTACACGCCGCTTTCTATGTATAAAAATAAACCAACATAAATAGACGCATGAGTAAAGGTGGTCCTCCGAACTCAGCACTCCCTCGAATACGAACTTGTTTTGCCACTTCCATATAGCCCATACAATCAAGAACCACAATACAGTCCTAAAATCTCGATTTGGGCCCCACCATAACAACAAGAACCTATACCCTGAGAATGGCATCGCTAACGAAAAGCCGACAACCTACATGATTATGCCCACACCTTCTAACTTTCGGTGCAATGGAATAACGCATGTTCAGTTGATTCCTCCCCATTACAGAACGGGCATTTGGCATCCATAATAGCCTGACATCGGCGATGAAAAAGAAAAGTCTTAGTCGGAAGAAGCCCATGGAACACGGTCCACCCGAAGAATTTTACTTTTGGTAAAAGATAAGCGTTCTAGATGACCATAAAATTAGCATTAGGTTTAGGCAAATCTTTGTAAAAGCCTAAACAAAAGGAAGATGCCGAGAACAGTTTTTTATCTCCCTAATCCCATAAAAATAGGTCAGTCCCCTCTGTAAACACGACATACCACTGCTGTCCCCCTATAGAATCGACCCGTGTCCCAATGAATAATGCAGGACAGTACTGTACAAGCCAATTTTAAAGTTGTCCGCACCTATCATGGTCTGAAACCCTCAAATTCTGCTTCCAAAATGGTCTTGAAAACCCTGCGTTCCCAAAATAAAAGCCACACCCATCTTACACGACCAACTGTTCCTATTTTAAATCACGTATAAATCGGGCAAAAGGTTGGCCAAATTAAGATGTGCAGACTAATTATCATGCCAAAATGAGCATCTAGTACCATCACCCACCTCTACGCGCACATTGGATAGGAAAAAATTCCAAAAGATCTCATTTTTTATGCAACACACAATAATGTCCTTCCACACCACCGATGAACGCCTCCCATCATAATTTTCAATTGACCACCACGAGGAAAAACCATATCATCGGACATAGATTTCATACCATAAGGACCCTTGCCCTGGGTCATGAATTTTCCAAACCAATTTTAATAGTAAACTACAATTAACAAGGTTAAAGTCCCTAATGAATAACCCTCCCAAATTCTTTGGTAGAGTTATAGTATTCCAACTCACCTTATATAATCCCTTAAAGTTTGAATTACCCCTCCACAAAAAATTATGCATTAAATTGACAAGCTTTTCACTCACCAATGATGGTATCTTATTCAACGACAGTAAATAAATCAGTAGGTAGGACAAAATTGACTTCAAAAGAACAATCTACCCCGCATATGATATACTATGACTTTTCCAACTAGACTAGCACCTATGGAACTTACCAATCAGAATGTCCTAATAGGACATCGGGATACGTCACAAGCTTAGGGGAGCACCAAGATAAGTAATCGGGAATTCCTCAATTTTACATCCTAACATATCGTTACATGATTGCAACATTGAATCTTACACATTAACACCCATAATTGAACTTTTACTGTAATTGATATGCAACCTAGAGATCAACTCAAAACAACATAAAATGCGTAAAAAATAGGTAAAAGAGACTAATCTGCAGTTAGAAACCACATTGTATCATCAGCAAACTAAAGGAGAGAAATATCCAAATCAAAACCTTCAATACAAAACCCTGGTAATAGTCATTTTTGAACGCTAGTGTCAATAAGCTATTTCAACCCTTTAATAGCCAACACAAAAATAAATGGCGAAATAGGAACTCCCTGTTTGACCCCTCTCTCTAACTTAATCGGCGCACTCGGAGTCCCATTTATAAGGACTGAAGTAACCAAATTCAGGCGACAGTTGGCTAACCAACCAAACCATCTCTCATCAAATCCCATCCTCCTAAGCACTGCATCAATGTAAAACTAGGATACACATTCATAAGCTTTGTGAAAATCGAGCTTAAGCACCAGACAGGAGTGCCATCTCTCATGTATAGAATGAATCACTTCTGAAGCTATAAAAGAATATTCTTGAATACTTTGCCCTTTAACAAATGCAAATTGATTCTCCAAAATCAGGTTAGGCAACAAAGGTTGTAACCGATTAGCTAGCTCTTTAGAAATAATTTTATAGATACCATGAATAAGGGCAACTGGCCTGTAATTACTCAATAAAGATCAACCTGATAATTTCAGAATCAACATAGTGTGTGATGATTTGATAGAATTTGGCAACAATGATGTCGCATAGAACTTATTAAACATCTGTAAAACATCCTCATTATAGAAAGAAATTAAACCCATCATGTCATGGTGATTTTCCTTCATTACAATTGTTAACCGCTGATAAAATTTCAGCCCCAAAAAATGGCTGAACAAGCTTCGAATTCGCCTCTGTATCCATTGTTCTAAATTGTAACCCTCTCAAATCAAACAAAATCTCAATTGTCCCTGAAAACAGACTCGAGTAATAACTTCTAATCTTTTCTATAGTCGCTCCCATATAACAAGTCACAACACCATCTACCTCAATTTGGGTAATTCTATTACTCTTGGATCTAATAGTGGTCATGCGATGAAAATAAGCTGTGTTATCATCTCCTAACGCTACCCACGTTACCCGAGACAATTGATGACGAACCTTTTCCAAACTTCACCTACACTCAAACAAGGAAGCTCGGACAGACTGAAGTTCTGAACCCAAGGTAACATTGCCATGCCAAACCACACCACTAGCAGTCAATGCTAAAACCCCATTCTCCAACTCCTTCATACGACGTTCCGATCCCCTAAAGTTTCTATAATGTAATGGCCGAATATAATTATATAATCATCTCAATTTGTAATCAATATTTCTATTAGGAAAGTCTCTACAAATGGCATTCCATTTAAACTTAATAAATGGAAAAAATTACTCACTATCCCACAAACAATTTAACAAACGAAAATTTTTTCCCACCCCCTGACTCGCTACATGAGACTAAAAAATATCGGAAGATGATCCGACAAAGCCGAATCTACCGTCATTAAATTATGGCCCAGCCAACGGTCTAATATATCACAAGAAACCAATACTCTATCAATCCTCAAAAGCGCCTGACTATTAAACCATGTATAATCCCTCCCAATAAGCGAAACATCATAAAGAACGCAATCATTAACAAACTCCAAAAAATTTACCATTGAAAACATTTTCACTCCCCCTTGATCTTTCCGAGCTATTCAAAACCTCATTGAAATCACCGCAAACTAACACATTCTCTCTACCCTATATATGAGGCACCAAGTCATACCATATACGATTTTGCTCCCCATAATTAGTGGAGCTGTAAACATAGACCATATGAGCCTCAACTTAGTTCAGAGTAAGATAGACCATACACCACCTCTCTACCGAAAAAACTACCCTTCCTATAACAAAACGTGAGTTCCAAGAAACTACAAGCACCCCGAAAAGCCCTGAGATGGAATACAATGGAATAGGAAATCATTATGACCCAAAAATTTTTGAACTGGCTGGTCAGTAACTATAGCAGTCTTTGTTTCAACCAAAATAACAAGTTGCAAGTAGAATTTACAAATACAATTTCGGATGAAAAATTGCTTCCCCCCATTTAGAAGCCCTCCCAATTCCAACATAATAAGTTTAACGACATAAGAAAGATTTGCAAAACCTGGAAAACGAGACCTAATCAGAGGCGCTGTACCTCCAAAGCCCCCAAAATCTTCTCTACGTGCTGACTATTGAACAGCTCATATTTTTCCCCAAACTGGAATACCATCATTTCTTCACTTTCTCGAGGCACGCTGCTTTCTGCTCTGAGAATTACTCTATTTATATTCAAAATATCTGGCCCTGAAGAACTCGAGACCCCCACCGAAGGCTTAGCTCCATCCCTAGACTTCTAATTTATATTATTACTAATTTGCAGAATGATGACTAATTGGTTCCCCTCACAAGCTAGGTCATTGTCAGCAGCTATGGCCTCTTCCATAGTATCATTTGAGGTTACTAATTCATCCCCTCTTGACGACACCTCTTCAGACTCGCTTGAGTCTTCTGAAAATTTTTCCTGACAATGATCATAGCCTACACCCTATCAAAAGGAAGCATAAATAATCAATTCGCTAGATCCCATTAACCATTTCAGTTTCTTATTCATAGTCCCCAACAGAATGGATACAAGATAAGACACCATATTAAGATGATCCGGTCTCTTAAAATTTGTATCCATAGCAATAATACGGCCAAACATCTACTAGCAAGTTCTCAGGTTAAAGACTCACATATAATAGACGGTGGAAGTCCCATAAAGTCCAGATACATAATTGATTCTGACGGTATAAAATCAGCAGTTAACAATTGAATAGAAGAAAAAATGTGTTGCATCACTTTCCAATCACCATAGATAAAATTCTGTAAAGCAACATCCGTTTTAAAAGATACTATCACACAATCGCCTTCAACAAGTGCAACAAAGGTAAACATAAATCCATAATCACATAAAAATCACTAACATTCCTAATATGAGAAATATTTTTAAGATAGGCCATGCAAGACTTATCTTTCTGGGGTACATTCGGCACCTCCATCTCTAATTTAGGCTTTTCACTTGCTTCCTTAGCCCAAACTACCATCCTACCATTAGGTTCCTGATCAGAAGCTGCACCCCCACCCATGGAATTGGCCACAACATCCACGAATGATCTATCATCGCGAGGTGAATTTTGGAACATATATTTTGGTTTACTACACATCTTCTCTACCTAATTTGGAATAGTTGTAGTAACCTATTTTGAATACCTTGCATGGTACGCTCTAAGTCCCGCGACTCCAATGATCATTGAGTTTAATTTAAATAGTGCCTCTTTGAATGGTAGAGTTCCATCCAAGTCAAGAAACTCAAAATTGAGGTTTCTTGAATTCTTTCTTGATGACACAAATACCCATCCTGAGACTCCATATCTCTTGAAGACTTGTTTCATTGCCAATAAATCATGGCTGTTTGGAAAGTTCTCAAAGTAGATCTTTGATCGATTAAGAATCGGAGATTGGCGGCTATCCTATTCGGAGTGGATTTTGCGGGCTTGGACAGTGGTTCTATGGCGGGGAAAGGGATGGTAAGGGCGGCGGGGTAAAGTCTGGTGGTAGGGGCGATGGGGGAACAGTCGGTGGTGGTTGGTTTTCACCGACGGAGGGGTTTGGGTAGTGGATAGGGTTTCGGGAGTCCATACCGCCATCCATTATGATATACTTTTTTCCAAAAAAAAATTTGGACCTATTATAAACCTAATATATTATTGTTACAAACATAATATATATCTGTTACAAATCTAATATAAGACTTAAAACAGATATATATATATATATATATATATATATATATATATATATATATATATATATCAGTTCAATGGGCATTGCAAATACAAAGAGACTTATATTAGACTTATAAGGGACCTATATTAGACTTGTATATATATATGACATTATAACAGTTCAATGAGCATTGCAAATACAAAGAGACTTATATTTGACTTATAATAGATTTGTATTAGGTTCGTAACATATATATATATATATATCAAATATATAACAGTTCAATGAGCATTGCAAATACAAAGAGACTTATATTAGAATTATAATCGATTTTTATTATGTTTGTAACAGACATATAATAGTTCAATGAGCATTGTAAATACAAAGAAGCTTATATTAGAATTATAACAGATTTTTGTTAGGTTTGTAACAGATATATATCAGATATATAGTAGATATATAGTAGTTCAATGAGCATTGAAAATACAAAGAGATTTATAATAGACTTCTACCATATTTGTATTAGGTTTGTAATATATATATATATATATATATATATATATATATATATATATATATATATATATATGAGTTATATAACAGTTCAATGACCATTGCAAATACAATGAGACTTATGTTAGACTTGTAACAGATTTGTGTTAGGTTTGTAACAGATATATAGTAGATATATGACAGTTCAATGAATATTGCATATACAAAGAGACTTATATTAGAATTATAACAGATATTTATTAGGTTTGTAACAGATATATATCAGATATATAATAGATATATAATAGTTCAATGAGCATTGCAAAATAAAAGAGACTTATATTAGAATTATAACAAATTTTTATTAGGTTTGTAACAGATTTATATCATATATATAGTAGGTATATAACAGTTCAACGAGCATTGCAAATACAAAGAAACTTATAATAGATTTATAAGATATATATATTAGGTTTGTAACATAAATATATTAGGTTTGTATCAAATCGAAATTTTTTTTTGAAAAAATATATTACAATGGATGGCATTTTGAAGATAAAAATGAGACGATTAAAAAATTCTAAAGCGGCATGTCAAAAAAAATGAACGGTTTGAGATATAAATGTAGAATAAGTGAAAAAAATTGAAAATCAACACCCAAAACTCATGAACATTGTATAAGAGTATATAAAAAGTCATGAACAACCTATAATGGTGATATAAAAAGTGATTAAGTTTGTGGTATTTTGCTTTAAGGTATTTTGGTAATTTGATAAAAGTTTACATGAAATTTGGGGTCTTACAAAAATCTCACAAAAAACTAAAATAATTTGATGATACCATAAATAATTTGCAAACTTACAAAAACAGGGGTAAATAATTACAAAAATACATATGGTATTTATTTGATTAATATGTAGTAATTATCTAGTAATCGTCTAGTAGTTATTTGGTAAATATCTAGTAATCATCTAGTAGTTATCTGATAAATTATAAATTCAAATATTTTTCTAAAATATACATAACATAATTTTGACAGTTTTTATGGGTCTAATGACACCTAATATATATATATATATATTAATAATAGATGTGCATATGACAATTTCATAACAATATTTACCAGATAAATACCAGACAGTATTCATGTAATTATGCTCTCTTGCTTTTGTTAATTTGTAAATTATTTATGGTTGGACAGTAGATATGCAATTAGTTTAACTTAATGGTCAATTTTATAAATATTTTAGTGGGACATGTATATTTTTTATAATTTCCCTTTTGCGAAACTAGTGCATTTAGATGTTTTTCCCAGCCTTATTTGTGATTCCAGCTTCTTCGATTGCTCAGATTTATGTCCAAAATAGTTATGTTGTCACACGTCTATTTTTGTTTCCTATTTTCTCATCCAACTCTACCTTTCTTTCAATTCTTATTTATTTTGCAATTTCAGAGAATTTTTTTTTCTTTTCAATTCAGCCTTACTTCTAACGCATCTTTAACTAAGGTTTTTTTCTCTTCTTGTCTAATGTGTTTTATGTTTATTGGTGTCTAATTTGACTGTATATTTTTTGAGATTCAGTCTTCTAATATTAGCGGCAATGACAGAAAGTTCCACAGATTTTTAGTACCATATAAAATTTTTGGACTTCTCACTGTAGACAATGCTACTAAAATATTAATCAATTAATATCAGTATATTAGTACAACTTTGAGTGGAATTCAAATGCTCTTTTCCCTAATGACCTTTGAAAAGAATCTCATACTTTGATGAACGTAGTAGATTTATCTGGTAAATTAATGATCAGGTCAAATTCACCCGAGTTTGTAATGATATCGAAACTAAAACAAAATCTAAAGCCAAAATATAAATACATAGAAGAAAACAAATAGACAGAACATCCAGATATATTGATGTTATGTAAATAGAAAACATAATAATATTGATGATCAAGTTGGAAATGACCCTCAAAATCTCGGATTCGGTCCTGCAATGCCGAAACCAACAGGATAGGTTTGGAGTTTTATTTTACTCGAAGCTGATGCGAAACTTCTTTAGTGATTTAACAGCATCTATACTTTAATTGACGGATTAACTAAGTCCATAGTGTTGAATTAATAATTAAACTTAATAATTTTTATAAAATAAAATTAGAGATAAGGATGCAGAAAGTGTGAGATAACATGTGATAAATATTTGGATTATCAACACATAAATGTGAATAGTATTAGCATCCAAATTGGATTGATACACGGAGCACTTGTTGACAATAAGAGTAGAAAATATATTTAGAAAAGATTATAGTTGATTTGTGGGGCATAACTGTTGTTGTCTTTTTGTGATTTGTAAACTCTATAAATAGAGTTGATATATGTACGGTTATAGGTGTGAAGAAATAAAAAATTTTATAGTTTGTAAGTTCCATTTACTCTTAAGTGTTGCATTATGTTTTTTTGCAACTTCATATTAATTTGACTAATTAAAACTCATTTTATTCCAATAAAGTGGTATCAGAGCTATTTTAGAACTCGATCCTCTTTCCGAAAAAATTCCCGAGTGAAAAACAAGTCGAGTTTTAAAATTTTGGGCGGTGCAGTAGTTCAGAAAGTGTTGCAGTAGGCTGTCTGAAGTGTTGCAAGAAACTGCAAAAAGTGTCGCAGCACGCCAAAAGTGTCGCCAGAGACTTTGAAGCGTCGCAACAGCTCCTATATGCCTAGAAACATTTTTTTTTTGTGAAAAATCCTCCAAAAAATGAATACCAACGGTGTTTCGTTCAACTTCCCTCAACTTACCAAAACCGATTACAAAAATTGGTGTATCAAAATGAAAGCCATTCTCGGTGCCCAAGATGTTTGCGATATTATCGAAAAAGGTTATGAAGTCCCAGCTGAAAATGCACAACTGTCTCAGGCCGAAAAAGACTGTTTGCTCAAGAGTCGAAGAAACGACCAGAAGACGCTTAGTCTAATCCATCAAGGGCTAGATGATGCAATGTTTGAGAAGGTGGCAGAAGCAACCACGTTCAAGCTGGCTTGGGACATACTGCGAGTTTCTCTTCAAGGAGCAGAGAAAGTTCAAAAAGTTCAACTGTAAATGTTGAGGGCGAGTTCAAGACGATGAAAATGAAGGAGACGGAAAATGTTGTTGATTATTCCTCATGAGTAAAATCTGTCGTAAATTAAATGCGCAGTACTGAGAAAAACTCGATGAGTCGAGAACTGTCGAAAAGATTCTACGATCACCACTACCGAAGTTTGACTATATAGTAGTGGCCATACAAGAGTCACGAGACACAAGTACGATGATTGTTGTTGGACTTGTTGGCTCATTGCAAGCACGCGAGGAAAGGCTAAATAGAAAAAAAAGAGGAGTCTATTGAACAAGTTTTGGCAACAAAGGCTCCATTAAAAGAAGGTGAAAATAGCCAAGCTGGTAGTCAATTTAGACAAGGACGCGGTAGTGGCCGCGGAGGAAATGGAAGAGGAAGAGGATGTGGCAGAAATCAACAATTTGGCAGAAACAAAAATAATATCGGAGATAATCTGTCCACAAGAGGTAGAGGTCGTGGACATGGACGACGACGAGGAAGAGGCAACTGGAGACAAAATGACGGACGTGATAAGTCAAACGTTCAATGCTATAATTGCTCAAGATTTTGCTATTATGCATCTGAGTGCCGGAGTCCACAAAACCAAGTAGAGGAGACTACTAACAACATCCAAGATGAGGTGGTGATCAACACAGTTTTACTAACCCGTGAAGGTGACCATAGTCAAGAAAACAACATTTGGAATCTTGACAACGGAGTGAGCAATCACATGTGCGGGATGAGAAAATATTCGTAAAACTGGACAAGTCGTTCAGCGAAAACCTTGTCTTTGGAGATTCGTCAAAAGTTCCTATTCGAGGCAAAGGAACTATTCTCATTCATTTGGAGAATGGAGAGCACCAATTCATCAGCAATGTCTATTATGTTCCAAACATGAAAAATAATATTTTAAGTTTGGGACAGCTGTTCGAGAAAAATTACCAAGTGCATATAGTGAACCGAAAGTTGGTGCTACTAAATGATAAAAGGAGCTACTTGCAAGTGTGCCTATGTCAAAGGACTGAATGTTCACTCTAAACATCAAGATGGACGTGGCCAAGTGTTTGAACGCTTGTGTGAAGGATTCCCATTGGCTTTGGCATTTACGATTTGGGCATCTCAATTTTGGAGGACTAAAATTGTTAAACTAGAAGAAGATGGTGCATGGCCTTGCCCCGATTGCCAAACCCCATCAGCTTTGTGAATGATGTCTTGTTGGAAAATAATCCAGAACCAATTTTTCAAAGGAGTCCATGTCAAGAGCAAAGGCGCCGCTTGAGCTCATCCATGCTGATGTTTGTGGACCAATGACACCAACATCATTGAGAGCCAACAAATACTTCTTGCTATTCATTGACGACTATAGTAGAAAAACGTGGGTGTATCTTCTGAAGGAGAAATTAGAAGTTTTTAGAGCATTCAAGAAGTTCAAGGCGCTCGTTGAGAAAGAAAGCGGCTATTACATCAAAGCCCTAAGATCTGATAGAGGGGGAGAGTTCACATCAAATGAATTCAAAAGTTTTTGTGAGTATCATGGAATCTGTCATTTCCTGTCAGTCCCGAGATCACCACAGCAAAATGGTGTTGTTGAATGAAAGAATCGAACAGTGATGGATATGGTGAGAAGCATGCTGAAAAGTAAGAATTTGCCCAAGGAGTTATGGACAGAAGTTGTCGACTCTGCTGTTTACATCTTGAACCGATCTCCAATAACAAGTGTGTAAGATATGACACCCCGAGAAGCGTGGAGTGGGAGAAAGCCACATATCTCTCACTTGCGTATTTTTGGGAGTGTTGCACATGTTCATGTAGCTGATAAAGAAAGGAGAAAGCTAGATGATAAAAGCAAAAAATACCTGTTCGTTGGTTACTCAGAATTTTACAAAGGTTACAAAATATTCGATCCTGATACGGGAAAGACGATTATTAGCAGAGATGTCACCATTGACAAAGAAGCAGTTTGGGAATGGAATGATGACTAGTAGAAGAATTACAATTTTTATCCTTTCACAATGGATGAAAACAATGATCGTGATATGGAGGAGCCAGCTACAGCATCGACGTCATATAATCCAATTCCAATTGCATCTCCGGGGATAATATAATGATGAAAGTCAAAGTCCAAGAGAAAGACCTAGAAAATTTTATCTTGTTGAAGATCTTTACGATGCAACTAGAGAGCTCAATGAAGAAGTAACTCTTTACTGTCATCTTAGTGATAGTGAGCCTGTTGATGTTGAAGAAGCCATGAAAGATGAGAAATGGAGAAAAGCCATGGAGGAGGAGATCAATTCAATTGAGAAGAACAAGACGTGGGAGTTGACAAAACTTCCAGCTGATAAAAAGCCCATTGGTGTTAAATAGGTGTTCAAAGCAAAGAAAGATGCAAACGGAGAAATTGTACGACTCAAGGAGAGACTTGTTGCAGCAGAATATAGTCGAAAGCCTAGTATTGACTTTGATGAAGTTTTTGCACCAGTCGCAAGAATGGAGACAATCAGATTGGTGTTATCAGTTACTGCCCAAAATGGATGGAATATCCACCAAATGGATGTCAAGTCAGCATTTTTGAATGGATATTTAGAGGAGGAAATCTATATCCAACAACCGCTGGGTTAAATCATTAAAGGCCATGAAGAAAAAGTGCAAAAACTGAAGAAGGCACTATACGGACTAAAGCAAGCACCGAGAGCTTGGAACAGTCGCATTGACAAATATTTTCAAGAAAATGGATTTGTTAAATGCCCACATGAGTATGCCTTATACGTGATAGTGAATGATGGAGACATGTTGCTTGTTTGCTTGTATGTGGATGATCTCATTTTCACTGAAAATAATCCTCAAATGTTTAAAGATTTCAAGAGGACGATGACTCAGGAATTTGAGATGACTGACATTGGTCTGATGTCATATTATCTCGACATTGAATTGAAGCAGAATGCTGATGGCATCTTTATTAGTCAAAGTGGCTTTGCCAAGGAGATCTTGAAGAAATTCAAGATGGAGAATTGAATTCCTGTCAGCACTCCGGTTGAATGCAGCCTATAATTGACCAAGGAAGAGAATGGAATTTGTGTGAACCCGACAAATTTTCAAAGTCTGATCGGGAGTCTGAGATACTTGACGTGCACACGGCGCGATATTATGTATGCGATTGGGCTAGTCAGTCGATACATGGAAGAATCGAAGGAATCTCATTGGAATGCAGGGAAAAGAATACTCCGCTATGTCAAAGGTACAACTAATTTTGGACTTCGATATTCAAAATTTGACGAGTTCAAATTAGTTGGTTACAGTGACAGTGATTGGGCTGGTGACAAAAATAACCGAAAAAATACTAGCGGATTTGTATTCTTTCTTGGTGAAACAGCTTTTACTTGGATTTCAAAGAAGCAACCTGTAGTGACATTGTCAACATGTGAAGCTGAATATGTTGCTACAACATCATGTGTATGTCATGCAATATGGCTCGAGAAGACTATTAAAGGAACTTCAAATGACACATCATGATCCAACGGATATTTTTGTCGATAACAAATCGGCATTGGCGTTGGCGAAAAATCCAGTATTCCATGACCGAAGTAAGCATATTGATACAAGGTATCATTTCATCCGAGACTGAAATGAGCAGAAGGAAGTCACATTGAACTACGTCAAAACACAAGATCAGATAGTGGACATCTTTACAAAGTCACTGAAGTATGACGTGTTTAATCAATTACGAACATTGTTGGGCATAACCACAAATTAAGTTTAAGGGGAAGTGTTGAATTAATAATTAAACTTAATAATTTTTATAAAATAAAATTAGGAATAAGGATTAAGAAGGCATGAGATAACATGTGATAAATGTTTGGATTATTAACGCATGATTGTGAATAGTATTAGCATCCAAATTGGATTGATACACGCAACACTTGTTGACAATAAGAGTAGAAAATATATTTAGAAAAGATTATAGTTGATTTGTCGGGCATAAGTGTTGTCTTTTCGTGATTTGTAAACTCTAGAAATAGAGTTGACATATGTACGGTTATAGGTGTGAAGAAATAAAAAATTTTAAAGTTCGTAAGTTCTATTTTCTCTAAGTGTGCATTATAGTTCTTTTGCCACTTCATATTAATTTGATAAAGTAAAACTCATCTTCCTCCAACAGTTAGGGACAGAATCCAGTAAGCCGTGCAACTGGATTTTCTTGTTATAACAGCCTCCGTCGATAATGCATCAATATGAAAGTGTTAGCATACTTCTGTTATGGACGGAAGTGTTATCATACTTCCATTAAACTTGAACAATCCTGTACCTGAAGGGGAAGTAAGTAGAACACAAGTAAGTAATAGTGCAAGAGCTCAAACAATAGCTCACATCCTCTAATTTGCCCAATTTTGCTTCCCTTTCAGATTTCAGGATTCTCGCTCTGTTGCTTCCATTCAATTTTCTAGATTTCAGTTTCCTTTCTTTCCCCTCTTTGTACCCACCCCATCCCCTTCAATGGTGCCTTATCCTATCCAATTTCTTCTTCATCTTCCAAGCCCCAAAAGCCCCTTCATAATTTCCCCTTACAGGACCTCAAATGGTCTGGTAACCAAACAAGCAGCCACCGTTTCCGCAAGCCTGCTGACTTCCCTAATAAATTGCTCCATCTGGTTTCTGATGCCTCTCCGATTGTTCATAATGCCAGCAGCTCTACATTGTCTCCTAACCAGATACCTAAAAAAATCAGGGAGGAAATAGATTATCTTGGATTCTCCTGAGGAGAAACCTAAGCCTGAGATCTGTATTCGCAACAAAGCTAAGCTGCTTAAGCTCGCTGAGGAACCTACTAAGCAGATTAAGCTGGTTGAGGAACCTACTAAGCAGATTAAGCCCACTGAGGAACCTGCAAATGCGGTGAATGAGCATCAGTCAGTGGAGTTGGATGACGCGGACGAATCGATAGGTAAGACTTGGAATTTGAGCCCAGAAGGAATATTGTTTAAAGGTCCTCGTGTTAAGACTTCCATCATACCTCCATTAACCCAGTACCTGAAGGGTTTCAAGGTTTACTATCTGAAGATAGAAGTGATACAAATCCTCAGTCACTGGCTGGTTCAAGCCATATTCACCCTAACATAGACTTAAATCAAGCTAGTACCGATTCTAAGAACTTTAGTACATCTATTAGAAGATAATGGAGAAAGTTGCAGAACAGAGCCTCCGCCACCGCATGAGTCTGCTCCCGGTGAGAATAGATACCCGAATTCCTCCAGTGAGAACATCCTAAATTGATATTACATATTGGACAGTGATGAAGCCCCTCATCATTTATCTTCTTATAAATGCACTTTCTGCAAAAAAAAAAAATTTATTAAGTTACACAAAGTAACAGACATATTTACGTTCTGTGTACACCATGGGTAAAACAAAAATGGAAATGGATACAAAAACAAAAACATATACAAGAAACACAAAAAATTAGGATACTAATTTCGAATACAAAATGCTTGGTACTACGAGGTTCTGGAGACTGTTTCAGAATGAGAAAAATAAGGCGTCTTGTTATGCTCAATATGAAACAACACCGATCAGATCTCATCGTAACAAATCGCAATTTTCCAATTCAATCAAGGGTAAATTTATACACACTAGTTAAAAATTTAGGAGATGAAAAGTTTTGAATTCTTCATTTAAGTGTAATTTGTTATTAAATTTTTTTGAATAGATTTTTCGCCTCCAAAGGATCTTCTCCTAGATCTTCCACGGGAAAAGAAATAAGTTAGGGGAGATCCACAAAAGATCGACTGACTTCCAGTAAATATCCACAAGAAACTCCTATAAATTTTTGGATCTAAATCGAAAAGAAATTTCAGATCTGAATTGCTATCTGATAATTACCAGATTATAGTTTAAACCAATGAATTTCAAACTGCAAATAAAAGAACTACTTAAATTTTCAACAAAAAGGAAAAAAAAGTAAGAAGATGAGTGAAATAGATACCTTAGGCATTCTGATAATTCGCTCATCCGATTGATTTTTCTTAAACCTATATAGCGAAGATGAAAGATATCCCAACTCATGATTGGTTTGAAAGAATGAAGATTATTTTGAAAGAAGAAGATTAGTGTGTTTGCTGAATTCTAAAGGCTTCTTATTTATAGAATTTTATTTGCATGCGTTACCTTGACAGATGTCATAATCTTGTTGCATATGACACGTCAACAAAACCAGTAGCTATTTAATAGTTGTCACATTTAATTAGAAAATGTACATGGACAAACTTCATATACTACTGTAAAACCTCATTTAATATGCAAATGTCCCTTGGGAATCAAGCAGTATAACACATGGAGCTACTATAATTCAGACCTTTACCTCTTGCTTCGAAAATCTTTTTGCTAACCGTACCCCACTTCGGATATGACTCAAACTTGAGACATTTAGATGTCACAAATTGCATCTAAACCAATGTTACTACCGAAGAAGTTAGTGGTTCACGGTTTTATTGGTTCAATCGGATTCAACCGCGTTTCAACCAATCATTTGATTTTTTAAATAATTACTATATATATATATATATCATTCATTAAATATAAGTTATAAAATTAATGTAAAACATCTAACACATACAAATTCTTCATATTTAAAGTTATAATAAGAGTAAATAAATAAAACTCTTACATTAAATTAGTATTAGCTTCCTCCTAAAGTGTAGAACGAAGGTGGAGATCTTGGGTTCGAACCCCTGGTTCTTTAAAAATTAAATGTTCCTACTTTAAAAAAAAAAGACCCATCCAAGTTCTATTTTTACAATCTTTTGGGCTCATTATACATTTGAACCCAAATATATTTAGATGACGTAAGATCTCACAGTTTTGCCCTAGAATACAAAACCCTATTTGAAATTGAGTTTTACATCTCTGCGGCCTCTTCTTTCACTCATCTTGCTCATTTCTTTCCAGTGATTTTTCATTCTTTAGTTTCAAAAGGTCAGTTTCTTCATTTCTTTGCGTATTTTTTTTTGTCAATAAGAACAACTGGATCTTGATTTGTATTCAAGTAGTACTGCAAATGTTAAAAAAAACCAATTTAAGTCAACCAGACCCGTACCAGTTTTGGTTTCCGATTGAATCGGCCGGTCCGGTCCGTAATTAAAATTCTCTTGTTTGGTTTCATGGTTTATTTGTAGTATGTTCCTTTCATGGCTTTTTTATGGTTCAGAAAACCATGAAATAAGAACCACGGATTTGGTGGTTCCCCTTCAAATTAAACTAAATTTTTTAAAAAATAAAACCATATCATACCATACAATTTATTCAAATAAGAATTTTTAAAAAATAATATCATATTATACCATATTGTACCATATTGTACTTTAATGATATACAATATGGTATAATATGGTATAAAAGAAATTGAAAGCTATAACATTATTTAGCATAGGCCATTGTTCCACAAAAAAGAAACAAGGTAGGGAAGATCTACAAAATTTAATAAACTCCTGTAAATTATGCACAGGAAGCCCTTAAAAATTTATGGATCTATTTAAAAAAAACTGCAAATCTCAATTGGTAGTTGATACTTTTTTTTATTGAAAATGGAGACCAACTAGTAAGATTATTCAAGAGATAGGGAAAAATTAGCCGTTAAATTGAACCCAAACTCAAAAACCTTCTTCCAGCCCTAATCCAAAAGCCTTCCCCATAAATAACCCTACAAAACTAGATGACCCAAATATTAATAAAAAAATGAAAATATTGAAGTCATTACAGAACATGATAACCGAGACATGCCTCGGAATAAGCAGGTAACAAATAAATAAAATAATTGCTAGTTGATACTTAGTAGATGTGATTTAAATCAATATATTTAAAATTATACATAATATATATCTTTTTACAATAAAGAAAGAAAAAAAATACTTTCTCAATCTTTTTAAAATAGGTATTCTAGCCATTTTTTTAAATATTTTTTTACTTGTCATTCTCAAATATCTAAGCACTTTTTGGATTATTTTTTCAATTACACCCTCATTTGTCCCATTATTATTAATTGAATGGAGGGGAAAACCAAACATTAATTAGAGAGTAAAATAGTATTTTTCCGCCTTAATTAATTGATTCCTTAAAAAGTGTGAAATGTGTTAGAAGACAAGTAAAATAATATGGAGGGAGTATGAAGGTGAGCGAACATATACCTTATGACTTCTGTTAAGTCGCTCATCCAATTGATTTTTCTTAAGCCTAGAACGGCAAAGAAGACCAATATCTTAACTCACTAGTGGTTTACCAATACTCAACTGGAAAAGATAAGAAACTATGAAGGAAGATAATTGTGTTTGGTGAAGTCCAAGTATAGAATTTATATACGTTACATTGACAAATGTCATATTTTAACGGCAGATGACAAGTGAACAAAACAGGTTGCGATTTCACATTCGTTACATTTAGAGAATATATACACAAAAATGTCTTTAAAACACCATTTAGTAAGATATAATTAGTAACGTTTATACATTTATAAATGTGAATTCATTGATTCTTGACTTAACATATTAAGTTGGTAGGTTGGACACAATCATAGCTTTTATTTTATGTTTTACATCCCCTACACGCAAATGTCACTTGGGGTTTAAACGAGCACAACGTATGGAGTTGTCATAATTTGAAACCTCGATCTCTATATGAAAAAATTAGTAACTTGATGAAATCAATTGAACTAAAAGCGAGTACATTTTTTTCACCAGTTATTATTGTAAATAATCTACATTTTTTTTGCTATATGAAAATTGTTAGCCATCGTAGTTTATAATAATTGAATAGTATCACAAATTTAAAACAAGTATATGTGGGAATTGTAAGGCATGTTATACACCTTTAATTAGGTTATGGGAACTAGCTAGCGTTAAAATCAAAAATAAACAAAAAAACACGGAAGCTCTTAAAAAATTGCAAATAAATCCCCAAAAATGAAAACTACATTAATATATCTGTAGAAAATAAAAGTAAAGAGCAAGCAAAGCTTGCATTTTTCTTATAGAAATTAAATTACAATGACAATTAATCTTGTTTACACTAGTGCAAAGAGCGCGTCAAATTGAGTATTATATAGAACACCATAAGGATCTAATAGTACTGCATAGATATCAAGTTAGAGTGCATATGCCAGATTCTCAAAATCAAATATACATTTAAATAGGAAACAAATAGAGATAAACAAAAATATAATTCTTCCTCTATTAGTTGTCTCATATGTCATTATTCTCTCTTCACTGGCACCCTGTAGGCAATAAACCACTGTCATGTGAATTGGCCATGGAGAACTCGATAGCTTAGTTGTCCTGGCCGACATTGGGAAATTTTCATGATTGTAGACATTTTCCGGTCTGTTCTCTTCTAAACTCCAGAAAAATTGTTTTCAAGATGTTGCTAAAAATTAATTGTTCTGGTGATTGTTTGACCAGGAGAAGAAAGAGGCATCTCGTTAAGATCGATAACAAACAGCACCCATCGGATCCCATTCTAACAATAAACAATTCATTCAATTTTAATCTTATTTTGAATTCTCAAGTTCAATCAAGGGTAAAAATATAAATAGTAGTTGATAAATTATGAGATGAAAAGTCTTGAATTCCTTATTTAATTTATTGTAAAATATATATGTTATTTAATTCATTCCGGAAGAATTTCTGCCTCCAGAAGAACTCCTCCTAGATCTTCCATAGGAAAACAAGTTAGGGAAGATCTACTACGATCAATGGACTACATGCTATTTATTTACAAAAGAAAAACAATCTTGGAATTAAATTTAAAAGAAAACTTCAGATCTGAATAGCTTCTTGGTACTTACAAGATTGTGATCTAAAACAATAAATTTAAAATTATATATAAAATTTCTTATATTTACGACAAAAAAAAAGAAAAAGTGAAAAGCAGGGTTAGAAAATATATACCTTACAAGTTCTGGTAAATCGCTAATCTGATGATTTTTCTGAACCTAGAGGGTGAATATTTAACAGGGAAGATATAAAAAATAAGGATGAAGATAATTGTGTTTGGTGGACTATGAAACCTTCTTATTTATAGAATTTAATTGTGCCGGTTACCTTGAAAGTTGATATTTTATTATAATAAATTACACGTAAACAAAACCAATAGCTATTTAACAATTCTCACATACAGAAAATGTATATGGCCAAATGGGGAAATTATACAATGGACATAGACCTGTAGTCCCTTCTCCTTGCATGGATGATATGTGTCCCAGAAACTACTTCATGCTTTTAATTTTTATTAATATATTCATTTCTGGGACACATATCATTCATGTAAGGAGAAGGGACCAAAAAACTCGATTCATTGTATAATTTTCCAACCAAATGTAATTTACAAGCTGTAAATGTAAACAAAAATTTGGTATGTTTTAATCAATAACATTCCCTCATTGATAAATATGAATTTATTGAATCCTTTTCCACGTCATAAAACCAATTAACCCAAAAGTTAAGTCTATAATTAAATATGTTGCATCAGGGGAAATTTCTTTCGGCCGTTCCTTATCATGCCGGCTCAATTCAGTTGCTGCTATGGATCTTTAGATTATTATAATCACACTCTATTGTGACTGGGTTCTTTAGTTTGTTATTATTGCACTAGATTGCATATGATTTTATTAACATCCTAGAGATGTTTTATTTTTCTTTTCTTTTTTATTGTTTTTTCCTTTTCATTTTAATAAATTGAGCCGGTATTTACCGAGCTCAGCCCTTAATTAAAAAAAAAAGTCTATAACTAAGGCTCAATAATAACTCATATTATTTTTAACACACTCAACACAAGTGAATGCCCATCCAACTTGAAGCATATATAACACAAAATTGTCACAATTTGAACATTACCACTCGATCAAAAGCTTTGATATCATATCATAGAACCAATTGACATGACCTAAAAACTTTACTTGATACCTAATACTTAACCGTACCTTTTATATTATTCCTAACGTTGCTAAATGAATTTGAAAATATCTTACTCCTTCTCATTTAAATTAATAAATAACCTCCATAAACAAACAACATCCATATATACACGATGACAAAACCAAGTCTTTAAGAGTAGACATAGGGCTAGTTTGGGAATACTTTTCTAGGCCGTTGTCCCGAAAAGCTCCATTTTCAAATTTTTCCTATAACAGTAGATTTTGGTATTGTGAAATCAATAACACACAGACCCTAATCAATTAGTATTAAGATTCAAAATCTTTCGTTCAATGCCAAAATATGTTATTTCATGAAAAGTTTGTGAGTGAAACTTTTTACAAAATCTGTTGTGATAGCAATACCAAACAGACTTAGAGTATAAGGACCACAAAAGTAGCTCCTCGCAATTAGCAAATTGATGGGAAAATGCACGAGAGATTATGAACACTAAATATGCATCTTACTGGCTGAATTGTTGCTACTGCCCTCTCTAGCCATGGCTAGTGCTGAGTGTTGTCCCTCTTATTATGGGACCCACTGATTAATTAAAAAAACAAAAAAAAATCAAAAAGAGGCAGGTCGGCAGAACGTTTTTTCAAAAAGTGCACAGTAAAATTACTGTGCACAATTCGACCATACGCGTTTGTATTTCCTATAAATAGAGAGACTTCTGCCTCAAATGAGAGCAGGAGAGGAAGAAAACACAGATAAAAATATTATCTGTGTAAAGAAACTTAGGAAAAGGGTTCCTAAGAGTTGGGTAAGAGAGAAAATAGTGAGGTTTTGGAAAACACTTGAGTGCCACTATTTTGTAATCTCTTGGTGTACCTACTATTATTTTTATAGTGGAGAATTATTCGGAGTTGGTCCCGTGGTTTTCCCTAATTAATTTGGGGTTTCCACGTAAAAATCTGCGTGTCTTTTTATTCTGCTGCTATTATTTTTCTCGTAATCTATTATTGGGCCTAACAAGTGGTACTAGAGCCGAAGGTTGTTTTATCAGTAAAATCCATGGATATATTTTTCAAAAATAAATATACCACGACGACGAGAAAATTACGATAAATCCGGTGGCGCAATCCGTTCGAAAAACCGCCGCAGCTACGCGTGAATAGTAAAATAGTAATTTGAGGAATAGTATTCATATATAATACTATTCATATTCGGCCATCTTTTGTGAACAGTATTTAAGTATACGGGAGGCATACTGTTACTATTCCAAAATACAAGTATTATTTGGGTATACGGTACTATTCAAATATACAGTACTATTTATGTGAATAGTGAAATTCGTGAATAGTAAAATTCTGCCATTCTTAAATTTTTTGACATGGCGAATGATGGTGTAATGATCAAATTGACGGACACAAATTATTCAATGTGGAAATCCAGAATGGAGGACTACCTCAATTGCAAAGATTTGTATGATCCTATTGAGGGTGACGACGCAAAGCCGAGGGATATGAAAGAGCAGCAGTGGATAAAGTTGAAGAAACAGACATTGGGTACAGTACGCTAATGGATAGATGCTAGCCTGTACAACCACGTGAGGAACGAAACAGATCTCAAAGTTCTCTGGAAGAAGCTAGAGGATATGTACGAGGCTAAAAATGCTCAAGGAACAGTGTTCATGATTCGTAAAGTCATGAACTTAAAACTGACAGAGGGACGATCAATCACACAACACCTAAACGACTTTGAAGGATTTATAAGTGAGTTAGCAGTCACCGGTATGTCCTTGAATGATGAGATGCAAGCATGTGGTTTGATGGAAACTCTACCAGATAGCTGGGATACTCTTGTTGTATCACTGAGTAACTCAGCTCCAAATGGTGTGGTAACAATGTCTATGGTAAAGAATAGCCTACTTAATGAAGAACTTCGTAGAAGAGACATTGCCAGTACCAGTTCACAAGCCCTTGTCACGGAAAATAGGGGTCGAAGCAAGAGTAGAGGTCGTGGGAATGGAAAATCGAAAGATAGATCCAAGTCCCGGGAGAAGAGGTTATGCTACCACTGTGGAAAGTAGGGCCATCTCAAAAGGAACTGTCGTTTCTTTAAACAAGAGAATGCAAATCGAAGTCATGATAATGACAAAAATACATCTACTACAGTTACAAAAGAAGATGGAGAGGTGGCTTTAGTATCTCATGATGCAGATTGTTGTCATGTTGAAGATGCAGATACCGAGTGGATTGTAGATTCTGGTGCCTCATACCACTGTGTTCCAAAAAGGGAATACTTCTCAACATATAAAGCAAGCGATTATGGTACTATTAAAATGGGAAATAATAGTGTCTCACAAATGGTGGGAATCGGTGATATCTGCGTGAAGACAAGTGTCGGATGCACATTAACATTTAAAAATGTGCAACACATTCCAGATCTTCGGTTGAACCTGTTGTCTGTTAGTGTATTGGACAAGGAAGGTTATCACAATCATACAGGCAATGGAAATTGGAAACTCACCAAAGGATCGTTGGTGGTGGCAAAAGGAAGATTGTGTTGCTCGCTATACAAAACACACGCAATAATATGTGCGAGTCAACTGAATACAGTTGGAGATGATGCTTCACCAAATTTGTGGTATAGGCGACTGGCGCATATTAGTGAGAAAGGGTTGAATATACTGGCTAAGAAGTCCCTCATCCCGTTAGCCAAAGGAAAAATTAACCCGTGTGATCACTGTTTATTTGGGAAGCAACATTGACTTTCATTTCAGAAAAGCTCTAGAAGGAGAAATAATAAGTTAGAGCTGGTACACTCTGACGTTTGTGGTCCCATGGATACAGAATCCATTGGAGGAAGAAGATACTTTCTTACCTTCATTGATGATTTTCCAAGGAAGACATGGATTTATTTGCTGCGCACAAAGGATGAAGTATTCAAGCACTTTCAGCAATTCCATGCAATGGTGGAAAGGGAGACTGGAGTGCCATTAAAGTGTTTACGCACAGATAATGGTGGTAAGTATATCTCTAAAGAGTTCAAGGATTACTGTAGTCAACATGGTATCAGGCGTGAAAAGACAGTTCCTAGTACACCTCAACACAGTGGCGTTGCTGAACGAATGAATCGCACCATTGTCGAAAGAGTTAGATCCATGCTCAAAATGGCTACGTTACCTAAGTCATTTTGGGGAGAAGCTGTCAATACTATTGTCTATCTTATCAACCGACTACCTTCAGTACCTTTGGATTTTGATATTCCAGAGAGGGTCTGGACAGGTAGAAATATCTCATACTCTCACTTGAGGGTATTTGGCTGCAAGGCATTTATGCATGTTCCTAAAGAGCAAAGGCTAAAGCTTGATAATAAATCAGTTCCTTGCACTTTTGTCGGTTATAGAGATGAAGAGTTCGGCTACAGATTATGGGATCTAGTGAAAAAGAAAATTGTACGGAACCGAAATGTTGTATTTCATGAGAATGATATCATCGGTGAAAGATCTATGAGTGATGGTGTTATCGATATAACACCAAAGAGCATTCTATCAGATGATGCCACAGAAAGAAGAATGTATCAATCAGAACAAAATGGAGAGGAAGAGCCAGTTGTGAGGGATCAAGATGCGATTGTAGATGAAGATACGAATGAAGAGGGTGTTGAGCAGGGGGAGCCAGAGAACCCCATTCTACCAGACGAAGAACCTCAATTAAGGAGGTCAATCAGAGAACGCCAACCATCTACAAAATACTCTAGTTTCGATTATATTTTAATCACTGATGAGGGGGAGCCTGAAAGCTTCCAAGATGTGCAATCTTGTAAAGATAAAGATTGTTGGATGAAGGCCATGCAGGAGGAGATGAATTCTTTGAAGAAGAATGACACGTACGAGCTGGTAAAACTTCTTAAAGGGAAGAGAACACTCAAGAACAAATGGGTGTATAAGCTGAAGAAAGATGATGGAAACCTAGTGAGATTCAAAGCTCGATTGGTTGTCAAAGGTTTTACTCAAAACAAAGGTATCGACTTTGACGAGATTTTTTCACCAGTTGTGAAAATGAGTTCCATTCGAGTTGTGCTAGGTCTTGTAGCCAGCTTGAACCTTGAGTTAGAACAACTTGATGTAAAGACCGCGTTCTTGCATGGGGATTTAGAAGAAGAAATTTATATGGAACAACCAGAAGGTTTCAAGGTCAAGGGAAAGGAGGACATGGTGCGTCACCTGAAGAAACGTTTGTATGGGCTAAAACAAGCCCCGCGGTAATGGTATAAAAAGTTTGATTCTTTCATGGTGAATCAAAGATACAAGAGGACAGAAGCTGATCCATGTGTATATGTCCAGAATTTCCCTGATGGAAAATTTATCATTCTTCTCTTATATGTTGATGATATGCTAGTCGTTGGGCCAAATGCCAAAATGATTAGTAAGTTGAAGTGTGATTTGTCTAAGGCGTTTGACATGAAGGATTTAGGACCGGCAAGGCGAATTCTTGGAATGGAGATTACCTAAAATCAAAGGTCCAGCAGGGTGTGGTTATCGCAAGAAAAATATATTGAACGGGTACTAGAAAGGTTCAATATGAAGAATGCTAAACCAATTAGCACTCCACTTGCCGCTCATTTCAAGTTGAGTAAGAAATCCTACCCTTCAACAGAGAAAAATAGAGAAGATATGTTAAATATTCCATATTCTTCAGCGGTCGGAAGTTTGATGTATGCAATGGTGTGTACGAGACCAGACATCGCTCATGCAGTTGGAGTTGTGAGTCAATTTCTGTCAAATCCCCAGAAGACACATTGGGAAGCAGTTAAATTGATCTTTAGATACCTGAGAGGAACTTCAAAGTTATGTTTAACATTTGGAGGTGGAAAGCCAGCACTTGTTGGTTACACAGATGCAGATATGGCTGGTGACCTTGATGAAAGAAAATCTACATCAGGTTACTTATTTACATTCTCAGGGGGAGCTATTTCATGGCAGTCATGGTTACAAAAGTGTGTTTCAATATCAACAACTGAAGCAGAGTACGTTGCAGCAACAGATGCAGGAAAGGAAATGCTTTGGTTAAAGTGATTCTTTGTAGAATTGGGTGTGCAACAAGAAGACTACATAGTTTATTGTGATAGTCAAAGTGCACTAGACTTGAGCAAAAATACTATGCATCATGCACGGACGAAACATATTGATGTAAGATATCCTTGGCTCAGACTTGCCATTGAAGAAAAAGAGTTCAAGTTGCAGAAGATTCATACAAACAATAATGCTGCTGATATGCTGACAAAGGTTGTACCAAAAGAAAAGCTCGACCGGTGCATTGAAGCAACCGGGATGGAGAGTCCCACAATGTAGTCGGGAGGGGGAGATTTGCTGAGTGGTGTCCCTCTTATTATGGGACACACTGATTAATTAAAAAAAACAAAAAAATCAAAAAGAGGCAGGTCGGCAGAACGTTTTTTCAAAATGTGCACAGTAAAATTACTATGCACAATTCGACCATACGCGTTTGTATTTCCTATAAATAGAGAGACTTCTGCCTCAAATGAGAGCAGGAGAGGAAGAAAACACAGATAAAAATATTATTTGTGTAGAGAAACTTAGGAAAAGGGTTCCTAAGAGTTGGGTAAGAGAGAAAATAGTGAGGGTTTGAGAAACACTTGAGTGCTACTATTTTGTAATCTCTTGGTGTACCTACTATTATTTTTATAGTGGAGAATTATTCGGAGTTGGTCCCGTGGTTTTTCCCTAATTAATTTAGGGTTTCCACGTAAAATTCTGCGTGTCTTTTTATTCTGCTGCTATTATTTTTCCCGTAATCTATTATTGGCCTAACAGCTAGCTCATCTAAACCTGACAAACATCCCGCCGATTTTAGTATAGCTCATCTTTTGGATAAGAATGCTTTCCTTTGGGATTCCGTTCCCACCAAGAAACCTACCTATGCTGCGATTGTTCATGATAAAATCAATGATACAGTGCCGATTATCTCCTGCATCAAAGTGACGAAGATGGCTAGATTTAAGAGTGTTCGTATTACACAAGATTTGTACAATTCCAGAGTCAAACAATGCGCCTTCTCCTTTATAGGCTGATTGATTTTACGAAAAGGGGATTCCCCTTGATGATTCGAAATCACAGCTTATGAAGATTCATGGTATTAACTCAAAGTGGCGGCTGATATCTATTGGCTGAGGTTTTTTTCGTATCATGCTTGGTTCCTCGGAATTGAAGAATAAGATTTAGATTAGGAGTATCCTTAATCTCAATCCAGGATTATTCCAACTACAATCGTAGGTGCCGGACTTCGACCCCTTTGTTTAGAAGGCAATGAATGCTCAAGTATGGGTTAAACTTCAAGACCTTTTGTGGGAGTATTGGAATCTGCAAACCCTTGTTGAGATTGTTAGCTGCTTTAGAGTCCTTCTACGGGTTTATAAAGCAACACTTGATGGAGCCTTTGGGCATTTTGGAAGGGTATTAGTTGAGGTGGATTTATCCACATCCTTACCGCAAATGGTAGGTGTGGAGCGGGAAGGAGGTGGATTATGCATAGATTTACTGTTTGAGAATATCCCTGCATTTTGTAAGCTTTGTAGTTCTTTGGGAAATCAAGCATATGAGTGCCAAAGGAACAGGAAACCTGAGGATGTTCAACGCCAATATGCTAAGGAAAGGAAAGCCGAGAAGCCAACCCGGACAGAAACTGATAAACCAGCTCTAGAGACCGATGGTTAGCAAAATCTTGACCTTCTCACTAGAAGCAAACCATGACAACATAGCTTCAAAGAAAGGAAGGGGACCACTGATATTCTAACCGAAATTTTTTTTCGAAACATCAAGGATAGTCTCAGGTAAACAACAAAACATCTTGAGGTGTCATTAGTTAAGACTAGCCAGTCTTCAAGGGAAGATACTGAAGAGAAACATGAAAATCAAGAATTCGAATTCGAACTCTCAGATTGACGCGAAAGAGATTAATTTAGAAGTGAGACTGGTGGAAGGTCAGGCCGCCCATGATCACACCAGACTAAATGGGATTGGTTGGCAAACACCCTCTTGCAATTACCACAGGCGGGGAATCTTGGTCTGACATTTCAGAAAGAGACCTAGATGCTGAAGTTCAATCTAGGAACCTGAATAATAAGAAGAATGGGCGAGATAAAACATCATAGAAGGCATCATAGTCTCTGCAGCAGAATTCTGTCAGGTATTCTTAATGATAGCTCTCTATTGGAATTGTTGTGGCTTCCATAACAATGGAACCCAACAATATCTTTGTACTCTAATTGCTAAATTTAAGCCTTTATTTATTTGTTGGCTAAACCTATGGTTAGTTTTGATTATATTGACAGTTTGTTTTGGAAGAGAATTGGTAATGATTTGGTTGCAGTTAATGATAAACCGTTGTCGTCGTTATGGGTGTTAAAGCAAAGCTTATTTGGGGGCAGCGTCCCTTTGCGTTTTACCTCGGACTAAATAATAAGACTTCATTTGGATTCATTTATGGTAGTTTAACTTTGAATGAACGAATTCCTATGTTTAATGACATTAAGAGAGTAGTTGCTACACTGGAACATAATTGGGTCTTGCTTGGGGACTTTAATGCTATTTATGGTGCTCATAAGAAGCGTGGCAACCCCCCGAATGCAAGGGCATGTCGGGAATTTCATGAATGTATTGATGATGTTGAACTTCTTAATGTACCCTCCACAGGTCCCTTCTACACATGGTTCAATGGTAGAGCTAGAGCGGCAAGGGTAGAATCCAGATTGGATAGAGCCCTCATTTCTTCCGATTTTGCCTCATGTTGTAGCTCTTTTTATTGTACGATTTTGGTTCATCATTATTCAGGCCACCACCCTATTATTTTGCTGCTCTTTGGTCCCTCAGAAAGTGTCCCAATTTAATTTTGGATCACACATCCTTCTCTTCAGGACTTAATTTTGGATCATTGGAGTACTCCGTTTCCATCCCTTCCATCGATTCAACTGCTTATGTTGAAGCTTAAATCTTTGATGCTTGTCCTTCAAACCTAGAATAAAGAGTTGTTCGGGAATTTTCATAACAGTATTCGACAAAGTCAGCAGGCTCTTGCTAATATTCAAAACATGATTTCAGCAAATCGTTTGACTGGCCATCTCATTCAAGAGGAGATGGATGCTCATTCACAATTTGATTAACATATCTCTCAGAAGGACAATTACATGAAAGAAAAGAGTGGCATTAGATGGTTAAAGTAAGGCGATAGGGATACTACTTTTTTTCCACCGTGTGGCTAGCCTAAAAAAACGACGGGTGGCATTCATTCTTTATTTACTCATGCAACTCTCACTAGTAACATCGATGATATTTTCGCATGTTTGGTTTCCTTCTACGGTGAGATTTTTCATAAAGATGACTCGTTCCAAGTTGACAAAGGCCTTGTTTCTTTAGCTATACCCGCTCTAATCACACCCTAAGAGAACACACTATTAACCACACGACCATCTTTAGAGCTAGTCCATAAAACTGTGTTGAGAATGGACGGCTCCAGTGCGCCGAGACATGACGATTTTACGGGATTTTTCTTTCGCAAATACTAGGACATTGTGGGTACTGATTTCTTTAGGGCGATTAATCAATTTTTTCACATCGGGGTTATGCTACAATGGCTGAACTCGAATCTTATCACCTTGATTCCTAAAACTGATTGTGTTATACGTCTTGAAGATTTTTGACCGTTGCGATGAGTAACTTTGTCTTTGAATTCACTACCAAAATCATTGCCAATCGCCTTGCATTTCCTCTCATATTATCACTCCTAATCAATTTGGCTTCATACAAGGAAGAAACATACATGAGAGCATTGCTCTAGCTTCAGAGGGGGTTAATATATTGGGTAAACATTTCTTTGGGGGGAATCTTGCAGTAAAGATTGATATAAAAGGGCTTCTGATAACCTAGATTGGAACTTCTTGTGTATAGTGTTGAAGTCTTTCTGCTTTTCCAGCACCTTTATTGGTTGGACTCATAGCATCCTTGATTCTGCCCTAATTTCAATTCCGACGCTGTCATGTACTAGGGGATACTTTCAGTACTCTAGGGGTGTCTAATAAGTGGAGCCTCTTTCCTCTTCATTTTTTTGCATTACAGAGGATTTTCTTAGCAAGGTTCTGCTTGTTGGAATTAAAACACTCAAATGAACAACTTTTATTAAACTCAAAAATATTACAAGAACACTCACACTCAAAATACAATACTACAACTCACTCTTTATTCTTTTCTCTCTAAAGAAGTTCTTATTTTAGCTGATGCATAGAAAACTAAACACTCACCTATTTATAGGTGAATATGTATCCTAATACAAGGCTTATAAATTAGCCAAGTCACCTAAATAATACAACCACAAAATACTAACCACATTTTACAACTAACACATTACTAACCACAACTTTCAACTAACCTTCCACATATCACACTTACTTACCACAAATTCCAACTAACTCTCCACATTTCACACTTTCTAACCATTCATCAAACCTAACACAATTTTTTAACATATCATACATTTTCCATCCACAAAATAAAATCTACATACTTAAAAATATCTAAATAATTTACTACAATTTGGATTTGTGGGCTTGGACTCATTTTTATTTGGTTTGGATTTCTTGAGTTTTTTTAACTTGGATCAAGTTTACGATCCAACACCCCCTCTTAAACTTGATCTAGTCATCCCAAGTGAACTTCTCAGTCTGATGAAGTTTTCACTTGTCAGTGGTTTAGTAAAGATATCCGCAACTTGATCTTGTGTCATGACATATTCAACTTGTACTTCCTTTCTTGCAATACACTCTCTTATATAATGGTAGCAGATGTCGATGTGCTTGCTTCGATCATGGAATACAAGATTCTTTGCTAAGGCAATAGCTGACTTGTTGTCAACACGGATCTCAGTCGACTCTTCTTGGGTCAAGCCGATCTCCTTCAATAAGTTTCTAAGCCAAATTGCATGACAAACACACGAGGTTGCTGCAACATATTCAGCTTCACATGTAGACAAAGTTACAATTGGTTGTTTCTTTGACATCCATGTGAAAGCAGTATCTCCTATGAAAAACACAAATCCACTAGTGCTCCTGCGGTTATCTACGTCTCCACCCTAATCGCTGTCACTGTATCCAACAAGTTTGTAATCATTAGAAACCGAATAGAGCAAGCCAAAATCAATTGTACCTTTCAAATAGCGAATAATTCTCGTAGCAGCTTTGAAATGGGTAGTTGTTGGTGATTCCATGTAGCAGCTAACTAACCCGACTGCATGAAGGATATCTGGCCTCGTGCAGGTAAGATAGCATAGACTTCCAACCAAACTTTGGAAAAGTGTTGGATCTACACTCTCACCTTCTTCATGTTTGGACATCTTGATCCCGTACTCCACTGGTGTGCTTATCAGCTTACAATTCTCCATCTTGAACTTTTTCAAGATCTCCTGGGCATAGCTTTCTTGTGAAATGAAAATTTCATCCTTTTGTTGCTTTACTTCTATGCCGAGGTAGTGCGCCATGAGCCCCATGTCTGTCATCTCAAACTCCTTCGGCATCACTTTCTTGAATTCATCGAACATTCTTTTGTTGCTTCCAGTGAATATCAAATCATCCACATAGAGGCACATGATTAAAATATCTCCATCTTTGATCTTGATGTACAAAGCGTGCTCAAAGGGGCATTTGTTGAGCCATTTTCTCGGAAGTACTTGTCAATTCTGCTATTACATGCCCTTGGTGCTTATTTTATTCCATAAAGAGCCTTTTTCAATTTCAACACCTTGTCTTCATGGCCTTTGACTTCATAACCTGGTGGTTGCTGGATGTAAACTTCCTCTTCAAGAACCCCATTTAGGAACGCCGATTTTACATCCATTTGATGAATTCTCCACTTGTTTTGAGCCGCTAAAGAAATTATTAGTCTGACAGTTTCCAATCGAGCAACTGGAGCGAATACCTCATCGTAGTCAATTCCAGCCTTTTGACAATAGCCTTTTGCAACAAGCCTTGCCTTGTGTCTTTCGATCTCTCCCTTGGCATTCCGCTTTGTTTTGTACACCCATTTAACACCTATCGCCTTGTGTCCTTTGGGAAGTGAAGTGAGTTCCCATGTATCATTCTTCTCAATGGCCTTGATTCCTTCGTCCATAGCACCTCTCCACTTTTTCTCTTTTGCAGCTTCTTGAAATGTCACTGGCTCGCAGTCAACAAATGGATAAAATAATTTAAGATTGTCTAGTTGTTTAGTCACCTCATAGAGTTCTCGAAGACTTCTCGTACGATGCACTTCTCTTTCCTCTTCAGTCTCGGTTAAGGATGGAGATGATGATGATGATGATGACCCATCTCTATGAGTAGGAGAAGTTGGTGGAGTTGTGAGGCCTTGTTGAAGTTGTCTTGGTTGCTTAAGTGTTGTCGGCTCATCTTCCTGAAATGGAAAAAAATTGAAGCCTTCCATTTGAGAATCAAAGTTCCATTCTCCTTCTTCATCAAATATCACATCTTGGCTGATCATAAATTTCTTCTCGTTCGGATTGTATAGCTTATAGCCTTTTGAGCTTGAGTCATAACCGATGAAAATAAAACTTTTTCTTTTATCATCAAGCTTGGTTCGTTCTCATCTGGTACATGAACATGAGCTACACTCCCGAAGACTCGAAGATGGGAAATTCCGAGCTTTCTTCCACTCCATGCTTCTTATGGTGTCTTTCCCCACACGCTTCTTGTAGGAGAACGATTTAATAGGTAGATTGCACATGCTACTGCTTCCGCCCAAAATTGCTTGGGTAGTTTATTGCTTTTGAGCATACTCCGTGCCATGTCAAGAATTGTTCTATTCTTCCTTTCTGCCACACCCTTTTGTTGGGGGGATCTAGGAACCATTAAGGGTCGACGGATTCCATGTGCTGCACAAAACTCGCTGAATTCATTGTATGTGAATTCTCCTCCTCAATCAGATCTCATGGCTTTGATTTTATGACCACTCTCCTTTTCCACGGCCGCTTTGAACTTCTGAAACACTCCAAAGACTTCTAATTTCTGCTTCAAGAAATATACCCATGTTTTTCTTGAGTAATCATCAATGAAAAGAAGGAAGTAGTTACTATTAGCGAGAGAACTTGGCTTGATAGGACCACACAGGTCGGTTTGGATAAGCTCGAGCGGTTTCTTGGCTCTATAGTCTTACTCCTTTGGAAAGCTTCTTTTGAATTGCTTCCCTTGTAGACATCCTTCGCACAATTGATCAGGATTATTGATACATGGTAAACCTCTAACCATTCCCTTCTTGGATGACAACTCCAATCCTCCAAAGTTGAGATGACCAAATCGAAGATGCCACAGCCACGATGCGTCTTTATAACACACCTTCAAACACTTCGCAACATCGTGTTGAATGTTCGAAGGAAACATTCTATTCTTTGACATTTGTACTTTAGCAATCAAATCTCCTTTGCCATCTCTTATTGAAAGACTACAATCTTTCATGTGAATATCATAGCCTTTTTCTAAGAGTTGGCCCAAACTTAGAATGTTGCACTTCATATTAGGCACATAGTAGACATTTGAAATTAATAGGTGGCTACCATCTTTAGCACGAAAGAGGATGTTACTTTCCCCTTCATCGATATATTGCTGTCATCTCCAAATGAGACATCACCAGTTACTTCTTTAGTCAGCTCCATGAATAAGCTTCTTTTCTCGCACATGTGGTTGCTTGCACCGGTGTTGAGATACCATGTGTTGTCTTGATGATCACTGTTGTTGTTGTATGCTAATAATAGCATTTCTTTCTCCTTGATCTTCTCCTCCACGAAATTTGCCTTCTCTACAACTTGATCATTTCGAGCTCTACATTCTGAAGCGTAATGCCCAAACTTTTGACAATTATAGCATCGGACTTGAGATTTGTCATACCTCGAGTTCGAATTTCCTTTTCCATGACCTTGTATGGAGCTTTCTCCTTTCTCATAGTTGTTGGAATTATTGTTGTAATTCCAACTCCGTCCACGACCATGGCTTCCTCCTCGTCCGCGGCCTCGTCCTCTGCCTCTGCCTCTGCCATGGTTGTTTCTACCATTGCCTTGGCCTTCACTCGTATCCTTAAGTTGTAACTTGAGGAGTTGCTCAGAGATACCTTGCTTCTCCTTATGCTTTTCTTCATAGGCTTGTAGTGATCCTTGGAGTTCTTCAATCGTCATCTCCAAGTCTTTGGTTTCTTCAATTGTCACCACGATGTGCTCAAATTTGGGATCCAACGAGCGGAGTATCTTCTCTATTATTCTTACATCTTCTAACTTCTCACCGTTCCTTTTCAATTGATTAGAAACGACTGCTACTCTTGAAAAGTAATCGGAGATAGACTCGGATGGTTTCATGTGCAAGGATTCAAACTCACCTCTTAGTGTTTGGAGACGGACCTTCTTCACCTTTTCGGCTCCTTTGTAAGAGGTTTGTAGCTTCTCCCATGCTTGCTTGGCGGAAGTTGCACTTGAAATCTTTTCAAAACCATCATCATCTAATGCTTGATAGATGAGGAAGAGAGCTTTATTGTCTCTCTTTCGGGAATCCTTCAAAGTTGTAGCTTGATCTAGCGTGAGAGAGGCTTCATTTTCGGGCTCCTTGAATCCTTTCTCTACGATATCCCAAACATCATGAGCACCGAGAAGAGCCTTCATCTTAATACTCCAATTATCGTAGTTGTTGTTATTAAGTGTTGGAACTTGAAAGGATGTCACGTTATTCGCCATCTTACTCAAATAGCTTTTCTAGACGTATAGGAGCTATTGCGACACTTTCTGGAGTGTGATGCGACACTTTCTGGAGTTTGCTGCGACACTTCTGGAGTTTGCTGCGACACTTCTACAGTCTACTGCGACACTTCTGGAGTCTTTTGCAACACACTAGACGTATTGCAACGCTTTTGGCAGTCTACTACGACACTTTCTGGGCTTTTTAGCTACTGCAACGCCTGGGCAGTTTCAATTTGATTTTTTCGCACTCAGGAAAAAAAATTCTTTTCGGGAGGAGGACTCGAGCTTTCAACTAGCTCTGGTACCACTTTGTTGGAATTAAAACACTCAAATGAACAACTTTTATTAAACTCAAAAATATTACAAGAACACTCACACTCAAAATACAATACTACAACTCACTCTTTACTTCTTTTCTCTCTAAAGAAGTTCTTATTTTTGTTGATGCATAAATAATTAAACACTCACCTATTTATAGGTGAATATGTAGCCTAATACAAGGCTTATAAATTAGCTAAGTCACCTAAATAATACAACCACGAAATACTAACCACATTTTACAACTAACAGATTACTAACCACAACTTTCAACTAAACTTCCACATATCACACTTACTTACCACAAATTCCAACTAACTCTCCACATTTCACACTTTTTAACCATTCATCAAACCTAACACAACTTTTTAACACATCATACATTTTCCATCCACAAAATAAAATCTTCATACTTAAAAATATCTAAATAATTTACTATAATTTGGATTTGTGGGCTTAGACTCATTTTTATTTGGTTTGGGTTTCTTGAGTTTTTTTAACTTGGATCAAGTTTATGATCCAACGCTACTCGCCTCAGCCAATTTTTGAACTCTAAAGCAAAGGATATACACCACTAGTTCTTTATTTCCATCTCATATGCTTTATGCAGACAACATCCTTCTTTATTTTTCGGCTACTCTGCAGAATATGAAGATTATTCATGATAATTTTTATCTTTATGGGAACAATTTGGGACAAAGGGTCAACTGCACTAAGTCTTTTATCTATTTTAGTAATAATGTGGTCTCCAAAAGAGCATCAAGGCTATCGGGCATTACTAGGATCCATCAGGGTACACTTCCTTTTATATATTTGGTAGTCCCTATTTGCAGGTTCCCCGAGGCCTCTCACTTATGGCCTATTTTGCACAAAGGTATCTAGAAGTTTTCAAAATGGAAGGGTAGCACTTTATCTATCGCTATAACCTTGGTACAATCAGTCATTAATGGCTCTCTTATTCATACTTTTGCCATTTACAAATGGCCTAGAACTATTCTTAATCATCTTCAAAAGGAAGCTAGGAACTTTAGTTTGATTGTTTCAGTTGATACTAGGAAACTTGTTATTGCTCTATGGAAATTATGCCTAAAATCGAAGTGTGCAGGAGGTCTTAAGTTGAAAAATTTTAGTGATTTGAACCTATAAATGTTGGCTAAATTTGCTCGGGGTATGATTTCTATTGGCAGCCTCTATTTTGATTTGATTCATCCAAGATTCATTCGTAATAGTATTGCTCATGGTTGGTTAGGAAGCTTGAGTGTGTGGAGTTGAATCAGGTTTGTCTATGAAATGTTACGCTCTCACATTGTTTGGTTTCTTGGTCCCTCTTCTAGATTAAACTTCTGGAATGGCGAATGGATTATTCTAATGGTTGGCGAGGCAAACTGGGCTGAGTAGGTCTGTTGGGCTGATAGGAAATAGCGAAAATAAGAAAATAAAAGTAAAGAAGATATAGTGATTTATACTGGTTAAGCAACCTGTGTCTACCTCCAATCCCAAGAGAGTGTCTTGGCTTTAATCACCTAATCTCAACTGCTTTATCTAAGGCGGAGAAGCCTTTCACAAATTTCCCCAGTTACAAATAAGTACCCTCCTCACTATAATTGCTCATCACTTAGTAGATACCCTCTTCTATCAGTAACTCAGATTGTCCGAAAAAATTGGAGGACTCAACCTATAGAAACGTTGATCCTTTTACAAAACCGCTATTACAATGGTTGTTCTAATCTAATTTCTCTCACTTTAAGCAGATTGTAGGCTAAGTAATTGCTTCTCTATTCGAATTTCTTCTAAACTATGATTTTAACAAAGTTTCAGCTTGTAAGAAATTCCAGGTGTAATCACCAAGTTCTAACGCTTGCCTTCATGCTCCTTTTATAGGTTTGAAGTTCTAATTAGCCGTTGAATTTTTTAGCATCTTCTTTAAATTTCTCCAGCTTAGATTTTGCCCGTTGCGACTTCAAATAAATTCACTAAGAGATAGAATTGCACCGTTGTGAAATAAAATTCAATCCGTTGTGAGAGGGACTGAATTTTACTGGAATCTTTTATATCTTTGTCTCCTTGATCCCAGAATCCATTTCAGAGATAAAGCACACCATTTGCTATGTCATGCATTTTTTTATTCCTCTAGTACTATAACAAACTTCCAGTAGCACGCAGTGATAGGAAATACCCGCAACATTTGATCTATTTTTACTTCCTCCTGTTGTAGCTTCTCCCCGGACAACTTTTATTGCTTAGCAGCTTTTTGACCTTGTATGTTGTACATTCTTTTTGTCTTATTGCTAATGTGTAAAGCATAAAATCAATTTTTGCAAAAATAGACAACAAAGAATATTACTTTCTCCAGGTATAATGGTTAGCCCACATTCGTTACAAATAACTCAGCCTAACACAACTTAAATATCAACTAAATAACTTGTGTTGAGTGAATCTTACTTAGAATAACTTCCAAGACAACAATCTGATGGGTTGTATTTCTAAAATTGTTTTAAAGGTTAATTCCATATCATTGAGACATTGTTTTTAGTATTTTTGGCCGAGCCTTTCACCGATACATGATACAAGCACCGGGAGCGATAGCTGGTCCCGGTGACTCCATAACACTTCAGAGCGATCGAGAAGACATCGACACCACAACACGTAGAGTCCTAGATCTGAAGAGTAACCTAATTCGGGCAAATCCTATCCAGGAAGAGTCCAATTCAAGAAGGAAGTTTAATCTCTATCCTAATTCCATAAAGGCATGGATTTTACTGCCATTTGAAGAAAAATACCAAAAGGAAATAAATCCTAAAGAATAAATACAAAGAGTCCTATTTTATCACAAAAGAGGAAGCATAAGTAGAGGCTTTAGCTATAAATACCAAGGTCAGCGCATTTCAAAGGATCATCCTGCTTTTTACAATAACCTTCATCATTTCATTTCTAGTCTAGTTTTAGCTTCTAGTTCTTAATCTCTTTACATTCAAGCAGTTTAGACTTCTAAGTTTTTTTATTTCGGATTCATTTTAATAAGCAAGTTCATTCCTAGTTTAATCGCTTTTAAGTTTCATTTCAATTTCAGTCTTTATACTTTCAGTACGATTTTCTTTCAGTCTCTTTACATTTTAGCACATTTAAGTCATGTCTAGCTAAATTCTTTATGCCTTGACCAAGTAAGGGTCAAGGTTGGGTTTAAATGGTCTGAGGACCGTAATTGAATACAAAAATTTGCAATGTAACCTATTTGCCAATATCGGTACTTCAAGAGTTCTATGGTAAGATTATCACCTAGTCTCGATGTTTGGCCTTATCAACTAATTGGTAAGTCTTTGTGATTATTGTTAATCTTAATTCTTGCATCCGTAATTGTGCCTAAAAAGGGATAAAGTGACAACAGTCTCCATCAAGACTGGGGAAAGGTAATCTTACGCCTGTTGGGAGTCCTTCATCACCTATCGGTAAGGATTTAGGCTTTTCTAATTTTTATTACTATTCATTTGTGAACTCTTTGGCCAGAAGTTGAGAGACACAATGAGTAAGAAGGAGCTCGTGGCGTGAAGTATGGTCTCCGTATACTTAAGGAAGAGTTGCTAGTATTGTATGGTGCATGAGTGCTTGTATAGCTTAATCTAGGTCCCAGTGAAATTAATTCCTCGTCTTATGATCACCATGATGTTCAGTCTTACTCTACTTTAGTTGAGTCATTGTTTCTCACTATTTTATTACCTACTTTTTTTAGTTTTAATCTACAAATTCCCATCGAGAGTAGTTCTAGGTCATGATGTGTGTTATCTTCTTAGAATAACATTATCAAATACTATTCCTTGTGGGATCGACCTCTGCTCGCTACTTACTACCAGTTTATTTTTTCTAGGGATTTATTTTTTGTGGTCTCGATAGCCATCAAATTTTAGCACCGTTGCTGGGGAATGGTTCCTTTTGACTAGTTATTTGACGTGGATGACTAGAGCCATAGGTTGTGGCAGCAAATTCTTCTGTGATCCCGAAATTGAAAGATCCAACAAAGCTCGCGCTAAGCAAGCTCGAGAGCGTAGAGAGTTTAAACATCAAACAGAAACTTCAAGCTGACCTAACGATGACCCATTAAATATAGAAGAACTGTCTGACGATCCAAACGACTCATATTCTAAACCTGAAATAGCCATCGTGACTATGGCTAGCCAAGAATAGTTAATTCGAGACCTTATATAGGTCCTGTGGATCAACAACCACTTTGTATCACTTATCCGGCCGAGACTGATGATAACAACTTTGAGATGAGATTTAGGCTTGTTTATAGCTTACCTAAATTTGCTGAAAGTGCCAATGATGACCCTTATAAACATTTGTAGAAGTTCCATTTGACAGTTTATTCCATAAAGCCACCAAAGGTCGATGTGGACCTTGCATAGTTGAAGTCCTTTGCTTTTTCTCTTGAGGACTCCGCCAATGACCGGTTTTGTCATTTAAAACCAGGATCCATTACATTATGGGACCATATATTGAGAGTCTTTCTTGACAAGTATTTTCTAGCATCAAGAGTTACCACTTTGAAGCGGCAAATCTGTTCGGCCAAGATGAAAGATAGGGAGAGTCTTCATGAGTATTATGAGTGGTTCCAGCATCTTTGGACAGCTTGCCCACCCCACGGATTCATTGATCAAGCCTTAGTCCAGACTTTCTATGAGGGAATCACGTTCTCCCAGCGATCTATCATGGATGCCGGTAGTCATGGTGCTCTTATCAATAAGACCCCAACTCAGGCTTCGGAACTCATTAGGACTATGTCAGAAACCGCTCAACATGTTTGGTGATCGTGAAGGTAAGTCTACTTCAAGAGCAGTCAATAGGATCAACCCTTGTGATCTCAATGACAAATTAGAGAGACTCGTTGAACTCGTACACAAGATAGCTATCCAGACGGAGGTCATGAAGGAGTGTGAGCTTTGCAAGAAGACCACCAATCTACCAAAGAGTGCCCTCACACTGGAGACCCTGAATTTGAGCAAGTCAATGCCATGGGAAACTATAGGAACTATGGGAACTGCAGTAACTATAGTAACTATAGTAATTAGGGGAATAAACAACTGTACATTCCACCACCATAAAGAAATCTGATCAGGTGGAGAGATTGACTAGCACTCGCTTGGGGAAACAACGACCTCCAACAATCACATGTATGACAAAATTAGCTCATTCTGACAAATCAGCAGAATGCGATTATACCAAGACCTCCTCCATAAGTATAGATCTAGGCCAACCCACCTCAGTAGCCATAATATAATCCTTATGAACTTTTTACTACTCTCGCTGAGGGTTCTAATACGTAGTTTAAGTTAGTAGAAGATCGAACACAAGGAATGTAAGGTAACTTCTCAAACTCGGAAAAATAGATGGCCCAGATAGCCAGCACGCTCTCTAAAATTGAGAACATGGGGAGACTTCTGTCTCAAATAGAGGACAATCCGAGGGAGAATGTCAGCGCAATCACACTAAGGGATAAGAAAGAGGTTCAATCAGAACCACCGAGAGCTTAATTGGAAGATGAGATCATTCGGATACCCGATGATGAGGATGAACCATTAGTTTCTATAGAGACTAGACCTCCTTTCCTAAAGAGACTGGCTAAATCTAAAAAGATGAAAGAGGAGAAGGAAATGTTGGAGACCTTGAAGAAAGTTGATATCAACATACCATTACTCGATGTAATTATACAGATTGACCTAGATAAGGTCATGATAGGGGAGAATGTATCGACTGTAATCCAACACAAATTACCCCCTAAGCTGAAGGACTAGGGAATGATCGTGATCAATTGCACCATAGGTCAGGTTGGAATTCAAAGGGCTATATGTGATCTTGGTGCATTTATAAATGTCATGCCTTCCTTTATGTACTAGTAGACAACCAACCATAATATGCCCCTCAAGGAGACCAGGACAGTCTTGCAACTCGTGGATTGCTCTATCATCTACTTGGATGGAATTTTGGAGGACGTATTGGTCAATGTAAATGATTTTATTTTTCCCACTGACTTTTATATTCTTGATTTGTGTGATGCAGATAAGAAGGTGAACTCAAATTTGCTATTAGGGAGACCATTCTTGAGTAGTTCCAAGACCAAGATCAATGTACACAATGGTTCTCTTACTATGGAGTTCAACGGGGAAGTAGCCACTTTCAATGTTTGTGATGCCAAGAAGACCCCAAAAGAAGATTCTAGCCTATGCAGCATTGATAGTCTTGATCTCGTCATCTAATAAATTTTTGGGCTCAATCTCGCAGATGAGTTTTGGTCATGCTGAACGAAGCACTTGATACGGTGAGTCTCGATGATACTGATTTTGACAAGAAGGTGAAAGAGGCTATCCACAGTCTAGGCTCACCTCAACCTACAATGAGATCTGGACCAAAGCTTGCTCTACCACCTTTCCAGAAGCTCACTCCTTCCGTTATCCAACCACCGTAGCTTGAACTTAAAATTTTATTGAGTCACCTCAAGTATGCTTTCTTAGGGGATAATGATGCACTCCCGGTGATCATTTCCAGTAAGTTGAGTCCCAATAAAGAAAAGCGGCTGATTTCCTTGCTCCAGCAACACAACGAGGCAATTATGTATGGTGACTCTTTTGAAGCATGTCTCGATACCCTTGGTAAGATCCTTAAATGTTGTATTGAGTCTGACTTAGTACTTAGCTATAAGAAGTGCCCCTTCATGGTAGACCAAGGTATGATATTGGGTCATGTTGTATCTAAAAAGGGTATTGAGGCAGATAAAGCTAAAATTGATGTTATTCGATTGTTACCTTACCCTACTTCTATAAAGGAAGTTAGGTCTTTACTTGAGCATGCAGGTTTTTATCGCAGGTTCATCAAGAACTTTTTAAAGATCATCGAGCCCCTATGCAGATTACTTTATAAAGGCCCTAACTTTGAGTTTGGAGATCCTTGCAAAGAAGCCTTTAACTGTATCAAGAAAAAGCTATTCTCTGCACCTATTATCCAAGCCTCTAATTGGGACCAGCCTTTCGAGATCATGTATAATGCAAGCGACAAAGTAGTTGGAGCATTGTTAGGACAACGGGTTAGCCTAGAACCTCATGTCATTTATTATGCCTCCCGAACTCTTGATACAACTCAGCGGAACTACACCATGACCGAGAAAGAACTCCTTGCTATCATCTTTGCATTGGAGAAGTTCCGTTCCTACCTTTCTGTTCCAAGGTAATTGTGTACTCAGATCATGCTACTTTGAGGTATCTTATGACCAAGAAGGATGCTAAACCAAGACTAATTTGGTGGATCCTATTACTGCGAGAATTCAACATCAAGATCTGGGATAAGAAGGGGATAGAGAACCTAGTGGCCAATCATCCCAGTAGGCTGACCAACTCAAAAGAACCAAAGGAAGTCCAGAATTATCTTCCGGGAGAGAGTCTCTTTACTATCACCCAGACTCCATGGTAGATAGATCTTGTTAAATTTCTTACTACTAGGAAGTTTCCAAAGGATTTCACACGCAATGACAAGGAGAAGATGAACAGGGAACCCAGTAAGTACTTTTAGGATACTCCTTATCTCTGGAGACAAGGAAACTATCTCATTTTGAGGAGATGTGTTTATGGGGAAAAGATACAAAAGACTCTTGCAAGCATGTCATTCTGAGGTTTACGGAGGTCACGATGGGCCAAGAAGAACATCACAACGCATCCTTGAGTGCGTATTTTATTGGCCCCACATCTTTCGTGACTCCTACATGTTTTGCAAGGTGTGCAAGAATTGTCAAAGGATTTATAATCTTGGACGATGAGATCAACTCCCGATGACTCTCATTCTGGTCATCGAGATCTTTGATGTCTGGGGTATCGACTTCATGGGACCTTTTCCTCCTACTTAAGGGTTCAAATACATCCTCCTTATAGTAGATTATGTCTCCAAGCAGATAAAAGCTAAGGCGACCAGGAATGATGATGGAAAGACCATAGCCGACTTCCTCAAAGACAATATCATTTGTAGATATTGGACATCAAGACTGCTTATTAGTGATCGTGGTACACATTTTTGCAACAAGCCGATCTCAACATTACTAACAAAATGGGGAGTCAAGCATATGACTTCCATGCTATACCACCACAGACAAATGGGCAAGCTAAAGTGAGCAACAGAGAGGTTAAGCTCATCCTAGAGAAAACAGTCAATCCCAGCAGGAAAGACTGGAGTCTACGTCTCTTTGAAGCTCTTTTGGCAATTTGTATGGAAAGCTCCCATTAGGATGTCACCTTACAGGGTTGTCTATGGGAAAGCATGTTATTACCTACCAAGATCGAGTATAAGGCATATTGGGCCACAGAGGAGACAAATTTTAGGCTAAATGCAGCCAAGAAGCACATGAGGTTGCAAGTATATGAACTTGAGGAGATCCGCTATGACAACTATAAAAGGAACAAGACCTATAAAGAGACCAAGCACCACCATGACCTGTTTACTTCTAGGAAAGTCTTCAATGTAGGATAGAGAGTCCTTCGATTCCAATCTCGTCTCAAACTATTTCCTAAAAAGTTGAGGTCTAGTGCAGTCATTAAATAGAGCATCACGACTGGCAAAGTTTTGAAAGTGAATGGGCATCGTCTCAAGCCCTACTATGAAGGATTCCAAGCTCACTCTCAGGAGATCACTCTCAAACAGACCGCTAATACAACACTATGATCACGGTGTGGTATGTCGAGCTCAATGATGTTAAACAAACCGCTCTTGGGAGGCAACCTATGCATTTCTGACTCTTTATCTCTCTTATTTATTTTCAGTCAGTTTCTTTAGTTTTCATTAGTTGTGTGTAGACTAGGACTGATCTCTCTCTCTAACATTTACCATAGATATAGGTCCCTGTACATAGTCTGGGAGATAAAGCATCACACGCCAAAAGACAAAATTAAAGGGACAGTGGATGGGATTCAGCTCATGCACCTTAGTGCATGTATAGTGGGTGACATGGCATTCATGCAAAGACCATGTAGATTCATGACAATTTTTTGCTCAATCAAGGCCATGATTGCTACTAATCCCATTATTACCCTAGAAGCCTTTTCTTTGTATGCCAATCCACCTATTTTCACCATAACCAGTCACGCTTTCATTCAAACTCTTAAGCTCCCTCTCAAAGCAAACTTCTTCTTGTCCGACGAACTTTCCTTTTCCACCACTACTCGAACACCACAATGGCTTCCAAATAATAAATCACCACCACCCAAACCCTAGCAACCACTGACATCCTCATCAGCACTATCACCGTTAATACTACTCCTTTTACCGCCACCACCACTACTGTTGTCACCACTATTCCCACCACCGCTATTCCGGCAGTGGCCACTTTCTCAACTGTTACCACCACCATCGCCACCTCAGTAGACTCCACTCCAGCTGCTCTTGCCATTGCTGCTACCACCAGTACCACCACAACACCTATTACCGTTTTTACTCCCGCCGTCGTGGTCACTCTCTAAAAGACCACTACAAAGAAAATCCATGGCATTGCCATTCCCACCACCTCTTACACATCACCACTACCTCTAGCAAGCTTCCACTCACCGCTGACCTAATCTACACCATGTTTCCCACCATCGCTAATTACGAGGAGTTCGGCGATACTCCCGTCAAAAAGGAAAAGACACCTTGAGATTGACTCATGAGTTGGAAGCAATTATACACCTCCTCCCCTTGATAAGAGGAAGATGCCCCCCAAAAGTGCCGCCAAAAGTGGCTAGAGTTTGAAAAATACCAAAGTGGCTAAGGAAGAGAAAAACCCTACTGCCGGTATGAAGAGCAAGATCCACAGCTCATTTGATCATCCTGCTCCACGCACCACCTATGTTCACTTCAACGGGCAATCCTCAAAGCCCTACAAGTCTTTCTGCAAGGAGACCATGACTACTCTTGGCATCACTCAGGCCGTCATTGATACCTTCACCATGATCTTATGGTTGCCCTTACTCTTCATCAGTTTCCCCTCCTACCAAGAGCTTGTCAGGGAAATTTATGCGACTTTCTAGTTAAAGCAGGACTACACCAGTTACCAAGAGGAGGGGGTGATCAAGTTCAGTCTCCATAGGAGGATTGTTAGTTGGAGTCTCGATGACTTCAACTAGGCCTTAGGGGTGATTGACCCCTCTAATGATATGTGTGATGTCCCTCCCTCATATTTCAACGGCCGAGACTTATTTCTCCCTTTGCAATGATGATCCTCAAGTCACCACCTAGAAGTTCAGTGACTCATGCGACTTCTACATCCATAAGCCACAGCTCAGGTATGCCCACATAATTCAGGTTTATCCTTTTTGCTTCTATTCTCTTTATTTTGATCTTTTTCTTGCTTTTAAGTTTTAATTTTTAGTCTTTTTCTTTTTCTTTTTTCTTTATCGTTGTATATGTTTCATCGTTTCTCAAGAAAAACTGGCACATGACTCGTGTTTTATCTTTTCATTCCTGCAATGACCTAGTTTAGCTCTCTAACCTATCATTGAGACGTGATGATAATCAAGATAAGAAATACTGTGTAAATAACTAATTAGATAACCAACAGGATTGTCTCAATTAACTGTAACTTATCATCGAGACCTAAATTGAGTATTGATATTCCAATCTTAGATTTTTGAAAGTCACTTTGTAAAATTCTTAGTCCCGTTGAGTACAGATAAGTGCAACATGATTTGATTTTTTGCCTGCTTTAATTTGCACATGGTTTGCTTTTAGTAAGTCCTTGTGTTTCATAAGATCCTCCATCGAGAACTTACAATCTTGGTATCAATCTTGATGGTTACTTTCTGCTGTAAATTCCATACTTAATCAAAATGAGACTTACTTGGCTCGCAACCTTGTTTGTATTTTTCATAGGACCGCTAGAGGAAGAGCTATCCACGGGTAAAAGCTAGAACAAGACTCTTTCATAAGGAGAGATACATCGGGTTAAATTGATGGTTGAAAAGTGTAGTGGGATCGAAGTGAAATGGCTAAGTACGTAATGAGATGAAATGGGTTAGCAAAATTAGTAAAAAGGGCTAGAAAAGCTAGCAAAGTTCTTAAATTCACAAAGTAAAACCCAAACAATGACTAGATATATCTTAGGAACCCCAGCAAGTAAAATGTGCCTCAAACAAATAAAAGGTTTAGAAGGAGTCATCTTATGATCACTAAGACGCGCTAAATCTCAAAATAAGGTAATTATGAACAATAACAATATTTTGTGTGTTCGTGCTTCTAATTTGGTAAGCACTCTTACGCAAAGTTCTGAACAAGGTCTTCTTGAAGATATCTCACATTGGAATTAAAATAGTTAATGAAGAGCCTTGATATAAGTTTTGGTGAAAGAATACGGTCTCTGTGAAATTATTTAGGGTTATTTGAGCAGTTAATATTTCTCTTCTTCCTGATCTTTAATGCATACTTGAGGGCAAACATGGAATAAGTGTGGGGAGATTTGATACGTTGTATTTCAAACGTGTTTTTAAGCCTAATTCCATATCATTGAGACCATGTTTTTAGTCTTTTTGGCCGTTACTACTTCCTTTTCTATCTTTTCAGGTTTTTAAGGCGTTTTGGAGAAAACATGTGATAATTGGACAAAAAGAGCCTTTCACCGATACCTGATACAGACAGCAGGAGCGATAGCTGGTCCCGGTGATACCATAACACTTCAGAGTGATCTAGAAGATATCAATACCACATCACGTTGAGTTCCAGATCTGGAAGGTCATCTAATTCGGGCAAATCCTATTTAGGAAGAGTCCAATTCAAGAAGGAAGTTTAATCTCTATCCTAATTCCATAAAGGTAGGGATTTTACTTCCATTTGAAGAAAAAGACTCAAAGAAAATAAATCCTAAAGAATAAATACAAAGAGTCCTATTCTATCACCGAAGAGGAAGCATAAGGAGAGGCTTTAGCTACAAACACCAAGGCCGGCGTACTTCAAAGGATCATCCAACTTTTTACAACAACATTCATCGTTTCATTTCTAGTCTAGTTTTAGCTTCTAGTTCTTAGTCTCTTTACTTTTAAGCACTTTAGACTTCTAAGTTTTTTATTTCGGATTCAATTTAATAAGCAAGTTCATTCCCAATTTAATCGCTTTTATGTTTCATTTCAATTTAAGTCTTTATACTTTCAGCATGATTTGCTTTCAGTCTCTTTATATTTAGCACATTTAAATTCAGTCATGTCTAACTAAATTCTTTATGAGTTGACCAAGCAAGGGTCGAGGCTGGGTTTAAATGGTCTAAGGATCGTAATTGAATACAAAAATGTGCAATGTAACCTATTTGCCAATCTCGGTACTTCAAGGTTTCTATAGTAAGAATATCACCTACTCTCACTATTTAGCATGATCAACCAATTGGTAAGTTTTTGTGATTATTGTTAATCTTAATTCTTGCATCCGTAATTGGGCCTGAAAAGGGATAAAGTGACAACAGTCTCAATCAAGACTAGAGAAAGGTAATCCTACGCTTGTTGGGAGTGCTTCACTACCTATCGGTAAGGATTTAGGCTTTTCCAAATATTTATTATTAATCATTGGCGAGCTCTTTCGCACGAAGTCAAGAGACATAGTGAGTAAGAAGAAGGTCATAGCGCGAAGTCTGGTCTCCATATACTGTAAAGAAGAGTTGCTAGTACTGTACATTGCATGAGTGCTAGTATAACTAAATCTAGGTCCTGGTGCAATTAAATTCCTTGTCCCAAGATCACCTTGATGTTCAGTCTTGCTCCACTTTGGTTGAGTCATTGTTCCTCATTTTTTTATTACATGCTTTATTTAGTTTTAGTGTATAAATTCCCATCGAGAGTACTTCCAGGTCACGGTGTGTGTTATCTTCTTAGAATAACATTGTTAAATACCATTCCTTGTGGGATCAACCTCTGCTCGCTACTAACTACTAGTTTGTTTTGTGCAGGGATTTATATTTTATTGTCTCGATAGCCATCACAATCCAACGTCAGTCACACTGAATTAAGATATAGTTATAGGTCAATCGTATTGAGTAACCCTACTCTTGAGTACTTTTAAATACGCTGATTAACTTAAACTGACTACCTTAACATAATTATTGATTTAGTAATCTTTAAATCAGCAAATTTGACATGATCAAAACTTCATAACATGCCTAAGTTAGCTCAACTGAGTTAGCTTAACTCGGGTCTAACATAATTAGATTTTTATGTATATTGAGAATAGTTAGTGTTATATATATACACACATACTACATTTATTTACTTTTAAAATTTATTAATTAATTAAGTTTGGTTTGGTTTTTATTACAAATATCAAAAATTAAATCGAAACCAAATTATTAGAATTTTACAAAGTAAAACTAAATTGAAATATATTTGTTTCAATTCAGTTTGGTTTTTTATTTCAGTTTGGATGTTTGTTTGGTTTTGCACACCCCTACCCCTAGATATCACATTATTATTGGTGGTTGACATGTTTTAATATTTGCATATTAAAGTAGGTGTAACCATTCATCGACATCCTTGATTTTATGAGTTTCAATTTTACTTTCGACCCTAGGTATTGGTTTTTTTTTCGCTCCCTGGGTATCAATTAGTTCCTCCACCTTTGCAACCAAATCAAACTCTACTTGAAAAATTTTTATATTGAGAATAACTATACTACTTATCCGCTGAAAAAAAATTCTGAGGACTTGCCTGCCATCTCCTAAATATTAAGGGTTTCAATTTCTGACCCTCCAAGAGCCGATTCCTAGCACCGCCTATGAGGAAGACAACATAGACGAAACATAGAATTGGAGGGGCATCTTGACTGCCATTAATTGCAGGGATTCAAGTTGTCGCAAAACTTAGTGGGTGCTTATTTGAGGGTTTCAGGAAAGTGTAAGAGAACCAAAATATCTTATTCCTTTTTTTTGTCTTTCTCTAATATTGTTATGTTATAATTAAATTATAATAATATTATTAAAAATATATAAAATAATAATAATAACAATAATAATAAATATAATTATATATTAACTAAAAATAATAATAATATTATTATAATATAATAATAATATTATTATTCTAATAATAAAATATAAAAATATTAATTATTTTTTATTTTTTATTTTTTCATAATATTATTATAAAATGTATATAATGATATTATTATTATTAAATAATAATATTTATAATTGTAAATAATATTTAATAATAAAAAAAATAATTTTTATAATTAATTATATTAAATGTAAATACTATTGATACATATTAATATTAATAATCATTATTATAAATATGTAAATAATTATGAATTATATTACTGTATATTAATATTTATATTTAATCATATAATAATTATTATAAATATAATAATAATTCATTATAATAATAGTTATTGTTAATATTAATAATAATTTTAATTTATATGTTAATGTTAATATAATAAAATATTTAAAATAATTGTATATAATAATATTTCCTATTGTTATTATTAATATAATACTTCTAATATTATTAATGAAATGTTTTATTTAAATCTATTAATTATTTTAATATACTTATTAATAATACTTATTATAATAATATATTAAAGCAAATAAAAAATGTCACTTTATAATAATACATATAATTATCATTAATATTATAATTGTAATTACTATAAATATTATAATAAAAATAAATAATAATAATTTTATTTACTATAATTACTTAATTAAGATTATACTATATAATTATTATTATTATTATACTATAACTAAAAAATTGATTTTTTTTTGATCCAAACAGCAATAAGGAGCAATGTCATTCCCGCATAGCCAATTAAAAAAATAAGCCAATTAAAGGGAATTACATTACTTTCGTTACTTTTTCCTTTATTGATTTCCTTTCCCTTTCATGATGTGAGCCAACCGCCCCCTTAGAGTATTGTAGTGGTTGGATGGACATTTGTCTCTGCAAGCCCCTAGTCAGCTCCGCCCTGTATGTATATCTAGTGGGATTGTATATTACCATATAAGTAAAAAAATCTACCACCTTCCGTTTACAGTAGGATGTTTCCACGTATTTTAATCGTCACGTGTCTCTATCAGTAAAAAATTTATATATGGAAACAAAATGCGTGTTTAAACTAATCGAAAGATAACATATGTTAAAATGACTAGCATGAAATTTCTATAAATAGAAACTCTGTGAAGGTCACAAAACACACTTATATCCAGATTCCAAAGCTTTCTTTTCTCTGCTAAGTTTAGCCTCTTATGGATTACGATGCCATTCTTTTGCCTTTTTTTATCAATCAGATTAGCGGTTTACCATATATGGCATCCAAGCAATGGCCATCGACTATGAAAAGGATTTGGGGCTAATTCATTTATCAAGAAACAGGGTTTTCAACCATGTATTGCTGATGATTTTCAAGGTTTTCAGCAAAATCACACTATATTCTTAATTCTTCAATGAGTGAAGTGAGGTTCAAATTACTAAATTGAGGTTGATGATCAACTTGATATTGGCCCTCAACATCACTCGAAGAATCTAACAAATCACTCATATTTGGTTCTGCAAATCCAGAACCAGAAGGATCAGTTATGTGATTGGAAATCACTGGAAAATCATAATCTAACAGATTCGGTTCTGTAAATCCAAAACCAGAAGGATTAGTAATGCGATTGGAATTCACTGAAAAATCATAATCCCAAAGATTTTCCCGAGCCATTTCTCCCTAACTCTCACTCTCACAACTCAATACTAAAGGTTTCTACCCTTCTCTATACAAGCAACCCTGAATCATAAACACAGATGAAATACTGCTTCACAGGGACGAATGGACCCAAATAAACTGTCAGGTAAAAATCCAATAAATCTTCTATAAAAAAAAAAAGAAGCAGAAAAGAGAAAAATTCAAAGAACACCACAATAGCAAACTCCTAATTGAATACATTTGTAGGATAAAAACAACAAATGCTCACGGTTACAATTTGAAAAGAAGGAAGAGGATTATCAAAAAAAAAGAAGAGGAACTTTTCAACCAAATTGATAAAAAAAAAGAGCACGTACTAAGAACAAAGCTGTTGAATTTGTCTTTAGAAGCTATATGCATATATTTGAAAGAGATATTTAGAAAATTAGATATATATATGACTAAAATAGCTTATATTTAATGGTTAAATTTTGTAAACAAAAGATTCGCGACGAACAATTGTATTTATGTATAAAATCCAAAATAAAGTTACTGTTTGCCACTGACAGAGGCACTTGTTCGAGAGTGGATAACAATTCACGAGATGCTTAGAACTTTTTTATATCCACAACACATTTATTTATCAAGATATTCAATAGAAGGAAATCAAATTCATGTCATTTATAATTCAAATAATTACTTAACAAAGAAAAAGCTATCTTCTAAATTATTATGATTTTGTAATCGAAAAAAAAATCATTATGGGTGACTTTGTTATAGCAACGTATGGAATATCTTAGTCACATACACATTTGTAAGAATCTCTATTAATTTTATACAATAGAAAATTAATGTCCATATTTTGTGGTTCACAACATATCACATCTCATTTCATTTAATAAAAATTCTTATATTGAATGGTTATATTCGTAAATTCAAGATTCACGCCGAAGATTAGCATTTATATGTAAAATCTAAAATAAAGTCATTACCGCTGACAAAGGCACAAGTTAAAGAATGGATGACAGTTCACTTATCTATATACATGTCAGATTTATTTGTCAATATATTCACACAATTCTATAGAAGGGAATCAAATTCATATCATTTATAATTCAACTAATCGCTTTACATAGAAAAAGTTATCTATTAAATATTTATAATTTTCTAATTAAAAAATTCATCACGGGTGCTTTGTTTTGTATAGTGATATATCAAATAGCTGAGTTACATACATATATAAGAATCATTATTTATAGTGTCAATAAGGTGTAGCTTAGTTGGCAACGCAAGCTGAGCAAGTTGGAGGAGAACAAGGTTTGAATTCTACTAAATACACTTGTTAGAGGGGTGGGGAGCTTTAACTGTGACTAAGCCCTAACAAAATCAAGATACTTATAAATATAAAAAAAAAATCATTATTTATAGTATACTAGAGAAAAGTAATGACCATTTCTTGTCAGTTCGGCGTCTCATTTAATTTAGGAAAAGTCATATATTTAATAGAAAACATGTGTTTCAATGGATGCACATGATTCGCTCTGTATCGGTGCGTGTAGGTAAACGTGGATAGCTCACAATTTGGAATTCCAAGGTGAAATTATGTTTTCATAGCCGTTGTTAATTTCAAATACGAGCTGGGCGGGGAAAGGAACTTTACCAGTTGATGCAATTTTGAGAACAAACATCAGATCACTAAACCTACCATAAATTACCATTTATCAAAACAAATACCTGGAATGTCATAGACAACATATACACTTATCTGATTTTCGCCGAGTCCGCCGGCAAATAGCAATCAAAACTTGTACTTTCAAGTCCAAACAATGCAATTCTTGTTTTAGCGACGCAAATAATTTATAGCTAATTTTTTAAATTAGCGACACATTCATATTACTTGTGCAGTTTATTGAGATTATACTAGTTTTTTCGTCTCCTCCAATTTTACTTCATTTGTCCATAAAACCCCATAAAAACCAAAGTAATTTGGTCAATGCTAAAGTAATTCAATCATGTCTAGCAAATCCTTTATGACTTGATCAAGTAAGGGTCAAGGCTGAGTTTAATAGTGTAAGGGCTGCATTTGAATACAATTATCCGCAAGGCAACCTATTTGCCACTCTCGGTACTTAAAGGGTTTTCTGGTAAGAACATCACTTAGTCTTACTTACGGTCTGATCAGCCTAAGGTAAGTCTTTATGATTATTGTTATTTCTTATTCTTGCATCCATAATTGTGCCTGAACCAGGATAGAGTAATGGCAGTCTCACCGAGACTGGAGAAAGGTAATCGTACGCTTGTTGGAACTGCTTCACTACCTGTCAGTAAGTGTTTAGGGTTTTGTAATTTGTATTGCTATTCATCAGCGAGCTTTTTGGCGTGACGTCGAGAGTTACGGTGAAAAAGATAGTGGTCGCAGTGCAAAGTCAGGTCACCGTACATAGTAAGGATGAGTTCCTAGTGTTGTACGGTGCGGAACGCTAGTATAACTAAACCTAGAGCCCTGTGCAATTTATATCTTGTCATGTGATCACTATGATACTTTGACTTGATCTGCTTTAGTCTGGTCATTGTCTTCCGTTGATTTTATCCTTACCAAATTTAGTTTTAATCATCAAATTTCCAAAATGATCACTCTTAGGTCACGTTGTTTGTCATCTTTTAAGAATAACATTGTTTAAGATTGTTTTCTATGGGATCGATCCTTTCTTGCCATTGACTCTAAGTTTTTGTTGTGCAAGGAGTTATTTTTTGTGGTCTTGATAGAACTGAGCCTTAGAGATTTTAATTCTAAACATATTAACTTGTACAAATCTAATATGTATTACGAATATGATATGACAATCCAATTACAAACTCAATTAATACAAATCCAATTCTGAAACGGCAATCCAGTTCTTACTAGTCGAAAATAAAAATATCCACTTAAAATCCAATTGAGAACCTCAACACTCAATTGAAAACCTACAATTCCAATTCCGCAATCACAATCAAATTCAAAATGTGATATTACAAATCTAATTGCGAAGACGAGAAACTGAAGTGATTTAGGAGCAAGAAGTTTGCAAGGGCTCGCCAGGCTTGAAAAATGAAAAGCAGAAAATCGGTGAAGAAGTGCTCAGACTCGGCGGCACTAAGATGAGAAGCAGAAGCACAAAGAGGAAGAATAGGTGACAGAGTGAGTGGAAATCGATGAAGAGAGTGTGCTTTTTGTCTTGTGAAACATGTTGAGAATAAAAATGATTGTCGTTGGACTGAAATAGATCCTACTATTCATAAGTTAAATGTGTCATTTTTTTTTGAAAAAACCCCAAAGGAACAACGTGTCCCTCTAAAGGAAAAAATATTGGGATATGTGAAAATTTCGGGGCGGACATCCCAACTAGTTTGACACTTCCGCTTGCCCACAAAACACCCACCCCTCTTTTCGTTAAATTAGCAAAAAACAAAAGAACAAAGATAGTTAAGTGAACCGAACAGACTTCGGACGCTCAAAAAATGAAAATAATCGTATAGACAAAAGGATGAGACCATATCCCGCCCCTTCTAATACATATTTGTTGGAAATAAAATACTCTAATGAACAGCTTTTATTAAACTCGAAGATATTACAAGAACACTCTCACTCAAAATACAAAACTACAACTCACTCTTTACTTCCTTTCTCTCTAAAGAAGTTCTTATTTTTGTTGATGAAAAACAACTAAACAACTCACCTATTTATAGGTGAATTATACAACTCTCAACTCCCACAATTAATAACTACAACTCTTAACTAACACAATTACTCACCACCACCTCCAACTAATACAATTAATAGCCAACTTATTTAGTTAATTTAATGGCCTCTAAATTGGTTGTAGTTAATAGCCTCCAATTTGGTTATCACTCACAAAAATCTACATACTTAAAATACCTAAATAAATTTACTACATTTTGGATTTGTGGGCTTGGACTCCAATTGATTGGATTTGGATTTTGGGTTTCCATTGATATGGATGAAGTTTATAATCCAACACCCCCCTTAAACTTAATCTTATCATTCCGAGTGAGCTTCTCAATTTGATGTAGTTTTCGCTTGTGAGTGGCTTAGTGAAGATATCTGCAGTTTGATCTTGTGTCTTCACGTATTCAACTTGTACTTCCTTTCTTGCAACACACTCTCTTATGTAATGGTAGCGGATGTCTATGTGCTTGCTCCAATCATGGAATACAGGATTCTTTGCTAAGGCAATGGCTGACTTGTTGTCAACACGGATCTCAGTCGGCTCCTCTTGCATTTACCCAATCTCCTTCAATATATTTCTAAGCCAAATTGCATGACAGACGCACAAGGTTGCTGCAACATATTCTGCTTCACATGTAGATAAAGTTACAATCGGTTGTTTCTTTGACATCCATGTGAAAGCAATGTCTCCCATGAAAAACACGAATCCACTAGTGCTTTTTCTGTTATCTATGTCTCCACCCCAATCGCTATCGCTATATCCAACAAGCTTGTAATCATTAGATACCAAATAAAACGAGCCAAAGTCGGTTGTACCTTTCAAATAGCAAAGAATTCTCTTAGCAGCTTTGAAATGGGTGGTTGTTGGTGACTCCATATAGCGGCTTACTAATCCGACTTCATAAAGGATATCTGGCCTTGTGCATGTAAGATAGCATAGACTTCCAACCAAACTTTTGAAAAATGTTGGATCTACACTTCCCCTTCTTCATGTTTGGACATCTTGATCCCGTACTCTACCAGTGTGCTTATTGGCTTGCAGTTATCCAGCTTGAACTTTTTCAAGATCTCCTTCACATAGCTTTCTTGTGAAATTAAAATTCCATCTGTTTGTTGCTTTACTTCTGTGCTGAGGTAATACGCCATGAGCCCCATGTCTGTCATCTTGAACTCCTTCATCATCACTTTTTTGAATTCATCTAACATTCTTTGATTGCTTCCAGTGAAGGTCAAATCATCCATGTAGAGGCACACAATCAAAATATCTCCATCTTTGATCTTGACGTACAAAGCGTGCTCACAGGGACATTTGTTGAAGCCATTTTCTCAGAAGTACTTGTTGATTCTACTATTCCGTACCCTTGGTGCTTGTTTTAGCCCATAAAGAATATTTTTCAACTTCAACACCTTGCCTTCATGGCCTTTTGCTTCGTAGCCTGGTGGATGTTGAATGTAGACTTCCTCTTCAAGAACTCCATTTAAGAAGGCCGATTTTGCATCCATTTGATGAATCCTCCATTTGTTTTGAGCCGCCAAAGATATGATTAGTCTAATAGTTTCCAATCGAGCAATTGGAGCGAACACCTCATCGTAGTCGATTCCAGGCTTTTGACAGTGGCCTTTTGCCACAAGCCTTGCCTTATGTCTTTCGATATGTCCTTTGGCATTTTGCTTTGTTTTGTACATCCATTTGACACCTATTGCCTTGTGTCCTTTGGGAAGAGAAGTGAGTTCCTATGTGACGTTCTTCTCAATGGCATTGATTTATTCGTCCATTGCATCTCTCCATTATTTCTCTTATGCAGCTTCTTGAAATGTCACCGCCTCACAATCAACAAATAGACAGAATAATGTAAGATTGTCTAATTATTCAGTCACCTCATAGAGTACTCGAAGACTTCTCATACTATGCACTTCTCTTTCTTCTTCAGTCGCACTTGAGGATGGAGAATACGATTATGATGACCCATCTCCACGAGTAGGAGAATTTGGTTGAGTTGTGAGGCCTTATTGAAGTTGTCTTGGTTGCTCAAGCGTTATCTGCTCATCTTCCTCGAATGGGAAAAAATTAAAGTCCTCTGTTTAAGAATCAAAGTTCCATTCTCCCTGTCCATCAAACATCACATCTCGACTGATCAAAAACTTCTTGTCATTAGATTGTATAGCCTATAGCCTTTTGAGATTGAGTCATAATCGATAATAATAAAACTTTTGGTTTTATCATCAAGCTTGGTTTGATTCTCATCTTGCATATGAACATGAGCTATGCTTCCAAAGACTCGAAGGTGGGAAATTTCGGGCTTTCTTCCGCTCCATGTTTCTTGTGGTGTCTTTCCCCACACACTTCTTGTAGGAGAACAATTTAATAGGTAGACTACACATGCCACTGCTTCTGCCCAAAACTCCTTGGGTAGTTTCTTGCTTTTGAGCATAGTTCGTGCCATGTCAAGAATTATTCTATTCTTCCTTTCAGCCAAACCATTTTGCTAGGGGGATCTAGGAACCGTTAAGGGTTGACAGATTCCATGAGCTGCACAAAACTCATTGAATTCATTGGATGTAAATTCTCCTCCTCGATTAGATCTCATGGCTTTGATCTTATGACCACTCTCTTTTTCCACGACTGATTTGAACTTCCGAAACACTCCAAAGACTTCTGAGTTCTACTTTATGAAATATGCCCAAGTTTTTCTTGAATAATCATCAATAAAGAGAAGGAAGTAGTTACTATTAGCAAGAGAACTTGGCTTGATAGGACCACACACATCGGTATGGATGAGCTCGAGCAGCTTCTTAGCTCTATAGTCTGACTCCTTTGGAAAGCTTCTTCTAAATTGCTTCCCTTACAGACATCCTTCGCATAATTGATCGAGATTGTTGATACATGGTAAACCACTAACGATTCCCTTCTTGGATAATAGCTCCAATGCTCCAAAGTTTAGATGCCCAAATTGAAGATGCCTTAGCCACAATGCATCTTTGTAACAAGTCTTTAGACAGTTTGCAACATCATTTCTGATATTCAAAGGGAACGTTCTATTCTTCGACATCCGTACCTTGGCGAATAGATTCCCATTGCCATCTCTTATAAAAAGACTACAATCTTTCATATGAATATCATAGCCTTTTTCTAAGAGTTGGCCAAAACTAAGAATGTTGCATTTCATACCAGGTAAATAGTAGACATTTGAAATCATTTGGTGGCTATTATCTTTTGCTCTAAAAAGGATGTTACCTCTTCCCTTCACTAATATCTTGCTATCATCTCCAAATGAGACATCGCCGCTTACTGCTTCATTGAGGTCCCCGAACATGTTCCTTCTTCCACACATGTGGTTGCTTGCACTGGTGTCGAGATACCATGTGTTGTCTTGATGATCATTGTTGTTGTTATACGCTAGTAATAGCGTTTCTTTTTCTTGGATCTTCTCCTCTAAAAAATTTGCCTTCTCCTCGACTTGACTGTTAGGAGTTCTACATTCTGAAGCGTAATGCCCAAATTTTTGACAATTATAGCACCGAACTTGAGATTTGGCATACCTTGCATTCAAATTGCCTCTTCCGTGACCTAGTGTAGAACTTTCTCCTCTCTCGTAGTTATCGCTGGAATTGTTGTTGTAATTCCAACTTCGTCCATGACCATGGCTACTACCTCGTTCGAGGCCTCGTCCTCTGCCTTTGCCTCTTCCATGGTTGTTTCTACCATTGCCTTGACCTTAACTCGTATCCTTGAGTTTTACCTTGAGGAGTTGCTCAGAGATACCTTGTTTCTTCTTGTGCTTTTCTTCATAGGCTTGTAGTGATCCTTGGAGTTCCTCAATAATCATTTCCTCGAAGTCTTTGGTTTGTTCAATTGTCACCACGATGTGCTCAAATTTGGGATCCAACGAGCGGAGTATCTTCTCTATTATTCTTACATCTCCTAACTTCTCACCATTTCTTTCCAATTGATTAAAAACGGCTGCTACTCTAGAAAAGTATTTGGAGACAGACTCAAATGGTTTTATGTGCAAGGATTCCAACTCACCTCTTAGTGTTTGGAGACCGACCTTCTTCACCTTTTTTACTCCTTTGTAAGAGGTTTATAGCTTCTCCCATGCTTGCTTGTAGGAATTTGCACTTGAAATCATTTCAAAACCGTCATCATCTAATGCTTGATAGATGAGGAAGAGAGCTTTCTTGTCTCTCTTTTGGGAATCCTTCAAAGTTGTAGCTTGATCTGGCGTGAGAGAGGCTTCATTTTCAGGCTCCTTGAAACCTTTCTCTATAATATCCCAAACATCATGCACACCCAGAAGAGCCTTCATCTTGATACTCCAATTGTCATAGTTGTTGTTATTGAGTGTTGGAACTTGAAACGATGCCACACTATTTTCCATCTTACTCAAATAGCTTTCCTAGACGTACATGGGCTGTTGTGATGCTTTCTAAAATCTTTTTCAACACACTAAGCGTATTGCAACGCTTTTGGCAGTCTACTGCGACACTTTCTGGGTATTTTAGCTACTGCAATGCCTGGGTAGTTTCAACTCGATTTTTTCGCACTCGGAAAAAAAATTTCTTTTCAGGAGGAGGACTCGAGCTCTCAACCTAGTTCTGATACCAATTTGTTGGAATTAAAACACTCAAATGAAAAACTTTTATTAAACTCGAAGATATTACAAGAACACTCTCACTCAAAATACAAAACTAAAACTCACTCTTTACTTCTTTTCTCTCTAAAGAAGTTCTTATTTTTGTTGACGAAAATAACTAAACAACTCACCTATTTATAGGTGAATTGTACAACTCCCAACTCCCACAATTAATAACCACAACTCTTAACTAACACAATTACTCACCACCACCTCCAACTAATACAATTAATAGCCAACTTATTTAGTTAATTTAATGGCCTCTAAATTGGTTGTAGTTAATAGACTCCAATTTGGTTATCATACACAAAAATCTACATACTTAAAATACCTAAATAAATTTACTACATTTTGGATTTGTGGGCTTGGACTCCAATTGATTGGATTTGGATTTTGGGTTTCCATTGATATGGATGATGTTTATAATCCAACAAATTTTCACTACCAGATTTATTTGAACCGAAACCTGCTTTGGCCAGTCAAATTATCAAAATAAGAATCTAAAAAAAATCCAATAAACTATCCCATAAAGTGTGCTAGTTGGATTGTCAGCCAAAATTTGCAATGACGTCTGCGAGTTGATTGCCCTCTCTATAAACATGACTGGCAACCACCCGCATCTTTTCCAAGATATGAAGACATGTAAACCAATCTCTATAAATACACCACAGAATAGCTTAGGTGTGTGCTTTTATCACAGAAATGACATACTCTGAATCGTTTCCAACCAGATTCAATGCTAGCCCCTATCATTGGCATAATGCATAGCTGAAATAGAAGCTTCCAACTCAGCAACAAAAGCAAAACTAGTGACGGTGTCGAATGCAAAACCACCAAGAATCCTGCCTTGGCTATCTCTATAAACACCCCCGCAACCAGCCTCGCCCCTACTACTTTCAATAGATGTATAAGTATTAATTTTAACCCATCCACTAGGTGGAGCTCCCATGTCACTGCAATAATCCTTGGTGCTCGGGGATGATAAGTAGAGAGGCCAAGATTGGTCAAAATATTGTTCTCAACAATATGATTCAATATTCAACCATCACCAAAATGATCAACCTCATGAATCAAAGTCCATAAAGTTCGAAGACAGAGATGTATATTCGGCCGTTTGTCTTTGAATATGCATTCGATGTGAGTGCGCGATATAATCCAACATTTATTGACCCAAGAGCTCTGCCAAAGCCTTTTAATTTGAGAGCTAAAATTTTGATTGGTAGCCCATTGAAACATATCCAGCAAAGAACCATCAAAACTGATATCTCTATGAAATAAAAGATCAATTCCCATCTATAATTGCCATAAAAAAATGCAATCCATAAATAGGTGAGATAAAGATTCAGATGCATTGTTGCATAAGACACATTTAGAAACAATATGCATCCCTCATTTTATTAATGCATCATAAGTAGGTAAGTAACCTCTTACAACCCGCCAACAAACAAAAGAATGCGAAGGAGGTGTAAAACGATTCCATATAAATTTGTAAGTAGAAGATACCTCCAAATCCCCTTGCATCCATTGGTAGAAGGAGCCCACTATAAAAATTCCCAAACTTCCAGGCAGCCAAAAACACCTATCAAAGTCCTCAACAGGCCGGTTAGCAAGCAACTAATTTCGAACATCTGTAGGCAGAGACAGCAAATTATACCAGTCCCCATTCCAAAAATGATCAGAAGTTTTTGAGGTTAACTTGCGTTTGTAAATATCATCAAAATTCAGCTGGTCCGCGATATAAGGTATCAACCATTCAGAGTTCCAGAAATTTAATTGCGAATTTTTCCTGTAACCCAATAGGCATTGGCTTCAAGAATAGAAAAACTATTTTGATGGAGCTCCAAACTAATGAGTATCCTACAGATTTAGGCAGACCCGCTTTTCCTATAAATTGAGCACGAATGGTGTCAAAGCATAATGTATGTTCACACAAAATACCCAGGCCATTTTACTGAGTAATGCATCATTCATGAGGGAAATATCTTTAACACCAATTCCTCCTTTCTATAATGGTTTTGTACATATAGACCACGGGACTGTTACAGGCTTCCTTTCATCCACACAACCCGACCAGATAAAATTACAGGCAGCCTTGTTCAATCTTTTAATTAATTTAATTGGCCATTTATAAATAATGAAGGAATGGACCAAAAGCCCCCGTGATGACCAAGTTCACTAAAGTTAGTCTTCCCACCATTGAGAGGACACTTCCTTTCCATCTAGAAAATTTTACAAGAGTAGCATCGAGCAAAGGTTGTAAATGACCAGTTTTGGGTTTACCTTGAAAGAGAGGGACACCATGGTATTTAAAAGGTAGGCTACCAATTCGCACCCCCTAATGATTAGCCATATCAAGTTATCCATTATTCGAAACAGAATCTCCAAAATAAATTTCTGACTTATTCCAATTGGCAACTTGCCCCGAGAGACTCCTGTAGAGATCAAGGGCCACCCTTAAGTTGCGAATGTTTTAAATAAAAGCTCTACAAAAAATTAGAAAGTCATCAGCATCTAAAAGATGAGTAGGTAGAGAAACACCATTAGCATAATGCGTAGGCTCAAGCTCCTAATGATTCACCATGTATGTTAAATATTGACTAAAAAAATCCTCCGCAGTCCCAAAGGGTATCAGAGAAAGAGGGTCACCCTGCCTAACCCCTCTGGAGTAATAGAAATACCCCTGTAATCCCGACGAAGTCATAATCGAGATATGCACTGAGGAAAGAATGCCATTAATCCAACTAGCAAACTGACTTGGAAAGCTGAAAGATTCCAAAACATAAAAAGAAAATGCTAATTGATAGTATTAAAGGCCTTCCGTATGTCAAGCTTCAAAGCAAAGCTACCACCAATAGATTTTTTACTAAGCAAATTAACACCTTTCGATGCTAGGGCAATGCACTGATGAATACTTCTATTTCGTATAAAGCCAAACTGATTAGGGGAGATAATTCTCTCGAATAACAGATAGTCTAGCAGCAAGTACTTTAGAGATAATCTTGAAAGAAAAATTCCCCATGATGATAGGACGAAACTCTTCAATGTTGATAGCTGCATCCTTCTTTGGAAGAATGATCATAATATTAGAGCTCAAACCATGGGGAACATTGCCATTAGTGAAAAACCATATGATCATTCTGCATACATTAGAACCCACAATGTCCCAAAAATGCCGAAAGAAACTACCGGTAAACCCCTCCGGCCCAAGTGAACTCTCCATGTCAAATGCATAAACTGTATTTCAAATTTCTAAGTCCTCCGGCTGTCGGGTTAGGGCAACATTTTTTTCTAGCTGTAATACAATAAGGAATAATATTATTGATAGTATCCGGATCAAAGATGGAGCTATTATTATCCGCAAAGAACCTTGAATAGAAGCTGACAATGTGATCAGAAATAATATTTTTATCAGTTACACGAACACCATCATCGTTCATGAATGAATATCTGATCGAGCCTTCTCAACATTCGCCTTGTAATGAAAAACTTCAGACTTATGGTCCCCAAGTTGCAACCTATTTGCCTGCACTTTTGATGTAGAATGAAAAAAGAATGAAGCTGTATCGGGTCATATGTGTTGTTCAGCTGGATGATCAGATTTGGATGATTCAGGAGTGTTTTTCGAGTCGAAACAAGCCACTAAGAAGAACTCATGGTTATACCATGAGCCCGATGCTATTTTTGTCAAATTTCAACTCTAAAGGCCTGCAATTTGGGATTTATTGTGTACTCTGAATTAATGTTAATTTTTGTAATTTCTTTTATTTGGTAGTATATTCTTCATAGGATTATATTAGATTTTGTCACCTTTTATTTTATTTGGTATTTTATTAGATAGGAAGTTTAGTTTATTTATAGTTTTAGTTATTTAGGAGTTTTAATAGAATTATTATTTTGTTAGATAGGAATTTATATTTTTAGGAGTTTTATTAGCATTTGAATAATTAGCTTATACAAAGGCATGTATGTAACAAAATAATTCAATATTTGTTGATTAATAAAATTGGCTTCGGCTTTTGTTCCTAATTTTCTCTAAATCTAGAAGAATTTAGGGTTATTAGAAGGTTCTCTTCTTCCCAATCTGGAAGAATTGTGAAGAATTAAGTGGCTCTTTTCTTTTGATCTGGAAGAATTATAACGATTAGAGTTGGTTTCCCATTTCTTGATCCTTCCGCTGCATGCAGAATGAAAAAAGAATGAAGTTGTTTCGGGTCATATGTGCTGTTCAGCTCGATGATGCGATTTGGATGATAGGAATTTAGATTTTTATGAGTTTTATTAGCATTTGAATAATTAGCCTATAAAAAGGCATGGATGTAATAGAATAATACAGTTTTTGTTGATTAATAAAATTCGCTTCAGCTTTTATTCCTAATTTTCTCTAAATCTAGAAGAATTTAGGGTTACTAGAAGGCTCTCTTCTTCCCATTCTGGAAGAATTGTGAAGAATTGAGTGGCTCTCTTCTTTCAATCTGGAAGAATTGTAAAGATTAGAGTTTTGTTTCCCGTTTCTTGATCCTCCTGCTGCATCAGTTGGTATTCGAGCTATGACATGATGTTTCGAAAGAAATATGATTCGTATCCATCTATAGATCAAGATAGGTGGTTGAGAAACAATATTTTTCATTCCACTTGTACTATAAAGGAGAAAGTATGTAAGTTTATAATTCATGATGGTAGTTGTGAAAATATGATATCTTCGGAGGCAGTTCAAAAATTAAAACTACCAATAGAAAGATTTCAGAATTTGAAGTGTGTAGTGGTGCCTATTTCAATGGGGTCTTTATACAAAGATGAGATTTGGTGTGATGTTGTGGATATGGATATGTGTCATTTAATATTGGGTCATCCATGGCAATTTGATAGAGCAGTTCAACACAATGGAAAAGCTAACACTTACTCCTTTTTATTTAGAGGAAAAAAGATTATATTGCTTCCAAAGAAAGAAGAGCTCATGTTCGACAATACTTTGTTGACTGCAAAGAAGTTCAAAAAAGAGTGTGAAGAAGAGTTATAATATTTTTCTTTATGCTCTTTGTTCAATGAAGAAATTTATGATGAAGGAAAAGGTGACAAGGGAGATCGTGCAAAGGAAAATACTATCCCTATTAAAGACCCAATTTTCAATGAAGAAGTCGCTAAAGAGATCAAATATGGTAAGTTTCGTCTAATATTGTCAAACTTGCAAAATTAGGTAAATACTTCTCAAATTGCAACTCCCAATCTACAAGTTTCAGATAACATATCTCCATTCGTTTTTGTTGGCAATTCAATATTTTTAAATGTTGATTTGTCCAATAATTTTTTTGTTGTGGCCATGATTAAGAAGATAGTTCCTCTTATGATGAAAATTCGAGGACAAATTTATTTCAGCCAGGGAAGAATGATGCAGAATGAAAAAAGAATGAAGTTGTTTTGGGTCATATGTGCTGTTCAGCTAGATGATCCGATTTGGAAGACTCAGGAGTGTTTTTTGGGTGGAAACAGGCCACTGAGAAGAACTCATGGTTATACCATGAGCCCCATTCTATTTTTGTCAACTTTTGACTCTGAAGGCCTGGAATTTGGGATTTATTGTTTACTCCGAATTAATGTTAATTTTTGTAATTTCTTTTATTTGGTAATATATTCTTAATAGGATTTTATTAGATTTTGTCATCTTTTATTCTATTTGGTATTTTATTATATAGGAAGTTTAGTTTATTTATAGTTTTAGTTATTTAGGAGTTTTAATAGAATTATTATTTTGTTGGATAGGAATTTATATTTTTAGGAGTTTTATTAGGATTTGAATAATTAGCTTATAAAAAGGCATGGATGTAATAGAATAATGCAGTTTTTGTTGATTAATAAAATTGGCTTCGGCTTTTATTCCTAATTTTCTCTAAATCAAGAAAAATTAAGGATTATTAGAAGACTCTCTTCCTCCCAATCTAGAAGAATTGTGAAGAATTGAGTGGCTCTCTTCTTTCAATCTGGAAGAATTGTACAGATTAGAGTTTTGTTTCCCGTTTCTCAATCCTCCTGTTGCATGATCTTTTCTCTCATGAAAATTTCACGATGCCGAAGATTAGCGTCAAGATCATTTTTCAATCTTAATTCATCTTCGTGTAGCTCATCTGTAATCCCTACATTGGAAATTGCCAATTGAATGCGGGCAAGATCAGCTTTGCAGATTGCTATATTATTGTCAAGTTGGCCAAATATTTCCCAATTCCATTGGCGCAGAATCGGTCTTAAAGTTTTGAGTTTTAGCTGAAGTAATTTAGGCGGGGAGAGAGAAGGAAAAAACCTATTCCAGTCATTGCTAACAACCTCTGGAAGATTAGGATGGTACAACCACATTGATTGGAATCTGAAATGACTGACCCATTTTTTCCCTCTTTCCCAGCATACAAATAAAGGCTGATGATCTAATTGGTTCCGAGGAAGAACTGTACAGGTGAGTTTCTCCTAAAATGAGGAAAGATCCACGGAACCCAAATCCCTATCAATACGGCTTTCAACCCAACTACTGCCCCTTTGCTCATTATTCCATGTGAAATGGCCCATTAGTACTAATCTCAGCCGATTCACCATTATTAATAAAATCATGAAAATCATGGCAAGAGTATTTCAAAGGAAGATTACCCCGTCTCTCATGACTCCCTGTAACTGCATTAAAGTCTCCTAACAACAACCAATTCCCAGGGTGAGAATGAGTCAAACGAATAACATCAATATAAAGGTTACGACATAAACCATAAGAATTACTTGCATACTCAATAGCTATATAATGAATAGAATCTAGAAAGGTGTAATGAAAAGAAATGACTTGGTAGGAAATAAAATCCATAGAGATACGTTAATTGCTACTATTTGCTTGCAAAAGCCAAATAGATGGTAAAGGCTTATCATTCACCGCTTCCAAGTAAAATCCCAAACTTCCCCAGTAATTAGAAGTAGAATCAACAAAAGAAACCAACGGCTCAGCCAGATAAATAAACTGAGGTTTACAATCCTTAACTATATCCCGAAGGACACGTTGGGTATCGACATTGCCAATACCCCTACAATTCTAAAATAGGGTGCTAATCATCGCTTAGCATTGCCTTTTAGCGCTCACTTACCTTGAGCACTAGGCATAGCCGGAGCTGAGGAAGTAGCTCCCCCCTCTTTGTTAACTGCTGATTTGTCGACGTGTGTAGACTAGGATCCAGAACCATATTCTCTCCCAAAATTTTCTCAATTGTATTAGCTATCAAAGGGACCACAACTTTCAGATTCTCTACTATGGAAGGAACAATTATTAACGGATCAAGCTGTTGAGAAGCATCTCTCCCAGCTTGATTTTTGACCTGGTTTTCCTCAATCACAGGAGGAATCACAATAAATGGTTCACGAATGGTGATGTTTCCTGCCTTGGATGGAGCTGTCACCAAGGTTTCATTATCAAAATTATCTGACTCACTATCAAATTCCTCGCATTGGTCTGCCCAAGAGATTATTTGCTTGCCATCCCTTTGATTGGGGTTCTCTTGAATTTGCTTGGGACTATAAACAACAACCTATTTACCATTCGTTTATGAGGGGTTCGTAGACTGGATCTAAGTAGAGGTTTTGTTTGTATCTTTCCTAGATAGACTTTAGAGTCTTCTAAAATTCCTGCGCCAAACATTGGCCTTGCTCAGTTTCTTGGCACCGGTTTCTAGGTTACCAGAACTCGCTAGTTTCTATAGAGTTTGATTTCATCCACAAAGAGCCAAAGTATTCCCAATTGAATTAGAAGTGAAACATAAGTCGGGGTGCTTTTCATAATCAATGAAAACCTAGAAAATCTTCGTATCAGTGTCAACCCTATTTTGGTTCATGTGAGGCTTTGAGAGATTAATGTCAATCAAAATTCTCGCATAATGCCATAATTCTCCATCAATGGTTTTGCGATTGAATCTGATAGGGACCTCAATCCCTTTAGAAACACTCAATAAGAGCCTATGATCCAAAAATTCCCATGGAAGATTGTACAAATGAACTCAAACATGCGCCGAAGTTTGTTTATGTGTTGTTGGGTCAAAACCAGCTTTCCAAAACGAAAAATGCATAATTCCTGGCTTAAGGTTAAGATTACTAGTGGCTCAAATTTTCTAAACTGCCTCCTCCGATGGCATGATTATGTGGAAAAAACCCTTTCCAAGAGAAATAAACTTCCAATCCATCTTTTAATTCCAGATTTCATTCAACTTTGATTTTAACTCGACATGTGTCCATAGTTTATCCCCTTTTACAAGGGTTAGGCTTTTGATCACTGAGTTCTTGCATGATAACAGCCTTTCTTCATAAAATTCTACTGGCACTTTGATTGCTTTATATCCATCCCCGGCGTCAGATATAGTGGCCGCAAGCTTCAAAGATGTGGTGGCTTGCGAGACCTCCTGATTCGTAATAGCAGCACAAGAGAGACACTTCTTGAGTGAAGCTTTTTCCTTTTGCTCAGGGTTGAGCTTGATTAAAACATGTCCATCATGTTTAGTTCCATTTGTAATTAGGTTAGGGTTTGCAGAAGGAACTGCAGGTTTGGCAGCCTTAAGGAAGCTTTCTCTACTGAAGAGATTGGCGATGGCGAAGTCATAAAATTGTGATGCACTAGCATCATATTGGCTGGCGGCCATGGTGGTCGTCGAAGAGGTCAGATCAACAATAGAGAATAGAATCGCAGAAACCCTAGCAGAGCTGAATTTCAGTTAAATGTGTCATATGTTTATTATTATTTTTTAATTAATTATTAGTACATGTTCTTATTATTTTTAGTTCAGTTCAAACTCATGCGATTCAGTTAAGATCTATTCGTATTAGTTCGCATCATATTAGTCCAAAACAATATGGCCTATGTATAATGCATAACAATTTTAGATTGTTTTCTGCAGTTCAAAAACTACTTTTGACTTTTTTTTTAGGGAAAATTGGATTTTACTTGTAAAATATGGGTGACACAAAGAGGTGGCAATGATAGCCACACCCAGGTAACCTGATGAAAATAAATAGCTCTAGCAATCAAATGTACCAAAATGTTTGCATCCCTAGACACTAAACTACAAACGCACATAGGAAATCACGACCTAGAGTTTTACAATCCAAAACAATAGAAGAAAAATAGGATAAACCCGCCTCAGAGTTTGTTAAAGCATTAAAAAGAATGCTAATATTTATCTCAATGATCATATGTGAATAGCCCAGGCTCTTAAGCCACGATAATGCCTCCCTTACCAATAGAGCATTTGCGTCAAGAATAGATACATAAGGTGGTAAAAAGCCCGATTTGGCACCAAGGAAGTTGCAACCTACATTACGTAAAATTAGCCCAAAAGTTGTCATTTCTCCATCATCTAATCGAGTTGCACTTAATAAACGGTACAACTGGGCTTCCCATTGCCACTGTACCCCACTGCTGGCCGACATGCTAGCCTTCGTGTCTCTATGCTATTCGCCATCAGCTTGTGATAAAGTACAGGTAGCTCACCATTGTGCAAAGGCAATAGATGCCCAATTGTTGACAGCTCTGATTGGTTGTATTCTCATCTCCAAATAAGCCTATTTCATGAATTCCATATCATCCATAGCTGATAAAATAGTCACTACAAGGACTCACAATTATTACGCTGAAGCCACGAGTCATTCATACAAGTTTTAGAAAGATTAGAAGGTGTGAGCACGGTTCGCCAGGCCTAATGATGATTAGTACATATTCACATAGGTGTCCAAATGCCAAAAGTGATATGAATTGAATGTCTCTTTCCTTGTCCAAAAGCCCTTGGACAATCCTTAAAGTATCATATAGGAAAGAACCTCAAACTAGTAAGTTCTTGTCTGAAATTCTGCCTTGAATAGAATCCTCACTTTACTTCTAAATAAAATTCGAACGGTTAAAAGTTATCCCTGTGTGTTATTAAGCACGTGTCAAAATTCCAAAAAAATCCAACGGCTGGATTTACGTCGATCGACGCTCCCATATGTTTTGATTGATGCTAATCGCTGCTAACACGTATCGAGTCTAGTGATGACTCATCAAACCTACACATGTATTGATCGACACTCCTAGATGCATCGATTGACGCTCCTTGGACACGTGTCGAGTCTAGTGATGACTCAGCAAAGCTATAACCACCCTAGATGCGTTGATGGACACTCCCAAGATGTGTCGATCGACGCTACCAAAAATCCTATAAAACGAATGCTATCTCTGCTCATTTTCAACAAATTTCAATTGAGAAACACATCCAAAACCCTCTGAAAAGTTCCTTTTTGTGGATTGCCTATATCCATACCAAAAAGCCCTTCCTTTATCCCAAAACTATACTCAGGTATAGAACCCTTCCATAGGCAAGTTTTAGCTATAAACTTGCCTAGCCTTATTCCCTAAACACCAAACCAATAACACAGGTCAATATTATTGATGGGTTTTAGCCATAAACCTTCCTCATATTAATCTTAAAACACCAACTATACCAAGGTAAAGTCCAATACTCTCGACGGGTTTTAGTTATAAACCATCTCCGCAAATCCCAAGGTTCTCAACCCCAATCTTCCAATCATTCATTTCTAGTACATACCGGCCTTCAGGACACCCGGAAGGTAACTGAGTGCAAAATGTTACTTTCAATCATGCATTTTTAATTATTTTAACATGAAGTAGCAAGCCCCTGCTTGGGCCCTCGCTCCATAGGCTAAGCCCGTAGAGGTTGTATCTCCCTAGCTCATCTCTTTTGCTTATTTAAATAACAAAAGATTCTTTTCAAAAAAATATGCTTCATCCAAATTCAAATGGCAAGTAACTATATCATCCGAAACCAGAATCTCTCTTTTATTGGTACAGGAATCCTGCTTCAGGTGGCGACTCTAATATTGCATAAAACAGGGACCCTGCTCCTGTAATAAAAAGGCTAATCCCCAAAGGAGTCCTTGACCCCTTTGTCCAGTTGGAAATGGCAAGTATGTTCGCACATACAATGAGCCTTGCGCTCTAGCGGCATCTCCCCATGCTAAAACCTGGGAGTCCCACGTTGGTCATGCTAATCTAATTGGTGACCCGAAAGGGCCCACAAAAAATTTTCCCGCTCATAGTGGCGACTCTACTGGGGATTATACTCTTTATAATTGATTTTCCACAAAATCGATCAAAGATGAAATAATGAAAGTCATTTGAATTTGGAATTATTAGGGTTCACTGCATAGCATCTGCGTATATCCCTACCCATAACCCCGGTTTTCTTAATGTTGTGTCTGTAGAACTTGCCTCAAGTTCAAATAGGTGCACAAAGTTGGGACACACCAGCCATGTAGTCGGCTTGATTAAGGCCACTAGGTTTGAGTATATCAAATATGGAAAAAGGGCTCCTAAACTCGATTAGGGTTCTTGGGCTCAAGTACATAATGCTCGGTTACCATCAACTGCAACCCTGTCAAACTTAGCCCAGCATATAGCAATGCAGCCCTAATATATCCGGAGCGATGGATTGTTTCCGACTACTCAGCCTACCAACGTATTGTCATTGCTATACCCGTAATCACCCGTAGCACCCTAAATTAATGACTGTATAGTAATGACCCAAAGTATAGCAATAGTACCACATAAGGTAACTAGCATCTCAAGTACGAGGACAATCGCAAAGCTTATTGCATGAAGATAAACACAAACACACTGATATATATACCCAAGTGTTTATCTTATTGCGGTCTCTAATATATCTCCCAAATATATCCATGTATCAAACTTAAGGCACCACCTTCAGTCCTTAGGAGATTGACTGCTTGGACCCTTTCCAAGAAAGTTGACCACATGCTAGTCTTTTCGGTTCATCAATATCCTTTCTTGATGAAACTATGACTATGTATAGTTTAGACATGATCATAATTGCACATGAAGCAGGTTCCACCAGATATAGTCCAACTATAATTTCTCTGACTTCATGCTTTGATATGTCAAGGACTCCTGTATACATACATCAGTGAATATATTTAACCAGCTATAATATACACATAAAAACACATTAATATAAACAAAAGAACAAATGCCTTTATTGATTAAACAAATTATTCGTACTATTACATAATTAAGATATATCTTCCTAATTGCCTTAAGGGCATACATCATATCCAACACTTTATACACAATAATATAAGTTGCTAGTATTGTACGGTGCATGAGTATTGGTATAACTAAATCTAGGTCTCGTTGCAATTAATTTCTTCTCCAGTGATCACCATGATATTCATTCTTGTCCCATATTGGTTAAGCCATTGTTTCTTATAGTTTCATTACCTGCTTTATTTAGTTTTAATCCACAAAATCCCATCAACAGCACTTTTAGGTCACGCTGTGTGTCATCTTCTTGGAATAACATTGTCAAATACCGTTCCTTGTGGATTCGACCCCCGCTCACTACTAACTACCAGTTGGTTTTGCGTAGGGATTGATTTTTTATGCTCTAGACACCCATCAAAAACATGATTGCCTACACTTCTGAATCAAATGAAAAACTTCAGAAGCAATAAATGAACACTCATGTATACTACGACCTTTCACAAACGCCAACATATTCTCTAAAATGAGTTTCGGAAGAAGCCCTTGCAAACGGTTATCCAATACCTTCATAAAATATTATAAATTCCATCAATAAGAGCAATAGGCTTCTAGTTACCCACCGAGGATGAGGCAGGGACCTTCAGAATCAGAATAGTGAATAAGCACTTACTCGAATTTGATAGTTGAGAGAACTCGTGAAACTTATTAAAAAGCTCAAGGACATCCAATCTCATCTCTCCCTAAAACCTCCTATGAAAAAGAAGTTGAAACCATTGGGCCCAGGTGTTTTCCTTTTGTTGTAAGATCGAAACGCTTGCCCAATTTGTTCCTTGGTGAATGGAATCACTGCATTAACTATACAAAAATTAAGAGAACCTAAATCAAACTGCACTTCAATGGACTTAGAGAACAACTTCATATAATAATTCCTGATAGTTGAAGTAATTAACCTCAAATTATTAGATAACACACCATCAACCTCAAGCTGAGAAATTCTATTACCCCTCGATCGAGTTGAGGTAATACAGTAAAAAAAGTGGTATTATTATCACCTAACACCCTCCATTTAACTCTCGATTGTTGATGCAAACTTTTTCCAAGCTACATCGAAAACTAAACAAAGAAGAACTGGCAATCTAAAATTTAGAACCATATGAAGCATCAATCGGCCGCACAATAGTGTTTGAAGTAAGAGTTAAAATAAGGCTCTCTAACTCCTTAATCCTACGATCCAAACCCTCAAAATCTTTAGTGTGCTAAGGCCGAATAGCCTTCCTTAACGTCATAATCTAAACTTAATATCCTTATCCGCCAGTTGCAAGCTAATATCATCCCATTTCGTCTTTAAGAAAGGTAAAAAACCTTTGCTATCCCACCAACAGTTTAAGGATCGAAAAACCTTACTACCCAAACATCATGATCATTGAGATTGCAACACTAATGGAAATTGATCAGACAAGGTGGAGTCTATGGTTCTTAACCCCATTCTCGGCTACATGTAAAAATCCAATGAGGAACTAAAATACGATCAATCCTAAAAAATGACTGAGTATTGGACCACGTATACTCCATCCCTTGTAATGGCATAACATAAAGCACACAGTCATTCACAAAATCTTAGAACTAAGCCATGGAATTCAAACTAGTACCTCCCCCCCAATATCTCCGAACTATCAAAAACTTCATTAGAATCCCCTTACACCAACACCTTCTCAAGACCTTGTATATAAGGAGCTAATGTCAACCATAGTTGATTCCTATCTGCCTGATTAGTAGGACCATATAAATATATCAAGAAGAAGTCAGCCTAACTCGTAACCACATGTAAGATGCACCATCTGTCAGAGGAGTGAGTGATGGTCCCTTGAATTATCCTCGAATTCCACAAAACTACTAATCCCCCCAAAAGACCCTGAGTAGGAACACTATGAAAAAGAAAATTATTTTGCCCTAAAAATTTCCTAATACCCTAACAACTTTCATTTCAACCAATGCAAGAATCTGTAAATGCCATTTGCGAATACAAGACTACATAAATTATTGCTTTGCACCATTCGTTAACCCACCCCAGCAATTCCAACATAAAAAACCTCAAAGACATAATGATAAAAACAAAAACCTTGAAGAGAACAACAGTGGCACGATAACTATACCTTCAACTCCTCAATAATTTTACCCTCATCAAGATTATTAAACAATTCTAATTTCTCCCCCACCTAAAACACCAACATTTCCTCGCCACCACTTGGCTCACATACATCCTCTCAAAGAATAATTCTGTTCCTATTAGAGATGTCAGGTCCCGTTTAACTAGAAATATTATGATAAACAACCACTTCTTTCCCCAACCTCTGATCCATATTCACGCTAGAAGCAGGATCACCATCCAATTAAAAACCAATACTACCCGATTTACTCCCAGTAATATCCCCCTCCTCCATAGATTTACCTAAAGATTCCGACATGCTGTCATCCACCAATTCCTCCTCCAAATCACTAACTGAAATTGTATTCGTAACTTGACATCATTGACAACCAACACCCTGATAAAGATTAGTACAAACATAAATCTTGCTATCTCTAACTATCAAGTTACGGCTCAATAGCCCACTGGAGCCGACACAAAATAAGAAACTATATCGAGGCGGTCTGGCCTTTCAAAATCATAATCTAAAGTAACAAGAGGCCGAATATAGTAGCCAATCTACAGATCAAGGACTCACAAACAATAGTCAGAGGTATGTCCAAAAAGTCCAAGTACATAATACACCCTGAAGGAGTAAAACCTGATAAGAGATTTGAATTGAATATAGTAATTGATTCAATGATCTCTATTCACTATCCATAAAACCTTTTAAGACATCAATAGAATAGAACGATACAATCATATTATCACCTCTAATAGGAGCAACAAACTCGACATCAAAACCATGCTCATGTAACATGTCATAGAAATTTCAAGTATGAGCAATACTAATAAAATGAATCAAACACAACTTATCTTTCCAAGGGGTGGGCTAAATTGCCAATTCTGCACTTTTTAGGGAGTGAGTTTACACATTCGGATCTCCACCTGACTTAGGTGGCCCTAAATTCGATGCCTCAGCCGACTCTCCATGGAATTCCTCCTTCTGCATAGTAGATACCCTCTTAGGAACTTGATGAATAGGAGCAGTAGATGGTCTCACAAACCTAGCTTTAAAGACATGTAATCTCACTATTCCGATCACCATAGAAATTAGCCTATGTAGCGCATCATATAGCGGTAAAGATCCATCCACTGTGATAAAACCAAAATTCAGATTCCTAGCATTCCTTCTTCTACCCACATTAACTCATCCTAAGATGCCATACTTCAAGAATACCCTCTTTATGGGTACAGAATCATACATGTTGGGAAAATTCTCAAATTAAATTTTATTTGAATTAGGGTTCGACGGCAAGCTTCTGGTTTGAGTGGTGCGATTAGGGAAAAGGTTAAAATTTGGTTGTGAAACATATGAGAGAGGTTAGGTCAACATGATTTTATTTCATCGTTGTTGGGAAGAGACGCCTAGGGGTGGCACCAGTGAGTGGGGACGGTGGTTGGGTAGGCGGCTGGGAATCTCTAAGGGTTAGGGTCCACCATTTTTCCTTTAGAGTTGGAAAAAAAGGTAACCATTTTATACCTTTCAATTTTTTATTTTTATTGCTCTTGCGTCCACTTTGCTTACTTTCACTTACCGAATAACCCAGGATTTTCGGTAGAGGTGCTTAAATGACATTGAGATGATTCTATATTGATCTCAATTAAGCAGCATGTTATTATTAAAAATTTCAATATAAGAAAAATTTTCCAAATAGCTAGCAAATAACAAATGCAGCAATACCCAATCTCCAAGTCTGGTGTGTCAAAGATTCAAATTATCAACGGATGAAACCCTAGTTCATCGTTCTTCTCCTTTTTCGATCAATCTTGATCAGTTTCTTATTTCTTCTACAACATGAATGATTCATGTCTTTCCTTTTATTATAAATCAAAGGACAAACCATCATTGTCTCGACAACAAGCTTATGCCACCAAACTCCAATCACCAGATGCCGCCCTTATTGCCGGATCTTCGGCCAATCTCTTGCCGTCAGGCAATACTATCGGTCTTATTAGCTGGGAAAGCTATATGAGAGCCACTGCTAGGGCTTTGGATCAACAAAACCCTAACCCTAACTTTGGGAAAACTGCCGAAGGTCAGGCAACTGCAGTTTTAAAAGATTTAAGGGGTGTAGAGAACCCTAATTTGCAAAAATCAATTGATATTACCCAACCTAAGGGACAGCCTAGTTTCGCAAGGGGAACAATAACTCATCAATTTATGCAGCTGCTACTACAGCTGAGGTCTCGACCAAAGGGGGGTACACATCTATCAAGATTCCACAAGAACATTTAGATAAAAGAATTGCTATGTGTTCAAAATCTTTAATCGAAAGGCTGATTTTACATAGTGGGATGCGCCCTATAGGTTGATAGATTTGAAAGAAATGCTTGCCAAGGTTTGTGGCTTAAAAGAAGCATAGAGATTGATTTCGTTAGGTAAGGGATATTATCATATATTTATTGGTTCTAATGATCTAAAATAGAGAATCTTGATTAAGGGAACCATAGGTTTAAAACCTGGAACTTTCCATGTTCAGTCTTGACAATCGAATTTTAATCTGAATGATCAAAAGACTACAAAAGCCCTAGTTTGGGTCAGGTTACATGGTCTACCATAGGAGTATTGGGATGTTGCAATTCTAGCCTGTATCTCGAAGGGCATAGGAGGTTTCTTTAGGGTTGATAGAAATACTATTGAAGGGGATTTTGGACATTATGTCAGGGTTCTAATAGATGTAGATCTCGCTACCACCTTACCTACTATGTTGAGGGTTGAAAAGGAAGGTAAACAGTTTTGGATTGATGTAAAATATGAAAATATACTAGATTTCTGTAAGATTTGCTCTTTTATAGGGCATTCTTGGAAAGATTGTCGACATAATAAGCAGCTGAAGGATGCTAGAAAAGTTGTGGGTAAGCAGGTCAATGCCGGGAAGAATGTGGTAGCAGTTAATGTTCCCGATAATAATGCTCTTCTTATTCAGGTTCAGCATCAAATTAGGGAGGATTTGGGAAAAGACAAGGCTCCAGAACAAGCCATTGAGGAAAGCCAAAAATAGCATGGTCATATTTTAGTAATTCAGGATGAAAGCGTTGCAGTTACTGCAACTGTGACTAATCTGAATGAGGTGGATTCTACTATTCCACCTATTACAAAGGTACGTTCTAAGCAAGTTCAGGTTGGCAAAGATACCAAGATGGACGGGCAATTAAGTGATGTTAGTGATTCAAGTGAGTTGGGTTCTAAGAATGTGCTCTCGGGATCTACGAGCAATGATTCTACTCCTGCGGGGAGTCAGTTGGCTGATCAAGGAAAGAAATATTGGGGCGATTCAGATTCTAAGGATGAACAAGATTCTATTTCAACATCTAGGACAATTTTAGCTTCTACACCAACTGTCCATGAAGAACCATGGTAGGTTCAGAGTGGTAAAAGAGGTGCTAAAATGCGAGGTGGAGCTAATAGAGGGAGGGGGCAGCCTAGTAGAGGGGCGGGACGTCAAAAGCCTCCTGGAAATCGGGAGCGCAAACCTCCGCTAAAGTTTTCTCCTTAATTGATAGTACCTTTCTACAGCTTAATGGTTGTTTGATAGTTATTATTTTTTCTATATTTGTTTCTTTTCTTTTATTTAGTAAAACGAGTCCGGTTCTCTAGCCTCCACTTTTAATAAAAAAAAGTAGCATGTTATTTGGGGAAGCGACATTAGTTTCTTGCATTCTTCCGTACCTAGAAATTCTTTGACACTTGACCATTCTGTTCAGAATGAGGGGTATGATACCTGAACACCAAAAGTAAAGAACATGGAAGCAATGCATTCATGTACCAGAAAATGAAAAAAACATGTTTTTCATTCAAATAGCAATGCTTAAAAAATAAGCAACTTGGCATGTGAGTTGGCAATGCTTCAAAAATAATCAACTAACATGTCACGTCAGTAAAAGGTGTCATGAGGTGCAACTTAGACAAGTTAAGGGGGCGAGAGAAATTTCAGACAAGTTCAAGGGGCCGAGAGGAATTTTTGAAAATTCAAGGGAGCGAGGGGGGATTGGGAACAAGTTCAGGGGGTTTTCAATGCATTAGGTCTTCATTTTTTCATATAAATAAATTAATATTTTTGTATATGTGCCCAAAAAATTTGGTCCACACATAAATGTCTATTATCATGACATTGATTTCCATATTGGCCAAATGAAATAAACTAGTGTACTTTTGCCATATAGAATGAGACAACTAGAGCAAATGAAAGTTGAGAATGACATCTACCAAAAGTTGCAAAGTTTTAAGAGGGTATGGATGAATTTGGCCTTGTATATATTACCGGTAAATTCGTATATGTTTAAAATTACTGAATTTGAACACAAGGACAAGTGAGTTTTTTTTGTTGCCCATCTAGTTCAATAGAGCTTTGCTCCGACTACATCCAGATCGGACATGGGTCGTGCCCCTGGCAATGATGGGTGAGTCCCCCAATAAGAATCTTTTGCATTCTCTAGGACTCGAACTCGAGACATTGCTTAATCGATATGAAACCATTTACCACTTGGACCAACCCTTATTGGTCAAGGACATGTGAGTTCAAAATTCGTATATATTGCCAATATATATTAATTACCCGGGTTAACCCATTTTACTCTCATCTAACATCTCTAAAAATATTGTTTTAGAAATTCAACTGAATTAGATTCATTTAATTTTTTTCAAATTCTTATGTTTGAAAATAAAAAATGAAATAAATCAAGTCATGCATGAACTGAATTTCTCGCGATGGAGAGAATTAATATTCAAACCAAAAGTAGCTTCATGAATTCGGCTAGACTTTTAAAGTAAAAGTCTTACATAAATTGTCCAACATGACTCATCTACACAAAATTGATACCAAAACAACTCAACCATGAAACCATATCTTTTGCATTTAAATCTGTTGTCCCAAAATTGGTGTCCCCCTTCATATTACTCCATTCAATGGTTGACATGTAGCATATTTGTAGGAGAGATTAAATGAAAAAGAATAAAGTAATAGTAAAAATAGACACATGTCAATATTTGAATATGGGACATGGAAGGGGACACCAATTTAAGGACAACAACTTTGAATCCACATCTTTTAACCTTTTTAAGTTTCCCTTTTTACCTTTATACGCTTATGAATGTTCATGCGTTTTAGGTGTTATTTTCTAAATTTTTTGGCTTATTTTTTATTATTCTCTCAAACCGTTCATTTTTTCGACATGCCGCTTTAGAGTTTTTTGTTCGTCTCATTTTTTTTGAAAAACCCCTGGAGGAACAGCGTGTCCCTCTAAGGGGTAAAATTTTGGGGCAAGTGAAAATTTCGGGCCGGAGATCCCAACTAGGTTGGCACCTCCCCTTGCCTACGAAACACCCACCCCTCCTTTCATTAGATGATTGATCTCAAGGTGAGATCAAAAAATATTCAGTTACAAGAAAGTAAAAGATTTGGATGATTAAAAACAAATGAAATAAAAAACTGTACACGCCGCTTTCTATGTCTAAAAATAAACCAACATAAATAGACGCATGAGTAAAGGTGGTCCTCCGAACTCAGCACTCCCTCGAATACGAACTTGTTTTGCCACTTCCATATAGCCCATACAATCAAGAACCACAATACAGTCCTAAAATCTCGATTTGGGCCCCACCATAACTACAAGAACCTATACCCTGAGAATGGCATCGCTAACGAAAAGCCGACAACCTACATGATTATGCCCACACCTTCTAACTTTCGGTGCAATGGAATAACGCATGTTCAGTTGATTCCTCCCCATTACAGAACGAGCATTTGGCATCCATAATAGCCTGACATCGGCGATGAAAAAGAAAAGTCTTAGTCGGAAGAAGCCCATGGAACACGGTCCACCTGAAGAATTTTACTTTTGGTAAAAGATAAGCGTTCTAGATGACCATAAAATTAGCATTAGGTTTAGGCAAATCTTTGTAAAAGCCTAAACAAAAGGAAGATGCCGAGAACAGTTTTTTATCTCCCTAATCCCATAAAAATAGGTCAGTCCCCTCTGTAAACACGACATACCACTGCTGTCCCCCTATAGAATCGACCCGTGTCCCAATGAATAATGCAGGACAGTACTGTACAAGCCAATTTTAAAGTTGTCCGCACCTATCATGGTCTGAAACCCTCAAATTCTGCTTCCAAAATGGTCTTGAAAACCCTGCGTTCCCAAAATAAAAGCCACACCCATCTTACACGACCAACTGTTCCTATTTTAAATCACGTATAAATCGGGCAAAAGGTTGGCCAAATTAAGATGTGCAGACTAATTATCATGCCAAAATGAGCATCTAGTACCATCACCCACCTCTACGCGCACATTGGATAGGAAAAAATTCCAAAAGATCTCATTTTTTATGCAACACACAATAATGTCCTTCCACACCACCGATGAACGCCTCCCATCATAATTTTTAATTGACCACCACGAGGAAAAACCATATCATCGGACATAGATTTCATACCATAAGGACCCTTGCCCTGGGTCATGAATTTTCCAAACCGATTTCAATAGTAAACTACAATTAACAAGGTTAAAGTCCCTAATGAATAACCCTCCCAAATTCTTTGGTAGAGTTATAGTATTCCAACTCACCTTATATAATCCCTTAAAGTTTGAATTACCCCTCCACAAAAAATTATGCATTAAATTGACAAGCTTTTCACTCACCAATGATGGTATCTTATTCAACGACAGTAAATAAATCAGTAGGTAGGACAAAATTGACTTCAAAAGAACAATCTACCCCGCATATGATATACTATGACTTTTCCAACTAGACTAGCACCTATGGAACTTACCAATCAGAATGTCCTAATAGGACATCGGGATACGTCACAAGCTTAGGGGAGCACCAAGATAAGTAATCGGGAATTCCTCAATTTTACATCCTAACATATCGTTACATGATTGCAACATTGAATCTTACACATTAACACCCATAATTGAACTTTTACTGTAATTGATATGCAACCTAGAGATCAACTCAAAACAACATAAAATGCGTAAAAAATAGGTAAAAGAGACTAATCTGCAGTTAGAAACCACATCGTATCATCAGCAAACTAAAGGAGAGAAATATCCAAATCAAAACCTTCAATACAAAACCCTGGTAATAGTCATTTTTGAACGCTAGTGTCAATAAGATATTTCAACCCTTTAATAGCCAACACAAAAATAAATGGCGAAATAGGAACTCCCTGTTTGACCCCTCTCTCTAACTTAATCGGCGCACTCGGAGTCCCATTTATAAGGACTGAAGTAACCAAATTCAGGCGACAGTTGGCTAACCAACCAAACCATCTCTCATCAAATCCCATCCTCCTAAGCACTGCATCAATGTAAAACTAGGATACACATTCATAAGCTTTGTGAAAATCGAGCTTAAGCACCAGACAGGAGTGCCATCTCTCATGTATAGAATGAATCACTTCTGAAGCTATAAAAGAATATTCTTGAATACTTTGCCCTTTAACAAATGCAAATTGATTCTCCAAAATCAGGTTAGGCAACAAAGGTTGTAACCGATTAGCTAGCTCTTTAGAAATAATTTTATAGATACCATGAATAAGGGCAACTGGCCTGTAATTACTCAATAAAGATCAACCTGATAATTTCAGAATCAACATAGTGTGTGATGATTTGATAGAATTTGGCAACAATGATGTCGCATAGAACTTATTAAACATCTGTAAAACATCCTCATTATAGAAAGAAATTAAACCCATCATGTCATGGTGATTTTCCTTCATTACAATTGTTAACCGCTGATAAAATTTCAGCCCCAAAAAATGGCTGAACAAGCTTCAAATTCGCCTCTGTATCCACTGTTCTAAATTGTAACCCTCTCAAATCAAACAAAATCTCAATTGTCCCTGAAAACAGACTCGAGTAATAACTTCTAATCTTTTCTATAGTCGCTCCCATATAACAAGTCACAACACCATCTACCTCAATTTGGGTAATTCTATTACTCTTGGATCTAATAGTGGTCATGCGATGAAAATAAGCTGTGTTATCATCTCCTAACGCTACCCACGTTACCCGAGACTATTGATGACGAACCTTTTCCAAACTTCACCTACACTCAAACAAGGAAGCTTGCACAGACTGAAGTTCTGAACCCAAGGTAACATTGCCATGCCAAACCACACCACTAGCAGTCAATGCTAAAACCCCATTCTCCAACTCCTTCATACGATGTTCCGATCCCCTAAAGTTTCTATAATGTAATGGCCGAATATAATTATATAATCATCTCAATTTGTAATCAATATTTCTATTAGGAAAGTCTCTACAAATGGCATTCCATTTAAACTTAATAAATGGAAAAAATTACTCACTATCCCACAAACAATTTAACAAACGAAAATTTTTTCCCACCCCCTGACTCGCTACATGAGACTAAAAAATATCGGAAGATGATCCGACAAAGCCGAATCTACCGTCATTAAATTATGGCCCAGCCAACGGTCTAATATATCACAAGAAACCAATACTCTATCAATCCTCAAAAGCGCCTGACTATTAAACCATGTATAATCCCTCCCAATAAGCGAAACATCATAAAGAACGCAATCATTAACAAACTCCAAAAAATTTACCATAGAATTCGAAACATTTTCACTCCCCCTTGATCTTTCCGAGCTATTCAAAACCTCATTGAAATCACCGCAAACTAACACATTCTCTCTACCCTATATATGAGGCACCAAGTCATACCATATACGATTTTGCTCCCCATAATTAGTGGAGCTGTAAACATAGACCATATGAGCCTCAACTTAGTTCAGAGTAAGATAGACCATACACCACCTCTCTACCGAAAAAACTACCCTTCCTATAACAAAACGTGAGTTCCAAGAAACTACAAGCACCCCGAAAAGCCCTGAGATGGAATACAATGGAATAGGAAATCATTATGACCCAAAAATTTTTGAACTGGCTGGTCAGTAACTATAGCAGTCTTTGTTTCAACCAAAATAACAAGTTGCAAGTAGAATTTACAAATACAATTTCGGATGAAAAATTGCTTCCCCCCATTTAGAAGCCCTCCCAATTCCAACATAATAAGTTTAACGACATAAGAAAGATTTGCAAAACCTGGAAAATGAGACCTAATCAGAGGCGCTGTACCTCCAAAGCCCCCAAAATCTTCTCTACGTGCTGACTATTGAACAGCTCATATTTTTCCCCAAACTGGAATACCATCATTTCTTCACTTTCTCGAGGCACGCTGCTTTCTGCTCTGAGAATTACTCTATTTATATTCAAAATATCTGGCCCTGAAGAACTCGAGACCCCCACCGAAGGCTTAGCTCCATCCCTAGACTTCTAATTTGTATTATTACTAATTTGCAGAATGATGACTAATTGGTTCCCCTCACAAGCTAGGTCATTGTCAGCAGCTATGGCCTCTTCCATAGTATCATTTGAGGTTACTAATTCATCCCCTCTTGACGACACCTCTTCAGACTCGCTTGAGTCTTCTGAAAATTTTTCCTGACAATGATCATAGCCTACACCCTATCAAAAGGAAGCATAAATAATCAATTCGCTAGATCCCATTAACCATTTCAGTTTCTTATTCATAGTCCCCAACAGAATGGATACAAGATAAGACACCACATTAAGATGATCCGATCTCTTAAAATTTGTATCCATAGCAATAATACGGCCAAACATCTACTAGCAAGTTCTCAGGTTAAAGACTCACATATAATAGATGGTGGAAGTCCCATAAAGTCCAGATACATAATTGATTCTGACGGTATAAAATCAGCAGTTAACAATTGAATAGAAGAAAAAATGTGTTGCATCACTTTCCAATCACCATAGATAAAATTCTGTAAAGCAACATCCGTTTTAAAAGATACTATCACACAATCGCCTTCAACAGGTGCAACAAAGGTAAACATAAATCCATAATCACATAAAAATCACTAACATTCCTAATATGAGAAATATTTTTAAGATAGGCCATGCAAGACTTATCTTTCTGGGGTACATTCGGCACCTCCATCTCTAATTTAGGCTTTTCACTTGCTTCCTTAGCCCAAACTACCATCCTACCATTAGGTTCCTGATCAGAAGCTGCACCCCCACCCATGGAATTGGCCACAACATCCACGAATGATCTATCATCGCGAGGTGAATTTTGGAACATATATTTTGGTTTACTACACATCTTCTCTACCCAATTTGGAATAGTTGTAGTAACCTATTTTGAATACCTTGCATGGTACGCTCTAAGTCCCGCGACTCCAATGATCATTGAGTTTAATTTAAATAGTGCCTCTTCGAATGGTAGAGTTCCATCCAAGTCAAGAAACTCAAAATTGAGGTTTCTTGAATTCTTTCTTGATGACACAAATACCCATCCTGAGACTCCATATCTCTTGAAGACTTGTTTCATTGCCAATAAATCATGGCTGTTTGGAAAGTTCTCAAAGTAGATCTTTGATCGATTAAGAATCGGAGATTGGCGGCTATCCTATTCGGAGTGGATTTTGCGGGCTTGGACAGTGGTTCTATGGCGGGGAAAGGGATGGTAAGGGCGGCGGGGTAAAGTCTGGTGGTAGGGGCGATGGGGGAACAGTCGGTGGTGGTTGGTTTTCACCGACGGAGGGGTTTGGGTAGTGGATAGGGTTTCGGGAGTCCATACCGCCATCCATTATGATATACTTTTTTCCAAAAAAAAATTTGGACCTATTATAAACCTAATATATTATTGTTACAAACATAATATATATCTGTTACAAATCTAATATAAGACTTAAAACAGATATATATATATATATATATATATCAGTTCAATGGGCATTGCAAATACAAAGAGACTTATATTAGACTTATAAGGGACCTATATTAGACTTGTATATATATATGACATTATAACAGTTCAATGAGCATTGCAAATACAAAGAGACTTATATTTGACTTATAATAGATTTGTATTAGGTTCGTAACATATATATATATATATATCAAATATATAACAGTTCAATGAGCATTGCAAATACAAAGAGACTTATATTAGAATTATAATCGATTTTTATTATGTTTGTAACAGACATATAATAGTTCAATGAGCATTGTAAATACAAAGAAGCTTATATTAGAATTATAACAGATTTTTGTTAGGTTTGTAACAGATATATATCAGATATATAGTAGATATATAGTAGTTCAATGAGCATTGAAAATACAAAGAGATTTATAATAGACTTCTACCATATTTGTATTAGGTTTGTAATATATATATATATATATATATATATATATATATATATGAGTTATATAACAGTTCAATGACCATTGCAAATACAATGAGACTTATGTTAGACTTGTAACAGATTTGTGTTAGGTTTGTAACAGATATATAGTAGATATATGACAGTTCAATGAATATTGCATATACAAAGAGACTTATATTAGAATTATAACAGATATTTATTAGGTTTGTAACAGATATATATCAGATATATAATAGATATATAATAGTTCAATGAGCATTGCAAAATAAAAGAGACTTATATTAGAATTATAACAAATTTTTATTAGGTTTGTAACAGATTTATATCATATATATAGTAGGTATATAACAGTTCAACGAGCATTGCAAATACAAAGAAACTTATAATAGATTTATAAGATATATATATTAGGTTTGTAACATAAATATATTAGGTTTGTATCAAATCGAAATTTTTTTTTGAAAAAATATATTACAATGGATGGCATTTTGAAGATAAAAATGAGACGATTAAAAAATTCTAAAGCGGCATGTCAAAAAAAATGAACGGTTTGAGATATAAATGTAGAATAAGTGAAAAAAATTGAAAATCAACACCCAAAACTCATGAACATTGTATAAGAGTATATAAAAAGTCATGAACAACCTATAATGGTGATATAAAAAGTGATTAAGTTTGTGGTATTTTGCTTTAAGGTATTTTGGTAATTTGATAAAAGTTTACATGAAATTTGGGGTCTTACAAAAATCTCACAAAAAACTAAAATAATTTGATGATACCATAAATAATTTGCAAACTTACAAAAACAGGGGTAAATAATTACAAAAATACATATGGTATTTATTTGATTAATATGTAGTAATTATCTAGTAATCGTCTAGTAGTTATTTGGTAAATATCTAGTAATCATCTAGTAGTTATCTGATAAATTATAAATTCAAATATTTTTCTAAAATATACATAACATAATTTTGACAGTTTTTATGGGTCTAATGACACCTAATATATATATATATATATATATTAATAATAGATGTGCATATGACAATTTCATAACAATATTTACCAGATAAATACCAGACAGTATTCATGTAATTATGCTCTCTTGCTTTTGTTAATTTGTAAATTATTTATGGTTGGACAGTAGATATGCAATTAGTTTAACTTAATGGTCAATTTTATAAATATTTTAGTGGGACATGTATATTTTTTATAATTTCCCTTTTGCGAAACTAGTGCATTTAGATGTTTTTCCCAGCCTTATTTGTGATTCCAGCTTCTTCGATTGCTCAGATTTATGTCCAAAATAGTTATGTTGTCACACGTCTATTTTTGTTTCCTATTTTCTCATCCAACTCTACCTTTCTTTCAATTCTTATTTATTTTGCAATTTCAGAGAATTTTTTTTTCTTTTCAATTCAGCCTTACTTCTAACGCATCTTTAACTAAGGTTTTTTTCTCTTCTTGTCTAATGTGTTTTATGTTTATTGGTGTCTAATTTGACTGTATATTTTTTGAGATTCAGTCTTCTAATATTAGCGGCAATGACAGAAAGTTCCACAGATTTTTAGTACCATATAAAATTTTTGGACTTCTCACTGTAGACAATGCTACTAAAATATTAATCAATTAATATCAGTATATTAGTACAACTTTGAGTGGAATTCAAATGCTCTTTTCCCTAATGACCTTTGAAAAGAATCTCATACTTTGATGAACGTAGTAGATTTATCTGGTAAATTAATGATCAGGTCAAATTCACCCGAGTTTGTAATGATATCGAAACTAAAACAAAATCTAAAGCCAAAATATAAATACATAGAAGAAAACAAATAGACAGAACATCCAGATATATTGATGTTATGTAAATAGAAAACATAATAATATTGATGATCAAGTTGGAAATGACCCTCAAAATCTCGGATTCGGTCCTGCAATGCCGAAACCAACAGGATAGGTTTGGAGTTTTATTTTACTCGAAGCTGATGCGAAACTTCTTTAGTGATTTAACAGCATCTATACTTTAATTGACGGATTAACTAAGTCCATAGTGTTGAATTAATAATTAAACTTAATAATTTTTATAAAATAAAATTAGGGATAAGGATGCAGAAAGTGTGAGATAACATGTGATAAATATTTGGATTATCAACACATAAATGTGAATAGTATTAGCATCCAAATTGGATTGATACACGGAGCACTTGTTGACAATAAGAGTAGAAAATATATTTAGAAAAGATTATAGTTGATTTGTGGGGCATAACTGTTGTTGTCTTTTTGTGATTTGTAAACTCTATAAATAGAGTTGATATATGTACGGTTATAGGTGTGAAGAAATAAAAAATTTTATAGTTTGTAAGTTCCATTTACTCTTAAGTGTTGCATTATGTTTTTTTGCAACTTCATATTAATTTGACTAATTAAAACTCATTTTATTCCAATAAAGTGGTATCAGAGCTATTTTAGAACTCGATCCTCTTTCCGAAAAAATTCCCGAGTGAAAAACAAGTCGAGTTTTAAAATTTTGGGCGGTGCAGTAGTTCACAAAGTGTTGCAGTAGGCTGTCTGAAGTGTTGCAAGAAACTGCAAAAGTGTCGCAGCACGCCAAAAGTGTCGCCAGAGACTTTGAAGCGTCGCAACAGCTCCTATATGCCTAGAAACATTTTTTTTTTGTGAAAAATCCTCCAAAAAATGAATACCAACGGTGTTTCGTTCAACTTCCCTCAACTTACCAAAACCGATTACAAAATTTGGTGTATCAAAATGAAAGCCATTCTCGGTGCCCAAGATGTTTGCGATATTATCGAAAAAGGTTATGAAGTCCCAGCTGAAAATGCACAACTGTCTCAGGCCGAAAAAGACAGTTTGCTCAAGAGTCGAAGAAACGACCAGAAGACGCTTAGTCTAATCCATCAAGGGCTAGATGATGCAATGTTTGAGAAGGTGGCAGAAGCAACCACGTTCAAGCTGGCTTGGGACATACTGCGAGTTTCTCTTCAAGGAGCAGAGAAAGTTCAAAAAGTTCAACTATAAATGTTGAGGGCGAGTTCAAGACGATGAAAATGAAGGAGACGGAAAATGTTGTTGATTATTCCTCATGAGTAAAATCTGTCGTAAATTAAATGCGCAGTACTGAGAAAAACTCGATGAGTCGAGAACTGTCGAAAAGATTCTACGATCACCACTACCGAAGTTTGACTATATAGTAGTGGCCATACAAGAGTCACGAGACACAAGTACGATGATTGTTGTTGGACTTGTTGGCTCATTGCAAGCACGCGAGGAAAGGCTAAATAGAAAAAAAAGAGGAGTCTATTGAACAAGTTTTGGCAACAAAGGCTCCATTAAAAGAAGGTGAAAATAGCCAAGCTGGTAGTCAATTTAGACAAGGACGCGGTAGTGGCCGCGGAGGAAATGGAAGAGGAAGAGGATGTGGCAGAAATCAACAATTTGGCAGAAACAAAAATAATATCGGAGATAATCTGTCCACAAGAGGTAGAGGTCGTGGACATGGACGACGACGAGGAAGAGGCAACTGGAGACAAAATGACGGACGTGATAAGTCAAACGTTCAATGCTATAATTGCTCAAGATTTTGCTATTATGCATCTGAGTGCCGGAGTCCACAAAACCAAGTAGAGGAGACTACTAACAACATCCAAGATGAGGTGGTGATCAACACAGTTTTACTAACCCGTGAAGGTGACCATAGTCAAGAAAACAACATTTGGAATCTTGACAACGGAGTGAGCAATCACATGTGCGGGATGAGAAAATATTCGTAAAACTGGACAAGTCGTTCAGCGAAAACCTTGTCTTTGGAGATTCGTCAAAAGTTCCTATTCGAGGCAAAGGAACTATTCTCATTCATTTGGAGAATGGAGAGCACCAATTCATCAGCAATGTCTATTATGTTCCAAACATGAAAAATAATATTTTAAGTTTGGGACAGCTGTTCGAGAAAAATTACCAAGTGCATATAGTGAACCGAAAGTTGGTGCTACTAAATGATAAAAGGAGCTACTTGCAAGTGTGCCTATGTCAAAGAACTGAATGTTCACTCTAAACATCAAGATGGACGTGGCCAAGTGTTTGAACGCTTGTGTGAAGGATTCCCATTGGCTTTGGCATTTACGATTTGGGCATCTCAATTTTGGAGGACTAAAATTGTTAAACTAGAAGAAGATGGTGCATGGCCTTGCCCCGATTGCCAAACCCCATCAGCTTTGTGAATGATGTCTTGTTGGAAAATAATCCAGAACCAATTTTTCAAAGGAGTCCATGTCAAGAGCAAAGGCGCCGCTTGAGCTCATCCATGCTGATGTTTGTGGACCAATGACACCAACATCATTGAGAGCCAACAAATACTTCTTGCTATTCATTGACGACTATAGTAGAAAAACGTGGGTGTATCTTCTGAAGGAGAAATTAGAAGTTTTTAGAGCATTCAAGAAGTTCAAGGCGCTCGTTGAGAAAGAAAGCGGCTATTACATCAAAGCCCTAAGATCTGATAGAGGGGGAGAGTTCACATCAAATGAATTCAAAAGTTTTTGTGAGTATCATGGAATCTGTCATTTCCTGTCAGTCCCGAGATCACCACAGCAAAATGGTGTTGTTGAATGAAAGAATCGAACAGTGATGGATATGGTGAGAAGCATGCTGAAAAGTAAGAATTTGCCCAAGGAGTTATGGACAGAAGTTGTCGACTCTGCTGTTTACATCTTGAACCGATCTCCAATAACAAGTGTGTAAGATATGACACCCCGAGAAGCGTGGAGTGGGAGAAAGCCACATATCTCTCACTTGCGTATTTTTGGGAGTGTTGCACATGTTCATGTAGCTGATAAAAGAAAGGAGAAAGCTAGATGATAAAAGCAAAAATTACCTGTTCGTTGGTTACTCAGAATTTTACAAAGGTTACAAAATATTCGATCCTGATACGGGAAAGACGATTATTAGCAGAGATGTCACCATTGACAAAGAAGCAGTTTGGGAATGGAATGATGACTAGTAGAAGAATTACAATTTTTATCCTTTCACAATGGATGAAAACAATGATCGTGATATGGAGGAGCCAGCTACAGCATCGACGTCATATAATCCAATTCCAATTGCATCTCCGGGGATAATATAATGATGAAAGTCAAAGTCCAAGAGAAAGACCTAGAAAATTTTATCTTGTTGAAGATCTTTACGATGCAACTAGAGAGCTCAATGAAGAAGTAACTCTTTACTGTCATCTTAGTGATAGTGAGCCTGTTGATGTTGAAGAAGCCATGAAAGATGAGAAATGGAGAAAAGCCATGGAGGAGGAGATCAATTCAATTGAGAAGAACAAGACGTGGGAGTTGACAAAACTTCCAGCTGATAAAAAGCCCATTGGTGTTAAATAGGTGTTCAAAGCAAAGAAAGATGCAAACGGAGAAATTGTACGACTCAAGGAGAGACTTGTTGCAGCAGAATATAGTCAAAAGCCTAGTATTGACTTTGATGAAGTTTTTGCACCAGTCGCAAGAATGGAGACAATCAGATTGGTGTTATCAGTTACTGCCCAAAATGGATGGAATATCCACCAAATGGATGTCAAGTCAGCATTTTTGAATGGATATTTAGAGGAGGAAATCTATATCCAACAACCGCTGGGTTAAATCATTAAAGGCCATGAAGAAAAAGTGCAAAAACTGAAGAAGGCACTATACGGACTAAAGCAAGCACCGAGTGCTTGGAACAGTCGCATTGACAAATATTTTCAAGAAAATGGATTTGTTAAATGCCCACATGAGTATGCCTTATACGTGATAGTGAATGATGGAGACATGTTGCTTGTTTGCTTGTATGTGGATGATCTCATTTTCACTGAAAATAATCCTCAAATGTTTAAAGATTTCAAGAGGACGATGACTCAGGAATTTGAGATGACTGACATTGGTCTGATGTCATATTATCTCGACATTGAATTGAAGCAGAATGCTGATGGCATCTTTATTAGTCAAAGTGGCTTTGCCAAGGAGATCTTGAAGAAATTCAAGATGGAGAATTGAATTCCTGTCAGCACTCCGGTTGAATGCAGCCTATAATTGACCAAGGAAGAGAATGGAATTTGTGTGAACCCGACAAATTTTCAAAGTCTGATCGGGAGTCTGAGATACTTGACGTGCACACGGCGCGATATTATGTATGCGATTGGGCTAGTCAGTCGATACATGGAAGAATCGAAGGAATCTCATTGGAATGCAGGGAAAAGAATACTCCGCTATGTCAAAGGTACAACTAATTTTGGACTTCGATATTCAAAATTTGACGAGTTCAAATTAGTTGGTTACAGTGACAGTGATTGGGCTGGTGACAAAAATAACCGAAAAAATACTAGCGGATTTGTATTCTTTCTTGGTGAAACAGCTTTTACTTGGATTTCAAAGAAGCAACCTGTAGTGACATTGTCAACATGTGAAGCTGAATATGTTGCTACAACATCATGTGTATGTCATGCAATATGGCTCGAGAAGCCTATTAAAGGAACTTCAAATGACACATCATGATCCAACGGATATTTTTGTCGATAACAAATCGGCATTGGCGTTGGCGAAAAATCCAGTATTCCATGACCGAAGTAAGCATATTGATACAAGGTATCATTTCATCCGAGACTGAAATGAGCAGAAGGAAGTCACATTGAACTATGTCAAAACACAAGATCAGATAGTGGACATCTTTACAAAGTCACTGAAGTATGACGTGTTTAATCAATTACGAACATTGTTGGGCATAACCACAAATTAAGTTTAAGGGGAAGTGTTGAATTAATAATTAAACTTAATAATTTTTATAAAATAAAATTAGGAATAAGGATTAAGAAGGCATGAGATAACATGTGATAAATGTTTGGATTATTAACGCATGATTGTGAATAGTATTAGCATCCAAATTGGATTGATACACGCAACACTTGTTGACAATAAGAGTAGAAAATATATTTAGAAAAGATTATAGTTGATTTGTCGGGCATAAGTGTTGTCTTTTCGTGATTTGTAAACTCTAGAAATAGAGTTGACATATGTACGGTTATAGGTGTGAAGAAATAAAAAATTTTAAAGTTTGTAAGTTCTATTTTCTCTAAGTGTGCATTATAGTTCTTTTGCCACTTCATATTAATTTGATAAAGTAAAACTCATCTTCCTCCAACAGTTAGGGACAGAATCCAGTAAGCCGTGCAACTGGATTTTCTTGTTATAACAGCCTCCGTTGATAATGCATCAATATGAAAGTGTTAGCATACTTCTGTTATGGACGGAAGTGTTATCATACTTCCATTAAACTTGAACAATCCTGTACCTGAAGGGGAAGTAAGTAGAACACAAGTAAGTAATAGTGCAAGAGCTCAAACAATAGCTCACATCCTCTAATTTGCCCAATTTTGCTTCCCTTTCAGATTTCAGGATTCTCGCTCTGTTGCTTCCATTCAATTTTCTAGATTTCAGTTTCCTTTCTTTCGCCTCTTTGTACCCACCCCATCCCCTTCAATGGTGCCTTATCCTATCCAATTTCTTCTTCATCTTCCAAGCCCCAAAAGCCCCTTCATAATTTCCCCTTACAGGACCTCAAATGGTCTGGTAACCAAACAAGCAGCCACCGTTTCCGCAAGCCTGCTGACTTCCCTAATAAATTGCTCCATCTGGTTTCTGATGCCTCTCCGATTGTTCATAATGCCAGCAGCTCTACATTGTCTCCTAACCAGATACCTAAAAAAATCAGGGAGGAAATAGATTATCTTGGATTCTCCTGAGGAGAAACCTAAGCCTGAGATCTGTATTCGCAACAAAGCTAAGCTGCTTAAGCTCGCTGAGGAACCTACTAAGCAGATTAAGCTGGTTGAGGAACCTACTAAGCAGATTAAGCCCACTGAGGAACCTGCAAATGCGGTGAATGAGCATCAGTCAGTGGAGTTGGATGACGCGGACGAATCGATAGGTAAGACTTGGAATTTGAGCCCAGAAGGAATATTGTTTAAAGGTCCTCGTGTTAAGACTTCCATCATACCTCCATTAACCCAGTACCTGAAGGGTTTCAAGGTTTACTATCTGAAGATAGAAGTGATACAAATCCTCAGTCACTGGCTGGTTCAAGCCATATTCACCCTAACATAGACTTAAATCAAGCTAGTACCGATTCTAAGAACTTTAGTACATCTATTAGAAGATAATGGAGAAAGTTGCAGAACAGAGCCTCCGCCACCGCATGAGTCTGCTCCCGGTGAGAATAGATACCCGAATTCCTCCAGTGAGAACATCCTAAATTGATATTACATATTGGACAGTGATGAAGCCCCTCATCATTTATCTTCTTATAAATGCACTTTCTGCAAAAAAAAAAAATTTATTAAGTTACACAAAGTAACAGACATATTTACGTTCTGTGTACACCATGGGTAAAACAAAAATGGAAATGGATACAAAAACAAAAACATATACAAGAAACACAAAAAATTAGGATACTAATTTCGAATACAAAATGCTTGGTACTACGAGGTTCTGGAGACTGTTTCAGAATGAGAAAAATAAGGCGTCTTGTTATGCTCAATATGAAACAACACCGATCAGATCTCATCGTAACAAATCGCAATTTTCCAATTCAATCAAGGGTAAATTTATACACACTAGTTAAAAATTTAGGAGATGAAAAGTTTTGAATTCTTCATTTAAGTGTAATTTGTTATTAAATTTTTTTGAATAGATTTTTCGCCTCCAAAGGATCTTCTCCTAGATCTTCCACGGGAAAAGAAATAAGTTAGGGGAGATCCACAAAAGATCGACTGACTTCCAGTAAATATCCACAAGAAACTCCTATAAATTTTTGGATCTAAATCGAAAAGAAATTTCAGATCTGAATTGCTATCTGATAATTACCAGATTATAGTTTAAACCAATGAATTTCAAACTGCAAATAAAAGAACTACTTAAATTTTCAACAAAAAGGAAAAAAAAGTAAGAAGATGAGTGAAATAGATACCTTAGGCATTCTGATAATTCGCTCATCCGATTGATTTTTCTTAAACCTATATAGCGAAGATGAAAGATATCCCAACTCATGATTGGTTTGAAAGAATGAAGATTATTTTGAAAGAAGAAGATTAGTGTGTTTGCTGAATTCTAAAGGCTTCTTATTTATAGAATTTTATTTGCATGCGTTACCTTGACAGATGTCATAATCTTGTTGCATATGACACGTCAACAAAACCAGTAGCTATTTAATAGTTGTCACATTTAATTAGAAAATGTACATGGACAAACTTCATATACTACTGTAAAACCTCATTTAATATGCAAATGTCCCTTGGGAATCAAGCAGTATAACACATGGAGCTACTATAATTCAGACCTTTACCTCTTGCTTCGAAAATCTTTTTGCTAACCGTACCCCACTTCGGATATGACTCAAACTTGAGACATTTAGATGTCACAAATTGCATCTAAACCAATGTTACTACCGAAGAAGTTAGTGGTTCACGGTTTTATTGGTTCAATCGGATTCAACCGCGTTTCAACCAATCATTTGATTTTTTAAATAATTACTATATATATATATATATCATTCATTAAATATAAGTTATAAAATTAATGTAAAACATCTAACACATACAAATTCTTCATATTTAAAGTTATAATAAGAGTAAATAAATAAAACTCTTACATTAAATTAGTATTAGCTTCCTCCTAAAGTGTAGAACGAAGGTGGAGATCTTGGGTTCGAACCCCTGGTTCTTCAAAAATTAAATGTTCCTACTTTAAAAAAAAAGACCCATCCAAGTTCTATTTTTACAATCTTTTGGGCTCATTATACATTTGAACCCAAATATATTTAGATGACGTAAGATCTCACAGTTTTGCCCTAGAATACAAAACCCTATTTGAAATTGAGTTTTACATCTCTGCGGCCTCTTCTTTCACTCATCTTGCTCATTTCTTTCCAGTGATTTTTCATTCTTTAGTTTCAAAAGGTCAGTTTCTTCATTTCTTTGCGTATTTTTTTTTGTCAATAAGAACAACTGGATCTTGATTTGTATTCAAGTAGTACTGCAAATGTTAAAAAAAACCAATTTAAGTCAACCAGACCCGTACCAGTTTTGGTTTCCGATTGAATCGGCCGGTCCGGTCCGTAATTAAAATTCTCTTGTTTGGTTTCATGGTTTATTTGTAGTATGTTCCTTTCATGGCTTTTTTATGGTTCAGAAAACCATGAAATAAGAACCACGGATTTGGTGGTTCCCCTTCAAATTAAACTAAATTTTTTAAAAAATAAAACCATATCATACCATACAATTTATTCAAATAAGAATTTTTAAAAAATAATATCATATTATACCATATTGTACCATATTGTACTTTAATGATATACAATATGGTATAATATGGTATAAAAGAAATTGAAAGCTATAACATTATTTAGCATAGGCCATTGTTCCACAAAAAAGAAACAAGGTAGGGAAGATCTACAAAATTTAATAAACTCCTGTAAATTATGCACAGGAAGCCCTTAAAAATTTATGGATCTATTTAAAAAAAACTGCAAATCTCAATTGGTAGTTGATACTTTTTTTTATTGAAAATGGAGACCAACTAGTAAGATTATTCAAGAGATAGGGAAAAATTAGCCGTTAAATTGAACCCAAACTCAAAAACCTTCTTCCAGCCCTAATCCAAAAGGCTTCCCCATAAATAACCCTACAAAACTAGATGACCCAAATATTAATAAAAAAATGAAAATATTGAAGTCATTACAGAACATGATAACCGAGACATGCCTCGGAATAAGCAGGTAACAAATAAATAAAATAATTGCTAGTTGATACTTAGTAGATGTGATTTAAATCAATATATTTAAAATTATACATAATATATATCTTTTTACAATAAAGAAAGAAAAAAAATACTTTCTCAATCTTTTTAAAATAGGTATTCTAGCCATTTTTTTAAATATTTTTTTACTTGTCATTCTCAAATATCTAAGCACTTTTTGGATTATTTTTTCAATTACACCCTCATTTGTCCCATTATTATTAATTGAATGGAGGGGAAAACCAAACATTAATTAGAGAGTAAAATAGTATTTTTCCGCCTTAATTAATTGATTCCTTAAAAAGTGTGAAATGTGTTAGAAGACAAGTAAAATAATATGGAGGGAGTATGAAGGTGAGCGAACATATACCTTATGACTTCTGTTAAGTCGCTCATCCAATTGATTTTTCTTAAGCCTAGAACGGCAAAGAAGACCAATATCTTAACTCACTAGTGGTTTACCCAATACTCAACTGGAAAAGATAAGAAACTATGAAGGAAGATAATTGTGTTTGGTGAAGTCCAAGTATAGAATTTATATACGTTACATTGACAAATGTCATATTTTAACGGCAGATGACAAGTGAACAAAACAGGTTGCGATTTCACATTCGTTACATTTAGAGAATATATACACAAAAATGTCTTTAAAACACCATTTAGTAAGATATAATTAGTAACGTTTATACATTTATAAATGTGAATTCATTGATTCTTGACTTAACATATTAAGTTGGTAGGTTGGACACAATCATAGCTTTTATTTTATGTTTTACATCCCCTACACGCAAATGTCACTTGGGGTTTAAACGAGCACAACGTATGGAGTTGCCATAATTTGAAACCTCGATCTCTATATGAAAAAATTAGTAACTTGATGAAATCAATTGAACTAAAAGCGAGTACATTTTTTTCACCAGTTATTATTGTAAATAATCTACATTTTTTTTGCTATATGAAAATTGTTAGCCATCGTAGTTTATAATAATTGAATAGTATCACAAATTTAAAACAAGTATATGTGGGAATTGTAAGGCATGTTATACACCTTTAATTAGGTTATGGGAACTAGCTAGCGTTAAAATCAAAAATAAACAAAAAAACACGGAAGCTCTTAAAAAATTGCAAATAAATCCCCAAAAATGAAAACTACATTAATATATCTGTAGAAAATAAAAGTAAAGAGCAAGCAAAGCTTGCATTTTTCTTATAGAAATTAAATTACAATGACAATTAATCTTGTTTACACTAGTGCAAAGAGCGCGTCAAATTGAGTATTATATAGAACACCATAAGGATCTAATAGTACTGCATAGATATCAAGTTAGAGTGCATATGCCAGATTCTCAAAATCAAATATACATTTAAATAGGAAACAAATAGAGATAAACAAAAATATAATTCTTCCTCTATTAGTTGTCTCATATGTCATTATTCTCTCTTCACTGGCACCCTGTAGGCAATAAACCACTGTCATGTGAATTGGCCATGGAGAACTCGATAGCTTAGTTGTCCTGGCCGACATTGGGAAATTTTCATGATTGTAGACATTTTCCGGTCTGTTCTCTTCTAAACTCCAGAAAAATTGTTTTCAAGATGTTGCTAAAAATTAATTGTTCTGGTGATTGTTTGACCAGGAGAAGAAAGAGGCATCTCGTTAAGATCGATAACAAACAGCACCCATCGGATCCCATTCTAACAATAAACAATTCATTCAATTTTAATCTTATTTTGAATTCTCAAGTTCAATCAAGGGTAAAAATATAAATAGTAGTTGATAAATTATGAGATGAAAAGTCTTGAATTCCTTATTTAATTTATTGTAAAATATATATGTTATTTAATTCATTCCGGAAGAATTTCTGCCTCCAGAAGAACTCCTCCTAGATCTTCCATAGGAAAACAAGTTAGGGAAGATCTACTACGATCAATGGACTACATGCTATTTATTTACAAAAGAAAAACAATCTTGGAATTAAATTTAAAAGAAAACTTCAGATCTGAAGAGCTTCTTGGTACTTACAAGATTGTGATCTAAAACAATAAATTTAAAATTATATATAAAATTTCTTATATTTACGACAAAAAAAAAGAAAAAGTGAAAAGCAGGGTTAGAAAATATATACCTTACAAGTTCTGGTAAATCGCTAATCTGATGATTTTTCTGAACCTAGAGGGTGAATATTTAACAGGGAAGATATAAAAAATAAGGATGAAGATAATTGTGTTTGGTGGACTATGAAACCTTCTTATTTATAGAATTTAATTGTGCCGGTTACCTTGAAAGTTGATATTTTATTATAATAAATTACACGTAAACAAAACCAATAGCTATTTAACAATTCTCACATACAGAAAATGTATATGGCCAAATGGGGAAATTATACAATGGACATAGACCTGTAGTCCCTTCTCCTTGCATGGATGATATGTGTCCCAGAAACTACTTCATGCTTTTAATTTTTATTAATATATTCATTTCTGGGACACATATCATTCATGTAAGGAGAAGGGACCAAAAAACTCGATTCATTGTATAATTTTCCAACCAAATGTAATTTACAAGCTGTAAATGTAAACAAAAATTTGGTATGTTTTAATCAATAACATTCCCTCATTGATAAATATGAATTTATTGAATCCTTTTCCACGTCATAAAACCAATTAACCCAAAAGTTAAGTCTATAATTAAATATGTTGCATCAGGGGAAATTTCTTTCGGCCGTTCCTTATCATGCCGGCTCAATTCAGTTGCTGCTATGGATCTTTAGATTATTATAATCACACTCTATTGTGACTGGGTTCTTTAGTTCGTTATTATTGCACTAGATTGCATATGATTTTATTAACATCCTAGAGATGTTTTATTTTTCTTTTCTTTTTTATTGTTTTTTCCTTTTCATTTTAATAAATTGAGCCGGTATTTACCGAGCTCAGCCCTTAATTAAAAAAAAAAGTCTATAACTAAGGCTCAATAATAACTCATATTATTTTTAACACACTCAACACAAGTGAATGCCCATCCAACTTGAAGCATATATAACACAAAATTGTCACAATTTGAACATTACCACTCGATCAAAAGCTTTGATATCATATCATAGAACCAATTGACATGACCTAAAAACTTTACTTGATACCTAATACTTAACCGTACCTTTTATATTATTCCTAACGTTGCTAAATGAATTTGAAAATATCTTACTCCTTCTCATTTAAATTAATAAATAACCTCCATAAACAAACAACATCCATATATACACGATGACAAAACCAAGTCTTTAAGAGTAGACATAGGGCTAGTTTGGGAATACTTTTCTAGGCCGTTGTCCCGAAAAGCTCCATTTTCAAATTTTTCCTATAACAGTAGATTTTGGTATTGTGAAATCAATAACACACAGACCCTAATCAATTAGTATTAAGATTCAAAATCTTTCGTTCAATGCCAAAATATGTTATTTCATGAAAAGTTTGTGAGTGAAACTTTTTACAAAATCTGTTGTGATAGCAATACCAAACAGACTTAGAGTATAAGGACCACAAAAGTAGCTCCTCGCAATTAGCAAATTGATGGGAAAATGCACGAGAGATTATGAACACTAAATATGCATCTTACTGGCTGAATTGTTGCTACTGCCCTCTCTAGCCATGGCTAGTGCTGAGTGTTGTCCCTCTTATTATGGGACCCACTGATTAATTAAAAAAACAAAAAAAAATCAAAAAGAGGCAGGTCGGCAGAACGTTTTTTCAAAAAGTGCACAGTAAAATTACTGTGCACAATTCGACCATACGCGTTTGTATTTCCTATAAATAGAGAGACTTCTGCCTCAAATGAGAGCAGGAGAGGAAGAAAACACAGATAAAAATATTATCTGTGTAAAGAAACTTAGGAAAAGGGTTCCTAAGAGTTGGGTAAGAGAGAAAATAGTGAGGTTTTGGGAAACACTTGAGTGCCACTATTTTGTAATCTCTTGGTGTACCTACTATTATTTTTATAGTGGAGAATTATTCGGAGTTGGTCCCGTGGTTTTCCCTAATTAATTTGGGGTTTCCACGTAAAAATCTGCGTGTCTTTTTATTCTGCTGCTATTATTTTTCTCGTAATCTATTATTGGGCCTAACAAGTGGTACTAGAGCCGAAGGTTGTTTTATCAGTAAAATCCATGGATATATTTTTCAAAAATAAATATACCACGACGACGAGAAAATTACGATAAATCCGGTGGCGCAATCCGTTCGAAAAACCGCCGCAGCTACGCGTGAATAGTAAAATAGTAATTTGAGGAATAGTATTCATATATAATACTATTCATATTCGGCCATCTTTTGTGAACAGTATTTAAGTATACGGGAGGCATACTGTTACTATTCCAAAATACAAGTATTATTTGGGTATACGGTACTATTCAAATATACAGTACTATTTATGTGAATAGTGAAATTCGTGAATAGTAAAATTCTGCCATTCTTAAATTTTTTGACATGGCGAATGATGGTGTAATGATCAAATTGACGGACACAAATTATTCAATGTGGAAATCCAGAATGGAGGACTACCTCAATTGCAAAGATTTGTATGATCCTATTGAGGGTGACGACGCAAAGCCGAGGGATATGAAAGAGCAGCAGTGGATAAAGTTGAAGAAACAGACATTGGGTACAGTACACTAATGGATAGATGCTAGCCTGTACAACCACGTGAGGAGCGAAACAGATCTCAAAGTTCTCTGGAAGAAGCTAGAGGATATGTACGAGGCTAAAAATGCTCAAGGAACAGTGTTCATGATTCGTAAAGTCATGAACTTAAAACTGACAGAGGGACGATCAATCACACAACACCTAAACGACTTTGAAGGATTTATAAGTGAGTTAGCAGTCACCGGTATGTCCTTGAATGATGAGATGCAAGCATGTGTTTTGATGGAAACTCTACCAGATAGCTGGGATACTCTTGTTGTATCACTGAGTAACTCAGCTCCAAATGGTGTGGTAACAATGACTATGGTAAAGAATAGCCTACTTAATGAAGAACTTCGTAGAAGAGACATTGCCAGTACCAGTTCACAAGCCCTTGTCACGGAAAATAGGGGTCGAAGCAAGAGTAGAGGTCGTGGGAATGGAAAATCGAAAGATAGATCCAAGTCCCGGGAGAAGAGGTTATGCTACCACTGTGGAAAGTAGGGCCATCTCAAAAGGAACTGTCGTTTCTTTAAACAAGAGAATGCAAATCGAAGTCATGATAATGACAAAAATACATCTACTACAGTTACAAAAGAAGATGGAGAGGTGGCTTTAGTATCTCATGATGCAGATTGTTGTCATGTTGAAGATGCAGATACCGAGTGGATTGTAGATTCTGGTGCCTCATACCACTGTGTTCCAAAAAGGGAATACTTCTCAACATATAAAGCAAGCGATTATGGTACTATTAAAATGGGAAATAATAGTGTCTCACAAATGGTGGGAATCGGTGATATCTGCGTGAAGACAAGTGTCGGATGCACATTAACACTTAAAAATGTGCAACACATTCCAGATCTTCGGTTGAACCTGTTGTCTGTTAGTGTATTGGACAAGGAAGGTTATCACAATCATACAGGCAATGGAAATTGGAAACTCACCAAAGGATCGTTGGTGGTGGCAAAAGGAAGATTGTGTTGCTCGCTATACAAAACACACGTAATAATATGTGCGAGTCAACTGAATACAGTTGGAGATGATGCTTCACCAAATTTGTGGTATAGGCGACTGGCGCATATTAGTGAGAAAGGGTTGAATATACTGGCTAAGAAGTCCCTCATCCCGTTAGCCAAAGGAAAAATTAACCCGTGTGATCACTGTTTATTTGGGAAGCAACATTGACTTTCATTTCAGAAAAGCTCTAGAAGGAGAAATAATAAGTTAGAGCTGGTACACTCTGACGTTTGTGGTCCCATGGATACAGAATCCATTGGAGGAAGAAGATACTTTCTTACCTTCATTGATGATTTTCCAAGGAAGACATGGATTTATTTGCTGCGCACAAAGGATGAAGTATTCAAGCACTTTCAGCAATTCCATGCAATGGTGGAAAGGGAGACTGGAGTGCCATTAAAGTGTTTACGCACAGATAATGGTGGTAAGTATATCTCTAAAGAGTTCAAGGATTACTGTAGTCAACATGGTATCAGGCGTGAAAAGACAGTTCCTAGTACACCTCAACACAGTGGCGTTGCTGAACGAATGAATCGCACCATTGTCGAAAGAGTTAGATCCATGCTCAAAATGGCTACGTTACCTAAGTCATTTTGGGGAGAAGCTGTCAATACTATTGTCTATCTTATCAACCGACTACCTTCAGTACCTTTGGATTTTGATATTCCAGAGAGGGTCTGGACAGGTAGAAATATCTCATACTCTCACTTGAGGGTATTTGGCTGCAAGGCATTTATGCATGTTCCTAAAGAGCAAAGGCTAAAGCTTGATAATAAATCAGTTCCTTGCACTTTTGTCGGTTATAGAGATGAAGAGTTCGGCTACAGATTATGGGATCTAGTGAAAAAGAAAATTGTACGGAACCGAAATGTTGTATTTCATGAGAATGATATCATCGGTGAAAGATCTATGAGTGATGGTGTTATCGATATAACACCAAAGAGCATTCTATCAGATGATGCCACAGAAAGAAGAATGTATCAATCAGAACAAAATGGAGAAGAAGAGCCAGTTGTGAGGGATCAAGATGCAATTGTAGATGAAGATACGAATGAAGAGGGTGTTGAGCAGGGGGAGCCAGAGAACCCCATTCTACCAGACGAAGAACCTCAATTAAGGAGGTCAATCAGAGAACGCCAACCATCTACAAAATACTCTAGTTTCGATTATATTTTAATCACTGATGAGGGGGAGCCTGAAAGCTTCCAAGATGTGCAATCTTGTAAAGATAAAGATTGTTGGATGAAGGCCATGCAGGAGGAGATGAATTCTTTGAAGAAGAATGACACGTACGAGCTGGTAAAACTTCTTAAAGGGAAGAGAACACTCAAGAACAAATGGGTGTATAAGCTGAAGAAAGATGATGGAAACCTAGTGAGATTCAAAGCTCGATTGGTTGTCAAAGGTTTTACTCAAAACAAAGGTATCGACTTTGACGAGATTTTTTCACCAGTTGTGAAAATGAGTTCCATTCGAGTTGTGCTAGGTCTTGTAGCCAGCTTGAACCTTGAGTTAGAACAACTTGATGTAAAGACCGCGTTCTTGCATGGGGATTTAGAAGAAGAAATTTATATGGAACAACCAGAAGGTTTCAAGGTCAAGGGAAAGGAGGACATGGTGCGTCACCTGAAGAAAAGTTTGTATGGGCTAAAACAAGCCCCGCGGTAATGGTATAAAAAGTTTGATTCTTTCATGGTGAATCAAAGATACAAGAGGACAGAAGCTGATCCATGTGTATATGTCCAGAATTTCCCTGATGGAAAATTTATCATTCTTCTCTTATATGTTGATGATATGCTAGTCGTTGGGCCAAATGCCAAAATGATTAGTAAGTTGAAGTGTGATTTGTCTAAGGCGTTTGACATGAAGGATTTAGGACCGGCAAGGCGAATTCTTGGAATGGAGATTACCCAAAATCAAAGGTCCAGCAGGGTGTGGTTATCGCAAGAAAAATATATTGAACGGGTACTAGAAAGGTTCAATATGAAGAATGCTAAACCAATTAGCACTCCACTTGCCGCTCATTTCAAGTTGAGTAAGAAATCCTACCCTTCAACAGAGAAAAATAGAGAAGATATGTTAAATATTCCATATTCTTCAGCGGTCGGAAGTTTGATGTATGCAATGGTGTGTACGAGACCAGACATCGCTCATGCAGTTGGAGTTGTGAGTCAATTTCTGTCAAATCCCCAGAAGACACATTGGGAAGCAGTTAAATGGATCTTTAGATACCTGAGAGGAACTTCAAAGTTATGTTTAACATTTGGAGGTGGAAAGCCAGCACTTGTTGGTTACACAGATGCAGATATGGCTGGTGACCTTGATGAAAGAAAATCTACATCAGGTTACTTATTTACATTCTCAGGGGGAGCTATTTCATGGCAGTCATGGTTACAGAAGTGTGTTTCAATATCAACAACTGAAGCAGAGTACGTTGCAGCAACAGAAGCAGGAAAGGAAATGCTTTGGTTAAAGTGATTCTTTGAAGAATTGGGTGTGCAACAAGAAGACTACATAGTTTATTGTGATAGTCAAAGTGCACTAGACTTGAGCAAAAATACTATGCATCATGCACGGACGAAACATATTGATGTAAGATATCCTTGGCTCAGACTTGCCATTGAAGAAAAAGAGTTCAAGTTGCAGAAGATTCATACAAACAATAATGCTGCTGATATGCTGACAAAGGTTGTACCAAAAGAAAAGCTCGACCGGTGCATTGAAGCAACCGGGATGGAGAGTCCCACAATGTAGTCGGGAGGGGGAGATTTGCTGAGTGGTGTCCCTCTTATTATGGGACACACTGATTAATTAAAAAAGACAAAAAAATCAAAAAGAGGCAGGTCGGCAGAACGTTTTTTCAAAATGTGCACAGTAAAATTACTATGCACAATTCGACCATACGCGTTTATATTTCCTATAAATAGAGAGACTTCTGCCTCAAATGAGAGCAGGAGAGGAAGAAAACACAGATAAAAATATTATTTGTGTAGAGAAACTTAGGAAAAGGGTTCCTAAGAGTTGGGTAAGAGAGAAAATAGTGAGGGTTTGAGAAACACTTGAGTGCCACTATTTTGTAATCTCTTGGTGTACCTACTATTATTTTTATAGTGGAGAATTATTCGGAGTTGGTCCCGTGGTTTTTCCCTAATTAATTTAGGGTTTCCACGTAAAATTCTGCGTGTCTTTTTATTCTGCTGCTATTATTTTTCCCGTAATCTATTATTGGCCTAACAGCTAGCTCATCTAAACCTGACAAACATCCCGCCGATTTTAGTATAGCTCATCTTTTGGATAAGAATGCTTTCCTTTGGGATTCCGTTCCCACCAAGAAACCTACCTATGCTGCGATTGTTCATGATAAAATCAATGATACAGTGCCGATTATCTCCTGCATCAAAGTGACGAAGATGGCTAGATTTAAGAGTGTTCGTATTACACAAGATTTGTACAATTCCAGAGTCAAACAATGCGCCTTCTCCTTTATAGGCTGATTGATTTTAGGAAAAGGGGATTCCCCTTGATGATTCGAAATCACAGCTTATGAAGATTCATGGTATTAACTCAAAGTGGCGGCTGATATCTATTGGCTGAGGTTTTTTTCGTATCATGCTTGGTTCCTCGGAATTGAAGAATAAGATTTAGATTAGGAGTATCCTTAATCTCAATCCAGGATTATTCCAACTACAATCGTAGGTGCCGGACTTCGACCCCTTTGTTTAGAAGGCAATGAATGCTCAAGTATGGGTTAAACTTCAAGACCTTTTGTGGGAGTATTGGAATCTGCAAACCCTTGTTGAGATTGTTAGCTGCTTTAGAGTCCTTCTACGGGTTTACAAAGCAACACTTGATGGAGCCTTTGGGCATTTTGGAAGGGTATTAGTTGAGGTGGATTTATCCACATCCTTACCGCAAATGGTAGGTGTGGAGCGGGAAGGAGGTGGATTATGCATAGATTTACTGTTTGAGAATATCCCTGCATTTTGTAAGCTTTGTAGTTCTTTGGGAAATCAAGCATATGAGTGCCAAAGGAACAGGAAACCTGAGGATGTTCAACGCCAATATGCTAAGGAAAGGAAAGCCGAGAAGCCAACCCGGACAGAAACTGATAAACCAGCTCTAGAGACCGATGGTTAGCAAAATCTTGACCTTCTCACTAGAAGCAAACCATGACAACATAGCTTCAAAGAAAGGAAGGGGACCACTGATATTCTAACCGAAATTTTTTTTCGAAACATCAAGGATAGTCTCAGGTAAACAACAAAACATCTTGAGGTGTCATTAGTTAAGACTAGCCAGTCTTCAAGGGAAGATACTGAAGAGAAACATGAAAATCAAGAATTCGAATTCCAACTCTCAGATTGACGCGAAAGAGATTAATTTAGAAGTGAGACTGGTGGAAGGTCAGGCCGCCCATGATCACACCAGACTAAATGGGATTGGTTGGCAAACACCCTCTTGCAATTACCACAGGCGGGGAATCTTGGTCTGACATTTCAGAAAGAGACCTAGATGCTGAAGTTCAATCTAGGAACCTGAATAATAAGAAGAATGGGCGAGATAAAACATCATAGAAGGCATCATAGTCTCTGCAGCAGAATTCTGTCAGGTATTCTTAATGATAGCTCTCTATTGGAATTGTTGTGGCTTCCATAATAATGGAACCCAACAATATCTTTGTACTCTAATTGCTAAATTTAAGCCTTTATTTATTTGTTGGCTAAACCTATGGTTAGTTTTGATTATATTGACAGTTTGTTTTGGAAGAGAATTGGTAATGATTTGGTTGCAGTTAATGATAAACCGTTGTCGTCGTTATGGGTGTTAAAGCAAAGCTTATTTGGGGGCAGCGTCCCTTTGCGTTTTACCTCGGACTAAATAATAAGACTTCATTTGGATTCATTTATGGTAGTTTAACTTTGAATGAACGAATTCCTATGTTTAATGACATTAAGAGAGTAGTTGCTACACTGGAACATAATTGGGTCTTGCTTGGGGACTTTAATGCTATTTATGGTGCTCATAAGAAGCGTGGCAACCCCCCGAATGCAAGGGCATGTCGGGAATTTCATGAATGTATTGATGATGTTGAACTTCTTAATGTACCCTCCACAGGTCCCTTCTACACATGGTTCAATGGTAGAGCTAGAGCGGCAAGGGTAGAATCCAGATTGGATAGAGCCCTCATTTCTTCCGATTTTGCCTCATGTTGTAGCTCTTTTTATTGTACGATTTTGGTTCATCATTATTCAGGCCACCACCCTATTATTTTGCTGCTCTTTGGTCCCTCAGAAAGTGTCCCAATTTAATTTTGGATCACACATCCTTCTCTTCAGGACTTAATTTTGGATCATTGGAGTACTCCGTTTCCATCCCTTCCATCGATTCAACTGCTTATGTTGAAGCTTAAATCTTTGATGCTTGTCCTTCAAACCTAGAATAAAGAGTTGTTCGGGAATTTTCATAACAGTATTCGACAAAGTCAGCAGGCTCTTGCTAATATTCAAAACATGATTTCAGCAAATCGTTTGACTGGCCATCTCATTCAAGAGGAGATGGATGCTCATTCACAATTTGATTAACATATCTCTCAGAAGGACAATTACATGAAAGAAAAGAGTGGCATTAGATGGTTAAAGTAAGGCGATAGGGATACTACTTTTTTTCCACCGTGTGGCTAGCCTAAAAAAACGACGGGTGGCATTCATTCTTTATTTACTCATGCAACTCTCACTAGTAACATCGATGATATTTTCGCATGTTTGGTTTCCTTCTACGGTGAGATTTTTCATAAAGATGACTCGTTCCAAGTTGACAAAGGCCTTGTTTCTTTAGCTATACCCGCTCTAATCACACCCTAAGAGAACACACTATTAACCACACGACCATCTTTAGAGCTAGTCCATAAAACTGTGTTGAGAATGGACGGCTCCAGTGCGCCGAGACATGACGATTTTACGGGATTTTTCTTTCGCAAATACTAGGACATTGTGGGTACTGATTTCTTTAGGGCGATTAATCAATTTTTTCACATCGGGGTTATGCTACAATGGCTGAACTCGAATCTTATCACCTTGATTCCTAAAACTGATTGTGTTATACGTCTTGAAGATTTTTGACCGTTGCGATGAGTAACTTTGTCTTTGAATTCACTACCAAAATCATTGCCAATCGCCTTGCATTTCCTCTCATATTATCACTCCTAATCAATTTGGCTTCATACAAGGAAGAAACATACATGAGAGCATTGCTCTAGCTTCAGAGGGGGTTAATATATTGGGTAAACATTTCTTTGGGGGGAATCTTGCAGTAAAGATTGATATAAAAGGGCTTCTGATAACCTAGATTGGAACTTCTTGTGTATAGTGTTGAAGTCTTTCTGCTTTTCCAGCACCTTTATTGGTTGGACTCATAGCATCCTTGATTCTGCCCTAATTTCAATTCCGACGCTGTCATGTACTAGGGGATACTTTCAGTACTCTAGGGGTGTCTAATAAGTGGAGCCTCTTTCCTCTTCATTTTTTTGCATTACAGAGGATTTTCTTAGCAAGGTTCTGCTTGTTGGAATTAAAACACTCAAATGAACAACTTTTATTAAACTCAAAAATATTACAAGAACACTCACACTCAAAATACAATACTACAACTCACTCTTTATTCTTTTCTCTCTAAAGAAGTTCTTATTTTAGCCGATGCATAGAAAACTAAACACTCACCTATTTATAGGTGAATATGTATCCTAATACAAGGCTTATAAATTAGCCAAGTCACCTAAATAATACAACCACAAAATACTAACCACATTTTACAACTAACACATTACTAACCACAACTTTCAACTAACCTTCCACATATCACACTTACTTACCACAAATTCCAACTAACTCTCCACATTTCACACTTTCTAACCATTCATCAAACCTAACACAATTTTTTAACATATCATACATTTTCCATCCACAAAATAAAATCTACATACTTAAAAATATCTAAATAATTTACTACAATTTGGATTTGTGGGCTTGGACTCATTTTTATTTGGTTTGGATTTCTTGAGTTTTTTTAACTTGGATCAAGTTTACGATCCAACACCCCCTCTTAAACTTGATCTAGTCATCCCAAGTGAACTTCTCAGTCTGATGAAGTTTTCACTTGTCAGTGGTTTAGTAAAGATATCCGCAACTTGATCTTGTGTCATGACATATTCAACTTGTACTTCCTTTCTTGCAATACACTCTCTTATATAATGGTAGCAGATGTCGATGTGCTTGCTTCGATCATGGAATACAAGATTCTTTGCTAAGGCAATAGCTGACTTGTTGTCAACACGGATCTCAGTCGACTCTTCTTGGGTCAAGCCGATCTCCTTCAATAAGTTTCTAAGCCAAATTGCATGACAAACACACGAGGTTGCTGCAACATATTCAGCTTCACATGTAGACAAAGTTACAATTGGTTGTTTCTTTGACATCCATGTGAAAGCAGTATCTCCTATGAAAAACACAAATCCACTAGTGCTCCTGCGGTTATCTACGTCTCCACCCTAATCGCTGTCACTGTATCCAACAAGTTTGTAATCATTAGAAACCGAATAGAGCAAGCCAAAATCAATTGTACCTTTCAAATAGCGAATAATTCTCGTAGCAGCTTTGAAATGGGTAGTTGTTGGTGATTCCATGTAGCGGCTAACTAACCCGACTGCATGAAGGATATCTGGCCTCGTGCAGGTAAGATAGCATAGACTTCCAACCAAACTTTGGAAAAGTGTTGGATCTACACTCTCACCTTCTTCATGTTTGGACATCTTGATCCCGTACTCCACTGGTGTGCTTATCAGCTTACAATTCTCCATCTTGAACTTTTTCAAGATCTCCTGGGCATAGCTTTCTTGTGAAATGAAAATTTCATCCTTTTGTTGCTTTACTTCTATGCCGAGGTAGTGCGCCATGAGCCCCATGTCTGTCATCTCAAACTCCTTCGGCATCACTTTCTTGAATTCATCGAACATTCTTTTGTTGCTTCCAGTGAATATCAAATCATCCACATAGAGGCACATGATTAAAATATCTCCATCTTTGATCTTGATGTACAAAGCGTGCTCAAAGGGGCATTTGTTGAGCCATTTTCTCGGAAGTACTTGTCAATTCTGCTATTACATGCCCTTGGTGCTTATTTTATTCCATAAAGAGCCTTCTTCAATTTCAACACCTTGTCTTCATGGCCTTTGACTTCATAACCTGGTGGTTGCTGGATGTAAACTTCCTCTTCAAGAACCCCATTTAGGAACGCCGATTTTACATCCATTTGATGAATTCTCCACTTGTTTTGAGCCGCTAAAGAAATTATTAGTCTGACAGTTTCCAATCGAGCAACTGGAGCGAATACCTCATCGTAGTCAATTCCAGCCTTTTGACAATAGCCTTTTGCAACAAGCCTTGCCTTGTGTCTTTCGATCTCTCCCTTGGCATTCCGCTTTGTTTTGTACACCCATTTAACACCTATCGCCTTGTGTCCTTTGGGAAGTGAAGTGAGTTCCCATGTATCATTCTTCTCAATGGCCTTGATTCCTTCGTCCATTGCACCTCTCCACTTTTTCTCTTTTGCAGCTTCTTGAAATGTCACTGGCTCGCAGTCAACAAATGGATAAAATAATTTAAGATTGTCTAGTTGTTTAGTCACCTCATAGAGTTCTCGAAGACTTCTCGTACGATGCACTTCTCTTTCCTCTTCAGTCTCGGTTAAGGATGGAGATGATGATGATGATGATGACCCATCTCTATGAGTAGGAGAAGTTGGTGGAGTTGTGAGGCCTTGTTGAAGTTGTCTTGGTTGCTTAAGTGTTGTCGGCTCATCTTCCTGAAATGGAAAAAAATTGAAGCCTTCCATTTGAGAATCAAAGTTCCATTCTCCTTCTTCATCAAATATCACATCTTGGCTGATCATAAATTTCTTCTCGTTCGGATTGTATAGCTTATAGCCTTTTGAGCTTGAGTCATAACCGATGAAAATAAAACTTTTTCTTTTATCATCAAGCTTGGTTCGTTCTCATCTGGTACATGAACATGAGCTACACTCCCGAAGACTCGAAGATGGGAAATTCCGAGCTTTCTTCCACTCCATGCTTCTTATGGTGTCTTTCCCCACACGCTTCTTGTAGGAGAACGATTTAATAGGTAGATTGCACATGCTACTGCTTCCGCCCAAAATTGCTTGGGTAGTTTATTGCTTTTGAGCATACTCCGTGCCATGTCAAGAATTGTTCTATTCTTCCTTTCTGCCACACCCTTTTGTTGGGGGGATCTAGGAACCATTAAGGGTCGACGGATTCCATGTGCTGCACAAAACTCGTTGAATTCATTGTATGTGAATTCTCCTCCTCAATCAGATCTCATGGCTTTGATTTTATGACCACTCTCCTTTTCCACGGCCGCTTTGAACTTCTGAAACACTCCAAAGACTTCTAATTTCTGCTTCAAGAAATATACCCATGTTTTTCTTGAGTAATCATCAATGAAAAGAAGGAAGTAGTTACTATTAGCGAGAGAACTTGGCTTGATAGGACCACACAGGTCGGTTTGGATAAGCTCGAGCGGTTTCTTGGCTCTATAGTCTTACTCCTTTGGAAAGCTTCTTTTGAATTGCTTCCCTTGTAGACATCCTTCGCACAATTGATCAGGATTATTGATACATGGTAAACCTCTAACCATTCCCTTCTTGGATGACAACTCCAATCCTCCAAAGTTGAGATGACCAAATCGAAGATGCCACAGCCACGATGCGTCTTTATAACACACCTTCAAACACTTCGCAACATCGTGTTGAATGTTCGAAGGAAACATTCTATTCTTTGACATTTGTACTTTAGCAATCAAATCTCCTTTGCCATCTCTTATTGAAAGACTACAATCTTTCATGTGAATATCATAGCCTTTTTCTAAGAGTTGGCCCAAACTTAGAATGTTGCACTTCATATTAGGCACATAGTAGACATTTGAAATTAATAGGTGGCTACCATCTTTAGCACGAAAGAGGATGTTACTTTCCCCTTCATCGATATATTGCTGTCATCTCCAAATGAGACATCACCAGTTACTTCTTTAGTCAGCTCCATGAATAAGCTTCTTTTCTCGCACATGTGGTTGCTTGCACCGGTGTTGAGATACCATGTGTTGTCTTGATGATCACTGTTGTTGTTGTATGCTAATAATAGCATTTCTTTCTCCTTGATCTTCTCCTCCACGAAATTTGCCTTCTCTACAACTTGATCATTTCGAGCTCTACATTCCGAAGCGTAATGCCCAAACTTTTGACAATTATAGCATCGGACTTGAGATTTGTCATACCTCGAGTTCGAATTTCCTTTTCCACGACCTTGTATGGAGCTTTCTCCTTTCTCATAGTTGTTGGAATTATTGTTGTAATTCCAACTCCGTCCACGACCATGGCTTCCTCCTCGTCCGCGGCCTCGTCCTCTGCCTCTGCCTCTGCCATGGTTGTTTCTACCATTGCCTTGGCCTTCACTCGTATCCTTAAGTTGTAACTTGAGGAGTTGCTCAGAGATACCTTGCTTCTCCTTATGCTTTTCTTCATAGGCTTGTAGTGATCCTTGGAGTTCTTCAATCGTCATCTCCAAGTCTTTGGTTTCTTCAATTGTCACCACGATGTGCTCAAATTTGGGATCCAACGAGCGGAGTATCTTCTCTATTATTCTTACATCTTCTAACTTCTCACCGTTCCTTTTCAATTGATTAGAAACGACTGCTACTCTTGAAAAGTAATCGGAGATAGACTCGGATGGTTTCATGTGCAAGGATTCAAACTCACCTCTTAGTGTTTGGAGACGGACCTTCTTCACCTTTTCGGCTCCTTTGTAAGAGGTTTGTAGCTTCTCCCATGCTTGCTTGGCGGAAGTTGCACTTGAAATCTTTTCAAAACCATCATCATCTAATGCTTGATAGATGAGGAAGAGAGCTTTATTGTCTCTCTTTCGGGAATCCTTCAAAGTTGTAGCTTGATCTAGCGTGAGAGAGGCTTCATTTTCGGGCTCCTTGAATCCTTTCTCTACGATATCCCAAACATCATGAGCACCGAGAAGAGCCTTCATCTTAATACTCCAATTATCGTAGTTGTTGTTATTAAGTGTTGGAACTTGAAAGGATGTCACGTTATTCGCCATCTTACTCAAATAGCTTTTCTAGACGTATAGGAGCTATTGCGACACTTTCTGGAGTGTGATGCGACACTTTCTGGAGTTTGCTGCGACACTTCTGGAGTTTGCTGCGACACTTCTACAGTCTACTGCGACACTTCTGGAGTCTTTTGCAACACACTAGACGTATTGCAACGCTTTTGGCAGTCTACTACGACACTTTCTGGGCTTTTTAGCTACTGCAACGCTTGGGCAGTTTCAATTTAATTTTTTCGCACTCAGGAAAAAAATTCTTTTCGGGAGGAGGACTCGAGCTTTCAACTAGCTCTGGTACCACTTTGTTGGAATTAAAACACTCAAATGAACAACTTTTATTAAACTCAAAAATATTACAAGAACACTCACACTCAAAATACAATACTACAACTCACTCTTTACTTCTTTTCTCTCTAAAGAAGTTCTTATTTTTGTTGATGCATAAATAATTAAACACTCACCTATTTATAGGTGAATATGTAGCCTAATACAAGGCTTATAAATTAGCTAAGTCACCTAAATAATACAACCACGAAATACTAACCACATTTTACAACTAACAGATTACTAACCACAACTTTCAACTAAACTTCCACATATCACACTTACTTACCACAAATTCCAACTAACTCTCCACATTTCACACTTTCTAACCATTCATCAAACCTAACACAACTTTTTAACACATCATACATTTTCCATCCACAAAATAAAATCTACATACTTAAAAATATCTAAATAATTTACTATAATTTGGATTTGTGGGCTTAGACTCATTTTTATTTGGTTTGGGTTTCTTGAGTTTTTTTAACTTGGATCAAGTTTATGATCCAACGCTACTCGCCTCAGCCAATTTTTGAACTCTAAAGCAAAGGATATACACCACTAGTTCTTTATTTCCATCTCATATGCTTTATGCAGACAACATCCTTCTTTATTTTTCGGCTACTCTGCAGAATATGAAGATTATTCATGATAATTTTTATCTTTATGGGAACAATTTGGGACAAAGGGTCAACTGCACTAAGTCTTTTATCTATTTTAGTAATAATGTGGTCTCCAAAAGAGCATCAAGGCTATCGGGCATTACTAGGATCCATCAGGGTACACTTCCTTTTATATATTTGGTAGTCCCTATTTGCAGGTTCCCCGAGGCCTCTCACTTATGGCCTATTTTGCACAAAGGTATCTAGAAGTTTTCAAAATGGAAGGGTAGCACTTTATCTATCGCTATAACCTTGGTACAATCAGTCATTAATGGCTCTCTTATTCATACTTTTGCCATTTACAAATGGCCTAGAACTATTCTTAATCATCTTCAAAAGGAAGCTAGGAACTTTAGTTTGATTGTTTCAGTTGATACTAGGAAACTTGTTATTGCTCTATGGAAATTATGCCTAAAATCGAAGTGTGCAGGAGGTCTTAAGTTGAAAAATTTTAGTGATTTGAACCTATAAATGTTGGCTAAATTTGCTCGGGGTATGATTTCTATTGGCAGCCTCTATTTTGATTTGATTCATCCAAGATTCATTCGTAATAGTATTGCTCATGGTTGGTTAGGAAGCTTGAGTGTGTGGAGTTGAATCAGGTTTGTCTATGAAATGTTACGCTCTCACATTGTTTGGTTTCTTGGTCCCTCTTCTAGATTAAACTTCTGGAATGGCGAATGGATTATTCTAATGGTTGGCGAGGCAAACTGGGCTGAGTAGGTCTGTTGGGCTGATAGGAAATAGCGAAAATAAGAAAATAAAAGTAAAGAAGATATAGTGATTTATACTGGTTAAGCAACCTGTGTCTACCTCCAATCCCAAGAGAGTGTCTTGGCTTTAATCACCTAATCTCAACTGCTTTATCTAAGGCGGAGAAGCCTTTCACAAATTTCCCCAGTTACAAATAAGTACCCTCCTCACTATAATTGCTCATCACTTAGTAGATACCCTCTTCTATCAGTAACTCAGATTGTCCGAAAAAATTGGAGGACTCAACCTATAGAAACGTTGATCCTTTTACAAAACCGCTATTACAATGGCTGTTCTAATCTAATTTCTCTCACTTTAAGCAGATTGTAGGCTAAGTAATTGCTTCTCTATTCGAATTTCTTCTAAACTATGATTTTAACAAAGTTTCAGCTTGTAAGAAATTCCAGGTGTAATCACCAAGTTCTAACGCTTGCCTTCATGCTCCTTTTATAGGTTTGAAGTTCTAATTAGCCGTTGAATTTTTTAGCATCTTCTTTAAATTTCTCTAGCTTAGATTTTGCCCGTTGCGACTTCAAATAAATTCACTAAGAGATAGAATTGCACCGTTGTGAAATAAAATTCAATCCGTTGTGAGAGGGACTGAATTTTACTGGAATCTTTTATATCTTTGTCTCCTTGATCCCAGAATCCATTTCAGAGATAAAGCACACCATTTGCTATGTCATGCATTTTTTTATTCCTCTAGTACTATAACAAACTTCCAGTAGCACGCAGTGATAGGAAATACCCGCAACATTTGATCTATTTTTACTTCCTCCTGTTGTAGCTTCTCCCCGGACAACTTTTATTGCTTAGCAGCTTTTTGACCTTGTATGTTGTACATTCTTTTTGTCTTATTGCTAATGTGTAAAGCATAAAATCAATTTTTGCAAAAAAAGACAACAAAGAATATTACTTTCTCCAGGTATAATGGTTAGCCCACATTCGTTACAAATAACTCAGCCTAACACAACTTAAATATCAACTAAATAACTTGTGTTGAGTGAATCTTACTTAGAATAACTTCCAAGACAACAATCTGATGGGTTGTATTTCTAAAATTGTTTTAAAGGTTAATTCCATATCATTGAGACATTGTTTTTAGTATTTTTGGCCGAGCCTTTCACCGATGCATGATACAAGCACCGGGAGCGATAGCTGGTCCCGGTGACTCCATAACACTTCAGAGCGATCGAGAAGACATCGACACCACAACACGTAGAGTCCTAGATCTGAAGAGTAACCTAATTCGGGCAAATCCTATCCAGGAAGAGTCCAATTCAAGAAGGAAGTTTAATCTCTATCCTAATTCCATAAAGGCATGGATTTTACTGCCATTTGAAGAAAAATACCAAAAGGAAATAAATCCTAAAGAATAAATACAAAGAGTCCTATTTTATCACAAAAGAGGAAGCATAAGTAGAGGCTTTAGCTATAAATACCAAGGTCAGCGCATTTCAAAGGATCATCCTGCTTTTTACAATAACCTTCATCATTTCATTTCTAGTCTAGTTTTAGCTTCTAGTTCTTAATCTCTTTACATTCAAGCAGTTTAGACTTCTAAGTTTTTTATTTCGGATTCATTTTAATAAGCAAGTTCATTCCTAGTTTAATCGCTTTTAAGTTTCATTTCAATTTCAGTCTTTATACTTTCAGTACGATTTTCTTTCAGTCTCTTTACATTTTAGCACATTTAAGTCATGTCTAGCTAAATTCTTTATGCCTTGACCAAGTAAGGGTCAAGGCTGGGTTTAAATGGTCTGAGGACCGTAATTGAATACAAAAATTTGCAATGTAACCTATTTGCCAATCTCGGTACTTCAAGAGTTCTATGGTAAGATTATCACCTAGTCTCGATGTTTGGCCTTATCAACTAATTGGTAAGTCTTTGTGATTATTGTTAATCTTAATTCTTGCATCCGTAATTGTGCCTAAAAAGGGATAAAGTGACAACAGTCTCCATCAAGACTGGGGAAAGGTAATCTTACGCCTGTTGGGAGTCCTTCATCACCTATCGGTAAGGATTTAGGCTTTTCTAATTTTTATTACTATTCATTTGTGAACTCTTTGGCCAGAAGTTGAGAGACACAATGAGTAAGAAGGAGCTCGTGGCGTGAAGTATGGTCTTCGTATACTTAAGGAAGAGTTGCTAGTATTGTATGGTGCATGAGTGCTTGTATAGCTTAATCTAGGTCCCAGTGAAATTAATTCCTCGTCTTATGATCACCATGATGTTCAGTCTTACTCTACTTTAGTTGAGTCATTGTTTCTCACTATTTTATTACCTACTTTTTTTAGTTTTAATCTACAAATTCCCATCGAGAGTAGTTCTAGGTCATGATGTGTGTTATCTTCTTAGAATAACATTATCAAATACTATTCCTTGTGGGATCGACCTCTGCTCGCTACTTACTACCAGTTTATTTTTTCTAGGGATTTATTTTTTGTGGTCTCGATAGCCATCAAATTTTAGCACCGTTGCTGGGGAATGGTTCCTTTTGACTAGTTATTTGACGTGGATGACTAGAGCCATAGGTTGTGGCAGCGAATTCTTCTGTGATCCCAAAATTGAAAGATCCAACAAAGCTCGCGCTAAGCAAGCTCGAGAGCGTAGAGAGTTTAAACATCAAACAGAAACTTCAAGCTGACCTAACGATGACCCATTAAATATAGAAGAACTGTCTGACGATCCAAACGACTCATATTCTAAACCTGAAATAGCCATCGTGACTATGGCTAGCCAAGAATAGTTAATTCGAGACCTTATATAGGTCCTGTGGATCAACAACCACTTTGTATCACTTATCCGGCCGAGACTGATGATAACAACTTTGAGATGAGATTTAGGCTTGTTTATAGCTTACCTAAATTTGCTGAAAGTGCCAATGATGACCCTTATAAACATTTGTAGAAGTTCCATTTGACAGTTTATTCCATAAAGCCACCAAAGGTCGATGTGGACCTTGCATAGTTGAAGTCCTTTGCTTTTTCTCTTGAGGACTCCGCCAATGACCGGTTTTGTCATTTAAAACCAGGATCCATTACATTATGGGACCATATATTGAGAGTCTTTCTTGACAAGTATTTTCTAGCATCAAGAGTTACCACTTTGAAGAGGCAAATCTGTTCGACCAAGATGAAAGATAGGGAGAGTCTTCATGAGTATTATGAGTGGTTCCAGCATCTTTGGACAGCTTGCCCACCCCACGGATTCATTGATCAAGCCTTAGTCCAGACTTTCTATGAGGGAATCACGTTCTCCCAGCGATCTATCATGGATGCCGTTAGTCATGGTGCTCTTATCAATAAGACCCCAACTCAGGCTTCGGAACTCATTAGGACTATGTCAGAAACCGCTCAACATGTTTGGTGATCGTGAAGGTAAGTCTACTTCAAGAGCAGTCAATAGGATCAACCCTTGTGATCTCAATGACAAATTAGAGAGACTCGTTGAACTCGTACACAAGATAGCTATCCAGACGGAGGTCATGAAGGAGTGTGAGCTTTGCAAGAAGACCACCAATCTACCAAAGAGTGCCCTCACACTGGAGACCCTGAATTTGAGCAAGTCAATGCCATGGGAAACTATAGGAACTATGGGAACTGCAGTAACTATAGTAACTATAGTAATTAGGGGAATAAACAACTGTACATTCCACCACCATAAAGAAATCTGATCAGGTGGAGAGATTGACTAGCACTCGCTTGGGGAAACAACGACCTCCAACAATCACATGTATGACAAAATTAGCTCATTCTGATAAATCAGCAGAATGCGATTATACCAAGACCTCCTCCATAAGTATAGATCTAGGCCAACCCACCTCAGTAGCCATAATATAATCCTTATGAACTTTTTACTACTCTCGCTGAGGGTTCTAATACGTAGTTTAAGTTAGTAGAAGATCGAACACAAGGAATGTAAGGTAACTTCTCAAACTCGGAAAAATAGATGGCCCAGATAGCCAGCACGCTCTCTAAAATTGAGAACATGGGGAGACTTCTGTCTCAAATAGAGGACAATCCGAGGGAGAATGTCAGCGCAATTACACTAAGGGATAAGAAAGAGGTTCAATCAGAACCACCGAGAGCTTAATTGGAAGATGAGATCATTCGGATACCCGATGATGAGGATGAACCATTAGTTTCTATAGAGACTAGACCTCCTTTCCTAAAGAGACTGGCTAAATCTAAAAAGATGAAAGAGGAGAAGGAAATGTTGGAGACCTTGAAGAAAGTTGATATCAACATACCATTACTCGATGTAATTATACAGATTGACCTAGATAAGGTCATGATAGGGGAGAATGTATCGACTGTAATCCAACACAAATTACCCCCTAAGCTGAAGGACTAGGGAATGATCGTGATCAATTGCACCATAGGTCAGGTTGGAATTCAAAGGGCTATATGTGATCTTGGTGCATTTATAAATGTCATGCCTTCCTTTATGTACTAGTAGACAACCAACCATAATATGCCCCTCAAGGAGACCAGGACAGTCTTGCAACTCGTGGATTGCTCTATCATCTACTTGGATGGAATTTTGGAGGACGTATTGGTCAATGTAAATGATTTTATTTTTCCCACTGACTTTTATATTCTTGATTTGTGTGATGCAGATAAGAAGGTGAACTCAAATTTGCTATTAGGGAGACCATTCTTGAGTAGTTCCAAGACCAAGATCAATGTACACAATGGTTCTCTTACTATGGAGTTCAACGGGGAAGTAGCCACTTTCAATGTTTGTGATGCCAAGAAGACCCCAAAAGAAGATTCTAGCCTATGCAGCATTGATAGTCTTGATCTCGTCATCTAATAAATTTTTGGGCTCAATCTCGCAGATGAGTTTTGGTCATGCTGAACGAAGCACTTGATATGGTGAGTCTCGATGATACTGATTTTGACAAGAAGGTGAAAGAGGCTATCCACAGTCTAGGCTCACCTCAACCTACAATGAGATCTGGACCAAAGCTTGCTCTACCACCTTTCCAGAAGCTCACTCCTTCCGTTATCCAACCACCGTAGCTTGAACTTAAAATTTTATTGAGTCACCTCAAGTATGCTTTCTTAGGGGATAATGATGCACTCCCGGTGATCATTTCCAGTAAGTTGAGTCCCAATAAAGAAAAGCGGCTGATTTCCTTGCTCCAGCAACACAACGAGGCAATTATGTATGGTGACTCTTTTGAAGCATGTCTCGATACCCTTGGTAAGATCCTTAAATGTTGTATTGAGTCTGACTTAGTACTTAGCTATAAGAAGTGCCCCTTCATGGTAGACCAAGGTATGATATTGGGTCATGTTGTATCTAAAAAGGGTATTGAGGCAGATAAAGCTAAAATTGATGTTATTCGATTGTTACCTTACCCTACTTCTATAAAGGAAGTTAGGTCTTTACTTGAGCATGCAGGTTTTTATCGCAGGTTCATCAAGAACTTTTTAAAGATCATCGAGCCCCTATGCAGATTACTTTATAAAGGCCCTAACTTTGAGTTTGGAGATCCTTGCAAAGAAGCCTTTAACTGTATCAAGAAAAAGCTATTCTCTGCACCTATTATCCAAGCCTCTAATTGGGACCAGCCTTTCGAGATCATGTATAATGCAAGCGACAAAGTAGTTGGAGCATTGTTAGGACAACGGGTTAGCCTAGAACCTCATGTCATTTATTATGCCTCCCGAACTCTTGATACAACTCAGCGGAACTACACCATGACCGAGAAAGAACTCCTTGCTATCATCTTTGCATTGGAGAAGTTCCGTTCCTACCTTTCTGTTCCAAGGTAATTGTGTACTCAGATCGTGCTACTTTGAGGTATCTTATGACCAAGAAGGATGCTAAACCAAGACTAATTTGGTGGATCCTATTACTGCGAGAATTCAACATCAAGATCTGGGATAAGAAGGGGATAGAGAACCTAGTGGCCAATCATCCCAGTAGGCTGACCAACTCAAAAGAACCAAAGGAAGTCCAGAATTATCTTCCGGGAGAGAGTCTCTTTACTATCACCCAGACTCCATGGTAGATAGATCTTGTTAAATTTCTTACTACTAGGAAGTTTCCAAAGGATTTCACACGCAATGACAAGGAGAAGATGAACAGGGAACCCAGTAAGTACTTTTAGGATACTCCTTATCTCTGGAGACAAGGAAACTATCTCATTTTGAGGAGATGTGTTTATGGGGAAAAGATACAAAAGACTCTTGCAAGCATGTCATTCTGAGGTTTACGGAGGTCACGATGGGCCAAGAAGAACATCACAACGCATCCTTGAGTGCGTATTTTATTGGCCCCACATCTTTCGTGACTCCTACATGTTTTGCAAGGTGTGCAAGAATTGTCAAAGGATTTATAATCTTGGACGATGAGATCAACTCCCGATGACTCTCATTCTGGTCATCGAGATCTTTGATGTCTGGGGTATCGACTTCATGGGACCTTTTCCTCCTACTTAAGGGTTCAAATACATCCTCCTTATAGTAGATTATGTCTCCAAGCAGATAAAAGCTAAGGCGACCAGGAATGATGATGGAAAGACCATAGCCGACTTCCTCAAAGACAATATCATTTGTAGATATTGGACATCAAGACTGCTTATTAGTGATCGTGGTACACATTTTTGCAACAAGCCGATCTCAACATTACTAACAAAATGGGGAGTCAAGCATATGACTTCCATGCTATACCACCACAGACAAATGGGCAAGCTAAAGTGAGCAACAGAGAGGTTAAGCTCATCCTAGAGAAAACAGTCAATCCCAGCAGGAAAGACTGGAGTCTACGTCTCTTTGAAGCTCTTTTGGCAATTTATATGGAAAGCTCCCATTAGGATGTCACCTTACAGGGTTGTCTATGGGAAAGCATGTTATTACCTACCAAGATCGAGTATAAGGCATATTGGGCCATAGAGGAGACAAATTTTAGGCTAAATGCAGCCAAGAAGCACATGAGGTTGCAAGTATATGAACTTGAGGAGATCCGCTATGACAACTATAAAAGGAACAAGACCTATAAAGAGACCAAGCACCACCATGACCTGTTTACTTCTAGGAAAGTCTTCAATGTAGGATAGAGAGTCCTTCGATTCCAATCTCGTCTCAAACTATTTCCTAAAAAGTTGAGGTCTAGTGCAGTCATTAAATAGAGCATCACGACTGGCAAAGTTTTGAAAGTGAATGGGCATCGTCTCAAGCCCTACTATGAAGGATTCCAAGCTCACTCTCAGGAGATCACTCTCAAACAGACCGCTAATACAACACTATGATCACGGTGTGGTATGTCGAGCTCAATGATGTTAAACAAACCGCTCTTGGGAGGCAACCCATGCATTTCTGACTCTTTATCTCTCTTATTTATTTTCAGTCAGTTTCTTTAGTTTTCATTAGTTGTGTGTAGACTAGGACTGATCTCTCTCTCTAACATTTACCATAGATATAGGTCCCTGTACATAGTCTGGGAGATAAAGCATCACACGCCAAAAGACAAAATTAAAGGGACAGTGGATGGGATTCAGCTCATGCACCTTAGTGCATGTATAGTGGGTGACATGGCATTCATGCAAAGACCATGTAGATTCATGACAATTTTTTGCTCAATCAAGGCCATGATTGCTACTAATCCCATTATTACCCTAGAAGCCTTTTCTTTGTATGCCAATCCACCTATTTTCACCATAACCAGTCACGCTTTCATTCAAACTCTTAAGCTCCCTCTCAAAGCAAACTTCTTCTTGTCCGACGAACTTTCCTTTTCCACCACTACTCGAACACCACAATGGCTTCCAAATAACAAATCACCACCACCCAAACCCTAGCAACCACTGACATCCTCATCAGCACTATCACCGTTAATACTACTCCTTTTACCGCCACCACCACTACTGTTGTCACCACTATTCCCACCACCGCTATTCCGGCAGTGGCCACTTTCTCAACTGTTACCACCACCATCGCCACCTCAGTAGACTCCACTCCAGCTGCTCTTGCCATTGCTGCTACCACCAGTACCACCACAACACCTATTACCGTTTTTACTCCCGCCGTCGTGGTCACTCTCTAAAAGACCACTACAAAGAAAATCCATGGCATTGCCATTCCCACCACCTCTTACACATCACCACTACCTCTAGCAAGCTTCCACTCACCGCTGACCTAATCTACACCATGTTTCCCACCATCGCTAATTACGAGGAGTTCGGCGATACTCCCGTCAAAAAGGAAAAGACACCTTGAGATTGACTCATGAGTTGGAAGCAATTATACACCTCCTCCCCTTGATAAGAGGAAGATGCCCCCCAAAAGTGCCGCCAAAAGTGGCTAGAGTTTGAAAAATACCAAAGTGGCTAAGGAAGAGAAAAACCCTACTGCCGGTATGAAGAGCAAGATCCACAGCTCATTTGATCATCCTGCTCCACGCACCACCTATGTTCACTTCAACGGGCAATCCTCAAAGCCCTACAAGTCTTTCTGCAAGGAGACCATGACTACTCTTGGCATCACTCAGGCCGTCATTGATACCTTCACCATGATCTTATGGTTGCCCTTACTCTTCATCAGTTTCCCCTCCTACCAAGAGCTTGTCAGGGAAATTTATGCGACTTTCTAGTTAAAGCAGGACTACACCAGTTACCAAGAGGAGGGGGTGATCAAGTTCAGTCTCCATAGGAGGATTGTTAGTTGGAGTCTCGATGACTTCAACTAGGCCTTAGGGGTGATTGACCCCTCTAATGATATGTGTGATGTCCCTTCCTCATATTTCAACGGCCGAGACTTATTTCTCCCTTTGCAATGATGATCCTCAAGTCACCACCTAGAAGTTCAGTGACTCATGCGACTTCTACATCCATAAGCCACAGCTCAGGTATGCCCACATAATTCAGGTTTATCCTTTTTGCTTCTATTCTCTTTATTTTGATCTTTTTCTTGCTTTTAAGTTTTAATTTTTAGTCTTTTTCTTTTTCTTTTTTCTTTATCGTTGTATATGTTTCATCTTTTCTCAAGAAAAACTGGCACATGACTCGTGTTTTATCTTTTCATTCCTGCAATGACCTAGTTTAGCTCTCTAACCTATCATTGAGACGTGATGATAATCAAGATAAGAAATACTGTGTAAATAACTAATTAGATAACCAACAGGATTGTCTCAATTAACTGTAACTTATCATCGAGACCTAAATTGAGTATTGATATTCCAATCTTAGATTTTTGAAAGTCACTTTGTAAAATTCTTAGTCCCGTTGAGTACAGATAAGTGCAACATGATTTGATTTTTTGCCTGCTTTAATTTGCACATGGTTTGCTTTTAGTAAGTCCTTGTGTTTCATAAGATCCTCCATCGAGAACTTACAATCTTGGTATCAATCTTGATGGTTACTTTCTGCTGTAAATTCCATACTTAATCGAAATGAGACTTACTTGGCTCGCAACCTTGTTTGTATTTTTCATAGGACCGCTAGAGGAAGAGCTATCCACGGCTAAAAGCTAGAACAAGACTCTTTCATAAGGAGAGATACATCGGGTTAAATTGATGGTTGAAAAGTGTAGTGGGATCGAAGTGAAATGGCTAAGTACGTAATGAGATGAAATGGGTTAGCAAAATTAGTAAAAAGGGCTAGAAAAGCTAGCAAAGTTCTTAAATTCACAAAGTAAAACCCAAACAATGACTAGATATATCTTAGGAACCCCAGCAAGTAAAATGTGCCTCAAACAAATAAAAGGTTTAGAAGGAGTCATCTTATGATCACTAAGACGCGCTAAATCTCAAAATAAGGTAATTATGAACAATAACAATATTTTGTGTGTTCGTGCTTCTAATTTGGTAAGCACTCTTACGCAAAGTTCTGAACAAGGTCTTCTTGATGATATCTCACATTGGAATTAAAATAGTTAATGAAGAGCCTTGATATAAGTTTTGGTGAAAGAATACGGTCTCTGTGAAATTATTTAGGGTTATTTGAGCAGTTAATATTTCTCTTCTTCCTGATCTTTAATGCATACTTGAGGGCAAACATGGAATAAGTGTGGGGAGATTTGATACGTTGTATTTCAAACGTGTTTTTAAGCCTAATTCCATATCATTGAGACCATGTTTTTAGTCTTTTTGGCCGTTACTACTTCCTTTTCTATCTTTTCAGGTTTTTAAGGCGTTTTGGAGAAAACATGTGATAATTGGACAAAAAGAGCCTTTCACCGATACCTGATACAGACAGCAGGAGCGATAGCTGGTCCCGGTGATACCATAACACTTCAGAGTGATCTAGAAGATATCAATACCACATCACGTTGAGTTCCAGATCTGGAAGGTCATCTAATTCGGGCAAATCCTATTTAGAAAGAGTCCAATTCAAGAAGGAAGTTTAATCTCTATCCTAATTCCATAAAGGTAGGGATTTTACTTCCATTTGAAGAAAAAGACTCAAAGAAAATAAATCCTAAAGAATAAATACAAAGAGTCCTATTCTATCACCGAAGAGGAAGCATAAGGAGAGGCTTTAGCTACAAATACCAAGGCCGGCGTACTTCAAAGGATCATCCAACTTTTTACAACAACATTCATCGTTTCATTTCTAGTCTAGTTTTAGCTTCTAGTTCTTAGTCTCTTTACTTTTAAGCACTTTAGACTTCTAAGTTTTTTTATTTCGGATTCAATTTAATAAGCAAGTTCATTCCCAATTTAATCGCTTTTATGTTTCATTTCAATTTAAGTCTTTATACTTTCAGCATGATTTGCTTTCAGTCTCTTTATATTTAGCACATTTAAATTCAGTCATGTCTAACTAAATTCTTTATGAGTTGACCAAGCAAGGGTCGAGGCTGGGTTTAAATGGTCTAAGGATCGTAATTGAATACAAAAATGTGCAATGTAACCTATTTGCCAATCTCGGTACTTCAAGGTTTCTATAGTAAGAATATCACCTACTCTCACTATTTAGCATGATCAACCAATTGGTAAGTTTTTGTGATTATTGTTAATCTTAATTCTTGCATCCGTAATTGGGCCTGAAAAGGGATAAAGTGACAACAGTCTCAATCAAGACTAGAGAAAGGTAATCCTACGCTTGTTGGGAGTGCTTCACTACCTATCGGTAAGGATTTAGGCTTTTCCAAATATTTATTATTAATCATTGGCGAGCTCTTTCGCACGAAGTCAAGAGACATAGTGAGTAAGAAGAAGGTCATAGCGCGAAGTCTGGTCTCCATATACTGTAAAGAAGAGTTGCTAGTACTGTACATTGCATGAGTGCTAGTATAACTAAATCTAGGTCCTGGTGCAATTAAATTCCTTGTCCCAAGATCACCTTGATGTTCAGTCTTGCTCCACTTTGGTTGAGTCATTGTTCCTCATTTTTTTATTACATGCTTTATTTAGTTTTAGTGTATAAATTCCCATCGAGAGTACTTCCAGGTCACGGTGTGTGTTATCTTCTTAGAATAACATTGTTAAATACCATTCCTTGTGGGATCAACCTCTGCTCGCTACTAACTACTAGTTTGTTTTGTGCAGGGATTTATATTTTATTGTCTCGATAGCCATCACAATCCAACGTCAGTCACACTGAATTAAGATATAGTTATAGGTCAATCGTATTGAGTAACCCTACTCTTGAGTACTTTTAAATACGCTGATTAACTTAAACTGACTACCTTAACATAATTATTGATTTAGTAATCTTTAAATCAGCAAATTTGACATGATCAAAACTTCATAACATGCCTAAGTTAGCTCAACTGAGTTAGCTTAACTCGGGTCTAACATAATTAGATTTTTATGTATATTGAGAATAGTTAGTGTTATATATATACACACATACTACATTTATTTACTTTTAAAATTTATTAATTAATTAAGTTTGGTTTGGTTTTTATTACAAATATCAAAAATTAAATCGAAACCAAATTATTAGAATTTTACAAAGTAAAACTAAATCGAAATATATTTGTTTCAATTCAGTTTGGTTTTTTATTTCAGTTTGGATGTTTGTTTGGTTTTGCACACCCCCACCCCTAGATATCACATTATTATTGGTGGTTGACATGTTTTAATGTTTGCATATTAAAGTAGGTGTAACCATTCATCGACATCCTTGATTTTATGAGTTTCAATTTTACTTTCGACCCTAGGTATTGGTTTTTTTTTCGCTCCCTGGGTATCAATTAGTTCCTCCACCTTTGCAACCAAATCAAACTCTACTTGAAAAATTTTTATATTGAGAATAACTATACTACTTATCCGCTGAAAAAAAATTCTGAGGACTTGCCTGCCATCTCCTAAATATTAAGGGTTTCAATTTCTGACCCTCCAAGAGCCGATTCCTAGCACCGCCTATGAGGAAGACAACATAGACGAAACATAGAATTGGAGGGGCATCTTGACTGCCATTAATTGCAGGGATTCAAGTTGTCGCAAAACTTAGTGGGTGCTTATTTGAGGGTTTCAGGAAAGTGTAAGAGAACCAAAATATCTTATTCCTTTTTTTTGTCTTTCTCTAATATTGTTATGTTATAATTAAATTATAATAATATTATTAAAAATATATAAAATAATAATAATAACAATAATAATAAATATAATTATATATTAACTAAAAATAATAATAATATTATTATAATATAATAATAATATTATTATTCTAATAATAAAATATAAAAATATTAATTATTTTTTATTTTTTATTTTTTCATAATATTATTATAAAATGTATATAATGATATTATTATTATTAAATAATAATATTTATAATTGTAAATAATATTTAATAATAAAAAAAATAATTTTTATAATTAATTATATTAAATGTAAATACTATTGATACATATTAATATTAATAATCATTATTATAAATATGTAAATAATTATGAATTATATTACTGTATATTAATATTTATATTTAATCATATAATAATTATTATAAATATAATAATAATTCATTATAATAATAGTTATTGTTAATATTAATAATAATTTTAATTTATATGTTAATGTTAATATAATAAAATATTTAAAATAATTGTATATAATAATATTTCCTATTGTTATTATTAATATAATACTTCTAATATTATTAATGAAATGTTTTATTTAAATCTATTAATTATTTTAATATACTTATTAATAATACTTATTATAATAATATATTAAAGCAAATAAAAAATGTCACTTTATAATAATACATATAATTATCATTAATATTATAATTGTAATTACTATAAATATTATAATAAAAATAAATAATAATAATTTTATTTACTATAATTACTTAATTAAGATTATACTATATAATTATTATTATTATTATACTATAACTAAAAAATTGATTTTTTTTTGATCCAAACAGCAATAAGGAGCAATGTCATTCCCGCATAGCCAATTAAAAAAATAAGCCAATTAAAGGGAATTACATTACTTTCGTTACTTTTTCCTTTATTGATTTCCTTTCCCTTTCATAATGTGAGCCAACCGCCCCCTTAGAGTATTGTAGTGGTTAGATGGACATTTGTCTCTGCAAGCCCCTAGTCAGCTCCGCCCTGTATGTATATCTAGTGGGATTGTATATTACCATATAAGTAAAAAAATCTACCACCTTCCGTTTACAGTAGGATGTTTCCACGTATTTTAATCGTCACGTGTCTCTATCAGTAAAAAATTTATATATGGAAACAAAATGCGTGTTTAAACTAATCGAAAGATAACATATGTTAAAATGACTAGCATGAAATTTCTATAAATAGAAACTCTGTGAAGGTCACAAAACACACTTATATCCAGATTCCAAAGCTTTCTTTTCTCTGCTAAGTTTAGCCTCTTATGGATTACGATGCCATTCTTTTGCCTTTTTTTATCAATCAGATTAGCGGTTTACCATATATGGCATCCAAGCAATGGCCATCGACTATGAAAAGGATTTGGGGCTAATTCATTTATCAAGAAACAGGGTTTTCAACCATGTATTGCTGATGATTTTCAAGGTTTTCAGCAAAATCACACTATATTCTTAATTCTTCAATGAGTGAAGTGAGGTTCAAATTACTAAATTGAGGTTGATGATCAACTTGATATTGGCCCTCAACATCACTCGAAGAATCTAACAAATCACTCATATTTGGTTCTGCAAATCCAGAACCAGAAGGATCAGTTATGTGATTGGAAATCACTGGAAAATCATAATCTAACAGATTCGGTTCTGTAAATCCAAAACCAGAAGGATTAGTAATGCGATTGGAATTCACTGAAAAATCATAATCCCAAAGATTTTCCCGAGCCATTTCTCCCTAACTCTCACTCTCACAACTCAATACTAAAGGTTTCTACCCTTCTCTATACAAGCAACCCTGAATCATAAACACAGATGAAATACTGCTTCACAGGGACGAATGGACCCAAATAAACTGTCAGGTAAAAATCCAATAAATCTTCTATAAAAAAAAAAAGAAGCAGAAAAGAGAAAAATTCAAAGAACACCACAATAGCAAACTCCTAATTGAATACATTTGTAGGATAAAAACAACAAATGCTCACGGTTACAATTTGAAAAGAAGGAAGAGGATTATCAAAAAAAAAGAAGAGGAACTTTTCAACCAAATTGATAAAAAAAAAGAGCACGTACTAAGAACAAAGCTGTTGAATTTGTCTTTAGAAGCTATATGCATATATTTGAAAGAGATATTTAGAAAATTAGATATATATATGACTAAAATAGCTTATATTTAATGGTTAAATTTTGTAAACAAAAGATTCGCGACGAACAATTGTATTTATGTATAAAATCCAAAATAAAGTTACTGTTTGCCACTGACAGAGGCACTTGTTCGAGAGTGGATAACAATTCACGAGATGCTTAGAACTTTTTTATATCCACAACACATTTATTTATCAAGATATTCAATAGAAGGAAATCAAATTCATGTCATTTATAATTCAAATAATTACTTAACAAAGAAAAAGCTATCTTCTAAATTATTATGATTTTGTAATCGAAAAAAAAATCATTATGGGTGACTTTGTTATAGCAACGTATGGAATATCTTAGTCACATACACATTTGTAAGAATCTCTATTAATTTTATACAATAGAAAATTAATGTCCATATTTTGTGGTTCACAACATATCACATCTCATTTCATTTAATAAAAATTCTTATATTGAATGGTTATATTCGTAAATTCAAGATTCACGCCGAAGATTAGCATTTATATGTAAAATCTAAAATAAAGTCATTACCGCTGACAAAGGCACAAGTTAAAGAATGGATGACAGTTCACTTATCTATATACATGTCAGATTTATTTGTCAATATATTCACACAATTCTATAGAAGGGAATCAAATTCATATCATTTATAATTCAACTAATCGCTTTACATAGAAAAAGTTATCTATTAAATATTTATAATTTTCTAATTAAAAAATTCATCACGGGTGCTTTGTTTTGTATAGTGATATATCAAATAGCTGAGTTACATACATATATAAGAATCATTATTTATAGTGTCAATAAGGTGTAGCTTAGTTGGCAACGCAAGCTGAGCAAGTTGGAGGAGAACAAGGTTTGAATTCTACTAAATACACTTGTTAGGAGGGGTGGGGAGCTTTAACTGTGACTAAGCCCTAACCAAATCAAGATACTTATAAATATAAAAAAAAAATCATTATTTGTAGTATACTAGAGAAAAGTAATGACCATTTCTTGTCAGTTCGGCGTCTCATTTAATTTAGGAAAAGTCATATATTTAATAGAAAACATGTGTTTCAATGGATGCACATGATTCGCTCTGTATCGGTGCGTGTAGGTAAACGTGGATAGCTCACAATTTGGAATTCCAAGGTGAAATTATGTTTTCATAGCCGTTGTTAATTTCAAATACGAGCTGGGCGGGGAAAGGAACTTTACCAGTTGATGCAATTTTGAGAACAAACATCAGATCACTAAACCTACCATAAATTACCATTTATCAAAACAAATACCTGGAATGTCATAGACAACATATACACTTATCTGATTTTCGCCGAGTCCGCCGGCAAATATCAATCAAAACTTGTACTTTCAAGTCCAAACAATGCAATTCTTGTTTTAGCGACGCAAATAATTTATAGCTAATTTTTTAAATTAGCGACACATTCATATTACTTGTGCAGTTTATTGAGATTATACTAGTTTTTTCGTCTCCTCCAATTTTACTTCATTTGTCCATAAAACCCCATAAAAACCAAAGTAATTTGGTCAATGCTAAAGTAATTCAATCATGTCTAGCAAATCCTTTATGACTTGATCAAGTAAGGGTCAAGGCTGAGTTTAATAGTGTGAGGGCTGCATTTGAATACAATTATCCGCAAGGCAACCTATTTGCCACTCTCGGTACTTAAAGGGTTTTCTGGTAAGAACATCACTTAGTCTTACTTACGGTCTGATCAGCCTAAGGTAAGTCTTTATGATTATTGTTATTTCTTATTCTTGCATCCATAATTGTGCCTGAACCAGGATAGAGTAATGGCAGTCTCACCGAGACTGGAGAAAGGTAATCGTACGCTTGTTGGAACTGCTTCACTACCTGTCAGTAAGTGTTTAGGGTTTTGTAATTTGTATTGCTATTCATCAGCGAGCTTTTTGGCGTGACGTCGAGAGTTACGGTGAAAAAGATAGTGGTCGCAGTGCAAAGTCAGGTCACCGTACATAGTAAGGATGAGTTCCTAGTGTTGTACGGTGCGGAACGCTAGTATAACTAAACCTAGAGCCCTGTGCAATTTATATCTTGTCATGTGATCACTATGATACTTTGACTTGATCTGCTTTAGTCTGGTCATTGTCTTCCGTTGATTTTATCCTTACCAAATTTAGTTTTAATCATCAAATTTCCAAAATGATCACTCTTAGGTCACGTTGTTTGTCATCTTTTAAGAATAACATTGTTTAAGATTGTTTTCTATGGGATCGATCCTTTCTTGCCGTTGACTCTAAGTTTTTGTTGTGCAAGGAGTTATTTTTTGTGGTCTTGATAGAAATGAGCCTTAGAGATTTTAATTCTAAACATATTAACTTGTACAAATCTAATATGTATTACGAATATGATATGACAATCCAATTACAAACTCAATTAATACAAATCCAATTCTGAAACGGCAATCCAGTTCTTACTAGTCGAAAATAAAAATATCCACTTAAAATCCAATTGAGAACCTCAACACTCAATTGAAAACCTACAATTCCAATTCCGCAATCACAATCAAATTCAAAATGTGATATTACAAATCTAATTGCGAAGACGAGAAACTGAAGTGATTTAGGAGCAAGAAGTTTGCAAGGGCTCGCCAGGCTTGAAAAATGAAAAGCAGAAAATCGGTGAAGAAGTGCTCAGACTCGGCGGCACTAAGATGAGAAGCAGAAGCACAAAGAGGAAGAATAGGTGACAGAGTGAGTGGAAATCGATGAAGAGAGTGTGCTTTTTGTCTTGTGAAACATGTTGAGAATAAAAATGATTGTCGTTGGACTGAAATAGATCCTACTATTCATAAGTTAAATGTGTCATTTTTTTTTGAAAAAACCCCAAAGGAACAACGTGTCCCTCTAAAGGAAAAAAGATTGGGATATGTGAAAATTTCGGGGCGGACATCCCAACTAGTTTGACACTTCCGCTTGCCCACAAAACACCCACCCTCCTTTTCGTTAAATTAGCAAAAAACAAAAGAACAAAGATAGTTAAGTGAACCGAACAGACTTCGGACGCTCAAAAAATGAAAATAATCGTATAGACAAAAGGATGAGACCATATCCCGCCCCTTCTAATACATATTTGTTGGAAATAAAATACTCTAATGAACAGCTTTTATTAAACTCGAAGATATTACAAGAACACTCTCACTCAAAATACAAAACTACAACTCACTCTTTACTTCCTTTCTCTCTAAAGAAGTTCTTATTTTTGTTGATGAAAAACAACTAAACAACTCACCTATTTATAGGTGAATTATACAACTCTCAACTCCCACAATTAATAACTACAACTCTTAACTAACACAATTACTCACCACCACCTCCAACTAATACAATTAATAGCCAACTTATTTAGTTAATTTAATGGCCTCTAAATTGGTTGTAGTTAATAGCCTCCAATTTGGTTATCACTCACAAAAATCTACATACTTAAAATACCTAAATAAATTTACTACATTTTGGATTTGTGGGCTTGGACTCCAATTGATTGGATTTGGATTTTGGGTTTCCATTGATATGGATGAAGTTTATAATCCAACACCCCCCCTTAAACTTAATCTTATCATTCCGAGTGAGCTTCTCAATTTGATGTAGTTTTCGCTTGTGAGTGGCTTAGTGAAGATATCTGCAGTTTGATCATGTGTCTTCACGTATTCAACTTGTACTTCCTTTCTTGCAACACACTCTCTTATGTAATGGTAGCGGATGTCTATGTGCTTGCTCCAATCATGGAATACAGGATTCTTTGCTAAGGCAATGGCTGACTTGTTGTCAACACGGATCTCAGTCGGCTCCTCTTGCATTTACCCAATCTCCTTCAATATATTTCTAAGCCAAATTGCATGACAGACGCACAAGGTTGCTGCAACATATTCTGCTTCACATGTAGATAAAGTTACAATCGGTTGTTTCTTTGACATCCATGTGAAAGCAATGTCTCCCATGAAAAACACGAATCCACTAGTGCTTTTTCTGTTATCTATGTCTCCACCCCAATCGCTATCGCTATATCCAACAAGCTTGTAATCATTAGATACCAAATAAAACGAGCCAAAGTCGGTTGTACCTTTCAAATAGCAAAGAATTCTCTTAGCAGCTTTGAAATGGGTGGTTGTTGGTGACTCCATATAGCGGCTTACTAATCCGACTTCATAAAGGATATCTGGCCTTGTGCATGTAAGATAGCATAGACTTCCAACCAAACTTTTGAAAAATGTTGGATCTACACTTCCCCTTCTTCATGTTTGGACATCTTGATCCCGTACTCTACTAGTGTGCTTATCGGCTTGCAGTTATCCAGCTTGAACTTTTTCAAGATCTCCTTCACATAGCTTTCTTGTGAAATTAAAATTCCATCTGTTTGTTGCTTTACTTCTGTGCTGAGGTAATACGCCATGAGCCCCATGTCTGTCATCTTGAACTCCTTCATCATCACTTTTTTGAATTCATCTAACATTCTTTGATTGCTTCCAGTGAAGGTCAAATCATCCATGTAGAGGCACACAATCAAAATATCTCCATCTTTGATCTTGACATACAAAGCGTGCTCACAGGGACATTTGTTGAAGCCATTTTCTCAGAAGTACTTGTTGATTCTACTATTCCGTACCCTTGGTGCTTGTTTTAGCCCATAAAGAATATTTTTCAACTTCAACACCTTGCCTTCATGGCCTTTTGCTTCGTAGCCTGGTGGATGTTGAATGTAGACTTCCTCTTCAAGAACTCCATTTAAGAAGGCCGATTTTACATCCATTTGATGAATCCTCCATTTGTTTTGAGCCGCCAAAGATATGATTAGTCTAATAGTTTCCAATCGAGCAATTGGAGCGAACACCTCATCGTAGTCGATTCCAGGCTTTTGACAGTGGCCTTTTGCCACAAGCCTTGCCTTATGTCTTTCGATATGTCCTTTGGCATTTTGCTTTGTTTTGTACATCCATTTGACACCTATTGCCTTGTGTCCTTTGGGAAGAGAAGTGAGTTCCTATGTGACGTTCTTCTCAATGGCATTGATTTCTTCGTCCATTGCATCTCTCCATTATTTCTCTTATGCAGCTTCTTGAAATGTCACCGCCTCACAATCAACAAATAGACAGAATAATGTAAGATTGTCTAATTATTCAGTCACCTCATAGAGTACTCGAAGACTTCTCATACTATGCACTTCTCTTTCTTCTTCAGTCGCACTTGAGGATGGAGAATACGATTATGATGACCCATCTCCACGAGTAGGAGAATTTGGTTGAGTTGTGAGGCCTTATTGAAGTTGTCTTGGTTGCTCAAGCGTTATCTGCTCATCTTCCTCGAATGGGAAAAAATTAAAGTCCTCTGTTTAAGAATCAAAGTTCCATTCTCCCTGTCCATCAAACATCACATCTCGACTGATCAAAAACTTCTTGTCATTAGATTGTATAGCCTATAGCCTTTTGAGATTGAGTCATAATCGATAATAATAAAACTTTTGGTTTTATCATCAAGGTTGGTTTGATTCTCATCTTGCATATGAACATGAGCTATGCTTCCAAAGACTCGAAGGTGGGAAATTTCGGGCTTTCTTCCGCTCCATGTTTCTTGTGGTGTCTTTCCCCACACACTTCTTGTAGGAGAACAATTTAATAGGTAGACTACACATGCCACTGCTTCTGCCCAAAACTCCTTGGGTAGTTTCTTGCTTTTGAGCATAGTTCGTGCCATGTCAAGAATTATTCTATTCTTCCTTTCAGCCAAACCATTTTGCTAGGGGGATCTAGGAACCGTTAAGGGTTGACAGATTCCATGAGCTGCACAAAACTCATTGAATTCATTGGATGTAAATTCTCCTCCTCGATTAGATCTCATGGCTTTGATCTTATGACCACTCTCTTTTTCCACGATTGATTTGAACTTCCGAAACACTCCAAAGACTTCTGAGTTCTACTTTATGAAATATGCCCAAGTTTTTCTTGAATAATCATCAATAAAGAGAAGGAAGTAGTTACTATTAGCAAGAGAACTTGGCTTGATAGGACCACACACATTGGTATGGATGAGCTCGAGCAGCTTCTTAGCTCTATAGTCTGACTCCTTTGGAAAGCTTCTTCTAAATTGCTTCCCTTACAGACATCCTTCGCATAATTGATCGAGATTGTTGATACATGGTAAACCACTAACCATTCCCTTCTTGGATAATAGCTCCAATGCTCCAAAGTTTAGATGCCCAAATTGAAGATGCCTTAGCCACAATGCATCTTTGTAACAAGTCTTTAGACAGTTTGCAACATCATTTCTGATATTCAAAGGGAACGTTCTATTCTTCGACATCCGTACCTTGGCGAATAGATTCCCATTGCCATCTCTTATAAAAAGACTACAATCTTTCATATGAATATCATAGCCTTTTTCTAAGAGTTGGCCAAAACTAAGAATGTTGCATTTCATACCAGGTAAATAGTAGACATTTGAAATCATTTGGTGGCTATTATCTTTTGCTCTAAAAAGGATGTTACCTCTTCCCTTCACTAATATCTTGCTATCATCTCCAAATGAGACATCGCCGCTTACTGCTTCATTGAGGTCCCCGAACATGTTCCTTCTTCCACACATGTGGTTGCTTGCACTGGTGTCGAGATACCATGTGTTGTCTTGATGATCATTGTTGTTGTTATACGCTAGTAATAGCGTTTCTTTTTCTTGGATCTTCTCCTCTAAAAAATTTGCCTTCTCCTCGACTTGACTGTTAGGAGTTCTACATTCTGAAGCGTAATGCCCAAATTTTTGACAATTATAGCACCGAACTTGAGATTTGGCATACCTTGCATTCAAATTGCCTCTTCCGTGACCTAGTGTAGAACTTTCTCCTCTCTCGTAGTTATCGCTGGAATTGTTGTTGTAATTCCAACTTCGTCCATGACCATGGCTACTACCTCGTTCGAGGCCTCGTCCTCTGCCTTTGCCTCTTCCATGGTTGTTTCTACCATTGCCTTGACCTTAACTCGTATCCTTGAGTTTTACCTTGAGGAGTTGCTCAGAGATACCTTGTTTCTTCTTGTGCTTTTCTTCATAGGCTTGTAGTGATCCTTGGAGTTCCTCAATAATCATTTCCTCGAAGTCTTTGGTTTCTTCAATTGTCACCACGATGTGCTCAAATTTGGGATCCAACGAGCGGAGTATCTTCTCTATTATTCTTACATCTCCTAACTTCTCACCATTTCTTTCCAATTGATTAAAAACGGCTGCTACTCTAGAAAAGTATTTGAAGACAGACTCAAATGGTTTTATGTGCAAGGATTCCAACTCACCTCTTAGTGTTTGGAGACCGACCTTCTTCACCTTTTTTACTCCTTTGTAAGAGGTTTATAGCTTCTCCCATGCTTGCTTGTAGGAATTTGCACTTGAAATCTTTTCAAAACCGTCATCATCTAATGCTTGATAGATGAGGAAGAGAGCTTTCTTGTCTCTCTTTTGGGAATCCTTCAAAGTTGTAGCTTGATCTGGCGTGAGAGAGGCTTCATTTTCAGGCTCCTTGAAACCTTTCTCTATAATATCCCAAACATCATGCACACCCAGAAGAGCCTTCATCTTGATACTCCAATTGTCATAGTTGTTGTTATTGAGTGTTGGAACTTGAAACGATGCCACACTATTTTCCATCTTACTCAAATAGCTTTCCTAGACGTACATGGGCTGTTGCGATGCTTTCTAAAATCTTTTTCAACACACTAAGCGTATTGCAACGCTTTTGGCAGTCTACTGCGACACTTTTTGGGTATTTTAGCTACTGCAATGCCTGGGTAGTTTCAACTCGATTTTTTCGCACTCGGAAAAAAAATTTCTTTTCAGGAGGAGGACTCGAGCTCTCAACCTAGTTCTGATACCAATTTGTTGGAATTAAAACACTCAAATGAATAACTTTTATTAAACTCGAAGATATTACAAGAACACTCTCACTCAAAATACAAAACTAAAACTCACTCTTTACTTCTTTTCTCTCTAAAGAAGTTCTTATTTTTGTTGACGAAAATAACTAAACAACTCACCTATTTATAGGTGAATTGTACAACTCCCAACTCCCACAATTAATAACCACAACTCTTAACTAACACAATTACTCACCACCACCTCCAACTAATACAATTAATAGCCAACTTATTTAGTTAATTTAATGGCCTCTAAATTGGTTGTAGTTAATAGACTCCAATTTGGTTATCATACACAAAAATCTACATACTTAAAATACCTAAATAAATTTACTACATTTTGGATTTGTGGGCTTGGACTCCAATTGATTGGATTTGGATTTTGGGTTTCCATTGATATGGATGATGTTTATAATCCAACAAATTTTCACTACCAGATTTATTTGAACCGAAACCTGCTTTGGCCAGTCAAATTATCAAAATAAGAATCTAAAAAAAATCCAATAAACTATCCCACAAAGTGTGCTAGTTGGATTGTCAGCCAAAATTTGCAATGACGTCTGCGAGTTGATTGCCCTCTCTATAAACATGACTGGCAACCACCCGCATCTTTTCCAAGATATGAAGACATGTAAACCAATCTCTATAAATACACCACAGAATAGCTTAGGTGTGTGCTTTTATCACAGAAATGACATACTCTGAATCGTTTCCAACCAGATTCAATGCTAGCCCCTATCATTGGCATAATGCATAGCTGAAATAGAAGCTTCCAACTCAGCAACAAAAGCAAAACTAGTGACGGTGTCGAATGCAAAACCACCAAGAATCCTGCCTTGGCTATCTCTATAAACACCCCCGCAACCAGCCTCGCCCCTACTACTTTCAATAGATGTATAAGTATTAATTTTAACCCATCCACTAGGTGGAGCTCCCATGTCACTGCAATAATCCTTGGTGCTCGGGGATGATAAGTAGAGAGGCCAAGATTGGTCAAAATATTGTTCTCAACAATATGATTCAATATTCAACCATCACCAAAATGATCAACCTCATGAATCAAAGTCCATAAAGTTCGAAGACAGAGATGTATATTCGGCCGTTTGTCTTTGAATATGCATTCGATGTGAGTGCGCGATATAATCCAACATTTATTGACCCAAGAGCTCTGCCAAAGCCTTTTAATTTGAGAGCTAAAATTTTGATTGGTAGCCCATTGAAACATATCCAGCAAAGAACCATCAAAACTGATATCTCTATGAAATAAAAGATCAATTCCCATCTATAATTGCCATAAAAAAATGCAATCCATAAATAGGTGAGATAAAGATTCAGATGCATTGTTGCATAAGACACATTTAGAAACAATATGCATCCCTCATTTTATTAATGCATCATAAGTAGGTAAGTAACCTCTTACAACCCGCCAACAAACAAAAGAATGCGAAGGAGGTGTAAAACGATTCCGTATAAATTTGTAAGTAGAAGATACCTCCAAATCCCCTTGCATCCATTGGTAGAAGGAGCCCACTATAAAAATTCCCAAACTTCCAGGCAGCCAAAAACACCTATCAAAGTCCTCAACAGGCCGGTTAGCAAGCAACTAATTTCGAACATCTGTAGGCAGAGACAGCAAATTATACCAGTCCCCATTCCAAAAATGATCAGAAGTTTTTGAGGTTAACTTGCGTTTGTAAATATAATCAAAATTCAGCTGGTCCGCGATATAAGGTATCAACCATTCAGAGTTCCAGAAATTTAATTGCGAATTTTTCCTGTAACCCAATAGGCATTGGCTTCAAGAATAGAAAAACTATTTTGATGGAGCTCCAAACTAATGAGTATCCTACAGATTTAGGCAGACCCGCTTTTCCTATAAATTGAGCACGAATGGTGTCAAAGCATAATGTATGTTCACACAAAATACCCAGGCCATTTTACTGAGTAATGCATCATTCATGAGGGAAATATCTTTAACACCAATTCCTCCTTTCTATAATGGTTTTGTACATATAGACCACGGGACTGTTACAGGCTTCCTTTCATCCACACAACCCGACCAGATAAAATTACAGGCAGCCTTGTTCAATCTTTTAATTAATTTAATTGGCCATTTATAAATAATGAAGGAATGGACCAAAAGCCCCCGTGATGACCAAGTTCACTAAAGTTAGTCTTCCCACCATTGAGAGGACACTTCCTTTCCATCTAGAAAATTTTACAAGAGTAGCATCGAGCAAAGGTTGTAAATGACCAGTTTTGGGTTTACCTTGAAAGAGAGGGACACCATGGTATTTAAAAGGTAGGCTACCAATTCGCACCCCCTAATGATTAGCCATATCAAGTTATCCATTATTCGAAACAGAATCTCCAAAATAAATTTCTGACTTATTCCAATTGGCAACTTGCCCCGAGAGACTCCTGTAGAGATCAAGGGCCACCCTTAAGTTGCGAATGTTTTAAATAAAAGCTCTACAAAAAATTAGAAAGTCATCAGCATCTAAAAGATGAGTAGGTAGAGAAACACCATTAGCATAATGCGTAGGCTCAAGCTCCTAATGATTCACCATGTATGTTAAATATTGACTAAAAAAATCCTCCGCAGTCCCAAAGGGTATCAGAGAAAGAGGGTCACCCTGCCTAACCCCTCTGGAGTAAGAGAAATACCCCTGCAATCCCGACGAAGTCATAATCGAGATATGCACTGAGGAAAGAATGCCATTAATCCAACTAGCAAACTGACTTGGAAAGCTGAAAGATTCCAAAACATAAAAAGAAAATGCTAATTGATAGTATTAAAGGCCTTCCGTATGTCAAGCTTCAAAGCAAAGCTACCACCAATAGATTTTTTACTAAGCAAATTAACACCTTTCGATGCTAGGGCAATGCACTGATGAATACTTCTATTTCGTATAAAGCCAAACTGATTAGGGGAGATAATTCTCTCGAATAACAGATAGTCTAGCAGCAAGTACTTTAGAGATAATCTTGAAAGAAAAATTCCCCATGATGATAGGACGAAACTCTTCAATGTTGATAGCTGCATCCTTCTTTGGAAGAATGATCATAATATTAGAGCTCAAACCATGGGGAACATTGCCATTAGTGAAAAACCATATGATCATTCTGCATACATTAGAACCCACAATGTCCCAAAAATGCCGAAAGAAACTACCGGTAAACCCCTCCGGCCCAAGTGAACTCTCCATGTCAAATGCATAAACTGTATTTCAAATTTCTAAGTCCTCCGGCTGTCGGGTTAGGGCAACATTTTTTTCTAGCTGTAATACAATAAGGAATAATATTATTGATAGTATCCGGATCAAAGATGGAGCTATTATTATCCGCAAAGAACCTTGAATAGAAGCTGACAATGTGATCAGAAATAATATTTTTATCAGTTACACGAACACCATCATCGTTCATGAATGAATATCTGATCGAGCCTTCTCAACATTCGCCTTGTAATGAAAAACTTCAGACTTATGGTCCCCAAGTTGCAACCTATTTGCCTGCACTTTTGATGTAGAATGAAAAAAGAATGAAGCTGTATCGGGTCATATGTGTTGTTCAGCTGGATGATCAGATTTGGATGATTCAGGAGTGTTTTTCGAGTCGAAACAAGCCACTAAGAAGAACTCATGGTTATACCATGAGCCCGATGCTATTTTTGTCAAATTTCAACTCTAAAGGCCTGCAATTTGGGATTTATTGTGTACTCTGAATTAATGTTAATTTTTGTAATTTCTTTTATTTGGTAGTATATTCTTCATAGGATTATATTAGATTTTGTCACCTTTTATTTTATTTGGTATTTTATTAGATAGGAAGTTTAGTTTATTTATAGTTTTAGTTATTTAGGAGTTTTAATAGAATTATTATTTTGTTAGATAGGAATTTATATTTTTAGGAGTTTTATTAGCATTTGAATAATTAGCTTATACAAAGGCATGTATGTAACAAAATAATTCAATATTTGTTGATTAATAAAATTGGCTTCGGCTTTTGTTCCTAATTTTCTCTAAATCTAGAAGAATTTAGGGTTATTAGAAGGTTCTCTTCTTCCCAATCTGGAAGAATTGTGAAGAATTAAGTGGCTCTTTTCTTTTGATCTGGAAGAATTATAACGATTAGAGTTGGTTTCCCATTTCTTGATCCTTCCGCTGCATGCAGAATGAAAAAAGAATGAAGTTGTTTCGGGTCATATGTGCTGTTCAGCTCGATGATGCGATTTGGATGATAGGAATTTAGATTTTTATGAGTTTTATTAGCATTTGAATAATTAGCCTATAAAAAGGCATGGATGTAATAGAATAATACAGTTTTTGTTGATTAATAAAATTCGCTTCGGCTTTTATTCCTAATTTTCTCTAAATCTAGAAGAATTTAGGGTTACTAGAAGGCTCTCTTCTTCCCATTCTGGAAGAATTGTGAAGAATTGAGTGGCTCTCTTCTTTCAATCTGGAAGAATTGTAAAGATTAGAGTTTTGTTTCCCGTTTCTTGATCCTCCTGCTGCATCAGTTGGTATTCGAGCTATGACATGATGTTTCGAAAGAAATATGATTCGTATCCATCTATAGATCAAGATAGGTGGTTGAGAAACAATATTTTTCATTCCACTTATACTATAAAGGAGAAAGTATGTAAGTTTATAATTCATGATGGTAGTTGTGAAAATATGATATCTTCGGAGGCAGTTCAAAAATTAAAACTACCAATAGAAAGATTTCAGAATTTGAAGTGTGTAGTGGTGCCGATTTCAATGGGGTCTTTATACAAAGATGAGATTTGGTGTGATGTTGTGGATATGGATATGTGTCATTTAATATTGGGTCATCCATGGCAATTTGATAGAGCAGTTCAACACAATGGAAAAGCTAACACTTACTCCTTTTTATTTAGAGGAAAAAAGATTATATTGCTTCCAAAGAAAGAAGAGCTCATGTTCGACAATACTTTGTTGACTGCAAAGAAGTTCAAAAAAGAGTGTGAAGAAGAGTTATAATATTTTTCTTTATGCTCTTTGTTCAATGAAGAAATTTATGATGAAGGAAAAGGTGACAAGGGAGATCGTGCAAAGGAAAATACTATCCCTATTAAAGACCCAATTTTCAATGAAGAAGTCGCTAAAGAGATCAAATATGGTAAGTTTCGTCTAATATTGTCAAACTTGCAAAATTAGGTAAATACTTCTCAAATTGCAACTCCCAATCTACAAGTTTCAGATAACATATCTCCATTCGTTTTTGTTGGCAATTCAATATTTTTAAATGTTGATTTGTCCAATAATTTTTTTGTTGTGGCCATGATTAAGAAGATAGTTCCTCTTATGATGAAAATTCGAGGACAAATTTATTTCAGCCAGGGAAGAATGATGCAGAATGAAAAAAGAATGAAGTTGTTTTGGGTCATATGTGCTGTTCAGCTAGATGATCCGATTTGGAAGATTCAGGAGTGTTTTTTGGGTGGAAACAGGCCACTGAGAAGAACTCATGGTTATACCATGAGCCCCATTCTATTTTTGTCAACTTTTGACTCTGAAGGCCTGGAATTTGGGATTTATTGTTTACTCCGAATTAATGTTAATTTTTGTAATTTCTTTTATTTGGTAATATATTCTTAATAGGATTTTATTAGATTTTGTCATCTTTTATTCTATTTGGTATTTTATTATATAGGAAGTTTAGTTTATTTATAGTTTTAGTTATTTAGGAGTTTTAATAGAATTATTATTTTGTTGGATAGGAATTTATATTTTTAGGAGTTTTATTAGGATTTGAATAATTAGCTTATAAAAAGGCATGGATGTAATAGAATAATGCAGTTTTTGTTGATTAATAAAATTGGCTTCGGCTTTTATTCCTAATTTTCTCTAAATCAAGAAAAATTAAGGATTATTAGAAGACTCTCTTCCTCCCAATCTGGAAGAATTGTGAAGAATTGAGTGGCTCTCTTCTTTCAATCTGGAAGAATTGTACAGATTAGAGTTTTGTTTCCCGTTTCTCAATCCTCCTGTTGCATGATCTTTTCTCTCATGAAAATTTCACGACGCCGAAGATTAGCGTCAAGATCATTTTTCAATCTTAATTCATCTTCGTGTAGCTCATCTGTAATCCCTACATTGGAAATTGCCAATTGAATGCGGGCAAGATCAGCTTTGCAGATTGCTATATTATTGTCAAGTTGGCCAAATATTTCCCAATTCCATTGGCGCAGAATCGGTCTTAAAGTTTTGAGTTTTAGCTGAAGTAATTTAGGCGGGGAGAGAGAAGGAAAAAACCTATTCCAGTCATTGCTAACAACCTCTGGAAGATTAGGATGGTACAACCACATTGATTGGAATCTGAAATGACTGACCCATTTTTTCCCTCTTTCCCAGCATACAAATAAAGGCTGATGATCTAATTGGTTCCGAGGAAGAACTGTACAGGTGAGTTTCTCCTAAAATGAGGAAAGATCCACGGAACCCAAATCCCTATCAATACGGCTTTCAACCCAACTACTGCCCCTTTGCTCATTATTCCATGTGAAATGGCCCATTAGTACTAATCTCAGCCGATTCACCATTATTAATAAAATCATGAAAATCATGGCAAGAGTATTTCAAAGGAAGATTACCCCGTCTCTCATGACTCCCTGTAATTGCATTAAAGTCTCCTAACAACAACCAATTCCCAGGGTGAGAATGAGTCAAACGAATAACATCAATATAAAGGTTACGACATAAACCATAAGAATTACTTGCATACTCAATAGCTATATAATGAATAGAATCTAGAAAGGTGTAATGAAAAGAAATGACTTGGTAGGAAATAAAATCCATAGAGATACGTTAATTGCTACTATTTGCTTGCAAAAGCCAAATAGATGGTAAAGGCTTATCATTCACCGCTTCCAAGTAAAATCCCAAACTTCCCCAGTAATTAGAAGTAGAATCAACAAAAGAAACCAACGGCTCAGCCAGATAAATAAACTGAGGTTTACAATCCTTAACTATATCCCGAAGGACACGTTGGGTATCGACATTGCCAATACCCCTACAATTCTAAAATAGGGTGCTAATCATCGCTTAGCATTGCCTTTTAGCGCTCACTTACCTTGAGCACTAGGCATAGCCGGAGCTGAGGAAGTAGCTCCCCCCTCTTTGTTAACTGCTGATTTGTCGACGTGTGTAGACTAGGATCCAGAACCATATTCTCTCCCAAAATTTTCTCAATTGTATTAGCTATCAAAGGGACCACAACTTTCAGATTCTCTACTATGGAAGGAACAATTATTAACGGATCAAGCTGTTGAGAAGCATCTCTCCCAGCTTGATTTTTGACCTGGTTTTCCTCAATCACAGGAGGAATCACAATAAATGGTTCACGAATGGTGATGTTTCCTGCCTTGGATGGAGCTGTCACCAAGGTTTCATTATCAAAATTATCTGACTCACTATCAAATTCCTCGCATTGGTCTGCCCAAGAGATTATTTGCTTGCCATCCCTTTGATTGGGGTTCTCTTGAATTTGCTTGGGACTATAAACAACAACCTATTTACCATTCGTTTATGAGGGGTTCGTAGACTGGATCTAAGTAGAGGTTTTGTTTGTATCTTTCCTAGATAGACTTTAGAGTCTTCTAAAATTCCTGCGCCAAACATTGGCCTTGCTCAGTTTCTTGGCACCGGTTTCTAGGTTACCAGAACTCGCTAGTTTCTATAGAGTTTGATTTCATCCACAAAGAGCCAAAGTATTCCCAATTGAATTAGAAGTGAAACATAAGTCGGGGTGCTTTTCATAATCAATGAAAACCTAGAAAATCTTCGTATCAGTGTCAACCCTATTTTGGTTCATGTGAGGCTTTGAGAGATTAATGTCAATCAAAATTCTCGCATAATGCCATAATTCTTCATCAATGGTTTTGCGATTGAATCTGATAGGGACCTCAATCCCTTTAGCAACACTCAATAAGAGCCTATGATCCAAAAATTCCCATGGAAGATTGTACAAATGAACTCAAACATGCGCCGAAGTTTGTTTATGTGTTGTTGGGTCAAAACCAGCTTTCCAAAACGAAAAATGCATAATTCCTGGCTTAAGGTTAAGATTACTAGTGGCTCAAATTTTCTAAACTGCCTCCTCCGATGGCATGATTATGTGGAAAAAACCCTTTCCAAGAGAAATAAACTTCCAATCCATCTTTTAATTCCAGATTTCATTCAACTTTGATTTTAACTCGACATGTGTCCATAGTTTATCCCCTTTTACAAGGGTTAGGCTTTTGATCACTGAGTTCTTGCATGATAACAGCCTTTCTTCATAAAATTCTACTGGCACTTTGATTGCTTTATATCCATCCCCGGCGTCAGATATAGTGGCCGCAAGCTTCAAAGATGTGGTGGCTTGCGAGACCTCCTGATTCGTAATAGCAGCACAAGAGAGACACTTCTTGAGTGAAGCTTTTTCCTTTTGCTCAGGGTTGAGCTTGATTAAAACATGTCCATCATGTTTAGTTCCATTTGTAATTAGGTTAGGGTTTGCAGAAGGAACTGCAGGTTTGGCAGCCTTAAGGAAGCTTTCTCTACTGAAGAGATTGGCGATGGCGAAGTCATAAAATTGTGATGCACTAGCATCATATTGGCTGGCGGCCATGGTGGTCGTCGAAGAGGTCAGATCAACAATAGAGAATAGAATCGCAGAAACCCTAGCAGAGCTGAATTTCAGTTAAATGTGTCATATGTTTATTATTATTTTTAAATTAATTATTAGTACATGTTCTTATTATTTTTAGTTCAGTTCAAACTCATGCGATTCAGTTAAGATCTATTCGTATTAGTTCGCATCATATTAGTCCAAAACAATATGGCCTATGTATAATGCATAACAATTTTAGATTGTTTTCTGCAGTTCAAAAACTACTTTTGACTTTTTTTTTAGGGAAAATTGGATTTTACTTGTAAAATATGGGTGACACAAAGAGGTGGCAATGATAGCCACACCCAGGTAACCTGATGAAAATAAATAGCTCTAGCAATCAAATGTACCAAAATGTTTGCATCCCTAGACACTAAACTACAAACGCACATAGGAAATCACGACCTAGAGTTTTACAATCCAAAACAATAGAAGAAAAATAGGATAAACCCGCCTCAGAGTTTGTTAAAGCATTAAAAAGAATGCTAATATTTATCTCAATGATCATATGTGAATAGCCCAGGCTCTTAAGCCACGATAATGCCTCCCTTACCAATAGAGCATTTGCGTCAAGAATAGATACATAAGGTGGTAAAAAGCCCGATTTAGCACCAAGGAAGTTGCAACCTACATTACGTAAAATTAGCCCAAAAGTTGTCATTTCTCCATCATCTAATCGAGTTGCACTTAATAAACGGTACAACTGGGCTTCCCATTGCCACTGTACCCCACTGCTGGCCGACATGCTAGCCTTCGTGTCTCTATGCTATTCGCCATCAGCTTGTGATAAAGTACAGGTAGCTCACCATTGTGCAAAGGCAATAGATGCCCAATTGTTGACAGCTCTGATTGGTTGTATTCTCATCTCCAAATAAGCCTATTTCATGAATTCCATATCATCCATAGCTGATAAAATAGTCACTACAAGGACTCACAATTATTACGCTGAAGCCACGAGTCATTCATACAAGTTTTAGAAAGATTAGAAGGTGTGAGCACGGTTCGCCAGGCCTAATGATGATTAGTACATATTCACATAGGTGTCCAAATGCCAAAAGTGATATGAATTGAATGTCTCTTTCCTTGTCCAAAAGCCCTTGGACAATCCTTAAAGTATCATATAGGAAAGAACCTCAAACTAGTAAGTTCTTGTCTGAAATTCTGCCTTGAATAGAATCCTCACTTTACTTCTAAATAAAATTCAAACGGTTAAAAGTTATCCCTGTGTGTTATTAAGCACGTGTCAAAATTCCAAAAAAATCCAACGGCTGGATTTACGTCGATCGACGCTCCCATATGTTTCGATTGATGCTAATCGCTGCTAACACGTATCGAGTCTAGTGATGACTCATCAAACCTACACATGTATTGATCGACACTCCTAGATGCATCGATTGACGCTCCTTGGACACGTGTCGAGTCTAGTGATGACTCAGCAAAGCTATAACCACCCTAGATGCGTTGATGGACACTCCCAAGATGTGTCGATCGACGCTACCAAAAATCCTATAAAATGAATGCTATCTCTGCTCATTTTCAACAAATTTCAATTGAGAAACACATCCAAAACCCTCTGAAAAGTTCCTTTTTGTGGATTGCCTATATCCATACCAAAAAGCCCTTCCTTTATCCCAAAACTATACTCAGGTATAGAACCCTTCCATAGGCAAGTTTTAGCTATAAACTTGCCTAGCCTTATTCCCTAAACACCAAACCAATAACACAGGTCAATATTATTGATGGGTTTTAGCCATAAACCTTCCTCATATTAATCTTAAAACACCAACTATACCAAGGTAAAGTCCAATACTCTCGACGGGTTTTAGTTATAAACCATCTCCGCAAATCCCAAGGTTCTCAACCCCAATCTTCCAATCATTCAGTTCTAGTACATACCGGCCTTCAGGACACCCGGAAGGTAACTGAGTGTAAAATGTTACTTTCAATCATGCATTTTTAATTATTTTAACATGAAGTAGCAAGCCCCTGCTTGGGCCCTCGCTCCATAGGCTAAGCCCGTAGAGGTTGTATCTCCCTAGCTCATCTCTTTTGCTTATTTAAATAACAAAAGATTCTTTTCAAAAAAATATGCTTCATCCAAATTCAAATGGCAAGTAACTATATCATCCGAAACCAGAATCTCTCTTTTATTGGTACAGGAATCCTGCTTCAGGTGGCGACTCTAATATTGCATAAAACAGGGACCCTGCTCCTGTAATAAAAAGGCTAATCCCCAAAGGAGTCCTTGACCCCTTTGTCCAGTTGGAAATGGCAAGTATGTTCGCACATACAATGAGCCTTGCGCTCTAGCGGCATCTCCCCATGCTAAAACCTGGGAGTCCCACGTTGGTCATGCTAATCTAATTGGTGACCCGAAAGGGCCCACAAAAAATTTTCCTGCTCATAGTGGCGACTCTACTGGGGATTATACTCTTTATAATTGATTTTCCACAAAATCGATCAAAGATGAAATAATGAAAGTCATTTGAATTTGGAATTATTAGGGTTCACTGCATAGCATCTGCGTATATCCCTACCCATAACCCCGGTTTTCTTAATGTTGTGTCTGTAGAACTTGCCTCAAGTTCAAATAGGTGCACAAAGTTGGGACACACCAGCCATGTAGTCGGCTTGATTAAGGCCACTAGGTTTGAGTATATCAAATATGGAAAAAGGGCTCCTAAACTCGATTAGGGTTCTTGGGCTCAAGTACATAATGCACGGTTACCATCAACTGCAACCCTGTCAAACTTAGCCCAGCATATAGCAATGCAGCCCTAGAAACTTCCCTTAGGAACACCCAGCGAATTTCTCAAAATCATAAAAAGAGAGTACATCCTCACCTATCCCCAGTTGGTAATAGAGGAAAGCCCCCTACCTAGGAAAGAAACTCACCCCGATGGAGTAATAAGGTTGGAAGGGAGAGTTAAAAAGTACTTGTTTGCCTGCTCAAACATTGCATCACCCATACACCGCTGACCATGATTTGCGTGCAGCCATAACATAAAATAGCCATATCATACAAATGGACCATCACGCATACCCCTAGTATTGAGCGATATGACTATAGAAAAGCCGCTCATAGAGCACACCATCGCACATGCCCCTACTATTAAGTGATACAACCATAGAACAGTCGCTCCTAGAGCACACCATCGCGCATACCCCCACTATTAAGCCATACAGACCATAAAAAAAAGCCTCTCCTAGAGCATAGCACCGCACATACCCCTGGTATTAAGTGATACAACCACAGAAGAGCCACTCCTAGAGCGCACCATAATTCATACCCCAGGTATTAAGCGATACAACCATAGAAAAGCTGCTCCTAAAGCGCACCATTGGACATATCCCTGGTATTAAGCGATACAACCACAAAAATATTCTTGTGTATGCCATGATTATATCTTGCTGATGATATTGTATGCTCATACAACATGCACCATGCCTAAGACAATAAGCCTTGCTTATTTCTAAATGCCCCATTATGTGTTCACTATATATAACATGACTACCATGCAAGATACATGAGTGTAAGACGATATGCCATGCAATATTGTTTTATACCCTATTCCATATTTTCTACAACAATTTTCACATGTATATCATAATATGCCATGCGATGTTATGTTTATCCCATGTATATGTTGTACAATAAAAACATGAATTTTCGTGCTAACATGTAGTACCATGTATTTACTATACTTACAACAAGCAGTGCCATGTAATTTCATTCTTAATACATGCAATGCCATGTAATTCCGTTCTTCAATACCATGTGCTATGCCAATTTCGACATGCATCGTCATGTCATCCTATGATATGCTTATGACAAGCAATGTCATGCCATCTGGTGTTTTGCTTGCGACATGCAGCGTCATGTCATCTTGTGTTTTCCTTATGACATGCAGCGTCATGTTATGTTTTAATTGCTTCGACATGTAGCATCATGTCATCTTCTGTTTTCCTTACGACATGCAGCATCAAGTTATGTTTTTATTGCTTTGACATGCAGCATCATGTCATCTTATGTTTTCCTCGTGACGTGCAGCGTCATGTCATCTTGTGTTTTTTCTTATGACATTCAGCGTCATGTCATCCTATGTTGTACTTATACGATATGCAGCGTCATGTTATATTATGATATGCTTATTAGGATGCTAGCCCTCATCCTATAGGTACCCGGAATACATGCGACGTTAGCATCTCTAAAATGTTAACCATAATATTATGTTTACCCAGATTGGACCAAAAATTAAAAAAATAATAATAAAAAAGAAAAAAACTTCTCTTTGACTCACCATATGCATACATATGTTACGTTTATTCAACGAAAGTTAATTCTTGTGAATTCGTCCATCATATCTTACCAATCACTTCACCTCATCTCATATCAATGAACATATGAAGATAGTTTAAGTCATCAACCATCAAGCATTATGTGTGTCTAATGTTTGACATGCATCAATACTCATTCCATACTAGGATAAGAAAGGTCCTAATTACACGCATCATGCCTCGAGCATAGATTGACCCCCTCTCTATCACACAGCTTGGATCTGTAAGAAAGGATATTTGAGGAAAGTATATAGGAAGAAAAATTTGACAACACTCTCTGCCATCCACTAGACCGATGAAATGGCAAAGAATAACCAAAAGGGGACCCTTGAGGCATACAAAACCTGATCATTTTCGAAGATTTTGTTAGGAAATTCAAAACCATGATAAATAACATGAGTGCCACGCAAATCTCGGGATCTGGTCAGGAGGACAAGGTAGCAGAAATAGAAAAGAAATTCTTAGATTTTAAGGAAATGCTTCCAAAACTAAAATGCATCACTGGGCCATCAGTTGTAAAATACACCGACCTATAAAACTTTGAACTTACTATCCCGGAGCCACTTCTAGCAAATTTTTTCCTACCATATATCCCTCCCTTCAATGAGACTGGTTCTCCCGAGGCACATATTGAGAGTTACTTGTGAGCAATGATAAGTATGGGTGTTCTTGAGGTCTATATAGTCAACCTTTTCCTGATAACCTTATGAGACTCAATGATCGGTTGGTACATGAGAATGCCAAGCTACGTGAAATCTAGCTGGAAATCTCTCAGTGCAGCTTTCATTTAGAATTATGCATACAATGTGAAAATTGAGACTACCCTCCAGGATCTCAAAAGGGTACGATAAAAGCTCGATGAACCCTTTGAATTATACTATAAGAGGTGGAAGGCGGTCCAAGCCATGGTCGATGGAGCCCCAAAGCTCGATGCCCTGATAGTCAAATTGGTAGAAGGATGGAACCCCCGTCTTAGGGATAAGATGAAGATGATAACGTTCAACACATTCAATGATGTGGTCAAATATGCCAAGAGGATTGAGAAGTATGATGAATAGGACCAGTGGAAGAAAAATGAATTCAACTACATGATGCAAAAAGATGACATAGAAGGTACACAGTTAGATCTTGAGTACCCAAAACTCGAGACCTATACAGAAGAAGAAACTCTGGAGTTTTAAAACAACCCAGAAGTAGCTACACCAAATCAACCATGCCGCATGTCAAAATTAAAGATGTTTCCATCTCTAGTACTTTTGAAAAAAGATGTGTAACCTTTGATGAAATGAATTACTTTACTTGCGTGATGTTTCTGACAATCATTTTGTGTGTTCATCCCAGTATTCATTTGTCATATTCAGTATTCATAACGCACCAATTAAAGGAATTGATTTAGGCACATTTCTAAAATGGTTTCTATTTCAAATGACTTTACGGCAAGTAAAAGAGAGAGAAGTAATAAAAATAGTTCACCAAAAATACATGCAACTGCTTGATCCTTCAAAGCATGCCATATGTTGTGCACCTACAGTAGGGGCAAATGAAGAACAAATGCAGAAATTATACCCTAGTTATCAGGCAAGTTATCCAAAAGAAGAGTCGCTTAAAACATTTTTAAAGTTTGCTCCAACACGCCGTACAGAAAGACTCCCTTGCTAGTTAAACAAGAAATGGTAGAGACCACATAAAACTCACCATGTCAGTCACTCATGCAAACGCATCTTGGATAGTCAAGGGGAAATCATTCAAAAAAAATCCAACAATAAGTATCTAACTCAACAAGGAGCTCATATGCTCATAATGAAGAACTCTAGGATAAGACGACAAAATCAAGCATTAAAAGCAAAAGACTTGGTCCTTAAAGCAAACCGATCCTTGGGGAAAATTCCACACAAAATGAACCCTACATAACAAGGGCAATGAACATTGGAATGAGCTAATGGTTCCATTAAGCTCGAACAGGCTCAAGCAAATTTGCATCGAAGAACAAAAAAAATAATTGTCTGCTGAAAGCTATTGAGGGCTTTTAGGAAAAAATAAGGACAAAAAGAAAGAGAGAAGTCAACTGGTAAAACCTGAAAAGGACCATTAACAACAAGGGGAAAGTTGCTGGGAATATATACCATTAACTTTTGTGCCTAAAAATATTCCTTTGACTGATACATTACTTCGCTGAAGTGTCAAATGTATACATTAAATGAATACACTGAAATGTTAGAAGAAACATTCATGTAAGCATTTTTTTCCTGATAAGACATGCATACACAAAAAAAGAGAAGAAGAAAAAAAAGGAAAACAAAAAGAGCCTACAGGATTGAAAACCCGAAAGGGCGGTCTAGGCAAAAATTAAGGCGATCCGATAGATCGAAAACCCGAAAGGGCGGTTTATGCAAAAAGTAGGATTAAGTAAACAAATTGCTCAATCTGCAAAAACACTATTTATACTATGTGACATAGTATGGACCCAACTGGCCCTAACCGAATGCTACTTGAAGTACAACTTAGAATGAAGGAACTACAAGAAAGGCTTAGAGGAGCAAATCCGCTAAAAGATGCATTCCCTCCAATGCATCATGCACATGCATAACTCATAGTAATAAATGTTTAAAGTCACATGCATCATTAAACATGAATGCATAAAAAGACCAAAATTCTACCATCCTAATCCGGAATTAAACTATAGGACATGCAAACCTAAGATCTTGAGAGATCTTCACCTTGGCACGTCATGGCCAGTCCTTAGATCCAGCGAGATCCTTATCTAGGCACATCACAGCCTAAACTTAGATCTAACGAGAATCTTCATCTAGGCACACAATAGCCTGACCTCAGATCCAATGAGATCTTCTCCTCGGCACATCATAGCCAAACATAGATCTTCTCATATACACATCGTAGCCTAACCTTAGATCCAGCGAGATCTTTACCTAGGCACATCATAGCCTAACCTCAGATCTAGTGATATCTTCACCTAGGCACATCATAGCCAGTCCTTAGATCCAGCGAGATCTTAACATAGGCACACCATTGCCTAACCTTAGATCCAATGAGATCTTCACTTGGCGCATCATTGCTAAACTTAGATCCCTTGATATTTTTAAATGGCACATAATAGCCTCCAATGAGGTCTATACCTCGACACATCATAGCCAAACTGAGATTTAGCAAAATCCTTACCCCGACACATCATAGTTGAACCCTAGATCCAGTGAGATCTTCATATCATAGCCAAATCTTAGATCCAACGACATCTTCATGATGCACACAATAAGACTTTAGATCCAGCAAGATCTTTACCATAACCCATCCATGATATGCAATGTCATGTCTAGTTTTGTAATGCCATGCAATGTCATATCTAAGTTTTATTGATGACATTCAGTGTCATGTCGAGTTATTCTAATAACATGCAGTGTCATGTAGTGTCATATTATATTTTATACTTGGGATATGTAGTGCCATGTCAGGTTGTATTTTATAGGAAATCATAATAACTGCTCAATGGCGGAAGACAGTGACTAACTCCCCAGTGAGAAAAACTGCTCAATGGTGGCAAGGCAGTGCCCAACTCCCTAGTAAGACAAACTACTCAATGGTGGCAAGACTGTGCCTAACTCGATGGCGAGATAAACTGCTCAATTATGGCAAGACAGTGCCCAACTCTCTAGTGAGACAAACTGTTCAATGGTAGCAGATAGTGTCTAACTCGATGGTGAGACAAACTAGTCAATGGTGGCAAGACAGTTCCTAACTCAATGGTGAGACAAATTGCTCAATAGTGGCTAACAGTGCCACACTCCCCCGATGAGAAAACTGGATTACAATGGCTGACAATGCCTCTTCAAAGATAAAAATGCAGGAAGTAGGTATAACCCTTTACTCGCTCTTTGCCTCAGCTCTGAACCATTTTGAAATTGGTGGAAAAAATTTTGTAAAAATACACAAGTCACTAGGGGCACAAAACCTTTTGAATGTCTCTTAATTTTCATTTTCCCCAGCAATTTTTTCCTTTCATTACCTTCCTTGGTTTTCATTTTCATCCCTAGTTGGATTTTAACTTAAAAACATTTTTGTCAACATACATGATCGAAGGGGCAGAATTTTTGTTTCCAAAATTATCGATCAAGTGATGTTGACTCTTTTTTAATCCTTGTGTCCCTACGAATTACCACACACGAAAGCACATGTTTTGTTCAATGCGCTCACTTCGTGCATGCAAAATTTCCCATACGGTCAAAACTTTTGAAATGCGAGGGGCAGCCTATGAGCACGGCTCGTAAGGCCTAATGATGATTAAAACCTCTTCACATAGGTGTTTGAATGCTGAAAGTGCTATGAATCAAATGTCTCTTTCCTTGTCCAAAACCCCTTAAACAATCCTCAAAGTATCCTAAAGGGAAGAACCTTAAACCAGTAATTTCCTGTCTGAACTTCTACCTTCAACAGAATTCTTTCTATAACTTGAAATACAATTTCCAACGGTCCAAAGTTAACCCTGTGTCTTACAAACCACGTAACCAAATTTTAGAAAAATCCAACGGCTGGATTTGCATCGATTGATGCTCTCATATGAATTAATTAAAGCTAATCGCTGCTAACACGTGTCGAGTCTAGCGATGACTCATCAAACCTACACATGTGTCGATTGATGCTCCCAGAAGCATCGATCGACACTACTTGGACATGTGTTGAGTCTATGATGACTTGGTGAAGCTACAACTACCCTAGATGTGTCGATCGATGCTCCCAAGATGTGCCGATCGACACTGCTAAAAATCCTATAAAAAGAATGCGACCCCTACTCATTTTCAACAACTTTTGATAGAGAAAATGCAACCAAAACCCTCTGCAAAGTTATTTTTTGTGGATTCCCATAATCCATAGCAAAAAACCCTTCCTTTATCCCAAAAGTATACTCAGGTATAGAACACTTCCCTAGGCAAGTGTTAGCTATAAACTGGCCTAGCCTTATTCCCTAAACACAAAAACCAATAACACAGTTCAATATTGTCGATGGGTTTTAGCCACAAACCTTCCTTATGTTGATCTTCAAACACCAGCTATACCAAGGTATAGTTTATTACTCTTGACGGGTTTTAGTTATAAACCATCTTCTCAAATCACAAGGTTCTCAACCCCAATCTTCCAAGGTATAGTATCGGCCTTCAGGAAACTCAAAAAGTAACTGAGGGTAAAATGTTACTTTCAATCATGCAATTTTAATTATTTTAACATGAAGTAGCAAGCCCCTACTCGGGCCCTCACTCCAGTGGCTAAGCCGCAATGGTCGTATCTCCCTAACTCATCTCTTTTGCTTATTTAAATAACAAAAGATTTTTTTCAAAAACAATATGCTTCATCCAAATTCAAATGATAAGTAACTATTTCATCTGGAACCAAAATCTCTCTTTTATGGGTATTGGAATTTTTTTCAAAAGCTGATCTGTGTGGCGACTCTAATATTGCATAAAATAGGGACCCTGCTTCCATAATAAAAAGGCTAATCCCCAAAGGAGTCCTCGACTCCTTTGTCCAGTTGGAAATGCCAAGTATGTTCACATATACAACGAACCCCGTGCTCTAGCGGCAACTCCCCACGTCAAAACCCGAGAGTCCAGCGTTGGCCGTGCCAAACAAATTGGCGACCCGAAAGGGCCCACAAAAAGTTCGCTCGCTCACAGAAGGGATTGTAAAATTTCGATCATAGCATGCCCACACATATCGCGCATAAGCATATCCAAACAAAACATGTGGCATAGATTCTACTTCAAGAAAGCAAAAAGGATATAGAGCACTATCAATCACATTTCTTTAAAGTAATCTATCATGAGTGGGGAGAACATTCATCACTACCCACCACACAAAAACTCGAATCTTGGATGGAAGTTTTTCCATCTAAGATTAGTTACAGGTAAAATCTGGTTATAGGAGACTGATAAAATTCGATAGGAGCTCTTGACTAAATAAACACCATTCGGTTCCTGAGGCCAAAATGGTACATCAAAAGTTGGGTCATGGGGTAGTGGTGTATGTAAAATAAGATGTGCCTCCTCTTCCTTAAACCATTCCAAGATCTGACTATAATTCCAACTATCATTCTGTATAATTTCCTCAACATTTTTTGTTTCAAGTTGCAGCCCACCCTTCTAACAAATTGTGTACGAGCTATTGTATTAACCAACACATCATGAGTCAATTTTATCACTGATCCATTTCCCACCCTCCATCTGATATTAGCTAGCCTTAAAAAACACATAGCCAAAAAAATACTACACCACATATAGCTTGGCGATGATGTCAACTCGACATCCAACACATCACCATGCTTGAAATAATAAGACCAAAAGACCATACTAACTAACGAGCTATGATTTGATAGGAATCTCCATAGTTGTTTACCTAATAGGGCCATATTGAAGTCCGTTAAATTCCTAAAGCCCATTTGTTTTCAATTACCTAAATGAAAAATAAGAGAGAATAAGAGAAATGGATGAAGTGTTTAATTTTGGTGTATATTGCATTAGATATGACACTTCTTTATATAGCTGGCCATACATATTTGTACAAGGAAATATATTTCTTAAATAGGAAAACAAATAAAGACATAATGACTTTCTGTAATTGTTTCCTGAAATCATGGTAAGTATAAATGGCATATGATGACTGATTCCGATCCTGAATCGTTTGATCTGGTTTCCTTTTCTAACACATTTGACATTATACGGAATGTGATGAATGCTAATTTTCTCCCAAATAGTTGATTTTGTTTTCTTTTCCAACACCCCCCCCCCTCAAGTTGAGTAGTGAGATCTCCAATACATAACTTGCCCAAAAATTTTATTGAAGGTCTTTCTACTTTCTACCTTTGACAAGATGTCTGCTAACCCGTCTTCAGATTTTATATGAGGCATTTTTACAATTCCAACTTATCAATTCATCAAGCCATTTTGGCTATAGTTTTAGAGGATTTTGCCTCTAGTCATCATAGTTTATGAAGATTTCGCTTCCAATTCTAGTAGTTTTAGAAGATTTCGTTTCCCATAGTTTTAGATGATTTTGCATTCAATAGTTTGGGAGGTTTTTGTCTCTAATAATTTTAGATGATTTTGCATCAAATAGTTTGGGGGAATTTCGCCTCTATTAGTTTTAGCTAATTACGCATCCAATAGTTTTTGAGGATTTCGATTCTAACTAGTTTTAGATGATTTTGCATTCAATAGTTTGGGAGGATTTCACCTCTAGTAGTTTTCGATGACCAAAATTAAATGCAATATACACCAAAATTAAACACTTCCTCCATTTCTCTTATATTCTCTTATTTTTCATCTCAAATGTGATTTCTAAAGTTAATTAGAGTTGCCTTCTTTAAGGAGCTCCGAGTTTATGTTTGTAAGTTTATTTTTATTCTTTGTTCAAATTTCAACAACATTCCCCTGTGTTTTTTCAGTCTACAAAGCAACTCCCACCTTTCCAGCTTACCCTTTTCTATCTCCATTATTCAAAGCCCACTAAAAGGAATTAAGAATTTTATAAATAGAATCGCACAAACCATGAGGAAGCCTAAAGAGAGACATTACACAAGTAGGAATTGATTGGAGCATAGATTTAATAAGCATCTCACGGCCACCCCAACTCAAGAACTTCATCTTCCATGACTTTATCCATTTCTATATTGTATCCCGAATATACCCAAATGATACAATTTTACTTCTTCCAATAGCCATAGGCATCTATAGATACATACTTGTAGCAGCAGTAGGGGAAACATTGAAGAAATCCCCAATAAGAGTCTTAGTAACATCATCAATAGTGTTGCTAAACGAGATAGAAGACTTATGAAAATTAATCATCTAACCCGAAGCACATTCATAAGCTAATAAACAATCCTTAACCTACTGGCTTTTGGCCAAATGGGAAAGAAAACATTAAAAAACTATCATCCATAAAAAATAAATGGGAAATTGGTGGTGCATCCTGTGCAACCTAACAACCTTGAATTCGACCCACACTCTCCAATATAGACAAAGCCGCAGACAATCCTTGTGAACAGAGAATAAATAAGTATGGTGATATAGGCTCCCCCTGAAGAAGTCCTCGTTGTGGAATTATAGATCCAAACAACCTACAGCTAGTGCAAAATGAATATTGAAATGAGGAAACACACATCTGCATCCACCGAATCCACTGGTTATGAAAACCCATTTTCTGTAAAACAGCATCAACATACGGCCACTCAATACAATCATATGTCTTATCCATTTCTGGCTTCATAGCTACAAAGCCAGCATAGCCTTTCTTCTTTCTATATGAGCAATGTCCAACCTCATAAGCTATAAGGATGTTATCAGAAATCAACCTCTATGGAATAAAAGCACTTTGGTTTTCTAACACCACATCATTCATAATAGCCTTCAATCTATTAGCTAGAACTTTAGATATAATGCGATATAAAACATTACACAAACCAATGGGTCTAAACTCAAAAATTTTCAATGCACATTTAGACTTAGGTATGAGAACAAAATTCGTTAACTGCAATTCAGATGGCATCACACAGTCACACGAAATTTACAAAACAAAATGAAACACATCATCATCAATAACATCCCAATAAGTTTGATAAAAACTTGGGTTGAACCCGTCAGGACCTAGCACTTTGTCAGGATGCATAGAGAAGACTGCATTCTGAACATCCTCATTCAAAATTGGTAATATCAGGTTCCTATTTTGCTCGATAGACACCCTAGAATGAATGCAGTTCACAATCTCTAAATCAAGAGCATCGACTCTAGTAAATAAGGTCTGATAAAAATCAATAACGTGCTCTTAGAGACCACTACCCCATTGTGAGTGGACGACATTTTATGTGACGGTTGTAAAGCCGGGCCGGTGGACCAATCTCCTAAAAATGATGTGTGATAATGGAAATGGTTTAACATCTTTTATATCTAAAAGATACGTGATCAAAATCTCATACTTAAAATAGAGTTGCCACCCGATTCAGCTCAACCGGGAAATTTTAGTATGATTTTCCACCGGGTGGTAGGCCATACTTAAGTAGAGATTCCGAGTTCGGATGATGTTATCTATTTTACATTGGCCAAGTTAAAGTATTTCATTCTTTCTTAATCGATTTTAATCCACCCTATTTATTGTGTTTTCGGTTTATATATTATTTTCGTGTTATCAAGTATTCAAAGATGTAAATAAATAATTATTATAGTTATCCAACAAATAATATGCGGAAAGTAAAATAATAACTACATGGCTTTCCAAATCCCATACATTTATCTATACAATAAATAAAATACCCGAAGGCCTAGACATACATCTAACATAAAGCTACACGCACGAAAAGGTTAGCACAGATACGGCACGTTGTATGAGATATATCACACATAGCGGCGCCCCCGATAGAGGAGGGCGAGGGGCGGCAGCCCCTTGTAGTGTCCAAGGGGCAGTGCCCCTAGCACGGTCGAGAGAGAGTGCCCCCGATGGGGTCGAGGGGTGGTAGCCCCTGGGCTCGAAAATTTTTTATTTTAGAATATAAGTTCCCTTTGAAAAATTTATTTTTCAAACGAATTTAAGGGAAAAGTCCATTTTGGACATGCTCGTTATTTTAACCAAATTATTAGTGAAAATGTCACATGTTATGGGATTTGGACCATTTTCGGGGAGTTCTGGACTCATGTCATCGTACTATACATCCTAGCTTCAAAAATTAAACTAGGTCGATAATAAAACAAAAACTAACCTACTGTAAAGAACTCCATACCACCGGTGGTATGACTGATGCCGCCGGTAGCATCACTGATGCTACTGGCGATCTCAGTTATATAGGCAGGCTGTATGACATTCTAGATACCATAAAGAAAGGGTCCTACAAAAAATATTGGCCACTAGGGATAAATGAGGCTACTAGCGGTATCAACGATGCCGCTGGCAGCATGGTTGATACCGCCGGCGGCTTCAGTTTCTTGCATCAGCTGTTTTTGGCCTGAAAGCGACCAAAATCACAAAACTAAGCACAAATAGAAACTAAAACACAACAAACAAGTGAAATGAAAGCTAAAGAGCTATGAGACTCAGAATTTTTACCTCGAGGTCGTGAATCCACCTCTTCATGATCTGAATGGCACGTCCGGGGAGCACAAACGATGATTTCGTTGGTGAATGGGGAATTCAAGGCTCTAAAACCTACTAAATTGATTTTAAATCCTAAAGTCTACTGATTTTAAGTTAATATCAGAGAGTTCAATGAACAAAAACAAAGAAAAGATGGAGTGACTCCTCTTTTCTTACCTTTTCTTCACCTTATCCCACTAAAACTAATCAAAATCTCCTTAAGATTCAAGTGTGTGATTGCCAACCCTTTCATCAGCTGAGAAATGGTCTTTATATAGGATAAAATCCTTTAGAAATTGCCTTGGATCAATTATCTGTCGGATATCAAGCAAAAAGGCACACAATTATTCAGCAGCAGAAGGCCATGCCGGCGGCATAGATGAAACCACCGGCAGCATCAGCGAAGCTGCCGGCGGCCTCGCTCTCCCGATAGGTCTAAAAAGCTTGCACGAATCATGCTTGAAATAGGGGAAAAAGCAATAAAATCCGGCCAAAAGTGAATTCAGCCCAAAAAAACTGAATTATTAGGCGTTTATTTGACTTTTTATGGATATTTTGAACTAGGTTATTTTTTGGGTCCAAATTATCGGTCTGAGCTACCACCGGAAGTGTTACTGGACCCGTCGAACTGAATTTTTTTGAAAATAAAATTCGTAGAGAATTTTATATTGGTAATAAAAATTCTAAAAAAGAATTTTTATCATGAGGAATAAAATCGGGTATACCTTATCATCGTCTCGCAAGATGGATTGTAAAATCCTATGCTTACACCCACTCTAACCGATTATTAGCGTTGTCCAGCAAATAAGAAATTTGGTTCTTTCTTCACCTCGTCGATGTGCAATTGTGAAAATAATGAGTGTTATTATCATCGCATTGTAACCATTTAACCTTCGCCCTCTATCGCCAAAAAATCTCTCTCTCCGTATTAAGAGATGTCAGTTCTGCCCGTGCCTCAACATAAGCAATAGTTGATGATGCATTAAATTTATTCCTATGCTCTTGGATTCTCCTACAACAATCAACAATTTTTCATTGAAACTTGTCCCTTCTTTGCGCACTCCAAGTCTGTTAAACAACTGACATTTGCTACAATCTGTGCGTCATATCCTGACTAGTAGTCATTGTCCATGTTTGATGTACAACCTCTCAACAATTATGAGATAAGGCCCATTCATTGTTGAAATGAAAAAATTGTGTCCTCAGCACTTATAATTCAAGACGTAAAATCAGCGCGCCATGGTCACTCTAAGTCATCAACTCATGTCGAACTAAATACTGTGAGAACAAACTAAACCAATCATCATTTGCCACCCTTTTATCGAGCCGTTCACGAATTTGAATTTCCCCAAGACGAATTAGTTCCCAAGTGAACGTGAAGCCTGTATAACCCATATTAGAGAGAGAACAATCTTGTAAGGCCTGCTGAAAATTCTGAATAAGATTTTAGAGATAGGGCTGCCCTCCTTACTGCTCTTTATGACTCAAAATTTCATTAAAGTCACCCATAATAACCCATGGTTCTTTATTCCCCTGGCTACGTAATAAATTCCATGATTGCCACCATAAATGTTGTTTCAGATTGCCATAGAATCTAGTAAACCGCCACTTCTTCCCACCCCCAGATGTTACACCAATATCAATATGATAAAAACTATAACTCCTCAAACTCACATCAATAGATGTATCTCAAATAAGAGCTAGTCACCACCTAAACCATGCCCATTAACAACAAAAGAACCTACATGAAAAATATGACAACTAATTCCTTCAATCAACTTCTGAGAGCTTCTAACTTTAGATAAGAAAACAATAGCCAGAAAAATTTGGGTCACAATCTTCTTAAGCTCCTGAACTATTGTAGTCGGACCCATATCGCAGCAGTTCCAACAAAGGAGACTCATGGCCGTCGGCGGGTCTGAGCAATTCTAGAACCCGCCTCCAATGATAAAAAAGTCCTACTTGAAATCAAACCTCCACTTGAAATTGGAGTAGGTTTAGAACCGCTTGTATCCACCCTTTTCCTTTTCAACTCAACCGCACAATCCATCTCTATATTTGTGTGTGCTTCCATCGATTGAAAAAGGGCTGTGAAATTCTTCAATGCCTTTAGAACAACAAAATGCACCATTGAACCTTCAGCTGCTGATCCTTAGTTCCGTGTTGAACACAAAAGTCAATTACCTCTACCAGAGCCTTATGTTTCCTCTTCTTTGTATTCAATAATGTACCCTCACTAGCCACCTGGTCATTAGGGACCTCCTCCCTCATAATCTCCAAATTGTTTTTCTTTTCATACATAATGGACTTCAACCATTTGTACCCCACTCCTAGAGCCGAATGTTTACTAGTAACCCTGAGAGAAGAGTCATACTTTAGTTCTGTAGACCCTTTTATTGCGTCGAACTTTAATTCACAAAATTTGTCAGAATGACCTATGATCCCACAATAAAAGCAAAAACTCAATATCCTGTCAGACTGAAATCAAATGATATTCCATTCACCCCATAGTCTCTTAATTCTCATTCTCTTCTTCAAAGGTTGTAGAATATCCACCATAACCATAATTCTCGTAAACTCCTTTCAACCACCATCAAACAAATAAGGGTCCCCCCGTACAGATCTGCCTACATAATTCCCGATATCCACAACCATCTTTTCAGACCAAAATCTGGCATGGAGATCGTAAACATGAATCGAAAACTCAACCATATTAATAGGAATAGATTTCAACAAGACCCCTATTCCAAGGCGATTGATCATAACAAGTTTTTGTTCAAACAACCAACGACCCTCTTGAAGGATTCGTTCTGCATCAAAGGGATGAAACAATTGAAGGGACAATAATAATGACTCGATGTCATTAATAAACATACGTTTGACAGCTCACCAAACCATTGCTATCAATCACTTTTATTGGCCTATCAGTTACGACTTTTGCTATCGAGAAAATACTACCATCAGTGCTTACCTCAGTAACATCCACCTCCTCATCACATATGAATCCATCATCATCAACCCACTCCTCTTCTATCAATGACACCCTAGCACACCGAGCACTAATATAATCATCAGTTGCCATCGGTAAGAGATTTCGATCATTGTATGCTAATAATCACAAAGAAAAGAACATAAATCCTATCAAAGAACTGAAGGATAGCGACAAAAACCCTAGCAGCGTATGAGCCCTAGAGAGAGATTTGATTGTTTTTAATTGATTATCTATTTTGCATATACTTTTGACTTGTTTAATTCTAGCATATAGTGTTAAACATAAAAATGGAAAAATAGAATTGAAGAGAAAAAATCTAGTTCTTTTTCATATATGTCAAAGCTGATTTTATATAAGAAAATGAACAGCTAAATCCTATTTTGGTGCCACTTACAAAATGGTTATTATTTGAATCCTAAAAATCTGAAATTAATAACCCACAATCTTAGACTTAGTCAGACATCCATTTTCAATTAAATAAACTCAATAACAATAAAATATATTAAAAATGTTGTAGCTTATGAACACATTTTTAACACTCCCCCTTGCTTCAAAGCTATAAATTTGATTGAAATTGACGGAGCGCATCTCTCCATTTTGAATGATGCACATCTCACCACTCTTATTGATGCATCTTTTCACCAACACTCAACCATTAAATACTTCTCTCCATAGTCCTTTGTTGGTGCACTTCTAACCAATTAAAAAGGAGTTTCTTTTACCTCTTCAACTTTTTCTGCAGGACTTGCATGTTCTTCATTATCCTGCATTTCACAATTTCTTTGCAAATGGCAAAATTTTTAAGATTTAAAGCACCGAGACTTTCCCTTATGCCAACAATCATTTTCTTCATGGTTATGCTTTCCGCAAATACCACATTTGAAATTTTGATTTGAGCCTTTTGTGAAAAAAGTTCCTTCAGTTAACTTTTCTTGCCTCATATTTCTTTTTTGCTCTTGTGCTTGAAGTGCACTCACTAGCTCACCTAATGAGATTTTGCCTAGATCCTTGGACTCTTCAAGTGATGAAATCTTGGATTCAAACCTCTCAAGAAGAGTCACAAGAACTTTCTCAACAACCTGTCTCTGCAAATTCTTCAACAAGCAATCTTATCTTAATGACCAATTAAAGAGATTCGATCGGCATACTTACGAATTGTTTCATCCTCATGCATGTTTAGAGACTCGAATTCTCATTTCAAGTTCAACACCTGCATTTGACGTGTTCTAGCACCGCCTTGGTATTCTTCCTTCAACCTTTCCCATGCCTCCTTTGCAGTATTGCAAGCCATAATTTTGTAGAACACATAATCCGTTATTGAATTTGGAATAAGTGACTTAGCTATAGCTTTTTTTTTGCCTTTTCTTCACTATTGTGTTTGACTTAGGCTAAAGTATGGCTGGCTGGTAGAGGAGGGACTGGTTTATCTTCGATTACAGTTTCCCAAAGATCATAGCCTTCCAAAAAAGCTTGCATTTTTACTGACCAAATATGATAATTTTGACCAGTGAGAATGATTGGGGGATTTAGGGAATGGTTATTGGATGCCATTTAGAATTTAGGAATGAAAGGAATTTGATTGAATTTTGATCCCGTAAGGTCACTAATGCTCTTGGTACCACTGTTAAAACATAAAAATGAAAAAAATAGAATTGAAGAGAAAAGTTCCAGTACTTTTTCATTTATGTCAAAGCTGGTTTTATACAAGAAAATGAAAAACTAAATCCTATTTTGGTGCCACTCACAAAGTGGTTATTATTTGAATCCTAAAAATATAAAATTAATAAGCCATAATCTTAGACTTAGTCTCACATCTAATTTAAATTAAATAAACTAAATAACAATAAAAAAAATATTAAAAGTGCTGCAGCTTGTGAACACATTTTTAACATATAAATGAAGTCTACAATGGCATAGTTTCTTTCTTCTCTAATTTTTTTTTATATAAATGCTTCAATTTTTACCGGTTCCATTCTGTTTAACTGAAATTAATTGAATTAATTTAAATTTAAACTAAATTGCATTCAATGCAGTTTCAATAACAATGAACATATGGTCGTATAGAAAATTAATCAAAATTGAACAAATAATTAAAAAAATTGGTAAGTAAGAAGAAGGGCTTATATGGTTATACTGATTTGATGGCTATCATGTCTCAAACACAAGTAGGATGTGATTTCAGCTTCAAAAGTAAGTGATGAAAAACAAAATAGGACGGATCCAATCATACCTTCTTCGGGTGTCCGAGATCGTAAACTTTATCAAAAGAATGTAAAGTCGTTGACTATGCCACGGTGTGTCGGGATTAAGTCGTTCTTCACTACTTCAGGAATTTACAGAAGAACGACGAGAAACCCGAGTTTCAGGATTTCCGGGAGAGAGAAACTAAACAGAATATGAAAAAGGAAAAATGAAAACTAATTTTCATCACCCATGGATTCATATACACGTCCACTGCCTTTATATAAGGATTAGATTTTGATTAATTACAATTAAGTCCTTAAACTCTTGATTATTTGTAATTAAATCCTTAAAGTTTAATAACTTTTCAAATAAGTCCCTAGACTTATTTAATTCTCCAATAAATCCAATTATCCAAATTGAATTGGATCCTTTGACTCAATTGACAGGCTCACGGGCGGACCGGGTATTTCTAACATCTCCCACTCGCACTTGACGGTTCACTTCCGTACAAGGTCATCATATCTTCTTTATCCTGCGAAGTCGTGCGACCTACATACTATTAGGAACACTTTGTCTTGCACCCGTTAAGGTCTGCCTAGACTATCTTGAGTTGTACTTAACCAAGTAAATTAACATCTCGTATTCAAAACATCTTGCACCTGTTAGGGTCTGCCAAGATGATTTTGATTATTACTTAACCACATAGATTAAACTATAGTATTATTAATAATATCACATTGATATATTACGCGTATGTTTTTCAAAAAAATATTACGCGTATGCTTTACCCTAGATTGGTCGACAATCAACCACTTCCACATCTTTTGGGATCTCGGAAGTCTTAATCTGTTATTCACTATCTTACCGCAATGGTGAGATAGGTATGCCGGTGAATCAATAGAACTATGATGAATGTACAATGGCCATATCTTCCTTTCAAGTTCATCCATTCTGTAAAGAACTAGTTCGGACCACCAACTAATCTCTCCCAGATCGAATCAAACCATAATCTGTTGGTGATTGATCGAATTTTCCTTGCTAGTCCTTACTTCTCAAGAAAACTCAATGGTTATGAGTGTGAGGTACAATAACCCCATTATTAATGGACTGAGTCTCACATTAGAGAAATTGAGATCCTTTTACAACGTACAAACTGTTAGATATGATGTATGCCCTAGAGCAACTAGGGCGATATATCTTAGTTAGTTAAATTTGTACGAACAAATATAAAGGCATTTCTTTTGTTGCATTGATGACTGCGAAAATATATTATAACTGGTTAAAAATATATTCGTTGATGTGTCTATAAAAGTACTTGGCAAAATCATAGCACATATTGCAAGGGCATAGTGGGACTATGTTGGTGAGAACTGGTTCGTGTGCAATTATGATTTGTCAAAATATCCCTAGTCATAGTATCATCAAGACTGGACATTGGTGAATACAGATAGACTAGCATGTGTCGTCATACCTCTTAAATCTGATTTAGAGTACCATATCTCCAGTGTTAAAGGGTGGTACCTTTGGTTAACACATGGATGTATTAAGGGAAATATATTGGAGACTGCTATGAGATAACACTCGGTAATCTATATTATGTGTTAGTGTTTTATAGTCTCATTGCAATAGCAATACAAATTCCTTAGACCTGAGATACTAGTTGCCTTGTTTAGATATTGCTATACTTTGGGTCATATTTAAGCATCCCATAGACTAGGTGATACAGATGATTACGGGTATTGTTGATGTCTGTCCATTGGTAAGCTGATTACTCAAGAAGGAATCTATCACTCCATTATAGCAATACAAGGGAGTTGTAACTTGGCCTCTGGTTAGAAGTGAGACCTCATAAACCTCTGCAGATTATGGGTCGATAGGATGAGATCCTAGTCAACACATTAATATGGTTTAGTAGTGTACTTTAGTAGCAAGACTAAACTACTAGGGTAGCCTCTAAGGCTAGTAGTGGACTAACCCTTAAACTGAGTCCAAGAAACTAGATGGTACTTAATAGTTGATAGATTGAGTGAATTGTATTGCTACTATTGTAGAACTGGGATTAAGTCACATGCACGTGATGTTCTAAATATTAAGGGATCATATGCCCTATACGAGAGAGCCACTATGATCGATCAAAGTAATCAGAGTCCACAACGGTCTCGAGCTCCGAGCCAGTAAAATTCCTGAAAATGAATTTGAGCTAGGTCAAACTTGACGGCTCGATATTATGAGACCCTATAAGGTCACACACTCTGAGTTACGACCAAGCCATGTAAATAATTGTTAGAGTAGGTCTAATCTAGAAGATAAATAAATGGTTAGACCATTTTAATTGGTTGGACCAATTTTTACTAGTTGGACTAGTATACCGAAAATAAATGGTTAGACCAATTTTTACATGTTGGACCAGTGTACCGAAAGTAATGAGAAGGCAGAAGAGGAAACAGAAACTGTGTAGTGGGTCTATAATAATTTACTATGTGGACTTGGACAAGTGAGCCTGGGCAAGTTCTGTGGGACAACACTTACAGCAGGCCTGCGAGTGGGCCTTAGCAATGCTAGGAGCATTGCACAAGGCCCACATGCCTTGCACATAGCGGGCTGCTTAGAGTAGCCCGCGCCAGCCTGGTTGCTATATGGCACAGACAGCCTATAAGGGTTGTGCGCCATGTGGGGCTGGGCCTACGCGTTGGCACAGGCCCATGCACGGGGTATGAGCTCGCGAACACTGCTGGCCAAAAGCCAACAGTGTCTCACTTAGACTCAGAGTCCGGTTTTTGTTCTGTTTCTAATTAAATAGTATTTATTAAAAAGTTTTATTTCTTTAATTAATCAATGAATTAATTAATTGATTATTAATTAGTTGAATAATTATTTAATAAGAGTTGTAATTCAAAGCACATTTTGTTTCCTATGAAATATGAATTATTTATTTTATTAATTAATTAATTGGATTAATTAATTGAATTGAATAGAATAATAATAAAGGAACATTGAATTTAACTCTAACTCTTTCTTATTTAGTAAATGACTAAAAGACCGTGTCTATTTAATTTCTAATTGGACAATGCTTGGATTAAATTGTCTTTTAATCTACCTCTTTCTGCCTATAATAGAAACTCCTCTCTCATTATTTTTCACTCCACTTTTTCGAAAGTCTCTCTCCCTCTCTTATTCTCTTAGTTGTTCTGGTTCTTATAAGTAATCTGTCGAAAGACATATTTACTTTGAATAGAAAACTAAGGGAATTTCTTCTGGAATAAATTAGAAGGGAAGATCTAGTTGTCTTCCGTTTATTTATCGGTACTCCCTTTCTAGAAGGTTTTGGTCGGTGATGCTCGTGTAGACTATTTATAGAGGGCTTCTACTTTGGAGTATATGCACATAGTTGAGGGGTCATTCTACCGACATTGGGATTCATGCTTCAACTGGTACATGGTTAAATTATTATTAGGTCCTTTCATAAGTGTTTATGACCTACAATAATAATAGACTAGTTTTTGTTATCAATCATAGCATGCTTGGGAGATCCTTGGACTATAGATTAAATTTTGAATTCCCACTACGCATGTTTTATATGTTAAAACCGTTAATCTAGACTAGCACAAACTCCCTATCTCATGGTCGCTAATCACACATCATCGTGGGAACTCACTCCCCCCACTTTGATAATGTGCCATGATGTTTTTTCCTTTTACCCTTACAAAGGAGCGCATGTCTTATCACACTAACTAACATCATGTAAAGTTTTCAGCTATAATGCATCTCAGCACCTAACCTTGTTCTACTCCAAGAAATATCTTTAGCTATTAATATAGAACATGACTCATCATCATGTGAACTACATAATTTTTACCCGACTCCTTGGATTCAATACGCATTTTTGATACAATACTACTTTCCTTGTTACTTAAACAAGTCGATTCACGATTCTGAATAGGTTCTCGAATCACATACAGTATGCTCAAAATCAATCTCATCCTAGTTTGTACCACTCATGGTAACACTAGGGTAAACTCTCATGTGAGTAGGCTACTTCTATATCCGACATGCTATGAACGCTAAATAATAAATGTACATAACATATACACACACATACATTGCTTATAGTACAAAACAAATTTATATCATCACGTTATCGTTCATGATTTGAAGGGTATAATAAACAAGGTAATCCCGAATAAGTATAATCTATGCATATTTAACCCTTTGATATATTTCACATACAAATCTTTAGAGACATACCTTGTAAACAAATCTACAAGCATGTAATACATAGACATATGCCTCATGTTGACCTCTCCTCGTGTACTTAAGTCTATAACTAACTGATACTTGATTTCGACATGCTTATACCTTAAAAGTTATTTTGGGTATATTGTATAAGCTATCAATGTTTGACTATTACTTGTAAATATCCAATTATTTTTAGGAGCACTAAGCATAAAATGACTCACTAGCATCTCTACCCAAACAATCTGTTGGACCATGGCTGGAAAAACATAATTCAACTTTGGCTTTAGCTAATTTTCATTTGAGTATCCTATAAGGTCTATTTCCTTAGCCTAATACACCAGAACATAACCAAAGGTCTCTTACAAGTATCTCACAATTTCTTGAAGGTGTTCGAGTTCTCTATTACTCTAATAGATCAATATTTACATACAAAGCTCATAGCATTATAAATACTAGGGCTGGAGTCTGACATAGTATATATGTGATGGTTCCTTCAATACTAATATATGGAACTATCTCCGTATCCTCCCACCTTTTGTGAGTTTAGGACAAATGCATTTATAAAGAAACTATATTTTTAGTCATAGGAATACTTAAGGGTTTAAAGTTCTGCATATAGATTCTTTTCCAAAATCTTTTTGTGAAATATTCTTGAGACAAAGATACATGTTATCTTTTCTATCCATTGAGATCTTGATCCTGTGGATATATACAAACTCCATCACATGTCATATCTCGAAGTGACTCGATCAATCTTTCATTTCTATGGTATTTATATGGTTGTCCTCATTTACCATTGAATACCACAACCTTAGAACCACATGAGATCATAAATTGACTTATTCAATTATACAAACCTTTTGTTCACAAATCATTTAGATTAACCCTCTTAGTTGTACCATATAGATATCTCATGACAATTCGCCATTGAGAAAAGAAGTTTATACATCCATTTGATGTAATTCTAAGGCAAATTTTAACTACTAAAGTTAATACAATGGAGGACGACGAATTGAAGACTTGCGAGGAAGCAATGAATAGCTCAGATTTCAAGAAATGGCTATAGGCCGTGAAATCAGAAATGGATTCCATGTTTGAAAACCAAGTTTTGAATTTGGTGGCTGCACCTGAAGAGGTTAGACTAATAGGGTTAAAGTGGGCCTTCAATTAGAAGACTGACATGGATGGTAATGTGATTACCTATAAGACAAGGTTGGTTGCGAAAGGTTATAGTCAACGTGAAGGCATTGACTATAATGAATCTTTCTCACCAGTAGCCATGCTTAAATCCATAAGGATACTCCTTGTCATTGATGCTCATTTTGATTATGAGATCTGGCAGATGGTTGTTAATGTTGGGAACTAACAGTGAAATTGAACATGCATAACAGGCATGGCGGAAATTCAAAATTTTGTCCCTATCCCCAGGAACTCCTATTAGATGCATATAAATTAAATAAATCCCTAACTAAATAATTCTCTACCTAGGTTAGCATGCAAAGGGGCTAGGCATACCATAATTCTAAACTATATCCTACCATGTATATTTTATACTAAGCATGTTATAACTCTAAGCTATAACCTAAGCATGTTATAACTCTAAGCTATAACCTAAGCATGTTATAACTCTAAGCTATAACCTAAGGATGTTATAACTCTAAGCTATAACCTGAGCATAAAATAAACTAAGCATGCAAAACAACCTAATCATATTATTAAGTCTAAAAATGCTTAAAGGAAAATACCTAATAATAAAAAGAGAAAGAAAGAAAACTTACCAGTTGAAGTGTACTTTAGCAGAACCTTCTTGTACAAGCCTCCAAGTATAGGATAGCCTCTATACGTATCAACACAAAGCCCACCAACCAAAACCTCCCAAAGAGGAAGAACTAAGGAGCCTCGAGTAGTTGCAATAGCACTCTAGAAGCCCCACCCAAAAATATAGACTAGAAGTGCTCGAATAAATTCAAGCTCCTCAAAAAGAACTTGCTCAATTACCCGAGAGATTAATCTTTGCGAATCTCAACTTAGGATTTATGCTTGAGCTAGGTGCGGATTGAAATGGTGAGGGGAAAGCCTATTTATAGGCTTGGGGAGCAAAATAATGCTCCCTTTTTTCCAATGTGGGATTGGGCAAAATTGCCCAATCCCCATGTGGGTTTGACCTACGGAGCATGGTGCTCCAAGGGTCTGACCCACGTGCTGCGCTTTGGCCAGCGCAAGGCAGTCCATATGGCCTACCTTACACCCACAAGCCGGGCTTGTGGGCTTTTCCCATAAGCCCAACTTGTGGGTTTGGCACGCTGGGCACACCCAGCGCTGTCCACCAATGCTAGTGTGGCCCAGCGTGTGGGCTTGGCTAAGTGCCAAGCACACAGCACACAGCCCTGCAGCCAATATATATATTAGGCCCCATTTCTGTAGGGTCCTACCCTACAATCTTGATTGGAAAATTCCCTTTTGGTCCCTCTTTCAATTATTAATTTATTCCTTGACCCTAATAAATTAGTTACTGGTCAAAATGAATTCTCTGGTTTATCCAAAATGATCTAATCATTTTTTAACCAATTAAATAATAATCCAATTATTATATTATATTTTTGTAATAGAATAAATCTATTAGTTCTTTACTTAGTCCAATGAAGGTCCAATGTGTGTGACCTTATAGGATCCCGTAGTATTGAGTTGTTAAGGCTTAACCAACCCTTGTTCTAATGGAACCATTGGCTTGAGGTTCTAGACCATGAAGAGAACTTGATTACCTTAAATGACTGTAGTACGCCTCTAGCAAGGGTCTACCATCCCCCATTACTCAGAAAGTCATTTATGCTCATGACTTAATCCTAGTTAATGCAATAGTTATCCAGTTCGATAAATTCCTTCCATTCTTTAATATTAGTACCATCTGGTTTATAGGGTTCGGTTAAAGTGTTAACCTACTAATAGCAAGGTTGCTCCAAGCTATCCCAACTATTAACTTATTACCGAAGTATATTGCCTTTTACCATAGTGTGTTTGACCAGAAATTATTTCTATAAAACACATACTCTGATTAGAGGTTTATGGCAATCATCACTTCAACAAGTTGCTTGGTACAACACCTTTAATATATCTGGAGCGATGGATTCTTTCCAACTACTCAGCTTACCAACACGATGTCATCATTGTACTCGTAATCACCCATAACACCCTAAATTAATGAGTGCATAAGAATGACCCAAAGTATAGCAATAGTCCCACACAAGGTAACTAGTATCTCAAGTATGAGGATATTAGCAAAGATTATTGCATGAAGATAAACACTAACACATTGATATATATACGAAGTGTTTATCTTACTATGGTCTCCAATATATCTCCCAAATATATCCATGTGTCAAACTTAAGGCACCACCTTCAGTCCTTAGGAGATTAACTGCTTGGTCCCTTTCGAAGAAAGTTGACCACATGCTAGTCTTTCCGCTTCATCAATATCCTATCTTGATGAAACTATGACTAGGGATAGTTTAGAAATAATCATAATTGCACATGAAGTAGGTCACACTAAATATAGTCCAACTATAATTTCTCTGACTTCATGCTATGATATGTCAAGGACTTTTGTATACATATATCAATGAATATATTTTAACCAACCATAATATATTTATAAACACATTGATATAAATAAAAGATTAAACGTCTTTATTGATTAAACAAAATATTCGTACTATTAAATAATTAAGATATATTGCCCTAATTGCCTTAAGGGCATACATCATATCCAACAGTTAAAACAACAGTCCTAAATGGGGATTTGGACCAGGATGTGTACATGACACAACCCAAGGGTTTTACATCTCAGAAGGGCTTGAAGGTATGCAAATTGCAAAAGTTGATTTATGGACTTAAGCAACTCGAAAGTTAATGAGCCTTGTATTTATAAGAAGGTTAGTGGGAGTGTAGTCGTATTCCTAGTGTTGTATGTCGATGGCATATTACTAATGGGAAACGATATTTCTCTTCTTCAAACAATTAAAGTATGGTTGTCAAGAAACTTCTCCTTGAAAGACTTTAGGGAGGCAGCTTTTATACTCGGTATAAAGATCTACAGAGATAGATCCAAGAGGCTGCTAGGTATTTCTCAAAGTACATATATATACTATTTAGGATAATTAGTTATCCTTTTCCATATTTTTTTTATACTTGATGAGCAAGTATTCTTGATTGCTGAGTGTCGAATCCAAAAAAATAATTCTTATTACTCTATTGATTGGATTTGTAGTGTTGAGTAAGTAGGGTTGAATCCACAGAGACTAATATAATCAATTCAATTCAAATCAATGATCAAAAAAAAATAAAACACATAAATAAAATGGGGGGGTTTGAAATTAATTGATTTATAGAAGGAAATAAAATGCAAAAAATTAAAATTAAAATATTAATGTAAATTCTCTTGACTAAGGAGACTCTCAATTTACTTACAATTGATTATAGGCACAAAAAATAAATTTAAAATATCAATTAGTTGGTTATAACCATGAACAACATGCATTAAATTCTTTTTCTAAACATGGGATTGATTTTAAATGAGCTAAATCAAAAACCCTCGATTATCAAATGCACTTGTAAGAAGCAGACCAGATTTAATCGTCAAAAAATATTAAGTTTTGAAGAATCAACTTTAAACCAAAACTATGATGATCAAGTATAAAGATTGATTTAAATTGAATAAACCACAAAGACTTGTAAAAGAAATCGTTTATTACAATTTTCCATTAAACTATGAACAACATAAATTTAATGAAAATAAGAATTCATTATAATTCCAAAAACAAGAATTGGCCTGATTGAAGAATTCAAAATATATAATGAGAAAGATGTTACCGATTTACTTGAAAATTGAAGTTCAAAAGAAGATTAAGAACGAGTCTCACAACATGCAATTAGCCTTAATTATTCCTCAACCAAAAGGTAAAAACTTAGCTACTCATAAATTGAAATAAAAATAAAATTGTCATTGGAGGAGAAGAACGTTGGCCACAAGAATAAGTTCCAAAAGTTGATTTTATTAGTTCAACAATCCTCCCTATTTATACTAAAATAAAATATAATCTAAATAAGGAAAAGATATCCTCATTAAAATAAAAAAACTAAATAAAAAGGTAGAGTTTTCCTAAATAGCTAAAAAGGTAACAATAGAATAGGAATAAGATGTAATATAAATATGAAAGTCTTTGTCATCAACTAGGAAAGATCAGCCTTTAATTCCAATTTTGCTCCAAAATGTGCCAAAATGCTCCAGAACGTGCAACTTGCCAATCAGCCAAAATATCATTCATAACCTAAATAAGCACAAAATCATCATTAAATCAGCAGCAAATCATTTAAATAATTGAGTGAAATAGGCAAGAAATAAGTCAGATTTACGAGTTATAAAATTCCCCCACACTTGCCTTTTGCTTGTCCTCAAGCAAACAATAAAAACTCAAAAGAATAAGGAACTAAATCAAATAAAATACCCTAAATATTTAGCAAATATTGACTTATTTTCACCAACTTTTTGATAGAGAGCCCTTTTAAGCTATGGTAGTCCAATTGACAGATTTCCTTTTAGAAACCATATGGCCTTGCTCGAAAACTTAACCCCAAAAATTTTTACCAATTGTAAACATAAACATGTAGTTAATTGTTCTTAAAGTTGAGAGTTTACCTTAGCTTTCTATTTAGAGTTCTTTGTTGCCATGAGAAGATTTATTCCGATCTTATATTAAAGTTATTGTACACTTTACTTGGTGGGGTCCCTAGACACTAGCCATAACATTTCTTTTTCTTTTTTTTCTTTTTTTTCTATAGCAATTTTCATTTTCTTTTTACTTTTTTTATTGCTCATTTTTTTGCTCTATTTTTTTTCTCTCCCTACGAAAGAGTCTTCACCCGGTTGTTAGCCGCAGTTTGCTCTCCCTCTAGCTGCCCTGCGAAAGATTCTTCACCCTATTATTACCGCATAAGGCTCATTTTGTTTAATTTTGGAACCCACAAACAAAAATTAACCACCAAGATCAATGTTAGAGATAATGTAAGGTCTCAATAAAGCTTCCATGTTACAAAGAATCTAAATATAGACTAAGTCCAAGTTAAGCACATGCAAATTATACAAAACATGTTTCACTTTTAAATCATTCAATCGAGGCAAAGAATCTTACAAGGCAACTTTCAGATTTCAGTTAATTGGGCACCCGTTTCTCAAATTAGTTCTCGATATCAAAATGTGGCTAGATAAGTCAGAATTGGTACTTGTTTAATTTTTCCGTATAAGTGACATCCCTTTTACCCAAGTTTTGTTTACTAAGGACAATCGAAATCAAAATCAATTTTTAAAAGCAAGTGTCAAAAATCCAAAAATTTAAGCAAAAATCCTCTCCCCCACACTTAAAATCATAAATGTCCTCATTTATGTCAAAAAGGAAAGTTAAAAGCAAAGGAAAAGGAAAGAATATACCCAAAAGTGAGGGAGGTGTGGCGAGGCAGCCTATGGGTGCTACTGTTTGGGCTAAAAAAGCTAACAGATGGTGGAGATAAGAGTGAAACCAAGCTTAAAGACAGCTGAATATTATACTTATACCCTTCGAAACATAAAAAAAACTATTAAACTAAAAAAAAAAGAAAATTAAAGCAAAAATAAAAATAAAATTTTTGGTTGCCTCCCAAAAAGCGCATTTGTTTAATGTCGTTAAGCTCGACGCCTATTTCGTTCAACCGGGATCCCATGCTATTTTTTCTGAACCAAGCTCTTATGCGCCCAATCCTTTGATGGTTTCCTTCAACTCATTATTCAACAAAAGATCAAAGAAATTAATATCATCAAGCAAAATTATTCCTAAATGAATTAACAATGAATACCTTGAAATACTATCCATTATATCAAAAGCATCAAGGAATGGATCATTTATCTCAATAATCTTTAGTTCACCGTCTTCCTTTTCCATATTGGTTTTTGACAACCTTTTTGAAAAAGGGAGTTGATGGACTATCAACTTTGTAATTTTTGGTGTTGATTCCTTGTTAACATTAGAGCTTATCTCTTTTACTAAATTATTCCTTAAATTCGAATCTAAAGTTTCGCATATGCTTACCCTAGACTTCAGGTTAATAGTGACATTTCCAGATTTATCATTGATAAGTTCTTTTTCACATTGAACAATCATTGCATAAACACTTCGCTCTGGGTTAAATTCAGTTTCAGATGAAAACTTACCTTGGCTCTCCAACTTACTCAATGATGTTGCCATTTGACTGAGTTGGCTTTCTAGATTTTGAATCCTTTTTTGATCTCGAATCGAATTTTCCATCAATACCGTCATCATCTCCTCAAGAGTCATGGTTGAGGTTCTCCCACAGTCGAACCTGGTCATCAAAACAAATAAAACTAATTAGTATTAGTCCCCGGCAATGGTGCAAAAATTTGATGGGTGTCGAATCCACCAAAAATAATTCCTATTACTCTATTGATTAGATTTTGTAGTATATGAGTAAGTAGGGTCGAATCCATAGAGACTAATATAATCAATTAAATTCAAATCAATGACCAAAAAATAAGACAAATAAATAAAAATGGGGGGTTTGAAATTAATTGATTTATAAAAGGAAATAAGATGCAAAAAATAAAAAATAAAATATGAATGTAAATTCTCTCGATTAAGGAGACTCTCAGCTTAGTTACAATTGATCATAGGCACAAAAGATAAATTTTTGAAATATCAATTAGTTGGTTATAACCATGAACATCATACGTTAAATTCTTTTTCTAAACATGAGGTTGGTTTTAGATGAGCTAAATAAAAAAACCCTCGATTATCAGATGCACTTGCAAGAAGCAGACAAGATTTAATCGTCAAAAAGCATTAGGTTTTTAAGAACCAACTTTAAACCAAAATTATGTTGATCAAGCATAAGATTGATTTAAATCGAATAACCACGAAGACTTGTAAAAGAAATCGTTTGTTACAATTTTCCATTAAACTATGAACAACATAAATTTAATGAAAATAACAATTCATTATAATTTTAAAAACAACAATTGGACTGATTGAAGAATTCAAAATATATAATGAGAAATATGTTACCGATTTACTCGAAATTGAAGTTCAAAAGAAGATTAAGAACGAGCCTCACAACATGCAATTAGCTTTGATTATTCCTCAACCAAAAGATAAAAAGTTAGCTACTCATAAATTGAAATGAAAATAAAATTGTTATTGGAGGAGAAGAACGTTGGCCATAAGACCAAGTTCTAAAAGATGATTGTGAGGCGCGATGACGTGTGGGTATCCCTTGGCGCCTGTGTGAGAGGTGGGACCCACTGGGGGGTTGGTTCAATTTAGGCGTGACAAAACCTTGTAGTTCAAGTTTTCACAAATAATCAGTTTTAATTAATTAAAGAATCGAGACCCAAATCTCGATACAAATGATAGAGTCGCCACCCAAGTTGTCTACTTGGGAAAGAGTTTTGGTACGTTTCCCATTGGGTGGATAACTCATACCTATTGGATCAAAGATTCGGGTATTAGATGAGTCACTTATTTCTCTTTTAGTTAATTCAAAATTACATTTATCGCGCAAAACCGTTTTTGTTTTCATCATTTGGGGAATTATCATAGAAATCCTATTTTTCTACACTCTTTCACACTTGTTACATGTGTTTGCAGATAACAATAAAGCACAAGCAATAAATGGGGGAATAAAAATTACAACCAGGGGAAAAATGGGGAGTTACACGAGAGCCCATACATTTGTTTTAAGTTATAAAATAAAATAAAAATAAATTCCCATGTATCCATAAATATTAGCACAATTTATATCATGTCATATGTCAACATTTTATTAGGAAAATGTGATTATGTTAGCAATGTGGTTTTACGATCGATAGTGCCCAGGCGGCTCCTACGATTGGAGAGAAATGAGGAGTCTTCAACATCTTTTGGTATGAAAATACATTTTAACTTTCGTGGGTTGATTTGCCAAATTATTAGTGAAAATGATTGCATGGAAAATGGTGAGTTGGACTGATTTTTACCAAAATTAAAATGAATTCTATGTTTTCCCTGGAGGGCTAGTACCCATACGGGTGGGTGGGACCCGTACGGGTACCAGGTAGGACCGGTATGGGTATGGGAGACCCGTATGGGTCCTTTCTCATCCTAGGAAGAAACTCAGTCCGAAATAGAAAGATAAATGGAGGAGAAATGAAATAAAAATGGGATTTCCTTCTTTATGAGTATGGCGCACCGATTTAATATCCTTAAGGACAAATGGTGCTAACAAGGCTCATATGAGTTAGGACCAGACCCAAAGCAAGAATAAAAGAACAGATATATAATAGAGGAGGTAGAAAACAATGATAAAATAACTGAGATGTGAGTCTCTTTGAAACTCATGAGTGTTACCTTTACGGTATGAATCCACTTTGAGGCGATCCCTTATTATTGAGAGAGTCCAGCCAAAGCAGATGAAATAAGACTATTTAGGTGAGTGTTTATGTGGACAGGACCTCCCGTAAGTCCTAATAAATTAAGCTAGGAATGAATAAAATGTGGACAAAACCTCAAGCAATGGGTTTTCTGCCCATTTTATACGTCCTATACCTCCACTATACCCCTTCTATACCCTATAAAAACTGCTAGAACTTGTGTATACTATGCTTACTATCTTGTATATGAGTTGTGTGTTTAAAATGTGAGGAAAAGGGGCCTATTAATAGGGTAAAGGAGGTCTAAAAGCAATAAATCACGTTCATGACCTGCCTTTTCCCGAAATAGGAAAGGATTCCCTTTTAAAAGAGCCTCATTAGGCAACAAGAGGACTCGTATGGGTAGGGACCTACCCGTATAGGTCATGGGGGACCCGTACAGGTCCCCCCAGGCATATGGAAGGAATGACACTTACAGGTCTGCCAGTGGATCCATACCACTGGGTAGCACCCGCACAGGTCCCTAAGGTCTCCAAACTTTGACAAAACTCAACTCTATAGCAATAGGAACACCTCTGATGGATAACACCTGCAAGAGAATGCATGTTATAACTCTCATCATCGTTTGGTGGGAAGGATCATTAAAATCAAGGGCTTACAGACTGCCCCTCATGGGATCACTGCAGATACAGATCTGTATGATCTCATGATGTGAGCAAGGGTTTAGAAATCATACCTGAGGTGATGACATGGGTGAGTTCCTTTCTTGAGGTGCACTTCTGTGAGCAGGTGAGCTTTTTCATGCGACGGGCCCGCGGGCTCTAATTGTTTTTATGCAGCGAGCTGCTACGGTTTGAGCATGGGGCTCACTTACATTTTGGAGTGCTTGGCAATAGGGACCGTGGAACCCTTCTAATGACTGGTCTTTAGAGAATTGTTTTAATGAAAACCTTATAGATTAAAGAAGGTTTGAAAGCCCAATTATATAAAATATAAGAGTCGCCACCTGATTCAGCTCTATCAGGAAATTACGGTATAGCCAATTTAGGTGGGATTCCTATACCTATAAAGCAGAGATTCTGAGTTCGAATAAAATAGTTACTTGTATATTTGATTCGAGATAATTATGTTTAATCAATTTATTAAAAAACTGTTTTCCTATATGGAAATAATGAAATAAATAAAATAAAGGGGAAAGTTTATACTTGACTGATGGATTCCCTGCCATGGATGCTCGTGATAATTTAATAAATAAAAATGAATACAATAAAGGTGGGATTAGATCCAATTACACTCAGTTCCCTTTCGAGTGTCCTAAAGTCCGGTACGTGCCAGAACCAAATGATTGGAAGATTGGGATTGAGAACCTTGGGATTTGCGAAGACGGTTTATAACTAAAGCCCATCAAATGGACTATACCTTGGTATAGTTTGTGTTTAAAGGAAAATAAGAGAAAGGTTTGTGGCTAAAGCCCGTTGATGATATTGAACTATAGTATCAGGATGGTGTTTGGAAGACAATATGAGGACGGTTTATATCTAAAGCCCATCGCTAATATTGATATGTGTTATTGGTTTGGTGTTTAGGGAATAAAGGTAGGCCAGTTTATAGCTAAAACTTGCCAAGGGAAGGGTTCTATACCTGAGTATAGTTTTGGGATAAAGGAAAGGACTTTTGGTATAGGCTCGATACTAAGAGGAGGGGATTACTTGAATTCGTATGATATTGAATTCTAGTGATTTGTTGCTATTGAAATGTCATGGTTCGGCTTCTTTTTATAGGGATTACAGAACCATCGATCGACACAAGTTAGGCGGCAACTTGTGTCGATCGACACTTCTTGGGCGGTTTTAGCTTTGATGATCATCACTAGACTTGACACGTGTCCAAGAACCGTCCATCGATGCACGTTGAGCATCGATCGACACATTTTGTAGGCTTGCTGAGTCATTGCTAGACTTGATGCATGTCAGCGTCGATCGACGCATGTCACAACCGTCGATCGACTGAAAGAATAAATGAATGTAATATTTTCTTTAAATGTGATCGTGTCCAGAAGTGGAGTGTTTGGTTTCTTTCTATAGATTTTGGCAAAGCGTCGATTGTCACTTTTGTGTAAAAATGCCTACAAAACATGAGACATGTTGTTTGAATGATCACTTGACACATGAGTGCATACTCACCCCTTCATTTTGTTAGTCACCTCTCTTATTCTGCATGGATTACACACCCATGCATATTCATCCTACCAATTCTCTTTGCATTCCACGTCCATGTATACTAATCTTTCCCCCTCTTTATATGACACGTCCATGAACAATCATTCTTCCCATTTCTTTGCATTATACGTAAATGTATATGCATTTTACCCTATCCATTTAATGCATTATTTGCCTAACACGTTACTACAATTGGAATTTCACCCATTACTTTAATTTGTGCTAGTAATTGCATGCATTTATCTTAATTAGTCCATGCATTTCATATTCCAATTTCATTCATTTACCAGGCATTTGACATTTAAATGAGAAAGTAATTTCCTATTAAAACTAGACTACGTGTGCATTGTGTTGAGCGATGGTATCTTGTGGTATTGATCGATAGAATTGGGGTGGACAAGATATTTGAAGTTGCGGGGAATTTGGATCTTTTAGAAGCATTCAGCTCGTAGAACTTTTGACACTTAGACGTCCATGTGAAAAGGCATTAATCATCATCAGTCCAGGTGGACCGTGCTAGCAGGCTGCCCCTCTCATTCAAAAATTTCGACCGTAAGGGAAATTTTGCGTACAGGCGCGATGAACAAAACTGGTGCTTTTGTGTGTGGTGAGTCACAAGGACACAAGGGTTTAGAAAGAGTTGACATTACTTGATCGATAATTTTGAAAACAAAAATCTTTGCTCCTTTGATCAAGCATGTTGGCGAAAATGTTTTAAGCTTAAAATCCTGTTGGGGATGAAAATGAAAATCAATCAAGGTAATGAAAGGAAAACTTCACTGGGGAAATTGAATTTAAGAGCATTTCAAAAGGTTTTGTGCCCCTAGTGACATGTTATAGTTTTAAAGATTTTGGTCCGCCAATTTCAAAACGGTTTTGAGATGATGCAAATAGTAAGTAGAGAATTATACCTACTTTTGGTGTCGGTCAAAGCTAGGACATTTCATAAGTTGCGAATTATCCTTCTCTTTGAGGAAGCATTGTTAGCCATTGTTGACTAGTTTTCTCATCTGGGAGTGTGGAGCTGTCAGCCACCATTGAGCAGTTTATCTCACAAGGGAGTTGGGCACTATTGCTGCCATTGAGTAATTTGTCTCACCATCGAGTTGGGCACCTTCTTGCCACCATTGAGCAGTTTGTCTCACCATGAGTTAGGCACAGTCTTGCCACCATTGAGCAGTTTATCTCACTAGGGAGTTGGGCACCACCTGCCGCCATTGAGCAGTTTGTCTCACTAGGGAGTTGGGCACTGTCTGCCACCATTGAGTAGTTTATCTCACCAGGGAGTTGGGCACCGTCTGCCACCTAAGACCAATTTCTCTCACCATTGAGTTGGGCACTGTCTGCCACCATTGAGCAGTTTATCTCACCATCAAGTTGGGCACTATTTGCCATTATTGAGCTGCTATTGTGATTTCCTGCAAAATATAGCCTGACATGACACTACATGTCACAAACATAATATAATACTATAAAACATAATATGGCATTACGTGACACTAAATATTTTTAGAATAACTCGACTGCATGTCATCAACTTAGACATGACACTGCATGCCATATAACTTAACATGACATTTTATGTCGTCAGCATTACTAGAGATGGCACTACATGTCTTGACATGACAGTCAATGTCATTAACATAACCTGACATGACACTGCATGTCATCAATATATCTCAACATGACAATGCATGTCATTAATATAACTCAACATGACTCTGCATGTCACCAATATAACTTGACATGACACTGCATGTCATCAATATAACTTGACATGACATTACATGTCGTCAATTTAAGGTCCAACTACAATGTGCCGTGGTAAAATTCTCATATAATCTAAAGTCTTATTGTGATGTTCCATGGTGAAGGTCTCGTTGGATCTAAAGGTAGGCTATGATGTGCCTAGGCGAAAATCTTGTTGGATCTAAGGTTTGGCTATGATGTGCCTGGGAGAGGATCTCATTTTTGGCTATGATGTCCCAAGGTGAAGATCTCGCTGGATCTAAAGTTTTTGTGTCCTGCATTCTTGTATAATGATGCATGTGATGTAACACGTTTATATTTATTGCTATATGATGAATTATACGAGTGCATGATGTATCAAGTTGTCATTTGCCTATGTTTAGCAGATATGCTTGTTTGAACCTCTCTTCATTCTGAGTTGTACTTCAGGAAGCACTGGGTAGTATCAACATCGTTTTGATGCAGATTGAGCGGTTTGTTTGTTTGTTCCTAATTTTTGCATAGATCGCCCTTTCGGGTTTTTTATCTATCGGATTGCCTTGATATTTGCCTGGACCGCCCTTTCAGGTTTTCAATCCAGCAGGCTTCTTCTTTCTTTTATCATTTTTTTTGTCTTTCTTTTCTTTTGGATGAGAGACTTGGTGTTGACTTCCGCCTTCCTCACCTTGCCCCCATTTATAAGAGAAGATGCAATACTCTGGATCTATTTGTCTAATCACAAGCTTTATTTCTCTTTGTACTCTTTGTTGTCTTAGTTGTGCATTGGACATCACTGTGATGATACATGCATATGATGGTTTGAATGATATGCTTGTTTACCCATTTTACAAATGAATTTGCACATGCATTTGAGTATGCAAACATTTCATTTAATTAAATTTAAATTGGAAACAATCAAGGAATGATAGTTATCTCAAATGCTTCACTCCTACTACCAGCGAGACGTGATAGGTTTTCTAGCTGATATCTCTCGCCTTACTGTCTTAACTTTTGCCTAAGTCATCATTTTAGTTTTTGACTTAGCAGACCATCTTGAGTTTTCTTTTGTTATGATGGCTTTTTGGGTTTTCCATCTGATAGGCCTTTGCTTCTTATTTTTCTTTTAACACTCGAAGTGATTCATGTTGACTGACGCTTTCTCTGACATGGATAGGTTCTGGTTCCCCTTAATAATGGATTTATCCTAGATGAGTGAAGGCTTCGATCATCTGAAGTCTTTTAAAATGAGGCTTGCTTTTCCCTTTGTATCCTAGTCTGGTCGGGTTATGAGATCCTACTACAAACTTTTCTGGAGTTCTGGTATTGACAAGAATCACATCGCTTTTAGGGTAGAGCTGGAGATCTTCAGGATTTCTATGGAGATAACCTTGAAGGATCATATAGTGACATAGTGGAAGTTTGGGTATTGAAGGTTTATGGCTAACACCGATTGAGGAGGGGTGTCTATACCCAAGTATAGTTTTGGGCTAAGAGAAAAGTTTTTTTTTAGTATAGATTCTAGGAACCTATGGATTAGGGGATAATTTTGGCTATTCTTATAGAGAGGAGTTCGGGAAGTCCCAGTTCTTGAGTGCTTAAAATAGCTCTAGGTGTGGGGTGTTGGCTCATATACTTTTGTACCCCATTGGACCATTGTACATGTTCATCTCTTTTTTATCCTCCATTGATTGCAGTTGTGAGGAATCCTCTAATTTGTTTGGGGCTAGCGAGAATTAAAGCGACAATGAATTCCTCAAATACCTTAAGGGTGATAATTTTCCCATTGTAAGGTATTTTCATTTTCTAGTGTAAAGTGGTGGGTACTCCTTTACGTACATGGAACCAAGGATGTCCAGTAGTAAGGAGAATGTCACTGGAATGTCATGGGAGTGAACACAATGTGTAGGAATATAGATTTTGATGGAAATTTATTCCTACTATCGCGCATATCTCTCCGAAGGATGCTAATGGTAGTACATTAACTTCCATCAAATACTACGACCCATCTATAGTTCTTAGCCCTTGGTAGGAGAACTCATTCTGGCAGCAGTTGATTGCAATTATTCGATTATAGGTGCCTGTATTCCTATAGGTTGAGCCGACACATCCAACAGTGGTGGAGCTACGGAAGCCGGGCGTAGTCCAATTTAGGGATGGTAGATTCTTCCATGTGGTTTACAACTCAGTATGGTGCTATATGGGTCTTGGATTTACAAGGTATCATGATGTTTGTACACCACAAATAAAGTCTCCTTCCAAGGGAATGTCTTTTAAGGATATTGGTTATTGCCCCAGCTTCACTGATGAAGTTTCTGGATTTAGATCAATCATGTTGCTTTCGTTTGATCTCTGGATATGGATAGATTATATCGCATGTGATTGATTTCATTAAGCTTTTGTAATGGTTCATGACCGATTATTTCTTCAGGATAACGTTAGCCAATGACTCAGATCCTTCCCTTTTTGTTTAGGAGGAATTGAAATTCATGGCGAATGCTTTTTTTGTTGGAAACGCTGAAAAGGCATTGGCTTTGTGCTATCTTGCTAGCTGTTATAGTTCTATTGTGATATCTTGTATGTCGCTTGTGGAGTAATACTTCCTGAGTTAGTTGAGCATGAATATTTTGCTTAGAGGAGCCCTTTAAGGATGAAGCCTTAGAATTATATGAACTGGGCAAATGTCATCAAGCACATTATTTCATTCTCTCTTTTTCTACAGGAGTAGTCTCACTTTAGATAGCTATCATTCAAGACTTCAAATTGTTTCCAAGTTAATTCCATGTTATGAAATATTGTGTATGTTAAACATATTCGATGAATGCTTAAATGTATGTGCATATTCATATGGAAAATATAGTATAAACAAACAAAATAAGTGTATTCATTCTAAGTCAACCATGACATCATTGTTTACAATATCAAAAATGCATATGACTGATAAGTTAAAATAAGGGACTTAGACTCCAAACATCAGCTTGTCAATCACTTCATGTTCCTCTTGAAGTTCTTTCTAGATGTCGCAGTCCTCGGTTATGCTCTCTGTTTGACTCTGAAGCCATAAAATATCTTTTATCTTTTGACCATTGATCTTGATTGGACCGGCTTAGGAAACTTAAGTTAAGGTTTGAATCGCTTTCCCCTTAGTTAAAGACCTTCTTCTCATAGAAAGTCTTATTGAAAGTAGAGCTTATCCTGGACGGGATGAAGAGTTGAGTCTACAAGGCTCTTTCATCTTTCCTTCCCCTATCAATTGTTTGATATCATGTAGTATGCAGTTACATTCATTAGTTCGGTGCTCCTCGATGATATGATAGGTGCATTACACATTTTATTTGGCTTCTTGTAAGGTTTCAAGCTTTGAAGTAGACCAGCAACTCTACATTTGTAAAATAATATTGCTAGTGATTCTTCCTATAGGGATATGCCACGTATGACTTGTTGATTTGGAATAGCTTTAATTGGTTTTGGAACATCAACCCCAATGGGTAGATCATTTTTGTTTTGGCTTTGATTGGATAGAGGCATGCTGTAGATGGTTTATCATCCAACATTTTGACTCTTCATCTAGTCGGCATGGCCAGATTAGATGCGTCCTCTTATTGGAGTATGGACTTTTGGTATTGCAAAATGTCTTTTTGCTACCACATCATTGACCATTTCTAACAATGCATTTGATTTTAAAAAGTTTGCCATAGCTTTGGATACTATTGGTACAATGATCTCGTCTTGGTTATGATTATCCATCATGTTTATGAAGAATCTTGTGAATTACTGGATCGTTCTTTGCACCGAAGTCGACCAAAGTGATCCCTTATGAACCACGAAACACAACGCTACAATCCCCAGAATAAAGTGCTTCAGCTAACCATCTTTAGACATTGTGGAGCGATCTTTTATCACAAATATTTTTAGAATGATGCATGTCACACATTAGGCACATATGATGCGGGATGGTTTAACTGATGGCATGAACCATGTTCATTGATATGAGATTAATGATATGAGGGGGAAGTATTTATATTATGAGGTGAAGCGATTGGTAAGATATTATTAATGAATTTACAAGAATTAACTCTTGACGAATGAATGTAACACATGCATGCATTTGTGTATGGTGAATTAAAGAGAAGTAAGATATTCAAGGGTGGTCTTTCTCTCTCTCTTTCTCTTTTTTTTGCCAAGCCTAATCAGGGTAAACATAAGATTATGGTTAACATCCTAGAGATGTTAACGTCGTGTGTATTTTGGGTACCTACAGGATTGGGGTTAGCATCCTTATAAGCATAACATAATATTGCATGACGCTGCATGTCGTATAAGTATACCATGGGATGACATAACGCTGCATGTCGTAAGCATAACATAATATAACATGACGCTGCACATTGTATAAGTACAATATAGGATGACATGACGTTGCACATCATAAGCATTACATAATATAACATGACACTGCATGTCGTATAAGTACGACATATGTTGACATGATGCTGCACATCGTTAGCAAAACACAAGATGATATGATGCTGCATGTCACATGGAAAACACAAGATAAGATGATGCTGCGTGTCACAAGGAAAGCATAAGAGGACATGACAATGCATGTCGCAAGGAAAGATAAGTTGGCATGATGCTGCATGTTGTAAGCATGACGCTACATGTCGTAAGCATGGCATGGAAAGTTAGAACACGACATGACACTGTATGTAAAAAAAATAAAAATATAGTGTGACATGACACTACATGGCAAAGTATAGCAAATTAAAATATGACATAGCACTGTAAGTTGAAAGCATAATAAAAGATGACATGACACTATATGTCATAAGCATAATATGGCGTGACATGACACTACGAGTAAAATCATGGCAGAATAAAAATATGACATGACACTACATATCAAAAGCATAACACAACCTAACATGACGCTACATGTTACAATAAAAATATAGCATGGCATGACACTACACCTCAAAGCATGTCATTACAAATAAAAATATGACATGACACTGCATGTCTAAAGCCTGACATGAGATGACATAATGCGACATGTCATAAGCATATCACAAGATGACATGATGCTGCATATCGTAAGCATATAACAAGATGACATGACGCTGCATGTAGTAAGCATATTACAGGACGACATGACACTGCATGTCATAATCATATAATAATATGACATGGCGCTGCATGCCATAAGAATATCATAAGATGACATGACGCTGCATGTGGTAAGCATATATCTAGATGACATGACACTGCATGTCAAAACATGGCAAGGAAAATCAAAATATGACATGGCATTGCATATCATAAGTTTAGGGCATTGTATATCGTTTATATAAATTTGCATGGCATCGAATGTTAAAAGCACAGAACTACATGGCACTACATATTATAAGAATAGAATTACATGGTGCTAAAAGAATTGCATGGCACTGCATGCCCTAAGAAGAAATTACATGGGATAAACATAATATCGCATGGCATATCATGTTATACATTTGAAACTTGTAGTAGAGCACGGTATAGAAGATGTGTTATTCACATGGAATATGGTATAAAATGACATCGCATGGTATTTATATTGTACAACATCACACATGTTATATATGTGAAACACACAGTATGACATGGTATATTGACAGAATAAGTCATTTGCATGGCATACACATGATATGAACATAACATTGCATATAATATCGTTTTATACATATGAAATCCATCGCAAAACATGGTCCACTCATGTAATTTGTGTGGTCTTTGTATCTTTTAAACATCGTGTCACACGATTTGTCATGTTACCCATATAAAACACATAACATTGCATTAGGGATAAGCAAGGCTTGCTATCTTAGGCATGGTATTCGTTGTATGAACATATGATGTCATAAGTATGATATAATCATGGTATGCATATGGATAGAAATATTATAATAATGATGTAGTCATGGAATAGCCACGAAGCACATGGCCTATATGGCTAAAATGTTGTTGATGCAGAAGATATGGTTAGTAATTCACACATGAGATGTATAAACAAAGATCCACAAGGAGAATTGTTGGTGCATGTATAGAGTATACTCAGGGAGGATCTTTAGTAATTCTAGGAATGACTCCTAAAGGATTTTATCGCCTAGTACCAAGGGTATGCGTAAAGTTCCTAATGCTTGCCCCTTGCGGGGCAATTAGTTTGTCACTCAAGGAGTGATTGCTAAAAGCTTTTATCACTTGGTACCTGGGGTACGTGCGATGTTTCTAAGGTTTTGTCCCCTTATGGATTTTACAAAGCGCGGGGCAATTTGGTCACTCAGGGAGTGGTTACTAGAGGATTTTATTGCGTTGTACCAGGGGTACGTGCAAAGTTCCTAAGGTTAGTCCCCTTATGGCTTTTATGGAGCGAGGGGCGATTTGGTCACTCAGGGAGTGGTCACTAGAGGTCTTTATCGCTTAGTACCAGGACGATATTCCTATCGTTTGCCCCTTATGGCCTTTAGCAGTGTAGGGCAATTTGGTCACTCGTGGAGTGATTTCTAAGGTTTCTATCACTTTATACCAGGAGTACGTACGAAGTTCCTAAGGTTAGTCCCCTTATGGCTTTTACGGAGCGCGGGGAAATTTTAGTCGTTCACTCAGGGAGTGATTACTAAAGGTCTTTATCTCTTAGTACCAGGGGTATACGTAATATTCCTATTGTTTGCCCCTTATGGCCTTATATAGTGCAGGCCAATTTGGTCACTCATGGAGTGATTTCTAAGGGTTCTATCGCTTTATACCAGGGGTACGTACAAAGTTCCTAAGGTTAGTCCCCTTATGGATTTTATGGAGCACTGGGAGATTTTGGTCGTTCACTTATGGAGTGATTACTAAAGGTCTTTATTGCATGGTACTAAGGGTACACGCGATATCCCTATTGTTTGCTCCTTATGGCATTTATAGAGTGCGGGGCGATTTTGGTTGTTCACTCGGGGAGTGATTACTAAAGGTCTTTATCGCTTAGTACCAAGGGTACACGTGATATCCCTATTATTTGCCCCTTATGGCTTTTATAGAGTGCGGGGCAATATTGGTTGTTCACTCCGGGCGTGATTACTAATGGATTTCATATTATAGTACCAAAGGTATGCATGACATTTCTAATTCACATTACTCTCAAGGAGCGGTTTAAGGATTTTATCGCTTAGCACTAGCGATATGCGTGATTTTTTAATTTGCGTTATGCTCAAGCAGCGGTTTTATAATGGTTTTATCGCCTAATACAAAGGGTATGCATGATGTTATAATTCATTTTATATTGAAGGAGTGGTTTTCTATTGCTCAATACCAAGGGTATGTGTGATGTCAGGCTCAGGGAGCAGCTTTGCTAAAGTCGTATCACTTAATACTAGGGGTATGTGCGTTGGTGTGCTCTAGGAGCAACTTTGCTAAAGTTGTATTGCTTAATACCAGGGGTATGCATGATGGTGCACTGTAGAAGCGGCTTTTCAAAGGTCGTATCGCTTAATACAAGGGGTATGCGTGATGGTGCGCTCTAGGAGCGGCTTTCCTAAAATTGTATTGCTTAATATCAGGGGTATGCGCAATGGTACGCTCTAGGAGCGGCTTTGCTAAAGTTGTATCACTTAATACCAAGGGTTATGCATGATGGTGCAATCTAGGAGCAACTTTTCTAAGGTTGTATCGCTTAATATTAGGGGTATGTGCGACGGTGCGCTCCAAGAGCGGCTTTTCTAAGGTCATACCGCTTAATACTAGTGTTATGTGCAATGGTGCACTATAGGAGTGGCTTTTCTAAGGTCGTATTGCTTAATACCAGGGGTATGCACTATAGTGCACTTTAGGAGCAGTTTTGATAAAGTCGTATCGCTTAACACTAGGGGTATGAGGGATGGTGCACTCTAGGAGCGGCTTTTCTAAGGTCATATCGCTTAATACCAGGGGTATGCACGATGGTGTGCTATAGGAGTAGCTTTGTTAAAGTTGTATCGCTTAATACCAGGGGTATGTGCGAAGGTTCATTTGTATGATATGGCTATTTCATATTATGGCTGCATGCAAATCGTGGTTAGCGGTGCATGGGATGTTTGAACAGGCAAGTTGTTAGAATATGTACTTTTTATCTCCCTTCCAACCTTATTACCCCATCGTGGTGAGTATCTTTCCTAGGTGGGGGTTCTTTCCTCTATTACCAACCCGGGGTAGGCGAGGACGTACTATCTTTTGTGATTTTAAGAAAATCATTGGGTATCCCTAGGGGAAGTTTCTAGGGTTGTCTCACTATATGATGGGTTATGTCTGACATGGTTGCAGTTGATGGTAACCGTGCATTATGTACTTTAGCCCAAGAACCCAAATCGAGTTCAGGAGCCCGTTTTCCATGTTTAATATACTCAAACCCAGTGGCCTTAATCAAGCCAACTAGATTGTATTACACTACACTCGACTAGTGCGCCTCAACTTCGTGCCCCTATAGGAACTTGAGTCAAGTTCTAGAGACACGTCATTGAGAACGTTGGGATTCTGGGTGGGGATATATGCAAATGCTATGCAGTAGATCCTAATAAAGCTTGTAGATAAACTTTTTAAACATAAAGCCTTGAATTTAATATACTATCATTATTTTATCTCAAATTGGTTTAAAATTTTATAAAAAGCAATTCTGGTAAGACCATTTCCCTAGCAGAGTTGCCACTGTGAGCAGGCAAGCTTTTTACATGCGATGGGCGCGCGGGCTCCCAGGTTTTATGATGGGAGCCACTACGGTTCAAGCATGGGGCTCGCTTACATTTTGGAGTGCTTGGTAATAGGGACCGTGGAACCCTTCTAGCGACTGATTTTTAGAGAATTGTTTTAATGAAAACCTTATAGATTAAAGAAGGGTCGAAAGCCCTATTTTATAAAGAATAAGATTCGCCACCCGGTTTAGCTCTACCGGAAAATTACGATATAGCCAATCCGGGTGGGATTCCTATACCTATAAAGCAGAGATTTTGAGTTCGAATAAAATAGTTACTTGTATATTTGATTCGAGATAATTACATTTAGTCAATTTATTAAAAAATAGTTTTCCTATGTCGAAATAATGAAATAAATAAAATAAAGGGGGAATGTTTATACCTGAGTGATGGATTCCCTTGCCTCGGATGCTCCCAACGATTTAATAAATAAAAATGAATGCAATAAAGGTGGGATTAGATCCAATTACCCTTAGTTACCTTTTGAGTGTCCTAAAGGTCGGTACGTGCTAGAACCGAATGATTGGAAGATTGAGGTTGAGAACCTTGGGATTTGTGGAAAGGGTTCACAACTAAAGTCCGTAAAGAATAATGGACGATACCTTGGTATAGTTGGTGTTTAAAGGACAATATGAGGAAGGTTTGTGGCTAAAGCCCATCGATGATATAGAACTATAGAGGACGGTTTATAGCTAAAGCCCATCGACAATATTGATCTGTGTTATTGGTTTCGTGTTTAGGGAATAAGGCTGGGCCAATTTATAGCTAAAACTTGCCAAGGGAAGGGTTCTATACCTGAGTATAGATTTGCGATAAAGGAAAGGACTTTTGGTATAGGCTTGATACTACGAGGGGATTGCTTGAATTCGTATGATATTAAATTCCGATGATTTATTGCCATTGAAATGCCGAGGTTCGGTTTCTTTTTATATGGATTATAGAATCGTCGATCGACGCAAGTTGGGCGGCAACTTAGGTCGGCTGACACTTCTTGGGCGGTGTCCATCGATTGACGCAAGTTGGGCGGCAACTTGCACTACAAGAAATAAGCTAATATGTGACAATAATTTCTCTGTCACAAAATTATTGTCATAAAAAGGCTATTATCTGTTACAATAAAAAAAATATCGTCACAGAAATTAGTTTTGAGAAATTTTGTTGTGAAATTGTCACATATAATATATATTTTTGTGACAATTGTTTAATATTGTAACTAATAATTTTCAGTGACAACTTAAGTTGTAAACCATAATTTAGAAATTGTTACAATAAAAAATTTATTGTCACAAAAATTATTTATATGACAACGCAAAAATCTTGTTACAAAAAACTTATTAGTTTCATGACAATAAATTTAACTTGAAACAAAGAATACTTCAGTTACAAGCTACAGTTGTAACTAAAATATTAAATATGTGACAACAATTTTTTAATCATTACAAATTTCATGTGTGACAACATAAAAAGCTTGATAAAAAAATATATTATTTTCCTGACAATAATTTGAACTTGACACAAAAAAAATACTGTGGTTATAAGTACATATTGTAACTAAGGTTATTCAATATGTGACAATAATTTTTTATCGTCACAAATCTATATGCGTGACAACATTAAAAGCTTGTTGCAAAACATATATTATTTTTGTGATAATAATTTCAACTTGAAACAAAAATACTTCAGTTACAAGTAATAGTTGTAGCTAAAACTATTCAATACGTGACAATAAATTTTTTATTGTTACAAAACTATATGAAAGTTATAGAAAATGTATAAAAAAGTGTATTGAAAAGTTATAAGAAAAGTAAAATGGTTTAGGTTATTTAAAAACTATATAAATGGTGTTGAGAAGTTTATACGTGTGTGTTATTTAAAGTATATAAAATGCATGAGAAAAAACATGTTATTTAAAAAGTTATAAAAAATGTACAAGTAAGGTATAAAAAAAGTTATAGGAAAGCAACAAGATAATAATTATATTATATAAAAGGTATATAAGATGTATTTTTTTATATAAGATGTATAATAAAGGTACATATGTTCAATCCTAATAATAAATTAATGTTTCAATAATATAATCATATATAATAATTAGTAATACTATTTTTATAAATTTTTTATAATGGTATTATACATGTTTACAACCCCTCCAACTTGGTAAGTTTTGTCAAGTTCCGTCTTGAACTTTCACTTGCTCTTAGTACCCCCTTAACTTAGCAAAAGTGTACTTGAGAGCCTCCTCATTATCATGAGTCAATATCTAATTGATTTGACTTTTCAAATAAGTTATTATCCTGATTTTTATATATCCAACCAAAAGATGACACGTGTCACTTGTTTCCTTTGTTGTAATGGGTTTCATTTTAATTATGAAGTTTGAACTTTCAAGATGGCTTGTGATGAACTTAAATGTGGTGGATTGGAATTTGTATTTGAAAGTCCCCTCCTTTAACTTAAATTATTTGAAGGTCCCCTTATGAAATTACTATTGAATTATGTACTTGCAATTTCAATAGGATGAACGTGGCTTTACCTGCCTACCATTTTGTTGCATGAACTCATTACTAGGCATGAATCTACGGTGGTAGAATTTCTTCCAAAGAATTATGATTGGATATATCTTCTAATTTTTCATGTGAAAATAGTCTAGTTTTTACTATTATGATTGGGTAAAAACTTGAGCCACTTAACTCTACGTATTGCAGTATTTTTGTAGCGTTGCTAAAATATTATAAAAAAGTGTATTGAATGTACAGAAATTGTATAGAAAAGTTATAGAGGTATAAGAATTTATAGGATATTTATGTAAAAGGTATATAAACGTTATAGAATATTTAAAAAGTTATAAAAAAAAGTTACATGAAAGTTATTAAGTTTGATCCTACTATACTAACACAAAACAAAATAACAAAAATAACACAATACAAAAAAAAAGCTCATTCCAGCCTTTTTTTTCTCTTCCACGCCGAGGTTCTGTTTCGCTTTCACGCCTTAGGGTTTTCAGTTTTCAATGTTTAATGGCTTCATTTCCTGGTTTGAGGTTACTTTTTTGGGAGTTGTGGTTACTTGATTTTTTATAATTCTATTTCCACTTGTGAATTGGTGACCTTTTCTTGCCGTTTTCTGCCACACTTTTTTCGGATTAATTTTGTTTTTTCTCGAATCTTTCAGTGAGATTGGAAACGAGATCATTGGTAACTCCAATAGGGATTTGAAAGAATTCATTGACAATTTCCTTGGCTAATTTCATTCACTTCACAACGGATAGTGAATATGGCTCGTTTTTTGACTCGGGATTCCATGTCTATAATATAGATTGCAACATTTAATAGATTTGTGAAGAGAAGAGAATAAAATCGATGATGAACAGTGAACGGTGAAATAGAAATCAAAAAAAGGAAAGAAGAAGGGAAGAAAAACGCAAAACTGCAAATTGGGAAATTAGGGATTAATGGATTTATTATGAGTTAAAACTTGAGTGAAAGAATACAAATAAAATTAGGTTAAAAATTAATTATTGTGTTAATTGTGATAGTTTGCCTTATGTTAATATAGTCGGACCCTAAAAAGGTATATCAAAGGTATAAGTTAAAAAAGTATAAGGAAGTTATAGATTATTTAAAAAGTTATATAAAATGTACAAGAAAGTTATGTGTTATTTAAAAAGTTATATAAGTCATATAGGAAAGTTATAGATTATTTAAAATGGTACATAAAAAAAGTTAGAGGAAAGATAAATGTTATTAAAAAGTTATATAAAAGGTATAAGGTCAAAAAAAAGTCTTATAGAAAATTATAGGTTATTTAAAAAGTTACAAATAAGTTATATAAAAGGTATAAAAAAAGTTATATGTTTTCTAAAAATTATATAAAAGGTATAAGAAAATTATAGATTATTTAAAAAGTTATATGAAAGGTATAAAATAGTTATAGTTTGTTTAAAAAATTATATAAAAGGTGTGAGAAATGTATGAAAATGATATATGAAAGTTATAGGTTATTTAAAAAGTTACATAAAAGTAGTGATGTTTTAGCTTAGTGGTTAAGGCTGAACTTGTAATCTTTTTCTAGCAATTCAATTCGTGCTGATATTACACTATCTCGTGACTACTCTCCCATTTTTTATATTATCTTGCTGAGGTTGGTACGTAATGACGATGTTATGACTCACCTAAAACCGTTACCCTAAACTCTACACCCTAGAGCTTTAACCTTAAACCCTTACCCTAAACTCTTAACCATAAACCCTTACCCGGAATTCTTAACCCTAAACCCTTAATTTTAGTAATTTTCATTTTAATATAATAGTGTCAGTTATGAGTAATCATAAACAATATTAATTACTAACTATTTACAATAACGATATTTAATAATAATCAACAATTATATTTAAAACAATAACGAAATAATTATTTATATTAATACTAAATTAATTGAAAGTAATTTTATCTAAAATTGATAATATTATTATTATTACAATGAAAAGTTAAACCCTTCTCTATCCCACCCTTCAAACTTCGCCACCGTTCCTCTCTACCCAATGTTTCAATTTCCACTTCCACCTGAATCTTCTCTGTTGCCGTCGATATCACTGTGGACCTTCCTTGCCGTCTCTTCTCACCATGCATCCCTTTCTCACATCTAAATTTTCTTAGTTGTCTTTGTCCATCTCCGTTGTCGCCAGTAATCTTCTATGCCGCCATCGCCGGTAATGTTTTCCGCCCCGTGTTTCCTTTTTTACCTTAGTACTGTGAAGTGGGTGAGCATTTTCTTTTCTAATTTGTCATTTTATGAACTTGAAATTTAAAAAATCACTAGATCTGAAGTTCGTTTCTTATTGGGAATTTTGATCTTATTGGAGTAGTTGTGAATTATATTTTAGTTCATTTTTGTCTCTTTTTCGGTTGAATTTCTAACTTCTGTTTGGTTGATCAGAAAAATGGAATTTGGATATTGTATTTTGGCATTATAATTTGGGGGTGATTGATAGTTGTTGGCTTAATTAAGCCATTAAGTCTTCATTTTGTTGATTTTATGTGTACTTTTCATCTTGTTAAGAGTTATGTGTACTTTCATATGGACCGTCTGAGCAAAGTGCAGGGCTTCTTCAATGGGGAGCCCTTTCATCCTCCATTTGCTGAAACTTGGCCAGAGACATCAGATCGTAGCTCTGGTTTGGGACATATGTTTGAGCTTTTTGTTGAATTGAGTAAACGCCTTTGCATTAATCTCATTGTGTATTCTCTTCTTTTCTTTCTTTATTTCCTTGGGATGTTTAATAGGACTGTTTTAGTGTTTTAAGTTGGTTTAAATGAAATTGCTTATGGTGTTGTTGCTTTCTTCTGTAGATTAGATTCGCTTTATTGGTTTGTTCTTTGGTGGTTCTGATTCTAATAGCTAGGACAATTTGATTTAGAAGATAGGATATTAGTAGAATAGGAAGAGAAATAGTTAGAAGGGAGAGACAATAGAATGAGAGGAGAGAGATTAGGTAGAATATGATATGAAGAAGAAAGTAGTAAATTAGGGAGAGTAGAGAAAGTTGTAGAGGATTTAGCAAATAATATATGATATTCATCGATCAATTCAATTCTCTATAATGGTAGTCCTTATATAGAAGGGCATGAGACATCTGTCCTTGCTAACAAATAAAATAACTTCACTGTCAAAATAAGCTAACAAACAAAATAACCTTAGCACTTTTACTGAAAATATGACTGATTCTAGGAGTAATTTTGAGAATGATTATATGAACTAGGTTTATTTCTATCCTATGCTATATTTAATCCAATTTGTACAAATACATGTAATATTTCAATACAACACAATACAATTACTCAAAATGTAAGCCTATATTTTTGAAATCTACCTAGTATTATACTAGATAAAAATAAATATTGGCTAACTTAGCCTTGGGTTAAGATGTGATTAGTTGATTGTTTTGCTATCCATTTAATGCATTCATCTAGCTATGGATGATTTAACGTCCTTCGCCTTTATTTGCTAGATAATGAGACATTAAGGCCTGATCCTTCATTTCAAGGGCCCTTCGCATTAAGGGAGGCGGTCATTCCTCTTAGATATATGTCATTTGCAAGAGCATTGCTAAAGCTCTAGTAGCATAATACCAGAAGTTTGTTGATGAAAAGAACATTGAATAAGACGATAAGAAGCCTGAGAGCCAGCTAAGGAAGCTGTTGTTGATATTTTTGCCAAGAACTCTAATTCTAAAAGGTTAATGATAGTTCATTTATCTTAATTTGCTATATTGCAAGTTCATTTTTTATGATGCCATTGTCCATTTAGGTAGTAAAATTACATTTAGCTTTGAGATGAATGAATACATGTTCAAGTTCTACATGACTGAATTAACATTCAATGTATAGATTGAATTAACATTCAATGTATAGATACAACATCTCTTATTAAATTTATTTGATAGCGAAATAAGTGTTCTGGGTTTGGGGAATTCAAGTAAAATGAATTCATAGTAACAAATAATTAAGCCTTATATTATACAGTTACAAGAATTGTAGCGTGAACTATGATTCAAAAAAACAAGAGTAGGTTAGAAATTAGGGGGCATGTGCTTAGCTAGAGTTGGAAGTTTTAACCTTGTTCAAAATCAATTGATCTGAACTCCATAGTCGTATAGGGAAAATGGCATTTGTATTGCTGATTTTAGTATTAGCTAAGAGATTGTTTCATTTTGTATCCATGGATGGACCTGTTAATGGATACAAGTTTACTTCAATGCTGTGTGATTTCGACTACTCTTGTGCAATTATTTCAGCATCGATAATCAATTAGTTCTAATACTTGACACTTCAGTTATTGTGGATACAGTGTTGACCTAGGTTTTTCTATGAATCCCTTTCATACTGATAATAATTTATCTAGTCCAAATGCGACCTTTTTGAACTGAAAAATTACATGTCAAACAATACAAAAGTGCCAACAAAAAGTATAATAATGCAAGTCACATTTTTATAACCAATAGAATTCAGCTTTAGAAACAACGTTCTACTCTCATTCCTCAGTTTTTTTTTGTTATTTCTCTATTCAATGACTAGGCTCTGCACAACTGGCCTTCCTAGTGATGTTACTGTGGAAGTTGAGGTGTCTTTCCGTCTACACAAGGTAATCTCTTTCTTTACAATCTTTATTTTCTATATTTCTATTTTGATATTCTCAACAAATTCTGGTGATCATATGCAAATTGTCTATTTGTATTTGTGGGTAGCACTAGTATGTTGAAATAAACTTAATTTAATTAAAATAATAATAAAAAAAGAAAGAAGAACATGTGATATCTCAAGTTATGGAAGTGGGAAGTACACGTATCACATGTTATCTGCATGTGAAATCGTTTGCTTTCAACTGGACAAAAAAAGATAAGATAAAAAATCAATTATTCAGTAGCAAGTCACATTTATGTTATCGGAAATTACCTTAAGTGGATGACATTTTAGCTTGAAATATGACATCTAATTTATGGTAGAAATTGAGTGTTTAAATGGTGTGGTTTTAATCAATTAAGATGTCAGTACTGGGCTCTATAAAAGGAGCAGAATTGTGTATTTTAGAGAATAAGCAAAATGAGTGAAAATAAGTAAGAGTAACCGGTAGAGTGTGAGTGTGAGTGTGAGTGAAATAAAATAAGAGTGAAATAAGTAACAGGCAGTGTGTAAGAGAGTGAAAAATAATTAGTAAGAGTAAGAATTATAAAATAAGAGAGCTTGAGAGGTTGCATTCTGCCTTGTAATACATTTGGTAATTTGTTCGGTGCAATTTATAAATTAGTTGTGCAATTGAATTTGTATTATCCTCTTTATTATTCGAACATAGTAGCATGTGGGAAGAAATTAACCACACTGGACTTTTAGACTCCTGCCTTTCTGTCTTGAAGGTAATAATAAAATATTTCTTACTTCTTTACTAAAAGATATTTTTTCAATATCTTATATTTCCAGGCTTATCTTGTATTAGCAATGTTAGATTGAATTACTTACAAGATGGTTGCGTCGTACTATTAGCTAAGCTATAGATTTTATTAAGTTGTTTGGTATCATGTGACATTTGAGAGTCTATGTTCTAGGGATTTCATACATGTACATCAGGGATCATTACTACAAGTCCTATTTGTTTCATTCTTTTGTGATAATTGAATTCATTCCATCTGCCTCGAATTTCTTTGTCCCTAAACCTACTGCTACTTTATTTATACTATAATTCACTTTTGCTTGTTTCCAACCTTAAACCTGGACGATTTAATGTATTTTTATATCTTAAAAATTTCAAGTGCATTTTGTTGTCTTAGAATCCCTGCACTTCGGGTTGTTAACTATAACCAGACAAACTCTTCATTAACATAAAAAAACCAGTCTCACTCAATTGGGATAGCCAATTCCCTCTCTTTAGTTTCATTACCTTCTGGTTCTATCAACCTTCTGGTGGTTAGTGTTGATCCTAGTTTAATATACACTTTTGTTTCATTTTGTTACGAGTGACATATATTGTTCATAGTTCAATTGTATTTGTTGTTTTAGGAGAAACATATTTTGTTACAATGCCACTTGAGAAAATTAGTACTACACAATTTGTTTTCACTTTATTCCTATTTCTTTGTTAATAATCTTGTTTATGTATCTTAGTTATACTCCTAAGGTATTGTTATATTCATAATTTTGTTATTGTGTTTTCAGAATTTGTGACAAGATTTCTCTATATTTGAGTTCCCTTCAATCCAAAGTTGTTACAAATATTTAATGTAACAAGTTAGTATTGTAACAATTGATAGATAGTGACAGAAAAAAGTTGTAACTAATGTAAAATGTTGCCATCACATTTTATGTGACAATAAAAAATTGCCAACAATAGTATTTGTGACAACTAATAAAAGTCGTCATGAAGTTTCAGTAAAATTTGTTGCATAATACGTGACAATTCGCTCTATTTGTGACAATCAATTTTATGTGACAATAAAATTATTGTCACAAAAATTGCATTTTTGTGACAAGACATTGGAAATATTATCTGTTACGGAGTTATTAGCGACAATATCTTGGTGACAACTTTCTTGTCACACAAACTTGTGTGACAACTTTAAAACTTTTTTGTGACATCAATTATTATCACAATATCTTTTTTGTGACATTTGGAAATTGTCATGTAATTTTAGTATAATTTATTGTATAATACGTGACAACAATATTATTTGTGACAAGTAATTTACTTTTTAGTTACAACAAAAGTTGTAACTAATGAAAATAATGTGACAATTAAATTTTTAGTCACACAAAATGTAATATATGTGACAACTCAGCGGTCACAAGTAAATTTTTACGTGACAACTTTTTTATGTCGTCATATATTTTTAGTTCATTTTGATATATTATTTGTGACAAGAAGCTCATTTGTGACCACAATATATTCTTTTCAGTAACAACTAAAGTTGTCACCAAAAAATTGTTGTCACAAAATATTTAAATATTTGTGACAACATTTTGATGCAAAAATGGACATATATTATCTGTTACAGAGTTATTAGCGATGACCCTGTGACAACTATTTATTGGCACAAATTGTTATATGTGACAACTTCTAGCTTTCTGCGATAATAAATGTTGTCACAAAAAGCTTGATTTCTAGTAGTGTTGTGTCGATCGAAATTTCTTGGGCTTTTGTAGTTTTGATGAGTCATCACTAGACTTGACACGTGTTCAGAAATTGTTAATCGACGCACGTTTGACTGTCGATCGACACATCTAGTAGGCTTGGTGAGTCATTGCTAGACTTGGCACGTGTCTGCGTCGATCGACACTTGTGACAACCGTCGATCGACGCATGTCACAACCGTCAATCGACTGAAAGAATAAATGAATGTAATATTTTCTTTAAATGTGGCCGTGTCCAAAAGTGGAGAGTTTGGTTTCTTTTTATAAATTTTTTCAAAGCGCTGATCGTCACTTTTGTGGAAAAATGCCCACAAAACATGAGACATGTGGCTTGAATGATCACTTGACACATAAGTGGATACTCACCCCTTCATTTCGGTAGTCACCTCTCTTATTCTGCATGGATTACACGCCCATGCATATTCATCCTACCAATTCTCTTTACATTACACGTCCATGCATACTAATCTTTCCCCCTCTCTTTATATGACACGCACTAATCTTTCCCCCCTCTCTTTCTATGACACGTCCACGAACAATCATTCTTCCCATTTCTTTGCATTATACGTCAGTGTATATGCACTTTACCCTATCCATTTCATGATTTATTTGCCTAACACGTTAATGCAATTGGAATTTCACGCATTACTTTAATTTGTGCTAGTAATTGCATGCATTTATCTTAATTAGTCCATGCATTTCATATTCCAATTGCATGCATTTTAGGCATTTGACATTTAAATGAGAAAGTAATTTCCTATTAAAACTAGACTACGTGTGCATTGTGTTGAGCGGTGGTATTTTGTGGTATTGACCGATAGAATTGGGGTGGATGAGATATTTGAAATTGCGGGGAATTTGGATCTTTTAGAAGCATTCGGCTCGTAGCACATTCGACACTTGGACGTCCATGTGAAAAGGCATTAATCATCATCAAGTCGGGCGGACTGTGCTCACAACTTCTTTCCTGGTTGTCCCTTTCTTAAGGCGGACGGCTTTCCTTTGTGTATCCCTTTCTTGAGGCGGATCGACTTCCCTTGCTAATGCGTATCCCTTTCCTGATGCGGATGACTTTTCTTGCCAATGCGTATCCCTTTTCTGAGGCGGATAACTTTTCTTTGCTACTGTGCATCCCTAGTGACTTTACTAGGGAAGGTGTGTGTATCCCTTTCTTAAGGCGGATCGACTCTCCTGGCTGATGGCTTATCGCTTTCTTAAGGCAGATGACTCTCCTGACTGGTGTATCCCTTTCTTGTAGTTGATCGACTTTCCTGGCCGGTGTATCCCTTTCCTGAGGCAGATGACTCTCCTGACTAGTGTGTCCCTTTCATGAGGAGGATCAACTTTCCTGGCTGATAGTGTATCCCTTTCCTAAGGCAGATTGACTTTCCTGACTGATAGTGTCTCCCTTTCTTAAGGCAGATGACTCTCCTGCTGCGGAATTTGAATAACCTGAAACAAGTCAACAATCAAACACCGAGTTAGTCATTGTCTGAGCAGACACATCTTTATTCTTGATTGACTTTTGTGAAAACAAAAATATTTTTTCCCCTTCAATTAAGAATAAAATGTGTGGATGGGAGTTAGCCCCTAAAATAAACTGAAAACCAAGTGTGAGAAATGTTGGGTTTGGCCCGATCGCTTTGGAGATGGAGTGCCCCTTAGAGGGTGCCTCTCAAGGGAATGCCCCTTGATTAGTTCTACTGCAGAGGATGCCTCTAGGGTGAGTGCCTCTCACTGGTTCCGCTGTTGGGGAACGCCCCTAGGGCTTTTGATGATATGGGTATGCCCCTCGACTGATTCTACTGTAGGTGAATAGGGGGATGCCCCATGATTGGCTGGTTCCACTATTGGGAGATGGGGCGATGCCCCTGGATTGGTGGGGAGATGCCCTTTGATTGACTGGTTTGGCTGCTAGTAGATGGGGGGATGCCCTTGGATTGGTGGGGAGATTCCCCTTGCATTACTGGTTCCACTGTTGGGAGATGGTATATGCCCCTTGGTTGACTCCGCTGCTGGCGAGTAAAGTAATAGTATACTTACTATCTTGTATATGAGTTGTGTGTGTTTAAAATGTGAGGAAAAGAGGGCCTATTTATAGGGGAAAGGGGGTCTGAACGCAATAACTCACGTTCATGACCTACCTTTTCCCGAAATAGGAAAGGATTCCCTTTCAAAAGAGCATGATTAGGCAATAAGAGGACTCGTACTGGTAGGGCACCAACTGCACAGGTCCTAGGGGACCCGTATGGGTCCTACGCCAGGCATACGGAAGGAATGACCCGTACGGGTTTGCCAGTGGATCCGTTCTACGAGGCAGCACCCGTACGGGTTCCTAAGGGCAGACTAGGTCTCCAAACTTTGGCCAAAGTAGGAACACCTCTAATGAATAACCCCTGCAAGAGAACGCATCCTATTGCTCTCATCATTGTTCCTTGAGAAGGATGGTTAAAATCCAGTGCTTATAGACTACCCCTCGTAGGATCACTATAGATACCGATCTGTATGATCTCACAATGTAAGCCAGGATTTTGAAATCATACCTGGGTGATGACATAGGTGTGCTCCTTTCTTGAGGCAAACTTCTTTCTTGGGTGTCCTTTTCTTGAGGTGGATGACTTTCCTTTGTGTATCCCTTTCTTGAGGCGGATCGACTTTCCTTGCTAATGCATATCCCTTTCCTGAGGCAAGTGACTTTCCTTGCCAACGCGTATCCCTTTCCTAAGGCGGATGACTTTCCTTTGCTATTGTGCATCCCTAGTGACTTTACTGGGGAAGTATGTGTATCCCTTGCTTAAGGCGGATCGACTCTCCTAGCTGATTGCATATCCCTTTCTTAAGGTAGATGACTCTCTTGACTAGTGTATCCCTTTCTTGAGGCTGATCGACTTTCCTGCTGGTGATGTATACCTTTCCTAAGGCGGATCAATTTTTCTGCTGGTGATGTATCCCTTTCCTAAGGCGAATCAACTTTCCTAACTGATGTATCCCTTTCTTGAGGCGGATCGACTTTCCTACTGATGGTGTATCCCTTTCCTGAGGCAGATGACTTTCCTGACCGATGTCTCCCTTTCTTAAGGTGGATTGACTTTTCTGCTGGAGATGTATCCCTTTCCTAAGGCGGATTAACTTTCATGCTAGTGATGTATCCCTTTCCTAAGGCGGATCGAATCTCCTTACTGATGTATCCCTTTCTTAAGGTGGATTGACTTTCATGCTGATGGTGTATCCCTTTCCTAAGGTGGATGACTTTCCTGACTGATGTACCCTTTTCTTGAAGCGGATCAACTTTCCTGCTGCTGATTTATCCCTTTCCTAAGGCGAATTGACTTTCCTGACTAATGTATCACTTTCTTAAGGCGGGTCAACTTGCGTCCTGGTTATATATCCCTTTCCTAAGGCAGATCGAATTTCCTGGCTATTGGTGTATCCCTTTCTTAAGGCAGATGACTCTCTTGCTAGGGAATTTGAATAATCTAAAAAGAGACAACAATCAGACACCGTGTTAGTCATTGTCTAAGTAGACACATCTTTATTCTTGATTGAATTTTATGAAAACAAAAATATTTTTGCCCCTTCAATTAAGAATAAAGATGTGTGGATGAGGGTTAGCCCCTGAAATAAACGAAAAACTAAGTGCAAGAAATGTTGGGTTTGGCCCAATCGCTTTGGAGATGGAATGCAATTTAGAGGGTGCCTCTTAGGGGAATGCCTCTTGATTGGTTCTATTATGGAGGATTCCTCCAGGGTGAGTGCCCCTCGCTTGTTTTGATACTAAGGAATGCCCCTAGGTAGAGTGCCCCTAGGGCTTTTGATGATGAGGGTATGCCCCTTGACTGATTCCACTGCTGGTGAATGGGGAGTGCCCCTAGATTGTCTGGTTCCACTGTTAAGAGATAGGGGGATTCCTCTAGATTGGTGGGGAGATGCCCCTTGGTTGACTGGTTTTGCTATTAGGAGATGTGGGGATGCCTTTGGATTAGTGGGGAGATGCCCCTCAGTTGACTCCGCTGCTGGGGAGTAAAGTGATATCCTTTGGTAAAACCTCTTCTGCTAGGGAAGTCTTTCCTGGTAAGATTTATTTGTTGGGGAAGAATTCCTATGCTAAGATGGACCTGTGCACAAAAATCATCCTTGTTAGTGATCAATTCGAAAATGGCTTAACTTGATTCTTGATTGACTATTGTGAAAACAATAATATTTTTGCCCCTTTAATCAAGGATCAAGGTGATCTAGGGGGCTTGGCCAGAATATAACTGAAATATAGGGTTGAGGAGAAGTGGGGTTGGCCCCAAACTCAGACTGGATGAATTTCTGGTGTTTTCTGAAATTCTAATTCAAACCTTGCCCCTGGATGGTAAGAGAAGGCCTGTACGGGTGGGCCAGGACCCGTATGGGTGGGGTCCTTAAGAATTGGGATCCGTATAGGTAGGGTGGGACCCCGTACGAGTCCCGTCAGGGGTTTCAAAAGGCTTATAAGACTCCTCATATCCTACCTTACAAAATCTTCCCATTTTGCATTCTCCGGCAATTTTTTTTCCAGAACTAATCAAGATGTATAAAAAGATCTTAAAGATTGGCTGCCTCACCGTTAGATGCTAGGATTTGCCCTTGGTGGGTGATTCAGGGCTTTGAGAATGCTCGGACTCAGTTAGGTATGCTTTTTACGAAGAGGACTCATTTCTGGGGCTCACTCTTATCTCTAAACTGATCCTGATCCCCTCTCCTAATACTCATGCTTCTAAAGTTGAGGTAATTTTGCTTGATTCTACATTTCTCATTTTCAAACTCTTTGAGAATTTCTCAAATTTTGGTATGAATTAGGGTGTTTTGACCTTGGAATAGAGCCTGATGCATGTAACTTTAGTATAGGATGGTTTTAGGATAGTTTTAGATGATCTTTGGTTGCATTTGGACGATTTTGGATTTTTAGGAAGTTTTTCACGTAGGGACTATTTGTAGGGGACTTGTACGGGTGAGAGGGGACCTATACGGGTCCCATTTTTGGAACAAGTACCTCTAGAGGACCCGTACGGGTTAGGCGAACTCGTACGGGTCCTATCCTTAGGGACAGAATGTTGATTTCTTTGATTCTTGCAATTCTTTTCTAATTTCTAATTTGTCTGCTCTACCCTAACCCTGTTGAGCTGTAATTCAGTCTTTGCAATTTCAATACAAGACTGTAGGAGCCCTAAGCTTCTGTAGGAAGTGGTATGAGGAGATGCGTACCGTAGGGGTCACTGAGTTACTGGCTCGTAGTAATTCTTTTGGCTTTAGTGAAATTATCGGGGCCATCCCTCATGCTCCGATGATGCTGGCCCCGAGTGCCATTTCAGCCTTGGCAGAGAGGTGGTCGGAGACAACCAATACTTTCCATTTATCAATTAGGGAAGTCACTATCACTCCCTCAGATGTGTGCGCCACGACGGGATTGGAGTGGAGCAAGGATATCGTCTATTTCAATGTTTATGTTGATAGGTGGCATTCTCGGGCTGAGGTTAAGGCCCATATTGACGGGGACCTCCATATGTTCTAGATTGGGCAGCCGAGTCTTGTTGCGGTGGATAGGCGAGATTAGTATGCCTGGTCTTTCTTGCTGACATTCCTTACTACCGTCTTCTTTCCAATCTATTCGAGCAAGCTTAATTATAGTTTGCTCTCTACTATGGAGGATCTTGTCGTTGTGCCAGGCAAGAACTAGTGTCGGGCCATTCTAACATAGTTATATTATGGATTGGACGTCGGAGTTCAGGGTGAGCACTCCGAGCTCAAAATCTGCCACCTGATATTACTGGTAAATCTCGAACTAATCTTTTGTGTTTTAACCTTTTATTCAAATTGTGTTATGACTAATCCTTATTTTTTCTTGCAGATTTAGGCCTTTGAGCACCGATTTACCCCTAGGCCGGGTTTACCCATGCAGCCTAAGACACCGCACATCATTTCTAGGTGGATGGGGCTTTGTCAAGGTCAGCCCTTGACCACAGCGCAGTACTGAGAGTTCCTTTGCCAGCTACTCTCATATCGGGTAAACTTCTTCCCTACAAAAGCCGCATTTTACATTTCACCAAACCATTAGTAGAAACTATATTTATGAGGTTGTGATACTTGCAATGCATTTGTTTTGTGTAGGTTATCCGAGACCCTTGAAAGACATTGGATATACATAGGGCTATTGAGCGGATGCGGGCTAGCATGGATGACCGCCGCTTCTTTCTAGAGTCACCACTCTCCTTCAAGTGGTATTTTACTAAGCGGGTCTGAGGGTGGAGGACCAGTGCTATGGTAGAGAAACCGATCCCTCGATCCAGCGGGCATCTACTGGCCGCACCTCATGCCGAGTACTAACCAGGGGCTGTACTTACTAGGTGAGAGGGTTCCTAAACATAGTTCATTGATTCCTCGCTTCTTCCTCCTTGTGAGAGGATTCACCATGAGGATCTCCCTCTCGAGTTCCACTGGAGCGATAGTGAGAATGATGATGATGATGACGATGATGTAGGTGGACTAAAGGGCGACCGTTAGGTCCATCCATAGTTTGGGGCATCCGCTACCCCTTCTTGTCAGGTAATTTCTTAACTTAACCCTTTTGAATACCTTGTTGTTTCCTAAAATTGATTGTGATCCTAAGTATGATCCTTTATTCCTATAGCCTTCGGCTTCCACACAGAAGAGGCCTACCACTGCTACTGTTGCCCCTGAGCCGTCGGTGAAGTGGTCTCGCACTTCGAGGACCTTGAGAGAGGGAGTCCTCGGAGCTAAGCTAGATACTTTCTTTGAGCTCCTCAATCATTTAGGGAAGTGGGCGGTTAAGGAGTTCAAAGAGTCGGTCTAGCCTATTGGTTTCAGTCCTTCCAGCTCTACCCATGTAAGGAATTGTCTGCTTTAATTTTACCTTTCATAGTGACTACTTAGAATGTCCTATTCTGATGTGAATTTCTCTTCCAAGTGTCCATCTCCAAGGCTAAGAGGATTTCTAGGGGTTATTTCTCGATCTGATATCTACTATTATCCTAGGATGCGCTGGCCTCGGTAAGTTTCTTTTACCTGTAAAATTTAACACACTATGCATGATTTATGCCAGGACATTCATGCATGTGTACTGATCTTATGATTCTATTGCAGACTTTGCTGGCCATGGAGTGTAGCAAGTCCACTTGGGACTTGGATGCTTCAGAGGAGAGAGCTAGATTCTTAGAGGAACGGCTGCGGGCTGAGACTACTCGGGGGAGGGCCGAGATTTAGATGCTGAGGGGTCAGCTAGAGAGGATGACTAAGGATAGACAGATTCTAGATCCATCTAATTTCGAGTCCGAGGATGATCTTTCTGCATACCGTGTGACTCAGAGGGGTGGAGATCAGCATGCTGAGGGAGCTAATGCTGCTAGGGTTGTGCAGGGACAATAGAGACTAGGGCCCCTGCCCATCCAGCTACTAGTACCGATGAAGCCGAGGATCATATGACATTAGATGTAGATTATCTATTGGCAGATATACAGGATTAGCCTCTAGAGGATCGCCAGGGATAGGATCCCCCAGTAGCTTAGATTATGATTACTTTTTAAACTTTTAACTTTTTGGGCCCTGTGTGGCTTTTTTTGACTGTAAACTTGGATTGGTACTTTTGACATTTAACTTTTATTCATGCTGATTTTTCTGTTTTTTAACTGCAATCATTGAGTATTGCTACCTTGCAAACCCATATTACTTCTATCCAGTGATTTTGTAGCGAGGGGACTGAGTGATGTTCTAACTTTTGCATAGGTCATTTGATGTAAGATGACCTATCAAACATTTAATTTTTTTTCTTTCTTTTTTTAATCCTAATTTTCCTTTGAACTGTCCTTGACGGCTCAGTCCAGCAGACTTTTCTTTTTTGCTTTAACTTTTTCCTAGACCGCCCTTTCGGGTTTTCAATCTAGGAAGCTTTTTCTCTTTTTTTTGCCTTAATTTTTTCCTAGACAGCCCTTTCGAGTTTTCAATCTAGCAGGCTTTTTCTTTATTTTTGTTTGGTCTTAAATTTTGCTTGGACCGCCCTTTCGGGTTTTCAATCTAGCAAACTGTCTTAATTTTTGCCCGAATTGTCCTTAGCGGCTCAATCCAGCAGATTTTTTTTGAATTTTGCATATGCCTAATTCTTTTGTGACTTTTATCTCTTGTTGGATTACATGTACATTGAAAGGAATAACAATGATGCCTAACATGTAAAGAAAAATTAATGTTCACACACATGCCATTACTTCACCAAAAGACATGCATGCCTTCATAAGACCAAAATTCTTAGCAAAATCATAACATGTTCATTGATGAAATTAATTTATGTACATAGGCAATGGTAACAACTTCCAATGGTTACCTCCTACTGCCTACTGGTCTTTTACAGATTTTCCAGAAGGCAACTGAAATTTTTCTCTCGATGCCCTAACTTTTGCCTAAGTTGCCCTTTTTGGGTTTTCAACTTAGCGGGCTTTATTTGCATTGGAGTGCCCTAATTTTTGCCTGACCGGTTTACGGAATACCGATCAGTGGGCTGCACCCTAATTTTTTCCTGAGCAGTAGAGGACCACTCGTCGGGTGATTTATTCTTTATTTCTTTTATTCTTTATGCTGCTTTATTTATGATTTAATTCTTTTGACCTAGACATGATAACGCTTAGTTCTATCTTGATTCACTGGATTCACAAACTCATTTCCATCCATTTCCATAAGCTTGATTCCTCATTTACAAAGGACTTTCTTAACAACAAACGGTCTTTCCCAATTAGGTCTGAACTTGCCTCTACCATCAATGTTGACCTGGCGTAGCTGCTTGATAACCATATCACCGGCTTTGAGAGATTATTTCGGGTATCTGGCTCTGTTATTATAGGCTTGAGCTATGCGCTGCTGGTACATCTATAGGTGGTCAAGCACTTTGAGTCGCTTTTCATCTATTGCATTTAACTGCACATACCTAGCCCTTGCCCAATCTGAGTCTTTTAACTAAGCTTCAAGTGCCACTCTTAGACATCTTACTTCTGTTTTAACCAGAAACACAGCTTCCATTCCATATTCTAAGGAGAAAGGTGTCTAATCAGTGGGTGTTCTTATACTGGTTCCGTATCCCCAAATTGCAAAAGGAAGTTTATTAGCCCAATCTCTATAGATCACTACCATCTTGGACAAAATCCTCTTGATTGATTTATTGTAGCCTCAACTACCCCGTTAGCTTGGGGCCTATATGGAGAAGATCTGTGATGCTCGACATTGAACTTCTTAAATAATTCTATCGTGGCACCTTAAAACTGAACCTCATTATTGGATACCACATGATGCAGAACCCTATACAGAGCAAAAATATGCTTCTCTATGAACTTGGACATTTTCTTGGTGGTAATATTTGTGTAGGATTCAGCCTCTACCCATTTTCAAAAATAATCAACTATGACTGTGTTGAATCGGTGCTCGTTGGTTGATGATGGCCAAATTTCACCGATTATATCTATCCCCCACGCCAAATGGCCAAGGAGTAGACAAATTGTGAAGTTCGAACGAGGTAAATGCTATATATCCCTATAGATCTGGCACTCATGACATTTCCTAACCTTGTCGATGCAGTCGGCATTCATTGTGGTCCAGAAGTACCCAATTCTCTAAATTTTTCTTGCTAAAGCCATCCCATTCATATGCCGGCTGCAATCCCCTGAGTGTACCTGAGTCATTACCTTTTCTACTTCCTCTTTTGTTAAACAACTAAACAATAATCCTTCATCTGTCCTCTTGAAGAGGTCCTCGTTGGCGATATAAACCCGTTAGCTTATGTTGCTAACCTTTTGAGAGTCGGGCGACATAAACCTGATGGCTTTCAAGACATTTCCCTCCATTCAGAATCTTTTGATGTCGTCATACCAACAAACTTTTTGCTCTTCAATGGTCATAACTCAAACCTTCTTGTAAAATGGGAACAAGCCATTTCTATTATAAGTGGACGGATGGGCTGAGCCTCTTTTCCCTCCCACATCGAGGCCAAGGTAGCCAAAGAATCAGCCATCTAATTCTCATCCCTTGGTATATATTGGAAGAAGTATTGACTAAACTGTGCTAACAAGTCCCAGTTTGCTTCCACATATGGCCTGAGTGACTCTTCTCTAATTTTCCACTCTCCAATGACATACTTTATCACTAGCGTGAAATCTCCCATCACCCTTACTTCCTTTCCCCCTCTATCTAAAAGAGCATCAAGACCAAAGAGACAAGCTTCATATTTGGCCCCGTTATTGGTGATTGGAAATTCCAATCGCTTACTCAGCGGGATAACCTCACCTTGCGGTGTGTTGATGATTACTCCAAGACCAGCCCCTTTTTGATTTATAGCCCCATCGAAATACATGATCCATTCAGCCTTGTCCACCTTTACTGCTATCAGTTGATCATCAGGGCAGTCTAGATTTTCAACATAATCAGACTCTATGGGTTGACTTGCCAAAAATTCAACCACTACTCTCCCCTTAATGACCTTTTTTGTTGCATACTAGATATCAAATTCAAACAATAACAGGATCAAATAAGAGAGCTTTCCCGCCAATGTGGGGGATTGATAAAGATACTTCATCGGGTCCACTTTTGCAACTGCTTGAATTTTGCAGGACTAGAAGTAATGCCTCAACTTCTTGGTTAACCATACCATTGTTGTACACGTCTTCTCTACTACCGTGTATTTCATTTCAAACTCTAAGAACTTCTTACTCAACTAGTAGACAACATGCTCTCTTTTATCCTCTTGCTCTTGCACCAAAATTGCCCCTACAGATGACTCCTCTATAGCTAAATAGAGAATTAGCAATTTACCGGGCATTGGAGGTTTCAAAATTGGAGGGTTCATGAGATAAGCATTTATCTTATCGAAGGCTATCTGACATTGCTCATTCCATTCTATCGGTTATTTCTTTCTCAATAACTTAAAGATTGGCTCACACATTGTTGTTAACTTGGGGATAAAATGGCTCACATATTGAAGCGATCTAAGAAAAGACATGACTTCCCTTTCGGTTCTAGGAATAGGCATTTCTTGAATGGCTTTAACTTTGTCAACCTCGATCCCCCGTTGACTGAAGATATGTCCATGGAGCTTCCCGAAAGTCACCCTAAATAAACACTTCTTTGGATTCAAATATAGGTTGTACTCTCAATTCTGGTCAAGAACCTTTCCAAAATCTTAGGGTGCTCTTCCCTAGTATTTGACTTTACTAACATATCATCTATATAAACCTCAACCTCTTTGTAGATCATGTCATGTAGTAAGGTCATCACGACCCTTTGATAAGTTACCCCTTTATTCATCAATCCAAAAGGCATTACCTTATAGCAATACACCCCCCATTGCGTTATGAAGGGTGTCTTAACTTTGTCGATGATGTCCATTAAGATCTGATTGTACCTAGAAAACCCATTTAAGAATGAGTACATTGTAACTCTAGTAGTGCAATCTACTAGTACATCGATGTGAGGCAATGGGAAATCATCTTTTGGGGAGGCCTTATTCAAATCACAAAAGTCGACACACATTCTGACTTTTCCATCTTTCTTGGGGATTGGGACAATGTTTGCTAACCATGTCAGATATTCAATTACTTCGATGAATTTGGCCTCTAATAATCTAGCAACTTCAGGTTTGATTTTATCTGCTTATGGACGCAGCCTTCTTACCTTTTGTTTGACTGGTTTGAATCTGGGCTTTATTGGGATATGATGATCAGCGATTTGGTGATCTACCCCGGGCATGTCCTCGTAGGTCCAGGTGAAAGCGTTAACATGTTTTCTAAGAACTTTTATCATCTTTCTTTTTTCGATAGGAGTTAAGTTGTTGGATAGTGTTGCCATTTTTGGATTTTCCTTAGTTCCCAAATTAATATCATACAATGAAGTATCATGGATGCTAAAAATGTTATGCGTATGGTTAGATGAATGCATGGTGTTGTCAGGCAAAACATCAAACAAGTAAGCAAAATTATTATCATTATTATCAGGATGCCCGAAGGCTACATCATTTTCATTACATATTATTGCATTATCATCCTCCACAGGCGGAGGATCTTCTTGGTCGCTCATCAAGTTGAGTCAGGTGGCGATCCAGATCTTGCAACTGCCTCTCTATTAATACGTCGTCCACGGTTTCTCTTGAGACTTAGGCCAGGTTCTTTAAAGCTTCCTGAATATGTGTCTTCTTCTTATTCCCCAAGCATAATATGGTCTATATCGAAGCAGTGAGGGTATTTATAGCTTTGTCCACTTAAATCGTTGATGGGTCGATGTCCTCCATTTTCTTGAAACATTTTTCTATTTCTATGGCAACTTCATAACTCTTAGAAATGGTCTTGTAAGATTTCATAAATGCCATCTTACGAAGGTGAGGAGATAACCCAAAGATGAATCGATCAGCTAGTTCCCTCTCATGAGGTTTCCTATTAATAGCTACTAAGACTATTAACCATCTTTTAAAGTAATCAAGGATAAGTTTACTACTCCATTGCCTAATTGCTATAAGGTCAAATATGGATGGTTTTTCACTTGCTTTCTTGGCTTCCATGATAAGTTTCCAGACCTCATCTTCTTTTAATCCTGAATTGATCATGTTTACTTGCTCCCCTCTTTTCCGTGGTTCACAAACTTTCCTTATGCCAATGAGTACCATGATGGCTTTGAGAAGATCCTTACATACTTTAGTCGAGTGATCAGAACTAAAATGGTACACGTAGAAATTGCCCCTCTCCTCAGACTTTGGTTGGACATATGCTTGGAGATGATCAATCAGCTGGTACTTCTTTAGCTTCTTTAAAAGGCTCAGAAAAGGATTACCCCAAGGTGAGATATCATTAAGAGTCATAGGATAAGACTTCTAGTCGTGAGTCATACCATAGGGTAAACCCCTGAAATAAGGGAGGATTGTCCCCTTTGGCATAACCACAATATTGGGTAACTGACTCGAATCCTTGCTATGGTGAACTTATAACATGGCCTCTTGATAAAGCAGATGGGACCCATTACTGGCTGCAAGGAGCGTATGGTTAGCTGGCTGAATAGACCGACCGAATTGAGCCATGGATAGTCTTGAGAGGGATGAACCTCATCGAATCTTGAACTGAGTTTGTAACCAAAAGATCAGTGCATGCATGGGATGAGTTATACATGCATAAATTACAACAATGCATGGCTGGGTTAATTATAAGGGAACGTAACACAACACATGCAAAGCGATCGATTTTGTCCTCATTTCTCCCTACAGTTCTGAGGGTTTTCTTCCTTAGTCTAATCTCACACAGAAATGGGTGCCTAGAAGGTAAAGTTCTAAGGCTTTCAATAAGAATGGCATAGGGATGTATCGGAAGTTTGATGTAGAAGGTTCCCATCGTATCAACCCTCTTTTGGAGGGAGATGATAATGAGTGCCCCACCTATTAGGGTGTCCCAATTACTGGCGGACATGGGAACACCTTTGCGAGTGTCACAGAAATAATATGGCACCTTTACCTAGCGCTTAAAGAAGAGCGCATGTAACTAAAGAGAGAAGGAGATGAGAAGATAGAGTGTGATAATTTTTCCAAATGATGAAAAAAAATGGGTTGGATCAAGTAAATGATTTTTGGTGCTCATCTTAATCTTTTAAGCTTTTAAGATAGACCCAAATTTTGCAAGTTAAAAATTATATCCCCAGTAGAGTCGCCACTGTGAGGTGTCGATGACATGTAGGTCTCCCTTGGCGCTTGTGTGAGAGGTGGGGCCCACCGGGGGGTTAATTGAATTTAGGAGTGACAAAACCTTTTTAGTTCAAGTTTGCACAAATTACCAATTTTAATGAATAAAAGAATCTAGACCCAAATCTCGATACAAATGATAGAGTTGCCACCTAAGTTGTTTACTTGGGAAAGGGTTTTGGTACGGTTCCCATTGGGTGGGAGACTCATACCTTATTAGATCAGAGATTCGGGTATTGGATGAGTCACTTATTTTTCATTTAGTTAATTCAAAGTTACATTCACCGCGTAAAACCATTTTTGTTTTCATCATTTAGGGAATTATCATAGAAATCCTATTTTTCTACACTCTTTCACACTCATTACATGCATTTACAGATTACAATATAGAACAAGCAATAAATGGGGGATAAAAATTACAACCAGGGGAAAATGGGGAGTTACAAAAGAACCTATACATTTGTTCTAAGTTATAAAATAAAATAAAAATAAATTCCCCTGCATCCATAAGATTAGCACAATTTATAGCACGTTATAAGTCCGCATTTTATTAGGAAAATGTGATTATGTTAGCGTGGAGGTTTTAGGATCAATAGTGCCCGGGCGGCTCCTAGGATTGAAGAGAAACGACAAGTCTTCAACGTATTTTTTTATGAAAACATATTTTAACTTTTGTGGGTTGATTTACCAGATTATTAGTGAAAATGATCGCATGAAAAATGGTGAGTTGGATTAATTTTTAAACAAATTAAAATGAATTTTGGGTTTTACCTGGAGAGCTGGTACCCGTACAGGTGGGTGGGACCCGTATAGGTACTAGGGAAGACCGGTACGGGTATCGGGGACTCGTATGGGTCCTTTCGGGTCCCAAGTAGAAACTCAGTTCAAAATGGATAGATAAATGGAGGAGAAATGAAATAAAAATGGGATTTCCTTCCGTATGCGTATGATGCACTGATTTAATATTCCTAAGGATATATGGTGCCGACAAGGCTCAATGGGTTAGGACAAGACCCAAAGCTAGAATAAAAGAACACATATATAATAAAGGAGGGAGAGAGTAATGATAAAATAACTAAGATGTGAGTCTCTTTGAAACTCAGGAGTGTTACCTTTGCAGCGTGAATCCACTTTGAGGCGATCCCTTTACTGTTGAGAGAGTCTAGCCAAAGTAGATGAAAGAAGGCTATTTAGGCGACTGTTTGTGTGGACAGAACCTCCCCTAAATCCTAATAAACGAAGCTAGGAATGAATAAAATGTGGACAAAACCTCAAGGAATGCTTCTCCCTATTTTATACCTCCTATACCTCCACTATACCCCTTTTATACCTATAGAAACTACTATAATTTGTGTATAGTATACTTACTATCTTGTAGATGAGTTGTATGTTTAAAATGTGAGGAAAAGGGGCCTATTTATAGGGAAAAGGAGGTCTGAATGCAATAAATTGCGTTCATGACCTGCCTTTTCCTGAAATAGGAAAGGATTCCCTTCCAAAAGAGCCTGATTAGGCAATAAGAGGACCCGTACGGGTGGGGGCCCACCCGTACGGGCCCCCCTAGGCTTACGGAAGGAATGACCCATACGGGATTGCCAGTGGATCTGTACCACCAGGCAACACCTGTACGGGCTCCTAAGGACAGACTAGGTCTCTAAACTTTGGCCAAACTCAACTCTGCAGCAGTAGGAACACCTTTGATGGATAACACCTGTAAAGAGAATGCATCATATAGCTCTCATCATCTATTCGTGAGAAGGATCTTTAAAATCCAGTGCTCACAATGATTTTATTAGTGCAACAATCCTCCCTACTTATACTAAAATAAAATCTAATCTAAACAAGGAAAAGATATCCTCATTAAAATAAAAGACTACATAAAAGGTAAAGTTTTCCTAAATAACTAAAAAAGGTAAAGATAATATAGGAATAAGATGTAATATAAATATGAAAGTCTTTGTTACCAACTAGGAAAGATTAGCCTTTAATTCGAATTTTGCTCCAAAACGTGCCAAAATGCTCCAAACTTGTCAAATCAGCCAAAATATCATTCATAACCTAAATAAGCACAAAATCATCATAAAATCAGTAGCAAATCATTTAAATAATTAAATAAAATAGGCAGGAAACAAGTCAGATTTACGAGTTATCATTGATGGACAAGCATACTTAATGGGAAAGTATTCTTGATGGACAAGTATACTTGATGGACAAGTACTAAAATTAGTATAAAAACTCATTGGTTGTAACATATCAAATATACAATATCATTTCTCTCTACATGGTATAAGAGCCATTTCTCTATAACAGACTTTTTTCCCTTAATAGTTCTTTTCTTTTCTTCTCCGGCTAATTACCAATGATAACCTCTGGCTCCATGGATTTTGAACAAATTCGTATGTCTGCCTCCAAACATTTCCCAATCAAACAAATCAAAACAAACTTTCTTGTCTGCCGCCGCCAAATTCATACCACTCTAGTTGGTCTCAACCTTCTTGGGTATGTTAATGGCTCTATCGAGAGACCATCTCCGTTCATGGATACATAACACAAAAAACCAAACCATACCTATACTCTATGGTTTAGCTAGGATGCCATTCTCATTAGTGCATTCGTTAGTAGTTGCACAAAAACTATCCAATCTTTCCTCGCTATGGTAGAAACATCAACAGAGGCTTGGTCTCGGCTAACCACAAGTGGGGCTAACACTTCTCATAGTTGTATCATCTCACTCAAAGCCGAACTTATGAAAAATCTATGAGGTGAGCGCAATATTGAAACCAACATGGTTGACATGACCAACATAGCTGTGGAATTGGCTCTCGCCAGGAGCCCATTTGATGATGATGATCTTTTTATTCACATAATGACTCAACTTAGGGATGATTACTCTACTATCTATCAATCCTTACGAGGTCGTGATAATTATATGTCCCTTGATGAGCTTTCGAGTATTTTGATAGATTAGGAGAAATAAATAAAGGAACGAATGACTACCTTTGTGGGATTGGTACATAGCAATAGCTAATCATACACAACGTTCTCGTGGTGATCGCGGTTCTGGCTACCGTAGTGGTGGCCCATCTAGTTTTCGTGGCGGCCGTGGGACTTTTTCTAGTCACTCCAACAATGATTCCACAAATCGTTCCGCACATTATTGTAAGTTTTATGATTATCCAGGTCATGACACAAAGTTTTATCGGAAACCTTAATGTTTTTTCAAAGAAAATCATGTTTCTTTTAGCAATACATCATCTGGTGGCCCGTCTACCAATGTTGCAGTTTCTACTAGTGGAGGCAGTCTACTTGAGATTCAATGGCTTATTGATAGTGGTACCTCTCACCATGTTACTAATGATCCAAAATCTCTCAATATGTTCATAGAATATGGGGGTCCTGATGAAGTTCATTTGGGTAATGGTAAGACTTGAACAATTTCTCACACTAGTTCAAGTTTGTCAACATCTTCTTGTGCTCTTGTTTTATCCAATATTCTTTGTGTTCCAAATCTTAAAAATAACCTTCTTTCCGTTTCTCAATTATGTCGTGCTAATCAAGTTTTTGTTGAATTCTTTTTCAATTATTTTCTTGTGAAAGATGTGGGCATGGGGAGGCCACTACTTCTGGGAATAAAAAAAAATCTCTACTCTATTACTCCAATGACCAGGCCAAATGTTGATAAGGATTGTGAATGCAGTGTTGAAGGTTTTGACCTAAAAACCAATAAAGAAGATATTCGTAAGCCGCACTAGCCAAAAAATTAGATTTTCCTAAGAATTCTCAAGCTAGCACTTAAAGGTTTGAAACCCAAAACTCTATAAGATATTATTATTTGATTGATGAATGATTGAACGATTATAAATGATAAAATGAAGCTCTATTCATAGGCTTCTCTCTAAATAAAAATAAAGGAAATGCACTAACTTATTCTTTGAGTGGGGTCAAGTTATTCTAATTAATTATATTCTTCTGGTGAGGAGAAAGAAATAACTAATTTGAATATGTCTTAAAGTGGGGAGCAAGTATTATTTAATAGGAAATATTATAAATATTTTTCTACAAAAATAATCATAATTATTTTCCAATTAATCATGTCCTTGGGCCAATTGTACTTGGGCCGGATATTTGGATATCCCATCAATCTCCCCTTCTTCAAGAGAGCTGGACCCCAAAGAACATATAAGATATGGAAGTTTAGGACGAGTGGTTGGTAGACAGATGCATGATTATAATTATTTTCCAATTAATCATGTCCTTGGGTCAATTGTACTTGGACCGGATATTTGGATGTCCCCATCAAATGTTCCACAACTTCATGGCACTAATGTTGTTATTCGTTTCCTAGCCGATCTTCATCATCGTCTTGGTCATTCGAACGATAATACCTTGGATGTAATAGTCTGTGCTTGTTCAAAACTTTCTCATTTCAATTCATGTTCAAAGTTTCATTGTCCTTCTTGCAATATCAAAAAAAGTGACAAACTACCATTTTCTTTAATACTTTAACTAGTAGTACACCATTTGATCTCCTTTATACTGATGTATGGTCTACATCTCAAGGTTCTTTGGATGGCTATCACTATTGTGTTATTTTTGTAGATCACTATACTAAATACATATGGTGGTATCCTTTAAAACATAAATCAAATGTATTTGACATTTTTCCTTAGTTTAAACGTCTTGTGGAGAATTATTTTCAGTGTTCTATTTAAGTTGCTTCAATTGTTAAACTCTTACGGGATTTCACACTTTACAACTCCCCCATACACTCCTGAACAGAATGGAACAGTTGAACAACTTCATCGTCATATTGTAGAGACATGTTTCTCACTCCTACATACATCTACTCTTCCTTTATTATTTAGGTCGTTTGCTTTTCAAACTACAGCTTATCTTACAAATTGTCTTCCCACTCCATTATGGTCTAATCATTCTCCATACGAAGTTTTGTTTCACAAATCTCCTGATTATCTCAAACTCAAACCATTTGGGTGTCTTTGTTTTCCTTAGTCGCATCTATATCATACCAAAAAGTTGTCTCCTCGTTCTACCTCATGTATTTTCCAAGCTACTCCAACTCTCAATCTGCCTATATATGCTATAAGTTAAACTGTGGAAAGATTTATCTCTCCAGACATGTCAAGTTTGAACCCTATGCTACTAAATATATACCTCCTTTACACCCAAATTCTTCCCTTCCAACACTTCTACCAAGGCATCGCTATTCTAGCACCATGACAATACCTTCTCCACCACTACCTAAAATTAATCCTCATCCTAACCCATCGCCTCTTACTACCTCGGATGGAATCCATGACAGTTCTCCATGGAATTCTCTCCATGGAATTCAAACTCCACTAGTTCTGGTGGAGTTGACAATGCTATACTTGTCATTCGATCTACTCTATCTACTTCCATTTCCTATGACCGACCAGCTCATGAAAAGTTAAATTCTCATTACTTTACTGAACATTTTGTTAACAATGTTGATTCTATTGTTGTGGCCAAACCATTCAATTATTTACAGGCATGAAAAGATGCTAAGTGGTGAGAGGCAATGGATGATGTGTATTCTGCCTTGATGCATAATCAAACTTAGGTTCTAGTTCCCCACACACAACGACATCCTATTTAGTGCAAATGGGTCTATCGCACTAAAAGAACATCTGATAAAGTATTGACAGGTATAATGCTTGTTTAGTGGCAAAGGGATTTCTACAACAACATGGTCGGGACTATTCAAAAACCTTTAGTTTTATTACTAAGCCAGTAACTATTCGTACAATCCTCTCTACTATGCTTTTTCACTCTTACCCCTTAAGGCAACTTGATTTCAACAATGCTTTCTTCAATGGTACATTACATGAGGAGGTCTTTATGGAACAAGCTTCAGGATATCAAGACAAGGAGCATCCAGATTAAGTCTGTCAGATTTGTAAGGCCCTCTGTGGTTTAAAACAAGCTCCTCATGCTTAGTACCTCGAACTTGCTACTTACTTGCTTACATATGGTTTTCAAAAATCTCAGGCGGATGCTTCCTTATTTATTTACTGTAAGGGGGCCACTATACTTTATTTTTTGGTATATGTTGATGACATTATACTAACAAGCAATAATATTATCTTTCTAGATGCCTTTGTTCTACAGCTTTTTCGGAGATTCTCCTTGAAGGACCTTGGTCTCTTGAATCCTTTTCTAAGCATAGAAGTTCAACCTATTTCTGGGGGCATATTCTTATCTCAATGTTAGTACATTCACAGCATCCTTACTGATCATAAAATGATGGAAGCTAATGCCATATCCTGCAATTATCACCCTCAATAACGATACAATTAGCGAATGGCACAGCTAAAGCTGACACTACTACCTATCATCAACTTATGGGCTCTCTTCAGTACCTAGAAATCAGATATATACTTTACTGTCAACAAATTATCTCAGTATATGGATGCTCCTACTGTCACCCATTGGCAGGGTGTGAAACGTATTCTTCACTATCTCTATGGAAACACATCGCATGGTCTCTTTCTCCATACAGGTGTTCCACTCTAATTAATAGTGTACTCTGACTCATATTAGGGTGGTATTCATGATGGTGGTAAATTAACCACGGTGTATGTTATTTATCTTGGATCTAATCCTATCTCTTGGAAGTCAGCTCAACAAAAAAACCGTGTCTCATTCTTCTACTGAAGTCAAATATCGTGCTCTTGCTCATGCCACTGCCAAAACTTTATGGATTCAGAATCTTCTCACGGAACTTGGTGTTTTCCTCACTCATATTCTCGTCCTCTATCATGATAATCTTGGTGCTATATATGTCTGTAAGCTAGTTTTCCATTCACGGATGAAGCACCTAGCTCTAGATTATTTCTTTGTTCGTGATTTATCTGCTACTAATAATCTATGGGTTCACCATATTCCTCCATCGGAGCAACCAACTGATCTTCTTACCAAGCCTTTGGGTGCATCACTCTTCTACAACTTTCGTGCCAAGCTTGGTGTGTCTGCTAGACCACGAATATTATGGGGGCATATTAAGGATAATTAGAAATTAGAGAAATTTCATTTAATTGTATTTATTCTTTTCCATTTTTGTTTATACTTGATGGGCAAGTATTCTTGATGGACAAGCATACTTGATGGGAAAGTATTCTTGATCGACAAGTATACTTGATGGGCAAGTACTAGAATTAGTATAAATACTCATTAGTTGTAACATATCAAACACATCAAATATATAATATCATTTCTCTCTACATAGACAAGGTATTCACTAGGTTCAGCCTTGAGCGTTCAAGGAAGAGATATCTCTCGATGACAAAGGGAGTTACCTTGTCTAAGTCTAAGTGTCCTAAGACACCTCAGGAGAGGATGAACATGAAGGATATACCCTATACGTCCGCAATAGGATCCATCATGTATGCTATGATATGTACTAGGCCAGAAGTCTCGCAAGCTTTGTGCTTCAAGAGTAGATATCAAGCAGATCTAGTTGAAAAGCGCTAGATGGCCGTCAAGACAATCCTTAAGTACTTGAGAAGAACTAAGGATGAGTTCTTGATTTAAAGAGAAGGTGACCTCACTATCAAAGGTTACACAGATGCGAGTTTCCAATCTGGCAAGAATGACTTTAAAAAAGTTCTAAGCAAGAAACTACTGCTAATTCAACCACAGAATCTGAGTACATTGCTGCTTGTAAAGCAGCAAAGGAAGCTGTATGGTTAAAGGGATTTATTAGTGATCTCGGTGTGGTGACCAGAATTATTGATCCAATTGCGATGTATTGTGATAACAATGGGGCAATTGCTTAGGCAAAGGAACCACGGTCTCACCAGAAAAACATACATGTGCTTATATAGTATCTATAATCATGGAGATTCTTGATGCAAAGATTGTAACTAGAATACATACCCACTGATTTGAACCTGGAGGACGGTTTGAAAAAGCCATTGACACAAGTCAAACATGACTAGCATGTTAAAGCATATGGTATTAAGCATATGGCTAATTGGCCTTAGCGCAAGTGGGAGATTGTTAGATATGATGTATGCCCTTAAGGCAATTAGGGCGATATGTCTTAATTATGTATTTGTATGAACCAATTTATTGTTTAATAAAGGCATTTAACTTTTGTTTATATCAATGTGCTCATGTATATTGTAACTTGTTCAAATATATTCATTGATATATGTGTACAAAAGTCGTTGACATATTATAGCATGGAGTGTAGATCATAGTGGGACTATGTTTAGTGAGATCTGCTTCATGTGCAATTATGATTATCTCTAAACTATCCCTAGTTATAGTTTCATCAAAATGGGATTGATGAAGCGGACAAACTAGCATGTGGTCATACTTTATTGGATGAGATCCAAGTAATTAATCTTCTAGACTAAAGGTGGTGCCTTGAGTTGACACATGGATATATCTGGAAGATATATTGGAGACCGTTGTAAAATAAACACTTGGTAAATATATCAAAGTGTTGGTGTTTATCTTAGTGCAGTAGCTTGGCAAATATCCTCATACTTAAGTAACTAGTTGCCTTGTGTGTTATTGTCACTATGCTTTGGGTCATTCTTATTAGATTCCGCACCCAACTTTGAAAAGTCTCTGCCAATCCCATAAACTTGGCAATATAGCACACTTGAGCCCCAGATTGGCGAAAGGGGGAGGCATGCAATATTGAAATCAATGGGATATATATATATATATATATATATATATATATATATATATATATATATATATATATATATATATATCCTTTTATCTTTCATGTATTTTTTTTCATCTAGTTAGAAAAAATTGAAAAAAAAAAGAGAAGTTAAAAATTCAGTTGAAAAAATTTGAGAATAATACAAGAAAAAAAGTTGATTTTTTTTTCTTTTCATCTTCTATTATCGCAAGAAATTTGAGGACGAATTTTGTTCAATTTAAGAAAAATGATGCAGATTACAAGATAACACGTTCTACAATTCAATTTGGAATCAATTTCTCGTTATGAATAGAATTATCTAATCAATTAATAATTATTTTTCTTGGGATACAAATCTCTTTAACAATATTTTTTAATTAGTATTTATATATTTAGAAAAGTTATTTATTAGTTTTTATTTTCCTTTTTATTAATGATCTCTAAAAGGCATTCTGGTAATAGGCATTTTGGTAATAGAATTAGGGAGTTCTTTTGCTTGAATAAAATTGTGAGACATGCTTTCTTCCTAATTATTCTAGTTCTTGCAAATTCTAGGATTGTTGGAAGAGTCGATTTCAATTGACATTGGAATGTCAATGGATTTCGATTTTTCGTGTTACTTCTGCTAGATCATTTTTACTATGAAGAACAATAAAATATTAATTAAATTCTATAGGTAGCTGAAATTGTTTAAGCTTTACGACTTTACAAAATTTGGAATTTAGAGAATCATAATTAAGGATGGCAAAGACGTAATCTGTGTGTCATATATTAATATAAGAACGTCACTGATTACGTCACACACATGCCTTATATTTGCAAATTTGAAATTACCATATATAAACATTAGTACGTCATTGATCGCGTCATATTTTTAAAAAAAATGATTTTATAGGTATTAAAATATCGAGTACATCACTGGAAAAATCAAAATAACAAAATTTCGTTGCACGGCAAGAAGAAGATATAAAGAACAACAAGACATAAAGAACAACAGAATACAATAATTTTAAATTCGAAATTTTCATATATTTGTATTATTTGATGTGTCTCTTCCTAGTGACAAATGTCAGGCTATTTTGAGTTTACTGTGTAACGTGTCACAATCAATAATACCATGTGTCCGTCAAAAGAAACACACATAATCTCTCTATAAATAAGAAGGATTTTGGTGATACCCAAACACCACTATCACTTGTCCCATCATGCCCATTTGAGTAAGCCTGCCATGAGTTGGAGCGTCGTTAAGTTGCAGCAAGTAGACTTACCTAACCTAAGTGTATGAAATTGATCAGATCACCGATTTACCAAACTCTTCATTGCTTTCGAATATAAGATCTTTCTGTTCCTCTCAACTTTTATTTTTCTAGCTCTTGCGTCACATAGCAAATGTCAGATCTAGGACTGAAATGCCATGGCAAGTTTTTTGCTCCCAACAAACAAGCCCCTAGCAGAAATTTGTACGCAAAACAGCTAAACAATTTATCTTCCATCAAATCTTTTTTTCCAACCTAAATAACATGAGATTAGTATTTGATTTATAAAGTGATCGATCTTGTGGCGAGACTGGTGACAATTCGGCATCTTATTTAGAAAAATTTATGATGAAATCAAATTCCAGTGGATCAAATAATCTCCGAACAACAACTATTTATTTGGAAGATATCAACAAATCACAGTAGCTCTCATGTCAGAGACCTAGACAAGCACTAAGAATATAATCAGAATTAAGGATTCATATAAATTTTCTAGGTGCTTAACTCATTATATCATTTAGATTTTCTAGATCTGATAGTATTTTTTGGTTATTAATTGTGTATCAGCTTTTTTGGAGGAGTGGAAGACCAAGCTGTACCAACATGGTTTTCGCTCAACAACAATGAAGCCATTGAAGCAACCGGCGAGTAATTAACTAAGTTTCACCTTGACGAATCATCGAAGAAGTACAAGGTAATTCTTGATTTTGGTTTTCCGATTGTCAACCTAGTAAATTTCAGTTGAATACTGTAGGAGAAAATTCATGGAAAGATTTAGATCCCCCAAAATATGTAGTGGTGCAAAGATTTGGAGAAGCTATATAATGGAATGGAGCACTTCATTGGAAATTAAGTGAAATAGTGAGACGATATGGCAACTGCATACTTAGTTTTGACTTAATAGAAGTGAAGTTTTTCACAATCTCGTATCCTAGAGTTGATGATGGTGCAAAGATCTGATGTTTACTTTTGGTTTTGTTGTCAACTGTTTCGTCCGATAAAATTTTTGAAATCTGATTCAAAATCAGTGAAAACATATTTTAGATTATTATTTGATTTGATAGAATCAGATTTGAATTTGAATTTCAACATTAATTATGATATAATTATCTTGTAAGCCTATAAATAGGCTACAATATCTCATTAATAAAGTGTCCCAAGAGGTGCCAAGGGTACTACATTTTGCGGTATTCATTCCCTCACTTTCCCATTCTCTAAAAACGCTAATAATGGTATCTGAGCTATATTCTTACCGGGCCTATGAATGGGTTTTATTCTCCAGTTAAAGAGCTATTAGAAATTTTTTTCTAATGGCGAGAAGTGCACAAGCTTATGGAGAGAAGGGTTGCAATATGCAAAGTTGTTGAGAAGGGCATCAACATGTTAAAAGGTCGGAAGAGCATCATTCTAATTGGAGAGAAGAGCTCCAATAATTAAAAGTTGATAAGAAGGGCATCAACAATGTTAAATGATGAGAAGGGCATCATTCAAATTGGAGAGAATGGCTCCAAAAACTTCAACAAATATAGAGAATGGCCCCATCAAATTTTCAATAATCTTTTTTACAGACTTTGAATTAAGATGGAGTGTTAAAATCTAATTCAAAATCAGTAAAAACATATTTTAGATTATTATTTGATCTGATAGGATTATATTTGAATTTGAATTTCAACATTAATTATTATATAATTTATCTTGTAAGCCTATAAATAAGCCACAATGTAACATTAATAAAGTGTACCTAGAGGTCAACTTTTTTTAGACAGAAGGATGCGATCTCTCTAGGGCACAATCTCTAACCTTTTTCCATCTGATTCTTTCACTGTTTTCCAGCCAAAATGACCGTCGGTGTATTGTTGGAAACAATGATCTGGAACAACAAACAATTCAGATCAAGTTTGAAGTAAACAAAAAACCTAAGTATAAAAAGATCTAAGTCATTGCATCCGGACATATATCCAAGACATCCAAAGTCCAAGTCAAATGAAGACAAGTTACCTAAGCATAAATAGAAGCATCCGGTTAAAGTTTGGAAAGGAAACAAACTTTGAACCGCCCAAAACAGCATCCAGTAGAACTGATTGCATAAGCATCCGGAAGAAGACAAATCCGGAGATATTAAGTCTGAAGACATCCGGAAGACTTACATATCAAGACAAGGGAATGATTCAAAAATTCCATTCCCTCTCTTTTTGGTCTATCAAGTCAAAGATCCTTTTTCCCAAAGCAAGACAAAAATGACAGTTAGCACTTTTCAGAAAAAGGACAACAGACTGACAGCAGACAGGAAAAAGGTAACAACCTTTTTCACCTAGACCAATAAGAAAGCGCGTGAAGCTCACACCAAAAAGCCACTGGCATAAAAGTTGGCAAGACACTAAAATACAAGAAAAACGATCACTGACAACTTTTCAGCCTCAATCCCAAGGATTCAAAAGGGTCAAAATCTCTATCTAATAGATTGATCAATGGTTCTAGAAGCGCCACATTTTACCTGATCAACGGTCAAGATTAAATACAAGTTCAGCAACCCACAACGGCTACATTTATAATGGAAGCATATAAAAGGGAAGCTTCACATGTTGAGAAGGTGCTGGTTGATCTTAGAAAGTAATTAACTCGAGAATTCGCTAAAGCAATCAGACCACCATTTTTGCAATTTTGACCCGCTTCTAACATGTTAACTACTTCAATCATCTCTATTAAACACTGATCTGATATAATCGAGTAGTATTAATTCCGAAAACAAATGAAAACTGGTTCCAATAAGATTGAAATCGAAAAAAATGGAAGAGAGAAATTTGTTGCTCTGAAAAATGAAAAACGATTCCGATATAGTTGAAATCGGAAAAAATAGAAGGGAGAAATCGAAAGGAGAAGTAATCGGAAAGATAAAATTTGAAAAAATGAAAGAAATTTAATCAGGGGAGAAGAAACGTAATCTGAAACTGAAATAGGAATTAATTAAAAACTGAAATAAGAATTAATCAACAAAATGAGAGGGAATTAACCAAAAACTGAAATAGGAAGTGATAAAAAATGAAAAAGGGAATTAATCAAAAATAGAAATAGAAATTAATAAAAAAATTGAGAAAGGGATTTAATAAAAAATTAAAATAGGAATTAATCAAAAAATAGAAAGGGAATTAATCCAAAACAGAAATATGCATTAATAAAAAAATGAGAAAGGGAAGAAATTGAAATTTGAATGCTGCAATCATAATCTCCTATAAAATAAGGATTCAAAAAATAACTAGAAATGGGAGTGGGTGTAAAAAATAAATTAGTTTATTAAAAAAATATTTAATAAATATATTTCAAAAAAAAGATTATTTTAAAAATACAAAAGTCGTAATGGTACGTTTTAGTCAATTTCCCTTTCTTTTATACTCCATTTTTATGAGTTGACTTAATTGTAACAAATTTCATGTATCTTTAACTAAAGTTTTTGAAGCATTAATATGAGATAATATTAGTTATAGCTCGAATAAAAAAAAATGCATATGTTTTTGTAACGAAAATTAGAGAACCCGAACCAGAAATGACGTAAAAAATTTAGGGGATAAAGAAATTTTGTTCCGAAACTTATGAGAACGTAAAATTTCAGGACTAGTTACACTTTATTGATAACTCTAACTTCATATTTTGAAATTGCCACGTATCAATGCCAAACAGCTTTATTCTTGTTTATTTTTATCATTATTTTTTCTTGTCACAATTTTAGTCAAAGTAGTTTGCCGTTCAGTGTTTTCTTCAACCAAAACAAACACAAGAACACAAACTGAAACCATCGCAAAATAACACACTCTACAAAAATGCCCATCCATTACGCAGGTAAACATAATGAAAATTAACAGAGTATTACAAGCATTCTACGAAGAAGTAATATCATATCTACCAAAATTGCAATCAATTTCCAGCCGAGATGCTGTACGAACTTCCAAGGATGACTCCAGCTAGCAATGACTTATCATCCCCGACATTCAAGATTTAAGACATTAGCTAAAGACTGGAAAAATACCACCTCTGTTTCTGCCAACAAGAAGAGACTCTACACACTCGTAAATTTAAAGACAATTACAATGTGCTAAGCCATAATGAGAAGCACATACTTCAAATCACACAGACAAATTAACCTTATGCAAGTTTAACCAACATTAAGATCATAATATCTCCAGAATTAATGGAAAGAGCCAGTCAAAACATTCTGACAAATAAATTGAAAATGACTAGTTATATACTAATCCTACATAATGCCATACAAGCATATAAATAAATGCAATCCCTGCTACATATAGTGCCACAACATATTCACAGTAATAGAAATCAAAATAAGATCAAATGCAAAAGACGACCATTTAACTGTATACATGCATCTTTAGAAAACTTACTCGGCTGATTATGTAGAACATGAAAGCTCTACATTGGCACATAGCGAATATCTCGGACAGCTCAGTAATTTCTGAGAAACTTCAAACACAAAACCTGTTTTGGATTCTTCTAATATTACTGTCATCTTCTCCAAAACTTTTGCATTCTTCAATAGAAACTCTATGAATTCGAGCACAAGCTTACATTTGTCATCATTCTCATAGATCCCAATAATCTTCACGTTCTTTAAATGCAACTCCAAACAAGTGAAACCAGTAGACTCATTGGATTTCCAGTAGTCCTGAAGATCTTTTTCCGATGTTTCCTGAACATAGAATTGGCTAGTCCAAAGAGTTGAATGAACTGAAATTGAAAAAATTCATAACATGTTAAAACTAAACTTTACCTGATGAACATCCAAACCCAACTTTATAACTGAAGTCTCAAGCATTGGCGAACAAAGAGCATAAGCAATTCCAGGAAGGGACAAACCAAAAATACAAGTAGCATTCAGAGTCAAACATTTGATGTTTAACAACGGTAAAGAATGGCAAAACTTCGGCATTTAAATTTGATACAATCTACAAACATAATAAAACGAAGATTCTGAAATGTAACTAAAAATAATATGTAATGAATTCTAAAATTACAACTATCAGATATTTGCTACATTGTTATTACAAGTGAACTGATTTTTGGTGTAGAAGTTACCCTGGAGAGCGATTTTCCAATTGTTAGCTTATTCACATGTTGAAACTCCTCAAGCAAATGTTTCACTGAAATATCACAATCGTGGAACCATAGAATATTATAATCAAGGGAAGCGCAGAGTGAAGATGGCAAGTTCACCCCTTTGAAAATACATTCACCTTGACGACGACAAATAAACTCCATTTTCTCAAGGTTTGGACATGAAACTTCAATTATAGAAGTTTGGACTTCATCTAGATGTAATACTTTCAAAGATTTAGAAGCAATAACGAGCTTATTACCAACCTCAGTACCATTGTCCAATTTCAATGAATGAATAAATGGAGTGCCAGACAAAACATTTGCAATCATTTGGTCAGCATATTTCCCAGGCCAATGATTTGAAACCAAATTTAATTCCAAAAGGTTCGGACATGAAATTTTTAAGCCATTTGGAATAGATGCATCAACAAATGACAATACTTTTAGAGACTTGGAAACAATAGCATCATTTTCCATCAAACCTCCATGTAATTCCAACCACTCAAGCAACAGACTGCCAGAAACAATATTTTCAATCCAAGGACTACAATTTTCATAGTCTAAACCAAGAAAATCCATCTTCAGTGACTTGAGAGATGGCCAATTTACTCTCCAGCTAGGCATAAAGTGACACTTAACCGTCTCTAATCTAACCAACGAAGCACTTTCGAAAAGAAATTTGGGCAACAAATATGAGTCTGCTGGATGAATGCAGTTCAAGATTAGCTCTTCCACACATTTTCTAATTGCAAAACGGATTTTTGAAGTAAATTGATGATCAGGATCAAAGTCACCATCATATCCGAGGTGGAATTTCTTAATTTTGGGGCATTGATGAAGAATTAATGTATTTTCAATAAATCTCAAGTATAAGTCGCCGGAATTAGGAGGGGAGTTAAGAGGAGGTACAAAAATGAGGATAGGAAGATGAGTCCACTGATTCAGCCATCTTTTGGATAAAATGCTAGTCCTAATGGCTTCTTCGGTTGTTTCCAAAATGAAAGGATATGCTGAATTATCGAATCTGGCAAGGTACTGATTAGATCTTCCTTATTCTTTGAATTCAATCTTTTTTTCCTACCTCTAGAGGAGCTTCCTTTCATTGTAAAATAGCTTTCTTCCCCTTTTGTTTTGGAAGAACAACACGAAGTGTCAATTTTGTGTATATATACAGTAGAATACTAATTGCTCTCCTGCAAAGAAAGAAAAGCAGCCGGAAAAATATAATACCTGTAAGAAATTCTCTTTCTCTTCTTTTGATCTGAAATTCTGAATCAACACCTCTCCGATTCAGATTCTCACTCGGCTCGTCTTCTTCTTCATTTCTTTACTTCTGTTCTCACTGTTTCTTTATATAAACCTTCCATATTCGACTGCAATTTTTGAGGGCGACGGCCTAGACCTGCTCACAGGGCGGGTTTGGCTGGATTTGGGCTGTGCTTCATCGAGCTTTTGACTAAAAGCGTCAATTTAAGTTTGATTCGGCCCATACTTTAAAATTTTGGACTCGGGTTGAAATCGGGCCGGGCTTACGAGGTCATTCCCAAGCCTGACTCAAGGTCCATAGATAATTTTTTAATAAAATTTTTTTATGAATTTTTAAAAAATAAATTGATAAAATTATTTAAAGTTGTTAATATATTATATAATTTATTGTGTTTAAATTTAAAAATTCATTAGTATAAAATATAAAAATTAAAAATAATTATTTAATAAAATTATAATATATATAAAATAAATAAATTATTATTCATCGGGTTGGGCTCGGGTTGGGTTTGGATATTTATATAAAAATTAAGCATGTATCATAAAACTTTAAACTTTAGCGGGTTCAGGCTCGGACCGGACTTAATAATAAAATAGGTGTTCAAGCCCGATCTAAAGAACCGGGCTTGGGTCGGGCCGGAGGTAGCCCGACCCGCGAATAAGTCTACTGAGAAGTAAGGTTTAGGGTTAGGAAATGCTGAAGGATGGGTTTTATATGATGTTTTCAGGGGTTATTACAAGAATTCCGAGAAAAAAATTAAAATAATTTGGGTGATGCCACTGATAATTTATAAGTTTATAAAAATATGGAAAAAATATTTATATAAATACGATGTAGTATTTATCTGATAAATATTTAGTAATCGTTTAATAGTTATCTAGTAATTCATAACTTCAAATACAATATTCATATAACATATGACATCCAGTATTGATCTAGTAGATCATTGTTAGATATCTAGTTATTCGTCTAGTATTTTTTAATTTTGACATTTTTTATAAATTTAATGACACCTAACATATATATAATTTATGACAATTTCATAACGATATTTACTAGATAACTACTAGACAATTACTAAAAAAAACTAGATATTTACCGGATAAATACCAAATCGTACTCATGTAAATATTTTCTCCTATTTTATTAATTTATAAATTATTTATATTTTTTTATATGTGTAGTTAATTTAATTTAATAATAAATTTTATAAATATTTTAGTAGACATGTAAACGATTTCCCTTTTTATTAAAGAAAATGGGCTAAAATGTGTGATAGATATTGTGGAACCCATATTCCTTTACTAAGTTGTCTTTTAAGGTCTCCAAAAGATGCAATTTGGGACTATAAAAGGGTAAATTTCAAAATATGTCATGTTATAAAGAGTAATTTTTTTATTTTAAAATGGAGTTTGTGGTTTTAAAATTTAGTAAATATATGATAAAAAAAATTTCAATTTTAAAATATGTCACGACAAAGGGTAATCATATCTATTTCGAACTGAAATTTTGCAGGTTGATTAATAAATATACAATACACCTCTATAATTATTTTTGAAATTTTTTGAGAAGTGTAGGTAATTTTTTATTTAAAAACTATGATAGTTTTAAAAATCATAATAAAATGAAAAAATTTTCAAACTTATTCAAACTTTGATATATAATTCATAAATAATATAGTTAATATATAGGAATGTTGAATAGGTTAAAATATCATTTGCTATATTAGAAAAGAGACATTTTATAAATTTTTTCCGTTGTTTGATAACGTTTTAAAATTCAGTCCTCATCGAAAACAAAAAATTTATGGTCCTCTTATTAAAAATAGCTGAAACCAGGGTATGTTTTTGAAATTTACCCATTATAAAAAGAGCATCAAATTTTAATAATTTTGTATTTAGTTTTATTTTAGGCCAGTTTCCCAAACTACTTTTATGAAAATGTTTGTTGGTCCCTATGCGTACACTCAATGAGTCAGAGGGGGTGAATGACTCACTCAAGAATTCTGTAAACTTTTTCGCGATACTATGAGCTCCGCTGAGTGAGGTCAGCTGGCTGAGTGAATTCAAGGGAAAAACTGCAAAGTAAATAACATTGACATTTTTATACTGGTTCAGCAACCTGTGCTTACATCCAGTCCCGATAGAGTGTCTCGGCTTTAATCCACTAATCTCAACTCCATAGGCGGAGAAGCCTTTCATAAATTCCCCAATTACAGTAAGTACCCTCCAAACTACAATCACTCACCCGCTGAGTAGAATACCCTCTTCTATCAGCAACTCAATAAGAGTCTAAACAAGAGCTGGATTCAACATATAGAATCGTTGATCCAGTTACAATAATCAGATATTACAAGTTTATGATCTATTCTATTCTCTCTTGTTCTAAAGTAGATTCTCGCTGAGTAGTGCTTTCTTGCTTGAACTTCTTTAACGCTTGTAATGTGACAGAGATTTTTGCTTCTGAGAAATTCAGGTGTAATCACCAAGTTCTAATGCTTGCCTTCTTGTTCCTTTTATAGATGGATTGAGAAAGTAGTCGTTGAACTTACTTTGGCATCTTCTGAAACTGACACATCATCTATCCACCCATTGCTTCTTCAAATCAATCCATCAAGAGATAGAATTGCACCGTTGTGAGATAGAAAATCAATCCAGTACATTGAGATTCGAGCTTTAATTTGAATCTTTTGTTGTTTTATGCCTGTCTTCCGTTAGAGAGAACTCGCGCTGACTTACCACGTGTCTTCTTCCCATTCCCTCTAGTCTTCTGACATGTTGCCCAAAATGGCAAATGACTTTTTGCAGCTTGAATTGGAAGACTTTGTCATTTTCTTTATAAAACTTGATCTTGTCAAGGCATTAATTCTTTTTGTCTTTGTCTCATTAATGTTCTGCAAAAAGCAACACTAAAAGCAAAGATCTCTTTTTACCTTAAATGGTAAAGCCAGTAGCTTTGACAGACATAAAAGTGACTCAGCAAAATAATATATCATAAAGCACACGGTTGAACCAAAATCTAAATATCAAGCGCTGAGTGAATATTACTTAGTCGACGACTAACGTAGATACTCAGCCAAGAACACTCAAAGTTAAACTAAATAACTAGGTTGGCGAAAACTTGAAATTCTACCCTTTAATTTACTAACTCCCGTACAACTATAGATTATTTATTTTAACATCATTATTGATTTAATTAACTCAAACTGAACTTAATTGTTATGATCAAAACTTAAGCACTACTGAGTCAGTCCATTGAGTTAGTCAAACTCATGCTTGGTTTAACAATCTCCCCCATTTTGATCAATGGCAATTAACTTGAGTGAGAATTAAATCAATAAGATATCTATATCAGAGTTACCTTATACTCATGCTTGATATGTCTTTATTTAGCATCTTTAATTTGCTCAGAGTGAATGCTAACTCCAACATAATCCTTGACTTTTCTGAGTTCAGCATTCCTCAACACTTCTCTTATATTTCTGCAGAAAAATCAACACAGACATATACAGCAGAAAATATAAGAAGTTAAGAAGATCTTAACTTGGAACAGAATAAGTAATCTTTTTATAAATGAATAACTTGAGTACAGACAACCATGAGTTAATCTATACTAAGTTTTACAATAAGCTCAAAGATTACAAATTTCTATTCTACTTTGGCATAGGTGGTCCTCCAAGATTGGCTCTTCTCTCTTCATAGACCTACTTATCCCATCTTGATTTCTTCTCTTTGGGAAGCGCGATTTCCTTGCCTTTCCTCTTCCTTGTCTCATGATATTCTCTCTGAATATGCTCCAGATCCTTGGATAAATTATATGAGAATTCAGCTACCCTCTGATCTCTTTCTCTTTCCTCTTGCTCATGCTTCTAGCGACCTTTCTCCCCTATTGCCATTGCATCCAAAATGACTTAGGCTTGATGATCAAATGAGCTCAGAGATTCTTCAAATGTCTCGAGCTGACCATAAACATTAGTTCAAAAGTTCTGCACTAACAACTTATCATAGATTTCTTGCGATATAGCTTCTTGTTCTCTGAGAAAGGCGAATAAACCTACTAAAGCGCTGGATGGAGATAGATTAACCTGGTACTGAGCACTTAGTCCTTCCTTAAAAATCTGGGTGAGACTTGCCAAAGCCTTAGCCTGATTGTTTTCTCTGAGTATGCGCTCTAGCATGGGAGTGCTCCTTATGTGAGTAGTGACTTCCTCATGAATCTGCTCAATGGCTTGCCCATCATTTATAATGTATGAGTGAACCTTCTTGATCTGATCACGGATGTGACCAAGTTTCTGATGGAGCGATGGTTCCTGTTCAACATCTGCCATAATAATGTCACTATTCAAAGCATTTGAGATATTGAGCCTCTTCAAGGCTTTAAGCACTTCTCCCTCTGAGTCATTGACTCCCTTCAACATCTCTTCCTTTGCAATCCTTAGCTCAGTATGTATACCTTGGTGTTGAGTAACAATTGTTATTAGCGCATTAATAGCATTCACAGCTGCATCCAGACGAGTTGAGTTATCACCATTCTCCTTGCTCAACATATTGTAGGCATTAAGAACTAGTTGCATAGATTCCAAGAGGGGATTGAATTCGTCAATCGTAGAATTCCTAAAATCCCTCTCATCATTCAGCACCTTGCAGCTACTCTCAAAGATCTTCTCCATCTTCTTCTTGAGTTCTACAACTTCCATCTTCAAATACTTAACCTTCCTACCTGCAATAGATAACAAAGGCAATGTGGGACACAATTGCTTTGACTAGGAAAACTGAGTAGGGAGTGATCTAAAGTGGGCCTTTATCTCCTCAACTACTTCAATAAACCCTTGCACTGGCTCCACAGCCTTTGCAAGTCTGCTCAGGACATCTTCAGACAGTAAAGATTTAGCTATCTCAGCATCTATTTCAGCATCTATCCTAAGTCCTCGAAATCTTTCTCTCTGAATCCTCCTTATATCTCCCAATAGCTCAGCCTATGGGTTGAATTGGGGTTATGGTTGTGGTTGTTGTGGTTATTTTGGTATCTCTTCAATGATTGGAGGCCCTCTGATAATGGGTCCTTCCACTAGCAATGGTTCATGTGTTGGAGATCCAATGGATGTAAGGTATGAAATGATGGTTGTTTGGTCAGAGTGTGAGGAGTTTGGTTAGTCAGCGGTGGATATAGATGGTGTTTGGGTTTCTGGTAAAGGCATGGCAGAGATGGGTGTAGGTGATTGTGGTGTTTCAGGTAACAGGTTTTGGAATAAAAATGGCTCTTGGTTCTTCTCCTACTTCTCTTTAGCACCTTCAACATCAGACTCGCTGACCTAAGTTTGAGATTCCTCAGTCAGTTGAGCTCCGTGTTCAACTACAGCATCTTCCTCCATATCCTCTAAATCATCTTCTTCTTTATCTATCACTACCTTCATCCTCTTCAACAAACCTCTTTTCCTCTCCTTCCTTGCTTCTTTACCTTCTTCAGGAGTCAAATTGGCTTGTTGGTCAGAGTTAAGCACATTAAACTCAATAGCACCAACCTCCACTACATCATCTTCCTCCTTGTTCCTCCTACTTTTCAATTCCTTCCAGGGCACCAATCATCTCCTCCACAACTTCAAGGACTTCTCTCTCAGCTAGGCTGCCTACTATACATTGCAGAATTTTCTCAGTGTTAGCCTTTGATCTAGCTGTTGCTTCATAGCCTTCCTTCTTATCTCAGCCTCAGTCTCTTCTTGCCTCTTTCTGATTCTTTCTTCTTGAGCGGCCTTTATTCTCTCAACTTCTTCAAGATCTTGGCCTATCCTAGTCTCTTTCTTCACCATCAATTTCTTTTTGGGCTGACCTAATTGGGGTACAGGAACTGACATAGCTTCCTTACCTTTAGTAGTCACCTCATCTAGCTGAGCTTCATCAACCTTCCTCTTCTTCTCCCTTTTCAAGGGCATTTCTTCTCTCAACTCCTCTTCAACCTGCTTCTCCTCCTCAATCTCCTTAGGAGTTAGTTATCTGACCTTTTCTTCTTTAGTTCCCTTGTTGGATCTTATCTTTTTAAGAATGGGGGCAGTAGTAACTAAGCTTACTGAGCTCCATTTCTTTTCCTTTTTGGAGTCTTTCCTGACCTCCTTCTTACTACCCTTCTTTTCAGCCACATCTTCTCCCTTCTCAGCTCTGAGCTTGGTAATCCTCTTATGCTCTTTAGCACAAAGGCATCCAAAGTTAAGTCCTCCTCATTGGGCTGAATAGGCTTCATTTCCATTATAGCCTTTGGATCCTTTACTCTAACTTCTCCTCTCTTCAGCTTTATATACTTGGTGTTGGCAGGTTTCTCATTACATCTTAGTCCATGAAAATGAGCATTACTGAGAACCCGGGACTTAATCACCTTCAGCTGAATGTTGTTATTTGCTAACCATCCTTCTAAATCAAGCTCATAAGCCCTGCAAATTTCCATCACCAGCTGACCATACTTCATGTGTTTAGTGGCCTTAAAAAATCTGTGCAATATAGCCAGCGGCCAGTTAATGCTCATGCCATGGGTCAGAGTGTATACAAACACTCTTTTAAATTTTGAGCAACTTCCTATAGAGCTTGCCTTAGGCAAAAGAGCCTTATTTGCAAGCTCATACGCCAGCTTTCCTTCTGTAGTGAACATTGAAGCTATGAGTTCACCGGCTTTGTAATCTTCAGGAACCTCATAGTCTATGGGTATGTCCACATGCTCCTCATCCTTTCTCATATGCAATCTGAGCCCTCACTTGTACATCCTTAGCAGTCCAGCAATCAGTTTGGGGTAACATAGACTTTTCTCCCCATCGTTGTAGTGACAAAGAGATCTTTATGTCCTTCCACTAGGTGGATTCCATGAAAGAATCTCAGAACTACTTCCCCACAGTATCCACCGCGTAGTTTAAAGAAACCTCTTAGGTGGTGCTAGCGCATCCACTTTTTGAATCTTTCATCGCTTGAAAAGCTCAGCATATCTACAATGGTTGGTGCCTCCACTTCAGTTCCCTCCATAATACACCATTTGGTGGGGATGTACTTGGTTCTAGTAGGAATCAATAGGTTTTCTCTTTTGTTGATTCCGATCGCCACTTTTGCTATATGATCTTGAGTTGTAACCCAACATGTATCTTTTTTATTTCTCACGAATAAAGGCTCATTAGAACTAGGTTTTGCTGATCTTCCAGATGAACTCGACATTGAAATTGCTTGAAGAATTCAAATTGGATTAGACATTTCGATCAGCTCTCTTAGAGTATTAAATTGATCCTTTCCAATGGGCTTTGTGAATATGTCAGCTCTCTATTCTTCAGTAGGAATGTATGTGAGCTTGACTTCTCCTTTTACCACATGATCCCTTATGAAGTGATGTCTAATATTGACATAACCAATGACTCCTGCCGTATGAAAGCAATACTCTAACCACTGAGTTAAGTAGGTCATTTAGCATCCCAAAAAGAAAGATATGGAATCTCTCACATCAATGTATTATAAATGTAAGATTAATTATATTAGAATGGTCTTAGCTCTTGAATATTTCACAAAAAATAATGAAAAAACAAAAAAATAAGATTGAAACAATTATGAATTCCATTGAGTTTCCCTTACTTGGCTTCATCCTACTATATTGAATTGGATTCTTGGATAGGTCAATTGCACTCTTGTAGTCACACATGACTTTAAGACACTTAGACTTTATACTATAATCCTCCAATTGCTGCTTGATCCATAGTAGTTGTGCTATATAACTTCCTACAACCATGTACTCAGCCTCATCTATACTCAGAGCCATATAAGTCTGCTTCTTACTCTACCATGTTACTAGACAATCACCAAGGAAATGACAACCTCATGTAGCGCTTTTTCTTTCAAGTTTGTCTCTTCCATAGTCAGCATCTGTGTATCCTCTCAGAGTGAAATCTACATTACTTGGATACTATAAACCTGAATCAACAGAGCCTAACAAATACCTGAGAATTCTCTTAATAGCAGCTAAGTGAGATTCTCTAGGGTCATCTTGATATCTTGCACAATAACATTCAGCATACTGAATGTCAGGCCTACTAGCAGTTTAGTAAAGCAGAGAACCAATAATACCTCTGTAGATCTTACTCTCTACAGGTTTACCTTCCTCATCTTTACTCAGAATTGTATTAGCGTCCATGGGTGTTGACATTGGCTTGGCTTGATCCATGTCAAACTTCTTGAGTACTTCATTGGCATACTTAGCTTGGCTGATGAAGATTCCATCTTTGCCTTGCTTGATTTGCAAACCAAGAAAGAAATTAAGCTCTCCCATCATTGACATTTTAAACTCTTTCTTCATCTGCTGGCAGAACTCTTTGCATAGCTTTTTCATCAGTTGCTCCAAATATGATATCATAAATATATATTTAGACTAGCAACACATCTTGATGCTTCTTCTTGATAAATAGAGTTGTATCTACTTTTCCTCTGACATAACCTTTGCAAAGTAAAAAGTTAGTCAATCTCGCATACCAAGCTCTTGGAGCCTGTTTCAATCCATATAGAGCTTTCTTCAGCTTGAAGACATGATCTAGATACTTTGGATCTTCAAAGCCTAGGGGCTGTCTGACATAGACTTCCTCTTGAATATAACCATTAAGAAATTCACTCTTAACATCCATCTAAAATAGCTTGAAGTTCATATGAGATGCAAAAGCACAGAGAATTCTTATGGCTTTAAGTCTTGCTACTAGTGCAAATGTTTCTCCATAGTCAATACTTTCTTGTTAATTGTACCCTTGAGCAACTAATATGGCCTTGTTTCTGACAACATTTCCAGCTTCATCTAACTTGTTCTTGAAAACCCATTTGGTTCCAATTATTGACTTGCCTTTGGGTTTCTCCACCAAATCCCAAACTTCATTTCTTCTGAATTGGTCTACCTCTTCTTGCATTACAATCATCCAGTTGTCTTCAAACTTAGCATCTTCAAACTTCTTTGGTTCAATCAATGAGATAAATGCTAAATGACTCATCATTCTGTTCAGCTGACCTCTAGTCAGCACTAGATTTTGCACATTGTCAAGAATCTTCTCAACTGGGTGATCTCTTCTTACTATGACTTCTTTTGGTAGATCAGGATCAGCTCGCTGAGCTACTATCATTAGTTGAGCATCTACATCATCACCAAAGTTAATGGATTGGTCCAAGTTAACTTCTTCATCTTCTTTTTCTAGTACGGGATCAGGAATTACAATGGACTGACTGATCCACTGACTTATTCCTTTTCTCTTTCATCATCACTGGCTTCTTTACCTGCACTGTTAGTTTTATCAAAATCTACATGTATAGACTCCTTTAAGATACCAGCTCTCTTGACATACACTCTGTATGCCCTACTGTGTGTTGAGTAACCCAAAAAGAGTCCTTCACCAGCCTTGGGGTCAAATTTAGCCAATTGGTCTTTAGTGTTTAATATGAAGCATTTACAACCAAAGGCCTTGAGATGACCAACCTTGGGCTTGCGCCACTTCCAAAGTTCATAAGGAGTTTTATTCAAAACTGGGTAAATTAAAACAATGTTTAGAATATAACAAGCTATGTTAACAGCCTCTCCCCAGAAATACTTTGGTAGATTACTATCACTCAGCATAGAACGACCCATCTCCGTAATAGTACGATTCTTTCTCTCAACAACCCCATTCTGCTGAGGTGTATGAGGGGCAAAAAAATTGTGGTCAATACCATGCTTAGAATAAAATTCGTCAAACTGCCTATATTCGAATTATCTTCCATGGTCACTGTGGATTCTATTAATTTTAAGGTCTTTTTCATTCATGATCTGGGTAGCCAACCTAGAGAATGATTCAAATGTTTCATCTTTGCTTGCTAGCAAGACAATCCAAGTGAACATGGTCAGATCATCTACAACCACAAGGGTGTATTTCATTCCACCTACATTCGTTGGTACAACAAGCCCAAACAAATCCATGTGTATAAGATCAAGGGTACGAGAAGAAGATATATCAGCTAATGATTTAAAGGTCTTCCTAAATTGTTTCCCAAGTTGGCATGCTGAGCATAGTCTATCTTTCTCAAAGGCTGGATTGGGTAATCCCTCAACAAGTTCATTTCTGGCTAATTTGGACATATTGGTCATATTGATACGTCCTAACCTTCTGTGTCATAGCCATGAGTTTTCCTCCTTTAAAACTAAACATATATCATTGGATCTAGGGGATAAATCAAACATATAAACATTATTAATTCTAGGAGCATAAAGAATAGTTTGGTTAGAGTTACCATCAATGACTGAGCAGCCTATTAAGTCAAATACCACTATCCTGCCTTTGTCACACAGCTAAGCAACACTTAGCAAGTTGAATTTTAGGCCTTTCACCAGAGACACATTATCAATTGAAGGCTTCACTCCTATAATGCCATTGCCAACAATCTTTCCCTTTTTGTTGTGTCCAAAGCTAACACTTCCATTCCTTCTTCGCTCCAATATGATGAATTGCTTTTCATCACCTGCCATATGCCTTGAGCATCCACTATCCAAATACCACATTCTTCTATCATTAGTGGATCTTAGGCTCACCTGCAAAATAATTAAGTTTTCTTAGGTACCTATGCCTTTTTTTGGCTGGGTCCTCCCTTATTAGTGGTGGTCATCCTTAACCAGTCATACTCATCATAGTAACCATTTTTATATCTGCACATGACTGTTGCATGTCCTGACTTTCCATAAAAATTACAAGTGGCCTTAGGATTAGGCTTGCTCACTTTACTCTTTTAAGAAACCTTCTCATAGTGGTGAGTGCGGTTACTCTGAGTATTCCTGCTAGGTTGAGGAGGGACCCACACCTTTTTCAAAGATTTTAATTCAGTAGCTAGCTCATCCAATTTCTTAGTGAGTTTGTTGTTATATCCATTTCGATACTCAGCTTTTTCCATCAGGTATAGGATGTCAAGTGAGGTAGAAGAATCCACATCTTCTAGATGATCACACCTCCTCTGAAGTACTTTGATGTATTTGGTTGACTTCTTAGTCACATTAATAATATCATTAAGTACTGTGGCAAGCTCATCTGAAGACAAAGGGGGTTCAGAAATTACCTTAGTGTGATTTTCTTTATCTCTACTCTGGTCAGCTGATTGATTGACAATGGAAGTATATGGTCAGTCAGCTGACTCTGAGTTGGTTAGATTATCCTTAGCCATGAGACGCACATTGGCAGAATCTTATGCCTCTTCATTTGAGGATGATGACTCGTTCAAAGTAATTCCAGGTAGCAGTAAGGGCTTTCTTACTCTTCTTCTTCTTGAACTTGTTCCTTTTAGCTTTAGGACAGCTAGACTGAATATGCCCTTTCTCACCACATTCAAAGCATTTGATATCTTTGTTATACTATTTGTTGAACTCCTTTCATGGTCTATCATCTGCTCCCTTCTTATACTTGCCTGTCTTCCTGAATTTTTGGAAGTTCTTATCTTTTCCAAAGTATCTTCTGAAATTCTTGGTCATTAGTGCTATTTTTTCTTTTTTGTCCTCTGGATATCCTTCCTCAGAGGAATCTTCTTCATCATCAGCTCTCTGAACAACAGCTCTGCTTGAGCTCTCTCTTTCCTTATTCCTATACTTTTTGGACTCATCTTCATATTCCTTCAAAGACATCTCATGAGTCAGTAGGGTTCCAATCAGCTCATCAAACTTATAGGTCTTTAAAGCATGATCTTCTTCAATAGCACTCTTCTTTGCTTCCCATTCCTGAGTCATACTTCTCAAGATATTTTTGACAGTCTTGGTAAGTCTTTTTAGCTTATTGACTATGTTCATGAACCTGGTCTTTATAATGGACATATCCTCTTTGGGTTTCATGTGGAACCATTCATAATCCCTCATAAGTATATTGGTCTTGGACTCTTTCACCTTGTCAGTACTTTCATAATTTACTTCCAACTTCTTCCATATCTTTTTAGAGGTTTCGCATCCAGAGACACGATTAAACTTAGTTACATCAAGAGCATAATGAAGATAGTTGATAGCAGCTGCATTTTCCTTCAGTCTGATCAAGTCCTGACTGTCCCACTCATCAGAATATTTTTCAACCTTTACTCCATTCTTCACGATGGAAGGAATATATGGCCCTTCAACAATAGCCATCCAAGCTTGCATACTTTAAGACTGGATGAAATTATCCATCCTGTTCTTCCAATAAGCATAATGCTCTCCATTGAACATAGGAGGCCTAGTGACTAACATGACTTTTGGCATAATATAAGGTTGGGCTCTTCCACTGGATTCTTCTCCTTTGTACGCCATGGTCTTTGTCTCAAGATTGTAAAATCTTTAAAATGAGAACTAGTTTGATACTACTTGTTGTTCCCTATGCATACACTCAATGAGTCGAAGGGGGGTGAATGACTCACTCAAGAATTCTGTAAACTTTTTCACGATACTATGAGCTCTACTGAGTGAGGTTAGCTGGCTGAGTGAATTTAAGGGAAAAACTATAAAGTAAAGAACACTGAGATTTTTATACTGGTTCGGCAACCTGTGCTTACATCTTTTGGTCCCTGTGAGGGTCTAAGTAAGGTTATAGGGGGGTGAATGACCCTTTTTTATGGAATTAATAAGACTTTGAAAAAGTCTTTGTGTAGCGTGTTCTAATATGATCCGGAGGATGGATCCAGATGATGTAGTTATATAAATAGTAATACGAATAAATAAAGAGTTAGAAATTCAAACACAAGTATTTTATCCTGGTTCGACGCCGCCTACTCCAGTCCCCGGAGTTTCCTTCCTCCGAGCTTTTCCACTAGTGGATTCCTTTCCAACTAGAAGGAATCAAGCCTTACAATTTGTCTCCAGATGGTACCCCCTTTCGGATGTAGGATATACCACTAGAAATCCTAATTCCTAGCTGAGTCCTTTTGTCTTTAGTAGGATATACCACTTAGACGTCTACCCAAACTAAGCAGAGTCCTACAGGGAGATACCACTCAAAGGACCTACTTCAAGCTATATCCCAATCTCACTACTCACCCAAGTAGGAGATCGTTTACACTTTAGTTTTCTCAAAGGTTTTGGATTTGGACTTCCTCAAGTTTATAACTTCACTTAGGAATCCTTACAAACTGATTTTGAATGGTTTGGTTCTTGGAGGGATTTGGATGAGATCTATATGCCAGTTGTAGACTTGTACAGGCTTATATGGATGCCTATACTTCTTCATACTGGCGATTTGATTGGATGAGATTCATTCTTTGCACATTAGGGGGATGCACCTTCGAGGTGTCTAAACTATAACATGTTAGAAGCTGGATGATGCTAATGGAAACATTTAGCACTTCAGATGATGTGTGTTATCGAGTAGCCTCACAGTGGGAAAGCTAAACTTGAGGGATCCCAACTGTGAAATATTGCTATTACAAATGATGCTTGAAGAATAAAAGCAAGTACAAACTACTGACATTTTGAATTGAGTTCTAACTTTTGCATAGACCACTTGATGTGATACTATCTATCAAACTGATTTTGTATTTTTCTTTTGTCTTAACTTTTGCATGAACTGTCCTTGGCGGCTGAGTTCAGCAGACTTTCTCCGGCTTTTGTATAAGCCTTATTTTTTTCTTCTTTTTTTTCTTCTTTTTTTTTGTTTTTCTTTTTTTTTTGGTGGCTTATCAGTATTTTTTCTTTTGTTGAATGATACGCACAGTACAGATAAGTACAAAGAGTACAAAATGTAGCGGAGAAACTGATGTTCACATACTTGTGATCATTTCATCTTAAAGACATGCATGCATTCATAACACCCAGATTCTTAGCAAATCATATCATGTTTGTCAATGAAATTAAATTTGAGTGCATAGGCAATGCCATTAGTTTCCAATGGTTAACCCTTACTCGCTTTCTAGTCCTTTTACAGATTTTCTAGAAAGCAACTGATGTATTTTCTCTCAATGCCCTAACTTTTTGGGTTTTCAACTTAGAGGGCTTTATTTTGAGTTCCCTAACTTTTGTCTGACCAGTTTGTGGAATACCGATCAGCGGGTTGCATCCTAATTTTTGCCCGAGTAGTAGAGGACCACTCGCTGGGTGATTTATTCTTTATTTCTTTTATTCATTGTGCTGCTTTTTTGTGATTTAATTCTTTTAACCTAAACATGATAACGCTTAAGCTTGTCTTGATTCCTGGATTCATGAACTCATTCCCATCCACATCCATAAGCTTGATTCCTCCTTTACCAAACACTTTTATAATCTTGGACGGTCCTTCCCAATTAGGCCTAAATTTACGCTTAGTATCAGTGTTTATTGGGGCGTAGCTATTTGAGAACCAGATTACCTGCCTTGATGAGTTGCTTTGGGTAAGCTTGGGCTATTTAGTGTTGGAATGAACATGTCCTTCTCTTTTGTGAAATAAGTGGGCCATATTATTACGGAGGCTTAGCAGTAGAGGACCACTCGCTGGGTGATTTATTCTTTATTTATTTTATTCGTTGTGCTGCTTTTTTGTGATTTAATTCTTTTAACCTAAACATGATAACGCTTAAGCCTGTCTTGATTCCTGGATTCATGAACTCATTTCCATCCACGTCCATAAGCTTGATTCCTCCTTTACTAAGCACTTTTATAATCTTGGACGGTCCTTCCCAATTAGGCCTGAATTTACCCCTAGTATCAGTGTTGATTGGAGCGTAGCTGTTTGAGAACCAGATTACCTTCCTTGATGAGTTTCTTTGGGTAAGCTTGGGCTAGTTAATGTTGGAATGAACATGTCCTTCTCTTTTGTGAAATAAGGGGGTCATGTTATTATGGAGGCTTTTTGGATCATTATGTAGGGCGAGGGATCTTCTTTATTTTGAACAAATGGAGAAAGCATTTTTAGATGGATACTTTGATGGGAATATAGGTCCAAGGGAGGTACCTACATTGATAAAAAAAAATGCCCATTTGTCGGATGTGATAGTTTACCCTTTTGAAGGGTTTGGAAGAGCAGTAGATTTAAGCTTGCATTAATTTCATATTTAAGTTGTAAGATCTTTTCCTTCAATATCCTCCTCCCTTTTTTTGATGTGTATCTTCTCCCCTTTATGGAAAAGATGAGCTAAGACCCAAGGCTATCATGTTTTCTAAGCACGTTTCATCTCTCTTTTTTTGTGGTAAGTTTTACCTTATGCCATTGCGATGTACTCAAATTCACCTAACCTAGCGCTAGAAGAAGAGCGCACCTAAATAAAGAGAGAAGGAGATGAGAAGATAGAGTGTGATAATTTTTCCAAATGATGAAAACAAAAGTGGGTTAAATCAATTAAATGATTTTCGGTGCTCAGCTTAAACTTTTAAGCTTTTAAAACATACCAACATTTTGCAAGTTAAAAGATTATACCCCAGCAGAGTCACCACTGTGAGGTGTCGATGACGTGTGGGTCTACCTTGGCGCCTTTGTGAGAGGCGGGGCCCATTGGGGGGGTTTGGTTGGATTTAGGCGTGAACATTTTTAGTTAAAGTTTGCACATTAAGCCAATTTTAATGGATAAAAGAATTAAGACCCAAATCTCGATACAATTGATAGAGTTGCCACTTAAGTTGTCTGCTTGGAAAAGAGTTTTGGTATGGTTCCCTCTAGGTGGGAGACTCATACCTATTGGATCAGAGATTCGGGTATCGGATGAGTCACTTATTTCTCATTTAGTTTATTCAAAATTACATTCACCGCGTAAAACCGTTTTAGTTTTCATCATTTAGGGAATTATCACAGAAATCCTATTTCTACACTCTTTCACACTTGTTACATGCGTTTACATATTACAATAAAGCACAAGCAATAAATGGGGGATAAAAATTACAACCGGGGGAAAAATAGGGAAATTGCAAAGAGAACCTATACATTTGTTCTAAGTTATAAAACAAAATAAAGATAAATTTCCCTGCATCCACAGAAGTTAGCACAGCTACAGCACTTCATAAACAATCATTCTATTGAAAAGAACTTGATTTAATTATATGACTTGATTTACCGGATTATTAGTGAAAATGATCGCATGGCAAATGGTGATTTCAGGTTCATTCTATAAAGAAAACAAGAAAATAAAGAAAACCTGGATTCTGCCTATGGGGCCTATACCCGTATGGCTAATGGGGTACCCGTATGGGTATAGAGGGGACCCATATGGGTATAGGAGACCCATACAGGCCTGGGAAGGCTGAGACAGAATCAGTCGCCAGATAAAAACAATAAAAAAAGACAAAAGAGGAAGAAATGGGATTTCCCTTTATATGAGTATGGCGTACCAAGATAACCACTAAAATGGCATATTAGGTACCAACAGGGCCCATATTAATCGGGACCATACCCAAAAGAATAATAAGGCGAATATAATAAATAATAATACCAATAGTAGAAATAACAATATAACCAAGCGGGATTTCCCTCCTTATGAGTTTGGCGCACCGATATAATATCCCTAGGGATGTATGGTGCCAACAATACTTATAAGGGCTAGGACCAGACCAGAATAACTATAGAAATAGAAATGACAGCAGTAGAGAATAATAATGAAATAAAAGAGGTGTGAGTCTCTTTGAAACTCAGGAGCGTTGCCTTGACGGCATGAATCCACTTTATGGCGTTCCCTTTACTGATGAGAGAGCTTGGCCAAAGTGCACAGAATGAATTTAGGAATGAATAAAATGTGGATAAAACCTCAAGGAATGGGTTTTATCCCTATTTTATACTTCCTATACCCCCACTATACCTTTTGTATACCTTTAAAACTATAATTTCTCTATAGTTTTTTATGCTTAAGAGTTGTGTGTCCTTTTGAAATGAAGGGGAAAGGCCCTATTTATAGGGAAAATGGGGTCTGAACGCATTAACCAGCATTCATAACATGCCATTTCCGAAATAGGTAAGGCTTACCTGCCAAGCGGGCCTAAACAGGCAATAATTGGACCCGTACGGGTGGGGGCCCACCCTTATGGGTCCCCTCCAGCTGTATGGAAGATAATACCCATACGGGTATTACCAGTGGATCTGTACCACTAGGCAACACCCGTACGAGTCCCTAAGGGCAGACTAGGTCTCCTAATATTGGCCAACTCTACTCTACAGCAGTAAGAACACCTCTGATGGACAATACCTATAAGATATTGCATTATATAGCTCTCGTCATTATTTCATGAGGTGGATCGCTGAAATCTAGTGCTCATAGCTACCTTAGGCAAACCCACAACCAATTCCTTTTTGGCTAATTTGGATACGAGGTTCATGCTAACATATCCCGACCTCTGGTGCTATAGCCATGATTCTTCTTCTTTAGACACCAAGCATATATTCTTTTTATCATTTTTAATGTTAACACAATAAACAATATTCACTCTAGGTGCATAAAGAATGAGTTGATTAGACTTACTATCATAGATTGAGCATCCTTCGGAGACAAATGTGACTTTTCTTCCCTTATCACAGAGTTGTGCTACACTTAGTAAGTTGAACTTCAGTCCATCAACTAGAAAGACATATTCTATTTGTATTTAATGATTTATCACTTTTGATTATCTCCAAAGCTTTTGCCTCCACTCTTCCGGGTTAAAGTGATGAAGGCCTTCTCATCACCTGTTGTGTGCCATAAGCATCCACTATCAATGTACCATGTGTGTTGATCTTATGTGGATCTAAGGCATACCGGCAAAACATATCAAGTGGGTTTGGGTACCCAATCAGATTTGGGTCCTCTTGGGTTATCAACCATTTCAGGCTAAGGATAAATATCATAATAACCATTTTTTAATCTACATAATTTAGTTACATGGTTGTTTTTCCCACAAAACCTGCACCCTGAAATGGGTATGTTCTACTCTTGCTTCTCCACGATCTTATCAAGATCATCCTTCCTATAGCTCCCTCTATCTTTAGCTTCTTGTACGCTTGTTGTTTATCTAGGGTGTATCTGAAAGCTGGTTGGGGGTGCAACTTCTACTACATAATTCCTTCTTTATTTGGCAGGTTATTGATTATGGACTGCCTTAGCCTTTCCTTTTTATGCAACAGTGTATCTTTGGGCTTGAGTTTGCCTGCTAACCTCCTTCTCTTATTAGTTGGAAGGCTTTAGATTTTTCTTGGCAGCTTGATGTTGATTTCTTGATGCAGCTTGCCTTGTATTCCTTCTTGGTTGCAAAGGGCCTCCTTCTGGATGCTTCCTTCATCAGAGTTAGCTCCCTTTCTAACCCCATCAAGTTGGCACTTAAGATTTGAACTTGACTTTTCAGGAAGTTCTCTTCCGCCACATCCATATGCTTTGTGGTTCTCATTAAGTTGATGTCTTGTGATATTGCTTCAGCATCTTCAGCCAATTCTAGAATTTGTCATTGTATGGATTTTATGACTTTGGTGTTCTTTCTCATATTGTGGATCACCACCTTTAAAGCTCTAGCAAGATCAATGTTAGAAATAGAATTAGGATAAGAGTTTACCTCAGTATTTGTTGTTTCTGATTCTGAATCCCCAATTTGCTCAGTGTCTTGCTTAGATGACTTTCTTCTGAATTGCTCTACTTCTGGATCCGTCAGTGCCATGAATGCATAATGAGCAGTCTCTTCTTCTTGTGTTGAAGATGAATTGCTACTTTCTTCACTATTGCTCCATGTGGCCATCATAGCTTTCTTCTTATATTTCTTTTCTTTTCTTAGCTTGGGGCATTTAGTTCTGAAGTGCACTTTTTCCCCGCATTCAAAGCAGGCAACATCTTTCTTTGGATCCTTCTTTTCTTCTGGAGCCTTTCTTGGCATGTCCCTTCTTGAGGTGTCTTCCTTAGGCTTCCTTGATTCAAATCTTCTGGATCTCCTATTGTCCTTTTTCTTTAGGAATTTCTCAAAGTACTTGGCCAGCATAGCCATATCTTATTCACTGTACTTTGATTCTTTTGGTGCTTTCTCTGATCCGGAAGAGGCTGATCCGGTAGAGTCGGCCTTAAGTGCAATGGCCTTCTTCTTTTTTTCTAGCTTCTTCTCTTGTTCGCTATATCTCTCCAAGAATAATTCTTAAGTCAAGAGATTACTAATGAGCTCATCATAACTATAGAAGTTTAAGTCATGAGCTTCCTCAATGGTAGTCTTCTTGTTGTCCCATTCGTTGGTGAGACTCCGGAGCACCTTCTTTACCATCTTCACTTCAGAGAATTCTTTTCCGAGCCTTTTCATCTCATTCACTAGATTGGCGTATCTAGTGTTCATACTACTAATTGACTCTTTTGGCTCCATCTTGAAGGATTCAAGCTTTTGCTGGAGTAGATCAAGCTTGGCTTCTCTCACCTTGTTGGTTCCTTCATAGGTTACTTCCAACTTTTGCCAAATTTCTTAAGCCGTCTCACATCTGAATATCCTATTAAATTTTGCTGCACTAAGAGCACAATGAAGCATGTTAATAGCATTTGGGTTTTCACGCAACTTTTTAAAATCATTCTCATCCTACAAACTTGAGGGCTTTCGAGTATTAAGCCCATCTACTTCGTGAGTAGGCTCATATAGGCCATCTTTAATGACCAACCATGCTTGCATGCTTTGTGCTTGAATGAAGTTCTTCATCTGATTTTTCCAGAACATGTATTATTCATTGGTGAAGAGTGGAGGTTGGGTAATGGACATGCCCTCGGGAAGGAGTTGCGAGTTTTGGAAACTCATTTTCTATAGCTCGAGATTTTTAGATCTCTAGTTTTGAGTACTTACTTTGATACAACTTGTTGGTCCCTATGAGGGTCTAAGTAAGGTCAGAGGGGGGGTGAATGACCCTCTTTCGTGAAATTAATAAGACTTTGAAAAAGTCTTTATGTAGCGTGTTTGGATATGACTCGGAGGATGGATCCGAAGGATGCAGTTATGTAAATAGTAATGCAAATAAATAAAGAGTTAGAAATTCAAACACAAGTATTTTATCCTAGTGCGGCCCCGCCTACTCCAGTCGCTGGAGTTTCCTTCCTCAGAGCTTTTCCACTAGTGGATTTCTTTCTAACTGGCAGGAATCAAGATTTATAATTTATCTCCAGATGGTACCCCCTTTCAGATGTAGTATATGCCACTAGAAATCCCAATTCCTAGTTGAGTCCTTTTATCTTTAGTAGGATATACCACTTAGATGTCTACCCAAACCTAAGCTGAGTCCTATAGGGAGATCCCACTCAAAGTACCTACTTCAAGCTATATCTCAATCTCACTACTCACCCAAGTAGGAGATCTTTTACGCTTTGGTATTCTTAAAGCTTTTGGATTTGGACTTCCTCAAGTTTATAACTTCACTTGGGAATCCTTACAAACTGATTTTGAATGGTTTGGTTCTTGGAGGGATTTGTAAACTAATTGATTTCTAGCGAATTCTCTTGTATATGCTTTCTTGAAGTCAACCAGCACCTTCTCAACTTGTGAAGCTTCCCTTTTATAGGCTTCCATCATAAATGTAGCCCTTGTGGGTTGTTGAGCTGTAATTGAATCTTCAGCGTTGAAAAGGTAATATGTGGCGCTTCCGGAACCATTGATCAATCCGTTAGATAGAGATTTTGACCCATTTTAATCCTTGGGATTGAGGCTGAAAAGTTGTCAGTGGTCGTTTTCCTTGTATTTCAGTGACTCGCCAACTTTTAAGCCAGTTGCTTTTTGGTATGGGTTTCACGCGCCTTTCTTATTGGTCTAGGTGAAAAAGTTGTTATCTTTTTCTCTTCCCTGTGTCAATCCTTTGTCCTTTCTCTGAAAAGTGCTAGCTGTCATTTTTATCTTGCTTTATGGGAAAGGATCGTTGACTTGTAAACCAAATGAATGGAGGGAATTTAATATTTTGAATTATTCCCTTTGTCTTGATATTCAAGTCTTTCCGGATGTCTTAAGACTTAATATGTCCGGATCTGTCTTCTTCCAGATGCTAGTGCAGTCAGTTTTTTCGGATACTGTTTTGGGTGGTTTAAAGTTTGTTTTCTTTCCAAACTTTAACCAGATGCTTCCATTTATGCTTAGGTATTTGTATTCACTTGTCTTGGACTTTGAATGTCTTGGTTATATGTTCAGATGCAATGACTTAGGTCTTTTTGTACTTAGGTGTTTTATTTACTTCAAACCTGATTCGGATTGTTTGTTATTCTAGATCATTGTTTCCAACAATATCCAGTCCCGAGAGAGTGTCTTAGCTTTAATCCACTAATCTCAACTCCTTTACCCAAGGCTGAGAAGCCTTTCACAAATTCCCCAATTACAGTAAGTACCCTCTAAACTGCAATCGCTCACCCACTGAGTATAATACCCTTTTCTATCAGCAACTCAATAAGAGTCTAAACAATAGCTGGATTCAACTTATAGAATCGTTGATCTAGTTACAATAATTAGATATTACAAGTTTGTGATCTATTCTATTCTCTCTTGTTCTAAAGCAGATTCTCGCTGAGTAGTGCTTTCTTGCTTGAACTTCTTTAAAGCTTGTAATTTGATAGAGATTTTTGCTTCTGAGAAATTCATGTGTAATCACCAAGTTCTAACGCTTGCCTTCTTGCTCCTTTTATAGATGGATTGAGAAGGTAGTCATTGAACTTACTTTGACATCTTCTGAAACTGACACCTCATCTATCCACCCGTTGCTTCTTCACATCAATCCGTTAAGAGATAGAATTGCATCATTGTGAGATAGAAAATCAATCCGTTAGATTGAGATTCGAGCTTTAGTTTGAATCCTTTATCATCTGATGCCAGTCTTCCGTTAGAGAGAACTCGCGCTGACTTGCCACGTGTCTTCTTCCCATTCCCTCTGGTCTTCTGACATGTTGCAGAGTGATCGATACAATGTTGTTGATTTGCAGAATTGCCCAAAATGGAAAATGACTTTTTGCAGCTTGAACTGGCAGACTTTGTCATTTTCTTCATAAAACTAGGTCTTGTCAAGGCATTAATTCTTTTAGTCTTTGTCTCATTAATGTTCTACAAAAAGCAACACCAAAAGCCAATATCTCTTTTTACCTTAAATGGTAAATTCAGTAGCTTTGACAGACATAAAGTAACTCGGCAAAATAATGTATTGTAAAGCACACAGCTGAACCAAAATCTTAATATCAAGCACTGAGTGAATATTACTTAGTCAGCGACTAACCTAGATACTCAGCCCAGAACACTCAGAGTTAAACTAAATAACTAGGTCAGCAGAGACTTGAAATTCTACCCTTGAATTTACTATCTCCCGTACAACCATATATTATTTATTTTAACATCATTATTGATTTAATTAACTCAAACTGAACTTAATTGTTATGATTAAAACTTAAGTACTACTGAGTCAGTCCATTGAGTTAGTTAAACTCGTGCTTGGTCTAACAAGGTTCATTTATAAGCTTTTTCTATAAGTAGCATAATTGATTTTACAAAAAATAAATCAGACAATTCCTAATTAATTAGTATGAATAATCAAAATGTGTTGTTTAGAGCCAAAATATGTAGTTATATTTTTTCTTTTGTAATATTTACAAGTATCTTCATTGAGATAATCTTATTCGGGGCTTAGTCACAGTTGAGGCTCCTCACCCCTCCCAACAAGTGTATTTAGTATGATTTAAACCTTGTTCTCCTCCAACTTACTCAGTCTGTCTTACCAACTGAGCTACACCTTGTTGGTCAAAATATGTAGTCATATAAAAAGTTGGAGCTTTTACACAAATAGACAAAAAAGACAAAATAATTGAGGCCAGATGCCATAAAAAAAGGCAAAATAATTCCAAATATGTCATCCTTGCAAAATAATACAAAACCCCTCCCATCATCCTTTATACACGCATACTGTTGCACTTTATCTTTAATTTTTTTGATTTATTTTGTATTTATCTCTCAAACCGTTCATTTTTTCGACATGCCGCTTCAGAGTTTTTTGTTCGTCTCTTATTTTTCTTCGAAAGTAGATCCATAATGATATATTTTTATAGAGTTTTTTTTAACTGTCATAATCCAATAGATATCTAATAGAAGTTCAATAGAGATAGAAGACCTTTAAATAACACATGAATGTTCAATTTTAAAAGGTAGAGGACTCCTAAATTATACCTGTAAAATATTAGCGATAGTCTCAATGGTAGCAGTTTATAAAGTTACCGCATAACGATGTATATAACAAAATTTTCAGTGATCTATTAGATATCTATAGATGATCTATAGGAAATCTATTGGATAAAAAACGACGAAGGGGATGTTTCTCCAAACTTACAACTTGTTACTTATTACTTAAAAGATACTTATAAGAAGATTTTAAGTTATAAGTTGAAGTGTTTCTCAATTTTTTTTAACTTAAAAGCTCCTTATAAGGAGAAAAGTAAGGGGGTGTTTCTCCAAACTTACAACTTATTATGTAAAAGATACTTATAAGAAGATTTAACATATAATATGACGGGTTTCTCACTTTTTTTAACTTAAAAGCTCTTTATTAGGAGAAAAGTAAAAAGTAGCTATGACATACTTTTTACTTTTCTTCTTATAAGGAACTTTTAACTTAAAGATAAGTTTAGAGAAACACCCCCAAAAAGTCACCGTAGATGTCATTTTAAAGATAAAAATAAGACGAACAAAAAACTCTAGAGCGGCATATCAAAAAAATAAACGGTTTGAAAGATAAATGAAAAATAAGGAGAAAAAAAAGCAACATGTCAAGTATGTAAATAGAATTGAAAAAATAAGTAAGTTAAGATAATATTTAACAAGCATGGTAATCTTGTATATATTTTAAATAAATCTGTAATTAATTTGTAAAAAGTGCTCCATTATGACAAATTCCCTAAAAAGTTTATGAGAGCAACTTATTGAGATAATAGTTTGAAAAGCAATACCGAATAGGGCCTTCATATTTACATACTTGTTCGTTCGGCGAACCAAGCTAGGTTTGGGTCGGACTTCATCAAAATTTTGGTTAAAAATATCAGCCTAAACTTAATCTGACCCACACTTTATCAGAACCGGTGAATTAGAAGTAACAAGAGTTTTGGTGAATTCACTCGGATGGTAGAGTTTATTTTGGTTTCCTACTGTTGCCTAATAATAAATGTTTAAGATATCAGAAAATCTTAATTACAATTTTTTCTCTATAAAATTTCGAGTATTGGAAATTTCTTTTGAACCGACATCCCAATGAAATTGACACATCACTAAAAAAGAAAAATCAATCTTAATCCTATATTATTTACGTGTCTCTATCAATAAAAATATGACAAATAGCGAGTTATTGGTGGCTTCTATACGTGATTCGACCAAAAAAAAAACGACAATAGTAAGGTAAAGTATATGAATTTCACTATCATCAAGCATAACTATCCTAACTCCATTACTTTTTTATATTCACCCATTCTTATATAAATTTTTTATACTTCACCCATTCTTTATGATGTTTTTTTTGGTTGGATCTTTCATATTTGTAAGAGTAAAATCAGTTGATCGAATGAGCAATTTACCAGATATAGAATCTGAAAGTTTCAGATAGTCGATAGAAAGATAGGGATAGATGTGTCTTTTGCGGTAAACTCTACCTATAGAGAGTTTGAAATTAACATTGAATCCACTGACGTTCAAGTTGTGAATGAGTGATTTCCTTCATTTTTCTTATCGGCTCATGACATTTTCTGTTATCAAATTAAATAACAACATCGACATTACCCATCAATATTTCGGGTATCTACGCAGTCCTTGGGCTTTCTTATAGAGGACCGATCCTCCATATAACTTGTTGTGGCCCTTACGCATTTCTATGTATTGTAACTTGAGTTTGAATATAATTTTTTTGACACTTGAGAATTTTTTTGAAAAGGCTAGGTATTGAATTTAGAACCTTCAATCACTACGTTGAGTGCTGTATCCATTTTGGTAGTTTGAATATAATTGAATGTGCATTATTGATTTTGTTGTTATATGAAGAACTCAATCCATATACTTTTGTTGAACTAATTAATACGAGGACCCAGAATGGATCTTATTTCATCGGGCGAGATAATTAATTAAATCTTAGTTTAATTTGTAGAGCACATCATTGCTTGTTCAACCCCACGTCAAATATGAACTTGAAATGAGTTTGGAGCACCAAAGCTCAACCCCAACTTTTAGGGTGCTACAGTACTCCTATATTTTGGAGGGGAATTGTAGCACCCCCATTTAGTATTTTTATTAATTTTTTTATTTTTTGTTGTTTTTGTTTTGTTTTTGGTATTTTTTATTTAGTTTTTGAAAATATAATAATAATAAAAGTTAGATAGAAAGTAATAGAATAATAATATTATAATTTGATGTAAAAATTTAAAGTCGAATGGTTGGAGATGTAGATACCATAGGAGTATCAAATTATAGAGAAAAATGAGATTTGGTGTGAAAAAAGGGGATGGAGATGACTTGCCTTAGTAGATCCTTTCATGTTGATGGAATTTTGTGTTAATTTTATTTTGAATTTGAACCAACCTTGAAAATTACTACATCTCTTTTTTTTTTTTATAATAATGGATTTTTAAAGAGGTTAAGTATTGAACTTAAAACCTCTCAGCACTATATTAAGTGATGTATTAATTGAGCTACACTCAATTGGTCTGCATCTCTTTTCTTGTACAGCGTTAAAAGAAAACAATATATTTAAGCAATATAAAATCTCATATGATTTGCATCTAATATATTACTCCCTCCATTCATTTTTTATAAGTCTTTTTAACTTTTTTATTCTGTTCCTTTTTATTTATCACTTTAGAATATTAATGTGTTTTTAATTATTTTTTTTCTCTAATTTACCTTTTCATTTATTATAAGAGAGATTATGAATTGATGGAATCATATGTTGATAATTAAGAAAAAAAAGAATTTTAGTAAATGATAAATTAATAATTTTAATAGTATAATTAATTTTTTATTACTATTAATAAAAATCTTAAAATAACTTATATAAAGGATAGGAGGGAGTAAAAGCTAAACAATTATTATTCCCTACATTTTTATATATTACATTATTTACTATCTAGTACATTGATGTGCATGACTTTTGTCAAATTAACTCTTTAGTGGTTACTTATAATTTTTTATTTACTAGTATATTACTGTAATTAAGAGTTATACTTATAATTTTTTATTTACTAGTATATTACTGTAATTAAGAGTTAATCATTAAGTAGTGTTTGAAATTTGTCTCATTTTTAATGAGTTGACTTATTTGTGACATATTGGAGTATTATCTACTCTCTCAATCTAGTTTTTTCAGTCTATTTGACTCTATCACTAATTCTGTTTTTAATTATTAATTTAAATTATTTGTGTTTTTTTTTATAATTTTCTCTTTTTATTTATCTTTATATTAATGATGAAATATTATGTATGAATGAAAATTATACGTGATAGTTAATAAGAAAGAGAATATTAATATAAAAATATAAAAAATAAATTATTTATTTTAACAGTGTAATAAATATTTTATTAAAATTGATGATTTAGTTAGATGTATAACTAAAAATAGATGAAATAAGTATCTTAAATTAAAGTTTTGAAGCATTAATGTGCAATAATTTTAGTTGTAACACATATGGTTTTTTTAATGAGATGTGGAGAATCCAAATGAGAAATGATGTAAATAATTTTGGAGATAAGCAAATTTGATTCCAAAAAGTTAATGAGAAGGATGATGTAAAATGTATTTCACCGCTTGTTGATCTTTATTGAAAGCTCAACCACTGAGTTTTGAGTTTTGGTACACTAGCTACCACCTCTTAAAAAATTTAAGTTACGTAGAATTATAGATTTAAATCGTATACTCAATAAAATTAGCAATACATGTATCATATTATTAAAAAAAATTTTTATTAACAACTTTAAATTCGGCCCTATTTGGTATAGCTGTTAGCTGTTGTAGTTAGTTGTTTGCTGTTGCAGTTAGCATTTAGCTATTAGTGTTTACGGTTTAGTAGTACATATTAATAATTTAGTGTTTGGTAAAATTTTAAAATGATAGTGCTAATACAATATAAAATTACACATTTGGACATAATTTAATTTGATTAATAAAATTTTATAAAAACTAGTATAACAATTATAATACAAATTAATGAATGTTATATAAATACAAACAATTCTAAACTATAAAAATTTGTCTCCCTTATGAGTTTACAATATTTTTTTTTATCATTTTATCTACATTAGTATTTGAATTATGTAGAATATTTTCTTCCAAATGTGAAGTTAAAACAGCAAAAAAAAATTGAAAATAAATAGAAATAGTGAACTCAATTTGTTTTGAATTACCTAAAAAAACATAAAACGTTAGATTTCGTTGAAGCTGGAGGAGAAATTATTTAATTTCATAAAATAATAATTGATAAAAATAGACAGCAACTAAAACTATTAAAGTGCTGCTTTTCTATGTGCGCTGCTTTTCAGATAGTTATTTGCAATAATTTGTTATTTTAAAATCTTAACTAAATATAAATTTTATAACAGTTGAGGTTCTATTCACTAAACACAACTAATAATATGATAAATAAATACTCCTTCATATTTTCTAAACTGCAACAATTCAACCCCAAACCTTTTTTATTTATTCTTGTTTTATTATTACATTTTCTTGTTTTAAGTACTTTCCTTCTGCCTTTTCATTGTTGTAGTTTAGATTGTGTATCTCATAATTTTATATAATTATTTTTGTAATTTTGTATAATTATAATTTTAATTGTGATTTGTAATAATAATTTATCTTATAATTATGATTTTGTAGCTGTAAACTTCATAATTAATAGTAATATTTTAAAGTAAACTAAAGTAATAATATTTTATTTTAAAATAGATATTTGAATTGAACTTTGGAGTTATTTCACATTATAAAATAAAGGGTAGACTTTAAAAAACTATCATGAGATTTCATTTATTTATAAAACTGAGTGTGAGAATTCTTTTATAAAATGTGATTTGTGATATCAAAAAATTGATAAAAAAAATAATTTTCAATATTAAATTATATCACTATATGGTATTCTTGTTCTCTTTTATCCGAAAGTTTGTGAATTTGTAAATAAACATGCAATATACATTACTAATAATTTTGAAATTTTTTAATGGTGTAAATTTTATTTAATAAAATATGATGATAAGCTTTAATAAAATCATAAAAAAAGGGAAAAAATATCTGAAACGTACTCAAATCGTGACGTATAATTTTTAAATAATAAGGTTAAACTATTAGAATATTGAACTGATTAAAGTATTTTCTGTAGCATCACTGGTCTGAATAAGAAAATATTTTTTATTCTCTTTTCATCATTTTTTTAAACCTCAAACTCCATTTTATAAAAAAATTTCTCAAGCCTCGATTTATGAAAGAGTAAAATCATATGATATTTTTTTTAAGTTTATCCTAAAATAAAAGAGCTAGAAATGAGGTGGAGCCTTAAAGCCGTTATTCTAAATGTCATAGATTTGAGTCCATGTAGGGAGACGAGGTTGCTGGAAAAGAATTTGTATCTAAGCTGCTGCGGTCTCAGAGCATCTTTAGTAGATAGTCCATTCCAGCAATATTGCAACATAGGCAAAAATAGACAATTGATTAAAAATTGTATCACACTAATTTATCTATTTTCTCTTTTATACATAATTTGACACAATAAATATTAGACATTATCTATTTCATTTTCTACGTATAAACAATCAATTAAACTACAAACTCATTAAATTAATTAATATTTTAATATTTAATATTAAAATAAATTTATAATTAAATATTTTTTTATTTAATTATATCATTTTAGATAAAATACACACTATAATGCGAATCTTTTATTATAAACATTTTCTATATTCAAAATTATTAACGTATCACACGCACCGTTCTCACCGTCATTTTCATCCTGCTCTCTGTTCCACTACCTATGACTCTCTCTCCACCGTCTGCACCACCGCCTTTCTCTCCCTAAGAACCCCAAATTACATCTTCTCACCTCTCGGAAAATATCCAAATCCACCGGCCATGATCCGAGCCACCACTCTTATCATCTTTCTCTCTCTCCTCTCTTTCTCACTCGTCGTTCTCTCCGCCGCCGCCGATTCTCATTTCGAAGGCTTTGATGCCGAAGAAGATGATCTCATTGAGGAAGTCATTGACCCGGAATCGTTTAAACTCGCCGATATTCCGTTGACGTGCTCCGATTCACCACCGTCTACTCCTTTACCAGATCCAATTTCAGATGATGCAGAGGAAAGAACTCAATCGAATTCCCAAACCTCGATTCCGGATTTGGATCTCGCAAAACAACCATCAACCGCCACTTTTGAGTACTGGGATGAAGATGAATTCGAAGGCCTTCCTGTTAATCAGCCGCCTCCCGAAACTCCCAAATCTCCCAAATTCATCAATTCCAGCGGTAATCGAAGTCCGGATCCGATACCAGTTGATGTTTCAGTGAAGAAGCAGAATTATACTGTAGAGATTGTGTGCGTTTCTTTCTTAATCATGTTTATCATCAATTATTTCACTGGTAAACGTGAGAATGAGGATTTGGCGCTGGCTTGGGCGGCGAAATTTGCAGTGAAGGATTCTATATTTGAGAAGAATTTTAGTCTTCTTGGAGTAGGGGAAGGGGATGATTCTCCCCTGTTGTTGAAAGAAGGGCAGAATGTTTTCAAATTCTATGCCAGTGGTAGGAGATACTGTCAAGGGCTATTGGCTACTATGGAGTTGAAGAGCAGACACGATTTGGTTTCGAGGATTTATAATATGATTGTTCCTTGCAAGGATGAGATTTCGTTTGAAGTGTGTATGAATGATGATGCAATGGATCATGTGATTCTTGCCCTGGCAAAGAAGAAGGCTGCCAAAGGGATGCAGAAAGAGATTAGGGATTTGCAGAAGTTTGCTAGTGTAATGATTCAATCACCTAGTGGGAGGAAATGGGTAGCTGAGGAGTTGGGCGTTATTTCAGAGTGCAAGGAGGTTGCAGGAGATATGATTACTGAGACTGTTCTTGAGCAGGTTAGATTACTTAATAGTTGAATTAAGTTTTTTATGCTGATTAAAGTTGTTTATTGAGTTGATGTCTTGCATAGTTGACTTGAGGATGTTGATAGTTGGATTTTCTGATTGGTATGTTTTTGTTAGCCTTCTGATCCGATGCTCTGTCATATTGAGTAGCATTAAGTGCCTACATAGTTCAAGTTCTGTTATCCATTGATTAAACTTTGTTTAAGAGTTGAGTTGTCTAGTACTATAATCTTGAAGCTGTGAAAATTCATATTTAATTATTTGGTATTTTTTTAATCATTTGTGTCCGTAAGAGAGGTTTGAAGTGATAGTGTTACTTTTTGGTCATTTATGAGAGCTTGCGGTAGATTGTATGAGTACTTGAGGTTCAACGAAAATGTTTTATTATTCGCTACTTTGAAAGTTTGTTGCTTCCAATTTGTAGATTTGACTTATAAGCAAGATGCCTCTTGTTACTTGGTGGATAAGAAAGCAGCGATTTTTGGATGGGAATTGGTATTAAATGCTAATAATGAACCTCTCTTAATGCGCATTTCAGAAAGACCAAGCTTAATATCACCATATTGTAAGAGCATCTTTAGTAGATAGTGGATTCTAGGATTGTGGCTTGTGGCTTGTGGCTTGTGGAATAGACACCTACATTGACGACATGTCAATGATTTTGAAAATAGAGAATATATTTCTAGAAACTAGCTACAATAGATTATCTATTTAATACTGGATTGTCATTAGAAAAAGAATTAATTATTTACTAAATTATCTCTTTCACAACTAACCAACATTTGAATTTTAAATTAACCATTAAAATATTAATAAAGTTGATGACTTGGCTTTCTATTTGATTGTCTACATGTAGAAGATCAAATAGACAATGTTCAACATTTATGGTGCCACATCATATAGGAAAGAAAAAATAGACAAGCTATTGTAGAGCTATTTTTTACTTAATTGTCTATTTTTGCGTGTCAAGACTATTATCGAAATAGACAAACTGCTAATATCTTAGAGATTGTGGGTTCTAGGATTATGTGGCATGTAGAATAGCAGATCACATTGATGATGTGGTAAAATAGACAAGACATTTTAAAAAGTAGCAATAGTAGATTGTCTATTTGATCTTCTATTGTAATATTTTTAAAATAAAATAATAACAAAAAAATGTAAATAATTTGCTAAATAGTCTCTCTCATCAATAAAATAGTATAAAATTAATTATGCAAGGTTCTATTTGATTGTCTACATGCAGAAGATCAAATAGACATTGTGCAACATTTATTGTGCCATGTCATATTGGAAAGAGTAAATAGAAGATCTAGTGTATAGTCATTTTTTAGTTGATTGTCTATGTTTGCTTATGTGTCAAGACAATTGATAGAATGGACTATCTACTAAAGACGCTCTAAAGATGCTCTAACCCATTGAATCTATACATTGTGAAGTTTTTGTGCAACAAATAGATTGTAGGGATTGTAGGTGTTGCTCTGAAAAATGATTCAGCTTCTAGAAACCATAAAATAATTACAATAAGTTATAAATAGTTACTGATTCTTTCTTTGCAAGAATTTTTTCTTCTAACGGAGTTATAATCTAACTGTATATTCATTGTCGGTTTCAAGATATTTTCTTGCTTGTGTTGCAATGACATGGAAACCCTTGGGCATCATGGATTTACTGTGGTGATTATGTAATGTGATTGTACTTATCTGGCCTTTGTGATAGACTATGAACGTATTAACTGCAATAATTGTAGGGAGGAATAACAGGAATTATAATATAATTATCTTTCCTATTCTTCAGTCAATTCATGTATATATACCTTTAACTTCTATGAGAAATACAGAATACATATTCCAAAGTTCTCTGTTTTGCTATAGCCTTTTAGGTGTTATAGGAATTTGGTTGGTTAGTTATAATTTGAGTTTGTCCTTAAGTAATTATGTGATGTTTGTAGGGAGGACTAACAAAAATTGTAATTAATTATCTTTCCTATTCTACAGTCAATTCATGTATATACACCTTTAACTTCTGTTAGAAATACAGAATGCATATTCCAAAGTTCTCTGTTTTACTACACCCTTTTAGATGTTATAGGATTTTGGTCGGTTAGTTATAATTTGAGTTGTCCTTAAGTAATGCTTAAGGAGGTTTTTTCTGTTCATGGTTGTTGAAGATGAATGCGAAAGTTTTCAGTCCCTGAGTTCTATACGGTGATGTTGTGAATAGCATATATGCTTTAGTTGATCCTTTTGTACTATTCGAAAATAATTGAACCTCGCTGCACATATTAGAAAGGATGAAAGAAAGAAGAAAGTCAACAATTTTTAAGTGATGCATCTGATGTAATTTAATAGCATTAACATTTTAGAAAAGGGTTGACTAGACAACAGATTTTGCATTAATACATATCTAACAAGTCACTTGGAAAGTATGGAGGTCATATTTGGCCTCTGTACTTAATTATCTTCCTTTTTTTTCCTATCAAATAAGCAGGTAAGCATAGTTGTATATATGGGTTTCTTACATTTTGCTGTAACTTGTTCCTGATTGAACCATGTCGTTTTGGGATTGATAATGGGTAAAGTTGGTTGGTTGACCATATATTCAGACTGCTTGTGCCGTTTCTTTTGATGTTGTAAACCTGTAGATATAGAGGATGGTTATTATATTCTCAGTTTCTATCTTGATACTATGTGACTGAATAGTATTCAGTTATCCCTTTAGTTTTCGAGTTTCAGAAGACTTAGGCCCTGTTCTTTTCAACTTTTGAAAGCTGAACTGAAATGAACTGAAATGGGCTGAACTGAAGTGAGCTGAATTGAACTGAACTTATTTTAGTGTAAATTTATAACTATGTATGGCTGAATTGAACTGAAGTGGTTTTGAACTCTACTGAAGTGGTCTGAACCGAACTGAAGTGGTCTGAACTGAACTGAAGTGGTCTGAACTGAACTAAATTAAACTTTACGTTGATAAACTTGTTTTGCGCTGGATTTTCATTGGCCTTGCCATTTTTAACTATTAACTTCTTAATCTTCAACCATCATGTTTAGATATTACATTTTATAAAAAATTGTGCATTCTGATGATCATGAAGTTAATCCAATGATTTTCAGGTTTTTGGCGAGAAAGCTTTCGAGAAATACGGCAAGTATTTCATCTCGATGCACTTTTCTGATCAACACCCTGGACCCCACAAAAAGATGCTACTCTTCAAGTTTTCACTTCCCGATGCAAACAACATGGCCGATATGACTAGACTGGTAGCACTAGTCCCTTACTACATTGATCTTATTGGTCGCTACAAATTGAGTTCTCAGGTAAAAATTACTACCTTCCGCTATATGCTTTCAAGAGCCAACTAAAATATCATGGTCTTTAGAGTTATGCAATGCATTGCTACAGGCTAAATATAAAACCGAGGTAGCCAGATCGAAAGCTGCCCATGAGGCATACAAAGAACTTCAGAACGCAAGGCAAGAGGCACTTCAGAAAAAGAAGGCTGAGAGGAAAAAGATGCTTGAGGAGGCTGAAGCTAAGCTCAGTGCAGAGGCTATTCGAAAGAAAGAAGCTAAAGAACGTGCTCGACAAATGAAGAAGGGAATGCCGAAAATAAAGATGACCCGTGCTCACTAGTTTTTAAATTTCCTTAGTCTAGAACATAATTTTAGAATATTCAGACCTTAATAATGCCATTAAATCTGTACTTACCATCTCTGCCTTAATTCCACAGGTCAACTTGATTCCTTATGTGAATTGTGTACCTCGGCTAGCCGTTCCCTATAGTATGACAATTTTTTGGAGGAAAGTTAGGAGTAATATAAAAGGTAAGATTGCGACCTAGACATGGAGAGTAAATTGTGACAGCTTTATGTGTTGCACACGCTTTAATAGAGTCAAATAGACATTTGCTTGGGGCAGTGTGGACTTAGAAATAAATATAAAAGCAATGATGTTACCGTTGGAATTCTATGTTGCTTGACTATGGGTAGGAAATGCTAGTTCTATTGACGAAGCAATCTTAACCTCAATGGGTACTTTTCTGAGATTATATATGGATGTTTGCATGGTAATAGAGTCATGAAAGATGTTGGGCATTTGGGTCAATCTGATGGTGGGGACACCCATGGTACCTATTGATTTGTGTTGGAATGTGTTAGAATCTCACGTAACTTGGTTATGAGCAAGAAATGCTCCTTATTGATGAAGCAGTCTTTACTTCAATTGTTACATTTTTGAGTTATATATGGATGCTTACAGTTATTTATAGGTTTAATGTTTTAGGTCAATTCATTTTATGACATGAAAAAAGAATCAATAAATCCACATTTATAAACGTCGAAATGTTACTAGTTATATCTTACTAAACAAGACATTTACCATTTACGTTTCATTGTAATAAATAAATTTAGATTTTTTAAAGTTTGGGGTTTGTAAAGTTGTACATTTTAGTTAATTTCAACCATTCATTAAATTTTAAGAGTTCAGATTCAGTTTGTGGTTTGTAGGGTCCATGACCATTAAAACTCATTTTTTGCAATATATTCGATAGATATATAATAGATCCGTATCTTTTTTGCAATGATTATTTTATAAAAAACATTTAGTAGATATCTAGTAGACATCTAGTATATGATATCTTTGTAAATATTTTTAAATTGGACCATATACTTATAATTAGTTTCGCTATTTTGATTTTTGTAAATTGTTTTGGAATACACCAAATTACTTTAGTTTTTGTGTGCATGTATTTGAGAAGCTTTTTTTTATGGATAAATGAAGTAAAATTGGGGCACACGTAACAACTAGTATAATCTCAAGAAACTGCACAGGTAATATGAAATTATTTCCATCACTAAAACGAGAATTGCATTGTTTAGACTCAAGAGTACAAGTTTTGATTATTATTGGGTTGAAAATTTTTTCTTCTTTTCAAATTGTAACAGTGAGCATTTGTTGTTTTTATCCTCCTAATCTATTCAATTAGGAGTTTGTTACTGTGTTGTTCTTTGGATTTTTCTATATTCTGCTTCTTTTTTGATAGAAGACAATGGATTTTTACCTATTTCTGCTCTTGGTCTTCGTGTGGATCCCACCTGACAGTATATGTGGGTCCATTCGTCCCTGTGTAAGCTGTATTTCATCTGTGTTGCTTGTATAGAGACGGGTAGAAACATTTAGTATTGAGCTGTGAGAGTGAGTTAGGGAGAAATGGCTTGGGAAAATCTTTGGGATTATGATTTTTCAGTGATTTCCAATCGCATTACTAATCCTCCCGGTTCTAGATTTGCTAACCGAATCTGAGCGATTTGTTAGATCATGATTTACCAGTGAATTCCAATCACATTACTAATCCTTCTGATTCTGGATTTGCAGAACCGAATCTGAGTGATTTGTTAGATTCTTCTAGTGATGTTGAGGGTCAATATCACGATGATCATCAACCTCGATTTAGTGATTTCAACCTCACTTCACTCATTGAAGAATTAAGAAAGTGTGGTTTTGCTGAAAACCTTGAAAATCAGCAGCCATACATGGTTGAAAACCCTGTTTCTTGATAAATGAATTAGCCCCAAATCTGGTAAACCGCTAATCGGACTGATAAGAAAAAGGAATAGCAAAAGAATGACATTGCAATCCATGAGAGGCTAAACTTAACGGAGATAGAAGAAAGAAAGCTTTGTAATCTGGATATAGGTATGTTTTGTGACCTTCACAGAGTTTTTATTTATAGAAATTTCATGCACGTCATTTTAATATGTGTCATCTTTCGATTAGTTGAAACACGCATTTTGTTTTCATGTGTAAAGATTTAATTGCTAGAGACACGTGAGGATTAAAATACGTGGAAACATCATACTGTAAATGGAAGGTGGTAGATTTTTTTTTACTTATATGGTAATGTACAATCCCACTAGATATACATACTAGTAGGAGCTGGCCAGTGGTTTGCAGAGGCAAATGCCCATCCAATCGCTAGAATACTATAAGAAGGCGTTTGGTTCACATCAAGAAAGGGAAAGAGAATCAATAAAGGGAAAAGTCGGGAAATAAATGTGATTCCCTTTAATTGGCTTATGAGTTTGTTATGCGGGAATGACATTGCTCTTTATCGCTGTTTGGATTACAGAAAATCAAATTTTTAGGGGTTCTTACAAAAATTCCAGAAAAAAGCAAAATAATTTGGTAGTTTACAAAAACAGGGGAACATATTTACATAAATATGGTGTAGTATTTATCTGGTAAATATCTAGAAATAGTCTAGTAGTTATCTAGTAAATCAAAACTTCAAATAAATTTTTAAAACATACATAACATATGACATCTAATATTTATCTAGTACATCACTGTTAGATATATCAAGTTATTATCTAGTATGTCTTAATTACAGCTTTTTATGGATATAATGGCACCTAACATATATATATATAATATGACAATTTCATAACAATATTTACATAACATATGACATCTAGTATTTCTCTAGTAGATCACTGTTAGATATCTAGTTATTCGTCTAGTATGTCTTAATTTTGACAGTTTTTTATGGATCTAATGACACCTAACATGTATATAATATATGAAAATTTCATAACAATACTAGATAATTACCAGACAATTACTAGACGAATATTCGATATTTATCGGATAAATACCAGATCGTATTCATGTAGATATTTTCTCCTGTTTTTGTTAATTTGTAAATTGTTTATGTTTTTTTTTGTATATATGTAATTGGTTTGACTTAATGGTGAATTTTGTAAATATTTTAGTGAGGCACGTGTATTTTTGACAATTTCCCAATTTTTTAGCTATAGTATAATAACAATAATTATATATTATAATCTTAATTAATTAATTATAAGAAATAATAAATTATAATTTATTTATTAATTATTATTATATTAATACTAATTATAAAAATAATATGAATATTAATTATATGTATTATTATAAAGTAAAATTTTTAGTATTTTAATATATTATTATAATAAATATTGTTAATAATTATATTATAATAATTAATAAATTTAAATAAAATATTTAATTAATAATAGGGTAAACTTAAAAAATATGCCATGTGGTTTGGTCATTTTTAAAAAAGGTGCTTGTGGAATATTTTTTTTCAAAAGGTGTCTGTGGTTTCAAAAGTTTTCAATAGGGTGCCTGTGGTTTCAAAATTAGCCGCTACATCAGTTATTTCAATAAATTCAACATTCCTATATTTTAATTATGTTATTTAAGAATTATATATGAAGATTAGAGTGATATTCAAAAATTATTTCAATTTATTATGATTTTTTAATGTTATAATCAAGTTTTAATTAAAAAATTATTAATACTTCTCAAAAATTCTAAAATTTATCAATAAGGTGTATTATATTTTCATTAACTAAACTGTAAAATTTCACTTTAAAATGGACAAGATTAACCTTCAAAATATGGTTTTAAGATTTTGGAAATCCTCTTTTTGTAAATTTTTGAAACCATAAGCACCATTTTAAAAAAAAAATTCCACAAGCACTTTTTTGAAAAACCACCAAACCACATAGTATACCCTTAATAATACTAGAAGTATTATAATAATTATTAATAATTATTATATTAATAATAACAATAAGAAATATGATTATATACATTCATTTTAAATATTTTATTATATTAACATTATCATATTAATTTAAATTGTTATTAATATTAACAACTGTTATTATAATAAGTTATTATTATATTTATAAAAATTATTATATAATTAAATATGAATATTAATATAGAGTAATATAATTCATAATTATTTTCATACTTATAATAATGATTATTAATATTAATAAGTATCAATAATATTTACATTTAATATAATTAATGATAAAAAATATTATTTATTTTATTATTTAAAATTATAAATATTATTATTTAATAATGATTATGGTATTATATATACTTTATAATAATATTATTAAGACATCAAAATAATTAATAAATATTTTTATATTTTATTATTAGATTAATAATATTATTTATTATTATATTATAATTTAAATATTATTATTTTTAGTTAATATATAATTATATTTATTATTATTATTTTATACATTTTTAACAATAATAATAATATTATTATAATTTAATTATAACGTAACAATATTAGAGAAAGAAAAAAAGGGAATCTAATAACTAGTGGATTGAGGGTAATCGAAAGATCTTAAAAAAGGTAATCTCATTATTCAAAATAGGCCATAAATTTAATTCCTTTGTCCAAACAAATAACAACAAAGGAAATAAAATATTTTAGTTCTCTTATTCTTTCTTGAAACTCCCCTAACCAAACGCCCCGTAAGTTTTGCGACAACTTCAATGCCTGCAAGTTATGGTAGTCAAGATGCCCATCCAATTCTCTGTTTTGTCTCAGTTGTCTTCCTCGTAGGCGGTGCTAGGAATCCGCTCTTAAAGGGTCAGAAATTGAAACCCTTAATATTTAGGAGATGGGGGCAATTCGTCATAAATTTTTTTAAATAGATAAGTACTCCAGTTATTCTCGATATCATATTTTTTAAAACTGGAGTTTGATTTGGTTGCAAAGGTGGAGGAACGGATTGATGCCCGGGGAGCCAAAAAAATCACTACTTAGGGAGCGAAAGTAAAATCGACACTCATAAAATCAAGGATGTCGATGAATGGGTACACCAATTTTAATATGCAAACATTAAAACATGTTAATCGCCAATGATGATGTGATATCTAGGGGTAGGGGTGTGCAAAACCAAACCAAAACTCAAACTGAAGTAAAAAATCAAACTGAACTGAAACAAATACATTTCCGTTTGGTTTTGCTTTGTAAAATTGCGATTACGGGTTGGATGTCTAATTGTCCAGGCGAAGTGGATAGAATCTTGTACCTGAACCGTTAGCTCACTTAACCATCTAATAATTTGGTTTCGATTCAGTTTTTGATTTTTGTAATAAAAACCAAACCAAACCAAACTTAATTAATTAATAAATTTTGAAAGTATGTAATGTAGTATGTATGTATATATATAACACTAACTATTCTCAATATACATAAAAATCTAATTATGTTGGACCCAACACGAGTTAAACTGACTTAGTTGAGCTAACTCAGTCATGTTAGAAAATTCTGATCATATCAAATTTGCTCGGTTAAAGTTTATTGAATCAATAATGATGTTAAGATAGTCAATTTAAGTCAATCAACATATTTTAAAGTACTCAAGAGTAGGGTTACTCAATACGGTTGACCTATAGCTATGTATATAGCTATGTCTTAATTTAGTGTGACTGACGTTGGATTGTTGTCTTGGAAGTTATTCCAAGTAAGATTCACTTAACGCAAGTTATTTAGGGGGTGTTTCTTCAAACTTATAGCTTTTACTTGTTACTTAAAAGATGACTTATAAGAAGATTTTATCTTATAAGTTGAAGTGTTTCTCTCTTTTTTTGACTTAATAGCTCCTTATAAGGAGAAAAGAAAGTTTAGAGCTTTTGACTTAAAAAAAGTTTGGAGAAACGCCTCCTTAGTTGATATCTCCGTTGTGTTACTTATGTTCTTTTCTTAGGCTGAGTTATTTGTAACAAATGCGCGCTGACCATTATACCTGGATAACGGAATATTCTTTGTTGTATATTTTTGAAGAAATTAATGTTATGCTTTACACATTAGTAATAAGACAAAAAGAATGTACAACAGACAAGGTCAAAAAGCTGCGCTAAGCAACACAAGTTGTCGGAGGAAAAGCTGTAATAGGAAGAAGTCAAAACATATAAAATGTTGCACGTATCTCTTATCACCACACGCTACTGCAAGTTCATCAAAAAACTAGAGGCATGGGAAGATGACACGTAACAAATGGTGCTGTGAGCGGGTGAGGGGTTTGAAATGGAGGGATGCACGGGGGGTGCAGTGCGGTGCGTGGGGCGCATTTTGGTTCGGTGCAGTATGAGGAAACCGCAATGTTTGGTTTGGTTTGAGACAATCCAGTTCACCTAAATGCGGTGGCTTTATAAGCCAAAAATGTGATTATATTGGGAAATATATTTACACATTTTTATCAAGAAAATATATTTTTAAAATAAAGCATTTTTACTTTATTTAAAAATAAAATAGAGTCGCCACCCGATTCAGCTCCGTCGAGAATTGTGGTATATTGATCCAAAATGGGATTTTCATACCGAAAAGGAAATGAGATTCTGAGTTCGGACATAATAGTTACTCATATTGTTCAAATTGTTTGTATTAATTTTGGAATTTTGGAATGTGTGGTAATTTCTGCATTATAATGGCTTTATTTAAGAATCAAATTCAAGAAATAAAACGGACATTATAATGGCATAATAAATAAATATTTGCTACCGAAATTTCAGCAGAGTAACGACAGCACTTGGTTTTTAGCCCGGAAACTCGGACAGAGTTTTCTCATATTCTGGATGTTTTGCCTGTACCTGCGAGCTTATTTACACATATTACAGTTTAAGTGGCACCAGTGGCTCACTTAACCAGATAAGTGGGATGCAATGTGCAATAATAAAAGTAATAAAAATGGATTTTAAAGTTGGGCTTAGATCCAATTACCCTCAGTTTACCTTTTCGTCTATCCAGGATGACTTGAGGGCTGGTACAGGACCAAAGCTGTTAGAGGTTGTGATTTGATTGGAAAATAGGTTTAACCCAAGTTATGGTAATAATCTTGGATTATTCCCTGTAGAAAATGCGGGATTTTATTGGGAAATTGATTCATTTTTAGACTAAAGATCACTGTGAGATCTTGATATAAAAAGATAGGAAAATGAACTTATACCCAATGTCGGTGATGAAGCTCGGATTTGGGAGTGTTTTGACAGAGTTTCGGGGCTCTTAGGACTCCCGGAACTGAAAAAGGATACAATGGGCATTTTGGGATTTCTGAAAGTTTTCATCTCTGTTGAAATGAGGGGGAGGGGGGGTGACCCCGTATTTATAATAGAGTGGTAATTAGTCGGCTGGCTAATTACTATATGACAAGATTTTACCTTAAATCCCATAAAATCTTGCCAGATCTCGGTAAGATTTGATTTTTTTTAACTGTAGATGGGTAATTAGCCATCGGGCTAATTTCCTATGTTTGACCAAACTTTGACTTTTTGATTTTTCAGTAGGAAATGCTAGATCGAAGCTTCCTTGGAATGTGAATTTTTGAATTTTGGATTTTGGATGACAATTTGGTCCTTTTTGGCTCTTTTATCTGATCGCTGAACGAAATAGGCATAATTCCTCATCGGGCCGAAATGACCTGTACTAACATTTTGCCCCTCGCATGCATAAATTTTGCGCTAGAAATTTTGTCGTATGCGTAACAAACTAAAACAGTGTGTGTGTGGGATGCAATGAGTTAAAATATTTTTAATCGATAAATTTTGAAATAAAATATGTTTTGCCCCTTCGATTAAAAGTTTATTAATGAGTTGGATGAGGTTGAGATTGACCGGGGGTCGAAATAAATATTTTTGGGTGCTTAATGCATGAATGACTGTGTAAAAACAGCTTTTAGGTCCGCTCGTTTTTATAAACAATGCAGAAAATAGATGAAAAATGCAAAATTGTAAAAATTTTCAAAATATACGTAATTAGCTGGCGAGCTAATTACCCATATAACAGTAACTTTTTTAGCTGCTACCCATAAACGCGTGCAACGCATAAACTCATGATAACTGGCATAGGTAATTAGCTGGCGGGCTAATTACCTACGGTCTATAAAAACAGCAGCTTAGCTCCCGTTTTCACCACACCAAAAATCTCTTCTCCTCTCTTTTGTGTTTTCTGCTCTTCCTCTTCGAAAATTTTCATGTCTGAGCAATCTTTGACAATGATTTCTCTCGTTTTCTTTCCTTTTCTGCTCCTCTTATTTTGATTTTGCAGGGTTTCTATGTGGTTCAAGCTTTACAACATCCGCTTGGATTTGCCAGCCGTCCAAGTGACCACTTGGAATGTGATTATTGATGGTGAGCAAGTGGAACTGTCTGAGGTTCCCTCCGTGACTTTATACGGTTTCTACCAAATTGGATGTACCACGGGATCCATCTTGAGGATTTTATCCCGCTTGCTTTGAAGCCTTCCAAACGTCTTTCTCAAATTCTGGTAAGCCTTATTGCCTTTGCCACATTTGTTACCACGTTATTATTATTATGATTATTATTTATGATGTTATGTATTTGTTTTTTTTTGCTCTTTATTTATGGTATGAATGCAATGATCTTCGATAATAGTGTGATTTATAGAAGACTGGTGTGTGAGTAGTGTATATGCATTATTTTTGCAGGTCACTAGTCACGAGGGCGGTAGTATTACCCACTTTCACAAGTGGTACAAGGTGGTATCTCCTGGTGCCAAAACCATTGTTGACGGGACATCCTTGGTGAGGATGGTGCGGAATTGCAAGTACGTAAGGCATCGTAAGTATCCGTACATCCCAGCCAGTACTTCTACCCATATCTTGAGTAGGTGGTCCAATACTACCCACACTTTCCACTTCCAGTGTGGGGTATACACTATTACTCCGGTGGATTACTGTTCCATTACAAGTATTCCCTTCCATGGTAATGTGATCCACTTCAATGCTTGCTTTACTTATGACAACTTCAATGTGGAGACCATTGAGGCTTTGATTGGCTATTCTGGGGATAAGCCCAGACAAATTTCTTGCGAGAAACTCATGACCTTTTGGACTTCCAGGGATAGAAGGCACTTGAATTCTGCCTGCGAGGCTAGGGCTTTCATGGCTGGTACTTTGTCATGGCTGTGCTTTCCTACTAGGGGTTCGATCGTGAATCTCCACATTCTGTCCACCCTGATTGATCCAACCTGCTTCGATGAGTATGCCTAAGGTTGAGCTCTATTGGGTCATATGTACTGGGCCCTTGACCATTGCGCGAGGAATAGGATTGGCAAGTTCAAATCTTGCCTTCAGATTGTCTATATAAGGGTTTAACTCCTTCTCTTTCTTTATAAGCATTTATGTCTATCCTTTAGCATTCTGATTTCTTTTGACTGCTTGCAAATCTGGCTTTTCAAGATAAGCTCCTGAGACCAAGCTCGTATGAGGTGGTAGCTATCCATTTTGTCCTCATCTGCGACACTACTAGTGGGGTTGGGAGATGAAGTCCCCGTTTCGCTCACCTTCGCGCTCTATCTTTGGAGCAGGCATACTCTATAGCTCGCTTGACTTGGTTTGATCGCTATATCTGCTACAATCGTTGTATTAATGCCTGGTTCCTCTTTCTTTTCTCAGACCATGATGTAGCCTTGGGGGCATGCTCTCTATTGGCCAAAGGTTATGAGATTAGCTGGGGAATTTGTGAACACCCGGCTGATTATAGAGACTCCCTTCTCCTTGGAGTGGTACCTTGGAGAGCGCATACAAAATTGGCATCTTCCTCCCAGGTTGTGTTCTATTCCTCCCAAGGTGCCCCGGTGGATTTTTTTGCCACGCAGTTCACCTAATTTGGTGCGGATAGCCTCTGATGGCTTACCCAGCACCTTCCCGGAGTGGGTTGGGGGCTATGAGGAGTTCTGTCATTCCTAGTTGCTCGGATGGCCAGAGACAGATCCTATTCCCATTATGCCTAAGCCAAATATTCACAATCCGTCTAAGCGTGATGCCTCTTTGACTTCTACCCCTAGCGATCAGGCTAGATCGGGTTTGCCTAACACTGTTTTGACGATGGTACCTTCTTTTTCATTGACTTGAGTTTCATCCTTGTCTTCATATTGCAGCGCTTAATTGGACTGATCTGCCTTTGCTTTGCTGTCTTTGCAGGATCACCAAGGTAGGAAAAGGCCTGCATCTACCTTTGCTCGCGTGGGTAGTTCTTTGTATCATCTGTACTGCCTTAGAGTCCATCGATGGTGGAGGGACATCGAAGGTTTTAGTATCAGCCGCCCATATCTCTGATGTACTGTCCTGACCTGAGTACTTATACGCCAGTGATTCCGCCTTATCTATATCCTGAGCATCCAGTGGCCTTCTATCTGGCTGATACCACTCATGTGAGCCTTCTCTGCTTTTTCTTTCATTTTCCTTAGAATTTCAGATCATGATGGTTCTTACTCATTCTGGTCTTTTATTCTTGCAGGTGCCCATTGCTGATAGTATCTCCAATTGGAGATATATCCAAGGACAGTAACGGTTCATGATGAACCAAAACTCTGATATAGCAGTGCATTCATTTTAATATTTTAGTGATGATGATGCATGGCATATTATGAAATGTATATGAATGATCTGTGTTAAAATGTTGCAGCTGGAGATCCAACGGCTTTGAGGTCTGTTGGGGATGCTCCAGATTGATGATCCGCAGAAGCAACCACATCAGGGACAAGGTGATCCTTCTGGATTCTTTCCTTTAGGTGATTATCCTGCTCCTCCATCGTCCCTTGATACTAGCCACCTGAGTTTCAGTGGGCAATAGATATGCTTTTCTTGTTTTGTTCTTTGCTTTTCTTTGGGCCATTTGCAATGCCTCTTTTTTGTATGAACACATTTTTGATTCATGAAAGATTTTTGCATTATTTCTTCACTTTGTGATTTCTTTTGTCAATAATTGAGTTTATTGGGGTAATCTGCCAGATATTGGCAGATTGCCCTATAAACTACGTATAGCGAACTGCTACTCTTTTAAAATTTTGCCATGGAGAGCTACATCCGTTTCCTTGCATATTTGCATGTTTATTTAAAGAACTCCGTTGGTTGGGACCGTCTCGGGGTCAGCGGTCTAGCGCATATGAAGGAATACTATCGCATATTCGTTAAGGATAATGTGATCCAGGCTACTATTAGATTCTGGGATCCCATTGATATCCCGTTTTGCTTTGGAGAGCATGAGTTATACCCCTTATATAAGGAATTCTATGGGCTCCTGAGATCTTCAACTGACATGCCCCCAGCCATTTCGATGGACCGTCTTGAGTTTTCTGACCTGTTGATGAACTGCTTTTAGTTGCAACAATTTGATAGGCACGGACTGATTTATAATGAGGGCTTGAGGCTGGAAGTGGCTTTTGACATAGTTAGGAACCTTTCTCCTAATGATGCGAGCTGGCTTCCACTCATTTGCCTACTCTTGCTAGGAGTCTTCCTTTGCGAGGTTCCCACTATGGTTTGCAGCTTTGTGTTTCTGATCATCGTTGATTAGATGTTAGAGGGGAAATCTCCCCATCGCAATGAGTTTGGCTGAGACACTGATCTTTGTTCGCTCTTCTCGGAATGTTACTAGAGCTACTATCAGGGGTAACAGACTCCTCCTTTAGGTAAGTTCCATTTGAGCCTTTCTTTTTGCATGAACCGTCCTTTCCGGTTTTCAATTCATCAGGCTTACCTTAATTTTTGCCTAGACCGCCTTTTCAGGTTTTCAATCCAGCAGGCTATCTTTTTTTTCTTTTTCTTATTTTTCTTATTTTTTTCTTTTTTTGTGTTGCTTTTGTAACTTTGGCTTTGGGACAAGCTTTCCGTGTTGTCCATCTCTATGAGCATAGATTATTACCCAAAAGCCTATTGGGCATGGGGTTCCGTAGTTCACATCGGCAATTGCCCTCATAGAGATTTTACCGTCGAGGGGTGGGTTGAGTTTATAGGGAGTCAAGCTGCCAAGGATATTTTTTGGATTTTCCCTAGGTAGGGAATCACACATGTGACTACTGACATTGCTAGAGATAGTGTGGTCCATATTGGACCTTCAGAGATTATCACCTACTCTCCGGGTTGCTTGTGCAAGCAGTATGGTCGTCCTTAGGGTTCCCGGCCTCCTTGTGTACATTGATCAGCTCTGAGCTTTCTTATACTCAAGTTTATTGTCATGACGTGAGGTGGATCGGCTGCTCTAGGGTGGAGATGAATTGTTCCATGCCTTTTGACGTCCAGCCCTCCGAGGCATATCGTGTTTAGGCTACGAGTATTCGTGGGCTTCCTACCCTTGGAGAGAGGTTGATCGAGAAGCAGAGACTCCGCAGTTTCTTTGGGGGTCATTGAACTTGCCATCATATGTCTTTTGTTCCTGTAGGAAAATAAAGCCTTTAGGCCTTGTTGTTTGTCTTTGTCATTTTCATTTCCTATTTGTAATGCCTTTTTTGTGTAATAAAGGTGAAAAGATGCTACTTGAATGTATGTTTCATTAAACAATTTGTAGTTTCCATTTAATGCACTCATTTAGTACATATAACATGAAGATGTTACTATAAAGGATATCATTTAAATAGGAAGGACAATTGGTATTTATTCCCAAGAAATGCCCATCGTGGCCTAAGGTTCCGAACAGATTTTACCTAAAGCTTCACTCTTTTATTTTGGGGTCTTTATTTTTGCCCAAGAGCCCTCACTAGCTCTTGATAGACTTTCATATATTTTTCTTTTTGTTCCTTCTTTTGTTTACACGAGATAGCGCTTTAACTTGTCATGATTTACTGGACTCACAAATTCATTACCATTTAGATCTGAGATCTTTACTGCCCCTTTACTGAGAGTCTTCCTTACTATGTACGACCCTTCCCAGTTTGCTTGGAACTTCCCCTGAGCATCTGTGTGCATTTTATAGGATTGCTTTAAGACCAGATCACCCATTCTTAGGGGTTGATTTTGTCCCTTAACTTTATGGTTGTAAGCCCTGGCCATGCATTATTGGTATGACTGTAGATTCTCCAATGCAGTTAACCATTTTTCATCGATCAACATTAGTTCCTCGTGTCTTGCCTTTGCCCATTCATCTTCAGGCAACCTTGCTTCAAGTGTTATATGCAAAGATTTGATTTCCATTGCCACGAGCAATACCACATCCATTCCGTAGATGAGAGAAAAAAGAGTTTGACCTGTAGGAGTCTTGACGCTGGTCCAGTATCCCCACAAGGTATAGGGCAAATGTGCGGCCCAATCTCAGTAGTTAGAGATCATCTTGGAGAGGATTTTCTTAATTGCTTTATTAGCCGCTTCTATAGTTCCATTGGCTTGAGGGCGATAAGGCAAAGAGCGATGATGCTCTATCCCGTGCTTCTCGATAAGGTTAGCTATTTTCCGTGGGAATGGTACACCATTGTCACTTTCTACATGATGAGGAATGCCATATATGGCGAAGATATGTCGTTGAATAAATCGGGCCATTTTCTTGGCCATGATGCTCATGTATGATTCTGCTTTAACCTATTTAGAAAAGTAATCGACGGCTACTATAATGAAGCGATGGCCATTAGTCGAAGATGGTCTTATCTCTCTGATGATATAAATCCCCCAGGGTAAGAATGGTCAAGGCGTTGTCAAGCTTTGCAGTGTTATTGGGGGCAAGTGGATCACATCTCCGTATATCTAACAAGCATGGCAAGTCTTTGCTTCTTGAATACAGTCAGCTAGCATGGTTATCCAAAAGTATCACATTCTTTGGATTTTCTTTACCATTATGATGCCATTCATATGTGGGTTGCAGTCTCCTGAATGTACCTCTTTCATCACCCTTTCAGCTTCTTGTTAGGTCAGACACTTTAACAATAGGCCGTTGGATGACTTGTTGAACATATCCCCTTTCATCAGGTAGAACTGCACAACAAGCCTTCTTAGTATATTTCTATTAGAATCTGTAGCCTCGGCCGAAAATTCTCCATTTTCAAGGAAATTGACGGTATCAGAGTACTAGGGTTCTTCCTTATCCTCGGTGTCTCTTATTGCATGGACGTAGTACAGAAATCGAGTCATTTCCATAACAAGGGGTTTGAACGGCTGCTTTTGGGGCCCTTCCCACATGCAAGATAAAGTGGCCAATGCATCTACCATCTGGTTCTCTTCTTGGGGCATATGATAAAATTCGCATTCGCTGAACATTATAACTTTTCTCCATATAGGCTATAGGTAAAGCCTGAGGGATTCCTCCTTCAATTTCCAGTCCCTTGTGACATGTTTGATGACTACAGCTTAATCATCAATAATATTTACTTTGTCTGCTCTAAGAGTGACCAGGGCAGACATTCCAAACAGACAAGCTTTATATTCTACTCCGTTATTTGTAGCAAGAAATTCCAATCATTTTGACAAAGGTATGAGTCCTCTATCTGGTGTAATGATGATGACTCCCAAGCTAGCTCCTCGTTTGTTAATAGTGCCATCGAAGAACATGGTCCACTTTTCAAAACTTTGTGTAGCCGTTGCAAAGCATTCGTTAGGGAATTCTAGGTTTTTCTGTTCTACTTCTTTGAGTGGTTGATTTAATAGAAATTTAGCCACCGCTCTTCCCTTGATAGTTTTCTTAGTGATATACTCGATATCAAATTTCGACAGTAACAAAAGCCACCTTGCTAGTTTTTCGGTCAGCGAGGGAGCCTGGCATAAATACTTTGTTGGATCCACTTTTACGACCACTTGAATTTTATAAGATTGGAAGTAATGTCTGAGTTTCTTGGTTAGCCAGACCATGTCAGCACAGGTTTTCTCCATGATGGTATATCGAGTCTCGTATTCTAGCAATTTCTTACTGAGGTAATAAACTGTGTGTTCCTAAACCAACATAGCCCCTACAGATGTTTCTTCTATTGCTAAATAGAGAATGAGCAGCTTCCCAAAAATCGGCGGCTTCAGTACAGGAGGGTTTATTAGATAAGCCTTGATCCTGTCAAAGGCTTCTTGACATTGGTCGTTCTACTCTATCGGTTGTTGCTTCCTTAAGAGCTTGATGATAGGTTCACATGTGGTAGTTAAGGCTAATGTACTGTATGAATCCCAAGAAACTTCTTACTTCCTTCTCGATTTTTAGCACAGGCATATCCCTGATAGCATTGGCCTTATCGAGATCCATCTCTATGCCTCATTTGTTAACCCCGTGTCCTAGTAATTTTCCTGACACGACATCGAATATACACTTTTTCGGGTTGAGATGGAGATTATGTTTCTCTATTCTTGTGAGGAATCACTCCAATACTATCGGTGCTCTTTCGGCGTGGTGGATTTTATAGGCATGTCATCTACCTTCGACTTCTTTGTGGATCAAGTCATGTAGCAATGTCATGACTGCTCGTTGGTAGGTTGCCCCTACATTTTTGAGTCTGAAAGGCATCATCCTGAAGCAATAGGTTCCCCATTTTGAGATGAATGTGATTTTGAACTTGTCTATTATGTTCATAAAGATCTAGTAATATCCTAAGAATCCGTCCATAAAGGAATACATGGCCGCTCTTGCCGCGCTATCTACCAGAATGTCGATGTGCAGTAGCGAGAAATCGTCCTTAGGGGTAGCCTTATTCAAGTCCCTAAAGTCAACACAAACTCGGACGTTGCCATTCTTCTTAGGTACAGGAACTACATTGGATAGCCAAGTGGGATACTCGATGACTTCAATGAAATTAGCCTTGATCTGTTTGGCCACTTTCACTTTGACCTTTTCAGCCCATTCTAGATGCATTCTTCTTATCTCTTGCTTTACTGGTCGAATTTTCAAGTCCATGGGGATCTTGTGTTCGGTGATGTGCCGATCAAGTCCTGGTATGTCTTCAGGAGACAAGCGAAGGCTAAAATGTGATTTTTCAATACTTTTATTAACTCTCTCTCTTATTCGATGGGCAATTGATTAAAAACGTATACCATTTTTGGATCATCTTCCGTATTTAAGTTAATTTCTTTTATGATATCATTATCGATCTTAAAGATGCTAGATGAATGCTGGAATGGATGCATGGATTCATCATCAGAAACACAATCCAAATAAGCAAAGTTCTTCATCTTATTATCATCATAAAGTAAATTATTCATTTCAAACATGTTGGAAATGGAAATAAAAGACTCCTCCTGAACACTAGGGGTCTAGCTTTACAGCGGATGATTCTTCTATGGCAGCTGGCTTCAACAGGATGTCCTCATCGTCTTCCTCTTCCATCTTTGCCTTGTCCTTCATGATCTTGACCATGTGCATAGCAGCTTGGCTCAAGCTACCTCCCTTATTCCTTACTTCTTCCACTATCTTGAGTTGTGCTTGAAGGTGCTTTGTTAGAGTGTCAAGGATTTCCTCCTCTTTACTTGGCTTCTTGATCTTCTTCAGGTGTACCTATTTATTGAGCTTGGTCTGATCCGGAATTGCCTCAATATCTGGCTGATAGCCTACTATATTCATTACACAAGTCATAGAGCTTTTATCCTGTTTTCCATAGTCGACTATATCTGAGAAAATTTTGAATCTCGGAACTTTTCTCCCTTGGTGAGTAACAGGTTCAGGGGTTCCGTAGTAGGGTCTCTATGACTTCTTTTGAGAGACTGTCTAGTAGGTGATACTCTTGGATCCTATATAGCTGTATCCTGTGGGCCTCCGTTCTCCTGCCCCTATATTGAAGGTCTACATCCCCTACTCATGGGCACCTAGTCCTTTCTCGGGAGTGTCATGCTTCTGCATGTAACCCTGGATCTAAGGGCCTCAGTGTACCTTTGGCTGCTTGTTTGATTCTTGGCAAATCATGGCTGTGGTAAACCCTTTCATATGGGTTTCTTCCATTTTCAGCGCTGTCACTACTGAGGCTTTGTCAGCCTCTAGAGTAACGATTTTTTCGTGGAACGAGATTTTGATTTTTTAGTGAAGAGTAGAAGGAACTCCTCCTAGAACATGGAACCATGGCCATCCGAGTAACATAGAGAAGGTCACTGATAAATCTATGACTGTGAAAAGTACTTTAGATGAGGTCTCACCTATAGTAACCTTGGCTTCAAATGTGCAAATGACGGTCCTCTTAGAATTGTCGTAGGCTTTGATGACCATTGTGGATTTCTTCAAGTCCCTCTTAGTTATTCCTAGGATTGGTAGAATATTCTTAGGGCAGACATTCAATGATGAACCATCGTTGACCATTATATAGGGCATGATGCATCCAAAACTGCTAGCCTTCAAGTAGAGAGCCTTATTATGGTGAATGCCTTCGTTGGGTAGATCCAAGCTCAAGAAGACAATGTCAGGGATAATAGTGCTAATCTCATTGTTAAGTAGCGCGCAAACCTGTTCGGGCAATGCTAAGGGAGATATTTGGATCTCCATTAGCTTTTTAACAATAGCAAGCATGTGATCTTGGGAGTTGAGGAGAATGTCCCAAATCACTGATCCACAATTGGACTTCCTATCTGTCTTGAGGATTTGACAAAAGTAGGAGGTTTTGGAGGCTCTGTTCTTAGCATAGCTGGGGCTACTGACTCAGTGATTTTCCCTCCTCTAGTGATAGGACTGACAACCTGGGTTGGCGATCTTGTTGTTTTGAAGACTTTGAATTCATCAAAATCTTCATCAAGTGGTATATCTCCCAAGTCAATTGGCTTATTTATGGAAGATGGGGCTTTGGTGGCGAAGGGCTATTGCATAAAGGGAATCTTTTCAGGGTGTCTTTCTAGGGCAATGGGGTTCTATTGTAGGATCTGACATAAGACATGATTAGAGTCTTGCCTGATCATGTGGATGGAGGAGGAGGCCTTTCTGCTTGCATCTTGTTCATTGTCGTACATGACAGCCTCTTCTGGTTCATCCTCATACTTTTTCATATACCATGGATATTCCCTGGCGGATTTCATCAATGTTGGGCATATAGCATTAGTCGTCTTCCATTCCTAGTACAATAACGGGTTTCCATGCTTGTCTAGCTTGAGAGTTATGCCTTCCAGTGGATCTACCCATGTGAAGTAATCAATGAATTGCCTGGCTAAAGTGTCCTAGAATGACTTCTGGTAGAATGTTAGCCCTTCATACCATATAATTGCTTTTTCTCAGAGAGTCAGACGAAACCTTTTTAGCCAATTGGCGTAGTGAACACACCCATCGTTCATCATTTGGAAAAATTTGTGGATTTGGGGGTGTGGCCTTATGTTTCCATTGTAGAATATGGGATGAACTTCCCTTAAGTCTGGACTTCAGATATGATAACTGGCTCGAGCTAATTCATTTTTTGCACGGATCCTCTCCATGATGTATTCCCGATAAGGCTCTTGCCCCTCATCTTGAATCATATTAATAATGTGTTCACTTCCTAAGTCAAAGTGCGTAAAGCCTCTGGAATCATCACTTGCTGCAGACCATAAGGCGCCTAGGGAGTCATGCTCTAAAGATGAGGCATAGCTCTCAGCACCATCATAATTGACCATTATACCATTGGGGAAGGCAACCTCATATTCGAAATCTCCCCGACAAGTGATTTAGCTCATCGCCTAAAAAGACCTCCGATTCATACCCTAAGTTATCCACCTCACTTTCACCTTCATGATCCGATTTACTGGAGTCCACAAATTCTTCTACTTCCTCATCTGAATCATCGAAAGGCTATTGTCCATCCCATGGTTCAAAGACCCAATTTGGTGCGGGCTAAGCTGGGATATTGTCATCAAAATATTCTTTTGGATCTTTCTCGGGATCTCCTTTAGGATCTTCTTCTTCTACTGCATTTGTTCCTGCCTCGACCCTTATGATTGCTACAAGAAAGTCAAAGACCATGTACCGTATGCTGGGGAATGTTTCCTCCACACGGGCACCATATGTCATGATATCATCACGGAACCCTTCAAACGGGTCTTGCAATTCGATGCTTACTTGGCTTCTGTAGTTCATTTTCGATGCTACATTTGCACGGAGTTTGATAAGTGGGTCTGGTGTCACCTTATTTAGGTTAATGTCAAGGTATCTTTGCTGGTCCCTATGATCACTCCAAGCTTGTTCAGGATCATACAACTCTTGATTTTCTAGGCGTGCCATTCTGGAAGAGCTCCCAAATTTGAATAGACCCATTTCGACATAATTCAGACTCATGTAATTCGGGAGAGTATACATGGGAGGTTGAGAAGGAGGAATATCCTGCCAGCCAATATTGCATTGGTTTACTTGTGGTGCCAACCACCAGCAGAGCATATCCGGGTATGGTTGAGAAGTTGTGAAATAGTGGAGGAAAGATCTCTCCATAAAGTACCAATTCTAACGTCCTTCGAGTGGCATTGTGTTGTACCAATCCATGGTTGGTCCTTCTAAGAATCTAGGGAATTAAGCTGCAAATCCTGTCATGGCAATTTCTTGTTCATGCATGAATTGGACGAATTCTTCTACATGCTCATTTGGGTCAGACTCCCCTTGGAACATAAGGTGCAGTGGCACTTGGTATTGATCCAACCCTTCTCTCCTTATCCTCAAGACATATTGATCAATCATGTATATGATGTCCATATTGTTAAAAATCATATTGTCCCCCCACCCTGGGTCATGTCAGAAGTTATCCGTTACGTCAATACCATATTCATCAGCCTCCATATGGATACCGATGGCGTTTACCATAGCTTAAAAGTTTGCTAGGGGATTAGTCTACGTGCTCTATTTCCTCTCAAGCTCTTTCATTCTCTTGTTGGTTATCATTTATTGTAGATCTTTCAGTAGCCAGGCGCATTCATTAGTGCAATGCCCCTTGGTGATATGATAGGCACAAAAGTTATCTATGTCTGCCGCAGCAGGTGGAGTGAACGACTTGATGCTCTGGAGTTGGTTAGACTTTCTCAGTTTGGTGAATATCTGTGATAATGATTCTACCTATGGGGAGATATATTGTGAGTTTGTACGTGAGTGGCTACTATAACTTTAGCTAGAGCCTTTGAGGACTCAAAACTGCCTTGCTTGGAGGATCCACCCTTTTTCCAGTATCTAGGTTTAGTATAAGCCTACTGCTGTTGCTTCTTTGCCCGGTCTTCTTCCTCGTACTTTTCTAGTCTCTTGGCGTAGTCCACCACGTTGTTGAAGGTGTTGAATCTTTTCATTTTCATTTTATCTCGGTATTTCGAGCTAGATCCTTTGACAAGCTTTATTATCAGGGCATCTTGGTCAGGTGCCCGAGTTACAAGTACACGGAGAGCCATCCACCTCAGGTAAAGTTCTTTAAAGGACTCATTTGGTCGCTGTTTGATCCTTTCAAGGTCTTGCAAAGTAGTTTTGACTTTAGATTGAAGGTATAATTTTCCAAAAATGCAGAGTATAGCTTGTTCCAATCAGATTTTACGTCTGTTGGCATTCTCATGTACCACTTAGAAGCAGGTCCTCGTCGAGTAGCTTGAAATAAATTGACTATATGAACCTTAAGGATGTTCATGCTAGTCATAATCCAAAGATAACTTTCCACATATGCGTGAGTAGACTCAGCACCAGCATATGGGGCCATATAAGGCATCACAAAGTTAGCTGAAAGAGCTTCTGATTCCTTTGGCAAGAATCGGTCGATGTCTGTATACTGCTCGATAGAGGGAGCTATAGATTTATCTTTTATAGGAGACGACTTTTCCACATTTGCCATCTTTGCCTTTAACGCCGCTATATCGGCCTCTTGCTCTTGAGCTTTCTGAGCATTAGAAGCACTTAGCCTCTCCCAAACATCACGAAATTCCGGAGCATCAAGAATCCTTCTGAGGGACTGTCCTACTACATCATCGTTTGCCATTGTGGTTTCAGGTATTGGATCGTAGAAAAATCCGGCCAGAGATTCAACTGATGGTGGGGGTGTAACTTTTAGGCTTCTTGTAACACGTCTTAACCTTCTTTTCTCTCATTTCCAACCTAAAAATGCAAGAGATCAAGTGTTAGTAAGTGTATCGGGTGTAGCTCTGAGCCTTACTTACCTCGGCCTGTCGGGATGCATGAGTGGATGAATGAATAAATGAATGCGCGAACAAATAAATGGATGGATATGAATAAATAATAGAGGGGTAGGGTGCTTGCCAATTGTTCAAGGAGTAATTGGCAAGGGGAGTCTGTCATATCCCTAGGACGTCACAAACATGTGGTTCGAAGAAACAGGGGGTTGAATCTAACTTTGATTTGACTCGATAGTCAAGGATAAGCTAACTCACTCTCACTCGAGGGTTTAACTCTATAGTCCAAGGTGAGCTGACTCGCTGGTCACTAGAAAGGTTGACTCATTGGTTCAAGGTGAGCTAACTCGCTGGTCACTCGAAGGGTTGACTCATTGATCCAAGGTGAGCTAACTCGCTCGTCACTCGAAAGGTTGACTCATTGGTCCAAGGTGAGCTAACTTGCTGCTCACTCAAAAGGTTGAATCATTGGTCCAAGGTGAGCTAACTCGCTGGTCACTTGAAAGGGTTGACTCATTGGTCTAAGGTGAGCTAACTCGCTGGTCACTCGAAAGGGTTGACTCATTGGTCCAAGGTGAGCTGACTCATTGGTCACTCGAAAGCTTAACTCATTGGTCCAAGGTGGGCTGAGTCGCTGCTCACTCGAAAGGGCTGGCTTATTGGTCCAAGGTGAGTGCACTCATTGGTTACTCAAAGGGTTGACTCACTAGTCCAAGCTGAGCTGGCTCGCTGGTCACTTAAAAGGTTGACTCATTGGTCCAAGGTGAGCTGATTTACTGGTCACTCAAAAGGGTTGACTCATTGGTCCAAGGTGAGCTGACTTGTTGTTCACTCGAAAGGGTTGACTCATTGGTCCAAGGTGAGCTAACTCGCTGGTCACTCGAAAGAGTTGACTCATTGGTCCAAGGTGAGCTGACTCACTGGTCAATCGAAAGGGTTGACTCATTGGTCCAAGGTGTGCTGACTTGCTAGTCACTCAAAAGGGTTGACTCATTAGTCCAATGTAAGCTGACTCGCTGGTCACTCGAAAGGTTTGTGTATTTCGGCTCACGGGCTGAGCCTAGGTTAACTCACTAGTCTTGGTTTACTTCAGCTCATGGGTTATGCCTCGGTGGACTCATTGGACTCAGGCTGGTTTTAGGTTCCTATAACTAAGAAAACAAAATGGTATGGCACACATCACTGTCTTGGCTACACAAAGATGTGGTTAGTTTTCACACAATCATGACGTTCATGGTGTTCATTTTTAGTTTTTTTAGGTTTATTTATATTTAATAGACCTACACATGTAATAAACGGTTAGATTGCACCTACCACCCTTTTTACTCCATTTGGTTACTTCGCTTTAAAGTCAGCGGAGGACTTAACGAAGTCTGCTCGCATGCGCTCAAGTTTTTTTTGGGTAAACCTATGAGGAAGTGTCTATGACTCATCTATATATGGGTTTCGATCTCAGGATTGGGTGCGATTGGGTACCCTGCACCTTTGTGTACCGAGTCCCAGTGGCTCTAAGGGAACCAAAGGAAGCTTTTCCACATATTATATACTCGGGTAGCCTTTCCCTTAAACGAGCAAGGCCCTCGTACGTTACGCAAGGGGTGTGATCAGATCCATACCCCTCAAGCCCAACGCAAACTTAGAGATACTTCACCAAAAGACACCTAAATTAGTTTAGGGGGGTAAAGAATGCAGATGCTATGCAACCCTAAAATTGTGTAATGCCTGAAATTACCACATATCTCGTAATTCCAAAATTTAATTTGAACAATATTTTAATTATCATGTCAAAAAACAATTTTTATAAAAATTGGGTTTTTATAAAAATAATTTATCCCTAGCAGAGTCGCCACTGTGAGCGGGACGAGAGGTTGAAATGGAGGTATGCACGCGGGGTGCAGTGTGCAGGGCGTATTTCAGTTCGGTGTAGTTTGAGGAAATTGCGATGTTTGGTTTGGATTGAGACAATCTGGTTCGCCTAAATGCGGTGGCTTTATAAGTCAAAAATGTGATTATATTGAGAAATATATTTACACATTTTTATCAAGAAAAGATATTTTTAAAATAAAGCATTTTTACTTTATTTAAAAATAAAATAGAGTCAGCCACCTGGTTCAGCTCCACCAGGAATTGTGGTATACTGGTCCAAAATGGGATTTTCATACTGAAAAGGAAATGAGATTCTGAGTTCGGACATAATAGTTACTCATATTGTTCAAATCGTTTGTATTAATTTTGAAATTTTAGAATGTGTGGAAATTTCTGCATTACAATGGCTTTATTTGAGAATCAAATTCAAGAAATAAAATGGACATTATAACGGTATAATAAATAGATATTTGCTATCAAAATTTTGGCAGAGTAACGACAACGCTTGGGTTTTGGCCCGGAAACTCGGATAGAGTTTCCTCACATTCTGGATGTTTTGCCTGTACCTGCGATCTTATTTACACATATTACAGTTTAAGTGGCACCAGTGGCTCACTTAACTAGAGAAGTGGAATGCAATGTACAGTAATAAAAGTAATAAAAATGGATTTTAAAGTTGGGCTTAGAGCCAATTACCCTCAGTTTACCTTTTCGTCTTTCCAGGATGACTTGAGAGGCGGTACAAGACCAAACTTGTCAGAGGTTGTGTTTTGATTGGAAAATTGGTTTAACCCAAGTTATGGCAATAATCTTGGATTATTCCTATAGAAAATGCAGGATTTTTTGGGAAATTGAGTCATTTTTAGACCAAAGATCACTGTGAGATCTTGATCTAAAAAGACAGGAAAATGAGCTTATACCAAATGTCGGTGATGAAGCTCGAATTTGGGAGTGTTTTGACAAAGTTCAGGGCTTTTGGGACTCCCGAAACTAAACAAGGACACAATAGGAATTTTGTGATTTCTGAAAGTTTTCGTCTCTATTGAAATGAGGGGGAGGGGTGACCCCGTTTGTATAATAGGGTGGTAATTAGCTGGCGGGCTAATAATATAGGTAATTAGCCGGCTGGCTAATTCCCTATATGACAAGATTTTACTTTAAATCCCATAAAATCTTGCCAGATCTCGGTAAGATTTGATTTTTTTTACTGTAGATGGGTAATTAGCGGGTGGTCTAATTTCCTATGTTTGACCAAACTTTGACTTTTTTTATTTTTCAGTAGGAAGTGCTAAATTGAAGCTTCCCTAGAATGTGGATTTTTGAATTTTGAATTTTGGATAATGATTCGGTCCTTTTTGGCTCTTTTGTCTGATCGCTGAACGAAATAGGCATAATTCCTCATAGGGCTGGAACGGACCTATGCTAACAAGTGAGCTTCATCTCTCAAATGGATTTCAACATCAAGGAGATAAAGCTGTACAAGATTTCAGCATAGATGATCCTTATCAAAAGCAATCTTAGGCAAACCCACTACTAATTCCTTTTAGGCTAGTTTGGACCGGAGGTTCATGCTAACATGTCCCAACCTCCAGTGCCATAGCCATGATTCTTCTTCTTTAGATACCAATCAGATATTCTTTTTTGTCATTTTTAATGTTAACAGAATAGACATTGTTTACTCTAAGTGTGTAAAGAATAAGTTGATTAGACTTACTATCATAAATTGAGCAGCCACCGGAATCAAAAGTGACTTTTCTTCCTTTGTCATAGAGTTAGGCTACACTTTGTAAGTTGAACTTCAGTCCATCAACCAGTAAGACATCTTCAATTTTCAATTCAGATCTAATGGTTCCCTGTCCAATGATCTGTCCTTTTTTATTGTCTCCAAAGCTTACTTTGCCTCCCTTCTTCAGGGTTAATATGATGAAGGCCTTCCCATCACCTGTCATGTGCCTTGAGCATCCACTATCAATGTACCAAGTGTGCTGATCTACTGTGGATCCAAGGCATACCTAAAAAATAGATCAAGTGGGTTTAGGTACCCAATTAGATTTAGGTCCTCTTGATTTAACAACCATCTCAGTCCAAGGATACATATCATAATAACCATTTTTTAATCTACATAATTTAGTAATATGATTGTTTTTCCCACAAAACCTGCATCCTAAAATGGATGTGTTCTGCTTTTACTTCTCATTAATCTTTTCTAGATCCTCCTTCCTATAGTTTCCTTTATATCCAGCTTCTTGCAAACTTATGGATGGTTTAGAATGTGTCCGAAAGCTGGTTGGAGGTGCAATTTCTGTTGCATAATTCCTCTTCTGGTTGGCAGGTTGTTGATTGTAAACCACCTTAGCTTTTCCCTTTTAAGCAACAGTATATCTTTGGGCTTATGGTTGCCTGCTAACCTCCTTTACCTTTTGATTAAAAGGTTTAGGGTTCCCTTTAGCAGCTTGAGGTTGATTTCTTTGTGTAGCTTGCCTTGGGTTTTTCCTTCTTTGTGGAGGATTTGGTCTCCATCGAGATGCCTCCTTCATGAGGGTTATTTCTCTATCCAGCCCAATCAAATTTCCACTTAGCATTTGTACTTGATTCTTCAGGTTGCTCTCCTCAACTTCATCAATGTGCTTTGCTATTCTTATCAAGTTGACATCTTAAGCCAAGGCTTCATTATCTTCAGCGATCTCCAACACTTGTCTTCTTAAGAACTTGATTGCTTTTGCATTCTTCTTTACACTTTTGATCACAATAGATAAAGCTCTAGCAAAGTCAAACTTGGAAGCAGAGTTAGAATAAGAGTTTACCTCAGTGTTGGCTATTTCTAATTCTGATTCTTTGATTTGTACTGTATTTTGCTTAGAGGCATTCCTTCCAGATTGCTCTACTTCCGGATCAGTCAGTGCCATGAATGCATAGTTGGTAGTCTCTTCTTCTTTTGTTGAAGATGAGCTGCTACTTTCTTCACTGTTGCTCCAGGTAGCCATCTTTTTGAACTTTGTAGTTCTCTTAAGCTTGGGACATTTTGTTCTGAAATGACCTTTTTCTCCACATTCAAAACATGCAGCTTCTTTTTTCGGATCCTTCTTCCCTTTCAGATTGTTTCTAGGCCCATCTCTTCTAGATGTGCTTTCTTTTGGTTTCTGGGATTCATACTTTCTTGATTTCCTTCTATCTTTCTTTTGTATGAATCTATTGAGTTTTTTGGTTAATAGACCAAGTTGATCTTTGGTGCTTAGTGGTTCAGTGATTTGCCCTTCTTCTCCGAATGAAGCTGATCCGGTGTATTCTGCCTTTAGTACAACAACTTCTTCTTTTCTTCAGGCTTTTTCTCCTGTTGGCTATATCTCTCCAGGGACAGCTCTTGAGTCAAGAGATTGCCAATGAGCTCATCATAACTATAAACATTTAAGTTAAGAGCTTCCTCAATAGTAGTCTTTTTGTTATCTCACTCCTTGGTGAGACTCCGGAGCACCTTTTTCACCATTTCAACTTCAAAAACTTCCTTTCCAAGTCTCTTCATCTCATTCACTAGATAGGTATATCTAGTGTTCATGCTACAGATGGATTCTTTTAGCTCCATTTCAAAGGATTTGAGTTTTTGCTAAAGTAGATCAATCTTTGCTTCTTTTACTATGTTTGTTCCTTCATAGGTTATCTTTAGCTTCTCCCAGGTCTCCTTTTCAGTCTCATATTTGGATATCCTATTGAATTCTATTACACTAAGAGCATAATGAAGTATGTTAATAGCATTTGCATTCTCACACAACTTTTTAAAATCATTCTCATCCCATAAACCTGATAGCTTTCGAGTGATCATACCCTCTACTTCATGAGTAGGCTCATATGGGCCATCCTTGATAACTAACCATGCTTGCATGCTTTGTGCTTGAATGAAGTTCTTCATCCGATTTTTTTTTCTGAATGTTTAGTGTTCACCAGCGAAGAGTGGAGGTTGGGTAATAAACATACCCTCGAGAAGGAGTTATGAGTTTTAGAAACTCATTTTGATATTTGAATCAATATATGGACCTTTAGCTCGAGATTGCTAGATCTCTAGTTTGAGCACTTGCTTTGATACCACTTATTGGTCCCTGTGAGGGTCTTTATAAGGGTAGAGGGGGTGAATGCCTTGTTTTCGCAGAATAAATAGACTTTAAAAAGTCTTAGTATAAAGTGTTTGATTATGATCTGAAGGATGGATCCGAATAATGCAAGTATGACAATATAATGCAATAATTAAAGGAAAGAAAATCAAACACAATGATTTTATACTAGTTCAGCCCCGTCTACATTCAGTCCCCAGAATTTCCTTCCTCCGAGCTTATCCACTAGTGGATTCCTTTCCAACTAGTAGGAATAAAGCCTTACAATTTATCTTCGGATGGTAACCCCTTCCGAATATAGGATATACAACTAGAAGCACCAACTCCTAGCTAAGTCCTTTAGTCTTTAGTAGGATATACCACTTAGACTTCTACCCAAAATCTAAGATGAGTTCTACAGGAAGATCCCACTCAAAGCACCTACTTTAAGTTTTATCCCAATCTCACAACTCACCCAAGTTGGAGATCCTTACACACTTGTTTTCACAAAGGTTTTGGTTTTGGATTTCCTTAAGTTTATAACTCACTTAGGAATCCTTACAACAGATTTGGATTTGTTTGATTCTCAGAGGGATTGTGATTACTGATTGCTTGAGCAAAATGTTGTTGTGAATAGCTTTTTCAAATCAACCAGCCCACCTTCTCATTTGGTAAAGCTTCCCTTTTATTGGTTTCTATCATAAATGTAGCCGTTGTGGGTTGTTGAGCCTACATTAAATCTTCACCCTTGATCAGGTTGTATATGGCACATCCGGAGCCATTGATCAATACGTTCCACTCAATTTTGACCGGTTTGAATCCTATAGATTAAGGCTGAAAAGTTATCAGTGATCATTTTCCTTGGCCTTTTATGATGCACCAACTTTTAGCCAGTGGTCCAATCCGTGTGCTCCACGCACCTTTGTCATTGGTCTATGTTAAAAAGGTTGTTACCTTAATTGTGTCCGGTGTCAGTACTTTTTTCCTTTTTTTGAAAAATGCAAGCTATCTTTTGTCTTGCATATAGGGAAAGGATCTTTGACTTTGTGGACCAAAAGGTGAAGGGAAAAGCTGTCTTTGAAACTTTTCCCTTTTTCTTCATATTTGATTCTTCCGGATACTCTTAGACTCAGAGTCTCCGGATCTATCTTCTTTCAGAGATAGTGCAATCAATTCTTCCGAATGCTTATTTTTAAGGATTAAATTTTGTTTCCTTTCCAAACTTTATCCTGATAGTTCTAGTATATGCTTAGGTACTTGATGTCTTCAATGGATGGCCTTGTGGTCGGATCTTGTCCGGATGTTTCCATTTGGATTTAGGAGATTAAGTTTTTGTTTCTTTCAAACTTGATCTGGATATTTTAGTTTAATTTTATGATCTGGATCATTGTTTCCCAATATAATAAGGCAGGCAAGTCTAGCAGTCAGACATACACAGTTTAACTTCACTCTTTTATCTTTAATCTTTTTAAGTTCCAAAGATCTAGATTCACTTACTTAAGGTTTTCTAGACTCAGCAACGACTTTTTGCCTATAATTCTTTGAAGTTTAACTCTGGGAACCTCCACTTGCAAGTTATTCCTCAAGCATTAAGAACAAGGTAAGCTTCCTATTAACTTCTAATAGGAATTCCTAGCATTTTTAGTCAACAACCATTTTTTTTACAGAAATGTGTTGTTTGTTTTTACAGAAATGTGTTGTTTGTTTATATCCGTGTTACAATTTCTTGTTTACACTATGTATAAGTTTGGCTGAAGTTAATAGGATTTAGCACACACATAACAACCTTTTTTAAGAAATTTAGAGATAAAAGAGAGAGAGAGAGAGAGAGAGAGAGAGAGAGTTTAGACCGTGTTTTACCTGTCCTCCTTACTAGCTTTGCCTACCAATGCTTTAGTTGCTCGTAATTAAAGTAAAACACAAAAGGATAGCAATAGATATGAACATAATTAACATAAAATTAATACCGGAAATTTATATAGAAAATAAGTAAAATGAAGCCAATCAAAAGCTTGTCCAAAATGATGGCCGATGGCTGAATATATAGTGGTGAAAAGACGACTATAGAGTCACCACTTGCAAAATATAAATAATATAAGATATTTTTATGAAAAGAAAGAGCTTCTAGAAGATAATTTCTGCTCCAATAAGTCTTGTCCAATGAGGCATTAAAATAAAATAAAAAGAGCCCACTAACTCCACCTCTTGAGGCATCCTTGGCAAGCTTAAAAAGGGCTTCTAGAAGATTTCACAAAAGTATTTTCTTCCAGTATTTCACTTAACGTCATCTTAACCACCACCTCCTTCTTCGGTCACTTCATCCTGCTTGCTTTGGCTACTCTTAGCTTGCTCTACTGCGTATCCTACTTGCCTTGTTATGCTTCCTGGTTGCTTTGCTGCTCATTCACGTTTCTTGTTTCTGGAATGTCCTTGCTTTGCATCAATTGTACAACTGCAAGGAAGTATATGAAATATTTACAAAAAGCACCAATAATTCTCTCATATTCACTTTAAATGATCCATTTTAGAGCCAAATTACTAGTATTTTCATGGTATAAATTGCACTTATCAAATTCCCCCACACTTAAGCATTTACTTGTCCTCAAGCAAAGATAAAACAAAGAACAGTTAAAACGGGAAGAAAAGAGAATAAAATAAGAGTGGTAATAAACATTTATCCTTTTCCTTAAGAGGGCAGACAGTTTGCTGAAAATACAAAAATTGAAAGTAAGAGATGAATATCCACACACTTAACAAGAAACTTGTTCTAAAAAACATGCCAAAACCATAAATTAAAGCTATTTCAACAAAAAACCTTCCTATAATGAACCAACTTCATCACCAACGGATTTCACTCAATTCGCTCAATATTTTAAGGGTAAGTTTTGAGAAATCACTCAGTAGCTTATACATGGCATTCTTAAGTTCATAGGCTTGATTATCGGTCTCATCTCTACCACTTAAAATATTGATCACAAACGCAATCAAAACGGCTTTTATCCGGGTTGTAATGTTGGCTAAGGGTAGGGTATGTCAGGAAAAAGGCTTTTTGTGGGTGAAGTGTTCCTACCAAGGCAACATTAGAGAGAGTTCAACAAGCAATTGTTAGGGTACTAATTCATATTTTTGTGCTCCAAGATAATTAAATGAAGAACAGAGCAATCATTATTTTCAGAATTGAAGAGATTTTTCAGTAATAAGGCAACATGCTATCTTCAACACTGAACAAGGAGGTTAACTTGGATTTTAGAAGATTTTGTGTTTGATAAATTTTTTCTTCTTGCTTCTTTTTCTTTTCTTTTCTTTTGTTCTTTTTCAATTTTCTTTTCTTTTTTTATGACCTAAAATACATTTAGAGAAGGCCCTTAAAGTTTCCCTTTGTAAAGATGTGTTTTGAAAACAACCCAAAATATGGACGCTTGCTGTTTTGTGAAGATTTCCTTGGTAAAATCAGGGGTGAAAAGAAAGGTAAGTAAAATGAAAAGGGTTATGGGTTCTAGTTGATGAGTGAGTTATGAAAGAAAAGGTTAAATGGCTCAAAGGGGGTCACTAAGGGATATTATTGTTAAGGGTGGTTTTTGGGTTGAGAAGTGTGTAATCCTAGTGCCTTTATCATGTTGTATAAGTGATCAATGATTGGTCTCGACAAGTACTATATCTAAGTTCTCCCTAATCAAGTTCTAGCTTAAGTATGCATGTATAAGCCCTCTCAAAAAGAACTAAAACATTGAATTTATTGAGAGAGAGATGATTTCAGAATTTTAATGACTTATGAAAGAAGAGTTTGGAAATTTAAGTACTGTTGTGACAAAAGATGTTTGAAAGTTTAAGATCACAAAAGAAGTAAGATTTTTTGAAAGTCTTAAGAACATAAAGAGAAGAAATGATTTAGTGATTAAGTTGGAAAATTTTTGAAATTTTTTGGCTCAAATCCTCACTGAATAAGGGTTAGTTTTCAGTCGGTTCATTTTAGTTTAGTTTATTGAAAAATAGTTCACCTTTGTAGTTTATACTTAATTGATCAACTTTACTTGCTAAATGTAGGTCTATCATCACTAACCTAACTCAAGTATTTTATGCATGCTATTTGTTCTCAAAAGGGCAAAGTTTCCATGTTAATTACCTAAAAACAAATTTAGAAACTTTTACAAAAGAGAAGTGAGATAAAAACACACACACATATATATATATATATATTTAAAAGAGATGTGAAGTTGAAAAACAACACTTGAAATAAAAAAGACACAAAAGCCAAAACAACAACAAAAACCTAAGTTCAAGTAAACATTTTAAGTGGGGTGACTTAACAAAGGCAAAATAATCCATTGAATACCAGTAATCAATAAGGGCATGCCACACAAATAACCAATAGCAGTTGGTTCAAATTTCTAGCAGCAAGCAATTACCAATAATTTGAAGTAGTTATAAACAACGATCAAGCAATCAGCAGTTAAAGAATGCAACTACCTCCCCCACACTTAAATACAACTTTGTCCTTAAAGCATAGCATATCAATCACCATAAAAGCAGTAAGTGCAAGATGTTACCTCCATATGGCATTTTTTCAGAAAAATAAAGAGCAAAGGTAAGAAAGTTACTTTTCTCAGCTAGGAGGGGTTTGTTCCACCTCCTTTTCTGGAGATTCCTTACTCTTGGAGTGATGGTCTGATTCCCGAGTGGATGAGGCTGATGGAATATGCTCCTAACTGAATTTTCCTCCCATTTCTCCAGCGGGTATGCCCTTGATATATTCTGGAAGGTTTAGGACTAGATTATCTTCTTCCAATCTCTTGATTTTGTTATCCACCTCTATTTTGAAGGACCGATAATCCTCTTTCACTTTCCATAGTTCTTCCACAACACCCAATAGTTACCTGAAGCTCATGTTTTCACACCTCTCCAAGAATTCAGACTTTTCTGCTACTTTCTTCCCTTTCCTCGTAGTGGTGGTTTTTGGTACCACTTTCCTCCTTTCAGAAATAGGAGTAGCTTTCCTTTCTTGATCCTTTTTCCTCTTCTAAATTTATTTCCTCTGCTCTTCTAGCATGGCCTTTACAATGTGCTCTAAATAGTACACTTCATTCACCTTTCTGCATACCCCAAATTTGCTCAAGTTGTAGAGCTCAATGACTTTAGGAAAGCAAGGATGAGTGAGGCCGTTAGTAGAGAAGGTTGTAATTAGAGACCGAGCTATTTTTGTGATAAAGGACCCAATCATGATCTTCTTGTTGTTATTGCTTGCTAGTTTGAGGATGTAGTTGGCAAAGAAGCTTCCCACATTGATTTTTATCCCCTTCTCCATACAATAGAGGACAGAAATATTATTTTCTAGAACAATGGACACCTTGCTTCTTGCTAAGAGAGTGGTAGCAATCAACTTCTGGGCTACCTTGTAGTCATTCCTTTTAGTAATTTCCATCCAAAATTCCTCCACATCAAAATCAGCTGGTCTTGCTTTAGGGGCTGATGAGTAATCCTCTGTCTCTATGTACTCCACTAAAATCTCCAAACACTTTATAAGCTTATTTAATGAAATAGACTTTTTCATGCTAAACAAATGAAAGAGACATCTTCAACGCTCATCATTTACCTCAATGTCTTTATTCTCAGAGAAAGTACATAGAAATTCCATGGTGAGTTCCTTAAAGGTTGGATCTGGGGTGTGTACGAACTCAAATAATCCATCGACTTTGAGAAACATTTCAAATTCCTCCTGCAAACCTAGACTTTTCAAAGCTTCCCAATTGATGATTCTGGAGGGGAGAAATTCATGGCCTGAGAATAGGTTGAATCGGTCCATTTCATACCCCTCTTTGAATGTTTGCATTTTCTGCAAAATGGAAGCAGAAATTGACGATGACAGTCTACCGAAAATGGAGGTGGATGGTGGTATGGGTTTATTCGGAGTGGCTCGAGATGATTTTTTGGTGTTCACCATGGCGTTGGGTTAGATTTTTGGAGGAAAATTGCAAGGGTTTGAGAAAAGGATCAACAGTGGTGTGAGGGTGGTGTTTTTCACCGGAAAAGAGAGAGAAAAAATTTTTGGGGTGAAAATGAAAGTGTGAGAGGCTTTTAGGCTTTCTTTTGGTTTAGAAAACCATGACATTTAGTGGAGAGAGAGGTGTGAGAGGTGGCCTCATGCATGTAGGAGAGAGGAAAGAGGGGTTAGGTTCATAGGTCATGCATGAGTTAATCCAACCCATTTTCTACTCTTCCTAATGTTTGCCCCACTGCCACATGCCCCTTCCTTTTCTTCATCTACTAATATTCCCATAAAAATATGAATTTTTATTTTTACGGATTAAATAATTGGGCAGTAAAATGAAGCAATCAAAATGAGCCTTCAGAAAAAAATCTCACTCTCCCAATTTTGCAAAGTTGGTGATTTATCCAAGACATCCAAAATGGCCTGCGAAAATGATCTTAATGAATTACCAAGTGTATGCCATAATATAAAGATTAAATCTTGATCCATGAGTTCATGCGAAAGCAAAGATAAAGATATTAAAAAGATACTTAAAAACATAAAAGATAAGAAAAACAAAAGTATATACAAAGTTTAGAAAATGAGCTTGTGCTTAGCAAAATTGCTCCAGTTGGCGTTTGGAGCGGACACCATTGTTTGAGTTTGAGTTAGGGAGGATGCAGTTACTGCTCCTCCACATCAATTTTTGTCTCTTCATTTGTCAAGTTTGGCTTGAGTCTATAACCATTGACCTTGTAAATTTGTCCCACGTTGTTCATGATTTCTATTGCTCCATGAGGGAAAATTCTATGGATAGTGTATGGTCTAGTCCATCTTGACTTGAGTTTACCCTGAAATAGGTTCAATCTTGAGTTAAATAGGAGTACTTGCTACCCGGGGTAAAACTCCTTCTTTTGAATCCTTTGATCATGCCATTTCTCGGTCTTTTCTTTATAATTCATGGCATTTTCATAGCTGAACAACCTGAACTCTTCTAGTTCATTCAATTGCAACTTTCTTTATTCCCCTATTGCATTCCTGCCAAACTTAAGCAAGGTTAGTGCCCACAGAGCTTTAAAATGTAACTCAACCGGTAAATGACAAGCTTTTCCATAGAGCAATCTGAATGGGGACATTCTAATTGGGGTTTTGAATACTGTTCTATAAGCCCACAAAGCATTATCAAGTTTAATTGCCCAATCTTTCCTAGAGTTTTTAACTATTTTCTCTAAAATTCTTTTGACTTCCCTATTTGAAATTTTTGCTTGCCCACTTGTTTGTGGGTGATAGGGAGTGGCAATTCTATGGGTGACCCCATATTTATTTAATAACTTTTCAAACTGGTTATTGGAAAAATGAGTCCCTTGATCACTTATGATTGCTCTAGGTACCCCAAAGCGGGTAAAAAGCTTTTTCAGAAATTTTATAACTACCTTAGCATCATTTGTTGGGCTGGCAATGGCTTCAACCCATTTACTGACATAATCAACAGCTAAGAGTATGTATTTATTACCATGTGAGTTTAGAAATGGGCCCATGAAGTCAATGCCCCAAATATAAAAAATTTCACATACTACAATGTTGTTTGGTGGCATAGTATTTTTGGCAGAGATGTTACCTATTATTTGGCACTTATTGCACTCTATAACAATCCTTTGGTAGTCTTTAAAGATTGTAGGCCAATAAAAACCACATTCTAGCACTTTTGTTGTAGTTCTGCTTGCTCCAAAGTGCCTACCAGCTTCCTTGCTATGACACATGTTTAGAATGGCTGGAATTTCTTCCTTATGATCTAATCTGCACACAATATAAAAAGAAAAGGTTCCTCCTAAAAGTAATATTTCAAGTCAGCAAAGAATTTTTTCTTTTGTGCATAAGGTAAAAGAGGTTTAACACCACATGCAAGGTAATTAGCAAAGTCAGCAAACCAAGGGAAAGCTTTTACCATGAAAAGTTGCTCATCTGGAAAAGTATCAGTAATTTTTGGTTGCTCCACTTGATTGCCTTCTAGAATTCTAGATAAATGATCAGCTGCCACTTTTTCTAAGCCCTTTTTGTCTTGAATCTCCAAATCAAACTCTTGAAGAGGTAAGAGCCACCTAATTAGCCTTGGCTTTGCATCCTTTTTGGCCAATAAGTACTTTAAATCTGTGTGATTAGTGAAGACAATACCTTTTGATACCACCAAGTATGATATGAACTTGTCAAAGGCATATACCACAACAAGCAGCTCTTTTTCAGTCACTATATAGTTTTGTTATGTTTCAGTGAGAGTTTTGCTTGCATAATAGATAGGCCAAAAATGTTTGTTAATTCTTTTGCCCAAAACAGCTCCAATACAAGTATCACTTGCATCACACATAAGTTTAAATGGTTGCTCCCAATCTGGTGCAATCAGAATGGGTGCATTGATAAGTTTTGCTTTTAGCTCATCAAATGCCTTCGAGCAAGCATCATCAAACTTGAATTCAGTGTCTTTGTGGAGTAGGGCTGTCAATGGCTAGGCAATCTCTGAGAAATATTTGATAAATCTTCTATGTAATTCTGCATGCCCATGATAACTTCTAATTTTATTGACTAATTTTAGGGCAGTCAGCTTTTTAATAATCTCAACTTTAGCTTGATCCACTTTAATTCCCTTTTCTGAAATCTTGTGGCCAAGAACAATGCCTTCATTTACCATGAAATGGCATTTTTCCCAGTTTAGAACAAGATTGGTCTCTTTGCAATGAAGTAAAACAGCTTCAAGATTGTTCAAGAAAGATTGGAAGGTTGCTCCATAGATTGAGAAATCATCCATGAAAATTTCCACTATTTTCTCCACCATATGATGGAAAATGGACATCATACATCTATGAAATGTAGCTGGAGCATTGCAAAGTCTAAATGGCATCCTTCTATATGCAAAAACACCATAAGGGCAGGTAAAAGCTATCTTCTCTCGATCCAAGGGGTGGATCACAATCTGATTGTACCCTGAATAGCCATTAAGGAAATAATAGAATTTATAAGCCAATCTCTCCAGTATTGATCAATGAAAGGAAGTGGAAAGTGACCCTTTCTAGTTGCTTCATTCAATTTGCGGTAGTCAATGCAAACTCTCCATCCTGTGACTATTCTTGTAGGGATGAGGTCATTCTTCTCATTTATCACCATTGTTATTCCTCCCTTCTTTGGCACAACATGGACTAGACTTGTCCAAACATTGTTCGAAATGGGGTAGATAATTCCAGCATCAAGAAATTTTATTACTTCTTTCCTCACAACTTCTTTCATGTTGGGATTGAGTCTCCTTTAGGGTTATACCACTGGCTTGTGGTTTTGCTCCATGAAAGTTTGTTGCACACAAATAGAAGCACTAATTCACTTAATATCAGGAATTGTCCATGCTGGAGCCTCCTTGTTCTTCCTCAAGACACCAATTAGTTGGGCTTTTTGGTCAGGGGTTAGTTTTCAGGAGATAATTATAGGCAATTTATCAGGGGGGTAAAGGAAAACATATTCAAGGTGAGGAGGAAGAGGTTTCATCTCATGGTTTAGAGGTTCTTCAATTTAGGTTTTTGGAGAAATATTTGGTGTTTGATTTAGTGGCTCAACAGGTTATTTTCTGTATAGGGGTGGTTGACAGTTTGGTTGCTCCACTATTTGTTTTGCCTGCTCCATAGTTTCTGCCTTCTCCATGGTTTCTGGAGTAGTCAAATCTTCCTCCTCAAAATCCTTTTCTTTTAATTCCTGAATTAGAAAGGGGTTCAAATTCACATCAATAGAATTAAGAAAGTAGCATTGATCATCAAAAGTAGATGGATACTTCATTGCCTCATTCATTTTAAATACTACTTCTTTATCATGTATTTTCAGAATCAATTTTCCATCATTCACATCAACTAAAGTTATTCATGTGGCAAGGAATGGTCTACCTAATATGATGGGCACATGAAAATCTTCATCCATATCCATTATAATAAAGTCAACAGGAAAAATAAACTTTCCAACTTTAACTAAAACATCTGCTATAGTGCCTCTAGGGTACCTTACAGTTCTATCAGCAAGTTGTATAGATACTTTAAGTGGTTCAGGTTTGCCTAAGCCTAATTGCTTATAAATGTAACATGGCATCATATTTGTGCTTGCTCCTAGGTCATAAAGTGCATTATCAATGTTTAAGCTACTAATAGAGCAAGGTATAGAGAAACTCCCTCGATCTTTGAGTTTCTTAGGCAAGGGTTGCCTACTTTGATGAATAGAGGAGCAATCTCTATTTAGTTGCACCATGGATACATTCTCCAATTTCTTCTTATTTGCCAACAAGTATTTCAAGAACTTCACATACACAGGCATCTGTGCAAGTGCTTCTGTAAAAGGGATGTTAATATGAAGTTTCTTAAAGACTTCTAAAAATTTATTAAATTTCTTAGCCATTTCATGCTGTTTTGGTTGTTGAGGATATGGGATCCTTGGTTGGTAGGCTAGAATTGGTTGCTTTTTAGGAAGGGAATCAGTTTGAACAGGATTCTGTTCTGCTTGCTTCAAATTAGATATATGTTTTACTTGCTTCGAAGTTTCTGCATGCTCCATTGGATTTTGGTTACCCAGTGCATTTTGACTTCCAAAATGTTGTTCTTCCTCATTAGTCCCCTTACCTGCACTTTTATCAACAGCAACAGACTTTTTTGGTTTAAAATTATCATAAGTCTTACCACACCTTAGAGCTACTGCTCTGCATTCTTCACTTGGGTTAGTTTCAGTGTTGCTTGGCATTACTCCCTTATTTTTGGGAGTCAAAATGGTAGTGAGCTGTAAGAACTGAGTTTCCAGATTCTTCATGGAAGCTTGAGTTTGCTTCATAAATTGCATAATCATTTCCTTTATTTCTTCCATCTTAAACTTATTTTGTTGTTGATATGGTCTTGCTTGCTGCATATTCTATTGTGGTTGTTGAGAAAAACTGCTTTCAGGCTGCTGGTAGGGAACCTGCTTATTTTGGTTGCTGTAGGAAAAATTTGGATGGTTGCGCCAACCTGGATTATAGGTATTTGTCAAGGGATTATTCCTCTAGTTATTCCAAACAAAGTCGCAATGTTCTTGAGTGAGAGGAATTTCACAGTCAATATTTCTATGGTTGCCACCATCGAAATCACAAGTTGCTTAAACATTTGAGATTGCCAAGACATTTTGCTTGGCAAGTTGCTTCAAAATCAGATCCATCTTCTCCAAGAGCTTAGTAATAAATTCTGACTCCTTACTCTCGCTTCTTTATTCCCGTGAGTCCTTACTCTTACTTCATTACTCCCGAAATGCGTGCCATTTATAGCTGGTGTTAACCAACCTTTCAATGAGCTCATAAAGTTCTTCGGGGGCAAGTTCTTTTGGGTCACCATTTACGGTAGATTCAATCTGAATTTTGTGTTAATCATGCAACCCATTGTAAAAGTTTTGCATTTGCATCCATAGTGGGATTTGATGATTTGGTACCCTTCTTAATAGCTCCTTGTATCTTTCCCATGCTTCGGTAAGAGATTCATCTGGTTGCTGTATGAAATGAGTCACCTCATTTCTGAGTTTGATTGTTTGCCTCGGTGGAAAGTATTTTATGAGAAAATTTTGTGCCATGCAATCCCAAGTTCTTATTTTATGCCATGCAATCCTAACTTTGTGCCATGCAATCCCAGCTAAAGATTTTTCAGCCAATTTTTAGCCTTATCTTATAGAGAAAAGGGAAAAAGCTTAAGTCTAATGACATCATCCGAGATTGCACGATTTGTACAGAAAGTATCACACATAATGATGAAATCTTGGATGTGTGCATTAAGATATTCTCCCAGCAAACCTCCAAATTGAACGACATTTGAATCATGAAGGCCTTGATCTTAAAGAGGTTGTTCCCCTCATTAGGTATCACAATGGAGGAAGAGTGTCCCTCGATTGAAGGTCTACTATATTCTCTGAGAGTTTGCCTTATTGGAGGTGGATTGATTTCACCCACATCTTCTTGTTGTCCGTTGGCATTTTGGGGATTACCTTTATCGGCCATTCTTAGTTACATACGCCTTCTTCTAGCTGATCCACTCAATCTAGACAAGTTCTTTTAATCTCAGGGTCTATTGGAATAAGGGACAGTCTAGCTCTTCGCATACAACAACAAAAATAGCTTTAAAAAGAAGAAATCCTACAAAATGTCAACAAATGGATTAAACGCACCAATTTACAAACAAAAATTTAAAAACTTCACACGTTGCTCCCCGACAACGACGTCAAAAACTTATTGATTGCCAAATGAGAGTGCCCAGCAAGTGTACTAGGTCGCGGTCAGTAGCATAAGGCAGGTACAAGTGTCATTTCCTCAAGGAGCAAGAGAGTTACTAAATCCAGTTATAAATTAGCTAGTTTTACAGTCACACAATTAAAAGGAGTTGATTAAAATTGAAGGAATGCTAAAATAAACAACTAAAAAGAAAAACAGATGGTTTGATTGCTTTGTTTAACTACTGCGAATAATATTATAATGAGGAAGGCAAGTCTAGCAGTCAGAAAGGCACAGTTTAACTTCTCTCTTTTATTTCTAATCTTTTTAACTCCCAAAGATCTAGATTCACTTACTTAAGGGTTTCTAGACTCAGCCACTGCTTTTTGCCTGTACTTCTTTGAAGTTTAACTCCGGGAACCTCCACTTGCAATTTATTCCTCAACCATTAAGTAAGATTCCTATTAACTTCTAACAGGAATTCCTAGCATTTCTAGTTAACAACCGTTTTTTCCAAAAATGTGTTATGTGTTTACACTAAGTATAAGTTTGGCCGAACGTAATAGGATTTAGCATACACATAACAATCTTTTCTAAGAAATTTAGATATAAAAGAGAGAGGGTTTAGACCGTGTTTTACCTGTCCTCCTTGCTGGCTTTGCCTACCAATGCTTTAGTTGCTCATAATTAAAGTAAAACACGAAAGGATAGAAATAGACATGAACACAATTAACATAATATTAATACTGGAATTTTTTACAGAAAATAAGTAAAATGAAGCCAATCAAAAGCTTGTCCAAAATGATGGCCAATAGTCGAATATATAGTGGTAAAAAGAAGACCCTAGAGTCACCACCTGCAAAATATAAATAATATAAGATATTGTTCTAAAAAGAAAGAGCTTCTAGAAGATAATTTCTGCTCCAATAAGTCTTATCCAAGTGTGCATTAAAATAAAACAAAAAGACCCCACTAACTACACTGCTTGAGGCATCCTTGGCAAGCTTAAAAAGGGCTTCTAGAAGATTTCACAAAAGTATTTTCTTCTGGTGTTTCACTTGGCCACATCATCTTGGCCACAACCACCTCCTTCTTCGGTCACTTCATCCTGCTTGCTTTGGGTACTCTCCTGCTTGCTCTTTTGCGCATCCTGCTTACCTTGTTGTGCTTCCTGGTTGCTTTGCTGCTCATTCAAGTTACTTGCTTTTGGAATATCCTTGCTTTGCATCAATTTTACAGCTGAAGGAAGTATCTAAAATATTTACAAAAGCACTAATAAATCCCTCGTATTCACTTTAAATGAGCCATTTTTAGAGCCAAATTACTGGTGTTTTCATAGTATAAATTGCACTTATCAATTTTACCAATTACATCTGTCAAAAAATTTATGTTTCAGATTAATTGCTAATTATAGTTTAAAATATATACAAATTAAAATATTAATTTAAAATGTTTACATACCAAATAGAACATCTTCATTAACTTTGTTTGGATCAAGCAATTTTGTATAAGGGACTAATTCGAATAAATTAAAACTAAAATTCTGATCATTGACCTCCCAAACAATCGTCCTCAATGAAAATGTTAACCTCCACTCATTTTTTATTGGCTTAGGTGTTTTAATATTATTCTGATTGATAATGAAGTTCCTCGTATGGTACACCTTGAGTTCTTGAAGTTTATCAACATACTTAGAAATATTATTCTTTTATTATCTTCACTAGAATGCGATCTCCCTATTGCAATATTATAAAACATCAAAAAGAGTAGAAATTTTTGTTAGTTATGCGATTTTATTAAACATTTATTATGATAAGTTTTTAATACTCATAAACAAATAATTTATTAACATACATTTTCATCTTGCAAAACCATTTCAATTTTAAATATTGAATTTGGTTTATTGCATTCTGAAATGGTCCAAAGGCGGAGAACATGTACTTTGAGTGTCCATTACAACTTAGCTGGATTTTTTTCACATAAAATTTGTTTTCAGTTGCATCCTAATTGAGTTGATATCATCCACCAATGTATGTTTTTGCTTCAACATAATGAACACTATACTTTTCTAAAATTATCTTGGGATTTTCTGTCAAAATTTGATGAATAAAAAGGAGTCATACTGATTCTTAAATAAGGAGTAAGTATTGTTACAAAATTCAAATTTTTTCTTAAATAGAATTATAACCAACTGAATTAAATAAAATCAAGAACAACAAATGAAATTTCAAATAAATAGATTCAGGAGATATATTAGCTGACCAAATAATTTAAAATATTCCATTATAGGAGTAAGTACCGTCATAAAATTCAAATTTTTTCTTAAACATGTTTATGATTTTACTTTAATGTAGTTATATTGGGATTCACTGTCAAATATTTGACGAGAAAAAAGTGTCACATTAATTCTTAAATAGGATTATAATCAACAAATTTAAATTAGTCAGTATTTATAGTAAAAGTGAAATATTAAATATTTTGATGAGTTTTCCTTATATATGTCTGTTTGTAAATTGTTTTAAAAGTCAAATAATCATTAATTACTATAACAGTTTTGAAATATAATTCTTATCAGCAATTATGAATTATTTTATTGTATAATTATTACTTTAATTGGTTGTACATTTACTTTGATTTGTTTCTATAGTATTGGTATTTAAAATTGGTTAGTATTCATAATAATCATAACAATACCAAAATATAATTCTGTTGATTATAATTCTAATTACGAACAAATTCCATATTTTAAACATTAATTAGCAATTAATTAAATATACAGATTTTTTGATAGATATAATTTATAATTTACTCTTAAGCACGTTTATAATTTAGAATTAATCTGACTCTCTTAGAATTAGTGTTATTCCTTTTTCCTCATCAAATATTTTATCATTATTGTTGTTGTTGTTTAAATTTTATAATCAACAGAATTTTAAATATCATTTTCATAGTAATGTGAATTGGAATAATATGGTAATAAAATAAAACAAATTTAATAATAAAATTAAAATATTTCTTTTAAAAGGTATAGGGGTAAAAATTATTGTTGTTATTGTTGTTGTTGTTGTTATTATTATTATTATTATTTTAATTTAATTTAATTTATAATCAACAGTTATATATTTTGGTATTGTTATAATTAGTATGAGTATTAACCACTTTTAAATACCTATCAAATAATTTATTATCGCTATTGTTGTTGTTGTTATTATTATTTTAATTTAATTTTAACTTCATATTTTGGAATTGTTATGATTAGTATGATTTTAACCAATTTTAAATACAATTATTATATTAATATAAATTGGAATAATATGGTAATAAAATAAAACAAATTTAATAATAAAATGTTAATAGTTCTTTTGAAAGGTATAGGGTAAAGAAGTAATTTAAGACTTCTTTGTTTATATATATATATATATATTCATTTCTGCAAACATTTTAAAACTCAACAAACATGTGAGAAATTGGAGAATAAATGCATTATTCATTATAATCATCCCACTGGTATATTAACATTCGATCTTCGAGACCATTCAATAACTTGTTTGTCCCCTTAACGTATAATATTAGCTCTTCCCAGAGAATTCAATAAATTTTCTTTGTTTCTTTAGTACCTTAATACTAGCTCTTCTAGAGTATTGAACTAATTTTTTTATCCCATTGGTACACTAATTATGGCTCTTCTAGAGCATTTACTTAATGTGTTTCCCCTTAACACAATATTGGGTAACATTTTGTTTCATCCATCATCAAAGTATTATATATTGACTCTTCTAGAGCCTTTTTATAATTGCTTCACTAGCCTTGACGTCAATCAATATCGGAAAGAACTCATTTCCTTTTATCAAAATATTTCAATTCGATTTTCCACTTTTGGTGGTTATTGGGCCTCAATTTTACTTTTCCACTCCTGGTGGAAATTATACATCACCTTTACTTTTCCACTTCGTGGGAAAAATTATTCATCAATTTTAATTTCACTTCGGGTGAAATATCTTATCAATTTTAATTTTCACTTTGGGTGAAATTGTTCATCGATTTTGCAATACCACTTTGTGTGGAGATTATTCATCAAATTTATTCTTCCACTTCGGGTGGAAATTATTCACAATTATATTTTTTCACTTCTAGTGGAAATTGCTAGCAAAAGATCTGCAGGATCTATAATAGTCGATTGTCACAATTCTAATACTTTTTAGAATAAACTTACAAAACTCAAATTTAAACAAATGAATAATACAAAAAAAACTCATAACAATATACGTCACCGAATCTTGATGAATTCGAATGAGCAATTACAATCCACTCTTTTACGAAAACATCGTTCCTGTATGCATAAATTTCGTCAACAAAATTATCAAAAGAATTAACAAAATAATTTCAAAGTTAAAATAATAATAACAAGAAGAATAAGAATAAGAAAATTTGAGACAAAAGAAATTCTTCCCCATTTATCCAATTCATGTGTCTTTTAAATTCAATCATCGTAAAATTTCTTTTAATCACATCAATTGAATAATATTCTTGTTGTATTGATCAAAAGAACAAACTCATGCTGATAACGTGTTGTAAATAAAGTGAAAATATAAGAATATAAACCAAAGAGAAATATAATATAAGAAATACAGAGAGAAGAAAGTAATATGTATTCTCATTATATACTATATTTTGTACATTTTTTTTATTTAAAGGTTGAACTCGGCAGAAAGCCGGCTCCATTTATTAAAGAAAAGAAAAAGCAACAAACAAAAAAGATCTCAGGGATGTTACAAAAATAATATTGCAACCTAGTGCAAAAATAATGGATTAAAAGTCCCAATCACAGCATAATGAATCCTAAAGATCTAAAGATCCTTAGCAAAAGGAGCTATGGGAAGAAGTCCCCCGTGATACACCATAATGAATTCCTGCGAGAAGGCTGAGATGATTAGTCCTAACGGATGTGAGGACGTGTAAGACCGAGACATCAAAGCCTCTAACCATCGATTCAGACGCGATCCAAACCGATAAACAAAACACATTCCAAGGAGAACCGCAGCAGATAAAAAAAACCATTCTGAAGATCAAAGCCGTATAACTTGAGATCACTATTGCCTAAAAAAGGCACCACCCTTAGCAAACGATGAGACGTTATAGGGCATGTATACGGCTAGGAATTAGCCAAAGCCGCCCGCACCTTAACGCATCAAAGGAGGAGATACAATCCTCTTTGTAGAAAAATAGCCAACAAAACCACCAGTAGAAGAGGGATGGACCCTCAAGAAGCTGCTGAGCATCGACCCCCAGTCGCGATGTCCAAACAGAACCCTAGTAGAGTGAACCTGGCAAAACGCCAGTGGAATCCGGGCGCCCTCAAGTCGCCTAGACGCCGTCTTGTTGAAATTCGATCAAATATTGAAGGAAAATAGAACCCCAGTTGCAAGGTCTGCAGCTGTGGGATCAAATCGATCAAATGCTGGTGAAACCCTAGACGCTGGTGAAACCCGGCCAAACGTCGGTGAACTAGTCACCAAACATCTGGGCAGCTAGGGTTCAAGATAGAACCCTAGCTGCCTTTGCTCCTCTCATCTCCCGTCGAAGGACGAACTGACCAGACTTCGGAGGAATGAGAAAAATTGGCAAAACACCGATGGGATCGGGGCGCCGCATAGTCACCTAATCACCGTCTTGTCGAAACCCGGCCAAACACTGTGGATCCAACGCCGGTGAGAACTAGTCACCGATTGTCAAGGCGGCTAGGGTTCAGGAGAGAACCCTAGCCGCCTCCTCGCTTTTCTCAAGGAGAGAACTCAGAAGCTTATTTCCCACCCAGTACTATCAATTGAACGATATTCCTATATTTTGTACATAAAACTCTCTATTTATACACAATAAACATGAACTTGTAAAGACAAGTTACAAGAATAAATATAATTGAATAGAGGAAATGTTACATAGTAATTAGTCATCTAATCAATAATATATTTATAACATCCCTTTCCTTTATCTTACATTTCTATATCGCGTACATTTATTATTAGGCAATATTTTGGAAACCAATATAAACTTTATCATCTGATTGGATTCACCAAAACTTTTATGCTTCTAACTTACCGATTTTCATATCTCAATGTTATGTTTTGATGTGAGGGTCAGGCCGAGTTTGAGCTGATATTTTTAGTCAAAAGCCCTAATAAAATCCAGCCCAAACCTAGCTCGACGAACAAAGTTTGTAAATATGAAATGAAAGTAAAATTTGATGCCCTTTATATAAACATACCTTGCATCTTTTGAAAACCGTAAAGTAATATTGTCGAATCCACCAAAAAAAAATATATAAACCGTTTAACACCAAACAAATAAATCTGTAGTTGGCGAGCAGGATCGTCTCCACAAGGACTAAGTAATCAACTTTGTTCAATTTAAAAACCATTAAAATACAAATAAATAAATAAAAAAGGGGAATTGAGATTGATTGAAGCAAAAATATAAATATTAGAATTTAAATAATAAAAATATATAAATATAAAATTATCTGAATTAAGGAGGCCCTCAGCTTAGTTGCAATTGAGCATAGGCATAAAAAGTAGATTTTCGAAATATCAATTAGTTGGTTATAACCATGAACTACATGAGTTAAATTATTTTTCTAAATATGGGATTGATTTTAGGTGAGCTAAACCAAAAACCCTCGATTATCAGACGCACTTGCAAGAAGTAGACAAGATTTAATCGTAAAAAAACATTAAGTTTTCAAGAACCAACTTTAAACCGAAATTATGATGATGAGCCATAAAGATTGATTTAAATCGAATAAACTACGAAAACTTGTAAAACAAATCGTTTGATACAATTTTCCATTAAACTACGAACATCATAAATTTAATGAAAATAACAATTCATTATAATTCCAAAAACAACAATTGGCCAAATTGAAGAAATCAAAAGTATAATGAGAAAGGTATTACCAGTTTGATCGAAAAGTAAAATTCGAAAGAAATATTAAGAACAAGTCCCACAACATGCAATTAGCTTCAAGTTTAATCCTCAACCAAAAGATAATGGAAATTAGTTAAACATAATTAAAAATAAAACAAAATGATTAATTAAAGAACGAGACGTTGTTCACAAGGACCAAACAAAAGATCATCCTAAAAATGAGATTTCTCTCCTATTTACATTAAAAATAAATCCTAAAATAAATAGGAAAGAGATCTCCCTAACAACTAAATAGGGAAAAGATAAAACAGGAAAAGGATAAAAGGGAATAAAGCTTAAATTAAATCTGGAAGTCTTTGTCGTCAATTTGGAAATAAAAGCTCTTTAATTCCAATTTGCTCAAAAATCCCGAAAATTGCTTCTATAATCTCCCAACTTGCTAAATCAGCCAAATTATCATTCATAACCTAAATAAGCACAAAAGCATCATAAAATCAGCAGCAAACCATTCAAATAATTAAATGAAATAGGCAGGAAACAAGTTAGATTTGCGAGTTATCAAATTCCCCCACACTTGCCTTTTGTTTATCCTCACGCAAACAATAAAATCTCAAAAGTGGAAGGAACTAAATCAAATAAATGGCCCTAAACATTTTCGCAAAGAATGACTTGTTTTCACCAATATTTTGATAGAGAGCCTTTCAAAGCTACGGTAGTCCAATTGACAGATTTCATTATCGAAAGCATACTCAACCTTGCTCGAAAACTTAACCCCAAGAATTTTTACCAATTATAAAAATAAAACATGCAATTAGTTGCTCTTAAAGTTGAGAGTTTACCTTAACTCTCTATATAGAGTTCTTTGTATCCATGTAAATATTTATTCCGATCTTTTATTGAAGTTATTGTAGATTTCACTTGGTGGGGTCCCTAGACACTAGCCATAACATATTTTTTCTTTTCTTCAACAAACTTTCTTTTTTTAAAAACTTTTTCAATTACTTATTTTTGCTCTCCTTTTTTTCTCTCCCTGTGAAAGAGTCTTCACCCGATTGTTAGCCGCAGTTTGCTCTTCCTCTAGCGGTCCTATGAAAAAAACTTTACCCAATTGCTAGTCGCGTAAGGCTCATTTCATTTATTTTCAAAACTCACAAACAGAAAATAACCACCAAGATCAATGCTAGGAATAATGTAAGGTCTCGATAAAGCTTCCATGTTATAAAGAATCTAAATATAGGCTAAGTCCAAGCTAAGCACATGCAAATTATACAATCATTTTCACTTTTCTACATTCAATTAAGGCTAAGCATCCTACAAAGCAACTTTTAGATTTCAGTCAATTGGGCAGTCGTTTCTTAAATTGGTTCTAGATATCAAAACATGGCTAGATAAGTCAGAATTGGTACTTATTTAATTAGTCCATTTAAGTAACATCCCTTTTACTCAAGTTGTGTTTACTGAGGACAATCAAAATTAATTTTAAAAGCAAGTGTCAAAAAAATTTCAGCAAAAATCTCCTCCCCCATACTTAAAACCATAAATGTCCTCGTTTATGTCAAAAAGGAAAATGAAAAGCAAAGGACAACGAAAGAATATACTCGAAAGTGAGGGAGGTGCGATGAGGCAGCCTATGGGTGCTACTATTTAAGGTGAAAAAGCTAACAGATGGACGAGAAGAGAGTAAAACTAAGCTTGAAGACAACTAAAATATTACACTTATACCCTTTAAAACATAAAAAACTATTAAACTAAAAAAATGAAAATGAAAGCAAAAAAAAAAATATTTTGGGTTGCCTCCCAAAAAGCGCCTTTTTTTAACGTCATTTATCTCCACGCCTATTTCATTCAACTAGGATCCCATGCTATTATTTCCGAACAGAGCTCTTTGATGGTCAATCCCTTAAGAGTTTCCTTCAGCTCACAGTTCAATAAAATACCAGAAAAATCAATTTCATTAAGCAAAATTATCCCCAATTGTATAAGCAATGATCATTTATAATATTATCCACATCAAAGGCATCAAGGAAAGGATCACTTATCTCAATAATCTGAAATATTTTCTTTAATTCTCCATCTTCCTTTTCTTTCTTGGTTTTTGACAACATTTATGGAAAAGGGAGTTGGTGGACTCTAATTTTTGTAATTTTTAAATTTCATTCCTTGTTACTATTAGGGCTTATCTCCCCTAAATCAGCTGTTAAACTCGAATTTAGGTTATCACGTCCGATACCCTAGACTCCAGGTTAACAATTTCGTTTTTAGATTTATCATTAATAAGCTCTTTCTCATTTAGGATATTTATATCACATGCATTCTGTTTTAGATTAACTTCAGTTTGAGATGGAAGCATACCTTGATTTTCCAACTTACCTTGATTGATATTGGAAAATGACTTTGGTAAGTAGCAAAATGCCTTTTATTGATGTTCATCGCTAAAAAGTAATGGACACATAACAAGCATGTGTCCACTAACCCCATAAAACTCATAAAAAAACAACTTGCAGT